>JAWNOD010000398.1:15800000-20791200 GCA_035046225.1 Drosophila pegasa | reverse complement strand
CAATAGTTCATCTTCTGATTGTAAAATATAATTATATATTATTAAGTCGCCATTGTTAGGTAATTATTTTTAATAATGTTCATATATTTGAATGTTTGGAATGTGTGTAGTTGAGCCTGCTTATCGGCCTGTAAACGATTTTATTAACAGCTTGTGCCTGAAAGTGTCGGGTAATTACAAAAGCTGCCATTGTCATGACGAGAAAAGCCATTGAGGCAGCAGAAATTGAAGCTGCGAGATTCTAAGGCTGCGTTGAAGCAGCCACCGACCGCATAGAAGCAATAAGCCATCAACGTTAAAGGTCACAATAACCGCAACAATCCATGCAGCAGAAGCAATTCTGGTGCACACATAGCCACCCACTCATACATGCTCAATGAACGCATATGCGGGCAAGCTAGATACAAAAATAGTTACGTAGGACTGACTTAGAGCATACATAGGCAAAGCTATATTTATATATACTATGTGAATTCTGTGTGTGCAGCGCGTATTGAGTTGGCAGCACTGGACCGAACCTGCGATAATTTACGATGTGGGAGGCAACTGTCAAATGGATTACGGGATTACGTTTAATTAGTCAAACAAATACGAATGAGTGTAAAAAACAAGAAATATACGTTAATGAATTGAGAACGGGTTGGGTTAATAAACGGCGCTTGGCATTTCAGCCGAACGCTTGCCTGTTGCATGGATTCCAGTAATAATATTAGCATAGCGAAGCTGTGACATTTGTGCTTGCGACCTGCCCACGCGGCAATCCACAAGCGGAGGGAATTCCACTCCACTACTGCAAGGTTGTATATAATGAACATTGCGCATACGCCCTGTGCACACACATGTGACTATGTGTACTTTGCGTACGTATACCTAGCATACATAGTGCATTATGGCACGGTGTTCGGGTTGCCTTTATAAACAATTACCAAACTGGCAACCGCCGACACTTGCAACCAGCTGGTTGGGTGGGTGGCTGCACGCGTCACTTGATGTTCTATTATTCTATTATATTATATGTATAAATAGAGTGTTATAAAAAGCGCTGCAGACTTTTAGGTGGGCGCTTTAGTCTTAGGATACATAAATATCTTGAGTTGTGGGCGTTGCTTGCTGCTGCTTTTTAAGCTTAAGCACTTACATAAATATTGCATACACAGGAAAGGAATATTGTTAATACAAATAGTCTGTTACTTTGCAATATAGATACAAAAAATCGGTAGTTTAAATACGTCATTATAAACATTATTGGTAAACCTTATAATTCAATTGCAATAATAAGAAATAACTTTAAAAAGGTGAAATAAAGTTTAGTATATATATATATATATGTGTGTACTCTGCGGCCTACGCGCTTTGCAGTGACCGTAATTGAAAACAAAAACTGACCTTTACACCCAATTCGGTTGATTGCAGCTGCTGTGCACGCACATCAACTGCAGCAGATAGTGAACGTGATGACAACGTTGCATATTCAAGTGAAAATTTAAAAGAAGGGACTGACAGCTGCAAAACACGATGCGTATGGGGCAGATGCACTGATTGCGGCATAATCCACTTTCAGCAACTTTTAATTAAATATCGAACTGTACATGCTTCAATTGCAAAAACAAACCCACGCATATATCATGTATCGGATAAATGTGCGTGGCCTGCATACGAGTACGTGGCATTTATGAATGCCGTGTGCAGTTTCAGTATCAAATTTGCCGGTAAAATAAAATTAGATTATCCCACGCATTGACATTGAAACATGTTCTGTTTGATTTTTGTCATGAAGGTCAGACGCATGAGGCGACGGCAATGAAAGACTACTGTGCAGCTGCTGTTGCACTCTCTCTGATTAACTGTTACCAGACACGCTCTTGCCAGGACTTGATTGTATTTTACAGTGAAATCCAATTAAATTAGCTCAAAGGCTTCTTTAAACTTCTATGAATTTGCCATAGTTACAACAGCTCGTTAGCACAAAAGTTGCATATTTGAAACTTGAGAGAAAAAATGTGTTGAGCGTTGATAAAGTGCAAAGTTCAAGTTTGAATGAGTTCTGGAAAGCACCGCCAACTCTCACCTGCAGCTGCATTTTCGCATGAACTTTAAGACTAAAGACCATCCTTAGTCTATTTATACGCAATCAGGACTATTTTTGTGTAGAAATGCTGTATTTTCGCGTGTTCATTTTAGCCACACCATAAGATTCGCTTGCTTAACGCCCACTATGCAAACAGGGCGGAGGCTTCTGATAATGTGCCAGGGACCCACTTGATATAATGATGACAGCAATTATGAATGAGTGAAGGTCGAAGGATAACGAGCGTCAGGCAATTCATCATCGTGTTCGGCCACGCTGGACTTAGCTTTGTCTTCGTTCGCATATATTTTATATGGATATTTGAAAGCAGGCTTCCTTTATTTCGCCTTTTGCTAGTTGGCGTCTTTCGTAGCAGTACAATGTTATTATTTTGGCATGCAAACAAATGATGACGTCACCCAGTCAGCCACACAATTTGCATGCAAGCCGGTCGTTTACTAAGGAGTCCCCTCAGCCAGTTACCTTCCTCACTTTCACTTTGTTCTTTGCAGTGCGCTTACCTTCGAACTATAGTTGAAACGTATTTCTAGTGAACCCATTCAGGAAAAACCCTACTGAAAGAACCTCAACTTATTGCATACGTCATGCGAACACAGAGCTTAACTTCCGCACAAGCTACAAATGTATGTGTGTGTATATACATGTATGTGTGTGTATTTTTTTTTTTTTAAGGAAATCAATCATCCAGAAATAGATCAATTCGTTGTAGTCGCCAGTGCCATCGACGTTGTCCTCACTCTTGTAGGTCTGTTGCGTCGCTGTCGTCATTTGGGGCCACTGTTTGAATTTGGCCATTGTTTTTATTGTACTTACTATCGCACTGGTACTTTGCATCTGTGTGATACGCTAAGCCAACAAAACGTGGATACAAAAAAAAAAAAAAAAAAAAAAACAGAAACAAAGCAAAACAAAACAAAACGCGAAAACAACAAGCAGAGCTTTTCACTACAGGCGGTCACCGTGACTCGCCGAGTGACAAGGATATTAGTCCGCTGAGCGTCCTAGAGCCCCGAGTCGCGCACTTTAAAGTCTGCTCTTGACAGTTGCCTTCGCCCTCAACCAGGGGAACGCGTCAATTTGGCATAATAGCCCTGTCAATAGCTAGATAGCGCATCGCCCATGTTCGTAATTGCATTTAAATTTAATGAAAAACAAACCACAAAAGTGCCAATCTTCAGCGCATTTTCAATTAAATTATCCATTCGTAATTGCAGAGAATGAGTTAATAGACAGATTAGATATGCTAATGGAAATGTGTCTTGAAAAAGCTATTTCTGCTTTTTGTATTACGGGTGTAGATAAGAGTTTAAATTAAAAAAAGTGAATGAACACTAGTTGTCATTGGAGACATGCATAAAACTACTTTTTAGTCTGACTGATTGATGACGCACATCCCATATTGTTCGAGCTATGCTAAGCCTATTGAAAATGGGAATTCAGATATATTAGATCTGTACAAATTTAATAGCATACAGAAGCAGGCGCGAAACCCCCCTTAAAGTGTGTATGTTCTTGATGAGAACAATAAGCTTAGTTTACCCATGTTTCGATCTCGTAATCCATAAAAGCCATAGACCTTTCAAATGTACAATCCAGTTTCCATTCGCAATACAGGCTTAACTTTTTATTATTTATTTAAAATGTTATTTTCAAAAGGTGAATAATATCGATTTCATACAAATTGTCAGTGAATTATGATATGGCACATAGCCTTTACCCGTGTTGTTGTATAAAAAGCAATAAAATAACAGTCATCTGTCGTCAGCTTATGTTAGCCAAATGTGTAATCAAGCCAGACGCTATATAAATAGATGGGCGCTAAGTCTGAAAGGAAGTAAGCATTTTATAGCATACAATTGAGCGCTAATCTAAAACTCTCTTGGCCCAAAATAGCAATCATCATAATAAAATTGGCTAAAAGTTTTTTGGCCTCGTGTCGGCAAATTGAACTCAGTCACAGGTGCTGCCGAAAACAACAACAACAATCACAATAACAACAGCGACTATGGCAAGAACGACGTCAAAGCCGATGGCAACGAAGACGTCATTGTCCTCATGCCGAAGCTTTGTCGTGCCGACTCTGCTCATTTTCATTCATTCACAAAAATTCGCCAATGCTATTAATCACCCAGCCCCCATTTAACCTATATTTAGGGTATATAGTGCATATATAGGATATATATAGCCAAGTATAACAATAAAATCAAGAGCAATTCTGAATCAACAGTGCGTCACCAAAGCCGAGCGCCCAGCAAGTCCTATTGATTGCCTTCACGTGGCGATACTTAAGTTTACTTCACAGCCCCAATCTCCGATTTCCGCCGTTCTGTTAGCTTTATTTCACTGTTTTTGTCCTGCCCCAAATAGTACTCACAGCCCGTCTCGCAATATCTGCAGACACGTCTGAAGTTTCCTGGTCGTAAATATTTGGGGCCACAACTTCAACTTGAAACTTGTTCCAAGCATGTTACGTCAATGAGTTTTAGTAGCAAGCAATTAGGCAAGTGTGGTTGTTAACGCGTTTGCTTAAAGGATCTCTTTTACTTTTGAAGGGTATTTTTTTAACACGGCCACCCCTAACGAGAATGTGTATGATTAGATAAATTAAAATTGCTTCGCAATGAAAGTATTTATTATGCAAATATTAGACAATGGCGATGAAGAGCCTCAACCCACAGGCTTCCAATTTACTCTGACCTTAAGCAACGGATATGCCTTACGCAATAGCTGAAAATAGTTGTTAAAACATCTTGCTCGACGCTAAACCACACGTATGCGTACAAGCTTTACAAATAGTTCAAATAATCACATCTGTTTAATTTGCTCTCACTCTTTCTCTGTACCTCTTGCAGCCCAGCCATGTCCGACACGAGCAAGTCGAACAACAATGCAGCCAGCTCGTCGAGCGTAGATGGGAATGCAGGCGATGCCACGCCGACGACGACAACACCACGCAGCAACCACAATAACAACAACAGCAGCAAGTTGAAGTCAACGCAAAATAGCAGCGGCGGTGGAAGCATAGACAAACTGTCGCCGGACCAGGATATTTATATAAACGCCGCTGACGGTCTACCCAGTCAGCATCCGACGCTGCCGCCTGAAGCTGATGTGGATACCGATACGGAGCCGGAGGTGGATGCCGATTCGTTTGATGATCTGCCCACATCGATCATAGTGACCAACATACACTCGGAGGTGTTTGCTACTCCCGAGCTAAAGCATGCCATGGAAGAGCTGTTCCGTACCTTCAGCGAGTCGGCCACCTTCCAATGGCTGCGGAGCTTTCGCCGGTTGCGGGTGAACTATGACAATGCCGTTGCTGCAGCAAATGCGCGCATTAAACTGCACCAATACGAGTTTAACAAAAAGACGGTGATCACTTGCTACTTTGCTCAGCCGGTGACACCCGTAAACAACAAGAATCTACAGCCACCGGCGCCGGTCAAACAGTTCCTTATCTCTCCGCCCGCCTCGCCGCCAGCCGGATGGGAGCCGCGCGAGGAAGGAGAGCCCTTGGTCAACCACGATCTGCTTGCTGCATTAGCCAGCTTGACGCCCGGCGAGTCGCACGAGCTACATCCACAAAGCGAGGATCAGCCAGCGATTATAGTACACACCGCGGTGCTACCCGATACCGGGGGCGTCGGCACTGCGCTCCAGGCCAAAGCACCCATTGTACAAACCAAATGTCCGGAGCGCGCATAAGGGCCAAGCTAAGAGCTTAAAATGGAATGTTCGGCTGCATATACATGAGCCAGCGCCAGTGCCAGCATACCACGACCAACCTAGCATCTATACAGAAGGAGTAAGATCTATGGGAATCTAGATGAAAGAACATTTGATTATCGTGGATGGGCAGCTGTGGGGCAACCTGGCGGTAGAGAGTATTTTTTGTAAATAATTTCTATAACAAAATTCGATTGTGATTAATTTACACGTAGCTATGTTTTATATTAAGTAATTGTACTCTCACGTTTGGAGCGTTTCAAGTTTCGGTTCCCCGTTCCCGTTTCCATTTGATTTGCCTCGAGCGTTGCCGTTGAGCATTTACCAAACATTAGCTTATCTTAATGTACGCCAAGTGGAACTATTAATTCCAATTGATTCTAGATGTGTTTGTTGTTTGCATACGAAGTCGCGTTGTCTCTCTCTTGGTGTCTGTTTCTATTTGTATCGATGTGGCTATCCAACAAATATCTAAATGTACCTTCATGCTAAAACACAAATATATATCGAAGCAAAAAACAACTATGTTTGCAAGTAGCTGCAAAAACCGAACTTTGCACTCAAGATAACGAAGAAATCGCAGACAGAAATTCAGATATGAATATATGTATATGTTCAGTTATATATCTGTGTATATGTAAATGTTAATCTAATTGTAAGCCAGAGAGAACTCAGATAGTTGTATCTGACATTGAAATACGTATATATGTATACATATTAGCCACAAAAACGAGTAAATGAAAAACGAAATTATATTCAAATTCAAAATGAATGTTCTCAATTATACCAAAAGAAAAGCATTTTTCATTTTAAAAACTGTACTAAAGTCCTTTAATTGACGGGCGAAAACCTGAATGATTTGCGATTCGGTCGCCATTTGCATTGCTAATTTTGTAGCAATTACTTAGAATTTATGAACGACATTAATCGTCCTTACATACTTGTCGTTTGTCGTTTAATTTCAGCTAAATAACATTTAATTTGCATCAGAATACCAAATTCAGTTTGGACTAAAGTGCAGCTGCTACTGTTTTCATCGAACTATTATTAATTAAAAGGGTTGTAAGCCCAAAATAATTATTGATAGCTAGGAATACGACTACGAACAACTGTCAGAGTCAAGGAACCACACGTGTGTAACACTCCCGCGTTCACTTCTTTCTTTTGTAACCAAAATGTTATTTAACAAAACAGCGATTGAATTGTGAAAACTTAGAAAATAGTTAAAATGAAAGCATTGTTGGCACACAATAGGTGCGGCATGCTTATACATTTTAGTTGAGCACCGATATGTAAAAAATCAGCAGCCATCCACTCGAACATACTTCAAATGTAGCAAGAATAGTATACTTTTAAGCTTTATGGGTTTGTAACGTTGGAATGGTTTAAGTATTCGCTAACATGGCATTTCGAATCACTACAACTCAAAGTCTAGGGAGATCATATTTTTCAGTGCTACATGCCACCTGAGTACGTGATTTGACTGTTAGTCCCTGGCCCACAGATTCACTTAGACGAAGTTCTCAATTTATTAACATGATGAAACTTAACTAGAGGCACACTGCACAAGCAGCTGTTAAACATGCGATAGTGTGTGTAGGCGTGTCTTATGAGAATGCTTAACAAAACAAAACAAAAAAAACTTTGGCATTTCTATTTACTCTCGATGGTCTTAAGGGGCACCATTTGCTCGGGATCGTCGGGATAAATACTATCCTGGCGCGGCTTGCGGCCAGCACATTGGCTGAACCAGGTGTCACCCTTGCCGAAGTTCTCGCCATCCTCAATGGACTCTGGCATGGGCTTGTTCATGGTTTCGGGCAGGAACATAACCCAGAAGCCTGACACTAGGGCAACCACACCGAACAGCACAGCAGGAATCTTGGGATCAAATGAATCGCCGAGCAGAGTAATCAGGGGCGTCAGTGCACCAGAGAGACGGGCGCACATGGAGCCCAATCCCATGGCCGAGTTGCGCACCACTGTGGGAAAAAGCTCCGCCGAGTAGTTGTAGATGACAGCAAAGGACCCAGCGATCAGTAGCTTGCCCAGCATCACAACACTAGTAGACAGAGTGGTGCCTTGGGCTATGAAGGCGGCCACAATGCAGCAGAGGCCGCCACTTAACATCAGAGTGGATGTGATGGAGCGACGTCCCAGGCGATCCAAGACAAAAACAATGGTAATATAGCTAGGGAACTCCACCAGACCCATGAGGAATAGTATAAGATAGGGATTGCCATAAAGCTTGCCAGCACTCAGCGACAGGCCGTAGTAGACAATTGAGTTGGCAAACCAGCAGAGGCACACGTTCAGCGTCTTCATCCGCAAATTGGGTGTGCGGAAGAGATCGACGAGACCGGCACTGGACTTCTCCTCAACAGCCGCCTGCTGCTTGGCCTTTTGCACATAGTAGTCCTTGTCAATGGGAATGCCGGAGCCGTTGATGCGCAGTCCCTTGGCCACAATATCGACCGCCTCGGCTGCACGTCCCTGCATCCACAGCCACCGAGGTGACTCATCCATTAGCCACCAATGGGCCAGGAACAGGCAACCGTGCAAGCCATACACCACCTGCAGCATTTGACGATCCTTGATAATGGCGCCCCAGCCGGCAACGAGCATTATGCCACCGGCGAACACAGCCTGCAAAACGAAATACAAATCATAAGAATGGTAATTATTTTAGGTATGTTATAGATTTCTTCTTTCAGGAAAAATCAGAATCGTTGTACAATGTGCTTATCCACACTTTATGCTCACCTGAAAGGTAATGCCACAAACTGTCCGTTTGGTGGCGCCCACTAGCTCCATGGTGAGTACAAATCCGCAAATATAGGCACCAGCAGAGCCCACTATGCCCAGCACAAAACGCGCTACCATGACCGAGAAGTATTCCGGGATGAAAGCCACGCCCACACCGACAAAGAGCTGCAGCAGCGCCGACCAGCAGAAGACGGTCTTGCGACCGACCTTATCTGCCAGGCCACCCAACGTAACTGCGCCCGTGAAGGTGCCCAACATGAAGACCGTCTGGATAATGGCGCCCATCCAGCGGCGGTCGCAAACAAAGTCCCAGTCTATGGTGCGGGATGTCTTATAGTACGTCGTATCGTACACATACTTCTCGCAGGGTATCTGGCTCTGATCCCCAGCGCTCGCATTGAACATATGACACGAGTCCAGCTCGCCAGATGGTTTTAATGGAATGGCTTCTAGGATGGCGCTGGAGTTCCACGGCAGCTGGGACAAACTGCTATTATCGACGCCGTCTATAAAGCAGCGATGCTCGGGCACAGAGGCGACAGTCACCAGGGACAGCATGTGCATGCCCGCTGTCAGAGCGGACAACACTTGCAGGAAAAATTGGGCAAATTGATATTTACCGAATTCACCTTAAAAACAAAAGTTTATCAGTCTATATGATCATCTTAATTAAATAAAAATGTATATACAGTCTGAGGCGGAAATTGATAATGAAGCTGTGTTCTTCCGATTGGCTTATCGGAATTATATTTATCAGAGTTCAAATTCTCGAAACTATTATAGAACTAGTTTGTTGAGAAATTTACCTATTCTGAATTGATAAATTTCAATTGATAGAATGATTAACTATTTTCTGAGCGAAACTAGTCCTAGTCGGTATCAAATGAATGGGATATGATAAGGTAGCTTGGCACTTTCCACTTGCTTGTTTGGCAAGTATTGCCTTCATTGACTGAGTGACTCTTGCTTTTCACGCTGATTCAATGTGGATGTGAATTGCAACTTAATATGATATTTATGTAGGTCATATTTTTTAAAGGTAATGCTATTAAAATGATTGGATTATCCACTTTCGCATGTCATGCCAATGCGCACGATATAACCAGTTATAGCAACAGAGTTGTGTATATTACCAAATTGGGTTATCAGATATTTTTCGTTGGGCGTAACTCAGCGCGTTTAGCGGCGCCGATAGAATTGTCGTCACTCGGGAGACATTGCAATTAAATCAAGTGGAATTTATTCAATTCGATTTCAATTGAATGGCATACAAATGCGCGGTAAACTGTTTGCCAACAGTTGGTTTGCTTTTCTTTTCTTTTTTTTTACTATTCTCCTTTATGTTTTATGTGAACTATTGGCGTTGCTGCTTGCTTGCATGCACTGTGCTGGGCTGGGCTGGGCTGGGTTGTGCTGTGATCTGACTTCTCGAGGGCAGGCACTGTGTAAATTTCTTTGGACGTAGCCTAGATATTTGTCACTTGATCGGTCCAATGTTCAATCGGCAATTACAATTGATTTGCGGTACCAACTACTCTAGAAATATCAATATTGATGTGTTCAACTAGTTGAGCAAACAGAGAGAGAAACATCGGCTGAATGTCAAAAAAGTTACAGACAATGCCCAGACTGATAGCATCGTCTAAGAATTTGTAACTACTCGACTGATCGCACAGCAAGTGTGAAATTGTGTCACAGATCTCTCGCACAAAAAGTAGTTTTTAATTAATACCAATTCGACATTCCGACCATCTTTAATTAAATCCAATTCTGACTCTATGCATAATCAGAAAGACAGCCGACAGACCGATCAATAACGTAACGATATTTAAAATGACTGAAAATAAACGGACGCATGCGAAATCAAAGCGGATTATCAACAAGAACAACTGATACAGCGCCACATCGGTTTATGGGTTCATTGAGGGATTTACTAGATGTTCGGCACAGTTTATTACAGCGCAGCCCTTGACCATATTAGAGCACACGAATTGTTTATTTGGGTAATCAAACATGACATAAAACATGTACAATATAGTGTCATCATAAATGGAGCAGTTGGGTGTTGTTATTATCGATTAGATAAAAGAGATTATTAATTGCTCTTTGACTCTCAATGAAATAAAGGCAATCAACAGATTGTTAAGCAAATTAATTCCCTAACAAATACAAAATCCAACGAATAATAAAATGATTGTTTTATAATATTATGTTCTTACTCGATTAAAGAACGAAATTAGCTATTGATTGAGCAACTATTTCTTAAACTATAATAGTTTTTAGATAGTTTCTATTGCTTTACTTACTTATTTAGTTAAATTACATTATTCTTTCTGCATGAGACTATGATAATTTGAAAATCCCATTAAAAATTCATATTGCATTTTGGTTTCATTCTCCTTATCCACAAGGCCACATGAAGCGAAAACTTATTTGACATTGATTTATAATTTATATTTGCAATCTATGTGCAGCATTAGGCTTTTAATTACACACACTAGAACTAGCTTATTGCAAAACTGTGAGCCACAATACGAACAATGCCAAATGTTGCTCATACGAATGGAGTGCATCAACTGTGGTTGGCCCCACAGCAATGTGCGGCCGCATGGATCGTCTGTGGCATTTGTTTGTTGTGAGCTGATGGATTTTTCGTTGTTCATATGCATATTTAAAAGTTCGTTTTATAATTGCCAATGTGTTACGGCGAGTAATTGGAATAATCTGTGTTTGTTATATTTGTTCTAGGTCAGTAGCCAGATTATCCAACAAGCGAATCAAAAATAATGTAAATATAAGCAAAAGAAAACATTCGACGCGTACATTTGTATATAGGCAGGCTATATAAACTTGACCTAGACTACACCCTGATTCTATTTAGAGTTGCGCGTATAAAGCAACAGGTTGCATTGCATTATCATAACAAACCCCTTAAATATTCAACTTTCATTACAGGAAAGTTTAATATGGAATATATAAAATATATATAGCTGACACAGCACACTCTGAGCAAATATATATGTATATGTCAAATACAAATAGATTCTATACAAAACATTAGGACCTTTGCCCCCTAAGAGTCCAATAGACTCTTATCAGCATAAATATATTTATATATATATATATATATATTTAATAGTTTTTTTTTTGTTACTGAACGGGAAGGCCATTTGGCATTGCCCAACATATTTTGGTATATATAATTTCGTATATGTATTTCTTTCTGCTTGACTCATGTTTTGAATGACACAGCTAAAGCAGAACTATTAAAAAGTCACGGAGCGTACAAACCATTTAGATCTCACCTTCACTAACAGACAGAGCAGAGCAGAGCAAACAAAAATAATAAATGAATGAAGAAAAGTATAAATATTAGAAGAAACATATTGTACAAAATAACCTGTTTTGGGCCTTTCGAATTTCTTGCCGCCATATGTACTTGCTATCTATATATATATATACAATATATTGTATTAACATATACTCATAAGTGTCGTTACTCTGAGTGAAAAGTGGCTAATGCGGTCTTTAGTCTCTTACCGGTTGGCATCGGGCATCGAATGATATAAACTCGTTTTCTGCAGACCTGTGTGGGCGCCTCAACTCTTTGAAATTAATATGCCTTGATTTGAGAGGTTTTGCACAAATGCAGCTTACGAACTGTTGTTATCCAATTTACCAATAAGTCCAGTAATAAACGTATAAAACTGATTGAAATCGGGCATTGATAAGCTTCACTATTTATGGCTTCAGGGCTTTCAAAAGGCTAATTTAAAATTATGTAAGCTAGAGCGTGATATATAAATCTGACTATATTTGCATTGGCTTACAGTGCAGTATCTTAAATGGCTTTCTAGCTACTCGCATTTAGTTATAGACGTGTAAATTACCTGAATAAACCGCAATCCTATTCTAAAACTTAACGAGCAGCTCATCTGCAACCGCGTGACAGCGCGGTCTATGTGCTTGGCGTTAAGTACGTTCCCACAGATACATTTGTGAAAGTGTACTTCATATAGGGTCGGCTAGAAGCGATCGATGACTGACGATCGACGACTTGTCTGAGGCTTTGTGTGAGTCGAGTTCTCAGCATGGAAAACTGCAACTGTCGGTCTGTCATGCACGTCGCTTAACCTTGAGATGATTATTAAATTAGCAAACGGAGGCAATTAAAAGTGTATTAAACTTGACTGGCCGGCGATGAAAATTAAAATATGAGAGATTGTACAAGTATGTAAATAAATACATACATGTACGACAGCGAAGGGCCAAGCAAACGCGGACATACATCAAAGAGATAACAATATCTCGCGTTTGATAATTAAAAGTGACAGCCGGATAACTGAATCTAACGTGTAGTTAATGCATTTTCGACTTGGATAAACGGAAACGACGCACTCGCCGGGCTCATGATAAGCGGACGCACTGCTGATATGCGCGAATGATAAGGACAGCCACACGCTTGGTAGCGTTGGAGGAGTGATTGACCTATCTACTCACCCAGTTTGCCCATGAGCTCCTCTAAAACGTAATCCACAGCCATTTTAGCTTGGCTAACTACTTTATATTTTTTTAATGTGTATTATATTGCTCCAGGTGGGAAAGTACGTTCCCTCTTGACTCAACTGCTTGTCAAGTGTTGACAATTGGCATCTTCTGGTAGCTTACACTTGACTGCTATACGATTGTTATAAGTAAGTGGGGATTTGGATTATCAGAGCCACGAGAAGCGGGACTGAGAACCCGAGCCGTTTGTAACGTGCGCTGGAGATTGGCAAGCGCCGCCGTGCTGGCAAAAAGCTAAATGCGAACTGAATGGGCTTTGAGTACGCGAAATGAGTTTCGAGTCGTGACTGAATAACATTCACATACATGCGCGTATACATATCTCATAAACCCAACAAATACTCACACACACCGATAACGAATCGCTCCCGCTGATATGTGTGGAAGAGCTCGGCGATTGAGAGCGGATCGCGGTGTTTGAGTGTTTGCTAAATTTGTTGTGGCCGTCTTTTTTGTTACTATTCAATTCTGTGACATAATTCTAGATCGATAAGCTTACAAATGAACAGTGAGAGAGGGAGAGAGGAATAGAGGGAGAGAGCGAGTGAGTGTGTGTATGTGTTATAACTCAGCATCATGTGTTTCCAAGCAGCATGTGGATCGCAAGATTAAATGTAGATTACATCGAGGTGCCAAGTATCTGAGAGCCAAATACCTATGATTATTCGATATGGATTAAGTTACACTGATTATCACTTTCCGCAACTGGTTTACAAGCATTCCCTCTGCGACATTACAAATATATAGGTATACATATGTTTATATATATTTTTATAAATAAAATAAAAATATTTAGCAATTATGTAGCAATTAACAATTGTCATTTAAAATATATTTTATACATTTAAAAGTTATTTCTAACATATTTTTCCGTTTTTGCTCAGCAACCTTTTCCTAGTAACTTATTATTGAGCTGCTCCAATGCAAGCTTAGAATCCTTAAACATTTTTATACATATAAATTATATCTTATTTTGTTTGAATCTTACTAAATTTAGTGTTTTATTTAAATTTTTAAGGTGTTACATTTTTACAATGAGCGACCAAAGCATTTCGGAGCCAATGTCCTTCTCGTATTTGGACACGCTGTCCAAAATGTTATTCGAAGACACCCAAGAAGCGGTAGACCAGTTTAATGTTATAATGAGTATGATTCGCGAGCAGGAACGCTGTTGTATGGAGAACGGAAACCACGTGAGATATTGAAGCTGTTGCAAATGATATCCTGATCATCAGTCGACTTCAATTGCCTTCAGCTCGTTTCCGTGGACCAGTTCATAGACGCACTGAAGGAATGTATGGAGAGAACGGAGCTCGAACTGCAGGAGAACGAGCTGAAGTTGGCTGCAATCGAGAAACTAGTCTTACGCAACGAGGCCAACTGCACAGACTTGTCGAATGGCCCAGAAGTAATACCCCTGAGAACCAACAACTATCTTCAATTTCTTATGCTACTAATATCGGCGGACCGGTCGGCTACGCAGTGTAACAGCTTAAGAGAGGAGCTCAGTGTCTATAACGATGACGCCATCGATCTCTTGGAATGCCCTACAAAGGTGAGCATATAGGCAACCCGCAGCCATCACACATGACTTAAGGTATTTCCATAGGTCACTCTGATTATGGACTGTCATATAAAAGTGCTAAATGAACTGGAAAACAACCTGGATACGCTTGAAGCCTTGGCCGACAGCGTGGACAAAAGCTATCGGGCTGTATCCAACCAGCTAAATATTTGCAGCTTGAGTACCAAGTTCACCTGCGAAATGGCCAATATAATCAACGACAATAGCACGTGAGCTGATCCCGATTAAGCACAGCTTAAGTGTTTCAAAATTAACATTTAGTACGATGTATATGATACATGGGTATGAATAAGTAGGCAATTAAATGCATTCAAGTTCAACTTTGTCCTTAAGACTACGAAGATTAAGAAGATATTTGGCTGGGCAATTGTTGATTGTGGCTAGTTCGAGTCACGGAAGAAGAGCACATCATCTGCTATGATGCTGGTGCTTGTCTTCTGGTTGCCCTGCTGATCGGTGATCTCGCCGTATGTGATCTTGCCCTGCACCATAGTGCGCTGCCCCTTCTTCAGGTACTCCAGCACAGTGTCCCGCAAATTGGGTTTAAAGACGACCACTCGATGCCAGTCGGTGCGTTGCGCCCAGTCCCCATTCTCATATCTGTAGAGAGAAATGCAAGTGTGACCAAATATTACATAAAACATTTCCCAGCCGTTTTCCACTACCACTCACTTGTAATTGGTGTGCGTAGCCACTGAGAAGGTGACCACCGGGTGTTCCTGCGAGCCACGCAGTTGTGGATCTGCACCCACACGTCCCAATATGGTCACCGTGTTGACAGCTATATTTAAAATTGTTAATGTGATTTAGTATTCGGACAATGTATTCATATTTTCCATGTTTTACGTACTTTTTTCAATTTTGGCGGGCGCTGCGGCCGTCGTGGTTGCAGCTCCTCGTGCCGTCAAAGTCCACAATCCGTTTAGCACTGGCCTAAGCTGTAAATTCGCAAACGTCTACCAATCAACTTATAATTGCATTAAGTTTTAAGACATCCAACTTACAATGCGTCCAGTTTGTTGCATCATTTTTATGTTTTATAAAGCGGCAACACGATTTTGATTTTAGCGAAACAGCTGATTGTGACCAACGCGTCCAACTTAACCTGTAATTGGTGCGTATGGCGCGCTCTGTTGGCAATTTGCTGAACTATCGACTAATCGATAAGTCTTTGAAATAATTAAAATACACGATATTTCTCAAATATATCGACTATTTTTTATTTATATATATTTTATATTTTATATCTCTCAAATATATAGGATATTGTCTATTGATATATTTTAATTTATATATTAGCAGCATCAAGGATATGAGGAGCAATCCAAATTTTATTAGCATATCAAATTGTTCATCAACATGACCTATTATTTTTGCCACCAGTATTTGAATTGGCTAATTGAATAAGAGCGAAATAGAATGCTGATTGGAATGTTGACTTACTCTATCGGATATTTGGGGAACTACTATGTAAAGCGCGCTCTATGGGATATATTGCGAAAACCGGTAAGCTACAGTAAATCAAGCAGGCTATTCACCAAATTTACGGATAGTTCTTTTAACGGGCGCCAGGTGCGCTGTAGTTATTAATATGTTGGTTTTCCTGCTTCACATAACCGACAACAGACTATTCACCAAATTTACGGATAGTTCTTTTATCGGGCGCCAGGTGCGCTGTAGTTATCAATATGTTGGTTTTCCTGCTTCACATAACCGACAACAGGCTATTCACCAACTTTACGGATAGTTCTTTTAACGGGCGCCAGGTGCGCTGTAGTTATCAATATGTTGGTTTTCCTGCTTCACATAACCGACAACAGGCTATTCACCAAATTTACGGATAGTTCTTTTATCGGGCGCCAGGTGCGCTGTAGTTATTAATATGTTGGTTTTCCTGCTTCACATAACCGACAACAGGCTATTCACCAAATTTACGGATAGTTTCTTTAACGGACGCCAGGCGCGCTGTTATTAATATGTTAGTTTTACTACTTCACATAACCGACAACAGGCTATTCACCAAATTTACGGATAGTTTCTTCAACGGACGCCAGGTGCGCTGTAGTTATTAATATATTGGTCTTCCTGCTTCACATAACCGACGACAGGCTATTCACCAAATTTACGGATAGTTTCTTTAACGGACGCCAGGTGCGCTGTAGTTATTAATATGTTGGTTTTCCTACTTCACATAACCAACAACAGGCTATTCACCAAATCTACGGATAGTTCTTTTATCGGGCGCCAGGTGCGCTGTAGTTATTAATATGTTGGTTTTCCTGATTCACATAACCGACAACAGGCTATTCACCAAATCTACGGATAGTTCTTTTATCGGGCGCCAGGTGCGCTGTAGTTATTAATATGTTGGTTTTCCTGCTTCACATAACCGACAACAGGCTATTCCCCAAATCTACGGATAGTTCTTTTATCGGGCGCCAGGCGCGCTGTAGTTATTAATATGTTGGTTTTCCTGCTTCACATAACCGACAACAGGCTATTCACCAAATTTACGGATAGTTTCTTTAACGGACGCCAGGCGCGCTGTAGCTGTTAATATGTTTGTTTTCCTGCTTCACATAACCGACGACAGGCTATTCACCAAATTTACGGATAGCTTCTTTAATGGACGCCAGGTGCGCTGTTATTAATATGTTAGTTTTACTACTTCACATAACCGACAACAGGCTATTCACCAAATTTACGGATAGTTCCTTTAACGAACGCCAAGCGCGCTGTAGTTATTAATATGTTGGTTTCCTGCTTCACATAAACGACAACAGGCTATTCACCAAATCTACGGATAGTTCTTTTATCGGGCGCCAGGTGCGCTGTAGTTATTAATATGTTGGTTTTCCTGCTTCACATAACCGACAACAGGCTATTCCCCAAATCTACGGATAGTTCTTTTATCGGGCGCCAGGCGCGCTGTAGTTATTAATATGTTGGTTTTCCTGCTTCACATAACCGACAACAGGCTATTCACCAAATTTACGGATAGTTTCTTTAACGGACGCCAGGCGCGCTGTAGCTGTTAATATGTTTGTTTTCCTGCTTCACATAACCGACGACAGGCTATTCACCAAATTTACGGATAGTTTCTTTAATGGACGCCAGGTGCGCTGTTATTAATATGTTAGTTTTACTACTTCACATAACCGACAACAGGCTATTCACCAAATTTACGGATAGTTCCTTTAACGAACGCCAAGCGCGCTGTAGTTATTAATATGTTGGTTTCCTGCTTCACATAAACGACAACAGGGGCAACGATATTTTAGATACGGCTGAAGCTCACCAAATTTCATCATTTTTAAATTTAGTTTGTATTTTTACCTATAATTTATCAGGCAAACAACATTAAGCTAATTTTGTGTACTATTCACAAACATGCACAATTTTCATACATAGAAGAGCATCAATCGATAATTCGATAATGAAACAAGGTAATAAAAAACATTTGGCAATGAAAAATTTATATGATTTAAGCATTTTGCCTATTAGTGGAACGATGCAGAAAGAACTTCTAGTCCCCCTTGAATACTATTCACACATGTCTATGGACTGTAACAAGTTGCAAAGCGAAGCTAAACATTGCTGAACAGGATGTGCGATCGCCGAATGCCTTCGTATTATTGCCGAAGCTTCATTGACGAGCCGCCATTTTGTAGGTCCATTTTGTTTTTGGAGCAGCTAATCGGCCAAGGGGCCGTCAAGGCCCACGGGATGTCGACATTGATTTGCACTGAGCAAATCGAGGCATCGAATCCAGCTGAGGAGAATGTGAAACGAAACGGAAGAGAGAATTCACTAGTTTCTTATGAATTCGTTTGCCTTGTCTATTGCTGCAGCCGCGGCCTCAGCGTGCTATACACAGCAAGAGCAACAGCAACAGCAACAGCAACAGCAACAACAACAACCTGAGCAACAACTACAAGCACAAGCACAACTCTTCGACTTTGCATTCAAATTCTGGCGATGACGACAGCCAGCCGACAAAGACGGACGGTCGGGCGGGTGGGCAGATGGCCATGCGGCGAAGTTGATGTCGATGTCGCGCTGGTATTGGTGCCTCGCGGCTGTCCAAGGAATATTGCCAGCCCGAGACCCAGCAAGAGTCTTGAAGCTAGTTCACTTGTGCGTCAGAACAGCCGCTTCGTAGGGTACCACGACAACCGTAGACAATATAGCCTATAAACGTAGACTGATTGCATCTGACTATATATTGCTATTCTTAAAAATATATATATATATTGGTCTATTGCAATTCTTACAAATTTAGCACTAAATAAATATATATTAATATCTTGTTTCAGGACTGTTATGGGATATTATTGTATATAATAATATAACTAACTGAATGATCTCTTATCATAATTTGTAGAACTGTCTTGAGCACTCCTATAAATATAGTTTTTCCATTACATAAGATGCTTTCCTCGTTTCTTCCTATATATTGTAGCGCACAGCTATCCCCAGTGTAGCCCCAATCTAAGGCATTATTCATGCTGTCGTTTTCGAGTGCTGCCATCGTCGTCGGTCGGTCGCTTCGACTCGCATCGCCTCGCCTTGCCTCCCCTCGCCCCGCCTCTTCCCTCTCTCTTCCACATGCTTCGTTTCGTCTCTCTTCGCATTCGTTTGCTGGCGTTGTTTCCAGCGCGCGTGTAGCTAGCCATATGTGTGTATGTGTGTATGCATATGTATATGTGTGTGTACGTGCTTGTGTGTGGGTTGCGTATCTGTATCTGCTGTGTATATGAGGCTATGGCTCCGGCTGTTCGCTGTAGCGATACTAACGAACGAACGTCCCAAATGTCGACGTTGCTGTTGCTGTTGCTGTTGTTGTTGCTGTTGTTGCTTTTTGTATATTTTCAGTTTGTATGGCGAACAGCGCGGTACGGCGCTTGAGGAGGGAGCTGGCTGGTTGCTGTTGCTGTTGCTGTTGGTGTTGCTGTTGCTGAAGTGGTTGCTGCTGGCTGGGCTTCTCGAGGACGTCCGTTCGTTCATTTCGTATCGTTTCGTACCGTTTCGTTTCGTCTGTTGGTTCGTTTGTGCGTTTGCGTGCAAAGGCAACGAAAACTCTTATTCATTTTATAGTGAAACTCAACTCAACTCAACGCAGCTTAAGCTTAATGTACAGCAGCAACAGCAACAGCAGCCGCAGCCGCAGCAACATTCCAACTGGCAACTGGCAGCTTAAATATTGTTGCTGTTACGGCTTGGCTGCCTTCGGCTGCGCGAAGGTTTTTGAAAAACGCGCGCAGCTGTTACAGCGATTGGGTAACATTAGCCTGAGGAACCCATTTAAAGCAGCTCAGTACTTGCTCGTTAGCCAGAGTTTCCATATAGCACAGCTGAAAGAGTAATTCAATTGCCCTTAAAAAAAGCCCTTCGCCAATCAATATTTTTTTAGCCCTTATCAATTAATATATTTAAGTCCCTTAGATTAATTATTAATATTCTTTTTGAAATCAAAGGAAATTGTGCCTGCATTTGCATCTGAATCTGACTGCGCACATTTTTATCAAATTTAACAGAGCACCAGAAACAGAAACAGAATCTGAAATTCAACCAAACGAACGCTCGCATTAAAGTTTATTTCGAAACCAACTCACTGGCGGCAGCAGCAGCAGCAGCAGCACCAACAGCAACAACAGCAACGCCAACAGAGCCAGCAGCAGCAGTGGCAACGGCAGCAAAAAAGACCCAACAGAAACGCAAATGAAAAACGCCAACGAACAACGAACGAGCGCACAGAAAGCAGCACACAGCAACAACAACAATAATATAAAAAAAAAGAGAAAAAAATCAAGTAAAATTACGACAAGCAAAGAGGCAGCAGCGACGGCAGCAGCGAGGGCAGCGGCAGCGGCAGCAGCAGCAACGTTGAAAGAAAACAAGAAACTTCGGCGCAGTAGAAACGAGTGTGGGGAGCAGGGCGTCCAAATGGCAAAGAGAGAGAGAGACAGAGAAAGAGGGAGAGAGAGTCAGCGAGGGGGAGCGGTGAGAGTGGGAGAGAGGAAAGCAGCCGCACAAAGTGTGTGACTGTTTGAGTGCCTGTGTGTGTGTGTGTGTGTGTGCGGTGGGGCGAAGGTGAAGCATGCGATGGCGATGGCGATGGCGTTGGCTGCTATAACGTCAGGCAAGACTGAGGCGAAACGACGACAACGATGAAAAAACCCAGCTACGAACGAACCAACAGAGCCAGCAAAAATTTATAATAAAAGCAGCAGCAGCAGAGGCAGCAGCAGCAACAACAGCGACAGCGGCAAACGTTGAAAGCAACAACGATGGCGTTGCTTGCAACTCTGAACGGTGCCAGGCCAACCAGCCCGTCAACTATCCAACAGCCAGCGCAACCTTAGCTGCCGTTCCAAAGAGAAGCAGCCAGGCTCACATATACCCTGCAAGTAGCTCAAAGGAAATATAATTGTGGTTACTTTGGGATGACATATCTAGAGTAGACTCAGCCATTTCAAAAAATATTAATCAATTTTTTATTTGCAAGAGTTATTAGACTAATAGCAAAGTAGTTCAACTAGATTTCCTAACTAAAGCAGTTTGTCCTGATTTAATAGTGAAGACTCCGGCTCAAACGCCAGGTTTATCGTGTCTTTTTAAATTTCATAAATAAAGAAAATATTTAGTTATTTACTTTTCGCACTTAATAAACTATATTTTAAAAGTCTTAAGAACCAGTTACTGGTTTGGAGTCATATTTATTCATCTATTCAATGGACTCTGCGCAAGAGTATACAAAATGAAAGAGCGAACATCGTTAGAGTTAAAGTCGTCGTGTTCGTACTCGAAATCATCGTCGTCGTCGTCGCCACTGCGAACTCTGCGCTGAGAACAGAGCACCGACAGTGACCGAACATTAAAGTTGAAGTAAAGTTGGAATTTGTGCCTGGGCCCCCCGTTCCGCCTAGCCTCCCATGCCCTCCTTTTGTAATCAGAATAAACGAATATTCGCTTAAGCTCTGCACATTGGTGCGAAATACAATTGCAGCTTCCATTCTGGAGTAACGAATGCCAATAACTTTCCTTAAGACTTTCGATTCATCAGAGTTATTACAAAGGCTTTTTAATAAAGAATATTATTCTATGTACAAGATGAGTTTAGATCTTTAGATTTTTAGATCCTGCTACGATAAACTTAAAGGAAGGGCTTAAGCTTTTGTTCTGTAAGAAAGTGGTATGGTTTAAGATGTGGTTTATGGTCAAGGCAGAGTTCCAAGATTAAAACCACTTTCGCCTTGCCAAAAAGCGTATTATAAATGATAAACACAACTTAAATTTATATTCAATATGAGTTCTAGATGTACATTTCTTTCGTCATTTGAACCATTCCTATCACGTAGTGCCCACTGTTCACTCCAATCATTCAACCTTACCAAGCAGCAGGGCAAAACGCAAATGTCAAGACGAACGAGCGAACCCAACGAACGCAGCTCAGTCCACAACAACAACAACGCCGACGACGTTGACGGCGACGGCGACGGCGACGATGAAAACGCCAAGGAGTGGGCGGCATCCCAAGTGTTGGAGCGCTAGTGCAGGCCTTGGCTACCAGGAGCTGAGTGCGAGCCTCAAATATTCCCGCCAGCCCTGCCCAGAGCGCCTCACACCACATTTTAGTACGATAAAGGAAATGCCACACCACTGTGACAATACATTTGCTGGAGCTGGCCCCCAACGCCAGAGCATGCCGTAGCCTGCATAGTCGTCCTCGGTGCTCGCTGCTCGGTCCTCATCGACGGCGACGTCGTCGTCTTCGTTGTCGTCGTTGTCGTTGTTGTTTTCGTTTTAAGCGACGCACATGGTCGCATACCACAGAGTGGAGCGCACTGTGCTGGAGCCCTGAGTCAGAACCTGCAGTCGACAACAGCAACAAAATCAACAACAACAACAACAACAATAACAATGTCGATTGTCGGTTCGCTCTTATTCATTCGATTTTGTGCTACGTCGCAAGGCAGCCTTCATGTGCTTTAGTGCCGAGCCAACACTGGCACCAGCACCATCCAGCACAAGCAACATCAGCAACACCAGCACCGTCGGCACCGTCGGCACCGTCACTGCCAACAACTCAGGGCTCTGGCTGAGTTGCCGCTGCCTTTGCTTCTGCTTTATTCCCATTTACAGCGTCAGCTCTGAAACTCTGAAACACAGGGCTTGGGACTTTGGTTTCGACTCTGACTCTGACTCTGGCTCTGTCTCGGTCTCGAGCACTCGAGCTGCGACTAGTGCCGTCTGGTGCTGGCTGGTTTGTTGGTTCTGGTTCTCAAGCAAGCACATGGCTAACAACAACAGCAGCGACGTTGACGACGACGACGACAACGACGACCAGTTGCCATTTGCGCAACGCAACCGAATAAAGAAGAAAACCCAACAGCAACATCGATCGATGTGTGTGTATAAAAATAGAGGGAGCCTTACTCTTAGATGGGTGGGTGGGAAATAATTAGCATATTTGGGGTAAATATAAATATCTAGAGCACATGAAGGGTATAAGTACAAATATATTATATTATTCAAAGCTTCCAACTGCTACTGATAGAGGTAAATTCATACTAATAAATTGGTTTTAAATAGATGTTTGTATTTAGTTACCACATTACCTAATAATATAAATGATGTTTAAGATAAGAATTAAAAAATAAATCCTAATTTGTCTACTCATTTTTATTGGTTTTCTTTGACAACCAATATATTGATATATCAATCAATATATTGATAGGACATTGTAAAGAGTGTATAATAACGTCCTCTCTCAACTTTGGGCTTCAAATATGATTTGTTTTATATATGATTGGTTTTTATATTTCTTCAAATGACTTTTAAATGCTTACAATTATGATAGGTAAATATACTAGTAAATCTTAAGTAAAACCAAATCAAAAATATATAACATATGAAATCAATATCGATAAATAAATATAAATGTTATGAAATAATCACTCAGGATATCCCTTACTAAGGGAAAGATCAAGTGATCATGTCCGAATCACTTATTGCCTCTTACTAAATTTAATAAGCTAAGCCCAGTGTTAGTGAGGTATATTCCCACAGTTTTGAATACTCTTCAGGCGTACGTGCGTCCCATTTAGCTGTTTGGTTAAATGGGGCTCCCTCGATTTCTGTTGAAACAATGCCAAGTCAATGGCGCACAGCAATTTGGGAACTTCCAGCGGCTTCAGCTTCAGCCGTATTCGCTGTGTGTCATCAAAACAAACAGCAGCGGCGCAAAAACGCTTTTTCGAGACATGGCGAGTGAGAAGCAACTGATAAAACCTGAAAACCAAATGCGTCATGCGCCCCCAAAAACTGAACTTGTGCTGATTGTGTTTTGCATTTTTGTTTGTTGGGTTTTTCTCTTCTTTTTTGGCAATATTGGCGTGGGCAAGAAGTTATCGATGGCGCTCGGCGAAACGCTGCCAGCTCGGTTTAAAAGCCCCGCCACATTTCAAGGATATCGTATGCAACGGGATAGCCTATTACTTTTCGTCTGACGAGTTCTAACAAACTCCATGCGCCGCAGCTATCCTTCAGCGAGAGCCCGAGTCACAGCTGGGCATGATTTCTAGCCATTTGCGCCTGCAGCTAGGTTGGCCAATTCGACGCACTCCGAGCCAAGCGCACACCCACACAGAGTCGCACACCCACATACGCTGAAACCTCATTCATTTCGTTTTCGCAGAGCGACAGCTACAATAGTTTGTTGCAAGGGGGGCTCTTTACCGGCTGTCCTGGCTGTTAGGCAGCCTCAACTCATGGCCCAATGCATAACAGTCCAAGGGAAGCGACAGCCGCATAAAGGGTGTTCCAGCCAACGTAGATCTGTTCGCCATGCTGGCGCTGCTGTGGAACACCCTCTAAAACGGCACACATTTCAGGCCAAGCTCGCCTGTCAGCCGCTCGCTCGGTCGTACGGTCGTACGGTCGCTCACTTTGCTATTCAACGAGCCCAACGTGAAGCACGACACGAGCGCTGGCGCTGGTTACATTCGTTTAGGGTGAATGCCGCACTCCCAACCGTTCGTCCGTCCTCCCGTTTGTCCGTTTGCCTGTCAGCCAGCAACCACCCAATCTGGTAGCAACCCATCCACCCATCCACCCACCCAGGCGTTCGTCCTCGTCCTCGTCCTCGTCCTCGCCGTCGCTGTCGTTTGTTTGTCACAATAGGGCAAAAGTTTCACTGTAACCGTTATGCGACCCACAGACACCACCGCCCCAGCGCAACGTGGAACCCAAATGTCTGCCAGCCAAGCCAGCTACCACCCAACCACCCAGTCACCCACCACACGATCTGCCAGCCAGCAACGTTGTCCGCATCGGCACAACGACAACCAACACAGCAAAAAACAAACTGCTCTTGCTGAGAATAGCAGACTCAGGGATATCCTGAAATCGATTAGGCATAGCATAAAAACTAAAAGTTCCATTCTCATCACTTAAATGCAAACGTATCTACTCTTATGTGATAAGAAAATCGGAAGCGGTTGTCCTCAGACTTGACTATGGAAACTTTGTGACTATCAAATTTAATATGTATTTTAAATTATTTTTAATTTAATTACTCAATTTATTTCATATATAACTAACATTGTATAAATCCTTTCATATTTTCGCAAAATTCAACAAACGGAATGATAATTCGTCTATGGCTGTTTCACTCATTTTATGGCTATAGGGTATGAAAACTTGCTCTGAAATACGATGGACTATACATACAGCTATAGTAAATACACACACATATATATATATATATATATATATATATATATATATATATATATATATAGACACACTGAAAGCATTAAGCTTTCATGCGCGTGTGTTTGTGTGTATGTACGAAACTTTTATTGTCAGCACAAACAGACGCACGGACACATACATATACACACACATACACACACACATACACGCTCTATGCTGCCTCCATGCTGAAGCGAAGGATAAAATGCTGCAAATTCACGGCAACAACAATAATAACAACAACAACAGCAGCAACAACAACGACAACGGAGCACACGGTACGTATACGTATCCATCAGATAGAAAAGGCATCGAGCAGCATGCTGAAATAATGAAGCAGCAAGGACTCGAGTCGAGTCGAGTCGAGCAAGGCAGCCAGGATAGCTGGCAAGCCTTGGCAGCCCGGCAGGCAGGCTGGCAGTCGACTTGGCTTTGGCTTTAGCTTGGCTCTGGCTCTGGCTCTGGCTCTGTCTCCGTCTCTGGGCCAGAATGAAAACGAAAATGGAAAATGTGTTTGGCTGTGGATGGGCAGGATAACAGGCGGGACAGGCAGCAGCAGCCGGGACGAAGGCAGCATTCTGTTTGGGGCTGAAAGGAGCGTCTCCGACAAGGATATTGCGCACGAGGACAGGATGGCTGCCTGGCTGACTCGTGGTGTTGATGATGATTACAGAGATGCGCAGATAGAAGCTGAACTCAGGCAGCTAGAGCTATCCAAACAGGCGAATGCGAGTCGAGCAAAAAGCGTTTGCTTGCTTCGTTCCTTTCCATACGAAACGCCATGTTGTCGTTGTTGTTGCTATTATTATTGTTTTTGTTGTTGTACAAAGTCTAACACGCCAAGAATGTACAACGTTGTTCTTGTTGCTATTGCCACTGCCGTTGCCGTTGCTGTTGCTGCCTCTGCCGTAATGTGATTCTCCCTACCAAGCGCCGCCTTTCCGCCTTGTTTTTCTGCAAACAGCAATGAAGGACCAGCAGAGCAGCAGCTCCTAGTCGAGTCTCTGTGCACGAGTAGCTGAAAGGTCTGCTTGAGCCTTGGCTCGGCTTGTGGATGTGGGCCGGGCTGGGTTGGCTTTGGTACGGCATTAGATTGAATGGGATTGGGGGCTAACTCAGGCTAACTCAGAACCAAAGAACCCGAAAATATATTCGACTAGAAATGTTTATTAAATTTCTTGCATTTAAGCCTTGAGATGTGTTGAGTTGAAATTAGAAATCGACTGCCACAGCTAAAAACAAAGGATTCCTGCCTTCCTGCTCAGCTTACCATCACAATTAAAGACGTTTCGGCATTAATTATTGAATGCCATTGAATTGTTATTGCAAAATGCCTGAGAGGCTAATTTCCTTTGAACCTACTCAAATTTAAGCCATGTTTTGTAATTCGTTAATATTTCAAACGTTCACACACTATTATATTCAACTGCAATGTATTTCGTAGCAGAAGTAACAATACGCCAGGTCCATAACGTGTCATCTAATGAGAAGATGCTTCTAAAACAGACACAATTGAAATTTATGGAAATATTAGATAATAACAAATATATTAATTCACAATTGACTCAGTCAGGAATTAGTTAACAGTCAGGAATAGGTTAAGCATGTATATATTGTTTCAGAGTTACAAATATACAAAGACCTTATCTGACAATTGTAACAATAAAAACTTTACACTTTACTTATGCGTATATAAACATACATCAATTTGGTATGCTAAAATGTATTAATATGAAGGAATTGGTATTCACGAAATTATTAATTGGGCTAACCTGGATGACTTTCGGTAGTGAAATTGTGAAATTTAAATCCAACTCTCCAATTAATATTAGGACAGTTAAATTATTGGTATTTAACCTTCAGTTATTTAGTACTGCGCTCGAGGCTTTAGTATATAAATCAAGTTGAATAAATAGTAATATAAAAGCTTATACTCATGCGTTTATCTAAATCTTATTTAAGCACAATTTAAGCTTTTTATGGTTGACAATAGTTATGCCTGATAAATATTCCTTTTCTTTATACTTATACATATATTTCATATGTATATTTTGTGCTTTAGCTTTAAGGCCCCAATTACTCTGTTATTACAGAATAAACTTCGCAAAAAAGCATGTAAGGCAATAGCCTTATTTTAAAGATTACCCCATACTCTAATCAAAATCCTTCCCGCCCATTCGCACTGCTCGTTATCAATGGCTTGGCGCATTGTTGCTGGAACTCGTAACCTGACCCACTAATTGGTTATGCACTGCCAGCATTGACTTGACCTGCTGAAAGTTTAAGCAGAGCAGGTGATGGGACGACACCTCAACCTTATAAGCCAGCCCCCACGCAGCGCCTTGCCCCACGGGCGCTGCCCGCTGTGTAAGGTCAGCGCGGCTAACCGCAGGCCGTGTGCGCCAATTTTGGTGAGTAGCCGCTTTGAGGACGTGGAAATGCGGATAGATATGGAGATGCGGGACTTGGGATGTCGGAGTCCAGCGCAAAGAGAGTGCGTGTGTGACCCAAATACTCACACATGCAGAAAGACAAACACAGTGATGGGCTGGCTCTGTGCATTCAGACAAACCAAAACACTTAGATCCACATTTCGCCAGCAACATATCAAAGTGCGTGCAGAAGTTATGCAAATATCAGAGCTGTCTCAGACCTCACAGGCGATGACAACGGGAGGGGTGTCGTTGTTATTGTTGTCTGAAGTGTCGCGTCTGCCAATGAAAGCGCACCGATGCAATACACAGCCAATGTGTGGAGACTCCTGGAGGGGATGCCTAATAAACGCACAGGCAACTGGGCAGCAAGGCGTGAATCCTTCAGGACGTCAGAGCGGCGGCGCTGCCGCGAAGCGAAAGTTTTTCTTTGCCAGCAATTTTGATTTTCATACGTGTGTGTGTGTGTGTGTATTTGTGTGTTTTTTTTTGTGCTGCCCGCCGTGAAAAGTGAAAAAGTTTGCAACCCCTTCGACTGCGACGCCAACAGCGCAGATGGCCTCGCCGTCAACGTCGGCAGCGGCGCAACGTCTGCGTTGGCGTCGCGGTCGCGGTCGCTGTCAGCGTTAGCGTTAGCGTCGTCGTTGGCATCGGCTTCGTGTTTTCAATTTATGCTTTTGTATGCACGGAGCAAGAGACGTGGCACACACATGGAGCCGTAGCCGTAGCCGCAGCCGCAGCCATAGCAGGAGCCGTAGACAGAGCCCAATGCCAATGCACCCCGTTGTGGATTGTGTTTAGAGAGATGCGAAGCATGCAGCTGCACAGGGGTGGCAGCTGGGCGTGGGAGGGTTGAAAGCCTGTACTGGTTGAGTGACTAGATGTCTGGCTGTTACTGCTGCTGCTGCTGCTGTTGCGTCGTCTGTTGCTTCGTGCGTTTGCTTTTAATACATTTTCACCAGCTGCTAAACTGAAATTTCCACAGCTGCGCCCCCAACCAGACACCCCCACACAGCTCCCTTCTCGCATCTGGAGAGCTGTGAGTTCGCATCGCATGTGAATTATGACAGAACTTTGTTGGTGCCGCAGCAACCGCGAATGCTGACGCTCACGCAGACGTCGCAGTCTCGGTCGACGTTTGTTTTGCATTTTTCGCGCTGCCAGCGAAGGCAGCAGACAAGCGGCGACCTTGAACAATTTATTGTTGTTGCCTTTGGGTTTGCCTTTGCCTTTGCTGTTGCCGTTGCCGTTGCTGTCGCTGTTGTTGTTGTTGTTAACTGCTTTTTATTTATTTATGGTATTTTGCTGGTGGTGGCTCCGGCGCTTGTGGACCCTTGTAATGTATGCATGCCAGGCAGCCAGGCTGCCAGGCAGCCAGTCAGGCGGGCAAACAGGCACCTATAGAGCCGGCAACCTGCCATTCAAAGTCATCAGCAACGTGAAGCATCCACCGAAAGGCAGTCAGTCAGCCGTACACCAATACAGCAATACAACAACAAGCCATCTATCATTAGTCAATGCTACTCTTTTCGTCGGCGACGTCGTCGACGTCATTCGCAGTCGCCAGCGAAAGTGTTACGTTCAATGCTCCCGTCGCGACGTCGCTTTGGCGTTGGCGCTATCCCAAAAGAGTCGCCGAGTGGTAACAAGTGGTTCTCCCTCTTTTTGGAAAGCCCAATCCTTCCTTCCCCACCTCCGCAGCCCCATTACCCAGCCCAACGCCCATTGGCTTGCGGTTAATCTGTTTATACATTACAACAATAGCAACAACAACAATGAATTGAAACGAAAAAGGAGGAAAGAAAAAATCAGCTCACAGCTGTTTGGGAACTGTCGTTTTTATTGCCGTCGTTGGGCTGTTCTTTTAATTAGGCGTGAAAATCTCTCAATGAACGTTGCCACTGCCCCAAGGGAGTGTTGTAGGTGTGCGTGGCCTGTGTGTCTGTGTGTGTGCGAATGGAAATGAATGAAGTTATGAGTAGATACGCTAATGAGTGAGAGGAGCGAAGGTCAGTTTTATGCGCTGGACAAGCGAAAGCCTAAATCACTCCGACCGGGAGCAGAAACATCGCGAACAGCTTTATAGCTTACAACTTGTTGAATGAATGTTGTTTCGAGAGCGTATCTTAAGTCCGTCTGTCAACAGTTAGTCGACAGTTGTGACTGGTGACGTCCTTCGTTGGATTCGCTGTGTCTTGGCTTTGGCACTGTCAGCAGGTACATCACTTGATTGGATGCAGCATGAAACATCTTAGACATTCAGAAGGTTGCCCAGCAACAGTATATGATTATTATTTACCAATTGATGCACACAACAATATATTATTTATAAGCGTGTGTTATGTATCTTCGGATTTTATTTAATATTATTTTATAATTATTTATGTTATTATTTTCTATAATAATGTTATTCTTTATTCTTAAAAAACACCTTTTTGATCTGTTTATTTTGAATAAATAAATATGATAAATATGCATTGTTTTTTAATAATAAGTAATAACGTTGTCTACTTAATGTCCTTATCTGATATGATAAACTAGAATATATCACTTTTTATTATTGCATTGTATTATTAATGCATATTAAACAGTTATTTCTCAATTTAATAGCTCAAAGTTTAATTAGCTTCACAACTTTTCTTCTCGATTTGTGAGTCGCAATGAGAAACTAGTAATATCACATATATGTTTACATAAATTCATATATAGTTCAGAAACAGTCAACCAAATATTTACTTTGTTGCAATCAAAACTTTCTTTGAAATTGTCCTGCCTCTGAAGGATGACAGCCGTAAAATCATTTCTATGCATTATTTCCCCAAGCTCTGCGCAGCTTAAATCCAGACCACAAGCTGGGGTCCAAATTCTCCAAGGCAACGCTATGCAGCGGTCAATATTTCATGCACATGTTTATAGCCCGATCTGTTGTATATGTATGTGTTTGTGCGTGTACATTCATTTACGTCAACACACGTTAGTGTTGGCCATCGTAGTACTACGTTACGTATACGTAACATGCAACTATTTAGTTTCATCGAGAGACGCCATAGCGACTGTTGTCCCCCATTGCTATACCTTCCGTCCTGCGCGCCGCTCATCCCTCACCCCTGACGCCAACTTACCCCACCGAGCAACAAAATCCTGCTGCACTTGCCCCTTGTCACTGTTGACCGTTGGGTAAACTGCACAACACATGGCATTCTACTTAGTTGGCGCCGAGCTGAGTTCAAAGCACAGACGACGACAACAGCGACGCTACTGATGTAGTTGAATTTCGTCGTAATACTCTCCACTCCCCAACTCAGTGCTCCGCCAATCACTGATGACCAGAGTCCTGAAACTAGCTGCCAGTTGAATATAGACTCTGGATCAGAAATCTGGAATTGTAAATTATCTGGATAAGCTGCCAACAGGTTTAGCATTTGAAATGTAATATCAGTAAAGTGCTTTATTGCCAACTCAATGTCCTCTCAAGAAGCAGGGAGCACTGCAACGCAAACAATGCAGTTGAAACTTTTATTTATTATAATATAATCAAATTATAATAATTGGTCTGAAATTGTTGATGTCCTTGGTAAAAGAGCTGTCTTGGTAAGAGCAATGTATATAAGTGCTGAAGACCTGGTTTTGAAATTTAAATTCATTTTTTACTTTATTACATATTTATTATATATTTTTTACTAAACAATGATTCAAAAGACAACCATTCCATATTTCTTAGTTTATCTCAAATAATATTAATTTTAATATTGGAGAACAGTTATATTATTCTCCTATATCTAATTGTAACCTTCTTTTCACAGATCCTCTATATGAAAGCAAATGAAAGCTCTCCAATTTTAAATATCACCCTTCTATTCAATTCTCATGAATGTAAATACAACTTTTAAGTTTGAGTAATTGTCAAAGGATACCTCCAAGTATAATAAGTCTTTGTGGACTAAGAAATAACCGTTAAGTAATCAGTAATTTGTCTTGCAAAATTTGAACTAGTTCAGCTTAAGACCATCAGCACAAACTATGTAGTACATAGTCTCTGGAGTACAAACTAGGACTAAAGTAGGTCGCGAAAACGGGACCTAAAATCTGTGTTTAGTTTTGAAAATCCTTCAGTGCTTTTCATCATAAGACCAGGATTCCTATAGGTTCTCAAATTGAAGTCCGAAAACGAACTTTTAACACTATATCTTTAGAGTTCTATCATAAGCTCTTTATTCCGCACATATTCGCTGTCATTTTCCAACACTATTCGAATACTTATTACGTAGCATGGGCTGCTATGGAACTACCTCTATTCCATTGCCAGTCCCATACCCGGTCCCTATCCTGGTCCCCCAGCTCCCAGATTACTGACAGTTCAATTGTGGCGCCGTTGACGTCGCCGGGCGAACACACACACAACACACACCCAGCTCAGCAGGGCACACACAATGGCACACACAGGCATTTAAACTAGACGAACGAGACGAGACGAGAAATTTATGCGGCTCCAACTCAACCCAAAAACGCCCGTCCACACGGCACAAGCGAACCCAGCCCAAACTCAAACCCAAACCCAAAACTCAAACCAAGCCGGAGCCAAAAGCAATGTGAACTAAAACCAACCAGGCCCAAAGCCATAGCCAGAGCCAGAGCCAGCGCCAGAACCAGAGCGAGAGCGAGAGCCACTTCCACAGCGAGCATCATGCCACCGAGCAACAACCACCCAAAAACAACACCCAGGCAAAGTGGCAGGGCCCAGGCCCATCGTACACCCCATTGCCATTTCGTTATTTGTATGGACCGATGTTGCCGAACCGTCAAAACGACGAACGAAAAGCCAAACCGACGAGCCGACGAACCGACTGCCCAACTGTCAGACAGTTGCCTCCGCTTAACGTATTGTGGGGTGGGTTTTTGTGTTGTAGCTGCTGTGTGTATATAGCAACGTGTGTTCGTGTGTGTGTGATGTCGTAGTCAGATAGATTAAATCGATGGAAATGTAGGACTGTATACACACACACAAACACACACAAGATACACACAGCCAGCCATCTAACGAACGAATGCGCCTTGTTGTTGCTGTTTTTGTTGCTGCGGCAAAATACAACAACAGACAGCCAACGCATCACAGCAGCAGCAGCAGAGGTCTCACAACAAAGGGGGCCTAATGGATATATAAATGATATTTAAACAGATATAAGCTAAGATCAACTCTATATAAATAAATAATATTTACCAGCTAACTACCTACAACTAAAAATATGTAAAAAGAATAAAGTTTTGGTCGCTTTATTTTACCTAATTTATTTATGGAAAAAAAAACTTTATATATAAATAAATATAGACTTAATTGCTTAAATGTTATCCCTAAACTTATTAACACCTTATACATTTCTAAATTGTTGAATTTATGTGAAAATAATCTGCCATTCACAGCATACTTAAGCCCCTTTTAGTTTTTACCACGCCACTGCCTTACCGCATTTTCAGCTTTGTTTGCTTTCATATGCTTACTTATAGATGTATGTGTTTGTATGTGGTGATTGTGTCTGTGTGTGTGTGTATGTGCGTGTGTATGTGAGTGTTCATATAAATGAGCATGTATTTGAGTACATCATATAGTGTATATACAGTGAAAACTCTCATTAAAGCCAGCCATAGTGTTAGGTTGAGTCCTTCTTTCGGATAGCTGATCGTAAACCTGGCAGAGAAAAGTCAAGCTGGTTGTATGCCATGTGTATCAGTAGACATCATGCTGGACTCTATGAAGGAGTGTTCACTGTGATTGTGGGGTTGATAAGCCTTCATATCGAAATTATCAAAGCGAATACCCAAACCAAGCAGGTGTCGAACACGTCAGGCTCAGTGTGGCATGAGAAGCGCATAGAGAGCCTACGGCAGAGCAAAATATCAATAAATTGTAAACTTTTCTGTCCATCGGTAGGAGTTGGCCCAGAAATCAAAAATAAACATACTAATGAAAATATTTTAATCAATTAATGAAAATGATTTTATTATATGTATTAAAGGTATTATTTATTATTCTTGAATCTGTATATAAAAATCGCTTAAGGTGTTGTGAATAATGTTTTTATTATCATAATGAATATTAGAAATCTTATTTATTGTAGTTACCGATCACACAGCTCCCAATACTCCGCTTGTACAACAATTAATCAAGTTCTCAATGCTTAAATATAACTTAGTTTAGATTGAAGCTAATGTGCCCTCTGATACACCTGATCTTAAAGTTAATCCCATACGTAGTCAGGACTATTATCTTTGTACCCAGACACAAGCAAGCAGGTGTCACTCTCAGCATTGACAATCCCCATGAGCAGCGGCGGAGAGTGCCCTGCATGCATTCAGTTCAAAAGTTCCCGCCCAAAAAACTCGAAATATTGTACAATTGAACTATTTGCGAAACGGCGGCTAAGCCCCTCTTAGAGCGTATGAATGGAAACTGAAATAGAGGCAGAGAGCAGACCACAGACTCCGGCTTCAACCGTTCATAGTCAAGCCAGAGTCCAAACTGGCAACAACCAGCACGATGATGATGATGCTGCTGCTGTTGCTGTTGCTATTGCAGCTTTTTCTCGTTAACGTTGCTGATACCGTTGTTGCTATTGCTGCTGCTGCTAGTGCTGATGCTGATGCTGCTACTCTCGGTTCACTGCGGCGATGTTGTAAAAGTTTTGCGCACAAATCAGCAACGAGCACACATACACATGTGTGTGAAAGGATACGCAAAGTGTATGAAATAAAAATACGACAGCAGCAATAGCAACAGCAACAGCATCAACAACAACGAAGCAACGGCAACAACAAATGGCATTTTCAGTGCTCGAAGGCGAACAATGAATGCCAGAGAGCCAACATCGTTAGGGCTTAAACCAGCAGCTACCCTAAATTCCCCCACAGCTACATAGCAATGCCCCCAGCCGACCCCCCTGCTCGCCCTGTGTCATTCCTGCCCTGCCCTGCTCCGCTTCCATCTATGGTCGATGGTGCCCAAACATTGACGCTGCGCTGCGTCGCACATTTTCAATGCGCTCGCCTCGAAACGGTGGAAAATTCGCGTCCGTTGTTAGTCGGAAAACGTCGTCATCCGTCGACGGTTGTTTGGCTGGCTTGGACCAGGTCTGGCTCGGCCTGCTAGCTACAACTCTGCCTTGGCTTGGCGTTCGTTATGCGCTAACTGCAAATAACACAGCCACAGCAGCAGCGGCAGCGCCAGCACCAGCAATAGCAACAGCAACAACATGAACAGTGGAGATAGCAGCAGCAGCAGCAACAACAATTCTCCATTTATATTAAAGCGGACGAGGCGAATCGCACGAATGCGCTCGGCAGTTGCTCGGCTAAAGCACGAGCTTCATTTTTGGGGGACGTGGAGCGTGTGCAAAACAAAGAGCCACCCAGTTACCAGCAACAACAACAGCAGCAGCAATCTCTCTCTCCCTCTCTGTCTATGTGTGTGTGGCTACTCGCACTCACTATGTATATATGAAGATGTATGTGTGTGTGTGCATATGTCTATGTTTCTATGTGTGTGTGTATGTGTGTATGTGCAATGCCATCACGTCAGCCAAGCAACCAAGCAAGCAAAGCAATCAGCAGTCAGTCGGGTCAGGGAATGGGGAATTGCTGTTGTTGTGCATGAGTTTATATATATGTATATATATGTGTACATACACATATATATATGCATAGAGATTTATGTGAGTGTGTGCAGCTAAGCCGCTGCCAGCCAGCAGCCGCAGGGGCCCCAAACCAACGACAGCAACCACCCACTTTTATCAGTCAGCAAAAGGTCGTTCGGCTATGTAGTCGACTCTGCTGTGCAACAACAGCAGCGAATGATGATAATGATTGTCGAGTTTATGATGATGATAATGATGATGAGGCGACTGAGCACCTGACTTGCAATTGCTGTTTGTCAAGATCAGTTGGCACAGCTCTGAGCATGTGAAATGATCATTTTTCCGATTATGTGAGCAGCAATGCTAAATTTAACACAAACACGAAAGTATTTAACATTTTTTATATCGCAAATAAATTTCTGTCCCACTACATTCTTCCTAAGCTTAATCCTTATTAATACTATGAATATACCTTACTATGTATTAGTTATTTATATATTTAACAAAATTTTGGAGCACATTTCGAAACGATATTTTTTAATGTAATAGTAATATATAGTGGTTTTATAACATATTAAATTATTTATCTTCGGTTCGTTATTCAATGGGGAAAATAGTCTTATTTTGTTCTTACTTTAGATCTTTTTTAACTCAATATTAATTATATTTCTAAAATAAATTTGGTATATAAAAATGCCTTGAAGTTATACGTATATTCATTTCACAATTATTTAATACATTCAGACTGAAAATAAGAATTTTAATATGATGGCTCTAGAACTATATCTTTTTATGAAACTAAAAATGAATTCACAAATATTTTGATATATATTATATGACAGAATTAGAAAAAAATAATGAAAATAATGAAAATAATTTTAATACATGTTTATTGCACCTTGTTAATCGTAAGATCACTTATAAATACATTTATTTCAGGTATCTCAGATTCCTTTTAGTAATTATTATAAATATTTCTAAGCCGATCATAATGCCCATGCCCAAGATCGCCCACTTCGAAAATGAAACTACGACCTATCAATATTGATCTTATTAAGATCGTTCACAAGTACCCAACGATCAGTTATCGATAAGTCGTCGGGTTTATGGCAATGTCATTATCAGCAATCGAAATTATCGACCTTTAGAGACTAGCAAACAACATAACCATGCTTACGCCTTTGTTTGCCGTGCACTGCAATAGTTAAGCTGGCAATTTGTGGGCATGGGTGGGAAAGAGGTGGTGCTATCGACTCATAATGTACGAGCCATAGCCATGGCCATGCCTGCTCCATGCTCCATGCTCCATGTGCTGTTTCGGGCTCGAGTTTGGGTTTGGGCTCGGGCTTAGTGGCTGCGTTGCCGCACGCACGCTCCCTGGCAGCTGGTGTGGCCCGCCTGGCAGCTTTCCACGGAGCAACTGAAAAGGCGAATCGGAAAACTCACAAGCGGAGAAGGCAACAACAATAATAACGGCAGCAGCAGCAGCAGCAGCAACAACTAATGTGCGCATGTGACAGGGTTGCCGACGAGTTTGAGGCTCGCTGCTCGCCGCTCGCTATTGGATTCGGCTCGGCACGAGGGCAACACTGGTTGACTAGTTGGCTGGCTGACTTGCCTGCTTTGCCTGACTGCTTGCTGGCCTGGTCCAAAGCTATTCAGTACGAACTCTGCACTTCGCACAACAAGACAACACAGCGACAACTTCGACGAGGACAACGCGGCCAACGACAAAAAGACGTAAAATTCTGATAAAGCGCCAAAGCAAACCGAATTACCTAAATTTAATTTACGCGCCTAGTGCAAAACTTTGTAATACAATTTCGATATCGAGCGTTGTTCAGTCAGTTGTGAATTCAAAATGTGGAGCTGTTGCTACCAGCTGCAGCAGCAGAGGCCGCACTAGAGGGGCCTGCTGCACCTGCTCCCACAATCAGCCAGTCTACCAGCAGCAACTGCACCTACATCAACAGCAGCAGCAACGCAAAAAGGCGCCAAAAGGCAAGAGAATTATTACAGCCAAGGAATTCCCCCGATTACCTGCAATGAAAACAATGAAAATGTGGACCGAAGCCAGCAACGTGAGTAACCTGATCCTTAGTCAATGATCACACACTTACACACACACACACACACACACCTGCACAGAAAGGGACCCTAACCCTAGAAGGTAGTTTGGTTATTTTGCCGTGGAGCTTTTGCCCGCTGATGATGATGATGCGATAGTTTAGTTCTTTTGTTTTGATTATTGAGCTTCAGCAGCGTTTACGCTTTGTCTGCGCTTCTTCTTTGGTGTGCGTTTACCGGTCGAGGCAATTGAAAAGCCATTTGGGGAATGCCAATGGGCACGGCTGCTTGGCCAGGGGTTGGGCGGGGGACAGACGCTGGCACGCATCACGTAGTCACACAGCAGGCAGACACGCATAGCATGCGTCGCAGTCGCAGTCGCAGTTGCCGCCGCCGTCAACATCACTATCAATTCGCATGCTCATTCCACCATTCGTCCGCCAGTCGCCAGTCGCCATTCACCCATTCTTCTTCATTGCCATGTCGAGGCACAATCGAAGCAATGTAAACAAAAGCCAACGGCAAATATTTTTTCTTCTTTCTTTCGACTTGTTTTTGCTTGTTCTTCTCAGCAATTAAATGAAAGTTTTCGATGAGGTGCGAGCATGGAATGTTGGTTGAGGGGTTGAGCGGGGCCAACGGCGCCGACTGGGGGTGGCACCACATTGCAGAAGCCGGCGAGCAAAACAAAAACTGCAAAAATGTCATACGTCGTCCATTGTGTGCGTGCCATGCAGTGCGGTGCACAAAGCGGTGCAGGGTGGTGCGGTGCGGTGTAGTGCGGTGCGATGCGGTGCTCTGTGTGGGCCACGAGATGTTAAATGGAGGCTGGCGAACATGCGGCTATAACTCGGGTCGGGGTCAGGGGGCGCACACGCACACTCGCACGCACACACACCCACACACATTGGCATTTAAATGCCAGCATCTGTAACACTTCCATGGGCGGCATCTGAATGCGAGATGAGATCGCAAAATTATAACTAATCCATAATATATGCATACGTATTATTAGACATCAACTTGATATCATATATACCTTTATATTTGAGGTATCCTAACTTCTGCTTTACCAGGGTGGTCGAGCTCGTGATATACCTTGATTATAGACTTAGTCGATAGTGTCTACTTACACGTCTGCTTGGGGTCCTAATTTGACATATTTAGCGGGGCAACCAAATATATAAACACATGTATCTGCATGCATAGTATATGACAATTCCCTTTGCTATTCACACTAGATTGATATTGAGAAATACTTTACTTAAAGAATTTACCTGATCGAACATATTCTGAGTTGCGTTATGAAATTTCAGGTACAATTTTTATTATTTAGTGTTACTTACTTTGGTTTACTTAAAATTTAAATGAGGCAAACCTTAAACTTAGTTCCCAAAGCGCCATCGAAGACTTCTTAAACTCAACCTAGAATAGTTATTGATATGTAACATACATACATACATACATACTTACATACCTCATAATTAAGCTCTTTAATTCCGTTGGCTTTGTGGCCAATCAGAGTTTCTGTCGCATGCAAAGTAAATCGATAATATTAGTGACATTTCCGATAAGTCGCTCAATATAGATTTGATTCGACTATGCTTATCTTGATTCAAATAAAATACAAGAACTAAGTTTGTTGTTAATAATTTAGTGATAAGTACATATGTTTATGAGGCAGAAGTTGAATGAACTTCAGCTCGAATAAAGCGGACAAAGTTGATTAGGGAAGTTGGCTTGGCTGACTTCTAAAGTGGTCATAAACAAAGATGCCACTTGTCCTTGACACAGTGACAGGCAACCACAACAAAGTGCACACATATACTCACACTCACACACACATACAATACATATGCTCGCTTAAATATGTATGTATATTGTAACAAGCATGACTTGCGCTTGGGCATTGAACAGCAACAGCGACTGCGACTGCGACGGCGACGGCGACGGCGACTGTAACGTCGAGAACGGGAGACGACGCGTCGTCGTCATTCCTCACACCCCAACGGAGATGGAGCACATTTCATTATCGGTGCCTGTGGCCGGGTCGCTCATGCAAATGCCGCCCGATTTTGCATAGCTTAGGTCAGTTTCCGTGCCATAAAAAAACAAACAGCTGCAGCCGCAGCCGCAGCAGCAGCAGCAGCAGAACCCTTTTTTTAGCCAGCACATAAAAATATGCGTGCGTGTGTGTGTGTGTGTGTCCATATAAAGGCATTTAACGGTTTTATGTGTATTTACCATTAGGCTTTCAATGGGCAATAATAATGGGGGGCTGCTCTTTGCGGCTGGCCATAATTTATTGGCCACTTGTTTCTAAGCAGCGACAGCCGTAGCAACCTGCCGCAACACACACACTCGCACATATACACGGAGTGGCACACGTATGTATGTATGTACATAGTAGTACTATGAATGAGCGAGTGAGCTAACGGAGTGGGGAGTGAGCATTGAATGGCACTCGCTAATAAGCATCAAGAGCAGACACAAAAGGGCAAAAGCGAAGCGAGCAAGCACAGCGACAGCGACGGCAATAACAACAACGGCGGCAACAGCTGAGACTAGAGAGGCCGGTCAGGCAGCACGTGCTAAACACATTTAACGACAACTACAGCAGCAGCAGCAACAACAACAATAACAAGAGCAATAACGATAGCGTCAGCAGTGTGGGACGCGGTGCGGGGGGCACAAAAACGATTAAATTAAAAACCAAAACAAACTAAAGAAACGAGCAGCGACGTCGCCGTCGACAGCGACGCCGACAGTGCCACGCGAGACGATGACAACAACAAGGAGAGATACTCGCACAACATGTTGAGTACACCAAAAAAAACGAAAACAAGCAGCAGCAGCAGCAACAACAACAACAATAAATGCGCATAATAAACGTCAATTTAAAATGCTAAAAGCTCAACGGCGAAGTCAGCGCAAGCGGCGCAGTAAGCGTCGGCGCAGTCGGCGACAATAATAAAAAAAGGCGAATCGCCAAAAGTTAAGAAGAAAATACAGCACACATACAGACGCACACACACACACACAAACACACACAGGCAAACACACAGTGGGAGACATGGTGACGGCAGCGTCGAACGGCAGAGGCCAAAGTAAGCAATAAAAAATAACCCTTTTTCCGGTTTTTTGTTTTGCTTTGCAGTTTCTAATCAAGAGAAAATACATAAAAAGCAAAATTGCCGTTGCGGCGGCAACGACGGCGACAGCGACGTCGACGGCATGCTGACTGACTGAATGACTCTGAATGACTTTGTTGTCAGGCCGCTTCGGCACTCGCTAATTCTTTTGGCATTTGCCACACGCCCAGGCATACACACACACACATTAATACATGGTACATGTATAAATGTATTAGTGTGTGTGTGTTCGTAGGGACTTGAGTGTTTAATGCACAGCAGCTAAAGGAATTCCCCGATCTTAGTTTGCTTACGCCCCTAATCCTTTTTACTGTGAGAGCTTTAGGCACAGGTAGGCGGAAGATAAAAACACTTTTGAATGAGATACCTTGCTACTAATTGCCTGATTAATGTGTGTAATTGGATGTGAAGTGTGGTTGTTACACTAAAAATACCCAGAAAAATCCTAGACTCAGTCGCTGTAAAGTATTTTTATCAAGTCAAAGTAGTCAGGACAAGCCATGTCGATATTATTCATACATAACTCCCAACCTGCAATTGCAAAAGTGAAAACTACAATTGATTGGATCAACTGTTCATACACTCATTGATTGGGTGTCCCCCAAACGGCAATTGACGATTGCTCGAATTTCGCAGTCGCCGTCGCCGTCGCAGTCAGTATGGCCTATAGGTTACTACTAATACTACAACAAAAGCTATAGAAACAATGAAAATCATCTCACAGCCATTTACATAGTGATCAAAACAAAAACAAAAATTATAATAATAATAAAAAAATCAAGCACATACAGCTGGGCCCCCGTTCCGTGACCGGGTCGCTGACGTCGACGTCGCCGTCGTCGTCGATAGCGATGCCGGTATCATAAATAATTTCGATTTGACTTATATTATTAGCTAAATAAATAAATATGAATGAAAAAAAAGACAAACAAACAAACGAGCAACGAGAGGCCGAGGCATGAATGAATAAAAGACAAGCCGGCGCCACAGACGCCGTCGTCGACGCCGACGTCTACGCGAACGTCGCTGCCACTGTCGCCGTCGCAGTCGCTGCCAGCGCCTGCCGCGCTGCTTAGCGTGAGAAAAACCATTCAAATTGTCAAACGAGACCGAACGAGCCGGCGGCACATACGTAATGTTGTTTCTCTATTAAATGACAAATCGAACGGGCCAAGCTATTGACTCAATACGAACAGCTCGACCAGCTCGAACTTGAGTTGGAAAGAACATGGTCAGCACGACCTATTTATTTATATTGTGGAATTATTCTATCATTCCCTTTGATTTTTATAACATTTTTATCAAGCCATCCTAATCATTGGTTTTAAGGACCACCCTTTGGGCTTTGACTACTTAACAAAATTGCTGAACGCCGATGTAGGAAAAAGACGTGCAAGTCAAAAGTACATTTGAGTGGCGGATAGAGCTAAGTTTAGCGAGCCATTAAGATCCAAGACCTGGAAACTGAAATATATTTGTTTGCTTCGCGCTAGGTCGTGTGGTCAATAGAGGTTTTTGACATGATATGAAGAGAATATATCATCTTCCGCACCTCAACGGTTGCCACTCTTGCATGTTGCATTAATCATGCTTTTGCTGCTATGCAAACAAAACTTCAGCTTGCTGCCTTCATGTTGTGCCAGTGCGATACCAAACAGCTGTTCCATTGTTGCGCTTGTTGTTGTGGCAGTACATGATGCCCCTGCAAGGAGCTAGCTATTAAGAGGCGGCGTCGCAGCCGCAACTGCAACTCGTTTCCAGTGCCAGGCCCACGCCCACCTCCTTAACCACTTGCCATTCATACGCTTTGGCGCACGAAATCGCGTATCAAAACAAAAAAGGCAACGACAGCAGCAGCAGCGGCAGCAGCAGCGGTAGCGGCATCGGTAACGACGTCGCAGTCGCAGTCGCAGTCACTGTCGACGTCGACGTCACTGTTCTGAGCACAATTAATAAATTATAGACGGCGTTGGCAGACATTGTCCAAAAGGCAAAGCAAAGCAAGCACAAGCAGCCACCCAACATAGCGTCACGTGTAGCGAGAGAGTGAGCGAGACGGCGAGTGCGGGCGAGGGAGAGTGAGCAGAGGCGAAGCAGTGCTGTAGTGGCGGCACGCGAAACCCGTGATCAAAACAAAAACCGAAAAAACGAATTTATCATTACAATTACAACAAGGCAAAGGCAATAAAATTAATCAGCAATTCAAAAACTGCAAGTGGCTGTCGTCGTCGTCGTTGTTGTTGTTGTTAATGATGATGTTGTTGGTGCTGCTGCTGCTGCTGTTGCTGTTGTTGTTGCTGTGGTTGGTTTAATAACCCGAAATAATCGCAGCCAGTGCTCAGAGGAGCAAAAGCAGCCGACGCGCGTGCTAGACAGAGATGCACAGATGCGTAGAGCAGGCGAGAAGTAGAGCAGACGGACGCCGCGGTTGACGTCGCCGTCGTCATCATTAAAACAACATAAAAAGTAATAAATAAATATGAGTGTGAGCATGTTATGTATGTTGGTGTGTGTGCGTGTGTGTGTGTGCTTGTGTTTGTGTGAGAACGAACGACCTTCAACTTCCTACCCCTGCTGAGCTACGACGCTGGCTACCTGTCTGTCAGCGTCAATGCTGGCGTCGCTGTCGTCGCTAGCGCCTCTGCCTGTTGACATTGATAGCTTCAACTGTAAACTTATACAAAAGCCATAAAGAGGTCTAGCAAAAATACGAATGCGAGTGCGAGTGCGAGCGGGAGAAGGAGAGGGAGAGCGCCATGTGCAAGTGCAGAGCAATCAGCATAAATTAAAGTCGAATGCAACATGTGACTCTGTCTGAGATTTTTCGGCTGATGCTGCGCAACTTCGCAGTCGCCGTCGCCGTCGTCGTCTGCGTCAACGTCTGCGTCCCTGCTGCCATGCTAAATATTTTGCATATGCAAATGCAAACGTGCACACACACACACACACACGCGCGCGCACTCACACTCACATAATCGGATTGGTAATGCACCTTGCACGATGGCAGCGGCAACGACGACGACGACGACAGCGTCGCGAATTCGAACTTGTTTGAAGTCTTTTTTGGCCCAAGAGAGAGGCAAAGGCGAGCGCGACAAGAGCATTCGCGCACTCGTGAGTTCGCCGCAGCAACAGCAACAAAACTCGACAGCATGTTGCATGCAATGAGGAGTTGCACAAAAAAAGAAACAACAACAAGCAGCATGAAGCTTGCAGCCAGCATCCACATCCCGTTGCAGGCAGCTGCGGCAGCAGCAGCGGCGTAAACAAATTAAACTAATAAGCGCACAGGCAACAGGAACAGCGAACGTAATCATAAAGTAAAATGCAAGAAACTGCGGTGCATTGCCAGCTGCAGCGGCAGAGGCAGCGACGTCGGCGTCGTCGTCGCCGTCGCTGTCACCGTTGTTGGCATAGCCTGGACTGTCGAAATCCATTATAACCTCAATCGGCAATCGCATTTCTTCCTTCGCGAGGAGCGCAACATAATACGCTGCTGCTGCTGTTGCTGCTTGCAGACATAAACCACGGCCACAGCAAGAGCAAAGCGAAGAGAAAGAGAGAGAGAGAGCGATTCGTTAGAGTGGGTGGCCATATGTGTATGAGTGCATAAAAGTAGCGTAATTGGCAACTGTAAAATCGTCAAAGCCACTGCTGATGCTGCTGCTGTTCACAGCTGCAGAATGAAGTTGTTGCTGGTCACAAGCTTTTGCTGTTGGCCAACTCTAATCCGGCTGGGATATGCAGGACTGGCAATCAGGATGGGAATAGAGAAGTCGATGGGTTGCATATTGGAAATTAAGAGCGAATGTGCCAAAGAGGATCTGCATGCTTCACTCAAGGCTTAAACTAGTTAACGTTATTTTCGTGGCACAGTAATTAGCTTGATTAAGAGGGAGGACTTGGAATTTCTTAATATTTCATTTATTCTTTTGTCTATAAATTCACATCAATAGACTCCTAACTTATTTTAGACTTAATCATATATAGACTGCTCGCTTTTAAAATAACTCAAAAATTATACCAAACTATTCAATTATTCAAATCAAGCCCATACGGTATATAGATAGTCATAGATTATTTCAAATGGAATCGATATTCAAGACAACCCGAGACGCAAAATTGTGACTAGGTCACTGCAACAGCTCAACTAGCGAAAACTCTGTGTGTCACGTCATATGAGCTTACTTAGAAGTTTTATTTGAGTATAGGGGCCTGAATATAAGGATATTTTATCCAAAACGATGGTCCCAAGTCTCAATTGGAGATATTTGTGCACCTGATAGCATTCATCAGTGGTCAACATTGCCGCCTCCAACTGGAATGCTGTGGGTCGCGCAGGCAAGCGCACGATCGTTTCAACAGACTGAACAAGCCCAAATAGCAGAGCAAAAATAGCCAGTCGCATACACATTTTGTTGTTTTGGTAATTTTTGACTCGAGTGTCGAGTCGACTCGATTCGAATCGAGGCGAGGCGAGTCGAGTCAAGCGTTGTGTCGAGTCATCTATCAGAGGGGCAGCAACAACGACAACAACAGACATCGCCGCCGCCGACGACGACGACGGCGACGACGCCGACATCTCCAAAAATAATGCCAGATACAAAGCCAGCTACAGCTAGAGCTATGGAGCAACTGCAAAGCATTAACAGCACAAGGCCAACAGCTGGTAGCGCTGTCCGGTCTGGTCCCTTGTCTCGGGGCTCGGGTCGTCCGCGTCTGTTGGCGGCGGCATCGGCGGCTGGCGTTCCGTTCCACATTCATCTGCGACGAACCTGCAGCATTTCAGTGATATTTTCGAGTAACTAGCACACAGCAGCAGCAGCCGAACATGTTCAAAGTTTTTCGGATGCGACGGCGGCGCAGCAACATCACACACACACACACACACCTACACACACACACACACTCAAGTAGCAAACTGTAATAGCAAAATGCTGCCAAATACTTGGCCGCCACCCCCGTGGCAGAATCCCATTACCCGAACCGGCACTCGGCCAGCAACGTCGTCGTCGTCGTCGTCGCCATCGTTCACCAATTTCATTTCAACATGTTCGCAGCAGCCAGAGCTAAGAGCTAGCAGATCTCGCATCCAGTGCTGCTGCTGCTGCTGCTGCACATCCATTCAAACGAAAAAGTATCTTAAATTTTTGTTTGCTGTTGCCGCCGCCAACCCCTCGCATCTACCCCTACGGCCAGCACCCCCGCAGCCGGTCCAAGTCCTCGCCGCTGTGCGCTCTGCTCCGTACTTTATAGTCTTACTTTGTTGGTTTTCTACCCACAAGTCTTTCTCTTTTTCGTTGTCGTAGCAGCAGCAGCAGCGGCAGCGGCAAAAAACCGAGGGAAAAAAGAATTTTTTATAGGTATTATTTCGTTCCCACATACGCGCCGAGGCAAGCGTCAGTCAGTCAGGCAAGCGACGGCAAGGCATGAGGCAATGGCACAGGCACGGGCAGAGTTAGAGGCACATGCACAGCCATAGGCAGCGGCAGAGGCAGAGGAAGCGGCAGAGGCGGAGGCGGAGGCAGAGGCCGTGACAGCGTCAGCGCATGTACAGACATATAAAACTCGATAGTAACAGGGTTGTCAACTGTTTTGCTGAATCTGAGAGATATATTTTTATAATTTCATTTCAAACAACAATATAAATAGAAATATAAATTATTGATCAAATTCGCTATTTTCATTAGATATTAAATAATATATATATTAGTAATTTATTTGTTCGCACCAATAATACACGAAAATTTAGATCATATAAACGTACTTTTCAATTATCTGCTTTGGAATTGGAATTGAAAATATGAATTTTGCAAAATACACAAAATATTCTACGCCCTCGATGTGAGTTCAATGCTGAAGGCATTTTGAATGCTTGACAACCCTATGTACTTATATTGCCGCTGCTGCTTGCGCTGCTGATGTTATGCCGCCTGTCTGCCAGCCAGCCTGCTTGCCTGCCAGCCCCTGCCCCTCTCCTCTTCCTCTTCACCTAAATCTCCCTTCACAACGGCGAACCGCCTGACAGCGCACACGATGCGCCGCACAAATATCGTATCGCATTTACTCGGCACTCGCACCAGAGCCACAGCCAAAGCCAGAGCTGTAGCTATATATTTTTGTAGGTTATGTGTATATAACAGCGGCAGCAGTGTGAGTCAATTGCGTTGCGATTGTGGGAGAGGCAGCCGAGCGAGCGAACGAACGAACGAGCGAGCGAACGTCGTTCCAACGAAACGAGCTCCGGCTCTGTATATAAACGTCGTACATGTGCGTGTGTGTGTGTGTGTGAATACTGTGCGAGGGTATGAAGTCTATGTATATATACAGTGAGCGCTGCCTGAAAGTGCTGCTGCGTGTTATATTAGCATTTTGCGTCCACTGTGGTTGCCGAAGCGAGTGCTGACTGTAGCTCGCTGTACATAAAATGTTAAAACTCTGATTATGACGATGACGTTGAGAAAGAAGAGGCAGAGGGCAGAGAGCAGGGGCATTGGCAGCAACGACTGCGGCAGAGCGGAGCCAGTGCCACAGCCATACCCAGAGCTACAGTCGGAACACGAACACACACACACACACGCACACAGACACAAAAAAGTTTCAAATGGAAATTTTGAATTAATGAACGAAACGAAACGAAATGAACTAAACTGGTTTCATTTGTGCGCTGCTGCGCTGAGCCGCACTGAGCTGAGCTCTGAGTCGCTCTTACCCTCCTGCCTGCCCACTGTCCGCTGTTATTGTTGTAGTTGTCGTAGCTGTTGTTGTTTTGCCGTCACTGCTTTGCTCGCTGTGCCGCTTTCTTGCGTTGCTCAGTTGAAAATATTTTCGCCTCGAACGAAAGAGGCTAATTAAGCCAAAGGAATTTCTCTGCAATTTTGTGTGCCGCCGCCACACACAACACAGCAATTGAGCTTTGAAAACTTGCTGTCGTCTGTGGCACAGCTGAGCGCAGCTTTTTCTAGTCGCAGTAGGAAGTGGCTGGACGCTGTGTGCTGCGGCAGAGAGCAGGCGAGAGGCACTTATTTAGCGGCGATGTTGGCGACGCAGTTAGAACATGTTGGCTGATCGCTTTTCTGTTTGATTGCCTCGCCGTCGCCGCAAATACACACACATGCATACATATGTATTTGTGTGTACTTTTTTCGCCGTACATTTGATTTTGCTTTGTTTTGATTTCGGTTTTTCAAGGCAATCAGGTGTAATATTTTTTCATTTTGCTCCGATGATCGCTGTGTGCTTGCGTCTCGGTTCCGATTGGGCGCCTTTTGTCTTTGTCTACGAGTATCTCGCTGTTATTGTTGCCGCTTGCCGCTGTTGTAGCTGTTGTAGCTGCTGCTGCGAAAAACAATCTAGCAAAGCGGAAATGAACGGGAAGACATCTCAGGCGATCAATCGACATTTTGAGATCGAGTGGTTCGCTCTCGAACAAGTGCAGACGTTGCTTGGAACGTGTTCTCCATGGGTTCGATCGCCGTTCAAGCCGTCCCAATGTTTATTTTCCTTCTCTCGCAGATTGTTCCTGTCCTCCGCTCTCTGTCACTGTGCGATGCCAACCGCATTTGCTTCCTGTTTGTCTCTGAATGGCTCCTCTTATCAGTATCAGTTTGTAGTGCTTAGTCAGGTCAGGGCTGCCTCCTCAACAGGTTGTAACGCTGTAGCTCGGGAAAGTCCAGAGATATATCTATAATTTTAAAGCCGCCAAATATACTATGAAACAGGATGGCGGGTTTGTTTACTCTTAATTCATTCACATTTTAAGATTTCATACATACTCTAAGCATTGACAATACCAGTTTATTCTGAACATTCGTTTAGTTTTTAAGCACGTTTTGTCTTATCAGTTAAATATATTATATTCATACAACCGAACTTTTGGCAACATTTAAGATAATGAGACCCACTTTCATAATCAGAAGAAAGTCTTTCGTACAGTATCTAATGAACAAGCATATGTACATATATGTATGTGGACCTCATTACGTATAAACATATGTTTGAGATAATGCAAATCACGAATTTCCAAAATAGATATTCCAAATAGATAATAATTGGTGAAACTTAAAATGTAAAATCAAGAAAAGTTTCAAGAATTTGTTCAGCCCGGTAAAATTGGGGCAAAATCTTAATTTTTGACATTGTGGATATAAGAACAAATGCGCTTAAAACTAAAAGAATTACGTTTGATTTTAGGTATATATATACATATTTAGAAACCTATTTTATGAGCGTTGTTATATGTGTGAGTAGATTTTATTTATTTATTTTTTTATTGGTAATATATCGAATATCTTCAAAATAAATTTAATTTGATTCAAACAGGATATTTGATATAATTAAATATGTAATTGAATTTACATAAAAAATCTTTAGCTTTTTAATGTGTTAAATTACATTACAAAATTCATTTGATGGTATGAATGTTTATCATTTAATTTTCAATATAATTTAATTTATTATTCGATTACAAAGTCAAACAATTTTTTATTGCTATTTATATATTATGTATATATTTGGACAATTGCAGATTATGAATAAATTACAGATTTCACTGCTCTCGATTTCTTAAGATTCGATTATCATGATTAATAATAGTAGTAAATAACTTCATGAATAATAACATTACATTGATAGGCTTTTACTGCTTTTAGATCCTACCGACTTATTGCGATTTCAAGTATGTCATGTTGCATTAGTGAGATTCTTCATACCACTTTCAATAGATTTTTAGTCGCAACAAGTCCAAGTCGTGAGGTGAACGAAACAACAAAAAATAATATGCAGGATGGTTCCTGGTTGGACGCTGCCTTTGCCACCTGTTTTGCAACACGATCGCGCTTTTATGCCCAAGTTTTACTGCAGCTGTTGTTGTTGCCGTTGTTGCGTCTGAAAACCCGTCTAAATCTAAAAGCGATGCAACATGTGTGTGCGTTTGAGAGTGCCGGCAAAGCGGCTAGCACTCAATGGAGACAGATGTGGGCAAATCGCTATGGGCTCTGTGTGGGTGGGGGCCAGCGGAGGTTCGATGGGGTTGCCACTGCCTCCAAGTGGGTGCAAGTGCTGGCAAAGCAAAAATATTTGCACGCACAACACACACACACACATGCACCAAGAGGCGTTGGGCGAACACGCGTGTGGGCGGTTGCGCAACGCAGCTGCCGCCGTCAAGCAGCAACGGCAACGTCAGCGTCAGCGCCGACACTGACGCCGACGCCGCTTGCATTGAACTCGGAAGTAAACGCAATAGAGAATAATACCAAACCAGTTAGCAACATGCGACATCATAACATATTCAAATCGCCAGCGCCGACAGCGCCAACAGCGACGTCGACGTCGACGGCGGCTGCCACGACGTCGACGACACTGTTTAGAGCGCCAGGCGACGCTGCTTTTACTCTCACGTGAAAAGCTTGCTGCTCAACGACGCCGTCACGAATTAAACTAAACAACCACCCGACATGGCTAAACAAAAAACCAAAGTAAAAATTACAACAACAAAAACTAACAAGGAGCCAGCTTGCATGCCCGACTGGCAAATACCTTGCAAAGCACCTTTGAGGCACAGCAAAGCCCACAGATTTTCTTATCTTTAAGTTTTGAGCTGACTATGTTATATTTATGTAAGAAATTTCTGTTAATTAGATATTAATATCGAATGATCTATAATATCTATAATCTATATATATCCTAAACATGTACATATAAAGTAGAAATAGATTTGCATGAATTTTGGTTTCTTTTATATATCTATAGTGTAGCATATATGTATGTATGGGGATAGGAATCAATGTCAATGTAAATAATTGAATAAGTCTGTACAAAACTATATATCTACATATCTACATATCTTCTCAAGTAATTTTATAGTAATGTAAAATAGCTCAAGATATCCCTATAGTCGTATGAATAGATCGATAATGGAATGAAATACACACAATAAAATATCTTGAGGAGTTCCCTAATAGTTATTATAAGATAAGATCTTCGTATGCCCTATGCATATAGTTGAAACATTTGGGCCAGAAGAACGTGATATTTTCAACTCAAGCATGGCCAGTGAGTCCTCTAGGAGGATCAAGACACATACGTTCACATCAAACTCCTGCTGGCTATATCAATTTAAGGGTTAACATGCACTTGTCGTTTGTGGCACAGGGTACCGTGACAGAAAGGCTGCAAGGAGCCCCGTTTGTATGCCGACTTGCCAAATATAATGACATCATGTGTGCCAACGGGCGACAACGGCGTACGCATCAATGCCGCAGCAACAGCAGCAGCAGAGGCGGATACAATGGGGCAATAAAAACAAGAGCGAAATACAAATGCCGAGAAATTGGTTCAGGTTCAGTTTCAGGCGGCACCCCGTTCAGAGTCCGCGCAGTCAGTCGTCGTTTGTCCACAGCCTGCAGAACAAGTCAAAGTCAATGGCGATGGCGATGCGATGCCAGGCTGTGAGCCGAGCGCTGGCGTCGCTGCTAGCGCCGCTTGCGCTGACCTTCAATCAAAATTCGGCAAGCGAATTAGAATTGGCGCGCGATTTGCTTTCCGATTGGATAAATGCAATTTTTGTAGGGCCAAAAGATAAACTGGCCGAGCAATAAGAAGACGAAAACAAATATCAGCTAGCAAAGAGCTCATGCAGCAGCAGCAGCCGCAGCTGTGGCAAAGCGAACGGCAAAAATGTTTCAAGGCGAAATTCGCACAGCGATAGCGTCGCTGCCGCTGCCGCTGCTGCGTCATGGCAACAATAATAACAACAACACACACAATTCGCCTGCCAGGCAGCCAGCCAGTCAGTCAGTCAGTCCGTCGCATAAAATAGCACAGAGCGCACACGAAGCGGGCGACGAGCTAAAAACAACAACCAAAAAGTACCTGGCACGGCTACTGCTACAGCTACAGCTACAGCTACAACTACAACTACAACTACAACAACGACTTTGACGACGACGTGCCCAAATGCCCAAGCACTCGCAGATACAGATACAAATGCAGCGAACAGAGATACAGCTACGGCTACAGCGCTGAAATAAACAAAAATGTTGAACAAAGCAGCGACGGCAGCAGCAACGGCAACAGCAATAGCAACGGCAGCGGCAGCGACGGCCTCAGCAGCAGCACCATCGTCCGCCCAACAGCCACAGCCACAGCTCGAGTTCAGTTTTAGTTTTCGCTGCGACGGCAACGGCAACTGCGACGGCAGTTTTCAGTTTTGCTTTTGCTTCCACTTTGCGTTGCCTTCGCACATACCACAGCGAAACTCATGCACACACACACGCATACACATATACATGCATGCGTCAGTCTCTCTGTGTGTATGTGTGTGCTGTGGAAATGTACCTTTATATAAACGACGACCCAGCACAACACTACACGAAATCCCAACTGACAAGACTGCCAACACACAAACGCAATACATGCTTATATACACACGCATACACGAATATATATACACACATTTATATATATACACGAATATACACATATATAAACTTATATATTGTAGGAGTGTGTGTGTAGACAGTTACTCAGCACTGTGTTAGAGTTGCCATACTGTTGTGAATCGTCAAAGCATGGGAATCAAAATAGCCAGACAATAGTAGCGAATATTTCCCAGTTATTTTTGTAGCTTTTAGCTAATTGGCATGAAATATTAAATTAAGATATTATAGCATCTGGCTAATATTATATTTATACATCAATTTTTTTATTTTTGTATATCTTGATATATGTATATACATGTATGTATATGCTTACAGATATTTGGGATCTGAAAAATATAATACTATATGATTTTTTTTCTCTTAATATTATAAAGGAAAACAGTTATATTCCTTAAAATATTGTATAAACATATTTAAAATTTGGAAATTCTAGAATGTATGATCATATTAGTTACTCTCTACATCTTTAATATAAAGTATACAAATTATTTTCGCATTACATTTGGTTCTTGAGCTGTTAAGTCAGCTCAAATATTGTACTGTATCGAATGCCTTTCAGTCGTTTGGTCAGGTAGTTATACAATCCGAGCGAAAGACTTTCAAATACTGTCTCTCATCGGCACACCGGATCTGGCAACGCTGGCAGCGTTTAAATAACAGCCGCTGCTGATGCCACTGCCACTCCTACGGCCGGCAGCCGGGGCCGTTTGCACAACGTTCGCTACGGCGATATAGCTTTGGGTCTGCTGCTGCTGCTGTTGCTGGCTGTCTTTATTCCACTGAAATATTCGTGCTGGCAACGCTGTCGATTTCCCTTGCAGCTGGCAATGCCAGCAGCTAAAGTGCTGCTGCCGCTGCCCGCCCCGTTCGCTGACAACCGACAAACTCGTTCAATTTCAATGCTTTTTACATAAGTGCGCGTCGTTCGCTTGCCCTGGTGCGAGCAGAGCGACTGTGGTGCTCGCTCGTTCGTTCGTACGTTCGTTCGCTCGGCTGTTCATGCTGTTGTGTGAGTGTTCCCTGTACAGGGGTGCATTTACTAAAAGTATCTGTAGCTAGCGTTTGTGTACGTGCGCTCGTGTATGTGTGTGCGTGCGTGTGTGTGTGTGCGTGCCTCGTTGCTGGTTTTGCTGCCTGCTGCCTGCTTCTTGAGCGCTGGCCAGTTTATTTGTGATTTTAGCATGGCAGACTGAGGTACACGTCGCTCTCGCAATCGTGTCGAACGCAAACCGATACGAAAAAAATTCGACGTAAATTTCTGGTCCCGTACTTGCAGCAGCGCGCGTAATTCAAAGTTATCAAAACGAGCCACAAATAAATTCTACCAAATAACATTGCAATTCAAGAAGTGTGTGCATGCAGTTAAAAGCAAACTAGTTCAATTGGCAATACTAAATATATATATAAAATACAAATATATATATATATTTCAACTGAAAAGTGAATCAGAGAGAAAACAATAAGAAGTTCTACGTACTAAGAGTGCTCCAAAATGTCATCTGTTCCCTGTGATGTGGTGGACCATGCGGATGGCTCCATGCATCCACTGCTGGTTGCCCTGTAACTCACTGCAGAAGATATTACATCTAGTGACTCAAGTCTAACAAAATAATAAATAATAATAAACTGTTAATAGTGACTACAACACAACCCAGTGCCAGGTGCTAGTTGCTGCAACTATAGTTTAGTTACTTTCTGGCTATTGGCCATTGGCTACTTTGATAAATTGGATAAACGCAGCAATCGCGCATCTCTTGAAACGGCTCAGCCGAAAATGTGCACAGAGGTGAGTCTACGTCAATCATCGATCATAGATCAGCCCCCATTTGCTGACTATATATCAATACCTATATGTCCATACAGTTATCTGAAATTAGCCAAAGACTTTGGCCAAGAGACAGTTGACAGTTGAAATCAGCTGCCAATTGGATCTGCAATTTGGCGGGCTTCGAAAATGTAGCTGCAAGCAACCTGCACCTACCTCTCGCATAAAGGTTTTCCAGAACCCCAATAGAGTATAGCAAAAGTATTATTTATAATACCATTTCTGAAACACGTAGTCTTTTGGTTATATAATATATGGTTATATAATAGGAAGTATTTCTCTACACATAATGAAAAACTCTAGACTGATTTCAGTCACTAATCTAACGCACTAATTCTGAATTCCCATATTCCCAACTAAAAGTACTATGAGATATATTTCCATAATGGTGTAAGCTCTGCTTCGATCCAGTTTACTGGACAAGCCCTCATACTATATGCCCACAATCCAAGTATCTCACGCACTTCTAAGCCAGCTATTGTTTATCCATTTATGTTGAGGCTTGCAATTAGTTTTATCAAGTCTCTGGGCTGGCTTATCAGTGCAACATGAACTTGTCTCAAGTTCAGTCTCTGTTGATAACAGATTGAGTTTCCCCGGCTGGCCGACTAAACAAACCGCAGCTGGCGCTTCCATTCATAAGCATTTTACATTTTTCGGTGAATCACTCGAGTGCCCCTCTCTGTCGCTCTCTTGCTGCTTATATAGCTTTCATATTTGGTGTGTGCGGCGCTGTGTGTTGCACCTTTTACTTAGAAATGCGCGTAAATGCTGGCTGGAGCTTCAACATGTGGTTTCAATACGGAATTTGCTGCGCCGCCTACACTTATTGGCATTGCCAGTGGATGTTGCTCGTGCGTGGGTGGGTGGTTGGTTGGTTGGTTGGTTGGGTAGCTCTGAGTCCACGTCTCTCCATGAGTATCTGTGTGAGCATTTCATATGCATATGCAAATGTGCATATGTGTGCAACTTGGCCTTTGTTGCATGCAGGATAATAACGGGCGAGAGCACAGGCACAAGCACAAGCACAGGCACAGGCACAGTCGCTCCTACAGCGAGCACAACAACAATACCAACAACAGCTGTGCTCCCTTGTCGTGTAAACAATGCAAAAGTTGCACGTGGTGGCGTTACCATCATGCAGCGCCATCTATTGGCACACATTCGCGCTAACGCAATATGCTAAATAGCGGCTGACGCTGCTGCCGGCTAGGCTGGCGTCGACGCCAGCGTCCTCATTGTCTAATGCAACAATTGTTTGGACGCTGACGTCGCAGCCGCGGCGCAGACAGCTGACTTTGGGGCCGTTTAATTAATTACAGACACACACTCAGCAGTACTCGGCACACAGCACACACAAAAAAAAAACGTAAAAAGTAAATAAATAAAGAAGAATAATAAGAAAAACATTATTTGCCCTGTGGCTCCTTTTAATTGTTCTTTATAGCTGGAATGGTGTGTGTGTGTGGGTGTGTGCGTGAGTGTGCGTGTCTCTGAGTGTGTGAGTTGTTATTGTTTTTTAGGGTGGTGCAAATTCCGACACGAGACTTAATTCGCTTAATTGAGTAAGCAGCGCGGCGACAGCGACGCTGACAGCGCGCTGAGAGCTTCGACGTTGACGTCGCTGCTGCCGTTGTTGCGGCACAAATAGTTTAAAATTGCGCCGGTCCGGCATGGTCCCAGACTCGGAGTCGGACCCGGACCTGGAGCAAGCCCCTACCCCGGAATTGGCATCGGCTATAGCTTCTTCTTATTGTTGTTGTCGTTGTTGTTGGCCATTTGATTTCACTTTCAGATACATTAACACAAGTGCGCTGCATGCGCTCGCCTTTTGAGTTATTGGTAGCAGTGGCACAGCCCACAGACGGCGTAGGAGCAAGGCTGCACGACAGGCATGGGGTAGGGGCTGTTGCTGGAGGCAGTGGGCGAGGGCAGGGGGCAGGGGACAGGGGACAGGCAGGCTGTAGGCAGCCTCCTGTGCCATTTTCTTTGCTCTTCGATTTTATGAATGAAAACGCGAAGGCGCAACGCGACTTGGTCGTTCGTTCGTTGTGGTTGACTTGCTTTGGTTGCATTGCTTTATTTGCATGCATGTGGCAGGCAGGACACACACACTCACACTCACACACACACACACACACACACACACGCGCGCAGGCACACTTGTACATGTCTGCTGCCATAAAAATGCCTTTGGGGGCCCGACTTGCGACGCGTCGACGTTGTCGTCGTCATCGTCATTGTCCTCGCCCTCGCCCTCTCTCCACATGTGTGTGTATGAGTGTGTGCGGATTCCATTAATGGCATTATTATCCTTCGCGACCCATTTGGGCTGGCTGCTGGCTTTTTAATTTTGCCCGCTTCTTAAACTTGTTGCTTGGCGGTCAAGTGCACGACGGAAAGCGAAAGCCTCTCAATGATAAAGTTTAAATAATGATAAAAAGAGAAGGGAACAGCCGTTTAAGGGTTGCACCCTTGTGTCCCCACCCTTTCGACTCGCTGTCTGCGCCTTTTGTCCTTCACGTAAAAGTCTGTCCTCTTGCACAGCCTTGACGCAAAAATGTAAACAAAATGCCGCATGGCCATTTGGGAAACTGACACACACACAGACACACACACACACACACATAGCGAGAGAGCGAGGTATGCACAGGTAGCCATCAGTAGGCAAGCAGCGAAGAGGGCGCCCAACTTGTCGCGCATGAGTAATCGGCTAAAGTCACGACTTCAAACGGAAAAACAAATTCGTGTTGGAAACTTTCAATGCTGAAGAGATCGCCCAAGAGAATTATTGAACTTATAGCTATATTGTAGATACATCTATCACTCTTAACATCAATGAAAAGCTTTATCAATTGTTATACACATATTACTTAATATTCATCATGGTAAAGCTATCAACTTTTAGCATTATACTTTAAATAGACCTAAGATAGGTTATAGATAGTCTGTCTCAATTGGGTTTAACAAAACTTTATTATAGCTACAGATTTTCTATGATATGATTAGCATATAGAAGGCCGAAGAACTAACGCCTAGCACCTAATCTAATTTCTCTTGTATAGGCAATAATGGAAGTATTATAAAAATGAATGTTTTAAAGATATAAATGTTATATCATATATTATATCTTATAATACTAATTCGAAAATCCTCTGGGCAATAAGTTGTTATCTCAACACTTCTCTTAACTGCAGCGTCAATGTATCTGCCTGCTCAAGTGGTTTGGCGTCCTTGCTTAGTGTCCGACTATTGACTCGACAAATTTGTCAAAGCATTCAAAACCAGCTGACAAATTGGCGAGCGCAAGACATTGACCATCGCCGTGTGGCACGGACAGCAGTGGCAGGGGCAGCGACAGAGGCTCGCCTGACCGATTGACTGCGCTGCTTAGCAGATTTACAAACTCGAAACGTGCCACATGCTTATATATGGCGGATTTACTACGCGAGTCGACGAGCGCCGGGCTGCGGCTAATGTATGCCCAGAGCGCGCAACAGCTACAACAACAAGCAGCTGCGGCTGCGGCTGCAGCCAGTATGTTGCACAAAATCTTATCAATGAATGCGCATCACTTGCACTTGTTTGCACCAGCTAACTAACGTGCAGGAGGGGCCAGTGGCGGGGGGATTCGCCGGTGACTTAAATGGTGAGGCATTGCTGACGATGACGGCAACGATGACGTGACGCGCAGATGCAACAACATCAGCAACATCAGCAGCAGCAACAACAACAACAAGCAGCATTAGCTATATATAAAGATACAGATACATTTATGGCTCGGGCGACAGATGCACGCACACAATTAACATTATTAAATCGCTTGCCGCAAATTTGCGGTTGCGTCACCTACTTAGTGCGCCTGCCACTCGGACACTTGGACGCTGTGTGCAGTGCGCCAAAGGATAACCCAGCAACAACTACAAGAACACTTCGCTGCGAAAATTTCCATTAGGCTAAATTAAAGTTATCGTGCGGCGGCAGCGCAGTAACGCGAAGACCAACAGCCCCGTCTTTGCACCGCCCCGCCGTCCGTCCCCCTCGTAGCTGTTACAAAGCTCTTCCATTTTCATTTCTCATGCGTTGCGCTGCGCTGCTCTGCGTTACGTTGCGTTACGTTTCGCCCGCCGCCAACCGACCAACCGCCCGCCCGCTCGCCCGCCTGCTCCGCGTTTGACAATCAACGAGGACGTCTCTCGCTCTGCCCACGTACAACGTGCAATTCGAAAAGTGGTTTTCATGGCATCATGGCCCAAAAACCACCACCACCATCAGCACCGCCACTAACAGCCCAATCACCCACCCATGGCAAGAGCCAGAGCCGGAGCTAGCGCCAGAGCGCCGAAGACCGAGCCGTAGTCCGTGCCATCCTGGCGGGCTGGTGGTAGGCTTTATTATGTCAGCCCGACGAGAGGGCGAGAGCGCATTTCACCCAATTTCATTATATTTGCCAACGTTTTTAGCTTTTATACGTCATGGCATATTTCACCACACACACGCGCATAGAATCCACCACCGAACCACCCCAGCCCAGCGCTTACGATTCGTTTCGTTTCGTTTCGGCAAAGGCTCGGAGTTGGGGTCGGTTGTGGAGGTTTGTGTTCGGGCTTGGGCTCGGATATAAAAGCCGGTTCGACTTGCTCGCTCGACTCTTCTGCGCAGGGTCGACACACACACACACGCACACACACACACACTCACGCACTCATACATAAGCATATACACACACCCACACAGAAATGTGGGCGGTTGGGTGGTTGCCTTTGGAGGAGTAGGTGGTTTTTGGCTGCCAACCCATTATATTATAAGGAATATAATATTATAATAATGCCAGGCATAAAGTGCGAGAGCGAGAGACGCAGAGGACAGGCAGGATACAGCAGGCGGTGCGGGGGAGGCAGGGGGGTCGTGGCAAACCCGTGGGTGTTAGAGCTCTGGCGGCTAACACACACACACACAGTATATATATCTATATATATATGTGTATATATTTATATACACACACATATATATACATATGTATGTACGTGTTGTATGTGCGAAATAAGGTTATTTTATAAACAGTTCGGAGTGTTGGGGGTTGCCTATCTCTATCCTTCTCTCCCCTTTGCACTCACTCGTGCTGGCTGCTCTGAGCAATGTGTGGGTGTGTGGGTGTGTGTGTGTGTGTGTGGGCAGCTTTTGGTGTAGCGGGAGTCAACGGCGTTGTCATAGTCATGGCTGGGCGCCCTCCTAGTGGGCGGTTATGGTTAAAGCGACAGTTGTTGTTTTTGCTTTTGTTGCTGTGCTTTACTTTATTGAATGTGGATCGTTGCGGGGGAAATTCGGCTCTCGGTCTGTGCTGTCACAGAGTACCGTTAAAGCATTGAGAACCGTCACGTTGACGATGATACGGCGCTTTAAGGAACAGAAGATGGAAGCCTGTATGTCAGAGCTACGAACCTTTATGCTGAGGATCGCGTTAGATTTATTATAAACAGGGAAAATGAGTATTTAAGTGTAATTATATTACATTAGTGTATGTACGCTAATATAGAATATTAATATAGATATGAATATTGTTAGAGTTGATCAAGAGCGTAGAAACTAAAGTAATTTCTTAGAGAATTCCGATTGTATGATCCCGATCACTAGGATCATTATATAATGCAATTGCTGAATGTATAGAAAATGCATGAATATGTATGTATGCACATGTATAACCACATAAAAAGATCGCTTTGATTCGCCAAACATTCAAATTAAAAAGTCGAGCGGGATCTGTAGTGCAAACAACATCAAGTTAGATTTGCTCATTCAAAAAGACGTCAATTTACGCGCGCTGCTCCTCAATAATAACCCACCACAGAGGCAACCTTTGGCAAATCAGCAAGCATGCGAGGCCAGCATTCGTTCATACATACATTTATACAAGCAAATAACATGCACACGTATACACACATACACACGTATGCATGATTACGAATGCCACTGCGAGTACTCGAGCTCAGCAGCGCTGCGAGCGAGGAGCAGAACATTCACAGCAAAGCACCCTCCAATAAAAGTCTGACCAACCGTTTTTGCCATTCTAAGCGAAATGCACTAGAAAACGGTGCTCGCTGCTGCCGCTACTGCGACTGCTGCTGCTGCTTCTTCTTCTTGCGCTTTAAAGTGTTTTCGAAACCCAAAAGCAGCAACAACGACAATTTGAAACAAAAATCGGAACGCAACACTGGCAAGTCAGTCGCACAGGCAGTCGTCGCTGCCGTTGTCGTTGCCGCCATCATTTATTTTTCGTCGTTGTCGTTGTTGTTGCCTCTTTTTCTGCTACGTACTACAAAATTAAACTCGAGTCTCGGAACGAACGTTCGTTCGCTCGTTTGAACGGCAACGTTGCGATATTACGTCCCTCGCTATCAACAGCAACAGCAGCAGTATATACACACGTACATACACACAGTCATACACACACATACATACAAAAGACTCGAATACAGCGTTGTGTTGTTGTTCCATCATCATTATTTACCAGCAGCAGCAGCGTCGCTGTCGCTGCTTTGTTGTTTTTACCCTCACTCACTCGCATACAGAAACTCGCACACGCACGCACACACGCTCACTCTTCTTCTTCTGCTACTCAGCAGCTCGCCCCGCTCTCCGCTGCGACCCACACTTTATTTTTAACTGTGCGACTGTACTCGCTCGTTCGCTCTCGCTGTATAGCTGCGCATGTATGTGTGTTTGTGTGTATTTTTATATGGCATTCTCTCATTCCACACTGACGCCGAGTCAGCATTGCGCGGCCCGGCTGCGATGTGGAAATTGTGTGTAGAGCGACGTCAACGTTGTTGTTGCTGCCGTTGTTAGCTGACTGGCCGGGCCTGGCTGTATATTTCAGTGTGTACACATACAGACGAACACACAAATATACACACATACATATTCACAGAAATTTTTTCCAATAGTATTTGTTGTTGTATTTTTGTGTTTACCAAGCGGGCCGCTGCGAGCGGCTTGGTGAACGTACGCCTTGATAGCTTTGGCTGTTGCTGCTGTTGTTGTTTGTGGCACTGGCACGGCCGCGTTTCATAGCCGCTGTGCAATTTGCGCAGTGTACGAAAATGACGATGACGATTGTTAACGGCAATTGTCGTTTTTTTTTTCGTTCTGTGTGCCGTGCTGCTTTTTCGGCCAGCCCTGGTTCGCAGCCATTCGCGCACTTGCCGCTGCCCGATGTTGATTCGCATTTGTCTTATCAGCTGCTCGTGATAAGCGACAGCAGCAGCAACAACAATTGCCGTTAGCTTTTCACGCTCACACCAATTTGCATGCTGATGTACTGATATGGTGATCAGTACGCTCAGCCGTTCAGCTATCAGGCAGGCAATCACTCAGTCAGTCATTCAATCAGACAATCAGCCAGTCAGTAAGGCGAGTCCTCGGAGCTGGTGCACAGTTAGCATTGGCAAATTAGCGGAGCAATGACGTAAGGTGTTGGTGCTGGTCTTGTTGATAGATAAGCTGTTGTCAATAGGGGGAAGAATGGAATATGAAGGTTGTGACTTGAAGCTCTCAAAGGGGGAACTACACATAAGACACATAAGAGTTATATGAAAATATTTCCATATGTAAGTTGAAAAAGGCTTACGTATTGAAGAGGAATATGGAATATTGCCGGTATTCCATTTGAATTAAAAATATACATACATACATATATAACTAAGTATACCTTAGTCTGTTTTCTCAACTATTCCTGTACAGAAGAATTTCTACCTAAATCATATCAATAGATCCTTTTCCCCATAAACTATAATCCGTTTCTTATTAGCTGCCCTCTACAGGTTGATTTGAAATTGATTTGATGCCCCGCTGCCCCTTCCATACCCAATACATCTATATCTCTATCGTTGGGCTGAACTCTCAGAAAAAGTGTCAGTTAGTTGCAGTTTTGATCGATCGCCCGCAGGTAGAACCCGATTGGGAACGAAAGAGGGCTGCCGATCCCTGAACCCCGAGTGCACAGCGTGGCTAATGCGCTGCATCCTTTGTGAGGATTAGTGCTCGACCTTAGGTAGATGCGAGTGTAGCAGGGCTTAGGCATTGGGTCGTAGGATTGTCGAGTGCTCAGCTTGGCTCATTTTTCAAGAAATGCTCGCATGTCCTTGCCAGGAATTCGGTCAAACAGCTGATTCCGATTTCAATTTCCGGCGCGCGCTCCTTTGTTTATAGATATGCAAAAAAAGAGCAACTTCGGTTCATTGACCAAGAGCCGTGACTGGGGCGCCATTCTTATACAGCAGACACCATGTGTGTGTGTGTGTGCGTGTGAGTGGCCACAGCTGACTGTCAAACATATGTACGTGCATGGACATACTGACAGGGTAACCCGCAGTCCGTAACCCGTCCTACTCCCCGTCCATCAGCTGAGCCTTGCAAATTTTCAATGTCACCAATTGCGCGACGCCAACTTCTCTGCCGCTGTCGCTGCTTATAAATCTTCGGCACGGCACAGCAAAAAAAAACAACAACAACAAAAAAATCCCCCTCGCACACACAGAGCCATACATATATACAAACACACGCATACACACATACACACACATATATATATATGTATATATATATATATCGAAAAACCAAAACCACCAAAGCGGCCGCATTGAAAATTGCTCTAAATTCGCCAAAAACAGCTGATTTCGCTTTTGTGCGGCGCTTCCTGCAGTGCCAATCGACAGCGACGACGACGACGGCGACAGCGACGGCGACGGCGACTCCGCCATCGAGCATCCACATCGGACTCTCGCAGTCGTGTGGCGCACTTCGTGCGGCAACATGAAATGGCCGACGCAAAATATGCGCATATAACAAACTACCCAATGCCCGCCCCGGTCCACCCGCCTTGCAGGCGTATTAACCTTGCCACAACCTCATCATCATCAACATCAACATCATCATCATCAACAACATCATCAAGACTGCGACTGCGACGACGTCTGCGACTGCGACTGCGACTGTTTTCGTATTTAGGCTAGTTTCATTTGAAACCTACAAAAAAGGCGGAAAAAACAAACCCTTTGCTTTCCCACAACGTCATGTGCCGCTATAAGCAAATAACTGCGTACCCGAATTCCCCCATCCCGCCGCTGGTCGCTCATTGTTCGTTGTGGGTGTACAGCCAAGTTTTCACCCAGAGCCGATGCCAACAACCAGCATGGGAAACATCGGCAACAACAACAGCGGCGAGCAATCGTCGCACATATCAGCGCCGTCATCTTGAGCGCTACGCCCTCGCCCAGCGACCATCCACGAACCATGGAGACCGTCTCCGCAGCTCGGCGTCTGCTGGCAGCCCGTCTTCAATTCAATTCATTTTTATTATGATGAGCAGCCGCCATTCGCTGTAGCCGTCGCCATCGCCATCGCCATCGCCAGCTCCAAGTTGAACTCGGGTCTCGGTCTCGAAAAGTTGGAGCTGGTTTTTATTATGTTGCTCCAATGTTGCTGTTGCTGCTACTTCGTTGTCTTTTCTTTAGTTTCTTCTTCTTCTTCCCCTAGCGCTCTTTTTATGTTTATAAAGTTTCTTCTTCCTCTTTGTGCTTTGTATATTTAAATTGCTTGTGAGATCGGCGGCTCAGAGCCGAGAGCTGGCCCGCAGTTTGGCTTTGTCGAAAGCTGAAACTTGGGTTTTTTTCAGTCGCCGTTGTTGTTGTTGAGTCGAGTTTCGTTTCGTATTTGCTGCTATCGCACGTTGTTTCAGCTAAAGAATTCAAAGTGGCCACAAAACACAGCGCCGCAGACAGAGACAGAGACAGAGCCAGAGCCAGAGCCAGAGTTGTGAGCGAGGCCCAGACCCCTGAACAGGCAGGCAGTCGAGCCAGCGACCGACTTTATTGCTGAAGTCGACTTTTGAGTTGTGCCAAGCAAGGCCGGCACAGTGGTACCAAACCCTCCAATCTTTAGATAGATTCATATTTTTACCTCACCTCTAGGCGTATATACAAATATTGTTTTCTTCATTAACTCTCATAATTAACTCAATAACTAAATAAAAGAGGAAGACTTACTAGCTAACTGTAAAGCAATATGTCGAATCAGAATTCTGATTAAGTGAGACTTAAAGTTCTACTTAATAGATAAATTAATTTTGAAATGTGCTATAATTTTCATTAGCTTTTGCGCCACTGTGCAGCTAAGCGGACGTTGCGACGTTTCAACTGTTGGCCTGGCTCTGAGACTCTGGGGCTCTCGGCTTGGCTTTGGCTTTCGGGCAAACATTTCGTGTTACTGCCGCTGTTGTTGTTGCTGGCGATGACTGGCTCTCAGGTTGGCTGCTTGGTTGGACGGTCGTTGGGTCGGTCGCTTGGTCGGCTGGTCGTTCATTTGGTTCGTTTGTACGGTCGCTTGGTTGGCTCATAACCTGAAACTTGAATATTGTGGAATTTGAAGGTAGCGACGGACAGCGACAACGGCAACGGCAACGACAACGACGACGACGACGACGACGACGACGATGTTGTTGTTTCTGTGCTTGTTGTTGTCGTTGCAGCAGCAGCAGCAGCAGCAGTAACAACTGCACCGCTGCGTGCGAGCTTTCGAGTCAGCCTCAGCCGTCAATTTGGAGCCAGTTGCCGTCTTCGTCTCCGTCTCCGTCTCCGTTTGCCGCTGCCATCGGCGTCGTCGTCGTCGCCAGCTGAAACGAGTTGCTGGCGAAGCGTAAAAAAAGCAACGAACGCTTGACGGGGCTGCCTGACTGGCTTTTGTGAGTGCCCCGTTGTTGCTGTTGCTTTGGCTGTAGCTGTAGTTGTAGCTGCTTGGAACTGGCTGACGGCGCGACTGGCTGACTGATGCTGATGCTGATGCTGGTGTGGCAATAAAATTCAACTGCCAGCAGTCGCAGTTGCAATCTCAGTGAACGCAGCTCAAATCATGTTGCTGCTCTCTTGAAGATGACTTTCGGCCGTTGATTGTTGGCCAGCGATGTTGTTGCTTATAATGATAGCAACACTTTTTAACTCACACCAACTGCAGCAACAACAATTTCTCCGCACGCTGTTGTAACAACTTTTTTGAAGCCAAATTAGCGTAGAAAGTTATTTTTGTTTGTTGTTTTTGGGATTTGGATTTCCGTTCGCAAGCTCTGCAGCTGAGCTTTTAATGGGAGAGCAGCTGTAGCAGCCTCGGCAGCTTTTCAAGCCTCCACACCTCAGCTTGCGTACGCGGCGTATGCGCAATGCGCTTTTCAAAGCATTCCACATACGCCGTGTGGTCCGCGACAATAGCAAACAATGAGCAATGAGCAATGAGCAACCAGCGATGTAGATAAGCACAGGCAGTGACTCACACACACTCACACACATACCATACAGCTGACAAAGAACGAACAACGAACAACGAATCGATGACAAAGATTATGAGGAACTGCGATCAGCTCGGCATTTGAGAGCTCGCCTTCAGATTGGCGGCAGTTGACGCAAGCTGCTCGACGCAGTTAGTCATGAGTCTAGACCGGCAGCCCCTATGCCGCACATACAGCTGCAGACGGCGCGTGAGGGATGAAATGCGACGATGATGCGGCTGACGCCGAGAAGCAACCAAATGCAGACCCAAATGCAAAGAGCGAACCAGCTCGCAGACGGCAGGCAAACAAGCAGACAGAGCCCAATCGGGGCTTGAAAAAGGGCAAGGAAAATGTGAAACACATGCGACGGCGACGACGACGACCTCGATGACGATAACAAAAAAATATATATGAAAAAAAAGAAAACAAGAAACTGCAAACGAAAACGAAACGAAACGAAAACTCACCCCGATGCGTTTGTTGCGGCTGCGACAGCGGCTCAGGCTCGTATTCCCCCTCTGAATGCAGAAATATACGAGCATATGGCAACCCTTATAAGCATGACAAAGGCCCGTTCATGCCACGGAACGTTCACACATCTGTGCTGTTGGCAATGTTCATGTGATGCACGGCCGCCAGAGCTGCTGAGCATGGCAAGGGGATTTATTTGAACATTCAGATGGGGTGGCAACACTGCCAAAATATATCAATCGAAGCGGCGATTAATGATGCACTTGAATCGCAGTTAATATTAATATTAAAAGATAAATATTGCAACCATTACTATGATCTGTTTGATCGAAATTATTATGAATTCTAAAGATTGGTTAGCCATACATTACATATGCAAATATATGCATATTTGATTAGTTTCGCTTAAGTTCCAATTCTACATAGAACACTTTAGAAATTATTGTATGGGATTGATCGAAGTTTGTTTTCAATATTCGTTTCTTATGAAGTTGATCGAGAATTAGACTTAAGAAAATTGCCACACTATCAGCTCAATATTCGAAGTGTTCTTCAGTCATTCAAATTGACTCAAAAAACTGTTTACGAATTGCACGTAAATCTGAAATTAAACGAAATGGAACGCCTGCTAGGCGATGTGGCATTGTTGTTCATTGTGGACTTCCAAAATCATGAAATCGCGGCCCCCAAAAATAGTTTCGAGAAACTCACGCAAAAGGCGGAAGTAATGAACGCAATGCAAAGACGACGACGTCGACGACGACGCAGCTAAAGGCGAAGACATTGAAGCCATCAGCCTCAGCGGCTGCCAGTCCCAGTCTCAGTCCCACGCCGATGCCTCTGACCCTGCAGCGCTCCCCTCGCAATTGCCTTGTTTTATTTTAAGAAGATTTCGAGCAGCAGCAGCAGCAGCAGCAGCACTGATGAGCAATGCCAGCCAGTTGGTGGCGAGGGTGGATGGCTGGCTGGCTGACTGGCTGGCTGTCTCTCCGTTTTCATTATGGTGCAGTGTTGGTGGTGCTGGTGGTGGCTGCGATGAGCTCGGCTGGGCATGCTGGGTGTGGGTTCTTCTTGTTGTTGCCGTGCGGCTGCCGCCTGACTTCCATTTTCTTGATAAGTTTTTTGTTCCCTTTGTCGTTGTCCTGGGCCCTGGGCACGTAGACAGGCGCCTGACATTGGCTGCGAGGCACAAGCTGGAGCCGGAGCTGGAGATGGGTGGCTCTGGGTGGTGTCGGGTGGTTCGCTCATTGGCTGCTGCTGCTTCTTTGTGCAGTGGTTAACAATTTATGAGACAGCATTCAGATGCTTGTTATGCGCTGTGCTCGGCGAGCAATGAGCTATATTGGACTGCAATGCGAGTATGGAAGCGCTCTCTATATATAAAATATGTATAGTCCGATAAATGTACATATATGCACATATGTACACTTGATATTTACACATATTTATATTGCGGATAGCATATTCGAGTTAGCGTGACAAAGTTTAGGTTTTTGAAGCTGCAGTCTCTCTCTGCACAACTTCTGTACGCATTACAGGGTATTTTTGAGTCATGCGTCGCAACCTTTCTCTATGTTATCCCACTTTTGGCGGCAAACTTTAATCGAGACCATTTTACTCTTGGCTCTGCTTGCAGGTTAATTCAGCAATGGGTCTTCAAGCAACAGCCGCTACCAAGCGGAAGCATGAGCTGACCTTTGACAGCAAGGATGCAAATACCACGTACACGGGCAACTGCGCACCGCCCCCGGTGAAGGCCAACAAATGGGCCGTCAACAACAACAACTACCTGGAATCGCTCGAGGAGCAGCAGCTGCAGCAGCAGCAGCAGCAAAAGACGCCAACGGAACCGCTAACGGAGTCCAACAACAACAATGTGGAGCCCGCAAAGCCAGCGCATAGTATTATTAGCAACGGTGATGAAGTTACTAACAACAGCAGCAACATCAGCACCACCGCCAGCAGCAACATCAAGAGTCCCGCGGAGGTGCCGCTTCCGCCCACGGCGAGTGCTGCGATACCCGAGGACAGCATTGCCAAGCTGGAGGTGGTTGCGGCAGTGCCCTGCGAGCCCTGGTCAACGGCGGCGTCACCCGTGGCAGCGGTCAACAGCGAGCCCGTGGACTGCATCTCCAAGCTGCAGGCGGTGGCCGTGCCGAGTGATCCCTGGGGCAGCATAGCCACCCGCTCGACGCTCGCCACGACGCTGCTGAGCGCGGACGAGCTGGACGACGATGACGATGACTTTGAGGATGACTACGAGGAGGAGGAGAGTATCATTCCCACCTACTGTCCCATTCGCTATCATCCGTTTGCCCAGCAACAGCAGCAGCAACAGCAACAGCAACAACAGCAACAACAGCAGCAACAGCAGCAACAACAGCAACAGCAGCAACAACAGCAACAGCAGCAGCAGCAACAGCAGCAGCAGCAACAACAACAGGCTGCCGCAGCTGCAGCCGCGGCCGCGCAGCAGCAGCGCAGCTATCCTCCCGGCTATGGCAGCCGACCCTCCTACTACTCGGAGCCGTTCCCGCAGCAGAACTGCTCGCGCACCGGCAGCCCACAGCATATGCCGCCGCGAGGATTCGCACCGCCTCAGTGGACTACGACAGGTGCTGCCGCTGGCGCAAGCTCAGCCGGAGCGACAGGCGGTGCAGCGGCCACGCCTAGCTCTGCGCAGCAGCAGCAGCAATTCTATGAGAATGGGGGCGGCGTTGGCGTCGTCTATGCGCAGCCTGCACCACAGCAAACCATACGCTGTGCTGAGAATGGCAAATCCTACTTGGATCTGGGCTGCAGCAGTGCATCAACAACCCCGCCAACCAGTCCGCTGCCCAGCAGCAATGGAGTCGCTGCGCCGGCTCCATTTGTACCTGGCGGATTGCCGCTGCCGCTGCACGGGTTGCCGCTGAAGCGCTGCTGCGACGGACGCGGCGGCTGGTGCAGCGCCAATCGCAGCTGCTACAAGGACACGCGTCTGAAGATCCGCAACCTGTCCATGTTCAAGCTCTCGCGCTTCCGCCAGGTGTCGGAGCAGTCGCTCTACCGCTCGGTGCTCATCTGCAATACGCTGAAGCGCATCGATCGGGAGATCGAGACGGAGGCCAAGGAGCTCCATCATGCGGCGCAGCAGCACCACCAGCAGGCAGCAGCCGCGGCAGCCGCTGCCGCCGCACAGGCAGCGCAATATCATCCGGCCTATCAGCAACAGCAACAACAACAGCAGCAGCAGCAGCAACAGCAGCAACAACAGCAACAGCAGCAACAACAGCAGCAGCAGCAGCAGCAAGCGCCGCCGGCGCCGCTGCATCACCAAGACTACGCTCCCGTGCTGAACTGCGCACGGCTGGCCAACATGGATCACTATCAGCAGCTGGCGCAGGCGCCCAGCTTCCAACCGCAAGCGCCGCTTGGCTATCACGAGCGGCTCGAAGCGCCGCCACCGCCATACAGATCGTCAGCTGCTGCAGCTGCTCCTGGTGGCTTCCCGGTAGCACAGCCTGGACATGTGACCGCCGCCTCGGCGACCAGCAATTGTGATACGTCGTGCAGCACCACGCTGCATCCCTACGATCACTATCCCTTCCGGGAGTCGCAATCGGGCCGTGCCACGCCCTTCCCCACCTGTCAGACGACAGCGACTGGAGGCGCAGCTGCAGCAGCAGCCGCTGCTCTGCCCGCCGTTAGTGCGGTGAGCAGTGCCAGCGTCCCTGCCAACGTCAGCTCCAGCAGCAGCAACAGCAGCAGCAACAGCAGCAGCAGTGCGTCCGCCCCAGCCACGACCGGTCAGGCCGTATCCTGCTCGAGCGTTACTTCCACCAGCAGCAGTAGCCCCAGCAGCTCCTCAGCGAGCGCTGTCAGCGCCTGTGAATCAAGTGACTCGGGCTATGCGGACGACGATTCGACGCGCTCCATCAACTGGAGCTCGGTGCTCAGCCTCAGCTCGCAGTCGGCGCTGGATCCACTAAACAACAACGATCTGTTCAACATACTCCCAGCCGCCGCCACGCCCACAGCGGTGCCCGTGTGCATAGCGAGCAGTGGTTCGACTCTCGCTTTCAGCGGCAGCTTCACCACGGTCCAGGCGAGCGCCAGTCCGAGCAGCAGTCACTCCTCCTCCTCGTCCACAACGGCCACCTTCACCACTCTGTCGACCATCTCATCCGCCACGCACTCGCTGACGTCCTCTTACGTGAGCAGCATCAGCTCGAACGTGTCTGCGGGCGCGAATACGTGGGAGTACGGATTCCTGGACATGGAGTTCGGTCTGGGCTCGGAGTTCACCGAACTTGTGCCCAGCTGTAAGCTCAGCTCCGACGACCTCTTCAAGAGCGGCCTGAGCGCAACCGTCGCCAGCTCGAACGAGCTGGAACAGCCCGCTCACATCATGGTCGGCAGTTAGTATCAGTTGTAGGTGTTTGATTGCGCCGGAGACGTTGGCTGCGGCAGCCGTTGGACGTAGCGTGCTGGTCACGCCCGTTCAGGTGGCGCCTCAGCCCAATTCCAAGCAGTATTCAATATGTGTAATTGTTGTAGCAAAGAAATGAAACAGAAACTCTGTAAACGTAATTTCAAATTATGCTCAGGTTGTGAACGTGCATGTTGCCCCGTCCCTACCCCTAACACTTCCCTCTATCCGACCACCCCCAATAAAAAGCGGTGCAATCCGTTTATACCTAAAGCCCAGCCAACAAGCAATCGCCGCCAGGGGGCGCTAGCAGATTAATGCAATTCTATGGAAAATGAGAAGAAAAAACTAAGAGAAGAAAATGGTATGACAAATGAAAACTATTAGCAAATTTTTTTAAGTGTAAATATTGTAAAATGTCAAATGTAATGAAGAGGACAACTTCTAGCACCTAAGTTAAAGGCAAAACAGAATTATATATACATATATAGTATATATATGATAAATATATCTATATTAGCGCGTATGACTTGTAACTTTAGCTTTGTTAGTTGCAATTGTTGCAGTTTTTCGATATCACACTCATGCACACATACACATACACAAACACACACATACAGTAAGAAAAAGAAAAGAATATCAATTTTGCAGAAAAACAAAACAGCAAATAATATTTGGTAGACAAAAACTACAAAAAACAACCACAAGCAAAATCGAAAAACGTTTACTATATTGTAGCCATAAGTATTATTATTTATATACAAATGCAAACAAAACAAAAGATTAATGAGAGAACATCTTAAAACAAAGTTTTACAAAACAAAAAAACATTACAAAAAAATATTTGAAAAACAAAAAAAATACAAGCAAATATAAAGAATTTGTTTACAAAAAATACAGTCTATAATTGATGGGGACTTCAATGGAGTTGCAGTTGAAATTGCAGCTTTGCAAATTACTTCGAATTTCATATCTTCAATGACTTACTGCTTGCATTGCTTTCAATTTATTTATGGTTAAATTCTTCAAGTGCAATTGCGCCATCTACAGAAAAAATCAGATTTTAGAAATATAATCATAAATAAAGCGCCATCTGCAGTCAATATTAGAGAAAATATTTTGGTTGATGTCCTTGCTAAAATGAATAGTTTAGCGTCATCTATGTTACGTTTTCATGTCTTTGCCACCACACAATAAAAATGCGCCATCTACAGTTAATATATAATGTGGGTATGTCTTCGTTGAAGTGATAGTTTAGCGTCATCTATAGTTGATATACGATTTGTGTCTCTTGGATGATGTCTTTGCTACCTGGAAGAGGGCGCATTTCGCCATCTACAGCTTATATTATTTTGAGATATAATGGTTTATGCACTCGCTAATAACCAGGGATGTCAATGCTTCCTCTATAGTTCGTATTATTTTCACAATTTTAGGTTGTTGTCCTTGCTTAATAAAATCGCGCCACCTATTTTTAATTTAATGTTCATAATCTGTTATACTAAAACTCCGAAAATGTTAAGCTTAGTTATTGCAATAAGAGCTTATGGTAAGGAACTCGACTAAACAGAGTTTTGCTAAAAAGCGTTGTGCTTAAATATATAACAGTGAAACGCCTGTACAAGCTGAGATGTTAAAAGCAATACTTCTGATTTAACAGCAGCACATATTAATATTGAGTACTGTGTGACAATGTACAAATAAAGCAACAGGTAGTAACGTGTGAGCATTTAAGTAGTCAGGACACTAATATAATGTCTAGTAATTATTAAAAAATAATGCCCATTAACAGAAATAGTTATAGAAGTTTTGGTAATATCGAAAGGGCTTTTAATATGAAAAGATTGTAGTCCAATTTAAATTATTATAACTAGCATTTCAATGTTGCTTAACATGTATACAATCAGCTGATTTATGTGATGTTAAGCTCAGAGTACACTGTTAAAAAAATAAGTTGGCACTACCAAAAACATTTTAGTTCAGTTGGCAGCTTTGTCACCTGTTGAACACCTGTTATTAGTTTGTCTTCTTCTTTGGTCGCGTACGGATGTGTCGCGGCCGTCGGTTTAAATTGCGTCGGCGGCATTGTTTATAAAATCAGTTCGCCAAGCAACGCTTGCACGCTTGTGATTGCGTTCAAGTTCTTCAGCGCATTATTTAAGTGAGTTTCGAAATGCCGCCAAGTGAAAATTATAGCTAATGAGAACATCGTGAAAAAGCAAATGTATACAAAAGAAAAAACAAAAGAGAATATTTTTCCACAGAAAAAGAAGTTAGCAAGTCGAAGAGTTCTGCAGCGACGGACGTGTCAGCAGCAGCAGCAGCCGCGCAGCAGGCGGTGGCGTAGGCTGTATAAATAGTTGTCTGTCTGGTTTTTGTTTGTGCATGAGGCTGCGTATCCGTTTGTATGGGAACGTTTGTGTGTGTGTGTGTGTGAGTGAGTGAGTGTGTAGAAACAATTTAATTGTGAACTAAAACAGTTCAATTACAAACCATTACAAGTATGTAATTTAGTTTAGATTGCATTTGCGCCAGGGGCTGCAATTAAATATTTCAGTTTCCAATGTAATTGGCATCAAATAAACAAATATTCAAATACTAAACCATGTAAACACACATACCCATACAAACACAAGCAAAAGGCAACAATCACAACAATAATGGGAGAAGGGAGCACTTGTGTGGGGGGTAGACTTAGGAGCACAAATGTCGTAATCATAATTTTTTTGTCCTATTTTTAATGATTCAATTAAAAGCGCAAATTGCAGGCCAGAAATTCAATTTAGTCAATGTGCGACTGCCGACGCGACGCGACGTCGACGTTGACATTGAGGTAGCAGAGGCCAACGCGTCGCTGCCCCTTGCTTTCTGGTTGCTGTTTGCTGCTTGCAGCAATACGTGCGGCGCGTGCCTTTTACTTTGTTCTTGTTTTGCGGTTTATCTCGAAGCGTCACATAAAAAATTGTATTTATTTTGCTGTATATTTATTCAGTTTTATTAATTTGTCAAAAGAAAATAAAATAATTAATTTGAATAAAACCCGCTTGAATGTGAATAAGTGCAAAAAATACAAAGTATAATTGTTTGAAATATTTGCGCTGTGGTTTCTGTGTTTCGGTCTCTATGTGTGTGTGGTTGCCCTTCAGTCCAAGTAACGGTAGTTTATTGCAGCGAAAGAAACAGCTAAACGAATGTAGGGAGAGGCGCGCAGACAGCGAACGAGAGCCATCACCTTTTTTGCCCAGCAAAAAAAGAAGCAACAATAACAACAATTGACGCCGGCATTGGCTTGAAAGCACAAATAAAAAAATTAAGCAAAAAAAAAAACACGCAACAGCGGCCACATTCCAAGCGACAGCGAGCGGCCCCCAAAGCCCAGGTCAGCCGCCCAGCGGCTCTCTCACTCGCACAGCAGCTGCACCAGCATCAACGTCAGCCTCAGTGGGTAAGTCAACTACATCAACGTCAATTTTCCGCTGCTGCCACGTCTTTTTGCTTTTGAGTCATTCGCCCTGCCACCCCCTAGCTCCAATCTTTCGTGTTATTATTTCTGCTGTGCTGTTACGCCTGCCGTCGGCCGATGTTCCGAGATTTTTGCGTAGAAATTACATATTGTTTCATATTCACATCGTTAACATTTATTTGGTTTCGCTTGTTCTGCGGACACCCTGTAAGCATTGGGTGCAAGCAGAATGCGTTGTTTAAATCTAAATATATGTTAATAAAAATGTAAATAATAATAAATTAAATATATGATAAGCATACACAAGAGTAACATAATTAGGAATATATACTTAAATCCCTTTTTAAAATAAATCGATGACCACTTCTACATTTTTGTCAGCACGGCGCAAAAAAGCCTGGGTATCTGCTAGTCGCACGTCTACAATTTTATTATTTTTTTCCGTTTGCTGTTTATGGGTCTTCTCCTACTTCCCACTAAAGCAACGAATACTCCAATAGGACGTTTCAGATCATCAAAGACAGCAAAAAAAACCCAACAGAGTTAATTATGTTAATTAAGAATCGCTATTGCCTCTAATGTAATGTGCAGAGAGTATTTTGTTAGGCAAGTGGGCTTTGGGGTTATGGGAGCTATGGGGTACGTGAACTGATAGCCAATTTTGTAGGTTGTTAAGGCAATTTGCACATGAGGTGCAGGTGGAATATGAAAAGCGATTGCAAATATCTTCCTACTGAGTGTATTGTAAAAGCAAAATAAATTGACTTGATGCTACAAATATTAAATTGAAACGAAGTCGGACAAGCTAAAAAAAATTTACTTTTATTATTAAATTGATGTTGTTTGTTAAAGAGTTATGGGTTTTAAAAGTGTGTTATGTATGTGTCTATCAAGTGATGTGAAATTTTAGTTTTTTTCAACTCGCTTTTTGCTCAAAATACAATATTCCATATATGCTAAGTGATATATACAGATGTAAAACTGTAGTCGTAAAAGATTTTCTGATTTACTTTTTTTTATACTTGAACTTGATAAGTGTGAAATCACTTCAAAATTGAGCCAAGGCCCTTTAATTTTTATTTTCAATTTGAGCGCGCTGTTAATTAATTTTTATTTTTAGTTCTGATGATCTTTTTATAACCAATTACCAAAAAAATACATGGAAATAGACAGACAAACGAGCTAAAAAGAGAGGAAGAGAAGAGAGAGAGAGAGAGAGAGAGAGAGTATGATCTATGGCATTGAACTTCAACACTTTGTTGACCTTTCAATCATTTCGTAAGATGATTGTTGCCATAATGATGAGAGGGAAATACATTTAATAATAATATTGTTTCGAAATTGAATGGAAACATTTAATTGTGGGAAATGATCATTTATAAATGATGATTATAAAAATTGATCGAAGATAGATATGGTGAATTTTGATTGGTTGTTTAAAGTTCAAGAGTTAAGCCTATATAAAGAGGAGATGAATGTTAATCTTGTTTAATTTAACGTGTACTTCAACTTGTAGTGAATTTGTTTCAAACAAATTATGAAAAATTGATTGTGCTTGGGGTACAGGTCAAGGAACGAGATGTTTATTAATAAATATTTACTGTTTAATTGTTTTGTTTGTTTATTCTAAGCCTTTATTGTCCACTTGCAATTGTATGCCCCTCTTTTAATATCCATCGTTTTTATAGCCATCTGATCGAAACATGAAGTTGCAAAAGCCCTAAAAACGCTACTTTTATCAAATTTATTGCGAAACTACAATAGATCCATATCTCGCACTCTTTCCCTACAGCCACCTCTCTGGGTTCAGCCTCGTTCTCTAGAGAATTTCGTAATTTTCCAAATCACAACAAACAATGGAAAAAATGCGAACGGCGTGAAACACAGAGGAAAAAAGACAAGAAAAGACCAAAGCAGACAGCGGTGGCGGCGGCGGCGGCTTTTTGGGAACCGCCTTCTTAACAATAGAAAATCTCTGAAAGCCGTCGACGGAACTGCGTCCAAATGGCGTGTTGCACAGTTGTTGTTGTTTGCCTTGTTGTGGCTGTTGCTGCTGCTGCTGCTAGCCGGAAGATATTTTAGACTGGCTTGCAGTGAGGCAGGCTTTATATACACATAAACACATATACATAGTGAGCGAGGTTAGCAGGGGCCGAGAGAGCTGTACAGTGGTTCCGAACGGGCCTCCGTGTTTGGACAGAAACAAGTTTTATAGTTTTTACGCTGACGCTGACCAGCCAGTCCATCGAGCTCCGCACAGCTGTTGTTGTAGTTCTTTTGCCGGGACGGGCCTAAGCTGCGCTTAGCTAAAAACCAGTTCAGTTGAAGCTCCAATCCCACACACCCAGCCAATACCCAAGTACATTTTATGCGCCGGCCCCTGCTGAAGTTTTGAACTAGTTGCGGTGTATCAAATCAAGTCTGACCACGAAACGACCCTTGCAGACACTCCGCCCCACCCCTTTGTACAGCTTGTCGCACTTTTCGGTGCTACTTTTGCCCAGTTTGGAAATTAACTGGTTGTTTTGCTTGTCAGCTGCTGCTGGTGCCTGTGCATGTGGAGTATTTGCTGTCTCAACTACTTTGTCCCTGCACCTCATCCACCTAAGTCGCCATTGGTGTTGTATTGTTCGATGGCGCCGCGCAGACAACTTTATGCTAAAGGCCCGAAATGCGCTCGAAAGTTTTCGACTGCCCCGTCTGGGATCGCCTCAAAGTTCTGGCCCAAGCTGGGCGGCCACGCTGGATTACATTTGGCCGCCAGAAGCCACCCAGTCAGCCTGCCACCAAGTCAGCCAGCCAAGCAGCCAGGCAGTCAGTCCACCATTTAGCCACGGCAGGAAGAAAGCGAGGAAGGAAGTTGATTTTGTACAACTTAACGCTTTTCTTTGCGCCAGGCGTGTGTCTGGCCCCATACCCCAAAATGAAAACCCCAGCAAACGGGTACAGAGAAAATAGATTTGGAGCGAGGCTAACTACTTGAATTGAATAGCGATTTTGTCTTTTGATAGCTGCTTAAATGTCCATTACATTATAAACAGGTTTTCTCTTGTAAGAACCCAAAAAGTCGACGGTATGTTTTTCTTATAATTAGCAGCTTTTCAATATTGACTATAAAGACCTGATTCTTGAATGGACTTCAACTTATATATAATCTAAAAAATGTGTGCTGTTAGAGTTCACTTTGTGGTTATGAATTGCATTCAGACCATTGTTCATTAAAAATGATGTAATTGAAACTGCAGGCCTAGACCGCTTTATTTTCAGCAGCATCAAAGTAAAAAAATAATCTAAATGTAAAAAGGAAACATTAATTTATGAAATATTTAATAAACCGAAGGAAACAAAGAGACGGGCAGACATAAATCATATATAAGACAAATAATTTATATTATTTGCACTTTGCATACAACTATTGTACGTTTAGAAGAAGTGTTGCTAACTATTTAAAGCGATTTACACTAACCAGGTGCGCCATACTCAGTCTATCTGTGGTATCAACTAAAAGCATCTGCACCTCATTGCACACGCATCATCTAACCGCAAGATGCAAACTACAGAAATATCCACTTTTGTGCGCTCTCTTTTTGTGAATGTCCACTATTTAGCAATTGTTTTGAAAGATATTTGCCATGCAGTACGATCCGCCTGCTTCATCTGTTTAATGGGCAAAAGTGAGTTTGGGTGGTGTGGGAGCTGGTGGCCGTGAGGTGCGCGGTGCAAATTGCCGGCAGGGCATCAGCTGCACACACTAAATTTTTAATCAAGCATCTAGTTGCCCGTATCTGAATCCGTATCCAGCTGGCAGCTTCCAGCAGCTGTGAGCAATGGAGCCTTTGTTGGCGCTACTGCTGCTGCTGCTGCTAGTGCTGCGAGTGAAAAAAATGCAATCAACGTCAAATGCGCTTCGAAACTTTGCGCAAAATAATAGAAAAGCCATTAATTTCACTTCTCGTCGAAGAAGATGCAAGAAGAAAGACGCAACGTGGGCGTACGGCTGAAGGAGCAGCGGGTTGTCTTTTTTAAAAAGGACCCAGCCACGGCACACGGCCAGCGAAAGGGAGAGCGTGTGCCAAGTAATTTTTAATTATGCGCATAACGTGCGGAAAGCTTGATGCGCGCAACAATAATGTGATTATTGGCATCACACTTTGGTCGAAAAGCCAATGCCAATTATCATTGCGCAACACTTCCACATAACGTTGCATTCATTCATGATGCTTTGAGTGTCAACAAAAAAACCAGCAAAAAAGTAGAGTAGCAGTGTAAAGTTTTAAAGCAATAATAAATGGCCTTAGTTTGAATGGTATCTAAACCTAGAATCTTAAATACTCTGTGCATAATTGTGGAATTTTGCAGCCATGCGATAAACAACATATTTCAATCATTCTGCAATATACCTTTCCTTCTTTCCCTTAAGTTAAATGCGTAAAATATGATTGAATTTTGGTCCTCCATAATAACTATTACCTAATAATAAGCCTAATATTTATCAAATGCCTAATGTCTTTTATAGAGATATTAATCAATAATTCATATTAAAGGACTCAATTATTTATTGAATGCATGTCTAGTTATTTACAACTATTAGCACATAGCACATAATTTTTGATCATATTATTGAAGGTCCTGTGGCGCTTTTGTTGATATTTTTTTATTTTTATAAAAGGGCGAATTTGTGTGTCGCTAGTTATTCAGAGTGAAGTTTTCGCTGGTGCAGGGGGTAAGTGTAAAGCGCTCCATTATCGTCGTGCTTATGCCCGAAAACTGGAAAAGTTCGTTGGCGTCCTAAAACCACTTTTCATTAGTAACAACCGCTAATTTCACTTAGTGGTCTGCCAACATGTCGCATCAGTAGGGAGCCACACAATTCCATTCATATGGGAACAACAAGTTTTTAACTTAATTTTTATTCAACAAATTAAAAAGTTACGAAAAAAGAAACACATTCAAGTAAAATTACTCTTTCAAAAGGGCAACATATTCAGCTGTGAATATTATAGTAGTTTAATAATGAGTATCGGGTATAGTTACACATTTTAAAGAAATATGTGTGGAATATGATATAATTAAATAAAAGTGTAGCATGGAAATATTAAATTAAAATTATTATTTATAAATACGGTTAAAAGCCTGCAAACATTACAAAGTTGTAACAACTCGTGCTCTGCAAGAGTATTAGCTTAAAAAATAACACACATAGCTGGTTGGGTTGGCGATTTGTTGTACGTTTATGAGTGACAGTGGGTGCCAGGCTAGACCCAACTTCGCTTGGCTCGGGCTGGCTAGCTGACCCCTGGCAGCTAGGTACTGGTAACTGACCACTGGCTTCTGTTGAAAAGTTGAAAAGTTTAGTCGGCGAGCAGCAGTAATGCAATAAACAACTTTTTTTCCATTTTCAAATTGTTGTTTAACTGCATTAAACTTGTCAAATGAAGTCGCTTTTGAAGTTAGATTGCTGCAACAAGGGTGTGACACAGCCAAAGCATCAACAACACGCTGCGGGCGTATCTCTGACTCTCTCGGCCGAGTGTCTGTATATAAGCTAAATGCTCTGTGAAGTTTGCCTGGCTAATACTACAAAAAATTATATTTATAATTGCATGCCGGGGGCACACCCAATCCTAGCCAGGTGTGGGGCTAGTTAAAGCTTAGGAACTAATTAGAAAAAGTTGGATAAGTTGCAGGAAAGGAACATGAAAATATTAGTAAAATAATTGGGCAGTGAATATTATTAATTAGTTTATGCTATAAATAAAGGAAAAACAATAGAAATGAAACTTGTATCTAGTATAAAAGTTCATGAAGTTCATAAATACTAAATGACATAAGCAAAGTGAACAAAGTTTGTTTTCAGCTAAGCTATGAATGGTGGAGAAAGTTAAGATGAATTAGGACTCATTTGGCAACAAATTTGCTAGCCAGCGAAAACCTGTAACTTTTAATAACAAGGTAAAACTTCAATATGTGTTTGGACTGGTATTTCAATCAAATATATAATCGCTTAGAAATATCCAGAGCAGATCGCTGCAGTTTAAGAGATAATGATAAAGAAGAGAGATAAAGAGCCCGTTTCTGCTGGAACATTTGATAAGTATAAGTGGCTTAACTGCGGATCATGATAAGAAATTGGGTCGTCAGTGAAAAGTCAGAAATTACGTAATTTCTGCAACTCGTCATTTGCAGTCGGCGCACACGTCCGTTGGTTAGCCCAAATCGATGTACTATCATCACATTATAGTCTACCAATCGCATCTTTATAACCCAATTTACTTTTAAATGAACAGAAAGAGTTGCCTTTTATATATACCAGTTCTTGATAAATATTCATGTATTAAATATTCTTAGATAGTTTTTCAACTGTGAGCGATTTAGCTTGAAGCCCAGTAATATTGGATCAATCCTCGGTTGTAGTGTGTCCGTAGCTCCCAAACGTTTGCACCACAGACTCAACGCCATCATAATTTAAGCCGACGCGACGGTGCCTAACAAAGCAATTAGATCCATGGATATATCCACACCAAGAGTAACACCAACAAAACTCAACAACAACAGCAACACCAAGTTTGTTAAGTAAACGCCGCTGCGCCCGGGACTTTCCCCCGGGGCAGCATATTCATTAGGCAAGCGGCACACACACAGACAGATATACAAACAAGCAAACATAAACGCACGGGGCACATCCTGCGTGGGCATTTGTTAACTTCTTGTTGTTTCTAATATTTCAGTGTTGTTGCTGTTGATGTTATGCTTGTATCCAACTTATAGGTCACTTGCTTGAAATTCTGCAAGTTTTCGCAACAGACAGCAACTTGCTCTTGTCTTCGCCGCTGAACCTTCCCACCTAGCAGGAGGGCTTGGGTGAGCACTCCAGTCTCTAGTGGAGGCCACTAATGAGAGCGGCGCGTCGGCGTCCTGGCACAATGCGTATAATTAAAAGTGTCCAAGGTGTAAACTAGCAAATTGTTTGATCCTATTCACTCAGCTAACAATTCGCTGAGCTTCACCCAAGGAACACAGTCAACTCCTCCCCTTTGACGTGCCCATCATCATTCCGCTTCAAAATTTGCCGTGTCCTTTTCATGTTCCTGCCGCTTGCTCAGCATAATATTGTTAAACTTTGTTTGTGCTCAGCACTTTTGCACTTTTTTTGCGCTTCTTTTTTCATCTTGACAAGATTTGCTTGACAGGCGCTTTTCAGTCGTCGAGCTGCTTTAGTTACCAGCAACCTGATAACATTAAAAACTCTAAGATCCCAGATATTCTTAGGATGTCGAATTTGGCGTTCGCTTCTAAACGAACTTGTAAGAATGTTGCTAATGAATATAAAAAAAGTGTTGTAGTTGTAAATAATGCAAATTTTGTCCCATATAAGTATGGTATTTGCGAAAAATCTCTTACATTTTTGTTTTGTTCCATCAAAAGTGAAGAAGCTGATACTTTAATGACATCATGGTCAAAGCGCCTTTAAACTACTGTTGACTTTTGCAGTTTGGGGTCTAATTAAAAGTTTTAGCAAAGCGTACAAGTGGACATCAAGATAGACTCACACCTGAGAGTCAGGCAGAGTGTCAGACCACATGCCAGGCTCATTTGCGTAAACTTTCTATAGCACCACTTTCGCTGCAAGTCCCAATGAATACTCTCGAGTTGTTCTTGTTCTGCATTAGCATCGCTTGGGTAACCGGTTTTGTGACTCTGCTGGCCAGTCAGCAGATCACACTCAAAAATCGAAATCTCTGTCTCAGAGTTTTATTCGCTCATCTTGCTCTTGTGGGCACACTTGCTCTCTGTATGTTAATGAGTCATTGCGAAAGAAAGAGAGAGAAGCAGAAGAGCCGTTTGATTATTGCCACTGCTGCTGCTGCTGCTGCTGCTTCAGCTTCTACTGTTAACCACAAAGGCAAATAAACTCTTGACTGACATTGGGCCATCAGTGTGTTGTCTTTTGGTCTTTCTTTTATGCTACGTTCGTCTCAATTGACCTTATTTGCAGGTGTACAATATTCTTGACCATTTCATGTTCGATGTTGGTCAAATGAATAGTTCACCTATTTGCATTTGATATTTTTGCCTTTAACACATTCATGGCATTTCCCTTAGATTCCGTTTGCAACTCAGTTTTTGTTATTTCTTTCTACAATTGCCTGTAGATGAAATGCATCTGAAATATTTCGACTCTTGCGTTTGACAGCTAAATCGGATGTTTTACATGTCATATCAAAAATATATAGTTGCATATACATCATAAATACCTGTGTCGACAAATAGAGAGAGACAGAGAGAGAGTTCGATAGAGAAACGACTTACATGTCTAGTAGCTTGCTTAATTTATGATACCCTATGCATTTACTTTCTTTATACATGAGAAAAGCTTTCAGGTGACTTTAAACACTTAAAACTTAAAGTTTAGCCAAGTATTTATAAGTCACATATCTCAGGTAAAAATATAAGTATTTATGAATATGTATTTTGCTTAATAAGGCTTAATTAAAGCTGAACGCTGAACGCATTCAAAATTGCATATTACTGCAAATATCTATCTCCAATATTGATTTTGAAGTGTCGTAACATCAAATACAGGGTATGAAGTTGTTGAGCTGATAGATGTAATCTCTGGTTTTGGGTAGCGTTAACTTTTGCACGCATTGATGACGAATGGCCACGAAAAATGATGAATGTTTAATGGGCCAATGGGGACATGAGCACATGCTCCGTTATAAATGCTTCCGAGTAGTGGCTAAAAAACGATTGCCTCATACAATAAACGATAAAGGATACTGACACAGTTATAGGTCAGCATAAATCTGAAAAGTAAAGTGTAACACAATGTTATACCCTTGAAGCCTATTTTAATATGTTATTTTGCTGCATTTAAAAATTACTGAAGAGATTAACAACACATTAAAGACATTGACATTGAATTCATGATTTTAATTGTTATCTAATAGTTTTACAAGTGTCTATTGGGTTTCAAGTGCCTGTTAACGTAATAGATATAAGGGACTTAACATTTATTTTTTGTGCACTGAAGTATGATAAAGTTGTTTTTATGTTAAGAAAATATTTTTACTGCTGAAAGCCATTGAATTCAATATACTAGGGTTTCGAACAATGTCATCATTAGACATTGTCCAGCAGCCAAATAAGAAAAAATGTATACATTTTGTGGTATTTAAAAATTCATATTCTCGTATGGTGATTACTGCCTTTACGATTTCACATCCGACAGTCGCAGATATACGAAATATTCGGCAAATATGCGCTCATAATTGTGGCATGCCACATGCCCCACTCTTGGCCACAGACATGCTATGCAAGTGTGAACTTCATTGAGCGCGTGCTAATGGCTGGGGGATGTCAAATTGGGCGCAGAGTGGGGTAGGTAGAAAGTGAGGGTTTTTTTACTTTCTGCTTTTTTCTTTCGTAGCCAAACGCAATCTGAGGAAAAGCGACAATGTTGGCATCGTTGTCGTAGCTGTCGAATGATGTCATGTTTGCTTAATGTTTTTTTCTATCTCTTAAGCTCCCTGTGCTCTACGTTAGCATCTTTTTTGTCTATTTCTTTAACCCAACTGTCAATGGGAGGCGGGCAGGGTGGGTCGTTTATAAATCAGTTACCCAAGCGCTGATGCTGCAATAAAAGGTGCGATTTATCATAATGGCAGACTGGGAGGGATGGATGGAGTGGGAATTGGCACACCCCACCCCCAGAGGACCTCACAGATACGAGCTTGCCATTCCAATAATCATCCGACTCGCAGCAATTGCCAGCATCCCAATGTACATTTGCTATGTGTTTCGCAATACTCTCACTCGGCGTGTACGCAATGTCTGCCGTGAATTCATCGAATTCATTTTTGCCATTTTCCGCATTTTTCACAAATCTGTTTCGCACACACACAGTCTCACACACTCACACGCACACAGTAAAGATATATAGCCTGTGTGTGCAGATATCTGCGGCAGCCGCCAGTCGCCAGTTCATATTGATTACAACAAATTTTCCGTCGCCGTTTTGTCGTTGGAGTCGTCGCCGACTACGCCGTCTTTGTCATTGGAGGAGCTAGAGATGAAGCTTAAGTGGAAACTCATGCAACCGATATTTTATTTATTTACTTTTTGGATAGCAGAGATTATGTCATATTTGATGTGAAACTGACGTATTGCTTAAGGCGCAACAATGCGTATTTAGTATTGCTCAAAATTTACGGATATATAGATAAGAGTCAGCTATTAATAAAAAATTATTATTATTGATAATTTAGTCAAGCTTGTTAGAATGAGAAATACTACACATAAACAATTTGATGTTCAGATCCAGAAATCATTAGTTGATCAGTAATTAAGGAATATCAAATTTAAAGCAATTCCTATTGGTCCCCTTAGAATTTGGTATGTTGATTCATACGATTTTTGTAACGCGATTTTCTCTTAAATCTAACCAAAACGTATTTTTGCTCTAATCAACGTACTTCTATACACCTTTCTTATCTCTTTTTCTGTCTTCGTTCCCCTGTGTTTGCCATCACGCTTTCATCTCCAATCAGATTCGGTCGAATCAGCTCTAGTTTACATCTCTTATTGGTTCTAGTTTCTAGGCTTGCAGATTTCTTTATTTTTTCAACCGTTGTACTTGGTCTGCGGTCATTTACCATTGCTAACCCTCTCGTCAGAAACGGTTCACTCGCAATGACATTTAGTGCCGGCTGCTGCTGTTGCCATTGTTGTTCCTGCTATTGCCACTTCTGGCCGAATCTTCGACATAGAAGGCTTCGCCTCTGACTTGGCTCGGTTGTTGGTAGTTGGCTTTTGCAGTTGCTGTTGCTGTTGCTGTTTTGATAGGAATTTCGTTGAACCGGTTTATGTATGTGGTTGCTTTAGAGTTGTTGCTATTGTTGCTGTTCGCTGGCGTCTGGTAACCGGCTCCACCAAAATATTCGTACACCCATACTTTCATGCGATCTCTGTGTGTGAGTGTGTGTATATATATATGGGTGTGCTTAAAAGTGCTTTGTGCGAAGCTCGGCTAACCAACTGGCCAAGCCACACAAATAAACATGGACACATAGAGAGAGAAAGAGAGAGAGCGAGAGCGAGACGCAAAAATCGCGCATATTTGTCGTTGCGGATTATTTCATAGTAGAATTTTACGCTTTGCCCCTAGAAAAAGTAAATGTGTGTTTGCAAGTCACAGTCTGGTGTGTGTGAATGTTTTTATTGTACTGTATGTATTTGGTATTTGTTGTTGGTTGTCTGTCGTTGTTATTGCTATTGCATAGTTTGGCTTTTTCACTGTTAATTTACATTGCAAAAATTTCTTCTGGGTTTTGCGCATTTCCAATTCTAATAGATTATTGATAAAGCCGAACTGTGAATTGAATTGGGAATATAAAGTATAAGAAATTGACTAAAGCTTATCTTTGAATTAATCGTAACGAAAAATATCTTAAAATAAACGCAACGAACTCGTAAACCACAAAGCCACAGATAGTGAAGGCATTTAAGGAGTTTAAAAATTAATTATATTTTTATATTTGGGGAACCCAGTTAGGCTTTCTGTAATATAGAGTTTATCAATTATTTATTCTTCTTCTTCTAATTGGCTCGTTTAATAGCCTTAGATAAGCCACATTGCAAATTATCTGAAATCAATTTTCGCCAGCAAACTGGATACAAACAAAGAGGCAATTGAACTGTCGCCGTCTGAGTATTAACCACACTTCGGCTATTTGTTCCATTGCATTAAATGGCCAATGGGCAATAAAGCATAATGATAGGGAGAGTATGGTATATAGCAACAAACAGTGGGAACATATAAACAGGTAACAGAAAATATGTGCTGGTTACCGAATGCATTTTCTGTTAGATGGATGTACCCTGTAAACACGGTTATAATATAGGCTAGATTAAAAGATATTGTACAAGCTTTAATGTATCATTATAATTAATCTCTGTTATTGCTAATTTACTGACGATAGAGAAGGCAATTACTTGGATAACTTCATCGTAGCTGCAGGCATCATGAAGTATAAAAAATAATCATTTTTCTGCAGGGTGCCTTGCAGACGAACATTTGATACGAAGCTTGTCAACATCTGCTTATCAATTTGCATAGAAATGTATTTGAATTGTGTGTTTGAGAGTGTGTGGTTTGACATTTGGATTTGTGTGCATGTTTGTAACATATTGATGTTTTGTAGTTGGGCAAAATTCAAAAAGCAATTGCAGTCGGCTCTTTTACTGCTACCAGGCAATCTTCAATTGTGCCGTCAGCTTTGGTTCCAATTCATATCTGCTGATTAAATATGCCTTTATTTTAATGAAGATTCGCAAACTGAAAGTTTTTCCTATTACAAGACTTGCAACTATTAGGTAAACTGGTTGAAGCAAGAACGTTTCTTGAGATGAGAGTTTAAAGTTGCAGAGATAAAATCATACCGAATGACAAATCATTAAATAATTAAAATAAATAGCAGAAATCGCATTCTGCTTTTAAAAGCCCATAAAATAGATATAAGGAATTCTCTGAATTGAGAAAAAAAATGAAAAAACTATTGCACCATCATCTTAAAGGAGTTTCTAATTGACAATAAGCTATCAAAGAACTTTACTTGTAGCTTGATAAACATGAGTTTGTTTGTTGTGTGGTATCGAATTGGATTTGAATAATTGTGAATTATTGTTGTGCGAGGGACAGAAACCTTAAGGAGCAAGTTTTCATCGTCCATTTGCCGCTTGTGGCTATAATTTATGCATTCGTAAACTTTTGATTTATTTAATTTATACAACTTTTGACCTGACATACAACTTCCTGCATAAATTTCAATAAGTAATAGCCCAAGTACGGTCGAAACAAATACATAAATATAAATCTTTCACCATTGGTAATAAAAATGTTGTAAAAGCAAATATCAAATGACAATTTTCTACATCATCAATAGAGCGTAATTGTCATTAATTGTGTTTGTCGATTTCCATAACAAGCGAACAAGATGAAGTTGCAAAAAGGAAGAAGCAGAAGTAGAACAACAACAATGAAATTACAATTCAAACATAATTTCAGCAATTTCTCTGACATTTGCCAAACTCCAAACTTTGACAGAGCAACTTTTTTGTGTATATAAAATATTTATATTGTGTAAAATGTTCAAGGTTGAATACGTTTAGTATTTGTTGTGATTGTGTGCGCACTTGAAATGAAAATTAAACAGTAGATGGCGAATGGCTCAACATTTAAACGGCAATGGAGCAGTCACAGCCACGGCCTCAAAAATCAAATCAACTAAGCTATAGACTGTGTGCACTGTGTGCTCGTGTATTCGGAGTAGCTGCTGGTCCGAGATGAAATGGCCAAATTACGCTCGCATCGAACTGAGGCAACTGTAAACATTGCCGATGTACCGGGCTGCGGCCCAGCAGATGAATAATTTGCCATCAGAGATAAACATAATCAATGCCTGTGCTGTGCGGCACCCATCTCGCAGCCATAGAAACCAACTTGTCCGAAATGGCCACATTGTTATTGAATTAAAGTGACTTGATTTACGGCGAGTTCCGGTTAAAAGCATTTGGATGCTGGGTTATACACTGTGTCTTCCGTTTATTTAGCTGCCCAAAGGCCTTTGATTATGGTTAACGTCTCGGATACAGAATATACGCACAAATGTAATGTTCTGCAAAATTAGAAAACTATGACTACAATAACAGATTAATGAAGTAATAGTCTTTTGCTAGTTAGCTACTAGTAATTGCATTAAAAGTTTATTTTTACTTGCGCAGTTTCGAAGTGTAAAACGCTTTTATTTACAATACAAATATTTACAATACAAATATAAATTGTGTTACAATTAAATTTGACTGCGTTTTGTTAATTGTAAAACATAATTTATATAATTATGGAAGAATTGTATCAGTTAAATAGAGAGGAAGAGGGAAAAAGATACGTATTCGTGTCAATATTTTCTTGAAACAGCATCAACATCTGAACAGATTTAGCCTAGATATCTTAAGTGCGAATACAGGCTAATGCGAATTAATTATAAAAAATATATGGTTTCAGTTTAATTTAGATAATAGACTGCGTGCCTTACAAATGGCAGACAGGCAGCCCTAGGAAGGTCTAGGAAAATGCCTACTTGGAAACTTACAACAATGCTAATAGACAAATAATAAACAGCAAATAGCAAATGCTTAACGGAGTAGAATGGTTAACAGGAAATGTACTTGAAGCTCTATTAATTTAGTTTACCAACTGCACAGAGACAAGCACGGAAGCAAACAAGGACAACTACAACAATAATAAATGGTCATATCACCTGTAAACCTACTTTGTTGCTCTGAACTGGTGACAATTGTGGCGACGTTATGACTCCGGGCTGCCGCACATTAAACCCGTACATATTCACACAATCACACACATATACAGAGGTGCCTGCATATGCACATATGACCATATGCTTCATACAAACATTTGTCGTCGTTTGTTTCTCGGCTGTCGTCGGTCTGCTGTAATTAATAATAATTTGCATTCGCAGTTAACAGTTCAGCGGCCGGGCGAGATTTCATTTTAATTAAATTATATTCGCCTTTGGGGCGGGCAATATGTGTGTTTGTAGATGAGGCTAATCAGGGCCACTATCTAGGAAAATAGGTGTGGGGAACCCGACAGCATGCATGAATTACTCGCGTTGTCTGGCTTCATTTTGCTTTTGGTAAATAGAAATGTTAGCAACAACTATAATAGTTCACGGCAACACGAACATATATTGCTAACTTTAAATTTCAATTAAATATTGGGTATTCACTCTCACATGTCCTCGTTGTACTCATTATTCATATGTCATGGTGCATTGTTTTCAATTTTGTGAAATATCGACAATTCATGAAATTTCCATTATTGAAATTGCTATCAACTATAAACTGCACAAAATATATATCACAGTTTCTTCTCTTAAATAATAAAAATCAAGGCTTTGATTATGATTATATTTTGAGCTAACAGGCTATCACTATCAGTTATGCATATATAAATATATTTATATATTTTGGCAATTAGCTTCATTTAATTAACTTACCTCGATTAAGTACTGTGTATTTATTAAATAAATTCATTTATTTATACTAACAGACATTAGATATTCTTTATTTCTCGATATGAAAAATGACGTAGCAATTGGATGCATAATTCTCGTTCTCCACAACAATTTATTCAAAAATCAACATTTTCCGATTCTTAAAGCTCTATCAGTGGAAAACTTTAAGAGTACTCCAACTGCAAAGCTGTGCATGATATGGGCATGCTCTTAAGGACTAACGAACTCATAAATGCTTTGTGTTCATTAGAACAGATGGCCAGTAAGGCGGAAACTGCACAAGCCAATATACCTATTTGACTTTTTGATTAATTATAAAAACACTTTTATTCTGTGTGGTCTGATCTATTCCGAGCAGCCAAACTAATGAAGATCTGATGATTACATAATAATCACATATTTAATAGGATAATCGGGGTAAGTAAGCTAATGAGTACAATCAAGCATACTGAAAATATAGGTATAAAAATGCACTCGATTGGATGAGCGTAACGTAATTTAAAACTCTTAATAGTGTAAATTGTCTGGAATTGTTTTTGGTCTAATTATCATAAAAGCATTTCAAACATTTAGCCGTTGATTTTGAGTATTGTCAAGCTTGTCTTACTGCCAGCTAAAGTCAGCTGGAATGTACAAACAGTTTCATTGAACGTAGCTGGCAGCTGGAGAAAACTTTGGGGTGTGCGGTGTTTGGTGTTTGGTGTCAGGTGTGCGAGGCATTTTCGTGGGGTAAAATGTCAACGCTACGAAATGCAAAACACATCGAAATATTTAAACAAATAAAATCTGCAATGACTGCGACGCATTTAGCTGTCAGCTCATTTTAGCAGCAGCTACAAAGGATATGCAAGGCTAACCTTGTTGTGCCATGCTCTAACGTTTTTCCGTAGTTTTCCTTGTCTTGTTGCCATTGCAGGGTTACCAATAAAAAGGCAACGAGCCAAAAGCAAGACAAAACGCAACTCGCGTAAAATAAACAAATTTCCGCCGACGACACTCAACTATGCAAACAGTAATTGGAGCAGCTTTTATGTGAGAGCCAAGCAACAGCAGCAGCTGTCAGGTGGAGGTGGAGGAGGAGGTGGAGCTGTAGCTATACCTGGAGGACTCCACCGCACAGGTATACAGACAGCAGTGTAAATGATGTCAAACCGTAGTCAAAAACCAAGCTGATGCTCAAATTCGCCAAAAACGAAACCCGCAGCTCTCAAAGCTAACGAAGGTATGCAGCAAGAAGGTAGCGCCAAGCAGTGGAGGACTCCCCGGATTCCCGTAACGGAAGACACACACGCACACTGACACAGAGAGAGAGAGAGAGAAAGAGAGAGAGAGAGAGAGAAACAGAAAAATGTTTCTGCAAATGCAATATTGTAATGTTTGCAATGCTTGTAATGATATTAATGTATGCATATGTTTTACATTGGGTGCAGTATAAAGTGGAGGAAACAGCCGAATCGTATACGCAAAATTAAGAAAAACAACACCGAACAAATTTAAGTATCCTGACAAAATGGGTGATACGCTGTAGGCCGGTAAACAGGCGAAGAAATGAATGTTCTTTTAGGTATAGAGATATTTTATTCCCATTAAAGAAGCAGTACAGGTTATAAATAATCAAGGCTTGAAAAACTAACAACGAATGCTTCACAGTTAATTATGTAAAACACATAGCTTCGGTTACCCTCTGCATAACATCTGATTTGCCAGGAGTCAGCTTTTCTAGACATATTTTATGAAAAAAGATGCACTAGTCTTTCGTAAAATAAAAAGAAATAAGTAAATTAACAAATTTATTGAATAAATACTACAGCTTCGTAGATGAGCATTAAATTATTTTTGTAGCTTGTTATTTATTTAATATAAACTCTTCTAAATTGAAACAGCAAACCAATTGTATAATTACAATATTTCAATTACTTTCGAAATGAGGATTAGTTGTCAGTTGGCTGGGCAAGAAATCAAATTACAAATTAATATGGATGGCTTTTGAGGTAACGAGATGTCAATGACAGAGGAAGCTACAAGTGCTGTATATTAATATTAAAGCTGAAGTTAGCTGCTTTCTGACATACTGCAATTTCTTATTTCAGCATCAATATTTGTTTTCTATAGGAAAATCAGTTGAAAAGAACATCATCGAGTTACAGTAGACGGTCGTTGTCAGAACCATTTCAGCTTGACAAACTCAACAAACAGTTGAAGTGAAGAATTAGTAGTAATTGAATAAAATTTCTAGCATTGCATTGCGAATGAAAATATGACAAGGACTTCGTTTGAGCGAACGAATGGATGTGCCATCAAACATGGGCATTCAATCAGTTAGATGCGAGGACTACAAGCTCAGCTCTTAATTTAAGTATCGTCGATGTGCTGGCTATTTGTTACCGCCGGGATTCCAGGGACGACAGTGACGAGTGGTTCAACTTGAACTAAAACATGTTGCCTGCTCGTGTACAATTTTACTGAGCCCTCATTTGAGCAATGTCCAATCCGATGCGGTCGACTAGCTGATAGACCAGAGGGATACCCCACTGTTTCAGATGTTCGTACATACTAGCTGCCGTGTCCACTGGAGCTACCTTGAATGTTTGACAACGAACAGTTAACAAGCTGCTGATGAGCAACTCATGTGGGTAACGGCAATCTAAGTGTCCGTCTGTTGCACGCTAATAAAATTGCTTGCCTGTGCAGGATACAGTAGTTGTTTGTCTGCATACAACAGAGCTGCAGGATTGTCGGGTGTGTGCTCTGCTGTTCTCCTGCTCAACTTGCTGCCAATAACTCAACACAATTGAGTCAAAATTGAGTCTCGGGCCTGCCAAAATGTTGGCTAGATATTGTTAGTTTTGAGCTACAGTTACTAAAAATCTCTGTCAACGATTATAGCCACGTTATTAAAGCCTTGTCAAGAGCAGCAGCAACAGCGACTGTAGAAACGACACGTGGTTCAAATTGTGGCATAAAACGGCTGCAAAGACACCTGTCTGGCTGCTGTGCATATTAATAAGTGGGTTGGTAGACGTAGCTGCCATAATAAATATTACTCAGTGCTCGGTCCAGGTCCTCACACCGCCCAGTCAGCCCAGATTACCCAAACCAGTTAGTAAGAAGAAGCCGCGACTAAGCAAGGCTTTTTTCAAATTAAGCTTAGGTGCTTGTCCACAGTGCGTATACATCACGTAAACGCAAACCCATTTAGTGACTCAAAACATGTTTAAATTTAAGTAATCGAACTTTAGTCAAACTTGAATACGACTAAAACAAAAAAAAAAAATAAAATAAAATAAACTGATATTATGTATCCCTAAGTATTCTTTACAAAAATAACCAAATTATTCTACGATTGGATTAAATTATTAAGATAGGCTAATGCTTATTGGCAGCAATCAGATATTTTAGTTTTTATTAGTAAAAGTCAATAATTGTTAGAATCGTAAATGTGATCAATAAGGAGATGGAGAGTAGCTAAACACCTATTGTAAGGTCCTGTCTGTTGTCTGGCGACGTCTTGTCTGCCTGTCTGTCTGATAGACTCTCTCTTTCTCTCTTACTCTTTCTCTGTCTGTCTGTCTCTGTGTATCTATTTAACTGCACTGTCGCATTGCTGCATTCGCTTCCTCTTTTTTTTTCTTTAATTTTATTTGAAAACCTTGACGACACCAAATGCTGATGCCATGGATCTGGAATCCTAACGACTGCAGCCAGGCAGTTGCCAAATTTACTTCAATTTTTTATTTGCCACCATGGCACGTAGAACGTGCTAAATTTTCCGCACGCATTCCTCCATGGTTTGGTGAGGGAGTCTGCACTCCATTGCCAGCGCCAGTGGCAGTGGCAGTGGCAGTGGCGTTGCTGCCTCTGGCCGTCTGGCATTTTGCCAAAAAACTGTCAAAGCAACACGAGACATGGACCTATTCCCCATGCCCGACCCCATGTTCAAGTCAGCCTGGCGCCCATGGGGACATGTGTGAATGCCAAAAGCGAAGAGTAACACTCGGACTGGCCATGAAAATTCTATACAAATGAAAATGCAGTTCACACGAATGGACTTTTTGTTTAGGCCTGTTGGCCGTCGACTGATAAAAGAGTGCACAAACGCCAGAGATTGAATTAGTTTGTCGTTTTTTGTTTGGCATATGAAGGGAGTTGCTCGGATTTATATATGTATGTATGTATTGTCGTTATGGGCTATACAAGAGTATATCATACTATACAAGAGTATATCATACTTCAGTTGGTTCAGTTGAATGCTGTCAAATGCATGTGGGTGCTGGGCATAAGTCCTTTGTTTAATAATAAAAATGCGCGTCAATTTCATATGGATTTTTATTGACGCAATACCCACCTACAATACCTATTTCCATTCCAATGACTGTCCACTGAATCTGTTGAAATGAATTTCGTTTACATAAAGTTTAAATCTGATTGCCTTGCCAACGTCGAAAACTTATTTATTTTTCGTTACATAATAACACTTAGTTTGCATTTACGATCTTTAAATTTAAAAATGTTTTTCTTTTAAGCCAATATATTGTTTTAAACAGTTGTAATTTTTTCAGAGTTTGAATCGACAAATGAGATTTACTTAGAGGAAAACTGAGTATTTAATAGCAAAAGTTTGCTCTATTTGCTGTGAAATCGGAAGGAGTTCAAAACTCTTTGTTTATAACTGACCGAAATTCAGTTCTTTGCTTCTGAAATTATTTTCTAATAAATTGCGCAGACCAAAAATCATTTTCCGCAGATGTAGTGATTGGTTGACTACAAAAGATTGACTGAACGTAGAATGCAATTTGAATGGGGTGTAGTCAGACAGTAATTATTTAAAATATCTCTACTTCTTCTGCACAATGTACAGCGCACTGACATTTACATGTTTGTTCAAACAGGCGCCATGCAAGTCCGGATGAGAGAGTGCCTACGTTGTGTACGGGGCGTATGCGTAATTTGTTAATTTCGCATTCATGCAATTAGTTCAGTGGGGTAGGGCAATCATGATATCCCTAAACCAACAAGCAGTTGGTATCATATTGAATAATTATTTGCATTCAATTCAGCTATGTCAGAATATTTGAGAGTGTTGGCTGGGGTGGGCTGGCGACGATGTGTGTTGAGCCAAGCAACCAAAGGGCATAACATTTATTTGTATATCTATACAGCATGTTGGTCAAGTGCATGGCTTTGGTGTTGAGGGCTTATGATAAATATTCAAAATGCGCAATATCACACTGAGTACGCTCTTGCCAGACTGTGCTTGGACAGATACGAACAAGTGAATGACGTTGACGTTGATGTCTCGGCCCTTCGGTTCTGTTGCGCAAAAAGGATGAGTGTGTTATATAAATTCATTCTGTTGCATAAATCCAGCAACGATTTTTCACAGCGCCGAGAGGAACGCAGCATGATGATGGTCCATCAACAGATACGCTGGACTATGTCAGAGTGATGTGCTCGTCAAAATGTATTTATGAATTTTATGTAATACACACACGAGACGTGAGTGCTTGAACTTCGAAATGCAATTTTCGCTTTATGGTTTATTGGATCAAAAAAATGCAAAAAATTAAGCCGAGCCAAGTAATAAAGAATCCCCAACTTGATGAACTGTAAAATTCTCTGTAAGCCAAAAACAAACTGAAATGCCAGCAATCGGGCTAACGATTTTCTCATCTGTGTCTGCCAGGATATTCATTTCTGTTTATTTTGCCCAAAATCGTATTTATTTATTTTCTATAGGGTATGCAACATACTTTAGCTTTCATTAAGCCAATTAAGAACAGTTGTTTATTTACTTGTCCTAAGTAATGTCGATAGATTGCTTATGTTCTTAAGCTGCGAGAACAGCGCCAACAAAACGAGATACTTGAGTGGTCTTAACTCATCAATTTGTTGGTCGCTGTGTGTTGCCAATTAAATTCGAATTTGCGTTTAGGAGGTGAGGCACAGAACTGGGTCTGTAAACTAGCGTTAGGACTAATTGGGGCTTATACAGTAATAGCAGAGCTTGGATGGTGGATGGTGAATGAACTGGCTCCAGGCTACGGACGACACTCATCAATTTGCGTGCTAACAGGGCAACAGTTAGGCACCACAGAGACCGAGCAAGGTTGAGCGACAGACGGTTACACAGATAGAAATCTTCGGCTTCACCTTGCCTCCACAGATTCCAGAGGCGCAAAAAAATGTTTAATTACAGACTAAAGGGCTGAGTAGACAGACGGCAACCACTCGCATATTGACCCAGCCAAGCGGAACGCGTCGAGTACGGTTAACTAACTGAAATAGCAATGAACCTCCCAGCCAGCCGTGCTTCAAACCCTTTGACGCAGCCAAAGTCGAATAAAGGGACAGGTTGATGGAAAGTTAGCAAACGCCATTAGCATTCCGTTCTACATGTGTCGAATGCCCATGGCTTTGATATACGTGGGTCATACGTGGGTGCTGACGTGCTCTCCACTGGCAGGCCAAGGAGGCGGAGTTGGTGGAGCTATCCGCCCATACGTACGCTGTCGTTGGTCGACCTCTGCAGTTGACTTCTCCACTTTGACGAAATTAAATCTGAAATGCTAATAAGATGGGCACGGCTAGTGCTTTGTGCTTGAATAGTCTAATTGAATTTGGTGCACTGTCTAAGTTTTTTTATACCCTGCAGATTCATAAAAGGAGTTTATTTGGCGAAGTACATCACATGATTGATATGCTATATGATCAATCACAGAATGTTCACATTTTTACAGTCAATTATTTAGTTATGACCTCTAAAGTATACACGAACTCTTAAAATTTTAGTCCGAAAATGAACTGATTAAGAAAAGTTGAATTATGTCGAAAGTCTCTATTCGTCGGGCTTAAAATAATATATAAACATTTGTTTTTCTCTTATACGAAGTCGGCAGCGTCGCTCAGTAATTACGGCTTTTGGTTTTTTGATCTTGACAGCTACCTGGGCATACCTTTATATCAACATATGTACATACTTAAATGACTACGATTGAGAAGTAGAAATAGAGTTCGTAATGACGGAAGTAGTTTCTCTTTTTTTCTGCTTGATTAAAGTAGGGCAGTAGATGATCAGAAGGTTGATGTGATGCGCTTCATTGGGCCCGCATTTGTAACTAAGAGAGCTAACCTAATTATGGCCCAGTAGGTAAATACAGTAATCATAAAGTATCTAGATTTTTTTAACTTCGTAAGTTGATGTTCTATATCACGCTATCTGTGTGCATTGACTAAACTAACGCACAGTCATAGATTAATAAAATGAAGCTCAACAGATAAAAAATATAATATACTATTAGCGCTTGTCATTTATTTAGCTCAAGTCCAGGCGCTTCTCCAGGAGCACTAACAATGACTGCTGTTGCAGCTTTAGAATAAAACACTTTGGTAATTGCTAGCTTATGCTCTTAGTCAGAACGCCCGTTCAAACAGCGCAGTCAAAGTCAGAGCTGTTGTGGGTGGGAACGCGTCCTCCGATTCGCAATGGAGCAGAGAGGGGAGGCAGTAACCAACGACTGGCTAACAGTATTACGATTATACACCAAAGCTCACTCTGCCAAGCTAAACGTGAAATGTCGCACAGATGAAACAAATGTAAAATGTGATGGCTGAAGGTATAGACGGTATAAAACTACGCCAGGTTGAATTCTCTTCGCTGCTTTCTTCAATGTTCTTTTCTCCTGCGTTCTCTTTCCCAATCGTATTTCGCATCTCGTTAAGAGATGTCATCTGTCTGTGTGTCACTTTCCTGAGGCCAGTGAAGGGACCTCGGGAAAAAGGTTCAACTATGCAGCTTTGACATAATTAAACGCATTTCAAAGATGAAGATGTAGTCCTGGCAAACGGGCACAGTAAGGAGGTTGTTGATCCCTGTTGTGTCATAATGGCCTTCTTCTCTTCTTACATATATATTTTTATATAGTATATATAAGTGTGACTAAGGTGTGTTTACGATACGCACCTATACCTCCAGCCCTGTTCTTTCACAGATGTTGATGCTGATTGTGTGGACAAATGATGAAGATGAAGTGCGGCTGGCTTATCAATATTACGTATACGCAGGGGCTTAAAAAGATTTCTGCGGTCCTTCAGGCATTTCTGGCATTTTGTTTCAGTTATTTAGTTGAGCCTCAATTTAGTTGATGGCATTTTCAAATGCCAGACAGTATTCGTCGTTGTTGTTGTTGTTATTATTCGAAGGCTTTATGCGGTTGTTTTTCTTTCATGAGGTAGTCGCAAACTTATTTGTTTGCCTTACGGTCACTCAGTCAACTCTATTCCTGTTGTTGTTGTTAAGCATAAATTATGTAGACATTTAGCTGGGTCAGAGCGTTTCAGATGTTGATTATGTGTCGCTTGGTGCTGGACAACGGCACATTGAGTATACGAGACGTGCACACTCTTAGCTACACATATGATTTTTCTGCTTTAGCTGCTTTGTTGTTGCTGTTCTGGCCATCGTAGTTGTTATTGTCTATTCACATGGTCAGAGAATGTATGCTGCTCGTGTCGAAATCGAGGCGTTGATATATTCCTAGTTGTTGGTATAGTTTGCAGCCGCCCACGGGCAACGTTGATAACTTTGATGACGTTGATGAAAAACTTTTGATTGATGTGGTGACAAAAACTTTATGCTGTCATTAGGCACAAGCAAAACAGTGCGAAAGGGGAGCAAGAAGCGCTGTGGCCCTGCAAAGGGTTTGCTTGGCACATGCACAGATAAATATATGTAGGTCGGCTTATTTACCATCAGCCACATGGAGGTAAAGGTCTCGAGTTGCTGGCGTAACAAATGACAGTCGGCAAAGTTGTTTACGCCACTTGAGCGACTAAAACTTTTGTTTATTAATTAATTGAAGACTCGTGCCTAATCTAGGGGCGAGAAATTCCTTGAATTATAGGCCGAAGTATTATCAGCATTTATAATAATTCACGAACTGCCAATTCGTGAATGTCAGTCTGAGATGAGGACATTCTATTTTGTTTACACATTTTTTCGACAAATATATATAATGAATTCAATGTTATTAATATTTGACTAACTCGGTTGGCAATATTAGCAAGTTGGCTCCTGTGCTGTTACCTGGCAATGCTACTATTTTTGGTTGGCTTATTCTTTGGCTGCAGCAAGTACTTTTACCTGTGGCATAGTCACACGGCCATTGTCGTCGATGTGGCTGTTGTTGTTATGAAGCACTCTCGGCAGGGCCATTTATTACAACGTGATGCAGGCAACAATGCCACACAGGTTTCTTGTTGCTCTTTGCCTTTGCCTTTCCTATTTGCCGTTGCCGCTGCCACTGCCGCTGCTGTTGTTGTTGCTGTTGCTGTTGCTATTCCTCTTGCTCTTGCCTTTTTCTCACTCTCGTCGCACTGTGCACTTTTCAAACTTTTCTCGTTATTTTTGCACATTCGTTTGCTTTTTATGGGCACTGCTACACTAATTACCTTGTTTTTCGGAGAATTAACTTTTCGATTACTGTTGCAGAAACAAGAACAGCGAGCAGTGAACAGCAACATCTAAATACAAGCCAAGCACTCACAACAACTCACAAGTGCAGTTTGGAAAAGTTTCGAACTATCGATGTGAAATAGCAGGCAAGAAAAAAAGATGAAAATCGAAATGAACACACTCCAGTACCAAATTGTGTGTTGCCGTTTGCTAACTTTGCTTAAATGAACTTTCAACAAGCTTTGGAAAATTATGAAAATATGCTAAACGCAACACATTTGCCGCATTGCATTGCACTAGCCAGTTTCCTTCGAGACGTCGACAACTAAAGAGGGAAAAGTTTCATACAAAGTTAAAAAAAATTGGCTGTTTGAACAGGGCCTCAAGCGTGACCTGCTTTAGATGTAGCTGACTTATCGAAGGTGCTGTAATTGGCTACTCAGTTGAGTTTTCCCTGGCTTCCATTATGCCAATTCGTCGCCTCGTGTTGACATTGTGTAAAGTGCTGTGATTAACAATTCAAAGGCTAACAATGTTCACATTTTTATTAAGGCATGGTTATGTTGGGCATGTGCAGACCGCACCGTTAGGTGTGTCTGACTTATCGAAGGTGCTGAAATTGGCCAGCCAGTTGAGTTTTCCCTCGCTTCCACTATGCCAGCTCGTCGCCTCGTGTTGACATTGTGTAAAGTGCTGTGATTAACAATTTAAAGGCTAAAAATGTTTAAACTCAATAAATAAATTTTGATCAAATTAGCTTATAATATAACAAAAATGTATTAATTTGTAACTTTATTTATATAATTGACAATTTTCTATGTCCTGGTTATCAATAAAAAACATATACAAATTCTGTTCAAAGTGAGCCTTTCGGCTCAGTGTAAATATATGGAGTTCAGAAGTGAGCTGCCAGCCAACCACATATTTTTCACTAAAATATTTAATTACGAGGTTAATAAAAATTAATTGCGCGTGCTTGTGTATGTGTGCATATGGGTATTTAGTCAATAAATAATGAGGTAATACAATTCTTTAAAGCATTGTAACAAATATCATTCAAATAGGAATGAGGCATTCAGAGTTAGTATTCAATTTGTATACCCTGAACCCATTGAAAATGGGAATTCATGGTATATTGGTTTTTTATATTGTAAATAAATATGTGTAAACCACTTCTAATTTAAATAATATTCGTTCATTATTTAAATTATTATCCTCTCTAATTAAAATATAATCATTATAATTTTGTTTTAATATATCTTAATAGATGTAGATTAAAAGACAGAAAGTTATACTAAAACAACTTTTCAAATTTTTTATTTCTTTCAGGAACTTATCGTCAAGACGTATTTTAAAGGTACGTAAATAGTTATATAATATATATATAAAATTTTAATCATTTAATGATTTGCTGCCTTACGCATCTAATTAAGATTTTAAAATTATGTGCTTAAGGTTACAAGTACAAGGTTAGAGTTTGAATTCTCTTTTAAATAGTGTTTTCAGTCAATTACACAGCAGCTTTGAGTCCAGCTAACTAAACTGGCCATTAACTCAGCAGTTAGTACAAACATTTCTGCAGTTTGCAAATGTAATTACAATTCATTTTTCTCCAAGTAGCATCCATTATCCGGGGCTGTCCATAACATTTTGTTGCACAGTCGTCGCTAATCTTGGCCGACAAGTTGGTCTTCTCGCCCCTTTGGCATTTGCGTCCCTCGCTGCGAGTCTGACTCCGGCTGTAGCTCTGGCCCTGGCTCTGGCTCTAGCTCTGGCTCTGGCTTGGGCTGTGCGACTCTTTAAATGTCAGTTAAAATCCCATAAATTCTCCTTAAATGACTTCTGTCTGCCGCAATTTTGTTGCCACGTCTAAGAAAGTCCAAAGAAAGCAAAAGAATACAGCGGAGCTGAATGTGGAACTGAAACTGAAGCTGAAGCAAAGGCTGAATTAACTATTAGGGGAAATCACTAAATCCTTTGTCGTAAATAAAATTTCATTTTTCTTCTTGCCGGAAGATAAGAATATTTCCTGTTGTCCCGTTGCCAAGAGTCACGGACGCTTGCAACACTAGACAGACTTGCTTTTGCCACTTCCCAGTTGAGAATGCAACGGTAGCCGTTGCAAGCATTGTGTCCTAGCATATAAACAGGACATGCCAGTGGGCACTGGACAATGGCAAAGCAAACGGTTGCCAACTTCACTGAAAGCTGGCAAATGACGCCAGTTCGCAAGTTGTGCAATTGGTTCAATAAACTCATTAAGTGCGCCCAAAGTTTTTGTGCAGCACGAACTTTTGGGGCTCGCCCCAAAAATGGCGGTCATTCGGTCGCCTTGGCTCGTTTTCAACTTGTCGCATTATCCTTTTTATTGTTGTCGGCGTTGCAGCACATTATCCACGGACATTTGTTTCTTCTTTCAATTCCATTCGCAAAGTTTTTCCCGAATTCCAATAAAGTTAGCAGCCAGGCAAAACAAGGCCAAATTAATGCAAACTTAAAAGAAAACTACTTATGAAATATATATGAAATACTCTATTGACAATGCTCAATTATATTTATATTTTTAAATTGCCAACGAATCTTAGAAGATTTTATGATTGATAGTATTTGCTTTTAAATCATAGAGAATTTATCCTTGAAATATTAAGACTACTTTGAGTTTGTTTCCAATTTAAGAGACAAAGAAAAAAAAAAACAATAGACATTTATGAGTACTCAATATAAACATAATTTTTTTTGGAATTTTCCAATATATGTAATATGATTTATACAGTCTTTTAAGGCAACTTGCTTCTATACTTACTTATGCCTATTGAAAATATGTATACATGTTTACTTGTTAAATACAAAATTTTAAATGTATATGACTTTCATATGGTAAACTGGAATAAAATCCATTGAGACAAGGTATATACAAAAGATTTCGATTTTAAAATACGTACATTTTCAGGAAATTTACATATTTAGCTTTGTAAAATTCAAAAAGTGTACAGAGTGTTCGTGAGAAGTCTGTTGGAAGTTAGCTTGTTTTATTTTTATTTAGGTATTTAAATATTTGGCCATAAAAGTCATTTAACTTATTTGCCTCTGTTGAGCCTTGTCGTTGTCCTTTTGCCAAGCTGGGACAAACAATAAATTTTGCGAAAATTTAGCCACATTTTAATTTGTGGCTCAGCGGCCAAGCCCAGCAGCAGGAGTAGAGTCAGAACGAGAACCCACCAACCTTAACACCTTGGCTCTGGCATGAGGCTAACCACAAAATTCATCGTCGTTGGTAACCCAGAAGGCAAACCGAGGAGAAACCGTGGCGTTGCATTCCTCAAATTGCAGAAGGCAAACACAGAGGCGGAGGTTTGAGGCCTGAATACGAAGAATGAGTGTCGCTGGCTGTGGTTTTATACAAATAAGCGTGTGTATGTGTGTGTGCATGCTTTGTGGCCTAGCAAAAACGTGCAGCAAAATTGTCAATTTATTTTTTATGCCTTCTTGAAATTTACTGCGATTTTCGTTTGCGAAAAAGAAAAAAAATACAGAAACAACATAAACAGGCAAGCCACAGAAGCTGCAGCCTTTGCTTCTGCTTTGCAGGATGCCAATTTGTCAGCTTGCAGTTTTTGGTGGCATTGCAAAAATTCTTTATGAAAACTTTGTTTACGACAATCAACTCATGCCTCCTGCCTCCTGCCTCCAGCTGCCTGCTTGCCTGCCTGTTAGCCCTACAGCCTTGTATTGAGTTGACAATATTTTTAATAGAAACTCTCCATGCCCGACAAACTTTTCTCTTCGCAAATTTGCAGCCACTGCTGCATTGTCCCAGACGTTGTGCCAGTCGCAGCCGCAGTCCCCAATCTGTCCCATTTTATAGAAAGAAACGCAGCGGATGCAGTCAGGGGGATGAGGACTCTTCTGTTTGTGTTTCAATTTGTGCGCCTTTTATGGAATTATGCACTTTTGTCAGCTTGCTGCAGTTTTCGCACAATTCGCTGCATAACTTTTGCAAAAAAAATGCAATTGAGTTTAACTGAAGGGAGAAACACAATAAAAAAGGTTGCCAACAATTTGTTTGCTTTCCCTCACAGGCTGGCTCATAGAAATATTAACTTTTAATGCTACAGCAGCGGAATATACATAAGCAAAGAGTACAAGTTAAGCAAAGTTTAACAGAGATTAGCCTTTACAAAATGCAAACAACTTCTTATAAGAACACAAAATAAATAAAAAATATAAAGACTCAAAAGAATTTATGAGTATTGACTGAATACAATATAATCTGTAGTATTATAGGAGTTAATGAGCTTATCTAGTCTGAGTGGTTATCAATTGACAGGATAAAAGACAGCATAAAGATAAGGTTATCGAAAGTAAAATTTAAGGGAGTCTGATTAAATAACAGTAGAACTGAAGTAGAATAGAACGGTGATTAATAAAATTCAACTAGGCAAATTAACAATGCTGAGAGGAATCTGGTTATATGTTGGCAACTGATGCTATTATTCTACACTAAATATTTGTAATGTATTAACTTTTTTATATTATTTCTACGTATATATTGTATATCTCTCAATGATATATGTAATATTCAAAGTTCATAACTAATTATTTATATAATTTTATACACGTCATATTGTTATTAGTAAATTATTTAACTTTAGCTTGACTGAGTTTAGCTTTTTTACATTCTCAGCTTCAAAAACTGCGTAAAACAATAAAAATCATTTGATTACATTTTAGTTAGTCATTTAGTTAAAGTTTAACTATTCTGTACATTTGGGCAGACCCTAATGTGTATTAGAATTTCTATTACCAATGACAAACAGTGTGTTGGGCTTACGATTGCCGTTAAAAAGTTAGCTTTGCCATGCAATGGCTGCGATATTTCGCATTCGATTACACTTTGCCATTAAGCGTAGAAGTCTGTAGACCATCAATTTCTGCAAGTAAGCTGGCAGCTTTTTGCAGGCATTATCCTGGCTGTGCTGTGCAATGCAATAAAAGTCGAATACGCGCTCTTTGCAATTTCAATTTGCTTTCTGCTGGCTGCTGGCTGCCTGCTGCTGCTGTGCTCGTTATTTGTGTTTGCCGCTCATTAAAAGCTGTCAATTGTTTCTCTTTGGCATTTACAGCCTGCTTAACTACATTAAGAGTGCATCTTCTTCATATTCCCCTACCCCATGTATGGCACCCGGATGAAATCCGTAAAAAAGAAAATTCCCATCTTAGTGGTTTTAAATTAAACTTCTCCACTGCACTCGTGCGACTATAAAACTCATCCACTTGATTTTCTTTCCTCTTTCGCTTCTTTTGACAATTTGTAATCGCACTCCTTGCGGCAATTTTATGGCACGCCCGCAAGCAACTACGGCCAACTCTGCACCTATTGTGTGAAAATCCCGACAGCCAAAGAGTGTGTTATAAAGCACAGATGATATATGCTCCAAGGGGTGATCAGTATGTTCGCCTCGGCTTAGTTTGGTGTGGCTGTGCTTGAAAATAGGGAATGGCCATTTTGTGGGCTGGCTGCTTCATCTAAATGCCCTGGGTGATTTTGAATTGTATTATGCGAGCGAATGCACTTTAAATTGTGTGAATATGAGAGATTATTGTTAAAAGTAAGGTGAAGATAGTTAGTATATTACATTTAAGCTTGATAGAGTAGCTAATTTGAGCTTTAAATAATAAAATATATTGCTTAATAAAAGTTTTACTGCAAAAGAATTCATGTAAGAAGCATTTATCTTATTATCTTATATAAAAGCCTTAGATGTTCGTACATTATAAGCTTTTGATTTTGTACTTCAGGATTCCACTCTATTATAGCAGGAGACATAAAGCTATTTTTCTGCTTCAGCTCTGACAATCTTTACCCCAGTCTCGCCACTGTCAAGTTCAATGCTCTAAGCTCCTAAGCAGCTTCTACAGCTTCCATTCAGCTGCACCCCATGCGAGCACAACTCCACCCAAACACACACACACACACACACACTTTCTCAAGTATCCATAAAAGACATTAAACTTTAAGTTTACTGTGCTAAAGTGCCAGAGAGAACTTGAGGTTAACCTAAAGTAATTTAAAACATGCCACTACAGCCGCTTCTGTGTCTTCTGGCAACAGTCGCATCCCTTCGACTCGAGGCATTATTTGCTCTACACTTTGTGGCCAAATATAAAAAATGCATCAGCAGCGACAACTGCAAGGACGCCGAGCCACATACTCGTTCATATGAGCAACTCAATAAATCAATATTTGAGTGGCTGACGGGTTAAGGCTCCGAATGCAATTGTCTATAAAATGGAGCTCTGGCAGTCAAGATGACAGCTTTTGCTGTAGGCGGATGCCTTTGTTGGGCAGGCGCTTAACAAAATGACAGATAAATTTGTTTTTAAAGACGCTTTAGGCGCCAAATGCTCTCTTTAAATACCCTGCTATAAGTGACGGCAAAAGAGTGTATTCAACTGGAGGGACATAGAAGCAGCGTATTGTAATTTTGATTTGTTATATCTCGATTATGGTAATTAATAACTATTACTATTAATATTTATTTAAACATGTTTCATTATAACAATAATAAATAAATAATCAATTTCTAAAATGTATATTAGTTTCGTATAAAAAAAATGCTAAGAAGAATCTTGGGAGAAATAAGTAAAGGGTATTTACTTTTCATACCAGATAAATAAAAGTCACTTTAATATGCAAAGTTGGGGCCATGTTGATTTTTGTAATCAAGTAAAATCTATCTATTTAAATGTTTTCTTTAATTAAATTCGATTTATCATATTTATCAATTTGTACTCAATGGCAAGATAATTGCTTAGCACAGCATGCCCATAAAAAAAAAAGAAAAAAACCACCCACGCATCGATTTTGAGATTTTGTGGCGCAATCGACAGCAGCAGCAGATACCACGACGACTGTTCCGCAACGCCCCTTGAAACAACCAAAAAAAAAAAAAAAAGAAAACAATCAGTGGGCTCACAAAAAGATCAGAAAAAGGACGTAACGCACGCATTGCTTGACAATCCCACTATGCGGAAAGGGAGTGGCATGTGCTGCGCAAATAAAATGGAGAATGTGAATTTTTTAGAGAGCATATTTCAACGACTGTTCGCGATTCATAAAATATCAGTATTGTACCCTTTTTTTATATCAAGACGGCTGTGGCGTCATGTGTCATTATTTGTAAATTTGTTTTTTTTTTTGTTATACCCTCAACTCATGGAAAATAGGGTATAATGGTTTTGTGTAAATGTACGTAGCAAACAAAAGGCGTGCCACAACGCATAATATATTTTCTCGAACAGGACGACGAAGTCGATCTAGCTATGTCCGTCTGACCTTTTGTCCACCTGTCTCAACATACCGTACTCATTACAAGCTTATCTTTTCCCCCCGATTTTTTCATTGTATGAATGTGCATGGGCTTTATTTAATGTATATATAGGAGAAGTGTACAATGATGGAAATATCAGCTGTTCGCAGAGCTTAGGGTTTCTCCTAGTCAAGTTGTCTCGATTAGAGACTCTTACTCATTTTGTGTCAACTGTCAACAACCTTCCCATGATACAATCCCAAACAAAGTTTCCTGGGGTTAAACCAACATGTTATGCTTAAATCGAATCAAATTGAAATAAAAGTTAAAGAACAACTGTTAAAAAACCGACAAATTCTATATTTAATGCTAATGCTACGCCCACGCACAATATTTCTGGCGCAAGCAAGTATGCAATACATTTTTTTCATCCACATGCTCTCTGTCATTTGCATTAAATTTCAATTCAAAAATGTTTTTTTTTACACGATTAATTTTGTTTGGAATGGCCTGTACCACTGCGCATATTTATATCTAAATCCCAGAATAAGCAGTTTAAATTCGTTTGCAACGCCCAGCCCTTTGCCCGTTACCCAAATCAATGGCGTACGACCATATGTTGAATGCCACCAAATCCGTCGTAATTTGAATAGAATTTGCAAAACAAATAAAATTAAAGCGTGTTTCACATGTGGCACACTCACGATTTGTTCAAATCCTCTTAATGGCAGAATTATATTCCCTTTAAAAGAAGGAGTCTCCATATTCCAGTAAAATGGTACGCATTACGTTTTGACCTGACCTATAATCTTTTACAATTTATAATTCATATTTTTTTTTTAATTTTTTTTTTTTTTAATTAATATATATATATATATTTTTTTTTTATTTTTATATTTATATTTTATATTTTATACATTTTATTTAATATTTTTATGTCTTTAAAACCTAAATATATATTTTTTTTTATTCAACTGCTTAATTTATTAACTAATTGCGATTAAAGTTCAAAATATACATTATATTTTCATTAATCAACTGCATTGTGCTGGCTCCAATCGTTTCAATTAGTTGCTTGTTTGTTTCGCTGCTATTGTTTATATGTTCTCTTTTGAACATTGTTGCAATAAATGTGCCTAATTAAGGTATTTTGCGCTGTTTTTGTTGTTTCAAGCTACCATTGTATGGTAAATGTTCTGTTTTTTTGTAGATTTATGAAAAATATCCATAACATTCAACACATGTAGTTTGACTATTCGATAAGTGGACATCCCGTCCGGTTGCAAATACGTGTGCACGTTTCCGTCCATGTATATGTAAGTATACACATGTACATATTAATACATATATTTATATATGTATAAAGACATATATAAAGCCATAAGAAGTAAAGTACTTGTGTCATAACTGCTTACTGGAAATCACTTCCAGGCTGCTTCTCCTGCCACATCCTTTAACTTCCGCTACAGCGCCTTCTGCCTTACCCTGCTTTATTCACTCTGCACTTGGTGACTTTGTCGTCATCATCATCGTCCACGTCTCTCTTGCCTTCTCCCTCTCATTCGCTTCAGTTTTCCGTTAGTTGTTGTTGTTATTGTTTGTTAATATGTGCCAAAGTTCCACTTGCTCTTCTTGTTGTTGTTCTTCTTCTGGTTCTTGAGCTTGTTGTTGTTGATTTTGTTGGCTATTTCGCTCACGTAATAACGATAATAGCCCCTATTTCTTTATATATATAAATATATATAGAGTTGAATGCGAACGGAGATTATATATATATGTATATATATATCCAGCTCCGCACTTCTCAGTCTCCGTTCGCATTCAACTCTCGAAAACTCAGACAAACAGCGAGTATTTAGTTTCTATACGAGTCGTCCGCTTTGTCTCCTTGACTTGTTTTTGTGACTGTCATGATATAATTCTCTTACTGTCATAATATTGTTGTGATTTTCTATTATTCTTTATCATTCATTTCTTTTCTCTGTGACATCAAATGCGCTTAACTGATTTTCTGATAAGCAAAGCACACAAATTACAAGTCATAAATTTCAACAAAGTGGAATATTAGTCTGCATTTTAATATAATTATCATCGCTTAGATGTATTCATTTGGCAGTGTGTGCATTATCATGACCATCTTTTCTTATTTATAATTCTTCATTTACTGATTCAAGCCATGACATCACGACGCAATGTACGTGCTATTTTAATTTTTATAAAGACATCACGAATTCAAATCTTACATATAAGACCTGACTTTATCAGTCTACTGCTTAAAATTTTATGCATCTCCCATACCCCAGAACTTTTTTAGTTACAAGTTTTTGCTCTGGCCATGATTTTTTGTTGTGTATGGCTATTGGGGTTAATTTTCTTGACTTATTCACCTTGTTTATTTCATTTTTGATCTGTCTACATTTTTAAACAGAAATATAATTTAATGAATTGTAAAAATTAAAAAAGAATTATTGTATTAGATTTATTAGATTCAATAGTTGTATGAGAGAGAGGCAAAATCAGGGACATTACGAGTTGCTTTACATATCACAGAGAACTTAGAGTACATTACGCTTATTTAATGCTTACTTGCCATTGGTTTAAATTAATACATTATCTGTTACAGAGTACAAAGACAGTTTTCTATTTCAATATGATTTCGATTATTATCTGTCCATTAAAGATTTTTCAAGCTGTATCTAATGCTCCGGCTTACAGACACATTGCTGAACACATTTGCACTGCCATTTGAGTTGTATTAGAGACGTTTTTGAACTTGAGTTTTCAGCAATGTTATTTCGGTAATTTGTGTACTCATGTTTGGCACTCAATGCCTTAATAAATTTACCAGGTGCAAAGCGACAGACGAACACACTGAAGACATTCTAGGCTCAATAATAATGTGGGTGTTATTTAGAGTGCGTATAGATCGAGCAAACAAGTGCATGAAATATTGTTGTTAATACTCTTGATACATGTGCAGTCGAAGTTCGTTGGCGTCTCTATGTGGCAACGTGGTTGTGTGGGTGAGGGCGGGGGCGTGGGCCTGGGCGTGGGGACAGCCATCATCAGTCATGCGTGCGCAAATATTTTAAGTGCTTCCTGGAACGTGCCTCCTATCTGCCAGGCAGCCTGCCTGCCTAGCTATCTGCCGCCTGCCTGCCTGCCTGCTGATACGTCTACCAGATACTGCTACAGAGATACAGATATAGCAATATACACCGAAGCAACTTGAAAGGATAATGTAACGCAATTCGATTTCCAACATCAGGTGCGTGCCGGAGGGCCAAACTGATTGCATAGATACTTGAATTTTCGATTCTTGCTGTTGCTCTTGTTCGTTCTCTTGCATTTGCCATATTATATTATCAGTAATACCTTGCAAAAGCATTTGCAACGTCAGTCGGTGGCGTTTGGCTGGTGAAAACAATATTACGAATAAGTAGACGGAAAGTATGGCTTTAGTAAATAAACTGGCTTTGCTAAGTGATAACCTCTCAGTGAAATCTGTATTACAAGTGTTCGATCGAGAACTTTAAAAGTAAAATTAATAGGTTAACAAGAATATTATGTGAATTACCCCAGAAACCGAATGCATTGTGTTATGTTGCTCGAATATCAATTAGACAATTGACTTATTATTGTATCATTCAAATGTTAATGTCCACTATTTTAATCTCTTATCTGTATTACATTTCATAGTCAATTTACATCAGTGCTGATTTGCTTCACTTACGCACACGCTAATGCCGTGTTAATTAGTTTTGGCAACATGTATTTGGCTGAATATTGTGTTGTTTCTGCAGCCTGCAAACTACTGATAATGGCCTTGCAACCTACAACATTTTAGATGTATGACTAGACAAATGTGTATTTGCACACATAGGCTGCCCTATTTGTGGCATGCTGCACCCAAGCTAGGCAGTGCATTAGGCCTATGTGGCACCCAGCCCAACGCAACTTGCCACGGGCAACATCCAAGCGAGAGTGTTGAGGCGGCTAGAGTTAAGTTGCTGATTATTGTTATTGCTGTCGCTGTTTTGTACTCCGTTGTTGCTGATAATGACAGCGGCAGTGGGAGTGCGATGATAAGTGCAGTACGCATTTGTCTCCGTGGAAAACTTGAACAAAGCTGTGAAAATTCTTGCGCAAGCTGAAAGAAAAGTTGCGCCAACGCATGAACAATAAGCACATAAAAACTTCTGCTTCGTCATAGGCGTAGAAGCAAAAAATATAAAACGAGAAGAAAAATAACAACGTTTAACTTTACACATTGCGTCGCATTATATTCAGCCATAAAAAACGCCAATGTGGTGCTTGGGCTGACAACAAAGTGGTGAACATTTTAAAATAACAGTTGAAATGAGCCAATAAAATGTATTTGTTAGCTTTATTCGACACTCCATCAAAAATATAAGCTAAACTGACCGTATCGTCGATACGACCAATATTTAAGTGGATGTATGATTCTGTCAGGTTGGGGCTTTAGTTGTCAATGCAGGTTAAATATTATGAGGTGACTAATTATCAAATATATATAACACGTCTATTAAAAATACTATTATTTGTATTTTTTGCGAGCTCTCAAGCCAGTCTCAATGGACGTTGTTAAATTTCGTAATGACTTGGTCTTTTAAAGGTTAAAGCCTTGAAATATCTTTGTTAGAGAAAAACTCAGCCAATACATTACTGTGATTTATTTTGAGCGCTTTGTAAGGAAGGCTGAGTGGTGCGGGTAAATCAGCAGCGCAGCGGGTCACTATTCAAGGAGATGGCTACCATATTGTCAAGTACATGAAATATTTCAAAACATTTTCTGTATTTGACAAGCAGTCAAACTTAAGCGGCCACTCGTCAAGTGACAGGGGTCCCGGGAGCAAGCTGGGTCCCAGAGGCTCCGCAGTTACAAGACTCAGGCTCGGAGCCCCGATGGCAGTTACCATTCCATTAAGCTCTGCAATGCGGAGCAAAGAAACATGAAATAAAAAAGGAATGTGCAAGAAATTTCATTTCCTGGCACTCAACTGGCAACAGGACACCCTGCCATGGCCAAGCCCACCAGAAAATCCCAAACCAGGCACAACTCGAGTCACTCATTTGGCTTTAACATAAAACCAATTTAAACTTCTGCTGTTTGGGGTAGACGCTTCGGGTGAACAATCGACACGCGGCTTCGCAGTTGAAGGTTCCCCAATATGCAGACACTCAACAAAGTACCCTACGGAAAATGATAAGGAAAAAAGTGGCGAAAATCAACAATTTTAATTTCATTTTTGTGCAGTATTTTAAAGTTGACTCTCAGCTGAGAGAGCTTACCTGAGTGGGTCTCGGGTGAAGATTTGCGGGCTGCTCTGTTTCCGTTTGGGGGTGGCTACGATTTAATACGCGTGGGAAAAGCAACAATGGTGCCGCGAGAGAAAACTTGATAATACTTATGCTGGCGCTGCTTTTTGGCTTTTCCTTAAGCCCCGGGAAAGCAACTTTTGCCGATGCGGCACGTAGCACTCATAATTATGTGGATTTTGAAAATTAAGTAAGCGACTGCCAGACAAGTTTGAGTATGAAGCCACTGTGATAGCGATTAACGCGCGCACAGATTTATGCGCAGCTTGAGCAACAACAGGTGCGGGCAATGGGTCCTCAAGTCCCGACCCGCTCCATTGTTAATCTGGCCTAGGCTCTATGCGCGATGCAAGGTGCAATTTAAATTCCAAATTTGTTAAACTGTCACAAACGCTGTGAATGCGAAATGAGCACAAGGCTCACAACATGCGAAGCATAATTATATGAGGACGCTAAAAATAGGTGGAGAGCACCGCTCTGGCTGGGCGGCTGACAAGCTGGAGTTGGCTGCAGGTGGCACAAGCCGAGGAAATTGCTTCAAACTGGCTTGCCGGAGCTAAACAAACAAGCAGCGTTGAATTACGATGCCGCACGCACGTGGTTGCCACAGCTTGCTGTTGCTGTTGCTGTCGCTGTCGGTGTTGCTGTTGCTGTTGCTGTTGATGCAGGTGGGTTGGCGGTGGCGTGTGTGTGCGTCTAAGTGGAGTGTGCCGCTGCCACCCACATGAGTAATAGTAATGTTGTTGCCTCCACTCAAGATGTGTGCCGCTGCCACCAGGCTTATGAATAAATTAAGAAAAGGCCGCTTTGCAAACCGGGCCAGCGAGAGGCACGGCGCGTAGATGTGCCAGCAGTGCGAAGGCGACGCGAAAATAAAACAGACGACGTATATAAAAAAGGCAATTTAAATACGCTTCACGATCAGCGTGAATGAAGTACCAGATATCCTGCAAATATTGTTAGTTATTATAGCATGCATAAAACGAATATACCTAGATACCCTTTTATGTAAACTTATGAATGCCACGAGCAGAGTCGGAATACTACAAAAAGGTCGATACATATTGTTTAAGAAACTCAAGAGAGTAATAAGATTAATAAGAGAAATATGTGTGTTTGGTACACGGCATTGTCAGGTGGCAATATACCCCTTAGTAAGAATGGATTACAAGTATTAGATATTACCATAGGGCTTTGCATGGAGGCTAAATCCCGAGAGCAGATAAGAAAGCAACTGAAGATAATGCCGGTTAAATAGAATCTGCTGACGCTTGGATGCAGCCGCGGGCCAAACAAAGTGCAGGACATAAAGAAAATGTCAGCACTGGCACGCTGCTCGGAGCTATATGAATGATGCTGGATTGAGAGGTGGAGGTCGTGGGTAGAGTAGATGGGGGCTGTTTGGATGAGCAATTGGAGTAGAGCTGTAGCTCGCACAGGTGATTTACATAGCATATTTAAGTGGAGCACTTTGTGAACTCTCACACGACAGGACATGACGTCATCATCGTCATCGTCATCGTCGACATCACCATTATAATCATCATCATCATCATCATCATCATCATCATCATCATCATCATCATCATCATCATGGTACATAACAAATGTTGCACAAAGTAAAAAAAGGAGACAAAAAAGAGCTGCTAGACAGCAGCACAGTTCAAAAGCAGAGTAAGGAAATAAGCTTGGCAAGGACGTTGCAAACATAAAGAACATATTTTGACTAAGATGTATTACAAACGACAGCATAAGGAGTTTGACATTTTTATTATGGTGCCGCCAGCGGAACATTGAGAGCGACTGAACAAGGGAGAGTGACAAAGACAAGGACAAAGACAAGGACAAAGACAAAGACAAGAGAGACGAAAAGTTATTAGTGCATCCAGATTTCACTTGCATGAAGCAATCTGCATCAGCTTGGGGATTAGCTTCTGATTACCTCCAAAAAGAGCGCAACAAAAAGCACAAACTGGATTTGCAACTAGTCTCAACTGGCGGCAACTCTGAGGCTAAGAACTTTTTGATGCGCACATAATTCAATTATTATTGCTCGTAGCCCCAAGAAAAGCGATTTGGCTAGCCCGGCGGCTGGGGCTGCCTGGTTGTCTGACTGTCTGTGCTGGCAACAGAACAGAAGAAATACAATTTATTTTAAATAAATATGATTTATTAAGTTTGGCATGCCGTGCTCCTTGCCAACTATACGAAAGGCAATCTACAAGAAGGATTACGGAACATGAACGCTAAGTTTGCACAGCACTCAACGGCGACGAGGACGATACGCAATGGGAACATGAGATTGCCCGAGCTGCTACCCCAGTTCCTTATATACAATCCTTTCCCTTGCATAAAGCAAATTTGACTTAAGGTACACTTTGCGTTTTATGATGATGACTAAGAAAGATGAAGGAAAGCCAGGCAAAAAAGTATATAAAACGTATAACATTGCCATCGAAGGCTTAAATCTCAGGGAATGTGCAAAGGCGAAGGCAAAGGCAAATATCCATCAACAGGTTTGAGTATTGACAAACATGAAAAGAAAAACTCACACACATATACCATATCAATTTTACTATATGATTGAAATTTGATGATTTTGATGGATTGGATCGAATATTTAGATTGAGCACATGAATTGTAAGCACTTTAGAGTGAGCTGTAACTAAAAAAGGCTATCAAATTCGAATTCAACTGTTAAAAATTTAAGTATGTTGTTGCTTTAAAGTACTTGCTTTAATTAAAATTCTAACACATTAGAAAGGTTAGGAATCATATGTTTAGCTTGCAAATTAATTCAATTATTTATGGAATAACCATTTAAAATAAATGCCAGTCGCACTCCAACAATTAGCACTTGTTACTTAGCCAACTGAAGTGTTGGCATTCAAAGTCCTTGAGAATCCGAAGACATCTGTGGCGAGATTACAACAAACAGACACGTGTCAGTTCAGTATTTGGCTACATAATTCAAATATTCCTGAATTACACTTGTAATCAACTGTCCTGTTTCACAACAAGAAACTATTCATGTCAGCACTAAATACCATTTAGCAGGACATAAATGTGCAGTCGGCAAAATTGCAACAGCTACAACAACAGCAAGTGCAACTGCAACAGGAACAGAAAGAAGCAAAAACATGAGTAAATATTGCAGTCACAGCAGCAACCAGTTGCATAAATGGTGTTATTTTCCTCTGTATAGAACTAAATACATTCCAACTAAATATTTGTGGTTGTCGCACGCATACATTTCAAAGAGACAAATGCTGAGCGAAACGCAGACCGAAACCAAAATCTTCGTGTATTTCACAGATGCGTATAAACAAAAGTAATTTAACTCTTCTGTCTGCAGTAAAGCTGACAGCCATATGCAGATGTTAAAAACTAAGATCAAATATACTTTACAAATGCTAAATTCATGAATCCGAAATATCATCGATGAATTTAGCATCCAAATGCAGCTGTTCATTTAGCTTATTGGATCAGTGCTAATGCAAAACATGAAATGCCACACAATCCGCAGCTTAGGCAAAAACCTTCAAATGTTCAGCTTATGGTCAATGGTAACGGACAGGTAAATAGGATATTTATGGACCACAGAAGGCTGCGGGCATTTGGCCTGTAGTCCGACCCGTGCAGTGAAGCCCCTGCAAATAAAACACACAAAATACGAGGCTTTGCTGTAGCATTTCCAGTGGAGTAGTTATGCAAAACTAATTGGCTGTCTGACTGTTCAGAAGCGGGTCCTGCATCTCGACCTGGCCGTTACCTCCCTGTGGGTCAGCTCTGCTCCAGGCCGGCAGATTACAGCCATGGCTGGTGTTGCTGGCAGATACGTTTTAAAGTCCGCACCTCATGCACAAAGCTCCGGTCGTGCGTGCCGGGGACATTAAAAACGTTGGCGCCTTTAAGCGGGCAGCCGGACTACCGGCCGATGCCCGATTCAGTTACTCCCGGACTTCAACTCCAGTTAAAGTGCGCAATTTGGAACAATGTTGCTGGTTGCTGGTTGCTGTTTGCTGGTTGTTGTTGTTCTGTTGCTTGTCATCAGCATCGTTATATTGTTATGGCCATTGTTGTTGACGCCAGTCGTTTATCCCCTTCGACGTCCCCTCTTCCCCTACGTTAGCAGGGCGCGCGCCTTCCTGTTGTTTGTGTGTTGTCAGCTAATTGAATTTTCAGCATGAAATTTAATTTATCTTTGTTGTTTGTTTGCGCAACAAATGGCCGAAAAAATGCAAATCCAAAAGTGGAAACAAGTTAACAGCATTCCTTTTCTCTCTCTTTTGTAAATTTTTGTAATTTGGCAAATCTGTTGGCTTAGTTTGTTTATATATTTTATCCCCTAAATAAAAAACACAAACATTTGTTTTCATTTTCAGTCGATAAAATGAAGTGGACGCTGACGCTGTTAATAATCTGTCTGGCATCGGAGCTAGCCAACTGTAAGCATTTTTGTACGATTTCGCCAAATTGACTAAGCCATAATAAACCCTCTGATATTTGTGCAGCTGAAACAAATTTGCCGCCTGTTTTCACACAAACCCTCAACAACATTGTGCTGTATGAGAATAAGCCAGTGGGATCAGTGGTCTTTCGATTAGAAGGCTACGATCCTGAGCAAAGCAATGTGACATTTGGCTCCATTGGCTCCGATCATTTTAGTGTAGATCCAATTTCTGGAAATATAACATTGATCAAGCCGTTGGATCGTGAGGAAACGGACAGCTTAACATTTCTGGTATCGATCAGAGATCGGGTGGATCCAAAGGGCGAATCCGAGCAGGATAATGTTGTGGAGCAACCCATTACGTTCATCATACTTGATGAAAATGATAATCCGCCAGAGTTTCAAAATGTAAGTAGCAAAGCTCCACTGATCGATTTAATTTTATTTATGTGGTAAACCTCTACAGACCCCTTATGAAGCGGATGTTAATGAAGACGCAGCAGTTGGTACCACAATATTTGATAAGATTTTGGTCAAGGATCGCGACATAATTGGTGACAGCCTTGATCTGAAATGTGTACCACAGCAACAAAGTCCTGAGGCGTGCAGCAAGTAAGCCGTAGCCAAACATCGATGGGAACTCTTACATAAACTGTGGCCGATCTTTCCAGATTTCATTTGAAGTTGTTAACCCGAGAGCCGACCGTCCTCACAGCTGCTGTTGTGGTCAACGATACTCTGAACTACAACCAACGAATGATCTATCATTTCCAAATCGAGGCAAGTGATGGAGTGCACAAAACCCAGACAACTTTCGAGGCACGCGTCAAGGATGTGCAGGATAAGCCGCCAGTATTCCAGAGATCGCTCTCAACGGTCATTGACGAAGACAGTCCCATTAACACTTTGGTGCTTACCGTTCAAGCTCGTGATGGCGACAAAGGCGAACCTCGGAAAATAGTATACGATTTGCTGAGCAGTGAGTAGACCGAAGGCAAACAGCTGAAAAGCTGTAAACAATATTAGATTAAGTTGAATTTAAAATTGATTTATTAAAAGTATTAAAAATTTAAAAATATTTAGCTATTCATGATTGTATTATATTTTGTCTTTCCAAATCGATTCAGATCCCAATGATTACTTCCTTCTGGACGCAAACACTGGCGAACTGCGTACAGCGAAGCCTTTAGACCGAGAGGCATTGACAGACTCTACTGGTCTGATTCCGCTGGTGGTGCGTGCCCGAGAGGTGGTGAATGATGTGCCCAGCGATGACCCCCTGACCAGTGCCACGGCTAGAGCTACAGTGACCATACGCGACGTGAATGACTCGCCTCCCAAATTTAATAAGAAGGAATACGAGGTGTCGTTGCTCGAAAACACTCCAGAGGGTACTCCACTGGCCCTGGACATGAGTGTCAGTGATGCTGATGTGGGCATCAACTCGAAGTTTGCGCTGCGCTTGGAGGATGTGTCCGGTGTGTTCGACGTCGAACCTAAGCTAGTTACTGGCTACTCGCAGGTAAACATACGGGTGGCCAACGGAACGTTGGACTACGAGAATCCCAATCAACGCAAGTTCATAGTATTGGTAATTGCGGAAGAGACGGACACGAATCCCAAGCTCTCCTCCACAGCTACCATAACGGTAAGCGTGATGGATGCTAATGACAATAAGCCGAGCTTCGAACAGGAGAGCTACTCGGCTACAGTATCCGAGGCAGCCCTACCGGGACAGTACATAACTACAATTACCGCCAAAGATGTAGATTCGAGCAGTTTTGGAGACGCAGGGATACGCTACAGTCTCTCCGGCACTGGGGCCGAACTGTTTCATGTCAATGAGCAAACGGGCGTCATTACCTTGGGCGATTGTCAGAGAGAGAGCAACAGGCGCCAGCGACGTGACCTCCATGAGAATGACAGCGATGGTCACGCACTCGAAATGCTTTCCATGGAGGCGGAACAGAGCCTCGACCAGCGTCAGATTAACACAGAGCCCACCGTGCAATACACGTTAATCACGCAGGCGCCGTTGCAGTCGGAGCCAGCAGCAACAGCAGCAGCAGCAGCAGCAGCTGAAGCAGCAGTAGAAGCGGGAAAAGCGGCGGTATCAGCGGTAGCGGCGGCAGCTGCTAATGACGACAAAGCCGCCAGCAAGAAGGCGCCGACGACGTGTCTGGACTATGAAACGGAGACCACGTACTTCTTGTCATACAAGGTGGGTGTGGGAAGAGGTTGACAAACAATGACTTTTATTAGCTCAAATCGGGTTCACTAAGCTATGTTATGCAATTGGTGAGACATATGTATCGCATTTGGTTACGCTTCAAGATAATACCAAAAAAAATAATATTGAATTTACATTTTTTAGTTTTAAAAAATGCTGTTACAATTTGACATTTTAATGTTTAGAACATACTTTGTCAATATAAAGCAGTTTATATAGATCTTAGGTTTTAAGCAGGTTTCTTTTACATACTTTTCCTAAATTGACATGAAGTTAAGATTTAAATATTTTAAAACCAACAGTTCAAAGAATAGTACCTCTACCTTTATGCTAATGAGTATAGTTAAAGCTGGCAGCGATAAACGACAAATTGCAACGACAATATTATGAACTTCTTAACGTCTTTAGGGTATTTGAGGGTCGTCATTTACAAAAATATCTTATCGATATATTTCTCACACAATCTGTCTTTTTATTTTGATTACTATGCAGGCCACTGACGACAATGGCCAAGGTCAGACTTCTGTGGTCTCCCTCCGCATATCAGTGAGTGATGCCAACGATTCGCCACCCGTATGCGAGAGTCCCCTATACCGGGCTAGTGTGGATGAAGGCGCTCTGGTCTTTGATTCACCGTTGGTGGTGAAGGCGCGCGATGCGGACACGATGTCTAGCATTAGCTACCGGATTATTGGCTCGCCGCAGATCGAGAGCATCTTTGACATTGACAAGCGAAGCGGCCAGATTAGCATACGCCCCAATGCCAGCCTGGATGTGACGAATCTGAAGAGCGAGCAGCTCATATTTGTGGTCGAAGCCAATGACGGCCTCTTCACGGCCAACTGCGGCGTCAACATTACGGTACGCGACGTTAATAACCATGTGCCCAGCTTCCAGCAGCAGAACTACAATGCCGTTGTCGAGGAGAACTCAGAGATTGGCACTAGCGTTGAGAAGCTGCAGGCCACCGATCTGGATACGGGAAAGAATGCCGAGCTGCGCTATCGCATACAGCAGGGCAGCTTCAACGACTTTGACATCGATGAGCGCACTGGCGAGGTGTTTGTCTCCCGCAAGCTCGACTATGACAGGCGCAACACGTACCATCTACAGGTGCAGGCTGCTGATCTGGGCACGCCCAGTCTCACTGGCACCGCCACATTGACAATCATTGTACAGAACAGCAACGATAAGGATCCCTACTTCGTGCCCGCCACACAGCATGCTGAGGTGCGTGCCGATGCGCCCACTGGCCACCTGGTCTACACACTGATTGCCCTAGATCCCGATGTGGCCACGCACAACGCCCTCGAATTCGCAGCCACCGATGACATTACGGCCATTGATAAGGAGGGCAAGGAGCTGCCTCACAGTGAACAGTTTAAAGAGTACTTTGCCATCACTCGCAATGGTAAAGTTCTGGTCAATCGTCAATTGGACCGCAATCTCTTTGCCGTAATGCGCATCAATGTGCTCGTGACGGACAGCACCGCGCCCAATGTGCAGCAAGGACGCGGCCTGCTCATCATACAGATCATCGATGTCAATAAAATACCGCCGGTCAGTAACTTTTTACTATCAAATTTACCCTCTCTTTATTACGAATTGATGGGCCGAAAATACTGATGGGCTATTTCGAATTCTTCGCTGCTTTCGCGCTCAAGATTGGACTCATTCGCGGTGTAGCTCACGTGAGACACAATTTGGTTTTGCTTTTCCATAAAAATATTGCTGTGGGAAAAGCAAAATGTTAGGCATGTGATATTTATTTATGTGTAAACTGCTGCTGATTAGGATCTCGTTATCGTAATCAGCATCATCAAATCAAGTGTCACTTACAGCACCGATACACAGCAGATGGTTTTAATGATCATTTTTGCGAAGAATACCACGAAAACCGAAAGTGATTGAGTGTATAAATACTTTATACAGGCATAGCCCAGAATAATTTCGTAGATGTTTAATGCCACACTGTCAAGCACCTGCACGATTATGGTGGGCATCAGCAGTTCTGGCTGGGAATTTGTCAGGATTGGATAGCTTCATTCCAAAATTGCATGCAGTACAAAAAAGAAGAGATCAATATAAAGCTTTAGTTCAAGTTCTTACACAATCACATAACCCAACCTGGTTTATATTAATATGGTGTTTAGCAGTTGAAGGGAATAGTTTCGATAGCTATGCTATTTATATTATGTAAACAGCAGAAGTCAATAATGTTGTATTTTCAAAAAATGATCAAGGTTTTATAAAAAGAAAAGGTTTCTATAAAAACACTTTAAACACACACTATAAACACTTTCAAGCGATATATATAATAAGCGTAGTAACACAAATACTAGCAATATACCTAAATAATATATTAGTTCGATCCATTTAGCTTTCATTGTATGGAAAATAGGGTGGGCAACGCATACTGACTTAGTCAAGATTATATAGGCTTTATGGGATCGGAGTTACTAATACAATACATTACGTACTTTTAACATGTTTATAAGACTTTAGAACTTACATTGCAACGATATTTGAAGCTAGTCCAACAAAACACAGCAGGAAGCGCAGAAGGATCAAACTGGATATAAGGAATATAAACAGTTCTTGTATCCAGATCTCCTGTTTGGCCGCATTGACCACCACTTTGACTTCTCGCAAATCCAGGTGTAGTCGGTGAATATTCAAGGAGGTAGCCTTATACAATACAGAAACTATGTTGATAAATAATAGTTTTAGCTTTCCATAGGGCACATCTTGCACCATTTTGAACGTCTGAGAGCAGCCGAGTTTCCAAATAATATTTGACTGAATTTTCATAAACAACATGCTCGTTTCCACTTTATTTCATTCCACACAGAGATTCAATGCACCCTGGAGCCCCGAACAGCCAGTTATAAAGCTCCAAATAGTCGAAGAGCAGCCGGTCGGTACGGTTCTGACTACTTTACAGGCCAGCGACGAAGACTCTAGCATAGGCGAGTTCGACATTTCATCCAATGACTACTTTGCAATCAATCATACCACTGGCGTCATCTACACAACCGCCCGCTTGGACTACGAGTCCGTCAAGGAGGTCAAATTCACGGCAACTGTCAGCGATACGGGCGTACCGGCACTGACTGCAACGGCGGACATTGTCGTGGACATTATCAACCTGAATGACAACGAGCCGCACTTCACTCAGTCTGAGTACTATTTCAATATCACTGAAAACTCACCGCGCGGTACAGTTGCTGGCAAGGTGGAGGCCCACGACAGCGATGTGGGTGCCTTCGGCGAGCTGACCTACACGCTGATTGGCGAGAATAACAAATACTTTACCATCGATGCCTACACGGGCAACGTGATGGTGGCGAATGCTTCCATATTGGACCGAGAGCAGCTGAAAGAGCTCACGCTTTCCGTTGTGGCCCAGGATAAAGCGCCAGCCACGGTACAAAAATCGGCGACAGCAACGGTGAGTGACATTTGATAGACATAACGATGAATATATTATGTAATAGATATATGTATATGTAGATATACAAATGCACATACAGGCACAGAAAAAGATACAGATACAGATACAGATACAGAACTATAGATATAAATGAAAATAGGAATATTAATACTAAATCACATAGCTATAGCTAATGCAGCAGTTCAAAATGTTAATACGGTCCTCTTTCTCCAGATACACATCAATATTTTGGATGTGAACGACAATGCACCAGTCTTCACCCGAGCCGTGTACAATTCGACGGTCTCGGAAAATGCCGCATATCAGCCGCCAGCTGCACTGCTGCAGGTGCAGGCTATTGATTTGGATGAGGGATTGTACGGGGATGTGCGGTATATTATAACGGGGGGCAATGAGTTGGCACTCTTCAAGCTCGACGCACAGTCGGGCATAATCTATCCAGCCCAAAGTCTAGCCGGTAAGCATGGTGTTTACGAGTTGCTGATCTCAGCCCGCGACACTCAGGGATCGGGCACCATGGAGACCACTGCAAAGGCCATCATCACAGTTCTGCGTGTCAATCGTCATCGTCCGGAGTTTGTGCTTCCGGCTCTGTCCAATGCGACAATCGAAATTCCTGGCGACATCGTGCAACCGGACTATTTGTTGCTGACCGTCAAGGCGCTGGATAACGACACCGACGGGGTTGGACGGGTCAGCTATCATCTGCAGGTTAATAATCAGAATGTGCAGCAGACGGCTGAGTTCAAGATCGATGAGGCCACTGGAGAGCTACGGGTCAGGCAGCAGCTCAATCGCAAAAATCGTGCCAAGTAAGTTAGACAAAGATTATTTCAAGAGAACTATTTTCTAAACTCTGTTCTGCAGCTACGATATCATATTGGTGGCCCGTGATGCTGGCAATCCCCCATTTGAGTCCCTTCGCCTACTGACCGTCAGTATTGTAGATGCGAATGAGAATCGACCAGAGTTCCCGGACGCCTCCAATCCCTACAAGGTCTCGATAAATGAGAATAGCGGTCGTGATGTCAAGATTGGACACATTCAAGCCGCCTCGCGCAGCAAGCACAATCGTGACATATTTTACTACATGCTGTTGGGTAACGAGGATGGCGCTTTCTATGTGGACAAGTTGTCTGGAGATATTTACACCAATAAGAGCCTGGACCGCGAGGAGACTGATGCGTATACCCTGTACATATTGGCCAGCATCAAGGCGGATTTGCACATATCTGAGGAGGAGCGCGCCTCGTTTTCGATCAAGACCTTGAACCGAGATAACACTGTGGCCAAGGTAGCCATCACCGTGCTGGATGTAAACGATAATGCACCGGTGTTTGAAAAGCCCGTCTACTATGCGGGCGTCAATGCCAATGCCAAAATGAATGCGGCTATCACGTTAGTAAATGCTACCGATGCGGATCAGGGTAAAAATGCCAAGATTGAGTATATGATTGTTGCCTCAAATCTGTACAAATTCGGTGCCACCAAATCAACGGGCTCCATTGTACCCAGTCCCTTTGCCATAGCGCAAGATGGTCGGATCACAGCCAATACAATAATGGCCGAGTACAATCAAGATCGGTTCGAGTTGGACATTGTGGCAAGAGAACTGGAGCAACCGCAACGGTCGGCGAACACCAAAGTCAATGTAAGTTGATAGACAGTGAGGGGCAATGAATATATCTAAGAATTTATGCTTTTCAGATCTGGGTGTTTGATGGCACTCAGTTGGTTAGGGTCATTCTATCCCGTCCACCCGAGGAAGTCTATCAGGAGCAGGAAGAGATTATAGCCGAGTTACGCAATGCCACACAGCACCGCATCATTGTGGACGAAATACGTTTCCATTTGGACTCTATAGGACGGATTCGCATGGATTGGTGTGATTTGTATTTCCATGCCGTCGATCCGCAGACACAACAAATAGCGCCTGTCGATGAAATCCTCAAGGATATTGACAGAAATTATGATTATCTCAAGGTAAGATCTCGTTTATTTTTAGAAAGCTAATACTATTATCTCACATTCTGCGCTCTACCTAGGATTATTATGCAGGCTTTGCCATTGAGAATGTTGTGCCAGCTTATATAGCCATTGTGCAGGATGAGTTTGATTTGGCCGTGGCTGGTCTGGTTGCACTGGTTATAGTTCTTTTTGTGGGTGTCATTAGTTTCATTGTGCTCTGCTGTTGTCTGAAACATTGGAATCTATCGGTGCCCGTAGAGACGCGTCGCAAGGAGGCCTTGATCAAGAAGCAAATTATTGAGGATTTGAATACGACGGAGAATCCACTCTGGATTGAACAGTATGTCCTTGATCTGAACCACTTATTCTACATTCACATTTACTCAATTACTATTTATTCATAGAAAACTGAAACTATATGAAGAGCAAGAGTTGACTATGCAAGTTTTTTCGGAGCCCGACCATATATCTAACTCAGATGCTCCTGGCCATTTGGACCATCGCAGCTCACTGGAGCAGGTACATCATGGCCAATCAGTGGACAACACGTACGCCACCATCCAGCCACGCAACAACCAGAATCGCCTGACCACCGGCTCAGGCAGCAACGGCGGTGCTGGTTCCATTTCCATGCGAAGCGGCGGTGCAGCCAGTGGCGGCGGGATCGGTGGTGCTGGTCTGCTTTTAACCCGTATTGATCCACATGCCAATGATTTTGCTGACTATGCAACACTCCGCAACAATCGAGCTCCATCTGTAAGTTCTCGAGCAATCGAATAAATTGAATATGGAAGTAATTATTGCTTTTTGTTTTTCATTTTACAGATGTACGAGTTTACAGGCTCCACATTCCAGGCACCAATACGTGATGGCGATGATGCCGTAGCCGAGCTTATTTAAGCAGTACAATCTGCAGCTAAAATCTAAATTGTACATTTTGTAGTAGCTAACTATATAGAGAACCCGTAGATACTATTTAGTTAAATTCATCTAACTTTCTGAGTTTCCGAGTTTGCCATTGCGCAAATATAAATTTATACAAGTGCATATACAGACACGAGCATATACATAAATATATATACACACACATATATAGAGCGTAGTAGTATATAATATGCTAACAATTATTTAAAGCTCAACTAATCACGGAAAAACAAAATGAAACATTATAATACTTACGTATTAAATTGTGTAAACGGCTGCAAACTAAACCCCATAGTGGAATTTCTCCCGCATAAATAATGACAATAATATATATGAGGAAACAATTACACAAACATATATATGTATATCTATATGTCTAATGAATATATCGATGTCTAGCGTAATATGTAAGCGTTAGTTATGGTTAAAATATTTGGTTTACTCTACTTGAACAAAGCCGCGATATTAGTTTAAACGCGTACGCACTTTTATGTATTACTAAGTTATAACATTTAGAAAAAGACTAAATTATTTGCTCTTCCAATTTGTATTACGTTAGTTTTCGGTCATTAACTGTTAGCCCTTAAGTTTAAAGTTTAATTAGCCGCGCTTGCTCATATACATTAGTTAATTATATTTAGTTAAAGATATTAACTGCTCTATGGAATCCATTAGAACAGAGTCATAACTCATTTGTTTGCATTTACAGTATAAATACAATATAATAAACAATCAAATAAACAAATAACATACGATTTAGTAATAATAATTCTTTTAGGGTGTACGAGCCTATCATCCACTTGTTGATATTTGGCTGGTAAGCAAGAGTTTTCTCGTTGCCCGGCGTTCATTGTTGCTAGGAATAAAACAAACAAACTCAAACCTCTTTGGACTTTTCCCTAATACAGGCATTTCAGCTTTTCAAATCAACAAAAATTGTTGAACACGTCGGAACGAATACACATAAAAATATTTTTCATAGATTTCCTTATAGTTATCCTTTTTTGATTTGAAATTGATTGAAGAGCACCAAAGCCATCAAGATGGAGGAAATGGAGATTGCCAGTGTGGGCCACTTCCAGACCCTGGTCCGCTACAACAACCCGGTGCTTGTTGTCAAGCATCCGGACAAGAAGGGCGCCCCGCTAACGGAGATGGAAATGAAGCGCCCACAGACAGCGGGTGCCTTGTTAGATACCAAGAAGGAGACAGAGGAGATATTGAACTCTATATTGCCCCCACGGTGCTGGGAAGAGGATGGCCAATTGTGGCAGCAGTCAGTGTCAAGCACACCAGCCACTCGCCAAGATGTTATCAATTTACAGGAAATGCTCGACACTCGTCTGCAACAGACACAGGCCCGCGAGACGGGCATCTGTCCCGTGCGTCGTGAGCTCTACTCGCAGTGTTTTGGTGAGCTACGTTCTATTTATTTCTACCAACCCAACTTACCCAATTATTTCCCAATACAGATGAGATTATACGACAGGTAACCATTAATTGTTCAGAGCGTGGTTTGCTGTTACTGCGCATTCGTGACGAGATAGCAATGTCTATGGAAGCCTACGAAACACTTTACTGCAGCTCTGTGGCGTTTGGCATGCGTAAGGCTCTGCAGGCGCACGAAGAGAAGGAAATGCTCCGTGACCGTGTAAAGACTTTAGAGTCAGATAAGGAAGCACTGGAGGAAATCATTTCTGACATGAAAATTAAGCAGGAGCAAGCCGAACGTCGCAACGCCGAACTGCGCGCCTCCGAGGAGAAGAAGTTCACCGAAGAGATCACATTCCTTAAGAAAACCAATGCACAGCTCAAGGCCCAGCTGGAAGGCATTACTGCCCCGAAGAAGTAGAAGTGGCACATTATATGTGTGCGTATGTTTATATTTACCGCATTTAACGAATTGTTTAAAATTATTGGAATTAAATGTATTGAGCAGCCGCTAATCCTGTTTAGATTCAGCAGTTTCCTGATCTGTGGTGGGAGTGTCACCTTTGTCCTGAGTTGTCTGTTCTTGCTCCATTTCGGGCTCATCCACGTTGATCTCATTGAGTATTGGCGTAGGCTTAAAGACCTCTGCCGTCTTTTTATTGGTCTGTTTTGCAACCTTTTTCTGGGGCGGCTCTTCATCGGCGTCAGTTTCAATCGGTGGTACTTCGTTATCATACTCATCCACATCGTCATTTGGCAACTGCCTACGCATAGCTTGCATCTCTTCCTCGGTGGGTAGCGTCTTCTTAAGGTGTTCCATTTTGGTCATGTACAGCTCATAGACAAACTGCGCCATCTCGGACATGTTTTCCACAGTTTTACAAACATCATCGGTCGGTGCTGTGCTGGTAAGTCGTTTAGTTGGATATTCTTCTGTTGGCACCAGGCGCAACTTTAATGGGCGCTGCATTAGCTGTAATAAAGATAGATTAGCTTTGATGCCGACAGTTCCTTATTTGTTTCACTTACTAGCTTGAACGTCTGCTGCAATTCTAGGCAGTTCTTAAACAACGATACGCGTCCAAAAATGTATAATCCGAGACGTGCACGACTCATGGCCACTACCAAGCGACGTACATCTCGCAAATGACCAACAGCCTTCGTGCGGACAAGGGAAATTAGGATATAGTCATTCTGCTGGCCCTGGTACTTGTCCACGGTGGTGATCTTATGTGGCCAACCAATAAGCGGATTGTTGCCACACCGAGCATTAATAACATCGCGAATGAGATGTTTCTGTCCATTGTATGTGGTCAGAATTGATATCTTAGCAGCTGGATAGCCAAGTAAACGCATGTACATATAAAGAGCAACGATATACTCCGCTTCAGCAAGATTCTGGTTGAGAGAGCTTGGTTAGAACGATGTACAAAATATTAAATAATATGTACACGTACCTGATAGAAATAAGGATTCGGCTCACTTTCGCCCACGCCCTTGAAATCATCCACGTTAATTAGCTGATAGTCGTAGGCTAAGCCCGTATTTGCGTTTTTATATTCGTCACGCTCAAAGATGTGCTGCAGATCAGCCAGTTTCTTGTAGCGCCACTTATACAAGGAGCAGATGCTGGAACGCGCACGTCCCTGACCATCTAAATCAACAGTGGGTACGCCCAGTCGTACCAAACGAGTGAACAGGCTCTGCTCCATGTTCGAGTACTTTTGGAACGCCATGTTCTTGATGACGGGCGGTAACTGGTGATGATCCCCAATCATAATCCAGCGTTTCAGACGATTGAGGCCGTCCAGCGGATTCTGCAGCAGTAGCGGTATAAATGTCTCAATTTCCAAGATTTGTGCCGATTCCTCCATTAAAATGTTGTCATAGCGAAAGCCCAGATTCACAAGCTCTTTGCGTTTGAGCGCTGCATGCGTACAGGTCATGGCTATGATCTTAGCCTCCTTGACAAGCAAATATTTGGAGCGATCTAAGCCGGTTCGCAGCAGCTCAAAAGCACGGAACTCCTCTAGTTCCGTAAATATATCAGAAATATACCGGAAGTTTGATTGTGCTATGCTCATAAGATCATCAAAACTGTTTCCTTTAAAAAGTGGCTGTGGCGCATCGGAAAAGAACTTGGAAAACGGAAATTCAGCTTCGAACAGGGTACTCAGCTTATCCATATCTGTTTCCTTATTATGTACCAGAATTTGGCTTTCAAACTTCTCCCAACGTGCCATCACATTATACAAATAAAAGTATCCCGCCGTCTCACAGGTGTATGCATTGTCGCCACTGACACCCAACGCCTCCTGCAATCGCTGAACTTGGGCGAGTAAGTCCATACGCTTGGCCAGCACATAGTTGACGCGACCATAGCGACTGTAGTCCTTCTCGGTTTCTAGCGCTTCTTCACCATGACCCAGACGCAACAAATGCCGCTCATCAATATCTAGAGCCATAATTTTCTCGAACAGCTGATTTAGAGCTTGATTCGAGTGCGTTACTATCAGCGTACGTTGATTGGGCTGATTGTGATAAATGTTTGAGATAATTTGCACGGCGACATCTGTTTTTCCGGTGCCAGGAGGACCAACCACCAATGTAAGACCCGGCTGCATGCCAGCGCGTATCGCTTCGATCTGTGTAGGCGTAAAACGAATGCAATTCCTAAGGAGGCAAGAGAATTTTTAGATTTGTTTAGTACTTAGTTGTTTTAAGCACTTACTGTTTGGGTGCATCGTTTGGATAGGGACCCCTTGCCTCGTATTTATAAGGCTGCACCAGAATTGATTTAGAGGTTGCCGGCTGATCCGTTTGCATTTCCTCCGTATCACTATCCCTCTGTTCAGCCACATCATTAAATATGAGACGGTAGGGCGGAAGCCTGTTTGCCTCAGGCGCTTCACACTTGAGTTCGTAATCGGGAAAGCTGGATTTTAGATGGTCATAGTCAAGAAAGGTATCATTGAAGTCGAGAGTGCGTTCCTGATTGGGCATGTTGCTGTAGTGCGCCGCCGCTGGATCGCCATAGCCTAGCAGAATATCATGTAACCAGGGAGGCACCACACACTCAGTGTTCATCAGATGACGAATGGTTTCAAGCACGGCCTTAAAATTGTTCTCCTTTGGCTTGCGGCGCATCAAAATATTGAAGCTCTCATAGACATCGTCAGCACCCTGTATAAAGCAAATTAGTACTACAAAGAAAATAGCATTATAAAACTTACCTCTTGCAAGTCGTCCATGTCCATGCGATACTGATTCGAGTCCAGCCACACTCGATAGCTCCGCTGCTCGCCTGGCAGTAGCGGCCGTGGTTCTGGTCCGTCCTCTATGACACGTCCGTTAGCATCTAGCATGCCCTCCACCTCGCATCCGCGCACGCTTACCAAGCCCACTTGAGGTATGAACGGTTCCCTTGGATTGTACTTGGTGCCGTAGGGCATCGTCGGTTTAACTGTGATAAGGAAGCAGACGTCGTGCTTCCGCAGATTCTCCCATTCCTCCTTGATCTCCCGACGTACTGAGAGCGTCACCCCCACATCGGCACGCACGCGCGATGGTTTCTTCTCTCCCAGATGCGGCTTGGCCACCTCTACCACAGCGAAACTGGCGATGGGCAGCGCCATACGAGCCCAGCCACCAAAGACGACATCACCGTCTTCTGACTGCCACGGTAGCATGCGACTAACCGCATCCTCGACATCTTGTCGAATTTCGTAGGTTGATTCCAGTCGAAACAGATTAAAGTTGCGTAGCAGATAATCGTGGAGCGTGAGAAACTGCAGATTTAGCTTGGGCAGCGCCAGACATGTGTCACCCGTATAATATTCGGATGGCACAACATTTTCGTCCCAAATGATCTGCTCTGTGGGATAGAGCGGCATCTCGTTCAGAGCCTCCAGCTGCGAGCATCGCTTCTCATGTCGCGTGATGAGCAACTCGCGCAGAAATTGTTCATCCAAGCGATGCCATTCAAATGGCTCCACTGCTTCATCGGGCACAAGATTGAGAAAGGAAGCAATTTGCTTCAGCCCATCTGCGTCCAAAGCTCCAAAATGCTTCTCTAGCGAATCACGAGTGTCCACTGTTGCCACATTTGACAATGCAAAGACGCGCAGCGTAGAGAACTTGGCAAACACAGCGCGCTGCAGCGACGTAATCTTCTTATAATGCAGTTGGGTCATATCGTGATCTGTCAACGAGTTGCCCGTCACATCGTTGATTTCGAAACGGGTGTAAAATTTGAGCATATTCAACAGCTAGAGAGAACAACATTACACAGGGTGCATAATAAGATCAATTTTGTCGTATTTTGGTAAAAATATATATGGAAAATGTATAAATAAAATATTAATATTAAATATTATTTGTATTCTTTATATATATTTATTTAATATCCTTTATTTCCCTTTTAAAATGTTTATATTCATATAAAGCGTTCGATGTTGTTGCGTTGATTAGACTTAAAACTCGGAAAAGTCCGAGCTTTAGATATTTTATGTACCTATACAGAACTTGTTTTATTTAGGGTAATTTGGACTTATAATATGTGTAGGTGCGCATTTTCTCCGAATGAAACATCCATACATTGTTGCTGTATTACTCATTCAATGCAAACAAACTAAGAATCTAAAAATATGCGGCACAAATTGAACCGCTCCTGTGTTGCTCGCAATCGCGTGCATTGAATGGAACATATTTTTTTTTTACTACCACTACCTGTGCTCAAAACTCTACAAATACACGCACACACATGCACACAATCGCAGAGAAGCATCTAGAAATTCTCTCTTAGAGTCGCTACCACAGGTAACATGACTCTAGCGGGTAACTGGCTAAGTTACAGTCGCTTAATTTAGCTACGTCATCATTTTGGGCAATGCGCTAAGAGCTCTGAGAGAGTTCGTAAAGTCTACAAACTGTCAACTTTAGCTTGGCATTGGGAGAGTGGAGAATGTTAATATACGAACAAGTGGGCAAAAAGCGGTTTGTCCAAAACTGACAGGAGTCCTTATTAGGGCGGTAGAGGAACTACAAATGTGGAGGATATTTGAGATATTTAATGAAGACTTTCTTTAATTCATGATATAAATATGTATATGACAATACAATAGAGACAAGCAGCCTTTAATAGCTAATTTAGATCTCTCCGCAGAGTTCTATTTAGCATCTGTAACAAAAGTTGTTTGAGTGTTTATATGTGTGTAGTAGGTGTGATATGAGAAGGGCTTCTCTTAGGGAGACGTGTACAAACATATTGGGGTCCCGCTTTGCCTTCTGCTCCCAACCGCTGACAAGTGGGACGTAATGAAAGACAAGGCACGCGCTTTCAAATGCAATGAGGGGTTGCTGCAGTTTCATTGTGCTGGGATACACAAAGATGCAGACGTACGAGCTCTATAGATGAAGTGCTTCGGTGTCTTATCGCATCATCACACGGACAGACAAACAAACAACTCACGGACATGGACATACACACATTTGGAATTGCCGGTTCTTTGAGTCGCCTGTTTTGCTCCAATTGATAATTTCCGTTCTTCAATTTAAACAAAGCAAAAGAAAAAACAGCTTGAGTGTGTGTGTTTGACAGAGGGAGAGAAAGAGATTGACTCAAAGCCTTGCTTCAACGCTTTGTCGTGCTTGGTGGTTGATGTTGTGGAATGTAGTGAGCGGCAGAGACGACTCGCAGGGGAACCGAACTCTACACTCACCGAATGCCAACTGGTGCTGCTCTTTCAATCTGTTTGAGCTAGTAACTAGAAGTTAAGAGCATGAGCCGACGCTCCATACACTAAAAGATAGAGAGAGAGAGAGAGAGCGAGTGAGAGAGTCACATTCGAGTCATATTCACATTCTCAGCCGTAGTCTCAGTCAGTTGTCGTTCGCAGCGGTTGGCTGTCTTTGGGAATTTGTGCGCTTGCTGAATAAAATGCAAACAAAAATTGTTTAGCAAATAAATAATAGTGTCTCGTGTATATTCGGTAGACTATGTGCAGCGATCAGATACCTGTGGCTCTAGCTTTAGTTGCATTTTTATCCGGAAACCTTAAGCGTGTGTTTGCATTTGTATTGAAATTTACAAAGAAATAAAGCGAGGAAAGAGAAACTGTCGCTCGTCTGCTGTAGTTTTAGTTTTTGGCATGCAAGTCATGATCTTGGCTCGAAACCGGCATCAGCCTCAGCTTTGATGACGCATTCGATTACGAGTCTGAGTACGAGTACGTGTATCTGTGTCTGTGTCAGTGTCCGTGTCTGTATCTGTAGCTGTAGGTGTATCTGACGTAGCTGAGTCTCTGAGCATGATGCTCATAAGTACGCTTGGCGCGCAAATTTCGCCCTACCTGGCGAGAGGCAGCTGTCCTATGCTAGCCCTGCTGTCTACCCTACTGGCTGTCGCCGTCTCAGCTCATGTGGCCACTAACAGCTCAATGCAAGCAGCCGTGCCAGCCGCCAACGATCCCAGCCTGGTACTGGTGAACAAGTGCTGTGAGAAGTTTGAGATACACGTGAACAATACGTGTCAGCAGGTCAACCAGACGGGTAAGTTAGTTGTCAAAGGCTCAGCAGATCTGGCTGGGAATACACCAAAACATTCGACCGTTGTCAAGGGCAACGCCAATCACAATTAGTTCAACTCGGCTGCCGGCTTGGTCATTCAACTTTATTGGATTTTGGCTCTTGGCATGCAACATATGCCCAAGCATAAATACGCCATTAGCTGGCAATCAATAGGGCACCGAAATGGGCGCTGCTTGCCAAGAGTCTTCTTCGTTCTTTTATAAACAAACAGATTTAACATGATTTATGAGTTGGTGCTCGAATTTCTTTTCGAGCAGCCACTAACCGTATGTTTCGATGTTCCTTCTTGGGATACATATATTTGCTAAATAATAATCATACAATACAAATTTATTCAACAACTACAACAAATAGAGCGAAGTTTAATCTTTGTAGTTGTCAGAAATCACAATTTATCTGTTAACTATTGATATTTATTTACCTATTAGTATCAATCACTTTCACAAAACAACTAGTTTTGAGTCGCAGTGCCACAAATTCCAATATATCAATTACGACTGGTCAGAGGAATGGGAAGATCTTCATCAAGATTTGGATCAACAGCTGTATCATTCAACATGGTCAACTACATAAATTAAGGCAACTTGCAGAAAACATTGCAAACTTTCTGAGCGTCAATTGATGCTGTTAATATTGCTGTATAACTATATATATATACATATGTAGCTGTATCTCGAACAGAATCTGGATTTGTGCTGCTTCTGAGCGCGTAAATATTTATAGACTTGGAGTGCTTTATGATTGGCTTTGTTCGCCTGTGCCTGCCCATTGTTCGCCTGTTTTTACTTCTTCTTCAATTAACGCAATTCGACGCTAATGCCTTATTCGTACATCTGTATTTATTTTTATAGACTATTTCGAGCCAATGTTCACCAGCTACAGCGGCGATCAGAACAGACCGGTGGCCCATTTTAAGTTCGTTATAGGCCTGCCCAACTGTGGCACAAAACAGATGTGGCCTGTTCTGGACTATACAGGCGTAAGCACCGCCAAATGGAGTAGCAAATGGAATCGCACTGATTTATGATATTCCCTTACAGAGCTACGACAAGCTGGTCTTGTTAGAAGATGGCAAGTTGAGGCACTATACAAACACAGAGGATGAGGCCGACGAGCGCCGCGGCGTGCAAACGGACTATGATGAAGATTTGGCTGAGGCGCAGAAACCACGTTTCTATGACTATGAGAGGGGCCAGTACTGTCTCGACAAGGTGTGCATCATAAATTTTTGATATTATGGATCTTTCTTATATCAGTCATTCTTATCTTGCAGGCGATTTCGCCCGAGCATAAGCACAGTCTGTTTGCGCACATTTGTTTGGCCAGGAAGGAGAACAATTGGAATGATTCGAACTTCTTATTGCGCAAAATACTCAATCCCCTATTCCATGGCATATCTCTGATTATCTTGCTTATCATCGCCATTGTCTACTTTATACTGCCTACGCTAAGGTGAGAACTGTTGCGGGATATAGGTTAAAATCTGTAGTCAGTTATTAATTTGCATACTTGTTCCTTTTAGCAGAGATCTGGTTGGAAATATAGTGACTACGATAGCCATGTGCCTGATGGCCAGTCAGGCGGCAGACCTGGTCTGCATATTCACAGACTTCACCAATCACGTCAGCTTCATTGTAGCAGACATAATACTGTGCTTCAGCCTGCTGGCCGCGTTCTTCTGGCTGAATAGTTTCGGCTATTACATATGGAAAACGTTTCGGTCGAGGAATGTTTTTCTGCGCGTCACCGATGGACGTAAATATTGTTACTACTCGGTCTATGCCTGGGGCTGCACGGCCACAATGGCTGTGCTAGCTGTCTTTGCTCACTTCTTCCTGGACGCAGACTCGTACAAGAAGGAGAACATGCGAGGCGAGCAGCAGACAATTGGCTGGCTTGGCATCTGCATCTTCTTTGCACCCATTGCATGCACCATAATAGTGAACATCTTCTTTTACGTGACCACACGGAAGCTGATCAACCGTCGTACCGTGTACGGACGAATCGCACACAAGCTGAAGGCCAAGTGAGTTGATAATCGCCAGTCCTTCATATCGATGTTTAATTGTTCGATGTTTAATTGTTTTGCAGCTTCATTATGTTCTCGCTAATGTTGCTAGTGATGTCATTTGCCTGGCTGTTTCTCACCATGTCGTGGCTAGACTTGGACGGTTTGCTCTATGCGCACATAATAGTGAATGCATTCCAGGCGCCACTGTTGCTCTACATATGCGTGATAAGGCAGCGCCATGTCACTTATCTGTTGAAGAAGTCTTGCTGTTACAACGAGCCGCCCTCGGCGAATGATTGGGGGGATGAGATGCACTACATGAATGGAAACGAATATTGAAAGCCCTCCACCCAAGCTCTAAAGCCAAGTTATAGTTGAGTCTGGGCCTTAGTCTATGAACTAATTGTAAGATCTACTCGTAGCTATGCTAAGTGTTTTTGTAGTTTAACAATGTTAAACATTGAGAATTGTACTTAAAGCTAATTTATAAATGAGGAAATTAAACAAAGTCTGATACATACCTGACCAAACAGTTTACCCTCTTCCCGCTGCATCAATGGACTCATCATGGCACGTACAATCAGATGGCAATCATCCAGCACGGTATTAAAGAAGCGACGTGTGGGCAACAGAGCCTCCAAATCAATGATAAACTCCAAAAAGCGTTCGCAATAGTGAACTACGTTACTGTTGAGTTCACCTTCTGAGGGAATGCGTTCCAATATGTGCAAGAAGTCTATGATTAGATTCTGCATAAAGTGACGTTCCCACATGACATCGGGCTTGGCATTATCCTTTTCCTTTTTCTGCAGGCGTTTCCAATACTTGCGCCATTCGGGCACCTCACGCAGCTCTTGCTCGCGACGACCTTAAAATTAAATATTTAGATATATATTTATATTCTGATGATTTGTTCTACTCACGCGGTTGGAGGCAGTGCCACATAGACAAGGAGACTAGACGCTTTGCCTGTTCGCGACAGAGCTCGATTTCCATGCTGTTGAAACAGTGATTCAGAAACATCAGCAATGCTGTCCGTTCGCGCAATGTGCTCCTATTTTGCTTTGTAGTTTGGTCGGGCAAGCAGCTCTCTAGCACGTGGCGAAAGAATCCCGGATACTCCTCCGGCAACTGCTCGAACACATTCCAAACCTCGACGCGCTCCCGAAACTTTTCATTCGACATGATCACTATAGACATTAAGTGTGCGTGCGTAGCCGACTCGCGCTTATAGTTGGGCCACAAATACTGCTCCAGATACTGGCTGAATTCTAGCATATTAATACGACGCGCGCTTCCCTTTCCACTCGTAATCTCGTCAGCATAGATGCGCTCTATGATATCAGCATTATATGGCAGATGCTTGGCCTGGCTTTCGGGGGACCAGTACTGCGATGCTAGCTGAAAAGGCATTAATAATAGGTTTATAGTTTCTAAACGTTTACGTTTTGTGGAGCACCCACCTGCCAAATAACATCGGAGCTGAACTGGTCCAGGGTGAGTGCACCCGCCTTTTCCTTAGACTTCTTGTCCGCTTCCTTGGTCGCCAGCGCTCTTGTTTGACTGCGGCGTTTCATTCTGGAGCTTATAAATTATACAAAACTATAAATAAACAGTTTAGTTGAATTGCACCAAAACAAATGCCGGCTGCGTACAATATGACCGTATGCCGGAAGCGATAAAATACCACACAAATAAAGTATACTGTTGCAGCCCTGGCTATTTATTATTTAATAAACTTTTTTTTTTTCATTGATAAGCAGTTATGCAAAAAATAAATCAGAAAATAATATGAAATGCTGTAGCTTTAAAGTATGTGCCCGTGACTCTACCTCAATTTGCGATTTCTTCGTTCGAATGAGCTATCGATAACAAGCGGTGGCAACGCTCTGATGCTGCTTTATATTTTTATACAAACAGTTTTAGAGTCACAGTCAAAACGCCGACACCATGTCTCAGTCGATGCCGCCAGAAAATATAAATGCAAGTATTTGTGCTTATTTAAATATGTTTTATTAATGAAAGTCATGGTGAATTTGCAGAGCCACATAATAGCAGTGCTCAACTTGCCTCTGCTAGATAAACTGTCACAATTGGAGATACTCTTCGATCGGTGTACCATTCGCCAGATTCAAGATATTTATCCGCTTATTGTGCACTCGATATTTGGCATCAATGGCAATCCGCTGGGCTGGGGACTGAGGATAACAACAATGGAGAATGCGGCGCATTGTTACAACAGACTACATCAGTTCTTTGGCGTGAACGGAATTTGGATGCACATGTGCCATCGGCTGCTAAGTGAAACCACAAAATTTGATGTAGATAGTAGTTTGTTGCCGGTTGGTTTTCGATTAATATTCATTTTTTCTATTGAATAGTCTGCTAATTATTCTTTCTCTGCCAAATTCGCAGCATAAATTCGTTAGCATGCTGCAAGGCGGTGCTATGTTCTATTCGGATCTCATCAACGTCGACCCCTTAAAGCACCAACTGAGCACGCTTTCCCTCAACGCCTTCGATTTCTATATGCTGCACTTTGTGCTATACGCGCTGCAACCTCTGCACACCGTTAACCCAATCGCCATGCAGATCCACAGCGAACGGGCCAAGACGGCCTATCAGCTGCTGGTGGCCGAGTATTTGGATAACTTTTTGCCGCAGTGTCCGAATGCTACCATAGAACCGTCGAATTATGTGAGCAGTGTCAAGGCGCCTCAACAGCTGCCGGCTCAGTCGCTGCAGCCGCTGCGGCAGCTGCGTTATTTGAAGTTGCCCACCTCGTATCGCAATGGGAATGGAGAGGCGGGCGGAGCAGGGGTAGCCAACACGTCGCCACAGTCCTCGGCGGACGGTAATGCGAGTGCTTGTCGGGTCTACACTTGGCGCTCCGAGTCTGTAGTACATTTCTTCATTGATATTTGGTTGCGCTACGACATCGAATCGGAGCACCATCTGCCCAGCAGCGAATTTGTGCGAGGCGTTCGAACGCTTGTCAAGCAGGTACACTTCTTCAACAATGCAGCACGCATGGATCACAGCCCGCTGTGCTCGCTAAGAAAATTATCCCTGACCATGGTTAAGGGCCGCATATATGCCTTCCTCTGCAGTCTGATCGATCGCTGGCCACTAGACAGCTCGTTGAGTGTTGTTTTGGAGCTCTGGCTGAGCTACATTCAACCATGGCGTTACACTATGGGCGCCAGCAATCGGAGGTGAGTACTAGATAGCCTTTAACTAGTCTTAGTTGCACTGCTATAATTCTTTTTTATTCTCATGCAGCTATGGCTCGAGCTATGAGCCACCTATTACGAGTTCCTTCGACGGCTTCATTATAGACAATCTGATTGTGTATACGCACATCTTTATGCAGCTGCTGCCTCGCTTTGAGCGGCTTGATTACTCGGTTTATCGCAACGCTTATATGCTGCATCGGCTGGCCAAAACGTTCGCGCAGCAGGATTTGGTTGAGCGTTTGCAGCGCTTCGAGCGCCTCCACTCGGGAAATTCCTATGGTTTTGATTCACCCCAGCGTCAGGCTAATATGTTAAAGTAAGTTTGATGTGCAAATACTTCGCTGGAGCTGAAAACATGTTTGATGCGTTTCAATTGCAGCAAATCACACAACAGCTCTTACAATGCCCAATGGAATCCCTTGGTGACCTCCAATATACCGATGCTGTTTAGTGAGCATATGCACTCGAAAATCCAAAGCTTTTTGTTTGGCATCAGCATGGCGCGAAACTATGTGCTGACAAACACAATTGGCGCGCTGCGTAAGGAGATTTTGGACCGACAACGCTCGGAGGGCTATCTGAAAAATCTTTTAAAGAAGATTCTTGGTGAAGTAACACAGGATGAGTTAACGCTACGCGATCTGAGTCGCATACCCGAGGTGTTGTGTCAGTGTATAGAAGCATTCTGTCGCGCTTTTAACGTAAGTTACTGCTCTTAAACTGTTTCCTAAGGTAAATCTTTATATTTGACAGGTGGATCCGGAGACATTGTCTATGTATGAAACACTACCTGCGGAACCGATCCCGCCGGACTCCCCATCGCTACAGAATTTCAGCTTTTTCGATTCAAACGACTGTTTGGATACTTCGATGTTGTCTCCGCATCAAATGTCACTGAATGCCTCGAACTTGCAGCCCACAGTCGATCCTGCGCTGCTGCCTATTCGGTCAAATGAGATAAGACCGCTGGTAAGACTGCTGCACCATATATCGGAAGCCATCAACAAAAAAGTGAGTTTCCAATGCATTCTGTTTGTGAATCCAAATTGACGCTAATTTGTATAAAATCCCGATTAGTATGGCAGCCGAATAGAAGCTTTTTACGAACGAGACGACTTTTATGGAAAGCTCTCACGTCAAGTGCTGTACGCTCCCATGACGGAGAAGTGGTTCGAAAAAAGCAATGGCAACGTCGACATTTGCGAGAAGCAACTGCCCCCGCGTGTCAGTCTACGAGTAATGGGCTCCATACCATCGCTCTTCCTGATTGCAGTTGCATTGTGTTTCGGACACTTTTGGTGCGGTGTGGCAAGTGTTGGCCTGTTGTTTCTCTGTGCTATTTTCTTTATATACTGCATACTGTCGGCACTATTGTCATAAGTGATTTATATATTTTGGATATAAAATCAATACTTTCATAAAACTAAAATTAATTGTTTCTCTGTTAGTTATATATTTGAATCGTCTTGCCGGATCTCGACTCTTGAAGGCACTGAAACATAGAAATGACCGAAAAACGATGAGAGCTTGTCTCACAGAATCGAGACATGAATAGCTTATTATAATCTATTTATCTATCACATCATCACATATTGTTAGTGTGCTTTCTAGACGTTCAAAGTATTCGCTATGTGTTATCATATTTAACATATAAAGATTAAATTTATATTTGTGTCAGGTCAAGTACGCATTGTTGCTATTCCATTAGGAATAAAGAGATGACAATTCGGTTGAATTACCTAATGGACAATGCCAATTTAAAGTAATTAGTTACATTAAAAAGTATATTAATACAACGTTGAACTGCATCATCTCAGCGAGTTTTCTTTTGTTTATGTTTAGATTTATAAATAAACTGTTGAACTCATCGAATTCGAAAACTGCAATAAACTATATGCTTGATTTTCTTGGAATATATTTATATGTTAGGGTTCTTGCGCTAGTAATATATATTATATACCACTATACGCATATGTACATATTTAGTATTATAATTTTGTATATTGCAAATTTTGCTTATCTCTACACGGACTGAGGCATAGCGAATGAACGAACATACATATATTCTCATCGGTCAGTTGATTGTTTACTATGGAGAGTGAAAGAGGTGCTCCAGAAAGTATAGAGTGTAGATAATTCGTGAAGTACTTATCATTTAGATTATGCTATAAGATTATATAAAATTGCATTTATGGTCAAGAGATTGTGGATTTTACACATTCAGCTGGCACGATAAGATTATTTTGGGTTCAAAACTGTAACTAAATGAGACGGCAGCTCATTTTTTCAGCGCGATTTAAACGATCGGACGTGGGCGCTGAGTGCACGCTCCAAAGCTAAAATGGATTGTAGTGCCAAGCCGAAGCGTAAAAATCCATGTGAGGAAGCCGGCTTTTTATCTTATCTCACATTCGCTTGGGCTGTGCCATTATTGCTACGTGGATCACGGCAGGGTCTCAATGCCGACGATCTGACAAGGTGCCTGAAGGAAGATCACTCCGAGCAGCTGGGGAATCGGCTGGAACAGTGAGTATTTTCTATTAATTTAGAAATATTGAATTATCGAAATTTTCTCGCTTTCAGAGAATGGTTTAAGGAAGTTGCGACTGCCCAAAGAAAGTCACGGAAGCCTGAACTTCGCAACGCTTTGCTGCGATGCTTCTGGACCCCATTTATCATCAATGGCATTCTATGCGTCATATACATTGCACTTAAGTGAGTGACTTCGTTTATTCAAAGCTAAATCATTTAGGAATGTGTATATCTTATAGAATGCTGATAGCTGCGATTTTAGCACAACTCTTGCTGCGGTTGCAGCAAACAGTTTCACAAACTGTCATCTATAAGATAAATGAACTGCCCGAATTGCTTAGTAATAATTCGTTGGGCAGCTTCAATATATCCTTGACCGCAAATGACAATGAGAGTAAGTAGAAGCACGAACATGCACATAATAGCCATATTATATTATATATTTAATATCATATTAGCTAACAAATCCAATCAGACTCTGTTATCTAGCAGATGGACTGGCATTTGGTGCAATGTTTACAGTCTTGGTGGATTATTGGTTGCCATTAATTTCATCTCCTGCATTCTGTGGCATCATCTGTACTTGCGTCAGCGTTTGATGGGTGCACGAATGAGAATTGGCTGTTGCTCGCTGGTTTATCGTAAGACTCTGCGTCTCTCTATGCGCACAGTGGGTGGCACGCCAGCTGGTCACCTAATCAATCTCATTTCGAATGATGTAAGTCGACTGGACTATGCCTTGGTCTTTGCGCATTATATTTGGATCCTGCCTATCCACGCGCTAGTCACCTGCTACATCGTTTGGCTGCAAGTCGGAATTCCAGCGCTCATCGGAGTTCTTGGACTCCTTTTGAAGACCGTGCCAGTGCAGATGGCACTGAGCAAGTTGACTGCAGCGCTGCGGAAGCGCATTGCTCGGCGGACAGATGTGCGCGTGGCCATAATGAACGAGCTTATGCAAGGCATTCAAGTGATCAAAATGTATGCCTGGGAGGACTCCTTTGAGACCGTGGTATCTGAGGCAAGGCGCAGCGAGGTGCAGCAGCTACGATATGCCAACTATCTATATGGATTTCAGCGCACAACCAGATTTTTCATACAGCGCACAACTTTATTCCTCACCTTGGCTGCAGCCGTATTAATGGGTCAGAGTATTACGGCGGATTTTGTGTTCTCCGTGGTCATTTACTACAACACACTTCAACTTGTGGCCGCCGTTTACTTTCCCCTCGCCATTAATTTGCGTGCCGAGGCTTTGGTCTCCATAGCTCGCGTTCAGGGATTCCTGCTGCAAGAGGAACGTGAAAGAATCTTGCAAAGTCATCGAAAAGCTGACGTAGAAAAGGATTTCCTTGCTCTAACTAACATCAATGCCAGCTGGGACAAGGGAAAGTCACAGCACACGCTTCAGAATATTAATTTGCTTATCAAAAAGGGTCAGCTGTGTGCCATCATAGGCTCCGTTGGATCGGGGAAAAGTTCTCTACTCCAGTTGTTACTTAGAGAACTTCCTATCATTGATGGCACTCTCACGATGCATGAGGATCTCTCGTACGCATCCCAGGAGCCTTGGCTCTTCAGTGAAACAGTGCGAAATAATATTCTCTTTGGCGAGCAGTACGATAAAAAACGATACCTGGATGTGACCAGGGCCTGTGCTCTAATCACAGATTTTCAGCAGCTACAAAATGGGGACCAGACCGTTCTGGGAGATCGTGGAGCTTCGCTATCTGGTGGCCAACGAGCTCGTATTAGTCTGGCACGTGCTGTCTACAAGCATGCATCCATTTACCTTCTGGATGATCCTTTGAGCGCTGTAGACGCGCATGTTGGACGACATCTCTTCGACGAGGTGATTGGACCACGGGGCCGGCTGGCTAAACAGAATGCGACTCGTGTTCTGGTCACTCATCAGGTTCACTTTCTATCGGAAGCCGATTGGATTGTGATAGTGGAGCAAGGCCAAATCGTTGCCCAGGGCACGTATCAAGATATCATCAATAGCGATGTGGATTTTTCAAAATTACTTGAAACTCCTGCAAAATCTGAAGATATGATCGCGGAAGAGCAATACCATACTCCGCTATTCAATGAAGTGGAAGATGACGATGAAGACGAGGATATTGATGATGTTTCGGATGCGTTGGTGCCTTTAAAGGAAAGACGGGGGAGTGATATCAATCAGGGTACAAAAGTGGTGAGTTTTAAGTTAGTCTGCTAATCGTTAAACTACTTTAAATTGCTGCAACTTTATAGGATGAAAGTGCCAAACAGCGGAAGCTTACTGAAAAGGAAAATAGCCTAGTCGAGACCCAGGCATCGGGAGGGGTGTCTGCACGTGTCTGCTTCGAATATTTTCGAGCAGGCAGCTCATTGCTGTGCTTTATCTTCATGGTGTTCGTCATGTTGCTGTCGCAATTGGTTTGTAGTGGCTCCGACTACTTTTCCAACATCTGGACGCGGCAGGAGCATCTGCGATCTCAAAGCGAACCCTCGAGTCTAACCACCTATGAGTGCATGTACATCTATGGAGTCCTCATTCTTGGTGTGGTCATTATGACTACTTTCCGTGGCTTCCTCTTTCTGAAGACATGCATGCACGCTTCCAAGGTCTTGCACGATCGAATGTTTCGTTGCATCTTGCATGCCACAATGAGATTTTTTCAAAATAACACCTCAGGCCGAATACTCAATCGCTTCTCGAAGGACATTGGTACCATGGACGAATGGCTGCCCCGAAATATGCTGGAGTTCATTCAACATGGCTTGGTTATACTTGGTATATTGGCTTTAATTGTTGTGGTCAATCCCATGTTATGTCCCGCTGTGGCTGTTGTAAGTATTCTGGATATGCTCATATTAAAAGTGTATTTGCGCCCCTCGCAGGATCTGAAGCGCATGGAGGGGATTTGTCGGAGTCCCGTATTTTCATATTTGACATCAACTCTATCTGGCATATCGATCATACGCTCACGTCAGATGCAGAGCACAGCCATCAAGGAATTTGATCTACTACAGGATGTCCACAGCGGCGTTTGGCAGCTGGCAGAGTCCACTAACACGGCCCTTGGGCTGTGGGTGGACACAATCAATTCCGTGTTCCTCGCAGCTGTTACATTCAGCTTTATTGTACTCAGCAAAGGTAACACAATTCGCCGCAGTAGTAAATTCCAAGAAACAATATAAAGAAATACTTTGATTTTCAGCCACTTACAGCGGCAATGTTGGCCTGGCCATCTCTCAAGCCATTCTCCTCTCAGGCATGGTTCAGTATTGCGTGCGACAGTTCGCCGAGTCACTGCAGCAAATGACAAGTGTAGAGCGTGTATTGGAGTACACGGAATTAGAGCAGGAGCAGGAGCTGGAGTCGGCGGTCAGTGATAGCAATGAGCCTTCTGAGCAATGGCCTCAGCACGGAAAGGTTGAATTTCGGGACATGAGCTTACGTTATGATCCTAATGGATTAGCTGTGCTCAATCATCTCAGCTTAATTATTGAACCAGGCTGGAAGGTGGGAGTCGTGGGTCGCACTGGTGCAGGAAAGTCCTCGTTGATAGGCGCACTGTTTCGACTGGCATACATTGAAGGGTGCATCTTCATAGATGACGTCGAGACGGGCAGCATATCTTTGGAGACGCTACGTACCCGCATTTCAATTATACCACAAGATCCAGTCCTGTTTTCGGCCACCATCCGGTATAACCTGGATCCATTTGGTCGGTACAGCGACTCGCAGCTGTGGTCTGCTCTTGAAGACGTCGAGCTGCGGGGAGTGATTCCCGGTCTGGATTTTATGGTCACCGAGCGAGGCAGCAATTTCAGTGTGGGTCAACGACAGCTCCTTTGCCTAGCTCGTGCGATCCTGCGGAACAACAAGCTTCTAGTTCTGGATGAAGCAACAGCAAATGTGGATTTGCTGTAAATATCTCTCAATCCTGCTATATTCCATATGTACTAAATCCATTGCCTTTCCAGCACCGACTCATTGATACAGCGCACGATTCGTGATAAGTTCCAAAGCTGTACAGTATTGACTGTCGCGCACAGACTGCACACCGTCATGGATTCGGATCGCATTATAGTTATGGATGCCGGTAATGCAGTTGAATTTGATGTCCCACACGTGCTGCTTCAGAAACCACACGGACTGCTTACACAGATGCTTGAGGCAACCGGCAGCGAGGCCGATGCACTGCGACAGTTAGCCAGTAAATCATTCCAAGAAATGCTGCAGCCAAGTGGCAACAGAGGAATAGACGAGAGACAGTTACTTAAGCTGCTGGAGCGTACTGCAGGAATTCTCGTCGACAAACAAGTGCCATCTTAGATATGTATATACACATATATTGTTTTTTTTTTGTACTACTAAGCGAAAGATAAATTAGATATAAGGTTACAATGATGTGGGCTAACTACATATGGGCAACAGCTTAATTAAATATCCCTCACGCGCATTAGTATATTATATATGAAGAATGTTATTAATGATCCCTAATAGATTTTATAGTGGAGCCTGGTTGCATTTGAGCGTTAGGGCTAGACGTAAAGTCTGATTGGGCACAGTAACCATGCGTAGGATGCAGTCCACTGGCTGTTCATTGAGGCACTGCATGGTGAACTGCGAGGCGCACTTGCCCAGCAGCATGTGAAGCTGCTTCAGAGCGACCCGTCGTCCTATGCAGGAACGCTGGCCAATGGCAAAGGGCAGAGTGCCATGCGACTTATGCAATTGCTCCTTCTGCCCGAGAATCCAGCGTTCGGGCAGAACTTTGAGCGGTTGCTCAAAATGTGCTGGGTTTCGGCCAGACGTGTAGAGAGAGACGAGCACAAGGGTCTGCAATGGAATACAAATGTTGGGAATTCGTGCAACTGTAAAGAGTATAAGCTCACATCTTTTTCTATGTAATGACCACCAATTTGTGCATCCTGCGGCAAGTAGCGGCCAATGAATGGGGCAACTGGGTACAAACGTAGTGTTTCCCGGATCAAGCCATGTAACAGCTGCGACTCAGATGCAGCTCGTTCTTGGGCGATGCGCTGCTGTAGCTGCTGGTCACAGGAGAGCACGTACAGAGCCCACTGACTGCTGAAGGCGGTCTGTGGGGAATTGGTAGGGAATTATTGTAACCAGAGATATGTTAAGCTGCTAAGCTGCAGACCGTGTCACCTGCTGCTATGACCAGATCCACGAATATTCGCTTGATCATCTCGCTGGGCACTGCCGCAGCTTGTAGCTTGTGATATAATGCCTCCTCCTGCTCCGACTGAGGCTGCTCTTGTTGCAAGCTAATGCAGAGCTCAATTATGGCTGCACCCTGCTGCAGCACCTCTCCCACATTGTTCTCGAAGTCGCGCCAGATGCGCAGGTGCAACAGCTGTGCCAGCCTGGGAGGAACGTTCATCAGCTGCGAGCTGTGCTCGAAAACCTTGTGAACGATTTGTGTAAATTCATCCAGGGCGCATTGCATTTGAGGGCAGTTCAAAACGGATGATCCAAACATGATGCTGCAGAGCACTGAAGATTCAACTTTGGTGAGCTAACGGTCTTCGAATACATTGTTTTAATACCTCACCTTCGATAGACCAACGATACAATTGCCTTTCAAGATCTGGCAGCTCGTAATGTTTTCCATTTTCGGCTGCCTGCTCTGTGTGCGATTGCCATGTGTCCGCCAATTGCCGCGTACAGTTCTCAATATGGACGTCCATCCAATTCAAATTACCATTGAGCAGCAGCCGATTAAGTATACGCCGATTGTGCAGCCACTCAGCGCCCTCCCTGATCAAATTAGAAATTCCCAGGCGAAACTGAAGTCTGATTTGCAATTCATTTTATGCGCCACTTACATAAAGAAGAGTCCACGTTGGCAGGCATGTCGCTTGTTGTAGTACGTCCAGGCATCCGGCAGCGGATGCTGTGGATATTGACCCTCTTGCAGAAAGAGACTGCGCATTAGATTTGCTGACGATATGAACACTGCATCCTGTGTGCCGCCCAATCTTTCGCGAAAGATAGTTCCGTATTGTCGATGTCGTCCATCCACATATTTGTGGAGGCTTTATAGAAAATGGTTTCAAAAATCTGTTGTTTTTTTTTAACTCAATCACATCTTGAAACTTACTGCGGTGCTCCTCCGGCTGCTATCAAATCAAACAGTGTGCCCACAATGGGCAATCCCTTGACGCGTGGTATGGGCACGTATTTGGGCACAATCTGTAGGCTAGGGCTTGGATAGTTGCTTTGCAGTTCGGCTTTAAAGTGAGACATAATGCGCAACAGCAGCGTCCTGAGCAGCTGAACAAGCCAACGCAGCAGACCGCCGCGGCACAGCACCTGCTTGGTCATCTCCAGTAAACCAGATCAAGGGACACCCTGACACACCCAGCTGCAAGACAGGCAGCGAAATACTCGTACTGCCTGCACGAATATCTCCCAGGAAATTCGAGCCCAACGCACCACGGAACGACAAGGGCAAGGCCAGTCACAGAACTGATTCGACATGCTGTCCGGCTTGTGCCTTATAACCGATAACGGTCAATAAAAAAATGCGAAGAGCAAAGACGAAGCCGAAGAGACCGGACCGACTTTTTGAGCACGCAAAGGCGCGATAAGATCAACGGCACCTTGGTTGCAATGCTTGGCAAAAGTACTCAACTACCTGCCTCTATTATCTGACAGATACTTTCCGCTTATTTGGCCGTCCCTCAGGCCAGTGTGCCTTAATAGTATGCACGCAAATCCAATAAACGAAACTCCAACGAAAGTAGACGCTGAGTGGACTGAAAATGCGTTCGCCTTCGATATTGCTGGCCATGCAAATTGTGTAGAGCGGCCGAAGATTCGGTTTTCGGCAATCGTTCAAGAGCTCCAAGCAGTATAAGCATACGACGATTCGGTTCCTCCTAGCTTTCGCGTTCTTCTGTTCTCTTCGAGAATTGTTTGGGTTTTTGCATAAATCTACATACATACATACATATGTATATGTATATGGTTAAAAATCGATTTATTTTAATGATCACATTAAATTGATGATCGATAGCCTTAAAATATTGAATAAAAGAATTACATTTCATAAAGTCTTTTAATATTAAATATAAATACTAACTTTACGACATTATAATATAGATATAAAAAATATAAAAAATATGTTTTTTTAACTGTTACAAATAAATACACATGTATGTAAATTTGATTTTAGATTTTAAATATATTTAAGTTAATATATTATCAAATATCTAGTTTGGCGTAACACACTTTTGTAGTCATGTGTACTCTTAAATTTCATATTATTAACGATAAGAATCTCTCTAGCTCTCTCTCTCTCTCTCTCTCTGTGAGCCGCTTGTTGTGCAAACAGCTTACGCTCTCCATCGCTGGGGGAGAAACAACTGGCGGGCATTAGTTGAATGGTTTGTTCCATTCAGTTGCAGTCATTCGTTCTCAGTTACAATCGAGCCGTGCGTCGCGTCGGTGCTCGAGCTGGCGGTTGCGCGAGTTGGAGGGATTATTGGTTCGTTAGTTCATTGCTTCAATGGTTGGTGAAAATTGTGCACGTGTTACAACATCGAAAGCTTCAAGTGGTTCGCAATTAGAAGAGCAAAACAAGCACAAATATTGCTTAATCGTATAAATTTGAATAAATATATTGTGATCCCAACAGAATATTGCGTATATTTACATAACAAAAGCAGGGTATGTGAACGTAGAAAGTGATATTCCAAATGTGCGGACGTTTGTTTGCATGTGTGCGTGTTTCGCCGGTGGACGTCATAAACTTTGCTCAATTCTATTCGGCTGCCATAATCTGTTAAGATATTCACAAAGTTATTTATTTAACTCATGCTGTGCACTTTGTGATATTTTTAGGCCTTTCCTTGCAGTCAGTCGGTCAATGGCCAACAACTCTCGCTTTAGGGGCGTGTTATTGCATCGCCTTTGGTATGCAGCTGCACAGGTCTTGGCCGGCAACTAGCAGCCATTTGCCGGCTAGTTGCTATACGGCTAAAAAATGACGGTATTATAATATGTCTGATTACACCTGGTAATATGTGTATTTATATATGTATATATAATTGCATATACATATACGTCCGCCCAGACTTCAGTGATATGCCGGTTTAAAGTAAATACAAACACGCCATGTGTATGTTGGTATCAGAGTGTTCACTTATAGTTATTGACTTTTTAGAGGGGAAATTAATCACCTTTTGCAATCTGCGGCATATATTTTGTTAATTCATTGCAATTATTTATTATTCGAGCAACAGTTGAGCAGATTTGTTGGAACAACTGTTGATATCAAGAGTATGTGTGTGAGAGTGAGAGTGTGTGATAGAGAGAGTGGATAAAGAGAGAGAGAGGAAGTGGTGAAAAAGTCGCATTCCAATTTGGTGAATATATATTCTTTTACACACTACTTCATATCATCATAAAAATTGTTGTAATTTTAAATATTTACTTATTGTTACTACATAAATTATTTTATCAACAACATTGAGTTGGTTGACTTGCTCAGTTAAAAGAGTGGCAAATTAAATGTAGCATCCAAATATATGTATCAAGTATGAAAAATAGACATAGACAGATATTAATCTCGATTGTACTGAACTATCTGTTTGTGTTTTAATTAATTAATAATATTATTATTATATATTTTGCTATATTCTTTTAATATTGAATACTCGATTTCTATATAAGCATTACCACCAGCTGTGCGAATACTTGGAATTTGTATACTATAGATGTAAGGAGACATGCCTCATGTCTTTTATATTCAGTCATATATATTTACATGCACACACACAAATACAAACATATATACAAGCATATCTTGATTTTTACAGCTTTGTCGTGACAGCGTTTTAATTGATTTCTCTGGGGAGACACATTTCTTTATATAAACATTGGACCCATTATTCAATTCCAATAAAACTTGATACACTGTCAACCCTTATAGTACATAACTAATTTGTATGAAGGGATAGTACTCAATTATTGCAGACAGAAAGACCATTCATTTCAATAAACGGGTCTGCAGTATGGAACCTCTAGAGCTTTGCAGTCAGTTATTAAAATCTGTACATACAGATATGGGTGTATATACATTTGTATATGTATGGCCGACGCCCATTCTATTTCATTCCAAAGTCGAAAAATATTAGTTAAACTCGACAAGAATTGGGTTAAAGACAATTCTGTTCCATAAAAAATAAAAAATATTCTTATGCTTATCGCTCATGTTAAGCTTATCCCACAAACATTTGCCTTTTGTCTAGCTGATATGTACTGCAATTAATAAAAATTATTATTATTGTCATAAGAATTGCGAAATTGTCAACTTTGCTCTAGATGCAATTTGATTTACGCACAAACGTCTAACGTTATCAAATGTAGACTCCAGCCAAATAAATAAACAATTGAGTGAACGACCGATATGAGTGGATGTCAATGCATTAAGTAAACATAACATTATTCACTTCAGAAACTACAGTCTTCATATATATTTCTTTTATTTACCGAGCTATGTCTATATATGTTGCTTGTAATAAAAACTTTCCGTTTGCAAAAATTAATACGTAATATGATCTCAGGTTGGATAAAAAACTATTTTTACAGCTGTTGACTTCTTTAATTTCTAGAGGATAACTAAAATACACAAATCCATATTTACAAGGCATAGAAGATAGAGCCCTGAAGCTTGACAGCTCAAGTGCACCCTCTAGGGATTGACTAAAAATATTATATTCATGTTTAAATCACAATCATTTCTTTCTGAGTTTATCTGTATGTAAAAATAATTTTATTGGTGAAATTATTGCCTAATTCATTGATGTGTTAAATACATAAGGCTTAGCCAAACTTTATATATCTAGATGTCTTATCACATTTTTCCAGTAGATTCTAGGACTTTGTATAAGAAAACATTTAAGCACGATGACTTACTTATCAAGATTATACATTATTATGTTCATATATTTGTTATAGTCAGTTTTTCCTTGAATCTTTGATTCCTCATATAAAATTCTTTTTGGAGTGAGAGTATACTCTTACTAATTAGCCACTAATGTGGCGGCTTACAGATATGCATGCTACACAAAGAGCTGGAGCTAATTCGGCACAAGGTCGTTAGCTGTGGCGGGGACTATGGTTGTGATAATGTGAAGAGATAAGGAACCATTTCGTATAGTCACGATTTTACTGTAGTTTACAGCCGGACTTGATTGAATGTATGTGACCCACCGCGTGTATGTTGTACCCAGAGATTGCTTTGCACGCTTATCAACAGAGAAATTTAATAGACTGTGATATATTGCTCAACAACAGGTAACATACAGCGCTTCCATGCCAGAATGGATAGTAGCGCCAAGCCGGAACGCAAGAATCCTCGTCAAGGGGCGAATTTTCTTTCACAATTTATTTTTGCCTGGGCGATACCTTTGCTGTATCGCGGATCACGAAAGGGCTTGAACACGGATGATCTGACGCAATGCCTCAAGGAGGATCATTCGGAGCAGCTGGGTGATAGGCTAGAGGAGTAAGTAAATAGAGTTCTGAGTTGAAATCATAATTTATATATATTTGTGACAGTGAATGGTACAAGGAGCTAGAGCGCGCCCATCGCAAGTCTAAGAAGCCTCACCTACGCAATGCTTTGTTTCGTTGCTTCCTTGGACCCACGATAGTCAATGGCATAATATGCTTTGTCTATATCGTCATAAAGTAAGAGAGCTCTACTGTTTTAGAGAAAATAATAAATTCAAAACTGATTGCAGAACGGTGATACCTGCTGTACTGGCACAGCTGCTACTGCAGTTTCAGCATCCAGGTAAACCTTTGGCCAATGCCTTCAATTCTGCAGGCCAAAACTTTAGCAGTACGCTAAATCGCACAGTGCGGGCTGTGGCAGAATTGGGGCTAACATCAGGCGATGATACCGGTAAGAAGAACCAACAATATGATTACTGTCAAATTACTTTTATAGTTATTTATAGTTCATTCACCAAATGCATTGGGTATCGATGATCCAGTCAAAGAGCACGTGAAAAGTGTTTTTCCGGAAACTGGTGCCAATGTGACCAGCATGAATATTTTTGAGGAGGGCGTTCATTATATTTGGAATGACATTTACAGTCTCGGTATAGTTTTGGTTTGCTCGACTCTGTTGGGCTGTTTTATGATCCATCATGTTGACTTGAGGCAACGCCTGTTGGGCGCTCGAATGCGCATAGCCTGCTGCTCTCTGATCTACAGAAAGACTTTACGGCTGTCTATGAAAACAGCGGGCCAAACACCAGCTGGCTATCTAATCAATCTACTCTCCAATGATGTGAATCGCCTGGACTATGGCTTTATATTCATGCATTGGATCTGGATTATGCCGCTCCAAGCGGTGCTTACCTGCTATTTAATATGGCTACGTATTGGCATCCCAGCTCTAGTGGGCGTCATCGGGTTGCTACTGAAAACGGTGCCTATACAGTCGGCATTTAGTAAGCTAACCTCAGTGCTTCGCATGCGTATAGCTGAGCGTACGGATGCGCGCGTTGGAATAATGAATGAACTGGTGCAGGGTATCCAGGTTATCAAGATGTATGCTTGGGAGAAGCCTTTTGAGGCGGTGGTCGCCGAGGCCAGACGGCGCGAGATAAAACAGATTCGATACGCTTCCTACCTACGTGGATTTTACCTCAGCACCATGGTTTTCACTGAGCGCTCCACCTTGTATATAACTCTGGTCGCAGCTGCTCTCTTGGGACATCAAATTACGGCTGACTTTGTTTTTTCGGCTGCCAGCTACTATAACATCCTGCAATTGGTGGCGGCCATTTGGTATCCGCTGGCCGTTAGCTTCGGTGCCGAGGCCTTGGTTTCTTTACGTCGCATTCAGGCGTTTCTTCAGCTGGAGGGGCGCGATGAGATGGTCCATGGACTAACACACAAACGACAGCAGGATATCGGCGAAACACGTGCAATAGTCCTGAAAGACATCAGCGCTAGCTGGGAAAAAGAGCGACCGCAACGCACGCTGCAGAGCTTTAACTTGCAGATAGAAAGCGGCCAGCTCTGTGCAGTGATCGGTACGGTTGGAGCTGGAAAGAGCTCGCTGCTGCAGCTGCTACTTGGCGAGCTGCCCATAGTCGATGGTGGTGTCATTATACAGGGTGAACTCTCCTATGCCTCACAGGAGCCGTGGCTTTTTACCGGCACCGTTCGCAATAATATTCTGTTTGGCGAGCAGTACGAGCGTAAACGATACCAGGATGTAACCAGATGCTGTGCCCTGACTACAGATTTTCAACAACTCAGTAATGGGGATAAGACAGTCGTTGGAGAACGAGGAGCTTCCTTATCTGGTGGCCAACGTGCTCGTATTAGCTTGGCACGAGCGGTCTACAAACCAGCATCGATTTACCTTCTGGATGATCCATTAAGCGCGGTGGACGCACATGTTGGACGGCATTTGTTCGACGAGGTGATTGGACCACGTGGCAGATTGGCTCAGCAGAAGGCGACCCGTGTGCTCGTCACCCATCAGGTACACTTTCTCTCGGAAGCCGATTGGATTGTCATAGTGGATCAGGGACGCATTTTGAGGCAAGGCACTTATGAGGAACTTGTCAACAGTGACCTGGACTTTGGCAAACTACTGGAACGTCCAAAAGAAGTTGACAGTTCTGGTAAGAACCTGGAAGCATCGCCTGTAACAAGTTTGAGTGGACACGATACAGACGAAGACGATGATATACCCTATATTGATGGCTATCAGCCGTTGCGGAAACAAAGCAGCTCCACACATGGCAGCAAGTCGGTGAGTAATGCAATATAATATGAAATATGAATTGCATTAATGGTTTCCAACAATTACAGCTGAACAGCAGTGAGCAAACGGACGTTGATCAAGATGAAGATGAATTGGCCGAGGCTCAAGCCTCGGGCAGCATCTCTCCGCGTGTTTGGTATGAATACTTCCATGCGGGCAGCACGTGCTTGAGCTTTAGTTTCATGGTGTGCGTCATGCTGATGTCGCAGGTGGTGTGCAGCTGCTCCGACTACTTTTCCAATATCTGGACGCAGGAGGAGCATCGGCGATCACAGGGCGAACCAACCAGCGTTAGCACTTTCGAGTGCATATATATTTATGGTGCGCTCATCATTGGCGTCGTGGTTATGACAACGTTTCGTGGATTTTTATTCTTCAAGACGTGTATGCATGCGTCCAAAGTGCTCCACGATCGAATGTTCAGCTCTATACTGCATGCGACCATGCGATTCTTTGATACCAATCCCTCTGGTCGTATACTCAATCGGTTCTCTAAGGACATGGGTGCAATAGATGAGCTCCTGCCACGTGCCATGATGGACTTTATTCAGATTGCCCTGGTCATGTTTGGCATATTGATTGTGATAGCTGTGGTGAATCCTATTCTTCTGGCTGCAATGCTAGTTGTAGCTATAATCGACTCGCTTATATTAAAGCTCTATCTGCGCCCATCACAAGATCTAAAGCGCCTAGAAGGCATTTGCCGCAGTCCCGTATTCTCTCACCTAAACTCCTCTTTGACGGGTCTTTCGATCATACGCTCGCGCCAGCTACAGGATGTGGTCGCAAAAGAATTCGATCTGCTGCAGGATGTGCACAGCAGCGTCTGGCAACTGACCATGGCAGTCAATACGGCATTGGGCCTGTGGTTAGACTGCGTCAGTTGCGCATTTCTCACGGCTGTGACTTTCAGTTTTATTGTCGCCAACGAATGTGAGCTTTGTAATCATAAAGGATTGGCAACGGATTATTAACCTTGATTATTGCTTTCAGCCACTTATAGCGGCAATGTGGGCTTGGCTATCTCGCAGGCTATGATCCTAACTGGTATGGTGCAGTATGGTGTCCGTCAGGTGGCAGAGTCACTGCAGCAGATGACCAGTGTGGAGCGTGTGTTGCAGTACACGGAACTGGAACAGGAGGATACGTCTAAGGGCGTGGAACCTTCTCAACAGTGGCCTACACTGGGGCAGGTGGAGCTGCGCGACATGAGCTGTCGCTACGATCCTAATGGCTCGGCTGTCCTGAAGCATCTTAGCATAATCATTGAACCAGGCTGGAAGGTGGGAATCGTGGGTCGTACTGGCGCAGGAAAGTCTTCGCTTATTGGAGCTCTCTTTCGCCTGGCATACATTGAAGGTGGGATCTATATAGATGGCATCGAGACGGGCAGCATATCGCTGGAGACACTCCGTACCCGCATTTCTATTATACCACAAGATCCTGTACTCTTTTCGGCCACCATCCGATATAACCTGGATCCCTTTGAGCGTTACAGCGATGCAGAGCTGTGGCGCGCTCTCGAAGATGTTGAGTTGCGTGGCGCGATTCCCGGTCTGGATTTTATGGTCACCGAGCGTGGCAGTAATTTCAGTGTGGGCCAACGTCAGTTGCTTTGCTTAGCCCGAGCTATCCTGCGCAACAACAAGGTGCTAGTGCTGGATGAAGCAACTGCCAATGTAGATCCACAGTAAGTCGACAATTAGGCAACCATTGAGCGGCTTATCATATATATTTTCATCTCTATAGAACGGATTCACTGATCCAGCGGACAATTCGTGTCAAGTTCCGCCACTGTACGGTACTGACTGTCGCTCACAGACTGCATACAGTCATGGATTCGGATCGTATTATTGTGATGGATGCCGGCAGTGCAGTGGAGTTTGACGTACCACATTTGCTGTTGAAGAAACCGCATGGAGTGCTCAGACAAATGGTCGAAGCTACCGGAGGAGAGGCTGACGCTCTTAAGAGTGTTGCCAGCAGCTCATTCAAACGTATGCAGCAGGAGCGCGAAGAGAGAAGATCAAGAGAGGACGAGCAGGATAATTAGACGCGCATTTAACCTCGAACTTAGCGTTTAACCTTAGCTACTCAAAGAACAATAAGACTTGGGCCACCAGTACAGTCCCAGTTAGCACGTTCGTTCGGATGTGAATAATAATCATAATTACAATCTTTTTACAAGCAACATTCAACCGGAACGTGTTAAATATTTCCATTAAACTTTTGTATATGATATTAAGTGTAATTTAATTTTTTTTTATCAGCGTCTATATGTAAGAATTGTTTAATTCATTTGGATTATTCTCTTCGTTCGGATTATTACTTAAAACAAAATCGAAGTATACTGCCTCTAGATTAGTTGAACCGGAGCCTCGTACTCAGCAACATTTTAAATGTAAGCATAAAATATAAATTAAAATGCAGAATTCAAGGGCTAAGTGATTAGTTCCTAATTAATATAAAATCTTACATTTATGGGAGTTCTAATCTCGTGTATGCCACAAGTACATATTGCTTTAAAAGTTACTTAAATAGTTGAGTAAATATTTGGATAAAGTTCTTAAAAGAAAAAAGGCGGCTGATTGTTTTTGATATATATATTTCTTTAATAACGCTGATATTTTTGATAAGATATTACGCATTCAATTAATAAGAATGTTTCACTTTACCCAGTTTAGGTGCTAGTTAGAATTTAAAAATATATTTTAATTTAAAAATAATATATAAATATATATTATAATTTAAATACAAACCACCTAAAATCATGGTTGGATATAATCTGACCAATAAAATACAAGCAACCACACTGTGAATCGTGTACTTGAAACATTAGTTAAAATATATGGAAATGAATAAAATTTATTAAAATATATATAAATAGTTCTCATAAAAATTGCATTTTGACGATCACTATGAATGTCTTTAGTTGGATCATAAATAACGGGCAAACACAAACACATATATAGGAAATAATTTAAAAATTTGGAAAAAATCTACATTATTTTCTTGATAATCTCTCTGATGTCTTCGCACTGCGTCCCGCTGACGTTTTCACCGTAGAGATGGTTTGCTGTTCATAAGGCACAGGCGGTGTTCCATCGGCGTAGTGCACCGCTGAGATACGACTCTCGACTGAAAATAGCTGCGAGTCTCCGCTGTGCACAGAGCCCGCCTTCTGCTGCATGGAGGCAAATGAGCCAACGGGTGTCGATGTCTTCTGCCTGTCATTGGTGCCATTGGTTGCATGGCCGTGCGCTGGAGAGTTTCGCGAACTTGGGGACAGAGAATCGATCACTGATTGCAGAAAATGGCTCTTCAGCGATTCGTCGGTGCTGTCAGAGTTGCTGTCGCTAACGGGCACACGGTGCTTAAGCAGCTCTTTGGTGAGAAACTCACGCAAATTAAGTGTACGCCCCATCTGACTGACATCTTGTGGAGTTTCCGCAGGCCTTCGAAATGAGGCTTGTTCCATATTCCCGCCAGAAAGTCTCTGTCGACGTTCTGACGATGCAGCGCTGATGTTCGTTGGTTCAGCGTGTCCTGATTGCTGCCTCTGGCTGTCCGATAGGCGCGGTGCCATGCGCTCCATATCAAATTGCACTTCGATAGTTAACGGGGACCTGGACAATGGTTCTATGCCACTTTCATTGGGCGAATATGAGCTGACATTCGGCGGTACGCTTTCACGACGTGTACTGCTGGCTATATCTAGGTCGGGCATCTCGCAGATTCGTGCATCCCGCTTAAATGATGACTTAAGTATGCGCCTGTTTCGCAGCTCTGCCTCGACATTGAAGGAATCACTGCTGTCCAGGCTGGCGCTGTCAATCAGCTCGCGTTGCTCAGGGGGCTGTCGCTCCAGCAGTTGTTGTATATAATCGCGTCGGTTTGGAAACTCACGTACCCTGATGTTCTGGCGGCGCAGTTGCTGTAGCAGCTCATCTGTTGCCAAGAAGGATTGCTGATCTGGTTCGAAACTCACATGGGTCGCCGATGTTATGTTATGTAGATAAGCACTGATACTGGGAAACTCGCGATAATCAACATCATGACCGCGTTGCTTGATGGCTTGAATGAGTTCTTCAAATTCGTGTTGCAGCCGAGTGCTTTGATTTGTATCCAAGTGCGTCAGATCAAGCTGTAGCTCCCGTGCATACTGCTTGAAACTAGGAAAGGGAATGGCTGCCGGGGTTGCAGGCACAATATGCGACTGTGCGGGCGTATCCACTTCCGTAATGGTGGACAGCTCGTGTGCCAGTTCTTCCGCGGCCAGTTGTGGACTATATCGTCGTATTGTCGCTGGTGGCGCTCTGCCGCGACGCGCTCCAGTGCTCTGTGTGGACGAGGGCAATGATTGAGGCTCGGCCTCCGGCAGCTCCACCAGGCCCATCGCTGTTAAAGGCCGTGAAATAGATATACCGCTATCAAGACTGGCGCCCGTTGGCTTGTTCTTCTGCAACGGCAGCGCCTCGCACTGGGATGCCGTAGTATTATGGCTATCACTCCGCTCAGATGCAGAGCGAGAGCGTTGCTGCCCCGGTAACGGAGGTAAATCGAAGTATTCTGTGGAATGGCGATCACCTTCACTGGCAGAGGTTAGCGTGACTTCGACTAGGCGCTGCTTCTCCTCGCGTACCTTAGTTATTAGATCTGTTAACTCGGCAATACGCTGCGTGCAATTCTCCGTGAGTATGGCATAGCGCTCCATGTGACGCGCTGCACACTTTTCTGGGGATATCGGAGCTATGCTTTTAGTTGCCTCCTCGGCTCGTTGTCTTGGCAAAGTTGCGGGACTGCGAGTTGTAGTTGCTACTTCAGTACTGACCACTTTATTCTGCTTGATCTGCTGCGTTGGCTGTCGAGTTGTTACATTCGCACGCAGTTCTTCTGCAGATGGTCGTCTGGGAGCAGCCGCTTGTCTGCTAGTGGTAGGTCTTTCAGTTTCTTGTTGTTGTTTTCGCTGCTGCTGCTGCCTGGCCAAACGATTATTCCAAATCTCATCAAAGGCGCGCTTGCTGCTTTCCTGCTGTTGTTCCTGTTCCTTCTGCTGACTGCGCAGCGTTTCCTCGAGCTCAGATACAAAACAGCGATTTTCTTGGATAAAATTCTGCACGCGCTCCACCCGCTGATTGTCAAGTAATTGATTTTCTATGCAGCCTGAAGACATATTGTTAGGATTATTAATTATCGATTCAGTAGGGGATGTCACTTCAGAGCTGGTGACACCTAACTGATCTACGCAGGTCCGGGACATGCCCAGCAAACGTTCCACATAGTGAGCGACGAGTGGGTGCAGCGGCTCGGTTGGAGCAGGCAGTGTAGCGCTGACGGCCTCTACAGGATTTGTGTTTTTATAGATTACTGGCGGCAACTCACGATATGATGTTGAGGTGGAATCTATTGAGCTCTGCCGTTGAGTCTGAACAGGTGCCACTGTGGCTGAACTATTAGTGGGCTGGGTTGATGAAGACGAAGTTGGCTTTGACTTGCTGTCGGACTTGGATTGTACTTTGTCCTGAGACTTGTGTCTGGGCACACATTGCTTGACGCTACCATCGCTCTTCACCTTGATTATAATCTCGACTGGGCCATCATCCTTTTTCCTACGATCCTTCTGACCATCCGACTTTTTTTGCTCCTTGTATAACAGACGCAAACGTTGCTCCAACAGCTCCTCCTTCTGCCGTAGTTCCATCTCCCGCTGGCTTATATTGTTTGCAGAGCCTGTGAGTATGTTCGCGCGCTCCTTGCGTATCGAATCGATCACTTTCTTTGCATTGTGGTCAGTCATTTCCCCCGCCTGCAACTCCGCCAGCAATTGTGTTCGGATTTTGTCGATGCGCTGCAACAAACTCTTTAGTTTCATAGACTTGGACGAGTTGCCCTGCATCCCGTTGAGCTCTGTGCGCAGTTGCTTGCTCTGATCGTCAACGTAATCCAGGAGAATGGAGCGGCAGCTGCCCGTGCTAGCAGCATCATCCACCTTACTCGGCGGATTACCTACATTGATTGCCTCCGGTACGCTCGATCTCGAACGAACGCTTCCTTTGCGAGGTGAGAAGTTCTTGGTTACGCTCACTTCGGGGCAGGTAACGATGGCAGGTCGCAAAAGCATCTCCTCCATAGCTGCATTCATTTTCTGTTCACGTCGCAACGCCATATCCGCGAAGCGATGGCTAGGAACAAAATTGGTCTGCGTGATAAAGGATTTTAAAATAAGTAACTGCATAAGGTGAAATAAGATTTTAGCTAACATCACTCGGCAACAGTTGCGGCTGCTGTTGTGTTAACGCCTCCAATTTCTCCTCCAATTCAGCGCAATCTCGACGCACCTGCTCACGTTGCAACGCCTTCTGACCGCGTTCTTCGGTTATTTGTCTACAACAAATTATATAAAATGTTACTATCTGATTAATATGGTTTCTTATCAATCCTACCGTTGATTAATCTGTTCCTGTTCGCGCAACTTACGCATTTGAGTCTCAATGCGTGCATTTTCCATGGCATTCATTTGACTGCAATCCTGCTGACTTAATTGCACGTGTTCCCCGGATGCCTTATAATTCCGACGATATTTATTATTGTGATCATAGAACTGGACGTGTCCAGTCGTATGGATTGTACCACTCGGTGTCTTCGAGGAACCTGTCGATTGACTGGCCATCAGATTCGTTGGACCAACACTTGAGCTGGTGGCAGAAGTAGCCATTGGTAACTGGGATTGACCCTGGCCTGCTGCAGGCATCGGATATGGAGGCATGGGATAAGGCAGCATATTATACGGTGGCATCATCTGTGGAGCATACATTGGATGCGAACCCATGTGGGGATGCATATAAGGCAGTGAATGCATATGCAGGTGTTGCATTTGCTTCGGATCCATTGGTGGCTGCTGCATGTGAAACAGTTGTATGGGTGGTTGCTGCATTGGGTTCATACGGGACTGCTGTACGCCCTTTTCTTGCGTCTCCGGGACTTCCGTGTTCTCAGAATTGGCTGGCACTAAATTGGCTGGTTTCGCTGATGCTGCACTGCGTTTAAAGCCCGCATCTATGACCTTAGCTGGTGGAATGGACTGTTTGCCGTTGGCTCGCAACGAAGAACGCTTTGGGAATTGCTGAAGGTTGTCTGCTGGCAGCACTGCAGGTGTTTCAATAGACACAACGATTGGATCTATTGCTGGCCTGGATGGTGAAACATTAGAGGAGGCAGCTTGGAAGTCTTCTGTTGCCGTTTTTCTAGGTGTTCGGGGCGACGGTCTTGCAGGACTTTTAGGGCGGTCTGCTCTCTCTTCACATGTTTGTCTTTGAGCGCCCTCCAAGTTTGAATCTGCACGTCGAACCAAGTCGCTGATTTGCGTGAAACGAGGCCGAGTAGGCATTGTCTCAAAAGCTGGTGCTACGCCTCCCTCTTCTGGTGGATGCAGTCCTGATCCATCTGCACTGGGGCGAACGACGCGGCTAAATTTGCGATTGTTTTGCATATATAGATCGTTAATTTCGATTCCGTTGCGTGTACAGATCTCCATGGAGTCTTCGCTTTCGTCATCCACATCTAAAATAACTGGCGGCGTCTTTTGCAGGCGAGCTGAGCCTACATTCGCATCGTCACCAGCTGCTTGAGATTCGTAGTCATCGCAGCTGCTGTTGATGTTGCTGCTGCTGTCGGATGTTACATCGAGCAACTCCTCCTCCTCGGTGTTCTTGTTGCGTGTTTTATGACGTTTGCGCTTGCCCATACAATGTCCTTTCACAGCTTTGCTGGCTTGCTTATTGCACGATTTGTTCTCCTTGCCTCCTTTTTGCCTCCCTTTGTGCACTGGCGTCTGTGTGCCTGCAGTCGCGCGGCCTGCTACATTCAGGGCCGGCGTTATCGCTGAGCGCAGAACAGTTGTTGGATTGTGTTGTGCTGCACGTTTCGCTGCAAGTCGACGGCACTTTTGCATCTGCTCAGCACGTTGCTGCTTTTGTTTTTCGGCTTTTTCCGTTTCAGCCTGGGCGGCCCGATGGGCGGCACCCACTTGAAACATCGAGGTACGGTAGTCCTGACATTTTTTGGCCACAACATGCTCACGCCATGTATCTAGCTCTTGCTGTTTGACTTGCTCCAGGTTTTTTAATTGCCGCGATTGTTCCGCCGCCACCTCTTGGCGTATGTGGCGAGCCAAGCTGCTCGATTTCTCGCGCACCTTCAATTTCGTAATATTATAGTGTAAACACAAAGCAGAAACGTAACTGCGTCTTACCTGTTGTAAACGAGTTATGCGACGCTCGTTTTCGAGATCTTTTTTAACGCGTTCGGGATCAGCAAATCTGTAGCGCTGTTTGATGTTTGTATCAAGCTTACCAGCTACTGTCATATTCATCGTCATTGTCAAATACAATTTATACTAAGCACTGAAAACATTTACTAACACTTAACAAAAAGGCTTTTTGACTACAAAATCAAAAGCCAACGTTCAAAATTCCTCGACAAGCTAACAAATGGAAGCGCACACGCAGACACAGTGTTGTATTTGAGCGCATATCGATACAGCGCTCCAATGATGCGATAAATATATCGACACATCGTCGATAGATAAAAGGAAAATCAGCTGTTCACTTTTGTTTTGGTTACGAGATTGTGGACATTCAAATTGATTTTTTTGTATAACTCACTTTGCTAAAATGGCTTTCATGTTGCGTCAGCTGGCAAAACCTGCTCTGCAAAGGTAAATACAAAGAAAAAGAAACTATAAGCCAGTTAAAAATGAATATTTATTCGCAGAACTTTGCTCAATGCGAGCTCAGCTTCAATACGTCCAGCCGCCAAAGACGCCGCTGCAAACGCCCCTGCAACAAATACGCAACAGCAGCAGCTGTTGGTGAGCGAAAGTTGCTTGAAACGTTTGCGTGAGATATGTAATGATGGCAGCTTCCTGCGCATCACTGTTGAAGGTGGCGGCTGCTCTGGATTTCAGTACAAATTCGACTTGGACAGCAAGCTAAACGAAGATGACTTACAGTTTGGTGAGGACAAGGCCAAGGTGGTAATTGACACCGTCTCCCTGGACTACTGTACAGGCGCTACCGTGGACTATCATAGCGAGCTGATCCGAGCTGGATTTCGCATGATCGCCAATCCGCTCGCTGAACAGGGCTGCTCGTGTGGCTCCTCATTCTCGATTAAATTGTAATTAATAGTAATTAATAATTCGTTAATTGTTAAACTTTAGTGAAATATTTAAACACACAGATATAAATTTATATGTTCAGCTATATACACACTGCATCGATTGTAACTTTTAAAAAAATATGCTGTGCAGCCCCACTAGCAGTTTGTAGGTATTCGGGCATCTGGTTTACCGATTAAGTAAGTCGACGTCCTATCGAAATGAATTGCTTTTTAAAGGCTTCAAGTCAAGTTCTGTTTATCAACTCTGGCTATGCTCCTCCTGATTGCATGCAAGGCTCGATTATAAAATAACCAACCAGCTTATAATATAGCCAGGGTCTTGGTATTTGGACAGTGGCCGGGCTCTTTTAAATACTATACACTTTAAAGCAATGAGGCAGGTCGAAGTTCATTTACACGCAGCCAACTGTTCACTTAAGCTTATCACTTGCTCTGTCAGCACGCTGATCTGCTCCTCGTAGTTATAGCGAGTGGTGGACTGTAAGAATGTACAATCAATAAGAAGAATTAGTCTGTCATTTGTAGCAAACGGCATATGATCTTACCAACTCCTCCTCGAGCATTTGCAGGGCACTTCCAAGGCTGGACAATTGCTCGTCCTTGGCTTTCAGTTCTTGCGTGGCATTTTCAAGGCAGATTTGCAAATGCAATGTCTCTTGTTCAAATGACCGCAAACGCGACTCGGCCAGCGCCTTCAGTCGTAAGAGTTCTTCATACTTTTTGCTAAAGGCGTTATATATGAGCTGCTCTTTGGTGGGCGGCTCCTGCGGTTCCTGCAGCGAGTCGCGCGCGCGCTGTCCGCATTTGCTTTCTAGGCAGCATGGCTTAACGGTGATGCCCGCTGCAGCTGTGCTACAGCTGCAAATATTGCAGGCATCAATCAACGTTTTGCTGAGATCCACATTTGTGTTCGAGTTGGAGTTCGAGTTCAAGCTCTGGTTCAGCTTGGACACCTCGTACTGCGCTCGCCAGTGCGCCGCTTCCTTTTCGAGTAGCGCGACGCGCTCCTCGGCAGTGAGTGTTAAGGCTAAGTTGGTGTTAAAATGGTGCTGTTGTTGATTGTGCAGCGGCGTGCTATCGCTGCCAGTGGCGCTCAAAGCATCCTCGCTACCAATCTGCAAGCGGAGGCAGAAAGTTAAGATTTCATTAGGCAGTCATATTCAAGGCACTTGCCATGCTCGCCGCATCGACCAGTTTCGTTTCGAGTTCACAATTTCTCAGCTGCAGCGCTTCCACCTCTTTGCGCAATCGGTGTTCCAAATCGTTCTGGTCGCCAATGCGCTTCTCCAGCTTCTGTTCTAGCTCCGATATGCGTTCTGTGTGCAGTAATAGGTCGCGTTGCCTGTCATCTATCTGCGGGTGACAATTGTTATTTAAAGTTTTGCACGACTGCTTCCTCTATTTACCAATGACGTCAGCTGTGCGTTTTCCATTATTTTCTTTTGAAGTTCCTCGAAGATGAGCGCTTCTTGCGCTGCATTTATGTTTGTCGCTTCACTCGGTGGCTCCTGTTTGCTGCCACCTAAAAGCCCGCGCTTGCTTGTCTCCTTTTTCTTGCCCGCCTGCTCATGCAGCGTCAACTCCTGCTGCAGCTGGGACACACGCGACTCCAGCTGTTTGTTGCGAAAGCCCAGTGAGTCAACCTCCTGCTCCGTTCGTCTCAGCGATGTGGCGTTCTGTTGCAGTTGTTCACGCAGACTGGCCTCCTTCGCCTGCTCCTCTAGCACCGCCTTCTTCAGTACTTGCGCTTGGGCACGCAGCTTTGTGTGTGGGCGGATGTGGATTAAATTAGATTAATGCGCTTGTGAACGGGGCGTAAACTGTTGCTGGTTACCTTTGAGTATTCGCTCGCCAGTTTCTGGTACTTGGCCTCCGGCACAGTGGCATCCATGCTGGTCATTTTTTCTGCCATGCAGGCACGCGCAACGCCGACTTGTCCACCCTGCACAAATACAGAGTTAATTGTTTAAATAAACAGAACTATTTTTGCGCTTAGAAAGTGCCAAAGCTGCAAGATTAGTTATGGCAAAGCGTGCGATTCATCGAAAGGCAGAGATTTAGTAAATATATCGATTAAAAAAGAGGCGCCAATTAAATTTGTAACTTAACAATTTCAAATTCCTAAATTGCTTTGTAGGAGAATATGATCATTCAATAAATATTTGAGATTACTTTTATTTTTATCTTTATTGCATGCTAACAAAAAACAGTGTTTGTTGTCGATAGCAATCGACGGTAATATAAGCATAATCCTATCGATACTTACCGGTTTTAAATCAAACAACATTTTTCCCAAAGCAGTAAACCGTTTACTATAATTTATTAACTAATTTATAAAATATGTCACTAAAACTTAAGCTTCCCCATTGAATATTAGCATTAGCTTAAAAATATGTGATCGAACGGAACCTTTTCAAATATTTTGTTTGAGAGCTCTTTGAAGACCAGGCCAAAGCTTTTGGCGTAGCCAACCTTCAGTTCGTTAAACACCGTCTCCCAGTTCTCGTTTAGAAAACGATTCATTCCTTCAGACAGAGTTTTGTCATTGAAAAGATTCTCAAATTGTAAATAAACGCGTTTGGGTTCCATGGCAACGCGATACTCCTTGAGCCGCATATACTTGACGCCATCCTTCTCAAAGGGCTCTCCAATCAGACGATGTTCGATTTTTGTATTGACAAGGGTTATATTGGCCTTGCCATGCCCTGTAATGGGCAGCAACAAAATGCGGCCAGACATCTCGTATTCGCCTATCATTTCAATGCGATCCGTTTTGCTATCGCAGATTATCAGATGCTTATCCAAATCGGTTCTAAGAGGGGATGAGAACAACATATTATCTTATTGGTTTGAAATTTGGCGCGCTTCTGTTAATTACCGATATCGCTGAATCTTGCTGGTCGAGATCATATCATGCACCTTCACATTTTTCAAGGCTTGACGAAGATTTATGGGTGCGTTACCGGCGTCTATAACAAGTTTCTTCACGGACAGCGGCTCTAGTGGCGGAATGCCGAATTCTTTGTTGCCTGTCAAAGGTTTAATTGATTTAGTAGCAAAGTCACATAAAAATATTTGTATTGTTTTGTATCTTCTGATAGGAATCAATACTTACCACTTTTGAGCAATTGAATTGCGTGATTCACAGCATCTACAAGGCACTTGTCGAAGTTCGCATCGCGCTTGCATTTCAGGAAGTTTTCGGCTAAAAACGAAATAGGTTTGTATAAAAATTAATAAAATTGATCATGACATTGAAAGCAACTCGAGGAAGCCGCGCGACTCACTCAAAGTGTAATTGTAGCAGCTTTGTATTAAAGAGCAGTACTTAGCCAGAGTTCGTTGGCCACAAAACGAGTTTTACACAAAGCCATAAGTGAAGCAACAAGCAAACAAATGAGACAGCTATTCGTGGGTCTCAAGGTCAAGTCGCAGCGCATGGCAATGTATTTATCTCTGAGATGGGGCCAAATAACAAAGCCACTCATGACCTACGGCAACATAGCCACAGCCATGCATAAGACTGAAATATGTGTCATCGCAAGCGGAAGTGGTCCACTGACTGAGTGCAAACCCGTTTGCTGATATCGGTATGCTAACCTGTTTCGGTTGCATAAGATTTCCATTGACGCCTATCGATGCAGTTACAGTGTACTGTAAGTCGATGGCTCTTCGACTTTGCATACACAAGTTGTCGCCCATGGCGAGCCATTAGAATTACAGCGACCTTCGGCCCGTTAGCCAAATAAACTTACCACCCATAAATAGCATTAATCACGTTTTGGCCATAAGCAGTGTTGGTGGGCCAGAGGCCGAAACCAAGCCCATATCCATATCCAAAACCAAGCAAAGCTAATGGTGAATGCGCCAACAATAAAAGCAGAGCTAACGAAATCGCAAGCTGCGAACAATTTGCACTTGCTGCTACTAAAATTTACTTACGCAAATCTTGCGCGGCCGCTCCGCATTTTACGGTCTCCTGCGCAACCAGAGCGATTAGCAGCAGCAATATAAGTGACGATTGTTTTGACATGATGACGCTCGAGATCGGATGCGATATGCGAAATATATTGCCAATATGGACTGTGCCCAATTGAAGACTCTAATTCCAGCACGCACTGACTCGGACACACACACACTTACACAGTCAGACGCACAATCACACGAAAGGTGTTTCGACTGTTGCTGCTGCAGGCTTTGCTTTGAGTGGATCTGCTCTTCACGACGACTTATCACAGCGCAATGGAAGCGGGATGCTTCAAGCGACCGACTTATATACTGAGCTTCGGCAGCGCGGGCGCCTAAAAGCTTCCTCGTCGAACATACATATTCCGAAAAAAAGCAATCATGACGAAGCCGAGCTTTAGCCCATAAACGTGCATATATGTAAATATGTATGTATGTGTGCAGACATGTCGTATGCAGCAGCTTTGGCTTTCCGCCCGACCGCTTTGGAAAATGCGCCCAATATCGATGTCCATTCGCGCTCATGAAGTTGCTGCAAAGTTGGGTTCGCTCTTGTTACAGGTGAATACGCTGGAACCGGGTGACGAACGCTGTCAGGCTATGCAGCAACCCTCTGATGCCCTTTCCATTGCCGTGGTGGTTCATTGAACTAACTATGGACATACATACCACTTTCGATATCTATGAAGCGCGTAAGCGCCTTCAAGCAAACATGTAACCGACTTTTGCTTACTACCGGCTATCCCGTAACAACACCCCAATTAAACTGTAACTCGTCTCTATATAAATTAATATACTTAAATGTAAATGCCAAATGAAGGATCGTTTAAGTTCACAAAAATTCCATTTAATAACTGGATGCCTTTTAAGATGTGTATATAAAGTATAAATCATAATAAAATAAACATTAAGAATGCTTTAAGCTGTCGTCATGTTATCCAAATTTAACTAATAGCACCTGATTGCGTAATTGGTCTTGGCACAATACTATATAGGAACCAATTATAAATGGTATATACTTCCAACGTCAGACTTCTGCAATAGAATCCCGTTTTATTTCGTCACTTCAAATGCCAGCCAGTTCCCATGGCAATAGAGCTAAACCAATTAGTTCTAATCGCTGCTGCAAGAGACCACTAAAAAGCCATAATTGAAGTTTGTTGCCTAAGTCATTCGTTTCTAACGAAACGAGGACCTCAAGCAGCTCGTTCGGCATGTGTCTATGGAAACTGTCGCAATTGTTGTTCAAACATAAACAAACGAAGCAAGCCGGCAGCTAAGCTCGCTAACGGGAATGCGGACCGCTGCTGGTGCTGCTGCTGCTGGTGTCGGGGCGTTTGTTGTGCGTAAAAACCGGTTGCTCCAAACGTTGAGCAGTCGACGCTTAGCATTCTTCGAGCACACAGACAGTTTTTGGTAATCTAGGCATCATTACCAAATACGCGGCACAGAGCAGCAGCGTAATGCGGAGATGCTATTGTGGTCACAATAGTGGCAGCAGCATCTTAAAGTCGACGAGCCACGTCGGCAGACTGCAACAGGGTCAGCCGCAGCGCAGTGATCTCGTATCGCTGACGTCATCGTCCAGGCAGAGCGTGTATCCCACGCAGTTTGTAAAGCGGCCCAGCCTTAAAAAAAGCGTGGAGCTGGGCTTGGGTCACTCCAAAACCGAGCTCGCGCGTAACTTCAGCAGACGCAATTCGGCCACAACCACTTTGAGTCATTGTTCCAGCTGCTGCAGCAGTTGCGGCTGTGCTCCACAGCAGAAGCAACGCGATAATCGCGTCAAGATACTTAGCTGGGACACCGGAGAGCACAGGAGCAACACCAACAGCAGCAACAACACTCAATGCGAGCACACCTACAATCGCCGTATCTATGAGCAACGCGCCTGCGCCGCCAGCCGCTTGATAACTGAAGGTCAGGGTCAGGTTCACAGTCGGAGCTCAGCCACTCCCTCGCCAGCGCCCGACTCCCCAATGAATGGAAATAATGAACTGCAGCGCCTGCAGTCGCTACAACAGTTCCGGCTGCTCAATGCCAGCGACTGCTTCAGTGTCCAGCGACAGGATGAGTTGCGTCTACAGCAAGCCTACGATAAACTGGGCGTGGCACACAATGTCAAGCTGGAGAAGAACAAAGCAAATGAATGCCGCCAACAGAGCAAGATGGCAACAACGCCAACGGGTACGACGCCCTATGCTCTGCGACAAAAGCTGCTGCAGTTGCGCCTACGCGAGGAGGAGGCAAGTGGGCGTGGCTCGGGAGCAATGTGTGCCCCCTTAGAGAAAAGCTGTGCTCTCAAATATAATTGAGCGGACTACCTCTAGTATTACTACTACTAGTATTACTATCTTAGCTTCAGTAAGAAGAGAATGTATTTTCTAATAAATTTATCTGAATGGTTTTATATATAATTGAGTAACGAGTTACTCCTAACTAATATTCAAAAGCTTTTTTAATAATCGAATGTCTATTACAGAGCAGCTTTGTAATGATAAGAAATATACTCAATTGGACTTAATCCATCAATTGATCCATTAGTTTCAATGCCATATCATTGTCTTTACATATATCCATAACTAATGGGACTTTCAGTGAAAACTCTGTGTAGCCAATCATTTTTATTGTGTATGTATTTCATTTTTCATTTTAATAAAACAGTGCTATTTTGTTACAAGTGCTTCATGTTGATTTTATTTGTTTTGTATTTTTTTGTTTGCTTTTTCTTGCCATTTTTTTTAGCTTTGAATGCGTTTTTGCCTTTTCTTAATTGTCTTTTCAAATTTTCAAAAAATTACAAGATGTTTATTTCATTTTCATTTTTGCCTTTCAAGAGTTTTTTTTTTATATATATACATATACATGTATATATATTATTTTTTTTGTTTTTAGCTGTTTGACGCAATTTTTGATATTACATTATAATTTCTTATAAGTGTTTTTTTATATATATTTTCTTGTTTTGAAAACAGCCAATATCAACTATAATATTAAATAATTTTGTTGTTTTTTTTTTGCATTTTTTTGTTTTTTTTTTGCTTGTTTTACATGTAATAATGTACGTAGAATTCAATACAACATTAAACAGAGTACTAGAGTGGTTTCGACAAGGGAGCTTAGGCTGCAGCTGGACATTCAAGTTGAAAACTCGGGTTTGTTTCATTTTTTGTTTGATTGTGGGGCGGGGGATATTACGAACGAAACCTTTTTGGGGACTATTCATGTCGGGTCGTACGTACATACATGCATAAGTATAATACTTGAATGTGGCGCCTTTTGCACTAGAATGTTCCGACTCTTGTCGCAAATACAAATAGAGCACACACACTCGAATGTGTCTACACAGTGCATGCATCTGTGTGTGCGAGTGTGTGCATGTCTGATGTTTTACAATTTCATGTTTATATATATTTGTATACGTATATATTGTTTTTTTTTTTTTTGTAATTTGTAGTTGTTGTTTGTAACCTTATCTGTTGCGTCGCTGACGACAGCAGAGGGCACACAGTGCCACTAAAAAGTATGCTGTTTTTGTTTGTATTTAGCGCTGTTTAACTTTCACATAGAATTTTCAATTTTATTTTATTTATTGGTTGCCTTTTTAAGCAGTTCATTGTTTAAATGTATTTTGTTAAACAAATATGCTGTTTGCAATTGATTTCATTGTTTTATTAATTTTATTTATTGTTTTCTCTCTTTGTGTATTTTGTTTTCTTTTTGTTTTTTTGTTTTTTCGATCATATGCAGTTTTGTGTGTTACACATACTCTATATTTAATCGTCAACGCGTACAATTTAAAAATATACACAACTTGTTTTTATTTCAATATTTTTGGTTTAAACAATTCAAACTTATGTACCTTCGAGCTAAATTTGCATTTGCTTTAAAACTAAGTAAACATGTAGTAGAATTTTAATGATGAATAATATTTAAAAAAATATATATATAATCGCGCTAAGAATACGTACATACCTATGTGCATATGCATTCAGCTCACACACATATCAAAAGCATTAATTAAAATTCACAAATAATCATAAAAATAACATTTTACCATTTGCTATATTAAAACAAAACGTTAATATATATATATTTAAAGGAAAGAATCCTCTGTCTGGCTGTTGTGCTATGCAAAGAACCGAAAAGAAACAAATGCTGTGCGATATCTTGAAATGCAATAAATACAATTGGAGTGTGCGTACACTTCTCGTACCTACTCTAGCTTTTGCATTCTGTCTGTATGTGTGTGCGTGTATGTCTGTATGTGTTTGTGTAGGCTTGCATTGCGCAAATGGAAAATTATAACAAAATAAAATTAATACATTAAGAGATATTCTTGCTTATGCAGTGTTTAACACTGCAATTAGTTTGAACTAAAGTGTCTCAATTTGTGCATGTATGTGTATGTGTGTGTGTTTATATGTGCGTGTGTGTATGGGTTGGCTTTTTAGTATTTCGCTTTTGCGCTTTTCAAATGATAATAGGCTAATTTTTTAAATCCTTAAAAACGTTGCTCACGATTCGATTACACATATTCGATTAAAAACAAACATTTCTGCGCATTGAACTGATCTTTTGTTGTAAATTATTGTTGCTGTTTTCTGTTTGTAGCTTATTTCTTCTTATTTTTATTGTTTGCGCCGCGTGGCGGTGTTAACGGACGCCCTGAGCTGCCAAAGTTTGGATAAACAAATCGTCGCTTATCGGCGGGTTTCAAAATCTGAAAGGAGCACATCAATGTGTCGTCCACGGACATCATGGCACCTTCGAAGTAAACAAAATAAAACAGTACATAAATATGATATCATATGATACTAACATATACACAGTGTAACTAGAGTCCCGTTTACATTTTCTGTTTATATTAATTGTCTAAACAAAAAATTCCAATAGCTAAGTCTGCTTATGTCTGAGCATGTAATTCTCGCTAAGGACTGTATATATTAGATAGCTGCGATCAAATGCAATTCGTTCGATTTTCTAGAGTGGAAAATTTATGCAATTGCTGTCTTATGCAATTGCTTCTTCTTTGAAACATATGCCGTTTTGTAAATTACATCTAAATGGAAAAATATATGGCATCCTATAGCAGTTTTCCATGTAAAATCTGATTTGATATGAAAATATACTAGTAATATTAATCAGATGAATACTAGTAATCTTTTACTCTCAAATGAAATGGGATCTATCTATAAATATAGCGTAATTCCGACTTCTAAACAAGAATAATAAAATCGTACCCATAATTTAATAGCAGATTACATTTCAATTAGGTAAATAACATTTTCAATGATTTTAGTGATGGAACTTATAATATTGAACTACAAGGCATACATATAAACTTAGTCTAATGAAAATATAAATCCTTATCTAAGACATTTAGACATTACACATTTGATGGGACCCTTTTCCCTAGTAATTTTCCATTAGGGTTACATGTAATTTTTTTTTCTATAACTGTATCACGCCCTGACAATTTCCACCAAATTACCTCTATCATTACAATGAACTCTGAGCTTTTTTATTTACTAGCAACTTCGTAATTATTGTGCTCTGCCCGCAAGGTTATCTTCAAAATCTGTGCTAATCTAAATATTATCTATTCAAATTGTACAGTATACGACAGCAGTATTTACTCGCATTAACAATTCTCTTACGGCGAGATAACACCCACGTTGTTTGTCGTTTAAAGTCCGGGATCGCTGAGTATATACAATAAATACTGCACACACGTATACATGTATACATTTGCCTATATATATTTTTCATATGTATACATATCAAAAGTTTCGTGATCACTCACCCGCATTGTCGAATTCACCGCAATAGTTGGGCGCCGAAAAGAGCGTGACCAGCTGGCGCTTGGCGAAGAACTCATAGCCATCCTCAACAACCTGATGTGCACGACATATAAGATCGAATTCATGCTTCTGTAGAAATTTGCCCACAACCTTGACACAATTAGAAGTGGATTAATTTATAGTACAATTGGAATACGTGGATGTAGTAATACCTCTGCTCCAAATGTGAAGCTTACGCCACGATCATTCTCGCCCCAGCCCATGGTATCCTTGTCTGGATCTGACCACAAGAGATCGCATAACAGACCCTGATCGGGTACATCCGTGGGACGCATAATGCGTCGTATTTGCTCCATTGAGGACAAGTCGGGACTCAGGCCGCCGTGACAGCAAAAGATTTTCTCATCCACAATTGCGGCCACGGGCAGACAGTTGAAGCAATCCGTAAATGTTTTCCACAGCTTGATGGTATAACGTCGCTTGCATTCATCGTAGAACCTGTCAGTGGGCGAGATACATGAGTACAGACACAGACATGACATATAAACAAATAATGCGTGCTAAACGCTCAAGCGTTTCTCACGAAAGCCCGTTTCCGATTAGCTTATAGCACGATATATATCTACGTAAGAATAGCTGTCGCTTGTAACCAATTGGAAAATTGAGCATCAAGAATAAGATGATTAAAGTAAATATTCTAGACTTTCCATTTACCAATCATTAAAAACTTAAAGACAGATATTTGGATTATTGTAAGCGATACTCGTATTCTTATGTGTAGTATGTAATTCAATAGGGACGTACACCATAAGTTTGCATTGAATAACGTTCTCAATTGATTCCAATAAAAATAATCGATATCAATTCTAGCTTGTGCACTCAAATAGGAATATTAAATATTCAATATTCATAGGAATTGTAATGAATATAGGATTTTCATGAAAACATTGTGCCTATAACATAATCTTAATATTCTTGGTATTTTCAGATAAATATCACATATTTCTTTATCTTAGCTTACCCGTAGATGCGGTTGATGCTTGCGCATTCGTGGTTGCCGCGCAGCAAAAAGAAATTCTCTGAATATTTAATCTTGTACGCCAACAGAAGGCAAATCGTCTCCAGGGACTGCTTGCCACGATCCACATAGTCGCCAAGGAATAGATAGTTCGATTCAGGCGGGAAGCCGCCGTACTCAAACAGACGCAACAGATCGTAATATTGTCCGTGTATGTCTCCGCATATCTTCAGCGGAGCCTCCAGCTCCAAAAGTATAGGCTGCGATAGGAATATTTCACGCGACTTCAAGCACAAACTCCGTATTTCACTCTCCGATAATTGCACATTCTTGCCTGGACGCGCACCACGTACTGGAGAAAATGGATTTGTAAGTTTGAGATCTGAGGTGCAAAACTAATTAGGTATATTTACCTTCCAACAGACGCGAAATAATGCTGTCAATATTCATGATGTCGGACATGTTTTAAACTGTTATTACTCCCGATAGTGTTGTTGTTGTTGATGATGTTGTTGCTGTTGACACCTGCGCCTATTTCTCCGTGCCTCCGTCTGTTTTCTTATCTGTTTACCTGAGTCCGCTCTGATTGCTACTGCTGGCTCCGTTACTTTAGCTTAAGCTTATGTATTTTCGGTATACGTTATGTATGTTATTTCATCGATGTGTGCGCGGAGAGAGGGGGCGGAGGGCCACTTGTGTATGTACGAGTGTGTGTGTGTGTATAATATATCTGTGTGTAGGAGTGTTTGTGTAGTTGTCGTCAGGTAATACACTCTTAACAGTGCTGCTTTGAGCTACTGGTACGGATTTTCAATGTTCTAGCTGTTACGCCATGTACGTTCAGCGTTTGTCACTGGTTTGCGTATCGTTCGACTGCGTTTTAAAGCATTTATTGCAAGCTATTGTAGATTTTTGCGACGTCAAGAAATTTTTTCGCGCAACCACACTTCGCCGCATCGCAATCTAAATTCGCCGTGAACGCGTATCGATAAGTTGCATGTGCACATATCGATATGTAGTTGACCGACGGCCACCTGTGTAGCGTTGCCACACCATAAATCGCGAGGGGGTGGCAGCCTTAACTAATAAAAAGATTCTAACGTTTTATTTTATTTGTATTTAATTTATTCGGAGCTTTGATCATTCTTTCTTCTGCTGCCCTCTGTATTAAACATAACACGCTTACGCGGCAACGGAACAGGTCTTGCTTGTTGTATCTGCAACAACTTGGGTTTGGAAATTACCTGAGCCGCCGGCTTGGCCAGCAGTTCCTCCAATTGCGCTTTGAAATTTTGCTGTTGCTGCGGCCTGGAGCTTCTTGAGGCATCATCTACTTCCTCGTCTTGCAGCTCCTGTGAAGCCGACGTCGGCTCACTAGCTTCATTAAGCTCGTCATCATCGTCCGTGGTTGTTAGTAAAGCGCCTCTACGTTTAGGTGCCTCCATCGGCTGCAGCGGTGTCTTGTTCTTCAACAAAATCTGAGCTCGTTCCGGCATCTTAGCGGAGCAGAGCTTATCCACAAATTTGCGTATCCGATTGCGAGTTGTATAAAAATTTGGATAGTCCTGTAAGCATTTGCAGAAAGAAATGGGACATAAATAGGCGCGATAAAGTTTATATACTTTCGATCAGGACAACGAGCTGAGTCCATCTGATTATGTCCATATGCCTGGTATCTACTAATCAGACACACCCGTCTAGAGTATTCTTACCTGTTCGTATTTAATATTATTATTTAAAATTTCTTACCAATTTCAGTCTGGTCCTTTGCTGCGCCAGCTCAGCGCTCACACGTTTGGCAGATGTGTTGGATATGCTCTTCGACTTCATGTTGAATCCATGCGGACTCAATTTTTGGTTGATCAATTTACGGGCATCCTTACGCGTCAATGGCTTTGGTGGGAGTCTAAAATGATTCAAAGCTTGTTAGATAGCTTGCGGATAAGTCGAATTGGTTACTCACTTAGCCTTTAAAACGGGCTTGAGTTTTGGCGACATGAATATTTGTCGCTCCGGCTCGGAGGTCAAGACTTCACTGCCTTCATCGCTGATGCTCTCCTCACCGCTGAGGCTTTCGCTAATATCCGTGGTTTCTTGCTGCTCTGGCTGGCTTGTGGTTGGTTTCGGCTTTGGTTCGTCTTTGACAGGATCTGGTGATGGCTTTGTGTAAGTTGGATGACTGCCCGAGCTGTTGCCACTCGGCTGCTCCTGCACATGGGTCACCACATGCTTTTGTGTTTGCTGTTCCGCCTGTGGGGGCGGTTCTTCTATGGAATAGGTGTCGTCATCGCGCTTAGTTTTGAGGAATTCCGTTTCCACCAAACGCTTAATGCGTTCCATGCTTTCCTCCTTTTTGGGAAGTGGTTTGGGTATTTTCGATGTGGATGCAGCTTGCTGCACCTCCGCAGCGGGCTGCCTACGCACGCTGAGCCGCTTCAGATCTCGCTCTAGTGCTTCTAGTTTTTCCTTGTAGCCCATTTCCAGTTGGTGCACCACCTCCTCCAGCTTATTGGCGCTGACCTTTCCGATTTCAGCCACTTTATCCGTGAGTATACGTTCCAAATCCTCAAGGCAAGGAGTGGCCACGCGGTCATCAGCAGTTGCTGGCGCAGCTGCTTTGGACTCTGCGTTCCGCTTGGTTTGTTCCAGAGCTACGGCCAGGTCTTCTAGTTTCTGGTTAATACCCTTGATGAAGTCCTCATTGCTCTGCTTGAGCTGTGCCTGCCAAGCTTCAAAGTTACTCAGGCGTTCGGCCAGGCCATGGAGTTGCTCCTTACGTTCGCTAGCCTCACTCTCGGCCGTCTCGCTGCTGAGCTCGTCCTTTTCCTTGTAGTCTGTCAAGTTACTTTGGATGCCCACATGACGCATGGGCATTGTTGCTACCTGTTGATCCTGAAGCTGTGGCTTGGAGCTGCCACTGCGCTCCTTTATATTGCGCTCGGCCGCATTGAGGCGTTCCTTCAGCTGCTTGATCTCCAGCTCCATTTTGATTGTGTTAATCAGCTGCATATCATTGTCCTTGTCCCGCACAGTGGGGCCTGCCAAATTGGAGGAGGGTGTGCCCACCCGATGCTTGCGTCCGATGTGCACGTTCAGAGCCTCGTTGCTGATGAAATTTTTGGTGCACAGGTGGCAGGGAAAGACCACCTCGCGTATGGCCTCGATTTGCGTGATCTTCTTGTGCAGCTGCACCACCTCATTGTTCGATTCGCTGAGCGCTTTGCGCAGCTTCGCAATCTCCTGCTGCGATATCTCGTGCGCCTCACGCAACTCGCCGACGTTCTCATCCAGGTATGTGCGACAGCAGAGGAGATATTGGATCGCATACTGCGACATGACAAAGTACTTGGCAATGCCGCCATCGAGTATGTGTGTCTCCAGCATTGTGCCCAGCGGCGCTTCGGACAAATGCTGCAGTGCATCGTCCACGACCTCCAAGTTCTGCTCACGTAAAATTCGTTCCGTCTCATATGAGCCTGATGGGCAATAAAATCAACATTTCGCTCCTCTAGATTTCACAGCTTTCAATATTTACCCATCAGACGCCAATCCAGTGGCCCATCGCGATACTGACGCAGCTTGAAGCCCGCCTCTCGCATCACCTGTGGAAAGTTGTTTTTGTAACCCATTTGAGGCGCATCGACTGCTGAAAGCGAAAGTTGTTTATTGCCGTCTCAATCCTAATTGTATTTTTCGACTTACTTCAACGTTTGCCGCAATTGCTTTCCCTTTTCCTTATTTATTTGTTGTCAATGCGTTCGAGTTGCCTAGTTGCTTAGCAACTGCTGACAGTTTGTTGTGCTGTCAGCTGGTTGACAACTTGGCTGAAACTATTCTAGTAATAGAGCGACTCTCGAGGGTTGGATTGGTCAGCAGGCCAACCCCTACTCAGATACTGTAGCTAACTGTGATCGCAGCCCAATATTATTAAATTTGACTTTCTCTGGCTGGCTGACATCAAAGTCTCCCAATTTATTGAAATCTGATAAATCTATATAGCCTTTTTGTTAAAAGGGTTGTCTAGTTTCTAAACATAAAGCGATTCTTTGGATAATTGATGTTATTTCGTAACTTAGAGAATTCTTTTTATTTTTATTTATTTATTTAGAGTACTCAACTTAGTATAAAATATACTTTCGCTTTATAAGAAATTGGACTCTCTGGGGAATCCATTAATCTGAGCTATTTGAGCCCGTATTGAGTCCTAGGTTTATTATTGCAATGCGTATTGCTGTAGTCATGTTCATTCAATGTATAAGAACAGCTGATATAATTTTTATTTAATTACCTACAGCAGATGCGTTTATCCTTTCAAATAACTATATAAATATGATAATTAAGAAAAAAATAAAAATGACTGTATGTTTTATGGCTTAAACGTAGTTTATTTTGAACCCAATTAAATTTGGCGCCTATTCAGCGCTCCCAACTTGGGGGACAGCAGCTGCGTCTGGGCAACAGCATTCGGAGATATTTTCGCTCAGTCACGATTGGACCCCGGACGCGTGAGGTTTACTACAGCTAGAGTCGCGTCACACAATGCACAAATTCTATTAAAAATATAGAAATAATTTTTATTGTGCACTTCTTTCACGATTGCAGTGCAGTAAGAGGCGTATAAAAATGTCTCGTTGGCTTTGGCTGGGTTTTTTCTTGCTGCTGCCTTTGGCAAATACAACACGTAAGTTGGCCAAGGATTGACTTGAAAAATCTGTGGAAATTCCGATACTACGCATGAATCGGATGCTGTATCTCAAGACTTGGCTGCGCCCAGCGGCCGAGGCAGAGAGCGCGAGAGAGCGAAAGCTCGGCGCCTGCGCAGTCTTTTGTTTGGGAAATTTCTAACAATGTTTGGGACATTTTCTTTTATTTTGGGCATTTTCCTGCTGGGCAGCACCTGTTAGCTTCGAGGCAAACCCCGACACGAAACGCCTCTATGATGATTTATTGAGTAATTACAATCGTTTGATACGGCCTGTGGTAAATAACACGGAGACGCTCACCGTCTGGCTGGGCCTCAAGTTGTCGCAGCTGATTGAGGTCAATCTAAAGAATCAGGTGATGACCACCAATTTGTGGGTCAAGCAGGTGGGTAAACATTAAACCCAATTTACATTCGAAGAAGTTCATCATCCTGTTTGGCTCTTAGCGCTGGTTCGACTATAAACTGCGTTGGGATCCGGAGGAGTACGGCGGCGTAGAGCAATTGTACGTGCCCTCCGAGCACATTTGGGTGCCCGATATTGTGCTCTACAACAACTGGGATGGCAACTATGAGGTACTACTACACTGAACAATCCCGCATGGCAATCTCAATTCAATTCAATCAAACTTTCTCTTTAGGTGACTCTCATGACAAAGGCCACGTTGAAGTACACCGGCGAGGTGTTTTGGGAGCCGCCAGCTATTTACAAATCATCCTGTGAAATGAACGTTGAATATTTTCCTTACGATGAGCAAATTTGCTTCATGAAATTTGGCTCATGGACCTACAACGGCGCCCAAGTGGATCTAAAACATTTGGATCAGGTAAGCCAACCGCATTTCGATTAGGCTGCAACCGAAGGATGCAAATTTGCTTTGCGCTTCGGTGCACAAAATGCAATTTATGCGGACACAAGCAAAGGGGGCTGAGCGGGGACTGGGCAGCGGAAATACATGTTACGTAACAAATTGCCTAGTCTGGCCTGGGCATGGCATGGCGGGCTAAGAGTCGTATGACTGTATGTGTATGTGTGTCTCATTCTATGCACAGGTGCCTGGCAGCAATCTTGTGCAGGTTGGCATCGATTTAAGTGAATTCTACTTGTCTGTGGAGTGGGACATACTCGAGGTTCCGGCCACCAAAAACGAGGAATACTATCCGGACACATTGGAGCCATTCTCAGGTGAACTGCACCACAGATTTTTTGTTCTTTTTTCTCTTATTGGCCGTTGTAATATGTAAATTTGATGTCTACCGCAGATATTACCTTCAAGCTGACCATGCGCCGCAAAACGTTGTTTTATACGGTGAATTTGATTGTGCCCTGCGTGGCATTAACTTTCCTAACCGTTTTGGTCTTTTATCTACCCAGCGACTCGGGCGAAAAGGTAAGAGCAGAGCCATTAAGCATGCAAATAGGCAACTGCGAGAGATACACCTCCCATTTGACTTCGACGGAGGTCGAAGCTCTTTGCATGGGGCATGTTGTTATACTTAAGTTAAATACCTGTAGTTAAAATGCGTAGTCTGTTGCTGTATATTTATTTTAGTTGATATATTACCTTATCTACAACTATCTACAAACAATCTACTAAGAACACTTAAAACATCTCTCAATATATAAGTTTCTATATGCACTTTAACGAATCTATCATTTAGTCAACTTCCACTTCAGCTACGTCTATCTTTGAAAGCTGAGCTCTTTAGTAACAGCAATTGGCTCTAATAGAAAATGTTCTTAGAAAAGTTCTAAAACTAAAACGACAAGAGCTCAACTTACATAATCTTCACAAGATCTATCTACTTCTTTGCTATCGCTCTCCATTTCAATCTAATTTACTATAGAATAACTAATAGCAATTGCAATCTACTTTTATTAAATACTGTATCCATCTTCAAGTCACAGAGTTTCAGGCACTCCAAGCTGACCAATTCAGCCCTCAATCATACAGCACACATATATTCAGGCGATATATATTATATATTCACATTCATTTCGCGTCGAATGTCATTTGTGCTGTAGAGTAGCGAAATCTCATAACGTAATTTCATCGAATGCATACAAAAGAGAATTAAATCGAATCGGTACCTCAACTCGATTCGAATTTAATGACTAAAGTTTCCGCCACTCCAAAATCTTCTCCTGAATATCGGGCAACCTGCAATCAAGCGCAGCATTCCAGATCTCACACCTTACTCACACGTAAACATCTCGACACCTACATACGTACATGGAAAACGCACCTGATAACACGCACCTACATAAACACGCACTGGCTAAACACACACACACATATACTCACATACATATACTTACATACACACTCACACACACACACACACACACACAGTAAAGAGTGATGTTTGTTGTTATTGTTATATTTGTTAATTGTCTCGTTTGAATCAATCATTTGCTTGGACTAATAAATTAGCAATACGTATTTTATAAATTTAAGTAAAGTAAGGGAGAATATTAATTGACCACTGGGAACAATATTAATAGAAAGACTTATCAAAAAAGCATAGAAACCAAATGAATAATGAAAAATATCATTATACGTTTCTTAATTTTTTGTTGAATTGTTCTAAATATAGCTTAGATGAGTAAATGGGGTAAATGAAATCATTTTGAAGCTTGAGCTCAGCTTGATCATCATAGTTCGAAAAAAACAATATATAAATTGATATCTTCAAAATGCAATTATACAAACTTGCAGGTAGTCAATGTAGCTCAGTGTTATCAATCAATCTAGTATTTTTAAACGGCTCTGGTAACTAATTAATTCAGTTGAAAAACTTAACTCAGTCAAAAAGATTTTATCATTTTTCATTAGTTTTAATAAAAAGCAAACAAGCTCTGAACAAGATAGCGGGATAAGTGCTTTAATTTTATTGAAAAAAGAAATATTTGTTAAGAGTTTGCAGGCATTGAATTATGTAGAACGCTTTGTTGTTTGTTGTGTTGATTGCAATTGTTTACAGTATGATTCCTTTGCTGGGAAGCGAAGCCATTGGGTGTGAAGCCATCGAGTGAGTAAAGAGTTGGTTGAGTGCTTTGCCTGATTTCAACATTTGCGTTGTTGTAATTTCTTTAGTTTTTATTATTTTCACTTAAAGAGAAATTATCCAAATATAACGAATATGTTGAACTCGCCTTATTGTTTCACACGGCGTATACGTAATTGATATGTAATTGGCTATAATAGATAATGATTACTAAACCGTTTGTCCATGTGTTCGTTTAGTTTGCGTCTGTGTTTTTGTTTTGTTTTTGTGATTGTTGTGGTCGTTTATTGTTATAAATGAAAAAGGATGTGCAGCACTCCGAACCAGAAGGATATAGTAGGAGAGAGAGAGAGAGAGAGAGAGAGAGAAAGAGAGAGAGAAACTGTGTAAACATTTCGTTGACAGGTTACGTTATGTATTTCAATACTCGTGTCGTTGACCGTGTTCTTCTTGCTGTTGGCCGAAATCATTCCGCCCACATCGTTGGCGGTGCCCCTGCTGGGCAAGTATCTGCTCTTTACCATGATACTCGTCTCGCTGTCCGTTTGGACAACGGTCTGTGTGCTCAACATACACTTCAGGTGAGTGCCTCGCCTCAGCGATCTGCAGCTAATTCTAATTCACCCACTTTCGACTGTCATTGCCCCTTGCTCTATTAATACATTAATTAATTAATCAACGCAACTAACTAACAACAGGTCCCCTTCGACGCACAACATGTCGCCGCTGGTGCGCAAGCTGTTCCTCCACATCATGCCCAAGCTGATGATGATGCGACGCACGCAGTACACTCTGCCCGACTACGACGACTCCACGCCCAGCAATGGCTACACCAACGAGATCGATGTGCGGTAGGTATAGGCCAGTGTTGGACAGTTCATCAGTTCACCTTTTATTGACCTTTACTTCGCCTTAACTACGTGTCTTTTCTCCTATTTTTTATTCTTTGTTTTCAGCGACAGCATCAGCGATTTTCCCAGCGAGTTTAAGGACAGCCAGGATGGCGCTTACGACAATGGCATGCAGCACTCGGTGGGTGAGTTCGAATTTGAGTAGATGTACAGACTAGGGGGATGCTTGCCTTCAAAGAACATAGCAGAGAGGCTCTGCTGGGTCCGTCCATAAAAAGCACAAATATTTTCGCAACACTCGCGGCTAACCGCGACCCAAAAGTCGAAATTGAAATCAAATAAAAATAAGCAAATAATGCAATAAAATAGAGCCGAATATGCTGTCGGGCATTCTCCAGGCTGATAGCTTCGCTTTGCTGTCGTCGGACACTGTTGATGGCTGCGATGATGAGGACGATGTGATGTTTTGATGACAAAAAAACAAAAACGCCTATGTCGTTTCATAGAGTAAACGGATGTGCGGATGGTGGAATGCGTGTGCGTATGTGATGTGTGTGGGGATAATAAAACAAACCATGTGCGAAACCGGCTTAAATGAAAAGAACGAATTTCTTATGACCTAGCGCAGAGTAAAAATAATCGAGGTCCAAGCATGTTGTCTTTAAAACTAAACTTTTACAACAGTAGCAAACATTTTTGTTATGCCAATAAAAATTGAATTTTATTTTTATAATTTTATAATCCTAGCATGGTAAGGAGAATTCATTTTGTATATAAATTTAAATGTATGCATTTCACTCTCGTATTGTTTTGAACTAAAATATTTAAGAGTATTTGAGGCATTTACATTTATTATTAGACGATTGAATAATTAAATAGTATATTCCAACAACTCAAAAATTATTTAAATAATTTTATATATTGATAAGGCTTAGCCTTTTCGCTGTTTTTTGAAGTGTTGAGTCTGATCTAAAATCATAATCAACAAAGTTTAAAGTTTATAATAATAAAATTATAAAATGCTTTAGTTCCATTAGGCTATTAAATCAATCAAAACATTTAGTTTTGTGGTTTTTAGTGAATCATTTTTTTTGTTCTTATATTCTAATATGATTGATTTATTTGAGTTCACTTTAGCGTAAGATATTTCAGTGAAAAGTTTTACGGCATATTTAAACAAGTAAGAAAACTCTAGTCGGGCGTAACCGACTAGGGTATACCCTGAGCCTCGTCGCACATGTGTCTTCCAATACACTTATATTTAGCGTAAAATTATACAAAAATTTCAAGTTTAAAGCATTTGTGGCATATGTAAACTAAAGCAGCAGCTAATAATTCAACAAAATTCAAACGTAATTTGCGATTCTTCGAATCGACTAGAATGCGAGCGTTTGTATGTGTGCGCTCACGCATAGAAAAAGTGCGTTCGCTTGGCGCTGCTGCCACGTGAGTTTGCAAAGTAGCCAAACGTTTTGTTTAATAACTTTTTTGCTATTAAACGGATTTCAATAAAATTTTCTGCATATGATTAATATATTCTATGGGCATATTTGTCAGTTTAGTAAAAGTGCCAACTCATTCGCATTTTGGCTATATTTGAGACTGAACTTCAATTGGGGAAAATTTGGGGCCGGTATCCAAAATATAACAAAATTCGAAATTGCATAAAATACATATAAAGCTAAATATAAAATTTGGTGTCTCTAGCTTAAAAGATGGGCGAGATAGAATTTTATAGCTGAATTTCGATAATGTTTTTAATCGATAACAAAAAAACGAATATATTTATCGATTATCGAAAATAAACTCGATATGCGCGCTGTATATAGGGATCTACAAAAAAAATTTCAAGTCTCTAGCTCTTCTGAAAGCTGAGATCGACGCGTTCATACATACGGACAGACGGACAGACGGACAGACGGACGGACGGACGGACGGACGGACGGACGGACAGACAGACGGACAGGGCCAAATCGATTTCTCTTGTCGTCCTGATCAAGAATATATATACTTTATGGGGTCTGCCACGCCTCCTTCTGCCTGTTACATACATCCAACAAAAACATTATACCCTGATTTCCCATTTTCAATGGGCTCAGGGTATAAAAAATATGCAATTCGTTAAAGTAAAGTTAGTTTCCTATCGAGAAGTTGTTGGCTTTTCCCAATGTTAAACTTGCTAGCAGCTTATGCCACTCTAGCATAGGAAGGGCAGGTCGATTGCAATGCAAAATTTGACATTCAACTGATCGCTGGGACCAATAAATATTACAAGCTTTGCTTAGGAACCAAAATGCTCTATCATGGGAGCTGGCAGCCATAATTCAGTTCGGCTGTTGTTGCTGGACTTAAAGTTGCGCGTGCCACTGCTGGCTGTGGGGCTTGTTTTGCGCTTAGGCCATAATATCTTTCTATGCATACACACATGACACACGCTCACTCTCTCTCGCCACATGCACACACATTCAATTGCAGATTTGGAGTTGCCATTCGCCCGAGGGGCCGCACAGGCATCTCCATTTATTTATTATTCCAATATTTTATTTCAATTTTTTGCAATTTCATGCGCTTGCCACGGGTCTTGACAGATTCCGACAATGTGATACCACGCAACTTAACACCCGAAGTGCTGCAGGCATTCCGTGCGGTCAGATTTATTGCGCAGCATATCAAGGATGCCGACAAGGATAACGAGGTGGGTAGACGGCTGCACACAAAACTCTAGCATGGCATGGCTCCACTTTGCCTTGCCCACTTTTATTGAGCAACACCAAGGACCACCGCAGATTGAATCTGAGTGTTGAGTTCGTATCTGTATTTGCTCGCATTCGAATTCGAATTATTATGGCTGTTATTGTTTAGGCTGCGCTGTCATATTTTTGGCGTCTGGCAGAGCTTTGCTTTCCGCGCTCCGTGCACATTTTCCGCGCCAGCCATTTCTCCCATTCCCATTATTGTTTATGGCCCAAAACTTTTGGAAACGGGAAATAAGTGGCAAGGCTGTCAAATGTGCAACATGGAATTGTAAAATATTAAATCATAACTTTATATTTTTATTACACTTGAAGCTTATTGAAAGACAGACGCAAACGAGATTTTATGGCTTCAATTGAAATCAATTTATTTATCGGCGCTATACGCGCATTTCTCGTCTATGTTTTACGAGCGCTGATATAATCCTGAAATTATTAAAAAGCTAAATTGTGCTGGTTGATAGACCAACAGTTTCACTTCTGGTCTAGTTTTGAGTGCTTGCCGTTGCGTAAACGATTGATTTATGTCTCTTCACAGATTGTCGAGGACTGGAAGTTCTTTTCCATGGTGCTGGACCGCTTCTTTCTCTGGTTGTTTACGGGCTCCTGTGTGTTCGGCACCTTCGCCATCATCTGCCAATCGCCCTCACTCTATGACACGCGTGCGCCCGTCGACCGGCTGTACAGTGAGATCCCACTGCGTAAAAGTAATTTCATGCTGCCGCCGGACATTGTCAGGCAGGTGGTTAATTAGGGGCGGAAAGGACTTCAAAAGGAGCATAATTCAAGTATTGGGTCATATTTTAAGAGTGTAGTCACCCTGATTTCCCAATTCCCATGGGTTCAGGGTATATAAAAAAAAGAAATAAAGTCAATAATCACGAAAAAGGGCTTACAGCCAATTGAATTGAAAATCACTTATAGCCCTTGAACAATTAAATCGGCTTTCAAGTATTCCAGCAATATTAATAATCTATAATAATTATAATAAATGAATAATAAATTAATCAACTAATGAATTATCTGTCAAGTGGAATGCATAGCACAAGTATTCATATTAATAAACAATTGAACCTTTAAAAAAAGCGTTTTATTCATAAACATCATTTGAATACATTGAATTTTCACTTTTTATATTCATTTGTTTAAATATATTGTAAGTTTTATTTACTTGGTTTGTGTATTGTCCCAATACACATGTTCGATCGAAACTATTTACTTGGAGCTTGTTAGGCTCTCCCATTTATGTAAGACTTTTCAGTTCATTCCTTGCGACACATCATTTGAGTTACTTTAGTTTTGTTCAGCTTATGAATTATTATCCCGCATACGCCACATTGTACAAGCATTCATATGTCTATTGTCTGCTCCGGATTCCCTTAGCGAGTCCGTCTGTTTATTTTCAATTAAAAACTCACTGTGCAATATATGGCCAGAGTATGAAAGATGTTGGCACAATACGGCACAAGTTGTGCGACTTTGATGAGAAGCAGATATTACGCATACGCCACGTTGCCTGCCTTAATAATTTGCAATATAATTTATTTTGGTTGTGCGCTCGTTGGCTCAACTCTCGCTTCGTTTGCCATTCGCCAGTCTCTTTTGTCTCTGTCATTGAAGTTATCCGTCTGGCTGCCGCATTAAATTAGAAAGTTGAAATCTCGTTGGCCTCGCATTCATCAACATGTGCAGTAAGTAAGCCACCCCACCCATGGCACAAACAACGAAAAAGGAAAAGACTTTCACTTCTCCACTGTCAACAGACATCATTTGCGAGTTTCTGACTGAATACCCTTCCAGTTGTCAACTACACTGATAACCGACCATGCTGCTGTATCTAAAGCGCCAAATACCCTTTGCCCTTCCGCATATCATTTATCATCAAAAGGTATTTAGAAATATTTCTAAAATATAAATTGTAAGTTCTACAACTTTTAACTAAACACTAATGCTTTGTGTTTTTTTTTATGTCGTCAGAAACTCGTAATTATTTTTTGGAACTCTATTTCCTTGTCTTGTTTATTTGAGTGGGAAAAAGCTTAGCAGCGACAGCCTTTGCATACGCATTATGAACAGGGTATAGTAAATCTTATAAAGATTTGCTTATAGTCTTGTACGACTGCCTCGTTCATTTTCTTTGCCCTTTGCTGCGTTTTCCTGTCGTTATTTTATTTTTACTTTCGCTTCTCTTTTTTTGTTGGCAGTTTTAAATTAGAAAAGTTTTCGCCAGATTTTTGTTTTACATTTTTCATATTTTCTACGGGACATGCCCTGCATGTTTGTTGTCCTTGTCGTTTTTGGTGTCAGCGCGTCATATGCGTGCCCCGAAATGATGCCAGGCGCTCTCCCCTCCCCTCCGCTGCTCCTGTCTCTGTCCCATCTTCAACTCCATCTACATTTACAAGCTGAGCTGAGTCAAAAAAATGCGAGGAATGTCATGTTTATTTCTATTTGTGGTTAAGCATGGCGTGTTTTCTGGTCTTGCCCAGCGCCCTGCACGCCCTGGACGTGTCCTCCTGCTGGCCGATAATGGTATTTACATAAGTTGCATAAGTATTGCAAAGTATGCAACACATTTTGTCTTGGGCACAAGTTAAAGTTCAGCCCACACAAAACAATATGCTAATGCCTGAATCAAGACCATTTTCGGGTTGGTCTAAGCGGTTTTTCATAAGCCCCACTCGAGGACAGCTGGCCGAGCTGTGTTAAGCATCTGTTAAGAGACTTAACTCGTCTTACACGGTCAATTATAAGCTACAGCAATTGTCTTGAACCGCTAATTAGACAGCGACGACGTTGCGCAGCGGAAATCAAAACCATAAAATGAAACTGTACAAAAAAAAAGGAGAAAAAAGAAGAGAAAGAGAGGAAGGAAATGCTTGGGCCGCTGGACAGGAAATGCAGCAAAGGCAAATCGGCTGAGGACGCAGTGGAGCTGGTCAAGAACGATTCGGGTCAACTTTACCAAGTTGGCTCAAGTGCTCGTTCGAGAGCAACAAAGCACGTGCGAGGGAAAGTTTGGCCAGTAAGCTCAAGCACACACACGCACACAGCATTTAATCGCACACATACACACACACACACACACACACACACACACACACACACAGTCGTAGTGCAGTCGTGCGCTTCTGTCGCATGTCCCGTGGCCCAATGGCATGATGGAAAAGAAATCCCAAAATTGCTACATTTGACCAAAGACACGTCAATTAGAACGGTATTCCATTTCAATGCATTATAAAGCTGAGGCCAAGCAGAGAGCTTGACTGGGGGCGTGCCCATGAGTGCGAAAAACTTGACTTTGACGTGTCGCTCCCCCAGCCAATTGCGAGCTGCCAACTGCCAACTGCCAACGGCCTCCTGCCAGGCCATTTGAGCCAGTTATTTATTTAATTTCAAAGCAATGTTTTGTTTGTATTTTCGTTGCGGCTCTTTGTATCTGCTTTGTACCCCGCTGCAGGCGATTTTGTTACAACATTCTTTTGCTAGGGCTGGGGTTTTGGTATTTTCGGTTGTATTCACTCAGTCATTTAACCCACATGTGTGCCTGGAAGTTTGCATAGGTCCTGGCTGTTTGCAAATATATGAACTGGCATTAAATTAAGGTAGGGCAAAAAGAGCGAAATGAATTGAAATGTAATTGGATTTTTGAAAATTAAAGATAAATATGCAGCATTTTAAATGCAAATATGTAGAATTTTAAATATTAACTATTCGTTAATTCGAAGTATTAAAGTGATCTGAAAAATACAAAAATAATATAAATAAAATAGTTTTTACTATAATCCATATTGGGACTATATGAAAATGGTGCTCGAAGTGAATTCTAAACCAAATTCTCATATATATTTATATTCATATTAGCACACTAATCCGTTTGAAGCTCTACACACAGTTAGTTTCAAGTCAGGTTAAATAGTTAAGTCGATTCGGGTCGCTGTTAGCTCTAAAGTTCATTTCAAAAGAACAAACAAATCAACAACAACTGCACACACACAAGTGCAGGCGTGTCTCAGCGTGTGTGTGTATTTGTCTAGGCGTTCGGCGTGTGTATTTGTGCAATGATAAATTACAAAATTGCTGCCTATGGCAATGTGAGTTGGCCCAGGCGGCCGCAAAAGCCATTTTGTTGTTATTAAGTTTGCCTTTTGCCATTTTTCTGCAACACACACACACGGACAGCTAGCATGTGTGTGTGCCTTTGAGGCTCGACAGTTGTACTGCGTGAAATTAATGATGCGCCGCTTCTCTTGGTTTTGTGTTTGTTTTTGTTTTTGTCCGCGTGGTTTCTTTATATATATATATATATTTTTTTTTGTATTCCGGGTTGCAACAGCGACGGAGGCCAAGATGTCCACAAAATGTAGAGGCTAAAGACGCTTTTATTAATAGTCCTGCTACGTGGTCACGATTAACTGCCATTTTACGCACTCGCACTCGCACTAGCAGCAGATCTCGCCCTCCGGTCCAAAGGCTGCGATGGGCGGTCTTAGCCTTTTTGAAAGCTTTTTGCTGTTGCGTAAGTCAAAAAGTCGTCTCCATGTGTATTTTGTATTGTAGCTATGTGTGTGTGAGGTGCTATGGTGGTGGTGGCGGAGTGTGTGTGTGTAGTGCGTGTAGTAAGCTGCGTGGGATTTGGACACGACTTTACTTAAGTTCATAAAATTCTATTAAAAGCAAACTCGTGGCTTAAGGCACGCCCCTCCTTGCATGCAGCACGCCAGTATCCACAAAGTGTTATGATCTGCAATTGACATTCCACAGAATTCGAACAGCTTTCAGTTAACAAATTATGCACTACGATAAATATATTTATAAACGTAGCGTGGATCAAGTCTGAGTGAAGAAATTCATACACTGCGAAAGTGTTTTTATTATGTATTTAAAAATCAAGTATGCTCGAAATTGAGCTAAATTTGAAGGAACTTTAATAATTATATGAATACTATTCTACAGTATTTCCAGTTTATCTGTTTACCAAGAGGTATAGAGGTTCTAAACCTGTTAATATATATTGGAGTATTGAAAGAATGAAATACTTCTTCATTCCTAAAATGGGCATTTTAAAAGTACTTTCAGTCATTAAAAGCTCGAATTTGTCTCTGGTTTACATTCTTAGCTGAGATTGTGTGATAGCGCGTTGGCTATCATTAACGATGCGAACAAGTAGTAGAAAAACAGCTGAGCACACTTGACACACGGAAATCATGTGTAATCAATATGTAGTATGCTCCTATGCTGCTTGAAGGGTGTTCGTTTGATAGTTTTTGATTCTTTTTTATTGCATAATATTCCTCGGAATGATATTTCATCGGGCATGACTTAAAGTGTGGCATGATTGAAGAGCGTCGCCTTGCGCTACGGTGCAGCTTGTCTGTTCTCAGCGCTGTCGTCCTGTTCGTCCTTTTGCGCAATCACAGCCAACTGCTTTTAATAACATTTTTCACTGGTTTTCCTTTTCTTTTATTTCTGCACTTTTTTTTGTTTTTGCTTCTGTAAGTGGCGCGCGTTGTCAAGTGCCCGGCTATGGCAGTGGCCACGCCCACAAAGCATCACCTCCCACAGCATACAGGCAGCGTTTTACATGACATTTTAAATTTACGATTTACATTAAATGGCGCAATGCGAGCGCAAAAACAACGACAGTTGTAAAATGAAATTGCTCAGCTCTCTCTCCCGAGAGGCTCGGCAAAAGAATCGGTCTGGTTGTGGGTCTTGGTCTTGCGTTTGGTCCTGGCCCGGCCCTAGCCCTGGCACTGGGTCCAAGGCGCTCGCTTGTCCTCTGAAATTCGGTTAAAAACCAATTTCGTGTATGTAAAATATATCAACTATGTATTTAAGTGGCTGTTGTAATACCGCCTTGTATCTCCTACTTGTCGTCGCTTGTCACGAATAAATGCCTTTTGGCTGCACTGCACTTTCTCCATTAGGGCTGTGCCCAGGGGTGTAACAGCAGCTGGGGTAAAGGTAAATACAACCTCATCGAGTGTAATCTAATCGTGTACATAAGCCACATTTTATTAGCCAGAACCCCCCGAAGGCGAATGTGATTTTACTAAATGTAAATAATCATATAAATAGCATACTTAACGTTGATAGATGAAACCCCCACGGGACAAGGGTTGCTAATGAGCTGAACAAGGGTTGGCTAAACTACAATGGCTTAACTAGCAGATGCTTAGCATCGCATAAAATGCGAGAGCAAAATGAACTTTAATAAAACACTTTGAATAGTTAAAGCTCTGTTAGTTGTGTCTTACTGTAGTACATTGTACACTCGCACAAGTTTTGGAAACTCTTCAAATTTGCATTGCACAATGTGCTGTAGACTGTCGTGGGCATGTGCTTAACACTGGGCATCTTTTATGGAAAAACTTAAAGTTTTCAACTGTAATCATTTTATTAAGATCTGTGTGGTCCTTACACAAACTTTGTTTCATTTAATATCATTGATTTTATGTGCACAAATGAAAGCAGCAATAAAACTTTTCATCAGATTTCAGTATCAAAATATTTACAACTGAAATTCGTTGAGATACAGGACATATATATTTTTTTATTCTAATGCAAATTGCTCAAAGCTTATTTCTATTTAAAAATATATAAATGTGCTTACTAATGTTATGTCTATCAATTTTATGAATAAATCATGGTTTCTTGAGTGTGAATAATTCTGCTAAGGAGCTGAAACTTAAAGTAATATAAGCTTAAATCATAAGCCGAACCAATGGCAAGCTTTGTTCGACTTTAAGCAGACCTTTGGAGTAATTTTTGTGTTTTCAATTATAAACTTAAAATTTATCCTATATACATTTTTCTTATATTAGAGCTAATTTAAAGTTACTCAAACTAGCTAACTAGCTTCAGTGAGCTGAACTCGTTACATGCTAGCTGCTTGTAAGCTTTTTTCAAATATGATAACTTGCACAAGCTGGTTTTTGATATTGTGCCCTTACATGAGAAATATGTGAAAACGTGGCAGGTCCGCACCTGCCGCTAATTAAAGTTGCGCATCATCTGACGACTCTTGATGACGAGCGCCCGAAATGTTCGCAGTTAAGCGAATAGTTGTTTCAAGTTGTTTTTTTCTAATGTTGTAGTTGTTGCTGTTTGTGTTGTAGTTGCTGTCTGCTGCTAGTTATGTTGTGAAAAGAAATGAAGCACTCGACACTGGGAGCGAGACACCTATCCGCACACTTGACGTGTATTTCCGTTTCCGTTATGCGAAAAGTTGAGCGAGCTTTGAGCCAACTTCCAAGTTGTTGGCGAAAAAAGTTTCACGCTTAACATTTGCGCCGTGCAAAGCTGAAAAGTTTGCTCCAAAAAACATGCACACACTCACAGACACACACGAAATCAGGTAAATACACACACACCTGCGCACACACAGATTGCCAGACACCTGGCCAGGCCCTCCTTCTACCCATGCACACATGCTGATTAGCGTGGGCTGTGATTAGGGAAGGTTACGGCTACGTGGCAAAGGCTTAGACAAGCCGAAGCTTAATTAAATTTAACAGCTGCTTAATTGCAGCGTTGCCAAAGCACGCAGTGGGCGCGGCCAACTTCCCAGGTCCCAGGTACGTAAACGCTGCTCTGCTCTGTTATATTTTGACCAAAGCGCTAATGAGCCAAACACGAACGAACTTTAGCTTCGACCTGCCAGCCCAACTTGGCCATATCCAAGTTTTTCAATTTTTATATAGTTAGCGTATAATTATATAAAGACAGCCTTGAGCCTAATAACTTTCTCATGAAGTTGCATCACTTCAGCTGCCTCCTTATAATCAATTAGCATTTATGATAAATACTCTGCAATATTGGCCTCCTCATACGGAAGTAGAAATGTACTACACTTTTTTACTGTACTATACATATATACTATGTGCTCAAAGATCAGCGCAAAGTTGTATATTAGATTTCATGTTGGAGAAGCCGAACTGCACATACACCATATACTATGGAGAAAATGTTAGTTAAGATTTGGATTGAGCACGGAGAATATTTAACTAAATAGTTGGCTCGGTAAAGTAAAGTTGTACACTAATATTTTTATTTATTTGACTATTACATTCATAAGCTTACTTATTTGTTTTTATTTTTAATAAAATGGGATTTCATGGACAAATATTAATGTATGGCATATTAATGCTTAAATAATAATAATAATATGACACACTAAACGACATAGACAAAGCCACATATTTAAATGTTAAATGGATTATTGAATAAAGCAATATTACCAACTTAAAGTCCTAAGCCTTTAACTAAACATCCCTTATATATATAAATTAAAAATAAATTAAATTAGATTATAAAATGATAAACTGTTTTATTATTTAGATCTAACGTCTTTTTTTCAATAAATTTAAAATTATTGGTTTTTTTTTAGTATTTTGCTTCCATAATATATGCAACTTTTTAAGCTTTACCTATTTGATGTTTTTTTTCTGCCGTTTTGTAAGAAGATTTGGTAGCATCATTTTCGATTTGGCATTGGCCGCAGGGCCCCATCGATGAGCCTTCTTGGTGCCTTTAATTTTCAATGGGAACAGCACCCGGCATCCAGCACCCCTCAAAGGCAGAGGCTATTAATTTCGCGTCAATTAAAAATTAAGCCAATTATTTGTGCCTTGCCAGGGTCCATGCCAAACTTGCTGCAGACTGTGGCCTTGGTCAGATCTGGCTCTGGCTCTGGCTCTGGTTCTGGTTTCGCCTCTGGCTCTGGCTTTGGGGCCCTGTGCATTCGTAGTCCATTAGGGCTTCATTTGTTTTTAATGCTGTAACCTTTTGGCGAAAATAAAAACCAAATTTCTAAGTTGGCATTTTCACGGTTCGGTCGCTGGGGCGACGCTGCTCAGAGAGCGCAGACTGCGCACTGCGGACTAAGGGCTACAGCTTTGGGTCCCGCATTGGGCACGGACCGCCCGCCGTTTATTGGCTAATTTAATTTGCGTGTCTTGCGTTTGGGCAATTAATCAGCAAAAACAGCTGTCCGTCGCTTTAACCCTTTCGCAGCCAACCAGCCTGGAAGGCCTTACGTGTTTACGAGCATACCCTCAATGCACAGGCCATGTAAATTGTTTCTGGTGTCTGTTTTGGTGGGTCTAACTGAAGCAGCTGAACGAGTTCTGAGCTTATAGATTACGAGATCAAGCAGTTCTGGTTAGATTTTAAGCCCCAATGTAATCCAATCGCTACTGCAAATCAATTACAAAGTTAATTATTGTAGTAATACAAGGCCTAGCACAATCGACTTTGTGACATGTATTTATTGGCATCCTTTAATGTATCTACATTGAAATTTAATGAACACTTAAGAGAGTATTTGTATACACAAAGATAAATTAATTTAAATAAAGTAGGAAATACTAACAGGTCGGCTGAAAAGTCTCCGGTCCACTACAGTAAAATTTAATATTTTGTTGTGTATAAATAAGGTAATTAAAATATGATGCAATCATTTTATCTTATTTATATATTAATGTAATATATTTAAGCGCAATCCCTTTATCATTTCCAAACAAATTAATGAAGTTTAAATTTTATTACATTTTGTAGTCACATTTTTGGTACTTAATTTTAATCTCGTGCACATCACTTGTCATGCTCTTTGTATTGTGAAATCCTTGTCGTCCTGGTGCTTATTAAATTACTCGCTGCGCTGTTGGTGGATGCTCAAGGCATTCCCCACGCCCGGCAGTTGCCAACGTGCACTTGATGCGCCTTTTAATTGCATTTTCCAGGCGCTCACAAATGCAACTCAAGTGGCTGTCGTCTGCCTCTTACCTTTGTTGCCCTTTAATAGCAGCCTTTACACCCGCCGTACTCCATCCGCAGTTGGTGTTGCTGCAAGTGGTTGTGCCTCGTCTTAGCCTTCCCCAAGGACATGCCCAGCATCCATTTGATGGTGCCGTGAAACTTCATTTGTTCGCTTGAGTTGAAATTAATGCAGTCATTTGCAATGAGTTTGCCTTTTGCAAGGCTGCCAGTTCTTGGGCTCGGCCTGGGCTGTCGGCGCAATTGCAATTTATTGTTGCATTCTTTCAGGCGCTGCGCACTGATTCCTCTCCGATCCACTCTGGCGGGTCTAATGCAATTGCCTCGGCCAAATATTTGACATTATTATGATAATTTATTTCACTTTGCCTGCCACTAATTATGTGTTGTGTGTTTGTGCTCCGAGATTATCACGACTCTGAATATTTTAGTTGCGCCCTGAATCAAATTATGCCAAGTAACGTAGTCCGTTAAGCAAACACTCTCTTCGGAGTCCAGTCAATGCCAATTCTGATCCAGCAGCTGCCTCTCGACATAAATTTATCAGCGCCTTGGGAGCAGAGTCCTAATTCCCAAAGTGAATTTAGCTAACGTTTCCATCTAACAATTTGACTCGGCAAAGAAAATAAAACTGAACTTAATGTAGGGAAACTAAATAAATGCTATTATATGTTTATTAAATATTTTTTTTTTAATTTGTAATTTTGTAATATTTATTTCGAAAGGAAAGATAAAGTGAGGCTTAAAATGAATGGTCTAAAAGCGAATTCATTTGCTGGAATGTAATCCAGCCAAGCTTAGACTTGACACCTCGCAGGACAGCGAAACCCTTTAGGTTGTCAGGCCATAAATTTGTTTTTGTTTGCGCACTGTAAATTTTTAACTAAAGCCACAAAAAATAAACTATAGGAGCGTCAAAATTGAAATAAATTGAAAAAAAAAAACCGGAGCATAAAAGATAAAAGTTAAAATAAATAAAAAAGCAGAAAATATTACATGCTGGTCCGAAATTGGACTCCAGCGCTGTTTGGCTTCAAACAAACGCCATTGCCCCTGTGGATGTGTGTGTGTGCTTGAGTGTAAGTGTGCGAGTCCTGCGATGTAAGCTGAATCCTTTGGCCTCTCCAGTGCTGTCTGCTGCCAGAGTGTGCGTGCATATAAATTAAGTTTTAAAAGTTAACGCTGCTCTCCTACTTTTGTATTAGAAATCAAAATAAATGCAGCAGCTAGTTTTTCTTTTCGCTTCGCCTTATTTCCACTTGAATCTCTTTGTTCTTGTACGGCATTTGATTGCGCAAAGCAGGTGAGATAACTTTGCCAGGTCCGAGAGGAATTTGCTTTCAACCTGATTTCAGTTGGGGCCTTTTTACAGCATTCATCGACTCTCAAATAAGACTTTAGCTCGAGCATTCCATTCATTCGCATTTACAAATAGTTGTTGTCTAAATAAAAGCAAGCAGGGGACTGTGTAGATAAATATATGCATTCAAAAATACCTGAAGTCAAAGAGAATCATTCTGATATGCTTTCGTTGTGAATATTACCTCAATGGAATCAAAATGATATCGCTGCAGTGTATTTATTAAATTCAGTAAAAGTTAGAAACGTATGAAACTCAATCAATTTTCAATCTATAGATTGGTAAAGAACTTTGAAATTAAAATAAAAAATTGATTACGAACATATGAGGATAAAATCATGTTTTTTTTTAAAGCAGAGTCAAGTGCTATCTAATTAAATTCCCCATTTTTCAATGCTAACAGCTTTGCGGGCTGACCATTTGCTGATGCTATCTCCAGGCAAGTGCTGCTAATCCCATCAGACACAGACACACAGACAGTCGCAGTCGCTGTCACATTTATCGATGGTGTGACCGTTAAATCTAAGTTTGCTTTCCAATTAAACCACTTGATTAGCTTCTCTGCTACACACTCATCCATATGAAGCGCCATTTTAGGCTGTGGGGAATAGGATTTGTGGGCGTGGCGTGGTCAGCTTTGATGTCGAAGTCAGCGTTGTGCGCTGAGCATGTTAATTGCGCTTAATCAGGGCCAGCACTATCGCAGGATACGACCATACGTCGGAGTGGGCGTGCCGCAGCTCTGCTTAATTACATATGAGAGACACACAAATGCGCTGACTAGTCACGAGTAAAAATCTTCAATTGGCTGCCAACGATCCGTTGGAGGGATGACGATGCACTTCAGTGCCTGATGCCAGATTTCAATTGCAATTAGTCGGCTAATGAAATCGTAACGGCAGCTGGTAGCTAGTGGATGGCAGCTGGTCAGTGGCCACTTGTAAAGTGCACTTCGCTCTAAGAGCACAATTTGTTTAGAGCTCAGCGCTTTGGCCAGCAAATTTGTGTGGAAAATTTAAAAATAACTCAATAAACGACGACGAGCCAGCGCCCACGCATCCCTCTTGAATGACAATGACTGGCAAAAGCTGAAGACACTCAAAGGGTTATTAGTGAGCGGGGGCACTATCGTCTATTATGGGCGTGCCAGGCTCCATGTTGTCTTTGTCCGCCTCCTCAGCTCGCAGTCACCATGACGCGCTACTCTGGCTGGCAGCTCCTCCGCGATTCCCCCTTTCCCAACCCCCTCTCCTCAGCCAGCTGCACCTGCATTGAGCGTCACGCTAAATGGATTTTTAATGTCGTTGGGAAAAATGCAGGGAAATGCGCGTAGCACGTTGCCAAAGGTTCTCGTCACGGCTACCACCAGGTAAGATTCTATATTTATCTATATAGATACGGGTTTGTCTGAGTGTGTGTGTGTGTGTTAGTGGTTGTGGGTAATAATAACGTTTAAGCGCCTTTGTACGGCAGAGACAACAGCCGGCGATTAGTTCGTTCTCTGCGCTCAAAAAGAACTTTAAATTTCATTTGTATTTACTCTTCTTTATTTTTAATGTCTATTTAATACATGGCAGAAAGTCTCACTGAATCGTGCTCACACTATATGACAACAGAACATAACGAAAATTTGATGGCATTTGATTTTCTTTTCTTTAGCAGATATGAAAGTCATAAAACTAAAGGAAGTACCTCTGTATAAGAGAAGCGATTAGAAGCTTTAGATGAACTCGCTTCAGATTCATAAATAGTAACTTATGTCTATTAAACATTCCTTACTGTTGTTCCACAGTCCAGTTGATGGTGTCAGGAGGTGAGCATCACGTCATGTTCAGGTTTGAAAAGCTTTTATGAATAATTAACTCATTTAAAGATTAAATCAAGCTTCTAGTTGTATTTAGCACATGTGAAATAAGCAAGGCTGTCTTATATATATTATAAATTCTAACTACTTGGCTTAAGTTGTGAAGAGGAATGTATTTGGCAGCACCCACGATATAGCTTTGGCTAATTGAAGTTATAAACAACTATTTATTTATAAGCCTCTTCCAACAGGCTTTTGAATCTGCAGAATCTATATTTATATTGCTTGACAACTGCCTTAAATGTCACGAGTTCACATCCCTAATTACGGAATGACTTTCGGCTCGTCGACTGGCGAAACTTGCTTGCAGTGGCTGCTTCTCGCTGCTCTCGTTGTGTACGTGCAACAATCAAGTGTCAGCTTAATGAGCTATCAAGCTGCAAAATATGCAATTTCAGTACAACAAAGAGTGCACACACACACACACACACACATGCACATACACAGACAGTCAAACAGATGCGGGTGGGGAGTAGCGCAACACCTCGCTATCGCAACGCTTTGGTAAATTTTGCGTGTAAGTGACAAAGCCCGCATGAAGACCATAGAAACTGCAAAATGCTTATAGAGTGTGGCTTGCCACATATATATGTATATATATGTATATATATGTGTGTGTATGTGTGATATGTGCAATTGTAGGTGTATGCTGTGGCAAGTACTCACACTGGGAGACAGAATGACGCCCGCCCGCTTTTTGTTGCACTCATTAATGAATAAACAACAACAAAAGCGGCTACGTAATCATCGCTGCCAGCCCAGCGCCATCAAGCGCATAATTATAGCATGGGCGGAGGTGGCCCCGCCAAAGGAGGAGAGCCGTGGACATCGGCGAAGTGCACTGGCTTCATCGTTATGGCGCTGTGGTTGCTGCCGCCGCATTGCCAGTGGCGTGGCTTAATAAAATTGCTACACTAATTGTGTGCAGGATTTGAATAATTATTGTAAGGAGATCTCCAAGGAAACTTGCGAACTTTGCGACAAAAGACTCTAGGTTTTTGTGTATTTAATTTACAAATAAATTGAAAAAAAGTGTAAGGCTTGCTTGCTTTATTATGTCTTCAAAATGATGCTGATTAAAAAGCAGAGTGAATGCTATTTCATATATTATGCAATTAAAATATGAATGGTTAAAAGCTTATTACTCTTTAGAGTATGGGTTAGTAAAATACGTAAGCTATTATTGATTAAAAAAGTATTCATTTCTGCTGCACCAAACTCGTTCGCTTCAAAAACTGAAATAAATATTCCTGGATCTCAACGACGCCTTTATCGTATCCCTCCTTTCGCCTCTCTCTCACTATCCATCTTGAAGTGTTTATTCCTTGGAAACGATGGCAACTACAGTTAAAGCGCACTCATTGCGTCGTCGTCTCTTTGTTGGTTTCGTACGGTTTATGTAATTTTTGTGTTGCGCCATAATTTACAATTAAAAACCATGACACTTCAACATAATTAAAATATGAAAACGGTTTTTCCGCAGCGCAACAATAAACTGTAATAAAAGTTAATTAGAACGCTTTGAGAAGCAAGAGGAAGAAAGGAATAAAACACTAACCGAAACAAAATAAAGCATATTATTGTGCTCGCCAATGCAATACCCTACTGAAATGGAGTTTATATATTCATGATATGATATTTATTAATATTGCATACGGATAATGTTGAATGTTCAATAGTAAAGATGTTGCTTAGCGAATCCTTAAGGAATCCTATTTAAATATTCTAAGTTCCAATTAACTTGCATCTGACAGGGTATAAAGTAAGTCGGCCCTATCCATTGTTGAAACTGCACTCTAAACGGTTTAATTAGTCATCATTGAGCTAATGTAGAGGGTAAAAAGTACGGAGTGCTAAAACATTGGCAGAGCTTAATGGATTTTTAATCACCAATAACAAATCGCTATATTTGCCGCTTATCGCTGAATGAAACAAGGAAGTTGACAACGAGATGAGAGTGTGTGTGCCTGTGTGTGTGTGTTTGTGTATGTGTTTTAGCTGCTGAGCTTATTCTCTAACTATATGCATTAAGTACACATTGATTGAGTAAATGCCCCAAGGACTAAGTCAGATCCTGGCTGAGAGACCCACAACACTGAGAGACCAAACAATGCAGCCAGCGGGGTGTTAAATGCTTTTGTCTTCATGTCAAATTACAGGAAGCATAATTTCAAGCCTGGCTGCGTGCCTCGGTTACCAAAAACCCACCAAACAAACACAAACGAAAACAAAGAAAACAACAAAGCGAGAATAACGAAATAAAATAAAATAAAATAAAATAATACAACAAAAGGTGTAAACCGCATCAATTGTGCATTGTTTTGGCATTGCTAACGGCTGCTGAGTAATTTAATATTGCAGTTGAATTGCATTTCCATTTACAGTTTAAATATTGAATGAGGCTTGTAAATTCCACCGGACTAATGGCCCTATTGAATGGCCTAATGGCCCCTTGAAAAGGGCCTAGCTCCAGCTGTGTTTATACTAGTCATAATATTAAGTATACGCAGAGGCGAGACATATAAGATTCAAATTGAGTTTTGAATAATAATGAAGACCAGTCAGCTCAACGTATTAAAGTTCATATTAATATTTTCATAGAGGAATAATTAATTTGAAATATAGTGTCTAATGAGTTTGATGAAATGTAGTCACAGACAGAATAAGGCATGGACTGAAATAAATAAATTAAATGAAATCTATAGTATTCCAAGTAATTAAAATCGTATAAATATAATACCGGATGATAGTTTTATATTAGGCATAGGCAAATATTAACTTTAAACTTATTACTTATCTAGTCCTATATTCAATAAAGTTGGAAACTTATATATATATTATATTAAATATATAATAAATATATGTATATTTAAAATATGTGCAACACTTGGAATTCGTTGCATCTCCTAGTCGCGCAGTTTCAGCTGGGCTGTATGATGGCTTTATGATGGCCACCATTTGCGTTGCTTCGATCTGCACTTAATATGCAATTGGGAAAATGGGGTTTGTCTAGCAACTTTTCACCGCAACAATGTGGAGAGCTGCTTTAGCTGTGGGTGCAGTGCAATTGCCTAAATTATTCAGTTCATTTATTTCGTTTGCTCTAGTGGAGGCTCCTTTGTGTAGGCGTACTATTAATTAGGCTTATTAAAATTGACGCTGACAGCTCTGTGGTTATGTTTGCGGCTTGGTGGGTGTTTGAAGGTGCCCCGAATGCACTACTCGAGCTATCAAGGACTCATTAATTAGGGCAATTGCTTGACTCATTTGCATTATGCATGGAACAGGCTGAAAGGATCATCAGCTGCTGCTCTCATTGCGAATGAAAATTAGCACTTAATATTGTTGAATGCATGAGCAATGTGCTGCACCACCGACAAACCCAAAAATATTGCGGTGATCTGCTGAATGCGGCCCCAAAGCGTTGCAGCTGCAAAACGTTAACCCTCTGCGCATAATGAGTCGCCTTTGTGCATGCGGGATGAGTCTGATGAGACTGATGATTCTGAGGTTTCGATGCGGTTGCGGCTGGCTTAGTTCAGGAAGTGCCACCAAGCCAGGACTTGCTGTTGCAGTTGCTGTGGCTGTGCAGCCAAAAAGTTAATTGTAAACATGACCCAGTTTGCTAGCTGCTCAGCCTCACAGTCTCGCAGACAAGGCCTGGTCGCTTTGTCTGCGCGGGCTTTGAGTGAAGGATGCCGTTCGCTTTATAATGTAGCAGCTGCTGCGCGAAAGGATATTTGTTATGCGCCATTGTGCGGTGGCTTTAGATTATATTCTTCGCCTTCCTCCTGTCACCAAAGTTATTTGGGGTTGCCTTTAAATATGCAGAAACCAAAAATGTTTATAATATCTGATGCGCGAAACGCAGCGCCAAAGGATTTCCGTCCAAGGCGCTGCCATATTGTTGCAGTTGCCTTCCTGGCAACAATATCCCGAACGCCCACAACGTATTACCGTGCTCAGTGAGTGTGTGTGTATGTGTGTGTGTGTGTGTGTGTGGGTGTTTGTATGCATAGTTGACTCGGTAAGCTGTAGTTCAAGTTAATTGGATTTTGCCAAAGTGCTACTAACGTTTTAGCCACTGGCGGCCTTTCAAATCAGACAGTTTTCCCATACACTTGATTGGCATTGCGTACGAGAGGCCTGCGATATCAAGCACGACCAAATGTGTGCACAAATGAGTGTGACTCATGTAACAAAATTGATTACTATTTCGAAAATTAAAGTTCAGTCCTCAACCAGTATCTATTTCATTTCTATACAAAACTTTTCGTTTATTTACTTCAGCTTCTTTATTGAGTTACAAACCAGTTGCATCGACAACAACTCAACATATGCCAAGACATCAAGAACAAACCTAGACAGTGCCTGAGCCTTATTCTTATTCTCATCTTTTGCTGCACGCCTAACGACTTCTGAGCCTTAGCCGTGATTTTAAATACAAAAAACACTGAAGTTCTAGTTGATATAGTTTTTTTTTTTTGCAGAAATTATGTTAAACTTATGCAGCTTCTTCTTGTTCAGCTGTCAGCTATGTTAACACCTGAGCTACGTGACAAACCTAACACCAACGTTGTTTGAGCAACGTTCCGAAACACACAAATCGTATATGTAATTTTTAATGCATATTACCACAAAACGCTGTCAGCAGGCATCATCTGCCAGGATATCTCTGTCTTCCTTCACGAAATCATCTGCATGTACATACGTCCATACTTCAGTGTGCGTGTGTAGCTATGTGCACGTCACATAAGTCAATTTTCAAGTAGATGTCCAACATGAATGAATAATGTGTAGTGTCGGTAGTGTAGCCATCACGCACACACACGCACACACTCTAGCACACATTTGTACGCAAATATGCTTACCGTTTTAGGGCGTTCAGCTGTGCCAAGGCAGCAACACCAACGAAAACTGAAATACAAGAAAGAAAAAGATGAAGGAAAACTGAAAATGAAAAAGAAAAGGAAAAGGAAAGGGGGGGGGGGAAAGTCAAGTAGAGCAAAGTAAATTTTGCTGGGAGCAGGCAGCAGCCACAGCATTCTCATGGAGGGAGGCACACACAGCAATGTCGCAGAAAGTTATGCCATGGCAAAGACGCTGCACACAGGACTACTAGGATATGCATAAAACTATGCTACATTGGCACTAAAACAAACAGGGAAAACCGCCGCATGGGGCGTTTCAGCTATGTACATGCAAATATGTGTGCCTGCGTGGCGGGTGTGTGTGATACAACGACTGTAAAGTTGATGTAGCATGCCAAGGCGAAGGTAACAATGCCCGGGATGCGCTCAATTGGCTGGAGCCGGGGTCACGACAAAGCAAGTGGCTTCAGTTCTTTGAATTTCTAAACTGGTTCTTCAAAGTATGTATGAGGACTTCTTAAGTGGCAGTTTATTGAGACCTTGAGCACTGTTGAGTAAATTAATAATTGCATAATGAATAAAAAATGTATATAATTATATTTACTCAAAAGTGTGCATCTAAGATCTAAATAAATATGTCTTGGTTCAGAACTAGCATAAATGTGTTATTTATAGTATTTCAACAAGATGCTTATGCCTTTTAGTTATTCGTTTTCTAACAGAGCTTGGTCTTTGAACTGAACTAGTTTTGCTAATATAATATTTTTAATCAGCATATTTGCTGCCTGTGCCATATATTGAGACTTGACTCATTAATTTTAATCAAATTGTTAAAATAAGCAGCTTGAATACTTAATAGTTCTCATGAGTTATAGATATTTGCAGCATGAATTCAGCCAGTGTTTCTACTGTAGAGCCAACGAAGGACACCTAAAATTCCCGGCCTTGTCCTGGCCTACGCTTTCACTGCTGCTGGCTAAGTAAATGTTTAAAATATTTGAGCTGCCTCTGTCGATGTCGATGCATGTTGGGAAAGTTTTCCGAGCAAAATTATTAAGATAAGTGGCATAAATTATGAGCAGAGCTCGGGCTGAGGCTGGGCCCAGGACTCATAAAAGCCGCTGGCAAGTAATCCATAGAGACGGGCAGGTGGCGTGGCATAGGGTTGATGTTTGACGAGTGAATGACTAACTGCATGACAGTCGGCCCATGTGTGTGTGTGTGCGTGTGTGTGTGTGTGTGTGTGTGTGTGTGTGTCTCTGTGTGTAGTTGATCACTTTACGTATTGACAGCGCCGGACTGCATGTCGTATACGTAATGTGTGTGTGTATGTGTGTTGTTAAAGCCCAGCAGCAGTTAGTTTAATATTTATTTAATTTAATATGCTAATTGGATGTGATCTGTATGTGCGTGTGTCTCTCTGTGTGTGTGTGCCAACAACTTTACGAGCGAGCAATTCATAAATAAATGACAGTCACAAAGTTCTGACATGTCACAGAATTCAGTTTGAGTTTTAACTGGGCCACAGCGACGGCTGCAGTAAGCGTCGGCAATTGCAGTGCCATTCTTTGGCTTTTATTAATCGTCGGAAAATTTGCCACAAAGACGGAAAGTGCTGTCAGCAAAAACTTTGCGCGACAAATTGTTCAGCGATAAAATTAGACAAGTGACGCGCGCGCCCTAATCGTGTGGGCTTCGCCAGTGGGGCGTGTCCAGCTTCGTGTAGCGGCAATCAGCCATCAGCTGCAAAGCAATGTTAATTATATCAAGGCTACCCGAAGCTTGCAGCCTTCAGCTGCAAAAAGCTGGCTGTCAACCCAACAGTTGACCGTTGCAGAAATTGCATTAAAACTGTTGAATGCAGTGCATGAAGCACTGCTCCGTTCGCCTTGGGCCATACAAAATGCAGAATTTTGCAATCAAATTGAATTTGTCGAGCGACATAAATAAATGGTGAATCAAACAGATTGCAAAACTTCTGCAGTCAGCGGGAAATTAAATTGCTCGCCTGAAAGTATGCTATGAATTATATGTCCGCAAAAATGTGAAAGTCAAAAACTTGACTCTCGCAGAGCAATAAATCGAAATATATAGAAAAAAAATATATATATACAAACAGGAAATGCACCACTGGGAAAATATCAATGCACATTGTAGGGTAAAAACTGCAGCGAAGGGATCTAACGATTTGTATGGCCCTTTTGTTGGTCACTTAAATAGTTGTGTGAAATGCACAAAGGATGTAAAAAAGACATAATATTTACTTTATAAGGAGCTTTTGATTTTTTATAGGAACTGCTGTCAAAATCAAACTTATATTTTTGAGAGCTTATCAAGATATAAGATTATTACCTCTTTGTAAATAAATATTCTAAAAAAAAATTTTCAATTTTAGCTGCAGAAATTTAAAAGCAAGTAAAGTATTAATAAAGATTTTAGATATAAAAACAAATTTTTTTACAAATTTTCATCTTAATAACAATTTATTTTGTAGTCCATTTTTTTTTTTAAGTTTTATGGAGATTATTTTCTTAATCCTCAGTTCAAAGACAAAAATCCTAGTGGAGAGTATAAGCTGCTTTTTAAAGTTTTAATTAAATTATTTGACGTAGCTTACGTCATTGCTGCTATATTTGCATCTTTTCACTTTTTTAAGTTTTATCTAATATAATTCTATTTGGTCTGCAGCACATGTGTGTTTCTTTACGATGAGGCAGCAGCATATTTATTGCATGTGCGTTTCTTTCTTAACATTTTCTGTTCATATTAGTGGGTGTGAGTGTTTGAAACACAAATAATATGAATTTAAATTGAAGCCAAGAAGTAAAAATAAAAAGCCCTGCGGTTCGCTGAACTGGCAAAAGCAGACGGGAAGCAGCAAAAATGACGCACATATGCGCCAAGCTGACAAAAGTCAGCAAGTCAGCCAGTCCGCCAGCTAGTCGGGGCTTGTGTTAAAGAGTGGGATTCAAGGCAGGCACAACAGATTGAACCTGTCAACATAGTAGAGGAGCGGAACCAAGTCTTGCAGCACAGAGCACGAAACATGAGACGTCGCGCCGTTGACTGAATGACTGAATGAATGAATAAGAGCGAAGAAGAGTGTGTGCGTAAAGTGATTGTCGAATAGTGGCAAAATATATGTGCCCATTGAGGGGGTGTACTCATTCTCATTCTCAGATTCGATTTCGTATTCGCATTTCTTCAAGTTACTTGTTGAGCTAAGTCATAGCGCCTGGTTTATCAATTTGTGCTCTGCCGTTGTCTCACAGCTTGTGCTGTGTAAGAAATTGCAACTGTTGTTCGCAAACTGACATTGACAGGCAACGGCTGCTGGCATTGTAAAATAGTTATTGGGTGGCATGCCGCCTGCCTCAGCTCGAGTCGACTCGAGTCGGCCTGCCACTCGCTGAGCATCAATTTGAATGACATTCATAGAAAAGGACGAAAAGAAATTGTGACATTTGTATAGAAATAGTTTTGCAGTTTTCTAACAAATAGTTGTGCAGATATTTTTTGATTGCTGCATACTTTACGGGGTCGCCTCGGGACCCACCAACAACAATGCAAGCAGCTCGGCAAGTGCAACAGCCATGGAAGTGCAAACTTGCCACCCGCTCTCCATGGATACTACAAATATGCTTCAAAGTCACGAATACTACAAATATGCTTCATAGCTTTCTCTGCTCATCAAATCTTGAGCAAATAGTTCAACTTGCTCGGAATTCGTTACTTGACTTGAATTTCTTTGCTACTAACGTCAGACAGAGACAGAACTCAAGTAATCAGTTAAGCTGGAACAGATATTGAGGAATAATGTAATGCTTTAATAAATGAAATGTTTCATGAAAATTCGAGTGTAAGTTAATGAATGTGGCAAGTCATATTTATTTATGAAACCCTAATGGAAAATGAAATGAAAATATAAAATGTCGATTTGAGCCGCTTATCAAAACGGTATATATATATGTACGATTTTTACTGTTAAGAGCTTCCCGTGCAAACTATGTAATCTATCTATCTCTGTCTTATATATTTTTTTTTATTCATAATAATATTTTTAATACTTTTTACCATTATTTTATTTCATATTTTTTTATTTATACTCATTTTTATTTAATTATATTATATTATTTTAGTCAATATTTTATTTATTTTTTTTGCATAAGACACTTTGAATCTAAAGTAAATGTGACTTACATCTATAAGTAGTTAAAAGTATTTAAGCACATAAGGGCACACTCTTTAATAAATGATGATGTGAGCAACATTTTCTTGCTTGACTTTCTGAGTCACTGTCTAAAGTTGGGCTCTTGCTGTCTTCAGTCGTTGGCTCTGCCAGCAGCCTTGATAGCTATTTCCACATGGCTGGCCTCGTTTGTTGCGCATTTCCAAAAAGCTTAATTTCGCAGTTATGATATAAAAGGGAACGCATAGCAACGCATATTCCGCGTAATATCCTTTGCACGCTACCCAACAAAGTCGACGACAAGTTGAAGTCTGAGTTGGATGCTGTCGGCAAGTTTTCGCAGGTCTTATATTATTTACCTACCCCAGCGGCTTCATCAGCAACTTGTACTTTTGAAGAAATAACTTACCTTTTATACTTTGTACCGAGTGCGGCGAGCTGCAGATGAAAATTTATTTTTGCATTACTGAAAATATTTCTGGGCAGCATTAGATTGCACCAGCTGCTAGCCCGTAGCCCGTAGCCCGTAGCCGAGCAAACCACAGCTGCGTTTTAGCATATTGCTTGGCTTCTTTGACTTAGCACTTTGGCTTTGTTTCATTTTTATTAATTTCTTTAAAACACATTTTAAACTAGCGCTTGCATTCTGCAGGCTTTACATATGCAGTGTTAACTATTTTTGGATTGTAGCATTGAATTTAATTCTTCTTCTCGGTCAGATTGTAGATTTGCTTAGCAACGTCCGAGAGCTGCACGTCGATGGCCTTGGTGTCGTCGTACAAGGAAGGCGCCTCGCCCAATATGACGAATGTGCCCACCAGCGAGGCAATCATGAACAGCCAGAGGAACAGGCGATCCATGACCATGGCCACAAAGCCCCAATCCTGATCCTCCTGTTATAGAATGAACCAAAAACAATTTCCACAAATGAGCGTAATTTAAATTTAAATTTAAAATTCATGATGCTTAAGCGCCGATGATATGTATTCGCATGAAATCATTTTAATTTCGGCACTAGAGTGAGGAAATGGCATGCTTAAATTGCACAAAGGGTCGTGTGAGCCATATTGGCCAACTAACTACAGCTCGATTTAAGCCCACACTTTGAGCGATTGCTTTCATTAAGCACTGACGCTTAATCTGCTTATGGCCAGCGCCCAGTTGGTTATCAATCAAAATGAACTTCCAATAACAGAGCAAAAACAACTGAACGAACAGCAGAAGTAAAGCAAATAAAAATGGCTCAAAAACAAGCGCCAGGAATGGAGAACAAAGCAATGGGCGCTGGATTTGATTGAATCGATGGATGGAGTCGTTGCCAGCCAATTGCCAGTCAATTGAACAAAAGCAATTAAAAGTGGATTTGGTGTGGTCTTAAAGTGCAAATATAGCAAAGCTTAAATAAGTCGAAAGAAATTAAACCGAAGCAGAGGCAGCCTGCGCGCCGAGAGTGACAAAGAGACAGAGAGCTGGCGATTGAGCGCATGGACCAGGCTTTGGCCGTTGCTCTGGCCGGTGGGCCAGTTAAATAGATGGACTGATCAGGCATCGATATCAGCTACAAATGGCAAGAAGTGACGCTCAAAGCGTTTTCTGTGGTTTTTCTGGATATGGTTATGGTCAAGCCATATTCAGTTCGGGCTCCAGCCTCAGCCTCAGCGCTTGGCTGTCGCTGTCATCGTTGTCGTGTACGTTACTTTGCTGTCGTTGTCGCTGTCGCTGTCGGTGTCGTTGTCGTCATCGTCCGGCCAAACGGAATTTTCAATTAAAAATTCAATCAGCTGCAGCAGAACTCACCGCATTGAACTCATCCTGCCGTTGCATGTGGTGCTGTATGAACATGACGTTATGTATTGCCTTCTCCAGCTCAAACGGATACTTTTTGCGTGCCGCCACATCACTCATGGAGTCATCCAAGCCGGAAAGCACCGATGGGAGTCCATTGTAGCCGCTCAGTGTGCTCAGTCCACCGCCCAGAGCCCCCACCAGGCCACTGAATCTGCAAGAGAAAGTTAATTCCCGACTATGTTACCGAAAATGCAATATGTGGGGACGTTTGTTGGATTGCAAAGGACACAGAAATGAACATATATTCAAGCCGGTATTTAAGTTCTTCGGCTTCATCAAGTCTTGCTGGTTTACATGTAAAGTTTTTTTTAATGTCAGCCCACGCATTTTTTCTGCTTTTACGGCATTGTTTTCATTAGCTTTAGCTCTCCTTTTTTACTGGCTTTCTTCATATTTCAAGCCACAACGGATATAAATTTCCTTTTCATCAACTTGTTTACTGAGAGCAGCGGCTGTATTTATCATCATTTAATTTTCATTCTTGCTTTTACAGTCCTCTTTATTACATTTCTGTTTACTAGAGAACTAGAGCTGCTTCCCCCTTTATATTTTTATATTATTTCTGTTCCTGGAATTTGTAGACATATATCCCACTTTTTTCTTTCTATTTACACTCATATATAAAGATATTAAATTTTCTAGAATATATAATTGACTCAAGACCCGGCAAATACTCAATAATTTCAGAGACTCTGATTACTGTCCTTGCCTCATATGATTCAAAACTGTATGAAGCGACCCTCGTATCAGAAACTTACCTATTGGTTGCCGTAGTCACATGCATGCCATTACAGCCTCCGACGCCCACACGCCCCTGCATGCGACGTATTGAATCGGGACTGGAACCGCCGGAATTCATTTGCATTTCGTCCATGAGGGCCTGGCCGAACTTTGTTTTGCTAAACTTCAATCCGTAGTTGATCTTATTGGCTGCCAAATCATGCAGCAAGTCTTTGGGCACACGCATTAGCAGCAGCTTGGGCAGTCGCTTGATGAAGAACGCCCTTATCCAGGGTCGCATCTTGTGGGTGCTGGGCTTGCGGTAATGTATATTGAGTATTATGATGGTGATGACCACGCTCAACCCGACCAGCAACATGGTAAAGAGGAGGTATTTGCCCAGCAGCGGCAGCGCCAGTGAAGTTGACGGTATAATTTCCGATATGAGCAGGAAGAACATAGTCTGCGAGAGCAAAATGCTGATGCACAGTGCAATCTTCTCGCCAGAGTCAGCGGGCAGGTAGAAGACCAGCACCGACAGGTAGGAGATGCCCACGCAGGGTATGATGAGGTTGACCGTGTAGAAGAGAGTCTTCCGTCTCAGCGTTATGTTGAAGAAGATGTCTGAACATTGATCAAAGCCAGCGGGCGCAGCATGAAATATCAAAACAAGGAAGAAAGAGAGAGCGAGAAAGAGAGAGAGAGAGAGAGAGAGAGAGAGAGAGCACGAAGGAGGATCCAAACAGTTTGGATTGGGTTTGGAATGAAGAGTTTGATAGTGAGTTTGGGTAGAGCTTTCGCGTGGGCATAGTGGCGAGCCAAGTCTGAGCTTTAAACTCTACGAAACTCACCTGGATACGGCTCGGCACAGCACGGATAATACTTCTCGTGGCGTTCGGCGGGCACACCCAATATGTCCCATTCGACACTCGGATAATACTCGCGCAAATCGATGCCAATCTCGACTTTATTGTCCTTATCGTTCTTCTGGTTGATGTGCTTTAAATCGATCTGCAAAAAGAACCCCGTTGAAAGAGCCATAAAACGCATAAAGCTTAAAGGCACTTAAAGCCAGCGGGCGTGACGCTCGTCGACGGCCACGTCCAACTCATTCCCTCCATCACATCGTGAGCGTCGTAGTCGCCTGGAGGCGACATCTTCATCTCCGCCTTGAGCAGCTCAAGTGCAGTCGTTAAAAGAGTAGCAAATTTAAATGCGTTGACAATGACTAAGTCGCACAGTGGGGAGGGCACGTATCATTACTGCCACTTAAAATGGTTTATTTGCGGCAAGTTGTATACTTCCTTAATTATAGACAATTAATTTTGTATAAGTATGAAACTCTATATCACTTTAACTTCTTAAATATCCTTTAAATGTTTTTGATGCAGGTGGGACTTCCACAGCGAATTTACTGCATTCTGTGCCAGCAACAATATTTTTTATTTGTAGATAAAAATACTGAATAATAAGTAAAACTGTTATTTTTTATTTACAAAAAAATATATATGTATTTATTTAACTATTTTTTAATACCCTGATAATTTGTATAATCTGAACCACTGTGCGACGTCCGGTCAGCGGAAACGGAAACGGCAATGGTTTGTGGGGAGTCGCACTTTGCTTTAATTTATGGCCGCGCATTTTTATGACAGAGACACACAGAGTCGAGTGGGTCGGCGTGAGAGTTTCTTTCCTATTTCTATTTCTGGCTTTCGGGTGGGGGTGTGCGTAACGGTTACGGTAACGGTTAGACAAGTTTCAATTACACTTTTACAATTTCTCACATTTTAATCTGCAGCGCAGCCGACGCCCTTTCGATGTTCGCCTGGCATCTTAGGCTTGTAAGCGCGCGCTCAGCGCTCATATAAATGGTTGCCCATAAATCCACAATGCCACGCCCCATTGTTCTCACACACACACATACACACAGAGGTAGCTTGAGATAGGATATGGGTAGACATACCTGATCGCCGTCGTAGGTCCAGGAGCCGAACTTCATGAAGCACGTCTGCTGATCGAAGGGGAAGTAGCGGACATCAATCTCGCAGGATGACTTGAAAATTGCCGGCGGAGTCCAAACCACCTTGCCCGTGTAATGCAGAATGGCCTTCGTCATGGTGGTCACCACGTACTCACCGTCAGCGCTGCAGCAGTGGAATGCAAACTATAGTAGAGGGTTCGCTTTGACTTTGCGGGCGTGGACTCACTTGTTGTACAGCACGATGTCGGGCAGCCAGATATGCTCGGATGGCACATAGAGCTCGGTGACGCCACCATACTCGGATGGATCCCATTTGAATTTATGATCCTGCCACTCGTGCTCCAGCCACACATTGGTCGTTAGAATTTGATCTTTGAGGTTCTGTGTGCAAATGAAAATTAAGGCCGGCGCTTTAGATATACATAGGACACAGGACGACCATGCATCAAGCGGGATTTGCATTTTTCCTCTACTCCTTGCTGCTGCAGCTGCTCCTGCTACACGTCCTACATCGCTTACACTTGGTTTCTGCCTCTGCTAGGACTCTGCCCTCTGCCTCTGTCTGTTTGTTTGGCTGGCTGTCTGCTTGCGTGCTACCCCTAGCTGCTCCCTTTTGCCCCTAACACGAGGCGAAGTAGACTCTGCCCTGCCGCTAATGTGCTTTTTGCTGTCAGTTTACGGTTTTTGGATTTTTGGCTTGTTTTATTACCTTTTAAGCCGCGTGGTAGCGGCACTTTGTGTGGCCCCTCCCCCTCTCTCTCTCCCTTCCTCTCTCTCGCTGGCCTAGTAAAGTATTCTGCCGTAATTGCAGTGTGTGCTCCGGCAGCTCTGGCTGCGGCACACGACATTTGACAAATGCTCAGTAGTGAACTTTAAGCTGGCGTTCCGAGAAGTGTGCAATAGTTTATTTTCCAGCAAACGAAATGAATTTCTGTTGAAATGCCTTATAAATTGAGTGTCAGGCTGTTGAGAAATGTGCATAATATCACACTACTAGCAAAAGCGAAAAGGTCTTTAAAGCGGGTCGTACAGCTATAGATCGCGATTTTAATGAGCATATGGAAAACTTGAGGAGCAGAGCAAAAATAATTTAAAGAATTTTTTAAAGTATATTAGAAATAGCTGTTCATAGCTGCATCTGTATCTATTATTTTATGAACATAAATATTTTTTTAATCTTTAATAAATTTTTAGTTTCTGCACCATCTACTAATATCTTGAATTCAAATTGCGAGCTATAAATATCATACTTTTGAGAGCAGAAAGCCAAACTGAAATGTGACTACAACAAAATTGTAATTTTTCAATTTATCAATGTGCTTCAATCTTATTAATTTAATTAAGTAAACAGCTAGACATCTGTAAGGAACAGCGCTAACATAGGCTTATGGCCATTTGGAATGAAGTCTGCCTGGCATTTTTTTTTAATGTTTACGATTGTTTGTGACGCTGTTTGGCAGTTTACATTTTGCGCCACACTCGATAAAGTGGCAGTGGCAAATGTAGCGCAACGTCGCTTGAGTGCTCCATTGAAGCGCTTAATTAAAAAAGAATCGTGCAGAGCTGGCACTCAGCTCGTACACTAATGTGTTTCGCTACAAGTCCAAGTCCAAGTTTAGCAATTGCATTAATTATTTGGTGAGTGCTCTCGAGCCTGTTCGCCCCGCCCCCTCATCATTGACTTACCAAATCGATGAGCTGCGAGAGGCGCAGACCTAGCTTGACTAGCACCGTGTCCGTGTTGTTGCTGACGGGTCGTATGAGCCGATTGTAGTTGCTCAGGAGATCGTCGTAGAGCCGCTTGGCGTCCGGATTGGCCTGCACCGTTTCGCAGAAGACCAGTAGAAAGGCCAACAGGAGGCAGAGCAGCTTGCAGTGCCGCCAAATGTCCAGCAGGAGGGCCAGACGCGGCCGAGCCCAGCGCCACATGACGTCACAGCGGCAGTTGCCTTGAAGGCGCTTGGCCGGTGTTTTATTGATACTAAAAACACGCGCACAGGTTTTTGTTTACCTTTCGGTCTCCCCTGGTGTGCGTGACGTAGTTGCGAGAGCAGCCTCCGTGTCGACTTTTCTTACTCGTCTCGGCTTTTAGTACCTGTGATGAGCTAAAACCGACGCTTCACCAAGTCTACACTCGACGCACAGCTGCGCAACGCCAGCGCCGACGCAGATGAGGAGCACTCGCTCCGACTCGATGCCAGCCGAGGCAGCGACTGCGGCAGAGCAGCTGAGCGGCAGAGCAGCTGAGCTGGAACAGAGCTCTCGTGCCTAGCTCCGAGCTGCACCCATGCAGCTGATGTTGTCTACGAGCCGACTGTCTAGGTAAATAAAATTATATCGGGAATGGCACAGGGAAATTTTCAAAAATTATTACTAATTTAAAAATTAATTACTTAGAAATTATCGTTAATTATTTTATGCACACCCTAGCAGATATTGAACTATCCGACTGACTCGATTATTTTTATTTTCACTTGTGGCTTGGCTGCGGCACGCCGTTCACTCCGTGCTGTCCTGCATAGATATTCACAGAATTCATACTGACGTGCGTTTTGTTTTTGTAGCCTGCCTTGGCCCTCTCGGCCAACGAGGCGCAGCGACTGCGGCGCCAGCATCCGTTGCGGCGCTGCTTTGTAGCTTTGTCGCCAGCAGCGCGCAGATGCTGCGCAGCGCCTGCGCAGTGGGCTTCACCCTGTTTTTGAGTGCAGCTGGCGGAGGTCCCGGCTGCCAGTTCGTGCTGGCCGTTTCGTGGCCTAAGCCAAGCCCAATGCTGTCAGTCCCTCTCTCTTTCACGCTCTCGCTCTCGCTCTCACTCCCTCGCTGTCTTTCTCGCTCTCTATTTGTGTCTGTCGCAGCTTCTGGTTGCTCTCTTCAGTCGCTAATCCAGCGACTCCATTACAACTTCAATCGCTCTGTTTGGTTGCTCTCCTGCTTTTGAACGAGCCACAGCCCAAAAAAATGTCCATGCAAGTACTTCAAACAAAACGTTGGCCATACGAAAAAACCACTCACGTACACACGCACACACGCACACAATCCTGTGTATCGCGTATTACACATACGCATTACCCAAAACCAAATTTTTGGTAATTGTCAACATTCGTTAAAGTGAACGTTAACATGCAGCTAGGACATATCTACACTCCCACACACGCCCACATGTAGGCGCACCTTTCAACAGCATTTTGCATGTTTACCGTTGCAATGTTGGCAATGCTCAGTTTTTGGGTTTTGGTTTTGGGTTTGGCTTGCCATTTGGTAGCACCCCATTCGCATATGTGTCATATTGCGATTTTGAGTTGTGTCTGCGGCTTCATAGTGCCACAGCAATAGCAACTGGCACACACTCCAAACTGTGCGCCTCTCAGTAATGCGTTACGACTGATGACAGCAACAGCATCAGCAGCAGCAGTAGCACCAACAGCAACATCAAGCAACAACAACAACATAAACAATGGCTACAACCGCAGGACACTCCATGTTAACGGCTGTGCTTTGACAATTGCCGTTTGCAGTTTGTGCTCTTGCCACAAATGCAAGTTGGGAAGTTAACATGGAGCTTGGTAACATTGTTAAAATTTGAATTAATAATTTAAAAATACAGAACTATCGAGACTTGATGTAAATCATAAAATTCTTTGACATTTACAATACAAATTAGTAAGCAAGATCTTTTATATATTTGTCCAGCAAAATTTAATTTTAAAGATGGATGAGTAATTTGATTGACTGAGGTAAATGCAAAAAATTGTATTGGATAGTTTTAAGTTCCATTGAACTAAGGCATCTGAAAATACGCTTGCTATATTCAGTTAAGGAATTTAGAAATTAGAGTATCCATGATTTGTACTTTAAGTACAAAGAGAGGTGTTATATTGCCTTGGTTGCTGCGATGGCTGCAAATATGGTATCAGGTAAAATATGTGCTGCGAGGATGGCAGTGTTGATTGATGAGTGTTTAAAGTAGTCTAAGGTGATATTTCATTTCATATTTTTTAAAAGCGTTGCAATCACGCCAGCTGTCTGCATTCTAGCCTTTAAGCATGAAGTTTTTTTATTTATTAATATTTTCATAAAAATTTGCTAATTTTGTTATTTATTTTATTTGAATGTATTCAATTTTCGACATTCTGGTTTGACAGTTGGACAGACTAATCGATATCTGACTAGCTTTAAGCTACTTAAAGCAAATATGAAGCAAATTCCATATAACAGCAAATACCTATTAAATTGTTCTTTATTTATTTTTGTATATTTTGTATTTAAGTTCGAAAAAGTTGTGAGCCAACTTTGTGATTTTCATTAGAATATGGACTCTCTGACCCCTTTGCTGGGTATTGCTGCTGTCGTTGCTATTGTGAGTGCCGTTGTTATTATTGTTATTGTTAGTGTCCAGCGTGTCCCGAAAATGCCTTAATGATACATGAACTTTGTCATTGGGGCTGGCAGTGAGCCGCGTGTGTTTTATGGCTTACGGTCGATGGCCGTCGTTTGCTTTTTAGCTGCTTTCGGGGTCTACATCGAAGTATTTGGTCACATCAGCAATTTTCCTCAGCTCACCATTAACTGAGAGTGACAACAACAACTACAACAGAGGGCTACGAATCAATTTAATGAGCCAAGCATGCGCCTGCTGCCGTTTTTTGACACAGCCAGATTAAATCTATGGTGTAGAGTCTATTAGCTGATTTTATATTTTTTATAGTTTGTTTGGCTGCTACCCTTTCAAGGGTCGTCCTTTAAAGCTGATGCTTCTCTGTTTTATAGTGCCTTGTTTTTTTTTTTTTAGTTTTTTTCATTAGTCATATGTGTGTGTGTGTGTGTGTGTGTGTGTGTGTGTGTGTGTGTGTGTGTGTGTGTGTTATGCTGCTCTGCATGATCCATAGCCGCGCATATTTTATTGCTGGCAATATAACAAAGCAATCAATAGTCCAACAACAATGCGAACACTGCGGCACAATAACAAACAACAAATTTGCTTGTTTGCAACTCGAACTTTGATTCTGCGTTTTTTCTATTATTTGCTTTGTTTTTTTTTTCGCTGTGGTTTTCACAACAACAAGAACAACAGAAGTGGGGAAAAAAGCGAAACATTTGTTATATGCAGTCGCCACCAATAGGTCAACAAAAACCAAATAGGACTTGAGCTGGGCAAAGAGTTGCTCGACCACGAAATACCCAAGAAAATGTATATCTGCTTAATTATTATTATTAATTTGTGTTTCTATGAGTTTATATCTTAACACTATTTTTTTATCATGTAAGAGGCTGTATATCTTTAAGTATATATATTATACTAGTAGCAACACAATAATTTGAGTTATTCAGCCAAGTATTCGCAACTATTAAATCCATTTAGCATAGTGTTAGCTGTGTGTCGCCTGTGAGTTTCCGCGTCTGAGCAGGTTGGAAGCTAAAGGGTATTAGCAAAGTTTACAAAACAATTTGGACAACTCTGCTTTTATCATGCTCAGATGAAGTGAAGTTGAAGCAAACACCTGGGATAACGCGACTGTGTGGCTCAGTGGGCAACATGCGCAGAATGCAGGGTCCGATGGCTACCCATTCATAGTTCTCTGACTTTTTGATTTTAACCCGAGAGCCCGACCACCTCTAACACCGGGGCACATAGAGCAGCAGAAGTGTGCACAATGGGTGCGATGGGAGCAGCAGCAACGGCAACGGCAGCGGCAAAGGCAGCGGCAACAGCAAGAAAACTCAATTAAAATTTAAATTTTCAAACGCAAATGACAAAACTTTCTCAACTATAAATAATCGGCAGTCGCTCCACTTGGCTCGGTTCGGTTGCCTGCCCTTGCAGCCACTTCAAAATCTGACAAGAGCCGCGATGCTGGCGCTCACCTCCCGCCAATGTCCCACACTGCGCCCCCCTCAATAGCGCCATCCCCGATAAAGAGCGTGCGTAGCTGCGTGATCGAAAGTTTTGTCTATACTCGTACAATTTATCTAACTTTTATAGCAACCACAGCAACGGCAACGGCAACGGCAGCAGCAGCGGCAACGGCAACAAAAAAAGAATCCATTCGCTGGTTTGGCCAAAAATTAATTGCAAAACTGTGTGGTCTGTGGGGCAGGAAGAGCAGAGGCGGAGAGGGGCGGCAGTGGGCGCGTCAGGCGGGGGGCGGTCGAGTATTGAGGGAGGCCAATCACAATGAGCGTTTGCCACTTGAACAACATAAAACTGATTGCTGTAAATCTGGCCCATTGGGCATGGCCAACCCGCTCCCTGTCAGGGCTCAATCGTGTATTGTTTGGCTCGTCAATTCATGGGCTGCGCTTGTCGTGGCCATTGTTGACACGTTTAAGTGCCGTTTGCTTTTATCAACAGCGTCCACAACAACCACAGCGGCAAAGCGGGGCCCAAATTGAGGCCTCAATGGCTGCAGAGCCACTGCCATAGCCAGAGCCAGAGCCAGAGCCAAAGTCAGAGTCAGACCCACAAGCGACGTGCACATAACATTTTTACAACGTTTTTAATTGTTTTTGTCAACTGTGAATTTCGTGGCGCTCTTGAATGTGGGACGACCCATCAATTTAATGGCATTTTCGCGTGAGGCACAAAATCAAAGCCGTGCGGCAGCAGCAGCGCCATCTGCCAGGCTGTCAATTAATGTAGATAGCATTTTATGATGAGCAGTGACAAGTCGTCTCGAAAATGACAGCGCATTACTCGCCCATTGGCGGCTTGTTTATTGCGTCCTTAAGCCCGATGCGCTGCCTCCATAAAAACATAAAAATGATGCATAGTTTTCGGCGGCTCTAAGCGCCGTCATTAATTGCACACACTTCCCATGGAGCCAGCCAACCAAGGGGCGTGCGATACAATCGCTGACAATTTGCCCGGCACACGAGGCGTATGCGTAATTACATATAGATAAGTGAATAATATGTCATTCTGCTGGACGGTGTCATAAACTGCGTTATAAGTCTAATGTACTTATTAATATGATTTCAAATTGGAATTCGCTAGCCGCAGACCTTCTCTTATTCACCTCAGAATGTGGACAAGGAAACCTATTTATTTTTGACGACAGCAAAGAATTGTGTTTTCGTATACTAATTAAATATCATAAACAATCTCGTTATTCAATTTAAGGCTTTTCTATTTAACGAGGACATTCGAGAAGGCTAAAAATGTATTTGGCCGAAGCTGCAGGCCTGTTACCTTAATTCGATTCGAAAGCGGTTTTCATCCCTGGTAATTTCGTTTAAACTAATCTGCCGCTAATTTGCTTGCCATATTATGGCCAAGGCATAATAATATAATATTATTTATTTTTTATTTTGCTGCAGCCACGCCCCAGCGCTTTCGCACAAGCAAACACGCCCACACAGTCGTGAGTTGCGAGCGGAGGCCGACGTAAAGTCATCAGGCGTCTGACTTAACAACTTTGCAGCGACAAGTTTCAGTCTTTTTTTCGTGTGCGCGCGCGTTACTATGAATACTTTGTCAAGTTTTTGCTTTAGACAAGCTCGTCAGCGTAGGCAGCTCCTCATGCTGGCTTTGCCACTGCTAGTGCTCGGGCCCATCTCTAATCCCGTTTCTATTCGCAGAAGTCTCCCCAAACGTTTAAGGCGCGCCCTGCCTGGGCATCGCATTCGTCGTTGTCGTCGTCATCATCATCCTTGTCGTCGTTTCGTTTGTGCCTTGGCTGCGTCTTTGTGCTGCTTGCTTGGCTGCATTCGAAAGTTCACTCGACTCAAAAGTGTGATTTACCAAAGTCACCCAAAACACCGAAAGTAAATTAACTGTTACAAATGTGCGTTTGCTTGTATGTGTGTGTGTGTATCTGTGTGTGTATGTGTGTGTCTCTGTGTAGTTGTCTGTGGATGGCTGGCTAATCATGCGTTTATTGCGCAGCGTCTACGATGCGTATGCGTAATACAATTTTCAGCGCGTCTAATCAACTTTCATTGAGCCTGTGGGCGCAGCTACTCAATAGGCAGGCTTAAAATATCAAAGGGAAATATTTCAGGTTCGCTTTAAACTTAAAGTTCAGCTGTGGGCATCAACTCTAACTAGCATAAGTGCTTAAATTTGCTCTCTATAAATTATACATAAATATTTATCATCTTTATGACTATAATTTTCTTTGAGACGCTCATTAGAACTATTTTTATATTTATTAAAGTAGAATATTTGGCAAATACAAAAACTAAGTTTAAGCTTCCACAAAGCAGCTGGCGCGTCCTTCAAAAGAAATGGCAGTTCCATTAAAACTCAGCACATCTAATGAGATTCATTTGATTCCACAAAGTGAAGAGATTGTAATATATTAAGTTTCTGCTTTGAGAATGTAGATTAGCTTGGCCTTTACTATATGTCTTTATTTTAGTATGTTTTCTTTACTTTACTTTACTTTACTCTACTTTACCTATATTGCTGATACTACTTGCCGATTTCTTCTGCCTCGGATTTGTATATTTCTCGTCTTAATTAAATTTCTTTGACGCTCACATTACACCTGTGTTGGTCCTATTTTAGTCAGATAGAAAACAATAGAGTAAATATCGAACTTTTGCGTCTGTATATAATGTATATAATGAATCGCATTTTCATAATTTCGTTTTATTTATCTTAAACTTGTTTACATTCTGTCAATACTTTCACAAGTTAAACTATATTCTATATAATGAACAAACGAATGTTTAGAAAAATTATCTTGAACTCGCTCAAGAGTTTATATTTTGCAAATATTTTGCCAACTTCATGAAGGGCGGCGATAGAATTCGTGTTTGCCTTCTTGGCTGCAGCGAGCTAACAAATTGTCCAACAATTGAAAGGACTTTAGCTATGGCGACTGCGTGAGCCTTGGCACTACTGCTTGGCATTTCCGGTTTCCGCTCTGTTGTCAGCAACGCCACGTTGTAGTCCTTATGACTCGAAGCGTGTCCTTCTGCCGTCTTCGATATACCCTGTCTTATGCACGGCATAAAAAGTATATGTAATAAAAACTTCTGATTTATTTGCGCTGGATTAGGGAATATCATTTGAAATGCTTACATCTGAGGACAAGTGCAGAGCTTAAGGCGAAATTACGTCTTTGTGTAAAAGTCCTTGCGGACAGCTGAAACAAGAGGCTCTTATAGTCGGGCAAGCTTTATTTAATTCATTTTTCTTTTGCCTTTGCCGCATGCCTCTTGCCGTTTGTTCTTGAAATATTTGTCCTTCATTATCATAAGACTTGTACAAATTGACAAAATGCCGGGCACGAGCAGATATTGCTGTAAAAATAAGCTTCAACTTAAACTTTTAATTGCTCGTCCTGAAGTTTGTGTTGCTAACTTAAGTCTCCGTCATACAGTTGCCAATCAGTGCGAACAGCCATCGTACGGTCAGCCATATTTATTGCTATTCGCGTGCAGCTGCTCGAAGCCGTGGAAGTGCGGAGACATGACCTGATTGACTGTCATTTGCTTGGCAAATGTGCTTTGACATCGATTTTACTCACGACGTTGTCTGAAAATGTCGTCTGTCATTGATTTCGGCTGTGCCAGTTATGGAGCCCATTAGTCACGAGCGTATTGAGTGACATATGATAACCAGATGTGGCTGCAATTGTCTTCCCTTCCTGCGGGTTCCGATCCCACATTTCTCCATCAATGGCCAACTAACTATATACCAAAAAATGGAAGAAAAGAGCCATTCCCCACCGCAAAATATGCTTCAAATTGCATTCAAGTGTTGACACCCATTAGGCACTGCAAAAAACAACAAATCGAAATGACAGTGTTGTGAACTGTGTCTGGCATGGGCTATACTTGGCATCAATTTTTATATTTTAAGCCGCAGGATGCCTAGCACTCATGCTGCTGGAGCTACACAAGAGCCACAGCGACAGATAGACACACACACTCAACTAACCACACACTGAATGGCAGCGAGAACAATGCAATTGAAACTCAGAATGTAAAACCAAAAGCCCAAAACCCAAAATGCAAAGCACAAAGTCAATTCAAGAATTTGCCAACTGCAAAATGAAACCAACAAGCAGCTAGCAGCAAAAGCCCACAGATACATTTTCGGATACAGATGCAGATATGCGTGCTGAGCTCTGGCGGCGTCACTTCTGCTGGCTCTACAGACGTAGCCGAATGAAAATCAGTGCGAAACCTTTGAGAATTTTAGCAGCCAGCTCTCATGCTCGCAATTGCCAAGCACTTGGCATTTGTAAAGCCGCCTGCTGATACCGAATTTCCAACACTTTCTTGGCGTGCCCTAACTATTAAAGGGCATGTGAATTAAAGCTTCTTACGTGTGGCTCATTGTTCTTGTGATTATATTGGACTTATGGCCTTGCTTCATTAGAGTTAAGTAGTTGATTTGACCTGTGATTGAAATGTTGCTCTGAACCAAATCCTATTATGAGACAAAGTTAAACCTTATACTTCTGATGTCAATATAATGAAAAATTAAAATTAAATTTAATGCCTATAATTCGAGTGTATTTCAGGCTAAAATTACGTATTTATAATAAAAGGAAACCGATAAGAAATTAAACTTAATTCAAGACCTCAACATATTGGAGATCTGGATAATAACATTATGTTGATATAATTTATTCAATTAACAATTTCTTATAGCTATGCTCAGGTAAGAGTAACGGGGAAAGATAAATAAGTACTTGTACAAATATATTATTTATTGGAGTATTAAAAGGGTATATTGGCTTCAGTATAAAAAAGAGCATCTATTCACCGCGCGTTGTTTGGCGTCGAGTGTAAGCTGGGTTGCTCGATTCGGGATGCGTGCTCGTGGCGTTTATGTCAAATGCAGAATTTCCGCTTATACTTTCTGCACTTGCTGTTTATTGTTGGCCCTCGCTCGCAGTCAGGCAACCAGGCAGCTAGGCAGTTAGACTGCGTATCAGCTGCTGTGTATCTGTGAGGAGGCGTGTGTGTGTGTGTATCTGGCTTTTATTTTAAACTTGCTGGCTTCACTTGTATATAGTTTTAGGCAGTTAGCTGGCTGTTTGCGCGTTGGCTTCTTTATCTTCCTCTTGCCTCGAATTGCGAATTTCTTGCTCGCGGTTGTATTTCGCTTGTAAATTGTTTGGCTTCGCTACTTGCACTACAAATTGCTTCAATTTCGTTGAAGTTTTGCAGAATTTACTAACTAAAACTGTCTCCCAAAAAGTCAACATAAGCATTTAGCCAAACAGGTGCTGGCTGACAACTTGAAGAGTTTTTAGACGTAACCGACAACAGTGCGTATGAGCGACAGCTAGAAGCTCAACGTCTTAAGTGCTTTCTCCTAGGGTTCTAGGGCTTGTTTTTTGGGACAGCTTTCGTCAGTCTTTCTCATGTTCTAAAAACTGCCAAATCATTAAATTTTAATTGGTTTTTATTTGTTTTATTATTTGTATTGTTCTGCGGCGGAAAAGGGCCATAGAAACTTTAGAAAGTGCAAATTCATTATAGGGTATTGATTATTGCTGTTGTTGTTGCGGTCGGTTTTTGCTATTGTGGCGAATGTTTGGTGGTTGCTGCGGCTTCTGGTGTCCTCTGCTTCGAGTGGTCCTGCAACATTTATGGTTGATTAACTCTTGAGCTGCTGCCCTCTGACTCCGCCTAACCTTTGTCGACAGCAGCAACTGTGTGTGTTTGTGTGTGCATAATGAATTGAAATTTATTAGGCGGAAATAGTTGCGGCAATAACGTTGTAATTTTTTATGAGCTTCAATTATGACAGCTGTGCATTAGGCATATAAGCTTTAAAATTCGAAATTGCTCGCCGTCAACTGGCTATACAATCCAGCTGGCATTAGAATTCTACTCAAGTGCATTTAATATCCTTGAGTTGTTGCTGATGTAATTTCCAGCACTGTGTGGATTCCATGGCCTTAGATCAGGTGCTCATCTCATCTTAGCATTGAAGGAGCATTCTTTTGCCGCACTCTGCCAATTAAGTAACTGTAGCTACCTATGCTTGCTGGTTCACTCTTCAGCTTGGGCTTACTTAGAGTGCTGGGGCATTACTGTGGCATGATTGAAATTATTTCTGTGCTCAACACAAACCAACACACTCAGACAAACACTCATAACATTCGAATGCTTTTTTCTTCTTGGATCACAAACAAAAGCGGCAAACGCCGTCAGGAGCAGCCGCAGCAAGGGAAGCACAAAATGCAGTCTGCAGTTGAAAAACAATTTTACACGGGATTATGCCAAGGGGCATAGAGTGAGAGCGTGGAAAAGACGAGGGCCGCACTGAAAAGGTGGCTCAACTTGGGCAGCTAATAAAGCGCAAGCATGCGGCTGCATATACTTTCGCTCGTTTCTCGTTGCTTACTTGTTGCATAATATTTTGGTTTTATTAGCGAGCAGCTAGCAAGAGCCCTTTGGACAAAGGGGAGCAGAACGAGTGCTGCAGCATTTCGTAGAGTCTTGAACCACTCTTTCAATGTGATTGCCTTAGTTGGGCCAATAGCATGTTCTTAGGCTAATACAATTTAATGTTGGTCCGAGCCGCAGAGCCGCTGAGCCGAATTGCAGCTGCTACAAGGACACAAGGCAGCGCAAATGTAATTGCAAGCCGAGCTGCAGTTGATGTTGCCAGCTGGCAGTGAGCACAAACCTTAAATACGACTCTACTAACTCTCTGCACACGTGAGCGATTTGTTGAGGCCAAATATATATACACATACACATATATATACACTTGTATTTGTGCTTAAATGAGTGCTATTTAGGCCAGTTGAACGAAATTGAAATTGAAAAAGTAGAAGAGGAAAGGTTAAATATTTAGAGCACGATTTATATACAATTCTATTTGAATTTCATTACAAGCAAACTAATAAAAACATGCCCACATCCATGCCATTGCTATTTTCTCATACGATTGACAGCAATGTCAATTATTAATTGCAAAGGTTTTCATAAATATTGATGCCAAAACTGTTGATTATTAAACATTTCTGTTTGGCCGCGGGGGTAATAGCACGTTGCGCGATAGCCTTGAAAGCTTGATGAAAATGCAAGTGTGATAATTTTTCAATTATTTTGTGAATTTTAATGACACGTGGTAATAAACATTACATAAAAACCGCTTTCAGCTGATAAACTATTTTAAATTAGAATTGGTGTAGTAACACATTTATATAAATTAAAAATAATTGCAGCATTTATAGATATTTCATTTTGGTCGGACATACTTGATTCACGCAGATTGATTTATAAAATTATTGGCCAATGAGCGTCACGGTTTTCCCTTTAGAAATTTTTGAATTACAGTAAACAGCAAATGCTATTTAAAATTGTTTTACCCTTGATGAAAAGTCTAATATGCTATTTCACCCATTCAATTGAAATGTTTTTAGCATTACAATTTAATTGTGTGGGCATGTCCAAAATGAAGAAATTCTTTTAAATACGTAATATATAGAAAATGTAAAGCTCAAATGCGGACAAGGAATTATGGATGTAGTATTTCATTATGTTATTATTTTTTTTTATTTTTTTTTATATTCTTTTTGCTTTTTTTTTTTAAGTATTTTGGCGTCTCTAGAATCTCTAGCAGAATCTTGGAAAAATGCAAAAAAAGTTAGGGTTCTTTTGCACTCTTGTCAAATAAATTAATTGTAATTATTTTGAAAGACCTTTATTCATCAATCTCACACCAATTACGTGGATTGCACTCCTTGATAGCCTTAACATTAGCAGTCAATTTTCCACAGCTTGGACCCATCCATAAAAATCTCTCATAAAGGGACCCTCGAACTTTGACATATTGTATTTTATAAATACTGACAGAAGAGAAATGGAAGACAAACAGGAAGCCAAACGCAGACCGCAACTGAAAGAGGATACCGAACCGCGGAAATACGCAAGTTGACAACATTGACTATAACAAGGACAATAAAGAAGGCAAACGGTGCACGCGGTGCAAGCGGCGACTAAGAAAGCGAGCAACGGGCAGACAGAGTTGATGACAAGCAGATTACGTTTCCGCTGCCGTTGACAACCGAAGCCGGAAGTAAATGAGTAGCATATTAATGTATTTATAATACCAACGGGAAATGAAAAAAAATGACTGAAACTTTATTCTACATTTTCTTTTTCTTTCAACATAAAAAGCCAAGGCAGAGCTCAATAAAAGCTTGGAACAGACAGAAACTTCTTTTCCTTCCGCTTGTCAATTCTCAGATGACTGTAAAGTAGGCATTTCACAATTAGATATTTATAGACAGGTAGCATGTATGGTGGATTGAATAAATAAGATTTATTTTTAAAAGGGAGCGGAAGTAGGTCCAGCTTACCTAGTGACATTAAAGTGTACACATCCCACAAAGGAAACAGGCTAGAGTGCTCTACTCGGCATTCGCGGACTTAATGAAATGCTGAACTTTTCTACCGAGCTGCTGACAATACAAACAAATGGAGAAAAGAAGTACTACAAGAGGTTTAATGACTCTAACTCTAGAGACTGTATTTGGTTAAAAAATGGACGACAGAATGGAGAGGACTTTACTGACTTGCGTCTCTTTGTAGGGAAAAACTCCTTTCTACATTCTTTTTTCAATGGCAGACAGTAAAAGCAGTAAGCAGAAGAAATTATGGATGAGAGTAAAAAATATTCTCTATTATGGTGTGCTTTTTAAAATTAAATGTAAGGTCATCCAACAATGGATGGAGAGTCAAACAAACAGACAAACAGACAGCAGGACAGGACTGTATTAACTAGTATATTACTCTTAATAGATAAGGTATTTACTTAATTTGCTATACTATGATTTTTTTGCTTTCCACTTACATTTTAACAATAGCATGATACCTTGAATTTTCGTTTCTCATTGAGTTCAGGGTATACAAATTGAGAGAAACTTTGTTCTTCACTTTGTTTTTCTTTCATGACACAAACGTAAACTTATTTCCCGCTTGTCAATTCCGATGTAACCTACAGCCAGAGAGTTTATTTGACACGTAGATAGACAGACAAATATATATATCGAACAGAATAAAAAGATTTTCTATTATGGTATATTTTTGAAAAGGAGCGGAAGTAGGTCCAGTTTACCTAGTGACACTAAAGTGCACACATATCACAAGGGAAACTGGCTGGAGTAGGGATTGCTGGACATGAACGTGTGCCAAGCTGCTGTTTCAAATATTTTTATAGCATATATACAAAACGTTCAGAGACAATATGTGCATTGGGAATGGATGGGGTCCTGTGAGAGATAAACGAGCAGATTCACATCGACTGGCTTGTGAATATATAAATTTTATGATGTGGACCGCCGACATACATTTAAGAAGAGAAAATTCTGTATGCCCTGAAATTTCCCTTTCAGGGTTCAGGTTCAGGTTATTCAAAGGCACACTAAGAGACTGAGAATGGCCTATTCGATAGCTGCAGAAAATGCTCTATTAATATTAATCAAAGTGTGGGCCGTAGTTGTCGCAAATTAACTGACCGACAGAAGCTTTCGAGCGCAACGACCCTTTGGCATACTCTAACAAAGTTTCGAGGCCACACAAATAGCTCATTCCGCTTGTCCAAAGTTGCGATATTTAACTAGCTACGATGAGTATTTCTTTACATAAAAATACGGTTGTATATTTTCAAAGAATGCCTAATAAATGAAAGCTTAAAAAGTAAAATTAGATTTAAAAACTAAAATAAAAAGAATGAGGAAGAGTATTTGATTCTATAAAATTTGTTTATTTTGGTTTGTGCTTCTTTTTTTTTTATATATTTGCTTAGTTTCGGTTCTTCTTCTTTGCAATGCAAAGTAATTCCTTTGAGTGGACAGTTAAGACGTAGCTGTTGCAAGTTGGGTAAAAGGTGAACTATCACTTCATTCGAGCTTAGTTGAAGTAGCTATTGACCAAACAAGCACTCACACACACGCATACATACATATATTCACATGTATAGCAGCTTATTTGTATGCATATAAAAGTGGATGAGTGTAGGAAATAAGTTTGAAAGTGGTTGAAAGTGGCTGCTATTTGCCGCAATGCTTGGTTTGTAAGTCAGCGAGGGTCTACGTTAGATTAAATGGCTTAAGAAGTCAAGCACACACAGGCACACATACACACGCACATACAGATATACTCAGGGTTGAGCAGTAAACGTGACGTATGAGCAATGTCGCCTTGGCGCGGCGCTCGACGCTCGGCGCTCGACACCATCTTCATGTGTGTGCATTGGCAGAAAAATTAGTGACCCTGAATTAAATCGTCATTATTTTTAACTCACTCGAAAACAGTCAGGCTCACGCTCAGATAAATAAATATGTGTATATATATATATTTATATGTATATATATCTGCTTGTGCTCGTATGTTGAGCGCCTGCTGAAAAGCGAATTTAATATGAAAATTCCGCATTACGAACTGTTTGCCATTTCACTTTATGCAGCACATGTACACACACACTCACTCACCCCCACATGCACACACGCACCAGCAATCCTTTGTGCTTGTGTGAGTTTTGCGATTGAAATTCAATTACTTGTGTCCTTTTAGCTCACAAAAAAAGAGAAACATAAAAAACGGCCAGCAAAGTTTTTGCCAAAGCGATGCCGTCTCTTTGAGCGGCCTGTTAGAGCGTCTGTGTTTGTATGTATGTATGTGTGTGTGTGTGTGTGGGTGTGGGTGAGGGCGTGTGTACGCGTTGAGCTTCATATCTGGTAAATGTCATCTCGCAGCAGAGCTGAGCAGCAACAACCAAACAATCGACTACGCTGCAAACAATGGGCCCCACATTACCCGAGAGCAACTTTGAACAACTATGCGGAGCGCGGGCGGAGATAAGGCCTGCACCGTGGAGTATGGGATGTGGGGACCAGGCGTTGTAGAGGTTGTTTAACTGTCCACCATTTACAGCTACGCAGCTTTGCTATTTGCTCTTTGAATTTTTATCACACGCTTTTGTGTAATTTAGGTAAAGGCAACAAGGGCCAAAAGCCAACAAAACGTTAACAACAGATACGGAACAGAAATTGGGCCAGCATCAGCCGTACGTAGAAGCCCACTATTGCAAAAATGCACAAAAACAAAGTAGACCAACGAACTAAATATTCATATTAGGTATTTAATTAATTGATTACGTTAATTAAATGTGCTTCCAAAATAAAAGTGTATACTAAGGCTTAAAATGTTTGCTGGGTATGCTTGAGTTGAATATTCTCAACTGAATCGTTCGCTTCTTATTTATTATTTCTTTTTTTTTATTTGTTCATTTTATGAATTGGCAGTCGGCGGCTCTAATTGGAGTGACACGCGTTTCATAACGTACGCCGAGTAAATATTCAATCAACTGTTTGCCTTTGCGGCTGACGTGGCTGTTTACAGATACGTATGTGTGTGTGTGGTGCCACCAGCCCCTACTCACATAACTCTCGCGCCCTTCGTCAGATATACAATGCTATAATAAAATAAATAATATGATAAATAAAATAGAAATGATAATATCATAAATGACTATTGTATATTGATGTATACAGAAAATCACAATCGTGTCGATTTTTCACGGTATTTCCATTTGGTGCGGAGGTTTGGCCTGCCTAATTAGTAAAAATAAAATATGATGCAATAACATATCCATTTATGCAACTAAGCTGTTTGATAATATAATGCATTAGTATAATTTTAATTAGAGGTTTTTTTTTCAATAAAAAGAATTTATCATGGCAGAAAAGACACGAATGCCAGAGCTCTAAAATTGTAAAAATATTAAAGCACATTAAAATATGTTTTTCTTTTATCATGGCAGAAAAGAAAAATATTAAAGCACATTAAAATGTGTTATTGATAAATTTTAATTTCAATGACTGACATATTTTAAAGTATTTTTTGTATGATTTCATTTGTGTTTTAAAATTGTTTTCGAATTCTTATTAGGAAGAGAATTCGGAAACTCATATCTGTAGAGTTTCTAAATTATCTTCTTCTCTTTCTCTTTCTTTCTCTCTCTTTATCTCTCTCTCTCTTTCTCTGTGTTATAAATGTATGACCATTTTTTTATAGTCTACACCTGCAGTTGGTTATAAAATCTTACAGAGTTTGATTATGACCACGAGTGTGTCCTCCACTCCGCTCCACTTTTCTCTGTGCTGCATAATCTGCTTTGGTTTATTGCTATGCACGGCGCCGCAGGTGCGGCAAATAAATAAATATAAGAAAAAATCGTTTGATTTGTATGACCCTAATGAGCGAAGCCCATAGCTGGCCTGGAAAAAGCTAGCTGCGTATCATGTAAATGCTGTGCAAACAGACGGACGCAGAAAAGTCCCGCTAGTCAGTGGACTGGGTGCAAGATACTAATAAGGATATACTGGATGTAGGACTGCGCAGCTAGTCAAGTATTTGGCAATGTTGCCCACTTGTCAGCTGCTTAGCCGCAGGCCGCACGCAGCTCTCAATTGGGCTTATCCGTGGGCTAGGACCAATTTAGTTTTCGGTGCGTGCCCATCATCATCAGCATTAGCCGGACTGTGGACTGTGTATGGGTGGGTGTTTGGCTGTAGCGAGCGTAATAACCATTGTTTCTGTTATAAGATAAATATGCGAATGGTGGGTGAGTAACTGTGCTCGTATAATGACGCTAATTTGGCGTGGTCCGGTTCTACCGAAGCTGGACGAAGGCAGCCTTGCCTCCACAAATAACTTATGATATCTATTTTTCAAGTCTGCGCAGTCTTTCCTAATGACTGGTGATTTAACAATGGCATTTATTAATTAAAACATATGTCGTTCGCACAAACACATAATAGCCCCCAGTCGTAGCTCCTCCCCCCACACTCACACACACACATGCACATTCAGCCACGCAGAGGACAATCTATTGATTTGCCATTACGCATACGCCAGGTGGGTCGATGAGGTGCTCTTATAAAATGCCACTCGCAAATGAATTGTGTGGTTACTGCGGCAGCCGAAGAGCCGACTCGCGTATGTTCTTGGGCACATAAATACTTGTAGGTGATAATTGATATTAGATTGTTTAATTTATTTTGTTTTTGGTTTTGCAAATCTTTATTTATTGCAACAGAAATAAACAGCAGAGTGGAATCTCCGTATTTGCCTAACGAATTATGCATCGGACACATTAGTGGTATTCCTTAACTAAGTTTTATTATATTTCGGATTTGATTGGAATTTAATGTCAGTCTTTAGTGTAATTTGCGCATAGTTATTTCCCGCTTAACGAATTGAAAGTGGCAACTCTGGCTACGTCATTATTGCTGTTGGCAACACTGGTTGGCACAACATCTGAAATATAGAGGGGAAAGTATAAGTCGGGGGGAAAAGGGGCAAAAAGGCAACAACAATGGCTCAGCAGCAAATGAAGTCACGTACGTGCGATTTCTCTTCTGCTTTGGGGGCACATATTAAAATACGTGCGTCTTGCTTTTACTATAACTTTTACACACACACACACTCGCACACACACACGCGCACACACACACACACACCCACAGATGCACATTAATGGTGGCATGATGAGGCAGCTAAGTTTCTTGTTGTTGGGGCTATCTCACAAAAGGGCTACAAATGGCTTTAGGCTTGTTGGTTTTTTATGAGAGTGCGTGTGTGCGTACGTGTGTGTCGCTGCATGCGTGTGTGTGCACGTATGCATGTATATTTGTTTCAATTTCAATGACTGCAAATAACATTTGCATTTAGTAAATAAAATATAACAAACGCAACTTAAATTTACACGCCGCGCTAATTGCGTCTATATCACGAATTTTGACTTTTTCGTTCGCTTAAAGTTCATATTTGACTCCTTCACCCATCTCCATCTATCAGCCTACCCGTTCGCTCTCTCGCTCTTGCTGGCCAGCAGAAAGTTTGAACTCATTTGCATTTCACATTGTTGTTGCTGTTGTTGTTGTGAACGTCGTGTTGGGCTAACAATTGCAAAGAAAAAAATGCAGACAATAGCCAGCGCTGCGTCAGGACACAGGACACAGGAGCGCTCACCCCATTTCCCCGCATGCACATATTGCATGTGGGGTAGAAGACAAAGCGGGGCACAGCAGAGAAGCGTCCAAAAGGCCATTGCACGATCAGCAGCCCAACTTGCTTTAAACTAACACGGAGAACAACGAGCAGAGCAACAATAGCAATAGCAACAACAGCAACAACAACAACAAGAAAGACAGCCTTGTTTTTTGCAGTGTTTGCTGGCAAAAATGTTTGCCGACTGCAGTTCAGTGTCTCCCTAGGAATGGAGCCCGGCCTGACATGTGCCTGGGCCGTGCTTTGTCACCGTTTGCTTTGCTCCGGCAGAATTCCCTCGACCCTGTGATGTGACTGTGGCTCCGGCCTGCAGTCGTTGTTGTCGTTGTTGGCAATGCTCGTCGTCTTGATTTGTATGCGCCTTGACTCCATGCAACGGCCACTTTTGTTTTGGTTTGTGCCAAGCTCTCGGCATTCCCCCTCGTTTTGGCATCGTGCAAGGGACTTTATTGAATTTGCTGTGAATATGCAAAATGGCCAAGATATCTTGAGATTTCTTGCTGGCTGCATTTAGATTGGTATTATGTATATTTCTGCCAGCCCATATATATGCAATATGCATTTCAATTTGCAGCAGCAAAACAATAGCAAATTCTCGGCTTGCCTGCATTTATACTAAATACTCCCTAATTTATATTTAATCACATCACAACATTAACAATACCTAAATTAATATTGTTCCGCAAATTGCAGGCTATCAGGCTGAATATTATTAATGAGTAAGATGTTTGTCTTGCTGAACAGTAAATCTAATGAAAATTTGTATCTGCTTGCTTGAATGAATATATGAATGTAAGTTAAATTTATTATTATTTGCAAATGATTTCATCTTTTCAAAGCTTAAGTCTTAATGCTTTTGTCAAGTTTATATTTGGAATTGTAAATGGCAATTTTTAGATAACAGCTTTATGCTGCCTTATAGCTATAGCTGCTAAACACTTTTTCATGTTGTGCCTTTAAAGAGCTTTAAAACAATTCTTGGGCTAATTATTACACAGACCAAAAACATGAAATTTCCATTTTGATATAAATTTGTAATTTATTCAGGAGATGCAAATGCATAAATATTCACTTTAGCTCATGTTAAATATATTTGCCATGCTCACAGTTTAATCTGATATATATATATATATATATATATATATATATATATATATATATATATAGCTAATTAAAGTACAGTGGGCGGCTTAGCATTAATCTTTTCATAATGAGACATAACTAGCGTTTGTTTAATGACTTTTAAAACCATGTCCATTAATTAAAGAACTTGTAATGCTTATCGTTGTCAGTTCTGAATTATTTACCTGTTGCCTGCAACGGCAGCAGCAGCATCAGGAGGTGGAGCAGCAGGAAGAGTATGACAGCTGTTGTACACAGAATTTTGTTTAACCTGGATAAGCTCAGTTGCCGTCTGCTCCTGATTCCCGTCTCTAAATAATGTTTGACCATTTGATTTTGCACCTTTTTTGGGGGTGGTTTGTGTCTTTTGTCGGTTCATTTTTTAACCTGTGGTGCGGTTTTCAATTTCATACTTCATTCGTTTTGAGCGCCACATCCTGTGCTCCGCTTCGCTCTGTCCTTTGTGCGTTGCGTTGATTTCACTCTGCCGTCTCCCGACGCGCTTGTATTAATGGCATTTATTATTTTCTCGTTACACGTTGACTTTTGTGCCGCAATTTCTCAAGAGAAACGCTTTGTCTTCGCTGTTCGGCGCTGTTCTGTTCTCGTTCCCTCTGGCTCCCGTGTCCTGTGTCCCATGTCTTGTCGTCGTCATCGTAGAACGAAAAATGGCGCAACAGCACAAACGATAACAAGTGACAAGGATAAAGTGCAAATGTTGTCAACAGAGGCAAGCTAAATAGTTGAGGAAACGCCTTGCACCTGGCCCACCTGGAAGCTGCCTCAGTGTCTGCGCCTGGCGCTAGCCCCACGCAAGCTGCGAGTCGCCCGATAAAACGCCTCAGCTCGTCTCCAATTCCAAATGCGACGCACCTCATCTACTCGGACGTGCTTCTTGGCGGATTTGTTTACCTTTTAAATTTGAATTTATTACAGCTAAAAAGTAGTCCGAGAATGAGCTGCGCTTTGTTAATTGGAGGTGCCATTCCATGACCCTCAACTTGCCAGCCGAACCCTCGTCACTTCAGACGGCAAAGTTTTGGAGCTACCAATTAAGCCAGAGTGTTAGCAAAAACATTGAAAAGAAAACTTTTACCTGCCCTATGACATTGGTTCATTATACTCGTTCACGCACCAAAGAAGGTACATTGGTTGTGTCAAATTATCATCTTACTCTCCGTAAGTCACAACATATATTTTCTCCTCTAATAAATGGTAATTGAAAGGCGGTGGGCATTTCTGTCACAGATACCCCACAGAAATTAATTATTATATAAATATTTGTATAAAATTACAGGATGACAATTATATATTATTTATCTATATTTTTGTATTTATTTAATTTATTTTTATTTTTCTTATTGTTTTCGAGTGTTCTTTGTCTTCAGGCTCAAGGACTACTGCTTGGCGAGTTTCATGGTTAATAATTCTTAAAAGTCCACGAATTTTATGAGAGTGATGATTGCAATATATAGTTCTGCGTTTTATTATCACCCCAAAAAAAAGCAGCCTATTCTTACCTAGAGACATGTTTTTGACGCTGTTTAAGTAACATAGAAAGTCCAATTGTTCTTCGAATATGTCGGTCTCATAATGGAGTACTTAATAAATATTCTCTCGATGGGGGTGCTCAGGTGTGCTTTGTTTGCTGAACAGTCTTGAGTATGGAATGCAGCTTGTACAGACGCTCAGTACGCGTCTTATGTAAAAGGGCGTCTGTGTCTGTGTGTGTGTGTATACGTGCGTGTGTGTGCCTTACGGTCAGGTGACGATTGTCACGCAATGACGGCGCCTAAATGCAGGGCACGCTGTTTACTTTTATTGACAAACCCGACGAGAATGTGTGCGAAGTGTGCGTGCACGACTTCGGCCGGTTATCCCTTATCCTTTGAGTGGTTTAAACAAACTGTATGTGTTGGGTGTGGCTGGCCAGGCTTGCTGTTGTTGCATTTATAACTACAACAGCTTCTCCCATTTGACATGGCTTGCGGTTTGTTAGCCGCCTGCAAATTCCGCTCTGCGACAATCTCGTACGGGAAATTTTGTTATTCAAAACACGACGGATTACCGTTCATTCCGTTTACACACAAACACATATCCATATGCACACGGATGCGCAGGCACAGATACAGGCGAAGGCAACGGCAACGGCAACGGCAAAGGCAACCGCAGGCGGCACCTTTAGCCCGCCCATGTACCTCCGATTTCCTTCCGTGCCGCCCTCCTTCGGTTTCCCTCCACTGTCGCTGTTGTCGTTGTCACACGGCGCACATTTGTTAGACACTAAGCCCCTGCATACTTCTGCCAGACTGCCTGCCAGCCTAGAGAGCATACATGGACAAGGATAAGAATGTTTATCGCATACACACGCAACGCCTTTACACATACACAAACACACACACACACGCAGACCCACCGTAATGTACTAGAAGCCAAGCCTCAAAGCAACCGCACGTGCAAAACTTGAACGAGCTGCGGCAATGACAACAAAATGAGCTGCGCAACCAACTTTAAGTTGCGGCCATTGTCTTGAGAGTAAGGCTCTTCCCGTCACGCGATTATGGCCGGCTGCCCACGCCACACCCACATTTAGCGCGCCCTCAGTCGGGGTCGTCTGTCGCTTCAATTTGTTGCGCTTTTCATTTGATTTCATCAAATGCTTCAGGTAGCTACTTAAACACGTTTTCGATTAGCTCAGCTGCTGCCGTCGCTCAAGTGCGACAGAGCAGGATTCGCCCGGTTGGACACTCTACACCTGCAGTCGGCGTATTAGCCAAGGCGCAATTTTAATTTAATATACACTTTAATAATATATTCTTATTTAATATGCACTTTTATCTATGTGCAAAACATTTTTGATTTGGCTGGAAATAAAAATGAAATGAAAAGACAGAAAAAATTCCTCACGTAAAAGTTGTAAATGCTACTTAGCTGTGAGTTTCGTAACTAAAGTAAATATAAAGAAACGTATACCAATTTTCTGATGCCTGATATGCAATATTAATTAAACTCAATTTTTGCGCAATGACGCGTTTTTTTTTTCAAATAGTCTTAGGACAATATTAAAGATGTTTCTAAAAGTCCAATTTTATTCTCTATTATTGCAATTTTCTCTAAATTTTATATTTGGGATAATTTTAGTTCACACGGCTTATACGTAATATATCGAAGTAAATAAGAAAATGTAGCTGTTCTAAATAGGTTTCAATATTGCATCCAGCACAAAGTGACAAAACGAAGTCTTTAAGTTGCTGAGCTGACTGCTGCGGCTGCTCTGTCCAATCGCCCCGCCCAGAGACATTAACCAAACGCTGCCTTCAAAGCAGCCACAAGCTGTCATAATTTTATATTTTAAGCTGCCGAACAAGGAACGGAGCGAACATCAACGAAGCCAACCCAGCAGTCAGATAAGGAGAAGTGTGAGGCGGTGGGCGCCAAGTGAAGTGAGAAATCTTTTAAAATAAATCTCAAAGTACTCTAATGCCGTAGCCCGTTGTCGCTGGCAACGTGCAGCTGGCGCTATTACCGTCAGCCTGACCCAAGCTGCTACTCTTTGTGGCAGAGTCTCGAAAAACGAACAGCCACAACAACACATCCATCGCAGCCATCCATCCATAATACAGCCTGGAGTTCCGTTGGCCCTGGCAGCGGCTGATGCGGCGTGTTGACAGGATATTTACTGGATTTCTATCAATATAGCAGCATTAACACGTACGCTTGAAATGAAGGCGGAACGTGAACGTAACTAATGTCTATCCGAGATAAATATAAAAAGCAAAACAAAAACCAAACTGGCTGAAGGCTGCGAGGAGAAACAATGCCTTCGAAATTGCAAATGTTTCCCGGGGCGTGCTGACTTCCTGTCTAATCATATTTTAATAATGTTCGTGTTGTCCATGGCAGCAAAATGCCAAATAAATATCAAATAGATACTACAGATCTTTAGCTGCTGCCGTCACTACTGGCTAAAAGGCAGAGGCAAAGGCAAAGGCAAAACTGTTGCCGCAATTTATTTATAAGCTCATTAATTTTCAACAGCTGCCAGCCCAACTGAGAAATGAGATCCCATTCTCGCGCAGGTGCCACAGAAGGACATAAGCCCTAAAAGGGTATCAAGTGTTGCGACAATATTGAATGCTTAAAATATAATTTTATTAAATGTAGATATTTAATTTTTATTTACTTTATCCGTATTTACCTCTGGCAGATATTTAATAAACATATTTTTTTTTTTAAATTGATGCGAGATATAATGAAATATTCAATATCATTGGTAATCTTTCCAGCCAAAGCAAATTCATTTGCCATTTTGTTAGATTTTGCCAAATACATTTTATTTTATTTTTTTTTGTATTTTTTATAAAGCAGATAAAAAGGGAAAAGTTAAAGTCCATTTACACAGTTATCAGATGAATGAAAAAAAATTCCATTTTATCATCAATATTTTTGTGGATATTTGACAGACATAAAAAAATAAATAAGAAAAAAGCAAATTTAATATATTATTAATATACATCGATTTTTGATTGAATATTATATTTGTTTTTTATATGACTAATTTTATTAAAATTGAAATGACTTTATGAAACATGCTGACATAAAAAGACTAATATTTTCCTTTAAAAAATAATAGTAAAAGGGTATTTTAGCTCACACATAAATGGAGCAAGTTCTTTGAAGTATTTTCAGGGCAGATTAAAGGGGTTAAGGGGAGGCCAAGTCGATTGTTGGAGGCCAAACAAAACTGGCACACAACAACAGTAAAAGCAAGAGCAGTAGCAATAGCAACAGCAGCAGCGGCAACAGCAGCAGCAACGAAAATAATAACAATAACAATATGAGGAGTATTTGTGCTATTTAAAATTTGCTTTCACAAAACGTCAAGTGGTCGACAACAGCAGCCGACAAAGTGCCACTCAGTCGAACTTAACCCCAGCGCCAGTTTTCACAATTTTGCAGTCACTCGGCAGCCGGTTCGGGGCTTTGCTTTCCCGGGAACTTGGGACGAAATGGCCGGACCCAAGTAAAAGTCGGGTTTATAGTGTAGTGCAGTGCTATTGTTGTTGCTGCTGCCCTTGTCGAGGGCCTGATGACCATAAATAATTAATGATTACTAGGCCAAAATTACAGTTAGCTCACTTATTTTCTCATTTGCAAATGAAGGCCAATTGTTGCCGCCGGCAAGGGTGAATTTGGGCAACAGTTTCATTTATTGTATCCACAAAGTGTACAAGTATATTATATGTATATATAGCCGGTTGCTGGGCTGCTAATTGTGGCTGCTGCTAGTGCTCGAGCGGTTTTTGTTTAAATATTAATTTTGATTGTTAAAATTGCGTCTCGCATCAATCTCGGCCGTCTCACTCTGCGTTCGCGTCGCCTCATTTCAAATTCATGAGAGCTTGGGCGGAAAACTTTTGTTATTTATATTTTATACAATTTCATGCCGGCTGCACATAAACAAAATTATCATAGCATATCAAATTATGAATACCACCAACAGCCGCAACGACCAATCAACGAATCAATTCTCCTTCTTTTTTTATACACATACATATATAGGCAGCCAGCCAGAGTCGCAGGAGGCGAAGACATTTCTACCGTACATATATACAGGTTTTTTTTTTTTTACAAATTACACTTCCGCTCAGATGGCGGCCAAGCATGCGCTTCATTGGCTTCGATTTTGTTTGCTTGTTTTCTATTTGCCCGAGCCAAGAGCTCAATCAGCGCTCAATGAATGCAGCTCAATTTTTGAATACATTGGCTGATTGTCTCGCTCGCTGAATTCATTGACTGAATAATGACTCCTCGATTCCGCATACAATTGAGCACCAGAATTAGCTGTTTACCTTTTTCATAAATTCAGTGCGAGATCATCAAGTACACGAGAAGCTAATTCCCGCAATAGACGATTCCTTCCACTACACAGCAGCGTTTTTATTTTATTTTAATATTTGCACTTGCTTGTTGATTTTTTATAGTGAAATGATTTTTAACTGAATTATAGAGAGAGAGTAGCTCAAAAGAAGGGTTAATAAACGTAAGTTTAGATCCATTTCAGTTTTTGAATCAAAAATCGATTGAAGTTTGTTGGCGCAACTTTCTAAGTTGGCATCTAGGCATGATCATAATTGTATATTAATAGAATATATGGCGCCAAGAGTCTTGTTGGCTCAGCTGGTGAGCTGGCGTGTAGTTGAATACGAGTTTAATTAAAAACTTAACAAATTGCCGCTGTCCCAGTGGCAACGCGTCGTCAGTGGGAGGGGGAGGCTCAAGAACTTCCAGTCACTTCGCATTGAGAGTGTTGACGACAAACTATCGAAGAACTATTGAAAAGTTTTCAAGCGCAAGTTGGGGTCCTATACGCGCTGATAGCATTCGAAGTAATGGGTGTGGGCAGGGCTTTGGTATCTGCTGGCGATGCCTAGCTCAATGCTGGGCACAAAACTGGAAACTGAAAACTGAAACGTAAGAAGCGAAAGGCGCACAAGTGCAGAAAACGAAATTCTTTCTAAAGCACTCAAAGCCCCAAAAGCGTGCAGCAGCTCACATACACTCACACATACCCACACACATACACACATATGCACACACACACAGAGTCCTACCCTCTTTCAGTTTGTTGCGCTGAAAAGAGGATAAACTGCATTTTTATCTTTAAACACACTTCAAGTGCGGAGCGGGCGCGAGGCAGGCGGCGCGGTTTTCAGAACGTCACGAAAAACAAACACAAGTGCGCGAGTGTGTGCGTGTGCATGAGTGTGCCTGTGTGTGGGTGAGTGCTTGTGTGTGTGTGTGTGCTGGCAGGTGTGTTTTTGTTCTCAGGCATGTCCTTGTTATTATTATGATTATTATTCCAGTCATCAACGGCGTCGGCGGCGACGTCGGCAACGTCGGCGACGTTCATAAAGCAACCAGCAGGAGGAGCCAGAGTTGCGTTTGCTTTTGCCGCTGCTGCTGCTCTTCTCGTAGTTGTTGTTATTGTTGTATTCGTTGGGCCCGACGCGCAGCACTTAAGCGCAATAAGAAGCGCAGCGAACGATTATGAAGTATGCAGTGTTGTTGAGTATGCAGTGACGTCACCTGATGGCTGCCTATTAAATTTATCTGCACGAATTGCAGGCCAAACACACGTTAATCACCTGGGCCGCTTAATGGCACAGGCCTTGGCCTTGCCTCTCGCAAAAGTAGTCCGTGTTTTGCCAATAAACTGATATGATGCAACTGGCAACTATTGATGGCATTGCCGTCGCATTATGCAGCCGCCGACGATGTTGCTGCGGCTGAAGTATTCCGAGATAAGCACTTGCCAGCCATTTTCACGCGGCCGTTCAGCCGCCTGCACCGCCCGCAGCCATGCAGCACATTCATGAAGCCATTATATAGTTGGCACGAGACCGGGGCAGAGTCTATGATAAGTTCAGCAGCTCAAGCAGCTATGAGATGAGATCCAAGGTAACGCGACATTGCCGCCTTCATGCTTTATGTCGGAGAGAATGGGAGGAACTATGGCAATCTCTGCTGAGACGGCTGCCTTTTAAGTGGCAGCCCGCGCTCCTCAGCCCTGCTCAAATGTGCCTTTTGCATGGCTGCAGAAATTAATTTTTTAACACGCACACGAAACTGAGAGATCAAGAGCGCGAGATGGAGAGGGAGAGGGAGAAGGAGCGGGAGAGGGAGCTGGCGCGAGTTGAAGATGTGGGCCAAAGAGTATGGCGTAGCGCAAACGGGAGCCAGGGCAGCCGCTGCGCGTTGACACTGATTTTGACGCATTGCTCCCAGAGGATGTGACCCAAAAACTCAGTGCGGCAAATGAGCAAATGTAGGAGGTAGCAACCTAAAACCGGTTAAGTGTTCATCCTGGCGGCGAAATCCGAGCATTATTCCTGCCAGCCGCCTTCTGCAAAATATGAGACATGTCAGACCGCACCACGGTGGGCAACCCAGTAACCCAGCAACCCAGCAACCCAGCAAGCGAGCAACTGAAGCCATATCGAGACGAAGATGCCGTAAACTTGTGAATGCGACTGTGTTTTTCTAGCCGTTTTGTTTTTAATTTGCCGTGGTTATGGTTAGTGGAACCACTTCTCAGCTCAGCTCTTGCCTGCGGGGCTAGACGTTGGCAAAGTAAAATGTAGACAACCTGACAGCCATGTGGCAGCGGCAATCACACATAACGAATCCGGAGTCGAGGCATTTTAATATGCAAATTGCGAAAAAGAAGTGATAACTTTTCCTCTGGCTGCAAGCCGCGTGCGAAGCTCGCTCTCGTCCGCAGAGATGAGCCGTAAAAGGTGCGGATGCAAGCAATACTAGCTAGCTCCATGGGGATGGCGATTCACTTAATCATTAATGATTATCCCAATTCTAAAAGTAAGTCATAAATCTACTGTACCCTCACAGAGAGCACATTTCAAGCTGTATGTAATTCATTCTACTTAGTGAATAAATGGTGTTTATATTCTAATTCTGTGGAATTATAGCCTATCAAAGGCAATACAATGCATATATATATATATATATATATATATATATATATATATATATATATATATATATATATATATATATGTATATTATCATTATGAATATATATTTCAGGGTACATTGCATACCCAAAATGTATTTCGAGTCCATCAATGAGTCATAAAATGGTGTCTCTCATAATGATGTTTCTCATAATTGAGATGATTGTGAAAATTGCTCTTTCTGATTCCACATCGTAAGTCCAGGCCATGGCGTATTTATACATAATAAATATTTATTATTTATTATACATTAAAGTAAATATCTTTGTAATATATGACCTAAATAACCAATTTTTATTAAGGTTTAATTACTATGTTGCTATGATATAATTATTGATTTTTCTCTTGATTCGTGCTTGGACTCATATTGATCCAAAAATAATTCTTATATAAATTTGATTTATTCAATTAAATATCTCTCCAAGACCTTAAAATAAAGCATCAGTTCCATGCCAAGTTGATTCTGCAATTTAGTAAATCGTACTACATACTGATAGAAAAATTTTCAGAAAAAAGAGAAGATGTTAAATGGTGAACTTCAAAATAAAGAATAAAGTTTATGCTGGTAAAAATACATGATTTTTCTATAGACTCATAAGTACTTAACATTTATTTCACTTTGACGTTTAAATAAAAATGTAATTAACTAATGGCTTGGCAAACTATTTTTCATCTATATAAAACATTTCGGTTTAATGAAGTAACCATTTTTTGTGTTACGTATTAAAAGAACCTAAGCAACTGCAATTCGAATCGTTCGCCAAGCAATGTTAGGCAATCCAGCCCCAAAAGAGCTGCGAGCGTCACGCGAGTGGTTCGTTGAGCACCAAAAGCAGCAAGCAGCAAGCAGAAAGCAGAGCGCAGAAAGCAAAAGCAAAAGCAATAGCAAACTGCAAGGAAAACTGAAAAGCATGTCAGTTTCATGCTCGCGGCCACACTTAACATTATTTCTGATGCAGCTACAGCAGCAGCAACAGCAACAGCACCAGCAGCAGCAAGAACAACATACTTCTTTTGTGCAATGACGTAAACAACAACAACATCAAGTACAACGGCCACGCGCGGGTCTCAACGAAAAAAAGGAAAAAAAAAAGAAATACTTTCGTAATGCACCTCGTTGCCGAGCCCCACTGTGAGCAGTACGCATACGCAGCGTGGTCCAAGGCAGCGGCATCAGCAGCAGCAGCAACAGCAGCAGCAGCAGCGGCAGCAGGTCAAACTTAAATATTTAATGAAGTGCTTAATGCGCAATAGCTGCGGCCCGCCCCCGCGCCGGCTTAATTGCCGCGCCCAGGCTTTTTGGTCAAGGAGCTGGCCTGCAAATATTTTCAACAAATTTTTGCTTAATGCAAAAAATATTTCATTCTTCCGAAGCTTGGGCTGGGGAGTCAGCCGAGGAGGCAGCCAGTAGCCTGCTTACTGGCCATAAATTTCCAGAGCGGGGCGTGCACATAAGCAGCCCCGAAAATGTTTGTGGCGGGCCTCTAAGCCCAGGCATGCGGTCGCCCAGGCATGTGCAGCATTTCAAGCACCGCACCACACAACAACAACAACAACAACAAGCATACACAAAAGAATTGAAAGCCATTGCCATACAATTTGGATGGCCAACGGTGGGCAGCAGGTGCTAGCTGCAAGTGATGTCAACTCATCAATTCGAAGTTTTTAGCTAAATACAAATACGAAATACGAAATATTTCTATATCGACCAGGGCAAAAAAAGTGCAATAACCAAATGAATTTATTTGTTTTTGATATAAAATGGAGTTGTGTAGCTCAAATAAATAAAGCTTTAAGTAAAAAACAAAAATTGCGATCTCTAAAAATTTTATTGCACAAATTTGTGAAATAAAAGTTGTTATTTTGAGTTTGTCAACTCTGTCGAAAACTCAAATAGTTTAGTCTGAAAGATCTCATTAAATGAAGTACATATTTATGCATATATTCCAAGAGAATTTATGTTGGCCTTTGCGAGAATGAAGCATCTCTTAGCCTAATTGTCAATTTGATACGTTTTAATAAAATATGAATTTTTTTTTTTTAAACTCTTTAGTGTATGAATTTTTGTTGCCAAGCGTTACATACGCTTTTAAGTTATTATTTAGCTTTAGGTTTTCAAAAACGCTTTTAGCGTGAAAATGGCTGCCAGCTCTGAAACGCTGTTGTCGCTGCACGAATCTGCTGGCAAGCATTCTTTGCAACACCAACAATAATTACAGCAACATCAACAACAACAGCGGCAACAGCGGCAACTAACAACAATGGTCGAGGCTGCTTAACATTTAAAGTGAACAATGAAATATGCTTGGCTGTTCCAGCGTTGCGATGCTGCTCATACGCCCCCGCTGCTCCATCGCCGGCCGCCGTGGTATTCGCTTTACTTATTTACACCAGGCAAAGGTGTTGTAGTTTTGTTTGTGTCTGCATTTATGTGTGTGTGTGTGAGAGAGTGTGTGCTGGTGTGTGCTTGCGTTTGGTGTGTTTATTTGTTGTGTTCTCTGTTGATGCGTCGTCGCAGTAAAGAACGACGCGAGTCGCTTACAAATTACCCACCCGCCCACACCCACAGCCACAGCCATACGACCGCCTTATAGACGACGACCACACATGAGCAGATGTAAAGGGATTGCCAGCGAAGAAGGCAAAACCCTGCGGCGCCTGCAGTTCTGCGGCCCATTGCGCGCGATAAACTTGCAGCGGGTGTAGCGAAATTCGGTCAACATGTTGGCCATGAGGACGGCCAGTGGCCGGTGGCCGGTGGCCGTTGGCCAATGCTGCCATTTGCTGCCCACATGTGGCCATAATTTTTAAGCGCCAAATGAGAAGCAATTCATTGACCATGATGTCTGCTAGTTGCCATTGCCGTTGCCTTTGCCGTTGCCTTTGCCGTTGCCGTTGCCTTTGCCCCTGCCGTTGTTTCTGCCATTGCAATATTCCCAGTCATAGCATTTACATCTATACATTGTTATACTCGTGGCTGTTCGTACGCTTGTAGCTCGGGGCCCGAGGCCAAAATCCTATTTCGGAGACGTTAGTTTAAGTTTCTGCCAGAATGTTGCGTTTTCTAATTGCTATTTGTGGGCGTTGCGGGGCGTGCGAACTTTCATTTGTGTGTTGGCACTTTCCATCGCTCCTGTCGGGCACATGACTCTAAACTACGACATGGCCAGCATGAAACCGTAAAGGTAAATTACACTGCACGATAGCATAGAGTATGAAAATACAAAAAAGAAAAAAAAAAAATAGTAGAGTAAACAAATCTTAAAGTTTAAGTTTTGTATTAGTTTAAAAAGGGGATACCAAAAATCTGCTACATTCTCAGTAAAACAATCTAAACAAAGTTTACCACAAATGTAAGTTATACAATTTTCATTGCTCACTATTTTTATCGACAAGTCGTATAATAAATATATATTGTAAAACATTGTAAATGTTGTTAAACATTTTTGTTTGTGTAACTTATTCATTGTATAAAATATACTAAATTTAATTCGAATCAAATACTTTACAAATAGATTGTATTTAGTCAAGCGGAATCAGCGAAGTCACATCGCTTGATTCAGCTGAATCTTGCAGTGTAATTTAGTTAAGACTCGGGATAGCATATGCGCCTCCTTCTATAGAGTTAAGACAAATTTAAAAATTCAAATAAGAAATGACTAAACTAGTAAGGGCGACTAAAGCAAAGTAAGAATAAAGGAGCTATTCAGCAAGCTATACTGACAGCTAGGTAGCTAGGATCTTTCGAACATAGTCTGAATGCTGGAATGTCCAATATTATATAAAAGCAGCGCAGAATCCATTCCCCATTCAACTACAGACAAATCTATTTTTTTTGCTAAGCTCTTATTGTTTTTGTTGCCAAAAATAGAAATGTAATTATTTATTTTGCAAAAATTTTCATTGTGTAACTTTAATAAAAATGTATTTATTGAAAGGCTCATCAGCTTGGCTTGTGGAAATATGCAGCTTTGCATACAAATTTGCATTTTTAGTGAAGTATGTAGGAGTCGATTGCATTGTTGTCAGGACTACTAAGTAACATTGATTTAGGGGACCTTTCAATGTTGAGCTTTGCGTTTTAATTTGATTCATTTGCTTTCAGTGCACGTGAGTTCTCTTGAACGCATAATCAGAGCATAGATGTAACAACCCTTTTCGTCCTTTAGGAAATTGTTTTGTTCTCCTGCTGCAAAATCTCTTGGCTGGAAAATAAAATTTATTTTTACCACCAATATATCCATGTACTATATAAGTCCCATATCAGGCGAGCAATGCACAAATAAAATAAAGTTAGCTTAGGACATTCGCCCAATTGTAAATATTGTCACGAACCGTCACACCCACACAGACACACAGACACACACATACCCACACGCACACGCAGACGCACAGACGTATATAAATGTTGTTTATGTATAAATGTCAGCAAAATTTACCTAAAGATACGCTGCTTGAATTTCCAAGAAAAAATAATACATCGTGGCATGCAACTTGAACAGAGCTGTAAAGTATGCTACGCTTTTTGTCAAAGCCCCTTTAATACTCCCAGCCACATACACACACACACACACACACACACACACTCACGCACACACACATAGAAAACACACGCCGAAATAAAAGCAAAACAAAGACTCTGAAAACAAAAACACCAACGACATCAGCACAAAACCACAATCGAGATCATTATCAATTACACGCACAGTAGGACACGACTCCAGGACACGGCGACAGAAAGTAAAAAAGAGTGAAAAAACGGAAAACAAAAAGGAGCGAACGAGACGGCGATAGTGTGAGAGCGGGACGCATAAACACAGAGGGGCAGACAACGAAAACGCAAAGAAAATACGCATGAAATTGCAATTTACATCAAATTCATTTGCACCCATATGCACACACACACACACAACACACACACACCACACACACACAAGACTCAATTTCACACGCACATAGAACTGAGTTACAAATAAAATTCATTCATACGCATAATGAAACAAGGCTCGCTTGGCCCCAAGTAACATGCGGCCAGAAAGGATAACAAAGGCATGGCCGAAAATAAGGACAACAATGTTTAGAAATAAACAAACAATTGTAGCCAGTAGCTGTACCATCCCGTACCCCTCCCCCTACCTTCTAGCCCTCCGCCGTTCCGCTCAGGAGGCTCCAAGGGGAGGGGCTGTCACACGAGGGAGAATAACAACAGCAACAAGAGCACAAGAGCAAAGGAGATTCCCAAATTCTTGTTTTGGGTTTGGGTCGAGCTGCGGCTCACGCATTCATTGTCGCTGGCCGGCCCTTTCATCTCTGTTGGGAATTCGCCAGCACACACAGAGAGATAGCTAAAGAGAAATAATGCATGAGGGAGAGGGCACAAAGAGCGAGAGACAGAGAGCGAGAGAAAGAGAGAGAGAGAGAGAGAGAGAGAGGATTTGCGCCAGAGGTAGCGAAAATCCACGCCCTGTATGTAAATTATTAGCTAGGCACTTTTTGTGCGGGCGCCTGGAGTTGTCGTCAAAGCCAGAACAATTTTCGGGTAACAGAAGCAGCACGGGCGGCAGCAGCTGAAAAATGGTCATATGCACACACACACACACGCACCCGCACACACAAACAGGCATCAATGTAAGAGAGTAGCGAGCAGAGAGAGCAGAACGACGGCGAATGTAAAACGCCCTTTTGTCGCTCGAGCTGAGCAGTTTGTGTAGAGTTGCTGAGCGCAGCTAAGAGCGCGAGCCTCGCATTTAAGCGTAAGTGTAAGATGCCGACCTCAGATAAACAGCCAGTCCCAGGCCCCCACACACGCACAACATGCCTGAGGGAGGCGAGCGAGAGCGGGCAACGTGGGCGCTGCTCAGGCCCAACGCAGTGCCCAAACAGGAAGAGAGTGAACGCCGCTCTTTGTCGCTTTGTGGCGCGCAACATGCGCACAGCATCCCCGAGAGCGACGACAGCAGCAGCAGCAGCAGCAGCAGAGGCGGTAGCAGCGTCACGAACAGCAGCAGCCGCAGCAGCAGCAGCAACGATGCGACTCATCAGCGGCAGCATCAGCGCCAGCTGCGAAAACTCTGCCAGGCAGAAGCTGCCAACAGTAGTTGCCTCAGAGCCCGCGGGTTGAAGAAAACGTACGCATCGAGCGAGCTGAGCCGCGTCGCGTGTTACCAAACAAAGAAAAGCCAGAGAATAGCAAAAGAAAAAAAAAAAAAAAATACAAAAAAAAATAAACAGAAAAATACGAAACTTAAAATTAAATAGAGAGTAGAGTCGTATGCCAATCCATAGATAGACACTGGCCACAGAGAAGTTAACCGTTGTGCTCGCAGGCGGCCACGAAAATGTCTCCTCTAATGTCACGCAAATGAGCAAACAAACATTTGATTGTCACACGTTGCCGCTGCTGCGACTGCTGCTGCGGAACAGCGAGTCTGCGACCGACACCGCTACCGCTACCGAGTCTGGAGCTGAATCTGAGACCGACTCATCGACTCCATTGCGAACGGCATCCCACTCAGAGATTTTCGAGCCGGCCCTTGCCACGTTTCACGCAGGGCGTGTGCTGCTTCAATATCAACACAAGCGACAGCAGCAACCGCAGCGGCACCACCAACACCACCAGCGCCAACAACAGCAACAATCTACAACAAAACTCCAGCACCAGCAGCGTCAGCGCCATTTGTCTGCCTGCTCCTATTGGAATCCATACTCGCATTCGCATTCGCACTCGCATTCGCATTCACATCCGCATTCACATCCGCACTCGTATCCGCATTTCAAAACATGTGCGCGCCCGCGTGTGAGTGTGTGTTTAACTGAAGAGTCATCGCCGTGCCACAGCACAAATCGCTATCAAATGCAACTCAATGCGGCCGCCTCTGAAATCTCAGTAAACTAAAACGTCGAGTGTTGTTTGATTCTTGTTTTCGTAATAGCCGTCGCCGCCGTTGCCGTTGCCGTCGTTGTTGCCGTTGCCGTGCCGTCGCCGTCACGTCTGCCTCAGCCTTTGCATCTCCGTCGCCGTCTCGCTCTCTCTATCTCCCTCGCTCCCTCTATCGCTTTCTCTCTCGCTCTTTATCGTCCACGCCGTGTGTTTTCTTTGCCGTGTTGGCTGCTTGTCAGCAGGTCTCGAATTTCATTTCGTTTCCGGTCTCGTAGGTCGGTCGCTGGTTATCTGGTCCCTGGTCCCTGGACCAGTGGCTGGTGCTCTCGGTCGCCCGGTCTGTCTGTCTGGGCAGCTGCCACACTTATTTCAACCTTTGCGGCGCGTTGACTTTTGTGCGCAAATTGATGTCAGCAATGTAAGTGTGCCACAAACACAAGCTGCTTATAACTATGCACACGTACACACACACACACACACACACACAACACACTTATGCAATTTGTCTCTGCATGATTTCGTTTAACTGTTGCGTCAACTATGTGGCAGACGGCGATAAACTCGTCACAGCTCACAGCGCATTGTACAGAAAGCCACGTTAACAATATACAATTTATGCAATGGCTATAATAGTGAATCGAGTTGAAGTTAGACATTCAATTATTATTATTATTAAGGAAACATAGATATATATTTGTTTTTTATTTTATTAACAATTTGTCACAAACAACAAATTATTGGTTTTTAATTTTTATTTTCAGATTTTTATTTTATTTATATAAATATATCTAAGTATATGTTCAGTAAATATCATATATATTATACATTTTTATTTTTGTTCTCAAATTTTAAAAACTATAAAAAAAAACCTTTGTTTTGTTCTTCTGCATACATTATTTTATCATTCCATAACGATTATTTATATCCTATTCACATTATTAACTTCTAACACAACTTTAAGGGTCCTTACTGTTCCTTTTCATATGCCTTTTTGCTTTTCCCGTATGTGCGCTGCCTGCGCTGCTGATTTCAACATTTCATTATTGCCTCAGACGCTGTGCTCGTTTGCTCTAATTAATACGATTTACTTTGCTGCGGAACGCCTCGAGGCTGTGTGCTCTGTGTGTGGCTTGCTGCTCCCCGGTTTTTTGCTTCGTTCCCATTTAGCATTGCGTCTGGCACTCCCCACGCATTACTCATACGCTACGTCTGACCTGCCTGTCAATCAGTCCTTCAGTTAGTCAGTCAGTCAATCATTTACTCAGTCAGTTTTCCCTATTTCCAGCCACTTCTTTTTATATTCCTTTTCTGTTCTGTTTTTGTTATGCTTTTGCCTTTGCTTTTGTTGTTGTTGATTTTAACGTAAATTCCCACTTGCTGAGTTGCCAGGCTGTCTTGTTTTTGTGTATAGGCTTCCTTTGTCTTTGGCTTTGTCCTGACAGAAGCACCCATAAACATGCACACAGACACACACACACACAGTGCCTGTAGATGTGTGTGAGTGTCTGTGTGAAGTTTATGTGACGCCAACTTGAACGACGTTGTCAATTCTTGCTGTTGCTCTACAAATATTTTCGTTTTTGAAGTTGATTTTTGGTCTTCAGCCGAACGCCCTTTGTTATTAGTTCAACCTCGCCGCGCCTCATAGCCATTTGCCAGTATGCTCTCAATCGTTGCTAAATTGAATATCAAGTGTTTATTTACATTTGACAGCGATTGCCACGCCCACAGCATCCAGTGACTCAGCCCGACGTATATTATTCCTCTCTGAGCGTTGCATTTTTCAATGTTTCATCTGATCTATCAGAGCACTTAAGTGAATCGTTTGTGCTGCGCAAACAAAATTAAACAAGTAGAAACTTTGTGTCCACAAAAGTTGCACTCACTGGAGACATTGCTGCAACTGCTGCTGCTGCTGCTGCAGCTACTGCTTTTGTAACTGAAATTTTACTTATACTATTTTTTTTTGCTGATTCTCCTCAGAATGCATAATGATTATTGAACTTAAAGTTTTTGTATTATTAGTAAAATTATATTTAGAGTTGAGATATAACAGAATAAGATTCTTAATTAACAAAAGTTATTTCTTTTATTTTCTTATTTGTTTTAATTATATATATATATCAATATTCAAAATGAAAATCTTGAATATAGTAACTATTGTATTGTTTATTTGTTTTATTAGTATAATATATTATTATTATTAATTATAATTTATAATAAATTATTATTATAACAAATCAAGTTGTAATGCTACTATTATATTACTTTATTTTAGTAGAAACTATTCAGCATGCATCGATATTTCATTGATTTTTACTATATATAGAAAAAGTTTTTTTAATTGAACAGTCAAAAACTTTAGCGAACGTTTTTCCCATAGGAGTTTCAGACTCTCAAACGTCAGAATCATATTGGTATTGTAGCACCAAGAAAAATGAGTGTGTTTCTGCAAAGTCGAGTGACTATCAGCCATTATTGACAACAGTGAAATCTGCTGTAAAATCCACTTCGATGTGAGCGACTGCTGTAGCTATCAAATAGTTTCAACTTACTGCTCATAAAAATGTATAGCATACTTTTGTGCACGACGGGAGCTCATTCGTCCAGTCGAACTGTGTGTTTCTTCTTTCTTGCAGGCGAAGTGGAAAGAGACTGTAAATATCATTGATTGGTTTCCAGATTTATTTTTCATAATACTTAAGCCAGGCTATTAACCACAGAAGGTCGTGCTGCTGGTTGCCTTGAATTCGCTCTTTAAGAATAAGCTGAATGCACTCGGAACGAATCCTTACGTCTTCTAGTGCATTATGCGCCATTTGTTTAAGTCTCGAAGTGCTTGGGCCGGCGCATTGTTGCTGCCGTTGCACTTAGCTGACCCGCAGTCCAGACGACGTTGCCTAAAAGGCAGTCAGTCCTACAATACCAGCACCAGTTTCCAACTGCCCAACAGTTCTGAGGCAAAGCCTCGCCGCTGCCACAGCTCGTCTGGCTGACTGTGTCCGTGGCTGTGTGTCGCTCGGTTTGTTGCTGTCCTTTTATGCTGCATGCATACATATATAAATGGCATTTGCTGTAGTTGTTGATGGACATTTGCTGGCAGCTCTTGTGCCTTCAGTTGGTCTGCTGCTGCCTTTTTATGCGCCACAAATGAAAATGCAGACAGACAACGGGCGCCAGCCGACAACGACGAGTATGAGGACATCGACCAGGACCACGACCAGGACAACGACGTCTGACGATGACGTCGCATTACTGAAGACAATGGAACCAACTAAACTAAAGCCGGCACAGATCTCGCCGGGTTCGTTGGCAACTGCTCTGCAGTGTTCACTTCCTACATGCATTTGAATTATGAGTTATAGTTGGGCCCAAAAAAAAAAAGGAAAAACAAAAAAGATAGAGGCAAACTGGTGGAAAAGTGAAAAAAATATAGCTAAACAACTTGGGCCTTAATTCATAATTATTTTTATGTCAGTGCACTCATTAGAGTTGTTCTTGCTGTTGTTGTTCATATTTAAAAACATTTCCAAGCAGCTCCCATTTCCATTTTGCATTTTCATTTGCATTTTCCATTCTCGGGCTTTGTCATTTGCATTTCGCATTTGGTTTGGTTTTTCACATTTCAAATTCGCAGCTGCATATTTTCGTGTTTCATATTTAGCTGCTCCTGCCCCCATCCGCCGTTATTTCTACTTCGCTGTGCATTTTGCAGCTCTATCATTGTAGGCCTTTGTCCGCAGTATGCAACTGCAGTTGCTTTCGGTAGCTGCTGAATGCCAGTTTTTTGTAGCTCTCCACTTTTTTCCTCTTTTTTGGTTGATAAAGGAGAGAGTTGTGATTCAAAATATACTGAGAAAAATGCTGGGCAACAATTCAAATGAGCCTAATTTATTTGTGTAACAAAATAATTGCCTGAAAAGTCGACAGAACAAAAATATTCAAGCTATATCAAACACATTTTATCTATAGAAAATCTATTTGGTGATAGCCGTAATGAAAGGAGTAATGAATAAAATTTAGAGTATAGAACATGATAAATAAGTAAAAGTAGAGGCTCCATGTGATCATGATTACTGCATGAGACTAAATAGGTTTATAATTTATAAAGAATTAAGAAAAAGCCACAATTACTAGTCACATTTCTTAGGTTTTTATATCCTTTCAACCAATTTTATAAAATATAAATAGGTTTCTTGTCACCAAAATGATTTATTCATGCGAGTATTCAAAATTGTATTGACTAACTATATTTAAAATTAGTATTAATATTTAAATATAGATATATGTAAATATATGAATTGGCTACATATTTGACACTTGCATTGGCAATGCAACGCTATTTGCTAGCACGATTTTCCATATTAAGCCGAGTTTAAAATACTGTTTAACTTTTTTTTTTTCCTTTGGCAATTTGTCAAATGGGCGTGGCTGAGACCCGGGCTGGCCAGGTCAATGCAGACATACACACGCACACAAACACGAATTATCATTGTCAGCCAAAAACTTGAATGCGATAAATTGCCAGCAGCAGATGCATTTGGGGGAAAAATCTATAATTTACAGAAAATTTGCTTCCGAATGCGAGCGGATTGCAATATAAATTGTTCCACTGTCAATGCGCTCAAATGGGAGAGCCGAACAAGTGCAAATATGCACATGTGAAAAAACATATATATATATATATATATATATATATATATATATATATATATATAGCTAAATGGGTATATATGAGTGGGCATGCAAGTAATACACATTCATATTAATGCCGCCAGATATGACAGTCAAACACAGCGCGGCCTTAGCCAGGGCCTGGCAGCCAAATATTTGGCCAGATAGGACAGCTGCCAAAAAATGGCTGGGAAAAAAGTGGCGAGAAAATATTTTCAGTTAATTTGCCTTGTGTTGGGGCAGTGGGCAAAAAGTAAAGCTTGTTTTTGGCACGATTCTGCTGCCGAATTGATTGTGTAACATTTTTTGCTTTTGCTCGTATATTATTAATTTACATAATTATTTTGAATGTATTTTGCAGCCATGCCAACGCTCAAGACTGCAAACAGGAATTGTTTAAGCCTTCGACAACAAAGCGCTGCCAGCAACAAAAAATCAACAACAAATAATCAAACTAAACATCTAGAACTTAGCTTCGAGCGCCAGGAATTTAGAGAAACATGATCATGGAATTGTCATTAATCAGGCACTAGACTAGTAGCAGCAGCCAGACGATAGCAACTGATAGCAACAACAACAACAAAACAACAAGAAGCACAAAACAAAAACAATCAAGATATGTGGCAGTAATTGAAGCGGGACTGCAAACGCAACACTTGGGGTCGCCGTAGAAGCTTTAGCTACGACAACTAGTCAACCTACCTAACCCGTGAGAAGGCTGCGTGCTGCTTTAAAGCGGCACCATTGCTGCCATTAAAATAGACGCCGCAGCGCAACAGCAACGCTGCCGTCGTCACAATCAACGCCAGCGCCACCATCACCCGCACCATCGTCATCGCAGACGACGACGGCGCATCCTCGCATCGGGATTCGGCGTGGGCGAACGCCTCGGTCAGAGCGTTGGCGTTGCCGTTGGCTCATGCAGCCCGTTGCTGGCAACTCAGCCGAGAGACGACAGCAGCGACGACGACGGCATAGCGATACCATCAGCATCCACAGGGTCAGCTGGCTTCACACAGCTGCAGCCCGTCGACCAGCAGCGACGAAGGCGCCATCACAGCGGCCTGTCATTTGTAGGCAATGCAACGCTCTGTGCAGCAACGGTAAGTGGATCAAATGATTCCTTTTCTCACTCTCAAATAGCAAAGGAAACAGTTAATAATCTTAAAAATTAATAAGTAGATCTTAGCTCTATCGGAAATGATTCCTCTGAAACCGAGTGCAAGGAAAGGCTATTCGCTCTACTCATTCAAACGTAATGGATGGGTCGCCCGGATACCAGCCCCACCTTCATACAAGATTTGAAAAAAAAAACATATATCATTTATAGGGTATCTCCTAGTCAAGCCATCTCAACTAGATGACCTATTACTTGATGCAAATTGTCTTTATATAGTATCTTTGTATCTGAAATCGTATTTGGAACTTAATCATAGTTACTTTGCAAATTCTGTTACCTTGCTTTGCTATTTATATTTTAAAAAGAAAAATTCAAAATCTCAATTTTTTATATTGATACAAATAAGACAATTAGTTTGTACAATAATTTTTAATTATTTTTAAATTATCTTTAGTGAAATCGTTTACGTCTTAAGAATTCGAGCTGGTCGATTTAAGTGTCACAGTAAACGCGAAGATTTAGTTAATTCGTGTGGTCTCACGCTGCAGCCTCAATGTTGGCAAATTTTTAAAATTTAAAATCTGACGGGTCCAAGTGACAAGCTGAAAATCAGATTGTCAGGTTAATGCACTCAAAATGGTAATGAAGCACATACACATCACATTTGAATATATGATAAGCTCACGCATGGGGCATAGACTATTCGCAGGCCTCCTTCGATGCGGGCATGCCAGGCACTTTAAAGCTGCCTCGGCGCGACTCTAGTGTGGGGCAAACTTTCAACAGGAGCACATTTGAGCTGTGCTAATGAATTCCCCCAGCAGACGCACATAAACACAGCACAGTGAGACACTTTCTGTGTGTATGGGTGTGAGTGTGTGTGTGCTTGTGCCACTGACAGTCATATAATTTGTAATGTGCTGCTTTTATGATCGTCATATACAAGATATACTTACACAATCACACACATGATGCGGTCGCGAAATACACCCACGGGTGCAGCCACAGTCGCAGGCACAGCGCACGTGCCTGAGCCTATGTGAGGGTGTGTTGGTGTGTGTATCTTGCTGTAAGTGTGTGCAAATTAAAATGCATAAAAGGATAACAGCGACGTTGCTGTTGTTGCTGACAAACCGCAGCAGCAGCAAGGCGCGCCGAGGCGAGGTGCGGCCTGCGCCTATGCCTGTCAGCAACATTGTCATTGTTGGCAAATTTCGCGCAACTGCAGCTGAAACTACGGCAACAACGGCAACGGCAACGGCAACGGCTACGGCAATATGAGCTGGGCTGAGCCCTGGCAAATTGTACTGCAGGGAAAATTGTGATTTTCGCGCTCATCAACAACAGCAGCAACAACGTCGAGCTGCACGTGTTGCTGCGGTGCTCGCTGCTTAGACGAAAGCCTCGTCTGGTTTAATTTTAGCACTGGGGATGCGGCCCAGAGCTGTGCCTACTCATTCAGCGCCTTGACACTACTATGCTGGTACTCGTCTCCTCTCTCTCTCTCTCCCTCTCTCTCTCTCTCTCTCTCTCTCTCTCTCTCTGTGAGTGTGTGTGTGTATGCGTGTACTTTATACATATTGCATACTGTTAGGCGCTCATAAAAAACCTTTACGTTACCACATAAAAATAGATGCCTGCTTGTTTGTTGTTTGTGGCTGGCTCTGTTGTTGTTGCGCTGCTGTGATGTGGAAAAAGTAGTTAGAGCGGCGCATATTGTACAGCCGTAACGTCATAATCATCAAGAACATTTCAGTTATAAAGTTTTATATGATTTAAGTTCTTCAGACCCATAATTATCTGGAGCACACTAAATGTGGAACTTTTTATGGCAGCTTCTGCTTGCCTCATGTTTACATATGAATAAGCATCACGACATGTACACATACCACATACACCTATACTTAAGTGTCCTTCCCTTTACTCGGTCTGCCATATTTTATTCTGCATTGACATGACTCGGGGCAGAGCAATTGCCTAGGACGGGCCAACTGAGCGAATATTATTGGCAATCAAATGGAGTGCCATAAACCCGCGAGCTACACTCAGTTTCCTGCTGATTGCAGGAAGCACTTCATCAGAATAAATCAAAACATTGCACAAGTCTTCGGGCAACCTCATTGCAGGCGAGGAATGAAACGAAAAAATAACAATCGCAATTATATTAACTGAATATCACTGTGGAACTATATACGTGGGGTATCTATATTCATAGTTCATATATTATCTGCCGATATAGACTCGAGTGATCTCCTAATTTATTACTATATTTCCCTGTCTTCCAAGAGAATCATCTGGCATTAAGTTCTATCACAAGTATTAATTTATTAAAAATAAATTATTTTTTTATTTGCATAATCTTTTTTATTCACTTAACCTATCCCCAGACTGAGGATAACTTCACATACTTATGCTAACTCTGACTACATTCCACACTTAAGTAATTTTATCCATTTGCAAAACTTGTGCTGGTGCTCATATGCCCCTGATTCTTGAGCCAGTCAAGCGTTGCAGACCAATTTGCAGAGAGACCGCATTTTTGGCGAGTTTCTCTCGCATCTATCTGAGAAAATGTAATGTGCTTTCGATAACATTTTGCTCAAGTGACAAATTTTTGTCGCCAACGCAAACGAAAAAGAAAAAGAAGAAAAAATAAAACGGGGGAAAACAGAAAAAGTTGGAAATAAATGGAATGGGTCCGGCAGGCGAATAGAGCAAGTGTTAAATGTTGACATGTCATGACATTGCAGAGAGCAGTGGCAGGCCAAGCAGCTGTGCCTGGGCGGGTGAAACGGGTAGCAGCAGAAGCGGGCGAAGTAGAGTATTGGTCATCAAGGAGTAAGGAGCAAAGCCCAAAGCGTCCCAGGAAGCGGCTTACGTCCTGACAGCTGACAGGCGAATCAATGAACTACGTTATGATGGGCCAGCACGGCTCTTGGCCCTCGCTCAGTTCTCGCCCCGCCCGCGCGGACATGAAATAACATTTGCTCTTTGCTCCAAGGATGTGTGAGTGTCTCTATACATATATTGATGTGTGTGCGTGTCTGTGTGTGTGTGTGTGTGTGTATGTATGTGCTAATACACAGCGTAACATCAACAAATATTGTCAACGCAACATTCAACTTGTTATCCCTTCCGCTTGCTTGCTTCGTATCCGCCGCTGTCTTTGGCTGCGTCTCTGCTTAATTTCGATTTGAACTCCATGATGGCCGCCATTTTGTCTTTCGCTCGTTCCGTCACTCTCGTTCGCACTTGTTTAGGCAACGCCTCATGCCATCTCGCTCACTTATTTGCAGAAATTTATTGAAATTGTTTGTCAAATTCCGTTTACTTGTTTTGCGCATTTTGGCCAAATTTTCTTTTGCTGACGACGCCGACGAAGAACCGACGACCCGGCGAGGACGAGGACAGGCTTCCACTTCCGTTGATGTCCTTTACGCCATTTTGTCGTTTTTTCTCATTTCGGCAAGGCAGTTAATCTAAAAACTCGCTGTATACTCACTATATGACCGCTTCGTGCCATATCAAGCACAAGTTTCGAGGCCGCTGTCGCATTTTTTTATAAGTTTCAGCTATATAATTTTTTGCTGCTTTTTTCCACCATTTGCCATACACCCCTCTCTAAATGTATAAGTGTAAGTGTCCTGCTAGCTGGCTGCTATATGCCAATGTTTGTTATTCATTTTGCATTCATGCAATTTTGTGTCCTCGCTGTTGTTGTTGCTGCTGCTGTTGTTGGACAAGTAGCTAACGGAGCTGGTTTACATTTCGGGCTTGGTCTGATGGAAGCTATTGCTCTTTTGCCTTCTCTCTCTCTCCCCGCTCCATCTCTCTCATCCGTAAAAGGAATACAAGAAAATATCGAAATATTGGAGGGCGTCGAGAAGGGGGCAGGACTTGGCCTAAAGCAGAGACTTTGAAGTTTTTATTGATGTTGTTTGAATTTGAATGACGTTGTAAAATTATACGCAAAAATATGCAGCTAGCAAAAATACGAGTGCTCCAATAGCAGATGACAGCAAAAAAGAGCAAGGCAACACAAAAAATATATATCACAGATCCCAAAGACACAAAAATGTTGCAAAGAATTTTTCGCTCCACATTTGCTGCCATCTTTTAGCCGTTTCACCCATTGTGTGTGGGTATGTGTTTTGTTTGCTGCTAAACGGCATATGAAAAGTTTCATGCGAATATTTTTCTTAGCTCTATATACAGCTTGCTCCGCTGCCATATATATATAAATATATGCTATACATATATGTACATTTGGGCATAAATTGTTTTCATTTGTGGGAGTGGAAGTGGAAGTGGTGCAGGACGTCAGAATGCGTTTCATATGCTGAATAGTGTGAAAATAGCTTAAGTGTATCTTTATTTTTATCTTTTTTAACCGAAGCTAGTTGAAGCTGGCCTCGTTAAAGTCAAATTCGAAATTGAATAAAGTCATATTGATAGCTAGAGTTTTTATTTTTATTTTTTTATTATAAATTAAAATGAAGAAAAAGCGGGGCATTAGGGCAATAGTTTATTTTATTTAATAGACTACTCCTTGTAGATATTGAAGCTCTATTTACTTATTTGCTTAAGAAAGAGAGGGGCGAAGTCTATTCGGCCTGTTGACTTCCAGAGTACTCAAAGTTAAAGTAAATACATACATTAAAGAGAGGATTCATATATATCTTTATTTTCAACCGTCATTTGGACTGAGCCATCTTTCAATTACTTAAATTCTCTATATATGAGCTTTTAGTAGGAAGCACTGCCTGTTCATCACTTAAAAGATTTGCCTGCAATTTGCACAAATTAGCCAACATCGAGTAAATCAGAGTCTCGTATGTGATTTGTGTGTGTCAAGATCTCTCAATCTCCATGAACATCAACCAAGGAAGGACATCTTTTTTGTCAGGCTAAACAAATCAAAGGCGGGGCGAGTACTTAAGCGGCAGGCGAGCAGAAATGTATTGAGAACGAGGGGGAGAAAGATGGAGAGAGAGAGAGGCAGAGAGACTGAAAGAGTGAAAAGAAAATTGCACAATAACGCTAGAACGCACTTGTCCTGGCTTATTTATACCAGGACAAATACACACTCTCAAATACACACACACGCGCGCACACACACACACATAAGTCTATAATAGGCTCAAGAAGCTTTCATTCAACACTTTTTAGGTAGCCAAAATGGCGCCAGCATAAAAAGCACGACATCAACGACGAGGACCAAACTCAGCAACAACAGCAACAACACGAAATAAAGAGAATGAAACAGGGATTGGAATGAATGGCGTAAAGAGCAGCGTAATAGACATACGCACGAAAGACAAAACTAACGGAAAAGAAAATACCCCAGAAAAAAGAAAGAAAAGCAAAAAGAAGCCAGTAAAAAAGAGTGAGCAATGCGTCCGATTCCCACTCTTTGCATAGCTTTCAAATTCCCAGTTGCCAGGTCGGCACTGATTTGAGCCGCAAAAAGGCAGCCAAGCTGTCGGGCGGGCAGCGAAAATGTAGTGGCCGGATACACCTGCGGAACTGGACAAAAGGGGACCGCACGGCATTCACCCATACATTCGCAGGCTGCTTTATGAGTGCTTTTCTTCTTCTCGTGTTATTATTTCCATCCTTTGCTCAGCAGCAGGGCGCGGCCTTGCCTTGCAGCAGTCGTTGGCACGCCGAAAGTATTGTGCAGAAACCAAAAATGTGAAGGATAAAATGACAAAAAAGGAGAAAAAAAAGTAAAAAGTAAAAATGTCAATTTGCCAAATGCCGGCAAACGGATGCTGGAAGCTGACAGCGGCGGCAGCACACCTTGTAAAGGTGCAAATTGTTAAGCTGCTTGATGCTTGCTGCTTGCTGCTTACTGCTTACTGCCTGCCTGCAGATTGCGTGTCAACTGTGGCTGAAACTGAAACTTCAAAGCCAGTCAGTGCTACAATACGAGTATTAGGAGCGGGCTTCCAGGCATAACGGTGTCAAAGTTGCCCAAGCAACCACCAAAAGTAGCGCAAAGTAATTTCCGAGATATTGTACGCCCACCCACCCACATACACACACACACACACACAGTAGCAAGGAGTTATTCAGACATTCATACAAAAGCTAAAGCAATCTGCAGTCCCCGCCCCGATTGGATGTGCCTAAGCCAAAACCACTTTAATTTCCTCAGGCTCCGGCTGCGACTCGGGCAACCCTCGTTACACGACCATAAAATATATCTCCTGCCTTTTTTCACAGTCATTCACAATGCTGGGCCTCCAGATTCGACTTAGACACTCGCCCTGGCCCAACAACTGTGCATGATATTTGACATCGCACCTCGGCCGACCAGCTCGTCTCGAGAATGAGCGCTCCGAGTTTACGTTCTGTCGTCCATTGCCAATTGCTACGATTTCACTTGACTTCTGTGTGCGGCCATACAGTTTAAAGTGTGTTTAATTTAAATGACTCAAAGGGTTCTCCATGCTCGGAGTCGGGGGTGGCCGACTGTGTGGTTGGCGCTGTCCACCGCCCGCCGAGGGTTGCTGCCGAAAGTTTCGTCCGCAACTTTTCAAGCCCGTCTGAAAGCCAGCAAGTTCCGTGCGAAGCCAAACTGTCAAAATGCATGTGCTCAACAAATTTCCACTGTGGCCAAGGTCCTTCTTAGCCAGTTTAAACGCGCTTAAGCTGAAGCGCTTTCAAACTGCTTTTTAATTAAATAAATGAGCTTACGTTACATAAAATGTACATTTATTATTATATCTTTTTAACTGTCTTTATAAAAAAAAAACGTTCTCCAAACAGATTTCACTGGAAATTCGCTTTTGAATTCATCTATAATAGTTTTTTTCTTCAGAAGAAATATTGACGGCTTCCAAGTACTTATATGAATATGCTTTACATCTTCTATCTCTTTCGAAGTGTAGTCAATGGGTATTCGTGTAGTGGAAACTGTTTTCCGATTTTTCTCTCTTATTATTTGCATGCATAAATGAAATTTAATTTTCTTTTCAATCGATTTTTGGGCAATCGCTGACTTCACGGCTCTGGTTCTGGTTTTTGGTTCTGCTTCTGGCTTTGGCTCTGGGCAGCTGACAAAAGCCGAACGCCCTTTTTTAACACCAGCATCCGTTATGAGTTACATGCGCGTGTACACCCACACACGCACACACACACACTCACACACACGGCCAACATACTGTATTGAATTTCGAGCGAATTGTGCGACTCTCAACATTCGATTCTTATTGTAATCGTATGAATATATTCCTCGCATTATGTTGCTCAATGCTGAGCTTCAGTGGCTTTTTCCTCGCGCAGTCGTTGACTTTTTGCATTTTTAATGTTTGTAAATGTGACTCTCCGACTCCCCGACTAACCCGGCTTCCCAGCCCAGCCTGTCCTTTCTCTGCCTCTTCATGTGAGTGCGTTCAATAATTTCCGCCACGCCATTTTGAGTTGGGTAATGTGCGTGGTGCCTCGTAGCCGCTGCCAAATAGAGTGTAACGTTTCTATATGTGCGTGTGTGTGCATGTGTGTGTGTCTGTATGTGTGAGGCGCCATCAACTTGAAAAAGCGTCAGTGGGCAAAGCCTTAAATCTCTGTTGGCACTTTTTGTGTGTGTTTTTCGGAATGAGTGTGCGTGTGTGTGTGTGTGTGTGTGTGTGTGTGAGGGTGTATAATACACACCTCTTCCGTCTTCCGCCCTGCGCCGTCGGCAGCAAATCGCATTTGTATCACTGCACTCGGCTGCTTTCACTTGGCTCAGCTCTACTGGCCTGGCTGGGGCTGGGCTCGACTTGGCTGGGTATTTCTGCAACGTTTCGCCGCCTAACAAACCGGAAGGAAGTAAGTTTTTAAGCGCAGTCAGTGCCAGAGTCAGCTCAGGTATTGGAATTCTTCGCTGCAGCCGCAAATCGCCTCTGGAGCTGGACGTGACTGTGTGGACGCAGCCAGCGACGAGCTTGGACGCGGGCGCAGGCACAGTTTATTACGCTGCACGCGCGATTGCAATGCTTCCGCTTAACGAAGCGAAGTCGCCATTCGCCAAAGTAAATGCAACGAAATTGCCCAGCCAAAAAAAGCTCGTTGAGCTGGCTTTAAAAAGGGGAGTTACCTGCGAAATCCGTTGCGAAATGGGGGCGCATTTATTTCCTAGCAGCGCGCATTAAAATATTACAACATATTACAATAAATGATTTCATAATCAGATTGACGATTTAGGCTGATGATGATGATTTATATTGCTTGTATAGAGGAGTTACTCTTATAAGGAATGACGAAAGATGACGACAGATACAATAGCAATTGAATTCACCGAATCTTACCATAATGGGAATGAATTGAATTACCTAATTTATTTTATTTCCCCTTATTTACCTTAGCGTTTCGTTAAAAAAAATTGTCTTCGGATTAAACACTCTGTGTATACTCCCTTGTACATGACGAAGATCTTTAGAGAGTTACCCAATAATAACAAATGTCTTTGTTTGTGTCTGCATTACGTATACGCCACGTGTTGTCTGCTTGGAGTAAAATCGATTTTCAGCCATTTTGATTTCGTTTATTTTGTCGGCAGTGGCAATGGCTGTAACAAAATATTTATGCGGCGTCATTGGGGCATCATTTAAGTCGTTTGCTGCCATCCACAAATCTTTGCCCATCTGTTTGGGCTTAGGGCTAGTCTTAATTTGAATTTAATTGAAGCGCTGGACGCGCTAGTCCCACTCAATGTACACGACTACAATCACATGCCTCCTCTGTCCTCTGTCCCACTCCAGCTCCCTTAGCCCCCTGCTTGCTGCCCTTTCAATGTAACTGGCACATCCGCATCCAATTAATGGTGCCGAAACTAGCGTGGAATGTATGTCGAGTGCCAGGGTACGTAGTACGAGCTTTTAAATAAAATATGGAGCCAGTATGCGAGCCACCCGCTGCCGACGATGCTGACGCTGATGCTGACGAGGTTTGCTGAGAGCCGGGTGCTTGGCCCTTTTTTTCCGCCATGCTTGTTTACTGTGTTGCTGCTCTTGCACATTACAGGGAGAGACGTCAAGAGAGAGAGAAGTGAAGGTATCTGGAAATGGTTAGGGGAGAAATGCGTATGTGTATGTAAGTGTTGTGTGCGTGTGTGAGTGTGCCACTTAATTTTACATTTTCATTTGCCAGCTCCGATGACTTTTGGCCATTTACAATCATATTTTTTTCTTCTTTTTACGCTTGCGGCAAACTTGCAATGGAAATTGCGTATTAAATTAATTTTCAGCTTGTTTGAAGTTTGACCTGCAGCAGCGGCAGCAACAGCAACAACAACAGCAACAGCAACAACAACAATGCCAAACAGCAAATAAAACCATGTAGTTTATGTTGACATGCCGCAGTGTGGTGCAATTTGGGTGCGTCGTCAGTTTATGGCCCACACAAGAGCCCTGTACGTAACAGCAATACGACAAAGCCAAATTGTAGCCGTTGCCAGTTACCAGTTGCCCGTTGCCAGTTGCCCGTTGCCAGTTGCCAGTTGCCCGCTGCCCTCTGCAAGTTGGTTACTTCCATTTGGTAGTGGGGCTGCTATTAGCTTTGCTTTTTTACTGCGCGCCCGTCCAAAAATGAAAAGCCAGCGAGGCAAACGCAGGAAATAGTAAAATGTCAGCGTAAAACTGTAATTTATGTGCATGTGCGAGCAGTCGCTTGAGACGCCCAGACAGACCAGCAGACGTTTCGACAGATAGATGGGCAGAAGGAGCTGCAGTTGCTGTTGCTGCTGCGAGGGAGCAGGAGAAGGAGACGATCTGAGCGTTGGCTAGCTGCTTGCCTTTTATGCGCATTTTATTTGGCTGTTGCCTTTTGATGCCAGAGAGGGCGTTTGCAGTCCCCTTCTCAGCATTTCCTAACTGCTTATGGTTGCTGTTGGTGTTGTTGCTGTTGCTTCTGCTGCTATAAACGTAACCAAGCACACATCAATCAATTCATCGACTACGCTTAAAGCCCCAACCGAAAGCAACACGAAAACTTACAGCCAGAACTGAAAACGACCCGGATATCTCTCTTATGGCCTTGCCAACAACGACAGCCTGCGAGGGCTGCCCTTTGGTCATAAAACTTTCGAAAAGGTTTGTCAGCTATCCCAAGCCCTAATTATTGTATATGTATGTATGTGTGTGTGTGTGTGTGTGGGTGTGTGCGTATCACGAATACACCTTTGCAATCGATCGATATGTGTGTGATTTTATGTGTTCGATAAAATAGTGTTATATTAAGACTGTGCACACAAATAACTTTTCCATTTTTAGGTAGCACTTCAATTTTGTTTACGTGCAACCATATTTTAAATGAAATCAATAACTTGGTTATTTCTAACATGACATAACATGTACATGATATATATATTAAAAGAAACTTTCGTTATTATTTATTATTTTTTAGTATTCATATTTTTAGCAGCAAAAGTAAATATATTAACATATATAAAATATCTTTTATTATATTTACAGTATTGCAAATATTGAACACAACAACAATTTAATAAGATTCTAGAAATATATATGTATGTTTTATAAAAAAGAAATACCTTTTGCATTGCAAAAATAAATTAACTCTTATCTCGGTTTCGAAGGGAAAAGCCTTCCTCATGGACCATTTCATGCTGATTTGTTCACTTTGAGCGAGCTCAAAGAAATCCGTTGCCTCTCGATGGCCTTCAGATGCCTGAGTTTATCCTAAAAAATTTGCTCCATATTTCCTTTTTATCTTGCTACTTACCTTCACTATTAATATTGTGCTTTTTTATAAAGGGCATTTTATTTTTGTACCTTTTCTGCTTTCTACGTTCTGCTTATTTAGTAAGCTGTGTGCCATCATAAATATTATGTCTCCCTACAAGGAAAGGAAAAAACACAACTTATGAAATTTATGTGACCACAGCTTACACACACACATACATATACGTAGGAACTTGTATGGGTAGAAATATTGGACCCAGAGGCAGCGCATGTGTCCTCTGGCATTGAACCCTGCGGCAATCGCTTGGTATCAGTTCAAGCCGCTGCTGTTGCCATTGGTCAAATGTGACATAACTTTGATTGAGCTGCTGGCAACGAGACGTATCCTGCGCTGCGATTAGAGCAGCTGGCAAAATCTAATGGGCAAACCGACAACTTAGAAGCCAGCAAAATGAGATGTCAGACAGCCATTGAAGCCGCTCAGCAGATGCGAGCGAACAAGTGCTACGCAGACACACTCCACTTGAACTGACAAGTTAATCATTAATTTGGGCTGACATGTCACAATTTGAAGTATTCAATTTCATTTACTTCAAAGTCACAAACTGCGCGAGTGCGAGACGAGTGCGGTTAGTATATTACAATATAGATATATAAATGTGTTCTGAAAATCAGAATCAGCTCAAACTCTTGCTGTAGTTTGTAGTCTACAAATACATATTAAATAATAATAAAATTAGAAGGCTTGACAGTGTGTACGTGCACATCAGAAATATCTCCTTGAAATTAGTTGGCGGATTGCGAGCGATATCGTTGGGAGGAATATTCACAAAGGGCGCCGTAGACAGAAACCCGAAGCGCAGCTGCAAAATTATTTATAATAAACACAATGAGCATGGAGCAGCTGCTGCCAATGGCTGACAAAAGGGCGTGGCGATGGCAGATGGCGGTCGGAGATGACAGGCGTAAAAGGCATGCAAAATGTTTAATTCTCGAGACGTTTTCCAGTTTAATTACGTGTTTACCACGCACTCGAGCGCCGGCTGATGTGCGCGTGTGTATCAGGTGTTTACTATCTAATGTCAATCTAGCATCTTTCGCCCAGGCGCACATAAGCATACACTACCAAATCCTGTCACAATGCAGACTCAGTGTCGGGCGGAAAAAGGAGGCTACCAATTCTATTTTCTCTAACATATTTGCCGCAAATAGCTCGAATTTCTGTCGGTTTGCTGTGGCAAAAATGTAAAATATTTTATGGCCCGGCCTTGATAAAGCAGGCACATGAAAGGAGAAGCGGCAAAAAATGAAAATACCAATCAGCGCGCCTGTCAGTTTGCAGCCCAACTCGTGCTTATCGGCAAGTTTTTGATTTGCCTTAAACTTTTCTGTGTGCAACACAAAATACGGCCACAAAGCTGACGAGCGCCGCTTCCTTTGAGCAAGGCTCATCGACTCGTCCTTTTTCGTGCCTTGGCATCTCTTTCAGTCGTTGTTGTTGTTGTTGTCAGTCGCCTGCTGTGCGCGCAGCTCAATTATATAAATTTTTATAGCTGAGGTAAATTTATGCGCGCGTTCGCTCCTTGTGTTTGCCCAGTAAAAGTAAAAGACGTGATGGCAGCCATGCCACTGCCTTGGGGCAGCTCCACCTGCCAGGCCTTTCAACTTTTCCTTTTGCGCGTTTCTTTTGTCTTACAAAGAACAGTGAAATTATTCGTAAAAATGCTTCCCATACTCACCATTAGTAATGAGCGGGTTTTGATTAATCAAATCATAAAGGTATGGATTATGTGTATAGATCTTTGATAAGGGTTAGCCTTCCCCTCGCTTTGCTTCTTCCCTATCTCAAATCACAATTTTCAGGAGCTGCTCGCCAAACTTCAATGCTCATAAAGCAGCCAAGTAGGCTGCACATATATACTCATTTCCAGGAAGTCATTGGACTCATAATTCGAGCACTGCAATGGCAACAGGCGAAGCAGTTTCGCACGAGTTGTAGTGGCTGTCTCCCTTGCAAGTAAAAGACAAAAGGCATAAACCTTTTCCTAATTCATTAATTAATGCTGTGGTTATTATCTGGCCAAGAGCAACGGGGCATTAGGCCGAGTTTCACGTGCGTTACTTGGCTGTGTGCGCACTAATTCCTCGTTCATTCACCTGTCCAAGGTGAAACTTTCCTAATTCCGCCGGCTTTATTGTTGACGTTACGATTATTATTATGTGCTAGATTGTGTTTGCTTACAGCATGCATTCATTCCACGCACAATAACAAATCACGTCACAAATGAATGATAAAGCTGGGAGAATGAAGGCAACACTGTGCAACACAGCAATGGAATGACCTTTTTTAGTATGCAAGACAATCAAGTCACAAAAATCTCCTTAATCTTTCCTCTTCCACTTTTTTTTTAATATTCAAATCTGAATAGATTTTTATTAATTGCAGTTCTAAATGTAATTCAATTTTTCTTTTCTGCTGAATAGAAACACTAATTCATTTGAATAGACTTTTTTTAGATGAACACAAAAAAGGTAATTTTAAAAGAAATGAGAATTCGAACATAAATCAAGGCATTGTTGCCTGACTTTGTTCCCGAAATTTAGCTCTGACTTATTCCCTTTGCTTGCTGACTTGATGCGGGTGCGCAGAGATGGGGCTCAGCTGAATTGATTATGCAGGTGAGTTACGGCTGCGACTGATATATGGCCTGCACGTAGCTGGTTTTAATTGAAAACCGAAATGGCGCTGGCCAAACACGAAATGAGTGGAAGCGAAGTCAAAGTCGGGGCGTGGGCGCTGTTGATTTTATGCTAATCTATGCAGCTTAGCGCGAGCATCAAAGACGCCGTTCGGAGCAGCTCCGCGTTAGAATAGGAGCCGCCTGAAAGCCGTCAAGTCCTTTGATATTCTGCATAAAATTAAGTGACAGCAGCCGCTACTGACTCACAGAATATGTCTAAGTAAAGTAAACAGTTTTTCTTTTTCATAATTATGCGCAGGTATGCGCTGCTGGCTAAGCTTGCCATATCCATTATACTTCATCCTGCCAGAGCGCTTCTAAGGTCTAAGGACGTTCTTTGCATTTTATCAGCAGGCGCAGCTGCCATGGCTGCATTGTTAACAATTCAATTAATATTCCTGCCCTCGCACAGCCTTATTATTTTTATGATAATTAGTTCGAGCCCGACTTGTTTCTCGTTTACGTAATCTGCTCGGGAGAACTGGTGCAAGTGCAAGTGACCAGCGGTCGCTGAAAAATTCAACACGGCACTTTGGCCAAGTGCAGCCCCAGTGCCACAACAATGCCAGAACTTTGGCTGTGCGGTCGAGCTGTGCAGTCTAAGCTGACGTCGGAGAAGCCATCAGGCTGCTGGCCTTCGACTTGACGTTTAATTGGCCTTAGACCAAAATCAATTATTACGCACAAACAGAAAGGAGCCTCGGCCAGCTATCCATTAGCTGCCTTAACAGCTGAACAGCTGTTGAAACGAGACTTTCGATTGACAGCCATCTTTCCTCCCGATTGATTTTTTGGGCTACGTAGACGCAATGTGGACCGCCAGGCGGGTAGATATCTTCGTGTGAATATTAATGCTTATTCTTCAATATTCTTCTTCCCAAATAGCTAATAATTAATATTGCAAAAAGAGCAGCTTAAAAGGATTTTGTGGTCTGCATTCCAAGGACTCATTATCATTTGAGTTCTGCATTTTGCAGCCTTTTAATCAGTGGGCTCAAAAGTTTTCTTTCTTGGAATATTTCGTGCAATTTATGCATTGTTCTGGACAGTCGAAACTATTTAACTTTGCTTAATTAAAAATGTAAATTGCATTTATGTAATAAATCAAAAATTATTTATCACCCGGTCAGTGTCGCTCTGCTCATTGACTCTGTGTGCATTGGCGATGTCGGACGAGCCGGAAGTTTGGGGAAAGTTGAATGCACAACTTTGTGCCTTCTGTATATTGTATGCAAGTCTCTTTTGATTTCTGCTTTAATTTTTTAGCCTACTTTCTATTTGGAACGAATTTATTCTGCGCTCTAACTTTGCGCAACCGAACGAAATATTTTGATTTGCTGCTGCCTGTGGCAAAAGTTCGTTAAAATATTCATAATTACTTGGCGTGTGATGCGGCGGCACTTGAAGCACCCCTCCCTTCCCCTTTGACCCGTATGCCCAACGTCCCCTTCGCCGCTTGCCCCACAACCGCTGGAACGTTGCAGAGCAAAACAGAAATTTTGCCACTTAATGAGCGAGGGCGAAACTTTGGCCAAACTTTCGGAGCAGCGCATAAAATGTATAAGAAAGGCGACTAGGACGAGCTGTGTGGGAGTGGCAGCCGGGCACGTTTAAAATAATTACGAATTTATTTAAGCTCCTTTACGGCGAAAAAATAATTTACAATAGATGCTTGATGTTAAAGTGGGCGGTGCTCTTAACAGACGAGCAAACGGACGGACGGACAAGAGAACGCAACTTTCTTGGCCAGTGATTGTGGCTGGCAGCTCCGCTTAAAGTCCAGAATGTCAAAGGGGACAGCGCATGAAAGAATTTATGCTTATGTCATGGATTTTGCAAATTTACACAACGCTTAGTCGTAAAAAGAAAGAAAAAATAAGAAAGAAAACGCAGTTGCCTACTCTACATTTTTAATGGCTGCCATTGCCATTGCCATTTCATGGCCACAAGACAAGACTCTGGCAGTGCTACAAAGAGGCTGACAGTCTGTCGCCCCGGCATGTGACACTCACACACTCATACGCATACACACACACACACACACACACAAAGACGCAATTATCCTTTGCGCCCCCGAACAAGAGAAGAAATTGCCAAAACTATGCTTTCAGTGTCCAGAGCCCTACTCTGTTAACAACAACCACCCAATGCCAGCCCTGCTCTCCCAGCTCTCCCAACTCATTCAACTCAGCAACTCATCCAACTCACATGTGTAAGCGCACACAAAGGACATGTTTCGGGCCGAGTTGTTGAGTCCATTTGCAAATTTTTTGGTCATGCTGTGACTGCTGAAAGCGGGTTAAAGCCACCTCCGACCAGTGAAAGTATATTCTGTATATAATATGTAGAGTACTTACATTCAACTGCCAATGCTGTTGCCTTTGCCTTTTATGCTCGCCAGTTGCTCAGCCAGCGACGCAGCAACCAGCCGTCGTTGGGCCGTCGGTCCTCGCATCTCTGTGTGGCTGTGCGTAAAAGCCTTATAAATAAGTTATTCACGTGGTAGATGGGCATTGGCTTCGTCGTCGTCAACCAGACGCCAGCAAGCACACAACACGCAAAGGCTACGGCAGTATCTAAGTGGGTGACTAGGATAGATACTGTGGGTAGTACTATAGATCTGCAAGCCCATATTTATTTTTAAGCAATATATAAATTTATGACACATTATAGGCATTGTTTAGCTCTGTGAAAAAATAAAGTTACACTCAAGATTATGCAACCTAAAGTATATATAATATATTCTATCAAACAGTTAGTTCTTATATATATTTCTGAGCGTTAATACTAAAGAATTCGTTTCAAAGCCTGGAGTAGAAAACTGTCTAATATTAGCTTGATTTATTGAAAGGATTGTGTCCATGTCAGAGCATATTGGAAATACTCTTGGATCTAGAGTTTGCTAATTAAATTTTGAATAACTGTGCCTTACACTTAATATCTATGCCCAAACCAAAGTTTATATTGATTATTTTCCGATTGTCTTAAATATGTATTGACACCATCAATTATCTCAGCTTGAAGTCATATTTTTGAATAAACATGTCACATGTCATGGTTGCTGCATTTGTCTTCAGATGAATTTATTTTGAAAATGTTTTTCTTAATGAATTGATATGCATATAATTTGAGTGTTTTCACAAACAGCCAACTTTGACGCAATTTGCACGGACTCAATCGAGGGTGCTCGGATCGCTCTAGCAGCGAGTGAAATTCGAGTGCGCAATTAGCAACCCTTGCCGAGCGCCATTATATCGATTTGCAATTAAGCGTAGCGCCGCTGAAAGCTTGTAAAAAGAGTATAAGAATATTTTGTGGCTGCGTGGGCTGCGTGGGCTGCGCGGCGGGGGCATTTATGCAATGGAACTTAATGATGCGCGAACTATTAAGCGCATTAAAGGCATTAAAAGCGCGCTTTTTGTGCGCACCTTTCAGCCGCAATCTTCATACGGCGCGAAAAAAGGTAGCCAGCCAGACAAACACAAAAACAAAAACCAAAAAAAAAAGGAAAAAATTCCAGGACATGCAACCAACATTTATTGGCTTTGACAGAAGCCATTAAAATTTTAACGCTACAAGCAAATGCGCTTGCAGTTGACACACGTGAGCTGAAAGAAGAGGACAAATTAACGCCAAATGAAATTAAATTTTCACAACTACTCGAATGTAAAGCTTTTAGCTAGCTTTCACGCGAAGGTTTGTGTGTGTGAGTTACGCCAACGGCCGCGTAATTGAATTGAATGCACGGGCAACGTGGCGTATGCGCAATTGAATTAGTGAAAAATAGGTATGCTAGAAATATACTTGGCAGAGCAGAGCGCGCATAAAATTGAAATTAAATTTAAAACACATCAGACGCGCATTAGACGCCAGCCAGAGCCAGCCTGTACATAAGGATGTGGCCAAGGCGAGGCGAGGCAAAGCAAGGCAGCTGCCAGCCACGAAATTAACTTGCGAGCCATGGCAAAGACAAACAGCAGTTGGAAATGAAATAAAACAAAAAATGCTGCACACACGAAGCCACAGCCATATTCACGGAAACACACAAAGAACTTGACATATGACATTTAATTTACTGTCTTTGGTATGTTGCTTTCGTTTGGCGCACTGCCAAAGGCATTTGCTCACATTCATTAATTTTCATTTTCACGAAGCACAAAAAAGAATAAGCTAGGAGAATAAACCTCAACGGGAAGAGTATACTTTGCAACTTCAACACCATAAAACAGCTTATTCAATCAAATTGGCCCAATTAAATAGCGATATATAAGGAAATCAATGTTTATTTTGTGATATTAAAATAATATATTTTACTGTAAATAAAGCTTTTTTTAAATATATATATTTATTTTTTAATTTTTTTCTCAGTAAATAGAATTGCTTCGACAAATAATAAATATATATTTCCACAAAATAAACATTTTTAAATAAATATAAATTGAACAATTATCAAAATTGTTGAATTAACATTGCATTGTCTAAGAAAGTACATTTATTCTAAATCTTTTCATTTATAAGCTTATTTTAAAATTAGCTTTATTCAGCTATTTTAGGGATTTATAAATATTACATTTAAATATGTTAAAAATAAAAGCACTAAAAATAGATTTTAAGATTTTCCTAAGACTTGCAAACTGTGCGTAAAACTCATAATTCCCTACGGCCAGAGAAGAGCAACTGAACGAGTGTCCTGCAAACACTTATATGGATGAGTTGAGCGGCAGTTTTTGCTTTTGGGCGCTGCTGGCGCCGTCATCGTCATTACGAACATTATGTTTTGGGGCAACGCCACTAATGCCCAGCGTTACGCTCGCACACTCACCCTCACACATACACACACACACACAGACAAAGAAAAACTCAGGCTCACACACATAGTGTGAGTGAAGTGCAGGCGGAGGCAGCAGCTAATAAAATATTTTATGCGGGGCTTATCTGACATATCAAAGCACGGACCTTTGCAGCTGCGACAGTGAGCAACAAAAAGCAGCGCACAGGACGCATTATTAACAGTCGCCCCCTAAAAATATAAGCAGCATCAACAAACAGCCAATGTCAAATATAAAAAGTAAAAACAACACACACAAACACACACATACACAAATCCTAATGTTAGAGTTTATGACTGCAAGCAACAGTCCAAAAGGGGGGCGGCAACATGTACTGGCGGGGCGTGGATGGCAACACGAGGGGCAATGCCAACACATAGCGCCACTGGGCACACTGCGTCCCCGTCCTCCTTCGCTTTATGCCGCTCTCCTTCCGCTGGCTGTCTACAGCTGGTCTCAACTGCTTTCCTGTTTTCTATGTCGCCGTGGCCGCAGCTAATTCGGGCTCACTTTTTGGTCAAGTGCAGTTTTCTAGCCTGCAAGCAAACATTTTCATGTCCTGATAATAGCACAACATGCGGTTCGCTGTATATATACACGTATACAGGCACACGCATACAGACACACGTATACCGACACACATATTCAGACACACGTATACAGAATAAAGCGAGCGAGCACACAACTGCGAGTTTTTCGTACCTTTTTTGCGACATGCAGTTCTTTGCCAGTGTAAGTGTTTGTCCTTTTTTGTAATTTCCGTTCACGCCAGTCTAGAGCTTACACTGCACTTGATGATTAAAGCGAAACATGGGCTGACTTAAAAGATAATTAATACAATGTCAGTCAGCTACAGCAGCCTGCAATACGGACTAACGGACTTTGTGGGGAATTAATTAGTTATTCTCAGAATAATCTTAAAACACACCCGATTTTCCTTTAAATTATGATATAGTTCTGATAATATTTTACGATAAATTTAGTAAATATTTTAAAAGGTAATTAATTCTATATGTTCCCTAAGATAATGACTTTTATATAAAAATATACAATGACTGTATAAGAATAGTATTAATAAACTTTATGAATTTTACTTATTATAATTATTTAAATAATTGTAGTATGTATTTTAACTAATTTAATACTCTTTTCCTTTCAGGTAAGTTTCGTTTAAATACCCCATCACTTTTTCACGAAGAAATTTCATAAAGAGGTTGGTTTTGCCTTTATTAATACTTTTATATAAATATATGAATAAATGAGTGTATTCGTACTGAAAAGTAAACAAAAAGAATATCAACGCTCAAGACGAGGCAGACAGAGTAATATTAAATGCACTTATGAAATAATAATGGAGCAATTAAGTGGCAATGTATACTCTCACTGCGAGTCATCAGAATAGCGCATGTTCGCCGTACGTTACGCTATTTTATTTTACTATATTTTATTCTTTTTTCTGAGTATTGCATGAAATATTTTTAAAATATTTAAAAAAAAAACAAAAATATTGTGAAAAAAATGCTTGTAAAAAATATTTAAAAAAATGGTTGTAAAAAATTGGTAATCAGGATAGCGCACTCTACTGATGAATATCTCGTGAATATCTCGCTCAATTTGGCAACGACTGTTACTGAATTTTTAGTGAACATAAAGTTTTCTATGATGCCACAAATTGTCAATTTAACACTCGTTACCAATGCACAAAAGCACGATTCTCTTAACTCATGCTCATAGAGCAGTTAGCTGACCTAATACCAGTAAATATACAAAAAATATGAGATAAAAGTGCAATGTGTTACATACACCTCAAAGTAGATTTTTGCTATCCGCGAACCACGTTTCATTTAACATTTATCTAAGGGATTATACAAAAAATAGTTATTCAACTGTTTAAGCGGCAACTCAGCGCATGGTTTATCGCCTTGATCACCAGTCAATCAGTTATGCAATCGGATATGCTTATGTATGTATAGAGCGAATAAGCTTAATACGAATTACTTTCCATACAGCAAGAGCAACTCATCAGGCACAGTGGGAATAATTGGCAGTGCAACTGGATTTATAGGGTTATGTTTAATATTCTTCGATTTCCTCTTATTCTAGAAACTAGATGCTATTATAACTATCTACTAGAAAGTAAAATTCTTGCTTGTTTATACTTATTCTCTTAGATATACTTAAATACCTCCGTTTGCCAAAAAATGAGTAGTCAATATAGCCCATATTGCAGGCCTGCCTCCAAGTGCGGCCTTTGGGTATGCAGCACATGATATTTCATTACGGCAACAGAAACGAGTAAATAATGCCCCTCGGAGCGGCCGAGCAGTCGGGCAGGCAGCAGGCAGCAGGCGTCGACGGAAATGCTGCAATGCATAAATTTCCAGAGGCAAAGCCAACAAATACCTCTGCCCCTCATCCGGCTTGGTTGCCTTAAAGCCGTGCACGGCCGCCCCTGCTTGCCAATATGCTGGTATTTATTTATATTGCTACAAAAATATTTATACCTCTTGCATTGTGACAGCCGACACACCTGCTGAGGCCCGATTCTGGAGCGGAAGGCGCACTGAAGGGCAGCGGCGGAGAAACAATCTCGGCAGCCAGTGCCGTAGATGCGGCTGTGTCATGCCTTATAGCCCGAGTGCTATTTTACCCATCAGTTTTATGCGCTACTCAATCTTTCTGTGCTGCTCCAATGGCAATTGCATTTCCCCCACCCAGCGACAGACACATTGTAGCTGCAATATAGAAGTATTAAGTAATTGAATTCGCTTGCGATACGCGCATCGGGGATATTTTAAGGGCAGTTTGGGATTCGATTTGCACAGAGGCAGGGCCAAAGGGCATGGGACAAGCTCTTGTTGATCTTCGAATTCGCTGTTCGGCTTGCTCAATGCCATTAATGCAAGCAAACTATTCTCTTGTTCGTCTTCATTATTGTCACTCAAGTGGACAATTGTTGTCGAGTGCGTTCCTTAAGCTCGTTTCTCCCTAATTTCGCACTTTGACAGCAACCACAGCGGGAACTAAGTCTAAGGTATTTCTGTATCGTGTTATGATTTGTTGTTATAATAAATATCTTCGTTTTTTATTTTATGTAGCCTCTTATCAAACTCAAAGTTTCCTTAATTTGTCTTAGCACTGAGTCTGATCGATTTGGATAAATGCGAGATTTAGTTTCAGAACTACGTGCACTATAATTTCGCTTCCTTAACTCAAGCCGAACATATCATTATGTACAAATCTGTCTATCTGAATGTATGTTCAGGGATACGAACATATACACAAATGAATCTGTGTCTATGTGTCTGGCTCTAACATTGTCTATTTGCTCAAGTGCTTTGACGCTCCGCCGACGACGAGTCTTGTGTCAATAGTTGGCACACATTGCAGGCATTTCATCTCCCCCAGCCCCCATTCTTGTCCGTGCCCTCGAATTCACACGCCCCAATCTCTGTCTCGCTCTATTTCGGTCTGTGCTATTCATGGCAAACGAGCAGCGTCGCCTTGCTGGCTGCTTTGCATACATTGAATGGAAATTTTAAATTGAAAATTGCGTTGCCAACTGCGACTGCGACTGCGACTGAGACTGCGACTGCAGTTGAGCTGATTGACAATGCATGAGATTTGCATTTAATAATCGAACTATGCAGCTCAGCCTCCGCCACCGCCTCGGCATCCGCCTCCGCCCCGACTCCGCTTCTTAGCTATTAAATCACGCAAATAATATTTTAGAATCATTTTAATAACTGCGACAAGCACTCTAACCGAGCTGGATGGCCATTTGCAAAGCTCGAACAAATTCATTTATTAAAGTTATACAATCGTATTTTTCTGTGCTCATGGCTGAGTATTTCCCATCATACTTCGGGCTGCGTTTCAATTTTTGCGGATATTTGCGTTATCGATTTTGTTGCTGTTGTTGAACTGTGGTTGGCCATGCAGCTCTTTGCTTCGTAGAATTGAAATGCATACAAATCTGTGTGTTTGCTGAGTGTGCGTGTGTGCGAGTGTGCGAGTGTGTGTTTTGTATAGTTTTCTGTTTGTTTACAATTTGGCCTATGCACAGTGGGCTGAACAAGCCGACTCGAGTAGTCAGAGAGATTTGCAGATTTTCAGACTTTCAAACAAACGCACGCACAGGATATCAATTAACAAAACATTTTTTGTTGTTTGAATAATTTTAATTCTTTTTTGGGCAAATATGTATTCGAGTTTTGAGTATGTAAATATGAAATCGATGTGCAAATAACTCTTATCTAAGCCAGCTGTAGTGGCATGTCCTACCCACCTTCGTCTGAGGCAGGGTCAGCAGTTGCATTTAAACGAACTCAATCCAATCCGCATTCAAGTGACTGCAGTTTATAGTATTTGAGTTTTTGGCTGCATGGCTTCATGGGTTTTTCGAGCTCCGGGCGATGCACATGCAGATACCAGCCCTGAGTATGGATACGAATATTTGAATAATTCATGCATGTCAATGCATAAGTCACTGGCCATGAGGCTATATCCAGTTACAGCAACTGGCTGACATTTGATGCACATGCACAACCTGCTGAGCCAAGCAAAATGTGGAATGTGATTGCAGTGGAGCTGGAAGCCCCAATCAGCAGCACACAATGGCAATAAATAACCGGCAAACACAAACGGGATTAACGGAAGAGTGGGCCGAGCTTCACACTTGATTGAAACAGACAACAATACACTTTTATCAAAGTCCATGTAAATATAAACAAATATTAACTCATTAAGCAAATTACTGCATCAATAACAAATCGATTATTGTCATTTAAGTGCAGTTTAAACAATTACACCTCAATTCTGCTCAACTTCTGGCAGTACAATTGTTATAACAAATGATTACCTCTCTTTAATGCTTATCAAACTGGATAAACTAAAATAAGCTTTAACTAATGCAAGCTTACCTGCTGTACGTATTTATAGATATATAAATTTTAATTTTAAAATTAAATCTTACCGCTCTCAAGGTGAACGGAAAATTAATCTACCAAATAAACATTACTTTGTTGGAAAATCTTTTAATTGTTGCGAGAAGAGCACGAGTCGAGTGCCTGATATGCAATGCATTTTGCCTGCCATCACTGCCATCCACTTTAATGCTGATGAATTTTTAATTTATTTTGCTCATTTGCCCTTTGAAATAAAATTGCGTTTAAAAGGCCGCAAGGACTCGGCGAATGCTGTTTGGTCGAATAAACAAATGTGCAAACACCTTCGCCCGTGCATCTACTGCAATCAAGGGAGCATGTGTTTGATCCATCGGATTAATTAGCTGTCATTTATTCATTTATCGATTGCACCTATCTGCCCTTACGCATAACACGTATCATACATAGCAAATGCGTCTGCACGCGTCATTGCATAACATTAATCAAACAAAATGCTCGTCAATTGATTTACCAGGTGCGCTAATTAAATTCGAATGAAGTGGGATCCCCAGCAGCTGCTATATGTATGGCCTAGGGCCATTTTTTGAATCATAATGAGACATGCAAGGCCGACGGCGGTCTTTATTAACTGCCCAGTCCGTCAATCAATTAATCAATCATTATGATCGCTCCGCACATAATTAGTCAGCCCGGCCAACGGGCCATAAATCAGCATTCGCAAATCTGCAAAAATTTATGGTCCAGCAGTTTAAAGAGCCGTCTGCCAGTTTGCCCAACCTCTTGAGCAGCAGCTGCCAGCTTCGCTTTCTAATAGATAATTTTGCAATCGCCTCTCCGCCTGTCAAGGAGTTGATTTAAATTTATGACCTCTACTGCCGTGTCCAAGACACATGGCGCAGAAACTTTGAAACTGGACATGCCTGATAAGAATTCCTCGAATCGAGCTGGCAATTTTGTCTGCCTCGACAGTGTGCATATATGTATGTATATATATAATATTTATACTTATATGCAAGACTTAAATATATATAAATATTTCAATAAAACTCAATTTTGGTCAGTTTACAAAATCATTTAATATTTTACATACTGTAGATCTGCAATAAATTTAATTAATTGATATTCTGAACATGCTAGTTAAATTTTATGATTTTAATTAAATCATTATTGAATTTCTTAATATTTTATATATCAATACATAAATATTTATTTATTTTAATTCACTTTCTTTCAACATTCTTACTCGTTTGCTATGACATAACTGCGGTAAATATTTTTATTATCAATATATTGGGAGCGTGTCAAAGAGACCCTATATGAGTTATAATTGAAGAACTGGAGTTTCCAATATAAGCAACAACATAAAATTCAATTCTATAAGCTGACATGCTAACAATTGAGTCAGGGTTTGCTTTATAGCATGACCTTGATGATTGGTTGATTCAGCTGAATTATTCAATCGCTTTATATGTACATCGTTAACCAAAACAGAAAATTAATTTCTCTTCATTTAACACTAATTAATGAAACGTCATTGATTGCGATTTAAATTGAAAGTGAATATGAGAAGTTAATGCGAGCTTAAGCTTAATATTCATTTGGATCACGTGTCATCTGCACCTTGTGCACCTAGAGTAATCGAATATTGGTCGAGTCGCATTGGGAGCTGCATAACATTTTCCGAGTCAGTGAGCAAGTGTGCGGTGTTAGTGTGTCAACTTCCGTTGGCATCGTTTCCAGCAAGGGTGTTAAGTGTTCTGGCTGAGCTAGTGGCTGTGATAATCAATAAAGTGCCGGCAAGCCGCGTGCACTTTTTACCACAGTTTATGTTAAACTATTAACAGGATGCTGGGCTTCCGTAATGAAGCAGCTGCCGCCGTCGGTAACGGGTGTCGCTTGCGTTGTCCTTGTTCTCCTCATTCTCATCCTCCTCCTCATCGCCGTCGTCCTCAGCGACCGGGCGACACAAAAGCGGGTCGCAGCCGGTAAGAAAACAGTTGCATTGTTCACTCACTCACACCCGCACTATATTTATATCTATATATATGTACGGGCCACGAGGCATGGCACGGTGCAATGCCCTGCCCGTAGCGCAGAAAAATGTGAAGTGAGAGTCGACACTCAATATTAGCACCGTTTACGAGCTATGAACGAGTTACGACAGCAGCTGCAGCCGGTTCGCCTGTAGCCGTTGGAAACCGCAGTCAACACAAATAGGCACACACACACACACACACACACACACACAGCCAGAGAGGCAGGCTAACTCTGCATTGGAGCGCTAGCAAGTGGCTCACATGCCGCAATTCGACCCGATTTAATAAACGCCAAATTGGCACAGAATGTTGCATAAATGCAAGATTGATGAAGCGTGGCTAGAACAATATTCAGTTTTAAGGAAAACGGGCTTTAGCAATGGCCACAATTTCATTTCCGCTTCCGGCAAGAAAAAAGTCAAGAATATACTTGCACCGAATCATTAATCATAACCAACAATGGGACCGATGCCAAGTGGAGCATGGATATACAGTGAATGAGCGGGTTGACGTCCTGTGAAGCTCTTCCTCCAGTGCTGAGCTAGTGCAGTACATTAATTAACTCATAAATCTTTTCTGCATATCAAAAGACACAAATTGCTGCTAGCTGAAGTGGAAGTTGGACAAAGTGACAGCATCGACAGGACCTGGCAAATGTGTGGCACGTGGCATCCAACGTGGGTCAGCGCATCCACATCCACATCCACATGCTCACAAAATAAGGCCAATTATTTGTGTTGAAATGTCTGATGAAGTTCGAATTCTTTTGCTTTTGCTTCTCGCTTTTTTTCCATGCCATTTTGATTAATGTAGACACACACCTCTAAAATATGTATCGACGTGCCTTACCAGGCAACAGCTGTCAGCTGCTGGCTGCCAGTTGCCAGTGTCTAGGGTATTGTTTCGGTATTAGTTTGTCTATCTATCAAAGCCAGCAAAGGCCATTTCAACAGCCTGCACTCCCCAGCCCAGCCCTGCCCTGCCCTGTCCTGTTCTATGAAACGGAAGTTCCTACTGGGACCATCAATTTGACTTTTGACAGTCCTCCCTCTTGCAGAAGCCAAAATCGAAGCACTTTTAGATGAATAGACTCAGAGTGTTAAGCAAATTATATATGTTTTACGTAACTTTGCCATTCTAAAAACAAGATATAGACGATGTATTGACGAGTATTAACTGTAACTTGATTAGATACTCTCTAATATTCGATTGAAAGGATTTATCCCTTCAGTCTGAATGCTGATGGAATGCCAACTAACTGTATTTAACTTTATAATTGTATAAAACTTGTCCCGACATCAAAGTCAAACTCAAGATGTATTGAGTCTTTGTCTGGGGCCTAAGTCGAAATTATTTTAAAAAATTATATCATTTGCGTAGATTTTTTATTCAATTTTTATGTTGTTACTTTATGTGTCTATATATTTTAATTAAGCTCATGCATATAACGATAGTTGTTGTTAAAAAGTATATATTGTACCTTTATTGAAGTAATCAACGCATCTGATGCGCAGATATCGTTTATAGTTTTAATACAATTAAAATCAAGGACTTTGCAAAGCAATTCAATTTGTGTTTCACATTTATTTCAATGCGCTCATTTGCGAGCAATAAAGGCGAGTGACAATCGAGGGGGCCAGCATTATAGCGTTGCCATTTGTATCTGGTGCGGCGATCTGCCCTAACGAGGGGGAGGGGCCGCTGCAACCTTTTGCTGCTCGTTAAGCAAAGTGCAGGCGACGTTGCAATAACTTTTAAGTTTATGCGCATTTGTTGGCTGCGTGATTTAAGGGCAGTGCGAGAGACACCTCGCGCGATGCAGTCTGACGTGTGCAAATATGACTTGGCTGATGTTGCAAATTTGTCAGACAACAGTTGCTGCTCTCGCCCCTGTCCCAGCCGCACACACCTCCTCAAGGTGGCCATAAAATGACGTGTGTTGATTTTATGGCACGCCACGAGCTGCTGCTACTGCTGAGCTCCTCGGCGTCTCTGGGTACGTTACGTATACGCACAGCACTTTGCAGTTAGTGCATCATTTGTATGCATTAAGAAGACACGCCACCGACACACATTTACACTACCTTAATTTTTGAACTGATGTCTTTCCAAATTGGATTGTACTGTATTTATATTGTTGTTGTGGTTGTTGTTGGTGGTGGTGGTGGTGGTGCTGCTGATGTGGTTTGATAGTAGTTGGAACAGAAGACTGACAGCAAAGCACGTTAGGCACGTTTTTTTTTTCATTGTCGGCTGCCAATCCTCAATCCCCATCGTCCCCACAACTGGCAGCCGTGTAGTGTGTCAGGTCATAGCCACTCGTAGACCTCTGTGCGTGCATGTGTGTGTGCGTTAAGTGTGTGTGTGTGTGTGTATGTGTGTGTGTGCATATCATCATGATTATAATCAGCGAGCGCAGGGGCACTTAGCGCTTGTAATGTTGTTGCTTCTGGCACTTTTGTCGGCTTGCTGCACATCAAAGGCGCCGCGTAATGAGCAGCACACGCCAGCGAACTCCTCGGGCTGCTCCTTTCTGCAGCCGCTGCCGCTGCCGCTTCGCTCGCCCAACGTCGTCGACTAGCGTAAATTGACTTTGTCTGTGTATTTTTGACACCTGCGGCAATTCGTTTTCATGCCCACGCGTTCGCTCCACTTATCCGCTCGAGCCCCTGCCCCTGCCCCTATCCCTGCCCCAGCCCCTGCCTCTGTCGCAGCCTCTGCCTCGCCTCCCACCAAGCTGCCGCTATTTGCATCAAAGATGCTTTAAAGCGAGCTAAAAACTAGTTCATGGATAGCACCAACAGCAGCAGCAGCAGCAGCGAAGCAGAGGGCGTGGAGCGACGTGGTCGTGGCAGGGAAATGGTGACAGGGCTATGGCCGGGCAACCTACATATTTTCAGTCATGGTTTTTGGGGCGTGGCTCATGTTTTGCTTTTTGGCATGGTGATTCGTAGCCGCAAGTCTCAAAATTCTTCAGCTGCGCCGTTGCACAGCCAGCAAATTTTTAGGCGCAGAAAAAACAGATTCTGCTCCACCGCAGCCCCAAAAAGTATGCCACGTATTTGGCCACGTACATGAAGCATTTTTACACAGTCGCTGCCAAACGGTGGGCACTCAGCTGTACGAGGAAAGCAAGTCATCATACCTTCCTTCATAGTCTATTATAATATTAATGTATTAAATAATATATATAGAAAACGAACGAGCATGTTAAGCTAAGAGAAGAAAAGGAATAGAAGAGAAGATAGGCAGAATAAATAAGAGTAGATAGAAGTCATAAGAGAAAAGCAGAAAAAAGAGGATGAAAATTGGAGAGATGTGAATGGAAGTGAAGGAAAATGAATATGAATAGGTAAGAGAATAAAAGAGATGAGTGAAATGCGTCTACGAAGCAGAAGAAGAAAAGGAAAATAAGAGTGAAATGTTGTTACAATTATCCAATTATTCCATTATTATTGAAATTATTAATTCAATTAACGTTTATGTTGCTCGAAATTAAAAAGTTTTCAACACTGCATACAGAAAAACGATCTAAATCAGAATTATAGCTGCATTATACTCAGTTACACAGTTTTACTCGATTTTCCTACGAGAGCATCCACGAATATACATTCAAAATTCCAAATAGAAATATTGGTTTGTATTTATAAGGATAGACTGGTGGACACAAAGGCGAACATAGCACACAGCCAATAAAGCTTGTAACCCGTTTATAAAGAAATTCCGAAATTCCTACATTTTTATGTTACAAAATATTAAATATTTTTTTAACACAATATTACGATTTCGTTCAGATTTATCTTTATCGTTATTCAGAGCCAACTACTACAGAATAACAAAACAAATATATACAAGCATTATTAAATGTAGGCCCAAAGATGTTATCTTGTTACATCGAGCACTCTTATCTAGAGTATTTTGGTATTTTGTAAGTTTTAATTCCGTTTCATCAACGAACCTTTAGGTAGCTCAACAAATAATAACGCAGGTTTTAATTTTACTGTTGCCATTATACAAATTCATGTTTGTGTAATTCTGTTATTTAATTTACACCTAGGGCCATTTAATTCATATAAACTTGAATTTTTGAGTCGAGCCGTATAACTTTGATGTTTACGTGACCTGTGCGAAGGACTGGGACACCTGCGAAGCGTCTCAGCTCCACTGTGTCTGCTCTTTTGGCGTTTGTTATGTAAATGTCGTTGCATGAATATAATTAACTTGGCACGGCTTGCGGCCATATGAAACTTTTTTACGGCCGCATAAAAGTGCTTACGCACTTTGCCGACGGCCAATTGGGGTTTGAGTCGAGTCTTGCCGAAAGTTTTCCCATAAAGCCGCTGGCTCAGCGAACCCCAATCGCAGCCGCACCCAGAGCAGCAGCAAATTGACACACAACTGCTTCATAGTTGTGTTCGCATCCACCTATCACAGTTGGCGAACAACCTTTTGTGTTGGCCTCAGTCGTTGTCCTGCTCATTGAGACGCAACAGTTTGGCATTTGTATGCTTATCGATAAGTCAGCAACATTACACAAGTGCCAAATGCTTTCAATTTCGACAAATGCTGCTCAAGTGCATCGTTTTCAATTGTGCGACGGCGGGCCATAAGTGAGATGCATCTGCAGGCCACAAACTCAAGCTCAAACTCAACCCCCATCGCCTGGCCCACACATCGGCATCCACGCCCATCCCACGCATCCCCCGCAGCCACATCCATATCAATTGTGCTGCGGCTCCCCGCGGCGCATCGTCTGCGAGATGTATATGCTGTCTTGGCTACAGTTACAATGTCAGCGTTTAAAGCTCAATTGGTTTAAGTGCCAGCGCAGTTGAGCTCTCAACTACTGGGGTAGCTCGCCGAGCAGCTGGTATTTGGTATCGGTTTACCCGGCTGCATGTAGCAAGCAAATTAACTACAAAAATGTGCACTAAAGCGGAACAGCCGGAACTAACGAATCGTTTTGCGGTCTCTGAGCAAATGAAGCGTGTGGCACTGCTAAACACATAATCTGAATGTGAATCCCAGTTGATATTTTTATTAAGTCCATTGCTGTAATTCCTGTAGCAAAGGCAAATGTGAAATATCCTCATCTTATAGTAAAATAAGTAATCTAATGTATTGCTACTCAAGGTTAAGATTGAGGTGAGATATAATATGATCACACTTTTTTAATCTGCGGCACTCAATATCATTTCAGATTTGCATTCCACACAGAATGAATTGCAGTAAAGAGTGGATCAGAAATAATTTGCTTTGTTGCACCTCTCCCTATTTCTCGTTTATTCCTTAACTATCCTTTTACAGAACACTTAGTGCTAGTTTGTCGCCTTTTGCCTTGCTCTGCGCCCTCTGCTCACCTCTCGCGCATGCACACCGTGCCTTAAATAGTCCTCTGAGTGTGGCAGGCAATAAATGCTAATATTTTATTTAAAGTGCTTTTAGAAAAAGTTACCGTTGAAAGCATATATACCTGCCGCAGCTCACGTCTGCTGCGCTGGCTCCCTGCACAAGTGCAGTAGAGACTTTGCATATTGCAAAGTGTATACTACACACACACATTACACGGTAAATGGTTTTTTCGAAAAAAAAGCCTTGTGTGTGCTGGTTGTGTGTGTGTGTGTGGTGAAAGATTCAGGCGCTTGATATTAAATATTGCGCATACGCGACGTTGTGCGCCCTTGTGCCCCTCTGCCTGCTCGCGTGTAATGCAATGCAGCTCACGCACTTTTGCACATCATTTGCCAGAACTACTTAAGCGCCTTGGAATGGGCTTGGTCGGTAAGCGGATTTTCTATGCCAATGCCCAACTTTCGAGCGTGTTGTGCCAATACTTCGATGGCTGGGCTCATTTGTGAACCCTTTGGGCCCGTGCACGCCCATGTGAGTGGGCCAAGTTTGACGTTTGCTTTATTTATGCAAAAATAATTTCAAATGTTTCGCATACTTTTGACGTTCGGTTTTTAAACGCGCAATTCCATAACCTCAGTCAGGCCACAGGCTCGCATGCCACGTCCTCTCGCCACCCACTCTGCCTGCCAGCGAAGAATCTAATAAAACTTTTGCCAGTTACCTGCCAGCAGTAGCAACAGCAGCAACAGCAGCAGCAGCAGCCGCAACAACAACACTGTAGGAACAACACGGCTGCTTATTTGCTTATCATATGCAAATTTGCATGTTTCAAGCTGAAGTTTCCTTCTTCCACAAAGCGAGCGAGTAACGGAAAACGAAAAAGCAAAGTAAAATATAAATAAAAACGCAAAGAATGTTTAACAAGCAACCTAAGGGGGCTGCCGAGCACAAAGTTCAAATAACAAAATTTCTGCTTTTACTTTTTATACCCTGAATTCATTGAAAATGAACTAAAGAGAGTTCGGTATACTGGCACGGGGGCATGTAACAGACGGAACAACTTATATCGGAGCTCAGAAAACGTATCTAATATTTATCCCCTATGCCCTTGTCAACATTTTATATCTATTATATATATATTTATATAGATAACATATACATATATAATTGAAATATGCTTATGTATGCATCAACGACCTTTTAAATTTCTGTCTTTAGGGTGTCTACTAGTCAATCACTTCCGACTGTAGCGCACTCGCTTGTTTTATGTATCTGCGGCATTTCACCTAACCACATAACTAGCCTCTGGTTCTTGCGTCTAAGGTATACATACATACACATGCAAATGTTCATAAGGATACATTATGTATGTGCGTGGGTATATGTGTGTCTATCTGCTGCTTTGATTACACAACTCACAGCCACAGGCAGTGAGCTCAAAATAAACTCTTTGAAAATGTATCAAGTATTTGCACAGAAATAATTCTGTAAATATATAATTTTATGTTAATATATAAATATATTTATATATAGAACTCTCAGTCATTAGCAACTGTAATAGTCTTCCTATGTGCCTAGTTGGTGAAACATTTCTAGTTGGTGAAACATTTGCATAATTTGAATAGTGGGCCAATTATACGAGACGTGAAATTGAAATGGGTCAATTGCAATGCTAATGCTCAGTTGACAGAATCAAAAAAAGGATGAATGCAAATTCGAAAACTTACCTAGCAACCGATGCCAGGCTTAAAATTGTATTTTAAGAGCGCCACTGAGCCAATTGAATGGTTTTGTAATATATTGATATTTGTAAAGGGAATGATTTTATTTTGCTTCCGTTCTCGCTTTCTATTCAACATGCGTTATTGTTCGCACGGAGAATCGGCTTGATCACGCTAAGTCGGCACTTGATACGTAATGCTCGAACGTATTGACGTATTTAAAAAATATCTTTGTATGAGCCTAACACTATTCAAACAATCTCGGAAAATAAAACAAAGAGAATATTTACATTTCCAACGAAAAGTAAATTTAGTACATTTAATTGCTTAACTATAGCGTAGATAGGGTAGGCATAAAATGCTCGGGAATGCTCTGTAGGCCAGCAAGGACAGCTGGGATGTGCTGAGGACATGCATGGACAAAAATATCACCAAGGATTAGTTGGCGAGCCAAAAGAACTGAAGCAGGAAACCGAAAAAAAGAGAAACAAGGGAAAACTTCATTTCAACTGCTGCTGAGCCAATTCCTATTGGACTCTCCGCGTAGCAACCGTCGGACAAAGAGACAGACAGACTGGCACATGTGAAACGAATTAAATTCAAACGACTTAACAGCTGTAGTGGGGTCCCTTTTCAGCATGTGACGCCAACTGAAATTCAATTACAACTGCATACTGGAAATTGCGCCAGCAACACCAATTACAACAAAGAGTGCCAGAAATGCTGCCTGCCGTCGCGGCCATGTTAATATATCAGCCGAAAAGTATGCAACAGGGCAAAAAGAGGAACGCAGTTTGCGCCAGCAAAACAAATAACAAGGAAATGAAAAACGAGCTCAACTGGAAAATTGCATGCATCAACGAAAAAAGAAAGAAATATGTGTGTATGCATTTACAATTGCACCCACACTCGTATGCAAACACAGACCGGATGTCGACTCGCCAACGACGTCATTTCCGGCCATATAATGCTGCTGCTGCTGCATCTGCCCTCATTGTTGTTCATCTTGTTGCATTTGTCAAGATGCCTATTTAAAAATTTACTTCACTCTTAAATTGGAAGCAAACAGAGGCAAGTGCAACTGCAACCTCCCTAGACGTTGCCAGAAGAATCATAAAATATTAACCATGATGACAGACATTTCACTTGGCAGCAGCCAAAAACAACGAAATTTATTCATTATAAAGAACCAGTTTTAGGACCAGTGAGGAAAAGTTTTAAATTCATTAATGATTTTAAATTGGCAATTATTCGGTTGTCTTTTTATGAGGTTGTCTGCTCTCGTATACCTTTTATGATTTCAGACCTTAGTCTACATTGTAAATTGTATGAAACAGGAGTCGCATCCGTTTATAATTTATACGAGTATAAACACAGAACGTAAAAGTAAAGTGGTGTTCCAATTAGCTTCTCGAATCCTATCACTATTTTTGGCAGAGAAGTGAATGAAATAGTAACCGTAGTAACGCGGAGTAGAGTTTATTCACACAACAGTAAGCATATATATGCAGTGCATATAAGCTTACATATATACAACCTGCAGTTAGTTATAACCCGAAATAAACACCAAATACTGCTCGGCATTGCTTGTTCAGTGAATGGAGCATAACATTTAGTGCCGGCGAAAATAATTCTGAAGTAGATGCTCAGCAAAATACCCAACTGACTGACTATATAAGTGATACATCGAGGTAAAAATTTACTAGCTATATATTCGATTACCTACCTAGATTTTTCGAGTAGCTTTAAGCTACATATACATATTTATATATAAATATAAATAAATTATTGAGTTTGCACAATTTGCTCCAATCGCTCATAGTTAAGTGCTGCCCGCTACTATATATGTATGTGTGTATATAGTCAATTTAGACAATTTTACGGAGCTATACACGCACGAACATCTGCAATAGTCGACTGAATGTTTATCTTGTATGTTCGAACTACGAGTGCATTGTGAAACCGATGAGCTATGAGAGCGAACACAAATGTCAAGAAGAAACTTTTAACAAATATTTCCTATATGTACTAAATACGTACTTTTTTTTTAAGTTCCATACCATCGTGGCCACTTTCAACATTTTTCTCCAACTCCAATTTGGCGTAATCTCATTCTGAAAAAATATAAAAACATATTAATTAAGTTAAATTCACGATTTGCCTTTTGAAGCTTTATTTTTAGTAATTTCAATAAATATCGGGCTAATTTATATATAGCAAATAGTGTTCCGTATACGCAACGTTGGCAAATACGAAATGAAAGTTGTGGACGATATATGGGGATGCCAAAGCAAATAAATAATAAATAAATATAAATGTAAATGGCTATATGGATATGAAAATGAAATAATCTGCCAACTAAAAGGCGCATAAATAGCTGTCGAATGACATTCATTTTCTTTTGTTCATCTTTATAGCAGCCATTTTGCTGTCGCTCATCACACGTATGTGTGCGTGTGCGTGCGTGTGTGTGTGTGTGGATGTGTCGCCATTTTGCGAGCGTTTGAGTGAGTGAGGGTGTGTGCGGTATGTTGACGCCATCGCTCGTACGTTTTTTGTTGTTATTGCGGTCACTGACACGTGTACGTGTCACTTCAGACATAAGCGCGGAATTATGCAGAGAAGATGGCGGCCAATTTTGATTTGATTTATCGCTGTGCGAGGATTTTTACAAGCGGCCAATGCTAAGGCAGCGGCAAAGTCAAATCGATGCCATCAAATTACAAATCATTAACATAAAATTAGCATAATTAACTTTGCACCTCCAAGCGGCTAGCATGTTGATTAATTTGATTAGACACATCTCTCCCAGCCATTTGAGTGCAAATAGCAGCTGACTCAATTGCAATTTCCTTAACTCACAGACACCCACAAACACAGATAGTAACAACGGAAGCAAACAGATCCGAAAGTTCTATGTACTTGACCAAAGTTGGATTATCAATGCTTGCTCCTCTCGTTGCTCTCTTATACATGTTTTATTCGAGTGCAAAATCTTATGAGAAAAACTTTATGCGAATAGCAAGAAGCAAGTTCGTGAAGGACTCAAAATTGAAAGTTCTTCAGCTCAAGTATTGTAAGCGAGAGCTGAAGGCAAATAAGTGTTTGCCAATATGAATGATGTTAGTAATTGATTTATATGTAGAATTTTGTAACAACAGTTATAATAATATAACTTTACTGTTAGGAGCTAAGCAAAGCAATGTCTTAGTTTTTATACAATTTCTCGTTGTCTGAGCATGTCCTAGCAATAAAAAACGCACAAAACTTCTATTGCGGAAAGTTTTTATTATTAAATATAAATATGGAACTTTTCTTTTATATGTTATATGCTTATGTTATTGTTATGCTGATTCAGATTCTTATAAGCACAAAAGTCCAAGTAAAACGCACACAACCATTTTATTACCACATTTTGACAGTTAACCACGTCTTCGAGAGCAGACAGCAAGGCGAATTTGTTTGCTTTTTCTGAGAATAGTTATATCTACAGTTTGCCATGCAATTTTGTAATGGATTTTTCCACTCACATACGCATAGTGTGCATATGAAACACATACGCATGTAAATACTCCTTGCGGCAGCCAATTATCAGAATCAATAACAACAGCATATCCACACATGAGGACTGAATGCTATATATTTGTTATTTTATTTCTTGATAGCCAAAAATAAAATAAAATAGAATTTCTGTATGAAAATTGTCAAACGCTCTGAATTCTGAAAAAGAGGGAAAAATAAGAAAGAAGAGCGTTGCGCACTTTTCATAATTGGCTGCACAATACAACCAGGATATGAGCACAAACAGACAGTAAAACAGGATGGAAAGCCCAGAAACATGCTGTACTTGAAATGCATAAAAGAAATGAGCATAATTGCTTGTTTGTGCTTAATGTACCCTAACATTGCAGCACTTGGGCTTGTCAGTTAGTATAAAGTAAAGTTTTTCGGAATATGCTCAGACCGAAGACGTGGTGAAGCATGCAAAACGTGTATTTAAAGCAAGCTGAGTGCACAGTGGAAAAATTCACAAAAAAAAAAAAAATAATAAAATAAGATAAGAAAATACCGTGAACTCTGTAGCGCACACAGCAGTTGAAAGCCATTCAAGTTTAGTTTATCTAAATATTCATTTAAAAATAAATATATATAAACTTCTTTAATCAAAATTTATGTATACAAATTTTTAAATTTAATTTCACAATTAACCATTCCAATGCCCATCAAAAATATATTTATATATATTTTATAATTTAAAAAATTTTTTTTTACCTTTTCTTAACAAAATATATTCTTGCATTGTTAAATGAATGTATATGTATAATAGGTATATGGAGAACATATGGATTTTATTTTTTTGCTTTCATTGATCTTATTACTTTTAAACATTTTGTGCCCCAAATCAGTTTATTTATAGAATTCAATGTATTCCGTGCCCAGTTTAATATAGAATAAATACATATATTACTGTACTTGTCATAAGAATAGTCAAGCTCGCCCACAGTACATTTACACATTTGCGTGGGTGCAAAGGACAATTTCAGACTCTAGATTATGTCCCCTTAGAGCAGAGCTGAACAAAAACAAAAATTTTAAGCGACACAAAGTGCATGCGGCTGTGCGGTAGAGTGTGGAAAGACAAACATGCAAGAGGACACCACACATGCAACTGACGCATGTACACACACACACACATACACATACACACATATAATATATCTATATATTTTATATGTATTGCGTATGTGTGTGTTGCCTGCCTATCTAGGGCCGTCTTGAGTGTTTGAGCCAAAGATTAAATGGTGTTTATGGCTGCACCGGTGCAGCTCCGTGCGCTTTTGGCGCTGTCTCTCTAATACTTTTGACAGTTTTGCACAATTTATGAGAGCAAGCATTTACTCACACATGCACACACACACACACACACTCACACACACTCATACACACACATAAATGCTTAGAACTGTTTCGGGCAAAGCAAGAATTCAACATAAATAAACAAACAAAAAGTAATTGTAATGCAAATGCAAATGCAGAGTAAAATATAGTTTACAAGCACTGCAACCATAACTTATTTCTGATTCTGTTTCGAATTGTGCTGGCGCATTCTATTGCAGGGTTGGACCTGGCCTAAGATGGGTAGCGTGCTCTTCGCAGCTGTCTTCATAGCACTACACTTTGCCACCGGCGGCCTGGCCAACCCAGATGCTAAGCGACTGTACGACGACTTGCTGAGCAACTACAATCGACTCATACGACCCGTGGGCAACAACTCCGATCGTCTGACGGTCAAAATGGGTCTACGGCTGTCCCAATTAATCGATGTGGTAAGTTCAAATATCTTTATATTATATATAATTAAATGAATAATTTTGTCGATCACATGATCTCTGCTTATAATTAAGCAAATTACTTTAAGTATAGCATTACCCTTAAAAAGGAAAGTATTCTTGGTTTAATTCGCTAATAAATATAATTTTAAAATGATTTTTCGATTCTCAGAGTAATTTAATAATATAAAAAAACTATTCTATTAGTTCAAGTTCCAAGTTTTCAAAACCCAAAGCACCCCAAGTCAATTTTATTTAGTCAACTAGTTAGTCATAATTTGAGCTCTAATCGTTGCATTTCCGGGAGCTGGAAGTTGCTCAGTGAATAGACTATCAGTCATATAATTTTACATGTATGTATATATATATTGCGTAATTTAATATATATAAATTACCAAGAGTATACAACACAGAGAAATGGGGTTCCCTTTAAGGAGAACAGCATTCTCTGCTGGCTAACTGAAATTACATTAATTTGTTGTTAACGATAATGACATCCAGTTTAGCTGTCATTTCTTTGACAGCTGAGCTGCTCGACTGCTTATCAAATGACAATCAAAGCAGATTAATTTGCAAAGCCAACAGCTCCGGTAAGTGGCATAAGCCGCGGCAGAGCAGCAGCCGCGTAATTAATAACTGTTTACCGAACGCTTAAAAGGCAGTCGAACTAAGCCAGCATTGTTTACCCAGTCCCAGTCCTCCTCACCGTCCCAGTCCCAGTCCCAGTCGTCGTCTGTTAACTCTTCCCGTCGCTAGTCAACATTGTTTGCATAATAAATTAATGAGCTTTACGATTTATAGTACATCGACTGATGATTGCTTTGTTGATTAAGCTTGCAGCTGCAGTTGGTGCCCTCCACACGGCTCAATCAAGGCAGCAAAAATTGCGCAATATATCAGGGGCCAGAGCTTGGGCCAAATTGTGTTTAGGGAAAAGAAACAAATACTGAGAAAACTCCAATTGGCAGCAGAGTCAAACGCAGCTGCAGCTGCAGCTGCAGCGGGCTCAGCAAATGGCCCACAATCTTCTATCCGGCTTGACTGCACACGACAACCGGAAATGGGAAGCCAGCTAGCAGTTACGTGTGCTTTTGGCCACACAGTAGCTCGCTCCTGCACTTGGCCTTTTACTTCCAGCTGGCTCCGACTCCCTTTCTGCTCTTATAAATCACGCGCTAAGCACCGAGACCACTAAAAGGCATGCCAAACAGTCAGCAGCAGTCACAGCAGCGCACATTGGGCAACGGCCTCCGCATCCAGGGACAACTTATACAATTCGTTGAGGCACAGCAAGGAATACATTTAAAGCCAACTTCACACAGGATTCAGTTAACTAAAATCGTTGTTTTCCATGTGAATATCCTTAAAATATTATGATGACTTTTATCTTAGCTTACATATAACCCGAAGTGAGTGCAATACAAATTTATTAGTCGATCAACCCTTATGCAATGCCAAGGAGTTTTCCATTTTAATTTCTTTTAGCAATTATCCAACTCTTGTGAAGGGATTTAAAAAAATCTGCAAAGTTCATTTTGCCAACATTTTCTGCTGTTGATTTATGCGCTCGCACTTTATTACTTTCATTTAAAGAAGTTTCGGCACGACTACAAATTGAGCAGCTGCTAAGTTAATTGGAAAAGTAGTATTTGGTCTTAAGCTCTAGTATGGGCAGCACATTTTCGTTTTGATTCATATTACTTACAAATGGATAGAATTTAATATTCTTCCATGCAATTGACTTTTGAAATTAGTCTGGTCTTGAGATATCTGAGACTTGAGATATCTGAGCACTGTGCTGCTGGCATAAGGTGCTTAAAAAAGAAATTGTTTTTGTGCATGTGTGTGTATGAGAATGCACACATACACACACACATTGTAATACTACACATACGCTCTCTGTGCTCTCTGTACTGGCATCTGGCTAGAAATATTCGCAGAATTTCTTTTATTGCACTAGTCGACTGGTCACTTTTTGTTGTTGTGCATAGCTCAATGTTGTTGTTGTTGTTGTTGTTGCTGTTTCTGGGGATGCACGTGTTGCCTGCTCCACTCATGGGCACACAATTCCTGGTAAATGCTATCGAGAAAAATCTCTGCACTTTGCTTAGTTGATTTTTGCTTCTATTGAAAATTTCAATCAATGGCAACAGATATATATTTATACTATATAGGATATACAGAACAGATCAGCAGCAGGTGCAGCTTTGGCAGAATTTTTAATTTAATTTCAGTTATTTCCATTCGCCAGCTTTCGACCTCTGAGCAGCTTCAGCTGCTTATTACTTACATTTCGGCTGCTCACTCAGGTGAATTATGACCAGAAATGCATTAGCAAGGGAGCAGCAGCTGAAGAGGAAGTAGGAGACACATATTGTTTGTAGCTAGTCCTAATTGCTGGTTGCTAAGCAAGTGACTGCGACTGCAATGTGCACCTAGACGCAATTATCTGCAAAGGCCAGCTCATGAATTCGAAATGGGGAAGCCGAGCAAAAGCCTCAAGTTCTACGAGGGGCAGAGCCAAATAAACATTAAGTTTGATTCTAAACTGATAACAGATAACAGAGTAGTTTACATAATAATAATAATGTTTCAAATAATTATCTTAAAGTATTGTTGAATTGCCATCTAAGTTCCATATTACCCACCATAACAGTTCGAGTTAGCAGTAACCCTACTCTATTTAATACTTATTCCGTCGGAGCAGGCCCACATTTTTATGATGATGCTCGGCATCGTTATAGGAAACTTTATTTACGGCAAGCAGGAAATTCGATTTAAATTGTAAACAAGCCCGACACGAGAGGCAGATCGGGGGAGTGTGTCTGAATCCAGTGGGCAGTGGGACGGAATGCAAATTCAGTTGCATTTAGAATGCTTTAAGCTTCGGCTTAAGCAATTTAAACACTGTATATCCTGCATCCTGTTCGGGGTAATGCAGCCGGCAGACGTAACTCTAAGTGTGAATAAGCAAGCAGCCGCAACGGCAATAACGCCAACAACAACAGCAACAACAACAACAGCAACAACAGCAACGGCAACAGCAACAACACCAATTACATAGCAACAAACCCAGTTAGGCAGCTGTAGGTGTGAACCGGCATAGACATGGACATGGCCAGCCACTTGCCGGCAGACAGGCAAGGAAGTTGCGTTCGTGTTGTTGGTGTTGCTGGTGCTGCTGGTGTTGCTGGCTGCAGCTACAGCAGCGGATGCCGCACATAAAGCAAAAAGGATACGCGCAACGCCTGGCGTCATCCTCAGCGCCGCTGCAGCAATATTATCTCTTCCTTATGCCGCTGTCTTTGTGCCTAGTCTTGGCTTTGTCGTTTTATTGCCGGCTTTCCGCGTCGCCCGCACCTAATGACCTTTTCAGGCGTTTCAGCCGTTTCAGCCGTTCAGCCAACGGCTGCCAACTGGCAACTGGGAACAGTTAGCTGGCAGCCCACCGCACCGAGTGGGTGATTAATAGTGGGTCGCACCACCACCGCCAGCACACACTCGCCTGCGTGTGGAAAGCGCCAGCAAAATCTATTAACACAGCGTATATCAACATATTGCTCTGGCTCTGGCGGGTCCGGGCGCTCCTCATTGCTCTAGCTGTGACATTATCTGACTGTCTCGGCGGAAAACGCTTTACGGCGCACCATTATCATTTTGTCGTTAATTACATTTTTCAACGCTTAAGTGATTTATTCCGCAATTTTATCGTTTTCTAATTTTTTCTATTGAGTCCTGGGCCTCCAGCTACCAAAACGTCTTTGCGCCTAATGAGTTGCTTTGCCGCTTGCCACATAAATAAATATGAAAGGGAAGCAGCAGCAGCAGCAGCAACAGCAACAGCAGCAGCCGTAAATATAATGAGAGCAACTGCCAAGGAGCCCTCCAAGTGTAGATATTTGCTTGCGAGGGTCCACAGCCCACACAGGAGGCAACTGCGTGGCTGTCGTGCGTGCATCTGTTAAGACTCAAATTAGAGCACTCTGATCGCATGTTGATACGCTTGAATCATTTGCGGTGAATGCTAAAAAAGCGACAGCATGAATTACTTGTTTCCTTAATTTAGATTTACTGTTGACGCTGAATGCTGAATGAGTAAAATAAAAGTTTTCTTTGTGTCGCAAATGTTTCTTCTAGGCGACCAAAGACGTGACTGAATAGAACTCATTCCAAGCGTTGTTTCTCTTAAGAAAGTAAACTGACTTAAAAAATAACTGAGAGTTACTCAAATATAATTTTGATTTAAATCTTTAGTTTAAATAAAAAAAAATTAATGTAAAAGTGCAAAAAAGAACATAATTCATTCTATTTCCTGAAACTGTTTTTTGGCCAAAATTGCAAAGCTGATACATAAGTGAAAAGCCCGATTCATCCACCTTTTTTACATACACAAATGTTAATTGACTTAATTAGCATCTGGCTGTTGCCTTCTAACACAATATGCATAATTAAAGTAATCCACTAATTACTCTTCTTCAAGAAATGACACAGCTGCCAAACCCTTGAAATCATGGCTAATCAGCTCAAATATACTCCATCTAGACTTTCAACCCCGAAGATGTGGGCGTACTATGTACTGCTTATACCATGTATACGCAGTCTTTCTACTTCATCTATTAGTCGAAATGGCGCTGCGAGCTTTTATGGTTAAGCCAACTTTTAATCCAGTTGGCAGCTAACCACTGCGGCACTTAAACTTTATGCTTGTTTAGCTGCTCTTAACTTTAATTGCATCAGCTACCCCATCAACTTCAACTCGTATTATTTTCGCTCTAATCTCGCCTCTCTTTCGTTGGCTGTGTCACTAGTTTGCGAGACATAAATTGATTAAAACTCAATGACGCTTTAAGGATACGGTCGCCGGCAACGACTGCGACTGTTTCTTATTGCTGCAACTCACTTCAAACTAACCAGCTGCAGCACCATTTAACCCGGGACATGCCGTGGGCAACCACTTGACAAACACCGACAGCCCCAGGGCACCACAAAACCAGCAAACCAACAAGCCAACACCCACCACTTCACATCAGTCCGCCTCACTCGACTCCATTCCATGCCACTCTACTCAGCTTGGCAAATTTCAGACGCATTTGTTAACCGACACCAGAAGCAGTTGAGTTTCTTCAGCTCACTAAAAAAACATTCGCTCGTCGCAACGATTTTCAATTTGATGGTCCCCACTCAATGCTCAAGTTCTCACAAATGTTAAGTCCCTGCAGCAGCCTCCAATCCCAGACCCCGCTGACGATAGAGAAAAGTATTTGAGCTGTTGTTTGTACCCTGTTTCTGACGGCTCCAAAGGCATTCACGCTACGTTGTAAAAATCGATTTATTTACAAAAAGAAAAATTAGAAATATATCTAGAATAATATCATTACTGAATGACGTATAGTAACTAAATATTAAAAGCATAATAGTCTTATATTTTTATAAAAAATAATAGTAAGATGATTAGCTTAATTTAGAAAACATAAGATCGAAAAAAAAAAGAAAATAATTTCTCTTAAAAACGAACACAGTTTGTCAAAGTATCTTGAGTATCCATATAAAATAAATTGGCATAATTTGTTAAGACAATTTTGGACAAAGTCTGATTCATCAAATTAAAGAGTACACAATATTCGTTGATACCGACTCTGATACTTCCTCAGACTTGCGTTTAAATTTTGCAGCACAAATTGAATTGAATTCTCGCATAAATTTGAATTTAACAAATTTCGTTCTTTTTCACTTCTATTTGCAGAATTTGAAAAATCAAATAATGACTACGAACGTGTGGGTGGAGCAGGTAAGTCAAACTATTCCATTTTTGTGTTATTTATATGACGTATTTTTTGGGTTGTTTTCGAAGCTATTTCCTGGGGGACTGCGAAGTTTGTGATTTGGCTGCGGGCAAGCTCTTAACGCATCCGGCTAACATGAATTCACCATTTGCACGCTTCGCTGCAGCCAAATGCAAAATAATTTTGCTTGCCAATCCTCGCGCTCGCATAATGCCAATTTGTGACCAGCACTTGGCTTAGGAATTGAAAGCGCTCGCTTGCACTTGGCCAAGTGGTCATGCTGTCCACGCTGGCCACGCTGTCCACGCTGGCCACTTTGCAGCGACTACTCGTATATGTGCATTGGCTCTGCACTAATGCGATAGCCAGTTGGACCTAAAACAGCTAGAAATTCCCAAAAAAAAGACCATAGATATATATACATATCTATTGTCCGGCTGACGAGTTTTTGTGCGGAACTGCTTTTAAGCACTTGAATGGAGGAGCTTTAAACTTTTGCATAAAATATGCACACAAAGTCCCTGCACAAATTGCAGTCAATAGCTCTCAAAAGCTTATGCCAAGTTTCTGGTTACCCAAATTGACAAAACAAAAGCAAACCCCAAAATTAGACATAAATTATGCATCGCATCTGTTTGCCTGTGTGTGTGTACCTAATTGTGTGTGTGTGTGGATTCTATTCTAAAACTTTGCATGCCAATTTCAGCTATTATCATTTGTGGCTCATTATAAATGTAATTCGCACTTGTTCCGACAGTAGATTTCAATCGAAATTCGCCACCGAATTGTGATAAAAATACAAAATATTGTAGACTTGTAGATTGTGTAAATAATTCCTAACTCTATTCAATAAGTATAGTAATTATTTAATTTATATATGTGTCTGAAGAAAGATATATAAATAATTGAAAACATTTCTGTCAGTCCTGAAAATAAGCATCTTCAACACAAGTGTAAGCTAAAGCAGCTAGATAATAGATTCTTGTCTACTCTATCCAGAACAGTCTCCGATTCCTGGTAGCCCCATAACTAGTATGGGAGGAGAGCAAAGTTGGAATGGGCAACCAATTATAAAAGTTTTATTATTTGTTATTTATTGTTGCTGCTGACATTACTGCAGTTTATGTTTGGCTTCAGTTGCGCTGCGCGTCCATAAATATGCAAATGCATTATGTCAATACGGCCCCATCTACGTGCACCCGCATCCACATAATGACGTTTACATGTGTCTCTCTGGTGAAAAGCCGAATGGGGCCTATGCGATATGCGTCGGCAATTAAATGTGCCATGCATTCAATAGACAAACAAGTTCACTCTACATACTTGATAATGCAGCTGCAGCGGAATTAAAGAATAATATTTTGCTTATTTCCACACTAGTTGTAGGCAAATAAATATACAATATATTCATGTCAAACATGTATGCCAATTAGTCGGTCGGATCATAACTCTAAGTGAATTCGAATAGATTTAAGCATCATTTACGATGAATAACGACTGAAACAGTTTTTTATAGTTTTGTAATTTATTAATTTTGTGTTTTAATTGTGGACCACTTTGTTGCTTGGCCGAGCTCGGCGCGCTCCGATAATCCCATTGTGAATTGCCAACAACACCCACGAAGCTCATGCCCATGCCGCATGCATATTGCAACAATGGTATATGACAGGCAGCATAATTACTGTTCTATGATGCACGCTCTTTGATATGCCCGGCCTCGAGTTACCGTATAATGTACTTTGATCGGATTAACTGTAGAGATTGAAATGGATATACCCGGCAGAGGCAACTGTGAACGGCATGCGTCGCATGCATGTTTGGTGAAAATTTAATTTAACGCCAACAGCTTAGCGACCAATAAATTAATTCATAATTAATGATACGCAATTGCAACATTAATTGAAACAAGACCAACAAAAGCGTTGCAGAACCAGCTATTGTGTACCACAAATTCAATTCAATATTCATCTGTATGCAAATTACGTAACCGAGTGCTTTGGTCTAATTTATTTAAACATAAATTCCCTTCGTATATGTGCTTTGTATGACATTTTTTGTATTGTTTTCTTATCATTGCTGGGCAATTTTTGATAGCAGCTTTTATTATGTGTTGCAGGAGTGGAACGACTACAAATTGAAATGGAATCCCGACGACTACGGCGGCGTGGACACCCTGCATGTGCCCTCTGAGCACATATGGCTGCCGGATATTGTACTATATAACAAGTAAGTGCCGTCTAATTCCCTAGCCTTGCCCCCTGTCCGACTTATTATTGTGGCTATGGTTGCCGTTCGCCATTTGGGGGCTTTGCCATGGAAGTTTTGGCGCCTGGCACCATTTGCATAATTGCCCAATGGGCGCGACGGGCGCATAAATCAAAGCGCACAGTTACGCTTGCAATTTATCAGGCAATGATTAACGTATTTTTATTCCACTGTAACATGAGAACTGGCCAGCGCCTCAGCGCCTCAGCTCTGCAGCTGGCTGGGCAAAGGGGCACAGGCCTCTCTTTATGCTCAGCATAAAATTGCTGCCAACTCGTCTGCTTTCTCAAATTGGACGTTTTATTTTGCTATGCTCGCTGTAATTATTATAATTTGCCTTGTGTCGTATTTCACTTGGAGTGAAGCCAGCCCGAGTGAACGGCACAGTGGCACGGGCTACATAAATCCAACACAAAATATTCATTTGAAATAACATGACTTTTATTGTTTATTAAAATAATAAAAATATATCTAGGCTAGGCTTAGGGCCAGACGGCTTCAACTGAAACAAAATTTGTGTTATATAATCTAAAAATCATAGACAGCGTATTATTTGCTTTCAAATTTTCAAATGACAGCCCAAAGTATAGTGGCAAATGCGAGTATGCATTGCATAAAATATTGCATTGCAATGCCAACTAATTTTTTTAAAAAGTTTTCATGTTCACAAATAAATATATATATATATATATTGATCGCTCAGTATAAATTGTTTTAATATTGTTACACACAGTTAACTTTAAGTGGATTATGCAGATTATGGCTGTAAGTTCGGCATTTTTTTCCACTGTGTTGCCCAGCACTTGACTCTGTCGATGTGACTGGCACTTCAGTGCCTACAACGCCAGGGAGGACATCGCTCTTTTGGCAGATCGGCTTACGCGCTTTATGTGCCGTATTGGCCTTCTTCTCTTCTTCTTCTTTTTCTGTTGTTGTTCTTGTTGTTGTTGCTGTTGTTGTTGTTGTTGGGACGCCTTTGGTGCCTTGGCTATACGAACTATTCGCATAGCATACTTTTCGGGGTGTGTGCGCTTTGGCAGAGTCATAAAAACTCGTAATTTATTGCGTGGAAAAAGCTTAAATTTCATTTGCCAACAACGACAAAAGCATTGTCATGTTGTTGTGCGTAACTATAGCAACTCCCTGGTACTTACACCGATACACACACACACACTCTTGCTGTCGTATGGCCGCCATTGTCGCTCGGTGCCACCGTGAACGATTTTTAAAGTGAAAAAAATAATTTGTACTGGCCAAAATGAAGCAATGCTTTGGCTGGACATCCTTTTCCCTTTATTGCCACTGCGGCACGAAGTACCGCTCTGCTTAGATACAGACATTTCAAATCTAGCCAGAATTGCTCTCTGTCCGCTTCACCTAGTTAATTGAGTTTGCTTAAAATAAATAGAGCCTGCAAAGTACGTTTAGCCGCTCCCTGCCTTGACTCGCACGCTGCCTCGACATTATATATATACATTTTATTGCTGTCTTTTTATTTCAACTTGAGTCAATATCTAAAAGAATAGATAAAAACAACTCCAGTAATTGTTTTTAAAATGTGCACCACAGTCGGGAATTAAATTAGTCTTTAAACTAATCAAATTTTATTTAGATATGAAGTACAGGAAAACAACACCTTATTAAAAGTAATTGAGCTCTCCTGATTTATCAGCTTAGATTTGGATTTAAGCTATGAAAATAAGTTTTTGGATATGCATATGTATATTCCCTTTAGAGAAAACGAAACGAATGATCGCAGTATCTTTACAAATAGAAACCCTTTAAAGGGTTGTCTACTGGTTCAACTGAAGCTCCTAAATTACAATGTTAAGCGTAAGCACAATAAAAAATATAAATATCGCTTGCAAATGTGACAAAGAAGAATTAGGCCTGAATACACATACACATGCACATGCACATGAACATGCACATACGCGACATGCCACTTTTCCCCAGTTACACAAAATTCATTGAATTGTTGTATAAACAACTGGCAATTTATGCAGTCAAAGTATTGTTGCAGTCTTGAATGCAGAAACATTCTCCCATCTGGCTGGCCCAAAGTTTGTAGCGCTGAAAATGCGTTTTATTTCACAATCGCTGCGTAACTGGCAATATTTTACGCGTAAACTTTGTGCACGACAAGACAAACGAAATGCGTCATGGAAAGCACATACGCACACACATACATATATGTGGGGAATGATAGCACATCCGGCGAAACTCGTATGCAATGAAAAATGTTTAATTGCCTGCTAAATGTGAAATAGCGAATAAATAGTTGAGCGAGGCCCAGGCACAAATACCTGCCCGCCACTTAACCACACGCACGCACACAGAGGCACCCATGTTGGCCTATTAAATGTTGTTGGGCATGTTGCTATGCGGCCTTTGAAACAAGCGTCAAAAGTTGTAATTTATTGGAGGTGGCCAACGCTTTTTGGCTCTAACTGTTTGCGGCTCGCCCACGCCGCGCTCCACTCGCATTCGGCGCGTTTGTCAATTTTAAATTGCAATTTCGTTCCAATTTCGCAAATTCTCAGCAGTGCCACGCCCACAACATATAGATAGAGCCGAGCGCACGAGTATGTGCCGTGGCTAAGCTGCTGACCAGGCATAATTAGTCGTGTGTGCTTCAGCGGCCACATTAAATACGCATCGCAACCGAGAAACCGTCAACAGCAGCCACTTTGCGTGTGCGTGTGTGGGGTGTGGTGTGTGGGGTGTGGTGTGTGGTGTGTGTGTGGGGTGTGTGTGTTGGGTGTGTGTGGGTGGTCCATTAGGCAAAGCAAGCAGCAAAAGTTTCAGGCGCCGATTGGGAAGTCTCCCCACTGGCGACAACAGCAGCGTGGGCAAAACCAACTGCGACGACCGCGACTCTGTTTATATTTGTGAGAGCCGCTTAATTCCAGCAATTAATTTTCATGTTGATCCAAGAAATTGAAATCGCACTCGAGTTGCAACTCAAGGCGAGAAGCTGCCTCACATCCTTTCCCTTGCTCCTTCTCTCTCCCCCTCTCTCTCTCTCTCTAGATTGGAATTGTGGCTGTGGCTCCAGGCTGACTCCACTGAATGGTTTCTCGGACTGAGTTGATAGCAGATATTTGTTGGTCTGCGACAATAGGTCTACCGTAAAAGTTGCATCAAACATCCTTTTGATTACGCTCATGATGAGAGTAGAAAATCTGAAACTAGAACTATTTCAGGATTTCTCTGTTCACAAGTATTTGCTGCAAGTGTTGTGCATTGGCTAATCTATGTTTTATATGCCAGTAGCTGAGCTACTAACAACTACAGGCGGGTAAATGCAACTCAGTTGGGTTTGGCGGCAGCTGCTGCCTATGACTGTATCTGCTCTGCTATTAGTTTTAGTGGCTTCTAAGCAATATCATAATTTGGAAGCGTTGCCAGCAGCGAGCCAATGTATGTGTGTGAGTGTAGGTGTGTGCGTGTGTGTGTGTGTGTGTTTGCGGTCGTTATAACTAAGTACGAAAATTGCGCAATCGCAACGAAATGGATTTTGCTGGATCAACTCAAATTGTGGAACTAATTAAAAATACATTTTGGCTTCTAATTACAAATTTATTTTAAATGTGAAAATTGCTTCGAAAGTTGTTATTAGCTGTGCACGCCCATGGCCAGTGGCCATTGGGTCACCCACCGCCCCCACTAGCAGCGCAGGCGTTGTCCATTAGCCTTGAGGTCTTCGGGCAGTAGTCGAGGCGAGGCATATAGACTAAGCCATTGCCTCAGCCACTGCCAGACGCACTTGCACACTAAATACGAATCCAAAAGCACAGCGTTTTAAAATGTTATTACAACAACAGTTACAGCACCACCAGCAGAAGCAGCAGCAGTAGCGAGCCAGCCATTAATGGCTAAAAACCATTTAAAATCGCCGATGGCGCTGCAAAAAGCACAGCGCAGAGACTAAAAAAAAATTGAGAGAAATGAAAAAAAAAAAAATAAACGAGAGAAGGAACAAAAGTTTATAACCAAACCGAAAAACCGAAACCACGCCTGGGGGTCACCACAATTGCAGCCATTATCTGCACGGTGATTCGGTGGTGCGCGGTGACACGCTCTCTCTCTCTCTCTCTCTCTCTCGCACACACACACACAGAGACAGACATACATGCGGGACAAAGCGGCGTATGAGTGTCAGCTTCATGGCAGTCGTCCGTGTCCCCTTGCCGGCACTCGTGGCTATCAGCGCGTTAATCTGAGCGCCACACTGTGCGCCATCTTTGTATCTGCTTGGCCACAGTTGGATCTGAAGCCGAGCCGGAGTCCTGAAAGCGACTGGCGACTAGAAAGAGACCGACCCAATCCGCAGGCGTTCAAAACTTTTCTCTTTGACTTTGTATCCAGCGTTCTGTGTGCGCCATTTCTATTTTTATAAATCTAATGAAAGATAATGAAATTTTATTTCGCTTCTTTTGATTTCTACGCAGTTGCTGCTGAAAACTAAAACAGTTGAAAAAGAACCATAGATAATTGTGCGTGTGTGTGTGTGTGTGTGAGTTTCATCCATTTATGGAGGAGTCGACCGCCTCAGTAATACACAATAATAGAATTAAAGTAGCTGTGGCTATGGCAGTTGAGAACGCTCTGTGTGGGCGTGGCTGAGCGTTGGCAGGGTGCCGTGGGTTCGCAAAAGTTCAGCTGATAATAAAGTTGTCAACAGCATTCATTTAATTAAAGAAAACAAAGCCAAAGCTATAGCACTTTGGGAATAGGAATACTCCAACGTATGTACCACGCTGACAGCCGAGCGCTGGGAAAGCGAAACAGAGCTCTCTCTCTCTCTCTCTCTCTCTCTCTCTCTCTCTCTCTCTCTGTTAGGAAAGATTAAGGGGAGAAGAGGGCACCGGTGAGAGTGAGAGTGTGTGTGTGTGTGTGAGTGTGCGAGGGGCAACCGAACTGAGCCTGTGTCTACCGCAAAATAATACCAGTGCTGAGATTTATGGCGTTAAGTTAATATGGCCGCCGGAAATGGTATTGTGGTTTGGTCTGACTGTCTAAACAGTGTCTCCGTCTCACAGGGCGTGAGTGGGGGCAGTTGGTGGTTTTTAAGCTTCTTGTTGGAGCGTTTTAATTTGAAAAAGGTACGCTGTGAGCCAGGTTGAAAATCCGTGTTAATAGAGACTTTTGCGGCGCACCTGTCTTAAGTGATGCCTAAATACTAAGAGTGAATTGAAGCTGGCTCGCCACATGCAGAGCTCAGAGCCGAGGGTAATAAATCTTGTATAAATTATGAATACAACTTAGAGACATGTGTATGCGATAATGGATTTAGTTAGCATATGAAGTAGAAAGCCACTTGGAAAAAATAAATAAAATTAGAGAAAATGAGGTGAGAGCGAAAGAGAACTTGATAGCTTGCAAACACTTTTCCCTCACTTAATATTTATAATTAGTTTTAATTGAAGCAGCGAATATTCCCTCCTTGATGGATTAATAGGCTTAAATGTTTATTTTCCAAACATTTGCCGAACATAGAACAAACATTTCCATATAGACTTAATTTGCAGACCTGAAACGAGCGGCAAAAAAAGGGGAAAAAATTAAAATTTTATAGAAACTGAAGGCTTGCAAATACTTTTATAGACTTACTTCCCTTTATATATATATTTATTCTTGCTTGTATATACTTACTTGTTTAAGTTAACAAATGTTTATTCATTGATTGAGAGAGCTGTTTTCTGTTGAACTACTTAGTCAAGTCGAATGTATTTTTTATGCTTGCAGCGCCGACGGCAACTATGAAGTGACAATAATGACAAAAGCAATTCTTCATCACACGGGCAAAGTGGTTTGGAAGCCGCCCGCCATTTATAAATCCTTTTGCGAAATTGATGTCGAATACTTTCCGTTCGACGAGCAGACATGTTTCATGAAGTTCGGCTCGTGGACATACGACGGCTACATGGTAAGTGCGAGTACTTAAATGCTTATATATGCATGTTTATCACTTGGCTGAGGCTCCAGAGAGCGGGCTGTCAATCACCGGCACTGCCACAGCTCAGATCTAAGCCATCCATCAAGGCAGTGGAGTGCTCGGTGTGTTTGGCTACGCTGTCGACTCTGATTGACTGACGGCTAATCGAATGTTAATCAAATGTTTAACTCGATTATAAAAGCATCAAATCGCGGAATCCAATGTCTGACAAATGGGCGTGGCACTCGCACATATCTGTGAGCGAGTGCGTGTATCGTGTATCGGGCGAAGTAAAAAGTGAAATACAACAGCCCAAAATGACTTTTTAAACATGTTCTGCCGAGCAGAACTGACTACGACGACCTTGAAGTGAATGGCGAAACAAAGGGACTCGCTCACTGGCAATTGATTGTGCGCTTCGCTCTTTTATTGTTGCTCGGGGTAAGCAGCCTGTAATAAAGGTTCCTCAATGGGGCGTGGCTCACTGGCTCGATGGCTCACTGGTGAATGGCTGTTATATATTTATTTATTTCAATACTGTTGCTAATGTTTATTGTGTTTTTGTACACTTGACACGTTTCGTTCGCTCGCTCGTTTTTTCATTCCCGGCCATGTGATAAATCACAAGGCTCTCTCCCACACACACACACACACACGTGGCGCACACTTCCAACTACATGTGTGTGCGTGGCGGAGATAACAGCCAGCAGCTGCGTTTAATGAACCAGCGAAGACTTTGCAAACTTTTTGGGACTCGTTTGTCAAAGGCGCAGCAGCAACATCCAAATCGAAATTGACATATAGCAGCGAGCTCCACGTTGTCGACAACGAATTAATAATACACTTACTCATTTCTCTGTTATTCTCTCTTCGTAATGTTAATATATTGTCCGAATGTAAAATGTAAATTCGAATTACGTCTGCTCATTAATTTCATTGAATGTCAAGTAAGCAAAATATTCTCTTTTCCTTTTTGTATTCATAAGTCATACAGAATTATCTGCAAGGCCAGTAATTCTTTTGCAATATATACGAGTAAGTAAACATTTCAGTCGTGCTTAAGAACAGAGTATATTGCTCTGTATTCGCCCTATCTCCTCACTGAGACCCCGGCCAGATAATATCCCTCACAGTTAAAGCTAAAGTCTCGTTCCACACAGCAGTTGCTTTTAATAAAATATCGAAATTAATTGAATAGACTATTTTAGCCTCAGTTTTCTAAGTTTCAGAGCCAGAGTAAATACATTTTGGTTAGGTTGTTTCTGTTTTTAGTTGATTAGTAACCGCTTTATGCTATTGGAGGACTATGGACGAGTATTGCGCAGTCGTTTACTGTGCTCCGTCATTTTCTGGCTTGTTTTTCTCTTCTGGAAAATATGGCGAATTTACTCATCGGGCGCTTCAACATGCTTCACTGAATTTAACTTCATAAACACATATATATACATATATATATATATATATATTTATGTATATGTATGTATGTCCCTGCACGTATATGAGATGATGGAAGGGGGAAACAAGTCTGCCAATATATAAAAATTGTTGCCAGTTGATTTCGTCGCTTATTCAGAATTCTCTTTGTGCCAATTGGCACAACAGGGCGTTAATGTGTAGCTGCGCTCCTCAAATGGCAGGGAAGTAATCGAAAATGGTGCGTGTGTGCCTGAGCTTTAAGGAAAAACAAATTGATTTTTCCAATTAATGACATCAAAGATGTGAAATGTGAGTGTAAAAACTGTTGCTATTCAAATCAAAATCAGTGCGATCTTTAAATAGATGAGCCACATCAAATGAAGACGATTTCCATTAGTCATTCGAAGCGCTGAATTTACTGAATTACTGAAGAGTGTCCACAATATATCACTAAAACAGAGAGCTACAAACAGCAAACAAGCGCAATAAGAAATCAACTGAAATAAATGGTGAAACGTAAATGTCTTTTACGCTCAGATGTGAACGTGAGCCAAAGTTAACTTCGCAGCAGCCATCCTGCTGCCCAAGCTATCGATGGGTGGGGGAGGCAATCGCAATTCGTTGGGCAATTGACGATTGTCAAAAATTTGTCAAAAGTACGAGTACGAGTACGAGGTGCTCGCAGCAGCACCTGATTGGAAATCAGCAGCACCTTCGACTTACCTCGGCGAGTTCAGTGCGCCAGCTGCTAGTCAGACCGGGTCGACACTCGAGCCAAATGTTGTTGTTGTTGTTGTTCTTGATGTTGAATTTCTATCGCTTGTTGGAAAATGAGACAACAAATCAATGTTAATGGCAGAACAATTGCACAGCTGTTGCATTGTCAAACAATTTGAGGCATAAATCAAATATGCTGAAAATAAAGTCGACATGTGAGCTCCGCAGCTCAAACAGCTTTCATACGAAAAAATAATATCCATATAATATATGGCAAAATATATAATAATAATCGGGCTTGTGTCAGTTATCATTCTGATTTATACAATAGTTATACAACCACGCTCCATAACGATTTCCCGATGATTCACAATCACCCAATCCGAATAGCAAATGACATTCAGTGACAGCAATTGTTGTTTCTCTCTCTCTCTCTCTCTCTCTCTCTCTTGAATATTTAGCAATGATAACCTCCACAACAACCATGTACGTGCTAGCAGGGTTTCACGTTATATTACATTAGCGATACGACTTATTCTATAAATTGATCGCATTACAATACTTACATAAGGCTGAAGGCCTCTGCTGCCATAGCCTAGTATTAAGCTAGCCTATAATTTAACTATTAATAAGTTAGCTCTTAAATAAATAAATAAATAAACAATACTTACATTTAATGACTCAATACTTACATTTAATGTAGCTACAACTCAATTCAAAAATCGCTTCTAATTAAATGTTATTTAATTTAATTTAATGTCTGTTTTAGGTTGACTTGCGACACTTAAAGCAAACCGCCGACTCGGATAACATTGAAGTGGGCATCGATCTGCAGGACTACTACATCTCAGTGGAATGGGATATCATGCGCGTGCCGGCGGTGCGCAATGAGAAGTTCTACAGCTGCTGCGAGGAGCCCTATCTGGACATTGTGTTCAATCTGACGTTGAGGCGGAAGACGCTCTTCTACACAGTCAACCTGATCATACCATGTGTCGGCATATCATTCCTGTCCGTGCTGGTGTTCTATCTGCCCAGTGATTCGGGCGAGAAGATCTCACTCTGTATCAGCATCCTGCTGTCGTTGACTGTGTTCTTCTTACTGCTGGCCGAGATTATTCCGCCGACATCGTTGACGGTGCCGCTGTTGGGCAAATACCTGCTCTTCACTATGATGCTGGTCACGCTCTCTGTTGTGGTAACCATTGCGGTGCTGAACGTCAACTTTAGGTGAGTCGAAGCTTGAGCTGAGTTTCTACGGCCATAAAACTCATTCATATCCCTGCAGATCACCAGTCACGCATCGCATGGCACCTTGGGTGCAACGCGTCTTCATACAAATCCTGCCCAAACTGCTCTGCATTGAGCGGCCCAAAAAGGAGGACCCCGAAGAGGATCAGCCGCCCGAGGTGCTCACAGACGTCTTTCATTTGCCGCCAGACGTGGACAAGTTTGTTAACTACGACACCAAGCGCTTCAGCGGAGACTACGGCATACCAGGTGAGTTTCCATCTCTAAGCTCGTCTGCCAGTGCCAGTGGACAGCACAATTGTAAGCGCCTTTGCCAAAGTCGCAAGAAATCTTCAGAAGCCCGGCAAGGCTCCCATTTTTATTTCAGCTTGAGGAAAACTTTTTGTTGCTCGCAACTTTGGCATTGTTGCAGTTGTAGTTGCAGCTAGTTGCGAGACTTGCTGTAGGTTCTGGGTGCCGCCTTTGTTGTCTCCTTAAAATTTATGCGTGTTTTCAACTGGCTTTGGCTGGCGCATTAAGTTCCGAGCGCAGAGCTTTATATACTTGGGTAACCAGGCAGCCAACCAAGCAGTCGAGTTTATATTTCGTTTAAATATTCGCAACTCCGTTGAAATTATACGAATTTGAATGCCCAATGCCGCTGCTGGCGGCTCTGAGCGCAAATAATTTATGGCAATTAACGGGCAATTGCACTGCCAAGTGGCACAATGATGTCGAATAGAACAGAGAACAGGCAACACAAACCACGACAAGCAGAAAGCGGGACAAACGAACCGCCAGACAAGTAGACAAGTTGCGTAAGTTGCTTCAGACAAGTAGCGAAAACTTGCTGCAACTCGGCAGAGAATTATTCCATTTATAAATTACTTTTGTATCGTTTTCTCACTGTCGTCGCCGTTGAAGTGTACAAAATTGTCGAAAAAAACAAAAAATTCAATGACAAACGGCTACAAATACAAACTATTGTAGTTTTAGTAAATGTACGAGGAATATATATATTTATCTGTATTTATTGCATTAAAGAAAGGAAAAAAAGAAAGAGAAATCGATGAGACGCATCAATTAGCTATTTTAACCACAGCTATTTCCTCTTAATATTAAGTATACGACACGTAAAACCACTCAAAAAGCAGACGCCACAGAATTGCAGTTGGCCACGAAGCGCAAAAAAGAAACCCACAAAACTGGAGCTTAAGCCACTTGGTGACTACTTTTTGCTATCCGAAAGTCCAGCCGGCTTTCAATTAACGGTCTTCCTTCACTTCTCTTTCAATTTTTCGTACGCTCTCTTTCTCTTTATGGGTGGGAAAGCAGGAGATATTGAAACTTTAAAGCACCCTGTCAAATAAATACAAAATAAGTGGAGTGCAGCTAGCTATTTACTGAGTTTCTTTATTGTTTCTGCTGCTGCTGCTGCTGCTGCTGCTACTTTCCAGCCTTTGTCCTGCACCTCCTTGGGGACATTGCGAGGAAATAAAAAGGGCACCAATACAAAGCAGAGCAGAGAAAAAGTTACAAATTGCATTTGCGCATGAAAAGATGGAAAATAAAACGGGGGCACATCAAAATAAAAGAGCTGCGAAATAGCTAGCAATTTGATTTACCAAATGCTGTTATGGCGCTCTACAGTAGAGCGAAAAAAACATAACTGAGCGACGAAAGCGAGCAGTAAAATGTGCACAATTAAAGATGTTCGAGAGCATAAGCTAATGGCAAATAGAATATGCAGATGAACTGCGAAAATACGAACCCCAAAGAGAGTAGTAGACTTTTAGACTCACTGTTACAAAAGGAAAGGCATTGAGAGATTTAATTAATTTAGTTAATCAGACCTACCAAAATTAAACGAGCTTCATCTGAATCTTGTGAAATCTTCAAGATATCTAAAACCCTTTTAAAATTAAAAATATTAAATATGGTTAGATCCGAGAATCTATCCCTGGGGTAGTATAAATTAAAGAGAAAAAAGAAAATGAAATATGGGGCAGGTCAATAAGCTCAATAGACGAAGTCTTAGGGATACAATGTTAAGTTTACACATTACACATTAAACAGCTATTTTATAAAGTATACTCTTATTGGTGTAGTAAATCCTGTTATGTTATCTGAAGGCAGTTCACTTGATTTCCATTTTTAGCCCAGCATTATCTTTATTTTACCTTACAATGCCTGTCGTCATCTCTTTTCAGTGTTACCCGCCTCACATCGCTTCGATCTGGCGGCGGCCGGCGGTATAGCCGCCCATTGCTTCAGCGATCCGCCTCTGCCCTCCTCACTGCCACTGCCGGGCGCCGATGACGATCTGTTCAGTCCATCGGGTATCAATGGCGACATCAGTCCGGGCTGTTGTCCAGCAGCTGCGGCTGCCGCCGCCGCAGCCGCCGCCGCTGCAGCCGACCTCAGTCCCACATTCGAGAGGCCCTACGCACGGGAGATGGAAAAGACTATCGAAGGCTCGCGCTTCATAGCGCAGCACGTGAAAAACAAAGACAAGTTCGAGAGCGTAAGTATATAGTTTGTAATAAAGTCCACACTCTACGCAACTCTTAGCCAATCAGTTATATAAAGCTGTTGCATTCCGACTATTGACCAAGCTACAATTAATAATTTGTTTTCAATTAATTAATTCGAAATGACGCCAATTCATTAATTAGTTCTATATAATTCACTTTGCATTGAGAAGCGAAAATTGAAAACGGATAAAGAAAGTAAAGCGAGATTACGTCACAAAATGACGTGGAAAATCATTCGCTTTTCACCACGCCCATTGCAAACACTGGCCAGACCAGTTGCAGCCAGACCACGGAGCAGCCAGTCGGCATGTCGGGCGGGTGGGGTCGCGGCGTGTTTACGCCATCTCCTGATAGCCCGCATTAGTCAGCGAGGCATGAAGCCGCTCGAATCACGTTGCTTGCATTTCTCTAATCAAAAATTGTAAATGGAGGATGAGCCGAGCCGGGAAGGGCGTGAATTTGAAAAGGGCGAGAGCAGACACAGGGCAGATCGGGCGCATCGTCACGTTGAGCTGAATGCAGGCTGAGTGATTGAGTTGTTTGTGCCCAAATGGTTGGCAGCGCGCAATCGGAAAGCGCCATTCTGGATGCAGAGTGCAAGTTTGCCAATCATTGTGGCCACAGCCAGGCAATGCCCTGCCCTGAATCAACTCTGTTTGGGTTCAACTTATGCAGCACAAATTCCGAATCAATAGCGAAATTGAAATAGATTTGGTAATTCATTTCTGAAAAGCTTTCACAAAGTGCTGCGGCTCCATTGCGGACATTGGCTTTTCAAACCAAAATTAATTTAATTAATTCTTTAACTGAAATATATATACGTATACACAGATTATATGGCCTAGATTATGTGATTGTATACAATAGTTCTATTTTTACCAAAATTTGTCTCTGTATTTAATTGTGGTTACAATGGTTTGAACCCGATTTGATTCCACTTGTATAACTTCAACTGCGAGTGAGAGGCAGACGGATGCAACTCGGACTTTAGTTCTGTTCATGAATATATTTAATTTATAAAATCGAAGACTCCCCTCTCATTCTTACTGAACTGATTATCGCATTGATCCGCAAATACAATTTATATGTCTTATATATAATATAATGTAGAGCTAGTTATAGGGAATTTGAATAATTTTATTTTCTCTTGAAATCAAAGCGTATACGAGATATAGTTAAATATTTTAAGCAACTTTCCATTTTTCATTGACAGGTCGAGGAGGACTGGAAGTACGTAGCCATGGTATTGGATCGTATGTTTCTGTGGATTTTCGCAATCGCTTGCGTTGTCGGCACGGCGCTCATTATATTGCAAGCGCCGAGCTTGTACGATGAATCGCAGCCGATTGATATACTGTATTCGAAAATTGCCAAGAAGAAGTTCGAGCTGCTCAAAATGGGCAGTGACAACACCTTATAGCGTCCACTTGGGTTCGCAGCGGGCTGGTGGAATCTAATCCTCAGCTCGCTGCGAGCCCTGTTCGCCGCACGCGACGATGATCGTGGATAATATACAATGAGCCACACCATGGGCGTCTCATCGGCGTTGTACAACACTAGCAGCAGCAACCACAGCAGTATCAGCAGCAATAGTGTCGATAACAACACCCACAGCGACAACACAACGGTAGCCAGCTCATGGAGTCCATTGTAAGCAGCGGAGCGAAGCGAACATTGGAAAATGAAAACAAACTAAGAAAAACAAAAACAAAAACAAAAAGAAAAACAATCGAACGATTGCGCTTGCGATTGCGAGTTTACGAGCAGTTGATCAAAACACGTATGTAAAGTAAAGGAAAGCCAGAATTGTAGAGTTGCGTAACGCTAATCACGTCAACAACTGGGTTGCAGATCAGCTTTGACATACCTATGTATATGACACTGACACGCGACCCTCCCTAGCTGGCAAAGCAGAGGGTTTAACTTGTAGTTTTGGATGTACGTATGTCAGTGTTGGATGGTTGTGCAGTGTTGCACAAAATTGCAGCCAGTGTTGTAAAAAAACAAATTAAATAATAATAATAATCGTTTTGTAATTTGTATTGTATTTTTGAGCGCCAGAAAGTTCCTTGTTGATTTTTAGTTCTAAAGTTTCACAAAATAGAACAACAACAACAACAAAAACACACAATAAAATGTTTTAAAACGGCATTTTAAACTCAAGCAAAAGCAAAAACATGAAAATAAATTAAAAGAAAAATAATAATAAAAGAAGAAGAAAAAAGAAACTTGACTGCATGTGTTCAGTGTGTTTGTATGCGTGTGTTTGACAGTCGCATCGTAATCAATTTTAATTATTTATCTATTTGTGCATATTTTCGCGTAATTTTTACCAAAATACGAATACAACTTAGCCAATGCAGGTTGGCACAATGCATCAAGTTTGAAACTGGTTTTAGCGTAAGTAAGGCGTAGCTCATAAGTAACTGAATTATGTAATGACGTAAGCATAATTAGTAACTAAGTCTTAATTAGTCTTAGCTAAGCTACGTAAGTTTTAAGCCAACTAAAGTAATATTAACGAACCCAAACCAAAAAGTTTAGCCACCCGGCGACTTGGTCATATGAAGCGCGAAATTCTGAAATAAATTTAGCTAAAATGTTGAATAAGACAACATCCAATTTTTAAACTCACACATTTTTACTACAAGAGGTACACACACACACACACACACACACACACATACACATACACACATGTATGTATTACCATATATAAGTAGTATATAAACACACATATATATATACACACTAAAACATAGTTTAAACTCACAACAAGTTTAAGACAATTCAAATTGAGTAACTAAAGTTAATTGCAAAAGTCAGAAACAACACACAACAATTAATGAGACCCCAAATCAAATCTGGAAGCAAATACACTAAACAAAATATATGTGACACTTGGTCACAGTAATGGACGCTATTCGTTTGTGTTATTCTTTAATGTTTTGCCAGACGAACGAACAGAACGACATCTTGAATCTTGAGTCCTCAAGTGATATTTTGGTTAAGTTATGGTAGATGCGAAATTCGAGTTGAGAAACTCTTTCAAATAGGAGTTCATGGCATTCTCTTACAGGTTGTATGCCCGTTGTATTCAATTTCGCAGATGCTTTGCATCTTTGCGTATTAGGAGATTCAATTTAAAAACTTTTTAATTGCCTGCAGCTGAAGTGCTGGAGGGCCGGAGCTGGGCATTGGCATAGCCTTGGCTGGATGCAGTCCACAAAGAAACACCTTCAATGGAAATGCCAGAGCAAACGAAACTTGCCGCAAGGTTTTTTTATTTGCATTTTTAATTGATTTTACAAAACTTTTGCCCACTACATCAACAGCAGAAGCAGCAACAGCAGCAGCAGCAACAACAACAGCAGGCAAAATATTAACAACGCAAATGCCATTGGGCGTCGGCAAGCGCCGCAGGGTATGCAACAAATTAAGTGAGGAATGCAATTTGCATGAGTGCGAATGTGTGCGTCTGCGTCCATCTGTGTGTGTGTGAAAGTTAATAAAAAATACGAAAAGTACACCAAAAATTTGCATAACTTGCATGCAAACGAATGAGGCAAAAACCATAAATGAAAACTGCAGAAACTATTAGCTAGGAATGCCGCGACAACTCAGCTCAGGGTTGTCAAGCTCGCTTGCTGTTTATAATTGTTTTATGCGTTGCTATTGTTGTTGCTGCTGCTGTCGCTGATGCTGATGCTGACTTAACTTTGGTTTGGCATTTTGTGCGTGCGAAAGGGGGGCAAAAGTTTAATTAAAATTCCACTTTCGAAAATATTCAACATTTGTGAATGTGTATTAATTAAAATAGTTTTCCAAGCCAACAAATGTGTCAGTACGACAGACACCAAGCTCGAACAAATGAATACATATATAAATTTATATATAAATAGATATGTACACAATAGTCTGCAATGATTTTGTACAATTATTTATCATTGCAGCCATAATTGGTAATGTGTCGAAAGGCTATTAACAAGCTGTTAGCATTGAAGTGCGCACGTGTTTGCAGGCATTTTCAGAATTTGCAAATATTTAATGCAGCAAAAAATCAATTGAATATTTTAATGACTGACGTCAGAAAGTCTATAGAACGAACTAAGTGTCTGAGCGGATTCCAATGGCAAAACAGAGATTCTCTATTAGAATTTAGCTAAAATATAGAAACTTAAACGAATAGCGTAGCACATAAAAAGCAGAAAATAATTAAAACTTGAAAAAAAAAGATAAACACAGTTACAGAACACACAAACACACACATATAAAACGTAATTTAAATAAATTAAAATTTAAATAGCTGCACCAATTTGGTGTGTTAAAATGTAAAGTGCATAAAAATCAACAGTTAACATTTTTTAATATTTAGCTATTAACTAAACGTAAATAAATGTTATTTAAAACGAAATATCATAAATCAATTTATTAATAAAATAAAATAAAATAAAGGCATAAGCATTTAAACAAACACACACACGCACACACATACACAAACACATACACGGAGACACATTCAACCACAGGCAGCCCATAATAAAATATGATAATTGTACATTGAATAATTACATCAAATATTAAACGTATTCAACTGAGCTTATAAAGTTAAAATCCCAAAAGCACTCAAAAAAGCTAAACAAAAAACAAAACAAAAAAAAAACAAAAAAACAAGCATATAAATTAACAAATTAAACAATTTAAAAACCAAACAGAAAGAGCAAAAAAACAACTATTTGACAACTGTCTCGACTTCCGTTTTGAAAGCATATAATTAAAAAGTCTGAAAACAAAAAATATTTATACACACCCATAACGAGTATATAGAGTATATATACATACACATCTAAAGCCATAATTATATATGCAAAATCTGAACACAGTGTATGTATTGTAATTAGGGAAAACTAAATAACTGAACCGTAAAATCAGAAATATAGATCAACGATCAAAAATAGAAAAAAGCTGCGTATAACTTATTCATAGACTAAAATCTATTGGCTAATATCAAAAATAATAAATAATAATATTAAATAAAAAATAAATATGATTTATTACATTGTTTGTTCTACTGTTTCCAGAAGCTAGAACAAAAACCAATTCGTATGTAAATAGTAAACAATTCATGGAATTCATTTAAACATGTTCGCTTTTAAGTTAATTGTGCCAAAATTGTAAAGAAAATTATACTTGTCTACGTTTTTTTAAGTCTTTTTCCATAAGAGCCGCTTGCTTTGTTCCCAATGTGAATGCCACAACCCATCCAAATTTTTTGCATGGTTTTCGCTGTGTTGCTTAAGAGCTAAGTTTTGAATTAAAAGAAGAAATCGTTTCCCTTAGGATATAATATTGTTTCTTTATTCAAATACATTCAGCTTCCCTTATTTTCAAAGAAGTTACAATTTTAAACAGCGCAAAGCAAAAAATAGATTTAAGCTAAACAAATTTTTGTTATAGTTTTAGACAATCAACAAAATAAATATAATAATTATAAATAAATCGAAAAAGATAGAAAAAACTAATGACAAGTAAATGGCGTAACGTTTCTGTGAATAAATTAAACTAAATAACGTAAAATGCATGTTTGAATTAAAATTGCATCTGAATTGTGTATAGCAAAAACTATTAATCGGCTTTACGGCAGTTGTTCGAATCGAAGCCAAAGTAGGAATGCGGACGATTCAAAGCAAAAGAAATGAAAATGCCAGACAAAATTGAAATGGAAATCGAATTTCAAACAAACATTTTTGTAAATTGTTTCACTTGGGAAAATCGACACGCTAAAGCAAAAAAAAAAAAAACATAGAACTAAAAGCATAAATAAATAAATAAATAATGATACAACTATAACGAAAACGTACCAACTATGCAAATCGAAGCCAATTCGATAAAGTCAAATACATAGACGTGTATATGCTCTCATTGGTTGTGTTTTTAGGTTATAATCAAACTAGCTTGTGTGTGTGTGTGTGAGTGCACAACTACATGCACATGCACAAGCAAACAATCGGTCATTCAATCAATCAGTCAGTCAGTCAGTCAGTTAGTCAGTTAGTCGGTTAGTCGGTTAGTCCAACTCAAATTCATCATTGTACAGTTCATTTGCACATTAAATCACATTTATGTATGTAATAAATTACTAATATTTAAAATTAAATTGAAGGAAAAACAAACTCACAAAATTAATTACAAATGTAAGCCGAAAGTTATGCTAGTAATGTCAAACATTTTGAATTCGCCTTTTTAAAACGCGTTTAGTTTTAGTTTAATGTTTCAGGTTCTAGCTAAATGTTTAGTGTGCTTCGTGTGAAAAAAACGACAAGATTCCAAAATATACAAATTAGTTATTATGAAAAATGAAAACTAAAATAATTATGCAGACTAGTTTTGAGCACAGCAAGCAAAGAGAATAGAAAATAAAAACACAAATAAAAAAGAAGAAAAACTTGTAATTAAAATACTGCCACAAATAAGACGAAATAAAATCCATAAAACCTATAAAATCCTTAATGAATAAAGAAAGATTAAATAATATTCAAATATATCTGCATACATACATATATATGAATATGGTATATATATATAAATTGAACATGTGTGTATCTCGGCTTCACACACCTAAAACAAAGCGACTAGACAAGTAAGATACTCGTACGATAATTCAGACATTGCAAAACGGGGCTCGAAGTTAACATTGCAGTTTAAGTCTTAGCACTTACTGCAACCACTAGCTATAGCATATTACTATATAGCAAATACATATTCATAAATTGTATATATCAACGCTAGTCAATATCTACACTTACACATTCACATTCACACGCACGCACACACTTACACACACAATTATAAGAAACTAGTTAAGAAAGAAACAAAACAAAATAGGCTCAGATTCACAACTTAGATCAAATTTTCCATATAATAGCTATATTATTGACACCAGACCAACATTGCACGATAAACGATATGGCAGCAACAAGAATTTATTTCAGGTACACTTGTTTTGAGTACAGTAAACACAGCAGACAACGAATTCATGTACACAAATTGCTCGACAACACGAACCATTTAGAGAATTGCACAGTTTTGATGCAGATGAAGTGCCCTTTCCAATTCGAAACTTGGTTCCTGAAGGTTGACTAGTGGAATCCATAAGAAAGCAGTGAAGTCAGCTGAATTGGTTTGAACTGCTTTGAAATGGAAAGGGCGCTCGCAACCACAAAGTGTTTCATTTTATGCAATTTTTGGAGCCACACTTAGCAATTACAATAAAAATAATTAGTTAAATGAAAGAAATAGCTATTAACAAAATATATTAAACAAGTAAATTATATAAAATAAAATCAAGAAAATAAGTATTTGATATATATATGCGGCTTGACCCTGAGATTCAAAAACATAAAATCGGATGTCTTCCAATCAAAGGTCGTCTTTTGTAGCAAACACAACAAGAAACAAAGTCTGCGTATTTGCTAAATCAAGTAATTGGAAGCGCACTGACCAGTGGAGCTGATAAATGCAAAAACCAAAATATTACTTCTACTCAAACCAACACCACATAGAAACACTTACACACACACGCACGCGCACACGCACATGTCCACACACAGGCACTGCACGGCTACTCAACTCGCCTAACTTTTCATTGCATACTTTTGAGCGCAGTCCATCCCCGTCTCTATTCAAGCTGTATACATTATGTTTCACAACTTGTTAAGTACCTGACAATAGAAGCCACACGACTCTAGAATCTTTTAGCGGCCTCCTCCACCCAAAGCACGATTTTCAACAGCAACGTCTTGTACATACAATCAGCACACACTCACAGCTTTGCGTTGAGTTGCCAATAACAAATTTAAAATCTATGAAAACAATTTTTAAAAAAGTGCAATGAATTAAAGGTTTCAATGACAGCAAAAAAAAAAAAAAAACAAAAAATTTCCAACACAAAGCACATAAATAAAGCAACCAACGTCTCAACGCAGTCCACCCAATTCTCATTCAGTTCTATTGATTCATTTTATTTGTTTGTCAGACTAACTTTTGTAAAAAAATTTAACATTTTCTGTGAAGACAGGGAGGAGAGAGTAGAAGCGAAAATATTGCAAAAGTAAAATAAATTAAATTAAGAAATTTTACAATTAATAATTCCTTTTCCATTGCTTGAAATATTTGATCAGTTTAATTTATTGAATTTACATGCATGTAACTCGATTTTAATGGAAATGCCTATAAAGTAATGCAAATAAAAATTGGATAGCAGACAAACACACATACACATAGTCACACGAGAACACACACACACACACAGTAACATATACACTTAAATTGTATAAAGTGCATACGAGAACGTTTTGATTGCATCGTTTTTATGATATAGCATATTCATAAATATATATAATATATATATTAATTTGTATGTGAGCGTATAACCATGTATGTGTATGTATGTTTGTGACTGACGAAACGGAAATCAAATGTGTAAGCTACTTAGTTAATGCATCTAGTTGTACTTTTTAAAATCGACAAGTACTTAAGAACCTACCCCATACGCATCCCTCGATAAACATATATAAATTACTATATATAGAAATACATGTGTGTGCATATTTTGTGTGTTAACTGCTAGGTGCCGTTAGTATTAAGCGCTTCCGTTGCATTCTTGTGTACATTTTACAAACAATTTTTCAATTTCAATCTTAATTCATTAATAAACAAGGCAAAAGAAAAAAAGAAATTATGATTAATTATAAATTTTAACAAGATTTTTAACTTAGAAAAACCAGCAAAAATTGTCAAAAAATGCAAACTACTATAAAGGAAAAATCTTGCAATTCACTGGAGAAAACAACACCACAAATTAAAGTTAAATATTAAATGCCAATGCGCATGCTACACTAAAAAATATTTGATCAGTAAATATAAATATACAACATACGAGAAATGGGAAAAACAAAAAGATAAAGAAATATCTAAAATTACAGTAACTGACGCCAAACGAAATATCGAAACTAAACCAAATTTTAGTTAGGCGCTTGTCGCGCCAACTAAAGACAAAAGAAAAGTTTTGCAAACTTATACACAATTCAATTTGAACTAAATTGAGTATTTAGTTAAATCAAATACAAAACGTAAGTTAATTAAGCTATGGGTATAGGAAACTTATGTAAAATATTTGCAATTAAAACAAAAAACAGAATATTTGGCTTAAGCGTAGGCTAAACAAATATAATTACACTGCAAATTAACAAAAAGAAAAAAAAGGAAAACAATGAACTTGTAAACAAATGTTTGCTCATTAATATTCAAAGTAAATGTCAAACAAAAATTAAATTTTAAAAATTGCATTTACATTTCACAAACCAAACATACATAATATATATGTATACATATACATATAAACATATATACATGCATACATATAAAAAACATTCAAATCCTTTTTGAATAACAAAAAAATATACATATATATATATAACATATATATAAACTAACAAACACAAATCACACTACACTACAAGAAATTATACACGCAGTCACAACAAGCACACAAAATGTAACTCGAGCAACAAAGTAACTTACCAAGCAACCACAACAAACTATATGAACTAACAGAAGCTAAAACAACACAAATAATGACTCAATGCTAGCAAACGAAATGTATAACGTAAAATTTGCATTTGCAAGAAAATATGAAAAACACAGAGCAGAAGAGAAGAAAAATACAGTAAAGCCAATATGGCCAGGGAACGGCAAGCATAAAGTTGATGAAAATAATAACAGCAGCAAATGCAAAATAAAAAAAAAATATTAACACAGAAAAACAAAGTTAAAAAATAAATAAATGCATAAAAAAAAAACAATTACTATATAAATAAATGTTACGCGTTATTAAATAAAGAAGAATGAAAATAATTTGTTTTAAAAAAACACCTCATTGTTTCTTTAGCTGTGGCATGGGGCTCTAACCATTCCATTTTGCAATTCTTATTAACTATCAACTGAAATAATTAGATCTCATTTGATTTACATTTTATTTATCTTTTCTTTAAGGCTCCTTCTAGCAGCACTTGCTGTTCACATAAAATTGTACTTGGTAAACTGCGCTGGAGCTGCCACATAGTTGCCCAGAGCCAAGGCCAGCAGCGAGAACTGGCAGCCCGGATAGAGTTCATTGCAGTCGCGAGACTGTCGCTTGGAACGCCTATAGATGCGGTCGTAGTGGTGGTGCGCCTGAGGCTCGTTGTGTTCCACCGGCACGGCGGGCATGCTAAACACGGCGCGAACAAGCTCCTCCAACATGTTGCCACGCTGGCCGGGAGCATGCATGTATTTGGCACTCTCGCACAGAGCACGCGCCACACAGGCGCGTCCATTGAAGCCCATGCTGAGCAAAGGAAGTCGGGTTGTGGTTAGGCTAGGCTGACTTAGATTGGAGCCTACTTACTGATCGAATGCGGACTGTATTTCGTCGTAGAAGCTGCGCCTCGAGCGTCGCTGCACCAGGGGCTTGGTGAGATTGGCAAAGCCATGTGCATTCTGTATAACCCAATTGTGGTTGGGCAGGTCGTAGGCAACGCCCCAGTTGACGGCCCAGCTCAGGTAGTCCACATCGGGATTGCCAATCATGCCAATGGTGAGGCAAATTGCCGCCTATGCATCGAGATAGTTAGTTGACGCCACATCAACGGGCTGCATCACTGAACTCACACCGAAACCGAAGAGCCCTCCGGAAATGCCAGATATCGTTTCTGCCGGCTGAGTAACTTTGTCACCGCTCTTGTGGCATTGCCACCTGCCCCAGCCACATGCTGTGCCTCAGTCACAGGTGCTTGACTCACTGCCAGCAAAACTATTGCATTTAGCACCAAGTGCAGCAGACGAGTCATTCTTACCGCGTGCCGTTTGAATAGAGACTGATTCAGCTTACCGATACCCAAGTGCTAACTCACCTGCTCTGCACTAGACTTACCTCTTTGGTGGCCGCCAGCCTAAGTGCTGTTGCCCCTGCTGATTAGCGACTGCCTGCAAATACTCGCACAACGGCTCACAATTAACTGCCTCCAGCAACGCCCAAATGTCAACAGCGACCGAACGGACCATTGCTCCATGCAAATTTGTAACAACGTTCAAACTCTCGACCCTCACAAAAAACTATCCGGTATTTACAGCAAATAGAAGCGGAAACCAACACAAATTAAGAGAGAGAAAAAGTGCGAACATGTAACCAGAAATGGGATAAAAAATTATTCGAATAAATACATACATATATATATATATATATATATATAAATAAAAGTATATGTATGCAAATTTATACATATATATATATATATATATATATATATATATATATATATATATATATATATATATATATATATATATATGTATAAATTTGCATACATATACTTTTATTTACTTATATGTCCGCTTTTGGATATTCGCTTAAAATCAATTGCACTTTTTAGCGCGACACATAATGAAAAAACCTTTTTTTGCGTTTTCAATTTATTGCCAAGCATTTTTATTCTTTTTCAGTAAACATTAAAAAATGGGCGTTTCCGACATTCTGGAAAAAACTGCAAGCGAAAAGCCAAAAGCGCTATGTTTCATTAGTGCACAATAAAGGCTGAGCTTTAAATACAAAACAAAAAATTTACAAATATTAAAAGCAACAATTCGCAGCAATAAATTCATGTTAAAACATTGTATAATTTGTAAAATCAATTGATTTTGTAACTTGTCTCATTTCACCAAAATTATAGCATATTATATGCCTCTCTCTCTCTCGCACTCTTTCTCTCACTCCTTCTTTCTAATTTACAGCTAATAGCTCGATAATTATTTCTCTCTCTCTTTCTATCCTTCTTTCTAATTTACAGCTAATAGCTCGATAATTATCTCTCTCTCTCTACTTCTTCAATCTCATTCGTGCAATCTAATTTCTCTATTTCTTTCTTTTCTCTCTAGATTTTTTTGTTCTTTTTTTCAGTTCTTTTTCGTTTACTGATATATTTTACTTTCTTATTAATACCTCTTTCCCCTTCTCTCTTTCGTCTTTCTTTAAAAAAGTGTTTATTTGAGTAAAGTTTTCAGCTACTAAATTATAAATCAGAATTTAGAAATTAGAACCAAGACTTAGCCCGTCAATCAAACCAAGTCCTCTAAATGCTTGTCAATATATATAATATATTATTGATGAGTTATACGCTAATACTCAAGACTTATTGTTGGGCTAATTCCAGCAAGATCAAACAAGAATACATAAGACAGCGAATACTTACACACTTCTTTATGTATAAATAGACGACCCACAAAAATGAAAGCAGATTTCGTTCGCTAATATCGTTACTCTCCCAATTAGCAACATGTAACTCATTTGACCGACATATTTTCTAATTGAACAATCACAGCACATGATTTTCAGATTAACTAAAAAGCTTTGCATGAATACAATATCTGATTGTGTTTTTAGCTTTATTTGTTAAAGGCGTTAGAAAATTTTCCCTGAAATTGTTGACTGAAGTGTAGCAAAAAGCTCTGCGGACAGTATGCGCCGTACCAGTGCGCGCACTCATGCAGCGAATGGCCAGCGGTAAAAGCCTTGCGATACGGCGGCTTATGGGCAATCTCCGGATACACGTAGCGCAGCAGAATGCGAAAGATATCGTGGAACAGCGACTGACCAGGTGGCACCAGCAGATGACGGGACTCGCACAGCGTTCGCATGATGCAGTAGCGCGGCTTGTACTGGTGACTACCCAAGAGAGAGAGAGAGAGAGAGAGAGAGAGAGAGGGAGATGAGGGAGAGATAAGCGTGTGCGCTCTTTGGTGTATTTAGTGTACTCACATCTCAGACAGCATTACCAGCAAATCAAAGAGCAATCCATGTGGACCCAGCCCCTCGTTCACGAGGTTGGCGCCATTTCTCTTAAGCTCGCGCCCCAGACGCCGGGTCACTGCAGTGGGACGGCAGTAAAAGTTGCCATACGCATCCTTCACCAGCTGGGATGCAGGACAGCCGCTGGATGGCTGCTGCACATCGGATTTGCGGTGGCCCAGAACCGGTGATACCTGGGGATACGCGTAGTAAAAGGAGTGTATGGGATCGGCTGGACTTAAGGGAATAATCAACGGTTGCTGGGCATACAGCAAAGGTGCTGTTGCTGCAGGTATCACGGGTACTGCAACTGGCACAGCTTTTGCTGGAGCAGGTGCTGGTGCTGGTGGTGGCGGAGGTGGTGGTGGAGGCGGCGGTGGTGGCGGTGGAGGTGGTACTGGTTTTGGCTTTCGTCTGCGTCTTGGGAACAAGTCATCAACTGAAAATGGCATTGGATAAATGGAAGTCGCCTCACCAAGCAGAATCAAGCCTCGAGGTCTAGTATCCAGGATAGCCTTCGCACAATTGCAAGTCAGCTGTTGAGCAGAAGATCATGGGATGGCGTTAGAAATAGCTCACAACCGATACCGCAGATGTAGTTTTTCTCCTATTGAAGATATACTTAGTGCAATGCAGTTTCTAGAATTTCTTCGTAATAGATTTTGGATCAATAAGCCTTAGGCACACGTAGAGTCTTTGGGGGCAAGGTTACTCACTGAGACGGCGGTGCCCTTCTCAAAGATAAGCCAGCGCTTCTGCCGGTGCAGCAACTGGGGCAGGTTCGTTGGTTTCTCGCGGAGATGGCTGACAGCGCGGTTGTTGGAGCTAGAGCTGCTGTTATTTCCAGTGCTGACCAGAGTCAGCAACGTGGTAAACAGCAGTGCCAGCAGGAGTAGACACGGTATGCGATCAGCCATAGCTACGGCCAGTGCAAGCTCCAATCGACTGAAGTGTAGACAAGGCGGCTGTCGAGCTGCAGAGTGGAGTTGGACTAAGAGTCTTGAAGCACGCGTGGCCAGTCAATTTGGATCTGGAGTGCTGACCATGATTGACCGCAATGCAAGTTTGTTTGGTCAAGCAATTAGTTCGAGCTGGCTACGCAGCAAGGCCTCAGGGCTGAGCACCAAGAATTGGGTCATGCTCGAAACCAGTTTGCAATCTAATTTAATTAACAACTTGGCATTTGCCACACATCAATGGGAAGAGGAGACGACGTCACACGATGTCACAAATGCTGTTTCCAAAATCAAAGCCCAATCTTTGATTCAGTTATCGAAAAATACGCAGCCAGAATATGTCAAGCACTTGGCTTGGTCCTGGCCTGGAATTGTTGCTGCTGCTACTCTTGACCCAATGCCAGAGCGGACTATCCCTGAATGCTTGGGATAAAAGCGATGCGTTGGATGTGTTTGCCACAGCACCACAGCTGACAGCAGCCATTGATGCACATACCAATCATGGCATTAGCGGCATCAACAATATCACGCTGACAGACGCTGAAGAAATGGACCCATCGGAGCAGCATGGTGCTTCATGGAAGCCTTTATCGCAGCGCAAGCTCTCGAGAGGGAAACGCTTTGTGGCATTTCCTGTGGGTTCATCGGCTTCGGTAAGTGCACAGCACACAACACGCACGGACAATAGCATCAAAGTTTCTGCATAGTTTAAGCCAAATTCCTTGCAAACTTAGGCCGCAATCTGTCTGACCACGGGCGTCATTGGCAATCCCCATTTCCTGTACTTCAGCTTCGGCCTGAATTGGGGCGTTGCCTACGATTTGCCCAACATCACATGGGTGCTACACAATGCATATGGCTGGAAAAGAAAGAAGCCCCACTTAGCCCTAGCCAAAATCAAACGCAGGCATCGACGTGATCTCTATGGCAACTTGGAGACAATGATAGATAGGTAAGTCTGAATACAATCTAGGTCAGAAACTGTGTGAGTTGCATATATATTTATAATACATTGATTAGTTAAAGTTACTTAAAGTACAGTTGTTCAATTTCGACTGTTCCCCACTTAACGAAGGCCCAGCATCACTTTGTGATTCATTTTAGCTTCTTATATGTGTCAAGTTACAGTTTAGTTGGATTTATCTCCTTTAAATACTCTTTTTAGTATTTATATACATTACAATGAAAAGCAAAAAATATTTTAAGCTTAACACATCAGCCAGCTTGGCACTTGCCCAAATCAAACGCAGGCATCGACGTGATCTCTATGGCAACTTGGAGACAATAATAGACAGGTAACTTTAAGTACAGCCTCATCAAATAGCTCTGATAGTATGGGAGATACTTTTACAATTCTCAAGTGTACTAGAAGTTTTTAATTAATTATTTGGGGTCCATGGAACAAATATACGATTCGAACCATTTCTATTGTCCTGTACCTAACACAGGAAGACCCTTGCTTTGTTATTCACTTTAGTATCTTAAAGAAATCTGCTTATATTTTAATACATTGTGTTCTTATACTCATTTAATAAGTTAGAGAGTATATTAATTGTATGCCATATACGTCTGTCCGTCCTTTAGATACGCATGTGGACTGGGGTTTGGCAAATTCAAAAATAAACTAAATCTTCCAAAGTATAACAACTATGTTTGCGAGATTTTATAAAAGAAAAAATTATAATATACTATTTTATATTATATAGGACAATCACAAAATTTGAATTGCAATTATTTGATTCAGACTTAATGTTCTAATCGTGCTAAGAGTATCACAAAGTCGATTAGGTAACATGATATCCTTATGCGTGCATTGGTATACATTCAATAAATTCTCAAGAGCTAAATCATATTATATTTAGCTACTTTAGATGCCCTCAGTGTTCGTGGGCCAACCGACTGTTCCATCTTGCACTAAAGTGCGATTGTATATGGAACTATACACACTTATATATAAACAGATATATTAACAAGAATGCGTATGTGTGTGCGTGTGTGTGTCAGTGCTATAGTCTGCCCAGGCACTTGGCTTATCACGCACAGTGCGGCTAAACCCAAGACAACTTTCGCAGCCCAAGTGGTCTGCCCTTCCTCTTAAAGTCTCAGCCTGCCACGCCCTTCTTCTGGCACGCCTGCCAGCCACAACTATATTCAGTTTGGCTGTTCGACTGTGTGTGTGCGTGAGTGTGAATGCGTGCGGCTGGCATAATAATAAAATGTTGGTATTTTATATTAGCATTTAAATTGGCTTTTTGTATGCTTCGGAAATAGTTTAATATCCGAAAAGTCCTCTACGCACAACTTTAATATTGGCCCAAGGAGAACTGCATCGCAACAAAGACTATAATTGGAACCGAAAATTATGTGCAGCGTCTTTACAGGACGGACATCTGCATATATCATTCGAATTTGCAGTTCCCAATTGCCGCAATCTGATTCGTTCAATCTGTAAAATGCCCAAGCCTTATCAAAGCGGAACAGATACGCACCGACACACACACACACACACACATATATATAGGGGGAGAGGAAGGGAGTCACATTGTCATGGTAATCACAGAGCTTTGGTCTATTTGTGCGTCATTTGCAGCGACTGCTAAGCTTCAAGTGGTCATCAGAAGTTTTGGCCCGAACATTTGACTTTAACTTGGGTGCCCCATTGACCTTAGCAATGCCTTTATACACGTGCTCATCTTTGCATTGGGGCCTATTTTATGATTGTCTCCATTCGATTCGATTCGAGGCGATTCGATTCGTTTCGTTTGGCTTTCGCTTCGATTGTCTGTTTTGCCTAGCGCCCACAATTGATGCCTGCCAATTTTTGGCCATTGACTTTGGCCTTGCTTTACGAGCCTCTTTCTTCTAATGGATCCACTAAGCGCTTTGCTTTGCCAACAAACATTCCTCCCCACCCCCACACACACACACACACACACACACTTCTGTGTGTGCTAAGTTGGACAGGAGACATGTATGTATGGCTGTGTGTAGTCTGTCATGCAAGGCTAATGAAGTTGTTTGTTTGCTTACTTGTTTCTACATTGCCAGAGACTGCAAAGCCTCACTAGGCTTAGGCAGATTCACAACTTTTGCCAACTTACTTTAACGAATTCTATATTTCGTGTATTTTAGTTGATAAATGCCTAACTAAATCCAACTATTGAATTATATTAAAACAGATTAAGGTTTTTTCTCACATTTTAGTAAACCAAAGTGCTCAGAATCTAGTCATAGCCTCAGTCAAAATTTTTATTAAATACAAAAGTATACGAATAATATAATAAATGAAATAAAAATATTTAAAAAATAAATAATACAAATTAAAGAAATATAATCAAAAAATATATAAATAGAATAAATAAAATAAACCACAAATATATAAAAATGAACTTTTATCCAAAAAATATGATTTCAAACAAGAGGAATGCAAAAAAGTTTTTGAATGAAAAATATCATTAAGTGCTATCAGCTAAAAATATTTAACAGCTCTTAAAACACTCTAATTAAAATAAACATTTCGGATATCCTAAAAGCTTAAAGTCTGTCGATTTTACATACTGAAGTAACCTTTACTCCTGGCATAGAAGCTGCTTAACTGTTCCTTATAAGCAAACAATTCTCAAGGATTACAGAACATAGAGCAGCTAGCACTCCACTCCATCAATGGAACGGCAATCAAACCATCGATCTTCATCGCTGCAGGAGGCATCTTTGACTGCGCCACGGACGCTAACTATTTTTGCGCAAGACACCTGTCACGGCAGCCAGCAGGTGGACTTCTTGGCCCAGACAAGCGTTATAGGCAATTCAATTAAGCCGCAGCACCTGCCACAGCCTTTAAATGAATGTGTGCGTGTGTGTGTATGTTTACCTTGGTGTGAGGTCTGTCTGTGCCGTGTTTATTGTAAACGTGACTGCGACTGCGACTGTGTCTGCTGCTGTTGCTGTTGCTGGTATTTGTTGGCACTGCCGAGAGACGTTGCAGCTGCATTCCGACACTAACTGTCGATTGGCACATTTGCACTTTGGCAATTTGTTTGGCAGCGATTGTTCACCTTTTGTCGTTGGCGCTGCAAGCGTCTTGCGGCAGTTGCAGTCGGTGCTTCAAGCTGTGTGGCACGTAGCTGGCCATGATTTACGCGCGCTTCCTATTGTTTAATTATCGTTTAATTGTTGCAAACTTTTTGATTTACGATTTAATTGCGACGACAAGTGCCGCAAATGCAGCCACTTCGCTGCCAGCCGTTTTCATGACTCATAAAACTGACGCGCCACTTGGTAGCGTCAACGCTTCCAATGATTTATTGCCGCCATGGCCGACGCTGCAGGCAGCATTGATGACTATGATGGAACGTGCAAAGACAACGTCGGCGTCATCTGCGCCCTCCGCCCAGGCGCTGCCAGCCAAATCCAAGCGCATACTGAGTCGACCCAAGCGTTATCTCAGCTTTCCCGAGGGCTCCTCCTTCACCGTATGTGTCACTGTCACAATGGATAGCGCCGCACGTCCATCCCCGATCCCCCGACTCCACTCCTAGTCAGCAAGCTGAATAACATCTCTGATTTCTCGCCTTTTCCACTGTTCAGGTTGCTGTATGCTTTACTGTCGGCATCATTGGCAATCCCTACTTTGCCCACAATAGTTTCGGTCTTAATTGGGGCGTGGCCTACGATCTGCCCAACAATACGTGGGTCCTCCAGAGCCTGCACGGCCTCACACGGCGTCCAACACTTGCGCCAATTCTGCGTCGTCGCACTAGAAGCGCAATCTATCAGGATATTGAGGCTATCGTTGATAAGTAATGCAATGCATCGAGGGGCACTTGATTTACTATGCTCGAAAGAAAACTTATTTGCTTGAAATGGAGAAAGCTCTAGGAAAAATAGACCTACACCCACTAACAATTTATGCATACATCACATGTCTATATCGAGCAGTTTATGGCAATTGTATTCTGATAGTTTGTGCATTTCATTGTTTATTAAGTTTCGTAAAAACGATTTTCTTAGAATTTAACAGCATCCATTATATAATTCTAGTTATTAAAAAAATAGTTATTAAAAGTACTAAATATATATAAGTAACCTTTAATATAAATAATCAAAATCCATATTAATAAGAAGTCATCTTTAAAATTTAAGCAGCTCTTGCAAATAATATTTCTCTTAAATTAAAAATTATATAAATTATATAAAACTCTACATGCTGTAAATATGTAATTCTAATATGTATGTGTATGTATTAATTTTTCGTATTTTTTTGTATACATATTTTATTATTGATTTTGAAGAACCCATATGGCAACTCACAATTCTAATATATCTGCAATATTTTATATTCATTTATTCAAATTGATCTTTAGCATGGGCTACAATGGACGTGATTGTGTTCTGCGCACTCTTTGCGAGAGTCGCCAATATTTCCAGCGAAATAAGATGAACATGATTGGAGAGATGCTGCGCATAATCTTCAGGTAAGTGGCCTATAGCTAACAGCAACTCGCTGTTATATGAATATAAGCAATTTAATCTGCATATTAAGCAGTATATGTGTGTATTGATTTCTCACTGTGCTTCACTCTTACAGTTTGCCCAAGCAGCGCGTTTTCACGCGAGAGCGGGAAGAGAATTCGGACATTGTGCACTACGATAATGCCTATCGCCACGCCCATAACTTTGATTGCGCCCAGCAATACGCCTGTCAGTTCTCGCTGCTCGAGTTGGCTTTCGGTAAATACTCGAAGCCACCGAAAAATTATTATGCCCAATAAATTGCAAAACAAAAATTGTCGCATGGAATCGTTTTAATGTATACGCACGTCGGGTCGCAGTGCCGGTCCCAATCACTTGTTGCCATCGGGTTATAAATGACAATTCATTTTTCTCGACTCCCCTCATTGCATCCCATTGTGTCCAATCGAAGGCATGTCGAGGTACGTTGTCTGGCTCCGAGAGTGGAACTGAGACCAAACCCGACGACCGACGGCCGACGGGTGTGGGTGTGGGTGTGGGTATGGGTGTGGTGTGTGTGTGTGTTGGGGTGTATGGCAGCATTTGTTGCCGTCTGGCGCCACGACCTACAGAGAAGCCAGAACATTATTTAATTGAAAAGAAATATAAAAAGGCAGCAACAGTATGAGGAGCAGAAAATATATTTGGCAAAGTTTCTGGAAATTTAATTTAATCAACAAGCTCGGAAAATTGCTTCACATGACAGTTGAGTGAAGATTGAGTGGAACATAGGCAGCTGGTAATATTTGTTAAGCACCAGGGCTGACAACTTAAGATAGGTTCCTAGATCCCTTAAAGTTCATTTATAAATATTGAAAAACAAATTAATAAAATGAAGCCTAGACAATGTGTTTTTCATTAACTTATATAAAGACATATGGGACTTGCCAGCATTGGAGTCCCTGGAATATACCACATCTCATTTGAACTAAGATAAATCGTCAAATAAACTCTGCAGCTGAGTCATGACATTTTAATGATGTGTGGCCTAATGCGGCCCAAATAAAGAAGTACATTAAATCATTCCCTGCAACTAGAATATTCAAAATGTCTAAAACGTGCTCCGAAGCGAAACTGAGAGCAATTCTCCATATGAATTTATGTATTTACTGCTGTGCATAAATAATGCGCATAAATGTTATTTAACTATATTGCAATTGTAAGCTCAACATATATATATGCTTAGAAGCTCTCCAAAGAAACCCAATTTTTGAAATGAAAACACTGCATGCATACACAATAGTCGAACTTGTGGCCAGATACTTTGCATATATATGTATGTGTGTGTAGTAATCTTGTTTTATTTTTATAGGATTATCCACAGATGTAATATTCGAGTGCAACGGGAATTTGTTAAGGAAGAGAACAGTTCATACTCTAGTCTACATCTACTCAATCCTTAGTAGTCTCAACATATCTCCTGCTGGTTGCATTGCTGACTGCTGCAGTTCTGGCCCTACTAGACTTATATGTAGAAAGAATACTTGCGAGCATTTTGGTAATTTTTGTCCAGATATAAACAGTATTACAGTAAATTGAGCTGCCTTCAGGCATTTTATTTGTTGGAATCATATATCAGTTAATCCTTACAGAAGCATTTGCAAACGCTTAATACTTTACGTGATGACACTCTGACTGCCCTGGCTTATGACCTACATTTGAAGCCAAGACATAAACTAAAACAATGTTCACATTTCATATTTTACTTATAAACACGATCATTCCCAAAAGTTCTATCATTAGAATAATTAGTGAGTGTAAATAATCAAAGGCAGAGTTTCACCCAGATCCAACTCTTCACACCTCTTGCATTGCTGCGTCCACAGTTGGCTTGGTAAATTCTTCTTGTCAACACGAATCAGCACGAAGATTAGCATCGTGAGAGATGGAGAGAAAAAGTGTTAACAAGTGGACGTCATGTCCGGCTCTCTTCTGAAGGCAGCCAGCGAATGGCCAGCGGGAGAGAAAATGAAGCGAAGAAGCAAACGTAAAAATAGTACAACTAGAAACAGAGACACGCGATGTCACAGCTACACACAAAGCGATAAATAAGTAAATAAGCAACGCCAACAATAACAAACAGCAACAAAAAGCAGGGCACAACGACTTTTCAGTTGTTGTTGGCTGTTTGTGTGTCTGTGAGTGAGGCTGCAGCTTAAGCCGGGGCTGAGACTAAGGCCGAGGAGCTCTGGACCGGAATTTATGTCAAACAGATTAAATATACCGGGCATATCAGTCAGCAGGAAAAACTGGACCGGAGCACGTCGCAGACGCGAGCAGACGATGCGAACAGAGAAAACGAAAACAGAGAAAAAGAAAAAGCTAATGTAAAATTAAAAGTGAAGTGAAGCAATTTGCGAAATACTTTTTATCAATAATGTCATCGCCGGGTAGTGTATTAATTAGTGCCACAATTAACAAGCGTGAGCGCCGAGGCAGCCGTTCCTTCATTCACCTGTCAGCACGGCAATCAGCGGCGGCTGTGATGCTGATTCTGCTTCTGCTTTGCATGTGTTCGGCTGTCGTCCAAAGTGCTAACACTGATGACGCATTGTCCGCCCTCGCCGACAGGCATCGCAACAGCAGCGACAGCTTTGACATGCATTATGACAACTTCAACTCCAACGAGCTGACAGCTCACAATGACACACGGATTCTGCGACGCGGCAAACGCTACCTGGAGTTCCCGAAGGGCTCGCGTATGTCAGTGAGTTACATCTTGATGCGTCTGTAATCGTCTATACTCCTTGACTCCCCTCTATGTCCACTTCCTACCTGCAGTGGCGTACCAATGGCAAAAACAATTTATTCGCGATCCACACACTCTTCGCCTATGGCTACGGCTTTCGAACCAACTATCCCTTCCCTGACGCTAAGGAGCAGCGTTGGAAGAGCCGCATTGTCTTCAAGCGCGATTTGTTCTCGAAACTAGAGTCTGCCTTGGATGGGTAAGTGCTGCCTACGATCATCGTGGTATCCTTACGCACTTCAATCGAGCATCCTTTCTGATCAGCCATGGCTTCGATGGACGTGCCTGCCTGCTGAAGTCCTTCTGCACGGCAATTTTGGATGTTGATAAGCCACATAAAAAGAGTGGAATGTTGTTCAAGCTGCTCAAGCTAATCTTTAGGTGAGTAGAGAAGGGCCCAAGCCTATGACTGTTAACTTCAGCTCTATTCGCATCCTCAGACTAAGTGATAAAATGGCTCAAGCTATTTGTTTCTTCTCAACATTGTTTTCCAAGAGCACAAATTAGTTTTCTAAGAAATGCAGCAGTTGTTTACTCATTTGCTGTATCCACTTCACATAGTAACGACAAATTACCACATGGATAGGCATTGATTCAATGGCACAGAAATACGTTATGGCTAAGACAACTGAACCGTTGAATCGGGAGCACTTAGTGCACTTAGCAGCCTAGTAGTAATCAATGTTAAAGTCAGAACCAGTTTGAGTTTCCGACATGAACCTGGTATGTTTGTCAGATTTGTAACTGTCCGTTCGCCAGTCACGCAACGTTTAGTTCAGTTCTATGAGTGCAACCGCAGCAATGCGCACTCACCAGGCTTCACTGCTGCTAACAGCTGCTTTGGTCACTTTGAGTGTGGCTTTGGAGCAGAATGCAACTGCTCCACATAGTCGAGCCAAGCGCTTTCTGGACATAATCGAGACGTCTCGTATATTTGTGGGTAACAGCTGAACAGCAGCAGCTTCGCTTGCCATTCGACCTTAGCTAACAGTTGCGTCTTTCAATTTGAAGTTTCGCGTAAATGTGAAGAACAATGTGATACCAAGCCCAGCCATTTGGGCCCACGGTTATGGATTTCGAGCTAACACGCCGGTATTAGTGAAGCGGGAGAATCGACCCTTCAGAAGGGACACATACGAGCTGGTGCACGAGCTAATGGACCGCAGTGGCCTCGACGGTCAAGCCTGTGCCCTCAAGGCATATTGTACAGCATTAGCTGGCCATAATAGTCAGGGTTTCCTATTTAAGCTATTCAAATATATGTTTACGTAAGTTAAGTTCCACTATAATCTTAGCAATACATTAAAAAATATACAATTTCTTCAATTTCTTATTAGCCTTGAGGATCATGAGAAACATCACATTCCGTATCTGCGCGAGGAGAACTGCCAGCAGATTCTACATAGCCACTGCCCGCTCAGCTTCGATAGCATATCTCCATACACAGATGATGTCTAACAAATCTGATAAAACTCTGCAACCGAAAGTTAAATAAATAAAGCTAATATATGAGTGAATAATATATTAAATGTGTCTAATTCTTAGGGTTAAAATGATGTTAGTTACAAAAAAAATTACTTTAATTTAACTCAAAAAATTAGTTTGAATTGATCTCGGGTAAAGTAATTTTAGTCCACATCAATAGACACTTAGTAAGTAGTACACAGTACAACTAGTTTCTTGTTTGTATATCAAGAGCTTAAGTTATTCATTAAGTCTTAATTAATTATTGATGGCTTTTTATTTTGTGCAGCAGTTCGTGTCTATGCTGCGTTATTTATAATTAAGCTGTGCCATTTCCAGGTGACCTTTTTTTATTGCTGCAAGCAACATGCATTTAATTGGCATTTTTATTAAACAGCCGAGGCGAGCTCAGCAGGGCAGAGCAGAGCAGAGAAGCAAGTAGAAAAAATACAGCATACTTTTGAGGGCGCCCATTGTTGACCTCATTGCATGACAAAAGTTGCAGTTGCTGCTGCTGCTGTTGCTGCAGTTACAGCCGCTGATGCTGATGCTGTTTAATGTCACCAGCATGAAATGCCAAGTGTTGTTAAAATGTTTGCAAGCGCCTTTGAGCCAGTTGACACGCCCATGCCCGCAGACCTGTCCTCCACGCCCGGCATTAAAAATTAACTTTAATTAAGTTGAAAACATAAATTACACGCACGCATACGACGGCATTAAAATGCACACAGTCTCACTCACACACACACACACACGCACATCCTCTCACACACATGCATGCGTGCACATGCAGGCATTTGTTGTAATTGCACAATTGCTTCTGCGGCTGTTGTAGTTGTAGTTGTAGTTGCCGGCACTCTTCAAGTTTGTTTCGCACACAAAGAACTTCCGCTTTTTGCAGAAGGACCCGACCACAGCTGCAAATGAGCTAAGCTGATCTAATTGAACATGTGCGACTAACACATACCCTGTACCCTGAAAATGCCTAACTAAATAAGTACATAAACGATTCTCTAGAAAAGTGAGCTACTGCCATAGTGAATTCTAAACCTAAAATTTAAACTGCTTCTTGTATTTCTCTCAAACACGCACACGCACAGTCTTAGTCAAGTAATAACTCTGTCTGTTGTGTGAGAAATGGGTGGAAGAAGCTGCAGCAGGGGTCACACTCCAAAAGGACTCCAATTCCCATTCCGAATTTCTGCATGTGCTTGATGATGTTTTATTCGTGTTGTATTTGTATACCTTGACAGTATTTAAAATAAATTGCGTACCAGAAATTCAAGTCACTTCCCTTGCCGAGAGCAGACAGTGCATCAGCAATTAGGTTCTCAATTAGTGTACGTATAGAGTTTCTTCTATGATCTTAGCAATTATATTGTGTTTAGAGGAAAGAGTAATCAGTTCTATATGCATTCGCATGATAAGTTTGCTTTCGTAATTAAAATTAATTATAAAGCACTTTAATTGCATTAAGCTGTCAGTGCAAGTGATATTTTCAAAACACACACAACTATTATTAGTTGGCCACAGCTCATAAAATAATGCAATATTCGAGCCAGCACACTCGAAATGTTGTTAATTGCATTGTCATGATAGTAGCCTGATATGTGACCAAGGTTTTTAGGTTAATTCGCAAGAGCTCTAATAACGCGTATTCCACTCGCTGACAGCAACACTGAAATGCAATAAATTACCTTTTTAAATTGAAGTATTTAATGTGAAAAAATACAAAGCATACATATGCTTATATATATAATATCATATATATATACACACTTTCGTGGAGGGATTTTAAATGTGCAATGAGAATGTAATAAAGACTGTTTTTCTAGAAGGTCACAACTTTTTCCTGGCAACATGTAACATATAACATACGACGCACATCATTGGTTGAATGAGTATGTAAATATGCGGAATCGCCACAAGGTTTCCCGAGAGAATTTTGGTAATACTCTTCTGGAAACTGGGATTTGCCTTTCAAGCCTCTCTGACATAAGCCTCATCATAAATTGGCAATTTATTAAAACACTGTTTCAACAAATTTCAGATAATTATCCTGACACATTAGGTGTTCCATTCTAGAATTACACTGATGCTAATCATGAGATCATCCAATCAATGTTATGGAATTTAGCGACGTGTTTGTAAATGCCTGTTTGGTGTGGCCCGTGGGTCACTTTGTAGGGAGCCACATAGTTAATATGCAACCGTAATGCGCACACCTGAGCCCACCTGACATAATTTATTGGAAATCGTGGGCCAGCGATGTTAACTGTATCAAATGCACATCCGAGAGCAGCGGCTCGAGCTCATTATGCATGCAGGCAAAAGGCTGGGCGAGTGGCAAATGGACCTCGATCCGGTTGCATTTGTACATCAACCGCCGTCTGGGAGGCAAATTGATTTGATGCGTTGTCAATTAAAATGTGCAATTAATTTAATTTGCTTTGCCCCACGTTATCGGCCAGCGACGCCCGTCTGAATGCCGCACAAGCGGAGCGGTAAGGCGTAGAGCCACGGGCCACGGGCCACGGGCCATGGGCCACGAGGAAGGCTCTACTAATGAGCTCAGTTAGCCAATTGAGTTTGCGGCAATGGATGCCAGGATTTGCGTTTGTGTGTAGCTAAATTAAGCTGCCTATAATATCACACTGTGTATATTTGCAATTAGTCAAATGTCGATTGCCGCTCGCACAGCCCTGACCACGTACATAGTGTCAGCTGCACAGAAATGCTAATTGAAAGAATTTCTTTCAAAGTTACCGAAACTCTATTTCACTTTTAAAATATCTTTGCAAAGAACTATGGAATATTTAAAAAATTAGTCTAAAATTAAAGTCAGTCGTATTTATTTTTCCAGCATTGCTCGAGCCTAATTATAAAATGCTTGTTTGAGATGCTACAGTGGTTCGTTCTCTAAATTAGTTCAAGGAGTTCAATAAAACTAACATGCTAAGGATTCACTCAGCCCTTTGTTGGTGCTGTGGGTGGGTGGTGAGGGAGCTGCAGGCATGTGTCTGGGGGCATGTCGCAATTTCCCAATTAGCTACTCATTGAGATAAATTTCTTATGCAAATGATGACAAGGCCAAGCAGCAGAAGCAGTGCCATCGACGACTAAGTCAGCACATCCCTCGCTTGGGAGCCGGGGACCTTAGCAACCTGTGAACAGCGACTGAGACAATGCCCAGGCAGAGTGACATTGAGTGACTCGCGCCACGCCGCTGGCTCACTCTCTCTAATTAGCTGCTGACGTTTGCCTGCTGCCTGCTGCCTTCTGCCAAGAGCATAAGAAAAACGACAACAACAACAACAACATCTCAGAAAAGCATCAGAATTTGACATAATTAAAATACGGACGACTGACAGAAACAGCAAAATGAAATGCGAGTCGAGCTTACGTCCCAGTCTCAATCTGAATCCCAGTCGCATTGTCAGTTACTTAAGACTTGCTCTATTTAATAATCGTAATAATATAAAGCGAAAACATTTCACTACACAAGGCGCTAATCCGTTCCGTCAACTGTGCCATATTTCATTTTTTCTCGAAATTATGCTGAAATACCGTTAAGATACTTTAAACTGGCTCAGTTCATTGAACGCAGAGTGCACAGTGCCGGCTCGAGCTCACGCCTAGGTGTTAATCTGTGATGCTTTTCAGCCTAATCAGGTTCATTGGACTTGAAAATGGAGCTGCCAATTGATGATGCTTGCTTCTCGAACGCTACGAATTCAACTAGACTTATTCTGAAAGCTGCTGATTTACCCTTTAAATATTCTCTTCCATGCCATTCCATGATTATTCACTTAAAAATTTAATAAATAATAAAGGAAAGAGCTTAAATAACATCAAATAAAATAATGAAATAAAAGCACTTATAAGATATTATTCAATTACAATTTGCAAAAAGTAAAGTAATTGAGTAACTTTCTTTTACAAAATAAATCGAAGGGAAAATTAGGAATATCAACAAATTTTTAAATACTTTAGTAACTATATATAACAAAAAAAAACTAGCAAAGCACATAAATCAGCAATTAAACCGACAAATAGCTGCATCCGATGTATTAAAAATATATTTTTTGCATGGAAAAAATATTACCCATTACCGAAAGACTAAAATTCGAGACAAAAATATATTTACGTATTAATTTATCATTTAATATCAGTATATTAAATAATTATTAAAATAATGAAAACTAATTTATCAATAAAATAATTTTTATTTAGTTCATTCACGTAATAAATTATATTATTAATATAATCTTTTTTGCATTTAAAACATTTGACGGTCAGTTAATTTCACATTATTCGATTGTTTTTAACTTATACCCTTACCTTTTATTATTATTTTACTCACAAATACAACGCCCTAAGGAAAATATTAAAAAAAAAAACAATTAAATTAAAAATATAATTTAATGGAAATAATTTTTGTTAATTTTAATAATATTATAGAAAGTAAGTTCAACTAAAATTTTAGTGTACTACAAATATATGATATTTACATTTACTTTATTCCAAAGCACACACAAAAATGATACTTAATTAATTTAACTATGGTTATGCACACAGAAATACAGATTACAAAGTTTGTTGCCGAAAATTTCGAAATTTGAATTTTCTTATCAGCGCGTGAATTGCGCATGAGAGCGCACAGAGAACTTTGTTGATACAACACAAATGGCCGCGCACACACACACACACACACACACATAGAGAGAGCGAGTCACAGCTGACACTCGACATGTAAATTGCTCATACGCAACGTGGGCAGCACCCGGTTCAACAAGCAGCAATAACAACAATGGAAATGGCGCTTATTAAAGTTTGACTTCTACTTTTGGGTGGCTGTCTAGCTCTAGGTGTGGCACGTGGCATGTGGCACACAGAACTTGCTGCAACAAAAATTAAACATTGCTTTTGTATGCCGTCTGCGATAATTGGGGACAATAGAAGAAACAAGTTGCAAATTGGAAATGAGTGGGACGCAGTTGCCTGCAGCACTGCATCTGTATGTATTTGCTTGAGTGTGACTTTCTATATATATATGTGTATGCATGGAGCCCCCTCCTAATGGTTACCCCTGGCAATGGCCTGCCACAGCCCACCGCTCTACACATGTCGACGTTTTGTTTGCCGGCGACATTCACGTCTCGGTGAGCTTTTTGCATGCAGCCGCTGCCTGCGGGCATTAAGTGTGATTTTATGCGATTTGCACCGCGCAAAGCCTCTGTCCGCGCCCCAATGCCAAGCGAAAGAACCGCAGCAATCATGCCCTCCCATCTCGCTGCTAACACCAGTCCCATTGCTAATTTACATTTGACAAATGTTTTGCATGCTACGAGAATTTTTGCGACTGCTGCAGCGACTGTGTTGGCAACTGCAACTGCTGTTCGTTAGGTACCCAGCAACGAGCAACTAATACAATCATTCGCCTAGCCCCTTCCATTCCTCTCCTGGCACACACACACACACACACACATAGCAACTGGCACCCGCAGCAGCGCAATGTGTTTTGTTTGGTGCATTTGTTTTCATTTGGTTACAATGCTGACATTGTTTACAGTTCAACTTGGTAAAAATTAGCAAAAATCTCACATGAACAACCAAAAAGAGGAGCAAACTAAAAAACAAACAGGAGCCAGCTGGAAATTTACTTTAATTTAAATTTATGTTGGTTTCTGCTCGGCGTGTTTGTCATTTGCACAGAGAGTGGGAAAGCCTGCATGTGCGATAATTGCTGTGGGGCTGCAACTTAAACTGAGGTGTTGATTGTGTGTAAATGCTTGTCTGTGTAGGTGTGTGAGTGTGTGGATGTGTAAAGACCAATGAGGGAATGAAAAAACAGTCTTTAATTTGCGTGCAGCAACTAAGAGTTTAAAACATTAAATACAAACTTCGCGGCAATAGCAACTGCATATGCGTCTCTTTTTCAAATATTGAATTTTTGGAGAAACTTACTCAAGACTTGAATGAGAATTTAACTTAAGCAGAAAGATAGACTAGCAGAAGATCTTGGATTCGTCGATATATACTTGACATAAATAAATATGTATTATATAATTTTTAAAAATATTTGTAGTATCCAAAGTATTTCATTCCAATCGGAGTTTTTGTTGAACAGATATAACTTTTCGTACTCTTGAAAGAGGCAAACCTATTCAGTTGAGCCACACTGTATATAATATAGGTATGTATAATAATATAACGAACAGCTTGCATGAAATAAGTTTATTGATTGTGTGCAATGTTCGTTTAACAGCCCATCAATCTGTCCGCATGAGCACGAAGCATTGTGAGACTAAACTTTGGACAATATATTCTTGTCTGGCTGCGTCCACAGCAGTGTCACAATTTATTAAATATGAAATATCTATATTAATCAAAACATGAACAGTATATTCAAACTTTAAATATATATTCGTATGCGTCAAGCACATATCAAGGTTATTTGTTAGAATAATCTATATGAAAAATTTCAAATTGTGTTTCTGTAGACCTTGTCTTCTCTCTACTGTTAATTTCATTAGCTCATCAGTTTTTAAAAGCATAAATATGTATGTGACAGCAACGACATGAGACAATGGCTGCAAACAACAATTTGCAATATTGAATTGCAAAATTCATGCTGAAAATGCTGAAAATTATTTAATAATGGCATCTTAAATATATGCCTCAAAGCAATAGAAAACTATATATATTTGGGTGTGTGTGTGCGTGTGTAATAAATTATGTATATGTTATTATCAGTTGGAGCACATGCCCACGGGGTATGGACCAATTATCGAACAGTTGGAGGCCGACAGTTCGCACCTTTAAAGGCCTCTGTAAACGGCAATAAAACGAGTTAACGACACTCAATTGGGTGCTAATTGTACAATTAAACGATGGTGACCGTCTGACCATCGAGGCCGGCAACCGAAGAGCCAGCAGAACGCCGCACGCCATGTCCATCGCGTCAGTTCAGCTCTGACAGCTAATGGCTTCAATATCGAAAAGGGAAAAATAGGTGAATGAAAATTTCGTTCCCTGCGCAGTTTGTCGGCGCTCCTCTAATCGTAATTATCTGCATCATAAATTTGTGCTCAATCGCCCTCGAGGCATCGAAAATGGACGCGTTTTAATTGTGAACGCGAAGCCCGCGCGAAGTTTTGCAACATTTTTAGCTGCTGAAAACTGCATTAATTTAACGCATGATTGGCATTGCCACCAAATGGAACTGCCGCATCGCTGCCAAAGTGAAATTATGCAAATTTTGAGTGAGTGCGTGTGTGTCCTGTGTGTGTATGTTTGTTAGTACTATGACAGCTTAATTGTCCATAAGCCCAAACGGGGAGAATATAACTATAAAAAAGGAGGAAAAGAAGTTCAAATGAAATGAAAACTATTTATCTTTGATCAAACAATTACATCCTTAAATGTAATTTATTTTCGTGACCATAATTTAACAAATTCAAAGTGCAGCTGTAATCTGCTTGAGTAACAGACCTGGATTCACATTTTGGGGTTTGGTATGACGTAGTATTCTGATCACGTTGCATCAACAGGTAAGAAATGTAATAAGTTTATCTATTTTTATAGATAATAAAGAAGCAAAGTATAATTCACAAAATAAGAGCTCAGATAACATAAGAACTTGCCATTTTCTAGTTCTACATTATATGAATATTTAGTCAATATTAATTAAAAATTAAAAATTTAAATATGAGTACAATATTATAATATAAATTAAATACTGTGACTATTCGAGTTAAATAGTGGTTTGTCTTTTTTTTTCTGGCAAAGTAATCGCAGTTTCCAACTAAAGCGAACGCCAACGCAACTGCACTCAGCATTATTCAGAAGTACGTCAGAGAATGGTTAAAAGCATTATAATTGTAATTGGCTGTGCATTATGCATTGCCTTGGTGCTGGTGCTGAGCCAGAGCAAAAAGCTTTTGAATAACCGAGTGAACGTAAATGAATCAAATGAGTTAGCGGTATCGACCGCCAATTACACACATGAATCTAATAAAGGAGACAGCTTCTTTGACAGTCCTTTGTATTCGTCACGTCAGCAACTTTTGTTGCTGCACCGCCAGAAGCGGTATCTGCTGTTTCCCGAGGGCAGCTCTTTCCAGCTGGTCTTTGATTTAATCATACCCATAGTGGACTACACTAATTTCGCTATTCTCGGCATTACATGCGCCGTTGCCTGGGAGCTGCCCAGCAAGCCGCCCAGCGAGCTGCTGGAGAACCTGCGCACCCGCCTGAACGATGGCACGCTGGGCACAGTGCGACGCAACGATAGCGTCCAGGAGGAGGCGCTGGCCGTGGAGCAGCCCAGCAACATTCGAACCGCCGTTAATTGGCAGGCAATGCACGCGCAGCCAGCAACGGGGCCTACAGCTGGCTCTCCATCTGCGGCAGCGTCCACATATGCATCCAATGTCCACAGCTATCCGTACTATACGAATGTCCAGCGCGGCGCGGGCACTTCCGCTTATGCAAATTCGCCTAATGGACAACAGCATGCAGGGAGGCCGACTAATTGGCATGCGCGACAGTCAATACCGAAGTGGCGACAGTGGGCAGCTGCCCCAACCACCAGCCCGATACGTGGCAACGGCGACCGCTGGTCGGACAATTGGTGGCAGCGCAACAAGGACAGGGTGCAGCAAAATTGGCGTAAAAGGCAGCAACAGTGGAGCACCTATGAGCAGCCAACACAAAGGTATTTATGGCGAGCAAAGACTTGAAAAAAAGGAATGTTAATTGTAGCTTATATTGCCAACGTTTAGCGAGGGAATGCGAGGAAGAGCAAATTTATGTTTCTTACGCAATAATAATTTTTATTTATTTTTTTAAATATATATAAAAAAATATTATAGAAACTCTGTTTTTTTCTAGAGATCTTGATGGCATATTATTTATAGCAAATCACAATATTTCCTTTCATTCTCATCTGCTCATCTACATAGCTTCATATAATATATATATACTTTATATATACTCTAGCAGGCGAGACTACAGTTACAGTTATACTCAGCGTCCACGTCAGGTGTTGCAGCAGCCACCTGAGCATCACATTTATCCCGTATTTGGCAGACGCCGGCGACGACGTGAGCTCGCAAGCGATGACGTCATTGACCGCTTGCACATGCAGCAGCATTTGAGTTCGCGCGGACTGCTCTTTGGCAAGATCGAACGACTGTACAAAACGTGAGTGTGTTGGACACGCAGCTGTGGCCCACTGTACTAATCCGCATCCCGCAGGCGACAGCTTAATGGGACAGCTTGCATTCAGCGAGCACTTTGCGAATCGGCGCAGCGTCTGCGACAGGCGATGACAGCTTCAGCTGAGCCGCAGAGCTTTATAATGGAGCTGCTATCTGCCATCTTTCAATTGCCGAGTGACAATGAAGCCGGCGAAGTGCTGGGGCACATCCCGCCACATTATCTGGAAGCGCACCAACAGCACGGACACTGTCAGCACATTTATGCCGATTGCCTTCACACATTTTGGTTGCAATAAGAAAGAAATATCTCAAATTTATATATATTGCCATATTATTTAAGCTAATAATAGGCAATGCCTTATTAAAACTACTTTCTTTTCAAGCTACACATAATGATTTGGAGACTACTTTCCCCTCAATGTTTGTTTCTTCTTTTTAGTCACTTCGATCTGACCAGGTTAGAACTCGATTGGGTTAGTCGCAATCCAAATATTATTAATGGCTGCTTAATTTTCGTGGCTAAGCTGAAGAACCTGCCAGTTCTGGCCAGAAAAGTTGGTAGCGTGATAAAGTAATTTGAGCCTTTAAATAGACCAACGAGCATACGAAGCAAGCACAACTCGAAAGACAAACTGCTGCACAGAATGAACGAAAGCAAGAAAAAAATGTACTGAAAATACAAATCAGAGTAGAGCCGACTCGTGAGCTACCCTGTAACAACTCACAGAGAATATTTATATATATTATAAATTTGATATTGTAAATGATCTATATAAAAATAAATTATATTATTTTTTATGTGAATATTATTATATTATATCAAAAATAAATTTTTATTCTGAGCTTTAAAACATTAAAAGAAATCACAGTTTGTATTAATTCTAAAACAAGATTCTCAAAGGATATCAAAAATCTATCTGTGTAGTAGATAGGTTGAAGCTCAGCTCCTCCGATGCCGAAATGATATGATGATGATGATATACCCCACCAGGCCCCAACTTATGCGGGTAGAGCAAAAGACGAAAAGTGTGAAAACTAATAAGAACAAAAAGAAAAAGTAGCACTCCAACTTTACTGCAAAGATGCCCAGACAAACTTGAAAGTTCTCAACGGACACTAGATGAGGCATTGGAGGGGTAACTGGCTGCAATTAACAGCCCGGCCGTGGACTAGGCACAGCTTTATGTCTGTGCCATTGAAACAGGTTGGCTGGCGCACCATTTTGGAACTTTGGCTGACAGTTGGCGTATGAACAACACGTTGACCGCAAGTGTCGGAAATGTGTATCAACAACAGAGCGAGGCCCAAGCCTCCAGCAGCTTCTCTGCTACCAACAATTGTGTGGCTCTTGGCCAGCCTGGGTGTTTGCCTGGGCGATGTGATGAAAGTCGGCGATGGCATTAGCTTGCCAGCGGTGGGGCCTGTGCTGAACGTTGAGAATGCAAGCAGCTCGGAGTTTGAGCAACTCATCGAGGCGAAGCTCAACGAATCAGCCAACAGTCGAGCAATGCAGACACAAGAGCTGCTCTCGCGGAAGCGTCGCTATTTGATATTTCCGGAGGGCAGTTCCTTTCAAATGGGTGAGTCGGTGCCGTCTTCATTGCCCCTAAACAATGCAATTTACATGCCTCATTTGCTTCATACCGTGCCCAGTGTTCGATGAAATCATCTGCGTTGTGGACTACACCAACTATCTGGTGCTGGGCATTACCGTTGCCTTGGCCTGGGAGCTGCCCAGCAAGCCGCCCAGTGAACAGCTTGAGGACGTATTGAACAAGCTCGAAGAAGGCACAATAGATGTCAGTCGCAATGACACTGTGTCCAACATAACCTACGTGGATGATGCCAAACAGGCAGCACAACAAACCAAAGACAACACCGGAAACTACAAGCCCAACTACATCAACTTGTCCAATGGGGCAGATGGGAGCGGCAGCGGTCATAATTCCTACTATAGCAACTCGCCTGTGTTTCGCACACCCATGCATCCAGCGTATCAGTATGCGGACAGCTTCTACCGACGACCCTATGCACCGGCCAGACGAAAGGATAATCACTACTACTACAGCCGTCCAGAGAGCAGCATACGCAATCCCTTTGAGTCCTACTCCCACTCCTACAGCCAGGCACCGACAACACGCTATCCGTACTGGGCTTTGGCATCGCAGTGAGTAAATGCCCCAAAAAAAAACCTGGATTCTTTGTTAATCGCTCGTTAAAAGTCTAAAGGATACTTTGCAACGTCGGAAAATCTACTACAGCTCCGCTAACAGTCAGCGTCAGCGGAATAGCTACTATCAGCAACCAAAGCAGGAGCCACTACGTCGTCATCAGATCTACCCGATATATGGCAAACGCAGCTTGCCAGATGCTGACAATCCGCATCATCGTCACAGGCGCAGTGGCGTTGCCGGCGTGACCGATGCTGAGCTAACTCGATTGGAGAACAGTCAAATCAAATATCATCGCAACAGTCGCCAGACCTTGTACGGGAGAATCGAAAAGTATCTGGATAAGTAAGACTTATTAATAACATCTCAAATCATGTCTTGATAAATCATTTTGATTTCATTTCAGACGCGGTCACAACGGACATCAGTGCGTGCTGCGCACCCTCTGTGAGACTGGTCAGAAATCCCATGAACGGGAGCCTGGCAGCTTTGTTAGCGAGCTGCTACGTGCAATATTTACCATACCAGAGGCACTGGACCACGAGCCTGTGGCCTATCGAGATACGCGCTATGACAAAGCCCATGCCCACGACGGTAACTGCGCCGCACTCTATCCCGAGTGCAAGATGTCCATCTGGGAAGCGCCCTTTGTCCAATAAAGTACACACAACTTCGTTTCATCTTTGTTTTATTCAATGACCCCATTTGCCATCTAGCAACCAGCCCAAGAGATTTAACTTACAGCGATTCCTAAACTGGCGGGCGCAATCCTCTGGATTCAAGCGCATGATGCGACTATAGTCATCCTCCACGCCTGATATTGTGGGCAGTCTAAATGCAATTCTTGATAAGATACTAGCTTATATAGCATATAGCTCCAATGTCATCTACTTACGTAAAGACCAGGCGAACTATGTCCTGCAACATGGAATAGCCAGGAGGCAGAAGCAAGCGCTTGCTATCGCAAATGGCGCGCAAGACGCAGGCCTTGGTTTCTATACCCAAGCTGCAAGTTTAAGGATATTAAAATAATTGGAAAGAAAGATCTGTCTGCCTCTTACAGTTTGCCAAAAGCTCCAAAGTTCTCAAATATCTGCCGACGATCGCGATGTCCATGATAATGTTCCCAGTCTCTGGCGTGCTCCAGATCCGGATAGCTAACGTCTTCATAGGGCGCAGTATCGGGATCGTATAGATCCTCCTCAGCTGCATCTTCTTCCTCTTGCACCTGCGACTCGGCCGATCTGTACCAGCGTTTGCCGTATTTGTGCCACTTCGGCGATTGCGTCGTCCACTTACTCCACTTTCCGGGCTGGCTGTATTTATCATAGTACGGCCTTGCTGGCGTCCAATTTTTATAATGTTCCCCATACTTGGACCACTGCTTCCACTTAGCTGGATCCACATAGCTCGGCGCTTGGGGCCTGTGGTCAATGCGTTGATGCAACCTTATTGGGGTCGGTTTCTTCACAGGCGTTGCCTTAAATCTCCAATCGGTGCCAGCGATCCACACATATGTCGGCTCTGTGCTTGTCTTTGGCGCTGGCGTTGTTGTTGTCCGCGGCCGAAAACGCTTGGGATATACATCCTCACGACTCGATGGCACCGGGAAGTAACAGGCCTGCTCAATGGTCATCGAGATTCCCTTGGGGAAGCGAGAGAGCAAGCCTTTGCTCATGGAGCCCGTAAATTTCAAATTCGCACCCTTTGGAAATAGCACGAAACGTTTCTGGCGCGAAAAAACTCGCTCGACAACATGATTCAACTCCGTTCGATTTGGCTCGCCAAAGACCAGCAGCACAAGTACCAGCTGTCCGAGCAATTGAATCCAGAGACCGTGCTGCATGACTGACCTGTACTGATTGAGCTGTAAACGAGGTGGAGATCTTAAGCATATTATTGGAGCCATTCAATTACCTACGCATTACCATAATCAGCTCTAATTGAGTGTCAATTCTTAAGCAAATAACGACAACAATATATCAACACAAGAAAATGATAGAGACTTGGAGGAACAAACAAGATATTGGGTTAACAGAATAACGAGACAGAACTTGATATGGTATTTACGATATATACATGAATTCGTAACGTTTCAGCTATCAACGATAGGAAAATTGTATTTATAAAGGTATTGACATATTATATGGACTGTGAGCGGACGAGCATTTCAGTTGCAGGCTAAGGAGGTTGATTGATCAAAGTGCCCAACCAAGGACACTCAAGCTCGAAAGAAAATAATACAATGGATTAAATACCAGAGAAGAGAAAGTGAAAGAAGCTCCTGTTACTGAGAGGGCCAAGATGCTGGAAACTAGCTTCTTTGCTTTATCAAGGCAAAAGATGTTCAATGCAATTGAACTGAATTAATTCTAAACGTTTTATTATTTTCACACATTGACAATTGAAATATAAAAAAATAAAAAATAATTGGTCTCACTTATACATCTTACTAGACTTTAAGTCCACGTGTAGGTATTCATATGTAATCCCTGTGAATTGCAATTCATTCTCATATTATACAAAGTATCAAACTCTTACAAAATAAAAATAAAGATTATTAATCATTTCTATATAATTTAAAAAAATTATTTGGAGGGAAAGAAGAAAGATACCATTCGACATTTTGAAAAAACCTATTTGACTTGATAGCTGTCTGACATCTTTTAGGTTACGCTAATATAATATGGCTCAACAAATCTCAAATAAATTTCAATAAATCTAAAGCGAATCGAGCATTTAAACTAAGCTAAAATTTTTATTTTACAAATATTTTCTTCTTATATTAAGCCAAAAAAAAACTATTTTAAAAATATCTTGATTTATCCATTCTGCCGCTTAGTAGCCAAATCAAGAGGCTCATATTGCACTTGGTTTTCAACTCCTGTGCGCAGGCATCGGCATCCATTTTCATGATACGCGTGTAATCATCTTCCAGTCCATCTAGTCGAGGCAGACTATAAGCAATTAAATCAATAATTAGAAGAAATAATAACAACTTACAATATCTTATACTTACGTAAACACCAAGCGCAACATATCTTGCAGCATGGAGTAGCCAGGAGGCAACAGGAGCCGCTTAGAATCGCATATGGTGCGCAATATGCAGGACTTGACATCGAAGCCAAAGCTACAAATTACATTTTAGGGTCAAGAGTAGGTTCTTAACTCATCGTTAGCATACGCACCGTGCACTGAGGCCACTGAAGTGATCGAAGAGCTGCCTTCGATCACGGTGTCCATGAAAATGAGGAGACTCATCCAAGGTTTTTCGAGTCGGTCGGCGCCAATGATTTGTCCAGGCAGCTGTCCATTGGGGCGCAGGTGTTGTCCACTTTGCCCACGCTGGTTTGTTGGTCATCTGCCAGCGCTGCTTATTGGCACTGCTTTGCCACTTCTGAGACTGGTTTGAGCCATACTTCGCCCATTGCTGCCATTTGTGAGGATTGGCGTAGCCGCCAAGGTCAATGCGCTGTGTCTTTGGCGGCTGTGGCCTCGGCCTAAGCTTTGGCTTTGGCAACGCCTGGGCCTTGAAGCGCCAGTCCGTGCCCGGTATATAAACATAGGTCGCTGTGGTGCTTGTCAGCGGTTGCGGCGTTGTTGTCGTCTTTGGCAGAAAGCGCTTTGGGTAGAGATCGTCTCTGGTGCCAGGAATGGGAAAGTAGAGTGCCTCCTCCAAAGTGAAACTAACTCCCCGCGGGTAGCCCGAGAACAGATTTTTGCTGAAATTACAAGTGAACTTGAAGAACGAACCTGGCGGAAAGATTACGGCACGCTTTCTGCGACCAAACACCCGGTCATAGGTCGGACGCAGCTGTGTCTGACGAGGTCTGAGCGCGGCATGGCTACAACTGATCAGCACCAGAAACACACAGATCTGAGTGAGCAGCATTTCAAGCCCAGCAAGCGCACAGATCGAAGTGACTGCCGAGAATCACTTTCAAATGAAATAAATACATGATGTGAACAGATTAACTCAATATTTACTTTGTGTTGATTGATGACTTTATTTGTTGATCATCCATAAGTGGATGGAAATAGCCCAGAGACCCAATTTTGGGGCAATCATGTTGACAGACTGATTCAGTTAAGCTATCCGATTCAAGCCGAGCAGTTCGTTGAAAGATGCAATACAATCGGAGGTTGTACCAGGTGCTTAGCCTGCTTGTGGCCTGCACAACTACGAGCAGCTTATTATATCCGACATCAAGTTCATTGGGTGTAAGCAGTGTAATTTAGAAGAAACAAGAATGATTTTGATCTTAAGTAATTCAATTTACTTAGCTCACCTCTTCAGTTTCCATACCGATTGCTGAATTCTATCCGGAACGTCGCATACTCGTCGATTGGTGCTTTGCCATAGCCTACGACTTGCCCTTCAACCTAAGCTCATTCTATAGCATACCCATTTGGCCAGGCTTTGCCAACTATCAGGCCAAGCGCGAGCTGCCACGCACGCAGCCCGAAGATCGGCAGCTCTATGCGAAATATGGCTACAATGCCTTGGCGCAAACACATCCCAAGGATCTCTCAGCTGGGGAACTGTACGCTAGCATCGAGGATGCCCTGACTTCATATGGATTCCACGAGACGTGTCTATTGCGCAGCGTGTGTGAGCTGGCCCGGCATCCATTTCACGATGACTATCAGCATATATTGACGGATATCTTGACCTTTGTCTTGAGGTACGGCTGAAGCTTCCTCATAAAAATGTTATTTTAATATATTTTTTGGCAGTCCATCACAGCATGAGGCTTTTCTGGAGAGTGAGGAGATCTATAGACGGGTCTATGAGCAGGCTGAGCTGGATGGCTTCTTGGGCAAAGATTGCGCCCAGGTCTATGCGCATTGTAAACACGATATCTTAAGACTCATTAGCAATGTCATCTTCCATAATAATTGAATAAGAAAACACGTGATGTAAACTGTAACGTCTCTGCGTTTCATTAGCAACTTCTCCAGATGCCAGCTACTACGTCTCTCTTCTTTCTCGCTTCACAACGAAATGGATCTTTACACTGTTAACTTCATTTTCGCACTGCTGGCAACTCTGTTCGAGTGTCAAGCCAAGCTATCTCTGTTCTTTCCGGGCGCTTCAGTGTATCAGATCACGGCTGCTCTCTCGATTCCAGTCGTACTACCGCCCCGCAAGCTGTTCTGGGACTGGGGCTTGCAAGTTAACTATGCAATGCCTAGCAAACCGTCTAGCTTTTATGACGCTGCCATCTGGGAGGATCAGCTCGCACGGCGAGACAGGCGGCATTTGCACAATGAGACCCAAAAGTATATGCCAGCCGGTCTGACGGATATGCATCCCAACGATCTGACCGCCGGCGAACTGTATGAAAGCATCGAAAATATGCTAGTCCGATATGGCTTCGATGAGACCTGCCTGCTGCGCAGTGTGTGCGAACTGGCTCGACATCCGTTCCACGATGATGAACAGAATATGTTGACGGCTCTGCTGACCTTCACGCTAACGTAAGTAAGCTCTGCATATGTGTACCCTGGCTAACATCCAGCTTCAAATATTCCTTCAGGCCTTCTCTGCATGAGGCCTTTGCACCCAGCGAAACGATATACCGCGAGATCTACGAGCACGCCGAGCAGCAAGGATTCATGGGCGCGGACTGTGCCCAACTCTTTGCCCAGTGTCCAGTAGATTTCCTAAGTGCCGTCAGCAAACTTATTCACTGAGCCAAACTCTTCAATTTGAATTTATAAAGACGCTCTTTATATGTCCCCATAATAATAAAATATTAATTCTCTTTAATATTTTTATGGCATTTTTATTCGCAGAATTATGTAAAAGGCTTTTACCCTGTACGCAATAAAAAATGGAATAATTAAATTTGAGCACATATCAGCGCTTAGATTAAAGCGATTTCGCCTTGGATGCCTACGATTTAATCAAGTATATTAACTTGTTATTGGGCAGCTGAGTCGCTTTAGTCAGCTCTAGTTGTACTTTTATTCAGAGTAGACAATATGTGATTTATGAGGCAGTCAATAGGAGGTATGACTCATCAATTTTGGCTTTAAATAATAATGAAGATTTTTAAAGAAAAATGCTCTAGCCTTAAAAGCTTACAACGAACAGGTAAGCACTAGATTTGACCAAAGAAACTATAGATTTCTAAAGTATTATTTTATTTAAATAACATATTAGCTCTATTTTAACCTGATTTATTACGATCTACCTTACGTAATTCTATATTTATTCAAATGAATATTTTTGGCTGCGAGCCTTTTTATTGAGCTTCACTCAGTTCCACACAAGCACCAACAGTCGCACCCCCAAATCCATTTGTATTCTGTCAATTTTAGATTTCGATTAATTTAATTTCATCTAACTAGCTTGGTCACCATGTTCAGCACATCCAATTCACATTTGGGATACGCTTTTTGGCAATCGCCGCCGATGAAGCCCAATTTCTCTGCGCGCTCATATCGATGTTTATATAACTTTTCATTAGGAGCAAAGCCATCATGCTGCGAGGGCCTATGGGATGAAACAAATATATTTTAATAATACATATATATATGTGTATATTCCTGAATGTATCACACTTACGTCAGCACAAAGTTGATGATCTGAACAAGCAGACTCTGACTGTAGCCGTGGTCATCCGCTAAAGGATGTTGGGCCAACTCACAGACGCTGCGCAGCAAGCAGGATCTGTGGAAGCCGTAGTCCGGCAAAAGATTTTCTATGCCCGCATAAAGTTCGCCGGCAGTGAAGTCCCTTGGATGGATGCCGCTCTCGGCTACGAGAAGATCGTTGACCGCACCAGTGAAGTTATACGTTTCACGCTTATGACGTCGCTCATACGCGTTGGGCCAAAAGGTTGGATTGTAGAATGCCGACAGGCTAAAGGGCAGATTATAGTTCATTTGAAAGCCCAGATCCATGAACACCTTTCGATTGGGCAGATCAATCGGCACCGACATAGACGTCGTCAGCTGCAGCACCGAGGACGTGGGATGAAGCAGCATGCCGCATATTCCAGTGATTGAAAACAAAACGATGCTGATCGCAACGAGAATCGAGTTCAAGTTGTGTTGCCTTGGCCGACGCATTTCGGTGTGATTAATATGCTTGCCACAGCCCAGAGCAGATGATATATGTGAAGTGGCTTCTGGGTTACCCGATCTGTTTATTTGGGTCTTCAATTAACCAAACTGTTAATGAGTAAGACATTTGCCATGCGTGCGTGCCAATTAGAACGGTAAAACCTGCAGAAACTGGGCCATACTACCACGTTTTATGTCCAAGAACTCTCCAACGAAAAACAATACAAAGTGTGCGTATCGTATATATCTGAGCTGTTAATACCCTTTACGGGTAGGCTTATGAAGAGGTGTTATGGTATGAAACTGAAAGTAACTTGAAGCTGATGGGCCTCTAAAGCGAGATGGATTGGGAATTTAATATATTTGTTATATTTCAACAGAAAACAGAGAGGGGTTAATATCAAAGCCAATCTATAATCTATAATAATATATCACAAACACTTCAACAAAAACAATAGACTCCGAACTCCCATCTTCAATGGCATCAGGGTATTAAACAAAACTTCTTTTAATTTTCTGTACGACTCAACTGTAAATTGCTTGAATAAATAAATGTTGTGTGCCCTTTGGTGCTCCACACATGGCATATCCAGCGCATTAGTAGGCCAAACGTCTCAATGGCAACAAGATGAGTCTAGACCAAGATCAGAGAATTCTAAGCCTGCTGCTGCTGTTTGCTTTGTGCGCACTCATAGCTGCCCACACGAGCAGCTTCGAGCCGAGCTTCAATTCAGGCGTCAGTGCTGCAAATCTAAGTCTAATAGAGCCAGAAGTCAAACTAAGTCGCGCCAAGCGTATTGCTATCTACAATGGTCAGGGCGTAGTCAAGGTATTTTATTCAGGAAATTCAATATAGTTAAGTATTAAGTGTGGATTTTGACAGTTCGTCGTCAGTATAGCGCATCCTGTCAAGCTGATCGAGAAGGAACACTCCTTCTGGTTCTTTTATAACCTACAAAGCCAATACATACCCACAACAATACCCATCTTTTGGTGGACTTTCTGGAATACAACCACTTTTGTCTCCACGGCTCGACAGCTGCGCAAGGGCATGCAGGCCACGCTGCATCGGGACGATACGCGCAGCTGGGTCTACGATACCATCGAGGCCGGCATGGCAACGTAAGTATGCTAAAGCTGAACTATCCGATAATTATGACTGACGCGCGGTTGCAGGCTGGAGGGCAGCGAACGTGGCGCCAATTGCTTGCTGCGCAGCATCTGTGAGATCTCCCAATTGCCTTTTGAGAACAGCAACATCTTCAGCGAGATACTCAACGCAGTTCTTATGTGAGTAGATATGTAATAAATTCAAACTCCTTCAATACCCCATTTGGGGCTCATCTCACTTTGCAGACCAACAGCTGACAATGTAGCTGAAAAGTATATTAATGCCAGAGATGCGGGGCGTGCCGGAGCCGATTGCCACAAGACTTACAATGATTGCAGTCAGAAAACCTGGAATTGGTTAACGAACATCAATAAGCTGAATTTTTGATTAAAAATATATTTAAGTAATAAAATATTTTTTAAAAAATAAAAAATTAAAATTAAAATTAGTCACAATAAAAAAATTGAAAAAGCTTAATAGAAATAAGCGACATAAGAGGTCGGCACCTGGGCGCCGGCAGATAGAAAAACACTGGCGCTTATAAAGCTCAACTTTTTGAGTAACTAGATTAATAGATTAAATGAAGTAGCAGTCATTTAAAATAGTCTAAGTGATTACGCAAGTAATGTGTTCATATTAAATGTTTAATTTTAATATGGAAACATATCCTGACACACGTAAGATAGTTTTATATATATTATATATAAATTATATACACATATATATATTATATATTTCCATCATGGCATTCGACAGAATTGGGATATTACCCATTTCGATGTGCTCAAGTGAGCGGACCTATGTAGGCGGACCTTTTATCAAAAGTATGCCCAGAATTGAATGTATAAATTAATATAAGCTCAGATAGCTTCCCTGCAAGGGCAGTCAAGTAATATATATTTTGTTATTCGTTTAACTTCCTGTAATGAACTAAACATGAATATAATTGTTTGGGTAACTAGTCCCTATGCGTCGAACCGGGAAATTGTCACAATGCTTATCTCTTAGCTATTAACAAATCAAATTAACTTTCGCAAATTGATTTCAAAATGTGGGTTTACAAAGGTGTTATTGGCTCGCCCTCTATCTCATCTTTCTCATGCTGCGACGTCTCCACTCAGCCCATGCCTCACAAAGCATCGGCTTCTGCCAGCAAAGGCACTCGCTCAGAGGCGGAGCACCGGGCTTGATCCGGGAGCACTCGGAGAAGGCAGGATACGGCGTCAAGGGCTTGATGCAATTGAGGGGACGCTTATTTGGTACACAATGCGGTGGAATGCGACCGGCCCTGTGGCAGCGACGTTTGACACGTGGACAGTCCAAAGCAAGCCGCTTATCACAGCGAGGAGCCTGCGGGCAAGCGGTTTTTGGTTTGGGACTCGTGCGACGGCGCAGCGGTGCCGCCTTGATGGCTTTGAAGCAGCATATCTTCTTTGGCTTTATTGCAACGGGTGGACATGCTACCCAAGTTTGCCAGTACAAGCGCTTTGCCTTGTCAGATTCCACGTAGTAGATGTCATCGAATCGTGGATTGAAGGGACAGTGGGGCTCGTCCTCATCACAAAACGGATTGAGCCATACCGAGGGATCCTTGGTCTGTTTCTTTTCATTCACCTTCGGCTTAGGCTTAAGCATATTTTCTGGATCACCGCATGGAGAGGGTTTCGATTTTTTTATCTGGCTCCCTTCGCACTTATCACTCTTTTTTGACTTCATACGCAAAAATGGACATATAGGAACTTTTGCCAAGTTGCATAAATTAACTCGATTAACTAACGATCTAAGGGAGAACATTTTTGATTTTTTTGAAAATTTTTATTTTTTTGCCTAAAACTGTTCAAAAAAAATACGCCCTAAAATTTGGAAAATTTAAAAAAAAAAAAAAACAAGCCGAAATAGAGAACTGTTTCTGAGTTTTTCAACTTATACACTGAATTGGAAGCACAAAAGTGCTTCCCTGCTTCATTTCGATTCCATTTCAAATTGCTCTCATTTCCAGTGCTTACTTCGTCTCTCAGCACGGCCTCACATTCATTGTGAGGAAATCAAGCATTCTATAAGGGCAGGAGACCGCATAGAATCTGGCACAATCACGCACATTGACTTGATGCTGATACTTGTCTTCTGTAATTTCCTCAGGCAGACTGAAAAGGATTGAATGGAATGAGATAGAATAACATGTTGTGCTGGCTCACCTACGTTAGTATGATGCGTAATAGATCCTCCATGAGTAAGCCGCTGCCATGGTGCTCATTAAATCTGGCCTTAAGCTCGCACATTGATCGCTTTATGCAGGACCTTAGATCCAATCGAAAGCTTAATAAAAAATAATAACGGTAGAGTAGGAGCATATAGAAATCGTAGCATATATTAACTTACTAGTTTCCCATTGCCTCGAACTGGTCAAAAATTTCGCGTCGTTCTCTGTAGTCACGGTTTAGCTTCCAGCTGGGCACATCTGCCCAGGATTTGTATACCTCTTCCTGCGCATGGTGTCGTTGATGTCCTCGCCAAGGCTCTTTAGCCAATTGCCAAGGACTCTTATAGAAATAATCCTTGTGCGTTCCAGATTTCACATAGCTGCACAGGTATTTCATTTAATTTAATTATTTACTCGTCAACCAGGAATCAACACAAAGTTACTTGGCATAATGTGGGGGCTGGTAAGGCCCTCGATAATACAAATTGGGCTTTCGATGAGCATAGCTATATCGTGTGCCATTCCGCCTGTAATCGTGCCACTTCCAGTCCCAGCGATGTTTTGGTTGTGTGCCGGTTGGCTTCTTATGATTTGCGTGATTGAGAAGTACGGTTGGCCGCCAACCATCCACAGTGTATGGTAGAGGTACATACATATCAAACTCCAAGCTATACTGCAATCCGCCGGGTCGACCGCCCACAATTATCTTGGTCATCGCTGCAGTGATCAGCACTGAAGCCTTTCTGGGAAATATCAGAGCTCGCACGCGTCGCGAGAGTAAGCCATGCATACGACGACCAACCAACTCAGTCTGATTCCCCAAAGCGGTAGCCACGACATATCCACAGAGCAAAGCAAGTAGAGCAACTCGCATACACCTCATACTGAAGCCAGCAACATACGAATTCGAACTGCGCCAATGTGTCAAACCATTTGACCATTTGACGGCGCTCTAGAAAAATGTAAACGTTGAACCACTTGAAAACCCAACGATACGAGAAATAAAATTCTCTCCTATATAAAAAACTCTCAGCTCAACTTAAATGTATGCATTTTTCACTCATATTCCGCAGAGAGTAGTGATGAAAATTAAGCATATATTGAATTGAAAAAGAATTGAAATTTCATTTCTTTCGTAGAATATTAATAAATATATAGACAATGAAATAAAATAAATAAATGAAAAATTTGAATTGCTAAAATATTTTAATTAATAAAATATAATAATAGCAAAACAACAGAATCCATTGTATAAAGTCTAAGCTATATTCATATGAAATCAAAAATTGATTCGAAGAACTGCTAGTCCAGAAAAATTTCCTCTCGAAAGATGGGTCAACATGTTTCCGTCTCCAACTGTTGTTTGTCACAGGTGCGCTAATTGTCTCAGCTGAGGAGGCAGGTGCCAGACACCAGTGCACCAATTACAAGCTATTGTGTTACTTAAGTAGGTAGTACAAATATAATACAATATGTATGTGTATCAAGTCATCCATGCCGTATGTTTGTTGTTGGTTGTCAGTGGACAAATAGATTCGTATCGAAATCAGTTATTTTTACAGTTCCTATAAAGACAGTTACATTTTCGGCATTTTCGCATAGTATTGTAAAAAAAAAATATATATATTTATACAAATCGAAAATAAATTAGTTAAACTAAGTTAACAAACAGAATGGTAAATTTTAATAACAGTACAAAGATAATGGTGAATCGGTGCATTGAACTGCTCAATGCGAAAATCGCTCATGCCCAAAGCCGACACATTGCCAAACGCGTACCCGTAGATCGTATGATACCCCGCAAGGTGGACAGCACGGCAATCTGTAGGGAGCGTCAAAAGGCTGACAATTATAAGGCTAGTAAGCGGCTTTCCATGTGGGAACAGAACAAGGGCAAGACTAAAAGTGTGCCAGAGATCTTGCGCATGGACCAGTCACATTATAAGCATTGTGACTTGATGGACCGCACCTACGATTGCACATGGACCAACTTCCCAAATGAAGCCAAGCCCAAGGGGCGGAAAAGAATTCAGTTCGATGAGGACGTGCAAGTCAGTCGCCGGCAATCTGGCCACCAGCCAGAAACTGCTAGGCCCTGGGATGCAGAAGCCAACGACTTCATCAAGCAATGGGACAACAACAATGACATGATCAATCGTAATAGATTTGCCTCAACGACGACTATGAATCGACCATTTTTGCGTGAACCCATCAAAAGTAAACTTCCCCGAAAGAAAATGTTCTTTTAATTGTTCCACACATATAATTTAGAGCCGGACTCGCTTACGTTATCGGTTTTTGAATCTAACGTATGAGCAGTAAATTTCTTAGTGTGCCATCTATACAAATAAATGCGCCCGATTTGATCTTACCAAATTAACGTTGTTTATTATTTGAAGTTTTACTGTTCCAAGAGTATTTTCATATTTTTAGGATATAGTAATAAGCGTATTTCATTTTTTCAGCTTGACTCATTTTTATTCTTTTCAGATTCGTTCGTAAGACGAACTCATCATCCATGTGTGATATATGGCTTGAAAAAATGGAAAGCCTAATCTCTTTTTTTCAATCGATAGTATTTTACAAATCTAAAATTGAAACGAAAGACATAGATGTTTAGAGGCATATGCATATTTTTAGACGTATACATATACATATATGTATTGAAATATATATCATTTCCTTTTATTTCATTTTAGCCCATATTGAATTGTGCATGCAAAATAAATTGTATTTCAATAAATAATTGATTAGATAACAGTAATGTTACGGGTATGTGGCAGACAACTGATAGTTACATCTATACGCCGCCTAGCATCCCAGAAGGATGGAATAATCCGTAAAGGACCTCGCTTGCCCAAGATGCCAATTAAAGGACCAAGGGATTTCGATTACTGGCGTCAGTTGCAACGGAACCCCAGAAATCCAAAGGACAAAATATCCAAAGGTAACAAATTCATGCATCGAAAGCGGGAAGTTCGTAAGCCAAAGAAGAAGAGGGAGAATCCAGTAGAGCAAGATGAAAATTTACCCAAGAAATAAAATCAAATATTTTTAATTCGGATCGGTAACAAGTTTGAATAAAATTGCATGCACATGGCACCTATACTGAACTACATAAGCCTGCACTCACTAAATCGATCGAAGAGTATGATTTATAGTGTCTATCTTGCTCTGGCTTTTGTATTTGGTTTCGATACAATTAAAAGCGGATGATTTTAGCTTTTGTCAGCTAAGACAGGTCGTGCAGAGCGTTTTGCTTTCGGAATAAGCTGCAATGCGTATGGCAACTCTAGCCACAGCTGAGCTGCAAAAGTACTCGATACCGATAAAAGTATTGTTTGCAAAAATCATCTGGTTTTTGTTTTCGTGCTTTCTTTTCGTGCTTCCATTCGCTCATTGGTATTTTTGTTGGGATGTCGTTGTTGAGGAGCGCTTCAAGCGGGTTTGTAGCTGTATTTCGGCACTTTGCCAGTTCGAGTGGCTGCACCATTTACAGCCTCAGCTCGGGCCACGTCAAGTGCGGCGTCTCCGTTATCCGTGTTTCCGGTCCACAAACAAAACAGGCGCTGCGCGCTATTGTGAACAACAGTGAATACGAGCCGAAGCAGCGGCAGGCATATCTCAAATCATTTTATCATCCCACCAGCAAAGAGATCATCGACAGGGGTCTGCTGCTGTGGTTTCCCGGCCCAGCCTCCTTCACTGGCGAAGATGCTTGTGAGTTTCAAGTGCACGGCTCGTTGGCCGTGATTGCGGCCATGCTCGATGCCCTGGGCCAATTGCCGGGCTTGAGGCCCGCGCAGCCGGGCGAATTTACGAAGCGGGCGTTTTTTGGTGGCAAGCTGGACTTAACCGCAGTGGAAGGGCTATCCGATTTGATACATGCCGAGACTGAGGCACAGCGCAAACAAGTAAACAAGAAAGAGCTATGCCGTAAACCTAGCATAATTATTATAATGCAAAATCTCATTTCAGGCTTTGCTGCAGAGCACCGGCAGCTTGGGACGCCTCTATGACAGCTGGCGCAAACGTCTCATTCGATGTGCCGCCCATCTGGAGGCCTACATCGATTTCGCCGAGGATGAGCAGATCGAGGGCGGCGTCATATTGAATTTGACCAAGGAACTAAGAGCTGTGCAACGGGAGATACGTGCTCATCTGAACGATCAACGGCAGGGAGAGCTGCTGCGAGGTGGCGTACGCACTGTCATCATCGGTGCTCCCAATGTGGGCAAGAGTAGCCTACTCAATCTGCTCTGCCAGCGAGCTGTGTCTATTGTGACCGAGCAGGCGGGCACCACACGGGATATAATCGAGACAACGCACAGCTTTGGCGGCTATCCCGTGGTCTTCGCGGACACGGCCGGACTTCGCAAGCATACAACGGACGCGATTGAGGTGGAGGGCATGGCCCGTGCAAAGCAATGCCTAGGCCAGTCCGATCTTATACTGTTGCTGACGGATGCCAAAGCTTTGCGAGATGTGGACAGCAATGAATCCCTAGATGGCTACATCGAAACCTATCTGCAGGAGCTGGACATACCAAAAGATCTGTGCAGTGGCAAGCGCTTGCAGTTGGTTGCAAACAAAACGGACACGCTGTCGGCGGAGGAGAATGAGCGTCTTAGCAAACTGGGCAATATTCTGACCATCTCTTGTCACAAGCAGGACAACTTGCCCCAGTTTCTGGGCTTCTTGGAACAACTGCTGCTCAAACTGTGCGGGACACCACAGGCGGAGCATCCACGCATCACGCAAAGTCGTTACAGACAACAATTGGAGCGTTGCATCGAGCACATTGAGATATTCCTAAGAGATTACAAGCCCGATGTGTACCCGGACATGGCAATAGCGGCGCAGCAGCTGCGCAAATCGGTGCGCTGCATCGAGCGCATCACTGGACATGTCAGCTGCGAAGATATACTCGACGTGGTATTCAAAGACTTTTGCATTGGAAAGTAGTTCAAGCTCCTAATCATTAAGTACAAAGATTATACAGACTGCTAGCAAAGAAACAAAAATTAATCTAACATACATATATTATTAGCCAGTCGACAAAAAATATTAATATTTTAAAATTTTAAAGTGGTTCAAATTATATTCATATAATTTAATATCTTTAATAAAACACATTTAAATAAATATATTAAATTATATTCAAATATTCATAAAAAAGAATACCCCCATTGAGACTAGGAACCAACAAATTCGATAGCATTGCTCACATAAATGATTATCGATATATCGACTGCGTGCCCACTTACATCACTAGAAAAAATGAAAAACATTAGTCGAACTAATAGAAATACAACGTGCAATTAGGCAGTTTGAGCAGCAAGTTCGTGGATAAGGACATAACACACGTTGTGTGCTGGTTGTTCGGGGCTGTGTACGAGGCTAGCGAGTTGGGTCAGCAGGCAACAAAATGCCAGGAAAGGTGGGCGTCAAAATAAAAGCTGCGCGTAATCTGCCAGTGATGGACAAGAGCAGCGAGACGACGGATGCCTTTGTGGAAATCAAGTTGGCTAACAAAGAGCACAAAACGGAGGTTTTTCGAAAGAGTCTTAATCCCACATGGAATACTGATTGGTACGTACACTCAGCACGTGCCACTCGCCTGTCATCATATATAATCTTGGGTTAATCTACAGGTTTCGGTTCGAAGTGGACGACGCAGAGCTGCAAGACGAACCACTTCAGATACGACTTATGGACTATGATACATACTCGGCAAATGATGCGATTGGCAAAGTAAACATCAGCCTTAATCCCCTATGCCTGGAGAGCTCTAGTCAGTCGGCCCATGGCAAGGGCATCGTGCTCTCTGGCTGGATACCTGTCTTCGATACAATGCACGGCATACGCGGCGAAATAAACATTATTGTCAAGGTGGATCTGTTCTCCGATGTCAACAAGTTTCGGCAGAGCTCTTGTGGCATACCCTTCTTTCATTGTGCGTAGCGACTTCATATGTAAAGCAAAGGTAATAACTCTGTTCACTTAATTTCAGCTCAATGTGTGCCCTTTGGTTATCGTGCTCAAGTCATCCATGGCTTTGTCGAGGAGCTGGTGGTAAATGATGATCCAGAGTATCAATGGATAGACAAGATACGCACACCACGCGCCTCCAACGAGGCGCGACAAGTTGTCTTCCTCAAGCTCTCCGGCCAGGTTCAGCGCAAAATGGGCCTGAAGGCCATCAATATGGGCGCCAATGCAGTCATCGGCTACACGCAATGCTTTGATCTAGAAGGTGATGTAGGCGTTGTGGCACGTGGCGTCGGCACAGCTGTCACCCTGATCAAGGACACCAGCGCCAGTCAACCGAACACCACGGACGTAGCCCTAATCGAAGAGTGAGTATTAATGAGATAATGAATTGAATACAGTATTCAAAAATAAATACATTTATTATGGATATGTCTTACAAAGATGGTTGAAATATACAATGTTTTCTATTATATTTCCCAAAAAAAGTAGAGTAAATAGTAGGGAAAAATATAATAACTAGAATCCGAACAGGTTTAATTATAATTGACTAATATAACGTTTTATAATTTGAATATATTTTATATTTTGATACTGTTAAATTATTAACTACAATGATATGAGACATTTCCATGATAAAGAACTTTTTTATGACAAATCCCAAGCAATATTAGTTGATTCCCGATCAGTAGGTCTGCTTATAGATCCGCGTGGCTAAGACTCAAAATATGTTCTAAAATGTTATTCTCTTTTTTGAATGTTTTTCCCTCTATCCAACGATCACGATTTAAAAATGAAAACTCGATCGACGTCTAACGCTCATTTTTGTATACAAAAATAAAATCTGTACTGTGCTCCTTGTCGTTTTTTCGTTGTTGTATTGCACATCTTCAATCGCTGTTGTATTTGTGTCGTATCTATAACATTAAAAAAAAAAACCAACTCCCACACTTACCCAACCGACCATCGTCCCTTGAATCGCTTATAGAGTCCAAAAATATTTAGATTTTCTCAACTGCACCGCTGACAGCAGTGCTAGCCTTCCGCTGTCCGGCAGATCACCTCAATATCGTCTTAACGTATATAAGCAGCCCAGTTTTAGTTCGGCCAGTTCGGCGGCAGCAGCAGCGGCAGCAACGTTGTTCTACCTGGAAAGCGGCAGCAGCGATACGGAGGATGCGGATGTTATGCAGAACCTCTTGAGGCAGGAGGATGAACGGGGCGAGAGATCACGTGAGAAAAAGCTGCGTCATCGCATGCACCGCATGACATTGTCCTCGCGCAATGTGTTCAGCGAGAAGTACGCAACACTTTTGCGGCGCATTGAGCCCAAGATACCGGAGAATGCCACGCAATCGCTAAGCAATCTGTTCAGTGGAGTCGGCTCAAGCACAAAGCGTCGCCGTAAATCGCGCCACTCGTTGGGTAAGCGATCTTCGCAGGCCATCACACGCTCGATTAGCGATGATACGGGCGCTGGGCCATCCATGTGTCAGCTGGCGGTGCCACGGCTGCCCGTGTATCAGGAAAATACACGCTCAGCCCCGGATCTGGAGATGGATGTATTTCAACGTAAGTCCACGTGCTCCTCGGAGTCATCGGACTCCTTGTCAATAATTGAAATGCTTGCCGCAGGCATTGATAGTGCAGCAGCAGCAGGCGAGTCTAGCGAAGAGGAGCTGGATCAGCTAGAAGCGTTCAAAGATGATGATCTACAGGATAATTGGATTAAGCCCGGCGAGACGCGCAGCTGTGAGAGCCAGCTAGACTTGACCCCCAAACGGCACACGCTGCTCGAGGACTTGAAGGGCTTCTCGCGTCGCCTACAACAACTAATGCATCTGACTCCCAAACAGCCAGTGCAACCGAAGCGTGCCCTGCTACTGGCCGCTGCTGCACTAGAGCCTTCTCTGGAGAGCAAATCATATTATAGCTCACAGCCGGAGCTGCCCACGAACAGCGCACTCGATTGGCCCTATGCAAATCTGAGTGCTTTTACATCCATGCTGCAGCTGAATCATTTGCCCAGCTACGAATCCAATTTGCAACGCTGCGCCTCGCTCAGTCATTTCGCAAGCGTTAGTTGTCTAGATGCTGCACCAGTAGAAAATCTTGAATCCCGTGCACTACCAAGGCCATCGCCATCGCAATCGCCTCCGCCTCCTCAACCACAGTTACCAGTAGCCCAACAAATAGTGCAAGAAAATCCGAACACGTTGCTGCCAGTTGCGCCCGTTCTGTGCATTTGCCCATCGACCCCGACCCCAACAGAATCCGAAAATAGCTCACAGCAATCGCCAACACAGGCGCGAGCGTTTGAGTATTATGATCCACCCGATTTCGAACTAGACCATGTTGTAAATATCTCTAATAGTACTAACCATAGTAACAACAATAATGAATCATCATTGCTTGCTCCATGCTATTCTGTTTCGCCATTTGCCATACCAAACCGACAACAACGCTCAACTAGGTCCAGCACCGAACTTCAGCAGCAGCTACAGCAGCAGCCCCAGCAGCAGCAGCAACAACCGTCACAGCCACAGCCACAGCCACAACTTCAGCAGCATCAGCAACAACACTCGACCCCACAGGGCGTGCTCATACCCACGACCATTGCAACGATCGAGAATAATGCGAAAAGGTTAGCGTCGCCGGTTGGCAACAATCGCTTAAAGCTAACGCCCAGTCCATCCAAGAGTGGAATTTCGGGTAGTACCAATGCGGACAGCGCATCCACATCGACCGCCTCAACGGCCACAACGATGGTGCAGGTCAAGGAAGTGGGTGAGATCTGTCGCCGCTCGTCCGACTCCGACCTGAGTGTCACGCCAAAAGGTATGTCTAGCTGTCTAGCTTTCATTTTCATTAGATAAATAGCCATAGGAACTAAACGTAGGCTAAGTAGGGGTATAAATACTCATATATAATAGGTTAAGAGTTCTTCTTCTGATCCCCAACCCCGTGACTGTGTGTGTGTGTGTGTGTTAGAGTGTGTGTCTCGTGTCTCTCATGAGTAACTCACCAACTGTTCTAATGTTCTCTCTTTGCGCCCGCTGCTGCATCAAACACCATACAGGCATAGCCTACGCAATGCATCGTAAGCGTAAGTAGTTGTCTTTCTCTCGTTCTCTCTGTTTCTCTCTCTCTCTCTCTCTCTCTCTGTTTATTTATGAGTTTCGATGTCCATTATCGATGTAATTCTGTGTTAAACCTTATACCCTATTTGTGTTAAAGTGTGTGTATTTTTATGTCGATACGTGGGCGTATGTGTGCGTGTGTATGTATTGGTGGATGTGTGGGTGATTACAGCTGATATTCAAGCTCTGTTCTATTATATATATGTTGTAAAACACCTCTCGAGCCGTGTCTGAGCTGCCTGCAAAATATAAATGTTACTCTCTCTCTCTCTCTCTTTCTCTAACTGTCTTTAAAATAACCCTAAAATATATATAAGCTTACATAAAATCACCATGTCTACATACATACCTCTAATATAATAATTTAAAGAAACTTATATTTGTTGTTATTACTGTCAATCACCTGTTTTGGCATCGAACCCTATCGGCATCAAATGAAAATGGCATGTTGTAAAAATAAAAGATTTTAGACCTATGAGAAACTCAATAGGCGTCTACATAGATATATAAACTCGTCTACTTAAGTAAATTGATCTGCAAAGTGATCATACATACATTTTTCGGAGCATTTAAAGACTCTAAGGACTTGTGGTGGTAGTGGTGGTAATCCACATTTTACATATTATTTTATAGTCGTTCAACGCTGATCTAACCTTCAAGGATCAAGATTTGTTGGAGACATAGATGACTTTCAACTCTGTCTATCGATATAACTTTTTTTTTATAAAAGAAGCAATCATGTTGGTGAACAAAATAAAATATAATTTGAACATAAGTCAATGTTAAAGTTGACTGGTAAACAAAGATTCTGGCTAGAATCTCAAATAAATTATTTATTTATTATACCGTCTTGTCCATATATATGAATAACAGACGTTTGATACGAAATTGTTGCTTTTACTAAGGCAGAAGTTACGTAATTCATGGGAATGGGAATCACACATCTCTATCCCATACTGTGTTTTCGCCTGCCTCAATTAAACGTTGTAAACCTGTGGACCTATCGCTAAAGTTCATTTTATATAGTGCCCTATTGTAACGATCTTTCCCATTGGCAGGTAACTCCATTTGCGTGGCTAGCGAGCGACTGGCAGCGGCAACAGCTATGATGCGCCTGACCACGCCCACCGTGGGCAACAAGGCAACCGACAGTCTAGATATGCTGGAGTATCCCTTTTTGACCATGACCAAATATCCAACTGGGTTCATACTGCACCTGGGCGCCACAGTTGCAGCGCGGTCTGTCAAGCTTCTGGAACGTGTGCCCAATCCCGATGAGCCGGAGGTTCGTGACAGCTGGTGGACGGAGTTGCGTATGGAAATCCGCTCCCATGCCCGTTCTTTGGGCTGCAACGTGGTGCTGGGCTACGCGGAGAGCACCACCATATCGTAGGTCTAAGTTATTAAATATATATCAACAACAGTTTTATCTTAATCGGGAATGGATAATCGAAAGTTTGTTTTTGCAGTGACGATGTGTGCGTTTTATCTGCTACTGGTACAGCTGCGGTAATCAACATGGTCTTCAACCGCTCTGTCTCGCAAACGGACATCTTTGCTATATCAAAGGCAACCAATAATATGACTGCCATGACCAATTCGACGGAGGACCGTGAGGCAAATGGTAGTGTTGGTGAATCAGCTTCCTCTGGCAAGGATGGAATCTCGCTGGGCACAGCCAATGGCTCGGCCAGTAAACGCTTCGGCTTTCCTAATCAAAACGCTCAACGTAACACCTGTGCCATCTGCCATGTGCCATACAACCTAAGCTGCGTGCCCTTCAATGTCAAGATGAAGAAATGCGCTATATGCCGCAAGGGACGAGTGCCGGATGTGCTACTGGCCACATTGGAGGTCCCAGAATTTATGCAGGTGACTGGACGAGGCTGTTTCATGCAGGCTCAGGTGGTGCGGGCCAAGAGGGATCTGCGCGCCGAATTGAATGCCAAAGAGATTTCCGATGGGCTGCCATTTCTAGAGTACGAGCTGCATCGTGTGCTGATCAATAAGCTGAAGGCTAAGGGCATGAATGCCATCTTCGGACTGCGCACTCAAGTGGCCATTGGCGAGCGTATGATAGCTTTAATTGCCACGGGAACGGCACTCTTTTTGAGTGCATTGCCCGTTCCGATGGTGCCTAAAATTGTGGCCGGAAACTCGTGGACGGACAAGCAAAAACTCAACGAGCTCCAGAAAAAACTTCAGGAGACATTTGAGCGCAACCAAGAGATTTATCAGCTAAAGAGTATGGATCCCGATTTGTCCAGCATCAGTGGCGGAGCAGGCGGCGATAAGCAATCCGATACAGATGATTCCGATGATGAGGAGATGAATGAAATCGATTTGAATTGCGGCAACAAAGAGCTATGTGTACTCGAGGTGGATGATATTGAGGATTTGGAAATCATCTCTCTACTCATGGAACCCTATCCGCCCGAGGGCTTCCATGTGGTTAACACACAACAAGTGCCAGGCATGGCGGAGCTGGATGCTGTCAAAAATCTGCAAATGTTTACGCAGGTGTGGCGAGCTCGCCTCGAGGTGGGACAAAGTGTAAATGGGTTCCCCAAGCACTTTCAGCGGTAAGTTTGGAATCCATCGCAAAAAAAAAGAAATGAATACTATACATAAAAGTTCGAATAATTACATTTAAATCAAGTGATATATTTCAGTATAAACAAATCTCTAAATGTACTATCTATGTAACTATGATGTTAAATAGCTTTCCTTTGCAAATTGAAGCTATTCCTTACAACTCAATTGCTTCTATATTATTTCACAATAGTTGCAAGAAGCTTACGTTTGTACGTTTTTACTTTCTCCCACAGACTTCTGCAGACCATATACTTTAAGCTGCGCACAATGATACCCTGTGCAATATGCGATCTTCGGTTCAGACTGGATCTGCCTGAAACGGTAAGAAAATGAAATATTATTTAGATATACTTATTTCACTATACTCACACATTAAGGACCAAATCCAATTGCTTGTTACTGGTATGGCCATGGGTCTGAGCGATGGCAACAAAATGAAATATCGTCGCCGCGCAGCGCCGCCCGCACAATTGCCAAACGGGTTGAATGATGGAGCCACGCTGTCAGCATCTGCTGTTCACGAAACTCATTCTCAGCCAGAGTTGAACGGGAAGCGAGTTCTGCAAGAAGAGGATTACATATTTCCCCTAGACGAGGATCAAATGGTTGATACACCCACGCCAACCAGCTCGGCCATACCTCCCTTTGGCATGAACTCATTCAAAGTGCGAAAGACTTCGCCATCGCAGCTCTGCAATCTAACAACAACCTTACCCGCACCTAAGCTCATAAATATAGGTCCATCGCCACGCAATCGCTACGTAAGTCAATATCATGTCTCTAATTCTTCTATTAACTAAGCTTCGATGATTTCTATACAGTTCCCACTTCGCGATCGTTATGGCGTGGACTTGACACCACTTAGCTTCATCCCTGGGGGACGTATTGACAAGTATCTGGGCAATCTAAACTTTTTCTTCATAAGGGAAAGCACCTCGATACGTGAAAACGGCGGCATTAGTGGCTTTGTGCATAGTTTCATTACCGAATTGCTGGCCGTGGTGCGCGCTCATATTGCTTCGTTGGGCGGCAATGCAATGGTCTCTTTCTATTTGACCGAACTCATATTATTTGACAATCAGCACAAGAATCAGGTAATACTGGAGGAGTTCCCATTCATGTAACTATGTATTCTTATGTATCCCATATCGTGCGTTACAGGGACAGTGCCTGATTAGCATTGGCGGCGATGCGGTCTATGTCAACTACTATGCCGACGACTGATATAAACGTTTGCGGGGCATATAGCGTCTATTCTACGCGAATCGTCCCAAGAGTGTATACTACTGATGGAGCCAATCACCTCTAATCTTCTGCTCTCTGACTTTCTCTCTTCCTCCCTGGATGCCAAACTCTTAACACTTTTTGGCTCTCTAGCTCGGCGAGTCATCGGTCAATGTCAGGCCACCGCATAGAAATGCCTGTTTACTTAAATATATAATACACATAGTAGCTAACGGTACTTACAACTGTATCGCCCGTATAATGGAAATCAGCATGCAATATTTGAACTGTGACTTGACGTTCAAAATGTAGGATGAATATTTCATGTATTGTTATTTGTTTGCTTAGTGTTTAGGGCTTAGCTATTTGCAATTTTCGTGACCGTAGTCTGTACATAGTCGAGATGTTTATTGAATTAACATTTTGATAGATAATTTTATGCTTTTGCTGAGAGGCATAGCTCTTAGAAATTATACACTATATACACAGCAAAGTGTAATCAATTTTGGCAACGGAAGTCAGCCATCAATTCATGTAACATATATTTATATATAATACTAAATAATATGCAATCTTTGAAATTAGAGTCCAAAAATATTTAACAGGTATCCATGTGTCTATTCAATTGGGAGTCGTGGAGAGCAGCACAAACATAACCCAGAGATGAAGCAACGCTACGTAAACTATCATGCAGATTCGCATCATTGGATAGCGACGTAGAAAGGCGCCTACGCGTATACCCATTGAGTCGGCCTGGCGCAGAGCCCGTTTGAAACGGCGTGCAACGCGATTATCAAAGGGACTCGGATGCATAAGCAGTGGAAATTGTGCCTTGGCTAGAAGCAAGAGACAAATATCAAAATGCATAATAATAATACAAGTTATACCCATGTTGTAAACCTCTTCACCCACCGTCATCTGTGCTGTTGGAAAGCAGCGAGTTGCGCGAGCTCGAGCCTCCTCGTTGATGACCCAACTCGAGCGAGTGCATGCTCTGCTGCAGCTGCGCTTGCATATTCTCGTGCTGCATACGCAGAGCATTGCGCTCCACTGTGACGCGCTCCAGCAAACCCTGACGCTCCACCAGCGATTGAGTGAGGGCCTTCAAACGATTCTCATAGTCATTCTTGACACTTGTGAAGCCAGTCTCGCTAACAAGCTGTCGCTGCTGCTGCAATTGTTTCTCCATGTCGTGCAGTCGAGTGGCACTGGCGGCCATCTGATTGCTCATCTGTTGACGCAGCGAGGACAACTCTTGTGTCAGCATGCGCTGCTCCGATTCGATGGCCACGCTGTGCTCGCGAGCTGTACGAAGCTCTTTGCTGAGCGCATTTTCACGCTGACGAGCGGCGCTAAGCTCCAGCTCATGTTGACGCTCCAGCGCCATATAATCATCCAGCTGTAAGCGCAGCTGCTGCTGCTCCTCGTGGGCATGCTGCAACTCCTGCTTTAGTGTGTCGAGTTCGATTTGCATGAAGCGAGTCTCACTGTCCTTGGCAGCAAGCTCACAACCTTCTGTAGCCGGATTTTGTTTGAGCTCAGCAATGAGTGCGTCCTTTCCTTGCAGTGCCCGCTGAGCTTTGGCCCGATACTCTTGTAGCTCGAGCCGTTGTTGATCTGTCTCCTTGGTTTGCATTTGTAGTTTGTGAGCTGTGCTCATGTACTCCTGCTGGAGTTTAGCGAGATTCGTCTCCAATTCAGATATGGAGTGCACGTAAGCCATTTGAGCTGCTTGCGCCTCACTCAGCTCCTGAACTGCCTTGTCGCGTTCTTCGGATAGTGTTTGTGTTAGACTTTCCAACTCCTGAGCCCGCTGTTTCAGGCCAAGATTCTCGCTATCATGGTTGAGCTCCTCAAGTCGCATACGCAACTCATCGCGCTCACTGGTGATCTCATTGAGAGCAATCTTGAAAGCCGCCAATTCGTGTGTATCCATACTGTTGCCGTCTGGATTGACTGAAAAACTGGCCGATGTGGGCAACTTTTGCCGTAACTCTGAGGTCAACACCTGGGAGCCCTCGCTCTTGCTGCTGGAGGCGCTATTACCGACCATGGACAAAGACATGGGCGTGCTACTGTTGCTGGTGGGACGCTTAATTGGAGAGAGTGTCGATTTTAAGGACTGTGTGCTGCTGGTCAAGCTGGTCTTCATAGCATCTAACGCGGGTCCCGCTTCCGTTTGCAAGGCCGTCGCAGCATTCTGATCTATTTTATTTAATATATTCTCTGCCTTATCTGCCAACCCCGTGATCCACGAAGACATTTCAAAATTAAATCACACAATTAAAGCTAAGAAAATGCTGAATACGTGGAAAAAAAAAGTTTGTTTATGTCAGCGCCAGTGCTGTTTAATGTCATTAACGCAATATTTTGCAACACTAAAACAATCGATACACAATATGTATATCGCGAACCATCTTATCGATAATCCGTAGCAATGCACACACACAAAAATCAATAGTCGCCGCCATATTTTTTCACTTCTACTCGGACGCGTTTTTATGTTTAGGTAACTGCAAAAATAGTTTATACACATACAAAATTGCTGAAACAGTGACTAAACAGCGGCATACAATAGAAAACTATCGTTAGTGCATTAATTGGTATAAAACCGTACAAACTATAAAAGACAAACGTGTGTGCGCGTCCGAGTTGTGCGTGTTTGTGTGTATGTGTGTCAGTGTAGCAGGCGGTGTATAACTAAAAGTAGAGTTGCTATTGCTGTTACTGCAGCCCCAACTAGAGCATGGAAGGAGCTACACAAGTTGCGACCCCACCTGTAGGTGGGCCACGTGGCGGTGGCTACAGAGGTCGAGGTGGAGGCCCTCCTATGCGCGGTGGCTTCGAGCGCGGACGTGGTCGGGGCATGGGTCGCGGTCACTTCATGGGTGGCATGCGCGGTGGCGGCATGGGCGGTGGTGGTGGTCCCCCAATGCAAGGTATGATGCAGGGTCCGCCGCGCGGCATGCGTCCTCGAGGCGGATTGGGCTATCAGGGCCGTGGAGGTGGAGGCGGATTTCAACCACGCGGTGCTCCTATGGGCATGCGAGGTGGACGCCCGCCTTTATACCAGCAGCGTAAGTACAAACAAAATAATAGTAATAGTTGCTTAGATCAGCTACATGACAAACCCAATACAGCGCCTAAACAGCACACGGGCGCCGACAACAACAAGACGGTATCGCCGGTTCCCGCAGCAGCAGCAACTGGTGACCAGCAAACCAGCGATACGTCAGGTGAAGATGGTACGGATGCAGCGACGGCAGCACCTGGAACAACCACAACAGTGGTTAACACGCACGGGGCAAGCGGTGCACCTGGTAGCAACAACAGCAACGGTGGAGGACCGCCGCCATATATGGGTCGGGGACGAGGACGTGGTGGACCATTCGGGGGTCGGGGACGAGGTGGCGGCTACAACCCACACATGAACGGCAGTGGCGGCAATGGAATGTACCCGCACTCACATCATAACAGCTCCATGAGCGGACCGGGGGGCGACCATGGAGGAATGCCTCGTCGTGGATCAATGCGCGGACGTGGCGGTGGTTACAATCAAGGTATGAGTCGGCCACCACATCACCAACAGGCTCATAATGTCAATACACAAATTGCACCGGTACCAGCTCTCAAACGTGGCGCACCCGGAGGACCAGGCCCCAAGCGTGGACGATACGAGGGCGGACCCTATGGCCAGCGCCCCATTACACCAAAGTATCATTCGGCATCCCAGCATATGTCACAAACCACATATGGCTCCCAGCCTAGCCATCATGCTCAAGCACCAAGGTAAGGCCAATACATTTTAGAGACAACTTTTTCTTTTGATTGAATCGATCGATTGATCTACTCATTGTGCAAAATCGTAGTTAATATATATTAATTAATTGAGCATAATATTAATGCCAACGTTCACTGCAGCCATCATGGTGGCTATCAGACGCACGACCAGACCCAACAGGTCGATCCATATTCGCAGAGCGGCTACAGTGCATCCACAGCTGCTCAGCAGGGTTACAATGGCTATGGTCAGAGCAGCGGCTACGCAGCACACACAACCCAGGCAAATACAACGGCCAGCAACAGCTATGCGTCACATCACGGCAGCGAATACGACCAAAGCCAATATCAGGGCTACAAGTAAGTTACTGCACAATTTGTCTTGGTTGTTTGTTGATTGTAATCATATTTATTCTCAGCTCTACAGGCTATGCTGCTCAGCCGGACACGCGCTATCAGTCGTATAGCCAAGACTATAGCCAGCAGTACGGCTCGGCTGCCGTTGATTATAATTCAGCCGGCCAAGCGGACTACAGTCAGCAGAGCGCTAGCTATGATGAGCGCGCCTATGCTGGTTATGGTAAGTAACTATTAACTAATCATTTTGTATTACACATATGCATCACCGAACTTTGCGACATCCCCCACCAATAGATTCGCAGGCGTATTCGCAGAACTATTCGAATGCAGCTGCCTATTACTAAACAACTGTTTGCCGCATCCCTCGAATGGCGATATACATTTAAGTGAAGAACGCTGCGCGTGCTCCAACACGTATGCCAAATACCAAGACAAGGGATTAGGGCCAACGAGCAAAATAATATGATGTTTAATGCAGAAATTTGATTGCTATATAAATTAATACATACACGTAGACTCACATACACACATACACACAATTAGTTTAAGAATAAAGTTCTCTTTTCCTAGCGTTTAAGTTGAAACGTGTTGCTACGTCTTGATTTTCACCTCTCCTGCCCCACCAACCCATCCCATAATCCGCAACCTTTGTGTTTGTTCGTCTTTGCTTAACCAATACCCGATCCATGTGACTGGCAAGAAGATTTTATTGCCTGTTGTTAAATGTTTGTTAGTGGACAAATGGAGCCTAGCAACGCTTTAAATGCTGCGGCCTATAAAATCGGATTATGTATATTTCTTTTTATTTTACAATTACCCTTACACTTTTCAATTTATCTATTCTGATGAATGCAAGCCTAAACTAAAAACAAATCAATATTGTGAATCATGTCATATTGTATACAAAATTGCAATGTATAACTTTTAGTTTATAAGGAAACTGCTAATATGCAAATCATCTCTCAAATGGAACCTTTGTTTATTTCGAAAATATTTTTTTAATCTGAAATATCTGAAAACAGAAAACTTTTCAAATATTTTTTTGTTTCTATAATCTATTGACGTGAAAAAGAACACAGCTATATTTTCTTTTCCTATTAATAACAACAATTTAAGCAACAAAATCGTAATTATGTAATTCTTATCCATTAAGCTGAGCAAAACAAAAAAATACAAAGAAATACACAACAATTTATTAGCAAAACAAAGCGAAAATCTTAAAATTTATCAGTCAATAAAATAATGTTTAAAAATGTGTGTAATGCATTAAACTTTATTTAAACTTAAATATTATCATTTTAAATGTTTTGTTTAATCAAAAAGTTATAGTACAAACTCAACTAATTAAGCCAATGAAAAAAGTGCAAGACAAATTACAAAAAAAAAGAAAACAAAACAAAAATGAAATTGTTTTTATCAAGAAGCAGCAAACTACATATTAAAAAAAAAAAGTAAAGATCAATTTATGCCAAAAGCATACTGAATACAAAACGTAGAAAAAAAAACAGAAAGCAAAAAACAAACTAAGAGAAACCCAAATGAAACTGAAGAAAAAGTATCTTTCGCATTCTAAACGAGATTAAAAGTTCATCGAAACAAATATTTAAATAGATAAACACAAATCTTCGTCTGAAATATTTACACTGATGATTGAAAAAAAAAAATACAAATTTAAGAAAGAGAAAGACCACAAAATTTATCATACGAGACAAAGCTGAAAGGCTCTGAAAAATAAAATTAAACTAAAAAAAAAGAATTACACACATATTTGGTAAGTTAAGTTGAAAGCCTGTTAAAGGCTAACATCCCATAGATATAAATACTTTGAATTCTGTGATAACTCAACACTCAATATACAATACTTAAAATGTAAAAAAAAGCTTCGACTTTAAGCATTCTAGATAATATATATTACACACAGCAAGCTCCGTACATTTTCCGGGGCTATCCCAAGTTTCTATATGTCTGTCCATTTCTGTCAGAATAGATCTAATCTATAGGTCTAGTTTTTATATCTAATCACCTAAAGATGTTGAGTTTTAACACTTTAAATGCGGCTATTGACGCATTTCTATCAAATTCATGTAGATTTAGTTTTCTTTTTACAGGAATGAGAAAACTATATAAAAACATTAAACAAAAACAGAAAAATAAGCAAAACGAAAACGTTTTAAAGCGTTTTTGAGGTTCGAAGCAAGCAAATCAAAGGATTATTTAAAAGGTGACAATATAAAAAAAATCAGGAATAAAATATTTTGATGAACTTTGTTTTAATTATTGCACTTTTATGTTATTTACACTTTTGTTATGTGAAACACACAGTTTATTTATAATTTGAAATCAAAACAATAATTGTTTAATAGGCTAAACAAAAATTAGAACGTAAAAACCAACAAAAAAGTAAAAGTGATATATGAAATTCGAAAAGACTGAACAATAGAAAAATCTATTTAAAAAATACAAATTAAGACATTTACAAGTTTTTTTTATTTTCCCAATGCCTATAAATGAGATAAAATTATCTTGGGAGCAAAGCCATATTAAAAGTAAAAAAAAAATAAAAAGTATCTTAAATTGAAAAAAAAAACAACGTTACAAATATTCTCAAAGAAGCAATACAATAATTAAAGACAAAAAATATGACTACACCAGGTACTTAAAATATTTAATTCTTTCTTCAAACATACATTTAAATTAATTTGATGCCTTAGCTGAATCTGTTGGTCTTGTTTATGAAACAAACTAAATATTATCAGTAAAGTTAACTGAATTTCAAATGAAACCAAAGTACGAAGATTTAAATAACAATTCAAGCCAAATTGAAAATCTGCAACTAAATCGTTTGTTAAGATTTTTTAAAAAACAAAAAGAGAATTTTACAAACAGTATTTACTTCACAATTCAATGTGAACAGCTTTATTTACATTTTGCTCTATTATTTGTTTAATTTTTGTTTATTTAAATAATTTATTTAATAAAAACAGCGTACATTGCAAATGAAAACCGAAATGCTAATGAACAACATTTTATCAAATATGCAGAATTTTTAATACATTTTTATTACAGCAAGCAAAAAGAAAATAAAAATAAACAGCAAAATCCAATTGGAGCGATTAAGCAATCAAATCACAACGCTATAAATTGTTGCACAATTGTTGATCTACGGAGCCATCAAAACTCGCCAAATGAAACAAAGCTTTTATTATGTGAAGTACTATACCCTAATCATTTGTTTATTATACTCATACTTTATATATAAACTGGGAGTAACCTGGATCGCCTGTGATATATGTGATATAATTCAATATGAATCTAAAACTTAACTTGCAAAATCTTTTATATTTTATGCAAACATTCAATGTAACATTTGATAAACTTTAACTCTTCCTCATACATTCTTTAAGGGCAGAATGTATTCTCTTTGAGATTAATTAACAAGCAAAAGAAAAAAAGTAAAGATCAATTTATTTAGAAATCTTTTCAAATAATAACAGTAAATTAGTAAAAGCGTACAAACATTTCAACGTTGTGCTAAATAAATGGGAACATGTTTTAAAATTGGGTGAATAGACTCTTAACAACTTTTGTCCCTTTTGTATTTTATTTGTTCTGAAAATACAAGATGTCTTACAAAAGCTCAAGAAGCTGAAGAAGACGTCTAAATGTACTGTAGTAGAAAGTAGCTTAGAAGGTAGATTTATCGCCAAGGTGTTGCCTTCTTCCTTCTACGGCATACCACTCTTTCATCAATTTGCCTTTTAGCAGACGGTATCTCAGTAACCAATAAAGATTTTTTAATAATTATAAATCGGTTGCAGAGGGTACACTCAACGTACCTATATATATATATATATATATATATATATATATATATATATATATATATATATATATATATATATATATATATATATATATATATATATATATATATATATATATATATATCAGAAAAGACTTGAGATTCGACACAAGCAAACCCTTTGCTTACTACATCCTGTTGAACAATGTTAGCGCTACAATCTATTATGTAAGCCCATATCCATCTGAAGTTTAGACAAGCTATTTTTAATTCAGAAAATACTTTTGGGGCTTTTATCAAAAACTATGATCCAATAAAATTACAATCTCACTCTACAACTATTTTTAAATATCGAAGGAAATAGTTAAGGAGATAATCAGCTTGAGAAAAAACGAGAATTTATTGAAGAGAAAGGTAGGGGTTACAATTTAGTACAGCAATTACAATTACAGTTTAGTTATTTTTGCAAGTGCTTTATGTGCGGGAAATGTACTATTTATTAATATAGAATATTATGTGGAATAAAGTATGATTTATACAATTTTCATTTGTATTTGGCCATAATAAAGTACTCCAAAATAAAGAGATTTTACAAAACAATCAAATATATATACATGTATATTACGTTTTCGGGGGTCCTTGACGAATATATACAAATATGTGATATTGACAAGTATTATTATTATTGAACTAGAGAGCTTCCAAGTTGATTAATTCACGATTAAACGCCACTGTGCCGAGAGTGCATTATACATATAAGGAGAAGACGCCATTTTGTTGTTTACCATTGCAGAAAACAAAGTTTAATCCAGGTCGTGTCGTAGATCCAATGGAAATGTGCTAGTAGGCACTTGCCTTAACGACGTTTGCCGAAACGCAAGAAAACATGATCGACATCTGTGCGTTTATTGTAGTTCTTCAGCAGATCATCAGAGTTCGCCACCAGAGCTGTGAAATGGAAAAGTATATGTAGAAATATTACTCGACGGATATATATATATATATATATATATATATATATATATATAGAGCAGCTAACCCGATGCCTCGTTGTTGATGTAGGACTTGAGTGCGGATGTCAATTGATCGGAGTTTTCCAGTGCCATGCAGACCTTTTTAATGTGTGGCGGCATCTCGTCGACTATGCCGGGCTGGCATAGTGGCGCCTGGGTGGCAGCTTCCGCGCTGTGCACGCACACAGCCAGCAGGACGATGGCCAGGAAGCAGATCGCAAACAACTGTACGTGAGACATCCTGCAAGTGGAGCGCAACAGTTGATAGATATGCTTTAAATTCTCCGTGCGATAATGACTCCTGAGCACACACCTCAGGCTAAGTGCTCCAATGATTTTGATTAACTGCTGTAATCAGCATGATACGTGCCAGCTTATCATTGCCAAGGCAATGGCCATGGTGCTCGAAAGGAGTTATGCCTGCCTACCTGCCCGCCTCCAGGCATTATTTTATATTTCTCTTTTTTCTAAAGCCAAATCCCAGCAAAACTTGATGACAGCAGGCAGAAGACGGCGCTAATGTGTTTACGTGCCAGACAATTTGTTTCTATTACACGCCTCAGGTGGAGCGGGGCCACTGACTGCCTCCACTGCCTGCCTCCCACACACATACATATATAGGAGGTGTTCCATGGAAATCTATGCATTTGTGTGTCAACAATGCCACCGTGCCGCTGCTAACATGCACCTAATGTCGTGTACGTGTTGCTCGTGCATTTACTTAGCTTACAAACTAGCTGCAGCACTATTTGCCCATGATCTATTGAAGTACTATATTGACGTACTGTTTTTGGACAACTGTCGATGCGTGTGTGTTTAAGTTAAACAATAAACATGGGAACATCCCAGATTCTAATAGGTTTCATGCAGTTTTTCTAAATGAAGAATGAAGAATTAAATATATTTTGTTGGCTGAGTAGTATTTTTGTAAGGAATACTTGGATGGCGTTTTTATGAATTTAATAATTTAACTACATTAACAAAAAATAAAGATATTTGTGTTTTTTTTTTTTTGTGAATTTTGTGGTTCCAGTCAAGTATGCATACATGTAACAATCTTTTTCGGTGCATTCATTAATATTGATGGGAATATTGTATATATTATAATTATTATATTATTTAAATTAAATTATTTGTAAATAGTCTCACTCTCCAAAGAAAAACCTCATTTCTTTCAAAAATAGTCTTAGACTGTTTGTTGAGTCTTCAGTCAATTTGATTGATCTAAGATTTATAATAGAGTTAGTAATCGTCTAACTACTTCATATCAGAACTAGCTGTAGAAGTCAAAGACAATAAAGTTGTTTCTTTTATAGATGCCAACCATTCAACTGTATATAACTATCATAGCTACACTATTTCTACCAACTATTAGATTTAATTAGGTATAATCAGGATAAAAAGATTTAATAGGATTAAAAACAAATATGAGACAAAGAAGTTGAACATTCAGGATATTCTGTTCTCTAATACAATAATAGTATTGTATAGTCATTGATGGCAAGTGCCAGAAAATCGGAATAAACCATATCTTCCTGACTTTTTGGAGCTGACAGCGCTTAGACTGTGATAAAGTATTATACAGTCGGTGGCGCCCGAATGCAACATTCTTACTTGATTTATACATTTTACTTAACAATTTACACCAATGAACTATAATAATTTTTCACCTTTGATTTACCTGTTGGTTTTTCTTTTTGCTATTTAGTTTAAAGATCACTTGGAATATCAAACGACTTTCAAGAGTTGCGATGGAAGTCTGTGTGTTTCACTGCTTGATTGAAACGAACTTGTTGAACGCAGGCACTCGAATGATGGTCTGCCCTGCCAGGACATCGGCTTTTATTTCCTTCCGCTGAGCTCGCACACAGAGCAAATACAAGCACGCCATTGGCTGACACACAGATACACTCAACCTCACACTAGCACACACACTCGCACTCACGCCAAACGACCACATGTTGAGCTTAAACAGGGAGATACAGCAGCACGCCGTGCCGGCTGGTGGGCGTACACAAATATTGCGTATACGTCACCGACGACAGCCGAGCAAATGTTGGCTCTAATGCTAGGTACTTTTGCAACTTTAGACAATAGCATAAAGTTGCGATACAGACAGAAGCGATGCTGTGCCGCTCAATATGTTATTATATAAGTTTTATCAACTATTAATTACGTTATAAAAGCGCATCTTTATGAGCGTCGCCCACTTATAGGTAGTTAATATTGCACTTACGAGCCATCGCAATTGATGGACTTTTGTTAAAGCATCCTTAGCTTGCCTTTAAATATATCTATGAATGTCTTTGCCTACACCTTGGCTGCATTGTACTTACACTCACTTACACACACACACACACACACTTCTTTTGCTGATGTAAGTCGGTAAGTAAAGTAAAGTAAAGTTAAGTGAAGTCAAGTGAAGTCAAGTAAAGTAATCTTCAGTTTATGAGGTTGGGATTTGCAGGCGAAGCGTTGCAATTAATTTGCCATTGCGCGTGTTTGGCATGCAAACTTTTTGACTAGCTCTACTCTGACTATTTACATATTCGACTGACTAACTGAATGAGTGGCTCACTGACTGACTGACTGACTCACAAAGGGGGACGAACGTACATGCATCTAGGAGAGCAAAAAACTTAGTCTCTAGAACTTACAAAAGCAAATTCAATTTGTCGAATTTTATTCCGCTGCCAATGATGAACATTTAAAGATGCGGTGCAGAAGAGGAAAATATATGTATATAAATAAATTAAAGGTAAAAATAAGTTTTTATTTGATGAATGAAAGCTCGTCAGTTTTATAATAGTCAGTATTGGCAATTATTTTCTCAATTTTTTCCATTTGTTCTTTTCTTTTTTTGTGTTTTTGGGAAATACAAGTGTTTTTTTTAATTTTTATAACAAATATATGCATTTATTAAAGTAATGTATGGTAATATATAATAATATAATATATAATAATAAATTTAAGTGCGTAAAATGGGCATCAAGATGTATTTGCCAAAGTCTACTAAACAAAATACTTTCTTCTTTTTTTTTTTTTGTTTTTAATTTGGTGGGAAGGCGTATCCAAAATCCAAAATATTCAAAATCCTCAGCTTTTGTTAGCTATTATTATTAACACATACAGTAAGCTCGTAGGGCGTAGGTTATACATAAATATATATTAAATACTTCAAGTCAAGTATTCAGTCATTACTGGATTGAATCAGCCGTTCTGAACAAGAATAAATACTTTGCTTTGCTTTTCCATTTTCAATGAGTATGACAATTAATAAAATATAATTTTTTACATCAATTGAGCATTAAACGATTTTTATTAATGACCCAAACTGACATATGTTATATTTTCTCAGGTTTCAGCCAAATTCTTTTGCATCAGAAACAAATTTCTTAAAGTAAGTGTGATCCATTATGGAGAAGTCGCATTGGTTTGACGTGAAGTGTCTAGGTCACACAGTAGCCCACTAATAAGGTTACAGTTAACACATTTGTGGCCTTTGATGCTGAGTGCAGGAATCAGGCTAAACAGCATTGCGGCATTGCCATATGGGCACATAATGCGCCAGAGGCCAGAACAGAAATGACTGTGGACGAGGGCAAAGGCATGGAAATGGGAATGGGAATGGGAATGGGAGTGGGCATGGATAAGGGTGTCTTACACGCGCTTCAGCCGCTGCCATTCATGAGAATGAAAGCGGGCATTGTTGCTCGAAATTTGCACACAATTTGAATAAATTGATTGAGTTATAGTGGAGCACATATTATGCGAATAGTTCGAACGATTTGGGGGCATAGTGCGCCAACGCGGGCATTAACATTTTAATTATTTTCGCAAAATCACATATGGCTGCGTGTACTTTCAACGGAATTATATAAATAATTTTAGACTATTCTATTGTAGTATGCTAAGTTACAGGCCCACTAAATGTATAAACTGCAGGTTTTACTTTTAGGATGATATTTTATTCGATTTAATTAAACATTTACGAATGACTATTATAAAATATTTGCACAGATAACCCTCGTCCCTTGGATGGCTCTCGATCACCGTCATGGATCAGTCCATCAGTTTAGCCACTATGGGATCGGGCGCCGACATCGCATAGCCCAGATGCTGCAGAGCGCGCCGAATCTCGCTGAAGACGCTGGCGTCCTCAATGGTCGCCGGCAGCACGACACGCTCATTCCTGGCAAAGTCGGCCATGGCCTTGCGCATCGTCTTGCCGGAACGCGTGCGTGGCAAGCTGTTGACTGAGGTGATGAAGCGAAAGGCTGCTATGGGACCCACAATATCGCGTATGAGCTTGATAATCTCAGCAGAGAGCTTGGCATCGGTCTTCTTGCAGCCCTCGACGGGTATATAGAGGCAGAGCGGCACTTGGCCCTTAGTTGGCTCCGGCACGCCAAATACGGCGACGTCGACCACGTCGGGATGCCGTAGGACAGCATCCTCTAGACTGGAGGTGGACAAACGATGACCGGCCACATTAATGACGTCATCATCACGCGCCGTAACAAAAATATAGCCACGCTCATCCTTATAGCCAGCGTCCATGGTGTCATAGTAGCCCTGCAAGTGGCGCATATAATGTTAGAAAATCCTGAATCCTTGTAATCAAGCTGCATCACTTGCCGGAAACCTTTGGAAGTAGAGTTTGCGGAAGAGCTCATCGTTTCTGTAGAGCGTGGCCATGTTGCCAGGAGGCAGCGGCAGCTTTAGGACAATGCGACCCAGCTCATTCGGCAGAGCCTCAGTGCCATCCTTTTTCAATATCCTAACTGTTTGGATAACATAGATGAAGACATAGTCAGATAGCATTTGGAAATATCAATACTCACCCTCGTATCCCACTAGGGGCAAGCCGGTGGAGTACATTGGCGGGTTGAGGTTGTGTTTTAAGCCCAAGCAGGTCGCAGTTACAGCCGAGCCCGTTTCCGTTTGCCACCAGTGATTCAGCACCGGCACCTTAAACGTCTTCTCTATCCAGGCCTTCGTCTCGTAATCACAGTGCTCGCCAGCTATGAATATGGAACGCAGCGACTTCGTGGAGTACTGGCGGCCATAGCTTATATTCGGATCGGCCCGGCGTATGACGCGGAAAGAGGTGGGCACTGAGAAGATGCCGCACACCTTGTACTGGTCGATGATTCTGTGAGAGGGAAACAGCTAGTTTCAAGCTACCTAAACATAATTTAATATGCAATATATTACCTAAAGTACTGGCCTGGATCCGGCGTGCGATCCGGCTTGCCCTCGTACATGACGCTCGTGGCGCCCAGACAGAGCGGGCCGTAGCATATGTAGGAGTGTCCTACAACCCAGCCCATGTCGGATGCAGCCCACCAGGTATCGCCCGGCTTGATGCCGTAAATCATTTTCAAGGTGTACATCAGAGCCACCAGGTGGCCACCAATAGTGCGTAGCACGCCCTTCGGCTTGTCCGTGGTGCCGGATGTGTAGAGTATGTAGAGTGGGTCGTTCGCTTCGATGGGCACACAGGCCAAGGGCTGATGAGCATCGGCCAGGCCCTGCACAGTCGACCAGAGCATATCCAACTTGTCGTCCAGAATACCGGACGGAACCTGTTCGCGCATGAAAATGATGTTGCGTTGCGGGGGCTTCCAGCGTGACATACTGATGGCGGAGTGCAGTATGTCCAGATATGGCACAACCTTCCCTGGCTCGACGCCCGCATTGGCAGCAATCACTACCTTCGGCTCGACGTGCTCAATACGCGAGCAGAGCTCTCGTGCAGCAAAGCCTCCAAATACCACAGAGTGCGCGGCTCCAAGGCGAACTGTGGCCAACATTGCGATTATGGTCTCTGGTATCAGTGGCATATAGATAACCACACGGTCGCCCTTGGTAACGCCCAGCTTGGCCAGCCCACCGGCTAGCAGAACAACCTGATCGTACAGCTCTTGGTAGGTGACCTTGCGCACCGTCTCCGTTAGCGGGCTATCGTGGATGAGGGCCACCTGATCGCCCCTGCCCGCCAGTATGTGCCTGTCCACGGCATTGTAGCAGGCATTCAAATACCCACCCACATACCACTTGGTAAATGGCGACTTGCTGTTGTCCAGCACCTGGTCCCAGGGCCTGTCCCAGTCCAGCAAATGTCCCAACTCCTCCCAGAAGGCGACGGGATTCTGCACAGACTTGCGGTACAATTCCAAATAGAACGGACTATGCGCATCCACGGGCATGCCATAAATGGATGACGCACCTTGATAGGAAGAGCATTAGTCCATTAGAAGAAGTCTTCGAGTTTATTGCTTTGTCTAATTCTATGTTCAGGGGCTCATTAGGTGCTGCATAAATTTGGGCGGTCGATACTAAAGCATATCTAATTTACACTTTCTCGTCATACAATTTATAAATAGATATATTTCAACTATCCAAAATTGTATGACGGGATATATATATATATAGACTATGTCTATATATGGAAGTTTGTATCGGAAGCAATCGGCAGACAGCGCAGCATAAGTAGGACGTCGCTGACGTGAAAATATAATTGTATATATATACAGGTATAGGACATATGTAATTGACTTGGCCGACTCGATAGGAGTGCGTAAAGAACTATATTGCAGAGCTTTCGATATCACACGATAAAAACGTAATCATACAAAGTCTAACTTTATTCACACCAGACTTCACAAAAATTGTAATAAAATCATTATTAAATTCGATATATATATTTTTTTCTTTTTCAATTTGCTAAAAATATATATATATATATGAATACATTTTTTTTAAACAGTTCAAATTTTGTATATCCCATTTTTCGTTCACAGTATATATGCTAATGTTTTTTTTTTTTTTGTTTTTCAGTTGCTTCTTCGTTTAAAGGTTAGTTCTTGACACTTACTGCCGTCGATATTGGATTTTCTCATCAGCTCCATTTAATCGTAAGTTTGGCAATATGTCACTTGAACAATGAGTTTCCTGAATATATATCTATGCGCACTAAATATATACAAATATATATACGTATATCCTCTAGATACTTTATTGTGCAACGGAGCTCTAGCTTGGGCACGACCGTCGCTTTAAAGTCGAAACGGTACAATGATATTGAAATGCTCGCACGGCAAGTGAAACCCAGAACGCAAAAGTATGGGATCAAAGGTGTTACACAGCTCTCACTAAATGAGAATTGAAAAACGCTTTCGAATCGAATAATTCTCTCAGCGCCATTTTGAGGCCTACACAAAGTTTCTTTAATGATATAGTATAGAACTTTTGATTTGTTTATAAAAAATCTAACCTCGACTTAACTTGAAGCATGTAGAATTGCCTAAAAACTTCATATTGCTTAACTAGAAATTGTCTTTACGTCTCGAATTACGGTTATAAAACGCATTGTTGTTATATTTAAACTTAACTTTTAGCTCATCAAATATTCGCACTCTTAAACTTAATTCAATGTCGTTCAATGCTTTTTGAGTAGCTCTTCCTCAGAACGTTTCTCTTCAGTTCTTAATCGATTCGAGCATTTGTTGTAAGGTTAATACACCTTTAACGACGACACTCACTCAGACCATCTTTCCTGTCTTCCGACACACTTTAATATTGTCAATGACTTTGCTTTTAAATCAAAATGCTTTGACATGTGAGGGTAAATGAATGTTTTCGCTTTACTTCATTAAAATTGTATCAAACGTTCTGTAGACAATGTAAATATTTCTTAAACAAATAAATATATTCGTCGTTTATTTCTTCTTTTTATCCTTTTTAGACTTCTTGGTTGGTGGCTGTGCATTAGCTGGCGTAACCGCCTCCGTTGTTTTTTCCACACTGAAGCCCTTGATGTAGGGTTTCACCAACTTGAACACCAGCTTTTCATGCTGAATGTTGGTCGAGTCCAGACTCAATCTGACAGTGACGGGATCAAAGGAATGGAAAATCACATTGCCACATCGTTGCGTGTGGTCTTCCTCATTGAATGTGAATATAACTTCGCTCTTGGTACGCTCCAAGCCATCCTTGCCATCCTTATCGGTTTTCAGATAGAGTGTACCCTCCAATCCGTATTTGGGTATAAGAATCTGCAAAGCATTCTTTCGCACGAACAATACGTAACTGAAAAAAAAAGACATTAAATTTCCGACTAAATACATTTTTTTTTTATGAACAACATACCCTTCCTCGTCCTCTTCCTTGCCACGGAAGAACAGATGTGTATTAAGTGCAACAGATGCGCGACCAGCGTATTGCGCCATTTTATGGCGATAATTCAGATTGTTGCAGATCTCCTCATTGGACTTGCGCTCGAGCAACTGGCCATAAGTACTGTCTGCACCTATGGAAGCTGCCAGCAGGCGATGTACCATTATATCAGAATACCGACGAATGGGCGAGGTGAAATGAGTGTAAATATCCGCCGCCAGGCCGTAATGGAAGAACTCTTCTTTGTGCAAGCTACCACTTATGAAATAGACGGCCTGCATCATGCATCGCGTGGTTAAGATGCGAATCATCGTGTTAAAGTAAGGGTTGTCGGCCTTGACGCATTTATCCAGTGAGTGAGCTAGCTCTAACCCGGTGTCCGTGTGCACCTCGAAGCCCTGATAACGGGCCGCCTTTATTAGCGGATCGAAGTTGGTCGTCGGTGGCTTAGGGTGACGACGTAAAACTGCGCACTCTGTGAATTCTGCAGCAATATGCTGGGCCACGCTTATATTGGCCAACAACATGAACTCCTCCACCATTGAGTTGGTATCGCGCATTTGCTTGGCCTCAACCTCAAGCGGCTCATGCGTTTCACTATCCACTTGAAAGCGTATCTCAGGCGAGGCTAACACCAATGCACTACAAAGAATTTATAGTTATAATAGGAGTACCAAGAAGCTGTCACACATCATACCCATTATCCATACGTCGCTTTTTTAGTATCTTGGCCAGTTTATTGAGGTAACGCAGCGATTTGGCGATTTCTCCCGTCTGTGATGCGTCATCGATGATTGCCTGCGCCTCTTCATAAGTCATGGCACGCTTAGACTTAATGACGCTCTTGTGAAAACGTTTAGACAAAATATTCGCCTCATGATCCACTTCCCAAATAACGGAGAAGGCAAACCGCTCCACGCCCCCAACCAGCGAGCAGAGGTTAGAGCTCAGCAGCTCCGGCACCATGTCGATGCGCTTGCCAACCAGATAAACTGTTGTGCCACGCGCGGCAGCTTCTTTGTCCAATGCATTGCCCGGCCGTATGAAATGGCTCACATCGGCAATATGCACACCCACCTCCAAATTGCCATTGGGGAGCTCGCGACAATGGAGAGCATCATCAATGTCCGTACAGCCTGGTGGATCTACGGAGCAAATATACAGATCGCGTAAGTCTACGCGCTTGGCATAGTCTTCCTCGGTAATAGTCCACGGCATTTTGGGCAAGAAACTGAGCACCTCTTCAGAGAATTTACAGTGTGGCACATCATGCTCAAGCAGTATCACCTCGTTTTCAGTGGCCATGTTGCCTAAAGGTCCCAGGGAACGAACAAAGTGGCCATGCGGATAGCGCGAGTTTCTCGGCCAACTGTCAATGGTCACGATGATGCGTTGGTTCTGCAGCTTGGCTGCCTGGCGCGTTTCTATACGTATGCGAGGAATCTTGCGATCGGCGGGTACAAAAATATGCCGCGTTGTATCTTCGATCAGACTGGGCTGTAAAATGCCACAATACTGACGCCACCTACGACGTACAATACCAACGATGCGACCAGTGGGAGTGCGCTCTTCAACTGGTGCAGCTCGCAGTTGCTGCAGCATTTCCTTCTCCTCTTCTACACGCTCTTCGCTGGGCACATCGTCAGCGTACACATTTTTCTCCTCCAGCACTATCTCACTAGGCGCTGACCATTCGCTCTCAGGCAATAGTTCGACGGCAACGATATCCCCTTCCACAGCTCGGTTAAGGGATTCGCGACCTTGTATCAAAATCTGTGAATTATATATGCCATTAATAAATATATAGATATATATACATATCTAATAAGGAAGAGTCGAAGTCATTTGAAGAGGGAATTCTTGGCAAGCCATACTTACGCCTTTCTCATAGCTCTCCACATTGACACTGCCTTCGAGATAGTTCTCCCTGGAAGCCTGAAATGAGCCTTGCAGCAGCTTCTTGTTGCGCAGTCCTTCGAGTATCTCCTTCATACTTAGATGCGGCGGATATTGGGGCAGCGCTTGTTTCTCATTTTCGAATGTCTTTTGCGACAACTTGTCGATCAGCAATGGAAAGTCCTCGAGCGATTTAACATATTCTGCAGCAGTAGCTACTAAAATGCCCTCAGCTTCGGCTTTGGCACGATTGCCAGCATCGTCGGTTAGGAGTACGACACGAGTGCCGCTGCGTCCACTACTCTGGAAAACTTTCGAGTCTTGCGAGGCTTGCAGATGCGAGTCGTACCATTTGGTAGCCAGGCGTATGGCGCGATCATTGCGATCGTTGGCGCTCTCGTTCGGCTCACGATCGGCATAGGTGTCCCTGGTGAGTGTACGATTCTGATAATTCATATTCCTCTTAACTGTTAAGTAAAATATACTTACTTATGATGCTCATTGACGAACACATAAAAGTTGCGCGTGCGATCGTGAATAATCTCGTTGAGGCGCTTATAAATGGACGAGCTCTTGTGCTTGACCTCGTTCAGCACCGTGGTGAGCACGATTACATTGTGCAGCACATCCTCCTCGAGCACGTCGATTTGATCCAGAACCACGTTGGTGTCCAAAACAATATAGTGCGGAAATTTGAACAGGCTGCACCTGATATCGTGATCCGATGTCAACTGGTAGACCTCGTTTTGGAAGCAATACTGACACAGATCGGAGCCGCAACCAATGTCATCGCGCAGATAGTGCTCTCTCACAATCTTCAATATGTTACCGCGCTTGGTTTTACGCGTAAATTCGCGTAAAGTTTGCATATTTTAAAAGAAATGAAGCAGCACCACAATTCAATTTCGTGCCGGAGGAAAGTGGGCACATACACGTTCAGTCTGGTATCAGTTCAGTGTCGATAACAATATCAGTCTTCATGCAGCATGCGGCGTAAAATATTAGATTGTTAATAAAAATACAAATTATTATATTGAGAGCAAGCGAACAAATATTTATTTAATCTCTGTACTTTTAACTAATAAGTACATAGGTAAGTATATTACTTTTCGCAACATTTAACCATTATCATTAATTCGAACTTCACACATGTTGCGTCTTCTGTGTTGTGCAACACTGATTTGCGGCACATTATGCAGCACTGTTATTGCATTTGTGTTGAAAGAGTCCAGCACGTGTACGGGGCACATTGCGGTGTTTCGTTTAAATAATTTAACGCATTCTGCATATTATTTACAATGGTTTCGAATGAGAAGAGTTTTCCGCGCGGCGGAATAGCAAATTTACAAGCAAATACTGACAGCAGCACAACAAATCTCGTAAGTAGTCTTGGCAAAAAGTCTTCCCAAATCTAATAGCTGGCTTTCGGGACTTGCAGATTTTTGGTGCTACACAGCGAAAGATTAAGAAAGCGCCAAAGCAGAAAGACAAACCAGTGGATGGTGAGCATGGCGACCAATTGCAAGCAGTCTCTGCGGAAACACTCACATTTGACACACTCCAGGAGCATATGCTCGTGATGGGCGTCGTGAAAGCAACAGACGCCACCACATTGCAAATCGCGCTGCCCGGTCGAATGACGGCGCGCGCCTTAGTGGCCGATATATCAGATGCTTATGGACGTGTTGCCGAGTCCTATATGGCTGGGGACAGCAGTGAATATAAGGATCTCACTGTGCTGTTCAGCATTGGGCAGATAGTTTATGGACGCGCCATTAAAACAGCGAGCTCGGAAAAGAATCGCATGTCACTGCTACTGACTCTTAGGCCGGGTGAAGTGAATAGTAGCCTGCACCATGCCAATGTCAAGAAGGGTTTTATTTTCGTTGGCGCCATCGAGGAGATCCAGGAGCACGGCTGTGTAATTGAAACCGGCATTGAAGGCTTGCAGGCGTTCGTACCTATTGCAGATGCCGCCCAGAGGCACCACATCGGCCAGTTAATCTTTTTGAAAGTCAAGCAAATTCAACATGATTCTGCCAAAAGCACCTGCCAATGTGTGAGCTTGGAGCAGGATAAATTGAAGATTAAGAGCCAGAACGAATCCAATCTCGACTATATACTACCTGGCAGTATCGTCAAGTTCAAGGTGGGCACACATCTTAAGAATGGACTGGAAGGCAGCATCATGAACGAAGCCTTCAGAGGATACGTGAATGAGCATCATTTGGCCGAGGCTCTACAATCGCCAGAGGACTACGAAGTTAATGAGGAGTACCTGGCTCGTGTGCTATACGTGATGCCCCTAACAAAGCTGGTATACTTAACCTTTAACTTAAACTTCACTGTTACGCCTGAACAGCCCGAATCGGATGGCGAAGAGCCGTTGAAAAAGGGCAGCATTGTAGAGAAGGCGCGTGTGCTGCGCCATGGCACCGGCGGCATTGTGATGTTGCTCAACCGCAAGTATAAGGGCCTCATTTCGTATGCCTCCATAAAGTACAGTTGTACGGGTAACTACGACCACGATGTTGTGCTAGCCAAGTACAGCAGCAAGAGTAAACACAAGGTGCGCGTGCTGGGCTATGATGTGATTGAGTCCCTTTACTATTGCACCGACGACGCCAGTGTGGTAAATGAGAAGATGTACACGCTGGAGGATGTTCAAGCTGGCGACATTGTGACAGCGCGCATCGTCAAGCCCGAGCTTAAGATTGGCGGATACAGCGTTAAAGTAGGGAAAGTAAACGGAATCATTGAGCAGCTGCATTTGCAGCCGAACACACACTACGAAGTGGGACAACGCCTGCGCTGCAGGGTCTTAGATGTTTCCCTGGACCGAAAGATTTGCTATTTGAGCAATCGCAACGAGTATCTGAGCAAGGGTGTCAAACTTCTGACTTCACTGCAGCTAGCTCAGTCTGGGAAAACCTTCACGGGCACTGTGGTCAAGTGTGAGCCAACCTATGTGCTGGTCAAGTTCTGCAGTGGCATCAAGGGAGTTCTGCACAATCAGCGCCAGAACGAATTGATGGAGAGCACCTTTTTCGCAGGCCAAACGACAAAGTTTCGTATTGCTGGACGCAACAAAGACCAAGTTCTCCTAACATTACCTGAGGACAAGTTTCAGCTTGGTGAAATCATTCCCATTGAAGTGACAAACACGTTAGATGTGGGCTTGGAAATTAAGATAACTTACGCTATCGATGATCAGGATGCTTCGATGACAGGCGAAGAGGACAATACAGAGGAGTTTGTTGGCCTGCTCCCACTTCGCCTACTTTCGGACTATGTGGACTTACAGGAGGCACAGAAACGCATTCATCCCGTTGGCATCCACGCCGAAGCAGCCTGCATCATGCAGAACATTTTCAGTTTACGTGATGTGCCGTATTTCAGTGAAAATCTAACTAAGGATTGGCGCACTGTGCAGGTTGGCGACGTGCTGCGTGCCCAAGTCAAGCATGCCGGCGAGCAGGTGCTGGAGCTGCTGCTGCCCGTGCGCAATTACAACAAACTGGTCAAATTGCATGTGAAGATGTTGTGCCTGCAGACCAATCGCGATGTGCCCATTATGCTAGCACCTGATCAACTGCTGTATGTTAAGGTGCTCAGCAAGGAGTCGGAAACTAAGACACTGACAGTGTCTGCCAAACTTACAGATGTCTGGAGTGGCCAGCTGTCTGACACGGCAAAACTAGTGGAGAGGTGAGTTATACATAGTTCAAAAGTTTATTTTTGTACTTACTGCATACAATCCGTCCAGCTATCTTGAGGAAGTATCACATATACGAACATCACTGAAAATGATGAATGCACCTATTGCCAAATACAAAATGGGGCACAAAGTAAATGTCACCTTCAAGGGCATAGATTCGGCGACCAACAATTGGGTCTATAGCTTGGAGGATTCAAAAGCAATAAGTGCAATGATGATTTCCAGCTTGGCAGGCACAGCAACAGCGCCTCAGGTGGGCAGTAAGCAGGAAGCCGTCATTTTGTGGATCGACTATGCCAACGATCTATTGCTAATAAGCAACAAGAAGACGGATATTGATCACATCAGCAGCAGCAGGGAGTTGCCTCAAAATTTAGTTGCCAAATCCGGCATGAAGGCCAAAGTGTTGCTGAAACTTGATAGCATTGTTGTATGCTCCTTAAAGAAGGGCGCAAGCAACCCGCTCATACTTTGTCCGATACGTCTGCACCCTAACGATGTGGATAACTCAGCCAGCGCTTGTCTACGCCAGGGTGACTTCTGTAATCTGGCATTTATACACGACAAGCTGCCTATTGCCGTTCCAGAGACCGTCTGGAAGCTTTGGAAGGGGGTCAAACGTGTTGCTGTAGAAAGTGAAGAGACGCCCGTTAAGCCCAAGAAAATGAAGCTAGAAACTAACGGAACAGAAAAATCAAGTCTACAGAAAGTTAAAAATGGCAAGAAATCCGAAAATGAAACGAAGCCGTTAGTGAATGGAAAGCAAAAGAATGGACCGCTTTTCTTCGAGGACAAACAGCCAGCAAAGGCAAATATGTACAAATCCACTGCAGCAAATGATACAGCAACCAAGGTACGCTTGCCAGGCATCTCGAACTTCTGGGACACAGACCTCAAAGAATTGAATAATAAGCATCAAGGAGAAACATCCAGCGATGAAGATGACGAAAATGCAGCTGACTTGGCCGAGGCAAGCTCTGGCAAGAAGAAACGACTTAGTGCCAAGGAAAAAGCAAAGGCTGAGATCAAGGAAGAACAGCGCTTGCGCGAAATCGAAGAACGGAATGCAGATCCCAACCAGCGTCCAGAGACAATTGATCAGTTCGAACGTCTGGTACTAGCAGAGCCCAACAGTAGCAAGTCTTGGATCCAGTATATGTCCTTCCTGCTGTCCAACACAGAAATAGACAAAGCTCGCGACATTGCTCGACGCGCTATCAAAACGATCGCGTTCCGGGAAACCAAAGAGCTTCGCAACATATGGATGGCACTTATTAACTTGGAGCTTAGCTACAACTCTTCAAATTTTGATGATGTACTGAAGGAGGCACTTAGTCATACAGATCCACTTGAGACGTATCTAAATCTCGTCGAAGTACTGAAGTCGCACAACCTTAGGGAGCGTCTCATCAATACGTTAAATGTAATAATGCGGAAGTTTAGGACGGAAATGCAAGTCTGGCGTGTGGCTGCCGATGCCTACTTCTGGCTGGGCATGGCAGATCGGGTGCAGCCAACACTGCAGCGTGCGCTTAGTGTTCTACCCAAAAATCAACGTAAGTTCCGAGAAAATTGACCTTCAACAAGAATGAGTTACTCTATATTTGTAATAAACTTTTGTAATTTGGTATCAATTTCGAAGTCTTAAGGACCGTTTCTTAAGCATTCTTAGAATCTGTATATAATTTCAATTTTTTTTTTACTGCAGACATCAATTGCATTGTGGCCTTCGCGAAACTGTATGCCCAAAACGACGATAATGCCATGGCGCAAACATTACTGGATGATATTGTCACCGCATATCCGAAGCGAATTGATATTTGGGTGCTATACGTAGACATGCTGGTCAAATGTGAACTGATTGAGTCCGCACGGTATGTACATCAATTTTAATTGAATCTATGATTTTGCTAACTTGTCTCAATCCTGTTTATAGAAATTTGCTCGAACGTGCGGTGCTCCAAAAGTTGCAGCCGGATAAAATGCTTGTTATCTACAAGAAGTTTTTGGATTTTGAGACGAAGCACGGAACTGAGGCAAATGCGGCTAGGGTTAAGCAGCTAGCCGAGCAATACGTCGAGAGTCAAAATAAATCGCTTAAATAGGTTAGACAACGATTGGATCCACTTTGGTCATACCTACCCTTCCGAATTAACAGAGCTGTAGATTAAAAATACATTAGTGCAGCATCCCCACACATTAATGAAACTGAATGGGTATTAAAGTAGATCTGTTTTTTGTTGATACTTTATTCTAACATCTATTTTAAATGAAGTGTGTGATTCTTGGATGCTAATTTTTTAAATATATGTATATTATATATATAGAAATACATACAGTTTTGTGCTGCAACACCCATAGAGCAACTACATGAAAATATGTAGCAGCATAGTCTAGCGAGCGTGCCGCCAGAAAAAATTATAAAATTTAAACGATGCATGAAGGTGTTGGGATTTGTGTTATATATAGTGAATATGGTTACACATGAGAACACGATTTCCTTAAGTCTAGTCTGGGGTGGGGGCTTACTAGCGGGCGTGGATGGCGGTACACAGGACACCTGACGTGTTACAATGACAATGAATTACTCTTACACATTAATCAATAATAAGAAGCAAATGATAGAAAATGTAATTTGCTTATGCAATTATAATTAGTTTATACATAAAACAGTCTTGAGCGCAGCGCAGCTGAGCGCCCAACTTTAATCCTTAAATATGCCACGTGCCTTCGCTGATATCTTACGCACACGTCCCCGGCTGCTGACGCTCACTAGTTGCTCGTCGCTGTCTACTGTACTACTGCCGTCGCCATCCTCTAGGTGGGGCTGTTGCTCGCGTTCTTGCGAGCTGTTTTCGTTGCTCGCGGCTTGGGCATCGCCGTTGCGCATACGCTTTCGCTGACTGGGCCCTTCTTGTTGATCTTCCTCGTCGGATTGCTCGTTATAACGTGGACGCTTCTGATTGCGACCGCTGCGCTGATTACTACGAAGACGATTGGGTCGCCCACGCGGAGCCTCGTAATCATTATCGTCATCATTGGCCGACTGATCGGAAGGCACACGACCACGCAAACGTCGCTGTTCGCGTCCCTGCGTCACAGTCGTTGCCGATGAAGATGAGGTTTTGGTTTTACGCCGTGTTCGTCCATTGCTGGGCGACACATAGCTGGTTAAAGGCTGATTGTCTTCAGAGTCTGTGGCAGTTGGTTCATTATCATCATCGTCATCATCGTTGCTACCCTGAGAGCTGGAGCCACCATCAGTTCCTTCGTCAGAAGCAGCGGCCTCCTCTTCTTCAGGCAGCTCTGCCGCTTGTGGCTCTTCCTCTTCGCTCTGTGAATGCTCCTGACTGGTACGAGCGCGCAATCGACGTGTTGTTACATTGTTTGTTGTAGAGGTGGGACGTCTGGGATTGGACATAAGAGACAGCAGACGTGAACTGTTTAGTGGATCAATGCTTGTGTCCAATTCATCTGCATTGCGCTGATGACGCGATAGCACGCGACGAGGTGCACGAGAAGCAGCCGCTGACTCATTGCCTAGATAGTTATGGTCGTGAGCAGCCATTGCAGGCTCCTGCTGATTGGAACTACTGGTTGTTGAGGTGGCATGCGACCGCGTCATATGCGTGCTAAGTGGTACCGACGGTAAGCGTCGGCGCAACGTCAACGGATGAGGAGCTGCTGTGCTAGTTTTAGCTGGTCCAGTGGCAGTTTCTGCAACAGATAAACACAAAAAGCATGTTAATGGTTTTTAAAGTATGACTATGCATCGAAACTCACTTTGCTGGTTGTTGGCCAAAGGCTCATTATCACTGTCATCGTCATCTTCGCTCTCCACGGCAGCAGTTACAACGGTATTTCGATTCGTTCTCAGCTGCCGTGATGACGTAGCAGCAGCAGAAGCACCTGCTTGACCTAAGGCTGCCCGGCTAGTCGACGGAATGTCGTCCTTAGTGGGCGTGGGTAGAATCTGATAGGCAGGTGTAAGCAATTATTTATTTTATGTATGCATAGTGATTCTTTGTACAAATCATACCTCTTCAGCCTCTTCGCTTTCATCGTCCTCCTCTTCCTCTTCGATATCGCTGCCACGCGCCCAATCCATCAGTGCACGTTTTGCACTCTGCCTTGTGGGTCGCCCAACTGGGCCATGCGAGTCTGTATCCGAATCAATAATACGACCATTGCGAACGGGCAGATGATAGCTGTGATCATTTTCAGCAGCATTCTGTGATCTTGCGCCATTGGCACGTGTGTTTCGGGATGGACTCTCGACGCTGGAACCCGCTGAAGCAGCGGCAGCACTAGTGCTTGGCCCATTTCCAATGACCGTTGAGCTTTTGCTCTTTGCTGGTCGCCCCTTCTTGCGGGGTGTCTGACTGTCCTGAGTGCTGTCATCTGGCTGGGAATGGGATGCTGCGGTATGATTTTCATCTTCGGAGCTACCGAGCAAACGGCGTGTACGACGAGTGGAAGCTACTGCCCCACCTCGACTTCCACCTGGCTGACCATCCTGATCAGAACGATGTCTTTTGTTGTTGTGTCTTCGCTTGCTGTTGGTCTTGCGCTTATTACCACCTCCTGCACGACCACGGCGCCGCTCATTTGGATTGTAGCTCTCTTCAGAATCGTTGGCATTGGTCTCATCATCACTGACATTCTGGCGCGCTGGTCGTCCGCGACGGCGACGAGCCTGCTGCGGGGAGCTGCCGTTGGAGTGCGCTTCATCATCCTCATTTTCATCGCTGGAGGCATCCGACGTCGTTTCCTCCTCCTCTTCTTCCTCATCGCTGTCCGAATTACTGCTACTCTCATGGTGACGCTGCTGCGGGTTTGATGAAGATGATGTTACACGATTGGAGCTCGAAATTGCGGTACTAGCGGCCACGCCATTGCGACGTCTATTGCCACGCTGCGGGCCTCGCGGCGCTTGCTGCTGTGCCACACTATCGTCATCGTCATCGTCGTCATCATCTTCATCCTCTTCGCTTGTGTGCGCTGGTAGTCTTCTGGCAGCACCTGATGGTTTCTGGGTACGCCGTGTGGCACGATCCGGTGGTGTTCGTTTGCTTGGGCTGCTAGAACCGCGTGCGCTGCTGCCCGACTTGTTCTTGTTGGCTCGTCTGCGCGCCGCCTTCCAGCTGCTGATCACCGTCTTAATATGCGACTCGAACAGCGCACTTAAGCGCAGTGTCATTGCATAGATCTGTAAAATAAAATTGGATTCAATTAGTAAGGAAAGCTCTCGAACTAAATGCATTCAATAGGTGTTGAGTTGTGCTGAAATAGTAGCCCAAGAGCAACCTTACCGCTAGATTATCCTATTTAAGTTGATTGTCACGGATCGTCATTCATTTGGTTTAGTTCGAAATATTTGATGGGTTTTGATTGATACGAGTGATCGATTGATGGTTTATGAGTTGGGTTGTGGTTAATTTGAAGTTTGAAGGCATGTTAACAAATTGCAAAAGAAACGTTAAGAAGAGATGAGCTGGTGTGTGAGATTGTGTGGTGTTTAGCAGTGCGGGAAATTGGAGAAATAACGAAACTCAATCGGGCTACACATATTGCAAATATTAAATAATACTTGAAAATCATAAGAATGTAATGAAGAAATCAAACTTGTATATAAAGCAATTGTGTGAGGGGTCAGTAAAATAGTAAACCAATCTTAAATGTCGTCTAAGCGTATGTCAATCAAAGTAAAATGTTTTTCGTACTACTCAGTAGGACACCAAAAATTATAAGGCTAGTATGCAAAACTTATAAACCTGAAGGTTTCGTCAATAAGGAAAACGAATAGTTTTGATAGGGATCTTTGTTTTCGGCTAATACAATGACTTTATGATTTCCGTCAGCCTCGTAATAAAAGAATTTAGAAAAAATTCAATAAAGAAAGATTAATATGGACACTTTAAGAAGGGAATAATAATATTATCAACTAAAAAAAAACGCAATAAATAACCAAAATTGAAGTAAAATTATGAATTTTGAATTACATTTTTGAATAAATTCAAGCTTCTCTGCCTAAAATCAAATTTGGAAAAGTATTTGCTTGGCTAACGATTAACGATTATTTTAACCATTCAAAGGCAGAGGCAATGAAGCAACAAAATCACAATTATATTGTATTAACACCAATGACAATAGCGATTCATAGGCATTTGGCATTGGTTTGGAATAAATGACGATCTGCAGCAGTACCCAGATCCGGTCAGAGGACTCACCCGTGAGCGTTTGTTGGTGTTATAGTTCTTGGAGTTGAGGAATATGAGGCGCACATCCTTGGCAAAATCTAATGGATCATCGTAATTGCCGCCCAGCAGATCCTCTTTGACTGTTCGCAAGTCCATTGGCGTGGCAATGATTTCCAAATAATCTGGAAACTCGATAGTATCGACTGGCTCGCGAAATGGCAGTGAATCTGGTCTCTGCCACATCAAATCCAGCAGCTGTCGGCAGTCAGAGCGCCAATCGCCATCTGAGCGTATGCGATTCGAGCTGCAAAAATAGTTATTTTTTATAAACTATTTACAAATATATTGCTTTGTTCGTTTGCTTACCGTCGCGTCGATGAAACGCGCTGGCGGGCAGCAGCTGCAGATGTGGTTGGACCGGTGCTGGTCGATGGTACAACATCTGAATCAGCTTCATTCTCCGACTCTGATGAGTTATAAACATCAACCAGTTGATGATAAACAGCGGCCACATCTATCTCATCAGCTTCCCTGTTAGGCAAATGATTAGGTTTATTTAGAAAAATAATAACGTCAATATATTATATACTAAACTCACCTTATGATACGCAAACACAAATCAGTCACAATACGTGCATGCTTCACGATGCTTGTGTGGCGGCGATTGTACTGCTCCGCATTAGTGGCCAGATATCGGACATCAAACTGCGCCGAAGTGATGCGACGGTAAAAGTGATTCTCGAAACGAGACTTGACGGTTGTTAAGTCGATGGGATACTCAATTAAATAGGCATAGTCTGGATATATATTGAGGTCAACTGGCGCCAGAAAGTGTTCCGCTATCGACAAACGCATCACCTGCGAAATTGAATGAGAAAATAATTAAAATGTAATTTAATATTATTTGTATTTTAATTTCAATTGTTCGATCATGAATAGTAGGCAGGGCAAACGGATCCTCTATTTGAGTGTTATTAAAACGGTTAGTCTCCATTCGACAGTAATACGAAAAACATCGGATAGCATTAACATTTTTATTTCATATTGTGTTAGATTCTTTGAATGCAAGAATAGTTTTAAAGATATATATAATGTCAATAATCTCCATTGCTATTAAATTGCCTTTTTATATAGAAGAAGGAAGAGCTTGCGCCTTAAGAGGGTTTTAATTTTGTTGCAACTTTTTCGTAAGTTCTAGCGTGGGTCCTTTCTTATATTCATGATCTTAAGTAATGTTCTGCTTTTACTGTTATAGCTTTGGGCTCTTACCTGTTCGAGTCCATTTATAATGCGCCGGCAAGTGCCGTCTCGATCGCCCCGATGCCACTCCTCGGACTTGGGCTGATATAGCGTGGCGCGTATCTCTTCCGGTAGTACGGGTACAGCACCGCCCACTTCATCAGGCAGGCGCTGTTCATCAATGGGTTCCATATCCCAGGGACTCATATATTCGTACTCGCCATTGTCCCAGCGCACGCGGAAACACATGAAAAATGAGTCTGGAAAGTCGGCACTGAGTGCATGACGCGACTCAATCTGACCCATCCACCAACCGTCGCCAATCATACAGCGAAAGCGGTCGCTAATGTTCCAGTTGCGCTGCACCGCCAAGTCGAAGGTCTGACGCAGTACCAGAAAGTCTAGTACATCAGGCATGTCATGGTACTTAATTTTAAACGTAGTGCCCGTCATGTTTCCCTCGTCATCAATAATGGCCAGCTTGAGGCAACACAGACGCGGTGGACGAATCTCGTATTTAATGCCAATCACACGCACTAATTCATGATCACGTAGCGTACGAAAGTTCCAGGGCTCTGAGCTGTGCGACAGCTTATAGACCTTTTTGAGACGAACCGCCTCCAGATAACGCTGATGGCCCTGGCGGAAGTAGACAATCTCATCGCCCATTTGAGGATAGTACGGTGCCTTGCGTGGTATCACTTCCGACAGCCACTCAGCTGGACGGTAAAGCTCAGGGATTTCGCCATTCGGTGCAGTTGGTGGTATTAACACTCGCTTGCGTCCGCGCTTTTTACTGGAGGCAGCTGCCTGGCCTGCAGTTGCTTCATCACTGCTGTCATCGGTCAAGGTTCGCCGACGAGAAAGTGGCTTGCGCTTGGAGCGCTTCGGTGGCTCGAGATTTGGGCCGGGCGTATCGGCAACCCAATCTGAATAATCGGAGCTATCTGTTTCCGATTCATCACTACTATCCTCAAGATTCTCTTCAACATTCGAGTAACTTGTGTCTCCAGAACTGTTGCTGCTATCATCCTCTTCCTCCTCCTCATGTGGGGCGGGCACAGCTGCATCTTCATAGTGCTCTTCCTCTTCCTGACCACGTACAGCCCGCGTCCGATATGCAGGTGGCTGACCTCCTTGCTGCTGCTGACCGGATTGAGCTCCACGTCTGCGTCCAGGCCTTCCGCCCCCATTAGATCTCGTATTTCGTGGCCTGCCAACTCCAGCCATCAGCGAAGAAGCTGCACTGGCCGTATTTATCATGATAGGGCGACGACGCATTTCACGTTTATATTCTTGCATTTCGTACTGGCCTGCAGAATATATGGTCTGCTTGAGGTTCTGCAGTTGCGCATATTTCATGGGGCGCACGTATGTGCGACGCACAAATTTCAGTGGCATTGCTTGTTGAGCAGGTAGGACAGCGAGTATTGGTTCAGCTGGCACCTGTTCACCCGCAGCTGGCGCCGGTGCTGCTGGCAGTGCCGCAGCCCAACCTTGACGAGGTGCGCCCTCGGCCAGTGAACGACGTGAGCCCAAAACGTTACCACGTTGCGGGGCATTACGCGAGGAATTCGAATCGGGCAATTGATCCTGTCCTTGGCGCATGATTAGACGCTCGAATGATTGATTTAAAGCGTTGCCATCGTTTGCATTGGCGTTGTTAGCGTTGTTGCCCTGACGATTGGCAAGTGCTGCAATCATGCGATCGATATGCGAATAATTGCCACCTGGTCCCACTGCTCCTGGTGCTACACCTCCGACCGCAACAGCAACAGCTGCTGGAGGAGCAGGAGCTGCAGCGTTCGCCGGTGCATTTATATTATCCTCAATGACAATACCATCGATACCCACGGTTAAGTTGGGTATTAATTGATCCGTACTGCATCTTTCACGGCCAGGAACATAACGTTGATATCTAGTTGGATGGGGATTGCCATCAGCATCGACCAGAAACGGTGGTGGCATTAGATGCGGCATTATTTGCGTTTGCTCATCCACTACATGATGATGTGCATCACGAATCAGAGGACGAAAGTCAGTATGAAAAAACAGCTCTGTGGGCAACTAAAAAAGAAAGACAATCAACTAATTGGGATAATAGTTCCTTTTGTGTTTCCTTTTCACATACCAATTTGTACTTTTCAGTGCCAATACCGAGGCCAAAGATTAATATGTGACCATGTGAGTCAGTCGCTGCTATCATGGTGCCATCCGGTGACCACTTGGCATCGAACACGCTACCATGTCCCTGACCATCGATGTCATTAAAAAACTGAGCCACATACACTCCCTGTTCAATATCCCACAGGAATACCTGACCATCATGGCCGGCGGATAGCAGCACATGCTCATCCCTTGGATTTGATTCAAGCACGTACAGTTCATCTTTGTGTCCACGTAGCACGCGATGTAACTTAGCGGATTTTGAGTCCCAGATTTTGATCTGTTGAATAAAGTGTATAATAAGCCAATTTGTCAATTATTTCATATCGTCATCGTACGCACTGTAAAATCATTGACAGCCGTAATAACATAACGATCAGAGGCATCCCAGGCGACCATCGTAACCTTTAGTTTCTTGCCTTCCTCTGGCTCTGGACAGCTGGAAGATAAGCAAATCCATTAAATAAATTATTTTTTACTTTTACCAGTTAGCGAATTTACCTCGGCAGCCGCTCGGTCATGCATAGCTTAATGCTCTTCCACTGTTGCGACTCAAAGGTCCAGATGTGCGCCGTACCATCCTTGCTACCTGATATGAAGCGTAGGCCGCGATGCGACCACTGCACTGAGTCGACTGCGTCTGTGTAAGCTTCTATTTCCAGTATGCGCTTGGGTCCGTCTTCGGCCATCATGTAGACGCGCACATGATGATCCGCAGAGCCAGCTGCTAAAAACATGCCACCCGGCGAGAAAGTAGTGCACATCATTTGAGCCTGTCCTGGCCTTAGCTTTTCATGGTATTGTGTGGGCCTCTGTGCAAAGGTTATCTTTTGGCCGCGCGGCGTTGAATACTGCCAGAAAGCAATCGAGCCATCTGTGCTGGTGGTCACCAAATATTTGAGATCGCTGCGTGGTGACGGACAAAAATTAACCGAGGTTATCATGCCCGTATGGGCGGCAAGAACTGCTATCGGAGAAGTTGTTTGCATATCCCAGACGCGCAAGATGCGATCAACCGAGCCAGCAGCCAACATTGTGTTATCCAAGTTAATTGCAATATCGGTTATTTCAGCGGAGGCTCCGCGCAGCGTTGCCAACAGGCGTCCATCCGCCGCGGACCAAATCTTGATGAGCAAATCATCGGCCCCTGTGATTATATAGCGACCAGTGCGATCGAAAAGCACACAATACACCGAGGACAGGTGGCCAACTGTGCGCCGCAACAGCTTTGTCTTGCGGTAGAGATCTGTGGGCACCAGCAACTTGCGACGAACCAGACCTCCATGCTCTCTTCCGTTGATTACTTTGGCTACATGTTGAATAAAAAAAGTATTAATATAAATGTATATCGCATTTATTGCAGCTACAACTCACTTAAATTGTGTACGGGCTTCGTGAGCGCTGAGTCTGGCAGGGAAATGCCATGGAGACGTGTGCAGTAATCCCGTATAGTACGATGCCGATAGACGGTGTCTTTTGTGCGTAACAAATTTTGTCGGCCTGTGCCAAGCAATGAGCTTATTCCTGGAACGCTGGGCGCCAACTCCTTGTCGACTAGCGGACCTAGACGACTGCATATTTCTAGTAAATGATTCGGGCCAATATGCGCGTATTTTTTTTCCTACAAAAAATTTGAAAATTAGCGATTTGTCGATATCGATATCGATAACTCAACAGTGCGCAGCTGTTCGGGTCGCAAGTCCCTACAGCCGTCTCACTCTAACCTTGACACAGGCATATGCTTGTCCATACATACATGGGAACGTATTTGACTATGAATGTATTGGAAGCAAGATGTCGGCCATTGGCAGATTGTTATTAAAATTACTATGTAATTGTAATTAATTTATCTAATTTTTCAAAATTAACAGCAGTCTACTTAAATATGTAATATTTTCAGCGCAATCTCACTTTTTATAGAAAACTTTTATTTTTTGTCACTCAATATTGTTTAATTAATTTATTTATATATTTAAATAACATTGTTAATTGTTGCATTTAACTACTTTTCATTATTTGCAAATCAAAATTAGTAGTAACACAAGTGACTATTCAATCAATCGATGGCTATGTGACGTCACAAAGCGCACACGCACACGCACACTCTCACACAAACGCAGAGCGAACAAAAACTCGTAGACGTAAAATCTGAACACTAACTTCAATTATGCAAGCACAATCACCAAATTTGACAAATAAACACAATAAATCACAGCAGTAACTCACCAATTCGGCAAAGGTCTGTTCATGCTCGTTTCCTTGCCAGTCGATGCGTCGGGGCAGCACCTATGGGTGATGGAAGAGGCGGCATTCAACATTTGTTATCACTTGCACTTGCTGGGCATCGAAATAATGACGTCGCCGTTGCTGCCGCCACAGCCGGGAGCCTACTTTTTTACCTACTTTTATTAGGCGGACGACGGTACGACGGCACGGACAGGCGGACTTCTCCCGTACTGTCACACCGTTATACGTTATACGACTCAGTTCAATTTCAGTATAGCTCTGAACTCTGAAATAAGCAGACGGCGTAGGCTGCTGCCGGCTGCGCTACAACAACGACGACGTCGACGACAAAACCAAAACAAAATATATAAACAAACGCTGCCGAGTTTCTGCATTAAAAATTGCATGGCAGAGGGAAATCCTCGATTAAAAAGGCATGCCAGTTTAATGCGTCACCTCGCAACGACACTCACACACATGCACTTACCTTCTTCTGCTCTAATTCTTGCACCAGAACCTGAAAATGGAATATTTTGGAAATCGGGTTAGTAAAATGTTTGTAAACAAAAGCGAAATTCAAACGAAGAAATTGCGCTCTTTTCACAGGGCGGCGCTTAGCTAAAATGCCCGATCACCAACCTTTGCTGTCTCTTCCAGCGGCCCCGCAGTCAGAAATTTGGAAATTAGGAAGTACAATTCTGCAATGGAAACGATGGGGTACATGTTAAATGCAACAAGTTGCTTGCTAAACACACAAAATTATCATAAAATTGCATTTATTTCGATGCGGCCATTCGCGCAGATTCTGCACTCACACGGGCCCAGGGCATTGAGGCTGAGGCCAGCCAGCCAGCCAGAGGTAGCGTACCTCTTGACTGGGGCCAAATGGACGCCATATTTGTGCAAATTCTTAGAGTTTGGCAGTACAACGCACCTGGCACTATAACATCATTTAAACTGGGCTGCCTGTTTTCCATTATTACACATTTTATTACGAAATTACAAAAATTGTCGCACTGAAACTCGACTGAAATACTTTTTTCAGCTTCTTCTTCTGTCACACTACGAATTGCCATTCAGGCCACTGCGTTAGGAAAGTCAGTGTGAGCGCTTCTACTTTTTGAGCATTCAGTATGTTAAGTAACATGAAAGTACAAAATTTGGTATTTTTTGTTTGTGAAGATTTGGTCACATTGACTTTGTGCTGCAGTTGCTAAAAAATAATATTTTTCGTAGATTTTCATTTTCTCAATGTTATAACACTTCGGCAAATAGGGATAGGCCCCACATTTAATGCACTCACTGCTTCGCCAAAAAATACGACAACATGGATTGCAATCTGGGCAGCGAGATTGGGCAGAAGATGCGCGTAAGTCCAATTTCTTCCATTCGCGAAAAATCAATGAACTCGTAATCAACTCTGTTTCATTTCACAATTTAATAAACCACCACAGAGTGCCGTAAAGGCGAAACTGCTCGAATTGGGTACCGGTGGCTCTGCCGGTTTCATCGACGACGAGTTGCCGGACTATGTAATGGTAATGGTAGCCAACAAACGAACCAAGCAGCAAATGAACGCTGAGTTGAATCTATTCCTCGGCGATCAGACGGATCTCTTTGTTACTTGGCTGCATGAAGTTCTTCAGAAGCTACAAGAGGTCACGTTGCCGGCATCGAGCGGTGAGTTCTCCTCTGCGTACTTAATTTGTATAGTGTATTTAAAATTTTTGGCTCTACTTAGCTAGCAGCAAAAAACGGAAAACACGACAAGCCGAAGTGCCCAAACCGAAAGACAAAGAAAAGGATAAGGACAAGGATAAAAGAGCTAAAGACAAAAGGGATAAACGAGCATATAGAAAGTCGGGCGACGACATGCTTAATACGTCGGCTGATGCCACGACAAGATCGGTCGACTCCTTGCCGCCAATCAATTCGATAACAGATGTTTTTGCCGAGGAGCTACTTGAAAAAGCCAAAAAGACTCTGGATATTGATGGCAGCCTCAAGGATGAGCTATTGCTTAAAAAGAAAAAACGCAAAGCAGTCGAAGACGATGAGTACCCGCAGCCACAGTCACAGCAACAGCCTCAGCCAACAGATCTACAGCAGGCAACAAAGGATTTCGATATACCAACAATGTCAGAGATTAGCTCAACTACCACAAGCGGCAATCGGGAGAAGGATATCGCCGAATTAGCGGAAATACAACGAAAGATCTATGTGGCCAAGCAGCATTTGCGTCAAATTGGCGAACTGGACGATGAAAGTGATGAGGGGGAACAGCTACCGCTTGCAGAGGATATACTAAGTTTAAATGAGCAGGAGGAATCTGTTGTCAACAACACCGCACCAGTTGCAAAGGAAGCCAACTCCAACTCAAGCACACGCAGACCAAAGAGTCCCATTGTGTTTAATAGGACGTCCGAGCCGGTCGCAGCTAGAGAGAAACCAAAGGCCCAAACTGAAACAGAAGCACAGCAAAAGTCGAGTGAAGAACGTATAGAGCGTCGCTCGGTGCACGATAGATTAGGGTGCAAACCCCTAGTGCCACAACAGCCAGCACTGCCGGATCGTCCACAGCGGGCACAAAAAGAGGTCGAGCTCTATGTCCCGGCTCATCGGCGACGCAGCGAGCATCAAAAGGAAGACATTAAGAAAACAGAGCGCAGTAGAGAACGCAGGGAACACAACGAAAGCCAGCCAATTCGGCGGCGAGAGCGGGAGCGTGAGACCCTACGCAGTCGACGATCGCCCAGTCGCAGCCCAGACAGCAAATATAAGCATCGTATTGGGTCGCGTGTTATTGTCGCAGTAAATAAGCCTCCAGAACCATCTGATGATGAGGACTTACAGGAGAAGCCCCTTAATTCGGTGATCAAGATCAAGCCGCGGCCACAAGTTTCGCCACGGCGCCAGGCCTGCAAAAATCTGCTACTGCGAGCTGTTGCCGATGCGCAACGATCGACAATATTGGCTAAAACAGCAACGACTTCTCACCCTGCAGCTGCAGCGACAAAGGAAACAGCCAGCGAAGATGAGCCAGAGATCATCAGCTCCACGCTGGGCAAGCGGCGCTCAATTGATTCAACAGGAAGGAGAGCGGGACGGGAACTGTTTAGGCGCAGCAGGAGGGAGCTAGTGGTGAATGTGTTACAAAGAGATCGCAAGCGGAAGCGCCAGTCGGCCGAACCACAGTCTGAGATTAAGCTGATGGCAAAGGAGGAGGACGTAGAGGAGGAGTATGTGCCTAGCTTGAGCGTTGGCGACTACGAGGCTTATGTGCCCCAATTGGTTCACAATACAAAGGAAGCGGACATAGACATTGACATGCATGTCGAGAAAAGTACGACCAGCGTTGGCTGCTCATCGCCTGCTGTATCTAAAACACAGTTCGTGGTGACACTGAATGGGGACAAGCCTAAAGCTAATGCCACTAGTGCCCCGTATCGGAAGCGTCCACGCAAACGCACGCCCTCGCCCCTGGTTTCCTCGACCAGCTCAGCAACATTGCAGTTGCAGTTGCCAACTTCAACGACAGGCACTGTGATTTCCTCAACCAACAGCAACCACAGACAAAACAAGTCAAAGCGAGCGCGCACCACTTCACGGTCGTCGCCTTCCACCTCGAGCAACACGCCGCCGCCGCCGCCAAAGCCTTCACGGAGCCTTCGTCGGAGTGAGGTGCTGCGACAGACGCAGGAGATCAAAAAGATCATCATCAAGAACGACGCTGATGATGATGAGGAAGACGAACAGCTGCATGAATCACCACGTAAACGCGCATCTAGCAAGCGGCTAAGCACCACCTCCAGCCAGGGTGCCTCTTCCTCCAACGGCGTTAAATCGGCTTCGAAAGTTCTGGTAGAGGAAAGCAATCGGTCGACGACGCCACCGCTTCCACCGAAGCTGTTGGACAAACGCAGCACCGGGCACGAGAAAACATCAAATGCGACAACTAGTTCGTCGGCAACTGTGGAACCGCCTTGTAAGGTGAAGCACACGCCTATTCGGTTCAAGCTCAAGCCCGAAGAGGAGCAGCAGCTACAGCAGCAGCAGGAGAAAAAACGTCGCTCGGGCAGTAAGGATCGTGACTCCTCCATTGAGCAACGGCGAATCTCTATACGAAATGCAGAAGATCGAAAGTACGACAATCTACCCACATGTAAGTCAATCACATTCACGACTCCCATACAGTTATTTATTATACAACTCTTAAGAAATGTTAAGGTAATGTTAACAAGCGAATATATTCGGAGTAACTACCTAACAGTTCCCTGAAATAGACTTTATTTTAGAAAACTAAGTTTTTAAAAACCCTGAATTCGATAATCTAATGTGCAAAAAGACAGCATATTTTCTATGCAAGAATTATTAATTATGATTATTGATGTATAATGAATAGAAAGAAGTATGAAACAGTTATTTATAAATGTTATATAAATGTTAGCTGATGCACTGAAAAGAAACCGTGTTCAAAGCTGTTGGTTTATGGTATAATGTTAAGTTTATAACATTCGCACACTCTTATATATGCATATATTCATGTATGACCCTGGCCGCATAGCAATTTCCCAACAAGCCCTTCAATTAGATGAATGTAAGCAATATATTCTTAAGCTTGTGTGTGGTATTCAATGCCCATTAAAAATATCTCATTGCTTATGTTTTTCACAGTAAGTGCCGTCAGTGTGGACTCGGCAGTTTTAAAGGTTGCAAAGCCAAAGGAGCGCTGCAAGTATCATCCGAACTGCAACAAGCAGTTCTGCGAATATTATCACCCATCGGCGCCTTGCAAATCCTTCCCCAACTGCAAGTTCGCCGACAAGTGCATGTACTCCCATCCTAAGTGTAAATTCGACTCGGCTTGCATGAGCATCGACTGCAACTTTGCGCACAGTGGAACACGCGATCTCAGCCACGTGCAGCTGGCTCTACCGCCTCTCCGTAAGTGAAATGCCTTAGTTAAATTTCTAATGATATTCTAATGATAATTATTTCTTCATATTCGCCAGCGTCGCATGTGATACCAGTGCAAAACTACAAATCGATATCCGCACCGGTGACGGCGACTACAGCAACGACCATGTGCAAGTTCTATCCGAACTGCTCAAAGGTTGGCTGCACTTTCTATCACCCGAAGCCGTGTCGTTACGGCAAGAACTGCATTAATAAGCTCGAATGCATATTCTATCATCCGGAGATGCAAAGCAAATTCAAATGGGTCGCGTCACTTGGCTAAGGAAGAACAAATCGAATAGCTCCTCTTCATTAGCATTTAACGTTTAGTAAACTGCATATGATTACCCGAAATCTATCTTTATGCCAATATTTGCTTTACTATGCAATACTCGACTGCATCCTCTAAGTAAAGCCAATTTGAATTGGCTAAGAAAAACGGTTCGCACAGCTCACTTTCTTTAGCATTTATTATTTAGAGAATTGCATACCATTTGATCTTTTTCAATATCCTATAAATAATATGGAAAATTACGAAAACTATTGAAACTTAGGCACATTGTTTTACTACGCGAATTGTATTGTGACTTTTCTTTAAATTAATTCGTGAATTTTGTTTTATCTACCGTTTACATATTTAATATTTTGGAAACTAGGCAATCGATTGTGAAAATTAGATCACATTGAAATATTTTAACTGTTGTCGACAGCAACATGTTGCATTAGGTGAAAAGGCAAAGTAGTCAACATCTGATCTGTAAGCGTCGTATATGTAAGTCGGTGAATAAAATTTTAGCAACACCTGCTATAAATTAGATATCAAAATTTGTTTTATTTTCCCAACAAATATGGTGATATATTGAGAATTATCAAGTTATTATTATTAATTTGAAATCAAATTTTTAAAACTCATAGTATAATACAACTGGTAATAGTAATAAAACGTCATCTTATTGTTATTCAATTCAAATACATTTTGAATATTTGATAAACTAAAATTTGCATTCGATTAAATCAATAAATAAATATTTATTATGCCAGAGCCCTGCCTTTAAGAATAAATGCAACTTTTATTCATCTCATTGAGCGCTCGCTATAACCATAAAAAAATTAAAAACTGCACGTCTTCCAAATTAATGTAGTGAACATTATTATTGTACGTTTAAAAATTAGAAAAAAATATATATATTTATATTCAAAATTCATTAGTAATTACTTGAATTCATTCTTTTTTATATTATTTATTTATTTTTATTTCTTTTTTTAATTTTTTTTTTTTTTTTTGAAAAAGTCAAACATTGCGACTTTGTATGTATAGTACAGTCTCTTAAGTTTACGCTTAAAATTGTAGAGCAAAATATTTGATTTACTTAATAACTACGTACACTTAGTTCTCTTGCTTTTTGTATAAGGCCGTAATAAATGACATACGTATAGGTGCAAACTATATATAAATAGTAAGATATAAATATACATATATATTTGTGTACTTATATGGATGCATGCGAAGGGAACATATATAGGATTTTATTTAGCTCAGCTAATTTAGATGTAATTGGACATACAAATCTATTTACAAAATATTAGTTGTACATTATTGCGTATAGTATTTAAAGGTTTTCGCTTGGAATGTTTCGAATTCGCTTGTTTTGTTTGTGTCTAATTATATTTTCAATTCAAGTTTCGTATCAGTGCTTATGTTTCAGTGTGCAGCACAACTTTGTTCGCAGCTTTGTAGATATACTCTGTTGATTCTGTTGAATTCGATCGAATACTGAATCTGAACTGTAACTATATAACGACTATAAGTGATTGCCATACAAACTACATGCTACAATAAATAGAAAGCTGCATTATTAACTAACTAAAGCGTAGTTGATGACTACGTCCAACTGTGTGTGAATGGGGAGAGTTGCTCTGTGGAAGCCTGGTTGTTGCCTTGCGAGCACCTTATAACGACGAACTTAGTACACATAAAACTTAGTACGGGAGCGTATTGTACTTATATGGGCGGATTTTTAAAATATCTCTTGTTTATATTGAGGCTCTTGTATGGGTTAATTAAATTAGTCGCTCCTCTGGCGGTGGCTTGAGCACATTGTCCATTTCTAACCGAGGATTGCAATACTCCTGAGCACTGGGACTGTAGGTTCCTCTCGTTGCCCGCTTATTGCGTGCCATTACCAAGAAAGTGCCCAACAGGGCGCCGGCAATCAGCAGCAGGACGACAACCACGGGAATGACAATGATGGCAATGTCTGTCGTCGACGGACCATCCTCTTTGGCCATTATCTGCAAATTTAAAAGTATGAGCATTAAGATGTGGGACCCCTAAGACTTTAACTCTCTTTACTTACCGGTGCCGTGCAGTTCTTGCCCATGAAACCCTCGGTGCAATTGCAGTAGTAGTCCGCCTCCTCGCCGCAGTTCTCTACGCACTGCCCGCCATTGGCGCAAATGTTTTGAGTGTTGCATGGATCGGTAAAGTTGCAAAAGGCGCCGCAATGTGGCTTCTGGCAGACGCACTTGAAACTGCCGGGTGTATTCAAGCAGCGTCCGAGCTCACCACAATAGTTAACCTCCTGGATGCATTCGTTTATATCGTTTTCACAATGCACACCTTCGAAGCCAGTGGACAGGCAGTCGCATTCGTAGTCACCTACAAGATCGTGACACTTGCCGCCATTCATGCAGGGATTGGAGGCGCACTCATCGATCTCCTCCTCGCACAGCCGACCCGTATAGCCCAGGCTGCATTTGCAATTGGGTATCTGTAAATTTGACATCATTATAGTTTATAATTCCAAGGTCAAACTAGTAAGCACTTACAGCGCTTGTCGTTAGACAGAGACCGCCATTGAGGCAGGGCGTCAGTTCGCAGAAGGGCGTGTCGCAAAGGGCGCCTTCGAATCCCATAGAGCAACTGCAGGTAAAGTTATTTCCGGTTTGAGCATCTGTAAAATGAAGAACAGTTAAAATTTGAGACAACGAATTTAGGCATAGACACTCACTAAATCCATTCTCGCAGCTGGAGCCATTGCGACAGGGTTCGTTCTCGCAGGTCATCTGCTTGAGGGCACTGCACTGTGGACCCGTATACTCATCCGGGCAGTCGCAGCGGTAGGCCGCAATCAGATCCGTGCAGTTGCCGCCATTGTGACAGGGCTGGGCTGCACATTCGTCGATGTTCTGCTCACAGTAGCGACCTTCGAAGCCGGGCAGGCACTTGCAATGGAAGTCGGCCACCAGATTGATGCAGGTGGCATTATTTTCGCAGTGGGTGTTGAGGCACTCGTCAATGTCTGTGGCACAGTCGTCGCCCTCGTAGCCCGCTTGACAGGTGCACGCGTACTCCTCTGTTGGAGCATTGCAGAAGCCGTTGTTCTTGCAGTCGGCTTGGAAGCACAGAATACAGCCCTCCTCGGGTCGTGTCGAGTTGAGGCGGAACTGCGCCTGCAGCTGCACGGATACGTTCTCAGTGTGCGGATAGAGCTCGGCATTCGAGAAGTAGGGCAGCAGCAAGTCGCCGACGCGCGCCTCACCCAGGCAGCCCTTGAACTGGGATCCCTGCTGCGAGGATTGCGTGGAGCCTCGCAGTTGACGCGACTCAGGCATGCCGCCCAAATAGACTTGTGTGCTGCTGGAGAGTAGTTCCTGGAAGGCTGCCTGATCGATGTCCGTTGAGAAGCCGGGCGTGGGGTCTACCATCGATTCCCAGCCCTTCCATCCACCCTCCAGCTTGCCGCCGTGCGCACGCAAATAAATGCGGCTCCATTCGCCATCTGTGTTCTCCTTTTCAAAGCGTCCGGACTCGCCGATATGCAACTGCGTCAGTTTCCAGGTAACAGTGACACGGCCTCCATTGACACCAATTTCAAAGAAGCTGTCCTGGTTGTCAATGAACAGGAGAGTGCCGCCTGCTCGCGTGCGATAGGCAATCTCTATGACTGGCTTCAGCAGCGGCTGCTTAGTCACGCCAATCTCATCTGGCAGCTGCTCTTTGAAGTAGGAAAATGCCAGAGGCGAGTGTTCCTGGCCCGTAAATGTGATATTGGTCAAGCACTCGTAGCCATCGTCCAGATTCTGACAGACACTGCCGCCGGGACAGGTGACCAGCTGGCAGAACTCGATCTCCTGGCAATCCTTGCCCTTGTAGCCATTTGGGCATTTGCAGCTGTAGTCGTTCCATGTGTTTCGGCACTCGGCATTGTGCTTACACGGATTTTTGCGGCACAGGTCGTCGGAGACTTCGCCCTGCAGCACTGAGGTGCGGTCGATGCTAACTGCTCCAAATGGCTTGGCGTTCACATTCACATCGGTCACATTCAAGGGATACATCTCGACAATCATGTTGAGGGAGCCGTTGCTCACTTTCACATCCTGAATGATGCCCTTGAAGTAGTCCTTATTATCTGTGTCCATGTCCCTGGGCGCAGCGCTACTAGCGGCTACGCTAGCCTCATCTAGACCCGGCTCAGTGCTGGCTGGCAACAAGGATTCGCGCGTTGGCGCTGGTCCGCCCAAGTAGAGCACCTGTGCATCCAGCAAACCTGTCGTCGACAGCGTCTTGCGGAAGTACTCGGTACCGTTGAGCTTGACCTGCACCAGGGTCTGATTGCGCACCACCTCAATTAGATGGTTGTAGCCATTGTCCAGTTTCTGTCCACCCACCGTGTAGGCTTCCGGTGTGCCGTTGAACTGCATTTTCACCAGCAGCTCGCCGCCATGCAGCTTAGCTGAGACGTAAGAGTCGCCAACGTCTGGGTAGAAGTAAAATTTTAATTTAGCGCCCCTTGATTTTACTTTAAGATACTCACTCTTTGTGGGCATCTTGCGCGGATCGCTGCCCAAGTAGAAGACCTGGCCCGTTGGCTCGCGCGTGCGTATAAACATGGATATGTCCAGAATGGAACGTATGGCACGTCTGGCTACATCTGTCGTCTCTACAATCACAGCCGAGTGCGTCGTATTCTCATGTCCAAACGTTGCCGCCGTCATGTCTGGTGAGTTAGAAGATTTAGATTATATTATGCCTAATACTCATTGACATTGGTAGTCACTTACTGTGCTGGCATGTATGCCCAAAGAAGGGTCTGGGACAATGGCAGGCGAAGGTGTGCCACAGATCTGTGCACTCGCCATTGGAGTGACAGGGATTGGGTTTGCATTGCTCCGTGCGTGGACAGCCGCTCTGTACGTACGACAGTTTCGTACTCTCGCTATCCGTGTCTTGTTCGTTTTGCTCATCGGGAAAGATCCATTTACCATTGACCACAACGTCCTGCATGCAACCCACGAAGCTCGAGGGCTGGTGCGTCAGGTGGCGCAGATAAGACTTCAAATTGGGTATGGTGCCGCCCAGATACGTTAGCGGAAACGAGGGTTGGCTGTTATTGGCCGTCTCGTAGGAACCAACTGGGAATATGGCCTGCTCATCGTTGGCAGACAGCACCAGATGCGAAGTGTTTATGGCCACAAACACTTTGTGCCAATTGCTGTCGTTCAGCTTGGAGCCAATGAAGACGCCTTCCCATTTGTTCAGCAGCGAGGAGTGCAGATTCAGGCGTCCATTGATCAGTTCCAGGATGTAGCTAACCGGCTCGTTCTGCCCGCCCGATGTGCCAAAAGCCAGGACTCCATTGGGCAGCGTTGTCTTGAACTGCAGGTTAATGTCGTAGCCCTCGTCGCGTTGCGTCTTCACCGTTATCAGGCTGCTGACAACCATTGACAGAGTCGTGGTCTTCTCACAGGTGTCGCCCTGGAAGCCATGCTCGCAGGAGCAGTTGAATAAATGTATCGTCTCGTTGACCAAGAAGGGACGACAGGTGCCGCCATTGAGGCAGGGACCGCTGATGCAGCCAATCAACGGCACGGAACAATTCTTGCCACCAAAGTTGGCGTCGCAGTCGCAATCGTAGTCGTTAATCTGGTCAATGCAGGTGCCATTGTGGCAGGGATTATAGCGATCGCATTCATCGATATTGATCTCGCAGTGGGTGCCCTCGAAGCCCGGATCGCATTCGCAGGTGTAGGTGCCGATCTGATAGACGAATAGAGATAGGTTAAATAAGGCTTTCATTTTATGATTTAAGTGCATCAACTTACTCCATCATTGCAGGTGCCGTGCTTCGTGCAGGGATTACTCTCACACTCATTGATATTGATCTCACAGTTCTTGCCTATGATGCCCGGCACGCACACACATTCATAGCTGCATAGAGAGACATATTCATTAATATTTACTTGGCTTACGCTCCGCTTTCCTGACTTACCCGCTGGCGTTCTCATAGCTGAAGGGCTGACTGAACACTCGTGGCAAGTCCATCACTCTGCTCAGCTGATACAACGTGGAGTTGGAGCGCTCCAAGCAGCTGCTATTGTATTGGCAGGGATTGCTTTCGCACTCATTGATGTCCTGCTCACAGTTCTTGCCCTTGTAGCCCGCATGGCATTCGCAGAGGTAGTCCTTCACCTGATCAATGCACTTGGCCCCATTCGTGCAGGGATTCGACACGCATTCGTCAATGTTCAGCTCACAGTTCTTGCCCTCGTATCCTGTGCCGCCACAATCGCAGTGGAAGCCGCCTAGCTCATCGATACAGAGGCCATTGTTGAGGCAGGGCGCGGACACACAATCATCGATGTCAATGTCACAGATCCGTCCGGTCATGCCGGGTATGCAGGAGCACGTGAAATTGTTAATCATATCAATGCAAGTGGAGCCATTCGAGCATGGATTGCTGATGCACTCGTCTATATCGATCTCGCAGTTCTCTCCCTGATAGCCCGGCTTGCAGTCGCATTCGTAAGCATTGATCTTGTTATGAAGACAGTTTGGATATTGTTAATAAATATAAAGTTTACAATGAGAAAATCCTTTTATAAGTGTTTTTATATCGGTGCATGCAATACTGAAGGGAAGCATGGAAATATAGGCTTGTGATTTGAAGAAACTAATGTTGATTTCAATATGATCTATAATTGTCGACTATTTTAATTTTTGTTTTAGGAGATTATAAGATACGTTTAATAGAAAATATCCCATTTGGTATATGCAATAAAAATCTATTAAATAAAAAGAAGTTGCAGGATGACGAGTCAGTTTTAAAATGTATTTCTCGACATGTTTATCCCAGTTCGGCATCTTGCGATTCCCTTTTATTATCTAAATTATATAATAAATTCAGTAGAAAAACAAAAAATAATAATTCATTTGTCTTTAACAGCAATAAATCAGACTAGTTGTGGAATGTAGGGGAAAATAAATTTGAAGGGTATACAACTTTGAAAGGGAGATATGTATGTAAGGGAGATATTTATTTAAAGAATGCTTAAGCAAGAACGTAGACTATATTTCAAGGGCATACAAATAAAAACTCGATTTGGATAGTTTTTCTACAACGTTACTATGGCTAAACCGTCTATGATTGCATTTCAATTGTTTTTGGATTTTTAGCAAATTTAAAATAATGAACTCCTATCTGGTATTTAAAGGTAAGTGCAATATAGATAATAATTATATGTAGATTGTGATTATGATGATCAATTCCTTGAAAGTAGCTTTTACTCTTTAAGCTTAAGCTTAAGCTTTTTCTGCTTATCAAGCACACAAGCACATAGACAGACTCGTAACGCCCCACTCACTTGTCTCAATATCCGATGCTTTCCGTATTTAAAGAAAAACAACTAATTGCATTTTAGTAACTGGAGAGTCTGAGCTGTGGGGTCTCGCTGAAACACTTACCTTGTTGTGGCATGTGGCGCCGTGCAGGCACGGATGGCTGAGGCACTCGTCCACGTCGGAGTCACAGTGGATGCCCGTGAATCCGGGCGTGCAGTAGCACTTGTAGGAGCCCTTCTCGTTCTTGCATATGCCGTTGCCGCAGATCTTCGGCTGCAGCATGCACTCGTCCACGTCGTTGGCACAGTTGCGACCCGTCCAGCCCCGCTGGCACTTGCACTCGTAGTCGCCGTTGGCCAGATCGAGGCACTCGCCGCCGTTCTGGCAGGGCTGCGTGGCGCACTGATTGCACACCTTGTTCTCCGGGCAAATGCACTGATTCTGGGCGCAGATCATCGGCTCCTGGCAATTGAGGGGCGAGCAGCTCTCCGCCTTCTCGCAGCGATCGCCCGAGTAGCCGACGGCGCAGTAGCAATGGGTGCCGTTCATCGAGCAGGTGCCCCCATTCAGGCACTTGCCATTCGTGGCGTTGCAGTTGATGGGCGTCAAGGCCAAGGCGGTGGCGCCGTCGCCCGTGCTCTGCTGGCAATTGTAACCTGGATACCGAAGCGAAATTCTTGGATTAGTTTGCAGTTTTTGTTACCAACTGTACTTAAGCGCTACTGTTATATCGGAGTGTACTACGAGACTATATATAAATATATTTACAGTTAATATAGTACTAAGTTCTACTAGAAGTCTATTTATATATATATATTTACAGTTAATTTAACGAGGGTTGCAATACAAGTTACGGAGACAAGCAGAGCGTGTATTTCAAGCGAAAGTTCGACAATTAGAATTTGCCTGCGATTAGCTAGGTCATCTTAAATATTTAATGCTTATACTAGGACTTGCAGTGCAACCCTAATGCGGTAGTTGTTGTTGCCAAACCTGTGTATCCACTAGCACATATACAGGTATAATTGTTACTATATCCTAGGCAGGTGCCACCGTTCAAGCAAGTTTCTTGGGGACATGCATTCAGGGAAGCCGAGCGTTGGTTTTGTGCTGTTTGTTGTTGTTGCTGTTGTTGTTGTTTGTTTTGTTTACTTTTTGTTGTTGTTGTTGTTGTTGCTGTTGCAGGTCTTGTTGTGTTGGTTATTGAAGGTTTTTTGGTGGTAGTATAAGTTGTTGTTGCAATTGTTGTGGGAGTAGCTGGGTTTGTGATTAGCGTTGTTCTTGTTGTTGTTGTTGGTGGTGTTGCTTGTTCAGGTGTCGGTGTGGTTGTTGTTGTTGTTGGCAGGCAATGACCAATCGGGCCTACATACATAATGCGCATAGCCATATATACATATAGAGCATAGTTTTATATTTTGCAGCCAGCCAATAGGTGGATTATATATGTATGCATGTATGTGAATTCGTTTGTGTGTGTGTGTGTGTTAATGCGCATAAAAGTATGATAATATTAGTTAGTAAAAGCGTTTTAAGTATGTATTAAAGCTAAATGTATACGAGATCAACCATATTCAAGTTCACGAACTAACTTTATTCAAGGTTCTCAATGAATTCTATTTCTCGTAGAAGAAGTCTTAGACTCTGCTGTAAATACTTTAAAAGTTTCTCTAAGTAAACACTTTGTATACCACTAAATATATGAGGTGTTGGAATTAGCATTACTGAAAGTCTATTTGAAGCATGTGGATTTTAGCAATGATGCTTAATATGATAATTGCTTTCATTCAAATCTTTACTCTACTGATAAAGCTTTTGCAGTAATCGATCAAGGCTAATGATAATAAACTCTAATATAAGATTCTTTAAGGCTAGCACATTCAAGCAGGCTCTACATCGGCATATAGGTTTCTCGTCAACTGTTCTATAGACCTACTTAATTTGAGTTCACAACGCTTGCGCTTCAGCCACTCGGGTGATATATAACGCTTCTTCTTGCCACTGGCGCACAGGGCGCTCAGTTCTCCTGCGCCTACGCCCACGCCCACATCCTCGCCCACACCCTCTACCCCACCGTGCAAGGCCGCGTACAATTCAAGCGAAGTTGGCAGCTCCAAAGTGGTAGCTTTTGTTAGATTTGAGTCAAGAGGAGAGATAGAAATTTGATCACCGTTAACAGATCTCGCAGAAGCAGCTAAGCCAAAGAAATTAATGAATTACATGCGCCACACCATGAACCATTGAACCCATAGAAGGCGTGGAAGCAAGCACTCACCCGAAGTTCCTGGCTTACACATACACACGCCGCCAACACACTCGGAATCGATGGGACACTGCTGGGCGCAGCTGGGCCCCAGCTGGCAGAGCTCGCCACTGTACTCGGGCGCACAGATGCACTGGAAGCCGATGGCCTTGTCGACGCAGGTGCCGCCGTTGAGGCACTGCTGCGTCTGGCAGCTGATGGGCTTCTCGCAGATGTCGCCGTGCCAGCCGTCCTGGCACTGGCAGGTGTAGCCGCCGTACGTATCGAAGCAGCGGCCGCCGTTTAGGCACGGATTCTCCTCGCACTCGTCAATGTTCGTTTGGCAGAAGGCGCCGATGTAGCCGGTGTTGGTGCAGTCGCAGCTGAAGCCATTGACGCTATCGATGCAGCTGCCATTGTTCTGGCAGGGCTGCGACGCGCACTCGTCCATGTCGATCTCGCAACGGGTGCCTGTAAAGCCCTTGGCACACTCGCAGGTGGGGCTGGCGCTGCCGCTCAGCACGACGCAGGCGCCGTTGTTCAAGCAGGGATTGGACTGGCAGAGTGGGTGTATGTTGACCTCGGTCTCGCAGTGCTCTCCACTGTGATTTGCATGGCAGACGCATTGATAGTCGCCGCGCGAGTTCTCGCGGCAGGTGCCGCCATTGTTGCACGGATTCTTGGCACACGGCGATCCATTATCCTTCTGGCAGTTCTTGCCCGAATAGCGGGCCGTGCAGCGGCACTCGTAGCCATCGGCGTTCGAAGTGCAGGTGCCGTGGCCCATGCAGGGATCATTCAGGCAATAGTTATCCTGCAGCCGGGTAAATGTTTCGTGCTCGCTGCACGGTCCATACGACAGCGGGCAGACACCAAAGACGGCATTTTGCTTGGACGCATTCACGAATTGCAGGCCAGGTCCATCCAGCAGGCAGCCCGAGAACGAGTTGCCCAATATCAATATAGCCAGCTCATTGCCAATGTCCTGGTTGGTAAGGAATTGGCTGTTGTACGTCGAATTGGCTGCAAGTCGAAAAGGAAATGTGGATGAGTATGGATTGCATGGATTATTTAGATATACCCCGAGTGCCTCTTTTATCAATATGTTACGATTGCTGCATCTCTAAGAAAGGAATCTAAAATCAAATGCGAGTCGTTTCGGACTTTCGATATTCAGTCTTTATTTACGTAGTACATCTAGGCTGCAAGAGACGCGGATATTTTCGAAATTTCCGGTCACGTAAGTCAGGGTATTCCACAATAAAATTAAGCATTCCCTCACGAATAAAATACAACAAATATTCAATTTTTTTTAAGTTATTTTTTGAACAGACAAAATGTATATTTTTATAAAAAAGAAAAGAAATAAAAATATCTTCATATTTCTTTTAGAATAATCAGAAAGTATATGCTAAACGCAAAACAAAATAAATATAATATTTTAGTATTTCAATTATATTTGCTTGATTTTTAAATTAAAAGTTTAAATATTTGTTTTAAATTAAATGCAAAAGCGTAATCCGCAACGCGACTAGTTTCGCTAGCTTTGATTGTAAATTGAATTTAATTAACGACTTTCCGCATGGAAGTGAATTAAATTATAAAAATGTTGTGGGCTTTTAGTCTTTTTTTTTTTTAAAGCATTATTTTTTTGTTTTTGGAGAGAAACTGAAAAATGAGTTTTAAGCTAACGGATAAGGAAACTCCAAATTTGCATTATAATTTGTTCATCAAATAATTGCGGTATTCGGAAAAACTACAAATTGATTTTGGTTATATCCCTTATATTATATAATAAGAAGGTTTTGTCGTTTTATTTAATCATTTGATAAAAGTTGCTAAATTTCGTCAGTTTCTAGTCTAATGATTCGGAAATTGTATCTAAACTTATCAGATGTAGTCTCTAATGTCTTTTTTTTTTTAATGCAATTTCTTTTAAGTTTTAGTATCATTTCGTGTGCAGAGCAGCGCATTTGAATTGAAAGATAATCACTTACCAAAGATAATTGCCTCACGATCCACATGCAAATAGAGATTGCCGTACTCGTACTTGAACTGCAGCGTATGCCAGCGATTGTCGAGCAGTTGGTAGGGCAATCTGACGTCCAAGCGATTGTTAAGCCCAATCACAGCCGGGCCGGCTAGCGAGACTTGCAGGAAATCGTTGAGCACTGAGATTACGATTGAGTTTTTGTTATATTGCTGGGCGAGTATTTCGCCGCCGCGGCACGAGCGGAAGCTGATCGCCGAGTGGTCCCAGGTGGGCATCGGCGTCTGCAGGCGCAGATAGGCGGATCCATTGAAATATGCCTCCTTCGTGTGCACCTCCACCGAGGCAACATCTGTCAGAGTGGAGAAAGAGAGAAAATTAAGGTTAGCTACAAATTTGTACAAGGCCAGGCGGGCGGTAATCGCATTTGAACGGACTAAAGAGACTTCGTGGAATTCCTCATTTGTCGCATTTGCTCTTATTGGGCACATGGCTAATTTAGCAATTGGCCCATCGGTTTACTGTCTTAGCGCGGAAAAGCGAACCAGCATTGACCAAATTAGAAAAGTTGCCAACAAATGTTAATCAGTGGCACCCAGCAAACCATTTCGCGAACAACTTTCATTTGCGCCGGCGGCGCAGAATCAATTCGCCTTTCCCCCTGCCGCAACATGTGTGCGTGCTTGATTACCGGCACCACCGGCAGCTGCCAGCACCACACGCTACGCTCAGCTCAAGCGTTTTCCTTAAAGTCTAAAGCAGCAGCACACAACAAACAACAAGCTCTTTGGACCGAGTGCACAAGCCATAAAAAAGAAACAAAATCAAAACATAAGCCAGTTTTTTCATCTCTGCCTGAAAAAGTTGAAATTACAAGAAAGAAAGTTGTACTTAGGAAACGATAAGGTAAACTTATAGAAACATGAAAATGCAATTAATGATACCCGGGGTTTTCCTTCCGATTCATTTGCATCTAATATGCACTTACGAAAATAATCGTAAGCTAATAACAATATTTAAGCACGCATATTTAATAACATTAATATAATAATTTTATGGATTCTTCTTAAGATCTTTAATTTTTCAACTATGTCATAGTAAATGTTTGCAAAATCTCAAATCTGTTTTGCCTTGCTAGTTTCTTGGTAGCAACAGAATTTAAGAGCAACACATCTGTGTCAGTTGGTCAAAGCTACGTGTAAAATGGCAATTTAAACCAAGGTTGCTTACCCTTAAGCGAACTCCCTGCCTTGAGGTTCAATTCACCTTAAACCCTAGCCTGTTCATGAAAATAGCAGTGCAGCACTACATAAAAGATAAACCATGTGAAAATATACTTTTCTTTTTTCTGTTGAAAAATAAAAATATGACTTATTTTGTGTTTAGAATCAACCTCAATGAAGAGGATTGCTACAGACAACAAATTAAAATTAAAGTATAATGCAATTAATTATGTTAAGTTTTACCGATTGGAATAAGCCTAATTTTTAGAAATAAATCAAGATTACAAATTTCTTCGCTTAATCAAAAATCTAAAACGTAAATAATAACTGAAGGCTGCTACATTTCTCTTGCCATATAACTCATTTTAATTGTTTTTATAGCTCATCAGTAAAATATATACATTTTCTTTACTCATCTTTGTTTTCTTTTTCTTTTATTTACTTACAGCTTATCTTATAATCTTAGAAATAAAAAATATATATCCCCACGTTTATTTATTTATGTGTACTAAAAGCAGTTTATTTAATAGCATACAAAGTTAGCAAACGAAACAGTCGAAAGTTTTCAGCCGAAATACTCGTACTTCATGACCATTAACATATGTATGTAAATGTTTATATACGAAATTATATATTTATATATATATACATATTTATCTTTTAACTGATTTCAATGACAAACTTGCTAGCTATTTGTACCCAAAAAAAATCAACAAGACCCAACAGTAAAATTTGCAGTTTGAAATATGTGTTAAGTGGTCGGCGAAGCGATCTTGTCATGATTCTAAAATTGCCATATGTGAACAAAAGCACTTTATATATTATTAAATATTATACATACATATACATGTATCTATATATTTTTGTACTTTTGTTATTAAACTTTGAACTTTTGGCCTGCCATGGCCCTAACTGACTAACAGGGCAGTTGGCTTAGAAACCGCTTACAAACAGCAACAACAACAAAACGTGGAAAGCTGCATGCAAAGCGTTGACCAGACCTCGAACTGGCCCCAGTTGCCGCTACCCTTACCCAGCCACGGCTGCATGCGACTACGCCTCCGCCTCCGCTCTGGGAGACTTAGAGCGAGAAAGAGAGAGTGAGAGATGGAGAGGGGTGCGGACATTATGAGGCCATCGATTTTGTTGCACCGCTTTTGAAACATTTTATTCGCATTTAAAGGCGATTTCGTTTGCCGGCCAGTTGGATGAAGCATGAAACGTTTTGCTGCCATTTGGTTTTGGGTTTTGGTTTTGGCATTTGCACTCGTCGTTGTGTGTCAGAGCTTCGAGAGCTTCGTGCCCGCTCGTTGCTAAGTAAATGAGCCAGTAAGTAAGCCGTAGTCAAAGTAGCTCATAACTATATTATACTCACGTACGAAACGGTGTAGAAAAATACTCAAAAAGCGGACAAAATGCATGTAAGAATGCTGCAAGCCTATAGCTTTCGCACCTTAGATACCCTGTAATTTGCAATCATCTAATATGCGATACAGAATCAGAGGAAATAGAACTAACTCAATGTGAACCAAAGTCATATTCAGCAAATAAACTTTCAAGCACTGGCAAAATTATAAAATATTTTATTTAAATTTCTTAATAAATTATTAAGTATCTCAATTATTTAAACTTGGCTTAATTTTAAAGTGTTCCCAAGATAATCTACCTCATCGCCACAAATAATTTCTGACATACCTTTATACGGTCTTTTCATCTACAGGGTATTTAAATGCCATTAAAACAGAAAAAAAAGAAGAATTACTTATTATATATGCTGTATGTGTAGACATGCTCTTTTGTATAACAGCATTGGCCTTTTGTGCTTAGCCGTAAATGAACGGAACGGAAATTTCATAATCATAAACGTTTGAAATGCGAAACAGAAAAAAAAGAATTTTGTTTTTGCATTTTCGTCAACTGTTCTCTAGTCTCTTGTGCTGATTCTTGTTCTCTGGCTTGTGAATGAATCGACAATGGGCCGACAGAGACGACGACGACGACGACGGCGTCGAGGCCGACTTTGACGAGATCTTCAGTTGAGAGCGAGCGATTTTTAAGTTTTTAGCGGTACCATAAAAGAAACAGTTGTTAATAGCTGCTTATGCCCTGTAGACATTGACATTGGGTCGAAAGGGAATGATGGCTTTCGGCTAATCTAATACATCAATATGTTTAACTTTGGGACTATCAAAATTAATGACTTAATTTTCTAATAGCTATTTAGTAGTATCAAGATTAAAATATAAATTTAAGATAATTGCAGAGCAAGTATTTTTATATAAGCTTTTCATCAACTACTTCTTTATTTGTACTTGCATTAAGATCAGATCTTGATAATTGTTTGGAAACCCCTGAGAAGCCTTACAGCCAAGAGAAGTTTAAGTGTATTAAGCATTGCTAACTACAGGGTATTGGCTAGCGTGCCACAACAATTCTTCTTGCGTTTTTTTGGAGCTTCTCTAACTGACTCGCAACGACTCTTCGAAGTTAAAGCTTAATGATGTCTGAATCGTGTTGTGCTTTAAGTTGGGCGTGTCAAATGGTCGCCGTAGAGAAAGATTTAAATACTCCCAACTTTAATGGACACAAACAGAATTCTTAGCCAAATAGTATGAATAATACAATGAACAATTGTCACAATAGCTTCGTTTAACAATACCTTTCCAACTTTATGACTGCTTCATCAAAATTTCAAATCTGCGCTAAGAAGTAAAAGGGTAACAGTATTTCGAATCAGTCAAAGCCCAATGTTCTGGAATGAATTTTCACAAAATTGGTTAAATTAAAACAATTTTAGGTTGAACCTCAACCCTATAGCATATATAGGTGCATTTTCCTAAAATTATAAATATTTACGCCCAGAAGTTGTTGGTTAATTAATCATTCATTTTCCCCAACAAATCTGAGTTTCTATTTTCATTTCAGGTTTTCAACAATTTTCTCATGAGCTACATAAGTATACATCTACTACATCTATGTTGTTATATCATTATGTTGCATTTTCCACTTCCCCGAAACATTTTCACGTATCATTAAAATTTGAAAGCAAAACTTAATGCATGCAAAAGGAATGTTTGAAAATTGTGCTAAATACCTGAAGTTGTGTTATGTATTCTCTGCATTCGAAAGACAATGGAAACAGCAAAATTGCTGTAAAGACTCCTGCCACGCCCACTGTAGCATAGGCGTCAGACCCAGTTAGCCACACTCTCACATATGCAAAATTTGCATAAGCATACATATATGTAAATTAGCTCAGCTTTGGCGCTTTGCATTGCATTGCATTGCACTCTGTGGCATGACTAATCAGAGCCAACATATACATAAACGAAAAGCAACATGAGTCACACACACACACACTCGCACATGTCGACATGTGCTTGCTTGACGCGTTTTTTGCTGTCGAGATTTGTGAGCTGTTTTCGGCTTGACTTGTATTCATTTTTGCCGATCTAGCGTTTTCGTCTCATGTTTTTTGTGCTCTCCCAACTTTCTAAGTCGCCGTTGCTTGTTGTTGCTGCAACTGCTGGCTCCAAGTAACCATCCATTTCAGCATGCCACCCCCTTCGCCCTGAACGAAACAGCCACCCACCCTTTGGCAGGCCGCAACACAAAACCGGCATATCTCTGACTACGTTTGTATACCCTCACTGCGGCTATTGTACTTTCATGAAGACATTCGTAACTCGCAGTAGATACTTTGTTGAAATATATATGCAATTAAAAAAGCAAACTCAGCATTAATATTTGAGCAAGTAGAGTTAAGTTATTAAGTAAGTCATCCTGCACTGGAATATGTTAAGCTTAGCTTACAGAGATCCAAGAACTATATAAGCTTCTGCAATCGAAACTTTAAATATCCAATATGTCTTTACTATGTCAAAACACACAGAAAATCCCTAACTAGAAAAACTTTGAATACATAAGCTGAGAAGCAATATAGCCTCTGTAAAAATACATATGTATATACCAAAAGTTTTATATATAATTCTGTGGGCAAGAGTATTTCCTCTTCGGCTTGCCGTTGTTGGCCACAGCCTCTTGGCTGGTCATACCTCAATTGTTTTGCCACTGCTTGCCTCACGGACAACCCACACTGCCACAGTCAGAGTGTGCTTTATTACTATTGCGGGCCATGTTGTTATTGGTTTTAATTTTTGCTGTAAATACTTTTCAGTTTTTTATTTAAGTTTTGTTGTTGCTTTTTGTGTAACAGACGCCTACGAAAAAGTTTCATTTTCACTGAGTATTTCTGCCTGACGGATGCTCCCCAGTTGCATAAATTATTTATGCCGCTTCGTTTTTCTCGTGCTTTTAAGCCATTTTTTAATTTGCTAACTGTTATAGCAATAACAGCAGCAATTCCATTAATTAATTACTTGAAATATTTTTAATTGCGTTTTAATTGTTGCGCTGCTCTCTGAGTATCAGTTTCAGTTTTTCGTTATTCGATTCGGAAAAGTGAAAACGTGTCGCGATTATAGTTTAATTATAGTTTGTTGATAATGCGATTATCGAAACGCTTTGAAGCTATAAAATTACTGAAAAAAGTCATAGAACTAGCGACAGAGCCAAACGTAGAGACAGAGAGAAATCGAGTTAATTTTCGAATACTTAAAAAGTCTCTGTATATTAAGCTAGAGTTATTGTTTAGCTATAATATTGAATGGAATTTATTTATCATTATTTTCAAGTTTTACAATCTGCTTACCCAACCTCGCTGGGAGATTCGAGAACTGTGTAAGATTGTGTAGTGGAAAAGGCACATACTAATTGTTTTTATATAGACATTTTTTGTGCTATTCTTCAGGTTGGCTTTCTTATCAGTTGGAGAAAAGTTCACTTTAGTTAGTGCCTTGAAAAGAATCTCTTGTTCAAAGTAGCTGCGAACAAGCCCTGTTCCCACTCGATGGCAAATACTCTAAGACCGTTCGCTTTATATTCCACACTTGGTAATCATTTGTGCAGACACCTTTCCGTTGAGTGCAGCACACAAGAAGCAGCCAATCTAGTCACCCAACCAAATAGTTCCCACACAAATTTCCGCCTGTGCGTCTGAGAATGCTGTGTGTATAGACACGTTTTAAATATTTAAATAAATACGCTGCGCTGCTTATACTGTGTTATTATACAATAGGCAGATGATTATAACAAAGGCAATTCACACATGCGAAGGAAAACTAATTAAATCAGATAAATAATCGCGTCACATGAACACAAACGCGCTAAAAACGCTTGTGAAACGCGCACAAAACGCGCAGAGCTTAGAAGGCGCAACTGTTGCCCACCTTCAAATTTGGGACTGCGTTGAAGGCAACAGCCACCTTTAGTCAGCCGAACTCCACCTCGTTTTCGTCTATGTGTGTATGGGTTGTTGGGCGAAGACGTTTCTGGGAATAGCAATGCGCCCGAAAACGCTTAGAATTGGGCACAAAGTGGAGGCACTGCTGGCGCCGCAGCCGAAGCCACAGTCATTCGCCTGGGAACCAGTTTTCAGTGGCAACAGCAACAATTGGACGCAGCTCAGATACAGCCCTTGCTGTTTGCGCGCTCCAGAAGACCCGTTCGGCAAAGTAGCACAAAGCAATGAACTGTTGAAAAATGCCTGAGAATCTTTTCCGGTGACCGTGCCCGGGCCCCGGTCCCCGACCCCGGTCCCAGCCACGGCCCGGAACAATCTGAACAAACACAGTCGAAAACGGTCAAAAGAACGGGCTTGCAACAATTGGTGGGCGTTGCACCGTGGAATGGAAAGCCAAAACTGAATTTCATCAAAACCAGAATATACGACGAAACACATGTTGAAACTGTGCACAGCCTTGAAGCTCGTTCGTTCGTTTGTTTGGTAATATGCAGTGCTGACTCATGGGTTGAGGTAAATGAAATTCTACTCAAAAAGCAGTCGAAAATGGAGGAAAAATAAAACTGGAATGTGATAGATTAACTGCTTCTCTTCAGTTCAGCTTTTATATTACGATATACAGTGACTCGATATATATATTTGAAGATGTACAGAATTTTGTTGTATATTTGGAGGCGTTGTCTAACAAAGAACAATCTGATTTCTGATTTCTGATTTTTGTCAATGTAGTTCCAATGTAAATAATAATAATATTATAACTGTTGATTCTAATCATATATGATAGCATATTTTAATATATATTCTATTGTTATAGTTTACATTTTTTGAGGTTTCTATTCCACAGTGCGGATGCGAGCGCCTCGACTTGGCTGAGTCAAGCCCAATGTCTGGCTGTTGCGGTTGGTGTGCTGCGTATGCAAATAGCGACAGATAAAACGCAGCTACGTGATGGCTCTGATAAAGACAATGACAGTGGCAGCAGCAACAACAACAGCGACATTTAACAACGCCCACAATTTAAACATTTGTTTGCAACTAAAAGCGAAAGTAGCCAGCCACATTTTCATTATGAGCGCGTATTTTGTATTATTTCAATTTGTTTTGTTTCTGGTTTCTGCTTTATTTTTTTTAATTTTCATTTGTTTGCGGTTTGTGGTCTTCTCAAGGCGCTGTAAAATCGATGCAACCGATGCTGAAGCCTGAAAACAGCTAAAGCTGCCCTTCCTTCAGAAACAATAAGTAAATATGAAAGCTGAGCTATGAATGGGACTGTGATACAGTGATAAGCTGTAAATTGGATCTGATTTGGCTAAGATACTCCAGTAATAAATAAACAACTCAAATTTGTTTCTGTATACTACATGGATATAAATGATAATAATTTATGGTTGATTTTGGGAGTTTATAAAGTAATGGACACTAAGATCAATAATTTTTTGTATCATGGTATCCGAAAAGACAATATGCAGCTTCTCTTGAAGAAAGTTAAAATGTTGTTTTTACAGTTTCAAAAGTGAAACAAATCCCAAATTTATTCCTCAAGTAAGACTTGAAGCATTAGTTTTTATCAATTCCTAATTCACTCAATCAAGCCAGACTCATTTATGTCAAACGCCATTCAGAGCTGGCTGAGCTCCTAGTCTATATATATATATATATATGCATATAGTTTTAAGTACATGACATAAAATATATTGATGACTTGCGCTAATGGCCAGCGTCATGCAATGGACGTCAGTCGGGTGCGTAGGCTGAGCGGCTGAATGGGACACGCGTTCCGGCCGATTGCACTTTAACACTTGACCAGACCGAGGGCGGCACACCCGCAGCAAGGGAACCACGTCCGCGGCGGTTCCGCGAGGTCACGTGTTGTTAACGCTAACGACGCAGGTAGCACAGGTAATTTTCTCTGCGTGTGTGTGTGTGAGCGTTTGAAAATATTACCTGTTTACCTGCGCTGCGATTTTTCCTCTGAAAATGAAGTATATTTTCACTTTGGGATGCATTTCGATGGAAACCCGACTTTGATGACCGACGAGACGACGTTGGCTGCGTTTTACGATGAGGCAGAAAAACCAGTTGTTGTCGTTGCATGTCTCACCTCATCATCGCAGCGAGGGCTTTTCCCAAGTGCAACTGTTACAACTGGAGGCCACGATTGGCCTCCGGCAATAGCGGCTTTATCAAATTACCAAGCGCTGTTGCCGGCTGCCCTATGATGCATTTGTTGTGGCCACGATTACTTTACATTCCGCCAAGATAAGATACGCACACAAGCACGCAAACTAACAAACAAAACTAAATATGTATGTATGTGATGTGTATGCATAAGCATGTATTGCTAATAATCAACAAAAAGTACATTTTTGAGGTCGCGCTTTTGCACAATCGACGACGATGACCGGCCAAACAGTTAGTTACACTAGAGAGATAGACCCTATATTGCCTGGAGATTCGTGGAGCTTGGAGAAAATGCAAGCTGACAGATGTCGGCTTGATTGACAGATAAGCAGGTGTGTATGCCCAGCGAATATTTCTTTTATCTTTGCGTCATTTTTCAAGATTTATTATCGTGAACTTCAGAAAGTTTGGCAGCCCAGCAACAGTGTTTATTCGTTAAAGTGGATGCAAATTGAATATAAATAATTATGACTAATTAACAATTGTTGTTTGTCAATCACTTTGGCAACTCCTCTTCTTAAATTCTAAAATTTACTATATGCTCAATTTGTGTAGAGCTTTATCAACAACTTGGCTGATTTATAAAGAGTTTTATCTGGCCTTAATTTGTCATAAATAATTTTAACTTAAATTCTTCAGTACAAATATAACCTTAGTGGTTTGTATTAACTGTTTTTCCTTGATTGTGACTAACGTCACGATACGATATTAAATACAGTTAAAGTCGGTATCTCCCTTTAGATAAGCATTTAATATAGAACTAAGCAAAAATCAAAGAACTTAAGAGAGATTAGCTAGCTGTATTGAAATATAGTCTTTTCGGACAAGGCCTTGAGAGATAAGAGTTAGACAAACTCATTTCTGTGACAAACATTTGCAACTTTAAGCGCGATAGCAGATATTTCTAATACAATCATGCTGTAAACCACTTTGTGTGTTACTCATGCGAAAGCAATTTATGCTCAGGTGCCATTACTGAAAGCCCTACAGTGACCCCTTTAGCGGTATTGGCACATGTTGCTTTGTAAACAGGCCGCAATAAACTCAATTATAACATAAACAAGAACAACAACGACAGCACTCACACACTCTCCACAACATACAATGCACTCGAAAAGTGAGCAGCAGAAAACTGGAGCCCACAATGGTGTCATATGAGACGGTATGTATTTATGTTGTTACTGCTCTACATACAGTTGTTCTCTCGCTCGCTCTCTCATTCATGCACACACACACACACTCGCACACTCGCACACGGACAATTGTCAATATTCACTCTCTTAGGTCCTGGCCATGTGCAGGCGCGCGCACACACACAGACTCACCTGTTGCTAAATAAATTAGTATGAAGAGAAATATCCATTGGGGCGCTGAGCAAGCGCGCTTGAGCAGCAGCGTCGGCATCGCTGTCGACGTCACTTGAGCTGCGCTTTTCGTGCGCGCACGGCACAGTCGCCGCTGCTGTCTCTGCTGATTTGTGGTTTGTTGTTGTTGCTGATGTTGTTGTTGTTGTAGTGTGACGTGCGCATTGTTGGCGCTCGCTGACGCATAGGCAGCAGCAGCAGCAGTCATAGCCATGATCGTATTAGTCGTATTGGAATTGGAGAATTTATTGTGTTTTTCCTTCAAAGATCGTTGGGTTTTCTATTCGCTTTATTTCGTATGGCTTAGAGGATCGCAGTGTCGATTGAGCTTCAGTTTTTCCTTTCTTTTCTTTCTACTTGTTTTGGTTATTGTTTATTGCCTTTTTCTCTCTTTACACACGTATTGACGCGCGCGTGTGTGTAGTTTGTTTGTGTGTGTGTGTGTTACTTGCACTTGGCGTCAAGAACAGGTTTTAGTTTTTTTGCAACATGAAAAAAAAGTGCGCGATTGCTGCTGCTTTTATTTGAACACTTTCGCACGCGACACTTTCTAGCATGAATATGAATTTGAATTTGAATCGGAGTCTGAGTATTGGGCACACGGCAAATGCTCTGGGCTAGCGCTGGCCATTATAGTTTGATTTGTTTTGGTATGTGTAAGAACAATTACACACACACACGCAGTCAGCCACTCACACAGGCAGAAGCATGAGCGAACGAGTTGGCTTAAATGCTGTTTTTGTTGCTTTCCAGCAGGTATTCTCCTTCTGCTCGTCGCTTTTGTCTGCCCTTTTGAACTGCAAGCAGCATTGGCTGCTCCACCAATGCACGGTTGCTGGCTTGCATTGGCTAACACTAACAGTCACTAACACCCGCGTACACCTGCATACAAAGAGACAACAAACAAAAGCTTCCGGCGTTCGCTTCAACAACTAAAACGTCCAACACGGTCGAGAACAAAATGCGAACTGAATCGCGCGCTCGTTTCTCACGTAGAAGGCAGACTTTGAGTCAGCCCTGCTCGAGCGCTCACACTTGCGCCTAGCCGACTGTGTGTACGAGCGAGACAACTACTGTGTCTGTGAGCGAGCTGGTGGGTTAAATATGTGAGCACAACAGGTAGCCATGGGCAAATCAGAATTGATCGATTTATAATCTCGGCAAGATATCGAAGCATAAAATGTCTATCGAAGCATAAATCGTGTGTAAGTACATTGAAACCTTAACGTCAAAACATAAAATATTATATTTTTTGTTATTTTTTTTTTTACAAATTTACAAGTTTATTTATTCCCTTTTGAAAATATCGTTTAACTATAATTATTATTATATTTGACACATACGTTTGTTTTTAATACAATGAAATTTTACTATACCTATATTTTTGTTATAATTTGAATAAGTATTGATGTATTGTGAGAAAATTAAACGAATATTTAAAATTGAACACAGTCCTGTATATGGAATTTACATTACATCTCTATTTAATTATGTTATTATAACATAAATGTATTCATTATTATATAAATATATTGCTTTTTATGTATTTGTTATTTTTTAATAGCTAGTCGATTTTATAGTAACTTCGATAGGTATCGATAAATTAAGAATGGCGTTTTACAGCACTGCTTTGTCGATCAAAATATCAATTCGCAAAAACCGTTATAGAAAAATACTTAGCTTGTTTAAGTCGCAAATTTAGCAAAATTTTTGCGATTGCGCTCTATGTGTGACACAAATATGCACATGAGCATAAAATGGGCTGCATAATGGTGGTCATAAATCACAGCCGTTCGCAATGCAAATGAATTACAGGTGATATCACACAAATTTGTTATCAGTAAAAGCACACAAAAGCTGCCGCCAAGTCGGCAAATGTTTGAAGGTCTAGGTAAGAGGAGCTGACTTCAGACGTATCTATATATAGTCGTACACTCCATTAGAGCTACAACAGTCTGTGCAGCAGTTTGCAAAATGGCAACGTTTTCATTACACTTGAAAATTCCATTGCTTCTTATGAGCATCGTGGCTCTCGCTACAGCGGAAGCGGATGACGAATCAATTGATCTATCTGGGATGGGCGATGCTATTTTTGGCAATCCTGACGTGGAAATTACTGGAAGGCTAGTTGACGGACATGGTGCGGAATCACTGCAAAATCCTGAGGAACTGGGCACCTACCACGAGGGCGACATACTAATACCTAATCATTATCGCGAGGACAGGCGCAATGGCCTCCTGGCCTTGAGTACTCGATGGCCCGGCGGCGTGGTGCCCTACGAAATAAGGGGAACATTCTCATCGCAGGAGCTGGACAACATACACCATGCGTTCAAGGAGTACCACGACAAGACCTGCATCCGCTTTAGGCAGCGCACAAGGGAGAAGGATTATATATCCATAGTGAATAATAAGTCCGGCTGCTGGAGTAGCATTGGACGCCTCGGTGGTCGGCAGGAGGTAAACCTACAGTCGCCCAACTGCTTACGCACCTATGGCACCCCCATACACGAGCTGATGCATGCCCTGGGCTTTCTCCACGAGCAGAATCGCTACGAACGGGACTACTATGTGAAGGTGCTGAGCGAGAACGTGAAGCCTGGGCTCTTAACCAACTTTGAGAAGGCCAGCTCCAAGACCCACTCAGCCTTTGGAGTCGAGTACGATTATGCGAGTGTCATGCACTACTCCAGCACCAGCTTCTCGAAGAATGGAAAGCCCACGCTAATGGCCCTGCGCAACCACCCGGATGCCCGACAACTGGGACAAAGGCGCGGCTTCTCGCCCAGCGACGTGCTCAAGATAAATCTCATGTACAAATGCAAGCGCTGACTGGATTTTCGTACACTTTTTTATTCAATGACAAAATACAATAGCATAACAACCAAACGTGTGTAGCATTCTGAACTTAGATGGTACTGCTCAGTGATGCGGGAGGTTCTTGTTCGTCTCGAAGAAGACGTTGCCCTTCATGGTCAACTCCTTGCAGAGCGTTGAGAAACGTCTGATGGCATTGTAGGTGCCGTTGCCATCGCTACCAGCCGCATCTTTCACATACGAAACACACAAAGAGTACACACTTATACACATAAGTAATATAGATATAGTATTTAACAGTCTATATCTAGCAGCATGCAGGGTTAAGTATATCTCTAGTATCTACATCTGTCGTGCAGTTAACAGTTACTCCCGCGCAGACGTCTTATTTGTTAGTGGGGACGCGCTTTGCAGAGCAGCTTCATCTGCTTACCTGCGCCCAGGGCGCCATCGCCCACATTTCCGCACAGATCCATATTCATATACAAAGCCATGTTGGTCGTCGACCCGGGATACGACCGATTGTTGAGAAAGTCTCGTATGTGCTGCACAATCAAGTCGATGGCCACTGAAAAGCAAACACACAGTCAGAGCATCAGAGTACGAACACCTCGATCAGAATGTGCATTGACTACTTCGGTTGGCATTAGCAAAATATCTATTGTATATTAAATGATATTTAACGTTGCAACTCAACAAATAAAGCACTTCAATTCAACTGTGGATTCAATTCATCACTTACCTTGCGGCCACTGCTGAACCGAACTGCCGTGGGCGACTTTTGGTGCACTTGAAACAGTTTCTGTACTCACTTGACTCAGTTGGAAACCAGGTACAATTACATCCGAGCTTAAGACTAGTTAAAACGTTGTATGCCTATTTGGGATTATATAGCTATAGTTCTATAGTTATTTTCTACTTATAGGTGTATGTGTGTGCAAAAGTTTTTCGTTTTTGAAATCGCTTCTATATTACATACATTTAACATGTTTCAAAGCATTTGGCTTAACATTAAAAAGCTGTAGAAATTAATATACTCGAGTTAATTCTATTCTAATTAACCCATTTTTAACAATTTAGTTTAGCTTAAGGCTATGGATTGTTAGTGTAAGATAGTTTATCAGAGAAATATTAATAAAATCCATTGATTCAACTACTAAAGAATTCTTCTTCCGAAGAGATGTTCAGTAACAATTTGTCCTTTTTAAACATTTCAATGAATTTTATGAAAAATTATAATAATGTGATAATAATAATTATCATGATGACATAACGATATATCAGGTCAACAAAATTTTAAAATATTTAATGGGAATCCAATTTAAATTCTAGAATAGTACAGTAGTGTTTTTTAAATTTATCCTCAAATAAGTTTAAATTATTTTTAAAGATCTCAGCACGAGAATCTATAGACCGATTCATTGTTATTAAATTTTGTTGGCCTGTGCAAATATCTAAGGTATTAAAATATTATATGATTTAACATCTTAGCTAATGAAACAGAGCAAATCTACACTTATTTCGATTTTCAGCTATATGTTGTATTAAAAATATTATTCTTGTTAAGTAATTGATGTGAGGAAACATGTATGACTGTATGTTTCCGAATGAAATGTAAATTAAAAGTTGTGTATTCGAATCGATTTAATTAAAGTTTTTAAAGCAATTGGATTATATGGATATATGGATATTATATATAAATATATATTTATATATATATATACCAATAATATTTTTGGGACAATCCTCTTGTAACATTAGGTATACATTTATTTGAGCCCGCGTTAACTTAATTAGAGTTATTTGAATAGACACACTTTACTAGCTTAATATTACGTTACTTGGTTAAGTGTGATTAGGACCGAAATGTGGGTGGAAGCGCGGCATCAAATCTGGCTTGGGCCTGCACTCCACGTCTATCTATTTTTTGCGATTAGTGAAAGCTCAGCACATTTGGTTAGGAACAGAAATATTTGATGTTGGTTTCTTCTCTTAAGAATTAAAAACAGAATATCTATATTTTTGGGGTCTTTGTTTAGTGATCGCGCTTCATGCTGGAGGCCGCAGTTCGAGCTGTGTTGCTGTGCTGTGCGATGTTGGTGGCTGCGAGGATTTCTCCGATATGGTGTACAATGAGATCAATGGCAACTGCAAGAAATACATTGTAACAGAAACGAAAACAAAAAGTAGGAAAGGGGAAACGAGTAACGACGGGAACCATGGAAAGACGGTAAATAACGTCAAGCACACTATTATAAAAGATTTTGTTTACATCTGTGTTAGTTTAACTGGGAAACAGAAATTGGAACAGTAAAACCCAAAACGAATTCAAATGCTTTGTAACATAAACTAGACACACGTATATAACTAAATATACGAATATATACAAGAAAACTCGATAGACGTTTTCAACTAAACACTTCAAAAATTACAAAGGAGTGTTAGTGTGTGTGTGGTTGTATTGTGTGTTGTGTATGTGTGTGTAAGTGTATAAGTGTAGATAATAAATAAAATATTCAAATTAAGCAAAGCAAGTGTTTCATGTGTCTGCTGGCACTCGTCTCTTCCTCACCTGTGTTGTCCGCCCCGCGTGGTATGATGACGTCAGCAAATTTCTTAGTCTGCAAGGACGAAAGTACGAGGTGATAAACAAGGATTCTATGGAGCGATGCTCAGCTTACCGGCGAGCAAAATTCCTCGAAGGCAGGCTTCACAAACGTCATGTACTGGGTGAGGACAGCGTCCAGGTCTCTGCCCCGCTCATTGATGTCACGTGGCACTGGAAGATTGAGTCAATCAGCCAAAGATCTAATAGCAATCACCCAACATACCTCTCCGTGCAAGCCGCGTATCCGAATCAGTATCCACGAACAGCTTCATATGGAATAGTTCACGTATTTTGGGAAAATAGAAGACCAAGATGCCCTCAAAGAGCACCACATCCGCCGGATAGATGACCAGCATGTTCTCATAGTCGCTGCAAGCAAAAAAAAATAATGGATAAATAAACACTGTGAATATAAGCAATTGGGAATGTTTTCTTACAGCGAATTGGTGCGGTAATCGTAGCTGGGGATCTTGACTTTGTGACCTTTCAGAATGAGCTGCAACGTCTCGTACATGAGGTCCTCGTTGAAGGCGTCCGGATGGTCAAAGTTGAACTTGCCCCTGAGCGCCTTTACCTTTTCGGCTTGCGTCAGCTCGCGATAGAAGCTGTCCTGGCTAATGGACACCACCTGCCGCTGCGTATGATCCATCTCCGCCTGACCGAGCTGTTCCATTATTTTCTTGCAAACAGTTGACTTGCCACTGGCTGTACCGCCGGCGACGCCAATAAGGAATGGCGATTTGATCTCATCGTTGGGCAGCGCATCGCCGTTGAGCAAGTCTGCCGACTTTTCTTTATTTGTATTATCCATACTGGACTGAAAGTGCAGAGAGCAGATAATAGAGAGGAGAGCACAACTGGCAATTCCATCGAAACTATCGATATCTCTCAAAGGGACTTTCTGTTATCGTTTTATCGTTCGTTCGTTCATTCGTTCATGTAAAGATTTAGATTTTTGTTGTTTATTATTAAACACTTGATAATGCTTGATAATGATTATTAGAATCTATATAAACTGTTGAAATTTAAATTTCCCTTCCTAGAATTGCTGCAAAATATTTCACTCATTTTAAAACTCATTTAAAAACTCAAATTTTACATTTTCCTTACCCGCTAAAAGTGGCGCAGCTGTTTAGCAGCTTATGAGCTTTAACAGTGACATAACATCACTCAGCAATCAGACAGCTTGCAGTGTCAATTGAGTGAGCGTTTTCTCATTCTTAACAGCCTCTGTTATCTACATGCACTGAATGCTGTTATCTTTGGATAATTACCATTAGCTTAATATACAGGGTGTCTGTTTTTTTAATTTATATAATTGTTAATGGTTTCGATTTGCATATTCCTCCTAATGAATTGGACTTTCCTATAGAATATGTATACTCTATATTTGATTACAACTTAAATAACATATACAAAATATATGATATACATATATAAATAAACGATAATTTAAATCTGTTTTAAGTCAATGCATTCGGATCGTATTGCCTGGGGGGCATATGGAATTGAAAAAGATGGAAAACACATTTTATCCAGAACCAGGCTGAAATAATAAGCCAATGGAGTCTGCCACTGAAGCGGAGCACTATAAATAGCTAAAAATCCAATGGAGTAGACATCACATTCGTTCTAAGCGTTCCATCAAGCACAAGCACCAGCATAAGCATGAAGGTCCTGATTCTATTGGCTGCTCTGGCAGGGATCGCCGCTGCCGTGGACTACTGTGCCCTGCCCACATGTCTGGACAAGCATGTCGCTTGCAACAACAAGGGGGTGAGTGGCGAGGGTTGATCCTTGAAGATATGCATAAGCAATTTTGTATCGCTGCAGAACTTCAGCGAGGAGTGCCCCAAGGATGTGCGTGAGGTCAAGATCGATGGGCACCAGAAGCTGATTCTCTCGCTGTTCAATGAGCTGCGCAACAAGGTGGCCGGCGGCAGCATTGAGGGCCTGCCCAAGGCGGCGCGCATGGCCAAGATGTCCTGGTGCGAGGAGCTCACCCATTTGGCCCTGCTAAATGTGATGACCTGCCAGTCCCTGCCGGACAAGTGCCGCAGCACCGAACGCTTCGCGTACGCTGGCCAGAACAATGCCATTTTCAGCTACAGTGGCCCCGAGAAGGAGTACACCGATGCGGAGATCATCAAGGAGCAGATCGAGAAGTGGTTCTCCGAGCGGGCTAACGCCTCTCCCGAAATCCTTGCCAGCTTCCCCGAGGATCTGCCCAACAAGGCGATTGGCCAGTTCACCATCGCCGTCGCCGAGAAGAACACCCACGTGGGCTGTGCCGCCGTGCGCTTCTCCCGCGACTACTACAACCACTTCGTGCTCACCTGCAACTTCGCCACCACCAACGTGATCGGATCTCCCGTGTACACACCCGGCGAGCGTGCCACGTCCGGCTGCAAGAATCGCTACGGCGCCGCCTTCGACTACCCCAACCTGTGCTACGCCAAGGAGATCTACGACAACGAGAAGGTCATCCGCGACATTAAGATAAGCCACTAGCCTGTAACCCGTGCCATGTCCCTAATCGAATAGCCGCCAATTAAATCGCCGACGTCAACCCAACGCAAATAACTCTTTTTCTTATACACTCCATACATATATCCTACTCTGTGATCTGAGCTCGAGATCATTAGATTGACAAATGTTGCGAGTCATCAGCAAACAGGTTTTTCTTTACAAATTAAAATATGAAAAGAAAGAAAAAGATGTTCGGCAATTTCTAATAACTTAATTATTTGTTTGCTTTAATTATATATCATTTACATAGGAGGTATTCATCGTTCAGACCGTTCCGACAATTCGACAGTTTACATTTGTAAGTAAATATTAAGATTATTTTTCGTTTGTTTTAGCAAACGCGCGTTATCACAATCTTACACAGGCGTAGAAAACATTCATTATCTTACAGTTTAGAGTTTGATCTAACAATTTGTCGCCTGGGCCTTGTTCTCTGTACAATCTTGGTAAATGTTTGGTAATAAATATTTAATCGGTATTAAGAGTTTCGTCAAAGCCTCTGGCAATGTTTGGATGGTGTCTGGGGAAATGTGCGGGCCAAATCATTCAAATGTGTATTAATTATGTAAAGACTTCAAACTAAAACAAAAAAATGAAATTTGTTAAAGAATGACAAATACAGAGATTAGCTGATAGTTCGCGATCTGGGGGCGATGCTGATATCCAATAATTCGACTAATTCAATTACATTTACAGCTACATTTAACAGTTATGCGAATAAGTTAGGATAGAATATGAAGCATTACTTCTCCTTGGGCTCCTTGTCGAACAGGTACTCCTTGGCCATCTGGTAGCCCAGTCCCAGAGTCAGGCAGCCGACCACTGCGCTCTGCGCGGCGACACGCAGCTGCATGAGGAAGACGCTGGTGCTCATCGTGCCGCGGTGCTTGTATTTGTACGCGCCGATCAGGCCCGCTGCCACGAAGCCGCCAATGCCTGCAAAAAAAAATGTATTTAATCGTCTTTTGCCAGAAGTCGCGTTGTTGTTGCTAGCTGATAATCAGCAGACGGCGGCAGCTGACGCACCAATACAAGCGCAGCACACGCGCCAAGTGCGACGTCATTGATGTGCTAATAGTCCGTCTGCACACACACACTCACTCTCACACGTAGGCGCTTCAATATCAACTGTTAATAATCTAAACCGTTCTAAACTATATTTTACAGTTACAGCATCTTTTTCGCACACACACACGTTGCTATGGTGAAATTAACATGTTAATGAACGTTATGTCACTGTGCTCCCAGTCTGCACACACACTTCTACGTGTGTATCTGTCCAACCGAAAATCTTCAATTCACTGCGAAGGTCAAGGTGTGCATGCTCATCCTTGCGCACATACACATATTCGCTGGGAAAAGTTTCCGTGACGTCACGACACAGGAAATGTTTGAGTGTTTGCCAATACACCTACACAAAACAAAAAAGAAGTGCTTAGCTAACAGATATTGCACTTACCGACCAGCATGAAAGGAGACTCCTTGGCCTTATTGGCAAACTTGTTGGCCTGCGCCACATCATCTTCGGTTTCGAATAGAGATTTGGAGCTCATGGTTTTTATGCCCTTTCCGTTTCCTTCGTTAGTCAAACAATTCGCGGGACGCCAAATCCAAAACACAGCTGGTTCGCCGATGAGCGTTCAAGTATTACTGAACTTGAACCGAACGTTTCATCATTTTATTTAGATTCATTTCGCAAAAATAATCGATAGGTCATCAGCTGTTTTATTGAAAGTGAAAAAAGCGGTAAGTGAATCGCTAATTTTCAATTAGCAAGATTTAATGTTATTAAAATATTTTTAATGCTGTTTCATCATACTATTTTCATTTAATAATATTGAGAATTTGAATATTGTTTAATTATAAATAGTACACTTACAAATGCCAAAATACAAAATTAAATGCGGGTATTTATAAACTATTTAAGCAATTAGCCATATTAGAATACATCTAGCATGTGTTGGTGTGCACAACTTTGACCAACACTGAAATAGTAAGAGTGTGACCGCAGTGTGCGAAGGCAAAATCCCGCGCTCAGCTGAGTATGTAGCCATGACATAAGACGTGAACATTCGTTAAGAGGGGAGAAACGCCGTTGGTCGCCCTAGCCCCAACACGATTCTACATTAGTTTTAAAATCTTCGACAAAAAGTGCTCACACAAGACAACAATTGCAGCAGCAGCAACCGATACAAAACGACTTCACAGCAATGGCGGGCATCATTTCAATATTAACAAGGCAATTGCCGCGCAACGCGCAAACGGTTGGCCTGAAGGCCGTGCGGAATCATGAAGTAAGTGAATGGAGCTGTCCGAGCTGTCCACAAGTTCGAGGGGCCAAATAATGAATGGCGCTGCGAGCGGAGGCTCGGCCCCATGATTCGTGTGTATTTGGATCAGTTGTTGTAGTTGCTGGCGGCCGCTAAAACAGCTCATAATGCGATTATGTAATTGAAAAAAAAATTGTTTGCACTGCATTGGGGCGCAATCAGCGTGGCAGTGCCACGCCTCTTGAACTTATTCACGTGACGAACGCAATCTTGATCATCTATCCGATTGCACAATATTTACTATTTCTTATCAGTATTAACTTGATATTACTAATTCAATCGTTCACAGCTCCAACTCAGTGCCCGGCAGTATTCGCAGCTGGCTGTCGTTGCTGCAGTGCAGCAGCAGCAGCAACTGTTGCGCCGGGAAACGAATCCTACCCTGCGCTGCCAAGATGCGATGCGGTAAGATATGATGTGATGAGTATAAATCGATATCCACGTAAATAATTCTATTATTGCTATTCGCAGGGCTTTGGGCTGGCAGAGCTTTCACACCACCAGCAGCATGTGGTCGGAGCAGGTAGTCAAGGTGCCGCCGTTCGCCGACTCCATCACCGAAGGTGACATTAAGTATGTTAAAATACAAGCAGGGGATTATAACTCTTGTCTGCTGCTCGCTTATCTGTTGCTTGACTCTAACGGAATTCTTTCTCTCGGCTAGATTTACCTGCAAAGTGGGCGACTCATTCGGTGCTGATGAGGCGGTCATGGAAATTGAAACTGATAAGACAACGATGCCGGTGCCGTCGCCCTTTGCTGGCAGCGTGACGGAGATTCTAGTCAAGGACGGTGACACGGTAAAGCCCGGCCAGGAGCTTTTCAAAATGAAGCCAGGTGCAGCACCTGCTAAGCCAGCTGGAGCACCCGCCCCAGCCAAGGAGGCATCAGCCCCAGCTGCAGCTGCCCCACCTAAGCCAGCGGCACCGGCTGCTGCTGCTGCTCCCGCTGCCCCTAAAACTGCACCACCACCGCCACCACCACCAGCAGCGCGCCCGCCACCAGCTGCTCCCCGTGCTGCCGCACCGCCAGCGGCAGCTGTGAGACCCGCAGTGGCCCAGGTGAAAGTGCCCCCAGCTGATGGCTCTCGTCAAATCTTGGGTACACGATCGGAGCAGCGCGTCAAGATGAACCGCATGCGTCAAAAGATCGCAGCCCGCTTGAAGGATGCCCAAAACACTACCGCCATGTTGACCACTTTCAATGAGATCGACATGAGGTAAGTTAACTATGAAACCTTCAAAAGATTTGTCTTATTTACCTTGACCTCGGTGTCTCAACAGCTACGCCATGGACTTCCGAAAGCAAAATCTTGATGCATTCATCAAGAAGTATGGCATCAAACTTGGTTTCATGTCCATCTTCTCGAAAGCCAGTGCCTATGCCCTGCAGGACCAGCCCGTTGTCAACGCCGTCATCGATGGCCAGGTAAGCCATGCCCACTTAATCAGTTATGACGTAAATACAATTAGCCTTATCAGGCGTTAATTTGATTATGTGTCGAGCTATCTGATAAAACGGTGTCGTGCTCAGCCAATTGATATGAAAATAATGTTCGTACTATTTTCTGAATTCACTCAAAATAGACTTAGCTCAACAGCTATTTATGATTAATTCATAAGCAATACATTTTCGCACTTTTTGTGCTATCGAAATTGGGGTTAAATATAAAAATTCTTCTTAATTCTATATTGATCATATATAAACATATATTAACAAGCGAAAGATATATAAACAATTTTTTTAAGTCAGTTTCATGATCCAAATTAAATATATATAATAGCAAAGTTTTTAATTTAACTCAAAGCTGCTAAAATACATTCTACATTACCAAATACAATATGAGTTCAGGTTATATTTAACCAGTTTAATTAAAAATTCAATTTGAGTACTAAATATAATGAAATCAATTTTGAAATTACTGAGTTTAAAGACTTTTAAACCAGTTTTATAATGAGTTGAAGTAAGTCTTTGTATATGTAAATTAAGAATATAAATATGTGGAAATTAAATCAAAAAAATTGTAATTATATTTTATCTCCTGCAGGACATTGTTTATCGTGACTATGTGGATATCTCAGTGGCCGTTGCTACGCCCCGTGGACTCGTTGTGCCTGTCATTCGTAATGTTGAGAGTATGAACTACGCGGACATTGAGATAGCTTTGGCTGGTTTGGCCGATAAGGCAAAGCGTGATGCCATCACCGTGGAGGACATGGACGGCGGCACCTTCACCATCAGCAACGGTGGTGTGTTTGGATCACTGATGGGCACGCCCATCATAAATCCACCTCAGAGTGCTATACTTGGCATGCATGGCATCTTCGAGCGTCCCATTGCTGTCAAGGGAGAGGTGAGCTTCACTCGATCGGTCTAATATGATATGAATTAACTCTTAATTTGCTCATATTGTAGGTCAAGATCAGGCCAATGATGTACGTTGCCCTGACATACGATCACCGAATCATTGATGGACGTGAGGCCGTGTTGTTCCTGCGTAAGGTGAAGGCTGCCGTTGAGAATCCAGCCATCATTGTTGCCGGTCTGTAAGGACAGTCTGTGAAGTCTGTTAGCGCTGCGTCCACGTTGTTCTAATGATATTATCGAATCGGTGACTTAAAACAGAAGCACAGCCAAATTCATTGTATAAACAGAAACTTTCGATTTCATGTATTTATTTAAAAATTAACGAGTGTCACAAATTGAGTTTAATTTGGGTTTAACATAGCAAAATATATACATATATACACAAAATACACACATAATAAAAACAAAATTACGACGTGGAGTTGTTCTCAAACCGTATACGTATCAGATTTATTTTTATGCACATTCAATAATTAAAAGAGCACTTGCTGAAAAGTAATATCGTAATAAATACGATATCGTAACTTATACTCGCCTAAACCTTAACATTTTTCTGCCTTTTCTATTTACTTGGTTTGCTGAGCGGGTATTGTGAATCTATTCGGGGTTGCACTGAAGATGCGGATATTATCATGGCTTTTATTATATGAAAATCATAGTTTAAGACTTAAATTATAGATTAGTTGAGACATCTATTTGTATTTCCTAATCACAAAAATGACACCTTAAAGGCTACATAAATCTAATATTTGGACTTTGAATCTGTTTACTAAGCTACTTTATATTTTTTCTGCAGGCATAAGATCTGTCATAATGAAATTTTGTATAGTAAAACGAATTAATATCGATAAGTGTTGTTGCACAAAGATTTTTTCTAGAACATATATATAGTACTCATAAATGTAAATATATATAAATCACCATAATCGCTTAAGGATCAGATGCTTCTGATTTACTACACTTAGAAATCTGGTAGAACTATATAGAAATATATATCGAGTTCCAAGTCTAACGAGTTGTCGAACTCTTTAAAAGGATTTAATAGACAGAGGGACGGCCAACAAGACGGATATGGAACAACACAAATATACTCTTATCACAACGTGAATGAGCATCAATAAGTTTCATTTAAATCTAGGTAGCTTTGCATTAGCCCAAAAGACAATTTTGATTTATTTAGGGATTTTTTTCGTTTGAATTATACCATCTAGCCAACGATGAGTGTTGCCTCCATTTTAAAAAGATCTTTGCGGCGTAATATACCTGTTTTATGTCAACGGTCCGGAATATGGAATGTAAGTACAAGTCCGATTCCGTTTAAGGCAAAGGAACTGTATGACTATATGCACTTTCTGATTTAGCTGCGTCCCTTCAATCGTCGTATTCAGATGGCTGTCGCCAAGGTACTTCAGCCACATCAACGCTTGATCCTGGGGTCGAGTCCTAATTGGCGCTTGCACGATGAAATATGGTAAGAATCATTCTCAATCTTTTCTTAACCCACACAAAAGGAGTAATGTGCTAGGAGGATTATGCTCGATTCGATCAGAGTTTCTGTCTGTATCCTTATTCATCCATCCGGCTGTTCGTTTATTTCTCTCCCCCCTTCGCTCGTTTTCTACCCGTGTCTCTGTTATCAGATATCAAGTTTTATGTCTTAAATTAGAAAATATATAATAAATGGCTTTTCCTAGAGCCTTTTTAAAACATATTCTATTGCAGCTGCGTGGACGGGAAAGGATTTCACACCACCAGGAGCAACTGGTCGGAGCAGGTGGTTAAGGTGCCACCGTTTCCTGACTCAATTTCTGAAGGCGACATTAAGTAAGTAACTCGCACGGACTACATCAGTTTCTACCGCCCTCTATCACCTTTCGTATAAAAGGTTCACGTGCAAGGTGGGCGATTCGTTTGCCGCCGATGAAGCCGTCATGGAGATTGAAACGGACAAGACGACGATGCCGGTGCAGGCGCCCTTTGCTGGCGTCGTGACGGCGATTCTGGTAAATAATGGTGATACAGTTAAGGGAGGCCAGGAGGTTTTTAAAATGAAGCCAGGCGCAGCACCGGCCAAGGCCGCCGCACCAGCAGCAGCACCAGCAGCAGCAGCACCAGCACCTGCACCAGCGCCACCAGTTGCTGGTCCGGCTCCGGCTCCGGCTCCTGCACCAGCGGCAGCAGCGGCAAAGCCTCCGCCTCCGCCTCCACCGCCAGCCGCGGCAGCACCCAAACCAGCCGCTGGCGGTGCTCCTCCCATAATGGGCACACGCACCGAAACAAAGGTCAAGATGAGCCGCATGCGCCTCAAAATTGCGGACCGTTTAAAGGATGCACAGAACACCTGTGCCATGCTAACAACATTCAATGAGATCGACATGAGGTTTGTTCACGTCGACCTAATTTTCCCTGCTTATATATACTTTTTTTATTCGTTTCTTATTCGTTTTTGAAGTTTTGTAATGCAATTTCGAAAGCAGAACCTGGACGCATTTTTAAAGAAGAATGGAGTTAAGCTCGGCTTCATGTCCATATTTTCAAAAGCTACTTGCCAAGCACTGCAGGATCAACCGGTCGTCAATGCAGTCATCGCCGATAAGGTAATTCCAGCTTAAAGCTAAAAACTCTTATAATACACTTTTTCGATTATTTTATGGGTGGTTGAGGCATTTGCTCAAATAATACAATCAACCCTATGAATACATTTTGTGTTTAGCGAGAAAGAATTTTACATAGCCAGAGGCCATAGCTATGGGACTTTACAAGCTGATGGCATAGACTATTTTTTATAATGTTTTTTCCTATTATTTAATATTTAGTAAGGTGAAAGGTATATTTATATAGAATATATAAATATTAATTATTTTGTATTTGTATATGTATTGTTACTTAAATTCTTTAGCAACGACTTATTCTTTCTTTAACCTTTTTTAAAATAGAGTTGAACTCTATTAAGAGCTCTTAATAAACTGAATTTGATCCGCAGGAGATTATTTATCGCGACTATGTGGATATCTCTGTGGCTGTCGCCTCGCCCCGTGGCCTTGTGGTGCCCGTAATCCGTGGCGTGGAGGCCATGAAGTATGCCGATATAGAGAAAACTCTGGGTGGTCTGGCGGAGAAGGCAAAGCGCGATGCCATCACCATTGAGGATATGGACGGTGGCACCTTCACCATCAGCAACGGTGGAGTGTTTGGATCACTGATGGGCACGCCCATCATAAATCCACCTCAGAGTGCTATACTTGGCATGCATGGCATCTTCGATCGGCCGATTGCTGTTAACGGAGAGGTGAGCTACACTCTTTTGATGTAATATGATTTAGATTGATGCTTAATGTGCCAACAATGTAGGTCAAGATAAGACCAATGATGTATGTGGCACTGACCTATGATCACCGAATCATCGATGGACGTGAGGCTGTGATGTTCCTTCGGAAAATCAAGTCTTACATTGAGACGCCAGCTGAGCTAGCAAGCGGTCTGTAGCTATTTGACTTGTGCTTACGTGGCTCAGTTCACGTTTCAAAATGGAAGTCCATGACGAAGCTAAGCCAAATTTTTTGTATTAGGCAAACTTTAAAGGACATCAATATTGCATTTTCTAATATTGTAACCAATTGAATCCAGATTATTATATGCAATATATGTATGGCATGTTTTTTTCTTAAATTTGTTGAAAAGTTCTTTCTTTTAATTGCTTCAAGGATTACTCTTACTAACAGTTAGTTCCTGAAACGAGAAAATACTATGCTGGAAATGTGAATAAAAGAACAATTGTTATTTTTGTTATTTGAGCAAATTGGCTTGTACAATTTTATTGATTATTTTTGCTTGTTTCAGTTTAAATATCAACTATTTCTAAATGTTTACAAAATGGTTTTCATTTTTTTAAAATATAGTTTTGTCTTAAATGAGAAAGTAAAATAATTTGACTTGAAATGAAATTTGCATTTGCTGTTAACCTAATGAGAAATATGATTTGTTTTTAGATCCATCAAAGAGATTGAATAACACAGTTTTTCTTTTTCTTTGTTGTTTTTGCTTTTGTTTTTAGTTTAGTTGCTAACTTTTGTCAATTTGTTGCTTATCACATATGTAGGTGGTAATGTAAACCGAAAGAACTGAGAACATTTAAACTTATTTGTGATGGGGAGAAGTTGGGTCGAAATAATATAAAATCTTTTCTAATAAATATATATCGTTAACAAATATGTTTATATGTATATAAAAAATGCGACAATCGTTTCGTCTAAAACATTTTCCACAAGACTGTGCAAAATTAGAAGAATTAACATTTTAGACAAAACGATTGGCATTATCTACATTGATTACCCATTAATTTTGTTACTTTTCCTTTTTTCTTTTGCTGAAATTGTGAATTTTTAAATTTTTTTCTTTATCTTAACTAAGGGGATACAGAGTGTAGTTACATAATTAAATTTACTGTAGTCGTGCGAGAGTATTTCTTCCAAATGCTTATGAAAGAATTCCTTACGGTTTTTGCTTGTGTTTAGCTCGTATTTTGTTATATTAGTTGTTTGAATTTTGGGTGACTTTCTATAGGTACTTCTATAAAATCTTGCCCTGGTTGTTGGGTCTTGCACTTGTCTTCCCGCAAGTACAACACTCTTAAGTCTAAGCAATTACACTAGGTATCCCCAACCTTGTGACCGAAATCTTTTTTTTTTTCTTTATCTGATTTGTATCTTTTACTATTTTGTTTTTGGTTTTATTTTTCTCTCTATCTCTCTGTATAGATCCATGGGATTTTGTTGAGATTTTTTGTCGTTTCTAAATGGATTTTTCAATAGAACTATTGTACAAGATTCCATTTGCTGCTTTTTGTTTGTTTTGGCTTCTTCTCTTGATGATTTTGCAGATTTCCAAAATGTATGAAACGTTCCAGTTAAATGATGCTAAATGGTTTTCAAGTTTTCTTGCGAGTAAATAAGATATGTAACTTAATTTTCAAACAAGCTGTGAAATGGTATGGAAAAACGGTATGGTCTGCCTTATTCTTGGTTACATTTGCATAGATGCTGCCGCTTTTTGCTGCTTTTTGCTGCCTTTTGCTACTTTTTGGTTGTTTTTTGGTTGCTTTTTTGGGCTTGGGCTACAATGTTGTCGTTGTACAAGTCGGAAATGTGTAATTTCATAAAGAAAGATGGTTTTTTGCTCATGTTGCTGTTTGCTTTTGCTTTTGCTGTTGCTGTTGTTGCTGCTGTTGTTGGTGCCAAGTCTCTAGATGATGGTTGTTGTTGTTGTTGTTGTTAGTCTGTTGCTTATGCTGCCACTTGGCCAGGCAACTTTCGCAATGAATTTCTAAATCAAAAATTTGTCTGTCTAGTGGTCGTTGGGAGTTTCTGACTTGATTGAAGTTAGGTTTGGAGAGCATGTGAGCTACCTACCCACGGTTCAGCCATATTTTATTTATTGATAGCAATTATGTTACGACCTCTCGTCTATTGCCAGTAGTTTATATAAATTTACAGTTTTGTTTGATGTGCTTTCAACTGCATGTGCTTACAAATGGGGGGATTGAGTTTTGGTTGTCGTTGCTGCTACTGCTGCTGCTGCTGCTGCTGTTGATGGGGTTCGAACTTTCTTTGCCAAAGAAAACTAAACTAACCACATGGTTTAATGGGTGCAGTGGGTGCTGATTTGCCTGATATGTGTCTTTCGTATGCTTAAAGTTCTGGCTGCTGGTTCTGTTTTCATTTGTCGCTTTTGACTCTGATTTTGATTTCGATTGGGATTTTGAATTGAATTTTGGTGAACTCTGTATGTTTTTGTCTTCGCTGCTGTCAGGCGCAAGTAATGCGTCCCGAGGACTTCTTAAAATCGCTTGCAAATGTTTACAATTTTGGCTTTGTGGCTTGTGCGTGTGCCTCTGTGTGTGCGTGTGCATGTGCGTGTGTGTGTGCTCGAGGGATTTTGGCGTATGAATCTGGCTACTGAATTTATTTTCAATTTCAACCCCTTCTATGCGAAAGTTTTTACAATAATCGTTGTTTTTGTTCGGAATTGTTTTGTTCGCGTTGATTTATCTGCCTTGTCCTATTTCTCTGGCGAGTGAGTTGGCCGCCATTTGTAAGATTTTTGCCAGAAAGTTTTGCCAGGACACTGGCTTGCTCCTTGTCGTCTTGTTTTATATTTTTTTCTGTGTGTATTCCTCTTGTTTTTTGTATATTATGATGATGATGATAATAATGACGTTTTTCTTCTTTTTGTCGCATTAAAACTTCCGTTCGTGGTCGTAATTTATAATGCTGCTTTTTGGGAATTTCGTTGCAATTTGTCATCTTAATGTGTAATAATAATTATGCGCCAAAGGGCATCCGAATGCTGCGACTTTTCAGTTAATTTGTCTTTTGCAGTTAGAATTTTATTATGTATTTTTTGTGGTCTTTGGCTGATGTGCTCTGAGTGTTTCGAAAGCTAAGAATTTACTTGAGTTGCTCGTGCCAGAAGTCTGATTGATATTTTGTTTTTCATTTTGGATTTCCCTTTAATTTTGCAATGATTTTGGTTGATCAAAAATGGATTATTCGAGTTATAGAATTCGAAATACTGATTTTGAATTTTGATTGCCGGTTAGCGTTAGAATTTTGTGTTTTTGAAATTTGGTGCTTGCCAGAGGAGCCGAAAGTTGAAATTTGGAATTTCTTTGGATTTTTTGAGCTCTAAAATTAAATAATTTTGATATATGTTTGTTATTTACCGTTATTAAAAGATGAGTAGGGTTTTCTGTTTATGACTATACTACAATTTTACAGGTTTTTGTTTCGTTACTTCAATAAAAAAAAATGAATTGAAATTTTTAAATATAATTGTCAGGAATTGAACAGATGAAATTATGTCAGTGATTATGAAAAATGTTAAAAATTGGAAAACTTGTCCAATATTTGTAGGTAATTTTGGTAATTAAGTGAATTTTTTCTAGCCTTTACCATTGCATTGAATATTTGTTAATGTGAGCTTCGATTCTTAAAACTATTAATTTTAATTCAATTTGATCAAATTAAAAGGTTTAATTTTAGCTATGTCATTGTGAAATGTTTTGAAAATGTACTTTTAGGCGATATTTATCAATATTGATATAAAAATATTTTTTCTTGTACATTTTTGTGGCTAAAAACAGAAAATTAAATAGGAGAAAATTTAATATGCTCTGATTTAACAAATTTTTTTCATTTTACGAAATTGTTTGATTTTTTTTGCCTTTTGAATTTTAAAATTCTAAAACATGTTAAAATTCAAAATTTAAAAACTTGCTCTAAACGCCTTTATGAATTTTTTAAAAATATAAATATTTTTATACACATATATGTATAACTTAATTTTTGATATTTTTAGTTGAATGCGCTAAAAAAATATTTTTGAGTAATATATATTCTAAAATTCTAAATACCAAATTTATAGTTTTTGCATTGTTATAAAGACTAATAAAAAATATATACATTGGATTCTGTTTTTATTTATGTTTTGTTCTTGTTGCTTTGGTAATAAGTTTGCTCAAAATAAGGAATTTCGATATACTTTGTTTTTTTAAGTTTTGCTTTAGATTTTGGAATTTTAAAATAATTTATATTTTTTGAGGGAAAGTTTGTTGAAGATAAAAATAATCATATTGATATTCCAGATTAATCTTATTTAGTTCAAGAGAAATATTAAAGGCGTAGATGTTTCAAATATATGTTCATATGATTTCTATATAAACAATTACCTGATCAATTTGACGGAAAACAATATAAAAATGTTGTATTGAAAGTTTCGATAGCTAAAGTATATAAATCAGCATATAGCTTAAGATAAAGTATCAGGATATAGTAAAGATATAGTATATATAGTAGAAAATCCAGTTATTTTTTATTTGTAATCAAAATAAATTTTGAAAGAAATTTTTTTATATAAAATTTTCGTACTAATTTTATATAATAAGAGTCCACGAATGGAATGAATTTTTAAGTGTTAAAGGCTTGGATATTTTTGATATTTGGATATTAGTTTCTAAAGAACTATAAAGTTGTTCAAGATAAAATTTTCTAACAATCATATTTTAAAAGTTTTGTTATTTTTGTATCTGAATGAATGATAAGGTTTTGTTTAGCTTTTGAAATACAAAAATTGGGTTTCACTTCTTGGATTGCTTTCAAATCAATTGGGTCAAAAAAAAAAAAATTGTATCAAACTGATTTTGTTTGCTATTAATTTTGGTAAGCTATATTTCAGATGAAGGTTTTTTGATTTAGATTTCGTTTTTATAAGTTTTTTATGTTGATTTTGAATGAACGGAATATTAATTGTGAGAGCATTTTTTTATGTCATAACTTATTAATATTTTATGAAATGGATTCCAATTGTCTTATATTTTTGAAATATATTATTTATCAAATTGAAATAATTTAATTTTTGATTTTGTTATTGCTTTTGAATTCGTGGATTAAAGATGAGGGTCAGCTAATTTGTAGTAATTTTTTAATTGTTTTAAACCATATTCTAAATATCAGTCTTAATTTGTGCTTCCTTGAGGATGAAAAGTGTCTCTAATGTTTCTATAAGGCATCAAATGAGATTCGAAATTCGAGTTTGGACTTTGAGGATTAAATAAATTACTTTTTTCATTTTGTAATTGATTCACATTTCAGATGTTTTTTTTGTTGGAACTTTTCGTTTTGATTCAGAATTTCATGAATATTTGCCGCTTGACCCATAATCATAAATAAAATAATTTCTAAATTAATAAAAATAAATTCGGTTTTAAGGGGTATTTCGTGTTTTCGTTACCAACGACCATTAGACGATTTCTTTTGCGGGGTTTTCTTGATCTTTTGATAGATATTGGCAACGATTTTCTGCTACCTACAAGTATGTACAACTTTTGGTATTTTTTATCGGGGGCTTGTGTGCATTTTTGCGCATTAAATATTTTTTTTTAATTTTCAAAATTTGGAATTAAAAATTGCTGCAACGCCTTTGCCATCTCTAGATTGTTGAAAATGCGAAAAAAATATTGAAAGCGTCAAAAATGTCTAGTAAAATTTGGACTTGGAATAAAAGTTGTGTTTTTTTTTGGATTCTTCTTCTTCTTAGTTAATTCGCTACCAAAATGTGTTTCGGGGTCGGGCTATTTCTTTTCTTCTTGGGTATCGTAGAAGCAGCTTCCTTTGCAGCCATTTTATTACCAAAGTGGTGTGGGTAAGTGTGGTGTGGTGTGTGCGTGTGCATGTGTGTGTGTGTTTTGCGTGCATGGGTGTGTGTGTGAGCGTGTGCCCCTGTTTGGGTATACATTCGAAAGTGTGTGTTGTGTGTGTGTGTAAGTTCTGTGCCAAATTGGTGGTTGGTTTATGCCTGAAGCTCTTGTTGTGCGAAACTTGCTTTTCTAAGAGGTTTTAAATACTTGGTCTGTGTAAACTAAAGTTTCATAAAGACGAAACGCTAATTTGAAATTTGGGACATTATTCGATTTGCGTTTTGATACACAAAATGAAAAACTATTGCATTGTGTGTGTGGATTTTGTGGGTGAACAGGGGCCCGGGTTCGGGTTGGAAATGAAGGCTTCTGCGATGCCGTGGAAGAAGAGTGTATTCTTTTTGTTTTTTCTTTTTTTTTTTTGTTCGCAGTACTATAGTAGGGCTTGGATTTGGTTTAGATTTAGAGTTAACGTATTTGGCTGTGTATGGAAAATCGCTGCTGCATATAAATTAAATAAATATTTGTTTTGTACGCAGCACGAGCTCACCTTTTAGCTGTTTTTGTTGATTCGAATTTTTGTTAAATATTTCGTTTCGTTTCGTTTCGCTTTTGATGACGCGCTGATGCGGTCTTTGAAATCGAAAGGTTTTAAAAGTGCAACTGAAAAACGTTAAGCTAAAACGTAAGGTCAAAACATACTTGCGAAATGTTGTGCTCGTTGTGCGCCTTTTGGGCTGCCAAAGATGCTCTCTCGTGCTGCGCTCGCCGCTCTGGCTCTCTCCATTTCTCTCGCTGTGTATCTCTCTCTACGTGTGTGTCTGTGTGTGTGTGCATGTGTGTTGTGTTTGTGTTGAATTCGCCGCAGAAACTTAGATAGCTTGGTGGGGTGGTATGCGTGGTTGTGTGTGTGTGTGTGTGTGCTTGATTTCTTCCTGTCGAGGGGTTGCTGCTGGGGCAGCCGCCCCTGCTTAGATATTCAGCAAAATATCTGTGGCGGGGCGACTGTATCCCCGTTTAGCTGCTGCCTTAGATAAATGACGACATTGCCGTCGCTGCTGCTGCTGTTGCTGCTGCTGTCGCTGTCGCTGCCTCTGCTCCTGTCGCCTGCTACTTTCGCCGTCAAATGTTCGATCTTCCGCCTTGTCATCGTCTTCATCATCATCATCAGCAGCGTAACAGGCGCCGCCGCAACATTTGTGCCGTTAGATGCGAATGTGGATTTTGCTGTTGCTAACTTGAATTTTGGTTTCCTTCCTTGTAGTTTCTGTCGGAATTCTGTATGATTTGCTGGCCGGGTCTGCTGTTTGGGGCACAATGCTTGGGTTTGGGGCTGCTGGCAGCTGCATTGCAGTTTCGTAAGGCGTTTCGATTTTGATTGATTTCCTTCTTCAATTGTCTTTTTGTTAAATAATTTGTTGATTTGTCGATTGTCGTTGCAGTAGAGAAATATGAGCAATAAACATTTTAGAATTTTTTTGAGTTTCATAACAATTTTCTCGGAATTAATTGGAGTTGGTTGCTGTAGCTGCTTGATCCATGCTAGCTTCAATCGAAGGCGTCTAGCTGTCTGCTCAACTATGAAGGGTCCTAAATATTTTAAAGTTAATAAATCAAATATTTATTTCACTTAGTGATATGAACTGTCTTTTACTCTACAATTGCTGAACTTACCTGTAAAATATAAAAAATAATATTATTATCTGTGCGGTATTTCCTTTTTCGTCCTTTGGGTTTGCTGTGAAAACTTTCCAATTGTTGTCGAGTTGTTTGCACTTTTTAATTTCTTTTAAAAATTTTGGATTATTTTAGTTTGGGTTTTGGTTAAATATAGTTTTGTAGTATTTGTTATGGAATTTGTTCTTTGTGCATTAAGTTTTAGTTATTTTCAATTTTTCATATTTTGTTTCCTTTTTGAAGCCATATCGCAAAAATATATTAAGATATGAGTTTGTGGTTTACTTTTGCAAACTGTTTTTGGGGCTTTTTTACTTATTATTTTTGTTCTTGTTTCTTTTTTATTTTTAATTGTGTTTTTAGTTTGTGAATAAGAATTAATCTGACTTTCGGTGCTGTTATATTTGGTATTTGGTTTTTATGGTTTTAGTTTTAACTTGTGGTAATTTTTGTATTCTTGGTTTTCGGAACGGTTGAAAGTAAACTTGAAAGGGTTTTTTGTAATGCCGCGTGCAACAGCCTCCTTAGCGCGCTGTGGGCATTGCGCTGGAGGATGGAGGATCTGTTGCTGATCCACAAAGTCCTCGAGGGTTCCCTGCTGCTGCTCCTGGCTGCTGATGCTGTTGCTGCTGTTGATCCTCAGCGTTTGAAGATTGAAATGAAACTGATTGATTCTGCGCAGCAGCCGTGGCTTATATACCCAGCCAGCTTTGCTCGCCAGCCGGGGATGAGGATCTGGATGGGGAGGCTGCAAAGCTTTGTGCATTGTCTGGCCGGATATGGACAATAGGCGCTGCCGGGCAACAATGCATTCAATGAAACCCGTTTGGCTAGTTTATTATAGAAAAACCGTTGCTCGGATGTTTGATAAAAAGTGCGTTTTCTATTCATGGTGGTGGGTCTCCTGATCAGGCAGCATACGGTATACGGTACACAGCATACAGCATACAGCATCATCGAGATCGAGTTCAGGATCGTAGCACACCTGGCCTCCATCTGAAAGCTGCAACGGCTGCTGGACCGTGAAAACCCGTTTGTCTCTTCAGCTTCTGCCCAACGGGTGCGTTCAACATCCTTGAATATCCTTGACCATTTGATCTGCGTTTGTCTGCTTGCTGTGATGGGAAAAACTCAAATTTTAACCAATTTTGTATGTTTCCTGACATGATATTCAGCAAATTTTTTGCTGATAACCATCGAAATCGGCTCATTTTGAAACAAGTTTTTAGGCTTTCTACATTAATTTGTCGCTCCGAAATTTATGGGCTGCACAGGTCCAACGCAGGGCAGCCAACCCAGTTTCGAAGCCAATTCCTAATACAAGTACAATTCCCATATATGTACTTAGATACTTTATCTTACTTTTGGGTCAGCCAACCTTTTCTTGGTCGCCAAACGTTCGTTCGCCCGGTCGCCGACTTTTTTTCCAGCTTTTTCAAGTTTCACTTTCAGTTTTCATTTTGTCGGGCAGATCAACAAGTTAAGGGTTGCCTTCGCTGGGTTTTTTTTTCTCTTGTTGCTTCGCTGTTTTATTAACCTCTGTTTGGCCCGGGTTGGGCAATGGGTTAGAGGTGGGTTCATGACATTTGCATCCGCGTTTCCCATTTGTGTGCAACATTCCGAAATGGGACACTTGGTGAGCGTAGTAAGGGAGGAATCCTGTCTATTGTGAATGCTGCTTAAGTGCTATAGTGTGCCCAGAGAGTTGAAATTTGCGTAGACAGGCGATAGTTGATTCGCTTTATACACGAATATGTCTTATGCTAAAAACAGATTCCTTTTACATACAGGAATCGTTAATCATCTAGAAAGTAGCTTATATTTCTTGTTTGAAAGGAAAATTAAAAGTAATTGAAAGGGAATTGCAAATATGTTATATTTAAAATAATTGTATTAATATAAAATTAACGTCAGCTATTTATGATTCAGATACTCAGACAAAATTTATGTTAATCTACTTTTCTTTTTGCTTAGACTCAAGTACTTTAAATATTTCTCTATAATTACTCCAGTTATTTCTAAATTGTATCTGCAAGATCTTTGAACAATCCTTTACAGGAAGCTCATTCAGTGGCGAGGTTTTCCATTAGTTAGTCTAGCAATTTTCCTGAATTCCAAATGCCTGCAGCTTGGCTATAGGCAGGAGGCGCCCTAAGCAGTTGTTTGGGGTCCTCTTTTGGAGCACAAGCTACGTATAGATGGGTGCTCTAGAAAGGTGGTAGGAGATGGGTGCCAAGTCGTTTGTGGTCTAACAATTTGGACTCTGGAAAAGTGCACATGGGTGTGTGTATGTGTATGGTACAGTTGTGCACAAAATGTGTTCCTACCGAAGTGCTGAAGGTTTTCGTTAGGCTCTTTGGCAGCCTTGTCATAATTTCAGATTCAACTGTGAACCTTAACGAAAACAAAATTTGCATATTTCTGTTAATTTTACATTGAAGTTGGGTTTATAACGAAGAGGAAACACTTGAAATTTGCATATATTTGCTTCACACACTCGCACACACAGAGCGACTTCTACATATGCAAATTTGTGTGCTGCAAAGTTTTCATATAAAATACAAGTGAAAACAGACAGAGAGAAAATAGCTTTAGATTGGGGGCAGCTGGCAAGGGTAAGTACAACAAGGACAAGGAGTACAATAAGCAATGGCTGTGGCGGCCATTGCCAGCACGCCCACACACACACACACACACACACACACACACACTGAAACACACTCAATCCCACATACACACACACTCATGGAGGCAAACGAAAAGGGCCTACACAAAAGAGAGAGCGGCTTTTTCAAGGAAACGGATTGTGCGTAACAATGTATCCAAGTGTGTGTGTGTGTGTGTTTGTGTGTGTGCGTGTGTGTGTTTTTGTGTAAAAGTCAGTAAAAGATATACATACACACACACACACATACTAAATAAAATTTCAACAAAAGGCTTTACGGAACAACGTATGTGGAGGCGGCAAGACGGGGGAGCTGTTGCTCCGGCCCCAAAAAGGCGCCTAAAAATACTCAAACAAATTTCTATCTATCTCTCATGCAAGCTGGACCGACCCTCATTTCGGGTTGGCCAGATATTTGTTTGTTGCTCCTCTATTCGATTGTTGTTGCTGCTGACGCTGGTGTTGGTGTTGCTGATGCTAATGCGGCTGCTGCTGCCCACATTTATGTTACCATAATTTGACTTCAAGAAAAAAAAAGAGCTAGAAAAAAATGTAAGAAAAATATGCGAAGCTCGCATACACTTACAAAGTGATGAAGGTATCTTAAGGAGACTGTTTCTAACACCTAAAATATAAACTAAAATGTATGTATTTTTTGAGCTTTATTCACATTTTGTTTAGTTGAAGTTTATATATAGTAGATAAATATAAAACAAATTATTAAACTAATATGTTTTCGATTATATTAGATTTAATTGTAGCAGCAAACGACGCTATTTTAGCATTGTTTTTAAGAGCGGCTGTTGGCTCAACATGTTTGCTTTGTAGGAGATTTACATTTGGAAAGAGATTGAGTGCCGTTTCCTCTCTGTTCTATATATGTGACTTCGTTCTCATGGCGCCTTGGCTTGATCATACTCAGTCGGCGCTCGTAGTTCGATCATCGATTGATCGAGCGTCGACCGCTCTGTGAATTGAATTATATATATATTTAACACATTTATATATTATATTATAGTTTAGCTCGAAAGTTATTATTATTATTAATTAATTTAACAAGAATATTTAATATGAAGTTAAGACTAAATTTTACATTTGTTATTATTTTTTATTGTTTTTGGATTATTATTAAAAAAAAATATATAGAAATGAAGTTTTCTTCTTCCATTCACTTCTCATATCCATGTCGAACATCTCAGTTAAATCGAAATAGCTTATGAAAGAGAATGAGAGTAAGGACACATTACACACACTTGAACACACACACACACACAAGCACGCACACACAAACAATTACACACACTAACATAACAGTCATCCACTCATATAGTATGTGGAATTGGGAGCCAACACTTGCTAACCGAATTTCCTGCTGTAGTTTTTCGGCTATGATGGGTTCATTTTTCACATACGTGAAGGCGAGAGGCGACCACTTATGAACCGAAAGTTGGCAATGGCAATGTGAGCGTGCGCCCACACAAACACACATACAGCCACACACACACGATTGTGTGTGTAACGTTCTTTTGCGGATTTTGCAGTCAACTTGGAAGCCAACTGACAAAACTATATGGCTAATGTGTGAGACCAAGTGGGCGTGTTTCTATAGATGTGTGTGTGAGTGGGTGTGGGTGTGGGTGTGCATAATGTGTGATTGTGTGGAAATTTTTGGGCAGTTTCATTTCGGTCATATTTATTAGTTGGCACAGACACTGGCACAGATCAAAACAGGACAACAAGATGCCCCAGCAACAGCAACAGCCACAGCAGCAACAGCAACAACAACAGCAATAAAACAGAAGCAGAAGGAAACATCTTTTTTACCCTCGTCAGGACAAGTTTAAATAATGTGTAGGTATTAGTGTGTATGTGTGTGTGTGTGGAAACTATTTTGAGGCACATCCTGCTACATGTGTAGTTGAAGTTTTACCCACACAGAAAGCCCCATTGAAGCATATACTTAAATACATATATTTTTATATACGTATATATGTTTCGGGCACATGCCCGTTTAAAAGAGCCTCAAGGATACGCAAGGATAGTGCAAGAAAATGTGCCTGAGTTGGGTTAGGCAATCCTGTTTATGGCCCTTGACAAAGCTGAGTCCTGTTTTTTGGGGTCCAGCTCTTCAGAATGAGCCCAGCGCGTGTATGTACGTTCCGGCATACATTTCCTGCATAGTTAACTAGCAGCAGGAGAACTATTTACAACTATAAGCCAAGCCCCCACACCTTGGCCCAAACGAGCTCCCCTGTCTCGTCGCAAATGTAATCAATTTTTATGCCATTATTGATGCTTCACTCGGCAATTTATTTGACATTTCTATGGGGAACTAGGGGGACTGGATGCTGTGTTATTTACGTGCAAGTTTTCTGATGTGCAAATTAATTGGAAATTTTTGTTGTTGATTTACGAGCAGACGGCATTTGAATTGGATTCCGGAATGTCCATATAGAATGAGATCGAGAGAGCGAGGGGGATAGTGTTTTGGGTCTTTCTTTAACTGGGGGCGTTTGTCGTTTGAGGTCCAGGCGTGTCCTGGCGGCTCCTCCATAAAAGCTGTCAGGTGCAGAGTCAGAATCTGAATCGGCTATTACCTGCAGCTGTAGCTTTCAAGAAATTCTGTCTGCTTACCTTTGTGTATGTGCGAATGTCCTTTTTTGTCCTTTAGAATAGCAGTGCGTGCTGCTGCTACATTTGGCATTCTGTGTCACACATTTCTACATTGTTTTCGTTGCTTTGTGGTTTTTATATTTATATACATTTTTATCATTATGTGAAAAGAAAAGTCCTTTTGTTTCAAGTTGTGCGCGTGTGCTATGAAAGTCCCGTTGTGTATCCCTGTGTGCGTGGCACATTTGTTTCCTTTTCATAATTATGTCAAACACAAGGATTCTTTTATGTTCTGCATACGCATTAAAAGAGTTTATCGGGCTTTTGCGCTACTTTGCCATCTGGCCAGAGCAGACCCATAAAGAGACAAGCTGGCCACAAGCACCATGTGGGAGATAAGCATAAAGTTCAATGTGCTACAGAGCAGTCCTTAAATGTCACGAAAGTAGGACTTTTTCGCTCTTCTTGATAAAAGTTGAGCTGCAATCTCGAGCTGGAAAGAGATACAAATTAAAGTATTTAAATATTTCACATTAGCTATATGTATAAACAGAAGTGTTTATGTTTCTCAATACTTAATTATGAATTATATATTCCATTTATCAATGTTCAGTCAGTTATATACTTCAACTATGTATTTTCGTATGGACTAAGCGAAGTACCCGCAGTAATTTCTTATCAGATGAGTCGTCTTTATGCCCAAGTCCCCCAGGATGCGTTCACATACGAGCGTGATACCCCCCACCTACACCCACACACACACGCACGCACGCACACACTCATACTCAGGGATACACACGTAAATTCCATTAGCATAAAAATGTCATAAATAAGAAACATGCTTGCGTCTGCTTGATATTCCTTCCGCTGCTAAGCAGGGGTTGCTCACAAATTCAAAATGGCGTCAGTTTCTTATTAGAAACAGGCGGGCAAACGGGTAAGCGAAACAGCTTCATCTTCACACATATTTCGGGGGTGAGTTTTCGCACACCAGCAACGAAAACCAGTTCCCTTTGTTTGTGTGTGAGTGTGTGTGTGTGTGAGTGTGAGGTTTACAACCACGCCTTTTCTTATAACGACTAGAGCTTCGCTGTGTGTGTGTGCGTGCGTGTGTACTGTACCTCCTATGTGGGCCGTTTTTGGAGGCGTTCAAGATGATGTGTTCTAATTGATGTAGTCAAGGCCTGATCAGATGAGTTGGGCTGCATGCGTGGCACATTTGAATATTGATTTTCCTTAACCCTGTTTGCTAAAGTCCTTGCTGAGTGCGTTCATTAATTAGATTGACTTTGATGAGGGCTTTCGCCAGAATATCTAGTCGAAGGCATAAAAACTTTTCATAAGTTTGCCTTTGTTGGAGGCCAAAGCCTGAAATGTAGTTATAGCTTAGATGCCTCGGGTCGGACTAATGTGCAATGTGTTGTAAACGGCATGTCAATAACACAAGAAGCACTAGCCGGACCCCAAACTCCATTTATCAATCTATTATGCGTGTGGTCAACATCAAAAGTAAAACATTAAAAGCATTCAGCTATGAAATGTTTGCACCAACACTTAAGCATTATGCAAATACGTGTGTGTGAGTGTGTGCATGTGTGAGTGTTGCTATGCAGACATAGAGTCCATACAGCCCATACCTAAATTCTCTACGTTTAGTTTTCCACTTAAATGGCGACAACGATGCTTGGGCTGCTGCCGAGATCTTCTCGGCTCGGTGCTATAAATCATAAGCAAAAGGCACAAAAACGACATGTACATGAAAAGCATTTAGAAGCCATGTACAGCACCCACGTCCCCACTCACTGGGCCAAAACTTCTTGGAATTTTGCTGCCATTGCTGCAAATAGTTGGGCAGGGCCTAGTCCTCTTTACTTTTCACGTGCCCGCTTCGTGCCTGGCTGTGCTACGAATTTATAAATGAAAATTCCGACAAGAACATTTTCTATTAAATTTCAACTCCGTTTCCTAACCAACGCCTGTTTGTCCCAGAACGAGAAAGTTTTCTTGCCATTGGCCCCCAGACACCCATACTTGTTCTTGGCCCGCCTCGTATGGGTGCCAGGCAAACAAATACACTTGCAGCTAATACTCTTCGCAGAGCATTCGCAAATTCCCTAACCGCTTGTACAGCTTAAAGACTTAATACAATTTCTTATAAGTCCTTAGACATCAAAGACACTTTGCCCGATGCCTTTATTAACTGAAGAGAATAAAAATGTGCTTAAATTAATATCCAAACAGTTTGCCAAAGTGCTACAAATTGTAAAAATTAGTTTAAATTAGTTCAAGTAGATCGAGTAGTCGTCAGATAGTAAAATATGTATAAGATACATTTAAAAATGTTGATTTGATACCAAATGTTTTAATATCAATGTTAATGGTTTTTAGGTTTTGGCGAGGCTATTATAAAATTCATTATTTTTGTTGTTCAATTATTAATAAGAAAAACCAGGCCAGCTTGTGAGACATAACGTTCACTTCCTCCATTTGATGAAGCAGAAACAGAATTGTTGCTTTTGAGCATCAATACAGCAACAGCATTTACTCTATATGCTGGATATTGATCTTTCACCAAAGTAAACTTATTATAATAAATATATATAATAACTATACAAAATGGTATAAATTAAATTCTTTTTAAATGTATTTTTTCTTTAACTTTTTAACATATCTGCTCAACTCTATATTTTCTGCATCTATTAGTACAACAATCATAAGTTTACTTTTATTAGTAATTTAAGTTTTAAATTAAGCGATTGGCGTATTATAAGTCATGTTTAAAATGGTTATAAATATTTGTATTTATATTTTTGAGAATTTTATATACACTTTAAGTTACTTATATTTCTCATCTTAAAAAATATCTTTGCCAGCAATGACAATAATTGGTATACTACTTAGATTTGTCGAATGGTTTCAGATCAATGTTATTTTTGAATGCCGTGGCTCAGTTAGAGCATTTGTGCTTTCGCAATTATCCACATATACTTGTTTTATTTTCTGTATACTACTCAACTTATACATATTTCTGTGTATATTTCTTTGTGCAGCTGAAACTTTTTGCTTTGGCAAAAGTTTGCTCGGTTGGCTGCCATTTTTGAGACTGGGGTCCTGTTACTGGCCAGCTGCAAAGTAAAAGTTCTTAGCTTCAGCCTCCTACTGCAGTCATGCTGCTTCAGCTCCGGCCAACATCCATGGCCAGCAGCCAACTACTTTTTCTCAAGTACCACTGCGGGACATTAGATTCTGTACGTGCTGAGCTCTCGTGCTGGCCTGGCCATTAGATTGTCCGAGGTATTATGCCATGACCGAAAGTTTGAATAGTTCTTGTGCAATGACAAGGTATGGGCCAGGCGGCAGCGGAGGGGCAAGACGCACTCAAATTGTTGCTGACCAAATTTGGCTCTTTTTGTTGGAAAAGTTTTTGGGGAGCTGCTTCTTTATGTGCCCGGCAAAATTTTGGCAATTTATTTCGTTGCCCAGAGCTCTGGCCATAAGATAAGGGGCTGCCCTGGACTGCTTGAGTTGGCTCCCCTTATTTATGGCATGACTTGGAGCCCTGATTAATGCTAGTATTTAGAATTTGATTGTGGTCAACTTTTTGCCTCCGCTTGATAGGCACTTTCCCACAGAGCGGACAGACGGACGATTCCACAACTGGGCAACATCTTTTCCCACAGCATCCCAGAAGGCAGAGCTCTGGGGTTGTGGTCCAACTCGCTTGTCCAGTTGCTCTTAAAAGAGTTAAAAACCTTCCGAAAAAACTGTGAGAAAATCTTCGCAAAAATGACCTCTGACCGGACGGCGCCCAGAGCAGAAGATGTTCCGTTCCTGCAAGGGGTTGATTGACTGTGCAAGATGCTACGATAGATGCAGCTACAACTGGAACATAAACTTAAATCTATTCTGAAATGTATTATAATACTTGAAAGTAACTCAAATGTGGTAATATATTTCTGTTAAATTAAAGCTTACATTATTATTATTATTATTAAATATTCACAAATATAAATATCGCACGCACCCCAACTCTTGCATTAAGATAAATTTAATAGGATTTTTGTAACATAATTCATTCTATCCACATAATAATGACTTTCTCGTATTGCTAAAATAGTCCAAAAAAATTGATATTTTATATGAATAATCCACAAAGCTTTGAAGTCCGCTTTAAGAGTTAGTATGACAAAAGCGAATAAATGCAAATGCAATACTTTGCTATTTATAAAATAGATTATATTGAATAATTAAAATTGAAAGCCGTCGATGTTGTCAATCAAGTTAGTAAAAAAGTAATTTTATACAATTTAAACTCTGTTTTGTCTGTTTGCCGCTTTTAATGATAGAAGCCTCACAATGGAACATAATTAATCTTCATAATACGCAATCCGACGCGTGGGGCAATTCATGAATCAATGCGAATTAGTGGCACAAAAGTTACATTAGCCAGTCCGTTTTTGATGAGAGAGTTGCTGTTGCTGCTGCTGTTGTTGTTGTTGTTGTTGTTGTTGTTGTTGTTGTTGTACTAAGCAGACAGCATTTGAATAATTAGCGGCATATTCATCAATTTTAATAAAATTTCGAAATTTGAAATGCCCGCTGAAAGGTAAATGTGCTGTATAAATGTTAGTTCTGCGCTGTATATGACCAACCTAAAGGGGGCGTAGGCTTTAAGGAAGCGGGGGGTGTGGCTGAGTTATGATAACATTCATTTGCCTGTAAATTTCCCAAAAGGCATGTAACAAAACTTTGGGAGCTGCTAAAACTATGGTCAAAGGGGCAAACACACGCTTACGCACACACACACACACATATATATACACACACATATATATATATATATATATATATATATACAACCGCTTGGTCGCACATAAGATGAGTCGGTTGGACCCGGGTTGGGCATGGGGAGCCATTGGGCTGGGTGTTATTTTTGTACAAAGGATTATTTCGTCTCGACCAAACATGCAATTAATTATAAGCTTAAGGCCTTGGGTCCCTTTACGGCTCGGCCATGTTGTTGTGCCTGGTTGCGTGTAAAGAGCAACATAGCAGAGGCAACAACAGCAGCAGCAGCAGCAACAACAACAACAACAACTGGAGATACTAAAACTTGAAAGATAATAACCTTAGCTTACAGGCAGACAGCAACTGAAACAGACAAGCGACAAATGCAGCCGGAGGAAGGGCGATGGCAAGTGTATATGGTCGGGGAAAGAACTACTACTACTACAATTATTTATTTGGCAAAGTTTAAGGCAACATCATTATCTTTTCTGCAAACGAAAGCCCATGGCACACAACCCCCATAGCTGAAAGTCTCTGACAATGCTTGTGGCAGTCTTTTGGTCCGCTCTCGATAGTCGGGGCATGTGTCTTCAAGGCAGCATCATGTAATAAGTGTGTATCAAGCACACACACACCCACACACACACACACATAGGCGTGCTTTCACTAACATGCACTCACACACCCGCATTAAAGTTTTGCGGCCATATTCCCCGTTCAGTTGTTTCTTATTTCAATCAACCCCCAACGAACAAATTTCAACCCATTGCGAGGGTGAGCGGACGTGTGTGTGAGTATGTATGTGAGTGTGTGTGTTTGTAGTTTCACAAAAACTTTTCTACGCCATCAGCTCAAGACATAAAAACTTATCGCCTGCCTAGATTTCGCACCCAACTCCTTAAAATGCAGATTGTTTTAAATCCACCCCCAATTGGATGGTTCCAAGCGCAGTTCCGGGGGTTGAGCTGGGGCTTTTGGAGTTTTAGGCAGGCCCGATAGCTGGGGCTGTTGCTTGAGTAGTTTCTGGGCAGCCAGCACCATGAGGGTTGGGCCTTGGGGGAGTGGAATGAGCAACAAAATATCGAATATTTTCCGTAACAGGACGAAGTGGAATATTCTAATGAAACGTTTCTTGATTTGATATGATGAAATTTTAACTTATCTATAAATAGCACGGGCTGTTTTATTAGAAATAATTGATTGGATCTTTGGTTACAAGGCATAAACAGGAATAGAGCTAAGGGATAGGCTTTGCTCAAGGATATGATTTTTCTTAAATGCATTTAATTTAACTAGAGATGTACAGACTAGCAGCTGTTTTAGTCTTTATTATTTATCAATTTCTATCAAATATTTATACAATAGTCTCAGAGGCTTCAAAAAGCGTCCAAGTTAAAGAAATCTTAGACCTGAGATGCTTACAGTCTCTGCTTTTACTCTACACTTTCAACTTATTTCTTCTATTTCTCACGCCTCTGCGCTCGTCCTGCAGCAAAGGACTCTGGTCTTATGCTGCGACAAGGACAAGCCCAACGACAACAATGGCAAAATTTTAATTGAAAACTTTAATTTGGCAGCCTGATGTTGCTGGTGACGGGCAGCCCGACTACGGCAATGGCAATGGCTCCGTCTGCGTCTTGGTCGTCGTTGTCATTGCCCTTGGCAACGTTCACTTTAGCGCATCTTCAGCAAGGAGGCGAGCTGGCCCGGAGGCTGGGTAGGAATTTGCGGACAATAAAATGTCGAAATAAAACAAGAAATTTGGCAATCTATGTGTATCATGTATGTGTGAAGCTGTGCATATATGTTTGCTTATGGCTAGACAGCGTCACTCCTTCTAGCACTGCTCAAATGTGTTCCTCGCACATCCTTGTGTATGTGTGTGTGTGTGTCGACATGCTGCCTGCCTGGCTGCTCAGACATTCGCAGCTCTTTCTTGCTCTTAATATCTGGTTTCTTTGGGTTTTTGTACTGTTGAAACATGCACATGTCCTTCGTCGCCAGAGCGAGCTCCGCCCTGACTGCCGCGTCCTTTTGCATTTATTTCAACTGCCTTTATTTATTTATGAAGCCAAGGCTCGCACAGTCGCATACTCTAAATTCTTCTGGCTCGCCTGCCTTGCTGCCATGTTAGCTGCCATGTTGCCATCCATTCAATTGTCTGGCTCGTCCTTGCATCCTGTGTGCATTACTGTGTTCGCTCTCGGCTTCGGCTATTGTCTGCAGGCTATTCGAAATTGATTTCTGAATTATTCACAAATTTGCCATCGCATTTTCTCCGCACTTGCCCCAATTGGCAGCCTTGCACTGGCCAATAAGTTGTTTTTGTTCAGCATCACTCATAACTCTATCTCTCCGTAGCTCCGCCTGTCCGTCTGTCTGTCCCGGCCATAAGTCATCTGATGAGACTACTTGCACTCCTGCTACTTGTGCTTCATATCTTCCTTCATATCCTTTGGCAGCAGCTTGCAGTTGATTGCTAGCACACCCGCGCTCTTCTCCTGCGCCGCCCGACAGTTCATCAACTCAAATTTTATGCATTTTAGATGAGTTTTCCTCACAGTTTGTTTTCATCGCAATTTTCGTTCTTATTGTTGTTGCTGTTGTTGGTGCAAAAATGTTGTTTTTCAATGTTATTTTTATGCAACTTGATGAAAAATTTCAACATCAACATCAAGTTTGGCAAAATGTCAATGGGTCGCCAGCCAGCAGTGGGCGGCATTCTGTGGCTGGGCGATAAACAGGAGCGCATCACAGAATACCCGCCACGGCCTACACTTTAAGAGCTCTGTGTGCGGAGTATATACTCTGAATACTTTATTGACTAACAAATATTACTAAAATAAAAATATTACAAGAAAAATATTATATTTCTTTTTATTAGTATCATTTTTTGCATATTATCATAATGATAGGCATACTATATAAAGCTTTCCGCTATTTAATTTTTTTATTTATCAAGTATTTTCCCACAAGCGCATATTTTAAAGGCGTAACATTTCTTTATTTGACAGCCCATTTTTTGAGTTGTAACTTGTGTTTCCTTGGTTGACTTTTATTGAGTTCGCTTTGTCACTTTCTTAAGGAGCGATTTACATCACAGCAATGTTTGTAGATCATTGAAGTTTTTTTTTTATCAAAATAATGGTTCAGTTCTTCAAACTTATGCTGCTCTTCGTGACAATTGTACGGCTAAACATAATAATTCAATAAAGTTAGTTTTATTAATATTATAGCAATCTTTTTATTTTGTTTATTACTTAAAAATGTGTTAGCACATAAAATAAATATAGTTTCTGTGATATATATATATATATATATATATATATATATATATATATATATATATATATATATATAATATATATATATATATATATACATTTCATTTATATACATAGACATTTACTTTAAATTTACTAGATAACAAAATACTGTAAAAGGTCTTTATTGGTTTCATGCGTGATTTCATTACGAATTGATAGTCCTTTATTTGACTAATTCATATATTATATTTAAGTAATTTCTCAATCTTCAGTTTCGGTATTTCGTGTTGATTTATTGTATATTACAGTCGTCCCAGTTGCAGCTGCTACCCGCAGTTGCCCCTAGTCCGCCCCTCACTGCTTTGCGCATTCATCAACTTTTCTGCACTTTTACTAATTTCAGCAGTTAACTTCCTTTGGTTTTCATAGTTAACTTTTACCAGCATGGAAAAATGTTCTGCCTTGGCAAGAGCTTCGGGCCCAGCATAGCCAAAAAATAAAAATAAAATAAAACTAAAAAAATGGGGCTGGCCACACAAGCTGCAAAATGCTCAACTTCCAAGTTCAATAAAAGTTTGCCTCAACGTCGGCGTCGACGTCGTTGCAATTTTATTTGCATGCAGGCGAAAATGCAATTGCCAGCTAGCTAGTTGTTGCTGCTGTTGGTGTTGGCAGGACTTGAAGGATGGCAAAGTATATAAAGTTGGGCCGGGCTGTGCCCATTTAACAAACTTTGCCTTTTTCTTAATTTATTTTGCGCACGAGTTTGGCGAATTATAATTACCAGCAAACAAACAACAACGAGGAGGAGCAGCAGCAGTTGCCGCCGGGGGCTAGCCGCCTTGGCAGCGCTCACAGGTTGCGCCAGCTGAATTTATTGGCTTGGGCTGGGGGTTATAGTTCGATATTAGTGGTCGCCATGTGCCGAGCTCTAAATATATATTGAGGAGCAGCATCAACAGCTGCAGCAGCAGCAGCAGCAGTGGCAGTGGCAGCAGCCCATACTTTGCGCATTTGCGTCGCCATAAATATTAAATATGATACTTTATGTAGTGGAGCTTGGGCTTGACTGGGCTGCAACTTATCAAATATTCCTCGCTGGCAATTGGCCATCCTTGGCCACATCCTTGCCGCATTTGGTTAGCGTTGAATGTGCTTCATTTGCTTGCCAGCAAGCAACGCGCCGTATTTTGCATAATAAACTTTACTGATGCTGTTGGCCCTGATATGATGACGATGGCGATGGCGATGGCGATAACCACCGGACAACATGGTGGGGGCCCAGGTGGGGCAGTGTGGTGCTGGTGCATTGGAAATGCCACTAGGCAAAGGCTCCCAAAACTAATTAGTCGCGTCGCTCACTCGCCTCGTCGTTCGCCTGGCCAAGACACGTGAGCTGAGCCGAAATCCGAATCCTGCTGGTAGGAGCTTCCGTGGGGCTGTAACGTGGAACTCATATTAATATTAATGCCTAATTGCCAACAACTTGTCTTTGAGTAGACTCGAAAAGTGTGTGTGTATGTGTGTTTGCATCGAAATTTGGCTGAATGGCATGGCATGGCATGGCTGAAAGTTTCTTGAATCCGGCGAAAACAAAAGGCAAAACGAAATCCACTTGGAAATTTATTTGATTTGACTGGGGAACGACGTACGTCTAGGCAGGAAGCTAGGCCGGTCGCTCGACTTTCTCTCTCCAGCTGCTCAAACTTTGTAGCTCATTAGAATATTTTCTGCAAAACTTTGGCTGAGAACCCCGAAAACTTTTACACATATTTAAATGCAATGAGCAAAATGAGTGCGGGATGCTTTCAGCTACAGCGAGGCGTGCATTTATTTATAAAGACAAAAGCAGAAAAAATAAATACAAATTTAGCAGAAAAGTATTCTTTGTTGGAATTCAAATTTAATTGGTCTACAACTTGTTCCTGTCCAGACTTGGCGTCGCGCAACTTTCCCAGGCTACGATGCTTGGCAACTGGTTAGAGGTTCCTCTAAACGGGTCCTTAGGCTGATGCTGCTGTTGGTGGTCAGTAACCTTTGAACCAAGACAAAGTTTTGCAGAAAAACGAGTGAAATAACCTGAAGATGCTGCATGAAATATCAACATTTTCTCAGGATTTTTCATTGCCTGAAACTGGATAACAGTCGATTGGGTCCAGACTTGGGTCAAGGGATGACCAGCCTTGCCTACGTCTGCGTCTGCCTTGCAAAGGGGTTAAAAATCCCAATAGTGAAACGCCAAACCCGTTTCCTTCGGCGGATGCTGCTTCATTTGGGGTGGCTCCTCTCGCGGATAAAGTGCAGTGCAAGAAGCAGTTCAGCTGTCTGTTGCCGGCAGCTGCTTACAGATGGCGCTGTAAGAGTGCACACCAAGCAGTGCACGAGGATAAGCGACAAAGCAGTGCCCAATGCTCTCTTAATTTGCGGGGCTTGGTAAAAAACTCTGAGGGTCTGGTCCGAGCGCGTCTCAATATGCCAAGGGGTTAATTCGAGTTGCGTGATTCGCATGAACAATAAATTATTCGACATTATGCGAGATGCTTGTGTGTAACTGGATAATGATAATGTAATTGTATTAACAATCCTTTCTTTATGCATTAAGGCATGTAAAATGCATGATATCCTTCGGGTAGGATAGCGGCAATTATATATTTATTAGGGCACAATCATCGGGGTATTTATTAATGTATTAATTAATGCAACTGCCAAAGAAAACTCTTAAGTTAATATTAAAAATTATATAACATTTGATACGGAAAACCGTTTAATTGCATTTGTTCGCCCATCTAGGAGCAAAGCTTGGTACGAGTGCTCGCTCTTAAAGTTGCAAACGTTATCCACTTGGAAGTCCTCTTGAGCTCAACGAGCATTCCAGCACTTGCTTTGCATTAATTCCCTTGACATTCAGCTGACCGCGCTGTGCTCGCTGCTGCTTTCTTGCAACACGTTTGCCATTTTTCTAAATTGCATGGCAACTTTCAATTAAAAGCCGTCCTACATGGCTATTAAAACACAAGCGCTGCCTGCCCGGCCCTTGCCGATTCCGGGTAGCAGCTGCTGCTGCTGCTCGGGCAATCTTATTGGCAGGAAGCTTGTGTAAGGCGTTCTGACGACGACGGCGAGGACGAGAACGACGCGGTGCACGACCTCAAGCCAGGCAGAAGGACTCGCCGTCGTGGCGAGCGGATGCAGCTACAGCTGTCGCGCACCGCGCACGACAAGGAGGCAGCGATATAAAATAAATTAAAAGAAAGAGTCAACAGCAGAGCAAACAGGACGGAGGAAGCTGGCCAGAGCCTTGGCGAGCAAAGCAAATGCTTTACATTTTTTAAATAGAAAAGGGGCGGAGCACATTTAAATGCGGCGAACATAGTTCCTTTTCCTTTTTTTCATTTTTCCCATTTCTTTTTATTTCTTGCTTGCAGCGTCTATGTGGTCCAATAAGACGAAACGACAAAGGAAGGCGAGCGAAAGAGACAGCAAGTGCACGAGAAACTAGCCAGTCAAACGGCTGTGAGTGCGAGGGGGACATGGCAACGAGGTGGGGCTGCACACCCCGAGTGGACCTATGCACTTAAAAGTATAAAAGGCAGCAAAGGAAAATTATCAAACGAAAACAAATATTAATGTAAAAAAAAGAGAATAGGAAAAATGTAAAAGGAGAGAAGAAGAAAATGCAAATGACAGGCAAATGAAGTGGGAACAGCACGACCAGCAGTTGAAGAGGTGAAGGAGGCCGTGATTGTGGGGTGCCAGGGTGGGTGGCCGACGGGGTGGTCGGGACACCAGTGGCACCAGTGACAAAATGGCACTTTGAGGGCATGTAACGATGGTGGAAAAGGATATGAAAGAATTTCTGCAAACGTAGTTAGTGTGGTTCGAGGGACAAGCGGGAGGTAAACAGAACTATCTGCCTGAAGCCCTGGCAGATGCCCCTTCCAAATTCATTTGTAAATATTGCAGCCTGCAGGATACGTATGCAAATAACATTAAGAGCATGCCATAGAAAAATGTAATTTCACTTGATTTGCTCAAAAATGCAAACACAGAAAGCAAAAGGATACAAAAACACACACACACACACACACAGACAGCACAAAGATAACGAGTAAAACGTGGAGGAAAGTTAAATGAAGATAAGCAGGAAGACTGAGGGAGAAAGAGAGAGAGAGAGGGAGGGGAGTGATGCTTGGGCAGGATATGAAACAAAGGTTGGCGAAAGCAGTTTCTGGCAAGCTGGAAGGCATTTCGGTGCATTGAGATCAAGAGGAAGCACACAGTGACTTCAATATATACACGTATCAGGTGACAGATAAGTGTGGCGGCAGGTGGGCACCGTAATGAATGTGAAGAACCTTGTTAGGGTGATTCAATGATGGAAAAATATATAAGGATAGAAATACTATATACATTTTGATTCAGTGATTTTTTGTCTTTTTATTATTTATTGCTCAGTTGAATTAATTTTAAAATATCATTTTGGCACTCTAAAAATACTGGAAATTGTTATTTATTTTATGAATAAAAATTAAAAAAAAGCATTCTTAAACAATAATTAGAATTTTTACTCACAGAGTTACAGAGAAATATTTCCACTTACTTGTGTAGTTTGTAAAATTAAGTTTATTTCCTATTTCAATTATATATTAAATTAATACAAATTGTTTTTAAGCCTATGTATTTTTTATACCCTGAACCCATTGTTTTATTCTAAATCCATTAAAAATACAGTTTTGGGGATCAATTTTTTTTATTTTTATTATTTTAATTTTTATTTAGTTCTTTAATTTTATATTACATTTTTTTTTATAAATCTACAATTCTTCAGCTTAAATACATTAATATTATTATAAACTTGTTAAGCTTGTTACAATTGTATTTTGTAAATACTTTTGCATAAGTGCATACTTTTTGCTGTACAAATTGTTAGTGAGTCACCCTATGGACAAGCATTTTGGCTCTTTACACATGTGGCAGACATACATGGAGTTATCCCGTTATCCTTTCTGTTGGCTGCCTATCGTCTGGCCTAGGCTGTCTGCCAAGGCAGGCAACTCAATCGCAGCTGCTGGGCGCTCAGGCGTGTGTCTTATAGCTGACAGCTATGAACACTGGGCAAACATACACATACACGCACACACACACACACACACACACCTCTATGGATGTCCACAGGGGCGGCCTTTGGCTTACATTTTAAGTGTCTGAGGCCTCAATTGCTTTACTGGCTTTTCGACTAGCAAGCGAGCGAGGTTGACGATGGCGCCTGTTGGTGCTGGTGCTGGTGGTGCTGCTGCTGGTGGTGCTGGCCCACTTAACTGCATCGGGCCAACGAGATTGCGAGTCAACATACTTGGCTTGGCTGCGTCCTGCTGCTGGTCCTTTTGTTGCACATTTTATCTGCGCTCTTACGTTCAATTCAATATAATGACTCCCCTATGCATAAAACGGTCGATGCCGTACAAGAAATGGGCGGCTGGGCTGGCATGGAATGGGCTCGGACTGGACTGGCCTGGCCGGGCCTGGCCTGGCCTGAACTCAACTGGATTGTCTGGCTGAGCAGGCGCATCCTTTTTATGGCGCCATCGAGCAGCCAGCCAACTTAAGGGGACGATTTTAATTTGTATTCGTTTGCTTTCAGTTCAGCTCCGTGTGGGGCTTCAGGATTCGTCTGCTTGGCATTGTTGTTGTTGTTGTTGCTGCTGCTGCTTCTGCTTGCCTATATTTAATCGTTTTTGCAATTTTTCGAGATTTCTCCTGCAGTTTTTGTTTGGGTTGCTTTGCTGCAGGCGCCGGCAATGGCTCCGTCTGTGGCTCTGGCTCCAGCAAAGTTGTGCAAATTGTTAAGTCGGCTATAAATTTGACTTGTACTCGGGTCGAGTTGCTTCTTTTTTGGGTAACCAGTGAGGCTATTTGCATAATGGTTTATAGAAAAGACAAAGCCAGCCGGGCTGCCAGGCTGCCAGGCTGCCAGGCTGGCTAGTAGACTGTCCTACAGGATAATGGGCCAACTTCGGTTACACGTTGGCAGTCCTGTGGTCGAGCGAGCGATAGACCCTTCCATGCCCCACCCTCCAGTTAGCCTCAACGACTCTAGCTTCATCTAAGGGCTACAAAAAGCGAGCTTTAAAAGCATTTTCTTTTGCCTGCTGCAAGTTGAAACCATCAACCACTTAAAATAAATTAAGGCGACGCCATTTTACTTTTGCCCAGCAGCAAACAACCCCTCAGCCAAGTAACGAGCCAACGAGCTGGCAACAAAACTCACACACACACAGAAGCACACACACAGACACACATACACCCAGGCGAACAGACAAGGACAAACCCTTTGGCTGGCCAAGAAGCTGCTTGCTTCGTGCTGTTGGCCATTGCTCTGGGATTTTGGTTTCTATTTTTTGTTGGCTCACATATATATGCATATATATATATAAATGTAGGTATAGGTGTACATATATATATATATAAAATCGTTGCTCCCTTTTGCTATTAGTTTAGTTGAAAGCTGGAAGTGGGAGGGAGCGTAGCTCTGCTCTGGGCGTTCGCTGTCAAGTACAGTTTCGTATTCTTCTGCTTAAGCATAACGAATGTCCTTTTTCCATTTGCCGGCACTGCTGCCACGGCTGCCTGCCGTGCAATTCCCTTGGAAGCGTTCGTCCTGGCTGGGTTTTTAGCAGGCAAAAGTAATTTTTTACTGTTAGTATAATAAATGCGAATGCGAGTGCAAATGCGAATGGGAGGCGGGAGGCAGCTGCTGCAGCTGCCCAGGACGAGGGCGTTAAAAGTTTTTGCCATTTACTTGGCAGCTTCCTTTTTTTTGTGCATTTGCCATACTGTGTGTGGTAAGGTTTGCTTCTACATGGCTCTGGGCACTTCTTCGGGGACCAGCGCGCGCGTACCACATCATACATACTAGATAAGCACATATATAACTCCTTGTCCCGCTGCTTGAAAGACGCGCTGGGCACGGCGCACGTCCTCCGCTCCCCAGTGGCTGGCTGCAGCTGCGACTGGCAAGATAAAAAATTAGTTTGGCAAACAAGATGAATGCCTTTTGCTGATTAAAACTCTGCACAAAACGAGAAAAAGAATCCAGATAGCAGCGCGCTGTCGAGCCAGGCATCTCTTCTCTCTCTCGCTTCGACTAATAAAATAATTTACGTCATTCTGTAAACAGTTTTGTATGTATCATGTCAAGGATATACGTAAGTATGTGCACATATATATATCCCTTCTCGCTATTGATGCAGCACTCAAGTATTATTTACGCTATCGATTGAAGAGCGGCCAGCCTCCTTCGACTCGGATTGATGATTTTATTTCTGAAAAGAGACAAGTAATTGAATTCTTTAAAAACAAGTTAATTAACTGCACCTGCCACGAGGCATTTCTTATGTTGTCTATATGGCAATTATATATCAATTAGCGCATGCATAAATAATTATTTAAATATTAAAGGGCATAAACCAAAACTGTCGGAATTACTGATCTATTTATCTTTAGTTCATGTTTCTGATCATTTTTGATAACAATTTGTGTTTCAGATGTCAGTTTAGCCGATGGTTTATTTTATTTAATTTTTATTTTTATTTTTTTTATATTTATATTTAATTATCATTATTCAATTAAGCCTACTTCATTTGCATTATATATATAATTTTTGCTATATTGCAATTTGAACTTGTGTAAATTAAAACAAGTAAGAGTGCTCTAATCGAGACGGCTCGATTAAGAGATACCCTGAACCCTGTAAGAGCTGTTACTAAAATCATTTTAAGCTTCTTTTATATATACATTGCATATAACGCATGCAAACATTAATACACAGTTATGCGTAGGCATAGGGGTGGGAATTTTACATATTGTTGGTACCTGCTGACCCTTTTAGAAATCTGAAGTTGGTAGCGAAAAAAGGCATAATTGGAATTTCCTAGTGTTTATGCGTATCGCGGATATCGCACACAAACACATAAACGGACTATGCGTACACACATACATACTCAGTTATGTGTAGGCACGCGCTCTGCTTACTGCGCAGTTGACGCTGCGGCAGCGCTTGGGCTGCAATATGAGCATTACTATGGGAAATTGATTGTTGAATAATTTTTTTTCTGCTTGGACTTTTTTAATGAAACTTTTAGAGTATAATTAGATGGTACATATGTGTGTATTTGCCAAAGCACAAGTCTCTAGTATTTTATATACGACTTCTGGAGAAATTTGCAAATTTTGGGGAAATGGGGGCCGGTATCCAAAATCGAAAAATGCAAAAATGTGCGCATTCATTACAGTAACATACACCGCTAATCTGAAGTTTCTAGCTTTTACGGTTACAGAGTTACGTTTCGAAAACAAAGTCGAATTATCGATTTTTATCGATAATAAGAAAATGGGATGACTTTTCGATAATTTATGATAAACTTGTTCAGCGTATGGTATACACGAGTATTCATGTCAAATTTCAAGTCTCTAGCTTTTGTAGTTTAGGAAATCGGTGCGTTCATACGGACGGACAGACGGACAGGGCTCAAACAATTTCTCTTGTCGTCCTGATCAAGAATATATATACTTTATGGGGTCTGCCACGCCTCCTTCTGCCTGTTACATACATTTTCACAAAACCATTATACCCTGAATTCCCATTTTCAATGGGTTCAGGGTATAAAAAATCAAATACTTCAACAAGCTTTTACTGAAAAGAGAAAAATATTCTAAATTGATTTTTATTTACAGGCCAAAGTATATTTCATTTGCGACCTAAATTCAGCAAATTGAATTTGATAACTAAAAGCTTGCAGCAACTTTGGTGTAACGCACTTAGAATAAGTAAGTTCAACTTCTGCGGGCAAAGTTGTTTAGCTGATTCGACTTGACTTGACCTGACGACTGATGCAGCTAATCTATTATATATGTGCTATAAATATGTTTATTACATTTGAGTATTCCTACATTAAGTGAGCTCTTATATTAAGTAAATTAAATTAATAGCATAAATTTGATGCAGCGAGCACTATATATTCCTTTGGTAAAATTAAACGAATTATCTATATTGAATTAAAGAGCGCTCAAAGCGAGTGCAGACTATTGAATCTGGTCTGGTCAATTATTTTTGGTAAACGTAAATATATTAATATAAAGCCTAGCCAATATGTACATAATTAAGTGGGTGCGTGCGTGGGCCTTTTTTTTGGCCAGGTGACCCAACGAGCTCTGTGTGCCATTCGATTTTAGCCATGCACGGGAGCTGTTAAATTTGATTTGCCATAAATAACCATTTAATTGAGTTATGGAACGGAAAAGCCACACAAAGCAACTGTTGCTTTCAGCCCAGCAACAGCAACAGCTGGCAGGAGACTCGCAGCAGGCGCGGCCCCATCCCATCCGCCCCACCCGCCCCATCCAAACAGACGCGGCACTTGCCTGTCCAGCGGCGTACATTTAAATATGAATTAAACCAATTTCGAGTCGATTAATGTCGACGACTTTTCGTTTTCGTTTTCCGGCGCTCCACTCGCATACGCCGTCCTTTTTTTCCTTTTTTTTATTTTTTGACTGCAATTATATTTATTTTTGGCAGAGCGCTTCACTTTATTTGCTTTTTTTTTGGCCATCCTCCATGCACTTTCGCTTTCATCAGCGTCAGCGTTGGCATTGGATGGGGCCATGGACCTGGGCACCCGGCGCCCAGATGCCTGTGTGGCTTATTAATGCGTACATTGATGAAATACGCACTTATACTTACTCACTCACACACACACACATGCACACATACGCACATGCACACACCCATTCAACTCATTCACGCGCATACTGACACATGCGTAATGCGGGCGATTTCTTTGTTTTGGTTTTATTTTTTCGGCACCCAAATGAAAATTGCATATTATGTAAAGAGCAGCGGGGAAAAAATAAAAATAAATTCACAAAAATAATTCTAGGTGAAGGACGAGGACATTGGGCGCGCTGATGCTGCTGATGTTGCAGGCGTTGCTGCATTGTCCAACGTGGCGTATGCGCGATGTGTGCGTGTTTTTTTTTATTTTTTCATTGTATTTTAAGCGTGTCGAGTGCCAGCGCGTAGGGAGTGGCAACTGACGTTGTCATTGCGGTATCCGCGTCCCCATACATCATCGCATGCATCGCGAGGCAGACGGTCCTGAGACAGGACAAACGACCCGTTGTCCCGCTGCCCACGCGTCGACCGTCGCTCTCATGTTTCATTAAGTGCAATAAACTGTGCATGCAACAAAAAATTAAATTAAGTTCCCACCAGCTAGGGATGGGCGATAAGTCCCACGCACTCTAATTGCTATTAACTGATATTATTCAATAAAAATGCAGACAATAGTCGTGCATAATAGGAATTTCAATCGAATATTTCTTTCGATTTTCGAGTAGCTCATACTTTTACAAATGTAAAGCTTTTATTTTTTATAATAAAAATACTATACCACCATTGTTTATTATTTATATTTAAATATTTAATTTTATATTGTCATTAAGAATAAGAAAAATTTACAAAAATTGTTGTCAGATGTTGAATTGGTTGTAGATTTTTATTGATTCTATACCCCACGCTGAGTTAAGCCTGAGCTCGTTGGGTTGGTGAGCCAGTGAGCCATATACATCTTACATTTTTTTCTTTATCTAATGTATTCTCTTTCCAGAGAATGTTGTATTTGTAGTCATACATGAGTGGTGTTCGAGTCATGCAAGTTGATATTCATCGGCAATCTCTGTCATATCTACCCTGCAGCTGCCATTGCATACTTTCAGGCGGACGATGAATTTACTGCGCTTCCGATATTTTTATTTTCGGCCAGTCGCAACAGGCGAAAGTGTTGTTTGCTTGTGTGTGGGTGTGTACAAGAGGGGCGTGTGCGAGCTGGTTAATGCGGCTCATACACGTAATTGGCATTAAATGAAATGCCAAGCGAGTCCTTCGCCTCGTCGCGAAAAAGTGACCAGACCGCGACTGGGAGTTGCCCCTGAAATGTTTGCATGTAGTCCAGGAATTTTTTAAAAACATTTTTATTTTTTTAGTTTACTCTTTTTTTGGCAGTCACACACACACGCACACACATGTGCATGTGCTGCTGCTTATGATAATTGCCGGCTGTGCTGCGTCCTTGCAATGTCTGCATGCAGCGACACGTGGTCAGCACTCCGTTTTCGACTGGTTGTTGTTGTAGCGCTCATTTATATATATATTTATTTTATTTTTTGTTTTAATTTTTATTTTTGCTCATTGCATCGTTCATTGACATTGTCAATGTCATTGTTGCCATTTTTTATTTTTTATTTAATTGCAATTCGCTTTTGTTGCCTGCGTCACTTACATTGCTGTTTAAGTGATTTTATTTTACTGCATTTTTTACTTTTAAGTGTTTTTCGTTCGTGTTTTGTTTTTTATTTTTGGCATTTTTATGATGTTTACATTATGACGTCATATCGGCCAGAGTGTGTCTGTGGTGTGCAGTTGTTGTCGTTGGCCGTTGGCCGAAAAGCAGCTGTTTGCCCGATTTAATTAACATATTGTCAATGGGCATTCCCACTTGAGTGTGGATTTCGGATGATCTATATTGAGGCGAATGGTGTCAATAAAATCGATGCATAAAGTCACTGCTATACAAACAAAGGTCATTGGTTAATTTGCATTAAAGCTCACATACAAATTGTACTGAATTTTAATATAAAATTCATAAAATGCATTTATTGAATATATTTTATTTCTTATATTAGTCATATTAAATCCTTGAAAGTGTACAGTTCTAGAATTCAGACATTGGAATTGACATGTGACAGACAGTAAAATTGTTGGCACAAAACACTTAAATAAAAGTGTGCCAATGCTTTAAGCTAGATATTATGAGTAAGTAATCTTTCTGCTTCTACAATTTCCTTTTAAATGATTGAGGCTGTCGAGCTCCAGCTCAATATTTACATGCTGATGCATATCGATTGTCGAATGGCACCAGTTAAGATTGAATATTTATATACATATATTTTATTATCAATATAACATATATATATTTCCAATCATAATAAAAAGTCAAGTTTTTAGCTAAATTTATCTTAAAGAAAATTAACGAAATTCTCATTAATTTATATTTTAATATTTTCACATGATTTCATATAAAGTCTACTAAATAGCAATTAAAGTTCTAAAAAACCAAAATATCTTCCATTTAATATACCTACTTCAATGAATTTTCCATTTATGTTCAATCATTTTGCTCAAAATCAATTTCTCTTTTAGGCATTGCCGAGGTTTATTTTTTATATAAATAATGTAAGAGTCGTGATTCGTGTTTTAGCTAACACTTTAAATTGTAAAATATTTTAAAATGTTTGGCAGTTTTACTGTTGTTATAGTTGACTTTCCACTCATGCTGCTGTCCTAACCGAACTCAATTTATATATATATATATATATATATATATAGTATATATATGTGTGTGTGTTATATTTATATACATAGAGCTTGAAGTCTGTGGGGCTGCGTTGGCGTCAGGCGCATACATCAAGCGGAAAAATTATTTGACGTTTGGGTAAAATTGCGAAAATTTAACCAGCTGGCGGGTCAGAGAGGCCCCAAAAAGCCCCCACTTCAAAAAGTGTTGAATTTCATTTTTCATTTTAATGAATTTTTGTTTTTGCCCGCCGCGCGTTGATGTTGATGTTGACGTTGTTTGCCGTTGCTGTTGTTGGTAGCCGTTGGCTGGTGTACACACAAATTACCTTATTTAGTACACACTTGGCCGCATATAATATAATTTACTGTATATAGACCTTTGTATATGGCATATCTATATATATGTATATATAAAATATATGTATATGTGTGTGGATGGGGCTTTTGCTATTGTTGTTATTGCTGGTGTATATAATTTACTCAACTGCTTTTGGTTTTTGTGGGCTGGCGCTTTTTTCAATGTGGCTTTTAATTTCCCTTTCCAAGCGTAAGCCACGGCTCTAACTGGTAGCTGCCATGCCTCTGTGTGTGTGTGCGTGTGTGTGTGTGTGTGTGCGTGAGTGTCTGTGTCAGCTATGGTTTGTTTGCTAGTGTGTGGTTGCTTTGTGCGTTGTGGAGCCCTTTGATTGAACGTGCGCCCTACACAAAAGCGGCAATTTCTTTGAGTTGATACTCTGATAGGGCTGCACTTTTACTAATGAAATTTAATATATTTTTGCATAATTAAATGATCGAAACTATAGGCAGACTGAAGTAAAAAGATACGCACACACGGACTAATTGAGAAAGAAATTTTAAAAAAATATTTAAAGCATTTTCATGTGCATTTTTCATAGCTGGGGATTCTCTGATTAAAATATAAGCTATACATATTTTTAATATACATATGTGAATATATAATATTTTTACAGTATATTTAATTAAAATTATAACAATTTGAAAATTCTAAAAATATTTGTAGCTTATTTTTGAATCAGAGAAAAAAAAACTGATAAGAGAAGGTAAAATTTTGTTTGGCATGTAAAAAAAACATGTTCTCAGCTTTCTCTGATTTATCAGAAAACATTGAACGCTGCAAATTTCACATCAACTCAAATAGACTAAAAGTAAAGTATATGTATGAAGCAAATGAATACATTTAATTATTTTAATTGATGACTTTCTGACTGGAGAGGACTTTTGATAGAGTTATGCACGTAGCACTCTACCGATTCGTCCTGGCTTTTACAGAATTTATCTCTGACCTTTTCGGCTTAAACTAAAAATGGCAAAATTTTAAATTAACGATCTGCTGCCGAGCGCACACACAAAACACACACAGCGCTCCACACACGCACATTTTGTGAGTGGGGCTACATGTAATGTTGTCTGTAATTTGAGGTTGGCGAACGCAGTGCGCATTTTTAATGAATGTACGGATATAAGTATATATAGCCATATATGTATATGCTTAACATTCGTATATACACATATATTTATATAGAGCTGCTGTGGGCACATAAATAGCTTCCTAACCGGTCCATATACTTCTAACAGATATCTGTGCTGTGCAAAATGTCGCTATGCACGGACTTCTTTAGAGCTATGTACTAAATGGCTGTGCTCGATTCAGCTGGCCTTAGAGCAGTATTTGGGCTTGAGGCAATATAGCCGTGGGCCAGCAGCTGCTGCTGCTGCCTTGTTAGAAAACCCACCCCATGGCGCTGCGGCTACGACGCGAACAAACCCTTAAATGTTCTACACAAAATGAGGGTAAGTTTTTTGTGGTCAGCCATTTTGAATTTGTTATATTATATTTCTGAGCTGCTGCTCATCAAAGCGAAACTTTTTGCCCGTTTCATTCAATTATGTTTGCAAAAAATCTTTAGCTCCCGCCAACGACCAGAAAGTTTGCGTATGGAAACTTTGTGAATTGTGCGTATGACAGCCGCAGCAGCTGCATTTGCACACAGATACATTGATGGCTCTCGGTGCTTAAATAATGCCGTTAGGCAGCTGCCTGATATCCGAGGTGTGCGCTATGCTAATGCCATTCTAGATGAAGCTAATGGCTTTACCATTTGCCCAGCGATAAAAAGAGCTCGTGCAGTCCTGGCTTCATAACTTAAATTTCAATTCATATCAATAAATTGGTATTTGGGTATAGCTTCGTATATGAAAATTATATCTTATGAAATATTAAAGCAATGCTCTTATAAAATGTTAGCTGTGTTGGTTTTATAAATCTGCATTACCTGAATTGTGTAAGATTATACGAATCTTTTCTTGTATTTATAAGTTTCATGTGATATTCAAAACGCAAAGACTACAAGTAACTAGTTTAAATAGATATGTTTGCTGTCGTACTATACTTATTTTTAATTTTTTTCTGTATTGATTTGGGATTCATTTCTTAATCTTAAAATCTATGTTATAGACAAAAGGCGAAATGGCAGACGAAGAGCTGAGTAGGTAAAGGCATGTCTATCCGTCAGTCTCTCTCAAAAGTATCTCCAAGTAGGGCATTTTCAGCTAGAGCACTCTTACATGTTTGCTTTCAATATTTGTCTATAAAGATTATCGAAAGTAGTGAGGGACCTTTTTTGACAACGCTATATATAGCTAGTCAGGCTACTATGCTGTCGAAACTAGAGAGAACTATTGGGAGTAGCTCAACGCTATAATAATCATAAAAGTAGTACCGCTCTAGTATATCCTACTAGCTTATCCAATCATATACATTACATAGGCCATTGAGCTATCGTTGCTCATCTTTCAGATGCTCTGATGGCATTGAATATGGGAAAGGCGGTAAATGGCAAAGTGAAGTCAAGGCGGCGCAAATAAGGAAAGCGTATTAATGCAATTAATTAAAAGAAAAAACAGGTTAAATTGAAAGACGAAAGGGAATGCAACGCCTGCGTTGCACGCAGAGGCCAGTCGAACGATGAGAGGACAATTAAAGGAGAATGCATGGGGCTGTCTTTTGTCTACGGTCTGCTGGCGACACACATCAAAAGCAGCAGCGGCGACTTCCAGACACAGATGCCGAGATATACGCACACACACACACGCACACACACACATACACCCACGCAGACAGACAGAAGAGAAGAGGAGTGAACTGCCTGGACTCTTAGTCTTCACACCACGCACACAGAATTTAAATCATAAATCATGAGCTTTTCCTCCATGGCAGTCTTCATTCCTTTCGTTGCGCCCGCCCAGTCAGCTCACGCCCCCGTTTTCGCGATTCCGTGTTCTCTTTTTGTTCGTTTATCGCTCTTTTTTATTGTTGTTTGCTGTCGCTGCTGCTGCTGCATTTTATTTTTTCGCATTTTTCTTCGCCGCGCCGTCTGCGGCGTCGCTTCTGGGGCGCTTTTTAGTACGCACAAAAAGAGAAAAACAGCCGCCATTTTGTTTTTTTCTTATTTTCTCATTTTCGCTCGTTTCGCATATAGAAAATAAAATGCCGCAGCATCCAGCAGTAGCAGCAGCAGCAACACAAACACAACAACAACAACAATGCGAAATTGCAGCATACAGAAAATGCGATGATGACGACGTCTCCCGGCTCATTTGCTGTGCCCACCCGGATAGGTGGGCACGCCACGTAACACTCCCCATCCAACTTAAGCTCTATTGGGCATTAAGGGTATTCTCGGATATTACGTTCTTTTTTCTCTCGTTTGTGTTTTGTTTGCGTTTTGTTTTTGGGCATTTGCCAAAAGTTGTTAGTCCTTAAATTATTCACGCGTTGCCATTGAGAGTCTCCCTGTTTTTACTGCCCCCTCCGTCGCCCCCACCTCGAGAGAGCTTCCCAGCAACCGAGCCATACCCCCATAATGAAATCTTTCCTTTCACATTTGCCAGCAGGGGTCTGACATGAAAAATTTCGTAATTCAAAATTAACATTTAAGGATGACTTGGAGTTGCCGCCACACACACGACGTCCGGCGAGTTGTAGTCGAGTGAAAAGGATGCAAATCTGTGTGTGCGTGTGTGTGCGAGTGAACAAAATTAACGCAAAAAGAGAAAAAGAGCAAAAAGAGCACTGAAACAAGTACAGTCTCGACAAAATGTAATTTTACTTTGCTCTCGTTACAATTCCAATTTACGCAGCATTTGGAGATTGTTTGCTGAGTCGATGGATACATTGACACACATACATATGTACAAGCATGTCCATGATGTATATATATGAGATGTGACTAGATTTGTGAGTATGCCAGGCAAGTAATGCAATTGAGTAAGGCTTAAACGAAGGTCCAATTAAACTTTTCACAAATTGCCAAGAGATGAAATAAAATGAAAGAAGCAAATAAAATTTATTTATTTTTACTTCTCTGCCTTAGACATTTGTTTTCGATTTTATGCTATCAATAAATACGAAAGGTAATCAATCGAAAGAAATAAATAATTGAACGAAATGAAAAAAAGATAGATAGATAGATAGAAATTCAATAAATTCGAAATGCTTGAAACTTAATATATTTTTGCATATTTGCAACGTATTGGCCATGAATTTAATTTTGAGGGGCACATCTAAGCATTTGCCTGGACACACTAATTGCAGGTGTATTGCTAAGGAAAATGCACTACTCATTTTATAATTCAGCAAATCTACAAGCTTACATTTATCTTCTTAGGGATACAGGCTCAATAATTGAGAATATATATTTGAGAATTCGCTGTATAATTGATGGATACTATAAGATAAATTGCAGTACTGAAGATTCATAATTGCTAGGCATTGGCCTATAGTCAGATACGCGGAGACTGGGAGCGCACCAAAACATATCACGTGTTCCTAATCTGGCTGCCAACAAGTAAATATGACATCTTCTGGACTACAGTAGACTCCTAAGAGCATACACATTTTTCAGAATGGAGTGGAATAAGGAATAGATAACTCAAATTAAGGTTGAGAGCTAAATGTGCTGCAGAATCGTAAGCTCATAATCTGCAACAATTTTAATAAAAAAGATATAGTTAAGTATTTGCTCATTATTGTAAATTATTATTTTATAAAAGAATATCATTCATTTACTTAAATTGATCAATTAAATTTTTTAAAAATTTTTGTTTTAAATTTCGTCAACGATGTTGAAGTCAATTTTATTTATAAGAATTAATTTCAATTCATATTCGGTTGCTGGGCTAATCAATTTGTCTTACAGTACTAATAAGCTTGCTCTCTTTCTATATATTCCTTGTCTCTTTCTCCCTCCCTTCCTCGCCTTCGTTCTCCGTGTTGTCGCTTTCTCTTTTCGAATTGGGTCTATCTGCGTTTGCATTTATGACCGCCACATGGCCAGGAAGCAAACAATTTACGCAATCTGCCATAGCCACGTCGCCCACTTTAGGAGAGTTTCTCCTGGGCTCGTCTCTCGCTCGGCCCTTGGTAAGCTAAACGCACAAAAGCGACAGCGAGAAAGAGCGGCAAATAAAAAGGTTGGAATAAAATAACAGCAAAATGAAATCAAATAAAATGCGCGCTCCAAAAGCAAAGCAAGAAAACTTTGTCGCAACTCGGAGCAGAGACAACGGCCACAACGTGGCGATGGAGGCGATGCTCTCCCCAACACAGGCAAATAAGGCAGTACAATACACATACACACAACACACACACACACATACACACACAGACAGATATAGGCACGTGCAGGGATCCAGTCTCAGTTGAACGGCACTCGGCTCGTGCTCAGTATAGAAAAACGTGGCAAAAAGTTGCACCACTCGCCACTGTAGCCACCCAGTGGCAAATTTTATATATTTTTTGCTCGTTTTTTCCACACTGAAATTCAGAATTTTTTGTCTTTTTTTAAGCTCCACCTACTTGCTGGCCTCGGATTGGTCGCTGCCGTCGTCGGCGTCGTTGCTCGTCGGCAGCGCAGCAGCAGCAGCTAGCCGAGCCAGCAACAACAACAGGGGCAAAAATAAGCTAAAAGGGGGAAAAAAGGCTAACTCGTCAGCAAAAAAGAACGCACATGGCTGTATGTGTGCGTGTGTGTGCGCGTATGTGTGTGTGTGTCTGTGTGGGTGTCGTGTTGAGTGTGTGTGCGTGTGTTTTTTGCTGTCTTTGATTTTGTGTTGTTTGCTTTTTCACATTTTATTTTTAACATTTATATTTTGTGTGCGTGTTTCGTGACTTTATATGCGCATATTAAAAGCAAATACACACACACAAAAACATATACACATACACATATATATAAATGAATGTTTATATATAAATATGTATAATAGTTAACAGCATTATGAAAAATGAAAACGTTCGCTTTGTGCAGTCTTTTTTGGTAAGGGAGCCCCCTTCCCGGGTCTAGTCGTCCTGTCTGCCCATAGACGCGTCTGTGGTTCTAGCCGAGTCTCTCTACACCCTGCATCCATATCGATTTGGTTTGGATTCTGTTGCCGCCTGTTTTTGGTTGCCGGCCAATGCATTTTTTGGTTTTTTTCTAGCATGCTTTCTATGCTTCTGCTGCTGCTTCTGGTGCTGCTTCTGCTTCTGCTTCTCTTCTTTTGTTGGCATCGTCTCTGCCGCACTTGGTCACGTCGCATGCTGCTCGACGGTGTCCTGTTGCTGCGGCAACAACTGCAACAACACGCCAGCTCGTCGTGGCTGTCGTTGAGTGTTTAGTAAGTGGTTTAGTAAACACATTTAGTTATTTGCCAACCGCCGACCGCATACACACCCGCATCCGCACCCACACACACACACACCCACAAACACGTCGACACTAGCTTGCATATTTAGATAGTTGGGAGAACACTGGGCTACGCACTGACTGACATCGAGTAACTGTCGAGCCTCGTCTCATTCCGTCTCGGCTGGTCCTTTGTGCCAGCTTAGAGGCCAGCGGAGTCCACTGACTCCATCACAGCCGGATCACTTAATGACTCTTAGTGACACTCAATTATCGCTGCAGCTCTTTGCTTAATTACTTGATGTACTCCCCTACACCCGCTGAATATGTGGTTAGATCCGTGAAGTAGTCTGTTGTATGCTCTACATACAAATCGTATGCTAACAAAATATAATATATACAAATTTATATATTTATTTAAATAGTTGGTCTCTTCGTCCTCATAAATACTTTCCTGTATCATTGAAACATATTTTATTCAGTACCTATTTTTTTTCATCCCTCTCTTAAAATGTTCAATATATAAAAAATATAACAAAATAAATGTGTATATAAAATCTATAATTATTTACCTACTGCATTCACATTTTTTGTAGTACATTCTCGAATATGGATGTTCTCACATCCAGCAGAGCTCGTTTCCTCATTTTTTGTGGTCTTTTAAATGTAATTTGGTAACTTTTGCTTGCCACAGCAAATATATTTGCCAGTTTATGCGAATGGGCACGAAATGCCGTGTCCAACCATAAGTTGTGCCGGATGCCTGCCTGCTGAGCGCCATTTGCAGACGCCCACTTTATGCGCTAACTTGCAACTTTTAGCCAACTTTTATTAGCTTTTCCACTAATTGCTTCTGATTTAATTAAATTAAAAAGAAAAAACTTTTGCGTGTTTTTAGTTAGAATATATGGTACCATTGGGGTCCTAAGCCAGACTTCTGTCGCTGAGTTGGCACAAAATTTAGCCATTTGTGTGCGACTGTGTTTGTGTGTATTTGCTCCGCATAATAGTTTAGCTATAAATTTTATACGTCTGCTTGCATTTTGCAGTAAAATATTTTATAATTAAATATATGTTTAATTAGTCCGAGTGGTCGCAACGCTGCGATGTTTACATCGGGCTACAGGTTTTAGATATGTTGGAAGAATAGGTGGCTGGGCGTCACAGAATAGTTTCTAAACTTTATTAGCTTTGTCTTCTTTCAAGGTAGAACTTAAAGCTTGGATTACGTTAAATTGCAGTACGGATAGATGTGCTAATAACATCCTATTGTATATATGTCAACTGGAGCAGTCTGATTATGCTATCTACCTCCGTCAGGACCTTGAAGTAAAATAAATTAAATATCCCCCAAACCTTTGCTGTCGTTTTTACTATTACTAAATCCCCCCTAAGCGATGTCTTCATGCCCCATGAACGTTTATTAGTTTAACTCGATTTATTTGATGTTACCTGAAAGGTAGCAAGACACTTAGATGTAAATAATAAATAGTAATAAAATGAAGATGTTAAGAACAACATCTTTCACTTTGCAAACATTGGACTAAGGGGCTGAGATTTGATTAGCTCGATTCGTTGTAAGATTTAATTTGTTTTATAGTTTGTTGATAGCTTTGAATATCAAATTTAAATATTCATAGATACATTTACTAATGATTTTCTTTCTATTTTTATGATTTATAAACGTTAGAACATTTCTTGTTCAATTTGTTTGAGATAGACATTTGCTTCACATATTCTAAAAAAAGTCTCATTGATTATTTAAGTTATTTATTATTTTATTTAATTTCAATTAATATTCTCTATTAAATTTTTAGTGCTTCAAGTAAATATATTCCTGATTAGAAGGACAAAAATTAAGAAATTCGTACGAAACATTTAAATTTCGTTGAATATTCTAGATAATTTAAGCATGGGGCGTATTTCAGTTATTTATGTGCGCAATTTAAATTGCTGTCTATATGCTGGATTTTCATTATCCGTAGACTATTTGTTAGTGCCGATAATTGCATGGCCGCCGGAGGTGCCAAGGATATGCAAGGATAATTAATAGGCGCCTACACATCATCCCCCGCCATTTGTCAGTTGCGCGACCATAGATCACATGGCTCGGCACGAAGCTGATGTGGAAAATGCGCTAGAAACCATTTTGGTCTTCAAAACAATTTGTTGTGCTGGAGGAATAACAATAAGTAAAATTAATGAGCCAAAATGTAATTTTATAAATTGTAAAAAGCTTCCGGCGCATTAATTATCAAAAGACAGCAGAAAAAAGACCTTTTCCATGACATGAGGCCAACAAAGGCAAAACAAAAAGGACCCGAACTGAAAAGCGACTGAATAGAAGCAAGAGAAGGGGCAGGGGGCCAGTGCAAAACAGGAAAACACAGCGAAAGTGAATTGCATGAAAGACAACAAAGCGCACACGGAAAAAAAGCAAATGAAAGCGTTGAATGAAAAGATTGAAAGGCTAAACAAATTACAGCAGCCATTTTGAAAAGGCACAGCTACAGGCAAGCGGAGCGAAATAAGGGTGAAAGTGGACTTACTTTCGTCTACGTGACATGGAGCCATGGAGCTGTCTATGACGGTCGCTGATGATGAGCCCCAAATCTGCAAGGAGCAGGCATGTTGCGTGCAGCCCACAGCTGCCTACAGCTGCCACTTCACTCCATTTAATTCCATTCCATTGCAAATCTAACTAAACGAGCAAGAGACACGCATCAGGCGTTTGCAACCAGATTAATGTGCACGGTCACAGCGTGCTCCACGCTACGTCATGGCTCTGCGTGGGTGTCTAGCTTCGCTGTCAGTGGCAGTAGAAGGCCCCAAGCACCAAGCACCAGGCACTGGCAATATGGCCGCACCCTTGCCAGCGGCCATGATTTTCGAAATTAATTCGACTTGATTTTACTTTCTTGCTTGTTGTTTTTGGGCTTGTGCGTTAGTTAAGGCAAGGGTGGAAGGGTCTGAGAAGCTGTAGCTGTAGCTGTAGCTGTCTGTGGTTTTTAGCAGACAAGAAATTAAAATTCATTACAGACACGGCACACAGGGACTGCAGACTGCGGCGGACCTTGGGCTCCCAGCAGCTCGCATTGTATATTAGAATATTTAAGGCGCAAGCCTGAAAGTATGCAATACGAACTGTGGCCACCCCTTTGACTGGCCAAAACAACCCTCTTGGCCAGGCACAAGCTAAGCAACCCTCGTACCCCCGTTTCGCTGAGTGGCTGAGTGGGTTTTCAGAGCTCTTTTTCCACAATGGCCGCCGTTTCCTCACCTTTGTTGCCAGTGAAAAGTTTTCTATTGTTTTTCGACTGTCAGTCGAACTTTTGGCTTTTGTTGTCGCATTCTTTGGGTAACAAATTTGTTCACCCTTCACCCCAATACCCTGTGACCCGGCGACCCTACTCAGCACCTGGTCATACATATTTTATTCTGCTCGACTTAATCGCTGCTTTGTTCCTCTCCCGTGTCTGCCAGCTGTCGTCTTTATTGCACATGTCCATTAATATTCGCTGCTTCAGGTGCAGTTGCCTCTGCTTTGACATCATTTTTTTCCTTTAGTTTCTCATTGTTCGAGACACTTCAGCATAAACTTGCACTGCCAGTTGTCTGTCCATGAGATTGAGCCGTTAAATCGCTGAGGCGAATCTGCCAACTGTGTTACAAATCATGAAGCCTGTCTGGCCTAAAGTAGGCAAGTTCTTTTGGCTTTTGTCTCGCACCAGAGTCTCGCCCCAGCCGGGCTGTGTCTGCGAAAAATGTGCCGTCATTTTATTTTATTTAAGTGCTCTCCCTTTTTCTGCTCAAAAGTTTGTAACCCTGTGCGGAGTCATAAAATTAAAACCATGTTGGACTCTTAGGGTGCGACTGATGTCTGGCCTAGACTCGGCTCGAGTCCATGCCTGGCCTGGGCCTTTGAACGCAGCTCCACCTAGCCATTCCCCAGAGAACTCTTTGGCTCCACAACCCCATCCGAATGGCCGTCTGCAAGTGAAATCTGAATGCAAGCCTAACGACCTGGCATTGTCGTTGATAAGGACCAAACCGCTCGTCCACCTTTTTGTCCTGCACCCATGGAGCTAACTTCGTCCGTCAGCCAGTCAGATTGTCTTTGCTTTGCGGTGGTTGAAAATGTTTAATGTTTATGCAAAAGGCAACAAGGACATGGGAGCTATTCCCTCTTCCTATCATGCACTTGCTTTTTTTATTATTAAGGGATTTCTTGCTGAGTCTTAACAGATAGGTATAAATATTTTGAGTACTCATCGGTTTATACATAAAATCCAGAAATTTGGAGTGCATGAAAAGGTTATCTTTTGCTAAGGGACTAATCGAAGCTCAAGGGCTAACAAGAAATATGTACAGTATTTATTTCTCTTCATTTTATCGTAGACGAAAGCAATTTAATCAAATTCAATAAATTCTTATATTTTGTGGAATACCCGTTTCTATTCATTAAATTTATTATTTTACTATTTATTTTACTATTTTATATAGCAATTAAGAAGCAAGAGAATTCAAATTTAACCAAAAAGAGAATTGAAATTGAATATTTCAGGTGTATAAAATATGTATAATAAATGCTTGGTCTTCTCTAAAAAATAAATTCTCCAGAAGTCTCTTTTAATTGAGCTAATTATATTACAAATTAATTAGTTCTTTACGAATTTGAAAATTGTAAAATTATAAATAAATAAACAGTTTCATTCGACTTTTTAGTTCAAATGCAATTGTCTGTTCCTTACAGGATTTTCATTCATTTATCATTTCATTTCATTCCTTCCCATATTCATATAATATTCTTATTAGATTAGAGTTGGCTTTCATTCAAATATGACATGCTTTCAAAAAGTTCAAAGCTCTACGAAGAGCTTTCTAATTTGAATTTTAGAAAGCATTTGAATGCTGCCGTCGTTCGGTCGAGGGTTGTTTTGTGCTTAGTGCAGCCAACAGCCGACAGATGGCGACAGCGATTAGACTCTTGTATAAAATATATATCTACAGCTAGAAGTATGTTTATAATTAAATTCATTACCTGAAAAGACAAAATCTCTAATTGACGTTTTGTCGTCTCCATTCGGTCCATGGTCTTAGAATGGTTTAGTACAAAACAAAATAGTCAAATATTTAAAGCATTTATTTAAAGCATTTTAATACAACAAAAGGCATTTCTTAGGGCAACTACAACAGCCAAGCAAGCTACAAATTTCAACTGGGATTACATATAAAAGCATTTCTTATAAGCTAGTTGGGGTTAGTGAGCGTCTATTAAAGCGAATAAATTAAAAGGCCGCGTACAGGGAGAGCTCCAGGCAATCTGTAAAGAAAGAAGAGAAAACAAACCATTCAGAAAAGTTGTAATATTGCTTTTGGCTTTAACAGTAGTGAGCAGGGACCACAGGACCCACAAGTACATGCTCCTTGCTTGTTTTCCTTTTGAATATAAAAGTTTACAACAAATTAAACTTGCTTGTGGGCAGCACAAAACAACAGTCTCAACTTACATAATTACATGAAGTGTTAATATCGTTTGAATACCCTGTAAAAAAGTTAATAAGGCGGGACTAATAGAATAACCGAACCATAAAAGCAAAATATGCTGATGTTTAAGATATAACAAATTATTATATATTATATTATATTATATATTATAAAATATGTTTCAATTATATTTTCAAATCTCCAGTTAAATAAAAATGTGCAAAATAATTGTATTTCATAATCAAATTATAATTATTAAATGTAAATATTATTTACATGTAAGTATGCACAAAAACTATATTGCATAACGTAATTTGAGCATAGAGCTCCTCCTAGTTGTCGTATACTTCAAACCTCATCGCCTGCCTTCTCTTTTGTAGGTGTTGCCTTTGGCAGTTAAAAGTTTTAATAGAAAATTTTAGTTAATAGTTTTTAGCTTTGGCCGGCGCTGGTGCAGCGGTGGTGGACTTGATAAGGGACCTGGAGCGCAGGACCCTCGCATAAAAAGTTTGTATTTGGGCAAACGAGGAGCTCGTGGTTGGCTCAGTTGAACTAAGCTCTTTCGTAGCCCTGTCTAATTAATTAAAATCGCTTGTGTGACGTCGCCTCGCACATACATCAAATTCTAGCTAAGCGCCAAGATAAGCAAAAACGAAAAAGTTCCTTTTTAATTTCCTGTTTGCTGATAAATAATGTGCCTTATGCATGCACATACACACTCACACATACACACACTGGCGCTCACATAGATAGCGATATAGATAAAGATAAAGCAAGAGACAGAGCTAGGGTGTGTGTGTGTGTGTGAGAGAAAGAGAGCGACGATATTCGCAGCATGGTGTTATGTAATTTTAAAGCACCTAAAATATTAAAACCACCCAAAACACTCAGACAGCCACCCACTGAGGGACCCCGCTGGAGGAGCAGCCACAGATAAGGCAGCTGTAGCAACGGCAACGGCAACGGCAACGGCAACGGTAGCGGTAGCATCACGTACCGGTCAGTATATGCGCAGGACACGTTGCCAAAGAGCTTAAAATGTGGCCCTAAAATAACTTTGGCTGCCCTTCCAGATCCTGGCAGTGGCCCCGCGCGCAAACAGCCAAACAAACTCGAGTACACACACCGCGTGGGAGGGGAGAAAGAGAAGGCTGCTCCTAGGATTTGAAATCCGCTCGGCAGGCAACATTTTAACTGCTTGGGGGCATACATCAAAACTTTGGCTTACGCTTAGGATTTATTTATTTTCATATTTGCAGAGGCCACACACATACACACACACGCACACACACACAGCTACTCACACATATTACAAATGAGGTGGGCAGTGGGCGGCTCGGGTTGACAAGGATCTCAAGGATTTGCAGCTTTTCGAAGGGCCAGCAAGGCAGTCGGTAGATACGTAATTCTGACCACCTACATCTAATTCTGGCAACAGCGACCCGCGCGGCTCCAGCGGTCATAAAATGGCGCACACAAGGCGGAGGAGTCACATGTCCTTCGCGTGTGCTTATGTACGTATGTGTGTATATGAGCTCTAACGAGGGTTGCTCTCAAAGCCAATTACCTGAGAGTCGACTTAGATTGGCATGGTCTGAACAGGAAGTTGCTTTTCAACTTCCAGTTTTAGTTTTCCAATTATTATTAAGCAATCACAATGCTTGATTAATATCTTTAATTAAATAATTTATCTTTTTATTATATCAATTTTTTTAAATCAATTTTCTCAATCTGATTTCTTTTTTAATTCCAACACAATATATGCATTTTTACTTCAGACTCTATCGAAGCTTCAATAAAATTGAGTAGAATCTTCTTTTGGAAACTCACAATCTGCCCTCGCCTGAGCAGTGTGTATTTTAATGACGCTCAGGCAGCTCGTGCCACGTGCGGCGTGTTTAGCCTTGGCTTGGACGGCTTACGCGGCGTATGAGCATTTTATCTGGTGGAGCGCATCTTTCGCTGAGCAGCCTCCACATGCGAGCGAGCGAGATTTTATATTTGTAGCTATTAAGAAATGACATTAAAAAACGAAATGAAATGCCCAGCCAACCCATCAACCAACCCAGCCAACCCACCAACCTTTGCTCGGCAGGAAGCCCCACTTCCGCCCAGTATTTAAATGCGCCATTTGCATATTTATTAGATGCTGCTTCGTCTCGCTGCTGAATGGCTTTTAGACCCTGTCCGTTGGAAAATTATGAATACAGTTTTAAGACAGCGCGCAACATAATTATGTGCCTTCGCCACGCCCACGCAGGCCCAAGCATTTATGAAATGCAAACAAAAGTTAATTTAGACCCGGCTTTCATTTTACAAGCAATTTACTTCTGACCAACCCAACTCGAACCATTTATTGAGGCTCTCGAAAATGTCATTTGTGCTTGGATAATTTTGTTTTATTTTTGTTTCATACTTGCGTTTTCATCCTTTTCACAAACAAATTTGCACTTCCACGCATTCATTAATTTGCTGATTATAAAAAAGGGACTCCCCGATAGCCATTGACTTGGTCTTAAAGCTGGAAGGCCTTAAAGCCCTGAATCTAACGAATAACCAGTGTGGCGATGGCAAGTGAAAAACTTACGCAAAGTGCCACAATAAATGCATATGACAGCATATCCTTTTCTCTGACAAGAAGAACTTTCCACCAAGCCAAACCCCGGGCACGGCTTATGCATTATACAAGCAGTTGTTGCAGTGGCAGTTGCACATGTCAAGTCAGAGATATGAGTCTATAGCTTGGACGTTCTGCAAATCAGATTCACTCCTGAATAAACACTTGAAAGTTATGTCTTCTTGGATGAAAAACTAAGCTTTAAGATAATATATTGATAATATTTTCATGAAAGAAATTGATTTTTTTTTAAATTGGCGAAATTATAGCGAAAGAGATTTGAGAGTGACATAACAGTATTTAGTTGATGTAACCACTCACACATATATATACCCTATATCTATATATATACATCTTTGTGAAAGCTTTTGGGGCAGCTCGCAATAAAGCAGCAGGGAAACTTACGCAGTGTGGCAAGCTCAATGGAGTCGAGTCTGGGGCATAGAGTGAGGGCGGAGCGCAGCAATTAGAACGGCCTAGGCATGGGCAGAAAGTGGCGAGAAGTCGGACTGTCTGCCCACATGGAGCGACTTGCGAATATAAAATTGCACAATTTAAAAATGCAGACAAGAGGCTGTGGGGCAGGCAGGCTGCAGGCAGCAGGAAGCCGGTTACGTGCAAGAGGCTGGACACCCAAGAGTAACGTGTGTGTCCTTTTTAGTATGCTAGCTGGCGTGGGGCGAGTGTCCTGTGCGCCATTTACAATTCACATTTCTAGTTTTCAGTTCAGTTGAGTCATTATTTTATTGCCAAGATACGAGTGCGACTCGGGGGACTGGGACAGCGTCGACTCACGATGACAATGTCGAGGGGAAGGACACAGGACACTGGACGCAGGAGGCAGGACACTGGACACAGTACAAAGGCAAAAGAAGCGCCACGAACAACACTTTTGCTTTTCCATTTAGTGCAAAGGGGTGCAAGTGTGTCGGACGCAGCAGTTGCTATGAGAGCAAGGAATATCGTCACGTCTGCGGGTGGCGCCATTCCTTTTCGTCCTTTTTATGCATCGCTGTGGTCTTCGTACCACTGCGTATGTCCTTTATCTGCAAGAGCATGTGTGTGCTTCTGTGTTATTAGATTGTTTCAGCTGAAATGTTATTAGAAAATTCAGAATTCAAATTCAAATGACTTTATACTTGGCCATTTTAAGTGCGTTCCTACCCTCCTATTTGCAACCTACCCTTACCTGCTGCCCCTTGCACATTTCAAATTCTTCCGACCAGTCTGTCTCATTCTGCAGACTAATAACATGGTCGAGGTGGATGCCTTCACGTCCATTAAGCCCGAAATGCTTGGACTGCAATTTCCGTTGCGAAACGTTGATGCAGTTACTAAACTGAAAGGGTAACCTATTAAAAGTATAGGAGCCTGAAAGTCCCCCTAACTAAGTGAATGATGGAATGATTCCTCAATTGGATAGACGAATAATTGTATTATGATTGTAAAATAAATTGATTGACTTGAGACATAATTGTATGTAGCTTATACAGAAAACAGGATTAAAATTCCTTAATATGCAAATTGAGACTTTAATTCAATTTGATCTGTGAGAAAGAAGAAAAATGTTTATTTTCAAAAAATCTCGGCATACCAAATATTTGCAGAATGGCAGAAGTGATAAAGCCTTTTCTGTGTTGAGTCCAACCTCACTTGCATAATACAAGTTGGATTTTCGGCAGGCAAACCACGCAAACCAGCATTCCTAGCACAAGCTGTGCTGGGGAAGGGAACATTTCAAATATTCCTTGCTAGGTTCGTGGCAAAACAAAAGTTTCAATAAAAACTAAACTAAGCTCGAGATGACCAAGCTGACCATTGCCCATGGCCTGTTCGGTTCAGTCCAGTCCAGTCCAGCCCTGACTACGTTCAGGTTATTGCCAGTCCAAAACACCCACAGCAACCGCATTCGTTACATGGGAGAGGGTGTCGAGGACCTGCCCCATGCAACATTTGCCAACTATCTAAACCGAGTTTGAGTTCAGTTGAGGAACTGTGGTAAAGTTCCCAACGTAATCATACAAAACCTGGTTCTGGTCGGGCAGCTGTGGGCGGCTGGCCTCCGCTCTCGCAGTGTGAGATTATTCTCCCCATTATAACAACTGTATATATGCAAATGTATGCGTGTGTGTGTGTGTGTGTGCTCCCTTCCAGCGCAGACAAAAGACGACTTTGTGCAGTTTCTGACATAAGATGGAGAATGTGCCCGGAAGGAGGGGGGCATTGTAGTGGTCAGGGGGGCTGTGGCAAGGGGCTAGGTAGACTTATGGACGCCTGCGAGGATGGCGACTGCTGGCCAGCTATTTTATATTCAAATAAAATGAAATTACATTGTTTTCAGCTGGCAAACAATTTGAATAGAATTTTAACTTTTTACTATTATTTTATTTCAATGCATACAATGGCAGTCCACGGCCAGGACTCCGGACCACAAGATCTGTTCAGATGGTGTGTGCGAATATATATATGTGTGTGTGTATTTGTGGGTGTGTGTGTGAGAGCTTGTGTGCATTCCGAGGGTTAAAGCAGCTGCTGCTCTTTGCCATGTACACAGTGCCAGAAGGAAGCCAGGATAAATGGCAGTCAACAGAGCTTAGAAGAGAATATTTCTTAATTAGAAAGATTCGAATTAAGTTAAGGGTTGCAGCACAGCTTCTCCTCGACCACGCCCACACTTACCGCCCAGCCCCTGTTTAACTTTTCTAAACGTCATTAATTTCACTTGCAACATTTCGGCTGTGCCTCGGGCTGTGTTTTTTGGATCTGTCCACAGTTCGAGCCGGGATCAGTTTAAATGCTGCCAGCAATTTTTGGGGACCCTTTTTTATGACGATTTCGGCTTGGGTGCTGTACGTTGGGTACGTGACAAAGCTGGGTTCGGGTAATTTATTATATGCCTCAAATGTAAATTTCGAATTTTTTAGTTTTATGAAATTGTTCCGGTCAATTAATTGTGGAAATTGTCGCTCAGGCTGAAGCCTAAGCCTTGGGGTAGCTGCAGCCAAGCGCACGTGGAACTGATTGGTTGAGATGGAACTCTTAAAATCCCTTTGCAGCTTTAAGCTTTAATCTATGCGAGGGCTAGCTTAGCCCTGCGTCGCCGTCCAGGCATTCGCTTGTAATGTCGCAGCTGCCAATTCATCTAGCTGGCATCCATGCAGTCAGCTCCAGAATGCATTTTGCTAAACGAAATTTTCTGGCTTTGAAATTGCAATGCACAATTTTGCTATTCTCCTTTTTTGGGTTGCGCGGACTGAAAAAATTTGCATTTTTGCACACACACATTATCGACTGAGCAATGATGATGAAATACCCTGTAAAATGTAAATCAAGTGACAAATTTGAGACTTTTACAATCTACTTACATATATATTATATGTCTGTATAGATTACATATCCATTTAACTGCGTATTCTAAGTTCAAATAAATTTGATAATCCATTTTCTATTATTATTTGTCATAGGAATAGGATGGTGTGTATCATGCTCTTCTCTAATAAATATGCTGGGTATGCAGTATATATGGAGATGCATATATGGACACACACACACACACACAACTACACACCGCCATCGATTTGCATCGGACAAAGCGATGCCTCGCATATATACTATACGCTCAGCTCTTAGCCTTTGTTGCATTTTTGCCTAGATTGCAATTTTTTGCAGCCCAATCGGAGCTGCAAAAAGCCGGAGCTCGGCGCTTCCACTAAAAATATTGTACATCAAAAGTGGGCCTGGCTCTGGCTGGCGCTTGGATTTGGATTTGGGTGCGGCTTTAACTCCGTTGGATGTAGCCAATGCATTTGTACGCAACTGGCGCTGCAGAGGAGCAGCAGCCGGACACGGAGCCGTAGCCAGAGCCAGGGCCTAAAATGCATTTTTGGCTATGCAATGGCCCCGACTGGGGTGCAGGTTGGAGGGGCCCGACGACCAGACCCGGCAGTTTGAGTTGCAGAAGAAGTTGTGGAAAAAATTTTGAAATTGCATTTCAAATGAATAGACGAACAACGAACCGATGCCACTGTCAGACCCAGAGCTAGCGCCAGAGCCAGAGCCGAGCCGAGCTTTACCCTGTGCCATCATGGCGGATTCGTTTGGGTCTGGCACAAAAATTGCATTGAACAACGGATGTGCGGCGATATATGACGTTGCCAGGACAATCTCCAGAGCGACATCTGTGTGCGGCTGTATGTGAGGACATGCATGACTAGCAGTGCGAGCCGAGAGCCTCGCCCATGCCCCCATTAGCCGGGCTGCCATTTTGATGCAAATGCATTTGAAAGTCGTGCATTTGGGCCGTCGCTCTGTTGCCTCAAGATGGGCAGAGCAATGGTCTGGTCGGGCCGACTAAATGGCATGCAAATTACTCGGCTCTGATTTTTTCCCCCGAAAAATAAGGATACCGAACACTTTTGTATTTGTGGCCCCTGCTTAAGGCCTCAGTGTCATAAAATAGCACATTAGTCTCAAAGTGCCAACAACGTCACATAGACGAGCCCTGCACCCACACTCCATACTCAACTCTGCAAGGACAGCTAGGCCATATTTCACCAGCAACCAAGCACACTGAAAAAAAATCTTTGCCTGCATTCACTGTATTTTATTTTTATTTGTGTATACCCTGTATTCAGGTTTGTATACTAGAATGTATGGGTCCACAGGAGCTAGCCTCTTCTACTACTAGCTTTGTGCACACAACGTAAATATATCTATTTTTTATATATTTTTTACATGTTGGTTTCGATCAGATCTGGCTCTTCTTATATAATACATTTTAAGGATTTCAGAATGTTTTTAGTTTGTTGCTGATTACAGGATATCATATATTCTGCCACGCTTCACGTTCGCTCTTCAACTTGTTCATTTTTATGCCCTTCTTTGGTTTATTTGCCAGAGAGCTGCAGTCGTGTCTAAACTGCATAGCCAGCTGCAGTTGAGGCCAGTTCGGGAAGAGCTTGGGAAGTTAGGGGTTTGGGAAAAAGCATGCGCTCTTCATATGTAGGATGATGCATCTATCTCTCTCTCTCTCCCTTGTTCTAGCTCTCGCTCTCTCGTGTGTAATACATCTTTAGCTATCACTGTCTTTCGTTCTATTTGATGGCTATCAAAAATCTCTTTAAACGATTAGTTACTCCTGGGGTCTATTTATGTTTGCTTACTTTATTTTTTAATTAAAATTGAATTTTGTTTTAGCAATAAACATTAGTCTAAATATAAATATATATAAATACATTTTTGTGTATTTATACATACTTAATGTTTTATTTTTTGTTTTTCCGCTTTAATAGTCTGCAGTTTTTGCTCGTATTTGTTTTGGACACGCTTATTTACTTTGGTCTTTTCAATTGTGCGCCATTGCGGCGCTCACTCTGTCGCTTTTCCTATTTATTTTCATTGTGGAATGTGCACTAGGATTTCCATTCATTCATTTCTATTAGTTATTTGTTTTCTGTACGTTTTTGTAATTATTTGCGCGCCTGCCGCATGCTAAATTGCCTACGTAAATATTTGACGATTTTGCATTTGGCCAAAGAGTATCCACTCCCTGCCGCACTAAGCCCCACCCCACATCCCCCGTCGGCTGATGCCCGCCTAATGACCAGACCAAAACAGACCCGGCCAGACCAGGCCATCGCACTTCCTGTGTGTCTTCTGGTGCAGCTCTATCCGGCGCAATCCATGCATATTGCATTCGCCTGTTTACTTTGCAGTTAGTTCGATTAACCGCACATTTAAGTTGGCCCACATTAAAGTTTCTGCCAACAGGCACTATTATGCTCATCAATTGATTCGATTCGTTACCTATTTGAAATATGTAATCATAAGTGGATTGTTACTACAGCTATTTAATGGATGGGAATTTGTTTCCTCACCATTCCTCTCTCTCTCTCTCCCTCATTCTCTTCTCGATTGCCTCAGAAATAATTCAGCAAATATGAAAAATATTTTGTTTCCCTTAACTATTTATAAAAGCAATATCCTTTAATTGTCAAATACCTTTAAGCATTTTTATTGATATGAAAATGATTGAAATATAAATATATTTATTTTGATATTTTTTATGCATTTTTACACATACTTTAACACACATATACATAAAGTCAGCCCAGATAAAAAACGTTGATATGAAATAAATATTCCGAAGAAATTTGAATATGAATGCAATTTGACCAAAATTCAATTTTGTTTTCTATAAAGTGCTTTGCCTTCTACTCGCCAGCTGGTGGAGATTGATGTGGCATGTGGTTCTGGGGCCCTGCACAGCATTTGCGAAACCAAAAACAAATATTCCATTAAAATAATTGAATAACTTGCAACTGCACATGATAGAAGAGCTTAAGTTAATCCCCAGAGGAGGCAGATTGCCGTGCATGGCATGTCCAATTGGAAAGCGAGAACTGGCCAAGGAAAAGTTTTCGTGATACCTAAACTCATATTTATATAAATTTGCGTAACTTTTGTTTGATTGCAGCTGCCGTGATGGAGTGCTCTGCATAATGGCCATCCCATCTTCCTGCTGTAGCAATTTACTTCGTGTCTGCTCCGGAGAGTGCATCCATTCAGATTAGTCAGCTCGGGCAGCTTAACAAAAGACATGGCCGGGAACAGCCAAAAAGCGCTCGAACTAAAGGGAATTGCCAATACTTAAGTTCGCTCCAAAAAGTGCACGGAAAAACCATGAAATGCTTTTTTCGCCCTCCCCCATCCCCATCCCGCATCCTGCATCCTACATCCGTATGCATTCTTCTCTCTTTCTGTTCGGCCAGACGTCTCAACTGGCTGTCGACTACATCAAAATGCATTTTGGCCAAAAATTGCTGGTCCACAGCGCGGACTTTTTCTATGCCTCCCGCTGCTGCGCCGTCTTCCCCTTCCGCCATTCCCCCAATTGCTGACCAACTCCCTCGGAAACCAATCTGAAACAAAGCCACAGCACAGCACTCGGCAAAAATTGCAAATTTACAATGGACACTGGTCCAAGGGAATCATCCGACGCATGACGATTCCGCGGCATTCCTAACTCGCCCCCAACCGCAGCGCCCTGCAACCACCCAACCACCTCTGCGGCGCCGCCGCGTTCATAATTTGTATACGTGGCATAGCTGTCCCAGCTCGCGTCGGCTTGCGCCTCCTCTCCCTTCTCTGCTCGGCCGAATCAGTGCAACGGCCACTGAACCACAGCAACTCCTCCTGCCCCCAACGGCCGCCGTCAAATTAGAATGAAGAAAAATTGCATTGCCGTGGCTTGGGCGGGTGGTTGGGCCAAGGTGGCTCTGGGCTCTGCTGTGCGAAGCTAGCTCGAAATGCCCTTAAGGCAACAGTCTGAACGAGCGGCGCGCTCTTTGCATATTACAGGCTAGACATCGGCACGTTGGCGGCCAGCAGACGCTGTCCTGCCACATTCTGCCAAATGTTCATCAAATCAACGTTGCAGCAGCTGCGCTGCGACCCACTCCGACCCACTGCGACTCACTCCGGCTCTTGCCGCCAGCCTTGTGTCCATTGCGTCACTTTTGTTGCAACGTTTTATGCATTTTTTCAGCGTCTGCGACGACGTCTGTTGTTTCAGGTTCAAGACAAATGCCACAGTATTAAGCCTCGCCACGCCCCTACCGCTGCCCCTCCCCCCACCAAGCAGCCCAGTACGGGGCAGTGCAGCAGCAGCACACCACATGCCGCACCGCCAGACGCGGCAAAAAATTGCCAAGCTTAACAGTTCGCGTGTTTTTTATCTGAACGTTGGTACGTGCCCAAGTCGCCTTGTTGTCCACAGAGCCAACTAGCCAGCAATGCAGCCGGCATCGCACCACCAGCAGAGCCTTGCAGCCCTCACTGTGGCCATCCCCATCCAGCATTCAGCTGCAATAAATACAAAATGCAGAATTCCTGCCTCGCGCGCATCTTCAAGTTGCCTGCCCACCGGCTGCCGGCCGCCGTCCTCTTGGCGCAGTTTCTATTTGTGTTTCCTTTTGGCACTGCTGTGCTGCATGCCACTGGCCCCATAAGGCGTCTCGACGACGGCTCTGTTGATTTGGTGTAGCACCAGCCCCAGCCCCAGTTCTCGCCCCGCCCCCACCCTGACTGCCTGCGACAGCGACTACGACATCCAATCCAATTCCACGGCCTGTGCCCTAACAATGTGCATCCTGCCCGGCTGCGGACTGTACAGTGTGCACTGCAACATGGCCACTGATTCGTCGTCCTTGGCCGCCAGCTCCGCGCCTCGTCCCCTCTGCAGTTTTTGTGCTTTGCGCTTTTGTTTTGCATTTGCGTTTGGGTTTCGGGTTGGGGTTTGTTTTGTGCCATTTTTACTGCAGCCTTTGGCTTGCATTTTTTCCAGCTGCCTTTCACTTGAACTGAGCCGGAGATGGCGCCGCACCTCTCCCAGCCCACTCGGCTGCCCTGACGCCTCCCGCCTCCCGCTCCCCGCCCACTTGCGCAGCGCAGTTGCAGTTTTTGATTTCACTTTTTCGCCAGCTGCCTTCGACTGCTGCAGCCTTTTTCATTTAGTTCACTTCTACGGGGGTTTGGGGCGGGGCACGAGGCTTGCTTGCCCCTTGCCACATGGCCCTCTTTGACGGTCACATGCGTGGCTGTATGCTGTATTTCGGCGCACAGTAGTGCTGAAGGTAAACATCATATCTTTTTTCATCTCGTCATATTTATTTAGAGCTTGACAGATATTGCGCGCATTCAAATAAGGAGCAAGTCAAATGAGGACACGAAATGCCACTCAAAAGCTGCGTAAACTCATTTATGTGAGAGCCTTTTCCAAATTAATAACAAAAGTCGCCAACTTGATTTCGTTCGGTTCCTCTGCTGGGCCTAGGTCTGGGCCTGGGTCATCCGCCCCCTTCCACCTCCATGTGCATCAAAGTTGTTGTTTACGTTTTGTCCACAGCAGCTGGGGGCGGGGGCAGGGCAAAGGGGGTGGCGGCGCAGTCTTATGACGGTGACAGTTGTCGCCATTGCGATGTCGCTGCCACCCCTTAAGAGTGCCCGATCCGTAGGCCTCACACCACCTGCAACGGCCTGTGCTGGGGCCTGCAAATGCATTGCAGGCAGAGCCGGCACAGGACATTTCATTTCTGAAGAATTGCTTTGTCGGTGTGCCGGGCTCTCATCCAAAATAACAACAAAAACAGCAGAGCAGCAGCAGCAGCATCAGCCAACAAATAGACGCTGCAGACACTGCCAGCTCCAATGCAACCGGGCTTGGGGTTACGCCTGTGCGGGTGCGTGGATGAGTGGATGAGGACGAGGGCGAGTCCTGGCCAACGTTGCGCACGCTGCACAAATGAAATTTTGCATTTTCAATTTTTTGAAATAGGCTTCTACTCTGGTCCACACCCACACACACACACCTACACACACACACGCAGCAGCAGCAGCTGAAGCTTTGCCGTTATCCTTGTCGTGTCGGCTCGTCGCCAAGTGCTGAAAAAACTGGCCTTGTCTTCTTTTTTGCGTGATTTTTTTCTTTTTAGCTTTGCCGTGCTGTAAAATTTTATTTCTCGGCATTTGATTTTGTCGCTTTTGCTGGGCGCTAAAGGAGGCGTGCATGCCATATATCCTGGCACAATGCAACTGCAGTTAGTCAAGGGGGGCCGGCCATAGGCTAGCCCACGGCCCTGGTGCGTGGCAAGGGTGTGCGCCACTTGCTCTTGTTGTTTTGCAACCGAGGCGGCTGCAGGAAGCCGTTGGCTGCAGTTTTTTCTTGTAGTGCACTCGCAATGCATTTCTCCACAAAAGCCTCTGCTGCTTTCTGTCTTTTTGCAGCGGGCCAGGGATTGGGCTGCTGCCCCTGCTGCTGCTGCTGCTTTTTCTGGTCCTATTGGATCTGCACACTTGTTATTCAAAATGGTTGCCATGCATTTTGATTTTTGTTTATTTTTCAGTTTGTTGCCATGGCTGCCAGCGTTGTTTGCCCTTAGTTTGTTGTTTTGGAAGAAGTGCAGCAGCAGCAGCAGCAGCAGCAGCAACAGCAGCAGCAGTGGCAGATGCGGCAACGGGGAAAAGAAAAACAGAGAATGGAACTCACAGAATGCAGTTCTATATATGTATATACCTACATAGGTATATGTATATATCAGTTAACTGATGTGAAGTATTTGTAATGTGCGAGCATGTGGAGTCGGAATGATAAACAGTGCAGTTTGCATTCCGTTTTATATCTTTTGTTGTGGGGCTTGAGAGGTTCGTCGATGGGAAGCATCTGCAGAACTTAAAGCTACATTCACTGCTAGGTCAACACTCACAGGCACACTCAGAGTTGGTTTCTTCCTCATTTTGTCCTTTCATTAGCTAGGAGGGATATTCTGTAGCTAGTCTGAATAGAATGTACTTCGCGTAAGTGCTCCGTTTCAATGGGCGCAGATGTTAATCTGGTTTGTTCGCTGTGTCAAAGCAAAGTTAACTCTGATGCCAAGCCAATGCGATGACCACGCCCAATCCGACACTAACAGCTCGAATTAGCCCAGCACGCTGCAGCTCGCTCTGATAAACTTTTTTTCACGCGGAAAAGTGCATTGCATCGGCGGGCTTTGTGAAAAAATGTTACTCCGCTACAGAGACGACATGTCCTCTTTGTAGCTGCTGGCAGTGCAATCGTTTTTTCCTTGAAAGGATTTTGCTTGAGCCCGGACTCCCACGGCTTTAAATTTGTATTTCACGAGATGTATGCATATGCAATAAAGGCAGCTGCTGCGGCTTGTATTGAGCATATGAAATTTTGAATAGTTTTATCTAGTCATTTACTATATTCGCATTATACAACATAAGTAAAAGCGAATAAGCTTTAAACCACTTCAATTGTCAGCCTTGAAAGAGATTGGAAAAGAGCAGCTCGAACTCTTATTTTATCTTTTCAAAGTAAGTTACATCATTATACTATATCATCAATAAGTATTTAGTATACGTAAATACTAAGGAAAGAATTTTCGGCTCTAAAGCAATTTTATGCATTTAATCTAAACGTGTTTGAATTGGTATTAAATACGATAGCAATTTGAGCTTAGAGATAATAAATCAAATAGTTGATGTAAATGCGTATATAGGAAATGCAAGCAGCAGACGAGGGCGGCCGCAGGACGGAGATTGGAGCCGGACATTGCGTCAATTAAGCTTAAAGCCATCGCTCTTCATCACCGCTCGGCACGGCCCACCTGGCTCCCTCTTCAATTTGATTAGATAAAAGTGCAGTGCACTGCACATAGAGAGCCATTCACAGTGCTGCAGCTGGAGCTGGAGTTGGAGCTGGAGCTGGCCATGTATACAGGCACTCCCGCATGCATGCACAATGTACATGGATGGCCGGCTAACGTGGCGTATGAAAATGCATTTTGGCAAAAACACGATTCAGTCCTGGATCTGAAACTCAATGTGCGATGCACCATGCCCAATGCACAGCAAAACCAGAAGAGCAAACACAGCAGCCGCCAGCCCAGGTGGACGTCGACGTCGACGCGACGTAAACGTCAACGTCAACGCCTTTGGGCGACAATGCAAATAGGAAATTTCGAAAAGAGCCCACAACACCGAAAAATCAGAATTAAAGCAAAATATCTGATGGAAATTTCGAGCTCTTGTTTACAAAACATATTAAAAATAATACAAACATATAAGGAAATGTTTTTCTTTTCATATTTTTTTTTTTTTTTTGAGGAATGAACAAGGAGAACAGAAAAAACACCCAAGAGCTAGGATTGTCCACATAGTTGAGATACCCTTTTCGAAAATCGTGGCTAAATCCAAAGCCTATAAATTGGCTAGAAAAAAGCTGAAAGTTGGGCGGCTGGCTGGAGTTAAATGTGTGTGCGTGTGTGGGAGTTGGCTGTGTTTAGGCTCTGGCCAGACTCGGGCACAATGGATTTGAGCGCTGCACAGATGACGTGCATAAATTGCATATCAAAGGTGCATCAGCAGCAGCAGCGACTGCGGCAGCTACATCCCGGCAGCCTCTGCTATCTATAGATTTATGCAGCTCGGCCTACCCGCGCATAGACCCATAGTTATGATGCATAACCCAATGCTTAACTCAGCCCGCTGGCTATGGCCGGGCCAAATGGTTTTTGTTTGTTTGCCCCTGCGCCTCCCATCCCCTCCTCCTGGCATCGATGAAAAATGATGCACTCGCCGGCGAATGGCGTTGCCCTGTTGTTGCACTGTGCTCTAACTGCAGCCGCTGCATTGTTTTGTTTTGCAAAATTTCAATTTGCCGGACGCCCAGTGGATCCGAAATTGGAAAAGGGCCACAGCCTGGGCACAAATTCAAACTGCAGCAGATTTGGGCGCTGCAAGACCATGTTGCATCGAGCCCAGGCAGCATAATTTTAATGAAAATCAATACATAAATTTCGCCATATTTAGATTGCTTCGGCCATGTGTTTATTTTGTATTATAGTAACGTTTATTATGAGACGGCCAAACCTAATCACCATGTGGACGATGTCAGAGTTTCTGTTGCCAAAAACAACTATAGCCAGCTGTGTTTTTTTTTCTTTTGTTATGTATGCGTGTGAGTGTGTGTGTGTGTCTGATTATTAATCTGACCATATGAAATAGTCTTTAATTTATATAAAATTAAATTGAATGCAATGAATATGAATAACATTTTTTCAGTTAAACCTCAAACTTCATTTAAAAATTGTAATTTAGTCATTGCTGCATCATAAAGTAATAAATTGTTAAGTCAGAGATAGAAGTTTTTTATTTTATTTTTATTATTATATAAGTTTACTGATTTTGGTTTCGTAAGTGAGTAACTTTTCTTATGCAATATCTATGCTGATTGGAAAGCTGGAATATTTACTTGCATTGACAACCCAAATATATGTGTGGATATATATATTAATTTATAAATAAAAATTTAAACTAAATACGATTTTGAATGAAATTCTAAAGCTCTTTTTATTGAAAAAAAAAAGAAATTCAGTATGATATATATTCTTATATATTATTCTAAATTTCTATTTTTTTTTGCTTACCTAATATTAGCCAAAATTTTAAATTGTATGTTATTTAAAAAAGTATTAGTATTAATTTCAAATCTCTTTGTTGAATTTCTGGTCGTCAAACATATTCTACTTCAGCAAATATATTAGATTAAAAGTTGCTAAGAGCGTTTTATTTTATTTAATCTAGTTAGGGCAATATCTGTTTTTAATTAGTTTAGCTCTGCTTTCAAAATACGTTTTTGTTATTTTCCCCAATCAAAGGCGCCCAAGAAGCTGCTGCTGTGTTTGTCCTTGATGTTCGCCTTTGCCATCTAATGCTTTGAAAAACTTTATTTGCCTGCGTACTTTATCCTTCTCATATTGCACAGAGTTTCATCTGCTTAAGATGTCTAACACCAACCGCAAACACTCACACAGACGCATACAAACGTCAGACGGGGACACATTAAGCACAAGCATACATACATATTTACATATCTAGATAAATGTGTGTGTGGATATCATGTACAAGATGCCAGCAAAAAAAGGAGAGGTCCTTTTGTACAGCTAATGCGAAGACTCGGAGTCGTCTCGTTGGCGAGTCCTCGCTTGTCCTCGGCATTATCGTCGTTGCCGTCGTGTACATAGAAAAACAAATAAGTGAAAAGGAGCAAGGCCTAGAAGCTCTACGGCAAGAGAGCGAGCGAGCGAGAGAGAGAGAGAGAGAGAGAGAGGGGAAGAGCAACAAGGCAGATATTGCGGCCAAAGCAGCTATTGTTGTTAGACAAAACGTATTGAGCAGCTTAAGAAAGCTAGTCACGATCCATTTGGCTGCTCAAACTTGGAGCAGTTTCACAGCTCAGTTGGCTGCGTATTCATTGCAGTGGCTCACTGCTCGACGCAGCCTTAAAGGCAGCTCGGCTCGTGGGCAGCTGCCCACGCGTCTACGTCACGCAACGACTACGTCTTCATACTGCGTCTATGTCCGCCGCCCACTGCCACTCCCCTCCCACTCCCACTCCCACTCCACTCCCGCCGCCCACAACTAAAAGCAGTGAACGTAGTCGCTGGCATCGTTAGCTGGGCTCTGCTCGCTCGCTCTCTCCGTCACGCTCGCTCTTGCGGTCGGCTCGCTCTCTGGCGCGCTATGCGCAACAATGGCAGCACTGGCAGCACTGGCAGCTGCGCTCGCTCACCAATACATGCAATCGGAGGCATGCGAACGAGGCGACGCTTGTCGTTTTCTAATGTCTGTTTCTCTTTCTCGCGCATTAGTTTTTAGTGTTTGGCATCTCGCTTTTTTGTTTCCTTTTTTGCAATTCGCATGCACACACACACATGCAGACGCACGCACACAGACACGGACTGTCGCTGCGCATGTAAAGGGCGCCTTGGCTTGTACATAAAACATGGGCGTGTTTGTGCCGTCGACGTCGCTGCTCGCTCGCTCGCCTCTGCTGGCAGCGCTGCTTGCGCACCAAAATTTTGTGTACTTTTTTAGGATATCAAATAGGGATACAAAGCGGACACACACACTTGCACGCCCATATGCATATACAAGCGCATAGGGGAGGGCCCTATATACCGTTAGGAGTAGAATGCATTTCTCTTTCGTTGTTGTTGCTGCGATTGTATATGTTTTTTTGCGTGCACCAACTAAAAATTATATCTGCCTCCACAGCACTCGGCCCTGGAGGCTGTCGCCTATCTATGTGTGTGGGCTGCTTATGTATTTGTGTATGTGTGTGTGTGTGTGTGGCTTGGTATTTGCAGCTGCAATTGCATTTGTATTCTCTCTCTCTACACGCACAACTACACATGAGCGCTCGAGCTGATTTCTGTATGGTTTTTTGTGGCAGCCATTTTAGCTTGAGCCTAGCTCAGGCCCAGGTTCTAACGCAATTGCATTGCCTCGCTGCTGCTGGCAGCGCTGCTGCCGTGGACGCCGACGTCGATGCGAGCGTCTCTCCTATATGCAGGACGCGGCTGCCACACCCAGAAAAAGTGCATTTTTCTACAAGCGCTTTTGGTTTTCAGGTTTTTTGATTTTGTTTCCTTTTTATTTTTCGCCTATGTACAACAAATATTCACATGCTACTCTTTTTAGTGCTGCTCTGCACGGGTTTGCGTCTGTGTGTGTGCCTGTATGTACGTGTGTGTGTGTGTGTGTGTGTGTGTACATGCAACTGCATTCGGTTGGTGCTAAGAGTTGCAGTCTACATGCACATTTTGTGTGCGTGGCAAAAGCCAATCGGGTGCTTGCTGCACAACTGCTTTTTCCCATCCATCCAAAACTCGGACTCAAACTCGGACAAATCCCCCTCAGCGCCCAGTCGCATTTCTAAAATTAAAGTCCGTAAGCCTGGCTTATGCAACGAGCTTTTCATTTTCCTTACAGCGAACTATATCTTTGACAAACAATATAAAATTATTATGAAGAGAAGAGACTTGAGACGAGTTTATGGGTTAGATTATTCAAATAATAAGATTAGTAAAGAAAATATTATACATTTATAATTTGTTTATTTCCTTCCTTTCTACTAATATTTAAAAAATAGTAAATTAATAGTACTCTTAAAAAATTGGTAATTATTATTAAACCTTATTAAGACTTTTGAAATAAGTTATATTAGCCCAATAAATCTCTACTGATGGAGTTCGTAAAACCTAAATTTTCCTTATCCCCCAAACTTGTAAGAAATATTAAAAATGATAGAACATTTTTAAAAACTGCCATATTTCATACAAGATAAATGCTTCTGTTTAGTTCAACTCTTCATTTGTTACACTGCAAATCCTCAACTAATTCAGGTGATACAACGTTTTGTTGCAAATCAATTGACAGCAATTTATTTTTGTTTTTATTCACGGTGAATAATCCAATTTCTTTTGTATTAATCCGCGTGTTTGATATTTTGTAAATGAATAAAAATGATTTTTGCTGAATTTCTGAATGCGATATTCGGACTGCGTTCGCAGTGCAAAATTGATTGACTTCTTTTGATATCCATTATAAAGTTAGCGTCAATAGGCGAAATCAACATCAGCTTCTAATCAAAATCAATTGAAATCAGAGGTCAAAGGCCAAGGACGCACAGTGCGCAGCCAGCCACCTGCCAACAAGCAACAAGCAACGAGCAAGCAGCTCATTCACATTTATAATATTTTTTTCTATAACGTATAGAAAGCACCCACATATAACAACACCCACTCACACACACACTGGCACACACACATGCTTACACACATGGTTGATGATTTTTTTCGCGTAACTTTGTGGGGTCTGGCTGGGATTTGATATATTTTTTTGCCGTTTGTTTGTTTGGGTTGTTAGAAAATTTATTTTTTGTGAAATTTGCAGCGTGCTGTGACTAAAAAAAATGGGGAAAAACCCGTAGACGAAAAGGAAAAGCGGAAAAATATGTGAAATGTGTGCGCAAGTAAAAGAAAAGTGCCAACATTTTTTTTTTGTATTTTGTGAGTTTCCTATGCTGCGTTTTGTGTTTTGCTTTGCTCGTTCGTTGCGTTTTTTTATGTTCTGCTTCTCCCATTGTGCCGCTTTAGACGAAGGCGAAGGACGTTTGAATAACCTTGTAACCTTTTTTTTTTCCCTGTAGTCGCTGTCTGTTTTTGTTTTTGGTACTGCGGTACGCCACAAGTGTGCTCTTTAAACTCGGCCGGCAATAAAGCTGACCCCAAGGCCAAGAGCATTTTAAACGGGATAGTTTTAGCACTTACCATTCCATCATCCGGACGGCCAGCGAAGATTTCCTGTCTCCCGGATTTTCCAATTGAATATGCCGCACACATTATCTAGCTGAAAATTCGCGCTTTTCCTTAACGATCACGACGCGTTCGCTGGCAAAGTGAAACTGATCAGTGGCGATGCAAAAGCTGCAAAGCTGCGAGTCCTTTTCGGGTGGACAACCAGTTTTCTGGCTTCAAGCGAAATAGATTTTTCTAGCTCTAAATTCCTTTTGTTTGGTGTGACAATTAATATAAAAGAAGATCTTGGCAGCCTTTTGATGTCTTCAAACTTGTTCCTGACCAAGGCACACAAAACACCTCACCTTTTTCACCCTTTTTAACAAGTTTTTCGGTCGCAAAGGTTCACACAACATTTTCAAATAATAATTTTGACAGGGTTGCTTAGGCATTGGGCGCGCATTAGATTAGAAGATCCTCAGCTGCTGCGGCTGTGGCTGCTGTAGCATGGGAACCGAAAAGCTGTTAAACAAGTTTCAAATTACGCTGCCTAATGAAGCCCACGAGCTGGGAGAAGTAGGAGAAAGTATTATATTTAAGTAAATAAACTATCAAAACTAAGACAACAGCAAAGCCTTTGATTTGCCTAGTTGAAAACTTTTCTTCAGCTCCATCAGTTTGTTTATTGTCTAAAAGTCAAGAGATAATAAGGGTGGTTCTTCTTAGGGCTTGTCCCGTTTTGGGACGCGTGCTCAGTGTCAAGGGTTAATTGATCTGATCCCAGCTAGCCCTTTGTTATCTGCTCTTGGGATAGACCACGGAGAGTCAACCCTTAAGCGTGAGCAGCACGCGTGCGCCCTCTGATTCGCAGCTATTCCAAAATGGGACCCGTGATGAGGTCGCAGGTCAGGTAGATCTCGTTCATATTCAACTCAAGTGCTAAATATACTGCATACAACTTTTCTCATTATGTAACTTAATCATTCGCTTTCGGAGTTTTTAACATCTGAGCATTTAGCTAACCGAGTGAATAGAAACCCCAAAATACTCCTGGAGCATATTCTGGCAAATGCATTTCAATTTGCAGTTGCTGCTAGTTTTTCCACTTCAAACGGGTTGCCAAAATGTTGCAGCAACTTTTGCGGATGAACTTCATCGGGTAATGGGTGGATGCGTGCACAGTTTAAGGACGGACAGCTCGCCGCAAAGGCAACTTTTAGTTTTCGCCTGCTAAAATAATAATTATGTATACGATTTTTAGAAATTAGTTGAGCTCCCAGAGTTAGCAACGCCGCTGCACCGAACGGGCTGGCGCCCTCTGGCGGCTGCCGTTTGCAGTTCTCTGACATATTTTATGCTCTTAGCTGCTCGCAGCTTCATTTATTTTCCGTGTTATTAAAAGTCCATAAATAGAACTCACCCCACGCCCACGTCCTGCCACTCCTGGCACTGCACTTTCGGTAAAAGGTAATTTACCAGAAAATTTGCTTTGCAATTAGTGCAATTACGCTCTGTGCGCTCAAAGCATCGCGCACTTTCCACGATTGAGGCGATGATGAAGTCGCTCTCTTTAAAGAGCTGCTGGCAGCAGCTTTAAGGAGCGATTGGCTCGAATATCATCGAAAGGGTTCAGCTTATTTGCTGGCATGCACTTAACAAAGTTAAACAAAGGCCATTAATAAGAAATGTTCGTCCCGCAGTGAAAATTAAATGAAAATGGAAATGAAATGTAAATTTCTAGTTTGCACAGCAATTTGATCCTGCGAGCGCGCCCCAAGGACTTGGCTGGGCCTGGGCGCCCTTCGAGTGCTGCCATCAGCTTCTTGATGTCATTAATTTTTTAAGCTTACTTGGAATTTTCGGCCAGGCCCAAATGAATCGGAAGGCCAAGAGGAAGCGACGGGAAAAGGGTTTTAATTGTTTTGGGCGCTCAGCTGCGTCTGGTCCGCTGCTCCCGGTGCTTAGAAGTGGGCGCTCGGCCCTGGGTATTGGTTTAGTTTCCAAATACACTTGAGCCTACCCATAATTAAAGGTCTCTGCTTCTCATTCTTCCTCTTGCTCGTGCTCTTCCTCCAGCTCCTCCTCTTCTTCCCTGATGATTTATTGTTTGACAGACAAAAGTTTGCACAGCTCACGCACCAGTCGGCGTTTTAGACCAAATTAGAAAGGGTTCTTAAATGTCTGCAGCTCGGGCTGGGTCAAGCTTGGGGCCCGGCCGAAGGGAGCGAAAGGCTCAGGTCCGTGCGTCACTCGCTCCATTTGTTGTCACGCTGTCTAGCTATTTATTTATATATGTTTAGTGCAATGTTTAATTTAGTAATGGATTAGTGCAGCGTCTGCTGCTGTTCATTATGCTAAGTCACGTAGCCAACCTGGGGCGAGGTCTGTGGGCGTCACTTGCGAATCGAAGATTTATTGTGGCATTTTCTTGAAATACGCAAATGTTCTTGACAGCCCCGGCTGCAGCCGCGCCACCCAAGTCGCCATTTTGAAGCTTACTCAAATTCGTACTCGGATTAAGGACATCTGTGGACGGTGCTTGGCAGTGCGCTGGGATGGTGCCAAAATGAAAGCCGAAATTTAATGAAGCAACCGTTGCCACAAGCCAAAGAGTAAGGGACGGGGGCTTACGCTCCGCCTGGCGAAAATTCCAGTTGGTCTCCTGCCAGGCGAGCCGAGCAAGCGCCACACGGGCTCCAACAGCCGCGTCCGCTGCATAGATTGGTTATTATCTCTTAGTTCAGTGCATAACTTTTTCACTCTACATGTAAATTTTCGCCCCGTTACGTCGCGTTTGCACCTCGCGCTCAGTTTCGGCCAAAATTATTTTATAATGAATGTTCGTATTTAGCCAAAGTTTTATGAATGGCGTTCATTACGGGCTGGGGGTGGGTCGGGTGTGGGTGTGTGTGTGGCTCTGTTTGCCTGTAGTCCGGTACTAGAAACTACGGCGAGTGGCGCATTTGAGAACCTCTGCACTGAAGTGAACCACAAAAATATGAAAACCACATTTATATTGCACATCGGGCAGCTGTTTTCAAACTTTGTGTATCTCTGTCCTCTGCCCCTCGAGCCCTGGATGCCTCGCTCCGTTAGTTCAGTGTTTGTCCCTCATATGCTAGTTCGCGGTGTCGGTTATGTCCGCCAGCGCTCTTTGGGCCAGCATTCGAGCTTGGCTACCAAATGGAAATCATGCGAAAATGCATTCGCTGCTGTTGGTTTACAACTTTCCACTAAGGTAGCAGCAGAAAGTTTCCTGCGGGCTAAACCTGCTAAATTTACCAATTGAAAATCCGTTTTGGAGTGGACTCATGGTTGTTAGGAATGGAAACTGATTATAGGACTTTTGTACAATAAACTGGAACTTAAAAACAAAATACAAGCAATTTTTGAGAACTTTTCTGAATCATGTTACACATTAAACCAATCCCTCTATAGCATATATATAGCATAGATACAAGTTATTTTTTAGTTAGTATTAGTATAAATATTTCTATTACATAACAATTTCAAGTAAAAGGCGACTGTCTTCAGTGCAACACAAGATATTGCAGCTCTATCATTGATAGTATTGCTAAGATATAAGATATAACTGCAAGTTAGTTATTTTATTAAGTCAAGAACTAGGATGTTGTGATGTGTTAGCTAAACATATTCCATATGATAATATCTTATAATATCTGCAGGTGCAACAAAAAATTCCACTCAGTAATATAGCTTCAAATCAGAGATAAGCAAAATGAAATTTGCGAGTGCTTTAAGCTTGAAAGGATTTTCACAATGTAGTTTACAAGCGAGTGCGCTGCTCACTTGACTCACGCCTTGTCCTGCTGCTCCTTACCACTCCGTAATCTGCTCCTGACAACCCAACAAGCGGCGAGGCAAAAGCGTAACGAAATGTTCAGTCTAAGGGAGCGGTCGATGGCGACCAGAGGAGAGCCCACTGACAACCCTTTCAAAATTCAAACTTGACAATTAAGTAAAATAAATGAGAAGCTCTCGGCGAGGGCTACGTGACGTGGCCAGCAGAAGATGCGAGCTCAAAGCGAAGCATAGAGAGTGAGATGCCGTGAAGCTGCGAGATGCGAGGTGCGAGATGCGACCTGCGAGCTGCGAGCTGCGAGCTGTGACCTGTGAGTTGGTTGCCCCGGACGTGGCCCGCAACTTTGACACCCTCAAGGCAGGGCTGAAAGGCAGGGAGTCGGTGGGGGTGCGGTGGGCTGGGATTGGGAGTTCGGGTGGTTGGCTGCTTGTTGTATTTGTGGCAGATTGTACCCCAAGGTACGGGCAAAGTGTTCCTCTGCCGACCTCCGGAGCTGCTGTTGCTGGCAGCCATTATGGCCAACTTATATTTGCGCTAGCGAAGCACAACAAAGCAGCGTCTGACCGCCGCTCCAGCTTGCAATCTGTTGTATCTGGACCACCCACTCAGTGCCAGGTTGTCCAACTACAGCTCCAATTCCAGCTGCCGCCGCATGTTGTGTGCGCAGTTGCTGAGGTCACTAATGTCGTAAGATGAATCCTTTGGCAAATGCCTTCGGGGTGCAAATATAAAACAAGCTCCGGCAGCTACACCCACACACACACACACACACACATGCTCTCTTCCTTCCAGCTTGCCCCCTGCCATGGTGTTTTATTTAGATTAGTTGTTTGGGTTGCTGCTGCTGCTGCTGCTGCGAGGATGTGGCGTCGCTCTGGCACTCGCAGCAGTCCGCGCAAGAAAATAATGAAAACAGCAACTTTCATAATGAAGGTCCTTCGTTGGCGCGTTGCTGCCGCCAGTGAGTCCCAGTCCTTGTCCGTGTCCGTGTCCCTTGGTCGTCTCTTTTGAAATTATAATCTGCGCCATGGCGCCACCGTCGTCGTCATCGTCAACATGTTCGTTCCGCCTTTGTTCCCCCAGTGTTGACAGCCTCCTTGCATTACTCCTCATGCTTCGCCTGTTTAAGGACCTGCGCTCGGTTTACACGCTTAGCGATAGGACGCTCGGGCACTTTGTTACTTGTGCTTAATGCGTTGAGAGGTGAGTCGAGTGTGTGAGTGTCTGTGAGGCCTTGTCACCCTCATGTTTTGAATAAATAGCTTTCAGTTGTTGGCTCCTTCGAGCTTGAGTTTATACAACAAATAGCCTCAGTCGAGTAATTTACATGCAGAAATCAAATAAGCTCCATGTTCGCATAATGAACATAAAAACGGGCGGCGAGCTCGGCTCCCGGACCGCTAACTTTCTGCGGAAACAAAAGCGATTCAGAAATGAGAAGGTCCTTCAGAGTTTTCCTAATTACTTTGATGAACAAAGGCGGGCGCAATTTGAGTGACGCAAACAAAAGCATAAAAATCAACATAAACGAGAAAATTGAAAAGTTTTTTCATCTCTCTAATTTCGCTGAGCCACTCGCTTGGGCCTGGCTGCGACTCAATGCTTTGGGGAAGCAAATTATTTGCCAACTAACAACTAAAACTATTTAATTTCCTGCACAACAGGCAGACACTCAACTGCCAACCAAATTCAATTTACACCCACACACACACACACACACACATATCCAGATACAGTTAAAGAGCCGAAAAGTTTGAGGGGTTAGGACACTTGGACCGAGAGGAAACAAGTTTTATTGCACCCACACAGGAATGCTAAGGGATGCGGATTGCTACCCTTGTCCAGGCACCCTCCTTCGCTTGGCAAAAGCCAAGCCCACATTCGCATTTGCGCCCAGACAAAAGTCACAACTATCCCAAGTTCGTATGCGGGTCCGAATCTCGTTTGACCCACCCAACCCAAGGCAATGCGACTTTTTGGCCATGTCTGCAAACTGAAGACGCCATCTTAGTCCGGAGTGGGCAGATGAATTCAATTTGCATTTTCATTCTGGCTACAAATATTTGCACGGACCGTAGAAGTGAGTTATTGAATTAGTCAAGCCAATGGGCTGGGCTTCACACAACTTAAAGCATGAAATATTATCTTCCAGCTGATCATCCGTTCGCTTACGCGTAAACCTGAATTTAATTAAAGCAGGCAAGGCAGGCAAAGAAAAAGGGTCTTAGGTTTCTTTGTGAGTGCCTTGGCCAACCCTTGCTTTCACTTCTCTTAGTTTTTTTGCCTCTCGTCCCTTTAGCTTGACCTAATGTATGCAGCGCTCAAATATTGTCTCAGACGGCTGAAGGCAGGCTGGGAGGCAGGAGCAAACAACTAAGCCAGACAAACAGATAGGCAAATAGGCGAACCTCTTTGACTAGACAGAGCAGCAGCAGCAAAAAACCATGAAAAAGAAACGGCAAAAGATGGAAGAGACAGAGATTTGACTGTGCGTCTGGCTTTTCCTTTTTTCCCTATTCGCTCTTTGCATCGGGTCCATAGACGCCTATCAATGTTTGCATTGGATTTGATGACACTATCTATGTGACTGCAGCAACATCACAGCATTCGCTGTGATACTTACATTAATGAAGCATGCAATCTATTTCATTTCAGGTCGAGCTGCTCATCTGATAACAGTAGAATCAAGTCTATTTCGAGAGTGTCTCTGGTGCGAGACAAGAAATACGGATACAATTTTTTCCTCCTTTTTTTAGCTCTACGTTTTACCCTAAAGCCAGTTTGTGTCGAGACTTTGCTGTTCCGCTTTATGGCCTATCTTCGGTCTGTTGCCTGACCCTTTGTCTTTGGTCTATTTGAGGTCCCATTTGCGAACGTTTAGCGCGTGGCTGACTTGTGGCAGAAGCACGAATGATTCGATTGTCGTTTGATGGAAGGCGAAATCATCTATAAATCAATTCCAACTGATGGCAACAAAAGCGAAATTCAATAAATGCCACTAATCCCTGCACTAAAACAAATCGCCAGCAATTTACAATTTTAATAAGTAAATGAGGCGAGGCGAAACAAACGCTGCGACTGAAACAGAAACAGAATCACATGCAAATCCATTAATAATCCATAAAAATGATTAATTACTGCAAACCTGTGTGGGTGTGCTCTGCTTTGTCTGCTGTCTATCAATGCAGCCGCAACTCAAACCCGACCGCACACACACACACACAGTTGCATACATGCTCCCAGTCGAGTATTAGGTAAGTATTGGTATCTGTGGAAATTTTCCAATTTATGCTTATAACTGTATCCACTATACAAACCAAGGGCCCGTGCATGAGCTGCTCTGCCGTCGGTAGCTGCTTCTTCTGTCGCTGCCGTCGCTGCTGCTGCACGGCTAACGCACATGCGCAATCTGTCATCTGTGTATGTGTGCGCGCGTGTGTGTGTGTGTGCGCGTGTATATGTAGCTAAACAATGAAAATCCGACACTGCGTCAGCCATTCCGTTACCAGGCTTCCATTTTGCCAGCATCGGCCATGGCGTTTAGTCGTCCACAGCACAGCTGCCCACGCCTCAAGCCTCATGCCGCACGCCGACTGCACCATGCCTCTTGCCTCCTGCCTCCTGCCTCCTGTCCTGTGCTTTCGAATCGCAATAGGTTGGCAACTCCGCCTTCCCGCGACTGGGGTGACTCGTTTTGCCACCCCATGGGTCGCTGGTTAAGAGCTGCAGCTAGAATGCTATTGCGTAGTTTCTCTTAAATTATCCGACACAGGAAACTACTTTACCGACAATTGTTCTAAGGCATCTAACTGCCCATAGATGGCGCTAGCATGGGCACTTTTGAGGATAGAGCAGAAATTCGATCTAATGAGGGTTGATTTGAATGCGAGGAATACCTAATGTTATTTTTTGGACATTTGAACAAGGAAATAGTGTAGTGTAGTAATTCAGTATATCAAATAAGCCTCAACTACGTAATTGAAACCTTATAGTTTCTAAATTTAAATGAGCTTCTAACTTATTACATATATAAATCAAGTATTAACATTTTTATTATCTGGAAAACCAAATTATTTGTACCTTTAGCTTTCTTGGAATAATCATTTTAAGTCCTTTATATTTAATTGCTGTTGCAGTACGTTGAAGCAAAACTATGATTAGCGCTAATTTCTATTAAAGTCAGTGAGTGTATACTTTATATAAGTATTTTTCCGAATTATATGTTAAGTGGAAATATTATTTGAATGCTAAATACACGTTCATTCCTCTATTCTTTTTAACGATTATTAAACTCTATTTTTAACTTATTATTATTGCTACCGTTTTGGATTTTTTTTTTTAAGTTGGTAAAGTCGGTCAAGATCTTAAAATAGATTTTGTATAAATATTTCAGCTGAGACTCGCATTTTTTAATGGATTATGTCTTACGAGACTTTCCATATATTTGATTTTGAAAATGTATATATTTAAGATGCACCTAGGAAATTGCATAGTATCATAATTTCATAATAGCAAACTGCTTTCATATCAAACACTCTTCCATACTTATAAGTTATTCTAAGAATAAGTTGAAACTGTATAAGTAAATACGTAATTTCTGCTGAATTTGATTTATTGCAAATTTACCAAACATTTTTCTATACATTCTAGAAATATAATAAATATGAAGTCAGCGTGGCGACAATTGGGGCAAGTCTTGTTGGGCAATTAATCTGAGATTGTTGGCTGTTTGACAATGTAATAAAATGCCAAATTTGATCATTAAGACGAGAGTCAGAAAGAACAATAAAAAAAGAAGTTTAATTGGGCAATTGTCCATCTTCCTTGTCATAAAAATGTGTGAGCCGAAATTGGTTTTCATGTTTATGCGGAGCACAAGTGTCGCCTTAAGCCTCGAATTGTCAAAAGATGAACAATTTACAATTGTGAGACAATTAACTGACAGTCGCGGCCAAGCCATAAATCTGAGGTGCTAAAAAAGACGAGATGCGCCCGTGTCCAGTGGAGAAGAGACGAGAAGAGCAGCGCATAAAAAGCGAAACACATGTTTTGTAGATGCTCGATTTCTTTTTATTTTTTATTTTTATTTTTTTATTGGGGGTTGGTTTCCGTCAGCCGGATGGCTGAGGCGAGGGGAAGGGCTGTTCAACTTTGGTGGCCAGTGCGTGCCGCAAGTGTCGCGTTTTGAAATTGCTGGCGCATGTTGTGCAGGTCAGGTCCAACGGACAGCACCAAAACTTTGACAGAGTCCAGCAGCCCGCACTGCGCCCTATGGAGTCCCAGCGGGAGTTATGCGTCAAACAATAAATGTGCCACATGCGCTGCGAAATGCAGCCACGAAAATCCGATTATTACATTTGGCATTCGAATGGAGCAGCCTCTCCTCGCTCCCATAATCAATTAATGCTGGCAATTTGTGCAACCGAACGTAACCTCAATTATGTGCGCCAAACTGGCTGCCATTGAGGGGGATTAATCGCAAAAAAAAAACAAAAAAATTAAAACAAAACAAACAACAATTTGGTAGCAAAACGTATTAAAAAAATTGTCAACAGCAATATTCCCATGGAAATCCGACTGGCTTGACATTAAGCGATCCAGACAACAGCGATGTGAATTATAACAAAAACAAACATTTAGTCGACTGGTGGGTTGGAGAGCAGCGCGCTAATCGAAAAAAATGTCGAAAGTCAAATACAAACACATAAACACACACAGAAATACCCAATGACAATGTCAATAGAAAAAGGCAAAAATGAAAATTACAAAAAATGTACTAAAACATTTGCGACTTGATGACGAAACCGTTGTTCCGAAGATATTATCTGCAGGCATAGGTATCACCAGGTGACCCAAATGCACATATACTTATTAGAGACAGTTAGATTAAAGTGCAAGTGCCCGATTCGATTACAAAAGTAAATATACTATCACATAAGATTAGTCAACAAATTGTCGTTGAACGCAAAGGTATATATTATATGTAGTATGTATGTGGAATATTCAAAAATGTCTACGAAAGTCAGGTGGATATTAAGATTAAAAATCACTTGAGCCCAGCAAAATATCTTGACAATGTTCTTTGCTTTATGAAAACAGAATACCCCAAAAACAAAGTGCGCTACTAATTCAGTCTGCTATGGAGAGCTTATGGAGTATTTAGACTGAGATCCAGATGTCGTGCCGTGCGCCATTTATCTCTAGATGTTGAGCCACATTTTGTGCTGTCTGGATGAGTTTCCGGATTGATAGTAAACAAGTATCTCTCTAATATCTAATATCTGTTCAATCATACGCGTAAGTATTTGTATACTATCCCATCCCTATATTGTAATTGATGAGCATTTTAACATATTTAAAGTTTAACATTTCCTACTCCATGTGCCCATACATTGATACACAAATTACTCTAATGAATTCATATAAAAGCTTTCATATTAAAGACAGTTTTTACCACAATGAATGTAAGTTTCTATTGATTTTTCTGATTTGGATTAGTGTGGATTAGCTTGGTCGATTTTATTGCTACTTTGTGGACTTCATTTTAAAGTGGATGTTGGAGATTCGTTCATAGAATAGGCAATAAATACTAGCAACTAACAGAGCTTACTATAGTATTCTTTTTTGAGGCACGCATCAAGTCGAGACACTTCCATTGTTGTTTCCCAAAAATTAAGTCTGTTGTAAACCAAGAGCTAAATGGTTCATACACAGTGTTGCCTGTGCCGTAGTGAACATCACAAAGTGTGAGGAACAACAAAAAGAATATAAATATATTTCATATGAGGCAATCTAGAGAAGCTTGGATTGGCGGGATATCAGTGCATTGCAGGTGTAGGCCTAACGCATCCTTTTTGGTTGCCGCGTTCTTTATTTGTTTGGGGTGTGAGTTCGAGCTTTGGTTTTTCAATCAAAATCGCTCAACAGCGCAACTGCAGCTGCAGCAGCAGCAACAGCAGCAGCAGTAACAACAGGCAGCAAGGGGCAAAAACAACAAGCAAACTTCACAAAATTGCACTCGGCAGCATTTTGGCAAACTCTCAAACTCCCGCGGCTCACATCGGCGCATAAAACAAACAGTTAGCCGGGCTGGCAAGTGTGCGTGTGTGTGGCACTTGCTCTTTATCTTTTTGCATATAAACGTCGCTAGCACCACCGACTCGCCCACTTCAGAGCGATGCCTGCCTGCCTTGGGCACCCACTGCATTTTTGGTCAGCTGCAGATCGCGAGTGCAGTTTTTTCTCGCTGCACTTTAAGTGCAGTTTACCTCTTTGCCATGTTTGAGCCCTGTGTGCCCAGTGCCCTTCTCCCTGTTCCCTGCCCCTCGCTCGTCTGCATCCACCCATGCCCCCTGCATGTGCCCGCCATCGTGTTCTACTGGCTCTTTGGCGACTTTGAGTGTGCGGCGTTAGAAATTGCGAAAAAAAAGTTTCGCGTTGCAAATGAATTCTTACAAAGGACATGCGTCCCACCCAGTCAGCAGCCGGCACACATACACATGTGTGTGCTCGGGTCGCCGGCTGAGGGGCTGGCCATTGCATTTCGGTGCGGCCTTTGGTTCGTTGACGACCAAGTGCCAATTCGCTGGCATGTTGGATTGAAGCGCTGGAGTGGCGCTTAAGTGCCATGGCTCCAGCCTGCTGGTCATGTGGCCTGCACCTGCCCCCCCCCCCTACGCGGCAAACGCGTACTCCCTCGCAGCGCTTCTTTTTCATTTAATTAAAATTATTTGCCTTTGCCAGCGACTCACTGGCCGAACCAAAAGCCCCAACCCTCGCCACCCGGAACTTAGCCGGATTTGGGCGGCGGTAGCGTCTTCCTGATGTGCACCCAAACCACTTTTAAGTGCGTGCGGCTTATTGTCAATTAGTGGTGCAGCCACCACAGACCCCATCCAGTGCCCCAATGCAGCGATGCGTTCAGCCGGGCCGCAATCAAAGGCCAGCGCGTAAAAGTATGCTGCAATTATTTTTGTTGCAAATACACATAAAATGCGCACAAAAAATAGAAGCGCTTTGCTGTCGGCAATTACAACAGCACGCACCGAAATATATATAAAAAATACAAATTGCAACATAAAATATACACAAATTTACATTTGAACGAGGTCCTAGTGTCCTGCAAAGCGCAAAGGAATGCAATATTCAAATGCTACACTTGGGGTGTGAGCATTTCTATTGTATAAAATAGTTGATATGGTAATAAGTGTATGTAGGCATGTTTTTATCAACTGCATGCCGTATTGATGTGAGTGAAATTCTTTAAAGGCGTTGCAACTAGAGATGCTATTGCGACGAATATGAAGAAATTAATTTAAGCAAAAGCGAGTTAAATAAATGACTAAGTAAGCACTTGTTCAATGCATTTATTTGATTAATACTGCAGAGTGGCACAGCTAGAGATACGACAGCATCAACAGGAGACGGGATAATCTTTTTTTGAGCCTCAGGCAGAATGCTCTAACTTGAGCACGTAAAACAAAAGTAAAAATATAAATTAAAATAATATTTTTATATTAAAATCATAATAATACACAAGATATGATATTCTTATTTTAGGAATATATAACTAGGATTTGATTTAAATAAAGTAAGTGAAATCATAAGAAAAACACTTTTACCATCGCGGATTCTAAGTTTGATAGAAGTAGTTATTTATAAACACTCACTTCGCATTAGCTAAAAATATAGATTTTGCTTTGACTTAAAAGCGTCTTTAACAGGCAACATTATGTATTGAATATATTTAATAAGACCCGCCACGCATAAAGCGGGACATATATTCTAGTATATATTCAAAATTGTCAGTCTCCAGCTTATATGTTACCTACTAAACTCTTTTTTTACTATGAAAAGTATTTAGTTTAATTGCAAATGTTTACCCCACACACATTTAAATTTGTAATTTAACTGATGGTGGGATTTTAAAAACTTAGACTTTCCATTAAAGCTAATTAATAGAGACATGACTACACGACTGTCTTACTATCAAATGGCGACTCAACATTTACGAAATGCTTCCAACGTCGTCGGCACATTTGATAATATAATCAGAAAACGACAGGCTTAATTTACATTCTAGCTAAGGCAATTGTAGTTAATGCATTTAAAATTGCAATTAGTTGGACGTTTGCCTAATGAGCCGTCAGCTTCCGTTTCTTCTGTGGCAAAGGCAGCACGTGAGGACATGTGTGCCATGCTGGGCTCCTATTACTAATTCCAAGATGCGTAATTATTGATTTTCCATTAACACTTTGAGGTTGCGGAGATGTAAGCGAGAAAAAAAAGAAAATAAAAAATATAAAACGAGCCGACGTGTGTGTGCGGTGGACACTTTGAACTTAGGCCTGGACCTCAGCCGAGGTCCTGTGCGTCGTCTCACGGCTGGCAAAGCTCTTTGAGGCAGTGCGAACGGTGCCAATGATGCGACGGAGGCGGCTACCGTATGTCGCCTGTTGGCTGTCGCCTGTCGCCTGTCGCCTTTGTAGCAATTAGTAGACGTGTGGATGTGTGCGTTATTTATTAATAAATATTTTACACTTGGACGCCCCGGGTTAATTGCACTCACGTATGCTGTAAGGGTAGAGGGGTGAAAGTAGCCAAGCGAGCAGCGAGCGGTTCTTAAAGGGCGCTCGCATAGGCCTAGCATAAGATTGATGAACATTCGCTGCGTTTCATATCATGTAAATGATTTTGTAATTAAAAAGCGTGTGTGTGGACTTCAGGCAGTCAGACGACTGTCCGCAACATTCAACTTGGCTGTGAAATGAAAAGTCAAACTGTTTAAGACGATCTGCAAACAGGCTTTAAGCACGGCAGCTCGCTGCGTTGATTTGAATGTCGAATGGAATAGCATGAGTATGGGCTGGGGCAGGGACAGGGTCAGTCGCAACCCTTCGTGGACACTGTCCAGCTGAGTTCAGCTCAATACAGCTCAGCTGGCTGCAGCACAACTCAACCATCCATCCACACTCGCCACGGACTGCTGCACGCAACGTGGCGCCAATTTCTTTGATTACAGCATGTGCGCTCCGATTGTGAGTGAGACGGCAAGGTAATCCTTTGTCCCTTGTCTTTGGATGTGTGCAGCGTAAACAAGCGGCAATGAGCTGCTTTCAATGACCAACTGAACTTCAAAACTTTGACTTGGCAGTTGACCAGGCTGCGCCCTGCCTGCGAGCGCCCCACCTCTGGGCACCCCACCCTCTGGCAAGCGATTTTTGATTCCTTTGCCTTAATTATTGAGCAACGGGTGCTTTTTTCATTTTGACGACGATGACGGCCAGCCGAGGGCATTGTGTGTCTTGGACGGAAATTCCATGAAATTATCTCTGAATTTTACGGATTTTAAACGAATTCTTTTAAGGGTTGCACACTTTACGGCAATTTAAGTTTGGAAGACATGTCCCTAACACTCGTTCCCAAGTAATGTGGTCTAATCATAACTCTGGCTGGAACATGATATTTCGTATGCTGTGTGCGTGCAATTGAATAGGCGTAAAGGGAGTGAAAAGAAGTCCGAATATCTGGCGAATGGAAGTCGGGCGATGCAGGAAGCGCACTGACCAACTGATGCTATTCAAAATCAAACGCACTAATCGACGTCAAAGATAATTGCCCTGGGGCCAGCTCCGCGCATGAAATGAATTCGAATTCTGAATTTGCATTAGTAGTTGTGTATAGTTCCTAGTCGTCGTGTGTGAGCTCAATTATTATTCTGCGTACCCGGTGTATAAAAATCAAATATTTAGAATATAATATATCTATAAAATTTGAGTTTTCCATGAGTTGTTTCTATGTTTGGGGCATACAGAAAAATTAATATTTATTTCAATATTTAACCAAATATTTGAACAAAAACCACTGTCGCGCCTTTATCAGGTAAAATGCACTAATTAAAAATGTAATATATTTTTAAAAAATATTTGTGTGGCTTTTTTCCCTCAAATATATTGAAAATATTTTTATTTCTCTCAAATATATTGAAAATTTTATTCATATTTTGTAATATATTTAAGGTTTTTTTATAAAATATTTGCTGATTTTTATTACGATTATTGATATTTGCAATAAATATACAAGTAATTTGTAATATAATTTATCGAATCTCTCAACCCATCATAAAATCGACGCCTGCAGGCACATGTCCTGCGTCTTCCTCTCGCTCCACTCCTACTCACCTTACTTCGCTTCGCTCTCGTCTAACATTAATATGAAAATTCTCGTCGAGCATTTGGCATTCAGTGCAACGGACGAAGAAACAGTTGAACAAAAAGGCAAACAGTCAATGAGCACGGAAATGTGTAGACCGGACTGGAGCTCTGCTAATGATTGATGCTGATGGCCTCCATAAGCATGTGAATTTCATAGCCATACAAAAATGAGTGTGTCCATGTGTGTGTGGGTGGACTCTGTGCAGCTGGCAAAAAGAGCTCGCCAAAAGGAACTTTGCACGCATGCACTTGTCGACTTTTGCATAATGCCGAATGAATGACTCGTGGATCGGCCAAGGGGGATTGCCAGTGGGCATTAAGTGGGGCCGAGCTACTTTTCGTTCTTTGTGCGAACCGTTGGGCTGGGCTGGGGCGGGCTGTAGGTAGACTGTAGACTGTGTGCACACATGTGAGCGTGGATACGGGAAATGGGAATTCTTTGATTTGATTTTTATTTGGCTGTTTGTGCGATGTATGGCGCACACTAAAAAGTTAATTGCACGAAAAATAAGTTAATGCTCCGCTCCGGCTCAGCTCCCGTGCCGCGCCGTGCCGCGCCGTGCCGTAGCTTGCCGTCCGCTTCAGTCCGCTCCACTCGCTGTTTAATTTAATTAGTCGTCGTTCCTCTGTGTACCCATTCCGCGTCCGCCTGTTTGTCACATGTGTCCGTGCCTTTGTCCGTGCCTCCTGCCCGTGCCACGTACCCGCTTCGCTTTGGCATTTTTTCGCCGACAGTTTGCCAATCCGTTGACGTGAAGCTACAGCTCCATGTTCCAACGGCGCTCAAGTCAATTAGCAAGTATTTTTAATTGCTTTAAATTTGCATAATTTCTGTCAACAAGCAGCCTGTCCGCCCAGCTCCCCCACATTTCATGGTCTTCTTGTCGGAGCGACGTAAGGATTTTGCGTATTACCTTCAATTAGCTATAACAATGCCAATGACCAGGGGCTAGGTTGAAAGAAAGTCATCTAATGCTCGGGCTAATCCAAGTTTGAGGACCCCAACTGCGGCGGGCATTTCAATTAACCCGACGCACCTCAAAATGCTGGCCCATAAACTTGGACAAGACAAATCCATGGCACACGCCAAGGAACGAAATGTCCCTCGCATACAATTTGACCTCATTTTGTAGCTGGTGAAGACGCACAACTAATTAGACACATGCCAGCCGGGATAACACACAGGCAGTCAGCGCCCGATATGTGTGCGTATGAAAGTTCATTCGTACATGTATTTATATCTGTATCTATTCGTGGTTGAGTGTGTGTGCGCTTGACCGTACGCAAATTACTTGTGTCATAAATTTGCCAGACAACCAGCAAGCGACAAGAAAAGTCAAGCGACCCAAACGACACCCGAGGCTTACGAGTGGGTCGAAGAACACATAGCCAGCCAGGCGGGCGGGCAGCCCTTCCAATCGAGCTGCACAAGGACACACGTTTTCCCACAATTCAATGCGAGACGCAGCTTGCTGTAATGCTCGGATATCGGGCAAAAGGTAACTATCACGTATCTTTAGCTTTCACATTAAGTCAGCCACGTTTTATGGTCCGGCGTGCATTCAATAGGTGAAGCGACCTTCATAAAGATGCCTATCTAAACGATGACAGTGGAAGTTTTCAACATTTTCAGTTATAGTTACAGCTACTCTCGCCTCAAGATTCAAGCTGCCATTGTCTTTGGTTTAAGCGCCATACAAGTTGACTTAAAATCCCAAAAACTAACCCAAACGTCCTGTGTATCGTTCGCTTATCGAAGCCCTTTCAATGCCCTCCGTGGGGACAAAGAGGTCGAGATGCAAGTGCGACGATAAGCCTGCTACGCGTTCTCCTCAACTGCTCATTAGGTTAGGATGCCCGACGGGCTCACGCGTCCAAGGATAACCGGTTGCCAACACATGCAAGGCAATAATTACAGGCTCCAGCCGGCACTAAATTCATAAACACTTTGCATAGTTTCACGGGCAACCCTTTGACGTCTCTCTGAATGGATAGTGTAACAAACAAAAGGACGAACCACCACCTGGACGCCTTTATCCTGGCTGGTCTGCTCCTTAATTTGAGCTACGTGACGCAGGGACTTTGCTTTTGTTAGATGCAAAGTTGTCCGTCTGGGCTGCGTTTATTGTTTCTTGAAGATTAACATCTTGGTTCTTTGCCCTTGAGTTATGGCCCAAGTTTAGCCCAGTCGATGATCTGACCAAATTTGTTTCTGTTTGCATGTCCTTTAAGCGTAAATGCTTTCCGAATGAAATTGTAAACAAACAATGCAACGAAATCAGCTGAAAATCATGAATGAAATTGCGTGAAAGGAAAACAAGCAAAAAATCAGAAAATAAAACAAAAAAGACAACGTGAAAAGCGAAAACGTGTGAAAAAATAATAGCATATACTATGGAAATAAAGGGCACGGCCAACGAGCGAATCATTTTCGCATATTGAGTAATCAATTAAAATTAACCGAAAAACGAAATAAAATGAAATACGCTACGCATGTCAAACACACACTCACACACACACACACACACACACACACACATACCGCAGACATTCTCCTGCGGAGCAGCAGCAGTGAGCAGGACAATGTTGTGGCGCTGACCCGCTGCCGTAGCCAGATCCCTATAAAGCATGACCCCATTCCAGTGGGGTGCGTGTTGGTTACTTCATTAACCGACACTCGAACGCACACACACACACGCACGCATACACTCACGCACACACACATAAACCTGGACCCGTGTGGAACTGTTTCAATTCATTCGCCGGACACGGAGCCGGCATTTACTCCTTTTTTTTCGTTTACTCACACCATTACAATGCAATACATAATAACAACAGCAGCAACAGCAACGAGTGTGTCCCAATGCCGCTCAAGGTCAAACCATAATCGTTGATAATGAAAATTATTCCACTCCCTCTTTTTCTCTCTGCCAACGTTTTTTCCCCCCCCATTATGGGTTCGTTCACATTTTAATGGCGCGTTCAGCGGCTCATTTTTATTTTTGTCACTTGTTTTTCTTTAATTTTAATTTAATGCAATTGCCGCAGCTGCTGCCCGCCCTCGGCGTGCCTCCGTCACTTGGCCTCATTGTGTAAATTATTGCCCAAAAAAAGACGAAAAAATGCACGCGCCCCAAAGTATGCAACATAATTAAAAATCAATGGCACACAAACTGATAAAGGCCGCGGGGGTGGGGTCGGGACGATAACCACATTTTCCACATTAAATGCACACCCAGCGCCACTTGCCCCTTTTTATTTCGTCGTTTTTGTTTGCGTCTTTTTTATTGTTGTCTGCAATTTATTTTTGATTGTTTTTTAATTTGTTTTTTATTCGCACAAAAAGCGCAAAAAAATTATGAAAAAAAATTCGCGCGAACGCTGAACAGCAGAAATCAACAAAAATACGAAAGTAAAAATAAAACGCAAATATAAACATAAACAAAAAATAACATACGATACAAAAAGCCGGCCAAAAACGCCGGTCAGCAGCAGCAGGCGGCGAGTCCACGAGTCGACGAGTCACATGGCGTGCTTCATACGTGTGTGTGTGTGTGAGTGTGTGTGTGTGAGTGGGTGGGTGGTTGGTGTGAAGTGAAACTGGTGTGGCCGCCAATGAGCAGTAAAACTGTTGCTGGGGTGCAGCATCGCCAGAAAAAACGAAATAAACAACAAAGTGTCGAAAATATAAAAAATAAAAGGATATTGCAATAAGCAAACAGAAACCACGGCAGGACTCACTGCAGCTGCAGTCAACAGTCGCCAGGACTTAAACTGAGCTGAGCTAAGCGGCTTTTACAAGCTACTCATATATAATCAGACTGCTGAAGCATAGAGAAAAGCAATCGAGACTAAGTAAATATGACTCGAATCGAGTTATTTGATTTTCGTATACTAAAAATAAGATTTAAATGATTTTATAAACATTATTGATCGGACTAGCTGAGTAAGCATCGTCTTCCTCATTTCACAAAACACTTATAGTAATTCATTCGTTTACTTTCTCATATACAAATATGTAACATAAATATAAAATAATATTAAAATATAAATTCTTGCCCTGTTTGCTTTACTTTTCGGCTAGCTAGCAGCAGCTGCTGCTGCTGAGCTCGGTGGTGGCAATCAGCTTAAACACCTTGTGGAACCCACTCGGCAACCATGTGTTGCATCGGCCCAGGAATGGAAAATACCGCCAATTTTCGCTCGTGTATATCGTTTTTTATCTGCTTATTTCCTTATGCTACTTTTTTTGGCACATTTGTTTTTTCCATGATTTTTTCGTCTTTTTTGTTGGTTGTTGCAGCCTGAACAGGAGTCGTTTTGGTTGTTGTCCTGCATTCGCTCTCACACTACAGCCGAGCATTAATTTCGACGTTCGCTCGGCCCGACTCGATTACCCCTACTAGTGACTCCCAGCCCCTACCCTCACACACACACACACACACAGACACACACGTGCAAGCTCTCTCCAATTCGCTGTGCAATTTTCGTGTTGTGTTCTTTTTGCCGGCTTGTAAAAATCACGTGAAATTTTTAAAATTGCAAAATAATGCCGGTCAAACTCATTATACATATATGCTCTCCCACTCGCTCCCCATTTTCTCTCTCGGCCTCGCTGTGAATGAAACTGCTCTTATATATATTTATATATAAGAGTATGGCAGGGCAACATGTCATGCAACAGCTGGCAGTTGCCACCACAACAATAAAAGGCATGCAATAATAAACCAGAAGGCGTCGTCACATAAAGTGCGATTATTGATGCAACAACTTCTTCCACTCGTATTCAGCACCATAAGAAATGCCTTTTGCTTCTGTTGAACGTTCATTTTAAAGTTAAAAATCTGAGGATGAAAGCTATAATCTTGTACAAGCTTAAGATGACAATCATCTCTGCTGCATTGCAAAGCTTAAAATATAAGATAATTCACAGACAAAATAAATATTTGACTATCTATTTGAATTTCTCTCTTTTATTGAAATCAGCAATTGACTTTAATATGCAATTGTTTTAATTGCTCTAAAGCTGAGACTTAAGAACTATGCATTTTTGTGGATCTATTACAGATTTGCTATTAAATTTAATTATTTAATTTACCTCAATATTGCTTCACTGCAGAGTTACATAATGTAGTCAATATTGAATTAGCCTCACGAATTTCATAAGTAGATTACGTGATTGCACAACATTTAATATTATCATAATTTAGAGGCATGGGGTTTTTGTACAAATGTTTCCCCATGTTTCTGTTCCTTGAAAATTAATTTTCTTGTACTATATATTTTCTAATATATGTTTATGAAGAATTAGAAAAGACTTGTACTCTTAAATATTCATGTAACACTCTTTTGAAATAGCTGAATTTATTCAAAGTAAAATGTTACATAAAAATAAAGAAATAATCCTATAGAAATCTCAACCTAGTAAATGTTATATTGAAAAAAAAAAAATCAATATTATTTAAAATATAAAATATTAAGCAGACCTGTATCAATATCTTTTAAAAGGTTGGGGCATCTCCCTTACTTTAAAGCACGTGTATACCCTAATTGTTATCAGCAGGTTGTTAAGCCCAACTTTCAGCTATAAATCAACAAAATTACGACAAAGAATCGACGACGACGACGCCGACGACGACGACGTCGATGTTGATGTTGACGATGAGGTAGACCGTCTGGGCATTGTTTGTTTGCCATCAATGGAAGTTTTTAATTTGCTGTGCTGCAATCAGGGCTCATCCTGCTAGCTGCTGCTCCTGCTCCTGCTCCTGCTGCCATTTCCGTTGAATTGCAGTTTTGGCTCGCATAATATGCACTTTGGCCCGGCTTCACCCTTGGGGTTGGTTTAAGGCCTGCAACTTGTTGTCTAGCAGACGCATGGCCCAAAACGCAATTACCCGAGCCGACTGCAGGATCCTTAACGTTTAGCAGGAGCTCGCCCACAGCCCCATATCCGAGGCAGTTGAGATCCTGAACATGTGCGCAATTGCATGCAATTTCGGGTGCAAAAGTTGTGCGGGAATTGCAGTTGGCGTTGCGAGCGCAGCAAGAAATGCAAAATTGCCTTTAAGATTAAATTGGGAAAGCGGCCACAAGTATGCAATTAGCTTGGCGCCAGCCAAAGTTTCTGAAACGTTGCTCCGGCTGCATAATTGCCGTATCGCCCAATCTATTGGGCAGCCAAATGAAGGCACTTCCTTGACCTCAAAAGTGCGCCTGCAGCTAGTCACATAAACGTACACGTAGGAGGCGCACCCAGTTAAATTACTGATGACTTAAGGGTTTCTACACCCACACACACACACACACGCGGTGACACACATAGCCAACTACAAGTGTGTACACATATGTGTGACAACACTTGCGACCAAATTGATACTAAAACGAACAAAAGCAGCGGCTAGCTGCGAGCCACTCGCCGCTGGGTAACCCCAAAGGAGTCAAAGACGACGACGATAACTTTGGCCACACCTTTGCTTACCTACACGTGGCCACACACACACTGACTTACACACATAAATAGTGGCAAGGCAAATATTTTCAGAGCCAAGGATTTCATTATCCTTATCACATGACAAGCGGAATTTTCGTTGAGCAGAACAAAAGCGCAAAATGCGAAAGATGTTGTCGCCGCTCCGTGGTCGACGTCCGCCTGGCGGACGCCTCCAGCCAAGTCAACTCATACGACTTACCCACTGGCGTGTCCTTGTGTTTATGTCCTTTAAGCTGTTCTCTACTTTAATTATAATATGCCCACATTGTCGTAGTTGCTGTGGCTTTTGCGCTGTCTCCTGAGATATTTCATACTGGCCGCAGTCCCGCCAGTGTGCGTGTGTGTGTGTGTGTGTGTGAAATGGCTGGGCACGCCACTCCTCTGCTCTATTGTGTTTATCCTTAACGGCGGCTTGGCACTTAACTATTTGCATGTTTGCTTCGCGTGGTCGTTGTTGTCTTACTTAACTTTCATACTCTTGCCAGAAACGTTCCTGCCTGGACATTGGGCTTGTTCTATTTAAATTACTTTTTGGTTCTTTAATATATGATCTAAGTATTTTCGTTGTGTTGCCTACGATATATACAATACGTGACATTTATATAATTTGTTATTTTATTTTGCGACAATCCAAAGCAAACTGAGTTTCAAATACTTAAATGTTTATCGAAACCAACGTTAGTTCTGTATGCGAATTTTATTATACAATCCTTAAGTATATTTTTCGCAATATTGATATTCGGAGGGAAGTACATATTTTAAATGTATATATTAATGTAAAATTTATAATAATAATACAGATAACATAGTAAGTTTAAAATAAATTAAAATACTTATTTTCAGGACTATAAATAATTTTGATTTATAAAGTACTATTCTGCTATTTTCTGGGCAGCTCAATTTTAACAGATATAAAGCCTGAAAGATATTATAAAATATATATATTCTTCAACCATGGAGTATATATAGAAGCGCAAATAGATTTGTGTTCAGGGTATCTCCTCGACAGAGCTTCTTTACTTGTTTTTTATGCATTGGGACTTAGCATTGTCGCTTTCTTCAGCTAAAGGTGATGTCGTGCTGCTTGTCCTGGGAGGTGATTACGATGGTCGCTGACACGACAAGAAAAGTGTTGTATTTATTTAATTAAAATGAGTCCACTTCTATATGGATAGCATGGGCTTGCTTAGCAAATGAAGTCCTCATGAAAGTGAACTTTTGTGCTGTGCATGCAAATGAAGTGAGCCCTTTGTTTACATCTTAATAGAACACAATATTATCACATTGAACAACACTCGCCGATAGCTAAACCTAATACCATTGTTTAGGTAATATTTAAGCAATTTTGTTATGCTATGTCACAAATAAATGAAGCTGGATCACAAATTGGATACAATGTTGCCAGTTGCAAGCAAGCACACAGGCAGACATAACAACAAAGACAATGTTAACGAACAACAAATTGATAGATATATACATATATATATATATGGTTGTATGTACAGATTGACAAAGCAACTGCAGCGTAAAAGCCCTGGCATGTCGCCTGTCTATCTCCCCATGCCAAGGCCCGTGTTCAAGCCCAAACCCTGGAAATATTCAATGCCCGCAGCTGCTCTAACATAATCCAACTGCAGCAGCAGCAGCAGCCGCAGTTGTAACAGCAACAACATCGCGACATTTGATGTTGCTATTGTTGCCGCTTGTTGTAAAAATGCATTTCGCGTATGCCAACGGCGGCCCACGGGGCGGATGAGCAATGCACGCAGACGCATGCAGAGCAGTGCGGTCGTAGCAGCGCAGCTGCATTTATTTCTGCCATTGCTGAAATGGCTTCCCCTTCCCTGAATTGGATACCTCCTCGTCCACCCGATGCCACAGTGGGCGGAGCGTTTTTGTACTTTTTGTGTTGTTTTTTCAAACGCAAACGCGCATTTTTAATGCAACAACAAGAACCATGAGGAATGATGCCCAGCCACGCCCACCCGCCTTCTGTTATCCCAGCTGCATGGCGAATAGGGGCTTATCCCTTTTCCTCCTGCTGTCTGTGCGTCAGCGCTGGCCATAGAATAACAAAGTTCAAAAATATCCCATATCGAAGGTTCAAAGTTTGGTTGTAGGGCATCCGTTACGCCGCCTGTCCTTTGAGCTGTGCATTTTCAGTCGCTTGATTAATTAAAAGCGAAATATGTTTATGGCCGGCAGTCTTCGGGGACTGATGTGTGAGTGTAAAAAGAGCCTAATGAATTATGAGGTCCCTGCGAGAATTACGCAACTGACTCTGATTTACTTTCTAGTGCAGCGAGGCCTCCACGTGTGCAACGCCCGACACTTGACCCTCCACCTTAGCTCGTACCCCTGCTGCACTTAAGTGCACCTCGTACCTCGTGCCTCATGCCCCCACCCCGTGTCTTGCCTGGTCAACAACAATCAAGGACCCCAGCCCCATGTCGCAAGCTGCCCTTATTGCAGCTGCTGTTGTCTCTTTTTTTATTTCGACAGAATGTTGCAACTGCAGCTGTTTTTGGTGCATGGGGCAAAAACTGGAATGGACTTTTGTTGTTGGCCGTGCTGCAGCTGTCGTTGGCTGCCCTCTGCGCCTGTCGCTTGTTTAGTTTTTCGCGCAATTTTCCGCGCAATTTTCCGCGCCGTCTTTGTCATTTTTGTTGCTGTCGCTCCTGCCTGGCTATATTTTCATTATGCAGCCCACCGCCCCGATCCATCCCGGGCCGGGGCTTTGCTTGATGCTTTTAGGCAAACGAATTGCAACTGCAACACATAGCGCTTTGGGGAATATGCAAATCAGCCAACTGCCATCAGTAGCTGCAGCTGCAGCTGCAGCAATATAGACTGCATCAGCGTCAACGTCAGCGTCAGCGTCAGCATCGCCATCAACATCCACATCAACTGCATTTCGGCCTCCTATCTGCAGTGCACAGAATCAACATCAGCGGACTAAAAATCATTTTTTGCCATCGGTCAGATGCAGTGAGACTTTCCTCTCTCCGCCTCCAGCTACAAATTTTCTATAATGTTTCTCTGTGTTCGTCCTCCTGCGGCACTGCGCTTGATTGATGCATTTTTAGACCCGCAAAACATGTACGATAATTTTTCCTCCTTGTTCGACTAATTACAAACATGTTTTAATGCGATTTGAGTTGGAGCTATTGAGCTCGAAATGTTTTTATCAACATAAATTAAGAGCCTAAATGTGAGGCCTGATATATTGATATTACTATATGGAGGCAGAGTTTGCTATAGGTGAATTGAATAACTTAAAATATAAAAGTCAATTTGTAGAAAGGAAAAAACATAAAGGAAAGGAAAATGTAATAAGAAATAAACTTCTCGTGATTTTTGTCATTTATGCAACTGTTCCATTTGTCTATATTAAATACGTTTTCTTCTTTATGCCATGTCTGTTACTAAAATTCATCAATAAGAATTATCACATACATATTTTCTATCGAAAAACTAAAACATTGTTAAACGTAAAGGATGTTTTTTCATGTCTACAACTTAATTTTCGACTAAATGAGTGAGGATAGTCCACAAGCTATCGCAGTCACTGATCTACAAGTCTTATAAATAGGAACTAAAGCTTTATTTCTACACTTGCAATACAATATCCTATCAGCAAGAGAGGTCTCTCTTAACCTATTTTAAAAACACGTTTGCTTATACATATGTGTAGCATAGAATACATAGTATTTAATACTGAATGAAAGACTAAATGGGATATTATAAAAATAATCATTTTTAAAGATGAAATCGCTCATGGAAAGATCGTCTATAAAGATTTCAAGTAGCTTGAATCTTTTTCCCCTTATTTTCCCGTTTTGTTTCATTTTTGTTGTTGGGATTTTTTATTATCACTTTAAAGCTCAATTTCACGTTATGAGCCAGCTTCGGCCGTCGGCTCATTAATTAATAATCAACAAGCGAATAATGGCTAGGGAATGGAGGTTCGCTGGGAGTTCAGACCGCAGGACTGGCAGACAGATAATCAGAGACTGTCCACAGGCCACATTTGGATGAATGGATTGGTGGGCGGGATGGGTTCGTTTGTATTTGATGTAGCTTTGGCATTTGCTCAGGGCGACTTATTAATCCATAAGCTATTGGTAATTCTTTTATAAGCTCGAAATGAATGAAGGCCGCCCCATACTGTCAAACACAACCCACTGAACTTTGCACCGAAAGCAAAGCCAAAATCAAAGTCAATAACCAATGCCATCGATAGCGCCATAAATGTCCATATACAGTCTTTATAGACACGTTACCTGCCGACTAGCCGACCAGCCGACCAGTCGACGGCCGTGCCCAATACATGCGCGTATGTGTGTGTGTGTGTGAATAGAGCTGGAATGCTAATGTGTGGGTTGGCGCTATGTGCAAGCCATAGTTGACCAGCGGCCTACTCGGCGTATGAGTTATATGCGAAATGCGTGAGCTGGCTGGGATCAAATGCATTCTCTGTTTAGTTTGCAGTACATATGCATGTATATCGAAGTGTGTGTGTGAGTATGTACATGTATATATAGATTTATATATACACGCATATACAGATGCCAGCGAGGGGCTTCGATTTGGGTAAAACGATTTTTCTCCGGCTTTTCGATGCGCTCTCATCGCATCTGTGCATGGGAAGCATTTCATATATGTATATACATATTTATATTTATATTTACATTCAACTAGAAGTATATATATTTATGTATGATATAAATTTCCGCATTTGAACCTTAATAAGAATCGATGACGATATAGATGTTTTTCTTCTAATGTTTATCTAATTTAATTTTTAGATATATAAATTCATATTTATATAAATATAAATATGCATAATATAAATACACAAATATATATTTATTTTTTAGTTTAAATTTTGTTGCGCTGCAAGTTAGGGGTACTAATACTAACGCCGAAGCGCGAGCAAGAATAAAAGCATAATAAAAATATATGTTGCATACTCGCAGGGGCAAAGCGTTTCCATGCTTCGTTTTCTCTTTCTTTTTTTTTTGTTTCGTCTTCTAGCCGCAGTTGTTGTTGGGGCAAATGAAAACGAAAAAATTGCATTTGCTATGCATGCATGTATGTATGCATGTATGAGTGTGCGAAAAAGAACGAGCAAAAGCACAAAATCAAAACAACAACAATGGCACATGGCACATGGCGCAGGCCATGCGGGGATCGAGGCTGAAGATTGGGTTTGGATTATGGGTGGCGCTGACGCTGTCGCTGGCGGGGCAATCGAATTGAGCGCGAAATGGTGGCAGCAACAATGCGCAGCTAGGAGCAACAGCACGCTCCCAGGCCACATACTGCATACATATGTGTGAGTGTGTGTGTGTGTGTGTGTGCGTGGGTGGATATGGATGGTTAGATGAATGGTTGAATGTTTTAGGTAGATTTTAGGGCCGATTGCTGCGTCCACACGCAACTGCATCGCGGGCAGCGCAGCTAGCACTGCACCACCCCGCCCCAGCCGCAAGCCATTTCGGGTGGTGCATTTCGCGCTGCACACTTTTTGGCGCTGTTTGATTTTTAGGCGCAGCAAACACAAATGCGTTCGTCGCTTGATTGGGGATAGCTAAATGTGTGTGCTTGAAGTATGTGCATTTCGCTTTCTGCATCTGTATGCGTGTATGTGTGTATGTGTGTGAGTGTGTGTGAGTGTTTGCTCAGTTCTGCTGCCGCCATCGTGGCCGTTCTCGTTGTCGTCGTCGCGCTTTGTTTTGATTTTCGCGACTGAGCGCGCGCTGCTGTCCGCTGTGTATCCCCGGTCCGTCTCCGCTCCTGTCCCTATGTGTGCTTTGGATTTGCATATGTGCGCCTCGTCTCTCTGGCTGAGTGTGTGTCCGAGTGTGTATGGGTGGTTGTGTGCCACTGCATATGTATATACATTAGCAAAGCGACGTCGCCGCCGCCGCCGCCGCCGCCGCCGCCGCCGCCGCCGCTGCCATCGCAGCAAACATTTTTTTGCACCAAGCGCCAAAACCCAAAACGAAGAGGACAATTCGCAGTCGCTGCCGCTGAATTTTTTCTCGCTTTTCGCGCCCGCCACATCAACGCGCGCGGCCAGCGGCCACTTTCATCAAGCGAGCTGTGGAGCGGAGCTGTGGTGCGGCGACATACAGGGGAGATTTTACAATCAAATCGCGCTGCAGCGACGTCATCGAGAGCAGCGACAGCGACGCTAGCTAGCGCGACTGCCGGTCTGACAACGGCGCTGGCCGTCATCGTTAACAATTTTTGCACAACATTGCAACAGAAAACTGCTAAACGCGAAACCAGTTGCGGCGTTTTTTCTGCTCCTCGGGTCCTGTCCACGCTGCTGGCTTAGTACGCAGTCAGGCAGTCAGGCAGGCAGACAGACAGACACGGCAGGCAGGCAGGCAGGCAAATTACTAGGCACTTCCAGGCAGTCGGCAGGCAGGTCGGCAGTCCAGTCCGCAGTCTTCGCAGCGCATAAATCACAGTCTCACAGCCACGCCGAGACACCGCACAGACTCAAACTCAAACTCAAACTCAACTCGAACTCAACTCGAACTCAAACTCAAACTCAAACCCAACTCGCCGCACAGCCCAGCGCATCGACAAGAAAGTGAAACACCAAAAGAAAAACATCTCTGCGAGGGTGCGTGCGTGCGTGCGTGCAAGTGTGAAAGTGTGTGTGCTTAGCAAAAAGTGAAAGTGCATAAAGATGACTTGAAGTGCGAGGCAGAGCCACCAAATATCGTATATATATCTAGAGAGAGAAGCCAATACCCCGCCACACGAACAACTGGGGGCAACTGGGGCTCAACGCCTTTCGGCTCAGGTGGCTTTTGCTATGCGCCTCGAAATGCCGCCGCCACCGCTTGCCGAGCTCGCTCAACTTCAATTAGCAGCTGCTGGCATAAGGCGCTCCACTTGGTCGAAAGTGCTGCAGGCGCCGCTTCTGAGCGCCGCTCCGACTCCGTCTTGAATGTGAGTGAACGCCCACCGCCCTATGCTGCCATCCATGCACAACCCAAAGACAATGTAAACGCCGGCGTTAGCATGTAGGCAGTTTTTTCTTCATTTCCAAACAACCAAACAACCAACCAACAAACCAGCCAGCCAACAACAAATAAGCAAATAGACAAAGTTACATTTTTACCAATACGATAAGCAGCAGAAGCAACCACAGCAACAACACCACGCAACGCATTTTGTTCGTCAACAACAGCAAAGCAAACAACAACCAAACCAACAACAAAAGTTAATAACAAGCAAAAATAATTAGTAACTTGTACTAACTAATACACATATAGCTATATACGTACATATACTATATTAAATAAGCAGGCAGTCAGTCAGTCAGTCAGTCAGTCAATCAGTCAGTCAGTCAGTCAGTCAGAAGTAACTTCCAGTTTCAGTTCCGAACCGGTTCCGATTTGAAGCAAAATTCACGCGTCTGAATTTGATCTCGTCTCGAGTTGAGTTTTCCAATTTTCGGCCAAATAAATTTTGTCTCGGTCAAAGTCTAACGGCACTTTAGGTTTTCTGCAAATTCAGACGTAACTCTTTAGTTGATTAACCCGTTCAATTGTGCATTTCGGCGTCGAATATTTGGGCGAATAAAAACAAAAAATTATCAAAAAAAAAACCAAAAAAAAAATCATCAAAAACGAAGCAAACGAAAAGTTTGAAGAGAAATTCAAATCAAAACCTACGAAATTACCTGAAAATTTTTGAAACAACTGAAAAGTCTACGCGAGGAGCATCACGGAGAGACGAAGAAGAAAATTAGAAGCAAAATTTTACATGTTCAAAAAAATTACAATTATTTACAAAAAAAAGAAAAATTAATCACGAAAAATTTATAGAGAAAATTAAAATAAAAAAAAAACTCAAAAAACATTTAGTAAAAATTTAGGAACACAAAAAAATTAAAACAAAATTATTGTGATGTGATATTTTTTCGATATCTTTTTATTGTTCTGGTAAGTAAATAAAGACAATTTATATATACTATTTCATTTATGAACATTATAATATATGAGTCCTAAGAACTCGTTAGAAATCTTATCAAATTTGAATTCCATAATAGTACTTTATAAATTAAATTTAATATATATATTTACTAAATCTATATATAAATACGTAAGCTGCACTCCATTGAAATATACATAATATATATTTGATTATATTAATATATTTTTTTCTAATATTTATATTTAAATGTATAACAATTTTTGTTTGGCTTATATATATTTCTATTCTCTATTTTTCATCAAAAGATTAACCTAAGTTTTCTCTGTTGAATTATTTTTTTAATTTTTATTATTTATGTCTTAGCTTTTTTAATTATTATTTTGTAAAAATTGCTAGACAGTAAAACAAGACAAATGTTTATTTAAAATAATTTGTATTTTTTTAACACATTATTTTATTAAAAAATAAAATTAAATTAAGAATCAGAGAAGTTTGTTTTGGGTAGTTAAATCAATAAATTTCCCCCAAGATCAATTTTATATTCTACCCAATCTAATGCGAATATGTGCACGTAAATAGCTAACAGACCTTGATCAGATCTTCGTAGTTAACTGAAAGAGTGGGCAAAGATCATTTGATTCGTCTCCAGACGCCATTCCTATAATATATCTGACCACCCAGTAGGCTTCAGCTCTCGACTCGGGCCTTCTCGTCGTTCGCTCAGAGTTCGGTCGTCGCCATCGCTGGTGTCGGCGCTCAGCTGCAGCAGAAACACACAGCATCAGCTAGCAGCACTCAGGAGGAGGCTGCTGGTCGTATGTGTATACAAAGGACTCCCGAGCAGAAGGCTTAGTTGTAGTAGTAGACTTTTTGCTTTTCTACATTCTCGTACACACACACACACACACACGCATGTGCATATGCACATGCACATGCACACGCTCGTGCTCATGCACATGCACATGCAGACGGATGCAATCAGCGTCACCAAGTTTGGGGCACAGGCACATAATGTAAACAAGGACATGCGCAGTGCAGCGCGGGCAGCGTTTCCCCAACTGGAGAAATGTTGCACTGCATGCAATGCAATTGCCTGCCAACTAGAAGATAGTGGACCGAAGAGGACGGTGCACTGGGGGGCTGTGCATCTACCAACTGAATTTGGAGTACATGGCAGCGGTGCCGGCGTCGCTGTCGCTGTCGCTGTTGCTGTTGCTGTTGCTGTCAACGTCAACGTCAGCGTCAACTTGCCACAATTTAGATGGCCAAAAAGGAGATGCAACAAACCCTACCATCGGCTGAGCCTTGCCGGCAGTCAGAGAGTGCCAGTGAGAGAGCCGAATAGATAGCTAGGGAGAGCGAGAGCGAGAGTCCGACAGAGAGAGAGATAGAGAGAGAGATAGAGGGAGGGCGAGAGAGAACGAACAAGAGCGAGAGAGAGAATTGGCTGCGAGTGCAGCCCGCAGTGCCCAAAGCATGCAACGCAAATGCACTTGAAGTGCGAGGCAGTGGCGGAGCCTGCATGCAGGAGGAAGCAGACACACACAAGTAGTCGTTGCTTCTTTTTTGTTTTGTTGTCTCTTTTCGCCTTATTTTTAGAAGTTATGCCTACTGGCCCGCCCCCACCCTCCGACCGTTTATTTACTTAGCCAGACTCGTAACTTTTACATGGGCAACAGCAGCGGCAGCAGCAGCAGCGGCAGCAGCAGCTGTTCGTGGAGGCTCAGCACGTGTAGCAAGCAACTGGCTAGATGAAGGCAGCCCAGCCTCACCCAGCCCTGCGACTGCGGGACATTGTGCGTTGCAATGCTGCATTGTTGATGACCATGATGATGACCACGGCGAGGCTGTCTGGCCCCACTGGGTGGCTGGGCGGAGGGTGGCACACGCACAGCCTGCAGCTGCACTTCTTTATCGTAGTCGTTGTCGTCGTCGTCGTCGTTGGCGTCGTTGGCGTCGTGAACGTGGTGCGTGGTTGGTCGGCTCTGTGGGCAGCCGGCTGTTTGGTGTGGGTCGGGTACGGGTGTGTGGGTGTGGGTGGGTGTGGGCTGAGAGGCTGACCCAACGGAAGTGTGGCCGCGTAGACGTTGCGTAGATGCAGCGCCAAGTTTTTTCTATTTCTTGGCGTGCAGTTTTTTGGACGCCAGGTCCACCCACCCGTTCAATGTGCGTTTAATGCAGCGTGTCGCCATGCAGTACATAGCCGCTCTATATAGAGCGCGCGCTGCGCCCCACCCCTCCGTGTGTGTGTAAGTTTCGCGCGCGCGAGCTTTGAGCAAGGAAAAAAACTTATCGCAGATACTTTTACATAGGAGTTGTATAACTAGTCAATAGGAGGGCCCGGGCACCACTGCCCCGCTGCATTTTGCGCGTCTGGTGGTTCTTTTTTTGGCGGTCGCACTGGCCGAGAGGGGCAGGATTTTGAAGAGGCCGTGGGGGCAGCCATGTACGCGTCGTGCTCGTCCGAGTTATGTTATGTTTTGTGCCGTGTTGTATCGTTGCCAGCCGTTAGCTGGTCGCTAGTTGATGGGACGCCGAACGCATCGCAGATCTATCGGCATCGGACGTGCGGGTAGTTGGCATACGGCTTTTGGATGTCTTCTGAGTGCCAGCCAACATTGCTTTTTTATATTCTCGGCTCGACGCACTGAGCAAAAGGACGCAAATCGCACACAGTAGCGGCAGCAGCTGCAGCAGTGGCCGAGTGGCAAACGGTTAACGGGCAACGCGCCGCGGAGAAGTCCTAGCAGAGACAGAGCTGGTCCAAGTCGTCGACGGTTCGGTTCATTTTCGGACTTGCTTATTTTCTAAAATACTTATACACACTCGCATTCGCATAGAAAAACCCATATTATTATATATACATATATTATATATATATTATATATATAATATATATATATAGATATATATATATATACATACATATAGTATATATATGTATGGATATATGTATGTAGCTAGATGAATGCAAAGTGCGCGCGCGTTTACCGCCCCCGAAGTCAACCTCGAATCGGTTCGCATTGAGCTTCGAAATACTATTCATATACAATAAATAACAAAATAAATAAATATATATATATATTTATATATATTTACAAATATATCTATATATATATATCTAATTCTGCCAACAGTGAACGCGAGTGTGAGTGCGTGTGATTGAAATTCCAATGCAATCTTTTGGATTGATGCAACGCATGAAAGAAATAAAACAAAATTCGCCCAAGCAAATTAATTTTTACAATTTAATGGCACCTAATTAAAAATAACAACAACAAGTATTTAAACAACAAAAAAGAAAAAGAAAAAGCCAAACTAAATATTCAATTTAAATATTTAAAATCGAAAATCTCCACAAGTTTTTCAAAAAGAAATTGAAATCGAATTTTCACACAACTTTTTCTTAACGTCTGCGTCGTCGTCTGATCCCCGTTTGAGTTCACCCTTCCCAATGGCTGCCTCAAGATTAAAAACTAATCGGATTCCCTTTCTCAAAGCTCCAATTAACTGTTTGTTTAATTTTTAAAAACGAAACAAAAATAAAATAAATAAAAATAAGTTAACCGATAAAAGATAAAATTGTTTTGCGATCTCATGTACGCATACAAATCGAAGCTGGTGCAGTTCGACAGATACTTTGACACATTTCAATTGCAAGAGCCACCAGGTTGGGATCCCTCGGATCGATCGCATCGCATTTCGTTAACGGCGACGGCGACGCAGACAAAAATGCCAAAGTTGGCCGCGCGTTGCTCACCGCAAACAACGAACCGACACTGCAGACAATCAGCATTAGCTGTGGACTTGAGAGAGAACCTCAACATTGCCATGGATAAATAACATCAGTAAACTGTCCTGTAGGTGATCGCACAAAACTCCCTTCAATATACAGATTAATATGATCTAGGGTTAAGGGTTAACTCTGGATATGTCTCAAGATGCACATTTGTTTAGCTGTTTGACTCTTGAGACACCTTTAGACTACTTTACCAATATGATCTTAGGCATCTATGTTGATTTTGGATATTCGATTTATTTATATACATTTTTTTTAAATTATTTTATATTGTTTTAAATAATTTGAAAGTATATTAATGTCTCTAAATATTCATGTGAATTTTTAAAATATTTTACTGTAACCTTTTACAAATATATATATATCTTTATTCAAATCCCTTTTAACTAATCTTATGAAAGCCGCATTAGGAATACTTGTTAGATTCGTTCTTCTGCAAAGGCAAACACGTGCTTTCTGTATTTTATATAGCAAATAAAACACGCTGCAAAGTAAAAGTAAAGAAAATGGAAAAGTCACATAGACACAGGCACACACACACACACATGCACAGAAATATAGAAAACATGCGAAAATTCCTTTTTATTACAGCAAAACTGAAACTAGAGTTTCCCCAATGTAAAATTCGCCTTGACTTCATCTGCTGCCGACGGCAAAAAGGCAAAGGCCGCATGAAAGCACTCACTCACACACACATACATTGCCTTATATCTAGGAAATGTATCTTAACTAATACAGTTACAGAGTGTATTTTATCTTAAGAAAGGAGCACATTAAGGTAGCTGCCCAAATGCTCGGCTGCCCTTTGCAGGGGTTGCTTAAGCTGCCACCCACAAAGCACGCGCACACACACACACAGAGACACACAGACATCCATACGCACAGCGCTCACACTCCATTTTGTTCTATTGCCCCAACGTGCAGTCTCTGTCGACGTCGCAGCTGGCGTCGCAGTCGCAGTCACTGTCGCTGTTGCTGCTGCTGCTGCTGATAGCTGCCCCTCCATGTATTTGAATTGCGCACTAACTCTAGCTCAAAGAGAGAGTTTTTTGTTGTGCTCCCCTATTGGTGTATATGTATGCGTGTATCCTGTTTTTGCATTTATTTTATTGCCTGTGGGGGAGGCAGCGCAGTCGACGATTTTATTTGCAAAAAAACCCCAAAGGGGGAGGCGTTCGTATTTTGTGTTTGCTGCTGCTGTTGCTGTTGCTGCTACACCTGCTACCCGATGTCCTGCCAATGTCCTGCGCTCGCGTATTTTTTCGCGGCTGCAGCGGGAAATACAATTTTTTGCAATCCTTGTTGTTGGCGCTGCCTGCCAATACACGTATGCTCACTCACACACACACGCAGGCCGTGATATGCGTCGCGGCAACGGCGACGTCCTCGGCCTATTCGCGGCGAAATAATTTTTCGCATTTTTAGTACAAAGCTTCACATCAACGTCGTCGTACAAACAAATTTTTATTTTCGGATTTTTCAATTACGTTTTCATTTATTTTTAAGTATTCATTTTGCGTGCACTAAAAAAACAAAAAAATCAAAAAAAAAAAAAACAACAACAAATACAAAACAACCAAATCATACAAAAATTATTCATATGAGTATATTGTACATGCATACGAAGTCTGTCCTCGAACAAAAAGCAACAGCAAAAGCCAAGATACTTTCAGTCAAGACAACCAAAAGCAAAAACAGACAAAATTGATGCATACTTTTTGCCGGTTTTGAAAAGCGAACAAACAAAAAATCAAAAACAAACAAAACAAATAATAGTCGGAACAATTTTCAAGTGCTATTTCGATCAAGGACAAAAAGAATCTCAACTCGATCTCTCTATAAGTTACTGGAAGAATCTTTCAACTGTCCCCAAGTATATTTCAGTTCGAATCTTTGCATTTACGTTGAACGCTAAAAAAGTTAAAACAAAACAAAACATTTTATTTTGTAGAAATAAAGAAAAATACAAAAGTAAAAATAAAATTAAAATTAAAAACAAAAGCACGAACTACTACGAGAAACACAAAATTCAAATGTAAAATCAAAAGTACAAAGCAAAGAAGATTGTTGGCAACATTTTTATAAGTATATACGTATTATTATTATTTGTATATATGTATTTTTTATACGACAACATCGCGAACAACAACAACAACAACACGAAAAACAACAACATTTTCTACAGCAACAAACACTGAACGCACGTGATGCTCTGCGATTCCACGAACTGGTAAGCAAATTGTATTTGTATGTGTGTGTGGCTCCAAATATTAAGGACATTAGGAGAAATCAAGCAGAACGACAGAGCGGCAAGATGCTGCCGCACTCAACAGTCGCCGCTTGGGCTGCTGCTTGCTCCTGTCCGCTGACTTCTCCTTTCTGGCAAGCTCGCTCGACAGCACTCCTAATACATCTTCACGCGACACAGCCTCTCTTCGCTCTCGGCGGCAGCTCACGAAGACTGCGCAGCCTTCGTGCGTTTTCGGCTGCTTCGTGCGGCGCTGCTTTCTAATTGCGTCCTCTCTCTTTAGCTGCCTGCACTGTGTAAAACCTGTGTGTGTGTGTGGGTGAGTGCATTACATTAGCATGCAACAGCAAGAGCAGCAGCAGCAGCAACACTTCGGCATCCTTCGGGCTTCGGCTGCGACATGCATGTGTGTGTGTGTGTGTGTGTGTGAGGGAGTGCGTCTCTTCATAGCAGGCAAGCTTGCTGGCTGCCTGCTTCTTCTAGTTCATCTTAAGCTACGCGCGCGTACGGTTCGCCTCGCCGTGCTCGTTCGTGCTCGTCGGTTCAGTCGTCGCCTCGCTCGTGAGGACACTTCGTCATCGGCTCTTCGCCTGGTGTTTCTTCGTCTAGGTATGTGTGCGTATCTGCTGGTGTGTGTGTGAGCAAGCGCACACTTACTTGCACTTACTGCCGCCTGCGTATGGGAAATTATCTGCTGCTGCCGCTGCCGACTTTGCCGCTGTCGCTGCCGCTGCTACGTCGTCTAATACATATATAAATAATATATATTATTATATAGATATACATATATTTAAATGCGCACTTCGTGCCGCTCGGGGTACATAGAAAAAACAAGCAGGCTGGCGTCGTTAGGTTGGAGCAAGCAAGCCAGCAAGTAAGCAACGACGACTGCCTGCTTGCAAGAAAGTGTTGCATACTTATGTGGGCAACTGACGTTGACGTCGCAGCAGCAGCAGCAGCAGCCGTAGTAGCAGCGACATCGCCTTGGTCTTTGGGTTTTCGGCATTTGGCCAAGCCAAGCATTTTACTTTTATATTCTAGAATACAAAATTCAGTACGTTTCTAGTCACGCGCGCTGGCAGAAGTTTGCTTGGCGTTTCTGTCTTCTGACTGCCGACGTTGACGCACGCCGCCTCGACTTGTGTAAAAATGCATTCAATTATCCAAATCAACTCAACTATAATAATCAACTAAAAAATAAATTCAAAAATTAATCAACCAAAAATATCTTACCCAGTGCATAAGCAACTGATCAATTTATAAGCCAACAACAAACTTAAATTAAAATGATTTAAAATTTTAAAATCCAAATAATTGTATCAAAATAATAATAATCATAAAAAAAATATTCTAATATCTGAAATATTTCGCTGCTGTTTGTGGTACGTGAGAGTTGCCTGAAATCAAAGTGAGATTTAAGATGAGTTTATTTCCTGCATACCCCAGAGCGGTCGACAGTTAGGCGCTCGATTAGCCGATTAGCCAACCAACGCGGCATCGCCACTCAAACAAACATAAACAATACACAGAGACACAGACTGACACACACACGCAGCAGCGGCTGTTGCTGGCATTGGTGGTGGCGAAGGCATTGCGCATACGACGCGTTGTCTCACAGTTTCGCTGGCTGCGCATTGGCAGCAACCGCTTCTTGGAATTGTCGGGGCAAAAAACTTGGCCGGAAATTATCTAAAGCCCTTAAGCCCAGCAGCCAGCAGCCAGCAGGCAGACAAATACGAAACAGGAGCGCCTTCGGTTCGCCGCAACGCTTCCTAAGTTTGTCAGCAAGCGGCAGCGGTTAGAGTTTCACACACAAACACAAACACACAGTCAAGAGAGCGCTTACTTATATAGTTGAAATACGCACACACACACACACACACACACACACGCAGAAATGCCTAATTTTATATAAATTCACACACACACACACTGAGGCAGACACAAATTGGGTTTCACGAGTCGAATATAAAAGCACTTGGCCTTCGTTTCTTGTGAGACATTCGATCGTCTTGGCTCGCAGCATCAGCGTCGTGGCCTCTCGACAGAAGCAGCAGCAGCAGCCGATTAGACAGGCAGCCAGCCTTTGGTCAGTTGGTCAAGCCATCGTCAGGTAGTCAGTTGTAGTCCGGCTAACGCAGCATCCGCTACGTGGGTACGTGTTGGGCGATTGTCGCACTTGTACCATAAAAACGAATTTTCTGTAGCTCAGCTAGATTGATAATGTGATAAATAAGAAATAATTTACTATGAATTCCTATCAAACTATAAGCTAAACAAAACTGTGATCAAAATACCAAATGTGTGCTCAAAAATTAAATATTCAATATTTAATGAATAATAACAAACAAAGAAATTTAAATGCATATTGTTAAAACTAAAGCATCAAGATATAGTGACATCAAAAGTTACATAAAAAATTAAATTATAATTATTATAATATGTGACTGAAATAAATTTAATAATTTAAATAAAAATATTTGTTCCATTTTATTTCTATAAAAGAGAAATTGTTTTTCAAAATAAAAATGTATTCAAAATTAAATGTTTTATAGGAGTTAATAAATTTGTTTTAGATACTTTTAATTTTATTAAATATAGATTTGCTTCAGTTTCAAGAAACATAGGTTATTATTTGCTAAAATTTTCATATGTATTATTTGTTACAATGCAAAAATATATAAAATTATAAGCTTATTATATTGTGTTGTACTAAAAATTAAAACATTTTAATAAATTGTCATTTAAAATTGAAAAAATATATTTATACGTTTATATTTTTTATTTTTATTTATTACTTATTTTTTCCTAACAGTCATGTTTCTGTAACAATTGTTATTTAGTTGTTCTTCTAAAGTTTTTAGGGTTAAAAACTTTTAAGTATTTCTTGTCTTTTAATAAAAGCGTTCTCTTATTTTCTATAGAAATTCCCTTTACCTTAACGAAACACAAAATTATGAACAAAGTTAAAAGCAAAACACAACAACTAATTCACTTCAAATAAACGTCTCTGAAAAAGCGCTGCGGCAACGAAACGAAATTGTTAAATATAATTTCTATAAAATGTGCCAAAAATATCTCGAGTAATTATTAAAAAACATAACTTGCAACAAATATAAAAAGAAGCTAACAAAATGTAAATGTAAATGAATTGAAATTCTTAAAAATATTTTGAATGTACAAAACGAAAACCTAAGAGGAAAAGTGCATGAAGTGAAACCATGAGAATGCTGAAAAATAGCATTCAGCGCGGCTGTGCCTTATAATTTATTTATGTTGCCATTTTATGAGAGAAAAGAAATGAAAATAAATTAACAACGACATACAAAAGTGTTTAGTGACACCCGCTCTTGACCCCTCAGTTGCCCGCAGCGCTTCGAAGTTTTTGTGTTGATACCTGAACCGTGCTGGCCCCCGCCCCTTACCCCACCTCTCCAATAACACTTGTGTTCAAACGCGCCAGCTACAAAATGTGCCACCAACCACGTCAGCATCAAACACCGTCCCAGTCACAGGCAGCAACTTGCCACGAGCTACTGCCACTGCCACTGCCACAGCCGCAGCCGCAGCCACTGCCGCTGGCCAGTGTCCAGTCATGGTGGCATCCACACGGAGCCGCTAACCCCGCCAGCAGCTAAGGCTGAGGCGCAACGCAGTTTCCGCTGTAACCAAATCGCCAATGGCTATGTAATCTTAAATTAAGGGTAAAATATCGCAAATGGTATTGGTGCAAAAACAAAAAACCAACACACAAAAACTATAATAATATACGCCTGTTAGTGAGAAAATGTTGACTTTTCCAAGACTCAAAAAAATGTTAGAGCTGCTAAGCGTTGAGCTGTGTTTCCTTCTGATTGTTTAGCTTATGCAATAGAAGACTTTTGATAGAACTTTTGGCAGGAAACGAAATCATAATTTATTAGCTTGCACTAGCAAAGTTTATAAACAACTAAAAAGCAGCAAGTTTTCATTATATTTATGTATAGTTTATATATATATATATATTTTTTTTTATTTGACTTACTACATTTTAATATTTTTTCCATCATTTAAACATTTTTCTTTTGCTATAATAGATTTGGGACTTTTCATTCTAAAGAATATTTAAATTGAACATTTTTATTTTAATACTATATTATTTTAAGGCTTCAAATTTTTTTTAATACATTCTTTATAGTTATTAATTTTTAATATTGAATGTATATTTATTTAGCATTTATTATTATATTTTATTCCAGTTTCACTTGCAGCTTAACATGATTGCATACGTAAGAAATGCTGTGTGGCATATAAATGGCAAAAGAAATAAATTTAAATATATCATAAATTACAAATGAAAGTTTAGATACATCTTCAGCTCCTTATCGATTAGCTAGCATATTGAGCGTCCTTTTTCCTAACATCATTTTGTTTTGTTGCAGCCCTAAAATCGTCAGTCAATCGTACAAAATACTAATCACAACATTCTTGTGCGCCTCGTGCAACTGTTTGCTCTCTAATTGCAGGTTACACCATATCGAGAAGTTATCCAATGAGAAAGCCGCTTAAATTTTGGTAAGTACCCGTCCATAAAATAGAGCCCCTAGACTTAAGACTAAACTGACCAAAGCACTAAAGTCTTCGGCAAATGAGCTCCTTTGTGTGTTGCGAGTGGACTTCATTTTTTAATTAGAAAGTCAACACAGCTCGTCCAGCTAGTCTGGCGACGTAGCTGCATATGTGTACGAAGAAGTGACTAGGAGGAAGAGAGATCAAGGGGGAGAGGAGAGACGCCTTTGTGAGCTCTCACTCCAGAGCTGTGCGCTCGGCTTTGTTTACGCTTATTTGTGTGCTACTTAAGATGAAATGGCAAGAAAAGTGACGTTGATGCAGGGGCTGCCAGAGCAGAGCGAATTGGCTGAGCCATCGGCCGCTAGAGACTAGGAAGGAGGCAGTTCACTATATGCAAGGCAGAGCTGTAGCCCGTGTCCATTTTAATTTTAGTTACTCTTAACGCAACGTTGACTTCCAATTCTTTTCATTTATCTCTCTGTCTCTCTGCGTCTTTATCTTTTATCTCTCTCTCTCTCTCTCTCTCTCTCTCTCTCTCTCTCTCTGTCTGCCCGCAATATGTGTGGCATATAAAAATTGACGCTGACTAAGAAGACGAGGTGTTTGGGGTTTGGGGGCCGTTTGGTTAGGCGCCGCCTCTTGAGGCAGACGGAAGCGGAAATTGCTGAAGTTGCATTTGTATAAGTATGACTGTGTGCGTGCGTCTATGTGTGTGTAATGATGCGACATGTTAGACTTCTGCTGTCAGCAGACGCTGCCGCTAGTTGTTGTTGCCGTTATTGCTGCCGCCGTGCAACATTTACAAGCAGTTGCAATTATTTTCAGCTTAAATGACAAAATGCAAGGAAACAAGTCTTAAGCATTTGCTCCCACCTATCCAAAGCCAGCCCAGGCCCTAGCCCAGGACGAGGACTCGTTATTATTATTCTTGTTGTTGTATTGTTTGTAATTGTTGTTGTTACTGCTGCAGCTGCTGCTCCTGCTGCTGCTACTGCTGGCAGGCAGCTCCTCCACGCAAGTTGCCGACGTGTAAATGAGTTTTTTTCCTAGATGCAAAAATATCCTGTACGATTAGGATTAGGGTATGCTAGAGGCACAATGATGTTAAGTATTGGTAAATAAATGTTAGTTAATTCTATTAAACATTTTACTTTACTCTATTTAATTTTGGTTAAACGACAAGGATTTTGCTTGAAATATAGCAACTAAAACTAAGAGTTACAAATTTTTTATAAAGGAATTTTAAGTATTTATATTTGTTACTAATATTAATCTGGTATGCAACTTTAAGCTTGAAGACATTAAATATAAGTGCCTCAACTAAATATTTTCATAATTTAAATTCTAAAAGTATATTTTAAAAAAGTTACCCATTGCATATAGATTACCTGAGAATAGCAACTCAGCAGACAGACAATCTTAAATATTTTTATTTGCTTATTATAATTATTATTTATTAATATTATATTATTTACCTATTCATGCGATAAAAAAAATTTAATATTTCTCCCGAAATATGTTACAAATATATTTTCAAAATTGTTTTGACAGGCATCTCATAGTCGATCAGTTCGGTTTCTTTCCTTCACATCATGAACTTTGCATATCCCCGCATTGTTGTTGTTGTTGTTGTTCTTGTTGCAGTTGTTATCGCTATGTGTGTTGTGTTTAATTTGAACAGGCCCAACTTTGGCCCGGCTGCTTGAGTCACGAAGCCTGCTCTTATACGCCCCTGTCGCTCCCTCACTTCACTCTGGCTGACTGTTGTGCTGCTGCTGCTGCTACTTTGCCCGTTTTCTTTTCATATTTGCCACATGTGCGGCGACAACAAAAACTTCTCATTTGGCTGCCTGCCTGCCTGCTTGCTGGCTGCTTAGCTGCTCTTATGTCGGCCTAAGTAAGTGCACCTAAGGCTACTTATGAAAAATGTAAATTAAAGTTGACTTTTAGGCGCACAATGCACGGCGAAGTCCCTGCTCGGCCGCCTTTGGCAAAACTTTGCCGTGCTGGACAGTGTAAGGTTTTAAGAAAGTTTCCCCATTGAATATTTAGTATGGCTTCTGAACTGAAAAGTCGTGTGGAAAGTTTCGACTGTTTCGCCATGCACGGACAACTCTCAGCTAAACCGGAAATCGTTTTAAGAACGGAAGTGAAAATTCTGGCATAACAGCAGCAGCGGCAGCAGCAGCAGCAGCAGTTGAGCGCAACCATCTAAACACACATCTAACAGCGTCCATCTGGGGACCGCGTAATCTTCTATTCAAACTAAACAATAAAAAACCGCGACTACAACGCAAATTCATTCAATTGCAAAAAGAAAATTACCCTAAAAAAGCTAAACACAGCAGCCACACAGACCGAGGTATCTACAAAAGCTAACTATAGCAACAAGTCGTTATGATTATCTAGAATTAAATAAAGCCCTCACATATACACTCACCCGCTCACACACACGCACACACACATAGACATAAACATAAAGCACAAGTCTGGGAGTCGACTCGAGCTCTGGCCATTGGCCAATGGCAATCGCTCACTTGAGCGTTGGACCAAGTTGCACGCCTCGCTGAGCAGAAGCCGCGACCCCGAGCCGCATAGTCGTTTCATGCCGATCTGCAGCCCCCACCCCACCGGCCCCAGCAGCAGCCGCCGCCAGCTCGGACCCAGTTTCCCATTTCAACGATCGCGCGCTCTGTTCGCGTCGCTTTGGAAATTAAGTCAGCAAATGACTTGTAGAACATCAACACATGCCCAGCGACTGGCTGGCTCTCCGTCCCGTCGTCCGCCGTGCCGCCGTCTCGCCGTCCGCCTGCCCAGCTGTCCATTAGTATCTGTGAGATTGTTTTTTATTTGGGCTATGAGCTGGCGACGCAACAACAACGCGCCAGTGCAGCCGGGCAACAAGATAATCAAGTGTAATTTATTTCGTATTTGGTGCGCGCCATGCATGAGTAAAACGAATACGACAAAGTTTGACTCGGACTACGGCTACTGTGGCCGCTGAACACAGCCGGCCATCTAACTATCTAGTATCTAGAAACGCTCGCTGAGATAAATACAGCGACAACTAAAAACACACATACATACATATAGATATATAGATATTCGAACTGGACCGCACGGCTTAGCTCCAATACAACAGCAAGACAAGTCAAGCAAAGTATTTACTAACGACATTTCAATACACTTGAATGGAACAAGAGACTCAGCATTCTTATTATATATTATATCATAATTTTTAAGATATTCAAAATAATTTAAAAACAAAATTTGTATTTCTAAATTGACGCAATGTTTTTTTCTTCCACAATTGAATAATTTTTTCATTTTAATACCTTAAATAAAAATATAAAATATATAATTTATTTATCGCAAAAGTTTTTATTTCAATTTTATAATTTATTATATATTTTAAAATTTCAAATAATTAAATTTATTTTTCATTTCGTTTATCATTGAATTTAATTTTAATCAAATATTTTAATATAAAATGTTACCAAACAAATATTTACAAATTTATTACTTACGTATTTATTTATATTTTTATTATATAATATATATATTTAATGTTTATACATATTTAATTTAGTTTGGTTTTATTTTTTAATAAACAAAAAATTTCTTAAGACGATCTTTATGCAACTAAAGATCATCTTAAAGATTAAAGATCGCCTTAAATAAAATAAAATTAAAATATTTTAGCTGTTTTTTCTCAATTAATATGGTTTATTAAAGTAAACATTTCATATTTCATCTTGTTTTCTATATATTTATAAATACCCATTTTTTTCAATACCCAATTAAAGACTTGAGCCAATAGACAGGTATTGCCTGCAACAGATATACTAGTGGACTTTTTTTTACCCCTATCAAACTTAGAAAGTTAAAAAACACTCCCAATGCCAATCATCTCGACCGGATGCTCGTGCACTTGGCGTGTCGCTATGGATAACAATTTCGATTTGGAACTCGGTTAGAATGCTGATTCTATGGATCTCGAGCCCCGCTCGCGTTTTAAGTATCTCTCATACTATGTAAAAATCATTGAAGCATCGCATTACACAGACCCAGTCTGGTGCAGTTCGGCTCGAACTCGTTCGAAGACTCGAATAAATTGGCAAGGCGGAAGCTTAATAGTCAGCCACGTCGCATATCTATAGACATAAATACTTGTATATTTAATGTTTCCCACGTGCAGCCCGCCACCAACAAGTGGCACACACACCCTCGAGCCATGCCCACACCCTGCCTCGGCCACAACAAGTTGCAGCCATATAGCACGCACCAAGCCCGAAATGAATGGAACTGAAAAAGGGGGAAACGCGACATAAAATACTTATTAAAAAAGAGGCGAAAAGTTAATAATATGCGAGAAAGCAGCAAACAGCCAACAGCCAACAGTCCACAGTCCACAGTAAACAGAAACTGTAAAAGGTAAAAGCGTCGCCCATGAAGCAAAGTTCCGATGCCGTTGCACGTTGGTGGTTGTCGATGCTGCCGCTGCTGTTGCTGCTGCCACAGACAGCCACTGGCAACATAAAGCACGGGTCAGCGAAGGTGGTGGTGGCCAGCGCAAATCTTTCAAGAGTAGTTCCGCTTTTTTGTGCTGTGGCCACAGTCGCAGCACATCCGCTCCAAGCTGGCCGCCTCTGTCACGAAGAACATGTCAGGCCGTGAGGGAGTAGGCGCTGATTATCTTCTGTAATGATTACAATTAAAAGCGACTCGCGCGGTGGGCGGGGCACTAGGCGTGAAATGAGCGGCACAGGCCAAGCCGCTAGAGCGGGAGAGGCCTGCTAGGAGGGGGCAGTGGAGGCAGCAAGGTGCAGCTGATCACTTGTAGCTTGCGCCGGAAGTAGGCCCCATTTTGTGAGTGTGTGTACGTGTGTGTATGTGAGGGTGTGTGTGTGTGTGTGTGTAAAAGTCGAGCTCAGTCTAAGTTCTTGTTGCGCATTGGCCAGCAAAAGAGACAGAGATTCAAATAATAATGCTCAACAATTGCCATGTTCCGCTTAATGAGCAGACTGTGACGCTGTCTATGTGTGAGTGTGTGTGTCTCTCTGTGCGTGTATGTGTGTGTGTGTGTTGTGGGTGTATTTCTTTGCGCTTCCATAAGCAGCGCGCCTCAGCGAATCACTAGGCGAGACCAGAGAGAAATCGCCGCTTTCGATCGTTAGTCGCTCGGCCCCCTCAGACCCCAGCGCCACCTCCCCTGCTGCTTCTCCTTTGGCCCCACAATTGATTTCGCCGCGTTTCGTATTTGCTGCTCGCCGGCGTCGTCGCTTGGCTGCCTCTTCGATTTAGTTCACTATCTCCCTCTGCCCACGGGCTCGGCCCGGCCGTCACTTATCTTTCATTAGAGGCATTGGCCGCCGTTCGCCGCGCTGATTAACTTGCAAGTCGGCTCGGAATCTCATTGGCTGTTTCGCTTTCCGGGGGGCTGGGCGACGCCTTTGCCGAGCTTGAGGCTTGAGGCAGCTGCTATGGCTAATCAATAAATCACTTCTTCACGGTTTTCTTAATTAAAACTTTTTTGGCCAAAAACAAGCCACAGCCTCGCTTCTCTAATAAACTTTTCCACATGCCATGAAAGACAAAGTTCCAACAACAGCAAAAAAAATAAAAAGAGGAAAATAGCGAAAAATTGATTAACTGCCCGAAGACCACAAAAAACTTCGGTTCAGCAAAGTTTCGAACCCTTTCCAATAAGAAAAAGTTTTGCAACTTCCAACAAGAAAAGGAGGCAGCCCTCCGAGGAACATGTGAAGCTGAAGCAGACAAAAACTACTGAAAACTGAAAACTATTAAACGCTTAAGTCAGGCGGAAAATGAGACAAAATAGTTGCAGAACTGAGACACTGCGAGGAGAGGCACAAATATGCTCAGCCTTAATTAAGGGCTGCTTGAGGAAGGAACATCAGAAAGAAGTCAAAAAAAAAATAAATTCAGATGCTCGAAATAAATTCGACTAATTGGCAAGCGCGAAGAGTCAAGGGCCAAGGGGCCAAGTCGCCACTGGGGCTGGGAAAAACGATGCAAACAACCGCAAAGCAGCAGCGACAAGAAAAATCAAAAGAAATCGCAGCGAAAACTCAGCGACTCAGCGACTCGACCCCACTTGACGCTAACCGTTAACCGTTAACCGCTTAAGCTGGCCACACTTATTTATGGTTTCTTCTGGCGTTTTCTTGAAATATTTACCCAAGCCAAACAATGGAGCCAAGAACAAAATCAAAATCAGAAAAAAAGGCAAAGTCAACGACACACACACACACCCACACACACACACACACACACACACACACACACACTACTACTACAGTCACAGAAAGTTGCTGCTTGGGGTCTCTCTATTGACATAATTTTTGCCACAAGTCACACTCAAGGCGTTGGCCGGGCACTTGAGCACGAATTCCAAGGACGAATCCACCCCCAATTAGTTGCCCGGCGTATCCTGCCAAAGACGTTGTCCTTTTGCATGTTCTTTTGTTAATATTTGTTTTCTTTCACTTGATTGTTTGGGCTCAGTTTTCAGTGTCAGTTACAGTTTCTGGTTGGACTTCTGGTTGGGTTCTGGTTGGGCTCTGGTTGGGTTTCATTTAAATGCTCGTTAGACGACTTTTGCCGCAAATTAGCCTTTGTTTCGCTGATTAGCCAGACGCTTCCTTATTGGCATTTCCGCCCACAGTTTATGCAAAGCATATTCAAAGGGATATTCGGGGAACTCGATGTGAGTCTAATCGTAGTTTAGGCGAAATTGGGATTGCAAGGAACTCGCTCTATTGGGTTCGCTTATCTAATCGGAGTGTGGGCCGCACGATTCGCCCAAATCTTCTACACACTTCAGTCCTTGATAAGCGGCGATTGCGACTACATATAGTATGTATATCCTATCTAATCAGGGGCCAGCTAAAATATTGACTCGCATTGTTTGCATAGTCAACTTCTATTTGCTTATTAGCTTCAAGTATTATCAGCCCTTCAACGGGTCTCCACACTCACTGTTTGCATTGTAGCTTATCGGAGAGGCTTTCCAGCATTTGAATGCATTTTCATAATTTATGTGAGACCTTTTACCTGTTGGCCCAACCCTTCCTTCCTTCCCTTGCCTTTTTATTTCCTCCGCCAACAAATGAAACCAACTCGAACTTCCGCTTTCAATAAGTGTCTAATAAGCGCAAAGTTCTTGCTTCAACCCTTAGTTTAGGCCCAGTTTTACTTAGTTAGTTGGTTCCCACCGTGTGGAGTCGGCACCCCTCTGCGGAGTTTCCCGGATATTGTTATTGGTTTCTGCTGATGGCCATGTGAACGCCTCTTCCTTCCGCCGTGCGACGCCTACGCCAGCGCTCGAGCCGCCCAACTTGTTGTTGCTTTCGCTTAGCCAATTCGCCAAATGTGCAAAATGATTGCGGCTTCGTGTTGACCTCACCCCTCCAACCTCGCTCTGGCCAAGCTGCCAATGCGAGTTGCCTAATGTTTGAGCCACACGCGAGCTGAAAATTGCTGTGCGAAAAAAATGCACAGTTGCAGTCACTGCTGACTGTTTGGGAGGCACTGGAATGGGGGGAGTTAACAGAAAAACAGTGAGTGTGCGAAAGACAGTTGCACACTCACTGTTCACAGTTTGTGAGCTATTGCCAATTGGATTCAACTTGAGTCTTATTGGAAGCCAGATTATACGATTCTATTGTATTTAATCTTAATTTCAGAAACAAACACTCAGAAACATTATAAAACTTATGAATTGGAATCAAGTGGGGGAAGCATCAACCCTCCCCTTGAAAATGAAATTAAAATTGAAATGAATTTTTATTGCAATATGTAGGTGTGTGCATTCATTCATATATGTTTTGCATTTTAAAAAATATACCAACTAAATATTTACTCTACTATCACTTAGAGTTCTAAAGAGCAGTTAACAGTTTTCACCTAGTTTTCCCAGTTGACGCTGATTCGTTTCTATGTCGTCCTTTGCCTTTTTGTTAGTTTGGAGATTTCGTTTAATTTTTTGTTTTATTTTTTTTTTCATGATTTCTTATATAATTCTTTCCAACAACTTGGTGACATTTGGAGGCTAGAGCGAAAGCTGAATCAACGGGGTCTTCGGCGTACGTAGACGATATATGTATGTATGCATATATACTTATACATATACATATTTATACACATATGCACATTATATATATAATTGCATGCATATATAAATATATACATATATATATATGGGTACTGATAAATATATATATTTAGGTGTATATATATATTAATACTACTTGGTCACGTTCTTGCGCTGCTCGGCGATGTCCTTCTCGTTCAGGTGAATGACCCGGCGACCGAAGCGCGCTGTCAGCTTGGAGAAGAAGCCCACGCGGGAGGCGGGCTTGGTGTCGTCCGCCGATAGTGGCGGCGCCTGATAGGCGTCCTCCTCGCCGTTGGTAGAGGCGCGTCCGTGCTTGCTGCTGCGGCCCTGGCCGAAGTGAAACGTCGCGCGCGCCACATTGCTGCGCGTGAACGGCTTGTCAGAGGACTTATCCGCCGGTGTCGGGCTCGGCATGGATGTGGGCGTGGTTCGACCAGCGGCGGCGCTACAGGCGCCGGCTGCCTGGCCATTCACTTGCAGCCGCTCCAGCAGGCGCCCGTCCATGGGCGACTTGGGCAGCTGGGCTCCATTCGTGTGCGTGCTCGGCTCGGCCTTCTCGTAGAGCGTGCTGGGTCGGCGCCCCGAGCCCTGGTAGTGGAAGCGCTGCGGACTCTTGGCCAGCTTCTGCGCCTGGGCCAGCTGTCGCTGGGCACTGAGCAGCGTGGGCTTCACATCGGTGCTAGCAGTACCATTGGATGTGCCTGCGCGCTTGCCGAGCGGCGTCAGCGGGGACCGATTGCGACTGGGCGTGGCGGTTGCGCAGGAGCTGCTGCTGGTGCTGGTGCTGGTGCCGTTGGTGGTGCTGCTCGAGCTGGAAGAGGCTGGCTTGCGGGCGGGTGTGCGGCGTGTGGGCTTGGCGGGTGGTGCTGCTGCAGCGGTGGTGCTCGGAGTGTGTGGGACCTGTGCAGGGCTGGCCGTTGCCAAGGCATTGGCCACGCGGGGCGGCAAGGGGCGACTCGTGGCCGAGAGGCTCTTCTCGAGGGGCAGCGTCACCTGCACACAACTGGCGACGGGCAGCACGCTGGAGGAGGAGCTGTCCGATGTGGGTGTCTCCGACGACGGTTGGCGGGAGTTGCGCGGCTTGGTCACGCCCAGCAGCATGTAGGTGCAGTAGATGTCATCGAAGGCCTGGTTCCTCAGGGACGCCTCGATGTCGCGCCGCTTGTAGCCCATGTTGACCAGCATATCCAGCCGGATGGCGTCCTGCAGCTCCATCGGCTTCTCGCGATACGGGCGCAGTCGGTCGGCCTCCTCATGCCCCAGGTTGATCCACTTGTCGCCCATGACGCTGTTCAGCGTGGTGCGCTTGGCGGGGTTGAGCACAAGGAACTTGCGCATCAGATTCTCACAGTCCATGGAGATGTAGTAGGGCACTCGATACTTGCCGCGCAGCACGCGCTCCCGCAGCTCCTTGAGCGTGCCCCCATCGAAGGGCAGGGAGCCGCTGACCAGCGTGTAGAGCACCACGCCCAGCGACCAGGCGTCCACCTCGGGGCCCGCGTACTTGCGGCCCATGAAGAGCTCCGGCGCCGCATACGGCGGACTGCCGCAGAAGGTCTCCAGCTGGGCGTTGGGGTCGAAGGTGTTGCCGAAGCCGAAGTCAGCGATCTTGATGTTCATGTGCTGGTCGAGCAGCAGGTTCTCGGCCTTCAGGTCGCGGTGCACCACAAACTTGCTGTGGCAGTACTGGATGGCCGAGACCAGCTGGCGGAAGATGACGCGGGCGTCGCGCTCCCGCATGCGTCCGTTCTTGACCAGGTGGTCGAAGAGCTCGCCGCGACTGGCGTACTCCATGATGAGGTAGAGCGTGCGCTCCGACTCGATCACCTGGAAGAGCCGCACGATGTTCGGGTGGTTGAGCAGCTTCATGATGCGCACCTCGCGGTACAGCTTCTGCCGCGCGCTGGTGTTGAGCTGCGTCTTGTCTATCACCTTGATGGCCACCTCGCGGCCGGTGGGCACGTGCAGGGCCAGCTTCACCTTGGCGAAGTTGCCCTTGCCCAGCGTCTTGATGATCTTGTAGACGCCGTTGCCGTTGCCATTTACATACGACTGAAACTTGAGCTCCGCCCCATTGCCCATGCCATCGGTCGCATCCTGGCCGGCTGCGGCTGCCTGGCTGCTCTGGCGAACCGTTGCGCTGCTGGGCGTGGCCGGCCCCGCCCTCGATGGCGTTGCACCTACCAATGCAGTTGCTGTAGCGGTGGCGGTGGCGGCTGCGGCTGCGGTCGCACCAGCTGTTGCACTTGCAGTGGGACTGGCGGAGGCGGAGGCTGTAGCTGTGGCTGTGGCTGTGACCGCTGTCGGGGATTTACTGATGCAGTTCTCCTTCTCGGATGTTTTGAATGACTTTGGCGCTTTCTCGTCTGCTGCTGCCGCTGCTGCTTTTATTTTTGCCGCACTCTCATCTGCCAAGCTGAATTCTACAATTTCTAAATGTTTATCCGCCGACATTCTAAACTAACAAATTTTGTAGAGCTTCAAACACGAAACTGACAGCTCAACAGCTCCGACCTCTCCCCTTCAAGTACAGCCGAGTGGCGCAGGATTTCAGTGCACGTCGCAGTTTTGCGCACGCCGCGCACGCGTCCTTCTTTGTAGCAACTGGCAAATGGACGCTAGCTGCCCCTCCGTCGCGACCCTCCGCTGAACTCAAGGCGTAATCGTTGACTCGTCTGGTTTTCCACCTTTGAACATCTGCTCGTTTTCGTCGGCACCCTCCTGGCGTGGCCTGGTAAGCTTTAAGATAAGACCCGCCAGGGCAACCGCTGGCCGGGCGCGTGTGTTGGTAGCTCTAACCCTCAGCTCTCATTCAGCTGCCGTCGGCATGGCTGATAAGCATTGCTCGTCCTCGGCAGGATCGATCGCTTTGTCTCGCCCTCCTTCGAACTCAACAACCCCTCGACATTCGGCCGCAGGCGCAGGAGTCGCTGTCGGAGCCACAGGCAAATTGCTTTGCCTAATGCCTCATGTGGCACGAGCGCGTAACTCAATCAGCCTTTTCGTAGTGCTCGTTCCTCCTTGCTCCTTGCACTTCTTGCACTCCTTCCCCCTCGATGACGCTGCTGTTTCGATCGTGTGCCGTTGCTTTTGTTGGTGTCAAATTAAAGTCCACTCGGCTTATCGCTGCGCGTTGACAACGTCAATGTGTGTGATCAGCTGCATGGAAGGAAAAAGGAGTGAAAGGATTTTATTACAGGTGATAAATGAATGTGGGGAAAATGGGGTGAAACGTCAGGATAGCAGCTTACAAAAAATCTATTTTATTACTATTACAATCTTCACCTATCTTAATGCTTCTCAGATATCATATATCCTTTTACACGAGTATTAAATCACCATGGAGTGCCAAATGAAAAATCATTTAAATAGCAGAGTTGTAATATAATTGTCTTTGTGAAATATGTCCACCGTTATTTACATCAAAATATATAAATATATGTATATAATAGGCAAAAGAATGTAAGGATCTAACTACATAACACTCTGTATATCTGACTACCTATCTATATATATCTACACAAATACTGATCTTTTTTTTTGTATACTATATCATTCCGTGGCAATAGATCCTATTAAACAATTTATATCATAACACATACATATGAAATAGTTTAGCTTCCTATATATTCCTTAACATGGATATAAACTTCTAGGTTATTCTATAAGATGTATAGTAAAATGAGATCAGTCGGTACGGGACATGTACTTTTTCTAACATATGCAATACCAAGTGACAGTCCAACTCGATGACGATCACTTGTTTTACCTAAGGAATACAACCAGTACAAAATTCAAGCGACTCTTCTTCTTTTTGCATTCATTTTGGTGCGCTTTTGCACCACTGTACCCAGTGCGATCCTTCCAAAAGTAATTTGCTCTCCCAGACCGTTAACAACCTTCCCTTGTGCGCCGTTCTTCCATTTCGTTTCGTTTTGTTTCTTGATTCCCTCTTGTTTTGCACTTACATTCCGCTTGCATATCCTGCGATCCTCTACCTAGTCGAACTACCCTAGCAGCTACCTACTTACCTTTAACAAAACACACTCACACACACACACACACATAGCGGGGAAAAAAGAAATTAACTCATGCAACAACTACAACAAAGGAAACGAAACTGGTCCTTAATCTGGCTTTTCTTTGCGCCTCAGCATTCGCTCGTTCGCCCTGTGCGACGTGTAACAATTTCTCGTTCTCGCTTTGAACTCTTCCACACACAGACACACACACTCACACACTCGCATGTGCATGTGTGCCGACAGCCTGTGTCCTTGATCCTGCTTACTTGTTTTCGTTGTTTCGCTGCCTTTGTTGTAGCTGTTGTTGCTCTAGCTCTGCTGTGGCTTGCAACATTTTCTCAAATTTTGCCATCGTCATTCTCATTCCCTTATTCTCATCCAACCCTGACTGCCTGCTGCTGCCTGCCTGCCAGCCTGCCTTACTCTCTGCCTGCTCTCTCCCTCTCTCGATCTGTCTCTCTCTCTCTCTCTCTTGCTTGCGCGTCTCACTTGACCGTTTTGGGTCGCATGCAACGGCATTGTCATCTCCTTTTCTCGCTTCCTCTTCTTACTCTGCTTACTCTGCCGGGCTGTGCCGTTTTCTTTGTCTCCTTTATTCGTAATTCAATTGCAGCTGCTTCTTTTATGTTTTCATTCCTAGTAATTTTGGCCTACGAAAATACGTGCGATTTGCAATGTCAACAAAACTAAAAATAAATACTTTAGAGCAACAACAATTGGCAACAGCTATGAATATTTAGTAATTCGAATTTCAACTAGCGTTGCAGTGGCCCAAGTTCAATGTACCCCAAAGTCCCCTACACTGCGCTCCCCTACAGTTGCAGAAGTAAACAGAAAGTTAAAGTAAACAGAGGACGGGGAGCGAGGGGGCTCGTTAACATTCATGTGTCGCCTTTGTTGCTGCTTCGCCCTCTGTTCTCTGGCAGTTTAGCGCCTTCTCTTCATTTCGCCTCATTCTATTTTGATTCTTGTTCTTGTTCGAGCGCTTCTCAGAAGCAACGACCACAACAGCAAGAAGAAGAAGAGGAACAGCCCACTCTCCCTTAGCCGTTACTCGCGATCGTCGCTTGCCTGTTCGCCTCTTCTTGATGTTTATCTGCTGCTGGCCACAGAAACTCTTCCCACTGAGTCATCGGGCAGACAACGGAAGGCCCGCAGCTTGAGACGCCAGTGGCGGCAGCGGCAGCAGCAGCAGCGACAGCGTTTGGTCTTTCGCTTTCCACTTGATCTTCGGGCTCTCATTTCTTGCGCGCGTCTCTTTCACGCACTTTTCTACTTTTCCATCCATCGCTTGCCCTTGGCTTTGCCCACACACACACACACACACACACACACATGCAGAGAGCAGGCACAGTTACTTACGCTTCCATTAGCGTGCAGCCATCTCTTAATTGTTTTATTGCTTCTACTTTGACACTATTTCTTTGGAACGGCTCTGGCTCAAAGTTTTTTATCTTTTGCTGTTGCGGAGTGGACTTGAAATCGCAATTCCCAGCGGATTGGATCGCTTGGTTCATTAATAAAACGCCTCTTTAATTGCAAAGAAAACGCCCACTGCAACAGCAGATGGGCAGACGGACAGACACCAAGACAGACCACAGACTGAGAGCCCCGATAAGGCAGACAGTCCCCACGGAGCGAGCGTTTATCTTGTGCCAATGTCCCGAAATCGAAAACCAGAAATCAAAAGACCAAAGCAGCGCCAAGATAATTGCACATTTTACTTACGCTTCGATTCGTTCCCGTTGCCGCTGCCGTTCCAGTTTCCATTCCCGTTCCCGTTCCCCGGGCAGCAATCAAAAACAAATTAGAGTTAATCCACACAATCCACACACATGTGCTGCGAGCGCGATCCGAGAGTGTATCTGCGACTCTGCGCGACGAACTTGAAGACACAAAGCGCGTCGTTGTACTGAACGCACAACTCCAAGTGGCAGTGCCCAGGCCCAGGCCCAGTTCCAGATCCATGCACATACCGACACAGGTCTGAGACGGAAAGAGAGAGAATCTTAAAGAACTGCACGCGAGGCAGATGTGCGCTGAGCGGTGAGAGCGAGCGTGCGGCGGGAGAGCGAGCCTCTTACGCTCATCGCCGTTTGTGCTCTTTGCACGCTCATTCTTTGTGCGGCTTCTTTCGCTGCTGAGGCTCAAGCGCTGAAGGTCGTTGTATTTCCTTGAGCGTTTCTTGAGCCGTGACGTCACAGGTAGGCAACGATGACGGCGTCGTTGGACAGGGGAAATGATTGGTGCAGCAACTTCGTGCTCGGCTTCGTCTTCGTTGTCGTATTCGTATTCGCTCTTGTCTTATACTTCGCTGCCTAGGCCGCTTCGGGTTGAGTTTCTGCGGCGAATTTATCGTCAAATTGCCTTTGTAGTGGTTCGCCTCAACTTCTTCTCCTCAAACTTAGCTGGTGTGGGTTTTCTTACAGCAACTGTTGTCGTGGTGGTAGTGTGGCCGCGGCCCTGTTGCCGACTCTTTCTAGTTGTGCTTGTGTGTGTGTGTTTTGAAGTTTCTTATTCGCCGTTGGCTAGCGCTGCGTGTCGCTCGCTGTACGTGTGTAAGTGTGTGTGTGTGCGCGCTATCTTATCGCACGCTCAATCAAGTGAACGCGTTTGTTGGTGTGGGTGACTGCGACTGGGACCAATAAGAACGCAGCAATCTTGAAGTGGATTGCGCTGCAGCCCTGGAACCAGCTGCATTTCCCATTTAGCCGCTACAGAGACAAAGCCAACAAAGCCAAAACAGTTTGATTAAAAACCCAAGCAGAACTTGCCACACCGAATAAATAATAAAATGCATTTGGCTTTGCTCTTCCCATTCCCCTTTTTTTCTTCTTTTTTTTCATTTAAATGAAAAGAAAAATTATGATGACAAAGTAGGCGGCGAGGGCTAAAGGAAAAGGGGGCGGGAGGCGGGCGGCTGCTGCAGATTCTGCTGATTATAATAAAAGTTTTTCCTTTTTTATTTTCTATTTCTTTTTGATTTTTACTCAACTCTCGTTCCATTTTGTCGTTTCACGAGTTTCTTTGGCCGCGACGACTTTGAGGCGCTTGATTAAAAAGCTTTTGCATATTTCTGCCTTTTGATTGAAATTACTCCGAGATAAACTTGCCCCACTCGCCCAGCTGCAACTCGCTTCCAGCAGTCAGACTTTATGCCATTTGCATATTGTCAAGTCTGCAGCACCTACTCCAGTGGAGCTGCAAGAAACTCAGCCCGCCAATGTGGGCCAACGCGACATGTCACAGTAATCAAGCGGGTAATTAAGCATGCCAACAGCACCGCCAGACGAGAGTACCCCAAAAACGCGACTCTCTCTAGTGCATGCCAACTGCGAAATACCCTAGGATTATCATTACTGTAAAGAATTTAGTGCAGATATCTGATTAGTGTTGACATTTCACCTTTTTATTAGTAATTAATTTCGAGTTTCGCTTAGCTTTCTGAAATACACTGAGAACTATTAAGCAACATAATGATTAATGGGAAGATAAGAATACTTTCTTAACTTTTCTGATTCTATTTTAATTTATGTTTATATATATCACATTATATCAAGAGCAATTTTAAGCATCTTCAGATTAGACTAGATTATACGTTTTTCAGCTCATTTAGTTTATGTTGCATACATATTGACTTAAGTTTCTAATTCATTGCTAGTTCTCTTCTAATTTCCCCTATTTTCCTATATATATTTCGAAAATATGATTAATAAGCCTTTAGGTTTTCAAGCTTGTTCAGCTTATTGCTTTCATATTTGACATATTTCTTTTAAAGATTATCGATACTTAAATAGAATATAGTATTCTCCAAGGTGAAGACAAGATCTATATCATGTAAAGTATATAGACAGGGTGAACTTAATCCTTTAAAGATAAATAATCCTAATGAAGATAAATAATTTAATGCCCAACAAATTTTCTGTCTTTTATTTTTTAATGCTATTAAATTTTTTATTTATATATATTATTTTTTATATTTATATTAAACACATATTTTTCATTTTTCATTATCTTTTTTCATTATTAATTTCATTTAATCACATCAATATTTTTTATTTGATTATTTATCCTATAATGAAGCATATTTGATTAGCGTTTGATTGAGCCCTTTCGAGGCAGTTCGCTTGGGGTGCAGGGTATTCGTGGCATTTTGTATGCGCGCCCAAGTAGAGCTAGATAAAGAGCAACATCTTGCCGTAATCGCTTATAATTGGGTCAGCCACACGTGGCAATTGGTGGGCACCAGCTGACGCCCGAGGCGAGGCAGACAATGCCTCAGTCGGCAAATCACAGTTGGCCACAAATAGACACGCGTCTAGCAGCAGCAGGAGCAGCAGCAGCAGCAGGAGTAGGAGTAGGAGCAGCCGCATAGAATAGCACCTGATATGAATGCGGCGTCGACTTGGCTGCATTTGGCAATGTTTGATCATGGAGGATGCGGAAAACAGATTGCAGCACCAGATGACGGTGCGGCGCAGACAAAGGCCAAGAGGTTAAAAGGGAGACAAACAGACGGAGCGACGGCCGCTGCATCTTTCGGTTTTGGCACTGGCAAACAAAGGAGCAGGCAGGATATGCGATACATTCACTTTTGCACATTGCCATGAGTTATGGATGTCTTCGGGATGCGGGCGCATATCGATTACGAAGATGCCCTCAGCATCGACTTCTCGGCGTATGATTTGCGTTTTCTCCTCCTCTCCTCTCCTCCCTGGCAAGGCAAAAGGTGCAAAATCGTGAGCGAACGTGCCGCAAAATGTCTGCAAGGACTTAACGATTAATTGGATTGGATTTCTGTTGCAATGCTCAGCGGACGGCAGACAGCATCAATATTCGATAATGCGAACGCAGTCAGCTACTTTGCATCGGCTGCGGCACACACAGCACCTCTGATTCACGGCCAGGTGGGATCAGCTCAAAGTCAGCTGCCTCCGCTGCTGCTGCTGCTGCTGCCGCTTGGAGCTCTCAGCTAAATATACAAATTAACCCATTCAAACAAAAGACTTGAGGAATGTGTCAAGGAAGAAGAAATAAAGGCGGCCAAATGGTGGATGACAATGGACGCCAAATGAGCCGAGTCCATGTCAACAAAGTGTTCAGCCCCGTCGATTGCCAGCTGCCCGAAAGTAAGAGTAAGAGCAAGAGCAAGAGTGAGAGTAAAAGTGCGCAGTTTGCTGGGGAAAACGTCGGGAAAGTGCAGGGTTTCCCACAGATTGGCAATGTGCAGCGATTGTCAATCATTTGTCAGTGTCGAGTGGCCGTCAAGGAAACGCACTTAGGCATTCGCAAATGTCCCTTTTGTTAATCCTTTGCGCTTGCTTTGCATGGCGGCCACTGCGAATCCTTTGCACTCGGCCGACCAACCATTCAGCTTCATTCAACTGGGTTTTCGCTTCGCCTCGGCCCCGCTCGGCTTCGATTCCTTAATCCATCCCTCTACCTGCCTTTGTCAAAGAGTTTTCACCGGCTTTGGCCGTGTTTTTGTTACATTTTTGCATAGTTTTTGTCTGCGTGTCGCAAAGACTACTTAAATATGCTGCGGGACAACAGACGGAACTCTAGCGCAATTCGTAATGCGGCTGCGATCGGGAATTAGCCAAAATTTGTGAATGGATTTTCCAAGAAACACAAACTCCAATTGCCTGCGCCTTGACAAGTTTCAGAAAAACTAAAATGTTTATCGAAAAATTCGTGTTTACAATTGATGCGAGGGCATAGAAGGATGACTTTGAGATGATTTATAGATATCTAAAGATAAAGATAAAATATGAATATGTCTTTCGAGAAGTTACTATTTAATATTTAATCATTTAGACTGAAGTATAGTAAGAGCCTATCAATATATTATGCTTGAAATATAGTTTTATATATTTTTAGGCACGTTTGTAAGGCTGTAATGCAGCGCAAAGAGAGATATTCATTGGTATAGTTTAGATCATTTATTCATCTTGGAGCTTAAGAGCTATAGATAAGTCATTTAGTCAGTTTTCATAGACTCTATATTTATATTACATATTACGAAATTTAAATAGCCAAAGGTAGTATAAAACGTTTCCAAAGATTTTTGTTGTAATCAACTCGTATCTAAAAGTCGGATTGAAGTTTTCAAGATATTCTAGAAACTTATTTGTAGAATCTTTTTGAGGCCCTGTAATATCAACCCCAAATATCCAGTTGACTTATTTAAAAGAAACTACCTTTAATATATTGCTTACCATAATTTAATTATATTACATATGAAATACTACAACAAAAAACGTATAAAATTATTATTTATTCCATATTCTATACTACTTTTCTTAACTATATACAAAAATATATAGTTCCTCTTATCTCATCTAATTTCCAACTCCAAACTTAAGCAACTTTTTTAACTCAGCAGCAGCTTTGATTGCTTTTATATTTAAGAAGTTGAAGGAATTTTAGTTTTATTTGACTGCCAAGTAAAACATTTTCTCGCTTCTCTAGAACTTTTCGAACTCTTCCGATCGACTCTGCCTAGATCGTTTATATATATATATAGAACATGTGTAGGCACCTTTTGCGATTGCGTTTCGGAAGGAGACTTGTCATTGTATATTTTGCCTATGCTGCAGTCTCTGATGACACTTTCAGCGCTCACACATATACAAGGCTTGCACATGTATGTGCGGCAGGATAATCGGGCGGGTAATCCTTGTGCTGGCAGCTTGTCCTAATTGAAATGGCGCATTCTAAGCATTTTGGCGTGAATTATAGTCGACAAATGCAAATTTGGCAGCGCCAAGCACAAAAGCCGTTGCATAATGCATCTGCTGGAATGCAGCTGTGAGACGCCAGGACGCGGACGAGGACGAGGCCGAGGACGAGGCAGCTTATTAGCGAAGATTGTCTATACAAAACGGCGACACACAACAAACTGAAATTGATTACCAAATGCGACGTCTGTTCGAGTGTGCGTGTGTGTGTGTGTGTGTGTGTGTGTGTGTGTGAGCAGCCTAATAAGCACAAAAATCTACATAGAGCAGCAATTCCTTTTAATTGAAAATCTCTCTGCCTCTCAGCCACATGTGAGTCGCTGGCTCTGCTCTGCTTTTCAATTTTTCAAAATTTATTTCCTTTTTTTTTTTTTTTCTATTTTTGCAATTTCTTTGCGGTTGCAGTTGTGTGCGTTTAGTTTGAGGCTGGGGCTGCCTGGCTGTTGGCTGCCTGGCTGACTGTTGGCTGTTGGCTGGCAGCGAATGCATTCGATATTGCATTTTGCCCGTTGCCAGCCAACAAACAAGGATAATAAGTACTTTAGCTGGGCGAGGCGGAACGCGGAGGCGACTCGCTTGGCTTTAGCGACTTTTTGGACTGATTGACTTGCGAACCACTCTGCACCACCACCCTCCTCCACCTCCCCCTCCCCCTTCCCCGACCAGCGCCGCTCAGTGCTGTTCAGCCCTTTCGCAAAGTTGATTGCAGCAAGGACTTGCGTCTATATTGCGCCGAAAAAATTGCATCGGATGCATTTGGCTTGGCAAACAAACCGAGTCCGTCCGTAGCCCCATTCCCCCATTGCCTCGCCCCATCCCCTCCTCGCTCCTCGCCCCACAGCAGTCATGTTAAAAGTTTCGTTTCATTTCGTTTCGCTGCCCTGTCCCTGGCCCTGGGCCCCGCCTTCAACTTATTGGCCCTGCATCTGGCTGCATGTGCAATGCATATTAGCTGAGCTGAGCTGAGCCGAGCCGAGTCCTGTACCCACTGTATCCTGTGCCATCCTCGCCGCACGTATGTGAGCGCGTGTGTAACTCGGCCGGCCTGTACATTGTCCTTTTGGCCGAGCCTCAGCCAGTCAGTCTTCTGTATTTTATGGCGCCGTTTTTTCTACTGTTTTGTTGCTTTTTGCTTTTTGCTTTGTTGTTGCCTTGCTGCTGCTGCTTGCTGCCTTTTGTTTGATTTGTGAAATTGCAATATGCTGGCCTCCCCCCGCCCCACTGCTGCGGCACCTCTCCAGCCCCTCGTCTGCCCCACGCCATATTGCATTTGGAGCTGCCCATCTCCACTCGCCTTCCATCTTCCGACTCCATTTGTACGCATTATTTGCTGCTGCAGTTAGACTGCAGTCGGCTGACTGCAGTTGCCGGGTTAGACCCAATTCGAGTCGCCCCATGCAACTGCTTGAGAAGGCGATTGCTGCAAGCAGAGCAAACAACTCGAAAGGATCGATTCAAGTCTTCATATGGAAGCAACTGCCAAATTAGTTTGGAACTTGATGAAGAGCATTTTCATTATGATTCTGCTCTTACTAAAACTGGTTTAAATTTAATGGAAAGTTATAAAGATATTAATAACATGTTTTTCTATTTCTTTTTTTATTTTTTAATTATATTAAAATTAATGTATAACTCAGTTATATACAAACTTACATTTTTTTATTTATGTGTTTATATTATATAGTATAAATAAATAAAAATAAAAATAAAATGAAAAAAAAGTATTCTAAAAATTGTATTAAATATTAAAATACAAAACATTGAAAGAAAACAGTATTATTATGATTTAAATAAGAGAGAAAACATATATAAATATTTTATATTTTATTTTAAATTTATTTTACATTATAAAAACTATCAAAAATATATTTTACCTATTATATATAATATTAATAATGATAATAATAATAAAAAATAAAATAATAATATATTTTTATATATTTTTTTATTTTAAATATATTTTAAAACAATTCTTTAACAATTATTTCAATTATAAAATGTAGAAAGAAATGAATGTTGGATGACATATTTTAATTTTCCACTAATTGCATTTTGAAGTCTTGACCACTCTCCACGTGTTTTCTTATCTGAAACTCTGCGCAAATATTGCCATCGACTCGGGGTTGCTGCGGAGCAACTGCCCAGCCCGCCCCACGGCAGCCCTACACACTGGCTGGCCGTGCTCTTGCTGGCCTGCTAAAAACGCACTCGATGCCACAAAAGTTGGGACTGAGTCCAGTGGCGATGCTCCCCAAACTCCACTCTCGGCGCTTTAATTCGAGTGCGTTTTTCATCAACGGCCTGGGCTGACCGGGGCTGGTGGACGGCCCTTCGCACACTTCCGCTTAGGTCGAGCAACCCACACAGCGAAAGTCTTGAGGCTACGCCGGAGACCCTTCAGTGACCAGCAGGCGACTGCGCCGAACTGCAATGCCTCACGACGCGGCGTCAAGCGAGAGGAGTGAAGCAAAAATCAAACAATCAACAAAATAAAATCGCTGCTCCAGCCCTGCTCCAGCCCTGTTCCAGTCTCCATCTTCTCTGCCGGCTCAGCCTGTCCAGCTTGCCCTTGCCGCGAGTTTTTGTTGCCTTTGTTCTGTTGTTGCTGCTGCTGCCGCTGCTGCTGCTGCTGCTATTGCCGCTGCTGCCGCTGCTGGTCGCCGCCTTTATGCGCACGCCCCCAAAGTCCAGTTTTTGCAGTCATCAAGTTTTTGAGTCGCGCCCAACCCGAGCACTTCCGCCCGCCCACGCTTCTTTGCCATGTCTTCGCATCCGTTGCATTCACTCCACCCCCTCCCCCTCCTCCCGCTGCCCTGCGCCGCCTCAAGCCCTCGCCGAGTCTTGCTCTGCTCCTTCGTCTGACTGCAGTGCCACCCTTTATTTCTATATATAAACATTTTATTTTCGTATTTTTATTTTTGGCTTCTGCAGGCGGCTTGGCTCTCTATATTTTATTTTTAATTAATTAATGCGAATGCAAAGTACGTTTTCTACAAGTAAAACTTGTTTTGCAACTGGCAGGGCAACCCTTTGGGCGACACCCGCCCCACGCCCCCACGCCTCCACGCCCAGCCTCTGGCTGGCCCAGCTGGCGATGGGGAGCAGCCAGCAGGTAGTTAAGCAACATTTTCGCCCTGTCGAGCCTCCAAATATGCACCACTAAAGAAATGCAGTTAATTTACTCGGCAGCGGCGGGCAGGTGGGACAAGGGGCAAGGGGCAGGGGGCATGGGGCATGGGGGCAGCGCTGAAGAAGGCGGCGGCGGCTGTGGCAGCGGCAGTAAGAAAAATGCGGCTGCAGAAAGTTGCCGCTGCCGGCGTTGCTGGGGCTCTGCAGTTTCTTTTGTTTTTGTGTGCACGCCGTAATGTATGCAACATAATTTTTACCGTTGGGAAAATTTTGTTAGTCCTTGCGCGCCTTTCCCACCTGGCCACCTGGCGGAGGTCAAAAAGCGTTAGGCTAGGGCCGTGCGAACTGCGGAGCCTAGTTTCGTGTATGCAGCGTATGCAGTCGCCTCCTTTCACCCATGCACGTGTGTGTGTGTGTGTGTGAGTGTGTGTGTGTGTGTGTGTGTGTGTGTGTGGCTGTTGAAAACTTTGCACTTTTTGCTGTAGTTGCTAGTGACTGCTAGTGGTGCAACTCCTTCCTACAGCTCCTGCTGCTGCTACAGTTGCTCTCGCTGCCTCGCAGCCCGTGCAGCATTCGTTTGGCTGCTTCTCTCTCTCTCTCTCTCTATTTCCTTTATTTTAGGCTCGCTCCGGAAAATGTAGCAAAAGTTATTTCTTCACGGCTTTGCGCTGCACTTAATACAAATCTGTGTATGTGTGTGGGTGTGGGTGGGTGTGCGTTACCTGCAGTTAGCTGATATAGGGCTTAGTAATTTCCAGCTTAAGATGGGCTTTTAAAAAAAAATAAATTCAATTAGCAACAATTTTTGTTTGCATTCTATGAAAATAGCTACATTAATTTTCTTTTTAATTTCCGTCAAGTTCTAGTTAGTAATTATATATATAATCTTTATTTTATTGAATTCTTAGGCAATTTAAATTATAAATAAATATTTTTATTTATTATTAAATTGATTGCTTTAAGTTTTTTAAGACTTTCACCTGCCTTCAAAGTAAGTCAGGTGTGCGGCTCTGGGCTGTGGCCGGCACAAAGTGAATGCTTGAAGAGCAAATAGGCTAATACTTAAATTCTTAGATCTTAATTAAAGATACCTGGCATGCAGCTTGGGGCTGCCTGCAGCTCGCCACTTTCATCAGTGTCCTGCCGCCCGGCTGCTAGCGCGGCCTCTTGCAGCACGGTTCAGCGACACGCAGCTGAATGGGCTGAGCGCGTGCGTCTTTCCATTCAGTCGCGCCTCATCGTTGCGCTGCTGTCGGTTGGTGTCTTGCAGCAGCCACTGTCCCATATGCAAATACTGCTGCGCCCACAACTCGACGATGCACCTTGAGCAAAGTATGTGGCATATAAAAAGAAAATGCAGCAATGCGCTGCTGCAGTGCGGAGGGAAGTCGGTCGCGGGGCACGGCAGATAGACACATTTTAATGATGCATGCAACAGTAAACTGCAATCAGATATGCGCACATCGTTAGTCTTCAGCATCAGCCGCCGTTTGTTGATTATCTTAGAATGGAGAGCACGGCAAGAAAGATAACTCATACGCTCCGTTGCCGGCGACATAGTCGCATATAGAAATTTATTTGCTCAGCAAATAAACTGCAGTCATGTGGAATCTCTGTGTGTACGCTAGTGTGTGTGTGTGTGTGTGTGTGTGTGTGTGTGTGTGTGCAGGAAGGCTGCTTTGCGTGCTCTGCGTGCGCCCTTCTTGGTCTTGCCTTGCGTCCAAAGTAGGAAACCTCCAACGGAGGCATTTTTTATGCAACTTCTTCAGCACGAGTGCCTGCCCAAGTTGACGTTTCAAATGTCAATTGTGTGCTTAACTGCATTCTTTTGACGTCGTCGACGTTGGCTTTTCTTATTTGGTTTCGTCTATATATATGTGTGTGTGTGTGTGTGTGTTTGTGTTTGTATGTGTGAGTAGGGCAAGCCGCCTTGGCAGCGCGCTCATGCCTCGCTCGAGGTCCTCTGCAGCACGGCGCAAGGCTTTTGTTTCATTTTTGGTTTCTTTTTGAAAGAAAAAAATCCTAATTTGGCTACACTGAAGTGCACGAAAAGTAAATGTAATTTAATTAAAGAAATATTATTAAATAAAATAATATACTATTAAATAATATAGTAATAATAATAATAATCGAATAAGCCAAGATAAAAAGAAAAAAAATTGAATAATTAGAATTATTACAGTCCGATTTCGCTCAGTGTACTTGGAGTATAAATAATTTCTTTTCTTTAGCTTTCACTTTGTTTGAGCGACGTTGCAGCGACGTTGCAGTTACTTTTGCCAAGTCGTCAGGAAAATATGCCGCATTCACACACACACACACACACACACACATGTAGGCGAATATATATATATATATTTGAATATATATACAAAGCGAGCAGGAGCAAGATAGAAAACGAGTCAGACTGCAATCTTGCCTTCAATTAAGCTTTGACAAGTGCATTGCACACAGACCTGAAACGGCAGAAGACGCCACCCACAAAGTCCATAAATATGAATGAGGATAGCAGCAGCAGCTCGGCCTGCTGGCCCGACTCCTTAGCCTAAAGGATTCGCCGGCCAAAACGAGCAGAGAAAATAAAAATAGAAAGAATACGACAAAACCTGAAGAAGGAAACGCAAATAAATGAATTGCACTTTTTCTTTACGAGATTTTCTTGTGCTTCTCGCCGAGCTTTTCAATGAACTGCAAACTCAATGGCAGCTGCTGGGCTGCAAATAAAAGGCAGCCGAGAGAAAACTTTGTGTTTATTCTATGCCCACAGATACGGCGAGCAGGTAGATATGGCGAACAGTAGAAAAGGAAAGGCTCCAAGTCGAGCCATGGAGCCATGCCTGGCTTTTAATTAAGCGGACCCAAGTCGCAGGCGCCATTATGCTTAGATAATGGCCCGGCTCGGAGGGTTAGCTAAATGCGAATGCAAATTATGCGGCGAATTGTGTGCTCATTAATTAAAATTGAACCAAATTGACAGCAGCAAAAGTCGTTGGGGGCTAATAGACCTAACAGAGCTAACAGAGCTCAGCAGATCGGCGAAGGCAGGACTTGAATTGAAGCTTCACGCTGAAGCATCATCAATGCAGTCCATCTGCCTAGCTGGCCAGCTGGCCAGTGCCTTGCTCTGCTCTGCTCAGCAGCAGCAGCAGCAGTTGGAGGAGCACAAGTTGAAGCAGCTGCCACGCCTCTGCCGCCCACGCAGGTTCTCAGTGTCCACGCCAGTGCACTTTGAGGTGAACACTCAAAAGTTTTGCCTCGATGCGGCAGAAGGAGTTCCGCAGCATATAAAAAAGGATATATATATATATATTACTTTTGGGGCTGCCTTTAAAGTGGGAGCGTGGCTGTTGCTGGTCTGAGGCAAAATGCAAATCTTGCAGATTTTTAATTTCTTTTCAACGAAAATTTATTTCTGTTTGCATTTCTTGTTGTTCGCTATGCCAAAAAAAAAGTAAAAGGAGAAGGCGAAGCAAGAAAATACGGCCGGGAGCAGGCCAACCCTTTATTTTTTATTTACCAGCTCACTCAAAGCACCAGCAGATGAGGAGGCTCATCATGACGATGATGAAGATGATGATGCCGCTGCTGCGGCTGTTAAGCTTTATTATTATGTATTATAGATTCATATTATGCACTTTTTAATTTCTTTTGTCTCGAGCATCAGGCAGCAGTCTTTGCCTAGAGATGAGCGCGTGACACGAACAGGATTAATTGCACAATCGGAAATGAAATATTAATAAAATAATACAATTGAATCATCAAATGAAAGAACCTAAAATATATATTTAATTGAGAAGTTTTCTTTCTTCCAGTTTCCATTTTTATTAATTTATATAATTAGGTTTCATATACAGAAAAGGAGTTTTATCTATACGATTCTTTCCCTTTCAAATTTGACGCTGTTGATCCTTCGTGAGTTGTGTGCCATCGCACATGCAGCCATCTGCTGTGACGCCTCTCGAGCAGAAATCGCAGTCAAATTTGGTTTGTGGCCGCATAAGAAATGCGTTTTGCTTGGCCCCTGCCACAGATTTTTGCAAAATTAAAAACCCGCTCGCTTCAAGTGGGCTGCAGCGCCGCTGCAGAATGTCCTTTGCAGGCAGCCACCCTTTCAGCTGACTCAATAAGGGGGCAGAGAGATGAGGTGGGTGTTGCAGTGTGGGTTGTCTTCGGGCTGTGTTGCATTGCCACAAGTTGTTGCTTGAATGGTTTGTGCAATTTGTTAAGACTTTTTCTGCTCGCTTTTCTTGGGCCCGCTTTTTCGGGGTGTTTGCGCTAACCACTTTGGGGTTGCACATTGTCTACATTTAGGCGCATTGGCGTTGCAAATCCAAAGTAATGAATTCTGCCTTAGGGTGCGGCAATGAACTTGCAACTTCGAGAAGGCAGCGGCAGCGGCAGCGCAGCCTGGTCTTAACAACAGCTCCTGAAGGTAGCCGATCGACTTTAATGAACCCCTTTTGGGTAGGAGAACTTCACGCTTTGCTTGCCAGACAACGTTTTCTCACCAGGACCTCGAAGCAGTTGAGCCTGCCAGCTGGCCATGAGCCTACCCGGCCCAACAATTTCGACTGAATCATGTAAAGCTATTTGCGTGCTGACCCATAGCGCACCTTGGACGTTATGATAAGCGCCTTGAAGCATAACCAATGCCCACCACCAAGAGGAAGTCGTTCGGCATTTGCATGCGGAGACTTCGACTCGAGATCTCCGACTTTGCGGCGAGGGTGCACTTTTCACACGGTGCTCTATGCTGCGTTCGAGCAGCCACCCGCAACCCGAGGGTCGGCAATAATTTTTAATAATTTCCTTTGTTTAAATAGTTTTTCCTTTTGCTTGATCGCAGCAATTGCGCTTGCATACAAATTCCCACCAATGTGGCCTCGGCAATTGAAGTGTTAGATGCAAAGATACAATTGCCAGCAAGTGGTCAGTTGCCAGTCGCAGATACGCAGATACAAGATAACTTGATTGCACTAATTTGAATGCACCAACAGCAGCAGCAGCAGCGGCAGCAACAATAACAACTGGAGCGGCTGCTGCAGCAGTTCCCATTCCCACTGCCATTTAGTGCGACAAGCCGACAACTGCTTGGAAGTTGGGGGTCGGCGCACACACAAGCACCCAAACTTGGGCAGCCTCTATGCTAATGCCGAAGAAAGAAAGTCTACGCAGACAAAAGTCCATGCACTTGATGCTCTATCAAATCAATATCTTTATATATATTTAATTATAGTTTCTGATATTTATTTTTTTATATTTCTTGGAGAATTAAAGTTTTATTCAAGCAAAAAATATCTAAAATAATGAATCAATTTAATACATTTTTAGAGGTCAAAACGTAATAGAATTTCTAATATTCTTTAACGTTGGTTATTATTTAGGATAATTTCATGAACTTGTTTTATTTATTAAGAATTTTGACTATTTTATTCCATTGAAACCAAATCTTTTTTATTTGTCTTTGACGTACAATATTTTTTATTATTATTATAATTTTTTTCAAATTTACTTTATCAATTATACATTTTTTTAGTTTTAATAGTTTTTGTTATTATTATTTATATTAAACTTTTATTTGAAATAATCGTCATATTCGCTCACTACATGATAAAGTCTCTAATGTACCTTGTGTCAGGGTATCTTATGTGGTACAAGTCTAGTTCCGCATGGGACAATTGATGGTTCCTTCTTTAGCAGCGGCGGCAGCAGCAGCTGTTGTTGATCGAACAGACAAATGGACAGTCGGACGGACAGATGAGCTCAACTGCTCTGCTAGGGGTTACTTCAATCAATTTCTGACAAGAAGTGTTAAATCTGCACAGTGGCACACAGTTTAGCTGCAATTGGAAGTGGCGCGGCAGCAGCGCTTGCTTTATTAGAATATCCGGCAGCTTAGAGGCAGAGATCGTGGCGGAGTCGGCGGCGGAGGCGGAGGCGCTGGTCGACAGCATGTCTGCGATGGCTGGGACAGCGCTCCACATTGTCATAATTCATAAATCAACTAATTCCGAAGTCGTTCTGCTGGCAGAAGTACTAAAACAACAAATAGCTTCGAAGGCACCACTTAATTGACACCACAAGCACCACAAGTTGGGAGAAATCAAAAGACGACGACAGCGGCAAGGTTCACTCAACCCGATTGAGTAAAACAAAGCCCGAAAAGGTTCTCAGGCCACGCAAAAGGGTTTCAAGTTGCCTTAATGAACCGCAACTCGAACGAAACGAAACAAAAGGTCAAGTCTAAGAAGTGCATGGAGAGCCGCCCCAGCGAAATTAAGCCAAAGTCAACCTAAGTACTGTAAAGTAAGGTGAAGTCAAACAAAGCCTAGGATTCGAATGCGGACGAAAACCAACAAAGCTGCCAAAGGAAACGTCACGGCGGTTGCTCGCACTTCCTGCGAAGAACGCTGAGAAGCAGAAGACGAAGTGTCAGCAGCCACCTGAAGAAGTGGAAGATGCAGTCAGGGCCAGGGTTTCAATTACTCGACGAAGATTGCCAAGATGATGAGATACCCTGGTAATTGAGCGTGAAGCGTTGCCATGCCTTGACACCTAGCCGCAGCATTGGATCTAATGCATCCGACGGACCTGTCGATCGGCCAACTGGACAAACCCCTCCCTATGCCCTATGCCCTATGCCTATGCCTATGCAGCCTAATGAACATTAATGTTCTTGTATTGTGTAATGTCGCGACTTTAATGTAAAGTGCAATGAAGCAATGCAAGGCCAGCCACGGCCGGGTGCAGGGGTCAGCCATGGCCGGATGTGCTCATTAAGTGCGATGCGCAAAGCCTTTGACTGCGATCCCAAATGCCAGTTGAGTTATGATGCCAGCTGACGAGCTGTCAGAGGCGACTTAGTCAGCCAGCAAGTGGCACTGCAGTAAAAGTTAATTCAACAATCAGATTTCTGCTGCAACATGGGGGCAGCAGCTTCTGCAGCTTCTGCAGCACGTGTTAAATTTATCCCCGCCAAAGTCATTTTCCACAAATTTAATTTTATTAATGCTCTGGTTTTCTTTTGCGTTATTCTCATCTCGTTTTTTTTTTCCTTTTTCTCTCTCGCTGCTCTTCAAAGTTCTTGAAATGTCAATGCTTTCGCGAAACTCCTCTCGTCCGCATTGGCGGGCAACTAAATTATCATAATGAATCCGACTGGGCGACTTTGCACGGGCAACTACTTGAGCTGCCCCAACCCGTTGGCCACAAGTTCTGATTACATTTACAGCTAAGCGTCCTCTTGGCTGTCCTTGTGCAGCTCCTCCTGCTTCGACTGCACTCCTGTGCCTAGTCCTGACAGGAGCTGACAGTTTTCCTTTTTAATAAAAATGTCACTTGTAGCCGCCGAGAGTTTTCCAGCCGCAGGCCGAGCACAAGTTTTGTTAATGTCCTGCCCGGACACTCGACTGAAATGCCATTGATTTTCTGCAACAGCGCTGACCGGGATGGCTCCTCTCGAGCAGCTCCTTCAATACTAATGCAGCGCACATAATGGCGCGGAATGCGGCAGGGGAGGGGCCGGCGTTTAAATGCTTTGCTTATTGGCAAACTTTAAGCCCTTCCAAGAATTCAGCTCCGATGCATAAATCAACATTCGCCCAGCCGACAATGGTCCATTGTTTGTCCAAGAAAACCTTGGAGTGCCAGACAGAAACTGACCGAGCTTCGCTTGCCGAACAATGGACGTCGAGTTTTATGCTTTACAAGATTCCATTGCGACATTGTAAGTCGCCTTGATTTGCTATGAAAACAAGTTCGAGCTGCTTGCCTCTGGGCGCTGTCAATTGAACTTTAATTTAATTTTCCAAGTCAATTTTCTGCCACATGTTTGGCCGCTCGTCGAGCTGTCCGCACTTGAGTTAAATTCAATTAAATGCAATCAATTTGTTTATACGCAGTTGCATTTAAATAAATTTATATTCGGTGCACGACACAAAGAGAGCTAAGCGCGTCTCACAGTTTCACAATTTCACAATTTCACAGTTTAATGGAACGTCGCCGCCCCAAACCCCTTGATGAGTCAACGCTTTTTGCAGCGTTTTCTGCCCCGTTGATGGTCTTACTCATTGCACTGGACTTAATGACACCAAAGTGTGTGATATATGTGTATGCACATAGTGCTCCCCAGACCCCATCGATCCGGCCATCTGCAAGGCTCCTGGACATGCAAGCGCATGCCTCCTCGCCTTTTGTCCTTTTTACGCAAATGGAACCAGCCTTCGTATTGGCAGAAATATAAAACTGATTTGAACAGAGCGATAAGCAGCGGGCGCCAAGAGCAAGTGCGGTGCCTCGACGTCAGATACAACCTCTAATTATTTCAAGGCATGACATGAAGTCATTTCTCTGCCACGGATATCTATTAATGCTCACCCACACACTGAGACCCCCTCTCCCCCACTCCCTCTCGCACACACACACTCGTCCCCACTCGTGAAATTGAAACTTCAAATATTTGTTCTGGCCAAGGACTTGGTTGGCCTGCCCAGCGTTTAGCTGCCCAGACTTAGCCAGTTGCCGTAGGTAATTTCCTTAATAACCCGCGGCCTATCACATTAACATATCTCACATTTGTCATAGGAATAAGTCAAACCCATCCAGCGAACACCCCGTCAATGCCCCACGGATCAAAACGCTGCTTACGCAACACGCCAGGTGTACGCACCGCCAACCGCCCACCGCCAACCGCCAACTGGCAACGACTAACTGCCAACGGGCAACTGCCCCCCATTCAGTCAGTTGGAGGCGTTTTGTTAAGGAAGTTCGTGCCCAAGCCAGGGCAAGGAAATGTTTATGCATATTAAACGCCGCTCATATGCGTTCGTAATTACACTAAATGAACATATTACGGCCAGCTCACACGTAAATTGAATTATTAAGGCGACTTCCCAGAGGCGTTGCCTCTGGACTTTCGACTTACGAAGCCAACAAATGGAATTACGTGTCACAACTTTTCAAGAAATGTTTCCAACTCAAGCTAATCATGCTAAAGTTTTACTGACCCTTAAAAGAAGAAGCTTTTTATAGCTAACAAACAAAATTTAAAGAGTGACTATTCATTGACTTAATTTTAAGTTATGATATATGACCCTATGAGAGAGATCGCTCAGGTGAAATTTTGTTTAGCTATGAATCAGTTTAGGTGTAATATACGTATAGATAAGTACTGATAGGTGTATATATAAAGAAGTATTTATGTCCTCTTACTACTTGGAATTTACCTAAGACAGTTCGTTATTGGATAGATTAAGCTATACAAGTGTTTTTAGATAAAGGTTTCTATTATATCAAGGCGTATCAAATGGGTATAATAGAAAAGGACCCTAAGATAAAATGAGTAAATAAACTTTTAACTAAGGAAAATATGAACACGAGCCCTTTAAGTACTTGACATCATTGTCTCGAATGCGCGTTTTATAGTTTCGCAGTTGCTGCAAACGTTTCAAAAAGACGTTACAAAGGCATAAGCATGCGGCATATGCAGAAGGTGGCGATAAGTTCCTACAAGGTTGGGTCTTTATGGTGGTGTGTGCCTTACAGTTCCATTGAGTGCGCCTCGCAATGGGTTTTCCTTTACGCTTCGTGCCTATGCAGCACGTGGCGAAGTTAGAGCCAACGGCTGCAGGCGAGCGAAGGCAACGACAGTTGCTTTCCCAGAGCGTCTTCAAGACGCTTGCCAAGTGGGGTGGCTTGGTTAGTGAAGCGACATCTGGCAGCTGGCCAGAGCCCGTGGCCAGGGGCTAGGGGCAGCGGAGAGAGAGGCTACCTTTGATTGTGAGTTAATTGAGGGTAGCGGCGGGACAACTGCGGACTGCCACGCACCAAAGCGGATGTTCGTAAATAGAAGCAAAAGAAATCAGTGAATCGGTGACTGTACCTAGTTTTTTTCCATATGAATTATGCGAGCAAAAGCTGCAAGGCATATTGAACAGGTGAGGTGAGCAGAGCTGAGGTGGGGTGCATGGAGGAATTGGAGTGTTTCTCTATCATTTGGTGTGCGGCTGAAATTGGCTTCGTGACGCTTATCGCGATCAATAAATAATATATGAGCAGAAAAAGCGAGCGAATGAGCGAGCTGCACACGACAGTTGAAAATATAAAGTATCTGGCAGATACATTTGAGTAATTTGCGTCGTTAGCATTAGACAGAGAGAGGCAAATAATAATAATAAAAGAAAGTACGCTTGATTACAATGAAAATGTTTTTAATGCCACACACACACACACGCTATGGGCCTCATGCAGGCGGACAGAGAAAGATATCTGCATAGATAGCGGCGCGAAAGGTAACAACTACTACGAGAGGCTATATGGACACGGACACACATGCATTCTTTTTATTTTTTTTTACTTTTTTGATATTAAAAGCGCGATAAGCAACAGACACGAACGCCAGACTGTGGGACATATTCAGTGACGGACATCAGGTAATAGACAAAAGCTTCGCCACGGCGCCTGCCGCCATGCAGCAACAAAGCAATATCCAGGCAAGAAACCGGACTTTGTGGGCCTCTGCAAACAAACACACAATGCCGAACAACTTGGCCACATATGGCCATTTTTGCTGGCCCAGCATTGCGTGTAGGTGTGCAGGAGTGGGTGAGTGTGTGTGTGTGTGTGTGTGTGTGTGTGTGTGTGTGTGTGTGTGTGTGTGTATGTGGCAGCTATCTAATCAAGCACTGAAAGACAATAAAACCCATACAACAGCAACAACACACAGCCACGACAAACAGCGACCACAAAAAGTGCCCAACAACAACAACAACAATGGCAAGAGCAGCTAGAGATACCTCGTAGATATTGATACCTGCAAGTGGAGCTGAGGCGGGCGGCAAGGGGCACAAATTGGAGCCCGCCAACTTTGAGCCGACTAAGTGCAATGTTTACACTGAGAGAATTGTATGTGTTGATATTTAACATACACTGAAAATATGATATGGACTTCTCTGCATATTAAACTACCTACAAATATTTCTGGACATATCTGGAAAATTATAATCAATTTGAATACATTTTTTATGTTTTTTAATTTATTTTTTATAGTTATATATTTACATCATATTTTTAATTTTTATTTTTCTTAAACTAAATTAAAAATTAGATTTAAATATTTTATATATATGTATATATAAATAAAACATATATAGTAATAATAATAAAAAATGAACATTCGTTTGAAGTTTATAATTATATATAAAATGAAAAGCTTAGACATTATACATCAATTTAAATTATCAAGATTTTTTAAAATTATTTTTAAATTTGGATCTTAATATTATATTCTATATTTTATAATTTTTTATATTATATATTATATATCTATCTTTCGCTCAGTGCAGTGCCTCTGACTACTACTGGAGTGGTGCCACTTGAGAGCTGTTGGAACTTACTGATATCTATAGGGTTCGCCATATGGCGACTAAATTGGTATCGCGATTATAAAAGTATTTTCATGTAGTCAGCGCTATCGCCGCTCTATATCTTATCAGCGAATCACAGAGCTTAGGCAGCAAGTCAAGAAGGAGCCTCGAAAATAAATGATATACAATCCAGACAAATAGCTTGATTAGCAGATGCATAGACAGGATATAGTTACGTTAACCCTTTGTAATAGTTGGGGTTTTATTGCAAAAGCCATTCGGCAAGGCAACCCTTCGCCCGAGTTTAGTGCAAACTTTTCGCATAAACATTAAAATCTTTGCCGCCATAAAGGACATTTTCTTTTAGCATAATTTTCGCTTGAATTGTGCCACAAAGTTGCTGGGCAATTCTCCTGCAACAACTAGCAAAGTTTGTGAATATAATTTTAATGTCTTTGTGCGTTCAGGATTAGCAGGCGATTGCACTGGGCTGGTGCGGGTTTGGGTTTGTGTTTCTGTTTGGCTTTTGTTTGGCAATTATCACAAACAAGTTGAAAGGTGTTTTTCAAACTTTCCCGGCGATCGACAACTTCCGCATAGCCCAGCAGACTAACAGACGAAACAACAGCGTTTCATTGCTCAGGTAATGCCACGAAATCGGAACCCAGGCAGTCTCTGTCGCTCTCTCTTGCTCTTTCTCTTATACTCTGTCTCCGTTTCTCTGTTTTGAAATGTCAAATACCACCACCAGGCAGAAGGCGAAACGCCCCTTTGGGCTGCTCGCTGCTTCCTTCCAGCGATCGTCAGCAGCTTGTGGGCACGCGCATTGAGGCATAGAGCCATAGAGCGAGAGTCGAGACCGAGTCGAAGCTGAGTTCGAGTCCCACTTTGTGTCCAGGTGTGCACTCGGCTCGTGGCTGCACGTCGTGGCACGTACTCATTCCTGTTGTTGCTGTTGTTGTTGCCTGTCATGCGATCACGATTGCGATCATCATCATCATCGTCATCGTCATCAGCTGTGCCTCGCAACGCACATACGGGTCTATCTTGCAGAGGGTTGCATTTACAAGGCACAATTCTCCCTCTCTCTCTCTCTGTCTTTCTCTCAGTCCAACTCTCTTTCATGCTGTGATTTTCGCCAGTTTTAGTAGCTAGTAGAAGTTAGTGCTGTCTAAATTCTAGCACAAGTCCCAAATGGTCATAATGCCTAATTGCAGTTATTTATCTATCTATCTAGCTGTTGGGCCAAGCGCTGTCATATTTCTGTAGCTGTTCTAAACTTTTTAACGGATTTCAAAGTCAGTTGACCGTAACGCAATTGCGTCCACTTTTGTGTCCAAGTGTCGCCAGCTAGCCGAGCCAGCCAGCCAGCCCAACTTGAGCCAAAGCATATTTTAATGATGACACCCGGCTAAAACAACGACAAATGGTAGAGGGGTTCGGCAGGAGAACACATGGCCGTGCCACACTTTATATGTTTTGTAGGTAGCAGGCTGTCGGCAGATAGATGGGTACATTACTGTGTGCCGCGATCTGTGAAGGCACATTCCAAAGCACACTTTGAGATACATTTGCCTAGCACACGATACAGATGTGCATGTGTGTGTGTATGTGTGGCTGTGTGTGTATGCCACGTATAAAATCTGGTTATGAAAGAAAATATAACGAATATATATGAAAACTGTTTAGCTTGGCCGAGGTTTTAGCAACGATTTTTGAAGAAGACTTCCTTTTCATAATTAAATATAAGAGAAATGTAAAAAATATTTTACAAAGTATACCATATTTATATTTTTTTTATTATAAATATAACTAATAAAATAATAATAGCAATTATTATTATTTTAATATATTATTATAGCTCTTAACAATTACCCAATGAATAGCTCAAAAAATATCAAATTGATTAAATAATAACAATTATCAAAACATTTAAAATAATTTAAATTAATCATTTTTAACTAATAATTTTTTATAAATATATTTTTTTTATAATTTGTAGTAATTTTTTAAAAAATATTTTAACAAAAATTCATTCTTCGTAAACACCCTTTTTTATTTAAAAATAAATGTCGAGCACGCACTCTCTATGTGCTCCTGCTTGGCAAGCCCATTAGCAAGGACTCGTCGACAGGGTGTCTAAAGAAATGTGTTAAGGCTGTAATTATGTGCGCTGCTGTCGTTTGATATTTCGCTATCGTATGTAGGCGTGAGTAGCTGCACAGCGAAGTAACTTTCTTTGATCCTCGCTGCACTATCTCAACTATGAAGTGGGCCATATGTTACGTTTGAGTCGAGCTCGGAGGGTTGTTAGACGAAGAAACCGTTGCACTAAGTGCATTGAACTTTTCGTAAGATAACCACTAGAGTATATTCCTTATCAAATACATTCGTTAACAAATTTCTATTATGCTTTCTATATATTGCAGGAGGATCTATGATGAACGACGGAGAAAAATAATAACGCTTTGTTTGTGGTAAATCTTTGACTGAAATATTTATAAAACTATATATTGACGAAAGATCTGCGTGTGCAGCGGCATTTCTGCCACTGCTAGCCCAATATCCCAATATTCCATGCCCAAGTTAGATCTTTGATATACCTCTATATTGCTATATAGGGGTGGCTCTTTACCGTTGCCTTGCAAGCTGCACGCTCGTTAAGTACAGTCGCTTTGAGGCAGAGGCATAGGGACATAGGGACAACAAGGAGCAGGACAAACATAAGGGTGGGGTTGCTCGCAGTTTTGTTGACATTGACTTGGGCAACGGGCGGGTTGGTTGCTTTGCTCAGCTCTCCTCTGCCTCGGGAACTGCATTCCAATGCAATTAGATGGCAAATGCGACTTTGTTGTCATGGCAATGCTTTAAAACGGCGCCTCCCGTAGGGGAGGATTCGGTTCTTGGAATACTGCATATGGCATTAATACAAATACAGCCACGACTACCCTGAACAAGACCCGCTTTCTTCAGCTACAGACAATGAGAGTTATTAACGCCTGAATCGAAAAATTATATTTTTCTGAAGAGCTTGGCAAACTAAAGCGAGCTGCTATTCCATTAATCAAATTGCATATTAAGTAAAACGATCAAAATATATATAATTATATTACGTATTATTTTTTTTTTAATTTCCTTAAATTATCCTAAGCCTCTCTAGGAAAGGAAAAGACAGAGACAAATATAGCAGTTGGATATTGAGTACATCTACTTATAGATACGAAATTCGAGACTAGAAACGCCCCTCAATCAGCTTTGTGTGCTGCTACAAAGTTTCCCAGTTCCAAAGTTCTCTTATTGATTATTTTGTGTGCTTACGCATTCATTTCGTTGGCCGCACGCAAAAGTATCTGTGTCTGTGTATCTGTGCATAGAAGTATCTGTGGCTGTACCGAAAGTAAGTCAAACTTGTTTATCAGCACGAAATATAACACACGTTATCTCTATTTATTGTCCACGTATATGGTATATGATAATCATGTGGATGAGGGGGCAGAGGGCGATGAGGGCGAATAGGAAATGAGGGGAGTGTGGAGTGTGCCACGCAGACACAAAAAGAAGTCGCCAGCCAAATAAGCTCAAGTGGAGAAATTAGATAAAAACCTGTCGCTGTTTGTAAACGGGCAAAGGGTTGTCTTTAGCTGAATTAAGGACTAAGCACAGCCTACACACCCACACACACATACACATATATATGTGTGTGTACAGCTTCCAGCTACATCCCTCTGCCCAGACAGATGAGGCAAGGGCAAAGGTCAGGCGAACAGAGCCAACCCCCAGCAGCAACCGAGCACCAACCAATCAAGTGGCCACCCAAACCAAAAGCTTTTGGTGCGCCACTTTTACTTTCCATTTAAACACCCCCACTCTCACACGCAGCCCCCGACCCAGCCCCCGATCCCCAACCCTTGGGCAACCATCTCTCTCTGTTTCTCGCAATTAAATTACTTGTTTATGTAAAATTTTTGGGTATTTTATTTAGCAAGGTTCTTGTGCCTTCATCTTTTATATTCACAGAAACACTTTTTGAGCGCAAGCAACGATTATTCAAGACAACAAAAAGAAAGCCAAAAACAAAAGCAAAAACTAAAAAAACCAAAAAACAAAAACAAAAACAAAAAACATAACGAAAACGAACAAATTTCCACGCAAATTCTCGACAAAGGAAGCCGAAAAACACTTTTAGAGAATTATATATCAAAGCGAAACTTAACGACGAACAAAAGAAAAGAAAAGAAAAGAAAAGAAAAAAGATTAAAAAAATCAAACGAAGACCTTAACAAGAAGAGAAAGTAAAATCAAAACAAATTTAAACAACATTAAATGCAAAGGACATTCGCATGTGTGTGGTGGTGGAACGAAAATTCAAAACAAAATTCACAATTAGAAAACGCAGAAAAAAACGTAGAAAACGTAGACGCAAAATCAACAGCAGCAACAGCAGCAACAGCAACAGCGACAACAACAACAGCAACAGCAACGGCAACAGCAACTGTAGCTGCAACTGCAACAAACTGTCAACAACAACGCGAACAATTTTGAATTGTAACATTTCGACAAATAAGTTGAGTGAAAGCAAAATTCCAACGTTCGGCGCAACTAAACGAAGACATAACAAAAAGCGAGTAAGGGGGAGGAAGAGAAATATAGAGCTAGCCCGTTCCAAGGATAAGTAACAAGAAAAGCAACCAGAAGTTCGGGCCAGCTGAAAAGTTTTGAAGCATAGCAAATACACACAGACACACACGCACACACGCATCGATAACTCGGACCTACAAACAACCGGCAAGTGAAGGATAAAGGATAAAGTAGAGATTACAGATCGGACAACTGAGCAGACTTAAACTTGAAATTACGCATACGCCGCCTGAGCGCAACAGCGGCGAATTACCAGACTCAAGCGCGGAGGGGGACAGAGGGGAAAGCGACACGACACGCCGACAAGAGCGCCATCAACCAATCGAAGCCAAGGCGAAGTAATCGCTCTCGCATTCGCTGGCAGGAGAAGAGGCTTCCTGCATGTGTGTGCCTGACGCTGAGAGAGCGCAACCGAACGTGCAAGAGAGTAACGCGACGAAGGCGGAGACGGTGACGGTGAGGCAACGTGGAGAGGCGAGTGCGGGCTGCTGCTGCTGTTTGGCATCATCTTATGATGTCATCAGAGGAGTACGACGCGGACTGTTTTGGTTTGTACAGCGATGAGAACGACGTGCTGCTAAAGGCGACGGCAACAACAACCGCGTTGGAGATTGAAGCTGAGTGTAAGCTGCAACCCCCACAGCAGGCGAAGAGCGTAACGATTGCCCTGCCGCCACCACCAACACTGCAGCCGCTACAGGCGAGCAACGGCAACGGCAACGGCAGCGGCTGCGGCAACAGTCTCTCAGCACCAATACTAATAAACGGCAGCGACGACGCGGCGAACTGCGGCGAAAACGCCAGCGAAGCGGAGAAGCATTGCAAAGGCAAAGGCAGCAGCGAGTCGGACGACGACGATAACGACGAGGGCGACTCCGACTCGGACGACGTCGTCGTAATCGAAGGCAACTGCAAGGCGACGACGACGGCAGTGGCAGTGGCAGCGGCAGCGCCAGCCAACAGCAGCCGTCGTAGCCGCAGTCGTAGTCGCAGTCGCAGTCGCAGTCGCAGTAGTCGCCGCAACGCACACAAGCGACAAATCAGTCAGTCAACGGCCGTCGACAAGACAACAACGTGCGCGGCTAAAAAACCAGTGACTACAGCGCCCACAGCAACCAAAGTTGCCAACAATTGTAGTAGTAGCAACAGCAACACCAATTCGAACACGAACTCGAACTCAATCTCGACCTCGAGCTCAGTGAGAAATCGTCGCACGCGCACGCGATCCTTGAGCAAAGATAGTAGCAATATCAGTAACAGTAATTTAATTAGTAACAGTGTTGGTAATAGTGTTAACAACAACAGCTGCAGCAACGGCGGCGCAACGGCAACCGCTGCCTTCATGAGTAGCGCTGCTGCGGCTACTGCGGGTGCCGCTGCTGGTGCACTCTACACTAACAACAACAACAACAACAACAACAACAGCATCATCAGCAACAATAACACAACCAACTCGAACCTAAGTCCAATCGCAACAGCAACAATTGCGCCAACAGCAACAACCACAACGGCAACAGCGCTATCCGGCTGCAGTTCGCCGGGCTCCGTGAACTCCGCATCTTCGCTGCTGACCGCAGCCTTTGGCAATCTCTTTGGCGGCTCCTCGGCGAAAATGTTGAACGAGCTGTTCGGGCGGCAAATGAAGCAGGCGCAGGATGCCACCAGTGGGCTGCCACAGAGTCTCGACAATGCGATGCTGGCGGCAGCCATGGAGACGGCCACCAGTGCCGAGCTGCTGAGCGCGGCCGGCCTGGTCAACAGCCTCAACACCAGTAAATTGCTCAACAACAACAACAATAACAACAACACACCGCTCAGCAACGGCAACAACAACAATAACGCATCGATATCGCCAGGATCGGCGCACTCCTCGACGCCCAAGGGCGGCAGCAGTCGCCGTGTGTCCAACAGCAGCGATCGATCGCTGGACGGCAACCTGGCAGCAGCAGCAGCAGCAGCATCAGATGTTGCTGGTGGCTCGCCGCCGCGTGCTGCCTCGGTGAGTTCGTTGAATGGTGGCGCCAGCAACACCAACGAGCAGCAGCAGCACCAGCAGCAGTTGCAACACGACTTGGTTGCCCATCACATGCTGCGAAATATATTGCAGGGCAAGAAGGAGTTGATGCAGCTCGATCAGGAGCTGCGCACGGCTATGCAGCAGCAGCAGCAACAACAGCAACAGCAGCAGCAGCAGCAACAACAGCAGCAGCAGGAGAAACAGCAGCAAGAACTCCACTCCAAGCTCAACAACAATACCACCACCAATAACAACAACAACAACAACAACGTTGTCTCTGAGAGCATCAATTTGATAGAGGACTGTGAAATGCCAGAGATCAAAATCAAAAGCGAGACCGAGCTGATGGGCACACATGCAACAACACATGCGCCGCACTCGCCGCACAGCGGCAGCAGCCACAGCCACAGCAGCAGCAGCAGCAGCAACAGCCACAACAGCAGCAGCAACAGCATCGCCAGCAACGGCAGCCTGCGACGAAAGTCCTCCGACTCCCTGGACAGCATGCAGCGCGAGGAGCGCGCCACGCCCGCAGCAGCAGCTGAGACCCAGCTGCAGAGTGAGGTGCTGCCCACCAAGAAGGAGACCGTGGACGACATGCTGGACGAGGTGGAGCTGCTGGGCCTGACTGGCCATGGCCATGGCCACTCGCGCAACTCCGATCTAGAGTCGCTGTCATCGCCCAGCCACTCGGACCTGCTGCTGCTGGCAGGCAGCAAGGATGAGGTGCTGGACAACGACGACATCATCGAGGACGACGAGGACGATGAAGACGACGATGATGATTGCATTGAGACAAAACGCGACGCCAGCAGCAGTTCCAGCTGCCTGAAGAAGCCTGGCATGGAGCTGAAGCGCGCACGCGTCGAGCACATTGTGTCCAGCATGCGCTGCAGTCCCTCCTCGGCCACGGCGCAGGCTGGCCAGCTGCAGGTGAATGGCTGCAAGAAGCGCAAGCTCTACCAGCCCCAGCAGCACGCCATGGAACGCTATGTGGCCGCAGCAGCGGGCCTCAACTTCGGGCTCAATCTGCAGAGCATGATGCTCGACCAGGAGGACAGTGAGTCCAACGAGCTGGAGTCGCCGCAAATACAGCAGAAGCGTGTGGAGAAGAATGCGCTGAAGTCGCAGTTGCGCTCCATGCAGGAGCAGCTGGCCGAGATGCAGCAGAAATATGTGCAGCTGTGCACGCGCATGGAGCAGGAGTCCGAGTGCCAGGAGCTGGACAACGATAACGAACAGGACTTGGAAAGCATGGAGCAGGAACAGGAACAGGAGCCAGAGCCGGAGCAGGAGCAGCAGCAAAACGATGACATCGAGCTCTCCCACTCGCCCACGCTCAGCGAGTCGACGCCCAAGGATTCAGTGGAGCGGGCTGGCTCCAGCTCGCCCACCCTGAAGCCGCAGAGCAGCAGCAGCAACAAGAGTAGCAGCGATAACGCCGCCGTCACCACTCCCAACATGCTTAGCCAGATGATGAGCAAAATGATGTCGGGCAAGCTGCAGCAGCACAATCCCCTTGTGGGCGTGCCACATCCTGCGATGCCGCAAGGCTTCCCGCCTCTGCTGCAGCACATGGGCGACATGTCGCACGCGGCAGCAATGTACCAGCAGTTCTTCTTCGAGCAGGAGGCACGCATGGCCAAGGAGGCTGCCGAGCAGCAGCAGCAGCAGCAACAACAGCAGCAGCAACAGCAACAACAGCAGCAGCAACAGCAGCAGCAGCAGCAACAACAAGAGCAACAGCGGCGCTTCGAGCAGGAGCAGGAGCAGCAGAGACGCAAGGAGGAGCAACAGCAGCAGATGCAGCGCCAACAGCAACACCTGCAACAGCTGCAGCAACAGCAGCAGCTCGAGCAACATGTTGCTGCTGCCACACCACGCGTTCAGCTCCATCCGCCCGCGCGCCTGCCCACACGCATGGGCGGCGCAGCTGCTGCGCACAATGCCCTAAAGTCCGAGCTCTCCGAGAAGTTCCAAATGCTGCGCCAGCAGAACAGCAACAACAACAACAGCAACAACAGCTCCATGATGCGCATGTCCGGCACCGATCTGGAGGGCCTGGCCGACGTGCTCAAGTCGGAGATAACGACCTCGCTCTCCGCCCTGGTGGACACAATCGTCACCCGGTTTGTGCACCAGCGTCGCCTCTTCAGCAAGCAGGCCGACTCGGTGACCGCAGCTGCCGAGCAGCTCAACAAGGACCTGATGCTGGCCTCGCAGATACTCGATCGCAAGTCGCCACGCACCAAGGTCGTCGCAGATCGCGGACACGGCGGCAGCAACAGCGGCAACTCGGGCGCCCAGAACGGACCGGCGTCAGCAATACAATCAGGTAACAATAACGCCTCACTACTACTAGCTAATAGTCAGCAGCAAGCGAGTCAGGGTCAGGGCAACAGCGGCAGCAGCAGCAGCAGCCTCACTGCCACCCAACAACAGCAACAGCAGCAACTTGCACAGCAGCAGCAGCAACAGCAGCAGCAGCAGCAACAGGCAGCACAGCAACAACATCAACAGCAGCAGCAGCAGCAGCAGCCTCTTAACCAATCGCAGGTCATGTCTGCAATGGCAGCTGCGCAGCAGCAATTGCCCAATTGCCAGCAACTGATTGCCGCTCCCCGGCTCAATGGCAACCAACTGTCGTTCGCCTCACCCGCGGCAGCTGCTGCCGCCGCCATGGGCCTGCAAATGCACCATGCTGCCGCCGCGGCTGCCATGCAGCAACAGCAACAGCAACAGCAGCAGCAGCAGCAACAGGCGAGCGAGGTCGTTGTTGCTGGCAGCAATGCGGCCAGTAATGTTAATCAGTCGAATGCAACTAACAATAGCTTAAGTTCACTTAATATACCACCACCTCACATACGTCCCTCGCCCACAGCAGCGGCCATGTTTCAGGCGCCCAAAACGCCGCAAGGCATGAATCCGGTGGCTGCGGCAGCGCTCTACAATTCGATGACAAGTCCCTTCTGCCTGCCGCCCGATCAGCAGCAACAACAAGCCGCACAGCAGCAGCAGCAACAAGCCGCACAGCAACAGCAGCAACAGCAGCAGCAGCAGCAGCAGAGCGCCCAACAGACGCAGCAGCAGCTGGAGCAGAACGAGGCCTTGAGCCTGGTAGTGACGCCGAAGAAGAAGCGTCATAAGGTGACCGATACCCGCATCACGCCGCGCACCGTCAGTCGCATATTGGCTCAGGATGGCGTTGTGCCGCCTAGTGGACAGGCAGCTGCCGCAGCAGCAGCAGTTGCTGCCGCACAGCAACAGCAGCAACAACAGCATCAACAGCAGCAACAGCAGCAGCAGCAGCAGCAGCAGCAAGCTAGCAACAGCAGCAACAACAACAATCCAACGCCAGCACAGAGCCCAACGGGCCGCGGTCAGTCCGCTGGCACGTACCACCCGCCACCACCACCACCACCCATGATGCCCGTGTCCTTGCCCACCTCGGTGGCCATACCAAATCCGTCGCTGCACGAATCCAAAGTCTTTTCGCCGTACAGCCCCTTCTTCAATCCGCATGCGGCGCCGGGTCCACACGGTCCGCCACATGGCGGCCAGCCCACCGCTGCTCAAATGCACCACCAGCACCACCATCCGATGCAGCTCTCATCGAGTCCGCCCGGCAGCCTTGGGGCGCTGATGGACTCGCGCGACTCACCGCCACTGCCACATCCGCCAACGATGCTACACCCCGCTCTACTGGCAGCTGCCCACCACGGCGGCTCGCCCGACTACAAGACCTGCCTGCGAGCCGTCATGGACGCCCAGGATCGGCAGTCCGAGTGCAACTCGGCCGACATGACATTCGATGGCATGCAGCCTACTATATCCTTTTTAAAACAACAACTACAACACCAAGGGCAGCCATCCGGAGAGCATTCCATGCTAATGGTCAAGTGAGTTTACCCCCAGTCCACAGTCCAACAGTGCCAAGTGGTGCAGTGGGTGCAAGCAGGGACTTAAGTGCGTTTACCTGAACGGAAACCAAGGGGGCCTTGCTTACAAAACGAAACCAATCAAGTGTCTTCTTCAGTTTATTTATTTACCCATTTAAACTAAATTCTTTTATAAAATGTAATCAAAACCTTATTTATTGCCATGCCCCCCATGCGCCACCCAAAAGGCGGCCAACGAGCAGCCCTCAAGTCATCATCGTGGTCGACGTCGACGTCGACATCGTCTCGGTCTCGACCGCCTCTTGGCTTGAGTTGCATTTGCAGTCGCAGCAACAGCAACAGCAACAGCAATCAGAAAAATCAATGCCCAATCGGCGCAGCCAATTGCAATGTGCTCCAAGTGTTGCTACCCTGCCTGCCCCCCACAGGCCCACTAAGCAGACCTCAATTCGTTCTCGAGATACTCTTTCCACTGGCTCTTAACATTTCGTAATCACTTTAAATATCCATCAATTTTTATGTTCACTCGAGACTCGAGGCAAAGACCAAATATCTAGCCTGTTAGATCTTACAATAGATCGGATATATATTAAATTAATTCAAAATATTCGAAGAAATAATTCGAGGTAGAGGGTTCAAGATTCGTGGCATCGCGTGTCGCTTGTCAGTTTTCTCATTCTCACAGTTGGGTTTTCAATCAACCCAACGCCAAGTGGCGTAGCTCGCTCGGTGAAGACCCTGCCTGCAGCCCACTATTCGCCCTTAGACGTTCATTATTGGCATTTATTGCTGGCTTTGCAACACTCGAGAGTGCAACAGCAACAGCAACAGCAACGGCAACGGCAATGGCGATAGCAAAAGGCAAACCGTAGACATGCCCCCTCCATCACTTGGCACTGACATGGCAATTTCTTTGGGAGCAAACTGAATTGACTATAAACTCCACATCTATCTATCCACATATGCATATAAACAAATTTAGCAATCATTGTGAATCCTTGACTCCTCTGCACTCTTCAACATTGACACCGATGCACCTGCGCAAGGCCAAGCTGATGTTCTTCTGGGTGCGCTACCCGAGCTCCGCGGTGCTCAAGATGTACTTCCCGGACATCAAGTTTAACAAAAACAATACAGCACAATTGGTGAAATGGTTCTCGAACTTCCGGTAAGTTGCACACGCCTCCACAACACGCCCCCAAGCGCTCGCTTCTTGCGAGACCTCTGATATATTATCTGTCTCTATTATGTAACTCTTACTCAAGCAGCATTCATTTTTATGATTTCATTTACCTTCTTCTGTTGGCGTATTAGAAGTCTTGTATATTTATATGTCTATGTAAGTCTGTCAGGCACTTCAACAACAATTCCAAATTCCAAATTCAATTCGATTGCCAACTGTCGAATCCTTGACTTGCACTCAAGAAATCGCACAACTGACGCCTCAGCGCATGCAAGGCCCCAACCCTCGCGCAGCCCCTCCAAATGAATATTTGGCATTTGCAATAGATTCGACTGTCAGACCTGTCTATGGGCGCAAGAAGTTGCCAAAAACAATATATATGCATCGCTATAATTCAAACGACAGCTGGCAAGGGCTTCAGCGCTCGGATCCTGCAGTTCTGCAGTTCGCTTTTCGCGCCAAATGCGAGGCACATCTGCAGCTAACCACGCGACAATACAATAGTTCACCTGGATTTTGATTTCAGCCCCTAACAAAGCACACTCACACTCAAACTCACACACACACACGCACACACAGAGACGCAGAGAGACAGACATGGCTTAGCAGCTGTCCCTTGTTGTTGCTCGTGCTTAGCCAACTACCCCCTACCCCTAACTCCTGCCCCGATTTGCCTTAAGACATGCGCAACGTCTTAAGAAATTCGCCTGAGTTCCTACCTGCGCACAGAAATCGTGGCACGGGTTTTTCCCTCATTCGTCCTTTTCGAATTCTTTTGTTTGCTCTGGGTAGTTTCTTAAGGGTTGCTGCCCCAAAAAAATCTCCTATGAACGAAGGCGACTTTGCATGGGAATTTCTTGGCGTATCTTATCCCTTTTCATATTATATTCCTTTTGCGACTTCAACTTTCGACTGCTGAGGTTAAAATGGGTGGGAATATTTTGTTGATATCGTTGGCTTGCTTTTATTTATTTTTTTTTTTTGCTTTTCAATTTCCCAGTGCTTAATGCTTAGGGGTAGGTCGACTCGGCTCGTAACGGTATTTCTCAGTTACTTAGCTCAACTTATTTTGCATTTTTCTTCTCCTTTTTTAACTCATGTAATTTTGTTTCGTTTTTAACATGGCAAGTCAAGGAAATTAGCACTCAATCTCTTACACAGTTCACAGTTGAACATTATGAGTTTCACACACACACACACACACGCAGAGAGATACACAGGCACATTAGAGGACTAATAACATGTTGCATGCCGCTTTTAGTGGCCACTCAAGAAAATGCAAAAGGGTCCGCTGATAGTCCTGCCCAAGGATGCTCGAGCACTTTTCCATTTCTCGCTTGTTTTTCAAGTGTGAAAGAAAGTTGCAGCCGCCGCTGTTTATTAAAAAAGAATGTGCCCCTCCGTTTAAGGGGTGGGGAGGGTGTGGTGGGGCAAGTGTTGGCATTTCTTGCCACTCTTTTTCGCCTTTGTGTTGGCTAATTAGGAAAAGTGGCTTTTGTATTTGTATGGCACTCATATAATTGCATTATCTGCCTCTACTCTTATGGCAAATGCAAATAATGAAAAGAAAGCAGCCAAAGGACCATGCAAGTCCTAACACACACACACCCACACACGCACACAGACATGGTGGGAAGGCAGGCTAATTAGTTTGTTTGACTGACTGCCAGTTAGGGGCAAGTGCAGCAGCTCGTTTCTTTGGCTGCCGCGTTCTGCGTTGGAGGGCGAGGCAGCTACTTGAGAGTCGCGCCTGGAGAGACGCGCATAATGGCCACCCAGCCCTCAGCTGGCAAAAGGCGCTCAAGGATATGCAAGGAACTCACACACCCACACACTCTCCCACACACACATGGCTTTCTATGTGTTTTTTGTGTTTGTGTTTGCTATTTTTTTTTCTTTTTGTGTTTGCGTTTTTTTTTCTGTTTTTGAGTTTTGTTTTCCATGAAGCATTTTTGAGGTTAAGTGTCCTTTTGGCGCTTAGTACAGGCAACCCCTACCCCTGCCAGGCAGCCAGCCACCTGAAAAGATCTTGCTGAATTAATAAAAAAATAAAATATCATGAAATGAACAGCAACAACAACAACAACAACAGCAGCAGAAACCAAATACGTATATATTTATCCATAGACACACACTCACACACACTCACACAAACACACACACACATATTTCAGTATATATATAACGATGCTTACATATTATACATATATATGTACGTATGTATATATAAAGTGTTGCCAATTACTTCATTAGTGTATGAGGTAGAGATGTCTGCATATGTGTGGGTGAGTATGTGTGAGCTTATTAATGTACTTATTCTCTATTCATACCATAAGTGAATGGCACTTCTGAAGAAAGCAAAGAAGTAGCGAAGAAGCAGACTTGACACACGCACACACACACGCACACGCACACGCACAGCCTCTCCCCATACACACACACATCTACACATCTACACATACTTATGCAGTTTCTAGTGTGTCGCTGGCAACCTGTAAAGTGGGCGTGTGCCACACCCAAAATGCAGCATACAAATATGAATATGAATTGTAAATAGGCTACGAAAATTATATAAACTAATTAGTTAAAGCAGCGACTGCACTTCCGTTGGCGCCATTTTGTGTGCAGCATGTGAGTGCGAGTGTGTGCGTGTGTGTGCGTGTGTGTGAGTGTATGAGTGTGTGTGGGTGTGTTTGGCAGCGTATTATCTAAATTAAGTGGTGCAGCGCACACACTTATGGCAGGCAGTTAGCTAAACTTCCTTTTCCTGGCACCCAACACTTGATGCGGCATTTGAATGCCAGCCTCAAGCAAAACAGCAACAGCAGCTGCAGCAACAGGGACAGCAAGAGCAAAAGCAGCAGCAACAAAAAGAAGCGAAAACCCAAAGCTAATTGCATTATCACACACACAAAATATTGTGCTTTTCACACACGGCTACAAGTAGGCAAAGCTTTGTTGCCAAACGCCTAATAACTATAGGCACCCGGCCCAGAGCACCCCGGCCACAGCTTTCAGATATTGTTGCCAGCCCCAACAAAGCCACACACACACACACTTACTCGCACACACACAGACTCTCATCTAGGCACACAAAGACTGAGGTGGGGACAGATATTCTGTCACAATTTGTACTGTTGGCTTCTTGCGCTTGCCTCGTCTCTGCTCATTATGGGCATCGGTCCATTGTAGGGAAAGCTTCGCATTTGCTGTTCAAGTGCGCGTGGCAGCTGCCTCCGGGGAGCTCCTCGTGGCTTGACAGGCTTCGTTCTCGTTCTCGTTCTCGTTCTCAATGCGATGACTCTGGCAAAGATGTAGCCTCGTGCCACAATCCGTTCTATTTGCGCAATTCGCGCTTATTGTTTGGAAAAATCAACAGAGAAATCAGCCAGAGACACACACAGAGAGGGAGAAATGCATTTGGCGGCAACTGCTGGGAAATCTTGAAATTAGCGCGATTATCGGAGCGTTGTCAAGTGGGCGGCAGCCACAAATGTAGCACAGGCTACTCAGTGGAGTGGAGGGGGGTGGGAGGACTTTTCATTAGAAAAAGACAAGCAATCACTTACACACACACACACACACACACACAAGCACACACATACAGCCGGCTGCTGCTACGGCCCCGGACACAAATCACTTGACTAAACAAGGCGGCGACACAGCAGCCAACACGAGGAGCATAAACAGCGCCACTGAGGCACCGCTGCACTTGCTAATTAAGTCCCCAACCACTAGACAATTGGCAGCCAGGCAGACAGGCAGGGATCCGCCCAGATGGGGGGTTGGGGATAGGCTAACCGCGCGCAGAAGAAGACGCTGCCCGTTAACTTGCACGCTCGGCGCCAGCATCTGTATGCAGTGCTGCAGCCAGGCGCCCTCAGCGCTGTCGTTGCACATTTGAGATTTATTAAAAATTCTTTACAACAAAGAAGCACAAGAATCACACTCACTCACACACACACACACACATACAGAGAGAGACAAAGTCGAGGCTTTTAGGGTAGGACAGAACGGCGCGCCTAAGAGTATGCTGCAAATTTATTAATAATGTCATATAAGGCAAAGTCGATCCAACGTAATGCATTAAGCCCGCCTTCACGGGCTGCAGGCAGTCGATATAGGCTTAGCGTCAGACAGAATGGAACAGCAAATGGAAATCTTTCCTTCTTTGTTTTGTTTTTCGTTTGGGGTGAATGCATGAGAAAAGTTTTGCTTTTGAATTCGAGTTCAGTTGCTTATCATTTTCTTGTTGACTTTTTGTGTTTTGTTTCGTTTTTCTTAATCTGTATCTTTCTATCATTTATTATAACTATGATTTCGTAAATGTGAATGCTGTTTCGAAATATCAAAAAAAAAAAAAAAAAAAAAAACAAATCAAAATCAACTTTAAACCAAAACAAAGCATAGCTATTTAGTATACTGACCGAATCCAAACATATTCCTCATCTACGCATCTGCAGAGAATTCTACTACATACAAATGGAGAAATATGCACGACAAGCTGTCACTGAAGGCATCAAGACACCCGATGATCTGTTGATTGCTGGAGATAGTGAATTATATCGCGTGCTCAATTTGCACTACAATCGCAATAATCACATTGAGGTATGCAACAAAAACACACACAAATATACAAACCAACACTAACAACCAGAGCTGTAAATACTTCCAATTACCAAAATGTAATTACAAGTAATTAAACAAGATTTTAAGTATTCATCAAAGTTAAGTAATTAAAATACAATAATGTAGCGATCAGAGCTGTGAATACTTTCAATTGCGTCAAGGTAATCAAAGTAATTAAATGGTAATCTCTCTCATATTGCTATAAATAAAAGTATTGCTGATTTTCTATGGTAATAAAGTAGTTAAAGCTCTATTGACAACTACATACACACACATGTTTACACACACACACACACACACGCACACTAACACATCGTGTTTCGCTGCCGTTTGACCTTTTTGCTAATTATCGTTATCGTTCGTCCTTCGTCCTCGACCACGCCCACAGGTACCCCAAAATTTTCGCTTTGTGGTCGAACAGACACTGCGTGAATTTTTCCGTGCAATACAGGGTGGCAAAGACACCGAGCAATCGTGGAAGAAATCCATATACAAAATAATCTCACGCATGGACGATCCCGTGCCCGAGTACTTCAAGTCGCCGAATTTTTTAGAGCAGCTGGAATAAGTGGAGGAGTTGGCTATGCCAACGATGCCACCACCCCTCAATCAATCTACGAACCCTGCTACAACAACAACACCAGCTACTACAACAACACTAACAGCTACAACAAGAACTACTGCAACAACAGCAATGCCGAAAGCGAAGCGAAAACAAAAGTTAAAAAGTTAAATCTGCGTAAGAAATACAACTGGATATAATGCATAGTAACATTGTATTATTGTACACACAAAACAGCAACAGCAACACACATTTTCATAAGTATTTGCAATCTTTAGGCCTCTCGTCGAAATTTTAAGCTAGAAACACAAATAACCAAAAACCGAAAAAAGATAACAAAAATCTAATCAAACCATTTCTTTATAGCCGTAAAATATTTTTTTAAAAATTTCGAAAATTCTGTCGCCACTCCCCGGTAACAGAGCAAAAACACATTATAGCTGCAATTCCTAATAGGATTGGCACACTAGCCTCAAATGAAGAGAAATACAAATATATTTAAGCCAGCGCTGAAAAGTATGCAGCGCTTTTGATTTGATCAGCTACCAAATGTTGTTCGAACCAAACAACACGAAATATAGTGCAAATTTAAAACCTGAGCCGTTAAACACAGTCAAAACACTCTCAATCACATTCTCACACATACACAGAGACTACAAATCTATTTATACAGAGGGTAAACTGTACTCTGACCGTTGGGTTGCTTAGTTGAAATTTTTTTAAAAATATTTACGTAAATATTACAAATGCATACATAGTTGAGCCATTTAATAATCTACCGCAAGTTGACACACATTTCACATACCAAAAAACTCACACTCCCATACACACACACATACACACACCCATACACTCTTATATATCGGTACAGTTTTTCTTTAGCCGATCGAAAAGTTCTTTGCCGCTGAAGCTTAATTTGCTTCAATTGCAGACAAACTTTTCTGTACGCTGCAGTGTTGCAAAAGCTTTTAAAAAGTATTGAGCAATACTGTCGCTTCATCAATAAGCACATATATATAAATTAACCAAATTCAGGTTGCTTTTTCCTTTAAAACTTAAGCATAATTCGATGTCTATAAAAAAAACTAAACAAAAAACAAAAAAAAAATTATTATCAAGAAAATCGTAGTCCTTTAAAAATAAAAAAATGAGGAAAATTAATAATTAATTAAATAAGCAGCGGGCGTTAGGGTAGCTACAATTTATTTAATGTTATTATGCAAGAAAATACGACCAAAGTTTATTGTTAATCAACTGAATTTGAATGCGATTTCCTTTTATTTGACCATTTATATAAATCTATATATTACGAATCATTTTGAATGCACCAAATTGTGCACGCATATTATTTTTTAAAATACCAACACACACAACACACACACCCACACACACACTAGTCTGTTATTTATGTACATACATTATACGTTTAGTTGAATAACAATTCGATTTAAGTTTACGTTTAGTTTAATTTACTTGGCCTTAAGTTGCAACAAATATACAAAAACCAAATACAACAAATATATGGATACATATATATATATATATATATACAAATACACAAATCAACATTTTGAGTTTTTTCTTTGAGTTATCGTTTTATCATTTGAAATGTCGACTGGGGACCTTTAATATGCACTTTCATTTCATACCAAGCATGGAAAGTGGGCGGGTTAAGAGGGATATGTTGGCCAGCTCTGCGCGTCAGTGTTGGTCAAATCAGTGCTGCGCAACACCAAATGCAGCACAACAACAACAACAACAACATCAACAACAACATTCATCAGAGCATGCAACCACATAATATCGAACTAGCCAAAAACCAACGAAAAATATATATATCTACGAAATATTCCTCAAAAAACAACTTTTCGAAAAGCAGACAGATTTCGGCCCATCATGTGCTTTGAGGAGCTCATCAGCCGGCATTAGAGCCCACCATCAACTACCCTTCACGCCCCTAGCGCCCACTCGCTTAGATTTTGGCTGGAATTTAGAGATTAGAGTCGGAAGAGCACCGCTTTATATAGAACTACAGCATAATGCAAAACTTTTGGCCAACCCAATGATTAAGCAAAATTTTAACAATAGTCGAATTTTAGCTAAAGCAAAATTAAATCGAACTAACTATTTTGTAGGCATATGCCAAATATCATATATGCATATATATGTGGCCATTGCCTAACAGAATCGTGTGCAATTTGGCGAAATTATCACAAAATTAAACAAGTATAAACGGTGAGTTTCCTAATCTAATGCAACAAAAAAAAAAAAACTAAAATTGAAACTAAATTCTTTTATGATATCGAAATTCAAATTGAAATTTCATTAAGCAAATTAAGATGAAAATTGAAATTCATATTTAGATTAACAAAGCGTACAAACATAAAATTGATTACATTGGCTAAATACAAAACAAAATTATAAGAAATTTACTTTTATTTGAAATGTTTTGTTTTAGTTTCGTTTTAGGTTTTCATTTCACACTTGCTGCAAAAACACAAAAATCGAAATTGAAAACTGAAAATTGAAGAAAAGCTCGTTGATTGTTAATGCCTTTACAAAATTTATTAAACGAAAATGAGAAAACTTTTTGGCACTGAAGTTGACTTAAAAAATTTATTTAAATACAATTGTAACTGATTTTGTGATAAGACAAACAAAAAACTAAAAAAAAACAAGTTGAAGAAGAAGAAACATTGAACTACATTATTGTTTCGGAAACAACCAATATGGCGGCAATGGTTGGGCAGTGGCCACGCCCACTGGCCAATCTGGCCGCCATACGAAATTATTGATTGTAGAAATAGTTAATCTAATCGAAATTGAAAATTTTTAACAATCCTTTTAGGCAATTTAAGGCGTATTAACAATAAACAAATGCTGCAAACAAAAACAAAAAACTTTCGGCTAACAAAAAAACCAAAAACTTTAGGCAAAATTTTTATAAAATAAGCAAGTCGAAATTCAACAAGCTTTTAACATGGAGATGAAAACCAAAAGCCAAAAAAAAATTATATAAGAAAAAAATCAAGATTAAAAAAAAGAGAAAAAATTAAACAATTGCAAACTTAAAATTCTGTTTCTATTTCAGTTTGTCAATTTATTTACTTAAAAAATAGAGATCAGTTTGTGACAATATTTCCAATGGCATAAATGATGTTATATAGAGAAGTTTGAACGCATTTTGCCAGCCCGTTTAATTGCGTACCAATAAGAACAACAACACACACAAAGATACAAACATACAACTGCAACTATACAAATACTATATATAAATTGACATACATACATACATACATATTTCATACATTTATACTTACATACATAATTATACTATAAGTGAAGAAAAAACAAAAGGCATATTAATAATTGGTTAATAAACAAAAGTCATTGAGAGAAAAAACAAACACAACAAAAATTTCGCTTTCTTTTTCTTTACAAAATTGCTTAAAGCTTTGGCATTTATTTTAATTTTTTGTTGCAATTGCAATTTTCGGCATTTTATGAGAGCAAAATTAACGCGTCAACGGAATTGATTGGCCTTTACCAACACTACAACTACAACACTACAAATCAAAACCAACTCACAACCCACAACTAAACGGTAAGCGAATCTTTATCATTCCAAAATTATTATTGAAGCTCAAGCGGGATTTCAAAAAAGCAACGACAATCCATTCAAACCAACTTCACAACTCTTTGGCACCGAACCTTTCGAGGCGCTCAAATTGCGTTTTGTTTACACACACAGGCATATAGATATATGCTTCTATATGCAGAAGCTTTTGGTGTTTAAAATTCTAAAAAGAAAGAAATATACAAATAATATCGAAAGCCATAGCCTAGAGAAAAGTTTTTAAATCATTTACAACCAATGACGATTGAAATTGCTTTTTTGAGTCCGACAAGATAAGCACAGCACACACATATCAAGTACAGTTTACAACCTGGGTAAAGGGAGAGGCCAGGACATTAGCAACTACAAACACATAACCAGCCAGCCAGCCAACGCCAGCAAACGACAACAGACTACAAAAACACGCACTGATCGCAGCCATGTGGCGGCATCAGTAAGAACGAAAACAAAAGTAAAACCAGCCAACCAGCCAAGACAGGTAACAGGTAACCAATAACCAATCAAACAGCGATAGGCACTCGTTGTGCGCACAGTGTTGGTAAACGCACTGTGCGACAGCAGCGACAGTGCTGCAAAGCAGCGCATTCACAGACCGAAAAACGAGCAAGCGAAACAATTTTATTTACTGATTAACTGCATAAAGCACAGCAAATTAAACTTAAATCATAAAGAAAAGAAAAACAACTACACGTAATCTAAATACAAAAACAAAAACAAAACAAATATATATAAAAAAAACCAAAATATACTTACTACACGTAAACCAAATAACAAAATATAAATGCAGAATGCAGCCATATGCAATTTTAACTAGATTTTAAAGCATTATTACCGCAAAATACCAAAAATACCGAAATACCGCATATACTGAAATGAATGAAAAACGATTTAAAGAGAACAATTCGAGAACTTTGTATATAAAAAGAAAACCAAAACAAATCACATTTAAAAATATAACTACATACACGTAATTAAATATTACTACAGTTTAAGCATAAGCAAACCTAAAGCTAAACCTTAACAGCATAGTAATACCTACCCCCATGTCCCCACACACATACCAAAACCAAACTCAGCCATGGGCAAAGGGCTATCCTTAAACACAGAGCTTTAATGCATTGAAAATGCGCGCAAATGAGACTCTTATTTTTTTTTGTTTCGAGTTTCCGGAGAGCATGTGCCAAAATAACCAACAGAAGATACAGATAACAGATACAGATACAGATACATCCAGTAGCAGATACAAAAGTATCTCCTATACAGACTTATATGTATATCAAATATCACTTTGGCTAACAAGTCGAGAGAATGAAATTTCAAATCATTATCACGATGATATGCAATTGCATTCTATTTAGGTAAGTTGATTAAGCATCCTTGGTTTGGAAAACATCTGATCACAAAATATAATGAACACAGAAAATGAAAAATTATACAAATTTGCAGTTTAGGTAAAATCAAGCTAAAAACCAAAAAAAAAAAATATAAATCAAAAACGAAAACAAAAACGAAAACGAAATACTTAAAATGATTGCGTTTTTTTAGTAGCGAACGCGATTCACAAAATTTTAAACACTTTCGACCGAAGACATAAACCAAAAAAGAAAACAAAAAGTTTTGAGAATACTATAAAAAGAAGTTTTTATCACTTATTTGGCGTAGAGTATCAGAGAATACCAATTTTTGGGCGCAGAGCGCCAATTTTTTTTTCTCAACTGCAATAGAGCAGCACAGCTGGTGCATACTTTTGGCGCACACTGTGCTGCACACAAACGGATTAAGTTTATACAAACAAAATTTTTGCAATTACTGAAAAAAAAAAGAAAACAAAACTTGAAACAATTTTAAGCATCCTAAGTTTGTGAAGTTTATAAAATAAATGAAGTTAAAACTTTTGGCTTATCATAAAACAATCAAAACAACAACAAAGTAAAAATTCAAAATTCGATTGATATATATATTACACACACACACACTTACACTCACACACACACACACCCACATGCTGCACATGTAAAGCAAACAACAAACAAAAGAATAGTATAAAAATATATAAAAGTTGCATAACATAATCTAAATAAACAACAGCAAATAAACTGAAACAATTTGAACAAAAAGAACAAAATAAATAAAAAACTAAATTTAGTTTTAACAGCCAACAATAGCCAGGGAAACATACACAACTCGTATGTGATATTTTTGAGTTAATCTCTCATTTATTTTTACTGTAACGTATTTACAACAGCAACAACAACAACAAGCCCAATTCAATTGTGACAATATAAACGAACAACCAAATATAATTAATAACAATAACAATAACAACAACTGCAACAACAAACACACACAGCACTTCCAGCAGCAACTTCTTTTGGGTTGTCTACACATATCAAAAAAACAAAACAAAAAAACATTGAAGAATCACAAAACAAACCCAATAAGATATCGTGTTGTTTCTTTTGATTTCTTATTATATATTTTAAGCCATCCTCAGTTCAAATTCAAACGTGAATCAAATGATATTTACCCAATATAACATATATATATATATACACAGATAAAATATAAAATACAAAATATATAAATATTAAGTGTTTATATAGTTGAATTTTCAATGACGAATTTTATGCCACAGTTTCATTTGCAATAGTCAAAACGCGCCAGGCGCGCGTACCGGGATAATTTATAGTACAATGCAACAAACCAACAAACAAACAAACAAACAAATACATACCAATAAATTTTTATAAAACTATTTATATTTTTATACTAAAACAAAAAGAAAGAAAAAACAAAAATCGAATATCGAATCAAACACAACAACAACAATAGCCAATTAGCATAATAAGCCAAAACTTTTAGTTCACAATTGACAGCAACTATTTTTCGTTCACAATTTAACAACAGCAACATTTATGTTTTTAGTTGAAAAAGAAGAAGAAGACGCGCTGACTGGTCAGCTGGTTCCGCGAGAGAGGCACAAACTGCAAGAACATGCAGCATGCCACACGCGGCAATCGCAGCACAGAGCCCAAGCACAAGCACATGCCACATATGAAATTAACAATAGTAACTAGAAGAAAGCCAATCGAAGACTGAAAGACTGCAAGACCCAAGAGAAATGCCTGCCTGCTAAAACCAATTCAAATACAAGATATATAATAACAAACGAGATTTGCCTAGCCCGTGTGCTTGTGCAGCTAACAGCTCTCAGCAAGCTGCGATTGCGTGGCAGCCTGTTCACGTTTCTGCCTGCCTCTTGCCCACCGACCCAGCAGCGAAAATATACAACAAAATAAGTGATAAAAAGCAGAACACAAAGCAAAAACCTTTTGTTTCACAATTCTCTTACGAAAAACTGAATCAATCAATTGATATGAACCAAATACATTGCGTGCGTTAAACTGTCGTTGATTTCTGACAAAAAAAAAAAAAAAACATGAGAAAGTGGCGCAGGCAACAGAAGGAGTGTTTCCGCAACACTGCAAACTTTGGTTTACTCTCTCTCACACAAACACACAGCAACCAGCCAACAATAAACAATAAACAAGCGATAAATTGAACAAGCAATTCGATATGTGTGCCACAGCGAGCCACAGACAATAGCCCAGTAATATTATTCTTATTTTCTCAAATGGTCGACCACTTTCTAATTCCCCGAGAATTAAAGTGGCGCCAAAAACCAAGCCGTATAAACAGATAGTACAACCAAAACAAAAGCAACTCACCATTGGCCACCACGAATCGAACAAATGATTGAAACTTGCGGAACGAACTTCTGCTGCCCAGTCACAATAGTCAAGAGCAGGTATCTATCTAGCTTATAGATGGTTTATTGTAGCGCCGCCGCTGTCAGAAATCGCCTCAGACGTTTGTCAAAATTCTACAATAATTTTTTGTAAAAACTGTAGGAGCAAACGAAAAACGCAATTTTATCAAATGATATACAAAGGATATATATATATAACATATACGATTAATGATCTTTCAGTTTATTCTATACTTTTCAGTTCTTGTTTTTCTTTCGCTTTTCACTTTTGACAAAAGCGAAAACCGTAGCCGACACGCCCACTTGGGCGTGTGTAAAATATGTATAAAAACGAAACGAAAAAGAAAACATAATAATAAAGAAAGAAACAACAAAGAAAATAAGTATAAAATAAAAAAAGCAAACAACAATATTTATACAGAGACTGCAAACAAATGTGATCAGATATTTTATAATAATATAAGTTTACAAGAAACCGCTACAACAAGTAATAAGAAAGCCAAAACAAAAACAAAAACTCTAGTATTTACTGCAATAGCGAAACGAATCAAAACAAATCGAGAAGTAAAAACATCCACTAAACACAACAACAAATCGCAACCTTGTAAGCAAAATGTAAGTCAATATTAAAACGTAAGTGAAACAAAACAAAAAATATTTATAATAATATTTTTTACAATAGCATATACAAAAAACCAAAAACAAAAACAAAGACAAAAACAATCTCTAAATATATAGCAAACGACAAACAAACCGAGCGAGAGCCGCGGCCCGGGCGACAGCTTGGGCAGCCAAGCTACTTGCGCAACAGTTGCCTTTCACAGAAACAATTTACCGTTTAAGTTACAAATAGTGAAATAGACAAAACCAGAGTGGCAGCGCTGTCGGCGTTGCCATATTTCAAACCAGCTTTCAGTTCACCTCGTTTCCTTCAATACAACAACAACAGCAGCAGCAGCAGCGCCAGCCAGAGCTGCTGCTGTTCACTTAGTTAACGGTTCATACAAAGATTCTATTTAGTTGTTCAGTAGGAGGGGAGTATGAGAAGCAAGTGAGTAGAGAGTACGGAATAATGATTGATTAGTGGGAAACACAAAAAGCAGCAACGAACCAAAACAAAAACAAAAAATTACATCTAAAAACTTGGGGTAGAAAACAATATAAAAAAAAAGAAAAAATATGTAAGCAAAAACTAGAAACTTTTCATGAAATTTCATATTTGTTCTATGAGTTAGATTCTGTTAGCTGAGTATACATCAAATATATTCTGTTAATACAACAACAACAACAATTTTGGCAAACATTTTGCTATCATTTTGCGCGTTATCTGAAAATTTAAAAAACTTTTAGTTCTGAACAATAGTGCCGGTAATATTAATGATATAAGTAACTATATACATATATACAACAGAAATATATATATATATATATATATATTATATATATATATATATATATATATATATATATATATATATATATATATATATATAATACTATAGATGTCGTGAAATGTATTTCAGCATAGCTAACTAATGTTCTAAATGTACACTGAACAAACACAATGATATGCAACACACAAAACGACAAAGAATAAGATGAAAAATAAGATCCATTTGCGCTCAATTTTTTTCTAGTTTAAGCGAGTGAATAAAGATCGCCCAATGCTCAGCAGCTGAACACGAACCAGCAGCCCGGCCCCTACACAAACACACAAACACACTCCACATATTCCCCATATATTCATCATGCCCTACATGCCCTATAAATATATATAACTTACTAACTATATAAGATGAAGTAAACAAAAACAAAACCATTAAAATAATACTATTGGTAGTTGCTATTTTAAATATGTATTACAACAGATAAACTAAACAAAAACAAAAGTCAACGATCATCACGTATGCAGAAAAGTATGCTATGAATGTTGAGCAGGAGCCATAAACCAATCAGACCCACAACAACAACAGCAACAGAAACAACAGCAACAACAGTCAAAAATGTTCCAACACAAAAATAATCTTAAACTACGTATGATATTTCTATGCTTTTTTGTAAGAAACACGTATAAACAAAACGTATACGAAACACAACAAAACAAAACAAAAACAACTGAAATATAACTCAAAACGGGCAAATAGAACAGACGCCGCCTTTAGGTTTAATTTTTTGCACATACACACACACACACCCATCAGTAAAAACCAAAAACAAAAAAGTCAATGTCAGCATAAGTATGAAAAACTAAGCGTACATAATTAAAATTACATAACTACAAGATAAACAAATAATACAAAAAACCAAAATAGGAAGAAAAAGAATGAAGAATAGTAAGCAAAAAACAAAAAACAAAAAAGAAAACCAAAAATCAAACATAAATTTCTACTCATAGTTTAGCAGTCGTAATTCATTTATTTTTCAATTAACTAAGCCAATGGACACAGAGCAAATTGCATATAGGACATAACTTACATAGTTCGCCAAAGGAAAACCGACTTAAACTAAACTAACACTAGCTCACTAACTACAGCAAATAGACATTTTCGCCAGCCAACAACAGCAACAACAGCAACAGAAACTTCAACAACAACAACAACCAAATGCCGTTCAATCAACAACAGCTAACAACAACAACAACAACCTTTGAGTTATCATATAATTTGATCAAACTACTTATATACTCCAACACTATACAACGAAACCAAAAACCCAAGAAACAAACAAAAATATTCATTTTAAAGCATACTTTTAAAGGGTATACACGTAATATTGTAGAAACTACTTAAATATTTAGAGTCTTTGTATCAAATTTCGATTCAGCGGCAATTTCAACAGCAACAACAAATATTTGAAATATATTTGAGATAGTAAATATATATATATCTATATATATAAATATAAAATAATAAAATTTCGATGGGAGGAGCTTTTCGGCAATATGCTCAAGTGGTATCGATGATTAGATGAATCCCTTCTCGGAAACATTTTCGACCAACAATATTTCGGCTTTACCAAAAAGACAAAACAAAACAAACAAAATATCGAAGAGCAGACGACTTTCGGCATAAGTGCAGAAGAAGAAGATGAAAAAAAAACATACAGTTCCACTGGGAACCTAACTCTCGGCAAAGACTTTGGCGTATATTTCGGAACAACAGAAGACGCAAAAACAAAACTCTAAAATGACAAATGACAAAATACGCGCTGCGAGTGTTTCGAACGCCTGCCAAACACACAAAGTTTTCTAGCCAACAAAAAAATTAAGCTTTAGGTATAAGTGTAAAATTAAATATAAAGATATTTCGGTAATGTTCCTATATATGCATACTAATATATAAATATATATATATGTGTATATAAAACAAGGTAATAAAAAAATTAACAATTTTGGACAACACATAAAAATTCAGCATTTAGCAATTTGGAATAGAAACAAGCAAAAGCAAAAACGAATTCGGCAAAATGAAAACATTTCTATTTGGCAGGCCTTTGCAACACTGGCAAAAACAAAAATATATATAAAAATGATAAAAAGAAAAAACACAATAAAAAATATATAAACTTAAATAGTTTACAGGCAGCATTTTAAAGAGCAAATAAAGCTTGTTAGTTTTCGTTTTGAATTATGTTCGACAATTTCTTATTTGACAACTAACAACAAATTCAAATTTGTACTTTTCAATGACAACAACAACAACAACAACAACAACAATGAATAACGCGTTAAGACCCAACAACAACAAAAACCAAAACAAATGATAATGACAAAAACAAAAAAGATAATTCAAAATGAAAAGAATCGAACAAAATTGTAAACTCTCGGCCATGTTTGGATAATTCTCTCTCGGTGTAAAAGTTCAGGACAACAAAACAAAAAACAAAAAAACAAAAAGAAAAAACAAAAGTTTAAGCAAAAATATAAAAATTTAGACTTTAGGCAAAAGAAAACTCAAAATCCAAAAATTATATGCAAAATTACAAAATTTTGGAAAACAAAATTTCGTAAAGCTAAATTTAAATCGTAAGTAAACTAGCAGACGGAATCAACAACAAATTGAAAAAGGGAAACACGTGAACACACAAAAATTCACAATCTGGAAGAAACAAGAAATTGAATACGATTTCGAAAACGTGTTGGAAAAATATCAAGAAAAAAGTACAAGCTTATTTTAAGCACCTTCGCGCCTTATCTTTAAGAACATAAATGAAAAACAAAAACAAAATAACAAAAAACAAAAAAAAAAAACCAAACGCAACTTTAATGACATAAACTTATATTTAAATACATTTAACAAAAAAGATTAAAAATTTAAACAAAAAAACGAAAAGTAAAGTAAACTGTAAATTTTATATAACAAAACAAGCGAACGCAACTTTCGATACAACTCCTGGTAGTTATTGCATGAATTAAGTTAAGTCTAATATCAAAGAGTGCGCATTAAAGTAAATTTTCATTTCTCAGGTTCGTTCTTCTGTTTCCCATTTTTGTTTTGTGGAAAATCTGCCTTAAATTATATAAGCAAATAAAAGAAAACGCAACCAAGACAAGTCAAAGAATTTGGCAAATGCTAATCGGCATTTGCTCATGACAACTGAACAACTAAATTAAATTACCAAAAACACAAAGAAAAGAACAACAATGTACTACAAGAACAAGAAGAAAAACAGCAAAATTCAAAATCGTCGTCAAAAGGCGCTGCAGATTTCAAAATTCAAAAAGCAAGAACAAAAATCAAATAAATTCAACAAAATTACGGTTTGAAGCTCAGATGAAATTGCAGAACAACCAAATCCCAACACCACAAAAAATAAAAAATTAGAAAAGGTTTTCTCTACTTTATTATGCCCAAGCAAAAAAGAAAAAAAAAAACAAATAAGAAAAAAAATATACATAAAATGCTTAAAAACTTGTGTTATTAAACCCTTTGTAAATGTTTAGGTGTATAAAAAAGGAAAAGATTAAGAAAATCATGGACAGTACTTAAGTTAGATGTTGATGAGTCAAAAATTGATGAGAAAGTAAGAAAAGTGTATGTAAAAATTGTAGACAAGAAAATTATACAAGAGAAATCGAAAATCGAAAATCGAAAATCGAAATTCAGTCCCTAATAATTAGTTCTAATAATACGTATGTATATCCACTTAGACTCATGTAAGATATGTATCTTTGAATGAATACGAAATGTATCCCAGTTTCGACTATTTCCGTTGATTGAGTTTGTGAATAACTCTTAAGATTTGCGCCCGATATTCCTGTACAAGCTTATAGATCAGTTAGGCAAACCGGTTCTAAGTTCTCGTAGACGTTTCACCGGCCTTTTCCTTGGTTATTTCCTTTACAGCATGGCAAGACAAACTTTAATCAGTTCATTTATCTCCCCGCAATCCGAAAAAAAGAGACACAGAATTGATTTGCGTAACAGGCCAAGGTGCGAGCAACTCTCAAGCCTGTAATAAAACCAAAAGTGCAAGGCCGTAGCCCGAACGATGTCGACAAAAATGGGGCTGCGCTGCCTGCATATCCTGGACATCCATAACCGTTTTGCAACCAATAGCACTGAAGGCAATACAAAACTCAATAAAAGCAAAAATGGTAAAAGGCAACAGATGCAGATGCAGAAGCAGAGCAAAAGACAAGGCTAAGAAGACAAGTTTCGAATCAAGGAATTTCGGTAACATTTCGAACAAATCTTTCGGCGAGTTTCGAACAACTTTCGATTACTTAAGCTTTTGTTGTTAATTTGTTATTTTGCGACTACGTCTCCACGCACACAACCACAAGATAAACATCAAGAAAAACAACAACAGAAACAGAAAGTGATAACGAGTTAAGCAAAAGTTAAAAGCAATTTTTGATATGGGGCCACAACGTCCGATCTAAAGTGCCTTCATGTAACAAAAGTAAAAACCAAAAAAAAAAAAAACAAACAAAAAAACAAAAAAAAAACAAATCAAACTGTTAATTTTTTATGTAACTAAAAAAAACAAAGGAACAAAAACCAAAAATGAAATTACTAATAAAATTGTATAAAAATTAAAATTGTAAAAAGGTAAAACAAATTTAAAAATCTAAGCGAAAAACAAAAACAAAAAGAAAAGGCTCCAAATAGACCAGCATTCAAGCAATACCAAAGCTGCTCAACCCACTTGGCCTGGCTACGATGTCTCTCGGGCAATGCGATATAACCAACCAACCAAGCAACCTTTTTACTCAACAAAACAAAGTATTCTCAGTTAATCAACGACTAAATTCGATACGGAATAAAGAAGCGCAAATCTTAAGTCCCATCATAAGCGAAATTCCCCATTAGCAAAGTTGACATTGATTATCTAAGTAAGCGATATACATACGAGCACATAAACGTGTATTTAGTTATAGTATGTAAACAAAAACAAAACAAAATTCACACAAAAATAAGTATGAAATTAATGATTTAGTGTTTAGAAATGAAAGGTTTGGATATACACTGACTACTTCTACGAGGCATATACCTAACACATATAGCGCTGAGTTGCTCATTAATGAATGTATTACTTTCTATCCCACACGTTCACACACACGTACACAAAACACTGTACTACATTTAGTTTAGATCTTAGGTGGATATAAAAGAAAAATAATAAAATACATACATATTTAAAACGAAAGTTAAGCTAAATGAACGATTGCAAGAAAACTAAGAACGGCATACTTAAAGAGGCGGCAATAAGCTATAATGCAACTAAATTTAAGCTAAAACTCAACTACCGATACGCAAAAACAAAAACAAAAACGAAAAAACCAAAAAAAAATATATGATAAAAATAATATGAATGGAAAATTGAATATCTGCATATGTGTGCATATAAACAAGAAAACGCATCTACATATACATACATATATAGGAGGTAGAGGCAAGCAGTGACAGAAGCAAGCAGAGTGCAGCAAGCAGTTCACTGAGAACAAAACCAAAAGACTAAAAGGAAACCATTTAAATATACGAGTGTCCCTTTTGTGCTTCTTTCGCCCATTTCACACACACACACAAACACACATATACACATACGTACACACACACATATATATATTTGCATTATTCAGTTTAGAGTATTGAGTTGTGAATTAAAACATACTTCGAAACATTTTTAAGAGAAAAAAAAAACCAACAACTAGCGAAAATTAGCAAAATTTAAAATTTACGATTATTATTAATTTATGAATATGCATTCATTTAAAGGTGTTTACACGCACACACACTATGTATATATAAGTATGTATGAGTATTCATTTATCGATTTTGTATTACGAATTACGATTCACAATTTCGGAGCTCAACACAAATATCAACAAACAACCAATATGAAATCTATTTTTTTTCCCATTGCGTATACGTAATGTGTATGGATCGGAAGCGGGAACAGACGTAAATGTGCATGGGTTTTGCTTAGAACCACTTTAAATGTATTTACCAATTTCGGCAAACATTATTACATTCCAAATTTCTAACCTTTGGGCCACAGTGAGACGCATCGTTTTCGATTGATTGATGCGAAAGTCTAAAATTCTTAACTTCAGAGCCAAGTCAAACGAAATCCAACTTCAAAAGTAACTTTTATTTAAGTTTTACAAAAGAAAAACCAAAAGCTAATTGAAAAATGAAATATCTTGAGTTATACAGCAATAGACCGGAATTATTTCCAAGAAATAGTACAAACAACTTTAGAAATAACTTTTATAATGTAATTATAAAATAAGCGGTAATTAAAGCGCTCTAAAAATATGCCAAACAAAAGCGAAAAACAGAGGGCTTTGAAACAAACAAAAATTGATTATTTGAAAGCAAAAAGAAAATTCAATTTTCCAATAGGAAATTGGCAAGTAGAGCGCTGTTAAAAAAAAAAAAAAAAAAAAAAAAAAACAAGACCCTCAAAAACATATACGATTATATAATATTTTTATTTCAACTTAAACACACAATTTGTTGTTTTTGTATTTTGATTATTACTAAGCGGAATTGAAAGCCAAAAAAAGTCAACAACAGAGCCTGGCACTAATCATATTTTCTAAATTCCAACTTGACAGAAAATCTTAAAAAATATACAATTATTGTATTTCATTTTGAAATTTCAAACATCATTTCAAATGAATTGACAAACTTAACGTACATACACATATATGTAAAACTATACTTTCAATACAACGTGGAAAGGAAACACACAAACAAAGAGAGATCTGAAATAAAATAAAAACTAATGGCAAACAATTTACAATTATAAGTATATGTAATAACAATAGACGACATAACCCTCTATGAGACCCTCCTCTCTACAAAGAGCGGCAGACACACACACACAAACACAATAACTATTTACCACAATAAACAATAAAAAACAATTAATCATGAATGTAATACGCAAGATGCATAAATGAAGCGAAAGTTTAACAATTCAATGACGATGACTGCGTATAATGCATCATGCTATATATTAGATTGAATATGATTAACTCATTTCGAAAGCAAAGATCAGAAATCACAAATAACCATCTGTCTACATATACATATACATGTATGTATGTATATATGTGGTATGATTTCGATTTCGGTTTCAGTTGATATTCGCTTCCGTTTCTCATTATACTTTACTCACTTTTGGTGTAAATTTAGAAATCTTCGAAACGTTTGTCTGGACCGTAATGCAGGAACGAACATTCATGCAGACTCGCACAAAATTTGTAATTTTCTCGTAAGACAAAAATCGACAGTTTGGTTTTGTATTTCGAGACAACATTTAGAATTAACAAAACAAAAAAATATAAAAAACAAGCAAAAAACCATAGAACGTAAAGCAGCATTAACTGAAAAAAGTGTAAGAGAAAATTAAATATTTGGTATATAAGCAAATATGATTACATAAATTTATATTTATGCAACAACTGTAAGGAATGAAAACCAAAAAAAAATGCATGAGGGAAGGTAAAACAACAACAAACACTAAACTATAATATAACATTTTTAATCGAAAAAACCAAAAACAAAAACTACTTATTTTATTGAAAATTATGTAAAATTTACTAAAACAACAAAAACACATAATAAAAGTATATTGTTTATTTTCATCTTTAAAAATAAAGTTTTAAAATCGTATAAAAATAGTAAAAAAAGACATGTTGTTTTATTTGGTGTAAACGAATGATGTTGAATTAATTCAATTGCTTACAGATGGCAATTTATAATTTAAAACTCTTTTTTTTTAGAAATCGTACAAAAACATTTTTGGTTTTCTTCGACTTCACCAAAGCAACCAGCAGTATTCAGATGTGGATACTTATGCCTGCCTGCACTAGGAAGTAGTACATATAAAATAGCCAACATCATATATTTTCGAGCGCGCTAAGCTAAGCTAACCACCGTTAAACCAAACAGAAAAGTGAAATAGGTGGCAGCACTTTTACGTGGCATGTGCGTTGCAGCCCTGACCATATGTTGATAAATCGATAGTCGATAAGAAATCGACTTAGCCATATACGTGAAGAAGCAGCACATTACGCAAACGGTGTGTCGGCTTTAAGCTTAATTGTTTATGAAAAATGTCGCTTCTCAGCGCACTTTGCAGGTAATTAGACGGCCTTCTCAGTAAGCAGCTTTATTTATAACATGGACATACATTTCATTCATAAAAAGGCTGAGTATACAGAGCAGCAGTGTTGCCTCACGTTTCCTGCACACAACACCCGTGCTTTGCGCCGAGCCCTTGAAGAAAAAGAAAAAAATCGACCCACAGGTCATAAAGCAGAGAGAGGACCGTAGGAAAAAGAAAATCGAGAAGCAGATTCGCAGGCTGGAGAAGAATGCGCGGCAACTGAAGCCGGTGGAAGAGCTGGAAGTGCCTTTAGAATTAGTTGACAACAAGGCGTAAGTCAATTGGTGGCGTACCCACATGTTCCACTTAGCAATCATTTGCCTCTTCCACTTTATAGGCAACGGGAACGAAAGCTAACGCCTTTGGGAGCTGCAGAGCTGGAGCAGCGTGCACTACTGAAGAAGCAATGGGCCCACTACAAACACGAACAGAAGGTGGCAGATTTTCAAATCATTGACCGCTTGGTGCAATCACAAAACAGAGCGCTGGAGGAGCTGCGTCGTGAGTCCGAAGAGCTGTACCAAGCGGCCATACAGGTGGACATGAAACTGTTACCGGTATCTGTGAAAGGACCCGTCGCGACGCCTCCCATCAAAGAGTATGTAAGCCCAGACGGCGACTACATACACCAGGCAATGAAATGGGAGTAAAGCTGAGTCAACCAACTTACTTCTTTAGGAAAAAAGAACATTTGTTATTTTAATTTAAAAGAAAAGTGAATAAAGTGCATGTTTTATTTTGAAATGAATGAATAAGGCAATCAATCAATCCTGCTCCTGATTCCATCAGCTGCCTTTGTGAGTAATCATCTTTATAGGTGTCTATAGAATTACGATGTATCCACAATCAATAAATACTTAAGCTTAATTTGTTGCATTGATTGTATTTTATATTTATTATAATCGAAAACAAGAATGAAACAAGTAAAAATGCAATTGCGTCTCCTTTGATTTGTTAATATAATTTTGAAAGCACTGCGAGCTGGTTATATGTTTGTAAGTGTTTTGTGTTCTTATCGGGCATCAGATATCAAAATTATATATCTTCCAATAAATAAATAATATATAAGGGACAACACCCGATTTACCTTGCGTAAGTTCTTGCTTAGTTTTTCTTTTTTAACGATTTTAGTTATCTAGGAAGGCGTAGTGCTGGCATTAGTCTTAGCTTCGGCCTGCCGCTTTTTAACTCCCCAATTGTAGACCCGCGCCATGTTTACCTCGGTTGTGGTTATTTGATCTCTGAGGAGGGGTAAAAGTTCATAAGAGCATTGCACGATAAAGAGTATTAATCGACGTACCTGAGAAAGTCCTGGTCGTGCTCAACAGACTTAAGATTTCCCACAGCAGATGTAATATTTTGCTTTAACAGCGATTCCGCCTCGTCGAGAGGATACTCCAGCATGACGCTGGCGCCCAACCACAGATAAACCGTTTTTGTGGGCGGCACTATCGTTTTGATGAACACCTGATCACTGAGCAGAAATTGCGTTTCGCGCTCTTCTTCCTCTTTCCTCAGCACATTGACCATTTCCAAGGAACGCTCCAGATCGGGTATCTGGGATTTCAGCTTGTGACGACGCGCCTCCAAGTTGTAGGCCATGAATCGATACTTGCCATGCTGTTCGTCCAGTCGCTGCAACACCTTCTCACTGTTTTCGTTCTCGGGCTGTGTCATAAATGTATCAATTTCCTCCTGCAAAGCGCACACGATTGATGATTAATATGGAATATTGTCTACAGCTGTTTATGGCTATGCGCAATCTAGGTTAGAATTTCAATTGGCTCATCAGCGCCCGACGATGCCTGCCACTTTGTACTTACTAAAAATATTGCTTCTGGTATCCCCGCGAAAGTTTTTTGGTTTTCCGGCAGTTTTGGCATTTCTACTGTATCCATAATTCCTGTCATATTGCTTTAATTCCTATTTGTTCTTATAGATTGTAATGAATTTACAGCAGGTCAAAGGCGGCAGCAACAGAGCAATGCGATGAGTACAAAAACAGTGTTGTGCAACGAATTTCGAACGTACCTAATACAACAAGTATTTTATAGTACTGCTATCGTGCTATCGTGCTGCAGAGCTAAAAAAAAAAGAGCTAATACGTTCATAGATGAACTTCTCTATACAATTCGGGCATTTTTATAGTTAAAAGCGTAATTATAGTATCTCACCACTTATTCCACGTATATATAATTTCACCAGTACATCATTTCAATTATTTTCGTTGTTCATGCCTGTCACTGTGACCGTAAATCATTGCAATATTCAATTTTTATATTGTCAGTGTTGTAAAACACGTTAAAAACGTTCAAACAGAACTTGCAGAACTTCACATGTGCTGCGATCCATTGCGGCTGATATCGTTGCAACGCCTTTGTGTATTTTTTTTATATTTGAATTTGATATTTTGCCATGTCGAACAACGAGGTTGGCGGCGGTGTTGGACGCGGCGGCGGCGACTCTGTGAAACAAGCAATCATCGAAGAGCTGCAGAATCTGCTGAGCTCGGACACAACTGTCTTGCAACAGGCGGAAAAGCGGAACAAGCAATTGCAATACACTGAGGGTAAGCATGCGAATTGGCGGGCAAATCAAGGCGTTGTCTCCCTGATGCTAACAGCTTTGAATTCCAGGGTATGGCGTCTACTTATCAGAGATAATAATGAATCAATCGCATGAGCTGCCGCTGCGCCAAATAGCGATTATAATGCTGACGCGGTATGTGGAAAACCATTGGACAGATCTGGATGAGTCGGATAAAGCGAGCGGGCATATGGCCACCGAGCAGGCCAAGCGCACAATACGAAACATATTGCCCAATGGCCTGTACGATCCCAACTCCAAAATACGCTCATCGGTGGCACACACGATATCCACAATTGCGGCCACGGACTATCCACATTGCTGGGCAGAGCTCTTTGACATTATAGTCAAATGCCTGGGGGGCAATGAGGACTCGATACATGGAGCTATGCAAGTGCTGCAGGACTTTACCTACGATGTGGACCAAATCAAGGAGCTTGGCCCTGTGGTCATACCCGAGGTATATCGCATATTCGATTCGGAGCAGAACTATTCGATTAAGACGCGAGTTTCTGCAATTCGAACGTTGAAGCAACTTTTCATGTCCATCTCGGCGCTGATAACTGACAAGCAAGAGCAGAGCTCCATGATGAGTTCCATTCTGTCCAACTTTATGGACAAGCTTGTACACTACCTCAGCATGAATTGCGGCGCTGGATCCAGCTTTCTGCTGCGCTCCGAAATCATTAAAGGTACATCATCTCTTAATACATTTTCATATATATTATATCATTTAATTAATTGCAGTGTTCACCTATCTGGTGACTGATATGCCGAAGTACATCAATCCGTTTATGGAGCGTATTTTGCCAATTATTTGGCAGTTGCTTACACAAATAGCGGAAACCTATGTCAAGGTATCTGTCAATCAGACGGAAGCGAATCCCTTAGCAACCAGCGAATATGAAGAAGAAGATGAGCAGACGAATTTCCAAACGCTGATAATACAAATTCTGGAGTTCATTAACTGCATTGTCACCTGCGGCAAGCTGCGTGGCAATATTAAGAGTGTTCTTGCGGACTTAATTTACATAACTATCGTGTACATTCAGCTCGGAGAGGAGCAGCTAGAGGACTGGCAAGAGGATCCAGAGAAGTATGTCGACGACGAAGACGATGGCGGAGTCGAGCTAACTGTACGAATGTGTGGCCGTGATGTTCTGCTGGTAAGTCTGCCTTAAATAGTATTAATTACAAACAATGACTGTAATATCAGTAGGTATATATGTGTTATATACTGTCGGTAAAGTATGTACGAATATCAGGGTTTAAATCGATCTTAAGAGTTGTTTGTTGAACAAACGAATAGTTACGGAATAGTTTGCTGACTGAAAAGTTGATAGCTAATATACTTTTACCATCTAACACATTTCAGGCCATTAATGACGAGTTCGGAGTGAAGGCCATTCAACCGTTGCAGGAAGCGCTCGGTCGTCACTTTAGCGTAGCAGAGGCGGAGAAAGAGGCAAACAATCCAAATTGGTGGAAGATTCATGAAGCTTGCATGGACGCTGTGCACGGGTTCCGCGACATAATACTCGAGGGTGACTCCAAATTTGATCTGCTTAACTATCTGACGATTGTGAGAAACTTGTTGGTGCATCAAGAATCGCCTCATCTGGTCGGCCGCGCTCTCTGGACTCTCAGCACGTACTCCAAGTCGGATTTGTACAACCCGCAGATGATAATTGAGATCTTAGACGTCACGCTGTGCAGTCTATCGCCTGATAAATCACACATTTTACGCATCAGCGCAGTTCGCGCTTTGCACGGCTTTCTGCAAGCCAATGAAAATGTTGAGGGAGAGAAACGCACACTGCTCGTTTCCAAGCTGCCTGGTTTTCTAGATGGTATAATGAACCTGGTGCCTGGCTGCAAGGCGACTGTGCTGGCACTCATAATGGAGGCTCTTACAATGATGGTCAAGTTTGATGCGGACTTTGCATATGCGGCGCACCCAAAAATCACACCATTGACCATCGCAGCATTCCTAAAGTATGCGGAGGATCCGTTTGTTTTGGAAAATGTTCAAGATCTGATAAAGGCGCTTTGCCAACGCAAGCAGTGTCTGGGACCGTTGCAGGAGAAATTCATACCGACCATTGTGAGCATACTTGCGTTGCAAGGTGAACAATGCGTCGAGAAGCAGGATATTGCTCTGGATGTGCTCAACACAATTGTCAGGTACACGGAGCCGCCGCTGCCCAATGCTTTGCTGGAAAGTGCATTTCCCGCCATGATAAACTGTGTACTCCACACAGACGATCACACCGTAATGGTCGCCGGCGGGGAGTGCCTGCGAAGCTTTATCAATGTGTCGCCGGAGCAGATCTGCAACTACAAAAATGGCGAAGGTGTCAACTATGTGATGCAGGTGGCAACTGTTTTGTTAAATCCCATGAATGCCGAGATGACCGCCGGTGGCCAAATTGGTCGACTGATTATCACCATAATCACCAAGATGGGCAGCATGCTGGGCCAGACTGTCGATATGCTTCTAAAGGCAGTCATTAGCAAGATGCAGAACCTCGAGTGCCTGAAGGTCATAATGAATTTGGTGCTCATATTCGCTCATCTGTTCCTTACCCAAATGGATGCGGTGCTTAACTTTCTGTCTACGGTTCCCGGACCCAATGGCGAGCCTGCTTTGCAGTTTGTTCTCACCAATTGGCTGTCGCGTCAAAACTCCTTCTTTGGCGCATACGAGCGCAAAGTAAGTGCTCAACAATTTGTTCATAACTTCCCAATTACTGACTAATAAGATATCTATGTATTCCTCAGGTTACCACGATGGCCCTCTGCAAGCTTTTTGAATATGGCGTGGCCACGCAAGACAACCGTCTGACATCCATAACGTACAAGGAGCTAGTGGAGGAACCCAGCGGCGATCGCATTCGCACACGCTCAGTTGCGTCGAACTATCAAAAATGGGTTACAATTCCCGCACTTGTAAAGATATTTAAAGTTCTTATATCCGAATATCAGCACTTTCAAGAAGGCAAAATGGATGCGCCGCTTACTGACTCTGAGGATGAAGTAACCGAGGAAGACGATGCCCCTGGCAATGCCAGCAAGCCACGCTACATTTCCGACTTGTGCTTTGATTTCGACGAGGACAATGTCGAGGATGAGCAAGTGCTGCAGGTGCTGCTCAAGGAGTGCAATTACACAGGCGACATTGGCGAAAATTTACAAAAGTTTCTCACCAACTTTACTCAAAACGAACATTTTCCCACGTTCTACGAACATCTCAACGAATCCGAACGCCTCGTTCTGCTGACCAAGACACAGCAGAAGTAATTGAAATTAACAGTCTCAAATGCAGACCTTATTTAATCTAAAGCGTCTTACAGCCCTTTGTGTTAATCCTATTTAATATTTGTTATAAAGCATTTAATAAAATCCCCTTTATATTTGTAACGTATATCTACGAACCACGAATACAACTTCTCTTCAGATCATAGCTTAAACAATATATTTCCACTTAGACAAGTATATAAAGTTTGTATATATGCTATATACGTATTTGATTTACGAAATTGAATTAACTAAAGAGCGACCTCGTCACTGCGCAGCTTGTGTTGAAGTGGTATTTCGATCTAAAATGAAATAATTAATTCCTGTTCATGATGGATGAATTTCTAATTACCTTTTGCTTGTCGGAATTAAAGTTAAAGAATTTTCGAATACATGGCGTAAGCAATATTGGATCGACCTTATTGGGATCGTTGGTGCCAAAGACTAGAGAGCTGATCAGCGAAACAATTACGGTCACTGAGGCGCCCAGTGTTGTATACCACATATATGATATTCTATACAGAGGAAAGATATCCCTGAAATAAAACGAGTATAGCAGTTGAATAATACAGTAGCACAGCAGCATTGGCAATCAGTGTAAAGGATGCACTTACTCCGCTGTGGGGCCATGGATTTGGGTGGCATTGGCAGCGCTGGTAGCCAGAGCAGCTGCATTGAAGCTGTAGCTGCACTGATCAACGTTTAATGGCTTTGTCTGATAACGAATGGCGCCAGATGCAATGGCCCACTGCGCATTTAGACTGACCCAAGACATGACAATGACTCCAATGCAGCCGCCGAGAATGGCGCTCTAGAAGAATAAAGTCTGTATAGCAGGGAGTAAATCAATAAAAGTTATTTAAACGCACATTTCCATTGATCCAGGGCAAAAGGATGCCGATAGTGAAGATGCCAAATAGAGGTCCATTAGTTATTGACTCCAGGCTCATTGTGAGCTGCAGAACAGTTCCCATATGTTCAACCACATAGACCAGGGCCACACAGAGCACTCCAATGCCCACGACCACCAGACGCATGATCCAGGTGGTGGCCCGACTTGACAATGGTTTCTTAACATAAGGCTTCACAAAGTCCTCCAGCACTACGGCGGACATGGAGTTCAGACACGTGGAGAGTGAGCTCAGTGCAGCACTAAAGACACCCGCAATAAAGAGACCCGTCATTCCAGGCAACTCGCCCAGCGTGTCCATCACAAAGAGAGGCAATAGTTGATCGCGCGCCTTCGCCAACTATGGATAGAGTTGACAGAGATAGAGAAATAAGTAGAATACATGTACTTGCCTTGGTAGTAAGGGGATCACAGTTCTGATATGTGGCATAGATGAGCAGTCCATTGTAGCCACACAAGGCCATCAGGATCAAGACTCCTAGACAAAAGATGACCAGAGCCTTGCGAGCATCTGCTAAGGTAGGCAGTGATAGATAGCGCTGTATCATGTTCTGGGACACGGCATTGGTCTGTGTCCAGTAGACAATGCCGCCCAAAAATAAACACCAAAAGGTGTGACGCACTGTGGGATCAATGCTGAGACTACGAGAAATTTTATGCTCAACTGGAAACATTTTCGCTAATCCACATTAAACTCACTCTGGTGCCTCCAGTCTATTTGAATGCCAGGCGCGTTCTACCACCACACCAGCTCCACCTATGTCCAAGCTTCCTTTTATGGCCACCAGGGCAAGGGCGCCCAACATGGACACCGCCTGCACCACATCCGTCCAGACAACAGCCTTCAGTCCACCCATACTGGTGTAGAACACACAAATGATGCAGACAATCGGCGTAATGGTGTGAACTCCAATTCCAGTTACCTGGTTGAATGCAAGAGCCGGCACGTAGATCACAATGGGCAGATATGCTACCTACGTAATAATTGGTATTAAATTTGGTCTGGATAGTTCGGGATTTTCTCTTAAACTCACATTCATGATGGCAAACATAATGGAACCAAATAAACGGAGACGACGATCGAAGCGCACCTCCAAATACTATAATTAAGGAATGGATTATTTAAACAAAAATGCATTTAATTTTAATTAATATTCAATGAATAATACAATGGAAGTTATGAGAAGTAATTGAAGTATTTTTTTAAAGCCGGATATAACATCATTTTTAACTCTTTAATCTATAAATTTCTCTAATATTCTCAGTCTGATATCTGTTAAAAGCATTTTTGCTTACCTCATAGGTGGACGTTATGTTCAGATCATGGAAAACGGGCAGATAAAAGACACCCATCACAACGCCCATGCCAATTACTCCGAAAGATACATATAGATACTGCGTACCGTACGAGTACACCTCGGTGGGCAGTCCTAGTAGTGTGATGCCCGAGATGAAGCTGGCCACCAGTGAGCAGGCAATGGGCACCACCAGCATTTTGCGGCCACCTAGCATATAGTCATCCTCGGAGACGGATTTCTTCATGAAGCCAAAGTAAATGCCAATGCCAATGCATAGCAGAAACATCGCCACAAAGGCCAGATAGTCTTGCCATGCGAATCGCTGCAGCTCTCCCAGAATGTTTTCAATGTTATGCATTTTGAGATTTGAGTTCCTAAGTCCAACCAGACGTCTGATCTTCCGCAGTGACAATGTGAACTAAGTCGGACTGTGATTACATCTGCTTGTCTGTGATTCACTGAAGCAGTGGGCTCCATTACTAGCTGTGGCTATGGGCGCTAGTCGGCGGCTCTGTGATTCAATTCAATTTCGCTCAATTGTCAATTGTGGGGCAATTTAGGTTCCGGGCAGAGCACAAAATCCACATACACGAGCTTATTTTAGCTAATCAGTTGGCGTGTTTTATACTTAGAGAGAATTGCGACACGTTCGCGTCCAGTTTCAATATTTTTCGTAGCTCTGACCTTACATTCAAGTGATTTAGCTTTATTTCTGGATAAAAAAAGTGTTGACCCCCAAATTATAAAAGAAATTTGCATAATTTCTATTTCTCGGTTCCCAAACAATCGCAAGGTGCAAAATAAATTGTTTGATTAATAAAATTAAATTATTATTGTATTTACTTAAATTTATTTTATTTAATATAATATATAGCCAATGACAATGGCTGGAGATAATTTGAATTTTCCGCTTAATAAAAATGCTTATAAAGTGGAATACATCAATATTAATAAAACAACAAAAAATTAACTGCGTGAGCTCAATAATCCGAAATGGATAATTGGATAATTGGCTGCTGATCTGTGATTAATTGACTAATGTAGATATTGGGAAATACAAAATTTGACTATGTATTACATTATAATTTCTTTTATTAAGACAAATTTCGTCATTTTAAAGTGAAGCGTATTTATAATGATATCATTATTTTAAAAAAAACAATTGCTATAATAATAGTCGATTTCAAACTTAAAAAAAGTATCTTCCCAATCCCACAAAATGATTATCGATTAATGCACTCTAATGTAAGTTATCGAAGACATATCAGTTTGCCGCCACAAACTCAAGAGAGCTGAGGAAAAAAATATTATTTGCATGCTGAAACAAACAATATAGTAATTATTTATAATGTTAGCCAATCCTTCAGGTGGTAGTGTGCCCGACAAGGCGTGGCAGCCCCATTTTGTAACACTGGAAACATCGTAAGTATTTCTTAATAATAACCGGCAAAGATTTATGGAACTTTAACTCTAATTTTTAGCATGGGCGAAATAACCGTGGAGCTGTACTGGAAGCATGCACCAAACACGGTAAGTAAGCGATATTTTGGGAACAAAGCATTCATGAATCAATGGCTTTTCATAATCGTAGTGCTATAACTTTGCGGAGCTGTCTCGGCGCGGATATTATAACAACGTAGTGTTCCATCGCATCATTCGCGATTTCATGATACAGGGCGGCGATCCGACAGGGACTGGCCGTGGCGGCACCTCAGTTTATGGCGGGGAATTCGCGGACGAGTTGCACAGTGATCTGAAGCACACTGGTGCCGGAATATTGTCCATGGCCAACTCTGGCCCAGACACAAACGGTTCACAGTTCTTTATCACGCTTGCGCCCACGCAGTGGCTGGATAACAAGCACACAATATTTGGACGTATCTACACTGGTATGGAGGTAGTGAAGCGTATTGGTATGGTGGAAACCGATAAGAATGACCGACCCGTGGATCCCATTCGAATTGTTAAGGCCAAAGTAGAAAAAGTGTGACGTAGTGCTACCGAATATTCAATAAATATTAAAGTAAGGGATTATATTAACAGATTTGTTGATAAACATTAACTAGTAATATTTACAGAGATATTTTGTAAAGCTAATCATCTTGTAGCTCGTTCTTTAGTATCCACGACGCTGCGCGCATGGCAATAGCTGCGACAACAGTATTTGGATTACCGGAAATGGGCCGAGGCAGCACACTAGCATCGACAACCCGCACATTAGGTATTCCATGTAACCTGATTTTATTGATATTAGGCATTATAGATATATAGATATTATAGAATTCCATGTTAAAGAATTTACCTTAATTGGGAGTCGACGACTCCGCCTAGAGCACAACTGCCGCCGGGATGATGTGAGCCCAGTCCTATGTGACGCATAAGACATTCCAGATAGTTATCCGAAGGTTGGTGTTCAAGGAAATCTCGCTTGAAAGGTCCGAAATTAGCACACTCTTGCAGTTTGGGCCAATGAATATGCGGCCGCAATTTACCAAAAGCGGAGGAAGTCACAATCTATAAAATGCGAAATATCTTAGAAGAATAATACTTGTACCTTGTATGCGAGCTGTCACCTTCACAGCATTTCTTATGGCTGTGATGGTACAGGCCACATCCTGCTCGTCGCTTAAATAGTTCGGATCAATCAGGGGATTTCGGCGCATCGTTTTATGGAGCAGGGAAACAGAGCCCCTAGATCTCGGTTGCAAACAATTAGATATGACCACAAAGCCTTCCTGGGAAGCATTATGATAGCGTGGGAAAAGTGCCCGAAATGCCGAACGCTTGAAGTTCGAAATAGACATGAGTGCATTTTCATCTATGGCTCCAACGCCAAAGAGAGTGATGCCAAAGGGCATCGGCTCCTCGTGGCCAGCTACATGTCCGAGCACTCCGAAATTCCCGAGGGGCCCGGTGCCGGAATTTAGATAGCTAAACAAGTTAATGGGATTAAGCAATGTGCGCTGATTAAGAGTTGGTCCGATGGTGCCTATTGAGACAAATAGAGGGACATTAAAGTGATCGTGCAATCCCTGACCCACTAATGGTAAATGATGTTGCACGGGCAATCCCATTTCCTTAAACTTTTTGGTATCACCAATTCCAGAGGCCAATAGCAGCTGCGGACTCTGGTAGGCTCCTGCACAGAGCAGCAGTTCACGGCGCACTTGAATCTTATATTCAAGCTCCTTGTTGTGCTCGTCCTTAACACCTACAAGAACGGAGCTGGCTTTCCGATCGGACGCTGATGAAAGCTGTATACGCTTTGCCAATGCCTGGGGCAGCAGACGAAGATTCGCGCTATTGATGACGGGTAAAAGAAATTGTTGATGCGCCGAATGGCGCAGTCCGTTCTTTATATTGTAAACAGACCGACGAAATCGCCAAGATTCGTGCTTAAATTCTGCTGCTGATTCGTCCAGAGCTTCCGACAGCAAGGAGTAGGTGCGTGGTATTTCATAAAGATCTTCCTTCTTAGGCTTAGCGGCAGCCATAAAAGGACGCACGTCACTCCAGCGCCAATCACTTAAGTTGTGTAACTTATGCCATGAATCAAAGTCCGGACCGTGTCCATCGAAATGTAACATGTAGTTTAGATTGGCTGATCCACCCAAGCCCTTGCCTCTTGGCAAACACTGCCGTTGCTCAATCAAGCCTTTGGACGAGTGCTTCTGAGGCACTGACAGAAAAGACCAGTCATTGATGCCCTTTTGTTGAAACGTTGTTAGCAGAGGAATTCGACTGAGGTAGCCAAAGGAGCCGCCGGCCTCAATAAGCAACACACTTCCATTGCTGTGCTTGGCCAGTAGAGAGGCAAGTGTTGAACCAGCTGTGCCAGCGCCAACTAGAAGAGTGGATACTCTTTAACGAATTCCCCTTTCCGATGACAACGCCACTTACCAATAACATAATCGAACGCAAGTTCCATTTTCTCCAGTTTTAATACATTCGGTATGTTTTCCTCATGTAATTTACAAACAGCAAACAACAATGCCGCAAAACAGCCAATGACAACGGCACCCACACAAAGTAGTTCTATATTGAAGGATTTATAATTAAATTAATTTAATGAATAAATAAATTTAAAAAACGTACTTTGAAAATGCATTCCCATGTCGTCTGCCTATCCTGATATGATGAAATACCACTATCTAGTTAGCAAAGCGCACACAGAAGACTGAAAGTAAGCCGCCACAGACTAATCCAATTATAGTCCCATTTGTGGGTGCAGAGCTGACGAGCTAACAATTTGAATTCAAGCGCGAGACTCATCGTCTATCGATTTATCGATGGGATTTCCTATCGTGCGCAACTTATATTAAGATTAATTACTTGAATATGGTTTATTTGTTTATTTAAGTGAATTTACAAATGGTACCTAGGCTAATTTGAATTTGATTGATATGAAGTCAGTTGACTTTTCGTTTGAATCACAGATACAAATATCGAATTCAAAAACTAAGCCGTTATATGATAAAACGTCTTCTTATGCTCAAAATGTACGGACAGTTTTCTTCCAATTTTACTGTATTGTATTTATACATACTACTACTTTTAAGCCCAAGACTGCATCATTTAAAATCAAAAACCCTTTACTTATAAACGCATTATGCTTGAATCTCTCACTGAGACTTGCTTCAACAATATAAGTTACTGCATCGATGCGGTATTAAAAAAAAATGTTATCACTGTGGCCGCACGATTTTAGCGTTTTGTGTGAATGGCAAAGTGTTGGCAAATTGTGTTAATTGCAAACAGTTGTTCAATGTTCAGAGTATTATTTGTTTGTGTTTGTGTGCATATATATTGAGCAGTTTATCGCTTTCCATTGTTATTGAGCGCTCTAAGCAGCGCTTTATTGAATCGGCGCTGACCACGGTAAAAATATGCAGGCGACGCTTATCACTGGTTATGGTAGCGCCAGTGAAAATCGACTTCTCACCCCCAACAACAGCAACAACATCGAGAGGACAGCAGCTGTTGCTGGTGTAACAAAAACAAAAGTGGCTCGTCGAACAATAGGCAGATACAATCAGCGAATGGTTCGTTGACAGATGTACATAGAAGCTTGAAGAGGACAGTCGCCAGTGTGCAATGAACTCTGTTTAATGCACAGCCTTAAATACATCAGATCAGCCCCAGAAAAGTCTCAATCAACAGGTGTCCACAATGGCACATCATCAGCAGACAGAACTGCAGCAGCTAATCGAGCTACTGCCCAGCGAAGAGGAAGAAGTGATACAGGTGCAAATGCGCATAACAGCATTATACTCATGTATATTAATCATTACGTCTTTATAGTCCTTCATCAAATGCCTTGGTGGAGGTGGTGCTCAGGCTCATCAGGAGCGCTTGCAGACTCTACTAGTCACCTCTCCATATCCCATACTCCAAATACTGCACTTGCTATATAATCAGTCCAAATTCTACATAGGACGCATTGTTAGTGGGGCGTTGAAGCATATGCTGGATGACGATGACACATACACCTCAGTCTCGGCTTCGACTCGTTTCGTCAGCTTACTGGCAAACGTTCCGCAGCAAATATTGGAGACGGCGCAATTAGATCAAAAATTGATAGAACTTCTTCTGAATGATTCATTATGCAACAATGACTATTTAATGCTGGCACTGTTAGCTCGGCAAGATCCGCATTTGATAAACACGGTTTTGCACAAGCAACAGCAGCAGCTGGAAATTGTGTGCACCAACTCAGCACCCACAAGTCGGCTTGTGCTGCATCTAGCGCTCAAGCAACGGGAGCACTTTGTACCCAGGGTGTGTCAGCAGCTGAAGAATTTCGAATGCATTAACGATCGCACACTACGAAATAATTTACTCATTCTGCGTCTGGCGAACGAATTCGCTCTGAGCACACAGACATTGGACGAATTGGCTCAGCTGGATCAAGCCTTAGCTGCCTTTGATGTAGCTGCAGTGCCCGATGAGCTGCAGCCAGTGCATCAATTCTTCTTTGCAGACTTCCAACGATTATGCTTGCTGCTTAAGTTTTTACAACAGCAGCAAGATGGGAATGCCTTCAAGACAATCAAGGTAGATGCCCTGCTTCGGGCACCGGGCGTGCTATCGTTGATCTATGAGCATGGCATAGATTGTGATAAGGATCAAGTGATTCAGCTCATTGAGCACACATACAAATGGCAACAGCAGACACCAGCGCTCAAGAACATACGCGTTGAGGAGCTGGAAACCTGGAGCTACTATACAGCTCTATGTCATGTCTACAATGTTATATTGGAGCTACACGACTCCTCGGTGAGGGAACAGTTGGTGTTGCTCTCCACTCAGCTGCGCCAGCTACGTGAGCTGGTTACACTCTCCTCACTTCTGGAGGACATATTCCAACTAGTTTTTCTGCGATGGGAGCAGCTACAAAATGCAAAGCACTTTGAATGCGACAACGACGAGGATGAGGATAACGATGATGATGAGCAGTATGTGGACGACGAGGCGACACCCGCACGCACTTCAAATGTCAGCAATGCGCAGAGACGTCGCTACGGCTTTATTTGTCGGGGTCCGGCTTTGTATGCGCTGTTTAGCTATCTGAAAGGATTTGTGACCAAGAAGCTACACACTCAGGACTTCAAGTACGCCACAGAGGAGCAACAGCGGCGCTTTCAACGTTTAGTGGATGCCATCAGTGAGGCGCTTTGGAAGTTCAGTGTTTTACAAAAGATTGATCAATCACTGACAAAAGCAAGTCCAGCTTCGGGCTGTCGCTTCGACCCTGAGCAGATGTTGCAGCTGATTCAATTGCATTGTCATTCAGGAGAGAAGGCATCCAGCGACGATGAAAGTAGGGAGCGCATCTTTCACGCATCCAGTCTAACAAGGCGAAAGTCGCGTAGGCAACGACGCGCGGCCAGCTTTAGTGGACGGGCTGGGGTCTCTTCAGCTGAGGTGCCAACTCTTGAACAGTGTCGCGCTCGTGCGCAACAGATGCTGTGGATCGGAGGTGCAGAGAACAAAGAGCCGCAACATGTCGTAAGACAGTCATCGGAGCGCTCCATCATACCAAAAATGCTAAGCACACCAGAGCAGTTGGCTATTATGGCGCTGGCGCTGAAGAACTTTAATGATGTTAAATACATCATAGAGGTAAGCATAATCGAGGCTTAGAGAATACTAGAATGCTAGAATTTCTTTACTCTATAGACCTTTCATTTGGAGCATACTCAGCTGAGTCGCGAGCTACAGTTCATGGAGCACCAGCAGCTAATCAAACAAAAACTAGCTAACATCTATGCAAACTACGAGACCTTGGCTGGTGAAGCCAATTCGACCAGCAGTAACGCTACCACAGTGGAACAAATCAAAAGTGTGGCTGCCAAGGGCTTTGAGCTATCCAAGATTATCAGCGTGGTGGACAATTTTGCACAGTCGCAGAAGCTGCAACACAGCGCCGAATTAAAGAGTCTTTTGCAACGTCACTGCGCCAATGGTCAATATGGATTTCTACAGCAGTTCCAGGAGCGCAACCTCAACGCCCTTATTGTCTTTGATTTGATTATAAATCTACGCTTCAATCGCGAAATTACCTGCAATCTGCTGCTGGTTATACGACGTCAGCAGCAGCAGCAACAGCAGCAGCAGCAATCGGCGACTGATAGAGCTCGTGAACCCAGTCCGAGAGAGATTGGCGCCATGTACTTATTGGGAAATCTCTGCGAGTGTATGCGTCTGCTTGAGCGCGCTGGGCGTCAGTCGGCACTTAATGAGCTGCTGTGCAGGCACAGCTATCCATTGAGGCCAGTCCCGTTGGCCTTACAGCTACAGCGGGAAGCCACCTTTATGACAATCTATCGAAAGGCCTCGTCAGATTATGCACATTCTCAAGAGCTGCGCGCCCATTCAGCGCTCTTCCAACAGCTTAAGTCCCGACAGAATTATTACACACGTTTTTGCAGCTACGTGCAGCAGCTGTCGCGTCTTCTCCAGTTGCGCGATCCAAATCTCGAGTATCACAACACTCAGCTGATGCGTCATGATCCCTACCAAGTCATCGGCGAGCTGATTTACGAGTGCGACATCACTCCGCTTGAGATTGAAAGCAATGTGGCTGCACTTCATCTGAATCTCGTGCATGTCATAGCCCTCAACATTTGTCCACAGCTGTTGGATGGCGCCGGCAAGCAGTTGTCACGCTCGGTGTCGCCACAAAAACAGGAATCAATTCACAACTATATTTCACAGCACAACCAGTTGCTGGCCCAATTGCTGCAGGCGGTACAGCAGCGTGCGCTTCCAGCAGTCAACGAATCCGAAGAAGGCTTGCACTTTGACTGTCTGCGGCAGCTGATGCAACTGCCTGAAATAGAGACGCTTGCACATATGTATCAGGAAAATCTTGTTATGGCTGCTCTGCATGCCTACAAAGTAGACAGCGCTACGTTGGCCCAATTAGAGCTTGACAAAGAGCTGCAGTTACGAATTCTTTTGCTAGGAATCGGCGGACAGGCTGGTGAGTCGATGATTCATTTAGTATTTTAGACAAAGAGTTAAATTTTTACTCTTTTTTCTTCATTCAGAGCCCGATAACAAGTTGAAGTCACGGATAGATACTTTAATTGGTGAGCTGATTGCAGAGGACGCTCGTCACATACAGTTAGCTTCGTATATGCAGGATTTGGGGCAGCGGGCACAGCTGCTGCAGCAGCATTTCACCAAAATATCCAGCAGTCAATTGGCGAAAGAGCTAATCGAGCACACGCTGCAGCATCGGTCGGCGGCACAGGCTATTCCACTTGGGTTGCGCACTCAACTGGAGCATACGCTGTCGGATATTACGATATATGCAAGAGTGTCGGCGCTCCTGGAATTTGAGAGTTGGCCACAGGCTTACGATTTTGGTCGCCAAACGCCAAACGTTATCTTTGAGCAGCTGCTGCAGGGGCGGCACTATGAGCTGTGCTATGATTGGTGTCGCATGGTGCAGTTGACGGACGCAGCTGGACAGCAGCGTGTCTGCCTGCTCACCTTGCTGGATGCATTCCTGGAGTTGAGCGACGAAGATGAATTGGACACACATTTGATACGCATTGCAGAGCTATTTCCACCCACGGTGTTTGTCAACTTCCTGGACACTCATAAAGATAAGATGCGTTCGCTCCCACTGCTGCAATGGTTGGTCGACTATTTAGAGGTAAACGCACGTGATGCGCGTCCCTATCTCAATTATCAATTCTCACTGGAGCTGCTGCGGCAAATGCCTAGCGCTGAGCGTCACCATTTCTGGCCACTCCTGCGGTATCCCTTGCTGATTATTGAGCAGCTGGTCATGAATACGCGCTTTGAGCTGCTCACCAAGCTGCTGGAACCGGCACGTGCAAAGCTCTTGCAGCGCATGCCTGTGGGGCCCTGTGTCTACTGTTTCGAAAAGCGTGGTCATGCCTACGATGTCCACAGCAGTGGCACCACCAGCGGCAAAAACGGAGACAAAATGCGCTTTCAGCTGGGTCAGACGAATTCGGAGGCTTTCATATTGCTCAATTTCAATTCGTATCAGCAAGATCATGTGGTCAGCAATGATTGCCTGGATTTGTTGCTGCGTATTTATGCCAGCAAAGCGTTGGACTATCAGATAGCCAATGTACGCAGCGGAGTCACTTCTGAACCGGGCTCTCTGGGTACGGACGTCCACAATTCTCTAGACTCGCTTTGTGGAGCCTTTCAAATGCCTCAACAGGCGCCAACTCGCGACCAGTGGATACCCGATGAAAATGCCACCCATTGCATGTGCTGCCGCCGTTCCGCTTTTACAATGCTGATGCGTCGCCATCACTGTCGCCGGTGTGGGAGGGTTGTTTGCTATGCCTGCTCCACTCAACGCATGGCCATTCCAGAGCTGTATGGTGATGTGGAGGTGCGCGTTTGTAATGATTGCTATAAGCCTGTCATTGCTGAGAAACCGATGAACGTCCAAAGCGAACCGAATGCAGTCATTTCACGTTCATCCACGAGCACATCTGACGTCTATAAATGGCTTCTGAGCGGCATCATCACCCATGATAAATTGCTGCGCGAGGAGTTCTGCTATGAGCATGCGCCCAGCGTGGCGCTCAGTCTGTCCATATTGCGACATCACTTGGATCAGCGACAATGCGTCGATCTGTTGTTATTCCACTGCCGTAAGCTGGAGAAGCTTATTGTGCCCAATCCAGAGGTGGACTACGAGCTTGTAGCTAAAATGATGAACTGCCTGGCTTTGGCGGCGAAGGTAACTTGCAAAATATTACATATTTTGTTGCATTTGGCCAATGCTTCTATTGCTCTTAAAGATCCGGGGTGCTCCTGCGGAATTTGAGACGATACGGGAACACTCGGAGATTATCATGGCCGTTGTGCAGCAGGGCTGCGAGTCGCTAATACCAGCCGGGCCACTGAATAATCACAGTCTACGTCAATTGGGCGATGCTCTTATCGAGTCAGAGCACTGGAAACTAGCGTTGGATGTGCACCTAAAGTGGGGTTTTGCTACGACCGGTGTAATGGCTGCCCATGGCTTGGCCTCTTTACGCGCCGGTTGCTATGATGCAGGTCAGCAAAAACTATTTGTCTTCTTTGTCTATTTGAATCAATCATTTAATATTTTACAGCACGTGAGAAGTTTGCGCATTGCATGACACGTTTGTCCACTGAGGAGCAAAACGGTTGCATCTACAAACATATTTTCGGGAAGGAAGTGAAGGCAACAGCACCGTTGCCATTGGTCAAAACCAAAAAGCGGCCGCAGCGTGGACCTGCTCTACTACAAGAGATTCTCCAGCTAATTGCGACAATGCCTCAAGCACAGCCACAGCCGGAGACTCTGCAGCGCGCATCGCTCATCCGTAATTCTAACACCTCGCTGGCCTCGCTCTTCTCGCGGCGCCGAGAACCGTACGTGGTGCAGACTCCATTGCGAGAACCAGCACTCAATGTCATTAATGCATTGGCCAATCTGAAGCACATTGCCAAGGGGCAATACGGTGAGCCGACTGTGCGGAATGGCACCGAGAATAATCGTCAGTCACGCGCCTTTGAGGAATCTCTTCATTACGTGTTTACTTATGGCAGCCACACAGACATTATCCAGTTCTTAATGCAGCGCGACGAGCTTCGCGCCGCATTGCGCTACTGGCAACTGCAGCAGTTGGAATCGGAGCTCTTCATACAACATATATTCCAGGTCTCACTGGCCGGAGGTCGTTTACCAGCGCTGATTGAGGAACTGCAGTGGCTGGATTCCGACTCTCATTTAAGCTCTTGGCGCGTACCGCTATTGCAGACGTGCCGATACTTGGAGCAGCAGCAACAGCTCAATTCGCTGTACCAGCTGCAGCTACTGTTGAAGGATGCTGTTCGCGCGAGCATGACTTGCGTCAAGTTTTATCCCCTGCACTGTGATAACTTTCAAAAGTTGCATGCAAATGCTCAGCATTTAATGTCAGCACACATGCATCTGCAGGGTGAACTGGACCTGGCCCAGTGGGAGCACCTCCAGCGTGAGCAGCAATTGGCTGGGAGCAGACGTACCAGCGTCGTCAGCTGTAATTCGACCACCACTTGCTTTGCTATGCAATTAGATGCACGTACTCTAAATGGCCACATCAATACGATACGGCGCCAGATAGAACTGGTTAAGTTCTTGGCTCAGTGCGAACGGGAGCAACCGCCAGTGGATGGAATGCTATGCACATTACAAATATTAAAACAGATTCGACCCGAGGCACCACGCGGCACTCTGCCCACATTGTTTGATGGCTCTGCCGACAAGATCCAGCTGTGCACTTTAGTACTGCTCTGCGGCAAGAATATAGACGAGGGCTTTGGCCTGGCCTACGGGTAAGAGCATTTTGCAATCTAATCAAATATCGGTTACATGGTTTACCTTTTCTTTTGCAGCATTATGCAAGACTACAAGTTGGCGCCCATGAAGGTGTTTGGCGCCACTGCCAAATATTTGTCAAAAAATCATCGCCTGAGTGAGGTAGAGCGTCTGTTGGACTGCATAGCTAGCAACAACGGCAGCAGCAGCAGCAGCAGTGCCTCGGAGGCGGATGAGCTTCTTTCGATTGCCGTCAATGCAGCTGGGCACAGCAACGAACCGGAGACTAAGCATGTATTGGACAAATTGATCAAGCGCATTGGAAATGTGGAGCTGCGCATATCGTCATACATTTTTATTGGCCAACTGAAGTCAGCCTACTTGTTGGCCAACAAGCACGATCGCCTGGCAGACATACGCAAGATCTTGAGACAGGCGGAGATGACGAACCAAATACATATTAAGAAACTGTGTGAGAAAAAACTGAACGTTAATTCAACTTCAATGTCGCCAACGCCACTGTGATACAAATAATTAATCAGGCAATAATTTTGGTAGATTTATTTTATAAAACTAATTGTAGAAAAATTGATTTTAAATCGTTCCGAAAACCAATGCGTTGGTCAAGTATTGCTTAACCCCTTGCTCAAAGACTTTCATACGAAGTACCAAATTATATTCATATATTTATATATATTGTCGATTTATTGTCTTTACCAACTTATTGTAATAGTATTTAATTTTAATTGTTTATTAAATATAAAATATTGTTATTCAAACAACCCGCCAACTCCGTGAACTCATCGATAAGCTAAATCGATAAGTGGGACAGCTGAGAGCAAGTGCTTTTATAGAATATATTGACATATTAACTTCAAGCTTTTATATCTTAAACTTTAAAATATTTAAAGTTAAATGCGAGCTGTAATCCAACGTGTGAGGGCCGCCAAAGTGACGGGTAAACATATACTTCCATCGATTATATTAAGTCTAATCTGTGCATCTTGTAGTGCTGGATGAGCTGGTGTCTGCTATTGGACCTGGACTCTGTGTGCTAGTGGGCATTAAGTCCAGCGATACGATAACAGATGTAGAATATCTGTAGGTAAATATCTCAATGAGACTTAAGGAGGCGATTTTTGATTGAGCCTTTAGCGTGCGCAAGATTCTCGCTTTGCGGCTGTTCGAGGATGAAGGAAAACGTTGGCAAAAGTCTGTCAAGGATTTGCAGCTGGAAGTTCTGTGTGTATCCCAATTCACGTTATATCACCGGCTAAAGGGCAACAAACCAGACTTCTCAGCAGCCATGAAAGGGGAGGATGCCCAGCAGCTCTATAATCACTTTTTGAACAGACTGCGGCAGTCATATGATTCCACCAAAATCCAAGGTAAATTACATTTTTATTAAATCGAAATTCGCACATTTTAAATTTGAATTTGCTTTGGAATGGTAGATGGAAAGTTTGGTGCCTATATGCAAGTACACATAGAGAATGATGGACCTGTTACCCTTGAATTGGAGTCTCCACAGCCGAAGCAGTCCGAAGAATGTGTAGATAAATAGAAAATGTAGAGAGCTTATCCTTTTTATAATAAATTGATGTCTACGAATATATAATACGGCATTTTTATATTTATTCCGCAAGGTAAATTAAATCTAATCCTATATAAAATGTTTTGAGCTATTAGGTCTCTAGCATTTCCAAGTCCGCCTCTGTCATACCCTCCTCGAGTCTCTTTTCTAGCTCGCGTGCATCCACATAAGTGATCTTCTCCTCTGGCAGGTCTTCGTCCATAAGGGCGGCCTCTTCAGCCTCTTCCTTGGCGCGACGTTCCTTCAAGCCAGCGGCCGGTGAACGTATAAGCGACATATTGCGTTGCACGTCCTTAACGTCCATTTGGATCTCAACTTCGCGGCCCTTGCGCAGACGCTGCATGACGAAGTGCTTCTCGCGACGCTCCTTAATCTCTGTAACCTTCTGAATCGCTGTGATTGCCTTCTGCCAGGTATCGCGATTGTATTTGACGGGCACATTGCGACGCCTCTCGAACTCGAAACTAGGATCAATTGTCAGTTCCTTTCCGGCCGCCTTACGGTGCGCCTTTGTCCATGCTACCTTACGTGGGTTCTTCTTCTTCTTAAATGCCTTGTGACATTTTCCACGACAAAATTTGAAGATCTAGACAAAACAATAAAAGCAATTAGTAAGTGTAATGCGTTCAGATTAAACGGCTTAAATTGTTACATACTTTGCAATCATTGCGTACAAAATGTACCCCATGCCCAGGATATATTTTGCTGGAGCAAAAGAAGCACGTATCGATGCGCATTTTTACAAATTATACAAATAACTTGTAAAAATAAAACGCACAACTGTCAACACGTGTGTCACTTACGAAGAGTGAACGCAGAGCTGCACTCGATTGCTCTTATAACTTTCGATAACTATCGAGTGCAGTCGACATCAAAAATATCTGCGATAGTTTCTAATCGATTTTATTGCCGTGCTAAATACTTAATGTATTTGATTCACTTTGATACCCCATAGTCTTTTTGCTTTGTAAACAAAATTATTTCATTTTATTCATATTCATATTCTCATAAAATTTAGATATAAGGTTTTTAAAGCAAATTTTACTTAAAATTGTAATTGTAATTTTTCAATTTACACTTGGGCAATATCAGCTGACGCTTCTTGATTCTTTAAAGCTTGCTTCATGTTGGCCACCTTGTTAAGATTAGCAAGGCGCTTTAATGTTTCCAACTCCTTTATAAACGTTGCCATGGCTTCTTTAGTGGTTGACATATTTGCATCCTTTAAATCGGGCAAGGTATCTTCCTTTTCCAGCTCTGAAAAAATGTGTATAAATCAGTTTAAGTAAATGTCGAGTTTTAGCTACACGAAGTACTTACCGTCCATTTCTCCTTCGATATCATTAAGACGATTCATTAGCAGAGATTGCTGAATTTTAACGTGCTCTATCAAACGGTATTGGCACTCCTCTGGGTCGATTGCAGCTTCCGGTTGCGGCACATGCGGCCAGTCTGGCTGTTCGGCCTTTGGACGCTTGACCGGGGTGACTGAGCTCTCAGCCTGATCTTCGTCCCACTTCTTGGCCCACAGATATAACTTGGGGTGGTAACGATTGCGAGCAATATTGATCTTAACTAACAACGAATGCATGGAACGTTTGGCATCGAGTAAATTGCCAGTAAGTGTGTGAGACCGTTTTAACAACTCGAACTTTTTCGATGCCTGAGGATTCGCTGTATGATACCCAGCCACAGGCAGTTTGCCCTCGAAGAGCCAATCCTGATCATGCTTGAAGCGCATCGATTCACGCACTCGCTGCGGATTGCGGCAAATGTAGCAGACGTATTTATCCGGTACGTCCGACTCTTTAACAATGCCATTACAAGCACCGTGCTGCCAACAGAGACACAGCTCACATTGTATCATCAGGCCATCCTCTTCGCCATATTCACAAATGCAATTTATGATTTCCTCCTGCCTCATGCGCACTATACGTATTAGCTCGCCGTTCTCCTTAATGTACTGGGGTGTTTGGCTGGGCAATTGCGGCGGCGGTGGCGCTAATGCTGCATTTATATCCAGTTGATCGTTGGACGATGGCGTTGATATAGAATCGATTAGAGGCGAGCTCACTGGCGTACCAGAGAGTGCTACGCGTCGTTTCTTGGCATCACTACGAACATCTGGTGTGGGCGTAGTAAATGACTGTCGGGTTTCTTCGTAATCTGCTCCAGAGGCCGGTGAGTTCTGGGCATTAGTTGCCGAAGGCATATTGTCGTGCGAAACATTAGCATAGCGACGTTGTGTGCGTTGCCGACTGCTTTTACGGGAGCCAGACGAGCGCTTGCTGGATGAAGGACGCGCACGTTTGGCGGTTTGGCGATTCGGTGCTACTGGTGTAGTAGGTTTAGTCGTATCCGGTGCTGTTGTGTGGATAAGTGGTGAAACGTCTACTTTTGGTGCTACCACAACAGGTTGCGCTGCAGCAGGAGCAGCTTCTGGAGTGGCACTTGCTGCCTGTGGCGTCATTTTTGGTGTAGTTGGCGTCTCCGTTTTGGGCGATACCAACCGATTACTAGGCGAAACAATTGGCGAGCTTTCGGCAATTGTGGGCGATGTTTCCGTAGCAGCTGGTTGACGTCGAAAGGACCGGGATTGCTGTAAATCCTGTTGGTGCATCTTACTAAAGAACTGTTGGTTGGGTATTTGATTCTTTGGCGTCTGATCATTTTGGTCAATTGAAGAGGGATGCGTGCGCTTAACAGCCAGCTCCTGCATCTTCGGACAGTGGCTGAAGTGCCTGTAAAAATGCAACAGTTAAAGTACACAAATATTTTGTGATTGACCCATCTGTAACTTACTGTGCTAGCTCCTTATGATAGTGGCGTATGTGTATTTGGAGAAAGTCCTCTTTGCGGCATGTTTTACCGCATCCTTCGCTGGGGCACACGAACAAATTATCGGTTATCTGTACCTTCAATCCTCCAATAAATGCTGCAATATACAAAAGCTTAATTAGCTAGAATTCTTCTTTTAATGCGCGGATAACTTACCATAGCCATCTTCCAATACGGTGGCTTGCTCATCTCCGGCTAGCGCAGAAGTGGAATCGACTGATTCAGTTGCATTAGGCGGTGCCTCATTATCTGGAGCACGTGGCGACGGTGACATCAATTCCGCAGGGGGCATCAGCGAGGCCACCGGTGTTTCCATATACTGACTGTCCTCGCTTGCGCCGCAACGTGTGCCCATTGGTGATATAGGCGTTGATGTCGACGTTGCTGTCGACAGCCTGCTGTTGCTTTGATCCTGCAAGTCTGATGCTGTGGTGTCCAGAGACATGTCCATTGGCTTCGGCTTTGCTGGCTGTTGTGGGCTGTAGTCATGCGTGTAGACGTAAGCATTGATGTCTTTGGCTCGCCGGCGATGAATGCTAAAATCGTACACATCCGGATTATAGACCAGACCTTGCGACTCCAAAAATGCCTTTAAGTCGGACTTTGAGCGAAAACGTTTGCCACTGGGAGATACCAAAATGACGTCCCATTTGCCCAGCACATTTGAGCGTTGGTACATGTGTTTGATCCAACCAGGCGGCAATCGCCAGTCCTGCACAATCACCGTCGGTTTCTGGTGCTCACCGACAACCAAAAAACCTTCTGACCCAATCGGCTGATCATTCACCCAATGACATGTCCATTCTCCATCATGGGGTATTTCTGGGAGTCCCAAAGCCACTGCAAAGTTTAATAGAAATTTAATGGTATTAATATAAAGGATATTTCCAACCAATATTACTAGAGCTTCTATTTGTTCAATGTGACTTATGTCAGTGTCACAGCAGCAACTATGCCTCAACATACCCAAGTCCAAATTGGACATGTCCAGCAGTGGCCAGTCCTTGCGTTGAGGAGTCACCTTGAGTTTCTTGTTGCTGCCAAGGACACCAGTACTCGGCCTTTTTACAGCGCCCGTAACTGGAGCGGAATCAGATGATTGCGTCTCGACATCTGCTTCTATGTTAGCTGAGAGCTGGCGGGGCAGTTTGTTCATGTGCACCGCTCGAACATTCTTAGTGTACCCGTCGTCGAATAGCACCTCGTATGTGTCATTGCCCAGAAGCTTTTTGATAGTGCCCGGAAACTTTCGTGGTCCTGACCAGCGCGCCATGCACTTCTCCTCCAGCTCGAAAATGGGTAATACCCGCGAGCTGATGCGCTGCCGCAAGCGATCGGATTTAAACGGGATCCATTCTTGGTAGCTGCCGCTTGTCGACGGTGATACCTTCAGCTTGTTGTTGCGCTCGAATCGAATTAGGAGCGTCTGTTCCGACTCGTTGACCTCGACAATGCGAGCAGGCAGCCAGGCGCCATCGACGCTCAATGCCTCTAGACGAGCTCCAATCGTCAAATTTGTGGGTGAGCCGTATTTCGGTGGCGTATTTGAGAGTGGGGAAGACGTGTTGCTGGTAGCAGGCAATGTTTCATTGGCCGAGTCAGTTGAAGCGGCTGCTACGTCGTTGGAGGAGACAACAGCTGTGCTGTCTGCAGATGGCGCAGAGACTGTGGTGTCGATGTCAGCTTCCTTTGTTTCTTTTGCTTCTTTTTGACTTCCTTCGGACTCGGCTTCAGCTTCAGCTTTAGCGGCCGCCTCTGCTGCAGCAGCCGCCGCAGCATTACGTTCCGCAGTCTCTGCTAATATTTGGGCAACAATCTGGTCAACAGTCGCCTTGATGACGTCTTCGTTATTGGCGCTGTTCGCGGCACCGCTCACCCCAGCACCGTCCACTGTCGCCTGCTGCAAGGCTCGATGATCAGCCTCTATCTCGGCGGGCTCCATTTTCCCCCACGGAAAGACGGTGGGGAAGACGCGAGGCTTCAACAAGTACTTGCCATTGCGTATAGTATTAAAGTCGAGGCGTCGAAAATGACGTGAACATACAAGCACACTCTTTGTAATTGGTCGGTCCAGACTAATGCGAGAGTTCTTAATCCAAATAGCACGTATGACGGCGTCCATCGGAAATGAGTGGTAGGTCACGCCGTGGTGCTCAAACAGACGCGACGTCGAGGGGCAATCAGCTACGCAGCAGCGGCGCCCCATTATGCGTCTGGTTGCAATTGCAGCTTGTTTGGAATATCAATCTCAAAATGAACACCGATGCTGTTATTTCTCAGCAAAATGCGCAATATTTACGAGCGTAAACTCTGACGTTTTTTGCTTTTCACCTTAGACGAGCTTACTGCGATTATGCTCGGGTAATACGAAATCTTTTAGTATTTATCAGATTGTAATGATAATTATCACTGCAACTGTGTCTGCAATCTATAATATTCCGGTCGATGCGACTAAAGTTAATTATGAGTACTTTATTAAGCAAACTAAAAACCAATTGAGAGTACTATTCCACTATAATAATGCGGAGCACGGTGGCTATTCGATAACTTGTGGTGGTCGGCTGATTAAGTCTGAGGTGTATTTGTATGTACTTGTGGGGAAGTGTCATAGCAGTAAGCTTCGCCACGAGTGCTATCATGGCATACAAATTCAAATTTCCATTTGAGCTTGATTAAATCGTTTGTATTAGATTCAAATTTTAGTTTTAAATGAATACTAATTGCAACTTGTTGTTCTCACAAAAGCATTCCCTGCGTTTTCACATAAAACAAGTTATTCATTAATGTTAGTTTGGTAAGAAATTGCAATTAATCGGCACTTGTATGCAGTGCAGCATATTGAAAGTCTCATAAATATGTCCGACACATAAGAAATCACGTGAACCAAGGAGCATTGTGCAGCGGCAAGGCCATTGATCACCTATTTGAAATGCAATTATAGTTCGAATTTGGGCTTTCATGCGGCCACGTCCGCATTGAGGTGACACATTGCAAAAATACAATACGCAATTCCTTATCCTAAAGAGCCATATACATATACATATACAAATACATATACATATACAAATACATATACATATACAAATATATATCCAAATTGCAATGTGTTTGCATTGTCTGTGATAAAACATTTTTTCGTATAATATTTAATTGTTAGTTGTAATTAAAACAGTGCCATAGCTATTACTATGCATACCACAGTTATGCATAGACGTGCATGTGTGCATGTATGTTTATTAATATGTACAGTAACGCGCAAAGTTTTTGAGCCGGTGGCGCCCGCTGCTGTTGGGCGTTGGTCAGGTGCCAAAAAGTTCACACATAAAGTTGACACAGACACACACAAAAGCAGCCTTGGCCTCCAAAATAATGTATTAAATAAACATGTATTGTATATATATATTTCGCAAGTAATAAATAGATTTATATAGAAAATAGCGTATTTAATGAAAAACAAATTATTTTATAATCTATTTAAAATAGGAATATAATAACATTAGGATTAAAAGCTCATATTTCCTATAAAATAAAATAAAAAAATTAAATTTGGTTTTGCTTCAGTACAACTATTCTTTCAAATCAAATTTATTGAGTTACACAGATCGTGTCACTTAAATATTGGAAAATATTGTAATTAAAAATAGTGTTTTTCAAAATATTTACACCGAGCTGTATTAAAATCCGACCTAGACATTCGTGTCTAATTTTATAGAGCTAAGGTCGTAGAGCTATTGAATCATGCGCCAACCTACATTATGTGAGTTCCCAAAATCCAAATTAGCATAAGCTCAATGAGGTCTATAGAGGAGCCAAGAATAAATATTAAAGGTTCCGAATCAACTACTATATACACACATGCACACACACACACACACACACATATTGTATATATACATATAGATAAACATTATATTTAAAATCCAATCACGGTGTGAACATAAAGCAAACTTTAATTATTATTTCTTTATAGGCATATGTCGCTGACATAAATAATAAGTAATGGCAATTGGTGCTATTGTTGTTGGGTCTCTAACCCATTCCGGCGGTATCAAATATGTGACATTGACGGGGCCACGAGTTGGCCAAACAGACAGACCAAGTGAGGAAAATCCAAAGGTGGGCTCATAATTTGTTTTACATAATAATTTCACCAGCTATGAGAAGTGAATTGAGCACTCGGGCACCCATTTCATTCAATATTGACTCAAACTATTCACAGGTCTCAAAAATAGGTTGGCTGCACCTGTCGTACTCTCTTTTTGTGCAAATACCTGACAGGTAACATCACACGCAAACACACAGCAATAATTAAACAATATGCAAGCTGTGCAAAATATTTTTAATTTCAATAAAAAAAAATTAAATATCTTCATAAAACTACGCGACGGCTCACTTTCTCCTCCAACAAGTACATATTTACATTTAGCCAACTCTTTGGTAAATTGGCCAGCTCGAGATCGCTGGGACGACCGCCCGGAACCCATTGCGTAAATATGAGGTAATGTTTTATAGTAAGTAAACGAATGAGCCCAGCCTCTCGATCTGTCCGTCCGCACAGTCAAGCTCTCAATTCCTCAACAACATTCAAATGGAATACGAAAAGACTTGAAGACAATATATATATTATATATTATATTATTGTAGTTTCCTTTTGTTAGTTATAGTATAATCGTTGCTGACCCAACTGAGTAATTAAAATAAAGATCATGTAATTAAGTTGTTTGTGAGCAAACTTGAACTTGTTGAAAACACAACTAAAAACTTCCGAAAATTAAATAAAAAATTTAGTAGAGGCTTGAATACTCTTTTACAGCAAAAGGAAATATATGATATACCTTTTCATATATAGATTGACATCTACAAAATTGCCAAGAGCTGCCTTATCCAGCACAGTGACAAATCTCATATGCCTTTGCTATTATAATGTATTAGGCATCGTTTACAAAAAATCCGGTCAGTTGGTTGGGAAAAGACAGCTCGACGTGTTCACAATGAGCGACATTGGCTAAGTTTTAAAACCGCCCATTGCACGTACAATTTCATATTTCCATATGCTCTGCATTTCTCAATATAAACATAGATAATTTTTATGAGCTCAAAAGCAAAAACAAAACATATCAAGCTAATCTGGAAGTCGAGCCGATGAAATTTGAATCTTAAATTTGAATTCAACTTTGAGTCTAAGATTTAACAGAGAAATAGGACTTACACTTTAAAGCAAACTAGACTGAATATTGAATAGGTTAAACTTGAATAAATAAAAAAAAAAATTATTTAAATTTTCTCATTTTCTCCTCAAAAAGGCATTCTTCATCCTGAATGAGTATATATATAATATAATATTATAAAAGCAAAGAATAGTAAATAAATAAATGACATAGTAATAAACACATAATTATAAATATAATAATTATGTATTAATTCAACATTTTTAAAAATAAAAAAGATATTATTACAAAAATAAATAAATAAATTATAATAAGAAAAAATATTGAGTTCCCATATTTTGTACATATTTTTTTTATTATTTAAAAATGTTGTTTATTTGTTAACTCATTTTTGTGTTACTCGTTTATTTAATAATTTCTCCGAAAAATGTAACGTGAAAAAAGTAAATAACTCAGACTCATAAGTCAAAAAAAATAAACAAATTCGAAATTTGGGCTCGTCTGTGGTATGATGCTGTGTATTTAAATTTTGAATACGTTTGAACATATTCAAACATGGGCGAGGCATTCAGGCAGATATTTGTAGCTGAGCACCTGCCACCTGGAGACTTCAGCAACTGCTGTGCTGTCCAGATCTGCAATGCTGATATAGTAGATTGTCTACATGCTCTGCGGCACGTGTAAGCATAACATGTAAAAATTCCAAATCGAAAAGAAAAGACGAGCAAAAATGCTTCCTACTTTTTCCTATACCCTGTACACATTGTAGAGAGTATGAACACAGTCAGCAGAAGTATTAATGACTCTTTAGATAACACCCCGATTTTTAGTCGACTTTAATAAATATCTTATAGATAATGGACTCCCTTTCTGTATTTTAGCATATAGAAGCTGCTTTTGAAAGTTTCTTATCGGCGGTTACCTGCATTTCCTGGTTGAACACTCCCTTTCTGGAGCACTCTTGCTTGTTTATTTGGTTGTTCAGAAAGTACGTGAATATGTCCAAAATGTGCTTCGCATCGGGGCTGGGTCTGTGTGAGTTCAATTTCGGCTTTCGGCTTTCGACTGGTGAAATTTCGCCATTGATGTACTCATCGTGGCTGTCGTTATTTTCTTTGCGCCTCACTGACCTTGATCTGGCTATGGAGAGACGCGACTTGGACCTCTGATCGGCTCTGGATCCGCGCTCAAAATACTGCAGTGCCTGCGTCATTTTTTATGCTTATGCAACATCACGTGCACACATAAATATGTAAATCTTCTGGTTGTTTATGGCCATTATGCAATGATCAAAAGCACTTGTTGCCCCGTTAACTTAAATCGGCTGGGAGGAGCATGTACTCATTCATCAGACAGCGGCCGCAGCTCATCATTTCTCTTATCAGTATGGCTCCGCCGAGCCATGAAGTTATGATGATGCCCCATATGACATGAAAGCAAAAGTATTCAACTGTTATTAAATTATCGCTAAATATAAATGTAATAAAAACATACATACACCTTGTTAACAGTTATGTTTCATTTAATTTCATATTATAGTTCTTTAGTAATAGTTATAAATTGAAATTTTACTAAGACTATTTCTATGTCTTCATGTTTGATATTTCATTATATATTTCTCATTCCAATACTAGCTTATAGATATAAGAATATATTGGATTTATCTCTCTCTTTCTTTATTTATCTCTCTTGAATATAAACTTTTTTCTTTTATATTGTACACTTTCTTTAATGAAATATTTAAACAAAAAATGTATTTAATAGTCCCTCGACATTTCGTTAAGCTTCCAAATAAAATATAATTCTTTTTATATTTTATATGCTCATATCAAAGTTAAAAATAAAATTTGTCTTTATTATTATGCTACAAGAGATGGTAAATTATGTGCATATATTATGCGATTTTCTGAACAGAATAATAATACGAAAATTTCTAAGAAATTATGGTTGACAACTTTTAATAAATGAAATTGAAATCTGATCATTTCATAACAACTATCCCGCCATTTCTTAAGCGCGTGGCTTCAATTCATATTTCATGGATGTCCATAAATATGCCAGCCATTTAGCAGTTGGCTTCCTAATTGGAAAATGGCAAGGCCCGCGCGCCCGTGAGCTCAAGACGGTAAGCCAAATGTGTCACCTGTGACTTTCGGCGGAATAAATTTGGTCAGCTATTCGGGTTATGTAATTGCCAAAGCAAAGACACGGCAATGACAGAAAAAGTACACTGAAATCTGTGCCAGCCCCACCAATAGCAAATATATCTTTGAAACAAATACAAAAGTCGAGCAAAAAATGCATTAAATAATGTAAAGTGAGAAAAAAATAATGCGAAGCAGAGATAAACGTGTGTACACGGGCGAAATTGCCGTGCGTCTGATGAATTTTCAAGACGTGGTCGTAGCTTATTTGTGTAGCTAATTATGTGGATTTGCTGGCTGAGGCGTCGAGCAAACAACAAAAATTGGCCAAGGCGCGCATTCGCACTGCTAAGTGGTGCAAAATGATGGGCGCAAACGCATCTATTATGGAACTAACGAGTACTAGACATACGACTCCGTCGACTACTTGCGATCCCCGTCTGGTGGAGCCCGAAAATGTTTGTCAATGCAATCGACAGGTCGCCGGCCACTTAAAATTCAGCATCGTAAGCTAGGCACCTCCAAAAACATTTTCATATATGAAAAACCCCGCGCAAAGTAAAAAAAAAACACACACTCACACACACACACACTCGCACACGCACAACAAAAAGTGAAGAGCCGAAGTCAAAGCCGAAGCCGCAGCCGCAGCCGCAGCCGCAGCCGAGGCTGCCGCTCGCCCATATATAAGACCGGGTGTAGCCGAAATATTTGTGTCATTGCAGTTACATAGAGTCGATCGGTCGGTTGTTGGTCTGTTCGTCGCGAACAATATCGAGAAATTGGAAAACGAAAGTGCGTGGGTGCGAGTGCAAGAGTTGAAGTCAGAGACATATCGAAAATGAAAGCGTTCATTGTCGCCGGTGTTTGTTTGTTTGGCCTGTTGAGCCTTGGCTCGGCCCAGTTCCAGAATGGACGTCTAGAGCCGCCCAATCCGCAGCTGTGCGCCCAGCGCATCATTCACGAGAAGACACCCGATGGCAAAGGGTGAGTCAACCACTGCGGAACTAATCCCATAATCTCTAATCCCATAGCTCTGCGAGGTGATCTGATATTAATCTCAATCATATTGTGTACCCACTCCCACAGCTACTTCTTCTCGTGGCGCGACCCACAACTGAAGGGCGTGGAAGAGGATTGGCTGACTGCCAGAAATTACTGCCGCAGACGCTGCATGGACTCTGTATCGCTGGAGACCAGCCTGGAGAACGAATGGATCAAGCAACGTGTTGTGGGCGAAAATGTAAGTGGAAAACAAACAAAAAAAAATGACCCAGCTTGAATAGTCCTTAAAACAAAAGACTTGGGCAACTAACTTAAGTGATTTTTTACGTTATCATTATCACGCCATTGATGCAGTTTATTTTATTCACGCATTTACATATTCATATATCTATCTATACTTTTTTCCCCATTTCTTTGTTGACTGACAATAAGAAACATATATAGAGATTACAACGGCAATACATATGTATATTTCTTTTTATTGTGCCGCCACGACTGTATATCAATTGGCACCTTTAATTTAACGTATTGCCTCCAAGTCCGTCGGACAAGTCAAAGAAATTGCCAATAATTTATGATGTTTGCTTTATGCGTAAAGCTGACGTTAAAGTCTTTTGTCTGAGTTATGTCATTTGGGGATTTGACAATTCGCACGCTTTCGCAGCGCGGCAGTCACATGCAAATGCCGTTGATCGACGTCTAAATGCCCCCAATTCGTAGTATAAATGTAGATTTCATTACTCCATTGAGATTACAAATAAATTGAGCGGGCCTGTCCAAGTTCAATGCAAAGCCACTTGGCAAACTTTCTCAGCGATTCATCAAATTTTGCAGCTGGCAATTTCGTTGCTGCCATTGTTGCCGCTGTTGTTCGTGTCTTATGCAACCAGAAGACAGACAAACAGGCAGACAAGTGTCAAGTTAAAGAGCTGTATGTAACTCTTGTGGCTGCTGGTGCTGCTGCTGGCCAGCGGCCGGCCGGCAGCGTCTCCGTCCGGCTTACGTGAGAAAATTGAAGTTGTAATGAAAACGAAAGTAAGTGTGAGGAAACAGCAGAGGAAATACAATATACACGAGAAAAAATCAATATGCATTGTGGCTAGCCATGGTGAAGAGGAAGTGCTGTGGGCAAGCGTTTCCATTGCCAATGCCACACAAAAGACTTAGGCAACAAACTTGCTGCAATTTGTATATCATTAAGTGTATCCATTTGTGGTTCAGCTTTAATGATCAATATATAAGCTCTAGCTCTTCGAGTCGCCTTTTCTTTGCATTTGAGAAAGTTCTTTTGACAATGTCTAATTCTCTGATCAGATTACAATCGGAAGGTTTTATGATCTTTCTTTTATGGGTGTGCTCTGCCGATGAGCTTTATGGGCTCTCCACTGCTCGCTCCACTTTTACTTTATATCAGATATATCGAGCCCAACACTTCCCGTCACAAATTCAAATGAGGCAAGTGCACCTGTCGGCTTCCGCAATGTTGCAATGTTGCAATTGATCGATTAATCTCTTACAATTACCATGCTGGTGCGGCCCGCAGCAAGACAATGCAACAACAATTCGATGTCCATTAATTTGTAGCTTTCCGCTCATTGGACTTTTCCAAAGGGCAGCATTGGGCACAGGTGTGTGCCTGTGTGTGTGTGTGACTGTGTAAATATATGTATTTGTATACCATTTAAAATAAACAGCTTTATGGCCATTCGGGAGAAAGTGACTGATGAACACTGCGGTTGCCGTCGCTGCCTGTGGCTCTCTTGTAACCACTGCTGACAGCCGCCGAACGCCGAAGCCAGCCAACGGGTGCGGCCACAAAGGGCGCGACTTGGAATGAGCTCGCTTTCAATAGCACCATAATAGCTGCTCACTGGCTGGCTGGCTGGCTGACTCTCTGTCTATTGTCGCTGAGCTCAAGCCCCCATCGATGCTTGAATTTCTACCAGCCGTAATTGGTGTCAACGCATTTTCGTGCGTACGACAAAAACCAACTAACGGAAAACCGAAATGCGAGCTTGGCCTGGTGCAATGAACTTGAACTAGTATAGATGAGATCTATATCTAATTCAAATATATTTGTATGGATTTAGCTCAGTTTCTAATAGGTCATGAATATACTTAATATGGATATTATTCGTTTACAATTTCCCTCTCCATATATATTTATTATATATTTATTTTTATATCATTTTTATATACATTCATTTAAAGTTTCCCCCTCCATTTATTATATATTCCTATATTTTAAATTTATTTAAAATTAATTTATTTTCTTTACTTGCAGGTGAAATATATTTGGACCAGCGGTCGCTTGTGCGACTTCAAGGGCTGTGACCGTCCCGATCTGCAGCCCACAAACATCAATGGCTGGTTCTGGACCGCCACGCTGCAGAAGTTGGCGCCAACCACGGAGCGCAACCAGGGCGACTGGTCGCCCACCGGCGGCATCGGCCTGCCCCAGCCCGACAACCGCGAGTTCAAGCAGAACGGCGCACCCGAGAACTGCTTGGCTTTGCTGAATCAGTTCTACAACGACGGCGTCAACTGGCACGACGTGGCCTGCCACCACAAGAAGTCCTTCGTCTGCGAGGAGAACGATGCTCTGCTGAAGTACGTGCGCTACACGAACCCCAACCTGCGCATCTAAATCGCTCAAGCCCAGGCGGAAGTGGCAGCTGGAACGACGTGTGGAGTTGGAGCCTCGAGCAGCGACTTCAAATAAACCAAAAATGATATTTTTATGTAGCTACCACATACGTCCATATGTATAGACATCCATATATGTGTGTATACGTGTGTGCATGCAAATGTATGTGCTGCTGTGCGAAATGACTTGTTCGCTGCGGTGCTGCTCATGTACTCTTCGAGTGTCTTTTGAACTTCCGGCTATCCTATATGTCTTACGTATTTGTTGTAACACCTTTTCCAGTCTCTGCGCTCTTTCTCATCAATTAGTTTAATTATTAACTTTGTATTAATTTATGATTTTTTTAAATTATAATATAACATTCCAAACGACGAGTAAAACTCAAAGTGCCTTTTAATATGGTCATAATTTACTAGTGGCTTTGAAAAGAAAGTCAGGCCGGAGGGCAAGCGTCATAGCTTTACAAATGTTTTTTGTTCGAGACGAATCTGACTATTATACTCTGAAATTATACTTTGGAAATATTTTGAAATCAACTTATTATACTCGAGTTATTCAATTCGAGTTTAGGTAAGGTACACGGTCATTTTGTTTTTCTTTGTAAAAGCATTTTCTTCATTTTGAAAATGTTGCGCAATTGCCTGCTCATATATCGACATCGATAGGCTTTGCTCGACATCAAGATGTCAGCTTTCTAGTATAAATTGTTTTTTTTTTTTTATTAACTTGAACAAGCAATAACTTAACGAACTTTTTCGATATTCTTGTCGATTTCCTAGAGTGATTTGCTGTTGCTATCGATATACACCCAACGATATATTTGGGTATTTAGAAAATACTTTTGGCATCGATACTTCATACTATCGATGTGAGTTGCACGAGTAGCGTTGATGTTTATTGAATTTGCTGGTTGAATATGGATATTGGCGAACTGTTGGCGTTTAAGGCAAGTATGTGCAATTCCAGGCTGCGTAATCCATTAACGAGTCCCTTATACCCAAAAATAACAACAGCCCGAGCAGACACCAAAGCGACCACATGAGGACGACGATGATTTCGCGCTGCCAGAGCCGGCGCCGAGCGATATTGGAAAACGGGGCGGCGGCGGCGGCGATGAAAAGGCCAAGCGAATGCGCCGCATTGCGGACGCCAAGGAAACAGCCAACTACAAGAAGCTGCAAGAGGGCAACTCGGGTTCAGGGTCAGCCGGCAGTACCTTTGAATTTGATCCTGAGTTGACGGAGGAGGAACGCCTTAACATACTGAAATATGTGGAGAACGAAGACGCAGAAGGCGATGTGATGGACGAGCAAAGCCTTAAGAAGCTAATACTCGTGTTTGAGAAGCGCAATTTGAAGAACCAGGAAATGCGCATAAAGTTCTCCGACAACCCAGAGAAATTCATGGAGTCTGAACTTGACTTGCACACAGTCATTCAGGAACTGAAAGCTGTGGCCACAGTGCCGGATCTTTATCCCTTGCTAGTCGAGCTGCACGGCCTGCACAGTCTGCTAGAGCTGCTGGCACATCAGAACACAGACATTGCCGTCGCTGTTGTCGATCTGCTGCAAGAAGTCACAGACGTCGACATTCTGGGTGAGAGTAGTGAAGGAGCAGAGTCCCTAATTGATGCCTTACGGAAGGAGCAAATCTGTGCCCTGTTAGTTCAAAATCTGGAGCGCCTTAACGAGCAGGTCAAAGAGGAATCAGACGGCGTACACAACACGTTGGCTATCGTAGAGAACTTGACCGAAATCGATGGGGAGTTTGTGCGCGAGGCGGCCACACAGGGGCTGCTGGCCTGGATACTTAAGCGGCTCAAGGGCAAGACGCCCTTCGAACCGAACAAATTATACTGCAGCGAGATATTGTCCATACTGATACAAACGGAGAATGAGAATCGCCTGCTACTCGGGACACTGGACGGTGTGGATGTGCTGCTACAGCAGCTAGCCATCTACAAACGCCACGATCCCGCCAGCAACGAGGAGCAGGAGTACATGTCGAACTTGTTCAATTGCCTTTGCTCGGCGCTGATGGCACGAGAGAATCGGGATCGCTTCCTGAACGGCGAGGGTCTGCAGCTAATGAACTTGATGCTGCGCGAGAAGAAAATGTCGCGCAATGGCTCCCTCAAGGTGCTCGATCACGCCATGGCCGGGCCAGATGGGCGAGAGAATTGCAACAAGTTTGTTGAGATTCTTGGCCTGCGCACCATATTTCCGCTCTTTATGAAAACGCCCAAGCGCAACAAACAGCGCCTGCTATCGGTCGACGAGCACGAGGAGCATGTGTGCTCTGTGATCGCATCCATGTTGCGCAACTGCAAGGGTACACAGCGCCAACGCATGTTGGCCAAGTTCACGGAGAACGACCACGAAAAGGTGGATCGCCTGCTGGAGCTGCATCTCAAGTATTTGGCCAAGGTGGAGGCCATCGACAGAGAAATAGATCAGCAACCAAAGGTAAGTGCTGAATCCTATTAGGTTTAAGTTGATTCCATTTAATTTCGAGGTCACAAAAAGTTCGAATTTTGAGTAATTTTATTTTTTACAAATAAAAAAAATGAACAAATAATATTTTCAGGATGCCGCCATAGATGAGGATGAGGAGGCGGAGAACAATTACATAAGGCGCCTAACTGGTGGTCTGTTCACCCTGCAGCGCATCGACTACATCCTGCTAGAGGTCAGCGCCACCACGGAAACGGTGAAGCAGCGCGTCCTACAAATCTTAAACTTGAGAGGCGCCTCCATGAAGACAATTCGAAGCATAATGCGGGGTAAGTAATAATAATAATAATATAATTTATAAATATTTGTTGACAATTCCAAACTCATTGTTTGCAGAATACGCTGGTAATTTGGGCGACGGCGACACTGAGTGGCGAGAACAGGAGCAGACGCACATACTTTCTTTGGTGGATCGTTTCTGATATAACTCTTCTCCTCTACAGTGACCAGCTTATATGATAATAAAAGAATGTCCGTTGGCGAATATTATTTTTCAATTTTTCTTATTCTTTCTTAATTTCTTAGAATTACAAATTTGGAAAAGCGTGCTAGGCCTCATACGTTGAAATTGTTAAATACTTTGAGCATCTCTTTGACTGCATGCTCGCCCCAAGCCAATTGTTCATGTTCGTCCTGCTAATCGTTACATTGTTAGTACAAAAATTGAATCAGGCATTGATTTTGTATGCCAGGAACCTTTTGATTTATTTACTCCTATTTGCTGTTTATGGCTCCCACTTGTGTTTTGTTTTTGCATTACAAACTGACTCGCACAACGCCGCCCATAAAGATCGGTGGATAGTGAAGACAGTTGATGTTATTCTAATTTTTAAATAAAGTTTGCCATTGAAATAATAATTGGGTATTTGTTTAACACAGGGGTCTCGTAAGTTAGTTCTTGCATTTCTTCTCTTCCGTTATTTCTTTTTGCATTTGTCGCCTCCACTTCCCTTTCCCCTGAAGATATATATATGTATATTAGTTGATTCAAAATATAAAGATTAAGAGATCTACAGATATATATATATGAGTTGAGGTTTGGAAAGGCCGAATTACCAAATAAAATTTACTGTTTGTAATAATATTGCATTTTAATTTAAAGCGAATTATTTTAAATTGCGTAATACACGACTCACTACTTTGGAAGCAGTTCGTAGTTTAATAAATTAAATCTGTTTTGCAAAAATCACGTTCAACGTTAGGATCCATAAGATCAGCTGCTGGATTACTATTATATATTTAACTTTCGTGCAAATATCAATACATGTTTAACGCTCATAAAGTTGTTTAGGTGCAAAAAGTTGTAGCTCTTAGGATTATTCGAAGTAACATAATATTATGACATTGGTTGTTTAAAATTCTCAACAATTACGAGACAAGAGCTCACTTTCATCTTATGTGTAATAACGATTTTTGCAAAATTGTTCAATTCTTTTGGTTCGATCAATCGAAATTAAAGATCACTAACTACTAAGCGTTGTGTAGTAGTAGTTTAGTAGTTTATGTAAATTGTATCTAATGTGTTGAGTAGATGTGTTTTTGTTTTTGTGTTGCTGTTGCTTGTGTTCTACGTGGGCTGTGTGGTTGACTTAGCCTTTTATTGGATGGATTTACTTCTGTGCATCGGGAATCTCGAAGTTAACATCCATATTCATTTCACGAGCCAACGAGACAATTTGGGCCATATGCACAGCCATGTCGGCCGCCTTGTCCAAATCATCTCGTGCCAAGATCTTCAATCCTGAATTGCGGATCAATTCACGAGCCTCCTTCACTTTAGTGCCCTATAAACAGACATTTAATTAGATCCAAAAACGTTGTGTCACGGTAATATCACAACTCACCTGCAAGCGCACAACAATGGGTAGGTTGAGGTTCAGATCCTTGGCGGCGGATATGATACCCTCTGCGATGACATCGCAACGCATAATGCCACCGAAAATGTTAACCAACAGACACATGACCTTCTTGTCCGAAGTGATAATCTTGAATGCCGCCTTGACAGCCTCAGCCGTGGCGCCACCGCCAACGTCAAGGAAGTTGGCTGGCTCCCCACCATACAACTTGATAATGTCCATGGTGGCCATGGCTAAGCCAGCACCGTTAACCATGCAGCCGATGGTGCCATCTAGCGCAATATAATTCAAATTATATTTGGCCGCTTCGACCTCTTTGGGATCCTCTTGGGTCCAGTCCCGCAAGCTGAACAGCTCCTTTTGACGGAACTCCGCATTGTCATCAAAACGCAGCTTGGCATCCAGGGCAAAGACTGCAATTGGCAATTGACATTAAAAAATTAAAAATTTAATTCAATTTAAATTTTGAAATTTAATGAAGAGTTGCAGATTTGTTAATTATTTTAGTTGAATGAGTAATTTGTCCGATCTCAATTTAGATTCAAAGTGCAACCACATATATAAAGTAGTACTTACAGCCTTCATGAGTTAACATCGTGCAGCATTATTGAGGTAAGCATGATATAGATGAGTTATGAGTTAGTTAAGGAAAGATGACAATGTTTTAGTAGAGTTAGTTACAATTAGGAGTTAGGCAAACATAGAACTTACAGCCAGTCATGGCATCTTCGGCGTAGGGGTTGATCTCAACCAGGAGTGCATCCTTCTGCACAAACAGCTTGTAGAGATTGAGAAGCATCTCGACGTGTTCGCCAGAAGATTCGCCGCCCAGACCGACCTTTTCAATGATGCGGCAGGCCTGCTCTTTGGTGAGTCCCTTAGCAATATCAATGGGCTCATAAATAATGGCATCGGGACTATCTTTGGCAACTTCTTCAATATCAACACCACCCTCCTTGGATGCGATTAGTACGGGTCCCTAATAGGAATTTAAAATAGAACATAAATCCGTTTTTTATGCTAATGTGCATACGAGGTGGGACTTACGTTGAATGCACGCTCCAACATGACAGCGAAATAGAATTCACGGCGGGGGAACTTTCGCTCGGCCACCATCACCTTCTTGCAGAGACGACCTGCCTCGCCGGTTTGCTTAGTGACCAACAGCTGATCGATCATTTTCGAGGCGATTTCCTCAGCTGACTTCGGGCTAGACAGTAGACAAACATTATTAGTACAGACTTGCACAAGTTATTATAAATATTACTGCACTCACTTGAAAACGACACGAACGCCGCCCTTAAGACCATTTTTAAAAGTGCCTTTACCACGTCCGCCAGCAAGAACTTGCGCCTTCAGCACCAGATTATCTGTTTTCAGCTTTTTGGCTATGTCATGAGCTTCCTTGCCATTCTTTGCAACGGCGAAGCTGAAAAAGAAAACAACAGACAGACAAATGAATCATCAGTTACGACATAGATTATTGCACCCAAAATACGGTTAATGATACTGCCTACGTCAAGGATGCTTATCAGAGCGATAATTCAAAGTCCGATTTGTATAAAAGAGAGTGGGAATGTAATCTCAAGCTTATGTGTGGGTTAATTATTATGTTAAATGTTTTTATTTGAACTAAATTCTATATATTATCATATATATAAATATATTTGTTTATCTTTTAGTTATATTAGATTATTATCTTGAGAACTTTCGTAGTACTTCATCGAATTGGCATCAACTGTTAGTCGTTAAATGTATTTTACAATATTTTATTATCACCAGGTTTAATATATTTTACAATCTTGCATTATCAACATCTCGTGAGCTTTCGGTCTATACTAAAATTTACATTAAATCGAATGCAAATCATAATCTTATTTGACTTCTTTTTATATATATAAAAAGTGATTGGAATGCAAAAGGCAAAGTCCGTGAAACAGTTGTCGGATCATTTGTTTGTACTTTGTACCGTATTATTATGTTATATTATATTGTTTGTTTTTTAAATATTTTTTTGCTTTGCACTTACCGAGGCGTGGGGATGTTACTTTCGTTGAGCAGCGTATAGGAGACATGTTCCTGGACATTTAGGTTCCTCAACTGCTGCAGCCCAATTGGCGTATATTTGAGAATCTGCGAGAGAGAGAGGGAGAGCGAGAATAATACGGTATTAAGTAAAAAGTCACGAGTTTCTGATTGGAAAATAAAACGAGTTCACAGAATGACGCATGAAATAAACTCGAAACTCGAAACGATGTCTGTAGGTCATAAACAAAATTCAATTTTCGCAGACAAAATACGAGTTGAGGGAGACGCGACAAGTAACGGCATTTGTTGATGCTAATCAAATCTAATTCGCATAGATTAAACTTTTAATTAGTGGGCTCGCCACCGATAGCAACAGTTGTCACCTATATCCCCGCTGCTGTTCATTGATAAGACAGATCCACTTTGGGTTTGTCGTTCAAGGTCTCCTACAGAGGCCACCATTGCGTCACACACATACACACACAGATGCTCTTACGCGTAAAAAAAAACAATTGATCGCAAAGACCGACAGTCAGGTGGCTTTTTGTGCAGCACTCTCACGAGAGCTGTGTCTCACCTTGTGAATTTGTTGTTGGGTTTTTGGTGCTCTTTTTTGCAATTATGTAAAAGTACCTCGACGGATTGTGCATTTGCCAACGCTGCGGCAGACTTACCTTTGTCACTGCTCTGGGGTTTATTGTTTCAACAAAGGTACCACCTGCACGCGCCAAAAAAGAAGCCATTTTTTTCGTCTAAAATGTATAAAACTAATATCAATTTGTTGGCACTGCTTCCAACACAATCAACTACTCACTTCGGTCGCCTTCTAATATGTATTCATTTATTCAATTTGTTATCGATATTATTTTTAGTATGTTTTTTACGGGCACACAGCTGTAACACATCGGCTGGTCGATAGACAGCTAAGTCGTTACTCGACTGAATCGAGTCGAGTGACTTTTAAAGGTTAGCAAATGTGATGTTAAATAATTTATATAAAACAAAAAAAAATGAACGCTTTTATATGTGAACCGAAAACTAGTTATCCTTGACGTTTTCAATTTGCTAGGGCTTAGGCGAATATCGCCAACTGCCGTGATGCCTATCGAATGTATCGATATTAATGTTATCTCGTGACTGTGATCGTGTTGACGCGCGAAACTATCAAATAAAAACGCAGATATTATTTTAAATATATATAGTTGGCGTGTTATTTACTGCTTTAAGAAATGTATGTTTCTTATACGATAGAGCAATAACTCAATGAATCAGCTACAACTGGACCAGGTGTAAATAAAATAACAATCAAACCAGATGACTTGCAATGCAAAATCATAATAATTACTCTCACTATGCAGTTATGGACTGGAATAAATATGTAAATTTAACACCAGGTCGAACTGAAGAGCATAATGTGCAGAAAGAAGATCATATTATTCAAGACCTTCTTTCCCATATGGGCGTGCTTAAATATCAATTGAAGTGTGAACAGGAATCAAGATGCGAGCAGGCATTCCAGATGAAAAGAGTTCTACAGCAGCGGCAAAAGTCCATCGATGACAACAAAAAGCTGACTGATATGCTAAAAGCTGCCAACGATGAACTGTTTAAGCTCAGATTCCAGCTGAATTGCACTAAATTGGAGGAACCAGAACAGCGGACAACTGTTTTACAAAACGAAGAGAACTTCACTGCAGCCAACACAAAGCTGTTTGCCACAAATGCTTTGCTAACGGAGTCACTGGAAGATAACAAAATCCAGCTATCCAGCGACACAGTTGAGTCACCCCAACAAATTGCAGCGGTAAGATATAAGTAATTCTATTCTAATCGTAGCTTATTAATTTTCATTATTCACTAATATTTTATAGCTGAAAGACAATCTCAGCCGAGTCGGCTGCGAGCTGCAGCAGTGCCAGGCGCATGTGAGTGCATTAACTGCGATCAACGAAATGCTAATTGTTGGCAATGAAAATCGCGATGAAAAAATTCTGGAATATAAACGAAAGCTGCGAAGATACGACAATTTAAACGCTTCTGAGTCGGTGTCGACCGTTAATTCTTTTGCTCAGCGGGGCAGCGCGATGCGATATTGATCATGGAGCATTTGATGTGAACACAACTCTGGAAGCTGACAAAGCTGATACATATTTCTATAGATTCATGTATTTCAAAGAACTCCTTCCATCAACCATTCAATTTGCAACTTGTATCGAGCTTCGTCAACATTTATGTGAAGTTCATGAGGAATCTGTTGGTCGAGCTTCAATTACACATGGCTGAAAAGCATCAAAAGAAAACGTCTGCGAGCTTTGATAAGTGCCATCTGGATTAGAATAATTTATATAGATATCTATTATATAGTATATATAATGTAAATATATATATTAGTTCTTATTGATATATTCAAAAAAAGCTAATTAATCTGCACTGAAAACATTATTATTATCCGTTCAGCTAAATTAGTTTAATTTGCTTGTTTTGAATATATGATACCTTAGTTATAGAACTAATATATATTAAATCAGAAATACCCATATTAGTTTTATTTGTGTTCAAAATAGAGAAAGAAAGAAATCAAATCAAACATCTTAAAAGCCGTTTAAACTACAATATGATAATTTCTTATAGAACTTTTTATTTAAGTTTAAGTTAGTATTTACAAATTATAAACTAATGAGTTCCGAGCCAGCCAGAAGTCTAAGCTGATAATCGATAATCCATTAAATTAGTAACTTCTAAGTTCCTGACAATCTCCTCTAAATACAATAGCATAAACGTACCTCTGTGGGCGAAACAAATAGGAGTCAAGTATATCTTGCACATAACTAGAATTGCAAAGTTTGTTCGGCCGTTCACTAGGGACCAATAAATATATATACATAATATATTAGGACGTGAAAATATAAATATTCAGATACATTTATATATGTATATAGATATGCATATGTATAAAGTTAGCTGTCGTTTTTTTGTTTACCCTTAACGAGTATTGTTTGTAATTGCTCATTAATGAATTCAATTTAGTTTTGTTTGCATTTTATTTATTTTTTTTTTTTTTTTTGGATTTTACATTGCTTGTTATGGTTGGACATACAAAAAAAAAAGGTTACATCATCACATACATTTAACATACATACAAGAGAATAAATTAGTTTAATAATTATAGTAATTACGCAAATGAGTAGAAGTTTTTCGGCTGAGTTCTCAATCTGGCAAACGTACACTGAAAGAAAGCACGCCGCAGCAGCGCGCACTTCGATCGGCGTGCTTTCTATACAGTGTACGAAATTAATTAAACTTTAAGGACGAAAAGACGAAAATTGGGCGAATGCTTCGCTTGAATTGGCTTTGGCATAAATAGGGAGTCAACCGCGGTATTGACTCGCTGCCAGCCTTCAAGCGAAGCAAATGCATTTTCATGACTCCGACCGGGCACATGGCTCAGATGTATAGATCCCGATCCTGACGCACAGTGTAGGATCGGTTCTCATACATGAGCATGGGCGCAGTCAGCCTGATAGACACATAGAGTACAATATATTTATAACATTGCAATGCTTTAGGTTTGCATTTTCCATTGAATGCTGTGCGGAAAACGCAATGAAAAATGTTTCGAGAGAATTTACAAATGCAGCTCGAAATCAAACTGGTTATATAAAGGATGTTTAGCCAAGCTTTTGGGATAGTAGCAAAAGCAAAGAGCCAAACATTCGATACATAACAGAACAGATTGATTTCAAGCCTTACCATCTTGATGATGTTTTGGGAATCACATATAACACATAGAATTAACGAACAAACGTTGAACATACAATAAACATTTAACACATATTTATCACATAGATTTACGGACTAAGACAAAGACTAACACAGAACGAAACGAACATAAAACACATTAAAAACTAACACTCGAAATTACATTTCTGTTCTAAAAACAAAAACTGCATGCCGTCACTTGAAATGTATGTAAAACTTGGGCCTGGCCTGGTGCCAGACCAGCGCTTCCCCTAGTTCAGCTGCTCAGCTCCTCAACTCTCCGGCTCTCCAGCTCTCCCGCTCATCAGTAATACTCCAAATTCTCTTCAATCATCTGCAGCACTCGCTGCCGTCCGATTTTGTTCCAGAATACATGTGGCTCGGCTGAGCCCGTCACGCTACGTGGCCCGCTGTAAAATGAATATTGCAAATTGATTAGATTTACAAACTTAATGCGAGGGTTTTTCTTAAAGTTTCTAGCATAGCAAGATATATATATTAAATTAGATTTAATAAATATATAATACTTCAAGTTATAAAATATATATTAAAAATTGACTCGATTTTCTTTTTTCTACGAGGGCTGTTTAAAAAGGTTGCTAGCCTAATATAAGACTATATTCATTCAAATAATCTTAAATCATGCTATAAAATTATTATCGAAAGTTATTAATCCCTAGATAAATCTAGATTCTGTACGACGGTCGTCTAAAAAGTTGCTGGGCTGGCAATAAAAATATAAAATAAATGTATGTTTCTCTTTTAAGTTTCTTTAAGTAATAAAATAAATATTGGAAATGCATTCTTGTGAAATTATACGAGGGCAGTCTTTGGAGTTGCCATTTTGACACAATTTATCCAGCTACTTTTACCTTAAAGAATATAAACATAATCTTAAGACTTATTTGTTTTTAGGACAGTCTGAAAATGTTCCATCATAAAGTAGAAAACTGATCAATAAATTAGTCTTCTTTTATCTTAACGTAAGCGCAAAGTCTACTTACAGCCCCCGAATATTTTCAACTAGAGCTTTAACATTCTACCCAGTTTAGTAACTCAGTCAACAATTGCTCAACTTGTGTTCACAGTTAGAGCGCGACTTAGATGACAACTCACTTCTGGAAGCAATCGAATCGTACGATGCCATTCTCGTTGATCAGACAGGAATGTATATCAATGACTTTGAGGTGTCGCCCCTCGCTGCGTATAAACTTGTTGAGGCGCGACACCTTGTCGCATGTCTGCTTGTCGTGGCGATAGTTGGCCAGCGGTGCCAGCGTGGTCAGCACAGGTACGAATCTCCGGCTATGCATCTCCTTCACCAGCTGACGGAAGTCGTGCTCGATCTGCACCAACGGCCTGCCACGCATGATATCCACGGAGCCGATATTAACGATGATTTGCGTCATCTCCGGCAGCTCGACGAGTCGCAGCCGCTGCCGCGCCGCATTGATCGTCTGTCCAGAGATGCAGAGTCCGGACTGCAGCACCTTCTCGTCTATGTATGGGTCGAAGCGAAACCAAACACGTGAGCAAACAAATACCAAATACCAAGGCTCAAGCCATAGCCACACTTACACTTCTTGAAGCGGCACTTCAGCTCCATGCGTGCCAGGTACAGCAAGAAGTCGTCGCCCAGCAGTGGAAAGTCCAATAGATAGGCATCATAGTCCGAGTTGATGGTGAACATGGAGTCATGTTGCGATGGACATGACAACGTCGTTGGCGTGGGCGTAAACTCCCCCCGCCTCTTGTGTGTGTACTCCTCCAGGTGCTTCAACTGCTGAACTGCTTGGTGTTGTTGCTGCTGCTGGTGCTCTGGTGCTGGCGGTGCTGCCTGTAACTGTGCAGGATTCAAAGAGTTCGAGTAGATGATGTGGTTGTTGATGTTGTTGTTGTTGTTGCTGAGAGCAGTGAGCTGCGGTAGCTGATACTGATTGTTGCTGCAAACGGGAATGAAGTCGTATATTGGTAAGTAATTGGAACTTATGATGGAGCATGAAAGGTGATCAATTTAGATATGGGTTTTCTGATATAAATATATGTTTTTATATATAAATATTGATTTTCATGTGTTTGTATTTGATTTTAATCTTTCAACTTGTGCTACGATTGATAGATAGCATATATACCTTATCCTACTGGTAATTATTTGTAAAGAGTTGAACTGATTTTTAAAATTGAATGTGGAATATTTGTAGAAATTTTGGAAATTTTGGAGTTTTGGACTTTATCACTGTTATAGGAAAATCCCTATAGGAAATTTACGAATTATTGCAGAATCCCATATGGTAAGTCACAATTTTCAAGAACTTTATATACTGTAAAACGAATACAAATTTGTTAGTAGTTATCCAGTTAATTATTAAAAAACACAATGGTAATTAAGTCTTTCGTAAGTCTCATACAATTGCCAAAGCTATTAAGTCCCCAACTTGTTCATACTCTGCCAATGTTACTTTTGGACATACATAACCGAAAAACTTTACTACACTGTGATAGGGTACTAAGGTAAGTTAAGTAAATACAACTAGACTCCGTTAACATCTGGATAATGCCCTTGTTGGCTGCGAATACATATGCATATATATTCGAAGTGGTTGGAAGTCAGTTAAGTTAATGCTAGAGCTCCCACTTACAGATGCTCCCAGTTGTCCTGATAGACACCGTTGGGCGCCAAGGCAGCAGCCGTGGCCAGCGGCTGCAGCTCGGCCATCTTGACAGCTGGCGCCTTCTCACTCGAGTTGAGATTCACGTTGAAGCTCGACGGCATTCGCCGCTTGTACTGTGAGCGCCACAGACGTGGCGGCTCCATTGAGTGCACCACGTGGTTGTTGTAGTTGTGGTTCTTGTGGTTGTTGTGATTATTGTAGTTGTTGTAGTTGTAGTTGTTTCGAGTTTCACGCTGTCGCTGCTGCAGTATCATCTCGTGCAGATGGCGGGTCTCCTCGGTGGGCTTGATGTTAAAGATGCGCTTACCGGACTCACAGCATTCCGCCGTGACGTGCGGAATGGTTAGCAGAAAGTCTGTGATGTTGTCAAGCACCGGAAATGCAGTGCCCGTCAATTGTCGATATTCATCTATATATATATATTAAATGGGTCCAAATATTAAATATAGATATTAAAATGAACGGATAAAAGTGGAAATGAGATGATCTTGTTTATACTAGATAAATAAGGAAGTAAAAGCTGGCTCATAAATAGATTTTCCTATTGAGAACTGAAGTCTGGAGATGAATGTAATATTATTGCATCGTTATATATAATTTGAGGAGGATTAATCAAGGTGAAATCACGCAATGCGATTATCATTGAATGAAACATTATATCGATGGCTATAGGAGCTCGTTAGATAGTATTCAAAATTGAATTTTAAATTTAATTAATTAATTATAGTATTATCCTTTCTGCTGCACAGAAAATATATTCTCTTTGGTCTGTGAAAGGTAGATAATCTTATTTACAATTGCGTTTGATCCCTGTAGGGTATAACTACAGAGGTCTCAGGGTGTCGTGCTATATGTTCAAATACTATATATATTTACCAATAATTTATTTCTACTAAAATTAAATATGTTTTTTGACCAAGTAATTTAGATGATGATTTCTTAATTTCCTAGTGTTATAGCTGATAGGTACTTTTAAAATAAATTTTACATTAATATCATAATATTCGAATCACTTCAGTCTTTTCTTTCGTTATTTACAGTTTGAGATTCACCAGTTAAATAATCAAAAAAAAAAAAATACTTTTCCAGCTAATTACAAATACCTTGCTTAGTTGGCGATACCCGACTGTATTTTTGATCACGTGACTTAAAGAAAACTTTTCTTTCTTCATTTAAAATTATAGGAAAAATATGTCTGCTTGGATGTGCACCTACCTTTGATGCTCGATATCGTGATACCGTTCTGGGCATTAGCCAGCAGGATGGCGCGTACTTCAGCATCAATGTCGGGGTACTCGTCGCGCACCCCCAGGTAGGTGTTATCCATGATGGTCATGTCGGGGCTGATGGCACTCGACGATACCAAGGTCGATGAGAAGAGTCTCGCTACGACTTGCAGCTCCTGCTCGGCCACCTGCGTCTCCTGAGGCTGAGCACTTGACACAGTCCGCCGTGCTATGAGAATCCGTTTGATCTTGCGCAAATAGGTAACCTTCTCGCCCAGTACGGAGCAGTCCGCGCGGACAAGTACTTTGTAGAGCTGCTGGGGGCCACGTTGTTGACTCTGCTGCTGCTTGGGTTGGCGCTGAGGCGGCTGCAGCTTGAGCAGCCAGTGCTGAAAACACGTGGTCAGCCTTTTCTTGAATGCCGTCAGGCGCCGGTGGTAAGTGTTCGGCACGCTGTTGAATTCACTTCTGAATGTCGCCATCGCTGCGACGAAAGTGAGTTCCTCCATTCTCCGCTGCTGCCATGTGCTGCACTCTATTGCTCCCGCACTCCCGCTCTCTCTCTCTCTCCCTCTCTACATCTCCTTTTCGTGGAGACTTTTGCGTTGTGCATGTATTGGCAGCGATCAATGCAATTTGCCGCGTGTGAGAACAGAATAACTGTTTTTCATTCGAGTGTCTGCTTTAGCTGCTCTGTCCGTGCACTAGGGTGACTCACTATATGAATGCAAGAAATAGCATATGCATTGTTGGGGTACGTATGTACATAGGCATATGAATGGGTCTGCGTGATTTGGCAAGTGTGCGTACATACATATATAATAATTGTAGTGCATCAGGGCGTCTCACTACATTTATAACTAAATTTCGTATGTACATACATACATATATGCATGTACATATGTATTATAGGAGTAAATAGAACTGCTTTTTGCATGTAATCTATATTTTAAAGCAATACATACATACATGTTTATGTATGTAGTTACCTATGCATGTAAGTACGTAAGTAGGTATGTATGTATTGCATACTGCATGGCTCTTTCTGTGTTCACCTGCATTAAGGTGCTTCACTATATACAAAAAGTTATTAATTTTTAACAGTGGTCTATATTCAATCAAAAAATAAATATGTATATATGTACCTAAGTATATACATTTATATATATATGTATATTTATTTAATATAATATATTATATTATATACCTTATAATATACCTAATGTTGTTTGCTTTAATATTTTAAATACAGTAAAATTCGACATTACTAACTAATACAAATAAATGTCTGTATATATGTATGTACATATGTACGTATGCAGAGGTAATACATACAGAGCAATATTTTCTCAAATTCTCTCCATTCATCTTTCTGCGCGCTCTTCTTGTGGAGACTTTTGCTTGTTTCTGTATGAATCAATAAGTTTCGGCAAGTCTGGGCATAGAATAACTGTCTTATCAGGTTGTGAGCTTTAACTGTTGATCTCCTACTGAATGCATTAGGGTGCCTCAATATTCATAATTTAACAAATAAACTACGGATAACATAAGTTTATGTGATGATAAAAAAAGCTCAATACTGAAGAATCATATTATATGCATATATAATATATTTCTAGTAAAAAATTCCATAATTTAAATAAACTGGAATACTACCTAAATATTTTTTTTTTTAGTAATTTTTTAGCTCAAAATAAGTTCTTAGAATTAAATTTTTGCTTGTAAAGCATTTGGGGCACGTACCAAGGCCTGAATTGTTCAACATTTTGGTCGTAAAAACGAAATTACCTGACAATTAAGTCATAAAAAACGGTCCAAGAAATATACATAGGCGAATATATGGACAACAATTTCGGTAGATCGTTTTAATGCTGGCGATTTTTATGTTCGTCTAGATAGGTAAATCTTGAATATTACGAGCTTATTTTAGATAATTCTTTTAGTGTATTATTACTTTTATGGCTCTGTGATAAGTCGCTGCAATTGAAAGCCATTGCCACCTTTGGGCCTATAAAATATTTATCAAATTTAACGAGTTTTCCTCAAAACGAGGCAAGATGCTCAGCGGCAGCTGGTTTTTCCAGCTCTTCCGTCAGATAGCGCTAAAAATATTAAGCAATTATGATATAGTGAAAATACCACGTGCAGCGCCAATCTTGAAATTGACTACCGTATAATAAGACGCCTCTCGTCCTGCCCCTCCCCCTCCCCCTCCCCCTCTCTCTAACTCCCCTGATGATTATCGAATAATTTCACCTGCCTGGCTGTGGAGGATAATCAGACGGCTTTGATGGATGGTCCAGACACCCTCTCGGACAGTGGCTCACGAATCAGGAAAGAAAGGAAATACAGCAGACAGCAGAGTGGACGAGGGAGAGGGAGAGGCGAAGAGAGAGAGAGAGAGAGAGAGAGAGAGCGGGGTAGTGCTTTAAGCCCATGTACCAAATCTCTTAATTGCAAAGGAAGCTGCTGCGACGTGCCGAGCAATAACGAAATGGGCATGGAACCAGAGCTGGACCATTTGCGAACACATTTCCACATGTTTGCCTTTCGATTTCGATTTGTAAGTGCAAATGTAATCCCCCCGGCAACCATGTGGGAGCAGGGAAAAGGGGCTCGGCCAATTCGTTTGGAGTGTAAATCAGGAAAATGCCAAAGAAAAGAAAAAGCTCTGAATTCGATTCGCAATAAAAGGCAGAGTTTCCGGAAAAAAGCTTATAAGAGGATATCTTATTTTATATACATACATATATGATTTAATTATACATCATTATATCATACAAACCAATATTCCAGATCCATTAAAGAGACCCTTAGATAGGAGCTCAATTACTTTGTCGTTCAATCAATCAACAAGTTGGTTGCTCAGTCATTCAATCAGTCGGACACTCAATCAATCATTAAAACGGACAGTCACTCGAGCAGTAAATTAGTTCAATAATTTGTTAGCCATTCAATCATTCATTAAATTAGTCAGTCCATCAATCAGTCATTCACCAGTTTCTCTTGAATCAGTGATAACTAGCACATCAGTCAGATATTCACTTAATAAATGTTCCAGTTCTTAGTCTTCATTATTAGTCAGTCCATCAGCTGAGCAGTTAGACAATCAATCATCAACTCACATAGTCAATTATTTTGAAAAGCTTTCACTATCACAGTCAATTAGGTGCTCAGTCAATGACTTCCTCATTCCATTATTTATTTACTTCTCATGTCCGTCAATCAGCCAATCAGTGATGGCTCAAACACCCATTTAATCAGTCACTGAGGCAATCACTCACTCAGTCACTATGTCTTTCAGTTGCTTAAGAGCAACAATCCGTCATCAAACAATCACTGAGTCAATCACTTATTTAGTTAGTTGGTCAATCACTCAGTTCTTCATTCAATCCATTATTTAGTGGCTAAAGCTAGTCAATCAGTAAGTCCCTCATCCAGTTACTGAGTCTAACAGCCAGTCAGTCAATGAGTCAAGCAGTCATCAATCACTTTTCAAGTCAATCAATCACTGTTGCTTCATTCGAGCGATCAATTGTCATTCAATTGCTCAGTCAATCAGTCAATCAGTCATGAATTAGTCACTCAGTCAATCCGTCACTTGCTCCTCTCATTGAGACTTCGTTTGATTGACAGATTTGCGGGAGTGCATTGGAGCTCTATTCGATTGCCGCCTCGACTCAGGGGCGACACTTTGCACGCTTTGGCATATTCGCATAAATTATGCCGCTGCCCGACCATAGAGGGCGCCACGCAGATACAAAAATCCAAATAGTTGCAATTACTTAGCTCAATTTATGCAAACGAACTTTGTTACTGGAATGTCGGAATGTTGCAATGCTGTGGGTGGCCAACACCTGCTGTCGCGTGTTGCATTCGAAATATTTCGAAAACTTCAATATGAAAAGCCAATTGATTTCCATCTAATTGTTAGCTGGTTTACGCTTTTCAATATGCCGAAAGAGAGTTTTATTTATGATTTCCCTAACACATTGAAATAAGATATATGGATATATCCGTCTATTCGATATGCCAAAAACGTGCCAAATTAAAACTTTGATTTGCTCAATGGAGTCGAACGTGACGATCCCGCTTTAATTTATCTAATAATATTTTTTTAGATTTCTGCTAGAAATATGAATAAATTATTTTATTACCTATTTTCAAATTACTTTAAAATTAGTTTTTAAATTATTGGCATTTTATTTACTTTAACTTTATGAATTTATATTATTATTATTTATTTATTATTATTTTATTACCTATTTTTAAATCATATTAAAAATTAGTTTCAAAATTTCTTATTTCTGTTTATGTTATTTTTATTCAATATCACAATTTTGCTTATTTTTCGCTTACGTTTATTTTTATTTTATTTTATAATAATATAAATGTTGCATATTATATAAAAATATCAACAATTTTATTTTTGTTTTATTTTAATTCCTTCATTTATTTATTTTTTATACTTCCAAGCCTCAATTAGGGTATCTTGACTCAAAAGATTTGCTGCTTTCAATTGTTGTTGCGCTTCAATTGTCTGTTTCCTTAAATTATCCTTATTTCCTTTGCGGCTGCAGTAGCATCTGTTACGATCCTGGCAATCCATTCAATCGGGCCAAAAAGTAGCTGTAATTCATGTAATTAGGGTTCTTTGTGATCAGTGGCCAGGGGATTAGTTACGTAGTTGCAACTGTTGAAGACTCAAAAATAAAAGTATTATTAAATTAAATATATACATAAATAATTGAATTATTCTACATATAAACAAATGTTACTGCTAAGCTTTAACATCTTTTCGTACCGTATAATGTTTACGTGATTGTATTACGATATTCGGTAGACGTGCTGCTTAACAGCGCAAAGACAATTTCTTTGTTTTCCCAAAAGGCAGAGCGTGAGAGATGCAAAGCAAATGCAATTACGTTTTGTTTGACTTTGTTGTTTCACACTCGCGCGCACATACACAGCGCTAACACATACTATAACAATACACTGTTATCGCTAGCAATTGCAGCTGCAAGGCAATGCAAGAGAAACAACCACAATTGCCAGCAACGAACAGTGGTTTCGATTTAACAAAATATAACTCGAAATATTGAGTTTTGAGTTAGGTACAAGGATGAAGGGGTTAAAAAAATATAAAAGTGTTGTTTTATATATAAAATATAATAAAATATCTTTATATATATAGGTTACATATATCATCTTTTACTAATTTTCATATTCAAATACTTGAAATGAAAATTGATCATCAATTAAACTGCAATTTTTCGTATTTCACAACAAAACTCGAACAACGTTTCACTGTGCGCTATCCTCTCTGTGCTGTGCGGGCGTCTTACGCTCTCTCGCTCTCGCTCTCTCACTTGCTCTCTGAGGTCTGTGTGAGACACTATGTCGCTGTTTCAAGCTGAGCCGGTTTTTCAGTTACTTTCTGACTTTGTTGAACGAACGTTGTGCGAGCGGAGCAACGAATTAAACGGCGTAAGCGCCAATAAATGGCGCGCGTTTGTGTTTTTTTGCGTTTCGAATAACAACAAACAATATACGTAATTTATAAATTTCTATAGTAATCAAACGAATATGCATGCTAAATAGCAACGACAACAACAACAACAGTGAGTGAGTGTGTGTGAATGTGCTAAAGTGCAGTTAGGAAAAGTGCATTGCGAGCAACAGCAGCAACAACAACAAATACGAAGAGTGGAAAGAAGCAAATCAAAAAAATAAAGTAAAACGTCAAAATGACGCGCGAAGAGGAGGAAGAGGTGCGCTTGCTACTGTCGCGTCACCAGGAGCGCATCATGCTCGACCTGGGCAGCACCGATCTAATAGCGGTGCTCGTCAAGAACTCCGTGCTCAGCCAGTCCGAGGAGGATCTGCTGCTGAAGAGCGCCGCCGAGCCGGGCAGCGCCCCGTCGAGCGTGGGCGCCTTGACGAAGCGCAAGCTCAGCGCTGTCGCCAGCAGCAGCAGCGGCAGCGGCAGCGGCGGCAGCGCCAGCGTCAGTGGCGTGGGCGGCGACTACAGCTCCAGCCTGGCCGGCTCCTCGCGCAGCGCCAGTGTCAACGGCGATCACGCCCAGAGCGACAATCGCTCACTAACGCCATCTGTCGGCGGCGGCGGCGGCGGCGGCGGCGTCAGCAGCGCAGCGACCGAAGCCCTCAACGACGCCGACCTCGTGCGCCTCCAGTGCGCCAATCTCATCGAGATCATCGCCAAGAGCGGCTTCGAGAAGTTCAAGCAGTTCTGCTACGCCATCGAGTGCGAGTGTCCGCAGCTGATTGAGGATTTAATCAACGATCGTCTCAAAAGCGGTAAGTGACTAAATTTCTAATAAACCCACACGCCACGCCCCACCTCTGCACATCTCCGTGGCCCCAAACGGGGAACCTGTTCGGCAATCGCGTTGGCCGCTTCGCCAATCTCCAAGCTCCAAGCTCCAATATTATTGCCTCTAAATTATGCGCGTAATTCCACTCGATCGATTCTGAAAATTTCCCGTCTCGGCTAATTGGTATTTGCCATATTTTTTTCGTTTTGTTTTGTTTTGTTTGCTTCGTACGGAATGCTGAATGTGGGCGTCGATGGGGGCGTGGCCGTTACGAGGGCGTGCTGTTAATAATTGATAATATCTGAGATTATACGGCTCTGGCTCTATGCTAATTTTGCTTATGAAGTGAGACAGGTGACATTCGACAGCCGTCTACAGAGATCGGAGCTACCTGACGTTTAATGCCTCCTCAATCCACACATCATAAATTCGATGCTTAAAACGGAGCATATAAACTAAGGTGTGACTAAATACCAAAGATTTCAATAGATATATTTACTTTTCTATAAATAAAGTTCTAAAAAAAAGTTTAAGAAACGCTTAGAGTTAAAAGTTTTGATATATTTTAATCTCTATCGAGTTAAGTTTGGTTACCCAAAATAAGAATCAAATTGGTAGTTTTTTTTATAATATATATATGTTATACTACATATATACAAAATTTATTTAATTAAGTATCAAAAATCTAATATATCTTATCTATTCTCATAAGTATATGAAAAAAGGCTGTTCCTAAAGATACTTCAGATAAAGATACTCTTCCAGAAATTCTAGAAACCCGATTATGAGTCTGTGTGTTTGTTTTCGGATAGTTAAACAACAGAAATACGTTTTTTAATATGATAAGTCACTTTCCTTGAATGGAATGATAAAAAAACAAAAACAGAGAACATGCCGCCTAGTGATAATGCACACATATTTAGATTAGTCATAAACACCCTTAAACAAAGGGGTATGGAAATATATTGGGAAATTACATTCTTCTTCCGAAATATAAATGCATTTTCATTTATTTATCTTCATAGAGATTTCTGAGCTCGAATCTTTTACAAATGTTTATAGTGAAGTTTAAAGCGCATTTACTTAATTGTTTTATGGAAAAACTAAGTTAAGTTAAGTCATAATTATCTCATTAGCTTGAATGTTTTTACAAATCTACAATCTTATCGGTTCGCTCGTAAGCTGATGAAAAATCATTCGAACTAGTTTTTAGTTCACTCTCTCTCTCTCTCATCTTCTGCACTGAGTTTTTTCGTGTTAATCAAAAATTCGCACAGCTGTTAAAAGGAAACGTCGAGGCGCTGATTCATTGATTCGTTGACCCACAAGCGCGTCTAGTTGAGACAAGGGAACGAAACGATTCCAGGCCCCAATACAACATGTTCTGTCGGTTCGGCTCACATGTAAATTTCTCTGAAGAATTGTAAATTATGCCAACGTTGGCAGGGAACGCCGAGCAAGGGAACAAGGGAACAGGGGAAGAGGCAGGGACGGCGGAATAAAACAAAATTGAGACTGAATCGCGCAGCTAGAAAAACAAAAACAACATGCATGTTAGTAGCCCGGCAAAATATAAACTATTGTTGTTGTTTCCTCTCTCTCTCTCTCTGTCTGTGTTGCTGTTGTTGTTGTAGCTGTGCATGTGTATTTCCCTAATGAAAAAGCTGTTGGTTCGTACAGAAAACAAAAAAAAAAAAGCAAAACAAAAATAATCAGACTACATACTACACGATACGTGTTCAAGAAAAAAAGTGAAAAAATAACCAAAAAGAAATAAACCAAACAAGATCAAAAATGAACTGTGACTGCTGCAGGATAAAATGCTAGACGTGCAGATACCCTACAGCAGTTGGTTGAAAAGTAACTATAAAAAGATTTGTAGAGATCTTTGTAGAGATTACATATAAACATATAACTGTATGATATATATAATATATATATTTTTTTATTATTTATATTTAAATTAAATCAGCTATTTTGTATATACTCCGCACTATTTGCAAATCTATCTACATATGCCCTAACTTTATCCCATTTTCTGTGTACTGAGTATTAATAGTGGCAACAACAAGAACAGCAACAACAACTAAAAACAACAACAGTTTCTGCTAAAGCCCATGGCCAATGTATTGTACATAAGGCACTCGATCACGTTTTACGATTCTGGCCACGATTACAAGAAACGCGTTACGCGTGGTCCCAATGTCCATGGAGCCAACTTCTGTATGTGTATGTGTGTGTGAGTGAGTGAGTCTGAGTTTGTACAACTGCCACAGAGATAGTTTTTTTTTTTCATTTTTCGTTTTTCATCTATGTATACGCTACACGTCTGGCTCTGGCTCTGGCTGTGGCTGCTGGCCATTCATCATTATGATCAGCCGCCTAGCTTCATAATCATAATAGTTGTGTGCGCGAGCGGGGTTGACGTTTCGCTTTTCCTTCTCTTCTTCTGTTTGCTAATTTCTTGTACGTGCTCTTCTTGTTTGCCATTGCGCTGCGTTGCCGCTGCTGCTGCCGCTGCTGCTTCTTATTTTGCCTCTGCTTTAGGTTCTTTAGCTCTTTGCCACTGCCGCCGCTCCCTCAGGTAGAGACGCTGCAGAGCCAGTTCCCTGTTCGTAAATTACAATTATTTACAGCGCGTAATGTTTACCTGCGCGTTCTCTCTATCCTCTCTCCCTCTTTGACGCTCTTCTTATGCTCTCGCTGCTCGTTCCATCTGTCGGCGCTCCCTTTTGGCACTGTCTTTTGCATTTGATAATTTATGCAGCATAATCTGCACGATGACGTTTATCGTTTGCCATTTCCCCCGCTCTCACTCGGGCTCTCCCCTCTCTCATTCTCCCTCTCCCTTTCCCTCTCTCTATCTGCTGGTGCTATTGTTGTTATATTCGCTCTGCCGCTTAGTCGATTCGTTTAACGTTTCCCTTGCTTTGTGCGCCGCTCTTATCGCTCTTGTACGTTGCTTCTTGTGTGTGTGTGTGTGTCTGCTCTGAGAGACGTTTCCTTTTATGTTTATTTGTTGATTTCTTTGATTTCGCTTTTTCATGTGTATTTATTCTACCTCCGCTGATCTTCATTATGATGTTCACGTTCACCTTTTGCTTTCTGTTTTGCTGTTGCTCTTGCTGTTGCGCATGCGCATCCTGTTTTTATGGCCTCCTTCGTTGTTGTTGCTGTCGCAGTCCTACTTATTTTTGCCTGCTCTCTCTCTCTCTCTCTCTCTTTCTCCTTCGAAGTGGGTTTCCATGACGCGTTTTACGCTTTTAACTTGGATTTTCCGATCGACGACTCTTTCGTTCCAGTTACAAACTCAGGATGTGTCTGGCGCCATTAAAGTATTGGCTTCATGCTCACTGGCCGGCCCGAATAGTAGGTCGTCGTGTCCGTCCACTTGCTCATGGTTTTTATTGTTATTGCTCCAGCTCTGGTCGTTGTTGGACTCCATTCGACAGCTCGGCTTCAGCTGTTGCTGGCTGCTCTTTCTCTATAGTTTGCAACAAGGTTGATTGGCTTGTAAACACTCTACCAAACGGGTTATGAACTTTTTTTTTGCTGTTATTTATGGAAATGTGCTAAAATCTCGCTGATTGCTTGAGTTTAGTGGGTCTGCTACGATTCGACAGCTTTTTCTGTCCTGAACACATTCAAAATGGGAATGGGGGTACAATGATTGAGTGTAGAAATATGTGACAGGCAGAAAGAGAAGCTCCCTTTAAGTATACATATTCCTGATCTGGATGAAATAAAACTCGAATAAAAGTTATTCAACAACAAATTTAATAGAGTAAAGCCTGTTATATGTGCATAAAATAAGTGTGGAATGATGGGAGTAGCATCTCTGTGCAGGGTTCTGGGTATATTCTAGTCGTTCACTCCCGATTAGAGTACACTGAAAAATTTTTTTTTTGTATTTCTTATCTATTTACAACCAATTTGGTAGAAGCTGTTGTGTTCCAGATAAGAGGAATATAGCATGATAATCATTTAAGTACGGCACGAAGATATTATTCCATAAATGGAGTAATACAATTAAGCTAAGCCCGAACTGCTTCTGGGTGGTAAGTAGATCATTTTCATATTAATAGACAAGTCGGCTGGCTGATTACAACTCAACTTCATTAGGGCCGTCTGGGCCAGATCTTTATTAATTTCGGTAGCCGTCAGAGCTAAAGCCTTCTTCCCTCTTCCTTCGACATGAATTGTGGGCATTAACTTTCAACTTCCAACTTGCAGCCTGCAACTACTGGCGATCGCGTAAGCCGCTTACCCACACAACTGTCACGCCGTTGGCGTTTCCCTTGCGCTCTCCCATTTAACTTGTTTGCGTCTCTTTCACCGATTGCCCGTTTCTACGCTCTTTCGTTACAACAAATCCCCCGAAAGGTGTGACTCATGCAAAGTAACGATTCGGTTCTGTAGTCTGCTGGGTCGCCTGGGCTCGCTCCCCCCAGGCAGACTCACCGCTCACTTGATCCCAGACTGGCGTCTGTTCCGAGCAACAACTGTTCTGTGGTTGTTTTCGTTATGCCCTGTATGAAGAAAGGGTTGAATGGGTATATGTGTGGTGATGTTACGAGAGAGTAGGAGAAGAAGATCTTTAAGAAATGGTATCTCACCCAGACTTGAGTAATCAGACCGAATTTGTTAGCTTTTATTTGTATTAATACATGAAAAAAATAAATAATAATTAGAGTTACAAGTTGGTTTAGTAGAGAGATTATGTAGAGAGTATATTTATATTTACTATCCACATATTAATTGATATGATTCATGGAATATAAAGAAACAGATATAAATTAAAAAACTTCACAAAACATATGTACATAGATCCCCTCACATAGATCTGATATTTGCCAAATGTTTTTGATTTCATAATAATTAATTGTTGATTGCCTAAAGGTATTCAATTTCCCAGCTTAATATAAGTGTAACGAAACCCAATTAAAATGATATTAAAGAACTTACTTGTAATACAGGGTATCTAGTATCTGAACATTCGTGCATTAACAGCACGCGGACTTTTTAAATTGGTTTTTTTTTGTGCTGCCTGCTGCTGCTGCTGCTGGTGCAGCTGATAAACTTGGCACAAGTCGTTAGCCTTTTGCCAGTTGGCTGATGTTGCAGACCCGTCAGATGCAGACTTGCAGCCGCTCTAACTGTTTCGGTTTCCACTGAATAACAGCAACAGCAACAACTACGAGAACAACAGCAATAGCAACAACAACAACAAATCCGTTGTATTTACTGCATTTTGACCTGTCTAAAGAGCGAGAGAGAGAGAGAGACAGAGGCAAGGAAAAGAGAGAGAGAATGCATAAAAAACTCATCTGCGCTCACCGCATGGCGTGTAGATGCAACCTCCTGACGACATGAAATGTTATCTGTGTTTTTTACATGATTTTTCTGTTATTTTTACAAGTCATTAGCTTTAATTTACACACACACACACACACACACACACAGCTGGCCAGCATTTCATTCATAGTTTCGATGACGGCGTTCTGCCTCATAAAGCGCAGCTGGCGGTGCATAAAGTTGCACTTAAAAAACTACATCTCTTTCTCGTCATCTTCTGCTTCTTCTCCCATATCTTCTTCTACTTCATTGGTCAGATACTTGATTATTGATCATTGGATTGATCGCTTTCCGTTACGTTTTGGGCATTGTGATACAACGCTTTCAAGCTTGGTGGCATCTCTTCATATCCCTCTCCCTCTCTCTCCCTCTCTCCCTCTTGTTGAAAATGATGATTGATTGGTTTGATCAAAGACTGACCCTAAATACATGGTATATACTTATATGTATACACGCTGAGCAAATGTTTGATTTCACGCTTCGTTTATGTTGATGCATCAAAAGTAAATAAACTTTTCGAGAGTTTCCCATAGCGATTAGAAGTATGTGGAATGCATTTTCATGAGATAATTGCAGTTCGTGATCCCGAACATAGTTGATAGTAAGACAACTCAATCAATTTATTGATTCCATGAAATACTTATACCTGTTTTGATTTATACAACTTTGGCTTTGCGAAATACTTTTTTTATGCTTGGGCGTTTAATAGCTCTGGCCTTGCTTTTAATGATATATTCAAATGAAGGTTGGTCGCAGCAAAAGTTTGTTTTCGCTGCTAATTTTAGCGATCTTTTTTGTGAATTTTCGATTTTCGCTACAGTTTTCGCCATTTAGTGGTCCGCTCAGTCATTATCGTCTCAAGATCGGTGCTTCGAAAGCCCACCAGCATTTCTGTAAAGTTTTTTTTCCGATTGTAATTGAAAAAAGAAAGTTTGCAAAAAAAATGGCCTTTTCTCGTTGTTGTTGTTGCTGCTGAAATTGCTAAAAGTGAGTAACATTGCGCTCATTGTCTAGGTCCGTCCAGGTTCGTCTTTAATGCGTGCTTTACATGGTCAAACGACGCTTGGCTTCAATGTTGGAAAATCGCCAAATAATGATCGCCCGGCCCAGGGGAAAGTGCATGTAATTTGAAAATAATTGGAGCGTTTTCGGTTAGAAAATGGAGCAACATAAAAATTCTTGCTATGACCCAAGTATTTTTCTTGCTATGACCCAAGCAGTCTGTATTTATCAGATCTTCAGCTAAAACAATATGTGAAAGCTATGCAAGACATGGAAAACTTGATGGCCTAAAGAAACTTTTAACTTAATTGTAAAATGTTCATTCAGTACCAAGATTCCTTATCCTGCTAACAATCTTATTCTTCTAAGCCATGTGTAGTGATCGGAACTGGATGAACTGGACTTTTAAATAGGGTGCATAGCATTAACTTATCTAATCTTATTTTGAGACTCAGAGGGAGATGCTAAAGCAATATCTCAGAGTGAGTTTCTTCAAAGAATAATGTAAAACGAAAAAGTTATAAAAACTACTCTTTGAATACCTACAGCTCAGAAATCTACCTCCTGAGTCCCATATGAAGTTTCTAAATATTAATTTAAGATGTGTGTTTCTTAAGGCTTTGTTTATTGATTAACTACGTAGCTGACATGTGACATAGTTATGCATTGCCAAGTCGGGGATTCACAAAAATGGAAGAAACCATGAAAGAACAAGACAAGCTGAACGTTTATTTATTTCTTCTATATACTTTCAATCTTTTCTAGCTTAGTTTAATACGAATATCTGACATTGACATTTCTTAAAAAGCATTTCGTACGATTTTATTACTCAGTTCTCGAGCATTAACCAAATATTGTCTGACAAAAAAGCAATCAAGAAAAGCAAATAAAATGCTTTTAATAAGTAATTAAACTCTCGATTGAGTGCCATAAAATTCTATAAAGTCGACCGCCCATGAAAATAGCGCGATCTCTCGTTATCAGAAATTTATTTACTTTTAATGAAATCAAAGCACAAATTAAACATGGCTTTTGCTGCTTGGGTTCGTTAGGCAAACAAAGGGCGCCAGCGGGCTAACATTTGATTACAAATACATACTGACATACACAAATATATATATGTATATGTATTTGTATGTACACCCTTTTGGTGTGTGTGGTCATTGATGTTTTATTGTTGTGATATCTAAGATGCTCTTTGACACGACAGCTGTGGCCTGAAGCTAGTTGTCATACATATTCGATACTCGAAATTGTATTCGCCTTGTGCCGCACAGTGGGGCAATGTTCCACACTTCGTGAAGTGCCTTTGACAGCTACCAAAATATTTGTTTGTGTCTAAACAAATAATATGCCGAGTTGCAAGTAACAAAGATGTAGGAAAGTCGAGTCGGTTCTTATGCCTTACGCTATGTTAATGAAGAAATAAAAATTTCTTGAAATTTGGGGATTATAAACAGAAGAAAGAGCTTATATATACATTAGTTTATTATATAATTTCTAAGAAATCCTAGTAAGATTCAATTATAAAACTGTAAAGCTAAACAGAATAAAAAATATTGTATTATGTTTTGAAATTGTAACAATATTTATAATAAATATTCTTACAATTTTTCGACTGTTGAAAATTGATTTTAAATTTGGTAAATTATTAAAAAATTATTAGATATAGTCATAGCTTAAATAAATAAAAAAGATATAACATTTTGAATCAGTTATTAAAATGAAAATAAATTGCTAAATAATCGAAAAACCTATTCATAAAAAAACATTTTTAAATAATTCCCTGTAAGGGCTTGACTTAATTTTAGCTTAAGGTTATCAGCCTACGCACCAAAGCATAAACTGCTTGGCCATAAATCAAATAAATTGAAATCAATATGAACCGAAAGTGAGTTCGATTGACTTTGTTAGCAAAGTACTTAATTTTGCGCAGGTAATCGGAGCGTATGATCTAAGCACATTTATCTTATTCGCATGGGAGGCGTCTCAACAACTAGGGCCATAAATTTCCTTAATATGCTACGATTTAAAGTTTATAGAAAATTCAAATTGTGGCTATGAATATACGCGCCATCGGACAGATCGTGAACACTTCATATGGGGCGTGATGCGGCAGAGGGCGCCAGTGTGCTGGGCACAGCTTCCGGCAAATCGTGTGCTCCTGCTCTGCTCCGCTCTGCTCGCTTGCGAACACACATCTCCGACACATGTGCGACGTGCACTGTTTATCTCAATCATCGACAGCAATTCCAGCATGTCCATGGCAATCAGCAGGCCAATGGACACTGGACGCTAGAGAGTGAAGAGCAGAGAGAGAGAGAGAGAGGGAGAGAGAGAAGAAGTCTTCTCTCGTCTGGCTGCTGTCTTTTAATGAAATTTCTTAATTGAAGCTGCTTCAGTTGCGCGCCAGACGCCGGCCGGCCGGACGGTAAAAATATCAGCAGACATCTCTTATGCCTTTTTGTTCTGCTGTTCTGCCTCTTGTGGTAGTTGTAGTTGCTGTTGTTGCTTTTGATTTGATCTATATTAATCAAGATCAGGCTAGCGTCTGGTGCCTGGAATGGCATTGTAGAAAGCGAAACGCTTGTCGCTTGCCTCAGTCGCTGCTGATTAAATTACTCAGATTTTTGTGTTTTATTTAAAGAAAAAACAAACTTTTTGTGCACTGCGATTTATAGTATTTTGGTCATGAACTCAGCTTATGCAAATTTATGGCGACTTTTTAAATTTGGCCAGCGAAATCTGTTGAATAGACTTGATTAAATGAATGAATAAATATTTATGGCTTTTTTTAGTGAATAATTTGTATAAAAATAAATATGTAAATAATTATGTTAAAATATAAATCGTTTTTTTTTCGCTGAGCCAAAAAAGTTTTATAAATTTGTTGTTAACTTGTTTTATAGTTTCTTAACTTGATAAATAGTTAAATTGATAAGAATGACTTGCAGTTTAAGAGTTCTTAAGCAAATTAATTTCTCTATACAAGTCTGATAAAGTAATGAAAATAATTTGAACGTAAACGAGCTAAATAAAGCCTTATACATGTATGTATAAATGAACTATTTCTTAGACTCATAAATTGATCGAAAATATTTTAGTTTTATTACAGATTTTGTTTTTGCATCTATTCATATTTCTTGTATTTAAATCTCAAAATAAATCTTGAATAAAGCTCAACTGAGCTTTGAGGTATGAAATTTAATTTGTTGGGATGCTGATAGCTGTCTGTCAAATGTCAGAATGATGATTGTCAATCAACATTGAAGAACATTGAAATATTTAAATGGAAGGCTAGCATGTATGCTAGAGCATTAGCTAGAAATCTCGTATGAACAAATATTGTGTCAATCTGTCTACAGATTTTAGCTGAGCATACATTTTATATACACAATTTTTATATATTTTTGCAATATACAAAAATTGAATACTTTAAAATATTTATAAAATGTTCTCTTATATTTTATAAAGCTCTTAAAATATTTCATATACACATATGACTCATAATATAATATTTGTATAATTTATTTCTATAATATTTATTTCCATAATATTTACTCAGCTTTCATCTATGATTTGGATACCAAATTAGTTGATGTCCGCTTCTAAAATGTTGTTGATCTACATTTGCACAAAGTGAATTACCCAACATGCTGTAGCCTGGCTTACACACGCCCTGAATCGCAACGCTTCGTTGCGTCAGTAACAATCAATCGATGGCTACGCATGTTAGCTGTCTGTTATTGCGCACCTGTGCCGGCCACAAAGTTCAGGCCAACAACAGCGCGTTGATTGGACGCTATTAGGCTTTTACACACACACACACACACGCACAGCGTATATAGGTATATAAATATACTGGCTAAATAGCTAAATGAGTTCAATTCGATTCGTATTTGAAATCGAAAACTAAATACAATGGCAAATTAGATATCATATTGTCAGTGGCAGAGCCGGAGGCAGAGGCGGAGTCGGAGGCGGTGGTTCAGGCAGAGGCGTGGCGTTGGCGTCACATTAGACGAGGTCGTAGCCAGCCTCTGGCCGCTCCGCCTGTGGCTCACTCACAGATCGCAGTCGGCCTCATCTAGCGTGAGACATTCAAAGACTCCGCACGCATTCACGCCCCGCTCGTAGCAGGAGCTGGGGGAGGTGGTGCGCTGGCTGGCTGGCAGGCCGACCACAAGTTTTGCGGCTGTGTAAATATTTTCTTTGCACGTGCCGGGCAGCGGAAATGCAGAAATACAAATACAGACGCTGACAAACTTCCTCTCGGTCGCTCGATACGAAATGCATTTTGGGCGGATGCCGCTGGCTGTGCAATTATTGATGCAATTTTATGCGAAAGCAGACAAGCTATGGGATAGTAAGGGGCGGGGGACAGTGGCAGGGGATAGGTTACAGGGCGTTGCCGACTTACCCTCGACTTTCGAATCCTGTGGGAAAATGCAATTTCTCTCAGTTCACATAGTCCCCGGCGTATAAATAATAATAATAATAATTTATTTATTGCGTGTCGCCTGACGTCTGCAATTGATAATTTCATTTCGCGCAATTACAGTAAATTATTTTGTCTGCTGCCGGCCGCACAGCCAATTGTTATGGCCAATTGACCGCAGCTGAGCTCCTCTGCACAGTGAACAGTGAACAGTGCACCGAAGGCGAGAATTTATTGCCATTATCTGGCCAATTTATGTGCTGAATAATGTAAAGTAAAGAGTGGATAACAGTGGCATTTGATGACAATTGTTGGACAAATAGGCATTCACCTTCAATTATAGCTTTATTTATGAATGCCAGCAGCAATCAGGCGAAAAGCAAACGAAATTGAATGCTGAATAAGAAAATTCAGATTAATCTAAATATGTGCATATTACAGAAATTTAAAAAGAAGAATTCTTAAGAAACTAAATTGGCTCATAATAAACAATTAAATTCTTTCATAAATAATATGTAAATCACATTTACATTTCTTTTATTTGCTGCATATTTAGTATATAATTAATTTAGTCTTTTTTTATAAATAGTAAATTTTTTTAATTCGAAGATTATTACATTTAGGTATTTATTTAAACAGTTTGAGCTCAATAATTTAATTTTTTATTCTAAGACTAATATAATTTATTGAAATTAAATATATGCATTTTTTAATACGTATTAATTATTTGCAAAAAAAAATTATATTCCATTTGCAGTTCAGTCTAATGTAAAAATACATTTATTAAATTACGCTTAAATAGTTTTCTTAAGAATGAGCTAAAAATCTGTAGGTGAACTTGTTAAATTGATTGTATATATAATATATATATTACAAGCAGTTCATTAATTAAAAATTCAAGATTTTGTAGTACAATAAACTTAAGGCGTCCCATTATGTCCAGCTTACAACTTCCGCCTACTCGCAATTTAGTCGTAAGTCAAGTGTTTCCTCCATAAAGCCGTCAACATAGGCTCAACCTACGACCTCAGCAGACGCCGACAGACGCCGCGGCGTCCCGTGCCAATGGCCACTTTACAGGGCTCAGGCTTGTGCGAGTTACATTTTCACGCCTCCTACGTAAATATCAGTTATGAAAATATCAAAACATGAAAATTAACTCCACTTGAGGAGTCAGCGCTCTGCCTCTGATTCCATATTTGTGTTAACTACTAGCCATATTTTCCACTGCTCGCCTTGCGATTGGCAGTTGTAAAGAGGTTCATTAAGGCGCTAATAACCTGCTATGCAACTAGCTCCGAATTACTCGCCAAAACAGAAATGGAAATGCTCGCAGGAAACGCCCACGCGTTGACACGCCTACTATAACTTGAGGTTGAGTGCGGTGCAGTGGCTGAGCTAACAAGCCGCAATAGGCATTTACAATTATTTATTTTTCTATAAGAATGCGAGCAATTAGCGTATAATAACAAAGAGTAGGAGCGGGAATGATAGACGATGAGATACTCTGTAGCCACGCTTATAGAGCAATGAATGCAAGATCTAAAAATTACTTTACATACGAGATTTAGTTACAGGGTATAGCAACACTATAACAACACTAACGACAATTGCTGTCCAGCTGGGTATACTATATACATGAGTATGACGATACTTAATGAAATAATTTATCAGCTAAATGTATCGGCGACGAGGACTATATAAATTTTTCTCTTGGCAAATGTTGCGTGAAATCACAGTACAAGAAAAGCAACCGCAACCACAATAAATATAAGCGCAAGTGTTGCATAAATTAATAAATTTGTATTTTCAACAAGACTCGGAGAGGTATATATATATATATGGAGATAGGGGGAGCCTACCCTCAGCTAAATTTGCATATCAGCGGGCGTGGAACTCGAAATAATGCAGTCAAAGCAAGAAGGAAATTGCTATAAATTACATGCATCGCATTTTCATGGCTCAGTTGACTTGAGAAACACTCGCCAAACTATAAAATTGATGAGCTAGCGGGATGGGCGCGACAAAGGGCGCGTCCAATAGGAAGAAGAAGACGAGCCAACGCGATGTATAAAAGTGATAAAAATTGTTAATTTGACTTTTGAACGATATAAATACATAATGTGTAGGCAAGTTTTCAACTAGCGAGCGTTATACATGGTTCGTTAAAGGACTAGCTAGAGGGTCTAATAATTGTTGTAGCCAGTAAAGATAGAATAGATCAGTTAGAAATGACAAAACGAAGAGAAACAGTTCTACATAATATAACAAATATATCAATAAATTGGAATTGTAACAAAATAAAGTTAAATTTATGAATCTCCACTGGAAGTTGGTGCAGATCAATGCTGCACCTGCTGCAATTTAATAAAATATATCCAATATTTCCAATTCAACTAAATTTGCTTAAGTTTAAGTTAGATATAAAGAAAAATAATTTACTTATTTAGGCTTAGCTTATTACAATAAGCTTGCTCATTTGTAAATAAAAAAAATTTAATATGTAGGGTGTTGACTAGTCGACTCTTTACAAGCAAATTCACACATACATGAAATACCCTTAGATATTTCTTGTTAATTACAACTTTATTTTGCCGACCCTACTAATATTTAAGTGCCTTACACTTATCACTTTTGTTGTGGAGCAGAGCGTATGGAGTTGGTCCATTCCTTGATGCCCTGCAGCCCATGCAAATTGCAAGTAGCTCGAAGGAATGTTGCTCCGCCTTCTCATGTCACTGCTGTCAGGAGGCTACGCGCAACAGATGTTCCGCTGATTGAGCGTCATCTTTGTGCGGCTGTGCGGCACGCCTTGTCGGCCTCATCAGCGAGCTGGACGAGATGGGCAGCTACTTGACTACCACCTTCCGCCGTGCCGTGTGGCACCTTCGTTTAACATAATTTGTGGCCGCCAGTCATGTTTTTACGACACCCGCTGTAAGTGGCAGCCACTGTGACTTGATTTTCAATACAAAGCAGGCGAGTGGTGAAGACGGCGATCTGTGAAGTCAGCCTCAGCTTCAGCCTCGGGCACAACTTCGATGTCCAGCCTCTGCGTCTGCTGTTGTATATGCATTTCCATGTATCTAGATATTAACGTGAGTCCAATCAAACATATGTCAAATGCTGTTGTTGCTGATGCTGTTGCTGTTGCCTCTGATGTTGCTGATGTTGCCTGTCGCCGCTGTCTGTGTTGACTCTGGCTGCCTGCATAATCATGGCTTCGATTCACTTTCGCTGCGTCATGTAAATGCACTCACCGACCACGCGGCAGCCCAAACAAACACACACACACACACAGACACAGACACACATGTGTGTGTGCATGTATCTAGAAATGTAGATTTGTGTATTTAAACAACGTCAGCTGGTAGAGAGGCCCGAGCAGCCAGTGGCCATTTGCATGTCCCCATATGGGCGCACGTTGTTTGCCAGCCGTGGCGTGTGGGCGCCTCTCGCCAATTTAGCCAAAAGCAGTCGAAAGAGACAGCACACAGACACACACGCACACACGTATACTAAGGCACATGGGCGCAGGCCAACGCCAAAAGTCAAAGCATTCAAACAGCCATTCATCCATTCTAGCATCGACATCGTTCGCGTTGTCATCGTGGACATACACATGTAGTTTGGCACCCACACTCGCTTTGCATACTCGATATCGATGGCGATGTGGATGTCGATGTCGATGTGGATGTGGATGTGGCTGTGGATGTGGATGCCGAAAGAGTCAGGCAACAAGCTGCACTCAGCGTCAGCGGCAGGTCAGCACGTTTTTTGCGTGGTTTGATTTAGTGCGCACAGTGGTTGGACTTTTAATGAAAGTTATATAATGCTATGAACTTAAGATGCAAATGAGCACGAAAAGATGGAGTTATCATTGGCAAACAGTTTGTAGTTTGTAAATGCTGAATTCGATTCAATTAACATATTCAATCTGTCTATGATTAAAGTGAGAGTGTGATATTATGATATGAGTGATATGAATCGGAAATACGAATACATTCATTGTTTCTATCAGATTGCTTGAAGACTGAGAATAATTATGTGAAATATGCAATATACCTAAATTATCTGGATTGATCACATATGTGTATATACATCCATATAATTTATATCTAAATCAACGATATATTATTTTGTTTTCCCTGTGTACCGACAAATGAATGATAATGTCATTTTCAAAGATTTCTATAAACATAAATTCTATATAAACTTATATTTTGAATTTATATTTTGACTTCATAATTACCATTAAATGCTTGCTGGCTTTATTATTAGATTTTAATAACTTAATAACCCCTGAATTAGATTGATATCAGCCTAGATCAGCATCTGAATATTTTGTGAGCTGACCAAAAAAGTTAATTTAATAATATATTTCTATTTTAAAATTAAATTTTATTTTTCCAAGTATATAAATTGAGTTTTTTGCCAAACTTTTCTTTATTCTATGCAAATCTAATTTATAAAAATTGTATTTCAACAGCTAAAAGAGTAGCTCAAGTAGCTGTTAAATTTAGTAATTAATTGTTAAACCAATTTTGACTTCCACTCGCATCACTGTGCAGCCTGCGGCCGTAGACTTATTAAAACTCAATATTTTTTGCTACGTTGAAGTGAACTGACGGAAATTCAGTTATTAAAAGCTGAGCACTAATGATAGATGGCTTCGCAAACTCAATTTGCAGCAAGTGGATGCACAGAGATGGCCCTTTAATGGATGTTGCACTCATTTCTGGGCTGCCTGCCACCGTATATAGTATATATTGCTTTAAGATACATTCTCTGCGGGAGCTGACAGGCCACAAATTAAGCGCTTTCACAATGGCAACTGGCAGCTTTCAAGTTGCTGCAACAGCAGCCGAAAATGGCTGACGGCATAGAAAACGGAAGCGGAAACGGAAATGTGCTAACGCCTGCACCTTTTGCCTCCCGCCTGCAAAAAACATTTTGTTTAGTTGGCATTTGTTCCAGGTCCTGGTAGATTGCTGGCTGGGTCGGTAAGCAGTTGAGGCTTCCGCGCACGTGAGAGATAAAGATCCGGGTCGACGTGGAAATGAATTAACATTTTGCATGTTACAACAAAAAGTCCTGGCTCTGGCTCTGGCTGTGGCCAGGATAAGCGCCAACCCAGCCGCAACGCGGCCACAGACCAGCCATGTTTTAGCCACATCCTGTCTGTGCACTCGCCTCAACTCTTTTGGGCCAAAGTGTTTTAGTCCTTTTGTGTCTGTCGCTCTGCTGCCGTGTGGTGCATAAAACATTCGCAGGCTCCAACTCCAACTCCAAATCCACTTCCAACTCCACCTGCCCATCCTCGCCATCTGGGCGGGGGTTAACGCCTCTCTGGCTTTAATGGCGCAACTTTGGCGTTTAAGTGGTATAAATTGCAATGCACTCCAGTTCGCTCGCTTTCAGATGCATATCTCTTTTGCCAGCAGCCGGGCGAAGAGCTGCGGCGCCCGTGCTAAGAAGTCGACTTACCATTCCACACGCTCGTTACTTGTGCTATAATTTATAGCCAAACGAGCAACTGTATATGTCTGTATATATTAATGGGTATCCTTACAAGTTGTTAGCACAAGTTGCTAGTGTTCATGCTGTTTGTATAAATTATAAACTGTTTGCTAAGTGTTGTCTTTAAATCTAAGAGCACTTAAGACTTGACTCAAGAGTGAAAGGGCTAAGTAGTAAATTAAGGGAAAATTGCTTAGAAAATATATCTGTAAAGAACTAAAATCTACGCCTTTATTCCTGTATATATTTCTAAATATATTGATTGTATTTAAAATAAGTACGACTGTTTCGGTGGAGACTGCTCGACTAGCATATACCCCGAACCCTGCGAATAGTTCATATTTCTATCATTCCCATATTTCTACAGTATATATTTAAAGTCTTCAGTTTTTACAGTATTCAAGCAACGCTTAAAAAACAAAGTAGGAGAAATATTTTTAAAAAAAACTGATAAGCTCTATAAATCAACTCGTCTTGATTTAGAATATATGTACTTTATGGACTATGCCACGCCTTCTGCTGCCTGTTACATAGCTTTTCACAAAATTATTTTACCCGGAATATACAAGTTTAATGGGATCAGGGAATAATAAACTTGAACAATTTGTTCCTAAATCTATAAAATATATTTTACATGATACGAAGCTAAATCCGCATCGAAATATTCAAGAAACAGAAAGTTTTTATTTCCATTTAAACCTATATACCTTCACTTTATACCAAGATATAGGCCTGTTCGTGAGAAAATGTGGCTGTGCGTGCCTCATAATCAGCTGGAACTAGTTTGGTATTTCACATAAATCAAGCAAATGTATCCAAATCAATCAAAATTAACTTCAAAGTGCCTGCGAGCTCCACATCCGCTCGACAGAGGCCCAACCTTTTGTAATATTAGACAGCAATTTGTAGTGTTTTGGGGAAATAGCCCCACAGAATGCACTCGCACACAGGGAGAGCGTAATTATTATTAATTTGTCAAGTATGTAAAGCAGATGCCCTATGCTCCAATGTGCCCAATGGGTCGTCCGCTCCGAGCAGCACTCGTTGGCGGGGCGGAGTGCAGAGGCGCGAGAGGCAGTTGGTGCACTGGCATATAGTCCAGATGCGGGCACAGCATGAAATGTTGCCCTGGAAATTGTTTTCGTTTTTTGTTGTTGTTGTTGTTGATGTTGTTGCAGCCACGCGCCAGTTGGCAGGCTGCAACCCGGGTGAGGGTTAAGGGGAAGGCGGGCGGCAGACCAGACAATTTTCAATGCAAATCAAAAATGGGCTTTGCGCTGGCATCAGTGCTTCGGCAGAGACAAGTGCAGACAACATCAATTCCCTACAGACTATGTACTCTATAAATATATATACATATATATGTGTGTGTGTATGTGAAGCGAACCAAATTTGTCTGCCGACTGCCTTTGGCTCTGCATTTGCCGCTGTCTCTGTCTCTGTCTATTTTTATATCCATTAAATGCATTTGTGCACATTTCGAAATCGTGGCACATTTACATTTCTGCTTCGATCTTGTTTTTTATTTATTTATTTTTGGCTTGGTTTCTTGGCTGCTGTTTGGCCCGAAGTCGACTCCAATTGTAGTTTGATTTCGCCTTTCTGCCATTTGCCCTGAGCAGACAGTTTTTTTGTTGAATGGATGCGCAGAAATCTGGATGAAAAGTTTGATTCGTTGTTGCCAAAGTTCAGCTGCAGTAGACACAATATTCAGATGATAGATGGAACTATATATATACACATAGATAAATATGTATACTTTAAGCAGAAGTAAATAACTTTGAGTGTTGCCAAGGTAGATTAAAATAGTTAAGCCTCTCTCGTTAAGCTCTTTGGACTCCAGTCGACTCTTTAGCTCTGTAGCAGCGCCGACATCTGTTGGATTTTGCAGTCATATTAATTTTATCTTAATATCCAATTCGAGGCTCAACAGCTGCCGATCAATGTCAAACAACATTTGCTTATCATTAATTGGCTTAGAAAATCTGCAAGTCTCGGCCCCAATTACGTGGACCGTGGCCAGGCGGCTTATCTGATCTGCTCTTATGCTTATCTATGTGATTAAATTCAGAGTTATTTTTGTGCCTGGGCCTCGTAAGACAATCGCGCTGCATCCTTCATACATTTCAAGCGCAATTGGAGTCATTGTCCTGGTGCAACGTGGCGTGTTATTTGCCCAGTTAGCCAGGAGCCCAGCGAGAGGGGGAGAGGGAGCCGCACACGTCGCCTTTGTTTTCAGTTTATATACACGTATACTAAAAATATATATTTTTAGACTGCAAAGTAAATAAATTTGCATAGAGTTAGCGCTGTGTCGCAGTTGGTGTGGATGGCTGGGCCCATTGCATTAAAGGATTACGAGGCTTTCGGCGGGTGCTTAAGCCGGAGGCCAACAATGGCTGCACATAATCCTGTTAGTTTATTTGCCCGGCACAGAGCGGAGCAGCGCAAATGTCAAGTGGGGGACAAACAATATGGTAAACATAGACGCTATAGACAATGCCAGCCGATCCTAGACAATGCCCTGCCAGCTGCCAGCTGCCAGCCAGCCCGAATGGTAATGAAGATGAAGTCATACGAACGTACGACTGTCGTATGTTTTGTTATGTGAGAGAGAGTGTGTGTGTGTGCTGGTTAAGGACAAGTGACAAGTCATGTTTCGGGCTAGAACTCATTAAAAATGTAGAAAAATGAGACAAAAATTGTAGACAATTTACACACAGACTAGGCCAGGCTAGGCCGGGGCGAGGTGAGGTGAGCCGAGGCCGAAGCCAAACAATCATGAATTTTCAAATGCCAGCAAAGGGCATCATATCCTGTGTCACAGCCAGGACCATTAATCTTGGCCATTGTTTGACCAGTTGCTGGTGTCGCAGCTTATGCATTATGCAGCCGGCCCTGGCTACTGAAGCTGCTGTGGAGCACTTGAAAATCGATGCATATCGAGTAGCCCAGCCACCGCCGGCACCACCAACTTTCAACTTCAGCTGGCTCTCACTCCGGCGGGCGATGAGACGAGTGCAAAAATGCAGCCAAGCGTAAAATCAAATAAAACGTCAACGTTCCCCGGCGACCGAGTGTCACCGACTGGCACAGGGGGCGCGAAGGGCCAAAAGGGTCAATGCCTCCACCGGTTTGCCAGTTTACCATTTAACCAGCTTGTGCCGTCTGTCTGTCAGGCCCACCCGGTTGTGCGTTGGTGGTTTGTACAGCAACATCTATTGCTCGTTTGCCCGTTTGCTCGGTTGTCGTTGCCCTTGGCCCCTGGTGCAGCCGCAGCCCACGCTGCACGTTGCACGTTCAAGTGTCAATTGGTTTGCTCGGTGGCCACTTTGTTGAGTGCTCACTGTGGCAGGCGCGGTGCGACGCGTGCTCTTTGTAGAGTACGCTTCAAACTGCCTGCAGCTGAGCCATCCCGGCAGCTCCGACTCTGGCTCACTCCAGTGCACAGCTTGGACTTTTCCAAGTTGATTTAATATGCATAAGCCGCCATTACAGCGTTGAGGTTTTGCGGCTCTTGCCGGCTACTTCATTCAGTAATTCGATAAGTAGGAAGCGCACTAAAAATACTTTACATAAAATGCTGGACATTAGTAAATACTTTATATTATTTATACACATTTTATGAACGCGTTTTTATTATATAAAACTGTTTTAGGTGGGAGCTTTGGAATTGGAATATGTATATATATATAATTATATATATTATATATTATAAGATTACATTTTATTAACAATTATAAATATTTCCTATACAAATAATTCATAATTAGATTATGGAGAAAATGAAATAAAAATCACTTTAATGTAAAATATTTTTTAAAATATTTTAATTATGATTCTGAAACATTATTATGCTAAAATTTTAATAAATTGAGTTTTTGTGCTTAATTTTAATTACTTTTGTATACAACGTGCAACATATTTCCCATTTCGAACGGTTCTCTAAACAGCTTGCCACAATCAACTGAGTTTATTTTCAAGTGTATTTGGAGTTGGCTCGATTTACTGCTTTGTTTATAAAATGAAACTCAAGTGGGCTGAAGTATTTTATGGCATTTGGATGCACTTGGATTGCATTCTTTTCCAATGCATCGACTGATCTCTGGGTGCAAAGTACATGCCAAGTGCCGAAAAGCCACTTTATCGGCTGTGGAAAAGTGTTCTCTTCTTCTTTCTTGTGGAAAACTGGGTCAATTGGTCTTGGCTAATTGGTTTTCTCCCTTTATTTTTGGAAACAAAATGTGCCTGTGTTTATGCTTCCACAGAAACTCTAAAATCAAAGCATTGCCAGGTAAAACGTTCAATGACAAGGCACGGCAGCAATTCCCATCGGTAAGACACGGCCGTAGTTCCCATCGACACTCAATTCCGTTAGGAATCGAATGCGTTAACCCAATTTCCATATACATAAGCACATAGAAACGTTCTAATGCATTTATATTTATTTTATTTATTTTTTTGTTTATTTTCAGGTATGTATATGGCTCATTCTGTGGACGTTCACTTCGATGGGTGGGTGTGTGTGTGTGTGAGTAAATGCTTTTATATGAGTAAGTAAAATGTTGGCATTCAATTAGCATAAAGTTCTGGCAGCCACAAAATGTCAACAGCTCTATCAAAACGATCAACACGACAGCGACGCGTCGGGCTCCTAAGTTATGTGACTCTCGGCCGCAAATTGGCAGCTCGAGCCTGTGCTCGAGCTCGAGTCCAACTATGTAGCCGGGTTCACCTGTTGCCAGTCGTCGTCGTCGTCGTCGGGCGGCTTAACAAGTTTTCAATTTGTAAACGCGCGTGCTTTGAATACTGCCACAGACAAACAATCAAGCGAAGCCAAGTCAACCCAAGGCAGGGGCAAACCACCCGAATCCCAATCCGAATTTTAAGTCGATGCCTCGACACAACTCCGGGCCAAGTGAGGCACGCGCGCATGCACATTTTGCACAAATATGGAGGTGGCAGGAGGCCGACCGCAAGGCAGGCAAACATTTTTTCATTACGCACCTGATCGGCCAGTCCAACAATGCCTATGAGCCACTGTGCGTGCTGGACCTGTTCCTGGCTCCAGTTCAAGTATTTAGCGGCTGCAGATACTCAATTATGCTGCCGCTATGCCAGCTGCTGCTGTTGCCAATTCATTTACCATTTACCATTTACCACTGCCTGCCAGATTATTGATACCTAGCGATTTTCGCATTTGCATGGACGCATTTAACGATCGCCTCAATATGTTCTTGCCCAGCGCATCAGGCAAACAGAATGTGCCACATAAATTACGTGAGAGCCCCATTTGTAGTGCCTCTGCGTCACGGCTAGTAAATCGTCAATGCATCACGGTCGAGGCATTAAATCGTTCGATTCACTAAGCGGACCTGGTGTTCTTTATGTGCGCAATCTTCTCTGCAAACAGCAAATTAGCTGTCCACTTAAGATATGTGCACATAAAATCAATATTCAATATTGACAGCAGCTTAGCTGTTGATGTTAATATAATTGCTTAGTATTTAGGGATCGATTAGGAATAAGAGAAATATATATCAAATAACGCAATTTAAACAAAATGAATTGTTTTGATTCAGATTAACATTTATCTCAGCCTTTCTGATTTACTCTATTGCGATTGACTTATTGACTTATGGCAAAATATAATTTTCCAAATTTTATTAAATTTATGATGTATTTATTTGTTTTAAAAAATTGAATTCGAGTTTTTATATGCAGTTCCTTTTCGTTTCTCCTTGATAGTTATATTTCCTGGAAATACAAATAAAGATTTTTTTCTATTAACAAAGATTAAATTAATTTTAAAAAAATTAAAAAAACGAAGCAATTGTCAAAATTTTTATTAAATAATTGAATATTTAAATATAAAATTTGTAATAAACAAAAGATGTTTAGATTTATTGAACATCTTTAATATTTTCATTATTTTATTTTCATACTTCTTTCTGAAAATGTTCAAGAGAGAATGAATAATGAGACTTAAAAAAACAAATAGAAAAAAAAGATTTTATATTATATTATAAATATAATAAATTAAATTAAATACAATCTAAAATTGATGAAGCCAAGTTGGCTTCATAAATTGGAGCTTCTACTTAATTATGCATATGATTTGTAAAACTGTCTAAATCCTTATCTTTATTTGTTCGTTAACGTAATCATTAGGAAGATTACTTAATATTTATATTTTCTCTATAACAACTCTCTTACATCACTTGATGCCATTACCATAACAATGGCAGCATTAAAGCAAGCAAATTTCTCGATCGATCAGGTGCTCTCTGCCTTACAAGGCCCCGTATACGTCATACAAATATCAATTTATGCCAAAGTCATTTAGAATTCATATCGCAGAACAGAAGTCAATTCAGCTGCTTTAAATGGTTTTCATTTTTCAGATACTTTATCTGTGGGTTTGTTCTGGCACCTATTGTAAATGCCGGCAGCCCGCGGAGCCCTGCCCGAAAGCCTCCAACAACCTGAGTCGCTATTGTTATTATTGTTACGTATAATTTGCATAGTTTGTAGACTGGCGTGGAGCTCTGGCCATTTTTAATTCGAAAAATTTATTTACGACTTGATTTATTGTTGTTGTTGTTGCTGTTGTATGGCTACTATTATTTGTTGATTGTTGATTATTATTGTTGTTCTGGCTTTGTTTTCCTCATTACCAGCTTCATGTTATTGCTGCACGTGTTTGGCTTGAGTAAAATTGTTTAAGGCAAGTCAAATATTTTGAGTTGTGGGCTGGCAAATGGCCAATTGGTCGCTATCGCTTTGAAGTCCATTTATGATGGCCTGACCGTAGCTCCAGGCATTAGCCACACGGCCGAAGGTACAAATGATGAGAGAGTTTCTTTCGAGCATTGACGAATATTCAACTCAAGCCAAACTTCCACAGCGAAAAAATGAAATTTTTGAGCTATAAATGTAATAATTATATAATTACTAATAATAACTTAATAATCATAATTACATACATTTTAGGCAGGTAATCTCAGTTCAACTCAGAGAAACTGTTGGCAATAACATTTACGTGTAATTCAAAGTTTATTTAGGGTCAAGTAAGCATTGAGGCAGCTTAGTATATTGTGAAAGAAATTCCAAATCAAAGTGTTAAAAATATTTATTATTTACAAGAATTAAAAAACAACATATCAAATTTAAACTTGAAATATTTTGAAAAAGTATATGTTAATAAATACAGTAAATATTTCACAAATTTTGAAAAAAAATTAAAAAAAAAAATTTAAAACAGTAATAATTTATACATCAATAATTTATCAAATTTTCAAAATAATAAATACAAATTTGCTAAAAGTTAATATTTATTAAAACAACATGAAAAAAATAAATATAATAATTTGTAAATAATGTATATTAGTTAATACAAAGAAAAAACCTGTTCCAAGAAAACGCCTAAATATTTATTACGTTTTTTGCTATTGTCAAGCAAAGTCTCAACGAAGTTCCATTAGGAGTCGAGCGTAACTAATAACTATATCAAACTGCATGCCATACATACAAAAGAGGCTGTAAATTCGAATTACAAATGGGGTTTCGCATGGGATATAGTATTACACGGATCGTTTACAAATTGTTAAATAACAAATTGATTGCAGTGGCCATAGACAGACGGGCAAGTCGACATAAACAACTGAGCACGTTAATAAATCATTTTTGACCAAAATGAGCCACCCTTTTCTCCAATGAGCTGTGCGTGCGCCCATTTTTGGCGAAAACCAATCGATCAATGGACCAACTTGGCGCTGACAATTGGTCAAGTTGCCAACTAGCCAAAACTTGCCAAATATGCCAAAATGCAGGTGGCAAAATTAGACACAAAACACAACGCCAAATCAATAGAGAAAACAGAAAAAAAAAAACAAAAAATTTAAAATATTGTGAAAATTGCGCAAAATGCAATAAAAATTGTTGATGCTCGTTCGCGAAATGTAAAGAGTATATAGGTTTTGCTCGCTCTGTATATCTCTTTTGTAGATTTCATCTGTAGATCTCCTCTGTAGATCTCTTCTTTAGCTCTCAGCTATAGAGCTGTCACAGTCTCTTCGCTCTATAGAAAAAGCGGTAGAAACTTTAACTTAGTTGGCCTGTTCTAAAGACTTGGCAAATCGGAAAAAAGAAGATCTTAGACTTTAGAATCTAAGAACTAATTTTTCAGCAAGTTTACGATTGAGTGTAATTTTTTATTAATATCTATTTATTATAGTTTCTATTTCTTAACTCTGTACAAGTATTCTGCAGTTGGTTACGCCCGATTGTCTGACTTGTTCAATTTTATTTCTATTTTTTTTTTGCTGTGCATTTTGGTGGCAAGCGACAAAGAAAACTGACAACGTCAGCAATTTGTTTGCTGCGTATGCGACGCAGTGCTTTTTTGTCATCGATATTTACACAGTTTGCGATTTCGCATTGTGTGCCAGATTTAGTTTGCATTGTTGGCAAAAATAATTGAAAATCCGGCGCCACAGAGTCTTGCCAAAAAATCGGAAAACGAAAAAAAAACATATAATAAATAAATAAAAAATGATGGTCAATGTACGCTGGAATTAAAAAGATCAAAAGAATTAAAAGAATTAAAATCACATAAGAAAATCATAAAGTTGTATTTATTTATTCGTGTTTCTTTTTTGGTTTTATTTATTTTCGTTTTGTTGTGAGCTAAAACAAAGCGAATAAACAAATCAAATTCGTCTTCATTATGTCTAATGACTTCAGCAAATGACATCATCTCCGCATTTCGCCCATAGTTGTTTGGCCTTAAGTGGAAAACAATTTCGCTGACCCATGTAAAGCCACCGCAGTGCCCCTTCGTCCACACAATATTAATCATGACGCCTGGCTCAAATGCAGCGATGCAAAACATTTCGATTACCCCTCGCCGCCCGCCATATAGCACCATGTCATGCCATATCTTTCCATTATATACCAATTTGATAAATTTATCGCACCCGCGCCGGCGTGTGATTCGAATAATTGCTTTACAATTTGCCGTAGCTGTTGAGATGTTAATAAAAAAAATAAATTAAATAATGTTATTGTGCCTCTGGCATACAAATGGTTTGATGTATTACATTACACGCTCAAATCTGAACAGATATGTTGGCCAGATATCAGGTGTGGCTACCAAGTATTTTGTTATACATATCAATCCGATATTGTGAGTTATGGATATGCCCAAGCCAGAGCCAACGGCACCAAGAACTAACACGACAGCCAGCAAAGCTATCCGAGTATGCCACGTCATATTTTATTCACTTTGTCTGCTGTAATAAAACGAATTTTAAATTTCCACTCACGTTTTGCAATTTTTGGGCATTTGTAAAGATAAAATTAATTTATTTCTTTTTCAATGCGACAAATGGCGTAATTTCATAATTTCGGTAAATAAATAATAAATGAATATTTAAGCATATTGTTAAAGAAAAACAACTGCAAACAGATATAAAAAGGTTCTTTTATTAATTATTTTTAAATATATTTTTTGGTATTTTCTTAACAAAAATTTACATTCCCTAGAGCTCGATTTAATTGGTTAACAATGGAAAAAGGATTTAAAATGTAAGCTAATTAGTGAACATTAAATTTTCACTTGAAATGCTTTCAAAGCTGCTCACAATCCGATTATAGTTTTAAGCGCATTAAATTTACCTGTATTTAAATATTTCTTTGATCAATATTATGAGCATTAATCACAATTAAGGGAAGGAAAGAGGGCATAAGCAATAATGGAAATTGTTTGAAAAATATTGCAAATTTTTTGCAGTTATGTACCTGTATTAGCATATATTTGAAATGTCTCTGAATTCAATTTTGTAGTATCTTAAATAAATAAACCACATCGAATGATATAGTGATAGTGTTATATTGAGTGCAGGAGGCGTGGCAGGTAATTGGAATGAAGTTTATATATGCACATTGTATTCTTTTATGCCTTTAGAAACAGAGGCTTATCCTCTTTTATTTCTCATCAGAACAACTTAAGACACTATTCTTAAATACATCCACCTTGTTTGAAATAACTAAGTAAACTAAACTATATTTTTATAAATCATTTTCTGTTTAAATAATTCAAATATCACAACATATATACAACTTTTGTTGCATGTTTACACTAATAGTGCTCGATTATGATTTTATATAATCTTACAGGCAAAACTTAAATAAATCTGCCCGTATGCACAGACATAACACATTTATTGACACTCCTCTCTTGCGAATTGTGGGCTCGTCGTCTACTGGTGGCTGAGGCAATGCGCGACGACCTAAGGTCTCTACAGTTTTCGATGAAGTCTTGAACCCATCGTAAAATTTCAAAATTTATTGTAATTTTGTGAAGGGCATAAAAAATTTGACACTTTCGCGTCAAAGGCTTTTTTTCATGACGTTGTCCGCAAACACTAAAGTGTAGACTCAAGCGAAATTGAAAACTTGTCAATCCTGTTCATGCCGTCGGGTCATTAAGTGCGACGTAGCTGGCGTGATTTCCAGAGAATTGGCTGAGCTTAGTATTTAGCTGAGATCCGCTTGCAATACATCGATCATAAAATTGGCTAAACTCGACTTAATTAGCTGCTATTGGATTTTCGTATTTCAGCCATACACAGGGCATTACTTTGAGCAGCATACGAGTAGTATTTTATGTATATGGGCACGCGCAGGTCGGGTTCTGGGGCTTCGAACCTTCAAATCTTAACACATAACAAAACACCTCATAAATTTTATGGGCCAAACAAGACAAGAGGCAAAGAGCTTAGCGCTTGAAGCTTGCAGAAGAGCCGCACTCATTAGTGGCTCAGCGAAGCACTGAATCAATTTTAAGAATCAAAACTAAAACCGAAACCAAAGCCGAAGCCAAAACCAAAACCAAACCCAAATCCAGACCCAACCAAGCCTCTCAAATGCGAGTCGTCGACTTTGCAGTCGTCTGTTGTTTTGGTTACGCTGTGATTTTATTTCTCTTTGTACGACCATACATATGAGACCATAAATGTGACCATTTGTATATCCATAATATTCCTCTATATGCTTTTTCAATTCTTGTGACACGCTATACTCTATTCAAACTTGACGGTCGCCCAGTCCCAGAGTCGACGGGCTGTCGCTAGAGAGCAATATTTAAAAATCAATTTTGGTCTGGCTCCGACAGCGAAGAACAAGCGAAACAAGTAACAGCGTGTGTTTTAGCAGAAGTGCCCGACCAGCAGCTACCCTGTCAATACAAGTTTGCCTCTGTGAGCAATTCTTTCGCTTTGGGTATAAATTATTTGGCATATTTTTAAGCTTCATCTTGCATATGCGCATTCGAATGGCAAGTTTTGCTTGAGTAGCTTTTATACTTTTTGAGATATGATAAAGGAAATGTGAAGATAACTAAAATGACTTTGATACAGTTGTATCTTTTATTTATGAGAAGGCTGAGCTCTTTAACACATTCAAGCATCTAGAATTCTGACTCAGACAGAACTGCCATGAAATCAATCTACGTATCACATCTGTTGGTATATCACACCTGCACTTGAGCTATAAAAATGTAAACAATGTTAATGCCTGCAAAGGGTATACAACAAGCAAATACAAAGTAGTCACAGGGTCCAGCGCTCTGTTATAGAACTTCAGCCACATAAATAAGCTCAACTTTTCATGGCTTGATTTCCTTAGAGAACTGAAGTAGTTAGGCATTGTAATCGAGGTACAAGAGTGAATAATGCCTTTGTTCATTTCATTTCATCAATTGATTTTTGCAGTAAAGTGGAATACAAATCTCCGGTAAAGAAGAATGAAATATAGTAATATAGTATAATAAATGAACATATGTTAAAGAAGAAAACTTTTACTACAAAAAGACTTTGTGCGCATTTACATTCATATTGTCAAGTGCTCTTTAAATAAGTTTAGTTTGCTTTGGCTCTGCTGAATATTTGAACTGTTTTTGGCCATGTTAACGCAGCTTTTGATTGTTTTCCTTTTGTGTTTAGCTACGCGCAATCGAAGCACTACTCGTCGTAGTCAAGCTGTTTGCTCTGGCGCACCTCTTGGACAGTTTATAGATACAATGTACACACACGGGTCGTTAGATACATTCGTAGCTATGCGAAACTCGGTAGCTGCTGCTCGCTGGGCCCAGGCGAGTGGACCGAGTGCCGAGATTAAATATGCTTAAATATTTATCAAATGTGGGAGCGTGCGAGACAAGTTTGTGAGTCAGCGACGAGAACGAAGCGAATGTTGCCTATGAATGAGAGTCGGGGAATGTCGGGGCGGCAGTGCAACTCAGAGGGGGGACTCGTTTCTCGAGTGCTAAATGAATGCTAAATATTTACGCTGATTTATTTAGTGCATTAGAGCCGGGCAGTAAGTGGCATATAAATATTGAGAATGTGGCCATAACTCATTTACCTTTTGTTCTCAAGCCTTTTTTCGGGTTGACTGATGGAGTAGCTGCAGCTAGAGATGCTTATCTGATTGAGTTTTCTCTCTGCTGCGCATATTTCATAAAATTACCACAGCAACCGCACCGGAAATGCGATATCCACCGAGCGATATACAGAGAGAGCGAGAGAGAGTCTCCATGTGAAACTTTTCAGGCCATGCGACCGACCGCACGAACTGTAAAGTGAGATCGGCCCCGATGTTGACATCAATCGCAGTCAATCAGTCAGTCGCAGCATCCATCATATTGACAGGCATGCTTCCTTTCAGCCGTGTTGGCTCTCTAATTGTCGCTGTGGAGCCAGCGCTGCTACACTTTTCCCCATGCCAACTGTACAGGATGTGCGCGCCAATCTTAGCTGCCAAGCGCTGCGGCGACTTGATATGGTTAGACTGTACACCCTGTCGTTGTCATAGGCCTGCCATTCCATGTAGTTGTCGTTGTCGTCGTTGTTGTTGTTGTTGCTGCTGTTTTTCTCTTGTGCAGCGCTTTCTGCTGATTTTTTAATTATTTATGCTTAAGACACGTTAATGATTTTCCCTGGAATTGCACAGATGCGTTTGCCTCTGCCAGTTGCTCCTGCTGCACTTGTCTGTTGTCTTGGCAACTTCTAGAAATGCCCGCCCCACACAGAGATACAGACGCAATTTAACGCTATGATTCGCAACGATTGCGTTTGCTTTATTGCACTGCTCGTCTCAGCAGGCAGTTCGCATAGTGCAGTTGACCTGTAAACCGATTTGCCGACTGTGCCAACTGTCAATTGCCAACTGACCCCGTTCAAATTGGAAAAACAAGTTCTTCTCTAGCCCCTCGACTGCTGTTGACAAGTGTCTGGCTGAAGATTTTTATCGGTTTGATTGAATGGAATGTTGCTGCGCTTGTTGTTAGCTCTTGTCAGCGAACACCGAAATGCCAGCGTTATAATTGAGAGTTAATGATCGTGCGGTTATAGTAGTTATATTTCGGACTCAGATTCCAAATGAAGATGTTGCGATTAGCCATTAAATGGTATCGCAGATAGCCCGTTAAATTGTAAACTGAGTGGACTTTAATTGTCCGAGCTCACTGTTATTAAACGAGCTATTTGAATATAATATTAATGACTCTATTCTATAGGTTGTCTTACTTAAATATATAGTAAGAATCGCGATAAATATTTTATGATTCTATTAAACTTTATAATAATTTTGAAAGTGTTCAAGATGTACTAAAATGCCAAACGGTGTTCGCTCTTTAGCTAGAGGAAGATTTTCATTTATAATATATTTTTATAATATATTTTTATAAAAATATAAATACATGAAATTAAACTTTTGATAAAGGCAGAAAAATGCAGTTGTTTAATGCATTTTACCTGCCTTAGTCACTCAAGATTTTAAAGTTTAAAGCTTTAAGTTATTTTAGGTACATAGAATATGAATAAGAATGTGATCTTAAAGTGTCCATAAAAAGGGAAAAATAAGCTCATATAATTATAGCACAATTGCATTATCTCATGATATATGTATCAAGAAATATATACACATCAAGAAATATCATACCTGGCAGCAATGTTACTCACAGTCAGGGTGTAAAAACAGAATCGAAATGAATGCAGTTCATTAGAACCCGTAATTTTATAATATAATTAAATAATTCAAATGAAATGAGCTCTATAGAAATGTTTGCGGCTGTTGTTAATTGTACAGTGGAATTCTATTGAAAATTAGCGACGTGATTAAGTAAGCATTTGCGGTGCAAAAAAATCAATAGCAATTTGAACAACGATGTCGTTGTCAGTGCAATCGAATTATACGATAATTTCAATCCAATAAATATATTATGAATGCATAAATCGTCGCACATACTCGCACTCACTCACACTAGGCTGCAGCTTGTTAATGCGCTTATGTAATGCATTTAATTTTTATTTAATTTTTTTTTTTTGCTGTTGTTCGTTCGTTCTGAGACAAGTTGCACTCAAACACGACTCATCATTCGGACAGATGTCAGTTGATGTGGCTGTCATTGTCGATATGGTTGCATTTGTTGCAAGTTGTGTGCAACCTTCATAACACGACTCGACACGACACGACACAGCACTTGGTCTTGGCACCACAATTGAAATGCAATTAACCGGCCAAGCGCAATTAAGTCAACAATTACCAAGTCACCAAGTCGCCGCCGAGTCACCAGCAGCAGCAGCAGTAGCACCCAGTCAGCTTTCATAATTGCCTTTAAATGTTTTGAGGTTTGTTTCGTTTGTTTATAGCTGTAACTGCCAAAAAAGAAAGAAAAAGACTTGGGCAATGCTGTCGGCAGCTCTTACAAGTTGATTTAATTACAATCAGAAGCGGGCCAAGCTCGCGGCTTCGCAACAACTTGAACCCAAGTTCAATGGAGCTGTCAATGGGCCCGCCTCGACTGGCTCCAGTCCCATTGCAGACATACTCAGAATAGTATTTACTATGCCTCTCTTTCTCCCTCTCTCCCTCTTTATCTCTGTCCGGTTCTGTTCTTTGGGTTTCATTTGCTGCTGCGTATCATAAATTAGCCTAATGCCTAATGTCCCTCGACTCGGGCAGCTGAAACGCTTTCTTCGCACGTTCCAGTTCGATGTCTGCGTTTGCGTCTCGCATTTTCCCATTTTCCGGCTGCACTGCGTCCGTCGCGCAATGCGACTGGGAATGGGCCAAATTAGCCTACATGCAATTAGTGGGGTGAGCGAAAGGCGCTGCAATGAAATTTGCTTTTAATAGCAGCGCTCGCTGGCTGATTTCTGCTCTTTCATTATTTTTGTTGCCTTGCTGCAGCTTGTGCAAATGGCGTAGAAATATTTGCTGGCTCTTAAAAGTAGGTTAAGAATTGTCATAATTGCTTTGCACTTTTCAATTGTCGTAATAGAGAGATTGTAATTGCTGTGCTGTAGCTCAGGAATCGGATTGCAACGTAAGAGAATCGTAAGAATAGACCTGGAGCTGGTATTAATTGCGTGAGAAGTAAACTAAAAAATTTCTAAAGAAATTTCTTGAGCTAGATTGCGCTTGAGCTAGATGATGCTAATAAGAGATAATGTTTCAAATTTGTTATATACAGCTAAAGTAATGTACATTCCCTTAAATATCGACAATTTACACTTGTTGAAACAAAGACTAAAAGCGTATTAAGCAACGCCATAATCTTCAAAGTGCATTTCACAGTAAAAACCTTGAAAGCAAACACGAATTTGATGCATCAGTTGTTTGGTATTTCTCCGGAAGCTCATTGACTATAATCTCTGTCGTTACAGCGAAGTCAATGGGTAACTGCGTGCGTGCACTTTGCTATTGCAAACAAGCAATAAAATTGATGATGAATAAAATTTTGTTTACGGCTGGCCGTTCTGTCGAACTAAACTATATTTTCAATAAAGCGTCCGGCAGGTCACATTTGCCGCCTGTCCACTTGCAACTGCAGCAAATTTTATGTCTTCCGTTCGCATTTCAATCGAACTCCAACCGAACATGTGTAACATGCACTCAAGTGTGTGTGCATGTGTGTGTGTGAGTGTGTTTGTATTTATATGCATTTAACACAAAGAACATGAGCTTGAGAAAATGGGCCAAAAGTCGAGTGGAATTTAGTTTAAGCAGAAATGGAAAAGTTATTGCATCAGCGATTTATTTAGCTTTAGTCGTCGTCGACGACATCCTTCACGTTGGCTATTTATGCGGAATGAAATTTGAATGGGGCTACGAACGGAGACGTGGTCTGCCGGATCCCGTGTCCATGGGCTGGATGCACTGAAGCATGCGAGACGACAGCTGCAGGCAACGAACTTCTGTCATAGAATATGAACACAATTTTTTCTTACAAATTCGTTTTTTCTTCTTTTTTTTTTTTTGGTAGAATTGCAAATTTTTAGCACTAAGCTGTAGGAAAAGGGATTATTTCGTGTCACATGTGAAAGGAGTTGCGTGCAACAGAACAACATGGCCTGGGTTGATAGCAGAAGGGTTGTTGGACACACATGTGCCACCAGCTCAAGGGGGCGTATCAAATTTCCTCAAATCATTATGAAAACGGCATTCGCCATAGGGGAGCACGCGACCTGACGAGCTGACTATAGCTAAGGATGAGCTGGAAGAGGTGCACATGCACAATTCATATGTGCATACATACATACATATATATGAATCTATATACATATTAGATATAGTCAGGCACACGGCACATGGCACATGTCGCCTGACCCTGGGCTCTGCTAGGGTTGAAATTTAAGCCAAGCAAAGCAATTACAAGTACAAACACTTGTTGTAATATCAGCTGTCAATGGCACAAGCCCGTTGCCAATTGCTGGGGTCATCCCTGAGTTGACTCCAGCTCGAGCTACGCTTTTGCAAAATCTCGAAACGTGTGCAATTTTATTGTGAGTGCCATGGCATTGAAGGCTGTCAAGCCAAATACGGTTAATTTCATTCCGAATTTGTAAGCCAGATAATCAAATATACATATCAACCCCTTGGCGGGACGTGCTTAAAAATAATTGTTCGCTTCAATTTCTTGCAAATAATAATGAAACATATCAAATCAAGGTTTGAAATTCCAATTGAAACTAATTTTTAACATGCTTTTCATGCTCATTTGCATAACTGCTAAAAAAAATTATATAAAATGGTATAAAATATGGCTTAAAAATATTAAAAAATTTATTTATGGATTAAAGAAAAAGTAGGTTTAATTGCCAGAAACTTAGATTACTAATTTAAAATAAATTTTTCTGAATATTGAAGTGATTATTGCATGTAAATTACTAAACTAGAAAAATCGTGTTGCCTAAAGATATTTTTCTAATTGCAAAACAAATATGACAAGCATTTTGATGCATACTTGTGTCATGCCCTTTAGTGAACTTGAACTTAAAGATATTGTTACTAGATGAGTCAGGTTCATTTGCTGCGGTGTTCAATCAAGTTATATGAGCGGAGTGAACGAGCAATTTGCATTTATTGTTGCTGGAAGATTTATGCCTACACTTAATTTGTGTATAATAAATTATGAATATCTGTTTTTATGTCTATTTCCGTTTGCGTTCTGGGCTCCTCCTCGTGAGCTCATGACAACAACTAACATAAGTACAACGATTTGAGCCCCCTTCACATTTATATGCCTACAAATGGAAGTGCCATCGAATTAATCGCCACTTTTCGTTTTCGTTTTGGAAGCTCGATGATGAGCATCGAAAAGAGGCCCAGCAGCTGACCTTCAAATACGTAATAGTTGGCAGACAGCAACAGAAAAAAAAATTTTTAAAAAAATGAAAAAAATAAACTTTAAATAGCCGAAGCCATTGGCAGAACAAATCAGCGTCGTCATTCACGAAGTCATGGGGCAGAAGATGCCGAACTAAACGCTGCCAGCTCATTCATAATTCCACAATTTTGTTTCTAGTTTGGATTTATTTTTGTTTTTTTTTTTTTATTCTTCCATCGTCTGAGCTTTGATGAGTTGCCGCACTTGAGACTTGACTTTTGGTGTTTTGAAATGTGCTTGAAAAAGTGCTACAACACTCGTACTTACTCTTGTCCGACAGTTGAAGGCGGAACAGAATTGAAAAAAAAAAAATAATAAGAGAGAGACAAAAGCGAATATCTAATGCTAATAAAATTGATTAACATGGGGTGCAGTGGCACAAGATTGATGACTGTCAGGGCCAAAGTACGCCCGCGTACGCTCAATTTAAAACATATCAGCGACTATATCAAAATATATATATGTACATACACATACATTATTGTTACTGCGATAATCTCTCAGATCATTTGGGGCAACTGCGGCAGCTGCCGTTGCGTCAGACTCTGACACTTCGACATTCGCTAAGCCCCGTTGAATCTGTGTGACATTTTATTTGTCGCTGCATTGCGACAAATTGTTGCTCATGTTTATTTGTTGCACATTGTTTTTCGGGGCATATTTAAAACCGAAATTTGACGGCCGCGAAAGCCGCTCATTATGGCTGTGATAAATGGCTGAAGCGTGCGGCCTGCGCAGCCTGCACTTAATCCGCTCGGCTTGCCCAGTCCAAAAGCTCACAGCGAATTTATTGAATTTATAAATATTTCAAATATAAGCTCTGCGTGTCCACCTTGATATGAGGTTAAATATATTAATTGTGTTAACTGTGCATTTCATTAATTATGCCAAGAGTTGAAAAGTCAGCACATTATAAATTTAAATACCCGTTATTATATCGTAGATATATGTGATAGAGTGAATTGATTTTAGCATTGCGTGCTGGCTAATCGCGTGGTTTTGAAAGCCTCTTAGTTATAAATGTTGCATATGAATTATGTATGGGGTATATGGGCAGACAAATGGGTTGATAAAAGCAAAATACTATTAGCTTACCTCCATTTATTGGAGGAATCTAGAGGAATGCCATTAGAAAATCATAATATCGTATCGATTTGTTGATTTATTAATGTTTCATGTTCATTGGTATTTTACTTTCTAAAATTTATTAACTATATTTTTCTTTTAGAGCAATACTTAATGTATGCTAATAAAATTATATATTAACTCTGATATATTTTTTAATAATTATAATTCAGCATGCAAGTCTCTATATATAATTTAGTTAAATATTTTTATTAAGTTTTAATTCCTAACAAATAGTAATTAAAAACAATTAAAATTCTATAAATCTCAATATTTACATTTTGCTTCCGCATTTGATTACAATTATTTTTGAAGCTCTTTACATTTTACAGTGATTTTTCAACACATTCCGCAGCAAATGTTTTTTGCTGTTGATTCGTATCGCGTTTCACACTTCGTATCATATAACTCAGAGAGTTTATCTCTGAATGGTGGGCCTTTGCAACACCGATAAGTCGTCTCTTTCACTAAATTGCACAATTCTTCTCTAATTGAAAAAAAAATACATACATAGATGTGTATATATACACATATTCATTTTACATTCGAGTGCTTGCCGCCTGGCTGGGTCTGGCGTGATCTGGTGGGGGGCTTTCATTTCTCTGGGGTGTCTGGGGGCTGTCTCTGTAAATCGCCTTAGCCTTTAAAAATTATGTCACTTGCGGCTTTTCAGATACCATTGTTGCCGCCGTCGCAGTGCTCGCAGTAATTGTTGCAACAATTGCAAAGTATATTATTTTATTTCGATTTTCTTTATTTTTTTTCGCTGTGTGTTGCGGCTGTCGCTCGACGTTGTCTCGAGTAACTTGACACTCGAAGTAAAATTGGCGCGACAATATCTGTCTGTAGGTCTGTCTGCCCCACTCCCCACTCTTCCCACTGCCCCCACTGTCTGCGCTGTGGGTCTGAACGCCAGTTAGTTTAAGTGGTATCATATTTGGACCCGACTGTTGATTGTTGTCATATGTTTATGTTGTTATTGTTGTCAGACATTTCTCCTTTTTTTCTTTTTGGCATTTTTATGTACACTTTGTATTTGTGTTTCAATTGAAAACTTATTTATAAGTCTCGCTGTCGCTCTGCTTCATTATCGCATTGTTGTGCCACATTGTGTTAAGTGTTTGTGCAGTTTAATTTGTTAAATAAGATTTATGATAATTTTAACATATATGCTTTTGCCTCTCCTCTCATTCGCCTCCTCTTACCCGTCCGGCCCGTCGTCATCAATAAAAAATTAGTATGTGTAAATGTCTGTTTGAGCGTGTAATATTTTCCCACGCTGATTATTTTGTAATCAAAGAGATTTGCAATTTTTGAGTAGTAATCGTAAACTTGACCCATTCCGTGGAAAAACCACAATACTTGACTGCAGTTTTTTCTCAAAAATCTCTCGCATGTTTTGCCAGAGACGTTCCAGTCATTGTGTCTGGGAAAGGCGACTGGCAGAACAGTCGCTCGCCTCTATCACTGCTGTGTGTCTCGCGTTACATGCGCAGCTCTCAATTACAGCATCATAAAACTATATACATGTATACATGGTTATATATATGCATTACATATGCTCGTTCCTCGAGGGCCTGGCACATTTGGGCACCAACGACTATTAAAACCGCAAATTGCCGTAACTTCGCTCAGATATTTCCGCTTCCGTTTGTCTCTCTTGATGTGTGTGTCTGTCATTCACACTGCGGATAATTTATCTTTCTGGCTCTGCTCCATAGTTCTGCTGCTATGCGGCTCGGCTGTGGCGTTAGCTTCTACTGTAGATTAACGCAAAGTTTTGTGGTTTTATTTGCATTTAACACATGATTGCCTTCAGGGCAATGGCAAGCCATTTCCAAGTCTTTGCATTGTTCTTCGCACTCTTTCTAAGGCGAGTCGACCATTAAAAAGTGTTTAAAATTGTTTGAAATTTATTATGCTTTACCTGCTTCTCATTTACCTTATATCAGTCAGGCATTTTTACGAGTCGAATTTCCCAGCTCATTGCCATTTGATTTACCAATAAAAAATCGTGTAATTACTACCATAAACAGTTTACTTTAAAAACGTTTCATGAGGTGTAATTAGTTTTCCAGATTTATTATTTTGACAAATTATATGCAATTTCTTTGAAATGTTTTAAAATTGTTATAAAAACTTGCTTTAGTTTAATAAACACTTTAGTATATAAACTTAAAATTATAATATAGGCGTGTCTTATTATAAATTTACAAGTTTAAATGATGGTAAAATTAATAAATCTATTTTTTAAGTATCAATAAAATGGAATTCATTCAGTGGATATAAAATTTTATGACGGTAATATTTAAATATAAAATCGACCTTCATAAAATATATGAATTTCCGGATTATTTCTTACGAAATTTCATATAATACTCTTTAAAAATAGGTCTGCTTATCAATTACAATTATTATATTAGTTTTATGCATTGTTCATCTTTCTGTTTGTAGATTGAGGTGTCTGCAGGCAGAGCGCTGTTTTGTATATTTTGTATATTTTAATTTCAATCAATCAAATAGTCATCAACTAAAGCTAATTATATATGATATATAATATAAATTCTCTAAAAAGTTTACTAAGTAATACATGAGTGAAATCCTACTTACACTCGACGGGTATTACCCGAAACTAATTTTTATTGCAGGCAATTATTATTTCAAAAGTGAAGTGGTTAGCTTATAAACAGAGTTATTTACAGTGTAGTTTCTGTGCCACAGCATTCATATATGTGCAAAGGCTATAAACTAGCGACTCGCGAAATATAAATTTTATTGTGAATTATTCACGAATTTTTGTCAGCTTTGGCATGCCAAAATGTTAAAAGACTTCATTTGCATAGGAATGCATAAACAATTTATAGCGACAGCTGGACTTTTCGATATTAATTGAGATTAAACACGAATTAAACTAAAGTTTTAATTAGTAATTTATTTTAGTTATGCTGCTGCGAGGTGTTTAATCATTTGCATGATGAATGCATTTTTTGCTTGATCGTATTATAAACCGTTTGACAGCCCACAGCAACTCAACTATATAATCAGATGAGAATCGGTGCGACTAGTTGTAAAACGTAAACAACAAAAACAGCTTTAAACAGAAAGAGCAACAGCCTTAGAATGCGCTGACGACGCCTTCGGGGGGTAGGTTGGGTGGCAGAACATGCAAAGTCTTCGTTACATATTCCACACCATCGCGACCATCTTACAGGGTAATCCAACCTGCAAGCACTTAACTACGCCGGCGCAATGTGCACTGTGTAATTTAAGCATGTTATATACCTGTGTATGTTGTTCTGCTCCAACATAGCAACATACAAGTTCAAAATCAGCATGCCTACTACTGCCAAGTGCCAACTGGCAACTGCCCTGCTCTGCCCTTGCCTTTCCCTCTGCCCTTAGCTTTCGACAACTGCTGCAGTTCGCTGGCGGCGCATAAATTTGTTGCATGTTGTTGTTACAGACGACAACAAGGCGGCCATAGTTGGGTGGATACTCGACTCCATCTCCATTCTAGGCCGGCAGCCCAGTCGCCCAGTTGCCAAGTGGCTTGGCGAACCGTGTGTATCCGTGAGAAATTCCATGTTGATATTCTCACGCATGTCTCTAGGATATGCACGAGTGAGTTCCAACTGGCACAGTCCACTCGGCGGAGTCGCTTCCAATAATTGGTGCACTATTTTCCATGAGTTTATTTTAGTTAGTGATTTCTGCGGTACACTTCAGACTCAATTAGCATGCAACATGGGAACAGCTACAGCTACAGCTATAACTACAGCGACAGCGGCAGCGACTTGTTCCAAGTGGCGAGCGTGCTCTGTGGTCCGTGCCCGCTGTGGCTACCATATCAGGGAGGGTGCCGTTAACACTGGCAGCTCACACAACAAGAACAGCAACAACAAATTGCAACAGGTTCAAAAACTAATTTGCATGCATGAAATCGCTAAGTGAGCCGAGACACGACCGAGACACATCGAGGCCCCTGACAGTCACTTTCCAGCCGTCATATGCTCAACAAAACCCGTCCGAAACTAAGCCAACTACCAACAGCTGGGCCCAGCCCAGCCCCGTCGCCGTCGTCAGGCATCAGTCTCAGACCTCCGCATAGCCATTGTCTGTCTGGCCATGCGGTTGGTCTATTGCTCTCATGGCTCATTTGATCTTTGGCCAGACAGCCGCTTTTCAATTGAACTTGAAGTGCTCGCACACAGCACCAGCACCAGCCCATAAGCCGAAACAGACATTATTTATATAAACATGCGGAGCCATAGATACCAACATTCAGTTTCTTGCACCACTCTGCTGCCAGCTTAAGTCTATGACTGTGTGCCAAGTTCTTGACTGTCTGCTGCCTTTGATTTCACTTATTGACTCCACTTTGATCCACATGTCTTTTGTTTAATGCTCTACTTTTTCACCTACCTCGTCAGGTAATCGAACTATGACATTTAATTGGCTGGGAATGCGAAACACCATTATTTTAAAATGGAAGTAAATTATAAGACAATCAAAAATAAGCACAGTAAACTAATAAATTTAAATTATATATAATTTACCTTAAATTATGCACATATGTACTAATTTACACAAATATTTTATGCTCAGCGCACTACTATTTTTATGAACAATAATGTACACATAATATAATATATTTTCTTAAAAAAAAAACAGATTTCTTTCTATACTTTAATTTTTAATAATCAGAATTTACTGAAAATATCGTGTCAGTATTCTCGACTCGGTAGCGACAACAGCTTTAATTATGCAATTTATTTACAATCTTAATAAATTCAAGTCTCTGTCTGTTTGATAGTTTGCTATTAAATGGCTTTAAACACATTGATCAGCTCTCATGCAGTGACTCTCATGGCCCTTGTACGCTCATACACAGTGTGTGTGCACAGATTGGCATTTGTTGGCAAATATGTGTAGAGTGCTCCATTTCAGTGTGCACACATTGGCAGTGTTGCGTTGGCTGCTGCTCGATCGAATGCTGTGTCATAAATCAAGTTACATACAACAATTTATATAGCCGATCGTAAGGTTAAATATTATTGTGGTCGGTCAGAATTTTGTTATTGTCGTCAATGGGTGCGTAATTTGCAATGTATGTATTTCCAGATTTAATTTGCAATTCTAATTAATATGTGCATAAGTAGGTGTATGTATGTGTTTACCTCTGTCTGGGTAGCTTTACTAATTATGATTTATAAGTAACGATATAGGTAATTTATGTAAGTCTCGGCTAAGTGCCAACTGTGTTTACCAATTTGAAAAGGCATTCATGTAACTATTGCGCTTTTATCATGTTTTTTTTGGTTAACAACAAACATAGATAACAAATTAGTTACAATTTGTATTATGCTAATGCGTATATGCAATGTCCCATTCACTTTGCTTTGATTCATGAAATAACTCATAACTAAATATATAAATCTCTTTGTCTTTGTCTCTTACAGATGCTGCAAATATGGAGAATAGCCCACAAGAGGAAAAAATGCAAAAGGAAATCGAAACGATCGACTACATAGACAAGTGAGTAAATGCAAAAAAAAGTAAAGTTTACACATAGAACCAGTAATTAAGGAGCCAAATACGGAACCCAAATAGGTGTCAATACAATTTAATTCCGATTCAAAACCAAATCGATTCAATCGCAACTTTGACAGCCAATTGCGAGTCGTAAAATTACGAATGACCAAACGAGTGCAGTAATTTTTGTTCGATTGCGCTTTTCGTGTTCTTTTTTCTGGCTGCGGTAAACGCCCTTAAAAAAAGCATGCGAATTAAATTAGACAGTCACCAGAGCTGCCAGCAATTACGTGTGGAATTAACTTGTAGCAATTTCCAAACCATAATTGTTTACTAATCTTGGTGCTGCTGCAGTTGCCGCTTGGCCATTTTGCCGTTGCTGGAGCGTTGTGCAAATTGTGTATACGCCACGTTTGACCAATCCTCAATTTGACAATGCTGCAGCGTTGAGAGCTGGGTGTTGCTGCCATGATTACGGTGCTCGTTGCTGTTGTTGCCGAGTTGTTGGCACATGAACTACAATTACAATTTGTTACTTGTTGTTCGAATGTATTTCTTTTATCTCTTGGGTGGGTGATTACAATTTTTCTTAGGATACGGCTAATGGGCGCCGTTAGTTATGGTATCACATGAATAACCATTGTTTTAAAATCGTCCTTCAAATTGACTATGAACCATATTTAGATGCGATAAATTATTGAATTTTAGCAGAGCATAAAAGGAAGCCCAAATAATATCGTAATCAATTTGTAAAGCAAATACATTCAAATTAGTATTATTCTAAGCGAGTATGTGTTGAATATGTAAATTTGTGTTTCATGCTTATTATAGGCGTAGTTAATATAGAAAGTAGCACCTGCTCTCATTTTCACTAGTTGCTCAACACAAAGTGGTAACCTGATTACACAGTCTGTGGGCTATGCTTATCTTTTTGTGTTAGTCATGGAAACCCGTTCGGATGTAAGTGTGAATTATGCAGCATGTTTTTGTTTTTTTAATTATTTTATTACTTGCGGTCATGAGCACATTTAAGCCATTTGTGGAAGTCAATTGGACGACAACAAGAGCAACAACAAGCATCTCAATGATCGCCACAGTTGTTACCATTTATATGGCCAATGAACACGGGCGAGTTTTAACTCTCACATACACACACACACACACACCGATACACACACACAACGTCAGATTGCGCAATATTTAATTCAGTTAAGCAGCCGCCAAAATCGGCTGGTGTGGCAGTTTTTGCAGTTTTTGCTGACACCGGCAACTTGTTAACTTTTTTCCAACATTAAATGGTAATTTTTTCCGTCGTTCGGTCGCTCGTTCGCCTTTTTTTTGTGGATCATGTAGCCCGTCGAATCGCTGATGTGTTTAATACATAATTTCCTTATCGTTGCGGTCATATTTTTTTTTGATTTTCCGATACATATTTTTCGTAGCCTATCAGCCTGTCCAGCCTCTTGATTTGTGGTCGAGATTTTGCTTCTTAAAGTTTAATGACTCTAAATAATTATGACATTCAAGTTGTAGTTGCAGTTGTTGCAGTTGTTGCAGTTGTAGCAGTTGTTGCAGTTGTTGCTGTGTCTCTTGTCTGCCGTGTCGCATGTGTGTGGACAACAGTTTTTTGGTTTCTTGCCCGCACTTGTTGTTGTACTGGAAACTTGTTTGGTAGCTGCGGACAGCACTTCTTGCATAAAAAATATTGCAATCCTATAGCCAGGCAACGACATTTAATTAACTTCCCATAAGATATTGATTACCCATGGGATAGCATCTAAAGCGTGTGCGGATACAGCCATATAATTTCATTTTGCAGAACAAAAGACTTAGACAACGAACTCATGGAAGCATCATATCACATCACATCTGCATAACTTTCTAATGGAGGCCACCTTAAATGGTTTCTTTTATGAATATTAACTCCATTTTAGTTTTCGCGCTTATCTCACTCGGCATCAGTTTTATTACTGCCTTCAAGTATACAATGAAATTAAATGAATATACGTCCAGCTAATTAATTCCCATGTATCTGCATATGGGCAAATGAAATTAATTAATATTGCACCCACAATTTCGGCTCGTCAAATTAATTAACAGTGAGGCGTTAACAGACGCTAAGTCTCGGCCATATTTAGCTGCCGGATTTCTCTAATAAATTGGCCCATTTGTCGTCTCATTCAACTGATGTGTAATGCCACTATGTAAGGCTGTTAAATCCTGGCTTACATGTAAAGCCTTTTATTAGCCAATAATAAAAACGAGACAACAACTTTATTTAGTATTATCCCATTAGCTGTGATGACAGCGTGTCGTGCGCACACTTAGTCCGTATGCAAATCAGAATTCAGGTTAAAAGTCAACCAACTGCTTAGCTGCTAATGCAAACGACTGGGCCATAAATAAAAACATCATCATCGGTATCAAATGCATGCGCATAATTAGAATGTTATCGGCGACTTATCCGATATCAGAGCAAACAAATTGAACAAACTCATTCGAACTCCTACAACTTAATGAAGCAAATGAAACGCTTTCTTTTCGATTTCACTTTCGTAGGCGCCGTATCGAAATCGGAGCTTGTTTTTGTGCGTGTTTACTACCTTTTTTTTAAGCGTCATCTTCGCTTTGGGCTAATCGGTAAAAAAGTGGCTCAGTGTGAAGCGGCTCACGTATGCAAATGAGGACGAAGAGTCAACAAACGCACGATTCGATGGCAATTTGTCGCATGGCAGCCGCAGTTGTTGTTATTGTTGTTGCTTTTCTTTTTGCCTCACTGTAACGCACTTATATTAGCATATATTTGCACACACACTCTCACATAAGTCGTGTGAATATTGAACACTTTTTTTCTGTGCAATTTATTACGAAATTTCCTACGCAAAATCCATGTGCGAAAAGACTTTCACTGAAGTGAGTTTTTAATTGCTGATACTTAAGAGATTTCGTTGCACCGGCAGGATTTCAGCTGTTGCTGCTGCTGCAGGGGATTTCACTTTGAGGAGTAAAAGCAAGCAAATCAACTGTTATTAGTTTTTTGGCCTGGCGTGTAGCGACTCTATTGCCACTTATCAGTCGAACAAGCAAATATCAAGAGTCTTGCAAATAATAAGTAGTTGGATACCACTCGAAGTTGCAGTTGCAGTTGCATTCGCTGCTGCTGCTGGTGCTGCATGCCTTAGCGTTTGATGAACTTTTGGCAAGAGGAAACATCGAGCTATACGGGTGTTGGGCATATCATTACTCGATGTAACAGCGTTCAACGCGATGAAACAGGTGTAACCAGTGACGGCTATTACGTGACGTTCGACCTGCCAGCAGATTAAAATAACAATAAAAAAAGACAACCATTTAAACATAAAGAGGGGCTTTATTTGTGCTTGGGATTCGTTTTTTCAGTTTTTGTTATTGTTCGCTTTTGGCAACTTCATCTGGTAAATGGCTAGGCTGCCGGCGCGGTGTTAACTGAAAATATCAAATGGTCGTCTGCTTATAGATTTAACATAACAACAACAGAAATATAAGAAACTATCAAATGACGAACCAATAAATACAGTTTATAAATAGCTTAAGGCTAAGCGACTAAAGAGCAAAGTCGTTGAGCTTTGTCAAGCCCGAAGAAAAAATATCCAAGCAACTGCAAAGCACACAATATGAAGTATTAAATGTGATGGGAAATGAAACTGAGCTATAAGCGATGAAAATTATTAAGTAACTCGAGTCATATTTTGTAATATTCATACTAAATATGTTATATGATATTAATTGATATGATATGATATAATATATTTTTGCCTGAAATTTGTAAGTTTAATAGTCAACCTTGATATTTATTCATTCACATCTTAATTTTATTGCAAATTAGAATGTCTTAATCCCCACAAGATACAAATTTGTATAGAATATTAATGTATTAAAAATGATGTGTCCGGTTTTTAATTGAAATTCAGTTAGCGGAACTCTTGAGTAAATGCTTGCAAAACTGAATTTAATTATTAAATTTCTTAAAGAAATAAATTAAGCGATCATTAATCACAACGGAGCCAGTCATATGCGAACTGAATCTCTTTCAATGCAATCAAGCGTCAACAAAAGCTTTTCTTTTATGAAAATTCATGCTGTAGTAGTCAATAAAACAGCAACAAAAAAAAAAAAAGCCAACCAAAAACAGCTGAACAAAGAAACAAGTTTGTCGCCTAAGTCTTTTGTTTTTTGTTTTGGCAGCCACGCGCGTTGACAAACTAAACGCAATAGTCGAACAATAAATGCTGCACAATGATAAATTAATATGTGAAAAAGGCAATAAAATTGTTTTTCTTTTGTCTCTTTTGTTTTATGACTATTAAAAAATGCATTTAGCGCTCTAATTAAACGTTTATGTTTATCAGATTGCAGTTGCAACAGCGGAACGCCCCAAAAACAAAATGGGGAATAAAAAACTTGGCTGAAGCTGGAGAAAACGCAAATCTCTTAGCGCGCTTTTGGTGTGATCAGGCGACTTGCTCAATTTGTGGGCGTAACGCCACCGCCTACTTTTATATATTTTTTTGGCATTTTCATTTTAATACTCTTGACTAGGGTCGTATAGCTGTGCTGGCAGACAACATCTTTGATAATAGGAACTTATTATATATACATATTTTATACTTATATCCAGTCTTGATGTAAGCAGTACAAATATTAGAGATTGTAAATATATTTGTTTTAAAAATTAACCGAGTATAGAAGAAAAATCCTTTCAGCTGAATCAGTGTCTCTTTAATGCATGATTAAGCTAAGTTTGACTGCATAAAAAATACTTGTTTTTTAATCAATATGATCGGAAACATATAGTGTATATGCAAGTGTAATAAATCTTCGGCTTTAAAAAAATCTTTTCCTTCAGCCCACCTGCAGTCATTATGATCCATTAATAAATGCATTTTATGCCATTTTATTGGCCCAAACGATTGCAGCGGTAGACTAGCTGAGTTCTGGCTGGGCTTTCACAACAACAAAACGTCGCCTACGGGGGCTGTCTTTGGCACGAGCCCGAGCTCGAGCCTTGGCCAAGTTGAGCCGAAATGCAAAGCAGTCAAAATATGGGCGTTGACTTTACGGTTTCGAGTCTCAGTTCGTAGCTCACTTGACACATAAATTACCGTATTTTCATTATTGGAATTGGGAGCAAAGCACAAGGGGCGTCGGAACTCCATTGACCCCAACGCAAAGCGAAAAGAAACGAACAAATTCAATTGACTGAGCCCCAGAATGGGCCAACCGTCATAGAAGTACAGTAATATGGCAATGTCTTTAATAATGAGCCTAGCCAAATTGTTAGTTGCAGCACTTAAAATTCAGAGAGCGTTTGCCATGTGTGAAATTAGCATATGAGTAGGAAATGCACGTGGAGCATTTTGAAAAGCAGTCATGAAATCTGACCAAACATTAGCATTTTCATCGGCAAACTCACATCGCACAGCGCAAAGCTATATGGAATCATAATAGACGGCAAGAGGACAACATAACTATAAGCCGCTGGCAGGCAGCCAGGCAACCAGGCAGCTTCAACTTTGGCTACTCTGCATGGAAATTAGCCGACATGCAACGCTGCAGCGTTAGGAACCATTGCAAGACTTTGCACCTTGCCCGTCTCCTCCATAGCGCAGTCGAGTGCGAGCAAGGAAGGGGTTACACGATAGAGACTAACTGGCACGACAGCTGTTGGCGCTGGCTGTCAAGCGTTTTGGGGAACGGACAGGACTTGCCAAGGCATCGGGACTGAGACAGCTCCTAAAACGGGGGCAGGCAGACGCAGACGCTGCCTGCCAAACAGCTGAAACGACAGATAAACAAGTTGTGTGTGTGTAAACCTTCTTTTTTCAGTTTTTTATTATTATTTATATATGCCAAAGACGTGCCAACTTTGAACCAGTTATAAACAAAGAAACATGGCCGGGCAAAGCCAGGTAAACAAAGCTCGCAAGCTGCGACCTGCGAGCTGTGAGCTGTGAGCTGTGTATTCAGCTCTGAGTTATGGCGAAATTTGTATGCCTTCCACAAATTACAAATTGGATGGGCGCTACTGAAAATTACATATCATTGACAGTCTAAAGCAAAGGAGCATTCAAATCAATTATTTCAATTTATAAGCACAGCTAAAGCTATGAATGTGGGTAGATAAAACAGTAAAAAGTAGTTGGTATTAAAAGCAAAGAATTAAATTGATTTTTATTGTACTTATATTCATTTTTGTATTATCTCTATTCAGAAAGAGAAAAATTGTAAGTTAACCCAAGAATATGAACATTAAAAGTAAAGAGTTTACAAATTTAAAAAGCAAATCAACTCTAAGCTCTTTCCATGTTGCAAATGAACGTTGAGACTAAGATCTCTTATTGTTGATCTTCATATGGCTAGCCCGAACGGGGAGGCAGCGCATTTGGGTAATAAGTCAAGCTGACACAAAAACAGGATTAGCTGCATAAGGCACTGAGGCACTGAGTCAGAGCGGCAGCTGAGCTACAAATCTTGCAGCTTGGCGGGGCACTCGCTCGAGATAAATTGGCAACACGCGCCGCGCCGCAGATGCTCGGTTCCCGATGCCGTTGTTACATAGTCTTTGTCTGCTGTCGGAGCAGCTGCTCCGCTTTGGCGTCTGCCACAGCTTCTTGGCTGCGTTCGCTAATTGTGTTGGCCTCTGGTCCGGGCAGCAGAGTTCAAAATGTTTGTGGTTAATTGTCTTGCAATTGATTAACTCTGAACTCTTGCTCGCCTGATGACGAGACAATCGGTAGAAATCAGTGGAAAAAAGAAAAATGAAACTGCAAAAGAAAGAAAGAAAAAAGAGAATCAAAATGCCGCACCCAGAGCCAAATAGCCAGCGCGCCCTAGAGCAGTGGCTAATTAGCTGAAACGGTTGACGAACCCCATAAGGCCCATAAGCTCTGAAATAATTACGATCCATTCGCTGTGCAAATTAAATTGCCACTGGTTTTTATAGTGCGCGGCGAGCGGAGTGTGGCGATAGCTTCTAGTCTGGCTAGCGTGGCCTGGCCTGGCGCGGCCTGGCATGGCGGTTGCTTTTGGCAATTTCGTGATGACCAAATCAAAAGCTGGGAACACTGATTGCTCCCATTGGAGTCACAGCGAAAACTCGAATCATAACTTTATGACTCAATCTCTGGGCTGTGCTGTGCTGTGCCGTGCCGTGCTCTACTGAGCTGTGCTAGCTCCAATTTGTCCATTTCCTGGTAGCTACACCCAAGAGCAGTCGCTAGTTGTAAAGCGCAGCATTTTTAATGCTGCAATTGGGGCCAATTTTGCCTGCAAGCTGCACTAGAGCTCTGCCAACTTTTTGATTTAGTAGTGTGTGCCCCCATTTGGCTGGTGTCTTGGTTAATTTCTAGGAACTCGCTCTTTATTATTTGCCAGCAATTACTTTTCGAGGGGGTCCAGGCCATATTTTATCTTCAAGCAACGAATTTCTTGGACAGAGGTGAATGCTAGAGACTTTTGCATGTGTGTGAAATTGAGGAAAATCTAAAGAAAGGCGAAAATGTTTGAATATGTATAAGTATTTCAATTAAGACTGATCAGAAATCAAGTAAAAGTTCTTGTTGTATATGTAAAAGTAGACAATTATCAGTAGTTATAGAAAAAGTATCAGTAGTTAAAGAGACTTATATATCAGACGATCGACGATAGAAGTTGCAAGTATCTATCAGGTAAACTCCATCCCAAAAATACTCTTATATTTCTCCTCTCTTCGTTAGTGACTTTTGTTTTTCTTCTCTTTACTATCATTCATTACTTTTCCATTTCTATAATATTTCGTTAATCAAACCTCGCCTTCTATGTTTTGCAATAAGTTTTATGTTCAAACAAGACATTTCTCAACTGTCTGTGAAGACTTAAGTAGGAATAAAACTTAATTACAATTTTTTATAAAGTTTTATCAATATTACCTCACACAACAAAGTGTCAAAGTTTGTTGCAAATGAAAAAGTGTTTTTTTTTTTTAACTCTAGCTAAGTTAAGACTTCTGACGTTTGCGTGTCAAGCGCATCACAAAGTTTTCGGCACCTCAACTCGCAAATCTTCTTCTTCCCTTCAACTCCATTTGGTCTCTGATGTTTTTAGCAGTTATTTGCATGACTTCGTCGTAAGACAATCTTGAATAATATTTAAAAAAAATAATAATTTTTAAATTATACACAAATGAAAAATTGGCATGTGGTAGAAACACTTTGGGAGCTTGCTTGCTGGTGCATTCAAAGCAGAGAAACAACCTTGAGCTGAGCTGGTCCTAATGAATACGGATTGCCACATGAATGCGTAATAAAAGTTGATGTCTCCATTAAGCTTATGTTTTTTTTTAGTTATTCTCTATTAGTATGACACCATCAAGACAAGTCGCAGCTAGCTAAGCGCATTGCTTTCATTAAATGTACATTTTGCAGAGAGTCTATGGAATATATTTCCAGCTATTTCAATCCAGTTTCAATTGCAGTCACTTAAGGTATTTAAGGTACTCATGTAATTATCGCACTCTATTATGGAACGATCGCACACAGAGACGCTGCGGGGCCTCCTGCATGCAGAAACCTTTCATCAAAAGCCTTTTCAAGTTTGTAATTTCAGTGCCCTCGGCAATGGAGCCCTTGAAAATTTTCTCATTATGTGAAATCAATAGCAGCATTTATATATACACACATATCTAAAGAGGTAGATATACATCTACCTATTTTCGCTACACTCATTCATTCATTCGCTTGTTGGCGAGAGCAATTGTTCAAAGATGATGGGAAACTCGATAACTGAATAATCATAGCATTGAGCAGTTTCTTTTGAGCTCTAAAGCATCCCATGTGAGAAAAGCCTTTTTTGTATAGTTTCTTTTGAAGAGCTTTACGATCGAAATCCTCTCTTTTCATTGGTATTTCGTAAGAATTGTTAGCTGAGCAATGGTGAAGCTTTGTGTACTTTGTGTAGTCTGATTAGCTGTCTCCTGTTCTCCATTCATTTACATTAGTTTAATTTGAAGTTACATAAGATATAATATCATTAATTCCTACTCTCACAGTAGATAGATTTATTATCAAAGATTTCAAAGTGAATTATTCTTCACATATGTTTTGCGGAGTGATTAAGCCTGAGACCTTCGCCGCACCTGCACTCGAGTGGCTGCCAATTAAGAAGCTTATTCTTTTAGGTTGATTCACGCAGCCTTAGACATCATCAGCATAACTGGAATGCAACATAATTTAATGGACGATGTCAAATGGGTTTAACCTCTTAACACGAATTTGCAGGAGACAGAGACAAAAGGCGACGAGTAGCAGCAGCTGGGGATGCATTCGCAGTTGCAATTTGCAATTTGCAGTTGACTTTTATGAGGCAATTAATGAAATGACTCGGAACCGCGGAGCAGACGATACAAATTTTCACAAAAAAAAAGAAAAGGGGAACACGAGCAAAAATTATTATTAATTTTGTAAGCAGCACTGCAGATGCAACTCGCATGCAACAGACTCGCAGCCAGACTGAGGCCCCACGGCAAAAACCAGGGATAGTATTACACTGCATTTAGTTTGTTGACAGCATTTAATATTCACTGGCACGTGGCTCAATTGACACAATAATTGTGGGCACAATTTGCTTCCTATAAATATGATAAATGATGGGCAGATCCAGAGAAATGGTCGCTGACTCGGTCAACGATGTGAATGAGCTCCAAGTTTTAATGATCAATTTGCCAAACTAGCTTGCTAAGGTTTAATTTTGACATATTATTATGACTTGTCATTTTTTTTTTAATATTAAATATTTAATATACAATTCTTATTTAGAAAATAATAAATAAATAAATTTAAATTTTAGACTAGAATTTCTTAGATATCTAGTTCATTTCACTTAAATTGCTTAAAAGAGCTGGTAAATTCTACAAAAATCACTTATATTTCTCTAATATAAAGAATCTAATATAAGGAATCTTCGGATATATATTGAGGCAAATGTAATAGATTCTTAATGCTAAGCGACCCGCCCTCAACCATTTCCCTAACATAAATCATGGCTATAACGGCAATAAATCAACTCTAGACAACACTTATGAAACGAAAATGTTCCAAAAACTAAAAACTATTTATATATACATAAATAAATATATATATATTTTGTAAATGTGTTTAAGTAATGCGGCCAATGCTGTTGCGCCTGTCCGTTTGGCTGGAGCATCACTAAAAGTTTTTGGCCATTAAAATTGCTCTGGCAGCCAAAACATGCTCTAGGTATTCGACGGGGTGGGGGCCCCCTGACAACAAACACATTGCCCTGCATCTGTCACTATAAATAACACCAACGACCAAAATTAATAATCATAAAATAAACAAGAACAACAACAGCAACAGCAACAGCAACAACTAAGTACTGCTCTTTATTATTAGCTACCCTTTCACAGCTGCCAAAACGTGCAGCTGAGTGAGAAAATTCTCGTAAATGAATGAAGCAAAAAAAAAAAATCACACGCAGTGGAAAATCCGCCAGACAATGACACAGAGAGAGAGGGAGAGAGAGGGAGAGTGAGAGGGAATAAGAGAGACAGACAGAGACGCTAAGCTGTGGCTATAATTATGGTGACAAGCAGTTGCCGCCACAATAAAAATAAACTTTGCCTCTTGCCTCTTGGCGCTAGTTTTTTATTATTTTTGGCTTTTTGTTTGTGCCGGCACGAGCCTCAGAGAATGTTGTTAACTCCATTTTTTTTTTGGTATGTCATTTAATTACGATTCGCCGAGCATAAATCACGGTTTGCGAAATTGCCCTAAACTGCGAAAGGTAGCGACGCTGAATTAGCTTTGAGTCTGGCATTGACAGCTGTGGCTAAACACATGCATCGATTAGTAGGAAAATTAAATGATTTAATTAGATTAATTGATGTATTTAATTTTTTTTGTTACTCAAAATTACGGCAGCAAATAATCTATGATGAAGCTTATGGCTCATATGACAACTTAAATGATTTGAGCTGAATTCGTTGAGGGTTTCAATGAGGTTATGAAATTTCGTATAAAAATTTTGTAAAAATAAAAAAAGTATTTTTAACGATGATATATTTTATATATAATTACATATACATATATACTAAATACAACGTTGCGATCATGAATATATTAATGCGACTGAGAGTTATATGTATAGGACCATAATAATTTAGTATTTTGAAAACCATTTGAAAAAGAGATGCTTTTTTGTTACAAATTTAGGATTAGAGTACTTCAGGCTTTGCGAAAGAAAAATTCGAAAGATTTAGTGGTTCTAGAAAAGGAAACGAAACTATTTAAAATTAACAATATGTTGTACACATATTTATTTATATTTATATATACAACCATATTGAAACCAGTTTATTTTAAAAGCAATTCTTGACAGAATCGTCTAAATATATATTCATATACTTGACATTTAGACTGCCTATTATTGGCTTAGCTTATGCTAGGGTATCGCATTGTTGCCTGCACGCAACTGTGGCATACGTACTTGTTCTCTCGAACCGCAGCAACTCGAGTCTATATATAGTGTGTATGTGTGCAGACAGACATACCTAGCGTCGCATGGTTTAATCTGGAAGATCTCTTCCCATTGCTTCAATTAATTTTTATGGTATTCGCAACCCATATAAGCGCCACGCCTTCCGGTTAGTCGCCCCACAGCCAGCCAGTCAGCCAGCATGGCTTGGGCATAAAGAAAAGGCAGAACAGAGCAGAAGAGAAGCGAAGAGAATAGCAACAGCAATTGGCTTCAGTGAACGCCCGTTTAGAACTGATTTAATTGCAATTGTGCGCCGGCATAGCCGACATGCAATTGTTATCAAATGCACATCGTCACCCTGCAACAGCTAAAACAGCACTGGGCTGTTGGAGATGCGGGCTAATCCATGGCCGTGCCGCAGCGAGCTGTTAATTAACAAGTGTAATTGATAATGCAAGAGCGGAGAGGCGCTTGAATGGCTCCGGCAGTTGGTTGCACTTCTGATTAATCACACCAATTGCCAAGTGGCTGCAGGCAAACAGATGTCAATAAACCATGCCACACCATGGCACACATTCGTGGCCACCAGCCAATGTGGGCGACGTGGGCAACGGGCGAATGGATGCGTGACAAGTGGGAATGGATGCGCTCCTCTCCGCCCTGGAGAAGAGGGCAGCGTGTTTATTTTTAAGCGACCAGCAAACATATTTTTAAAGAGTCACGGCAATTTTATGCTCCCAAGACAAGAAGACGACACAGAAGGAGAGAGAGAGGCAGAGAAGGAGAGACAGAGAGAGAAGGAGAGAGAGCGCAGAACAACTGTAACGCTTGACATTTATTTCGCATGACATTTCACACACGCACACAGAAAACACTCATGCGCCTAGTTATCCAGTAAAATTGTCTCAAATGCCATTTGCAATTTGGTTCCACATTTCGTTTTTTATTTTATTTTATTTTGTTTTGTTTATTTTCGTCCCAAATCTTTTGGGCAATTTCGTGCGGCAACATTGTTTGTGTTCTCTTTCAGGCGCATTGGCCACCTCGTGCCCTGCCCCGTGCGCCGCGGCGTGAGGCATGAGTCTGCCGCGCATGTCGTCTCCGGGGGTGTGTGCCGCCGCTCTTCAGCGCTTCCCAGCTACAAAATTTCTTTCTGTTCAGTTTCAAAATTGCCGGCGGTCAGCGCATTTATTCTACTCGAGCTGCTCGATAGGACAAAAAAAAAAACCGTGAATAATTCGAGAAATTCGCTGCGCCTTTTATGCCGCCTATTTTCGTGGCTTTTATTTGAATGGCTGAATCGTAGTCCAAGTTTGTGTAAAAATTAGTGAAAATTAAAGCAATACATGATATCTATATATGCAAAATACAATCAAACAATTAGTGAGCAGTTCCTAAATTCAAAATAAATCATACAAACACAATAATTTTGTATATATATTTATATGTGAAGTGCGATTTGTTGGCAAATAAATATTTGCTAGCCAATCATTAGTAAAGCAAATTGTGTGGCTATTAATTAAATAAGAAATTAAAGAGTATATATATGTATATATATAAATGTCTATATATAGCATATTTCAGTAATGCATTTTATGTAGTTGAATGAGAAAATCGCAAAAATCGCGTCATCCATATAAATACTCAAAATGAGGTTCACAAAATTAGCCATTTGGCTTTCCGGCTTCATATCGTTGATTGTGTTCGCAAATATAATAAATAAAATATATTTGTTAAATTATTTGAGAATTATAGAGTTGTAAAAGCGGGAATGTCTTTACTTATTTAATAAAGGCTTTGTTAAATTGAATCTCAAATCGTTTAGACACTGTTGTGATGTTTATAGATCCATATAAAAGAGAAAGAAATCAACAAGTTGATTTTGTATTCCAGCATAGTTTCATGAGCAATTTAAAAGAATTTCTATTACATTTTAATTACATCTCACAGTGAAGCATGAAACATAGGCTCTACTTTAATATTGTTTAATTCTTCTACATTTTACCAATCTGCCAGTCAAGTGAATTACATTAGACACGAAATATTTTGGATAAAGCTGACAATTTCATTGTCTGTCTACAGATACAGAATGCTTATTTATTCCACAATTTTTTGCATTTATCGCCCATCCTTTCTCACTTTACTGTGATACATTACTCATTGTTTATAATGACAGAATTTAATTGCGTTCAGTAAACTCCTATTAAATCTAGCTTTGGGGCTTTACTTAATGCGTAGCATCATTATTGCGGTTCTCTCTTCCGGTCTGCGCCTGTTTCCCTTTTCCCTCTCTTTGGTTATTCCATTTATTTTTATGCAGCTTTACATTAATCAAGTCCATTTACCAATATGCTGCTCTATTCATTTGCGCAAATTTTAAAATAATTGCGACAATAAAATCACCATAAACACACAGCCAACAACTACAACAAGAGCAGCAGCAATCCCTTGCCATATCCGGCTGGCTGCGTGTCTGCCATGTCTGCCATGTCGCCTGTCTGCCAACACCATCTGTCGCTGCGTCGCTCTGGCGCTGCACTTACCCAGCGCCTGCACTCTGGCTCTGTGCCGCTCTGTCACTGGCGGCGCTTTTTGCATCATCATTATTATGGAAAACTCTTTGCAACGTTGATGATGGCCAACCCGTTCGCTCCCAAGTGGATCGGGGGATCTGCGGAGCGGGCTGACTGTGCCTGGCCCGTGTGGCTCGTTTTGTCGTTTGACATCTTAATTGCTTTGTTGATGGATTTCACTGTTGACACTTTTGCTTTCTTATAAATTCTTAATGAACTCTTCCCCAGTTCAAATGTGCTTCCCAGTTACCATTTAGCACGTTGTTTGCCGCCCAAGTTGGGGCTTTAAGGGGCAGCTGCTGGTCGAACTTTAAGCTTAGCCAGCTTGCAATATGTTTGCACTTAGAGAATCTTTAATGCGGAGGAAAGGTATGAAATGAAAAGTTGTATGTATTTCTGCAATTTAGAATTTTACAAGACTAAAGAGCTTTAAAACCTCGGAAAAAGATTCAAAATCTTGAGAGCTTTATTAACTCAGACCTTTAATGACTAAAGGAGTTGGAATTACATTAGGATATATCTGTGAAAAGCTAACAAGACTCTGCCGTTCATTTCCAATATGAAATCTTAGATTTTTAAGCTTTTCAATTAGCAACTGTGTAGTTCATGTAGTTTATCATCATACAACAAGCATCAACACCAAAAAATGTGAGCAGTTTGTACTCCAGGAACAACTCGTATAAAACTGAGACTTGAATTTATCTACGAATTTTATTCATACGAATTCGACTTCCTGATTATAAATTATTTAAGCAGTCTGGCTTTTGATATTTATCTGTCACTTATCTGATATATATCGCTTTAAGTAAATACATTTTTTTAATGTGATAATTTTCCGTATTAACAAATCAACTTCTACTACGCTTTTAATGCTGTAGGGTAATTGGCAAATATTTCGAGTAGCTTAAGCCTAAGCTTCTTATATTTTCAATATGTCTAGACAAAACAAGGATTTCAGTAATTCAAATGCAGCAAATTAGAAATTGTTAAGTCCTTAAAAGTATCAACAGAATTGATGCTCTTCAACTTTTAATGAAAATGATTTTAAAGAATTGTTGCTTTACTTAAACTCGGAAAGTAATTGCTTAGCACTTTACTCTCTTTCCCCCCACCTCTCTCTCTCTCTCTCTCTCTCTCTCTCTCTCTCTCTCTCTCTCTCTCTCTATCTCTATCGAACAATTAGTGGCGTCTGACTAAAGTTGAGCTTTGACTTGGTAAATGAAGCTTATTTTCCTGGCTCTACTTAGGGAGGGGGGGGGGGGGGGGGGGTTTTTTTTTTATGAGCTGCCAGCGTGGACCCTTCTCAAAAAGTTAAACGTCTCAACTAGGCTAGACAATTGCTGTGCTCTTCCGCTCGCCACCTCATTAGGGCAACTTTTCGAGCGCAAAACGACTTTTAATTGCGCCCACTGGACACAGTTTTTGACTAGAGCGAAATAGAATGGAGCCAAGCTCTGGCTCTGGCTCTGCGGCAGCTGGGAAAGAGATTAGGGGTAGCCGGCTTGACACATGATGAATGCGTGGGCCAATGCTCCCTCACTCTCGCAACTTTGAAGTCAGTCGAGCACGAAATGTGTCGGAACAAGCTTGTAGAGTAATTACCTACATGTGTAGCAGACAACGTGAAATTGTCATTTAACATTTGTCAAAGGCAGCTCCAAACCAAAAACAAGAACAATTCGAGAAACACGAAAAAAAGAATCCGAATCAAATGAGAAAATCGTGAACTAATTAAAAATCTGTGAAAGAGAATAAGAAATAAAACTTGGCCGTGAGAAGCGGGCGACGAGAGACACGAGACGAGGCGATAAAAGTGCCAAAAAGCTGTAAACTATTGGAGAGCAATGTCGCAGATCGATTATACCTGCTATACGGTGCCGGAGTGCTCCAGCGACGACGACGACAACGACGACGACGACGATAATGATGATGATGATGATGTGGTGCGCCGAACTGGTAATGGCAATCGTAATGACAATGGTAATGGCAATGATGATGACAGAGATGAGTCGAGCGATGACACGCTCGAGAATGCTTTGCAGTCCGATTGCACGCTGGACTCGGATGCCACGACCACATCCTCCATAGAGCACCACATCTATCGCAAGCACCAGCCGCACCACCAGCACCACCAGCAGCAGCGGTACAAGCGCTATGCACCGCAGCGAGTGTCGCTGCCAGCTCTGCGTGCCGGCAGCCACTCCAGGGAGCTGACACCGCAGCTGGGCATCTATCATGATGGGCCAGAGGCGGCCCCACAGTGGGGCTACTTTGTGCCGTTGGCGCCCAACTGCTTCTTCAGTCCGCCCATGCAGCGGCGACGCTTTAGGTGGGCCGTGTCCTCAGCTCCGCCGCACGAACTTCTCGCTCATAGTCTAACCAAATTCCTCTCTTCTGTGTTGCAGGGAAAAGGAGAACGATCGCAACCGTCGTGCGGTCAGCTATGGCGGCGGCAACTCGCCGACCCACTGTGCCACCATACCGCGTGCCGCACCGCGCCGTGTGGCGCTCATGAAGGAGCCGCCGCCGCCGCCGCCCAAGCCGCAGCTGACGTCGAAGGCTTCGCTGCAGTCCACAGACTCCTCGCATGCGTCCAGCATCATCGCCAGCAAGTATCCGCACTCTGAGTACAATCTCATCCAGAAGATCGACTCGAACAGCACGCTGACTGCGCCGGCTCAGTACCAGCCGCAGAATTTCTATGCCAACACCGGCACCATATCCTCCACCAACGGCGGCTACTCGTCCCTGCTGTGCCACGCCAGCTCCACGGCCAGTCCGCTGGCGGTGCGCAAGCGGGACAAGCTGCTCCATCGCTTCAGCGACGCGGCCACGCTGGGCCGCAAGCTCAAGAAGAAGAAGAACACGAACCGCACCTGCCGCTCCATGACCGAAGCCATTGAGATGCTCGCCGATCCGGTCATCGAGGATGAGTTTTTTGTAAGTAGACGAAGCCATTCCTTATCAATTCCTAGATACACACACACATATGTACGAGCATACCTATATGAGTGCAAAATAAGTTAGAGAACAGATCGGATCCATGCCTGCTCGAATGCTTTAGTTTCCACCTTTAATTAATAGAAATACCAAACCACGATCATCTTTGATCTGTTTCCTCAAATACGTGCAAATTACACGCAGGTTGAATTACGTTTGAAATGGATTGGATATTGGAAATTAGGTAATATCATTATATTATGTTAATATAGTAGGAATTTAATATTCTTCAAGTTATTAATAGCTTTGATCTCTATATGTGCAAGTATGTAGGAGAAGATGTCTTTAAGAACTCGGAAAGAGTCCTGATGTGTTTAGATCGAGCTAGCCATATCTGCTAGCTGTCAAATTTAATACTAAGTAGTCTATTAGAGAGCTAAAAATATACACTCATACTATATATAAGTTTATTAACTAACAAATACATATGTAACGATACCCAAGAAACCATTGAAGAACTCTCTTCATCAATTTTCTTTGTATATTATAAGCATATCTTAAGTGAGTTACAATCATTGCCTATTGAAGAGCTTTTGTCTCTCTCCCTCTCTATCTCTCTCTCTCCCCTCTCTATTCCCTTTTATAAAAGGGGGTGTATCTGTATATTTATATATTATATAGAAGCTTACTCTCTTTACACAAACAAATCCCAATTGTTATCGCAATTCGTTTTGTTCGGCTCATTTTTTGTGGCTTTTGTCAGTGGAAGTTATCTCTGGGTTTATCTTCGAAATGAATGACCATTGGAATACATTCGCCCGTAGATTGCGTCTCAAATGCAAGCGTTCAGTATACGTTTGCTAGTCGGGGCGTATCGAGCGACGCTTCTATTACAATATTGCGTGGACGGAAGTGTAAAGCTAAAAAAAAAAATAGTTACTTATAAGGTGATAAGGTTGCATAAAAATAGAGCAAGAGAAAACTAAGAAAAGACGAGCAAGACTCTGAGAGTGTATTAAGTAATATATAGATATATATACTTAACTGTGTCATGGAAACTTGTGAGTGTGATGTGAATTCTTCGAGTGACTTTAGCCATTCCATGCCATTGCTGAGGCAACCTTGAAAAGGCTCTGCGAAAAGTACGATTGAAATCGAAGTGAACTCAATTCGATCTATCTGTATCAAATGGGGGGCGTCAAATTGAATTACGTGGTTTCTCGATTCTTTTAGTGGTGCGCGCATTTTGTCAGCTAATCGCTAAATTTTGAATTGGGGCCACTGGCACTAAGCCAACAATTTCGCAAATCTAGCTTAATTAGCCGACTCAAGTTGACAGATTAGCACAGAAATCGGACGGGCTTTCGGCTCTTGGCTTCGATGACGCTTCGCCTATGATGGACAGCGTCGAGGAAGACGCGCCAAACCAGCTAAATAGCTAAATAGCTAGCAACTGTGTCAATACTTTAGTCAGAGACGAGCTGCCTCTGGCTAGGGGCTCTCGGGGCGGGGCAGTGCACTGGTGTATGTTCTCGGGTTCAGGCCTGTGACGAGTGACTCGCTAATTGGATTAGCTGCGTACCTTTCCAGCAAATAATAGAAAAAGTTGCAGCAATAAAATGCAAACAATTTCAGTGAAAAATCGAACGTGCAATGTTGTGAACGTCTGGTGCGCGTTGCTCGGCTAAAACTAAAAAATCGTCAAACTCCAGAATTTCATTTGCTGCATCGGGTAACTCGAAAATTGACAAAAAATAAATGAATACAAATTAATTAAAATGTATAAACATGCTAATCAAAAATGTTAATAAACTGAAATATCAAATATCCCTCGATTTGAAATTCGCGCGCTTCAAACTTTAAAGTGTTAATTTCCCTGACAAATTCCTTTTCTGCCAACTTAAATTGGCATTTCATTATTTTTTTCCTAGGATTTTTGTTAATGTGTGAATTACCCCAATGCTAAAAGGGATTTTTGCCAAACAAAATATTTCCTACTCAGTGCAAAGCAATCGTAAAATGACAATTTCCCTTGACTGGGCAATTAATATTTCCTCAGAATGTGACTAAATTTGAATTTGTAATTTCCCAGGAAGTTTTTTTTACCGATAGGGAATTTCCCACCACTTGGACATTTATTTAGTGGTCACTCACAAAAGTATGCAACACTAAATGTGAATTTCATCAGCCAAGGCTTAGGGAATTCTTTCATTAGCAATAATAATCGTTGCATACTTTTGTGGTTAGTTGGTTTTCGAAATTCCTTGCATACTCTGGGGCAGCTATCAAAATGAAGTCGTCGACGCGACGTCGCAGTTTCAAAACGAAGCCGATTCAACCCAAATCCAATTTATACAATCCCCTCGTGCGGCATCGACCCACTGCCTTTGTACGCAACGGCATCATCGGCGGCGGCAACGGCCCGGGCGCCGATGGCCTCTACCAGATCGAGGATCGCGTCTACACGACGAGCAGAATGTTCATGCGGGATGCCTACATGTATCCGCGCCAGCCCGGCCAGCCTATGGATCCGCGCTTCCCCCTCGAGCTGCACGAGTTCCCGGAGCAGCTAGGCGCCACCGGACTGCAGCTGGTCAGCACCCCCAAAGTGCACATTGCAGGCGAATACTTGGAGCAGCCGGTGGAGGCGGAGCGGGAGCCACAGGCGGCGGCCATGCGTCGTTCCGCTCGTCAGGCCGCTGCGGCCGACATCAATCTGGTCAATCAGGCGTACTGGCTGGACAAGCAGCGCTCGCGCTGCCGCTCCCGCTCCCGCAGCAACAGTTTGGGCAGCAAGAGCATTGCCAGCTGCATGGGCGGGAGCGGTGGCGGAGGCGGGGGTGGGGGCGGTGGCAGCTCAGAGCCAGATCGAGAGCGCAAGAGACCCTTCATACGCAACGTGGACGACTTGCTGCACGCGCTGGGCAAACGCGATGCCAGCGCCGATAACCAGCTCGAGACGGCTTCGGTGCACTCCTCCACGCAGCAGCAGCAGCAGCAGCAGCAGCAGCGGCGGCGCTTCAAAAAGGTGAGTGACTGAGCCCAGGTGATCCATCAAGTGAGCCAATGGAATTTGTCAAGCTTGCCACATTTCCATTTACCTTAATTGCGATGCGAGTGGCGGCCCAAATGTTGACATCTCGCCACGATTCCGCGGCTGCCACATCACTCACGCCGCTGTCCAGAACGCAGCGAAGCCTAAACCCCGCCCACTTGGCTGGCCCCCAGGGCGCGTCTGCGCAAAAATTAAAATTAATGATGTTCCCAAATGCAGCCAGCGGCTCTGGGCGAAATGGGAATGAAGAACTCGGACCGCAGACCAGACAGTAGCTGCTAATTTATCGCACACACACACACACACACACACCAGTGCACCTGCACCAGGTGAACTCCTTGAGCCTAGCGGCAGCGCTGTCTGCTGCGGCTGCTTTGCGGCGGCCTTCACGGCCTTCCATTGCGGTCAGAGCTCCATCAGCTCCAAAAATCAGCCCTTTTTCGACTCGGCCATTTATGCAGTCGTTCCGGCCACAGTTCCATTCATTCACTTCAGCTCTTTTATCCATTCTTCCTCGTCTTTCAGCTCGCCATCATTAGCAAATCAAAAAACAAAAAAAAAAACAATTTTTAGCCTTGTTTCATGCCATTTGTTCAACTCGCTGCAGGCTGCGGCTTTGCGCTTCTGTTTCTCCATATTGAAGAGTAATTTGGCTTTTTGAGTTTGAGAAATTGCTTTCCTTGATTGTTTCTTTTTTTCTGTTTAACTACACTGTGTTTTGCCTGCAGCAGATATATAAATATTTATTATTTGCTAATTACTTTTTTGCTAAATATTAAAAGGGGCTAATATTTGAAATTAATTTAAAAAAAGAAGCATTATTATTATTAAAAATAATTTTTATCCGCTCAACATTTGTTATATTTCAAATGAATGGCATTTTAAAATAAAATACATTTAAGATAATGATTTTGATTATTTTTTTTTTAAATAAAACTTAAAATAATAATTTTGACAAATTATTTAATCATTCTATTAAATAATTTATTATTTTGAAATTTTACTTAAAGCAAATAATCATAATATTAAAAATAAAAATCATGGCATCAAAATAAATAAATGTTTATATACCTGTCTTAAATGAAATAATAATAAATTATCCAAAAAAAACTATAAAAATATATATCACCCAAAAATGAAATATACTCAGGCTGATATATATGTACTTGACTCCCATTCCAGATCTCTTACTATAAAGATATATAATTATTTTATTATCTTCGATTGTATAGTAAGGTTAAGGTAGCACTATGATAATTTCTGAAAATGTTTTGATATTGATTTGATTCGAGATACATAATATTGTAAAGAAAAGTGAAAGCTCTGCCTTGGAATTGAAAATCGCATATAACACTTGAAAAGATTAAAGTCTTGAGAGTAAAGACTACAACACAATAGTTTTTCCTTTTTTTCCCCCCTAAATTAAAGTTGAATCCAACTGACTTTCGCGCAGTCTAAGACCACTGTGCCAAATGACTCAACTTCCGTTGCGCAGAATTCCATTTAGAGTTATGCTCGAATCAACTCGAAATCAAATAAATGAAAAACGAATGAAGGAAACTTGCTAACTCATTCAATTGCTCGGGCCAGAGGCTGCAGACCTAAGGCCAGAGGGTGTGCGCAGCAGCTCGGCCTGCAAACTCTTGAAATACGAGCAATGCATTGGAATTTAAGCCAACATGTGAAATGAATTTCTTGGCAGCACGCAGAACGCTGAAAAGATAGATGCCTGGCCAGCGGGGCTCGACTGGAGGAAAACTGTGCTGCCCGGCCGTGTGGGCAGGCAACGACAGTTTTCCCTGTTTTATGCAAAACTCGCAGTGCAGTTGCGCCGCGTCGCGTTGCTGGGCAGGAGCGAACACCTCCTCGCTGCAGTTGGTCGTAAATTGAATAAGCACGCAGGCAACTCCGCGCTGGCATGTGTTGTGCCATTTCGCTGTGCCGAGCTGAGCGACTGGTGGGAGCTCGAAGTTGTTGGCTGAATTGAATATTTTAAATACCCTGTAAAGTAGGGATTATCAATGAAGTTGAGGCAATAGCCGAGGCAGCTCTTTGCCAAGTAGATTCGAGACTTGGAATAATGAAGTTAGATTCAGTTCTTCTTTGATTAGAAATTTAAATCCCATTTCTCTTTAATACAGTTTACTTTAAACGGAAGGGTATCTGCTAGTCAAGCACATTTGCAGCTCAACAAATTTAACTTGTTTCTTCTGCTCAGTTTGCCATATTTTGTTGTATTTGCACGCAGTCACGTGCCAGCGAAAAATCTGCAGCGCTTTTTATTTCTTCAGATACAAAATGTACTTTTTTTGAGGTCTTGCGGCTGCTTATTCTGAATGCATTTCAGGAATTCCCGTTTTTTAGGATCAATCAGCGAAATGACATACAGAGTAACACATAATTGGAATTTTATATTGGATGTCAGCAGAGACGGGGTGAAAAAAAAAAAAATTTCAGCTGGAATTTAACAGCAAAAAGTGAAACCAATATTAAAAATGTTGGAATTTTTAATTAATTATTCATTGATAATACATCAAATATTAATATATGAAATAAACTTGTACTTCATAAATATTAAAAAAAATAAAAATATTTAAATATAAAATTTAAAAATATAAAGTAATACTAATTTAAATCAAGCATAGTTAGGCGAGCAAAACTCTTCTAGGCATAAGATGGATTCCTACTTGTAATGTTCAATTGCTTTCCAATTGTTGTATGTTTTGAGCAAAGAATTATAGACTATAATTTACTAATTATATACAATATTTGGTTGAACACTCCTTAAAACAGAAAATCAAAACTTTGACAAGCCAAAGACGAAATACGCTTTAGTAGAATAGAAAAGTTTGTTTCGCTATTAGTTACATGAGATGCTTAGCTGTGAAGATATTTTGGAATAGTTTAAATTAAGTCGAACAAATATTTATATGCCAAATGCCAAAAGATGCTTTAAGATGACTTATTTATGACCGTAAAATGAAAGTAATAAGATATTAGCAGATATTATATTAAAAATTAGATTTATTTTACAGTATCCAACTTATAGATCCATGTTCTATACTCCACTTTTAGGTGTGTTCCTTCAAATCAATTTTAATTGGCACTGGAACAGCATTCGCTCTGCTCATATATTTGATTTAGTAACAAAAAACTTACATAAAGAGAATGTTTACTCTCTATTCTTTGATCTGGTTTACTTTCTTTGTGTTACACTCTTCATGTAATTTTCAGAGTAACCCGCTGAAAGGGTATATAAAAGCGGCGTGGCTCATAATTGCAGTCATAAAGCTGAGAGCTAGGCAATGTTCGTGTCCCAATCGAATTATCCAAGTGGCCAGCAGGCCCCAGCAAGTTGTGGTCTAATGACCATTAGGCAGCTGCTTCAGACTCTGTCATATCGTAAATCCCATGCCCACCGCCCATTTGGGCAATAATTGTGTCAAAAACGAATTGCCGCCAGTTTGAAATGTTGCACGTGCTCATAGCCATTGCTGTTGTTGCTGTTGCAGTTGTTGTTGTGGGCAATCATAAAAAGTAGATAAAACAATTGTTGCTCAGTACAGAAAAAGTGCATTAGGTTTGCCAAAGCATTTGGCATTGGTCGTAAACAAAGCTCTTGGCATAAGATATACTCTATATCTAATTAGGTTTGACTGCTTAAGAGACCCGTTTTAGATTACTTTGATTCCAGTTTTAGATAGCAGCTCAGATTTTAATTGAAATCGCCGTCAATTGAAGAGAAAATCAATCGCAATACGCAGACGACCTGAGTTAAGGCTAAAAGCATTGACCACCATTAAAGCCATGGAGAAGTTTTCTTCGAGGTCTCGTGCTCTGACTTCGCGCTGACTTTTCTCTCGAATCACGCTGCAGGCGATTGCGTGAAGCATTTCAAATGCGTCCGGCTGTTGGGCTAGGCCAAGTCTGTGTGTTCACTTCTAATTAGATTGCTGCCTCGATTCGTTGTTGACTTGTTGAGTTTACCCACCATAGAAATGCTTTGGTATTGATTAAATAACCTTGCCTAAGAAGCTGAGACTGCTCCCTTTAAGTACTGAGCAACATCAGGATTTCTCCATTATTATTAAATATTTTCTATATCTTTCGAGATATCCCAGCCCAACTTTAAAATTGATTATGACAGAGCATAAAATGTGCTGAGCTATCGTTAATTGTGACTCAAACTATGTCGGGCACTTCAAGTATCTAAGCTATTGTCGCTGGCGCACAGCAAATGCAATTGCGATAGGTTATCCACGTCCACGTCGTGGAGCATTTGACGCCCTTGCGAGCCACGACCACTTGACCAGCCGCACTGACTCACTGCCATAGTGCATTGCTGTGGCTGTGGTTGTGGCTGCGGCTGTGGCCAACTGCTATGGCAACGCAGTGCATATGCATGTGCCAGTTGCTCATTGCAAATGCACGCCAGCAACTGCAGCCGCAGCAGCAGCAACAGCAGCAGCCGCAGCAGTTGCGGCAACAAAGGGAGCCACATTCCTATAAATACCAATTCACACTGCTTATGCTGGCAAGTTTTTCTTTTATCTTTGATTGCAAACTTGAACACGCCACAGAGAGGCAGCAGCGCAAAGCACTCCTTCAGCTAGCTCCTGCTGCCAGGACAACAACAACAACAACAGCAGCAACAACAACAACATTTTTAAATCAAAATCAAAACCCGTTGCCAGTGCTGCCCATTTGCCCAGTTGCTGCTCAGCGCCAAACTCTACAAAGGCAGCATACATACATAATGCCATGCTTATGTATATGTGAGGACATGTATATGTGTGTGTGTGTGTGCATGTGTGTGTGTGTGTGTGTAGTGAGGGCCGCCAAACCGGGTCTCCGTTTGGCCCATGTTTCAAAAAGTTGCTCGGCAACATTTTTGCCAGCATCGCGCGCATGTTGCCAGCAACAAGTTTTGTCTGTCGTCTACCTGACACATGTGTCTGTGTGTGTCTATGTGTGTGTGTGTGTGTATGTGTGAAAGGTGCGCGCTGCTTACCTGTGCCCATACATACGTGTGTCTGTGTGCGTTGGGCATTTTTGAGCACATTTTACGTTTTCCACGTACGACGTTCGGCGACGGCGGCTTTTGCTTTCTTGAGCGCTCGGCGTCCATTTCAAAAGTCGACAACGTTTGCTGGCGAATGGACGCGATTAACGGATGAATTTCGCTGCTGTCGCTGTTGCTCGCCCGTGTTTCGCCTAATATTTGCTGTTGGCTCAGAGATCTAGCCGCCGTCGTCGTCGTCGTCGTCGTGCGCTTTGATTTTTCGCTGCACTGCAGCGGCGCCTGTACTTTTCCAGCCTAAAAGCAGCTCGCGCGGCCGTCTGCCGTCTCGCTCGCACTGAACGTGCCCCGTTAGCAGTTGTTGCTGCGCTCTGTGTGTTAGTTCGTGTCCAAATTGTGTGTCGCGCGCGCGTGTCTAGCGACCTGCCAGCCACCCCATCCCGCGCCCCATCGAAGTGCAACCAAATTTATGCAAAAGTGCATAAAATAAAGAAATGTGCATATTTAATATGAAACAAAAAGCAAAAAAGAGAATTGCCTAACTAATTAAACAAAAGTTTTATGACACACACATACACACACATACACCACACACACACACACATAATTGCTGAGTTATTGAGAAATTGTTGTGCATTTTTTGGTTTTGTGTAAATTGAACGGCGCATGCGCAACGCCAGCATTTAGTTTGTGCAACATGTTGTTGCCACACTAAACCACACACCACACACACACACGCAGCATAAAGGAAAAATACCGCAACTCGGCAACAAGCACACTCACACACATTATTTTCGGCCAAGATGGATATCGTCGGAACGGCAACGGGCAATCAGCACGTTCTGCCAAACAATCATTATCGGCATGAATCGTTGCTGCAACAGGTAAATACGATAATTACTGCCGCAAAGAGAGTGTCGATTGGCATCGACTCGAAAGAAAGTTGAAACGGGCAAATTGAATCTGTTGCACTGCGCGCCAATTGGGGCCAAATGCAGTGCTTAGCATTGGCCAATGAATTCGATTGATTTATGAATGAAGCAATGAAAAGCCTCTCCGTATAATTTATTCTTTGCCTTGGGTGAAGATTGGCTAATATTTTAATATGGATTAATATTTACAAAAATATGAAAATATTAATAAATTGTATTTATGTTAAAAAATTCCAAAATATGTTTTAAAGTCGTTATAAAAAAATAAGTTTTTTTAAATAAATTTATTATATTTTTAAGAATAGCTCATGCATTGTTTTGACGCTGATTTATTTGAAGTTTAGTTTATCAAATTAGGTTTAAAAACGTATAATAAAATAAACAAATTTTAAACATTTAATTAGTTAATGATATTATGACCACTGACTTAATATTTTAATTACTGATATTAATAGTTAATATCTTTTTTTTTTTAATTTGTAAAATATTTGGACTCAATTTAAAAAATATTTAAAGCGAATCGAAACTTTTATACCCTACGCCTAACTTTTATAATTCCAAAAATAAATTTAAATTTATAAAATATTTAAATGATACTTTACTTGAGGACTTGAACTAAGTACTCAAGATAAGCTCTATAAATAATGATTATTGTATGATTATCAGCTCAATTTCATTTAATTGGCAAAGATAATTAAATTATTCATGGAGTATTAAAGATTTCATTTATATTGCCATACTCTCACCTCTTGATTAAATGTTGCTTATTTGGAAGAAATATTCAAGAAGACAACGAAGAAGACAAATACCAACAGCGACACGCGTTGCATGACAAAAATGTCAAGTTGCATTTTGCAGCTGTTTGCATTTAAGTGAAACTCCAATGGGAGAAACAAAAAAAGAAACACAAGCAACAAAAACGACTTTTATGGTAGCTGCTTTAAGCCATAAAGGTTGCCAAAGAGACACGAGAGCCGCATGAGCAGCACTAATTGAATTTAATGCGACAAATTGTTGAGTTTGTTTCGACAAATGGCACAGCCCCAAGATTTGATTTGATTGGGCGCCAGCCTCGATATGAAACTATCAAAGACAAAGGCAAACACGAGTCCGATGCCAAAGGTTTGATAACCTCCCAATGGGTTAACCTCTCCCTCTCTCTCTCTCTCTCCCGCTCTCTCTCTCCGTCTGTCTGCCTATCAGACAGGCTTTCCACAGGCATCAATCACAATTTCACTGATAACATCGTAAACAAGCACGAAACCCCATAAAAAAATGGAAAAAGAAAACCAACCACATTGGAGCGCTGCCAATTAACATAAAGTGTATAATTTTACAAATATGCTCAGCACATGGAAAGCAAAAAAGGCGCAAAAAAACACTAAAATTATATAAAAAGACATTGCAACTAGGCGGCATGTGCAGCTGGACTGCCATTAAAACTTTTTTTTGGCATTACGACTCGGGTATTACATGGACCTGCCAGCTACCGTAGTCGAGACCTCCCCGCCTGTCCGCCTGTCCGCCTGTCCGCCCATTACCCTGACCTACAACTCGACTGTCGACCAACAGCCACTTGTACCCATAAACTTAATGAACTTGTGAAAGTGAAACTTTTTGGCGTTGACGTTGACCGAATATATGGCTAATAATAATCAGTTGAGATCTACTGATCAATAAAGAAAAGTCTTCTGCTAATGCTAATGAAGCAGATTGAAATAGGATTTTGTTTTAAAATTATGAGAAAATAGAAAGAAAGAAGGAAACAACTTACAATAATTCAAATAGAATTTTATGTCGAGAAATGAGTCAAAGATTGCAATTCAGTAACTAGACAAATAAACAACAAAAATTAAATTATTATATATATGTATGTAATGTTATCTTAAGGTGACATGATCAGTGTTTGCAATCAAATACTTCAACTATACAAATTGCTAATACAATACTAATTAGCTCAAATTATATTTTCTCACTCACATATTCGAACTGTGTCTCTTGGTCTTTAAGTCATTCGCTAAGTTCTCGTTTACACAACAGTCGATAGCAAAGATTCTTAACTATAGTCGGCACTCAGCTAGACAATTGCTTACATAAACACAGCTTGTTGGAAGAAAAAATCTGGTTTGTCCAGTACGTAGAGCCATAGCTCTGCGGCCAGCACTTTTAACTAGAGAAACTTGACATTGCTTGGACCAAACTTGGTTCTACTCGCTGAAGCTCTGGCATTCACTTTTTATCGCCAGCTCGACTGGAGCGCCACTTGGTCGATAACAAAAAAGAAACACGAACAGCAACGTCAAGCTTTATGTCACATTTTAAATAATTCATATGGCTAATAGTATAATGGCTATAAACTGTGTGATCATCAGCACATTCCAAGGCGTCTTTTTATGGCCACTTTGAAATATTTCAAAATAAAATAGTTACGCTGGCAGCTATAAAAAAGACTAAGTTATAGAGCATGTTAAACTTGCCTTCAAGAAAAGAAGCATTAATATAGTATACAGATCATGCGCATTTATTAAAGAATTTAAGACTAATTATTCATATTAATTTAAAATACGACAAAAGACTGCTAGGTTATTGAGTTATTGAATACAGAGCTTGAAAGTACTCAAGTTTTTTCTAAACGAGAGCTAAAAATGTTTGTAAAGAACCGAAAAGTCCCATATTTATTGTTTAATTCACTTCTATATTGAATATAAAATATATTTTTAAATGTCTAAAATCGAACAATTCCTTAAGTAAAGAATTACAAACGTTCGCTCGACTAGATCATGCCATCTTATATGGTCATGTCATTGTTAAGGTTATATATATTTGCCATATTTATGAAGACATTCTGAAGCACCTTAAGCTGCAATTTATGCGCACAAATGCGCAACACAAATCCTTTAAACCGATTTCTGCCAGAGCAGTTGGGCAGACAAAAAAAAAGCAAAGAAAGAAGCCGAGATAAAGCAACAATTTAAGGCAAATACAAGCGCAGAGGCCCCCATAAAGAATCTCTACACATAAAGAAGCTGGTTTCACATGCAACAAGCCATAAAAGAAGGTTCGATCCGCTCGAGGAGCAGCTACACACAGCGACACACAAACATAACACACAAACACGAATTGTGTGTTTTAATGTCGCCCTAAAAAAATAGAAGAAAAAACACATTGAGCTCCGTCCGGAGCCGAGTTGAGTTGCACTCAAAGATAAAAGATTTGAGAGAGCTAAAAAAAATATATATATAAATAGAAGAGAAACGAACTCACTTTGAAAGAAAGAAAAAGTCTTAAGAATCAAGTCAAGTTGTTCAACAGGTTTTCCAGGGAATCGACGATATTCTTAAACCGGCCCCAGGCTCGCCCTTTGCTCCAACTGCTCTTTGGAGACTCCCCCTCTACGGCTGCCGCTTGAGTGGTTTTTGTGCTCTCCGAGCACAGAGATGCGGGTGTTGGTTGCCGCTCTGCGGGGCTCACAACTGCGTTTAGGCACATTGATTTATATTGGTAATTTAACGCCAGCATTCTGCAGCTGGCCCGGCACTCGATTCGAAAGTTATCTAACAGGCCTGGCTGCAACTGCAACTGCAACTGCAACGATCAAACAATGGAAGCCCCAAGCCCTATGTGAACTAAGCCCCATCCAAACTTCATTGAAACCGTGCTGATTGGGCTTGGCCATGAAAGGGCGCCCGACCCCAGCTGGTTGCCATGTTATAATCTTCATAATTGTTTGGCATGCTTCGAAGCCCTTTGCCAGCGCCTCGATTGAGCTGTAAAATTGTTAATTTAGCTACTGAGTTAGTCACGTGAGCATAAATTGCTTTTCCTTTTCCCCTTTTAGGGCAATTAGGTCTTTCATTGTAAATTGACTTTTTAGCTTGATTAAACAAACAAACAATTTTGATTAACGTTTTGATAGGAATCCAGGTTTGAGTTTCAAGAAATCATCATGAATCAGAGCTGTTCATTTCAAAAGTTTTTAGCTCTACAAGAAAACATCAAAAATAAGTTTGGTAGTCCTTTTATATTTATTTACAAATTGTAAAATAAACTATAAATTATAAAATAAATAATATATTATACAAAAATTAAATAAAGATTAGAATTCGTTCAATATTTAAAATATAGAAAATATATTACATATATAAAATTACCAAAAAAAAAAAAAGCTTTAAGGAAATTTCAATATATTTTAACTCGTATTATATTTTGTTTACAAATGCCTATATGCCTATAAATAACTTCGAGCAACTATATACAGTTGATATACATATGATTTCACCTTCAAACTCGTTGCTGAGGAAAAATGTCGTTTGACTTGTGCCACTTCTCAGGCCTGAAAGACACTTTAACAAAGCCGCCATTCACAATATTCACACAATAAGTATTTACTGGAACGAGCTTATTAACAGCGATTTATTAACATTTTGAAATGGAAATCGAAATCTAAAGCGACAATCTTGATTTACTCGAACTGGAAACGCAACTGAAACTGAAACTGAAACTCACTTAAAAACTGGGCCTTGCTAAACGGTAAAAACAAAAGCAACTTAACTGAGCTGAGCCGAGCTGAGCTGTGCTCCATTTAGCCTGTTTTCAATTGCTGAGACGTAGCTATGTAATGCAGCTAAACTAGCTGCACTAGCAAGACAGTCTTGGCTTAAGTCAGTCAAATTATATCTGACAGCTGACATCTCCAGTTATTGTTCCCTAAAATATATCATTAATAGAGCATTCAAAATTCACTAAGATACAGTCTCTAAGGCCCTCTTCTTGTCTCTGCTGGCCAAGAAAAATGTGGTATGGAATTTTCGTGTGACTCCTGAGCTGCCAAAAAGCAAGACTCGTTTGCTTACGAAATCACCGACAAACAACGGACAAGTCGAGCTACTAGCACAGCGGACACATAGAGATAGATAGCCAACAACAACAAACAACGCATTTTTTGGTAGCAGCAACAGCAACAACAACGACGACCACATATTTCGTATGCAATTGATTAGGAAATGAGCTGCAGCAGTGTCGAAGTCATAGTCATGTGTATCTTTAAGATACACGACTTCAAGCTGCATCTACACATACATAAGATATAGACATACATATGTGCATAGGCAGGCCGCACCCAGCTAATAAAGCTGCAAATTCCAGACAATTGATTCATCTGATGCAGAAACAGGTTTCTGCGTAACGTCCACAAATATTTGCATAACAATTCACAAAATTCTCATATCAATTTGCAGTGCTTCCAGTTCGCATCAAATCAAGCAGAACCATCCGAAGACAGTGAAAGTTTAAAAGAGACAAACAGTCTAGTAAAGCCAGTTTTATCTTGATACAATTAATATGTATTACCTTTACATTCAAAGAAAGCAAATAATTAATTTGAAGCACTTTTATTTTGCTTGAAAAACTATTATTTAAAACTTTTTCTTATTGCAGACATAATGACTTTAATTTTATTAAAAATACGAATAAATAAAAATATTTTTATAAATATGTATACAGCTGTGTTCATAAAAATAATAGTGCGATTGAGCACTACATATTGGATAGCACAATTTAGACCAACTTAATTAAAAGATACGGATATAGGAAACTTATGTGGAGTAGCTTACTAAAAGTTGTGTTGAGTATATCTCGAAGTTCTTGCTTTTCTTTTTATTTCGGCTCAAACGTTTGTAATATTATTATCCAATTTGATATGAGTTTTCGCTGTTTGCTGCACAAAACACGTCAATTAGGCTCCATTGTTTTCTTTTTATTCATCGCATCATTTGGAAATCTCGTTATTCACACCTCCAAAGTGGTTTAAAAATCAACTTTGATGTCTTTGCGTGGGCTGTTTGCCGCCTGCGATCAACTTTTATGACACACTTTTCCACTGAAATGTCAAAGTTAATCGTGTTGACTCTTGGGGCATTCAACTTTTAACTACGTTTAGGTCTTGAATGCATTTATATCAGCTCTATGCACATAATATTGAATTTAAAATCAAAATCGATTGGGCTTTGAGGTTGACGTCTTTAGCTTTTCACTCTCGCACGTGAAAGTTTTTGGGGAACCCAACTGGAAAGCAGCTAACAAGCAATTTTATATGCAAATCAAAGAGACTCTGAATAAAACATTAGCCAGTCATCGGGCAGAACAGACCTTTAACGCAATTTAGACCCCAAAGTCTGAGAAGATTCGCTGCGCTAATTCTGCGAATTCAAATTTATATGTACAATGTATGCATGATGCCTTATTTATTTCGCTCTTATTCGCATACTAATTGAGACTCTTGTGGACTTCATTTTACATATGAGATTCCGATTTGTGGCCGAACCTCTTGTAGAACCACATTTGAATACAATGATCGAAAGCCAAAGCTGTTTATGATTCATCAGCAACAGGCGGACAAACTACAGAGCCTTAGGAATGATTTTCAAAAAAAGCTGACATTCAACAACGTGCTCCAGCTGAATTCTGAGCTCAAAATATAAGCACGAATATAGCCCGAATCGCTATGGCAATACACTTCCAGAAGGTATAATGATTTATGTTTGTCTTGAGGGAAATGTGAAACTAGAAATATATATGATATGTACGAGATATAATATTTTAATAGAGATATAATATATTTCTGACTAGTATTGTAATATTTATTTGTTAAGATTTTCCATTTGACTATAGATTTATATATATATTTGAATGATATTATTTAATAAATTCCTCTATATACATGATAAGGGCATTCACTCTTTGGCAATCAGAACATAATTAGCTGTTCCCCCCTTTTTTTAATGAATTAATTACAATTTGATATGCCTCATGCGGCGACCGCATTCTTTGGCATATTTTTTTTACAAACTGTAGAATTTTTTTATGTTTACTATTATTATTTTAAATATTTTTTCTTAATAATGTAATTATTTAATTTTGCTTCTGTTTCTTCTGTTTTGCAGGTGAGTTAAACGTTCCATTTAAACAAATCGCTTGCCCCTGGGGCAGATTCGTGAGTATGAAATCTTCATTCGAACAGCGGCTAATTGGCCGGGCCCTAAGTGCCAAGCCAATGCTTGGACATGTGCTCCATTAGGGCCATAATAGGCAAAAACAATTCCCAACGGGCCAAATGACCAACCTGTCCAGCCTGACAGCCCTGCTAGGGCTTCACATAGGGCACACTGTACCCAAACTATCCGTAGCTAAGCCCACACACTCTATTCGGTTGACTTTATATAGCAGTTTCTCATTTTCCACTCCAATGGATGGCAACTTTTATGTAACATGGCACTTAATTGCAAGCGAACACGTTACGTTATGTACACCTCTCCACACAGAGAATCATTGATGCGACGACAAGTTCTCTCTCACTCCCCTCCTCTCTCTCTATCTATCTAATCACATAATGATAGTTGTTGAGCTGCAGCAATAGACCCTTGCTCGTTTTACTCTCTGGCAGACTGTTGCAAGTGATATCAATTATTTATTTTGCCTAAGTGACACTGCACTCATGCAAATTGAGCTTGAATCGATGTGTGGGCATTTAATGGAGCTGCACTCGTTGCCACATTGTTTGCAGCTATTACAAATGCAAGCACCATATTTTTCTCAACATTCTCTAGTTTAGTATTATTATTATTATTATTGATCGAGTGCTATAAAGATAATCGCAGACGTGGGTTTCTTTAATAATCGATTCAACTTGGCTTCAGCAAAATTTCTTGTTTCTCTCTGTCTCTGTAATTAAATGTCTGATCCGTGCATAATTGTCAAGTCTTTGAAAGCAATTAAATTTATTATTAATATGATTAAATTAAATGTCAATAGCAATCCAGATAAACCTCTACTCACATTCATTAGCTATAGCAAGCGAATTCTTAGCTGAGCTTTTATTGTAATTCTTTTCTTTCACGTTAGAGAATAAAAGCAACAATTTGTTCTGTTTATTATTTATAATATTTAGTAACCAGGAAACGAGCTATATTTCTCCTTCAAATCCTCCAAACCCTTTCAAATCCTGGGACGCTAAAATTAATAAAGACAGTGTACTTGAAGGTAAAAGACGTGGCAGTTTTCCTTCTTCGGTCTTCAAACAAAAACTTTATTATAGAATAGAGCTGGCATTCATAAAATTAGAATACCCTCTAATATTATATCCTAACAATAACATTTCAAGACTTTTACTTATGTGTTGACAATATAAATATTCCTTTAAATTGTGCCCACATTACTCTAAATAATATGTCCCTCACATGTTTTTCTATTCTAAGAACATGTGTATAGTTGGCTAGGCCTAACTGGACAACGAACCACTGGGATGCGTCGCACAACATTTTCCATGTTTTGTGGTGCATTTCAGATGCTGCTTGTCATGTTGCCGGCCTGCTCCCATTTTCATTTGCTCTGTTTTTTAGTCCTTTCGCCTTTGTTGCTGTTTGCATTGGGAAATTACACACTCATTTGAAATGTGTTTGCTTTTGCATAGGAGTGTGCACTAGAAACGTGTTCCGTAGCCCGAAGCCTGCATCCCGTTTCCTGTTTACACTGTGCCCATATTTCCAGCTCTATCAGTTGGCACTCGAGTGGAGGAGTGTGAGGTGTTTGCACGGCGTGATGGTTGCATTCTGGAGGAGCTCATGTGTGCTGCACAGCACGGCGTGACAAGTGAAAGGACGCTGTGGACACTCTTAAGTGAGTTTTTCATTTGTCCTGTCAACATTCAGGCAAGACACTCAGCCGTCTTCTAAGGGCAATGCCTGTGAAAGTTGTTGACACAGGCTTAAAGTTGCCGAGCAAAGTGCTGCATAGATGGGTTAATACACCTGAGTTGAGCATGTATTAACGAGCTAATTGATGGGGCGAAAGTGTTGGTCTGTAAGAAGAGGTGTCCTTTAATAATATTGAGTGTGTGTGTGAAAAGTCAGATAGATTCAGGCAATTTATCTTTGATTCTATTAACTGTTTGTAAAGATTTAAGGAAAGGAGATAAGCCTTTCTTTATATGCAAACTATATATTATATATATGCAAATAATATACAAATCTATAGATAGTCAATTCATATATAGATCATTTATCTATCTTTCTCTAAATTATCTAAAATTGCATACTATGTGGTTAGATAATTACGAAATGTAATTAATTTTTCTCTTGCTATTAGTCGTTTTTCGTAGCCCCATAAATCATTCTTAATCACTTTTGAACTGCTTCATCTAATACGTTGCTCTTTCCATTATCACTGCGATTACTCATCACATTTGAAGGCGTCGCACTTGGGCCGGCCCGGCGTAATCCTAGCTCAACTTCAGCCAGATTGACCTTAAGAGTGATAAGTTTGAAATGCCATTACCCAGTCTCAGCTGAGGCCAATCTATTGTCGCTCGGGCTGCCTAGGAAATGAGACAGCGCAACTGCGCTGAGAGAGCCGCACGAGACGTGACGACTTGAAGTACTTAAGGTACTTTGGCCGTGCCGCTGCACGCATGCGCACCATAACTCAAACACATGAGCCCGACGGCAGACCCGACTTTGGGCTTTTCAATTTTCACTCGACTGCACTTGGAAATGTGACCCGGCAGAGCCGCCGTCGTCGTCGTTGTCTATGGCCCCTTGACGCATGCCTCAGTGCGCAGTGTGGCATTTTTCCACAGTTTCTGTTTGCCTCTTTGCCTAATTTATGAAATCTGAAAATCTAGAGTTTGGTAGTTCAAGCACGTACCACGCACGAAGTAGCAAGCACTCGACACAGAAATGGGCATAGAAATTCTTTTCGAATGCCAGCAAATGTCCAAATCGCTATCTGCCCACTCTATCTGCCACACACACTCACACACACTCACACTCATTCACACAGAGAATTTGCCTTTAAAAGCTCTTGGTTTTATGCATATTGCAAGGATCTCTTTGGCAGGACATAACATTAGCACGTCGCGCCAGCATAAAACTCATTAAATGCTACCAAATTGGCCATCAGCAGTGGCAGCAGCAGCAGCAGCCACAGCTGCCACTCAGCCGCATCATTTGCGAAGCAAGTTGCAACATGCAACATGCAACATGCGACATGCGACATGCGACACTTGCCTGATGGCTGTTGAAGGACGTGCCAATCGACAATATGCAAATTTTGTTATTGAAAAGCGCCACCCGAATGGCCCCACGGCCAAACTTATCCAATATCTGTTGAGCAGCCATCGCCTCGCTCCATTTGCTCCCGACCTGTTAATCGTTGGAGGCAGACTCGTCTGTCACACATGAGCGCTAGAACACGGGAAACTCATCCCAGCTAACATCCTTCCATTTGCGCGCCCTGTGTCCTGCCTGCCACCGATGCTAATATCATCGGGAAGGCACGCTCATGTGTAAAGCGTTGTTTACACTCGCCCCCCAGCTGATGTGCATGCAAATGTGGCAGCAGTAGCCAGTGCCCCAAAACTCACATTAAAGTGTTTCAATCAAGATGATTTAAATACAATTTTTGTTGGCTCATGAATATAAATAAATAATAATAAACCAAGTATAAACTAAATAAAAAAGTAAATATTTTATATAAAAAGACGGCCTGAGAAATTAATAAAAATACATAAATAAAAATCAAACAATAAATATAAGATAAATTAAAAATTAAAGAATGGTTGACATAATTTAAAACAAGCAAAATACAAACAATCGACTTTAAAAAAAAAACAGACAAAATTTATCTATTTATCCGTCTAATATGTCTATGATTATTTATCTTATTTAATTAAGGTAAACAAGAATCAAATTTCGTGGAATGAAAATACTTTGTATTTAAATATCGCAAATATTTGCATAGCTAAGTTTATTCAACAGATCCATAAATAATCACATTTATGTGTGCATTTATCTTTAACTAAAATTGTTTACTTTTGCACTTTGACAATGATTTAATATGAAGCAGGAGAGACAGAGAGCGAGAGGGAGTGTGTGAGAGAGGACCAACTTTTGGCATTAAGCAAACACAACTTTGCCAACATTTTGTACTCTGTTTTCATGTGGAAAGCGGGTGTGTCTAAACAGTAGTTAACAATTTTCATTACCTTTGTTCACATAACTATACAAACTTGTATAAAATAAAAAAAATTAAGAATGTTTTACCTGTATGATAATTGGATAAAAAGAAATTCAGCCTATGGATATCCTTAATATTCTCTAGTAGACCTGCTTTCAGTTGAAAACAGAGTATCTACAAGTTATTAACTAGTTTTTGCAGCACTTGTGCTGGCTGTTCGCAAAAAGCGTTTAAATGCCCGTTTCGATTGAACAACCCTCGCTAGAGGGGAGGGAAGCATTTTCACACAGAATGTTAACGCTTGCTTGCATTTTAGTGTTGTGCGCCAAAGTCAATTGTTTATCAATTGGTCCGCATGGAAACAAACACTTCCTCCCCACAACTGTGTGTGTGTGTTTGTGGAACGTGTTGCATTGATTGTAATCCACTGTTGTGCATGTCTAGACATGTTAGTGCTTGGACGTGTTGCTACCTGCGAGGGCAGAGCCGTAGCTTCCCTAGGGCTCGGGAGACCTTTTTACTCGGGTTTTTTTTTTTTTCGTTTTTGATTTTTGTACCTACCTAGGGCGTCTCCTTGGAAATGGCTGGGAAAAGCGTACAGCCACTAAGACGAAATAGATTAAAAAATCATTAGAATGTTGATAAATTGCATTGCGCGACGGCGGCGAGCGAACAGAAAAGGTTAAATCTCGGCAGGAGGTGTTGGGCAAATTAAATAGATCATTTAGAGAGCGCGCTTCTAACTTCGGTGCGGTATACCTATGACTGGCTGTTCCCATGTATATAGAGTGCCCTCACACATTTAGAAGATATAAGAGCTCTTTTTGTTCGAAATGGGTTTATATAGGGTAGATACAAATTTGATAAATCAAAAATAATCGAAATCTATTTTGTACAGTTACTTAAGGGGAGACCTTAGATGCAGAGCTTGTCTTAGATAACAAATCACTATAATTTATACAAATATGCAAAATTACATTTAACTATTTGTAGTATTTTGTTTCATATCTCTTCGACTGCCCCCTCTTCTAGCTGATGTGAATGAATCTGTGGGCTGTTCAAACGCACAGCAAATTCAAAGTCCATTAATGCAATTCAATATTCACAATTCCAGCTATATTTGCCCATTGTCTTATCTGGATGGCTGTCAGGCTGACTGGGTTTGCGTGTATGTGTGTGTGTGTGTGTTTCTATCTGGGCATTGTTTTTATTTTGGCATGAAAACAAACGCTCGAGTGAGCCCTTCCATAGACATTCCAGAGAGTCTCGCTATACTCATTGTTGGCACAATAGTTGATATTGGCATAGGAAACGGCATCGAGTCGCTTGCATTTTGCATGAAAGCCGTTCGACATCGTCGTCGCCGTCGTCGTCGTCGTTGTCGTTTGTGTTGATGGAGTAGCTCCATTTAGGAGTGGCAACTGGCTTCACGATTTGCTTTTCATTTTGCATAAATATGCGCGGCTGTCAGTTGCAGTCGCTGTCAGCGAGCCCCCATTGCGCATGATGACGATGATCATGACGATGATGATGATGATGATGGTGATGCGGTGACGACTGTCAAGAGCTAGTAAATGAATATCTGTGCATTTATTGCACACACACACACACAGCCAGACACTCACTCACACATGCTCAGTCTCACCGAGTCTTTAATTCATGAAAGTTTTGCATAGTTTGCAAATTTTCATTCGGCGTCTAAAATTCAATTCAAGGAATGCTAGCGCTGCTCACTTCACACACACTCACACACACACTCACACACATGCACGAGTGTGTACTGCGAGTGCAACTGCAATTGCTGTTCTCTTGTTTCGTAATGGAGATCTTGAGCTTTGTCCGCCTGTCACTTGAAGCGTTTAATAAGCGCTCGCTTGATTGAATTAAGATGCCATTGTCGTCGTCGTCGTCGTCGGGGATCGGTGCGGGCGTTAAATTGAATTGAAGTTGCCATTTAATGCGCATCAAGCTGTGAACTTTTCAACTTTTGCCTCCTCAACTACTTGACATGTAATCTCAGAAGTGCTTACATATATCTTCTTCACTTCTTCACTCTCTATTTGTACTGTAAATGTGTTTAGCAGAAGTCAATAAACTCAATTTCGCTTTGTGATGAAACTCAATATTCCAACTACAGCTGCGAATGACCGAAAAAACTGGCTCAGCCATATATTGGCTTTGTTTCTTCAGTATTTCACAAGGAAGCTCTTTCTGCAGAGCATTCCTTACGAATTCCAAACTCGTAGCCAAATGGGTTCCACAGCATTAGGTTCCACAGCACGTCAGGCAAACAATCTGAGCATCTCTCTCATACACACTTTTATCAAATATTGCTGTTTACTTTCGTCGCTTTGTTTACATTTTTGTCTTCGCTGCCGCTTTCCGGCCTCAATGAAAGCCGCACACACACGCAGACAGAGAAACTCACGCACGCACACACATGCATTGGCTTCCACACTCACACACACTCGGCAGTGCAGCCATAGATAGGGCAGCAGCCACAACTTCGCCAAATACGTGTCGAGTCTGTAGAGCAGCAGCAGCGACGGCAGCTACTGCACGCCGCTCGCTTTGTCTTCGTCTTTATTCGCCTGTTTGTTTTGTGCTGTGCCTTCGTCATCGTCGTCTGTTGCTGCGCCTCGGTTCGTTTCGCTCTCCGGTTTTGGATCTTGTGCCTCTGGTCGACCGTCGACGGCGACTGCCATCCACAATTGTAAAATAGTTTCGAAGCGTGTTTCAAGCCGTCAACGTCAACGTTTGCCGCGAGCGGACTGCGACGGCGCGATTGACAACGACGCGAAGTATCTCAAAGATACTACGTACGAGCAAATACCTAGCCTCTGTGAAATGTAATGTAAATGTTAATTAGTTGGCCAGCTGCCCAAAGAGCAACGACAACATACGAAATCCACACCAAATGCTAATGTTAATCGAAAGGCAAAAGCCACTGATTCACCGAGTCAGTCGTGTTGCTCTCGGATTGCGGCAGTGTCCAGTGAAGCGCAGCTGCAAGGCGCAGCCATTTCACTTTCGGTGCATCCAATAGTTGCAACTTGCAATTGCACTCCAAATGTGCAGCTGCTCGGTCATTGGCTTCGCTCCCTAAAAAGACAATGCAATCGCGTTCAGCAATCGCTTGGCTCCGAGTGCGATCGCACCTCAGATACTTTCGGCACTAAAGTATCTTAGAGTGCGTGCGCCGAGCAATTAGCATGTAAATTCGTGTGTGCGTGTTAATTAAAGCCGCCTTGCTTAGCCGCAAAGCAACACCCCTCGCACGCAAATTACCAAAAAGCAAATTAATAAAACCCAAAAATATGTTAAACAGCCGCCAACAACAAGAATTCGCCTCGTATCCGTGCGCTACCGGATGACGCGTATTGATAGATATTCGCCATAAAGTGGAGAGAAATACAGCGATATGCAAATTCGCTTCGCTTTGCCGGCTGCCGTGCCATATGCTGCTGAAATTCCCCAGTAAATTTCGACTGGAAACTCACTAGCAAGTCTGACCCGAGCTGCAGCTAAACTCAGGTTTATTTATAAATCATTTGCTCAGCTCCAAAGTGCAATTAATTATGCAACATTTTGTGGCCGTGCTCCAGGCTCCATGTAAATAACAATTGAAAGTGACATCAGCGACGATTCGCACTCTCAACAATTCGACTCGATTTTATTATTTGCCTTTTTTCATTTATTTTTATAATTACTTTTTTGTTATATTTATTTATAACTCGTTGCGCGCTTGGCATATTTTTATTCATTTTTTTTCTTGCTTTTTGTCTTGAAGTGTTTTCATATCTTGGCGTTTATCGTGAGGTAAACAAGTGAAGTGAAGTGAATAGGGTGAGGAGAGAAACCCATATAAAATGTCGTACAATTGAATTAAATGCTAAACTTAATTACTTTGACTGGCTCAAAGTCGTATGAGAAACAATTTCATTTTCGTCCATTCAACATTCAACTCAACGAACCTCAACAGAAACATTGTTACAATGAAGTTTCCGGATTATGTGCCTAACAACATGTTGGTAAGCAACAGCAACGACAACAAGTGTTTTGCCCCAGGGTGTGTCTACCTCTCTGTGTGTGTGCGTGAGTGTGCGTAGCTTTTCCTTATAATTATAATCGTTAGGCTGCGTTAAATGCTCTATAAATCAAGTTGCTACGACTTAAATTATGAATAAATCCCAGCTCTGCCCCGATAAACCATCTAAATTGGAAGACAAGAAATATTTTTTTATGAAGGTTACATAAAACTTGACGCTTAGGAATTTCTCAACTGCTCCAAACAGGTAGAACGCCCTACTCAACTGAGAATAAAATAGAAATCATCATAAGTTTATGGGAAGTTAAAAGCGGTTTTTAGTTGGCGACCAATGTGAGCGCATTGTGATTATGAGTTTGCTTTCAGATTAAATATTAGGTCACAAGCTATCTAGAATATGTGAATTTGACATGGAATATATAATATGTGTACAAATGTAACTTATGTGTCTCATATGTCTCATGTATGATCTTTAAAGTTTCTCTTTGAACTTGAATTACACTTTGCAAAAGAACCTTATTTTCAAGTTTTCCAGCTCACGTTCCTCATAATATAATATAAAATATGTATAGGATATCACAAAGATATTATTAATGTTTTACAAATCTTATTAAAATATAATAGAAAATCAAAATACTGTGTTTAAGTCTTTATAAATTTATAGATATATATTTTCTGTTTTCATTTTCCATTCTCCAATCTATATTTTATTTTCGATTATATCTTACATGTAATATGCCCATCAATATCAATTGTTTGCATAGTTTTCTTTAACAGAGGGCAGCTCATTAGCGCTATGCTTCGACTCGACACGCTCACCATATGTGCAGAGTAAAGTGAGTTGTATGCAGTGCTCGCTGCCCGCCCAATTAAATTCCAAACATAAACAATAAAAGACTACAAAGAAAGCCTGAGTCGCCCTCGCAGCCGTTCAGGTTTTCCGCACGCCTTCACTTTGGTTGGAGCACATCATTAAACTTCAGGCTAATTTCACTTGCAATTAACTTAATTATAATTTTATCGCCCCGCTCCGCCTGAAGCGGAACTCGGTCACCATGTGTGCTGTGCTGCACCTAACACATATAGATCTATATAAATCTTTTGTTTAGCGTCTCAGTCAAGCGGAGCATAACACGAGAAAGGCTAGAGACAGATGGAAAACTAAAAAGCAAAATCTACAACAAATGCGTCTTATGCTAATTCAAGGATGGGTCCCGTTGCTTATAATTCCTACACCTGCAGACGTGAACAAAAATAAATATTTATATCTTTTGCATGTGGCCCACGCAAGCGCAACAAATTCTATTTTTTTTAAGTTTATTTTTTATATATGGCTTGAGGTCTTTTATTTTTAATTTAGGCACACGTCGCGGACGGCCCACGTGGAATTTATAATTTGTATTCTTTTTTTCGGTTTTTGTTTAGTTGCAAATGGTTTCGAAATTGGATGCGTCGCGACTACTCGTAACACTATTTATTTCTCGGCGCCCACCTATGAGTCTCGTGCATGGCTTTCGCTCTATTCGGAGGGGGGATTGGCTCGCCGAGAGTCTTGGCATCGAGTGCAGTGAATCACAGCGAATGCAGCTGAACGGGATTTATTTTTAATTGATTTATTTTCGTTTTATTGGATTTGTCTACTGATTGAGCTCTAATTAAGCGGACGCAAACCGCTTTCTGATGGACTTCAGGGTTGAGGTTCGCATGTCGAATCGAAAAAAGGAAAAAATAACACCACCCGCAGTGAGAGTAAATGAGATTTACGAATCGTAGAATTGAAATCAATTAATTGTCAATGACAGAAATATATCAACGGTATTTATTGTAAAATACCTGAGTTTGGATGTATTAAGCAATCATAGATTTCAATTGAATCAACACAATCGAATTTCTATGCAGCGAAAGCCAAGAATTCTTCGTATTAGATTGTAAATTACTATTGCTGTGGTGAAAGTCTTTTAGCAACTTGATCTGAACTCTCATAGTCTTAGCTCAAAGAATAGATTTTCTTTTAAAGAATTTGCTGTTTTTCCATCCACACTTGCTCATTCATAGCGCAATCGCACTGGCTATAAAAATATTTATTATGAGCCCCATTATTTTTAGTCATTTTTCTATTAGCCATCAAGTGAGTTGGGGCGTAAAATTGGAAAACGTTTCGACTGGGGTTAAGCAAGTGTAGTTAGTATGTAAATTGTAAAACGGAAGTCACATTTCTGAGCACTTCCGTCATGTTGCCATGGCGGCCATGGCGGGCGCCCATCCTTAACAAACTTCAATTAAAATATATTGGAATAAATTGAAGAGAAAAACACACACACTCGCTGAGAGTGACGGAGAGAGAATGAGAGTTGTTAGCAAATTATATTATTCGTCATTCCCTTTTACATACAGACACATACAACATATATAAATATATATATATTATTTTGGTTGCATTACAATACCTTTTCAATGTTTTTTGTTTTTTGTTCTTTGCAGGGCGATCGCACCACATGGGAGTATCACACAGTTTCGGTGACTCGAGTGCCCGGCTACGGGTTTGGCATTGCCGTTTCCGGTGGACGTGATAATCCCCACTTTGCCAACGGAGATCCCTCGATTGCAGTCAGCGATGTGCTCAAAGGTGGCCCAGCCGAGGATCGTTTGCAGTAAGTAAAGAGAGAACTAAGACATGCATTTCACAAACTGTTCCGCAACCTCAAGCAGCGACTCCCTAAAGCGCAAATGACTTGGCAAATATAGAACACAGCGACCCATCCAGCTGCAGAATATAATAAGTCCGATTCCGCTTCTGCTGCTGATGTGTCAGCTGTTGTCGCTGTCGGAGCAGGAAATTAATTGTTGTGTTTGAAATGTTTAACATGCTGTTTCTTTGCTCTCTTAATGTGCCCCCATGAGTTGGTACTCTCGCGATCTCAAATGGTCTTTCATATAGCAAACAAACACAAACTTTGCATTTCCTATTCGAAGAGCTCTTATCGCAATTTGTACAGCTCAGCTAGAGGCGAGATTTTCAGCTGTTTTCAATTAAGATTGAAGATTGTAATTTAATAAGAATTATCTTTTTGGACCTTACATATCCATCTATCACATCATTCATCTGAACCCGATCAAGTAGAAATTCCAACAAATCCGATTTCAAAATACCAATCCGAAAACTTTGGTCTTTGTATTTATTTGACATCCGCTTTCCGCTTACACAAACCCTTTTCATTGATCTTTCGTGGAGGCTTTAGGCCGAAGCGAACCCCTTTAGTATAGAAATATCTAATTTAATATGCTCAGCACGCTCTGACAGCCTGAGTTCATAAGTCCGGCAATTGACAGAGCATCACATCTGACATCGTTAATCTTGTGCTCAGAACTTTAAATAAAACCCAAAAAAAAACCTATCCGAGAAGATAAAAGAAAAAACGCTTGAAAACTTCAGATCACGTAGCTGGAGCCTTCGAATAATTAAACCAACGCCTCCTCGGCGTCGGTCTCGGCTGATAATAAAAATTCCAAAGCGTTTTTCAATAGATGCGGAGCGACCTACCCAATGCCACTTCGTGCCCGTGCGATTAAAAACTTGTCATAATCTTTTTTCCAAAGAAACTATTTACACGGCACAGAACAATTTGAGTTGTCTACCTGACGGACCGACAGACAGCCAGCCGGGCAGCCAGACAGGCAGACAGCCATCCAGCTGGCTGGCAATTTCAAAAGGAAAATGAGAAATCCCAAGAATAGAGCTGGAAAATATTTGTGCGGCGGCGACAAGTGTAAATTAGCTGCAACATAAAAGGCCGCCCGGCCGGCACGTTGGCCCAGCAGGGCTGGCCTGGCCGGGGCTGCCATGGGCTGGGCTGAGCAGCTGCCAAAACATGTATGAAAGCTGTAGCTGGAGTCGAAGTTTCACTGTTATTTCAACTGGAATGTTTGCCCAGCGAATACCTTGGCTGCGCTTCACTATACCTACTTACTGGCTCCTCCTTCTCCTCCTCCTCCTCCTCTACTTCTTCAACTACCATTTTTTGCCGCATATTTGAGCAGCTTAATTGCTTGGCTCTGGGCTAGCCGGACTGTCAACGGAAAGTAAAATGCGGCACAGATCCTCTAGCGTGGCTCTACGTAGGCTGTTCATGCGCTCTTAGACATGTTAATTATGTCGGCGCAGACATGCAATTTCCAGCATTATCATTATCACACAATCACACACACACACGCACATATACATACATAGAGCTAAGTATGTCTGCATTTATCTGTAGATGACTATCTACTATTTATTTTATTTTTAGTTTTTCCGCGTCATCCTCTTATGTTCCGTTCCAAGAACAGTTTGCAATTGTTGAGCAGGTATAGAATCGAAGTACCTTATATATATATAATAAATAAATATGTATATGTATATAGCTTGGCCCGCATGATGCCACTGAAATACGGAAGCCGCTTAGACGCCCCTATCACTCTCTCTGTCTATCTCCCTCTCTCTCTGCCTCTGTGCTTGTGCTCGTTCCGTCGCATCGACTCATTTCACGCTCTACTCTAGCCAAGCAGAAACCCCTTCAGTCGCCTTCAGTCAAGTTGGGTACAGACAATTGGCTGTCTATTAGCGTATGACTCCGATCCGTGCTCAACCTGATTTCTCTCTATCGCCAGCATGTAACCAGATATTTAAGTCTTTACCATTGACGATCGCTACGCTCCACGCTCCACGCTCTACTCTCTTGGCCAGTCACACGTATTGAGTAGCTAGCTTTACGCTCTTGCTACTGGATATTTCGTTAATGGTTGCTGCTAGACTAATGATTGTACAAATTTCCATTTGCAAGTCCAATTCCAATGGCACAAGGTCGCCTCCCAGTGACCTGCATCTGTGTGCAGTGGCACAAAACCGATTATCAAAGTCCGGTCACGACGTCGATGTCGACTTGAGTTGGTCCACAGATTTGACACATATTTTAATTACTGGTAGTCATGGTAGCTTGAGCCACGATTCTATAAATTGTCATTATTTTAATATATACGCTCAGTCTAGAGTCAATTAATAACAATAATAAATAATATGCCATTTAATATGAATTTTTATTTGTTTTCGTAAAGATTACTAATGAGTCGGGTTGTAGTTAAAGGTTTATTATAATATATATGAGCATTAATGATAAAAAAAATTAGAACTAATATTTTGAGATGATTACGCAAAAAAGTCTAGTAATCATATAGATCTTGTCCATTCTTTCATTAGAGTTTTGTAAGTGAAATCGAATAAGGAATAATAATTTTACCCATAAGGGTAAAATGGTTTTAATTGTATGTAAAAGATAGATAAAACAAGGCTTAGTTGGGCTCATATATTATTGCTATTTAAATCTTAAAAGGATATTTAATTATTAGATTGTTTACATTCGTTTAAGTAAATCTCTTTTGAAATATCTTTGATTTATATAAATATCATATCATATAATGACTCATTGCTTTACTTTATCGTATACGATATTATGCCTTTATCGTTCAAAGTGTTGTATATGATGAACCTTAGTATTAACCTGCCTGCTATATATTCAATATTAACATAATTTCCATCTCTCTCTGTTTGCAGTGTAAATGATCGCATCATCACAGTCAATGGCGTCTCGCTGGAGAATGTGGAGTATGCTACGGCCGTGCAGGTGCTGCGCGACAGCGGCAATACGGTCACACTGGTCGTGAAGCGTCGCGTTCCACTGAACGTGGCGGCAACGAATCCCGCACAGCATCAGCACTCGCACAGCATGAGCTCCGTGGGCCTGGGGCTAACCAACGGCAGTGGCAGCGGCTTGGTCGGCAGCCAGGCGCCCAGCGCCGCAATGTCCAGCATGAGCCAGCCGACGTCGTTGAACTCGTCGCTGGTGCAGAACGCGAGCAACGGCACGCAGCCCATCAAGGTGACGCTGAGCAAGGGCAGCAAGAAGGACGACTATGGCATTGTGCTGGGCTGTCGGCTGTTCGTCAAGGAGATCTCGACGAAGGCGCGCGACCAGCTGGCCGCCAATGGCTACTCGCTGCAGGAGGGCGACGTCATAACGCGCATACACAACACCAACTGCGCCGACACCATGAGCCTCAAGGAGGCCAAGAAGATCATAGACGGCTGCAAGGAGCGCCTCAACCTGGTCGTGCTCCGTGACATCACCAACCAGGCGGTGGTCAATCAGCTGAACAACTCGGGCCTTCAGCAGGTCAATGCGAATCTGTATGCCACGCATCAGGCGCAGGTGTCCAGCTGCAGCAACAACCTGGATGACGCCTACCTGCCCGGTGGCGCCAGCTACTCCTCACAGAATCTCTACGTGCAGCCGCCTACGCGCACCTCCAACGGGCCCAGCGTCAATGGCAACGGCCTCAGTGAGGAGAAGAGCAACCTCACGCCACGCGGACGCTCCCGCGGCCCAATCATGGATGGGGTCTCGCTGCAGCAGCTGGACCGACCCGTCACGCCCACCAATGGAGGCCGTGGGCGTGTGGATGAGCCACCAAGGCCACCACCGCCGCGTGCCGCCCAGGAGGACTTCTACAGCTCGCGACGACAGCTGTACGAGGAGCGCCAGAGCGCCGAGCCGCGTTTCATCTCATTCCAAAAGGAGGGCAGCGTCGGCATCCGGCTGACGGGCGGCAATGAGGCGGGCATCTTCGTGACTGCCGTGCAGCCCGGCTCTCCGGCCTCGCTGCAGGGCCTCATGCCTGGCGACAAGATACTCAAAGTAAACGACATGGACATGCATGGAGTGACGCGCGAGGAGGCGGTGCTGTTTCTGCTGAGCCTGCAGGATCGCATCGATCTGATCGTGCAGTACTGCAAGGAGGAGTACGACGAGGTGGTGACCAACCAGCGCGGCGACTCCTTCCACATCAAGACCCACTTCCACTGCGACAACCCCTCCAAGGGCGAGATGGCCTTCAAGGCAGGCGACGTCTTCCGTGTGATCGATACGCTCCACAATGGCGTCGTCGGCTCCTGGCAGGTGCTCAAGATCGGCCGCGGCCACCAGGAAATGCAGCGCGGTGTCATACCCAACAAGTCGCGTGCCGAGGAGCTGGCGACAGCTCAATTCAATGCCACCAAAAAGGAAATGAATGCCAACGAATCTCGCGGCAATTTCTTCAGACGTCGTCGGTAAGTGCCCGAATCTTAACTCTCAAGAATTACTCCTTTAATCCCAACCACTTTTTGGTTTACAGCTCCACTCATCGCCGCTCCAAGAGCCTGTCGCGCGAGAACTGGGACGATGTTGTCTTCTCGGACAGCATTTCCAAGTTTCCCGCTTACGAACGCGTCGTACTTCGCCATCCTGGCTTCGTGCGACCCCTCGTGCTGTTCGGTCCCGTCTCCGACCTGGCCAGAGAGAAGCTAGCCAAAGACTATCCCGATAAGTTCTGCACCCCGCTGCAGGACGACGACAAGACCAGCAACGGCAACGGCAGCAGCAGCGCCAACGGCAACGGCGGCGGCAACGGCAAATGCCGCATCGTCCGCCTCTCCCACATACGCGACATCATGGATCGCGGCAAGCATGCGCTCCTGGACATAACGCCGAACGCCGTGGACCGACTCAACTATGCACAATTCTATCCCATCGTTATCTTCCTCAAGACGGACAGCAAGCACGTGATCAAGCAGCTGCGCCACGGCCTGCCCAAGTCGGCGCACAAGAGCTCCAAGAAGCTGCTCGAGCAGTGCCAGAAGCTGGACCGTGTCTGGTCGCACATCTTCAGCACGCAGCTGATGCTGAACGACGAGGAGTCCTGGTACCGCAAGCTGCGCGACTCGATTGATCTGCAGCAGAGCGGCGCCGTCTGGATGTCCGAGTCCAAGGTGAGTTCGATTTGCAAGCTCCTCCACCCAACTCAACTAGTACTCAGTGCATAAACAACTTGTTGTTGTCTAGTGTCTTGTGTACACGTAGTGTTTAGTCTAGCTCTAAGTTCAGTAGCATTCATAGTGTCGCTGTCGCTGTCGATGTCGATGTCGTTGTCGTGAAACTCTAATCATATTTACATACTTACGTAACATGATAACATAAACAACATACGTGACGCGATATGCGTTAGCTTGTCGCCGCTGGTGATGGGGCCACGTTCATGCAAGAGATTCTGTTCAATGCAAAAAAAAGAAAAGAAAATGCAGAGATGGCATTTACATATTAAACACTTTCTAATCAGGCTGAAAAGGGCCTTAGAATTTGGGTCCTTCTACTATAGTTGAAAATTAACAAAAAAAAAAAGAAGAAATTTTGTCTTACTTTCAATTTTAATTAGGAAAACTAGACTTTCTTCAGTTTCACATTTCACTTTTATTTTTATTAATCTCAAACATACCGAAAATAATTTACATATTCCAAAACTCTCTATAAAGTATTATTTCGTCTTATGTAGTCTGAAAAAAAAAACATTATTAGATGAGAACTTTAAATACTGATCTACACTACAGCGATCTCTCGGAAAATATGCGGCTACAGCTGAGTCTCCTATAATTCAAAATTTCTATTCAATGATTTAATTATCTATATATATTATTATCCATCAATTTATATTTTATTTATTGTATATGTATTTAAATTTATTTATGTATATCAACTCCTCACACTTCCGAGTGATCGCTGTAGTGTGGTCTTACACAGACACAAGCTTAGCTAACTTAAACTCTACTTTAACTAATTTGTATTTATTTAATAACTCTTTGATTCTTTTACTCTACAACTGGTTATGGTCAATATTCTAATTTGATTTTCTAACATTCTTTTCCCCTTGAAACACCCAACACGAACACCTCACAAACCCCACCTGAAACACTCATATTTGTCTATATCGTTGAATAACACTCATGTGTGGGAGCAGCTTCCCGAGTCCCCCACTGAAATGCTATTCCCTCCCTACATAGCTCAGCCCTGCAAGCAAGCTTGCTGTCGCCCCACTTCGGTCTCGGTGCCGCGCTACAATGCGACTAGGCTTAGGCGCAACTCCTTTTCGCTAATCCCCCTTAACGATTGCACGCTAACACCGCCGCCACGCCCCCCGCCCATTGGCTACGATCCCGGGCAGTATATGCACCGCGGCCTGGTCTGCGCCGAGCGCGAGCCGCGCAGTCGCCAGTCGTATACGATGGTGCCCATCCTGAAGCCCGCCTCCTCCATGCCGGGCAGCAATGGCCACCTGCTGGAGGGCGGCGGCATCGACGGCGCCTCCGTCGACGAGGACGCCGGCTCGCAGTATCACAGCTCGCAGCCCAACTTGCTGAGCAGCAGCAACAACAGCTACCACTACCACCTGAACAGCCATGCAACGCGATCAGCTGCGCTCCACAGCGAGCGCAGCGGGCAACGTGCTGCGGCAGCTGCCGCCTGCCTGGGTCGCCGTGCCGTCTCCATAGAGCGGCGCACCACGCCCTACTACTACCACGAGCTGCTGCAGAAAAATGTCTTCGATTCGAGTCTGAATCTGCTGCAGGAGAAGGAGAAGAACAGCAACCTCAAGCTGGACACGGCCAGCTCCTCCACAAAGACGCTGCCTGGCAGCAGCCTTGCCGCTGTGGGCGGCAAGCAGGGCACGCTGCCCGTTGCCAAGCCACAGCAGCGACTGGCCAGCAGCAGCGCCAAGCTGGCAGCTGCCTATGGTGGCTTCGCGTCCACCAGCGACTTGCTCGGCAATGGCAACGGCAACGGCAATGGCAATGGCAACAGCAGCAGCAGCGCTGGCACCTTGGTGGACGATGGGGCCATGGACGAGGGGGGCTTTGGGGTGACGCCAGCTGCTAGATCTTTAAACTTGGCCTTCAATAATCTTTCCAATCAGATTGCCAATTTGAATAACTTGAATAGCAACAACAACAACAATAACAACAACAATAACAATGCTGACACCAACAACAACAATAACAACAACAACAATGTGGGCCGCAGCAACGAGTGCATTGCATGAGAACAGAAAAATATGTAGAAATCTAGTTGCCATTGCATGTAGTTGTTTTTACTAAATATAATTTACATATAAACTAAATGTTCGCTTTATGTGTGTGTGTGTGCGTGTGTGTGTGTTTGTACATATGCATGTATGTGTAGTTAGAGCATGCTCCAAATGTAGAGATCGTCCCTCTTGGCGCAACCCCATCAACACATAGCTAAAGCCTATATTTACACACACATTTATATACATATATATTAATATATCACATCTATTTGTATCTTCACAATATTAGCTTAAGTCTATGCAAAGAGATTCGCTCGAGCGATGTATCTTTCGCTCAACCATATACCAAATATTTGATATCAAGTTGCTAACTAAATGTTAATCGTTTTCATTTGTTTCTTTTATTTACATACAAACCAAAACAAAACCAAAAATATAAAATATATACAATACATCATCATGGTCATTTCCTGCTTAATCATCCCGTTAAACACGATGCATATTAATCAAAAATAAAAATCAAAAAAAAAAAAAAACAATTACCAAAAATCCTCAACACATCAACAAAAATAACGAAATACTCAAAAAATTGTCCTCGTCCAAAACTAAAAAAAAAAAAACAAACAAATATTATCATATATTATCTTGTGTTCGTCCAACAAAAAAAATATTTTTATTATTATTATGTATTCAATATGCTTGGCAATTCGTACGAATTTCAATCAATCGATCAATCATTCAATTTGTTATGTTTCATTTACGTTTCTTGTTGCTGTTTTACAATCCAAAAACGACACAAAACGTTGGTTGCTATTTCCCGATTACCGTTTACCGTTTACCGATAACCGATTCGCGTTAAATTTTGCAAAATCTCGAATATCGCTATGAAAAATATTTAAATTGAATTAACTTGCCTCCGCTCCTAACGTGCCTACATTTAACAAAAATCAACAACCCCAGCCCGTCGAATCCCTCTCCGATGATTTCCTATTCCCCATGACCACATCCCGTCTATCGTATGCATCAAGTCCCGAGTCTGACTTGGAGCTAAGTCCCGGGCCATCCGCATCATTGTCGCTTGGCAATTTGCCGCAATTGGTTAAAGCGAGCTCAGATCCATCGATTGCCACTAACCAGGATAACTTGGATAGGGATAGAGACATAATTGGTGAAGGACTACCACCTCCATATACGGTAAGAGGCCCAACCAAAGTATAGACTAAACAATCAAAAGAAAAAAAGAAAAGAAAAAACGAATCTTTAAGCCCATTTAAACACAGCGAGCATGCGCCCTACTAAACCAACAAATCGCGCCCAGCTCAGCTCAGCTCATATATGCATAGATCACCTACACCCATACCCAATCATCTCCATGTTGATCACAATGTGTGCTAATCTATTCCGCTACCCTTCACTCCACACCTGCTATGCACTGCCGACAGGTACCCTACGATCACGGCGTACAGCAGCCGCCGAATCGTCGGCAAACCCTCGACTCCAGCAAGTACAGCATCTACGGCACCAATGTGGCCCAGCAACAGCAGCAGCAGCCGCAGTCCCAACAGCAGCCGGGCGATCCCTCGGCGGGCATAACACGGCCGCAGTCCCTGTATGGCATCAATGCACCGGATCTGCCGCCGCGCATCGATCGCCAGTCCAAGCCAGGTGATCTGCCACTCAATACGTCGGGCAGCTCGTCGCGCAACGGCAGCTCAGGCGGCACTCTGGGCCGCAGCGCCCAAGAGCGCCTCTTCGGCAAGGCTGTGCTGCAGGACGATGTCCAGGCGGAGTACGTGACGCGCAATGCGCTAGTCGGCGCCGGCGGCGATACCATTGAGCGCCAGCAGCAACAGCAGCAGGCCTCGCTGGAGCGTCAGGCACGCATGAACGCGGCCATGGGCAGTCCGGCTCAGCACAAGGCCAACGGCAACGGAGGCCCCGCCTCCACCTACGACAGCGTCTCCAGCTACGACTCGTACAACAACACGCAACTGGCCATGCAGAACCTCGGCCGACTGGGCCCTAATGCGCCCGATGATCTCAAATCAGTGCCAAATGCAAGGTAAGCTATTGAACTAGATGTTGATATAGATTTATAGTGAGGTTAAATAAGAAATAATTTATAAGTTGGATTCGAGCTGATCGGACTACTAATAAATGTAGCACGCATTCGATCAATTAAAAATCAATTTCTTAGAAAAATAAACTCAAAGCTATCAAGCCTGTAAAGACTCCATTCATAAACTAGTCTGAAATTTGAGCCAAGGTGGAGAGATCAACTTTGAAAGTCTACTCCAAGCAATTCCGGTCTTCTATAAAAATAATGATGATAACAATGTAATCTATAAGCTATAAGACATTCGACCTTTGATCTATGATGTTCGCAGAATTTTCTGATTTGTAATCATCAAACTTATGAGATGCACTCCATCTTAAGCAAATAAATCGTATAGAGTTACTACAAAAACAATCTCCACTTTTGTATTAGGGCTCTCATCAAATAATAGCAAAAACAGTTTTGAATTCATATTTTGTTTTTCGATTTTATTAACTATATAATATATATTGTAGTATAAGAAATTCCATTTCAACTTTAATAATCAATTTTTTCAGTGGTCGCCCGTTGCCACCTGTGGGTCAGCCACATGACTATGGTCGCTCCGCACCGCACGATCATCGCGCCTTTGCGGCGGCCAATGATCTGAATCGACAAAGTAGTCCCGGCAGGCCGCTCTATCACGATATGAATGCCTCGCGTAATATTGGTAAGAGTATGACTTATCTTATATTTTAATCAGATTTATTTAATGAATTGTTCAAATTACATACTCTGCAGATCCACGCAATGGTACGCCGCAGCGACCTTCGAACCTGGGCTTGGACAGCAGTCCGCGCAAGCCTTTGGTGGAGACCAAAACCGATTATGGCAAATACAGGTATGTTTGATTGAAAGAGCTAAAGCAGTCTAAATCGCGCTCTCCTTGGTCGTTCGTGAAGTCATAAATGAAATTTTTACTTTCTCTTTCTCTAATGTTTTCGCCACTTGAAACGAATCGCATGCAATTTGAAACGTTTCGTAAATATGCAAATCTTTTGAATGAATTCTGCTGTCGATTTTCGCTTGTTGCCCGTTGTCCCTGTCCATGTCCGTGTCCCTGTCCACGTAGAGGCTACCATTTGCATAGTCCCCATGCACATCAATTGCATTTCAAATACACGTCGCATCGCATACAGACGCCCACGGCCCTGCAGCTCAGCAGCTTGGCGCGGCTCGGCGCCATGGATGCAACTGCCACGGCCACTGCATCCGGCCTGGGCTTCTGGAGTCGTAGACCCATTCCAGCGCCTCGCCTGAACATTTCGCCCATGCTGCCCATTGTCTCAGCCTACGATACGCTCGTTTAGAGAGCCCCACAACGAAATCTATTTCAACGAATTATTGCATCCACAATCAATTCTCCATATTCATAATCACAATTCGAAATCTTTCAATGAAAGTTTGTTTATATATGTCTTTAGATCTTGCCTGCATTTCAGTTTCCCTTTGTATTTCTATTCATAGTCTATAAAGTCCCTCTTATCCATCACATCCCTCTGTGTATATAGAGAATATTCCACAAATTCCTATGTCTATTGTGCAATAAACGACAAATGTATTAAAATTGATTGAACTATATTGTGTTTTAGTCAAATTCATAAATTATCTATTAATATATATTTCTATATAGACAGTCATCAGCTAAGTTTATCATTGTTTATCACACGTCCTATAATTATGTAAACTTTTTTCTCTTTCTCGCTTCTGTTTGTGCCCATCAACACGATTCATGCAATTTGTTTACACACACACACACTTCAATTTTATGTGCAAAACACCATATTACATCACCACCCACAACCACTGCACCACCAACGCAGTCGGAACAATTCCGTTTCGGCCGCCGACTACAGCAAGCTTCCAAAAACTCCACACGGCGTGGTGCAGCCGGCCAACGCCAACAATGGCGGCCAGCTAAACGGCAGTGCCACGCCCAGCAGCAATGGCAGCGGACCCTTCAAGCCGGTGCCGCCGCCGAAGCCCAAGAACTACCGCCCACCCGTGCAGAGCGGCGGCAGCAGTGGCAGCGGCGGCACCACGCCCTGGGAGAATGGCGTAAGTAGCCCAGCCAGCAGCCAATCACCTTGAGCTGTTCCATTTACCAAATTCCTTTTGCATTGCAGGACTCTGGCTCACCGCGCTCGCCCAATGGCTTCTACTATCCGCCCACGCCCTCCCACCATCATTACGGCCAGCAGACGCCGGCGCCCGGCTCGCCGCACCAGGGCCAGCCCAGCAACGGGCACATGCAGCAGCCCACCTACGGCGCCAACAATGGCACCTACGGCCAAGCGCCGCCCCAGCAGCCGCCGCCGTCGCAGCAACAGCAGCAGCAATACAGCCAGGCTAATGGCTACAATGGCAACAGCCACCACTACAACGGTGGCAGTGGCACCGGGCCCTACATAGCGCCGCATCGCGGTATGCCACCGCCAATAGGTGAGAGCAGAGAGAGAAGAGGATTGCAATTTTTAAATTCCTTTAAATTGTATACCTAAATGCAACTATTGCTAATTTTTATATTTTTTGGTCGCGCAGGTAATATTCCTCCACATACACCTGAGCGTCATGCACTCGATCTGGCTGGCAGTCGGGAGCAGCGAGGCTCCGCCTTCGAGTTGTATCGCAAGCCGCAGATAGGCGCCGCAGTGGGGCACCATCACAACATGAGGTAAGTGCAGCTGTCGTCTCTGGCTAAATACGTTGAATATTTCCAACCCGAAAGAAACCGAATCACAAAACAGATTGAGAATTTCTACAGCCAGTTTGGCAAGCTGTGTGTGTGTCAGAGTCTGTCTGTGTGAGTGTGAGTGTGCGTGTGAGTGTGGAGATTTCCTGAGATCTAGTCCAATACAAAACTTTACACACCTGCTCAACAGCTCCACATTTCTGTTAACGAAAAATGTTTTTATTTTTGTTATATGTCATTTTGTAATTTACAACTTTACCACAATCAATCAATCAGTCAGTCAAGCTCTCATACTGCCAACATATAATCATAATCATGCGGTTGCTGGTCATTATGTTTGAAAGAAATATGTTTTGAAAAAATTAAAAAACAATTCGCAATTTTTCACAAAACGCACAAGAACTCGCATAAATCCGAAAGATAAATTCGAATTTGTTTTGAACTAGAGACGCATAAATAATTATTGTATTTTGCAATAACCAAAATTATTAACCAAAAATTCCAAGATTAAATCACCTTTGCTGATTCAAAGAGAAACTTGAAAAAGGAAAAGAAATTAAAAATATTAAAAAAAATAACGAAAATAAAACATTTTTCGGGTTAACTTTTTACCAACAGTTACAATTCTACTTAGTCTCCACTATCTTATGCTAGACATTTTTCTCTCTTCACATACACTTTATCATAATCTATACTCATGCTGCGAGTATTTCTAAATTTCTAAACTATTCTCTTTAGATTTTCAAGAAGGTTTTGGGTTACGAATAATTAAATACCATAGAATTATGATTACACTTAAAAAAAACCAAAAAAACTAACACCCAAAAACGACTAATTGACTTTTAGTACTCTCATAAATGTTGCTTGAGTTGAATACTTAAACATGGTAAATGGTTACATTTTTTTTCATATATCTAAAATTTGGTTATTTTGCAAAATCTAATAAGTATTTATACTACTTATTTACCTATATATATCTCTATAAACTCTTTGATATGCGCTGTGTGTGTTTTTTGCGAAAGATTTGCAGAAAGTCGCGAAGCAAACTATGCAGGGCCTTCGGATTATTTATAGAAACTTTTGTAGACATTCGATTCAATCCATTTGCTGGAGGATAAGCTGAAGGCAAATGCTTTCCAATCCGTTCTTTAGTTCCCACCAGCCAAACAGGTTTTCCCCCAACTAAAAACTTTCTGCTAACCCAAAAAAAAACCCCCAATTCAAAAACTCTAGCGAAATGGAGCCATACGATGCGCGCTATGAGGATTATTATGCCATGCCGCCACCAGCGGCGCCGGCCCATCCACACCCCCATGCCCAGCCGTATCCGCATCAAATGCAACGCTCCCGATCCGCTCCTCGATACCCCAACGAGCGGCCACCGCACGCCCAAGATCCCAACTACTACAGCCACTACGGCACAGGCAGTCGCGGCTACAGAGGCCACGACATGCAGCCCTACTACGACGAGCAGGGTATGGAGCTGGCGCAGCCGCCGCCCCTGCCGCCGCACAAGAAGAAGAAGTCGGTGCTGAAGAGCCCGCTGGCCGCCCTGAAGAATGCGCTGATCAAGACGACGCGACCGCTGCGTCGCATGAACAGCATGGTGGAGCCGGAGCGCAAGCCGAAGGGTCTGCGGCGCCAGCAGTCGATGCTGGAGCGCGGCGTACAACGGCCCTACTATCCGGACGAGTATCCCACTTATCCGGCTGGCTTCGAGGAGCGGCCTCCGCTGCCGCCGCCTGCCGATCCGTACTACCGCTCGCACTATCCCCAGCAGGAGATGATGAACAGCACGTACCAGAACCTGGAGAGCGAGGACATCTATGGCAATATTGCCGGCACAGTGCCGCGCATGCCTCAGCCGCCGGACAACGGCTACGGCAGCTATGAGCAGTACGATCTGTACGCGAATCGCGCCTGCATCGATCTGGAGCGGCGCCAAGCAGAGGCCGCGGTCGGCGGTCGGAGTGGACGACGCATTGTGCGCCGTCACAGCACCACGACGGCAGACCGTGGTGGTGCAGCACCACCCGGCCGACGCCACATGCCACAGCATCCCGGCAGCGGCTACGAGCAGCAGCAGGCGCACGACATCTACCAGACCCGCCAGGGCGCCTATATGATGCCTGAGCAGCGGCGGGCGCCCAACTCAGAGGTCATGACGCGACGTCGCTTCTATCCGGGCGCCGCTAACGAGCAGGGCGAGGAGGCGGGCGAGCCCATGTATCAGTCGCGGCGGGAAATGCAGCGCGAGATGCAGCGGAATCACCTGTATCAGTCGAAGCGAGAGATGCAGGAGCGGATCATCCAGGGCAAGCGGGACATGGAGCGGGAGCTGAGTGCGCAGAGCAGCAGCCAGTCCGAGCGCAGCGACGATCGCTCCGAGCGGTCCGGCGACGGCAATTACCACTCGCGGCGAGAGGCGACGCGCAGTCAGCTGCGGGAGCAGATCTACCAGACACGTCGCGAGGCATTGGACAGCATGGCTGAGCCAATCTATGTGACCAAGCGGGACATGGGCCGGCCGGCGCCCATCTATGAGACGCGCGAGGAGAGCATACTGCAATCCCGTGAGAACGAGACGGACGAGAAGAAGGAGAAGGAGTGCAAGACGGAGCAGGTGCAGGTCGAGATCAATGCTCAGCCCGAGGAGGCGCCGGACAGCACGTTGAGTCGCTCGGACTTGCAGAAGTCCTCGGACACAGTCATTGAGAATCCATTGACGGCCGGCGTGGGCCAAGCGCCGCTGGTGCAAGACGAAATCGACGCGGATGAGGAGGAGTCGAATGAGGCAGACTCCTCCGTGGAGCCGGCAGAGCAGCCCACCGCCATTGAGAACAACAAGCACAACGAGGGCATGCTGGCCAGCGAGACGCAGCAAAGCATCTCGGATGATGTGTTCGAGGCCACCGATCAGGTGACTCCACTGCCCCAGGCGCCAGAGCACACAGCCACCAGCACCGCCTCACCGCGTGCTCTCCGGGCACCCTTCCACATCTCCAATATCTTGAAGAGAACAGCGCCGCCGCCCACTTCGCCCCGCGCCGACAGCTGCACCTCCATCGAGACGCAGTACACCTCGCAGGCCAGTCTGCCAGTGGGTCCTCCGAATGCCACCAGCACGCCCTTCAGCAGCAGCATGTCGCTCCCGATCGCGGGTCCAGTGCCAACCAGCGCCAATGCCAATGCCAATGCCAATGGCGGCCCCTTTCCCAGTCTGCCGCGTGAGCCGAGCACGACGCGCGGCTTCTTCGATTCCAACGGTGGCACGCTGGCGGACAAGCTGTGGCATGTCTCGCTTCAGATACCGCCGGGAGCCATTCCCGCCGGAGTGCGCCAAGAGATCTACTTCACGGTCAGCGATCCCCGCATGGGCCAGGCCGTAGGCGGACCGCCGCTCGACATGGAAAATGGTTGGTCTAGCTTTTCTACACTCTCGTATTGCTCGTATTGCTCGTATTGTTCGTATTGTGTTGTACCTCCTCCACTACCACCTATTGCAACTACAGCAACAGCAACAAGCAACAGCAACAACAACAACAGCAACTACAGCTACAACCAGCCACAACTTTTTACTAAAGCAAATTCACAAGTTTCTATATTTTGTTTCGTATTTTTTTGCAAATCATTTATTTTCTATAATCAATAATATATATCTGTATATTATGCAGTTATTTATTCACTTCTAACTGATATCTAAAGCTCTAGAAGAGTTGTATTGTTACTGTATCTATATACAATATTCTTTCGCATTTTATGTTTAATATATGTACGTAATACTAACTCTGTAGTTGCTTGCACTAACTCTCATTTCGGGTAAAATTGTTTATACTAATTGGTGAAAATTACTTTGATAAATATTTTATATATGTACTAACTTTTATAAAGCACACTTTTCGACTTTCTGAGCACTCTATATATTCATTTCTTTAAAACTAATACAATGATGATATATGTATAAAAATATCTACATATTTACATAAATATTTACATGGAATATAATTTAAATTAAAAAAAACACATATTTCACATATTATAAAACAAAGTAAAAATATATAAAAATAAAATGAGAAAAATATAAATAAAATTAAATAGGATTTAAATAATTAGGTAAACTTCAAAAAATGTTAATTCTTACTTAAGTTGTATAAACGTTAGACCCACAAAGTTTTTTTTTTTTGCAATTGTTTCCTCTTTTAAATATTGTACTCAAAAACAAAAATTGATCTAATTATTTTTAAAAGAATTTTATATATTTCATACAACATTGAATATTTGATATAAAAGTTGAAGTCCAAAAAATGCAAATGCTAAATATTTACTAAAAAAAAATAAATAACATGAGCGCACAACTCATAATCCTTGTATAATATGTGGAGGATATTACCTAAATATGATACAATATGTAAATATACAAAAATATAAAGCAAAAAGAAAATAATGCATGCATATGTTGCTGTTCATTCACTTAATTTACCTCTTTTTTTGTTAAATAATATTTAACTATCTAAATATTTCTCCTACACCTGTCAACAGTCTACCCTCATTGATAAATGTTATGCTCCACCCCACTATTTTTCCGTCTTACTACACTAGCCCTTTAACACTTATAGAACACGAAACTGTTATTATTTTGCTGCTTCTCGAAGGCAATTACACACACCAACAAAAGCATCTACCTGCAACCAGCTTTTATGGCCCGAACAGATGAAATAAATGCTAATCAATATATTATAATGCTTCCGCAGGTGAAACGATGCTATCGCCACTTGTCATGTGCGGGCCGCAGGGCCTTGAGTTTCTGGTGCCCGTGACGCTTAACATACCCCACTGTGCCGGACGCACTGCATCATTGGGTCTGGCGCTGAAGGCGACGGACAGCGAGAAGAACCTACACACCGAATGGGATAATATTGATCTGCCCAGCAACGCGGCTGCCCACACGGTGTCCGTCAAGGTGGATCACTTCTAGAGAGTTTTACATAGCTATAGCACATTACGTATCCTCATTAACAATCCACATGCATATATACACATTGAATGAACCGAACTATAATCATATACAATATTATCGATTGTAAATAGAATCATCTAGATTACATTTAAGCCACAATTCCAAGACAAGCGCGCAACAAATAAACGAAACTTAGGCATTGATTAGAAGAAAGCTTAATTTAATTGAAATTTTATTTGTTAATTGTGCCTTTAAGTGATCGAATGCTTCTGAACCAAGTGTCGTATAATAATATAAGAAAACGAGCTAAATTTAATCAAGATCAGCAAAAAAAGAAAACTGTATAAAAATTAGCATATAATTAAAAAAAAAGTATGTATATTTTAAAGAAATTTATTTTACAAATTTATATTATTGTAATCAAGTTTTGATATTTTATTCGATGTAATTCGCGAGTTGTTTTTATCCACGATCCGTTTTAGTGCATTGCAAATGTTGTATACAAAAGATATACTTTTATATAAGCCGTATAGCTACGCTTAGACTAAGAGAATGCCTATATAGCCAACAAAATTATTATATATACAAATATATATGTACACAAAATTACTTTTTGTATGCGAAAAAGATAAAAACACTTAGAAGCTTGGTAATAAATAAAGGAGCCACAACAAATATAAACAATAAATCCTATCAAATTATTTCTTAAATTTTTTGATCCACCAAGAATAGTGCAAGATGAGTAAGTATTAGTTGTATAATTTTTATTCAACCAAAAACTTGTAATTCCTATTATTCCCTTGTTGATGCTTCGAAAGGTTCATATATATTTTACTTCAATTCCGAAGAATAAAAACACATTCATTTTCTACTTACAAAAATTGTAAAATGCGATGTTTGAAAATGTAGACAAATACGTGAAATATATTTTAAAAACGTTTACAATGATAAATAGTAGCGCTAGGCATATTCTTCAAGTATATATACAAATGCATATATATTGATTTATTTATTTGTATTAGTTGTATGTATAAGTGTATAAATTTATATATAAGTGCACTGCTCGACAACGAAAATTAACAAAAGCTCGCAAAAGCACTTTTAATCTTATAGATTACATAGAGTGTATGCTTCCAGAGATTGAATAATTAGGTTTTACAATTACATAACTAAACGCCAGGAAACAAGTTTAACAGTCTTGGAGTCTATGGGCTCCTACGTGGATGGCGTGGTCGCTGGCGTTGTGGCGGTAGCAGCAGTTGGCAGCAGCACCTCCTGCTCGGGTATAACGGATACAGCCTCCTTAACGTAGCCATAGATATGTTTGCGCGTATCATTGACCACGTCTCGCACCATGGCCTGAAAGAAACTGCTGTGCAGCGGTGCCTCGGCGTAGCGCTCGTACTGATCGAGCGAGTCCTGCAGCTTTAATGTCAGGTCATAATTCTTGCGAACGACATCCAGTATTTGGTCCTCCGTCGGCGTGGACAAGCCCTGCTCGGCCAGCCATTCCTTAATTTTGTTCTGAAAATGCTTCACAATGGCGAGTATATTCACAAGAGCATTCAGTAGTTTGATAACGTCGTCCTTATATTCGCACTCCGGCATTGTGGTGTAGCGCAAAACTGAAGCGAATATTAGATATAGCTCTGTTTTAGACATCTCCAACCTTTTTTTTACTTACCCATGGCATGGATTTCTGTAAAGACTTTCTCCTCGCGATTCAGCTCGTAGTAGAGCTCGTCGTAGCTATTCGTTGTGGCCAGGAATGTGTCGCCGTAAGTAATGAACAGATTGAAAATGTTGATCACTTGCAGTGACAAGTGGAATATATTGCACTTTTTGACCAGCGTCTGCTCCTGATTAACCAGAAAGCGCAGCAGTCCAATCAAGGCCGACCACAGCTCCTTCCAAGGGTAATTGAGGCGCACGCGACAGCGCTTCTGATAGCAAAGAATGCGGTGTATGACACCAATACACAGCAAGTACAGCTCCATGGGGAATTTCTTCATTAAATGCGACACGATGAACTCCACCAGCAAATCGAGTAGTGTGGCAGCCAGAGGCTGCGATTTGCCCACGCGATCCACGTTTAGCTTGCGGTGACGCATTTGGGCGCGATGCAGCATCACCTTAAAGGTCAAGTTGCTGTCGTGCATCATTGAGTTGGCGTACTGATCCTCCGATATGCAGGTGAGTATCAGGAAGCAAAGCTTCAGATTGGCAATGCTCGACTCGTTCTTGTTGTCCTGCATAACAATCGAGCTGGAAGAGCACAAGAAATACATTAGCCGGAATCACTTAATATAGAAGCTCGACTTACCAATATTGAAAAACGGCCACGAGGAGGTTTGTCGGATACTGCGTCATGTCGATGATGGGTGCATTGGCCAGGTCAGGCGTTGGCTGCGTCAGATTCAATGTATTGCTCGGCGAAGGCGGTGCACTCGACTCCGTCTGGGGATGAGCCAGCGTTGTGATGAAATTGCGATTGAGATGCACCGCCTCATAGAGGGCGAGCAACAGGCCATTGTTAGCCTTGATCTGCTGCACTCGCTCACAGCCCTCGTCTGAGACAAACATATTGCCAACCATGCTCGAGAGCGACGAGAACCACGAAGAGGATTGCACATTGTTCAAGCTCTGTATGTACTGGCGGCAGAAATCAATCAGCGACTGCGAGATCATTTGACCATATCTACAAAAAGATAACAAGCCACTATATAAAACATTCCTTATCGAGCACACGCCGATAGTTATCTATGAGTAAGGCATTTGATTCATTATTTACCCATTCAACGCCAGCTCGTCGGCCAAAATGGAGAGCTGCACCACATACGGATTGGTTGCCTCGTGCTTGCGGTAATTGACCAGGATGGTGAGTAGTATCACAATGTCGTGACCGTGCTGGGCACGAAACGTGGGGTCGCTTAGCAGCCGTACAAACGCGTCGAACAGGCTGTGCATCATGAGGTACTCGAAGAGCACATTCTGCCCGACATCCGTGCCAGTCACCAGCACCAGCAACAGCTTAAGGCACATGAACCGGGCGTTCTCCGTGACGTCGCCAAGCAGAATGCGATTGCAGTACTGCATGAGCAGCTTCAGCCATTCGTCCATTGTCTCGTGGGCAAAGATCTCGTTCAGAATGTTCGAGCTGGCGTCCGTGTTGCACTTCTTGAATATGCCGTAAAAGAGCGAGCACAATGTTTGCAGACTGTTGCACAGACGCTTGGGATGATCCTCTAGAGAAGTTGAGGAGGTGTTTACAAAGCTATTCATTTAAGTGCTCCAGCTCTTACCCCTCGAGGTGTCCAGCATTTCGATGCATTTCTGGAAAAGCGTGTTCAGGTTCGGCTTCACCACTTGCAGCTGTTCGTTGTTTAGCTTGCTGACTTGGTCCTCTAGGGACTCGAAATTGGGCTGCAGCAGGAAGAACTCATGCCAGAACTCCGGACTGTCCGCGCTGGGGTCCTCCCCGCGGCACAGCAACTCATAAATGTAAACAACCTACAAAATGAAAATATCACAGACGGCCGACATATGAGTATCGTGCAAACCTTCTCCTTTGGCCGCTTTGTGGAACCGCTGCCGCTCCGTTTTCGTGACGTCATCGCAATGGAGTCAATTTGTTTAACTGTAGAATAACTAAACCAGGAGTGAACGTCAGGCGTTTGTTGCTACTTTTGCTGGCAGTTCGACTCCAGCTCCGTCACTCAATACACGCTCATGCCAATGGGCGAGATTGAAACGTGTAGGCACGATGACTTTTCGTAATATTTACCAACACTGCTCGGCCAGCTGTTGTGCGAGTTGATTCCATTTTCGGAACCAGTTTTTTTGTTCAACTTTTAGGGACACGGGCTAGTTTGCTTTTATAAATCGCTCGATCAAACTTAATAATCAAGGTTTTACAGCTGAGCACCGTAATACTCCTGCGTTCAGATAAGCTATTCGAAGTTAGACAAGTGCAAAATAGTAAACTGTGCGTCGAACTCGCAGGCCACAAAGCCAATTTCTTCTTGTCATTCGCGACAACAGAAACAGCAGCAACAACAACTTGGGCAAAAAAAAAAGTAAAGAAAAGAAAGGAAAAGAAGGTGAAATCATGTCCAGTCTGCCACGTCGCATCATAAAGGAGACGCAGCGCTTGATGCAGGAGCCGGTGCCCGGCATCAATGCGATTCCCGATGAAAACAATGCACGCTACTTCCATGTGGTTGTCGCCGGCCCCAACGACTCGCCCTTCGAAGGCGGCGTCTTCAAGTTGGAGCTGTTCCTGCCCGAGGACTACCCCATGTCGGCGCCCAAGGTGCGTTTCATCACAAAGATCTACCATCCCAATATCGATCGCCTAGGCCGCATTTGTCTGGACGTGCTCAAGGACAAGTGGAGCCCGGCCTTGCAGATTCGCACCATCCTCTTGTCGATCCAGGCGCTGCTCAGCGCGCCCAATCCCGACGATCCCCTGGCCAACGACGTGGCGGAGCTGTGGAAGGTGAACGAAGCCGAGGCCATACGCAATGCACGCGAATGGACGCAGAAATATGCTGTCGAAGACTGAAGCGTCGCCCGCTCTTAATCCCCTTGCATGCTGGATGCCGGTGGAAAGGGAGGCATAAATGCCAACTTTTTTCTTTCGATGAGCAAGTCGTCCTTCATCCCACAACCAATGCAGAGCAGAGCTAACCAACAGCAAACCCGGTAAAAGTAAAGGAGAACAAAACATTTTTATAACACACATTTTTTTGTATATTTAAATAAGTCAATGTCGAAGATGTGCAGATGGCGATAACAGTGAAGAAGTAATGATAATGCTATAATAAACGAAATAATACAAAATTCTATGTAAAAAATGCGTTTTAATATCTTGGGTACTATTAAAATTCAACCCATATTAAAACATTGAGAAAATGCCAAACAAGAAATCATTAAGTCTCAACATTTATACGTACATACACACATACATAAGCATAAACTCACACAGAGGAACGATGACTGGTTCTAGGAGCCATGAACGAATAAATAAAGCTTCTTTCCACCATTCCCGATTAGTTCATTGAGCTGGTTCGATAGAAATTACGCAGCAATCAGTGTGTTAAATTTTTGTTCCTTCTCGTGCTGCTATTTCACAACAAGTTTTTTTTAAGTCAGTCGATTTGCGGAAAATAAAATTTTGGAATAAATATGTCGTTCATTAAAAAATCGTCGCGTCTGCTGCAATCTCAGTTGCGTCGAGTGCAGAGCGTGCCAATAGCTTTATACCATGAAAATGTGAGCTTAAGCACAGATTTTAACCGCACGCCGTTTCCTTTCGTAACATGTCTTATACTATGCACACACACACATGTACACACACATGCACTCACACACACACATTAACGATTTGTTTTCATTTTCTTTCGTACGCGCAAAGATAACAATTACGTGCTGATAACTAAGTTGAGATTGCTGTACTTACAGGTAGTGGAGCACTACGAGAACCCGCGCAACGTGGGCTCGCTGGACAAGAAGGACGTGAGCGTGGGCACTGGCCTGGTGGGTGCCCCTGCCTGTGGGGACGTTATGAAACTGCAGATCAAAGTCGACGAGAATGGCAAGATCGTGGATGCCAAGTTCAAGACATTTGGCTGCGGCTCGGCCATCGCCAGCAGCTCGCTGGCCACGGAGTGGGTTAAGGGCAAGTCCATCGACGAGGCGGGCAAGCTGAAGAACACAGACATCGCCAAGGAGCTGCGTCTGCCCCCCGTCAAGCTGCACTGCTCCATGCTCGCCGAGGATGCCATCAAAGCCGCCCTGGCCGACTACAAAGTCAAGCAGCAGAAGAATGAAGCGAACTAACTACTAACTAAATACTCGAGTTACACACAAATATTAGCTATGACACCCGACTAGGAGTTGTCAATATTAGAAACACTTTAAACCCTTATTTTGCATTGAGTTTTAGATTATTATGAATGTGGCTGTGTAAGTAGTTATATAAGTCTTTGCTGTAAGGCTCCCATTTCAGTAAAGCCCTTTCTGTTTACAGTTTGTGAGATTTGGGATGCAGGAACTGACCAATATGGAATAGCCGGAACTGATCCTAACTGAACGATCTGTGAATGTGTGTGTGCGTGCGTGGAGTGATGGAGTCACTGGATCCCATCTGAACGATCTTTGAATATGTGTTGGTCTTAGAGGGCAGCCCACAGCTGCCCATCTATATTATTTGTGAATGGACAATATGCTTGCAGTGTGGATGGAAGCCAATTAAAATTCGTAGCTGTGCAAAATTCAAGCTTAATAAATAATCAATTAAATGTTTAACGATCTGAATATAAAATGCGTTTATTGATCTTGTTAATATACATTATACGCTGCCTGTTCCAGTTCCAATTGTAGAGGGTCGTTCATCGCGATTCCTACGATAGACGTACGCTGACTCCGCCGCCGCACTCGCCTTTTGACTTCACCTCGAATGCTGCAAAGGAAGAATGCCATTTAAATCCCTCTTAGAGATTAATCTTTGAGTCGACTTACGATCGTCGGCGTGCTGGCAGTTGTAATTGGCCATAACGCAGGAGCTGCCGAAGGTGAGAAGACGCTCCTTGCTGCTGTTCTTGGCCCTGGCGCAGACAGGCTCGTAGTCATCTCCGCAGGCACGAGCACAGCTGTTGATCGTCTTCTTCGAGTCCTTGGCCGGGTTGGCGAGCACGAATGCCAGCAGGCACAGAGCTAATTAGCAGAGCATAGCAGATTATTTCAAATACTTATTGTTCTACTAAGGGATTTACTTCTAGTCTAATTCCCTGAATTGTCTATATGTATACCTGAACTATTTTCGCTAATCTCTAAAGTTGGCAAGGTCAGTTTGCTGTGAACTGCAATCTGTATTTGGGTCACGAAATTATAGCTTATATTCTGATTATTACTGCCCGATTTCGTTATCATATCAAAAGTGTATTACCTGAGGTTCTATAGAAATCCCATAGAATTATACAACCTTATTTCACTGGGGAGTTTTTAAAGTGCCTAGAAAGGCATCCGCTTATTATTTTCTAGTCATGTGCAAATACTCCCACGTTTTACCTGTACGGTAAAGCCTAGGTAAGCTATATATATATATATATATATATGTATATCGATCTATCGAAAAAGCTGTTGACGTCAAATCATAGCAGAATTATAATTGTAGCGACTGTCTCGCTTGGAGAGGCCTTTTAGGTAAATAGTAACTTACCCAGAATGGTAAACAGAGCAAAACGCATTTTTTTTTATATATTTCAAAAGCTTTCGAGCAAAATTTGACAGAAACCGGCTTTGAGTCGAGCTGGAATAGAACTGAATTCGAGACTGTGAGATTTATCACCTTTATATACAGCAGGTCCAGCTCAGCTCAGAACGTAGCAGTTGAACAATAGCCGGGGACACACACACACACAAAGGTTGATAGACATATACATACATATATGCATGTATGTATGTATGTGTGACTTAGACGACATCGCGATGATGGGAATCACTCATCCCACACTCAAATTACAGTGTATTAAAAAGTAGACGAGCTTTGAAGTGCATTTGTATGTGTATGGGTAGGTAAGAATGGCAATGGACGGGGACAACGACAGCGCCCGGGTCGATGGGAATGGAAATGGGAATGGGAATGAGAGGCACGCGTCGGATGGGGCCATTTAGTTTGAGGCGGTTATGGCGACATGTGCCCCCTCTCCATTACATCAAATGTGGGCAATTATCAAATTAGCGAATTTAACAAATATAGCAGAAAAGGCGTTTAATTAAAATAATATATAGTCAACATCTATAATCTTGAGCAACATTATTAGAAGACTTAGTTGTGTGTAAATGCGGTTTGAATTTTAATTCGTGAAATGCAAAGCTGCGAAGAGACAGTTCGCAGATCGGCAGACATATTACAACACTGGATAAAACCAATTTATTCACATTTGCATGCTTATCGCGTGCAATGAACGGGAATCTGCCCCTCTGATCTAGTTCACGTGACGGTTCTACGCACCAGCAGTGAATGCCTTTCATCTGGTTGAATTTAATGGATTTGTTTATCAAAAAAGCTCTGATTGTCATTAAGATCGGTTTAAATTCAGTGATGTCAGACCAGTCATTAAACTTTATAATGCCAAAACGGATTAAATCATAATATACAAAAATTAAAGTGCATTATTTCCTTGTTCCTTAACATGTATGTTTCTATACATATATTTTAAAGTGTTTTGAAGGTTTCGTAGTTCGTCAAGTCAAATAAATACGTTTTTACATATTAGCCATATAAAAGTAAATAAATGAGCTAAAAGCGAATCAAATTAGAGAAATAAGGACTACTATATAACATTATGAAATAGACATTTCAAATAAAACTGATATAATTGGAGGTAACTATAAAATACTTGAAAAGGGCTCATTTTATTCAATTGCATAGGGCCACGCAAACTATCGTTACTGAGTATCGATATTAAGTATGCTTGGTATGCCGATGTTTATTCGCATCTCTAGTTTTCACAAACTCGATGCGTCATTTCTGGCCTTAAACGTTTGCAATTTCACAACAGAAAAGAAAGTTTATTTTTCATTGGTCAAAAATTAGTTGTCCTTATTAGAATATTTATAAAAGGTAAAGTACAAGTCAAGGGTCTAACGTGAAATTGAGCACATATTAGTAAACATTTTACCTGCTTGCAAAAAACTCAAAATAATGGAGGAATATATGAAATTGGTCGCCCAATACAAATGCGATATAAATGCTAATGTCGATGTAAGCAGCTCCGAGAGCGACAGCGACTCGTGCATATCGACGGGACAAGCGGAGCGCCGAAGCACCGTTAGCCAAGCAAAAAATGTTAACGAGGAGAGCGGAAAGCGTAAGTCCGGCACAGCTCGGCTGCCAACTAGACGACCAGATCCCAATGTGTACAACAGAAATGCATTGCTTGCCCGTGAGAATCGTCGCAAAAAGAAGGCGCACATGGAGGCAGTCGAGAGGGAGCTGAAGGAAACACGAATCACAAACAGATCGTTGCTGAAAGCGCTTAAGAAACAATTGAAGCTAACACAGAAGCTCGAAAAAGAGTGCCAATACCTGAAGGACACACTGGGTAACTACAAAGAAAACAAAAGTGTAGCAACTCAACTAAATAAGGGTATTTCATCACCGAACAATCGAGCTGCTTCGCCGGAGGGCTCCCTGGTATCAACGTACTCAAGCAGCAGCTACGAGCCGTCCATGGAGACCGACTCCTACCCGGGCTTCCTGAACGCCGACAATGGTAGTGTAGCCGCAGAGCAATTTATAAACGAGCCGCCATCAAGTTCATGGAATGATTTTATTGACGGTTTATTAACAGATTATCAGCCTACACCAGCGTACGAGGACGAGAGCTCCACCCGATTCGTGGAGCACAGCAGCCTGGGTCTTCAGGAGTGCCAGCCGCTGGCCATTATCGATGAGCACAGCTATTTCAATAAGTTTGCGGAAATAGGTTACATGCCAGACTGCGAGTGGAGTCCCAGTCGCACTCCGCCCTCGCAGCTGCTGCAGGATGACGAATTCCTGATCAACAACACAGACAGCGGAATCATTGCAAGTCTATAGTGTAACGTGTTTTTTATTACATATTTTAAGAAGTTTTAAGCATAATTAGATTAAGGTACTTGAACGCGTTCTTTTTGTGAATCGATGTAATTCTTTCCATATTGACAACTTTGAAACTTTATTAGCCAAGCCCGTGGAGATTATGATAGAACACCAGCCCACTGAAGCAGCCCTTTGGCTTCGACGTTTCAATTTGTTTCACATTTTCAGGCCAGTTGGAGGCGAGTTGGATAGTTCATCCAGCACGCAAATGATTCATTTCAAGGTGGGTTTCCTCGCAGGATCTGCAAATAGCAAAAGTTCCAAATGAGACTATGATCATCTTTTTGTGCCACTTTTTCAGTTGCGGCCAGAATTTAGGACGAAACTCGAAATCTAACGGATTTCCTCCATATGTTTTGTTCCATGGCTGGAAGGAGAAGAGTTGCAGACGTCAAGTGTATTAAATACAAACAGGCGTTGACTTTCTGCTGTTTTTCTTTTTTTCATCAAATTTTAAAACGTGTCAAAATTGTACTAATTTATTTGGATTCTGAAATGTTTCAGCTATTTGTTATCACACAGTCAATGTCAGATTTCAATGATTTTAGTGGACAGTGAGGCTTGAAACACCGGTACGTACTTCTATCATAACTCCTTAAAGGCGTATATCTTGTATACCTTCAATTATTATTTGTTGATTTTGGAAAGAATTATCGATACGATTTCATTGATATGCATTTGTTATTGAGCCCAAATAAACCTATGACTACACAATATTTGTGATTATGAAACAACTCGAGTTTTACTACATCATCTTAGTGGTGTAGACCAATGAGATAAGGGGAATAATGTCGAATCAAAGATCTAGTTTTAAATGCACATTTATATACAGAGTTTATTTGCGAATACAAATTATGTTTTACAAACGAAACAAACTCAGAGACACACTTAGGCCTTGAGCAACTTGGCGTGGTATTCCAGATGCTCGGCCACGAAGGTGGCTATGTAGAAGTAGCTGTGGTCGTATCCCTCTCGCTGCTTGAATATGGTCTGGATGTGGTCGTTGGGGGCAGCTGCTGCCAGTAGATTTTCTGGCAGCAGTTGCTTGTTCAGCAAAAAGTTATCGGCCGATCCTTGGTCTATGAAGAGCTCTTGTGGGGTGCTGGCGTATTTGGAGACCAGGCTGGTGGCATCCCACTGTGCCCAGTCATCCCTGTTGCCGCCCAAGTAGCCAGTGAAGGCCTTCTCGCCCCATGGGCATCCTGATGGGTTTGCAATTGGGGCAAAGGCAGACACTGATTGATACAAGCCGGGATTCTTTAGGGCGCAGATCAAGGCGCCATGCCCGCCCATGCTGTGGCCGAAAATGCCTTTCTTTCCAGGCACAACCGAGAAATTGGCATTGACCAGCTCTGGCAGCTCCTTCGTCACGTAGCTGTACATCTTGTAGTGCTTGGACCAAGGGGCTTCAGTGGCATCCACATAGAAGCCGGCACCACTGCCAAAATCGTAGGCATCATCCTGGCCGGGGAGCTCCACTCCACGTGGCGAGGTATCGGGGTTCACCACAATGAGGCCTAGCTGGGCTGCAGTTCTCTGGAAGCCGCTCTTCTGCACGAAGTTCTCGTGCGTGCATGTCAAGCCGCTCAAGAAGTAGAGCACTGGGCATTCGGTCTTATCTTCAATGGCAGCTGGAGGCAGGAAGACACCAAAGGTCATGTCACAGTCCAGCACGTTGGAGTGATGTTTGTAGACGCGCTGCTCGCCCTCAAAGCATTTTGTGGTCGACACAAGTTCCAGCTTCATGTTCTGCAATCAAACAACTATATTTGCTGGGCAATAAGTGAAAGAATATATTTACTTCTAAAACAAGTTTGTTCTCGGTAGGAATCAAAGAGAAATGAACTGACAATAATTGCTTACTTTACACCGGTACGAGGGATGAATACTAGTTCCATAGTACTGTGTGCAGCCCTGAAATCATCTGAAGCTGTTAGCTGTGTTGTAAAACGCCATTATATACAATAATAAAATGCAGCAAAACTTTAAACGTTTGTAAGCCGGCAGCAATTTGAGTATTTCTGGCAAATAGTTGATATTAGCTGCAAAATAATGTCTGAAGAGGCGCCCACTACTTCTGGCTTTGGCTTTAAGAAGCGGAATGTCAACAGAAGTGCCGGAATGCGCCGAAAGAAAATCAGCAGCAGCAGCAGCGATTCAGGTGAGTAGAAATTGGCGGAATTCTTAAAATATAAGAGAAATGAATTTCTAACAAGAATATATTTCACACACAGCAAAGAATAGCGACGAGGAGTCTCACAGTAAATCCAGTGCCTTATTGCGTGCCGAAAATCGGCGGAAGCGTACAAATCCAAACTTCCAGAGCACCAAAACATTAGCTAAACGGCGATCAGATGCGAGCGGCGCAGCTGGAAACTTATCAGACAGCGACTCAGACTCGGCTGGCGATGCCAATGGCGTGCTTGTGGCATACAAATCGAAACGCGAAGGCATTCCCGATGGACCGCAAGATCAGGGCGCAACCTCCATAAATGAAGTGGACACCGAGCTGGACCGCGATGCCCAGGCAATCCACGCGCGATCTGTCAAAATCAATGAAGAGCTGGAAGGAAAGGCGGACGACAAGATCTACCGTGGCCTCAATAACTATGCGCAGTACTACAAGAAGAAGGACACGGCTGCTGGCAACGCCAGCTCAGGCATGGTGCGAAGTGGACCCATACGGGCGCCCGCCCATCTGCGCGCCACTGTTCGTTGGGACTATCAGCCAGACATCTGCAAGGACTACAAGGAGACGGGCTACTGTGGATTTGGCGACAGCTGCAAGTTCTTGCATGATCGCAGCGACTACAAAGCCGGCTGGCAGCTCGAAATGGACCACGAGGCGCAGCGGAAGGGAGAATGCGACTCGGATGGGGATGATACCAAGTACGAGATCCATTCGGACGAGGAGTCCTTGCCATTCAGATGCTACATATGTCGCAGCAGCTTTGTCAATCCTGTAGTTACCAAGTAAGCACTATTATATATATATAATTGTATAATATCCGTATGCTAATTTATCTATTTCCTCTTCAGGTGCAAGCATTATTTCTGCGAGAAGTGTGCGTTGGCCCAGTACAAAAAGTCACAGCGCTGCATCATTTGCTCACAGCAGACCAATGGCATATTCAATCCTGCCAAGGAGCTGATAGCTCGTCTCAAAACAGAACCCATGGAAGAGTTAGATGATGACGACGACGACAATGGCGGGAGTCATCATGACAATAACAGAGAGCAAGCGGTGAATGTGTCCTCCAGTAGCGATAGTGATTGATAAGCTGGCTCTTAAAAGTTGTTGGAGTTGTGTAAACCTAGAGTAACACATGTTTTTATAAATACAATAATAACTGCTCAGGTATAAGTGTGCTAACTACAATAGAATGTAATTTTTATAATCTCACTTGTGGTCGTGTTGTTCCGCGTACTTAAATTAGTTTTTGTTGCTGACTTTTCTGCTCAATTTTCTCCTTGTTCACAATAAGCAGCATTCGCTTAAAACGCATTAATTTTGGCTTTTACGAGTAGCTGATTGTAATCTTTGTGCTTTTCCACTGCTGCTGTAAGCAGCTTTAATGCATGGTGCTTAAACATTTGCAAAAGGTCGAACTACTAAACAAGGTGCAATTTAATGTCCATTATTCAATTGGGAAAAGTTTTAGCACTATTGCTGGTTGTGCTCATCAGTCCGCTGGGAGCCGGGCCTGCTGGGGCTGATTGCATATTTGGCTGCTGACTAGGAAAAACAACTTGGGGTTGAAAAGAATTCCTTTGCCGTTAAGGACAGCAATCAGAAAGCTTTGTAAACTTGTTTGCCTTTCATTGTTCGGCGCATAAAACCAAAATATTGCCAATATTCGATGCGTGGCGAGCCGAGACTGGGCCGCAAATTCTGACTGCTCCACGCACCACACATGCGAGAGCGCACAAGTCTTAAAAACAAAGCGGGCAAAAGGAAAATCTATGCTTGCTCGATGCACACACACAAATCACTTTGAGCTGCCCCAGACGTCACGCCGAGCCCCTTCGACGAATTTGCGAGCAAAGTTTGTGGAATAGTTGCAAGTTGTGAATAGCTAATTGCCAGCCCTTGCGGATGCTTTGAGAGCTAGAAGGAGTGCAAAGGGCAGAAAAGGAATAGATCCCAAATGCAATTGGCAGGCATAGAGATAAGCTGCTCTAATTGAATAATTCAGTTGGATATATCTTAAGAGAACTTGCAGTAAGCTCGAGACGGCTTTAGAAAGTTGTCTGAGCTCCAAAAAGTGTGCTAAGATAAATTGAAAAATATATACATGCAATGTATATATTAAATAAGTCTAAAATTGCAAACTTATGAATGTAACAAACTAAAATTGTTGCCTAATTAATTTTGAAATATTTATATTTTCTTAGTCAACTGCAAAGTTATAAAAGTGATAGGGTAACGCTTATGACTTAAGCTTGCTTTGATTTTAAAGGGCTCGGCCTCCAATTGAGTTTCTCTTCTCTATTTATTAAATTGTAATTAAAAATGTTCAGCTCTAGCAAGGGGCTATATACGAAACATATTTGTATTTATATACTACAACAACCGGATCGAATGAGCGTAATCTCTTTAAGAATATAAATTACTCAGGAAACTTGTATATTTTTCCAGCTTCCGCTGTTGAATTACAATATTAAACGTATCGTTGTTTGCTGGGCCTAACAATTATTATATAATTATAATATTCCAACGATATATATATTTACAACATCTGATTTAAATTTTGAATTTGGCAACTACCAGCGCAATTAATAAAATTGTAAATCAGAGGACCCCAGCTTTAAGTGGGAGACAAATAAAAATGAAAATAAGCCACAAACCGCACAAGTCACGTCCTCTCATTTCTAGTCAATCTATTGGCTGCCAGGTATGGAATAATTGAATGACAAAGTCGTGCATGACGAACGAAAGGAAATTGAATGGGCAGAAGGTTTCCGAGCGTCGACGATATGAGCTCCAATATAAATTACGACAAATCAGTTTTAATTATTTCAATGAACGCGCATACGTGTTGACTGACATTTAATATTGCTAATATTGAGTGAAATGTCATTAAACGTCTCGTACACGTACTCAACAGCAGCATCCACAACAGGAGCAGAATCTATTTTCATAGTCACACTTCAAATTGATGTCAATTAGCAAGTGGAATGTTGTGCAATGTCCTTTCGCTTCCTCCTCTTCAGAGGTAATCAAGCGTTTAATGTGCTTGACGCCTTCTGCAAATCTCGTTTAACAGCTCGAAAGGCATCAGCTCTCTTTGTCATAGTTAAGCTAATTATTCATACAATTTATAATTAAGTAAAGATTACAAACTTTAAGTCCAAAATTTAGTTGTCATACAGTAATTCCTTGGCTGTTAATTGATTCAATTAAATTTTAATTTAATTAAATTTGCGAAAATTCTCAAAATATACAGGCATTCCATTTTATATAACCAGTTTTAACAGATAAGCAGGGTATATTGGTTTTGTTAGCATGTATGTAGTAGGCAGAAGGAGGTGTGGCTAGACCTGCTATATCTTTATTATACAATATATGCATATGTGTATGTATATACATATATATTTCTTATATTCATATGGTAATACTGTTCTATTTATTGTGCGACATGTAAGCACACCTCGTGCGCCGTCATATGAGACCAACTGATGCTCTACGTAAACACGTTAATGTTGCGTATACGCCGCATGGCCCGTAGATTGTAAATAGTATTTGTGTTTGTTCTCTTATTTATTGGCTTCTAATGTCATTGGCTTTTATCCCATGGCCAACGTCCGTTGGCGTTGCCAGCGAGCGAAGCAGCTCAGCAGCTCAGCAGCTCAACTTGTCGTTTATTCTGTCAATTATCATTAATTTCGGAATGCTCCTGTCTTCGCCCGGGCTGACGCACCTTGTGTACGCCTCCCAGCTACGTGGCACGTACGCCGCAGTTAAAATGTCCCCAGCCGTATAAATTGTTATTGCTTGAGCGTATAATTTGACTGCCCGTTTGGACAATGCCTCTAAGACCCAGCGCACTGCATATTGGCTGATAGTTTGCGGGGCGTGGCTAGTCGCAGTTCCTGCTGATTTATTTTCATTGTTAGTTAATGGAGGTTCTTGTGTTATTAGCCAAAGAGACAACTGAGTTGTGCTTTGATATCTTGATATATATATATATATATATATATATATTGATATATATATTTATTATTGCATTATATAAAACTAATAATAGTTGGGATTGCCCACGACAAAGTCCTTCGAGAGCATTATTCTTGGTTACTTAGTATGTGATTTGTCTAATTGTTTCTTTTCTCTCAGCTGCACAAGGGGCAATTTGGAGCATTGAATGTGTGTGAATAGAGTTTGGCAGCAAGCAGAGTGCCACAACTGGTCCAAATAAAAGTGAGTGGGTCGATAAAAAACAGTTACAAGCCGAGCTGACAAAAGTTTCGCCACATAATCATAAAGTGCACGAAAAGTTTGCGAGAAACAGGCAGCAAAGGCAAGGAAAGAGGAGAAAAGGCGAGTCGAGAATGAGAGCAACGAAGAATGGAAATCGACAAACATCAATAACAAAATTGGCGTAAACGTAATAGCAATTTTAACTTCATTTTTTCTCTTTTTGCTCAGTATTTTCTTCGTTGTTTTCTCTCTGGCCCGCTGCAGCTGTATTTGCATTGCGGCTAACCAGAAGACAAGAATTTTTGCGGTTTGTTTTGAAGAAACTTGGAAAAGTTTCTCTACTTGATGTTGGCTTTGTTACAGCTGTAAGTGAAGCGATTCATCCTCTTCTACTACTTCTACTTCTACTTCTACTTCTACTTCATCTTAATGTTGTTGGCTTTGTGAGTGTTGCAAGTGCAGTGAGCTCTGCTGTGCCTGCACTTCCTGCGCATCCTGCCCGTCCTCTTGGCCGTCTGCCAAAATAGTGGTCGGAGTGCAAGTGTCAGAGAGTCTGGCCAACCTTTTGGCTCGGCGTGGCGAATGTTGTTACAAATGAAAAGCTCTGGCAGTGCCAGAGCCAGTAGCTGCGGTGAGGCTGGGGCTATTGGGAACTCTTATCAGGCAAATTGTAAAAACGCAACTTTTCGCATAACTTTTGCCACAGAGCTCGCTTTTATCGCGCTCCCCGGAGCTGATGGATCAATTTCGTATGTATTTGCCCCGCGGGAAACTTTGCTCTCGGCTCGTTTGTCACGCAGCACAATTTATAATTTAATTTTCGTTCTTTTTCACATATTTTTTAGCTTTAATTGCCAGGCACGCCCATATGAATAGCTTATACATATATGCGCACCGTAAAGCCTGTGTGGATAATTGTTTGTCACTATTAAGTATAAGATTAATGTTTTTTGATTGCGGCGGATTAATTTGTTGCATTTTGTGAATGCATAGCTGACCATTCGGGTTAATTTATAAAATAATTATACAATTATGTGCTCAAAGCCGGGCTATAAATTGCAATATAATTGGTATGCCGTTCATGGCGGAGCACTTTAAATTGATCAGCCGAACATAATTAGCTGTATTTATATATAGTAAATGCGATTATTCTGCCTTTAGCCTTAGCATGCAAGCAATGAAGGGCGTTGACTGAGAAGTATGTATAAATAGCAGACCAGACGGAGTTCCGGGTATCTTCTAGTCGGCTACGTCTATCAAAGCTCTCTTACTTGCTTTAAATTCCCTCATTCTGCCAGCTATTCGGATCTCATCTGTGGCTCTGCTGAGTGGCTGACAGTTCATATCCATAGAGACAATTAAATGCAAATTAAAATATATTAAATACAAGCTTTAATAATTGATTTATGACAATTCAATTTGCTAGCCAAAGCCAACATGGACTCAACCTGTCATTTGCAATGAGCTGGATGACATAATAAGTGTCTCATGTTGCCTTCTCCACGATCTGGATGACTCAACCACTTAGCTTATACAATTAAAGAGCTGAGTAACTCAGTTAGAGCAAAGTTAAACTCGAGCTGAATTCTGTAGTCAGACTATCAACATAAATTGTTTGCCTTTTAGTCAAATGGTATCCATTACAAGTCAGGCGAAGCCAACAGAATATATGCAAATGTGGCAGGGCACATACTCGAGTGAGGCTGGGGCCTGAACGGGAAGACAACAACGACTTCCGGTCAAGCTCACAAATGAGCAACAAAACCTCCCACGCACACTCACGCTCGCAACAAAGGACGAGCACAGGGAGTGCAATAAACAGACAACGAAACAAAGTAGGCGTATTGCTTTTCATTGCCTGGCTTCCCATTTGTCTGGGCACACTTGGAGAGATGCAAAGGGCCGTCGGGGCGCTGGCTCTGAGAGTTTCAATAAGGAAATATGTGCAAATAAAATAAATGAAAAGTGTGGAAAATTTTATTTTAATAAGCTCAAAGTGTGCGCAACAAAACACAACTTACACATGTGTGTGTGTGGGCGTGTGTGGGTGTGTGCTGAGACCATTGTAGTTGCCAGACAACAACAAGTTGGCGTTGCCATTTGCCCCACTTGGCCGCACTAAGCTGGAAATACTTTCATTATAAACTTTACGACAGGTTTCGCCACGCTGAGGCAGCGGAAGTGCGCCATTAACCGGCGAGGCAAACTTATTAGCTGCAATAAAAAATAATAAGCTGCAAAGTTATGTTGCAATTGTGGCGTGCTGCTGCTATTTCTCCCTTCTGTGTAGCCATTCGAAGCGAATCACGCGCACACAGGACACAACAGGACTTCAGAAATGTCAGTCAGTCAGTCTCCCTCTCTCTTTCCCTCTCTCTCCTTTTAAACTTAAAACTCAACTTATAGCTAAGAACTTTTCAGCTTCTTCGCCACATATTGCATCGTCTCATATGTGTGTGTGTGTGTGTGTGCGTGTGTGGGCGCGTGTATCTGTGGCTGACAGCCAAGGACGCTCAGCGCAAAGTCACTTTTATATACGTCGAGTAATTCTACTTAATTTTATTTTAAAAATTGTTCCACAATATGTTCTCCATCGTCGCCATGACCAACATCTTAGCTGCGGGCTAGCCAGGCGTTGCTCACAACAAAAGATCGAGCTGTGCATTGACACTGCGAACATGACAAAATTAAGAATACATATAAGTACTTGCCATCGAGGCTGGCTGTCTATGGGCTATCATCATGTTTCAGAATTCAGGGGACTATTTAAATTGTGAACATAAAGAGCTTACAAATTATTTTAAGACATTACACACACAATATCGTTTATATATCATGTAACTAAATATTTCTTTTCTGTACCAATAGCTGCTTACATTAGAACCATACATAATAACCCGAAATTAAAACCAGAAACTATTCCCCAAATTATCATTAAAGAAATTTGCATGGCGCTGAATGCTAATCGCATCGCATCTAAAAGATTTCAGAGTGTCCACAGTATCGAAATACTTTGCGATTTCTTTCGGGCTTATAATCTTTATATTTGCTTTACTCCACAGGATGTTGCATCTGCATATTTAATCGGAGGCTATAGTATCGCATTACGCTTATATAATTTTCCAATTTACGATTAATTTGCGTTTTTAATACGAGAAAACTTTAAGCAAAGCTAATCAAAACTTGCGCAAAGAATCACTGAAAGCTGACTCTAAATACATTAAAAGTGGAAATCTAAGCCCTGCTGGCCGTTCCCTGGTCGATGGTCCAAAGATAACAAAGAAAGACAAGGGCAGAGAGACAGGGGTAGAGGAGAGAGAGAGAGAGAAAGAGGGGACAATATACATAAATAATTTCAATAATGTGCTGCTAATACCGACAGCAACAGCAACAGCAGCAGCAGCAGCATCATCTGAGCCGGCAATAACAATAACTGCCACCACATTGCCGATAAGCCGTGGTCCCGCGCTGCGGTCAAAACATTTGCTAAGGGGCGAATCTTTCAATCATGGCAACGACAGAGCAAAGTTCCCATTAGCTTTACGAGCCTTATGCGAGTTAATGGCCGAGTCGCGGTTTTCACAAGGAAAAAAGTAAAAACTTTTATTTGGCTGCGTGGCTGGCATCATCAGGTGGCGTCAACAGGTAGCTCGCCGCGTTCACTCGGGTTGTAAAGCAGCCCCAATGCGCATTTTGATGTAATTTTGAATTATGTTTTGTTGTTTACAGTTCGGCACGAGCGCCATCAAGGTATTAAGCAGGTCAGCTAAGTGGCCCGCCTTTAAGTAACTCAAGTTGAAAACTTTCTCTTCAAGCTGGGCGTCAGCCTGGCTGTTTCTTTTGCCAGTTTGCCTTTTGCCCTACGCCAAGTTTCGTTGAATATATTTCACTAATATTGCCTCGTTGGCTTGCCTTGAACTCATTGTGGCTACTTTAATTGAAGCCAACAGTCTGAAGTTTGTTGCAAACGAAAGTAAACCCAATTTGACTCGAACGAGGATTGGAGGTTGTAAGTGCGCGTTAGCGATGCTACCTGCCACATACAATCCATAGCACAGGTTGTAATCAATAAGGACAGCTGAGACACAAGCACAGCCAACACTTGTGCGGCGGATTCGAACCAACCTCGTATTTGGCCAGGTTGCTTACGCTCTCTCGCGCTCTTAGCTCAGCTGTTTGTCTGGGGAATGAAGCGAGATAGCTGATCGGATCTTACAATACATCAGTTTTCCTATTTACATATTCTCACAGCGCTCTCAAGTAAAAATAGAAATTATTAAAATTATTAATTAATAATTATTATTTATTATTTTCCTGAATAAAAGAAAGAAAAAGTCCATGTGTGTAAGCAAATAATTTGTACCTTCGCACAGGTCTTCATATTCATATTTATACTCATACTTATACTCATACTCATACTCATACTCATACTCGTACTCATACTTATACTCTTACACATATTCATATTCATATTCATTTTTATATTTATATTCATATTCATACTTATATTAGTCTTCACTTTCATATTGATGTTTATCATGTTCATTTTCATATTTATATCCTTTCGAGAATTGATATGACGACTTGTTTATATAAGTCTTTCATTCTTATTTTAAATAAAACTTTTAAATTGGGATTTTACTAATGATATCTTCCAGCTAAGCCTGCAATGAGATACTTCATATTCTCTCAAACAATATTTTCTCATTATTCCAATTTCAAAGAGAAACTATCTCGCTTGTTGACAAACGTTATTTGCTCGTTATAAACATATTTGCGAGGAGAGTAAAAATGTATGTTAAAGAGTTAAAAGGAAACAAGAAATCTGATATAGTCCAAGGTGGAGTGCAGAGAGACCTGATTCGCCCCTTCTGAGCAGCGTGGTTATAATTTCCAACTGTGGTTTTAATGCGGAATGTGCATTTTACGACTTTTTAAGTGTCGGGACAAAGAAAACTTTTGCGCCAAGTCGCTGGAGCCGCGATTCTGCCAACTGGCAACTGGCACTGGCAACTGGCAACTGCGGGCGACACAGCAGCTGCTGCTGCCCCGCTTTGTTATTATTATTGTTTTTGCTGTTATTTTTGCTGCTGCTGCTCCCGGCGCACCTACAGCCAAGGAAGTCAAGGCTTATGACGACGCCAGCCTTATTTTCGTTAAACAAAATAAACTTTCGTTTTGCAATATTTTGCGCACAAAAACTTAATTTTATTCTTAAAGAATACAACACACAAGCACACATACACTTATGCTCCCTTATGCAGTGGGAAACCCTCACACAGGGCGCAAGCATAGCTACATTAGGCATTTCCGTTTCTGTCTCGTGCCACTCTTTCTCCTTCTTCTCTCTCTCTCTCTCTCTCTCTCTCTCTCTCTCTGCACGCAATGCGTTAAGTTATCGTCTTTATTGTTTGTCACATACATGACCTCACAATTGTGTGTCCGCTGCTTGGCATTGGCCATTGTGGTGCTCAGCTCAGGTCGTCGGAAGCGGAAATGGCATAAGTTGCTGTCGCCTAGAAGTTCACACGAAAAGCTCGTTCAATGAACAATAAAATGCCATAGCTACGAGCAGGAGTGCGACAACGAATGCAACTGCGACTGCCACGGCGCTTGCTGAGGGGATCCACAATAAAAGCGCACAAAGAAAACACTGTTAAGGGAATTGCAAAAGGCAGGATTTTTATTGGGGAAAAAACACTTCGTTCACTCTGGTTTTACAATTTCATAAATTGTATAAATATTTAATCTTATGACATATAGACATATTGAATTAGTAACAAAAACTGAAGTAGTCCAATTTATTATATTTGCCTGCCCGATTTCATATTAGCAAATGACTGTTATCCTTTTATACTGTACTTATACAATTGTATTGTAAATTAAATTTTAATTTTTTTTAATAAGAGGTATATAAAGTAAAGTATCGAGAATAGCGTACCATTTTGATTTACTCAACTATTGTCAATTGCAAATTAGATTATCTATTCATTAAAAATATCAGTTATATGTTTCTAATGGCACAGGTTAGGCGGATTGTCATACGATAAATGCTCGTGTACAACATGGCGTATGAGTTATGCTTCAGAAATTAGCAAGGTGCTCGTGCAGTCTGGCTGAGACATTGACAGGGGAGTGTGTCATAAGCTTAGGCTGAACAGAAAAGTGCAGTAGGAACATTTTTGCTGCCACGCCCAACCTGCTGCACGTTCTTCTTCTTCAGTTTCTTCTTTGTATTCAAAGCTATTGTGAGGCTGTCGGGAAGTTTTTTGCCGTCACCTTCGGCATGGTCCGGTAACAGAATGCCACGATGCCAGTGCAGAAAGCCAAAATCCAATAATGGCCTTTGGCTTGGAGTTGCCGCAGATTTACGCATACTCCTCCCTCCCCCTTCACACACACACACACACACACACACACACACACACACACACTGAATTGCTTTCAAATACTAATCTACGCGCCATAATTGAAAAACTAACGGTTTCTGTAACGAGTTTTTCGTGCTTTTACTGGAAGTGTTCCTCTTTTTTTCGAATCGTCTTTAGTTGTATGTGTATGTGTGTTTGTGAATGTGTGTGTGCGTCTATGAGTGTGCGTGCCATACTTTCTCTTTCACACGCAGCTGCTGGGCATTTTGTGCTCCTGTTTCACTTTGGACCCTTTCATGCCATAAAGTAGCAACAAGCATTTTTCCCTCAAAAAACACGCGCTCATATTTTTGCTGACTTTTCTGCGAATCGCAGAGAGAGGCAGCAGTGCACTCTACCCCATTTTGTTTCAGGTATATCAGACACTTTTGTCTAACAATTGGGTAAATTTACTATTCATTTGTGCATTTGCTTACATATTCTTAGCCAAAGCCAAATGGGCATTTGCTAATTTCCAAAGTAGTTGCACGAATTTCCCCAATTACTTGTAGATTCCACATTGCTCGACCAAACCGAATCCGTGGAAAAGTACCCGAATGCACATTTTTCAGAGCAAGCAAAAAACAAACGAAAAATCTGCATGAAATTGAAAAAATATGATGACACCTTCATTGCAAGTGAAACAATAACAATGGCAGTTTGAAAGCGAAGTCCGAACTGAATTGGACAGTTGCTGCGAATTTGTGGGGGTCGACGTGGCATGCGGACGTGGGCGTTGCTACAAAAGTGTTTGCTTTTGCGAGCGCGCTGACTTCAACAATTTAGCTGGGCACTTTTTGGCCAGATTTCTCGATGCAAAAGCATAAAAACGATAATTTCGAAATTCGTTTTAAAAAAAGGCCACGTCTTCGCGTGAAACGCAGTCAGATTTTTATACCCATACCCGTAAATCAAAGCGGCTATATTGGCTTTTTTAACTGGTTACAAAAGCTAATTTTTGTACTAAAGATAATCATTAATAAAAAATATGAAATTACTTTTCTGAATAAGAAGTACACTTGAAAATATTTCTAAAATATATATGTTATGGAACATTTTACTAAATTAATTTTTTTAATGAAAGCTCGCACAACTACTAAAAATATATACTTAAAAAAATTATTTATAATTATACATATTTATATATAAAATTATAAAATTTATTATAAAATTTTTGCTTGACAAAAAAGAATAAAACAATATTCAGAAATTAAAAGAAAAAGAAAAGCTTTTTCTAAGTACGGGTGAAACATAGTTAGGTCCAGTTCTGTAAAGTAAATGCTAGCTAAATGCAGAATGTTGGCTGGACACACACTCAAAAACTAAAACACGTTGGATGAGAGATTTTGGAGTTTTTGTCACGATCTAAGCCGCGGCTTTTTTGTTGATTGGTTTCATTGTGTGCGGCATATGTATTGGGATTCTTTTTTCTTCTTTTTTTGGTGCATAGCTGAGGTGAAGCGAATTTTCTGCGAGTGTAGCGTGCGCCCATAGCTCAAATTACCTGCCCAAGTGGCGAGCATTAAATTAAATACCTTTTGTCTGTGGCCATTAAATGAAACGACTGCGTCGAGCCGACAGGCGACCGAAAGGGGCAAAGGAAAACCAACATGGGCCATTTTTGGGGCGGCTGTCGGGGAAGGGACAAGCGTGGCGGCGCCTTCGTTCTGCTCGAAACAAAATGGCGTCGCTGAAATTCAATCAATTCGCACGTGACATGATTATTTTATGCTTTTTTATTTATTTATTGTGCATGCATTTTATTATTTTGTTTTTACTTTTTCGCTCTTGCCCCTTAAAAGGGCTCACGGAGGAACGGCTTGACTGTGAAAAATTCGTGATCAAACTGAGAGTCCTCCACAGTCGGAGTAAACCCAAGAAAAAAATTAAATGAATCGTTTTCACTTTAACGTAGGCGACATCTCTAATGAGCTTCATGGAAATGAATGTTCATAGAAAAGGGTTAAATGAATGTAATAGAAACACAAATATAAGTCGAATTGCTTAGAAATTATTTCGATTTTGAAATTCTTTTCTTCTTTAAGATTGTTATTAACTCCTTTAATGAATTCCTTGGGATTCTTCTTTTTGAAGGACAGAAAAAACAGAACGGATAACATTTAAATAAATATTAATTTAGCTATTTGGAACAATGCAATAGCAAAGATAAGCCATATTATACTCATCAGATCTACTAAGATCTGTAAGCTGTAGTTTGCTCAAATTCACATGCCCAAAATAATTTACTCTAAATACTCTTTAAAATCTAATAAATGCTAACCTTTTTTTATCGACTGCACTTCGATAACTTAATTCAGCCAACTTAATTCTGGGAAAAGTAAAAATCTGTTGTGGAATGCTTAAATTTATGTCTGCCGCTTGACATACGCCAACCCAAACAATATGCCCTTCAATATTATGGGTGTGCCAATAGGGAAAAATGAAAAAAAAGAAACAAACAATAAGGACAGGCAAAAGGACCGACTACAGCAGCGTCAGGGCATTGCAAACTTGTTAGTTACACTTAACGAGCCAAAAACCGTATTTAAGTCAAATGGGGGTCTGGGCGGGGCAGGGCCCGTGGACGGGTCGGACGGACACGGAGACGCCGTTTGTGGACGTTGGTGTCAAAGTAAATACAATCAATTTGATTGCGTGGCCTTTTTGGGCCCGACCCAACGGCCTATAGATTGATAATTTCATTCAATCGCTGTTGTCATTAAAATTGGCTATCTGGGCATTCGGGCCGTCTTATGTGGCCGACAGCAGCACTAATGCGAGCGAACAGGCACGTCGCCAATCTCTCACAGATAACCAATCAATATATACATATGCAAGTCGTCCGGCCGAGGCTTCACTGTTTTCTGTTTACTTCACAGAGGAATAAATTGCCCTTTGTCTGAGGACATTAACCAAATTGACAAACTGTTTGCAAAAAAAATTATATTTCGTCACGTTTGGCACTGGCCTCAAAGCAAATTCAAATTCTCAGCATTTATTATTTAAAATATTTTAGCTCACCCTGAGAATAGATTGAATTAGACTATTTAATGCATAATTGATTAAAGTGGGCAAAGGCTACATATTATATAACCCTAAAGTGCGGTATGCCTAGCAATAATTGGCTAGTCTTTTTAATTTAATTTTACGTAATCAATTACATTTTATTAAATTATAAAATCCCCAAAATACTTTGTAAAAAAGAAAAAGATAAAAGGTGAGAACTTATTACATATAAACATTCACACCGATTGTCCTATAAATATTGCCAAATCTGCCAACAATCTTTGAATAAATTATGCAGGCTAATTGCTCATTAATTTGTGCGCAATATAATGTATTCCAAACGGTCCAAATTGGTCATTTGGGACATTTTTTGAAGATAAATAAGTAACAAATGGTACAACATGAACGAATGAGCTTGCACAGAGGAAGGATTAAATTTCAAGAGCTAGATAAACAATAAATTTAGTCACTTAGTGGGCGAAAATACATAGGGAAACCCAAAACTTTCTGTAAGCCAAGGAACAACGAAAAGCACCAAGGACCAAGGACCCACAACTAGGCACGTTCGCATCCGTGTGATTTGCATTCGGTTGCTGCCGCTGCCGCTGCTGCTGCTGCTGCTGCAGAAGGACACTTCGATTGTTATCTTCTAGTCCCTTTTTGCGGCCGGATTGACAGGCGTGTGGCTGGAGCGGAAGCGGCGGCTCCTCCAGTGGCAGCAACATTCGCTGATATGTCGTGCCACTCACTCCCCGTGGCGGTTTTTTTGTTGCCTATCTGCAGACATGCTGCACGGCTGTGGGACTTCGGTGCGCGTCTCAACTTGTCGGCTTGTGCGCTTCTTGTGTGTGCCTCTGTCAAATGGCCTTATCGTTCGACTGACAGCAGATCCGTTTGCCAGACCTGCCGCTGCCGCCTGACTTATGGCCGTTGCAAAGCTCCGCTCAAGTGCCTCCTGGCTTAGCCAATGTTTCTCAATGGCGCTGCTTATTGAAATCATTTCCATACGCTCGAAAGCAGCATGCGGTCACAAGTCCCCGAATTCAGCAGCTGGAAACTGTCTGATCGGACTCGAGCATATAAGCTTGGAGTGGCTATGCAATGAAAAATTCACTTATTATAAAGTAAAGTATTAATAATAGACAACAAAATATTAAATAACAAGAAAGTAAAAATAAAAAACCTCTTGCCATAAAATGTATAACAATAGATAAAATCACTCAACTGCAGTTTTCATTTATATAGACTTTCTTTAAAATTAATAATGGGTTTCGACTCGCTTTCAAATACGGCCTTAAAAGGGTCTCATATTTAAATTGTAGTTCTAGATTTACTTATATATCTATCTATAAATCTATAAAATATATATTTTTTTTTGATTCATCGATTGATTTTTATTTAGAGATATTTTTTAGGCTATTCTCTATCTATTTACAAACCAATAAACTAAATTTTAAATCTATTCACAGCAAAGAGTATTGCATTCGCTTAATTAATAAAGTTTAAATAGAGGTTCTCAAAATATCGCTAGCAATTTAGATTATTTCTATTGAACAGCTTCGACATTTACGTCCAACCGCAGCAGTCTGGCTTGCTAAGCAGAGTTCCTTATGCGACTGCATTCCATTTGTTTTTGTCAAATTGATTTTTATACAATTGATTGCCATCGCTACCATTGCTGACTTGAGGACTTGCTGACATGCATACGCATACGCATCCGCATTCGCCTCAGAATCCGATGCGAAATCAGCGCTGCGCATCGCATCGCATCGCATCAGTTGTCACATGTGCAGTTGGGAGCGTGTCTCCGATGCGGTTGCAACTGTAGCTCGCTGCGACCATGACTCCAATTGTGATTGCGGCAACATTTACTCAGATTCGGGCTAACAGAATGCAGACCGGGATCGGGACCAGGAAACGGAGCTCGCTTCTGTCAGTCTCGCAGTCTGGCAGCCCGCAGAATGGCTGCGACTCTTTGGGGCGTATGCAAATTTTAATTTCAAGCATAGACACATAAAAATAAATTGTTTTTGCTTAACGTTGGCAACACTTGCCAGCATATGCACAACTTTTGGCACACACACACACACATATACACGCACACACAGATGTGTCTCTGGGTATGTGTGTGTGCGCTTGACATGCAGGCATTGTATCTGCAGCCTTTGAATTTTCAGAGTTTTTCCAGCTTTGCCTTGTCGTTTATCGCTTTAGTGCAAAAATTACGTCAGCTTTTATGCAATGCAGCATATTGATTTTTGATGTTTCCTTTTCCCCACATCTCTGCTGCATTTCCCTCTTCGGAGATTATGGCCGAATTTTGCAAAGAATTTTATTGATTGTTTTCCTTTTGCGTTACCAGCTTTTACAAATATGTACATTGTACACAAGCTTTCAACAGCTCAGCAATAGAGCAAATTTAAAAAAAAAAGAAATATTTATAAATTCTACATGCAAACGATTTGTTGCCAGGGGAATTGTGAAAAGTCCTAGTCTAGGTCGTGAAAATAATATTTCCATTGCCTCTCCAAAGTGCTAAGCCCATTGATAAAAGCGATATTGAACTTCAAACATACAAATAATATTGTTGCATGAGCTTTGCAGGCAAATACACAGTCTTGGAGTGTTTGCAGTCTTTTGATTCATATCAATACATGAGAAAATTATTGTTGAAAATGTTTCAGTTTTTGTTTTTATTTTCCTTTTAATTCCCAATTTGTTTAATATGGTATTTTGGAATTTGCTGAAAAGTTTATTGACGCACTTCTTGTGCTTTGTATTTTTAGACTTTTTTCATATCAATTTTATATATACTCAAACTCTGGTACAGGACTTGTTCATGGCAATTATAGCATGTGAAATATATCCAATTATAGTTTCATTCATTCAATGTTAAGCTTAGCAGACTTAGCTTGTCATTAGACAAAGACAAGCTTATTTTATATTCATCACCTCTAACAATTGTCTCTCATATTCCATTCTATGAAGAGGATGTCTCCATTTACTAGTGTACCCCTAACAGCAAACAGATTGGAATCCATACAGTTTACCTTACAGCCGACATTCACCCAATATCCCTCAGATGCACCTTTAAATATCTTATAGAGGATTTAATTAAGTCGAGTACAATTATAGTGATTGTTGCTTTCCTTGAGGCTTTCGGGGCAAAGACATAATTCAACGTTATGCAGTTTCACTATCATGCCAACAGCTAAGGCTAATAGCTTAAATTACAAAGTGTACGCACTTTGAGGTTGACTTCTACACTGCCATGTTCACATATATCCCGTAGAGTTTGTCGAATGCTTTCGTTAATAATATTACATTTCACGTCTATTGTAAAGGCCTGAAATTGTTTGACTATATATATCTAGTACACCATGTTGTACAAGCAGTTTGAATAGTATCTTCAGGTCGATTTGAATAATATTGATGTCGCACGCTCAGTTAAAAAGCTTAAATGGGACTTAAGGTGTAATGCCATGAATACGAAATGCGTCAGGCTTCGGCTTGTACGTGGGGGCGAGCTGATTGCCTCCTTAGGCGCATATCGCTCATACGCCACGTTGTATTTATTTGTTCGTAGCCGTTTGAATGGCTGCGGCACTGCAACTGCAACTCGTTAGTGATGGTCGTAAAAATCAAATGGCCCAACCGTCAACTCCTTCAGGCCCAGCGCCATCCGCCGCCGCCAACGGAGGCCCCGCCTCGGCTGACGTTGTTAAAAGTTGTCCTTGGGCGGCAGTTTTACGAGCTCAAGTTCTAGCAGTAGCTGCCATTTGCCGCTTGTTAGTAGTTAGCAGTTAGCAGTTGTTAGAGTTTCCAGTTGACAATGCTGGCAGCTGCATTAGGCAAACATCGGGGCTTGTTATGCTGCCAGTTGAAGAGGAAGTTTGCAACCTGAGCAAAGCCTTTGATTTCAATCGTGTCATATTCAACCTGATTTATTTCCATTTCGATTTCAAGTTCAGCTTGTTAAAGTATTTTAAGCTTCGAGCTTCAAAAAGTTTTATTGCGTTTTGTTTTCTCTGTTTTTTTTTTCGGTTTTTGTTTTTGCTTCTGTAGCCAATTTGCTCTAGCTTGTTTGCGAATTGCCTCGGGACACATTTCAATTTTCCGTGCGCGCAGCAATTTTAAAATATTTTATATTTTAAGCGTCTTGTTATAGTTGCACTCAAATCCATAATACAAAAAGTTATATCCCGGCGCGCTTATTGGCGAGTTCATCCCGCCGAAGCAGAGAAAAATATATAAAAATGTATATTGAAATTTAATAGCAAAATTGATTTGTTATGACAAAAACCTGCCCCGAGCGGTATAGTAACAAAATTCAGGATTTTGCTGAAAACTGACAATAAATTTAAACCTTTTTTTTCTTATTTTACTTCAGTAATTGTTTCTACCAACATGTTAATTATATACGCGTTTGAAAATCTGATTGGTGTTAGACTATACAAACATCAATAAACCATTATTGTATACCAATTGCTTATTTACAATTTATTTAACTTATTTATAAAGTCATTAATGAGTCCTCAGCTCTAGTGGAAGTAGGAATTCAGGCGTGGTATATATATTCGTGAGTCGATTTAAACCCATTCCGTCGGCTTGTACTGTGTAAAAAAGGATAGACAATGGCAATTCGTAATATATTCTCTGCGATTCCCAATTTGTTGAATAGTTTCAGAAACATATCACTAGAAACATATGCTATAGTGGCAAAATAGTTGTAGAATTTTCATGTTTTACATGATTTGCTTGCGTTTACCGCTGGCAGCTTAACTGGTAATCAGGTGCTTCATTTTGTATGTCACAGAATGAAAACTTCAAATGTTATCCCTTTTTACAATTCATCTACATCACAACTTTTTGCCTCTATATGAAGTTTCAGTTGAAATAATTTAATTAAAAAAAAGCCATGGAATATCACATTGCGCACCTCACAGGTGCTTTACAGTCGTAAGCTCATTTTCTGCTACATTTATCTAATTTAGAAAGTTTCGCTCAAGTATTTATTTATAATATATGCGACTATGGTAATGAAATGCTTTCATATTAAATAATTCCATGCGAAATTTGGCTTCAATTTAATTGGGTGCATAAATTAAAAAGTTAGCTCCGGCGTGAGTTAAACAGCGAACAGTGAAAGGAGCTTGTTTTGCATATCCAGTGTTGTTGTGCACACTGTTGACAGGGTTGCCAGCGTTTGCAGCTCTCATGTCCTGAAAGTCAAATTTGGCTGGCTGCGCCTCGTCTTGTGTTTGACTTAGTTGGCAGGCCAAGGAAAATGGATATGTTTATGTGCTGGGCTGCGCAGTTGTTGGCCGCCAGCCAAGTGCCGACTGCCTCAGACAGAAGCGGCCGACACTTTGGCCCATTGTTTTGTTGACACACAAAAACGAAAAGACAAAAAACTTAACAGCAAGTACAAATTCTCGAACAAATAGTTTTTGACGCGCCCGAACCGCAATGCAGTTGGTGTCACTGCGAACAGATATCAGGCGGCCAGGAGGCCAGCTGGCCACGAAGCCAAGAGCCAGCAGGAGGTCGGCTCCTGTAAAACTTTGATGCAATTATTTGCATGCGGGCGACTCATTCACAAACATTCAAAATGCAGACGCAACCCACTTTAAGCTGTGAAATGTTCGCCGGAAATCATTTCCAACATTTTTGCTTTAAGTTTCCTCGTTTGGTGCCCAATCAAAAAGAAATGCAATTCTTTGGAATTTAATTTATTTAATTAGTAAATAAATTATTAATTATTGTTGTGCTCGGAATTTGCTGTAGTGTCTTCTATTGTGCAGCATAACTATAATTCAAAGAGTGGCTGTGATTGCTTTCAAAAGATTTCAAGGTAAATACCTTGAGCGGCAACTAAATTTCGAATTTCTTATAAATATGAAGTATTCAATTAAAATTTACAAATTGCAAATTTGTGTAATCAAAAATAAATTGATAAATATTAAATATTTTCAGCTAATATTACTTTTGATATTTTTACAAGCAAATGTATTTTGACATTGCTCAAGATGAAAGTTTTTTGGTTTCATATACGAATCAATTGCCATGGTATGCCTACAACTCCTTTCGGCATGTTTTTATTAAATTAATTAACTCTAATAGAAATATTGACAAAGGCTGTAAATATTTGTCATTAATTAATTTATCCTCTTTTTGATAAGCATTTGGGTCATCAACAATTTCCAGATTAGCCCCCACGCTAATCTCCTTACCATTAACCGGCACACTCTATACCCTCTTTATGCATATTGAGAATACAATTTAATAATAATAAAATTTAAAGTAAATATATATATGTAAATATAAATATAAACAAAAAAAAAAAAAAATATATATATATATGTATATATATATCAGCTCCTACAAAAGAATTCGATTTAAGCACAAATAATATTATATGACAAACAACAACTTAATAGCAGAATTTTTAAAATGGGAAATAAACCTATTTTATTTAATTTTATTATTATCTTTTCATCGCTGAATCTAAAGCTAAATATAAATAAATATATTTATATCCATATAAATAAATATTTAGATATGCAGATATGCATTTATTATTCAACTTCAATCCACCAGCAGACTGCATATTTTATGAAACTAATTGCATAAAGCGATTAAAAATTAGCTTTAGCTAATTTTGTTTGAGAGCTCTAAACCAATTTGGATCGGTTGCATATTGCTGCCATCAATGGTGCCACTGCTGTTTATTAAAATTCAAAGCAGCTGCACTTTTGATAGCTCATAAAAAACGCCAGCGAAATTAGTTATAAGACAGCAAAGCGGTGCGAAGAGTTACATATATATATAAATGTATGTATACAGCTGTATGTATACAGGATTGACTTAGCTGGGGCAACTTTTGAAGCTAAAATGAAGCCATAAATTATACGAACTAATAATTATATGCCATCAAATTGTTGTAAGCCAAAGCACAAGCCAAGCCAAGCCAAGCCGAGCCAAGCCAAGCCAAGCCGAGCCAAGCAGCCAGTTTAACGGCCAACATAAATTATAGACATTTAAAATGGGGCGAGCGACGTGGCGTAGAATATGCGATTTTTATCACAGTTTATGCACTGCACACAAAGTTAACATAATAAGGTCAACACGCACAGGATGTGGCAAAAAGGGAGTGCTTGCGCCTGATAAGGGCGTGGTGCGTGGGCGTCGCTTTAATTAAACGGCAAACAGAGCCCAGCATCTCGCGTTCGCATCGGAGAGCAAAGTTCGAGGTCAGGCCGTATGGCCGTGAGGCCGTGAGGCTGTGAGGCCGGGAGTTTGTGCGGCTGTGAGGCACGGCAATTTCGTTCCTCTTTTTTACAGTCGAGCAATTTGCAACAAAATTAGCCGAAAACGGTGCTCCAGCCCGGCCGTGCTCGTTGAGAATTAGCCAGCCAGCCAGCCAGCGGCCAATGTGGCAGCGTAAACAAAAGATTGGGTTAAGGCTGAGCTTTGTCTGAGTGTGTGTGTTGGGGAGCACGGCAGGGAATGACATTCGTCAAAGCATCTGTGGCACTCTAAGCGACTTGCCAATGGCCGTTCGCTGACAAATGCGCTATTGTTGCCGCCTTTAATATCGGCTGGCTCCAGTGTTTGCTCCTGTTGGTCGTAAAGTGTGAGCGCGCTCAACGCACTTAGCAACAACAGCAACAACAGCAACAAGAGCAACAACAAAAGCATTTAAATTTTGTAATTTAAATGCAAATTGACAGGCAAATGACAAGCATTGCAATTAACGAGGGACTAGCGGGCGTATGCGCAATGCGGCACAGCACAGAACACCCAGCACGAAGCACAAAATGCTAAAAACATTGCCACATAGCCACAAAAGATGACTGAAGCCATAACAATAGCTCTGCATCACATTATTCAAGCATAGCCGAATGCTGCCTTTGCCAGGCAGAAAAATATAACAAGAATCTCAATTAGGTGCAGCCATGGCCGCCTGCTGGACGACACAGCAAATTCATCATTGACGGCAAAAGGTAGAAAAATCTATTTTTGTGTGGTTTATCCAACTCTGTATTTACAGAAAAAGTCTTTTGTTTTGATTAGAACTGTTTTCCCTTTCGCTTAAATTGATTTTCCTTTAAGCAACTCAGTTCCTCAATCGTTCTTGAAAACTGATAGCAAAATTGCTCGTCGCTTGCACGTGAGACTACGTTTCAGCTGAGGCTTTCCAGCTCATTGAGTACCGTTTTATAATTACCTGGCTGAAGATTATTTATATGTCGAGCCATTAGACATATGCACTTATTAAGAGAAGAACGTATATTTACTTAGCAACTCAGTGTTGTCCTTTAAGTTTGTGTTAAACTTCACTTAGCTATACATAATTATTATTATTATTTTTGCATTATTTTTGGGAAATAGGTATATTTGCATATTAGGTTTATAGATTATTATATTTTTTACCTGTTGGTATATTGATTTAAATGAATATAAATAAAAAATCATTATGAGAGAAATATATATTTTATTAAAAAATAAATAAATTCGATATCATCATTATATATCTTTGTTTTGTTTTTTAGAAAAATACATTTTTATTCGCAGTGCTGCTCGCTCCTATTTGTGGTCTAATGGGCGCACTAACGCAGCTGCTAGGCTAACACGCAAGCTGAAAAGGAATGCGAGTGTGTGTGTGTGTATGTGTGTGTGTGTGTGGCGTGTGCTTCAATCCCATGTAAGAGCGGCGCACCGTGTGCTCAGGCCACTCATTAAAGCCTTCGAGTGCCCACGCAAACCGTTCAAAATTGCAGTTCGGGTCTAAGGTCTATTACTAGCGCCGTTCCTTGAGCTTCGAACTGTCACTTAATGCGCGACGACGACGTCGACGTCGATGCCGACGTCGGCCTTCGAGTGAGTCCTTCGTGCGGCTGGCGTTTTGTTTGCTGGGTGCCATTTCGCAGGTTGAACTCTGAAGGCGTCGAAAAGGCCTAATTATCTTAATTAATGAGTGCGAAAGTGAAATTCGTGGAAGACAAATGTGCCGGGACTGCTTCTCGGCTGTCGGCTGACGGTTCTCGGTTGTCGGTTGTTCGTCCTGGCGGCAGTCACTCATTGGCGTGCACCGCAAGGACGTTTGTGGCTGCCGTTTTAATTGTCTCGCTTTGTGCGAGTGTGTGTGAAGGGGCTGCCTGTGTGTGTGAGTGTGTGTGTTTGTGGGTGATTTTCATTAATTTTGCTTCGTTTTTGTTGCTGCGGAAGATTTTGGTTGCTGTGCAGCGCCAGTCGCTGCTGCTGCTGTTGGCCCGCGGTTTTTGGGTTTGCCGCAAAGCGAAGCAGGAAAACGCGCTGGCAATGGCTGCTGCCCGCGAGGCGAACGACAATAAGTTAACGCCAATCGGGTGCAACCGACTGTGCCATACTCAGTCGAACCAAAAAGGGAATATAGGAAAATACAACTTAATCCTGATCTTGTAGACTTAGCCTTGCTATGAGTATAAGACTATATACATATTACATATGAGAGCCTATATACTCTTTATATTGATAGATAAAGGCGCCCTACAAACAGACGGTGGGTCTTAAAACAGTATTTTGGGCCATGCCGTCTAGGCGTCTTCTGTGAGGCGGAATGAGATTGTGGATTCTTTGTGGACGTTAAGTGCAGAGCATGATTTAAGTAAAGAGAAATGATGAATGTGCTGCGGAGCGCATGTGGAAGCTGTAAATAAAGTTCAGATTTGGCGTAAGGGAGCCTATGCATTAAATATGCCCACATGCTGTTATCAGTCTGTGGATGCCAAGTTCTGATTCCATCTGTGTTCCATTGCCGGAGTATTCCACGTCGATTGCGCAGGCGCCTTCCAGTGAGAGCGAGAGAGTGGGACCCATTCAGAGTGGACTCTATTGTGGATTGTATGCTCGACTCGGAAACTAGCACAACACATTCAACATTCACGCATTGTGTTTCACCCACTTTCCCTTCGCTTTCTCAGCTGTCTAGTGGGAGGGGTGGGGAGAGGCTGACAGAGTACAGGGTGTTTGTTTCTCATTGCTTGCAGTAATTAACTATTTATTTATCGAGAGCATGCTACAAATAGAGGGTAAAGTATATATTAAATATTATTGTTTGCATCGCTTTGCTTTGCTTTGCTTTGTTTCGTTTGAGTTGTGTTATAGAAGTTTCCTGGCGATTTGTATTACGAGTCTAGATTAGCTGAGGTCGATTCTTTAGTCAGGCATTCGGGTGGTGCAGTGGGCAGTCGAGCTCTACGCCGCGGTCGTGTGCTGCTGCTCCTGCGTGGTCGTCGTTGAGGCCACCGTGGAGGTCTCGGGGTTCTTCTCGCTAATGGCCAGCCAAGGGCAGCGCTTCTGCAGCTCCATGCGGTATCTGGGGTGGCTGATCGCATAGACGAAGGGATCTATGCAGGCCACCATCTTGCACGTGCAGGCCGGGATCATGGTGGCGCCCGGCGTCAGCAAGCTCTTATCCCCAAAAGCTCCAATCAGCGACATTACGCCGTAGGGCGTCCAGGACACGAAGAACAGGAAGCAAATCGTAATCGCTGCCTTGGCAATGCGAATCTCGGCCGTCTCCTTGCTCTTGTCCACATTGGAGCGCAGCGACTCGACGTTCATCTTCTTGGCCTGGTCGCGCAGCGCCTTCTCGTGGCTGAACACATGGCTCACAATCTGGCTGTAGTAGTAGAGAATCATGCTGGTGGGGCAGAAGAAGCTGAAGAAGAAGATGGTCGCCACAAACATGCGCGTGTCGAAGTTGTCCGTCAGGTAGTCGAAGGTGCACGAGGTCAAGTAGCCCTCGGGCACGAAGCGACCCCACGACTCCGTGTAGCAAGCCACCACAAAGGGCGTTGCGTACAGGTAGATGAAGATTATCATGGCTATAGCCTTGCCGTGCGTCATTTTGCCCTCCATGGGCCGAGTGATGACATTGTAGCGGTCGTAGGCGATAAACGCGTTCGTTGCGCTAGCCCCGATGCCCGTGTAGGAGCCCAGGATGCCGTAGATCTGGCAGCCCAGGTTGCCGAGCGCGAAGCCCTGGTTGAAGCTGTTGTAGATGAAGATGGGCGTCTTGCACATCATCAGGAAGTCGCAGATGGCCAGATTGATCACCAGGATGTTCGAGGGCGTTCGCAGCGACTTGGCGGCCGAGAAGACCCAGATGACCAGGCCGTTGCCAATCAGCGACAGGGCCGTAAAGAATATGTAGAGGGTGCCCAGCAGATAGTTCAGGGACTCCGGCGGCTCCGGATATGTCAGCCAGTGCTCGGGTATGTGTCGCAGCTCGTCCGGCGGCACATTCCAGCCCAGGAGTCGGGTCTCCGCCGACAGACGTGCCTCCGGCCGCAGCACCGTCGACACATTTCCGATGCCACTTACATTGTACTCCATGGCGCAGAGTCGGGCGCCTAGCTCGGCTCCGTCGTTGCCCCAAGACAAAATCAAAGTGCGCCCCACTCGCTGTTTTATATGCTCGCTCGCAATTGGATTAGCCCCATATCTGCATCAGCATTGCCGGATTACAATGCGGATTCGACTAATCTCTTAGCCAAATTTGCTGATTAACCATTTCGCATTGATTTTCTGTCGCAGACTTTAATCTGTGCTCTTTTCGTTCGCCATTTCGTGCACAACAGCGAATGAATTTCCGAATTTATCCACAATGTTAATTGTTGTATCGTGTCTGTGTTTTTTTATAATTGTTTTCAGTGAAAAATTCGATTCGGTTTTTAGTATTTTGTATCGAATAAGTGTGGATTTGTTGAAGTTTATGCAAACTTTTGGCATTTTATTTATTTATTGTTAAAATGTAAAAGGACCCTTAACAAATGACAACCAGTGCGGCATTCAAAAACAACACAGAAGGATACAAATGAACAAGGTTTGCGTATTTTTTTTTTTGGATAAATAAATTTGAACCAGTGCAAACGACAAATACGAAAATAAATGAAAAACTAATAGTTCGGTTGAACAATGTTCAGGCGAAAAAGGAAACATTTGAAACAGAAATAATAGTTTTTCATTTATTTCTGTGCAAAGTAATATTCGCTTACAGAAATTCCTTAAATGAATAAATAAAGAAATATCCTTTTAGGAGTTTCACTTACAGAGTGAAGTCGGATATGGCTTTAATTAAGAACTAAAATGACACAATTTGTGTGTTTTATTGAATTTAATATTTTTATTGTTCACTCAAGAGAATAAACTTTGATTCTCTTTTAAAAAACTTTTAATCAGCGTTACATTTATTTCCATATTTTTTCTGGACTATGCATTTTCTGTCAGAGGACTGAAATGGAAAATAATATTAAATATGAATATTGTTTACACTCCACACATACACACATATATATATCTATAAAGGTATGCATATATGTCGCTATCATTATTATGAACGAACGTTGGGCTGCCACGCCCCTTATTAACTCATAAAACAAAAGTGTAGCATACTTTCGTGCGCTCCCAAGACACAGTCGTACACAGAGGCAAACATACAGATGTGCAGATATGCGCGCGTGTGGCTCTGGGTGTGTGTGTGTGTGTGAGTAAGTAATTATGTGACGCTGGTGTGTGCACCTACAATTTGGGTCATAAATCATATGGAAAAAGTCCACAAAGGCATGCAAATATTCCCCTGTTGCCCCGTTAGGCGGCACACACACACACACACACAAAGTCTATACTCAAATACATAATGCCAATAGCAACATATCGCTGTGTATGGGTGTGCGTGTGTATGGAGGGAGAGGGGGTGGGGTGGGTGGGAGGGGGTGTATGTATACATATGCCTACCAATATGTTGAAAGTACCCACAAAGATTGATTTCCCTTTGTTTGCCTTTTAGCGTTGCGATGTGTTCACCTCAATTCCCTGCTACCCAGCCACCCAGGCGCCCAGCCACACCTAACCACCGAGTCAACCATCATGGCCCATAAAGCACACATTGGAAGCCGTGGGGGGTCATGAACATGGCTCTGCTAAAATAATAACCACGGGTATGTTAAACGAGTATTCAGTTGCTGGATTCGAGTCCCGCGTTGAGGTTTCTTTTACTTCTTTTCGGCGCAGGGTGAATGACTCCATCGGGAGCCAACACTTCCCATAGGAGCAGCCAAGTGCCGTGGCGGCTGCATTTCCAAGTAATTAAGTATAGCTGTTTGCGGCATATGATGCCCCCCGTGGCGTCCAGATGTTCCAACTTGATTAGAGCTTGCATAAATGGAACACGGTATATTCTCTCTCTCTCTCTCTCTCTCTCTCTCTCTCTCTCTCTCACACTCTCTGTCTGCTTTGTCGCAGTAATCGTCCTTGGAGTCTCGAGCACTGATTAAAGGATTTCATTAGACAACTACGGAAATGGCGTCAACGACAATTGACATCACCCGGAAATTGTTGCCATTGCAATACAAAGCATTTACAATCATTTCTCACCTGCACTAATTTCAATCAGACGTCATTAGAGAACGAGACTACATTTCATTAAGGTGAAATTGTACATTTAGTGATTCTTAAAGCTTTAATCATATCCTTTACTTTGCTTTTTCTTTATATGAATTCGTATTCAAACTGAATGTGTGTAAGTTCAACTATTAAAACTAAATCGAAAACAAGCAATATATATTATATCATTTTTTAAATTATTTTTTCATTTATTTTCGTTTTCTCTCTCTTTCTCTATGGAAGTTTCTTTATTCTAAAGATAAATTAATAATAATTATATAAATTAATTATTTGCATTGCATTGCTTTTTACTCCAAGGGAAAGTGCTCCCTTGATATCCTTTAATATTTGATAACTTAACAATGGAAAGTTGTTTAATAATTTAAATGTTGGCAGCTGTTAAGAGTCTCTTTTGCTCTTCTTGGGCTTCCAGCTGTTTATATATAGAACCCAATTGCACAGCCAACTGAAACCTAACTATGGCAAAAGGTAATTATTTGTTGTTGTTGTTGCTGTTGCAGCTGCGACCTAGTGCTTAGCTGGTCGTTGGTGTTAGCTTGAACTTATGTATTTGTATTCATTAACTTTATTGTTGCTGGTGTTGTTGTTGTTGTTGTGATTGTTGCTACGGCAACAACAATAAGCACGGTTGCGTCTTGACTGCATTGCATTGCATTTTATGCATTGCAGCAACAGCAGCGAAGCCAGCAGCCACACACTTCACAGCAACAACAACGACAGCGGCAAGCAGGCCCCAGGGTATAATTCCAATTTCAACACTTTACAAACACGCCACAGTTGCGTCATTAGCCATAAACTTTGCATGCGAAACGCGTCTGCCAAAGCCAACTTGCATTGGTGTCTATGCTACAGCGACTCTCTCTGTGTGTGTGTCTGTGTTTTGGGTGGCACTTAGTGCGCTCTCTGACGGAAATGACCGGCAGCAACATTGCCATAGACAGAGAGCTAAGAGTTCAACGCAACGTCAGGTGCAGCAGCAACGGCAGCAACAGCAGCTGCGGCGGCAGCAGCCATCAGCAACCAGCAGCAACAACAATGGCGACTTGTGCAACTTGCAACCAGCGACTGCAACACGGCCGGGACACTAGTTACCCCTCTGTTTGTTGTTTCATAAAACTTTATTGTTACATGCTTTGCTGTTTGTGCAACGCTTCAAGCTGAACATAAAACTATATCCACGCCCCTCGCTTCGCACCTTCTGCACAGCCAGTAGCAGTCAACAAATAGCACTGACTGATACTGACGCTTACTTGCAACAACAACAACAATAACAACAGAACAATTGCAACAATTGCAACAAGTACTCGACTGCCTGTTCATGCTGCTGTTCTGCTTTTGTCATTGGATGCCTTTGCTTTACAGCAAGTTTCACACTCTCCTTGGCAAGCATAAGTCCTAAACACTTTTACGATCGCATTGACGCCATTATTTTTATAGATGTCATTTTAATTGGCATTTGACAGGGTTCAAACAAATTCTCATTAATTTCAATGCATAAATGTGAAATAAAAACTTGTTTACTTCGTTTGCTAAATCAGCTTTGCCTTCTTTCTTTGCTTTCACTTCAATTTGTCTTATTATTGTATTCAATGACAAATCACAGAAGAGCAACATGTTTTTTTTCTATTGTGTTATCTTTTTGTAATATTTGATTTAATAGCATATCTAATATATTTAGAACAATAATTTAGTACTAAATTAAAAAATGTCTTCTACTCGTAAAAAACAATAGAAAATATGTTTATATATTTTTCGATAAGCCTATAATTCTGAATCCGATTCAAATTGTTTTAGACACTCAGTAAAATTGTTTAAATTTCATTTAATTCTTAAATGCAGACTTAAATCAATTTACCAGTAAAATATTTAGGCAGTAAAATATTTCAATGTTATTCAACACCTTTCATGTCAAGCAAAAAAAAACAAATGTGAATTTTTTGCTTTGCTACTTATCTTATAAAATAATCGGATTAAACACATTTAAAAGCCATTAGAATTTTTTAACTATTCGAAGCTGCAAAATATTAAATATTTCAACAAATATTTGAGCAATTTTACGTAGGAAAGCTACTTCTTAGCGTTAGCCAAGTGAAACTAAAATCACAAAATAATTCCTTTTCATGGTGAATGTGATAAAAAAATCTACACACAAGATAGAAGTTAAAGTAAAGCCCTTTTAACAACTTAAAATAATTTCCACAAAGTTTTTTCACAAAATAAAGAAAATTAAGGCAAACAAAAGGGTGGCATATGTTTATGTATGTATATATATATATATATCCATATATACTTTTATATATATACATTTTACTATTTTTGTTTGCCTGCCTTGAAACGCGCCATTCAAGTTTGTTAGACATTAGAATGTAGCTGCTTTTGAGAGAAAAAGTCAACTTAACATTGCAAGCCATAGAAAAAACATATGCAAGTGTGCGTGTTTCCACATACACACACACACAGACACACACACGCAAAGAGCAGCGCACATATAGCCAGCCGTGTTTGGCATTGCCTGAGGGCAGAGTGAAAAATAAACCAACATCTAAAATAAATATTAAAATTTGTGCAATAAAATGCTGAGCAATAAAACGAAAAACCTTCCTCTGTCTGGCTGTGTGGGTGAGGGTATGGGTGTGAGTGTGCGTGTAGATGTGGGTGTGGGTGTGGGTGTGGGCGTGTGTATGTGAATGTGTATATACTTTCTTATAAAGCATGTGCGGAAGTGGCAAGCGCCTCAAGTTGAGAAATATTAAGCTCACATCCATGGCTTGGCCTTGCCCATGCCCTGCCCGCAGAGTGTCCTCTGCCCAGGCTGTGTCTGCCAGTGTTGAAAAGCGCCCAGGGGTGGCAAGTTTATCGCGCTCACTAAATCTGCGCCACGGCCGGAAGTGATGCCAAAGCCAGGACAGCGCGGCAACCGCTGAGGCTGAGGCACTAGCAAAAGCGCAGCTGAAAGTAATACAAATATATATGAAGTAATGAGCGGCTGAAAGGCGACGGACTGAGTCGTCATAGAAGAAAGAGAGAGAGAGGGAAAGATGAGAGGGGAGGGAGGAGAACTGCTGTAAAAATAAGTTTAATATATCCGCATCAAGATTGCCCCAAACGGAAGTTGGCGTCTGTTGATAAAGGAATCCACTTTGCGGCTGACTTCGTCTCAAAGTATGCAACGGGCTTTTGCATTTTCCTGCGCTACGTTTTTCTTTCGATAGAGCAAAGCAAATATCACGAAGCCTGAGCAACTATGTGGCTTGGTGTGCGGGCGGCAAGGAAAACAGCGCAACACAGAGAGCAGCTAAGAACTGGCAACACTTGCACACCTGCAGCACACTCACACACAAGCACACCCAAACGCACACATATGCTTAACTTACTATGCTGTCTTGGAATTCAATAAAGCTCTACCCATGATTACTGCAAACAAAGCAAAAGAGCAAAATTCTTGCAACCTGTGCATCTGCAGTCGAAACTTAGTTACCTGCATGCATAAAATTTAAGATAGTCTGCTGGGCATAAGAGTATGAAAAATAGATTTCCTTGTACGTTAATAAATTGCTCTGAATATGCACTGCTATAGAAACCACAATTATAGCTCAAATTTCGAAAATGTATTAAATAGAATAAAGGGAAAAAAGGGTAGTGGGCTGAAAATATTTTTCTACTAATTACAAGATATAAGTTTTTTGCAGTATTTTTAAATAAATTGTCATCAATAAAGCAATAATTTGAATTATGTCAGTAATTTTTACACATTTTACACATCAATTTTACTTTTTTCTTTCCTTTTATATTTACGGTGAACTGATTTATACAGTCAAAAACCACGCATTTTTGATAGACTATTATGGAAAATAATAATAATATTAATAAAGTTAATATAAAATGAAAATTTATGGGCCAGAAACTTTTCTTTATCATAATTGATTAATTTTTTTTTTTGTAATAACATTTTTTTTTTCAGATAATTATTTGATTTTGCGAATATATATAAGCTTTATTGTTCAAAAGAATGGATCACGTGTTTTTTTTAGAGCTAAAGAAGTTTTAGTTATAATAAAATACAATTATATATTTTTTAATATCAACAAAACGGATTTATTTAATAGCAAATTGTAAGACAAAATTGTTTATTGCCGTCGTACAACAAAAATCAATAATTGCAATAGTTACTTTAGCATAGACAACAGCAGAGAATAATAACTAATAATATTTAATATTTTACTATATTAATTTTTTAAATATATTTCTGATTGGCTGGAGATAAATAACTTTCAATTTCATTTCATTTTGCAGACTCATAAAATTATTAATTTTTCAATATATTTTCTGACAGCTCTAAAGACGCACAAATATGATGAAGTTATGAGAGAGAGAGAGTAGTTTTACAACTGCAAATTGATGGGCGATGACTGGAAGTTTCAGCGAATTTCACGCTTTCTGACATTGGCATTTAATTATTGTAATTGACATTTTCATCTAAAAGCTTTCAGCTGATACCATTAAGACCTCATTATCACTGACTCATTCGCATACTCTATACCCGATAAGAGTACGTAAAACGGGCACGCGAATTCTGTATGTGTCTATCGATTATCGATTGGTAACGTGATTGCGACACTGAAAAGTAAAATACATTTTGTATAGAAAGAAGAGAATTATCTTAATTAGCAGAGCCTAACTATAAAGCATCGGCTCGTCACACATTAAAGGGAATCCTTCATTTTGATTAATACTCAATAATTTGCGGGCTTACGTTTGCATTTTTACGGACTTGGCATACGCTGAATTCATGAATAATCCATTTGTCATTACCCCATTACCATCATAGAGAATATTTCAGACGCGAAAACTCGACGCACAGGTGCCGACAGACAAGGGTTTTTAATTAATCGAGAGCGCATAATAGTATTAAATATAAAAGACAGGAGAAGAAATCCGTAAAACGTATATCGATTCATAGGGAATACTATTTGAGTGCTGGACTAGCAATACCCTGCATGCGACTACTAACTAATTAAAAATTTAATATATTATTTTATTCAAAATAGTTATATATATTTTTTAAAATTAAAAAATGACAACTAGTATATTCAGATTATCAATTGAATGTAACGTTTTTTGGGTGCAGGGTATTTAGGAATGAGTAATTGATTACCAGTAAGTAAGCAGTGGCCTCTGCATGAGTATGTTCTCCGGCAGTTGTAAAAAGAATTTCGATTTAAATTACGTATATCTCTTTGGGAAGCGCTTGTTTTTCTGGCCGTGTGCTACAGGCATACGTTTTTTATGCCTTTCCAGTGTTCGCAAACTCTAAGCAATTATATATATTTGCAGTTGTCTGTAAAAAACCACAACTTCAAGCCAGTTTGGAATTTCTGTGCAATAACAAACTATTTAAAAACTATTTAACCAACTTTTGCTTTAGCTAAAAACTAAAATTAATTTTTTACACGCGATAGAAAATTTTCCATTTTAATAGAACATTTATATATCATTGTTTTTTTTAGACATTTTCAGAACGTTTTAAATTAATCTATTAGGCTTCGACTGACAACAAAAAGACATTGGCCAACAGGATTTACTAATTCAGAATTCTTGGGGTATATTTCTAATTGTATATTAGTCGTAGTTATTTCCTTTAATTTCACATTTCAAAATTTACCTATTAATAATTTCTAAAGACCTAAGAACAGAAGAAGCGAGCATAAAATGCGACATGTGGAAACGCTGCATTGATTCCAGCTGATTACAGTCAGAATTGACACCAGAATTTCAGAGAGCTACTGTCATTCATCGAATGTCATTTTGCTTACTTCAGAGTATATATAAAGCTGGCTGCTCGAAATTTTCCATTCGTCCTTTAACGTCCAAGCAGTTCATTTCATAGCTGTATTACAAATTGTGGAAAATAATATTTAAAAGGAAAAGGTTAGTAAATTAAAGTCTATATATATGTTTGAATAAAATTTCCCTTATTTCCTCATACTAGGCTGGAAAGGAGAAAACTAACTCTGTTAGTTGTAAAAAAATATCGAAATCAATTTCGATACAATAATTGTATTTAAGCATTAAAGCTCGCAAAAGTCTTGACAAGTCTGAGAATATGAGTAGTTTTCCTTTGAGCGATCTAGATATATCTTCTAGCAGCGAGGACAATAGCAGCAGAGGCGGCAGGAGCAGCAGAAGAAGTAGCGTAGACAGCTCCAGCAGCGACTCGGAGCAATGCAAGCCATCCAGTCTAGAGGAAGTGGAGAACACAAGTGGCAAAGGCAATGGCTCAGCCACCGGCAACCAGTTCGCTCAGCCGGCTTTCGCTGAAGAAGACGAGCTTGACTTGCAACTCAACGAGGTGGTGGATCAGGTGGAGGAGTTTTGCAAGGACAAGTATAAGAACAGGCTGTGCGTCGAGTTCAAGACGGAGCTGCCTCCCATCGATACTAGTTTTTTAGGTGACCTTGAAAAATTCTTGCGCATGCCGCACTTCATGCCTGTTGAGCCGGAAGCATTCGAGCCGCACACATTCCAAAATACTCTTCGCTCGGAAGACCTTAACGACAGGGAGTCCCGCGAAGCATTCATCACGAAACTAAAGACGACTGTCCGCTGGCGCGAGTGCCAGGATAAGTCGACGGGCGAGCTGTACAAAGAGTCGAATGCTCGTATTGTGCGCTGGTCCGATGGCTCGGAGACCTTCCACGTTGGTGCTGAGGCCTTTGATGTGATCAAACATCCCATGCCTACAGGGCAGAATGAGCTGTATGTGCGTCAGGGTAGCTATTTCTATAGGCAAGGCCCCATCAAGGATAAGATGACGCTGCGCCCCAAGCTGGAGTCGAACTTTGGCCAAAGCCATGTGCAGGGTCTGCGCAAACGAGCCTTTTACAAGCCGCTCAACAGCTGTGTGAAGGTGTTGATGGACCTCAGCACCAATCCGGTGCTGGACCGCGAGCGCAAGGTCAGAGAGGAGCAGGCCCAGGAGCGCAAGGAGAAGTCTGACAAGCGGCGCGAGCAGAAAAACCAACGCAAGCCGCATGTGAAGCCCATGCGACACTGCACAGCCGACGACGTCGAAGTGGAAATGGGAATCCAGCAAGACGAGCATGAAAATGATCGCTATCAGATGACCGAAGATCAGGACATGAGTCGGTATCACCATGGAAATGTTGCGCCAGTCTATTCAGAAGTCAGGCGGGCCCCAGGCATACGCACCAATCGCAACACGGAAATGAAGCCGATGAGGTACGAGGAGGACAGCGACCATGACGGGCAGAAGGGTTCATATAACAAGGTGGATGCAATGGGCCAGTTCAAGCAAAGGCCCGACTTTCATAAAAAATCGAATTCAAAGCAAATGAAACCCAAACACAGACGCAAACAAGCCATTCTTAGTGACTCTGAATAAACTTGACGCCCATCTGCAGTCCACAACAGTCAAATGCGGTTTCTGTAATTACAATTACGCCCGAGGTCCAGCTGTCGGGCACTCGGGTATTTGACAGCCTCTCGAGCCTGCTTCTGATTTGCAGTTAATTAATTAACCTCAACTGCATTTGGCTCAAACGTGCCTTGAATTTCGTCACCTTTGCCCTAATTAGTTGCTTGCTTCCGTCCGTTTCGCAGCTCCATCCGTGCATGCCGTCGTTCGCAATATTAAGCACCATCAAAATTCCACAATATCCAGTTACGATATATATAGATGTTAATGCAGCCCGCAGAAAGCCTTTGCTCCGACCCGGATGACAACTATGCACAGAGAAGGGGCACAAAGGAATTCAAATTGCATTTGTCATTAGTATATTGCTTGCAATAAGCTTAAGTTGTAGGAAATTTGAATTATGAATCGCGCTGGAATCTTGCAGAAAATATTTAATAAAATATATCGACTCGCATGGACAATCCCATAAATATATATATAGTTTATATAGCCAAGTTATTTGGGGCAAGTCAAATCAAAGGTTTGCAATTGGCAACTCTGAATTTTTTGACTAGTCTTATTACTAAGACGGAACATTTAGAACAAACCTGTTGTATGCATAAAACTCTTACATAAAATATAAGGAATATATTGAGTGAGCACCCTATCATGACTTTTCCATACTCTGCTCTCAGAAGGTTGTGTGCATATATTTATATATATTTTAAAGAGCAGAGAGCGTCATACAAGCTGACTGATCGAACCTAAAGGTTGGAGTTGAGGGCATTAAATGTATGTGTGTAAAGAGTTTTTTCATGTTCGATCTATGTGGTGGCGCCCGACTCTTGTTTTCTTTTATAGTGAAGTATATAATTTAAAAATAATATATTATTTAAATTGATTTTGAGATCTCATCTCATTTGAGTGAGGTTTACAACAAAATGAGAAGTATATACAAATAATACACCTAGTTAATTCACATTATTCCAGTGGCTAACTTCATGCAAGTTTCCATTGTGCATAAACTCAAATAGTTCAGGTCCTTGTTGCTGCAGGTGCAGTTGTTGCGGTCATGCATCCTCATGTAATGCAGATACTAAGCAGCCTTAACTTGTAACAGACCATAAACTAAACTGTCACCGATTTAGGCTATGTTAGAAAAGGGCCTAAGGATAGGGCCGTTAGAGAGCTCAAGCATTTGTATTTGTGTTTATCGACAAGTTTGTAAACTATCCTGCTGGCTGGTCGCTCCCTCAGCCACCCACTTCTGTGGTGATTAAACGGGCTAATGCAATTTAGCATCACTGAAGCTAACGAAGCTTGATTGTGTGTTTATTAGACACCAATGTGGGCCTGGGCCTATATGGCACTTGTTGTTGGCTACTCAATGCAGCAGTGCGATCGATATTATTTTTGGCTAATTTCGTGATGGCAGCATGCTCAACTTTAATGATTAGCCTTCATATTGCCCAGGAGTGGAGTGCCCACTGATAACTGTTTGCGTTCATTAATCTGTTTATTTAGGATAGTTTGTCTATGTATTTATCTGTTTATTTACCAAGAATTATTAATGTGTGTTATCTTCTAATGCTGTTGACTATCTACAAGTGTTCATTTGCATTTGATACCCTTAAAGCATTGAAAATAAGTAAGGGAGTATAATAGCTTGGTAGAAGTATGCAACCGGCAGAAGGAAGTGTCGATCTACAGGTAAATACTAGAAAATGTGAATTGGAATAAACATTTGAGACACTTTGCTTTAATATGGCAAGTAAGACGACGACTATCTTTCTCTGATAAGTATCCCCACTGCCACTAAAATATTCGTCTCAAATGTTTAGATATTTTATTTTAAGACTCAAAACTAAAAAAAATATATTATCTAAGCAATAATAAAAACTCCTAAAGTGCAATTCACATTTAATTAAGAGTGCGATACATGGGCTCTAAATTATATTTAATTTGGGAGTGTATACAAGTAGCTCATATGCAACAGATGTATAAAACTAGAACTCATTTGAGGTCTATATAACATTATTTTTATATTTTGCCTTATATTCATTTGCCTCATGTATCTAACTTTTCAATAACTTTATGAATATTTATATGTTACAAGCAAAGAGTATTTTAAAGCTGAGATAATTAATTTGATAATGCGGGCACTTAGCTTGGAACGTGCTAAAAGATTGCCATAATTGCGCTTTTTTAATGATGGTTCGGCTTGCTGTTTCAGCAGCTTCTCGACACAACCTTTGCAATATCAATTAAAGTCTACGTTTATGAAACTACTCAGAACTGCGAAATGGGAAAAACTTTTAGCTGGCTTATGGTGGGCGTCCGTTTTATGTGTTGATACAGGGCTATTTGCATTGTTATTGGTTAACTTAATGACTCTAAAGGTTATATGTTGCGAATAAGTGGCATTCATTAACCCATCACATACCCACACACACACACACATGCACACACAGTGGCGTGTGTGTGTTTGTGTGAACATAAACATTTTCACAGGCCACAGCATATATCTAGTGTCCGCCCGTGCGTTCATGTATATTACGGAATATATGTTAAGCTAACTTTACTCACAGTTTACATACCCAACAGGCATTTAATATTTATGAACAGAGAAGCATGTAATAAAATTACAGGCAACTGCCGCAAGCTCAAACGGTTTTGAAATTCAAGCAATTAAAACGGAAAATTACATTAAATTTGCAGCCAAGCCCAGTGGCCAAGTAATTAAAGGCCAAGTGAGCAAGTGGGTGTCTATAAGATGCTACAATAAAATAGATTCTTGGCCAAACCACGTGTCAGCTGTCAACGTTGCCATTTGACACAAACATCGACAAACAGGCCAAAGAGGGAACCGCAAAACGAAATACTGGATGTCCATGTCTCCCGTAGGTGTGCGTGTGTGCGTGTGTGTGCGTGTGTGCGTGTGGTATGCCCAAATACTTGACTTGTCCTTAGCACGTTGGCTTTGTCGCGGTTTACGTCCTGCGGCTTGCATTATAAAATTAGTAACACGACAGTCACAAAATCGTCTAATTGTGCCACAGCCTTCGCAGCTTGTCTCTTTCTGCCTTTGTGTCTCTATCTCTCTCTCTCTCTCTCTCCCCATGACTCTTTATCTTAGTCTCTCCCTTGTTTCTACTTTCAAACAATCCCATTCAGCTTGCAATGTTTTCGTCCTTGTCTCCGTGTCTGTTTATGACAGTTGTCAAATTTTAACCGCCTGCCTTTGACAATTTGCAATTACGTAACAATTTTGCTGAAGTGTGTGTGTGCTGTAAGCTAATATTTGCTTAAGTAGATGACATTTTACTCAAAGAATCATGCATGCACCGTGGAGAATTTAAATAAATGTAATTTCTTTTCAAAGGATAATTCTCATTACTTTAAAGTTGTTGAATGTAACTTGAGGAATCCATTTGACAATATTTTTAGCTTATTCATTTGTTTTTACATCAATTAAAACCCAAAATTCAAGATGTAAGCGATATTTTCAGGTCACTTCTTGAGACTCTATAAAGATATAATAAGGGGCAATAGGGCTAGCTAGCTGAACAAGTCTTGTCATACGCTTATTATAAATATTCACAATATAATTATAGTCTTGCGCTTTGTGGAATTTAAATTCATAAATTTATTCTGCTGGCAATTGCTTAAGATTCATTAAATAACATTTAATGCCTTGCACTTTGAGTGATTAGAAGGCAGATTGGCAGGCCACATAGCATATGTAAGCCACCAGGTTTTCGCCCTAATGCCTACATACTCTTTAATTAATTCGAGCAGAATTGCTAAACTCTGTGATTTGATGCAATAAACATATTTGGTTCGCTTTGAGCATTCATTCAATTAATACAAATCCATAGCTGATTGCCTCGAATTTATAAGAGCTCAAATTCTGGCTCATTTTCGTAAGTGAGCCTTGTCAATAATCAAGCGATAAATTTGCCAAATTGACAACAATTTTGCTGTTCGGGATGCATACACCAAAGGAATTAAATTACCAGTAATTCTGATATGATGATAGATTTCAGGGCTGTAACATTATCTCAGATCTCAGATCGATTTATTTGCTTTAATGTACAGTTCAAAAACAGTGATCAAAGGGACTTACAGAGCTGATTCGGCTGCTTAGCTTAATCATAAATATACTTATTGTCTTCCTAGTCGATCGCTGGCTGATTTGTAGGAAAATAAATATTTTTCTGCCACTAAGCAATAATCGGCTTAAGGTAACAGGCATCAAAATGAGAGAAGCAGGGTGGAGCCGCTTTGTAAGGCAACTGCTTTGGTTACAGTTTGAAATTAATGTGCCTCAATGCTACAAGAAAATGTGTCTGACCAGATAGAGCTGTTCTGCTCTCCATTAATTGCTTCATTAGACTGCAGAACTTAAGCCAATGAACTACCATTCGTAAATTGCACTTTCAGCCGCATTAAGCTAGTTGACTTCACATATGCACATATATCTATATAACAGCATTTAATTTGGTTTTCTAAATAAGCATGAACCCATTCTTATGGGGCTTAAAAGGTGCACCGATCATTCATCAGCCAGATGCATAGATATTTAGATGTTTTTATATAATAGCTAAGCAGAACAATATGATGGGCGCTAAAAACTGTTCCGCAGCAAACTTATTCACGAGTGTATTTGACTTAGTCGGGGCAGCAACTGCGGCAACTGTTCAGCGGTTCAGCTGTTCAGCTGTAATTTTTGTCCCAGTTTCAGCTGCAGCTGGTCGAGAATGGGAAATGCATTTTGCACAGTTTGTTGTTGACATTTTCGCAGGCAGTGTGGGCAAATTAGGGAAACACAGCAACACAAGTTGTAGCTACTGCTGCTGATGATGATGGTCAACTGTCAGAGTGTCGGTCCGCTCAAAGTGTGTGTGTGTGTGTGTGTAAATTTCAACTCATTTGTGTGCGTGTGTGTGTGTGTGTGCATGTTTACGTGTGCAACTATTCGGACTGTTTGCTCAGCGCCAGCATAAACAGTTGTAACAGTTGGCACTACAAGCCTCGAGAACTGGCCTTTTGCCCGCTTTCGCTTCCGTTTCCGCTCCTCCCCCAGTGGCCGCTGCTCCGTTAAGCGCCGCAAATATCAGCGGTAATTAGATAACAAAAGTGGACACAAGCAATTGCTGAAAGCAGGCCAAAAGGCAGACACTCAGCCAAATGAGTTATACAAATAGTCCTGCTCTGATTATTCGCTCAGCCACGTACAGTGCGTGCATTCATTGAATATGTGAATAGATATTCAAGGAGAGAGCACATAAGGGCTGCTGCAAACTTTCACACAAACAATTTATAGTTCTTTATTTCATTACTGAGGAGCTCCAACTCTGCACTTTATTTAATGAGAAACTTCCAAGTGAAAACTGCAGTAAAAGAACAAAGGAAATGATTTCCAATGCAATAATTAATTAAGGCTACGCTGCCTTGGGAGTTCAGTATTCATTCATTAGTACTTAGCATAGAGCACAATCCCTTATCCATTTTACCCTTTCAAAAAAAAAAAAAAAATACATTTAATTTCCAGTAGAAAATTCTTCACTTCACTGACGAAACAAAACGTATTCAAAGATTCTATTGAATTGACGTGCTCGTATTCGATTGTATTTTAATCCTTTAATGATTACTTTGCTTCTATTTAGCGCTGGTAAATTTGATTTATGGATTAAATATTTATCTGTATGGCGCAATACAAGTTATCAAAGAAAATTACGTATACGCTCTGTATTGACGACTCTGCAAACCGCATTTCTATGTCAATAAATAATTATTGCAATTTATTACAGCTTAAACATACAAACACGCACAGAAGCACACACTCATACACAGGCATACATATATAGGCATACATATACAGGCATACATATATATATATCTATATATATATATAGATAAGCTCAGACATCCAGCTCAACTTGGGCTTGGGCGAAAGGGGACCTCAGACATGGGCAAACGCGTGGTGATTTATAACTAATTGATGAACACAATCTCATGCAATGCCAGGCAGACGTTGAGTGCTGATGAGAGGGCGTGGCATACAATAAAAATTTTCCGCAGACCAAACTGCGTGTCGAGTTGAGCAAGGTCACAGCGAGTCGGGCTCCATGGAAGCCGTCGTCGCCTTTGCCTTGGGCGCTGCTGTCAAATTGATTCATTCAAGCGTTTCCCCTGAATAATTTGAGCCATAACCGAATTTATTATGTTCAGAAGGACGAAGGGTCTGCGGCGTGGCATTAACTTGTTTGCGCACAATGCAGCCGGGCAAAGGTTGTTCGAGGGGCGGCGAGGAGCGACGGGCGTGGCTGGTGTTGCCGAAGGTTGCGTGAATGGTGCGCACGCATTTCCGTTTCCGCTCGTAATCAATTTAAGTTCAGTTCTCTCTTTTATTTCGCAGCTCCGTTGTTGTTTAGCCTTTGTTTTTAATTGATGAATAAATTTAATTGAACCTAATGGATTTTGTTGCACTGTGTGTGGGTGTAAAAGCCATTAGGCTGCACACCAACGCACAAACATAGACAGCAATACGCTTAACCCTTGCCCCTAACAAGCAAACTCTTTGAATTAGTATTGGTGCGCTTTGCCCGGCAGCAACAACAACAACAGCAACAACAATGGCAACAACAACAACGTAAGCAACAACTTCGCTGTACCAACTGCCGTCGCATTTTAATTGAATTTCAATTGATTGCAAAAATGTTCCATTTGATACCGCAGCCAAATTTCATTTTAATTAATTAAAATTGATAACAATAACGGTTTTGTTTGAATAATAAATGCACTAATTGCAGCTGTTCAAAATCGAATATGCTTTAAAAACCATTAGGAATTTTTACTATTAGAAATGCCATCAAAGCCTTGTATATTCTTGACATTTGACATGTTTAAAGATGTGCACAGATGTCTGTGCATATATTCTAATATATTCGATATGTACATAATACTTTATTCGCAAGTTCAAAGCAGAATCATTAAGCCATTAAAAAACACGAGAAATAAAAATCTGGAATGCATGCACAATAAAATATGTTGAGCAAATGCAATCTAAGCGACATAGCACAAATTTCACAGATTTTTGCACATTAAAAATATGTTTGCATGCTTCCCCCTGCTCTACTGCCACTCCTCCTTAGAACAGGACGGCTTGCCAAAAAATGTTAGGCGAAAAAAACGAGAAAAATCTCTACATGCATGAAACTCAGCCACGAAGGCTCCTCGTTTAGGGGGCATTTATATATATATGTGTATGTATGTATGTGTGTGTGAGTTTGAGTGTGTGGCAGGACATACAGAATGGTTTTGTGGCCAAGGCTGCGGTGCTATGCGAAACGGCGGCGCCGGCAAATGCAGCGCTGAATTTGATAATCAATTACCGTGCTAGAAAGGGTGTCTACCTTAAGGGCAGACTGCGAGAGAGGTGGCCGGAGCGGCACTCGAGAGCCTCGCGTCTGGGCCACATATGGACCACATTCACTGCAGGCAACTGCATAAAAAGCAATGCCAATGGCCATGGCCACATGGCAAACACTTGAACAGTTAGGCATACACACATACAGATACGGATACAGATACAGATACAGATACACTTGGGGGCAATCACATTGACACTCTACTGGCAAATGCAAATAGCAAGCGGCAGAAGAATACACTTGACTTTCCGCCCAGGTCAGGTGAGAGTCATGTGTGTGTGTGTGTGGGTGTGTGTGTTTGTCTGTCTTTGTATAGGTAGCGATGCGCATAAATATCAAATTCTCTCACATTTGTTGACATTTTTCATAACAGATTGCAAATTGGTTGTCTACTTTGTGCAGCTGCTGCCGTCCATTTACATATGCATACAGTTACATCTGCTTCTGTATCCTTATCCTTAACTACATCTCTTTCTCGCCGAGCCAATTAATAAATTGCAAGCCACAAATGCTAAACTGCAGTGCCAACAACAAATTATATTTATGTGCAGATGTGGCCAATACGTGGCTGGCAACAGCATCTAGATTTATGGCCACGTTCCAGCACTATAATATAGACAAAGAGTGAGCGTGCGAGCGAGCGACTCCACATAATGGAGCTATTTATATTATTGTTCAGGATATATTTCAGATAAAGCAACATGAGCTAGAGGCAATGCTTGATAAGCTGTGAACTGCTTCTTCTTTTTGCAGAATTATTTTCATGATGCAAATCATCTTGATGAAATGAAAATTTGTTAAACGGTTTGTTGGGGATATGTCTGAAAGGGATATGTCTGTTGAGATGTGAAACTTAAGCAAACAAATTTTATTGTAAGATTTGGCTACTTCACAATTCCTTATATATATAACTATGTAAATAAATAAGTATATAAAGTAAGATGAAGAAGCTGCAAATGCATATATTGTTTGATAAGCTGTGAACTGCTTCCTCTGTTATATTAAATATATTGTAACTTATAAAAGAAATAAATCATCTTGATGTAAAGAAAATGTACTTAGAAAATATAAATAATATTAGTTTACTGCTTTTGTGATGGCAGTATATACAAGATATATATATATCCCACATCACATTTTCACCAAGGCTGCCACCCAAAAATCTTTAAAACAATTAATTAAATTCAATAAAATTGGCATTTAATTTGTTTCTGCTACGAGCTCTAGAGAGCATCAGTTGGCCGCCAAGGACAGCATTTACAGCGCAAATCACTTAAGGACTCTAATGCCGATTTACAAAAGTTTCTACCCAAAGCATTAACACTCTGCTTTCATTGGGTTCATTTTCATCACATTTTCATTTCACAGGGCCAATAAAAAAAAATAACAACACACAAAATATTTAAATACCCTAGCAAACGGGAAGTAACAGCAGTGCAAATGTATATATTTTTTTAAATAAATTTGATTTTAAATTGTTTGTTTTAAATGTTTTATTGATAAAGAAATACTTGCTGTTAATTTGTATAGTGTATGTCAATAGACTTTTAAGGGTATTTTGTTTTCGTTCGTTTCGTTTCTTACTGCCAAGTTCCCGCTGATGATGACCAACCACATCATTACCAAAGCCAGTGGAAACTTTAGCTTCGCTGATGAGCCGCAGCCGGAAAGACAATGGCGGATAGAACCTACTCAGGGTTAATCAAATTAAGTTTCGGCTGCCATTGTGAAGGGAGCTGCGCTAACAAAGCCACATTCCAGGCCAAGCCAGCACGAAGACGAATGAACAATTGCCTGCGTAAATTAATCATCTTTTCTTTTTATTGCCTTTTTTATACGTCTTTGTCTGTCTTTGCATTACTTCGGCTCTGGTCAAGCTTTGGCTTTTCTATTTTCCTTCTTTTACGAGTAACAGTAGCTTGAACTTTATCATTCTACAGATTTTTTACTCCAGTTGCCAACTTCTTTTTAGCAAAAATTTCAGCTTACTTAGACGTTGTCTCAGTTGGGAGCTTTTTATTTATTATGTCTTAAGTTTGTTATTTGCCTTTTAAGCATAATAAAAACTGAAATTTAAAGCTTTACTTAAAGCCCTAAAGAAAGAGTTTTTTCGGCGAGTGAAAAGTTTTGCTTTATTGCTAAGAAATAATTTATGTAATATTTTAATAGATATTTTTGTGGTTAAATCTTAAGCATTGTTTGTAGAAAATCAATTTAAATTAGTGTTTATATGCTCAACTTATAGAAGGGAAGGAAAGTCTCTTTCATCTAACTACTCATGATAAATTTTTAGGCTTTTAATCAGCTTTATCGTGCATATAATATTAGTTAAATATATAAAAAAAAATTATTTAAATTAACAATCTTTTTTTCATAATATCTTTTAAAAAGCGTTGAGATAATATTTGAAAATGGCATAAATATATATAATCTAATACTTCATTTATACAATGCCCTCTTATAAATCGAGCTCAAAGCATATTAATTAGTTGTCGTATTCATATATTAGTTTACATTACAGGTGCAAGTCCCAAAAATATAATTTTCATGTATTTAAAATTTCTTCTTGCATTATTTTATAATCTTATAGCACTCATTAAATTAACTTCCAGGTCAACCGCATTTTCTGCGTCTTTCGGAGCTCACTAGAAAACTTTTCAGACGGACTTTTTTTTTCAGGCATGGTTTGTTTCTTTTTTTATGGCATTGAGATAGCAATTTTTTTATTTACTTTTTTTTTTTGCGCCGTTCCTTGTGTTATTTATGCTCTTGCGGCTTATTTAGATCCTGGGCAATGCTTGGACCCCAGCAAAACTTATTACGGAACTTATTAACAAAGTCAACACGCTGCTGCTGGGGATGTTGCTGCTGCGCTCTGCAGTGGGACCTGAAAGTTTATTATGCCAAACAGCGTTTTCCATTAGGAGCGCTAACCCCTTGACGCTGCCGTGCCACAAATGTCGCCATGTTTGTTTGTTGTTGTTGTTATTGCTGCTGCTGCTGCTGCTGTTGCCTTTGTTATTGTTGTCGCGGCGCTGGTCACATTGTACTGGTCGTCGCCAGTTTTCGGCACTTTGACGGAAATGCTGTGCATTATGGGAAACTTGCTCAGATTTCCGTCGCTTCCGGTGTGACATTTATTCATTATGATTTGCTCATTTTTCACAACTTTCCCATGTTTCTTCTCCTTCTCCCTCCTCCTCTCTCTGTCGCTTTGTTACTCTGTCTTTCTCTTTTGGCGCAGCACTTTGTGGCAGCAGCGTTAATTGGAAGAGTTTTGGGTGCCTTTATTTGCAAATAATTAAAAACTCTCTGCAGGTCGGGCGCTTCGATAAGCGTGCGCTGTGATTGACCCTTCTCACTCTGCTCACATAATTTCATTACTGCAAATAGAAAGTTTTGCGGCTTTGTTTATGTGTGTGTGTGTGTGTGTGTGTGCGTCGACTGGCTTCCATAATCATTTAAGTGACCCGCATTGGAATTTTTTTGTACCCCCAAATTGTATTGACTCAGCAATTTCGTCTGCTGATTTGGGTAGCAAAGGAATTCTGTGCTACGCTTGGTTAATTAAGCGGGACGTTTGAACTCAATAATTGTGCTGAGTGAAAGGATTTGGGTCGCTTCTTACCACATTCGCCAACTCATGTTCATGAACTCACATCTTACAATATATTAACTTAGGCATATTGGAAATAGTGAAATTTATTACTTCATTACAAACGGGTCTTCAATGTCTGTAGATAAATTAGTCTAGCGTGGTTTGAGCATGATAACTATTCGAGGCTTTTAGTTGAATCGTTTTTCTTTGTAGTGAGAATGGGATAATTATTAAGTTGAATTTTCGTATTACTTATTAACGAATGATAGTTGATATCTGAGCTGCGATAATTCGTATGAAACGCCCTGAAACTGCACTTCAATTGAGGCGCTTCGAACGGCACGCGCAGCCGTCGATTAGGCGTTCTCCATTCCCTAAATTCCCTGATTTTCGTAGCCCCAAACCTATTTGGTTCATGCTAACAATTTGCCCAAATATGTTGGGGAAAAAAGCTGAAAAAAGAACAAAATGAAAAGAACAAACACAAATATCTAATAAATATTTATGGCAAAAAAATAATAGCCAAAGCCATAAAATTGTTTGTTCTGTCGACACACCCACACACACGCACACACACATGTACACACGGACACACTCAAAGGCAATTCGTGTATATAATTGCATATACATACATGCTGAAAGTTAGGCAGCTGTGCCTGTGTGTATGTATGTGTATGGGTGTAGTTCCAATTGCAATTTGTATGAAGCCCACATTTTTAATAGAAAGCCACAATTGCTGACCGGTGTGTGGGTGTGAGTGAGAGAACGAAAGAGAGAGAGAGAGAGAGAGAGGGAAAGAGTGTGTGAGTGTGTGTAGTCCAATATTGCCTCTATGACATGAGAGTCGAGTTAGCCTCGAGTTTGTATAGCTGACTTCACAATTAAGTTCGTTTCTAGGCTCAATCGTTGCAGCAAAATTGAAAACTAAAAATGTAAGTAGGAAATAAACTGTTTAGCAATACCTGAAAATGGGCATTTAAATGGAAGCATGGTTGCCTAGGTGCCAGTATTTTTGCAAATATAAATATAGAATTTGTTGGCTTACTGTCTTTCTTTCACGCTGCATGCCGCCTGTAGATAGATACTGATTTAATTACTGTGCTTCGGTGAGCTCGCTTCGAGCTTTCTTCAATAGTTGTAAAGTGAGAATTTAGTTATTATGTCGGTCCTGCATATTTGTCTTAGTTCTTCTTTTTCACTAATTGAATTCGGTGAAGATGAAATTTTATTTTGAAAATCAAACGAAAATCAAATTCTGCAAAGGCAAAATTAGGTCAGACAAGGTGTATCCTGATTGCTGTTCATTTTGTCAACCACTTCTTGCATTTCTGGGACTATAGTAACGGAGGATATCAAAGTTGTATTAGTAGTTGCCCCGTCCCCATTCATAGAGGTGTCAGCTCAGCTCTGAAATCTGAATGACAAGTTAAATGAAAGTTAATTCAGATTGATTTAATTGTGGTATAAGAGCTTCACATATTTGCTAAGCTCCAATAAATAACTCTACAAAGTGCGTTTAAGTTAAATCTCAGCTTGTATTGCTAGGCCGAATGGTGTAAGACAATAGAAATAAGAGCAGCGGAAAAAACGTGAAATAAAAATAATAAAAAAATATTCTCAGCTCACTTAAAATTCATGACATGTCGAGCGGAGGGGGGCGAACACTTAAGCGTAGGCACATTGTACAAGTGCGAGTATCTTGTATTTTGGCCATAAATTAGCACTACGCGTGGCTCTCGGCAAAGGCTTTTGCTGGAAACCTCGGCTTTTTATTTATGTGCGACCGGCTCTACAGATTGCCACATGAGTGTGCAAATGTCTTTGCTTGTGTTCGTTTGTCTCTTTCTCTTGCTCTCCCACTCCCACTCCTTCTCTCCCTTTCATCCCCCTCTGTGTGCAATAAACGAGGCCAGCCAGGCAACAACTTGTAAATGTATCTCTGCTGCTGCCACATCCAGATCCACATTTACCACATCCATAGCTACTTCCGGCTTTTGGCCCGGCTCGATTCGTTTTCATGGCTCGCTTTCTGCATTGCGCTTTTACGGCCTGAGCGTTTTCTTACAGCTTCACTTTATGCTCCAATTATAAGCAGACAGCGCTCGAGCGTATCCTGTTCAAACAAGCAACGGAGTGCAGAACTCGAGTCCAACTCTCTGCGCCTCGTTCTGTTTCTGGACCCATTCCTTTTGCGCTTGCGATTAACTGTTACTTTGTTGATTTTGTTTGTTTATATCTGCTAAATTAATGGCGTCCAATGCTGACACTTCCGCAACACACTTACATACACACATACACACATACTCTCCTAATAAAGTTGTGGCTAGTTCTCTCGGCTTTCAGCTCCGTAGCAACCTAGTTACGTGCAGCTGGTTAAGCAACTCTACACTGACGCCTTGTTCTCTCTCTCTCTCTCACTTTCTTTTTCTCTCTCACTCTGTCTTTGTATCCCAGTCAGTGCTGTTGTTAATCAACATTTTGCCATTATCCTTTTACACGCGCCTCTGATTATGAACATCATTAGTTACTGCTCGGTGATTCCGTGTGGCCGCATCTAAGATTTATGGCTCTGCAACAGCGCCGTCTCCTTTTGCTCAGCCGCCCGCTTCTTGGCTCCCGCCCACGCCCAGCCACTGATTCTATTACAAGCTGTAGTTACAGTTAATTTGACATGCATATTTGTGGGCGTGGCTGCTGCCTCGAATGTCCTTCAACTTATGGCAGTAGCCTCAAGATTAGTTACAGTTCCCGCTGCCCTAACGAGTGGGATATGTTTGAGCACACACGTGTCGAAGAGCGCACTCAACAGGTACACTAAATATATTCGCTTTACATCTCAATGTGTCACATGCTGTTATTAGTTGGGTGTATTAGGGAGAGAATTGAAGTAATCAATTCTCAGTTGCTGTGATTTGATGTTTGTCAATTACAACTTAATTAGTTTGCGTGGCAAGCAGAAGATTCTTTATGTTCAATAATTTACGTGAGACAGTTTTATTGATAAGATTATATTTTATTTGTCTGCTGAAACATGAAACTACGTTAGTTGAAATACTTTACTCCCAAGAGCTGATCAGATCGTGTACTACTGTCGATTTACTACTATAAAATCAGAGACGTTGAAGCTAAAAGTTATATATATATATATTTATATGTAAAGTTAGCATCCTTTCAATATGTTTGACTGACTTCAAACAGGAATTAAATTTAAGGCTACTTCAGTAGTTTCAATTCAAATAGTCAGTGCTACGAATATCAAATTTGAGTTCGATTTATCCCTGATAAAGGTTTTCTTTAAAAAAAAACATGGGGTGGCAGAGCCTAAGCTGAGACGAAGGTGTGTGTCTCAACAAAGCAGAGCTCAGTTTGCATATCCCTAGTTGCGCTGGCAACAACTCAGGTATAAAAAAATTCCAACTGGTTTTCTCACAGTTTTTCTTTTTACAGGCTTAAAAAGTGCGTTGACCTAAAAAGGTTTGTCAACAATGCCAACAATACTTCAATAGATACTTTAATTGAATTTGTTTTCTTAGAATTATCAATTTGACATTCACAATTTCCACGAGTTAACGAACTTTGGTCTACTTAAGCAAGACAAACATTTCTTAACTTGCCTGGCTCTGCAGCTAATTGTTATTTTAATAATGCTCAATAAATCACGATTAATCGTACAAAAACGTCTGAGCCGAAATGTCTGGTGGGCTTATTGGTTAGAGCTCGAGTTAGCATGAATTAAAATCAGAGCTACAAAAGAGTCTTGAACCTCTCTCGTATCAGAGTATATTTTCGCCTTGGATTTCTCGGAATTAAAATGGAAAAGAAAATGGAAAATATGGCAGCTCACACACATGCAATGTGTGAGCTGTGTATACAATATGGGCAATAGTGCTGGAGTATGACAGAGACAGAGAGAGTGAGAGAGAGAGAGAGAGAGAGAGAGAGAGAGAGGGGGAGAGAGTGGGCAACTGGCAGCAATTTGTACAGCAATAACTTTGTATCGTTTTATATGCTTGAGGCCTATTTTAGGCGATTGCAAGCGTTGTTGTTATTGCGCTCAAGCACAAGTGTCAAGAGCTTAACTGACCCCATTGGCGTGGACGTTGCCCCGCCCTAGCTCCGGTGGCAATTCCGTTCAGTCAATTGACGCCAACTGTGCCTGGCTACGCAACGTGTCGCTTAATTGATAACGACGTCAACAAAATTGACGCCATGGACGCAATTCGAGCACAGCAACAGCTACGACGGCACCAAGACCAACAACTTTTGGGACATTCAAAAGGACAACAACAGCAGCAGGAGCAACAATAACAGCGCCAGCGGACAAACAAAAAACAAAAATTGTTTTCACTTGACATCAAAAGCATGCACATGTCGAAAACAATATGGCGACCAGCAGGCTGTGATGGTGTGTGTGTGTGCGTGTGTCTGAAGTCCAATAAATGGCTGCCGAAACCGGAAGTAGCAAACACGAGACACGACTCTCAGAGGAGCTGTTATGGCTCCCATGAGAATGTGACGATGTATTTTTAAGAGCTACCATTTCCAGGCAAATATTATTACTTGTAGGCTGAACGATTCGACCTATAGATCACTTCTTTTCACGTCTTTGTCAGCCTGGATGCATTACAATAATTTCAGACAAGGGTATATTACAAATGTTAAAATGTATTTTAATAATATGATATATGTGTGTGGGATAATAGGATTTATATGGATCTTTGTGAAGGGATCTTCAAATGGTGTATAGTTAAATATTTAGCTAAATAAATATTTGGCGTTCTTCGGAAATATCTTGTCAAGTTAATTTGATATCTAAGTTAAATTGATCCTAACAAACACGAAAGCATCCATATAAAAATGTATTAATAAATATGCCAACTGTTGTATTCACCATTTATTTTCTGCCTCTATCCAAATATAAACTAGAACTAAATACAGGGCATCTGCAAGTCGAGTGAGTCTCTCGCATTTGTTTTTTACTTGCTGCTTTGCATTTTTACGCGTTCTGGTGTAAAACTTATATGAATTTCTCGAAATTTATTCCACATATAGCAGCAACTCATATGTCCAAAGCTCCTTTTTGGATTTTGCAATGAAATTAATACATGCACACGCACACACACACACACACACACACACACACACACACACACAGAATGTATGTAAAATCGAGTATAAACACGAAGACTTGTCGATGTTCGAGCATTTGAACACTGGCCCTGGAAATTTATGATTTTAATTGGTTTGGTCAAGCGGAAATTTCAAAAGCATTTTTAATACTGCATTTGGCCATCATTCCTTAGACTGTGCCAATAAGGGCCATCGATTTCTTGATGGCTCTGTAGCATTTTCAATATTGTTTTGTATTCAGCGAGGCTTGCATTCCGCTTGATTGACTTGTTCAAGTGGAAAACTGCTGGGAACACAGCCAAAATAAGCTTTTTACTTTTTAGACGTAGCCAATTTGCAGCAGAGCAGAGCATCAAAATAGAAAAAGCGCGTCAATATTTGCATAAAAACTTTATAATAAAATCATTTAAAATATAAACTTTTTCAGATGCACAATTTGGGTGCAAGCGCGTGACACTTAATTTGTTGTCGAGTAAACTTCAAAAAAAAAAAAAAAAAAAAAATAATATATATATATTTTTTTATTGCTTTGGATCGTGAAGCTATTTATAAAATTGTATATTAAAAATTCGTGAGGTCATTTCGACCATAATTGTCGCAAAGAAAACAATGAGAAGAAGAGCTGTTTTTATAATTTTCGAATTTAAGCTTTTTGTTTTTAACGGTGCAACAGAGGGAATATGTTATTAATCAGAATGATGACAGTGAATGCAATAATTTAAAATATTCAATTAAGTACAAACTATTTTTTTCTCATTCAATTCGAGAGAATATCATATCAAATTAAAAAATCAAATTAAGGCCCGCTCTCTTTAAATTCTTTCTCTGAATGCATTTTATCAACAGGTGCACACATTCATTTACATAATTATGCCAATATGAGAGTCATTGCTGCACATTACGTATACGCGACGTGTGTTAATGCCTTTTCATGAATCTTATTCTGCACTTTTCGGTTTTTATTACCAAAGTGCGCGTCGTTCCCAATGACTATGAAAAGTGTTATTCGAGTTGCACGAGTGCGTGTGTGTGGGAGTGTGAGTGTCTTTTTTGTTGCTGTCGATGATGTTCGGTGGAGTGAGAATACAAAGCTGTAAAACAACAATGGCGAAGACAAAGCAGCGGCAGTTCCATAAAAGCGTGATGACAAAGGCATAAACTGTTGAAAAAATAAATAAAAATAAGAGTAGGATAGAGCACTTACACAGGAGGCCCGCACAGAAACTCTCAAAGAGTGCAAGATCGAACAGCAAACAAAGCAGAGGCAATGACACAGCCGCCACATTAGCAGTCATCCATTCATGGCTGCATTTTGCCAGGATTTAAATTGAAAAGCCACGAAATGGATTTGTAGTCGTGTGTGTCGGAGGCTTCTGAGCGGGACGGGCATACAGATCTCATTTTATTTATATAACTACAAAGCCAACAATACAGTTGTCTACGTAGGTCTTAAAACTCTTAAAAATCTTTTCATATGCTTACAAAAAAACTCAACAGATGCTCCTTGAATGCGTAACATCAATACTTTTCCATATCCTTTGATGGAAAGTTCTTAGTTCAACTATATTGCATGAGCATTCTTTTATCCAAATAATTTTCTCTTTCTATTTTTATTTTATACCAAGCAAAATAAAGTTGATTTACGCGCGTTGCCTTTCAAATTAAAAACAAATAAAACAAAAACAGCAACAGCAATAAAACTCAAGCTGCGAGCTTACGAAAATCAACAGCACAGAGTACAAATACATATATACTTACATACATACATATATGTAGTGCCACGCACTCTCACATTCACACATACATGTGCATATACAAGCGGATAATCGAATGGGAAGCAACCGAAATGGCCTTTGATTTTTCAGCTATTTTTCGGCGTTTTTCGGGGCATTAAAGTTTTTATATTCGCATTAATGGCCCTGCGTATGTGTGTGTGCGGGTGTCAGCGTGTGAGCTGCTTGAAGAGAACATTGACTTGTTAGCGTCCACGCATCAATAAAATTACCACGCTTCCTCTCTATATGCTGTCCTCGTCAGCGTCGCAGCTCAAAATAGAATCGTAAATTTAATTTATCCCCTCATTCAAGTTAAGGGGGAGAACTTTAAGCTCACGCTGAAACGACTACACTCTACTCTGTTTGCCACTAAAGGAGACCGGAACATAGTAAAGCCAGATATCAATTTAAGATTTGGAATGAATTACAATTGTGTAGACTATGCATCTTTTGTTAGTCTGTGTGAGATATATCGATGCAGCAGATATGGATAGTTCTGCTGCCTCACTTATTCGACAACGTATGTATTGCTGAAAAGTAATTCTTACTTTTATACTGCGTCAACAGAGCGTTATCAAACACTTCTGTGTCCCAGCATTTTGGCAACCTAATCGACTGAGCATAAGATCAAGGAAATGTCCGAGTGACAGGACACTCGAAATTCGTACGGAATCAGTAAGTGAAACGGAATAGTTCAATGGAACCTAAAGCCATTGCAATGTGTCCTCTTCTTCCCAACCAAAATGGAATGTGGCGAGGATAAAAATCAATTTTAGTATTGCTTAATATATATATCTTTGCAGAAGGCATTAAAAAATGATTCGTGTATCTTATTATTAAAGCTCTACATTTCATTTTAGTTATTCTTTAATTTATTAAATTAAATCACGACTGGTTAAATCAATGCCATGATATTCCTTTGATTAAATCAAGTTTAAGATAGATATCTAAGCATATGAATAATTTATTTTACAGTCAAATTACATTTTATTTAATTATTGAGATATGTTTGCAATTTAATTTATTATTGTTCATTATTAAATAAATCAAGGCTGCCTAGATGGCATGCCATCCGCTTGTCTAAATCATTGCCTGGTTCGCTGTGGGTTTCCTGTTACAGCCCAGCAAAGCTATCAATTGCATGTCACGAGCAATTTCGGCGGCATTCCGTGTTTACGCTGACAGCGCTTTGATGATGCTCATTTTCGAGCCAATGAGCTCCGTTTAGTCAAGGGAATTATAAGCTGAGCTAAGCGCGATGGTGTTCAAGATTATTATTGTGTTAATTGTATTTGAATCGTATTTATATTACGCATCGTATTTATATCAGCTAATTATGCTATGCAGGCGAGAGGTAAAGAGTGATAATAGCTTGATTAGCTAATGTCAAATAGTTATTATACTCATTCGCCACATATCTGTAAAGTTGATTCTTGAATATTTGCTGATAGCTGATAACGAGGCGTGCCAATCATAAAATAGGTGTCAGTTCATAGTCCAACTTCTTTCGGATATGTTCAGCTAGTGCTGCGACATAGAAGGGAGAGCAGTCATGCAATCTGATAAGCCACAGGGCATCGTGCGCAGCATTTTTGGAACACATGTTTCGCTCTATTAATTGCATTCAGCACAGCTCAAAACAGCGACACGTGGCAGGAATGTGAGAGGTATGAGGCAGGAGTATCGCTGCTGAAAGTGGCAGTCATTGTGGCTTAACGATGTGCGTAAGTGCAACAGCAACAGCGACGGCATTGGTGTCGATGGCGATGGCGATGATGAAGCCAGCCTTTGAGCGCGCGCACGCCATTTGCCAATAGACGGGCTGATTGATGGTGTGGCTGCGACGCATATATCAAATCAACATGTAAATGTAGACGCAGCACTAACAGGGCAGACAGCGAGACAGGGAGACAACGAGACAGACGGGCAGACAGTGCGGCCACACGCGAGCAATTTAAAAGGCCATTTGTCTGCATAATGCGCCAGATCTGGGGCGGGACGCAGCCCTCGTTTTTGTTTTAGGACAGGCCCTTGATGTGGCTCAAGATAGTGGAAAATTTGCAGAGCCACGCAGCTATAAAACTAAAGCAAAAAAAAAAAAATAAATAAAAAAAGAATGTAGGAAAACTAACGCTTACAACACGCCACATATCAAGATGCCCAACTCAACTGCGCTTCCCTTCCTTCGCCCACGGGCTGCGTGTGAAATAACTCGATTTCCGCTCGGCCCGCCCAGGCCGCAGGACGCAGGACGCGAGACTCTGTTCACATGCGTGTAACTATGCATGTCTGTGGACTCTATGGGGCGTTAAGAATTCAATTTACACAATTTTGAGCGTAATTAAAAAGCAGCTGCTCCCCCATTCCACCCAACCCCCGCCACCCATTCATTCTGACCAAGACGCACGCAACTTAAAGCTAGTTTTTATGTGTCCATAACTCGAGAGCTTGATGCGTGGTCCGTCCGCAACTTTTTATGTTTCTACTTTATGCATTAAGTACTCCGTTAAATTTTTGTAGCCTGACCTCGGCTAAGCCCTTTTGCCATGAGTAACGTGAGCATTGATGTAGATTCCCCCATTCTGTATACATGCATAAATGTAAGTGTAACTAGCCATTACCCGGAGTATTGGGATGCCAGCGCTTGCTCATTGTTTGGCTTCCTCCACCATTTGTGCGTCGTATACGCGATGTTTATTTGATATTGATGAGAGCAAGCAACAAGACCATACAGCTCTTGCTCTTGAGTTTGCCAAATGTAAGATGCCCTACCTTTATGATGATATAATAACCATAAAACTAAGTGCAAAGAGTCAAGCAACAACAAAACGTTAGCAGTAAATATAATAGAAGCCGATGAAATAAAGCAGGCAAATAATGCTAATTGATATAAAATATTAATAATATTGCCAAGGTTAATGGATAAGTATTCAGGTGTGTTATAATGAACGTTGGCAGTTAAGGGTTTCAGTAATATCAATTACCTTAAGTGAATCGGCAAGTCTTTCTACATCACTATGTAGTTTCACTAAGCGTATTATTTCTAATCAGTCGAATCAGTAGACTCCTTGGAAATATAGAGTATGTATGAAACTGATTGTTAAACTATTTCTGTTGCGCTTCTTGTTGTTCCGTTTCCCATTGTTTGACGTTGATGTGCGCAATGCTCTTAGATGACCTCAGAGGACAAACGAAATGGCATGGCAGTTCAACGGAAATCGGCTTAAAATTTACTCTTCCCACACAAGCAAGCCGGAAAGTATAGAAGCGCACATACACACACTCATTCATACACTCATACAGTTACCCACAACCACACACACACACACACACGCTGGCTGATGCGGACAAAGCGTGCGTGATTTATGGTCTCCCAGCCGTGGATGGCGGCTCTCGCGGAAGGCGCAAACACTTTGTGGAGTCGCCCCAGCTTGAGCAATGTGCGAGTCGACTTATGCAACTAATGCAACTGAAAGTTGCGAGCCAAGTTGGAAAAAGTTATTTACGGCAACTTTGCGTCAGGCGGCGGGGCAGGAGGGCGGGGGCTAGCTAGTAGGACGCCTATTGTAGACCGTGAGCCTACCTGGCGCACTTTTTAAATCATTTTTGTTAAATTTGCTATTCTTTTTTCTCTGTCAAGCAGCGGCGCAACTTGGCTTAAGACGGCAGCCATTTTGCATTCGAGAATGTTGCGTGGAATATATGTGGGAAAATGGCGTCGCGTTACTCGCAAATTATGTTACTTTAGTCAACTCGAATAAATCTTGGGGAAGTGTGCTCTGCCGTTGCCGCTGCCGTTGCCCACTCACAAATCACAGGCAAATTAGTTGCGCCCTTTCGCCGCGCTGGCAGCCCTGGCAAACTTGTTGAGCGCTGCAAGTGGGCAGCCCTTATGCACAGCAGTCTTGGGCCCAAGTATATGGCCAAAACTTGCCGCTAATGAGTAAATGTGGCAAAAGTTTAAATTAATTTCTGAAATGTGCTGCTGGCGTACCAGCGACAGCAGCAGCAGCAACAGCGACGGCGACAGCAACTGGGACCGGGCCAAGAATTTCAATTTCCTTTATGGCGCCGGTTCCCTAATTATATTTTCGACACTTGCTGACCCATGACTTCCACCCACATTGATATTTTGTCGCACACACAAAGTCATGTGTTTATCAACTTTGCACCTCGCTCAGTCAAAGCGGGTCAAAGTTGACGGATGGCGGCCATTCGAGGTCCGAAATGGTGGCCGGAAGCCCATTGAATATGCTTGATAGCACACACCGACAAGCTATAAGGTATATATATATATATATATATATATGTGTGTATATATGTATGCTTCTAGTAAAAAGAAATAATTTAAAAGTGTGTTTTTTCGTCTTCTGTCCTTCAGCAATCGCAGATGTTAGACAAAGAGACTCAGATGTGCCCACACTCAGCGCTCGCTGCTTTTCTTTGCTCTTATTTTTATTTCTTTTCTTATTGCTATTCACCTAATGGCAAATCAGATAAAAAGGTTATAACTTTTAATGCCCCATATAACTGCAGACGTCACAAATACTTCACATTTCATTTTGTTTACTCTTGTTTGTTCTTCACTTCTTTTTCTGCTTTGAAACAAACTCTCAATGTTCAAATATTGCAGGAGAAGTAACTGCTTAAAGTCTGATACCTTAACTAGGTACGTTCTCGCCGGTTTAAGCCTGCACAATTTTCTACAGTATGCGCTGAGTTTCCTTGCCTTTGAGACAGTTTAGATATCCTGTACGGAAGCCTGTCATAAACCAATATCCGTTTTTGCTTATTTCTCAATATTCTCAAGACCGCCTCTTGCAAATTTATGTTGAAATCATTTTATGTCTTGCTTAAAGCTAGTATTCCTAGCATATTTTTATCTCAGTTGCTACTGTATCGATCGAATAATATAAATATATAAATAATATAAATATAATATGACAATTTGAAGACAAAAGGTACAAAATTCAATCAACTCTGAAATTTATATGCCTGTTGTATATTGAGCTCTATTGGAATTCAATTATTATATTTCATTAAATTTGAGGCTGAAATTGAGCCAAGTGCAAATAGTTGGCTTCTACAAGCTGACCAGGTAAATCAAATTAAATGCCATAATCAACGCAAGTCAAGTGTTTTGTAATTCGTCATTTGATTAGAGGGCCATGCGGCAGAGCCTTCAGAGCGAGTTGTATTTAATTAATGCACAAGTGCACTCAAAGCACTGCACGGGTAATCAACGCAGGCCTCTGGGCACTTTCCTTTTGCATTTGCAGAAAGACCCAAATTATGATACGATATGTGGGGTGCGCGGTGTGCACAGGTGGAGCTGATGGCACCTGGAGAAGTATCGATTGGCTTGCACCGGCTGCCTGAGCAGAGTGCCGCTCAACTTATTTTAGCATAATTGAATATTAATTTGCACGCCTCGATTGCCTTCGTCACATACTAGTTACGTTGGGCAGCTCAGGTTCAGGCTGTGCCGGGGGCATTTGGGCTGGAGTAAATATGTCGCCCCATTCGGGGTGCGATTTTGTTTATGCTGCGAATTTGCGGCTCGGCGTGTGCTGAGCGGCAATTCATGCATCGCTGCGTCGCCTTGGCTGTCAATCACAACTGCTTGACAAATTGCTTTTGGACTGGCCTGACATGTTGACAGCAGAGCGCGCAAGTGTCCAGCCGAGGCACGCATCCCTGTCCCCTCCGGCGCTACGAATCGCTTTGATGGCTGACACTTTTTGAAGTGGAAACGTCTTAGAAATGCATTTAAACTAAAGACCGAGCTTAAAATGTTTTCAGTTTTGATGACCTGACATTGGCAGTGTTGCAAACGTTGTTGCTGCTGATGCTGCTGCTGCTCTCGCTCAGCACTGGCTTCTCCAAGCCAGCGCGAGTCACGGGCTGGCGACTCTGTTGGGAAAACTCAGACAAACACTCAGCCAAGGTGTAAAAACATTTCACGTAAAGTTTAATGCCACACGAAGCCAAGTGAAAGTTCCATTTGGGGTTTGCCGTGTGGAATGGAAAATAGTGAAAAAGGTAAAGCTGAAAAGGGGCAAGCGACAGGAGACATAGTTAAAAAATTACTTTAACTTACTGTCATTGAAGGCTCCCCCAGGAGCTAGCCGAGTTTAGGTTGCAAGCGGCCCATTCGGCGGTTGCCTCTGCCTTTTGTTGAGCAGCGAAAAGAGGTCAGGGACCAACCGGCTAATGCGCCACTTACCCATGCCCGCGTGCAGGAAAAGTTGATACAGGTCAGGGAACTCATGAAATGACAATGCAATAAGAGTTCTATGACATTTCAATAAACACATATATTTTAGTTTAAGTTGACATGTGGAAGTCGGGTACTAGAGGCTGCGCCTAAAGAAGTCAGAAGAAGAAGACAATTTATATATTTCAACCTTGTTTAAAGGCATGGTAAAGCAACTTGTGCAGCCGTCCACAGACGCAATTCTAAGGAATTCAAAATGAGGTTAATGAATCTCTTAAAGGTCTTTGGCAAATAATGCCATTCCGGGAACAAGACTTCAAATGGCTCAGCATTTGAATGGCATCGGTGTCTGTCTTCACTTCATACAGCGACTTCGGGCTGATTGTCTGTTGCGCATAATGTCTTTATGAAATTTCTCAGAAATGTGCTTGTACCTCAGTTTTATGTCACTTGATATTTCATTTCCATGCCTACGCCGGCTAGGAGCAGCTGGCAAGGCGAGTCAGCCAGGCCAGAGCCAGAGCCAGATGAGGTTAGGTCAGAGTCTGCTCCTCAGACTCATCAGACTGTCGCCTGGGCGTCTGGCGAAGAGTGTGGTATAATGTGATAAATGATGATTTTATAATCGTTTGGATGACATGTTTGTGTATCTGGGGCAACGCGTGCACTTGGCTAGCCGGTCCAAGTCGGCCTATTCGGGCAGTGGCCGGCTCTGAGTTTGGCCATGTCCTGCAGACGTGTTTCTGTCAGGCTGATCCAGAGGCTTGGGCTGAGCCCTGGGCTGAGCCACTTTGCATGTTTAATATGGCCCTGGACCCTTTTGGCCATTTTCAATTCAAAAATTGCCTTGACTTGTTTCCCTCTTTCTCCGCTTCGGTATCTTATATAGCAATTGTATATTCTATATGCCTGTAGTTGTGAGAATGATAAATTATCGTTTGTCTACTCTCTGATGCAATATGATGTCGTTGTCGTTGCCATCTCCGTCTGCTGTGGGCGTTGCCAACGAGCGGTGATCCATGGCGCAACATCTGCCGTTGCCTGCTCTGGCCTCGTCTCGTCCCATTTTTTGATTAATTGAATTTCACTTTGAGACAAATAGAAATTTTCATTTTGTTCTGGCATGCAGACAACCGTTTGTTGTGACACCTTTGGTTAGGCTTATGCTCAGAATTGAGTTATTGCCAAGCAAATGTGATTTTAATTTAATTTACACATTTTAGATTGGCTTAAGATTTCGAATTAAATAAATACGAGGCCACAACCAACAAATGAACATAAATAATAGGTGAAAATTAGAGCTAACGTCGATAGAAAATTGTCAAATTTATTTGATTAAAAGTAAAGCAAAAGGGATGAAAGCATCTCTAGACTAACTTTGTAAATACAGATACATTACGTATACAAAGTTGAGAGTATATTTGACTAGTTATTGCTGTGAAGCACTCAGAGCAAGTGTCGAGAAATCGGTTTGTTTTTTTCTGTAAGCTTTGTCGATTGGAAAATCTGAAATCAAATTTCAGAATGAACTGCATATATTGTCAATCAATGTCCATATCAGCTTCAGTAACAGCATCGCCATCAACAGCAGCATCAACGGCAGCATCCACATCAGCATCAACAACACCAACAACTTCAATATAAACGTTTTCATTCTCGACGTCGTCGTCAACGTCAATGTCATTAAAGTGCATTTTAAAATAGAGTAATAAATATTTACTTAGCTCTGTGGCATGGCTGAAGACTGACGCTGAGTGGGCGGGGTGGGAGGCGTGCCCACATGATTGCCAGGCCATATCGTAATTGCAGATAAACTTTATGCCATTAACCTTAGCGCTGTCTAGTTGCCCATCCGCCGTCCGCCGTACGCCGTTCGCCGTTCGCCGTTCGCAGTCCACCGTCTGCAGTCGGGCAGGCAAACTGCAAAGTGCTTTTGAAACATTTCATGATAAGCATTGCCAACGTGCCCAGCACAGGCTGGGAGGAGCTCTACTCACCACGCACTTGCCAAGCATCCTGTAGCACCCTGTAGCGGGATGTGCTTTCTGCGCTTTCAACAAGTTTACATTTGTGGCACATGTGAGCAGAGCGGGGCTGAGCTGAGCTAACGAAGAATTATGTGGAATATCGAGCACCGATGCCGCCCCCAGCACAGACCCCACATCACTTAGGGGACCGCATGCGTTTGCCTTCATTAAACTTGAGCGCAAGCATCAGCAAAATGCATTAAACTTGGTAAATATCGTAAAAATTAATGACAACATTATCCGAGGATGAGTCCAAGCGTTGGCTCGGACAAAGTTCGACTATAAATTTTTAATAATTTTTAAAGCATTTTCGCTTTGAATGTAAAAGGCTATGCATGATATTTTAATTCAACCAAAACCTGCAAGCTATGCAAATATCTTGTGGACATTCTTCTTTTTACATTTCCTTCACTAACGATTTAAATGCTTGACTATTTGCTTAGATTGAATTTTGAATATTTTTGTGACATGTCAACATTTGTTGTGGGTGACCAGGTTTATTTATTGTTTTTCCAATTATTTCTATAACGAATTTATCAGATTGGTTATGTTTTTAATTAATTTTTTTTTGGACTGTGTGCCAAGCATATCAATTTCGTCATTGGGTATCTTTAATAATTTTAATTAAATTTTTTACATTAATATCTCATTAAATTTGGCTGCGTTTTTAATGCGAAATACGATGAGTGCCCTTAATATTTCGTCTGAATTTAATTTTTGCAGTCTGCCTCAGTTGCCGTACTTCCAGCAAATGCGCCTAGAGGTTAATATTGTTGTGTTTTAATAACATTTACAGCAGCCACAAGTGTACATTCAGCGAAGTGGATTAAGTGGCCCGTGGTTGAGCCTATAATCCGTAAATATGTTGAATATATATAATATTAATTAAAATAAGTGGAAATCTATAGTTGGGAGTGGAGAGACCTTGAGCCTTGAGCGATAAATAATCTGGAGAGCATAGCTAGAAAGACGTACAAGATATAATTTTAGTGCTGAATTGTTTTTATCGATAGTATTGAAACGGGCATAAGTCCAAGTCAGAGACAGATAAACAGATGGACTAGGATATTTATACATTATGCTACGCTTCCTTCTGTCTGTTACATAGATTCTCATAGAACCGTCGTATCCTGAACTCAATTTCATTTTCAATAGATAATCTGAATGGTATGAATATCATGCCTTCATTTATGTGTTGATAGCTTTTTAACTCTTGTTACGTATTTTGTTACGTTACGTTACGTATTTTGTGTTTTCGTTGCACTTACTAAGAAATTGAACTTTTATTTATCATAGAATAGGAAGTTGTTTATTGGGAATTGGCGATGATATCCAACACTTTATGGGAAGCAATATCTAGATTAGTTGGGTAATTTTTCTTTTGATGAATTGGGCATATATAAAAATAAATAGGTATTATATGATATGTTTAGTGATTCCTCCCACGCAGTTATCAAATCCTTAATGGGTTTTTTGTTCAGGCAGAGCTACATATGTTATATATGATGATGTCTCAACTGGTAGCCAAGCAGCGACCATGGCCAGCTGATGCCTAATTACTGTAATTAGTGTAGTGCCACAAAGTTATGACAGTTGTATAACGTTACGTTACCCTGCGTAGCGGTAGAAAACTCGTCCATTTCTCATCTTAACGCCAACGGCTGTCGAAATGAACTTTCGTCACGTGATTTAGCAACAGCCACGCGGCAGCCACATCAATAACTAATATTTCATAATTAATGCGTCAGTCAGTCCGATGCGCCCTTTAACCAACACTGTATATACCTATGTATATGTATTTAATGTGTGTCGGTGCTGGGATTCTCTGGCAGTGCATCGCATGAGTCTCGTCGCACGTTTTATATTCATTAGTGCACACGGCAGCAGAAGCAGATAGCCACGGGCTGGGGATGTGGTGGGTGGGTGGAAGTGGGAACTGGAAAGCGGGATGTGCCGTGTTATGTTTCATTGTTTTTCATTATGCCCATTACTTATTGTGTTTCATCCTGTGCTGTGAATGGCCGCAAGGAAATTAACCGCTTAATGCGTGCTGAGCATGTTTTGCGCTTGCAATTCCTTCCGGCTAGCAACAGCAGCACCAGCAGCACCAGCGGAAACACAACTATCCTCAGCTAAATTATAATCATGGTTGCGATTATCCTAATAGTCATTGTTACATTGCAGCCCGAGGACCTAAGGGATTACTGCGCACCGACTCACACTATATGTGTGTGTGTATGTGTCATGCCAAAGGATTTGCAGGAAAAATGAATAGCAAATAATAACTATGAAATTATATAAATTTTTAGGGATCAAAAGAATTTAAATTATTTATTACATTTTTATTTGGTGTAAAATTAATTTGTATAATGAGCATTTAATATACCAGTATAATAATTATATTATAATATATATAATAGATAATCTTTTTTGAGATGTATATAAAAATATATTGCATATTTCGTTTGTTTAACGTGTCTGTGATTATACAATAAATATATATATTTTTACACAACAAATATAGCTAACTATTAAGTTAATATTCAGGGTGGACTTCAACGAATATTTTTAAATTGGGAAGATTTCTGAGCTTTGAAACTAAAGGCCATTAGCTCTAGACTAAGCCCCTTTTGGCATCTTTGCTAGTTGGGTTAGAGCTTGAGCTGTGTGTTGGGTTCGGTATGCTAGTTCCAGAAACGGGTTTTCAGTAAAGTGTATTAAGTCAAAATAGAAAGCTATTAAATATTGCTTTGATCCCATTTTCATTAATTAAGCCAATTTAATTTTAAGCTGCAAACGAACCCAAAGACAAATAGAAAGGTGTCAAAGACATCTTCTGCTATAAAGATGAAAAACCTTCGTCTGGTCGTGGTTGGCTTGGCAGCCAGGCAACGTTCATTTATGAGATTGTCGCATGTTTCATTTAACAGGTTCTCAAAATATTTCAGTCAACTAACTTAATTGAAATTTGCCCATGTCAATGCTCATTTAATCTGCCTCGTTCTGTTGTTCCTGCTCCCTCGTTCCACTGGCACTGTGCTTTTGAGGTGACAATTTAAGCACGCTGAACGCCATCAGATAATGACATTGATTGTGGTGCTTCACGCTCCGTTCTCCACCGATTTGCCATCCATCAATCGCAGACACGCTCCTCGACTCCGAAACACAGCAACAAAAACAAAGACATGCCACATCATGTTGAGATGTTGCTTTTGTTCTCCGCATCATACCAGCCGAAGCGTAGCTCCGCCTCACCCCGGCATCTTGTGCTCTCTGTTCTCTGTTGCCCTGGCCCCCGGTGCACTTTGCTCTGACATTTTGAGTTTATGGCATATTTGCATTATGCCTCTTACCCTTGTGCGTTGACGAAGTGGGAGGTGCATTCCGTTGCTGATGCTGGGACTGATGCTGGCTCAAATCCTTTAACTGGGCACTCTAGCTCGCTCGTAATGTCCTTCACTATGTGTGCCTTGCATGCTGCACTAGAACAATGACATTGAGGTTGCCATGAATGCGTAAGCCGAGTCCAGAGCCGCCTTCAGACGTTTGAGTCTCAAATTGAATCCGGAGCTGGCTACGAAAATAGCTCGGTGCCTGCTGATGCAGCAGTTAACAAGCAAAAGACCAATTCTTGCTGCATTAAAATTATGCTCAGCTTAGCAGTGGAATACATTTGATATGTGGGCTCCCCAATTGGATGATTTTGACCACGCTGCAGCCAACGATTGCAGTATAAACCAATTTAAGCTGTATAAGATACACAAGATAATAAGATATTTGAGTCACATGAATGACTAAGTTTGCTTTCACAGCTCATCTGTGAGTAATATATTTATTTATATTATTGCTTTGTCGACAATATATATGTTGAATTTAAGCAACTTGAGCTTCCTTAATGTTATTGTTGAATTTAGAGTGGCATAAGTTAAAATCATTAGAAAACATAGAAATGTGTCTGTAATATTAAGAAAATTATATATTTTCACAATCCATATTTTTAAGACATCGGGGCGAATAACTCCGGCAGCCTATAAAACTTATCAAAAAGTAATTTTCTGTAGGTGTTATAGTGTTTGTGGACTATCCTCACTTCAACTGTCACAGATGTGTTTATTTTTCATACACATTCAACGAAAATGGACTTTATTATTAATACTTATATTTAATATTTCTATTTACTTATCTTATTTATATAATTTAATACTATAGCCTACGCAATAAAATGAAAAGTTCACGATAGTTTTTATAGCAAATTTCAATAATTCGCAAGTCTTGCTCTGGCATAGGCCTATTTCTAATGAGACTCAATAAAAAACTACTATCAACTCTTAATGGGTTAATGAATAAAGCAATGCTAAGAGCTTAAAGTTTAAGCTGAACTCTTTCGGAGACAAGAAAAGAAGCTTCTAAAATGGAGTGAATCTGTTAACATATTGTTGCTCAATTCATGTTCTCTGTTTTAAGTGTTATTCACCTAAATACCTTAAGCTCACTCTAACTACTCCAACTTCAGGTAAAAGTTAATGAAAACAGTTTAGTATTTAGATTTCAAAGTTAGCAGCCTAATTGACAAATTGTTAGGTAATTTTAACAGGTGCAGCTCAAAAATGAGGCTGTTTGGCTCAATTACGTAATCCAATAGCGCTAACTTAGATAACTTTGTTTCGCGGCAGTTTGTCAAATTTGCAATTATCAGTTTGTGGGGACTGGGCCCACAGTGGGGGCTTTGGTTAGCGATGAACCAAATACGCGCGCTGCAGGTTAGCTGGGCTAGAGGTGAGTCTGTGGCTGATCTCATTTCGGATGGCAAATCAGGACTGGCAATTGGTGACGCGTGGGCTCGGCTTGTTGACATGACATTGACCGGGCAGCCGTAACCTGCTGGTCTGGCCTGTCCAGCGTTGTCTGGGAGCACGATTTAGTGGGCAGCTGGCAGACGTGGGTGCGCTGGTTGATTTTCGCATCTCATAAGCCGACGGCCAAATCATTCTGCATGCCTTTGATGGCAGCTGCCAGGGGCTGCGCTCAAAATATTGCGTTCATTAATTTTGCTAGTGGAGGTCGTAGCGCCGCCTGCGAGGCTGTCATTGCCCCACAGTCGGCGGGACCCTTGAATTAATTTATCTTATCGTCCGTTGCATTAGGGGCCTCATGCATTGTTGACGTTCAAGTTCCACTTATCAACGGCACAATGACAGCAGCGAAAGCAGCAGCAGCGGCAGCAACAACAGCAGCGACTGCTGCCCATGCCTGGCTATCAACATGATCTCATCAGCATTGGCATCGCCGACGCCACCAGCATTGGCATCGGCATCGACATCGGCATGGGCATCATCATTATCTGCTTGGCGATGAGCATCATGAGCTTCATTTGGGCGCATTCATTTTTATGACATGCGCTTTTCGCGCAACCCGTTTTTCCGCCCCATTTGCCGCTCAAGTGGGCGTCGGCCGGCAAAAAGTGTTGCATACTTAAGTGGGCTAAAATTCAATTTGCTCTTGTTGCTCCTTTAAGTTGGCTCTTCTTGTTCGCTTGCCATGCCCCACATTGCGGCAAGTCAATTATTTTGTTGTTTACCAAATTGCTACACATTCAGGCTTAGTGAAGACCGCGTCCTTGCTGTTGTTGTCGATACATTGTCTAACTTTGTGCTGCGCTGCGATTCTCTTCATAGTACTTATAAGTTGGCAGTACGCCTCCACATACTCAGCCCCAACATCATCATCATCATCATCATCATCATCATCATCATCATCATCATAGTCAGGTTTAGCGTGGATTTTGTTAAAGTTTTCTAGCTTGTTTTCCCACATCCCACATCTTTTAACTTCGGTGTTATGAGATTTGTTTGGTTTGGCAGCATTTATTTATGCAAAGCACAAATCCAGAAATATATACAAGAATACAGCACAGCTTCATATGAGCTGCAATTTCATTTCATTCGTTTAATTCGATGCTTTAAGTGTTTGCTGTAAATCTGCCAAGCCTTTGCTTAATCGAAACGAGCGTGTAGCAAGCTTTCTCTTTTTGGGGGACTGGTCAACAGTTACATCTACAAGGCTCTGCCTCCGCCCCTTGCCCACATACTCGCACACCCACTCACACACGCATACAAGAGCAGGGCTTGTACCAACAAGGCTGCTGCCACCACAGCAGCGACACGGGGAGAAGCTCGACCCAAATATCATTTAACACGCGTGTAAACAAAGTCGCTTAAATACATGCGCCCAAACAGCACCGACAACCGAGAACAGGGAACCGAAAACCGACAGCCGGGAACGCCCTTAAGCAAGCTGACTAGCTGGTCACAGGGGCGGTGAAAGTGAATGGGAATGGAAAGCGAATCGGTGGCAGAGTGTTCCAGCTAGACTCTGTGTTTATGTTGGCGGACCAATGCAACCAGAGGCAGAGCGGGATCTGGACAAACTTTCGCCTGTGCAGACACAGCTGTTTGCCTATTAGTAATTGATGAGTGAATTGGGCCGTCATAATAATCGAGCGTTTGCCTCAAGTCTCCAATTTCGCATCAAGCCCATCTGAATAATTAGGGCTAACGCGACGGAAATTACCTAATGTTGGGGGCAGCTGGTTGAAGCCACTAAATGCAAGCTCTCGGAAAATAATATTAAGCAACTGCACGTAGTGCTGGGTGTTTAGAAACTATCTCAATCGCATTGTTGTAAAACAGATTGATTGCTTCTCTTCAAATTCTAGCTGAGCTTAAAGCCAAAATTGGCAAGGGCTGCCAGCCACTCGAAGCATGGCCAGGATAGCAAAGCCAACAATGAATTCCAAATTTGATTCAGAATTCGAATTGGGAAAAAGGAAAACAATTGAACAATAAAACAGCAGAAATGTTCGATTAACCGGGGGGTCGTCATTCAAACAGAAATACATGGAATTTAGCCAGGCGCTCGCCAAAATGAAAGGAAGGCACGGGCCTCATGCCAACGCTTTGTCGACGCACTTGACCCGCTTTATTTATTTTATTTTGGGCTTTGGTTAAACAACTCTGGCAGAAAGTAAATACGAGCAATCGCTGAACGCAGAATGCCAGAGCTCATTGGTTCAGTGTTTTGTCTGGATGTTATAGCTGTTAATAATTAAATGCAGTTTACGCTGCGTTCAACTATCTCGAAATTTGATGTAAATTCCATTTGAAAGTATAATCAAAATGCCAACAGCCAACAGCCAAGTGGGCGCCCAGGAAAAAAAGGCATTAAAATTATTTCTCGAGCACTTGAACAGATGCTGCCCTTGCTCTGCTCTTATTTCTATAAACACAACAGCAACAACAATTCGCTTGTCCATCTCTGCAGCGCTTCGGAGATTTCTTCACTCGGCCTGTCTCTCTCTCTCTCTCTCGCTCTCCAGTCTGCCGCTTGGCCCGAACTGCTTCGATGCTAATGCTTGTGGCAGCGCCCATTGCCGGATTCGTAGTCGCAGTTGTGCCCATTGCAGAAGCTGTTTCCTCTACAGCCGCCATTTTATTCAGCTTGTGCTTTTGATTCTGCTTCTGCTGCTGCTGCTGCTGCCACTCGAATACTTTGCACTTTGCACATGGCCTGCATAATGAATGGATCCGTCGCGGGCTCGCGGCCCCAGCCTCTGCTGAATTCAGTTTGAATTTTCTTTGGTTCTTAAGAGTTTTCATTTGCAATTACGATGCACAATAAAAGCACAATTTGCGGCCATTCTGTGTTCTGGATATTTTCAAGCTGTATTGGACAAGGGGAATGCGAAAAGCACAGCCTTGCGAACGAAACTAAAATATAAGAGAAAACGATATTTATACTTCGATATGCCAATGATTATTTTTATCGCAGCATATTTGACTTAATGCCAAAACTGTTGCATGCTGCACTGAGGAATTAATTTTATAGGGTATGTGGAGTAGTCGTTATACTATTTTTTTTTATCAATTTAATATGGAAAATAATACAAATTGTTTTCAGATTAAGAATATTAAATCAAACCTTGAATGAGATGCAGTCACTCAGTCACGAGTGTTCAGGATTCCCTTTTGTATATTCAGGATCAAGGAGTAGCTTGTAGTAACTAATGCCTTTAATGTGATTATAATATATAATCCAGGTTTGTTTCATTTACGATGCATATAGTTTTGCTAAGCCCTTTTGAATTATATATAGTTGCAAGGGCTTTTCGTGAGGCGCACATGACATGAAAACTCTTCTATTTTCTTCTAATTTTAAAGACACAAAACAAATACATTTCTAATCTTATCAGTTGCAGCTTGTCTGGTGACTTACAGCCACATTTGGTCTAAGTATGTTTCTCCTTTGTTGCTTTGTAGCAGCTGTTCTCACTGGCAATGCACAACTTCCGACAGGCGGCAGCAACGGAAATGCTCGATAAAAGCTACTTGCGGTAGGCATTGTCCGATTCCAAAGGATGCAGCTGGAAGGAGCTCTGCGCCAAAGGACAACACTGGCGGACACAGCTATTAATTCAAGTTGGAGACCGGGAGTACCGTAAGTATAGGCATTATATACTCAACTTCTTCGCTAACACGCAGTTTGTTATATAAATAAGTTGATGTTATTGAAGAAAAAACTATTCGATTACTATTTAAAGACATTTTTAGTATTTCGGTCAAATGTGCGTAATAAATTTGAGCTTAAATTTCACTGTGAACTGACTATTTATAATATACAAATATAAAATATACGATAACATTCTCAGCATCTGCCTGAATGCAAGACGCAAGAAGCATTTGTACTTTGCTTAGGAATTTGCTTGCATTGTTCAAGCTGCCAACTAAATAAATGAGTTTTCATTTTGTATACTATTTTAAATTTTTAGATTGAAATTATTTAATATTTATATATTTATCAAATAACATAAATGAAAAGTTAACTTGGGAATTGAGATTTTACTAATAACTCTGCTCAGTATTTAATATTGTAAATTATATTATTTCTATTTCAAATTTTAATTCAAGTTTATAGTTACAATAATGAACATAATTTAGCCAGTTTTATTGCTTGATTGTGGTACTAAAAGTCAGCTAGCTGCTATGGCAGTTAAACAATTCACACATTTCATCAACAGCTGCAGGAGCACTGAGAAATCTCTCATACGACCCGTGTGCCATAACAAAGCAATTGGCAAATCGCATTCGGAGTCGAGCAACGCACGTTTATGACTTCAAATTTGCGCAATTGCACGACCGTCGAAAGTACTTGTTATGCAAACAGCTTGCAGAGCGCAGGTAAGTTGGCCGTTTCGTGAGGCCAACTTTAAAGTGGCCTTAAAGTGCGCGGCAGATGTGACAGATTTGGCAGATGTAAATTTGAGTAAATTATGAGCGCTGCGTGCCCATCTGCATGTCAAGCAGCGGCAACCTTTTTCTGGCCTTTTGTCCGCTCGGTTATCAGTCAGAGTCCTGCTGAACACTAAATTACAGGCAAATGAGCAGCTGCCATTTTTTATGCTGCTCTGTTTTGCTTTTCTTATCAACATAATAAACGTTTGTGCATGGCCAACCGAAGGGCAAGTTCATTGTGCTATGTCACTCGCTCTGCGTCCCTCTCCCCCTTCCTCCCTCTGTATGTGGATGTGTTTGTCTTTGTGTGTGTCAAGGGCATCCGCTGACTGACTGGCTGCTCCCTGGTCACATCCGCAGACGTGTGCGCCCAACGACTGACCTAACTAATTTTATGCCCATTTGCAGTGTGCTGCCAAGTTCTTTTTACATTTTCAGCCAACGGCAGCAGCAGCAGCAGCAGCGGCAGCGGCAGCAGCCTCTAAAGAAATGTGTTAACTTTATCTAAATTGTTAAAGCATTTACCAAATGACCTCACGTACCGAAATTTCGGCTTCCTGACCGCAGCCCGCTTCCAGCAGAGTATTTTGTGACCCAAGTTTCGGTCAAGATGAGCGTGTGCGCTGCCTATCGCTCGATCAGCTGGCGGAAGGTCCTGCGTCAACGTCCTGCCTGCTCTGCCCCGTGTCCTGGTCGCTCGCACACATGTTCATGTGTTCATGTTGAGACGTGACACCCCTTTCTCGGACTCTTTCGCATTTGTATGAGTTGCTTCGCTGAGAAGGCTGCAGTTCATTTATTTAGTTGTCGGCTCTGCTCCTCTGACTGCTGTCTACGCTTTATTGGTTCGCCAACATGTTCGTTATGGCATTTTGATGCACGTTGCACGAGGGGCGGGCAACCCTTCCTAAATGTTTCTTCTTTTTTTTGGCACTCTGACGTTTATTATGCTTATTTTGTCGAGCAGCACGTCCTCTGCGTATTAAGTACATGCGCCCTTTGACGTCGACTGTCAGTCAAATTGCCAGCGCTTTAACAAATTTAAATGCCCCAACAAGCAAAGGCTTAGGCATGCCGTCAGTATCCCAGCCAACCAACCATCAGGCTCATTGGTACATTTATTTGTGTATTCGAATTCCCTTAGGTCGCTTATTCTACAACATTTTCCGCTTTCGAGTCTAATTCCCACAACATATTCCATTCTATTTTAATACGGAGCACGCATTAGGCAAAGCTGCTAAGAGCTCAAGACTTCAAATATTCTTCATAATATTTCAATGGAAATATATATATAAATAAAAATATATTTATGAATATTTAAGTTCCGTCAACAACTTTGATTATTAATAACACAAATTTGAAGAAATACGTCGGTGTTCTTTTACCATTTGCTTTTCCTTTGCGCTGAAATCTTGTCTTTCGTACTAAAACGTGATAATGACATTCATATCTGTGTATTTGATAAAGCGTAAGAGTCTAGTATTTGAAATACGTTTTTTTATATATATACTTTATTGGGTCTGTCCCGCCTCTGTCAGTCTTTGGCATACACTTTCACAAAACCAATATACCATGAATTCCCAGTTACAATGGGGTATTAAAAATAACCCTTACAGATTAGGGCGTGTGGATTTAGTTATATATACCAAGTGGATATTTTAATGCCTCCTTACGCATTATATTAGATTCATACTATTGAACGGACTAAAAGCATGAGTAGGTTCTACTTTCTCCCATCCCAACTTTCGCATTGTGCGGACAAGGGAAACTTTAAATATTTTATAACAATGGAAGCTTTTTAGTAAATACATATTTTTCTATGTTAGATTATTCATTGTTATCTTTGTGAAGCGAACTCAGTTGTTACCTGGCATGACGACACACACTCCCACACGCTCCCACACACACCCATACACACCCACACACAGAACACACACTCAGATGGAAATATGCAAATTTGAGTTTGCCTAAGGTCCAAATCTGATTTGATAGTTAGTTACGAGTGTGTTTTTGTGTGTTTAAGGCCAATGAAAAATGATGCTTGCATGTTCACAATCCGAGCACAAATAGTTCATATAGTTGAAATTTCATTCGTGTTTCGAATTCATGTTAATTCGAATTCCACCTTATAATTCTTTTTTCCATACAGATTCCGAATGTGTGTATTGTCTCTATATGTAGGTGTGTGCATTTGCGACTCTTTCATGTTGGTTGCTGGGCCACGCATTAACAAAATGTTTCGCTCTGCGCCCGAAAGTATGTTATAAAAATATTTTATGACATGTAAAAACATCAATAAAAAGGTTTCAGCCCACATCCCTTTGGCAACTGGGCAAGTTTCGTCGGGGTTTTGCGGATGTTGCTGAGGTTGATGGCTCCCGCCTCTGTTTATTGCCTTGGCTGCTGCTGTTGCTGTTGTAGCTGCTGTAGCTGCTGCTGCGGTCGCGCTTTATCCCTTGCCAGTCTCATTATTCATTTCGCTTTTAGGTTATGTTCCACGGCATTTGTTGTTCCTCTTTCCTTTTATTTTTTGTAATATTTTTTTGTTTGTTTCGCTGGCCTTTCGGCTGCCGCTTTACGGGAAATTACATTTAAGTACGTGTTAGAATTGACGCCGTAACAGGTTGTAAATAAAATTGTATTACATTTGACTTTATTTCAAACACACATTCAGTTGCCCCGCTGTGTCCTGCATAACTTGGCTGGCCGGAAGGCGAGAATACGATAGATGAAGAATGCAATAAATATGATAATGTTTTCGTCAACATATTTGTTTTATTGAAACGGATAAAAATGCGATAAGCATTGTTGGCATTGGCGTAATAATAATTTCCAATAATTACGTTCGTCTGCTTCGCTCTGGATATTCCTGAATTATTTTTCAGCTCTTTATAAACAGTAATTGTATAATAAAAAATTATATTAATATTACAAATATTTCAATACTCGATGTATAAAAGTGGATAACATTTTACTGGCAATGAGAGAAAATGCATTTTAAAAACAATATTAAATACTCAACAGCAATTTCGCTTCGGTCAGAGGCTCAGCCTCAGTGGCTTTAAGATGTTTAGATATTTGTATATTTTAGCTTGTGTAATAAGTAATTTAATTTTTGGAAGAGCAGCATTTGAAGTTGCAACAAAGTTGCATTTTGTAGTCGGAGATTAAAAATCGAATATTATTAAAGCGAAATTCACGCAGATTTAACTACAAAGTTAAATATTTTCGCCCGCAAATCAGATGAGCGAGGCAAATATTTCAGCTCATGTAATTAATCCGCTTTCTCAGTGGACTGATGTGCAAATGCAGAACGAAGCTCGTTAAAAGTTTGGAAATAAATTTCATATACTCGAACGCACGGTTAATGTGATCAGATGGGCGGGCCTCAAACGCCGGGGAGGCATGTGAGACAAAAAACGCAGTTTGATAAGCGGCTTATGAGGCGGGCCACGCATTGCCAAGGGCGGCATGTGGGCGTGGCACTCAGACTTTTGCCACAAATTTCAGAATTTGCGACAATTTTTCGGGGAACTTTTATGGTGATAAGGATTTTTATATCATTTTTCGTTACTTTTGCTAATTGTCAGCGCAAAGCCGCAGGCGACAGCAAAGTTTTTGCTTTTACTCGTTCGCTTTTCGCTTTTTGTGTGTGTTTTTTGGCAACTTTAAAGTATAAATTAATATCACTGTAAATGCGCATAATCAAGTGTGCGTGGGTGAGCCGAGCAGAATGCAAGAGAGATAAACGGATGCGCAAGTGCAGAAAAACAGCAGACGAGTGGCACGGAATAGGCAGGCCGTGTCCACCTAAAGCACTCCATCAACGCCATGCAAAAACTTTTCCAGCAAACGGACAAAAAGATGAAGTGCTTCGGCACAGACTTGCCGAGGACGAGCCTCCGAGTCCTAATGAAAAGGCAATCATCTCGGCAAGCCTCAGACATTTGACTGAAGGCAAAAAAAAAAAAAAAAGAATGCAGAATTGGCTAATTGAAAACTAAAATTGGAAAAAGGCTGCTTGACTGCAGAAATGTAATCGAATGACACCAGATTTTGAATGCAACTCAATCGAGAATTGGCAAAAACTCGGGAAAATATTACGCATAAGCCATGTGGGAAAGGTAATTGTAGCCTACCCTTAGCTCTATCTGTTTGCAGGTAAGTTTGTGATTTGATTGGTTTTTACTAAATTGTTGCAGCATCATATAACTGAAATGAAATGAAAATTAAAGTTCGGCTGTTTGATTATACTGCAAATCTTTCACACACTTTTGCACTCTTTTCTGGTAATATGGATATTATTTGTAAAGCTCAGAAGAACATCGCTCTGCTTCTACCCTGTTAAGTACTATAACTAAAGAAAAAACTTTAAAACGCGTTTCTTTTCAGCAAGAGTTAACTTTTTAATGAGCTCTTGAAGCAAGTTTACGTAGCATAATACAATTAATTATTATGCCTTCATATTTCTTAGTTAGCTTTTGCTGTTGGCAATGCAGAACTCGTCCAATTTAATCATGCCAATAAACTTTGCTCGAAACATATCCGCAACAGCAATAATAAGCTCTTAATCACGGCAAACAATTGGGTTTGCCTGCCGCGGAAAATTCACTGGCCGCAAAGCCCGACAGGGGCCTCCTCATAATCTATGCTAATTTTCGCTGCCTTTATGCCCAGCGCACTGTCGGACAGTTTTTATTTCTTTCGGTATGAAAAATAAAGGCGAACTGGAATTAAAATTAATGAGGTTGAGAAGGCGGAAAACAACTTCGCGGGCACCAAACGCAGCCAGTTCTGAAATGCGAAAAATAAAGTAGAAAATCTTAATCGTGATCTTATTACGGGCGTTAATTACGAAACACAGAACCGGAAAACCAGAACAACATGGAACACACTTTTAAAAAGCAGAGTATGAAAGAATCACCGACTATGCAATACTCTATTCATAACCAATTTGGGGAAATGCTAAAAAGTCTAAAGATTGAAGATGAACAAACAGCTTCAGCTTTACACTATCTGTGTTTCAAGTATTAAGTTTCTTCTTCTTAATTGCAGATTGTTTTTTGTTGTTCAAGAGAACAGAGTATGAAGAGAGAAAATGTAAGCGAGATTCCAACATGCCACAAGACTCAACTTCAGCGCCGCAGCCTGGAAAATTAAGTTGTCCGCTTGTGCCAGATATGCAGTCGAGAGGCGAGAGGGAGAGAAGGAGTAAGCAAGGAGAAAACAAACCATAAAAGAAAGGCAACTAGCGAGATGGTGAAATTAAGAAAATAGACGACGCATAGATAAGCAACTGCAATGCATTTTGCGGGACTTTCCCCTCGCCACTTGTTGTTGCAGCTGTACAAGTTTTATGACCCGCCACGTAACACTGCTGCAAGAGGCCATTTTTCATTAGAGCGAAACAAAGAGCGCATTTTACATGACTTCAGCTTAGATTAGGGATAGCTGGGAGAACAATATACTCACAATAATAAACGAGTCTGTTTAATCAAGAACTCAGCAACAACAAAATATCAACCTAGAGTGCATTATGCGCCCTGCGAGTGGGATAATGTATAAAACTGTTTAGTACAACACTAAATCGTTTGTCAACAGATTATTGCAAATTGAAATAGGTGTAATGAAGCCAACAAGGAGGACAACAGCCAAAGGAGTTTTGTCAAACCCTCCAGCTTGCATGTCGATCAACGTCTGTCCTTCTATGTGATTGTGGCATTTGTGAAGTAAAAAAGCAATCACAAATCGATTAGCCATGAATGACATTTGCTGTCATCTGCAAAAGCTATTGCGCTTTCCAATGCGGTGATTTCTTACTAAACAAATACAGCAAACAAGTATCGGGGTGTGTGAGCACCCAGTACTACTGACTAGAGTACATTTACCCTAATTAAAATTGCAATTTGTAATATATTTATTATGGATGAATTTTCTGGAATATCTATACAATGAGAAATGCACTAATAGAACTTATGTGGTTCTATTACATAAATAATCTTTATATTGCTGTGAATTTGCTTAAGACTTGCTTATTTTATCTGTGCCTATTTAGAATGAGTTTAAAGCTGTAAATATATTATCAAATGTCATCTTCAAATGTCTCTCTGTCTCTTTTGGCTAGAGTCCAAAATGCCGAATCATTTTGGTCTAAATTCATGGTATTTCATCCTAAATTTAGGTAAAGGAAAATCCGATTTGATTAATGAGTAGCTGACTCTATAAATAGAGCTACCCGAACAGACAAAAAGCATTAATACGCTTCAACTTTAAAATTAAATTATAAAAATTATTTAAGCAGAAGTGCAAGCAACTAAATTATGGACTATTAATAATGTTGCAAACTAAAGAGCAGAACGAAGCAATTTGGTGCAAGCATTTCTTCTTTTTTATCTTCTCCCAGACACTTTGTGTTTTCATTATTCTCCACTTTGCGCTGCTCTTTAGATCTGAAGGCGGGCAAAGTGATAGACATTATAATTTATGGGCCGAAATTTGAGAAGTCGCTTTGAACCGACTCATTAATTAGCGCTCGCTATGCAACTTGATTTGGGCTGAAGGCTGACAGGCCGATTGGCATGAAATATGGTGCAATGGCAGGAAGTGTATGAGGATTAGCGGAGCTTCCACCACAATGGCCACTTGTAGCGCGAGAGAAATATTAAAAAGCGAACAGATTAAAATAGGTAAAACAATTGACTGAATGTGTGGCATTGGCTGCAGTCCGTAAAAGCCCCTGACCTGGGATTACATGACTAAGCGGCTTGGGTTGCCTGCAACGAGCAAAGCTAAAAATAACAAATACATTTTCACCGAAAAAAAAGAGATGGAGATTAGCTTCGCTGGCATTAGGGTCGCAACATTTTAAATATTTATATTCGCAGCTAGTGGAGCAGAACGCATACATTTCGAGAGCCAACTAAGTCAGGAGCAGTGGGCCGATAAAGTAGAGGAAAGGCTGCCATTTAACGTCCGGCACTGGACAAATTATAAATCACAGCCTGCTGTACCCTAGTCTGTGGTCAGCTGCGCATGGCCACGCTCAAATAACTTAACGCCAAGTTGCAACTGCGAGCACAGGATTTAAGGCCGAACGAACTTTGAAAAGCCATCAGACTGAGGCAGCCGATATATATCGCCAAGACAGTGAACGACAAGTATAAATGCCGGCTCATCAATAGCAGAGCGCAGCAAACTGAAACTGACGTCGACCAACTAGCGCGTCTGTGTGTCTGTGAGTGTATCCTTAAGAGGCACACACAGACACACTCTCACTATCTGTGGAGGATGTATGGATGTTGTGATGATGCGATGATGTGAATCACAAGCACATCTAATGCTTGTGGCCATGCTGAGTTGAGGTCGTGCGTTGCAGGAATGGAGCAGCAGCAAAACAAAACCAATATAATGGCAACAAAAGCAAGGGCAGCAAAAACTGAAACAATTGATGCTGCGGTCAGCTGTAACTCGACCACATTTCCGGCAGTGGTCAGTGCGGAACTTTTATTTTTTTTGTTTTTGATTTTAGCTCTTATTCGTATCAGGGAATTCAATTAGCATATGCTTTATGCATGAGACACGTAAAAACTCGCACACACCCATGCACAGCTGTTGGCTGCTGTGCGCTGTCCAACCTGTCTACGTTTCTTTTATAATTGCCAGAGCATTTGATGTTAAAAACTTTCCTATTTGTATTTATCTTTGCCAACATTTAGCTCTGCTCGTACACAAGCACACGTGGAGGCAGCTCTTCCACACACAAGCAGAGGGAAAGAGGGGGAGTTGCTCGAAGGAGGGGCGCTGTGCGTGCCAGATGCTTGTGATTGCACCACGGGGCGTATGCGTAATTTTTCTTTTACTTGCCAGTGCAAATAAAATATTCTCGTAGCGTGTTGGTTTTACTTTACATTCTGCTTTTACATCTCAGCCCGGCCCCGAAACGAGGGCGTTGCAACTTTGTTGACTGGCAGTTTGAAACCGATCGAAATGTGTTTTTACCCACATAAAAATTGGCTACATGAGTTTCTCTTTTGGCAGCAAACTGGGAGAGTGAAAATATTGAAAAAATAATCAAACGAAACTTTCATGGAGAAAAATTTTCGAAGTACTGAAAATATGATGCTTAAACGGCTGGCGGCTTAACATTTCATTGAATTGCACAGAGATTTGGCAATCTTAATTAAGTTTTGTATTTATTATTTTCCACCGCCTTCAGGCTCCAGGTGCACAGTTGAAGCAAGCCTTGACCAATAAATAAAAAAAGAAAATAGAAAAAATATGCAGAAATAAATAAAAAATTTAATTTGTGCTATATACATATTTTATATATCTTTATTTCTTATCTTGTTTATCTTATTTCTACTTCGATCATTTTATTTAGATATCTTGAAATAATAATTTTGTATCATATGCTTAATTCTATTTAAGAAAAAGACTACACTTTACTTAATTTAACTCAAGACTGTGCAATGTGCTTCCACAGTTTGTGTTAGGTCTCTGCAAAGATAAAATAGTATTCTATGACAAGACTCTTGGGGAGCAGGCGATGCAGTTACTCTTAAGCATCTATGCACAGCTTCGTATGTCGATTCACTCTTCTTCGATCCAGAAAAATAGTAATTTGCAGCTGCTGTCCCTTGTGAATAAGTCCACTCACAGATTTGAATCAGACATCGTCCGATGCGCATCGTGTATGTGAGAGATATAAAGAGTTTTATGAGTTGGCAAATTAGCTAATTCACTTTTTCCAATGTGTTTACTTTATGCAGGATGAGCAGCTTTGGCCAGAGTGTCTCGAATCGCTTGCAGTAATCCTATTTTCTTTAGACTCAAGGCTGACAAAGCTAGTCCATGTACTAGTTAGTTGTTCTGTGACTCGAGTATGCATCTACATTGGGGTATGTTTGGGCTAAGTATAAATATATTTACTGCAACTACAACTAGTCTCTTGGTTTTTTCTGATGTTTTAAACCCACCCACATGTTAGTAGAGCTCAAAAATCAATCAGTCAAAACAATATTCTCAAAATGTACACAATAAAAAGTATAAGCGGCATGCGAGCTCGAGGAATCCTGAAAGTATTCGCACCACTGTGCATCATTTGCAACTCAAAAGCAATCAAAGTACGGCCAGAATTATGAAAAATAAAATAAAACCTAATGCTGAAGTGAAAGAAAAAATTTTGTAAAAAAAGGAGGAGAAAATTTATGCGCATATTAAAACAGTTGCGGAAAAAGTGTACGAACATTTTTGAATTTGCCAGTTGCTGGCTAGGAAATAGAAAAGCGTAAAAAAATAAAAGGAAAAGCGTTGCAAAAAATGGAAAAACATAATCAGGATTGTGCGTTTCACGCAGCTTGCTGGCTGCCTTTGCCAATGTCCTGCTGTTAACGTGATGAATGCGCTGCCACCGCCGACGCAAAAATAACAGAATCCAAAGCAACAACACCTACGGCAACAAAAACAACAACGATGAACACTGGGCAATGCACAATCAAAGATGGAGCCACACATAATGTGGACCTGCTGTGGACAGGACGCGTCGCTTATCCTCGCAATAAACACAGCCCCATACGTGTGTGTGTGTGTGTGACTGTGTGTGGGCGGGTAACTGGCAATTGTGATGCATGTAAACAATCAAATGAACAAATCAACATTTTATGATATATCGACAAGTGATATCAATCACTGGCCATGCCCAACTGTCCCCTTCACGCTGACTCCCCATCGATCTGCCAGTGGCCACTCTGGCCCCTGCCCAGTGGTGTGAATTGATGTGGATGAACGCTCAGTTTCAACACTGTTTTTGTGCTCAACTGCTGTTTGATTAGTCGTAAAGTTGTTAATGGCCTCGGCATAATAAATATACCTGCATAGATATCCCCACAGAGGCTCTACCTGCATTTCCTATTCGTAACTATTTTTGGGACGTTGACAAATTTGTTTTTCTCCTCTAGTTCTCTTATTTTTCGCACAGGCTTCTTTCTGTTGCTCTTTTCATGCCGTCAATATATGTAACAGGATTCGAAACAGAATTTGCAATAACTAAATTTTACATATTGCTTAGATTTAGGCCAGGTCCAATAAACTGGGCAGAGATTAAACTAACCCAAAAGGGGGTATTTTATAGGCTAGCAACATTTCCTTTGTAAAAGTATTATATTTGACAACAAATTTAACAGCTGATAGTTGAATTTATTAAGACAGAGTTACTCCAAAAATAGGAATGAGAAAAGGGGAACGTAAATATGAAGAATTGTCGCATTCAAAGTGAGGATTTAGTAGCTTATTAAAATTGAAATAATTTCTAAATCTGCTTAGTATGACATTCTTCCTTTGATAGTTTAACTTTCATTAATATTCATAAGATAGAATTTTGTTTTTGTTTTATTTATTTATATTTATTTCAATAACTTTTAACTTTGGAACGAACGCCTCTTCAATATATTTTTTGCTATGCCTGCATTTGCAAAGGATTGCGAAAACGATTCCATTTTAATATCATCATTTGCCTGAACTAAGCTTGCACAGAGTTAAGCGCTTAAATGGAAATTCATTGAAATATTTTGCGCATAATAATTACCGACTACTTTTGGGCGCAACAACTTTCGACCCATTTAACACGCGGCAAATTTTCTGCTTGGCTGCGCTGGCCGAAATAAAAATTGTCAATAAAATGAAACACGTTTTATCCATTTGTATTTCTGTTTTAATGCTGGCTGCAGACTTTTTCCACTGATTGGACCGTGTTTTGTTAATTATAATTGTGGTGAAACAATTTTTGGCTTATTAAGTCGCCATCCAGGTGGGAATAGGGTCCAGACCATGCTCGTATTTTGACAAGTATTCCATTTTGATTTCAAATTAAAATGTGTTCGATATTAAAATGTGTATTTATTTACGGGCAGAGGCAGTCCCTGCTGCTGTTAGCGCAGATTATTTCATTTGCGCACCTTAAAATTATAATTGAACTGAATGAAATATAGGGATCGAAATATTTTGCAGCTTTCGGTAATTATTTATGTAAAGCGCATTGGCATAATTCATAATTGGAAAATACTTTTTGGCAATACGCAAATAGTTATTCACGCCAATGGAGCTGTGTGTAAAATGTGTGCAGTTGTTAAATAACTGAAAGCTGTTGCAACGAGCATATCACAGGGCTAAAAACAAATTTAACACCTGTATGAATTCCATTCCGTGCTCAGATATTGCTCTGGCTCGCAACAATATTACGCCATAGTTCTGGCAGTTTATTGCTCTTTGCACTCATGCTGCGCATTTGCATAGCTCGCCAGCAGCAGCACACATAATTTCACACGCTCGCACACAGACGCACTCGCAGATGGCAGCACGCACACATGCAAATCAATTACTTCCGCCTGCGTTTTGTTTCCGTTTCGCAGGCGGTGGGCAAACAACGCCCTCTCTCCCTCTCTCTCCCTCTCTCTCCTCTCTCTCTCTCTCTCTCTCTCTCTCTCTCTCTCTCTCTCTCTCTCAGGCTCTTGCTCACTCTCTGCGAGAGTGTCTCCTTCTAGCGAGCTTTTCGTTACATTCTGTCGCAGCTCTTCACCCACGTAACGCAATCGCAACTCTGTCGCTTTGTTTAATTTTATTTGTTTTGGCCGACGGCGCGTATACGCAACGCACTGCAATATTGAAAAATTCCTTTGTTGTCATTTGCGCTAGTCGTAGCTCTTGCCGTCGCTCTTCCTCTATTGATATACAAATTTCTTCCACGCTTCTTCGTCCCTTTGTCCCAGCTCCCTCTAGTGTCAGGGTGTGCGTGTGTGTAACTGTGTGTGTGTGTGTGTGTTTGTTTGATTTCCTGTGTACGTTTGCTTTTCTGCCAGCATTTTTTGTGCCGAATGCAATAAAGCCATTTTGTAACCGGCACACATTTCTGCTTTTGTTTGCATTTGCCAAGGTTGATCTATGTGTATATGTGGCTGTGTGTCCTGGCACAGCGCGCTTTGGGCTCTGCCCGGCAATTATATTCATTTCATGTTGTTTGCGCTCATTTGGAAACGCATTAAATGAAAACTGAATACCTAATTACAGTAATTTGACATTCAAATGCTCTTTTATTATAAATGTCGACTATTTATTTAAATATTTTTATTTTATTCTAATATCAACAAGGAAAGAAACAATATATTGAATTTTTTAATGTATTCTAAATATTTTAAGAAAGGTTTCTCTCTTTGATCAAGCTAAACATTTCAGAGAGCACAATGACTCATAGCTCATAACTTGTTTAATTAACACTAAGTACTAAACTATTGATTAATTGCCGACAAAGCATTGCAGATCTCAGACACATTAAATCAATTATGTTTAGCGGACGGGTCCAATTATGATTGGAAATTAATTTAAATTTATGCAGGTGACTTTCGGCAGTAAATATGTAATTTGGAATATTTATTGGAACCTTGGCGAATTCCAAATGAATTTACGATGATGAGGAGCTGACTCGCAGCTCGGCCAGGTCGGCCTATTCACAATCATTAATCATGGGAACCTGTAATTTATCTTGCGACTGAACTTTCGCTGCCTGCCGCAACGGCAGTGGGGTGGGGCAGCGACACATTTGGCTGGGCCGCACACCTGCAGAGCCGTGGAAAACTTTCGGCTCGAGGGCTGGCTGCCTTGGAATACTTTATAAATACTTTTTTAATAGCTTAAGCGCATTTCCTGTTTTTATTAAACTCCCAAGCAAAAAAGAAAAACATATGCCCAACAATATTTTTTTTTTAGCGCAAAACTTTGTCACCGCCAATGCAAAGTTTTTGGGGGCATTCCACTGCTGAGGCTCCTATACAACGCCACTTGCCCGCCTGCCCGTCAGTCACCACATAATATATAATGACATCGACTCTCATGCTGACTTGCACCTGCAGCCGCTGAGAGATTGCGCGAGGAAGAGTGCCCTCCCTTATGTAAATCTGCTAAATTAAGTGCCACGCGTCTCTCAGTCCAGTCTAGCTGGCCATGTAGAGCCCCCAGCAGATTGTCAGCTGCCACCGTCTGACCAGCTTCCTCTCTTAAATTAATCTCTTAGCTGCTGCGTGTCGCTCAAAAATTTAATTTAAGTATTCCGTTGGTCCTTTAGATAAATCGTCTCGAATAATAGAGGGGAAGCTTGTCTTCTTTATTGTCTTGCTGAATATTTTAAGGAATTCGGTAAGCACAATGTAATTTGGAAATACTTAGTTAGATAAAGCAGCATCTTGAGTTTATGACAATCTTCAATATAATCTAAATAATAAATTCAATTTAAATATGTCTTTTGCTGTATATATTTTAGTGCTTAAGTGCTTTTCATAACAGCAATCGACGCTACGCTTAGCATTGTAATTTGAGAGCAGCAACTTTTTAAGAGACTCATATTTGCGAAGAGATTACGGTCATTCATTTCTCTCTCTCTTTTTATCGTCGGGTTAGTTGGCGCTCGTAGCTCGAGTATAAAATGAGAAAACCATCGTTCGATTAGTGTGGATGATCGTGTGATGACAGCTTTGCGAATTATTTACATTAGCTATTTATATATATAGAGTAGCGGACAGAGCGACAACCAGTTTTCAGCTTAATAAATCTATATCTCTGTCAAATTATATTCCAGCAATAAAGTAATTGACATACATTTTTCATCATATTATGAATATATTACATATATGTAACGTTGACCATTATTACCTCAAAGCTCATTAAGAATTGTGAAAACAGTTGAGCGCGAGTATTACTTAGCTCAGGTCATTTTCCGCTTATCCAATATGGAAATTTTGCAAGTCTCAATATTTAAGAGGATCATAACTGAATTCCGTTTACAAGAAATTTAAATATCGCACGCTTCGGGCTTAATGACCAAGCCCGAACGGACATGCAACAAATAAATAGCAAATCCAGTTTAATACGCGGCACGGCAAAGGCAACAATGAAACTGAAATAAAGTTGTCACAGAGCCAGGCTTTGGCCGGGCTACGGACACACGGGCACACGCTCATTTACTTTGTCGCTTGCCAAATGCAGCTGCAGGTCCAGCTACAGCTACATTTACAGCTGAAGGCAAAACAAAATGTCCACTCCCGGCGAATGGGCATGGGCACGGGCGTGGGCGTGGGCATGGGCTGCGGATGAGCCAACAGGCGTTGCGCGTCATTAGGGCAACATGCACGGCTGCGCTGCAGGCGGCTCCAGTTGCATGGGACGTGGTAAAGTGAAAAATTTATTTCGCAATTCCCCGTTAAAGGATTTCTATTTCCGCTGTGGCCCGCAGGCAGAGACTGCCTCGCCTTCCCAAAAAATATTCGAAATCCAAATGTAACGAAATAAAACCATGAGCACACAGTTCCATTCAGATACATAGATCCAAATGGCAAGAACGAAATAAATAATATATAAATATATATATTATATATAAAAAGAAGTATATATATGCGTTTGCCTGGTGTGTGGCGTCGCTGGCATTTTAATAGTTTTGTTAGTGCCGCCGCCGGGCGACAGGAAGTAACTTTTATGCGCGGCCTTAAGAGGGACTTTCGGGCGAGAAGTTTGGAAAATGGCTCCGCCTGAAAGGCGTTGCCATTGGCGGTGTCTGAATGGATTTTGTGGCTCTTTTTATTTGGTATGCGAATTCGGCCAGCGCAGTCACGATCCCCCCTCAGCTGGCCTCCTCTACAATGTGTCCCCTTTTTGCCCACTGCCACTTCACTTGCTCGGTCTGAGTGTCCGCCGTCTGGCCGATAATGGAACGTAATGTTATTTGCCGCTGCGGCCCTTGCCGGGTGCCAGCTCCTGCGACGCCCCTCCAGTGGCAGCCCAAGTGGCTCTGCCAAGAAAAACACCAAAGCCAAAGTCATGCCTAGTCCTGGTTTTTTGTGTCTTCCTTTGTGGGGTAATTGTTACGGTCACAAAGAGTCTGTTGAAAATTGAAATGTCTGGCCAGTCCGTTTAGGTCTCGGCTTACTATTAACTTTTTGTTGCTCTTCAATCAGCTAAGCTTAGGGAAATGTGAAACAGATGGTAAAATACGTTGAGAGAATGGCACTACAATACTTTTCCTAATGCTTAAAATACTTACTCTCCACCAGCAACTTTGTTTGAGGTTGAACTCTAATTGTATCTGTTAAAGTCCAGTTGGGAAGGTACCTTGTAGAGTTGAATCAATTAAAACAACAATTTCGATTAGTGAAATTCAAAAGTATTCCATTGCTTACCACGAGGAGTCAATAAAATTACGAAAAAGAGTAATATTATTCATTGACAATATTGCATATTCTTATAAACATTTTAAGAAAATAGTGGATAAATGTGTAATTTCTCTTCTACTGCCGCCCAATTTGTTGATGTGGTTATATTTTTGGAGCTCTGCAGTCAAATGAAACTTTATTTGCGAGTTGCTCCAAGTTGATGTTTCGTGTGCGACCAGCCCAGGATACCAACCAAAGAGACCACCACCAATTCAAACAGAATCAGTAACAATTTTGGGCTTGCAGACAAGGGAAGTCAACGTTCGCGGAGCCTAAGTATACTCAAGAATAATTTGTTTATGTGGGGTATCAAAGGAGAGGCGTGAATATCTGGGACTTGAATTAGTTTCAACATGTGACAGACTCCACTCGAGGATACATTTGTAATGCACACGATTTTGAAGGCACTTAAAAGTTGTCGAGTGCTCGCTCAACGAGGTATCCGACTCCGCATGGGCGACAGTTTTCTAAGCGGCTTTTAATTAACAGCCATCAAGTGCAAGGATTTCAAGGATTTTGCAAGCAGCCGCACACATGAGCGAACGTAGACAGAGCCAGACACCGCCATGGGCGCTGCCAGCGAGAAGGCGATGGAGGTAGGGTCGACTGACGCCATATTGAAATTCATTAAGATAGCGTCCCGGTTGCCCTTGTCGCCAGTGTCGTATTAATATGGCAAGTAAAATATTTATAGCATAATTCTAGGAGCTGCTACATCACAGCGTATTGTGCCACTCATTGTTGTGGTGCTCGCGCGCGTTAAAGAAATTAATTAATATTCTGCTATACGCGTCTGCTTTTGTCCCTTTACGCTCTCCTAGCGCATACACCCGCACACACACACACACTCACACACACTCACACACTCTCACACACACACTTATCAGTCCTTGGATGGGTTTAATAATGCCTCATGTGTGACGCGTTTTTTGTTGCGGCTTATATAAAGCTTTTCGTTGCCACGATACCACCGCCTTGCCAGCCCTGCTCTTATCCCTCTGCACCATCCCATAAATTACGGCTTACACCCTGCACTCCAAGAATAAAACTTGTATAAAAGTTGTGTTTTGTTTTCACAACATGCACACAACAGAACATAACTGTTTATAGAAACTATCTTGAGGAACAGAAAACACTCGATTCATACACATTACAATATTAATAATTGTGTATTGAATTGAAGTAATTGTACGCCGGCCAAACTTGACTACATTTAATATATATTTGAGATATTATATTTATATTTATATGCATAATGTTAAGTCTGTTTATTATTTGTCAGTTTAAATATGCTTTTTATATGAAATAAATAAATATGTATAAAATATAAAGCTGAAAGGCTATGCAATCTCAGAGTTGGTAGAACGTTTAAGTTCATAAAAAAGCATATTGATTAAATAATAAATTGAATGGCCAACCACTGTGACAGTAGCTCGCTGGTAATAAAACTTTAGTGTGATATAACTAAAGCATTTTCTATTGAGCCATCTCAAGCTAATTCTCACCACAAGACTATGATTCAACTCTCTACGTCAAATAATTACCTAGTATGAATATGTGCTGTGTAGTTTCCTTACTTCTTAAATTCATTCACTATTCAAATTAACTTGGAATATTAAATATTAGGTTTAGCAACTCCACACCAATGGCTATAAATTTGTAATATACCCTAGACGAGCTGTCAATGCAGATATACGAAATCCAGCTGCATTCTGGACAGGGCGTTAAGGGTTAAGGGTTATATGCATGCTTGGCCCGCTTTACACCTGGCTCCTGCAGAGGCAATGCCACCCCTCCTCCGCCCCCGCCCTGCCACTGGCAGCACATTTTTGTGATAGGGGCCAAATGTAATTGCAGATGCCTAGGGCCCGCCATAAAGGCGGGGCGCAGCCCCTTGAATTATAAAACGCGCTGAGCCCCGTCCGCCGCTCGTCAGGCAGTTTAACTTAATTACAGGCTCTACTAACTGACGTCGCAGTCTCGACTCGTCGTCGACGTCACATCAGGCGTAAATGAACGGAAATGAATTCATAAAATGCGAGGCGCAAACGCGTTGCAAACTCAACGTGACGCAACGTTGCGCGTTCAAAAGTGTAAATAATATGTGTGCTTAGTTTGTCAAGTGCAGAGTGGAGAGAGCGGAGTGGGGAGAGGGGAGAGGAGTGTGTGTGTGTGTGCGTGCGTGTGGGTGTGGTTGCATTTGTAGCTTTTTGGAGTTGCTGAGTTGCCAGCTTAAAAACTCATCAGCAGCAGCCAGCGCTTTGAATGAAGGCAATAACAAAATGCATCGCCAACAAACGCTCCACACAGAACTGAGGAGGCGTAGCTGGGGCGGGGCCGTGGCTGCAGCTTTGAGCTGGCTGTGTCACCGAATTAAACAAATAAACTCCGTTTGGCAGCGGATGTTGCACTCGAAAGCGTTGACACTAAGCTCCTCTAGAGCACTGCAAATAAGTTGGCTCACGTGTATTTTGCACAGTTCCGCTTGCCCACATCAAAAATGGAGTGGAGAATAAATGATATTAGGTTAATGTCTGCCAATTAAGTACAATAGAATTGAAACTGAGTTGCTGTAGACCTGAAATACGTTTAGTGATAATGGGAAAATATATGTGATGGAACGAGGGAACTCGATTGAAAGGGATAAACGTACTTATATTTAATGATAAGGACTCCGAGGCTTGACTACTCGAAACTCCATATGAAATCGTTAATATCTTGTAAATAATAAAATAGTAAACTGATCTGTAACTTAGATAAGAAACCCTTTGTTACAGCTCTCTAAAGTTCTATGTTGTCTAGAAAACAATGATAATAATACTTACTCGACGGTCTTATCTCAATTCGGGTAATTTATCAAAAGTTTTCGCCATCGTCGAGCATTTGCTCGCACTTCTGATGGGCTTGGCAAGGCGAAAAGTTGCACTCGTCTTATCTCTGGCTGGATACGTGCGGCTGTCAGTCTGGATTAGGCACATATCCCTGAACTCGTGTTGGGCTGTTGTACTTTTGTTGCCATTGTTTGCCGCTGAGCAAGGAACTTTGGCCCAAAGTTACCTTTTGACACACGCACACACACGCAGACACACGCACACACGCACACACTTGAGAAGGCGACGACGCGTGTAAAAGTTTCTGTTGTTGCATAAAATTAGGCGCAACAGCCCGAGGCCGAGGGCCAGCCTCAGCTGCTTTAATCAGCGGCGTGAGCTCGTTTAACGCAAATTAAATTGCGTTGTATAAGAAAAGTCTCTCTCAACTCTACTCATGATTAACGCATTTTGCGTTTAATTTCCCTTAATACACACACACACACATACACACACACATACACAAACACACACACACTTCCCCATACACGTACACGCAGCGAGGCTTCTGCATTTGTTGATAAGATTTTAACACGCCGCGTGTGTTTTTCGCAACAAGCCCAAAAGTTTTGGGCCTCTGCCGCAAGCGTTTGCGGCATTTGCCTCAACAGCCCAAGTTGCCAAGTTCCGTGCGCCTTGCAAGGCGTCGAAGGTAAGCGGACGGACTCGCTGACGGCAAAGACACAAGGGTGAGGACAAGGGCGTTCACGACCCCAAAGCAGCGAGCAGTCTTTGGCGCACTTTGCAGCCGTACGTAGCCGTCCTCGGTACAGAAACAAAGTCACACGCCCCTTTTGTTTATAGCATACCCTAACTTGAAAAAGGACCATCAGCTGTGGACATGTTGAATGACCATTCTAAAGCAATGAATAAATTATTATAATTTTTATTTTTTACTTTACATTTTTAAGAAACCAACGATCATTTATATTTACATTGTAAACTAAATGAATTGGAAATTAAATTGTTATTAAATTAATTTAGAAATTATCTTTTTATAATCGTGTTAAGCAACGTCAGCTCGTGAAGCGACTTTTCTGTATCTTATTTTCTCTTACTTAACTTACTTTTGAAACTTTTTTTTTTATGTTTTCAACGTTGTGTGGAAAAAATACTTAAGCTGTCTTAAAATTGTGTGCCCAAAAGTTGGAGTGCAGGAAAAACAAAAAGCGAAAAGAAAAACTTCTCCGCCTCCACTTTTTCCACGGCTTTTCAGGCCCGTCACATGAGCAGATCAACAGATTAAATGAAAGTTCCTGTTGTTTTGCTGTCGTTGTGTCTAATTCCCAGGCCGCAGCTTTGCCCAACACCTGCCGCACAAAGAATCGTTTATTGTTTGTCATTTGCCGCAAAATACGCGCTGATTGCGGTTAATGATGACCCCGTAGATAAACCTCAGCGCTTTGACTTCCCGCATTCGCTACGCACCTATGAAAAGTCACTTGAGGCAAAGCTTTGCCTAAGCAGTGCAATTTGAATCAAAGTTGCCGAAATATAATTAAGATACTGCAATTGGGCACCATTAATATAATCGCTAATGATCCTTTCGAGATCAGATTTATTTTAGCCTAACATGTAAAAGTATTTCGGGAAGCCTCAATGCCAATGAAATTCCATATTAAATTAAATAAATTTGCTGAAGCTAGTCAAGCAACATGCTCTGCCTCGATTTCGATTCGTTATGGCAGCAATATATTTTCGATTTGATTCAGAAAATAATATTGACAAATGAAATCACGAGTGTTAAGTGCTCTCATAACTTGGCCTATGCATATCACTGGAATAATTAGAGCTTAGTTCGTCAGTTGTCTATGCGAGAGCTGCTAATAAAAGCACAAGGGCAGCAACAGCAACAACAACAGCAACAGCAACAACAACCAATTCAGCCAAAGGCCGACACATGACAAGTGCACTTAATGTTTGCGAACATGTATCTGTGTCTAACATGTACATCGACATGTGCGTGTGTGCGTGTGTGTGTGTGTGTTTGTATTGGCTGTGTGTTGCGCTTAGCGAACTGACAGTTGCGTGAACAAGTGCGGTTGAAGTACGCCCCTTAGGCCATGCCTGTGCCATTGGCAGCACGAGGGCCGCTGGCAACGGCGAGTCGGTATGAGAGCTGTCTGTTCTTGACATTTATTTGAATAGCACGCAGGCGAATAAGCCATGCCACAAGCGCATGCAAAAGTAGCCCAGCGAGCAGCATTAATTTCATTATTATCTTAGCTCAAGGATGGCGTAATCAATAGAAAAAGAAGAAAAGAAAAAAAAAACACAAACACAAACACAAACACACACGCATTTAGAAAATGATATAATTAAGGGGCTCATTGGGCACTGAAATCCTTGACACCGAACGAAAGCGCCGCACACTCAATCTTGAGCCTTTCCTGGATAGATTACCGCGATTTCCCCCTCGCCTGAGTAGATTTATCGCTTGAGTAGAAAGGCAGCAAAAATTTGAAGAGCCCTCAACGGAGCAGCAGGCAATCATAAAAGTAAGTATATATATATAAGTCCATGAGCAGATGTTGTCGTTGGGGATGTATAAACAAAAATCACGTATACGCCGCATAAAACCATTAAGAACACAAGACGTCGCAACGTCTCAGCCTGGGTGGCAGGCAATGCTCGGTAATTGAAACTATTTGCTTTCTGGCATTTTCATTAACGCCAATTTCCTTAAAATTTAACGCACTTCCTGACAAATGTTGCCAACGTCTGAGATTGGCATCGCCACCATTTCAATATTGCCTGTCACAGCGACGCCTGAGGTGTGGGCTCTGAGAACACGTTACGGGGCAGCAGCTGTTGGCCAAATGAGCGTCGACTTTAGAAGTGCTAATTACTTGAAAATCAATTGTCCCAATTCATTTCGCTCCTGCGTACACCACCTTGTGTGTGTGTGTGGGTGTGTCTGTGTGAGGGTGTGGCTATGTGCAATTGCGTTCAGAAAATTAAGTATGTTAATTTAAGTTTTACGATCGAATGGTTTTCATTCTGCATTCCTCTGAATGCCTGTTCCCTGCTCCGGAACTTTTTCACTTTCCTGGAAATGATTTTTGCAAATGCTCTTAATGAAGACCAGCAGGCGCCTGTCATCCTGTAATCAACGCCAAAGGAGCTGAGACCATCGAATAGGCAAAATACGTAATTAGTGAATAGAAAAAAAAGAATTTGTGGCTTTGGGAATGCGGCAGAGCACATCATTGAGATGCTCGTCAAATGAAGCTCCAATTTATAAATGACGCTAAACAGGCTGAGTCTCTAACGATTCCTGAAAGAAATCTCTTACAGAGCTCCTCAAATATAGGGAGAATGCTACCAGAAAAGCTCTCTCCTAATCATGGCATAAGAGCTTAGTTTTTAATCGTTGATTCAAAGAGATGATTCGATTCGGTGTCAGATCTCTATTAGGTCCATTAAAGATATAAGTTGCTTTTTAAGATTCTCGGGGAAATGCAGTAAAGAGTAAAGTAAGAGTACTGCACACAGAGGGCCTGATAGACAGTCCGGAAAGAGCTGCGCAACAAACTCAACTGAAGGAAGTTTAAATGTAATTTAATGACCAACAAAGGAATACTTTCTAGCCCTTTCGCTGGGAGGTCTGCTGGCAGGGCATACTACTTCACCTTCGGCCTGCACACAAAATTGCATTTCCACAGAACGTAAAAAGTTTTCTTTGGCAATTTGTTTGTTTGCTCTTGCTTCGTTCATTTTGTAAACAGCATGGAAAATTGCGAAAACTTTGACAGCAAAACAAAAGTTAAAGGTGCTCCAAGTATTGAGTAAATCAGAGTGATGCCCATTGTCCCAGCTTCTGTTCGCACAGATGCCCGACCTGCATTGCTGGACGATGGACCAACAGGAAAGCAAAGGAAATGCTCCACGCAATACATTGGAGTTCATTGCGTCGACTCTCAGTAAACAGCAAATCAATGATTGCTCTCAATATCTTCTCAATAGCAAACAATGTTTTCAAATATTGCGATTGCTTTTATTCAAATGAAAGTAGCGTCTTCTGTATTTCCCATTGACTCATTTTAAATAAGGAATCGCGTTTACAAACTAATGAAAAGTTCATTCAATCTTGAATGAAATTGAATATGCCGAATCAATATACGTCAATGTATAACAATTGATGAAAAGCTATTGAAGTCGTTGTTAACAATATTGATTCAAGGAGTTTTTACAATTTACATTCATTCAAGCTGAAGTTACTATGAATTGAACTTATTGAAAATATGAAGATTTTCGGCGAATGTATGCAATATTATTTCGATCGTTTTTCTAAAGTTACGCAAGCTTAAATATTTATAAAATAAATAAATATATTTTGAATGTCTATAAAATGAATTTATTATATAAAATATAAAATTGATTTTACAAATTAATTTCAACACTTTGAAAGCTTTCGTCTGGCCTTATAATGTAAGCGCGAATTTTCGTATTGAAGCAGATATCAACTAGAGTACTTCAAACAATAGCTTTGCCGATTATTACCCAGTCGCGCACTCCCGACTAGAGAATTCAAGCTGGGTTTTCATGGTGTGAGTCGCTATTTACAAAGCACTTAGGGCTGCCATCATCACGCAATACAAATGCATTTCGCGTTTATTGAAGATTGGTAGAGGCATTCATTAACATTTTTTTTTGCACATTTACAATGAATTACAATTGCTCCAGAGCCGCAGGCACTCACATTAAGACGACGCAGGTGTAGCTCCTGAGGGACGTGGTGGGTCGAAGGGGGAGTGGCACTTAAGCCTTTGCAGAAAGCCTGCTTATTACAACGTCTTGCCTACGGAAAGTGAAGAGATGGGCGGAGGGAGCAGGGGCGTTTATTTAATTTACGTCTTTCAGCACTCGACGTCGCATACTTTGGACTGTAATCATTTACGGCATATAAGAAAATTCACCTTAAACACGCAATTATTTTTATAAAAAATTCCATTTAACGCTATCAAGCTGATAAGAAATAAAAATGTACATCTGCCAACGGGCAGACAACAGCGAGGACACAGAGAAAACGCAAGACAGGTGCTTGTGGGCGGGGCAGGCGCTCAAGCGCTCTTTATTGCAAACAACAATGTAGCCGACTAAGAGGCACCGGCAGATGGCTCGAAAATGAAAAATCCCTCAATATGCAATTTACCATAAATTTATAATTTACTGGCAAATTATTTTCATAAGCCATTTGCATTTATATGGCCCACACGCACACACATACCATCACACACATGCGTCTGCACCTTGAGTGAGGCAGCCGGCCTGCGACACGACCATTAGATATCTCGTAAGTAAGTATATGAGAATTAAACATTTATGTATATTTATATAAACAAATATTTATTATAAATAATTTTTCTAAAAGTGTAATTTTAATATAATTTATTTTTTCTTTTGTTTTGTATATATTACATTATCAGCGTGTGCTCTACCCTTAATGTAGTACTTTTAACCACACGCTACCTTCAATCAAAACCTCTTCTGCCTTCGTGTCATAAAGAAAGTGAATAAAGCTTTTCAGTTTGAGTTCTGCCTCGGCTCAATTTTTTGTTTGTGTATATGTGAATTTATTGCAGCGCGAAAGTTGGCTTATAAAATATAAAATTGATTTTCACGGCAGTCATTAACTGCTTTAAGCAACAGGAGACTACGCCTCGGTGCAATAACTGCATTATTTATGCACTGAGCGTGTAAAGCCGGTCAACCGCGTTTAATATTTTCGCCTTCAAATTAATCTCATGAAAATTATGCAGTGCATCGCGCACTGGAGTTGAATAATTTTATATTGAAATTCTTTAAGCTTAACATTAACACAGCTATTTGCACTTAAAGTATTCAAATTTCGGTTGGCTTTGGGCACATTTGTTGAGTCATTTATTTATTTTAACATTAAATATCAAAAACTTTTTATTTCACCATTCAAATCAACTTTTTCAACAATTTTATTGATTTCCCTCAGGGCCGAAAAAGAACAGGGGAATATAATTAAGAGAGCTGTAGATAAATAACTGTAAATTTATATGCAAACTATTATTATTGAATTAGAGAAACTAAATATAGTTTGTATAATATTTGCAAAATAAAATGTAAAATGTCCAGCTGCCCGCTAGAGACGTGAACTCTTTCACAAATGAAAATCATACACTCTATGTTTCGCTCTAAAAGTAAATACATGCCGCGTTTATATGTGTGTATATATATCATTAGTTGTTCCAAAGTTAATGAACATATTGTATATAACAGTAATCGAAAATTTAACCTGCTTAAAGGTATATTTATAGATGGAATGTGATAAAGAGGAAGAGAAATATAGGTAATGAGTTGGAGGCGCATGAAAGGAATTTCAGTTATTAGTTTATATACGATATATAGTTTACAATATACGATATACGAAAGCTATGACTCTCCCTCTTGTGTCTATGATGCATTGCTATGCTATGCAAACACTTGTCACTTCCATGGCATCAAGGACACTTCGGGCTCATTGAGCTCTGACAGTTTCTGGCTCTTGCTGACCTTAGAGGCAAGCCATTGCCGTCAAATGCATTTGCACATATTTTGCGACCTCATCTGGTCGACATCTGTCGCACAGAAGTTCTTTTGTAAATGATTTTCATATTTCGCAGTTGACTGAATCGTTCAGCCGAGTGTCTACACTTGCTTTTTGGTATTGTTTCCTGTCTGCAGCACATGCACTTCCAGTTGCAGTTGTCGAGCTTCTATTTCATTACACCGTCTTTCCTGCTCGGTTTACATTATGCTTTATAAATACAATTGGGAGCAAATTGGAGAACGTGATTCGAGAAAACAGGAAAATGACAAGAAAATAAATAAAAGGATTTTCTAATTGTAAATATTTTATTTCATAGTTAATTAGTCTTTTCAAACCTATATTTGTAGCTCAGATAGACTTTTAGTTGCCTTGTTTTTTTTTTTAGCTGTATCGCGTCATTCGTTTCTTAATTAAAGAAGAGCAACACTTTATTGTTAGGAAAAAAATCCTCATTACAACTAACAAATCTCAAGGTAGCATTTTGTTTGTGAGTAGCAGAAGTTGATATGTACATAGGCAAAGCAGAGCAACGTAACGAGAGTAAAGTGCCATGGAAAATTAATCAGCGGCTTCTACTGGCAGCTACGAAATGTATTTAAGCGCCAAATGAGCGTGCGCAAGTGATAGACGAGCAGGAAGGACAGGGAAAGGGTAAACGTAAACTCACTCAGTCTGACTGTCATTAAAGTTGGGCCGGAGGCATAGACGAAATTGCGTATACGCCGCGTGTACGAAAAACTCTTGAAAACGTGCAGTTAAAACGGAAAATACTTAGCCCTCTTACTCGCTCTCTTTATTTCTTCCACCCTTTCTCTTGACTCTGTTCTTTCTTACTGCTTCCCCATCGTGGTGTAAATTGCGAAAAAGCTACAATTTAAAACGTCTTCAAGCCCAAAGCGACAGAGCTAGGCCAGGCGAACTCGAGCAAAAACAAAAGAGTAACTGAAAATACGCATAAAAACATTCTCGCAAACATAAAAGCAACTAGACTTGGGCAAATTCCTGGGACGGTAACTAAGGAAGAGAGCGGTAGTAAGCGCATATAAAAACTTAAGATCTTAAGACTATTGTCATAATCCTTTTTAAACCATTGTCTCCTGGAAACGCAGGAATTTATATCTGCTAAACATCTTAAAGCATAGTCTAACAATGCCTTACTTACCTTATTATTTACCTGTTATTTCTTTAATATATATGGCTTATATTATATTGGTTTCTTTTTGAAATGGCAATAAATCACTTTTCCAACAATTATTCCTGAAGCAGTTATGATTTACTAGTGCAATGTGCTTCAATTCTCTGTGAGGTGTTTTGGCCATTCCACAATACAATTTCAGGTAATGAAATACACAACCTGAAAGACTTTCTCAACACGTTTTATTACACTTTACAGTTTGCAGAGCAGTTGAAAGCAAACACCCGGCAGCAGTAGCAACGACAGGAAGGTGACAGATGTGGAGGTGAGGGAAAAAGTTGGCATTGGCTGTTTGACTTTTCAATGAAATTCTTTTGCTCTTGCTCTTTTATTGTTATTGTATATCCGGTTTACGTGGCGTATGATGAATACGTTTATTGGTTGCGTGGCAATTTTTGATTTCACAACATGCTCACATGACTCATTCCCACTGAGGGGGCGCATTCCTAGCGGGTCCCATTCCCACTGTTTATCTAGCGCTTATTGGGTATTGATATGTAAAGCCTATGCATACACACGGACACATGCACCCACACACCCACAACAGCAGTCATCCTGAGCTTGTTATTTTCTGCCAATTCAATGACATTAGAGCCTCACAAAGCAAACGCCAAGGTCGCTTTGGCAACAAGCTAACTTTGATTTCGGGTCGCTCTGATATCTAAGATTCTTGACAATTTTCTTAGCCCACAACGATCGTTAAGCTTCAGCGTCTTAGAAAAACATTTTAGTTTCTTTACACACATTAAATTAGCATTTATTCGCCACTTTAAATGAAGTAGGCGCAATGCGTATTCTTGTATGCGTAACGAACAGTCTAAAAAAAAGCTTTGACAATAATAAGAATTGAGCTAATAACACCTTAAAATAGCAATGATTTCGACCGTTCGTTGTATGAAACTAGTTTCAAAGCAAGTTAATAGCATTGGCTATTTAATTCAATTTATTCACAGTTTTGCTGCTCATAAAACGAATTTTTAATTAATCGTATTTTATATATCCATTTTTTTGTTGATAGCTGGCTATTGAGCTTTTGCATAATATATATACATGTATATATACTATAATCTATTTTACACACATAATTGCATTTTAAATTAATGCTTTTATGCATTTAGCTGTTAATGTAAGTGTAACTTAATAATTCTTGATTTCAGTCATGTATGTATACTTTATACAATAAAAGAACAACATATATATTCAATCGTTCTTTAAATATATTGTAATATATGCTCACCTACTTCAATGCGTCCTTTAAGATTAATCCCGCTGTGATTAGGGTAAAAAAAGGGGGCCCTGGCGTAGGCAGTGAAGATACGGCGATAAGAGCATGGCACATGCCCTTCGACAGTCGCAGGCAGACATCACATTAACGACACCGCGATAACTTCGATATTTCATTTTGGTGATTACAAGAAGCTCCCGTTGTGCGCAATGCCGCCATTTCCGCTTCCGGTTGTCGCTGCGACGCACATAGATCACACACCTGAGTTGCCTCTAGTTGGCTTCGACACTTGACAATTGCAACACGTCCTCAAGATTTTGGCTGTTTTAGTTGTTCGCATTGTTGGCCACGTTTCGGGCGCCGCTCAAGCACACTCGCCATCACACACACGCGCACTTGCCTGGGCGCCCTGGCCTAAGTTGCGACCGTAAAATATTCAAATTAAAAGGACTTATGTAGGCACTCAATGTTACCGCCATTATGCTACATTGTTGTCTGGCGCAGGAGGCGGGGCGCAAGGAGGCGAGAAGCCATGCTCTCGACCTCGAGACCACTGTGGGCTGCTTCCGGGGCTTTCAGCGCTCAAGCTGCCATTTTTTTACACTTTAGTTGACAGCGGCAACCATTTGTGGCAACAGCCACGCCTTCCCGCCATAACCCTGTTTCTGCTAGTTGTCCTTGTAGCTGCTCCGATACGCTCGCTCCTTATTGTTGTAGTTGCTGTTTCTGCTGCTGCTCCTTTCACTGTTGCTGTTGTTGTTCCTGTATATGTCGCATTTTCCGGGTAATTTACATTCTCATCACAGCACAGACACACACACACACACACACACAGACACACACATAGAGACAGTTACCTGAGCAACATCAAAAATCGTGCAGATAGCAACAACGCTGTCAACTGTCGCTCGTCCCTGGTCTCCTTTTTATGCTGCTCCTCTCCATTGGAGACAATTTTAAAATAATAAAAAATAATCGTTTCTTATATCGTTGGCCCGTTTTTCTTTTCTTTGTTTTAGTTGCCGTAGTTTACCATTCTGCCATCTTTATTATTTTTACCGTAGTCACTGTACATTTTATTGCCGGTAAATTAGGCGCATAAATTGTAGTCCCCCCACATTCCGGCCGGGGCCCAAGGAATTGCGAGAGTTTATTGAAATGGCTTGCATTATTTATTGCGTTGTCCCCTAATGAAGAGTTTTCGGATTATGAACTGAATAAAAATGAAAATGGTATTAATGTAATATAATGTAAACAACATTCTTTGATCTTGATTTTTTAATGAATTGTAAAGAGTTGGAGATGTCAAGTGATATACTTTATAAACTGAGATTGTATTCATAGCGACTTAAAAGTGTGGTTCAGAGGAACTTAAAATAGTTAAAGACTTATGTTTGTCGACTTCCCATTACATTTATAGCTGTGCCGTCCTTCATCGCCAATTTCAATTTTAAGAATTCATATTTTTAGTCACAATTTTCTTTTATTTTTACGTTGTTTAATAAGTAGATTTGTGCTGTTTGGGTACGTGAAAAATTGGCAAATCATCTTTGATTCATTATAAAAACAATTTCACAGTGCGTAGTTGAGGATGACCTGAAAGCGAAAGTCAACAAATGAAAGCAGCGCAGAGTCGAGTGGCGAGAGCAGCCTCCAGTGTAACCTTTGCTAAGCTTACGCTTTTGCCCGGCTTTCGTCTCCCATATTCCTTTTGGATGGCGGCGTTGGTGAAGCGCACTCAAAAATTTATTGTCTGCAGCTCGAGGTTCGACATGAATTTTATTTATTTGCATGTAAATCGGATTTGTGTGACCCCAAAGATTTTCGAGCGTGAAATATACGAGCAACAGTCGCAGTCAGTGCTTGGACTTGAGCGGATCCAGGCGGAGCGGTCGGACGTTGCATCCTGGTGCTCTGGCGTGCTGGCGTCCTCTGGCCACGTGACCAGGCGGAAGGTAAAGACGCCAAGCTTGGCGCCTGAGCGAGCACAAAAAGGAATCGTGGGTCATTTTTTGTGCACGCCACTGGAAAGGGACTTTGTCTTGTTTAGCTTGAATGTCAAGGCGTGGTTCAGCTTTTAGTCTGTTTTGTGTTTTGCGTTGTTTTGCTTTTGCTTTTGTTTTTGGTTTTGTTTTCTTTTTCATTTTCTCGTTTTTATTTTCATGTCGACTCGCTTTATTGTTAGGCGCACAACCTTTTTGTGGCATTCCTTTATCATTTGAAACGTAGTCGGACATGGAGATGCCGCCGTTGTTATGCTTCCATGATTACCAGATCTGCTCGTCTGCTGGTCTGTTGGTTGCTCTTGGCCACTTTCAGTGTGTTTTATTAGCTATTATGGGTAAAATATGGCTTACGTCTCGTTTATTGTTATTTATAATGATTCATTTTGCACGTTTTTATGGCTGCCAAGCACTGAGTAGGGACCCGCAGCGGTCGTTGCAAATGTATTATCTTCGCTTTTTGCAGATCTCCAGGTCAGGCAATATTTTATTTACGTTTATTCTAATACGCTTAACATGTACGCCCATCGGTCAACAGCACGTATTCCTTGTTATCCTTTTAATCAACTCGACAAACCTATTCAAACTCGATATTACCAATGTCTTTGTTGTCTCTCTGTGCAATAGAGCATTTTAAAAGATTTACTATTCTAAATATTTTTTGTTCATAAGACTTATTCCTTAATTAAGAATGCCCACTTTTTCAGATTTCGAATTATAGCAAAATCTGAACAAAGCTTAGCTTACGAATCTACTTGCTAGCATTAGCAAATATTTGGATAAAATATTCTATAATATCATATTACAGAGACTCATATGTTAAGTATCTTTAGCTGTAAGTGTTCCCATGACTTGAGCGCATGTAAGCCATCGCCTTGTCACTGCAATCTTGCCCCACTAGGTCCCACTCTGCCCCACTGTGCGTATTATATATCATGGCTTATGTTTTGAATAATTTAGGACTCGGTTTTTTTTTTGCATTTTAAGAACGATTTTGCCAATGTAAAACGCAAAATGCAAAAACGCCAGCACCTGCCCCCGCCTCAGGCAACGAGAGTCACTTGCATGTTGCAGCTGCTGTTGCTCAGCTCTAGGACGAGGGAGGCGACGTTTCAAGGGTGTCGGCGGGAGCTAGTGAAATTGTCGCATAATGATGTCTACGATAAATTTTACAAATCCTCGAGCAACTTTATATCCCTAGCCTTCGTCTGCCTTGTCGTGTCCTGCTTTGGCAAGCTCTGCTCTGGCTGTCCTTAGTTTTATTTCATTTAGGGAAGCGACTGGAGCCGAGACTCGAGAGCGACGTCGCTGTGGCAACCTTTAAAATATTTTTGCAATTTATTTACAAAGTACGCTGTCACACACACTCACACGCACAGACACACGAATGCTTATGCACTTAACTACATTCACATATGCAAAATAAAGTGATTACAAAGACGACACAGAAACACAAACACTCACACTGACACACACACACACACACCCACACGCACACACACATTAGCTGAGTAGCCTTCAGCTAGGCTGAGAGTGGGATGCCAACCTGAAGAAGGGTCTTCTTCGAAGCAACACGACAGGCTGTTGGGCAGAAAGAGCTCTTCCATGTTTATATTTTAATGCACTTGCATAAAAGACAAGCAAATTTCATTTGCATACACACATATGTTTCATTGTGTATTTCGTTCTGTTTGCATGCTCTTATTGAGGCTAAAATCCAGTTTCCTAATTGAAATTGTTAAGCTTTCAGTTTATTTAAAAACTCTACCCAACGCAATAAAGAACAAAAGCGTATGTAAACTACTTATCCTTATTGTGATAAATATATTATAGTAATATAATATCAGAGAACACTTGAGTTAGTTTTCCATTTTTAATATTGTTCCCCACAATCCAACGAATGACATCGTAAGTGCCTGAGCAGTTCATAAAAAGAAAACAAATAAGCCAGACACAATAAAATTAGCTACATTTTATACATATCTTCATATATATATTTCAGGCATGTCTCGAATATTGTGAATTTGTATTTATTGATCCCGCAGCCAATGGGCAACATATGGCAGCTGTCGTGAAAATTGTGCTAGAGCATAAAAAAGAGAGCTGTGCGTGGGCCTGCGGCGGAAATGGGTGGCAAATTTTGAAATAAACACAAGAAAATGTTTACTAATAGCCAAAACATGATACAACAAATTGTTTACACGCTGCAGTTTTGTGGAATGGGAAAACAAAAGTGCGGCCCGAATCTACAATGCAAATGGTGCGACTTATTGGTAAACAGCCTCGGGCAAAATGTAATATAATGGCCCAGCAGAACAGCAGACTCGGATACAGATGCAGAAAATGTGGCCTCAAGCAGCGGAGCAAACTCTAATTTATGCAAACACAAATATCTGTGTGCCATATATATAAATATATATATTTATATATATATATATATATATATCTTCTGTATTTATATGAGTTTAGATCGCAAATTGTTTGCGTGTTGCCTGCAGCTTGCATATTTTGCAGCTATCTTTTATATTTTTTAATATTTATTCAACTATTTTACTGGACTAGCAGCCAAGAGAACTGAGCCAAAGAGCAGCCCCAACTAAAATCTAACAAATAAAAGTTCCTTGGCCGAGAGTGGCCATCTGCTGATGATTCCCTGTAAGCTTTGCTTAGTCGAAACAACAATGAGAAAATTGTCTAAAAACTGTTTAAATTGTATTCATTTTAAATACTTTTGTGGAAGAGAAACTAAGACAGAAATAGAAGATATATAATTTAATTACCATAAAGACCGTGATAAGGAATAAATTCGCTTAAAAACTTTTATGATAAGTATTTTTCTTTTATTTTTTTATACAAATTCCATTTGAAATAAATTTATTTAAGAAGATGCATGCTACTGTTAACTGTATTCCATAACTGTCTAATATGCCCTGTTTTGATCCCCTTTCAATGGGTATACAAATACCGCACAAGATATGCCCGCGAAATTATTCAAATTGAAAATTTTACGTCTTGCAGTTGTTGGCGCCGGCCAGAGATAAACATTCGCACCGAGGCAACGGGGGGAATTATTTAGTCGCAGCTCGAAAGAAAAGACCACACTGCATAAGTCAGCAGATAGTGCCAGCAGCGAGTGCTAGGGGCCCTCTCGAATTTAAATTCGCATCTTGATGCTAAATATTGGACAGGGTAAAATTGGTATTTCCTCTATCTCGCCCTTGCAGCGCCACTGTTTGTATAATGTAATAGTTTTTAGCATATATAAAAAAGAAGATTCTGCCACTTAATGGACTATTAGAAAACAGCTATTTATTCAATTCATCTATTGTCAATTATTACTTTAATATTCAATTCTTTATTCACTTTAAATACAATTTCAATCTCTTGAAAGTAAAATTATAAATCATTGTATATTTTATGAAAATTTTAGAATAATATTATTTGCATTTGTTTGCAAGACAAAAGAAGAAGAAGTCCTAATTTTTTAAGTCTATCCAACTACGCCACTCTGTTCCCTAAGAAAATTTCAATAAGAAAATTTCAACTAAAAGCTAAATAAAGGCAGCTGAGAGTCAAGCTAAGTCCAAAATAATTACGCTTTACTTTTTAGCGATTATCGGCAGTAGAGAATTCGATAAATTTATGTCACGTCAGTCTTGAATTGGTGACAAATATAGATTTTTCCAGTTTCATTGCCTCGTCGTGAAGGCATAAAGCAAATAAATATATATGTGCTGATCCAATTATCTGCAGATGCTGGCAAAAGTGCGTTTGTGGCTATGGGGCCTTGTACAATTGACCTCGATACAAGTGCGGTTTTCTTTGAAAACCATCGACAAATAATGTTTGGCGGGCTGGAGGAGCAGACGATGTGGACGGCTTTGTTTTCTGTTTCCGTCTCTTGTTTGTGTAGCCAATTTTTTCTTCTTATTTATGAGCAACAGTTGTTTATATTAAACGAACGCACCAAGCAGCTTAAATACTCTAACAGAAGGGAAGACATATACATTCTGTGACTTTGATCTAATAAATTATATACTTATACCTACACACATCTTAAGTTCATGTCCTCGAGAGGACTTTCTTATTTGAAAGTGTTCTCGATCTCTCATTATACCCCAAAACATATATATATATATATATATATACATATATAGATTATAGAGTATTTGAAGTGTGTTTAGTGGTGGTGATGATTAAAAAGAATTTATTTATATTCATCGTTTTTTTTTTCATGTTTTTATAAATCAAAAGCTTTATACAAAAATATTTTGCTGGCTTCCTTGGGTCGCACCAAACAAATAGACAGACGAACCGCCACTTGTCAGAGCAGCATGCACACATATATGCGTATGCATATGTGTAGGTCGCCCACGCGAACGCCTTCACACACACTAACACCAGTGCACACATCTATATACACATACACATGAGCTGGCACTGAGCGCTGAGTCGCTCAATTAATTTTGATTGCAGCCTTGGCAGCTGTTGGCCACAATATTTTTATGAAAATTCCGTTACGTAGGTGTTGCTTGAAAATTTCTGTGTTTCTCTCCCTTTTACATTTTCATTAAAACTAATTTGGGTAAATTTAGAGAATTACGGGTAATTTATTTCAGTTCAGCGTAAAGTTAAATTACAAGGAAAAACAAAAATATTATATACTTTTCTATGCTCAGCTAAATGTGCTCTAAAACTACCATAACTTTAGTATTTTGGCAAAAGCTTTTCAAGCGGAATCCAGTTAAGCTCTTAAACGTATGAAATCCTTTGACGTGAGTCCTAAGCCCTTGTATAAGATTCTTAAACAAGACAATCAAATATGTGTATGCATTTAATACTTTGACGAGATAAAAATAGAAATAGCAAGAGCTAATGGTAAATATATGCATGAAAGCTTCTGTACATTTAATATGCGATTAGTATATAAGCATCTTTCAATTGTAAAACAATTCTCCAGCATGCATTCTCGATTTAAAATTCTCTGGCGGGCTAAAGCTTGTTAGCTTGTAGTAAGACACATTGCCTTAGTCTTTCCTCCAATTAAAAACAAATAATAAATAAAATGATGCTCATGAATCAAGCCTAATACCTACACTCCCCACTCACAAGTATATCAATAATATTTTGCCTCGGTTCGCTTTGATATTTCATTGAGTTTGAATAGTTGTTGGGGTACGCCAGCCCATAGAACCGGCGCCCAACAATAACAGCAAGAAGAGATATATATTTATACTTGGCTGAGAAAATAAACGTCGGAGGTGTGAAAATTGATGTGCTTCAGGTGGTAGATGAAACGAATGTGCCTCCAGATGCGTTGTTTATGTTTGTTTGCCAAAGTATCTCACAATATGCTCAATGGCTGCACACCTCAACTTGAACTTGATCAAAATGTTTTGCTAGATAATTTAATTGCCTTCAAATAAACAAATGGAATGACAAAGTTCCAGCACCTCGTTGGCGTTGGTGCCTGCACCTCTGAAACATGTTTACTTTTAGCGAAATTGCTGGCATATTTGAATTCCAGAGAAAACTTTTAATTGAAATTACAATTTTGTTGGTGCGACCTTCGTGTGGCGCGTCAATTTGGCTGAAATGAAGCGTGAACAGGCGCAAATTTGCCATAAGCCAAAAACAAATTGACGCATTTTTTCGCTAAGTGACATTCACGAAAAAAGTGCCATAAAAATATACGAATTCAAAGCCAAAGTCAACGTCATTTCTCAAATTAGCTGCAAGTGTAAGAAAAGTGCGCTAATTAATCAAATGTGCAATTAGTTAAGAGATGCAGCACACATCTGTATACATTTATATACGAATTTCATATACCTGAACTTGACATCTGACAGTGGCGCCCACGCACAGATGTGTCTCAGTATCTATCAGATACAAATGAGCAGTCAGTACCGAGCAATGTTCTTGGCAAATTGCTTTCGATACGTGTGGGGTAGAAAAGCGAAAGGAAAATAGTTTTCGTTTTCTGGCACTAGAAGTTGCCACACTTCTGCTCAAAGTTTCTTTTTAATTTCATATTTCTGTAATAGATTATTATTGTTGTTGCTGTTGCTGTTGGTGTTGGTGTGGGGTAGTGACGTCATAAAGAGCTTCCGCTGCTCATATTTATATTTGTTTGTCCGCCTCGGCTGCCTCCTACATTGGCTTTATTTCGGGCGATTTTGGCAGTCGAGAAGAGGCGAATCGTCTATCGCGCCTAATGCCGAACGCTGCGTTGGCGTCGATGCTGGCGTCGATGCTGACGTCGCTGCTGGCGTCGCTGCTGCCAGTGGCATTAGGCTAACCTAACAAAAAAAAAACCAACAACATTTTCAGCATTTTCCTAAATTATCTCTGGCCTCTTAGGATAAATGGAAAACTGTTTCAACAACTTGCGTCAGTCGAAAATTCAAATTTGTTCGCAAAAGTCGCGCACAGCTCAGCATTTTTCAAAACTAAAATACAATGGCTGTAAGTGTTGCCCGAAAATAATTAATTATCATGGACAAATTTGGAAAATCTTCACGAACAATACAAGTCTTAAATAAAAAAAAATATTTCGATAGAGGAAAATGTAAATTTCTTGACATTTTTGTGATGCCTGTCTAAAGCAAATGAGTGAACATTTGTGTAGTGTATAATTGCTTATAAAGCAAAAAGGTTTAATTTCAGTTTATATTTTGAGACTATTTTGCAAATGAGAGAATAAAATATGCTACAATAAATAATAATATTCAACGTAATTCAATAAAGCGAAAGTGTTAGAAATCAAAAATGATAATGAATCGTGAATATAAATATATTATTACAATGCATTAAGCTGATTTAATTAAAGATTTATCCTTTAATAATTGTATGCATATATTTCAATTCACAATTGAAGCATTCCGCAATGGCCTCTGTAAATTTGTACACTGTTTATTTACTTTTAAATATTTATATACAAGAGCAATTATGTGAACATGATACAATTTGTATTGTTTAAATTTCATTAAAGTCACGTACTGATGCAAATAATAATTAATTTGCAAGTATAACCAGCCGTAGAAGCGGACACTATATAAGCATTACAACAATATATACTATATACACCATATGTAGTAGTGCTTCTTATATGTAGTGTAGTATGCATTTAAAGCCATTTCGAAAGCAGCTACTATACAATATTTTCAGTTATATATTGCAGATAAAAATGAGAGTTTCAGACATAGAAAAGAAATCTAATTAATAATAATTAGTTTATAATTCGTAGGCAGAATCATATTTTATTGTTACCGTAGGCGAATATTTCAATAGATTTTTGTTTAATTAGGAGAATATTAAAATGCACAATATACAATATTTGGGAATTCAATTAAAAATTCTTTGATGAGCAAATATTTAAATAGTCAATTGACAATAAATAAAACAGCGACCTTCGATCTGTGTGCATACAAAATATATCCGCTTTACTCAGACACTTTCAACGCCCACGCTGCGGCTCATAATTCACACTCGTATATCATATTTGCGCCTCTTCACTTTTTTGCGTATGTTTATGAAAATAAAAAATCACTTTGTTGACATCAAATTCACCCAAGGCTCATTACACCTACCAGTGGCAAGAGATAAATTGTTAGCTCTCAGCCGCTGAGTGGCTGCGAATGATTTCACAGTCCAACATATCACGCATCATCGCTTCAGTCCGATATATTATTTATAGACAAGAATTTTTTAAATTTCTTATGATATTAATTATTTATAACTGAGAGTTCTTTCATTAAAATTTCAAATAAAATTTTTATGAATACAATTTACAAAGGACTTAGAACCAATTTTGAATGTTTTTTATATAAGCTGAACAAAATTAAGCCGAAAGGAAAGTCTGTTAATAAAATTTTCAAAGAAATATGCCTTAAGTTATTGACTGGGAAGTTGAGAAAATTAATGCTTTTATAAAATTGTTAGCAAGTTTTAAATATTTGTTAATCTTTCAAGTTAATACATAAAAACGTCAGAAAACTTGCACAAGATACAAAAAGATGAAACATTTCAATCATATTTATATTTCGATTTCTTTGCATGACCTAATTTGTTAATTAATAACATTTATTATAGATTTTATTTTGTATTCAAATGTTGGCGTCATCATTTTAAATATTTGAATAGTAAGACTTTGTTGCTTTGCATGTTTTGCCTATAGTTTACAAACAAACTGTTGCTGGGCGAGGACGAATTTGGAAAATTATTGACCGGCATCTGCCGATTTCATTGGCAGCAATCCAAATGGCAAAAGTTTTAATACAAACATTAAATGTAATTTGCGCTGCTAGCATATAAACTGCTTAATATGTGTACAGTGGAGCCAGCTCGGTGTAGACTTTTACAATCTGCCTGCAGTTTTGGCTGAAATGTTGCTGAGCAAAGCAAATATGCCATTCGTATAACAGGAAAGGAAGCATGAAAGGCTTGAATAAAATTGTTCACTGGTGCATTGAGGACGGCCGAGTATACCCGATTGAGTGTCGTAAAGGCTGAATGGTCCGGTTAGTCGTGTGGGCGCCGAATGCACATTTTTATTTCATTTGCTGGTTAATGCTGGGTGGCGGTCGCCAATTGGCACTGCTCCAAATGACAAATTGAAATAATAGCAACAACAATAGCAAAGTCAGCAACAGTGGCAGCAAAATAACATCAACACTTTTTGGCGCCCACCAAAAAAATAAAATATGAAGAGAAGGAAAAACGCAGAAATGAACGTTTATCTTTATGTTCAAATGAAAATTTTTATTTATGCCCGCGGCCGAAAAAAGGCAAACAGCTGAAAAAACTGAGCACTGAGAGCTGAAAAGTGTAAAGTGAAAACGGGTCGCCAGCCAACGCAAATTGGGGGTTATTTGAAGGTCAGGGCTGTCCATGTAGCCAGCGTTGGGGCGATGGCGGCCTCTACCCGGCACAAGGCGTGTCAAGTGCATAACGAATTCAGCTGAATTCAAATCAGATAAAAGGCTAAAAACTAGAGGAAATATTTAAATTGAAAGCCAACTAAATGAAGTATGCTCTTAATGTAAGCTGATTAAGTCACATGTTTATTATCATCATCGTATGAAAAGCAGATGTTCACTTGAAATTTTTTACAAACATTATTATCACAGATGATTCTTTGCCCGGGTAGTGTGGGTAGGGGGAAAGGTAAAGATTTCACTGACTGATAAGTAAATATACCCACTATCTATCGAAGCTTTACAATGTAGCATTCTGACATTTTCCACAAGCTCTAAACAGTTTTTACATTAATTTGCTAATACTTAAAAAAATGTATATATTTAAGTACTTTTTGTGAGAGAAGTGCTCAAGGTTTCTTTTATTTATTGGATCAATGAATCAAAATTAACAAGGCAATTTTAATTATGAATTTTAAACTTTTCTCACGGAGCTCTTCGAGCCCATCGGCTGGATACACATCAATAAAATATACTTAATTCCGAGTATTTCAATGACGCATTTTGCGGCTGCACTTGTCGTGTCAATATCTCTGTGAAAAGCTGCCCGTGAAGTTGTGAATAACTGTAAAGTAGCAGCAATGAGATGAAATTGAATATCAGACAAACGATTAATGATTTCAGAGCGGTGGGGACAACGATTCCCGTTAGTTTCGTGTTTGTATATTCAATTAAAAACTGAAGGCAAACAAGGGCAAGCCACAGCCACCCACCCGCCGAGCCAGGCGATTCGCACAAATTAAAATCGAAGCCCTTGCGAATGCAAATTGATGTGCAATTCATTAAAATGCCCTCGCTTCATTGGCGGCTATTTAAGCGTGGCTCTGTTCCAACTGAAATATCGACCAAACAAGCCCATAAATAAATAATAAATATATATGCATGCACAAAGAATATCAATAAAGAAGTATGGAAATGCAGCATTAATATGCGCAGAATATGGTAATGCATCAGTGCCTCCCGAACCGACGTAAAACAACATCGACAACATAAACAACATACTTCACTTCGAAAATGTTCAATTACATTTTTAATTTTTAATTCTTTATTTTTTATTTTGCATATTTATGCACATACATAAAATATATTTTACGGCATACGCATATAAGTCCAACACAATATTTGACATTTCGCGGACAGTTTGGTCTCTGACAAATTGATTTTATTTGCCCGCCTGGCCGCAAATCAAATTACAGCTTTCAATGTATGTATAAACACAGCCGCAACAAGAACACTAAAAATCACAATACTTTTAGCATAAATATGCAAAAATATTAACAAATCATGCGACCATTTCAATTAAAATTTGAGCACATTGTTGCAGCACTCCATTGTTGTGTATACGCCATGTTATTCCAAAATATGACATTAAACAATTAGTAATAATAGTCGAGTTAATTAGGTCGACATTTCTATGAGCAATTAAGAAAACATAGTTAACATCAGGTGATGGAAGGTGCCTAAAATTTTCGCTTAGGTATCGTTTTTTTGGCTCAGTATGGAAGATATCCTATATAAAATATGATTTATATCATTTAAGCTGTATTAAAGACAAATTCTAAGGCCTTAAAACGGGCTTGAGAGCCAGCAGTCTACCTATAGTCATATACTAATTAGGCTTACAGGTCGCAAATGGAAGGGACGGTAGGCCTTTGCTAGTCGCAAATTGACCCGAAGCGAGGCGTTGGGGGCTCAAAGTAAATTTCAATTAAGCAGTTAGTGGCTTTGACTGTCAGCGGAAAGTGTCACATAAACTGCGACGCCTGGCGCTGACCGCGGTTTCGGTTAAGCTTTTCACGTGCCGCGCCATTAAAATCGAAATTAATTAATTGGAAAATGAATGTACATTTATTCGTTTTCATTTCCATTTTCATTCCCACTCTCGTGGCTCGCTTTGCTGCGGGCTCGCAAAGGGCAGATGCGCGCTTTTCGTAGCAGGGGTCGGGCTTAAAGGCAATTCACTCGAGACCCAAAGCCTGGGACGAAGCCGCCGCGCTGCTATTTGCGCACATTTGCTAAGTGAAAAAAAAGCTAAATTAAGCCTCCATTCTGTTGACTTTCGGCTGAGTAGGGGCAATCTGTGAGATTTGCCTGTGTATTTTTGGACGACAGAGGGAATGTTTTTCAAAGAGGGCGGGGCCATCGAAGTGTTTACCGATTTGTCTCCAATTACAACAAATTGATTTGTCCAAGGCACAGTTGATGATCGTCTCGTTTCACTCTATTGCAGCCACGCAACAAGGAACAGGAACAGGAGGTGCTTAACTGGATCTTCGCGGTGCTCGGCGAGAAGGTGCCCAGCGGCCAGTATGAGGATATTCTCAAGGACGGCATCTGGCTGTGCAAGCTGGCCAACAAGCTGGCCCCCGGCTCCGTTAAGAAGATTCAGGAGCGCGGCACCAACTTCCAGCTGATGGAGAACATTCAGCGCTTCCAGGCGGCGGTCAAGAAGTACGGCGTGCCCGAGGAAGAGATATTCCAAACTGCCGATCTGTTCGAGCGTCGCAATATTCCACAGGTGACCCTTTCGCTGTACGCCCTGGGCCGCATTGTAAGTACCTAACTGCCAGCTGACAGCTGCCAGCTGCCACACTATATTGGAACTCAAATCAAATATCTTTGCCTCGATAGACACAAAAACATCCCGAGTTCACTGGCCCCACTCTCGGCCCCAAGATGGCCGACAAGAACGAGCGCACCTTCACCGAGGAGCAGCTGCGCGCTCACGAGGGTGAGCTGAACCTGCAGATGGGCTTCAACAAGGGCGCCTCCCAGGCGGGCCATGGCGGCTTCAGCAACACGCGCCACATGTAAAGCGGCAATTAACACCCACGCACATGCACACGCACACGTACACACACCAACACCAATACCAATGCCATATCAACACACACCCACGCAACTACACCAAAAACAAATTAGTTAAAAGAAAGTTGATTTCTATATTTATATTTTCGTGGCGGCGCAGCGCGGGCCACTTCTGTAATGTAATTTATATATTATGAAATAAATAAATTAATTAATTTTAATATAAACATCAAGTTGTTCCCTTCCACGCAATGCCATTTACTACCCCTCTCATTGGATTAGCATTATTTTGCTGTTAATTAGGAAAAACATGCTACAACCGCAGACGCAGCTGTCACGCGGATTAAGTGGTTTTCACACACCCAATCGCACCCTCAAGCACCCCCTCCAAATGGAGTCATACGCCAACACCCCCACGCACACATGGCATTATTTCTTTGTCTTCGCTGCGCCTGTTCGTTGCCCACCTGAGATTACACAAATTACAATTTCAACGCCTGCCCTGACAACGATAAGCATAAGAAATGTCAAGGACATTTTTCTTTCTCTCTCTCTCGCTCTCTCACTCTCTACCTTTCTATCTCTCTTTGGCTCCTTTCTGTCTACCAGATGCTCAGAGAATACTTTGCGAGGCAAACTGATTGTCTGCACTGCTAAAAATTAGAGCAATTGTTGATATAATTATTAGAGCCAACTTAGTTTACAATTGAGAGCAAATTATATTATTTATTATTTTATTGATTAATATAAATCAATTGTCATACCAATTATTATGTATACTTATATCATATATAATCAGATCTCGCAGATTTGATGACCTTTTCTAGCAGATTCTACCAAAAAAAAACGTATTTACGTTGCAATCACATTTTGTGCGCCCTTTAATTAGATATTTTTTAGAAAGTTACCTTAGTTAGAAAGTTAGACCTTTTTTTATCAGTGTAGCTGTCTTTCTTAAAGGCTGCACCAAAGGGCAGTCCCGCCAACCTCGAGCTAGAGCAAGGTGACTAAACAAATATTCTTAGCTAAGCAAATGGAAATTTTGCCAGGCAGATAAAAGGTAATGCTGCCTTATGGCGATTTGGACCAATTTCTATGTTCCGTGAGAGAGATGCAGTGAAATACACAGAGAGAGTGAGAATAAGAGGAGTAGACCATGAGACAGGCAATTGTGTGTGCGTGCGAAGACTGTATTTAATTTCCACTTGTCGGGGGCAAAAACAAGCAAGCGAAGCGTTTGTATTAAATAAAATGGTCACTTTGACAGCCACCGACAGGTGTGTGTGTGTGTGTGTGAGATTGTGTCTGTCTATGCGTGTGTGTGTGTCTGTGGGTGTGTACAGACAGCTTGTGTTGGCTGTCAGTTGGACGCCTGTCTCCGCTATACACCAGAGATATACATTTAATTTTATTTATGGGGACAATTGTTGCAACCAATAAGCACGCAATACACAAATACAAACACACCAAATGCCCACACACACACACACACACACACAGACAGACAAAGAGACACAGTCAGACAAATGCTCATTATATTACAAATAGTTATCTTCTCGCCTCATGCCACAAAAGGCTGCTCTGATCACAAAATTTATCGGTCAAAGCCGAAGTTGACAATGCGATTTGTGGACTTTCCCCGTTTGCTCAATGTATCTATAGTCTGTGTGTGTTTAGCATCTGTGGGCGTGGCATAAGCGAACAGCTTTTGTTCAATTCGTTGCATTTGTCTTATTTATGTTATACTATTTTTTGTGCTCTCAACGATAATTTATTATTTCATTTATTAATAGCAATCGCATTGCATTCATTCTTTGTTTTGAATTATTTTCTCTGTTTCCCTGTAGCGAGGTATTCATAAGGCATAGAGACAGATCAAGAGGAAACTATATTATTCATACATAGAAGTATTTTCCTGTGCAACTTCAAATATTATGTAAGTAAAGCATTTTTATGTTAGACAGCTTTCAGTTTTTACAGGGTATCTCTACACTGATTACAAACTATCTTAGTCTTTCCTCTTTGTGGGCCCAATTAATACACTATTAATGTTTCATTTGGCCAGTTTTATTTATTTCTTCCATTTCGTTAATTGATTTCTATATAATAAATTGTGTGTTTAATTATTTGACAAAAAAATGTCATAAATCATTTGAATTTATATTTTGTTTGCTTAGAAAATTTATTGCCCTAGGATTTTTTCTGTCTCATTCAATTGGTTTGGTATTGACTTTATATTCCGATCCGATTTATTTGCCAATTTAATTGTCATTACCACAACTGTTTTTTTTACAATTATTTTCAATTCATTAACAAAGTGTTGACAATATTTGCTATTCGATGCTTCTTCAATACTTTAATAAATTAATTGCTTTCTATATTCCCTTTTGGAACTTTCAATCTTAAATTAAATAATAAAACTTCAAATGTATACAACATATGTTAAATCAAATTAAATCAAGGGTCAATTATCAAAACTGTAGCTCAGCTACTTCAACTAAAGGGTCTCTTTTTTATAGACTTACAACTTTAAGATGGCAATACTACTTTAGGTTTTCATAGCAGTAATGACGGTTCTTAAGCAGTAATGACAAAATTATTTCTATTCAATAAATTAAACTTTACTGTTATTGAAAATATTTTTGAATATTTTACTCATTTTAAAAATATCCTAATCAAGTTACTATTTTCAGTTTTCTGCTGTATATTTAATGATTTGCTGCATTTGCTTTGGCTTTAACTTGGCTTAATGTTGACCGAAAGCTTTTAGCAGCACTCGCTCATTATGATCTGCTTAATTTCTATTTCGGCTTATCTGAGTATTTGTGGCTAATTTCACTTGCTATTATAGTGCTTTTTAGCATTTCGGTTGTCCAGCTCGTTGCTTGTAGTCAAGTGCTTCAGCTTTATTTGTTGTCCATAAGCTCCCACGAATTCCCCAAAGAAGCACAGGCCACAAATAGAAAAACGGAACAAACTAAGCTCGAGGTGGTAGAGCTGGACAAAGTGGAGTGGAGAGCTGGGAATCGGGCCAAAGTTAATGGCAGCAACAAATACAATGGCAAATACAGCTGTTTTCTTTATTATTATTTGGCTTAAACATGCAAGGGTATTTATTTGAGCTGGCCACATTGCAGTGTTTTCGGTGATGCGGTTGGCAGAGGAGCACATGGCTCAGAGCTTACACAAAATATTTCTACCTAATTGCCGAAACTTTGTAACAATTTATAGCTGCAATGCGGTGGTTAAAGTTTAACTACTAACGATTTCGATACTTTATTCCTCACCCGCCTTGCAGTAAATGAACCGGTGTATATAGAGCAGAAAGTTGAGCGACGACTTTTGGCCCCTTTTTTTGCTGAGGCTAAAGTATCTGAGGTGCGTACGGTTCTTAAGCGGATTGTGGGCGACAGTGACTTGGAACACTGCATTTGTGATCTGCACAAAGAGGCAAGCCAACCCGAATTTTCGCCAGGACCTAAAATGGGCGCACTTCAAACATATTTCAAGCTCAATTGCACCGAGAACCCGGACTGTAAACAAGGGACTGTGGCAAATGGAACCAAAGCAAGCGCATTAAACAGTGATTCACAAGCTACATCTCTCTCTCTCTCTCCCTCTCTCGCTCTTCTCTTTTTCCCTCTCTCTCTCTCTCTCTCTCTCCTTTGGGTCATCCTCTCTCCCCCTCGCTGTGTTTGCTTTCAAGCGACCCGAGCAATAATTGCCAGGCAACTTGCTTGTTGCAATCATAATAAGCCCAGAGCCAGAACCACAACCCGAAACCGGAACCATAGTCGAGGTTGCACTTGTATTCCGCATTGTTGTTGTTGTTTATGTTTTTGTCCCGACTCCAACTGCGCCAAATGCCAGCTAAGAGCCTTAGCAACAAATCCATGTAGCAAGTGAATACGCTGCTGTTGACCGACTACAAAATGCCCTGCCAAAAGCAACCATATAACCGAGGAGGCGAGTAAACATAGTTAGCTGAAAATGTTGAATTACAATCTGAGAAATATATATTTCAGTCTAATCATAATAATGAAAGTCTATATAGAAGTATAAGTAAGTCGATCTGAAATTAAACTAGAATAAAGGGGAAGAAAAAGTCTTGAACAAACTTTGACTAAGGAAAGAAAACGATGATTAGTTGGCTCAACTAAGGCTGTTGCTGCTTACTTCATTCCCTGCTCCATTGAAGAGCTGTAAAGTGGAAATGAATTCAGGCAGCCGGCTGATGAGACTTAAAGGATTACAAACAATATGTATATCAATAGCCAAGGCGATCTATACAGTTCTAATGATCTATGTGTAAGCTGAGCATTTCATGGATATCAGGTAGCAAGCATCATTGTTAAAGCTGTAGGTAAATAAAATTTTAATTAGACTTGAAAATTTTAAAGAACTAAGAAGCACAATTTAGGACTTAGCTTATTTGTTTACATATTTTACGAATGCCAGTAAATCCGTTGGGCTTAAAATGTACATGGTATATTAAAATTTCCCTTGGCTACTGCCACTGCATACATCTGCTCAGCAGCTTTGCTGCAACAGGGAATACAGAGAACACACACTCGCACACACACACAACCCCATACTTGTTACACACAGTTTTGGGGCAGAACATTCATTAAAATTCGCGCAGCTCTGCTGTGGCCAACGACCAGCATACAGAAATGATTTGTGCCTGCATAAAGTGAACAAATTTGCACTACAAATTGACTTGTTACACACCCACACACACTGGCACACTCCTACACACTGACACACTGTTACACACTCACCTGTGTGCTTGATTCTTATCTGGTGTGGCAGTCAGCAGGCGCCTGAGTTGCCTCCTCCTGCTAATCCCCAACCCCAGCAGAGTTGGGTCCTGCACATTCGGCGTTTGTCTAATGCCAATAAATCATAAAATTCTTTTTCCTGAGCATATTAATAATCCAGAGACAGCTTATGACTTGATTTATACGCGGAACGTTTTTTCAATAATCAAAGCTCAGCATTTCAGCTTTAAGGTAAGAAGTTTCTTCCTTTTTTTCAAGTCTTCTTTGACAGTTTTATGGATATCTTTTTTCGGGTAATAATTCAATTTATTTTTAATCTCAATTCAATTCATTTTATTTTCCACTCACATATTATTTTAAATAAAACTCGAAATTTCCTTAAGGAGTTAATATATTCTTATTGCTGCTTCACGATGTGGCTATTCTACAAAATGGTTAACTATGAAAGATAATCGCAAATTTATTAACCGAACTCAATCTATTGATGTTATAATCAATAAGGAAAGGAGATGAGATATCGACAACAAACGATTATGTCATACATTACTAATATTTTAATTTGAGATGATTGCGATCTTGCAAAAAGGGATACAAAAAGGTTTAATCAATAATATATACACTTAGATGCTGAACTCCCATTTTCATTGGTTCAAGCAAACAGTAAAGAAACACAGTTCATACTGGCAGCTGCAAATTGTTCTCCGTTTTCTTCAAGTTACTATCGTACTCGAATGCGGTTCTTAAAACAATTTTAATTAATTCCATTTGGTGCGCTGTGGGCATGGCGGCATTGTTATTGTTATTGCACGCAATTACAATTGACTGCGCACTCTCGAGGTTTCCATTCAGTTCGGTGGCCGTTAATTGCATTCAGTGGTTCGGCTATATCGGCATCTGCATCTGCTTAACGTTGGCCAAAACAATTGCAGTTTTTGTGGCGCCGCGAGCGTGCCATCAAAGAGTTTTCCCAATGGCTCAGGGGTCGGGTATTTACAAAAGTATTCATTATGAACGGTAAGGCGAATCAATGTTCAGCTGACTTAAAATGTATATATATATAAGTATATATCCATATATATCTATATGCTGCATCTTGATATTCGTCAGGAAGTGCAACTGCCTGAGGATTCGTCGATTTGTTTCAATCTGTAATTTGTAAGCGAGCAGTTAAAGCCACAATTCAATTTCATTTAAGGTCCATCGGCGAATGCCGTAAAAGGATCCTTGATAATGTCAGGATTCATTGACATTTATTGCACTCTATAAATTTACAATTAACGCGATGCGTTTGTCATTCAATCCCAGGAGACCACTCGCCGAGGTCGTGTGGAGCACATCTATTTTAATTGTAATTACGCGAGGCAAGCGGATTTTCATTGAATGTCAATGTGCAAACGGGACTCGTAACTTGTCAACAATATCCCTGAATTGTTTTAGTGTGAGTTCTAAATATATGTGCAAGCATTGCTAATGATTAGTTGCGCATTCATTTTGGGAAGAGCGAAAATTTTGTTAATGAAACGCGCTTTTTGATAACAATGCAAATTAATTAATATTGTAAAGTGCCCCTAATTGCATTCCGTTTATCTGATTATCTCTTTGGCATGTAAATGTTTTTGTGGGACCTATTGTTTATTATACAATATGATTGATCAAGAGATGGTGAGATAACCCTGCATCCCCAACTGCAACTGCCCCAAGGTATACAGTTATATCTATGTACTCCCTAGATCTGAGTGGCGACTGTGGCAACAGTATCAGCTTCAAATTAAATGAGCACAGCTTAATATTTGCCTGAATACACCAATTCAGCTCCAAACTTGAGCTGAAGGACACTACTGTATCAGTCGTGTACGTCAACAATTTCAACAAGGTCCTTCAATGAAATATTTCCACTATCTCTCTCTCTCCCTCTCTTCATCTTTGAGGTGTTGGCTTAAATTAATTGTCTGTGTCTTGTGATAAGGGATGTCAGACTTAACAGCAGGGGCGCCGGCAGACTGAATAGATTGCCAAGCAGTCATCTAGCCTAATGACAGCTGTCAAAATCCTGCGATGCAAGTCGTTTGGCATGCCAAAAAAATTCTACCTCTGCGCTGGTGCGTCTGTCAGGTTTTGCCATGAAGCTAACTTCATGTGTAAGTGTTGTTGAAGACGCCGGTAGCAACAAAAGTTGACGTAGTTGAAAGAGAATGGCGGGCAGACTACCCAAAGTAAAAATATAATATTAAAAGCTTCTAAATTAATTAAATTAATTTAAAAAATAAATAGGAACTTGATTCCAAATTTAAAAATTTATATTCTTCTATAAAAGTAAACCAAATGTTATACCAGATACAAATCTATTATTAAAAATTTGTGCCAATATTAAATTGTTGATACCAGACTTTTGCAAAATGTATTATTTAAATATGTAGGTTCAATTTATTTTTACTTACCTTTTACATTATTATGAAGAAATAAAAAATAATTAAGTAATTCATTTAAAGTTTGAATTTTCATACGAGTTCATTATCGCTAGATACAAACTTAGAAGTCACATCAATATTAATGATATAATTGTGAGTACATTGATTTACATATCAAAAGCCACTCATAAACATGTTCACAAGACTCTCGTGCAGCCCTCGCAAAAGGGAAGTTTCCGAGTTATACGTCGATTGTCTCTAGTTTCATATTCACATTCATTCAATTTGCATGCCATGGCGAAACGAGCTTTGTTGAAAATCTTTGAAAGCGCAACTCATGGGAATGACGTTGATTTCTGATTGTTGTGGGGTATGCAGATGAGACCATAAGACATCAGATAAAAAAACAATAAAACACCACAGCACTTTAAGAGTTTTCTCTTAGCCAAACTTAAATTACTCAATAGCAATCACAAGAGTACAGATCGATTAAAATCTGGAATGTTGCTGCATACGAAGCCATTTACAGCTATTTGCAAATATGCAAAATATTTTGAAATTGCATTGCCCTGGCACAACAGTAGGTCGCCACTCTCGCCCACAGATCCACAGATTAAAAGTCCATAGAAACGGGAACTGCACGTATTTGGTGCATGTCCGCATCCTCCCTGCATGTCCAGTTTGCGTGACAATTTCTCAGCCGTTGGGCGACGTTAACGGACGGCGATGAAACCCTATGCAGAGATGTCAGGATGTCGTGATGCACTCATGGAATGCTGACACTCACAAGCTTAAACCGTGCGACACATGCGATGTAACCAAAGTTGGCCATTTAGGCGAGCGAACCAAATCTGGTTTAATGTCATTTTTGACATAGCTAAACCATTCGATTGGGGCGTAAAAAAAATTAGCTTGTAGAATGTTGTACTAGATTCAAGGCCTTTAAACTGCCATTATATATATACATTATATATATATATATATATATATATATATATATATATATATATATATATATATATATATATATATATATATATATATTTATGCTCTATTCGTCCACAGGCAATCATATCGAACCTGTCTTACGGTCTAATCGAACATACCGCTCTCACTCAGCAGCACTCAAGATTACATCCAACAATAGCTGTGTATGTCTCTCCCTATAACATCTAGACGACACAAATCAGAAATGAGAGGCGTACAGCTAAGACGCGAACTCAGTCGAATAATATTTTAACAACTCTCTCTAAGCGCTCAGAGTCCCACTTGTGCTGCTGCTGGAGTCAATCACTACAAAATTGAATGGAATTGGAAAACTTAGAAATCAGATCAAATTTGATCACGTACGACGATACGGCACATATAGCACATAAATCCGAGCTTAGATCTTGATATGTCTGTTAGAATATTGAAGTAACTTATGACGCTCACATCGAACGCGCACTGTAACTTGGCTGAGTGTGGCAGTCCCACTGGCGCTCGTAACAGGTGCCTGGAGCCACTGCCATCTGTGCAGCGCAGTCAGCACACCATTTTCCTATGCAAATCAACAAATATTTAAATAATCCTTGGAACGCATTTTGCCACAGAGCAGCTGCAAAATGCAAATGGAGCAAAATGCAAACGCCATTACTGCAGCTGCCTTTAAAATGGTGTCGTTGTCTTTAAGACTGTGCCGAGAGGCAGGTGGCAAGGTGGCGAGGTGGTGTGGTTATTGAAGTACTGCTGGCACTTTAACCGCAAAACAAATTACGCCGCAAATAGACAACATTTATATAAATTTGAATGCAAGGGACTGAGAGACGTGAAAAATTGTCATCAAATATTTCACGCGAGCATTTTCATTTTTCCCACGTGCCACTTTCAATTGGGACCGGGGGAGGGGAAGACTGACAGGGGGAGGGGGCATAGCTCCTAGGCAACGGCGCATTTATCTTAATTTGGATGCCGTTGCAAGCGACCTCAGCATAGCGCAGACCAGTGGCAGGCAACCGGTTGACGATCCCTATAAGCAAAGCTACTAATGGCTTTACAGACTCCTGTGGCGGTATAAATGAATCTGAATCCTTCACGTGTCCTTGGCACGCCTTCGACTCGACTCGACTCGACTGCTGCTGCTGCTGCTGGTGTAATAGGTTTTTTTTGGCAGTCTGGAGCTCAGGCTGGCAGGCAATCGGCCCGCCAGGCAACTGAAGTGTGTTTACCTGAAATTTGTCTCATGTGTGTATTTTGCACATGCACACATACATGTATGCATGCGTTGTAGCATGTGTGCGTGTGTGTGTGTAAGCGTATACAAATTCTGAATCTTAACAGCCTGGCAAACTGAAGGCCAACACGCAGTCGCCGCCTTGTGCCGCCGCAAGCTGCCGCCGACAATTTCTGCCAGGACCCCCAAAAGAGCTGCAGTACGTAGAGGATGTATAGAAATACATACGCCATCCTTGATTGGCAGAGCAGTGCAGTTGTCGTGGGCGGAGTGGGTGGACAGGCCTCTGACATGGCACGACCGGAGTAGCAGCTGCTAAATCCCCCAGCTACCGACTGTGGCCGTGCGGCGAGGTGTGGCACACTTTTATTGATTGCATTGATTTTAGCGCTCGACTTGTTGTTGCCGCTGCCTCTAAAATATTGCGGCACGTTGCACGACCCACATTCCGTGCGCGCTGCGTCGAGACCTGATTATGCGCTTCGACGAGCGTTTATCGGCGTTTACTCGACGACTAGGTGCGCGGCAGGTGAGCAACACCGAAGTTTAAATGTGCTGTGGCTGATTACCGAAATGCTCGTCTGGGGAAAAGGCAGTTGCTATTGATCTATGCGAGAGGAGTGCGATATCGAGCATTGTGAAATTGTGAATGAAATAAACATTTTATTTTGATCCAAAAGCAAAGGTGGCTTCCCGAAGCTGTGTCGGATGCTCGTCAAATCTAAGCGACCTAACTATGCCTTCAATTAATATTCACATAAATTATTTTGAACTGAAAGATGCCCCGAGTGAGGTATACAAATAATCTTAAGGTAATTGCTTGATATTGCTTGACTTTGATGCTACCGAAATTGTTGTAAAATTTGCTTAGAGTCAACCATATTCGAGCCTGAATTTTTAATGGATTCAAGAGAAAATTTCATTGTTAAAGAAATTGAATAAATTTGCTTTCAATACAAAAAACGTTATATTTTTTCGTGTTGCATAATTAATTGAAATACGCGTATGTTTCGTAATTAATTAATTTCAACAAGTGGAAAGGAGGGGAGCGCAAAATTCTATGAATCAAAGTCAAATTAAGCTAAAGGCAAAAAGTTCCTGTTTCTGTCAAAGTTTCTTTTCAACTTTACATAGAAAAGGTGTTGCCGCCAATTGATGGCTGCAAAATTAATTGAGTGGCAGTTTGGACAGCAGGCAACAGCATGGATAAGAGATGAGAATACCCTGTACAAAACACAAACACGGACATGCTGAATTAGAGGGTACGGCTGTGCCTTAAATACTATTTATAAAAATATAATTTAAATCTGATATAAAAATATAAAATATGAAATTTTCGTAATTTTCTATATCAACAGATTTATCCAATTTTAGATATAGGATATGACACAGTTGAGTATCTGAACTTTTGCTTGTTAAATTGTTTTTTAGACATTTTTTCTTTCTTCAACTTTTAAAGTTCAGAGCCAAGTTCTTTGTTGTAATTAACTTTACCGATAAATATTTTTTAGGGCTTCAGCATGAAGTAAAAATAGATTTTCGTGGACTGCAGTGGTGTGGGAGAGCTAAAAACAATATGAAATTAATTTTTTAGTAGAACGAGAATTCAATTTTGTCAGTTTGACAGATCTGACGGATCCAGCGAGAGGGGGCTAAGCGGGCGTGGCACCACATTGTTAACAAGCGTGCGAGGATGGCGCGAATTTCGCTGTCAGTGAACTTGCAAGGACATGCACCGCATTGCAATTTGTAGATGCAAACCCCAATCTATATCCATGCTAGCAAACAGCACACGCATCACAAGTGAGTAGAGCGGGATGCGAAAGGCGCGCTGGAGCTGGGGTGAGGTACCCCAGGCAGGGTCATTCATAGCAGCGGTAAATACTCTGGCGCTTGTTGTATAATCCCCTGGCAGCTAACAAATGTGCGCACATCCGTTTTCCGACCGCTGCAGTTAGCCAGAGCTCAGAGCTGCCCGCCTTCCTCGCCCCGAGCCACTTGCCGGGCAAACAAGAGGAGCTTCCTCTGCTGAACTTGCCGGCCAACACGCAAAGCGCAAACATACGCATTGCAGCTGGGCAAATGTGTTAAGCATACAGAGTTGTTTCTGGTCCATTGCCGTCACCTGGCTATAACTCTATCTGGTATCTGTCCCATCTCGACTAGGTCGGGCCACAGCCGATTGTCCGGCTGCCCATGCTGGCGCCGCGTGCAAATTGCTTACTGAAAGCAAACAAATTAATCAAAATCAACTCGAAGCTGTGCAACTGACTGAGTTTCAAACAATGTTCCTCTTTCTTCTTCTTCCTCTTCTTCTGTTTACCCACTCTGCGATTTGGGCTCAAAAATCAACCTGCCGTGGCTCTTGCTGCTTGGGTCAAGCCATCCCGCTCGACTGAGTGAGTGAACAGTCGAGAGTGAGGATTTGAATGGAGCTGCCGTGGCGATTAGCTTCGTTAGGTTGACGGAACCGAAAAGTTGAGTTCGCTTAGGTCAGGTTCACTGGGACTGAGATTAGCTGAACAATGCTGGCTAACCAGCAGCGGGCTTGGCCTTCAATAGCCAAGCCACATTAGTTTCCGCTGACTAATGATCCACTTTGCTGCCAAATCTCTAACAATTTCTCACTACTAATGGAAAAAGGAGTAGGACAGGCGAAATAGCGTGTGGCATCATAAATAATAAATGATGATGAAGATATTGCTAATATTATATGGACAAGTGCGATTAAAATGGCAGCTTAAGCTTTAATTATATAATCTATAATCGCATTTTTCAATCTAAAAGTTATACAATAGATCGATAAATATCGATATAGCAGGAGTGTTTCAGTGTGACAATGGGGCAGATGAGCTGCGCTGCCGAAAGCGAACGCAATCAACAATTTCGGTGGATGGACAGCTGGTGCAATTTTCGGACAACAGCTGAGAAATTCGTTCAGGCACGGCAGGTGCCGACCTTTGTATTGTTGCCCAGCGCTAGGCCTGCTCGTCTCAACTGCGATGTGCCCATAATTGGTTCTCGGTGGTTTGCATTACCCGCCCGTCCGCTCGGCTCATGGCGTGCAGAATGATGCGCTTTTGCGGCCCCTGGCTCCCGTTATTACCAACGGCGGTTGCCGGGCCTAGATCGGGGGACTTTACAACAATTGAGCACAGTGCGCCGACCGCCCCAAAGAGTCGAATGAACTTGAGCCGCATTGAAAGTGTGGCAGTAGTTGCCATGGCACTCGATTTGCCTGACTTTACCTCTTATGAGCGCCACAGTGGGCGGTGGCATGATGCAGCCTTGCGGACGTGTCACTGCGTTCAAAGCTGCCTTTTGGCAACTTTTCGCATTTGCCGACATGATTTCGATTGGTGTGCAATTGGCCCGGGGCGCTGCGAGCCGAATTGCGTGCTAATTGCCATGCATGGTAACGTTTTTTTCTGCTGTCTACCTTCTGGCCCCACAGCGAGCAAGCTACCTGCGGCTGCCTGAATTGTGGCCATCGATTGAATTCCGGTTGAGCTTCGAGTGCTTTGCTGCTCGGGGCTTGTAATGTATATTGTAATTGCGTTAGTTGTCCCTTAATTAAGCCTGCCGTAAATTAAGATTACTTTTAAGTTCTCCGAGTATATGGTACGAGTTTCTTGAGTTTCTATAAACAAAAGCTATATAAATATTTGAAATATTTTTTAATTTTTAGAAATTAATATTACTCCAGCTCCAAGCTGTTAATATTTTACATTCAAATTACACTAAATGTGCGAAATATGACCTAAGTACATAACAAGTTTGCAAGTCTATAAAAACTTAGACCCATTCAACCTAAAATATGAAATTTAATATAATTTTTACATAGTTCAGCTTACCGAATACTCTCAGAGCTCAGAGCTCTTTACGGCTCATCTCAATTTATGGCCAGGAGAAAGGTGCAGAGGCCGCATTTGATATGCAGAGACGAGGAGCGACGCCGCATCCGGGAGGCGATGCGTGTGTGCATAATGTGAGAAGGATCTACACCAGCCGCCTAATTAGCCAATTTAATAGTTTGTCATGTTGTTTATGAGAGGCACGCGCATGACGAGCCTGTCAAGAATGCCGAGCCGAAGCGGCAGGCGGGCGGGCATATGGGGTACGTATGGGGCGGCTTACGCAGCCTGCTCAAGTCGGTGTCACGTAGCGCAACACTCAGCCGATGCGGTGGAATTTAAGATACCCACGTGGAATTCCAATTAGGCGACAAATATATGAATGCGCGCCTTGTCGATTATTTATTATTTACTGTTTGCTCGCGCCACTCGCCGCTGGGAGGCATAAAATTTCTAATTAGAGCAAACAATAGCTCATAAAACGCAACCCGAAATGTTTTCTAATTAAAAGGCACACAATACGCAACATGCTAAAAAGGAAAGTCGCTTTATTTGTGGAAAGTGAAAAAGCTGAAAAAGAAACGGAACAAATCATGGCATCAAGCGTTTCTAGGCCGATGAATATTCTTAAAATGTGACTGCCGCCTGCGGTGCCGTCGGCCGTCCCCCAGCCTTAGCTGACGATACAAACCAGACACGACCCACACACAGCAAAGTGGTCACAACTTTCAAAATTAATTTTGAACTTTATTCTGTTACAGTCAAATAAGGAGAAAAAGTCAAGCAGAGCAGCATCAGATTTTTATAATAAACAAGTCAGCAATCAAAAACACGCACGCATATACCCTGCTGCCCTTGCCAGCCAGCTGGAGCTCGCTTGGCGACAAAGTATTTATATACAAGTGTCTAATGTGTGTGTGTGCGAAAGTTGAAGCAACAAATTCAGCAAGGGCGCTGCCATATCAATTAAAATAGCTGCTTGACTTGAAAACTGCTCCTAAACAGGCGAAGCAACGTTTTTGCGCATGCCTCAGCCCATTGTTGTTGCTGTTGCTGTTGCTGTTGCTATTGCTGCAGCTGTTGGTTTTTGTTGACTGAGCAACCGCACAGAAAGCAACTTTGGTGGCTGCCGCATGGTAAGAGTTTCAGCCAAACTTTAGCAATTCAAAGCACACACATACACACACACACACAACTGGAACAAAACATATTGGCAGCAAGTTTAAAGTTTCTGCTGCTGAAGACAGTTTTGATAGTTGCATGGTGTTTGGTGCATCCTCCCGATGCTGAAGCCCATTTGAGGATGACAAGAGTGGATTAAGCACACCCTTGGAACCGACTGGCACCCGTGTCGTATGCGCAACGCAGCGGAGTTTTAAGTTAATTAATCACACGCAACGGCTGCCAAATAAAATGCATTTTAATTGTTAGCTTAAAAATTCGTAAAGTTATAAATTTTAATGGCAATATATACATAAAGCTAACTCGCTGAATCCATTATCTTTTCAGCCGAGAGTCTGTAAAACTTAATTTACTTTTTGTTTTAAGGTAGCTTAAACGTTACTGTTTCCAAGTTTCTTAATTAAAAAGTGCTAATTGTAATTTCACTTTCAGAATCTTAGTTTAACTTCCTAATACATTAAACGACATATAAACACAATAATCTAAGATTTGAATTTAAAAAATATACCATATAATATTAAATTTGAATTAGAATAAATGCTTTATTGATGTCGAAATCATATAAATTAATTTCAAATTCAATATAAACATTTCCTAGATTTTCACAATAGAAAACATTGTACAGTCTTTAAATGCTTACGTACTCAAACACCGAGTGAATATTTAGTTATAAGGTACAGAGCAGTACACCACAGTCAACTGGGCAATTCTATTTTTGTTGCCGCTGTTTTGAATACGTTGAGATTCGCTCAACACAAACTGTGTGCCACTGCAGCCAAAATATTTGCAACGCCAGGCGGCAACAGTTAAATGAATCAAATCCATTTGAGGCTATTCATCATATGACAGCGGGTACGCGGCTGAATCGCACACCTAGCGTAAGCCGCGCCCTGCAGCAACGGCGACAGCGACAGCGACAGCAACAGCAACAGCCACAGCAAGAGCAACAACAACAAGCATGCCGAAAAAGTGCCTGAATATGGAAGATTTAGAGCTGGAATAGGATGATGGCGCACGATGTGGTGCAGAACGTGGTGGTGTGCGAGCGGGGCAAACTGGTTTTATAATTGAATTGATCCCATTATGTAGATGGAAACGGTTTTACGTTTCGTTTCGTTACGTTACGTTACGTCTCGCCTTGCGCTGCGCAAAATGGTGGGCAGTGTGGGGCTGTGCAACTTCCGGTGGAGCAGCGAGCCCAGTTGCACTTGCCTGCCTGCCTGCCCGCCACATAAACAGTAAATGGAAGGCAGCCACTCTAAGGGCAAGTGGCAGCTGCCGCCTCTACTGTTGCTGTTGTTGTTGTTGTTGCTGATGTTGCTTGCGAAATTGCTGTTGCTGTTGCCGTTGCCGTTTCTCAGTGCCTTTAGCCTTGCTACAGTTTGAACTAAATAAATTGAATTTAGCGCTTATGCCCTGTCCTGACATTTGCTTTTAATTTCATTCAGTCTCAAGCCAAGCCAAGCCAAAGCCAAAGCAAACAGACGAGCTCGACCCGTGGCCATGTGGATGGATTCAGAGAGCTCCGCTTCCCGCTGCATTTAAATTACCGGAGCTGCAGCTGAATTTGTTGTCGTTGTTGCGCGGTTGGTTTGCTTGATTATCTGGCTACGAGTGCATCAGTCCAACTCGGATGATTCCCTCTTGCCACAAATCAAAAACAGCTTCCTTGCGCTTGTTGGCCAATAATTTGATTACCACCCGCTCCTATTTCTATTTCAATTATGGTTAAAAGCAGGAAATCTAAATAAAGCTTTAACTTACGTTCGATAAAACTTATATTATATAATTGGTAAAATATAAAAAATATGTTCCTTTGATTCAGTCTAATTTAAACTTATGTGACTTCTACCAGATGTACAAACCGATTTGCCTTTCAAGTGAGCATGAACAGATGTTTGTTTCAGTACTTTCAACTGGTTTTATTTTGGATGAAAATTGGCTTGAAATGACCCGTTGCCAATGGAATAGCTGATCGAACCATAAATGTAATATTTATTATAAACAAGGACTATTTTTGCAGTTATCAATATGTTAGCATTTATTTTATTATAAATATGGCCTAGAGCGCATTACTATTCTGAGATTTATTCACAAAATTTGTAATATGAAATGTGATTTAAGCAGCTTTGAATATGTAGCCGATTAATGCAAAGAATACTGATGGCTGATGCACTTCCATGTGGGTGTGTGTGTGTGTGTGTGTGTGTGGGTGAAAATCTTTTTCACGGATTGGGGCAATTGTTAATATAAAATTCAAGCCCTTGTCGATAAATCTACGTACTATAAAGCAGACTCTCTGTGTCTCTGAATGGAATATGCATCCTGAATATGCATTAAGCTCTACTACATGTGTGTGTGGGTGTGTGTGTGTGTGTTTGCGTGTGTGTATGTATGTGTGAACCTTTTGTACATTTCAACAATGTGGCACATAGGAGAAATGCATAAATCATCGTCCATATTCGCATGCGGCAGAAAGCATAAATGTTTAAGCTCGTTGTGTTCAGTTAGGTCGTTGTTCTGTTTTGTTCTGTTCTGTTCGGTTTTATATTGTTGAGCTTATTTTTGCACTAGCTATAGAATGCGTACTGACCCACAATGTATTTATATCATATACTGACGCGTACACACAATACTAAACAGTTCAATTTATGCACAGCTCAACACAACTCAACGGAAGCTGCAGACTAAATTGTTGCCTAAACTTTCAATGATGCGAATCTGTGCAGCATTTTAAGGAAATCAATAAGCCTGACCGCAATCAATGTGGCTGTAACATTTTTGTGGGTCATACAACTCCGTTGACCACGCCCTCCAAGCGACATGACACGCCCTGGCCACCGCCCGGGCCAGGTAACAAAGGACATCATTTAGAAGCCGCATCCGTAAAGTCTTCCGGTCTCGGATTTTGATGTAATACAAGTGCCTGACAGCTCATTGGTATGCAGTAGAACTGTCTCTGCAAGCCTGCTGTGATATTGTGTAAAGCTCAAGCTTAGCTCTTTAACAGCCACTGGGTGGTTTAAGAGCACCTGGAATAGCCATAAAGAGTTTTGTAAATACTAAACATTTTGTTTTTAAGTGAGAAACAAATGTAAGGTAAGCAAAAGCTGACACATTTCCTTAAGATATATTTAGCGATTGTTCAAAATAAATAAAACTAAAAATAATTGCATAGCTAAACTATTTATATAAATTATTTCCCATATGTGTATAAACTATGGAATTTTTTTTTTTTTATTTTATAAAATCATAATATATAAACAAAATATATTTTTAAGATCTATGAAATGGGGCTTTGTTGAAAAAATATCTAATATATTTTCATATCATTTAAAAGTTTTCCATAGTTTCTGGAGAAGTTTTCCTAAGATTAGACAAAATGTTAATTAGTTATATATATATATACATCTTATATTCATTTCCAAAGAAGGGTATCAAAACATATATATAATTGCATTTTAAGCTACACACGCACAGCTTAACATTGTGAAGTGAGTCTTCAAAATGGAATTTGTTACAAATATTTAATGCATGAAGTGGCTCAAATACATGAGGGAATGCTAGTGCAAGTAAGTGGCAAAGATAAATCAAAATTATTCGAAATATTATATACCGAGAGACAGTTACAACGGTCAGCTTAAACAAATTCGGGTTGCCACTGGGCTATGGAGCCCATATGCATTTATCCTTGGTCAAGCAAATACAAGATTGGCCTAACACGCATGCAAAGGCAGCTTGTGAGGCGGCACGTGTTTTAAGCATAAATTACCTATGGCATATGCGGCCATGCTGATATGTTACTATCTGCAGCTCCATAAAAAGTGCCACAAATATTTCCCCTCGTTGGCCCCTTTTAGCACTAGCTTTGCCGATCCATCGTCGCATGTCAGCAGCTGCCGTGTTTAATTTACGCCCCAACTTAAACACAGGTAAATCCCATAAAGCGACCCACAACGCACACTGCATGCTGCATCAGGATAAATGGTACTCTCCTCTCCCTCTCCTTCTCCCTCTCTCTCTCTCTCTCTCTCTCTCTCTCTCTCTCCCTCTCTTTCACATGCATGACATACTCTTTGGTATGTTATATGGATCAAATATCAACGCCATTATTTGTGCTGTGCCATAGATTCATGTTTGCCGTTGCCGTCGCTGTTGTTGCGCTGCTGATGTTGATATTGTTGCTGTTATTATATTGTTGCAGCTCAAACGTCTGTGTCCGTAACGGTAAATAAGCGGATAACTGTCGCAGTAACTGGGTTAATATATACACGTATATGTTGGAGCCTGCCCCACGGTCTATGGATGGCACAAAAATAAATTTTCTTTTATAGATTTAGTTGCCTTTTGCTGCGGATGGAAAGTGCCCAAAAATCATATTATTTATAGTCGACATAGACTGTTGCCTGCACTACTACTACTACTTATCCATCACATCAGTCACTGTAACAAAAACTGCTGTTATCATAGAGACTTCAGATTCTGGCTGAAACATGAAAATGTGAGAAAACTCTCTTATATAAATAGCAATAATGTGTAACTTCAATTTTACTAAATTAATCAGTTTATGAAGAACATAATTAAAAGTATTAAAATTGATGGGAAATTCAAAATAATCATTCAATTTTTAATTGAACTTGTATCCTTTTCGAAAAATTGAAATTCTCTATTCAATGGAAAACAAATTTGACAAACAGTCTGAAAATCTAACAATGGAATAAAGGAAACGTTCAATGAAAAATTTAGTGAGGGGAAATTGTAAGATCGTACTGAGTATGATATACGCTGCATCAATTCATCTTTTTTTGTTCAAAATTAAAAATGATTTCAAACAATATATTGCATAGTTGTGCAAATAATATATCACAATGTTAATGCACAAATTGAGACACTGACATACAATTAGGCCAAGCTGGAATAGCAAATGAAGACAGCAAAAATGTAAGCCATGCAAACAGCAAGATATACACAGAGAGAGAGAGAGAGAGAGAGAAACACCGAAAGGGAGAGAGAGAGGCAAGTGTCAAGTGGTGGAAAATGCAAAGCGTGGCAGACTGACTGTTACTCTGTGTGACTGACACAGGGAAAAGCAGGCGCCATCGCACAGAGCCAACTCAGCTGACTTTATAATAGAAGAGAGCGTCAAGTTAGCAGCGGAGAATTTTGCTGAAGAGGCTCCTCCAGTCCCGTTACAATCTTCAAGAGGGCAATTCCACTGAAGCCGACAGTCTGCAGCCGGTAGCCGGTAGCCGGGCCAAGCCAGGGCAGACAATGCCAGCGCTGAGCTGGAGATAAAAACGGACGCCTTGTCACATTTAGTGCAGCTTTAGATGCGACATCCGAGACGCACAGCAAAAGACGCGACACAAATTGAAAACGAAATTTAGCTCAAGTATGGGAAAGCGACTGAGCTGGAGCGTTTATCTTGGTTTTCAGTTCCCCTTTCAGTCCTTCAATGTAGTTAAGGGTATGTGTATTTTTGTATAAATATTTAAATAGCTTAAAGTGCAGCTTGGCATAAGTGTGTGTTTGCCCGTCTGCCTGTGCCTCTTCCCATGCCTCTGCCTCTGGCGTGACCCTGTTTTCTTGCAATTTGCACAGCGAGGCAGGTTACCATTGAGTTCATTAATTTTGTGCAGATCTCTGGCCACATCCACAGACTGACAATGGGTCAGTCTCATCTGTGGCCAGTGTAATTGCAATCAAGTTAAAGAGCTCAATGCAGTTCAATTCCAGCTCAATTTTCGTTATTCCGTTTCAGACCAATCGAATATTCGACCCAATCGATTCGATGTGGCAACCGAATCAGGCACATTTCGCATCTCAGTTTCAATCGTATTCCATTTGCCTAGCATTAGCTAAGCTCAAAATACATCTGACGTGAAATGAACAATTTTCGAAGAGCTTATTCAACCTGTTTTCACATATATTTTATTATTATTAGTCTTATGCTCAATCGGCAGACTTTCAAGACTTCTCCGCTCTTTGAGAACTCATTGCTCGTAGAGGAACATTTTTGAATGCAGAGCATTAAGTGTGCCTGGCGGCCTTGTCTGCATGTGAATGCGCATGTTTATGAGCTTGGCTTGGTCTATCCCAGGCACTAGCTGCGTATAAGTTCTCTCTGTGTGTGTGTGTGTGTGTGTGGGCGATGTTCACACGCAATGCCGATCCTACATTTAGCCTGTTATAAATTCGCAGGCATAAAACACGCCCCGAAAATTAGTCGGCGAAAACTAACGAGGAGCGCAGCCAGGGGGCAATAACGTGGAGGCGCGGCGCCGTCGACTTGAATACCAAACGATGAAACTGAATGAATGAAAATGATTCGGCAAACAAATTTCTAAAGCAGGCAAAACAATAAAGCTAAACAATAATTTCCGCTGCGCGTTGAAACTTCCGTTTCCTGTCAGGCGCTGGTATTAGCAACAAAACAACAGCTGCAGCAGCAACAACAACAACAACAGGCATTAAAAGCCTGCTTAAGACAAAACAAAGGACAGTGTGTGTGTGTGTGTGAGTGTGTGTTGTGGGTGTGTGCTTTTGACATTGTTTGTGTATCTTTCTTTTTTTTTTTTTTGTTCTTTGACACCCAAAACAAAACCTCTGGGCTCTTAATGCCGAGTGTATTAATGTGTTCATGTCTGTGTGTGTGAGTGTGTGCGTGAGTGTGTGCGTGAGTGTGCTTGTAGCAGCAGAAGCTAGAGAAAGCTGCGAACGTATGAAGCAGAGCAAAAAGGTTGGGCAACTGCAGCAGATTGCATTCGGCTCTTCTGCTGTTTGATAATTTATCGCACTTATCTGGCGGCTTTGCTCATAATTTATGCATAAGCTTTTGTTGGCTGCCCCAAACACTCGACAGGCGTCGCCCAGCCACTTGCCATGTGGGCGTGGCAGCTGCATATACTGAGCGCGTGCTAATTGTAGTCAGCAAGCGGCCGGAAGCGGAAATAAGTTCAAGTTGTGCGTCGTGAGCCGCCGTCGCGATTCAGCTGCCAGCCTAATCTATGTGAGCAAACGGAGTTTCGTAGGGCTGCAAGCTACGGGCGGAAGTTGCAGACTGAAACAGTTATGCTTCCGTTTCGCAAAACTTTTGACTAACATTTGACAGGCATCGACTAGTAACATTAATATCCACAAGGGAAAATCGTGGCGAGGTTTCACGACTGCTCACTGACCGCAATGCTATTGTTAAGCAAAAACAAAAAAAAAATTATAGGAAACTTAATCGATTTATGATCTGATTTGATTGTCTACGAAGTCTAAAAATCTAGTTAGTTGCTTAGTCAGCCAGTTACTTTGCCCAGGTCTATAAGAAATTTTTAAAATTCACTACATCACAGTTGGTCAGCTAAATAATTAAATAAAATAATAATAATTAATTATTAATATTTATTTATATTTATATAATATTTATATAATAATGACGCGATCTCTTTACAAATACATAAATATCTTTCCAAAGCTAGCTATTTTCATCAACCGAAGCTCTTTGACGTAGCGCCAATTGCTGGACCAAACAATGTCCTTTAAGTTGGCTTCAAGCTAAGATTAGAATAAGGTTCATTGACTTTAAATATATTGTAATGAATTTTAAGAAAACATAGCTCAGATAAGAGACTGGTTTACCGAACTCTGAGTGACTACTTAAATGAAATACAAATTAAAGTACATTAATCGATAATAATTCGTAGACATTTTTACGTGCCCTGGGATTATTTTGTTCATTGGCAATTACGTGTAATTAGGAGACTTAAAAGTTAATTACGTCCAATCAATTTTGAATAATAACTTAAATTACTTTTAAGACACCAAAAAATGAGCAAAACAATTAAATTTATGTGACCTCGCAAAATGCAAAGCTCTCAAGGTAATTAAACTTTGGCCGAGCGGTCGAGCGCGGAAAGCAAACAGAGCCGCAGAGGAGGCGATGTTTATGCAATATTGCAGGAGAATTTCTCAACGTTATAATGCAATTTAAAGGACACACAGCCATGGTCCAAACACGGCGGAAGCAGGTAAGTTATGCAAAGATTATGAGCTCAAACACACAGCGCAGAGAAAAGAAGGGAAAGATTTTTGAACAAAAAGCCCATTTAAATAAATTGCAGTGCATTTTTTACATGAAAATTAGATGGGAGCAGGCGGAGGTAAATGAGGCAACTGTTGACGGCCAGGCGCCGCCGCAAAGACAAAAGAAATTGCAAGGATCAAGGACTACGCACTGAATAATTCATGAGTGTCGCCTCGCCTGGCCTCGCCTCGCCTCGTTGGGACGAAAATGAAAGTGAAGGCGCTCCACGCTAGTGTTAAATTTAATAAGCTATGGCAGGGCAGGACCGCCAGAAATCACAAATTCAAAAGTCCCTCTCCTGCCTCTCCTGCCTCTCCTACTTGCGGCGCTTGTCTGCGTGCAAGCAAATTTTGACAAATATCGCTGCCTACGGCCGGGCGGCCGCTTGGCTTAATCATTTAATAAAACTTTTATGCTGACGACGCAGCGACAGCCGGCCGGTCCACATGGTCGTTCTTCTTGGCCGCGACTCACTCTCACTCTCAACAACGCTCAACGCAGCGCGCCACGCCTCATTCACAATTACTTTTGTTGCCATTTGCTTTTTTCTGTTCCGCCTCGGTCTTGAGGCGGGCGGAGGACATTTATTAGCCCCATTCAAACTGGTCCCGGCATTGCGCTGCCTATATTCGACATCGTCGCCTGTTCCGGCTGCTCGTCCATATTTTAAATTATGTCAATTCCTTTAAGCATACCGCTGAGCATTTAACGCAATATTGTATATTGTTTGGCCTCAGCCTCAGAGCTGGCCTGAGAGCACGTGGCAATGCGTCTAGTTGCCGCTTTATCTGATGCCTTGTTCTTTCTACTCATCTTGATAAACAGCCCAGCATATAAACTGAACTTTATTTCGGTTTTATTAAACGTATTATTTCATATGATTCGCAGTCCATGGCAAAGTAAATGTAGTACAGCTAGGCACATTCGACTGACGTCTGCTTCCTCCATTCGCATTGTGTGAGTAACTGAGATGCTCGGGCCCTCAACTAGAAGTGCAGAAACTATGCAAATGTGACTGACTTTTCTGTGTGGCTGGAAACTGAATCTACCTGGCCATGGCCAGAAATCACTCAGAAGCAGCCACAAATTTGCCATTTTTGTATGTGTCCCACAAGCAAAGGCAGTATCAGTTGAACGGCGACTAAGCAGGAAATATGCCTGTGGGCAGCAAAAGAGTTGCATATGAAAAAGGAGACAAGAAGAATGCAAGCGAATATCTGAAATAGACTGACAACGCCTTTGGCAGCAAATAACAGGCATAGAGCACACGTATACGCACCGTGGTGCACAAAATGTAAGCATATGAAAATCATGCGACTGAAATTTGCATACAAATGCCATACATATGCCAGCATGTTATTGTGTTAGATTGCTAGTATGTGTGCGGGTGCGTGTGCGTGTGTGTGTGCATTTCGGTTGCAATTTCCGGATGCTATAACCGGAAGTGAAACTACTCAAAAATTCGTGCAACCGTAAAAGAGGCAAAGTGCGCCAATAAGCAAATGCTCCAGCGGAAACGCCAGCCAATATTGGGCCCAGAACTCGCAGTGCTGTTTGGTCATAGCTCCTCGCCTATTCGCCTATTCGCCTATTTCGAGCTGCCACAGCCAATGTTTGTCGCCTTCCACTTGGCTCCATTTGCATACGCAATATTCGCATTTGCTACTGCTATAAATATTACTCACGTCGGTATGTCGATGCGGCCAGAAGTATATATATGTCCGTGCACATATATTTATTTATGCATATATATGTGGCTTGTGCGCCATTGCCGCATTATCGCCTGACTGGGGGCCTGGAACTGTTGGCGCTCTCGTAAATCACAATTTTTATATTGATTTACTGCATATTTTAATAGTGGGGAAATGATTTTCGATAAATTTATATATTATCTGTAAATTCAATTACGTTTTCTAAAATCTGACGCTCTTTACATTTGTTAAATATGGCAATTCCATTTCTTGCTGAATTTTTCAGCTAATATTTGGTAAGCTTATAATGTCCAATTATTTTATAATATATATAATAATTTATACATTTTTACATTTTACATTTTGTTAAATATGGCAATTCAATTTCTTGCTGAATCTTTTCAGCCAATATTTGGTAAGCTTATAATGTCCAATTATTTAATAATATATATAACAATTTATATAAAATAATATATTAATAGTACTATATATATTTTGATCAGCTTCTCGTTCCTTTTCACATTTGCATTCAACGCTTGAATTGAAATTTTTCCTGTACCACATTCATTGTGAATGTCTGCGAGCGCCACAATAAAGTTTGAATGAAATTCCAAATGTGGCTGAATTTATTTTTAAGTTCTTCGCCAGCGAAAAGTTAAATAATTAAATACCGTTTACTGTGCAAACAATGGCATATATTTTTTAATAATTTCAAGCCTGGTTTGCTGGCGGCTAGGCTTTTGCCCCGTGCCGACTGGCATTTAAATTCAAGGGTTTCACTTTTCATATACAATCAAAAAGGAACGCATTTTCCTGTTATTCATTAAGAACAACTCAGTTTGCGACACGCGCTCTTAATTACACTTTTATGTGGCAGCCACAACGTCTGATCCATTCAGGCCGACAGCCCAGACTCTTTGCCTGCTGCCTCACAGTTCGCACTGGCAAATTCTTCAAGTTGAATATTTTATGAAGCTGCAATGGCGCAGCAGGCAAATTGTATTGGTATAATGAACAATTAAAGTGCTGCTCGTGATTTGAGTCGTGGCTGTGCATTAAGTGCGCATTGTCTGTCGCGCGCTCGTTTACCAATTTATAGCAAATTGCAAAGTTTCGCATTGCGGCCCGTCTGCCTCGGAGCCGAAAAATCGCTGTAGGCCAGCAAACAATTTGCGGCTGTAAACTTCAATTGCGCGTTAAATTTTCCATGTCGGCATTTTGTGGCCGCCCTCTTCCACAGATCTCGTCTCTGGCTGCTGTCCTGTTCCCTGGCCCATCTTATTAATGGCATTAATTAAAAATTTAATTTGTAACAAACCCGTTTGGTTGTTAAGTTCGCGCTGTGATTTCTGTTTCGCCTTTGGCTGTCGTACCAACAAATTCGACATAAATCAACTGTTTGGGTGAGCCCCAGCTTATAAGAAGATGCGCCACAAAACATTTATCATAATCATTATTCTATTTGCAGGTGACCTTCTGAGCTCCATTAACAAAAAAAAGGCAAGACTTATAGAATTATAGTATAACCTTTAATAATTATATGAGGATGATGCTTATTCATATTCAATAAAATTAAGCTTAATTAAAATATATTAATCCGTTTAAAAGTCGTACAAATTTACAGCAATATTATTGTTTAGTAACGGAAAAGCTAAATAAGTGTAGACAAATAAAAGAAATAATTGAAACAAGTTTAAAAATATTTTAAAATAAATAGAGAACTTTTCTGTTTTTATCTGATACTTAATTAAAATACGAATGCTTTTATAATAGAAAAATTCCTTAATAATAAATTTCGGTCTTCCAAGAAACCAAATTTAAAGAGGGAAACATCTGTAATACATATATATATATATACATATATATTGCTCAAGCGGTATAAGTAATTACATTTTATTCCTCTGACACGAATACACATTCTGAATAGTATTAATATGGATAGAAATTTCGTATCCTGTCTTAGGCCAACAGCTTGAGAGACTTTGGCAGTTCGTGGTTTTAATCCTTGGTTTTGATATGCCCATAAATTAAAGAAACACACACACACATATATATATAACTGTGTATGCTGTATGCTAACATATTTGTATATGTCATCAAAAGTGGTTGTCGTTCCGTATGTGGCTGTCACAGCATTTGTGGGCTTAAGCAAGCCGGATGGCCTTTGGCTTGGCTCATCGCCAGAAAATCCCTAAATTAAAAAAAATTATTTTTAATTATGTTTGCGTTTTAGTCAGAGTCTTAATCAGTCAACTGAGACTTCCTGCCACACATACCCGTTCCTATAAGTTGACTTTTGGGTACGCTTATAATGAAGCCAACAACTTTGTAGAGCATACACTGCGTATACGCGCTGTGGCCTACATGACGTATGCGTAATAAATGTAAAACAAGCACGCATGCTCCCATCTTTTGCAGCCTCTACAAATGTCCCATTGATATATGCTATACGATTATCTCCTGCTTTGGTACTTATTTATATATTTTTTATATCTTCTATTTCTTTCTTCTTTTTTTATGTTTGGCTTTCAATTATGTGCTGTCCTTGGCAGTCCTCACAGTTATTTTCGTTGAACTTTTTGTGTGCTCTCCATGTGCCACAGCTGCGAATGCGGTCAAATCACACGCACGCTTAGCCACACTCGATTTGTTGCCACTCATTTAAGCTGCTGACTGACCAGGAGTGCTGGGTGCTGAGTACAAGCCAAGTCGGATCTCAAATGTTCTTGGAAAAGGCTATTGGACTGTTATGTGTGTATCTTAATGTGTTCTTAAAAAAATATTAAAAATAAATTAATAAATATCTTGAAACTAATATAAAATGCATCAAATCTCGATATATATATTCTCGATATGAAACCAAAAACAAGTCAGTGTATTATATTTAGAGTTAAAATATTCAACAGAATCCCATTTACAACATCATATCATTTATTTATATTACATAATTCGGCATATGTTATATTTACCGAGCTATTCTGTCTCCATATAGTTAAAATTTCATTTGTTTAATTAATCAGAAAAAATGCTTTAATTCAGACAGAGAAGCATGAGTGAGCGTCGTCAACCATTACCTGCCCCAACGCCAGATTTCTCGCAATCTGTGAGCGACGGTGCCAAAGCGAGCCAAAGAAATTGTTGAGAGAAGGTCGCGAGGTGAAAGGGGCGAGCAACTGGAAGGCGCAGCAGAAGCCGATGGCTGAACAGCTGTTGAGCGATTACTGAGTGGAGTGTAAGAGAGAAAGCTCCTGTCGCCGAATACGTTCCACTTCCAGATATGCGTGCACTCTCTCGTGTCGGCACTTCTTTCTCGCGCTCTCACTGTCGCTGAAACTTAACCCACATAGCAGCAGCAGCTGCTGTTTGGCAGCCAACTCTGAAGCCGCTGGCCCAAGAATCCAACTTCAGTCGTTGGAATTCATTCGTGCGTCGTGGACACAAGTGAGCCTCCGTGCACGCGGCCAGTGTCTATGTATGAGTATTAATGTTTGTGTGTCTGTGCTTGTGTACGTGTCTCTGCGCCTGTGAGTCGTCTATGGGCGCAAGTCGCCTAATACCAGCAAATGAAAAAATAAGGCCAGCTACTCAACTAAAGCGTTCAAACGAATGGGCAAAAACTTTTGCAGGCTTTTAGACGCGTCTGACTGCCGGTACCGTTACCGTTGCCGTTACAGTTGCCGTTGCCGTTACAGTTGCCGTTACAGTTGCCGTTACTGTTGCCGTTAACTTGTGCGTAACAAAGCTGCGTCACCGCAGCATCCGCTTTCTGCCGGCACGCGTTGTCTTCTCGCTGGCGTCCAAAAGTATGCAGCCAATTGTCCGCCCTCTCATAAGCACTTTACACACACTCGCACACCCCACTTTCCGGTCATTGACGTTTGCGTTTAATTAAAGCAATTGCATGCCCCTTCGCGTGTGTTTCTTGCCTGTGCTCGCATGCAACTTTAATCGCTGCTCAGACAATAACTCAACACGCCAAAGGCAACTAAAAAAACGCGAGCAGAGCAACAGCCAAAGCACGTGTTGGCCAAGAGGGCGCACATGGCAGCAGTCACAGTCTGGAGGTGGCTTTAAAGTTCATTCCTACGGATATACGCAGCATAATTGAACATTTCAGATAAACCAAAAATTCATTTAGGCTAGCTCAATCAAAGTAAAGAATTTTTAAGTGAACCAAATATTTTTTAGTGAATTTCGTTACATACAAGTTGTTATTATAATTATTATTATTTATTTTGTACGACATGGAATTCCAATTTAGCTTAGCAAAACAGTTGTATTTGTATTTAATTTATTCATTCTCTACACACAACACAAATTGAAAAATGTTATAATATTTCCCCAACACTTCAAGTTAGTTACAGAAAAAATTTATTGAAAAGAATAAAAAACTGTTTGCCTACAACTCGACAAAAGCCAAATAAAAACTTATGAAAAAGTCGCAACGCAATAAAATATAATGTTTCGTGTCTAATCAAAAGCTAAGAAGCGAGCGAAAACGGTTTCATAATACAAAACTTTGTTCATATATCCTTGCACGTGTATGTGTGTGTGGAAATAACTAAAACACAAGGAAGAAAAGTGTACATATAAGCATATATATAAACAATCATAGAGGATACGCGGAGTTAAAGTAAAAGGATTCTATCGTTGTTGCTGATGGACAACGGCTAGTCCGCGGACGGACACTGATAGAATCGACAACAACAGCTAGTCCAAGAGCTGTGGATTACTATCGAAAAGGCCAACAACGACGCCTGGCAGCAGTCATATAATAAAATAAAAGCACTGGCGTCAGCAACGCCCATCAGAAGCAGAAACCAGATCCTTTCATATGCGTTCGTCTGGAGAAAGCATTAACCCAAGGTAAATCAAGCAGACAGAACACAAAGCAAAGCGAACTGAACCCACATTGAGCATTGAGATGCAAAGAGCTGTCGGAAACATATAGACATGGATTGTTCTAGGCACAACAGCGAATTCGCTGAATTTTAAATGCGATTCATATTAAAATTAGTTTCAAGGTCATGCGATAACTTTATGGCTACTCAGATAGACTGTTACCTTTTTATTTGGGAACATTCGTACTAAAAGTATGCATTTTATTACTACTAAAACTTTTGCAAACTTAAGGAAACAATTAAAGTTACCGTAGTTAGCTAACAGTCAGCCTAACAACACAACCACAAATCCAAAATTATATTTAAGAAAATTCTAGTTGAAGCCTGCAGGCTGCCTATTGCGAAGCCTTCAAAGAACCTAACTAACATTTTTCTAACGTAAACTGTTTAAATTTGACATTTTTAATGGAAATTTAATTAAGTAAATAACGAGCTACTTTCAACATATTTTCCCCTCAGACATTATCATTGGCTCCAGCTCGAAATTTCATTCTTATTAAATACCCTTTCGAAATCTCCAACATTAATTTAGTAATAAGACTGAAACAAATTCATAACTTAGCTTTAAGATCATATGCTATATGCGCTAAGCCTTAATTATATTTATTAACAAGTCACAAGCGATTTTTCAGTTGTTCGATTTTTAATCTAAATACAAATAAACTTTATTAAATTGCATAAAATTGTATATGAAAATCTACAAACCATAAAAAATTGCATTTTTTCATAAGCCTACGCGAATGAGCCAATCATCATAAAACATAGCGACCCTTGAAAGCAAAAAAAAATAGAGCTAAATTAAAATGAAGGCGACAACTTGAGTTCCCTTTTCTTTAGGAGAGTCGAATATTTATTCATAATAAACACGCAAAATTCAGTACTTGACCATATCAATCAAGTGATTTCTTATGTGGCTCGCTGTCAGCGGGCCAAAAATCAATGCGAGGAAGATAAATTAGTTAAAAGTGCGTGCCCAGGCGCCAGTGCTGCGCCGTGGAGACTCGTCTCGACTTTCACTTGTCATTGCCATAAGTAATAAGCGATTATAATGCCGTAAATCTAGGCAACGACAACAAAAACAACAACAATCGCAGAATATGAGTGGTCCAAACGCCTTCTTGCCAGACCGCCCAGTCACGTGCACAGTCTCCGTGGGTGGAAGCCCAGGTGAAGCATCGCCAGGCAGCAGTTGTGAGCGACTATCGATGACACACCTAATACAAGCTGTCAAAGGGACGGTGTCATAATTCACTGGAATACCGAGACACGCTAACGCTTATCACTCATGCGCCACGTCAACAGATGAGGCCGACAAGCTCCGCTTGTGTCCGTATCAAATTATTCATACTGCAAATTACTCAGATGATTTCGGTTCTATTTTCTCTTTTTCGTACCTTTATCGATTAGGCATTTTACAACTTTTCTTTATTACAGCAACAAATTTAATGATGGCAGGTGTTTTCTTTCCCTTGGGGTGAAATGTGGGCTCAAGTCTCAATTTCTTGAAATTTAGAAAAAAGACAATAAAACAAATTGTTGTTTGCCTTAAACTTCCTAAATATGGCAAAGCTTCCCACTTATGAGTTTCACTTGGCAAATTTAAAGCATACTTTACCAAAATTAACAATACTTAATAAATATTATAAGCAACAAGTAAGAGTGCTTCAGATGAGAATGCTCGACTAAAAGATACCCCTGAACCCTCTAGGAACTGATAGTTCAATCCTTATAAGTTTCAAAAACATTTATTTATGGTATAAAAAAAAGATTACCTGAGGATTTACAGGATTTAATTCATTTAAAATTTATTAGTTTGTCATAACAATCCGTTTCCTTGTCGATTGTCATCGCGTTTTTGTGCATTTGGTTTTGAATGATTTATCTCGCTTTGAATTTGAATAGTGAGTTAATTATAAATCGTTTCGTTTGTGCTATACGGAGAAATTTTGTCGTTTTCTGATATGATTTGACATTACTTATATACAATAGCTGATCGCATGTGAGAGTTATTTAGATATCTTGTTGAATCGGAGCGGCTCTATGGTGAAGCGCTCGCTCAGCTCCTGCAGGATGGAGAGTGTGCAAGGCAGCACTACCAAGCCGCCTTGCTCATCAACCATTTGCATATGCTGCAGCTCTTTATCACCTGGCATCCATGTCGGCTGCGCAGGATTGCTAGGTACGGAGCTGCGCAGCAGCTGATGAAAGTCAGCGAGCCTGTCCTCGAAGGAGACACAAAAGCGCATTGGATCAATCGCTATATAGACCTGGCCCAGGTCAGCCGATTCGTTCTCCGAACTGAAGAGTCCGCGTTGTCGCAAATGCGATGCATATCGCGCCCCTGTCATGACTCCACAAAGTATGTCCACCATGGCGGCCAGTCCGAAGCCCTTATGCTCGGGCATAAAGGGGCGCAGACGCTGGGCACGCAATGCTTCGGCGGCACAGGTGGTGGGCATACCTTGGCGATCAAGAGCCAGGTTGTTGGGTAGCTTACGCAAATATCCATTCGAGTACTCGAGCTCCAGCTGCTCAATGGGATACGCGGACATGCCCACTTCCATGACCAGTTGTTCGCTTGTGTGGCCCACCGCGCAGGCAATCGAATTGCGCCCGAACAGCGGCTCTACTCCGCCGCTTGGCACAAGGACGGCTGGTCCATTCGACATGCAGATGCCGATCATACGATTTGTCAGCGCCTGGCAGGCATACCACGCCTCCATCCCAATAGCGTTAGAGCGCCGGGCGGCCACATAGCCTATGCCCTGCTTGCGCGCCTTGTCCATGGCCAAGGCCATACAGAAGTTGGCCACCACCGGCCCGGGCGCATTCCGGCCGTCCACCAAAGCCAGCGCCTCTCGTTCGCTCAGCACCTTTGGTTGCATACGCGGGTTGATCGTGAGGTTCAGCAAATCGACCGTAAGGGCAGGCAGACTATGGATGCCCATGCTCCGCTGGCCCATATAGTCGGCAGCAATAAGAGCATCCGCCATTTCGCTCGCTGCGTCATTCGGCACATCCATGGCCGTAAACACGTCGCGTACGAAGCGCTGCGCCTCCAGCACACCCACCAAGACTCCCCTATTTTCATAATTCGCAGTGATGGGCTGCGGCTCCAGATATCCCCGGCACAGAAGCAGCACATGCTTAAGTTTCGCCCAGAGCAGCTCTGAATCCTGCGTTTCCGATCCAGGAGCAGTCGCGTTGCACTCTACAGCACTTCTCCTTTCACACACTAGAGCTATCTCCTTGCAAGTGTTGACGGCTGCTGGGGCTTCAGTGCTGGCCTGTGGCCGCACTCTTCGTAGTGTGCTTAGAAAATGCAGCACTTTTCGCATTTCAGACAATTTAGTGTAAATTGGATTTCAATAATGATCAGAGCGGCGCTGTGTACTTTAATTTAAATCAAATGCTTTCAAAGAAGTGGTAATATATGTGAGCCAAACAGGGGCTTTGGGTACGTGTGATTATGTGGAAACTAGCATTTCAGAAAAGGTCTTTGGCAATTCAAGACGACCAATGTATACGCTTATATTATTATAAGTTCATATATTTACTGTGCTTATATATATATATATTTGCAAATAAAGTCATAAAGCAACCTTGTTCCTGGCGTGATGCGTAAAATGGCATGTCTCAAGCCCTCATAGGTGCGACATCGCACATACAGACAGACCGACAAGGTTAAATTAACTTAATTCCAAGCAATTTTACCCTGAATTCTCATTTTCAATGGGCTCGGTATATATAAATGAGATTCTATAATACACACATATTATTTCCCAATTATTTTCTTTATTTACTTTGTCAACACATCAGACAGTTATATAGAACAAATTATGGCAAAATAGGTATGAGTGCAATAGTCGATAAATAACTAAACTCGTATAGCTTGTGGTAGACACGAGAATTCATTTCAAATTTCAAGTCTATCTTTTATGGTTTATCAGATCGTTGCGTTTATATGGCCGCACAGGCGGAGGACGGACGGACAGACAGGTGGACAGGACTATTTCAGATACTCTTATTTAGACTGAAAGAGTTAAGAGTTGTCACAGTCAGCCGACAAATTTTCAATTTCTTCATTAATGAAATCCCGGGAATCGAGGACGTTTGTGAATTCAATATTATTCGAGCAATTATTTGTATCTAATGCTCGTTTAGCATGGCTCACCACGCCATACAAACATCTGGTCTCATTGTCTACGGAATACCTTCCATAGCAAAAGCCGACGAAGGCACTGCCACTGTCACCTAAGCATAGCTGAGCATTATTACCGATGTGGACCATGAACAAGTCCGAAACTATGGAAGTATTTTTCCCGGCTATTTCGGTAGCTGTTAAGGCCAGCTTGGCAGAATATGCGGAATTTGTAGCTTCCCACGAGGTTACCTCACCGTCAGAGTCCGTCGGCAATTTTTGATTATAGCTAGTATTATAAATCCAAGGCAGGCAAATCACTTTGGGCGCATGCTGTCGTTTACTTCGCTTCAACTTTACAATAGCTATATCCCCAGATATGGGATCTAAGTTAAATCGCCTAAGAAAACCAAATATGACAGTCTAGTTATTATATTGCACAAACTCGAATTACAAAACACTTACTTATTCAGTTCTATATTTTCTACTAACTCCAGATCATTGTCCTTGTCCATAATGGTAAGATTACTGTGTGCATGGCCCAGTCGTACGAATTCATTAGATATTATCCCATTGTTTTCTGTATAAAGGCAATGCGCAGCAGTCACCACTAAGTTGCTTTTTATGCGGACTCCACCGCATTTGCGCTCGAATACGGTTCCGTTCCATATATAAAGCGGAACAGTCCAAGGTGACTTTAGAGGGGAAATTTTCAGCCCACCTTTACTAAGTAAGCTTGTATGTGTCTCAACTGTGCCGCAATCCTCCGTACAATAGTCATTCAAGAATGATGTATCAGTCCAAGTTCCATTTGCTTGGCATATGACATTCCGGGCAATAGAGGACATCCTCGAGCCAACTTTGCAATTAAGTGTCACAACGGTGCCAGCCGGCATCAGCTTCTTACAATAAACCCTCCTTCTTAAATAGGAGCACGTGGGGATCAGCAAGTCGTAACAATCGATCTGGGTCCAATTGCATGACTCTATGTAAGCAAAAGAGTTCTATTAATAGGATTATATTCCCTACATTTGCGTACTTACTTGTGCAGATTGGATCATGGTAGGTGACTTGATTCCTGCCCCATTTCTTATTGCTGCACTCCAATTTCGAATCCTTCATTTCCAGTGGGAATAGTGTGGTATTGCCCCTGCACGAAAATTGTACTGTCATTTCATTTATGGGCGGGGAGACTTCTGTTTCACATTTGAAGCGGATGCACTTCTTTATTATGAGATTGTTGTCATATGTGTCGATGGCGCATCCATTGGTACCGTTTGTATCCGGATTGGTATTCAGTATCTTTACGGGACAATACGTTCCGCTGTTCTTCCATTCGCCTGTTCTTAGGCACACGCCCCACTCTTCGCCGTACATTTTTAGGCTGGGGTCGCTACACTTAAAGCGAGCCGGTTGATTCGCATAGACGTAACGGTGGGTCCTATTCATCTGATATACAGTATTACCAACGAATCGCAGGCCCCTCTTTGTCGGCTCCACACACACCTTTGGTGTGTTCCCCAGCCAATCGTCAGTTCCTTCACAAATTATTGGTATTTCATCGGAACCATCGATGCAATCAAATGTGTTATCGCAACATTTGCTGCTGCTGATAAAGACGCCATTTGCACACTGATACATGTCATCTGCGCCAATTCCCATGCAAAGATTCGATGACTCATCTCGTCCATCGTCACAGTTGATCTCCCCATCGCACATTTTTTCTATCGGAAGACATTGGCCAGAAAAACATTGGAAGTCGCCTCTACAAAAAAAAAAATTCCAGTAGTTAAAGACTTTTGAAGAGTTCAGTTTGCTTGGAAGCTGAAACTAATTTTAAACGGATTTAATACAAAAAAAAAGACAAAAAATGTTTTTTGTTCAATATTTTTTATTGCCTTGCCTTATTATCGATACAAATTATTACTTTGGTTGGGATTAAAAAGCAAAAGCCAAATCGTAGATCTGAATACCTCACATTTGCGTTGCTTATCTCTGTGATAAATACACATTCCATAGTATTTTTCATGCAACAGATTACCATATAACAGATTATGTTCTGAGCTCAGACTTAGAATGAAATGGGTGATATAACTCTTTTACGTACTCCTTACAGTAGCCACGTTTTGTTGCATTGTGAATATCGCAATTGGCATGCTCATCCGATCGGTCCGCGCAATCAGTGACGTTGTTGCACTCCTTGTAAGGGACAATCGAGGCGCCGTATGCACAACTGAAATAACGCGTATCCATTTCCAGTTCTTTGCACAACATGAATGATTCGTCACTGCCATGTGGACAGTCGCGTATGCCGTTACAGACCAAACTGCCACTAATTTCAAAACCATTTTCTTCGCATATAAAGGGGGACGGAGAGCACCTATTTATAGACCCGATCACGAGAATTATAACGAATATGCGACCGCACATTTTGATTTTATGAAGTAATTCACTCTAGTGCCCGAATTCAACTGATCGAAATTTGCTCTAAAGCCCAGTATTATAGCTTATGGAGAAGGAAATGTTTCACCAAACACTTTGATAAGCGTCATTTCGGTCTTGTTGCATTGTGCTTATCAGCGAAATTTTATTCTCGGGGGGAATGACCATTCATATGAACGCAAACTCTTTCGCCACTATTTAAGTTAGAGAATTGAAATTCGTAAATTTGTGGAGACTTGTAATTTATTTACTCATGCATATATCCGAAAGCCAACTGCCAACTGCAGCTACAAAGCTTTGGAAGATATATTTTCCTCTAATTTGATATGATCTCAGTAGGTGTAAATATATAAGTCTTAGGCATTTTCTAGCTATTTTTATCGATCTATAGAGGAGCCTAACATAAGAACGTATTGGTTTTGTGAGATGTCCGTCTATCTGTTCATCCGTCTGTCCGTATGAAGATAAATCATTTGAACTTGAAGTCTGGAAAATTTACTTTCGTTGATAATCAATGATATAGAGTGGTTGTCTCCCAATGAAAATGAATTATTGAAGTAATCAAAAAATGTAATTTGATTTATCATCTTACTATTACTATCAAATTGGTATTTTGATTTAGATTCTGAAGCATGCAGTAAATCGAAAATCCAAATATAACACATATTTATATATATTTATACATTTAAGCTTATGAAAATATATAAGATAAGAATAATAACATTATAAGTCTGTATACACATATATATTCTGATAAATTATGGGCACAAAAATGAATCAGTTAAGTGCTTAAAATGTATAAATATACTATTTTAATATTTACATCTCCTGAAACTAATCTCATATTTTGTTTTCAGTCCGAGAAGAACTTTTGGAAAATGAGTGCTGCGCACTTGGAATCAGACTATCAAGGTCACGGCTGTCAAGCAGTCGACTATAGATAGTGCATTCCATGCTAAAGCTTTCAGAGAACACAATCTCAAGATATTCAAGTTAGTTCAAGAGAATTTAATAGCGTAGATCATGTGGAATTGCCATCAGCGAGAGCTGCAACTGCGGATACTGCGGTTGATGCTGCTGCTCTCGGCTGCATCCATTGGCTGGATTGATTACGCCACAGCCTCCACGCACGATGTTTACAACGGAGCGCGGCCTGGCCATCGTATTGTGCAAACCCGATATGGACGCTTACATGGAATGATCCTGCCGCTGGATAACTTCCGCTTTCTGCGCTCAGTGGAAGTGTTCCTTGGTGTTCCTTATGCCACGCCTCCGATCAAACAAAACCGGTACGTGCCCCCAAGAGTGAATGTAATTGTGATTCTGGATGAGCTATAGCCATATCTTGCCCTCCCTCTCTATATGCATTGCAGCTTTAGTCCAACGCGTGCTCCAGCACCCTGGGACGGAATTCGTATCTCCGATAAGTACAGTCCTGTGTGTCCGCAGCGCTTGCCCAACATTCAAAATGAAACCGCCGCCTTGGAGAAGATGCCAAAAGGACGCCTGGAGTACTTGAAAAGATTGCTGCCATTTTTGGAAAATCAATCCGAAGATTGCCTATACCTGAATATATTCTCACCTGTTAATGGTAAGATTATACGATGAAGATGAAGGTTCCTTGCTTTCCTTCTACCTTTCCTTATACCAAATAAAATTCATAGTTTTATACTATGTACTCATTTAAACTCTGAATTGGACAGCTGATTATAGGAAATAAAGAACCAAATCAAATTTTTTGCTTGAACTCAAAAGTGCCATAGCTGATGTTAGTGAAGTTAGCAAATATATAGAATTTGGAATGAACTGGTTTGAAGCCAACAGAAAAGAAACTCATAAAAATAAAAGAAATAATAATAATAATTTAAGATAAGCTTTGCCTATACGCTCCAACATAAATCATATACGAAGCGTAAGCTTATCTCATTTTTTAGCCATGTAGCCCATTTACTTGCTTTGCAAAGCTAGAGCTCAGTGAGTCATAAGTTTTTCAGATGAAGTCTCGCAGCAAATTAAATTTCATACTTTTCCCTTTAATTAATATAGACAGCGATCTGTTTTTAGTATACGAATTGCCTGTTGTGTGACTTTGTGCTTTTGTTTCAGCAGCTGGCGCTAACGAGAAGAAGCTACCGGTAATCGTGTTCATACACGGCGAGTCGTTTGAGTGGAGCAGCGGCAATCCGTACGATGGCAGTGTGCTGGCCAGCTATGGCGAAGTTGTCGTCGTGACGCTCAATTACCGGCTCGGAATACTGGGTAAGGCGTTCGCAAGTGTTCTGTGTGGCCTCGATACATAATTGTGCTCACCCTCATCCGACAGGCTTCCTCAATGCGAATCCCAGTCCACATGTTCACGCTCGTGTCGCCAATTATGGGCTTATGGATCAGATGGCTGCGCTCCATTGGATACAGCAGAACATACAGAAGTTTGGCGGCGATCCGAATGTGGTTACCCTCGCAGGTCACGGCACGGGCGCCGCATGCATCAATTATCTGATGACCTCGCCCACAATGGTGCGCGGGCTCTTCCATCGCGCCATACTCATGTCGGGGTCGGCGTATTCATCGTGGGCTCTCGTCGAGGATCCAGTCCTGTTCGCCATCAAGCTGGCCAAAGAGGTCAACTGCACCATACCCGAGGACTTGAACAGACACCACGAGCAAATTGTCGACTGCCTGCGGGATGTGCCGTTAGAGGATTTATATGGCGCCGATATACAGGCGCCAAACTTCCTAACATCGTTCGGCCCATCCGTAAGTTCATCCACTCATCCTAACTTTTATTTATGAGTTTTCTAGATTTTTTATATTTTGATTGCATGTTCTCTTATTACAAGAAAACATTTTTTTTGTATCTGAGCCAAGTAGTAGAAACTTTTAGAGTAACCCCTGCTGGCGTACCAATAGCTAAGCCCAAGCTTGATTGAAACGCTCACAAAAAACACATCGAGTCGAAACGATTTTCGATTGGCCCCCAGCCGAATAAGAATTCCTATTTGGTCAGAGGACTTGCACTGCAAGTACTTCTGCGTCAATTGCTCGAGTAGTTAGGTTGCTGTGTCCTTTGTGTTGCTTTGTGCTTTAAGTTGACATTTTTCACGCTGATTTTGGCTTGTGCATCTATTTCGATCATCTCTTCGCCTAAATGGACTTTATTACTTACTCCACTTGCTTTGGCTACGTCCGCAAGGCTAACTACAACAATTGAATGCTCTCTTCTCTTCCCATTTTCGTTTGTCTCTTTTTTGGTTCTTCTGCTTCCCTCCGGCTCACAATTTTAATTTAGGTTGATGGCGTTGTCATACGACCCGGACATTCCAATCTCGATATTGATGATTTAATGACGCGCAACTCGAAGCGCTCGACTGGCGAGGCTGGCGCCCAGTCAGCCGGTGGCAACGGCGGCGGATCCGGCGCCGGCTCCGCTTTTAGCGGTGGCTCCGGCTACTTTGGCGGAGGCGCTGCCACGGCCAACATCGGTGGCCATTATGACGTGCTCTTCGGCGTTGTTACGGGCGAATCCATTTGGCGCTTCAGCGCCCACGACATACAAAACGGCTTCGAGGGCGACCGACGAGATAAAATAATACGCACTTATGTGCGCAACGCTTACAACTACCATCTCAATGAGATATTCTATACGGTAAGTACGCTCTGTCTATAAATATTCCCAGCTAACTTCACCATTTGCCCTGCCAAAAGTGCCAGACAGGAACAGGGTGTGGCTCTGCTGCGGCTGCGGCTGCGGCTGCTGCTGCGGCTTGCAGTCCGTCACATAAATCTTGTTATCAGATTGCAGCTTCCCTGTGGCTTTCGCTGCTCGACTTGGTTGGCACTTCTCGGAATCAGTTAGTGCAGCACCTTATCTCCACTCTACTTATTTACTTGGGGTTGTTGCAGACTTTTCTGTTTAGGTTGCATTTACTCCCTTTCCCATTTTGCCAAAAACTTTGCAGACTTTAGACCAAAACTTGTGAGATGAAGGAAAGATACTTGTTAAACTCTAATTTAAGTGCTATTTGAGCTAACGTTTGGCTAACTATAATTTTACAGATCAAATACCATTTCTACTAGAGAATTATATATGTGCATTACTTACGGTAAATACATTTTTTGCGCCAAGCCAGGTTTTTATTTAAATTAACACAGAATTCAATGGTCAGCCTTAAAATAACACGAAAAACTCATGATATAGCAGAACAAAAACATTTTGCATAAAAAGCGCCACCAAAAAAACCAGCACAGGAAAAAGAAAGAGAAGAAAGTAGAAAATGGGAAACAAACAAAAATATTCAGAAACAATGCAAAAAAGTCTATTAAAATGTTCGCTCGCTCGGTGTAACTGTAATTATAAGTGCCCAAACGTAACGCGGTGCGTATGAGTAACATTCGCAGCTACAAATAAACCCAAACGAAGCCTGAATTTTACTGTGTGTAACTGCAGCTTTTCAACATATTATTCTATTTTTTTGTTTTTGTTGCTGGTTTTTTTTTCGTATTTCTCGCTTGTATTTATTTTATACGAGTTTTTGTTTTTCCTTCATTTTTTCTTGCTTTGTAATGCGCAAGCGAGCGAAATGGAAGGCAGTTAACACGCCATTGCAGCCGAAACATTAACACGCTTTATTTGGCAAATGTGTAAGGCTGTTGTAAATGTGCGTGTGTGTGTGTGCGTGTGTGTGTGTCAGCATTGGCAAGGACACTGTTGCTCGTATACTTACAGAGCCATGTATCTATATGTAGATATATATATATATATGTATATATATATATGTGTATATATGTATGTGCCACGCACACCTACTTAAAAGCATACAGGCTACACTTAACCCAAATCACAGTCGCAGCAGCAACGGCAGCAGCAGCAGCAGCAACAGCAGCAGCATCAGTGAAAGCAACAGCAGCAGCAGCAGCAGTCGCCGACGACAACAGTCGTACCCCCTCCTCATCCTTAGGCACATCATCAACGCCAGTCGACGCTGTCACCATTTGCCATATTAAAACCAAGTATACGTGTGTGTGTCTGCACTTAAAGCCCACACACACACACACACACACTGACACAAGCTTGCATACATCAAGGAGCCGTAAATTGCCAACGCATATATCACGATTATAGCACATACCATACATTCGTATTTATTTTACTTCATTATACCCGTGCGCTGCCAGCGGCAAATGTCAAGCTCGCTGCAATTCAGCGATGAGGTCTATAATGCATTCAGTAATGGCATATATGCTATGTATATACCACGTCGAGCACTTCTCTCGAAGGCTTAAGAAATGCATCTGAATATACGTTCACATCTGTATTTGCGAGCGAGATGAATTAACAGCAATTGGTAGGCAAAATATGTGAATGCGAAAGTCTCAGAGTTATCTATAGAGTTTTAGTGCCCAACAAAATATGTAGATTTGAATTGGGTGTGTTTTCATATGTATATTTCAAATTTAACTTAATACTTGGAGTATGTCGCTGATGGAAGAATTCGTTCATTTTCTGATTGTTACAAATAGTTTGCAACCTATAATATTTACAAATACTTTCCATTCAAATTTCGTTACCTTAATCATAATAAATAGTCAGTCTATTAATCAATCGAACTGAAACTTAAACAAATATTTAAAGCTCATTCGTTATTTTACTTATTTTTCTTTTTGAATAGTTTTCCACCTGCACGAATTCAGAATATGAACTAATGCATAGATTTATTTGAAAAATGTCAAAAAGTTGTGTCAATTCGAGCCTTAAATTATACATGACATCGATTTTGCATATGCATTGTGTGATCCCTCTTAGACCCCGCACACATGGTGGCAAAAATAATAATAGCCACAGAATCCAACAGCAGCAGCAAAAATCCGCCTGTAATCCTGCCAGGATTTGGCTTGCTGTACAAGCAGAAATATGCATGAATTAAGCCGCATAGTTTGCAGATCTGCTCAAACTAGGGCGCAGTTGTGTCTGGCATAAGATTTGGGGGCGAGGCAGTAACAAATCAAATTGTTCAGAAGACTTCATTGAAAGTGAAGAACTTATTGTTGAGACTTCAACATATCGAGATGATTTGTATTCTTAGGTCTAACGCTTTTAGTGTAAGGATATAAACCTCGAAAATTGTAGCATTATATAACTTGACTCATCTGTGCATTCATCACATCTGATAGAGATCTAAAAGGCAGAGCAAATTGTGATTGAATTGTTTCAGCAACTTAAATACATTTTGTGTTTACCCTTGTGAATTGATAAATTACTTCTCTGCGCACAGATTGTCAACGAGTATACGGACTGGGATCGCACTTCGCAGCATCCGATTAACACCCGCGATACGGCTGTTGCCGCACTGTCTGATGCCCAGTTCGTGGCGCCCTTAGTGCGCACTGGGGACATATTGGCGGCCAATTCGCCGCCGCCGGTGAGCTCGGCGACGCCCAGTGGAGGAGCGAGTGCGGCCGCTTCCACCTTGGCGGCTTCCACGCAGCCCGCGGGCCGCTGCTACTTCTACGTCTTCGACTATCAGACCAAAGACGGCGACTATCCACAGCGCATGGGCACGGTGCACGGCGAGGACTTGCCTTACATATTTGGTGCACCGCTCGTCGATGGCTTCAGCCACTTTCCGCAAAACTACACCAAGTCGGAGACGGCGTTGTCGGAGGCCGTCATGATATACTGGACGAATTTTGCACGCACCGGGTAAGCTAAGTAGTTGCAGTTGCCCATCCCCTTCCCTTAAGCCCAGCATCCGAGTGCTTAGCCACTTACCGTAATTCAAGTCATCCAAGCGACAGAGCTGCTGCTATTCTAAACACTTCTGCTTCGTGTGCATCACTTAGTACTGATTGGCAGTGAGAAAGGAGAGGTAAGTGCTGGCACGGACAGCTGAGTAACAGTTATCCGACGCCTGCTGGCACCTGCTGACACCTGACTGCCTAGGCAGCGAGCATACCTGGCTTAAAGTCTTTGTCCGGGATGAGCGAAGAAAATTCTTTGCAAAATATTCAACTAAAATGTGCTTCATTTTCTCTCTTCCCATTTCTCTCCCGACTTCAGCAACCCGAACGAACATCATCGACAAGACTCTGTGCTGCCCGTTTCAAAGGAACGCAATCGCTTTCGCAGCATCACCTGGGAGAATTATGACCCATTGCATCAAAAGTATTTGGAAATAGGTGAGACAACCCACAATTTCCACGAAATGATTTGAATGTAAATAAAAAAATTTCTTTTTATATTAAAATTTTTTTTGTACATTTTTTGATTCAACTTATTAATGACTGTGTCCTAATTTAATATAGAAAAAAATTTAATTTATAGTAAAAGAGATTGTGGAGAACTATGCAAAGAGCATACATACTTTCAAATCTCTAAAAAGATAAGCAAAAACCCTTAAGCCATAGGAGATTTCACGTTGACAGTTCATTTCTATAATATAAATAAATCTTCTTGGGTACAACTCACGTCACTTCTTCGTTCTTTGTTCACACATTTTATGGTAATAAAGTCAATCTACCCTTTATTGTTTCTTTATGGTGATAGGGTATTAAATTGACGCAAACATCATACAATGTATGAGTGGCATAAAAAATTATTTAACACGGGAAAATGGAATTCGCGGAATGGCCTGATAAAAGCGGCAAATTGCAAGATACTTTAAAATGAGCGTTTCGCCAACGCGAATCAAATTTAATTTAAATTTTAAAGAAGCCAAAGGCAGCTCGCACGCACAAACAAGTTGCGGGGGCTGTTGCGGAGTGTGGGTGATGTCAAGGGTGGCAAATCGGCATTACAATTGCGTGAGAGGGAGCACAGCTAAACAAGGCTATATCCGAGTGGCAGTTGAACGTCACCTGCTGGAGATAACACAAGCAGGGAGGCAGCAGCTATCAGATCAAATGACAGCAGCGCGCTATACAGTCGACTACAGTATGCCCTACACTTATTCCAAATCATTAACTGATTTTTTGTACATTTTTGTACAGATCATATATTGAAATTAGACTAGGTACATACATTTCGCTGAAGCTTTTAATCAAAGTTAATCAAGGTGTATTTTCTGCACTGTTGATATGCCCGTTAGTCTCTTTTCTAGAGTGACAGACAAAGCTTTACGTGTTCTGAAAAATGTTGGCGTCGCGTCATATTAAATGTACTCAAGTGTTATTAAGTTCACATTTCTCACACCACTCGTGTGTCTATCAACACCAACAAGCCAGACAGCGATTCAAATTTTATGAAATCGCACAGGAATTGTAATGAAATTTGAAAGCCCTTTATCCAGATGGCATCTGTGCAAAAAGAACAAAAATGCTCTGTTGTAAGGCTTCGATTTTAGTCCAAATTAAATTAATATGGAAATCAGAAGCACATGTACTTTACTTCATATTAAATTCTCTTTGGCTGCATCAAAAGCCCACCTGCCTTTCACCTGTATGCGTATCACACGTGTGCACACACACGCCCTGTTGCCCCTTTAAGAGTATAACTGGATTTCTGTTTGGTTTTAATTGAAAGCGCAAGAGGCGACCAACATCTCAAGCACTCACTCATAGCCACGGCCACGCCCACGCCCATACACAATGCCCCTCAGGGGCATTCGACAAGCTTTTCTATTGAACGTCTGTCACTCTGGCATACGATGCGCACAAAGGCTGTAGTTGCAAGCGATTTGTCAAAGCCCACGCATCGTGGTATATGTTGATATGAAATATCAAAAAACTGAAATCGAAATCGAAATCGAATTATGTGAATACACAGGGAACAACTGCACACAGACACACACACACACAGGAACAACTCACACACATACATATGCGCCATTGAAGTCGAAGTTGAAAGTTCTGCTGCGTAAATTATGCATCATCCAAGTGTGTGCAGTATTTATTCAGCGACTTCCATAGGTGGCACGTTAATAGCAATGGACCGCATCAATTTCTGAGATTTCTTATGACTCTTACCTTTATAGAAAGTGATAGGAATATCCTTACTTTTCTTTTTTATATTTCGCAGAACGCATTTTCCTTTCTTCGTTTAGCATTAAACATTAATGTAGGTTAAAGTTTATTATTATTTACAAATATAGAGAGCAAATGAGTTTCCTAAAGTGTTACAGTTAATCTCAGCTTGCTTCAGTTGAAAAGAATTCTTTTCGGCGCTTAAGTAGTTCTTTCGAAGGGCAAAAGCATGTAAATAGGTGACACCCCATTAGTATTTCATATCATTTGATTGCTTAATAAACAAACTGACACGGAAGCCGTAGAGAAGACCCTAATGAAAAGAAAATCGAAAGGCGAATGGGCAAGACAAGCCCAAAGCAAGCGCCAGCGTGTGACCCAACCGACGGCATCAAAAATTAAGCAGCTCAGTCAGTTAAATAAACAAGGCACCAAGCTAGACAAGCAGGTGAATGCGGATGAGAGGTGTCCTCAATTGCGAAGTGGCTCAGCTTGCTAGCATGCAAATGTCTTCAATGTGCCCCTCAACAAAAGACAGCAAACAACAGCAACAGTTGCTGTGGGGGGCGAGTGGGGGGCAGTTGACACAGGGTGGAATTTGTATGCATGAATGCCGCCCGCTCATGCCCATGACATAGAAATAAAAATGTGTATATTAACGCCTTTGTTTCCGTTTGTTCTCGTCTTTTCTATTTTTGGTCAACACGCATATCGCACTCATCTTAAAGGCATGAAGCCGCGCATTAAGAATCACTTTCGGGCTCACCAACTCTCGATTTGGCTGCGCCTGATACCGGAGCTACATCGTGCTGGAATGGAGGATGTTATAGCCCGGCACAATCTGTTTCGCAATCACGACGATATGGAACTGTACGAGGGACCCGTTAAGCCAGATCCGTTTGGTCTCTCAGCAGGCACAGCCACATCGTCGTCCTCCGCCTCCTCGTCGTCCTCCTCGTCGCGCCTGCTCCTTATCGATGAGCAATTGATGATGAAGAAAGGACGCGGCCTGAATGCCTCGACCTATTTGAATGGCATATTGGGGGGTAAGTAACAATTCCCTCAGCAACACAAATAACCATGACATCTACTGCGTAGCTTCAGCCTTTTGTAATTGTCAGTGGCAAGCAAAATGCCAAACGGGCGGATAGGTGCTTGCCAGACGATTTGAGCATAAAATTCTTCGAATTATATTGAATTCTGGCATATGAAAGCTTGTAGCCAAAGGCAGCAGGCACAATCAGTTTGTGCTGTTAAACGGGTTTATCTAAACATTACAAGAATGCCTGACCCAGACTCAAGTCCTACATATTGTAATCAGGATAAAAATGAGTGGACAATGTCAAGTTGTAGTGTTCTATGGACCCATCAAGATATTTATTTAAAATTTCTCACAGGGTATTTCAATATCCATCACCATTGTTTGTAATCAACATTTTGCCGATTGCTTTGTATTTGCTGTAGTTGGCATTTAATAAGTAAATTTGACAAAGGTACACAGAGCAAACAGCCTGAAGGTCTGCATCTTGTCTGAAATGAGCTGATGTTTCTACATATTTTTGATTTTGCTACCTGACATAAACAGCGTAAACAGAATATTGGGGTAGCTCAAATGAAATTAGTTGAATCAACGTGAAGTAATTGAATTTCGATCCCTAAGACTCACTTTTGCTCATGTTCAATTTGGAAATTTATTTAAAGTTATCAACTCGAGATGAATTATTCTACAGACGCATACAGATCTTAATGTTTACTCTAAAGTGTATAAAGTATAAATAATAAATAGATAGGCATAAATGCAAAGATTTATATTAAATATAAAAAGTTCAATTAAACATTAAGATTCAGTAAATAAATTCGAGTGAAATGAATGACCTCATGCATCTTGAACTCTGATATTTCGATTATCGAATATTACTTTTGTATAGATATTCAGTTTGATTTCCAAATATTGGTCTCTGCTTCAACTGCAGCCTTTGCGCAAATCAAATGGCAGTGCCAGAAGTGTGAGCACATGTGACAACTTAATAACTAGTCGAGGAAACAAATCAAATATTATGTATACGCCATGTGAGACCTGGCAAAGGGTTGGGAAGTCATGTCAAAGGCGAAATTCAGGGGAAAATCGTTGCCCAAAATGCTCGGTATTTTCTTTTTCGGGCTTCACTGAGACTTAAGCACACTGAGTGCGTTCAAAATCAACACTTTAGTTAGGGATGAGGGGGATTTGTTTACTTGAAGGTTGGGGCAGGGGCTGGGGCTAGGGCTGGGACAAGTGAGGCAGTGTTTACTTCAGTTTTGTGGTCCCTCAAGTTAAATTGCAAATTGCAAAGTTGGCATTTTGTATATGTGAGCCTGGACCATGACGTTTCCATTTGTGTGACCAACTGACCCAGCTCTCGACCCCCAGCTGGGCCGTTGCTTATTGAAATAGCGTCCGGACGGGCTGCTTTTGGCTTTTGAATTTATATTGTGTCGAGTGCTGACTTTTGAAAATGCACTCAACTGTAATCTGTATTAAGTATGTGAATGCTCGAGCCTGGCTCTGCTTAGCTTCCTACTGTCTGCTGTGTCGTCGAGTATCTCTATACTCATATGGTCCATTGTGCGAACCGCACTCAACAGCTTACATTGCTTTTCGGGTTCGGCCTGAGTCGCGTCTGTGAGAGACGCAAACAACTTATGCATAATTTTTATTTACTTTCCGCCCGAGCTAAACCAGTTGTAAATGCTTAGCTAAAAGATACCCTGAAAGCCGTTCCAGCTACGGTTATATTCTAGTAATCAACTGTAAAGATCGGGCCAGAAAAAATGATTATTCTCTACTTTACCCTATTTGAATGGGTTCAGGGTACAGAACTCATTAAGCCAGTTTATATAAGACTCGTAGGGAAACTTACTCAACACTTACCCTAAATTAACAGCAAACTTTGTTGATGGTCTTTGCGTTTTTCATATACTCGCTGTCCACACAGCAACTCTAGGAGCTGTGGTGCTTGGAGATGCAAGTCGAATGCAACTCAAACAAGCTTCCACAGTTGCAAGTATCAGGGAACGGCTCCGGCTCCTGCTTCGTCTGCGTCTCCGGCCGTCTCTCCTTCATCACAAAGTTAAGACTAAAGACAGTCAATTTTAAGAGAAATTCTCGCTGCGCGCTGTTCGCTTAAGTCGGTTAATGCAATATGCATTAGTTGACAGAGCCGTTGGCATGGGCGTGGCAGCTGCGTGGGTTTGCTCGGGAGCTCACTTGCCATCAAGTTGTGTAAATTAAAAGTTATTGGAGTGTTGGCTTAGCTGCTGTACAAATTACTTGCGGGTACCTAAGGAAGCGCGCGAGTTCTTTGACGTCATTAAAAATATATAATATAAATCACAGTACTACTGTCAAGTAAAATAGATAATTAGTTTGTAATGCAAATCCAGTTTTTAGTGCCACTCAAAAGTCAAAGACTTTAGCTGCGATCTGAAGTCAAGAATGAACAGCTTTAACTTCGTATATTCAGGTCTTCATTTAAGTTCACATTTAAATAAATAAAATATGTGCTTATAACTATCTGAAAAACTCATTATTTTATCTTTAAGATAATGATAATGATAATTTTATCATTAATAATTTTATCTTTAAGATAAAGCAATACCCAAATAGACACATAAGAAATATATAACCAGAACAAGCAGCCGAGACGCGCGCAAATGACTTGTGGTTGGCGACTGACGTGTGAGGGGGAGGGGTTCCAGCAGTCAGAATACACAAAATGTTCTTTTCAATTAGTGAGAGAGGAAGAAAAAGTGCAAAACTAAATCCGGCCCATCAAAATCAAGTCACCAAAAACCATCGAGAGGGGTGAGGAAAACTGTTTGCGAACGCAGCAGTAAAAGATGATAAAATGCCTGAGATGGGACAAACAGCTGTCAGCTTGGCAGTGCAGGGCGCAGCGCCTGGCGGCAGGGCCAAAAGCTGGGCTAGGCCACAGAGCACGGCAGCAGCAATACCGTAAAAAATAGAAAGAGAAAGAGGGAGAGGGAGATAGGAAGTGAGGGAGTCAGCAATGGCAACAGTGCCCTGGCATCACATGGACTCGACACACCGTCACATGGCTTTCATTTGCGCTGACTTTGCCAACTGTGTGCCTTGGCTCCTCACTGGCCTTGTCGCTATCATTGTTGCTGTGGTTGTTGTCACCTCAGCGTCGTGACTCTGACCCAGAGACAAACGCAAACGAGCCAAAGCTGATGCGAAAATTCAGAAACGAAATGGAAGTAAAAACACGCGCAGCAGTATGCAACTAAAAACCAAAATATTCACAAAGAAACCTCTTTGTAAACAAAGCGAACAGCAGCAACTCGCTGCAGCAAAAACAGTTCAGCAGCTGAAGTTGAAGTCCTTCGTGAAAGCATAAGAAATGCGTTAAGATATCCAGCTGCTTCCTCTTAATACCCTGCACCACTGAAAATGGATTAAGAAAATAAGTTTTGGTTTTATGCCAAAATAATTGGATTATGCCAGTAATATCCGATTGGAAAATGAAAAAATTAATTGTGCTTTAACAATTATTATCTTGTGTTAGTTTGCGACCTCAACATTTTTTATTTATTTACCTTCAGACAACAAGGAATTTTCTGCATCTCTCTAGAGACATCCTCTTTAGGTTAAAGACCGACTTCTATAGGCTGGGCTCTGTTTATAGAGTATCTGTTAGGAGTGCCCTGCTCACTTGACGACTTTGCCAAGTTTTCTACTTGAAATATTTTTATTTTTCTCATTGTTATCTTTGAGCTATTCAAGAAGTTCACGTGGGCGAGGCTTAAAAAAAATAATCTCTCTCGACATTTTACTGCATTCCTTTTCACGGACGCGCATATCTATGCACACGTATTGAAGATTCAACTAAATCCATAGAAAATTACAAACATTTATTTTGCAATCATAAAGTGAACTTAATAGAGATTTTTTAAGGTTAAAATCAAGGAGAAAAGAAACAAAAGCTTATAGATAATCCCTATTTTAACAAAAATGCATTCATAATATAGACTAGATTTCGGTTAGCCTGTTTAAATTCATGTTATCGAATTCCTGTATTATAAATAAACTCAATGTCTGAATAGTGACATACTTAAAAGTAACTTTAATTTCACTTTAAGCTCCTAATCGAAGCTTTATAGACTATGCCTTAAAGCATGGTGTGTGTGTGATGAGAATATGGTAAAGGATCTCAGTAAAAGTTTTTAGTTTCCCACAGCTTCTAAGCCAAAGTATTACAAACTGAAACATGGAGTGCCGCTGGTTGTTTGGCTTACATTTGCATACGGGTTGATATATTGGCTTAGCCAACATTAAGGTGGCATCCGGTGATGAAATGTCAAGCTATAAGCTAGATTAACTCGGCACAAATTGAAATACCGCCTCGCAGCTGGATGCCTGTTTCTTAAGGTAATCGCTGCTTAAGTGCTTGGATACTTCTGGCCCCCTTTTGGTGTTGGCATAGCTTCCATTGCAGATATTTAATTTAAGCAAGGTCATCTAATTGGGGCTACGCAGCACTGCAAACATTTTGCATGCCCAGCATTTCACTTGACAGGGTTGAGGCTGGGGCTGGGGATTGGAATACGAATGCGAAGAGGCAACCGTAGGACCACTTGCAGCCTAAGTTGATTTTATGGCTGGTTTTTTGTCATTCCACTAATTAAAGGCACATTAGGCATTAGGCACTGGCACTGGCACCGGCTCTCGACCAGGCCAAGGCAATCTCTGTTTGGGGCTGCAGGCTTTTGGTTATCTGACTCAAGCTGTGCCGGCTGTGTGTCCTCGTACATAATTATCTAGGGTCCTTGAGAGCATGCCCCGCAAGCGGGGCGGTTGTTGTCCTCGGTACGACTTTAACTCAAGCGCTCGGCCCTTGCCATAAAACGAAAGCTAAAATTAAAATAAAAATTAAAATTAAAAGGAATTAAAATAGAAATTTTCCCTTGGCAGAGAGAACGTATTTCAACTTGAAAGTAAATGCAAAATGGAGCGTTTTGATAAAAGGCTTAGTTAAGAACCGTTTAGAAATGCCAAGCCAAGTTACGATAGGTCGGCTGTGCTCTGCCTATGCTTTTATTTTTTTGTTGTTTTTTTTTTCACGGATATCTGGAAGGGGTCGCAACTTATCTGGTTAGGCCATTTAGCCATGGAACTGCCAACGACCTCATGCTGGGGCCGAAAGTGCTTGCTCCTTAAGTCTGTCGAGTGACAGGTTGAGTGTCCACAAATTGCCATTGACGCTGCGAATAGACCAGTTAGGGTAAGAATTGCTGCTGGGCGAAGTAGCATAATGCCTATATATGGCATATGCAAGAATCTGTGACTATCGCATCGCATGTTTATGTATATAAATACTTATATAACTAATTAAGAATTGTCGTAACTTCCATGATGATGCGGCCTGAACTTTTGCCTGTAAAAGACAAAAATATCATTAAGGGAAGCTTCAAGGTTGTTATAATTTATTTTTGGCTATGAGTCCAAGCTGATTCCTAACTAAATTTCACACTAAGCACGCAAGTCAACGCGACATCTGCAGCATTTTCATTTTGTTTAAGTACATCATGATTTAAATGAATATATTATGGTTAAATAGCCAAGCTCTAAGCTCATTCCTCCTTCAGTTCAAATTGAATTCCAGAAATTATAAAGTTGTAAATAAATTCACTTTGTTACATTTTCATAGCAGATCCTGACTTTTGTGATTGGTTCCACAATCGGATTAGCTGATTTTTCACAGTCTCGACTGCCATAACTTGCTAAATTGAATAGCATTGTGAAATGCAAATTGAAAACCTCTCAGCTGCCACTTGGCAGCTGTGAAGAATCACATATTGAGAAAGGGAACAACAATGTGACAATGCTTATTATGGCACTTGGGTTTATTGTCTAAATATTTATGCAAATACGTGCCCAAGTCTTTAATCTCGTGCAGAACTTTGCCGAATTGTTTGATATGCAGAAAATTGAAAAGCAAAACTTTTCAGACAGATGACATCGAGACGCATACACACTCACACAATATGGGCACGCGACAGACAATGTATACAGTCTTGGCTTGAAACAATGCCAAGCACTTGAGGCACATCAAGAAGACAATCAGACTCAAAGCAAAAAGACAACAACAAAGCAACAAAGCAATGCTCGGAGACTCGAGCACATTGTCAAATACATTTTGAAGGAAGTGAACTTCAAAAGCATTGAAGCACGTTTCTTTTATCGCAGGTGTTTGCATTTCAATTTAAAACTTGCCTCTCTGCCATAAAAGTAAGACGAGCGTGCTGGCAGCAGCAGCTGAAGATCTAAAAGTTGCCTCTGCATACCAAAAACTGCAAATCAAATATTTACTTAGAGAAAAAGAGTTTGATGTTGCCGCTGCTGAGTAGCAGACTCTCATATACTCTAAAGAAAAATATATATGTGCAGAGATGCAAAAATACAGATCTGTTAAACTCAGAGATAGGAGTAATAATTTAGAGAGCTATAGTCGAGACTGCTCGACTAGGAGCTGCCGTGAGCCCTGCGAAGAGTTGATTTAAAGACTTCTTTACATACTGGGAAACGAACATGAAAGTAGAAAAAAAGTAAGAAAAAGAAAGGAAGGGAAATAAAAAGTAATTAGTGAGGTGGAAGATGAATATTTGTCAGAGTATAAGAGTAGAGAAATATTTAAGCCGACTACGTAGAAGATATATATATATTCAGTGTAAGTTTAAAAAAAAAAAGGTTAATTTTTCTATTAGCTCTGGGCCTAATTCTCATTGACATTGTAAATATTTCGAGTTAGTTTGTAGTGGAGAGTTAGATAAACATGAAATTTGAATACGTCGAAACGCACTATGCGAGCAATGCCTTTGATTCACATTGGATGGACTCGAGCAGATGCGTTGTCAAGGGAACAAGATTGCGCATACGAGGCGAGCGACTGTCTGGCTAATTTGTAATTGTGTTGCTGCATGCGATAAACAAGAAGCACAAGTAACATATTAATATGCAACAATGGTATGCAATTACTTATGCTTTCTCTCTTCCTCTCTTCCCTCTCTCTCTTTCGCTATCTCCCTGCGTGCAGTTACGACCGTGGAGCCAAACAATATGTACACAACGTGTATACCGATTGGCGGCAACTACAGTGGCAACGGAGGCGGCGTGTACGCGCCGACGACACTTGCCAACGGGTCGACGGAGACCGTGGCTTCCGGCTTCGAGGCAGCCGGGTATGCGGCGTACTCGACGGCGCTGAGCGTCACGATTGCCATCGGATGCAGCCTGCTCATATTGAATGTGCTGATTTTCGCGGGCGTCTACTATCAGCGGGACAAGACGCGGCTGGAGGTGAAGACCCTGCAAAAGCAGTATCAGCAGCGCAGCATGCATCAGCAGGTACCATATCCGCCGGAGCCCATCAAGCACGCCCACTATCACATGGGCCACTCGCAGAGCGCCAATGTGATTGTGGACGTCGAGAGCCACGGCCAGGATCAGAGCGGCCAAGCAGCCATGCTGCTGCAAGCGGCCGCCGCTGCCGCCGCCGCAGCCAACGAGGCATCGAAGCCACCGCCGCCGCACATATGCGCCAACACGGGCTTGCAGGCGCAGCAACAGCAGCAGCAACAGCAAACGCAGCAAGCAGGCGGCAGTGGAAGCATGCTTAATAATATGGCCATGGATGGCGCTAAGCCAGCGGATAACTTGGCCAATGTCACATACTGCACCAGCACGAAGCAGCAACAGCAGCAACAGCAACATCAGCAGCAGCAGCAACAGCAACAGCAGCATCAGCATCAACAGCAGCGCGAGCATATGCAAATCAAGAGCATGGGTGGCGGAGGCACACAAACTTTTGGACGTGGCAACGGCTCAGTCGGTGGTGCAGGTGGTGGCGGAGGTGGTGCTGCTGGGAGCAACGGCAGTGTGCCTGCCACAGCAGTGGGAGTCGGCGGTGGCGCCTCTGTTGTTGTGTCAGGCAGCAGCGTTAGCTACAATCCCGGCCTAATGACTTTGCCCAAGGCAAGCCAATTGCATCATTCCGGAGCTCTGAATTATGCACGCAGCAACACAGCCGCTTTAAATTTAGCAGGCGGTGGCACCGCCCTGGTGGACAGCCGCGGCAACGTCCTGCTGACCAGCACTGGCGGCGCCAATAGCGATTGCATGACACTGCCACGCAATCTCAATCGCCACAATCCAACGACAGGTGAGTTAAGCACGGAATATTCTTGAAGCCAGCATCAAATACAAGTCGCAAATGCAATTGGACGAATTGCTTTCTGATGCAGTCAAGCCAGAAGATACAAGTGTTTTCTGGATTTTCCCATTTCTGCTCTTCTTCTCGCACGCTACGTGCAGCATTCAGCACAACAGCGACACGAATACACAAGCTGGGGCCATATGGCATCCAAACAATATTGCGTCAAGGTAGCAATCAAGATATAATACGATAAAACTTCGTTACATTATGAAGTGCCTTTCATTTTTATTCCATCTGAGCTCGTCTCTTGCTGCTGGCTGAAAAGAGCTCGACTTGCATTTTCTTTTCGATTAAAAAACCACATTCTTAAATTGAATGAAAGCGACTGAAAGAGAGAGTGAGTGAGGGTACAGAGAGATGAATGTGCTCTGAACTAAATGACTGAATAAGCTTATAATTTCAAAGAAGAACTGGAACGCTTCATGTGTGCAAAAGCATAAAATGCATTTTCAAATCAAATATAAATAATTGAAACGAAAATAGTAAGATAGGATTAAATACGTTTACGGACACAGAGCTGAGAGTAATAGCATTATGAATATTCAAAAACAGCCATAAGCGTGAGTCTTGTGGAATATAGTCGTCTAGCATTTTTACTTTTACATTGAGATTACAATTTAAGTCTAGGCTGCCGACTTTGTTTAAAGAAAGCCCAACGATATTGACAAATAAACCAAAATTTCATCCTTAAATAAAAATGTATTTATAAGCAGCCAGACATATGATTTTTTATCTTTCTCAATAATTTATTGATTAATAAAGTATATATAATATGACGTGGTACTGCGAATTCAATAGCAGAGTCTGTTTAGAGAGTCTGTTAGTTTCCCAACTCATGTTTGTCTGCTACAGTTACAGTAGCATTCGTGTGGGGGCTGAGAGTTGGTACAGAGTTGTTGTACAAATATTATTCGAGTGAATTTGAGTCTTGGCTTTCCGCTTCTCATTTCTGGCTTGTGTGCTTTAAATTACATTTCATTAGAGAGGGAGATAGTTACAATATTAAGCATTAATTAAGCATTATATCTGCCATATTTGTCGACAAAAGGCAGTCCTTAAATTCACAGTCTGGCTTTTGCATTAGTCAGCGAACTATTTAAGAACAAGTCTTTAAGCCATGAAAAAGGCAAGCTCAGCGTGCTCAATCTAACACTAAGAAATGACTCGCATAATAAATATGAATGTATTTAGGTGGCATATACCTACGCTTATAAATATGCTATTGGAAACACAGCTGGCAGTCCGTTGGCCGCTTGTTAGGTTGCTGAACAGAACAAAAAAGGAAGAAATATTTGAAAAATGAATGACGGGGCAACATTGCGAAGGAACGCCGGCTACACATAAATTTCCTGCAAAATCACCCCAAGCAAACAAAAAAATATTGCTCAATCAAACCAAAAGTGACCTTCGTGCTGGATCTGACAAGGCCATAAACTGAACCTGAACCCCTGGCTATGCACAAATATGTCCGCGCGAAAATTGAAATTGTACTAATCAGCCGCAGAGCTCGCTCCGAGAGGCTCGGGCCAAAGTTATTCTTGCGTTCTTCAGGGGAAGCCAAATATTCGAAAAGCAAAACTACAGTCAGAAAGCCCAGAAATGAAGAAGCCCCAGGCAGAAAAAGCATTTACGCATCGCTGAAGTTCAACGCACTTGCGACTTTTGACCACAGTTGTGCTTCTTTTTTTGGCAGACAGCAAACGAGCCGTTCGCTCCACGCTCGTCAGCCCATCCGCATGTCCGGCTTCGGCTCTGGCAGTGGAGCCAGCTTTAGTTTGGCATCCGTTCAGTCCAATCCAATTCCCTGCTTAGTTGATGGCCACGGCGGAAATTGTTGTACAAATTATGCTCAACTGATTGCCAAGGTTTTGCACGGAAATTATACTCCGTAGTGCCAGCAAGTTTAAAGGGTATACTGATTATTTTTATAATGCTATCTCATTATTATTATATTTATTATATCTCATTATTATTCTTATCACTTGCTATCAGCATTCAATGTTAGCAATATCGAACTATGACTTTTAGCTTTATTTCTAAAATGCCCATAAAAGTATGCTATACATTTTTATAAGAAATTTCTCTGATGGGAAAGTACGATTTCTCTTCATTATTGTTCAGTTTCAATATTATTCTTATCCTTATTATAACTATTATTAGTCAGAACTAAACGAAAATCTAAAAAACAAGCAACTCTATATATTTATATAGATTTTTCTATAGAGTTCCGTCTACCCTAGCAAGTCAGCAGAACTCAACTTTATATTTAAGAATACTTGAGGTATACTTATCGCTTTTTAAATATTATTTTCGTATTAAATATAAACATACACCTGTAATGATACAAATATTTATGGCTGACATGAAACAGCCTACAGGTAAACACACAGTCGACAGTCGAGAGTCAACAGTCGAAAGTTGTTTTTTTTTCGTAGTCTATTTTCTTGTTTTGCTTTTGTTTGATGGGCTGTTAAATGGAGAACGGTGAATTGCAGTTGCCGTAACTTATTGACAGTTTTCTTCAGAGGCAACACGCTAAGGCGGTCGCAACGGCACTTCAAACAAGTAAGAAAACTCTAGTCGGGCGTAACCGACTAGGGTATACCCTGAGCCTCGTCGAACCTGTGCTTTCCAATACACTTATATTTAGCGTAAAATTATACAAAAATTTCAAGTTGAAAGCATTTGTGGCAAATGTAAACTAAAGCAGCAGCTAATAATTCAACAAAATTCAAAAGTAATTTGCGATTCTTCGAAGCGACTAGAATGCGAGCGTTTGTATGTGTGCGCTCATGAATAGAAAAAGTGCGTTCGCTTGGCGCTGCTGCCACGTGAGTTTGCAAAGTAACCAAACGTTTTGTTTAATAACTTTTTTGCTATTTAACGGATTTCAATGAAATTTTCGGCATTTGACCAATATATTCTATGGGCATATTTGTCAGTTTAGTAAAAGTGCCAACTCATTCGCATTTTGGCTCTATTTGAGACTGAACTTCAATTGGGGGAAATTTGGGGCCGGTATCCAAAATATAACAAAATTCGAAATTGCATAAAATACATATAAAGCTAAATATAAAATTTGGTGTCTCTAGCTTAAAAGATGGGCAAGATAGAATTTTATAACTGAATTTCGATATTGTTTTTATTCGATAACAAAAAAACGAATAAATTTATCGATTATCGAAAACAAACTCGATATGCGCGCTGTATATAGGGATCTACAAAAAAAATTTCAAGTCTCTAGCTCTTCTGAGAGCTGAGATCGACGCGTTCATACATACGGACAGACGGACAGACGGACAGACGGACAGACGGACAGACGGACGGACGGACGGACGGACGGACGGACGGACGGACGGACAGACAGACGGACAGGGCCAAATCGATTTCTCTTGTCGTCCTGATCAAGAATATATATACTTTATGGGGTCTGCCACGCCTCCTTCTGCCTGTTACATACATCCAACAAAAACATTATACCCTGATTTCCCATTTTCAATGGGCTCAGGGTATAAAAATATGCCCTCGCCAATAAATTTCCAACTGAGCTGCCGTGACATCTGATAAATTTGATTGGTCCGATAAATGCCTCGGTCTGCATTCCACTATCGAAGCTTGCCATGATTTAACGTTTAGATTTTCAATTTCGATCGAGAGCCCATTCGCTGATTTGCTGTTTATATAGTTTGCTGCCTAGCTTTCGAGTCATGAAACGTTTACAGTTTGAGTTATTACTCAGCGCATAAAAAACAATAAAAAGCCGCATAAAACCGTTGTAAGTTTAATGCGCGGCCCTTGCATAATAAAACGAAAGCCAGGAACCAGGCCATGGCCCCCGAGGGGGCCACGGGCTCAAGGGTCGCAGCTCTGTGCAGCGTATTATGTTATTTTTATTATGGCACCCGCAGAGGACGACCCGCCCAGAAGTTGGGCATCTGCCGTTGACATTTTTAGTCATAAATAAAATTCCGGCAATCGATTGCAACAAATAACAAATACGTAGCCAGGTAAGGGCCGAGCAGACAATTCGCAATTTTTTTATCGACTGTTTATGAAATGGTCATGCGATAAGCAAAACAACGCATTTTTTACAGCGGGCGCACTCACACGTTTGAGTGTGTGTCTGTGTATTGTGCTGCCGTGAATGTGTCTGATTCACGGTAATCAAATTACCGCCAACAGGGTCGAGATTCGGTGCACTGGGGCAGAAAATGTTATTAAATCCACACAGAGATTGAATCGTTTAAAAGAAGAAAGAAAAAAACAAGGAAAATAGAAATGATTCGCTTTTCTGCTGGTTTGCGCACAATTTACATAGTCCATAAGTGGAAAAATGAAAATTTGTTTTTGTTTCTGACAAACTGTAGATAGTTTACATTATGATTTTTTGCTTAACGTGAAGTTTGCTTTGCTAAATGGTAAACAATAGACGAGGCGGGGCTTACACAATTAATTATACATCTTCTTGATTAGCGCGATGATCCACTATGCTCGTCTAATTACCTAGCCGACAGCCTCTCCTGTAGGTTTGGTTTTTTGATTAGGGATACCTGCCCCTTGCCGAAAAACTATAAATAGTTGAGACTTGAGCTTTGGCAAATGAGCATATGGATACCAATTTTACGCTCTGAAAATGTAATTAAGAAAGTTTATGTTGAACAAATGTTATTCAACAATTCATTTCCCACAACCCAAAAGAGCGCAGTAAGGGAAACGCGTGTATGAATGTTTAAGTGTGTATAGTAACGTGCAATGATTAGAATAACTACTCTGAGTAGGACTCAAGGTATCTCTAGGCTAACGCATTCTCACTTATTATACCCTGACTTCATGTGAATTCGGGGAGTATTAATCTGGTTGCAACATGAAGAAGGAAACGCGGTCCGCGCGTTGATCTTGGAGCCTAAAAAACGAAAGCTCAGAATTGTTACATATTTTGCTTCATATAATCAATGGCTTTTCCAACTTAAATATCACCGATAACATTCAGCTATAACTAAAATTTTAGTTATTAAATTATATATCGTACTTCCTTTTACTTTTAGTTGCATATCAATTTTATATAATTTTTGGATTTTGTTGAGCATGCACAAAATTGTTGAACAAATATATCTGAAGCTGAACTTAAATTTTTAGAATATATATGTCAACATATGAAAGGGAAATCCTTTTAATAGCACGGAAGTTATTAACTAAAGCATCTGGTCTATTTGCAAAACCTCGTTCCAATCAGCGGCAAGCGTTCAGACTCTTATTTTTAATGGAATTTCAATTGCTAATAGCAAGTCAATGCTTGTGGCCAAGGAGACTCAGGTTTGTTTCTTGGCGAAGGCGACAAACATGCCATTTGATTGTGTTTAAATTTATAGATATACATATATATAACTATATATATATGCATGTACATACATAACACAAATCACATATATGTGTATACACATAGATACATATATATATATGCTGATGCAAGTATGTTTTAACACGCTCCTTGGACGAGACTCAGGGTATCTCCTAACTAGAGATGTCTTACTTTTTACAACACATAACTCAGTTCTAACTCAGATAAGTCCAGATCAAGAGTTTATAGCCTGATACATATTCTCTTAATTTTATGTATTTTAAATTCCCGGCTTGATATTCTTACAGTCGGTAAGCCTGGGAAATCTGTCTGCTGTGCGCGACTCGATAAGCTTCATTAAGGGAAAAATATGTGCATAGTATTTTCATTCATTTTGTATTTAAATTCCTGATTCCTCTGATTTCTCTGATTTCTGTGATTTCTCTGATTACATTGCCTTTACTCAACTGCTGACGCAGTCGAGGACCCTCATCGGGATTTCCAGCTGAGTAAAATTGCAGAAATTTGCGTATTGCGTGTAGGGCAAAGGGCAGAGCATTTGCCGCTTTTCAGCTACTTGAGCAGGTTCATGCACTTCGATCTTCTGCTCTAATTGCTGTTCAATGAGCGCTGGCAAAAAAGTGAAAACGTCAAAAGGCCCTGCGACAACCTGAGCGAAATTGCAAAGAAACATAATCAGCAGGTTTTCCACTCGTGTTCACTTGTTGTTGTCGCCGTCAAAGCTGATTTCATTTTACGCGCCTCAGCCAAAGCGCGTTGCGCCTTAACGGAAGCGGAAATGTTTTGTAGTGGCTAAGTGGGTGGGCACTGATTGTGGGTGATGGTGGTGGTGCTGCTGCTGGTTGCTGCCCGATGGTGAGCAGCTGATGCTGCCCATAGCCACTGCCACGGCAACTGCCACTCGACGACAAGCCCAGCATTATCGTCGGCTCTGGCACCAGGTGCTGGCGTTGTCGGATGTGGCGAGTGCCACTCGCACTGCGTTAACATTTTCAGCGCGCTCTGCATTATTTATAATTATTGCGAATTTTCATATAATTATGCGTGGGCGCATACCTCGGCACGGCCCGCCAGCTGTTTGCCATCGGCACGGCTCGGCATTCCACTCAGTTATTTATTTAAGCAGCACATTTTTCTTCTTCGCGCAGACCATAAATATTAAAGTCAACTACAGCTTGTGTCTGCGCGAAAATCCTCGCGTAATTAATGCTTGTCCCGAGATTTCGGCCCGACTTGAATCCCGTTTTTCCTTCTTTTTTTTTTGACTCTGTGCACTCAAGTGGCGCATTAATATTTGTTGTCGTTGCTGCTATCTAGAGTCCTTGGATTATATAAAACGCTTACGTTGTTTAACGGCAGTTTAATGCCTCATTAGGCTTAGTGGCTTGACTTGAACTAGCGCGCTGCCAGCCATCTTTTAGTCGTAAAGCATTTATAGAGATTATATTTATAATTTTTGAGAGCAGCCCACATTTGGCATTATAATTAAATACCCTAAGGATATGCGTTACCCCCTCGTAAATATTAGCCTCAATTTTTCTTCGCTGCCTTTCATGCTTTATGTCAATGAACTTGATCGGATATTTAAGTTAAGCACTTGATCAGCTAACTGCTATAGAGCAATATTTTTTGTAGCATAATCGATTAGAAAAAGTCACTAGATTGCAATGTTGATTGCTCGAAGATGCTATGCGCAGAGAGAAAATCACTTTGATTGTAAAATAGATTTTGCTCCAATATATTTACAAAACTTATATGAATCGTCAAAATTTACTGACTTGAATCGTAAAAAATTCAATTTGTCTTAGTAAAGACAGCTAAATGATTTTTTTTTAAGCTTTTGGTATCTTTGAGAAGGAATGTTGATTATAGACTTAAAACTAAGCCGAAAAGTTGATTTCAGCTGTCAGCGATTTGTGCACAAATCAATCGATGAAATGGCAGAGGCTGCCTTTTGGTCCATAATCATTGCGTGCCTAGAGTTGAGCACTGAGAGCGAAGCTATTTCATATTTCGCTCGTATTTTTCAACACTTTTCAATTGATATGTTGGAAACGTGGCCGTCAAACGGCGAAAACTTTGCATACAATTCGCAGTAAATTCAAAAGAGCCCGTCAAACGAGCAGCCGCAAAAAGTAAGCCGCCAGCAAAAATCAACCAAATTGAGTAAAACAATGAAGCGTAAACGATTTCTGCTGACATGTGTGGGTTGACGGGCATTTGTGTGTGTGTGTGCGTGTGTGCGTGAGTGTGTATGTGTGTGGGGGACTAACAGCGTGTGGAGGTGTGGAATGAATGAATATAATAAAAATAAAGCAGCAAACAAAAGGCAAACGCGACTCGCCTACTAAGCCCGACACGAGCAAGTACAAGCAAGTACGCAAGCGAACTGAAAAGAGAGAGCGCGAGATAGAGTGACGGAAAGAGAGACAAAGAGCGAACTAAAGAGAGGGGTGCGAGGAAGAGACTGCTAAATTCAGACCCAGATGTGACGTGATTGTCATCCACATTGTCAGCCACCACCAGCAACGCCAGCATCGCCAGCATCACCAGCACGAGGACATAAACAGCTTCATACAAATGTTATTATTGAAATTTCAACAGACGATACACAGCACGCATACATAGAAAGCATTTATCACGCATACGTCGTGTGAGCCATGCAGAAAGACAAAAATAAATGATGAAAAATCTATTTGCAAGCCAGCCGCATGTCGCAAAGTCAGTACCTCCGCCTCCGCCTCTGCCCCCGCCTCCCCCTCCAGTCGTGTTCAGCCTTATATTTATGCCGCCGCCGTCAACATATGTTTGCCCTCTGTCTCAGCCTAAAAGGAAAGGCGACCTCAGCGCCCCAGCGCCCCAACGCCCCAGCGCCCAACCAGCTACACAGCGCATTATTCGATCTGTGTTCGCCGCATTGTGGCTTCTGATTCCGCAGTTTTGTGTGTTTCCTTTCGCTTTGCTCAGTTTTATTATTTGGTCTTCGCTTTGATGATTTTGCCAAAACGACAGACGGAGCTGCGGGCATACAAATATCCCTCCGCCTATATGTAGTTTCGCCACTCGTTTGCTGAGGGATGTTAGTTTTGTGCCCCATTTCTCTTGGCGGCCCCGATTCGTTGGCTCGTGCTTGTCCTTTTGTCCGTCCCGCTCCCTTTGTTGCTGTGCATTGCGCAGCTAGTTAGATAAAACAATATTATTTTATTGCCTCGGCACAAGAAATGCTCACACTGCGTCGCCGCATCCTTAGTGGTCAGCTGTGGCTCTGCTGGCTTGTCCATTGTGGCTGACTACGACAGACAGACAATTCGATGTGACAAAGGGTCGCGCTTGAGAGATGAGCCTGCTTGGGCAGTCAACTTGTTCGCTCCAAGTGCTTGAATTTAATTTTTCATTCCCAGCTTTACTACTCTCATTTACTATACAAGCAGCATGGCTTTTTTACTGCACCAAATTGGAGGAATAACAAAGTGACTTGGCTTGGAATTGAAGATGTGGTCTCAGCCCTCACATTGATCTTTATGTTTACCCACTTAAAGCTGAAGAAGGGGCTGTAGACCTAGTTTCTGAAACTAAGTAGCACTGTTTATATGTCTAAGCATATTAGGCTGTAACTTAATTGAGATGGAAGCAAAAGCAAGGGTGCATCGATTTGTATATACTAATCAATATTTGTTTATTTTGAAACATACAATAACTTGAACAACTCAAGTAGACTATATATGCTTAAAGGGGTCTGCCACAACTCGCTCTGCCTCTTACATACACATAAACATTATGACCTGAATTCCCATTTTAAATGGGGTTAAACAGGGAGTTTAAAGAGTATAATAATTTAGAAAAAGCTAATTAATTATGGCAGACATTAGATTACAAATAGAAGCTTGAGGCAAAGTAAAAATGAATTTTATTTCAATTTGAACATTTCTAAAAACAAATGCTAAGCTCAGATTAGCCTAGAATCATATGTACTTATACTAATACATACTTGTGCTAGCAGAAGAGCTGAACGTATGCCATGGCTATTGTTATTACAAAAGTGAAGAGTGTTGGGTTATATTTAAGAGTTGCTGATGAGCAACTTGTTCGGCTGTCGACGCATCAAATATTCCATAAAACGCAAACGGCAAGTAGGCTTAAGCAACTTTAAGCCGAGTGGCGAGTGGAGCCCAGCGGCTAATCCAGCTAATAAATTTTTCAATTCGTCCGTTCGGACGCTCAGGCAGCATATACATACATAAATCTACATGGGGCACTCATAAATATTTCATTGATGCGCTTCGCTGCTCAGTTGGCTGATTGCGTTGCTGCTGTTGTTGTCGTCGCTGCTGCTTATAAGTGAAATATGTCCAGTTGGGCGTGCGGACTTCCATTTCCTTGCCACTTCCGTGCAAAAATGTGCTCATATATTACTTTTCCTTTTATTTTTAATATGCTCATTCAATTTGCTCTCGCCTCTGTATCTGCTGGCATGGCTTGGCTGGCTTGGCTGGCTCATCGTGTAGTTTATTGATGACATGACAAACAAGGTACGATTTCCATGCACTCAAAAAGTTCGGGAGTCATTTTTCTTCGGCTGGCGTCCAGCTCTCAAACTTCGTTCTTTGGCGTTTGTGTTTGTATGCACAATAACTTCATTTTGTAATCACGCGCACCATAAATCCAATTTAATTGTGCTGCTTACTTGCTTGCACACACACACACACACACACACACACACACACACGAGCGGGCATACAATCGCCAAGCAGCAGATCCCTGCGCTTGGCTTAACAAGGTTCACTCGGCGTATACTTAATATTTGTTCGCTCGTGCGCTCAATGCCCGGCTCACAGCTAAATAGACGCACATAAATTTTCCACGTTATCCGTTTGATTTCTTCGAATTGCATTTTGAAAAATAGATTTTTTATACCGCTTACATTTCTTGCCATCCGGCGAGCTCCTCCCCCACGGGGCCCATCCTCCAGCTTTACCTTGTCTGACTGATTTACTACGCACAATTTTCTGCCAACTCGCAGCAACTTTCACAGCGTATGTTGTGAGCTTTGTTGCTGTATCTGTGCTCCGCAGGTCCAGCAGTCACTTGCTGTGATTTATGTTTGATTGAGGAGCTTTAAATTGTATGCTAATCGGGCCCGACGCAAGGCCATTTGTATGGCTGGCGCTCCAATTGAATTTAAATGGTCCGCTCATTTGGCACTTTGACTGAGCGATTGATAATCTGAATGTCATTAGCCGTTTATGTGTGCGGTCTAAATAACTGCATGTCATCTATCAGCAGTCAAGAGAATCTCTAATGGCACTCAACAAACGATTGACGCTTTCAGATTTGCTTTAAGGTCAAGACTTGCCAAATCAAATTAGGCTTTAATAGGACACATAACAGTGGGCATGTTTAATTGTATTAAATTGTTATATGAATATAATTTGAACCAAGAATGTGAAATATATTGAAACTTTTCATTAGTTTAAATCTGACAATTTTTTGTATATTTTTTTTCGTTTGAGTGTGGTCTTTTGTTGAGAAGACAAAGTGGCCAGCTCAGTGCAGCAGTCTATATTCATTAGTATTTTATTCGATTGTCTCCCAGATAACTTAAAATCTATTGCTGAAGTATTGCAAGTGGAATGAAAATGTAATAAATTTTTATAAGTTAAAATAATGCCTGACATGCGTTTTAAATATAATTGAGCTTCAAAGCATATTTGTGACATTTCAAATAAAGTTGGAGGAGAGCTCAAAATTTAATTTAGTTCAGAAAAGAAGATTTCCTGAAGCTTAAATCAGAATATTTTATATAACATTCTACGTATAGAAAAATATTAAAATTGAAGTGCAACGAAGCTCAATAGAATTTTGATTCAGCATATAGTAGCTACCTTTATAAAAGCAGTTGCCAAACCCTTATTGCACGCTTTGGCTTGCTTTGATCTACTCACAGCGCACTGCATGCAATTTTACATAGCTTCAACGCAAAAGGAAAAAAAAAGGAAAGATCAGCGAATTTGAACAATAAATTTGCGCACAACTGGCGACAGCTCATTAATGCGGAACACACACAGTCGCATGTGTTCCTCGGAGGACGCACAGTGCACAATTGGCTGCACTTGTGCTGGGCCACTTAGTTGTGGACGGAGCTGGACAGCCGCAATGCCACATCGGCGGCTGGTTAATGTCCACTGCGCCACTGAGCCCGGTCCCTGGGCAGTGGTCAGCTGAGTCCATGTCCGCGTCGAGGCAGCCAAATTGAAGTTGAGCGTTGCGTGCTGCCCTGTTTTTGTCGCGCGATGTGCGCGGCATATCCGGCCTTGTCATTTCATACTAATCAACATCCGTTGACTGCTTTTTGCCCAAAATTTGAGTACATTATTTCGGGCTGGAGCTGGGACTGGGGCTGGGGCTGGCTGTCAGATTGGAATTTATGTTGGGCCAGCCGAAAGCGCAATATATTTTCAATTCTATTATAGCCAGTTGTTACGGCATTTGCATTATAATTGCATGCGGGTCGAGTTCTGGGCCCATGCACAACAATGCGTGTAAGTGACGCGCATGTAAATTATATTTGCTTCGCTGCGGATCGCATTTTGGGCAACAAAATGTAACAAAATGCAGGGAAATTGTAAATTTATTGCATGCCACTCACACACACACATGCACACATAATGCTCACACACTCACACACACACACTGTTAAGCCGCTTGCCTTCAGTGCGCACATTACGCATACGCACCGTTGTTAATTTCATATTCTGAATTGATGGGAACTCTCGCCGGATCCCAATATGAAATTGTACTCGTGCCCGCACTCTAACCACAAAGTACTTCCTTTGACCCTCCACTCTATTATGCATTTCAGGCGAAGGCACGTGTTTCTGCTTTAGTGAGTCGTGTGCTTGTGTGTGTGTGTGTGTGTGTGTGTGTGTGTGTGTGTGTGTGGGAGTGGATTCGGCCAAATGGCCACAACTTATAGTAAGCTGATACTGGCTTTGATCTTAGCCTAAGCTAGCATCCACTTTGCCCACTATTTCTTGCCTCAGCCTAAGTATCCATTGGCTTTAATTGGACTGCTCTCCAAGGTGCGCCGACTGAGGGTCAATTCGTCCTTGGAGAGACACGCACAAATAAATTTGAAAGTAAACAGCTCACCGAGATGCATAATATAAGCAAGCACACAGAGACAACATGACTCAAACGTGGGATTAGCCCAAGACTTCCCTTCACTCAGCTGACAGCTAACATTTTATGTAGTTTAGCTTACTCAATTTCACAGTTTCACTAATCAAAGTTTTTATTATTATATTTATTTTTTTATTTAATATTTTTGAGTAATATTACCTAAATATATATTATATATATATTTGTTTATCCATGCGAATAATATTAATATTATGAATATGAATAGTATGACTTGAAATTGGAGTAGAAAAATATCAGAAAAAGCTCAGTTGAAGGCGAATCAAAGCATTAAAATTTTTATTCAAAGTAAATAAAATATTAAATATTTAAATTTTATATACTTATATATATTTTTCCATAAATATATTTATATAATTACATATATATATTCATATATATAAATATATTCATATTTATTTTTGAATAATCCTCCACACATAAAGTCTTCATGTTTAATCATTTACTCACTAATTAGTGCAATTACTTTGGCATCAGCAACTTTATGAAGCAACGCGACTGTCTGTCATTTATGATTATTAGTCGACAGGGCGTTTCGCATTGCTTGACATTTTCGCTAGCTCAACAATAACACGCTGCATTCTATTTGCAGTGCAAGCAAACAAATTAACTAACGCAGACACTCACTCACAGGCAGACGGAAGTTCATATTGTATATGAGCAGGCATGGGAGCTAGTGGGAGACGGGGCGTTAGGGGGAGGTGGCGGTTTAGTGTCACATTATTTGACATGCGGTCGCAGGGCGGGGGAGAACATCAAAATATTAGCAGCGTCAATAACTGCAGACATTTGCCATTTTTGAACGATGAGTGGAGCGACATGGGGAGTAAGTGGGGGAGCCGGCTAGAGAGAAGAGTAGTTGGCGGGCAATTGAACAGCATAAAAAGCGCAGCAGAGCCAATGATGATGTCGACGGCAATGGGGCAATGGGGCAATGATGACAACGATGACGATGTGTGTTTAATGTTTAACGTTGTTTTTGTTGCTGTTGCTGTTGTTGTTTACAATTTGACTTTGGTGTGGTGCTGGCAGCCTCGCCGCTCGTCAGCAAACATTTGCTCGATAATATGCCGACATATGCATAACGACATAAGTAGCTTACAAGTTCCCTGCTCTATCTCCATTCCAGAACTACAGCAATATCAACAACAACAACAGCAGCAGCAGCAGCAGGTCGGTAAACATCAGCCAAACGGGGCTGTGCTGACGGGCATGCAGCCGCACTATATACGGGGTCCACGCCCACCGATGCGTACTGCCTCCTCGTCGACAACGACCACCACCAACAGCAGCATCAACTCTGGCATGGGCGCAAGCGGGCCCGGAGGCAATATGCTGCTCGATCAGACGCCCTCTGGCGGCAGCAGCAGCAGCGGCGTAAGCAGCGCGCCCAGCTCCTCCAAGGGGCACATACACGCCCACTCGCATGGCCACATGTCGAACGCCCACGGCGAGAGCTTAGCAATGAGCTCCCAGCAGCAACAGCAGCAGCAGCAGCCAGTGCCACAGGCAGCGATTGATGAGATGCGCGTCTGATAGGTGTCGGTCTTTGAGTTGGACTTATAGTCATCAACGGGGTAAGTTGACCGAAAGCAACAAGGCTAGAGCCTGGTTTCAGCCGGCATAATTACCGCAACGGCATCCAGGCCAATGTAAACAATGTAGACGCTTAGGCTGACCAGCCTAAGTGGCCGACATTCGAGCACGTGGCAAACTAGTTTATCCATTTGAATTTCTATAAATTCCACTGCCTAAAATTGAAGCCAGCTTGGAAGTAATAAAAGATATATTAAATAAAAAACCTTTATCTATGAAACGTGGTAAAAAGGACTTTAAAATATTCAATATTTTATCATAATTAATTATAATTTAATTCCATAAATGATGTCATATCAATTATTGCCAAATCACGAGTGAGCTACAGTCATCTGTGCTGAACTGATTTATGTTTAAAGTTCTTATATAATATCTTATATATATTGCCATGGGCAATACGTAGGTCTCTAATCTCAATCGTGTTGAGGATAGTTGCAAATTTCTTTCTGCGCCTGCGCAGTCTACTTGCCAACAAAGTTAGTTTACGGTGTTGTACATTAAATAATTTAATTGCATAATGGTTAAGATATCGAAAATAATAGTATAAATGAAATTTCAATTGAGCTTCAGTCTCTTAGTGCAAAATTCACCATCATCCAGGCACTTTCGTTTCATTGGAAATTTGTATGCTTCGACATCGCCTGGTTCGACATTATCGTGTGCGTCATCGCATTTAGCTTCCTCTGGATCTAAGTCGTTTCTCTTAAAGTCATACGAGATCTCGCCTGTCGAACGGACACGCCCGTACTCATAGAGGTAATACCTGCTTTGCGCCTTGCATATAATGCCAAACCGTAGCCCAACATTCAGAGCTTTGCGCAGTTGCTGCTCGTTGAACTTGCGCCTCCAATTGCAATTGATGATTTGGAGAGCTCTGTCAACTATACGATGCCATTGTGTGGGTGGACTTAGCTGCTTCATGGCTTCGACTAGATAATAGCCATATGTGAAATTGTTCATGTTTGCCTCTGATTTGTAAAGAAATGTAAACACTTGAAAAGCCAACTATATTTTAAGATTGTTTGCTTCTGAAATTATACACTGAGCTCAGAGAAACGGGGAATTGTAGAATAATTTTAAAGCTCTGTAAAATATATGTAAATTGACCAGGATACCTTCTACTCAAGCAGTCTCGAGTAGAGCACTCTCACTTTTTTTTTTAATTTTTTGAATACCTTTCTAAGCCAAACTTTACCAGTTTTGTACATCAACTGCTTAAAGCGCACAATTAAATTTCCTTTAAACTTTCGAAACGAACCCTTTGTCCCACTGACCATACCCTGAAATTCTTGTGGCATTCATTTAAATATGTTAAAGCTGCATTTCATATTCATTTATATGCTTCCGTAAAATACCAAGTTGCGCCAACGAATATCACAAAAATGTTAAGCCCTTATGGTGGCAAAAATGACAAGGTTGACATGAAGGTGAGCGAATAAAATGTCCCCAGTGCTGATTAAAAATAACAAACGGCATGGCATGGATGTGGCTGCATGCAAATTCTGTTGTGTTTTATTCAATAAAAATAAAAATAAACGAGATGAATTGGAATTCCCATGGAGTTTCTTGACTCAAATGTCACAGCTGCTGACATGGAAAAATTTGCACAGCAACAACAGCAAAAAGAAGCGAAAATTGTGCAATAAAGTCGTGAGAATAAAAGACAAGCTGACAGCCTAGTCCCATGAACTTTGACATATCAACAAACCAAAGGTCGCCTTTCAGTTCCTTATTTTTTTGATGTTATTAATAGAAATACAACTGGGCGAAGAATTAATTATGTAGCACAAAGCAAAATAAACCAAAAACGTATTTGTATTTTTATCAATTTTCGCTAGATTTTAATGCCTCAACTTTTGACAAGCATTCAAAACTCATCAGAGTCACGTTGTCTTGAAATATATATTAAAGAATCCGGTAATAGGCTCTCAGATCTAAGAATGTTCTTTCAAGTCTTACAATTTACAAAATATCACAATATTATACAATATATTTAGTTTGTCAAATAAAATAAAATTCTGTTAAATTTAGGTCTTTAAAAATGCTAAGAAAACATTAGTGTCTACTTGAAAAGCATAATTTTTAAAGCATACCATAACTCTACCACGAAAAAGTTAACTCTCTTCTAGGCTTATTAGCTATTTGGTCTAAAGGATTTGACGAGTTGATGAAACAAAAACGCAAATGTTGAATAAATGAATAAGAATGGCTTTTTGAATTCGGCAGCCAACGATAAAGAGGCATTTGACCGATCAAAGACACTCAGGTAGACGGTAGTCCGTAGGCATATGTCAGCCCAGATACCCTAACCGCAGGCCGCGTTGTCCACTTAAGTTTAGCATAGTCCGGACAAGTGGTTGTTGGGCTGGCGGATGCTCAAGTTTGTGCGCTGGCCATTAATTCAGCTGGCATACAATTAAATTTGCATTTCATTCAGCACTTTTTTCCCCCGTTTTACTTACACCTGGCCGAAAGTGGCTGGTCCACGCAGCTTCGCCTTGCTGACTTTTAGCTGATTAACATTTGCGCTCTTCTCTTTTGCTCTTGTGCTCTCGGGGAAATGCAATTTTCATGCCAAAGAAAAAAGCAACAGCAGCAAGTGGCAACCTTTATGTAAATTTACACCCACCATATATGGCGGACACACACACCCACACACACACTGGTTGTGCACACTTGTGTACGAGCAGCAGAAACTTTGGTGCGGCTCTGCCGAAGTGTATATGTGCTAAGAGCACAATAAACATTAATTTTCCTTATTTCTTACACTTTGTTCCAGCTCTTCCTGCTGCCAGCTGTGCATATTTTGGCACTTGTTTAAATAATGGTCGCTACACAAAGAGCTACTTCCCTGATAAACTAAGAAACAAAGCGTAAATAAGCAAGCCAGTTGGAAAATCACATTTTTTTACTAAGCTCCAAAGATTTCAAACTGGGTAAAAATAAGAAAGAACTTTAAATTGAGAATAGACAGTTACGCAAAATACCTTAAATGCTGACTAATGTATGTGTATAATAATATTCCCTTGGCTTCTTAAACAGTTCAGAGTTTTCTTCATCAGATGAATGTGGGATTTTATCAAACGTTTCTCAATCATTTTTAAGTAAATTGTGTACCCAAAAACTGATGAAAAAACCACATGAAAATTTATATTTATTTATTTATTTAAAAATTGAAATTCAGAAATTTCCCCTTTACCAAAACATAATATTCTAGGAAAGAAAATTATATTTATTTAGGTCTTCATGTTGATGAAAAATGCAAATTTAAGTAGACAAATATTATATTTACTTTGAAATTGAATTTTATCTCGCTTATTATAGCATTTAAAGCGAACCAAGCTATTTTGGATTTTAATGCGAAATTTAGCTTTATCCTCATACTCTGTGCTAAATCGTTTCCTCTGAAATCTATAAGTGGTCTTACCAGCAAACACCTCTACGCACATAAAGATAGTAGGGACTGTAGGGATATTCGGTGCCAAGCCACTATACTCCCTTCAATTAGTGAAGGAAAGAGCAAATAAAGCTTTTTAATGTTATCAACTTTAAATTAATTCCTGTAGCTTACATTAAACCAAATCTTGTTTAAAGAAAAATACCAAAAGTTCAGTCGCCTTTAGTATATTTTTATATTTTATTTATGCACAAGTATTTCATCATCTTAAGCATAGTTATTAAACGAATAGCTTGCAGCTCCAATTAAAGTAGAATTAAGTACGATTGCCATTATTCACTTATGATTAAGTCTTACTCGATAAAAGTCGCTTTAATACAATGTAATTTGATTAGAGTTCAATTGATTTAGCTTTGCTGTACAACTTCAAATACCTGTACACTTGATATCTATTTCGACACCAACTTGTGTCAAATTAGTAGAATATTATCCCCTCGTTTATGGCAATCAATTTACAGCCATTTGATTTGTGGGAAAATATCAAATATCATGAAATTCATACTTGACATTTGGCGTCGCCGATTGAGTTGAGTGTCGTCGTTTGCTATAATTAGATACGATTCATTTCGCATTCGACTGGCTGTATTTATGTGCATAGATATGTCAACGATTCCTTTGAGATATTTAAGTCGATAGCAGAAATATGCAGATTTGATGATTAAAACGAGAATTTAAATTGATTAAAGCAGAAATTTAGAGCTTATCGGAATTGCCAATTAATTACCTAACTGCCTTGCTTGCCATCTTCAGAGAATGTCGATTCATTTTAGTCAATATATACTCTAGTGCATTGGCTGAGCACGAATTTATGTGCTTAAATTATTATTATGTAGCACATACATCATTTATTCTCATTCATATCTTTGTGCAGAAGTTATTTAATTATATATTTAATAACGCACACAGCTCTAGGCAAAAGTTTATCCGATACTTGTACAAATGTGGCGAAAGCTTTGTGTAATTAAATATATATGCATACTCATAAGTATATATATATATTTACACACATCTGCGATGAACGCATTTTGTAATTAGTGCAAAAGTTTGCAAAGGCTTTTACCGACGCGCTAGGTATTAGGGAAAATAAAGAAACATTTTAGCTTTACATGTAACTGGACTCGCCTGCTTAACTTCTACTCATAATAAATTGTATGTAAATGACTATGTATTAAATAATCTTAATTTAAAGAAAATAGTGCCAAGAATATTAAATGCTCTCACATATTTCACAGGACTTTAGTAGCAAATAATTTTGTTTTAATTATATATTTATTACGAACTAGATTCTTAATCACTTTTCACGCTTTCAGAAGATTGCAATTTTCCAATTTTCTCAATTTAAATTAAAACTTTTACATTCACACTTTTGTCGTAGTTTTCAATGATATTACCATTCGACTAAAAGGGGATAATCTATCACAAATTAATAAATTAATTCCGTTGCTCCTCTATCTCCATAAATCTTTTTTATAATCAATTTTGATCTTCAGTTAATTTTAAAATTAATTTTCGAGCTTATCAACTTATAATAAATTGATTTCAATTAAGTTAATTCCTTGAGGACTGCAGAGACTTGGCAAAACTTTGGGAACAGCTTTATGCTGCACTGATGTCCCCTGGTCTATTCTTTTTACAAGATATGCAAAGTGGCTGCACAAACACGCGTGTAATACGTTAATGATGGTCCACACCCTCTCACACTCACACACCCAAACTCACACACACACACACACGCATACACGGAATATTTTCCTTCACGTTCCTCAGCAATGCACACATTGTAGCTAAGATTTGCATTACGGGCATTGCTCAGTTTTGCAGCTTTTTAGTGTATCTGAAGTCAAGTCTGAACGCACCGACGAACGCCTACATAGTTTAGCTCCCGGACCGTCCCTGCCCCCTCCCCCACCCCCTAACTGCTACCCCTGCTGGCAATCTGCGGCAAATTGTGCGCTCAACTATACGGCAGCAGGCCACACCCCAGGGGAGTTGGGAATATCTGAAAGACGGGCGGAGCAGTCGGAAGATGCCATCCTGACAGCAGCAGCAGCAGCAGCTGCAGCCGCGGCAGCGGCAGCTCGCGGACAAAACAAAAGGCAGCCGCGCGCATTCCGTAGCTGCACTTTAGTTTGCACTTTTCGCTTTCTTTGCATAAATTCTCGCGACCGGGCACAAACTGAGTTTACTGTAGTGCAAAAATGAGCACGCACAAAAAATTTGCAAACGGTGGGAGGGGGGCAGAGGGGGGCAGCGGTTAGGAATGGGCGTTGGGGGACAAACTAGATAGATGCATTGCCATACAAGATTTCCCGTTGAATTTTAAACCAAACACAAAAGCATAATGGAAAACGCCAACAGAGCGCAATGAAGTATGCGATGCAAGGCAGCGCCAAATGGACTAGTTTGCAGATACAGATGCACACGCCCACACACACACACACACACACACACACACATATACATATAGATACAAATGCAAGAACAAAGAGTTTCAGGGCCAGGCACAAATGAACAGAGTGATGTGATGCTGACTGCGACTGTGGCTCAGCAGCCGCATCTATGCGTGGGTGTGGACGTGGGCTTGGCAATGGCAGCTCTCAAGGCAAAGTGTTCATAAACATAGCTCGTAAACTTTGATGGTTAGCCAACAACAACAACAACAACAACAAAAACAGCAGTAATAGCAAAACACATGCAACTGAGTCTGCAGGTAAAAACGAACCAAAGGTCATCGGAGATAGCTTTCCAAGGGCCGTGCTTATTTAGCAGCTACTTTGCATACCGTGCAAACTCACAAATTGTTGATTTCGAATTAAAACTTTGGACAAGAAATATTCCTTCCTTGACACGAATTCACTGAGTATGGCGAGGATATTTCATTCATTCATTTAGGTTTAACTACGATATATAAATGTATTATGTAATCCGGAATCTTTCCACTCAAAACTCTAACGAAACCCTAAACATAAAACATGTTTCAAAAGCCCAATTCCTAAATTTCCATTATTTTTTTATATAGAAGAAAATTTTCTTTAAATATATAAAAATGTATAGATAAAAGACAGAAATCAACAAAAAATAAAAAATTAGAAAGAAAACTTTAAATTATTTATTTAATTATTTCAAGATAAACTAATGAAAATATTTATAAGAAATATAATTACTAAACAAACCAAAAATAAAATATATATATACATATTTTTAAAAATATATAAACTCGAATTTACAATTTTTTTGTATTCATTGCGAAAAATTTAGTTTTTACGAGGTATTTACTAAAATTAAAAATACTTCGGCTTTAGAATGCTATGTCTACGTATTTGCTTGCAGATGCAGTTTTTATTTCGTTTTGAAAATATAATTAATTAGCCGCAGTTTTGATGACCCTTATCAAAACTCGTTTGCCCGTGCTGCAATCGTAGTTAATAAATTTTTTTTTTAACTCGTTCGTAATTAACTTTTTCACGGGGCCAAACAAAATTTGAAGAGCTGCTGAAGGGGCGCAATTTGACTGTGGGTCTGCCATTATACAAAGGCAAAGTCGCTCATAAGCCTCTGCCCATTGGGAATTAGTGAAACGGGCGTAATATTATATAAACTCATGTTGATGTTGACCGGTGGAAGAAAAAAATATAAATTCTCTAAAACTGTTGGCACGCCATAGTCTATAGATAAACACTTATATTCCTTCTTAAAGAGCTTGAGCAGTATTTGCCGCACACTATGCAGGGCATCTCTTAGTCAGGCATACACACACTTCGACTACTATTATGGAACTGATTTTATTTCTACTTTTTGCTCTTCTGCCACTTACAGGTCCATAGAGACGCTACGTGTCGAAACGCCTGAGGAGTTCTATGCCCTCAAAGAGGCGCAAAAACTGAGCGGCCCCGATGACAGCCAACTCAATGCGGCACATGGAACAACAGCGACTATGGCAAGGCAACGCGGACAAGGCGACGGTGGCGCAGTGAATAGTACGGAGCATAAGCTACAGCTGAGGAAACTCAAGTTCAAACGAGAGATTCATGCTCTGGCGCTCGAGGGCGGGGATGTGGCGCGCGGCTACTGCTCCTGCGATGAGCAGTGGCCCAGCTTGTCCTCGCCCGCATCCACGACCACATCGGCGACCATGTCGCCCACGTTGACGGCTGGAAGTGCCAACGCGAATGCCAGCGGCGGCGGCATTGACAGCCTCGGCGGTAATGGCAACGTCAACGGCAACGGAATCGGAAACGGAAACGGAAACGGGATTGTGAAAATGGCGACATTGAAAAAGCGCGGCTCGGGCGCGAACGCTGCCGGCGCTCGCCTGAAGCAGCAGCATCATGTGCGCTTCTCCGACGAGAAGAACTTCTCGGACTAAGCCGAAGAGTACTCGGAAACTACTAGACTGCACCTAAGCTCTGTTTAATCTTAAGAGAAAATTTTCATAGCCTAAGCAACGGTTGAGAACTACGAAATAAGCTAAATATAAACAGAAAATAAAAATAAAAATATATATCAAATCACTGTTAAGCGAACCATAAGATTGGAGTAGAAAATGTAGCTAAAGTATGCTAGATGATAATTTAATGTAAATATATAGTCAAATAGCAGAAGATGTTAGTCAATGTTTAGTTTAGCTAACACTTAGATCCGTTGTGAATTTAATGAATATAAATATATAAATCGATGTATTTGAATATAACAATCTAGCGAGTCTGTAAGAGGCGAACGTATATGAATCTGAATATTTTACCGTTAAGTGTAGCACACAATTTTTTCTACCATTCAGCAAGAGTAATTAGCTAATAAATATATATATATATATGTAAACAAAGGTAAAATTATAAATGTTTTCAAGTAAATTCGAAATTTGGAGAGCAAATGCAAAGGTTGACTAAGAAATCAAATTGGCTTTCAACAATGTACATAGAAATAATTCCAAAATATTAATGAAAACTTAAACTAAAATGTGGTATTATTACTTCAAGTAAACAAAAAAAGATATATGAAATGAATATAAAAGAAATTCGAAATGCAGACAATTCAAGTATTAAACAAAAGCTCAGTGTAAACTGCATTCAATTTAAATAATAGTATAATTATAATAAATCAAATTGTTCATTATTTAATGAGCAGAAAAAACAGACTCATTCAACAGCGTAAAAACAAAAGATTTTTTCACACTTTCAAGTTGATTTTAATTGATTTATGAGTAACTTTAAATTGAATTTCTAAAGCAGGTAATATATTATGCTTTATATATCCCCCCCCCCCCTCTTCAATTACAACAAACTCTTAACAAATAATAAATAGTTATTGTGAAAATACAGGAAAAAAATTGGATTAAACTGAAATAATTGCATTCATGTGCTTGAAACACATTTCTAGTGTTTGCTTTGCATAATAAATTAATTTATTATTATTTTGTTTTATTTTATTTGTATGTAACTTAAAAAACATAAACTGATTTTAGTGCTCACATTGATATACATAAAAGTAACTGTAACGAACAAGAGCTTAATTTTAATCACTCAAAATAATGTTTTTATTCAAATTTGATTTGATTGCTCAATTGATTTTAACTATAATTAAACAAAATATAAAAAAATATATATATATATAAAATGTATTTATGGCAAAATTTATAATCGTCTAGTTACAAATATAAAAAATTATAAAACTAAGTCGTAATAATGAAACGTAAAAAATTAAATAAAAATTAAATAAAAAACAAAATGCGTCAAATAAACAAATACAACAAAACAAAAGTATTTATTGATTTAATTTACATTTTGATGTTGATTCTGAGTTTGGGTAAGAAGTAATACTAGAACAGGGCGTGGGTTCGACTCCTGATGTCCTAATGTCGGGTATTCTTCTTCTTCTTTTGTTGACAAACATCATACATGATTGTAGAAGTGCGAGCTCGGACTTTTATGGCAAATACAAGCTATGGAAGATTGGATTGGAGCTCAGGATATCTCCTAGTCGGGCACACCCAACGTGAGCTCTCTTGCTTGTTTATGTTAATGATTGATTTTCCAGTTCCTTATGCTGCTCTCATTATTTTGAGCAGCTTATAGATACCTGGCGCAGACTTAAATCGGATTTATTATTATTTTTTTCTATTTTTTTCAACCAGATCTGAAGCTGCTTGCTTTTAAGTTTTTATTGAGAATAGTGTGTTGTCTCCGCTTCTTGGCTAACAAATATTGAAATGAACTTAACAATCTCCGTTGCCAACACGATTTCGAAAACAAGTCTATAAATCAAAAGGTTTATAGCCCAAACGAAAATATCATAACAATAATCCTTTCAATCAAACCCTTGACGTCATCATCAGCCATACGATGTCCTCATTGACACATCGCAAACGGAGAGACAGAGAGAGAGGGGAGGGGGAAGGGGGAGTCCACAAAGCCTGTAAGACCATAAGTTTCGGCCATGGCCACGCCCAACGAAAGGGCTCAGGCATGATTTTATTTTAAATGTTTTCGCTTATTCATTCTCTGTTTTTCGTTCTGTTTTGCAATTTTAATAGCCGCTTTTATGGCCAGCGCGCAGCAGGCAGCGGTTATTAAATAAAGTTTTATGTGCCCAATAAAACAATGGGGCTGCAGTAAGGGAGGGGGGGGGGGGGGAGCAGAGTCGAGGAGGTAGGTGCATGTGTTGCATGTTTTTCAAGGTTGCCAAGGGCATGGCACCCATTATTGAGCTGCGTTCAGCTGGCAACTGCAAACATGCCTTGAAAGTTGCGTCTCGGCTAACCGCTCGCAGGAAATATCCTTCGCATTAGCTCACAAAGCAACCAGGCCCCAGCTTTTGCAGCCTGTTGATGTTTGTCCCAAACTATTCCAATTAAATTGCCAGCTAACAAAAAAATGCAATATATATATATAGATAAACGTATATATATACTGTGTATATACCAAACACTTTAAACTGCCCACTGGCTATGGCTGTTGCTGCTGCTGCTGCTGCTGCTGCTGTCCCTCTGTCGCCCTCAACCCAAAGGCTTTGCAGTTTAGCTCGTTGTTGTTTTTGCATGCGACATGACCAAAGAGACTACGAACATTATTATGTTAGCTCACTTCTCTTTTTCTCTTCTGTTTGCATGCATGTACCCTGAAGCATTAAAGGAAAGAACAGGGTATAATAAAATTAAGAGGACGAAGAGGCCGACATTAAAGCATATTAGTTGAACTTGTTCAGCGATATATATCTAGATATATATATATCTATATATCGCTATATTTCTATATATATCTATCTATCTATATATCTTTCTACTCATAGACAAAGCACAAGCAACTTTGCTATGCATCGATAACTCACAATAGTTAATTTATATTCATATTTAACAATTTAACCTCCTTTCGTTAAAGATTTTCCAGAAGCATTAAAACTTTAAGACTAAGGCAGCAAGGGTTTTAAAAGTCTATTAAGAATTCTTAATAGTAAATTATTAAGTTTGAGCTGTCTACCCCATCATAATGATATTAGCATGCAGGGTATTAGCTAGTCATACACTCTCGACGGCGCCTGGTTTACATGTTTTTTGTAGCTGATTTTTTTTTGTATTTTTTTTTTTTTTTTTTGCTGAAAGTTAAGCTCTGCCAAAGCTAAAGTTTTATGCGCAAATTTCATTACATATTTAAATTGTGTTGATGCAGGAGTGTGTGTGTTACACACACACAAACACACACACCCACACACACACACATTCACTCATGTATGGATGCTTGCAGGCATAATTAATTTAAAATTAAACACACTTGAAATATGTTGAGCCATTTTAATGGATGTCCCGTATCTAAAATTAAGTTGCAATTTTCAGTTTTGAAACATTTTCTTGTTGTTGTTGTTGCTCCTGTTTCCGTTGTTGTGTTGTAACAACGTTATTCATATATAGTTTGGTATTTTTTTGAGGTGTTCATTAATGCAATTACACGTGCTTCTCTTTGTTCATGAATCTCACTAAAATATAGTTTAAAAAAATGATTGACTGCATAATACCCGCACACATCCGATAGCAGGGAAAATTGAGTTATATATATTTATAATTTAATCAGTTTTTGTAGATTAAATCAGAAGTGATTGAACTGTATAGCATGGTTATGTTAGGCCTATGAACTTGTGAGAGAATCGTGAGAAAATTGCTTAAGAATTGCTAAAGTTTTAAAAATATGGAAGAGAAGGAATTCTTCGATTTGCTAATGTATTGATGTCTTTATACTAGAATAGATAATGAATTTTAACTCTCCTATTAAGGATAAATAAATTCTCAATTTGACACTCACTCATGCTAAGGCATCTTATATTTAAAATTTCAAAAGTCTTCAAGTTCAAGTAAAACATTGTATTTATTGAAGGATACTTACTATATATTATTGAATCCTCAACTCATTGCAGAGTATGTTTCAGTCTTTCAAAGCTGCTTATGTCAATATGAAGCACATTTTTTTAACTCAACTGCCAACTAAAAAAAAAAAACACGTAATTTTTCACTTAATTCATATTATATAAAATATGTCTGGCGATTCAATTATTTGTAATTAGTGCCTACCACTTGCTTCAATTCAAATAAAACTGTTTTAATTTTATTTGCTTGCCTTTTAAATTTAATTAAAATTTTTGCAAACTCTTGATAAAATGTAATAAAATAAACGCAGGCAGACATGAAATTAAGAATTAATTTGAATCGATTTGTTTGGGACATCAAAGGAATTTCCATCTCAATTCCGATTTTGTCTCTTAAAGAGAGCAGAAAGAAATACGATTCACACTTTAAATAAATTTTATGTGTCTATTGAAGTACTGTGAAAAATGGACAACAAGAAGATAAAGTAAATAATAAAAATAAGAAAGATTTTTCATTTTTTATTTAGATATATTAAAATATATTTATAAATGAAATTTAAAATGTTTATACAGAACCATTGAAAGCTATGAAGTCTGTAGTTTCCTCTGCCTCTATCGGGTTTGCTCTGTCTTTATATTTGTATGTCTCGTCCTCTTTCTCTCTCTCTCTCTCTCTCTCTCTCTCTCTCTCTCCTTTCTTTCTCTCTCTTTTGGCTATCTTTCTGTATGCCTCTGTTCAACTTTGTCTTTCTCTTTTCCTCTGTAACTATATTTGTTCACCTGTCTATGTTTCACTCTCTGTATTTGCCTCTGCTTCACACATTCTGTTTGTCTTTCTCTCTCCCTTTCTCCGTCACTCTATTGTTCCATCTCTTTGTCTCTATCCAACTACTCTCCATCTCTCCCTCGCCCTATCTCTCTTTTTTTTCTCTCTCCCCCTTTCTCTCTCTCTCTTCTACTGTCTCTGTCGCTCTGCCTTTATTTATTTCTGCCCTCCACTCTCTCTCTCTCTCTCCTTTCTTATACTACCCATTCTTATTCTCTCTCTCTCTATATCTATCTCTCCGTAGCCCGCCGAAATGTTGCAAATTGAACCAATTAGTAGATTCTCCGTCAATTTTGTAAGCCCAAATTCATATAACGTCCCCAACATAAAGGTGGCTTATAGAGGAGCTCATTAGTTATAAATATGAGTTTTTTATGGTTGGGCTAAAGACTCTCCCCCCACCCCCCCCCCCTCCTCCCACACTCCCGCATAAGGTGACAGTAAGCCCTTTTATTCTAAATGTTTTATTGCTCGAAATTTTACAAATTACTTTTTACGAGAATTATGCAAAAACATTCTCGTTGCCATTGTAAATGACACGCATAAAAACTTGACGACAGGTGTAGCAAATTATGATTATTATATTAAATACCGAGAGAGGACACCAAGCCCCTACTATCTACACACACTCACACACGCACACACACACACACACACAGAGTCACCTAACCAGCCATCAATTTGCTTTTGCTTGCTTTTCATGTTTCCGTTTCCCCCTCTCTCTCTCTCTCTCTCTCTCTCTCTCTGTCTCTCCGCGCGCATTCCGAAAGGAAAACTTTTCTTATATATCCAATGGAAATCTGGCATTGAGTGGGAGTGCAGCTTGTTTTATTTAACTTTCTCGGCATGGTTGTTCTTTTGTCGCGGTCTATTGAGTTCCTCTAAGTTTACAATAGCAAAACCTGTTTGTTTGCTCACTTGTAGCATGTAAAAGTAAATTTTTAAAAACTTCGTCCCCCACCCCTTTGCCCATTTACTGGAAAAAGCCTTCTCTAAAAATAAATGTATGTAAATATATTTACACTGTGAGCTTCAATTCGAGATTTTACTATTCTACTTGGAATGCCGAACCTGATTATAGAGAAAAACTTTTCTTTTTTTAAATTTTAAACTAATTGTAAATTGAAAACTTCTGCAAATATTTTAAATTTATTATAAATTTTGTTAATAAAAATAAAATATGTTGTTGCTTAACTCTTATTTAATTAAAGTATTTTCCTGAGTTAATTTATCATATATTTGGCACATTTTTCTTATGTACATTTGAATCATATTTATCTTTATATAAATATTTCTAAGCAGGATCATCAGTCGATCTGTTCGTCCTTGATAACATAGTTATCTCGTGAACTAGCAAGTCTTAAGACATTATAATTTTGCCATTTTATTTCGATAACTCATTCGTGTTCCAATTCGCAACTGAATTCGAAATTTTCTTATCGTTGAAGAGGTTTTATTATATATTGAATTACATTCAATAATTACATATTTATAAATATTTGCTAGCATATAAACACTTTCAAAAACTAGCAGAAGAAATCGATAACGGATTAAAATATTTTTGAAAATTAGTTTTTAGCTAATGTAGGGGTATATTTTTTTGGGGTAATATAGGATACATTCGACCCTAGCATTTCTACTCTCCTGCTCATTTTGCCATGATTCTTTAAGCAGAGTTCGACAGAATAGAAAATACATCCATGATCGAATACATATAGAAAGGATTCTCTCCTTTCAATTGGCTTCATACGATTCTATTCTGAATATTAATTTAAGCTTCATAATTCCTGAAATACAACATGAGGACAGCCGCCTGCTGGAACAGATGTCTAATGCAATTCGCACTTACTTAATGTTAATTAATTGTGCTCAGCATATTTTTCCGGCGACTTGGCGCGTTCAATTTACTCGACTCGATGCGACTCATTAAATTTTACTTCTAAGAGCGGCGTCTAATAGCTGCGACTTTCGAGCTTGCCTCCCACATGAAAGTCAAAAGTTTCCCAGCAACAACAACAACAACAACAACGGCAACAACGACAACAACATTGCACACAAGGTATGAAATTGTTTATTCTCCTATGGCTTACATGACGTATGCGCAATTTATGCCAGAGCAGAAAAATGAAGTCGAAGGCAGCAGCTGCGTGGGTCGCGGTAAGCGGTTTAAGTATATCCAAAACTTTTGCGTGCAAATGTGATGAATGCCTTGAGCCACCTTGCCACTTGCCACCTGTGATATAGCCGATATTATATATATTATATGATATATGTATATAATATTTAGAGCCAAGTGAAAGTTCAATTCATGCAGCCAGAAGTTCAAAAAGTTGTCGTAGAATAAACTGACTGTGATACATTTTTGAATGTTTCACTAATTATAGAATTTTTAACGTCTAGACGAGCTAAGTCCCTTCTAATACTCGCCCACAAAGTGAAAAGAGTATATTGGGTTCGTCCATCTGTCCGTCTGTTCGATTGGAGAGAGAAACAGTAAGTCGAAAAGTGAGGCAGCTATTGCAGAAAACTAATATGCACTTTTTACTTTTTGGGAGAGTATGCAAATGTCTATATTTCGTTGGAATATCTAGATTTTTATCTTCAGATTTTGCTCCTGAAGTAAAATATAATAAAAAATATGAATCTATATATAAATATCTTGATTTGAGTTTCCTTTTAATTGATTCAATTATTATTAATATATATCACATGCAAAAAATTATAATAATAATACCGATTTACTTCTAAAAATAATATCTGAAATAATTTAAATAGAAATTTGAATTGTTGTCGGTTAAAAGCTTTCGAATTTCAAGCTTTCAGCAAACGGGCACACTTTTTCCCTACTTAAACTGAAATATTATACTTATCAGATAAAATTTATTACATAAATAAGCACCCGGAAATTGAAATCCAAATTAACATAACAATTTTATTTAAATCATGTATTGCCTCTACAAATAAACCTAAATATTTACATCAAATATAGTAGAATTTGAATTGAATTTGAATTTACCGCCATTGTCAGCGTTGCCACATGTTTAATTTCAGTAAAATAAATTTCTATTAACAGATTTTCAACTCAAATTTTGTTAATTCTAATAACATCAAGTTTAATTGAAGCTTTTTTATTGCAAAGTTATTAAAAATTACAAAATTTCACTAAATATTTGTATGTTTGCCAGGGCTGCACTGACTAAATACGCATTTAGTATTTTTCGACGCGTTTTTGGTATTTTCAGTTCGGCCTGCCTGCTTCTTACATGACGTCGGCTTAGAGTTGCCACAGAGTGAATCAGTTTGCTAGAGACATTCGTGGTGTGAACATACGTTTGTGTGTTAGGGTTAGCAACAATTTCATTTGTGCTAACACTTGGCAACTCAAAATACACATGCACATGCATACATAGAAACATATGTAGATGCAGTGCATATAACAACAAAGCAGCGTACGAGTGGAAAGAGTACGAACAACAAAACGCAACAAGAAAGCAGAATATCAAGTGAAAAATGTAGCAACAAGAAAATACAAAATTGCGGTGCTGCCTGTATTAGTGTGTGTGAATTGACGCTCCTAGTGGGCGAGAACAGTTAACTGCGAGTTACTTAATGCCGTGGGTAATTTCTAAATATTGAGTTAATAAATAATTAAAATAATAACAACACCAACAACAACAACAACAATAAGAAAATCGAACCGAAGAAGCAAAAACGAAAAGCGCGTGTAAGAGAGCGAGAGAGAAAAGAAATTAAAGCAAACGATAAACACACGCACACACAGACACAGCTACATATATGTGTGTTTCACACACACGTGCCGCTGCCAGCGTCGACGCGCCGTCTGTTGTATGAGCAGAGTTGAGCCTCTATCTCCCCCACTCACTCACTCACTCTGTGAATGCGTGAATGCGTGTGTGTGTGTGTGTGTGCGTGTTAAGTGTAGGGGTGGGAGGGGAGCGCAGCTTGGCGAGTAAGCGAATAAGAAGAACAACATTTAATTTTGATATAAATTGCATGTTAAATGCTTGTGCCTCGTTTTGGGAGCATTTTGTGGGCCGCTGCTGAGTTGGCAACACGGTTAGCGAGCGCAAACACAAACACAAAAACACTCACACGCACACACACACATACACGCAAATACTGTCACATGTAGCCGAGCTGCGTGTCGTCGTCGTTCCTCTCTCGCCTGCTCACTCACTCGCTCGCTCGCTCTTTTGCCTGTTCGTTCGCACGTTCGTTCGTTCGTTCGCTCATTTCAATTTTCCTCAATGAATGAAAATTTTTCACGGTAAAGTGGTCGGCGCTGCGTCAGTCGCATTCGTGTTGTTTTGCTGTTTACGCGAGCAGCGCGGCGCAGTCAAACAAATGAAAATAAGAAACACAAAAATCAAACCCATCCGAATTTAAATTATAAACAAATACATTCTACACACTCTTATTATACTGTATATTGTATTCGTGGAGTTCTGCAAAAGCTCAATAATTTCTAAATATTTATAGGAACAAAATGATTCTGTATCATTTTGCATAACAAAAAGCACAGCGTTCGCAGCCCCTGGGCAGAATTAATAACAAGAGTGAAAAAGAAAAAGAAACCCACACACACACACACAGACTAACATAAGTGTACGCAGCCAGCTGAAGCAGCAGCAGACGGACGCCTACGTCAATAAGCGAAACGGTAAGCTAAATTCTCACCAAAAAATTGTCTCTCTCGCGCCAGCTTGCGCTCTGTGGGATTCTCTTTTAGTGTGTCTGTGGCTTGGCTTGTGTTGTGTTTTTGCCAATTGGAAAATTTCTTCATTCTTTGTTTTTCCACACGCGAAAATATTCTGACACACACAGTCACACGTAAGCATAGGAACTTGCACTTGCTATTACGACAGGCGGCGGCGACGGCAGCGACGTCGACAGCGACTTCGGCGCTTCATTCATTTCTACGTTGCGACACACACACTCACACACACACACAGAGACACGCATAGGCAGGCGTAAATAGTGATACTCTCGCACTCTCTCATGCTCGACTGCTCACTCATGCTGGATAAAATAGAGTGACCATAGTGCATTTGCTTTGTGTTGTAGCTGGTCAGGCCAGAAAAGGAGACAGAGAGAAAGAGAGAGAGAGAGAGAGAAAAGATATTTCGGTGTTCTAACTAATCTATTGTTATAATTGTTGTTGTTGTGTCTGCCCTGATGCTCACTACTTTATTAACATACAAATTATAGTAACAATACTAATTTTTGTCCATTTGTTGTTGTCTCCCATTATTTTTTTGTTTTCCCCTTACAATTTTCGCATAATATTTTGCTGAAAACAAAAGCCACAACAACAACAAAAAGTTCAGCTAAACAATATACAAATTATCAACATCGAAATGTGTATTTATATAACGTAAAACTGTGAACTACTAAAAGTAGCTAGTGAAACTTGAATACAGTGTAGTCTCAATAAATTAGAATAAAAATCAAATTAGCAGAATAAATCACTCATTTCGCACCAGTGTGGGTTCATCCATGTTCGTCGGCCCACGCACCACTGTGCAGCTCACTCAGTCGCATCTTGTGCAAGTGTGTGCAAGTGGCTTGTATAATTAGCACTCACTCACTCACACACACACACACACACTGCAGCAACTCTCTCTCTCCCTCTCACTCGCTCTCTGTCTCTCTTCTAATTTACATTTGATTGTGCGTGAGTGATAATTGCCAGTAAATTATCAACTGCACTTAGCAACAGCAAAAACAATGACAGTAATCCGGCGGCGAATAACGGCACATGCAGCAGCGTCGGCAGCGGCGGCGGCAGCAGCAGCAATAAGTGCGGCGAGCGCGCAGCGCGTGCTCAATTGACATTTATTATTTGAGTTTTTGTTCTCACTCGCTCACTATCCAATTGGATTTTTGTTGCTGCTATAATTATTTTGATTGACTCTTTTGTGAGCATATACGAGGGTCGCCATATGTGTGTGTGAGTGTGATTGTGTGTGTGTGTGTGTACGGTCGCTGCTTTTGTTTGGCAATACGAAAATTACAAATAAAAATACATGAAAATTAAACAACAGCAACAAAAAAAACGTTTGCAACAATTTGCTTTATGTTGCTGCTGCATTGCAATTGTTTGTAATTAGAGAACATTCGGAGTGGTCGAGTTTCTAGGAATTTTAATGAATCCCGCAAAAAAAAACGTTGTTTCATATAAACACAATTGGCACACACTCACACACACACACACACACCCACACACATTGATAACATTTAAAACAATTGCCAGACACGACAGCGACACTCGGCGCAATCGCCGATGTCGTTGTTGCATAAAAAAAAAGTTTAAAAAAAAATCTATTATATTCAAGAACGTTTCGGTTGACAGCTCACGACTGTGAAATACCCTGCTGTTTTCTTAGTACATTCAAGAGGTTACCAATGTATGTGCTTGTGTCTGTAGAGTAACGATTCTAAGATTATAATTTCAAATAAAAATCCAATACTCTTCACTTTTGCTAAACAAACAAGTCTTGCTAGCGATCGTAAATAAAGGAAAATAAATAAAAACTTAGGCGCATTCACAATATTTATTCACAATGCCGAAGTTTATCGAATAAACCTATTTTGTATGTACAGCTGTGTTCTCATGGAGTATAATAGTGCGACTGAGCACTGCATCTCTCTGGAATCTTCAAAAACAAATTAATTTCGTTTTCTTCTTTACATTCTATTCTAAACTTAAATTGGAGTTACTTTTTAATTTAGTTTATGTTTTGTGTAGTTCACCACTGCTATTTTAATGAACAGCACTGTATCTTTAATTTTTTTGCATATATTATATATATAAACACATATATTCTTTTCTTCCACTAACTCGACTTGAGCGAAAAGAGTTTATTATACGTCGCACGTTTTCTAGTTTTTTCTCTTTGTTTTTCTTTGTGGTATTCGAGCCTTGTAAGGCAGGACAAGTGCGTTGCCTATGGTCTATGATCTCTTGCAAGTTTCTCAACTACACTTAGAGAAATAATTGCTCGCTATGAGTGAGAAATCAAATATTTTACAGCTGTTGAAAAAGTTTATTTGTCTGAGATAGTGTTTTTATAACTAGCAATTGTACGAATCCAGTCTTGTCATTGATACACTGAAACTTAATGGATTAAAGGCAAATTAAATATTTCAACATTGTTAACTTCGTTTCCGTAGTTTAGTTACGCCTTTTACTGTTGTAGCTGAAGCTATTTAAGTCAACGCAGTATATGCAAAAAGATTTATGATATGCTTAAGCTGGTCAAAGCCTTGGAGCTGTCTTCTTAGACCTACAAATACATATATCCATATATCTGTATATTCATTTCAAAGCGTCTCGTATAATCCTCGACAACAGATTATTATTTACATTGCCAACAGTAGATCATTAAAGTCGACACGCACATATATACATAATACACATGCATACATATGTATATGGGTATACATACATATATATGCTCAACTTCAATATCAATCCATCACACATGAAGAGAGAAATAAAAACTGGAAATTGCCTAAATCCGTAGCAAAACAAGATCACGCAGGCCCCAGACAGACAGACAGAGATGAAAAATAAAACAGAAATATAAACACAAAATGAAAAGAAAAGCATTTGTAATGGCCGTATCCATGTGTGTGTGTGTGTGTGTGTGTGTGTGTGTGTGTGTGTGTGTGTGTGTGTGTGTGTGATGAGCTTTGTTGTTGAGGCTCTATCAAAAAATAAAAACTCCATGCTCGAGTCCAAATGCCCATGGCATCATATGGCCAGCAACAACAACAACGCTGCACAGAAGAAGAGGAAGAAGCAGAAGACGGCAAAGCAGCGAACCGACAGCAAAAGGCAGACAGTAGTAAATCAACTAAATGATGCATTCTTTAAGAGTCACAGTGGAAGGGTATATTGACAAAGTCATACAGTTTGCAATATAATAACTTTTATTGCTATAAATTATATAATATTATATGTAATATAATATATTATATAATGGCAAATAACAGAGTCTGCTTGACTAACAAATTGTAAAAAAAAAAAAAAAAATCGTATATTATTTATGGCGAACAAAGAGTTAGGGTATTTAAGAGTCGATGTCATCTCGGGCAGCTCTTCGCTGCGAGCATCATTTGTAATGTCTGCGCTGAGGGCAACCGCAAACGATCTCTTGGCACATTGGGCCCTCAAGTCCCAGTGCAGATCGCATCAACAATCAGCGCAAGATCCGAGCACTCGTGAGCATTAGCTGCTCCATTGTAAGCTGCGGATGGCAACAACAGCAGCAAGACCAGCAGCAGCCAAAAAAACAGAAGAAGAAAAGTTTCGATAAGCAGCGACGCGTCGCGTCGCGTATACGCAGCGTAGTGAGCGCTTGCCTCTGTATGTGTGTGTGTGTGTGTGTGTGTGCACGAGTGTGTTTGTGCGCCATTGTGTTTGCTGCTGTTGCTGTTGTAGTTGTAGTTGTTGCTTTACTACATACTATAGTATAGTAGGTACTATGTACGTTTAACACCAGTAGCTGTCTGACAGCTTGGCTGCCGACAGCGTCGCGCGTTGTTGTTGTTGTTTTTTTTATATTTATTTTATGCTGGCTTTTTTTGTTCGATTTTTTCCTCTTTTTTGTGATTTTTGAAGTTCAAGAATATGAAAAGAAAACGCGTAAAATGAACTAAACGAAAAAAGGTAGCCGAGTATGTGATGTTGCCAACGCATGCTCTCTGTGTACTTAAGCGTTCATATATACACACACACGCATGCCTGTGCATGTGTGTGTGTGTGTGTGTGGGTTTGTGACGCTGGCGGCGATTACATATGAGCGTGTATAACCCGTAAGCGCTGTCGCGGTCGCCGTCGCCGTCGCTCTCGCACTTCTGTTTCTTGGTGCTTTTCTTCTTCGTTTCATCTTCTTGTTGGCTTTTGGTCATTTTGTTTGGATTTGTGTGCTGCACACACACACACACAGTCACACACACACACATGTTTTTGTGTAAGTTTGAACCGGTTTCACATTGCGTTAGTTGCCGTTTTCTGTAGCTCCTGACATTCTTGTTGCTGTTTTTGTTGTACGTGTAACTTGTCGATACGTTCATTTGTTGTTGTTGTTGCCGTTCCTGTTGTTGTTATTCGCTTGGCCGCCGCAGCATTCTACAAATACTACAGCAACCAGTTGTATTACAACTTCTTATACCACGTTTCGACCATTGGAGTCTGTAAATAATGTGTTTCTTTTTCCCCACTAAATCTTGATGTGAGTCCGAGTATAGGTGTGTATGTGTGTGTGTGTGTGTGTGTGTTGCGAGCTCAGACAAATACTGGAATGTGATTGTGTATTTTTGGTAGAATGAGCTTAAATAATCTAACAATTAACTTTTATAAAGATTTATAATATTTTTACATTTCAAATAAAGACCTAAAGATCTTCAATTTAAAGAGAAAAATAAATAAAATGAAATTCCCTTTTCAAATCAGTTATAGTTAGTTCCCAAAAGTTGCGATAAGACAATAGTAACAATTGCAAAATATTATAAAACTCGAGTAAAAATACATAAGACAGAGTTAAGATAAACCGACATCCGTCATAGTTCTCTCTCTTGATATACTAACTCTCTCTCTCTCTCTCTCTCTCTCTCTCTCTCTCTCTCTCTCTCTCTCTCTCTCTCTCTCTCTCTCTCTCTCTCTCTCTCTCTCTCTCTCTCTCTCTCTCTCTCTCTCTCTCTCTCTCTCTCTCTCTCTTTCTTATCGACATTTCTTATTATATAAACTCTTAAGCAATATTATTTCAGATCTTTACATTAATGAGTCAATCATTTTAACACTCTCCATAGTTATTGCACGAGTCTGATTCATGTTAGTTTCTGAACCGCATTTGTTCCATTCATTGCCCCCGTTCTAGTTCTAATGGTTCAGAAAAAACGTTGAAGTTCCTTGAATTGATGTCTAATAAAGCATATTTTAGGCTACAGCTTGGAAACTTTGGTTTCTTTAGAATCGGACACTTAAAAGTGAAACCAGAAATAGCTAAAGAGCCAGGCCAGGCCAGGCTTAAATATGCTTTTCAGTATGCACACATTCGTGTTGCCAATTCATATGTAAATATTATGGCAGTCCATTAGCATTTAAAGTGCAGTTCATATCATAAAGGCCTAATTCAATGCATCTTTTGTTTATGTATTTTTGGCTTTTGTTTTCTTGTTCAAGTCCTCCTCAACTGCTTCCAAACTCAATCACACAATTTATGGTGCTCCTCAGTCGCCGTCATGCTGAGTGACCCTAATCCGCACCTGTATTTCTAAAGACAACAACTTCACTCAGCGTAGCCCGAATCATGCGTTCTGTAGTCTCCAGCCATCTCAGACGGCGCTGCTGTCAGCGTTTTCGGGATCATTAATAACGTCTGACTCTGTCGCCCAATATTTTGTTTCGAGATCCCTCTCTCGCTCTCGCTCTCTCTCTCCCTCCCTCTCTCCCTCTCTCTCTCTCTCTCTCTCTCTCTCTCTCCTTCTCTCTCTGTGCCTTCTGTTTAGCAGAACCGGAATATTCAAGAAGGAAACAAGAAGTTGCCACTCACTGGCTGAGAGGACAGAGCTGCTCTCCATTGTCGCTCGATCCCAGCATAGTCTCTGCGTTTTCTAATGCGATCGGCTCAGTGCTCGTATTAGAATATGTATTTGTATGTGTGTGTGTGTGTGTGTGTGCATGTATGTGTGTTAGTGTGTTTGCACAAAGGCTGCTCTTTGTCTGCTACGAACTGGAACTCGAGCTGAAGCCAAACTCGGACTCGAACTCGAACTTGCGATTGGTCCCAGTCTCTTTAGTCCATCAATGTCTGGGACTTAAATACCCTGTAACCGTTCAAGATGGTTTAACAAAACACCTTATGACAATTATCCATTCGGATGTGTTCTATGTGTTCGATAGCCTAAGAAAATCTTAGAAGAGTTTTGTGAATGTGAATAATCTGAATATATCTTCATTTTCTATCAACTTTCACTAGCTCAAATTTATTTTAAATTTAGTAAGATTCTTTTATATTGCATTCTTTCTAACCGAGGGCATCTGTGCAGTCTGTAAAGTCAGTTATTCTCCTTTTTTATCTACAAACATTTTGAGCCTCTGCCTGTGCCGCTGCTACTCTGTGGTGTAAATCGTACGCATAAATACTTGGGGCATGCGTTATGCCTATTTATACTCTCCTTTTATTGGCTGCTGACCTGCCTCTGGCTGCCTCGAGCTCCGCTGTGCCCTGCTCGGCAATGAGTAAGCGCGCGCCCTCATTAGCATTGGAGCATTATTCACAACACTTAAAAGCCCCTATTTTATTTCTTCTTTTTTCTCTATTATTTTCGTTTATTTTTCCTTTTTGTGTAGCCGATAAGCCCATAGGGACTTGTTTCAAAATATATATATATATATATATATATATACAAAAAAAAAATAACAAATGGGTATCATCAGGCAACATTTACTGGGTGTCGTCTTTGAGCTTCAATTCGAGTTTGCAGCGCATTTCCTAGAATATCCCAAAATAAAGGCAAAACTTGTTTCAAATGCCGGCTCCAAAAAAAGAACCAAAAACTTCCAATGTTTGCCAGCTGAATATCATAAATTATGGAATTTGGTTTTCTTCAAAAACCGGTCTTCGTCTAATATGCTGTAATAAAAATCTACAAACATACAGGAAATTCGATCTGATCGGTAGCTCAATATAAACAACAACAACCAAATTATTTCTGTACAAGTTTTCGGGTTATTTCATGATTTAAATTGATGAACCTTACCGAATAAGTTAAGGCACTTAAAATCGATCGATTTTAGTACAACAATTTAGGTTAATGCAATCTGAATACCTTTCACATTTTCTTCATAATATGATAATATTATATATTTTATTTATAATATTTATATAAATAGAATTTATATTTATAAAAAAAAAAGAATTAAGTAAAAAATCAAATTGAATTTCATGAAATTAAAACGAAAATGATAAGACTTTTTGATTTATAACCGTTTAATATATACTAGATGTTTAACTGTGAATACTATGTATATATATATATATATATATATATATATATATATATATATTAATGCGAAATTTATTTATTTCTATCATCCAATTATAAATAAAAAACATAATATTTAGTTTTTCAGGAACGCTTTAACTATGCTATATTTGTTGCTCAATATTTAAATGAAATATAAAATAGATCCATTCCATTTCCATTCCAACCGGTTACGGGTTACGAATCGGTTCTATTATGAAAGCATACCTAGCATACCTTATAATATATTATATATATTTGATATTATATATAAATATATATTGACTTTAAAGATATTTAAATAAATTATAGATATTTATACATATTTTCCTACATTTCCTGTTAAGGAATTTTCGCCTCTGACATTTCAATTTCACCAATCAAATATATGTAAAATATTTTATTACAGTCAAACAGTATTTTCATTTCAGTGAAAAAAAAGGCATCAATTATTTCTGGGCTAAATATTAAATTACACAAAAAGAAAATTTAAAATGAAACATTTGTTTATATTATTCCATCAGAAAGCAAAAAGAGATATAAAATATCCTGTTAACAATGATTTAATTTGCGTATAGTTTTGAAGTTTTCGTAGCTTTGAAAAAAAAAAAAGTGCCACGAGCTAGTTGTTCAAAGGTATTCAATTACACACCCAATTAATTATAGTACACACTTTATAGTATATACGCTTTGGGCGATAGTTTTTACAGATTAGCAGATGTTTGCTTTGCTCGACCATAGAGATTTCGCCTGAGGCAAAATAAATACAAACAAAATTATTTAAAGCCACAATCATTCCAGTCTGCATATGCATGTGTGTGGGCATATGTTCAATGAATACAAATAAAATAAAGCGAAGAGGTAAAAAGAAGGCGAAATTAAATAATCAACAATTAAATGGAGGCAGCAAATGAAACAATCGAAAGAAAAGGCCTGATAAGTTCGTATGTAATTTAAATTTGTATTTCATATTGATAAGCTGCCGTACACAAGGTATACACGCCATATGTATAGGGCTAGTATATACATATATATTATATATGTGCAAAGTAAGTGTGTGCTGGGCCGCGTGTTGCGCCTATGTACAGCAAATTTTATTGACTGCGATGCTCAGTTGGACAGAGACGGGAGATCGAGCTAGTACTGTCACATTGTTTGTCATTCTGTCAGCCAGTCAATCAGTTAATCAATTTCGTCTGTGCTATCAGTTTGTCTGGAATCGAAATACTTTCACAGGGCTGTAAATATATTTCAGGGCTTGTCCCATCACACATCACACACATGCTATATAGATTCAGATAGAAATTTGTATCTATATCAGTCAGTTCCGATATATAGTAAAGCTCCTAGTGCTGGGGTAAGTGTATGTGTGCCCGTCTGTCTGTAAATGTAATTCTAGGGGCTTTTAACTGCACAACTTACGATATATACAAGTATATACATATGTATTTGTGTACATTTGTATCCGTGTAAGCTATTGCAAACAAACCTATGCATATAGACACACATGCGATGAATTCATTCTTAATGAAAAGCACATCATTCACTCGCTTATACACACACTCACACACACACACGCACACACAAACTGTTAAGTGTGTATATATGTATTTATTATAAAGTTTTATCTGTTTCGTAGCGGAATGAATGAAAGGCGCTTGGGTCATAAAATTTATTGTTTTCAGTAGTTTTTCAACTCTGAGCAGAGACGGCGAATCCCATTTTCAAATATTAAGCGTATTTTATTTCCTATTAATACAATAAAACATTATTAATACAATAAAACATTTGCACCTACATTTATTTATAACACATTTAATTGAATCACAAGTAATATATTATATTTGTTCAGGGAATTTAGAATAAATCAAGAATGCCCTGAAAAATGATATAATAATTAGATGGGACTCACAACTAACTAACTTATCTAGCTATTTATATATAATAAATACACTTTTCTAATGGATATTGTTTGATTCCAACTGACGAGCTGGTAAATATTTTATAAGAACACATTACTTTGCTAGAAATGTTGAAACAAGTCTCAATTATTTAATCAACAATTCGTTTAGAAAAATCGGCGTATCGTAGAGTCGTCAACTGTGTTCTTTTGGCTTTCCCTTGCAATCAGCTGATATTGCGAAATATCCAAATTTATAGATTAAAGCAAATCAACTTAAATATAGATCCTTCAACGAATTCGCCCATAGTAAATATGTAATCGTAGAAACTGCTAACTTTTTGGTTGATTAGAATTAAAAATACCTTTCAAAAAGAAATCGAAAATTCCATTTATTTATTATAAAAATATTTAAAAGCTTCAGATCTATGTGTAAATATTTTTATTATGGTTTATTCTTCTTAGATCTTTATATTTTGTTAAAAAAAATTATTTTAAAAATGTTTCTATTGACATATACAATATATTATAATGATAGGGAATTAAATTTCAAGAGAAAAAATACAACCAAATGCGACAAATATTATAAATCAATAGTAAATCGACAAATGCCATAGACTCGATTGAAATTCTAAGTGGCGCCTATGCATTAGCCATGCAAAGAGTCAATATAATGCGGTACAAAAGTAACCTCAATGATTCTGATGGTAACTCTGCTCGTTTAGTGACTGATCATCAGTTTTGTGCATACAAATGCCCAGTTATATATATATATATATATATTATATATATAAATAGCTCAAAGAGCGCTTAAGCAATTTCCTTGACTATTTTGGCGTCTTGGCCGAGTTGTGCGTGCTATAAAGCGCCACAGTGCTAAAAAAAATTGTATACGGGTTTCTACACGTTTCATACAGGTATGCATACATACATACATATATATATATACTTATATATATATACTTATATATATATATCAATATATTATATACATTTATATTTATATTTGTGTATAGAATATATATGGTTATCGGTTCATATAGCATATCTACACTTATTACTCACGGCACGTCACAACAAATATAAATAAAATATTAAAATACACACGCAGAGACACGACAGCGACAACGACAACGAAACGAAACGAAAACTAAATACAAACGAAGCTCCAACGATAACTCGAAATTAAGATATGCTTAAAAAGCAAAAGAAACTCGCACATGGCTGTGGGCCATGGGGCTCGATTGGGGGCTGATTGGGCGGGGAGATGGCTAATTCGGTAAAGACTCCAGCGGCTGCCTCGTAAACTTGTTGACAACAACTTTGCTCGATTATCGTTGTGTGATTGTTTGTGAGTATCTGCGTGTGTGTGTGTGTGTGTGTGTGTGGCACGGTGTTTTTTTTTTGTTGGGTGCCGTTGAGAATCGGCTGTTACTTTATCTATAAAAGTGCGGTTAATGGTGACAGAGTATGTACGTGTGTGTGTGTGGGCTGTCTATCTGTGTGTGTGTGTGTGTGTGTGTGTTTTTCTGGTCTGAGCAGCGGTACGTTTTGTCCTACTAATGGGTGGATCGCTAAGTCATGAATCGAATATATTTAGTGTCAAATCTTTTTTGAATACTCAAACTCAAGTTGTTATACACATATATTATTTATTTATATTTCCTTAATTTGTAACAGATTTTTAAAGATTCAGATGCAGACATCTCTTTTCTTACGTTTTCATTTAATGAAATATGAAGATAATTTGTTTGGTCGTATTGCGATTTATGTTCTGATATCTTATCTGATCAGAATTAAGTAATAAATATGAAATCTCTTGCGATTAAGATTCTAAGTTCGATAGTCTCAGTTGTTGGTCAGCTCGATTAGATTGCTCTGATCATAACTTGTCAGACAACCCTCGCCCGTGTATAATTTGTAGTCAGCAATACTCTTTGCTGATATGGCATTTAAAGCACTATTGTTGCTTTTGTTGCCTTGCCATATCATAGTATTATAAATACATATATGGCGAGGGGGCCTGATTAGTCTTAACTCGTCCGTCTGTCGCTCGGTGCGTCGTCTGATTGGACGAGCTCGCGAGTCAGTCAGTCAGTCAGTCAGTCAATTGGTCGCTCATTTGTACGCAGCAGTGTCATTCATTTGCCATTTCAAGTGCTATGCACACTCATGAAATATATATACACATTTACTATATACATCTGTGTATATGTTAGAGTTCGAGCTGTTGTACGTATAAATAAATAAGTATATATGAAATCCATTATAGTGCCGGCAGTAGTTGCTCATTTCGCTCGGTAATAAGCTTTACAGTGTCGCTGCAGTCGAGTTGTGGCAGCCAGTTATTCATTAATAAGTTGTTTAGATGTCAATTGCTAAACAGTGAGTGCTTAAAGTATACACATGTTAATGTAAATGCCCAAGCAACGTCTACACATATCGAACAACATTTCTTGCGCACTGACTCAACTATTTAAAATTCACTTATGCAAATTGTGCATCATTATGAAAATTACAGGTCTATCAGTGTGTGTGTGTGCGCGAGTGTGTGTGCTTTATTAGTACAACTCTCGTTGTGTGTTATAATTTCTCGATTATATTCCCCGCACTCACCTCACGCCACAATCCAATCCAAATTGACGACTTATTCAAGCGAAAGCCGTTTGCTGCATATTCTTTTTTTTAGTGTTATTGATTTCCGTTGCAATCTACATAAATCAGGTGTGGTCGTCTGGCGAAATACAAATATTTATACTCTAATTGTAGCAACAGTAACTGAATGTATTTTCAAAGCGTGAAATGTGATAAAAACAACATTGTCATTTTACTATTCCTAATATTATTCCTTATTTGAGTACTATATCATATTATGAGAGTGTTTATAGGGTCCAAGTCCAAGTTTATCTAAGGTATGCAGCTGTAAATGAGCTTTTTGTTTAATTAAAAGAAAAACTACGAGTTTCTCTTATTCTGTTTATATATCTCACTATTTCCGTTAATAGTTTTATTGATATTCATCTAGAACTTTCAAAAGGCTCGCAAAATAGTAATATTATTATTATTATTTACTGAATCATATAAAATTCTTGGGGTTTATTAAAAACTATAATTAAATTGCATTCTTGCTGCAGCTATAATTGTACACAGATAAAAAGTTCATTGTACTCCTCCTATAGAACATGTACACAATTCTATAGCTTTACGTAAAGTTATAAATAAATATATTTATAGAAATCTCTTAGCCAGTATTTGTAATAATTCTATATTATTTTCTGTTGAACTTGCTTTAATTATACATCAACTTAATATTCTTTAAGAGCATTTACTCTTATGCATCACTCTCTGACTTAGTTAGGGAAATATATTTAATGTATCGGGCCTAGATGTCGCTGTATTGGCTTTCCAACTCAAACAGAGCAATGCATGAGGGGAACAATAAAATTATCGTGCAATCAGCTCGAAACGACTTCATCAATCAAGTGGCCAATAAATCATACAATAAATTACTTTAATATCAAGACAAAGCGGTGTCAACCCCAACCCCAAAGCACCCACAATAGACACGTTTCTACTTTACATTTTCGCTTTACAATAATGTCGACCAAATCGAACAGCGAGCTCAATGTTCTTACATATATATAACTACATATTATAGTTCTTTTAGTAAAAAAAATTATCTTGCTTATAGAGTGTAAAAATATAAAATAATTGAATTGAAATTGTTTTTTTCTACAAATAAACATAATAATAATAATTAATAACATTTTTTAAATATCATAACGTACATAATATCTTAGTTATTAATAGAGCATACAACGACTCTGCTCTATAAACACTCTGAAATGTTAAGATTAAAGTTGGCCGAATACGATATCTGATGCAATTTTTGTTTGGTTTTGTTTTGATCCAAATCAAATGTTCTTTTTAATTCCGTTTAGAGCACTTTTACGATTGACTGCACATTCCATGCGAGCCACCATATGCCGTCGACATTTGTAAGGTTTAGACATCTAATTAGGGTATGGACTTAAGTTCCTTAGCATGAACCCGTTAGTGGGGGGCTCTCGGGTAGAAATACACACACAATTTACTGCTTCGGGCTACCTGTTAAATCGTAAAGTAAACAATAAGCATGAGGAACACTTAAGAGAACACACACACACGCACGCACACACACGCACACACTTGCAGTTGCCACCTCCTGCCTTTCCACTTGAAAGGTAAATAAGCCCAAGTGCCGACCAGCCTCAGCCTCCCACTCCATTTCGGAGCCGAGTGCAGCCGTGTGTGTACTTTTTCTCGAAACGGTAGCGACTACACACGCACACACACTCCACCCCTTGGCTACAGCCGTAGTTGGCCTTTAACTTTCGGTTTTATGTAATGGACACAGAATTCACTTAAATGCGGCAGTAAATACTCCAAACTATCTACTCGAGAACGATTGCAGCATGTTTAGATACTTTTTCGTTTTCTCCTCTTTTTTTTAACTGACGAGAAAATCCTACAACTCTTCTTCTCTGTCTGCTGCTATTACTTCTGCTTCTCCTTGACTGCTGTTGTTGTTTTTTGTGCTCAGCCATTATTTATATTGGTATTATTCAAGCTTAATGTATAGGTATGTATATACACCCATATAGAGTAGCGCATCGGAAACTTTGGCCAGTTGTGTATACATATATCGCTGGCCATGTGTGTGAGTGTGCTGTTTGTTGTGTATCTATAGTAAACAAATGCGCGTAAAAAATACACACGGCCAGCGAAAATTGGTTGCCTGGAAAAAAGAGGAAGAAGAAGAAGAGCAGGCCAGCGAATAATAACAAAAAATAAAAGGAGAAAAATGTATTAATGAAACAACAACAAGAAGTAGAAGGAAGACTTCGTTAGTGTTGCTAGTGGACCCAAGCAACCCGTCGCTTGCTGTTGTGATACCCTAGAGACGCTGTCGAAGAAGGGAGTTCTATCCGTAAGCCAAATATGATACAGTTAGTAGACTTTAAAACTATGAAGTGTTATTCTACTAGCGATGACTATCAAGAAAGTTCTCTAGATATATAGATATATATTCAAGATCAAATTACAAAAAGTCGTATACTTCGAATCGTAGGGAACAGTTGCACTTGTTGCTTCGAAATTGATGCGTAGTATATATAAATTCTGCAAATTTTATAAATAATCATAGATACAATATAAATGTATCTACAATATTGTATCTCTAATGAGTGAAAACAGATATAGTATCTATAGAGATACGTTTTACAATAAATAGTTCTATCTGTTAGCGTTTAATGGTCGTTTAATGGCTTGTGGCATACCTGCAGGGTAGCTGCTAGTCAAGCATTGACGTATGCGAGCTCTCAATGTTTTTGCGCTTGCTGTGCTGTGGCACGCTGCCCTGTCTGCTTATCTAGATACATGCGCGTCGCAACGCATCCACATCGCCTCGATGGGGCGACGGCGGGGGTTGCGTGACGGCAATGTGGAGAAGCTCCACGATTCTGGACTGGCACTGGGATCTGTTGTTGCCACCATCATTCTCGTTCTCATCATCATCATCATCATTATCATTATCATCATCATCATCATTGTCGTCGCCAGCGTATGCGTAAAAATTCTTTGAGTAGCGCGCGCGTAAAAACGTAAACGCAAACCTGAAAAGCACTGCAAAGACTTGTGTCTGCTTGATGTGTTAAAGGAATGAGAGTCGATATGCTCACACACACTCACTTACACACACTTATAGTAATACTTATATACACATTTTTTGTTATTGCCAACAATTGTGCAGTCAGTAGGTCCGCAACAGAAACATCGTCATCCGGCATATCTGTGAGATTCTCTTTTCGCTTCTCTCGTAGTTTGTAGTTGGTGCGACTCTTTCTTTCGCTGCCATATATTCAGCACAGAAATATCAATCCGTTCGTGTCTGCAACCGGTTTTATCACTTATTTATTTATGAATTGCACAGAAATTCAAGAATTTTTGTCGATCAGCATGACGAATTGTGGTAGCCTTTAAGGTAGAACGAAAAAATACTAATCAATTATTGGTATTATCGCTATTCGCGCATCGTATTACAACTATAAAGTGTACCAGAAAAACTGAGGTAACAAAAAAATATGTAAAGCTTATAAAAATGTCAAATAAATCCTTTGGCTCATCACTTTATGAATTGAATTATAATCAAATATATGTAAAGCCTATAAATACAACAAAAAACCTCCTTTGGTTCATCGTTTTATGAATTGAATTATAATCAACGCATGTAAATTATAATTAAGAATAACTTCTGCTAATTCAATTAACTTTTCTCCTTTGATAAAATTAAAATAAAAAACCAGAATTTGCACATTAACTAAAATTAAAAACTAAAGAGATTAAACAATAATATATGAGAGATACAATTAACTAAGTCGTTAAATAAGCTAAGTAATTGCAATAAATTAATTAAGCAAATTAAATAAGAAACGTTCTCAACCTACGAATGAAAAACGTACGTGCGAAATGTAAAAAAAATATAATAATAAATAATATAATAAATGTATTTATATATATTCATATTATATATATATCTGGAATATCGTACAACACGTTTCGTTCATTTTTAATTCATGAAACTTATTTCACGCCACCAGGCAACAAAGACAAAAATAAAGCAGCAACTGAAAAACAATAAAACATTCGTACGAAATATACATAGAGACACATACATAGCTAGGTATACGCATCTGTGTGTATGCCGTGTGCACACGCACACCCATGCACACATTTGTATATGGCATGTGGCATATACGTTTGTTTATAACTATATTTGTTTTGATATAGCCAGAACACACACTCTTAATGACTATATGTATCTGCGCCAGCCGGCGTCGGCAGCTGTATGTCTATCTATAAATTTGCCAAAAAACAAAAGGAAGAACCAAAATAAACTATACGCAAGAGAGCGAAAACAGCAATAACAACGACAGAGACCAAATGCATTTTATCTTCAATCATTTTAAATTCTATTTCATGTCTCCACATATTGTATATTGGTTTTATTTTGACGCCGAGCACATAATCATTTCGGTGAAATAATTAAAAACAAGCAAGTGGCAAGCAGGTGCAAGCGACTGCCCAATACACGTCCGAATCAAGCTCTATATACTATTTATTTAGTTTTTGTGTGAGTCTGAAAACCGAAATACCCCTTATCTATAAGACTGCAGCTACGAAGGAACCGAATCGTGTGATTTTTCATTCATGCGCTGATCGTGGGACGCAACATTTCAATATCTTTGCACAAATACCTAGTATACAAACACATCAATATATATATATATATATATTTTCGCAGAAAGCAGCCCATATAGTGTGTATGTGTGTGTAGTGTGTGAGTGTGTGGCATATCTATATGGTCGTATACTCGTATTTACACACTTTCTGCCTGCCTTTGACGTCTGTTTTTGGTGGTGCGCTCCACACGCGTCAACACTCTCGGCTCTCGGGCCGTCCCCACCGGCCACCGCCCACCGATCACCGCCCACCGCCCACCCACCTGGCGGGCACATATTTTAGCAAAATTTTTAATACATTTTAATGCTGCGTAAATAATGCCAGCGAACCAATTGCCGCGACCGCGTGCGCTCGCAAGTTTAGGCAAAGCGATAAAAGAAAATAAATAAATAAATTAATACATAAATATTTTCATTCTTTTTTTCGCTTGAATTAAGGTTTTTTCTTTAGTCATGTATTAATTGTATTTTTTCTTTCTTTCTTTTGATGAGAGTAAATATTTTTGCATACCGGAAAAATACCTCAGCGCGACCATTTGTTGCTCCACACAGAATGAAGCCACGCCCCTGCTTAAATGCGTAAACATAGTAGCTTAAAATATACAGCATCAAATGAAAGGCTTTAAATTAGTTTTAAATGGAAATAAAATAGGTTTATGGAAGTCTAATTTAAAATCCATTTACTGTTTAGCTTTGAGGACTTGAATCAAACTATATAAATAAAAGCTTTCGAACATAAATAAATGTTATTGTTATTGTATTTTATTTATTTCTGTTATTTATGTTAGCTAAACTGAGCGATCAGCAATTGTGTTTACTTCCATAAATCATAATCCATTGAACTTGCGCGATAATCAGTGAACGATACAGTTAACTCGATCATTAATAGTGCTCACTGCCTAGTTATTCAATCGTTCATGAACGATTCGTTTTATTCAGGCGTTCATAAACGATTCGTTCTATTAGGTTGTGCAACTGTTTATGAATATATATATATAGGTATATATACAAAGCTGTTCAGCTGTCGTTCATAAACAACGAAATAGGTGACCAATCACAATTGTTTATGACAAACTATTGTAAATGGCAAATATCGCATTGAATTAGTGAGTTTGTGCATGCAATGTGCTCACAATTAGGTAATTAATAAACGAATTTGTTCAGTAATTGTGAACTAGAATATTGAAAAAGAAATTTATATGCTTGAAATAAATATTTCTACAAAGATTCGTCAAATATGAACTATATATCAGAATACCCCATTGCCATTTCCAACCAGATGCAGTAAAGCCTTTGTAATTTGATTATACCATACTCTCTTGGCGTGACTAATTCGTATGAATATATTTGATTCATAAACTAAAAACTCAAATAAAATCAAATTGAAGCTTAAATCTTTGGTAAACAGTTTGCACAAACTGCGTCTATTGAAAGCAAATATTTGGCAAATTTGTATTTTTACTCCCAGTTAAAGTGTTCGTCAATCAAATTTAACTACAATGTGTAAATAGTTTTGTATTTTGCTTGCTGAACATATTTTTGCCATTTCAGTTTCAGTTTTAGTTTTATGCCTGGAAAAGCAATGAAATTTTCATATTTTGTTTGCATTTCATTTGCAAGTAGCTCTGATTTGGATTTCAATTTTGACGCGTTGTGTAATAAAATACAGTCTATTTACAACTTGTGGGATTTGTGAATAATAATTTTACACCCCGCTCATTGTTGGCGCCACTCAATTAGGCTACAATAACAACAACAGCACAAGCAAAGTGAGAAGGCGTCATTATGTCGCCATCAGTCAAAGTTCATATTTGCTTTGCATGTTTATCTGTGTGTGAGTGAGTGTGTGAATGTTGTGTGTGTGTGTGCATAAATTATATAAAGATTAAACATATGTATCAGTCGTGCATATCTATAACATAGTTGTTCTCGCCGTTGTTGTGCCCGTCAAATGTCTTTTGACCAAATTGAGCTGTGTTAAGTTTCACGCAGGCACACGATATGCCACAGCTGCTGTCTGTCTTATTAAATGAGAAGTATGCAAAAATCAACAAAATAAAACTATATACATACACACAAATATATATATAATATATATATATATGTGTGTCTATGTATATGCATAAATATTTTAATCAAGACAGCCTGTAATTATAAGCGGCAGAAGTAATTTTTGCAAATTTCTTGGAAACCCATACAAAGCATGCCTTAAAAGGTATTTTGCGGTTTGTTGTGATGGCCTGCCAGAGAGTAGAGAAAAAGATATACATAAATATTGCCGCCAGACTGTCACCAATGAACCCAACTTTGTCTTTTCAATTTACTACTCTTGTGCTATATAATTAACTGGAAACGTTAAACGTTATTCCTGGTTATTCCAGCGCATTGTGAACTACATATAAATAAATAAATATATTATAAAATGTTAATGAATATATTTTTCTTTTATTTTTCAGGTAATTTTTCAATGATTTAATCACTTCTCGAACCTGGTTTGGGCTGGCGTGGGCTGAGTATGCTTATTATTAATTTTTCTCATTAAAAATTGTTATGAAATGCAAATTTTATTACCAATTCAACTGAGATGATAAAGATATATGTTATAAGTCTACTTATCGATAGCAAAAACTGTTTTGCTTGTTTAGGTAGACATATAAAAGATTTTATAAGTATTTTCAACTGTTCCACGACTTTAAAGTATTTTAATACTATTTCTTAGAAGATGACAGAAGATATATCGAAAACAATTTCAAAAAATCGAAAAACAAACATTTTTATTTTATTTTATACTTTTTAAAAGATTTAGAATAAATGAATTAAAACTTTATTTTATTTTTTATTATTTATATTAATTTTCATCCAACTCTTACTTAAGTTAGCAATGTGAATTAATTGATTTTTAAAAATCTCTGCCTTGTTCTCAGATGCTCAGTCGAGAGCTCAATTTGCTGATGATTAAAGTTGTTTTAATTAAATATAAAAATAAGCGCACAAAAAAGAGAATAAAGCAAATGCTTACTAATCAATTATTTGTCTAGAATATAGAGCTAAGTTCATGTATATAAGCCGAGCAGAGACTAAATATATAAACACATATACATATATGTATATAAATGTACTTTAAGTACATACACTCAATACACACAGAGCAGCATGCCCCAGTCGAGAAAGCTCGACAAGCAGATTTACTAAAACCAAGTCTGAAGTTTACACGTAATCTAATCAAACGACGTTAGTATGGCGAAAGATTTTTAATTGAATCATGTGTTCAATTTACATTCGCTGGGTTTAAAAGGCAAATGGAATACCAAAGTTTAAGCTTTGATTCTATATAATAAACATTGTTAAACTATAAGAGACTTCTGTCTATCTTTAAGACTCGGTCAGTTGAAGCTATGTGAACTTTGGGGCGTTGCATGGGCACGTTCCCTATGTGGCTCAAGTGCAACCTTGATTTTCCGTGCACATTTTGTTGACGCTTTTTTTTATTGTTGCTGGCTGTTTCTTCTCTTTCTTTTTGCTGTGTTTTTCACATGCATCAACAATATTTTGTGTTATTTTTATTTTTGCATGCACAATTTTTTAACCAGCTAATCAGTTACTATAGCATTGCCAGCGGCGGGCTTGGGTTTCGTGATTGCACTTTTAATTTACTACGCTCGTAGTATGGGGCCACATGCACAGTTCTCCCCAGAGAATATATATATATATTTGTAATTTAATATATAAACCGGCCGGCCCACGCATGCACATGAACCGGTACCCCGACGGGCCCGTTCCCAAACCCAAACCCAAACTCAAACCGAGCCCAGAGCAAGCCAAGCCAAGCCGAGCCAAAGTTGAGGCGCGCCAAACGCAGCCTACACAAAACGTTGTTACTACGACACGACAAGCAGGGTATGCGAGGCATAGTAAGCCGGGCGGGGCAGAGTAGGGGAGCGGAATCATCTATGCTATTAGCACAATGCCATGAGAGCTCAAGAAATTAAATTCAATGAAATTAATTAATGCTTAGTTGGGTTTTAAGCGTGGGCTTTAGACAAGTGCCTCCATCAGGGCTAACAGCGCAGCAGAAGCTGCTTTATTTATTTATATATTTTCGCACACATACGTACATAAGTGTGAGCGTGTGCAGACTTTTGGACTTAACGTGTTATTGGTTTATGTTAACGGATTTGTGAAAAGGGTTTGAATACCCCCGTGATGGCCCAAAGCCAGTCAAATCTGCGTACGACTTGCCTAATTGTAATTCCAATTTCACATAATTAAATAAATATTTTACATAATTAATCAATATACAAAAATTATAACTTATTCATATACTAGCAAACATTTTCAGCTTTGCATAATCTATTCCATCATCATTTATCATGCAACGTTTTTAAAATAAGCTTTAAATTAATTAACTTACATACTTTGAACTAAACCCAAGCTAACTATTATAGATTTTTCCGTTTAAAATTAGTTTAGAGGCTGATCGAATGAGAGAGAAAAAAATAAATAAAATAAAAAAATTGTTTAGTTATATTTTATGTATATACTTTTTACTAAGGCAGATATACCATGAATTTAGAGACAATTTGTGAACGTTTATACAACTTTTAAATTGGTTTTCCAGTCAAGATTTATGAATATTTAAATTTTTATTAAGATCTTGTTAAAACTTCATTGAATGACATATAAAAATCGCGTTTATAAAGATTTTTCTACAAATTTAAACATTTTCTGGCATTATATTGGTATACATTAATCTCACAGCTCTCCTAAATATTGTTCTATCAGTTGATTAGCAATCAGCTTGTCTGAGAAGAAAGTCATATGTGTTATATATATAAGTATATATATCATTTGTATAACTCTATCTAAATAATGCACACAAGCTTGCATTAAATGCAAATACTCCAGTTCAGGTATATACAGCTATATACGAGTCTATTAAGTTATTAGTCCTCTTTGTCAAGGTCTGCATTAATGTATTCATTCAATTCAATCAGTAAAGCAATTTCAACATACTTTTATCGCATCGTAACCCACTCGATTCGAGCGGCTGCTCAGTTTCAATTTCCAGAGATTGTGAAATCGAATCGCATCGCGTCGCGTCGCGACGTTTGGATGGAACGTCTCGGCTGTATCCACTGGCTGGCCAAGATTAACTGACTCACCCACGTGTGGAACAAGTTTTCACCTATTGCACGATGTCACAAAGGTCTTTTGTGTAATCGAGACTTGGCGTGACTCAAATCAAGTTTACCAACTGACAATTATAATGGCTGTAGTTTGGTACAAGTGTCAAACTGTGCGCGAATCGAATGGGCTATCCTTTGACCTTTCTGGCGTCCTTGCTGTGGGCCTTTGACATTAGCAAGCCTCACAGAATACTCAAGTCCAATGGGATATGTGTGGGCAAGTAAATATAACTTCAAATATAGGTATATATAATGTATATTTTTCCATTTCGAATTATTTATTTGTTTAGGCTGACTCTGATGGAAATGTTTCAGCCTAAGCATATAAATTGCAAGAAAAATTCCGATACATAGAGCAGCCGTAGGGAATTGAAAGATATATAAGACTTCTAAAAAGACATAGGAAATGCAAACTGGAAATAGCTATACATATATATCTTAAAGGATCTGCTTGAGATGCCAGTCGCAACAGTTGCCCAAACGTTTTATGTGTATCACGTCGGGTGCTTAAACATTTTTAAAGCCAAATAAATTGAAGAAGCAATAGTAATTCGTAATTGTTGGTGAATTGTACACCCCATTGACTTATTTACTATTTTGGGGCTGCACTCTTTTCGTTTTTGAACTCATCATTTGAACAAAATCAACAGCAGCAAACACTTTTAGTGCCTCGTGCTCCGATCTGAAATTGAAGATAAGGCGCAATCAATTAGTGGCTATATAAACAGAGACCGAAACAGACACAGCAACAGCAACAGCAATAGCAACAGCAACAAGACGAACAACTACTGCGAGGCATCCAGTGCTCACCTCTCACTTCATTGTGGTAAAATATATAGACTGACAAGCCCCAGGGAAGCAAGCAGCTCCTCCAAATAGCAGCAACGACAACACACAAACTTGGATCAACAACACAGACAACACCAACACCAACACACACACACACACACACGCACACTCACACAGCGACAGGTTTCGCGTCAATTTGTTTTTATGTTTTCCTTGTTGTTTCGCCCAGTTTTATATGTATCTTCCATAGATCAAGACAAAAAAAAACAAAAAATGACCTAACATACAAAAGAACTGACTGCATCTGCCACACCGAAGCCTGAATACCCTTACAGAAGGGAATCATGCAAAGGCTTTTCGCATTGAAATAGTTTGGCTTATCACCTACATTTTCCATACATTTTGTGCCCAAATTCGAATACTCTCTGCATAATACTCTCGCTCAGTACCTCTCTCTCTCTCTCTCTCTCTCTCTCTCTCTCTCTAATGTGCACAAAAACAAGATGAACAAAGTGCGCACACGCATTTGCTAAGTGGTGTCAAATATTTACATGATATTATATTTCGATTTTCTATTTACCTTTACACACTTTGACTTTTGAGCGTTGTTTCACTGTAGCTTTCTAGCTGCCCTTGCCCAAGGTACTCGAGCGAGAGAGAGATAGAGAGGAGACCCCTAAGTAATGGCAATATAATCTTTAAGCACATAAATATCGATATATAGAGTATTTCTTATCTAGACTTGTCAGCAGATAGTATAGATATTTAGATATCGCATTTGTGACAGTTAGGACTTCGAGATGTGTTTTTTATGAACGCGGAAGCTTTAATTAATTGAGCGACATAATTCAAGCACATTAGGTTGTTTTCTACCTGCATCAAATATTATTCATTAGCAACTTATAACACGTTCACACACTTCATGCTTCGCAGCTGTTTTTCGCATCAATTACCCGAGCAAATTAGTACCCAAGGCAATCGGCCTGCCCTAGTTAATTAAGTTATCTCATAATTGTGTACTATTTTTTATAAGCAGACCTCGCCGGGTCTCTGGACCCGTGGAGTGCATTATTTTTAGCTAATTGTCCTCTGAGGCAATTACGGCGGTAACTTAGTTACCAACGAGCTGGCCATGCCCGGACGTTAGTAGAGGGACCTTGGCAGGAGCAGCCAGGACATGCACCCCATGTCAGCGCTAAAGCAGTTAACACTTTCAAGGTGCTTATAGACACAGATATGATGCAGGCGAGATCAATCAATCAGAAGCTATATCTATATAGCTGACCAAATCAGACCTCAAAAAATTCCTTTCAGCTATTGTGCAGCATCTGCTGCCCATTTTAGGCACGTGCCCCAAATAAAATTGAAAAGAAATAGATCTATGTGCATATGTGACTAGTGGGGGGAGCTGCTCCCCACATAATCTGCTGCAGTGCCTGTATCACATTTTGTGCTATGGCCCATGTAAATCAATTGAGAAAGGGCTCCAAGGGTTCCTTAATGTGAGCAGAGTGCAAAGTGGTTCACAGTTCATTCCCCCAGTGCAGGGGCTGCCGCCTCACGGCTTTGACACTTGTCGTCATAATCGTTGCTTGGCAACCATCCATGGGCCATGGCGATGGGCGATGCAAGCCCTAATCACTGCGAATGGATGCAAGTTTTTGCAGGCGGCCCATCTCTTTAGACTGCTGCTGCTGCTGCTGTGTAAGCGTTTCATGCGGTTACTTAAGAAAGAATTCTAAAGATACCTTTCCTGCTGCGCCCCCTCGTCCCCCCCCCCCCTTGTCCCCTTTGTTCTTGTGCCTGTTAGTTCGTCTTGCCAATTGAAATGCCTTTTTCTTCCTTCTTTTCGCATTTCAAAGCTGCCCCAACAACAACTTTGCTATGTACATACAAAGTTTGACTTTTTTCCCCATATATATATATACAGATATATTTATATATATGCCTCATAAAATGGTTTGTCGCATGATTTTCCTGTGAGTGTGTGCACGAGGAATGTGTATGTATATATGTGCCAGTGTGTGTGTGTGTGTGTGTGTGTGTGTGTGTGGGTTGTTTGATGTTGCGGCGAGTTCTTGCAGGGTTTCGCGCTGTTTGACTGGTGAGAGAGGTTCTGATTTATATTTAAGGCTATTGCGCATTAATATTTTGTCAAAGGCGAAACCCATTTTCAGCCCCAACATAAATACGTGTGTAATAAGTGGGCAAAGGATTCTGTTAAATATTAAGTTCCATTTAATGTGCTTATGCACGCACTATTAATAAATACCAATTACTTATGCATGCTGTTTAAAGCTTAGACTAAATACGTGTTTGAACTCGTCTTTACTGATAACTAAATGTGTTCTGCTAAACTCTAAAGTTTTAGAGGTCATTACGTAAAGAAATTGTGGGGATTTGTATTATAGAAAGTATTCACTAGGGTTAGTTAGGACATTCTTCAAGTAATGACGATTAATTAGTCAGCCTGCATAAAATGTTTTATAAATATCTATGAACTTTAATCAGACTGGGGTTTTTTTTTTTATTAATATATGTTTTTAGTAGTAGAATTCTAAGCGGGATTTCTAGCTTATATATATGATTCATATTTAAATAATATTCATTCATTATTCATTTTATTGATACTATATTTTTTATTCTCTATATTCTCGCTAATTGAACAATTCGTTTCTATATTTATTTACTTACTAAAGTAAAACTTACTTTGACTTAAACTCAATAGAACTCCATCATCATTCCATACAAAAAGAAAAGGAAAATCTTATAAAATGTGGTTTAAAGAAACTTACCTCGGCATATATATGTACAGACATACGTATTTGATGACATATTTACATGACACATTTCTGCCATGAAGCAAAGTTCAATCATCCAGAATCGCATTAGTTTATTGATGTTGCACAATAATTAGATTGCAATGTTGCCCAGCCAGCAATTAGCTAAGCTGAAACTTTTCTCTCTTGTTGGCCAGCTGCCACGCATGCATGGATAGAGGTAGAAATAGAGCTGTATACATATACACGGGCAATGCACTACGCCTACGATAAGTTGAAAGTTTTTGTGGCAACTTTTCCATGCGCCTCATTAGCATTGTCAGTCGAAGTCGAAGTTGAAGTTGATAATAAAGTTTAGCCGTGACTCGATGCGGGGGCGCGGCTTGGCTTGGCTTGTGCCGGATTCGGCTGTAGAGTTTATTGATTTATTTTATTGGGCGTAAATTGAAACATATGCAGCCATAAAGCGATCGGTGGGCGGCGGAGAAAAGTTTATAGGCTGTTGAGCATGTCGTTCCCAAATTTAATAAGTCAATTCAATTATTAAAATATTTCAATGGAGCCCCGAACGCACCAACTGAACAGACATCTCCGACAATACAGACAAAGGCAAAAGCTCTTAAGCCAGGCCAGTCAGCTGCCACGTTTGGCTCCCGTTGACAGGCCCCAAAGGGAGCAGTGGTCCAGAGCCATCCTGTTTGCAATTTGCTTGTCTAATTTGCTAACAAAAAAATCAATTTTATGCAAATGCTCTTGGACATCTGGGATGTTCCCGAGTGCCAGGCGCAACCGAGCATCGTGCAAGTGTTTAAGGCGTGGAGCCAACAAGATGTTTAGATTTTAACGTAGATAAATGCGAGAGTTTCGAGAGAGCACATAAGTTGTATGCCCCAGCATCTATTAAAGCTTTCTCTATCACTTAATGCGAGTTTGACGAATGAATATTGTATTTACTTATTTTATTACTATATGTATTTACTTATTCTTTAAAATGTTTATATGTTCTAGTTTATCATAGTTTCAAATGATTTATATCTTCTACTTTCATAAAATATATTCAAATCAATATTATGCTGTCGTTATCGAAGCATATCTCCCATGCTATCCTATTATTCCTTTTCCACTTTGTGCTTCGGCTTCCTATACACATATTTATACCCTAAAGCACTGACATTCTATCCAGTCCAAAGCATCTCCGTGCATTTTTCAGTAAAAACTTATTTGAGGGGACATTCTCTTATAGTATAATATAGTTTATAAAACTTTTAATTTGTGGAAAAAACTTGCTCCCTATTTTAAAATTTACACAATGAGAGCTATTCTCTCCTGCTTTGAATGCCCTGTCTAGAACATTTCATAAGCTAAATACCAAAGTTTCTCAAGGAATTTACTTTACATATTTTAACGTTAAAGGAAGAGAAAGCACAGCTCGTGGAATTTGTGTTTTTATTAAATATATATAGATATATGTATATATTTATTTGTATATATATATTTGTGTATATAAAGTTGTGCTCATAAAAAAAGTAAAAAAACATAAACTAAACTTTTTCCGCTGAAATATAAAAAGATGAAGAAAAGTTTTAGTCTGGAATAGAAAGCAAATAAGTCTCCGTTCTTAATTAATTTTATTTCTCTATCGATTTTGGAGAGATATAGTGCTGTGTCGCACTACTATAAACATTGTCAGCTCATCTCTGTATTCTTTTAATTATATTTAAAAAAAAAAAACTATGACCAACTAAAATAATTTAAATATTTATTTATTTATGTCTCTCTCTCTCTCTCTCTCACTCACTCCCTCTCTCTCTCTCTCTCTCTGTCTCTCTCTCTCTCAGCCTATTAAAATTTGCCACAATTTGTTGTTGTTGCTTTTAGAGTTTGAACTGCGCTTTTAGTGTGCAATCGATGTGTCCGATAACAGCCTCGCCGTGCCGTGTATGTTCGCCCGTTGGTTTAGTCATCCGTATGGCATCATTCAGCCAGCCCTCTGCACGTCGGTCCATCCGCTCGCTCGTTTATTTATATAGCTACACAGATATGGCGTGGCTCATTTTCAAATAGCCGCACATGCAATACAATGCAAAATATTAGAGAGAGGAGAGGAAATGAAGTAAAAGGAAAGAAAAAAGAAAAGGAGAAATAAAAATGAAATAAATGCCCGCATTGCTGCTGCCGCTGCTGCTGCTGCACATTCATTAAAAGCTCGCACGCGTTTATAACAATGAAATCAAAACACAGCAGCGCAAGAAATTAGCATTTAGAGCTCAATCAAATGCAATTTGCATGTTGTAAAAAACAAGCAATGAAAAACATATATACGAAACGCATTTTTTAAGCTCTGTCTCTTTTTTTCCTTTTTTGTATTTCATAAATATTTAATGGTATTTGGCATTGCAAAAGTGTGCTGTGAAAATGCAAGACTGCTAACAGAATTGACCAGGGTTGCCACCCCATTAGCAATTTGTATATAGTTTAAGCACGGCCCAGTAGCCAGCATATCTGATTGTCTGTCATATTTCACACCCACAACGCGTGAGAGCCATTTGCCCGACAATTATCGATTGGAAATTCTGATTCTGATAATGATTGGCATTAGTTATAATTCTATAGAGTGTAACTTAAGTGGCTGGGAAACATTTAAGCGTCAGCACATTTTGTCATTGGGACTTGGCTAAGACCAATTTTCATTTTAAATGTAGTTCTTTCAGGTCAAATTGAGCTATTGAGAAAGTGCCGGAGCTGATTGACTCGAGACAGTTAGCTGTACTTTGAAATACTACTCAAATAATTCTAGATAGTGCATAGGTTTGGCTGGGATCTATATTCTATATTGTGTATAGTCTTCCACTTTTTAATCAGACTCTGAATCAGATTTGAAATCTTTAAAGATCCGTATCACGTCAGGTGTGCAAAATACCGAATATATTCTATCTAATATAGTATAGTATAATAGCTCTGCATATACCGAGAATCATAATCAAATAAAATATTTGTTAACCACATATTTGTTGTCAAATCTGTTATTCAAAATCTTTCAAGCTTTCTTTTAAAATAAAAAAAATGATAGAGCTTAACTAAAAAATAATAATTTGTTGGAACTTCATTGAGGCACGTAACACAATGTCAATTAATTTCCGCTGGGGCTGAAAAGATCCAATTATCCCAACAAATTCAAGAAATGTGAGTGAAAGTCGGCTTTGCCAGCTACAGAATCAGAGTGAAGAAAAGTTGTTAATCTATTTGTTTCTTTTGTAAAGTATTAGCTCAGCTCCCCAATCAGACACGTTTTCGCATTCAGCAAGGCTCAGATAACTAAGTACAGGTGATTTGTTGCTGGGCAGGTGGAATGTCTCGGCTTTGTTATTGATTATTGTTTGCTGTCTCTCGGGGTAATGGAAAATTGATCCGTTTTGCGTCCTATTTTAAATCAATTTCATCAGCAGAAACAGAAAAGCAACAACAACAACAACAGCAATGAGAATCTTGGACAGTTAATGCATTTGTTGCTGTTGCTGCTGCGGCTGCTTCTGCTGCTATGGCCGTCCCCTTCAAATAAAGTGTTTTCGCTTCCATCTCTCTCCCACTCGCTCTGCTCAGGTTAAGCTCAGCCAGCTCCAGTTGTGCTTTGTGGGCTCAGCTATTGACAGCGCCGACGTTACGTCGCCTCTACGCCTACGGCGGCAGAGCGGCGTGCGGTAAGCAGCACGCTGGCATCCATAACAGTAGCTGCTCGGTACGTCAACAGAGCAGTCAAAGGCAGCAGCAGCAGCAGCGACAGCAAAAAGCAACGGCCCAACTATGTTTATTCTTGTCGAACTCATTTTATTTTGTTTATCTTTATACCTTTTCTTTTTGTTTTATTTTTTGCTCAACTCTTTCGCATTTTTCTCTCCGCTCTTTCAACTCATCGGCGCGTCATGGGCTGCATTGAAATTTGCAACACATTCCAATTTGTGGGGCTCTTTGGCTTTGGCTACCGTTTGACGTTTCAGTTAAAGGCGAATGAAATGATTTAATGCAAATTTTATGCGCCATATTTTGCACTCTCTCTCTCTCACTCTGTCTCTCTTTCGCACCCTCGTCATCTGCATCGTCTGGTCTTCTTCCTGTCCACATTTCGCATCGTCATTAATTCATTTTATTTTCTTCTTTAATGCGCTTTGCAACGCTTTCGACTTATTTCGCTTTGTGGCTTAGAAGTGCTTATGAAGCGCATACTCAAGGAACATTTATATATATTAATAGAGCATTTAAATCGCTTTCGAATGGCTCTTAAAATTATAGTAATATTTGAATTTAAATATTTTTCACACATTTTGTGTTTTATAATTTGATAATATATAATAAAATAAGTTATATATTTGTCTTCTAACTCTAAATTAAAAAATTTCACAAGATTTACTTTGATTTCTATACAAAATCAACCTCTTTATGTTATTTCTATATTTTTAAACCTTGAGACGATTTAGCCCTGTCCTGTCTGTCCGTATGTCTGAACGCGTCGATCTCAGCTCATAAGATCTAGAGACTTGTTTCAAATAATCGATAACTATCCCCAATCAATTGTTATTGATTAAGAAAATGATCAAAATTAAAATTAAATTATAACGCGTACGACTTTGGAGCTATAGTCACCGAATTTGCTATTTAGCTTTATATATAATTTATATAATTTTGATTTTGTTTGTAGGCTCCAAAATTTTAATAAGCTAAGCTGCAAATATAAACAAAATATGAATACGCTTGCATATTTGCTTGACTAACAAATATTACGATATAATATATAGATCATAAGCTGAAAACCTAATTGAGATCCGTTAAGTAACAGAAAAGTTATTAAACAAAGCTATTGAGCATATTTAACAACAGATTGAACGGGGTTCAGGGTATTCCCTAGTCTGTCACACCCGACTAGAGTTTGTTTCTCTTTCTATTAATTTCACAGTATTAATTAATTATTGGTTGATATGAACTTTATTTTAATAGAATTAAAAAACTTATCTGAAGCCAACGAACATGTGGGAGCCCTTTATTAAGACTTATCACAAATGTCAAAGGCTTACAGTCTCACATACACACACACACACACCTACACACCTATCTATGTACTTGCGAATAAAAGTGCTCTCCAATGGCAACAGAGCAACAAGGGCTCTGTGATCCATAGCCAAGTTGCGACAATTCAAGTGTGATAATTCTCGAGTGCTGTTCGAGCTTCGAGTTTTAATGTACCAAATGGCATTGCCTGCAATTAACTGGGTATATCGAGGGGGGGCGAGCGAGGCTGTGCTGGGGGCCAATACAATGCGATCTGCTATTAAGGTGACTTTTTTTGCTTCTCTTTTGCGCGCTAGGACAACAATTTTAATTAGTATGTGCGCTTCACTTTCCAGCTACATCAGCGCAAATTAATCGAAATGCATTAAAGCCAATTAGAGCAATGAACGGCAGAAGCGAGTGAAGGAGGCAGGAAAAGGGGAGCAGAAGAAGCGAGCGCCACGGCAACGATTCCTTGTTGCTGTTATTGCTGTCCGCATTGCTGTAATTGTAATCAAGATTCAGGGAATTTGTGAGTAGACGGCGCTGCCGTTAAGCTGAAATACCCTGCTCTGCTCCGAATTCGTAAGAGTTGATGCGAGATACAGAAATATATTTGTCTAGCTGAACGTGAGATGAGAAGAGAGTATCTCGAGTCGGGAGGGGGAGCTGCTGGCCGGCATTTCTTTTGCATTTTTCGCTTTATCGTCTCATCTTGAGCCATTGCAATCAGCACACCTACAAATGCCATCTCCAGCGGCCCCTCGGCTGGTTGTACGAATCGCACTTCTCGTACGTTTGTATTCCTTGTCCTCAAGTCTTACTTAACTTTTCTCGCGATTCTCGTTGCCAGGCAGACGAAATAGCCCTCCCACCCATACATACATACGTATATGCGCACACACACACACACACATACGCTCTCACTCACACTGTGCACTGCGACCCCCAAACTGCTCCTCTAATCAGCGTCGCATCCCGCCCTGGCAGTCTTCATTTTTCTATACCTTTTTTTTGTTTTCAACTCGTGCGCCCCGCACTTGCCAGCAACAACAACTACGGCGTAAGCTCCAGCACAGTCCATACGAATAATTTACGCCATGCAATGGCAAAAAGCTAAAAATGAGTAAAAGCTGCAGCGCAGCAGCAGCAGCAATAATAAAACTGCCTGCTCACAGGCAACGAGCGCGAGCTGACCTACACTGATGGCCAATAAAATGCGTAGGCACATTTGCATCAGCTGTGACGACTTAATTGCGTTAAAATCACAAAATATGAAATGTTGACGGACTCAATAACGCGGTGGACGTGCACCACTTAAGCCGCGAACAAACTGCATATTGATAGCCAGCACTTTGTGATTTTGCATATACACTATTTTTTCACAGCTACTGTGTGTAACCATGCTGTTACACGCGCCAAAGTAACTTCTTTCTCTCTCTCTCTCGCTCTCTTTCTGCCCTCGCCGCGAATTGCATTCATGCGTGCACGTGTGTATGTGTGACTCTCGTATGGGAGGAATAATACACGACTTGTTTGCATTTACTCTACGCAAATGAGCGGCGTCGCTGTTGTCGCTTTTCTGTTTTCAAGGGTGGGGTGTGTGCTCTGATGATGTGTAGGATGGTGTGAGGGAGGGAGGAGGGGAGGAGGGGCGCCTGCAGAAGATCTCCTCACTCTCACTTGATGCTGCTGCGCTGCAGTTTTTCCATTTTGCTATGCTTTGAATGACTAAGAGTTTTGTTGCTACGTCAGTCGCTGCATGGAGAGGAGAATGGGTGCACTTCTGACGGGTTGGCAACAACATAAAAATCACAGCACACAAATTCGCATGCTAACTGAGCGTTCGCTCTTGCTCTTGCTCTTGCGCTCTTCGGCTTCCTCCCGCTTCTGCTATTGTCTGGCTCACTCTCGCTCGCGCTTTCGGCTAGTGCTGCTGCGCCCATTGCCATTGTTGTTGTTGCTGTTGCTGTTGTTGTTGTAGCTGTTGTTTGCTGCCGCTGTCAACGAGTGGGGTTACTGACTTTGCAGCAGCCAAGCATAGCCAGACTGCTACCGTTGCTCTGCATGCATACGTGTGTACGTTTGCGTGCATGTGCCAGTGTAACTGTGTGTGTGTGTGTGTCAATGTAAGTGCGTGCGCGCAGCGCCGTTAGCAGCGGCGAATGCAGTGTGTGAGTGAGGAGGATGGATGCAAGGAGCGATAGCAGCGCAGCGCCTCGCTTCGTCTGCATTAAGTTTTGTGGCTCGCATTTTTGGCTTTGCTTTGCTTTGCTCTGCTTTGCTTTGCTCTGCTTTGCCTTTCTTTTGCGCAGCGATTGCGTCTCTGCGTCTGTCTGAGTGCAATTTACACTTTTGCTCTTTGCTTCGCTTTCGTTTGGCGCCAAAACACGCTGCGGAAACAACTACCGTTAAGGTTCAAAGAACTCTCTAGTCTAATTACGACTCAGACGGTCACATCATAACAAATTAATATCGCAAGCAATGCGAGTGTGTAAGTGTGAGTGTGTGCCTTGCCTGCAATTGCTCTGATTAGAATTTATCGTGACTGCATTCAGATCAATCGCACATTTGCAGCGAGTGTGAGTGAATTTATATGTCATAAATCTGAATATAGACAACAGCAAAGCAGCGAGAAAAGCAACAAAGAACACATGTCAACTGCAGTTGTATAAGGGCAAACAACAAGCAATGCCATGCTATGCCATACCCTGTAGCAAGCTGTCTTCTCTTCTTTCCACACAGATTTAATAATTACAGAGTATTACAACTGTACGAAGACTACTTCAATTGGCAGGCACACTGAATAGATAATTGTAATGATACACACAGACATAATGACAATTTGGTCTGTGGTCAAGACTTGAAATGAATAGCGGCGCACTGTGAGTGACCCACAACCACAAACAGAAAGAGAAACAGACAGAGAAACAGAAACAGAGACAGAAACAGAGGTGGCCAAATAAATGTGCATGCACACACATCATTCATGAATTAATGTGGTTCGACGAGGAAGAGCGAGCAGTGTATGAATGCTGACCAAACATTGACTCGCACTCGCACTCGCCTAATGACTAACTCTCCTAATGCAATACAGTCGCTGCAGCTATTGAGCGGGTCAGCTCTGTGGGGACGGCAGTGTATCGGCAGAGCGCTGAGTGATTGGCAGATGAGCGGCTTTGGCTGCAGTGGAAAGGAGGCGGCGGCGGCGTGCGGCCGAGCAGGTCACACCAAATAGCCAGTCGGGCGTGCGGCAGATTTACTTAAGCACGCATCAGTTGCAGTGCACAGCAGAGCCAACTCCTCACGCCCCCACAGAGCGAGCCAGGGGCGGCAGGCATAGAAAATATATGCAGAGATTGCTGTTCTTTGTATAGAAGCTGAAGCTGACCAATAAAATGGAGAAGCTGCTGCCCAGCGCTGTCTGATGCAAAACACGCAATAATAAAGAGAGAAGAACCTTCTCCGCTCTCTGTGTATCTCTCTCTCTCTCTCTCTCTCTCTCTCGCTCGCTCTTATGCACACACAGCTGCAAGGCGATTGAGCCTGGCAACCAACAGTAATGAAAAGAAAAGTTGTAAAAAAGCAGAGAGAGAGAGAAATGAAATAAAAATAAAGCAATCATTGCAGTTGTCCCTCACAGCAACAGCAGCAGCAGCAACAGCTCGAGTTGCTGGAGCAAAAACAAAAACAAAAACAACATCTTATGGTTCTATGCTGGGCTAGATCCTGTTGCTAGGTTACATTTTCCATCTATTTTTTGCCCCGCTCGTGTTGTTGCTGTGCTGTCGCGTAGCCCACAATGGGCGTGGCAGTTATTTCCCGCAATTACGCCTACACTCAGCACAGCGGCGAGCGAGATAGACCGAGTTTATGTTTTGTGTGAAGTGAATGATAAACCGATTTGCACTGGTTTGAGAAAATACGGCAACGCTGCAGTTGTCTAACGAGCAGCTTACGTAAACGCACACACACACAGAGAGAGAGGGAGAGAGAGAGAGACACACACACACACATGCAGTTGTTGATATTTACGTACAGCCTGGGAGTATGCAACAGATTTTCGATTTAAAAATGTGAGTGTGTTTGAAAGGTGGGCTGTGGAAGGGATATAAGCGATAAGGCTTGAGTTATTCAACAATTTTACCCTTTAAAGAAATGAATGTTAAAGGCTAAGCTTCGATAAGCAGAGAGTGTTTAGTTTCTATAGGCATAGAGTATCCTGCAATCGGCAATCGGATTCTGTTTAAGCCAGCAAATAGTGAGACAGAGCCAATCAATTTGCCGAGCAGCTGCATTTGCCATTCAATTCAATTCTTAAATAACTACTTGCAAATCAGCGCTCTGATAACTCGCTTTCCGTTGCCATTGAACATATTTTATCTGGAAACCACAATTCAATTTTCTTCCTTGCTAGCTGCGCGTTGATTCGCCGCCTCGCAGCTCGCGGCGTGTGCAACCGAATAATCTAAATATAAGTCGACCGACCTCTGTCGACCCACACTCTGCCCAGCAGGTGGGCGGTGGGCGGTAGGCGGTGGTCGTTGCGTGGCGGTTTGTCGAAGGTCTGACGCGCAAGTTCGTCAAAATCGAGGCTGCAGCAGCGAAGCACAGTGGGCCCGATAATTAGCTTATTTCGAGCTGAAAAAAGAAGAAGCAAAAAATCGTATAAGATGAAACTTTTTCTTTTTAGTAAACATCATTCAAAGTGAATTCAGTAAAAGTTAAACTTAGAGCTTAGCTAACAGAATTTGTATTATATTGTAATATTATATTATATTATATATATTATATTATATTATATTTTCAATTTTTATAGATTGAAATGGATTTTTCGATCTATTTATATATTTTTAATCGATGCTTAAAATGTTTCAATTCGCTTAGATATTATAATGCATGCAGTTTAAATATGTATTTAGTTTACTTTAAAGCTTTTTTCGCTTGTTTTTATCGCGGCTATAGCTGCATTTTATCAAAAAAATTAATGCCAAATTGCCCATTGTACTTGACGTCGCGACGCGTCGTTGGTTTGTTGAGCTTTTTAGCTGTTTTGCCTCATTCTGTGCGGGGTTGCCAGATGATTTGGACTTTGTATGCAACTGTACTGAGCTGTTGTGCAGATGACTGTGTGTGTGCGTGTGTGTGTGTGTGTGAGTGTGTGTGTGTGTGTATTTGTGTGGGCGTTTTGATGGGCATTGCTATAAAATGTTTCAAGTATCATTTATACGAGCATTTTATTTTTACTCTTTGCGAGAGAGAGAGAAAAAAGCCCGCCTCCTACGCCAGGATCCCGGCCACGCCTCGACGGCTGTGTAAATTAAAATGTTTCCGTTGTTGTCCTCGCACATTCACACACACACACACACACACACTTAGGCATGTGTATATGTGTATATCTATAGGTTTTCAGTTGCGCCGACTATTTTTGGCCAGTGATTGAAATTTATTGGCCCGGCAACAGGCGCCACTGGTCAAAGGATGTCGGAGCAGTGTCAGGACGTGAGCTGCACTAATTATGAAATGGGTCGTTGGCCATTTGGCTGGGTGCTACAGTACTTCACGTAATTAATGAATTTGTATCTGTATTTTGCATTTGCAGACGGCGATGCCGAATGATGTTGCTGATGCTGCGAGCGATATTGTTGCACGTCAACGACAACAACAGCGATTGCAACAAGGATCTGCGTATCAGCGAGAGCAATAAGCCGACCAACACTAGCCAATATTAGGAACAGAAGCAACGACACGACAGCAACAAGAAGCCACACACATGTTGCTGCTACAACTGGAACGACCACAACGAGGAGAGCAACAGAAACTAAGATGCTCAGCGCTGCCAATGGAACAGCAGCAACAGCAACACACACTGGAGCAGCAGCAGCAGCAGCAGCCGTTGCCGCTGGCGAAACTTATGTCATAACAAATAAACACCTCCATCAGCAGCAGCAGCAACATTTTGTTGTTGCCGCCAACACAATGGTTATACCAACAACTGCAGCCGCCGGTATACCAACAGCAACAACAACAACAGCAACAGCAACGACTACAGCAGCAACAGTTGATGCACAACAGCAGCCTCAGCAGCAGCAGCAACATGTGTTGTTTCAGCCACAGTTGCAGCTGCAGACAGCAGCAACAGCTCAGCTGCCCACGCAGCCGCGCCAACATCCCAAGAAGCGCAAATTTGATCCAGCTGAGCTGGACAAAGCTGAGCAGCACCAACACCAACAACAGCAGCAGCAGCAACAACAACAGCAGCAGCAGCAGCAATTGCATCAGCAACAGCATACGCTGTACAAGCAACAGAAACCCGCCGAGACGAATGGCAACAGCGAAGCGCTGTCCAATGGCAATATTGCTGCCGTGCAGCAACACACGTTAGCTATGCGCAATATGAATTGTGCAGGTGCAGGTGCAGGCGCCTGCAACAGCAACGAAATCAGGCAGCAGCCGCAACAGCAGCAGCAGCAGCAACGTATTATAATCGCATCGCCACAGCAGCAGCAACATGCGACCAGTACTTACAAGCAACTTGTTGCAAGTAGCAACAGCAGCAGCAACAGCAGCAGCAGCAACATCAACAGTCATGCAGCAATCAACCATACGCGCACACAAACGCCCGTCTACTATCAGCAGCAGCATCGTTTTAGCTTTAACTCACACAATCAGCAACATGTACAGGAACAGCAGCAGCAGCAACAGCAGCAGCAGCAACAGCAACAGTCGCCGCCTCAGCAACAGCCGCAACAACACGAGCCTGTTGCTCTACTTGATCTCAGCGAATGGACTAACACGCGTGTCCTGGCCAAGGTTGGCAAGTGCTATGCGCCCGGCAAAATACACGAGGCCACTGCCACGCCCACGACATCGCCGCCCTCAATACTCGTGAAATTTGACGCCTCCGAATTCGGTCAGCAACTGTATCAGGATGTGCTTCAGCAGGGACGCTACAATGTGATACTAGACGCCAGTCCACCCATGGCAGATGTAAGTCCTCCCACTTGAGGTCCATCAGCTAATGCTAATCCGCTTTGACTCCCACAGATCACGCTGGATGCCCGCGTCTGTGTGCGCCAGAGCCGCGAAGGACGCACCACCGACTTCATCTACGTGGAGGGCATCATCATGGATATCAACCAGGGAACCAAGCAATATACCGTGCAACTGGTCAACGATGAATTGGTGAGTTTCACGAAAACGTTGTGTGAGAAAATTGTATATTATATATATATTATATATATTTATATATTATAGTACTTCTTTGAACAGTTTATATTAAGTTTGTTGAAAAATACGTTCAATAGTTTCTATGATTTTATCTTTGATTTATAGATTGATATTATACGTGCTGAAATCCTAAGATAGAAGAGATAGAATACTCAGCAGTGTGACCAGACTATTTAAGCTGTTGGAACACTTAAGACTTGTTTTCTAAAATGTTATTTGGATACCATTTATGGGGTATTCCAACAATAATATTAATAAAAGATTATTAGTTCTTTAAAGTAGTATTGAGCTTTCTGCTATCAACTATCAAGACATTTAGTCTAATATTTACATTGAACTAAAAAAAAGGTTTTTTTAATGTCAGCAATAATATTTTCTTCTTAACCCAAATTTTTTGAGATGAATCTGAATCATTCAGCTAGATAACAACTTATTCAAGTTATTTGAAAAACAAAAAAAAGATTTACCTAAATTAGTTGACAGTTACTCTTAATATTATTTGATACGTTATCAAAGTAATTTTCAAGTGTTTTCATTTGAGTAAGACTAAGTAAACGAAGATGCAACGACAATGGTTGCTTGGACAAATGCTTGAATGCAGTTTCAAAACTCCATGGAAAAGTTGAGTTTGTGAAAAAGTTGAAGTCGACTAGAGATGACTTATAATACTTGCGGAAGAAGCACTTTGAAAATGTTTTATTCATTCTGCATTTAGTTTGTGAGGGAAGTGCAGTCCTTTGTATTTCTGTGTACCTTACTTGTGTGGCTCTATGTCCTTGCTTTATTTCTGTTGCAGCCCAATACAAAAGTTGTGCGTCGCGCTGATTTGCGCCTGCTGCTGCCGCCCTGGTGGGACGAGCTGAACGAGCTGGCGCCAACGGCGACGCCGGTGGGCGTGGGCGGCAAGCGCAAGGCGGAGCTGGGCAGCGGCAGCGGCAGCGGATTCTATCCAAAGGCCTTTGTGGCTACCCGTTACGATGGCAAGCTGCCCACGAGCACGCCCCCAGTCGGGCATGCCGGACTGCAGAAACATGAGTATTATCGAGCGGCCGCCACGTCGCCGTTCCAGGGCGGCGCAGTGCCGCCTCCGCCGCCACTGGCCCACGTGGAGCACCAGCAGGCCAACGGGCTGCCGGACATCGTGATCTCGCCGGGCAGCAATGGCCAGCAGCAGCCGCAGCAGCCGCCCACCACCACCAGCAACTAAAAATGCACGTGCCATCGCCAGCGCAACAACAGCAGCAACAGCAGCAGCAGCAGCAGCGCGGCTACGACGACTACGACTCCGATGACGAGCTGAAGCGCGTCGGCATCGACTACTCCCCGGCTGCTGGGGATGTCGACGCCGAGAAGATGAGCGCCTGCAGCAAGCGCAGCAGCATGCAAAGTCGCGGCAGCACCTCCAGCTTAATCGACCAGAGGCTGACACCACGATCTCATCCAGCAACACCAAGGTACGAGACAGACACAAATTTCGATTCAGTTCCTGCTTAGACAGAGAATGTAGATAGGCATTACTGAGTGATTCCTAAGAGATGTTGTACTATTCGATATATCATGTAAATATTAGGGCAAACCTTGTTTTTATAACCGAAAAGTTTTTGAGAGAAACGAAAGATAAGCTTAAGAATTGGAAGAGCGTATTCCAAACTTCTGAGTTCTGAATCTTTATAGATTCCAGTTTTATAAATTCTATGATTAATGTATTATGTTTTCGCTAATTGGCATTCAACCTATGAATTTTTGAGTCTTTATAGATTCTTATATACCAGTTTTATGGACTCTATGATCAATGTATTATTATGTCTCCATTATATTGCTATTCAATATTCCATATTCAATACATAGTTATTAATATAGATGGAAAGCTTACTCAAAAATAGAAAATCTATTTATATTTTCTTTATTTATTATTCAAATTTAGAGCTACATTTAATTTAAATTAGGAAGACTTTCATATAGTTTAGTTAAGTCTACAATAACTGAAGATTCCCTTTGCTAAATTTATTCATAATCTTCACTTCTGCACGATTTTCGCCAGTTGCATTCATATCAAACTATAAATATATATACATATATATTATATGCATATATTTATATATACCTACTCCCGTTATATTTAGAATTTTTGCTGATGATCTCTTGAGTCTTGCGACTAAGAGAGCTATGTAAATAGGCGCCGCTGGCGTCAGCTGCGCTGCCTGCGGCTATAACCCGTTGGCTCAAGTATTTCGAGCGCTGCCTTAACTCATTTTCATTAATTACACACACACGCACACATATATATGTGTATGTATGTATGTGTGTGTGTGTGTATTAAGGAGAGTATTTTCGTTGACAGATCTCAGGCAACGACGCCGCATCGCTTCAAGAAGGGCGACATTGTGGAATCGGAATCCGGAGTGCGCAAGAAGTACAATGGCAAGCAATGGCGACGTCTCTGCATGATGTGCATGAAAGAATCTCAGCGGCGCGGCTTTTGTTCCAGACATTTGAATCAGAAGGGCAACAATGCGCTGCCCTCATCAACGGGGCCAGGTCGTTTTCTCAGGTGCGGCTACGAAACCTAACAGCTTTGCCAGCTCTTCTAACGCTCTCTCTCTCTCTCTCTCTGCTTCTCTCTCTCTTTTTAGTGATAGCCGTTCGAGCAGCAAGACACAAAACGATGAGGACAACTCGCGCGATTCGGAAACATCGCCCAACTATCGGGTCACGGGTCGCTATGATCAGGAAGAGACCGATGTGGCCGCCATGTTAGGTACGTGCAACTCACACCTCTTGACTTTTTATGACACCGCCGCTGCGTCGCTGCTGTCGATCCTCCTCCTCCTACTCCTCCGCCTCCGCCTCCGCCTCCTCACTCGAACTGGAGTCATAAAAGCAAGACGTTTATTTATTCATAGTTAGCTCGCATTCATTTCAAGGCTGGCTTTCCCAGCCAGCGCTGAGCTGGCCTGGATTTCCTGCTCAATGCCCGAATGAGCTGAGCGCCAGCTTTAGCTGTTAATCTGCCTGTGTTCACGCAATTACGCACACAGCTGCAAAACAGTTGAGCCCAGATTGTAGCGCAGCCTCTCGCAGCGTCTAGGCGGTTCGCTGGCTGCTGCTCACGACGGCGCTTCTACAAAAATATGCGTTCAGCTTCGGCTCGACAGACTGCCAAATGCGCTGCAATTCACAACTCTGAATAGATCTCGAATATTTGTATTGATATTTGTAGAATCTTTTTATTGGAGCAACGCTAATGCTTAATGTGATTTACAATAATTTCCTTTGGTATATATTTAATCGAATTGATATTCTATAAACTCAAATGCGAGTCGAAATATAATTTTGATTTGCTGTCGAAACAACATTCCAAGTTTCCACTTTTGGTATACAGAGAAACTAATGTGTAGCGCAGCTAAATACTCGCTGCGACTGAGACTTTCTTTCACATTGTCTCGAATGCATTTCCAATTCTCTATAAAAATGCCTATCATAAAGTTTTATTATGGCAGCGCCGCTGCTGACCATTTCACATATACACAAACCCACACACACACACTAATACACACGCACAGCACGCTCTGGACAAAGGTCGTTGGTTTTGTTAAGGTGTTCTCGGGGCCGTAGTCGATGAGGGGTGCTATTGTTTGAGGTGTGCGTGCAGCAGCAGCAGCAATAATAACAACAACGTTAGCTAGCCACTTGAAAGTGTGACCGCAGCGTGATTTACACGCAAAAGTAAAATGCAGACGCAGCGACGTCGACAGCGGCAGCAACAGCGACGCACACGCATTCCAATGCACCTGCATGCGATCGGAGCAGCGACGTCGCCGACGCCGCCACTTGAAACGAACAATGCTGCGCAGCCGAAACAAAAGCGCGCTGCGTGCGGATCGCAACAGATTCTTCTTTTCTCGTTATTTGCCCTGCCTTTGATTCGTTTTTACCTAAACAAAAATGCACTTGAGAGAGCGCGCTCACACGCAAACACAGACACGCACGCACACGTACACGTATACAAAGAGAGAGACACACACAGACAAGTAGCAGCACCCACACAGTCGAAGCGGCGACCGACACAACAGGTAAACAAACATGGACGTCGTGAGCGTGATCCCAAAGAGCGAACACACGAGAGCGAAGCGAAGCAAACGAACAACTGCGAGAGCGCGCGAGAGAGCGGCGCTCAGTTTATGCTGCCTCTGCCTCTGCCTCTGCCGCTGCCACTGCCACTGGCACTGGTCGCTCAGTTGAAGTGCTTGCGCTGGCTGTTCTTTTGACGTCGTCGCCGTCGCCGTCGTCGCATTTTATGTTGAAAACTGTCAAAGGCAAGGCAAGAAGACAGAACGCGGCGCAAAAGCAAAAAATAAAATAAAATCAAATCGAATGAAAAAAGTGAATACCGATGCGAATGCAGCAGACAAAACGAATGTGACAACGACGACAAAAAGTTTTCAAGCAAATTAAATACGAAAATGAAAATATGTGCCGAAAGTGATGCCGATCAAAGTGTTTGCGTTTGCTCCTAACTGAGCAGCAGGCGGCAGTCGAGTGGACAGCAACAGCAGCAGCAGTAGCCAGAGCAGCAGCAGCAGCAGCAGCAACAAATATGAATGCGTTCCAGGACTTTGAGCTGGGCGCAAAGTTGTATTTGCAGTGCTTATGTAATGATAACTCGAATGAAAACAATTGTGCCTGTTGCAACACATATCTAACAGTTCCCCTACTCTCTCTCCCTCTCTCTCTCCCACTCTCTCTCTCACTCTGCAGTGTCACTGAGCAGCTCGCGCTCTGCAACGCCATCGTATACATCACCCGTGAATCATGCCGGCGCCTCGCCGCTGAACGCCATCGCCCACTCCCCGGTCAATGTGTCCAATCATAGGCAGAATTTCTTTACGCCCATTGCCAACCAGTCGCAGCAGCAGCAGCAGCAGCACAACAGCAGCATGTGACAACAGTTGCTGCCGTGCCGCTGGATAGCAAATGGAAGACAACACCCAGTCCGGTATTGTACAACACAAACAACAACAGCAACAACAACAACAACAATGGCTGGGAGAGCAGTCAAAATATGCAGCAACAGCCGCCGCCGCCGCCGCCACAAACGGCGGCCGTTTCGCTGGTGATGCATGCGCCGCCGCCACAGCAACAGCAGCAGCAGCAACAACAACAACAACAAGCACAGCAACAACAACAACAACAACCACCTGCCGCTCATCTAAATGCGCTGCCAGCGCCACCAGTGCCGCCCAGCAGCAGCAGCAGTCTCGGCCATGCCACCAGCGTCATACGCATCTCCAACAGCCAGCAACACCAGCAACATCACCAACAGCAGCAGCAACAACAACAACAACAACAACAACATGTTGTAGTATCCACAGCCGGCCATCAAACGTTTCATCCTGTCATTGTGAATGCGGCCCAACAGTCGCACATTCACTCGCAGAATTCATTGGCTGCTTCCGTTGGCCAGCAACACCAACACACCAACACACCAGCAGCATCAACAGCAGCACCAACAGCAGCACACCAACAGCAACCGCCGCCGCCGCCGCCCACGTCGGTCGCATTTCATCCACATCCGCCAACCACGCCCACATCCGCAGCAGTGGCCGGACCGACAGCACAGGACAAGTCGCTGCCAAAAAACGGTAAGTTGACTAGAATTTCCCGACTGATTGCCATGGCATGATACGGATCAAGTGAAGGGCCAGTTGCCCCTCCCCCGACTACCGATTCGACATGATAGCCAATCGACGGACGATTGAGGAGCTTAAAATATATTTGTATATAAATAATATATTTGTAGGAGTTGTAAGCAAAGGCAAGGCAAGCTCTCAGGTTGCCTCAGCAATTGTTTATCCTCGAATTTCATGGGAATTTATTCGGTGAATAAATAAAAACAATTTCATAAATAAATTGTAGATTCCAGTTAAACTAAAATACATTATTTTAGCTTATTTATTAACTAACTATATTGTTAGTTAGTCCTTGAAGGAATTTACTTTAGTTTATAATATAATTTTGACAAGTTGCAGAATTTCTTTTGTAGAGATATTTTCAAAGAGATTAGCTTGCAACTCAAATGATGACTCCTTGCTCTAGAGCTGACTGACTCAAGGCTTCTCTTTCTCTATTGACCCACTCAAACTAGCTTTACTGAGTTCACATCATTCTGTGTCCTTGCAGGCTACAATGCGGCTAGCTATCCATGGCAAAAGCTACTGCCGCAAATGCCAGCCGTGACCAAAGCGCCGCCAGCGACGGCGGTGACGACGACAACCACGAACAGCAACTACAGCGTGGCCATGTTGCACCATCAGCAACAGCATCAGCAGCATCAGTCGCATCCTCAGCAGTTGACGTCGACAACATCTGCAAGCCAGCAGCAGCAACAGCAGCAACATTCGCCTCTTAACCACAACAACAATCATTTGGTTGTACCCGCTCCGCTGTCCTCGCCCGGCAAGCCACTGAACTGTTCCATCAACGATGCCAAGGTGGCAGCGGCAGCGATGGCCGCTGCAGCAGCCGCCGCAGCAACTTCGACCACAGCAACGGACGAGGCCGAGGAGCCCGACGAGCAGCTGGACGATGATGTGTTCGAGACGACGCCCTGTGCGCCGGCCATTCCGAACGGCAAGAAGGGAGCGACGGCCGCCATGCGGCTGCCCACGTACAACAGCAACATACGCAAGTTGGACGAGTGTCATGATGCCAGCGATGGGGCAGGTGGTGCGCCGGCGACGTCGGCAGCGAAGCGACGGAGTCAGTCGCTCAGTGCGCTGCAGCAGCAGCAGCAGCAACAGCAACAACAGCAGCAGCAAGCGCAGCAGCCGGCGGCCGCAGCTGGCAAGAAGATACGACGTCCGATGAACGCCTTCATGATATTCTCGAAGAAGCACCGCAAGGTGGTGCACAAGAAGCATCCCAACCAGGACAATCGAACGGTTAGCAAGATACTGGGCGAATGGTGGTATGCACTGAAGCCGGACGAGAAGGCGCAGTACCATGAGCTGGCCAAGGCGATGAAGGACGAGCACTTCCAGCAGCATCCGGACTGGAAGTGGTGCTCCAAGGACCGCCGCAAGTCCTCCACGTCGGGTGGCAAGGGCAACGCCGCAGCTGCTGCCGCCAATGCCAGCGCAGCCGATGCCAAGCAGCGCCTCGTCTCTGTGGACGGCTCCGACTCGCTGGATGATATGTGCCCCTCCACACCCGGCGGCAGCGGCAGTGGCGGTGCCCAGCCTGCCGAGCTGCAGGGCGACATCATCCCGCTGACCATCGACACCTACAACATTGCGTGCGACGAGACGCCCACGACCATTGCAGGCCAGGCGCAGAGCAACTGCAAGGCGAAGCAGCTGAAGAACGAGCTGCACTCCGACGAGGACGAGCAAATGGTCGTCGTCGAGGACGAGCAGCCGGCGAGGAAACTGGACCTGCAGTGCCTCGAGCGCGTCAACGACTTGGACATGGACGAGGCGCCCTACGACTACCGCAAGCAACAGCAGCAACAGCCCCAGACGGATGCGGAACAGGTGGGTCATCAATGCAGTTAATATATCTCTTACCATGAGTCATCCCTGAAATTCTTCTCTTCTTCGCAGCGCTCTCAGGAAGACCATGCGAGCCTCTGCAACGGCCAGGCAATGTCCGCTCCGACGTCGAGCGCTGAGCGCGAGATCACATTGAAGCCGAAGGCCATCAAGGCGGGACTGGAGAGCACCCTGCTGCCGTATCCACAGATGCCCATGTACACGCACTACACTAGTCCCAAGAACCCAATCGGTGTAACACCATTCCAACCCACAGGCGAGCAGGCGACAATCTCTTAGCCTAGCAACAGCTGCTCATTGTACTCTGTCTCTTCTCTTTCTCTCCTCGTCATTAGGCGGCGCCTTCAAATCGATGCCCATCAGCCCCAAGGGCGGCAGCTCTTCCGGCTGCAAGTCGGATGAGCAGCAGCAGCAGCAGCAGCTGCAGGCGCACATTAAGCAGGAGGACATCAAGCAGGAGCCGCCATCGCCATACAAGCTAAATGGAAGCGGCGCGGGAGTGCCCACCGGGGGCGTGATTAGCGCACCGCCGCCCAGCAGCGCCATCTTCAACTTCAATGTGCCAATAGCGACGGCCCTCAGCCAGAAGCAATACCATTATCCCCTAGCGCATACGCTGTGCAGTCCGACGGATGTGAGAGGTGAGCACAATTGAGATGACGATAGACGATGATATATTATACCTATGTGTGCATTATGTTATTCTTTATTATTATTATTTATTATTATTATTATTATCAGTTGATGCTCTTCTGTTGTTGTTTCTGCCAAGTTTCGTATTTACCGCAAATATTGGCTTTATTTTTGACTATGATTTTCGCTGATTATTTAACATCATTTTGAGTGTATTTGAATGTTGTATACCAAAGACAAAATTGAACCCCAATTAAACCACCCACCGCCACCCCTCACCCCTCGCCTCGTCCATTCGCATCTGACGCTCATCTTCGACGTTTTTGTTTTTCTTTTATAACGAAAGCCTTGTGCATAACATCTCTCTCTCTATTTCTCCAAACGCTTGCATTATCCTCTCACACTCACATACACTTACATGAAATGTGTCGCCTCAACACATCGCTCGCCTTCACCTTGTCCCCTGTCATGCGTCTCACATAATTCATAAAAAAGAAACTCGAAAAACCACCGAACTCGAACCAAAACAAGAACAAGACATCACCAATCCCAGCACCGATCTAGCCACGGACGAGGACGTGGCCGCTGCAGCAGTCCCTGAAGAGGTCGACGACGACGATATTGTCGACGACGAAGATGAGGACGACGACGATGATGATGAGGACGATGAGCAGTTCATGGCCGAGCTGGCCAGCGTGGCGTCCACAGATCTCGATGACATGGCGCCGCGTGCGCCGCTGCCAAAGGCAGCCACGCCCATGCCCACGGCAGTGGCTGCTACGCTGAGGCGCAAGCAGTTCACCATAGTGCGCTCGCTGACGCCGCTGCAGCCGACTAACTCAGCACACCAGCAGCTGAAGCATCTGCATCAGCGACGCGTCGAAACGCCGCCCACAGTCATAACGCGCGTGCCAACACCGACGCTGACGCCGACGCCGACGCCGACGTCAACGATCATTGCGGCGGCCTCGTCGCTGCCGCGCAATCATTTTACCATCATCCGCACACAACAAAGAACAGTTACACCACAACACAACACACCGCCGCCATTGTTTTTCAAGGGCCCAAAGGCTCAGACTGCATCAACTGCATCAACATCATCCTCAGCAACAACAACAACAACAACCACCAACACCAAAACCACAACAACAAGAACCACAACTAGTCACTGTAACGAGCAACTTATTCAATTTCCCACTAATTTCAATAATGCTGCTGCAACAACTACGACAACAACAACAACAACAACAACACAATACTAACACCCCAACAACAACAACAACGTCCATCATACGCAAACTCTTGACTCTGCCAGACTCTGGCAACAAGGCCACGGGACGAGCGGCCATACTGTACGACGCCCTGGTGCTGGACACGCTGCACGGCAACGACGACGACGACGACAGCGATGGCGATGGCGACGGCAACAGCAGTGCTGAGCGCCAAAAGCAACAGCAGCAGCAGGCGCATCAGCTGAACGAAGCGTTGGCCATCAAGGCGACCGCTGTGCAGCAGCAGCAGCCGCAGCAGCCGGCGACGATGCTGCTCATCACCGACGTCAACAGCTACAATCAGACGCATGGCGTGGCGACGTCGACGTCGGGCGCCACGCTGCGGCCGCTGTCCTTCATCAGCATCAATGCGTGCAACAAGATCACGCTGCCGGCCAACACGCGCCTCCTGACCACGACGGCCACCACGACCGCGCCCACGCTGACCGTGCTAACCAAGGCGGGGGCGCCAGCAGCAGCAAATCATAGTCATACTAATAAAGCCAATGAACTAACCATTGTCGACAGCGGCAACATCAGCAACAACAACAACAACAACAATAATATTAAGCGCATTAACAACAACAGCAACAGCAACAACAACTTTAATAACGATGCACCCACCATACTTATGATCAACTCCAACTCATCCGCAGCCCATCAGGCCTGTGTGCCCAACTCGCCGGCGGCCGTCAGCTTGGGGCATGCAGCCAGCATTGCCACGCCGCCCGCCTCAGCGCCAGCGCAGATACTCGGCGCAGGCGGTCCGACGGCGCCCCAGAAAATGTTCTTTGCCATGGGCCATCCGGTGAGTGCAATTAGCTTTGCCAGCTGACCTGGACTGTGACTCTAATATCTAATATTGTAGTACCCACTGCTGCCACCGCCCCACCAGCAGAGCTCGACGGGTCTGGAGCATCTGCAGCTGGAGGCCTTTGCGCCCAGCTACCTCTTCAAGAAGCACAACGGCGGCATGGGCGTGCAGGGTGGGCCGCCGCCGCCACTGCCGCCGGTTGTCACCCAGACGACGCTGCGCCTGCAGGGCTATGCGCCCGGCGGCCACGGGCAGGAGCAGCAACCGGCCAGTTCGCCCTCGTTCAAGTCGATGCCATCGACGCCCAAGTCGGCGACATATCATATTAGTGCACCGCCGGACTCGTCGGACAACCGCGGCAGTGAGGCCGGCGAGGAGGCCGACGTGGACGTCGAGGTGGACACTGATGGCCAGCAGTTCGTGCTGGCGCCGACGCCAGCGCAACTGGGACGTGCTCCGCTGCAGCGGCGCAAGAACTTATGTAAGTACTGGCCGCAGAGCCCTTTAACCCATTTACGTGCTAATTGTGTTTGTGTTGGTGCAGCTCAAAGCAAGTCGGATAACTTGGTTAGCAGCACGGGCGGCTATGGGGGCGTCAGCAATGGCCAGCACATTGGACGCAAGCTGCACTCGCCCACGATGATGGAGGTGGCCACCTCGTCGCCCATCATCGGCCACGTGAACAGCAGCAGCCTCAGCTCCGCCCTGCCCACGCCCACCTCGTCCACGACAACGCCCAACAGCGACGAGCAGCAGCCGCTGTCGCCAGCGGCCATGGGCAGCACTTCGAGCAGTCAGGTCGCCGCCAAGTCGCCCATAAGGTGCGTGCCTGCCTCTGCCCCGGCAGTGGTGTCGCGCAAGAAGAAGAACGAGGAAATAAACAAGTAGGTTTACCCCAGCCATTGCACTGTCCATGGTCCACCAACTAATCCCGAGTTTCCTTGCAGCGTGCTTCGGCAAGTGGACTTCGAGAAGAAGTACAAGGCGCTGCCACAGTTCAAGCCGGAGGATTGCCAGTCGCCCAGCGCCATTGCTGTGCCCTCGCCGCCGCGTGTCTACGGCACCAACTACCGCAAAAAGAATGCAGTGCAGCCGCCGGTGCAGAAGCTACGTGAGTATCCACAGTCCACATAGTTGGGTGCGACCCGATCCTAATCACAATTTGCATTCTTCAGTGGGCGAGGATGATTCGATTGATGAGCCCGCATCGGCGCCGCCAACGACCACTCAGCGCTTCTTTGGCGCCGACTTCAACAATGATCTGAGAGGTAAACTAAGACCAAGTAGTCCGCACATTTACACAAACGCCACTGGAACTAATCCTCCATTTGCCGCAGAACTGGAGACCGGTGATCAAGCGGGCCGTTCTCCGCGCACACCCAAAACGCCGTTGCAGAGCGCGCGCTCCGATGTCAGCGAAAAGGGCCACCGCAAGGTGCTCGAAACGCGTCGCAACTTAGTTATGCAGCTGTTCAACGAGCACGGCGTCTTCCCATCCGCTCAGGCAACCATTGCTTTCCAGGTGCGTACGAATACAATTTTTATATCGAATCAAAATAACTAATTTGCCGTCCGCCTCTGCCGCAGACCAAGCACATTGATGTGTTTCCACGCAAGCAGGACCTGCAGCTAAAGATACGCGAGGTGCGTCAGAAGAACATGGGCCATCCGCCACGAACACCGCACTCGGCCGGCCCCAACACGCCCTCCGACTCCAACCCCTCGTCGGCCACGCTGAGCGCCAATCTGAACTCTCAAACAAATGTTGGATCGGCGTCAGGTAATTACCGTAATGCAGCTCAATACCTTGTAGAGAGTGTGTGCAAGAATTTAGTAGAATTTGAGAATATATTGTACTATCCGAATCTATCCCTAAACTAATTATCTGAAATAAGATTTCATAACTAGAATTAATTTGTATATCAAGATTAGATTATGGAATTTTTAAATGAATAGAATTTGATTAGAAAAGTTCAGCTTTAAGCTCTCGCCTCTCACCTTTCCTTTTCCATTTTCTTTGTAAACTTTTAATTTGTATTCCCCTCTTCTATTCTGAAAACATTGTATAGATGTTTTTTCGTATTATTATGCGACAGGTATGCACCAGCCACATTAATAGCACAACTGCAACAACAACAGCAAGCAACAACAACAGACTCGTCAACAACACAGCGAACAAATGAAGGAGTTGGGAGAAAGGAATGCGGCGCTTGGCAGGATAACGGGATCAGAATGGGATGTGCTGCGAGTGACAAATTACTTGAAATTAGTAAACGAAACAAGGATAACAAAATCTATAATTGCAGCAACGCACACACAAATAATCCAAACACACACACACACACACACATTTATAGATACCACGCATGTATAAGATACATGCGAAAGAAACAAAACAATAGAAATAGTTTATATTGAAACAAAGCAAAATCGAAGAGATGAAAAAAAAAAACAAAAAAAAATATTAAAATTTTTAATTGCAATAGGCATTTTTACTACAAGCGTAACAGAGACAGAGAGACAGTAGGTAGAGAGAGATAGAGAGAGAGAGTAGGAATGAATTTATTAAGCAGCTTAATAAATCCAGAATGGAAGGAGTTACCAGTTGGAAGATAGAACTTTTTGAAGAATATATGAAGTACATACCGAGTGGAAACATTATTGTATAATGGCTTAGTTATTAATTTACAGGCAAACCAACAACAACAAGCAACAAACAACAAACAACTACAACAACAGCAACAATAAACAAGCAAACACATTGAATAAAAGAAGAAGAAGAAGAAGAATAAGTAATATTATTAAGATCAAAAACTTAAACGAATTGCACATTAATTTTGAAGTGTATCTAGCACAAGTCAACAAAGAATTGTAAAAAGAACTCAAACACACAAATCGATAACAAACACACACAACTTGTGAGCGGTGTGAGAAATTGTAGTTGTATTGTACCATACTTATATATTTATACGATATATATATATATATACACACGCATATATATATATATATATGTATTTAATTAGTCTTAAAGGTTTTCGAGAGAAACAAAAACCGCACGTAAAAATGCTTTTAAATTGTCAGCTGTCAGCTTCTTTTCTCTTTTGAAACATTTAACGAAGAGAGAGAAAACATTTTTTAAATTGTATGTACATTATTCTACCATAAATCGGCCTTATTTTTTTACACTGTTGTCTATTTAATTTGAATAAACAAATCTAATTTATATAAATAATTAGTTTAGTTTAGTTCGTTGTTTCTTTATGATTTACACTAAATTTATATATTTCAATTGTATCCAGCAAATAAATATTGAAGAACAACCACAACAACAACAACAACAACAGTAAAAGCAATAACAAATTTATACAAATCGCAATTACGAAAAAAATAGATAAGCTTAAAAAGAAGAAAAGGAAAGGAAAGGAAAGAGAAAACTGTCTTCCACTGTTGCTGCAATATATATATATAAATGAATTATGATGTTTTAATTGTTTTTATGATTATTATTACACTTAATAATATGTTTAACTTTAGTTGTCCGTGTAGTGTCGCTTATTTAATATTATTATTTCATAAATAGAGTGTGTGACTGCAATTAATTTTAAACATTCATTTGGCTTTCAGCAAACACAAAACAAAAAACAAAAACCAACCAATACCAACATCTGTTTAGTTCGTAAAGTAGTTCGTAAACAAGCTTTAAACAAATTACAATTCAAGTGGCCCAACCTTAGGCCAGCAACTTTGTATTATCCGTGTGTGTGCATTAACTTAAAGTGCTGTGTCTGTTGCAACTCTTACGATCACTTGCACCTGCGCCTCTCGCTTGCAACATTATGTAGAACATAGTTGACTTACTCTAATGAACATCTTCTTCTTCAGTTGTTCCACTAGTTGCTTCAAAGGACAGCCGACTCACGATACATACACACTCACACACACACACATACTTTTTATTTGTGTAATAGCTAGTTATTAAAAAAGAAAAGAGAGAAACGAGAGGTAAAAATCAATTGAATTACAACTTATTAAAGCCGCACTTACTTATAATTTACAAACTAGTTTCGTTTAGCTTTTATGTTTTTTTATGAATATAGTTGAAAACAACATTTTATATGATAAAAGTAACTACATTTTAGTGTGTTAATGTTTATATAAAAAAAAAAACAAAAACAAAAATAAAACAAAGTTTTTATCAAAAGACACGTGTGAAATTATTATAGTAAAACAACAAGAAAACAACAACAACAACAATAACAGCAAGCAATGTTTCTCACACTCTGTGTTTCGCATTAGCAAGAACAGCAAATATATAATTGAATAATTTTGTTCAAGCCTTAAATATACATAATCCCAGCCCAATAAGCAAGCAATTGATAAACAGCAACTCAGATAGCGAATTTGTGCCAATGATTAAATATATACATATATATATATATATATATGAATATATGAATATACAAATACAACCTTAAACTTAATACGTAAATACAAAGAAGTTAGTGTAATAGACCCAATCCACAAAGAAAAGTAAGCAACCAACGGATAATCCAATCAACATCCTTCCATAACTCTGTCGGCATTGAAATTAGTCAATTAAGATAAGTGCAAGCCGCAAATATTTTGGCAAATCGCAAAACAAAAATGAAACAAACAAAAATATGAAGACAAAAATGAAAATATGTAAATCGCAACGCGCTCTCGTTGACAGCAGCAAGAAGCGAACTTATACAATACAAGGCATATAGTATACAAGGACGAAACAGCAACTTTTTGGCAACAAACCATTTCGACCTGACAAAATTTTATAGGAAGTAACAAAACTCGAGGATGACACACAAACAAACAGACTCAGACAGACAGACAGACAAACTCAAACCAAAACGGCGTTTCGGATACAAAATTCTAAAATTCAGGTATAAAAACAAATAGTGTTGTATAATGTTACATTTTTTAAAGTCAAGATAAAATATTTAACTATTTATAAAAAATAAAATAAAAAAACAAAAAAAAATTAATAGAAAAATAACAAAAAAGAAGAAGAAGTGAGTAAAGTTTACATAAGCTTGTTCAAAATTTACAACGTGCTTTTACAACAACAAATTATTGTAGAAACCACATTTGGAAGTGTATAAATCATACGTATGTATATGTATTATATTTTTTCAAAAACAAAAACTGTATTTTAAAAGGCTTTTAAGAACACTCGTAACCAAAAAAAAAAAAAACAAATATTAAAGAAAAGAAGAAAAAGAGAAGTAAAATTCGCACAGTTTCAATGATGAAGAAAAATATGAGCCGAGCTGTTTTGATAGTTTTTAATCTGGAAATGTATATGTACTTAAGTAGTTTTTTCGGGGTTACAAGAGTTTTTAATGAACATTAATAAATCTACATAGAGCTAACAATTTGATGAAATTACTAGTGGCAATCCTTAAACGATAAATTACAATATAAAATAGCGAATAGACCCAAAGCAAAGCGAAAGAAAACAAATTACGAAATACAAAAAAACAAAAAAGTCAACCTTACAGAATGTTGTTTGCGATTTGTTTGGTTAATTGTTAAACAAATATATGAACCTAGCCACACAGACATTTGGGGACGTGCTTATATTAAGTGAACGATTGCACAATTCTCGAGCCGCGCCACTCGAGCTGGGGCTGCGAGCGTAGCGAAATTAATTAATTGAATTAATGGGTATTATGGATAATTGATTCTTTGATTTGCCAACGACCTGAACGCTTTGTAAGAGAGAATTAACATTTACAAAACTTATTTGTGAGCCTAAATACTAAGCAGTTATTGTGAACCTAGTTCTAAGCGGACACAACTTACAAATATTCATGCACACACACTCACGTGTGTGTGTGTGTGTACACATACATATACAAGTGCATATATATACATACATTTACATATACATACAGATATTTCATATTGAATATTTAGGGCAGAGCGGAGGGTGCACCTCTGCACACCTTTCCCCTCGACTCACTCCCCCTCACACGTCCCATGTACAACAATTCGATGCGGGATATTTGCATTTGCAAGGAACACACCCACTCACTCACAGACCCACTCACACACCCACTCACACACTCACATGCAACAAAGTTTATACATAGTATATATATACACACACATACATATATTATTAAAAGATTTATTGAATAAAATGAAAAATGCATTCATAAGAAAGTCTTTCTCTAACTCTGGCAAGCTGAGCATCCTTTGAGATTTTATAGATCCTACTTGACCATAGCAGCTGGCTATGCCACCGGCTCTAGCTCCAGCTCTGGCACCAGCTCTGGCAGCGCAGAGTCCTCGATGATGCCCCGGGCGGAGCTGAGGATGCTGATGTCGGCGCAGTTCTTGAAGTTCTCCTGGGCGCCGCAGCCCATGGCGCCGCTGCCGTCCTCGCAGATGCCCCAGTTGTTGCCTGAGTGTGGAAGAACGAATATGTAGACTGAGATATAGATAGATATAGATAGAGATCGCTCTTACCCGCCGTGTAGGTCCAGCGCAGCACGCAGTGCTTGCAGCTGACTCCAGGCGGCAGCTGGACGCGCAGGTCGTAGCTGCCGGTCCGCGAGCTGATGAAGTACTTGGAGCTGCCGTCGGGGAACTGCAGCGGGTACTTGGCGAAGCAGCGCTCCGACTCGCTGCCGAACGCGTCCAGGCTGCACAGGTGGAAGCTGAAGTGGCCCAGGTGGTTGGCCGTCACGAGCACGTTGATCTCGATCGAGCTGCCGCCGACGTAGCTCTTCACTATGACCCCCGCCCCGAACTTGCCGCCCAGCTCGTTGGGGCGTGGCGTGGCCAGGCTGTAGTCGTCGCCGCACAGGCCGCAGTTGCCGCCGTTTTCCGTTTGTTTCTGCAAAGAGAGAGAGAGAGGAATCTGCAGTTACAGTTGGAATCTGGCCAAGACCCTCAATCCGGAGCTCACCCAAAAGCCGCCGCAGTACAAGGCGTTGTCATCGTAGTTCTTCGGCGCTGAGGAGTCGTAGCGCCAGCGCGAGGATCGACCCACGGGACTCAGCATCATGCCGTGCCCCTCGGCCTGCCGCATGAGGCAGCCGAGCAGCACGATCCACACTGCAATCGGAGTCTTCCTGAGGTTTCTCATTCTGTTTCACTTTCGGCTTTTCTTTCACTGGCCTCTGGGTCCCAGGGACCCAGTCTTATATATCTGCCCATTTGTGGGTCTTATCGTCTGGGAAGATTTCTGATTTGTTTCTGGAACTGCTGTTATCAGCCGTCAAAGCGATCGTATAAGCCCCATTGGCCTCTTATCAGTGCATCTATCGCCTTTACAATTGCCAAAATTAGGCAGAATCGTAGTATCGAGGCGAGGTGAGGGAGCCAAAACAACGCTGACACATAAAAACAAACCAAATATTTGCGGCATTATTTCACTTTATTGGAGTGCTAAAATATAAAAGAAATTCAGTTTCTATGAACTACAGTGAGTATTCGCTACGACTGGAAAGAAAGTTCAAAATGAGTTTTTATTTAAATTTAAATATATAATCCAAGAATTTCTTTAACCATCTATTGATATCTTCCAGATGTCAAGTGCGAGTTCATTATGCGAGTGCTCACTGTACAACTTTCGATTTTTATGGGTCGTATGCCCCATTGCTCTGCAGCCTTGGATACAATTTTGCCTTTACTGCACCGCAATATCGTATGTGCTTCAAGGCTTAGGAGTTTGGAAAGCGATATAACTAACCCTGAGATAAGAGTTCGGTTTATCACTCTTTATAGGTGTTTTGGCACACTATTCACAGTTAATTGCCGGCACTCTTGATAAGCGACATAAAACTCTGATTGAAAATGTATGACATCGCTATCGATGAGGTCTCCCTAGATCAGACGATCTTTCAAAGTTAAGATAGATGTGTATCGGTCTTCGAATTTAACAATATTTCATGAAAAATTAAAGATGTCAAATATGGAATATTCTGATTACGAAAGATCTACCTCTATATTACATTATATCTAATATAATGAATCTTAATTTATATTTACTATCTATTGTACCATTTTTGGGTCAGAATTATATGTAGTATATGGTATATGTTTATGCAGTATAGTATATAGTATAAGTAGTATATATGGATAAGGAATCACTGATCACTGACTATATTATTCGTATTTATTAATTAATTTGTGTGTGAAACAAGTTGTGAAATATTTACAAAATGAATTCTTAGAGACTCCCACATTATTTGTTGTACTTTGAGGGGGGTCAACAGTCTTAATTAGTCTGTTTTATATATAAACCCTTTGCCAAAATTAAACAAATTTGGCCAATTCTTGAATTGGTATTATGGTGTGTGTCTTGGCTACACAAAGAGTCACAATATAAGGAATTAGGTGGAAGTACAAAATATTGATAATCTGGTGCATGACTTGGATAAACCGAGTAAGCAGTTGATCAACAGCTAAGTTCCGAAATAAAATATTACGATACTATTAAATTTGAGTCAAAGTTGAAATTAATATTTTGACTATGAAGAGAAAGCTACTTCAGCTTCAGCGAAATTTTAGACATAAAAAGCGTCATGATTTTAAATGAAAGTTGGAACGATTTAAAATTTGATATTCTGGTTTATGTCTTGGGTAAGCAAGGGGCAAACGAAATTTTCGGCATAAGAAAGTTACGATATCAAACAAATGTTGGTGTGTGTCTTGGGTAAGAAGAGAAAGCAGTTCAATGCAGACGAAATTTTAGGCATAAAAAGGTTACGATATCAAACCCAAATTGAATCGAATTACAAATTGCAGATTCTGGTTTGTGTCTTGAGTAGGCAAAGAAAGCAGTTCAATGCAAACGTCATTTTAGGCATAAATATGGAAGGATCTTAAGCAGACATCCATTGATATCCATACCCATATCCATAACTGAAAGGCATGATAGAGGGCATGGCTAGTTTCAAATCTATTTCAATTGTTTGCTTGGCAGTAGAAAACTTTGGTTTAATTGAATATTTGGCTTTGGGTCTGTACAAAGTGTTCAGGCAGTCGCTGGCACTCAGACCTCGGCGGATGCGACCTCCTCTGGCGCAGCGGGCAGGGGAGCGGCGCGCGCCATTTCCTTCAGCATGTTGCGGCCCCAGAAGATGCTCACGTCGGCGCAGTTCTTGAAGGTCTCCTGGGGGCCACAGCCCAAGGCGCCAGTGCCGTCGTCGCAGTTGCCCCAGTTGTTGGCTGCACGAGGATTGGTATCAATGCATCATCAATGCAGGAGCTGCAGCTGGAGCTGCAGCTGGAGCTCACTTACCGCCCACATAGGTCCAGCGGAGCACGCAGTGCTGGCAGGTGAGGCCCTCGGGCAGCAGCACGGTCACGTCGAACTCGCCCGCCTGGGAGCCGATCTGCAGGCGATCGCTGCCGTCGGGGAAGCGCAGGCGGTGCTGGTCGAAGCACGCCTCGGACTCGCCCCCGAAGACGTCCAGGTTGCACAGGTGGAACTCGAAGTGGCCCAGGTGGTTCGTGGTGATCTTCACGCCCACCGTGATGGCGTTCGCCGCAGTGTAGCTCTTGGTGATGACGCCACTGCCGCCGATCTGGCCGCCGATCTCGTTGGCCCGCGGCTGGCCCGCCGAGAAGTTGTCGCCGCACAGGCCGCACCTGCCGCCATTGTTGGCCTGGGTCTGCGTGGATCGAAAGGAATAGAATAGGTGAGTGTGGAGAGGATGCTGCACTATCCAATCGGATGTCCGGGACCCACGTATAAGCCCCCGCAGAAGAGCTCGTTGTCGTTGTAGTTCTGCGGAGCGGATCCGTCGAAGCGCCAGCGCGAGGATCGACTCGGCGGGTTCAGCATCATGCCGTGCGCCTCGATCTGCTGCAGCCCGATGGCCATAAGGAGCGCCGCGCTGAGTAGGTACTTCATGGTGTTGCCAATTTCACTTTCACTATGTCTGCCCCAGGCCGAGTGCAGGCCTTATATTTCCCAGGCGAGCCCTTATCTGGATCCCGATTATCGCCTGGAGAGCTTTACGACGCTCTTCAGCTGCCACCCGGCACCCGGCACCCAGCGTTATCAGGGCGAGGGCAACACGCAGCTCATGTCCAATAATAACATTAATTTGTTTATTCCGCGCCCCTGCCCCTGCCCCTGCCCCTGCCTCGCGCACTCTCTGCCAGCGAAATCCGCCAAGACCCGGATAACCATCTCCAATTGGCATCGTAAAAGACGCCCATAAAAATGTCAATCGTATGCAAAGAATGCGAAGCACCTTCATGCGTGGACTCCTACTAGGAGTACTTCGAGGGGGTGTTGAGCAGATCAAGCTTATCGCAGATATAAATAGAAATTATATATATAAATTATAGTCTAGCCACAGCCCCATCTGTTGTTTTACCCACCTGCTATCAGCATTATCCATTATCTGATTTCAAAGTATTCCTTCTATTTGCATTGGCTTCTGCTTCTCTTGTGAATGGACTCGACGCGACACCTCTCGACACTCCCGATAAATAAAACTTAAAATAAGCCAGCAAACATACGGACGGATGGACGATCGAACAAATAGACCGATCGACGAGCCCATAGACAGACGAAGAGGGCTAAAACAAGTCAGCTGGTCAGCGTGATCTAGAATATATATATTTAACGGGGTCTACCACGCTTCCTTCTATCAGTAACAGACATTTCAAGAAAACCAATTCACCAAGAATTCCCATTTTCAATAAGTTCAGGATGTCACCAGGCTTGTTCCACTGAGGTTTAGTAGAGAGTCAGGGAGCTGGAGCACTGACAAATGTATTTTTCTTATCATCTGTGAATCTCCAAGTTCATATTCAGGAATTTAATCTCAAGCATGCACCAGGATGTTTATAATTGAGCTTAAAGCCTTGCATTCATTCAGAAAAGCTGCGCGGAGTATTTCCAGATTGCATATGGAAATTCGAAAAATCGACAACAAAATATATTTAAAGCTGTTTTAATTTCGGATTAGCGCCAATATAGGGTATTTTCGATATGCCCCCGAAGTAGCGTAATACATGCTTTTGAGGAAGTCAACAGTAAAACATTTAATTATCAAATTTTGAAGTAGTCTAGCTGTAAAGTCCATTGGGAAAATCTAAATGCTTTGTCCGACGACGGCACTCTAGAGTAAATATTTAAAATTTTAAGTCTATAGTACAGATATCCCAATAGTACTAGTGGGTATTTCCATGTGGGAAGCTCAGCAATAGCCCCACAGCAAGATTCTAGCACAAACTTAAGATCGGCTCAACAGTAAATTATGTTTTTGGGTGCTAGGCTCTTATAATTATTAGTTTATATATTAGTCATACATTCCCCTCTAAACTTCTCCTTAGGAATTGGAACCTTCGGGTTGGGGTTGACAGCATTTATTTATAGATTTTAATCAATCAGCTTTTTATACTAAACTTTCAGTCCTGATACACAAATTAAGAGAGCTTCATCTACATGTTGGAAATTTATATACATATGAATCTTCTTCAAAATGTCGACCCAAAAATTAAAATTATATTTCTAGGATATCGCATGACTATGTTCTTTATAGAGGACTGAGCTACACTCAATTTCAATATCATATAAAGTCAAAGAGCATCGTAAGAGAAAAATTTCAGAGAAGTTTGAAGTAATTACTTTACTAAACTTGAGAAAGATATACCTATAGATGTATGTAATATCGTTTCCCTTCATGAACGTGTCCAATTGAACAGCATTTCTTTTTATTTACTTCTCGCATTTGTCACCAATCGACTCAATTATTACTCAACATATATACTACTTCTCGGAAAGCCCCAAGTATTGCTCTTTTCCCCTCCCTATGAAATCAAGCTTTAACAGCTTGATACAGGCATACTCATGCCAGAGAGCTCAGAACGCAGTTGGAACGCATTGAAATTCTATAAAAAAGACTTACGCTGTGTAAAGAGCATAAAGATCGTCTTTTTCTTTTGCTTTTAGTGTAAACAAAATCTGTATACAACACAGAGCTGTCTCTCTTTTCTTATAAACAATGTGTGCTCTGTATATTTATTGCTCTATTGAGCCACTTGAGTCGTAGCTTTTTATGTGTTTGTTCCTCACTTTGCTTACTTCCCGAGCTTAGTCCGCTTCTTGCTGTGCTCAAGTGAAGATCGATTTCGGTCCCGAAATGTCCAATCTGGAGCAGCATCTGCAGCTAATGATCTCCAAGTTTATAAATATTGATGCAGAGCGAAGGTCCTACACGAATCACTATGGCAGGCTGCGCGACAAGCTCTACTCCACGCTGAAGCAGGAGGAGCCGCTGGGCAAATGGATCTGCGGGCATCAACTCGGAGGTGAGTGGCTTTAGCCTGGACAGAGACTTTTCGAATAGAGAGATCATCTCAAATTCTATCGACGACAGGCAGCTATGGAGACAATCTGAAAGTGGGCAAGCCCGACGAGTTTGACTTGGTAATACACTTGAGGTTCCCGGAGAACGACAGGATCATCGTCAGCAAGGACTGCAGACATGCGGGCAACGTGACTTTGGACCTGACGCGTGTACTCCAAGTGCTGCATAATCAGCGCCAACACAGAGCCACGTTCGATAGCCTGAAGAAGATCGTAAGTGCGCAGAACTTATTGCTCGAGGACAGGCTGCAGGACCTGGTCAAGGGCGCTGTGACACGGGCCCTAAATAAGATGAACAGCCAAGTCGAGGTCGACGGCCAGGTGGCGTCACTTGAGTATAGGCGATGTGGACCGGCCCACACGATATTTGTTGACGAGCCCGACTTCAAATACTCCGTGGACTTTGTGCCGGCCATCAGGCTGAGTGCAAGTCAAAGTGTCCTAGCTCGAGATCGATGGAAGTACTTGGAGAATATTCCCCACTGGAGCGCGATTCCGAAGCCGCTGAAGCCGTTCCAGCCCAACAATGTGTCCTTCAGGGCGTCCTACTATGAGGCCGAATGTGCCATGCTGAAGGACAACTACAAGCTGAAGGATGTCATCAGGCTCATGAAAAAGTTTCGCGACTCTAAGCAAAACATCAGCCACTTGAAGAGCTACTACATCAAGACCCTCCTACTCTGGCAAGTAGACGCCAGGCCCAGGAAATACTGGAAGACCAAGCCACTTTGCGAGATATTGATTGATGTGAGTATATACATATATATAAAATTAAAATAAGTAATCTATATTTTTGTGCAGATGTTCATTGAGCTGGAAAACTGTTTGGCAGGGGAGCGAAAGCTCCTTTGCTTCTGGGACTCGAAGCTGAATTTGTTTGAAGCCTTCACAAAAAATCAATGGATCGATATGTTGAGCTGTGTTTCAGCTGAGATCGATATACTAAGTAAAGCAGCTACTAACTTGACAGAGGTCGCCCGTGAGCATATAACACACTCGTTCAGTAAGCAGAGCAATCAAAATAATTTCATTATAATAATTAATATATATTTATATTTCAAATAAGCCAATCGACAGGAGCGGTCTACGAAAGAGTCTGAAGAGTCAGATCTGAAGTCCAATTCGCCATCAATATAATTTGAAGAAATAAATTTATAATTATAAAGCTCTTCAGCACCATTACATTACATCATGTTGTTATTCGTAAATAATAAAATACTCGTATCAAATGAAAATCTACATAAATGGTATGGCAGATAAGCGTATGACGTCACGCCACAGAACTGTTCTCAAATAAGTGCCACAGCAATGTGCGACCTCTCAAGAAGCAGAGCCTTGTATCGCTACGGTTGAAATGAAATGGCACCCGCAGTTATGTAGACTATCGATATATTTAAGTACACGGGTCGTTGCGATAGTTGGACTATCGATACCTTCTACAATTGACCTTACCATCAACGGGCACACTGTTGCACATGCACGTGTAAATAAATTGTCTATAGAATTATATAGAAATGGTAAGTAAATATGTATTAAAGCGGAGTAATATATATTATGGCTTTCTTGACTTTTAGCGTAAGAAGCAGCATGACGAAATACCTGGCTTTCCATCGTTGGAACAAAGCGGCACCGGCGGCGGCAACGATGATATTCTCAAGACAAAACCTAAATCGAAGAAGAGCGGGGGCTTCCAGTCGCTGGGTCTGGGATTTGAATTGCTGAAAGGCATAACGAAGCGTGGCTATAAGGTGCCCACGCCCATTCAGCGGAAAACCATTCCATTGATTCTGGAGGGACGCGATGTTGTTGCCATGGCCAAAACAGGATCCGGAAAAACCGCCTGCTTCTTAATTCCCATGTTTGAGAAGCTGCAACGCCGCGAGCCCACTAAAGGCGCACGTGCCTTGATTCTATCGCCAACACGTGAGTTGGCAGTGCAGACGTATAAATTCATAAAGGATCTGGGCCGTTTTATGGAGCTGAAGACGATCCTAGTGCTGGGCGGTGACTCCATGGACTCGCAGTTCTCAGCCATTCACACGTGTCCGGATATCATTGTAGCTACGCCTGGCCGGTTTCTGCATTTGTGCGTGGAAATGGACCTGAAGCTGAACTCCATAGGTACCCATGCCATGTGCCCTTTGAATATACCGATTGTAATTTGTCCCTGGTCAATTTGCAGAGTACGTGGTCTTCGATGAGGCTGATCGACTCTTTGAAATGGGCTTTGGCGAGCAGTTGAACGAAACGCTGCATCGCTTGCCATCCTCGAGGCAAACGGTCATGTTCTCGGCAACGCTGCCAAAGCTCTTGGTTGAATTTGCACGGGCTGGACTCAGTGATCCCGTGCTGATTCGTCTAGATGTAGAATCTAAGCTGCCAGATACACTGTCCCTTAAATTTCTGTACTGTCGACCGGATGATCGCTATACTGCATTGGTCGTACTGCTGAAATATGTGATACCCAAAGAAGCACAGACGGTCGTCTTTGCCGGCACACAGCATCACGTCGAGCTGATTTCATTTGTGAGTAAAATGTTATTTAGTTTTCTGCGTACTCTCTTATATTAGTATTATTTCAGATACTTACTCAGGCGGGCATATCGAATACCTCAGTGTACTCCAGCTTGGATCCAGCTGCACGTAAAATCAACACTGCAAAGTTTGCCAGCAAAAAAGTTTCGGCTCTAATCGTCACAGATGTGGCTGCCCGTGGCATTGACATACCGAACCTGGACTATGTTGTAAACTTGCATTTTCCGGGCGTGCCGAAGCTATTTGTGCATCGCGTGGGACGTTGCGCTCGTGCGGGACGCACTGGCACAGCCTACTCTATATTCTCCACAGACGACACAGCTCATTTGCTGGACTTGCACTTGTTCTTGAATCGGCCGTTCAACATCAATGATAATTCGTCCATTGGCACCATACCACAGGACTTGCTAGAGGAGGAGTACCTGGGCGTGACCGAGATCAAGAAGAGTCACCATATAGTGAGCTATTGTATATACTCTCTTGTATAATTTAATATATAAGTATTTTGCTTGATCAACAGGCAGGCATATTGCGGACAAGTGAAAATGCGTACAAGAAGTACTTGAGCTCGCGTCCTACTGCATCCACAGATGCGAACGCGCGGGCCAAGAAGATCAAATTCTTTGCCTTGAAGACACTCGAGGATTTCTTCAACGCGGCGCCTGTGCTCGAGCAGGCTGCCAAAGTTTCTGGCATAAAACTCGATGAGGACTCAAAGGCAGATGTGGCAGAATGTGAGCGTAAACTGGAAAATGAAAAACATGATATATTAATCAAGATGCGGAACTTTCGGCCAAGTGGTGTAAGTTGTGCCTATAACTACATTAAAGATGTTTTGATTATATCATATTTACTCTTTTAGACAATTTTCGAATTGAATACCACCCAAAAGTCTGTGCCTTTTGTTGTGATGAAGGACAAACGCTCGCACCACGCCGAGGTCATCGAAAAGTTTCGCCAACAACGTGCCAAGGAGGATGTCGAAGAGGTCCAGAAGGTTGTGGATGCCCAGAAACCAAGCACCATCACAAGTGCTGACGATGAAGCGATTAGCAACACATTCAAAAAGGTGGTTGCACCGAAGAAGAGACAGAATATGGATGCCCTGTACGTGGACAAACATAAAAAGAAGAAACGCAAGCTGCAAGTCAAGGATGAGGAGAACTATGTGCCTTATCAGTCGGCAGATAAACACACCGAGGATGGTCTCGCTATCAACTCATTTGAACGGCAGGCGCGGAATGCCCAGTTCTCTGTTGTCGAACGGAACGCAGCACAGGAGGTGAAGCACAAGCCTGGACTGAAGAAATGGGATCGCATCAAAAAGAAAATGGTCTCAGTTCAAGATCCGCGAGCCAACAAAATACGCACAGAATCCGGCGCGTGGATACCCGCCTCGTTCAAGACCGGTCGCTACAACGAGTGGAAGGAGAAGTCCAAGATCGAGGAGCAGCTGCAGCGCGAAAATGCAGGCAGCGACGACGACAACTTCAAGCCGCTGTCTCATGCGCAACGCTATCCTGTGGGCCGCCATGCGCGCTACAACGCCAAGCTCGAGTTGAAGAAGCGCATCAGCGGCAACGACAAGGAGCTGCGCAAGCCGGAACAGATTGTAAAGTCGCGAATGCGTCTAGAGTTCATCAAGAGGCGCCAAGAAGAAAACACGGCGAAAAAGGAAGAAAACCGCAAGCGAAGCATGCGCAAAAATCAGAGGCCGAAAGCAGCGCCCCAGAAGAAATCTGGCGGCGCAAAGAAGCGCAAATGAACTAGATGCACCTAGTAATGGAAATGTTTTTAATTAATCCCATAGCTGTACATAAAATAAAGACTATCTACATGATCCAGCGATCATTCTTAATTAGTTTCCCGTACTTTCGACACTCAAACAGCAACTCTAAATATATCCTGGTGAGCTGGCCTCCAGATGTTCGCCTGATCAAAAACTAATTTTAGCGCAATTCCCCATCCGCTCTCGCTTCACTTGAAGTGCCTGCGACTGAGCCTGTGTCTGTCAAGTCGGGCAATTAGCGGGTGCTGGAAAACATTCTCCACATTTCACAGAGCGGCAGCGAAATGAATGCGTGAGATAAGTGATTTTCATACCACAACAATTTACACAGTGTCCGTCGTAGCTAAGCTGAGGGTTGAAAACCTGAACCGAGAGACCTGGCACACGTGCGCCAAGCAGGAACTCCTTAAGTAATTTATAAACTGTGAAAGCAGAGTGAAAACAGAATAAATGAGTCGAGCGATACAGCAAGCGCTTCCTTTTCCAATTCACCAGCTTAACATTATACGCCGAGTCGCTGTGGGGTAAGAGGAGAGCTGAATGCCTTCTGGCAATCTGGCTAACACCCGCAATTAACTGAAAAGCTCTGACCCGAGGTTAAACAAGCGGACGACAAGCCCGTCGTCGTCGTCCCTGCCCGAAACATGACCTAAATGAGCATTTGGACAATGGCCCAGTGCGCGTGTGACAAACGTTTGCTTGTTGCTGTCCGTGTGCCTGCGTGCCTACGTGTCTGTGTGTGCGTGTGTGTGTGTGTGAGGGAATACAACACAATTTAACCATTCCAGGAAAGCCGATTGTTAGGGTGCGTTACCTCGGCCACACCTAGAGCCGCACTCCAAACCCAAACCCAGTCGAATGACACGCACATTCAGTGCGAGGACTAGGGCAAATGCAAACTTGTGCGTGCGCGCATCCCTGCAAAACATTAGTAATTAATTCCTGCTTAGGAGTCCTTCTTTTTGTTTTAAATATATTAAGGAAAATCAACCCGCCGTCAGATCGCTCATCTCCCACCAATAGATCATTGACTCGAAGCCCTCGGCCCGCACTACCAGCAGCAGATGGTGTCAGAGTCACGCTGAGCGCCGGCCGCAATTTGAATGAACCCACTGTTGCTGCCTGTTGCCCACCCTTAGGCCCGGCTCATGCATGACTGTACTGATTGCTCTAGATGGGGGTGTGTGTGCCAGAGATATTCAATGCAAGCCAGGGTCACATGATGTCTGTCTGTCTCTGTGTGTGTGTGTGTGTGTGTGCTTGACAAACATCAATATGCAGCAACCCTCTGACACAGTTTGTGTCACTCATATTTCATGCTGTTGGACTCGAAAGACTTCACTCTGCACTCCCACTCGGAAGACTTCATTCTCTTGAATGGGAGTGGCCTTACGAATGCGTGAAAGACCATGAATAATCGAATTTCCATTGCTAACAAGGCGCTCTGCTATTGGATCACATGTGTTTGGCTCCAGACAACTTTCTAGTTCCTTAAATTTTATTGTACAATAAATTCGACCTCTTCTATATATTGCAGTATTTTATGTTTATTCTCTTAATGCAGCAATTTCGCAATATTTCCACTTTGAAATAGATTAGTACACTATTAAAGATATTGCTCCAATAACAAGGCATGGCCAGAGGTTGGGGAAACAGCAGGGCGCACCCTGAGGGGTCGTCAGTGTTTGGATACACCTAAATACCTGGACGAATAAATAATGTCTCTCGCTTTAATGTGCGCACATATAGATAAAAAGATACAGATATATATATATCTGTATATATGTATGTATAGATAGACATTTAAATGCGTCTTGCATTCCATAAACATATTTTGAGAACTTAAAGTGGAACACAAAGAAGTTCAATTCGGGCGTTACAGGCAGCCAAATGTCGCCCCTCTTCGATTTGGAGCATCTTCGTTAGTTGGGGAACTTTCGCGACTAAAAATACACCCATTGGGGGATGCTCCCCATCCAAGAGGCATGAAATTCCTGCTGTGCAAGTGCACTGCCGTTCGCCTTTTATCGCGCGCTGCTCACAATTATTTCTTCTCTTTGTTTTGTGGGGCAACGGGAAGTAGCTCTTGGTTTATGTGCGAGCTCCTTCACATCAAAGTTGTTTTCCCTTTGCTTTGCTCAACATTTGTCACAACTAAATGGTCCCACAACGATTCGCATCTCAATATACCCTGGACATAGATATCATATAGACACAATCAGTTTATGGAATGTGCATGTCTCTCTATAAACAGAAGCAATCCCCGCTCCCCTCCTCCCCTCCCCACCCCCCCTCATCTCGTTTCGTTAGCCAAAAGAATCTGGCGCCTGGCCTACATTAATAAATTAGTCAACAAATTTATGATTTTCCCCCCTTGTAAAGAGACTGCGAGACTGTGAAAACAATGAAATCGTTTGTTCGCCGTTGCATTTCATGTCTCCCACTCTGGCCTCTGCAGCCTTCAATGAAACACAGCAGATGTAATCGCAATATTATTCATTTCTCAAGTGCTGGCTGCCCGCTGCCTGAGCAACTCTCACTCTCATCGGCTACTGGGTGTGCAACGGTACATTTGTCCACATGTTTACAATCAGCAAACGCCTCTTCTCGCGGAGAACTATTCCCCGGCTATCGGTGAGCGTGCAACTATTCTTCAGAGTAGTAAGAGTGCCTTTGCTATAGAGTTTATCTCACAATACATTTTTTTTTCATTTTTATTTATTTTTATTTAAAGTTTGTAAACTTATTTTATATTCAATTATTGTTCACAATATTATTAATCAACGTTTGCTCATATATATTTTTTGTACAGCTTTCCAACTCTTGTCCCTATATATTTTTGGGATAAATTAAATACCTAAAAGTTTATGTTTTATTTATAAATAAAAAATTGTTTCAATTTCTATAAATATGTAGATCGGCATTCCTGTTATTATAAAAATAAAGCATTATTTATATATATGTAGACGAAAGCTAGTCATATAAACAACTATATAAATAATATAATATTTATAAAAAAAATTTTATTTATACACGTTTTATTTTTCATATAGTGAATAAATTTTCATATGTTAAATGTGCCAAGTTAAATTGATAAAATTAAAAAACAATATTTGTGCCACATTAACTAAAATTAATAAACGGGGAATTTGTTAGGTGCTCATTGAGTTACAAAGAAGTTTATAAGCTATGAAAATTCTTAAAAAACGTAATATACCTAAAGTATCTTTTAAGAATTTTTGAAATATTTTACAATTTCAATATTTTTCTGCATTTACCTAAGTCTTTCAGCTGAAAAATTTGCATTACTTCCAATGATTTGGTTCATCTACGCTGTGAGCCACTGTATATATGTATGTATGTGCATATGCACAATTATGTATTATATATGCGTATGTGTATGTGTATATGTATGTGTATATTTATGCATGCCAAATAGTGGAATGCAACATAAAGTGCGGAACAGCTAATTGGCCCCTTTGAGCGGACAGATTGTTGAACTGTCGCCATGGCCACTCATCATTGGCAGCTGGACCACTTGGCGGGCTGCCTAATCGACGGAATGGCATCTTATCTTATTATTTGTATTTCTATGCGTGTAAATTGTGTATCTGTATAGGGGATATATTGTGTGCGACTGCAACGCTTTGTGACACACTTGGAGTTCGTATCTAATTTGGGCTGTCTTAATCCCGCATGGTTGACGGCCACTTCGACAATTGCACAATTTACTGAAGAATGCTTCTCTAAGCGGCACTTAAGAACGCATTATTCAATTCAAAGAAATTGTTGAGATGCAAACTAACAAGTGAATCGTGTGTGTCTATGTGTGTGTGTGTGGAGTGGTGTGTGTGTGTGTGTGCGAGGGCACTTAAATAGTTGCAATATTCGTTTTCTAGTGAAATCTATATAAATAGCACATCCTTAAGCAATTATAGAATGGGAACGTCCCTTCAAAGAGTCGGAAATCAGTTTGGCTTTCCGCATGATGACTCATTGCGGTTCAATGTTTGGGTGGGTTCCGTCATTGTTGCTATTCCTTGTGCATGCTATTTTAATCAATGAAGGGCATTGCAAAGATAAATGTCTCGCAAATCTCGTGGACAGTCAGCGCTTTCGCTGATAGCCAAAAACAATATAAATACAGGCAGATACGTATAAATATACATAGACATACAATATATGTACGTATCAAGGGTTGGTTGAACCCTGAAAGGAACCGTTAAGAACTATTCCATTGCCCAATTGATGTAACTGAGCAAACTCTTAAATATGTTGGCATTGTAAATAATTTTTAAAATATTTATTATATCAAATAAATTCCGCTTTTACTCATAACATTGCAAAAAATAATAATACAAGAAAGTAATTCAAATTCATGCGAACGGGCGTCATCGTGTAGTTATCGATAGCACATGCGATAGTGTGACATCGCTAGCATGAAATATCACGAGGCATAAAGTATCATCCCTATCGTTCAGTAGCAACACAATAATTGAACGAATTGGGTGTGTGCGTCGGTGTCTAGCTGGTTCACGTAATTTGTTCGTGCAGTGGAAAACCAAAGCAATAGAAAAACAAAAGTCTTTATCGCGCAAATTAGCAAAAATATGCGCTATGACAAATATAAAAATCCGTTGACGTATGCAGTATAGTTGCAAATACACACAGAGAAAGAAAGGAGTGTACGTGCGCGTCTTGTTTGATTTAATGTGAGTGTGTAAGTGCGCGTATGTATGTACATATGTGCTAACATGCATGGTAAACAAAAAAGGAAAGAATGCGCGAGACCAATTAAACAAATATTTAAATGCAATCAAAATAAAGCTTTGATTACTAAAAAGTGTAGCGATTCATATATTGAAGCAAGTGTTGTCCGCCGTTGTCAAATGTCGATTTAAGTAGAATTTGGCACGCTGATACACACAACGAAAGGCAAAACGAGATTTTTGCAAGCCGCAATTTGTGCTTCTGTGTGTGAGTGTGTGTGTGTGTGTGCTTAGTGGGCTGTATACATACATACATCTATACATGTGTATGCTGTGCATGTATTGTAGTCGCTGTTTGTGTTTGTGTGTTTGTTTTGCAACAACAACAACAACAACAACAAAAGAAACAGCCGTAAGCGACTTAACAGTGAGCCGTATTTCTACGCATTTGGCACTTTAAATAAGCAAATATTTAGTGTGACCGCATACAATTCACTTGCAGCTTGTTTTCGCTTCGTATTGCACACTGTCCCTGCAATTGCGCGATTGTGGGCGTGTGTTGTGAATGCGTGTGTAAGAGAGCGAAACACGAAAATTGAAATATTTTCGCCTCGTTTGTTTGTGATTTCTAATAACAATGCCCACCATCAAGTGAAAGTGTAAGAGTTACAGCAAGCGCTATTTTGTGTAAAATAGCGTCTGAAACTGCAAGAGAGGAAAATCATAAACAACTGTTGAAATATTGCACTTTGGATTACCCTGCACCACCAGGAATTAATACTCGCTGCTTGCAACTGTTGCAAATGTAAAGGTAATCACCACACAACTGTATTGATGCACACAGGCATACATACATGCATACACACACACACACACACACATACACATTCACTTGCAAGCACTTGTTTCGGCTCTTCTTTCGCACAAGTTTTTGTGCTGTCGCGTTTATCTCTCTTGCCTGCCAATCGGTCGTTAAATATGTTGATGAATAGCACGTATGACTGCCCGACTATAAAATACTCTGTACCCGATTCTCGATGAACTTGCTTACTACTTACAACGAGCTACAGATCATCATCAATTTGTATGTGCTAGAAAATCGAATCTTAAAAAAACCCAAAGTCTAGAAAACTGTATAATTATTGATATACTTATCAGTAAATGCATATAAACTTTATCTGCTCTGTGCGGTCATATCTTATATTTTCAATTTGAAATCTTTTGTTTTTATAGTCTATGAGGTAGACGTGTTGACATACACAATTAAAATGGGGTATATCGATTCGACAGTTGAAATCGATGTTGATGGAGAATATATAGATGAAGCTTATTGTATAAGCAGATGTTTCTTTGCAGTTAAAAATTGTTTACCCAGTTTGTTAAATAAAAATTCGATTAATCTGTTAGGTTCCGTAAACATATTCATTCATCAAATCTGTGCTGTCAATAATTCAAATATTACATCAATTATTTACATGTGGAAGCAGTTCTTATTATACCCCTTGCACAATATTTAATTTTGACTAGTCTGCATAATAGAAAATAGGTTCTATATATACAGTGGTTTATTTGTATTTCGTTAGACATTGGCGAAGTACTTTCATTGTCTTTCTCAACGAGCGACAGCTATTTGCTATGCAGTATGACATTCAGTGGAAGGAAAAATGCATATGCTTAGAATAAAAGTTCATACAAAAATACTTATGCAAATAAGTGAAGAAGTACAGTCCTCGGTCCTCTAAGCTGATAGCTATACTCAATGTTGTACGATATATCCAAGAACGTAGAAAAGCAAATTATTAAATTGTAACTGTTATAAAATTTTAGATACTATTCTTTGACTTCTTTTAAGTCTCGTAGAGTCGATTGGTTAAAGAAATTGCAAACATTAAATTTTTTTTGTGTGTTGTTTGCCTCATTACCATTTGCAGACAACAAAGCCACATTGTTCGGAAAAGCAGTAGAAAAATAGGGTGGGTGCAAATCAAAGGAAAAGCTTGCTGAGGCAGTTGTTGTTCGTTTGAAGGGCTCCACTGTACTTGCTCAATAATGTTGCCACGTGCCGGTAGACACACACACACGCATAGCATCCACTGATATGTGACATTTAAGCAATTGTTGTCTACGAAGGCGAATTTCACGTTTCCTGGTTTAATTGCTGGCTATTGACCGCTTATCGATATACATATATACGGACATATATATGTATGTATAAGCATATGTATCTATGTACAGATGAATGGATTGCTGTATGCTGCCATACAGTATGTAGTGAGTACGCCCGACCTACACTGCCAGTTGCAAACATATTTCTCGCACCCCTATTGTGATCGTGTTCATCAAGCTGTTATTCCCGTTCATTTATCTAAGCTTTTCTCTCTCTCTCGCTCTCTTTGTGTGCTCGCCCTTTTTACGAAAGTGAAACTTTGTTTTTTTTATACCCTGAGCCCATTGAAAATGGGAAATCAGGGTATAATGTTTTTGTTGGATGTATGTAACAGGCAGAAGGAGGCGTGGCAGACCCCATAAAGTATATATATTCTTGATCAGGACGACAAGAGAAATTGATTTGGCCCTGTCCGTCTGTCTGTCCGTCCGTCCGTCCGTCCGTCCGTCTGTCCGTCTGTCCGTCTGTCCGTCTGTCCGTATGTATGAACGCGTCGATTTCAGCTCTCAGAAGAGCTAGAGACTTGAAATTTTTTTTGTAGATCCCTATATACAGCGCGTATATCGAGTTTGTTTTCGATAATCGATAAATATATTCGTTTTTTTGTTATCGAATAAAAACATTATCGAAATTCAGTTATAAAATTCTATCTCAACCATCTTTTAAGCTAGAGATACCAAATTTTAAATTTAGCCTTATATGCATTTTATGCAATTTCGAATTTTGTTATATTTTGGATACCGGCCCCAAATTTTCCCCAATTGAGGTTCAGTCTCAAATATAGCCAAAATGCGAATGAGTTGGCACTTTTACTAAACTGACAAATATGCCCATAGAATATGTTGATCATATGCCGAAAATTTCATTGAAATCCGTTAAATAGCAAAAAAGTTATTAAACAAAACGTTTGGCTACTTTGCAAAAACACGCTGCAGCAGCGCCAAGCGAACGCACTTGCACACACACATACAAACGCTCGCATTCTAGTCGATTCGAAGAATCGCAAATTACGTTTGAATTTTGTTGAATTATCAGCTGCTGCTTTAGTTTACATTTGCCATCGCTTTCTAAGACAGTTGAGTGGCGTTGTTGGTAGAGGTAATGCTAATGAGCGTTGCTTAGTTAACGTAGGTTCAAACCTCGCCAATATCAATTTTTTGAAAAAAATGCTTTAAACTTGAAATTTTTGTATAATTTTACGCTAAATATAAGTGTATTGGAAAACACAGGCTCGTCGAGGCTCAGGGTATACCCTAGTCGGTTACGCCCGACTAGAGTTTTCTTACTTGTTTTTTTTTTGTGTTGTTTGCCGAACGCAAGTTAATATGTGATGTAAAATTCAGCGACGACCTTACAGCAGTCAGAGAGCGGTTATGTCGTTGAACTCTTTCAAGCACAACAGCAACAGCAAGAGCAAAAGCAACAGCAACAGCATAACGAAATGTGAGTACGAAAATACCGACGAGGTGCAAAACAAAATAAGGTGCATATGTTGTATACAAAACTTTACCGTTGTCTCACAGCACACGCTCGTTCGTTCGTTGGTTCGTTCGGTTCGCTCACACAAAGCGACTGCGTCATAAGCCAAAGCTCGGCTTTCCGAGTCGTCGACGTCGAAGCTTCGTTTCTTTGTGTTTTCATTTTGTATCTGCTTCGATTGCTCTTTTACTCGTTGTTGTGCTTTCAACTGTAAATTCATTCCGTTTTGTCCAAATATCATGGTTTAATTGATCTTTTTCTATTTTTCGTCTATTTTCTCGAAAGTTCAACAAGGTGTCTTAAGCATTTATTTTTGTGTTTGTAAACATCCATCAGACTTAAGCTCAATATTCAATTTATATTCAATTTTCAAATCTGCGGGGTATCTCCTAGCTGAGTATTCGTGACAGATTGCTTGATTTACTTCTAATTCGTTTCGTTCTATTAGCATTTTTGTTTTTTTTTTTTGCGAATATTTATTTCCCATTGCATAACGTTGCAGAGCTTAGGCGAAAACAGATTTGCTTCTCTGAAAACAGTAAAAGGCAAAGATGAGCAATACGAATTGGGTGAGTGACATAATCACTGAAACCGTCTTAGTCTCCCATTTAGTCAAAATTGACCAACACCTCAAACAATTTGTTGCCCAACTGCCGCAGACAGAGAGTTAAACATGCGAAGCGAGCAAATTTTGTTTGTTGTCACAAAGCCAAAGCGAACCAGTTTGGAATTTCAACTAATGATTTCCGACATTAGAGTGTTGGAAACCTGTCGCTCTCAGAGTATCCACCTGTTTAAAGACTCAAACGTCTGATTTCGAAAAAACAATAGAAAGCAGCGCCCCATCGGGCGCCGACTACTATATACACTTTTCAACACAAGTCCATTGTATTATTGGCCTAAGATATTTGGCTGAAATGGACGTCATTAATGAAAGAAACCATGTACTCTATTAGCCGAATGCTGGCAGTTGCTGCACAAGGCAATCATAAAGTCATTATTGCCATAATCTAATTAAACAGGTAAAGATTTGAGGAAATGACTTGTCGAACGTTGAACAGTGATTTCATAACACGAATAGTCAAACTAAAATTTCCATATGGAATAAAGAGAAGAGAATGCTGGCCATTAAAAGTGTGTTTGAAGTTAAATTTTGATTTAGAATACAATTTACATATTAATGTAACAACTCTAAACTATTTTTTTAAGTGTACATAATTTATTTTCCCATTTTCCCAAGCGGCCGAATGGTTCGCTTCATTTGTACTTCTGCTGCAATGCGAGTCTGAGCGCTGTCCCTTCCCGCATTTTTACTTGATTACGCACCCAATGCATTTCGTCCATTTATTGCCGTTGTTTTTCCATTGTGCTCAAAGTAGCCAGTCAGGCAGAGAAAAGATTGTTTATGAGGCGATAAAGTGAGCGACGAGCGAGATGGGGGATCAAATTCCTATGTAAGGAATTTCTGTGCCGCACATGTGCGAGCAATAGCCAAACAAGCGACAGCCATTGTTTTGACCAGAAGAGAACAACGATTTCACATCATTTGAGTTCAAAAATTTGACTCCGAAAGGAAATATAATTTAAACGTACAAAAGTCGTGTGTGCGAAGATTTTTTACAGCCATTTGAAGGTTCACTCGAGCTGAGTATCTCTTATGCAGAGCCAGTCTGCTTACAATCAAGTTCGCTCATCGAAAATATGTATAATGAAACTGATATTATATAAAACCTCAATACCCTTTGATGTTTGTCAAATCAGCGAATTCAATTTTTATTCGATGTCTGAACTATTTCATCTGAACTATTTCCCCAAGTCAACCCCATAATAATCTTTTAAGTATTTCACACTATTCAGCCGAGGATTTTGCAAGCCGACTGCACTCAGTGCGACATGCAACAATACAAAGGGACTTCTTTTTCACCTGCTGAAAGAAATGGGAGAAGAGGTGCATAAGGCAAGCCAAAGTGAAAGTCATCGGCAGGTGTTTGCATATCGCCTTTGGCAGCGGGGATCCAAGCTTACATTATGATATTCTGTTCCGCTTAGTCAGTTGTCATTCAGGTGAAAACAATTATGCGTTTTTCGTTTATAATAACTTCAGCCTGCTTAAGTTGCAAAACTGGAAAAGGATGCTCGATTCTTGTTGCAATGAGGAAGTTCGTATATGTATTATATATATTAGTGATGTGATTTTATTAAAATTATGATCATTTTTTTACAATTATTCCTAGATAGTTATCAGGCTTCTGGTATTGTCTCACTACAAATTTTGATCTAGTCGAATACACATTTACTTTTTGACGAAGCGAACATATGGACATATAAGAGGAGCATTTCAGATCGTAGATCACCTATATCAGTTATCGACGTTTCCTTTGGCAACGTTTCTTGCGAAGACGCGATTTGCGTTTGTAGAATGAAAGTGATCTGTAGTTATTGCGATGCAGAATGCGGCAGAGCTGGCCTTGTGGAGAGCGAGCCACTCTCGCTAGGATGCGCTTGACATGATTAGGGATTACAGATTACATATCAAGGATTATAGCAGATAATTAGATAATAGGCCATGGGTTGGTTTGCTCACCTTTTTCTGGAACAGATTCTTTTGTCCTCGATTCAGGGCATCCCAAAGAGGGGGCGCTTCTTGCAGCACTCGCCGTGTTCCAAATGACGGATGTTTGCGCTTAAAGTAACGCAGAAAGTTTAAATAGGGTAGCGGTGCTACCATAATTGGATTGTCTAAAATTTCACAGGCCAACGGAGCCTTGAATATCATTATAATAAATACACTGAGTTAAATAATACTAAAGTAATTTAATCCTGAGCCGATAACAATTGAAAACTATATTACATTTGTATTTTGTATTTTTTATTTTGTAGTCTACTCTATGTTAGCTGAATTGTGACTTATAATAAGTCCGTAGGTCTGAGCCTGCTGAGAAAATGTCGTTGATGAATTTTTATAAGGCAACTGTGACTGCAACCTAAATACATGATGTATGCATATATCATAAGTGAGCGTATGCATAGTTGATGTATGTAAATCGAAACATGTCGCATAAAATTATAATATTTTCTTTTTGTTCGGGTCGGGTCGGGCCGTATTATGAAAATTCCTCACCGAATTCTTTTGCTGACACAAACAATGCAGTGGAGGAGAAGAGAGCTAGCATTCGTCATTATTGCCGAGCTGGCATGCCTCGCATATTTTGCCCTTAAATATATATACTTTGACTCACTTTCGAGCTGAAAACTCTGCGCTCTCTCTCTCAGTCTATAAATTATATATGCAAATCATCATAATTTGTTGTTATAAATAAATATACACAAACGTACATACATAGTAAATTGATGGGACGCGTCTGTGACATTTGCTCATTCGTCTCTCGCCAGCTGATAAGGAATTCTATTCTATTCTATTTTATTCAATTCCATTTTCGTCAGTTGCTCCATTCGAGCAAAGTCCATACTAAGACGCAAAACATTCTCAATTGCTGACACCGCACACTCTTGACTATCTGTCTATGTATATAAACATATATACAATTCATAGCAATAATATCAGAAGCCCCCATTGGAGACTTACTATATATAAAAAAGTAAATGATAAATTCTGTCAAGTTTGTTTCCTGTTGCATAGCTGTCGACTGAGCTGAGTTGAATGAAGCTTTGTCAGCTGCCCCGCCGATGCGGCAAGGGCTTTGTAATGCTGAAATTTCCATCCGGCTTACAAAATGCACACAAACAAATATGAATGCGAGTATATATACTTATTATATGAATATATATGTAGTTATGTTTGGGGCGTACAGTAATTCCGTTTTATATATGGAAATTGTTGTACTATTATTATTGTGGCTGTGACGCCATGCGAACACTCATTGAATATATTTAATATAAAACATATGCACACACATGCCACATTCCTGAAATGTACTTATGGGAACTTAAGAGTGTATATATATAAGACTACATTGGTATTTTAATTTGTGCAAATTGAGAGCTTGCTTTCATTCAATTTTATTCTCGTCTGAAATGCTTTTATTTCTTCTTAACCTTATCTTCCGTGATGGAGGGAAGGAGGACTGATTCCTATTGTTGTGCATATTAGCATTGTTTGATAAGAAATTAACGGAAATATGTAAATCGTTTTTAGAAAAAACATATTTAAAAAAGCCCATATTAAACAAATAAAAAACTAGCTTGTTGCCTTAGGTTCTAAAAAAGTTATAAAAACACAAAGCAAAAATATAGAGAAGCTGAATATGTCTTTATGTAAATAATGCTCGAGTTTATAGATAGGCAGACAAAGACGACTTCCCTTTTTATGTAACGTGTTAATATTTGTTTACTATATCTAGACTCACAATGTCAACAGCTGCAAAACGGTATGCACTTAAGTCCAAAATACAATCCAACGTAATAAATGATAAAGCATACACGGTAAATTTGTTTCGCCTCAAAGCTTTTGTCATAATATGATTAACCAAATATTTGCCTGTGGCAAACGTCATAAGCACTTGATCAAATATCAGAGATCATTTGCATCAAAATGCCCACGAAAGTGGAGTGGAGAATATAGTTCGTTAGTTGTGCTCTGCGTAATATCTCTAGCATTTCATTAATTATAGAAATGCGCAAGCATTTATTTTTAAATGCTCAATAAAACGTCTAAATGATATTTAATGCACAGTCACGCTTTTCACACAGCTCATGTATATAAGACGTATGAACATTTTACCAACTCTTAAGACCTTATCTTTCTTTCATTAAATTTTGTGTTTTTTTTTTTCCTTTACTGCTGGGGTATTAACCCATATATCTTAAAGACTAACTAACTAACTTTCATTTGGCAAATTGCATACGCGGCCCAAGTCTCAGTGATGTTTACCTTTTGAATTAAAGTATCTATATGCGTGCACTGAATGTAAAGTAAAGTTACATAAATTATACAAAGAGGGTAGCGGTACCCACTTATTAAATGAAATGCAAAAGTTATTAGTGTATTATCTAGTAATTAACACTATAAAGTCGACTTAGCTTTCGCTAAAGGAATTGGAATCCATTTGGCAAAGTTGGCATTTATCCAATAACATCTTGGGCCAACATTAGCAATGGCAATGTATATTCTAAGATGACAGAATAAGCCTTGAACCATTCGACCAAAGAGGTTCTCGTCCCGGTTTTGCGCTCTTTGATGCGCCTTGCTATTATAAAGTTATTCAACCTGATTTCTACGAGTTCTACCAGTTCTCCAGCATCACTAGTTGACCTTCATATTATATAGCGAGGTTACGTGTTACGTAAAATGTCTCAGCGAATCTCTTTTAACAGCGTAGAAGTATCATTCTGTTATTGTACGATATCTATTTGCTTTGTTTGCTTGCGGTTTATTTACCGCAATTGACGGTATGTAAAGCGCTAAAGCGCTAGATACAAGATTCTAGAAGGATGAGAATCAAATTACAAAAGAGTTATATGAATAAATATATATACGTAAATATCTCGAATGTCTGTTCTCCTAACAGCAGCTAGAAACCGCGTGCTCGAGCTGAAAGGAAAAACTTTAAACACTTTTCACCTGCTTCTGGGTATTGCCAACGGAATAACGAAACTTGATTTCAAAGCTGCTTCTGAACTTTCAATGGAATTCCACTTAGCAGCGCATAAAATGAATTGAATAGTTTTCCATTTTCTTTGCAAGTCGTGGCGAAAGCCAATCGATAGAAAATTGCGGATGCTGTCCACTGGTTGCTAACGCCTGCTCGATTGCATTAGGCCAGGCTCAGTAAGAGCTGCAACTGTGCAGCTAAAACTGTTTGATTTGGTGATTTCATATCCGCTGTGTGGATAAACACACACACACACGCAGTTACATTCGCGATTGTGGCTTTGTAAATTGTATTTGCTTATTTGTGTGGCAAATTTACATAGCAAACATTTGTGTTAAAGTGTAACAGCTACTCTATTGCTTTTAAGCTCACAAACGCCCCGAGAAAGTATTGTTGTGCATATTTCACAAATTCGAGTCTTGTTTGTGAGTTCAGATTTGCATTTATTCAAAGCTTAACACCGATTTAGAGTTGGCTGTGTTACGACATTGACCATGAACTGATAAAAACATTCACAATATCCTAAAACAAACAAAAAGAAAAGATCAATAAAAGTATTGAAAATCACTAAATTGTATGTCTTAAACATTCACATACTCTACTCATCTTAATGCTTCAATACTATAAGACTCTGTAATCTGTAATATCTCTCCATTTCTCTCAATTTTATAGCTATGTTTTATGGAGAAATCATTGTGGTCTACAAAAAAGTGTTTTTCCAATTTCTTCATAACATATTGATTAAGATATCAATAAATCAAGAGATATATGGGATATAATAATATGTATACTATCCAAAATAACTTTAAAGATATATTGAATTCGACATTTCGCTTGTTTTTGGTGGTCTTTTTCCCAGGCTCGCTTTAGCCACTCCCAGTCTTCAGCTGTGCAGCTGAATTGTTTATTTGTTTGTATGTATGTTTTTTCGTCTGCCACGCCCTGTTGTGAATGAGAGTCCATTAATTGAGAGGGACTGTCTGAAAATTCTGTATGAGCATCTGTATCTGCAGTACTTCACAATGACTGCGTGCAGGCTTAAATTATTTAAATTAATTGCGTGCATATGATGCGGATGCCATGGATAACTGTCATAGTTTATTAACGTTATGTTACCCAATATATGCATATATAAAATTTATATATACTTATAGAGAGAAAGAGAGAGAGCCTTTTAAGAGTAGTCTTTGGCACATTCACTTGGCTGATTGGCAGTTGCCCAATGTTAAATGTCAAAATCGTATAATACCTGACAAGTAATAGCACAGACACCTTTATCACGTATCCACATATATGAATACATTTATTCATCTATATATAGACCTATACATATTTCTTATATATGGAATTGGTTACTTGCTTTATTGAAATAGGCAAATAAACAGTTAATTGGTGGATGACATTTTTCTGTGCGCAACTACATATTTAAAAACAATCAAAAGCAATTTAGCGTTCAGCTGCCGCCGCTGCCAGCTGCCGCCATAAAAAGTCACAACAGCAACCCGCAGCAGCAGCAGCAGCAGCTAGAGTCACAAAACCAAAACTGCAGCCCACGTTGCTTGGCATTTGAGACGGCATTAGATTCACTCTGTATATGTGGAGAGTGAAGCGAATGGGCAATAGTAAGAGTCAGACCTCAGCGAGTGGCCATAGATGGAGAGAAGTGCAGAGAAGTTCTTCGCTGGCATGTCCCAGTTGATGGCATAAATGCTATTGAGTGGGCTGTGCAGAAACTTTGGAAAAAATTGTGCTTGATAAACAAAAGGCGGCCTAGTGCTCGACTCTAGCATATATATCTGAAGACATATGGTACACATTTAGTTAATATAAGTATATTCATGTGTGCGTGTGTGTGTGTATGCTCTGAAACTGGGGAGGCTTTTGGAGCATGAAATCGTTGTACTCCCTTTAAATCATCAACATCATCATCAGCATCGTCAGCAGCTCAAAGAAATTTTCCTATGCCATGCAGCAGACTGGAGACTTTCACGAAGTTTTCTGTTGTTATTGTTGTTGCTGGCATGGCAAAAGAAAATTCAGAAAATTAGTGCACTCGCATACCCCACATCATCCATCCAATTGCTAGAACTATGCTGAGAATGTGTCCCAACCTTTTCCCTTGCTTCACATCCACAGCTCAATTTGATGCAGCTGCAACTGCAATTGAAATTAAGAGTTCATTAGTTGCATTAAAAGTAATTTTTGAATACCCTGTAGACACAACAAATGAATAAGTGAGGGTATGATATACTTATGCGAATATAAAGGTATTTATATACCTTAATTATTTTGTTTATGATATATCGTAAGGAATTTCCCTTAAGATTGGGTTACAGTTCATAAAATAATTATAAGAATCTCATATTTATGAATACCTTTGCCTGAAAGAGAAACCGAATGGCATGCCACAAATTATTCATCAAAAAAGTTGCATAAGTCTCGGGTGTAGCCAAGTGCTGAAAACAAAGAGTTGTTCAACAAAACAAAACAGGTGAAGTGTGCCCTACCTGAATGCACAAAGCTATGCAAACTGAAATCTGAGGAAGCGGCATAATGTACAACTTTACCAGCATTTCCAAAACTATTTCAATTTTGTAAACTTTTACACGATTCGGGCAATCAAGTTTGTTTTCCCAAACTTTTCATACACTTAAGTATCTTATGGTTTGAAGCATGTTGAGAGCAAATAGAGCTTAGACTAAAATGCTCTTATATTTGTTTTTACTCGAATATAGTTGTAGAGTTTCTGTTGGTATGTATATAAAATTGTAGCTTTTATATATTTTTGAGGTAGGTAGCGGAACTCCTTCAACAGTCTTTCCATGAGTTGTTTTTCCCAGTAGCCTTTCGCCAACTGCCTCGCCCCAACATCAGCATTCGAAAAGTTGCAAAATCATTAAGGTTACTAAACTAAAATTGAAATTTGCCTTGAAACAAAAAAAAAAAAAAAAAAAAACAAAAGCAAAAAACAAAACATGCAAAGCATCAAGCCCCAGACATGACTTGAATAACTAAACAGAAAGAAGCCAGCCAACTCATCAGCCAATGCTATCGAGGTAAAACGGGAAGCTTATACAACAAAATCAGCATGAGAACAATTCGATCCACAGTGGCCACAGTAAGTATTCGGTCGCTTGCACAGCGGACACAGGAAGTCCATAAAACATTATCATGTTGTAATTACATACAATACCTGTTTGGTTTTTGTGCTGTGCTGAGCTGAGCTGAGTTGAGGTGGCCTGCAGATAGTTGTGCCACTTCCTAGAGACGCTGCCAATTTGGCAACGTGCAACGAGCAGCGTTGGTAAAAGGCAAGAAGAGTCATTCGTGTTTGTTTTATAAAATACATATTTAGGCAAGTAAGGAAAAATGAATTGGGCATAGATATGGTATCTGCAAGTCGGACCCTCTCTGCCAGAGCACGTTCATTCGTTTTGAGTGGGGTGTCAAGCAGCGATGCATGCAACCACGGTCCATGTTGTAGGGTCGAAATCAAGTATTGGTCTTGCCGGGCAGACTGCTTTTACAGACCGGGTAGCTCGGTTGCCTTCAATCGAATTGTTTTAGTGAAGGCAATAAAAAACTTGTTTGAGTCTGTCTTCGATTCGGGTCTTTGACTGATTGCTGCATTGAAGTATTTAGGAATGTCAAAGGTTCATAGCTCGACGTCTTTTAAACCTTGTAGCCATTAAGTACTTAATTAAGGATATGTGTAGATATCAAACAGATAGACCCCATTAAAGTGGTACATAAGCTCATTATCTTACGACGTGCCAGGTGTGCATAGCAATGCTGATCTATCGGATTTCATTGAGAAGTCAATTTGGGATATTTCACCTTTTCAATTTGCGTGTAGATTTGTGGTGTTTATTTTATGTGGTTCTTGGCGTTGTTTTTCGTTTTTCTCCGATTGCTATTGAACTCTTTGACTTTTAATTGGATCAAGTTCGTCGGCAATTATTTAAACGAAGCAAATGTATTCGCAGCGAGCGGGTCTGGCGAGCACATTCCGAATGTCGTCGCACTTGTTGCTCAATTCTCAGAGTCGTGTAATGGGTATACGGCTGGCTACATGTGACAGCTGAGCGACCACACGGCAAACCAAAAACAAAAGCTCCAATCGCCTTGAAATGCGACAATCAACAGGCATGTTCGACCACGACAACTTAATGAACATGTTGCAATTACATGACCAAAATAAAGGGAGGATGTGTTCAGACACCGACGAATTCAAGAACGACTTTACAGAAAACCCAAAATTGTGATTGCAACTCGATTAGTCATGGCGAAGAGGCTTACATATAAATATTGAATGGATATACTAAGATCTAAACTACAAATATTTTATAATTGACAATTGAACTTGCTCTTGCTCTAATCTAAAGAGAGAGATAACTAATAATATGAAAAATATGATATGAAAATTGTCCCAGACAAATCATATTCAATATATGCATAAGTATGTCGGTTGCCAAGCATTTCCCACGAAGGAATCTCAAGTGGAGCTGCTGAACAGCAATAAAAAAAGTCATTAACGCATTGAGATATGGGTTCTATGGAATTTTACATGCACATGAAAAGTGCTCTAGCATTACTCAGTGCACTTTATGGGAATTAGGATAAGGAGTAGCGGACTAGAAACTAGAGAAATTTATACAAGTTTAAATAGAATTCAGTAAAACTTAGAGAAATATATATTTACAAGAAATAAAAACTTAAAATGATGAAATATATCAACTATTCAATATTAAAGATTGATGATGAAACTTTGCCTATAAAAAAAAGGTTTTCCTTAGGCAAACAATTTTTAATAAGGTTAAATTGCACTGTGGTCCCCCGTTGGGGCAGACTAAAGTGTGCAAGCTCCCACAGAATAAGTAGATGAAATACCAGACAGCTCCACATAGACAGAAGGTCGTGTTTTACACGTGGCAGCGAATACTATATACTACTATGAACAAATTTTATTAGTCCAAAGGTCAACTGAGGGGACGATGCTTATCTGTTGGCATAGCTTTCAAGTTTATTTGTATTTTTAAGTTTATTTGTTGTTCTATTTAGTTCGTTAAAAAACTATATTACATTCTGTAATTAATTAAAGGCGCTTCTTTTATTATCTTTTTATGCGCTGTTTTCCTAACAGCTTCTGAAAGAGACGTAATAATTTGAGAATGAAGTTTGAGTGACGCAGCCTGAATTATAAATATTCTTGATGAAATCTCAACTTATCTTATAAATATACGTACAGCTTCAGCTTCAGCTATCATATTAATATTTATTTAAGAACCACTTGAGCTCAAACAATCATTTTATGGCACCATTTCAGAATAGTTAGAATGTGCGCATAATAATGAATATGAAATGTTTTCAATAAAAATAAAAAATAAAAATAACTAAAAGCTTTCAATATCTCTACAGTATAATCAATAGATTAGCAAGCTTGTTTAAAAGTGCTGTGTTTGTTGATATGTATGGATATACATATGTATATATGCGAATATATACAGATTTTTGAATGTCTGTCTCGTACACATGCAAACATTAAGATATTGTCAAGGCCATTGGACTGTCTACAGTTTATACGTACCAGATTTATTTATATAGAGTTTTGCCGTCATTGATTTTCGTTTGGTCATGGGCCACAGATTGCTTTTGGCTCATATGAATAATATCATATATATGTATGTATATGTTCTTTGCAGCTGTGAATTTAGCAGTCAGCAGCTGAGCATCGACTCTTAATAGTAGATAATATGTTATATTATTATTACTCTTATGGAAAAGAGACAAGCAAAAATAACAAATTAAAGAATTAACAAATTTAACTTCAGATTAGTGTGGCAGTGCGTGCATACCTTAAGTTGTTTACAATTAATAGCAGATACTAATTAGCACATGTTTCTTTTTAATTTGCAGTGAACTCGAAAATATGTTAATTTCCCAAAACTGCTCCGAGCACTCGGCGAGGGAATGACTTAAAAAATTATATTTCATTCATATTCATACTCGAAAGTATTTTCATTAACGGAACACCCCATTGAGCGACAAACGGGCAGCAATGGAGCAGATCATACAACAGATGAGATCGCATCCAAGGCACTAGAGGAACTGACTCAATCAAAGTCGTAAGGCTGAACAATCTTGCTGTGAACAGTGAACGTCGAGACTCTCAAGACTTCCTACTCTCAACACTTAAAATCTATCCAAAATGAACTCCGTCATCTCAGCATTTAAGACGAAGAAGAGCAACGCGGCCAGCCCAACGGGCGTGGCAACCACGTCCAATGTTGCAACCTCGGACGGTAAGGTTGGCCTAACCATAGCCAGCGTTGGCGGCGGGACCAGAAAGAAGCCAGTTGTCCAGGACAATGGCTACCAGTATCTGAGGCAAATCCGAGAAATCGAGACGGCCAACAAGCTGCTATCGCCGGTTGTCGCCGTCGCCGCCGACGATCTGAATGTACGCAGCAACTCGTTCTTAGAGGGCGGCGATAAGCTGCACTTCCGTCCAGCAACTGATGCAGCTGCCGTGGGCGCAGATGTCGTGGATCACTGTGCACCCGCCATGGTGCGCTTGTCCTGTGTGGATGCCAAATCCGACTACAATATGAACGGCAAGGCGAACAGTATAGCCAATAGCCACAGTATGAAGATGGCCGAGAATGGCAACATGGACATTTACGCCTTGGCCTGCGAGCAACATAGTCCACCGCTGCCGGACGACGATGACAATTCAGAGCATTCGACGGCCGCGTGCACCAGCACCAGCAGCTCCAGCGAACACAGCAACAGCACCGTGGTGCAGAGTCCAACGGTAATAGTCGCAAACCCGCAGCCCAGCAGTCCCAATCTAGGCAGGGACTGCAGCTTATCTTTGGCCAGCTCATCGTCGGCTAATGGTGAGCCCCACTCAGCGTCAAGCACCACGCTCTCCTCGTTGAATTTGGAGGAACCTCTCATTGAGTGCACAGCAGAGATTGAGAACGGTCTCCCACCGCCGCTAGCTTCGCCTGTTCTAACAAAAAGTCATGAAGATTATGTGCCTGCGTTTCTAAAAACCCCGCCCATTACCTTGCCACTGAGCATAGCAAGCTGTAGCCTCTCCTCTGGCTCCACGCCCACCATCAGTTCGGCGGCTAGCACGCCCAAGCACGTGCGCTATGCAAAGCCGCGTCTGAGCCTCAGCCGCGGATTCAATCAGTCCATGCCCTCCGTGCATGGCCGCCCAAATCTGAGTGTGGCACCAACAGGCGCTGGACTGAATGGCGCCCAACCAGGCGGCTTACCACCGAAGCGGATTTCAACGCACCAAAGGAACTTGAGCTTGGATTTCAGGTGAGTTGCGAGGCAACGAATTGTATAAATTGTTGAGGGGGTTGAAAGATATGAATATCGCAATACTCGACTGCAGCTTAAAGTTATCTTTATGAAGCCTTGAATTTTGAACGCATTACATACTGAGTACCATATATTGATTGAAAACATTATTACATGTGTGAGTCAAATTATCAAATGATGTTTTGGAAAAACCCCTCAGAAAATGGAATTTGATTATTCTTTGTAGCTGAAAATCTGAATCATTTAATTATACTATATAATTAATCAATGACAATGTTTATATATTTGTATATTCATATATTTGCATATTCAATGTTTATATATTTGTATATTCACTTTTTATATTTTTAGAATATTTAAGGACAAGAGTACTTAATCTTCAGTATATCAGACAATTATTAAATGCTTTTGTGTGTACAAGTTATTTTGCTTGCGTTGCTGCTTGATAAATATAATTTGCTGATGACACACGATCATTTGTTTTTATTATTATCTAAAAAGTGCCTTATCAGAGCAAATTCGTAGGATCTGTTAAAACAGCGACAATGTAGAGCATTAACATGCCACTTTGAGTATTAACATTCGCTGTTATTAACATGGCTGCAAGATTAACATACTGAAAGTCGCGATAACAGTAGCAGTTTGTCAGAGCTTCGCACCGAGTCTACTCATATAATGAGCACTTGTTGCTCTCACTCTTCTGTGTCAGTGCTAGGCATTTCTATGGGTTCGCGTGATTCTTTTTGGTTTAGACACCCAACACTTATTGAAAGTGCATAGCAAGGTATATTAGTTTGGTGTTAAAGAAATATATATGAAATGACGAAGGAGCAGATTTGTGTTAGAGAGGACATTTTATGTCTTAAATTGAACGTGAAATATAAAATATATAAATATTGGAAATTGGAATTGGGCATAAATATATAATAATATAAAAACATTTCTGTATGGTTGGAGCCTAAGCAAACTGGAATTGGTAGTTTGTATGCAGACATATTAAAATGAATGCAGGGTATTTTGAAGTCAGTTCAACGAGGCTAGAGTCTCGGCTCTTATTGACATTGTTTTTCTGCTCTAATTTTACCTACTAAAATTGATAATTCATTTGAGCAGGCATTGTTTTATAAGCCTCCTCCCTGCCAACGGAATACCTCGCGCAGGCAATCGTAGTCAGAAAGCAATTGCCTTAATATTTTTCCCGTGTTGTGAGTGCAAACACGTTGAGAACACATGTGCATATATATTTGGAAGCAGGTTCTGCTGGGGCTTGAGTTCATTTGCCGTTTACTAGTTGTTAGCAATGATTAGAGCTGCTGGCAGTACAGACGGCGCCGACAAGAGCTTAATTGATTTTTCTCATTTGTCTCTAATTAATTGAATTTTCATACTTTTCTAGATCGATGGGCATCATGCTGCCACCTGTTTCTCAAGTGACCAACACTCGCATAAATCACACACAACATCATCGCAATCGAAGTCTGGACAGTGCCTTGCAGCGCATACCAGAGGTGAGTAATTGGACAACTTGATTATACTTAGTCACCCCCACAGCCGCCTACAGTTCTTAATGTGTCGTACAAGTTGATTTCGAGCTCGTTACATATAGTCATGTTTGTATGTATATATATTTATATATGTTTGTATAAGTGCATGCGTAACAAAGTTGCCTCGTTAATCAGTTAAGTAATATTTATATTTTTGCACTCTCTCTCTCTCTCTGTATGTTTATACTTTTGTTTATCAGCCGTGCTGATAAAAACAATAATACACCCATCCACATTGTGCGCCAAATAAATAAATGAGAATGCGACGAAGACTGAGAGAGATCTCATTGTCTTAGAATTGATACGTGTCGCTTTCAACCAACAAAGAGCACGACTCGAATTCAGCTCTCAGTTTTTGCATCGCTCGATGCACAACGGCAAACTGACAACAGATATTCCATATAGTTAGATAGCTACAATCCTTAGATAGATAGATAAAACATACACGCGACAGTCTTTCGAATACATTTTCGTGCTGCAACGCAGTTCCAGCCGCAATCTTTTGAGAGAGCATGAAACATATTTGAAATTTCATTTGCCACTTTACTTTCCGGAGCTGTATAAAACTGAAAATGCTTTTGACGACATGTTAATGTGTTAACTGAACATTTTTACACCTACAGGTCGAGATTTCCTCGCCCAATGCCGAGAGTGAGACTACATTTTGTTCGCCAACAACGATACTCAGCACCAATATGTGCTCGAGAATTGCAACAACGGCGGCCAGTGTAACGGCCGCACTTGCCACATCCCACCCAATGCCAGCCCTTACAGTTGCCCCATGCAATGATGCGGCGCCTGGGTCCGAAGCAGTTATTACTAGCAAGCCAGCCATGGAGCCGCCCACATCAGCAGTCATAGTCCACGCGCAACGGAATCAACATGTACCCAATGGAGTCAGTAAGTGTTTAAAGTCAGTTGACATCTAAATTCTGTTTTTCAAATTCCTTTTCTAATTTTGAATTAAAGTTGAATCCTGTCCAACATTGCGAACACGACCCAAATCGAACGAGCTGGTAGCGACGGGCGCCCAAGACATGGTCGATGGAAATGCTGGAAGCAACAATAGCTGTAGCAGGGCGGGCAGCTATAAAAAGCGCGAGGATCTGACTAGCCTCGGGTCAGACGATTCCGGTAAGTCTATTCAATATGTTAGATAAATCACCGAATGAATCATTTTTCGCTAGACTTGACGTCCAAGTTTTAATTGAAGCTTATGTAGCGATAACTATTTATAAACCCTCTCACTCTTCTTCTCGGCAGGCATTATATGTGGCTCGGAGTCAGACCAAATATCTCTAAATCGTATATGCCACTCACATGAATCGCTTGATTCGGGTGAAATGGATGCCGATGCCGACGCGGATGCCGAGGAGGAATGCATTGACATGTTGGACACAACGTCTATGGACGAAGACTATAATCTAATGGAATCGGATCTATACTTCTTTCCGTCGCATGCCGCCAACGACTTTGACTGTCGCACATTGCGACCCTCGCGCAAGCAGAAGCAGCAAAAACGAGAGGAGGCCAAGCTGGCTGCTCAACAACAACAGCAAGATCAGGAGCAGCGGGACACGGTAGATCGTATACATTATCGCGCAATGAAATTGTCTCAAGCGGCCATTAACTCGGGGCTAAGCATGGTACCCGACGAGCCACCGAGGGCCGAGCATGAGGAACACGAAGAAGTACACGAACCATTGCCCACGCCACAGACACTGTCCAGCAATAGTATGCTATTAGCGGCAGCAGCACCAACAACGCCCACAGTGACACCGGCAGGAACACCCACACCCGTGGCCACGCCCACTGAGAGTGCTAAGAACGATCAAGTACTCTTCAAGAATTTTTTCGGCGCCACTAAGAATGCAATTTTTCGCACCGCTCAAAGTATAATTGAGAACCATGAAAAGAAGAATGCGGCGAAGGCAAAGACTGGCGAGCCGCAGGACGTCTTAAAGGTGAAGTCGGTGACGCCGCATAGTGTTGAGCATATACCGCAGGATCTGGTCAAGTCCCCCACGGACATTTCCAAAAAGAAAGAGTTCTTTAGTCTGCTCAGCTCCAATTCGAGCAAGAAAGCTGCTGCTGCCGCTGCTGCAGCAGTTGCCAGTGCAACAACCACTCCCACGTCCTCCGCCGATGTGCCTACAGAGGCTGCCGCAGATGTAAAGATGAAGGAGCTCACCCTGAATCTGCGTCTGCCGGGCGCAGAAACTGAAGCCGGTCACGATGTGACGATGCATAAGAGCTCCTCCATCAGCTCGCTCCACCAACTGAAGATGCCAGTGCCTGGCGTAGTAAAATATTTCATCAGCGACCGGGCGCCCAACACTGGTCCCCAGCAAAATTATGAACGCGGTCCCAGCGGCCTCTTGCGCTTCTTCGAATCGCCCGTATTTAATATTCATTTTGCAGTGCATTATCTGTTCTACTCGAAGGAGCCCGGCGTTCTGAGCTTCATTGGCAACAAGATCTTTAGCTTCCCCAACCAGGAAGTGGATCTCTATATACCACAGTTGATATTAATGTATATTCAAATGGACGAACTGGCCGAGGTCCTAGACCCATATCTCACCATTCGCTGCCGAAAGTCCGTTGACTTTTCCCTGAAGTGCTTGTGGCTACTGGAAGCATATAACTATCAAGTGGACTCGCTGGGGAACGGCAGTACTAGCCGGAAGTCAAAGCTGGCGCTCATGAAGGAGATATTTCCCAAGAAAGAGAGCAAACAGCAAGCCCGGCCCGACAATATCCAAAGCCCAGCTGTGGCTCTCGTAAAGAAGACCCACCATCGCTCTCAGTCAGATGCCACAGTGCTACTCACCGACTCTCGCAGTCCTCACACGCTCAGCATTTCGCATAGGATGTACCAACAGCCGCCGTACACCACGCAAACGCTGCCCACAACACCTGCGAAACTCTTTCTCGGCGACCTGACGTCGGGGCTTGCATTCGACAATGGCTGCACTTGCTTCGAGACGGTACGCGGTCAGGTGAACTGTCTGCTAGGACAGCGTACGCTATGCAATTGTGGTGCACCCAAGACGGCACCGCAAAAGGAGTTCATGAAGTCGCTCATGAATGTGGGAAAGAATCTAATCTCGTTGCCTTCTAAGGCGGAAAAGACTTCGGCCCTGCGGATGTTCCTAAATCTGATAAATAAAAATTTGCCAGCGCGTGTCTGGCTGCCGCTCTATTCGGATATTCCACACCATGTGGTGCGCATCACAGAGGAAAAGACTGCAGTGCTAAACTCCAAGGACAAAACGCCGTACATCATATACGTGGAGGTTGTTGAAGTGCCAGACATCTACACGTCGCCGCTTATACCCAAGCTGATGCCTTCGCTGCGACACACCAAGAGTGAAGAACACTTGGAAGGCACCTGCCTCAATACGCACCAGAGCTGCAGCCGCACCTCCAGCTGTAGCAGCACTCATCACGGCTCCAGTTGTCGTCGCAGAAAAGACCCTGAGTCGCATCCAGAAAATGGATGCGGCGAGCCGGCCAGTGTCAATTGTTGCAGTTGTAACAGCAACCGTTTGCTCTCACTGGGCGGCCTTCAGGTCCACGAAGATGATGTGTGGTCACAGGAAGATGATCAGATCACAGCGCAATACCTGTATATGAGCAAGGTCAGTGAGCGAGACGCCATCTCACAGATGTCATTGGACTCGTGCGACTCCAGAGATCAAGGTAAGGATTATTAATATGAAGTTTGGAACCCGATCCACTTATCCAACACCTTTTTATTTTTAGGTCCCCCAGTTGTCTTTAATATCGGCGATGTGCGCACTCGACACTGCAACAACTTGAACTGCGAGAACACAAAATCGTTCAGCAATGACCCAGAGGATCCATCTGCGGCAGCATTAAAGGTTTGTGTGACCGAGAATCATTAGCTCTGACGGATGGTCTAATTTGATTTTTTTTACAGGAGCCTTGGCATGAAAAGGAGAAACTCATTCGGGAATCCTCTCCCTACGGTCATCTATCGAACTGGCGCCTCATGTCTGCTATCGTCAAGTGTGGAGATGATTTGCGACAAGAGCTGATGGCCACGCAGCTATTGCAGGTGAGTTAATAAACTCGATGATTATCGGCTTTGAATACATCTTACATTTTTATACAGATGTTTAAGATCATCTGGGAGGAGGAACATGTTGATCTATGGGTGCGGTCATATAAAATAATATGCCTCTCGAACGACAGCGGTTTGATTGAGCCTATTCTGAACACCGTTTCATTGCATCAAATCAAAAAGAACTCAAACAAATCCTTGCGCGAATACTTTATCGATGAATATGGACCTCCAACTGGTGAACGCTTTCGTCAAGCCCAGAAGAATTTCGTGCAGAGCTGTGCGGCTTATTGCCTAATATCATATCTGCTGCAAGTCAAGGATAGGTGAGTTTCGTATATATTTAATTGGAAACCGTATTTGTATGGTGACTGGTTTTTATATTCCACAGACATAATGGCAATATACTCTTTCATGCCGATGGTCATATAATACATATAGACTTCGGATTCATACTAAGCATATCTCCCAAAAATTTGGGTAAGTGTCGGAACGTAAATTCCCTATTGTACCAGAAAAATTAATGCTCTTCTTTGTGGCGCAGGCTTTGAGCAATCACCATTCAAACTTACGCATGAATTTGTCGATGTTATGGGAGGAACAGGGTCAGAGCATTGGAGAGAATTTAATCGCTTGTTGTTAGTCGGCATGATGTCTGCGCGCAAGCACATGGATCGCATTATAAACTTTGTGGAAATTATGCGCAGTAGTATGTGGACAACTCACACCTTTAAAATTAAGCAAATATTCATTCCGATTTTCGTTTTAGATGCACAGCTGCCGTGCTTCAAGAATGGCTGTTCCGGCACAGTACAGAATCTCCGAAAACGTTTTCATATGAATTTAACTGAGCAAGAAATGGAACGCAAGGTGGAACAGCTTGTGCAGGACTCACTGAAGAGTCTATCGACCAAGCTTTACGATGGGTATCAATATTATACGAATGGCATCTTGTGAGAACGGTTTTTTATGAAAATCTAAATCTTTTTATGAAAATCGATAATAATCTTGTGTTCTAAAATGCCGATCTGATAAACCAAAAGTATGTTTAAAATTTTTTATATATATGTATATAAAACGAAACAACTGTTATTGTAGCCAGAATCGTTAATACTGCATTGTGGCACTGTTATTATTATATTATATTATGTTAGGCCAAAGTGAATGTTGTCTAGCTTTTAAGCAAGAGTGTAAATGTCATTGACTGTATTTGTCTGTCATCCGTGTGTCGGTCCTGCATTGCATTTCATTAAGAAAACATACATAATAATCATCGACTTGTATATATTTAAGATCTTATGACTGTAATTAGAAGATATCGTAAGTCGCCACGCAAACTCATTTTATAAGAAATTATTACATCTGCAAAATATTCATTCATTCACTCGCTCTACTATTCACAAAACTATATGCAGCAAACTTACTATTCGTATGTATGAGTAATTGAAATTGGAATTCCAACATTTATCGGGTTTTTTAATCATAACTGAAGCAACTTAATACTTTCCAACAATACAGACATCAATTTATTTATAATGTAACCAAAATTACTATCTAGAATAATGGAATTTAAATATCTTTTCGCTTTTGCCCTCCAAATTCCGCGTATGTGTACATGTTCTATAAATAGATTTATATATAAAAATATATAGTTAATCGAAACATTTTTCTTACTTTATAGTAACTAAGCGATATGAAAGCAAAAATCAAATTAAATCCAACTAAACTTAAAATCATAGCTAGGCACTCAAAGTGTTTATTTCAATCTTGTGTATGTCAACACACAATTATACAGTACTCATATGTATGGCTTAAATATAATGCAAATTACTTGTATGATACTTATAATTACCTAATATAAAATCAAAAATTTAGCTAAAAATATTTTTAAAAAATAAAAGTTGCATTTTTCTACAAATTTATTTAATAAACTCGATACAACAGCAAATATACCTACAGTGATCGCTTGTGAATTGTAATTATACTTCAAATGTAATACGAAGGGGCGAAGTGGGAGTCCTTAGGCATTAAACATTTTTGATTCAAGCATAATTTACTTCAAAGGGTTCGCGTTTCGGATGCGCTATCTGAGCGACCACTGTACTGATTATACAAACCAACATCTCTAAAATAAATTATAAAATGACTAATAAAACATAAAAATACCCAAAAATATAAACATTCAAATTTGTATTTTCTTTTTGAACCAAACTCAATATGTAGATAGATCCCAGATGGGAAGACGAGTAAACTAGACATGTATTTAAAAATGATTCTTACAGTTTATATTCTCCATATAACAGGTCTGCTGCTGTCTCTGCTCCAGGAAAATAAACAATCCTTAATTGTTATACCTATTCTTATCCAAAAGATATATGAAGCTATCTTACAAAAATATACAAATTTATATAAATATACAGTTTTATTTGTACTAAAATCATATTCATTTGAGGTAACAAATAATAAAAGTATAATATATATATCTGATGGATGCTTTAATATTTGCAATAAAAATGTAAGTTTCCAATATTGGCTGACTGCCCGTTCTACACTTTAAAAAAAAGGTTAAAATTTTAATGATTTTATTAGCGAGCGATTTATATTTCAAATTTAAAAGTTGGGAAATCAACTGTCAAAATTAGTTTTTACACTTTTTGGTCAACTATGTAATGTAGGTAAATAACTCGTGCAGTGTATTAGCAATCACTGCAATTGACGTTAATTGGACGTTGAGACATGAGTTACTAATGCACATCAACTTGTCTTACATCAGCCAACTGCAAGTGCATTTATGCCGAAGTGCTGCAGACTCTCGCCGCAACTGGTCCGCGAGAGCTGCAGCTAGAGCTGGAGCTGGAGCAGGACCGGAACCGAATTAAAATACCTTGCGATCCTGGATCTTTAGCACGTGAAAATGCTACCGCTTTGGACTATTGAGTGTGCGGTTGGAGCAACCCAAACGCCTGTCGCCAATGAAGAATCGAAGTGCAGCAATGTGGGCACCAATGACAGCTTGCTGAGCCAGCCTCTCAGCAATAATATCAACTCTATCGAAGAGTTATTATCAGCAACCGAATTCCTTTCGCCACAGGATAGTAACAATTATGCACTGCGGCGGGAAGCAATACGCGAATTGCTTGACGCTGAAATCAATTACGTGAATGTGCTGTCTGCCGTGTGCGATGGGTGAGCAACGAGCGAAAGAGAGCCATGAGCAAGCTAAATAACAAACCATTCACTCTCTATTACGCAGGTATTTGCCAATCATGAGCAGTCGTATGGATGTATTCCCTGCAGATAGCATACAGATCATATTTTCGAATATCACATTCATATACAAGTTTCAGCAACTCTTCTTGGAATCATTGCGGAAAGGAGTGGAGCAGAATCAGATATCAAAAGTCTTCCTAAATATGGTTAGTAGTAGCCTCTAATAAAGTGCTGTCCCTCACCCAAGACTGCAATTTGTACCACCAGCATAAAGGATTCCTATGCTATTCCAAGTATTGTAATGCCTACTCCCGAGCAGTGAGTGAGCTGCAAGCCTACGAGCACGTCCGGGACGCCCAGATACTGTTTAAAAGGTAGGCAAACTCGTCAGTTCATTGAGTCTTAATACTATTTCAATTATTAACGAAAAAGTTGCCAGGAATCCATAAATGTGGGTCAGTTGCCTCTTTCGGCGCATCTGCTGGCGCCCGTGCAACGCATCTGTCGCTATCCTCTGCATTTGAAGAAATTAATCAAGCATATCATAGCCGGAGATGAATCGTCGGAGATGCAGAGAGATCTCCCGAACTATGAGCAGATCGATGTCTTCCAGCATCACATACCCGATACACAGGCAACGATGGCCATGGCGTTGCAGAAGATGCGGACTGTCATAGAGGCTGTGAACGAGGGCAGACGTCACAGCGAGATCATCGCAGGGTACCAGACCAGTTTGCAGAGCTTCAAAGGACTCAACCTGCAGCTGCTCAGCACGCGTTTCTTCCTGCAAACGGACGCCACGCGCCTTAAACACAATCTCTGGAACAGCAGGTACACCCTGATCCTGTTCGATAGACAGCTGGTCTACTGTAAGCGAGACTTCATCAAGCGCAGGCAGTTCGTCTATAAGGGCCGCCTCCTCTTGGACTGCTGCTCCATTATAAACATACGAGATGGCACAAAGATCGGTCTGCACACAGCGAATAGTGCGATTCGCATCTTCAGCAAATCGCTGAACAAGTGGTACGACTTCAGCTTTGCCTCCTCCCTGCGGAAGTATATCTTTCTCAACTCGCTCGCCTTGGAGCGGAAGTTTTGTGGCCAGGCACTGCACGTGTCAGAGCCGCCAGGCCTTGACTTCGACTACGGGCAACAGGCTAGCGACTATTGTGACCTCTTCGAGTCCGACATGCCCCACTTTAAGATCCAGTCATCTAGTCATATCATTGACATGCCATCCAAAAGAGCCGAAAGGAACGCTGAAACGGCCAGTACCAGCAGTGGTACTGGAAGAATGCTTTTGTCAAATTCATTCAAAGTGCTCAAACGCGCCCCGTTTAGCGGGTGGTTTCAAAAGTTAAAGGATTCCAATTCGACGGCGAATCGGTCAGCGAAAGAGGCAAAGTATGATTCGAAAATGACGCTTGCAGAAGAACAGATGGATATTTCTTTTGCGTAATTATATTTGTGTACACTATTATTTATTTACAATAAGAGACATATATATTTACACAAAAAGAAAATTAAATAAATATCAAATACTTAAAACAATTCATTTGTATTACAAATTTATTTATAAATATAAATATGTTGGCTTTTTTCTTTAATTTATTGTTCATTATTTTTTTCTTTTTTTTTGCACCCGACTTACTACATCAATAAATTCTGGCTTACTAAGAATTTTAAATCCAATTCCACCAACTGCGGCTATTTTGTTTATGCGAGGGCGTATTTTCCCCTAACATAGCCGAATATCAAGTTCTGTTGCTAGAGTTGACTTTAACATTTATCGATAGTTGCTCACGCTCACAGTAATCGAGTAGCGAGTTAGCATAGTGTAGGACGCTATGTTAAGTGGCTGCCAATGTTTAGTCAGAGAGCAACATCTAAAATTAGAGGACGCTTTAAACATCGATATTCATATCGATATAAGATCAACAAATGGGTGATCGTATTCTCCCACTCTCACGCATATACAGATGATCATTATAAATTATTAGCATTTGTTGTGCCTTACCATAAATACTGACATATAGTAATGTTATTTGGACGTCACCTGTGCCACTGAAAGTTCTTGCTTGCTAAAATGCACAGCGTAGCTGGAGCCACGGGGAGCAGCAAAGTTGTAGCCACATTGCGCGCTGATGGCAGTGTGGCAATGGAGGCCCAATCCCTGAACCAGCAGCTAACCAATTTGCTGAATTATGAAATTGTAAATATCATTACCATTTTTGAAGTTATAAAATTAACTTTTCGCTAATTGTATTTGTAGCGCACCGAGGGCGAGCTCCTGCTGAAGAAAGGGAACGCGCACGGGCCTGCAACGGTCGTTGACTTGGGGAAGCAACTCTTGCAATGTGCGCGAGACAGCGATGTTCCCGGTGTGAAAGCTGCCCTTGCTCATGGCGCTCCGTTCGCATCGGACTGGGTAAGTCACAAACACGACCAGGAAATCATTACTGTAGCTGTAATATTCTTATTTCAGTTGGGCATGTCGGCGCTTCACTTTGCTGCGATGAACAATCAACTGGAAATCTGTGAGATTCTATTGCAAGGCGGGATCAACATGGAGGCCAAGACAAAAGTAGATCGAACACCATTGCATCTAGCCTGCTATTTTGGACACGAGCGGATTGTGAACCTGCTGCTCACCCTGAAGTGTGCTGTGAACGCACGTGATATGGTAAGGTCGAGCTTTGGTATTTACAGCATTTCCTCTATTCTCAACTGGTTTATTATCGTTGCACAGCTTCGCATGACACCCCTGCACTGGGCTGTGGAGAAGAAGCACAAAAGTATTGTACGCATGCTATTAAAGAGTCAGGCAGACGTAACGCTAGTCTCCAAGTTTGGCAAGACCCCCATCGCCCTGGCCGTGTTGACAGAGCAGGCGGATATTTTAGCGGAGCTCGAGGTCGCCCGCCAATCGCAAGCCAACCGCAAATTCAATGAAGAGACGGAGGTAAGAGAATTATATATTCGTTTTTAATCTTGAAGTTGCTCCTAAAGCCTAATTTAAAATCAATTAATAACTGCAATTCAATTCACGTTTTCATTATTTCATTCATTCCCGACCGCAAACCACAGCAAGAAACGCGTAATATTAAAGTACGTCATGATTCAATATCTTTTACACACTCCTCGCATCGAAAAACAACTAACAACAAGTCAATTGCAAATGAATATCCTGTACAAACACTTTGATTATTTTTTAGAAGGAAACCAGCGAAGCGGTCAATTCCATTATGGATGAGTCCAAGTCAATACGAACCCTTGACGACGCCGACATGTCGGTTGAGGATAAGATGGATGTTCTAGAGACGTTACGCGGTCGTAAGTTTTGCTTAACTATCTGCTATTTAAATAAATTATTGATTTTCTGTAGATACAAACATGCTGGGAAACTCTGCCTTAAACATGCTCAAGACGCATGGCATTGCAGACATGATGCAGGACAATCAAATTGGTAATATATATATTATTGACTACAATAGTGTGCAAATATGTCTAAAATAATCTGTCTACTGTAGACGACGAAGCTTCGAAAAAGATGTTAAACACAGCCCTTCGAAATGGTCGTCAGCTGGTGCTCTCTGAGGGCGGTCGAATGTTGTTGCACGAAACGAACCGCGGCTCAAATGTCAAACAAAGTACAAATGGATCCATACACAGTAGTTTAAGAGCCAATGCAATCAGCTTGCAGCATCCCAGTACAAATCAAACCACCCTCAATCCTTCCCCACAAAAAATACGCATGAATGTCATCAAACAGAAGGACGCATCGCCGTCAGCAGCTGGTGTTACAAAGAACAAGGTGAGACGTTCTTAATCTTCTAGCTTTTGGTTTACTAAGAACATCTATATTAACTGTCTCCTTTCAACAGAATATACGAATTATATCGTTGACTGACTTCAAGAAACTTTGCGATCAACCAAAATCTCTACAGAAAATACCTGCAACCTTAGCAAGGTGAGTTTTAGTTCACTTCATCGCTTACCTTTACTGATTTGAATACTAAACATCTAGCTCTGGTGTTGTTCGCCAACTTGCTGATGGCACCAAATTGGTTAATATGCGGCAGTTACAATCTCGCCAGGTTTGTTATAATCATGTGTCCAGGTCGAACAAATATGTAGATTTTCTGCTCTCTGTTTAGTTGAAGTTACCATCTATGCCCAGACCACCTGACACTGTTGCTATTGATGAGCAGCAGGTGCTGGGCGAAGCCATAAACCCAACGACAGCACACAATCCCGCAGCGCCGAGCACGATGCGTGGGCAAGTGGGCACTGTGCAAACGATTCAACTGCGCCCTTCCCCAGCAGCCGGAACTGCTGTCGGCGCCTCTAACAATGGCATTGCCAATAAGCCTTCCACCAATGCAACGATGCGTGCGAATCTGCGCACTGGAAACGAGTTCAATGCCACGAAAGGTCCCAACGTGATGCCGCTGCCAACGTCCTCCGAAATTTGTCGGCAGGTGCACGAGCTGCGGCGACACAACGAGGAGCTACGACGTCGAGTTGATGCCATGCAGAAGGAAAAGGAGGATATGCTGCTGCGGATCGAGCGATTGGAGCAATTGGTTCTGATTCGGGACTCGGACACAGAAATGAAATATGTGGATATTTAGTGAAGGTGTAGCTTATCTACTGTGTACATATGGATAACATTACAATAGGAAACCTACTTAAGTCTTAGTCTAAGAAATATTTTCTATTTTCTGTTTGACTGCCCTAACACATTTTGATCATGATTTTGAGCTATTTTTGAACCACACGCTAATAGCGACGTAAACTATTAGGAATATATCGAGTGTAAGACGTAGACATATGTATGTGTATACATGCGTGTATGTATGCATGCATATAAGAGTGTGTAACAAGTAATATGTTCAAGTTTAAATGTTACATTTATGCAAATGTTGTACAAGGTGCGCGCATTTATTAAATGCGTTAATTACGAGCGATTTTATAATAGGATCATTTTTGCATTTAATAAAGTCTTGTAATAGAACAGAGCAGTACGATTAGGAATAGCGCAGAATCGATGTAGGCGAACATACGACGTCACTTTTTTATTTCTTTATGCTCTGCTACGTCCATTTTTCAGGAGTGACCTTACATCACTAGCCACAGGTATCGATACTATACGCCAAGTGGGATGTTTTAGGGCATTTGACACCATTATATGAGTGTGCTTTTTGTACTTAAACTGTTCAGTCTTTGGAGGCCGGAACACAGCTAAATATATTGAAAATGATGATACCGAAATAAAGACATTGTTATCGGATTTCTTTTAGCATCGATACCACCTGAGGATAAATGTTGAATTACATTCGATTACAACCAACTCTTTGAGATGAGCAAAAGTGCGATGTGCCTTGTCGATAACAATATGCAATAAATATTGTTTTTAAACTTACCGCCAAAGGTTTTATAAATACTTACACTAGTGATATGCAAAAAGTACGTTTCTTTAAACTGAACAGAAAACAACTTAATGTACTAGATTTGTATATATATATATTTCGAAAATAATTAAATTTATTCAACGGCTCAAGTAGACCAATGATAATTGGATTATAGCTCTTCAAAGCAGAGGCTTGGATAAAAATAAAAATAAAATATTTGATTCTTTTTGAATTTATTGAATTTTAAAAGGCAATGACAATTTGCAAGAACCACAAATACCCATAATTGCTATATTTGTTCACAATATTAAGAGTTTTTGGATTGATTTGTTAATGTATAAGCATATTTTTTTATTATGAATAAATATAAATATAGTAAATATTTATGCGCATCGGTTTGTGTAAGTATTAAAGAGGTTTGTACGTAGATGGGAATACATGCTTGTAATTCGGTAGCGACGATTCGGGAGTCCAATAAGAAATCAGGTGGATTTCAAATCAGACTCGCAAAAGTCCTAAGTGTAACTTCATTGGTGGCTAGCGTCTAGCATGGTGTGAGCTTACGACTAATGATCAGCTGTAATTACGCAATTTTACAAGATTCGCTCACAAGCTTTATACATTTTTAATAAATAATACAAACTATAATTTTTCTAAGCGGAGATACTCGTCCCTTACCACACTTAGCTAAGTACTAGGCTCCGCGGACCCATGCGGGCGACATTCATAGGCCTAATTGGAGTTTTTTCGCTATTGAGGGATTTGCGGGCTCCGTCCTCTGGCTCTTCATCATCGCCGAACAGCAGGGCAGCGAGACTTGTTTCAAAGCTTGACTTCTTATGCTTCGTGGGCTCACTCGTGGTCACGGGTGCCTTTGTGGATGTCGTCGATGACGCAGCATCGCCGTCATTTTGAGATGCTGGCATTTTCGTTGTTGTCGATGTAGTTGAGGATGTTGCCGGGGATGTGCTACTGTCAGAGGACACAGACGAGATGGACGTCACTGTGTTTATTACCACCTGTGGGGGAGTAGTCTGCGATCGGGTCAGTGCCAGTGCCATGGGCTTATTGTTCTTTTCGCCCTGCTCAATATTTTCGTCTTTCGCCTCCGCTTCGGACTGCACGTAGTTAGCAGGGAATATTGGTTTGAAGCCACCTTGCAATTGGGGCTGGAAACTGTCCAGCTCCGAGTACTTTTCAGTAGTAGCATCAGTGGAGTTTCCGGCTTGAATTTCCTTTTTAGCTACAGTGGGCTCAACATCGGCCCGATTGATATTATTCTTTTCGTATATCTTTTCGTTCGAGGCTGACTGTACAATCTTCCAGTTGCTAGGCGCAGGATTAGCCGCTGCACTCACTCCGCTGCTGGCGCCACCTAGACTAACGCTTGGGTAAAAGGGCGCCATAAAGTTCTTCTCGAAGTTGTGTCCACGCAAATCGAAGTCGTTTCCTAGCATTTCCTCGGTCTGTGTCTCAGGTCCCATTCCGCTCAGTGGCGACGCGCCGTATTTGCTATTGAGAAGTTTCTGATCCAGTTTCATCGGTCCGCTGCGTATGAAATTGCTCGGCTCTGTCGGGGTGTATGCAATCGCGATGGGAGCTTCGGTTCCGGTATTGAGGGAGCTTGTGATTATGCGCGGCGCAACTAGGACGCCTGGGACGCCCTGCCGCAGTGGGTGCAGCTCTGTGTATGAGGCATCTGGCTTTTCTATCGGATATGGGAACTTCTGCTTGTGCAGTGGCTGCAGCTTTGCCTGCTGCTGAAGAGACTGAGGCTTCTTGTTCTTCAAAATCGGCTCCTGCGGCTGCTCGCGCACCACCGAGAACGGAGTATTCTGGTATTCCACGGCAGTTGCTGCCGACTCTTGGTGCAACATGGTCTCTCTTTTGTCAATTGCTTCAACTTCATACTTCGTCTTTTGGTCGATTGCTGGATTCGCCAGTGTCTCTTGGGGATTATTGTCGGCTGTCACTTGTATCTCGCCGGCTCCAGTGTCGTCACCATTCAACGGTTTCTTCTGCGACTGCAGCATTTGCAGCGTAACAACTGCCTCTAGTTTGGACTCACTCGGGCTCTGGATATCCTTGTTGGGTGCCTGTGGGGGATCGCTGATGACCAAGTCTTCCTCCTCATAGTCTTCTAGATCGCCAGGATTCATCTTCAAAGGCTGTGGGGTAATCGGGGCGTGGCGCTCCACTGGGTAATAATTATCGATCGCACGCAGTGGGCCGGTGGGGCGACGTGCATACATTCGATCCCGCAGCTGAGACACCCTTTGCCCAGCATTGGGTGGCAGTCGATAGACTCGCCTATTAATGGCCCCTGGCGCATGTGGATTACCGACTAGCTGCTCGTATTCGGCAATGCGGTTCATGGGATAGCGACTCTGCAATTGCTGCTGTTGCGGCTGCTGCATGGGCTGACGTCTATTGGAAAACTGGGGCGGACTAGATGGGTTGTAGGGCATCTTCATGCCTTGCGTGGGAAGTCGGTAGTTTCCGGGCTCGTGCTTGAAATTTGGAGGATGACCAGCGGAGATCTTCGCATTGGGCCGGAACTGGGGCAGAATGTTGGGCAGGTTTCCACTGGGGCGTGGACCCGTCGTATGCTGAGGTTTGCGGTCGAATTCTTTGTAGAAGGGCGAGGAAGATGGCTCATTCGGACGCTTTCCTGCATTCAATGGGGCCTGGTGCAGTGCATCGTAGCGGGGCGGTGGGACCATGTCTTGTGACGGCAGCTCCGCCGTGATCGGCTGTTGCGTTGGGAACTTCTACAAATAATATCCAATTAATCTAAGTTTGTGCTTTGCAATTATCATTTCAATTTACCAATTGTTGCTCGTGCTGCTTGATGTTGACTACTTCGTGCTGTTGAATTTGAACAGTCGAGTCGGCGGCTTTCTCGTCGCTGATCTTTGGAAACACCACGGGATTGGCGTGCTGCAACTGCTGAAGACTGACGGGCTGTGCATGTCCATTGATGTGTGGGGAGCCTGGTGGGGCGGGAGCGATGACAGCAGGGGGCACCTCAAGAGAATCATCGTGGTTAGATGGGAAACGAATATTGGTGGACACCAAGAGGTCCTTAGTGTCCTGACCATTGGCTATTGGTTGAGTTTGCGCTGACGTTGACTGTTGCTGCTGCTGCTGATGTTGCTGCTGATGCTGTTGCTGTTGCTGTGGCTGTTGCTGTTGCTGCTGTTGCTGATGTTGCTGTTTCTGTTGCTGCTGTTGCTGTTGCTGCTGCTGCTGTTGCTGTAGCTGATGCTGCTGCTGTTGCTGATGCTGATATTGCTGCTGTTGTTGATGTTGCTGTTTCTGTTGCTGCTGCTGCTGTTCCTGTTGCTGATGATGCTGCTTCTGCAGTTGTTGCTGCTGCTGTTGCTGTTGCTGTTGCTGTTGATGATGCTGCTGTTGATGATGCTGCTGCTGCTGTTGGTTATTCGAGTTGATCAAAACCGTCGACAGAGTAGCATCAGGTACTTTAGAGACTTGTTTCTTTCCTGGCGCTGAGCCAATCAATGGCAGTTGCTGATATGGAGAGGGTGCCTCTGGCGGCGACTCTTGATAACCTCCTGCTGCAGCTCCAGCTCCAGCTGGAGGAGTCTCGGGGGCAGCTGGCGCTCCGTTGGCGTTCGACTGGTATTGTGGCCTTTGCTGATAGATGCTCGGTGGAACTGGTTGCTGTGGAGATGGGAATTGCTGCTGTTGATGGGGAGGCTGTGGTCGGTCGACATTGGATATCTCCTCATTGATGACCTGGCCATATTGCACGCCGCCCGTTTCCTTCGAGTAGAGTCCCTCGTTCTGCACATTGCCGAAATTACTTGAATGACCCACTTGCTGCTGGCTTCCTAGCACGAAGGACGCCGACTGCTGCCCAGGCGAGATTACCACGTTGTTGATCTGGCCGGGCATCGGGCGGTACTGCATGACGTTTGGCTGCTGTACCTGGTACGACACATACTGGTTGGCGTAGCCTTCCGGACTACCTGACATCACCTTTTGCTCACTGCCATATTGAGGAGCTAAGTGTCCGTTCTGCTTAAAGTTATTGCTTTGGAGCGTGGTTGGAAGCGACTGCTGCTGCGGGTGCATAGCAAATGGCGAGGGCTGCGACGGGGCTATCGGCTCAATCAGATTACCCTGGGCGTCGAAACCTTGATTATGCTGATAATTGTTGGCAACTGCTATCTCCTCCTCGGCCAGATTGTTGAAGATTTCGCTTAGAGTCATGGGGGGCTTGGACGCTTGCTGAGCCGCTTGCTGCTGCTCCAGCTTCGTGTTTTTCTGGCCCAGAGTGTGGTAGACGTCTGCAGGGTCCAGATTTGGGATTTTGGTGCTGTCGGCTGTTAGAATTGGAGTGCGGAGCGTGGTGGAGCCAGCGCCATTCAGCAGAAGTGGTCCCACGCTTGGAGTAGAATACATCTTGGTGACAGTCGTCGGCTCTGTGGGAAAGATGTCTGCCTGCGGCGTCGGATGATGAGTAGTAAAGCTCACTTCGCTGCTACTCTTAGTGGGCTTGGCTTGCAGTTTCGGAAGTTGCTGCTCGGTGATCTTGGCAGTTGTGCTGGGGATGTTTGGAGTTGTGCTTGTTGTACTGTAAATATTCTGCTTCTTCGCCGGCACAAACTTTTTCCGGGTGGTGCTGAAGCGGATTGGTTGACTCGTTGTCGACACGGATATTGGAATGGGTCGACGAGTCGTGGTCGTTCGCCTCGTGGTTGTTGTTGCTGCTGTTGTTGTAGTTGTGGGAGGGCGGGTAGTCGTGGCTAGCGTGGAGGAGACACTGGCTTTTGTTGGATGATTCGATGTGGTTGCTGCTGTTGGGGTAGTCCCCGTGGGTGTGACGGCCGTCAGCCTTGTCGTGGACACAGTGTAATAGTGTTCGCTGTGGTAGCTGGGTGGCACGGGTGTGACAGGCGCCGCTACCATCGTCGGCTTCTTGTTCGTAATGTAGTTTTTATTGCTGCCCTGGTACTTCAAGTTGGCGTACGAACTAGAGACCAGGGGGTATACGAACTTTGAGGACGAGTACTTCACGGGCAGATTGAGGAAGTCGTGAATGTTCGGAGTTGAGATGCCATTGAGTACGATTTTCTCCTTAGAGTTAAGCACTTCGTTTGCCTCCGGCTCAATTCCAGCTGGCTTCTTTGCCGAGAAGTCCAGTTGACCCGAGATCGGATCCTGACGTGCGTAATATGGCTTGCCATCGTTGAAGATCTGATTGGGCAGAACATAGCTGTTTGAGATTACATCTTCCTCGCCAGACAAATCTGCATTGCGCGCCTCCAGCTGGTAGCAGGGCGGAAGATATTTCCTCTGATCCACTAGCCGTGCCATGGCCAATGTGGCACAACAGCATGAGCAGCCCTGCGATGAAACAGCTGGCCCTCATATTGCGGATGTTTACGGTAACTGCAACGAGTAATGGCAATAATAATGAAATTCAATAATGAGAAAAGTATCTCGTTAAATAACTCATTCGTATACTTCTTTTTTTTTTTTAGCTCCGATGTCTGTTTAAAAATAGAATCAATAAAAACTCTCGCTTGACTAAACAGTTGGTGATGATGCCACCCCTTGTGTTACACACTTCCATTCAACTGGAGCTCGCCAAATTTGGTAATGGCACTTCCAATCTTGCGGAGCGACTGTCATGCTTGTTTTTCATGAAAACAAAAACAATCGGCAAATAAAAGAAAAAGTGAAAATTGCCATGCAGACGCTGTTTAGCTAGTTTAGACACGACTTATACTCTGCACCCATATCAACGGCAGGAAAGGGTATACTCAAGTTGTGCGCGTGCTCATGCATTTGAACAATTTAAAAAGTGGAAAGGTATCTTAAAACTTACTCTACATTATTCTCATGAAGTTAAGTAAAAGTTACAGGCTAACAATCTCTGATTAGCAACTTAATCAACTTAAATCATATTCTGATTTTCATTTTCTTTCACCTAAACCCACTTTCTTCTCACGTTATTATTTAAATTATGTCTCTAGACGAATGTGTGCCTCTCTGCTTTGACTAAATGGCTAAATTTATATGCGATTATCACAGAAACATTTACATGTTGCTAAAGTGCTTTACATATGGTCGTATAATATCTACAAAAGACAACGAGAATGTCTGTCTATATAAAATTTAGATCAATGAATTGCGGGTTTTTATTTTGTTTGAGATTTATGTAAACCATTTAGTAGGAGACAAATTTCATAGTTCTTTATCTTAAATCTAACATAACTTAGGTTGTCTTTTCTAAATTATATTATAATAGATACCAAGATATTATGTTAAAAGTAGTTATCTTTTGATTTCAGTGATACCGTAAAAAAGATCTATCTCACTCCAATTTTGCTAAATTGACTTTTTCTTATCGCAGACTATCAAATGTCTTAATTATTTTTTAGTTAACATTTCATCTTATTTATTATATAAGAAGGAAGTCTTAGGATATGTAAATATTACGCGTTTTCTCTTCAGTTGTAACTGGTTTTATGTTATCAGTTGACAACTTTACAAAGCTTCCACTCCTCAGCCTTCAGTTGCGGTGGCAGTTACTCGAGATCTGCTCTCAAAGCAACTGTGGCAAAACAATTGGCAATGCCGACGCGTTGCCACAACCGCTCTGCATGTCCATTAGGCAGCGACAAGTTTTATTGCTGCTTTCAGCGAGTGCAAGTGGTGCGTGGAGATACCAATCAACTTTCATTTGAATTGTCAAACGAATAGTCAATTATTCTCAAAGACCACGTCTCCGAGTAATTGCGTTTTACGCAGCTAGTTCAACGATCAAAACTGAGATGCCTAAGCAGCAGCTATTCGAATTGCTGTGCGATGCGATGCGGCGCAACGCGAATGGCTCAATATCGCTGATCAGAACGCTAGTTAACTGGGTAACTGGGTCATATTTTAGGAAACTTGTTTACGCACCATCGATAACTACATCGACGACAGTTGATTCTATCAGCATGCTAAGTAATAACTGGAAATTCCGATACAATTCGCACTGGTCAACTAAGAAATACCCTACATATAAGCTTTTTCTGCATTCATTTTGACATATGTATTAACATTTCTAAATGCCCTTTATTACCACTTTATAGAGGTTTATATTAGAAGAACTGAACAGAACTGATTTTGCATACCCCTTTGCCAATTTGTGGAGCTGCAGGATATTGAGTTTTCAGTGGGGCATGAATTGAAGCCAATACATTTTGTTATAAAACACGAAAAACCTGCCAATAAAACATTCCTCGCTCGCCTGCTACCAGCCCCCAGCCACCGCCAGCTTTAGGGTAAGCTAACGAAAGACTTAAGACACGAACTTGTGCTTAACTCGCTGACGTATTGAAGTAATTGAATGTGTTTGCTTATGCTGTTGCCACTAATAAATGAAATGTGCGTTCCTTCTGATTTGGCTTCACCTGTCGCTACTTTAGACACTCAATTTTCTTTATTTCTTTTATAATAATATATGCATTTGGGTCACTGTGCTAATTGTTTAAAATTATTATTCAATATGAAGCAGCGACCAAATTATACGGCCAGCCAGCCAGCCAGCCAGCCATAGCCGCTGCAGGGGAAAACGTGTAGAAAGTGCTAATTTAATTAAATTTAAATATTGAAATGAATTATGGCTTGCCTTGGCATTGCCCGCTCTCTACGGCTGCTTATGGAGGCATATGGTCAGCGGTTCGCTGAACTCTCTCAATAATTGACCCACTTTGGATCATTTAGTGCCGAAAATATGTTAATTTCTAATATTTCTACTATAGCGCGATGCAGCTGAAATGCATCTGAAGTTGGCTGGGGCAGCACTGATGCTTTGTGTGTTTCCCACGCACCCAGACGAACGTGAAAGACAGCGAAACTTAATTTAATATAGAGTACAGCGTATAATGAGGATAATAAGTGCTCGCATATAATATTGCCGCGTCGAAGTATGAAACACAAAACATAATAACGAAAATGCTGAGTCTTAAATGATTGTTAAGCAACAAAGAAAACACGGCTTACAAACAAATGAAGGCGCTTCGCGAGCCTCAACTTTAAACTGGCGCTGGCGAGTTGATTCACCAGGCGGGGCCACAGCTACCGCTTTTCTACATTTCTTTCGACGAACGGCATTGGCTGCAGCTGCAACTTTCACTTTTGGCAGTCAAAAATTTCTCGCTCAACTTCTGACGCGGCGCACACGCGCAGACGGCTTTATGCTCAACTTTAACCACAAATTTAAAGAAAAAATCCAACAAATGTTTATATAGAGAAGCCAAAACTAACTGGCAAGAGCTACAAGCCAGAGCGGAAAGACCCGTAAAAGTGTAATGAAAATCAGTGAAACTTATTTTGTTCTTCTGTACAACGGTCTCTTATCGGCAGCACATTTATACTTTTTTTTATTATTAATTTACGCTACCTGGCTAAATCCCTACCAAAACAAACCCCATGTAGCCAACGTCTAACCATTAAAAAGTTGACCTCGTTAAAGACCAAGTACTGACGGCCTGCCTCCGCAGTGACTTCTTCCCGCATTTGAGAATGGAATGTGGACAGTCAGCTGGGCCTGGCCGAGTCTCGCGGTATTTGTATTTGTTTGGCTGGTAAACATTCGAATTCCAGTCGAATGGCGAACCGGCTATTGGCTTCACGGCTTGAGGACTATATCATTGGATTGTTATAAATATTATTTATTTGATTGACTGTTTGGTTTGCTGAAGCAAGAAAAGGTATTTGATGATGACTCAACTGCTCGACTCTCATTAAATTTACCAAAGTCCGCATCGCTTGTAAAGCATTCGTCATTTTCTTTGCGAAATGATCAGGTCGCACAAAAACAGAAAGCAAAATACAAAAATACAACAATGCCAAAATTTTCACTTTTTAAGGTGCGTAATCGGCTTCGGTCACTCAAATTTACATAAAGATATTCGCTCGCCCAAACATACACATACAGTACTTTTACAAATATATATGTATGCATATATGATCTTTATGGTCTGTCTTTGCGGTAGGTAGTTTAACAGCAGGTTTCAGCTCGTTGGCTGAGATTTTACATGTACTGGCTTGGGTAACTGCCGTGAATAAGAGCTCAAAGTCTTATTACCCATAAGCAGCAAGATTTGCATATGCTCTCAGCATACCAATCTACTGAATTAAAGAACCCTGAATTACATACGAAAATGCATAAGGCTGCACATCGAATGGGGCACAAGATGACGGACTAAGAGTACTCAAAGTCATCGGCGAAGCAGACACAAAGTTATGTTTTTATTCATAAAAAGAGAAGACTCGAAAGAAATGGTGAAATTGTCGTTAGCTTGCGTAAAAGCATTCAGTTCGTGCTGCTGTTCGGGCACAAAGAAATTATGCACTGTGAGTAAGTAAGTAAGTGGTCAATCAAAGCTGTCACATCAAGCACTGCGATATCGAGGGAAAGAGTCTAATTGCCAAGACTGTGGACTAATGCTAAGTATATAAGAAACCAAATATGAATAGCTTAGCTGGCTCGCTCTCTCTACCTCTTATTACTACAATAAATATGAACCTAGTAGAGGCCATTCGTAAAGCCCATTTCGTTTAAGCCATACCATACACCTCGTCTTTTATTTGCCCAGAAGTAAGCTAGATTGCAAAATACTTACGAATCTCTTTTATGGTCACTTAACTTTGTGGCACAAAAGTGGAAAACCTTAGCTATAAATGCATCGATGCGCTGGTCTCTGTGGAGTTATGTCTTGCTTCAATTGCAGTTCGCTTGGTCACCCTGTGAGCTAATAACCCAGTTTGAAGACCGAACTACTTTGTTTACTTTTAGAATACTATGCACTGTATGCTGTCTGCACAATCTGCAACATCTTTCGCGTGTTAAATTATGCATCCACATCGCTTTGAGTTGTATAACCGAAGAAATACATATCACGCAATGATTACTGATTTCGCTCACACGATTTAAGGAAGCGCTAGATCGAATACAAATATGTACTTATATATATACGTACGCTGCCTACATACAATTCGAGAAACCGTTACACTCTTCTGTATAGTATTTATATGCTCATGAGGTCAGTGTAACAAGAATAGTTGAGGAAAAAGTAAATGGCGAAGCATTTAGGGTCAGTGTATATTGTAGGAAAAAAATAAGTAAATTAAGATACAAGAGTTCTAGATTAAGAAGCTCCACTTCAACTATAGACAACAACAATAATGGACACTTAAATGGACACAGAATGTAACGAAAGCCTAATGACAGAAGCTTTTAGAATGGGTCGCACCGTAAACTTGAAGTGAGATTTGAGTAATTTGCGTTTAATTTTGGCATTCTTTCAGAAAATGCTACACGGAATACTAATTAGATACAACTGTAAAAACTACTTTTCAAACGTGAGCAATAATATTGGAAATGAGGAATTTCACTTTTTCGTTTTCAGATTTCATAAAAATAAATGGCAATCCTTTAGCTTGAGCTTTCATAATTCGAATTAAATCCTCTCGCGGTACGTGTTTGCTTTGCTGACCGAACGCTTAAATACACTGCAGAGCGAGAGGGCACAATTACCGTTTGCGATTTCCGATGGCGATGGCGATGGCATACAAAATTCAATTTATTTTTCCTACCACGTCTTTTTCTCTTTCGCCTCGACCGTCTGACAAATTATTTATTTACTTTTTTAGCTGAACCCGACACTCTCGTACGCCGAACAAATTTCAATATCGCATTGGTTTCAAGTTTTCATTTCTCTTGCACGTACGTATACAATGCCTCTATGGTTCAACGACGCGTCTGTTACTGTTAACGGTCTCGCACTGAATGAAGAATGAAGCACCGATGCGGCTGAAGAAATTTTATTAAAAAAGAAAGCACAGCCAAATGAATGGCTCAATGAGCTGTGCGCCAGCAGCCCAGCTAACAGAAAGCTGTTACGACTGTTACCGTAGCTGTTAACGTAACATGGGGACCTCAGATGTGGACAGCAGCAGTCAACAGAAGAGTAAAGGAGTCCAAATTAAACTACTCTAAAAATATTAGGTTTTTTAAATTTAAAAAAATAATGAATTAAAATTTAAAAAAAAATATTGGTAAAATTAAATCATAACAAAAGTGTAAACAATAATATTAATGATAATGATAATGATAAAAGCATAACCTTACGCACTTATTATGCGTTCGTCATAATGGAATCTGCGTAATATCCATGTATATGTATATCCTTTAATTGTGTATTTACGTGTCTGCTTTTAGGTGAAAGCGCAAATTTAATAGTTGCTTGTTATAAATACAATTGTAGCGTATTCATAGCCACTCAAAGCAACATAACCGGAACTAGATCAGAGTAAAAAGAGGCAACAAAACATTAACAATTTAATGGGGAAAGAAAAGCAATCGTCAATTATGTCTACACCTAAATGAAGGTAATGCAAACATAGGTATCATCAAATGTTTTTTTAAGTTTGGTCGTTTTGTTGCACAACAGACTTGAAGGTGATTTGGCAATGAAAGCCTCTATAATTATGATTACAACGAAAGAAAAGTTGTTTACATGTTATCCAAAGTATCTAAATAATTAATACAGCTCAACAATTTACTTTGCACTCTAATATAATTTTTAATTTAAAATTCTAAAATTATAATCACAAACTAAATAATAATTTTACACTTTTCATTTGATTATTTCAATTGATGGGATCTTTCTGCTTGGCCATTCGACAACTGAACAAATTATTATGATAAATTCACAATTTAGAGAACAGACTGCGAGCTTTTAGGAGGTCTGATTGAAGGGGTTGTCTGGCGACTTGTTCCACTCCTTCATCAAAAGCTGCTTCCATTGAGACAAGCGCAATGAGGGATTTTCCGCCTTGATGCGCGGCATGTTTGCCGCTTCAAATGCCTTATAAGCTGCTCGCATTCGCTTTTCCGGATGTTTGTCATCGTCGTCCTTGACACTGAAAAGAAGATAGTTGACATTGATTATAAAATAAAAATATGACTTATTTAAATTATTTAAGCTCACCTGAGCACTGCCAATGCCTCGTCAACATTTGTGGCTACCTCGGTGTCAGCTAGCGATCTGTTCAGATTCTCCTCAATGGTGCTGTGCTGCACTACCACACGAGTGGCTGCAGGTTTGTTGGCTTCATTGATCGCATCCATGACGCGTTGTTTTTTCTCCATTTCGCTTATGATTTGCTGGCGATTAATTTTCGCCAATGGCTGTTTGCGCTGGGTGTTTATCGAGCTGACTTCCTGATCCAGCAGGGCTTTGGATTCCGCCTTGCGACGGAGGGCTTCAACCCGTTTTCTCTCTTCTTCTTCGCGTCGCTGTTGCTTTTTGGCCAGATTCTTGTCGTCGTCTTGCCACAGTCGATCTTCTGCTTCTTTTGCCTTGCGCTCGTTGACGGCCTTCTTGGTGGCATCCCTTCGTTCACGCGCCTCTACTGCTTTTGAATTCATTCCCATTTTCTTAGGCATTTTTAATACGGGTTGTTTATGTAAAATAACAGTATTACCACGGAAAGTTCCTTACTCTTAAATCAAATGTCTTTCTAAACTTTGTCCAAATTTTGATATCATATGGTAGCCAGGGATGCATTTTTATTTCATGTATTTAAAAATACTGTCTTTCAAACTATGGGCACCCTAATATGTGCATGGCACAATTCACATAAATGTCGGTCACACTGTGCTTTGTATTTTTCCTAAATATTATTTACAGAAATCGTTTGATGTAAATAAATACAAAATGGACATATTAAAGGCAGAAATAGCGCGCAAACGCAAGTTGTTAGAAGATAAGCAGTTAGTGGACGACAAAAAGAAGTTCTTTCGCCGTGGCGACCTCAGTGCTAAAGACACCGAGGAAGTACTCCAAAAAGTGGGATACAAGAAACAGGAACAAATCGTAGCGCCCCGAGCCGAGGGTGCTTACAGCTTTGTGGCTGATGGTCAGAATATTCTACCTCGCATTGAGGTCATACGCCGACTGCGTGAGCGCGGAGAGCCCGTCCTCTTGTTCGGCGAAACAGAACCGGAGGCGTTCGATAGGTTGCGAACATGCGAGATCTCACAGCCTGAGGCCAACCGAGGCTTCCGCAACGATTTTCAAGAAGCTATGGAACAAGTGGATGCAGCGTATTTACAGGAAATGTTTGCGAACACACCCACAACCAAGGAGGATAAGAAGTCGGACTTTGCTGAGCTAGATGAATCGATATCCTGGGAGACTATACAGACAATGGCTCAAAAAATGGGCAAAAACAAAGACTATGACATGGATGTCATCATCACACTCCTAACCTTTCTCCTTAAGCTGTGGAACGCACAGATCGCCAGCTACACAAAGCACGAGAAAATGTCGACGAAGGTCAAGATGACGCGCGTCATTTACACGCAGACCAAGGAGTATGTCAAGCCGCTGTTCCGCAAGCTGAAGCATCACACCTTGCCGGAGGACATCCTCGACAGCCTGCGCGATATTTGCAAGCATCTACTAAACCGCAACTACATATCAGCTAGCGATGCCTATCTGGAAATGGCTATTGGCAACGCTCCGTGGCCCATTGGTGTCACCATGGTGGGCATACACGCCCGAACGGGGCGTGAAAAGATCTTCTCAAAGAACGTCGCCCATGTGATGAACGACGAGACGCAGCGCAAATATATTCAGGGTCTGAAGCGGTTGATGACGAAATGCCAGGAATACTTTCCAACCGATCCATCAAAGTGCGTGGAGTACGTAAGCAAAAAGGATCGTGAATAAATATATATACATATGCTGATTATATCACCGACTTTAGTATATTTAAATGAAACTGTTTGTCCTAAACGAGCCTAGAGAGCTTAAACAGGGAAGGAACATGCATTACGAAGGGGTCAGTTTACTTTTTTCCCAGCTCTGCTGAGCGCAATGAAGACTTCTCCACGGCATTGATAAGCGTCGCTCTGAAACAGCAAAAACAAATCATTTTTATATTGCTTTTCTCAACTTTCTACATGTGATTGGCCTACCTCAGATTGCCCTTCTCCAGCTCGTGTACGCCTACAATTGTAGAGCCGCCAGGTGAGCAGACCTCATCGCGCAGCACAGCGGGATGCTTTCCGGTCATCAGTACCGTCTTGGCGGCGCCCATCAATGTCTGGGCGGCAAATTGCAATGCCATCTGGCGCGGCACTCCTTGCTTTACCGCGCCATCGGCAAGAGCCTCAATTATGGTGTAAACAAATGCTGGCCCGCAGCCTGTGACGCCTGTGACGGCGTCGATCATAGACTCTGGCACTTGCTGTGCGAGGCCCAAGGAATTCAGCATCAAGTGGACTTTTTCGAGATCTTGGTGCGAGACGTGTGGGTTGCCGGTGTATACAGTGCATCCCTCTCCTACTTGCATCGATGTATTGGGCATTGTGCGAATTATCTTCAGTTCCGAAGTTCCTAGGAAGGCGAATTTCTCCTCGAGCGTGTTTAAGGTTGTGCCCGCTAGAACCGAGACCAGCAATTTGCCAGCGTGCTTTGCCGATGGAACGTATTTGAACTTGAGCTGTGCGGCACATGGAGCGAGCATGTGAGGCTTCACACAGATGAAAATAATATCAGTGTGCTCCACGACATCGTAGTTTTCATCAGTTGTAACTGCGCCCAGTTCACGCCAACGGGAGAGATTTTCAAGATGCGGCCCCGACACCATGACTTGGCTGGCCTTAACTATTCCACCACTGATTAGGCCGGAGCCAATCGCAAAGGCCATATTTCCGCCTCCAATAAATCCAATACGCTCATCCAGTTTTGCCATATCGCCGGTTAACAATAGCGAAAATACTCGACTTATCGATTGCGAAAATATTTTATTGTGTGACCAGGCTGCGCAAAGAAAAAATAATTGCATACTTTCGCACTTACTTAATTTCAATACATATATATTTATACTAAATACCAGGTATAGTGTGTGTGCGTGAATTAAATAACGAGTTTTCAAATATTTAATTGGGAGGTGATAATTTTGCTATTAAAAAGATCTCACATTGACATATTTCTTGAAAAGACTACAGAGAATACAAGTTTCTTCATCAAATACTAAAAAAATACCATACATCTGTAGAAAAGAACTACAACAAAATGAAGTCGTATTAAAGTTTAAATCACGAGCCAAAACTGAATTAAGATCAGATTACCAGTTTTAATAAGGTAAATTATAGACAATATTTTGTATGTTACAAAAATAAAATAGTTTTATTACAACATATTTTTTTAACTAAATGCATAAATACAAATGTATTTTTATTATTATTATTATTATTAACTTTTTTTTTCATATTAACTAACGTAAGATAATACACATTTTGTAATTATTTTCGTATCTAAAATATGCTTATAGACCCGCTCTTAACACTACATATATGAAGAAAACTAATGACTGCAGTTGCTGACTGCTTATGTACAAGAATAGTTAAATTTTATCAGTTTCATGTTGAATATTTTAAATAATATTTACATATTGTTGGGCTAACATTTTCAATATGATGGCAACAGCTCATTCAGTTAAATTATCTAAGACGTTTTCGAATTTACAACTACCTAGAAGTCGTTTATCGCCGACGACATACTTGCTCATACTTATATACATTAATAAATACACCCAATTTCATACTAAGTTGCAGCTGGTTTGCTGTTCATAGCTCCGTTGTTGTCTCCACCTCGGACCGGTCCAGGTCGTTCAAGTATGAGAAGCTCATTTGGCCGTAGTCCCGCTTGCCGAAACTCACATTCTCATTGGTGAAACTCAAATGATTTTGACTGACATCTCCGTTAGATCTGGAAGGAATGAAGTCGTAAGGGAACTGTGCATAAATCGAGGTATGGATAGACCTACCTTTGAAATAACGGGTTGGCAATGGGCAATTCGCCAGCATAAAGGCGATTATTTTGCTGGTTATTCCGGCCCAGCGTGTTGGTCATGAACTCGCCGCCGTTCAAGGAGGCCATTCCGCCAAAGGTGTTGCCCCGCCTGCCCATCGTACTGAAGCCATTATTTTGGGCGTTGGCATTGGCCAAGTTGTTCCTGCTCGAGGAGTCGAACTTGTAGCCATCATTCTGATACTGATTGCTGTTATGGTGCTTGATCCGCCCCAATGTCAGGGTGGCTGGGTTGCTGTTCCCGGCGAGGGCCAGCGGATTCGCATTGTTGCGAGAGTTCATCTCGAGAGTGCGATTGAATGTATTCTGCCGATTGTTCAGTGTTAAATTATTGTTGTTGTTGTTGTTGTTCATGTTGTTGAGATTGTTATGGCGGATTGTGGAAATCGTGCCCGTGGTGGAGTCCAAGTGCGCGTTGCTCGACTGCGTGTCCCCGCCGCTGTTCGGCTTGTGCGTTATGTAGCTGACGTTGTCCAGGGAAAAGGCATGGTTCTTGGCGCTGAAATCAAGCTGCAAGTCCTCATCGCCATCTGGCGGCACAGCCATGGCCAGCATTTGGGTTTCGTACTCCTTCAGGTTGGCCACGGCATCGCTCGAGTTCGTGGCCTGCGAGTTGACGATCACCGGATCGTAGCGAGTTGGACTGGGCGCCGAGTAGTGGCGGATGCGCTGCTTGAAGTTCTTATATCTGAGATGGGATTATAGGCATTGAGAGAAGGACTCATATATATGTACATTACGTAATTTCACATTTACTTACTTTGACCAGGATATGCATATGTAAATTATGCCAATGGTACCCAGAATGAGTATAATAATGGATATGGCAATCAGCGTGAATGAAAATACCTCATCGTCGATGGCAATTGCTGCTTTGATCTGTAATCAGAGATTCGTATAAGTAGGGGTTCTTCATCTCTTCCATCCATCACTCACCTTGTGCACCTGCTCTCTGATCTGAATCGGAGCGTGGATGCCATCAGCATTGGCGTGCGCCAAGGTCGAAGCCGCCAAATTTAGTTCTGTGGCCGCAACGGGCTCCAGCAGCGTCTCTTGGATAATGCTGTCGTTACGGCTGAGCAACTTCTCCGACTTGGGATCGATGAGGTAAAACCAAACGTCGGTTGCCTCGGGATTCTCCATTATCGTGCCGTTGACTGTTGTGTACTTGCGATTGCTGATGCGTTCGATGCCACTGACCAATCCCTTAGTCTGCTCCTCGAACAGTTCCTCCAGACCTGTATAATGATTCCGAATTTTATTGGGAGCCGCATCCGAGAAGGCCAGAGCCAAGCGGCTTGCATCTGTTAGCTGATTGACGACGATGCGAGCTCTAGTGTGATGCGAGCCCTGCTCTTGGGCGTCGTTATCGCTTGCTTCTACGTAGAATATCATGGGGAACTTGGCATCACTAAAAAGCTTCGCTGTGCGTAACGTGCCCGTATCCTCCGACAGTCTAAAGTACGTGGATGGCTGCAATAAATCTAGAGTTAAGATCATGTACTTTAAAGACAAGGGAAGAAGGAAACCTACCAACTGCTCATTCTCCATGCTAAAGTCCTCTTCGTCATAGAGCTTGTATCTAAGAAGGCCAAATTTACCCGAGTCCCGATCGATGGCGCGTACTTGCAATATGCTTGTGTCAATGTCCATTTCGGGTGTGACCACAGCATAATAGGTTTCATTTTGGCCATGGAGTCTGTTAAAAATGAACTCAGGCGGATTGTCGTTCTCATCTTGCACCATGATATTGACAGTCGTTCGATCCTTCCGTGGGCTGACAAAGTACCTCTGGGAGGCCAGCTGTAGCTCGAGCGTGTACGATGCTTTGGTCTCATAATCCAGTGGCTTGGCAAGCACTATCAGACAGCCATAATCTTCGAAGCTCAGCTCAAAGATGCCCAGCTCGTTTCCCCTTACGATTTCGCACTTAAAGTTTGGTGCTCCCTTAGAAGGTTTCTTCGAGTTAACTATCTGAACAAGTTTGAGCGTGCTGTTTACGGGGGTTGACTCCGGCACACTAATGACGTAGCTGTCATCGCCAAAGGCCAGTCCAACGGTCTCCGAGTTTGTGGCTAGGCCTTTCTCACTGTCCATCTTCGCTTCCATTAGGCTCTCCTCATTGGAGTCGACTAGCAGATGCCGTACATACACTGGCAGCATGGCCACCGAGCTGAGCTGTGGATCACCCATATCATAGGCTCGAATGTCCACCTGGTATTCAGTATCCTCCTCCTTTCGCAACTCATCTTGAATGCGAACTGCCCCCGTATCTGGATCAATCTGGAAATATTTTAACGCCTTGCCACGCCCCACCAGTTCGTAGCGAATCACGTTGCCTGGCGCTGTTCCATCGCCATCGATCGCTGGCATGGTCGCTATGACTGATCCAATGGGCTGGTCATCGTTCACCGTCACTGGACCAGGGACTGATATGAACACAGGACTCACATCATTGCGATCCTCGACCTCCACTACAATTTGCACTGTGTCACCGAGTGCATCTCCGTCATTTTCAATAGTGCCAATGACCAGCTGGTGCTGTTGTTGCTTCTCATAGTCCAGGCCCTTCGTTGTGCGGACTTCTCCCGTTTTTGGAGAGACCTTAAACAACTCGGCGTCGCCCTTTCGCAGCACGTAAGTGATTTCCGGGATGGAGTCTGGATCGTGGGCTTGGACTGTGGCCACCAGAAAGTTCTCCATGTTCTCTGGAATGCGCACGTTGATGCTGGAATCGGTGAACTTTGGCACTTCGTCTGGCAGATCGTGAACAACGACTGTAACACTAGCTGTGCCAAGCCGTGCATCCGGTGCACCGTCCTTGGCTGTGACCACAAACTTGTATTCACTCAGTCGCTCGAAGTCCAGCTTATCGGCGGTGCGTATCTCGCCCGACTTGTTATTGATGCTGAATGGAATGTCTGTGGGTATCGAGTAGGTGATCTCCGCGTTGATGCCCTCATCCGCATCTGTGGCGTGGACAATGCCAACAAAAGCATCATCCAAGCCCTCGTCCACGTGGAAAACGTAGGGCTGAGTAAGCTCATCGAACTCGGGATTTTTGTCGTTGATGTCGGTGACTTTGATGTTGACTGTGGCGCTACTAGACAGCCCACCGTTGTCCTCTGCCTTCACAATCAGCTGATAGCGCGTCAGGCTCTCACGATCCAGCTTGCGGATGACCATAATAACTCCGCTTTCCTGGCCGACAGAAAATTGCCGAAGATCATTGCCAGACATGATTGAGTAGACAACGGGATCGTTTTCCGGGTCATCGGCATGGACCACTGTGACCGTTGAGTTGATTTCGGCGCCTTCACTGACCTGCACCTCGTATAGGACGTTGGTGAAGCGAGGCGGCTTTGTGTTTGGACCCGGCGTAACGGTGACCTCAACAATCGCTTGGGATGAAAGACCTCCGATGTCTGTCGCCTGCACCGTGATGCTGTACTGCTCTCCGGCGAGCAGACGTCCCTGAGTTTGAATCTCGCCTGTTTGCTCGTTGATATGGAATTTCTGCAGGCCATTATTGGAGACATGGTATATGGAGTAGGTGACCACGGCGTTGGGTCCCTCGTCGATGTCCGTAGCCATCATTTGAGCCACCAGCCGCTGCTCATGCTGATCGCCAGCCGATATTGAAACGGGAGCAACCATGGCCAGCTTTGGGGCGTTATCGTTAACATCGCGCAGATGTACGGTTAGGCTCAATGGAGCACTAGCCGCATTTGTGCGGGGCTCTCGAGCTACAACCTGGAACTTATAGCGGCCCGGTGCAGGTGGATCACGGTCGAGGCCCTCTTCATTGACAATCAGAATTCCAGCGTTTGTCACATTGAATGATGGCGTCGTCAGTTCGTATATGTAGTCGGGCTTCGGATCATCTTCGCCCAAATCATCATCTGTCGTCCTCAAGGAGATTGGCACGCCTCTCGCATCAACAACTTTTGTGCCGACTGGTGAATTCTCGTCAACGTATCCCACAATATCAGAGGACGATATAACAGGTGGATTCGCGTCCACAGGCTTCACAGCAATTGTCAGCTTGGCCGTGGTGAAGCGGCGAGGGGGCGGCGAGATCTCCTCGGCTCGTACTATTATGTCGTAGCGTTTAGCTGTCGATGTATCAACAGCTTTGATTTGCTTCAAGACTCCCGTCTCCTCATCAATCTCAAAGTAGTCAGCGTAATTGCCGGGGATTCCACTGGCAAAACTATAACGTATCCGCGAGCTGATCGTGTCCAGATCCACGGCTTGTATCCGTTCAGGCAGCACATTAAGCACGCCCTGCACCGAGCCTGCGGGCACTGACGCTGTATACTCGGGATTAATGCAAGCACCATCCAGTAGAACGCAGCCACGATAGATAAAGGACGGATCCATGTCATCAGAGTCGGCTATGTTTACAGTCAGCGTGGTGGTCGAAGATAGCCGATCGGAAATACTTCGCGCACGATCCTAGAGTAAAGGAGGAAAATGTATTAAGAATAGTCGTAGATCTTGTTACAGCAATTAGATAATAAATGATGTCAAAGTCAACGCATCTTCTCCTTCCTATTTTGCTTATCATTTACAAAATCCTATCAAACTATGTAATTCAAACTGAAGATTACACTAATCGTCAAAAACAAAGCGGGGCCAAAAGTTTTTGTTTGTCAACAGCTATAAAGCAAATTTAATTCATTTCCCATGACTCAGATTAGTTTGTTTTAGCACATTAAATGTTAATATTTCAAAAACTTGTCTTGGCATAAACAAAGAAACTGGAAGTGGCTGAAATAACCAGTTTGTGGCCACTAAATTGAACTCACCGATGCCACAATGGTCAAATAGTAGCGTTGTATCTTTTCGTAGTCCAGTGTCTTGGCGACTGTCACCTGAAAAGAAAAGGGCGTGTCAAGGCCAATTACTTTCCTGTATCGAAGCCGTGTGTAAAGCTCGTAGCTCACCTGGCCTTGGTGTGGAAATGATATGGCAAATGTCCCATAGCCGTCGGCGCTCGTTAGCTTCTCGTCCTCGGTGGTGTTCGTATCGCCCTTAACTATGAAATACTCGACTAGACCATTCACACCAGCATCCTTATCGAGGGCCTGTATATTCCGATACACAGTCGTTCCCAAGGGAGTGTTCTGCAAAGGAATAATTGGAATTAGTAAGCTCTCTCAACTACTTTCCTATGGGCTAGGCAGCCGCAAGAGAGAAACCTTAGATCTGGCCGCACAATGTTGATACATTTGACTTATAGATGGAGAAACAATAAAAGTTACGATAATGATTGTTACCGTTTTATGCCGTGCAAATATGCTAAATACGATGCGCCGGAAACCAAAAATGGCATGTTCATGAAAATTAGGTAGCGACTGCATTGCTATTGTTAAGCTGCTCAGACTGGCCGGATGGGTCGGACGGCTGGGACGGGTCGGACGTGGTCGGTATTGGCGGCAAAAGCCAACGAAAAAACAAGCTGGGTGACAAAACGTGCCCAGCCACATTGAGATGCACCAAAAGTGCAGTTATATAACGGGCAAGAGGCGAACAGCCTTTTACATTTAACTATCACTATGTAGGCTTGTAATGTCAGTCTGTGTGCTGGCCGCGCCGCATACAAGTGGTCCATGTGCCTCTTGCCTCTCCAGGGTTACTTCTTGCCTGCAGACCAGCTGCCCAGCTGCACCATCGTTCGGCTGCGGCTGCTGCTGCTGCTTGCTGCTGTTTGCTGGCGAGAAGTTACTTAGTCATCGGATTGAACTTTTCAATTGGTTTCTCTACCTGCCTAGTACATATATATTAAATGGCAAAAGCATTTGTAGTTGCAGTTGCAGTTGCTCTCGCCGCTGCTCTCGCCGCTGCTCTTGCTGCTTGGCTGTTTGGGGGCTTGTAGTATACGATTTTTGGCAAGGTGCAACATATCAAGGAATGCTTCAAGCTCGAATACCCATCGCAATGGGTATCGAGGCTACGACAGAGCTTTTTGTATCAACAAAATGTTAATATCGTATCAATATCGTATATGGCATATCGTTTATGGCGAGCCATATTAATTTGCATCAATACGTTTAGCCAAATTCAAGTCGAAATGTAGTCATCAAAAGCTTTAAATTCCAAATAAAATACCCTAAACTTAATGCTCGTATTATATATGTAAGCCAAATATCGATCGTATACTAAGATAATATTTCTTCTTGTTAAACTCACATTTCATACTAAGTATATCTTAAAGATTTAAAAGCCTCGCCTTACCTCTGGCACTGTGATCTCATAGGGCGTGTTCATGAAATGTGGTGCATTGTCGTTGACATCGGATACCCTAACAATAAGCGGGATGTTGCGCTTCTTATTCGACTCGCGAATGGTACAAGAGACCTGAAACAAAAAATGTGTAAAACATATTATTGTAAACATTGTCTTTACTTTACTTTGCATTGGATTGTAAGAAGCTTTAGTTATTAGGCTAAAAACCAAAGCAAAAATATGATTATTAATAGAATTGACGTACATTTGAATAATACAAATCTTATTTAAAACATGACTAAGAAAAAGTCTTTAAAAAGAAATTTTTTCTTGCTAACAAATTAAATTCTGGGAACGAATTTTTGCTTGAACTCAACTTAATAAATGAAAGTAACGGCATTAGTTGTGTTAACACTCACCTGAAACACAATGTGACTAAGATTCTCCTCGTCGCGGTCAAGTGGCTGAATCAGCTTGAGACTCTTCCCCTCCAGCAGGAATGTCGGGTGTCCCTTGGGAAAGACTAGATCGAGCGCGATTTCCGTGTAGGGATCACCAAAAATGGGCAGCTCTGCCGGCGTCGTAGTTTGTCCAGTGACTGTGGAAGTTACAAGTTATAATTACAATGAATAATTAGGCTATTAAAGTCAAGTTTAATGCCTAGAATGTTTCTTTTTTTACAGCTCGGCAGACAAGCCATTAAAGACAAGCGCCTCGGCGGACAAGAAACGCGTCGACATCAGCCTTTCTCTTTGTCTTTGCGACTGGGCTACTTAGTTATATGGAAGAAGTTGAGACACTCATTTCTATTCAAGTATCTAGAAAGCCAGGTGTAATTATTGGAAAATGTGTACAAAGGCAGACATGCAGAAGAACGGAAATTACGGAGTTGGATTTCCATTTTCCTGCTTGCCAACTTAAGTAATATTCTGATATCTGTTAACATTTCTCCGCTCTATATTTATATATAGCAGAAAGTAATGTTAGACTGATTGAATGAGTTGAGCTCTTTATTGTCTATCATTGAATTATTATTATTATTACTTATAATTAGTTTTAATGACTCGGAAGTTCTTATGGAAAGAAAGGTAGAAAGACAAGAGCGAATAAATCTGATGTAATCTGCTTATGGAATATGTTCTTCGATACTTACAATTCCCTCGACTCTCTTCTATATCCAGTATTATATTCGTTTGGCCCGTTTCCACTTCGCACATTTGCGATTTACCCAAAACACCGACTGTACATTGGCAGCTGCACAGCAGCAGAAGAAGCCCCAAAAAGCAGGGCCCCAAAGGTGTTGTCGCACGGTGTGAAATCATTTTAACTGCAAGCAAACAAAGAGGGTAGAAAGTCCATTTAGTCAAATGTATATCAGTTAATTTCGAACTTAATTTATAGCTCTTAAGCTAAGCTAATGACTGGAAAAACAAATAAAATTGAAAGCAGTTTCTACTCTTAAACGAAACGAAAATATCTGATAAGAGTGCTTAGAGCACTTCTGCTGGTCTAATTGCCAAAGATGATGGCCATTTAGCCCAATTGGTTCAATGTAATTTACATTTATATTGAAGAGGTAGACGAACGTTCATTTGATTAAATGGGATAGAGAAAAGTTGAAGTTCAGGTCAAAGTAGAAACTTAAATGAAATACAATTTTCAAAATAATTTAAGGTCCAAGAGTTTTAACCAATTTTAAATTATATGACTAAAAACTGTGAATATAATAAAATATATAATTCAAATTATTTATAATTTATTATATTATATACTTTACACAATTTTCTATAAATATCGTAATCGTAAATTAAATAAAACCCAGAGCGAAAGTGAAGTTGCATTGACCCGAGGTGTGCTGCTTGATTGAGTGATTGTTTGATTGATTGCAGCACTCGTGCCTATGTGTGAGTACAAGAGCAACGCCCATTGCCTAAGGATCAAATGGAGCTGAAATAGTAGTTATGCATGCTCATCAACACTGGGCAGCGAGTGCCTGAAAACGTGTTCCTAGATTTCTGATATCAAAATAACAAGCTATTGATATTGATTCGAACAATACGGCAAATGCAAATTGAGTGCAGGATAATAGGAATGATGTATAATGGTGAATCCAGTTTTGGCACGCCAATAAAATGTCGGCTGCATAAATACATATAAATAAAAAATACAAGTTTTGTGCTGAAGTTGATGCTGCTGCTGCTGCCACTGCTGCTACTGGTGCTGCTGCTGCTGCTGCTGCTGCTTAAGGATATCTTCAAAAGCAGCTGTAAGTATGTATTTATATATGCAAAAAGGTGGCTGGCACAGCCTTAAATGGCATGACATCAATATGCAATAAATATTTAACTTGCCCATCTTGGAGCTGTCTACGCGTTTTTCTTGTTGCCCACTTTAGAACTGTCCATATAAAGGCCTCTGGGACTCGCAGATAAGATTTTCTACTCGGTCCAGTCCAGAACGGTGCACGAACTTCAGCAACAACTACTACGACTACTACAACAACAACAACAACAAGTGAACGTAATCTGAGGTATATTGCGTGGTAAACTTCACACATCGTTCACGACTCGTTGGCAGCAACAGGGCCCAGAGCAATTAAAGTATTATTTTGTAAACTGATTTCAGGTGTGATAAATATTATTATTTTATGCAACAAAAGTGTCTGATCAGCCGCTTAATATCAAACTAACTTCACTTACTATTATTATCATAATTATAATTAGTATTAATATTTGAAATGATCTTATTGTTCCACGCTCACTAATAGAATTGGCCCGGTTAGCCTATTTGAGATCAATGCGTTTTATATTCATTTGTATTCTTAATGAAAAGCATTGCTATATAACCCTGATCCTTAAGAGTGGTCATCAATATACAGAGTCAATCTAGCACTGTCTTTCTGTCCGCCCGTTTTTCAGTCCATTTGTAGAACGCGCTGTACGTCTTGTAAACAGCCAAAGCTAGATCTTCGACTTAAGCACGTAGATAGCACGCGCAGATAAGGTTCGCTTCGAGTCGAAATTGTTTTCTGTTTCCATGAAATCGATAAAAATCAGTTTTCAGCCAGTTGAGCATAGAGCTCACGTCTCAAGAGCGAGAGTCACCAAATTTGGAATATAGATTCTACTAAAGCATGTTTTAGTGAATTTATGGACTATCGATTGTTCGTATTAGGGAGACTATACTGTACACGTAATTACGAATGCTTAGAGCTTGATAGCTGGCGGTAGAGCAGCCCACTTATCGAAAGAGTATTTGATTAAGCCCAAGTCAATCATATGATGCTGAGCTTTTACCGTATTTAAGCAGCACAATCTATTCATCTCACTAAAAGTCATATATTTACCTTTGCTTAGCATATTTGAGAAACTTGAGTGGCGGCCAAGCTGGAAAAAATGGTATGTATGCCAAAGGTTAAACCTTAGAAGTGAGCCGCAATGTGTGTGCTTCAAGACCGGAGGCAGTTGGAGACATCAATTTTTTTGATTGACCACGTGAAACGTTACGTTCGGTGTCATTTTACCAATTTCGACAGACAACAATTTTCGCCGAACTGACCCAGTCAGCACAATCGAGCCACGAAAAAATATAAATGTCGAAATGTGTACGTGCACACATCGGTGCGAATGCACTTATTCGCAGCTATACATAGTCGTGGCTATATACTTAGATCCGCTGTCTCAAGAAACGAGCTGTCAATGCTATCTATTGTATATAAATGTGAATATGCAAAAAGAGCTTACTTTTTAAAGAATAAAGAATTGAGAATAATTTAGCAGCAAGTTGTGTGTGTGTGATGTTCTCAAGCTTTAAAGAACTCGTTCTTGAATTTGGATCATGCTAATGGGAGAGACTACTCTGATTTCGTTCTTAGATTTCAGCTGTTTATATAGGTTTATATCTTCATTTGATTTTTGTTTCCACATAATATTGAATATCAATCAGTTATTAAGCCAGGTCCGGCACAATTCCGGTTTGCTAAGGATAACTTTCACTTGATTTTCTTGCGAATTTTGGGATGCGCACAGACAACAACAGCAAGACAAATAACACTAGAGGCCTGTTTTCCCGTTTGACCATACTAAGGTGTTTTAATACTCGTTAAAATTAATGGTATATATTTATTTGTGCATAAATATTTATGTTCACCGGTCGCCGATTCGCTTGCAGGATTTGCATAGATTAAGGTTTCACTTTTGCCAGCATGGCAATGGCCGAGCACACGCCGAGAGAAAGAGAGGGCGAGAGAGAGAGAGAGAGGGAGACACACACCCACACGAGTTGGCCAAAAAAATCATTTTAACCTGCTCAAAAATCCGCCAAACGTGCAACACAACAACAACAACAACAGCAACGGGGAGTAAAAGTAGTGTGGCAAGTTGATTGTTGAACGTCGTCTGGGGTGTCTGCCTATCTCTCTCTCTCTCTCTTTTCCTCCGTCTCTCCCTCTCTCTAAGCTTACAGCAGCAGCAGTTTATTTGCACAAGCACTCCACACACATGACCCCAATAGACAACCCCAACATCTTATTGCCTTTCCCAAGCGAAATTGGGGTCAGCAAGTAACCCAAGACGTCCTGCAATTAGAGCCGACGGAAGTGCATTGCCATGAATCAAGCAAACTGCAGACTTATCAACACTTACACACACACTTATCAACATTAGATGGTATATCATTTTGGTATTATTATTATTATTATTTTTATTATTTATGCAGAATGCTAAAGATTTCATCTGCCAGTTTAACGATTTTTGCAAATTTCACAAAGATTTCACTTTTGATTTATTTTGTATTTTCGTTTCCTGCATCATCAGGTTTGTTTGCTTTTCATATATATACATATATATACTTATAGATATAGGTATGTAAGAAAAAGAAAGTGCAAATGAAGCAGCCATTCAAGCATCTTTCAACAACTCCCAGTTTATGCACACAATTTGGACATGGGAATATTGTTATATAAAGCTCCATTCGTCGTTACCTTTTTGTAACTTCTTCAATTATAATTTACTTCACAAGATTGAGAACATCATTTCACTGCTTTTTAGTTGAAGACCCCATTTGCAGCGAAAAGCACGGTAGTTAGAAGGAATTCCGTTGATTAATAATCCCAAGAGCTGTCGCAGTCTGGCAGATTGGCAGAGACCTGAGTTTTACAGTTCGTTTTGTGCAGACATATTTGTAGAGCGGTCGGGACTAGCGCGAAGTATTCGTATTAAACAGTTTCGGCCAAGCGCGCACGACAATTATAACACCTGAAATCACAGGTAGCTGGCGTGGAACTGACTTTGGCGACCATGGCAGCAGCACGGCAACAAGTGGGCGCTCTGTTCGAAACGGTTAAGAAATCTGGTTTGCTTGTGGTAAACTGGTTTTGTGGCTGGTTGTTTAGCTAGTGCTACAAGTAAAAGGATTATGTACAAATAAGTATGTACACACGCAAATATGTGTATGGGCATGTGTGTGTGTGTGTGTATGTGTAGAAATAGTTGATAATAATAATAAAAATAATTCTACATCAGAGACATGTTGACTTGGATAATTTATTAGAGCACAGCCGAGCATATGTTAATACTAACATTTCATACCCCCAGTCGCAATTCGTAAGAACTTCCATTAGACCTATTCAAATGGCGTGGAGTGTTGACATATTTGTATTTATTCGATCGCGATCTGCAGGTGCAGCATATGCCGAGCCAATGAAATGCGAACTCTAAGCGGTTAACAGCTCGTTAACAGTCGCCTGCTAAGTTAACATTCGATAAACAGCTCCAACTTGTTTCACTTATGCTGTGTTAAAAACCGGTTTCGGGAACTCTTCTTCTTTGTTGTGGTTTTTACAGCTTCTCAATTGTTTTATTGGTTAGCGTGTTGTGTTGCTCTTATTGTTGTTGCTATTGTTGTTGTTATTGTTGCTGCTGTTATTTCTTTTTCTTTTATTGCTGCGCAGCGCTGGCGAGCGAAGCTAAGCTAAGCTAAGCGCTGGGGCTCCTACTTTTTGCCGCATTAAATGAATGAAGTTGCAGAAAGGCAGGTAACTTGCATTATGCGTTGCTTGGCGAGTTGCGAGTCCGTTGTCTGTCTTTTTTTGTCTTTACTTTTTGCCAGTCTACTTAATACTTTGCCACATTTTTCTTAAAATGGCCAAGTATTTGGCTATTGCAGTTATGCTGCAACATTTGCATAAATCACAGTCACAGATTGTCATTAAACACCTGTAGAGCTGTATGAATGTACACATACATGCACGTACATAAGTGTGCCTACATACAGGCATGTACATGTATCTATGTATATTGCAAATGGTATCAAATATTTGCACGTTAAGTCAAGCTTGACAACTATATGTATGAAAAAATGACAAAAAAATGTTTAACCAAATAAATACATTCGTATAAACACACATATATTCACATTTAAATATTTACGCATTATAATCTAGATAAAATCTATAGTATACATATAGATGAAATGAAAAAATATTTAAGAAAAGAAATAAATTCATATATATAAAAATTTATATATTGGCGGCTTCTAAGCTAGAATTAATCTATAGTATAATTTACTATAAATTCAGCTTTCAGCGAAATTAGAAATAATAGTTCCTGTGATTAGCCAACGCCAAGAGCTGAAGCCATTTACGTACTAAGTTACCTTTTATTAGCTTACCTGTCTTCGGCCAGAGATGAAGCCATGCTTATTTTTTTTAATGGCCTAATGAAGTTAAGGCAATAACCGGATCGGCAACGCCGATGAGCAGGTGTCGATGCTAATGCAACGCATTTTCAGTAAAATATGCCGGACCATTAATGTGACGCGATTAAAACATTTGTCTAAGTTACCTTATCGCAATATCGTTTGATTAGCTTGGAGCACCTGTGCCTTAGCGTCTTAGACTCTTCTCTGTGACACTTCAATTAACATTATTAACATTATGTTGCAGTCCTAATCGTTAAGCGCATGTTAACATAACGTTAATCGCTTAACTTCTCTCAGCATAAGCTGACTTCTGGCCGCTATTCGGGCCACTTAAGAACGGCCCCAGTCTATTATGTGCATGTGGTTCTAGCCAAGTGAAGGGGCACTGGTAATCAGTGCTATTTAAATACAATTCTTGAATTCCTTATGTGTGGGAATGGTAACAAACACAATCCAGGCATATTTATTTATTTTTTTTTCTCTCTTATCATATGCAACAAGACTTGTTTAGCACGCCTGCTGCGGCTACGGCTGCGGCTGCGGCTGCGCAGCTGAATAATCCTTTACGATTCGATTCGAAAAGCCTCGCTCAGTCGCCCGCTCGCCTGCCCGCTCACATAATGACCACAGAGCTGCGGCCTCAGCCAGGGAGAGCAATCAGTGGCCAAAGATCAATTACATACAATGGGTCCGCGCATTGACGGTGACGTATGTTGCGCAAAGGCTATTAACTTTGCTTAATTGAATTAGATTTCGTGTAGGGATAAATGAAAGACACCCTGCCACAGAATGCAGTCACTACTTGACTTTCCATTACTCAAACGGCCAGACTTCTTCAGACCTCTCCACCAACCGAGCACACACATATGTGAGTAGAGTGTATCCAAGTCGTACTGCCGCCAGAGTAGATGGGCATTCTATACCCAACACCCCGGACTGCTGGCCGCGGCTGCAGGAGCGTATTACTCGTAGGAGTTTGCATGTTTTAAAACAATTTTAATTGCCTTTGCGTGTTTAGTGATGTTTTGATACGTTTGCTTCCATTATGCGTATTTAGAACAGGCAACAGCAACCGAGCCGAAGCGCTCTCGCTGTACTTTGTTAAATGGATCCTCTGGATTACCTTAAGTTTTTGCCCCTCTGATAATATCTTATAATTAACAAAATGTCGTTCCTTTAATATGTAATTAGCAAAGTCTTATTCAAGATGAATTCACCGCTATAGAATCGGCCATGCTTTGTAATTAAATAGAAGAATTTGAAGAGTGACGCAATCTTAATATATTTAATTCTAGCTCCCGAAATGGATGTGCACGATTTCTTAAGCATTTAGCGAAAGATACTCGAATGTGGAAGTATATAATGCTGAGCTAAATTATTTATAGAATTATATATGTATACAACTTATTAATAAAAAAATATAGTGTAAATTATTTTAAATATAATTAACTTTTTCAGCTAATAATTTATGCTCATTAGCTTCTAGCAAATGTTCAACTTTTTAAAATACTGTCAAATAATAGCATATGCTTTAAAAGTATATTTAATATTTATATTTAATACATTTTTATAAAACATACCCAATGAGTAAATCGAAATGCATTGACATACAGAAGACATCAATGCCATTTAATAAAGATCAAATTATATACGATGTGCACTAACGTCACGAAGTATACGTAAGCTTATGTGAAAGCTGGTATTTTGATCTTTACGTGACTGATCCCATTGCTGAGTTATCGACCCGCCGCCACCACAACAGAAAACAGCTGTTTTTCAAATACAGGCACCACATATGGTCTGCCCGCCTCATTTAAAAGAAAAGTAACTGATGAATTGTTAAGCAAATCAGATCAGCAATTTAACTTAACGACATTGCATAATAGCAGCAAATTCTGCGAAATACACGGACCGAGATAAAAGACGTCATGCATTTAATTTCGACTCGAAATGTTTTTTATTGTAGATTTCAATGGTATTCGCTTGCAATCACTAAAGGAACAGAAAAAAACATTTCAATAAATCCAAGTGCTTATAAAATTAAAATTAGAAGATGACTCATCTTCAACTTAGTTTGAATGCATGTGTAAGTGTAATTTGTGAGAGTGTACGTTTGGGTGCCAAGTCTTGAAAGGGAAATTTGTGGTGGGTCTACTTCTTTAAAGCCTGAACAAAGTTGCCCATGTCGTATTCCTCCTCATACTGATGCTCGGACCAAAGCTCCGGCAGGTTCTCAATGATAGTATTCATAGACATGCCACCGCTGCCACCAGCGCCTGTTGCCGCAGCTCCGCTGTTGCCGGCCTTGTTGCCTCCATTAAACAGGTCAAAGATCTGCGAAGTGCCCATGGTCTGCAGCGAGGCATTGTCTGCACTCACCACCGTATTGGCGGTTAGTATCTTGAACTTTTGCAGGCTCATGATTTTCTCTTCTAGCGAGTTGCGTGTGATTAAGCGATACACATTGACCACCTTCTTTTGGCCAATACGATGCGCACGATCCATAGCTTGCAGATCCTTCATGGGATTCCAGTCGTGCTCCACAAAGATGACTGTATCGGCGCCAGTCAGATTCAGGCCCAACCCACCTACCTAAAAACAGATCGCAAATCATTGGGTTAAAATGCATTCGATTGGGAGCAAATATTCGTGAACTTACCAAAGTGGTCAACAGCAGCACGTCGATACTGGGATCACTGTTGAAGTTGTTTACAATGTCCTGACGCAAGGACGCAGGCACGCTACCGTCCAGTCGCAGATACGTAACGCTGGGTAAATGCTTGCGCAGTAAATCGTGCTCCACAATGTCCAACATGGCCTTCAGCTGGCAGAAAATAAGCGCCCGATGCTGACTGACTGATTCTGTTTGGACACCTATACCACAGTCTAAAAGCAATTGCCTGCCAAAATAAGATATAAGGTATATTAGCCGGGATCAATGATGTAGATGCACAACTACTTACTTTAGAGCTGGCAGCTTAGCTGAGTGCTCAATGTCGTCCAGCGAGCTGTTGTTGAGTGCCAACTGGGCGGCCACATTGGTGAGGTCGCCCGCTTGGCGCAGCACTAGCTTGGGATGATTGCAAACATTTTGCAAATAGCGTAGAGCCTGGAATATGTGTGTTTTGGGACCGAGATTCTCCGCATCGTCCAACTTATCCAAACAGTCTTTCAAATGTTTATTGCTAAAGTCTTCGTAAAGGCGCAGCTGCAACGGACTCAGTTCGCACAACAGATCCTGGGTGATTTTAGGCGGCAGGTCCTTAAGCACGTCTTCTTTGACGCGGCGCAGTAGGAATGGCAACACCTGGCGATGCAGCGCCTCCATGGCCAATACACCGGCCTCTTGTTCCTTGGGCGAGCTCTTACCGTCACGTGACGCCAAGATGGGGCGCGAGTAGCGTTGAATGAACTGCTTCTCAGTGCCCAGAAAACCAGGCATAAGAAAGTCAAACAGCGACCACAGCTCCAGCACATTGTTCTGTATGGGCGTGCCTGACAGGATTAGTCGATGATTGGCCTTTAGCTGCTTTATGGCTTTGGAGCTCTTAGTCTTTCCGTTTTTTATGATGTGCCCCTCGTCCAGCACACAGTAGTTGAAGTGGATGCCACTGAAATAGTCAATGTCCTTACGGATGGTATCATACGAAGCAACTACCAGGTTGCAACTAGTGCCAATTTGGCTCCGCAGCTTCTCGCGGCCAATGGGGAATCCGAAATAGTGCAAGGGCCGCAAGACAGGCGACTGTGCCAGAAACTTTTCCACCTCGTACACCCAGTGGCCAGTGAGTGTTGGCGGGCAAATGACTAGGCTAGGAAGCTGGGCCAGCTTCTCTTTTTGGCGTTGCACATGATCGCCGGCCAATATGCAGATTGTCTGGAGTGTCTTGCCCAAGCCCATGTCGTCGCAGAGTATACCATGCAGATTATACTTATTCAGGAACCACAACCAATTAATGCCTGCCTGCTGATAGCCGCGCAGCTCCACACTGAGTGCCACCGGCACATGATAGTCGGGAATAGTCTTTGGTGCAAACAGATAATCTAGGAATTCACGATCTCGAGTCTTGCGCTCTAGTAATGGCTCGCTTTTGATCTGTGTCGCCGTCTTCGCGTTTTCACTGCTGTCCAATGGCATTAGTTGAATTAGAGTGGCAAATGAGTGTGTGGCCAGCAGGCGCACCGACTCGTCTGCATCACTCATGGCGCCCAGCAGTGGCACCACTAGCAGAACAATATATGGCACTACACGAATTTGCAGTCGATTAACTATCCGCTCAATGGCCTCCACAGCGCCCTGTCGCTCAATTGGCTGCTCAATTTTGAGCAACAGCCCCAGTAGCTCCGTCACTACAAACTGCATGGTGCGACACGGATCAATCTCTGCCAAGACGGCGATGCACCTAGCTGCCATGTGTCGCAGAACCTTCAGCGGATGCCGCACAATGAACCCAAGATGTGGTAGAAGCGCAAACATCTGTTCATGCAGCGCTACATTCAAATGCGGCGCCGCCGTTTCAATAAGTTGCATTGAGGTGATCAGATCGTTACATGCCTTTAGTTCGGGGAGCGTGCTGGCTAGCGTCTGTACATCCGTGCTGACCGCGAACTCCTCCAGCTTGCTGAACATAAGCAGCTGAAATATGGGCACCTTGTCCACAATGCGTTCGCCGAATGTGCTGCACAGCCTGACTATGGCGCAAGCGGCTCCCAATCGCTGGGTTCTGCATTGCCGCGCTTCTGCTTCTTTGGCCTGTTGGGTACTAAAGTCGTTGCTAGCCGCAGCCGCCGCCGCAGCGGCCAATACTTCACTGGCCGGCGGTCTGCCCGGTCCCCTCGGGGCTGTTGCCAAAGGCGCGACGCCAACTCGTGCGGCTGTGCTGCTGCTGCTGCTGGGTGCACTGGTCGCAGCCTGTTGCTGCTTAAGCGTAAGTATTCCGTAATAGTCGCACATGTCATTTCCACTAACACTGGCAGTGGGGCGTGTCTGCAATAGTGTGTGCAACGGCATACCCTAAACACAATATACGAATTAGTTAGCAGCTAGAAGATTCCAAAGATGTTTTCACTCACCAATTTGGGGGTATACTCTGAATCGCTGCGCAGCAGGGTACACAGATTGTTCAAGATTTTGCTATTGGGACTAGGATTTCTATCACAAACTTGGTCCATGAGATGCACCAAAAATTCGGCTGATAGCTGCTGCAAGGGGACGCACTGCTCTCGCTTGATCGACTCCATCAATGGCTTGACAACGGGATTCAGTTTGTCCGGAAGACAATGCAGGGCACAGATGGCACTAGCCAATGCCGCCTGGGCACTGACATGGTAAGCGCCTTGTTCACTGGTCGTTTGTTGATAAGAGGCCTGCAGGCTACGTTTTCGGTCTAGAAGCATGTCCATCACCTTTGGCTTAAGCGTATAGCTGCGGAGATTGTCACTGAGGTTATTAGCCACTGCTTCGATCTGATCGAGCGTGAGAATCTTAGCATTATTGAAGTCGTCGATAGGTATCTTGTTTTGCTTCAGTGTCGCTATAAAGTCTTGAGCCTCCTGCAGAAGCCGTGTCAACGACGTGGCCACCTCGTCATAGTAAAAATACTCAGACACACATTGATGCAGCTTTTCCTGTAGATTGGGTGGTCCAGGGCGAACGGGCTCATCTTCCAGCGCCCAAAAGGCAATTATTAGGCCACACACAATGCGTTGCACTGCCGAGTGGGCATTCAAATGACCCAGCAGTACCTTGGTATAACAGTCGGTGGGACTCTCCATCTGCGGCGTGTAAAGCACGCCCGGTGCTGGCTGCACTAGGTAGTGCGAGAGCGCGCCCAGCGCTCGCGACGCTGTGATCCGGGCGCGTATAAAGTTGGCTTCGCGAACCTCCAGTGGCGTAGCCTCACTGCCTCCCAAATACAACTTCTGCATGGCATTTGTATGAGCCAATGCAACTCCACCCAAATCATCGCCCATGCGAAGAGTGCGACGACGCGTGCTAGCCGCAGATACAGAGGCAGCATCTCCAACAGCTCTGATGAGCACGGCCGGATCAAAAGGCAGGCGAGGGGGCTGCATTGCCAGGCATATCCAAGATGATACGAACGGGCAGGCTGCGTGTAACAGCGCGCCCAGGTCCGCATGCTTAATAAGGTTGGACCAGACCTGGTACGCCAGTTCCTGTATATCGGCCTGTGCCTCAACTAAAATGCGTTGGTAGATGTGACGCAGTCCCTGCTGAAGCAGTTGCCAATTCCAATCCACGACGCCGAAATTGAGTTTCAACTCTTTTTGCGGGTCTTTTGTACTGTCGTCTTCCTTATCTAGTTCCATTTTGACATCAGATGGTGTTTGCTTAAGCTCAGCGTCCCCACTACTCGTTAGGGTAAGCAGTGTCTTCAGTGTCGACCGACGCACGGAGCTAGTGCTGTGCGACAGGAAGGGAAACAGGCGTGGCACCAAAGTACCTATAGGCTCCATTTCAATCCAGCTGGCTGCATGTGGCAGACACAATATAGCTGCCAATAAACCCATGAAGCTATTACAGGCCGAGGTTAGCTCATCTTGATCGAGCAACAAGTCCCACAGCAACTTCACAATGAATGATACTTGTGAAGCATCCAGCAGCTTTGGCAGCCACATCGCTACTGGGATTAGCGTCGCTGCCGCTACGGCGCCGACATCATCAACGGCATCTCGCAGACCCACTAATATGTCTGGTGTTGATTTTGGCAGGTAAACGGGCAACAGTTCCTCGCGCACCACAAACACGTACTTGAGGCCCAGCAGGCCACCATGGCGCACTTCCCACTCGTTCTTATGGCGTATCAGTTGCAGTAAGATTTCGACGATGCGGTGAACCTTGGGCTCATCAATGGCCTTAACAAGGGTGCCCAGCACTTGGGCGCATGTTTCACGCACCGGAGCTACCACCTGATCAGAGACAAAGTCCCCGAATCGATCGAGGCATAGCACACACAGCAGTCGGATGGCTGCATCCTCCAGCCATCGACTATGCGCCTCATGCATTTGTTCCGGGCTCTGTTGCACGCACTTGCCTGCTCCCTTGCCATGCAGATTGATGAGCTGACGAAGCGCAGTGGCCGCCCCATGGCGCACCTCCCATTTGGCGTGAAAGAGATCAATGAAGAGTCGCGCGCAAAAGTTCTCCAGGGGCCACGAGACAGCATCGACCCACATGCCCATCGCATCTGGTACAGCGGCTGCAAGCATTAAAAAATAATTAATTAAAAGTTCTAATTAGCGGAAGCCCTAACTAAGTTATGTTACGGCAACTCTGTGCTTGTTGTCTCCACCAAGGCGAACGAAATCTAATTTACTACAAATAAAAAGAGACTATTTGTAATATAATTAAGTAATTAAAATGAATATTGAGACTTAGCTAGGAAAAACTAGTTGTGAAGTGCTTTTAAGGTAATATGACATCATGCACATCGATGAGTCTGCATCTTTTACGTAAACATAGAAATTCCATATAATTGAGATCACGTAAATCGTAATATATTGCAATTGATCAAAGATCTGCACACAATTGGGAACAAGTAGGCCAAAAGAAAGGTTATATAAATAACAAAGAAATTTCGCAATTAAACAATCGAAGAAAAAAAACAATATACCAAAAATTTAACAAAAATTCCTTCTTTTAACTAACGATTAATATATGTACTGAAAAGCTAAAAGAGTATAGATGATGAATATTTAAAAAAAAATGTGTGTAGCTGGCTAACATTTGTTTTACTATTCAACGATATTAGAAAGATTCAAAATTTGCCTCAATTAGAGAAATAATAATGTCATCACAAGTTAATTGCTGTGTATTGTAAAAATAGATTTTTGCGTCACTTGAGCTTAAAATTTAAAATTTGGTGTTACTGCCCACGTACCATTTAAGCTGTAGAAAATCTCGTGTCTGTCGCTGGCTTTCAGTTTTTTCTTCTCTGGCTCATCGGCTTTGATGGCACCGTTGCTATTGTTATTGTTGCTGCAACTGCTGCCGCTGCTGCTGTTGCTGCCGGCGCCAATGCCAGCTGTTGAGTTGCGCCGACTGCAGGTGGGCGTGACTGTGGAGGCGGAATTGGTAGTGCTTTGACGCGCTTTGCGCTTGGCGCGATTAATTTCTCGGCAGCTAAGCCGCTGGCCTGAAGCGCTGACAGCACCTGCTCCTCCTCCATTGGCTTGCTTGATGTTCAGTATGTGCTCCACAGGCAATTTCTCGGCATTTACATTGTAGCTGGTGCCAGAACGAGCCAATGCCACGTCCTCATCCGTGATCATGTCAGTAAGATTGACGCCCAGCTTGGCGGCAGTGGTGAGTCCTAGTTTGTCATTTAGCAGCGCGCGCTGGCGACTCAGTCGATTAGCCTCACTTTGATCTTCGGCGGCGCCACCGCTGGCAGGTTGCTCCTCCTGCACATCGAATTCATTGCCCTCAGAGCCGATTAGACGGGCGCCTTTCTGTAAAATCTGTTGTAGATCAAACTCATGAAAGCTGAGTAATCGCTCGCTACATGGCGTTGTTGTAGTCGACGAAGAAGCATTCGACTGACAACTATCCTCCTCGTTGGCATCGCTGGCCGAGGGCTCCTTCTTTAAATTAATGGCTCCTAGTTGCAATTCCGGCTGCCACGGTGGCACCTGCTTCAGTATCGCCTCTACCGACTGTGCGGCGGCAATGCGTGTCTCCCACGAGCTACTGTGCAGATATCCCACTAGGCGGTTTAGCAAAGTGTGCAATTCATGTGGATATAGCCTTTGCACCTCACCAATTTCTTTGGCCGCCGCATGGCGCGTGGCAGCTGTGGAGCCCGACTCGAGTAATATGAAAAGACGATCGAGTCTGCAACCAGAAAGAACAGGAGTTAATAAAGTTTACTCGAAGCTTTTTTCATTACAAACATTACTTACCGGGATGTCATTCTTAAACTGAGATTTGTGATTCGTTTCGGTTGATTAAGCAATCAAGTTCTGAACTTCTCTAATTACTATATGTAACTAATCTGCAAAGAAATATATATTAAAAACGTTAGCTTCTTAGTACTCAATGGGAGAGAGATTTACAGTTCTACGCTATCTAGACTCTGAGGTAAAAGAGTCCATGAATAACCCATTATCATTATGTATTTACATATTTTATAGATAGTTCGATGAAAATGAAAGTTGTATGGAAATAGCTTTTTGTTCTCTATATAAAGCTTGAATTCTTTCAGAATTTGTGACGAATAGACCAGTCTCTAACGGCACCATCATAGATATTCACTCAGTAATCAACTATGCATGTTTATGAGTCGAGATAAGATAAATATATATATAAATTTAATAGCTCACCAAATACTATTACATGTTACTAGCGTATTTATATAAATACTTTGTATTAGGCATTATAAAGCCATCAAATCACACACTATATCAATTTCATATCTATATTTATATGTACAAAATCCTGTTAGCGCATGTAATATTTATGGCGTTTCCAAAGATTAGTGCTTACTAAAATAACAATAACCAGAAGTAGAATTCCTATAGGACGTAGAAAACGAATTTTCAAACTATTATAGAACTGGGTCACTTGGGATTCAAATTTCGGCTGGACAACAGAGAATAAAAAAAAGGCAATCAGAAATCGTAAAGCATGTGTGATGCGTATTTATAAAAAATTGGTTTGTTTCTTTTGAATTTATTTCTCTTTCTTTTTTGTATAAGGAAGCTAAACGCAACTGCAACCTTGAATATTAATCAAGTATTTATATAACTATTTGTTTGTACGTTTCAGTGTGCGTGTTTGCTGTTCGGTGTTTGTTGTGTTTCTTATTTTCATAGCGGGCGCGTTGAAATCGAATCACATTACGACTTTTTGGCTGTATACAGATTATTTATTTATTTTGTATACCATTTTTCGTTTTTAGTTTTTGTTTGTGGGTCGAGCTTGCGAAGCACGCAACGAGCAAATAAACAAACCAGCGACAACTAGAAGGTGACTAGGGGAATGGGCATATAAAAGCGGAATGAACATACGAATTATTTCAGCAAAATAATAGATTTTAGGGGTGGATTTGAGGGACTGTATAGAAGGCTGTCATGTGCAATGACATAACTCTGGCTTATCATTAAAATTGCATATACAAATTGATATATTACAGCCATGGACCGTTTCGTTATGCAATTCCAATCTGCAAATCGGTTCGTCTCAACGTCAATTAAATCCAAAGTGAGAAATCACTTGGAGTGTGTAATGCATTTCATTTCATATGAATCAGCCTGCCATGTGTCATATATATCCACGTAACACATAAATGCATAACTTCTGTTCTCCGTTCTCCTGTTATTGCTAAGTTATCTCCTACAGTTTTTATATAATTTTTGCATAAACTTCACTCTAAATTGAAATATATAATAACAATTCATCACACATAATTTATTTTTCGCAGTAAAATTGTACTTTAATATATAAAGGAAAACTAACATTGCATGCGAATTAGTCATTTAAAATGTGAAGGATGAGAGATATTCATTGGACGTCATCTATCAGACGTGGTTATTTAATGATTTTTTTTTTAAAAATTCAATAAACTACGTGAGAAATACGTTGATTTCGTAAATAAATCAAACACAGAGAAACAAAGCTTAGCCTTAGCAGGAAATTATTTATACTTATATTCATACAAATAAAGTTGTACTTTGACTCAAATGAATGCGCAATATCAAAATTTTCAGGGCGCCTTACTTTCTCTAAGCTTATCTATTGAATTTTATGTGTACAAAATAGATAAGAATTGATATCAGCCTAATGAATAATGTCCAAATTGAGTACAATAATAATAATAAAATATACATAAAATTTGTTCATATAAATAAACAAAAAACGAATCACAAAAAATGTAATTGATTGAAATAGGAAACTGACTATCAATAGAAAATTCATTTGGCTTTAACAAGCTAAGCATCGAAGCAATAAAATCGTCAGATTACATACATAGATAATGGATGTCGTCAAAGGTTTAATGAATGCATTCGTATGCCTTGAATTGTTTGACCATGAATTGTCAGCAATAAATAAATTATGTATTGGCCAATAAATGCAAAGTCAATGATCATATAGTATAGGGTTCATTGCAATTCTAACTAACAAAAAGAAGATATTTCATTTAATTTCTATTACAATTGACAAGGTTCTCTCCAAATGTGTCTTTGAAGTCTACAGAATTGAGATTATATATCATATCGTACATAGATTTCTTATCTACCTTTCGTATATAATCTCATATTTATGACCAAACATTTTCTATTATTAAATATAATTTAAAATGATTAATAATATGGCCTAATCAGTAAACAGGTAATGAAATGGGTATTGCACGAGCGTTTACACCCGTTCTTATTTCCTTTAATATACGCTTGGTATATGCTTGTATAATTTCATAAATAGCTAATTTTAAAGCGTGGAGATAAGCCATGAAAGAAATACAAATAAACAATATCACTTATGGGTATATAATGATTAGAAACACAGACAGAGAGAGTGAAAAAATAGAGAGGGGAGAAAGAGAGAGATAAAGATGGGGAGTGAAAGAGAGAAACTCATGTTCACTCATTCATAAAACGTGCTTACATATGTTTATATACATACGTATACCCACGTATGAATGTTTCCTATCGGAGCTCATTATTTACTGTATATTATTGAGATTTACCTTGCAAGAATTATAATTAAAGCTTTGGTGAATTATTTAGGACACGTGGACTTTGAATAATCGTCTGTCCATAGGCCTCATAACATTTATGAGCTAGCTGGCTTAAATATATATATGAATTATAAATAACAAACGATCAAAAAAAGCTGGCGACAAAAATATATTTTCCCAAATTGTTGATTACGAGCCTTAAAGCAATAAATGTCAATGGCATTGTTCTATAACTAGAAATGAATTTATATTTCGCATTTGCTTCAAGGTCAGTTGCATGGAAAAATTATAGAGGCAAAGACCCTTTTGAGAGTCTGCTTGATCCCTAAATCGAAATAAATCATTTGCTCCGTTGATTTACGTGCATTTCAGGTATCCCACGAAACTGGGTTCTCGGGTATGTGGAAAGAAAGCAAAGCGAAATATAACTATTAAATGTTGCAAAGTTTTCAAAAACCTGCAAAATTCCTCAACATACACACAGTAAATAAATACTTAAGAATACTTATATATTTATAGACTAAACGAGTTACCACAAAGTCGTGTGGTCGACTATATGTTTAGGAATTTTGCAAAAATGGAAATACAAGTGTGTTTGAATATTAAACAGTTAAACATTAGCATACAAGCAATGACAGCCACATTTTGCAAATATTAAAACAGCTGTCGTTGAATATTTCATAGCAAATTACACCAAAATTTAAGACAGAAATATGAGATCTTATTTCTGAGGCGATCTGAATGTGTCTGTAACCAGCCACATGGCTTATATATCTAAAATTGTCTTTTTTTGCATTTATTCTAATTTTTTGTGACAGAATGAATGAACGAAAACATGTTTTAAAAATCAATTTTAGTTGAACTACCTCTAGAAAATAATATTTTATTTTATTTTTTTTTCATTTTGCTATACTTATCTGATAAAAATAATGGCTTATATAGCAAAATAAAAGGGTTTAGCTAAATGGTAGTGTTTTTATGTACAATCTAACCGATAGCTGAATACTTATACGACATACATATCGACAACGTTATAATCGAAAAATGTTATGCATCCAAGTGTGAACTCAGCAGACATCAATTTGAAAAGGCAACGAGAGCTGTAAGTTCATTTAAAATATTCATGTCATATAACTAGAAATAAAGTGGCAAACATAGTTGAACCCCATACATATAAACGTCTATATAACTAGTTCAAGTGCCCTACCCCACTAAGACTCGTAGAAATAAATTCATGCACACATGCATACATACACACATTCGTACATAAGTACACACGTATAAAAGGAAAGAGAGAAAGAGAGAAAAAACCGGGGAGCGGACTGCTTTAGGCGGCAATGTCGATTACGGTAGCAGACCATAAATAAATATAAATGCCGCTTGCTGCTGCCGCTGCTGGGTCGTCGTCAACGTGGACAACGCATGTTGACGGACTGACTGAGAGTGCGACCGCCGCTGCGACAGCGACAAACGAAGGCACCTCAGCGTTAGGCAAGAGTAAATGCATGTAGTCAACATGTACGCGCCGCTTTATCAATTGGTGCGCATACGCCGCCCAAAAAGTAAGTGAATGAATGGTGGGAGGCAGCAGTGGGAAAGAGTGCCAGACACTAATAGCGAAAAAGCCGAAAAACAATTCAAAATGCCAAGAGACAAACACAAAATCCAAGTGTATTGAGAAATAATTGCAGCTAAAAATACAATCGCGATACAACACATTGCAAATGCTGCCAAGCATATTAAAAACCAATAAGCTCCACAGTAAAAAGGACTTTTGATTTTGCTATTCCTTCAATATAACCTCACATGCGGGAAGCGAATAAAAAGGGAGAATAGATGTAGATATTTCTGGACGTTTGCAAGACATATCATGCATACATGAATGTATGTGAGCCCACATAACATGTACTTATAAAATTTCATAAATGGAGCTTATCTCAGCACAGCCTGCCCTCATTGCCCCTCCTTCCGCGCTCTGACACAGCAAGAAAAGTGACAGAGCAGCACACACTTTGAGACTGAAGCTCACGCACACATTAACAATTGCAACGGAAGACGCGCAGCGTCAAGGAGAGCAGCGCAGTCGTCGCGACGATAAGTATTCGAGGGCTGCGTCTCTAATGTAATTAGTTAATACGTTTATAATTTATATGCATAAACACGCACACACTCACACTATTTATGTATACTATACTTATTCATATTTATTAACACATTACACGGCACTTACCTTTGGCAAATGTTACGATTCGGCTGGTGCTGTCGCGGCGTGCTGAGTTAGAAACTCTGCAGCATACCTATGGCAGCGTCGGAGTCAACGTCGACGTCGACTTCTGCTGCTGCTGCGGCAGCAATGCGACTGCTTGCTGTCACTTCAGCTCATGCGCGTTGCATTTAGGTGATGCATTTTTGTCCACTTTTCACCACCAAATAATAATTTTGTAGAAAAAATAGCCTATTGAACTTTTAGTTTATTATTTTAGATTGTAGAGCTCATTTCTGCTTGCGCAGTATGAGTGTGCTGGGTTCTCCTTGTTCGCTGCTCTGCTACGCGTTCACTTTTTTTTTTTGCAAGCGTCACAAAACTGTTCTTACTCACTCGCACGAGTAGCCAATTCGTTTCATTGATTTTGAACGCACACATACAACCCCGGCGTAGGCGTGGAGACCGCAACGTATTCGATTGTGTCGCAACAGTCGTTTGGCCGAAACAGTCAATGTTTTAATTTAACATTTGGTTTGACACAACTACAAATGCACTCACTCCGTTGGATATTCTCAAATTTTCGGATATTAATATTACCAGGGAAAGCCATGTTCGCGGTGTTCAAGTCACATTTATACTGTGCGGTGCTCGAATGGCGCATGAAATAAAATACAAACAGGGTTGCCACTGATCATTTCATAGTCTTGATTAGTTCGTTGTAGAGTAAGAAAATGATTCAAAAATGTATCAAGTACAACTTATAAGTACTGGCACATTATAATATATTTAATAAAATAGTTTAAAATATACCACTCATATTTTTTTTACCCCAGAATTAGCGAACGTATGTATTTAGGATAAGTGGTAACACTACTCAAATATAGAGATGGAACTTTTATTTTGATTTTGTAAATAAGAACTAGTTTTATGATTAATAAGATTAGAACAAAATGCAATGAAAATTATTGCAATACATTTTAGAATAACTCGCCATCAACAAATAATTATTTAGTTAGGCTTACCATTATACAATATCCAATAAAAAAATTATGTAAGCAACAAATTAACTTAAATGGCTTGTGAACTAAGTCAATTGTTGTTTGTACTCAGAGAACAAGTGTACTTGATATCGAGTAACTTACTATATCGATAAGCATGCAAGTCAGTACTTAAGTGGTATCGATACTCCGCCACCCTAATTGTGTGCGTCTGTTTCTGCTGCAGCATTTTCCATATTCGTTTTGGACTGTGAATCTGTGCACAATATCAAATAAAAGTATAAAAAAAAGTGTTGCACAATGAACACTCTCGGTCCTAAAAAGGACGGAAGTCCCAATATTGACTTTTTCCAATCGCCTGAGACGCTGCAAGGTTTTGAGTCTATACGACTATGGCTACAAAAGAATTGTAAAAAGGTGAGTACAACGCCACCGTGAGCGAAAACAAAAATGGCGCTTCAACCAAATTGAAAACATACCATCTTACGTGCATTTTTATTGTAGTATTTGGCGCATAGCTCGGAGCCAATAACAAAGGAATCACTTGCACAGCTTCTAATACTGTTTTTGCAATATGTGGAAGCTAAATTGGGGAAAAACTCGGCAGAACCGCCGGCGACGAGAATCCCGGTAAGTGTATTGGGGGAACAGGGTGTTTTGGGTGTGCAAAATGTTTTGTATGTACACGCGCGATAGAGATGAACACTTGAAATATTTTTGAGACAGGCACGAATGTTGATATATTCATGCACGAAAGTGTATATCTAAATATATAATATAATTTAATATATATATATTGTGTTTTTAAAAGCATAAATATATAATACAATTTACTTCGGTTTTATTTCTAGTGAACAATTATGAATCATTACGAATTTTGAAATATTAAATAAATACAAAATATTTTTTCAGATGCGCTGCTTTTTGGATTTTAAAAACGGCGGAGGTCTATGCATAATTTTCTCTACCATGTTTCGTTTTCGTGCCGAGCAACGTGGCAAGAAATTCGATTTTTCCATTGGCAAGAATCCTACCCGCAAGGATCCCAATATTCAGTTACTGATCGAGATCGAACAAGCTCTAGTTGAGGCAGATCTATATCGCATACCGTATATTTATATAAGACCAGAGATTGAGAAGAGTTTTGAGACACGACTACGTGAGATTCTCGACAATAGACGGGTAGAAATCGTCACTGACGAGGAGGATGCCACGCACATTGTCTATCCCGTCGTGGATCCACATCCTGATGAATATGCTCGACCTATTTTCAAGCGTGGCAATCATGTCATGCTTCACTGGTACTATTTCCCTGAGTCATACGACTCTTGGACGGTGAATAGCTTTGATTTGCCTGATAATATACCTGAGAATCCGGAATCGCCTGCAGAACGTTGGCGAGTGGCTGCCTCATGGATTTTGGATCTGGAGCAGTACAACGAGTGGATGGCAGAGGAAGACTACGAGGTTGATGAATTGGGCAAAAAAAAGACGCACAAGCAGCGCATGTCCATCGACGACATAATGTCCTTTGGCGATGATAAAAAGAAGCCCACCACAAGCAGTGGCACTGGTAAACAAAAGCGACGTCGCTCGCCTTCGCCCACTACTTCCACATCCACATCGAAGCCGGGTAAGCGAAAGCGCTCTCCAGCAGTAATACACAAGAAATCGCGGAATGATGAGGACGATGAGGATCTCACGCGGGATCTCGATGATCCACCGGCGGAGCCTAACATCCAGGAAGTACACAAGGCGGCGCATTCGGCACTGCAATCGACTGCCAGCCCAGCACCCGGTGGCAAATCACGTGGTGACAACGATATGATGCCCATTAAAGGTAAGTTAACCATACGGCTTCATTGCGGATATCTAGTTATCTTCATCTTTGCGATTCAGGTGGCACCATGACTGATTTAGATGATGAAATGACGGGCGGTAGTGCTGCCCAAGCTATGTCCGCTGGCGATGGCGACAATTCACAGACGGGCAAGACAAGCGACAATAGCAATACCCAAGAATTCTCATCGTCTGCCAAGGAAGACATGGAGGACAACGTGACCGAGCAGACCCATCACATAATTGTGCCCTCATATTCCGCTTGGTTTGACTACAATTCGATTCATGTCATTGAGAAACGCGCCATGCCCGAGTTCTTCAACAGCAAGAACAAATCCAAGACGCCAGAGATTTACATGGCTTATCGCAATTTCATGATTGACACTTATAGGTGAGTTGGCTTCCTAAAGTATTCTAACCGTTAAAAGTACTCTTTCTCCATACCTAACTTATATTATTACCAGGCGTTTAGCCTTGGCGACACACACTTTCATGTCAACAGATGCTTCTTTTTGTTAGATTACAACAAGTCTAATCCCATCGATTGGTATTTCTTTACAGGCTAAATCCTACTGAATACTTGACGAGTACAGCTTGTCGACGTAACTTGGCAGGCGATGTGTGCGCCATAATGCGCGTACATGCATTTTTGGAGCAGTGGGGTCTGATCAACTATCAGATTGATGCAGATTTGCGTCCCACGCCAATGGGCCCGCCTCCCACCTCGCACTTCCACATATTGTCGGATACGCCATCAGGATTGCAGGCGATCAATCCGCAAAAGACCCAACAGCCATCGGCGGCCAAGACACTACTTGATCTTGATAAGAAACCGATGGGCAAGGAAGGCGGCGTAGATTGCGATAAAGGAAGTGGTGGCGCAATGGGTATTAAGACGGAGACCCTGGAGAACGGTGCACCCAGCGGCTTGGCCTCTGGAGTTAGTCAGTTTGGTCTGAAATTGGATCAATATGCCAAAAAACCGGCCGCCATGAAGAATCGTACGGCGGCGAACTTGTCACGTGAGTGGACCGATCAAGAGACGTTGCTCCTGCTCGAGGGTCTCGAGATGCACAAGGACGACTGGAACAAGGTGTGCGAGCATGTTGGTAGCCGCACCCAGGATGAATGCATTTTACATTTCTTGCGTCTGCCCATCGAGGATCCGTACCTTGAAGATGATGGTGGCTTCTTGGGACCTCTCGGCTGCCAGCCAATTCCATTTAGCAAGTCTGGCAACCCGATTATGTCGACAGTAGCGTTCTTGGCATCCGTGGTAGATCCACGTGTAGCAGCTGCCGCTGCGAAGGCTGCCATGGAGGAATTCGCCGCCATCAAGGTAAGTCGCGAAATAAAAGGGCTCAAGGAACTAAGTTATTAATGGAAGTTTTTCTTCGTCAGGACGAGGTACCAGCTACTATAATGGATAACCATATGAAGAACGTAGAAAAGGCCTCGGCTGGTGGCAAATTCAACCCCACCTTTGGTCTGGCGAATAGCGGCATTGCTGGCACAAGCAATGACAAGGAGGATGATGAATCAAAGGAGGGCAACAATACCAGCTCCACTGCAGGCGGAAATGACGAGGAAGTAAAGGATATTAACAAAAAAGACGGTAAGCACCTCTTGTCCTTTTATTATTTGATTGTTATTATTGACAATTTTTTAAATTAAGCAAAATAAATAGGTCTAAGTTATTTAAATTACAATTTCAATATAGAAATAGTTTGATCTACTAACCCCGGCTTAGCTGATGTATCTCAAGTTTCAATTAAATTTTCTTATCTCTTTCACTTGTTTAGTAATATGAATACATTTAGAACATTTAGAACACGCATATATAAAAATAATCATTAATATGTCTCTTATTTGCAACACTTTGCATTAATGATGGAAATTTGTGTTTGTTCACATATAAGCGACAGACGATGCCAAGTCCAAAGACAAAACGAAATCGGATAAGCTCAACACAAACACAGACTCGAGTTCCACATCAACAACGACATCAACATCAACAACAACCACAACTACAACTGCAGCTACAGCAACAAGCAACACGACCACCACCACTAACAGCACAGATAAAAAGCCTAAAGATTCGTCGCCGTCGGTGGACGCAGCCGACAAAGCTAATAAAACCGACAAGACGAGCAACGCCTCAAGCAAAACGCCTTCCAACTCCTCACCTACAGAGACTGGCACGAGTAACGAAGTTGAGGTGAAAACCGAAGACAACAGTGCAGATGGTGAGACCAAGGATGGCAGCAACGATACCAGTAGTGGTGGTCCTCCGGCTAAGGATGGAGCCTTCAGCGAGAACAATATGCAAACGGCAGCTGCCGCAGCATTGGCATCGGCAGCTGTCAAAGCGAAGCATTTGGCAGCGCTGGAAGAACGCAAGATCAAGTCACTGGTAGCGTTGCTGGTGGAGACACAAATGAAGAAGCTGGAAATAAAATTGAGGCATTTTGAGGAGCTGGAGGCCACAATGGAGCGCGAGCGTGAAGGCCTTGAATATCAGCGACAGCAGCTCATTACTGAGCGTCAGCAATTCCATCTTGAGCAGCTGAAGGCGGCCGAGTTTCGAGCGCGTCAACAGGCGCATCATCGTCTGCAACAGGAGCTGCAACAACAGGGACAGGTGGGCCCCCCTGTAGGTGCCATGGTAATGCCACCACAGCAGCAGCAGCAGCAACAACAGCCACTGCCGCCGCCACATCATCCCCAACAACAACAGGCACAGCAGCAGCATCCACTCCAGCCACCGCCGCCACAGCAACTGGGAGCACCTTCGGTGCAGCATCAACCGTTGCCGACGCACATACCTGCAGCTGCACCACCAAATGGTGCACCATTCACAGCTCCGCCGGCTGTCGCTTCAGCGGCAGCACCGCCACCAACACCACCAAACGAGCTTCCTGCTCCAGTGGCTCAACCTCAGGCGCCCACACCAATGGGTAAGTAAAAGCGAAAATTCATTAAACCCACACAGAGAATTTCAAACGAAATCAATCAATCAATCATTGAAGAAAGGACAAAAAGTGCATCGATTTTAAATTAATATTAACATAAACCTTCTTTTTTTTTAGATACTACGCCGCCAGCTAATGCACCACCTGTTGCCGAAGTCGCCAGTGTGGCAGCAGTTGCGCCTAGTGCTGCGCCTGCTCCAAGCATTCCTGCGGCAAGCGTTGCTGCTGCTGCTGCCAATCCTCCTCCTCCTTCATCTTAAAGCTATGTGTAGGCATGAGAAAAACTTTAGCTATAAGTTGCACGCTCTCAGTATGTATTGAATTCTCTTCTCCTCCCCCATAACCCAACTGTGTGCTCCTGCTTGCAATCCCTTTATTAGTATATTTTCACATTTAGTTCTTAGACCCGTGGTGGCGCCTGTACATTTGATTTGACAAGGCGTCTTTTCAATATTTACACAACTTTGAACCGAGTTTCAAATCCAAAATTGCATTAAAATAAAGTCTATTCATGTGTACGAAATCGTTCAATATTTTATTTAAGTGTATTTGTCACGCTGATTATCCAATTTTGCCGGCTACTGTTTAGCTCTCTGTGGGAGGATTCGATTTATAATATGTATGTGCAATATCAAATATATAGTAATTGTAAAAACCAATTGCAATGCAGTATACACAAGAATAATTTATACAAATTTGATGTGGAACTTACAGATGAAATTCAAATGCCAAGTGCTTAAAGGATCTCGTATTACGAATGCTCCATATCTTTGCGTAGTAAAATGGCAAATATTAAAAAAATAATTATATATATAAAATATAATTGGTCACTTAATTTCATGTGATATTTTATGCCATTCAAATTCATTCAAATAAATTCAGAAAAAATATAACTTAATGTATAATAGCATAGTTCAGACAATACAGTAAAGGTAGCGAAATTGTTGAAACGGCGCGTAACTAAAAAAGCATGCTAGTCCTGGCCGGAGTCCTGGTTTCATAGAAAGGTTGTGCGTCGTCTGAGTATATTCGGTCGTTTGCAGGATGAGGGCTTACCCAGCTCTTCGTTGGAGTGTGCACGTTTCAGATTCTTCGGTGTTGCCTCAGTCTCACTTCTAATCTTGGCTTTGCAGCCGTTGGCCATGCATATGCGTGGCATTGCCCCTGGTGAGAGAATCACGTTTCTCCTGAGACGCTTATTGCTGCTGCCGCTGAGTTCCTGCAGCGGCCGATGGGCCGAAACAGTTTCCTTTTCGTCTGAGGACTGTTCACACTGCAGCGCAACTGCGTAGTCGGCCATGCGAGGAATGTACACCCGATTATAGAAGGTGATGATGTCCATTTCGGGCAGTCCATCAGCAATGTGAACGGCGCGATAGATGGCACTGTGGGCATGCGGTTGGCGTCTGTACTGCTGAATGATGTCGCTGAAGGTGATGCGCAGATGCGACTTGCGCACGCACAGGTAGACTGCGCACATTAGCAGCTGGTCGAGGTGTCGCTGCTGCATCAACTCTTCGCCGTGCACTATGATGGAGTGCTCCACAATGTGCCAGATTTGTGTGTAGCTGTCAAGCAGAGACAGACACTTGCAAAGGTAGGTCAGTCGTTGGTTGGCCAGGTGGTAGAACTTACGCAGGCAAATTGTAAGTGAGCCTGATGCAGTTCTGACATTTTCCTGACCCGAGCTTGACTGCACGTCCTGGCACCTTGGTAGCCCTGCACTGTTCACTAGGCGCCACACTTGAGACTTCTTTTGCCAAATCAGTGTAGTCAGACATTGGGTTTCGATCTCCCGCAAATGCTTGATCAGATCCCGCGTCAGCAAGCCGCTTTCATGGCGTACCACTAGCTCGATTATCTTTTGGAACTCGTAAGCATCGATACCAAAGCATCTGAGAAGCCATGGGAACTTGACTTGTTTCTCATTCGTCACGAAAATGTGCAGCACCAGCTCCAGGCAGCAGGCAATCAGAGTCACATTAAACGTGCGCTGCAGCTGCTTCAGCATCTGCGCGATTTTGATCGTTGGCCTGCGACGCAATTCGGCGCCAACGATCTTGTCCAGCAGTACATAATACAAGCCTTTAACCAGGTTAAAGCGACATTCAGTTGATTCTTGGTTCAAGGACGACTGATGCTCTAGCCTCTGGCACATCTCCCGCAGCGATTTCTCCAAGAGCCCAACATCCTCCTTGCCCAGAAGGCCACTTATGTAAGCGGGCAGGGTTTGCGGCAGTCCGTCCGTTAATAGCTTTGTAAGATTTTCGCGCTGCGTGGCGCTTGTTAGCGAAGAGAGTATCTTGTGGTGGGCTTTAGATTCGATAGTCTGCTGTTTCGTCTCTCGCAGCGCCAGCTCCTTGTCTGGAGAGGTATGTGCGGTGGTGTGCTTCAATAGAACGCGTTCGTCGATTTCACTGATGTCGGAGACGTGCACTGCGTAGCTGCGATTCAGAGATGCCAGGTTTACTTCCAAGAAGCCATCCTTGACCAACTCGCGCATAACCCGATCGTTGCCCAGCAGACGTTGGTCCATGAACAGCCCCATCACCGCCTTATGGAAGAAGGCGTTCTTCATTATGAGAGCACCTTTTGTCGGCAGCTCGGGTATGAGTCCGCATATTGCATCCATTGCACTGTACTTGAGCAGCAGATCGCTGTCAAAATCTTTGCTGCACCACCGAAAGGGCACGCCCTCAAAGGAGGTGTTAATGACCTCAGAATTTTGCACTTCAAGCGCGTTAACATAGACCAGTTCCAGGGCACAGACGAGCACTTGGCAGCCGTTGACAATGTTGGTGGTTGCAAACGACGGCAGCTCGTTCCGCACCACTAGAAACAGCAACCAACCGAACTCACACAACATTTGATATTGGGCCCGACCCTCTGTCGTCGCCGGCTGCACGTAGAGCTGGTTGAAGACGCGTTTGTAGTGCTGTAGGAGAAGAAGCGTAATGCCGAGACGTCTCTCCAGATCGTTGATCTCCTGCTGAAACACTTCGGAGCTCTGTGCCAGCCAATTCCAGTGTTCCATTCGTTTTAGAAACTTGTTAATATTCATGCTAAAGGTGCGCAGCAGTTTGGTCAGCGAAATGTTCCAGCTATTGGAGCGCGCTTTCTTTTCCCATGGCTCAAGGTCGTTGTCGATCTTGCTCGTGCTGTCTTCTTCCTGTCGCATGTCCCTCATTTTGGTCTGCTGTAGCTCGCTGTACAGGGCACAGCATAGCCAGTCGTCGGCCTCGTTGGACAGGACGCCATCTGCGTTTAGTTTGTGAAATGTTTTTGTCGCCTTTTGCCAAATGCTTTGATCGATTTTCAGCGCTTGACAGTTGGCAATGAAACGCTGCAGGATCATGCCCTTGTCGTCGTTCTTCATCTTTTGTGGGCTGCACCAAGATCATCAAATTAAGTTGGAAGTTAAGTTTATTCTTTACTTTCCATTCACTTAATTTAAATTGTTAAATTATTATTTATTTTAAGTATCTTTCGGCGCGAATATCAAAATGTGACGCAGCGCGATAAACATGGACTGGTCACACTGTTTGCGACTGTTGCGTCTACTTATTTTCATATTGAAATAAAACAAAAATACTTGAAAATACTGCAAGTAAATAACTAAAAATAGCTTTAAATGCTCGCTTATTTACAATTTCTTTTATTTTAGCTTGAAACACAGTGTGTTTTCAAATGAGTTGAAATGTCATACTTGCGCGGCAAGTACTAAAAAAATACTTAGCGAAAAATACAAGTGATATGTTTGAAGCCAAGAGCCAGTTGTTAAATTCAAATTGGTGGACTTTATTATAATTTTGAAAATGTTATTTTATGGCATTCGATTAGTCTTTTATTACATATTCACATTCATCCACACTCAAATATTGTAAGAAAAACTTTAAACGATTTTTTATATAAATTATAAAATAATAAATAAAAAATGCAGTCTTTCTCCTTAACAGTTGGACAAAATGTTAACTTAACAGTAAACAATATGTGTGCATAACAGCCCTGTTTTGTGCTTGCTTACGAGTAAGTTAAAATGCTTCAATCAAATCGTGTCTTGCAAAAAGAGCAGGCTGATTTATATGCTATAGAAAAGAAGCTTGTCAAGGTGCTGCCCGTTATACAGGAAGCATTGAATTCTCTTAAGGTAAGCCGATTGACATGGACACATAAGACACAGAGCTTAGAGCCCAGCTCATTTTTTCAGGTGGAGGAACTGCATCTAAAATCGCATTCGGTGCAGCCAGTGATGTCCATGGAAACATCGAAATTGGGCGTAAGCAGCGAAGTCTCTGTCCAAGGCGTGGCAACACCGTACGAGCAAATAAACCGTCAAGAAATCGACTTGCAATTGACCGGACGCGACTTGCAGCAGTTTGATGTGGAAAGCGATTCGGACTGATCGAAATTACAGCTCATTCATTATTTATTGGTACAAATTTAGCTAATGGAAAGGATTCTCCAAACGGATTGTGTTCTAAACTAAAACTATTTTAAAATAAAGTAATTACAAAATGTTTCGGTATTTGTGAATTTCCGGCAAAAGCACTCAAAGAACGTAAACTAAACTACTAAAGCTATGTATGCATTATTACAGTTATACGTATTGTTACAGTTATTGTAGTACAGCTTTATTCAAGAAGCGTTTACACGTCCTGTGCCTCGTCATCGGACGACTCAGCCGAGCTGTCGCGGCGTTTCTTCTTCTGAGGTGACGAGTTGTTTTCCTGTTCATCGCTGCTGCTGGAGCTGGAGCCGCCATTGTCACTGCTACTTGATCCTGATTCCTCTCCCGAGGAGCTGCCATCGTCGTCATCATCTGAACTGGAGCTATCGGAGTCGCTGCTGCTGCTACTATCCGAGTTTGAGGAGTCCGAACTGCTATCGGATGAGCTCGACGACGAAGAGCTACTGCTTCGTTTTCTCTTACGCTTCGTCCGTTTCTCCCGATCCAGACGTGCTTCGGCGCCGGCATCTGAGGAACGCACCTCATTGGCCGGCGCAGACTCCGCCGCATTTGCACTCTTCTCGGCCAAATGCTTGCTCAGCTGTTTTGTCCGCGAGCTGCGGTGCACATATTTTCGCTTCTCCTTGCACTCGTAGCTCCAGTGCCCCAAATTCAGACATTTCTGACAGCGAATGCCATTCGGAAACGCCGCGGCCAACTTTGCAGACCTGCCAATTGAGACATTAGTTGGAGTACTTTGATTCCTACGTCAAATACTTACCGTTGTTTTTGAGCCAGCTTGCGGGCTGCTAACCCCACCAAAGTCATCCTGATATAATATTCCCTAAGACGGTGTCTGGAGCTAATTTTGATAGCGACTTTTTAGAACTTAATGAAAAAAATGTATAATGGGGTAGCTAGCTGTAAAAACGTTTTGGTACTATTTTGTTTTGTTGTCGTACGATAAAGTGTGACCGTAGCTTGGGCACTTTGAAATATTGATTAGTTGTACTCGATTAATTGTACTCGATTACAGAGTCCATAACATCAAAACATTAGTTATTTGCAATTAGTTAAACAATTTGTTGTAGAGCAATTAGCGTGCAAATATGCTTCGCTGCATACCGCTGTATTATTTAACAATATAATAGTTTGCTTTCAGCGCATGTTCATTGAGGGATAGACAGACACCACTTCCATTCGTAAGTGGCGATACCTGTCCAAAATTACCCAAAACAATAACAAAATTCTTTGCTGACTAAGAAGCGAAAGCTGAAGGAGATAGTGCATTGCGAAATCATCAGGTAAAGGTTATTTGCGTAGTCAGACTAAACCGTAATCCATTATTGTACATTGACATCCCCCTCTTACGCAGAAACACTATTAAATAATGAGCGAAACTGATACGACGGGGGCGGGCTCGGTGACAGCAGCATTCGCAGCTGGCACTCGATTCATGCCACCCGAGGAGCTGGCCATGCAATCGCTTACCAAACAGCTGTATAAGTCTCGGCTGTTTCGAGGCATTTACCTTGAGCGCTGCTTTGTAGAGCAGCTTGGTGGCTACCGCGATGTTATAGTCCTTCAGCGCAGCGAGCGAGATCTGGAAAAGCTGCTGCTATCGACCGCAGAAAAGCTGCAATTGTTTTACCAACGATTCGTGCCCAACATGTGGGTGGGCATTACCAAAGGCAGCGTGGGCAGCTATAAGCACATTCCACATCCTGCACAGTTGGACACATGCATCTGGAGCGAGCTAAGTGATTTGGCCTTTGGAGAATACTGGTTCAGCATTAAGACACTGCGGTTTCGAAGTCAGGAAGTGCAGATCAAATTGAAAATGATTCGTGCTGCTGAAGACGACCCCATGCCAACGACACGACCCTTGCTAAAGAGAAGTAGCCCCAGCAGAGCCCTAACCTCCGTTGACAGCACCAAACTGGATGGCAATGACGAGGAACAAGCACCGGAAATCGGGTTGTCCGACTTTATGGATGTTCTGCAGAAGTGGCGTCACTCAGTGGTAACGACAACCTACGAATTTATGGCCAATGATGTGAATAAGCGCAATATTGTGGGATCTATACGATTTCTGGGCCTGCTCATATTTTCCATATTAAGCGGCGCAGTTATCGCACTTCGATTTATGGGCATCTTTGCGGTGCGATTTATGTTCGAGCTCAGTCGCTTCACACACACCGCCACCCCAATCGTGTTTAAGCTCATCGAGTTTGTCAACAAGATTGTCGGCGCAACCTTCGTATTAATAGCGATGATATGGAAGGATTTGATTGTAAATCGCGGCGACTCTGCTCCTAGGCAACCACTGGAAGCGAACAATCGGTTCAAGAGCATTACGTATGGAAAGTCCGAAGAGCATCATCGCAATCCGCGCTATTCATCGTCTCATTATCGGTAATAACACTTGGCTGTCCAAATTGTTAGGTTGCATCAGCATTTAGTCACTGGGTAATGGGGTTTCGGGACATTGTTCTACTCTCAAATTGTGTTACTAGCATTAAACTATAAACGGCACTCAGTCCATCGAATTTCATCGATGTTTGCACAGCAAACATACACATCAAAGAGATTTGAAATTTGTAATATTGGTCAACTATTTATATTATTTTAAGCAATCACGTGCTTTTTAATTTTATATTAATTCAATGTGTATTGTTGTAAAAATTGTAGTGTCTGCTGTCTGGAAAAGTTGATGAAATTTATTAAATTATTAAATTTATGTGAATAAATAAATGTGTTTAAAATAATCAAAACCTTATTTTCATGTCGAAGGGATATTATATATGTGATATAATAAATTGTGCTCAAGAGCAAACAATTAAAATATCATATAAGATTCTTTTATACCCAGTTCATAAGTGGAAAGGGGGAAAAAAACATATAATTTATGTAAAGACAGAGAGAGAGAGAGAGTGAGAGAGATTAGGAAAATTGCAAGCTCTTAAAACATTTGAGACATGTGTAAAATAAAGTTTGATGTGGTCTCTGTTCGTTTTTATGCAAATAGAAAATTAAAGTAAATAAATGGACGAACGATGTTAACGTTGTGCGGGTCAAGGAATATATACTTTATGGCTTCGACTAAGTCTCCTTCTGCCTGCTATAAACCTTAAAAAATTTGACTTACCAGTAAAACATCATCGTAGAAGCTGTAAAACTAAGAAAAATATGGATAGTCCTAATGCGCTTTAAGAGTAATGTCTTTAAGAGTATATCACCATAGCTATACACTCTTTTCATTTCGTAAGTACTAGAGAGGAGTATCAGGTTAAATGATCTAATATGGGAAGTCTATTTAAGTTGAAGCTAATATGTTTTCAGAGTGAACTTTGTGACTATAATGAATATAAAGACTTGTTTCTTTTGTTAGTTTTAATAGTTATACACTTTCATTTTATTACTTTACTTGATGTTATTCTCATTAAATTGTTGTCATATATTTATGTATATATATATATATATATATGTTGTATATATATATATGTAGACTAGTATAATTTGTCGGTTTGCCACTAAATCTTACAGAAATGATGTTCTTTCTCTCAGTGTATTTAGTTGATTGGTTACCATGTTCTCCAATCTGTTTGCATTCGGGTTAGCTATCTTTTGCTGTTACTGGTACTCCTTTAGTATGCGCTCTAAATATTACTTGACATTCAATGTTTGTGTGTTTTCTAGTTCTTCTTCTTTCTTCTTTATGTTGTTGATAAATATGCAGTTTGCCAAACTTTAGTCAACGCCATCTCTTGTGTCTAAGTGTTATAATTAATAATGTTCGGTTTTATTATTAGTCAACTAAATTATATATATATATATATATATATATGTATACATATATTGTTTTGGTGATACATATGTATACTTTAATTAGTACATAAACATAATAATGGTATATTGTTTTCTTTCTTTATTTATTATTTAATAATCATTATTATTTTGCAATGTTTTATAGTTATGGAAATTTCTGCGTGTGTATTTCATTTATTTAATATTTTAGTTTCTTATGCAAATGCTTCAACAAACGTTTCTCACAAACTTTAATGAACTTGGGTTTTGCTGTAAATTGTAAATTGTTTGACATACATTAAAATAATTAATATGTATTCGCAGTTTTCTGTTGGATTCATTGTTTCGTTATTTGTCATATTTTGTTGATAGTTTTAGTGGAAAGGGAAACAAACAAATGAAGTGAATACAAATTTAAGACATTCTCAAGTTAACTTTTGTTTGCTATTGCTATTGCTATTGTGAATACATTCGATTAGTTTGAAAAGCAAAATGTACAATATACAATCTCAATCTCAATTTCAATTTCAATTTCGATTTCAATTTCATTAACCTTTACGTTTACGTTTACTTTAACTTTTATGTTCAATCATCAATATAATTTGCCATTGTTAACAGATAATTACACATTTATATAGCATACGTCATATGTTTTTGTTTTATATATATGTTTAACACGTCCTTGCCTGCTGAAAATAATTTATATATTTTTTAACAATTAGTTAGACATTTAGAGCAAAAACATTGATAATATAGATTGTTTGCTTTGTTATCTCTTCCCCTCGTTTTATGCATAAAAATTTTTCTAGTGAAATATATATGTAAATATATATATTTTTATAAGGTTTTTGTTTTTGAACTGCTTATTGTTTATAATTGCGATTTTGTTATTTGTGTTTTGTTGTTGTTGTCCATTGTTAATTGCATTTTTAATTATATTTTGTTAAAAGAGTTATCTGATCAATTATTTTTTTTTGTATTTTTTTTTGGCATTTATTTTAGAAGTAATATATGCGTGTGTTTTGGTTAATATATTTATATTGTAAAATCAGCCTAAGGGTAAACACAAAACTTTATATGTTGTAATATATTTGTGTGACCATGTCGCCAACTATAATAATATATTTAAATAAATTCAATCAATTAGTGATGTGAATAAATAAAAAAAAAATGTTTAGATTCAAGAAAATTCAAGAAAATCATTAAATAAAATGAAATTTTGCAAATTTGTGTTTTTTTTTTAAAATAATTTTTTAATTTTATATTTTTAATTGCATTTTTAATGTATGTATATATATTTTTTACAGAGTACACACATATGCATATGTGTATATATGTATATATATTGTTATATATATCTATATATTTATAATAATTTTTTACACATTAAATTCAAATGCATTAATTTTATCTGTATCTGTATATTTATATATATACACATATACATACATACATACATATATGTATATATATGTATATATATATTTTATTTATAAATATAAATAACAAAATGTTTCGCCTTGAAGCTTCTTTATGCATTCATTACTATACTTTAATACGATTTATACTAATGCTTCGATTTGTTAGTTATTTCTTTGTTTTATACTCTAGTTTAACCAGTTTCATTTTGAAATTTCTGTGTATGTATGTCTTGTAAATGTTTATGTATATGTTGTAGTTAACTGTTTGCCATTTTCGTGTGCTGAACAATTGGCGAAAGTTTCCGACTCGTCAACCAATGTGACAAAACGATAAGGAGAATTCGTCGTATTTGGATTTGTTTTGAATTTAGCCAAAGTGGATTTGAATCGTAACGTAATTGAACTGTTAGAGTTTAGTGTCTTATATCATCTTTTAAGGTAACTGAATAAAATGTTTGCGTTTTGCGCACTGCCAATGGCCAGATCTCAACCAACTTTTCCAATAGGACCCGAGGCAAACTCTATTTACATTTAATCGTCGCTTATCAGCGACCTTTTTACGCCAACATTAGAAGAGCGCAAAGAATGCCTCGTCTCATAGATAGCCCAACATGGTGCGTTTTAGGCACTTCAATGTTCTGTTGATGCGGCAATAAATTGGTTGCGGATCGGTTTTGGATTTCGGGTTTTTCGGGGGTTCGTAACAAATATCGAGAGAGTTATACAAAGTAAGTAAGTAAGGTTGTTAAAAAAGAAACAAGGAGTAGAAAGGAATGGAAAGAAACGTTAAGTTATAAACTTAGAGCCAACTTAGAAGAAACTACGATATAAGCTCTTAATTACTTTAAATCATCGGTATCCTCAATTAAGTCGGCATACTCCTCCCAATCGTTGTTAGTTGAGCGTGTGCGCAAATTGGATATTGTCGGTGCCTCATCGTCATCCTCCTCCTCGTCGCCACCACCCGCCTTGCTCTGCTTCTGCTTCTGTTTGCTGCGACCCCGAGCGCCGCCAGTGCCTCCTTCGTCGACAACCTCGTAGTCCTTGAGCTCGGCTTCCAAGTCCTTCTCCCATTGTTCCTCTGAGAAAGATGCATCAAACTGACGATTACTATGTGCGTGGCTTACAGACAGCAGAGGTTAGACATATAAGTTCATATAGAATAGAGAATATAGTTGCCTTGGCATACTTATGGCATACATTATATTTAAATTATTGATTATAAATGTGTGTCTAGCAAGCATTGAAGTTTTTAATTTAGACTGACCCTCCAAGCAAGTACATGTTTTTCTTTTTTCTTTTCTTTTTGTGTTTTTACCTTAGCGGCTTTGCAACTACTCGCGTGGCATATAGCTAAGGAGGCATAGGTTTTCACAGACTGTAATTCGTTTAGGTATTCGCACCGTAACTGAAAAGTAATCGTCTACAAAAGGTGGAAAATGTTCTTTTATTATATTAATGAGGCCAATGTAATAAATATTGTTCTTTTGTTAGCAACCTATATGCCCACAACCTGGCTAATTAATAAATAGCGTGCAATATGCCCACGCACCAGCCAACAAATGAGGCAAAGGTCCTGCGCCATGACTTGCTTGTCGTCCGGATACCAAATCAAGTGCCAAAAATGACACCAAGTATATACATATATATATCATATACATATATACATTTGTGTAAGTTAAAATGAAATTAAAATTTGTTGGGTGTATTTACAGCATATTTAACATCAAAATTAAAAGCAAGCTAAATATATTGATTTTTTCTTTTTATGTATATAAATTTACTTTTACAAAGCACGCCAAATATATAATAAAAACTAATTAAAAGCTAGATTGAAAATTTGGCAATAATTGTTGAGCAAAGTAAACAAATTAGATTTCTGAACAACAATAAAAAATGAAAATGCGTTGGAATATGGACAGACTGACTTACGTTACTGGGAAAAGGTATTTGTATTTTGTTTTTGATATTTGGTCTTTGAAAACAAAAAACTTTCTTTGGATTTTGTGTGGTGAGTTACTTTGGTTTTATGACAAATTCGAAAATACATTTCAAATTGGATTCGAAATCTAAATACGGGGTTCCCTTTCTTTGTGCAGTTAAGAAGCTTCACAAATTTAGGTCGAATATCCTTTTGTTTTGTTATAGAATAAAAACTACATTTATAAAGTCTGCATTTACTTCAAAGAAATCAAAGAGCAACTACATAATATTTGTAAAACAAAAAGTGAAAATAAAATTAGTTGAAAACTCAACTGAATACGATAATAACAACAAACACATCGACAGATAGTATTATTATACTTATAGGTATAGGACACACATTGACAACAGCGATAAGAGAAATAAACTTGGGAATTTGTGGCAACTATTTTGTGGAACGTAATTTGTATGCAATTGAAAATCAACAACAAAATATTCACAAATTTTGTTTTTAATTTTTGTTGAATAAGTGAACATTTGATTTCTTTTTAACAATCAATCAATAATTTCTAACTTACCACACAAAATTTTGTTTCAGTTTTTAAGTAACATTTTTTGGTTTTTTTTTTTTAGTTTTTTTCTTTTTGGTTTATATAAATAATATATTTTTTAATGTTTGTCAAGTGAATATTTTATATATGTATATATAATTTGGTTGCTGCTTTTGGGTTTTTTTTTGTAAGTCGCTTAACATTTTGTTTTTTTTTTTTTAATTGTTTTTTGTTTGTTGTTATGTGAACAATTTTGTTTGTTGTTTTGTTTTTTTATATATATTTTTTTTTAGTTTTTGAATTTAGCGTTTATCCATTCAATCTTCTGCAAGATGATTTGAGAATAAATTAAGAAATACATGAAGAAAAATAAATGCTTGTTAAATGTTTTCAATACATAATTCATATTGTGTTAAATACTAAGAATTTGCATAGCTTTTATAGATCTTTCGATGTGTTCAGTATGTGGGAGGTGTTTGTGTCAGAGAGGGAAACGCGATTTAATTTTGAATTCTTTTAATGAAATTTGGCCGAAATATTGGGTATATATAAATGGAAAGAATAAACTATAAACAATAAAATATAGCGAAATTTTGGAAAGTTGATGAATTTGCAATAGAATAAAAAGCACAAGATTGCGAAGAGTATTTCAATAACAATAATAAGAATTTATAACATTTTGGTCATACTCAACTTGTTCGAAATTGATTTGTGGCTAGTTAATATTTATTAATATCTTGTTAGTTGTTATATATAGTTCATAGATACTTAAATTGGGAAATTATTGAATTTGCTTTTATTTTAGTACTTTTGTATGCTATTTTGAAAAGAATGGCAACAACAGATTAGGCTAGACTTCACTTGTCTCTTGTGTTATATATATGTTTTCTTTTTATATACGTTTATATATATATATGTTGATCGTTATATATTTTATAATACTTTATTATCCATAAGATGCCATAGGTTTTGCATATTCATTTTGTTATTTGGTTTTGTTTTATGTTTTTATTGGGTTGTTGCTTTCATTTCAATCGATATTTATTTTTTAATAATTAAATGCCAGAGCTTTGGGTTGTTGTTAGTATTTCGACAAGAAAGAAAACGATTCGATAATAATTGAATTTATACAAAAGAAAGAAACAGAGCAGAGGAGAAAAAGAGAATTGTTTGGTTTTTACACTTTGTTTTGTACACACATTTTTTTGTTTGTTTGTTTGTAAAGAGTTTTAATTTGTGTTTTTGTTGACAAAAAAAAGAATCGTTAATATTAAGTATTTAATTAAAGTTAGTCTATGTATGATTAAATGATAATTACAGTTCGTACAGCCAAGGGCAAGAGGCAAACGAGAATAAATAAAATAATAAAAAGAATAAATACGGAAGTTTTTATTTATGGCACTTCGCAATGGGGTATATGGTAATAATGAGCTGGACCTGACTACATGAGTCAAAATATATATGGAAAGTTCTGCAGATGTCGCTAGACGCGTATATCAACTGAATTATTGGAATATTGCATACGACGCTCAGTTTATGTGATTTTACTGAGGTGCCATTCGAAACTCATTAAATAATTTGCGTTTCTATAAACTTGTATGAAATATGAGAAATGCCATGATTTGAAGCATCAATCAATGCTGCGTATATACATGTGTATGTATGTATGTATTTATGTGTGTGTTTTCACTGCATCCAATGAAATTTGCAAAAGGACAAACTTCAAGGGCGCAGCATCAAAAACAAATAAAAAATGTATGTACAAAATGTGAAAATAAATAAGCAGAAATAAATTATAATTAAGCGTGCCTAACCATATTATGCCCTCTACCGAGATGCGGAGTATAAAATCTAGAAAATATTTCTGGAATTACCAGCAAAACTTTAGAAATTGTAAAGATTTTTTTGCTATATTGAATATTGTGAAATTAACAGACCAGAAGCCAAATAAAATTAGATTGCTTGTAGGTCTTCTTAAGTACATCTTTTATACGGACAAAATTTGTAAAGAGCATAAGTCAACCAGAAGTTGCAAGTCAAATAAATATAAAAACTTGTGACATATTCAATTTGGGATTAGAAATTCTTAAGTTAAATTAGTTAAGTTACCCAATCATAATTAGAACGAAACTTAATCAAATCATAGCTTAGAATTTTGCAAGCGAAGACCTCTTACCATCGGTGCTGGCGAGCGCCTGCTGGGTCATGCTATCGATGCCCAGCTTGCGCATGCCGTCTTGGATCTCGGCCAAGTCGGTATCATTGGATGTTTGAAATTCGTCCGAAACGAATTCGGACTCGGAGATTTTTTGGGTCGTATCATGCTTGAGCTCTTCGGCGGCCTTCTTATCAGTGACAGGCTTCGGCTGGTCAGAGACAGCGGCTATCGCTGCGGCGGAGTCGGCGCTTGTCGTGCTCTTGACAGCGCTGACATTGGGATTAGTATTTTGTTTATCGGGCAGTTGTTTAGCTGCTTTTAGGCATTTCAATTCATCACAGTTGAGTTTGATATGTTTCAGAATTTTTGTAATTTTGTGTTTAGAATAACCAAAAAATAAACATGAAAAGAAAAATAACGAAAATAATATATATAATAATAGTAATAAAAAATAAATAAAAATCAAGAAGACTTACGAAACAGCATCTTCGAGAGGCGAAACGAAAAATTGATTTGGTTCGAGATTTGATTATTGATTTTAAGAGCTGAGCGCACGATAGGGTGAATTGGTGAAAATGAGCAACGAAATCGAAGGGAAGTCGAATCTTGAGCACAGGCGACAGACAGGCCGGTGCAGTTGAAGGAGAATTACAAACAAAAAGTTGTAACTGAACCGAAAGGGTACAAATCAATACAACAGAGCAGAAAGTTAAGGTTCAGAGCATACTATAGGCGGTGTAGTAGTACAGATACTAGCCGAAAGTTAAAACGAGAGACTTATAAGTTGGAGCTAATTGAAACTTAAAAGAGAACAGGCGCGTGTGTGAAAAGAAACGTTTATAAACTCAAAAGGTGGAAACTTAGACTTAGAGAGAGAAAGAGAGAGATAGCGAGAGACAGTATATTAGGAGACTGACAGAGTTAATTCAAAGAGCGCGCGGATAGCGAGTGTTAGTATGTGTATGTGTGTGACGGAGAAAGAGAGAGAGTTTAGTAGAGCAAGATACTGAAGAGGAAAGCGCAGGAAAATCAAAAACTTGCGCATGTTAAGCGCTTCGGTGCCAGCGCTCGATTGTGATCTGTTCTTTGGTCTTTCGTGTGATAGCTGATGGACAGTAAACTGCATTGGACTTACCATCTTCACCGCTGGAAGCCTGGCCCACGCCATCAGCGCCCAAAGTGCCCAGCTCTGCGGCCTGGATGATTAGTGAGACTCGATAGAAATAATTCCGCCAGAAGTTCTCCTCAGTAATGCTGTGCAAGGATATTCGATGAGAATCTTTAGAGTTTGCATAGCCATCCATGGTGGCTGCACTTACATCTTGGGCACCAACTCGAAGCGCATCGTCTCGAGCGCCTTGTCCTCGGCCATAATGGCTATGGCAGTGGGATATGCAGAGTCATAGCTAAACTCAAAGTCCACGCCGGCTGGCGGAGCGCGCACAAAGTTGCGACGATCCTGCGACAAGCCCAAGATTTCCTCCTTGATCTTCGACTCGTTGGCATGGCCAATCCAGGGGGCGGCACCATTGCCGGCGCCTCCCTGGCCCTTAATGAATGCCTCCTGCTCCTTGTTGAACGAGTCGAGTATGGTCTAAGTGTTCAAGAAGAACAACAATGACATATACAATATGTGGCTTGGATATTTTACGATTTTACTCACATTATCCTTGACCGTTTCCTTGATCTTACTGCCAGCCTTGCTGATGGCCGACGACAAGAACGACCCGAAGTGTTTGGCCTGCTGTGTTACTTTTGTGGTAACTGTGGAAGCGATATAGGGTTCAATTAGTGAATTGATTGTGGTGGGAGCAAGTTGAAGTAAAAGTGGTTCCAACTAATTAATGCAGTCAACCAAAATCGCTAAGCTACAAACGAAACAGTTTGGGAACTCGGAATTATCAGCTAGGGGTGTATAAATGGGTGGGTGCCATAAGTTGGTGGAGCATATCAACTACGGGTAGTATTCTTAGCTAGTTAGTAACCTGTCACCGCTCTCTATAATTTTTGGATTTGGCAATTCGCAACTGAAGTTCACTTCAGATTGTCTTTATTTTTAGTATTTTTTCTCTCTTAAGTTGACTTTCATTTGACTTTTATATTGATGTTTTCGTTACCAATCAAACTGTGACACGTACTTTTCAATTCATCGCCCTTACCCTGTCCAATTTGACCCTCGTCACCAGTGGGCGTGCCGCCTCCCGATGCTGGATGCGAATCAGCACCCTCTGTAGCGCTGTAATTAGAAATTGCGTCAGCGTGCAACACAAAGATATAGAGAGAGAGAGAGAAAAGAGAGAGAGAGATAGAAGCTTGCGTCAGATTTATGTTTGTGAAATTTGAGCACATTTACATATAAGTATTGTATATATACAGTTAGTCTGGTGTGGATATTGCAGTTGAACTCATGCAGCATGCAACATTCCAACCAATCAAATTAAATAGGCCAATAAACCAATTGGATTCATGTTAGCAAGTAATATATAGACTTAAATGCGTGCGACTTAAGCTTGGAGATTGTAACTAGAGCAGTTACTAAATGTTATCATAGACTAAATTAATCTATACTGAAGCAAACATATATATATGAATACTTTTTAAGCTAATTGTAATGGAATAACCGTTTAATTCAGGCGAAACCCATCTCTTGTAAGCTAAGCCGACAACAAAGGACTCAAATTAAATTGGAAGTGTTAATTAATCAAGTTCACTTAAGGAAGTGTCTAACGTGACATAAAGGGGCTTCAAGTACATTCACAAGCTTCTCCATTTCGTTTGAAACCGCATTCAATTTTCAATTAATTGTTATGCCCTGCACCGATTGCAAACGAATAGAAGGGGCAAATGTAGGCTCGGCTTTTGAGTCAGGCACCCTGGTATACACGCTCATTTCGTTCAGGGTATCGCCTAGTTGGGCATTCCCGATTTAAAAGCCGCTTGGTCAGGCTTTGTCTGTGAATGCGAACTAATTGATAATGCGTTCCCGGGAATTCAATCAATTTGTAAATTGAGTTGCAAAGAGGATGAGCAGAGGTATGCCAATTTACCGCTGCCTGATAATTATGTAAATTGAAAGTAATCAATCTAATTGTATTTAACTTGAGTCCTATTTCGTGTATTAATTTAGTCTATGATTGTGTGAGCCTTCGACAATTTCTATTTGTTTTCATAATTACATCAACGTTTATGTATATTTACACGTTTTTCAGTTAAGGACAATCAATATTTAAATTATTTATGATGATTGCGAGGTGAATGCAACGTGAATAGTTAATTCAAGTGAATGTCGAATGATTGATGCGGACTGAAATAAGGAGTGAAAATCAAATCGAAATATTAATAAAAATGCATGGAACTGAAATGAAGAGGACAAAGAAAGGACACTAAAACATGCACTAAAAGACAGTTCTGTATAGTTTCTTGAGTTTTCCATTGTTTGTCTGTGACTTTAAGGTCAATGAGAACTCTAGCACAATTAGAGAGTGTATTTAGAGAAGCTGCAGAGCAGCTGAAGAAAATGATATAGTCGCTACATACATTGAAAATCAGATGACAAATATAGTGAAAGGAAATGTTTACCGAGACAGGATGAGCTACACATTGACACTGAGAAATTAGGATGGAATAAAAACATTGTAAACAAATATCAAATGAAATGATAACAACTATTAACAACAATTAGTTATTAGTTTTATCTACTGCGTAGCCATAAGAATATTTCCAGATTTTGGTGTGAGTTTTGCTTAAATCCTTGAGGTTGTTTGATGGGCCGCTCAATAATGATGGAATCTGATACTTGAACATTTCTTTCTGTACTAAATGCTATATATATAAATATAATTTAATTGCATTTTATATATAACGCGTTACGAAATGAAAATATGAAATGAATCAAAGTGTGAAATCAACTAATGATGGGCTTGGTTAATGTTGTATGGGGCGTGTCTCAATACAGCATGAATTCAACATTGAATGAATGTATAACTTGAGTATGAGCTTTATGAGATAGGTATTTTATGTTGCCGTTTGTTAAAGAACAGTGGACTCTCTTAATCCGTAATTGTGTCCTTTTGCAAAGTGTCTATTTTATTTTTCAGAAAATATATTATATTACTTACCTTAATTGAAAGATCGATAAAAGTGTAAAAGGCTTAGACATACTTTGCAAAAGGACAAAATTCTGTTTGATACTCGGCTCTTTGGCTTTAGTTGATACATAGTATACATACAAAAACGTCTTAAAGAGTTATATGTGGGAAATTGTCTGTACAGTATTAAAGGTATGTTTTAAGGCAAAGTTTTAAAGGTCAAACTAAATTTATCAGAAGAAAAACGTTGAGTAAAAGTTAAAAACGAAAAATAATAGAATCTGTTTTAGAGTGAAGAAAAAGTATTTTTTTTTTGTCATAGCTAAATAATTATTGACGAAAGTCGGTGAATAGTGAGAAGCAAAACTAAATAACAGTAGTCATAGGGTATATTTGGGGTAACTTGTGTGTAAAATATATATTCATAAATATGTTATCATTAGTTGTATTGTGTCGTCACTTTAGTGGGCAGTATCAAAGCAAGGCTTTGGCGGGAGCTGTATAATTAATTTGGGGCTCGCTTTAAAATTCAAAGATTGCCTTCATTCATTCCTCAGAGTAAAACCAAAAGCAAACAAGTAAGAGTGCTCTAGTCGAGACGGCTCGACTAGCAGATACCCTGAACCCATGCACACAGACATACACAGGAATTCGCTCTGCTTACTGCTGAGCTTACGCAGCAACTACGTTTGGGCTGCAATATGGACATTACTATGGGAAATTTATTGTTGAATAATTTTGCGTCTAGATACACTATCTTAATGAAGCTTTCACAGTATAAAAATTGAAAATTTCTGTATTCATGGTTAGTCAAATTATAGATCTTTAAACTTGTTCACGAGTATTCATTTCAAATTTCAAATCTTTAGCTTTTGTGGCCTACGAGATCGCTAATTTCGCACGGACGGACGGACAGGGCTATGATCAGCTCAGTTTGTCGTCCTGATTAAGAATATATTTTATGGGGTGTGTTTATTTGCCTGTTATATTTGCATAAGCCATTATGCCTTAATTCCCATTTCCCATGGGTTCAGGACACAAAAAGAACGAAAACAAAAATCGACGAACAATAGCCGCCACGTGAGTAGAACTTCAACAAAAGGTGCCCCAATTTTTACAAAAACTAAAGCCAAAACAAAAAACTTACAGAAAAATATAAGATATTTATATATAAAAGAAAACTAAAGTACAAACGCGCTTTTTTATATGATTTTTTGCTTTACTGCCGCTGTTTGTATCGTATATAATTCCGTCATTCTTAAGCATGGGCCCATACCTAATATACCTCGACTTGTCGTCATCTTCGCCACCACTCACAGCACCCGCGGCTGCGGCTTCTGCGGCGCCTTCGCCGCCCTCAGCTCCGTCGGCGGCGCCGCTCTTGCGAAGTCCAGGAATCGATGGTATCGACGGCATCGACGGCATTGCTGGCATCGACGGCATTGCCATGGCAGGCATCGACGGTATCGAAGCGTTGCCCAACCAGCCCTTGGCGCTGCCCAGCCAGCCACTGTAAATAAGAGGACACAAAATGGCATGAGCATAAGTTAGTTAACAAAATTCTAGTGAAATTCCGATAATCAATCTTGTCTGTAATTTGACGTTGCTCATTGCTTGGCTGCTCATCGGCAGACACAGATAATATCTATTCTATTCTAACTATTATGGCATGTCAATCAATGAGCGGGCGCGTCACAAAGCCCACTTCAGACGAGCACATACTCAGTTATAGGGTGTTCCAGCATATTAATATGAAGCATATTTCTCCCAAGTTCTTATTTCTTATTACTATAATATTTATTGATTTTTAATAATTTATGTGATTTAAGATTTAGCAGAGGCACCCTATATGATGCCATCTAGTGTCTAGTGGCTCTTGCTGTGCTAAAAGGTCTGCGATTTATTATATCATACATTTTGTGATTCGTTGTTTTTGCCATAAATAAAATGAAGCTCGTGTAATATGTGGCGAATGCTTAATATAGGATACATGAACCGCATGAGCTTTTAATATGAATGAAAATTAAAAGCAAAAAAATGGAAAAAGGGAAGATAAAATCGTCTTTGCATTTAACTTCACGGAGTGTATGATTGACTCGTTATTTTTGTAGCACTTTTATAGAATAACAAACAAATTTTACTATAACCAAAACAACAAAAACGAAATACAACAAATGGACGAGACCGAGGACTATTGTGCGATTTGTCTATGTCGCAAGCACCGCATCGTGAGCACCCCCTGCAAGCACACGTTCTGCAAGCGCTGCCTCAAGAAAGTCTACGATGTCTGTCCCACCAAGGTTTGTCCGTTGTGTCGAGCTCCCTTCGAGTATTACATTGTGAGTATTCGGCTGGGCAGCAACTAGCCAATGGCAAGCTTTGCTAATTGGCTATTCACTGTTCCAACTTGCGAGTACCCTCCATCTTAATCAGTTTCCTAACTCTCCCAGCGTGAACGGGGCTCAGGCATAAAAATCGTATTTTTGACATAGCTCTCTATGCCAGTAGTCGGAGTTGATGTACTGTTAAACACTAATGTTCCGTTAATTAAATTTCGCTGTTATATTAAAATTTTTATTTTTTTTGCTTTTGTTTTAACTTTGTTCAAAAAAAGTTTGTGTTCACTTTATTTGTATACAGACGTTGACTTTTGACAACCTTTGATTACATAAAATTGATAAACAAAAACTAAATAATAATTAAATTATTAAACAATTACAAAACCAAGCAGATTTTATTTCATTTATAGTTTGAATCTTGGATAATAAAACCCTTGACTTAGATGCATCCAATTGGTATGTGCTGCAGAGCGACGGTGTTATCTACGCCTCAATTCCTAGGCAAAGGCACAATCGATGTATGCCGATGCGACGCCACTCGACTCGATTCGATGTGAATCGATTCAGTTCTCGGTAATATGCAATGCCAAAGCGAGGGAAGGTATTGAAATATTGAATGCTCTGCCTGGGGCAACACAAAGCGAGAGAAGTGTCGAATTGCCGTTTTGCCATGCCACAAACGTATCGCATGCAAAATGTCGATGATGATGATGAAGATTATGGCGAGCACACGTTAGACCAGTGAAGGCTAAAGCATATGCAATAGAAGCTGACAAGCAAGCCGACACTTCCTTTCATTGTGCTCAGGCCAGAGGCAGGACGACATTGCAATCATAATGGATACGCACGCCCACATGCGAGTCGAGCCGACGGGAGGTGTCCGACAAGAGGAGCTCAGTGAAGCGACAAAAAGTGACCGTAAATTGAGGCAACTTTATTTCATTTCACTGCAATGTTTATTGAGTTACGCCGCGTGCAGCTCTTATGGATGGCATTCAATAAATTCAATTATGAAGTGCACGCCTTGCATATGCATATCACGTATACGCCACGGCGTGCTCAATTAGTCAACGGAGCTGGTTCGACTGGCTATTCAGGACTTATCTGCAGCTCTCTTGCTGATAAGCCTTATAACTATCATTAGCATTCACCGTCTTAGCCAAGTGGCCAAGTGGCCAAGTGGCTGTCCCCCCACTGCCTCCACTGCCAGTTTTTGATGTGATTTATGCGTTTTGAGGGGGCGCGAGATGCTTTTACGCAATTTTGTACGCCTGACAGGCGGCGACAGTGTTTATTTATGGGCTGCCTAGGACGCTCCAGCATTCGCATAATGCTGCTCAGAGTCTGATAAGTGGGATACTTAAAGCCAGGCAAGACCTGAATTTAAGTATATTAAAGCAGACCGAGGCCGCTTCTGTTACACAAAAATAACAAACTTCTCTTTCTATCTGAGTTACTTATATTAATTGGCTGAGTTCGACGCCGCATATGCCCTTGAGTGTTAAAGATCCTTTTATTTTAATGCGAATAAATTGGAATCTTTAACATGTTGTGGTCTGAGACCTTAGAGAATTGCTTTCATGCTCCTGTTGACTTCCCATGATGCACAATATTTTTCGGTTTCGGTTCGAGTTGAGGAAATATTTCACGCATGTAGCGTTGAGCAATTCATATTGATGTGGCTTTACTTGCTTCATTTTCATTTTCATTTTTCTTTTCACCCGAATTGCAGACAAAAGTTTTAATTACAAAAGTTTGCCGCAGTTGCCGTTGTTCTGCGGAAAAATAAGTCATGCCGCAGGGCAGAAAATTGAATCACACGCACACGTATATGCAGGCAGGCTAGGAATTTAGGCAGATATAAGAACGTTCTAAGCTAAAGAATCCTTTTAGGCCAAAAAGCACTTTTCAAAGGATTCACTCTAAGTTAATTGTTTTCTTTTCCAAATAAAGTTATCTAAATATCAAAGACTTTGACTCAACTTATTCAAAATGTTTACTAAAAAAATATTTTGTTGAAGAAAAATATTTTTTAAGTCTTAACATAAAATAATAATAATAAATACAATCATAAATTAAAAAAAAAAAAAACATTTATTTGTGAGTATATAAAATGTTTTTTTTTTTAATTCTAAAAATGTAACTTGTTTTAGCCTGTTCCTAACTAAGTGAAGAAAACTTGTCTACGTTTATGATATGATAAAAATAGGTTGGCTGCTAACTACATTGACCTGCATTTTAATAATGAAAGCCTCCTCAATGCATAAAATAAACAAAGAAAAAACTAATTATTGCCATGCCTTTGTCTTTGCTGTCTGCACAATGCAACTCAATGCAGTTCATGTTGTACCCTGAATCCGAATCCCTGCGAAGGAGGCATGTTCCACCCCATGTGCAGTATATATATTCTTATGCACGACAAAGAGCTGAATAGATCTAGTCATGTCCCTCTGTCTATCCGTCTGTCTATATGAATGCATTGGAAGCTAGAATGCAATAGCTGGTACAGCTCGGACTCGGCTGAATAGTATTTCATCTTTGTGCCAATTATTGTCTCTGCTCTGTACTTAATAATGTATATAAGTAGGAGTTACTCATATATATAATATACCTATATAGAGACTACAAAAAATCGATATTTATTTAACAAATGAATAAGGCTTAAAGAGAAGCAACCCATAAACAGTAAAGAGCTATTATATATAATATATATATTATACTTTGTCGACGAGACGAACTTTCACACAAAAGCTTAGCTCAGCAAATTGAGTTTTCATTGTTGTATGAACTTTGCGGTTAAGCCATCTAAGCGAATTCCCTTGATGCCGCATCGTTCTTTTTATGGCACGAACAGAACAATAAGGTCTTTTGATTAAATTTCGCTCTATGCAATTAAATATAAAAATAAATTTGTTTTCCTTAAAGTTCCAGCTAAGGGGATAACGAGCTAGACAAACACATTCAGCCAACTCACAAATCGCACTTATGCAAATTGAAGCGACGTTGGCGCGGAGCACAGCGACCCGCAACAGCTGCAATTGGCAACTGCAGTGCGGAGAATTGCAAATGTGTGGAGGATATGTCAATGCGACATATCAAATTGCTCGACTCCCCTCCACCTTCCCTACCCCTCGCCAGTCGATGCGCAAATTGCACTGCTAGCCAACGCCAACGACAACGCCAACGCGAATGTAGATGGCTTTCTCCTTCTTTTTTTGTCTATCTGTCTGATTGCTTATCGTCATTTTATGGCTTCTCACTGAGAGAGAAAAAAACACATAGCGACGGTCAGAATAGCTGGATAGACGACAAAACTAAGAGCGCGTTAATTTTAGTCGAGTTTATTTCGATAGCTGTAAGCTCTATTTTTAATTGAGTCTGTGTCGAGTGTCATGCGAGAGTGTGTACTTTAATTGGATTACTTTGCCAAGCGGAGATTTCGCTGGCTCTGATTTCAAAGTCGCTGAGACACGCAATTTTAAAGCAGAGTCGCAGCTGCAGAGAAAAAAGCAGCAGCAGCCCCGCTTAGCAACGCCCCAGTTGCTACGCTAAGCCTCTGATGGCTACACGTGCACAAACAAGCTCTCCCACACACACACACCCACACACACACACACACATACACGCCCGCCCAACATATTAAGGATAATGGTAAGGGATATTTATTGCATTTGCACAGAAAAATAACGCTAACTGTGTATAAAAGCTAAATAATATCATGTAATACGGCAACCAGGCAGGTGGTATGAAGCTGACGCACAATATTTAGTGCGCAGCAGGCATCGCTGTGCGAGGGTGGCCACAGAAGTCGGCGCTACTTAAGGGTCTTTTATTTATTACATTTCCCATGCAAATTCAAATTTTAATAAGAAATATGTAAGCTCTAATTGAAAGGAATGCGATTTGGTTTGAAATACAACATTCTTCTACAAAAATCAATCAAGAAAAGGACGAAAAAGTGTAAATAAATGCAATGGATGTTAATTTTAAATGTATAATAAATGTAGAATTGCACTTAATAAAAATATAACAATTAAATATTCTATTAGATAATGTAAGTATAAGCCGAAACCCGAAGGCAGGCATTTGGTTAACCCCTAAATGTATGAAATTTCAAAATTTCCTTTCTATTTAAGTATTTCATACAGATTTAATAACAAATTTGCTTTGCGATAAACGGCATACATAATTTAAAAGAAAAATCCTAAGATGACAGCCACAAAATGTAACAATAGGGAATTTACGTATTTTATAATATAAAACATGCTCAGTATGTCGGTCCGCTGAAAGCTTTGTGTTGGCGCATGCTCAACCTCAGCAATGATGAGACAGAAGCTGTTGTTAGCTGCTGTCCTGTCAACCCTTTTCACGAGTTGTTGCGCCGTGTGTGAGGGTAAGCATATCAGACATTCCTCATGCTCAGATGAGACTCTAATTTCAATGCCAACTTGAATAGATTAAAATTGTAGTAGAGGTGTATGAAGTCAGTTTACAACTTTTCGAACTGCCCTGTTTTGAGCTGCTCGCCAGCCAAAGACGCAACAGCCAGTCAAGGAAATGAAGAAGAATGGCCAAATCCACATTTGACAAATTACCAGCAAGCAGGTAAACAGCAGGTTAAGCGACATCTGGGGCGAGGTGTAAATGGGAATATGTAATGGATGCCAGCCGCAAGGCAAACACTGTGCAAGAGGGCGCTTATGAATGGCATTTACTCGCCTATCCATTATGATGATCATGTGTAGCAATTAATAATACATGAATGCCCCATTTAACGCCTGTACGAGTGCCACGCCCACAGCCGATAAGTAATTATTGTTTGACATTTGACTTTTGCAGTTTGTTTGATTCCAGTTGATTTTCATTCCTTGGACTTTTCTTTTTCTTTCTTTGTATGCCGCCGGCTTTTCATATTTTTCCTTCGTATTTGCCGTGCGGTCTTGAACTTATTTTTATGTCCGCGAACGCTGTGCAGTCGCCGTAAAGTATGCTATAAAATATGCAATGCAGCATCGAGCAAATAAGAAACAAATACCGAACGCCGAGAATTTTCAAAGGAAACTCGCTAAATTGCTTTCGATTGGCTGAAAAAGGTCACCTGATTGGGTAGCTGATCGAATTGACTCGTGACCTTTCGTCGCGACATCCGCTTCCACTCTGATTGGCATAATAGTGTGAAATACTTAAATGTCAGCGCTGATAAGATGATTGCTAAAGTCAGCCAGAGCGGATTTGGCTTATGACTTGGCGTCAGATCCGGGCAAATGGCTGCTTTAAGCTGGCTAAGACATCTAAAGATCCTGACAACATAATAGACCTACGCTGAGCGACTCCAGCCGGAGGCTCTACTCCTCATCTAAAACCATTTTCTAGCACATCAACTTAATGGCGCCTGCTAACCCCGTCATGTCAGCGTCCATTAACTAAGCGAAGGTTCATTACGCTCGCTCAGTCCCTCAGTTTAAAGTAGTTTGACTGAGTCGTGTCATGTGCAGGCCATTTGTTGTTAACCCTAGGCGCTCATCTAATCATTGGGCAACTGTTAAGCTTTTGATGGCTCCACATCTACAACATAGCATAACATTTGATGGCGCTGCTACCTGAAGCCCAGCCACAAGTCCCATTCAGGTCTTTAGCTGTCGCCGTCGCCTTCGCAATCTACTTAATGTGATTGTTCAACGTGAGTCGGCGGAGCCTGTGGCCGAGAGGAGCATTAAAATATCCTCTGACAGAGCAACGCTGGCGCTGAATCGGACTGCCGAAACGAAACAAATGCAAAATTTAATTATCAAAAGAGGCGACGGCTCCGAATGTCGGCATGAAACCAGAAACTAAAAAACTAAAACTTTGCACAAATGTCTAAAAATATCAGAGGCAAACTGCAAACGTTGCGTGCCGCTGACAGGGAGAGAAAGGCTCTGAGAGGTCCTCTGGCTGCCCTAATGTGCCCGTGTGTGCTATAATGCTCTAAAACTTTTGACATTTACCGGGGCACGCACACACTAATACCCAACACACGTGTGTGTATGAGAGCGTGTGTGTAACACGCTCTGGCTTTATATATTTAATTTCTTTTTTCATCTCTATACAAGATAATATTGTGCCTGGCCAGAGCCGACAAACAAACAAACAAACAAACGCACACAGCTGCGCTGGGCATAAGGCCACATAATATAGAGTAACAAATAAATCGCATTAACGGCAGCTCATGCCTTATGTGATTTGTGCGTGTATTGAGGTAATATGTCAAGAGTGGCGAAGCTCATACGAAATGCACATAAATAACTAGCAATAAATATTTGTTCGATTTAGAATCATCAGACAATTGAATACCCTAGCTGTGAGATCAATGTAAGTAAGAATAAAATCAAGCTAAGTGCAACAGAAGCATAAAAATATAATAATATAATAATTTAAATATTTCGCTAATACCAAAATGGTTAAGTCTTTTTCATTGCCTTTGTCATATTTAGTTTCCCCTCCGCTAAGGCAGGGTATACGCTGGAAATGACAAATCTTTGAATGATAAACAATCAGGAGGCTCTGCCGTGGCAGCGCACTCAATCAAACGCAGGAAGGGACGTGTCTGGGCAACAAATAAACCCAAAAAGAAGCAAAAAGAAAAGGTGTAAATGCGAGGATTTTATGCGCATTAATTAAAGGTAAGCCAGCACAAAAGAAGACCCAAAAGCTGACGCCTGAGCACAGGCACAAATGAAATATTTAACATGATATTTAAGCTGATTGAGATGAATTATCTCTCGAAATGAATAGCTGATGACCAAAAAAAAAAAAAAGCATTGGGTTGTGTGTGGGTCGAGCGTGGGGCTATGGTAATTTAAGGCTCAACATGTGGGCGGGCCCAAACGGTTAACTGCTCTGGAATCACTTGTGCTCTGCGCTCTGACTCTGCACGAGATGGACGGCCTACAATTAGAGCAGCTGCGGACGGACGTCGAGAGTTCAACCGGGCAAAATTACACAACGCCCCAAGGGGGACAGCGACATCCAAAGTGTCATTACAAAATCTTGTTGCATGCGCCGCGGCGCTATAGCCGCCAGCCAAGCGATTAAGTTGCGCAACTTTTCATATGAGCAACTGCTCGTCTGTGTGCGTGTGTGTGTGAGTGTGAGTGTATGTGTGTGTGCGGTGGGGGCATAAAGCGTGGCTGTGACACTCATGAACACTTTGGCGCAATTAAAGTTTCGAAATGCCATCGGGACGCGCGTCCCCCAGCAGCAGTAGCTTTTATTTGACTTTTTCTACAATTATGGCGCAGAGAGTTTTTCTGCCGTTGCCTTTGCCATTTGGCGGCTAAGTGCCAGCCTGTGGGCGTGGCCGCGTGCGGGTTTTATGGTGTAAAACTCTGTTAATAGTTCTCTTTTATGTGTAATACGACGTACTGATGTCTTTACGAGTCCACTTAGCGAGCGAGTTAGTCGGGTTGAAAATTAAATGACTTCGGGAAAATGTTGATTATTAAATTATAAGCATAATAAAATATAATATAAAGTATGTAAAATTATAATATAATAAATTGAATTGACGTGAAAACTTACGTGGCTTCGCTGACTAATGAATCTACCAGGGACGCTGATTTGGGTATGCTAAAATAAAATATTTGTAAAAAATTAAATGAAAACGAAAAAAATTAAAAAATACATAAATTAAAGCAGAACAAAATGCAGTCATAATTAAATCATATTAATTTAAATTATAATATATATATGCTAGGAAAACTAAATCTATGTCAAAAACTAGCTTTAGTCATTGTTTTTGTAGTGCATTGAGCAGTCAGTTGCGGTCGACTTTCACTGCTTCTCCTCGCTTTTAAGTCATATTTCAAATATAAGTTCTTTTCCTGTCACGGTATTCTATAACTTTCACAGTTCCTTGCAAGGCTCTTACCATCTTTACAATTTATGGCTAAAGACTTCGAACAAGGCGACTATAATATAAATATTTAATACATTTTTAAATTAAAGTTTGTAATATGCGAGCTTTTAGGAGCCACCCATGGAATACCTTACTGGTTTAGTTTTTTGTCAATATTTTTGCCTTGACCCTAAGTTTAATCTATCATCGTTTGAGCTTTGCCCTTATAGTTACCTGAAAAGATAAAAGTTTTGAATTAATGAAGATTTATATCTTTGCGATGGAAATGTTAGGAAATTAATTACACATTTTACGATAAGAAGCCAGCAATTACGGCCTAAGAAAGGACTGTCTAATGACCGAACCGAGCCGAACCAAACTGAGTCGACCCATGCGGACCGGACCAATTCCAACATGCAACCAACTGAATGAATACCTTTTAATTAAGTCTCGAGACATGATTACAAAAGTAAAATTATGCTAAACGGAGCCTCGACATGAACGGCAGTGAACGGCATTTGATTGTTTTCGCACACTGTAGAAGTTCAAAGTTCGCACGCAAGCCAAAAGGTAAAGGATGAGGGTCCGATCCAATAAGCCCAGCCAACTCATGGTAAGACATAAATCTATACAAGCAACCGGACGTAAATCAAAAGAACAATAGGGAAATATTGTTTTGAGCTTAAAATGGGATACCATCAACGGGCAATATACGGGTATATTGAAACAATTTGCCATCAAGGACATTGTATCTCTTGGTCCGTCCTGTTTATATAATCAATTGACAAGAGTAACGGAATGGCAATGAAAGAACAAACACACAGAGGGAGAGAAAGCGAGAGAGAGAGAGAGACAGGGAAGAGGTGAACAAATAAAAGTTGCAGCAGAGCTGGCAATTGAAATGTAAATCGTGCTGACCTTGGCCCAGTGCATGCGGCGTGTTGTTGCCTGATGCTCGAGTCCTTAGTCCTGTGATAAAGCATGGAAACCAAACACGAACGGCTGGGGCTGCCATCAAAGGGCAACAAGGCACGACGAGGATAGTGAAAGCCGAGCAAAAAATGCAAAATAAATGCAAGGATTTTCACACTGTATGCAAAATGTTGCCCCATGCCGCCGCAAGCCACAAGCCACACGGAATTTTTATTTAATTAAACCCAGAGCTCAGCTAAACTCAATCTCACACTTTGCCTTGGCAGCGCTTGGCATTCTAACTTGTTGAAGCCACAGGAAGTTTCGGAGCCAGCTCCTCATATCATGCCGTTGCTTTATAATGCTAATTAAGTAAACGCACCGTATACGAGCCTGGAGTAGACTGAAGGATACAGCTGATAATTCAATTAGAATGATGAGCTTGCCAGCTTTGTGGATATTGCGCTCGTGAGCGGAACAGGCCGACAATTCCAATCAGCTAAATAAATAGTCGTAACGAATTTCCAGTCATAATTACAGCGAAACCAACAATATCAATCCATCAGTTGGATAAACAATTATAAATATTACTCTATATCTATGTTATATTTCAGCATATATTTGGAAAAGAGAAATGTGGTAAATGCTTAAAGCATTATAGAATAGTTCTACATGAATTGCAGTGTGAGCTTTTGCTATGAAATATAAAAATTAAATTGTATTTCATTCTACAAGTGATTCTTTAATCGGGCCCACGCTGTAAGAGAAGAACTCAGTCATTGTTTGTGACGGCAACTTTTGCTGCGAGCACTCAAAGGCTTTGTTTGTTGTGCAGCGTTGACAGGATAACCAGGATAACAGCATAGTTCAAATAACGTAACTGGGAGAAGCCGAGGCCGCGCTGACTTGAAAGTCTACGCCAGGCATACCCCTTGACCTTTGCGGGGACTGCAGTGTGCCTGGTACTTGCTAGAAGGGGTTTAGCTTTGTCGTGGCGTTGGCGCATATTTCATTACTCAATTATAAAGCAAACAGTTGGGCGATGCTGCTGGAGCAGCTGCCACTTGCAATTTTCAATTAACGACTGAGTGGCGGACATTACAGTCCACAAAGAAGTGAAACCCAACCTAAGGTCACATCGCCAAGCGCCATGCGCCATGTGCCATGCGCCACGACATGACATAGAGAACAAAGCGGTCGACGCTAGGGTAATCAACAGAGGTGAGCGGCAGCAGAATAACAACTTAATGAAGGATGCAGTTCCTGAAATAATGCAAACCGATTAAAACCGCACATTGCCGTGACACCGACCCTCGAGTATTTAATTAAGAAATGTTTTCCAACTGACTTGATAAAGGGGACAAGGTTCCCCTGTCTGCATTCACATATTTTAATTGGATAAATATTGAGTGTATAAATAAATCAAATAGAATTAGAAATATTCCAAGGCAATGCTAAATAAAGCATAAATCAAGATTATTTTCTAAATGAAGATGAAATGCAAGGCAGTTGATTAAGCGACAGATTTATAAATAGAAAGTGTAGGCATCGAAATACCATCTACAAACTTGTGGGAAGAGATGAATAATTCATTCGGTATATAAATAGAAGTATATCAAAAGATGCTTTCTATGAAATGGTAACGGTGGTTGCCAAATGCTTGAATGAACTATTATATGCTTATATCAAACAATAAAATATAATTTTTTATGTAAAATAGTACTTTAATTCATAATGAATTTCTTTATATGTATTTATTAAAATCAGATTTTTTAATATACTAATTATTATTATATTATTTATTCAATTTGTTGCCTGAGTAGCTAGAGTAACTTAAGGACTTGACAATATTAAGCTGACAGCTGTATATATATTGTGATATATGCGACTTCAGCCCTTTGCGTCGGAGCTAATCTTTAATGCTTGTTTAAACTTGGCAGGTTCGCTTTAAAGCAAGATTTTGCCACCGCACTTGGAGATTTATAAGAACTCTGAGAGCAATGTCAACATCTTGTCACTTTCTTTATGAGTCAAGATGTTGGCCTTCGCTCTCCAGGCGTCCATAAAATAAGGATGCTGCCAAGCAGGAAACGGCGGGTGCTTTGTTTGGCAAAGCAAATGGCACCCACGTTCCCCATAAGCTGGCAGGATGTAGCTCAGGGCGGAAATTGTATTGGCCATAAAATGTTTGGTGGCTTTTGAGGCACAGACAGAGACGCGCCAAGGAGTTACTGTGAGCTAGAAGCTGCGACAGCTATTTTTAGTTTAGGTCAAAGGTCGTGCTGGGTCTAGCCGCTAGCATGAAAATTTAATAGCTTGCCCCAAAAAATATATCGACAAGGTTTGCAGCTCCTGATGGCTTGTCAAGTGCACTAAGCCAAGAAACCCTTCGAAGAAGATCGTTCACTAATAATTTAAAAGCCTGTCAGTTAAGTAGTTGAAGAGTTTGCGTAACGTAACTAGCCTCAGGTGACCAAAGAGCTGATGAACTTAAGGGCAGAAGCTAAATTTTAAGCAGATTGAAGCTCAGCCAGGCAAGCAACGTTGATGAAATCATTCCAGTTGATCTGAATTATGAAATATTTAGTATAGAGCCAAAATAGCCGAGGACTTAAAATCATATTTCTAAGATTTTTTGGACTTGAAAATGCAATAAACTTGCGATGCTAATTGCTAGCAGAGTAACCCTTTTTGCCTTTATTTGAGGGGTTTCTGGTATGAAAACTTGATAGCCAGTAAACAGCAATATTTTATGAAAGGAGACGGTCATTACAAGTCAAAAGCGGACCACGAACAAAAGGGTCGCTAAATATTGATAACATAACAATTAGATTAAAGGAGGACTAAAGTGAAGGAGCGAAGCCAAGGAGCTGCGATGCCACAAAAGCGAAATTGAGATGCAGCAAGGAGAAACCTTAAATTGCAAATGCGCGGGCGAGAAACAAGAGAAAATGTTGCGACATAGCCACAAGGTGTCGGTGCTGGCTGCCTGTTGTTGGCAGAATTAATTGCGCACGTTAGCGACGGGTGCGCAGCACAAAATTAAATTGCAAAAACGACGTGCCATCAGCAACAGCAGCAGGACCAGTGGCAGCAGCAAGAGCAAAGGCACGTCAGCGACTGTCGTCCTTGTTGCCGCAGGCATCTAAGGCTAGAATTGAATTAGGCGCTGTTTTTCCTGCCAACTATAAACACATTTGCAAGGCCGATAGACGCTGCGCAGTTGTGGCAGCGCAATTGCGTTACGGCGCCGTACAATGCCTGCCTCTGAGGCCAGTCACAAAAAATGCGTATACGCCGCGTGTGACCAACGCAACTTAAAGACTTTAAAATATTTAAATATAGTTTGTATTTAGAATTTATTTGAGTTCCATATCACAATATTTATGCGAATAATAAATACCTAAGACTCTTAATATATCGACCTAGTATAAAATATATTTTAGCAGACTATTTCTTGCTTAAATGAACACCTTTTGAAACTCATGTCATGTCGATAAAGCTCTATTCGCTCAGTCGCTGCTTATCCGCTTTTAAAGCAGACTCAAAGCTGCCAAAATGAAATGACCATCGCTCACGCTTTAGGCAGTGAGTTTTACACTTGGGATGACCTTTTCATTCCAGCATAGCAAACAGAAGCACACAGACACACACACATACACATGAGCGACAGAGAGTGACTTTTTAAAGCAGTCAGCAGCTATTAACGTTATGCAAATATAACTAAGAGCAGCTCCAGCCCCAACCCGAAACCGAATCCCAACCCAAAGCCCCAACCATCGACATCAGCCCAGAGTTGTTAATAGTTTGAAAATGTGTAGTAAGTGCGCGCTTATCAAACGCAGTTTGGCGTTTTATAGAGCGTGCGAGCTTTATGTAAATTTCTGAGTATTCCATTCGACTGGCTCGTCATAGCTAGGGCAACAGAATGCTAGATTATACGCTGTTCACAGCAAATATGCGATATTCTGCTACTGTGTAGTTATCATGAATGCAAAACGAATTAATGAATATTTCCATAAAGAAGAAGAAACTTTTTGAATGTCTCTCACTTCTATACGAATGTCGACTGAATACTCAGAGGTAAATTCGCATATATACATAATTAAGAATTGCAGTTACGAACTTGAGTACAGGGTATCTGTGAGTGTGTCACCGTTGAGTAGAACGCACATCGTGAAAACGCTGCAGATATTAAATGTGGTCTGCTCGGGCTTTATTTTGCCAAGCGGAACTGCATAGTTGAATAAACATAAAGCAGATATGAAAGCTCAGGCGTCGTTTTCTCTTTACACATCTATGGGAACACGTTATGAAGGATTTTATGCTCGGAAATGCAAAATAAATATTACGAAATGGAAATTATGTAAACAATCAACTAAATTCATTTTCTCTCTAATATCACAAATGAATTTTGATGATGAAAAGGTGAGGAAATGGGATAATATATCGAACAAATCATAAACGTTTACAGCGTAAGCTATATTTTCGAGTCCTTAGTTCTTGTAGCTTTCTGTCGGAAAGATGGATGTGGATGGACATATACTTAGCTGGCCTTGTTTAAGGATAGAAATAGTTCATGTAAGGGGCTTTCTTTTACCTCATACACACATTACTTAAATATTTTTCGTGGCTTCTGCTTAAAAATATTGATAAATATGTCTCATAAATTTACTTTAAGAAGTTTATACAACAGTTGTGCTATCATTACAAAATTCTTTTTAACTTGACTTTTGTGCAATTTTTTCGCAAACTTTTGTCGTATCTTAACTTGAAGCGCAAAGAAAAGCTTTCTTTTGTCGCAGTTGAAGCTCCTCAGGAAAGTGAGAAGAAAAATAAAACACCGAGACGTAGCTCTTTCACGTTACGGCGTAATTTGCTATTTTGTAGCATTTTGGCAGCCTGAAGAAATATAACAATTTTTATGTGTGTGCGTGCAGTATCTCAGCACACACACACAGACACTCGCTCATAGCCAGCTTGTAGCGCCCCCTTTCCTGACTTTCACATCATTTGTTGGCATTACTTTGGCCGTCACTTCCACAGTGCGTTTATATTTATGTCTTGATACGACTCGCCTTGGTCCACGCTCTTTGTCGTATCACATCGTTCCTTCCCAACTGCCAACAACATAGTTCGCTCTATACGTATACCTTTGTGCGTATGTGAAATGCGTAACTTTTGCCAGTTTTTCCGCTTCCTGTACTCGTTCTCACTTCCGTGCACTTTGCTCTTTGTTTGTACATTTATCTTTATTTTCCCCAGCACAACGGGATACTTTAGCATATGCTTCAACAGCAGCCTCCATATGCTCGGACCCCACTAAACTTTGTTTAGTGCTGCAAATCAAATCACTTAAAGCAATATGGAAAACAAAAAGATTCAATTGAATTGAAACTATTTAACGAAAAGTGCTTCTATTAGTAAGCAAATTGTAATAAAGTTATATATTCACTAATTTCATTTGAGAACATAAAGTAAAATCAATTACAGGTTGACCAACAAATTTGCATATTTATTAAATAAATACTTTTTGCGCTCTTTTGAAGGCAAATTAATGTGTGTGCAAGCTCACACTGTATAACAAATATTGTAGAAGGTTTACAAAAAAAATAATTAAAATAAAAAATAAAGGTTATTGTGATAGTTCACTATGAATATTATTAAATAGGTTAAAAAGTCGCTGACGTTTGCAAAAAAGCATTTAAATTAAGGAAAGAGTAATTTCAATATAGGTATCTATTTCATTTGAAAGTTACATTTAATTTGAAATTTCCTAATAAACTTCAAACAAATCTGAGAATAACTAACCCTGATGACACACGGCAAAATCGAAATCTAAATCTAACATTGATTACAGCCTAAACAATCTGCCTTTTATCCATTATCTCAATTCGGTACTTTCACTGCGGATTGCAATTAAAAATATTGTGCTCCATTTTAAGTGTATCGCATAATCGATTAAGTTATTACGTTTATATCCTGTCATAAAAGCAGCTGCCAAGCGCTGGTAATTGACCGCCAATTTGATTTAGCCCAGCTGTCCGACTGTTGTGCAATAACAAAATGAGGCTAAGTGCAGGCCAGGACAGCATGAAGAATTGTGTCTATAAAATTGCAACGATAAAATTGATTGAGCATTGGTTCGAGACCATTGCGCATGTGGGCAACTGGCCGACGGATAAGTGCCGTATAAAATTCGATTAAATGCTTAACTAAGGTATAATCAACAGCGAAACATAGAAAAGAGAGTTTTCAATCAAGTCAAATTGAATTGTTTATTAGTTATTTAGGATCTAAATATGCCAGATTCAATTTGAGTCAAAACTGCATTCAATATTTATGCTGCATACTTTGAGGCGCGGCCTTTGACTGGATTGGCAATTATGGTGTGAATTATAGAAGGGCGGCCGACGCCGAAGTGGAATAAAAACCAAGCTGGCCACAATTTCGACCCTCTCCACACTTGACACACAAAATATCAGCACGTTAATATGCCGCAAATGGCAAGTGCCGGACCCGTCGTTAGCGCCCACGCCACCGACAGTGTCCAGTGCCCAGTGCCTAGTGTCCTGCCGTTCTGCTTGGCATAAAATTTTAATATCGTCCTTAAGTTTAAATAGCCTCAAGTTGTCGGTGGCCTTTGCGTCTGATTTGCCAGCATTTCAATTCAGCACAGCGCATTTTATTTTTATTTCCCTGCCAACTGTCTTTCGGGGGCGGCAGTAAATACTCAGCCTTGCGCCGCTGCTCTATTTATTTATTTATTTTGAGGCCAGCGCTTTGATTCGATTGTGCACTGCAGTGTGTTGACGGATCCCCACCGCAGGTAGCAAAAAGGCAGCCCGCCACTCCTACGCGCTGTCCCCCCATACGACACTTGCACAAATGTAGGCTACGAGAAGTGCATAAGAAACCTTGAAGTCGTTGACGGATCAACACATAATTAACTTTATCTATATATAATATATATGTAAGTCGGTGTGGCAATAGCATTATAGTTAACCATTGCTCAATTGGTTTCGAGACGTAGTTACATGTTAACATGGCCCACATATGTCTTCTTTCATTATATGCAACTCAGATTGTTCTATTTTGGAATACCTCTTTCGTATCAATTGTTACTACATTTATTAAAAAATCGATTGAAATGTTAACTATAAACTAATTTATAGCTCGAAGTATACCAGAGCTGAGCTGATGAGTCTGACTCTTAAACTGTGAAACATAGTTTTTCTTTCTCGGCTAACTGCTGTGCTCAAGTTTTACTCGACTTGGGTTTATATATTTATATTTGGATATGATGTACGCAAGTATATATATCAAATTGCAAGTCTCTCTCTCCCTCTGTCTCCTTCTCTAATATGTAAAACATATGGCAACAGCTTGCAGTAGCAAATCGAAGAAATCATTGAGGGGCTTCACAAGCAAATATAGCAAATTCCAAGTATTTGACTTTCATAGAGACGAAATTCTTGGCATTCATACGGACAGTCATCTATTCGATGGGCGGGCATAAAACCAATATACTCTTTTCACTTCACAAGCAAATAATAAATGGAATTTTATGCCTCTGCACAGCTATTGCCATATGCAGGCTTTCAATCTCGCATAAATTTGTGCGTAGGTATTTGATTGGCTTGTTGGCAAGCAATCCGAGCCAATTCCAAATTCAATGCAAATATTGACCACATTTATTTTTCATGAGAGCCCAAAGAAAACTCTTCTGTTGTTGTTGTTTCTCTTGTTTGTGAGACAATCAAAAGTTTTCCAAAACTTGGCACAAGCACACAGACACATACATTTGTAGATATATTTGTGTGCATAAGCATAAATTAATAAAAAGCTGCAGCAAAGTGAGTTCTTAAAATAACATAGCCTAGTTTAAGACTAGCCCTTCGTCCTGCGTATTTGTGTTGCAATTTAGGCGCTTGCTTTGTTTTCATTGTTTCTGTTGTCGTCGTTTTCAAATACGCAGCGAGCAGTCGCAATGGCAACAGCAGCGACAACAACAACAACAACAACACATGCAATGGCATTCACACACACACACACACTGGCAAAGACACACGCAGTCACAGAGAGCAACTGCAAATAGTGTAAATGTCCTTGAAAGCGCGCAAATGGCAAAGCCAACAACGTTGGCCCTGGCGACGCGCATACAGGTGAAGGCTGTGCAGGACGAAAATCGGGGCCAGCGTGCTATCATGCCCGACATCCTTTGCGCCTCAATAGTGCGCCTACCCTCGAGCCGACTTGTACTGCGTATAACGCATATTGAAGACTTAAAGAGCAGCGTTTTATCTTAATTTGTTATTAAGTGTAAAAGATATTATATTTATATAAAACTGAAAACTGTCTGAAACTGAAGCAATTTTTTAAATAATAAAATTACAAATTACCCACAGAAGTTTATGAAAAGCATGTTTTATTATTTATACTTTGAATGCGCTTTTTAAGATTTAGTGATTGGGCGCATGGATGGAGCTGTTATTGCTGCCTTTAGCGTATATGGCGGCCATTCCGTTTGCCAGTCTAATGAGCAGCATTTATGCATGGCAGCCGAAATTGAATAAATTAATTCAACGAAAATTATAGAGATTTAACGTTGATTGCTGTTTAGGGGGCGTCTGGTGGGCAAATACCAGGCCACGTTTACTGAATGCACAATTATTAAATAGGCTGGCAAAAGGACAACAAGAACGACGGCAGCGGGCATGGATAGTGCCCTCTGTTCCTCCATTGGTTTGGGCATATCACATGTGCACATTTCGTTTTGTTTTACAGACGCAACAGAGCAAAGGAGAGCGACCAATCCTCAGCTCTCGCTCTTTCTCTTTCGCTCTCTCTGCCGCTCAGTCTCTGTTGCCACTCTCTTTGGTATCGATCCGGAAAGCATGCAAAAGTCAACTGGAAACTGGAAAGCAACCACCAGAATCTTGTCCTGCTGCTGTGCTGCTCGGCATGGAGCAAATGTCTCTGACATTGGTGACAGGATTTCTTTTTTGCGACCCAAACGAGAAAAAAACTGAATGGAAACGACGACGACGACGGCGTGCGAGTGGGTGGGTGGCAGCGTGACTCAACATTTTGTGGTTATGCATACGCCACGTCCACGTGCAACTTGTGAAGAGCGAACATAGGCGGAAAAGGAAGCGTAGTCCGCGGCAACGAAGTCCCCAACTTGTCAATGTCAGTTGATAGTGAAAGGCAACAGCGGGAATACTGTGAAATGGGCAAGCTAGGAGACGCACTTCAAAGTCTGGCAGCAGCTGTTGGCAGCTGGCAAAGGCTGCTAGCGGGACGTGCCCAGAATTGGCTCTACCCATACACACACACACACACCCACACACACACACACACACACACCTCGCGGTACTCGCAAACACACAATTAAATATTAATGTGCCAAATTAAGTGAAAAATGGCATTTGACGAACTGCGCCTTGGTGGGAGTGTCGCGAAACCCGATGCGTAGCTCGGAAGAGCTTCAACGTTTTGGCTTTCGATTGTCCAAAGGATTAGGCAGCAACTTTTGGCATTAACAGCATGTCAATTGGGCTTAGATTGTCGTACGACATGGCACAAAATAGAATTGATGTGTTTTTTTATAAACCTTTGAAGATGGTAACGGAAAAAAGACTAATTTATATATATTTTTCTTGATCGAATCTTAAACTCGGTAATAATTAATGAAGATGTTTTTGAGAAAGCTGAAATACCTATATTTTCATATGTATAGTATATCGATAGAATATGTTTCTAAGCAATAAACTACAACTTCTCAATAAAGCATTCGAGTGTAATACTAATTCATAAACTCAAAGACCTATAAAGCTACCGATTCATTTAGTTTTTTTTACTGTACAATCTGCTTAAAAAAAAAAAAAAAATTAGTTTGACTTATAAACTAGAAATAAATGAATAATAAAATCTAGGGCAGACTTAGGTGTTTTGGTATACATTGCTAGACTTTTGATGCTCTGCTTTACATATGCTAAGTGTATATTAGGGAAGAAGGCCATGGCAGTCCGCGTATAGTTTGTATCTATTTAGTTCTACTGCAAGTTTTTCGCTTGCTCAGCTCACTCTAATGAATTAAGATTCTTTAATAATTAAAGAACAAAATTAGCTTGGACAGTTGGTCTATTGGGAATCTGTTGCTCCTCAATTGAAACTCGTTATGGCATTGCAAAAGTTGGTTTGTTTTCTGGAAGAGCTCAACTAGAACTTCGCAGAAGCCGAATGAGATTTTCATGTTTCCAATTTCTTATGGACACCTAATAAATAATGCCCAAATTAGGCAGCACGTCCATTTGCCATTCAGAGTCATCACAATTGAGGAATCAAACAGCAAATCAGCTTACATATTGTATATATATATGGATTACAAATTGATCAGCGATTCGTTTGCAGTTTAGGCAATTATGTTCAGTCACGAAACGCGAAGTGCAATGAAATGTGCAAGAGGGAAATTCAACTAAGCCAGGGTACCAGGTGGCCAAGCAGCCAAAGGGATTGGCGAAATGCTAAAAGGTGGAAACTGCAAGGTCAATTCGGCACGCCATAAAGAAAATATGGGGCCGCAAGTAGGCCTCTGCTGGGGGCAAAGAACGAAGCGGCTCGGGTGTGAAATGCCAATCGGTGCTACAGTTTCGAGGCATGTGCAGCTGTCAGATAACGCGCAGTGGCCTTGAGTGGCAACTGCCAAAAGATAAACAGACGAAAAACTCGGCTGAGCAAAGCAAAGCAGCGAGGGAACACGTTATCATTCTGATTAAGGCATAGAAGTATGGCAGTCGCAGATGTTCACTTACCTTTTGGCGCCCTCCTCGCCCTCGAGCAGTTGCTCGCCGCCGGCAGCGGCTGCAGCATCCTGTTCCACTGATGCGGCTACTGGCTCCGCTGAAGATGTGGTTGGAGCGCCAGCGGCAGCCTCGCCTGCGGGCACTGGCACGTCCTCATCGCCAGCGCCGCCCTTGACTGCGCCCACCAGCGAGGTGAATTGATTTGTTAAGCCCGAAAACATGTTTGGCTTTATTGCTCTGTTCTGTTTTGTGTGCTTGTTGCCAGCGAAGCGCTCGAAAGGATTAGCCTAGCGTCCTCGTGTATACACACAACGAATGCCACTCGAAGCTGAAGCTGAAGACGCAGACGAAGCCGAAGCGACGACAAAAACTCAGAAGGCAGAAACGTGCAAAGGTCCGCAAAGTGGGCGCCTTGCTCTGTGGGGTGTTGATACTTTCGGTAGCACTTCTCTTCTCTTCGTGGCTTTCTCTCTCTCAGGCTCTCTCTCTGTCTCTCACGCTGCCCCCTGCTCAATTCAATTGGCTCTCTTGTCGTGGTCTGCAAACGTCGCTGCTCTGTCTCGCAGCTACTTTGTCTCCTTCCTCCGCTTAACTTTTATTACACTTGGCAGGAATTTTGTAATAGGTTTTTCTTTAGCATCCACGTAGTTTCACTTTCAACGGGTAAGTTATGTAAATTTGTTACGTTTTTACAGTTAATTATGTTAGCACGCTGTAAAATGAATAATGAGAAACAATCAAAATTAACTGCAATGCGAATTCAAGCTTTGCCAGAAGCGAGGAAAATCAATAAAAAGGCAAATAAATTGTAACTATTCAAAGTACACTGCGCTTTAACTGTCCAAATTATTGGCACTGTGAAAATGTCGCGTTTAATCGATATTTGTTTACGCTTCACGCCTGCGACTTTCTGCTATATAACGTAACGTTCCAAATTACCACTTCATTGAGTTTGTTTGTTAACTGTTGTCTGCTTGGTGGAGCGAGCAAAACTCGAATTTTCGCCTGCCTGTCTCGAAGGTCCTCTGAAAACTGATTGAACAGCGGAATTTTCTTTGCACTAATACCGTTCTCTGATGCGTACTCTCTTTCTCTCGCTCTCTCTCTCTCTCACATACAGAAAAGTCGGAGCTCCTAGAACGATGCTCCTCCGAAAGACACCTTCTCTGTGGGAAATCGTCGTCGTCGACGTTGTTGGTGGTTGATTTCAGCGTTTGCTTTGTGCTGGAATTTCTGTGTATATTCGCGCATGTGCCAGCTGTTTTGCGTTGTTAGAGCTGAGACTGGTTAGACTGCGACAATTTTAACCAACTATTGACACGTCTGATTGTACACAAAAAAACAGAATATTTATATTTGCGTAGCATTGAATTTTGATCTTTTCTTTGTATGCCCGCCAGTGCTGCCAAGCTCCAGCTGTTCCACGCAGCCAACTTTGCGTTGCAATTAGACAGGGTTGTCCACTACAACAATCAGCTGATTATAAACTATTCAAATGTACAAAATAACCATTTCGTATATTTACAAGCAACAAAAGTTAGATGAAGGTCTACTTAAAATCTAATTAAAAACTAAAACTAATTTCGTTTTGAGGTAGGAAGCACAACAATCTCTAACGCCTTTGCCTTGCTCTGCTTTGGGGCGCTTCCTCTGCTTGTTGCTCGTCTCTGGGCTTTCGATGCTGTTCCTGCGCCTTCAGCTCGTGATCCAGACGTTCCTTAGCACGAAACACTTTGGATTGCAGATAAAACGAGCCTCCCTTTGCCCGATCATTGACGTTAAACAGATGCTCGTAGTTTTTAGTAATGTTCTCCACGCTTTTAAGGTCCTCAATGTTCAATATTTGCTTGGCCTCCTCTAGCGTCATACCTGTGGACATTATTTTGTTAGTTAAGACCTCGATATTTTGATTCATTAATAGCTGCAGCAACCTGTACGCAAATTTGATTCAGCGCTCTGATCCCCTTGCCGACCGCCACCGGCACGCTTAGCCGCTTCTTGGGATGCGGCTATCTCCTGCTTCAGGGCTTTGGCAAAGGCGCGCCCTATTGCCTGGCCGCCCAGCACAATAATTTGAGCGATGTACTTTGCCATGTATGCTTCGGTTACACTAGTGCTCGACAAAACTCGTACGTAAATTTGGTGTACACTTATAAAAAAAACGAGCCTAAACGAATTTACGTGCTTGACATTATACAACGTACCTAACCTACAACCAAACTCGGCACGCAGAGCAAGTCAGATACAGCTGTTCGCAGAGTGATGGGCAGCACTAGTGTCATATGTGACCGTTTATTGTGAATACGACTAGTCGATAATCGATTTGCTGTGGCGGCTTGTCGATAAAATTACCCGATAATATTTATTCCAAATTTAAATTGTTCAACCTTTTCAATAAGCAAAAATTATCAATTTATTAAACTGGCTAAATTAAGCAAAGCGACATGGCAAAAGAACTACGAACTCCTTGTCCACAAGCATCGCCGTGACCAGAAGAATGTCAAGCATCTAGTCCACCAGATGCACTGGCTCATTGTCAAGCACACAAACATAAAATATAATGTTGCCAAGGAGAGTCAGCAATATGGGAAGCAGGTGAAGAAGATGGACGATATGCGGCAAAAAGTGGGCGAGATTCTGGCCTCGAAAAAAGTGAAGCTCAGCGCCAAGCAGAGGAAGCAGCTGAGCGAATTGCGCTCACGGTTTCCCACCCATTCACTATTGGATCAGATCAGGCTAATGGAGCTGTTGGATCACCTGCCAAAGTGTTCCGATAACTTAAATAATCGGATGAATCACCTGCAATGCTTGCATGGAAAGAGTCTGAAACGGATGGCGAGACACCAGCGCGAACTGGGCCGTATCAATGAGAAGACCAAGAGCGTTATCCAAGATATAAATGACTTGGCGAGCATATATACAGTTTTGAATTACAACAGAAATAGAAAATGGTCGATTATACCCTCTCTCGAGCCCAACTGGCTGGAGCGCAAGGACGACTTTGACTTGAAATCGACAATTCAAATGTCGCACAAGAAGGAACTTCATACCATGGATGTGCGTCCTTCGTACATCTTGCAGCACGTATCGAGAATGATGCCAAACATTTACAACTACCTGCAGAAATAGGGGTTTACATGAAATAATTTATTATGCAAGAATTAGTCTAGAAGGCGCTCTACTTAAAAGCTAGCAATGCTCTACGGGCCTATGCTAATCCTCTCCAGCCATATGTACAATCTGCTTAGGTAAGTATTTACAGGGACGCACGACAACTATTCCAGCTAATAACTTGTGTTTGTGTGTGTGTGTGCTTGTATTTATTGTTTAGAACATCTTAGCTCATATGGCCTGCCTCTTTGCTTTAACGTTCCGGCTACGGACGCGTGAGCGTCAGTTGGCTCAACAGAAGCCCGGGTTGGTGTGCTCGATGATGCAGCGCTTGCAGTACTTCTTGACCGCTCGATAGCCCTCGATGGATATCTGGCAGTCCTGGATGTTGAGCTGCTGCAGGCCGCGACAGTAGTAGGCAATGCATTGAACGCCGCGGTCCGTTATCATATCACAATTGCGTAGGCTGAGCTTCTTCAGGTTGGGGCAGCTCTCGGCGAGGGCACGCAGACCCGCATCGCTCACGTCGCACTTGCCAATGTCGAGGGCGCGTAGGCGGGGACAGGAGCGAGCCAGCACGGTGATGGAATCGTCGCTGACTGCCTCGCAGCCGCGTGCATTTAAATAACGGAGCTTGTAACAGCGCCGTGCAATAACCTTCAGGCCCGCATCAGACACCCGCTCGCATTTGGCCACAGAGAGGTATCGCAGGGCGGCGCCCAGCTTGGCCAGCTCGTACAGACCGAAGTCCGTGATGTTGACGCAATCCGAGACGCTCAGTTCCTTCAGCGAAACGCAAAAGCTTGGCACGAACTTCAGACCCGCATCTGCCATGGAATCGATATGACGTATGTTAATTTACCTAATTGTGGTTCTCGCTCTTGAAGCTTACCTGTAATTTGAATGCAGCGTCGCAGATATAAATACACCAGCTGTGGACAGTTCTTGACCACAATTTTAAGGCCCATGTCGTCGATGGCCATGCAATCGGTCAGGTCCAGATACTGCAGGAGCAACCGACGCGGTGGTTCCATATGAGGATTTGGACTTATGCTGCTCACCTGACTGCAGCCTACATGCAAGAAGGTAATTTATTATAGCAGCTGCATTCCTCCGTTTCAAAATAACATTTGCCAACTTACCTGTCACATCTAGGTGCTGTAGATTGCTGCACTTGGTGAGCGCTTCGACCAACGCCTGATTGGAAACTTCGACGCAGGTCTGCAGCTGCAGATGCGTCAGCTCTGGACAGCGACGCGTCAGCAACTGCAGACCTTTGTCGGAGATGCGGCACCCATCGGCGAGCATAACGCGTTCGACCTCTGGGCAGGCGCCATTGCAACTCTGTCCACACAACTGGCGGAAGATCATCTTCAGCGTCTTGTCACCGTTGAGATGCTCGCCGCGCAGCGTGATGCACTTCCAGAGCACGGGGCGCCAGGCGAGCTGCTCAAAGCGGCGACAGACGCGTGCCACATTGCACAGCTCGCAGCTATCCAGCCAGCTGAGAATGCGCACAACGGCCTCGTCGGGCAGGCGGTCAAAGTAGGGTCCACAGCGGTAGGGGCCCTTCCGGTTCCAGGGTGGCGGTCCGATAGCTGTGCCATTGACCGTACCGCTGTTGTTGGCCAGCCCGCGGCGCGGAGTTGTGGTGGGCGTGCTGCTGGCGATGACGCCACCGCCAACTACGTTGGGGCTGCTGTTCTTTGTATTGCTGTTAACCACTATGCCCGTCGTACTACTCGGATGGTGGCCAGTGGGCGATGGCGACACCAGTGTGGCATAGCCCTGGTCCAGGCTGGGTGAAAAGCGACCCATATTGCACAGTCCATCGGAGAGGCTTTGCACTTTGGTGTGATGGTGGTCCAGCTGGAAAGCATTGGCGGGCGAATTCGTGCTGCGATTGAGCAGATAGCGATCCGAGCCGCTCGTCTCGCTGGGACTGGAGTTGCGCGGATGATGCAGACGCTCTATTAACATTAAAGCGAACAATTAAAGCTTTGTAGAGTATTCGTTTGGAATGGAATCAAACAGTGCTGATTTCAACTTTCTACTAGATATACAGATATATTAAAGGAATAAAGCAAATAATCTTGTGATACCGTCAGTTATGTAAGACCCTTATAATCCGAACTACTTGATACTTAAGTACTAATTTGAATTCTTTACTGTCTTTGCCATATAGATATAAATTGTCTTCTCACCTGGTAATCGCTCGTTGCCACTCCCGCTGCTGTAGTCCTCCAGGTAGTAGCGCTCGTTTTGGTACTGACTCGCCTCGGCACCCAGCGGCAGAGCACGCAACGCGTTGCCCAGATACAGAGACTCCATCTTCTTGTCCAGCAGATACTGGGCACTGCTGTTGCCATTGCTCAACACCGTGGGTACGCTGCAGCGTCCGCCTTGGGCTTGGCCACGCCTTCTGCTGCCGCCACCGCCGCCGCCAACATTGTTGTCGCTGGAGTCTTCGGTGTCGGCGCTATTGCCATGCAGCCAGTCCAGCGTCAGAAAGTTACGCGGCTGTGGCACTGGAGCTATGCTTCTGGTCGCTGGCGCGGGCATCGTCTGCAGCTCCGGCGACTTCTTCAGCTGCGCATGCCTGCCCACAGAGGCGGTGGAGTGGGCGCCATAGGTGGAGGAGGCCTGCTCGTGCCGCGTGTGCCGGCCACGCAGCTCGAATGTGGCCGCCTTCTGTTGCACCATATGCAACACTGCCGCAGTTGTGGCCGTTGTTGTTGGCGTCTGCTGGTCGCTGTGTGGCGTAGAGCTGCGCGAAGCACGGGGATAGAGGTCGGCGCTGGCAGCGGTATCGTTCATAGTGAGCCCGATACTTGGCGACTGTCGTGACATCTTATAGGCTTGCGGATCCAACGGGCTGGAGCTCAACGGATGCGGATGATGGTAATGCGCCGCCGCCAGTTGATCTCGCACCGCATTGCTCGTCCGTCCCAGCGACGCCAGTGGACACTCCAGATCTGTGGCACGTCGTGTGCCCGTCTTGTGTGACATTATTTCTTTTTCGTTATTATTATAGATTTTATTGTGTTTTATGCTGTGAGTTCCGCCTTGAAGCTAGAAGTCTGCAAAGATAGGTAGTAATAATTAAGTTATTATTTATACTGAATATGTTGAATTTATTTATTTAAAAGCTTGAATGCTTTAAATTAGAATAGACACAAAGTTCTATAGAAAAGGAAAGGATCGTTTTCTTGCGAAGCAATAAAGAGATAAAGACATGGAATTATTTAGAGATTTCGGATATATAATAAATCAAGGCAAATTAAAAAGATACATTTTGTGGATAAAGAAGAAGGATTGATTTATAATTATCAACGACATTCTCTCAATACTGTAAGCAATGATAGCTCGAGCTTCATCTAAGATATTCCAAGATTCCAGCAAAAGATTCACATTTGTTGCTCAGTTTTCTATGTGATTCGGCCACTTGGGCAAACTGTCTGCCAATGCCAGACACAAATAAATTGTAGAAACAAATTTATTAATTAGTGGCTAATGGCTAATGTTAAAAAGCTCAGCTTTGGTTGCCCTACTCGTAATTTTTCTTTTATACTAGTTTCAGCATTCGAAGATCAACATTTAAAAGTAAATTTTAATAATGTAAATCTATAAACTAATACCATTAATCTGTTATGTTAACACAAATTTCTTATTATATAAGATATATTAACTTAAAGTGTTTTTAATAGGGAAAAATTTAGAATAATCAGTTAAAGATAAATACTAAAAGTATGAATGGAATTAAGAGATAACATCAGCTTAGAAATGATTAGAATTAATATAAAGCTACATTCAGAATATACATTTTCAAAAATATCCCAGATCTTCCGTACAATAAACATTTAAATAAATTGACAATTCTTATACTCATTAAGTGAGTGCAAAATGGGAGTTTTTTTATAATATTAAAAGAAAGAAAAAATTTATTTTTAAAAAGCAAAAAATGGCCTTGAAATTCCAGAACAAGCTCAATTATTTATATACATATATATTTAATGTTATCTCATTGTTCACTTAACTTTAAATTTATTTTTTAAGTGAATCATCTCTGTGCAGCAGCAGCATTCAAAGAATGGAATTTGGGTCAGAAATAAAGAAACAAATAATAATAAAAAATCGTTTATGAATTATATTTTTAGCCCGAGCTTCGTTGGCCATGGGAACGAATTGTGCAGTGACTGTGTGGGCAGGAGCTCAAAGTGGATTTGCTACGACTCCAATTGGCAATTTATGCAGAGATACTTGTATGCGTATGTGTCTACGTATGCGCAAATCGAAATATCTACATGCATACGTATATTTCGATTGGGAGTGTATTGCATTTGACCTTTACAATAATTGATAGCGGAATTCTAGGCAATTTCTGCCCACGCCAGAGATTTCGGTTAACCTGATTAGCTATTCAAATACGGCGCCAAATAAATTTATATGTAGCTGAAATTGTTAACAATTTAACAATTAATAAGCAGCTTGCCCACGCCTCCAACCAATTATTCAGTTTATTTTTCTGTCTGCTTGATTTTACGGACACACGTATGCTGTCATAGAGTTCCCCCGCCATCTCCAGTCATAGGCCACAGCTTAAATATATATTTTTTCTATTTGTTTTTTTTTTTGTTGTTTCTTCTTTTTGGCATGAAACCAGTTTGGAGTGTCTCTTGGGACATTGGAAACTCTAATCATAAGCCAGGCGTGGGCTGTTCTAATGTTAGTCCGTGGCCATCTGCAGCTTAGCCTGGCCTGAAAGTCGACTGATGCTGCTGCTGCGGCTGCCGCTGCTGCTGCTGGCATTGTTTGTGCTGTTGTTGGTGTAACCTAAGACCTTAAAAGATGATGTTGAAAGTAACCCAATTCGGCAAATAGAACAAGGGAACAGCCATAAACATAACCGTGCGCCACCTTAGTCCCGCTTGTCTATAATATTTGTTTTTCTTCCATCTCCAGGCAGCTTTGCATAATTTTCTTACAGCCAAACAGACTCAACTATCTAAATAGAAAACAATAAATTTATTTCAAAATTTGTGGTTGCTGCTGACTCTGGCTAAATCTTCTTTAGATTTGTTTGGAATTTCTTGGGTTGGGCCGTCACGCTACACACACACACACATACAAACACACATCACACACACACAAACACACTCCTACAAAGTGGAGGCAATTGTGTGATGGGTCGCTCTTTCATTTGCCTACCTAGAGTCAGTTTTCGGGGCACGTAAATCAAACGCTGCTTACAAGTGGCTCGATTTCGAATCGGAGGTGTGCGTGAGTGTGTGTGGCTTTATTTTTATTGTAATCAAATTTGAAATTAATGTTTTTCCAGCTATGCCATAAATAAACATTATAACAATAATAACACTAGGCCGCATTCATAAGACAACAACAACAACTGAGCATTTGAGGCAGCAAGTCCAAAAATCAACTATATATATATATATATATATGTGTCTTGTCATTTGGCTTATGGCAGCTGATTAATCTTAGCATCTCCCAAATGGACGCCGCCTGTCGCGCCTCAAATGGAATGTCGCTCAACTGGTTCGCAGCGAACGTGTCCAAAAATGAGCAAAGGAATAGGCCCAGCGGCACAGCCGACACTTCAGCCGGCCAGACTTGGGAGTTCGACTCCATTTGAGAGCTTTTGCCATTAGCTTTCCATAACTCACAATAGTTAGACAATAAATAATTAATAATCAAATCAGCCGCGTGCGGCCAAAAGTGTCAAATGGCTTATTGGGCAACACAGCATGCAATTTGCATAAATTTACATCTGAAATTTATTCATCAGAATTCTGGGATGAGCCCTTAAGGGGCTATCGCTGACATATGCTCAACTTTTACTATTTTCAATGTGATAATAAATTAGATTTGTAATGATTATTGCAATGATAAAACAGTTGAGTAAAGTCGACCTGCTTTGAGAGTCAAATTAAATAGTTATAGATGACTTAAATATGTGGATGCAGGATTTAAGAAGGAATTTAATAATTGTAAAAGCTTAATGAAATATTCAATAATAAGCTATATGGACGATTTGGCCTTCAACATTTTCAATCAAGTTTCTTAATATTTCATTAATTTAATATTTTATTTCTTTTATTTTCCTTTCAAATTGCATTCGTTAGTATATAGATTATTCGACATCTATATTCCATTAAATTTACTTTTAAAAATATATTAACAGACTTCCCTCTCTATATTTGTTCGTTTAAAATTCTTCAGTAATTTTTGAACTTAGTTCACGTTAGGAAATTCAGTTCGATGTTGCCTTGGTTGGCACGTCAATGGCTATTCAATTAAATAACATTTTTGGCCATGCATTTTGTGGCGAAACCGAAAGGCCAGCACTTGAGCTGCGGCTATTGAAACTGGTCCTTGTCTGTGCTTAAGCTGCTCATATGCCAAGCCTCTCAGCGGGCTCAGCTGCTCAACAAGCAACAAGCACATAAAATATGACAACAACAAGTACTAATTATTTAATATGCTTAATGAACAAATGTCACCACGATGGTGGCCACAGTGGTGCAGCCACCAAAATGATTTGAACTGTTCGATCAATAATACATGATAATAATATAAGCAATAAAAATATTAAATAACAATAAAAATATATGCAAACGTATAAAATTAAAATTTTGTATGACTAAAAAAGAAACTATAGATAATGTAGAAAATGATTAATTACACTTAATTATATGGAATCTAAGTCTTAGAATATTTTATTATATCTCAATTGTTTTCGCCTATTTGTTATATTTTTTAACATTTTATTTCAAAAATCAATTTTTTATTATTTTTTTACAGTCTATTGTATATAATATTAAAAAAACACAATTGCTAATATTGAATTAAAATAAAATCAATATATTTTTATATTTAAAATTAAACCCTAAAGCTTTACTCAAATGCTGAGATTAATGTATATATATATATACATATGAAATATTTTCATATTTGTAGCTCAATTACTTTTTATGGTCCCAGCTAAAAATTGAAATAAATGCTTCTGACTTAATTTGCCTCACTGTGCGGCGTATAAAACTAATAACTGCTGTGCTTGCCATTTGTGTGGTGTTCGTTGTCTGCACATGGCTGAAATCTAACGCTAACACAGAAATTACTTGGCGCCACAAAACAACAACAACAACAACAATAACAACGGCAACAACATCACACATGCCAATGGAGCTCGGGGTATGGGCACCTTTTGGCCTCTATGGCATGGCACGCTGAGCGCCTGGCCCCAGTCTGGCCCGACAATCAACTTTGTGAACGTGTGTGCGTGTGGCGTGTGTGTGTGACTAGTTGTCTATGTGTGTGTGTGGCTACCGTGTTGCAATTTGCGCTCCGTGGGTTGGCTTTTTGCATAGTGTCAATTTTGATTTAGCAAAATGCTGCAGTTGCCGCTTGCTCTGTCAGCGCCCCGCCCGATAATTCCCAAGCAAATGGGACTCCTACACAAACACACACACACACACACACACAGTTATGTGTGTGTGTATGTGAAGTGGCCAGAAAGTGGGTGGCGCTGACTAGTTTTTGAGAAACAAGAAAAATATTTCTTGCAGCTTAACAAAAAGTGGGTGCAGCTGCCAAGCATCGAAACGCTGTTTGATTTTCTGCGTATTCCTTCATAACTGGCATAAAATGCAATAAGTTTCATTATAAATGTGACGCTATAAGTCATTTCATTAATGTATTTTTAGTTTTGACTAACGCGCAAATATCTAAACAGTAGGATTGCACAGTTAACACGGACTTTTATCAGTCATTTTATGATTTATGTACGATTTTCACTGGTTAAGTGACTGTCTTCAGTATGAATTGGTAAATTTTAGTTTTATTAAACGATTCTAGCCTAGTTTCATTTAAAGAATTCTTATAGACTGAGTTTATGAGATTTCTGTTTGTCAAAAAGATAAATAAAATGTTGAGGCAATATTTTATATTAAGAAGCGAATCTAAGAAACATATATACCAACACTTTCAAAATATTCAAATTTTTATTTTTATCAAACTCTTTTGACGCTTTATGTAAATGGGCATAAAAAGAATTGAAAGTTGTTGAGACTTTGGCATACTTAACGACTAGAAAGAGTGCAAAATGGAGTCCGAAACGGAATTTGGAATGTGTGAAATGAATATTGGAAATATGCTTAGGCACATTTTGGAATTGGTTTATGTAGATTGATCTATAGACAGACACAGACAACACACTGAAGATGACTGTCAGTGAATGGTGCTCATTAAAGAAGATCTGAGAAAGTGGGAATAAACCCATACATAGTAAAGATAGAAAGTCGACTATATATGCCCACTGATACAATTAGCCTGATATGCTAGGGCATATATTTGTTTTTAATTTATATTCCAGTTTAATTTTATTTTGCTTAAGTAGATATTTTCAATTTTCCCTGAGGCTTAACGATTTTTTCTTTATTAATCCATGATAGGCTTTCTCTCCCTCTCTGCTGGGATCATCAAAATTGGTAATACCCTACTTTTGACCACCAATTGAGAATATTTCTTAATGATTGTGTAGCATTTTATCATTATCTGAGCTTAAATTTCACTCTGGCCCGGCAGATTCATTAAAAAATGCAAACAATTTTTAGCCAAACTAATTAAACCGAAACTTATATAATGAAGCGTGAAGACTGAAGAGGCGAATGCCCTTTGCATGCCTTTGTGCCGCGCAATCTTTGGCTCCCTTTTTCGTTCATCATCGAGCGCGGCCAGTGGATGAAAATTGCCTGTCATTAATCAATGGAAAATAGTTACGATACTCGGCCTCTCTCCCCTCTCTCCCTCTTTCTTACAAACTCTCTGTCCGTCTCTTGCTCTATCTTATTTGAGTTTGATTGCTGCTGCTGGCTTGGAGGAATAATTCAAATTCCAATGCAAAGTCGAAGCAGACGAACCAGTTCGTTGCTTAAGTCTTTTGTTTTATGACCTCAATTTTGAACAAAGCGACAGGCGAAACAGTCAACTGTGCATAAACGCCACTTAACCCAAAATGTAATGTCCAACACAACAAAATAAATCACAACAAGCCCAAAAGAAACGGAAAGAAGCTGACTTACCGCAAATTACATGCTGTGCGACAGCGACTGCAGCAACAACAACAACAACAACTACAGCAACATTAGCAACAACAACAGCAACAACAATGGCAGCGGCCACTGTGAACGTGAATGATGGCGCATCTAATCCAAGACAGCGCATAAATCCAGGCCAAACTTAATCCAATAAAACTGTCGACTAAATGCAAACGCGACAAATGCTTGACGAGCGAGCAGACAGCGCTAATTTATTTAAAAGACTTGCCCGACTTTTGCCTAGCACGCGAAGTGGGCTAGAGCTGGCACTCTATGGCTATGGCTCTGAATCTGGCCTGGCAGCAAAATTTTAATTAAGACAAAATATTTGAAATTCTAACGATGACGACAACGAGCTCACTTCAACAAGCCAACAATTTGCCGCGCGCAATTTTTCAAATTACATTTCATTAGAGCGCGACAGAGCGAAAGAAAGTAAGAAAGACGCCGCAGCCGCAGCAGCAGCCGCGTGATGAGCAAGTGGAGAGAAAATACTCAGATGAAAGAGCAAAGAGAGAAAAACGAATGTAAAGCACCGTTTTGTCTGATTTCTGCTGCACACACGTACAGAAATTTAGATGCTGCGAGGCCACAACGACAACAGGTTATCTGTATCTTTGTATCTATTGTATCTGCGGGCTCGCAGCTCGCAGCTAGCTGATCACTGATGGCTGATGGCTGCCCGCATGCAACAACGCCCGCATAGGGTGACGCTTCGTGGCTTAGAACGCAACTCTTTTTGTTCTTTCTAATATGCCACACATAAATTGTTCTGTTCTACAAATTAAATTTTAAGTTTCGCTCGCTGCTGCGCTGCTAGGCAGAACCAGAACAAACGCCACAGCAACAGCAACATCAGAAACAGAAATGACAACAATCACAACAACAGCATTAACAGCAACAACAAGCGCAGCAACAACTATGTCAGTCACTTGGCAACATTGCCAACTAGCAGCGACAACATTCCAGCTACCTTTGCTGCCCGCCAGCCGCTCCCCTGCCGCATTCCCTCCGCGACATCTTGCAGCAGTCATCAAGCCCGTAACTAGCTGCAGCTACAAGTTGCCGTTTCTAATACAAAACTGTCGCTTGTGGCCGTGAGAGCTGCGAAACTGCAGTGCAACTCTCTGGCTTTGCCTCCGTCTCTGGCTCGGACTCTGGCACCATCGCTGGCTCCGTTCCCCCCCCCCCCAACCGTCCCCCAGCTGTGGCCAATGCTGGCAGCGGCAACAAAATAAAAATAATAAAAAATACATCGCATTGCATTTCAGTATTGCTTATTGCGCCGTTGCAGCGCTATGAAATCATATATTGTATGTGGCTAAAAAAGAGCCGAGCAACGAAAATTGTAGACAAGAAAGGTAAATCAGCAGACAAAGCCAATCCGAAGCGCGTATTACTCTGACATTTTATGAATTATTAAATAGCAATCATTTGATATCAGTTTAGTTAAATAAAATTGTAATTAATATATATATTATCATTGTTTGAAGATGATCTCCAAAAGATCTCCAATCAAATTGCAGCAAAATTTAAAAATATTTTAACTGATAAATTTTATAAATGAATGTAAGTATTATAAGTATTAATATAATATATATATATAAATCAATTTATAAGTTGTTATTGATTGGATGTTTAGCTGCTACTGATCTGCTATCTGAGCTACAAAGATCTGAATTAGAATACAATTAATATTTATATATATACATATCTTTAAAAGTGAGTTTGATCAATATCTACTGCAAAATATAAATATATATAAGATTTACAATTAAATTTTTAAAAGAAAATATTTTTTTATTTTTTTATTTATGCCAAGGATTTCCTCAAATATAATAAAATTTCACTCTGAAAGTCAAAAACTTTAACATTTAGCACCGTTTCTTCAATACTAAAATACAACTTGTTTCGCCTACTCTTTATCCAGTAAATAAATTTATTATTATTATTATTCATTTCCTGGCTTTGCAAACCGCATGGCATAGTTATTGTAGCCAGCCAAAGCATTTAAAAGTTTGTATTGGAAATCTCATGAAATCGACGCGCGGCTTTTCCATGTCTGCGACGGCGTCGTTGACGATGTTGTCGGCTGCTTTTGGTTTGAAAGCTTTTTGGCTCTGATATCCGAGGCTTGGGAGGAGGGGGGCAGCAGTAGGGGGCTTTGATTGCGGCTGCGGGCCATGGCTGACTGGACTGGAACGGACCGGGCAAAGTTGGCCAGCGTCGGCTGGCTCGGGGCTGGCTTGTCATTGCAATGCGCATATGTTGACATTTTTTATAAAAATACTTCAAATTGTGGCTAAATGCATTAAATGGCTGTGCCAGGCGGGCTAAAACTATGGCCTATGATATTTTTTGCGAGACGATCAAGTTTGTCGCTTAAGTCTTTTGTTTAGCCACGGACATTTGGAAAGCTGGCAAGCAGCGGCAGCAGCAGTCACTTGTCTCTTGTGGTAGCCTGGCAAGGAAAGTGCTTTGCTCAAATGTCATAATGTTATGTCAAGTCTTGGACAGATATCAAATTAACAATTTATTAACTTTTAACCTTTCGAGGCAACATGAAATACAGAAAATACAGAAAAAAAGACCATATGCTTTCCGCGTTGCTGGCAAAACATAGCGGATGCCTGCCAGGCATTCAAATAACAGACACAAAGCCAAGCAACCATTTGGCACACAGATGGAACAGCATGGGGTGAACACATGCATATATGTATATTATATTTATATATAGATATAGATACATGCATATATGTACTAGATAATTGTATGTATTCGAGTCGTATGTTTCCCAGAAAGGGAATAGACTGAAAGTCATACTGTGCCGATCGGGCTGTAATTGATGTTTGCTGCGACTGTTCGCATTGCAAATGAGTATTATAAAATAAAATTAAATGGCAATTATCATATCCGTTGCCCAGGCGCGCAGTCTGAATGGCCCGTAATGAGAAACTAACTAGCATTGGTGGCTGCGTTAATGTTTATAACTTTTTCGCTCAGCGCATGCAGATGTGTGTGTGTGTGTGTGTGTGCGTCTGTGTATGTATGTACCAGTTATGAAAGCAAAAAGTAAAACAACAACAACAACAACAACGCTGCATGCAGCCTGTTACTTATAATGGGCGTCTATGCAGATCAACCAGTTGCTGCAGCAGCAGCAGCAGCAGCAGCAAACGCTCTGGCTGTCTGACTTCCTTTACGTATAATTTGCATGCGAAATTGCCAGGCAGCCAGAGAGGGTGTGCGTGTGTGTGTGTGTATCTGTGAGAGCGCGAACGAGTTATGGGCAAAGTGGTGCATGTATAGAAAACCACAACAGCCGCACAGCACAAATGCAAAAAAAAAAAAGAATAAATAAAAAAAAGAACAACAAATATTTCTTTGAAGGTGTGATTTTAATGTGACAACTTTGCAACTGGTTTGGGCCAGTGCAGAGTCGAAGTCGAGCCTCATCAGGGGTAAGGAGGATGTGCAATAATTTACCAAGTTAAAGGCTGTCTAGGATATCCGTGGAGCTGCAATTATTCCTTTAGAACTTTACGTTCTAGCACCATAAAAAAAGCGAAAGATTTTTGTTATTTCTTTTCAATTTTGCGTTTACTGAAGCCACACAAAAACAAGAGAAACAGCGACAGAGAGAGAGAGAGAGAGAGAGACAGAGAGAGAGAGAGAGCAGTAAGAGAGAAAACCTGAATTTGAATTGCAATTTAATAAATAGCAGTTGCTACCTTTTTTATACACGTCACTCGTTTAGTTTTCATTTATGCATCGCACAGCTTTTCATTATTTGGCAGTTTTTGCGGCTTCATTAAATTCCGTTTTAAATATATATACACACACATGTGTGTGCGAGTGTGTGTGTGCGTTTTAATTTCCTTTTGCTATTCCATTTCACACAACTTTTCTCTACTTTATTTTTATTGCAAGCAAGCTGAGATTGTGTGTGTGTGTGTGTGTGTGTGTGTGTGCGCGCACGTATGTGTGCGCTGATCTTTCACTGTGGCTCTTTTACTTTGCTTTATGTTATCTTTTTTGCTGCCTTTGCTTCGAGCACAGCACCAGCAACCACTACACGGACGCACTATACACGCTCGCTCGCTCGCACTCTCGCTCACACGCTCAGTAGCTCGCTTACTCGCTCGCTCACTCACACACACGCGCAGGCAGGCACGCAACGTAATGCGGCGCCTCAAGATTCAGTTTCATCCGCAACGACACTGCACGAATTACAGCGCACGGCAACAGGTAAATGGCAACTGAGCATGGCATGTGGCTCGTCGCCCAGCGACCGAGCCTCTTTGAGCTGCGGCCGTGCTCAACATGGTGAGCGTGAGTCACAGCTCCTCAGCTCTGCAGCTCTGCTCACTGACTCTCTCAGCGATCTTCTCTTCTCTGTCGACTGCGACTCTTTGCTGGGCGGCGTTGCCAGTAAAAATGAAAAACTCGGACAACAAACTTGCGGCATCGAAGTGCTTCAACTAAACAATTAACAATAAGTAAATAAATAAATAATTGTAAGCAAATAATTGAATATATCAATATTTATATTTATAGTTAGCTTATTTTATTTATATATATAATGCAATATAATAATTATTTTTTATAATTTTATAATATTTATTAAGAAGTCTGTAAATATTAAATTAAAATTGAATGCTTCACGCTTAATACTATATTTTATTAATATATTTTAATAAAACTATATCTCGACTTTTATGCAATATATATATATAAATATATATATATATATATAGGCGTGTTAAATCAATTTAGTTACAGTTCAGTTACTGCAGATTCGTTCCGAGCTCCTTTATATAATATAGAGTATATACTTATGGGGTGTTCATTAAGTAATTTTTTTTGAACAAGTCAAGTTGGTGCAACATTTTGTTAAGGTTACTGGAATAGTTTATGTTTAGAGCCTTATCGAAGGTGGACGATGCGAAACTGCTTTTTCGGCATATTTTAGTGTCGAGTGAGGAGAAAATAATGTGATATGTACGAAGAAGATGTGCTGACCGAAGTACTTGTTCCGGTCTTTGCCAAATTTTTGTATGGAAAAATTTTTTAACCTCAAATCAGGGCCTCACAAACGAGTTAGATCAGTTTTTTACCAGCAAGGATCAATAGTTCTAAGTTAAACTGCTCTGCAAAAAGTTTTTAAATTTTTTTAAATCATTACGCATTGGTGTTGTGTGATGTGTTTCTTTTTGCTTGATTGACCGTTATAAAGAGAAGTAAGTTCTAGTGGACCGCTTCCGTCAACCTCTAAGCTATAGAAGAAAATTTCGGTATTTTTTTTTACATATTACACAATCTTTATTTTAAAAGTCGAAGAAGTCTTTTCTGGTTTTAACCAATTCAAAGTTTGTATTGCCAAATGACTATCGTTGCTTGCTGGGTGGTTCAGCCTTTTACTACCTTGATAACTGTTCCCAAGGCCTTGATAGCTTTTCCTTTCAAGTTGTCAAGACTCACCAGCATTTCACTAGCGGACTCGCCCGCATGTCCAAGAGACTCCACCTTATTGCCCACTGAGATGACGACCTTCTTTAACGTATTGTTGAACAATGAATTCACGTTGTTCGGAAAATGCAACAGGAGCAGAACTGTAATTGAAAAGCAATAATTTTGTTACTCGACTACTTGCAGGATTCCTTCAATTCCAACTTGAACGTACTGCCAACGATTGCATAAGCCCGTAAATAATTAGCCATATTTTCGTTGTAATGTTCTGGTCGACAGCAAAACGAACTCTGATACCAGCTTTTAGCAGATCTTAAAAGTCAGCTTGTTCTTAAATCGAATTCGTTATATATAGTGTAATATTTTAATTTCATTCAAGATAAGCTGAACTGGAACCACTTGGGGTACATAGTGCTGATGTGAAAGCGTCTTAGATATCAGTCTTAGATATGATGATAATGTATGTGCTTATTACATTATATATATTTCCGATTTTAAGAGTCTCATTCATATAGAATAATTTATATATTGGAACTTATAGAGTCTCACAACCTGACAACAGCGCTCAACTATCGCTTTTTTGTTCCTTACGATTAAATTAAATTGAATATATTTATACTTATTCTGGCTCTACTTAGTAAGTAGGAAGTAAAATGTTTGTTTAATTAGTTTTAAGTCGTCTTGCGCTACTGAAGCTTATATCCGCTGCTTTCAAGTTTCAGATACTTTCCAGAGCTGCTGCTCCTTCAATGGGAGATTGTTTGGTGAAAATTCTGTGCTACTTTTGCACTGGTCACACGTTCGAGCAGGCCAAGGCATTTCACCATAGCATTAATAAATATCCCCACAGGCCAAGCCGCCTTGCCCGAAGAGCGAAGAGAGGAGAGAGCGAGAGTGAACAAGAGAGCACGGCCGAGCTAAGCGCAAACGAGTGTGTAAAGCGGCTCATCGAAACTGTTATTGCGCTCATGGCCAGCAGCAGTCGAAGAAAGAGGCCGAAGAGCACAAGTCAATATGGAAATGTGTGTCTGTGTGTGTGCGCGAGAGAGTTGGATTACATGCGAGCATGCGCAGTGCACGCCTCTCCCACCGATCGCTCGCTCGCTTCGCCTCTTTTGTTTGCAATGGAATTTCTTTCTTTTCATAAACATGTTTCGAGCACACATTCAATGCTGCTGCTGCTGTTGTTGTTGTTGCTGTTGTGGTTGTTGTTGTTGTTGTGGGCTTATTACAGCATTTATGAGGCAGGCGGCTTGGGCAGCATTTGTTGAAGGAGCACTCGCTCAACCGCACACACATAAGCCAAAGTGGCATAAAACAAGTTCAGCAGCGTCCACGGCTCTGTCTCTGGCTCTATGGCGGTGGCTATGGCAGTGGCTGTGGCTGTTGCTGTGGTTCTGTCTTCGGCTTTGGCTTCTTGAATGACTGCGGCGCAGGAATGCAGTGTTGTAAATAGTTGCAGCAACGGCGACGTCGACATTGTTGGCTTGGCTCGGACGCCGAATCAGAGCAAGTCAAAGCCAGAGTCAGCCAAGGCAGCAGATCGCGACAACGATCAGAGCACAGAATACAGAGCCGCAGACACAGCCAGAGCCAGAGTCAGAGCCAGAGCCACTGGCCACGACAACAGCAGCAGCAGCAGCCAGCAGCGGCAACAGCAGCGGCAGCAATGAAAATTGCTGAGAGCGCCCCGAGGGCTTCCACTTGGACTTGGACTGGGCCTGGATCTGACCAGGTCTCAGGTCCGGGCCGTTTGTTGTTTCCAGCAACATTGACCACGATCGATAACACTCACACACACGCACACACTCACACACACACACACATAGAAGACTGTATGAGTGCCTCACATGCTAGTCACTGTTTATGTTTATGAATCGTATTGCAGATATTCACATCGGGACGGGAGTACGGCATTATGCGTTTATCTCAGAGGGTTAATATTTTTTCTAGACCCCGCATTCTGGAGTTGGTAATTAAATCGCAAGAAGCTGATAATGATGCAACACACGAGCGCACGAGCGGGCAACAGCAAAAGGGTTTCTCCTCTCCACACTCACTCACAATTACAGCCCCAAATATGCCCTCTAGGAAATTATTCATGATAACACAGATTGCATTGATTGATTGCGCGCGCCTTGCCTGGGCTCGGCACAGTTGGACTTGATTCCGACTCCGTGCGTCGGCCGGTCCGATCGCCCTCCTGGTAGCAGCCACTCGGCCTGAGTTATTTGAGCTATTAAATGTCTGTGATTTGCACATAAGTTACTGCTCCGATCTCTAGATCAATTGTTGGCAGCCCAGGCGCTTCCACACATGCCTGCTGCCCCTGTGGTTATTGTGTACACCGCGCCACAAATTACTGCAAACCGAATCGCTCCTCTCAGCTCTGTATCACGATCACACTATCTTCCTATTTTTAAACAAAGAAGGCAAACAATATAAACTAACAAATTGACATTAATTTGCCAAGACTTTGTAAAGCTGAAAAAGCTTAATAATAATTATAAACAATAAAAAATGTATAATAAATAAATATATTTTTTTGCAGAATATATTTAAGAGAGAGAGAGCCTTTATTGAAAAAAAAAGGATTGATGGATTTAATTTAATTTAATAAATATATTAAAATAAATATATGGAAAAAAGAACATAAGACTTTAAAATTCTTAACAATATTGAAGAAACTTGGGGTAGTAGGTACTAATGCCATACATTCAGCAACCATTCTCAACTCATTCGCGATAATTAATTTAAGTATTTAAATCATAACATTATTAATATGTTGAAGATAAAAATAAAAAATGCATATAATGTGCCTTACAATATTTTTTTTTATTAAAAACTTTCAACATTTGAATTATTGTCTACTTTTACTGTGTCAGTTCTTGTCGCTAACTATTTAAGCCAGCTTCGATTTCATTTGCGAATTTCGGTGACAACACAAAGGCTCGCATGTAGACGTCAACCTGAATCTGGTTGAAGGCACTAATTCGTGATCGTTTAGCAACGGATTACCTGGCGGCTTGTCAATACTTTGATTATACAATATAAAGCAGGCAGCGTCAAGTTGAACTGTCAATGGCAACTCGAAGGTATTTATAAACCACTCGCAGAAACCCTAAAAATATGCACTGCTCTTTACTGTTCGACTCCAAAATGTTTTTGGCCCCGTTTCGTTCGAGTTGAACAACCGGGACGGGGCCCGAGGGTAGAGCTGATTGGGGGGGAGCGAGCGTAGACAGAGCCAAATATTGGCACAGATGTGTGTGAGCGTGCTTCCAATGCATTGGTGGCGACAAACGTCGTCCATTTCAGCTATCGATCAAACAGACGCACAGCCCAATTGCCGAGCAGCGGCGTCTGCCCCACAGATTGCTTGGCCTGTGGCCCGTTGCCCCCTCGAGCGAACGCCCCTGGAGGCAGTTTGTGCATTCGCACAAATGCTAACATTATGCTGTGGAATTTCTGGCTGGGCACGCCATGGCACCAAACACATTAAAAGCACACTAATCTATATACATATACGCAGCCCGGGCAACTAGCCGAAGGGTTGCCTGCCTACCTTTATGGCGGAGAATTGTGTTGTAATGCCGAGTCTATAAAAGCTTTGACATGTGAGCGCGAGCGTTTCAGTTTGGCTTCAACGCGTTTCAACGTTCTGTCGTCCTGTCATCCTGTCGTGCCTCGCGTCCGCGTCCGGGTTCTCGCCGTCACCGCATCCTAGCGCCAGCTCAAAGAAACAATTAAAGCATAACCGCCGAGCGGAAGGAAGTGCATACCACAAGTGCTTTCCCCACTTATCCTTGCATGCCAGTCCAATTGCAGAACAAATTGTAACAAAGTTTTAAGACTCGACCCCCAAGACCTACTTTCCGCCGTGCTCCTCCGCTGTGCCCCCCATGTTGGCCTCGCCTCGCCTCGTGTAAAATGAAAGCTGAAAATTTCCTCAAGTACGGCGCTCCTTTGTACAACTTGAAAAGTACTCGCGCTCATTCGCAAGCCCAACCGCACGCTGTCAGCAACAGTCAGCCAAATAACTTCGCATCTCTCTTGACCAACGAGAACTTGCGGCATCTGCCGTCGCACCGCGCATCCGGATATTCCGACAGGGAGAGCATCTGCAGCTTGAGCAGCGCAGGCGGCCGAGTTAAAAGGCGATCGAGGTAGGTGCCCAGACCACGTGCAATTAATTATTTATTAATCGGCTAAGAATTGCGAAATGTCAAATATATATATATTAAATATATCTGAAAATTCAAATACCTGTGTAAAATATGAATTTAAATAATGCCAAAAGTATGCAACGAAATCAGAGATGTTCATATATTAATTATTATATATATATAATTATATATAAAATAAATATATATATATATAAAATTATAAAAAGGAAATCTGGAAATATATAGTTTTATGAATAAATATATATAAATGAAATATCCGTCATCTCGTACTTACAAGGCTTAACTGAATTTAGTTGTATAGCTGGATTTACATAATATATATATATACTTCAGCAACTTTTTATCTTTAGTATTCCATTTTTGCTCTCACTAAATATCAATTTATTAGTATATTTGTCTTTTGTTTACATTAACAAAGGTAAGACTTCTGTTACCCCTTTTCCTTGCCATGATATATACGAATATTTAAGTGTGAATGTGTGCTAATGTATGCCATGTAAAGAGCCTACCTTACCATATATATTATGTTATATGTCCACTTCACTCTTAAATGTAGAACTAATAATTATATGAATCAGAATGAAATATCCTGATTTAGCTACCTTCGCAATACTTTTCGATAGAAAAGTGAAGAGCTTTCTACTTATCGAATATCGGATTGCCTTGCAGATAAGCCATATACATTTTCAGAAATACTATAAGTGAAATAAAACAAAAGAGTATATAAAAGATCAATTGGAATTTGAACAAGGATTTATAACTATAATATATTGTTAGTCTATTATAAGTAAGCCGTGATACTTAGATTAACAATGTATTAATAATAAATTAACCCTAAGTTGAGTTATGTGAAATAGTAATTCGATCAAATTTCTCTTAAAGTATATTCCTATATCAAATTAAAAGACTTTAAGCTGTTATCTCTCTAAATATTTATATGAATTAAATGATCAATGTGATGCAAACATTGAATATCCTGCTCAGAGGTATAGAAAAAATGAGGAAAACACGGCGAGTCCACTGAACCGTGACGTGTGCACACATGGTCAAAAATATTCCTGTGTATGCGTGCAGAGGGTTAGAGGACTAAACACATTTGTATTTTGGCCAACTTGTTGTCCCGGTAACCGTTCCGTAGCCCGTGGCACAAGTGCTGCATTTGTCACCCCCAACGAAAAGACCAGCCTCAGTTCTAGTCCAACTCGCGTACCATGCGCTTTCGTAGGGATACATTTTTCAGAAACTGTATAAAAGTTTCGTAGGTTGTGATTTCTTCTAGATGTAGAGTACAAAAGTGTTGTGTCTTTCCTTGTTCGCAACTTTAGAAACTTCTCGATGAAGTCCTCGAAGGGCATTAGCAAGAAGAGCAAGACCATGGACTACACAAACTATGCGTACAACGAGGCTGTGGGCCGCCTGAAGGTAATGCTGGCCGACAACTCCTATGCAGCCACGCCCAAGGGGTTGGGCAGTTCATCGGCCTATTTGCGCAACTTCAACGAGGACTCAGGCGATAATTTCTCGGACAACTTGTCGGTAGGTCCAGCTGAACTTCCATTGACTTGATTTGCTTATGACTCGGTGCTTGCCTCAGGTCATCGAACGACCCGTTTTCTCGGACATTTCCAAGTACTTGTCGCCCAGCCAGAAGTCACGCATCAGCGCCTATCGTCCGAAGAAGAGCTACACCTCTGGCTATCTCTCGGCCTCCAAGGAGAATCTAGCCGCGACTCCGACTCTCTATCCAGGCAACATGACCATGCCCACTCTGCCCACGGACAGTGTGCAGGCTCCGGTGGAGATCTTCAGCTTCATAGAGAAGCAGGAGGATTACATCGAGCAGCTCGAAAAGGAGTCCAAGTACTGCCGCAGCGAGCTGACCAATTTGTTGGGCAAGGTGAAGGACGTCATCAACGAGAATGAGCACCTGACGGAGAACGCGCGCACTGAGCTGGCGGCCCTTGGCAGCGGCGCCTCCAAGCCCTCGCCCCAAGTCCCACAGACCACCACGAGTCCCTCCTCGGACAGCGACGAGCACTTGCTCTATGGGGGCCGCAAGACCCCAACCACGCCACGCAAGAGCAACCTGAAGCCGCAATCTCCACGCTACGCCAGTGCGCCCAACATCGTCTACGAGGCGCGCATCAGTGAGCTGGAGGCGGAGCTGATGCAGGCCAACATCGACCTGAAACGCGTGAAGACCGAGAACGAGGAGCTGAAGCGCAAGCTGGCCCACACGGATCCGCTCACCGCTGTGGCTACCTTGGGCAGCGTCAACTGTGAGACGCATCGCAAGCAGCTGGAACTGCTGCAGCAGGACAAGACTGCCTTGGAGGAGTCTGTGCGCCAGCTCCAACGCATGCTGGATGAGGCCAAGGCGCAGAGCCACAACAGCGCCAGCTCCAAGCGCTACATAACTGATCTGGTGCAAATGGAGCGCTCCCAGGCGGAGGTAAGTGCTTCCAAAGCTATTCATGGACTCAATTCGAGTCTGGTGTCAACCATATGATGTAATCCTTATCGTAATGACCTTGATTCCAGCTGGAGGTGCGCCACCTCCGGGATGAGCTCGATAGGCAGCACGAGCGCGTGCGGGAGCTGCAGCACGAGATGGCGCGTCGCTTGGCTGATGAGCGGGCCAGTGCGGAGCGGCGCTACAATAGCCAGGTGGATCAGCTGGGCGGTGACCTGAGCAGCCAGTGGGAGCAGGTGGCCAAGCTGCAGCTGGAGCTGGAGCGCCAGAAGCGCTACGAGACCGACCTCAAGCGCGACGTAGCCAATCGCAACTCCCAAATAGAGGAGCTCAAGATGGAGCTGCGCGCCAACCGCACCACCTTCCTGGCCGACATGGCCCAGGCCAATGCGGAGAAGCAATCGCTGGAGCAGGACATTACCTCGTTGCGCCTACAGCTCGATCGCGCGGCTCGGGAATCCAAGACGGAGGCAGCTCGTCTCACGGCGGAGATCAATTCGCTGCGCCAGCGCTTGGATCGTGGCGACGCCGATCTGCTGCACTCGAAGCGCGAGGTGCTGCGCCTCAACGATGAGATTGCCAACCTGGAGAAGGAGGTACTTGACTTGACTGTGCTATACATCTATCGATCTATGATAGTTATAAACTGAAATGATATTTGCAGCTGGCCTATGGGGAGATGAAGAACGAAATACGCCCAACCAAAAAGGACCTGGACAAGCGCATCTCAGAGATGCAGGAGAAGCATGGTATGTGCAGCTGTTCTACAATATATGTCTACACAGATGCCATTCCTAGACACCATTAGAAACCTTTCTCAACTCAATTAACTAAACTCCTCTCAAGCACCTACTCTCTTGGTAGTCCGACACTTTCTCTAAACTCTGGTTGAGCTATTGATTTTCATATTGTGCGCGTGAATATTCCCAGGCTACTTGTCTTTGATTCGAACTGCAATCAAACCTCTATCAAAAACCAAATATGTATATTTAACGTCAATAGTTTATCCATGAGTTTGTCTTGTAGCGCGTTGCCTTACCCCTAATGATACTCTTTATACTCGCACCTCATCCACTAATAACTCACATCAATCTGTCTGTCTGTCTACTCTTTGTAGCGGAAACGGTAAATGAGCTCGAAGAAATGATAACGTCTCAGAAGCAACTCATGGATAAATTGACGGGCGAGTGTAAGACCTTAACCGGCAAATTAGAGGATACGACCTATAAGCACAAGTAATTATCAACTGCATTTTAAAGCTACCTCTTTCCCAGGCACTCAATGCAATATCTATTGTGCAATCCACCTATATTATTAAGTAAGCATTTGTAGTTGAACTCGTGAGCTCGACCTAGACTTGGGCAATTGTTTTCTCTTTTTGGCTCGCATCGAAAGTCTTGCAGGCTTCATCTCAAGTAGTTTCACCCTTGCATTACGTCTAATCAACCTCTAACACAGCAACCAGCATATACTATATGAAAATTGAACACAACGCAATATGAAATTCATGGCCAGCCACAGAAATAGTCAAATATTCATTTTGCCACACCCAGCGCAATTTATTTTGTTTTGAAATTGAGATTCGTAAACCACAAACAACTGACACTGGATTAACACGCTGTACTTCTTCAAACCTCTTTTGTGCTGCCTGCCTGCGTCACTCTGACATTTGTTAAATTTAGAACCAGTGTGCGATTATGCGATGCCAACAACAACAGCAGCCACCACACCAACTGCAATAAACGCACCTTTGGCCACACAATCGATGCCAATGACAACAACTGCAACAACATCAGCAGCAGCAGCAGCAGCGGCGGCAACAGCAGCAAGCGCAGGCGAAAGCGTGTTCACTTTGCCGCCTGAAGTGGAAAATTTAGATGAAACCAAGCCCATGGACGAGCATGTTGCTGCTGTTGACAATGATGTTGCCGGTGATGCTGACAATGGTGACGAGATACTGAGGAATATAATCGAAAGCAATAAACGCTTGGCCAGCGAATTGGCCAAGATGCCGCCGTTGCCAAAATTCACCAGCTACAATACGCACAGAATGCACAGCAGCAACAGAAGCAGCAGCAAAACAGAGACAACGACAGCAACAACAGCAGCGTCAGCAGCAGCAACAACAATGGGCGCCAAGCCGAAATGCTTCTGCCCCAATTTTATGCGACACAAGCACGAGCATGAACACGTTCATACAAAGTCAAAGTCAAGGCGCAGCGATATTAGCTCGACATGTTGCAGCAACAACAACTTCAACAACAGCAGCAGCAGCAACAGTCGCAATCGAGGAGCTACAGCGCGCACACAAACCCCACACAGCAAGAGCATGCATTGTCACGCGCATGAGTTCACCCTAGACACACACCACGAACACTACCACCAACAGCAACAGCAACAGCAACAACAACAACAATATTGCACAGCACCAGCTACATCAGCAGCAACAACATCAATTGCACCTGCAGCAGCCCAGCAGTTGCCCAGCTGCTGTCATCCATGCAAAACAGAGCTGTTGCCTTGGCTGCAACAGCACCTAGTTTTGAACCAGACCATTAGCAGTGCCAATAGCTGTCAGGCCCCATGTCAAAGCTCGCATTTGACGGTGGACACTGAGACAACAGCAACTGCAACTGCAACTGCAACACAAGCAGCAACAGCAACATGCAAAGGTCGCAACAGCAATGCGCTAAATGCCAGCATCAAGCCGAAGCTTTACTTCGAGCAACTGTTGCAGCGCGATGGCTGCCACAAGAAGCCACGCCCACCAGTCAAAGTCGATGTCAACGTGCGCTTGGTGCCCAAGCAATCGAAGCAGTCAAAGCCCAAGTCCAATGCACTGAATGAAACATTCGTCAAAGAGCTGGACGCAGTGGCAGAAGCCCTAAACCAGACCTTTGTAAAGGAATCCTCGCCAGAGTTGGCCAAAATCGACGAACAACTCGCCCAGTTCGAGGATGCCATCGATGACGACGACGACGACAACCAGGAGCAGGCCACCAAACTTTGATAATGTTAATATACCCAAAACAGTACTACAATAATCCATTCTGAAAACACTCCACCAATCGCCTTTCGATTTGCATAGATAAAAATCAAATTATTCTTTCAGTGTATTTTGTATGCGCTATAGAAATATTTATATTTTGATTTCGTTTTACAATTATTTACAATTTTTTCTGAGAAAAGGCAACAATTTTAATTTAAAGCTTACATAATTCTTTTTGGCTGTTAGTGCGCGTTCCAAAAGTTAAAGGAGTATATTGGTTATCTGCAGCTTCAGCTGTTATGATAATGTTTTCGTATGAATTTATTTTTCCTTACACAATGAAACATCACATTTTGTTATTAATTTGATATGCTTAAAGCGATGAAAATATGTTGGTTAAATATTACTTTACTTAAAATATATATCTTTTTTTTTTACCTTTAAAAAAGTTAAGTTAGCTAAAAAAGGTTATTGTTGTTGATTTTATATTTGTTATTTAAACTGTGTTTTTTCTTTTCCTTCGATAGACCTCAAATTTTCAGGAATTATAATGCAGGCGATAGCCATTGGTAACTAAGAAAAATAATATATTTGGGGATTTTGACATGATGACAGTAAATCTTGTTTTGAGTTCAGAATTTATAATTTTTAAGATTCTTATAATTGTGGAACAGCAACCATGTTATGCCTGTATTTATTATTGCATACACCTTATATTTATAAATATATGTGTTAAGTTAATTAAGTTTTCTATTATTATATTATATACAATTTATATTTATATTTAACATCACTTTGTATAACATTGCAAAGTTTCTTAAAATGTAACCAAGAAGTTTTCAATACATCTATAAAAACACTGCTTCAAATATTACAAAATTTACTGTTCGATTTTTATAAAAGTGATCGATTTTAAAATTTATTTAAAAAAAATTATTATAATCACAATATTTTATTCAAAATATAGTCTCTCTCTATTTTTAATTACCTCATTCTTATATTGTATAATACATGTCTAGTCTTAATCTAAATCTTGGATGGACTGTGAATATTTTTCTTATTATGTTGTTATATTTTATTGTATATTATTGTTATATATATTATTTGTATTATATATTGTTATATTTTATTATTATATATTTTTATATCTGTTTTTTTTCGCACATTTTAATATCAATTTGTAAATATCTCATCTTCTCAGTCAAGACAAGTTACAACTGCGAGCTACAAATGAGCAGCTCATGGCACGTCTGCGGCAAATCTGGTGTAAATACAAGTCACAATTAGTTCACAATGGCAATAGCGCTAACGAGCTCAGCTCCGAAGAGCCAACACCAAATAATGAACGTAATTGTTTATCGAAAATGCACCCACTTGACACCTTCCAGGTAATTGCCAATTAAGAATTGTATTTGACTAACGAGCGTTCTCTTTCTCTCTCTTTCCTTTCCCTCTTTCTCTCTCTCTCTCTCTCTCTCGCTGTCTTTCTCTATCTATACATCTATCTGCCACCCTCTATGCATAACTTCAGAGAGGAAATATCTGCTTTACAATCGAATCTAGAGTATTTGTCCAATCGCATGTTGAGCAATGAGGAGCATATGAGTAAATTAGATACCACACCGCATGATTATACTAGCTTAGGCGCAGGCAAAGGTAAATCTTGACAGACCGCATTTCCCATTAAGAACACACACAAGCCATTGCCTTTGCCAGTGACTGGTCCAGAGGATGCGCCAGGCAGCAGCAGCTATTAGCTAATACAAACATACATCATACTGAACACCGCATTTACACTTGATCCTTTCATTCGATTGGCCTGCAACACTAATCAAAATTTCTGTGACTACAGCCGCATACGACTACCAGCCGTCCACATATGGCACAGCAATCGAACCCATACAAAGCACCCCACAACTACACAACAACGCTGACGACGACTACAGCAAGCCGAGCAACAGCTACAGCTACGACGCCCCATCTGGAGGAGCAGCAGCAACAGTTGCCGACAACAGCAATGGAAACGGCAACGGCAACACAGCTGCTGGCGCAGCTGCAGGAGCGCGCAAGGGCAGCGTCAGCAATGGCGGCGCCAGCGCCAGCCTCCTGCCCGAGAGCAGCCGCAGTTATGGACTCAACGATAACGATGACGAAAATCTCAAGGACAACCTTGGCATGGGCGAAAAGCAGCAACAGCAGCAGCAGCAACAGCAAGAGTTGGAGCAACAACGCGAGCGGCAGCGCGAACGCGAGGAGCGAGATCGGGAGCTACAGCAACTGCGGGAGCAGCGCGAAAAGCGGGAACGAGAACGCGAGCAACTGGAGCAGCAAGCCCAACTCAATCGACGCTACAGCAATGGCGAGCCAGAGCAACAGCAACAGCAACAACAACAACAGCAACCACAGCAGCAGCAACAGCAACCACAGTCACAGTCACAGTCACAGTCACAGCTTGGCGATGCGAACGTCAGCAACGCAGGCAGCGCCAATCTTGCCGCCTACAACACAGACTACAGCGCCTACGACCAGCAGCAGTACGATGCGAGCGGCTACGATCCCAGCGCCTATGCCCAGCAGCCATACGATGCCCAGCAGTATGGCTACGATGCCAACGCAGGCTACGACTACAGCGGCGCTGACTATGGCCAGTCTGGGTATCAGTATGATGCCGCGCCAGACGCCGCCTCAGCCAACCAGCCGCAGTATCAGCCAACGGCAGGAGCCGCCGCGGACTACACCCGATCGCCCCCGCCGACGGCGACGTCGACAGTCGCAGCGCCTGCAGCAGCAACAGCAACAGCAGGAGCAGGAGCAGCAGCAGCAGCAGCTGCTGCCGGCCCAGCTGCGAGCCGACCACAATCGCGCCCGAGCAGCGGAGCTGTGGGGTCAGCAGCTGCAGCTGGAGCCCTCGGCGGCGGCAGCAGCAAATCCACTGTGCCACAACAGTCTGCCGCGCCAGCCACCGGCAAGAAGTAGCTGGAGTCCCGAGTCGACCGACCTCACGCCAATCGATCCGCTGCTGCTGGAGTTCGGCATTAGCAGCCCCAGTCTGATGCGCTCCAGCGACGCCTCCAACCTCGAAGACGAATCCTGTGCCGACTTGAGTGAAACATACATCCTGCCGCTGGAAGACTCTGACGCCAGCCTATCTCCAGCCCACACTACCATTGTCACAGTGCGCAGATCAAGTGCACCGGCTCTGGTGCAGCACGCTCAGGATCTCAACGAGACAATAACTATTGAGGAGGCGCACTTGGATCGGGATTCACTAGACATTGCCAACGAGACGGTGATCATTGAGCGTGACCATGATCGAGACCATCATGCATCGTAGTTGTAAGCACAATTTGTCCAGTTCGCTCCACTAGGGAGACTTCCAATATTATTCCACTCATATGTTTCGGATTGGCTTCAACGAATACTCCATATTTGATATAAACATTTTGTAACTACAACGATTTCTCATGCAATATAAATATAATTCCATCGACTTAAAAAACTGACTTTTATTGAACTTTATATTAAAACATTTAACATAAAATATTTACAGAATTACTAAGACTTTACTAAACGACATCTTCACATATATATTTTAAATATGAGATTTCTTTATCTTTAAATTTCTGTCAAAAAATACTTAACTCAAGAAATGAAAAGAAGTTAATAAGACAAGCAAAGTACATAATCTAGAGTAAAAATTATTCGGCTGCAGGAATTCGTCAAAGTTTAAAAGTTCGTGACAAGATAAGACCTATACATAATTCCTAACAATTAATTACTGCCTAAATTGCAAATGAGTTTTGTTCGATTTTGATCGCTAGTTTTTAGTGATATTATGCATACCTAGTCTCAATGTCAAGTTTACTATGGAAGGTCACTAGATAGTTCCCCACACAAGTCATAAAAGTAAACGTTAAGTCTAATAAACAACTGGCTGATATAATTGCGAAGGCGCTAATACCAGGCGGAGCTGTCAAAGGAGCTCACCTGCCAACGTCTGTGCTGAGTGACGGGCCCGGCAATTGGGGCTGGCACGCACTTAAGTCATCAGCAAGTCGCCAATGGCCTGTGCTCAATGGCTCAAGAGGTCCTTAATATGCACAGGCTGACAGGATTTTACTTTAATTAATACGAAGTTGAGAGTTGTATTAGAGAAGACTGACTGAAGAGCCTGAATACTGGATTGAAAATGTTACTCTAAATGGAGGGCTGAAAATGTGCTCATTCAAGACTTCAAATACTTTAAACTCATCATCTTTACCCTGGCGAAAATACTCCTCATATTCCAAGGGAGTTCAATTGATCAAATGCAAGGAATATAGAACCTGACATAATTATATCCTGATCCTAATACAAATGTTGTTTCTTGACTATATTGGCTATTGGCTCTTGGGTATTGGCTATTGAGGCTGGATTGGGGGGCTTTTAAGGAAATTGGACGTAGGCCGAGGCTATCAGTTGCTTGCCCTTCCACTCCCAGACGTGCGAGACAATTGATAACTTGGCCGTGCCCAGCTGTATTTCGCAGACTTCATTCTTGGGCGTTGTGAGGAAGCACACGGTGTACAGGCTCATCTCCAGCTCTGGCGAAGTGCCGACAAAGAAGCCATTGTACGGCTTGTTTATGCCGAAGAAGCTCATGCGGTAGCTCAACGCGAATTGGTTGTGCTGCAAACAATAAATATTATAAGTAAATTCGAAATTTCTATTTAAATAGATAGTTGAGCTCACTCTTCCCGTTTCCATGCGATTCAGCCAGCCCTTGTAGTCCACGTGGCCCTGCTGCTCCTGCTCGGCAAAGTACAGCCAATTGTGCATGCCGAGCACATTTTGATCTCGCAGCTCCGCCATGAAGACGTGCTCGAAGCTGGAGCTGCCCACAATGCGCTTTCCTCGGGAATATGGCGTGAACCAGAGTTCCTGGAGAAACTTCAGCTGTTCATCGTAGTCGCTGCCAACAATGCCTTTTAGTAGGTGGAAAATTGTACAAAATATAAAATATATTAAATCGAATTTGATCAATAATTAAAGAAAAGTATTATTACATAATCAAGTAAAGGTAGATTTAATTTAAGTATGAAAAAATTACTTATGAAAAATTTATTGTTTTGTATTTTTTTTATGATATTCGATAAGACAAAGACTCAATTGCTTATAAATATTTCTAAAAAGTTAAGGCAATACGTATTTTATTTACAATTTTTCTTAAAACTATTTATTCTAAGCAATTGAGTCTTTAAGGGAAATTTGTTGTGTAGAATTCAGCCGGCCCATGCAAAGCCGCGTGGAACTTTCAAGAAAATGTATATATAATATAATAAATATATACGTAATAATGAAATAGACAAAACTCATTTTAGGTCTATCTTATCTCTGAAGAAGTACAAAAAAAGATTTACAAATCATATATATTTATATTTGTTATTAAATTAATCATTGTATAAATCTTTACTTTTGTTGTTCATATCAAGTACCCTGAGGACTTAAGTATTTGAAGCATACTAAAGCAAGAACATAATTGGGAATATGAGTACATAAATAAACGCTTAATCAAACTTGTTGTTTATAGCAAACTCTGTTGACAATATCTCAGCTTTAGGTACGAATAAGAACTTGTTCTCGTCTGAATGACTTACTTTTGCTGACTAGGAAACGCATTGAGAGTTTCATGACGCGAGTGTTCATGACGGCGCGCAGAAAGTCGATCTGTTCCTGCTCATGCTCCGCCGTAACCACGTCCGGAACGGCGACATCCAACTCGTAGTTGTTGAAGAGCCGCTGCAACAGGGCCGTCGTGGAGTTGGCATCCCTCGCTAGCAAGTCGTTATGCAGCTCAAATAGTCTAAAATAAAATCACATAATGTAATAACATAATAACTTAACAGAAACATAATTATGTTACAATAAATAGTCTAAAATGAGATCACATAATGTAATAACATAAGTAGTTAACATAACAGAATTCTGTTACAACTCTTATGCTTACATAACATAATAAGTGAACGTAACAGAATTCTGTTTCTAACTGTTATACTTACGGTCCTGGGGCTCGATCATCGTGTGCGCCGGACTTTGTCTTGCCCTGCAAATTCACCTTGAAGAGGTATGGACTGGCCGCCGCTTCTTCTGTGAACAGCGTCTGCGACAGGGTCAGCACATCGTCTGGTGTCGTGGGCAGCGGCTTGCTGTGGAAATACTCTGTGAATATAAATTTACATGGTCAGCTATGAGTCGCTACAGGTGTGCATACTACGCACCATAGAAATGCCAGCTCAGAATGCCAATGGTGATCAGCAGGCCGACGATCACGAATCTCTTGATTTTCTGGCATTTGTCGCTGTCGCAGCTGTTGTCATTGTTGCTCGTTTGGTTCTGTTGCTGTTGCGTGTCCATTGTTGCCTTTGTTTTTCTCCAGTTTATTTGTTTTGGTCTCAGCTTCTATTTTCGGACTGGCTCTCCACAGATTTGCTTTTATCTTGCTATCCCAACGAGCCAGCGCCAACTGTCAAAAGCTGCCGTGGAGAGAACTCGTTACGCTCCGCTGAGGCAGCGATCTGGCTCTCGCGCTGAATATGACTAAAACTTGATTACGAAGCAGACCATATCCATATCCAAACTCTTATTATTGCTCCCTCTCTGCCGCTCTCTCTCTCGCTCTCTCTCTGGGTTCGTGTGGGCGCGTCTCTCGCTCACTCTCTGGGGAGCTTCCATCTGTCAGTTTTTGTATTTTGTTTTCATTCCATTCACATTCGGCTTCTGTTTCTGCGCCTCTGTTTTATTTCTTCTGCTGAATATCCAATTTTTTTTTTGATAAAAGGTAATTTATTAGCAACAAACAACATGTGGTGCGTTGGCCATTAAAGTCGCACATTTGAGCCGTATCAAATTATTATTTAAGCTAATTTTCACGTTGTTTTTATAAATATTTACCGTGTGCCATGACATTCCGGCAAGTCAGAGGCCTGACCACTGCAAATAGTAATTCAAGCTAAGTAAATAATAAAGTGTTTACGTTTACGTTGGTTAAGATCAAACACATGCATACTATAAATATAATATATGTGTGTAAACAAAGATAAAATTCCTGCATTTCGGAATGGTCAACGTGACTGGAATGGTGTAGCAAGAATCGAACGTTTGAATTAATTAAACAAACCCGAAATCCGAACAATCAATAGGAATTGTCTATATAATAGTATTTACCCATCCCAGGCAACTTTCATTAATATTTGCGTCTCGACTGTTTTTTAATGACAATCTTTTTTGGCATAAACAATTGGCTCCATAAAGCAAAGGAAATAGTTTGTTGCGCATAAAGAATTATTACATAAAATGTGTTTGAATAACAATTTTCAATTCTAATATATGCATATGGCATATTAATTGAGCTGGCCAAATAATTAGCAACAATGAGACACAATAAAGAATACACTTTCCGACTGAACAGGTTCCGTGAGCCAACTCAGGCAGCATCATTAAAATTTGTATTCCATTTATTCAAATGGGAACTCCTCAGATCTTAGAGAAGAAAGAAAAAAAGAAATGATTAATTAGTTGACTTCGTTTGTGACAAATTTTCATATGAGTTTTACTGCGAAGTAAATGTTTAATTGGCTTTGTGGTCAGAGGCAGAGGAACAATAAAAACTTTTATTGCGACAGAATTAAAATTCTTCACAACTTGTTCTTCAACTACTAATTAAGTGAGTTGACTCTGGGACCAGCCAATGGAACAATTTACAACGATCCGAATTTGTTGTTAGATCATCAGAAGGCAGCTGAGTGGAGATAAATAATGAGTGGATAGCAATGGAATAATTCCCTGAACTAAAATGAATGGATTCGTGTGAAAAGTTTGTTGAAACATGCAACGTTTCCATTAAGAGTCAACAAATATTTCGTGACAGTCGAAATAGTCGAAAAGTTATGCAAAGGTCAACTAAATGTGAGTTTCCAAGTGGCAAAATGATAAGAAACACTTGGCTACCCAATAGACTTATTGAACCACATAAAACTAACTATGTATTCAAATAAAGTTGAAAATTCGTTTGACCTCTTGACCCCAGCAACTGAAGCTAATATAGAATGAATAACAATTAGGTATATATGTAATAATATTCAAATTTCTGGTCGGACAACAAGAAAACCTGAACAATTTCCTTGAGATGAGGTTTTTTTCCTCTAAGACGCAATATTATCTTGATCTGACGAAATGTTCGATTTGTGCCCCACACATAATTACGATAACCCCAGTGCTCCCAAATGCTCCCAAAATGCTGCTGGGAGCCGCATAGGCGATTAATGAAGTGCCTGTTGTTCTGTGTCAACGCTTAGTCGAAAGTCATTCTTACTTTTTTGTTTCGTGTTTTGTTCTGTTTGTTTTGTTGTTTTCATTCGTCTTCGAAAATCGCTTAAATAGCCGCTCGACTGGACGATGCTGCTTAGTTTGAACTTGAACGGCGTTGAGTGCGGTTGCGACGGTGCGAATAGTGAGTTGTGCCCAAGGAATATCTATACAGAACTCATAATTTGATAGCAAATATACATATAATATTATATATAATATAAATCGACATATATATTGAGTAAAGTGTTTTGTGATTTTAGCGCATTGTAATCAAATTAGTGTGTTTTTTAGCTAGTTTTTTAGAGGCATTTCAATTTGTTTTTGTTTATTATCGATAAGCTATTGGCGCAGGTTGCTAAATACATTTATGTGTGTGTATATATGCCAGTGAATGTGCTGATAACAGGTAGCAAACGTAGGAAAGACAGCAGTTCGTGGGGCCCTTATCAACTATAGCAACAAAGTGAAAATTACATAAATAAAAATGTATTTGCAAAATAACAAATTGGCGAAATTTGTAAGCAATTTTTCATTTTTTATTAGGCATACCTCAACACATTTAATACTCTTTAAAGCTGACTTAGAGATATTTACGCTTCATATTTAAAGTCTCTTCAATATATTCATTGTTTACTTGAAGGAAATAAGTTTTTGTTTGAGCTTGCGAGAGTGTGTTTCGTACGTGAGCGGAAGTCTGAGGTGTGCCACAGAAGTTGGCGTTTGCATTAGCTCGGCCACAGGTGGCAGCTGGCAATGCACGCTCGGCCCGACTGCTGCTCGTGCAGGTGTCGCTGCGCAAACATGCCTGTTCCGAGGCGACCGCATGACATGCATGTGTAATCAAGGGCCCATCGTGGGCAGCACGTCGTGCACAGCCCCCAGTGAGCGACGCCGCTGCGCTGTCGCTCTCTCACCGCTCGGCTCGCGATAGTTTCGCACGTTTTGGCGCGCACACAGCAACAAACGTGCGATTCTGTATTTGCCGGCAGAGAGCGCGTTCGACGGTTCGAACGGCAGAACGGAAAACGAACGAACGAATCAGTTGGTCGCAGTTTCAGTCTCAGTCGCAGTCTCAGTCTCAGTCTCAGTCGGTCGCAGTCTCAGTCTCAGTGTCTGATTCGAACGCAACGCGTGCGGTTCACAGCGGAGTCGACGACGGCGACTGCGACGACAGGTTTAACGAACTGACAACAAATAAAAATCGAAGAGGAACACAAATAAAAATCTAAAGAAAATAAACAATCCGAAGGAAAAACAGTGAAGCAGAAGAAGAAAGAGTAACGCCGCGGACAGCGCTTGGCCAACCGCTTGAGGAATTATGAAAGAATTGGGTGCGATTATCCTCCTGTTTAACCGTAGTTGGAGCAATGCAGCTAACTGTGAACTCAAGTGCAAAGCGTGCGGGGGAACTCTTTAAATTTGCCGCGCTCTCGCTCAACAGGCTACAGCTGATTTAAAGTTGTCTGTTTCTGATTCGGTTTCTGTTTCTGATTCGGTTTCTGATTCGGTCTCTGTTTCGGTTTTTGTTTCTGTTTCCATTTCTATTTTTCTTGCTTTTGTTGTTTCCGCTCTTCCTTGCGCTCTGGCGCACAGAAGCATGCTTTAAATTTATGGATTTCTCAGATGTCCTTGTGAACAAGTGCCGTTTCGTTGTTGTTTTTTGTCATTATCGTTAATGTTTCCGATGAGCATATGCCTGCAGCTGTATGTGTGCCCTCTCTGAGCGTGTGTGCGTGCGTGTATGTGTGTGTGCATGTGTGTGTGTTGCGTGCCTGACACATGTGCGAATAAAGCAGACGAGTTTTCAATTTAAAAGGCTTCGGGCAGGTAACAGAAATCAAACTCGACTCAATTTAGCTAAACAGGAAATGCCTTGGAAACCCTTTGAACATTCACTTTATTTGATTTATTCTAATTTTATTCAATTTCAAAAGCGTGAATTGAATTGAATTGACCCAACTCTACTATTCAATTTTAAAGATTTCAAATGAAACTGATATATAATTCAGAGGAAGAAAGTTGATTTATAAAACATTTTCTTAATAGCTATTTTATTTTATTATTTTTTAAATACTATTGTTTTTTTTTTTTTTGTAAATTGAAATTGATTTTTAAGGGACATGTGCTTCAAATTATGAAGAATTTATCTAAGATATATACCTATTAGATGATGTTTTAAATAATTTATGCAAAATATTTATACTTTTAATTGCATGAAAAAAACTATTAATGCATTTAGCCATAAATTGAATTTATTGGAAAACACTTGCAGTATCCAATTTCGAAATTTAAAACCTTTTGGCAACAGTCGCAGTCGTTGGATTGTTTTCTTTCTTTTTTTGGAAATTGCAATGGAATGCCGAACGACACTTGAGTGACAGCATACACACCAGAGCACGACACACACAGCCAGACACGCACACACACACACACACACATACACAGACACACTTACATTGGCAAGGCTAGCGCGGCACTTTAGAAACACCTGAATGATTGGTTTTAGTGTGGGGGCAGGCACGGGGGCTGGTGTCGGCACAGAGACAGGAGCCGGGGCTGTCAGGCCTGCTGCCTGCTGCTGCTGCCTTCTGCTGCCAGTTGCCAGTTGCTTGCGTCTCGTTGTCTAGTAGCTGTCCATCAAGTTGCCTTAATTTAATTAAGCGCTCAATGTCCTTACAGACAGCGCACAAATACACGCAAGGCAAGCGGGCAACGCTTGATTTGTTGCTGCCTTTTTACTCTTGACTGCAGCACACACACACACACACACAACAAATGTACACATATATATGTAAGTATAGCTGTGCGAGACGTGTATTTGTGCGGTAGGACACAGGCTTGTAGCGACATCAACCACAAAAGCCACAGGACGTTTTGGCATGAAGGATATTATGTATGTGTGCATGGGCATCACTAGCAGCTGCGCTTGTTGTTGTTGTTGTTTCTGATGATGATAACGCAAATGATGATGATGATGATGATGTGATGACGATGGTGGTTCCAACGATTGTGCCCTGAAGCGGACTTCGAGACAAGGTTACCAAGAGTTGGCACATTTGCAATACCCTGTACTGATCAGGCTTAAGAGGTTGCTCATCTAGGTTGATTTTTGATTGTGTGCCTCGGTATATTTCGCTCAGGAGACATAGTATTATGTTTGGAAGAAGGCCTATCAACTTATGTAGTCTTTACTTAAAGTCAATTTGATTCAGCTTCGTTTGCATATGAGCCCCAGATTTTGAATTTAATTTTTTTAGTTTCATCTGATTGAAATTTTGTTATGTTTCCATCAGTTTATTTAGAGATGAATATTTTTACAAAATTATAATAACTTTGGTACAGCTGAAATACCTTTTGCATTTATCAGAAACTGATTTATTTACAAGATATATATTTTTATATATTTATTATTATTATATATATTTTATTATATATATTATATATAGAAGGAATAAATAAACTCATAGAAAAAGAAAGAGGGAAATACTGTGACAGCAATGTTAAAGGCTCTATTGAAGCAAATTAAAGGGTATCTCCAGGTCGTATATTGCACAGGGCAGCACTTCTACTTGGCATACTTACCACAGCGAGCTCTGTGCTTCAGCCCGCTCCGCCCCCCATGCGGCAACAATAACATGGTGGCCACCTGCTGCGGCTGCACTTGAGTCCATTTCACTGTTATGCTATCTGTTTGTTATTTTTCCACATGATGTGTCTCTCTCTCTCCCCGACTCTCTCCCTCTGTGTGTGTGTGTGTGAGTTTGATGCCTGCGGTAGGTCTGTAGCTTGTAAATTTTTAATAAACTTTCAGTTGACTTTTTTCTTATATTATTTATGCCGCTGTTGTTGCTCTGGCTTTCCTCATTAAGTCAGGGAAAGAGGAAGCAAATGGTATATTTTATGCTAAGCAATAGAACGTGGCCTGCAGCACGATTCATTATTCAAAAAATCTCATCAAAATATAGAATTGCGGGCTGTTCCATTACTCCGCATAAATATTAATGTATCAAGCGAATTCAATTATCACTTAAAACGAGCTCCATGCGAAATATGCAAATATCTATTATGCTCAGCTGGCTCTCCTCATAATTAAGCATAATTGCCGAACAATCGCACTCTATAATTGTGAATTATTGTGCAGCAAGATCTGGGAGCTTTTTGGGGCGCTGACACAAATGTATTTTCGCTCTTGCTGTTTACATTTCCGCTTCCCGCGTGTAAACCTGTCGCCCGCTCGTTCTGTCCATCTGAATCCGAGTCCGAATTGAGTGTGTGCCGCACAGTGCGCATCAAGTGACAGCGCAATTTATGTCAACGAGAGCAGCCACAAGAATTGCGGGAAGCGGGAGGAAGCGGGAGGCAGAGGGAGAGCTTGAGATGGGCTCTTCTCGTATTCATTGAAAAAGTTTTAATCCGCATCAGAGATTGTACCATAATTACATTAAAATGCATTACATCTTATCTATTCATGTTAGTGAGAGATATCTATAGTGTATATCAGAACACTGGAAACTAATACGTCGACCCCATCGCTCGACCATCTCTATTATGTTCCGCTGATTGACATATGAACGTTAATTTGATGGATGTTCTGTCGTTGCTCTTTCGTTTGTTGACTTTTAGCACGTGTTGTGGTGTGCGTATATTTATATAACCTACTGTATACTATAGCAATATTATGCTAAGAATTTTGTTTAGACTATTCTGACTTTGTCATGAAATATGCATATGATAGATGCCACTTATACTTGTGTGAATTTATTTTTGATCTATATAAATGTTTCTATGCATAGTTCTCTCTGGGCTTCGAACGAGAAAGCAACACATATTTCATAGTGCAGTGGGACTACTAGTAATACGAAATATAGATAGAATAGTTCCAAAGATAGATGTAGTTAGATCAGGATACGTTAGTCAACAGCTTTAACATTACAAGTCCTTTTTTGGTAACAAGCGCACAACAATTTAGTCACCAAGGGTATTTAATATTCGGTGTGATAAGGCCAGATTCTATTTTTGTTTTGATTTTCGATTGTTGTCGTCGTCGCTCGAGAGCGCTTGGTGTGTAGCGAGTCAGACAATGCGAATAGCGAATGACAATTGCAGTGTAAAGCTGTCAATCTCAATTGTCTGCTGGAGAAAAAGAGAGAGCGAAGAGCAAAAGAGAGAATGCGTGTGTGCGAGAGCGTTAAGAAGAGAAGAGCGTATGCGCTGATCTATTATAATATTAATGTAATGTATTTGCTTTGCAGCCTAAGACCCAATACCATTTGAAGAGCAGCAGCAGCAGACGAGAACCTTAGCCGAAAACATGAACAGCGATGAGTTGGCAATGATCAAGAAGACCTGGGAGATTCCCGTGGCGACCCCAACAGACTCCGGAGCTGCCATACTGACAGCTTTCTTCAATCGCTTTCCGTCCGCATTGGAAAAGTTTCCATTTCGCGATGTGCCCTTGGCAGAGTTGCCCGTAAGTAGGATGCGATATGAACCATTAATCTGAGAACTAACCAATTTAACCTGTAGACCAACGCACGCTTCCGGGCCCATGCCGGACGCATAATTCGGGTGTTCGACGAATCGATTAGCGTGCTCGGCCAAGATGGCGACCAGGAGAAGCTGGATGAGATCTGGACCAAGGTGGCTGTCAACCACATTCCACGTCGCATATCTAAAGAATCTTACAATGTGAGTGCCCAGATCAATGTATAATTTATGTATATAATTTATATACAATTAATTTGTTTTTATAGCAACTCAGAGAAGTAATTCTGGAAACGCTCACAGCCGTCTGCAACCTGGACGATAGTCAAGCGGAAACGTGGACTAAGCTGGTCGATCACGTCTATAGCATTATTTTCAAGTCCATCAATGAAGAGGGCGATGCCATCTAAGCAGAGCGAGGCAAAAGGCGGGAGGGCGAGGGCGAGAGCGAGAGCGAGAGCGGGAAAGTAGTGAATGCAGCTCACATTGCAAGGCACAGCTTATGTAGATTTAAGTAAATGATAAATGATAAATGACAAATGTTAGCTATTCTCATTTTGTATTTATGAGTACAAGTCCAACACACACGAACACCGGCAAATAAATACACACACACACACACACATGAAACAACCTGTACACTCGCGCACACTGCTCCGTAAAGCTTTAACCCATTGTCAGCCTTAAGCACTTAATAAGAATACAAATCAATTAAAGAGGTCGCTTGTAGCCGTAAAACTGCAGTTTTATTGCTAAACAGATTTCCCATTAATGTCAGTGTTAAGAACGCTGAACACCTATCCGCAGGCGATACTTTTGCAGCTTAATCTGTTTAAAACTGTCTCGTATTTTGAGTTTATTCATCAAATGGAGTAGAACTGAGATGCTTTAGAGGAGCTTAATCTGTTTAAAACTGTCTCGTATTTTGAGTTTATTCATCAAATGGAGTAGAACTGAGATGCTTTTAAAGGAAAGTTGAGTACATAATAGAACAATATAATAATAGAATAGAACAAAACAAATCTAAACCATTTACGAACAAGTGTCAGCCACACTTGAAAGCCATTAGCCATATCTCATATGCATTTGCAGACAAATTTCCGGCAAAGAATGCTGAGAATTAAGATATTCCCAACCACACACAAAAGACTCAATTTTAGACGGCACTCAGCTGGAATGGCATAATTTGATGAAAAGTGATGCAGATGGACATAAAATGTGTATTAATTGCATGCACGCTGCTGCAGGAAGCTCTTCAGTGCTGCAACATGACGTATGAGTAATGTGCAAGTATTTTAAGTGCTCATACAAAGTGTATTTCTCTTTACCTTTGGTAATTGCATACGGTTTTTCCGTTTATTTGCAGACTGATTTTCTCTTCTTTAATATTTAATATACATATATTTATACATAAACTATTTCAATTACATATGGAATATATAACATGAGCTAACCCAAACATTCATTTAAACTAATATAAATTAATTTAATGTTTAAAAGTATATATAATTAACAGAATTAGTATCTAGAAATACTTTTCTAATGAATATTTGTATGATTACGAGGCAGTAATCGTATAAGTGTTAAGGCATAATCACAAGTGAAAGCTGCTGCCGAATAGCAATCAAAATGTCAATCTGGAGGCGTTTCTAGAATTGGTGCTTACCCTATCAGAGCTCGGCAGATAACAGCCAGTTAACAGCTTGTTAACAGCAGCACTGTTAAAGGCAACTGCTGTAGCTGCTGCCGGCTGTTGCATGTTTTCCGGACGCTTTCTTATCACTAACAGAGTTCATTGTTGAGTTGCGTCTGCATTGGTGAATCGTGCAAAGCTGACGGCTCGTCCAACTGTTGGCAAGCTTTTCAATATTTGGCCAATAATAGTCGAAAAATACCAGTTAAGCGGAAAGCGCGCGTTTCGGGTTGAAATACGCGAACATCGAAGTCGTCAGCAATTACGAAAACGCGCGATTGTGAGTGTAATTAGAGTCTAATGTGAATGTGAGCATAACAGTGCTTACTACTTGTGTGCCATACACTCTTCAGCAGGTCCACGAAGATATTTATCGCCCCACTGATTGTTGATTCATCATCAAAAAAAAGAAGAAGCTAATTGCGTGTAGTTCATAAATGCGGTATAAAAGAACGAATGCCTGAGAAGTAAATATAGTTGTTATCAGTGAAAAGTGTCACACTTAAACGTGCTCCACCTGAGCTTGGCATATAATCAAAGCAAAGCGAGAAAAGTAAATATCAAAGCGGTCCACACAGCCACCCACTCGCGCCGCGCATTAAATGCCTTGCAGGTAAGCTCTGGCAAAGAGGTCTTACTGACAGCTCCATTAAATGGTAAGAGAATTCCCACGAGAGTATAAATACAGCTTGCATTTAAATTGAATTGATTCGAAAACTTTTATCGGATATAAAACTAACTTCCGCCTTCAGGAAGTTTGCCAACTTATTTGCGTATTGAGCAAATTAAAGTCAGATATAATTCAGTTCGTTACTTAGAAGCTGCGCAATCCTCTGGTCCTTTGGGAATGCAACTATGCTGCCTTCCTCTACTTGCCACACGCATATTTTCAACGTCCCCACAGGACACACCCTAAGGGTGCACTTGATTGTGCTCCTGCGAGCATCTAAAGCATCTCGAATTCCACATATCACAGCGACTCCACTGTCGTCCAATATTGGATGCTGCATGACAAGCCGGACAGCCTCAAAATATGTAGATGAAAGCTGTCAACTGTGGTCCGCTACATATTTGAGTATGCATCGATATTATTTTCAATCAGCTACTGCTCGAGATTGTTGCCATATGAAAATTTGCATACAAATTTTCTTCCAATATGCACACAATTAAGCTCGGATAAGAGACAAACTTCATAAACAAATCGCCCATATGCTTGGCTGCTACTCCTCTGAATACTGCATTAATATCCTTCAGGAAATGAATAATGATGGCCGCATAATTTCTCTGAAGAGTGCATTATTCTCTGTCACATGCATTAACTTCCGTCAGGAATGCATTATGTTCTCTTGAGCAATTGTGACAAGTGCATGGCTATCATTTTAAAAGAATTTTAAGCGACACATTTTTATATGTTGTATGTTTTTTCTTACTATGTGCGTTTCAATGACTTACTGTATGTGCATTGAATCTATTTTTAAATTTAAGTCATCATTTCATCGGACTGCAGCTGGAATAAAAGTCAATATGATTAAACGAATCTATAATTACTTGAAACAAATTTATTTCTGCGGGTCAAGCTTTACTAATTGCTCTGTGAAAGAAACAGAACAGATAAATAATCATTAAATATCTGCTGTGTGTTCTCCCCCTTATTAGCGGCTGGCACTTAATTTAGTTGAAATTTAGTTATTTTCCAATATTTACTTTGCCAGTGTCTGCGCAAAGAGTTTTTGTTGGCTTCACACGCTCCGCATCAATTATTCAACTTTGTTTTCAGGCGGGCTGGGCTATCTGGCGGCCCAGGGAAGTATGCTGCGTCTCTCGAGTTGCTTAACTCACGCCCACACTGCGTATACGTAATGTTATGCAGTACTGCTGCGCTTGCAGGGAAACCTCGCATAGGCAGCAGAGCAAAAAGCACATTCGCTGCTTCTGCCTGCAACCACATTACATTATGCAGTCTTTTCTCCAGTTGCTGCGCCTCCCCAATGACACTCCACATTAAAGAGAAACTTTGATATTACCATTACCTTGTGAAGTTTATACTGGTGATGTGATCCATTAAATATTTGACTATTACGAAAGCTGATATCCTCAAAGTAAGTAGGCTTGTGCCTAGATGTCAGGTACACAAAAGGCTTACCCTCATAAAAACCAAAGCAAACACAAATATTTGCCCAGTGAGCCTAATAAAAACAATGGAAATCTTTGTGTCATCTACAGAGACTGCACTAGTATGTGTGTATATGTACTGTGCACAGGCATAGCATATGGACATACCTCAGAAACCTCAGTCCTAATTTTATGCACATATCTTTTATTTGCATATGCATTTGTCTGCTGGCAAAGCCCTTTAACTCTTTCACTCCATATGGCACACTGAACACGACAAACGCTTTGATGACGCTCGCTTATTCAATTAAAGTGGGAGTTTGATGGGAATGTCGAGGAAGTCTCATATTTCTTTTGAGTGGGCTTGTGTTTCGGTACAGCAATATATTTGCATGTCTATCTGACAGAGAACTTTTATTGCATTTAGATATATTATTTTACAATACAAATTGTGTGTTAATTTATTTTTTAGTAATATGCATGCATTGTGCATCGTTATCCTAGCCATTTCTCTTCCACTGCCAACGAATTCCACGTTGGGCATTCGTCAATCAGTCTTCTTCGTTATTCGAGTCAGCTCCGAGCTGATTCCACCAGTTGCACAGCATTAGCAATGCATGACTTGGTGGGATGAGACTGACAAATGGGCCTGCTCATAGAACAATTTTCAGCGCTTTCGTCTGTCAAGTAAACTTGCTGTCTTCCATCCAGATGCAGAAAGTCGTTAGTTTTTTTCTCATTCGTAAATTAAAATAAAAAATACTCATTTCCCATTTTAGTGTTCCTATTTGCGTCACTTTCAAGGTCAAAGCAAAGTTCCCCCTCTTCAGCCTCATCAAAATTTATTGGCGCCGCTTGACCACAGCCACTTTCAAAATGTCGGAGCCAGAACTCATTTGTGTAGCATGCTGCTTGTATGCCACAGAAAGTAATCGATGACCGTCAGCAGTACTATTGAACACAAGCACTTGAACGAGGAATATATAATAGTTCAGGTATACGCCCTTATGTATTAAAACATCCGCAAAGAAACTCTTGCTCCCATCAACTTTCAAAGTTTTCCGCCCACTAAAGTTGTGCTCGACTTGCCCCAAGCGAAGTTAAGTAAGCTTCGATTTTTCACTCAAGATTCGAAGACAACAGATTGGACGTGCTGTCACTAGAAATCTTAGTAAACAAAAATTTAATTGCTTTCGCCGATTGAGTGATATGGCAAAGACAATCTCATCTGCCGAAGGCCATCCACGCTCATACGCTCCATTAAAGCGCTTAAATCCATTGCATAATGTCAGTGGCGAAAATCTATTAAAGTTTTTCATTAAACTTTAAACACGCTGTTCAGTTCTTTATATGCTCTACATGACTGCATTTTAGTACTGCCTGGATGTGTATTAAATAAGGCTGCAAACTGAATGCGTGTAAAGGAAGGTTGAGACAGAGCTCGTGAATCCCAGAAAGTGAAATTCGTTTAATTCATTTCATTTGCACAATGCAGAGTGAAGAATATATTACACATGTGGAAGGATGGAGATAAAGAGAGACTGTGAACTAAAGGTATATTTCATTATGTGAAAATATATGTATATATATAGACTACTTGGAAATGTCACATATTGTTCTTCGATAATTGGACCTTATTGAATTTGTTAGAAGCTGTGTAAAAGGTTAGCTCGTTTATTTGCTTATAAATACTACTCATCAGATTGTATATCATTTTATAGTCGAGCATTTTTAAGTTAAATGCTCGCATTGACTTTCATCCTTGCTATGTTCTGGAAAGGAGTAAAAGACTCGCTTACGATTTGTACACAGGACCACGTATGTCTAGCTTATATTAAATCTTGCTGATATGCAGTAAATTGTACTGCGGCATTAAATCTTAAACCTTTTTATACTCATTCGAGAAAGTAAAATGAGTATATTGGTTTTTTTTGGCAATGCTCAACTTGCTGTCCTCATTTCTACGCTTTTGAAGCTGAAGACTTGAAATCCATACTCATTACTGAGATTTCGAGATAAATAAATATTTGCTCACTTTATTGTTAAACTGAGTTTTCAGAAATATTGCTACTGTTGCTCTGTCCGCTACTATATACATATAATACAGTTAATCGAAGTGCCTTGATTGCTCTCGAGCTGCCGATGCACACACACAGTTGCAGTAATCGAACGACAGTTTATAAGAAATCCAAAAAAGTGTGTGCCAAACGTGAGCCAGTGACAATGATTGCAATGTTGTTCGTGACTAAAGGGGGTAGAAGATTTGCAGAGCTGTTAGAGCTACGAGCACAGACTTAATACGATGAAGTCCATGAACCAAGAGAATGAATATTTATGTTTAGAATAGAGAGTGAATGCGTCTCTTTGGCTCTTTTGCTCTTTCCCGTATTTGTCGTAAAAGAAAATATTTAAAAATCTTTAAAAACAATTTCAGGCCACACATGCAGTTGCGATACAACTTTTAAAATTGAAAGTCATCTGGCGTATGGGGACAGCATTCACGTTGCGTGGCCTTGCCATGAGGGGGTTCGATAAAGCCCAGCTGGCATGTTGGCGGCTAACGGATATTGGACTTCTGTGGTAGTTTATCTTGTGTGACGATTATTTGGTCTTCAATTTGGGGAGGGCTTTAAAAGTGAATGTCTGCACATTGTTGGCCTGTTATCTGGACACCCGGTAGCCTGTCTATATTTAAATAAAGCTATCCACGTATTAAAAGTTCATAAATAAAATAAATTTAACCGCGCCAAAGCCAGCCCAGGCTCAACGTAAATAGTCGACGGGAATTACGGCCATGATAAATGGGCATTTAAGTTGCATGCAAATTACTAGATTTAAAAACGATTAATTAAAATAGCATGACGAAAGCGAAAAAGCCAGAATATTCATGGATAGTTGCATAAGTTATGCGAATGGCTTAAGCAGGGGCTCGATATCTGTGCGTTTACCCCGAAGCAATCGCGCGAACTTGTGCACATTCCGCAATCTTATCAGGCGGAACAGCTCATTGATTAGACACTAAATATAAACAAATATCTATAAATAGACGTGTTTGAACTGTATACGCCTTGTCTTGACCAGTTGCACTCAGATTCGATCAATTGCAATCGACCTCACCAGAAGTGGCTCGACAAGGACTTTGCCTTGATTGCTCTACACTTCACGTAGCCACTGCTCCTTCATCTGCGGCAATGACGCACTTGACCTTATAAAATTAAATTATATCTAATTAGACAGATAGTGCAAGTGCAGTGCTTGTCAAGTAACGGACACCGTGACCTAAGCCCCGTTCAATGATGTCCATAAAGTAGGAACTCGTGTCTTGTCATAGAATATTGAAGGAGAACGACTTATTAGATTTACTCAAAGCTAATATAATTTTCCTTTGTTAAGAGGTTTGCATGTGGCCCTGAATATATTGCATAAGGTTCATAAATATCGCAGGATTTAATCATTTTTCTTATATGCATTATAACTTTGTTTCATTAATTTTATTTTCAATATTATCCATATATCCAATATATGTTGTTGTGGCTTTCATAAGCACATACTAAGTCTCCTGCCCACGTGTTGTTTGCTTTTTAGCTGAGTGCCTGTATTAGAGCGAAACTAAGTCCAACACGAGCTGTAAATACGAGAACAATGCGTGGCTAATGCATATAATTTGCTTGTGTTTGCATTCGCTTTGCCCAATCAGCATGGCGACGACGTCTGTTAGCCAGACAGAGGAAGGACTCGCCTCAATTTACTTTTCGTCTGGTAATTTGATGCTGTCCCAATTTAGTAAAATGAAATAGTGCTTATAATAGAGAAGAGTTTGACTGACTGTGAGCTGAAGCTCTTTGCTAGTCTAGGGTATTCGCCAGTCGAGCACATTCACTCATAGAGCAGCACAAATTGTGCACATGTGTTGAGCTATTGTCGCTGGCTCGCTGGCTTAGTGCCTAGCAGACACTCTCTGAGTGGCCATACACATAGAACGTGTGTATATGCCTAGGTGCTATGGCTATAAATATTTGCACATTTGTAGCGCTGGAAATATGAGTAAATATGATTGATTCGCTCGAGGTGCAGCGACACGTCCCGCCGAGTGGGCTGCGGGACTGACGCCTCTTCCCGATCATAATCAGTCAGCACTTTATTTAATTTCGCTAACGACCTAAAAATAAATTGACGGTTGCCAATTGATAAGCGCTGCGATGTTTCACGCAATTTTTATTAATTTATTTGATATATAGTTTTCATTTTTTCAATGAGACCAACTCGACGGCTATTTATAGCTGCTGATCGATAGTTCTGCTTGATTTTGAACTATAGTTTTTCATGATGTATTTCTAATTTATGGAACAACAACAAATTGTGTTTTTTTTTTATAATAAATATATTTTGTTTATTTTATAATGTCTCACCTAATTTTGTCATTTATTTTTAGAGCTCAAATTACATGAAGGAAATATTCGGCTTGTTGTCAAGCCGCATTGCATAGACTTAAGCTGAGTTTTGGGCCTTTGTCTCGTTCATGTTACCAAGCTCCCATTGCTAGCAATATGCTCAGAATGATTGATGTGGGGGTTTTTGTTTTATTTTTTACATACATTCGCGTTGTAGTTGGCTTTTGCCATATCATAATGAGGGCTTTTCAACCGTTCAACCGTGCTGCTGATATCAGGCACATGACCCAAACGAATTGATATTCGGTATCATTGGCATTTGGGTTTCCAGATTGCAATTACCTTCTGCGCCTTATATTTGCACTGTCAACCGCTTGTGATGAATTCTTATTAATTACGACTACCTGTGACGCCTCCCCCGACTCTGATAAGCCCACCTCGCCCACCTTCCCTCTATTGAGCATATTTGTGTTTTGTGCTCATTTCAATTGCCAATATCTCGTTCGTATAGTTTCTCAGAAAGAACACCAGACAATGCCCCAGACGCGTGGCGTCCCTGCTCTCTGGCGCCAAGCTCTACTACGCTGCGTAGACTTTTATCAACTTGCGCGATATAAAACTTTGAATGCATTCCCCGCAACACCGAAATACGCTAAGCAAACAAAATTTCATTTCTTAGCCTTCGTCATAGTGATAACAATAAAATAGAGTATACCAATGGATATTTGGATTTCAGACTCTTAAGCACTCACTAGCTGCTTCGTGAAAGTGGAAATCGATAAATATCGATTATGAATTTCGCAAATATTTCAGAGGCGACTAAGCTGGGGCCTATCCTCATTTCTAATGAAGATTAACTCTGGCTAATTCATAGTGCATTTCTGAGGTTGTATATAAGCGCCAATATTTACTAACTAGAGAGTATTCGTTAGTCGCATAGCATCCAGTGAAGCACTCTTTATTTTTATAATCATTTTTTCCGGAGAGAAAAAAGTTCAGCTAAAGCAATAACTATTTTTAAAGTCTGCTATAATTATTTATGATACTTTTACACTTAAAACAGCTTCTTAAGGATGATATACTCTGGCATAAATAAGGTTTGTTTTGAGATCGTTTTATTCGAGCTCTTCTGCCACGCAAGTGGAAAGCCTTGTTATCTGTGCAGAAAGTGTCATTCGAGCAATTTCGTGTCTTACACTTTTATGCCATACTTGCTAAGCTGGAAATCCCCATGTCTTAATCCAGCTCTCTGCAAGAGTATTAATCTTCTTTCTTCGCGCACTTCACGCGCAACTGCCAAGGCTTCGTATTGTTTTGAGAATTGTTGACAAACTAACATTCAAAAGACTCATAAGTTTTTTGCGGGCGCTGATAAGATTAAAAATCAATGCTGACAAGTAAAAGTGAGCGTCAATTAACAACAGTTTGGAGAGTTATTTTCGTGTTGTTATTATATTTTCGGACGATTCCTTACACGGCCTTCACTTTGCTGAGTTTTCTGCTGATTTCCAAATATTTGACTGAAGTTTTCCTGTTTTAAGCTGAAATACTGCATTTCCATTGAAAAATTCCATTCAATGCGACCTTATCAATGGGTTTAGTTAATGTAAACAATTCCATGGAATACCGTATGAGCAGTTGAACCTTTTAATACACCGTACATAAGACCATTGGGAGTATATTAGCTATGTCAAATTTTACTTTGATGTGTTAGATATACTAATGGGTAAAGCAGTAATTGGCCGAGCCTATTAAATGGTGCTATTTAAAGAGTATAAATCAGTAAATCTGCCAGGCAGACTGAATTATCTGTGAAACACCGTCCAGCAGTTTTCCCTCTAAGTAGAGTAAGTTACAGTTGAGTTTACTCGTCCACACTGACTGTAAGCTGCACAGCAATGTTATTTTCCCTTTACCACAACATTTCCACAATGATTCACTATATCAGTTTATTGAGGGTCCATAAAACACAATACGTCAGTCGATCGAATCATATGGGCACCCACAATATGATAGCCGGAATGAGATGTTTACGGACTGCCATAAATGGTAATTAAAGTAGCCAAATAGCTGCATTGCTAGCAAATCTGAGCACTTAAAACTTTCTTCTTCATAAAACTTTATGTGCCCTATAATTTGACGGTAATCTGACGGTGACTTCAAATCAATCCATCTGCTTCCCCTCTTTTTTTTCCAAAGTGTAGAGTTCAACAGACGATAAGCTTTACTGTATCAATATAGTGCACTAGGTGCGACAACATTCGAATGGAAATTGTTGAGTCTTTGATTTCTTTATTGCACTGGATTTCGTGTGCTCTGTGTGAAATTAATTAAATTGTGGAATAATTATTATCAAAACACTTTTACAGCCTTTATTGCTGAGCCATTAAAGTCAAAAATTAAATGGATCGCAAAGCTTTGAATTAAGGGCGAAAGTAGGCAAGGACAAAGGCACAGAACATTTGGAAATAAGTTAAATTGGGATTTAAAATATATGTTTTTACTAAGGAATTACTCTATAAATTATAAATATTAATTGCATAATCTGAAAGCCATGACGAAGTCATATTTTCTTTGAAAAACATTTTTATAGCTCGACTCTACCATTCACTGGGCTACAATATATCAAAGCGTATCTTAAATGACTCGCAATTAGGGATACATATTGATTACTAGATATTGCATATATTTAAGTATTTATCTATATAGAGAATGTGTGTTTACCTTGCAATTCCAACTTTAATGGAAGCACCTCAAATTACCTTCACAGCAGCAACATGCAGCAGAGTCAACCAATTGTTGTCTTCTTTGAGCGATCAAAGCATATTAATTAAAAGGAATCCCACTTACAACTAAGGCCACTCAGAGCAAAGCGGACAAAGCTAATGAGCTCGATAATCGAGGGAGCAACTAGGAGCGTCTCGGCTGAAGTGCAAATGAGCTCAGTCTACGGCCAAAGGCTACGAAATGCCACAGCTAAAATTTGCAAGTCATTTGGACTTATTGGAAGCACTGCAGTCCGGCAGCAGCCAGGTGCCAATGGCAGGAGCATGAGTCAATTTATGCTGCTGTTGGGGCTGCTCTGCCTGGGTGGGTGCCAGGCCAGGTGCAGGGAGGAGCCAGCGCGCGACTGTGAGGCCATTTGTGACTCGGCTGGGGGCAACTGCTCCATACGCGCCCTGGTGCTGCTGCCTAATGACGATGGATACGAGGCGTCGCTGCAGCGCGTGCTGCCCATTCTGAAAGTGGCGGAGCAGCAGATCCGCAACACGGCTTTGATACCACAGCATATCGACTTCCAGTGGCTGGCCCACGACACCAAGTGCGACGCCTCGCTGGGCGTCATCAGGGCCATGGACGGCATTATCAAGCAGTGTGCCCAGGTCATCTTTGGGCCCGTTTGCGATTATTCGCTAGGTAAGGATAGAAACATCCATCAAATTTTCTCGATTATCACTTGATGTTTGGTTTTTTTTTAGCTGCCGTTAGCCGCATTACCAAGTACTTCAATAGCCAGGGAACACCGCTCATAACCGTGGGCGGTTCCACCTACGACTTTGAGCAGAAGAAAACGGATTGCGGCGACGAGTTTTATATGCTGCTGCGCACGGGAATGCTGAGCTTCGAGTCTATCTCCGAGCTGACCATAAATGTAATGAAGCAGTAAGTCGATCCCCATCTAATCAAGTAGCTCCAATTCATCTGTGGATATGCTCGCTTTGCAGGCATAACTGGTCCCATTCCATTTTCTATTATGAGCGCGATGGCCAGCGCAGTGTGGCTGGCCTGCACACCTGTTTCCTCATGATGAAGTCCCTCGGCAAGCAGATGCGTAACGAGAACATGACCTTTGCCCAGTATCCGCTTGAGCCGAATGTTACGAATCGCACGGAGGAAATGCGCCGTGAAATTGGCAATAAGCACTCAAGTGAGTTAGCAATGCAATAATATCTAATTGAAACAAGGCAGGCATAGATATCCCAAGCAATTTGTAGACAGATTTGTGATTCAATATGCGATAACATGCGATTCCTTGCTGTTAAGCTAAGCGCTAACAGCGCTGATTCCTGTTAAACAGCGTTCTGTTATTAACACTTTCAACAATGCTCGACGCCTAGCAGTGACAACAACCATTTGTGCTTTCGAAGCGCAGCCGTTAAGACTTTGCCCATGAATACAAATAAAAAGCGTTGCAGATTGCTTTAGCCTAAGTGAGAAATTTCTTTTTAATGTTTTAAAGAGTTAACTAAATACAAATATATATATATATATTAAATCAAATTTTGATTCTTTGTATATATTTAAGAGAATAGTAGAATTTGAATGTCCATTTCCCGCTTTTAAAGTTTCATTAAAAACTGCGAACATGAATCAATTTTTTCAACATTTATAATCCAGTCGAACTGAAAGCTTTCAATGCCAAGTCCAAATTTAGGTTTTCATTTTGAAATACTATTAAATAAATATATGCAGTTACAAAAAGTCGTATATAAGGAATCGGTACTTATTTCCCCGACCAGCTATTATTCAAAATATAAACAAAGGCCACCCAATTCTGACCCGCTGAAAGCTCCCCCAAAACATTTATTGCTTTTTCGAAAGAGAACACTGAACAGCTGCTCACGCACACTAATGTCGGCACTTACCAAAAGCCGGCTGGTAACGCACACACAGCTCGTTTCGAACTCGAAAAGCAGCCGTTGCTTCAGTTGACTTCAGTTGCCGGCGATAAATTGTTTGGTGCAGACTAAAAGTTCAATCGGAAAACAAAGTGCTCGCCTTTGAAATGTAAAAGCCGTTAGAGTAAACAAATAATTGAAATCGGTTAAACATAGTGAACCAATAAATATTAAATACAAATATTTGATTAGATTACAGAAGAGTAATATTGTTTAGCCAACTTTGATTAATATTATTGTTTGGTTGACTCAATAGAAGCAGCATCAACAATAGCAAAACATTACAAAAAAAAAAAAAAAAAAACAATGAAACATTTTTGATATCTCTTTCTGGTGTAAAGGAATATTTTATCCCACTTCCGCTGCATGCTTCGTCGCTCTTGTACACAATGCATGCGTCTAAGTTGTGAAAGACATTCCTTGCATTTTTCATAAGCTGTTTACCTGTCAGCCACACGCTGCTCATCCTTAAAAGCCCTTGGGGAATTATCGAACACAAGGGTCGGGGACACCCTCTGGCCGTGCATTGTAATGCTTTCCATGTCAAAATCTTAACAGTAAATTTATGCAGCTGTATCAATTCGCTGTGCATAGAAAAAGTGCATTCCACATACGTTTTCACTAGACAGCTTAAGGGCCAACATAATTTAAATCTGTCGCATTTGAGCAAACTGAAGAGTTGACGGTTTATGTATGTGGCGTGTGCTTAGTATGTATATTAACCTAAAACAATTGGTTGAAGCTCCTTAACTGCAAAGTATAGCATGACAATTTGGCTATAAATAGAGCTTAATCTGCTGAAGAAGTCCTTTGCCCGAAAGTCTCCAATTGGCTTCATTGACAGCTTGTCAGTCAACAATGCTCCACTTGCCTCCCAAGTGCTAGGCTAAATTGAACAGCATCAATATAACCAATAAGCCTAATTACGGCACACACATTCACCTCACCTGACACGTGCTTACTCTGGCCAATCAGCTTGCAGACACTGAGATCTGTCCTCATTGGGACAGGTGTTAGAACTGATGTTGGCCTGTGTCTGTGACTATGTTTGTCAATGTAATTTGCCTAATTAAGAAGGTAGAGAGAGACATTAAATTGAAAACATTTTGAGTTTACTTCTTTAATTAAGTAGGTAGCCTTGCTGTGTTAATTGTTGCTATTCATTATTACAATAATGTGCAAGGATGCAGCCATAAAGTGAGCAGGCATAAGTGAAGACTTAAAGCTCTATCGTAAGTCACTCAAGTCTATTGACTTGTATATAACTAAGGCCTTAAGTCATAATATATTTTAATATTTAATATAAATATATTTTAAAAGATATATTTAAAATATAATTAAATATATATAACTGATAAAACTACAATATTTAATAATATTATTAAATCGCTTTAAGTCCAACAATATTCTATACTCTTTACTCAAGAGAAACCTCAATGCTGACATATTTTCTATTGTCTACATATTTATTGTTTGCTTTCAACAGTTTTACTAAAATTTCTTGAGCTAATACATATATTATATACATATATACAAAGTTTGCCTAAGCATTTACTCTGTTAAGACCCTTGTGCCTTTGATATTCTCTGACACACTGACGGCTACTCACACGAGCCAAGGGGCATGCGGTCACCTACACAGAGCACAAAAGCATAAAACTGAAAGCTGTAAAAAACATTTAAAAGTAAAATCTGTAATTGCCTCGAGAGGAAAAAGTTTATTTGAAATTGTTTAGGTGTCGCATCCTAATCAGAAATCATGCCTCAGGCCCAAAACACAATTAAATTAAAAAAAAAATAAATATTCCATAAACTAGATATCAGTTGGAAATTGAATTTCAGCAAATCAATAATTTTCAGAAAAAAAAATTGTGCTGGATATGTATATTTGATATAAATTATTTCCTTTCTACCAGCTTGTGGTCTGTTGACAGTCAATGCACCAAGCGTAAAGCTGTTTAAATCATTTTAGTTTTGCTTTCGTAGGAACAAAAGCTGTTGAATGCAAATATCCTGAATAACTTCTTGTTCCAGCTCGAAGTTGTAATTCAACTATTCTCTCTCACAGCAAGGAATGAAAAATGAGGATCTGAAAATGTTGTATTTGCATCTAAAGGCAGCTAGAACTCATTTATAATTTAGCACACCTTGTCGAAGCTGCGTAGAGCTATAGAGCAAGACAACAATTGCTTTTTATTCAGATTACATTTTAATTTCATGCGAATTCCAAAATAATTGCGTTGCTGCTGCAAAAACCTTAAATTGCGCCTCAACTAAAATGTATAGAACAGCGTAATTGAATCAAAACTGAACAAGCAAAGGAAACTTTCAATTGCCTTTAATTAAATTTGGTTTCATTTTCATTGGGGTAAAAGCTAACCAAATTTGTTGCCTACTTTGTAGCGCCTTCTGCTCAGCTGCATAAGTTTTTCATACCCTGCAGCCATTCAGAGTGGCATATTGATATTGTGCAATTGTATGTAACAAGTAAGATTTTGGAAGTGAATGATAAAATAAGTGGAAATAACATTTTCTATTATGAAACTTGGTTTGATGTTTGATGATGCTTTTATATGTTTATTTTAGCTGGAAATATTAGTTTCAATCAAAGAAAAAAGTTACACATAATTCAAATACAATACTTTTCAAAGACAATAAATAGTAATAAATTATTAAAATCAAGTCACTGTAATAAATTACAGTGCAATCAATCAATTCAATTAAATTCTTTTTAAAGTAAACGTCTGCTCTCATTGCTGGCATTAGCCCTCCACTTTCTAGCAAGTAATCGATTGTAAATGGGGGCTCCTGGGGCATAAGAAAGCTTTTCGAAAAAAAGGAGCATTCAACAGTTTTTGAAGAAAATGGACAATGGGAGAAAGGAAATGAAGTAAAGGCCTGACGATGCGTAAAGCAAATGTTTATTTGATCAAAGTAAAGTGCTGTAGGCGGATGAGCTCAGCTATACACTTAGATGATGTTAATCTTAGATATGAATGCTTAAAGAGATTTTATTTGCAATTGCATAACCCCTAAATGAAGAGAGGAGTGAAATATTTATTCAACCTAAATAACAAATATGGAAAAAAAGGAATTGCAAAACGTAAATATCAATTCATATTTAAAAACATCTTGTGGACTTTATTTGTCAGTGCATGCAGATTCGATTTCTTGACGCTTAAGGAAATAATATCATTCCACATTAAACAAGATACAATGTTAAGCGATGGCCATTGGCATTCAACTTTTTGCAACTTGTTTCTTTGAATGTTGTTGTTTCTTTCAATGGCTGTGATTTCTCAAAAATCTTGGCCTTGGCCAGAGGCAGTCAGACGGCGTCAAGAAGAAAATAAATGCAGAATCGAATTCAACGAATTCCATGGCAATGAATTTCTTGGCCGAAAGAAATCTTAATTTCATTCACAGCCAGATTTTAAGAATTTAATATGAACGAGAGAAAGCTGCATGTGCCGCAACTTAAGCTAGTTGTTTCAGCATGCATTAAATATTGCGCTTACGCCGCATGGCCGCCAGTTGACTCTGTTGGACAGGGCATAGCGTAAGGCTGGCATAGCACTGAGAAAATTCAATTATTCGCCCAGTTTTCGCTTGCCTAAATTTATGTTTACCATAAATATTTTCAACTGCTGCTCAACAAATAAAATTCGCAAGGCATTTTTTTGAGTTTTTTATAGCAATTTATAGCAACTATTGTTGAGCTCATATAAATATCTATGAATAGGGAATGTGATAGCGGACAGTGGACTCGAGATTAAATTTGTATATTCTAAGTATTTTCTCGAAAATATTATTAAATCTGGGTAAATTATTAGTTCTGCAATCAAATTAATTTAATTTAATTTTATATTTATTTATTATTAATAATTTATTATATTTGGTATTTTTTAATATTTTTTATTATTAGGAGAGTAATGAACAATAAAAAATTAAAAGTCCGCAAATATATATTTTTTAAAGAAAATACAGTTAAGTATGTCTAAGCCACATTGCATAACATGGCGTATTCGTAATAACTGTTACTGCACTCAGCGACATGTCATGGCCAAAAGGCCGCCGTTCATTTGCCGTGGACAAACACATTTCCGCATTTTATGACAATTGAATTTCGCAGTCAACAGTAAATCAACAGAAGAACAGTAGGGTAAGGTGTGTGTGTGTGTGTGTGTTTACTGTTAGCTGAATGTGCGCTAAGCACGTAGTCCAAATTCTGCGCCATTTAATTTGTGGACATGGGGAATGCTGCTCCTTGCATCGCTCATACGCCCAGTAGTCCGCGTACGCGCATAATTGGCAATTGAGCTCCGGTTTTGGCAATGATGCGAATCCAAATCATCAATCAGTGAAATCAGTAATTCAATTAAAGTGAATTAAGTCTTTATTTGAGACTCTGATTGAATAGCGAATGGATGCACCGACCCATTGCCAGATGCTGGTTTATTTGATTTAAAATGTTTACATACTAAATTGAGCTCGATCCTTACAGACTCGCATGATTTCACATAAATTCTCTTCCATCTAGAGCAGAGCACTTAAAATATTCCAGTTGCTCGCTGACGTGACTCGAGTGCCATTGGCAGAATCAATTAAAGAAATGACTGTGGCGCAACAAATTATATTTTGCTAGTCCAATTTGAGTATGAAGGCTACTGCCATGCAATGGAACAATATATAAAGGAAATTAGATTTTTTTGCTGTTGTTTGCTCAGCTTTCAGTTTGAGCGCCGCCTTTATGGGGTTGTGTCTGCTAACCATATTTAGTTTTCATTTTCAGCGCCTGCCTGCTCCTCGTTTTTATAGCCTGCCTCATGCATCTCAAAGTAGTCCTCTGTGTATATTTCCATGTTTATGTTTACTTGGCCTGCATGCGCCTCGCCTGTCTGCGGACCTGTCGTTAGCATATTGCCTGCTGGGAATAATAGCCATTTGACCTGGGCCAAAGCGCCAAAGTGACGGCTGCCTCCGTTCCCTTTCGCAGTCTGTCTGCCGGCATGTTATTCATATAAATTTGTGAACAGGCTATTTTATGGCAGATTAGTTAAGCGGCCTGTTGACCATAGAAACTACTTTACAAATCCCTATTTACAACTATTTTCCATGTTTTATATTTCACGATAAGCTGCAGTACTCTTCTGGCCAAGCTAAATATGGTAATTGCCCGGTACTAAATCGACTTTAAGGTACCCTGTAGATGGTTTTTGAAAAACATATAAGACTATCTTTAAGTAAAATATAGACTCAGTCTATAAAGACAACAGATATAGCATAAAATTATGCCTTTTCTGAAAGTTAATATTTCTTTGCTGTTAAATCTGTTTCATGTGAGAATAAAAACAAATCAATTTGCATATTTGATCTCTTGATTTGACCTAATATATGGAAATTAAAGCAGTAACTACAATTATGCACTTATAAATGTTCATTCCAGTTAAGCTCTAGTTCAGCTATCACAAGCTATTAACATTCAAGGCAATATGCAAAGTAAGCAATTAGTATTCAAAGGAACTTTATTGGCCAAAATAGGCCAAAATCCTGGCTTAGCGTTTGACTGTGTAAGTGTATTCAGTTGCAGACGATAGCTTTTCCTATCCTGCAATACCTCCTACAATTGCCAGGTTTTCAATTGTGATTTGCCTTTGTCGGAGTTGTTAGCCAAAGGCCTGATAATGAAGCATGTCAAACCGTTTATAATTGCTATTACTTTCTTCCACTTTCCATTCTTTCATTCATATTTAAATTATCGTGTTCTGCTGCCTCCGTTTACGCGGCTAAGCAAACTTAATTAACGTGAAGCACATGCTCAGCGCTTTGCAGCGCTTTGCAGCGCTTCACCGTTTTAATGGCCTTAAAGTGATGGCTACATAAATAATGCTGTGCTTATCTGAGAGTTGTGCTTCCTGGGAGCCCACGCGCCAGTTACTGCCCTGTGAATGTGTGGAATTTATATGACACACTATATACATCTGCATATATATATATATATATATATATATATATTTACTTTTCTGTTGAAGTGCCTCGAAATGCGCTCTTGTCCCATTGCCCTTTCCGTTGCGGCTGCTGCAGCTGTTTGCTTTATTGCTCTCATTGTTTTATGTGCCGCCTTAGTGGCTGTTGGCCCTTCACTTGGCATTGGCTTTCCAAGTTTCTTCACACACACACACACACACACACACACACACTGCATGCGCCTCAATGCACGCAATACAAATGCGTGAAACATAATTTATTATTATGCGCCTGCAGCTGAATGGATTTTGGCAACCATTTATTTTCGTTCATTAAATGTAACTTAACCGATTCGTTCCTTAAAACTATTATTTCGAGTCCATAAATTTAATTTACACCCAAGACAACAAAAAAGCGGTTTCAATTAAGCATGTCTGAGCACTCAGCTGCATCGCAAATTGCATTTCAACTTGCGTCTTTTATTTCTCACTTTTTCCCACTCAACAGCTTTAACGCAGCGACAGTTTTGTTCATAACTTTCCAACACATTTCACGCCATATTCACGTGACAATTTCCCGCGTGTTATGCAGCTGTGTTGTTGTACCCTATACAAATGAAACGGGCGAAGGGTGTGCTCGATACTATGCAGGAGTGTTTCACTGCAGAAATCATTTCTATTATCTAAAGAGGAGGCCTTTTAAGCCTTTATACAAATTAAAAAAAAAAAAACTTTATAAGTAGTAAGTGACTGAGTGAGCTACATCGAGCTATGCTGCAAAGATTGTCGTTTCAAAGATTAATCAATATATTTTATTTTATTTACTTTTTAATAGAAACATTATTCTTACAAATAAAAAAATCGTATTCTTAAAATAACTTCATTCTATGGCCATGGCTTCAAGCGGTATATAATTATAGCATAGGGTACAAGTGTCTTTCATATGCTCCCTTACTCTGTAGTGTAATTGAGTATGTAAGGAGGTAGACGTGAATACCATTTTCAAGCTTGAAGAAGACGCATTCAGCTTCTTATTAATAAAACAGATACATCAGGGAAACAATTTTTACATATCTATATAGTAATACTATAAGTCGCGAACTCTCTCTATGCTCTCAACCCTCCGCTTAGCTGCTTTAGACTTACAGTGTAGGGTAATTTGCTATGAGGCACTCGCGGCTAGTCCTTCTCTTGTTGCTACTTGTGCAGTTTGGTGCAGCTTCAATTTCGGGAATCTAACACACGCGTATGCTAAGCGCCATAAAACGCTTCCTCGCAGCTGACAGAAATGTGTTTCAATTAAACGAAAAAAGAGAAAAACAGGGAAAAGCTAAAAAATGGCATGACTCAGCATTCAATTGTCAGCAATCTGCTTTCAATTGCTGCTTGTGCCGCTGCTCGCTTTGAATCAATAGCCGCGCTGCCCACGGCGTATACTTAATGCGTTTATTCTGCAGATGCAATATGCAGCAACGAGTAAGTTCGCCGGCTCAAAAAACCTCAATGCTGTGGCAACGCGCTCTGAAGCGAACTTTTGACACAAACTTTGCGAAAACTTGAATTTGCTCGCGCTTAACTAATTGTGTTTGTCTAGCTGGCTCGCGGTTAAGAAAATCAAATTTGTCACTGATTGTTAGCAAATTTTTGAAGCGAACTTTATTCCAGTTTACCTAAGCTCGAGGCTCCAACTTGTTCACCTAAAGCTGATGGCACACACAATCGAGGGCTGTCAGGCTGAACGAGAACTCAGTTTGGACTCAGCGGTTCAATTGATTTGCCAATTTGCGACAAATGAAACTGAACTGAAGCTCAAAAGTAGTTTTGACTGTTTTGTCCACAGCAGGGAAAACGCTAAAAACTTTGATTTGGAATGCAATTATATTCGCTGAGTGGAAAGCTGTGTTCGCTTCCGATTAGACGGATTATAAAGTTGCAATGCAATCGCTGTTAATTGCATTGGTTTTAATGAGTGCGCGACAGCAGCTGATGAATACTTCGAATTATGCGACTGTCGACTATCATTAAATGAGTTAGGATATATTATGTTCAGTTGATTAAGTCCTAAAGTTAATTAAGTTAAATGAAATCCAGAGAGAGAGAGAGAGAACCCAAAATAGTTTGTGTGTGCTGAATAGTGAGAGGATTACGATGAGTAAACACTTAATCTATAATATTAGTGAGTGCCAAATAGTAAATATTCAACTTAATTACTTTGTTCATTCTGTCGACCTTTCAGTGCCAAAATATATTCCGAAATGAGTGAAGTTTTAATCTTTTAGCAGCTCAATCCTTGTCCTCCGTGTGAGGTTGCATTTTAATTTTATGCAAATCATTATTGATTAGACAACATCAAAGTGAGCGGGAACTGATAGGGCGACTACTTTAATGAATTCACGCACACACACACACACACACACACACACACACACACACACACACACACACACACACACACACACACACACACACACACACACACACACACACAGACAGACACACTTAAATAAATGTCATAAAGTGCACACTAGCTTTCCCAGCAAAACCAAAATCAAACAAATTGAGTTTAGGCTTTGGCTACTTGCACTTACACAGCATATGTAACTCTATAATAATGTTGAATTTTATAACTAATTTTTGAAAGTTTGATTTTAGTTAGAATATCTTTTAATATAATATTATATTATTATAATAATCTATTATTACCTTAAACATTGGAATGCTTATACTGTAATTTATTTAACAAATTTTTCAATTATTTTACATATGCTAAGTCTCTAAATTGGAATATCTTAACCCAGTATTTAAGCTCTCAAAGCTAGTACATACTCAGTGTGTATGTGAGAGTGTGAGATTTGTTTGAGGTACATCTTAAGACGTAAGCCGTAAATACATATTCGATTCACCAGGTGCTCAATACGTCAATTGATTGAAGTTCCGAAAGCTTAGCCGAATTTTATTTGCCTTAATTTATTTCTTCTCAATATACATCTTTGATTATACCTGCGCAGGAGTGAGTGGGAATGTTTTATTGGTTTAATTTGGCTTATTAACATAATGCAAGGATATCAATGTTGACAACAAAGTGACCTGACTTTTGCCCCCTCTAAGCAGATTCAAATTATGAGTTAATGCAAATTACTGTGAAGCGAGATTCTGTTTATGTAAAGTGCAGTAGAAATATTTTAAATTCCATCACATATTTCAACTTTTTTATATGCAATTTTCCCAGGTGTGTAAGGTTTCAATTATTTATATCATATTTTTAAATATCATCTAAGCCTAATTAGTTTTGCACGTCTGAATAAATTGCCATTTGATTTCGCGCATGAAAAATTAATGAAGGCTCACAAAGACTAAAATTGAATTACTTTATTTAAGCACTTTCATTTCGAATGGTGCTCTTCCGCTCTATTGAATACCAATTTGTAAATAAAAACCAAATCAAGCAAAATAGGTTACGAAATTGACAGCAAAAAGGGTGTTTTTTTTAGAGTTATATAATTTTACATGAGAAAAATGTAATTTAATATATAATCTTATGACAATAATACCATAATAAACCTAACTTAAAAGCAACTTTCAGCTATGAAATAAGATAATATTATTAATGTTCTTAAAAAAAAAAACACCCTTTATAATGACAACAAGTACCATGCAGGTGCTTCATATTAAAAATGAAATTGTTTACAATATACAAAAACATTTTCTACTTAAGTTATGCAGTACAATTTATAAGGTTTTTTACATATTTATTGTTAGGCTTATTTTGTTTTACATAGTGCTATTTGCCCAGCAACAGATTTATACATTAAAATATGTTAATAAAGCTAAGTTTATGAATCAATCGATTTCCTTCAAATTATTCAGTTTGGGCAATCTGAGTTTTGGGCTCATGGAAAATGCAAATGCCAATAGAGCCAATCGGTCGAAATCTGGCCCAAAAAGCTTTCTGTTTTATGGGCTTAACGGAATCACTTGCAGATGGCACTGGCGCATCCACAGCCACTCAACCACATTGACACACGCATGCACAAGGTGAATCGGTTAACTGCCAGTCGCAATGCTGCGGAAAGACTTTCAATGGTAGACCACAGCGGAGCTCCTTAGGCAGGATAACCAACAGCTGACAAGGCCACTTTGCCTAGAATACCTCAGCTAGTTGGTTAGGCTGGCCAATCAATATGGCAACTGACACTGTGTCCCCCATGATAAGCAGTCTTTATGAATTGAATCGCTTATGCAAAGAGGTGTAAGCTATTTTATTTTAGCTACTCCTTCAACTCGTTCAATATTCAAAAAGTGTAAACTAGGTTTTAGGCACGTTAAACTTACGTTCTGCTGTTTTCTTTTAATAAAGTGTTAACCAACATTTCGAACTATTGATTCATCGCATTATCAGCATAGAAACATTTTTATAGCAGAAAATTTGTTTATTTTAATATTTTTTTATTAATGAGATTCCTTAAATGTAGCCTTAAATGTTAAAGCATATTTATTAAGATGCTCGTCAGGAAGAGATTAAATCTGTATATATATTGTATGTGTCTTCTCGGCTAATATAGAATATAAAGTAAAGACAAAGTCACAATGATTAGATCCTTTGCTATGCCCGAAATCGATTGACTAAATTAGTCAGCCGTGTGCAGTTTCAGCTGAAAAGTGCCTGACACCCGCAGGGTTCATTGATTTTCGCATTCATGTTGGCCCATTGAGTTAGTTGAGGTGATGCACCCGTTGCGCTGTAGGTGCTTTAGTATTTGGGGCTGAAAGCGTGTCATTGCCCCTGCATTTACGTGGAGCGGCTTTCATTGTGAGCTTTCGCCTTTCAGTTCTGTTTTGTCATCGCGTTCAACACTTGTTGGATTTGCCATTTGTCAACCGCCGAGCGCTGGTGGAATGCAGGCGGAGCAGTGTATGGCAGTAGTTTACATATTTAAGTTGCGGCACATTCAATTTGTTGGCCAGGCATTCGACTCATTTACACTTTATTGAGCGTTTATGTGGATTATGGGCACTTCATTTGCGCTGGCTGAAGTCGTGCGAAACTGTTGATTGCCCTCAAGGCGACAGCCCTGTGGCTGGCTGCCGAGAACAGGGAGTTGAAAATTATATTTAATGATAGCACTGCTATAGACGACATCACTGGGACCCCCTCCAAGAACTAAAATATGAGAAGCACTTTGACTGCTGACAGCTTAGTCGTGGCTGATATGAGTGAAATGGTTACAGATCCATGAGCAAGACTTAAATGTGTTTAGTTCACGGATTCAAAAGTCAGAGACAATCATAACTATATAAAGTTTATTTTTATGCATTTTTTATACTTGAATCGATTCAATTTGAGTCGAATCATTTTGAGCTGTCATTTGATTGTGTCTATATTATATTTTGCATTTATAATATTGTTCCAATAAAGTAAAAGTACAAAAGTAATTCGCAGTAAGTCGTATATTATACGAATACGCACTGAAGGCCGCATTAGTTGGCCTATCAAGGTAGCATACTGTCGGGCTGTCAGGCTGGCATTTCACAGCGATTCGTCTACGTGTCAGGTGCAGCCTGATAACCTTTGCCATTTTGATTGATAACTGATTATTGCTGCAAGCGAATCTATCTGTTAACCATATCCGTGGCCGCATCCCAATGGCTTGGCTTCATGTCTGGAAATTGGAAAATGCTCGCATTGCATTTATGCGGAATACGCCGAGAGCCAGGGGAAGGAAACTAATTTATGCCGCTCTCGTCTGGGTCCCACGTGCATGTCAACTGAAACAGCCACAGATGCAAGCAAACAGCAGACAATTTCCACGCTTGCTCCATCTCTACGTGGGAAATTCATATGAAGCAGCAGTAAAATAACAAATTGGTGGCAAACAATTACCAAAAATCCAACTGTCAAAGTTAGCAGAATGATTAAACTCCCAGCGCCAGATGCGATTGGCAACAAGTGCAGCTAAGCATGGCAGCCCACAGACACACACACACACATATACAGGGATGCCCTTAGACATAAGATGGCACGTGCCAGATGAGATCCAATCGCATTGCGCTCACACGTAGCCTGATCCGCCTTCAGCCACTGCCTCGCAGCCATATGATTTATAGAGTTCAACTGTTTCTTGCGGCACTGCAAAATGACAACAAGCAAAAAAGGAAGGCGCCAGAGCTTACACACCCCCACACTCCCACACAGATGGTTCACACTCAGTCACAACGGCTTCTGTGTGCCACGCGGCGTATGTGTGATATGGATGTGTGCCTTGAGTAGTCTAAGCAAATGAACTGCATCGCGCAGCTGCCCCAGGCGAGCAGATTCAAATTGTATCTGCACAACATGCAACGGCGACACAAATGAAATACAAAAATGCCAGACAAGAATAAATCATGTGCCCCGAGTTCAATTTGAATGATTTCTCGATGTGTGGGGTGGAGGAGGTCCTCCAATTCGGTGGCTGGCACAAAGCCATGTTAAAAGATTTCAATTGACTTAAATCTTTCGATATCTATGTACATCTTTAAACAAATAAATATAAGAAATATGTAATAACTTCTGAAAGGTCAATCACATACATAGCATATGAGCTCAAGCAATAAAAGAATTGCCCTGGACTTGAGCTAAGCTCTCTTGAGACTCTGTCAGTTCCATCATTCGCAGACTTTAAGTCAACTTCTTGTCTTGTCTCAGTCTCTCACTCTATCTCTCTCTCCCTGGCTCTCTTCCCCAACGTTCTAAGCAGGCAAGCAGAGCTAAAATCAATTTTATTCGGAATTTAAGCTACGGCACGTTTCATAGAAAGAAACCAATTTAAAAGCAAGCAAACAATAATTACCAAAAAAAAAAAAGAGAAATAAATAATACAATATATAAATAATATGAAAATACAACTATTCATGTTAACATATGTTGGTATTGCTTCCCTTAAGTTACTCATTTTATTTATTCGAAATTAAATTAATGGCAAATGAAAGTCTCGCACATTTCTACGTCAGTAAAAATTGATTTAAAAACGTAATATTTTAAGCCAACGACAGCTCAGTTTTATACAAAATAGGATTACTTGTCGTAAATAGAGATTTATTGGCTGTGTTGCTTTCGGGCTTTGTGCCCATAAAGCGATTTGAGACTTTTAGCTTAAAAAAACCTTTAACCGCATTTACATGAAAAAAACACAGACTAAACAGGAAAACAGGAAACGTGGGAACGCGACAGCAGCTTTTTCGCGAACTCTCACTTAAACAGCTAACTCAGTGTATGTGTAGGTGTGTGTGTATGTGTGCTTGAGTTTTTTCAACATTCGCTTTGCTTGGTTTTGCATTCTGCTTTTGCTCTCCGCTTAACGCAGATCATGTCAACTGCGCTTTCGACGCTTACGTCGCTGCTGTCGCTACTGCGTTTACGTTTATGTTTACGCTCACGTTTATTGGCGCCCAGCTGCGTTGTTGGCGGCGTCGAAGTCAGCGGCGACGTCGCCGTCAACGCCGACGACGCGTCGATGCGTCTGGCCGAGTTTGGGAGAGGGTTCGTGCGTTCAGTTCGGTTTTCGACTCGAGACTCGACGCAACACGGCCAAGCAAGTCGCGCGCATTTAACTCTTCGAAAAAACTACAAACACCAATAAAGATATTTTTAAAATGCACCTCGGATTGGCCAAATGTAATTGAACACATTGGAAAAAAATTAAATAAATACTTCATAATTGAACCGCCAAAAGGCGCAATAAGCAGAAGCAAAATCCCCAATTGTGCAAACAAACAGTTCAATATTGTGCTATATCGACTGCGTAAAGTTGTCTTTATAAATAGCCATTTGTGCCAACTAGAAAGTGAAACTGAAAATAATTGAAATAAAAATTGCCAAGAGCGTTCGATTCCTTATCTGCTCGAACGTACTTGACATTAATGCCACACACACACACACACACGCAGAATTGTATTTTTATCTTCTCAAAGATATGATGACCATCCGTTAGATATTTATAACTGAAGCTTCATTATTTAACGAAATTAAAGTGTTTGCAATCAAAGGAAACCAGTCTTATTTTTATGGCCATCAAAACTTGCCAATTGCAATCTCAGACAAAAACAGTCTATTGATAACTTGTCGAAATTCATTTTACGATTATAGAGCACAAGTTAATATTTTTTAAAAATATATGTGAATGAAGTGAATATAAGTGAATATACTTAAATATTGAATGAACTCTATAAATTTATGAATAAAATAGTTTTGAATATTATGATTTATGCAAATTTCAATTTCAATTTTCTCTGTGTAACATTCTCTATCAAAAGATATGATTAAAAAAACAATTATGCTTTCGCCTGACTAATTTCTTATACAGCAAATATTCTGCTATAGTGAAACTAGTTTGCAAACAGAAATTCGTAGTTATTTCATATTCATTACAAACTTGTTGCCTTCTAATTATTGTGTGTGAGTCGTAGAAAACTATTCTGATCCAAATCACGCAACAGGCGCCGCAGTGTCTCTACGTCGAACAGACGCGTCGAACTTGAACTTTTGTTTGTCTTGAGCTTGTGTGTTTTTTAAATACCCTACACCTATTCAAGTGAGACCAAGTTGTATGCATTTCGCTAAAGGCCAAACTTAGTGAGATTGTATGAAAATACTATCATACTTAGTCATACTTAGAGAATGTGTATGGGGTATTATACTCAGTAGAGTTGTGTTTATTTGATTCTGATTTATTGCTTCAAATAAAACGTAATTCGATTATAGCAAATTGCATTATGTAAATTTTATTTTAATACAAATTTGTTGATTGAATTGCATTAGCTTCGACATAGATTCAATAAAAAGTATGACTTGTACATAAAATACCAATCTCCTCAGTCTCTCAAATATGCTTAGGGTCAGAACTTGGTGCTTGACTTAAAGTGTGTGTAATTTTTGTAATGGGGCAAATATAAAGAACTATTTGAATTAAATATGGCATTACTAGCCCGATAGTTATAAATAATTGCACTTAGACACATTTCTATGCTTTTTTGCTTTAATGTTTAATGAATGAAATTTAAGTGATAAAATCTTAAAAGCTGTAAAAGCTATTACAAGAGATACCGAATCAAACCGAGTTATACCCCCAAATTTAACGATGCCATATGAGACCATAAATAAAATAAAAACCACAAATGATCGGCGACGGAAATGAAAAGCTGAAAATTTCATAAATGCAGCTCGGACAATAAAATGTTTTAATGAAACAACTTTGCTCGTGCAAAGTATCATTAAAATGTGGTCAATGAACTATTTGTATTGCAGCTCAATTCAAATTTGATTTAATTTATTCAATCAGTCTAAGCTCTGGCTGGACGACTGGAAGACATTTTGTAATTGCAATTAGCAAACCGATTTGTCGAATTCCATTGAACAATTGTTATACTCTTGTTGTTTCTGTTACCTAACACGCACTCGGCACTCAGCACTCGCGGCACTCGGTAATGTTTTCAACTAGAGCTAAAAATAATAAATAAAAATATGAAAAATATGCAGCTCATATTTCACGCTAGAGGCCGACGCAATTTGCTTAAGCAGCGATCCCAGCCAAAACAATAATATTAGCCGACAAACAATGACAGCACTGAGGACTGAGCGATGCTCGGCAAGAGGCTGAACAACTTTCAAACGCCTCGCAAATCAACCAAAGCTGAACAACCTTTTCCAATGGCAATTGAGGAGCTGAAGAGGAAGTAATGCGATGTTTGATTTGCGGGCGAATTAATTGGGAAAGGGCATGCTCCGAGCAATCAATACAAATTAGATAAACGATTACAGCTGTGTGAATTCCATTAGTCAGATAAGGATGAAGCTAATTGCCGAAAACGAAATGAATGAAATGAATGTGAATATGCTTATAAATGAGACTATAAACAAGTCTGCTTAGTTGAGTCGTGATGGATCGCGAGATGGATTGGGTATATATTAATAGCTCATAATTCATCAGCTTTGTGCGAATCAACAATTAAAACTCAGCTCAGCTGTCAATAACTGTCCGCGGCTCTAACGGCACAGAAACAAGCCACGCTAATGACCGGGCCAGGCCATTTGGGGGCTTTACGCCCGCTGTGCGGCAGCCAGGCGATCGATCTGGTAATCCACGGCACGTGTAAGCTCTTAAGATCTGCTCCGTTCCAAAAATAAAAGCAACAAGCGTTCGTGATAAGCAGAATACCGTAGAAAATCGAAAATATAACCAATAATAGCCATGGAAAAACTGGCAACACGCGCATGGCCTCTCTCTCTCTCTCTCTCTTCTCTCTCTCTCGCTCTCTCTTTCCATATGCAAAGACTTTTTGACCCATATTTCATGTCCGACTTTATTTAAAAATAGATGTATGTAGGCTTCGGATTGACAGCCAGACATTTGACAATGAGTAATGATGGAAGCAATTCAGATTATGTTTATAGAGTGTTGATCGTGTGTTTAGTATTGTCATTTTATCGAAACAACATAGAAAACTGAGTTTGTATATCAAACTGAACAAAGGGTCTAGAAGATCTCTGAAATATGAATGAATTTTATAGATACATATATGTTTCGTTTAACGCTCACAACATGATTTTAAACTGTTTCTGAATTCATGTGATCCTCTAGGCCGCATTAAGTTAATTATATTATATATATAGCTTCATGGTAAAAACAAACAATATTTACTATATGTATCTTAGCCTGACTGAACACTTATTTGCTTCGCTTACTCAAATCGAAAGCAAATTAAAAAATTTACTATCTGAAGATTAACTTCGTGCTTTTAAATAAGAGATAAGTTATTTATAGCATATCTTGCTTCTGGTTTTAAGCCATCGGGCAATAACCCCACAGCTGGGGGAAAATCTGGGCAGGTAATTGTGTCAATGGCGAATTAAAAGTCTTCAAGCGAGATTTCCTTTATTTTTATAACAGATCAAAGCAAAACAAAGCCAAGTCCAAAAAAAAGTTAACTTACAAACTCCAATGCCGTAGGGCATCTTTAGAAATGTCTGGCCAATCTTTTGTTGGCAACTTTTTCCAATAGATACTTATTGTATTAATACTATTGTTTACGGCTGCCATTCGGCATGCCTTGAGGTCATTTTGTTTTGTGGCTATTTTTGGCACCAGCTTTCTGTGACTTAGCCATAGATTATCGGAACGGACATATTGTGTGAAGGGGGAGACGAGGGAAGATAGTTGACGAGCGAAAATCAAATAAATTGTATAGATAATTTGTCAGTTAGGTTGAAGTCTTTTGTGCTCTAAATGCCCTACACCTTTCCACTCGCTGGCTGTCCAAATGTGACTTGTGATTTGTGGTTCAATAAACTTGGACAGGCGGACGCTGCGTTTGTGCCAATTCATTCCTTTCGTTTTGTAACTCTGGGCTATTATTTACTTAGGTAATTGCCGTTAAATTTGTAACAAATGTCGATTGGTCTCGACTGTAAAAGTTCCCCAATTCTCCAATTCTCCCATTTCTATTCGCATTGCCCAGACATCGTGTCTGCCCTGACACTTTCGGCTTGTATTTAAATTTATATTTGCAAGTCTATCAAATACGTGCCCGTATTTCATTTACGATTCCCCAAAGCGTATTAAAATATCAACATAAAAGTGAAGGTCAAAAGAATTGTAAACGCCATAGCTGGTTTATTTTTAGCCCTTTTGTTTATTTATTTTTTTTTATTTCGCTCATGACTTGACAACTTCCAGTCGTAAATTATAAGTCTGTATTTTAAGCATTTTAAACAGAACAAGTTATTTGCGTTTCAACTTGCTTTCGTCTCTCACTTTGTAATACTTTTCGCATTTCGCATTTATGCTAAATATAATACAGTTTTCTAGAAATAGAACTTTGCTGAAAGCAAAAACACATTAGATTTGCTAATAAATAATTGAGTTCAATGCGCCTGCAAATATTGTTTTATTTTTAACAATTAATTGAAGCATAAAAAAAAACAAAATAAATAATAAATAAAAGTGCAGCTCAGACGTCAGCATCAATAAATTATTGTCTTTAACAATACGAAATGCGTAAAAAATTATAATATTTATAAAAAAATACAAATGACTGTAAAGGCGAATAAGTTAATCAACAATCAAAAGACTGCAGAAAACAAGAATTTTGCAAAAATTAACTTATTGTTTCTTAGCCAGAGTCTCTTGAAGCTCAAAATAAAAATGCGAAATTGAAACAAAAATCAATAAAAATAATAATGAGATCGACATCCATGAGAAAGTGTTACGCCTGTGAAGCAATCGAGTACGAAGACAAAACCGAAACAAAATACACTTAAAGAAAAAACAGTAACCTAATCAAAATACCAAAACACGGGAAGAGCCGCGTGAATTTCAACCCATCGAAGGCAACTCAAGTGGCAGAGCTGTCGCAGAATGTCCTGCAACATTGTGCGGCAGCCACAGAATCAAAAACAGAAACTCAAAGTTATCCAGTGGCTGCTGTTGGTGGTGCTGCTGCTGCTGGTGCCCAGCCGGAGAGCTGGACCAGCGCCTGTCTACGCCTGGTTCTACGACGTGGACAGCGCTGCGAGCGTGGCCAGCATCAGCACCATATCGGATGTGCATAGCTTCAAGGTGCCAGAGACGCGCAACTCATACAAGTCGCAGCGGACGCAGCTCGTGCAGCAGTTTCCCAGCGCCACCAGCAGCCATTGGAGCCACCATCATGGTGGCCGAGTGCAGCGTCGTCAGCTGGTGTTCGTGGCTCTGCTGCCGTCGGTGGAGTCCGACAACAAGAACGACTGCATCATGCCGAAGGTGCTGCCCGTGCTGGAGCTGGGCATTGCGCATGTGCAGCGCATGGGCTTCGTCGGGGGCGTTCAGATTGACATCACACTGATCTCACGCGACACCTTTTGCTCCTCCACCTACGGGCCGCTGGGCTTCTTCGAGATCTACACGCAGTGGCCGGAGATGAATGCCATCTTCGGCTTGCCCTGCGAGTATGTGCTGGCGCCTATCTCGCGTTACGCCGACGTCTGGCAGATTCCGCTGCTCACGACGGGCGGCAATGCCGGCGAGTTCAGCAAGAAGACGGAGAGCTACTCAACGCTGACCCGCCTGAAAGGCGCCCAGGTCAACAACCTGGGCAACATGGTGCGCGCCTTGCTAAACACCTACAACTGGACCCGCACTGCGCTGATCTATCAGAACGAGAACGCCAAGATCAAGGGCAACTCGGTGTGCTTCCTCTGCCTGGCTGCCATTCATGCGACCATCGAGAAGGAGTCGGTTTATCAGCTCGGCTTCGACACCGCGCACTGGACCAAAGCCTATATCATACGTCTGCTCCGGAATGTCGCCATGCGAACAAGAAGTAAGTGGGAAAGTTTAATTTCCTGACTAGCGCTTGAATCCTTATCGCGGTTTAGGAAAGGTTAAAATGATAGATTAACATTGGGATCATTCTTTGTGATTCAAGCTTAAATTGTGAAATATCGGCTGAAGACTAATTAACTGTGCTTGAAATTATATATTTTAATTTTATTTTTATTTATATATAAATTTATGTATATAATATATATAAATATAAATAAACAAATTGTATCATTTTGAGTATATGTATAATATATTCATATATGCATTCTGAAAAAATCATTTGCATTTTCAACACATCGAGAAGATTTTTTTAACCTTTAAAATTGCCTGCAAAATCTTGGAGCCGACTTAAATATAATTCCTCGAATTATAACGATTAGGTGCTAAAGTAAAAACAATTTGTCAAGTGTTCGCATTTAGAAATTGTTTCATTTATATAAATTCGGAATTCAATTATTATGCAGCGAATATTTTGGAGCTTACTCAATTGAAATCACTCTCTATGAAAGAGCTGCATTTATCGGGTATCACTAGGTCATTATTATTTTGGTGGATTAATGTGGAAACTACTGAAAATGTCTATATTCATTATAAATGCTCAAACACCTTATTGAATTTTCTAAATTAACCCAACAAGTCAACGTTCTATTTAGAGTTATTATAATCAGTATGTAAACGACTTTAACACGAATTGAATAGATTTCAACTGCATTTGACTATTCTCTCTTTCTCTCCCTATCTCTGTTTAACTTTTATTTAGTCGAATTTGTATATACGGAAATACAATTATTCCCAAGTCATTTAATAGATGATTCAATCATGTTTTTCATGCATTTACCAAATATACAAATTAGTAAGGTGAGCTAGCGAAAAAGTTTATTGAACTGAAACTGTATTTGCCTTACAGCTCATTCAATTGTAATTGTTGACAATTCGAAAAGCAAACAATAACAAACGCCATGCATCTGCCTTGCCATGCCACGCTCTGTTATGCACATACACAATGTCAATTGACTTCGGGAGGACGCTAAATAAAAGAATATTAATTATATAAATATATATATTAAGAAGCTGCCCTAAAATAAGAACGTTTTGTTTACTTTGGCTACAAATGTCGCCAGCTGAGTCAATATGTGGCCGGCTTTTAATGTTCGTAATATGTTGATCCACAACAGAAACTTAGCTTCAGCCCACTTATAAAGCGGCATATGGAATGCCCAGTTTGGGCACTTTTGTCGCACTTTTAATATTCTGGACATCTCACACCAAATACCATTAAATCAACATTAGCAGCACTTTTTGGCAAATTTAATGTATCCATTAAACATAATTATGGCCAACAACAAAATACAATGGCAACTGGATTCCCCTGCTCGAAATGAGACACTCGGGCACACGTTAAGAAACGGCCGAACAATAGGTTTTATAATTGAATATAGCTAAAAATAACACCTCAGTTCAGGGACAGATATTTGATATATAATTATGCATATTTCTTATAAACTGAATGAATCTGAAATGTGGCAGATTCTTATTAGCATTTCAGTTACCTGAGTGTTTACTCTACAGCGTGTTTTCAAATCATGTGAAACTCCAAGTCAGGAACCGGATAATAAATGCTTAACAGGCTTGACCCAAGTTTTGAACTTGGAGTTTTTAACACCTGCGAATCGAATCGAATTTATAATTGTTATAATTCCTAAAATATATATATCTAAATATATTTTGTTCAATTTACGCTGATTGAAGCTGATGATGTGATAATTAAGTTAACAATTCTACAAAGCCTTAATGTCTAATGAATTATATTAGTTATTGGCATATTAATTGCCCAATTAGTTATTAATATTAATTGTTTCATGCGATATCAGATTAGCGCTCGTGCGGCTCTTCAACTTAAACACACAAAAAACGCACTGACACACAATACATGCACATATAATTATTGACATGCATGTATATGGGATGCGTATATCCATGACTCAGCCCCGTCGGGCTTGCAATTTACATTCAGCAACAAACAGTAATCAGTTTATACTTGGACTCATTCGCAAAGTTCACATAAATGTATATATACATACACAGAAAATAATATATATTTGTTTTCCATTGCATCCCAATTTAGTTTTGGCAGCTTTGTATAATTAAATCAAATCTAGCTTTTACTCTGAACTTGACTTTGACAAATAGACTCAACTGAATATTATAGCCAAGACAATACAATATATACTATATAAACTAAATTTATAGCTCAGAAAAGTATTTTTCATTTTTGTTATAGATACTCTTTCTTTTAATTTTATCATAAATCTGTAATTTCTTTTTCTTATAAACTTTTCTCTTTGCACAATAGCAATCAAAGGCTTTATTTATTACTGTAAATATTCTATATAAACAACTATAATTAAATTTTAGCTTTCCTTTACTTTTGTTTAATTGTAGGGTATACAACACACTGCCTTATCATTGTGGCACTTATCTACTTGTGTGCTGCGTCCGTCTGTTTGCATTTTGATCTGCTTTTAAATAATTAGACTAATCCTCATACAGTGACAGCAAAAATGCTGTGTAACATTTGCAAATTACAATGCAAAATACAAATTGCCAGAGATTACTTTGATATTATTACTGTCAATTGCATATTAGCCTAGCATAATACGTGTGACACTACAAAACATCGCAAAACAAATAAAAATAGAACAGAATTTTACTATTGATTAAATTTTATGCTAAACTGAAACTATTTAAGCCATCTAGTGATAAAATACCTCTGTGACTTTAGCATTCATTTATTAGTGGCAGCTGGTTAGCTCGATTAAATTACGTATTGTGTTAAAGTTGATATATCTGAAATTATTACTCTATTTTTCATTATACATGCCATCTGCATAGTTGTTGACTGTCTTAATTGATTTATGTCAGCTCAGCTAGGCACAAATCTTAATAAACTACTTTATAAACTTAAGTGTCATTAAGTCAGATCAACTACATCAAACGCCGTCAAATTATCTGCTGACGTCAAAGCAACTGAACAAGTTAGATTGTAAGAATTTGGTCAGTATTGAGTGCTAACTCATGGTATAAATGGAGATATTTTTATATTTATTGATATCTTTCGATTTATAGGACTCTCTGTATGACTGGTTAGCACCGATGGTCTTAGACCATATAAAAGAGATTTTTAATATTTATTGCAACAGAAGTATTTATTCAAAAATGGGCGTTGCAATATGAGCTTGATCATTTTATCTGTTGCTATACCGAAGCATATTTCAATTTCACAGACTCTAGTTCTAAATATCTCGTGAAAAAATAACGTTTCTGTTATAAAAGTGTTCGTAGTTTCCTATTTGCCACACCTCGAGTATGTGTCACAAAATATCTGAAAGTTATTATTAGAAAAAAATATATTAATAATCATATAAAATAAACTATTTACCCCATTTTGCTACAGCAAACGTAAACTCAAAATAAATGAATATATTTTTAATGACAAGAGGTGAATTGGGTGCTGCCTCCACTTTGGCTTAATTGTAATCCAAGGTAGACAAAAGAGAGAAGGAGCTAAGAAAAGATTTTTTTAAGTCTTGCAATTTTTGCTTTATTTGTTCGTGTTTCTATTTTCGTTACTTTTTTGCAGTTGTCATTATGTGCGCCGATCCGCAGTCCATACGTCAAATTATGCTGACAGCCGAGGAGCTGAATATGATCGATAGCGGCGAATATGTATTCATCAATATTGAATTATTTTCGCGGTGAGTACAACTACAAGTATCAAATAAATATATAAATTACTCAGCAAGCCCAAGTATGGAGCAGCAACAACAATGACAATAATGATAATAATAATAATAATAATAACGTCAACAGTCACACAAACTGATCATTTATGGCAATCGCTACAGTTTGTGGCCTTTCACTTTGGCACAACACGCGCACTTTGAATATTCTTTACAAAGTGCGCATAATACATGTTAGCCAAGGTTATTAAAATTATGAAATTTACCAACAAAAATAGCTTAGAGCGTTTCCAAAATGCTGACCAGTCGGCAATTAATATCTATTTATAAAACGAGGAAATTCCGATTTTCGACACATGTCTGACTTGACCATTATTGCCTCTAATGGCCAACAATGAAAAGGAGACAAAAAAACTGACTCGCGTCAACACATACACGACTACCCACTCCCTTCTCCCTCTCCGATAGTCCGCTGCTGTCTAATTACTGAGATATCACAAATTGGCTGAGTCATTGCTTCCTCGCACCCACGTACGAGATCGTCTTTGTGTTTGAAATATTAACTAAGCCGCTCTTTAAGAGATTTTATTTATAGCTTGGTAGCCATTTAGTCGAGGGGTATGGAGTTACCATTAGATGTCTCGACTACTTAATACCCAGTAGCTAGCGTCGAGTCATATTTAGTGAGCGACAGAGATTCTTTGCTTTTGTCTTATTCAGGGTGGCTCGACTACAAAATATCCTGTAGTCACATGCAAGCTGACAACGCCTTAATTTATTAACCGACTATTATCTCTTGTGCAGTTCACAATGGCTTGACTACGACTTATCCTTTGGTCAGCATGGATTCTATGATTCTCTATTTCCATCGGCTTCTTCCTTCTCTAAACTGTGTCTAGTTTTAAGTCTCCTTCCCTAGTTGTCTACATATAATTATAATAATTAAAATGATTATCACTTAAAGGCAGCAATTTTTTATATATTCTCGAACTGGGAAATTCGTAGCTTAGACAATGCGCTCAGATTTGAGGTATTGACGTTTGGTTGCTGATTAGTCAAATCCATATTCAGTTGAGTTCTGCAGTGCATTCAATGACCTTAGGCGGTCGAGCGTGCAGCACTCATCCGACTGTTACTCCTACACCATTGCATAAGCTTTCTATTCATTCCTGGCTATTTGTTGGAGGTGGGGTACACAAATAGAAAATATTTTCGAACACATTCTACGCGGCAGCAAAATTGGGAGAGCAAAGCTGGGCAGGTGGCGGGAGCCTCGTTCTCTTTTGATATGTGCGAGCGAATAATCGGTGTTATTTGTAACTGCATTGCTTGTAAAGCGGGCTAATCGCATAACCCCAGTGAACTCGTAATCGATCGAAAATATAGCGAATGAATAAAAGCAGTCTATGCACTGCAGCTACTGTTGCATTTCCTGATTTAAGTTCTAAGTTCTACGTACTTTAGCACGAATTGAAACGAACCCATACATGCTTAAGCATGATTTATAATTTATTTTATTGCATCTTTTAAAATTGCTTGAACAATGTGGGACAGCAAAAACTAAACAATATTTATGCGAATTTAAATATAGTTTAGATTGTGAAAAGCTATTTTTAAAAATAGTTAAAAATAAATCAAAATTGCTTTTTGAAACCGGTTCGCCTGATTTATCGGCTCTCTGCCAAACCAGTTCAAATATGCAATTTCGATTTATTAGTATTCTCATTCACGGAGTGAAACGAGTAAATTGTCTTCGTACTATGTCTGTCCGCCCGTCTCTATAAATAATACTTCCCCCAAATTGATTTAAATAACGCACCATAGTACATGGCAAATCGAAGAACAAGTTTCACCAGCATGAGCCTGGCCTCTTCTACAGTTATTCCCAAAGAAATGTGAAACCCTATAACTAACTTATTTCACAATGCAATGTTCCACAAACAACAATCCACATCAGATGCTCCCCTACTCTGCTGAAATGAAAGCCACACATCATGAATTAGCATTACTCCAGCACTAGTAAAACAAATGCGCAATACGCTTAGACTCTCTTTCAGTAAATAAATCTATTTTAAATCTAAACAAACAGAACTTACCAAGCGAATGTTTTTCGACAAGTTTGATTAAGAACTGCCCATTGCATAAACAAATTAAGATACCGGATACTGTAGAAATGGCAGACCAAGCAACTAAAGACACAACTTTCTACCCCATTAATAAAAGATACCTTGACATACAGTCCATACCATCAAACCATTTACTTTTAATTCAATTTAAAAAACATTATAAATATAATAAATGAAATATAAAAGCTAAAATTAATAATATAATCTATGGGTAAAAGCAAGTTAAGATTCTGAAACAAAAATATATTATGTGATGCTGTCAAAATTCAGCATTCGGAAAATTTACTTTCTGCAAGGGCACTAAGCTGCAATCCTTACCCAGAGCAAATCTTCACTCATCGGCAGCATCAGTTTGTGTACTTGGCCGAGGGCAGAGCAATCTGTTTACCTACGATAATCGATTTGCTGGAAGTGTCACATTCGCTGATTTGGCAGAAAGCAGCTGACATTGAGTTGGTAACACAAACAAGCTCCAACTGATAACAAGTACATGCACTCACACTGTGGTCCGAATTGAATCAAGACACATAGATGGAATTAATAGTTTACTTTTGAATCGATTCACAGCATCTGAGCTATCTGAGCTTGTTGTCATTGTTCGTGGGGAGGTGCAAGTGGCAGAAGCACAGGTAAAGATCTAGACACGCATATATATAGCCTATGGGTGTGCACGTAAGCCTAAAACTAGAAAATCTTTATTCGTTTCACAATATTATGTGTTTCTATTAATAAATAGTTTATGACGCATATCAGACAAAAGCTAAGCACAGTGATAAGCCGACAGTACAAACTGCATAAAGCCAACTGATAACGGGGCTTGCATTAGGTGCATTCACACACAAACACACACACACACACTCACTCACACACACACACACACAGTCGCACCCAGATCTGCTTGAGCTGCATCTAATATTACTTTGTAATCCCGCTTCGTTATTGCAGGGTGCCGTATATGACGTCGCTGCCCTGGTATGATAAGAACGATACCGACTTCAACAACGAGCGCGCCAAGAAGGCCTACACAGCCATGCTGACCGTCACGCCGAAGCAGCCCAACGACGACGCCTACACGAAAGTCTCCAACGAGGTGAGTCCCGGCGCCACAAGGCGGCCTACCGAATTTGCATGGCAATGGAACTGAGCTGGCAGGATATAGATCCCTTTTACACAGTTCCTTGTGGCCAATTGCTTTTGGCTCAGTTGTACCTTTGCCTTTGAGGCTGCTAGCGAGAGAGGGTACTGCAATTTCTGATGAACTTTGCTACCGTCAAAGTACAAAATTGATGAGAAATATATATATAATATATATAAAAGTAAATGAGATTCGGTGTGAAAGTCCAACAATTTAGCTGAGCCACAGGGTATTTACAATTCGTTTCTTCTCCTCTTTTTCAATTCGAGCTATTTGTTTTCGGACTCATGCATACTCTATGATAGTGTACGTGCTCAGAGCCATCCCAATTTGCATTTACATACAAGCGTATAAATGAAGTGTGTGTGTGTGTGTGCGTGTGCGTATGTGTGTGCTCGTATGTTTGTATACGTCTGCGAAATCGTAAACATATTTTTGTATATGCACAAGGCAATTACAAGTATCAGCTTTGCTCGACTGAGAAATCTCCTGTAGCTAGCTGAGAAGTCTCGTACCAATTAATATTCATTCGTTGGTGTTATCAACTACTAATAAGACTAATATTACATTTATTTAAAAATATATTTATATATTTATGAATAAAATCCAGTTATCGCCTGTCTATCAGTAGTTAATGCATATGCATAAATATAAATTGTATAAATTCTATAATAAACTCTTGTGTGGGCACAGGGTATATTAAAACGGTGCCAAGTTCCCTCGCCGTAGTTCATTTGATAGCCAACTTTTGAGAGACTCTTGAACCAAGAACATGTAATTTTCTTAATGTCTTTTGCTGTTGTTTGCTTCCTGCATGCGCTGCTGCTCCATGTCTGCGCTGCTCTTGGACTAATCCTAATGACATTTAATCGTTTGACACTATGCGAATGTACCGTCTGTGCAGTCGAACAGCATCAGAAATACATTACTCAAATGCTTTGAGTGTCAAAAAGTCGTTGTAATTTATAGGCATAGAATATCAAATTGCAGCATCGAGAAAGAGAGGAAGCAACTAAAAGCTTTGCTTTAAATAAATATATATTGATATCAATTCAGAATTATTAAAATATAGATACTAAGTTTTTTGCAAAATAAGTAACTGAAAGTTATTTAATTTTGTTATAGCCCATAATACCCTTACACTTATCCCAATGTAAGATAGTTACGGGGTGCTCAGAGCAAGTGGCATGTGTGCATTTAAATTGTGCCACGTCTTGGATTTTTCGAGCAAATGTCTGCGACTCTTCGCGCCTTCAATAATAAAGAAGGAGTCCTGCTGCAGTTCGTGTTTTTGATTTATGCGACACGCTCTGTGGAGTATGATTCAAAGGCAGTGGCAGTCATCGCAGTGTAGACTCCACTTAAAGTCTATCTCTGGCAGTGGAAAAAAGCGAGTTTTGACAAAATGCTCTCGCCGAAAGCCGGCTAAGTCCCTTGGGCGAGCTGATGGACTCCCCACACGTGCGTAGCTGTATAACTGCGGCGCGCAATAATTTCCGCTGGGCAAAGTCTTGTTGATGCAGCGGTGGCCTTTGCCTTTCGTTGGTTGTGTAGGGGTAATTGAATTTCACGGTTGCCAAAACAATTAGGCAGCAGGATTTGCAGACCTGGCTAGAGCTAAACACTGGGCTTCGGAATTAATGTGCTGTGAAACTCATTCGCAGATCAAGGACATCGCCTCGGCCAAGTACAACTACACCTTCAGCGAGAACGAGCCGATTTCGGCGTTCGTGACCTCGTTCTTTGACGGCGTGCTGCTCTATGCCAATGCACTCAACGAGAGCATCCGCGAGGACCCGAGCATGCTGACCAGACCCATCAATGGCACGGACATGGTGCGGCGCATGTGGAATCGCAGCTTCACGGGCATCACGGGCAACGTGACCATCGACTCGAATGGGGATCGCATCTCGGCGTACTCGCTGCTGGACATGAATCCCAGCACTGGAAGATTCGAGATTGTGGCACATTTCCTGCACAACCGTCTGGAGTTTGAGTCGGAGAAGGAAATACATTGGGCTGGTGGACGGGATCAAGCGCCGCCCGATCGTCCGATCTGCGGATACGATGGATCGCTATGCCCAGACAATTGTGAGTAGATCATGGAAATTGAATAACATTTCATTTAATAAATATTTAAATAATATTTTCATAATTCGACTTACTAAGAATATATTTATCCTTTAAATGTGAAATGCAATTCTCGAAGAAGGTTTGGCTTATTTTCTGTGCATAGATTGTATTTTATTTCATCTTATAGCAATAGAAAATATGAATATAAGAATCTATTGCTAATCCCCTCACTTTTCTAGCTCTACCTGGGTATGCCATTCTGTCCATAGTGCTTGGCATAATGGTAATCGTAATGGCCGTCTGTTTCTTCTTCGGATATCGGCATTATATTGCCGAAGCTGAGATTAACTCGATGAGCTGGAAGGTTTCGCTGGAGGATGTCATGTTTCGAGATGGCGCCGATCATTTAATGCGTGGATCGTTTCACTCGCTCGTCAAGCAGAGCTCGCAGCTCACACTCATGTCCGAGGACATGGGCTCCATTAACGGCGATCGCCAGATCTTCATACCCGTGGGCATGTACCGGAAGAGCAAAGTGGCCATCAAGCCGATCGAGCTGGAAAATGTTCAGGGTATTCTGTCGCGCAGTCTGATGTTGGAGCTGAAGCGCATGAAGGACTTGCAGCATGACCACTTGGTCAAGTTCTACGGCGCCTGCCTGGACCAGCGCCGCAGCTTTCTGCTCACCGAATACTGCCCGAAGGGCTCCCTGCAGGACATCCTGGAGAACGAGCAGTTTCAGCTGGATTGGATGTTCAAGCTCTCGCTGATGCACGACATTGTACGAGGCATGCAGTTCATACACAGCTCCGACATTCGCTCCCACGGCAATCTCAAGTCCTCCAATTGCGTGGTCGACTCCCGGTTCGTGCTCAAAATCACAGACTTTGGCCTGCACAGCCTGCGACGCACCTCCTATGATATCGAGAGCGACATTGAGAACTGCAACAGTCATGCGTACTGGAAGAGTAAGTGAGCCGCTGCCCAGCTGCAGTCCATGCGACTTAACATTTCTCTCCCACTCTTACGGGTCTTGCAGAACGCCTGTGGACCGCGCCTGAGCTGCTGCGGCTCGAAAATCAACGCGCACCCGAAGGCACGCAGAAGGGCGATGTTTACTCATTTGGCATCATTGTGCACGAGATAACCACGCGACAAGGTCCTTTCTATTTGGGCAAGTGCGCGCACGAGAAGACGCCGCAAGGTATGCAAGATGAAAATCAATTCTTTAACAGTTTTGGTGACTAAGGCATTTAGGTAGTGCATTTAGGTAGTGTTCACATGATTTGGGTTTAAAATCGATTTTAATCGATGAGAAGAAGTTATCGATTGTTGATGAGCTGCCAAAGCTGTGAGACGTATACAATTTCAAGTCTCTAGATCATTCATACGAGTCATAGATCAACTCGATCGGCTGTTTATTCCTGCTGACTGCCTGTCGATAGAAACGGATTCAGGGTACCATACTATGAATTGAAAAGCAATTGAACTGTGTAAAATATGGTAGCTCTAATTTAGCGCAAAATCATAGAATGTCTAAATAAAAGTGTCATACACTTGTGCCTATATAATAGGGTAAATCACAGCTTTCTGTATCGGATGCACAAATACAGCAGAGCCGGAGCCAATTCCAGCAGTGAATATTTGTTAAAGGTGCTTTTGGAGCTTTGGGTTTGTTGATTTTGTCTCTTGAGGGTTTCGATCGCTTGGTACGCTGCCTGGAACTATTCTCTCTCAGCTGGGACTGTTGCAGGTGCTGTTGCCGCTGCTCCAGCTCACACAGCCAATCAATTCTCGACTTACCCCAACCGCAGGTACATAGTCCCCGGTTGCAAAATATGTTTTCGCAGTCACAATTTCCAAATATAATCTCAGCATCCGTTGGCACTGAAATGGGCGTCGATTGGTCACAATGCAGCTGAATCGAGGACATTGAGCTCACATACCTCTTGGTCGATTCTTCTCATCGTCTTTTCTATCGCACTGTGTGGCGTTGGTATGAAACAGCAAGTTTAATATCTTCGATTCCGCCTCTACCTCGCGCTCATACAACTGCACAATCGAAGAAGCTTTGCCATTCCGACGACGGATAGCTGCACTGTCCTTATACGACCAATTCATCAGATGTCGCTTGACCGTATTCCTGGTCATCGTATGGCGACAAACTTACTCTTGCGTCCTGGGGCATAAATATATGTAAATGTATGTGTGTGTGATAGTATGTGACTTTCATGGCAGGCATTATATTAAGTTTAGTCCATTAGACTTTATAAACGATAAAAAACATATCTGACAATTTCAATTTTTCACTAAACGGTGACTGACATATAAATCAAACTTTGCTCGATATTTATTTTCAGAGATCATTGAACTGGTTAAGAACTACCAGCCACAGCAGAACAAACCATTTCGTCCCGAGCTGGAAACATGCACGGATGATACCAAGGCAGATGTGGTTGGCATCATCAGGCGCTGCTGGGCAGAGGATCCTCTCGAGCGACCCGACTTCAATACGCTCAAGTCCATGATCAGAAAGTTCAACAAGTAAGATTATATAATAATATCAAAGTAGTCAATATTTATATATATAAAAATATTAAATTAAGGCAAGGTCAGTTCCAATAAATTTAGTAAGCTCTTCTTTCACTGACTCAACTGAAGCTCCAGCCCATGGCTAGAAATCATAGAGGGTTATTAAAATAAGTTACCAATCGAGGTTTAAATACCAGGCTCACTTCAAATAATATTTGATCAAATCATGGACAGTTCTGGCTGACATCACTATAGATATATATATCTTTAATAATTCATTTATATTTTTCTTATTTACATTTCTTTATTTAAAATTTGGATTTGCTGTTTGCAATCGAAAATTGTTATAAATTTGTCTGTACTAAGAATATTACGAAATAATAATCTATTGAAAATATATAAATGACTTTTTACAGGGACAACGAGACGGGCAACATTGTGGACAATCTGCTGAAGCGCATGGAAATGTATGCGAACAACCTGGAGGAGCTAGTCGAGGAGCGCACCCAGGACTACCTCGAAGAAAAGAAGAAGTGTGAGAAGCTGCTCTATCAGCTGCTGCCCCAGAGCGTAGCGGCCCAATTGATCAGCGGACAGCCGGTGGTGGCCGAGACCTTCGACCAGGTGACCATCTATTTCAGCGACATCGTTGGCTTCACCGCCATTTCGGCGGAGAGCACGCCCATGCAGGTCGTCCAGTTCCTCAACGATCTGTACACCTGCTTCGACGCTATTGTGGAGAACTTCGACGTGTACAAGGTGGAGACCATTGGCGATGCCTACATGGTGGTGTCCGGCCTGCCCATACGCAATGGCAACTACCATGCCCGCGAGATTGCACGCCTGGCGCTGGCCCTGCTCGAGGCGGTGCACAACTTTCGGATACACCACAGGCCCGACGATCGCTTGAAGCTGCGCATTGGACTGCATACGGGGCCGTGTGTGGCCGGCGTTGTGGGCCAGAAAATGCCGCGCTATTGTCTGTTCGGAGACACCGTGAACACTGCCTCGCGTATGGAGTCCAATGGCGAGGCCCTCAAAATCCACATTAGCGAAACGACCAAGCTGGCACTAGACGAGTTCGGCAGCTTTGTGACGACGCGGCGTGGCCTGGTGCCGATGAAGGGCAAGGGCGAAATGTTGACGTACTGGCTGGAGGGCGAGGTGCCCAAGCCAGACGAAGTGATGTCGCCCACCAAGCTGTCGCTTACGAGACGCTCGTCCCTCAAGCAGCCTCAACGGCAACCGCATTCCTTCTACAAACAATACTCAGAGCTGGGCGTCATGGCGGCACTGGCGCCAGTGGTGCCGGCCATTGCTCTGCCTGCAGCTGAAAAGAATATCTCACCCAATCTGCGGGTTAAGCGCAAGATCAGCTCCAGCTCGCCGAAGCTGAACGGCAACTGCTTCGAGCAGCTTGCGAATCAAAAGACTGAGTCCAACAACTACTACTTGGAGGCTGGACAACAGCTGCCGTGCGACATATACAGCAGTCACTCGCTGCGCAGCGAGGAAGCTGCAGGCGCTGCAGGAGCGGGCACAGAGGCGACTGCCAGCGACAGCTGGGAGCTGGCCAATTTCCGACTGCCACTCAGCGGCACGCTCAAGCAGCATCACAGCCTGCAGGGCCACTACCATGCACACACACACTCCAATTCCAATTCCAATCTGAGCGGCATCCTGCAGCCGACGCCGCAGGCGAGAAGCCGTCTTAGACCATCCCCCACGATCTCAACGTTGTTGAAGAACCATCGCAGCGATGGCGCCGCTGGCGACTCTGGCAGCACGAGCAGCGGCCAACGAATCAAGTTTGCCGACTGCGACGAGACGCCGCTGCTCAACAGCAAGACGCCAGCAGCGCTGCCAGCCTCCACAGTTCTCAATCTGGAGCGCAGCGCCAGCAGCTGCAGTAATCAGAACATTCCAACTCTGAGCACTGACCATCCGTATGGGTATCTAGTCAAGAACTACAAACAGCGTCTGTGCAAGCCCGCAAACCAAGTCTCGAATAGCCATGGACATGGACATGGACATGATCTGTCCTTTGCCGAAGAGTGTGCACGGCCGCCGCTGACTGCCCGTGGCGCCGCAGGCAACGCCGTAACCCAACCACTCTTGACTAAAATAAACTCGTAGCCGTAAGCACTGAGAGACACTGAGAGGCGAGCCCCAAACCCTTCTCTAACTAGTACCTAATCGTAATGATGATGCATATTAAATGTACTTGTTTGTGATAATAAGTTAAATCCAAGTTGAACAATTTAGTTGATAGCCCACACCCACTGTCTAAGCACACAAAATATATCTCTGTTGAAACATGCTTGAAATGAACACTCAATACATTATATACATAAATTAGTAGACAATTTAAAATTTGTTTTGAAATGAAATTGAAATAAGTAGGGTTAGGTAGATCTAGGCATTACTGCGATATAACTAGAAACAAAATGTTGTAATATTTTAAATTAAATTATATATATGTTTAACATAAATATAAGTAGCGAATTCTTTAACAACAATCAATGTAAATATTTTATTGTTTTCATTTCCAAACAAATCATTGTAGTTTACCAATTAATAGATTCGTTCCGGTTAGAAAAAACAACTCAGAAAATAGTTTAGAATGTGATTATTATTATGTTCAAATAATCGGATCCTGATTACTGTTAATATATTTAATTATATATATGAATGTAAAGTATTAACAAAAAATCGCTGTTTCTTTAAAGAAATAAATATAATACATATTTATTTATGATATTTGAATTTGTTCAATATTTTTGACAACTTTAGTTGTTCTGGTTTGAATTAATATACAGCCTCACATTAAATAAAATTTTAATTTTATTTATGATTCAAATAAATTTAAATTCTGGCGACAGACCATTCCATGCAATCAAAATCGTAAAATCGACCGCCAAACTCCGAGCAGCGTACTTGCCTCAATGTAATTTATCGCCGATAGTTTTCGAACATGCTCAAGCTAACAGTGCCAATTTGAGTAACAGTCCATTTCGAGCTTCAAGTGCCGTAGTGAGCAACATGTTAATCGAAGTGCAGTTGTCGTCTGTTAATTGAAACAATTGCCTAAATCAAAATAGTATATTTATATTATAATCCAAGCCTACGTACGCAGCAGCATAAGTAAAGGTAGCGAAAGTGTTGATTATCTCACTCATTTGAGATGAAAGCAATCAGAAAGGATATCAAAAGAAAGTAGTAGTAAATTGCATAATTAACAATGCAAATGATCAATGAATTGCATTTTTTTTGTCAAACTTAATGTTAATACGATTTAATTCGTGCCCAGAAAGTGGTTTAGTGTGTTTTTTGTTTCTCAGTTTTGCGTTACTGATAATTTCGGTGATTTTTGTTCAGTGTCGTGTTGTGAAATAGAATTTAGCGGAAAACAAACGCCCATTAAATAAATCGTTTCAATTATTATTATTATTATAAATACTTATAAAAAAGTGCGATATGTAGTATATATTATACATTTGTAATAAATATTAGCACACATACTTTTCTATGTCACAAAAATTGTTTCCAGTTTGTTTTGTCATAGTCTGTCTGCACCCGGGGCTCTTATCGTCGTAGTAATTATCACTATTTGCGCAAGTCTTTGATTTATTGTATCACGATAAGTTCAACGTTGACCCGAGTATATCTACCCGATCGATACATAGGAACTACATTTAACCAATTGTAGGGCGCCACACAAGATGTTGTACTGTCCGCCGAACGTCACGTTCAACGAGATCTGGACCAAGCATGGAATCTCGCACTGCTTTATGGACACCGTGGGCCCAGCGATCTGTGGTGGCTTCCTTCTTCTCTTCGGCGGTATCCAGCTACTGATGTACCGCAAGTATGCGACACCAACTGACCCCACACAGATCACCAAGTCGCGGCTCTATGCCCTTCAACTGTTCCTCCTCCTCCTCGTGCCGGTGCTGGCTCTACTGAGATTCTTCCTCAACGCTCGCATCTATGCTGACGGTGCAGTGTATGGCTATATGGTATGCATAGATTGACTATTTACTCTAGGTCTGAATACATCTTATCCTCCATTTCACTCACAGATATTCTACACATGCGTCGTGTGCTTCTCATATCCATTTTGCATCTGCCTCATGGTCAAGGAGCGGCATTATCAGCTACCATCGTTGCCGACTCGTGGTCATGGCCTTATATTGCTGCTCTTTTGGACTCTGGCACTCATTAATGAAGCGCTGGCCATCGTCAATTTGGACCATGAAGACTGGTGGTTCCACTTAAAGAGGTTAGCGTCTCTAAGTGTTCACTCTGATCCCCAATTAATCGTGGTCTTTCTCCACAGTAACAAGGATGAAATCGAGATGGGCATGTTTGTCACTCGTTTCGTGTGCTCTCTGCTCATCTTTGTGCTCGGCTTGAAGGCACCCGGCATCATGGCACCCTATAATCCGCACCAACGTCTGGATGACGCATCGAGCAACTCAAATGGCAGTGTGCCAACTGGCTCGGCTTTCCGCAACGGCTGGCGCAAGCTGCGCACCCTATTTCCATATCTGTGGCCCAAAAAAGATAGGATGCTGCAGCTCGCAGTGGTTGTTTGCATAATACTGCTGGCCGCTGGTCGTGTTATCAAACTGTTCCTCCCCATTTATCGCAAGCTGTTGGGTAGGTCATGCGCTCAGTTAACGCAAATGGCGTCAGTAATCTGCAATCTCTTTTTCTCTTTATTTAGTTGACAGCCTGACCATCGAGCCCGTTGAGTTTCGCTGGGACTTTGTGCTTATTTATGTGGCTCTCTCATTCCTGCAGGGCGGTGGCACTGGCGGCATGGGCTTGTTCAACAACCTGCGAACCTTCCTCTGGATTCGCGTGCAGCAGTACACAACGCGCGAGATTGAGATTGATCTGTTTAGGCATTTGCATCAACTATCATTGAGATGGCATTTGCAGCGGAAGACGGGCGAGGTGCTGCGTATCATGGACCGTGGCACAGATTCAATTAACAATCTGCTCAACTATATTGTATTCTCCATAACTCCCACCATACTTGATCTGATTGTAGCTGTCGTGTACTTCATTTATGCCTTCAACTGGTGGTTTGGCTTGATTGTCTTTCTTACCATGTTCTTGTATATAGGTAAGTCTGAATCAACTTGAAATTGCTCCCGATAATTAAAATGTTTTTTTTTCCATAGCCTCGACAATTGCCATAACGGAATGGCGGACTCAGTACCAAAGGCGAATGAATCTGGCGGACAATGAGCAGCGCGCTCGCAGTGTGGACTCCCTGCTGAACTTTGAGACAGTAAAATATTATGGCGCCGAGAGCTACGAGGTAGATTGCTACAGAGAGGCCATATTGAAGTATCAAAAGGAGGAGTTTCTCTCCATGCTCACACTCAACCTGCTCAACACCGCTCAGAATATAATACTCTGTTTGGGCCTGCTGTCTGGCTCCCTGCTTTGCGTCTACTTGGTGGTGCATCACCAGACCCTGACAGTGGGTGACTTTGTGCTCTTTTCCACGTATCTCATGGATTTGTACATGCCGTTGAATTGGTTCGGTACATATTACCGCGCTATACAAAAGAATTTCGTGGACATGGAAAACATGTTCGATCTGCTGCGAGAGGATGAGGAAATCGTGGATGCGCCTGGCTGTGCCCCACTGCTAACTGCTGGCGGTGCAATCGAGTTCTCAAATGTTACATTTGGTTACACGCCAGATAAGCTGGTGCTGCGCAATGTAAGCTTCACTCTACCGGCAGGCAAGACAGTTGCTATTGTTGGCCCATCTGGCGCCGGCAAGAGTACCATAATGCGACTGCTCTTCCGTTTCTATGACGTGCAAACGGGCTCTATCTCAATAGACGGGCAGAACATCAAGCTTGTTAAACAGCAAAGTCTGCGAAAGGCAATTGGTGAGTTCGAATTATGAAATAATTCAAGATAACCAAATCTAACTAATATGCTTGCTTTTTAGGCGTTGTTCCCCAAGATACGGTGTTATTCAACAACACTATTTACTACAACATTGAGTATGCCAAAATAGGCGCAAGTCCTGATGCAGTTTATGAGGCTGCGCGAGCAGCGGATATACACGAGAGAATATTGGGTTTCCCAGATAGATACGAGACCAAAGTGGGTGAGCGAGGCCTGCGTCTGAGTGGCGGCGAAAAGCAGCGCGTGGCCATTGCCCGCACTCTTCTGAAGGCACCCATTATAGTGCTGCTGGACGAGGCTACATCTGCGCTAGACACGCATACGGAACGCAACATACAGGCTGCATTGGCACGTGTGTGTGCCAATCGCACAACAATTATCGTCGCTCATCGCTTGTCCACCATCATACACGCAGATGAAATATTGGTGCTAAAAGAGGGCACCATCGTAGAGCGTGGCAGGCACGAGGAGCTGTTGCAGAGAGATGACGGCATTTATGCCGACATGTGGCAGCAACAGCTGAAAAACTTGGATGCCGAACAGAACGCGAATGACAGTTCAGAGTCTATCGCGGCTGATGGTCCTTCAGCTGCAGCATCTGGAACGGCTGGACGGCCACAGGCGCCGTCTACTTCTGGCAGTGGAGCTGCCTTTAGATCGGGACATGGGCATGGAGGAGGACGCTAAGAGTTGAACATATAATATTTAGATCTTAGTCCTAATTTTGATTATTTTTGTTAAATGTGATTAGTGGTACTTGTTGTATATGAACTGCTTGTCTGATTCCTAGTTTCTGTCTACTTTACTGTAAAAATAGAAAGATAATTATAATAATTTAAATTTAAAAGCTTTCTATGAATTGTTACCCCTTCACTCATTCATTCATTCAAAGAGCATCAGCAAGAGAGCCGCTCTTAACATCGCTCAAATGCCGATGCCGTTGCTTATCAGTAAGAACCTCCAGCAAGGCCAGAGCATCGGCTTGAGAACGACACCAGCTTCAGTTCGAGTGAGGAACGCGAGCGAAGCAGACGTACAACTTGAGTCGTGCTGCAATACGTTGGTGATAAAGAAAATCGGCGGATTCATTGCAAAGATTCCTAAATTACATATACATATATGTATATATATAGTCGAGGCGTGTAAATTATTATTAAATCGGCATATTCCCGACTTTTTACTCAGCGAATCATGCGGCGACTGAAGTGTTCCGTGTTTGTGTGTACGTAGAAAGTAGAAAATAACCTAATTGATAAACCCAGGGACCACATTCAATTTATTTATTCAGGAGCATGACGTAATGTTTCATTGAATAACATTTAAAACAAAAATTTAAAAAACCACCAGCATAAATTTAATAATAATTATTGATTAAACAGTTTTTTGCTCTGTGATGACCACATAAATAATCTACATATGTACATATGAGTATATAAATATATACATAAGTATTTATATATATGCATATACTTCTGTATATAAGTGTTATATATAGACAAAATTCAATTGATAAAGTGTATTGGATGCTGTTGCCCCCGGCATGAACTGTCATCAAGTTTATTGCCACACACAACAAATTCTTGTTGAATGCAAATGCTCAACACCATCTTCAATTTTCAGTTCTATTTTTGGTGATCGATGTCGGTCGTGCATTCAACATAATTGGCGTCAATAAGCAAATGCTCTACGAGTATGTGGGCAACGTGCTTGTTGGCTCCAAGCCCCAGGACGAAGGACATCCGGCACCGCCAACAACGGGCTGGATAGTGCGAGGCAAACTCACGCTCCAGCGACAGAGTGAACTTGTCATGGCCGCTGCGGTAAGTTAATGAATACTATAGCTATATAGCTTCAACTATATATATATAAACATATTAAATTGGTATGGATTTAATAAAGACTCAGATACAAATGAATATCAGAGACGAGGATGTGTAGGTCAATAATAATTGACAAATTTGTTATATCAATCTCTGGTAGTATCCAAATGTATCGAAACATCTATCTAAATGTATGTATATATATATATATATATATATATATATATATATATATATTATTATATTATATATATATTTATATACAATATATTGATGAACTTGTACAATGCCTTACAAATACTATAAACAAAAGTAAATGTTTTTCAAAATATTTTAATTTGTTTACAGCAAAGACTTAAATAAACAACAAAGCTTTGACTTATAAACAAATATATATATATATATATATATATATATATATATATATAATTATATATATATAAAGTAAATATATATAATATAATATATATATATATATATATATATATATATACATATAAACATTAATAGTCAATTAAAGTGAAAAAAAAAAAACAAATCAAAATTTTGATTGATTTCATTATCAATTTGTACAATTCAATCAAGCGCGATCAGTGCACATTCTGAGGGAGCCCAGTTCGCTCCCAGAAGTGCTCAGCTGTCGCAAGCTCAAGTTTTTGCAGACTCTTTTGCGAAAGAATTCGCAGATGAATTATAAACAATTTAACCATTCCGCAGTCCCAGTGCACAATGAACTGAACTCGGCTGTGAACTTCTTTCATTGTGACAGATAAAATGATGCTACCAGTAGACCCACCCATACATAGGCTATAAATGAGCCCATATGCACACGTACACACGTACACACACACACAATACACACATGCGAATGTAAATGATGTACTGTACATATACATATATACGCGGAGTAATCAGTTTAGATTGTTTTGACTGTGGACGTGGGGGAAGGGATCATAAAGCGGCGCTATGCTTATCAACGGACAGAGAGAGGCACAGACGCATACATGTGTCTGCCATATGTAACATGGCTCAGTCTTCCCGCTGGGTCTGACTAATCTCTATACCCTGCCAGACGCAACTATAATTTTTCTCACGAAATGTGTAGCTCAATACATATGTATGTATGCACACTCAGTTCGCATCAAAAGCTATGTAGATATCACTGTATCCGTTCATTTATCTCTTTCTGTGCAAACTAGTTCCTCTTATTTGACCATATATATATGTGTGTAGCGATCGTCGTGTAGCTACATATATTATAAGGCTTTGTCAGATGCAATTAATCAAGAATTGATGTATAAAATATTTTAATTGATTATTAAACATGTCTTGCAATAATTGGCAAAGAAATGATTTTGTATGATAAAGACTATGATAACAGTGCTTGAAAAGAAATATTTTTGTTTGCGTTAAGAAAAACGCAGTCAAGCAGCTAAGACAGCTGAGCAACAGTAAGAGCGAGTATAGGCTGCAGATTAATCAACACGGGATTTCCCGACCTATACATAAGTATTTTAATTAATCTCTCTCTCTATCTCTCTTTCATTTGCGCAATTTCCATTTAGCTGGTCATAGACGATGTAACGCTCAACAATTCGGGCGAAAAGTTTCTGCAGAACAAGGAAATGTATCCGCCCTATAAGCCCTTCAAGATCATCCTCACCAAGGAGGGCACCATCTCACATGTGGTATTCAAGGAGGGCGATCCCATTTGGTCGATGAACTTTAAGCGTGCCATCGCCAGCACACTGCAGTTCCAAATAAAGTCCAGTGGCGCCTTTGTGGTGGATGAGGTTAGAGATCTTCGCCCGCAGCATCCAAGTGTCCCTCATTCTTATCTGTCTCCATGTTTTAGACGGGCATTCATGGTCAGTGCCAGACGGAGTATTTCGTGTCGAACAAGACCAATTACATATCCATACGGAAGACGCCCGAGCTAAAGACCTGCGTGCCCTACTCGGAGGCCGTGCACATCACGCGCAGCAACGTGCCGCCGAACACGTGTGAGTTCGATCACCAGAAGAGCGTCATCATTGGCAACGAGGCGATATACGGCATATTGCCCCACAATGAGACCGGCTACTTCCTCAGCATGGCGCATGCCAAGGGCACGACGCTGATCCACACCTTCGAGTCCACGGGTGAGGCGCAGTACATCAACTCGGAGTAAGTTGATCCGTGATCCGTAGTTAAATCAATTCTGACTGATAATTGATTTACAGGCTGCTGCTAAACTTCCAAAATGAGACTCCGATCGACAACCCGATCGATATTGAGACCTCCATGTCGACAGAAACCTCGAACTTGCAATTGCAGCCGCTGGAGATCAACGATCCGACTGGCGGGCGCAATCCGCAGCAGCAGGAGACTCTGATATCGGCAGCGGCCGGCCTTCTGGACAACCTTGCCGAGGCATTGGAGAGCACAGAGTTTAAGTTCAATGAGCCCTACGACTCAACACTGTCCGATGTGATAAAGCTACTCAGTGAAATGGACTTCGAATCGCTCAAGAAACTCTACACGGAAGTCGACATAGGCACTTCGTATCGACAGGAGACGATACGCAACATCTTCCACGAGATCATACCACGCATCGGCACGAAGGCCTCGGTCTTCCTCACTCGCCACCTGGTCAAAGAGAAGACGATTAAGTCCAATATCGCGGTGCAGCTGCTGATCCCCATGCCTTTTCACATATTCGAGCTGTCGGCGGAGCTGGTGAAGCAGTGCGAGGAGTTCCTGAGCATAGGACCCGATCGACCGGACGTCCGGCAGGCGGCTATATTGAGCTTTGCCACACTCGTCTACAACGTCTACGTGGCACGTGGCATTGACAAGGATCAGTTCGAGGAATATGTCCAAAAGTATTTCAATTTATACCTGAGTAAGTGCCAAGAGACATAGTCAGCGAATATAACCCGAATATAACCCATTGCCTCTACAGATGAACGAGACTATGAGCAAAAGATGCTGTTCCTGCAGGGACTGAGCAACTTACAGCTGGGCAACGTGGCCAACTACCTGGAGCCGATCGTGATGGAAGAAGGAAACGAGGATCTTCGCTTCATGGCTGCCTGGACAACGCTCGCCCTGGCCGACAAGCGTGCGGAGCGCATCTACGAGATCTACTGGCCCATCTTTGAGTCGCGTAACGCCAGCCTGGAGTTGCGCGTTGCTGCTGTTACCCTGCTGCTTATTTCGAATCCCACGGCGGCTCGACTGATTAGCATTCATCGCATTATACAGAGCGAGACGGATCCACATTTGATCAACTACTATCGCACCACAGTGACCAGCATATCCGAGACAACGTATCCCTGCTATCAGCATCTGTAAGCAAATTCCTAAAGAGAAAGAAACTCACTGTAAATTCCCCTCTCCAACTCTCTCTCTCTCTCTCTTTATAGTCGTCGTCTGCTTTCCTATATGCATCGCCATCTGCCCCAGAAGCCTGAACCCCGCTATTGGGTAACGGGCAATTACATATTCGATTACCGAGACTCCAAGTTTGGCATCGGCGCGATGCTGCAAACATTTCTGGTGGGCGATCCGAAGACCGACATGCCTGTTGTGGCATACTTCAAGTTTGACACTGAGGCGCTGGGCAAGTTTACGGGCCAGCTAGCGGTGTGTAATCTGTACTTAACCTAAGCTATCATCTTCAGCTAGATCGAAATTTCTTTCTTCCAGCTATATATCAAAGCGCGTGGACTGCCCGATGCTATTTGGCAGACGGTGCAGTCCAAAGCCAACGGCTCCGAGACCTTCACCTTCAAGAGCATCAAGACCTTGTTGGCCATGCTGAAGGCTCCCATCGTCAACTCGAAGAACTTGCACATTGAGTTCATACTGCAAATGGAGGGCAAGTCTGTGCTCTCCTACTATCTGAATCAGCGCATGTTCCAGCAACTGACCTACGACAACAGTGAGTATGGGTAGCTAAAGCATATAATCTATATAAATGAATGCTCAATTAGAAACGAGATTAGGACCTTGCCTAACCAATTCCGCTCTCTCTCTCACTCACACAACTCTGCTTTCTCTCTCTCTCTGATCAGTTCTGGATCGTCTGCAGTTGCTGATCCGCACCGACAGCCACATTAATATGCAGACCGTACGCTGGCCATTCATGAACAAGTACTCAGTGCCCACTGTCTTGGGCACCTCTTCCGATGTGCTGCTGCAGACCACGGTGCTCACGTCGCTGCGCGGCAATATAACGGAGCACCGGACGCCACCCGGCACCAAGCATACGCTAGAGATCGACGCGCGTTACTCATCGTACGCTTCGGTTCGAAGCCGCAGCTACAATCCGTTCCTCAACCTGGACCACGAAATAAAGCGGGAGCAAGGCTTCCTCATCTACATACCATTCAGCAGCGAGCTGACCCTGAACGACAGCGCCAGGTGTGCCCGCTATACCTTCTCGCGCCCTCAGAATCTGACCAGCGGCCTGTCCTTCAAGTCGCGAGCCGTGACCTCAACGCGTGGCCTGGTGACCAAGACAGCCGCCGCACCCTTCGAGGAGATAATGTACCCAGAGCGAGGCAACGAAGTGGTAAGCGCTGCGACCTCTCGATATATCCTTCAATAGTCCTGAACTTCCGACTAATGTCCACTCTTGCAGTTCCAGCCGTTCAGCTATGCCATACCGGACTTGGGCGTCAAATTGAAGGTCAACATAAACCTGAACGAGATGATCAAGTTTCGAGGCATGCTGCTAAAGTCCGAGTTCATAGAGAAGTTAACTTAAGCAGACACGGAATGGAACTTATAAGTAAATCCCTCTCTATTACAGTGGCTTCTCGCGCAACATGGTCGTCAGTCTGATGATGTACGTCTTTGGCTTCACTCAACTCAGCTCCATCCACTTGGGTCATGATCGAAACTTTACGCTCTTGATGTACAATGAAAACGCCACCAAGGTGAGTCGATACGATCATAAGAGCCTAAGTGAAGATTGGGTCTATCATATTATCTACAGATTGACGGCAATATCTGTGTCGAGGACGTGCTCAAGACATCCGAGCTGAAGGGCAAGCAAATCGGCTTCACGCTGGAGCACACAGATGAGACACAAAATGTAGAGTCCCTCCACAAGTGGAACGTCAACGTGGACATTCAGACCTCAACCAAGTCCAACTGGTTTAAGGTCACAGGCAAAGTGCAGCGGAACTCGAAGGACGACGAGGAGGATTGGAAGGTAAGTGGATGGCAGTGATGTCGAAGGGGCTGAAATTTATTAACCGAATATTTGTGTACCTTATTTTGAACAATGTGTAAACCGACAACCCAATTTACTTAGAGTAAAATCGTACATCCAGCCCCATTTCGTCTATATTGATATTGGTGGTTAGGCTTTTACAGTGTGACAATATCGGGGGCGAGACTAGCCCTCCTGTCCTGCTATCTCTAGCTCCTCCTCGGCATTAATGAGAGCCACGACGCCGTCCTGCAGGGACTTGATCAACTCGAACTCGGTGAAGCCCATTAGGCGCTTGTTAGAGATGTCCATGACGCCATCCTCGATGGTGGTGTGCTCGCCACCCGTTCCCTGTATCTGCAGTGACAGCTCCTCAGCCATTGCCTTCAATCGCTCCTCATCCTTGCTCAAAAGGGGTAGGCGAATGTGCACCGATGCACGCAGTGTGGTGCCCAAGTTTGTGGGGGAAGCGGTCATGTTGCCGTAGCTGGGATGGCGAACGAAGGTTAGATTTTTCTCCAGCTCCTGAATGCCGGTGACCAGACGCTGATAGACATCGCCCAGGTCACCGCACTGTGCCGCAGATATAACGCGCACATGGTCTTCCTCGTTGCACCAAATCATGAACGTCTCGGCGGGATTGTGATAGACACCGCGTCCAGTTGGCCAGAAGCGGTAGCAGCCGGCGGTTTGCAGTTTGCCTTCGCCTCGAGGGAAGAGGACGCCACGCTTGACCATTTCCTGTTGCGTTTCCGAATCAATATCACCCATAGTTAGATAGGTGCCAATCAGCTCTCCGTCCATGGTCTCCGTTGCGGCACGGACTTTCTCCTCCACTTCGATCAGCTGCTTCTCCGTCAGCTTAGGGAAGAACGGCAAGCCCTCGATGTTGCGCGCCAGGCGTATGCGCGCAGAGAGTATGTATTTGCGTTCCGCGTCCAGATTTTCGATCTCGTCCACGTTGCCCCAGTCGACGTCCTTTTGCAGCATGTCGCTGTCGTTCTCCTCCTGGCCATGGTACTCTCGTATAATGGGATCGAACAGCTTAGTAAAGACATCGTAGCACTCGGGGTCAGCCGCATAAATGCCCACAGGTGAATCGTGATGCTCGAAGCCCGACACGGCACAGTCATACAGATAGGCATCGACCGGGGATGGGGTCGTCACCAGCATGTACTCCTCCAGCAATTCAGGCGTGAGGTACTTGCGCAAAAGCGAGCTGACTTGCTCCTCGTCGTCGATGAGAGACTTGTAGCCAGCCATGGTAAGCTCCTGGTACTCCTCCGGCGACTTCTTGCTGCAAGAGAGATTCATAGATAATGCGTCATATATTGATGAGTGAGTGATTCCACTTACATTTGTCCACGCAGACGCTCCAACTCCTGCTCAAGGCGAGCTATTGTCGTCTTAGCCTCGTCCAAGTCGTTCTTCATTAAATCATATTGAGCATCATCCGGACAGCTTTCGCACATGAATTTGCGCACGAACCGAATCGCATCCTCTGGCTTATTTTGCTCCTCGTATAGCTTGATTAGCGCCTTGCTCAGCGCATCGATAACCCCGGCGCGTTCCAGGTACTTTCGATATTGCACGCGTTTTGATTCAATCTAGGAGAGATGACGGTTGAAATGATCTAATACCTATGCACCCTCTCCACCCGCGCCCTCTTACCGACGTCATTTTGCATCCGATGAACCAGAATCAATTAACCAAAATTTTAACACAAAACAAAGCCTATGCTCAAACCAAAGCGACCAAACCAACTCGCTTGATAAACTAGAGCCTTCGAATTTCCACACTTTATTAATAAAAAAATTGAATTTTCTGATGAATTTATGATGTGAGAAATGCGTCTGAAACGTATAGTAGCTGACTGCTTTCTAAAGGTGAAGCCCGTCTGGGACATATTGATCAAACTAGCGACGTTTCACGCCCAGCCTGCCCAGCTCTCCGAATGTGGGGCAGCGCTGTGGTTGTGGCCCACTGCTACTAGACTCGTGTGCCACCTGACAATGTCTCTTGTTGTTACACAATCAAGTGGCAGGCATACAGCAGGCCGGCCAGAGCCACCCAGCCAACCGAGCCGACGACAGACAGCCAGGATGTGTGTATGTTAAACGCTGCCGCAGTTGTTGTGGCTGTCTCCTCGGCTGTCGCTTCGTCATGGTAATTTGACCCACCCTCCTATAACCCACCCTCATGCACACCTGACATTTGTAATATATGAATATGACTGCTGTCTAGCAAGGACTTCAAAGAGATTTATAGGAATGCGGCTATAGCTGAGGTCGATTAGTTCTGAACTTGAAGATAAAATGATTTAAGATAACATTCTAGAAAATATTGAACCTTATGAGATGGTGATCCCCATAGTACTGCATTAAAAACTGGTCCTATAAGCGTGACCTACACTGTATTTGCCTCATACAAGGTTCATGTTGGCGAATGAGAGCACTTGTCGCACGTCAGTGGCCGACTTCTTGACTCACTTTGTGTTGTGTGCCGTCTCTTGCAGGCCTGCACCAAGTTGACCTATGAACCCCTCGTCTTCACCAAACGCCCGCACACACTCAATGGCTATGTGGTGTTTGGCCTGGCTGACGAGAATGGGGAGTGCCCGGAGACAGGCTCCAAGGTTCAGTTTGCGGCACGCGCTGGTGTAAGTACCTATTTGCATATATATATTCGCACAATTTAATTATATTATGATGCTATATCGCAGCCCTCGGAGCACGCGCGCGCCTTTCTACGGTCTGACAAGATTTCGCTAACGGACACCGACTTCTGCCCCAAGGAGGTGCTCAAGTTCTCGCCGATACCCACATCGAAGTATTGCAAGCGCAGCAATTTTGAAAACTTCACATCGATAACTCAATATGACATGGACCTGAAGTTTAATAATGTAAAGAGAAGAACACAACGGAATCTATCACATGGAGTATCAACTTAATCTTAATCTTTTTCAGATGCCCGCCTGGTTCGAGCTGTGGTCCACGCGTCTAGATCACCTGGTTTCCGCCTTGTCCGCCGATAAGGTCGACAGCTTGCACATGAGTCAGCAGATTAACATAACGATGCACACGCCGCACGATCACTTCTGGCTAACTGTGGAGATGAATGGCGTCCATTGGCGCATATATCACATTCCCTTCCTCTACAGGCTGGACTCCAAGTTTGATGCATCGCACCAGCTGACCTATGACTCGGGCTTGAAGCGCTCCTGCTCAGTGATCAACGGGATGATAAATTCATTCGATGATTACCTCATTAATCTAGGAGAGATTGCAGCTCACCCGGATTGTCTGACTCTGCTGGTGGCAGACTGTTCGCCACTGCCCAAGATGGCTGTCTTCTTAACTCCATCGCCGGACGCTAAGACGCTGGCCAGCAACTATGGCCTCCGTGTACACATCGGCCCCAACTACTTTTACTTCCGCTCGCGTGCCGGCAACAGCAGCCAGGTCGATGAGTCTCCAGTCTTTATTTACGTTAATCAGGCACAAACGCCATATGACGTACGCCAGAAGCCGTATCAATGGCCAATCGATGACAGCGACTATGCATTCCGGTAAGCTACAGTCATGGACAACAATTGTTGAACTATCAATAATATGATTTCATTGCCGCAGAGTGGAACTCAACGAGCAAAATATTTTGATTGTGGAGTGCACCAAGCTGAGCGCCACCATCCAGTTCGACATGTACAACATCTTGAACTTCGAGATCTACGGCGTCTACAAGCATCAAATGTGCGGCCTCTGCAGTAAGCCGCTTAATCGCATGCAGAACTACACGCTGTGTGAGCTGGATACAAGAGGGACGCCGACACAAACGCCCGTGCGGAATGTATCTGCAGCACTTCTTACATAGGAGCAAGCATAAAATATAACTAAAGTTAAGAGAACGCTATAGAAAAGAACTCGAAAACATAACTAAGATACATTTACAGCTCGGCGGCCTTTCAAAAACACGAATATAAGTTAATTATACTCCTAATTATAAATCCCTTCTAAAATTGACATAAATAAGATAAATTGTAGCATACGCCGACTAAAGCGCTTTTCAAAATTGTAGCATACTTATTGGGGCCCAGAATAACTTTATTAAAGACACATTTTGCATTTAAAAACTTGCGTTTATTCAATTTTAAATGTGAATACCAATTTGATCAGATATTTATATGATTTATTATTGATGTGTCATGAGGAAAATCAAAAGAAGAATTCGCAAACTGAAAAGTATTTTTAAGTCTACGATTTTATATTAAACTTGTTGCAATTAAGTTCACAAATTGCATTTCAACAAGCTTTTGTCATTATAAAAACATAACAATTCCAAATTGATAGGAATTGGTTTTTAACAAAACAAAAAGTCATATTCTCTTCAAGAAAATAGTGTTGGTATGTTAGGCAAATATTACTGATGTTTCCAGCCGATTTGCTTCTCCCGATCGCGATGCAGCTGGGTCAGCAAATGCAAACGCAGCTGGGCAACGGACTCAAGCGTATCGTTGCACAAGCGACATGTCAGGGGCTGCAATGTACCCTCGCTGCAAGCAAATTGAAGTTGTAATATAACATCCGCAAGCTAAAAGCTGCCAGATACTTACAAGTTGCGCCAACTATACAATTCATTGCAATTAGCTTGTAGAGATAGCAAAGTGCCCATATTCTCGCTTTCTAAATCATAGGAGCAGTGCATGGGGAATATAGCACGTTTGCCGTACGGTTCGGAAGGCGGCTCCAAATCAGACATGTCTTCCCACAGGTATTCGGAATTAGACACGTGTCGTTCAATGAAACTCCGATCCTTTCCAAGCAAACTACAAGCGAAATTTTATAATATAAATACGAGTTAATAAAGAACCTAATGCTTGTATTAGTATATTTCATAAACACAAACCGAGAAAGCAAAGATCGCAACTGATTGAATATTATAACGCGGTCCTCCACACCCACCGAGGGCATTTCATTGACGTCGAAATTGTAAAACATGCTGTCAATATTATAACGCATTTGGTTTATCTGAAATACAAGAGTTTTAAGAATAATTATTTTGTAGATATTTAGACAAGATAACTTACAATTCGGATATCATCTTTAAGTATAGTCACGTCCAAGTTGATGACCATATCGTGCTCTTCAAAATACGGCTCCATAGTATCGGGATTGAATCCAAGTCCAGCCAACAGGGATATGTACTTTGTGCGGTCCTTGTTGCATTTAATTTGCATGGTGGGACAGAAGAGCATGGCCATAAGAGCACCAAAGCCATGTATGTTGGGCATCAGAGTTGTGCTGCGAGCTGTCAGAGTATCACTTTTTTCAGTCACTGAGGCAGCCACCACCATTTGATCGTGACGATCCTGCGGATCAGTATCCAAAAGAACTGAATTGACTGAATCTTTGTCAATGAAGACTGTCTTATACATGCCAATGCGGAGCAAAGAATGTATATTGGTTTCAAGCGGGCTGTATGGTCCCCTGAGGCGTATACTAAGATTACATTTGTCAAGAGGCGGCGGCTCCAAGTCCGCATCCGATGGCATTTGAGCGAAACGCAAATACTCTTCATTAATGAGTTTCTGATCTGCAATGGAAACATTACGCTTGGTCTCCTGCGTGCGTATGCGAAAATCGCGATCCTTGCGTGACATATAGTCCTCGTCGGCACGGCGAGCTAGTTGGTTGTCCACCAGTATATCATTGAGCACACCATCACGAGTATGTACTAAAACCGCAGCCACATTGTTTACCAGCGAATAAATCTCCAGTTCGATCCGTCCGCTTTGGGCAACCGAATCCAACTTATCATTGGCCTCCTTGGGCCAGCGATTATAAGAGCTAGTCACTGACGATGGCTGCACCAGTGCCAAGCGGCACTCGAACACTCGCGGAGGCAACTGCTCAAAGTCACGTTTCAGCTCTGGGGACATGAGACGCAGCTTATCCATGGGCACCACAGCCGCATCGCCATAATCAATAAACCGCACACGAAACTTGGGATAGCCATTTATCTGCGTCTCAATCCTTAATACCTGTGCGCGTTGGAAAAGATTTCCCCGCATTGCCAACAATTGCAGTCCTTTCGTGACGGCGCTCGCATTCCGCACATGGTAGCCAAGCTGCTGGGGCTCATTGAATATCTTTGACATACTCCCAATGCGCTTAGCGAGTGCTTGTGGCTGAAAATAAAACTTGCCACAGTTGGCTATCTGCAGATAGAAAAAGGTAGAAGAATTTGTTATAGATTTTGGAAAATAATATAATACATAATTCATCAATTCGCCCATTCGAAAACCGAATGTACTATGTGATAAATGAGGATGCTCAGTATACACTCACATGAGTAATGATGCCATTTATGGTCTTGTCAAATACAGAAGGCAAGGTGAGTAGCTCTACACTCCATTGCTTAGATGGCGGCACCCAGGTGCAGTCATTGATTACACCAATTTTTCTCTGCTGAACATACCTGAACGCAGAGTTTTGACTGTAGAACAGGATAAAAGTCATTATTTCATTTAATGCTATGCACATCCTTCATTACTCACTCCATAACACGAAGTGGGCGACTAATTTTCTCAATACGCATGCGCACGGCTTTATATACCTCAGTCATGGCGCGACCCGGCACCTGTACGACCTTTGTGCTATCCATATCCTCATCGTCTGCTTTAAAGCTTACAAATACTTTTTCTGAGCCGTGCTGAAAGGTGACGTCTATGGACTCAGGAGGGATTTTCGCCTCAAGAAATAGTTCCTTGATACGTCGTGTGTATAGTTCGCCCATGTATCGCGGCTCAAAATTGGTAAAGAAGACGGTGCGACATGGATCGTTGCCACAAATAGTTTGGAATAAGCTGCGATCGTAATCGGGATTCGTTTTGTCGCTTCGCATAAAATAATTTGGATAGAACGCTCCAGCAATGATAACCTTTAGGATTATGGACTTCTCGCGATCATCCCACATGTGGCAGGCACCATAAGGCAAGGGCTGCATATTGGCAGCTGCGCATCGTTGACGCAATTCCTGGACCATCAAATGCATCTCCTTCAGTGAGCGCAAGTTAACGTTGAAGCGCCTAGCCCATTGTTCTGCCGACTCCTTGAGCATTCGATCCTGGCACATATTTATATAGATCTAAACATAATCCAACAAATATTAAAGTACAGTAAAAAAGTTTCTAAAGCGCCTTATTAATCGTCGCTTACCCTATACACTCGCCAAATGGCAATCATATCGGAGCCGGAGCCATCGGCAAATATGTAGTGCATCCAATAGCCATCATTCGTCTGTCCGCGTTTGCCAGTCAGGTGCAGACTGCGCACGGTCATGCCAGCCGCTTTAAGTATATATTTTTAAGATGAGCTCTGTTCATTGACCTGCTCTCTACCACCTACCGATAACAATGACCTCATCCAGACAATTAAAGACGTAACCCAGTATTATTAGCCGGCTTAGATGTACGTCTAGTGGAAATCGAGACATCATTTTCCCCCAAAAGCTAAGATCGCCATCCAGGTCTTCGTAAACGCCATCGACGGTAGTGTACAGGGCACCCACCTCCTTAAGGAGCAGCACCGTGTTTTGTATGTCAGACAGATTGGGCGGTGACATAGCCAGGGCCAATATTTCACTGGGCTTGCCCATCTCGAGCTCCTTGGCTCTTAATATCGAGTTTTGCAGCGGCGATCGCAGCATCTCCGGTGTGCCAAACTCTGTCATATGTTCCATGTAAAAGGCTTTAGTAACCATACGATAGACTCGTCCGCTACGTAGGCGACCAACGCGTCCAGCACGTTGACGGCAATTAACCTTAGAAGCCCACTCCAAACGCAGACTGCTAAAATTTGAGGCGGTATCGGTGTGCAGTACCTTAATTAAACAGAAATCAATTACATAGGAAACATCTGGCACTGTGATAGAGCTCTCCGAAATGTTGGTTGTAAGTATGACCTTGCGATGGTCAGGAGGAGGAGGCTGAAAAACTTCCTCCTGCGAGTCGGGCGACATTAGCGAGTGACAGCGCACAATGGCGATTTTCATGCTAGGACTGTAAGTAAGACAAATTAAATTAACTTAAATTATACCTCATATAATTTTGTAGATCTACTTACTTCTCATCGAGGATCCTGGTTATATGATCCGCCATTGTGTCAATCTCATGTATGCCGGGCAGAAAGATAAGCACAGAGCCGGTGCGCTTTGCCTCTTCATAGGACTGCTGGGATTGTCCAACGGCCTTGCGCTCCATATTATCAATGACCAAAAGGAGTTTGATGGCATCGCCATAGCCCTCAGGTCCTATGCCCGGTGTGGTCTGCTGAGGCTCATCCTTCCAGTGAATATTTTTCAGCTGATCGCGATAGAATTTCACCAGAGGATATTTACGACCATGGCTAGCGATAACCACGGGAGGGAAGGATGAGCTCGTGGCAAAGTAATTGGAGAATTCGCGCGTATCAATTGTGGCCGACATCAGAATAACTTTCACATGGCGTGAGTTAAGCGCCAGGAAACGACGCACCACGACCAACAAGAAGTCCATATCCTGATCACGCTCGTGCACCTCATCCAGTATGATGTGTGTGTAATGGGTTAGCGTTTTGAGTCGTATAAGATTGTTGAGCAAAACACCTGTGGTGCAGTATAGCAGACGAGTGTCCTGCAGATTCGACTGGCGATGTAATCCAACCTGATAGCTGCACACAGTGCCTGGCTCCCATTTTCTCTCCTGGCACACACGATTGGCAATTGAAATAGCAGCAATGCGGCGCGGCTGCGTAACGACAATATTACAAAATTCACGGCGTTTGAATGCCTCGTCCAGAATATACTGCGGCACCTGGCGGTCAACAAACGTAACAATATAATCGATAACAATGAAATAATAATACATTTCGATAAATAAAAGTATAACGATATGCAACCCATATGGCAACTCTGAACAGTGCAATGGTCAACAAATTTTAAAGTGCGACCAAGAAGGCTAAACTTCCGAGAATCAATATTGAACAATAGTAAAAAGCATTGCATGGAGCAAAATGTTTATGACGACTGCTGGCAGCTGCTGCACCGATTTGGACGCGCGGCGGACGCTTCCCAGGAGGCCAAGTTCGAGCTGTTCTGTCAAACATGGCACGAGCTGCAAATGCAACACATTTACTCAGCGCAAACCAACCACATTGAGGTGATTGAGACCACAATGGCAGCCCTGCATGTGGGCAAGCGGGTGGCATGTGGTCGCCGCACAAACGGCGAGCCGTTCCTGGCGACGCGCGCCCAGCGTATTGGCGCCATTTATTTGTTATATGCCATATACAACAAGCAGCCAACAAAATTGTTTGTCAAGATTGAGGTCTCACGTCGCACATGGCAGGCGCTGAGCAGCTATGTGGAGCTACTGCGTCGCGATGGTGGCGATCGAAGCGACACACAGCAAGTGAGTTGCATCTTCTGGCAACTGGTTCAAGAACAAGCTTTCCGCTACACAGCTTTGGACTACTGCCAGGCACTGGATGCGCTGGCCGCCTATGACAGCTTAGAGAGCTTTATGGAAGCCAAGCAGCAGAAGAGCAATGCGGCTGCGCTGTTAGCGCAACAGCTTAAACCAAACTGTACTAATTTGTCCGAGGAACTACATGGGCTGACGGAAATGGCAGGCACTTGTAACACACTGTGCCAACTGGAGACGGCCTACAACAAGCAGATGGAGCCGCACCGTAATTCGTTTCCTGTCACAAACATTTTCAGCCAGTTGCGGGATGTTTTCTACGAGATTAATGACCTGCTGACGGTCGGGGAGCAGCCTACGACATCAAGAGCCACAAATGAGCAACTGGAGCTGCGAAACCAAGTCCGCCACAAGGCAATGTTTGGCGAAGCCAAGGAAGAGGTGCCAACTGCAGAGGTGGCTAAGCGGCCGCTGCCCGAAGCACGCGAACCCCACGAGCACCGCATGTCATCGGCGACGGTCTTTGCGCGCAGATTACCAGATGATGTGATTCGGGACTTGGAGAGCTAGCTCGTTAATATTTAAGATATCAAATATGTAAATAAGAAGCCACCTAAGTTACCTTTAATAGTACTAAACTATATATTATAATAGTAACTGAATAAGTTGATAAACGGAAACTGGAAAAACATTGCAAATTCAAGTAAACTTGATCAGTTGGGTCCTTAGAATAGACTTTCGTGTAGAATGAGTCCTATAAGTGCCGAGATGGGCACAGTCAACTAAACTATGTCTCTTGATGAAGAACACCATACACTTTAATAATTAAAAAATCATTGAAAATTCACACTCGAAATATAAGCTATAAGCTAAAGGCACGTGGGAAAGCACATATAGCTATATTTATGCTACTTATTTCTTATTCTCGACTATATTCTTTGAGTTGGTTACCTTTGATTTGTATCAAGTGTTCATTGGATAATTTATATATAAATTAAATAGCTGTATTGACAGATGGAATGCTGTGCCGTAACACATACCTGCGTAGTCTTGCCACAGCCGGTCTCGCCTTTCAAAATGACCACTGGATTCTCTGTGATAGCTTTGACAATCTCCTCGCGCTGCTCGTAGATGGGCAGACTTTTGTTCCGATTCAGATTGAATCGATATTTCTTATAGTATTCTTCATCGGAGCGTACGCCAGGCAGTTCTTGCCTAAGCTCATCGTCATCGCTGTCCAATTCGTCGAGTTCTCCGTTTTTTTGCTTATTTTGCCCGTCAACAAGCTGTTGATAAACAATAAAACGCGGCTCCAATTACAAACGTCTCGCACACACACATTCACACGCACACTTACTCTGTTCATGAGCTGCTTTTCTTTCTCGACAATTTCGCGTACATAATCTTTGCCGATTATCTCGCGTTTGATCGGCTTAGAATCGGTGGACTTTGTTGTAAATGCTGCCCGGTCGCCAGTTATACAGCCTTTCGGTGCTGTCCCTCGATTAAAAGATTTTGAAAAATCAAAAAAGTCCATCAATTCAGGATCCATTTTGAAGAAAGCCTGAAAAAAACTTTTACAAAAAGTGCGGAGCCTTCCGTCAGCGCGCTACACAGATTAAACGGTAAATGTCAATTTTTCAGTGCTGGCAGTACTTGAATTCAACTAGTATTTACCAACACACGATGTCGATAGGTGACGATACTCTCCAACTATCGATATTTGCTTGACTCATCTTGTCGTATGACTGGGTAATCAGTATCGATGCTTTACTAAACTGCTGCTGACGTTTGACAGTACAGCTAAGCGAAACATCAAACAAAAATTCTACTATTAAGAACAACTAACATATATTACTAGGGTCAAAATTGTATAAATAAGGAAGCCGCCTAAAAGGAGCGAAAAATGACACGTAAGTGAGCAGACCAAAAACAGCGTATACCATTTCTTTTCTACCCTACAAAATCGTGAATCAGATAAATGCAGATATTTCAATAAATACAATAATGCGATTGGAAATCTATAAAGTAAATACACCCAGTAATATTGATTATCTTATGTTGGATGGCCTAAAAATACTCATATATATACATACATATGCATATATAAATATACGCGTATATTTATATATACATGTATATATATATACATATATGTATGTATAGGGGTATTCTTATGCATGGCGTGAAGTCTTCTAACCTCTACAAATGAATTTCATTAAATTAGCACGCGAAACTGAACCAATTCTATTTGAAATACTCTGTTAATTAGACAATCTGTTTTTATAGGCGGCAATCAACGAGACCTGGCACGCGCTAAAAATCAGAAGAAATTGGCAGAACAAACGAGAGGCAAACGCACTGATACCCTGACGGTGGAGCAACGCAAAGCCCGGTGAGATGCAAGCAACCTGACGACTGTACACCTGTCCCTGTACCTGTACAACTATCTTGAGCATTTGTTGATTATTTGCAGGGATGCTGAGCTGATGAGAGAGAAGCAAAAGAAAAAGGAAGAAGATGCGGCTGCAGCTGCCGCGGCTTCCAGCAAAGGCAAATAGAAAATGTGGATTCCAGTTCAAGCTAGAACAGCGTGCATCCGTGCAATCGTCTAAGGTCAACACAAAATTTTAGTTAGGCATAGTCAGTTACAAGAAAAGAAAGCAGCAGCCGCAATCCGGAGACAGCGATCCAGGCCAGCGTTTGACTCCAGGATAATCAATATCAAAATCAATTGGTTAAATTGCGCTAAATGCGCGGAATGTGAATAATAAGCTACGATGCAGATTTATATTAAGAGCTACGCAACCTTAGGCAGACCATACACACACAGACAAACCCAAAAGGTCCGTTTCCTTAAGCTGCCGAGCAATTTATTATCTTAATTATTTCTCTATATACCTGACTAAATTATTTAATGTAAAATATAACAATTTTCCAATAAAACAATATACAGCCACGAGCAAACCAAAGCACATAAGTATTATATTTTGGCATAAGTATTAAAATATGCAAATATGTAAGATCGAAAATATATTATAATTGCATATTGATATACGGAAGGTGATTCCAAACTTTGCGTTTGTATATCTAAAATTCCACTTGGTCCTACGATAAGATAGTATAATATTAAAAGCGAAACGTTGTGCTTTAAATTGATTGATGCATTGAACAACTCGATAAGACACGGATTCTATTATTTGCTCTATGTTCTATTTTTTATCATGCATAAATAAAACAGACTTTAGCTAAACTACATTTTCTTGTGAGCTTCTACATCTATATCCCAAGAAAACAATATTCTTCAAATATTTTTAGAAAGGATCACAGACATGCTGTCAACTTGCTTAAAATTATGGAAATGTTTTAAAGGATACAAATTAACTCATCTAACATCTTATTTGTCTCGTATATTTTTATAGTGCCTATATTAAGCTACCTGGCCATATTCGATATATATTTGTATCTATCGTGTGGCTATAGGGCATACAAAAGCAACAGTCAATGCTCTTCATTGAATTTGTGAAGAGATTTTCGATAGCAACCTCAAGCTTGGTCCCCATTTGCATACAATAGCTCATTTGTAGGTCAAAGAGTAGAAGCTGATAGAATATTATCGAATGGCCGAAATTTTGATACTCTTATAAAAAGAAATAGATATTATTAATATATATTTACGTATATATAAATATATATATATATATATGATATTTGACAATCAAAGGGGAGATTCAAGAGTACGGAAGAGTAGAAGAAACACACATTATTCGATCTGCAACGAAAGTAAGCAGGCCACAAATGGAACCCCATTGCCAATAAGTTGAATGTAGCATTTGCCATTTTTACAAACATAGGTGAAATGCCCAAAACAAAAGTAGAAACCACGAACCACTGGCAAACAGGCCAAACTAACCAAAAATGGGCGAGAGCCAAGCGTGTTGCCATCATATCTGTGGCGCGTATCTTAAGTCAAACTAGTCAGAGTTCCATGGGATACGGATGTCGATGCTGGGAGTGGGTCTGCAACCGGTACAGGGTCGCGTGCGAGACGATCATGTGCGCACAGAGTTCTTGGAAATGCCGCACCACAACAACGACGATGACCAGCTGCCCGGGTAATGAGCGACTTCTAATGATTTCTTCGGGCATCTAGTGCAAAACGTTGTCGTTGATATCGCCAAGCAAACAAAGGTTCATTGTTAGCTTAGTTTATTTTTGTTTAATATGTCTATGGAGAGCAAAGAAAAAAAAACAAGAGACAATAACAATAACAGGTTTTTTAGACTTACAAGTTGCGATCGCAGAGAAAGCTCCACAACGAAAGCTTGAGCATTGCCTAGCAATCTTTAGTACTCAGAACTTTTCTACGCCACAGAGCAGAAGAAAAAAAAACTTAATCAGCGACGCAGTCAACGTCGACGTCGCAGCAGCCCAGAGAGCTGAGAGCCATAGACGTTCGCTGTTCGATCGCCTCTCTACGCGACTCTCATGAATAGCGCGCGCGCGATTTCAGTCGCTACGTGAATCTCGCCGCAAGCACATCGAAATCGCGCGCTAATCCGTGCCCAAAAGTCGTGTTCAAATTAAAGCTAGGCATATTATCCAAATGATTAAGAAATAAAAGAAAAATAAATAATTATCAGTATTTGTGTCAAAAAAGAAGAGTTTGAGCTGAAAGTGAAGTGCGTGAAAGATTAGAAAGTGTAAGTGAAATTTGGCCAACTGCCAACCTATTTGGCAGCCCTTAAATGCGAATGGAAATGCTAATGCAAATGCCAAGTGTCTGACATTATCAGCGGCTACTTGGCAAGCGAATGCAACTGCAAAAAAAATATTTAATTGATAGTCTATGCCTGGGCACTGGGCAGCTCGATCGAGCGAGCGATCGATCGATTGAACGCCAAATGCAAATCAAGTGATAAACGATCGCCACGAAATTGAAATAACAGGCGTGCAGCTTTCAGTTGGTAGGGGGACCAGCTAACCGAGTTCCTAGTTCTCTCCCCCTCGGCCACCGTCGATCGGAGGCGATCGTCTGCCATTGACAGTCGCAAGTCGGCAATCGCAAGTCGCAGTAGCAGACGCAGTCGTGTGTTTCATTTTATTATTTATACAAAATATATATTCAATTTCATTTAGCTGTCGTTGCCGCTGTCGTTGTCGTTGTTGTTGTCGTCGTCGACGGCAATTTCAATATTCAAATGATCATGATCACTTGACTTCAGCGATCGCCTTTCAAAGCTCAGCAATTTCTGAGCGCCTGCAACAGCAAGCCCCTACAAATTATGATTAATACGCTAAACAACAACGACAAAAACAACAAATACAAAAGCAAAAACAATTAAATATTATTGCTAGCAACAGCTCCCGTTTGCGCTCAGATCGTACAGCCTGCTTACCTACGACTGCCTCTGACCCAATTCGTAGACGGCATTGATGAAAACTTATGACCAAAACAAAACAGTTTGTTTATTTTCATTTTTTCTTTATTTATTTTTGATTTTGCAATTGCGCTCTATATAGAGGCATGGCTGCATGTGTATATGTGTTTATGTAGTAGTGTATATGTGCATACTATATATTTCCTTCATGCTGCATTGCTGGGCATGATGTCAGCTCCATCTCCCACTGAAAGAGAACGCGTTGACATTGAATTCGACGTGAACAGCCTGCAATGCTAAAATTCATTTTTGGGCATATAAATTTAAGACCTGACTAAAGAAAGAAAGTGCAAATGAACTCAAAATGCATATCGAATGGGCTTGTCTTTGCGACTTTACTAGTAAACACTCAACTCAAGTGGCCTGCGTGGGCGTATACGTAATATTTTCATAAATTATTATTTTGGGCAAAAAATAAAACCGAATATGATTCAAACAACGGTCTGCGCTACTTTTTGGGTATGCCAGTCAGCTATGCCCAATAAAAATCACATTGAAAGACGATAAGTGAGGACGAGCATGGAATAAAATTGTTTGATTGTGACATAAGTCAAGCACCTGTTCTATCTGTAACTTTAGCTGTGCAAAAGTGGCTGAGGATAACGAGATTTATGTATATAAAAATATAAATACATATATACATATAGTCTATTTTATTTATATATATTTATATATATATATTTATTTATATTTATTTATACTCCGCTTCATTAGATCGCCTTTTAGGCTTGAGTATTCAAACACATTAGGAACCTATAAAAATAAAATAAAAACAGACGATCACAAAAGCTTTTACACAGTTCGACTATAGATTGCTCTGCATTCTAGTATTTCATATGTAATTTTTAAAATATATAAACACTGCAAATCAAAGTACTATCAATAAAATCTGTACAAATGGAATATATATGAACTTAAAATATATATTTGCATTTTTAAATCGATTTAGAATCGATTCAGATTTAAGAACCAAATCTAATACATTTCTTAACTACAACAATAATCCCTGCTACAATGCAAATATACCCGCTCAAGCATTACGCTTGACAGAGTATGCCAAAAAAAACGAGATTGAGCAGCAAAACGTGAAGGTTAAAATTTACAAGGCAATCGGGCAGGCAGTAAGATAAAATAGCGGAATACTAAATGGAATACATTTCTAGAAAAATGTTCTAATGCCATAAATGAAGCAGCCGCACACCTTCACAAACTAAAGTAGGCGTTGACTTTGGTACAGTGGGACAAAAAATATGTTAAGCGAAGAAAATCGTAGTATAATTCTGGAAATTATTTAGAGCTTGCAAATAGATATTTAAGATGTTGTTATGCTTGTTCTTCCACAGTGTTAGATAATTCCATTTAATTACGATTCTTTGAGGTAGCTGCTCGCACTGGCTGAGCAAACAAAGGCCGACTAAAAGCATTTTATTTATTATAAAATCTGTAGCTCTCGAGAGAGCGCGTAGCTCTGGCGACCTTGTGGACTATTTATAGTTCATTTTGTATTTGTGCGTTTGCTCGTTTCATAAATGAATCATTTTTATGGCAAGTTTTCATTATATGTTTTCTGACTTTCTCTAGAGCGAAAGGAAAATCCAAGAAAATCATATTAGACTTAGTTGTTGAACGCGTTCAATGTCTGTTCATGACCATGAGCAAGTTGACATCAGACTGGGACAATATATAAATATATATACATATATATATATATGTTACATAGACACGGCGATGGGTGTGCGCAAATGTATCTCAAAGATACATAGCGCCATGTGCGTGTGCTAAAAGTTTGCCATTGCGAACGCAATAAATGATAAATAAAAAGTTTTCATTCGTTCGTTCACCCTGCAACTTCAAAGGCGGCAGCTGAGTGATGCAGCTGCAGCAACTGTAATTGATTTATACTTGTGGCATTTGGCCAGCCAAGTGATTGAAAGCCTCATGCGGAAAGCCGAACCGACAATAAACGTTCATAGAAGCAAGAATTATCGTTGCTAAAAGCCAAGTCTCAGTTCGAGTTTTGGTAAAAACAAAAAGCAGCCGCCGCATGCTTTCAACTTGTCAAATTTGGTAGAACGATTTTTGACCGGTTTGCCATATATCGAGACATTTGCTCCCACTAGCCGCACGGATTGAGCAATTTGAGCCAACATCGCTCGAACAACCGCTTGGGCAAAGCTAACTTTTTTGTATTCATTGTGTTTCGCGTAAAAAGTAGCGCAAAAAATGTCAAATTTAATTACGCGCCGATGCGCAAACAAATTGTGTGGGCGGCTGAACAAGAGTTCAACAATGATTACAATTAAGCTGAACGACAACAACAGCACGAGTCAAGATACAAAGATACATTTGTATCTGCAAGATACAAAGAGCTCGGCACATGCTGAACGCTGCACAACAATTTGCCTAGGCCCACAGCGAAGTCGCTTTGAACAGCTTGATTAACCCATATAGACGCCTGCAGCATTGAGCTAAGTTTTCTATGCCCGCTGAATTTGAAATCAGAGCAGTTGACATGATTTATATTGACTATGCTCAGTTCAATGCTTACGCTGCGGGCGTTTTTTGTTTCGCCTGGTGGTTGGTCAAATGGGTCATGTTGGACGGACATGATAAATTATATACATATCTGTACATAATTATATTAATTTATGGACTTATCACAATTACCTTTCAATTGCTGAAACTTCGCAGTAATGTACATTTTTATATAAATAGTAAAAATATGTAAACATCTTCTTTAGATGAATTAAGTTTACAGATCTTGCATATTTCGGGCTTCATATAGATTTATATATATATATATATATATATAAAACATTTTCTAAAGACTATTTCTAATTAAATTAAAAACAAGCTATTAAACAATATCTTAGATGAATGAATTTTATTGCAGCTAACCACGTAATTAATTAATTTAATTTACTGAATGACGTAAGCAAAAGCTTCTCATAATATGCATCAATCTTTGCATATAAAATGGATTTACTATTTCTATTATTTATGTATTCATATTGATTGCTGAATTGAATGATTTATAACTTGATTATTCGTCACGGCAATGGATTGCCTCTCAGATTATAGAGTGAAAATATTCAATGAATGATTCGTAAATGCCTTTTTCAATCAATTAACACAATAATAGATCTATTTCGGTAGCTGCATAAGCTGAACAGACTTTCCATCTGGCATATTCAAAACCGCTTGAGCGCCTTCCATCTGCCAACCTTTCACATTTCTCGACACTTAATACTGCATTCAATTTCTTGAATGCAGTTGAAAAGCGCGCCCACACACACGCTGCAACATGACAGTCGCGCAGCAACCAGTTGCACTTGTCAAACACTTTCCAACTGAAGCCCACATAATCAGCGAAGTTGACTTTACGTTCAAATTCTTCGGAAAAGTCGCCAGCGAGTCGCGTTTGAGTCGCGCGCATTTGAACGCCTACGCGTTCGCTTGAACTTGACTCTGTCAGCTTTGCGAGCTGTTCATGACCACATAGCAGCTCGCAACTCAGCTTAATTGTATTCAAGCGGAAGTCAACGTCACCATTAGATTTTAATGTGCTTATTACACGGGCTATTAGCAGATGGCTTCGGCCGAAAATGGCCAACGTGGCGCACATTGCTCAACTGATAGCCGCAAGCGTTGCTTACGTGTCTCTATCGATGGCACTTAGACAATCAGCCACCTACACAGATGCATGGTGGGTTCGTATAGTTGGCATGCCTTCATTCCAGTGGATGTGGGTTGCTACACAGTCCAGCTAATTGGCCGCATCAAGAGCTTCAAGTGCTGTGCTCTCAGGCCACGTACAGACTCTGGGCGAACGAGGTCTTGCCACATGCCACATATAACGCGTATCGTATAACAACAGACATGTAACTGTATATAAATGTATACGCATATATATAGAAGCCCTAAAAGCTCTGTGGCAACTGCGCATATTATTCTCAAATGGTTTAAATTTATTCACTATTTACGCAAGGCAAAGCTGTTTGAGTAAAAGACGCGTGCGAAACGCGTTGAAAACGCGCCATCTGTCTGATTAGATTTCAGCCCGCTCACCGATCTCACGAATATGCCCAACTATAGCACAAGGTTTGCCTGAGAATTGGCCATAAATTGTTCGCTCTCCTACGGCCCTCCGCGCTCTCCTCCACTTCCCTCTTCGCCTATGCCCTTTTTTAGTTGCGTAATTTATCTAGTTTTGTTTTGTTGTTCGATTTTGCTCTTTTACGTGATTGTTTCACAACTTTTCACTGTTTACTTTGAGTAATTTTTCGCATGCGATAATTTTGCGAGTTTCCTGCAATAACTTAACAAATTGTAAAACATTTATAAGCTGCTAAATACTGAAGATCCGCTTACTAGCAGAATATATATAAATACAGAAAATTACTTATATTCATATTTAGCAGAAAGTATTTTTTTTTATCTATAGCTTATAACCCGGTATATAATTATAGATTTAAAATTATCTTGAAATTTAATATAGGCAACTGCCTTCGGCCAAAAAGAACTTGACAATTCCACAGTTATATTCAGACAGCAAATGAGTAACAAACTTAGATCATCGTGGTCTTCCTCCCCAATTTGTTATTTATTTATACAATTTGAGATCTTTTTGTGAGAGGTGTGAACAAACGTGCAACAAAAATTCGCTTTGCTTATTTTACGGTCTCTCGGCGCTTGTATCTTAAATGTAACTGCCGATCTGCAATAGATGTTCCTGACACTGACTTTTGGGTTGTTAACTGAATAATGTTTTCGTAAAGTGTTTGCATGCATGACAAGACTTTTTGGCGTCGGGCGATTATCTCATCAGCGTTGTATAGCCCCAGGCACAAACTAGTTAGCCAGCACGTTTTAAATGTCCACAGTATACATCAGACAGATACAAACCGGCTAAGCTTCAATTCGAATTTGAATTTGAATTTAAAAATTTGCATGTGGCAACATCAAATTGGAGCTGCCGTTGTCGGCGTTGCATGTTAAGCGTTTGATTAATTTAATGACAATGCCCGTGGGCGGCAATCAATGCGGCATCACTTACTTGTATCTACATAAGTATTCGTTCGTATCTGTATCTGTATCTGTATCTGCATCTTTGTCTGTGTGTGGTGTGTAACTGATGTGGATGATATCAGCTTTCGAAAGTCTGGCAGGGAAATTGACGCTATCCAATTGATTTTGTTAACGATCTCAAGCGTGTTTCATTCAAAGAGCGTTTGCTATATTTATCGAGTATATATAGGATATGTACCCACGCTATATACACACACGAATCTGTATTGCGGCCTGATATGAAAACATTTCAATATTTCAGGCGCTTGTTTGTTATTGTGCTATTTTTCTAATTTTAAATACGATTTGTTTTCTAAACAATTTTGCGCTGACCAAATGTTCGGGCATTGCTTGACGTCACAAAAGATCTGTTTTACTTCGCATGTATCGTTTCCCTTACCTTGTGCTAGTCAAGGTGGGCAGAGAGGGCATATAGCACATACTTTGAAGCGCCAGCAAACGTCATAAATTTATTTATTTCGGAAATGTTGATAAGATAATCTTCTTTGAACATCGAGTTGGTAAGACGCCTGGAAAATGCAGCACAAATTCATCATTTTTATGAGGCTGACAAACAGTTCAGCGAACTTAAAAGCACATAATTGCCTTAAGCGACTAACCAGAGGATCGTACGACAAAAATAAGTCATTCTGCTTATCTATAATTATCAGATGCAGATAATTTCTTGAAAGTAATCTAGCGATTATTCCTATGAAAGAGCTTTAACTGTTTGACAAAGTGAAATTGAAATGATTCATCATTTTGAGAAAATTAAGTTCAAAGTGTCAAAAACTAGTTTTGTTATAACTTTTTAAGCTCAATTTAAACACAGTTTATGACTTTTTGCTGATGCCCCTTGGCTGTATAGAACATAAAATAATGGTTAAGGTCCAGCTGAAATTTAAATTTATTTATTTTGTTTATTAGCTACTTTGACCTCGATTTTTCGTAAAAACTGATGACGTGATTCGGCAAAAAGTTTTCAGATTTGAAATACGCGTAATAATAAGAAACTTATAACTTAGGAATGTAGAAACAGATACAAAATAGGTAAACATATATTTGTATATGCACAGAAGATTGGAGCACTCTCTACAAACAGAACAATAAAATATATTAGATTCACTGCAAAAATAATAATTTAATATTTAATTTCTTATTTTCAGTGAAACTATAAAACACATCCAAAATGCCGAAGCCGCTCGTTAAGTCCTGCTGCCTGTGTCAGTCGACACGCAATGGCTCCATCATTTCAGGAACCTTGGCCATCATCCTATCCATCATCACGATAATTGTGATATTCACAGCACGCGTGCACTTCAAGACGATCATCTTCGACTTCATACCAAACAACATAGTGAAAATCATTCTGGTGGTGAATCTCTGCATGACCATATTGATATCACTGCTAATGATGTTCGGCGTTGTCAAGGTGTGTTTAGCTCCGACTGACTGACTAACTGACTGACCATTGACTATTGATTATGATTGGCCAATTCAACAACTATATATGTACCTCTTTTATAGCGCAATCATTATCTGATGGTCCCGTGGGTGGTGCTGGGCATAATGATTGCCATCGGCTTGCTGATTTCTGTCATTTACACTGCCGTCGTCTTCTTCATCGACGGCTTCGTGCTGACGGGCGTTCTGTGGCTAATCTTCGGGCTGATCTGCTGCGGTAAGTGCATATCATCTACACCCAGCCAATGGTGGCTACTCCGTGTGCGGTTTTTAGCACCGGATGGCGTTTATATGCCAGCCGTTTTCACTTTATTGACGCATTTATCATGCGTCGATCACCTTCATGCCGGCAGGCGCGGAGCTCAGTCGGGCTGACAAATGAGGCGCGAAGTGCCTTGCTACGCAATTAGCTTGGCTGCCAAATGGCAGACAGTAGCCTCTCTTATATAAAAGTTCGTTCTAATAACTGAGAGATCTACGTATCTACTAGTTGGCAGATAGTGCTTAGCTCTCTCTTTTTTCTTGTATTTATCTACGGCATTAATAGTTATAGATCTGCTAAGATGAAGTAGAATTATTAACAAATATTATATCTATTGTAGATAAAACATGCTAAGTTATTATATTCAAATAATTCAATCAATTTAATGTTTTTTTTTTAATTTATAATTTCCTTTTTATTATAATAGCATCAGTTTTTCTTACAGTTGCAAATATTTACTGTGCCCGCCCGAAAGTATGCTATGCTTTTAATTAGGAAAACGTATTCTAGGCAGTGCTGTTAGTTAGCCTTTTTACAGTCAGATCTAGCTCTTTTTTTATTCACTGAGCTTAAAGAAAGTCATTCCCCCATTTTCATATATGTTAATGTATTTACTGTATTTGTATGTATGTTTGCCTATTTCCAGCCATACTCACATATTGCTGGTGCGTCGTCTACAGCGAATACGCAAATCTGGCCGACGAGAGCGAACGCGGGCGATACAACAAGCAGCCATATCGTCGTTGATCGACCTCTTAGATCCCATAGATCTATCTTGTGTGTTAGTTGATAATTAACTAAAATAAAACTGCTTTTGTTCGTAATTAGCTCATATGTTTAACTAATAATTTTAATTTAATTATTTAATAATGCGCGCCCCATTTGGCACGTAAGACTTAAGTAAATACAAACTATGTGGGATCCGCAGCAAGTGCAATCGAAATACCTAACATTTGTCTCACTGTCCAATTTGTTGTAACTTGTACGTTAATTTTGTATTGAAAAATAATAATAATAATGTTAACACGTGAATAAAACAATTATTATTTTCGAAAAGTGTACGAGGTCATTGTGGGTTTATTGTGTATCTTCTGCTCTCACATTTTCTTAAACTTTTTATATTTCAAAATAGATATTTATTTCTCTCAAAGTCTATCAAAATTGTAAATTAACTAAAATATATATATGTGGGTGTGTTTTGTAGTGTTGAGTGGGCGTGTCTCGTAAGTAGCTAAGTAAATGTATTTACAGTTCATTGCGCGCATATTTGGGCTTCAGCTCCTCGATGCGCTTAATGAAATCGGATTTCTCCAGACAACCGTCACAGCTCTCATCCCAGTCGTTAAGGATCTTCTTCAGATCGCGCACCTTCAGCTTCTTGAGGTCCACATTGTTCAAGTCAATTTGTTTCTCTGCAAAGTGGAAATTCGAATTAGACAATTTCATATGTCAAATATCGAATATCGTACCATAACGCAAATCGCAAATTTGCGCATCCTTTTTCTTCAGTTTTTCGCACACTTTCTCCGCTGGCATTGACCAGCTCAAGGGCTTGCTCATTTCATTCAAAATACCCGTCGCCGACTCCTCGAGACCACCCAGGTAGTAACACTGAGCAGGTGAAATGACAGACATACGTGTTTTTTTTTTAATTTTAGTTTGCCGGCAAATTGGCCTTGGGCTACTTACAAATCTGTGCTCCTTGTTTTTCTGTGCCTTGCAGTATTTCTTAAATGCCGTTTCGATCAATTTGTAGTCCTTTTTCGTCGCCTCGTCCAGGGTGTCAGCAAAGCGTTTCACCGTTTTCACACAAACTGTAATTGCATACGGTGAAAATGCGTTCCACGACATTTTGTACTTACGTGGCCAACGGCGGCCCACTTCTAACGTAGAGGGCGTACGTACCTTCGCAGTCGGCCTCTTTGAGCGCCAGCGCCGTTTGGGTGACGCCGACAATGAAACATATCATGAGCACTATTTGTGACGTGTTCATCCTGCACGTTGAGTCAAAATGATTGATGCTTTTAATTTAAAATGTGATTTTTGTTTGATGCTCTCGTTAGCTTGGCAGCCAACTTGTTAGCTCGACTTGGGTTCTTGACTGTGTGACCGTTTGTGGGAAAAACACAAATATCGAATTCCTGAAGAAAAATACCTATCTATGATATTGTAAAGCAAAAATACTAGATTTGATTTCGGTATTTAGACAATGTCATAAAATACTTATTTGACGATCGTTGTAACGATTTGCTGTAAGATGAAATTAACAATATTAAATAAATAAAGCAATGACTTTTATTAAATTCCTACTTTTTATGCAATTGTTTTAACTTAACTATGTGTAGTAATATTTTTTTGTATGTACCCGCCCAAAACTAGACTATAATGAAGTTCATCATTTATTATTAAACGAAAAGAACAGTTGTGCTAATCTCCGGGCTCATTTATTTATGGCCAAATATGATATATTTAATCAGCTTGCAGATAGCAAACACAGCTGACGTTTTTAAAAATTCTTTTTATTATTATTTATTTTAAATTTAATGTGCATGATTGTAAAGGTAAATTAAATATTGCTACCCATATCTCTTTGGATAAGATAATTCATATTTATGCAAGAGTGTATGCACGCCGGCACGCTTTTATTTTCGCCTTAGCCATGTGGGCCAGCCGAAAATGCTCGGCCAGTACTGACTCACTCGAGGTGGCGGAAGGAGCTCAGCGCGTGTCGGTGGCGGTGGCGACAGCGACGGCTTAGTTATACGTAAATGAGAAGTCAAATACGTACTTCGTGTTAGCGAAAAGTGCTTCACCCGTGACGTCGCTCCGCGATCTTTGACACGCTGATTTTGTGGCGAGCGTCCGCCGCTGCTTGATTACAGTCGAACAGTATTACTCGAGCGAGCGAACTGTAAAGACCTCGCCGCTAAGCTGTAACCGTTAGCAACACAGCCGAAAAGCAAAGCAAATCGAAGCGAAGCGAAGGCGAAATTTGTTTACATTTTTGTTGAATGAAATTGCAATTTATTGCCTTATATACATACGTGGAATTTGTGCTCGGTCTAATTGTTTAAACGTGTCCAGCGGCTGCATACATAAATTTCAATAGCGCTCTCAAATAAGTTAAAGCTAAATCATAAAATGGCCGAAGTGAAATACCTGGTTGTGCTACCAACAAACCCCAACGAATCGGACAGGATGAGCAAGCTGGGCATTCGAGGAAGTCTGCTGCAGGACCCAGAACAGTAGGTTAACCCACACCCCTCGCCCAACAATAGTTATTTCTCTTAGAAAATCGATGGGGCCCTTTAAGTAACCTAATTTCTTCTAAGAACTGCCATTACGACACTTGCGTGCAAGCATTTTAAATAGCTTTTACGAAATTCCACCTAAGAGGCATTTATAAATGGGCTTTGAGAGCAAATACCCTCATGCTTGTGTGAAATATTTTAAGTTCCCCGTTATTAGCTTTTATTTTTATAATTTTCTATAGATAGATTTTTGGCGCAGACAAACGGAATTCAGTCTGTTTATTTGCTTAGCCTAAATATATTGGGATCTAATTGATATGCCAGCGTGCAACATAAATTATTTACGGCTTGCCTCGCGCTTGGCATTTCTGTATCAGTTCCCACAATCAATGACATCATCAACAACCAACAGCATCATCGTCAGCCACGCGCGCTGAAGACGCCGCCAACTCTGCCGGCCGCTGGATGCTGCGACAGAGACAACAATACAAAAATCTTTTCAGAACAGACAACAGACAAATGAACAGAGTGAGAAGTATCAGATAATATACATATATATAAAAGCATGATGGCCAATCAACAGGTCAGCTTTGGGGTGAGCGAGCGCGTTCATGTTGCCCATTCTTCAAGATGGTCACTGAGCAAATGATGTCAATAAATCTTTATTCTACCTATTTCATCATGTTCCCGGAGCTAGTGAGTTTACACAACTCGGATCCGGCTCTCTGTTGTAAGGCATGCCATTGGCGTTTATTTACATGGGCTATCTTTAGTTCAATATCGTTATCTCTTCCTGATAATACCGCGAATATTGATTGCTAATATTTCTTTTCTTTACCACTAGCTCTATAATGATAGCGTAGATACATGACTAATATTTACACACAAACTACGTAGATCCATTCTTGAGATAAGAGACCTCTCTAGATAGATTGTGTTCTTACAACCCCATATAATTTTAACGTGAATTGTAGAACTCACGTATTGTGGGGAATGTGATATATTGGTTAAACTCATATAGACATATACGCATTCTTAGAAGAAACTAATTGGTATGTTTAGAATGTATCCTTATAAAATATATATTTATATACTGATGCAGATGATATTACCATATATAAATCTATGATCCATGGATTTTTCTTCAAATGATTTCTGATTCTGATAAACTTTATTCCATATATACCCATACTCCCAAGCAAAACCGCAAACAAAATAAATCTTATCTTTGTCAAGCTAAAAATAGAATTTTTTCTTGATTTTATGCAGGCAAGAATCTTGCCTAATTTAGAAATGTCATGCTGCATGAACTGGCCTCTCATAACGAGTCCATTGTATATTGTCTATGCTAGATTATATACTGATTAATTTCAATTTGTATTTGTTTATTTGACTGATAATTGAATTGATAATTGGGTAGACCTAATAAGACGATCGTACACTATATGCATTTAGATCTATATATTGATATCAGAAGTAACAACAGGTGTCGAAAGCTTAGTAAAATTAGCTCTATAACATCGAAGTATTCTGATGTTACCGATTTGCCTAGCATTAAAAAATGTATATAGTTTTTGCTTTATCTATAGATGATGGTAGTAGTGCATAGCAATCCACTTAACACTTTTTCCGGATCTCGCTCATTTGCCGTTTGTTGGTAAACGCGATTATATATTGCTAATTCCAAAAGATTTGATTCTATAATGCTGTAAATAATCCCGTTTACGTGGTAAACAGTGGATTCAGTGGGTCTATCCGAATCGAATCGCCTAGCACTGATCAGACAGATCACGTCAGAGTATATTCAAAATGTAATGTCTCTAACTTCAATAGAAACTATATGATTTAAGTTCATACGGGTGGCAAGACTAACGCTATATATAAAACCAATATACTCTTTTTGTTTAGGCTACAAGATAAGAATTAAGTGTTATTTGAAGAATGTGACAAACATTCAAAGAGTTGGGTACTTCATTTCGCTGTGTGCCTTTCCCATACGTAAGATCAGAAAAGACAATAGCTTTGGCATCCAAAGGCACAAACGTATTTGCCATGAATCATTAGGCATTTCGGAATACCGGTTGGAAACCAAATATATCGTAGGTGTAGATTATGAATGTGTTGCACGTGCTTCACACCTACGCGGAGTTATCTGAATACAAAAGTCACCTTAAAGACGTATGTAGAGGTATCTAGAGAACTCGCACCTACGATAGAGTAGTCGGTGTCGTTAGTGGCTATAAACTCTATATTTGCTTGTTAATTTCTAACTAAATACGTTCTGTTTTTTTCTCTTTCATTGACAGATTTTCGATCAATTTTGTAAACAGTCCCAGCTGCACAGACAACATAACATATCATTTTAAAGTTAGGGTTCCCGCACAGACGATCGTGGAGAACTACAAGAGCAACGGCGAGTGGAGCGACTCGCACCAGGAGAAATATTTGAATATTTTCGATGGTAAAAACGATATGACCATGCCCAGCATATCCAGTATTATAGATGATGGCATCGATGCCGTACTTCACTATTCCTTCACAGAGTCAACCTTTTCACTCGAGTTTCAATTCGACTACGATAATTCCACCATACTCGTTTACCAAGTGCGTGGACAGGGCCACAATTTCATAACCAAGTTTGAAACGCTCTTCTCCCTATCCGACATACAGTCGATTCAAGTGTGGGGCGATGTCCAAAAGATAAACCAATTCTCATTGAGTTACGATTGAGGGCAGCTGCCAACCTGATAAACGAACTATAAGGTTAGCGCTGCGTGATTTCTCTATAAAATTCTACTTGCTTCTGGTATACTTGGTCCACCGCTTGGTTTCTGTTTTGGTTTGTTTTGTTCTGTTCGGTTTGGCTTGGCTTTGTTTGGTTTGGTTTGATTCGTTCTGCTCTGTCCCTCATCTAACAATGTATTTGCACGTGGTTAGCTGCACTATTCACCTGGAAGCTAAATATATATAAGCCCAAATCACAATCATTCAGTTTAGTCCCATATTTGGAGCACATTGATTCGTCCTGCTACGCTTTTTGCACTGCGCCTGGCTGGATTGCTCCATTGCTGCATCATTCAAGCGTTCCCACTATTCAGTAGTATTTATGTAGAATATAGAATGTAATTGCTAATTTTAATGTATTTTCCGTTTTGTTATGTAGTATTAAGCCAATGAATTTGAAACCTATTTATTCTCTTTTAAATGTAAGCAACACACGAATTCGGCATCCCCACATCCCACTCAAAGTATTAATAATAATAAAAGAAAAAACATAAAAGTAACTGCAATACATTATTTAATTTTACGTTCCTAAATCCCATTAAATGTTGATTATTTTGTTAATTCTTGCTTCGAATTCGTTTCATTTGAAATTTGCAGATTGATTTGCGTATTATTTAGTTGGAAACGTGCTTCAATTTGCATCTGCCAATGGTATTTAGTTCGCCTGCATTCGTTACATTTCGTGGAAAAGAAAATGATTTAAGGATGGACAGAACACTGTTTCTCTTTTCTTTTCTAGTTTATATTTTCAGTCCACGAATTAAACAAAAACGAACACGAACAAATTGTTTAAACAATGACGGCGGCCATCTGTTGTATTGCGCATCGAGCACAGAGAGCTCCACACAAATAAAATAACTATTCCATAAATGAAACAATCGCATTTATTTTCATTTTCGATTTTATTCGATTCTCCATTCCCATTTCAATTTCCATTTTCACCTAGCAGGTGTGGGCATTACAAAGTTTTTAGTATTACAAATACGTTTACGACTACTAGTTTATGTATTTGCGTTTAATAAATATGTACACCTAAATGCTACTAAAATGGGCCTTACATCTATAAATATGTAACTAATATTGGCAAGTCCTAGCGCTTATACTTATATTTAAAATAAAATAATGAAACAAATAAATACATTTTGGAAATGAGTCGCAAAGGACACAATAAGCAAATAAATAAGATCAAAGGAACGACATTACAAACAATAAAAACATATAAATATATATACAATAAAAATAATATAAAACGAAATTGTATATTGCACCAATAGAACAGAAAAGCGTTTACGTTATGTAAAAACGTAAGAGGATCAACATAAAATATAAATAAAACAAAATGAGAGTGCGTCAACATTTGTTCTGGTAAGGAAACTGGCAGTAGAACACGTGGACTAGATGAGGGGTCGAGCTACACTAGTTAAACCAAATCAGTTTCTACTTCTCAAGCTTACAAACTATTTGGTTTGATGACCCGCTATGACCCGAATTATGGAATTGTGATAGTCCCAGCTGAACAAAGTTCGCTAGGGATGGCATGGTGGAATCGGCTGCCTGAGTTATTGTAATTGTGTTTCCATCCAAATCTACATGCATAATTTGTGGATGCTGCTGCTGCTGCTGAATTTGCATTTGAGATTGCGGCTGTTGCGTTTGTGGTGCACTTGACGATTCTTGCTTAACTTCAAACTGATTCTGCAATGTAAGACGCCAATTAGTCTACTTAAAATCGATCAACAAATAACAACTTAACGACTCTCACCTTAGCACCACCTGCCTGTGCTTGCATTGCTGAGCCGGCATTCCCGGCGCGTGACTTTTTGTGCATTTCTCGATGCTTCTCAAAGTGCTGCTTCGACGCGAAGTTCTTATTGCAAATGTCACAGCTGTGCAGTCGAGTCTCGCCAGGCTGTACGTTGTGAGTTCTGCGGAGAGAGTAAGTCAAGTATTTAAAAAAAGCATACTCCAAATAAAATGTATTATTAACAAGCCTACAGAGTATTTTATTTATGATTTTTAGATTTGCTCGAATAATAAATTATTTATTGCACTCACCGCTTATGCTTGTTGAGATTATCCTTGCGCGAGAATGGCTTCTTACACTCCTCGCAGGTGAACATCTTCTGGCCAGAGTGGGAGACCAGATGGCGAGACAAATGCTCCTTCCGACTGAAGGCCTTGTCGCAGCCGTCTTCGGTGCATTTAAAGGGACGTAGTCCCTCGTGAAGCTTGACGTGTTGTGTAAGATGTTCCTTCTTCTTGAACTCGCGTCGGCAGGTGGGACAGGTAAGTGCATTTATAGGCGTCGCTGTGGGCGTCTCAGCAGTGGAGCTGTTGGCCAACTGTTGCTGAGGCTGCGCCTGCGACTGAGTCGTTGTTTGTTGTGTAGGCACTGGCCGAATTTGTTGTTGAGGTCGAGCGGTTTTTGTTTTCTGATTGCCCATTTGCTCGGGCGGCTTACGATTAATTTTTCGTTGGTTTAGAATACTTGTGGCTGGTGGCTGAGGCAGCTGTTGCAGCGCCAAAGCTGGTGGCGGTGGCGCTGGCTCTGATTTGGGTAGTTGTGTCTGTGTCTGTGCCTGTACCTGTGCTGTTGTCGTTGGCTTTGGCTCTGGCTTTGGAGCAGCCTGTGTGGATATGCGGCTAATAGTAATATTTTGTTTGTTTATCAGAGGCAACTTTTGGCTCGCCACGGGAGTTTGTTGCTTGGGCAACTTGGTGATGGTTGTATTCGACGAGAGTCGCTGCAAGGCAGCCACATTGTTCTGCCCTGCTTGAGATGGCGGCTGCTTTATCTGCGGCACACGCTTAAACTCCGTCTGGAGTGTGTTGCCAGACGCAGCAGCAGAGGAAGGAACTGCAACCAAAGAAGCACTGGACGATGTTGCCTTATATTTAATCTGCTGTTGTTGAGGCTGCTGCGGCTGTCGTGGCGAAGGCATCTTAAATGTTACCGACGATTCAGCACTATTTAAAGCGCTGCTTTGCTCAGAGCTCACGTTCCGAATAACCACCTGTGAGCTGTTACCACTTCCATGGGGAGATCTAATGATTTGCTGTGAAGTTACTTGTGCGGTGCCAGGAGCAAGTTGCTGCTGATGCTGACGCGAATGTTGTTGTTGCTGTGAATGTTGTTGCTGCTGTGAATGCTGTTGCTGTTGTGAGTGTTGTTGCTGTTGTGAATGTTGTTGTTGTTGTTGTGGCTGTTGCTGTTGATGTTGCTGCTGTGGCACAAGGAACTGATTTTGATGATGTGTTGTCGCTGATTGAAAGGCCGCCGCAGTACCCAAAGTTTGTGGGGTCAACTGCAATGTGGCTGGAATGGAAGTTGGCGTCAGTTGCATTATGGGCTGGCCATCCGCGGTGGCCAATTGGGGCTGAAGCTGCAAAATTGAAGGCAATTAAAAATATGTAACACAGATTGGATTGATGATGCTGCCAAACCCTACCTTCATTTGCACCTGATATGTGGTGGGGAGCACTAGATTCTTCGTGTCGATGTGCGCCACAATCTGCTGGTCCGAGTTCTCATCGCGTATAGTGATGGGCAGGAAGCATTTGTTTGGCGAGAGCATATTGGCAGCGCCATTACCGCCAACTAGCTGAGTGCCAGTCAGGGATAGCAGAGCAGCAGCATTGAGCTGCTGGGCGGGCTGAGCTGCTGTAATGCTGCCCGTTGTGCTGTTGTTGCTAGAACTGGAGCCGCCTGGCAACAATTGCAACTGGATTTGTGGTTGCGCCCCACCCACGCTGGCAAACTGTGGCAAACCACCAGCAAATTGTGGCGCTGTAGCTGGCGACGATAGTACAAAATTTAATTTTGGTTTTTTGCTGTCCGGGGAGTCATCGCCTCCGTTGGCCAACTGCGACTGCGCCTGCAGCTGTTGAATCTGCTGCCAAAGCGCCTGTTGCTGCAGCAGCACGTTAATGTCATTAATCTGCTGCGGTTGCAGCTGCAGCTGAGCAGCGGGCGCTGGCATCGCCGTTAACGTCTGCGCCTGCAGCTGTACTGATTGCTGTGGCTGCTGCTGTCGTTGCTGCTGCTGTTTCATATTAGATATGGTACTGCTGCCCTGCGTGCTATGCACGTTATCCTTCTTTCCCAGCGGCGTAATCTTGATGTCCGGCTTCAGGCGTATGAACTCTTCCAAGGTGCTGCAATCAATAACGCAAATAAATAGGTGGACTGGATGCAAGGAAGGACATACTTTTGCTTTTCACTCTTGATATCCTGTTGGGAATGTGAATGCTGCGGCGGCTGTGACTGCACATGACTATCCACAGTAATCGTATATTGCTGTTGTTGCTGGTGTTGTTGCTGCTGCTGCTGCTGGACCTGCATGCCAACTGCCTGCATGATGCTGCTGATCAGATCGTTGGGCTGTTGACTAGTGCTGCTTGTGACAAGCCCGCCAGATGACGTTGAGCCAAGTACACTGAGACTCTTGCCAGAGTCACTGATGGGATCCTTGATGAACACTTTCTCCTCGCTCTGTAGCGTCCGGTGGTTCAGCCAGTTGTTGAGTATGGTCTGCGAGTTCCTTGAGATGTTGCGCATTTCGTATATTTGGTCCACTTGCTGGGCGCAATGCGCGCATATCATCTTGGGCAGACGATCCTTCTCGTCTATCTATAGATGGGAATGGCAAAAAACTATAGTTCTATTCATATTCCCCTTTATATGCTACTCACTTGCACAGGCAGACATTCTGAGATTTTCTGGCTTAAGTTTTTGGCGCGCCCATCGGTTGAGTAAATATTTATTTTCTGTTCGCTGCTAGCGGTGCAGATGCGGCACAAATCCCAAAAATTGATGCACCGCACATTGGACATTTTTTGTGTTGATTTCCAAGTTTGGGCAGCTGTTGAAAAAAATCGGACGCGGTTCCCGCGTTCGCACTTTGTTTATATACACACTATACACACACTCACACTGAGTCACACACACACGCGTACATTCGTTGATATTGAAGGCTATTGTCTGCTGTCTGCAACAGACAACTGTATAAACTTGTACAAAAATCACAACCGCATATTGTTATTACTTGTTACACTCGCTCTAATTTCAGTTGGTTTTGTGCTTCACTTTAGCTGGATTTCGGCATATTTTCATTTTTTTGCTGCAACAAAAAGTTGTTTGGTGAAGGCAGACGCCGCAATATCTTGGTGAAATGATGCTAAATTTAACCAAAAAAGAAAATACTAAAACTTGTCTATACATGGTGCTGCCAACCTGATTTATGGAATCATTTTGTCGATAGCACACACATGCAAGCATGTAACGCCATCATATTTATGTGTATATGAAATTTCCGTGTGTGCGTAATTGCGTGACAGCAAAAGTTCTGAAGAAAAAAATTGTGTTTTAATTTATCTTCCAACCAATACAAACTATCAAATGGGCTCACGCAACGAGTGTCGCATTTATGTTGGCAATTTGCCACCAGATATTCGGACCAAGGACATACAGGACCTTTTCCACAAGTTTGGTAAAGTAACATTTGTCGATCTAAAGAATCGGCGTGGTCCGCCATTTGCATTTGTCGAATTCGAAGACGCGCGGTAAGTAGTCAATACAATTTTCGAGCAAAAAAGTAAGAACTTAGCAACATCACTGATATTTGACGGTCAACAGCGATGCTGATGATGCAGTAAAAGCCCGCGATGGATATGACTATGACGGCTATCGGCTGCGAGTTGAGTTCCCTCGCGGCGGAGGCCCGGGAAGCTATCGCGGGAACAATCGCAACGATCGGAGTCGCGATGGTGGCGGCCGCATGGGTGGGCGAGGCCCACCAGCAAAACGTTCACAGTACCGTGTCATGGTAACTGGCTTGCCAGGATCAGGCTCGTGGCAGGACCTGAAGGACCATATGCGTGAGGCTGGTGACGTATGCTTTGCTGATACATACAAAGACGGCTCAGGCGTCGTGGAGTTCTTACGCCATGAGGATATGAAGTATGCCATCAAGAAGTTGGACGACTCACGCTTTCGATCACATGAGGTAAATATAAGGTGATCAATTCATTGCGAATGGTATCATAAATATGAATTTACTCAGGGTGAGGTGGCCTACATACGCGTGCGTGAGGACAGCGGTGATAATGACCGTGGTGGCGGCGGCGGTGGTGGTGGCGGTAGCAGTCGTGAATATCGCGATAGGTAAGTTTAAAGCTATACAAAGATTACTGAGTGCACAAAAAAAATATATTGATTACTGTGAAAATGGTAAAAATGATGGTATTTGATAACAGTGTACCTCGATTAATGTATTTTAGGTTTTCACTAATAAAAGTTCCATTTTCAGATCACGTTCGCGCTCGTTTTCATCGAGACCGCGTCGTCGTGGTACACCAACCTATTCGCCGGTGCGTCGTCAATCCTATTCCAGGTCTCGCTCACGCTCTAATTACTAAAGTCTACAATCATAATACATTAATATTAATATTTCTTACGAGCAGGAAAACTTAGGAAAAGCAAGAAAACTATCAAGATCCCTACCCCTCTAACTACCTATCTGTTTACTAAAATTCTGCTGAGCTGTCTATCGATCGATCAGTAACAATATCAAGAAAACAAAGAAATCCCTTTTTATCAAGAAAGGAGCAATCCAAATGCGTATCGCATATTTAGGAACACAATCACAACTTGCTTTTCCCTACAAAACAGAAAAATTCTTTTAAATTATTAAATGCATACAAATACACATTTGACAAGTTAATTATATATATAATTATAATTCAAGGAATTCTACCTTTTAACACATTCCTTGTTTTAGAATTTGGTTGCATTTTAAAAATAATTTAATAGAATTTATCTTCTCAAACCTAACAACAACAAGATCCCACAACTATTCAGAATAAATATATGTAAACAAAATCAAAACACAAACAAGTTTATGGAGTATACATTAACAAATTATTAATATTTCATTTTATTTTCTTCTCTTCCCCGTTTTGCGCGTTTATGTTTGGAGTATAATAAGGATTATTGGAGAAGGAGGATGAGGAAGGATAAGGATGAGGAGGAAGGATAATTTTGATGTTGATGATGGAGTGAAGTGTGAAGTGGAAGGATAAGGATAATTTTGGATTAAATTAGAGGAGGCAGGCAATTCGGAAAGCGTGTTGTTTATGATATGGTAACAGGAAACAAAAGGATTTGGATATTAGATATCATAAAAGGATTCGGACTTTAGGCATTTTCTTTTACCTTCGCGAAAGAAAATTTAAAAACACTAGGACAACGTGGGATGCAGTTTCCCCACGTCTATCACGCCATAAACATGGATAAGAGGATTTTGATTCTAACCTTTGCTTACTTACTATTTGGAACCTGTTTAAGCACAGCGTTTGGGTTTATGTGTGTTTCAATTTGGATTAAATTGTGTGTTTGAAAGATCCTAATTATGTGGATGTTAATAAACTTATGCGGATGGACAGGATAAGCAAGGATTTTGGAAATTTCGGAACGCGTCCCTTCGTACTTCACTTCAGCATTCGTTTGACATCGGATTAGGAATTTAAATTCGCATTTTGCTACCTTTTGGATAACATTCACTCGCACCACATTTTGTGGCCCTTTCGACCATATCAATGGAATTTCCGCATCATCCAACGTTGTCTTTCGCCCAACGCTGGATAGTGCCTGGTCCTTAAGATCTTCCTCTATCTTTCCTCTTGGTATGTTCGATTTTATCGCTTTAGCAACTGTTTTTAGTTTATTTTTTAAATAAACCAAATAATTTGAAATTAAACACTTACCTTTATTGATGTGTTGCTTATGGCAACTTCTTTAGGCACATGCTGTATATATAATTAGGTGTACGTCAAAATGTCCAAATGTTATATGCAAAAATGCCAGAGAACTGTTGCCATATGCTTTATGTGTATTTGTTTGATTTTGTCCATCTTTTAACTAGAAAGTGAAATCCAAACTTCATATAGAGTTAATCTTTTGCATGAGGTTTCTAAATGTTCGTATATGTCTTACATTTAAGCCAGCTCTGAGAACCACTCAAAATCAAATGAACAAAATGAAATCAAATGAATTGGAAAATAATGTTGTGTTCTCTTTGCTAATATTTCTAATCTTTACTTAAATATATTTTACACCTTCATAGTATTTAAATCAAATAAAGAACTTTATTGAATATTTTTTGAAATTAAATAAACCATTAAACTGGAAAACAATGCAATGTGTGCTTTTCAATCGGGGATATAAAAAACCTATTATAATTTAAATTAAAGTGGAATTACAAAGTCCCAATAAACTTAACATATTAAGCCAAGTACGCTTCAGTTTCAAATATCTCCAAGAGTTAACAGAGCCGGGGGTTAACATAATTTGAATGTATCGTAGTATGTTTATCGAAAACAAACATATCGATATCAGCCGCGAAAAACTCAAATACATCGAGAACCACAACTTAGTCGCAGGCAAAACATCGAGCGTGTTGGTTGTGGCGCGGAAGATTTCGGCACGCGCACAATACAAAAGATACGTTTTCTCGTTGCGAATCGCGGCCATAGAACTACAACAATACACGAAAAGTATGTGAGGTAGCAGATATTGCGCCAAAACCAAGAGTGATAATAACTGATTAGTTTGCAAAACGGTTAGCCAAGCACCCATTGGCGGCGCACACGCTGTCAGTTGTCAATGCGCTTGTTTGTGGCATCACAATAAATGCATTTACAGTTGCCGCGGGCTTTTCAAAACATACGCACACGCAGGCAAGTGTGTGTGTGTGTGTGTGTGCGTGTGTGTGAGTGTATTTGTGTGTGAACTTGTTATTAATAACGTAAAGTGCATTGGCGCTTGCCCAAGCAGCTGAGCGGCGTGCGCGACGTGTGGGCAGCCGGCAACACGGATGAGCAGTGGGCCTCCAAGTTGGAGGTGGATTCATCAACGGCTTGGGTATTCAGGCATTTGTTTGGCCTTCACTGCCAGCGCGCTTGCCTCTCAGCACGCACAATAGGCGGCTTTTTATGGACAGCCATTGATTAAATGATTTATGGCCAGCGTGGAGAGAGACGATCGTGTTCTTTTATTACTCCATTCGCCGGGTTAATTGAGTTTATTATTTCCATTAAAATTTCAGGCTAACAAAAAAGGAAAGTGAAGTTTTACCATAAATACTCAAGATAAGCGAATATCAGCAGCAAGGCCGGCTCACCTGCCACTTACAAGGTGCGTATATCAAAGTAAAAGATAATCTTAGATCTTCTGCTTGGAATGTCACTTAGGTGTCGGTTGGTGAGGTTGTAGTACGTAACTCGATCTTAAAGATTTGTGGTTAGCTGGCGGCTGCTTGCATCCCTGTGGCAGCGACATCAACACAAACCGCCGCCATGTCTACCTACCAAATCCAATTACCTACCTGGTGTCGCTCGCCAACCGCCTCTCTCTCTCTCTCTCTCTCTCTCCCTCACTTGCAGCTTCTGTTTGTGCGTGTGTGGCAATATTAGTTGCATCGGCCGACTGCGGCCCTAATCTGACCTTTGTGTCCATCGGGTCGCTCTGCTTTTCCGGCGTGTTAATCTTTTGTTGTTATGACGATGCTTATCGCGCCCAAAGCTGGGCCAAACTGTTTGTCATTGCGACAGGTGCGTCGCAACGTTGCTTTGTGTGTGTTGAACCAATGCGGCAATATCCCCGCCCCCTCCGCCGGAATGTCAGAGTTCATTTGTGCGAATGATTGACGGGCAGCTGTCCCGAATGCGAACCCAAACCCAACTATGGGAACCCCTTTAAAAGTCAATGGGCCGCATCGCGTACGCAATTTATGTTAATTGCTATTGTTTGTACTCTGCCGCACACCTCGTCAGGTTCCATCAGCAATCCCCAGATGTTGGCAACATGAATGGCTTTAATTGCATTTTTACTGATTACAGATAATACGGAAGGTAGAAGAAGACTATTTTTTTTTTGAAAGTTACAATTGTGAAGTTAAATTGTTTTTAGATTCCGTGTAAAGAGATTAATAGTTAACATTGTGTAGAATGGGAAAATATTTTAATTTCAACTATTAATATAAAATGTACAAAAGTATTAAAGATAAATGTATAATAATATTATATATGTGTGTTATTATCAAACCCAGTCGATCCAGTTGACACTTGGCGAACATAGAAAGAGTATTTAAAGTTCGATCAACTCTCAGTTAGAATCTTTCCCATGTTTTCGTTTCGCTTGTCGCATTTCCCATGGGGTGCATGGCAATGCATTTAATTACACACTTTTTACATTTGACTTTTCACGCTGCAAGTGAGCCAAGCACAGCGGAAAAGTCGGGGCAGAGCCAGCTGGAGCCAGGCCAGGCTTTTCCGACCATGGTCTATGGTGAGCCGCAACAAGTTGTTTGGACACCGCCGAGTTGTCTAATTGTTTTGACTGCAGAAATTTTCTCCAAGCCATTTTCAGATGCTTTCGTTAGTTGTCATGGACGGGATGCGTGTGGAAACTGTGAAACTGGTTTTGTGGCTTGGCCAGCTGAAAGCAGAGAATTAGCACAGTATTGCATAGAGGCGGCGTTCGGCATTAGACTGACTTTCGGCTTTTTGGCTTATTTGATGAATGGACAGCAGAGCTGTGCCTGGGATGGGCAATCAATCAGACTGTCCTCAGATCTGGGTGCGACCCACTCGCACACACACAGCTTATTGGCTAACAAGCTTGACAAGTGACGACCATCGTCTATCTGCAACTGGCGCTCATTTGCATTTGCTATTAACCAGCTCCAGTTGCTAGCGACTAGCCCCCAGCTCCAGCTCCAGCTCAAGCACCAGTCCAATACAAGCCCGACTCATTAGCAATAATAGCCAATGCTCATAGGGGTATTATTATCATGCAGACACAGAGACAGAGACATTTGAATATAGTCGTAAAAAGCGCCACAAGCGATGTCAACGATGCGCGCGTTTTTGGCGCCGTTTAATTGCGTCGCGCGCGTTTCCAGCGCGATTTTTCAACCGGTTGCATATTCCATATAAATATTTAATAACAGCAACTGAAACAGCTTGTTATGTATATTTTAATAACAAGTGTCAATTTACATATGTATGTCCGCACATATTAATACACTTTAGATGCAGAACTTGACAGCCACTAATTAGTTTGAAGTCAATTTAAATTTTGTCTTTTCTCTTCCGTCTCTCTCGCCCTCTCTCTATCTCTATCTTGCTTTTTTTTTCTTTGTCTTTTTCTATTTTTGCTGAGTCAATTGATAAGGCTGCCAGGGGTCAGCTTTGAGCGTTAGTTTTGTTTGTTATTGGTGCTTAAAATACATTTTCATTGAAATGCTTCTTTTTTTGGAATCACTAACTGAACACATGTTTAATATTTGAAGTTGAAATCTTTGTATACCCTGTACGCATTCAAATCGAGTGCTCTTGTCTCTTTTCAATTTTATTGTATTCAATTTGCTTGACTAGTTTCCTTATGTTATTGCTTAAAATCTTTATCTTTGTATGCTCATTCACGAAGTTAAAGAGTATATTCGTTTTGCAGTGCTCATCTTGCTGTCCTAGGTAGCCTCTTCTTATAATAACAAAGTGCTAGAAATTTTGAACTAAGAATCCATTTGGGCCCATTGTGGGCAAAGGAAATCCAGTAAAACTGTATCATTCACAGTTCTAGAAGTAGAAGTCGAGTTACTACTACATATCGCTTGCTAGGGATGCTTCGAATCCGATCTGGAGGAAGGTGGAAGGGTATTATGCAGTCGGTAGTACCCGTCTTGTTCGTGGACTGGTTGTTGAGCCACATTATAGCTTTTAATTAATTTCAAATGCTCAAATGCTTCTATGATCATGATATCAAATAGATTTCGCAAAAAATCTATTTTGAACATGAAAGTTCGGCTATGAAATGTTCTTCCAGCATACTTGCTTCCTTGATATCGAATAGTTAAATCAATCGTTAAAGATATTCAGTGTTTAAGATTCACATTATGGCTTTTCGAGCACTTTTATGGCCGACAAGAAATGCTGTTAATACAATCTGGCCATATTAATAGAGATTTTGCTGATTGTTGTATTCTTTTATGAGCCGCTGAAAACGATATCAACAACAAATTGCAGGGCATTTAGGTGCTTAGCATGCAATCGCGTGGCCAAGGGCTAGGGCAATGTGCAGGATTATGCTAGCGACAGCGGAGTCCGTCGCACGGATGTGCGGTGCGCAGGGGTAGATAGACAGCTAGCTAGGTATGTGCATAATTATATACGCAAATGTGCGTAATTGCAGTGGCTATTAAAATAATTCAAGTCGTACCGGCAATGAAACGCATCGTGATGGGCCTGGCACCTGGGGAAGGGTAGTTCATAACTTCAGCCACGTCCGCCTCGGGGGTATTAACATAATTTTGCTAATATTTTGAGCAAAAGAGCCCACATAATGCGCTTAGAAATATGAATAAAAGCGGCATTAACCCGAATGACCACGCCAGCTGCTGCGGATTGCAGGCACAGCAAGCCAACAAAGACTCAGCCTAAGCCCGAGATGCACTGTCTGCAACAGCGGATTCGGATGCGGCTTCCAGCTGCATGATGAGCTGAGCCGAGTGGAGCAAAACGCGGCAATGCAGCAGCAGTGGCGACGTCGACTGCATTAAAGTGGAAAATCCTGTCTGACAACATTAAAAAAAAATACAAAAAAAAACGAAGAAAAAGAAAAAGTAAAAAAAAAACAACACACAAAACACATAATAAGCGTGAAAAAAGCAAAATGAGAGCAAACCAAAGCAAGCCAGGCCCAGTCTGGCGTGGCCTGGTCGGGCTGGGCTGGACCAGGATTAAAAAGGCAATGAAAAGCGAATGTGGCTAGAAAACAACAAGAAATTATACACATTGTACAAACTATATAAGACAGCATGGCCCACGGCCAACAGACTGAACAGTCTAGACTTGCAAATAGTTGTCAAATATCAAATTTTATTTACAACATTATTTCCTATATTTAATTAGAAACAATATGTTAACAGCTATGCTTGGGTTTCTTTGGCTGATTTTCATGTTAAACTCTAAATATTTACTCACAAATAGTTAACTAGTGAACTATTGCCAAAGTTGTTTGGAGTTCCAGTTTCCAAAAACCAGCTTCGAGCTTTCATTTAAATATCATATTTTTGAAAATCATTCGGATTGGATGTATACTTTTTCTTTCATTTTTAAACTAATCTTATATTTATTTTATATTTATTCGGAACACGAAGTTTTAATCTAGATTTGATAATTGACTTGTGTATGAAATTGACTTCAATATCACAAAGTGAAAGAGAAATGTATTAAAAGTTTATAATTCATTTGAGCAAACAGCTTAAATCTGATGATTTTTCAGGACTCGGCAGATGCGGAAGTTATTAATTTCCAACACATTTCATCACACAAGTTCAGCTGATCATTTTGAACTATATCTTAAGTTTGTTATACTCATAAATCTTCTACTTGAACCTTTCTATCATTCATATGACTTTTTCAATATATAAAAGGACAAATTTCTCTAGAAAAAGGCAAAGTAATTTTGAAAAATTTCATTTTGGCTGATGCAAATTGTTATCTGAAATTATGAAAAACAACTTGAGTCGTAGAGCCATAATTTTGCACTGACAAAGTGCTGCTGTCAGAAGTCGGTTCATACAATTCCCAGAAATATTTTCAATTAACATTTGGCGTGAGGTGAGCTTCTTCAATGAACCTCTCATCCGGCACGCTTCGCCTCTGCCTCAGTTCAATGTAGCGCAATATATTTGGAGTCATTAATCACGGCGCCCGCAATCTCCAGTTCATTTAGCAACCTCAACATATATATATATATTCTGATAGTTGGCGCTGCTGCCTTTTCAACACATGCATTTCGCGCTGAATGCGCACATTTTTCATTTGTTTTTGCCAAAAACCGAAAATTAAGGTAAATAAATTTGCATTTGCTCTGCTGTTGAATTCATACTTAAACATTTTTAATGTTTATTGTTAATTTTCGGAAAAGACGTATGAATTTTCCGCACTTAATTGCTGGCTAATAAACTTTTATCGATGTTTGGAAATTAATATGTGTTTATTTTTCGTGCAATGACTCAGACAACTTACGTTAATAATAATGATTGTTTATAGACTTATATACACGGACTAACTTTTTCGAAAAGTCAGTAATCTTTATGATCCAGCCCATCAGGTTACGTTTATTTATCTATTTCCAATAACCATTAACTTTTATTGTATTGTTATAAATGATTTGCAATAAAAAGAAGAAAAAACATATTATATATACAGCTATTAGGATAATTTTATTCTTTTATGATTGATTCTTTTATGTATTATAAATGATGCCATTATACTATGGCTTGGAAATATATGTTTGTTATGTGTGCCAGGTCTTCCAGATACTGTTATAAATCGAATCAAGTATGTCATTCGCCGTGCAGACCCAGAAACTGCTCAGTTCAGTCTTTGTGCATGTTAAATAATAAGTGTGCGGCATTTTGTCAAAGTCAAAGGCAGAAAAGGTAAAGCATTTACTTATGTCATGCTACTTACAAACACACACACCCTATGTGTATGTATGTGGATGCATGTGTGGGAGTTGGACGGGCCTGTCATTGGCGACAAATGGCAGGCCGTTGTCAACAAAAGGCCAGCAACTGCTTGCAGAAATGACAATTACATTAGCCGCTGTGTTATAAATAATTTCACTGCTTTTCTTTATGACTGCAAACATTGAATAATTAATTCAACATTGCGAGCCGAGCCCAGAAATCAATTAATAACCAGTTGCGATTCGTAATTGCGAATTGACACAATTGCTGGAATTGCCTTTGATTGTTATTTATGCGCAGATGTGGCATTAAATCAAAAGGTCTCACACTCTGTAAGATCATGAAAGTAGGGGTGTTCCGATTACTTGCCAAGTTATGTAACGGTGCGAATATGCGATTTGAGACAGTATAAATAAGACACTAAATTTTATGTTAGGTTTACATTATCTAGAAATATGTTGGTCAGCTGTCAATCAGCTGGAGACAAGTCTTAGTCAAGTCTTTGACTAGATAATTATTCATTTATTTGTATGATAATTGTTTAGTATTGTACATTATGTAAATGTAAACAAAATACCATTAAAGTGTAAAAATATGTTTTAATTATACGTAAGCAAAAGATATGATTCAAAATTTTTCTTTTTATACAAAAAATGCATAAATATTTCCAATTATATTGAATTTCCGCTAGCTCTAAATAGCTTTCAACTCTCTCACACCCATCGCACAGTGTCACGCCCCAGTGGGGCGTAGCTTTAGCCATTTGATTCCCAAGCCTCCATTCGCCATCGTTAAGGCCCCGCCTCCTCATCCGCTGGGCCAGTGAAGCGTTAACTATAGCATTTTTGCCATTCCGTTCGTTTATTTGTTTGCATTGTTCATTTGGCTGTATGAAATCATGCAATTACCTGTGCCGCAGTCAGCGTCGTCTTCTATTAATAGGACCGTGAGCCACCAATATCGTTCTGATATCTGTTTGCATCAGCTGATGTAGGGGGAAGTCTTGTGCTTTCGATACAAGACAGAGCCAAAGATCGTTGACTCTTGCTACTCTTATCGGATGCATGGAAAGGAGGGGGTAAACTATATAGATAAAGCTGGCGGCATGATAAATGAACAGCTATCAATAATGAGAGGCTGCAGCGAGCTGCCACAATGCTGGCTTCACTTCGAGTATTTACCTGCAATCAAAACAGTTTATATATATTTGTTGTTTTTTTTTTTCGTGTTCGTTCTCTGTGTGCACTCCAAATGTTTGTTTACACGCCTGTCTGTCTGTTTGTCGAGCCAGCGAGAAGCAAATACGGCGACGAACGAGCCACTCACTTTTCTATAGCTCACTTAAACTTATTTACAGTCGCTTATTTGTTTGTTTGCATAGGCAAACGCTGCGTATACGCAATGCGTCCATCTTATCAGTAAGGCAACTGGCACTTGCTTCAGTTCGGTTTTTTATGGCTTTTGATTCGATTGATTTAGTGGAAGGACAAACCTGCCTTGGCATTCACCCACTTTACCTTCCGCTTGCAAATCAGACAACTTCATTGCCCGACTTTCCCAATTTGCATATGCAATGAGCACAGCTCGAAGCAACGCAACAACTATAATAAAGGTGTTAATACTTACAGCAACTAACAGCGGTAAGACAAACTAGGTTAAAGGCGAGTCGGGTCGAGTCAGGGTAGCCGTTGCGCATACGCAGCGTTGCACCAACTACATAAAAACAGCCGCAGCCGCTGCTGCTGTTTGTTCAATAAAAGTTAAACGAGCTTGAGTCGTAACCTGGAAGAGTACTGCAATATCTAAGTCGAAACAGAAATACGCTTTCATTGTTCATTGGAATATATAATCAAATCGCTATCTTTCGCTGGACACTAAAAGATATTGATATAAGAGGTCTTCTTTCTCTTGTGTGAGTTAATTTTCCATACAGAACTTTTTTGCATCTCTTTATCAGAGATTGGTATTCAGTTGATCATCAAATATCCCAAGTGATTTGTTCTTCTATGCATCAAAGTTTAGATAGCTCATAATAGGTGGACTCTTTGAAGGTCTAAATTGCGTTTTATTGTTCGGTTAAACATCTAGCAGGTGGCGCGAAAAATATCGCATAAATCTTGGCTCGCAGTCACAACTACAAAAGAGCTCGAAACTCAATTAAAATACCAAGCTCAGAACCTGCCAGCGAGCGAAACTGACAGCTGACAGATGGAGATAGAGACGGAGATGTGGATGTGGACGTGGATGTGGAGGAGCCGTTGTGTACCTAGTGAAATGCGCCCGTGTCGGGTCATGGACTCTGTCAACATTTTACTGACATCGTCGCTCACTCACTCACTCATTCACTTAGCCGTTCGCACAGTCATGCGGTACAACTATCAATCATTCAATGCTTACAATGCTCATTTTTCAGCATTTCGTTAGCGGCAGGTGGAAAAGTGCGAAATTGTTGACTGCAATAAGCCAAAGTTCAAAAGTTTCTCGTATCCCAATTTCAGTTATGGAGCCGCAAAGCTTGAGTAGAGGCCACAGGATTTTGCTAACTGCTAAATTTTTAAAATACGCTCTGCTCTTTCGAAACTCGTTCGAAGTTTCACAGTAAGCAAAGTTCTTGTTTGTAAATACACGCAGTTGGCATTACCTGTCGGCAGTCGATTGTCAACTGTCAACTGTAAAAACAGGCAGAATTATTTCGCTTCTCGAAATGGGCTTTTTGTTGTTTAAGTAGAACGTATTGCAAGCACAGTTTGTGTTATGCTTTAAAATGGTTTCAAGCTGATACTTTATATACAAAAAAAAAAATAAAAAACTCATTTTATATAACATCACCCATATGGGTCTTTTTACTTCCAGATTTTGCTGCATTATTGAAGAACTCAAAAAAATAGCTGAAGTTCAAGTAAGTAACTTCCCAAGATCCATATTTACAATAAGGATAGGATACATTATTGGCAGCCAAGTAGTCCTTCTTTCTGTGACTTTTATGATTGCATAAATTAGCTGCAAAGAATATTCGAGTGCTACTACATATCCCAAAGTAAGTCCGACACCCTGCTGGGGTAATTTACTGCAGCTTAACGCAATTTCTATTTACTTCCGTGTGGTCGCACTTTCTGTCAATTAAATGCAGTTTCAGAGCTGTTGACAGAGCTGAGCCAAAAGCCACTAGATTGCTTCCATTTGAGTGAACTTAATGCGCTGAGCAGTTACATTAGTGTAAGGGGAAGAGGTAAAGGGACTGGGGGCTTGGGTCTGACCTGTCACCTCGTCCAGATGTGCATTGGCGATGCCTTCAATTGAAGCAAAAATCACGAACATGCATTTAATTCATTTGGCGCCTCGTCTGTCGACAAGCGCTGTGAAAGCTGAAATCATCGGACTAACAACATTTTTGCACGCATTTCGCAGCTTGTCGATTCGATTTAATTCAATTGGCCAGCAGATATTTCCCCCATCTTGGCCAGCATCAGTCCATTTACGAATGCGTCCGTGTGTGTGTATGTGTGTGAGCCATTTAGGGGCATTGAATACTTTTCCCAGCCACTGTTGGCTGCTTGGCAAATGCTAGTGGCTAGCCAGTCACTGCAATTGTCCTTTAATGCCATTCCTTCATTAGGTTCGTATCTTGTAGATATTTTAATGCAATTTTTATGTGCATTTCTGCGCACTGTAATGTGTTGCCACGATGGCATCTGTCTCTGTCAATGATTTCAATTGTGATTCATGAGGCATTTGTATCTATAGCCCCCTTGTCAAATGCAATCAGAAAGCTCTTGAGATTCTTCAACTGTCATAGGGAGAATTCTAATCCAGCGTTTCTCTGATTGAAAGTCGTTATCGTATAATATGAATTTAGTAAAAGACTAAATACTCTACTCTTAGAAGTCTCAGATCCAAAGAAAATATTAAATTATGCATGGAGACTATTTGATCCAGAAACATGTAATAAACACACATTGAATGTTGGCAGCATAATCGGAACAGACTTGACGACTTTAAAGCCTCACAAATAAAAAGACATTAATGTGTCAAAATTAGTAGAGCCTAGCATGAAGATCTGATGGTGCTGCTAAACAAACCATAAAGCTTTGTGAGTAGAAAATAATGCCACAGAGTTCACAAGACCGAGGAAGTTTATCCCGCTCGCACAGCCAGCGGAGACATAAATTAGTTTATAATAAAAATGAAAAGAGCGAGAAAAAACCGCAACGACCGCAAGCTTATAAAAATAGTCTTCATTGGCTGCGTTGTGTGAAAATTAACAGCATCAGGCATTCGAGAAGGCATAAATTTTAATAAAAGTCGAAAAAATGAAACAGCTGCTAGCAAATGGGAGAAGCAACCAGCAATGAATCCCCTGCACCCGACTGCGCAATACTCGTTCATAGCCCAATTATAGCTTAGGTCAATATATTTTGGTACCCAATGGTAATTTTTCAATCCTTAAATGAGCATGAATATCTGTATCTATAATATATTTGAACAGCAGGCTACTCAGTTACAAAGCTAATATGCCCTAAACTTCATGTGCTATCAATATGAAAATAGCGTCTATGATTTATGCACAAATAGAATTCATGGAAAGCTAAAAGACTTACAGAATTAAAAAAAAAAAATTGAATATATAATGCGTTTTAGAAATTAATTGTAATGCCACTTTATTGTCTACTGTAGTAATACATTTTCCGTGAGGAAGTCCTTGATGAGTTGCTCGGGGGACAATTTAACAGAGAATGCAAGTTCAAAAATTCTGATAATATTTTGATGTAAGATTCTGCTCAGTGTGCCATGACATCATGAACGCGACAGAAACGTTCAGTAGCTTGTCGGAGCGATAGGCCTCGTGTCTCTGGCATCAGCACGGCAAAGATAATTGAGCACACGACTAGGATAACGCCCACAGCCAGGCCGTATTGGTAGAAAGAGTTCACACTCCTTGTAAATGTCTCAATAACAATGATGTGAATCACTTGCTCGAGGCAGACGATCAGGCCAATGAAAATGGTCTTTACCTTCATGGGAAACGCCTCGCCCATGTAGGTGGGCGTGCAGCATATAAAGATTCCAGCAAAGAACTGGAAGGCCATGGACAGGCGACAAACCTGGTTCATATAATACCAACTTATATTATTCATGTCGGCATAGATGCCCGCCATTCCCAGTATCAAACCAGCCATGCATACCAGACCCAGTAGCGAAATGAACTTGCGTCCCACCGTGTCCAGAAGGACCATGGAAAAGATAGTGCCAACCAAGCGCAGCAGGCCCCATACAACAATCGTCCAGTTTGGAGACATTTGAGATAAGTAAGTGCTGTAGTTCATGGCGTAGCTCAGGGGTAAGGAGAACGTAAGTGGCACAAGACAGCGGCTGAAGAGCATTTTGACGAAGGGCATTGCGGAGCTCGCCAGTTGGGCGCCGATGCTCTGGCTCGTGCCCGTGGACACGTACCGCTTGGCTTCCGCGAAGGCCGCGTTGCAGGCTTCAGTAGTGCCCTTGTTGAAGAATAGCATCCGCTGCTTCGATAGCGCCTTTTCTTCATTATTTTTGCGTAGATAAAAGATTGGCGACTCGACTGATAGGACCACAGATACTGTAGCAATCAGAGAGAACACAATGCCAACAATGCCGTGTCCACAATTGATTTCAATACTTGAAGAAGCGTCCATGATCACCTGGATGGCGATGCCCAACGCCAAGCCCTGCTGTTCTATGGCACACAAGATTCCACGGCTGTTGCCGAGCGCGATTTCCGAGTTGTGTATGATGAAGGGCACGGTTATCAGGCCAATGCCTATGCCGCCCACATAGCGTGCCGCTATTATTGCATTGTACTCCGCTGTACTCACAAAGATAATTCCATCAATCATCTGCATCAGTCCGCCAAGGCTCTGAACCGAAATAGAATCATAAGAATATTTTTGGTTTCAATTTATTCCATTTCCCTCACTCACATAGAAAACAATCTTGGGAATCTGGGCAGCAGACAAAGCTGCCACAACAGCTCCGATGATGACGCCAATGAACCAACTGTACTGCATCTGCGAAGTCGTAGGTAGCCCGGTTGATATATTGAAGCCGAGCCCCTGGGCCATGTCCATTCCGCCATATGCGAACAATAAAATGCCTGTAATAAGGATATTTTTCTTGTTAAATATTTGATCAACATTTCCTTGAAATGACGGAGAATCAGAGGTGGAGGAATATAAAATGAAAACTTTTGTGAATCTGCCGTATACCCAGAGATCTAGGAAACACGAAATTACATTTATTATAAACCAAATAGCTGCTTTGATCTACTTGACAAAGATACTTAATATTCTTAAGACCATAATGCACATATACATATCTGTGGATCTACAATTATATGAATATAAGATAAGAGAAATCATTCAGAGGTCTTAAAATATTATAAATGTGACTCACAGGGGGTTTTGCTTTATGAAATAGCAAAAAGACAGAGAAGTCCAGCATATGGCATTACACCATTTTACTTCACATATATTAGAGCACAATATGGGTTTCCATAACTAAATTGTTAAATCAATATATTGTAGTAAAGTAAAATAATTGGCGCCTATATCAGAAATACCTTGAAATGACATTTCAAATTAGATTATAGCTAAATATATTTTACATTGTTATATTTTATTGAATGAGTCATGTGATATAATAATATATATATCTATTAATTGTAGCTAGGGGATTTTTCTTTTACTTTAGATAACAGAAATGATTTTATATTTGTCTTGATTTATTATTGATCTTTAGTAAAGGATAAAATCTTGAAAATATAGAATTTCTTCTTTGTTAAACTATATACAATTCTGCGTATTATTATTTATATGTATATATATTGTAGTACAATACTGATACATATATACGATACGAAATGACAATTAATACAAGCCAGGTGGCTTAATTATTTCGATATGATAACGCAATATCAGCTCTTGTAAACATGAGGAAGATATATGTGCGACAGTTCTAGATTGAATTCACTGCAATTTCTGATATTCATATTATAAATTATTATAATTCTACTTATATTTATATAGTTTATCTTTTGCTTCTCACCTGCTGTGGCGGTGTGAGCAGTCTGCTTGTTGACCCGTCGCGTCTGCACCGTGACATAGGTGGTTTGTGGTGGCAGAGGAGCAGGTCCTGTGGTCACATAGGTGATCTGTGTTGGCTGGGACTCCTTTGTGGTCGCATATGTTATCTGTGTTGGCTGTGGTGCGCTTGTGGTCACATAGGCGATACTCATTTTTTTGCACTTATTTATCACGCGTGTGCTGGCTCGATGAAGATTCGTTCGATATAAAGGCTACTTCGGAACTGGCTTCAAATTGACAATTTGTTCATATTTATGTGGAAATGGCAATTGCGTTATCATTATCTAATTATAGATAATGTATAAATATTGTAATCGACCTGTGCTGGGTGGTCTACACCAGCCCCTCGGTCAACCCTGTTTTGATTTTGATTCATTATTGCCAGGCCTGTATCATACCAAGAACAAATTACGGCGGCTTAACTGACTTACTCATATATATATAAATATACTTACATTGTATAACTAACAGAATAATTTGTCAATATTTAAAATGCATCACAAGATATTTGGATATTTTGAATTGCAATGACTTATGTGGAATACAATCATTCTTTCTGCACTAGGTGTCATCTGTGCTCCACTTTTTCCGCTGCAAACCCTTTTGGCTTCTGCCAGGTCGGTCCACCGTTAAGAAAAGAAGAAGATTTTTCATCATGTGTAGGTACTTATAACAAATATCAAAATCGAGGTAGCATAAAGACGGTCTGATATTATCTCGGATGAACATAAAGCTTTTTATTATTTGTATAGATTTTTATTTTGTACATCATATTACTAATATTATTATATGTGATTTATAAATCAGTATAAGACCCTTGAATAATATTAGGGTTAATAAATCGTCAATGAATTAGTGTTATAAAGCTTCAGTTTATTCATGAATTCACTCATCGCTACCAGGCATTCAATGACATTTTTACCAAGGTGCAGTAGGACACCAAGTGGACTGTGTCAAACATGTTTGACCTTAATGTAAGTTGCTTCTTAGTAAGACATCACGTCGTAGTAGCGACAGAAGCGTTCGTTAGCTTGTCGGAGGGACAGGCCTCGAGTTTCGGGCATCAAAACGGCAAAGATGATCAGACTCACTACCAGTATAATGCCCACGCCGACAAAGTATTGGAAGAAACAGTTGTAGGTCTTGCCGAATGTGACGATGACAATGATGTGGATCACTTGCTCGAGGCACACAACAAAGCCAATCAGGAAAGGCTTCACCTTCATGGGGAAAGCCTCGCCCAAGTAGGCCGGAGTGCTGATGACAAACATGCCAGCAAAGATCTGGAAGGCCAAGGAGACGCGAGACACCTCAGCCATGTAATAAGTGCTTGAAAAGTTTGGATCATGTGTGAAGATGCCAGCCAGAGAGAGCATGAGCGCGGCCATGCACAGGAGTCCCACTAGCGAAATGAACTTGCGACCGAGCTTGTCCACGATGCCAATGGCAATGAGTACTCCAATGAAGCGCAGAATGGTCCACAGAATCATTGGCCAGCTGTACATGGTATCCTTCCAGACCACAGTGCTGTTCAGCATGGCAGAGCTGAGCGGATATGAGAAGGAGAAGGCCACAAGGCAGCGACTGAAGAGCATTTTAATGAAGGGCATCACGGACGCCGAAAGCTCCTCGCCGACGCTGCGGCTATTGCCCTCCATGACGTAGCCCTTGGCCTCGGCAAAGATTGCCTCATATATTTCCGTTGGCACATTGGTGCCGAGCAGCTGAGTCTGACAGGTGCGCGCCGCATCTTCATTATTGCTGCGCAGGTAGAAGATGGGAGACTCAACAGACATGGCCACGGTGGCAGTGGCCAAGACGGTGAAGAGAATGCCCATGATGCCATGTGCCGTGTTGATGTTAATACTTGAGGAAAAGTTCCATTGCGAGTCCATCAGCACCTGGATGAGTATGCCCAGCGACAAGCCGAACTGCTCCAAGCCACACCACTTGCCACGCGAATTGCCTAGAGTCACCTCCGAGTTGTGTATGATGAAGGCGACCGTGATCAGTCCCATGCCCACTCCGCCCACATAGCGAGCGGCTCTTATTGGGTCGTACTTGAATGGTGCGCTGACGAAGATGATCGCATCGATCAGCATCATGAGACCACCCAGAAGCTAGAGAAGAGACGATTCATTAGACGTTCAGTTTGATTAGCTGTGTGATCTGTGACTCACATAGAAATATCTCTTGGGTATGTGAGTCACTGCAAAAGCCGCCACAAAGGCTCCAATTATGACGCCGATGAACCAAGAGTATTGCATCTCATAAGTGTTTGCAACTCCGGTGCCCAAATTCCATTGCAGACCCTGGGCCATATCCATTCCGCCATAGGTAAAAAGTAGGAATCCTAAGTCAATCAAATTGTATTTTTATCAGTGATCGAAGGCATTTGCAGCGACAATGCAAAAGCAATACAGCAGGTTCGTTGTCTACTTAGACCAAAAAGTAAATAGTTTTAACTAGGTAATTAACAGTTAATTACTACTCCACGTATTACATAATGTATAAACAGTCACCTGATACACATGGTGTCTTCATGTAATGCAAATGAGAGTTCAATTCATATGCTAATTTCCAATTGCGTTTCATTTTGGAATTTGGTTAAATATTACAAGAAATAAGTAAAATATTTAAGAATAATATTGAAACACTAAAAACGCTTGCCAAATTGAGTAATTTTTGCCAAATTCCTTATCAGGAATTGAGTCATATTTAAATTTTTCTGCTGGGCGTTTCCACTGGGGCGACTCACCGACGGTTGCAGAGTGGGCATTGTGTCCATTTGTCATGCGGTTGTAACCGCGCTGGGTTCGAGGATCTTCGATTATATCGATGTAGGTGAGTTGCGGTTGGGGAGCGCTTGTTGCCACAAAGGTTGGCTGCGGACCTGGTGCCTGACCGCTGATTATGTAGGTGGTTGTGGCCATTCTGACCCGCGTGGAAGACAACTGAATCCGCTAGACGTTTGTGCTAAACTAATTTGAAGTAGATAATTTGTGCGTTTTTTTATTATCATAACAAAGAAATCGTTATCTATCTTAAATTTCTGATATAGATATTATTAACATTTTATAGATACGCACGTTTTACGCTCTTCGGACTAGTTAGCAGTAGTATCTATGCCTACCGTTGTTCGCCAGATATGATCGTGAATCATTTTGGTTCGTCCATGCTTATGCGAAGTCCCCACGAGCAATGTTACTATTACTGATAACGCAAGTGTGCGAGTTGCGTCTATGAATACATGAAAAAGAGGGACAAATCGCAGTGTGATTCAGTACTCTGCTGGGGGACACCTTTGCTGAATCAGCAAAAGTCGTTTGTTCTAATTGGCTAATGATATCCTAGTTAAGATTGATTAGCTAAATGAATCGTATCCCATCATATCTTACAATCTACATCAAATACTTTTATTGAAACTCTGTTCGTGTTAAATATTTTAGTAAGAGTAAGACTTAATGGGAGTGACTGACTAGCATATAGCCAGGAAATTTATATGAATATTTAATCGTTACTCTCTAGCTATATGTACATATATTATATATATATGTATTATTCTATCTGTATATTTGGTATACTTTTTTTCAGCGCAAAAAAGAGTTGACTTACAATTTGTTTGTATATTGTATTGTATTATTGCATATGCGCATTAGCAGTTCAGAGTTAGAATCGGGTATCTACTAGTCGGGCAGCAGTTCACTTTCACTTTTCTATGCTTGCAAAGCCTTCAACTCTCTGCCATATTCGCCTAATGCGCACAAATCTTAAATAATCCATAGATAACAAAAATAATTGTGCGGGAAGTTATCAAAGCTAACTAATAACAAATAGATAAAGAATAATACATGTATTACATTACTTGTATCCTTGATAATAACAAAAGTAAATAGATAATGTAATAGTGTAAGTCATTGTTGGAGTTTGTATACTATACATTATTATGTGTATATTATATGAGTCTAGGTCTGTTTCTGCGTTGGAAAACTTGCGGCGTATTTACCAAAACTGAATAAGTTTTTATCATTTGTTTAATACCACGTTTTTGACCCTTAGTGATTAGATATAAAAAATATTGTATGTGTTCTTTGAATTTTCTTTATTAGAAATTATTCCTATATACTACTTATCGCTAATTAGGCTCCTGTCTGAACCTAATGAAACTACAGACGAGATTTCTCAGCTTGCAATATATAATTTCGAAAATATATGTGAGACTTCAGTTATATAGTTGTATCATAGCTAGTTTGCTTCCTTGGCAGATTCTATTTAGTGGGCCAAAATGTCATGAAGGCGGCGGAAGCGATGGCCAGCTTCCCGTAAAGTCATCTTTTTCGTTTCTGGCAGCATCACCAAAAGGATGAGCATACTTATCAGCAGGGTAATGCCGACGCCCAAATAGTATTGGTAAAAGTTGTAGGCGATCTTTGAATTGAAAGTGACAATCACAATTATGTGGATCAGCTGCTCCATGCACACGATGAAGGCAATGCAGAAGGGCTTGACGCGCATGGGGAAGGCCTCGCCCATGTAAGCGGGCGTGCAGGCGACGAAGAGGCCAGCAAACATTTGGAAGGCCATGGAAATGCGACATACCTGCGCCATATAGTATGGACTTATCGTGTTTGCGTAGCTGGAGTAGATGCCGGCCATGCCCAACATCAGGCCGGCCATGCAAACGAGGCCCAGCATTGCCAGGAGCTTGCGGCCCAGCTTGTCCATGAACAATATGGAAATGAGAGTTCCGAGCCAACGCAAAATCCTCCACACGATGATCGGCCAGCTGTACATAGTGCCTTTCCAGACTTTGCTGCTCGCTATGATTGTCTGGGTGAGCGGCATCGAGAAGCTAAATGCCACGAGGCAGCGGCAGAGCAACATCTTGGTGAACGGAACTATGGCGACGACCAGATCGTGGCCAATGCTCTCGTGAACGCCCTCCGACACGTAACGCTTGCTCTCCTCCAGCAGCTCACTCTGATCGTATGCGGTTGCCGCTTTGTCCATCAGCTCCCATTGACAGCTGTTTGCCTTTTCGTAATTATTTCGGCGCAGGTGAAAGATGGGCGACTCGACTGAAAGAATCATTACGGCGATGGCGACGATAGCAAACGCAATTCCAATGATGCCATGCACCTGATTGTTGCCGATGGGCAGGGCCGGGTTCCACATTGAGTCCATGATCACCTGCACAGCTATGCCCAAGCCCAGCCCAGACTGCTCCACGGCGCACCACTTGCCGCGCGCGTCGCTTGGCGCCACCTCCGAGTTGTGTATTATAAATGCCACCGTTATGAAGCCAATGCCAATGCCTCCAATGTACCGAGCTGCAACCATAGCATCGTAGTTGTATGGTGCACTCACGCAGATGATGGCATCGATCAACTGCAGCGCAGTTGCGAAAGCCTGGATAGAGCAGCAGCATTAGTTAAGGACAATCTTATGAATAGCTTTCGCCTTTCTAACTCACGTAGAAATAGAACTTGGGCACATGGCTAACTGTGAGTGCTCCCAATATAGCTCCAACAATGACGCCAATGAACCAACAGAACGAAAATTGATCTGTGTCCGCAATGCCTGTGTACAAATTCCAGCCAAGGCCCTGTGCCATGTCCATTCCTCCGTAGGAAAATATTACCATTCCTATAAATTGAATTAAATTGAAATCAAATTTAGTTTTCCTCTATCTCTCTGATTGATGCGGTTTTTGTTGTAAATCGACATGGTAAATTTTAGATTTGATTGAATTATAATAATAATAATAATTATAGTTGTTTTGAATCCCATCTATTATTATTCCATCCTTTCACCTGTTATGATGGAATGCAGCCTCTGGCGATTGACGCAGCAGTTCTGCAATTTGCTCTCAGGTCGGGGATTACTTCCCACCTCTATAAACATATCTGGGTTGGGTTCGCCCACAGTCATGTTGATTTCTTATTTTTATTTAGGCTCGTTCGATTCGATGGCTGTGCCAAGACTGGTTTATTATGGTCAAATTGATGTGTTTTTATAAGCGAGGAACATCGATAGCATTGGCTGTATTGATATCTGCCAATTGGAATCATGTTAACCGAACAGATAGCAGATATCAGGGGTCGCCCAGTACCTAGCTGTGATTCATGCGACCTAAAGTTCGGCATTTCTTATGTGCAGACCCCACGTGAATTAATCCCTTACGATTGATTTCATAAAGTTGATAATTATCGTGACTCACGATTTGCAGTATAGCATTTGGGAGACTCCAGAACTGAATCAGCATATTTAACTTGGCTTAAAGATTTGTACTGGACTATCATATCAATAGACTTACGATAGAATATAATATAATAATATTTAAATTTCTTTTATGTGCATATATTTAGTTGATTTGCTATATATTATATTGGTATGTAATTGTACGAAATTCCACTAAAGTATTTATAATCTTAAGCATTTCTTCACGTTTTATTTTTTTTTGATCTTTCATTCCGTTTTCCCATCATCTCTACGAGCACAGAAATCCACTTTCCTATCATCTTATGCACCTTATACATCTTATGCTATCGTAATCCTAATGGGACATTTCTGAGACGTTGTATTGTATTATTAATATACTTTAAAGTATTTATAAGTCAGTAATGTGCTTTGACTGACGGGTGTTGCCACACCTTGACCCAGCCCTAGCTGACTGGCCGGGCCACTTGAGATGTGGCAAGTGCCTAATATGAATGGCGCTGTGCAACATCTTCATTAGCTGACAGCGCAAACAAACGTCATTAATGTTGCAGCAACAGTCAGCACTCGGAGCAGCCAGGCAACATTCCCGAGGCGGCAATCTGAAGTGCTTTCTCGAGTTGTCTCAAATTGCATAGAGTCTGCTCTAGAACTGGAGGCTGCAGCCGCAGCGCCAACTCCAATCCCAATCCAGACTCCAGACTCCATCGCTGCTGTAAGCCAATCTATCTTGTTGCGCATCAAGCTGTCACATTGTACACATGTCTCTGATGTGCATGTTAGATGGGACTGAGGAGGGTACGGGGGATGGGGGATGGGAATGCGAACTCTTGGCTGCTCCTTGTCATTTGTCACTGCTTGACAAATTAAGCAAATGTGACGCCAAATGGCCATCGCTTCCATCTTCCATCTTCCAGCTTCGCAACGCGTCGCCTCATATTTTGAGGCATTCAAGTACATTTTAATGAGTTTGTGCACCAAGCAGTCTAATGGCTCAAAAATTATGAGCGCCGCATCAAGTGGCATCAACATTAGCACATGGTGCCCATAACTCACACTCAGACACAGATACAGATACAGATACAGAAACATAGATACAAATACAGCTAGCTGGAGACATCTGAGCACTTTGCATCAATTTCTGTGCACACGCTCGTCTCGTGTCTGTCTGTCTGTCTGTCTGTGTTTTGCGCTTCAAGGAAGTGTCTGGCAGTGCCACTAATGGAGTCTAATTACCCCGACCGACAGGCGACGACCGATGCGGATCCCTCCCAGTGCCTTTGGCTTTGGCTAATAAAAGCATATTAAAACGTTTGTCGTTCCTCTATGCTTGACAGACAGCCAGACAGATGGAAAACATTGGCGCTTGCCGCTTGCCGCTTTGACTCTTGCTCATTATTTATTTTCGTACAATCCAAATAAAGCGCCGACCGCAGATCTTCAGATTGCACATCACAGCCCGAATAATTGAACAGTTCTAGACATCAATGTGTGACGAAAATTTCCCTTCTGTTTGCGTCGATTTCATCACAAGACTTTGATTTGCTAAATATCTGTCTGTTGCGAGCTACGGTAGTCGTTGAGCTCCAATATGCAATAATTAGGTTGTGCTCATAAAGAAATACAATGTGGGGCCATAAAACTGAGTAGTAAAATAATTTGTGTTTCCGTAACTAAAATGCATAAAAAAGAAATAACAAATTGTTTCCGCCCGGGATTGAACCGGGGGCCTTCCGCGTGTTAGGCGGATGTGATAACCACTACACCACGGAAACTCGCTTCGTTTTGCATTAAACAAAATACAAATTAATTGTCTAAAAAAAAACAGCCAAAAAATAAATTAAAATAGCAAAAAATTGCATGTGCCGAAACCCGGGATTGAACCGGGGACCTTTAGATCTTCAGTCTAACGCTCTCCCAACTGAGCTATTTCGGCCGATGGAAGCGTGGTGGCAAACGGCGCATGAGGTGATAATACGGGAATCAGATTAGAAAATCAATTTGCAGATGCCAAGTATATATTTACCTTCAACTTAAATGCTTCACACTGCACTACAGGGTTGCAGTCCAACAATGTAAACAAAGCCAAAATGACGCGACGCGACTTTCTATAAATAGACAGGCTATTTCTCATACACAATTTACTTATATATTCCACGCATATCGCATAAATCACTGAAATACACTTTTGCTTTATTTATGTGCACAGCTTTTGGTTCTAATTTTAGTTTCTATTTTTCATTTTTTGTTTAGACAGACAGCCATGAGAATTGCGCTGACAGTTGGACGTCTTTATAACTTTTGGCGCAGTTGGAAAACTTTTTGCAGCTGCAACATTCTCTCGCGCCCAAATGTAACTTGCTCTAATGGCATCTTTTAAATATTTCAAGACAATTCAGGCACATCAAACAGACTTTTCAAGTTGACAATTGTTTGCTGCAAAGAAAAAACATTTTACAATATTTTTAAGAATATCAAACGTAGTCCCCATGACATTAGATTGTAAATTTAATTATTCTTGTGCAAAATCAAATATGCATTTCACAGCTTATTTAATGCTTTTCAGCGCTTGAAACGAATCGTAGCGAACTGTATAGAAAAAGTGCCACCTTTTTGGCAATGTTTCAAAATCTTCTGCAACTAAACACACAGCCCGCCATAAATATTGACAAAATAAACAGAAGAAATGCATGGATCGAGATCTAAATGTTTACAATTTAATAATATATTTAATTTAATAACGACTTGTAAATTACACTTCTATGGGGACATTTAAGAGCAGACTTTTTAGGCACGTTTTGCTTATCAGTATAAATTTATACAAGTTGATAAACTGTAATTAGATAATACAATTCTTTTATGAGTAACCGAATCGATGTTTCCTATAATGATATTGAAGCAATCTCCTCGTGTCTGATTACCCATTCACTTTATTATATGATCTGCGAGGATGGTACTTAATGCTTATTAATGTGCCCTTCTTCAAGTGGCATGCTTATAAGAGCAAAGTCAGCCCGAAGGCCAGCCAATGGAAGAGGCTCCTTTTCCAGTTGTGTCATCGCAGCGGCTCGTGTCCCTCACGTCGATTGCCCTGGGTCCGAGTGTCGACAAGTGGTTGAATCACCTGATACGTATATTTCGTATGATCACTTTTAGGGTCGGTCGTTTCTCCTGTTCTTTCTTATGGATTTTTTTTTTTTGTGTGTAACTAATGCGGCTTCCGTTTGACGCCCCGTACTGAAAGCTGAACCCTGACGGCCATTAGCATTCTCAGGCTCGGGGAAAGGTTTGTTGTCGGCATCGATGTCTGAGTGGAGAAGCAGCCTCAGCCTCAGCCTTGCAAATGATTCATATTCTTGAAAGCCGATCGCAGTAGCAGTCGAAATTCTTTAGAAAACCCAACCAACGCCACGCCCACCTAGCAGCTTCGATTTATGGGCAGCCCACAAAGCCAATCTGCGCTCTACCCAGTTGTTGACCACAGCATTTAGCCCAAGGTAAGCAGCTTTTCTATAGTCGTCGAATATGTTGTTTTCGGTGCCATCAGCAGAATATTCATGGACGAGAGGGGTCGGGTCTGTGATGTGTGTGTGTGTGTGTGTGTGTGTGTCTGGAAGCGTTTTTCGTTGCTTCGACTATTTGCAGCAGCCTCAAATGCGGCAACGACAATGGAGACAGCCAGACAACATTCCTGTGATATGTCACGACAATTTTTAACATTTGCACTAGAATTTCTATTTCGGTTGCGCCTCCTCTCACTCTCGATCTCTCTCGCTCCCAGCTAACTAAGCTGTTCCCCAGCTGGCGCACCGCAGATTTCAATTTGGATTCGTTTCACAAAACGATTCGATATTTTCGATTTGCGGTTAGACCTTGAAGTGCCAGAAACAAGTGCGAATTGCTTTCTCGGTTAGCCCAATTTATCGACTTAAAAAATTCGGCAATTAGACTTTATGCTTCTTTCGACTCGAAGTTTTTTCCTGAATTTGAGCTGCTTTCGAATGGACAGCAAAGTGTGCTTAATACCCTGTAATAAATCATATATGGTATAACGGATGCAGTTGCAAGAAAATGTAGCCCCCTTTGGTTGATGAGACTTGAAATAAACTTGGTTTGTTACTACCTTAAGAGCATTTGGTACCACATTTAGCAGATGGAACCTAAAATGCGGGGGTAGTTTACGTTTCGTCTATTTTCCAACTTATTTGCCACATGTCAAAGTTGTCAGAAACTCCAGTCGGTCATATGCAAATGCCAGGCAACTGTGCAAAAGTCCTTTGGCAAACAAGTCCTTTCTGAATGTGAATTGACAAACTGTGCTGCAAAGCCGCAGTCGAGTTGCCAGTTAGGAGGATTGTTTTTGATTTTTTTTTTTAGTTTTGCAATTCAATGGAAATGTTACGTTTATTTTTGGCTCCTTTTGTACAACTGTGACATGACTTTTCGCAGTCACTGTCCCTGTGTGTGTGTGTTTTCTAGCTCGCTGTTGCATAAAATTCTGTAAGCCTTAAGTGGGTCACAATTTGATTTGATTTGTTTATAGCACCGCAGCAACAATAACCCCAGCTGGCATAGGGCGTGTCCTAATCGCATTTATGTCTAAATGTTCGCCAGTAATTGGCCAATTGTGTCGTGGCAAAGGTACATAGAACGTACAAAAACGTTTCCTGTCGCTACATGCAATTAGTCAGTATTCAAATTTGTCTGACGGGCCTCAGCCTGTTGTAGCACCAGCAGCGACAGAATTTGGTGGCCTGCAGCACGCCTGAGACTGCAGCTGTTGCCATTGCCATTTGACCTTTGTCAAATCTAATGTGCATACGATTATAAAAGCAGAAAGCCTTCGGGCAATTAACGTCTATTTGCCGAAGACGCCAATGCCTGTTTGGCAATATATCTTACATCGATTTTCATATATTTATATTCTCTTGAGCTGACGATAAGTTTGTCAAAATGTCAACTGCAAGCAATATTAGTGAGGCCGCACTTTTATTAAATATGTAATTAAGATTAGCATACTAAGAAGAGAGAAGAAGAATTAAAACTCAAAATAAAATATAATCAATTTGAAACGTGCAAGAGACACTCTTAAACTCTAAATATATTGAAAGTTTAAATTAAATTAAAATAGCTACCAGCAAACTGAGAAGAGTATTTCGTAGTCGACAACATTGATGCGAAAGGTTCGTATTGTTAATATTTTGTTGCGAAAAGATTTATTTGTGCACATTCCTAACAATTTGTAGCCATTAAAAATGTATGGCTGGGTCCCTAGCCGCGGCGCTTTGAATCCATTCAAATTTAAATAGATACATTCAATTCGCATTTATGTTTTATTTTTGTTAACAAATTAATTTTGCTGCTGCGTTGCCCACACTCACACACACATACACACGCACACACACTTATCTTTGTCAATTGTTGTGTGTGTCTGGCACTTGTCTAAAAATCCGAGCGTGTGCCAAAGTCATTCACATTGAGCAGGTTTTGTATTTCTCTTTCGTTTTCGTACTTATTCAAATCACCAATAAATTATAATTTGGTTTTTCATAATTTTGTATTTACTATTAGTTACATACCCTGTTATAAAGTATATGCAGTTAGGCGTATAACAAGCCTCATTACTCTTCTTTCAGGTACACCTATGATTAGGAAATCAATTAGTCTTAACCTCTTTCAACAAGTCGATAGGCCATAGGCCGAGGCAAATGTATTTGAAGTGAAATGCAGGGTATCTGACAGTCGGCCATGCTGCAGCACTTACTCTTGCATCGACAGCCATTCAATAAACAGCTCCAAACAGCCTTCGTATTTATACTCTATTTTGTACAACTGAACAGGCGTATTAGCATTTAGTGTAAGACTTTAAGCCACTGACCAAACATGCAATAAATCTTCCTAAGCTTGAATATGCATAGCCGTAATAGCTGTCTAATGTGTGTCGCCTTAAAGTTTTCTGCAAAGCGTTGACGCTCCACTTGCCCCTCCTATTCCTCTCCAGACGAACGTCTTGGGCTACAGCCAGATGATATTTACTACACATTACCAAGTGGTTTACGTTCTTATGCATGTTGTGGGCTGGCATAACTCGGAGTTGCCAGTGGAAGATGTTGGTTGAGTATGGATGTGGGCGTGTCCGGCTGCCCACGCCTCCCTCGAGCCAAGCGCTGCTTTTTTCTCGCTTTTGCAGCGCATGCTGTTGTTCTTTTAAATAGTTAGTTGAGCGTTAAATTGAGTTGGCACCGAGATTCCTATTCCGTCACGTCGTTCAGCCGGTCCTTAACTGGCCAGCCTGCTTAATTGCCTAATTAAGCGCTGAGATGGATGGATCTGGAGGAGGAGCTGCGACAGCCCACGCAGCAACCAGCACGCAGCTAGCTCCGAAATTGCAGACTCTTTGACTGCGCCACGGCTCATCTGTCAGTGGTGGCATTCATTCCAGAGACAGTGCCCACTCTTGGCGGATAACTATTTGCACACGCGAGTCGCTGACATGTGCGCTAATGAGCCATGCGTCCATGCGTCCATGCCTGCTCCAGTGGATCGGACGGAGCGGCGGCGCTGATAAGCAGAATTTATCATTGAATGCCGACTGTCGCCTGGCTGTCGGATTAGCGGCGTCAGAAGTCATTTATTTGCATATTCATAAATCTACGCTAAGCACAGCCCCAGCCCTGCCAGATCCGCGCTGCGTGTCCAGCATGCCTCCAGCCTCAATTGGCCTGGACTGCGCGCTAATTGAAATACATATGTATTTATTTGCATTTAATTGAATCTGCAGCCGTCCGTCTGCTGCTGCTGCTGCAGTCACTGGCAAAGTATGCGGCTAGTTGTGAGTTCTGCTGCGTAATCAACTAATGCCATAATCCGATATGCATCTGTTCAATTTGTCACGTACGCATCAGAAATACTATAAGAACGATCTGTCTTCAGACTGCCAAATAAGCTAACACTTTAGTCATCCGATCTTGTCCAACAAAATGAGCAAACTTGCAAATATTTTGTGCCGTTACTTATAGTAAAATAATAGACTTGGGCAATTAAATGTAGCTCTTACACTCTTGTCCTTATCATCTTGAACAAAGTTAGCATTTCAAATATAAACTTAAGAATTGCATTAAAAGAGTTTTTTCATGGACTGTTCAGAAGCTGCAGCATGGGTGTTATTAACATCAAGTGGGAGAATATATTATATAAATATGTATATTAGTTATTTAAAGGTAACGAACTATAGGCATTATCTACAGTATTTATAAAAATAGTTAGATAGTTGGAGTCAAAGGGGAAACCCTATAAAGGGATAGCTGCAAAAGACATAAATTCTTTTCTTGTTAAATTTCATTTGATGTCCAAGATACCAAGAGAAATTCTTATAAGGCCAAGCCACTACTACACTTAAGATGTTGTAATAAAATTTTACGAGCGCGTAGCAACAGGCGAGAGCATTTTGAGAAGCGACCTCGCTGGTCGTTTTGAGACTGAACAGAACTGAACAAAGGGCATAAACAAGACAGCCTAACAAACTAACAATATCCGGGCATAGCTGGCGCAGACTGGAGGAGCTGAGAGAAGGACACAAAGCAAATAAATATCATGAGCTTCATGAATGAATCAGAGAATCGTGTGGGCTTCTTATTTCTTGCGGCAGTCGGGCCCGGCGATAGAGGCTCACTTTGTTGCTGTTGCTAGCCGGCAGACCAGCTCCAGCACCAGCTCCAGGTAGCGGTCTGCAGGGAGCAGAGTGCAGGGTGCAGCGTCTGCGCATGCGTGACGCCTGTCAAGGCGGCGACTGGCCGTGAGAGCAGCTTCGCAGCGTTTTGTATTTGTGCAGCTCCTTTTGGGTCTGGCCGGTGGCCGGTGGCCGGTGGACAGTGGCCAGAAACATGTTTCCTTTTTAGGGCCACGGACTTGGGTCATGCTGGGCAGCAACAGCGCAAAACTTGTTCTCGCCGCTGTTGCATATTAAGCAACCTTGGGGAATAAGGAAGTCCAAGCAGAAGATGCTGACGCCGAGCGAAATCGGGACTGTCTGCCTCCAGCTGCTTACCTAAAAGCCACTTCAGCTGTTTGGCTTTCTTCTGAACTACAATTGCTTGCGATCGAGAAATGCAGCATAATTGGGCATAAATAAATAAAAGCCCCAGCGAAATATTGCATTTGCTGCTCGGCTGAGGTGAAGACACTCGAACTTCGAGCACTTTCATACACATGCACACATGCACACATGTGCCCTATATGCACATGCACATGCATGCGTGTATTTGGCATGTGTTTCGTGTGTGTTTCGTGCCCCCGTCAAGTGGCCTATTGAGGCGCCTTCGATCTCCGTTTTCGCCAGCTATTTCTGCGCCAACCTGTGCCTGCCCCGCCTTCTCTTTGCACTCGCATTTTAACATAAATGGGCGCACATTTCGAGGCAAAAATAACAGCAATTTCTTTTCACTTCGCTGTGCCCAGTTTAAACAAACACCAGACCATCGATTCGTGTAGTTTTCAGATAAATAAATATGTGCATGCAATGCATATAACACTTACAATGGCTAATGGAAAGATGAAATGAAGTTGTCACTCTAGACCGTGAAGAAATTGATACGAAGTACATATCAATTTAAATATACTAGTTGTCTACAAATTACGGAGACGAAATAACACAACTATGCTTATTTATGGAAGTAACACTGTCTTCATGAAACTCTTGTTTAATCGAAGAGAGGAAATTAGAGTAATCCGACCTATTTTCATAATATTAAATATTTATTAAATCATCGTTTCTTTTCATTGCAACTGGAAGAATTTAAGTATCATTGATAATTGCATGTGCTGGAATTAGAAAGAAATTTACTGTATTATAAAGATCGGATTTTGGAATAATAACATATATAATAATAACATATAGAATAATAATATATATAATAATATAATAATATAATATTTATATTAAAATTACTAAGAGGAAATTCGTGAAATAAAACCAAAAAACAAAGCTCAACCCAACGAAGCATTGCAAGTTTTATAGCTCTTAAAGGTATACACTAAAGAGTTTGCTCAAACTTTATATTAGAAGAGCCGTAAAAACGCGTCTGGCTTGAAGAGAGCTCAATAAAAGAGAATTGTGTTCTCTTTGCAAGCGAAGGCCATTAGAGCTTATAAAAAGATAATTGTTTGCAAAAAGTTGCAACATTTACTTAATTTTGTGGAAGGCCAAAAGTCAGTTTGCTTGCCTAACATAGAGGCAACTGGAGTATAGTATGAAAACATATTTATTGCACATTTTATTTGTCTGAAATTGGTAGAAATGCCAATAGCTTGTTGCACCATCCGCGGCATGATGGCCAATGGAAGGGCAGCTTTTTAAAAGCCACCTCGCTCGGTCGCAATTACAATGGTAAAAGCTCCTTACAGCAGAGCGCACTGCATAAATCACACTTAAGCCGCCCTTACCCTTACCAGAGCCGTAGCCTGCACCCAAACCCTTAGCCAGCAGCCCCAGCTCGAGTGCATGCTGCCAAGCCGAGCGAGCGCAACTGCATCAGGAATTTACTTGGAATTACCAGAAAGAGGAACGGAATGAGTGCGCGGAAGAAACGGCAGTAAAAGCAGTTTTCACTTCACCGGCAAGTGGCACATAAATTTCAGCAAGGACACCGGCGCACTTAAAGAAACAACAACAACAACAACAAAGACGACGACGACGAGAGCAACTATGACAGCTCCTTATAGCTGGGCAAAATGTTCATTGCTCTGATTCCGGGCCGAGCTCTGCCTTTCACCAGACCACGAAAAAAGATTATATAAAGCAAAAGAAAACAGGAAATCTGTGCAAATATTTGGTGACAAGAGCCCTCGAGTCGAGCTGCTGTCTGCGGGGAAGGTCAATCGGTGCATAAAATCTTCGCCTGCAAAAGGCAGCTGCACAAGGCGCACCAGCTGCTCTCGCTCTAACGACCCTTGATTAACCATCCCGTAGCTTAAAGACGTACAGATCTTAACCCAAATACGCGATACGATAGAGAAATAGATAAATAAAAGCATAGATTGCCGCTACGTCAAAACTGTTTTGCAACATTTCCAAATCTAGCTCTTTGGGTGAAAGGTGAGGTAATAAAACCGAGAAGAAATCTTGTTTAATTAACTTTCTTGAATATGAAGCGAGAATGTGTTGATTTCGAGATACTCTTTCGGATATAGTAAACTGTCTTTACACGAATATTATATTATTTTTAATAGCTCAGAATATAACCAAGTGAATTTGGTTAGCCTAGCTATGATCAATTCTTACTAAGAATATAAGAATAAAGTTTTCAAGACTTGTCTTTCACTCTCTGAATCTCTTCCACTCTGTCTCTCTAGTCTCTGCCTCCCCTCTCTCTCTCTCTATCCCCCGCTTTGTTTGCTCTTTTCGCACAAGACTAATTAATAGACTTTCTCAATTCTTAATCTACTTTCAGAACGAGATTTAATGTGTGCTGCGCCCGCTTCGTAATGTAGCGTCTGACGTAAGCCGAGTTTGTAAGAGCATTTTAGCCAAGCCGCCACAACATCCTCTAGCGAAAGATGCCGCGAGTCAGGGCCCACCTGGCCATTTGCTGCCTGGTGCTGTTTGTATTCGGGCTAAACTTGCTGCCACATTTGGCCGATGGCAAGGAGCAGCGCGAACACCTGGCGGGCGAGTCGCATCCTAAGCAGCAGCAGCAGCATCGCAGCCAGTCGAGCGGCGGATCCAAGCGCTACTCCCGTGACTCGAATGCCTCGCGCGAGCGACGCCCAAACATAATCCTCATCCTGACCGACGACCAGGATGTGGAGCTGGGCTCCCTCAATTTCATGCCGCGCACCTTGCGGCTGCTGCGCGATGGAGGCGCCGAGTTTCGCCACGCCTACACGACCACGCCCATGTGCTGCCCAGCGCGGTCGTCGCTGCTGACGGGCATGTATGTGCACAACCACATGGTGTTCACGAACAACGACAACTGCTCGAGCCCGCAGTGGCAGGCGACGCACGAGACGCGCTCCTACGCCACCTACCTGTCCAACGCCGGCTATCGCACCGGCTACTTCGGCAAGTATCTGAACAAGTACAACGGGTCCTACATACCGCCGGGTTGGCGCGAGTGGGGCGGGCTGATCATGAACTCCAAGTACTACAACTACAGCATCAATCTGAATGGGCAGAAGATCAAGCACGGCTTCGACTATGCCAAGGACTACTATCCCGACTTGATAGCCAACGACTCGATAGCCTTCCTGCGCTCCTCCAAGCAGCAAAACCAAAGAAAGCCCGTGCTACTCACCATGAGCTTCCCGGCCCCCCATGGCCCCGAGGACTCGGCGCCGCAGTACAGCCACCTCTTCCACAACGTGACCACACACCAGTGAGTTCCAGGCAGCTGCCGTTCGTTTCCCGCACAGTTTACTAATCTTTATTCCAACTGCAGCACGCCCAGCTATGACCATGCACCCAATCCCGACAAGCAGTGGATCTTGAGGGTGACCGAGCCCATGCAGCCGGTGCACATGCGCTTCACCAATGTCCTCATGACCAAGCGTCTGCAGACACTCCAAAGCGTCGATGTGGCCGTGGAGCGGGTCTACAATGAGCTGAAGGCTCTGGGCGAGCTGGACAACACGTACATTGTCTACACCTCGGATCATGGCTATCACCTGGGCCAATTCGGCCTGATCAAGGGCAAGAGTTTCCCCTTCGAGTTCGACGTGCGTGTGCCCTTCCTCATACGCGGACCAGGAATTCAAGCGTCCAAGGTGTAAGTTATCACAGCACCTGTCATCAATCAATTCTAATCGAGGCTTCTCTCACCTGCAGCGTGAATGAAATCGTGCTGAATGTGGATCTGGCGCCCACTTTCCTGGACATGGGCGGGGTGCCGACTCCGCAGCACATGGATGGACGCAGTATTCTGCCGCTGCTGCTCAGTCGCAATCGAGTGGTGCGCGACACCTGGCCGGACAGCTTCCTCATCGAAAGCTCAGGCCGACGGGAGACGGCAGAGCAGATAGCCGAGTCGCGAGCGCGCTTGTTGGCGGATCGGCGGAGCATGAAGCTAGTCAATAGCACGCTGCTGGAGGATTTGCTGGGCAGCGACAACAGCAGCAGCAATCAGCAGCACGGTAGCTACCTTGTTGAGCTCTATTGTAACCACAACGGAGCAGGAAGAGTTTGAAGAAGATCTGGACACCGACACGGAAGACGAGGACGGAGATGACGCTATGGACAGTTCGGCGGCTGCAGTGGACGATGAGGATCTGGTAGATGCTGGTGCCGAGGATGATGAGGACGATGAGCTCGAGGAGCAGGAACTGCTGCAGCAGCAGGACAACAATCTGCCAATAGCTCCCTACATCACGAAAATGATGCGACTGAACTCCGAGTGCTCTGATCCGGCGCTGCTGAAGAACTGCCTGCCGGGTCAGAAGTGGAAATGCGTGAACGAGGAGGGACGCTGGCGCAAGCACAAGTGCAAGTTCCACGTGAGTAGAGTATAACCGATCGAGGCATGCATCCAGGTGATAAATCCACTCTCAATTTTGCAGCTCCAACTCGTGCATCAGCTGGCGGCGATGCCACGGAAGCAATACCAACGAAACTGTGCCTGCTACACCTCGAATGGATTGGTCTACACCAAGATTCGGGCACCGACCTCATCCTTGCACTCCCATCGCCTGCATAAGCGTACCCAAGTGCAACACCACCACCAGCATCAGCACCTTGGAAAGAGGCGCCACAAACGCCAGGTCGAGCAGGAGGTCTATCACTCAGAGCTGCCTTACGAAATGGAGGAGCTGCTCGACCTAGACCAAGCACTCAATCTGCTCTCCCAGCACAAGAGCAGAAGCAAACGAGAGGCGCTCAGTGGCCAAAACTCAACTGCGAACAGCTCGAACCCCAATTCCAATGAAGCTATCGCTGGGGTCATACAGCAAATCCAGAGCACTTTGGAGACATTGGAGCACAAGTTTAATGAGCACGAACTGCACAATCGCAGCACAGCTCCGCTGGGACGTGGAGGCAAATTCTCAAAGGGCGGCACCCGCTGCTTTGTGGAGGAGAGCACGGACAAGGTGAACTGCTCAGATGTGATCTACGACGACGAGAAGACCTGGCGCACCTCACGCAACCAAATCGACATGCTCATCAAGCTGCTAAAGGACAAGATCAGCACACTGAAGGACATGAAGAAGCAGATGCGGGAGAGCAAGCAGCAAGCGGCAGCGGCTGGCAGACGCGGCGAGGGTCGACGGCGCAACGATCCAGCAAGTGCTCAGGAAGGCGCCGGTCCCGAGTTCAACATGAGCTACTTTGGTGACATTGCGAGCACGCCCCGCTCCGCATTGCTGCCGAATGTGTATAGCGGCGGGCAGAAGGATCTTGTTCGCGGTGTTGGTGGCGCTGCTGTCTACGATTTCCAGGATCAGACCCAGACACCACATTACGCATCGCGGGCCGAGTGCTACTGCGCGTCGGATGTGGGCGAGAGGTAAGCGAAGGGTCTTGAAAACAAGAAACGCAGCTTGACTAACATTTGCAAATCTTGTAGCAACGCGGACTCCAAGGAGATGGCACGCGAGGCACGACGCAAGCTTAAGGAGGAGCGGCAGCGCAAGAAGGAGCGCAAACGCATCAAGAAGGCGCGCCTGGAGAAGGAGTGTCTGTCGGAGAAGATGAACTGCTTCTCCCACGACAACCAGCACTGGCGCACGGCGCCCTTCTGGAACGATAGCCCCTTCTGCTTCTGCATGAATGCCAACAACAACACCTACTCCTGTCTGCGCACCATTAACGCCACGCACGACTTTCTCTACTGTGAATTCACTACGGGATTGATAACGTTCTATAATCTCACTATAGGTAGGGCGTATCTATCAGCGGGTACTCAATTTAAGCTTATTAATTATTTTTGTTGTCCATAGATCGCTTTGAGACGCAGAATCAAGCTTCCAGCCTGACGCCTGCCGAGAGGTCGCACATGCACGACACGCTGGATCGCCTGAAGAGCTGCCGTGGACGCAACTGCAGCATTCGCAGACAGCTGCCGCAGTTGGGCATGGCGGGGGCCACCCCGCCCACCGCCGTCAATCATGTCCAGCGCAACAACAAACGCAAGCACAGTAAGCAGCGAGCTGAACGCATCTCTCACTTGGAGCGCACTTAGACTTTTGTTGTATTCCCCATTGCAGACCCCTTGTCGGCCAGCGTGGGCAGCTTTGGCTTTGTGGGCAGCCGGCTGGACATGGATGTGGTGCCGCCTGCCAAGCGACGCAAGCTCTCCAAATACCACAGGCAAGCTGGCGATTGAGTCACGATCCTGATTTATACTCAACCATTTTAACTCGACCGCAGGTGGACTAACTCGCAGAACACGCACCTCAAGCGACGCCCCTGGAAGCAGCAAACCCACAGATTCTTGCCCCAGCCGCCGGTGCCCGCTGTGGCCGCCTGAGCCGCATTGCCATTGCCATTGCCATTGTCTTCACCCAGCGCCCAGTGAGCACATATGCATATCCCAGCTTGCCAAATCCACTCTGCGCACTGCTCCGGTCTGCACGTATGGCTAGATAGATGTGGAATGCGTTCTGGTATCTTCTTCATTTTTTTAAGTAAATAAGACTGTGTTTTTGTATTCAACTTACGTTTAGTTCGACATCCTTCACACTTTGTAACTGCGACTCCTTCTCTGCTTCTTTGGCTTCAGCCCGCAATATAAACGAAAGGTAGTTAGCATTAAGAGATTTAATTTGTACATAAATTTAGGACGAGAGAGTGAAAATATTTACACCCTACATAAATTATTTAGCGCAATTGGTTTTACAATTAAATTATGTAGTAGTCGAGTACACTTAGCCAAGAAATCGATTTCCCATAGAGATCATATTTACACACACATCTGTAGCATTCGTATTTATTGGAAAACGCTAAAAACGCTACGCAAATAACAAACTGTTGTTTTTAATGCAAAATCTACGACGACGGCTGCTTACGGCCGTTGTGCTCTACTGTTTAAGTCAACTTGTTTTAGCAGGCCTCGCGCCACGAACAAATATTGTAGCTGCTATAGCGAACCTAATATCGTCTATTTAACAAACCTATTATAACACAAACACAATAAAATACATATGTAAAAATCAGTACCTACTTAAGACTAAATGGCTTTTAATGAAACCTCCTTTAATTTTAATTTCAATTTATTTGCAATACTTTTGATGAACGAGCTCTGATTTTCGATAATATCAATTAGAGAATCTTTAGCACCTGGCAAACGATCACGTTACTCCTGATGCTTTAGGCGTGTATTATGTTCTAATCGCTCGCTGAGAACTTAATTAATACTGTCAATATTTATGAAAACATGACAATGGCACACGCTACACGATAATTAATGACGTACTCGCAGAGGGAATTGAATAGTCACGGTAACACACTCGCACCTTTGCCAACCGGATTTCTTAAATATCCAACCCGGTTTATATCCAATCCACAGGAATTGCACATTTTGTAAATGTTACACAAAAATCTGCTTATGCTCCGAGCCAAATGTGATGGATTGAATAAGCAAGCAGATTGAGCAGCTTGCCTCAGTTTTTGGCACACTCATTTTATATTCATTTACAAATTTATATATATTTATGGAGTACTTGAATCTTGACTTATCAATTGACCGATAATGATGCTTACATAAGAAGAAAATCAAAGATTGCCTTGATTTTTAAACTTTTATATGATATTCATGAACATCGTAAGTGCAGTCTGAGTTAATTTATCAATAAGATATTCAAACTGAATTTAATATATATTTAGTCCAATATTCAAAGACTCTAGATTACGTCAAATAATTTCTTGTGGCGAATGTTCAAATTAGGAAATATTTTAGATTTGTTTCTTAAACTTAATTAATTAAATTTATTATTGACTGTATGATATTCGGACAATATGTTTTTAAGACAATACTGTATTTCACTACTATTTTCATGAACACCGCTGTATATTCTATGATATTCAGAATGAAGTTGAGACAATATGAATGCAGTCTGATTTTCACAAATCTATATATATATTCAACGTCGACTATGACGACTCTATTTTCACGTATGATATTCAGACTGATTTTAGTTCAGTATGTAGTATTCATTCACATATTCACACATATTCTCAGCGAAGAAACATAATTAAGGTAGAATCCCGCGTTTACTAATTATGTTGCATTTGTGTAACTTCGAAAAGTATGCAACATAAATGTGTTCTCATCAAAAGAGCATTACGAATTCTGTGGCATACTTATTCTTAAACTTAAAACAATGCAAAAATGGATAAATATTCATAGCAAAACAAACAAAAGCAACAATGCGCTTACAACAGGTAACTGATCTTTAGTTCAGGGCGATAAACTCATTTAAATAGTATTCGTTTATACAACAATCTGATTTCCTTTTGTTAGTGAAATATTTTATGTAAGAAACATTTTTCGGATTTGAAAGAAACTTCTGTTTCGCTGTGCATTGATCTCAGAAGCTATACTATGAGGTCAAGGTTTTCTCACGTATTGCAATACTTTCAGAAACTATTCTTAATTACTGAATAGAGCGAAAATCAGATATAGACAAGAGAAAGTTGAAACTGTGAAAACCCCTCAAGTCTCAAGTGATTATTCGTGTTTCTTTTTTTGCGACACTAAACAGTCAAGCAAAACGAAATAAATAAAAATACCTGGAATATGTCCGGTCAAGGTTTATGGTTATTGATAAATAGTATAGATTTTTCCAATCATTAGATATTTATTGCACATAAATTGTATTCTGAATATATAATACATCATAAGTTGTCCCCGCCTGGGAACATTTAGTTAACATAAAATAGTTACTGTAACTACTCAAACCTTATGGCCTAGGCAGTAAAGTGAACGCCAATCCGCCAGTCAGTCAGTCAGGCAGTTAGTCGGTGGGCGTGAATATCTTTATCCGCAAATCTAGTAGCTTTTTAGAAATAATTAGTTGTTTGAGTTGCTTTAACCAGGTCAACAAATAATTGCTCAACTTAAGCATTGCTAACAGTCAATTGTAAAGATTGTAAAGATTAACTATTGACCGATATCGGAAGCTCTTCGTAGCTGCCTTTAGTGGGGTCGTATACAACGCCAATCAATGCAAACACCAATTTTTGGCACTCACTTGGGCAAATGTATGTGAATGTGTTTTGTGTGCACGACAAGTTATGGCTGATAAGTGATAATCAGTGATAACAAACACTTGTGGTCGCTGATTGCCTCTAGAAGTGGTGTGTGCATCGCGGCGGACTAAATGCCAGCCAGCTTCCACGGCTCCAGATGGTCAAGAATGGAGCAGTCACGGGCGAGGGAGCCGCAGCGGGAGTCACTGCCAAGAAAATCATCATCGGCATCGGCATCAACGTCGGCTTCGGCTTCGGACACAGATGTAAATAAGATCGAGCATACGCGCTAATTAAGTTGCCGAGATGTTTTCATCTGCTGTCAAATATTGTTACCCACTTGCCAATTCACACTTGACACTTGACGCGCTAATTTCCGCTGCAGCAGGAGGAGGTTGCGGGCCTTCCCGCTTTATCGCGGCCAAAACAAAGAGAGCGTGCTAAATGAGAGCAAGGGAGCGAGAGCGAGAGCGTGTGAGCGAGTGAGCGAGAGCGATAGACTGCCGTCGCTCCGAGCGAGCATGGGGAGATATCGTGTTAAAATTTTGCGCAAGCAGCAAAGTTATCAGCTTGAAATTTATTTATTGTTGTTTGCTAGGCGACTGACAAATACCTGCCTAGTGGCTAGGTAACTAGGCACTAACAGTGCTACATGGGGCCTATCCGAGGCCTTTGTACCAGCATACTGTACCCGTACCCGTACCCGTACCCACTCCGCCTCGCCCCCGCCCCCATGATCTTGGAGTAGCAACGAGCACATTTATTGCACGACGGGGCTGCTTTACGATTTGCACACTTCAGTCGAGTTATCGTGCTGAAATTTCACAATTTCAGAATTGCCCCACCTGAAACGGGGCCTGCACGCGGAGGGACTCAATATGGAGCCCCAGGCACGTACACAAACTAAACTGGGCAGCTGTTGAAATTCACATAGGCAAATTATGCGTTCCGAAGAACGCTGAACTTGCTGAGAGCCCGAACGGAGCTTTACTATAGTAAAGCCGGAGACATCAGATAAATGTATTTATTTTATACAATGTTTCTGAAAAAGAAGAGATATAAATAAACTAGCACAAAGCTGAGACGATAAGTGCATTATCTCGGCAAATCTTGGTTAAACAGCGGCTAGCCTTAACCAAGATTAGAACTTAAGATCAATGTTATCTACGAATCGGCTTGTTCAAGTGGACGCAAATCCAGAAATTTTTGTTTGGTATTCCAATCCATTATCATAATCATATTTAATTATAGAAATGCTTTATATATGACATACTAAAGTAGGTTATATAAGCAGAAGATACGGCACAGAAGATGTATATGGGCTTTTTATCTCAGTTGATCATAATGGACTGACTTAGAACATTTTGCTTAAACATTTGTTTAAAAGTTCACAAAAAAAAAAAACAAAACAAAGAGAATAAAAAACATTTTTGTTTGCATTCTGAGAGCTGTAAATATTTGCACAAGTTTATTTCCCCTTTAAGAGAATGGGAATAAGAATTATCAAAGTCATTAATATCTAGTCAATCAGTTGCCTAACAAATACATTTGCCCAGCGGTCACCTAATAGGTAAATATTTTCTGCGAAATTTGTGCTAATTGCGAGATACAAACAACTTTTGTCACTTTTCGTACTCGACTCAGCCATTTTCAGTTGTGAAAGCCTCATTCGCTCTGAAGATAATTTCACTTGGTAACAAGCTGTAATAATCGTATCGTAGAACAGGATGGGGCTTGTCAACAAGGGATTATCAGTTGGTTTATCAATTGATATTTTACCACGCATCCTACACTCCGAATTTCAGAAAGAAAAAAAAAACAATATTTTCGGATTTGTTAGATTCGAGCTACGTTAGAAATCATATGATTTCGTTCTATGATTGTTGACCAAAAAAATATTTAATATAGATATATATATATATATTTATATATAATATGACTAGGCAGACCTCAAGGCAGAAGCTTGATTCGAACTGCATATAGAATATATGACAATTCCTGTGGTAGATTTCCTCTAAGGACTTTACGTATTTATTGTTAGTTTGGGTGAAGTGGTGGGTAGAGCTTTGACTAATTACTCGAGGCGTATAGCAACAATTATAATATTAATTATCAATACGAATTTAAGTGCCAAGTGCCAAGTGTTAAGTGCTTACTGTACATATTTAATTATACCCATGCCGAGGTTTTTATAATATTGTCACGATGTGTCAGACTGAACTACTCAGACTGAACATCCTCGACTCCAAAAGAGTGATGCACACATAAATTCTTGGCTGGGGCGCTGAATCTGTGAATTTCCATTTGCCCTTGCTTCGGCATTGAGTTCTTATCGAGAAATATGTCAGGTGTCTCAATGACATCGGCAGAGTCTATATCTTGTTCTGGGAAGTGCCCTAACCCCCCGCCATATATCATATGTTGGCTCTGTTTGGCACCTCGCGGCTAGTTTTCCAAAGCTAATAAAACACTAATTGTTTTATTATGTTCAATATATAATGAATTATCACTTTCCAAATTGACTTTTGAGAAAAAGTTCCGTTAATTGAATTTGTTTTTATATTTCTAATAATTTAATTATTTCATTTATAACTTTAGGGCTAACTAGATAAATACACAAGATTTATAATAACTATTTACAATCGCTGCTTAGCAGTTAGTAAAGGGTTTATATATCAGCATGTCCTACATGCAGAGCCATCCGTGGGCGCTCTCTCAGTGGTGATTGGGGTTCGCCTCGAGCAGCTTCTGGGTCACCTGGCGCAGCACCTGCAGCTGCTCTTGGTACTTGTGCGCCGCCGCCAGCTGCTCAGCTTCGCTGTGATGCGGGTGGGCCTCCGAGTCAGTCTCCCCATGCGGCTCGTGATGGTCCTCCCCAGAAGCGGAACAGCCGTTGCCGTGGCTATGACCATGGCCTCCACTGGCGCCTGCAAATCGAAATAGAAGCAGTTGCATTTATGAGTTTGACGTGAATCAGAAAACGAGTTGCGACTGAGATAGTTGATATGTAAACCGGATCTGATGCAAGTGCGAATCTATATCTAAATCTAAGTCTATATATACATTCGTATATGGAAGCAAGAGCTGCGATCCAACTTGTCTATGTACTTTTTGGGATTTTGATTGATATTGATATTGATATTGCCGAGCTGCTAGTGGAAAGTACAGGCGGTTCTTTTTGCTGCCTCAACGGGCAGAGCCGGCGGCTGAGATGATTTCACTGCGGGATTTTCCTTAACTTGTTTGCGGTGTACACAAAGCCAGCGGCACCCCAGACCGCAGAGCGCCGACGAGCTCTGTTACAAGGTTAAAAGCGCGAAAAAAAATATGATGAGAAATGAGAAAAAAAAGGTTGACGATCTATCTTTGCAGCACGCACGCTCTGTAAAGAACCTGTTCCTATTTCGACGGAATTGATTCCGGTTAAAAATTATAAGCTCTCGCAATCTCTTGCCCAAGCTAGCACGCGCGCACTCGTGTCGATTGCTTACTCACCGAGCTGTTGCAGTCCGAACATAATCAGAAATCCGACGAAGAGCGCCAGATAGGCCCGCAGGCCGGAGCGATTCTTCGATAGAATCTCGAAGAACACCACGTAGATGAGGGTGCCGCAGGCGAAGCCTTGCAGTATGGCCGACACCAGGTTGGGGCCGCCTCCGTGCTGGCCGTGGCTAATCAGTATGCCCAGGCCGATGCCCAGCGGACTGACAACCGCGAACGTCAGCACGTAGAGCACGGCCAGACTGAGGCGGGTGCGGGCCACGATCAGCTCGACGCCCACGCAAAAGGCCAGCACCAGCTTGTGCGCCGAGACGGCGCCGAACATGAACCACACCGAGCTGGCGGTGCCCTCCAAGCCGATGGCCATGCCCTCGAAGAGCTCGTGCAGCGACAGAGCCAGCACGATGAAGAGTCCCCGCAGCGAGGAGGTCAGCATGTCATTCGACGCCATCGAGCCGTCGCCCATGGGCAAATGGCTGTGTCCGTGACCCTTTCCGTGGCTATGTCCGTGGCTATGGCCGTGGCCGTTGGCCTGATTGTGCTTCTCCTGATGCACTGCGCCATACTTCTGCTGCTCCAGGTCGCCTTGCATTAGATCCTGCACAGACAGCGTCGCGTTGTTGCCAGTTGTCGTGAGCTCCGAGCTGTCGCCGTTCGGGATCGAAGACTCCGACCTGACCAGGTGACTGTGGCGAATGCTGTGGCCGCGCTCGAAGGCGGCGCCCGCGTCGTCGTGGTGATGCCTGTGCACGTAGCAGTGCATGGCCTCCTCGACGAAGTACATGAGGAAGAAGCCGCAGCACATGAGCAGCTCGGCCAGCGGGAACGTGAGCTCGCCAATGACCTCGCAGGTCTGCAGCTGCTCCACCACCTCCTGCACCTCGGGCAGCAGGTGGAGGAACGTGGTGGCCAGCAGGACGCCGCCACCAAAGTAAAGCAGGCACTTGACCACGGTGGCCGAGCGGGCATTCGTGTGGTTCTCGGTCCAGCGGTAGTAACGGTTCAGCAGGAACGGAATGGAGCCACACAGCGCACTGGCACAGCAGAGCACCACCATGGCGGTCACCTTAGCCGTCAGCAGCGAGCCGGAGTCGTCATGGTCGTGATGGTGGTGATCATCGTCGTGCTCCCCGTCGTGCCTGAGCTCGTGCTCCAGCCCGTGATCGTGGATGTGCTCAGGCCCGTGATCGTGCTCACGATCACCGTGATGCGCCGCCAAGTGACGGGCGGGCTCATCAATTTGCAGGAAGCATTTCAGAAAATTATTCACTTGTGTTTGATTCATTGTTGCTTTGAATTTATTTTCGTGTGCCTCGGCAGATCGGCTCAATTATTCCTTTTCTCTCCCTCCCTCTCTCTCTCTCTCTCTCTCTCGCTCGCTTGCGATGCAGCTCTCTTTGTCTTTGGCCTACAATTGCCAAAATGTTATTGTCGCTCGGGCAGCAGCAAATGCTGCATTGGGAGTCCGGCCGTGGGTTCTGCCTTGAATGTCAACGATTTTCACTTTCCTCTCGCCGCACGCTCGACTTCTTCGATTCAAAAGGTTTTCTTTCACTGACGAAAACGGGATTCGACGCTCGACGTTTTGCTTTAGACTTATTGTTTTTTATTAACTTTTTGGCTTTATGCTGTTTTCTGAGCTTATTTCTCTGTTTTCCGCCACACAAGTCATGAACGCTCGGAGCAATCTCACAGACTGATTGGCGTTGGTTGAAACCGAGTCTGGTCGGAGCTGTTTCTGCCAGTTAGCCGCGGCTGTCTATCTTGCAGTTATTTGCTCTGCTCTGCCTGCCCGCCTGCAACATACGCCAGCTAAATACTCTCGCACCGTCGCGACGTTCGCGTCGCCTCTACGTGAGCAGCAAATTAAGTAAGCGTCAACAAGCGGCGCTGCTCTTAAAGCTCTAGCTGGCCTCTCTTCTGCACACTCGAGCGTTCACCTGTTGAACAACTACAACTTGCTTTGGGCTAAGCATAATACGTAAAGCACACACACACACACATACGCGCACGCACACACACATACACACACAGACTCCATAGAGACAGACACAACTCAAATAATATTAGCTTGGCCAATTTGTTCATTGAATCCCTTCACTTTTCGCATCGCCAGAGAGCGCGACGCAGATGTCTGACCTTTAGCTAGCTTTGGTTAGGATCAGGTTGCTTTGCTGCGCCAGTTCGTGGGCAGTCGCTGCCCGCTTGGCCAATCGAAGCGAGAGCTTTTTCCGATAAAGCTCTTGGTGCGTGTCTTGGCTAAATGAGCGCATTTTACCTTAGTTAAATGCAAAAACACTTTCGAACACTCTAAACACTCTAAATGGGTCTGTTAGAGGTCTTTAATTACGCTGCCGGAAAATCGTGTAGATCAAATAATTGTTAGCTAAATCATATTTCACTTACTGAAAAGCCAAGTACTTAGTCATACGCTCGTTACACTTAAATATACTTATAAATAAATATGACATTTCCATACTTGTTTCAACAAAGAATCCCCAAGTTAAGTGTTTATAAATAAGTCTATAAAGCGAATGCAATAAAGTACATTTTCTTAATGCCTGAGCACGAACAGGTAGGCCTTTAATGGCCATTAGCAATATTTATCTGTATAAATCAACAATCTTTAGTCATATGAATAACTATATAAAATCTGAGTAACTATGACAAGATTTGCATAAAAGTCATCTCGTTGATAACACTAATTCGTGTTTTCAGTATATCGAATTATAATAACTAAATATTTAAAAAATAAATAAAATCTTGTTTCACTCTGTCATTCATCATAATTTTTTAAAAATGAATATATTAACCAAAAGCAATTAGCTATATATTGTATATCTTATTACATCTTATTCGTATTAAGTCTGCCTCTCGGTTATATTGACTTCGTGTTGACGGGTTAGCGAGAGATCGAAATTGAGATAAATACAAATAATTTATTATATACATATGTATTATTTACTTATTTATTATATATTTTAACTGTATAAAAAAATGTTTATGGCAGCCGCAGCCAAAAACTAAAACCGGTTATATAACTAGCAATAGGAGCAAAAAAAACTCATGTAGTCGGGCGCTACCGACTTCATGATACGCATTAACGGAAGTCTGTTATGTAATTTTGTTGTACGTTTCCAGATCAGTCTACAAAAAAAGGTTTTTTTCTCCTTGTTGCAATAGTAATTGGATAAACAGAAGTTAATCATTTAGAATTGATCTAGTGAAATGGAAATTATAAATATATTGACATCTTTTGTATAATGAAATCATTTTGATATGCATTAAATATTTTATGAGAGATATAAGTCCGATAGCATCATCATAATCGAATTCCGCATTTTCACGTAGTTCCCGCTAATTATTTGTATTTTTGTATTACGTACTATACGTTTAACCCATTGATAAGAGACAACACATTCTTTTTTTTTAATAATTTTCTTTTATTTTGTTTTCATTTTTAGCTTGTTTTTTTCTGTTTTTTTCCGTTTGTTTCTTAGGGGGTTTCTTTCTTTTGCTTAAATCTTGTATGTTTTGTTACTTATAATTAATAATAAATCATTTTTATACAATATTTATCTTTTACATACTTGTTCTCACTTGTCAACTGAAATGGCGCTTAAAACATGTTCAGCTGTAAATGACTTCTTACATATTTGTTTACTGTTTTGTTTTTGTCGCTCGCGTATGCAATAAATTTAAATGTTAAATTTGTTTAAAACTGCTTGCCAGAGTTAACAACGTTAACTACTTATCCTGCATGTAGCGAAAGGCTCTGCGTGCATTGCTTGCGCCAACCGGTTCGACTCCCCCGCACTCCTACGCTTCACCAGCTTCAGCTCTTCACCTCTGCTCGATCTCTCGAAAACACTTTTCTGAATTCCTTCTTCTGTTGCTTAGCTTTTCATTCAATTTGGTAAATATATATATATTTAATCAATGCATGCGCTTAATTTGTTGTGTTGTATAATCTTCTTATTTGTTTCTTCCTTTTTTCTTTTTTATCAACATTAAAGTACATTATTTTGTATTCATAATTTGTTATACTTGACTGTTCATATAAATATCGCCTTCTTATTATTGTTTAGCATACTTTTATTTTGTTTTGTGTTTTACGCTTTAGATTTCATATATAATACAAATGATTTTCATTTAACTATACAAGAAATTTGGTAAGTTTTAAATTTTTGTTTTTTATATTTTGTATTTGTATTTTCTTTATGATATCTGTATCATGCAATGTTTTGAAATTTGATTTTTGTTTACCCATGTTTGAATATAATAGCAAAAACACATTTAAGTTAAGTTTAAATCTTCCTCCTCGCTTCATTTGTTTGTCTTGTTGTAAAGTCAACACTATTTGCATCTATCTCCCTCCTCCTCCTCCTCCTCCTCCTTGTCGTAGTATGTATATTTATAAGTATAAAAATTTGTTTAAAATATATATCATAGAGTTGCTGTGTCTGTTAAATGGGGAAGGAAAACAAATTCGTACAGATGGGTTCAAAGTAGTTTGCTGTTGCTGTTGCTTCGCACACATATATAATTCGATATATATATATATACACACATATATGAATATTATTTAAGAAGTTAAGATCTGTGTTCATGTATGAATGGGATCGGGAGGCGTAGCTGCAGGCAGCTTTCAGTGTAGTAAGTATGTAAGTTTAGTATCACGTAATATCAAAATAAATAGCTCAGTACTTTGTTCATATTTTCTCTTGATATTTTTGTTTTTGTTTTTCTTTCCCTTCTTTCGTTTAACATTAACTATAAAGTGTGATTGATCTTGAGTAGTTGCTAGTTTCATTTTCATTTTCTTTTAGTTCTCTTTTATCTTTATCTTTTCTTTGTTAGCTATTGGAAAACAAAGTGCCGCCTAGAAGGAGCGTGTGCTACTAGATTTTTGGTTAAGGCTTTATGTGTGGAATTCCAGCTGCACTGCATGCGATTCATTTTCATTTTCATTTCATTTTCTTCTTTTCTTTTAGTTTTTCTCTAAATTTTGTAAACGTACGTAAATAAAATTGACCTAAAGACACACACTAATCAAATAAATGCACTTATCTTGTACAAAATGAATTCGACTACAAAAACTTTAATCCTCGCATATCATGCTTGACCTTCGGCATTAGTTATAAAAATTATGTACAATAGCATATACAATATATATATATTTATAAAAAGTGCATCCAAAATCAGAGCTAAACAAAAGCTGCCTACGCTAACGGGGGCTGCGGGGGTGCACAGTGTGGGGCATGAGGTGTGTGTGTGTGGTGTGAGTGTGTGGGTGTAGGTGTTGGTGGCGCAAACGAAATATAATTTCTTTCAATTTGTTCAATAGTTCTACAAATGAAATACGCGTATTTAATGTACAATTTGTTGTCTATAAATATTTATGTATATATATGTATATGCTTTGTTGCTGTATTTGACGCTGCACTAGTTTTTAAATATATCTGTATAGATTTATATAAATATGTTTAAGTGGTACGCTGTGGCGTGTGTGTGTGTGTTTTAAGATCTTAAGCGTTAGGATCAATTGGATTTATTCTCAGCTTTTAGCACGACACTGAGCTGAGCTGCCTGAATTACTTTGAATTATGAAATGTAATATGACAGAGTTTTGTATTTGTTATTTTTTTGTATTAAATTTTGATGTATATTATTTGCTTTTGTTTCTCCTTTGTTTTTATTAATAATAGAATTAATAATTATAATAATTTATATAATTAACATAAACGCAAAATTGGTAAATAATAAAAATAATAATAAAATTGTGTTTTTCTTTTATTTTGTTTTGTTTTCGTTTGTATTTTTTTGTTGCAATTTTTACTGTTTTTTTTTTCTCTTTTCTATTTTCTTTTCTTGTGTTTGTGGTGTTAAATGTTTTTAGATTTTCTTTATGCTGTTTGTTGGATTTTTTTTTAATTTTCTTTTTTGTTTTTCTATTTACGGATTTCAGTATTTATATAAATTACAACGGAAGTGTCGGTGTATTTGTAGTTGGTGTTGGCGTCAACATCGACGCGGATGGAGGATAACGCAACGTGTGCTGCGACGTTGCCTGTTGGATGTAATCCTGACTCGGATTATTCAATACGCTATCCCGTGAGTTTGAATGTGAAGTGGCGCGCAGCAAGGTGACTGCCTCGCGTTCTGGACTACATTGTACACCTTCTAGTCATTTTTGGCGCGTTGATTTCTTCTTCTTTCGTTTAAAGAAACAACAACATCTGGAATATAAGGAACCACTAGAAACAGTTACCAAAAAAGAACCGAGAAGAGAGATGCGCATTAAAACGACAAAGCAAAAACACCAAAACATTAAATTGATCCACTCGGTGAGGAATCGATCGAGCGATAGATCGGCCAATCAATCGATTCACCAGGAGCAATCGCATCCGGTTCGCAACATACTTTGTTTCGTCGACAAGCTCTACTTCCGGTTGCTGTGTGATGGGCGTATTGGAGTGTCCGGCCGTGGGATCGTCCGCATTCAGTTCGCCGTTCGTCGAACTCACAACCTGTAAATGCAGAGCAGTGCACAAAATTATTTGCATTAGTTTCGACTGAGACATGTCCACACTCTAACACTAAACATAGAGGATACATATTGTCTGCATTTATATTAAGTACTTGGTGATAATACATATTGGACCCTTTTATTGCTTATAGCGCTAGTCAAAAAGAAAGTAAACCATAGTCTTTTATTTACTACCAACGAAACAGAAAAGCCACAATGAACAAAAACAATGTCCCATCAGGAAATCGATGAGCTTCTGCTAGTTTGGTGCAACTACCAAGTGAATGTGATCGAATTTAGATACTTTTACTTCAGTTTACTTATGTCTGATGAACATCTACCAATTGGGCTGCAAACGAGCTGCTGCTGGGGTTTCCCCCTATACAATTTGCAAAGATGATATGTACTACAAAACAATTTCTATATAGAAACGTCTTAATGAAACTACCAAAATTAATATAGAATATATTTGAAAATTAAAAAAGAAATTTCATTTGATTTATTTACTATATCAATATTATTTAATACTGTATGAGACTCATTGTTGATTTGTATCTGTATCTTATGGACACACCTTAGTTCTACAGAGATTGCCTTTCCATTCTCAGCTCGTTTGCAGCTACGAATGTTAAAAGACAGATCCTAACAAACACACACACGCACACACAAGACGGACGCACACACACATATATATGGTAAACGCTTTAAACTGGAGAACAGGCCACAGGAATTGCATAAAAATACCTCGCACTCAGTGTTGGCACTAGATACACATGTAAATAAAACCTTATAGCATATATTTGTGTTGGGGTAGGCAATTTTATTGGGCAAACAGAGCTGTAGCTGGATGTAGTAGGTAGTAGGTAGAAGATAGATGGTAGATAGTAGATAGTAGTAGATAGTGGAGGTAGAAGTGGTTATTATTTCTTGGGCCCCTCGTCGCCGTCGCTTGTCTCATAATAAGCATCAAAAGGGCTATCATCGTCCGAGCTTGAATCTTCGGGCAATCTCTGTAATAAGTTTGGGTTTTGATTCGTTTTCTTCTTCGGCTGCTAAGCAGTTGTCTCTGCTTGCGAATGGGCATGCCAATGAAATCGATTATGGGCACAGTAAAAAATGTTGGTTAACTTTAACGACAAATTCCAAAACTTCAGGCTTGATATGAAAATGATAATTTAGATTTAGTATTTCCCTTGGTGCCTTGTCTCCATCATTTTCTTTCTGATCTAAACTAAGGACGTTGCAGGGAAGAGACACGAGTATCTGGTTTTTATCTCGCCCAATTAAATTATTTTACTTTTTCTTTTTAAATTATCTATTATAAATTCTTTGTTAGATTATTAAATTTAATTTAAAGCCGTAAAAATTAATTCTAAATCGATTTGACACGAATTCAACCAACATTTTTCACTGTGCAAGAGATTATGATAATCGAATTATTGCCGAATTCTTAAAAACTGTGCAGACTATGGGTATATATATATACAGATATATATCATGCAGTGCTTAGATTCCCCTGTGAGACATGCAGGATGCGACCAGTGTTGGTTAACGCCATGCGGTGCGAAAAAATGAGTCTTCAGAGAGATATTCTCAAGAGATATTGCATTGTTCTCTACATCCACATTCATTTTATTTTGGGCATGCAATCATTTTCGATATTTCGTTTTACTTTAACTAGATACCAAGCTATGCACATTCCATTTCATAATCGGCGCAGGATATTTCAAATTTCAAAAAGTTTGTCCGAGAAAAAAGAACTAGTGGAAACGGAACGGAACGAGAGAACAAACAAACCGAACGATTGTACTTAGGTAGAATAGAAACACTTGGGATATATTGAATTCAGTACCTTGTTGAGCTAATGTAGAGTAAATCAAGTGAAAACATTAGAATTGAAAAGGCCAAAAATATAACAGTCTGCGAGTAATTCAATTAATAGATATTGTTTGTTGTAATCATCATCATCATTATCATTGTCATTATCATTATCATATAAGGTAAGTATATAAGTAATCTAAGGATATATATGTGTATGTATAATGGATGCGAATGCTTTATGTTACACACATAGAGTTCAACGAGCGGGAAACGAAAGAGCAGAGAACATTTATGTGCTTAGCATGTAGAACCTAGAATAGATACCCAATTAAACTGATATGATATGGGGGTAGCGCTCAAATCAGTTAGTTCTCTAGTTGGATTCATGAGTTTTTATATATTTACAGAAAACAAAACCAAACTGATAACTGAACGATATAAAAAGACGAAATGTGGTACAAATTTGTCGCCTGGCCTCAGCCTCGGCTGCGTCTACGACTCTGGACTTACCTGCACTGAACCATGCCGATCGGCGGGTGTCAGATTGCCAAGGGTCGCGCCCGGCTTGGGCACGTCCGGCCACGCAGCAACACCTCCTTTGGCATTTGTCTGTGGTTGGTTTCGACCGGAGCAGAGGAGCAGTGCGGAGCGGATCGGATCGGTTCGGATCGGTTGGAGTTTCGTTTTACAGAGTGTCGGAGGTCGGATGGTATTATGGGTTTTGGGCGAGCGAGCGAGCAATGCATAAATTTGTCAATTATTAAATTTAGTTTTATCGTTTTCAAAAGACAGAGAGAGACTAGACGCTAATGTTTTTGTGGCTATCAACAAAAGTAAAAACTAAAGCAATTCAAGTCGATTGTGCGCCCAAACAAACTAAAGTTATTATGTGTGAAATAAAAACCAAGTTGATAACAATTATAACATTTAAAGCCAAAATCAAACTCCAACGCCTGCAGTTGTGTGTGTGTGTGTGTGCGCGTGTGTCGAGGTGTGTGCGTGTGTTAGAGGATGTGCAGCAGCAGCAGCAGCAGCTAAATAAGAACCGTTCACCAATTGCATCCAAAGCCCAAAAAAGCAGCAAAATCGTCAATATTGTTAGTTTCATTAAACACTCTAGAACAATCGCTCTCTACGCTCTCTAGCACTACGAATCTTTTTCTCCTGTTCCTGGACCTTTTGCAACGCAGTAGAAAGTAAATGTCTGTCTAGGCTTACGATTACCGCCAAAGAACAAGCAAATGGAATCGAAAAGCAGCAAATTTGGAGCTAGCTTTGGAGCCAACAGTTAGTTAAGAGTTAATCAAATAAAAAGCATAATCTTCATATACATAATTAACACATAGCAGTTACATTTATCTATCCTTCTAGCTCACTGAAACGACAATCGTGTTCATATACAGGTATTATTAGGAGCTAACCAGGTACATACATTTACTATAGTTTGTGTCTACTAACTCTAACCTGAAGTGTTATATATTCTTCATTTTCATTATCAATTTCATCAAAATCAAAATACGAGACGTCCTAAAGCAAGTCGGGTTCGAAATTCAGAAAAAATATTGCATTTGTTGTTTTTGAAATAGGTAAACGAGAAACGGAAAGCAGAAACCAAGTAAGAGCAGTTAGGTAAGAAGAGTTCATTGAAATTACTGAGAAAAAGAAATCTAATTTAAAACTATCCAAGTATTAAAAAGAAAATAATTAAATTTTAAACTTAGTAATTAGGAAATCGTTTGCCTGATAACCGGAAGAATTAAAACAAACAATAAATAAAACAAAGAAAAGAAGTTTCTCACGGAAATAGTCAGTGATAGATTAGAATACTTTACCTTAGCCGTAACATTATGACGATCTTTATTTGGTGAAATGATGACTTCATGGCCAGTTTGCAGAGATCCGACGGGCGTCGACTGTGGGCGTGGTTGATTGTTCAATGATATATTGTATATGGATGCGGTCGATTTAGTTTATCGATTGATATTATTTATATAGATATTTAATTCGAGTTTTAGACACAGATACACGCAGACACATGAATATTTTATTTGATTTCATTTATTGGTTTGATTGTGTTTGTGTTTGTTGTTTTATAAGTTTTCGGATGTTGTTGTTGTTGACAATCATAGGACAGAATTTCGAAGAAAGAGATAAGAGAGAAAGAAGAGAGTGCGGTTAGAATGGCTTCAATTACAGTTAGTTCAATTCAATTGGGCCTTAAGGCTAGTGCTTAACAGTAAAGATGCGAGCTTACGACAAGCGTTTACCAACTGAACACTGAACAAGCGATCTAACGGCAATCGACAGACAGTATTACACCGACTCACTGGCACTACTGGCACATAGGGAACTGATTTGAGTATACCTTATCGGATTTATTCTTGGCCACATACGAGGGCGGCGCATTTTTAATAACCTTCATTTGATCCAGCTGGTCCTTGGTCTTATAACGACGGTGCATACACACGAGGGGTGCAAACAGACACAGAAAGAAATGCTCTTTATCGAATCAAGTCAAAATAAATATAAATAAGGAAAGCAGCTCGCAAGCAATAAATGAAAACAATATAAATACTTGGTTGATTTTGTTAATTTTTTTGGGGATTTTTATCACTGCTTTCAGTTTAGTTTGGTCTCTCTTTAATTTAATTTTGTAATTGGCGCTTTATAAAAATATATATTCATAAACGGAATCAAAGAAATAACATCGCGCTGCAACAAGAATCGAAATTGAATTGAATTGAACAATCTGGGCCCATCATCAAATTCAATCATAATCATCTGCCGTTAATCTCGCATCGTTTTGGGCATCTTTGGCTTTTTGGCATGCTATCCAAAATATATTTATTTACTGATTTTTCAACTCTATACTCTCTACCCAGGGCCTCTCTTCAACATGCTTTGCCCATTTTAAAATGTTCATTATAGAGTTACATGAGGAGGCGCATTACTCAAGTGTTAGATACAGGATTGTCTTGATTTGCTTAGGTTTCCTATAAATTAAATGTGAGTTTAGAATTCGGCTCAGATGGTTGTTAAATGGTAAGGTGAATATCAATTTTAGATATACGCAAAGTTTCGATATGGATCGTGATCGCCTTGTAAGTCGCCAATAAGTTTCAACTTGATACCTACCATTGTTTTCCCTGTCCAGTCAAATTCGCCCTCGTCGGTATAGCCCTTACGTTCGAATAAGTCTTGAAACAGTCTTCGCAGAAAATCATAGTCGGGTGTTTCGAAAAAATCTAACCGCCGCACATAACGCAAATATGTTGCAAACTCTTCGGGGTGGCCGTCACAAAGCACCTGCATAATAAAGGAATGTAATTAATATAAATTTAAAGATTGATTTGGCAATGTATATTTGCAACATCTGAGTTCTGAAAGCTGAGAGCTGATACATAACATAACACAATCAGAATTCAGCAGCTTACATGCCATAATTTTATATAGGAGCTCACCTCAATAGGTGTTGCACGTTTTGTATCACCGATTTTTTGATATCTCTCTTTGAGTGTATCAGCCTTAAGGCCTTGCCAGGGCAGTGATCCTCTTAAGAAGTACATAAACATATGGCCCAGAGCCTCCAGATCGTCGCGCCTCGACTGCTCGCGCCCCATATGCGTGTTGATCGACATATAGCGAGCGGTGCCCGTCAGGGATTTATGCTCCCGATATGGTATATGTCTATTTGTATCTAAATCAATATATTCTTTGGCCAAACCGAAATCTTTAGACAATAAGAAAAGCAATAGATTAGCTTAGATGGTTCAGTTAGTTAATAGAGTTACTTACCAATTATGTGTATAATTTTTTCACGTTTTGTTGATGTTCTGCCAATGAGAAAATTCTCTGGTTTAACATCCCTATAAATTAAGTGCCGACTATGAACATATTCGATCCGGTGGAGCTGTGGCAGGCATTGGTTGAGTTGAGAATTGGTAAAGGAAAACAGAATTCGATTAGTTTTTGCTCTGTTAAGATGGACTCATAACACGTCCAGTCCGCCAAGGAGCAACTTCATTTAGAGTTCATTAAATTAACTTTTCGTTCGGCGAGCTCATTGACAGACTGAGGAAATGTGTAAATGAATACTGAATTATTGTCAATCTAATTTGTAGTGTCTCAACTAGCTGAAGTTTTGTTGTTGTTGGTTTGGATGGCAACAGTTTTTGGTAACTTAAATTGATTCGATTTCATATTTTCATTTCGTGAAATTAGGAAATTTATGTAAACGCGCTTCAAATGCAAACTAAAAAAGATAATTCTAGGTCAACTACATAATAAATGTGCATGCAATAATTTATTATTACTTTGTAATATTATGAACTGATTGTTGTTGCTTTTTTATTACAATGAACGTTGGCAGTTAACTAAATTGTAAATATTGAAGAATATGCTAGGTAAGAAGCGGCATTTAAATGTGTATGGCATTAAATGCATTGTGATTAATGCTAAACTAAAACGTTAAGAACTTAAACACTATTTGAGTACAACCTTAACCAGTTATTGTCTACAAATGGGGTTAAAAGATAAGATCAGGTGGGAGCACAGGTAAGATTTTAATTAATATTAAGAAGCATCATTTTGTCGTTGTTGTTGTTGTTAGTTAGCAAAATCATAAAGAATATAAATGAAAAAATCAAGAAACAAAAATACATCTCGCTGATAAATTAATATTGATTAACTTAATAGAAATTCACCCAAGCAGACCCTACAAATACTCTCTCTCACACACACGCATACACGCACTCATGTCAACAAAAATCGGATCAGGGTAAGATATATATATATATATGTGTGAAATTTTGCGCTTGCGTGGCCAGTGTTGGTTAATTGTTGGCTTAACTGCTACCAGTGTTGTGTACGTGAACGAATATGTGAAATGTACTGAGAAATGCGCGTGCTCGAATAAAAATTACTTTTTTTTGCCTTCATTTGTTTTTGATTTCTTTTTTTTTTTTGTGATTTTGTGGTATTGGTTGTACTTACTAATTGTATAGCTATCAGTAGTACGCTCTTCAAAGTGAAACGTCTGCCGCAAATATCGAACAAATCTTCGAGTGATGGACCAAGCAATTCCATAACAAGAGCATTGTACTTGCCGCATGGGCCGAAGTAATATACTTCTGGTACACCCTCTGCTACAGGCCAACAAAAATTTCGCAAATTTTCAAAGTGTAGGCGGGTGTGTGGAATAAAAAGCGATTTTTAAAATTTACATTTTGTTTGTTTTTTTTTTTGGTTTTGGTATTGTTTTCAGTGTTGGGCAGCGCACACAAGTAACGTAGTGGTTTTTTGGGGAAACGTTGATTGATCGTTTGTTGTTGTTGTTGTTTTATGCAAAAAATCGACAGATATAATAAAGAGAGAGAGAAGAGAAAAGAAAGAGTAGGACATATAGAGTTGAGATAATTATTTTAAATATTTTTTTGTATTATTCCATTTTTTTTTTGTAAGGGGATCACCGGGTAGAACATGAGAAGTCAAAGAGAGAGAGAGAGAGAGAGAGAAAGTGAAGAGGAGAACGAGCGGGCGAACGACAGTGAGATTTATGACTCTTTGAGGTTAGTTTAGCGCGTCTTACGTTTTATTACCACCTTTTTAATTTACTGCTTTATCAGTTTATGTTTTTTTTTTAAGGAAAACTGTGCTAAAAACAACAAGAACAACAAAAATAGAGATTCTCGAAGCATATAACGAGGAAGCCTATGAAACGACCCTTGCTCATTATCATCATTAACAATTGATTCATAAAATTGCTGATGCATTATCCTGGGTACAACAGCTATACTGTCATATAGTTATTCAGTTATCACAGTGCCTGCATTCGACTTAAAGCTAGGGTAACTGCATTTACAGGCCAAATCTTAAGCTTAACTTATGTATATGTGTAGAGTTGAGTGTATAACAGTTAAGTGTAGGCCCTGGGGCTGGCCCATATATAGAGAGTGTTGTATCTGTTGGTTTACCACTTTAGCAAAATATATATATTTATTTCTTGGAGCTGTGTTAGTAGATTGGTTAAAATAAGTATAATCAGAGAGGCACATACAAAAAGTTGTCATTAATCGAAATCAAGAGATAAAAACAAATGGGAAAATCGTTAACTTAGGCATCTAACGAGGAACTGTGGTTAATCAACTGCTTTCGCAATACTTGTTTTCGATATACAAAGAAAGAAAGTTGTTCTTTATTATTTACATAGGAACGTTGTAAGTAGTTTTGCCTATTAACGACTCTTAGTTTACATGCTTTATAATTTAATTGGTGATTTAATTTGATTTGAATTGGATTTTAAATGAGCTACAACCCAAGGAATAAGGAAAATAAACTAAAATTTTGCTTTTTAATTTTAACTACGACGACAGAGGTAATTTCAGTTCGTTCAGTTCTACTACGTAAACTAAAATATTGACACTAACGTTCATTGTGTTCTTTTGCAAATAATTTCAAATAATAATAAAAAGAGTTGCTAACATGAAACGTTTAGCCGTTGAGACACTTTGCTTAAAAATGTTGTTTTTAAATCGAAATAAATACAGTGTAGAACAGTTTGAGCGAAGTAGGAGACGGACTTCACATTCGTAGCGTATCTCTCAGTCTGTTAGGCTGTTGTACGAACTGCACTACATTGACCAACAATTCGGGCCATGTGAAAATGCGAAAATGTGAGAATGTGAAGTCCGCGCTAATTCGCTCAATCATTAACGAATTGTGTAATTTGTTCGCATTCCATTTGAATAAACTTACAAGTTGTTTCGCTATCATCAATACAGTCTTAAGTGAAAATTTACGGGAGCAAATATTGAAGAGATCTTCTAACGATAATCCCAATAACTCTAAAACCATGGCATTATAACGGCCACCACATGTGCCCAAGTGATAAATGCGTGGTATGCCTTCTGGGGCGTTTTCGGCTGCAGGATCATCGGATTGGTTATTTGTACAGGGTATGTGCCATGCCATCACAATGTTTTATGCAAAGAAATCAGCCGATTGTTTTGGTGTTGGTTGATTGGTTGTTTGGTTGGTTGGTTGTCGCACGATGATTGTTTTTATTTAGCCATGGGATTTCGTTCAGTATTTTCAATAGCGTAACCGTGATCGTGATCGTGATCGTGATCAGTTTCAATTTCATATTTCACAGCGAAAGTTCATTGGTGGATGGTGTTTTTGATGGTTGAATGAAGGAACATTGCAATTGACATATATATATATGTATATATATACGCATTTATATATTTATATTTATATATAAGAACAACGAAAAAAGAACGGGCGAAAAAATAACGTAAGATTTGTTTAATAAGGTTGAGTTGAGAGTTGAGAAATCAGCATATGGTAAGTTGGTGGGTATAAAATCAGAAGAATATAATGGCCGTACAGCTTAGCTGTGTCCAAAATATGCAATAGAATTCATTGTTTATATTATTTTAATTAATATTATTTTCTTTTCTTTTTTTTTGTGTTTTTTTTTTTTTTTGTAATTTAAATCACGCACCGACCTCCGAAATATGCTTGAGAAAATCTATTCATGTATTCTTATGTGTATTCTTATAGCACTTCAAATTCAAAGTGTTATATAGAGAATGGAAATACGAGTTTATTGGACTAACGAAGGTGGTAACGGTGCAAAACATTGTTTTATTGGAGTGGTAGTTGGAGTAAGTGGGATCGGGTTAGCAATTTGTCAATTTGTCAATAACTCGACAAACGGGCATGGAAAATATATATGTTTTTATATGAATTTTTGGGGCTCATTTTGTTAGTCGTTTTAACGGGCGGGGTAGAGGTTGGCATAGCGTGTATTCATAATCATAATAAAAACATTTCAACATACCATGTGATCCTAATAGCTTATAAAACCTATACTCTAAGTGTAGTTGCGGAGCCTTCGACTTCATAGGCTCCATTTTTATTGCTACATGTTCATTGTTGTAAAGATTTTTTCCTGCAAAAGAAAGAAAAATTGTTAGCAAGCGAGTCATACAAATTGTAAAATATGTTGCTTAAAACCGTATCAACAACCCGTCACATGCCTAGCAAACTGAGAGACTCCCCCACACACACACACACACAAACATAACACCATGCTGAAGAGCGTAACTGCAACTGCAACTGACCGGAACTAAATGGCATGCAGCAGATGTCGCGCCTCCTACCTGTAACATTATCGGCGCCACGCCCACCACCAGAAGCACCTCCAAAGCAACACATGCGTCGACCTGACCGTTAAGAGAATACCATTTGAAATACGATTGATAGTCGATGGAGGTGATTCCCATTCCATAAAATACCCATAGCCCGGTTAGATATAAAATTCGATAAAAGTCATTCATCACTGATGAAGAAGGAATCAAATAACTACACTAAACTTATCTTTTATGCTTTTAAAGTTAAGCAAATTTAATTTAAAAACCAATTAAAACACAAAAAAAAACCATGATTTAATTTACTTCAGCTCCTGTTCGTTTCCCATTTTTTGGAAAAAGGTAATTTTAAATCACAAATATATTATATTCATAAATACAGGTAATTGCTTTATTTTGTGGCTTACAAAATTAAATTATTGGATTCATTAACTCGCCTACGCTTGTATTTATCTCTTGTATTCACTTAATTGCATAAATCAAAATGAAACATTTATATACATATATAAAAGGCCGCTAGGTGCGAAATTATGTCATGAATGACTACGAGGCAAAGGGGGAAGAGCTTATCGTCCACCACAACATTGTCAACATTTGTAGTCGTCAAGAGAACACACACACACATAAACATACACACCCATATATTCAGTCGCTCACTCACACTCACCCACCCATCCATGTGTGCGAAAAACCGCCTGACTTTGATTACAACAAAGCAAATTTGTATGTGGAGCAACACCCTACGGTCTGCCACGCCCCGCTCGCTTTCCATGAACTTTTTGTTTACCAATTTTATTTTATTTTACTCTGACTTTATTCGGAATAGTACTGTAAACAGAACGGTTTTTATCTGTAAATGTCATCGGCTTCCTTTGAGCGAAACAACAAATTAATTTTACTTTACATTCGCGCTGATTTCGGAACTTTGATTTACCATGGAAAAATTGAAAGAGTTTTTTCTATTGAAAATTAAATAAATTTAAAAAATATTGCACTCCAAAATAAGTTAAATATATTATGTAAACGAGCCGCTGAATAGCACATATAGGAAACAGTTTTAAATATTTATTAATTGTATACATATATGCAATCATAAATATTACCTAATTTCTTTAGTCATTACATAAAAACAATGATAGAAGGCCTCCATTTGCCTCCATATTACTCAACTCACTCCATAAGCGTGCCGTTGCTCAAGCGTAACTAAAGCTATCCTGACCTAACTCAATGCACGAGTACAGACCACATACAATACATTACATACATGTATATATTAAATATAGTTTATTTATATATGTATACGAACAATCTGACTCACACATAGATTGATGAATCTAGAAGTACTTGTCTGCGAATGAACAATGGACACAACAAAATGAGCTAAATAAACAAAACTCGACCAACAATGACAGCAACAACGCGATTTACACACTCTCGCCCATAATTAAAACTAATACAAAAATAATAGCTTCAAGCGTAAGTATAAAAGGCCCAAACTCAATTTAGAAACATTTCGTAATGGCTATCAAATACCTCATTATCACATTAAAAATGCAATGCCCAAACATGAGCAACAGTAATTTGTTAAAGTGCAGCTGCTGCTTGGTAGAAGAAAAGTCGAAATTCTTACAACATTGAAGCAATGTTAATTAACAGCTCGATTACAGAACACTGTTAAATGTCAGTTAGGTGCAGACAAAGCTATAAATTGATTTATCAGTTCAAATTCACTGAACGAAATGAAAGACAATTAAAATAAAATGAAAAGAAAATACCTTATTGGCTTAAGTTGAGTTAAAGCAACTTTTTGAATATAGGAAACAAATGCAAATCATTCAAATATTATCTTTCTTTTTAGATATTTAGCGGAGTTTTGTATGCACTTCAATTGAAAAAGAACAGAAAACATAAGAGACTTATTCAATGTAAACTTCTGTTTTATTTGTTTTGCGTCTTCTAGGAGAACTAAATCATTTAGCATTTATGTGCATTTGCTAATTAAAGACAGCATTTACACCTATTTACGTCTTACAAGTACAATGCAGAGTGACTCATGCACACATGCACACATATTCACATGCATATGCACATGTATGCATGCATGTGCTAAGAGCAAAAACCAGAGCTTAAGACATTGAATGATCACTCGGCGGTGAGACAGTACCACAGACAAAGAGACTGTGCAATAAGAAGGAGCAGGTGAGAATAAATGAGAAAAGAGAGATAGAATGTTGGGGCGGATGCAATTAGTTGTCATTCAAAGCGACGCGTCGCTGTGGCTGCTTAACAGTTTAAGCAGCACTGGACGCTCTCTGCTTGGCTACCTGTTGGCAACCGTCGCAACAGATGTATGCAAATGCACAAAAGGAAGTGGCAAGCCCACAAAAGAAATGAAAAGAAGGAGAAGAAAACAACAACAAAACCAAGTAGCAACAAGAAAAACACAATTTTATAAAAGCGCATTTAGCAAACAAAGCAAAAGTGGCGATTCCAACGACGACGACGACGACGACGACGACGACGACGCGACTGCGACAACAAAACAGATGGCAAAATGGAATGGCATTTTATTTTGTATTTTGCAAAAATAAAAAAATAAATAAAAAGGTGCCCATTGTGGTTTCCCAGTTGTTGTTGCTGCTGCTGCTGCTGTTGTGGCTGCTCCCACCTGCCGCCCCGCCGTTGCTGGCATGAAAAGGAATGCACACGCAAAGGAAGTCGCAACAAAGATGGCTATTCAAAAGTACTCGAAGCCAACGTCGTGTCGCATGCCAAAAGCTTCAGCCAGCAGCAGCAGAGCAGCAGCAGCAGCAGCAGCAAAAGCAAAACCAAACCTCGTGGGCGTCAAAGCAGCGCGAGACAGACAGAAAAATAACTTTCGAGTCATAAGCGCAATTTACAACTTCTTTACAGCTACAGCTACAGCTACCGGGGTGTGACGCGACTAATGATGCAAGATCTGATTCAGTTCTGATAAGCTCATAAAGTTACAGTTATGTTGGCCCACTGACTGCAAAAGTTGATTTACTTCTGTTGTGTTCGACTTCTTCTCAATGTCATTTGCAATTCTCAAATTTCAGTCTTTCTTTAGGGACAGTTCTTTAGGGACAGTTTCTTAAATATTTTATATATATTATATTTAATTGAATAACATTTAATATATATAATAAGCTAATTTGATCCGATAAAAATTACCTCAGAGGCAGATATAAGATATTGATGATGCAGTCGTTCAATCATTTAATGAAAGATGTACTGATTTTATTCAGAGATATCAGATACAGCTCAATGGGCCATAAATAATACAGTTTGCTCTCTCAATCGACCTAACTGATTCCTTTTGTTCAACAGTTCATCAATTCATCATGATCGATTGAGTTGAAAACATACGAACATACTTATTCAATTTGTCCAATTTCCAATAAATAGCTAACCGTACTCTACGCTCGAACACATATACATAGCAGACAATCTTGGTCTGATCCATAATTAGTTTAGGAACAATTGTAGAATATAAGAAACAATTATATTCAGACGATTTGTTCTGGTTCTTTCTTTATATTTCTATATATATATTGTATATATAACACAAATATTTCCTGGCATTCCGTTTCTGAAACTTCACTTTCAACCCGGACATTGGTATAATCCTGATCTGAGCCAATGAGCTCATGTTTCCCGTACATTTTCTAGATTTCCAGCGCTCACCCCATATAGATCCCAGCCCCATTCAATATTTAGAGTTGAAGATGAACTTACCTAAACGCAATTCGCCAAAGTTACCACAGCCAATTTTTTTACCGACACGAAAATTTGGTCCGACCATGAGCACACCGGTTGTGGTGCTTACAGATTGGCGGGTGGAATACATGTTATTGCTTGCGCTCTTACCACCGGCAATGGTAGGATTTGCCACATTACCAGCGGACGGGCCGGCAGTTGTTGTCTGTGGACCGCCGCCACTGCAAAGATAAGGGAGAACGAGAGAGAATGTATTGATTAGATATATATATATTAATGTGAAATAATGGTATGTGTATAGGTGTGTGTGCGTGCGTGTGTGTGTGTGGGGGGAGGGCGGGGATATTTGTACATGTGTACATGTGCGTGTGTGCATGTGCATGTGTGCTTGCAACAACCTGAGATAGGTTTTAAATTTTTCAATCAACTTGGGCGCCATTATTCCAAGTCCTCAACAAACCATAAACAATGATTAACAGTAATATCTAATCGAATGAACGTAAACAAAGAGTTTATACACAAAACACAGCCGCGAATATCGCGAATAGCAGCCGCTCTCTCGGCTAATGAATTGTTGTATTTATTGTGTCTGAATTGTAAAGTACGTACTCGGTTTTTTTGTGTGTACGGTACATTCAATTTTGAGAGACGACAAACGCAAGGCTACGTTTTTGTTTATAAATCTTATTTTGTATTTTTTAAGTATTTTTTTTTTGTTTTTGTTTTTTGAAGTTTCAGCTGGTTTCCTTAAATAGTTGTGAGAGCTCGGAGAGCTGTGTGATCTGGTCATTTAAAATCCTTCTGGCCGACTAAGCATATAAAATGTGGCCAAGTCAGACCTTGGCTTTCTGCAGCTCGCCGTGCATAGTAAGTAACGAATGTGAAGTAGCTTAACATGTCTTGATTAGAAATAGAGACTTAAACTAAAAATCAAAAGCTAAAAGAACTATTATGAGCTCCAGTAATTTATTTTATTTATTAAACTTTTATTTAAAAGGCTTTGATACACTCTGCTCGTAGATGTGAATCCCAGGAGCCTGAAGTTTTAAGGCCTAAATCAAATCAATCAACATTTCTTTTCACATTTTGAGCGTTAATTCAACGAAATATAATTAGCATGCGGAAACCGGTTGCTTTACCCAACCCAAATGAGAACAGGATAGGACTCTTTTGCCAATAAGCACGAGCATTTATTTATAAAACTCGCTTGGCGTGGCAAAGGACAATGACACACAAGTTTTCGCTTGAAATTTTAAATAACCACAACAAAGAGAGACACAGAAACAGCCACAGACAACCCGCAGCCAATCATAGACACTCGACGGCGACTGCGACTACGACCACGACTCCAACTCCCCCGCCTTCTCCTCCTCTGGCCAGCTACGCGGCCATGTAATGTGGCCGCCCGCGCGGAACCAATTTGGGTGACTCACTCGTTGAGCGCGTCAGCTGGGCTTTCAGAAATATTATGGGCACAAGACACACACACACACTCACACACATTTATATATATACATTTATACATTTGATTAAGACAAAAGCCTTTTATGCTGAGTTGCGTTGCTTGGCATTCACAATTTACTTTGCGTCTTGGGCGTGGCGTGGAAAATCTGCTGTTGCAAATCTAGTTCAATGTCAGGTCAATCATTCAAATGATTGCAACATCTGCCACGCCGCATCGTGCAACGCACCGAGTCGAAGGAATCTCAAGGGAAACCCAATACAAAGGACGGTTGACGCAGTTGCCTTCAGCAGGTGCCCTTTATCTTGTCCTGCCCTGAATAGAAGTCAACGCAAAAGACGTTGATGCATTTGATTTGCTAATTAATTGATTTAACTTATTGAGAGCAAATGCTAGTTTGCAATTAGAAAAAGAAAACTGGGACACATATTTGCTTTGAGCAGAAATAGAATTCCTTTGAGCAAGCTTTTCCCATTTCCCCAGACGAGCAGAAGCGAGATGAAAGTAATTTATGAAATTAAAACATGTGAACTACATTTCTCTTATAAATATTTGAAATAATTGATTTATTAAAGAGAGGAAAAATAAGTGCATTGGAAAATGAATATCTCTGTGTGTGTAAAGCAAATTTAAAAATAAAGCAAAGTTCTTTATTCGATATCAGTTTACAGTCATATCTGCACACACACACACACATGTAGGAAATCCACATCATCGATAATTATACCGTTAAGCACTGCTGTTAAGGAAAAAGAGTATAAAGCGCCGATAACAATTAAGCCCATGGCAATAACAGCAACAACTTTCTGCAAATGTAGCAGCCCAATTGCTGTTGCTGCTGCTGTATGGGCGTGGAGAGGGCGAGGGGGTCTGAGGGGTGGGGGGGCAGCAGAAGTGGGCAGTGCGAAGGCAACGGACTAAATCGAATTGAAACTCAAAAAGAAACCAGTTCTGTGGCTCTTTGTCGCTGGTCGGTTGGGCAGGGGCTGCGGCCTGCCTGGTTTTATGGCTTAATATCCTGCAGCGAAAACTGGTTCAAACCAATCCATCGATCGATCGCGTCGCAGCGAACTTCACAGCGAGCTCCACGCCAGTCGAGTTGAGTTTTCACAGTATTTTCGGGTCGTTCGCTTCACTTCACTTTACTTCTCACTTATTTCGCAGCTCAGTTCCATGTTGAGCTCTTTAGAAACGAGTTATCCCTCTCTCTCTCTCTACCATTCTCTCTCTCTTTCTCTTTAGCTCTGTTTGTATTTCTTTCTGTTTAGCTTTGTTCTTAAATTGCTTGGAGTTCGTTTTATGAATTAAATGTTAGGCTGAAGGCTCTCAGTGGGCATCGGGACAAGCGCACAGCTGGCCCGGCCGTCGTTGACCGGTTTCTAGTTGCGAAAAGCAGGAAACAACAAAATAAACCCCTCCCACTCAACGACACACACACGCAGAGTGAAATAACTGTTGGCAAAACACAGTTCGCTTTATCAGGTATTGTAAAACAAAATCAAATCAGAGAAGAGTATTTAGCAATCTGAATGCACAAAAATTAAAAAGGTTTCTCAAAACTATTTTATATTTTTGCTATATATTTATATTTTAATTTAAAAATATATTTATATTTATATACATTTTTTAATGCACATTAATTTTAGTATTAAAATAAAAGAAAGTTTTAGAAGAAAGAATTTCATCATCGTTGAGCAATAGATCAAATAGATAATATTGTATACTAACTTCCGCTTTTTAAAATGAGAAAAATCTCAATTAAAGAAATGCATAAGAAAATTAATATAACACTAAAGTGATTAAAACTCTACAACTATTTATTGATATGGAAACTGTCAACTGAATTAGAATAAAATAAAATAAAATAATCTGTCACAGTGAAAGGAAATCCATGGCGACTAAATTGGGAACAAAATCGATATTTAATTAAAAATAAGCCATTGGCTAAAAATAAGACTCTTTCATGAAAAAGTGGTTTTCCACACACACACACCCCCACACACAAACGTGTTTGGTGAGCGCCCGGAAAAGCGTAAATTGGACAAAAAATTGAACTTCATGCAAAAAAATGGAAAGAGAAGTTAACGAGGCGGCTCGACTTGGATTGAGTCTGAAAATTTGTCATAATAGGCGGAAAATCCCCAGTGAAACTTGACAAACGAGTGTCACCACTTAGCAACAGCAAAGTCAACAACAACAACCACAACAACAACAACAAGAGCAACAGCAACAACAATTGAACATTTTTTAGCATTAGCCAAAGCAATTTACATATTTTATCAAATTATCGATTTCGCTCTTGACCAGTGCCTGCCAAACTTTGACTCAAAATCCGCCTCGCATTGTGACTCAATTTGCCAATTTAATTAGGCAAAAACCTAGGCCAGAAACCTTATAAAAACCTTTTGCGGCAACAATTATATAATGTGGCAAAAACATGAAAAAAACCACAGCCCAAAAACAAAATAAAAATGGGGGCTTAAAAGTAAACAAGACAACAAAGCATAGCCGAAAAACTGTTGCTGTTAACACACACACAAGTAATATAAGTAAATATGCGTGTGTGTGTGTGCATGCAAACACACACACACACACACACACACACACAAGAGAATCGCTTGATAAATAAAACAAGTGATAAGCTGCTTGCCTTATCAACTAGCTATTCGCCGTCTCATTCGCCTCATCCCAAATGGATTTGAACTGTGACGTGTTTGCGGCTTATTTATTTATTTATTCTCTTTGCAGCTTGCTTGCGCATAACAATTGCGTTGTTGCTATTTTTAGACACAAATCAATTTCATTTTAATTGTCCGACAGCAATTGAATATAAATCGTGGCGAAAACAAAACACAAGAACAATTCCGTGGAATCTCCCAGCTGAGCTGAGCTGCCTCTATATGCGATAAGAACATCAAATATAATTTGATAAATTGCTTCGCTTAGATTAGTCAATTACAATTATACTATAAATGTGTGCATATACATATAAATATATATATATAGAATAGATATATATATATATTGCACTGATAAATCACATATTGAAAGTTCATTATCAACGAAGAGCCGGAAACAACGGGCTGAACTTTTGCCAATTATTTACATCCTTCCGGTCGGTCTGGGGCAGCTTTTTATCTGGCGATGCTCCACAAATAGAAAGGCCATCAATTGCAAAGTTGTTCACTTCGAACGGGTCTCAAATCTCTGTGAATATCAAATGACGAGTGGAAAGGCTTAGAACTCTTGAGGCATTTGAAATGCAAATGCCGTTCGCATTTCTATTTGTATTTAAAATTAGAAATAAAGTTTTTACAACTGAATAGAATCGCCATAATTCGATTCCATTGACAGAATGCCAACAATGCGCATTGTTGTTGCCTTTATTGCTTATGCATATTATTGCCTTTGCTGCTCTTGTTGTTTTCGCTGCTGTTTGTAATCGAATTGCGGCACACAACATGTCAATATCCATTTTCAATGGCATTTGGCGTTGAATACAAAAAAAAATACGAGAAACGAGCCGAATAAAGCGCAGCAACAAATAAAAGGCGTAGCAATAGCGAACGCCTAAACAGCAACAACAAACAACAAATCAACGACGACGACGACGACAACTACAATGTAAAGACAACGTTTTGATTCACATAACACAAATGAGCAGCCGGCTGCGCCTACGAAGCCCCAGCACTCACTCTGAGGCAGCAGCAAGCTGAGCAAAATGATAAGCAGAACACACACACACACACACACACACACTCAAAGGCTATCTCTCTTACACACACACACACACATAGAGAAACGCTCACGTCAACCATTGACGAAGCTGCAGTACACACACACTTATACACACATACACGCTACGAAAAAAAAAACAAATTGGCTAGATAAGGGCGCGTTGATTAGGGGCCGCGACGTCGTTGACAGACAAACAATAGCGACTCAAAATGACTGGAAGCGAGTGGAAAGCGCCAAAAGAGCGCCGGTAAAAGGCAATAGCGACGAGTGCAGGCAGCAGCCGCCCCACAGTCGACTGCAGTTGCTTTTGGGGCTAGATGCATTCGTGTGTGTGTACGTGTGTGTGTGTGAGCGGCGTCTCAATGGCCGATTGACCTTTGCATGTTAGATTAGCATTGACTATGCATCTCTCGGCATTTGCGCCTGTGTGCACTTACTTTGTAGGGGCCTACGTATGCGTGTGTGAGTGCAGCTGTGTTGCTTGGGGGCCAGGCATCCATCTAGCTAGCTAGCTACTTAATTAGTTTAGTCCGCAATTCGCACACGTGCAAAGCGAAAATCTATGTAAATGAGCTTTAGAGGTCAAACTTTATCAGCATAACAGCGAAAACGCCCACCCAGCCAATTATACACACAATACACACACACACACACACACACTACATACATATATGCATGCATGCATACATATAAATTGTCTGTAATTTGTTCTCTAGTGTCTTCTTCCTGCATAGACAACCTTCTCGCTCGTTAGCATTGCGCTATCTCTGCCCTCCCTGCCCCACCCATCACCGATAGAGCGTTTCGTTCTACTTTTGCGATTCCTTCCTTCCGCTAGAGGAAGGACGCCATAACCCCGCCCCCTAGCTGACGGCATTGAAATGCCTCACGTGCATTGGCGGCCACAATACTTTTTCGAGTGTGGAAGTAAATACACACACACACGCTCACATACAGCGCCATATGCACTTACATGCACATGAGTGTGTGTGTGTGTGTAGTCTGTCTCATCTTGCAGCTTGGAGGTCAAAGTTTTTTATTTTTATCTTTTGTGATGGCATCAAAAATGCGAGTCTGGTAACACTGCCAGCTTCGAATTTACAGCTCGAAATGCGAGCTCCTTTTCACATATTTACATACACACACCGCACACATGTATGCATAGGCACACCAATATATGCATGCATACATATGCAAGTTACACTAACCCGGCAAACTCCGTTTAACGGCGCTTTTAATTCCGCTTCGCTCTCTCTCTCTCTCTCCCTCCCTCTCACGCGCTCCCTGAACGCCGCTGTGGTCTCATGTGTTGACGCTGAAAACGATGCGGGGGAGCCCAGCGCTAATGTTGCATGTCAAACTGTAAGCACAGCTGTTTCTCCTGCTCCGCTGCTGCTGCTGCTGCTGCGGCCGTTCACTCGAGCCCGTTGATTGGCAGCGTCTGTTGCTGCTGCAGGCAGATGTTGCCGCTTGTTGTTTTAATTGAAACTTGTTTTCTTAATTGTTTAATTGTTATTGCAACTCGCTTTATCATTCAGACTGCACTTCATTATTATTTTATTATTTTTTTTGGCATTTTCTATGAATCGAAATATATAAACTCTTTACTTTCTATTTTTTGCATTTCATTCTTAATTATCAATAAAAAATATTATTATTTTTCGCACACAAAACACTTCACTTTTCGCCAAACTTTATTTCATTTTTTTTTTAATTTTATTTTTTATTTCATTTTTTTCTTCTTTATGCATCCGTCGATTATTTAACGCCAACGCGCTTTCTATTTTACACAATATCCACTAAAGTCTACAACAATGGCAGCCGTAGTCTCCACTAATTTGTGTTGCCTTTGCTTTTGTTTTTGTGTCTGCCCGTCCGTCCGTCCGTACGCCCGCCCGCCCGCCTGTCCGTCGGTCGGCAATTAAAGCTCAACTACAGTCAGCACCGAGTGTGTTAAGCTGTTGAGTGCTGGGAGTTTGAGTGAAATATGTAAAATTGTGTTGTTGCTTTTGCTTTTTCCATTTCTTTTTTCTCTTTTGTAATTTGTCATATCCGCTGCGCTTTGCCTGTGAGCGTGTGTGTGTGTGTGTGAGTTTGGGACCCTGTGCTCATATCACATGTTGCAATTCGAGATGCAACTTTCGCCACATTATGAAATTAATGAAGCGGAGGCGCCCCCAACCGTTTTTGCAGGTCAAATGTCTGAGGACGACTCACACATACACACACATATCACGATAAATGTGGATACGATACCATACGATACGAGACGTGCAAAGAAGAGATACAGAAACCGAAAAGCCAGGCATAGCAGCACAGGCAAAATATAAATTGTAGAAAAAGTCATAAATAACTCGAAAAACCAGTTTCGTGTTGCCGGTGTACACACGCCAGGCGGCAGCAAGAGAAGCAACAACAGCAACAGCAATAACGCCAGCATCAACAATAAACAAATGTGCAAGAAGTGCGCTGAGCTGCTGCCGCTGCTGGTGCTGCTTCAGTGAGAGCGGGAGGGCAAGCCAAGAATAACACTCTTAAAACTCGTTAAGTTGTTGTGCAGAAGATATAAAGCACAGGGGCAAAAAGACAGCTGACTCAAGCCGCATACAGACGCGTACGTTCGAGTGTGTGTGTTTGTGTGTGAGAGTGAGATAGCGAGTCATTAGTAGAGCAGGGGCGACACTCGCAAGATAATAAGTTTTTACAGTTTGACAGTCACAGTCACAGTACTCAGGTACGCAGACAAAGCGAACGCAACACAAAATTATCTCGTGTGCATAAACTAAGTTTGGAAAATGTGGCAGGCGGCAAACTGGAGCAAACACAAATTAACAAAAACATCACAACGATAAAGTGATTAACACATACACACACATATATATACACACTTCAATTGTGAGCATGTGCATGTATGCGTAAACACCCACACATACACTCACTGAGCCACGCATGCAACGGCATACAGAATTTCCTCCATGCGTATGCTTCTGTTACTGTTGTTGCTGTTGCTGCTGCTGCTGCTTTGTATGTTATGTTGTTGCTTTATGTATGCACACCCGCAGCGCTCCGCGCGACCGAGCGTTGCAAAAACAACTTTGTTTCTTTCTTCTTTCTTTTAAGCTAACAGCACCGATAATGGCCGCAACGAAATGACAACTGCTACGGCGCACGATCGAACACGAACTGAGAGCCCGAACGGCGAGCAGCCGAGCGCCAATCTGAGCAAACGGCAACGAGTGAGTAGCAGCAATTGCGAGAGTGAGCGAGCGAGAGAACGAAAAAGACAGATACATATGGTGAGAGACAGAGAGAGAACAAGCTTCAGCAGCAGCTGCTGCTGCTGGCGCAGCCACAGATACGAAACACTTGTGCCTGTGAGCGTGTGAAAATTAAAATGCGGCAAATGAGCATTTTGTATTAGTATGTAATTATTGTTGTTGCTGTTGCTGCTGCTGCTGTTGTCGTTGCTGTCGTCGCAATGTAGGGGAGAAACACTCACAACGCTTGTGCGAGAGAACGAAACGACTGAAGTATTGATAATGATAAATAGTTGTTCTCGTGTGCGTATTTATGTACACATAAATGTATATGCATGTGCCTGTGTTTGTGTGAACATGTGTCAGAGCGAAAATTACATTACAAACTCGTTACACATACAAGAAGCACCTGTCAAATCCATGGACACGCACACATACACACTCATGCAAGCAGAGCAATAAATATACAGCAAAGCCGGCAGCAGAGATCTGTTAAACAATTGAATGTGACCAGAGAGCTGGCAGATTTAAACTGAAGTTGAGTGACTCATGCGCAGGTGCCTTGGCCTCGCACACATACACACACACACACACATGCCTACACACTTGTGTGTACATGTGTATGCGGCTATGTATACCTAACTGTGATATGTGCCCAGCTGTTTGCTGTTACTTTTAACAGCGGCCAGCCATAACAGAGGCATATGGTATTTTTATTAACCCATTGAAGACATGAATACATTTTTTTAACATTTTGACTTGCAGTTCAACGACATTTGAAGCAGGGCACGTAAGACGGTAATAAATACGCATACGTAATATAACTATTGTTAATTACACTGGCTGCAGTTGAAATTAAAATCATGTTTATTATGTACACTAAGCTTTACAGAGACTATGCCAACATATGATTCGTATACCCTGGCTATAAAATTAATTACATATGATAATCCATCTATTGTAACGGTAAATCAGTTAAGTGCGAAGTTGGCTGCGATCGGCTGTTTCAATAAAACGAAATTACTTAACCTAATATATCGATACTCTGGGAATTCTAGCTGAAGAGGCTATACTAGCTGATCCAATTGCCTAGCCAGCCTAATATACCCCACCTATTTGCACTGTGCACAAATATCCAGGTCGGTGTCGCATTGTTGCCAACCAACAGGCAACCAACAAGCAGCACACACACAACATAATAAACTACAACTTTTCGTACGACTTTTACATTTTTTTATGGTATTGTGGGGTTGGAATAACCTAAATTTTGCGCTATCCCAGCAGCAACTACAACAAGTAGAATAGTAACTGTAACGCGGTGTAGGCCAGGCTAAAACAGAGTTGCCACCTGTCCCACACAGACCGCAGCACGAGGCAAAAGTTGCGTGCGGCAGGCAGCAGGCAGCAGCAGCAGCAGCAGGAAAGCGGCTTCAATAATCAGCCTGAAATGCTGATGAAAGCTCCACAAAAGAGGGTCAGGGGGGCAAGGTGGGGCGAGTAGGCAGGCAGACTAACAGTGAGTAGCAGCTGTGGCACATAAAAACAAGGACAAATTGCGGATTTAGCAGAAAGAAAATTGTGAATGTGTATGTAAAAGCAGCGTACGGAAAAAGAAATAAAAAGAAAAACACACGACGGCCAGACGGACGGCGGAACGATGGAATGGAACAAACGAAACGAACCAAGTGACCCATCAAACATTATGCGCCAATGACGTCATTAAGCTGTTGGCGACTGTCAATGTCGTTGTCTCTCTCACTCTCTCTCTCTCTCTCTCGCTCTCTTTCGAATCGTCTGATAATTTGTGTGTGGGTGCACGAAGAAACAGCAACCGCAAAAACAACATGCTAAATGCCATAAAATGTTGATATTTAATAAAAGCATAAGGAACAGACGAAGATTAGCATCTTCAGCAGCCAGAAAGAGATGGAATGCTAGTTACATACACACACACATACATACATTATGTGTATCAACTGGGGGGGCGAGGGGGCTTTGAGTGTGCGTGTTGCATTCGCTGGAAACGAAGCAAACTGCATAAAGCGCAAATTAAATATTGATAATAATTATTGCTTGAACGGCGAGTAACTAGTGGGCGGCATTTAAGGAAAATAGTATTGCCGTCATTGTGAAAAATGCCCTGGGAAAATGTGTAACGAGGAGCGTCTGTTGGGCTGGGCTGGGCTGGGCAGCGCTGGAAAGCTTTCGAGCTGGGCGAATGTACAAAAATAATGTTTACATTAAAAATGGACAACAAGAGCATCGGGCATCGGGCATCGGAGACGTCGGCAGAACCAGATGAAGCAGAAGAAGACGACGATGACGAAAAACCAATAGTGTGAAATGTTCATCTAATTAAATTAGATGCCAGTCATGCTTGAAGCGAAAAGCTGCACGGGCGCACGAGCGGGACAGGACGACGCGAGTGGAGGCGATGAGAGAAAAAGGTGCATAGTAAAGAGACAGTCAAACAAATCGATGGGATTTAACGACCAGCCAACTCAACAGTGGCACACACACACACACACACACACACACACGCACACACACACGCACACACACACGCACACACACATATATATACAGCTGTGAGAATGCTTGGGCATAGAAACAATGGCAAAGTCCAGCGACGCAGGCACCGCAAATGTGACTCATTGAAAAGATATCGAAAGCCCTTGATGAGATTGTAAACGACATTGAAGATTGTCATGCACGCAGAGCTGCAAATGCCTAATAATTGTATTTAAAAGATAAATCTAGACGAGTAAATAATAGTTATTCACATCTTGAGGTCGAACGAGGAAAGTGTATCAGGTCTTCGGGGCACACATGCTGTCGCATTAAATCAGGACGCCCACGAGCAGCCGGACCAAGTCCTTAACGGTCTACGGTGATAAGCAGTTTAGCCGACGACACTTCGCTCTGAATGGCAAGCGGCAAATGGCAGTGTCAAGTGACTGACAGATATAAGCTGTTCATTGCTGACAGCTGCTTGAGGACGGGCAGCCCCGAGGCGATGACAGCCAGCCAGCCAGCAGCCAGGCGGTCAGCCAGTGTTGATTAACAGTGCCATATGCATACTGGAACAGACTGTCGATATGTTTACTTGTGGTCATCAGAGTAAGTAGGCTTTCCCATGAGTAACCAAAGTCAAAGATGTCAACAAAATCAAAGTTCCTGATAAATGCACAAAATACTCGAAAAGTTATCTTTATAGCCTTGATTCACTTATAACCTATATAATAATGACTAAGTCTATATAAATAGATATCAAGCAATTACACTAATAAAACTCCCATGAATTTAGTTTGACTTGTGCGCTATTATACTACAGGCTATACCTGAAACTAGTTATAAATCTAATCAAAATTGCTTAACGAAATTTTCAAAAAAGTTTCGTAAACGTAGTCACAGTTGAATCGAACTAAATGCTGAGCCCATAAATAAACTAACTCAATTGTGTCTAGGTTAACACTCTGAGACCCTAAAATAATTCTATCGACAGAATTTACTATCGAGTGCAGGTTAACACTCGCTCTGTTAAGATTTTCCACACCTTAAGTTGTTGAGAATTACAGAAGCACACAGCATGAACAGAGTTAGAGAGTTAGAGGATGGCCTGTTTTATAATAGAACTGAATATATATATGTATATGGGTACATACATGTCCCTTTATACATAATTCTATAGTATATTTCTGTATATTTTATATATATATTGTCAATTCCTACTCCACTTTTCTGCTATACCTTCTACGGGGGATTACTCATTGCGGAACACATTCAGCATTTGCAGTTTGCCGCTCTTGTTGCACTTGTATTCTCAATTTTGCAATTCTCTCTCGACTGCGATGGAGCATTCAAGTGCAACGCAAATGCCAAGTACTTTTGAAAAAGTTTTAAATACTCCTTGCAGCTGGCCCTGCCGCTCTATTTGCATTGGACTGCGCCGTCATCTCTATCTCTATCATTGTCTGACACTTGTTCTGCCCTGCCGTCGACGTAGACGTGGAGGTTGACTCATTAGAAGCGCTAACAAGTTGGTCAAGTTTTCATCTCACTCTCTCTCTCTCTCTCTCCTGCCATCTCTCCTCTCTCACTTCTCAGATTTTCCGTCATGTCTGCTGTGGGCTGCAGCCGCATCAAGTAATTCACTTGCCAAAAGGCACTCGCGATGCGACGGCCAAAGTTGAGTTCAAGAACAATTTGAATTTAATGAACCCCACAGCCGTCAGGAAAGCCTTGTCTAGGGTCGTTTGCGCATCGGATTTACTCTGCCTGAATGCCGCTCGTCGTTCGCATTGTGAGCCGCGATCTTAATTATTAACAGCCCGCGAAGCAACTGGTTTTACTTTGGCTTTAATTTTATTTTTAGCAATTAGTGCGACAACCCACACACGTATATATACTCAACTTGGAGTGTTATCTCCCCAATTCGCTCTCTCTCCAGCTGATTAAGGTCACATATACCATACCATACCAACTCTGCAACTGCAGCTCACATGCAGTTTGTCCATGCCATCAAATTTCAATCGAAGGTTAAATCACTTTGGAGCGACATTTCAATATTTAATCAATTAATTATGAACATCACGCTAGTCTCTAGACCTGCTGCAGGGCATTGAATATGGATTGAATAGGTAGGTATATTTATATATATACGTATCTCTACAGCCGCTACGTTTACACAGTTGATGCTGTTGGCTGATTGCGTTTGACAAGTTTTTGTTCTCGTGTTTGCATTTCACAATGCAACAGCTGTTCACATGATACACAAACATAATATTTTTATCAAATAAAAATACATTTCTCTCGTTGTTTAACTGTACTTTATCCTTGTTGATCCACTTTTGACCTTGCATTCCAAATTATCAAAGTGAAATCCAATCAACAGACCAAGAGTTCCAAGTCTCCCAAGGGAGATTCAAAAGGCAATGGAAGACCCTCTAATATTTGTTGAATTTTCTTAAAAATTCTCTCGAATTTGAGAAGTGCATAACGCATTCATATGCCGGGCAAAATGTGCACAATTAATTTCTATTCTCGCCACTTGAAGCCATAAAGTTACACGAGTAATTATACCCCAAGGTCTCATTGTTTTCGCCTAGTTATTAGTCCCGGCGAGCCGAATACCAAAATATATAGAAACATTAGTTTCGAGTCTACGGCCGAGGGAAAGCCCAAAACCAAATGATATTATCTTGGAAAAGCCACACGAAAATGCTTTAAAATGCAGACAACAAACAAGGCTCACGGAATAAATAAAATAATAATAATAATAAATATAATAATAGAGGGCGCAAAACTGTAAACAAAGAACACACACAACTAAGCCAACGGCAACCTAGAAATGTCAACAGACCCGCCACAAGGTAAAGGAAATGACAACAAATGAAATTTGTTCAGATATTCTGAGAGAGCGAGAGAGCAGGAGGGCGAGATCTACATAGATAGCTATCTATATATGCATGTGTGTGTGTGTGTGTGTGTGGGTGCTTGAACTTAACTTTGTGCTTCCTCACAAGACACACATCCTCTATAGAATGAACTGGCATTTCATTCAAGCCTTCAGCGAGGAATCGCATTACAATAAGAATTAGTGGCCAAACACAAGACGAAAAAAGCAACAAACGATGTCGAAAACAGAAACAGAATCAAATAAAACACAAATGTTTAAATAGAACTGCGATTGGCTAAAAATAAAGCAAAAACTCATAGTGTACGTGCATACAGATGTATGTAAATACACAAATAAATAATAGTTGGACTTTTTCTCTTGGCCATCGATAGAAGCCGCTGAGCACTAGCCAAGTGAATGGGAAGCCTAGAAGAGAGCACTTATACGCTAATACACTTATACTCGTCTTATACGCATACTCTACACGGGTAGAAGAGTGTGCTGAGAATACAGGTGGCTTCTGCCACAAGCACAACAAAACACTTCACCTCGAATTCATTTTTAGGAAATTTCCCCGACTATGACGTCACGGATTGCCAAACATTTTATAAATAAAATATCTTCTATTATTATTATCGATCGCAACTTTTACTTGTTGGCGTTGTTTCTGGCCGCATTTCAGCTAATAATCAATGGGCCTTCAACGGGTAGTTTAGTTTCTGGAATTTGAGATCTAGTTCAATTGCCTTTCTCAGGGCATTTTGTTGATTCGCTTTGTTATTCGAGTGAGAATATATATTTACTGTTAATTGAACATGGAAAATGATTATGACACCTTTCTGCTCTGTTAGCCAAAGAGAATTTGTTAATGAAAAGTGCAAGCTTTAGATGAAACGCAACGTAATGAATCAAGATATTTTGGAAAAAGAGTGTATCATGGTTATAATATATATAGATCGTAGATTCCTCTAGTAATAGTTGATAAATGTATTCGATATACAACACTTCTAATGGGTATTTTCAGCGTCGACGCCCAAGACATTCGTGTACTTTCTTCCTGAATTATCTAATCGCCAAACATTTCAATTTATTTTCGACTTTCTCAGCAGCAGCTGCAACCTGATAACAAGAACGTATTGATTTGTACGGACACATATAAATCATTATAACGAACGTTTTTTCGCGTTACTTAAGTTTTGAGATAACACAGAAGAGACTGAAAACATTGCTCATGATCGCACTCGGCAATGTTCCCGAGTTCGTTAATAGAAATAATTGATTTACTGCATTGTTTTCATATTTTGCTAAATACGTCTTTGGGCCCAAGTATCAGTATTCCGAGATAATTGAAAATAATAAATCACTGGTCGATTTTGGAGTATTTGAGATTATTTTTGAATTGAGTATTGTGTCAAAACGAATTGAGTAAATATGAATTGAAAAATGGGAAATCTACGCACGATTTTCGAAGATTTAAGGCAATTGGGATTTGATAGAGCTTTGCATACCACTGACGCAATGTCCTAACAACCATGTTTAGCCAACGCTGAATGATATCAAATCTGTTGGTCGGAGGGGTAGGGTATTCGTATAGCTGATGGATTGAATAGACTTTTATGATGTGAATTGGATTTGACACTCACCTCGCTTGTCGTTCGCGTCGCTGCATGTTGATGTTGTTGTTGTTGTTGATGTTATTGTTGTTGTTGGTGTTATTCTTCTTCTTCTTTTTCTTGCTGTTACTGCTGAAAGCAATATTCAGCAAATTTCCCTCAATTTTGAACGAGAAACGCAATCACTTTCCACAGAATTTTCAAAGATAATATATGAAACTAATAGCAACGGCTATTGCTTGTTGATAAGATTGACCCAAAGCGTTGTAGAAATGCGAAATTGTTGCTCCAAATTGTCGCTCGAACTGTTGAATGTGTGGACTTTATTGTTGATCGTTTGTTTTAGAGGTTGTTAGTGGTTGTCGCTGCTGCTATGCTGTGCGTGCACACACATGCATACACATACACACGCACGCACACACTGGCACACGCACACACACACTCACTTAAGATCCACGCATGCCGCGCATGCGTCCAATGCATACGGCAAGCAAATCACTCTGTCGCTCTCCTCCACTCTCCACTCCCTCTCTCTCTTTCTCTCCTCTCTCTCCCTCTGCTCTAGACACAAGTTCGCAACTGCCCTACGCTGCTCCCTTCTGTTGTTCTTCTGTTAGCTTACAGTTGCTTTTGTTGTTCTGTTGTTTGTTGCTGTGGCATCAGTGCTGCTGTCGCTTGACATTTAAGTATTCAATTTGAGCATTTCCTTGGTGATTTGTTAAATGTTGTTGTAGTTGTGGTTGTTGTTGTTGTTGTGGTTGGCTATTGTTGAATGCAGCTGTAATATATATATTTACTGTTTGTCTTAGTTTAAGTGCTCGTTTGCTTGTCCGGTGCGTCGAAATATCTTTGTTATTATTGTTGCTCTTGTTGGATAAAGAAAGGCAGTTACGTTCTATGTATTACTAGGTAAACAAATAATTTTGGCTAACAATTTAACAAACACACTTTTGCACATTTTCCCCACAAAATTTCTAACAATTTTTGTAAAGTATGGTTGACGTATTTTGCTAATGCTACGCCAACGACAACTAACAACAATAGTTTTTCTTTATCTTTGATCTCTTTGTTTATCTTTATCTTTATCTTATATAGTCAAGTTCTATTTCACCGATCGTCAGCTCTCATTTACCGCGCACACATTCAAAATATGTTTAATTGCCGTTGTTTGTGGAATAGCAGCGCCGTCGACCCTGCGATTTGCATGTCATAACAGGCTGTAATTAAAAAGATGTAAAATAATAAATAAAAAGTAAAAACAATAACTGCGTTAATTACATGTAAACAAGACAGCCGTATGGGAAAAATGGAATTTTAAATGTTAAGCAAAATGGTATTCTACAAATTCCCTTTATAATTATTAGTCATTTCAAATATTTTTCGACTGCCTTATATGATTTAACATTATAATTATAAATTTGACGAGTGCGAAAATGCACTTTAATAAATGTACAAACAGTATATTGTGGAATATTCACTTTGTTAAGTACGGTCACACTCAACCCGAGAGGGCCTGCCGCTTATATTTGCCCATTGATTTTCGTGCGTTTATGGCTCCGTCCCAATAATGCAAATGTTGTTAACAAATTAGTTAAATACTATTATTATGATGCACTTGACCCTTTAATATTGACACAATATAAAACAAACGGACGACTCAGTACCGGCCATCGCGGCAGAAACAAGGCTAAGGAAGTGTCTCAATAATCAGGCCAATTAGTGCCTAGACTTTTGGCCGTACATAAATTTATGGATGGCCTGGGCAAGAATGGTTTTCATAAACAAGAAGGCCGCACAAATAAAAACTATTTGTACGTGATTTTTTATTTCTTTGCTTTTTGGAATGCTTTCGGCACGCAAAAGCTTCTCGTCAGCGGCCGCAAGACTTTGGGGTGCACAAATTACTAACAGTTTGAATTCTGCCATATTTTTTTGCTGCCAACGCGTCATTTAGGTTTAGCCATTTCTGATTTTTGGCTACTGACGGTCAAGAAGTTGAACTTACTGATAGTCTTGGAATTTTTATGTACCTTTTCGACAATTTTGCACACATATTCCTCACCTACGCCTCATTTTTCATTGCTCACTTACACACACGCGCGCACGTACACAGTTACACACACACACATACACACACCAGCGATTGGCCAATTTCTATAGTCGGGTATATGCATGCGATTTTACACTTATACTGCGGCGCGCTTTTGCGGATTTCTGTGTTTGCTTATTGTGTGGAACTCAGGCAAACACTATTTTAATATTTATACGGCTGGCCATTAAATTGTTTTGCAAAGCCAAACGTACGCAAGAGAGCACGAGAAAAATGGAGCGACTTTTTCCCCTGCCTTGCACACACACACGCACAAATTGAACACTGCGGTGCAGTGTGGCCGTCGAAGAGTAATCAAAAAATACTAACTATATTGTAAAAGATCCAAAAACACTTACTAAATATACTAAGCAATACACAAAAATTATTAGCCGGCCTTTGTTTTGAAGGAGAAAAACGTTTGAAGCACTCTACAGACACTTTTAATTTATTTCAATCTACTTTTTGCTTTAATCACTACTATCGTCTTGTCACACATTTGATGTCAAAGGGAACATCTGTATGTGCACTGACGCAATCAGCAATATTTTACACAAGGAATTAATCACTTTTCTTTTTATTGCAGTTTTATTACACCATTCTACTTAACACATTAGCCAAATATTAACAAAAATAAGGAAACTATTCTATATACAGGTGCATAATTTCTGCATTCTACTACTCCTCACCAGAATAACAGATTTTAGTATTTTATTAATCGTGTGGTTTCAGGAGTAATCGATAAGACATCGATAACAACAACGAAAACTACCGCTTTTCATCGATATTACATATATATTCGATTTCTTCACCTAAAGAATGATAATATCCATTAAAATATTGTTATTATAAACCAAAACATGCTTAAATATTGATAATTTTAATTTAAAAATGTATAGTCTTCAATTGATAGCTGAATATGTATCAGGTTATCGATCGTCAATTATTAGAATGAATATTTATTTAGATCATGATCAGCGAATTATTCCTCAAATTACAAAAATACCACAGCAGCCGAAATGATTATTTGCTTATGTTATTAAAATTAAGTAAGAAATAGTAAGTAATATATTTCAAATGTTTCCAAATTGAAAATTACCCATTTATCGATAAATTTGTTGTAATACAGAAAAGCGCCAATTATTGCCGTATTATTGAAACCAAAACCGAGTAGCACGTGGATTTGTTAGGGACGCTTCTTGACTATACTGTTGGACTCTGTTGAATGGATAAAATGGGCCGAATTAAGAGCAGTGACACTAAGAAGGAGGTAAGCCTTAAAAAAGTTAAGTCATACCTCAATTATAAAGTCGCCTATAACTGCAGACTTCGTCGATGGGTTCACAAAGCGACTACGATCAAGTAACTGCTGCTGTCACCAGCAGCGACGACGGCTTCGATGAACCAGAGCAAGGCACAGCGCACAAGCGTAGAGTCCCGCTCGTCCATAGCGAGGTGAAAAAAAAGAAATTCAAGCACATAGAAGCGAACGTAAAGCCTCCGACTTTGGAAGAAATAAAGGAGATTCGAGACACCCGCAACCTCTTTCATTCCAATCTGTTCAAGCTGCAGGTGAAGGAGATGCTGGAGGAGCTCCAGCTCAAAGCAAAATACAGCAACTACATTGAAAGTTGGATCGAGTCATTCACAGCTGCCGTACAAGAGTTCGAGGATGGACTGCTCGACAGCTGCCAGCTGGAAGTGCCGCTGCATCTGCCCAAGAAATCACTTAACTTCCAGTTTCTGGCTCCTACTTCAGGGCCGAAGCTGATTGGCGCTGCGGCCCAGGGGACCTTGTTGGGCCCCAAACTGGTAGTGGATGTGGCTCTGGAAATGCCCGAGAAATGCTTTCAAAAGGAGGACTATCGCAATATGGTCTACGATCAGAAGCGTGCCTTATACCTGGCGACGGTGGCCAGCAAACTGATGCAGCTACCAGCCTTTGCAGCGGATCAGTTCGCCTACAACTACCATGCAAATAATCCCCTGAAGCCCGTGCTAGAAATAACACCTGCCGCCAAGGTAGGCAAAAATCTGTCCATCCGCCTGTATATTACGCCGCCGGCGGATGCCTTCAAGTTGAGCCGCTTTGTACCCTGGAATAACAACATTAGGCCATCAGTCTTCGGCGACAAGTGGGATGGATCGGAAGTGCTACCTTCCACTCAGCACTACAACGCCAATGTGCTGTTCGATCTAACGCTGGCGGAGAACCACAAGTTGTTGCTGAGCACATTCAGTGGCCACCGCAACTTTCAGGAGGGACTGCTGTTGCTGAAGGTGTGGCTACGCCAACGCCAGCTGGATGTGGGCTTCAGTGGCTTCAGTGCGCACATTCTGGCCTCCTACATTGTGTACCTGAAGCAACATCGCTTGCTTCACCAGTCGAGCAGCAGCTACCAGGTAGCCCGCACCGTGTGGAACCAGCTGGCCAACAGTGACTGGACGCAAGGCATCACGCTGTGCCAACAGCTGCCGCACCAGCTGAGCACCCTAGCCGGCTACTACGATGTGTGCTTCATGGATGTCACAGGCCACTACAACCTGTGCGCCAACCTGCCGCTCGCAGTCTACAAAGCCATCTGTGCAGAGGCGAAGCTGGCCGTGGAGCTGTTAAATGACTTAAAGGTTAATAGTTTTTCGCATCTCTTCATGCAATCGTGCCCGTTGTATACGCGAATGGATAACCTACTCAAGTAAGTGACCCCGAATTCATATTAGTTGAAAGTCTATATTCATATGAATGTCCATTTCTTTCAAAGGATTACGAATCCCGCCAGCGTGGAGCAGCTCCTGCAGCTGCATGTCAAGCCACATGTCAAATACGACTACGCCAACTATTCCTTTCCGCAGTTGCTGAAGTTGGTAACAGAGTGAGTGATCGATCTTATGCTCCAAGGGTCAATAGAAACTAATAATTTGCCATTTATTGGATAGCTTACTGCAGAAGGGTCTGGGGCAGCGTGTCCATGCGATCGTGCCATTGGAAGTACCCTCCCAGTCCTGGACCGTGGACAGCAAGGCGCCGGCTGTTGGTCAGAGTCTGACGTTAGGCTTCATACTTGATCCAGAGCACGCCTACGAAGTGCTAGACAAGGGGCCAGCGACAAACGAGGATGCCGAAGGAGCTGCCGAGTTTCGCAAATTCTGGGGTGATAAATCCAATTTACGACGGTTCCAGGACGGCAGCATTACGGAAGCAGTCGTCTGGGCTGCCGCAACAGATGCCCCCAGCCAAAAGCGATTGATAGTGCGGCAGATAGTGTTGCATCTGCTGGAGCAACATCTGCAGCTCGATTCCAGCGACGTGCAGTACATTGCCAGTGAGCTGGATATTATATATTCCCTGACGCCTTCCTTCAAAGTGTCCAAGTTACAAACCAAGTTGAAATTGGCGCAGGAAACCGATGCGGAGGCACTGACCCCGCATGTCATCCACTGCTTCGATGCACTGGCTCGTCAACTGCACAGTCTCGAGGATCTGCCGCTCGACATAGTGTCCATATCTGGCACTTCACCCGTCTTTCGCTATTGCGAGCCTCAGCCCGTGTTGCCGCAGGCGCGTCTAGTGGCGGATCGCATGCACGCTGGCCACGTTCTCCATGTGGTCATTCAGCTGGGACCGAGTGGCAAGTGGCCGAATGAGTTGGGAGCACTGCGCAGCCTGAAGACCGCCTTCCTGATAAAAATCGGCCAGCAGCTCAAGGAGAAGCAGCACCTCCACTCCCATCTGTGTAAGGACGGCTTGTTGCTGCTAAAGCAGGGCTACTGCTTCCTCCTACAGCTGGCGCACACAAAAGAGCTGGCGCTGCTGATGCAGCATCAAACGGAACGCGGTGTGACTACCTATGTGGACAACCCAGCTAGCCGCGAGCTCGAGCGGCGCTACTACATACTGCCCCGCGTAAGTGGCGCGCTGCATGCGCTGCATCAGTCACACAGCACATTTGGGCCCACCGTGCTCATTGCTAAGCGCTGGCTGGCCACACAGCTGCTGGACGATGGCCTGTGGCCATCGATAGCTACAGAGCTGCTGGTAGCACATCTGTTCCAGCAGCGACAAACACCATACACAACTGTCACCCCGCAAACTGGCTTCATTCGCTTCCTGCAGCTACTGGCTCACAGCGACTGGGGCAGCGAGCTGTTTCTGCTCAACTTCAACAATAGCTGGACAGGTGAGCTGCCTGGAATCCGCTCTGTGGGCCACTTCACTGACTATTTTTGCTTTTTGCCTTTGCAGAGCAACAAATTGCGGACTTGGAGCACAGCTATCGCAGCGAGCGCGACAGCTATCCAGGTCTGTGTCTGGCCACGGCCTACGACCAGCAGCATGCAGGTCGTTTGTGGACTACAGCAGACTGCCCCAACAAGCCAGTGTTGGCTCGGGTCACGGTCTTGGCGCGCCACGCACTGCAGCTTATCGAGTCGAGTCTGTTGTCGCCGAACATCGGATTTGTGCGGCCAGCCCAGTTGTTCATGGCGTCCGGCGATGGCTATGACTTGGTCATAGAGCTTAAACCAGATCTGCTGCCCAACACGCTGTGCTACGATCTCGGGTCGTCATTTGTGCCTTTCCGCCAGCGCAATTACCGCTTGCCGCTAGCGGGCAGTGACCAGTTGGCCAGGATTGTGGAGCAGCTGAGAGTAAGTTGCACTGGAAACTCGTGGTAAAGATTAACATTTTATTTGCTCTCTTTCAGTCGGCCTATTCCGATTACGCGGCCTTCTTTTACAATCCTCATGGCGGCAAGGAGTTGGCCATTGTGTGGCGGCCCGCCTCTGAATTTGCCCCCAAGCCCTTCAAGGTAAACGAACTACAGGCGTCCACGCCTTGCTCAAATAAAAGAGTCCAGGTGGTGAGGGATACGCTCATCGAGGACTTTAAGTTGCTGCTCAAGGACTTTTTTCTGCGCGCTTGCACACCGGATCAACTGAAGCGGGAGCAGCGCAGTCACAACAAGCCCAAGCGTTATTTCAACGACCACAGTGAGCCGGACAGGACGCTAAAGAAGAAAAAGGGGCTAGCATCTAATCCAACTAACCCAAAGAAACGCCTGAAGAAGAGCAAATCATTAAGTGCATTATCTTAATTTGTAATAATATAGTTGGACCACTAAAATACATAAAATTCAAATTAGACTAAATTGTAAAACAAGAAAAATATTGTTTGAGTGACCAACGTGTGGAAGGATTGCTGTTACAAATCCTCCTCCTCCTCGCTGTCCTGGCCCTCCTTCGAGTGCCGCTTTTTTGTCCGCTTCTCCTTGTAGAACGAATTAGCAATAGTAAACTTTGGTACAATTATTTTAGACTTGAATCGGCTTGAGAATGGACTGTGTTGTGTCTTACGCAGAGATAGCTCAGACTTTTTCCTCTGCAAGAGGCTAGTCTTGGACAGCAGGCTTTGGCTGGATCGTTTCACTTCGAGATCCGATGTTCTCCCCTTGATTTTTGTTCGCGAATTGGTCTGTGTTTCTGCGGTGCGTGACCTGAAAGTGGCTTTAGTCCGTGTTTGGCAACTGCAATTTTTCTTATCCGCATAATGTTTGCCTCTGCTATCAATCGACTTGTGTTGGTGGAGTCCACTGGTCGATGTCGCAATGCTGTAGTGTATCGGATATGGTGCAGTGGACTTGGACTTGGACCAAATAAGTTGCTTAGATAAGTTCGCCACAATTTGTGAGGGCTTTCCTTCCATTTCAATGTCGTTCGGCGAGGTAGGAGCAATGGGATTGGGCGCCATGAATGATTGCATTGTGGGAAACTGCGTTGGTCCACAATTGCCAAAAGCATTAGAATTGAGTGCATTGAACATGGAAAGGAGAGGATGATTGGGAAGCATTCGATTGTAACTAAATTGACGTATATCCTCAGTCCGTCTTATGTCCTGCTGAACAATCACATACATCTCGTTGCCCACAAGAACGGGGGCTGCGGAAGAATAAAAGTAGGAAGTCAGTTGTGCTAGCCCCTCGTGAGGAACTGCTGCATAGCTCACTATGTATTGCTGGCGCTGATTCCTCGTGCACACTAAGGAGTTTCGTGACTGTGTGATTATTGGCCATTCTTCGACTGATAAATTTGGTAAAAATAAAAACAATAAATTTAAAATTTTCTGTTTGTAAAAACGTTTTTGCTTAATCTGCCTTTATATGCTTACGTAAAATATACAGAGTGCTTAGAAAAAGAAAAAAAAAACACTCCGACTGCTAATTATTAGAATTATCGGTCGAAATACTATCAAACATTGAATCTGCCTACTTCTAGTTGCCTATTCTACTATCCCGATACAGCTAGCTTCGGATCGATTCGTCTTTTAAGCTGGATGGAATGATGCCGGGGGTCAGAATTTCTTTATCCTTATTTCCGAAATCAGGATACAATTTCGCCGTTTGACCCAACGGCGTGCAAAGTCGTCCAGAGAAATCCAAGCGCTTGTTCGATTGACTCCGTTCGGCAGAGCTAATAATGTCCAGCAACGAGCTGCAAAAAAATTTAAACTTGTTTTCATTCCAAAGGCAAACACTGACTCTGCTATCTGAGAACATACCGCTGTCCACAGCTGGACATGCGTCGCTTGCTGGCTTTTAATATGCTGTTGGAAGAACTGCTGAGGCTGTTGATCGCCTCAAGGCGTTCGGGTGACAGGGGCGACTCAGTATAGGAGCGCATGTGGGCAACGCCTTGTTCCGCTTTGTTGGTGGCATCTCCGTAGGCCGCGCGCAGGCTTTGCAGACTTTCCAGCAGATTCTTGTGATGCGGTGTATGTGCATTGAGCAGAATTAGCTGCTCCAGTTCTCTGTAGAATAGTCTATACTGATCCTTGGTCTTGCTTACCTTCAGGCTGCAAGTGTTCAAATAGTTGAATGCAATTTGAATATAAATAGAGAATGGGTGTTACGTACCGTGCGTTATTTGAATTGCTAAAGGGCAGCAAGTCGCCGCGGGATGCGCTCTTGTATAGCTCGTGGATTTGCTGTTGGCAGCGTACCTCGTCCTGTTTGTCCATATCCTCCTTCACTATCAAATGCAGAAAGTGTGGCAGCCAGGTTAGCTGACGCTGCAAATTGAATATAATGGTAGCATTTGCGGTGCGGGGAAAGTAGCGTGGCAGACGCCTCCATAGATGCTCTCCTTGAGCGCTTTTGCTTTTGGGCTTCGTCTTTAGGGGCACCAAGCGCGACATCTTAAGCAGCTGGCCCAGCTCTGGTATGCGGTAGTCGGAGACACGTCCACCGGGTCCATCGGTAATTGAGGGCGCCTCGTCCATGGCCGAGCGCGCAATGGAAAGGGAGTGCACAAAGATCTCGCCGCCACGGGCGGACAGCATGTGACTGGTTGTCTTGGTGCCCGTTTTCCGGGGCACCTCCAACAGTACAGAGCGGCCGTTCAATAGAAAGTTGATCAGGCAAGAGCTGGGCCGTGAGGTGACGTCTACGGGCGTAACATTGTATTGGCCCACACACGGTTGCAGATCAGCAGAGCCACAGCCACGCGGCGTGCACCATTTAAGTGTGACTGTTTCGTAGGCGGTCCCTGGCTTTATGCTGGTAGTGAAATTGAAGTCCGGTCCACAAACCTTTGTATGGGCCGCACGTTCGTGCAGTATTTCCACGTCGTAGTTAGCGCTAGAGTTGGCATTCTGTTCCTCTTTCATAGGTATGTTGGTCACCGTGGTGCTGGCCAGATCGTAGTGGCCCATTATGAGGTGCAATAGCTTATCCGAAATGTCCGGTGCCTTGACTGTGTGTATTTCAACGTTAAGAAACGGAGATATTTCGAGCAGGCTTCGGTTAGTCACCAGGGAATCTATTCCCAATGGCACAATGTTTAGAATAACTAGATGACAGTGATCTATCTGCAATCCCTTTTTGGCGGCTGGGGCAACCAATGCATTTTGTTGCAGCAGTACCGTATTAAATATGTCTTCCAAGCCTAAGAAAAATGCAATCGGGTAAGTAAATTGCTTTTAATAAATGACCAGATGACTCAACTCACTTTTCATGCTAGTATTATCCCGCGCCGATGTGATGCAAATGACTCGACCCTCATTGGCGATTTGTGTGCATCCGAGATGAGCCGCTTGGAGTTGTTCATCCGTTGGCTCGGCCAGTGCCTCGATGGCAGCCCGCAATCCATGTATGACCGAATAGTCGGATGATTGCGGAATGCTGCGCGATGGCACGCTTACCATCATCATGGCGTTGGAGACATGCGACATATTTTGAGTGCTTGGGCTCCAGGTGTTGACTATATGTGCCGCCGTGTCAGAGACAATGAATCGCACATGTTTTTTGCCAGGAAACAGGTCCCAAACAATGCGGCAATACTCTATGGATGACTCCACAGCACACGTCCATAAACTCTTGCTTAGCTGAGTTCCAACTATGGAGCTGCCGCTGGCTGCCGAGTCGAGCACCGGCTTGCCTTTTAGATATTCCATCGATATGTATTGCTCACTGGAGATGCTGAAATAGCGAGTGTGATCCAACACAAATATTGTTTTTTGGTTACGCTCAAACATGGTTTCCTGCTTAATTCAAAATTTCCAGCTAATTCGAATAAAATGTTAAGCTGCAAAATGTTTGTGGACAACAGGTGATGCAATAGTGATGTGCTACATTTCGATATCACGATAACGATTACAGAAGGCCAAAACTAGTCAAAGTTACCATCTCTTATAAATTGCTTGAGAACGAGAACTTAAAATCCAAAAAGCACTTAAATGCTTTTTTTTGCTTTGCCAATTTTTTTTAGAGTAATTCCTAAGACAAACTTTTATTAATGTGTGATAATTGGCTTGTAACTAGAATGCTTGATTGAATAATAAGAGTCAAGTAGCCTCTGAATATGTATATTCTTTATTATGCGAATTCACACATATCAACACATATAAATTATTAAAATAAACAGATATAAATGAGTCTTTGATACATTGCATACGAATTATTATGGATTGTTTTCAGAATCTGTTCACCCTGTCCTAGGCTAATCGTTGATTAATGCTATTCGATACATCGTAGAAACAATCAGTAAACTTGTATATCGATGTGCTTCTTACATCACTACTAGAATCACGTTGTCGGATGTGGGTTTGAAAAAAATCTCGTACAATTATTATTTTAGTATATTTCGAGCATTTATTGTGACAAAATTACGTTTTGAGTGGGTGTCAACATTGTCAACACGAATAACATAGCAACATGTCATGGTTATTGGGTAGAAATCGTCAGCAGCCGACGGAGCTTAGCGGTGGAGCAGATGGACCTGAGAAACCTGAGGGTCAAACTGCCGGCGAACGTGGTAACGACACGCAACTTACGAAAGCCGAGCGCAAGGCCATGGAGGCCTATCGGTTTGATTCCTCAGCTCTGGAGCGGGCCGCAGACGCAGCCAAAACACTCGAGCGCTCAAGTAAGCTTACATTCAAAAATTTCATCATCGGTTGCACGCATTGCATAACCGATGGTACAATGCTGTGCATGGGTGTGTGTATTGACGATTGAATGACTTGTTTCAGGACATGCGCGGGAGGCTCTGGAATTGTCGAAGATGCAGGAGAGCACACGTCAACAGGAGTATACCACCAAGGTGAAGGAATATGAGGCGCATATCGAACAGGCCAAAGTGGAGCAGAAGCGCATTGATCACGAGGAGCGACGGAAGACACTTATCGAGGAAACCAAACAGCAGCAGCAACGTGCGCAGTACCAGGATCAATTATCGCGCAAGCGTTATGAAGACCAGCTGGTGCAGCAACAGCGAGTCCAGGAGGAGAATCTCCGCAAGCAGGAGGAGAGCGTGCAGCGGCAGGAGGCAATGAGGCGTCAGACCATTGAACATGAAATTGAAATGAAGGAAAAAAATCGCCTAAAGCTGCTTGAACATGAGCTGCGGGCTAAGGCACGCGTGGATCGCGAGAATCGCGACCTTAACCTGGAGAAGATTCGCCTGAAAGCACAAGAACATCGTACCACAGTGCTGGAGGGTATACGGTAAGTTCTCTGTGCAATTGTAAAGCTGGTGATTTTACCTAATTAATATTAATTAATAGCACCGCTGGCTCAGTGATTGGTGCCGGCGCGGAGGCGATGTTGACCGACTGGGATAAGGTATTGACTGCTGCCGGTGGATTGTCGTTGCTTGCCCTGGGAGTGTACAGTGCGAAGGGGGCAACGGGCGTGGTATCGCGTTACATTGAGGCCCGCATTGGCAAGCCAACGCTAGTAGGTGAAACCTCACGCTTTGCATTTCTGGATGCAATAAAGCATCCGTTGAACTATATAAAACGGCTGCGCTCGAAGCCTACGGATGCCCTGCAAGGCGTTGTTCTGAACCCTAAGCTGGAAGAACGATTGCGCGACATTGCGATCGCCACGAAAAACACGCGCATCAATCGCGGCCTCTATCGTAATGTGCTGATGCACGGGCCACCTGGAACTGGCAAAACAATGTTTGCCAAAAAGTTAGCCGAGCACTCTGGCATGGATTTCGCTATTATGACTGGTGGCGATGTTGCGCCCATGGGCAAAGAAGGTGTCACAGCCATACATAAGGTATTTGACTGGTCGAATACCTCGAGGCGCGGCCTTTTGCTGTTTGTTGACGAAGCCGATGCCTTTCTGCGCAAACGCTCGTCGGAGAAAATTTCTGAGGACTTGCGTGCAGCATTGAATGCGTTCTTGTATAGGACATCGGAACAGAATCCTAAATTTATGCTTGTACTGGCCTCAAACACGCCGGAGCAGTTTGATTATGCAATCAATGATCGTCTGGACGAGATGGTGGAGTTTACGTTGCCCGGCCTTGAAGAACGAGAGCGTTTATTACGCCTCTATTTCGACAAATATGTCCTACAGCCAGCAGCATCGGGAGCAAAGTAAGTACACTGCCTATTCAGATCACTTCGATCGGTTGCTAACCCATAATTTGCAGACGCTTTAAGCTGGACACATTTGATTATGGCAAGACATGCGTTCAAATGGCACAGATGTGCGAAGGCATGTCGGGTCGTGAGATATCTAAATTGGGTGTCGCTTGGCAAGCTGCTGTATACGCTTCCGAGGATGGTATGCTAACTGAGAAAATGGTTCTAGACAGATGTAGGGATGCTGCACAGCAACACAAACAAAAAGTGAGTCGTCAACATTTTCTCCAATAACCGATAAAACTAAAATATTTCAATTCTTGCAGATGGCCTGGCTGTCTGAGCAGGAGCGAGCTGATCATAAATCAATAACTGGGGGGTCTGAGACCCCTAAACCACCGCTAACACTTACTGCCAACAAACTGTGAGTTGGATAAGCTGGATCTGTCTGTTGACTAGCATTCAAAATTTGTTTAGTTTTAAAAGTGGACTAAGATGTAGTGTAAATCGCGAATAGCTTTTACTGTTCAGAGAATCCTTTAGTGTGTGTATATACCTTGCAGGCATCTACACAAGCATTTACTTCTGTACAACAAGCATTGAGTCTTGCTGCGACTAGACATACAATTAAGTTTAACTTACTGACAATTGTATCGTTACAAAGCATTGCATTTTAATTCGTGTACAAAGTATAAGACGACTGTTGCATCAGCAATTTAGGCTTTGTATATAGTTTTAAAATTGATGCCAATTGCTTAGAACAGCAATTTTCAATTGGCAGCGCTAGCCCTGTGAGAGATTTATATTAAACTTCTCGCTGGCGTTGCCACAAATTCTAATTTGGCCAGTGATTCCCACACATTAATTGATTTATAGAAAAAATAAATAAAAAGATTGTTAAATTATTTGAGTCATTTAATTTAATGGGCATATTAAGAGCTATCGGACAATATGGATTATCTAAAAAAGACACCTTCAAAAAGAAGTTATCGTATAAAAAATATATATATACTGTAAGCTTTATGGACAATAAAAGTTGTAAGCTTTACCCGGAGTTAATTGGAAAATTGGGACATCAAATTGATTTCAATCATGGTTCGTGTCTCGGCTCTGAAATACTAAGACTTGTTGCATGTTTATTAGTGGTGAGTTACTGCAGTTCATTAATCGATATCAAACTTAAATTTTAAACTCCAGTGTAACTGTAATTGTATTTTATTATTATATTATTGTATCGTTTATATTGTGCTAGCAATGAACCTTCAATTTCACTTGAAACTCTTGCTATCCAATAATTTCAAAGCTCTAATTTGTAATACGAAGACTATCACTAACTTGAACATCGATAAGCAAATCAGTAATGCTAACATCGATAGTATAGATATTGGCTCTTTTGCTGTGAATCCCACAGTTCCTTTTGCCAGCCCCACAAATAAAGCGAGAATTACAACTGAAATTTAAACTACAGCTCATGTATTTAATAGCTTTTTCGCCAATCGGTTAAATACATGAATCATTTATTTAAGCATGACATGGAGGAGAGCAGTTTGAATTTAATTTTCCATCTGAGTTGAATAAAATTTCTTATACGTTCATCTGTATGAATTTCTTGTAGGCATATAAACACATTTCCAACAAGTCGAAGTGAAGTTATGTGCGGCTTGAACAAAAGTAGTTTTGGCTGCTTAGGAAATGCTTGCGATACTCTGCATACAATACAGTATACAGCTAACACGGGTCTTAAAGATTGCACACTTGCTTTCATGAATCTTCCTCATTTTTCTGAGATGCAATTCTCTTACATTCTTCTCTTAGTTTTACACCAGCGGCTTTCCGATCGGTTCGGTCTCCTTGCTCCTCTTTATCTTCATTCTCCTGGGACAACTTCATGCAAAGATCCTTCAAATTTTGGAAATTAGACTGCTCTGCCAATTTTTTGCATTTTTCTTTCTGGGCCATTTCCTTGCACTGTTTCTTAATATCCTTCTGTTTTTTGTTTTTGCCTTTTGCAGCTTTTCCCTTTTTAGCTAATTTTGCGCACTTTTCCTTTTCACCCATTGCCTTGCATTTCTTCATTAACATCTTTGCTTTATTCTTTTTAGCTAATTGAGCGCACTGGCCTTCTAGGCGCTTTGCTTTCTTTTCCTTCTCTGCCTTTCCTTTTTTGCTTTTGCCTTGTTTGCTTCCGCCTCGCCCTTTCTTTTCTTTCTTTGCCAATTTAGCGCACTCTTTTTCTTCTGCCAATTCCTTACGCTTTTTTTCTTTCTTCTTTTCTTCTTTTGCTATTTTAGCGCATTCCTTTTTTTCTTCAGATTCTCTACGCTTCTTTTCCAGCGCTTTCTCCTTTTCCTTCTTTGCCAATTTAGCACATCCTTCTCGTTCTGCCAAGGCTTGGCACGCTTTATCAAGTTTTTCCTCAGTCTTTCCTTTTTTTGCTTTTGCCTTGTTTGCTTTCGCCTTGTTTGCTTTCGCCTTGTTTGCTTTCGCCTTGTTTGCTTTCGCCTCGCCCTTTCTTTTCTTTCTTTGCCAATTTAGCGCACTCTTTTTCTTCTGCCAATTCCTTACGCTTCTTTTCCTTCTGCTTTTCTTCTTTTGCTATTTTAGCGCATTCCTTTTTTTCTTCAGATTCTCTACGCTTCTTTTCCAGCGCTTTCTCCTTTTCCTTCTTTGCCAATTTAGCACATCCTTCTCGTTCTGCCAAGGCTTGGCACGCTTTATCAAGTTTTTCCTCACTCTTTCCTTTTTTGCTTTTGCCTTGTTTGCTTTCGCCTTGTTTGCTTTCGCCTCGCCCTTTCTTTTCTTTCTTTGCCAATTTAGCGCACTCTTTTTCTTCTGCCAATTCCTTACGCTTCTTTTCCTTCTGCTTTTCTTCTTTTGCTATTTTAGCGCATTCCTTCTTTTCTTCCGATTCTCTACGCTTCTTTTCCAGCGCTTTCTCTCTTTTCCTTCTTTGCCAATTTAGCACATCCTTCTTGTTCTGCCAAGGCTTGGCACGCTTTATCAAGTTTTTCCTCATTCTTTCCTTTTTTGCTTTTGCCTTGTCCCTTCTTTTTTTCTTTTTTTGCCAATTCCTTACACTTTTTGTCCTGTGCTTTCTTTTTTTCATTCTTTGCCAATTTCTCACATCCTTCTTTTTCTGTCAATTCCTTACACTTTTCTTTTTCCGCCTTCTTCTTTTCCTTCTTTTCTTTCTTTGCCAATCGAGTGCATTTTTTCTGTTCTGCCAATTTTTTGCATTGTTTTTTCATTTTCCTTGCTTTATCTCTCTTTTCTAATTCTGCGCACTTGTCCTGTTCGACCAACGCTCTGCACTTGAATAGTTTTGCTTGCCTGTCACATTCCGCTTTTTGCTCGGCAGACTTCTTGCCATCTTTTTTCTGAGCTTTGGCCTTCTTCTGCTTTTGATCCTTTTTCTGCTTTTGATCCTTTTTCGGCTTATCCGTACCCTGCGATTTCGCCTTTTTCTGCTCAGCTGCGCTCAGTTCCTTTTTGCCTTTCTCTACACAATCTTTTTCCACTTTATCCGCTTTACAGGGTGCATTGGACTTGCAATTGGCTTTCGCTATCTTGGCCAAATTTCGGCAATGTTCTTTGAGCTCTTCAAAAGTGGTCATTATTTTGCCCTGTTTGCTAGAGGTCTTTTCATCTGTGTCTTTCTTGCAGCTTTGTTTATCGCTTTCATCTTGAGGCTCTTCTTCTTTTTCTATGTCGCACTTATCGGAATCATCCTCTTCCTCCAGTGCTTTGCATTTTTTTTCGAACTGTTTCTGTTTTTCCCTTCTTTTTCTTTGTTCCTTGGCACGTCGTTTACGCTCTTCTTTTTCGGCTATTTCTTTACATAACTTTTCCTGCTTCTTCCTTTTCCTTTCTCTTTCCTGCCGTTCTTTGTCTAAGCACTCCAACGTTCGCTCAAGCTCTTTGCTTTTTTTTTGGTTCTTTTCTTTTCTCTTCCGTAATTTCTCTTCTTCAAAAACCTTCGCACACTCTGCTCTCATTACTTGTTCTCTGCACATCTCGTCGTGTTCTTCCTTAGCCAACTGTTTGCACTTTTCTCTTAGGCACCTTTCTTCCTCATCTTTGTTCGTGATGCATTTTCCTTTTTCGTTTCCCTTATCACCATCTTTCTTACTATTCGCCTTACGGGACATCTCCCTATACTGATGTCTGAGGCGCTGTGGACCTGTGGTGGAGGCCGCCACCTTGGGTTTATTCCTTACCATGTGAGCTAAACTTCTGCACTGATCCTTCAGTTCTTGGAGCCTGGACAAAACCTCACATTGCTTCTTGAAATGTTCTTTTTCGTTTCTAATTTTGTATAGGTGACTAAATATGTCGTATATATCGCTATCAATCTGATGATCAGTCTCTGCTTGTAGCTTGGATGATTGATCGGACGCATCATACTGGGCCACCTCCTTAACGTTCCGTTCAAGCTGCTCCTCTCCACTAGCAACTCTGGGTGTCTTCTGCATTGACTTAGCTCTAACCAGTGCTTTGCATTGCCTTTTCCAAATATGCTGCTGCTTTTTCTGTTTATCCTGTTTTATATTTGCTGAACCTGCTGAATCTTGTATGTCCTCCGTCACTTCATCGCTCTGATGTTCTTCTTTACCATCCTGCTTTTGACTTAGCTCTTGGCATATCTCAACAATGGCTTTCGCCTCTTTGTTTAAATCTTCGAGCTCGACCAAATTAGCATTCGGGTGCTTTTGAACCAAGCTTTCACAACTAACTTTCAGGTTCTCGAGTTCGTTCAGCATTTCGTTGCTCTGTTGAAGAACCAGCTCCCTTCGCCTTTGTGAAAGCGATTCCAAATCCCGATGTCTAAGATCATCGACATAGAAGCGTTGGCAATACGCTCGGTATTTTCGTGGTGCGGTCTTGCTTTGGAACGGCAGCTTTCCCTTCGCAGCAGCTCTACTTTCGTTATGCCCGCGAACAGGGCCTTTTACATTTGAACTCTGGCTACCTATGGGTGGGGGAGAATGGCTGAGTGTAAAATTAAAGCTTCCCTCAACTCTAGTGATCCAACTTACGACCAACAGTGTCGTCGGTTAGGTCTGTGGAGACTGTTCGCGTGTTGATTTGGCAGTTGTCCAGCCTTTTCCTGAGCCCATTGCAAAACAAGGAGTTGCTAAACGTGATTACTGGCTGCATGCAAGAGTTGCACGACCTTGCTAGCGCCTGCGGATTACAGCTTACAACAGTTCGTGTAAACATGTTCAGGCCGGCTGTAAAATAAAATTATGGCTTTTTACTAAAAATTTTGAGGTCTGGCCCAGACTATACTCAAACAAACAATGATATTTAAAATCCTGCTAAATAACTTTCAGGCGTTACCTAGCCTACTATATCACCTGTCTCTCAACTGCTCCCATGAATACATATTCGTTCGTTTTATATATATAAATACCCAAGTTGGCAGAGATATAGTTATAGACAAAGTTGTAGGCTGCTGCTACACCTGAAATACATCTCAGCTTAAAGCATATGACTATTGTGATTTATATAGAAATATATGTCTATTGTGTCTATTGCGATTCATTCAGGAAAAGAACTGCAAATAATGAGAACTATGCGCATTTCAACGTAGAAAACTTATTTATTGAGTATTGCTCTTTTTCACTTCTACCTTCATAGGGCTGGCCGTGCTGGCTAACTGCAAGCTGCTTTTTGAGTATTTATTTCCAATAATCCCATTAATGATCACTATTTCAATATTGTTATAATTATACTTTTTATTTAATTTATATAGTCAATAAAACAATTCCAGAGTCAAAAGAATTACTATCATAATAAAAAATTTGTAAAAGAAATTTTTATATTAAAAAGGTAAAAATAAGTTAAGCATAGTTCATATGCTTCATTTCGTCTTCTTGTTATGAAAACGGCTATTTACTGGAACTGGGCAAGAGTGTTAGGCATTGAGTGCCTTAAACTAGTCCTTCATCTGCTGTCCTAACGGCTTAGTGCTTTTTTGGTTTGGTCAAGGAAGATTTGTTCTTTGACGATTTCTTTGATTTCGAGAGTTGTATATTTAAGTTCTTAGCTTTCACCTCCTTAATCCTCCTAGCTGTATGTAAATTGCGCAATTTCTTAGCCTTTATTAACCATTCGTCAACTTTGGTAATCGAATTGACTTTTTCCTGGGGGTTTTCAGATTTTGTCGCTCCGGTCTCAGGGTTGTTCGGCTTGGATAACAGTTCCTTCTCTTTATTGGAGCTCTTGGAATTATCCTTCGCATCCTCAAGTGTTGTTTGCCCACTAACGTTCTGACTGACTTTTGATTCAATTGAGCATCCCATATCATTGTGGGAGCTATTGGATTTATCCTTTGTATCCAATCCACAGTTAATAGATGTACTTGATTTCGACTTAGGCATACTTTGAGTAGGCTTGTTCTCAGGAATGTTTTCTTCAACTTTCGAACTTGTTTCCTTTAATATATTTTTCTCTAGCAAACTCCCACCTTTTAAAGTATATTCATTTGATCTGCCTTTTTTAGATCTTTCAAGAGATTCTGGGACAGATATTTTGGATTGATTAAGTGCTTTTTGGGCTTGGCTTTTGCCTTCGTTGGTTTCACTGAATCGCCCAAATCCGGATTTTCTTTTTCTGTTTTGGGTCTTAGTTTCCGCTAGTTCGTTATCAGTTTTTCGATTGTTTGATTCCGCTCGACCTGAATGCGTCTTCCAAAAAATGCGTTTGCTATCCCGGCTCGAGGAATTTTGCTTAAGTTTGTATAATTTGCTTTTGCTTTGCTCTTCCATGCGGTCAGCTTCGAGCATAGTTTGATTTCTTGCAAGTTCTGCTTCCTCTTCCGACTGAAATCTTTGATCACTTGTAATCTCATCACCCTGGCTTTGATTTCCATGGTTCTTTTTTGATATTTCATGCCTGATAACTGGTGAGTTTCCATCGTTTTTGCCGTGCAACCTAGGGTGTAATCTGTGGAAAGTCTCGTTACCCATCAGATATTGAACAATTCTCTGAATAGATGACCCTTCCTTATATAAGCCCGAATTAGTAAAGGCATTTGCTCTGCTTGCGAGTGTCTCTTCACTCGGGTTCAACTTTTCATTATCTTGAGACTGATTTATGTTCGTTAAGTTCGTTTTTGATGAACGCTTAGAGACTGTCTTCACTTGTGTTGGGCACTCAACACCTTTAGGATATCGACCATTTCCAATTATTTTAACATTGGTCGGTGAGTTAATCTCTTTATCGTTCGAGCTCGTAAAGTCCGCTTTCGTTTTGGATGCCTTTTGCTTTTGCTTAGCAATATTGAGATTTGCTTCCGGCTTCTTTAGCAATCCCTTTTTGAACCGTTTTTTGAATTCACATTCAGAGCCAGTTTTATCTTTATGAACGTATCGGATCATTGGAGCCGCTGGACGATAATACAGAAACCTATTGGATAAATGCGTGTAAAGAGGACGAGACAACCGCCAATAAAGCATATTAAAAATTGTGTCCGCTTTTTTCAGTCCAAACCTAAACTACGGAAATTAAGAGCTCTAAGAACAAACTTTAAATTTGGGCCGACCAAATAAATTTATTGTTTCTTCTAACACCATATATTACATGCTTTTTGAACGATGACCCAAGGCTTACTATAATCTACAAACTAACATTTTACAGGATTGTTGGTATTCCTAGGCTGAACATGTATCATCACTTTGATAGCGCCATCTAAGCCATCACGAGCTGTCTCGAATGCTTTCTGTGTCTCAGTAATATCGAAATGGTGGGTCACAAGCCGCTTCACATTCACTCTACCAGAGGCCACTAGGGCCAAAGCGGCTGCATAGCTATAATTATGGAGAATTTGTTAGCCATAACTTTAAATAGATACTGAAGTTTCTACTTACTCATTGCAGTAACGGAAGACACCCCGAATGTCAACCTCTCGAGCCAAGGCATTGAACAGAGGCAGCTTCATTTCGGGCGGTCCCATGCCCACGATGACTACAACACCGCCAGATCGTGTAGCCTGCAAGACATATCAGAATGCAAATAATCCCAGTTTTCACATCATATTGCAGTGTAGCTCTTACAAAGATCGCCAATCGTGTGGTGCTCTCCGCTCCACAGCAGTCGATTGCCTTATCAGGCTCAGCGCTCATTAGCTGACGCACGCGATCCACGACTTCTTCCGCGGTCTCATCTTTATTTAGCAGCAGCGTATGAGTAGCGCCCAGCTCTTTGGCAACATCCAGACGCTGCTGCACCAGATCCGTAATCAAAATCTCCGTGGCGCCCAAAGATTGTGCGACCTATCAACAAAAATATTTCGTTTAGTTGACAAGACGGATGAGTATTTGCTTACCAATAGCGTAACCAGTCCGATGGGACCTGCGCCGAGGATGAGCACCTTGGAGCCCAAGCCCACGCCAGCACGACGGCAGGCATGTACGCCCACGGACAGAGGTTCCAGTAAAGCACCCTCCTCCATGGTGACATGATCGGGAAGCTTGAAGCAAAAGTCCGCTGGGTGCTTATAGAAGCGGGTCAAATTGCCATTGTAGGGAGGCGTGGCACAGAAAGCCATATCGGGGCACAGATTGTAGCTGCCCTGCTTGCAGTGATCGCACTTGTAGCAAGGCACGCCTGGCTCAATGGCCACCCGATCTCCCACAGCCAGATTCTTGACTTTGCTGCCCACTTTGGCGACCACTCCTGCACTTTCGTGGCCAATTACCATGGGCTCGGTCACCACGAAGTGGCCGATGCGACCTTTGGTCAAGTAATGCACATCAGATCCACAAATTCCGACGCTATCCATTGCCACCAAAACCTCTGCGAAGTGGATTTATTCAAAAATTAATATAATTATTATTGGTATAGTTTTATTTAGGACTCTCACCTCCTGGGGAAATATTCGGAATTGGCCGTTGCTCCTAAATATAGAATTGGAAAGTTTATTAGGTCGAAGTCTTATTTATGCTGGTTTGTCGATTTGTCGTACCAAACGCATGTTATCAATGCCGTAAAGAACAGCCGCGAGGTTATCCTTAGCCAGCTCTGCTTCCTCTTGCAAGATCAGCAGCCACGGTCAGCCCAATTAATAGTACACAACTTACTATCGCAGACTTACTTACCATTATTGTTATCAGTGTGGTTACAAGCAACACGCCGCATGGGAATATGGCAGCTCACACTTTTTTCCCACTGTCTACTGCCAAACGAGGGAGTGCAGGCTCTGGCACACCCTCGCGGAGCTTTGCAGCAGATTGCAAGAGTGCGCATAAAGATGTTCATGTTTGATACTTACAATTTTAAAGTGTGGCCAGATGAAGTTACTTTAATATTGCCGTAAGCTCAGCAGCATTGAACTGTCAACTGTGACAATCGCTATCGAGCCTGCCTTGATTCTTCGTGGTACTTATTTTTGAAGTGAAATATATCGAACTGATAGAAGTTATGGATCCAGACTCGACGACTAGTATTAGCCGAAGGCTTTACACAACAAGCTTAGGTATTTTACCCAAACTCCTTATATTGGTACACAAAAAAATTTAAATAACTGCTTAAGTATTACTCCTAATGGTGGTATATATTGGGGATCTTGACATTGCTGGGTTATCCTCTGTAGAAATAAATATCTTATCGATCCCATCAGCTGTGAGCTATATAAATATTGAAATATTCATAATGTACTTATCGCAACTCATTATTAATAAATAATTCAAAGCAAAATTGATTGATTGTTCACTAAAAACGTTCATTTTAATTTTCTTGATAAAACGGTATGAATGAGGGAAATAGTTATATATATGTATATTATTTAGGCGCTAGACTTAGTCCTTAGATCAATAGCTTTTTTATTGGATGACACACGGCATTTAATCTCGGTCTTTAGATTTTTTTTGGGTTCTGAAAAGAAAGAATACTTTGCGCAAAGTATGAAGTTAGCAAATTGTTAATGACTTACAAATAACCTAATAGCTTCGACATTGCTCTTTTATGATGTCAGTCAGTATTATCAGCAAAAACAAATATATACGTATGTATATACGTAGCCAAGTGTGTATATTATATTTTTATACCCTGAACCCATTGAAAATGGGAATTCAGGGTATAATGGTTTTGTGAAAATGTATGTAACAGGCAGAAGGAGGCGTGGCAGACCACATAAAGTATATATATTCTTGATCAGAACGACAAGAGAAATTGTTTAAGCCCTGTCCGTCTGTCCGTCCGTCCGTCCGTCCGTCCGTCCGTATGAACGCACCGATTTCCTAAACTACAAAAGCTAGAGACTTGAAATTTAACATGAATACTCGTGTATACCATACGCTGAACAAGTTTATCATAAATTATCGAAAAGTCATCCCATTTTCTTATTATCGATAAAAATCGATAATTCGACTTTGTTTTCCAAACGTAACTCTGTAACCGTAAAAGCTAGAAACTTCAGATTTGCGGTGTATGTTACTGTAATGAATGCGCACATTTTGGCATTTTTCGATTTTGGATACCGGCCCCCATTTCCCCAAAATTTGCAAATTTCTCCAAAAGTCGTATATCAAATACTAGAGACTTGTGCTTTGGCAAATACACACATATGTACCATCTGATTATACTCTGAAAGTTTCATTACGAACGTCCAAGCAGAAAAAAAGTTATTCAACAATCAATTTCCCATAGTAATGCTCATATTGCGGCACAAGCGCTGCCGCAGCGTCAACTGCGCAGTAAGCAGAGCGCGAGCCTACGCATAACTGTGTATGTATGTGTGTACGCATAGCTCGTTTATGTGTTTGTGTGCGATATCCGCGATACGCATAAACACTAGGAAATTCCAATTATGCCCTTTTTTCGCTACCAACTTCAGATTTCTAAAAGGGTCAGCAGGTACCAAAAATATGTAAAATTCCCACCCCTATGCCAATGTTATATGCAATGTATATATAAAAGAAGCTTAAAATGATTTTAGTAACAGCTCTTACAGGGTTCAGGGTATCTCTTAATCGAGCCGTCTCGATTAGAGCACTCTTACTTGTTTATAGTTTAGCTTAGTGTGGTAATCTATTTAAAGTCACTGTCATTCACCTCGATATGACATTGAATGTGTGAATAAATAGGCATGGCTGCTGGTGCTCATAGACTAATCGATGATAGCGCGGCTTAAGGCCTATAATCTATAATTTCTTTATATGCATATATATTAAGATATACTTACTTATGTTTTGGCTCAGCTGCCGACCCAATGCACTGAATCTACGCTTGCTAACTTGCGCGACTGGTTTTATTTCCTTCATGGTCTTCAGTTTCATTAGGTACTGTTTGGATCCACCTTTGATTTGAATATCGCTAATTGACTCCTTTGTATTTGCAATCGAACTCTTATCTTCTGACTTGATTGGACAGTCATCAGCCATGCGTGTCGTATCATCGGAAAAATTATCTCTATCTGCCTCTTTAGGTCGCATTATAGCTTGATCGAGGCTCGGATTTGTGGTCACACTCCGATCACTCTCCGCACTATATAGGCTGGGCTTTGGCATCTCAAGCTGCTTAGATTGAGTCACATCGACTTGTTCAGAGGAAGGAAACTTTGGTGTATTCTTTCCTGTACTTTTTTGGTGCCTACGAATGATCTCAGAGCCCCTACCACGCTTCTTTACATCGGGCGAAATGAAGGTCTCTTTTTCTGATGCTTTTTTGGGCTTGGATAAAAACTTCTTGAAAATACGCTTACTTGCACGATAATCGTCCGCATCTATGCTACTATTTTGTGCAGTCGAAGTTGTGATGTTTCTACGACCAGGATCGTTATCGCTATTTTGTTTACCCTTGAGGAGTTGATAAAGATATTGTGTGATCGTCAGTTTGGGTTTTTGTTGAGAATCTCTCAGTTTTTGAAATAAATCTGAATATTTCTCCGGTTGACTTTGAATTTCGTCATCTGGTCTGAATGGTTCTTTTCCTTTCGGGTCACCTAACTTTTTGTGTTGGACATTCCTCAAGACTTCGTCTTTTCCCTTGAGATCGAGCTCGGTATTGCCGTCGTGGTTTACATTGGACAAATCGTTTTCCTCCTGAACACTTAATATTTTTCCGGTGCGCTCCTCACCTTCCGTTCGAGAGTTATACAGCTTTTCAGGTGTGAGATCATCAGCTGACATTGTAGCTGTCTTACTTGGTTCATTTTTTGAATCAAAGAAGAAACCGGCCTCTCTCATCGCAAGCCTATTTTTGTCTACAATATTATAAACATTTGCATTCTTTCCTACATTAGCTACATCTGCACTCGTTGTGAACTTATGAATTTGGCACTCATCACAATCAACGCAGTGTGATTTTTCACAAGACTTTTCAGTTTTTTCCACAGCGGAATTGCCAATCAATTGGAGCGGTGCACAGAAATAGGAATGTTCAGTAGACCCAGAAGGGCGTTCGCTTGCTCTTTTACTAACAATTTTATCACTTGTTATCGTTCTGGAGAAAATATGATCGGATGTTTTATCACTTACTGGCTTTTTAGAGAACTCGTCGCTTGGTGGTCCAGTCAGAGATGCTTTGGTGGGCTTTTCTTTAGCGGGCTCGACCTGTTCTTTAGACTTTTCGGTTGGACTTTCACTGTCATCTTCCTCCCACTTATTACTTTTAGATCTTTGCTTGAGTTTGACGATTATGTCACCGACTGTAGTTTTCTGTTCTTTGAATGTAACTTCCTTTGGCTTCATTGGTCGCTTGATATCGTTTTGAAGAAGCGTTTCAATGGTGTTGTTATTGTTATTTGCACTTTCGTCAGAAGCATTCAGAGGCGCTTTGAATCCTAATTTTAGCTTTAAAATTTGCGAAGTTTCTGGTGTTATCTGATGTGTACCAGATACATTTATGGTACCGCCACCTTTCTTAACATCTGCGTCTTTACTATCTGGATTAAAACCGGTCTGGGAAGTATTTGCAGCTATATTGTGCTTTGCGTGTACGTTAACTGTTCCAGCCCTAATTATATCATCCGAGGCGTTTTTCTCTGTAGGGGAGAAAGATTCCATGGGATCAACCAACTTAAACGAATCATTGACAACTGTTGATACTGTGGCTTTAGGGCCCTTAGTGCTGTCGGGTTTCGTGTCCTTTTTAGGTTGACTTGGCGGAAAACTAATGCTCAAGGCTTTATGAAATACATTTACAGGATTTTTCGTCCAAAACGTTTTTTGCTGGTGCGCCTTTAATTGCTTAGCTCTTGCAAGCCATTTGTCGATGTTAGAGGTGGAACCTGCTTTAATTTTCGGTGCCATCGATTTTTTTGCGGCGCTCTTGTCGTTTGATTCGCTCTTAGGGGCCTTCAGCTTGGATAACCCTTCCTTCTCTTTATTGGAGCTCTTGGCATTATCCTTTGCATCCAATTTCGTTTTGATTGCTGTACTTGATTTCGTCTCTAGCTGGCTTTGAGTAGGCTTGTTCTTAAGAAGGGGCTTTTCAACTTTAAGAGATTTAGTTTCTTTCTCAGATGTTGTTGATTCGCTCTTGCCAACTAACGCGCTCTGAAGAACTTTCGATTTGGAAAGCCCATCCTTATGTTTATTGGAGCTGTTTGCGTTTAATTCAGATTTGATTGCTGTACTTGATTTCGTCTCCAGTAGAGGGCTTAGAGCAGGCTTCCTCTTGAGAGAGTATTGTTTTTCAATTGTAGACGATATAGTTTCTGTCTTAGCTTTCTTTTCTGCAAAAGGACTTTTCTTCTTATTCCTCGAGGACTCAGCCCCACCTCTGGACAGCTCATTGATTGTACCTTTTATAATCACTGCATTGCCTTCAGCATCCAAAATAGATTGTTCAGATTCAGTTTTGCCTTTGGTATTCAAATTTAGGTTTGTTGCTGTCAGTGATAGTTTAGATCCCGTTTGGCCTGTGGCAGTTACCTTGTTTTCACTTTGCCCTTTTATGTTTTGTGCTTCATTTAAAGCCTGCACTTTAGGTGGAGAGTAAATTTCATTTTTAGCACGATCCGTTTTAGTCGCTGCTTTAAATGTCGCTTCTAGTTTCGTCTTTGATTTTGCTTCTGCTTCTGCTTTGGCTTTTGCTTTTGCTTCCACGTCAGCTTTTGCTTTTGCTTCCATTTCAGATTTCCTCTTTGCTTCCACGTCAGCTTTTGCTTTTGCTTCCATTTCAGATTTCCTCTTTGCTTCCACCTCAGCTTTTGCTTTTGCTTCCATTTCAGATTTCCTCTTTGCTTCCACCTCAGCTTTTGCTTTTGCTTCCATTTCAGCTTTCCTTTTTGCTTCCGCTTCAGCTCTCGCTTTTGCTTCCACTTCAGCTTTCCTCTTTGCTTCCGCTTCAACTCTCGCTTTTGCTTCCACTTCAGCTTTCCTCTTTGCTTCCGCTTCAGCTCTCGCTTTTGCTTCCACTTCAGCTTTTCTTTTTGCTTCTGCCTCAGCTCTCGCTTTTGCTTCCACTTCAGCTCTGGCTTTTGCTTCCATTTCAGCTTTCCTTATTACTTCCGCAGCAGCTTTCCTTTTTGCTTCCACTTCATCTTTCCTGTTTGCTTCCGTATCAGACTTCGCTTTTGCTTCCGCTTCAGCTTTCCTTTTTGCTTCCATATCAGATTTCGCTTTTGCTTCCGCTTCAGCCTTCATTTCTGCTCTTTGCTTCGCTCTCACATCGGCTTTTGCTTCCGCTTCCGCTTCTGTTTGAGATAATTGTTCAATTCTATTTGCTTTATCCGTGCTCGGCCACAAAGACTCATTCGCAGATCCAGATGTTGACTTTTTACTTTTGGCTGCTACTGCCTTTTCAGAGTTTTCTTTACGCAATTTGGCATTAAAGCGATCAGTATAGTGATTGAACATTCCCTCCCAAGGAACTTCAGGTTTCATTCTAAGGGAATCTTCATTGTCTTCACTGCCGCCAACATCTTTTTGAGATTTTACTGGTTTCTCAGCTTTTGTTGAAGTTTTGGACTCCGTTTCATTATTTATTGGAGTTATAGATAGGCCAGAACTATTATTTTTCGCCTTCAGTGAGTGATGCGAATCACTCGGATTTAAGCTAGTAGGTTTAATTTGAATTGAATCGCTTAAGCTCATATCTTTTTGAGGTGCCAAACTTTTCTTAGCTTGTGCTGATATTTTAGCATCCGTTTTGTTATATAATTCACTTTTATATAGGGTAGAACTTTTACTTTGTTTCTTCATCAAATCATCATTCATTAGACTGTTTCTTGAGGTCTGCTCATCTTGTAAGCTTTTGTCAGATTTTCCTATAGACCCTTGTTTCTTAATTAAAGCTGATTCAACAAAGGCTGTCGCCCTGCTTTCGAATGTATGTACATTCGATTCCAACTCGACATCCTTATCTTGAGATTGATTTAAAATCGCAGGGCTGGATTCTGATGAGCTCTCTGAGTTTGTAATCATCGACAACTCGGCACCATAGAGATTTTTACTGTTATCAATAGCTTGAGCACTAGTCGGTGGCTTAGCTTCATTGTTTTTAGCGGATTCTGCCGTAGTTCTGATTGTGGATTCCTTTTGCTTTCCCTTTTCTTCAGGCTTCTTTAGCATTCGTTGTTTGAACCGTTTTTTGAATTCACATTCGGGGCCGGGTTTGTCTTCATGAAGGTATCGGATCATTGGAGCCAGTGGACGGTAACAAACAAACCTAACGGATAAGTAAGTGTACAGAGGTCGAGCTAGCCGCCAATACAGCATATTGGACATTTTGTCGGTTGAAGTCCAACTTTAAGCTATCGAAACTAAGCGCATATAAATGCAAATGTAATTTGGAAACTATAAAAATGAACGGGTAATTTTGTACCAAGCAAATAAATTTATTGTTTATTCTAAAGCTATTTATTACATGCTTTCGGAATTAAGACCCAGGGCTTACTATAATCTACGAACTAAAATCTTACGGGGTTATTGGTATTCCTAGGTTGAACATGTATCATAACTTTGATGGCACCGCCCGTACCATGTCGAGCTGTTTCGAAGGCCTTCTGAGTCTCAGTAATATCGAAATGGTGGGTCACAAGCCGCTTCACATTCACTCTACCAGAGGCCACCAGGGCCAAAGCGGCTGCATAGCTATAATAATGAAGAATTTGTTGGCCCATAAATTTAAATAATATACTGAAGTTTCAACTTACTCATTGCAGTAACGGAAGACACCCCGAATGTCAACCTCTCGAGCCAAGGCATTGAACAGGGGCAGCTTCATTTCAGAAGGTCCCATGCCCACGATGACAACAACACCTCCAGATCGTGTAGCCTGAAGTGGATAAAATTGGTAAAGGTGAAGTTGGAGTTAGGAAACAGCTTTGCTCTTACAAAGATCGCCAGTTGTGTGGTGCTCTCCGCTCCACAGCAGTCAATCGACATATCGGGATCCTCAGTCATTGCTTGACGCACGCGAGCCGCGACCTGCTCAGCTGTCTCATCTCGTTTCAGCAGGAGGGTGTGAGTGGCACCCAGCTCCTTAGCAATGTCCAGACGCTGTTGCACCAGGTCCGTTATTAAAATCTCCGTAGCGCCCATAGATTGAGCAACCTTAAACACTCGAAGTGAAGTGAGCTGTAAATGAATAGTTCTCGACGATCACTCACTAGTAGCGTCACTAATCCAATTGGACCTGCACCTAGAATAAGCACCCTAGATCCCAGGGTGACTCCTGCACGCTTGCAGGCATGTACGCCCACGGACAGAGGTTCCAGTAAAGCACCCTCCTCCATGGTGACATGATCGGGAAGCTTAAAGCAAAAGTCCGCTGCGTGTTTGTAGAAGCGTGTCAGATTGCCATCGTAGGGAGGCGTGGCACAGAAAACCATATCGAGGCAGAGATTGTAGCTGCCCTGTTTGCAGTGATCGCACTTGTAGCAAGGCACGCCTGGCTCAATGGCCACTCGATCTCCTACAGCCAGATTCTTGACTTTGCTGCCCACTTTGGCGACCACTCCTGCACTTTCGTGGCCAATTACCATGGGCTTGGTCACCACAAAGTGGCCGATGCGACCTTTGGTCAAGTAATGCACATCAGATCCACAAATTCCGACGCTATCCATGGCCACCAAAACCTCTGCGAAGAACATTTATTTCATAAGTCTTATTGATATATTTCTATTTATGATTTTTACCTTCTGGGGCAATGTTCGGAATTGGACGTTGCTCCTATTTTTGGAATTGGAAAGTTTAATAAAACGAATTAGTTATTGTTATATGATTTATTTTCAGTTTGCCTTACCAAGCGCATGTCCTCAATGCCGTATAAAACAGCCGTTAGGTTATCCTTTGCCATTTTAGATCCTCTTTATACAATTTGAATTATTAGGGTGTTTAGGGTAGGAAGTCCGCACGGCTTGAGCGCTGAGTCGAATCTAATGCTAAATTTGTTTTCCACAAAAGCTCGGTGGGCTTATCAAATGTTGATTCTAGTTTTCTACATTCACCCTGCAAGGTTCCTGCTGCTCTGTGCCTATGCATTGGATTAGGTGTGTTTGTAGTATATGCACATAACACATAACATACACGTAACATATTTACAATATATTAGTGTAGGAAGTGAAAAATGTATTTCGCTGTGGAATATTTAGTAATTTAATCAATCATTTCATTATCACAGCTTTGATTTTCCGCTCGAGTGCCTTATCAATTGCTTTCCTTAGCGTTACTAGTGTACCAATTCACCTAGAGTTGACCGAAGGCCGCCACATTTGCCCCTTTTGCAATGACTATCATTACTTTTCTTCGAAGGCAATTCCTGACATTTTTTAGGAGCCATGTTGGCACCGAAAGACTTTGATTATGATTGTAATTAGCGTTTTGGATCATTGGCTCTATTTGGTTTTCGTTTCACCAACTTAGCAATTCAAGGCTTCGAATATTTCAATTTGATTTGATGTCCCGCTCGAGTGTTATATCGATTAGCTTTTTTCCGCTCTATAAGAGATGCACTGTATCGGAGTTGCCAGAGAGGTAAACACTAAAATTGTTAGGGGATCTCCACTGAATGGTATCGCGCCATCTATCTGTCATTGATTTGAGAAGCACAATTGGCTATAGTCTTGAAAAATTACAGCTAGATGGCGCCTAGATATTTTATCAAAACAACTTCATATTTAAATATCTTTTTAAATTAAATTAATATTTATTTTTTATATATTTATATTTAATTTATTAGTTTTGATTTGTAAGCGAACGCTTAAGAAAAAGTTACATCACATCTGCAGAATATGTATACCAAGTGGAGTACATTTATTATGTTGTCTTACATTTCAAAATTGGACTAAATGCAAATTAACTCAGAAGTCATACATGCCGATCTATTTACTATCATAGTTTAGTTAATAAGTCTTTATAAAGCAATTTCTTCCGATAACTGTATTTCTACCCCTTCTTAGACATTATGTTTAACAGATTCTTCTTGGACTTTTCACGGTAGCCACAATTAAAGGATGCCTTTTCATTCTTAATAACTGAAATCATCCCGCTCATTTTAAATTCTGTTGCGCTGGCGGTCACGAATGCCTTTCTTAATGTCACGATGTAATTGTTTTTGATCTTTTTCTGCTGAACCATTGCTACGTCTTGTTTGGGAACCATCTTCAGGATATCTGTCTGTTTGATAGCTACATCGGGCACCTCCATTTGGCTTTGCCCATCGGCTTTGGGCTCCTCGACCAGCAATTGTTTGCGCATGCGTTCCTTGATCAAATCGTCGAGGTCCGCCCTTGCCTCGTGCAAGCGTCGAATCATGGGAGAAAATACGCCAAAGCCTTGGAACTTTCTGGGTTGTTTGCCTAGAATATTACGCAAAAGTCGGCAGCTCTCCATTTCAGTTATAACAGCAGTACTACTCTAATATATATCGATTTTGGACCAGAATACCAATAGCATAACAACTAAAATTTTCAAAAAAACATTAATGCCGTGTCGAAATAATGTATTTGATTCAAGGAGCTATGTAAGTTTGAAAGCAAACTAAAACTCAACTGGATTATTTGTATTTCTGGCCTGTACATGTATCATCACTTTGATGGCGCCATTTAAGCCATCACGAGCTGTCTCGAATGCTTTCTGTGTCTCAGTAATATCGAAATGGTGGGTCACAAGCCGCTTCACATTCACTCTACCAGAGGCCACCAGGGCCAAGGCTGACGAATAGCTACAATAATGGAAGATTGGTCAGCCCATAACTTTAAATAGATACGAAGTTTCTACTTACTCATTGCAGTAACGGAAGACACCCCGAATGTCAACCTCTCGAGCCAAGGCATTGAACAGAGGCAGCTTCATTTCGGGCGGTCCCATGCCCACGATGACTACAACACCGCCAGATCGTGTAGCCTGCAAGACATATCAGAATGCAAATAATCCCAGTTTTCACATCATATTGCAGTGTAGCTCTTACAAAGATCGCCAATCGTGTGGTGCTCTCCGCTCCACAGCAGTCGATTGCCTTATCAGGCTCAGCGCTCATTAGCTGACGCACGCGATCCACGACTTCTTCCGCGGTCTCATCTTTATTTAGCAGCAGCGTATGTGTAGCGCCCAGCTCTTTGGCAACATCCAGACGCTGCTGCACCAGATCCGTAATCAAAATCTCCGTGGCGCCCAAAGATTGTGCGACCTATCAACAAAAATAGTTTGCTCAGTTTACAAGACGAATGAGTATTTGCTTACCAATAGCGTAACCAGCCCGATGGGACCTGCGCCGAGAATGAGCACCTTGGAGCCCAAGCCCACGCCAGCACGACGGCAGGCATGTACGCCCACGGACAGAGGTTCCAGTAAAGCACCCTCCTCCATGGTGACATGATCGGGAAGCTTAAAGCAAAAGTCCGCTGGGTGCTTATAGAAGCGGGTCAAATTGCCATCGTAGGGAGGCGTGGCACAGAAAGCCATATCGGGGCACAGATTGTAGCTGCCCTGCTTGCAGTGATCGCACTTGTAGCAAGGCACGCCTGGCTCAATGGCCACCCGATCTCCTACAACCAGATTCTTGACTTTGCTGCCCACTTTGGCGACCACTCCTGCACTTTCGTGGCCAATTACCATGGGCTTGGTCACCACGAAGTGGCCGATGCGACCTTTAGTCAAGTAATGCACATCAGATCCACAAATCCCGACGCTATCCATGGCCACCAGAACCTCTGGATAAAAGTATTTTAAATATATATCGATTTATCGATATCTAGTTTATTATTGCAATCGATAGTTGTTGATAATATTAATCACTTACCTTCATCAGATATTTCCGGTATCGGACGTTGCTCCTGTATATGAAATGTATTAATTCGTATCTTTAATTTAAATGTTAAAGCTTTGCATACCAATCGCAAGTCGTTTATTCCATGTAAAACTGCCGTAAGGTTATCCTTTGCCATTTTAACAGATCTGCAGAACTCTACGTATACCGAATATAAAAGTCTTTGTCTACAGGCAACTACAGTCCACACGTATTAAGCGCCCAATTGATACTAAACTAACATATTGTGTAGCTGTGCGCAGCGCTCCATAAAAAGTTGGTCTCCACACGCGAGAAAAATATTCGGACACAGAACTGAGCAAATATTTACTTATATATCAGCAGGCATTTCTTCACTATGTATGCCTGCCTGCTCATATATAAATTAAAAGATAATTTCTGGATTAGGATTAGAAGTAATTTAGATAACACTTCATTTCACTTATTATCTGCGCACTTGAACAGCTGTTTATTAATGCAACGGCTTCGACCGGTTTGTTTTTGCTCACTGTGCGTTTGTGTATTAGTATGTGTGACGGAAAGTGCCGGCTGCTCTATTTCCGTCTCCCTTCAGCTAACATGTATATGCAATCAAGCACTCATCTTCCTGCGTATGTGTGCATGTTATATACGATTTTTTATTGCACTCAGTACACAACAGGAAAGGGGTATACTGGTTGAGTGATTGAAGTGTCGCATTTAATAGGATTACTATCATATAAGAATAGGATTATTATATATACCATACGAATATAATAGATATCTATTTATATGTATATATAAATTATTTTGGCCCCACCTACTAGATTCCATGAAATGATGGAGTAACTAAATGCAGACATTGTTCTGTATGAAAGTCCCAGTCGCAAAACAGGGTATTGTAAAGTCGCTCTGCTGTGTGCTGTGCTCCACCACAACATTAAGTAAATTGATAACAGCTCGCAGCAAATCATTTTGAATTATAGTTTTTGTTTGCTTTATTTCTCGAACTAATTAAGTAATTGTAATATTTAATAGACGCATGCACTTTTTTCTCAGACCCCCGCATAGACTATTTTAATTTGGTCTCTCATCTGCTAATGGGAGCGACCTTCAATATGTATGTGTGTGTGTGTATGTACGTATATATGTATATTCATGATCAACACATCGTTTCAATGCAGACCAGTCTTTGAAACTTTGGTGCAGATCATCTTTCGAATTGTTGCAAGCAGCACAAGGTGCAAAAGTCGACTAGATCGCTTTTCTATATCATATAGCTGTCATAGGAACGATCTGTCAAGAACCAAGCTGTTGTTCTTAGGAAAAACTTTTTCATATTTTTTACATATATCTTAACCAAACTCAATAAATACACAAATCATTGCACCTAAATTATGTTTGGGTTTTTGTATAAAAACTTTTTGTTCATTAATTTAAATGTACTTAAAGATCCAAGATCGTTCACGACTCAAGAAGATATTTAATCAATATGTCCGACAGGGTATATACTATTCAGCGCCACGTATTTAGCTGTTTTTCGTCTTTTTTATATCATTAGGTATATTTCTTACATTTTAAAATTTCTATTTTAAAACATTTGCTTATATCGCATATCTTTCATATATATTTATATTATTGCCTCTAGTATTGGCTGTATTTTTGGTACTTAAAACTAAAAAAGTTGCTTGCCTATGCTTAAGAAAATGCTTTATAGCTACTACGCAGTTTCACTTTGGTTTTTATATCAATATAAATGCATATATCTTTAAATGCAATCGTAATCTCTGGAGTATATATGTTCTTAAAATTTGGCCTTGAGTTGAAAGTTAAAGGAGAACAACAAAAAACACTAAATTTCGACATTGAATATAAGCGACTATTTGATTATACGTATATGGATTTAGATTAAAAGGAACTTAATGCCTAGACTCTATAAAGTGGATAGTGATAATATTTGTATGTACTTGCAGTTGAAAGCTATGAAAGGAACAAATTTGGCCAAAATTGAACTAAATGCATTGAACTTTAGTTTTAGTTTGGTTGCTGTACTCGTAGCACAAAGATATAGATATAGATTTGCGTAACTGATGTTTCTGTTTTATGTTTCTAATTACGTTTATCACACATATGGTCGAAAATCGAAACCGTCACAAAATATATTTCGATATGCTGTCGGCTGGTGCGGTGCTTGCTATTATTTGATCTATATATATACATATATAGAGCACATATGAAAATTATAAGTCATATATACTGAGAGATAAGCTCATATATATATGCTGAGAGAAGAAGATAAACTAGATGTCCAAATTGATTTATGGATGCACCCAGCACTTCGATCGGATTTGACGGTTTGCGCTGCCTTTTTCTAATACTTCTTTGTCGGCTGTTAGCTTTACATGGATAGTTCCTGCCTGGGCTTATTGATGTGCAGACGTTGGGGGTCCTGGGGGGCCACGCATATGTCCGTTAGGATGACCACCTCGTAGGGGCTGCAATCGGACATGTGCAAGAAGCCGCACAGCCAGCCATAGAAGCCCTTCTCTATATCGGTTATATCATTCACCCAACTGCTGTACTGCAGGCTCAGTTGCCGGAAGCCCGAGTACAAGCCCAGGCCAAAGGTGCAGAGGACAATAGCCAAGGGATAGATTAGAAAGAGTATGGGCGTGACGAAGATCTTGTGCAAATACGACTTCTCCTCGCAGTAGTAGTTGAACATATTATACCAGGTCAAGGTGCCGATGTAAAAGGAGTAGGCAGCCGAGATGACAGTCACAAAGGGCAAACAGATCAGCGAGATGAGAAAGATGTGGAGACCAACGCCGCAGCTGCAAGTGCAGCAGAGATTCCGGCCCTTGTGCGACTCACTGGCCATGGCATGGGCGTTGAGCTGTTCCAGTTCCTCGCGACTGATGTTTATCTGCAGATCGATGGACTGCCCCTTCTTGCGACCCCTCTTAATGGTGCCTAGATAGAGATCATGAGCATCAATTAAAGTGCAATAAATCGAAGTGACTTGGTACCCACCTGTCATAGTTAAATAGTTACTGCCATCGACTCCCGACTTGCGTGTTTGGTAGCGCTCCAGGCTCTGATCGTAGGTGTTGAGCACACTGGTTTCGCCCGACTCCAGATCCTCATAGTTGGCTATGTCCGGCGTGGCACGTCCGCTGCGCACATGGGGCAAGTCGGAGGTGCGAATATTGACACGCTTCTTCGACGACGAACGATTGCTCAGACTGAGGCAATCTTGCGACTTGCTCAGCTTCGCATCCAGACTGCTCTCCGAATAGCAACAGCTGCTGGGTGTTACGGTGCTGCTCTCATGGCGCTGTGATGTGGACTTGGTGCCCTGCGAGACGGACTCGAAATTCTGCAGCTCATTCAGATTGCTGGCTGAGCGTGTTGACTTATTGCTCTGCTGCGTGGAGCTGGCCGAGTTGGTGCTGGCAATCGTGTCCACCTGTTCACCTGGCAGCTGGGGCAGCGGCTGTTTATTTTTGATGATCAATTTCGACTTGAGCAGCTCTTCCTCGAGGCCCGGATTGGAAGGCGAGAGCTTAGCTCGATTTTGCTGCAAAGATATTAATTAAATTACAATATATATGCATATATACTTATAAGTTTATCTAATATGCTAAAAGTGATAATTTAGCTGAACTCACCTGCACGTTGACTATGTGGTCCACATAGTTTTGCTTTTTAGCCTCAGCTTTGTTTTGTTGACGTTTTCGTGGCGGAATGAAAACGGGGCGTTCCTTTGTTGTTGTCACTTCTGCGCCCAACGCGCCTTTGCCTACCATCTTGTGCTCTAGCCGTGTCTGGAATTCACGTTTATTGCACAATCTACATTTTTCAATAGCCAACCATGCAGTAAAATTTCTTTTTTCTCCGCTGCAGTTAATTTAGCACGCATAAAAATGCACTTCCGGCTGTTCGTTTCGGTAGCTATGTAATTATTGATTTTTCGTACAGATTCGGTGTCCTTGTGCTGATTTGGCGTTCCTTGACGTTGCCGCCTTTTTGGGTTGGGCGAATAATGTTTACAGCAACCCAGCGCAGGCGCAGCAACATTTTTTTAAAATGCAATCAAACAGCTGTTAATAAAAAAATAAATAAATAATAAACAAACGAACTAACCGCTTTTAATCGAAATAACTACGCTAAACATATAAATCATATTCATATTCATGGATAAAAAACATTACACAAATTTGAATTTATGCTATAAACGTTATTTGCAATTTATTTGGTATTTTTTCTATTCGCCCCAAAATTGATTTCGCCGTCAAATATACATATATCGATAACAAATTAACAAAATAATTGGTACTTATATATAATTTAATAATCGAATAATCTCTTAAGTTTTGTTGTACAAATGGCGCAAAAACAGGACAATATTAAATTAAAACTAATATAATATAATAATAATATGCATACAAACATATTTAGAGGCTTGTAGTGAATGGCGCCAAATTATGCAAAACTATCGATTGATAGTTAATTCGTCAATATAAGAACAGTTTTCTTAATAGCTGTTGGAAAACATATTTATTCCTGCGCTTATGTCACGCTTGCCGCTTTGGTCCACCAATAAGTTCACAATTGCCGACAAAAGAAAGAGAGGGAAGACGTTGAAGAAACGGCAAATAGCTGCCGGTCGCTCTCATCGCTAACATTTTATTCCGCTTCTGCTCTTGGTTCAGTCGCTGTGGGTTTTTTCCATCAAGAAGATTGCACGAACAAGATGTCCGCTACCGAAGGCAAAGTATGTTTAAATTAAAAAAGCTAATTAACTAAAACACAAGTCACAACTGTGTATATTTCTTTTTAGGTTATTAAGTGCAAAGCTGCTGTTGCTTGGGAGGCTAAGAAGCCGCTTGTTATCGAAGATATCGAAGTAGCACCCCCAAAGGCCCACGAAGTATGTCGAGAACGATGTCAAAGTCTAACTATTACAGTTACATGCGTGTGTATTTCATAGGTGCGCATAAAGCTTACGGCAACAGGTGTGTGCCACACAGATGCTTTCACTTTAAGTGGCGCTGATCCCGAGGGTGTGTTCCCCTCTGTGCTGGGCCACGAGGGCGCTGGCATTGTAGAAAGCGTAGGCGAAGGCGTGACCAAGTTTAAGGCCGGCGATCATGTCATTGCGCTATACATTCCTCAATGCGACGATTGCAAGTTCTGCCTGAGCGGCAAAACGAATCTTTGCCAGAAGATTCGCGTCACCCAGGGCGCTGGCGTAATGCCCGATGGCACAACTCGATTCACCTGCAAGGGCAAGCAGCTTTTCCATTTCATGGGCACCTCCACCTTTTCGGAGTACACTGTCGTTGCTGATATTTCCCTGACCAAAGTCAATGAGACTGCGCCGCTGAACAAGGTGTGTCTGCTGGGCTGTGGCATTTCCACGGGTTACGGTGCGGCTCTCAATACGGCTAAGGTAAGGCTGCACAAAATGCACAATAAAATTTGAATGCAGCTCATGCATTGTTATATACACAGGTGGAGCCGGGCAGCACCTGCGCTGTTTGGGGACTGGGTGCAGTTGGATTGGCCGTTGGACTCGGCTGCAAAAAGGCTGGTGCTGCCAAGGTCTATGGCATTGACATCAATCCAGATAAGTTCGAATTGGCTAAGCGATTTGGCTTCACTGACTTTGTGAACCCAAAAGATGTGGCCGACAAGGGCACTATTCAGAACTATTTGATTGACTTGACCGATGGCGGCTTCGACTACACGTTCGAGTGCATTGGCAACATAAATACCATGCGTTCTGCTCTCGAAGCCACGCATAAGGGCTGGGGCACATCCGTGGTGATAGGTGTGGCCGGTGCTGGTCAGGAGATTTCCACTCGACCATTCCAATTGGTCGTGGGTCGTGTGTGGAAGGGCTCGGCGTTCGGTGGTTGGCGCTCCGTTTCGGATGTACCCAAACTAGTGGAGGCCTACCTAAAGAAAGATCTACTTGTAGATGAGTTCGTAACGCATGAAATGCCCTTGGCCAAAATCAACGAAGCTTTCGATTTGATGCACCGCGGTGAAAGCATTCGCAGCATTATTAACTACTAGAAGATGTCCAAAATGTCAAATATAAATATCCTATTTGTATACCCTGAACCCATTGATTTTTTACTAGCTCTGTTATGAAAGATAATAAATATAATTGCCTCAGCACGCAAGCAAACCCGTTGAATGTAAAATTGAATGGAAGCTTCACGAATAGCTCGTTTAAAAAGACAACATCTTATCTATTGACCTTTGGAAAAGTCAAATAATCTTGGTGTCCCTCGAATTATCTTTCAGTCATGTCATATAATTTCATCAAATGGTGAAATAAATAAATATATTCCACATACTATGTATTGATGAATTGGCAAAAATTAATACACTTATGCTAAATATGGAAGCCGCAAAAGTAAAACCTCTTAGCTGCTGGGTTCAAATATTTAATAGATTATTATCTATACAAATAAATAGTCAGAGTTCTAGTATCTGTCATTTGTATACACATATATTTGTTCGATATTTTGAGATAAGTATTTTTGGGTGGTGTACTACTACAGTACAATAAGATATATAATATTTAATACTAATACTAATTGTGTTGGGTATACAATACATAAATGCGCATGCAGTTTGGAATTGGTTTTTAATTTAGTTGAGATGTCATACGGTAAATGCATACACCTCTCTTAACAGCTATGTACATGTACGTCTTTAATTTGTATGATAACGAGAACAGATTAATATTGCGTTGAAATACATACAAATTGGTTAATTTGCTTATATTTTGTCTATGCTCGATAAGCCGTTTAAAATACTTACATACAAACATGCATTAAATTGGCAATGCTCATTACAAATGTCGCATTTGGTAATACAATTATTTCTCTATGATTATATATAGGTATACACGTATAAGATATAAGGGCTAGTATTCAGAGTATAATATAGAAACATTGAGAACTAAGAAAATGGCAATGAAGGCAATAGAATTCGAAATGCAAATTGCTGCTGAAGTGTAAAAGCTTACAAATAATTGTTTTTGAATTTGTGAAAAATATTTGAGCATTGCACGGACCAGATTAACTGACGATTGACAAAGTATTCGTTAGCAAGAGCGACAGAGACACGGCCTGGCCGTTTACATTCTTGTCCTCTGCTTACATTTGAGTGTCGTAGTAGTAGAATTCATCGAAAGGATACCCGTAGAAAACCGGGTGCTATGGCACTCACGACCAACGCGACTTCTGCATGTCGATCTGACCCTCCAGAGTCTTGGCCAGGTAAATCACAAAGAGCTGCAAGAACGCAATTCCCAAAGCAACCCCAGCAATCACATACAGATTCCTCTCTGCCCAGACACGAACGATTTCAATGCAGCCGCTGGTCCATATCCGTTTACTGGCTGCAGCCACCGAGTGCTCCTGCACACCATAGCCGCACATAATATTGACTAGGCCCGAGCTAATATCCGTGGCGTTGATGCAACAGCTATAGGGCACGCCGCATTTCTCTACTGATGGCGAAGAGCAGTTAAAGTATTCATTTTTGCCTAAAAAGATGAGAATGTTGATCAAAAGGGTGTCAAAGGGTCGACATTTCAAATTCCTACGCACTCCAGTCCTGGTAGCCAGCGTTGCTGAGACCGCAGCACTTGAACTCCTGCTGTGCAAAGTCTATAAAGTTCTGTAAGTCGGAGTCATCACGGTATGAGTGGATAATCTTATCAGTGAATTGGAACTCTAGGAAGGAATTCATGTTTTGTGGGAACACGAAACAAATGATGGCTGTAAATGATTCATAATTAGTTAAATGTTAAACGAAGGCAATAAAATTAAAGTGCGCTCACCAATGGCCATTTCCATGAGGAAGAAGATCAGCAAGCACATCGAATAGAATTTCAAAAGGCAAGTATTCTCCCGCAGAGCACCTAAACAACCAGCAAAGCTGACCACAAAGATGACAATGCCCGCAATGATCATCACTAGCGATATGTTGAAGATAACGTCGTAAATGGTTTCTAGTCGAACCCATCCAACGCCGTCCTTCAGCTTATCCATGAATGCGTAGACCCCAATCGCTAGCAGCAGCCCACCGAACAGCCAAAACAAAAAGTTCAGCAAAAAGATAAGGTATTTCACACAACTGGAGACGTATGTGAAGTGATGTGGATACGACATTCGCGGATGCATGTAGCTGCCGCCGCCGTGATGATATCTGTGGTTACTCATGGCAACTACTACTATTAAAAGTAGGTAATACAAATCTTTGTTAGAGTCGAATTTGTTTTTTTTCTTTCTTCTTTTTCTTCTTCTTTGTACTCTTCCGCCCTTTGTTGACGCCCTCTTTGCGTGTGGTAGCTGCTGGTTCTTTTTTAAATCCCAGTTTTCACATCGCGTCTGGCATATATCTGGCACGAGTATTTATTTAAGCACATCAATTACACATATTCTTTTTAATATTAGCGAGATAAGTAAAAAACTTTGCAAGAGATTCCAGCTACATTTGCAGCCAACAAAACAAATGTATTTGCAGTGTTGCCAGACGGGCGAAATTAAAATTGCTATCGTTGGCAACGCGACACAACAGCTGCTCGGATCAGTTGTCCGGTAGCGTTGGCAATTCCCTCGGCAGCTGTTTTGCAGCTTTTTAGTTTTTCATTTTACTTCGCGGCGAAAACATAGCTGTTGTGGTTAACAGTCGCAAATTGAACGCTGCTTACAACTGCTGCAAAGATTATAAACAAAAGCCAAAAATAGCAACATAAGCAACAACACCAAATTATACACATATTTGCAGGTGAGCGTTTTTCTAGCCTAGCCGCAGCGCCCCTTCAAGGACACTTGCTTTTGAATATGTGTGTGTGTGGCTGAGTTTAGATTGCCTTGCGCCTAGCGTATTAGGCATTTTTATTGATAAATTAGTGTTTTTCAGTTTCAAAAATTATACTGGCCATAAACTGAATGTTTTTTTTTTCTTTTTGTAAGCAACCGTGTGATATTGAGCAACTTGCACGCATTAGTTGTGGCTTTCTCTCTAATACGCTTTCTCTCCCTGTTTATGTGTGCGCACCAACACACAAGCGTACCTGCATACGTAGAAGTAGAATGCCAAAAAATACAAACACGGAAGTGAAAAAATTGCATAAATATTGGTTTAGTTTGTGTGCATGTGTGGGTGCGAGAGCAACACTCACGGGCAAAACATTGACTTTTCCCAGTTGTTGTTTTTTTGCCATTTCGCGTGTGATTAAATAACCCATCAGTGCCAAGAGCAAACTGCAGTCGCGCCGTGGCTTTTCGTTATACGGACTTAATGTTGTCAATTGGAGGCGTTCGAAAAATGTTTTCACTTTCTCGCTACGCACCGTGGGCACGAAATTTCGCACTTATTGCTAGCAAACAGCACAGGCACAACTTGATCCACCTGAAAAGCGGAGTTATTGCTGTCTCCGCACTACCTTACGTGCGTGCCTTTGCGGGTGAGTCCGACCGACCGAGAGGTCTGAGTGGGCGTGGCCATTGCACAGCTGAATAGCTGCTTATAAGCTGCACCAGTTCGCATCGGGCCCCGTATGATACAATAGATGTGATTTATAGTGAAACGCAATTAAATTGATTTTTGTTCGGCCAGCCCATTGGCGAATTTTCAATTACGATTCACTTTTCTAGTTCAAATTGCTGGCATTAATACCTTGCTCACTTTATAGCTGTCAATTCAGTTGCTATTTTTAGGCGCACAGTGATTCATTTCATTCGATCACCGATTCGAATTTGTTGGTTTCAGCGTTCAAATTGTGGGCGACACACTTCAGTGGTTTTTCTTTTCAAATTAGAGAAAAATTTAACAAAACACGCCCCCAATTTTCCCCTTATATCGTGCATCGTTTTTATACCCTGAGCCCATTGAAAATGGGAAATCAGGGTATAATGTTTTTGTTGGATGTATGTAACAGGCAGAAGGAGGCGTGGCAGACCCCATAAAGTATATATAATCTTGATCAGGACGACAAGAGAAATCGATTTGGCCCTGTCCGTCTGTCTGTCCGTCCGTCCGTCCGTCCGTCCGTCTGTCCGTCTGTCCGTCTGTCCGTCTGTCCGTCTGTCCGTATGTATGAACGCGTCGATCTCAGCTCTCAGAAGAGCTAGAGACTTGAAATTTTTTTTGTAGATCCCTATATACAGCGCGCATATCGAGTTTGTTTTCGATAATCGATAAATTTATTCGTTTTCTTGTTATCGAATAAAAACAATATCGAAATTCAGTTAAAAAATTATATCTCGCCCATCTTTTAAGCTAGAGACACCAAATTTTATATTTAGCTTTATATGTATTTTATGCAATTTCGAATTTTGTTATATTTTGGATACCGGCCCCAAATTTTCCCCAATTTGAGTTCAGTCTCAAATATAGCCAAAATGCGAATGAGTTAGCACTTTTACTAAACTGACAAATATGCCCATGGAATATCTTGATCATATGCCGAAAATTTCATTGAAATCCGTTAAATAGCAAAAAAGTTATTAAACAAAACGTTTGACTACTTTGCAAACTCACGTGGCAGCAGCGCCAAGCGAACGCACTTTTTCTATTCATGAGCGCACACATACAAACGCTCGCATTCTAGTCGATTCAAAGAATCGCAAATTACGTTTGAATTTTTTTGAATTATTAGCTGCTGCTTTAGTTTACATTTGCCACAAATGCTTTAAACTTGAAATTTTTGTATAATTTTACGCTAAATATAAGTGTATTGGAAGACATAGGTGCGACGAGGCTCAGGGTATACCCTAGTCGGTTACGCCCGACTAGAGTTTTCTTACTTTTATACCCTGAGCCCATTGAAAATGGGAAATCAGGGTATAATGTTTTTGTTGGATGTATGTAACAGGCAGAAGGAGGCGTGGCAGACCCCATAAAGTATATATAATCTTGATCAGGACGACAAGAGAAATCGATTTGGCCCTGTCCGTCTGTCTGTCCGTCCGTCCGTCCGTCCGTCCGTCTGTCCGTCTGTCCGTCTGTCCGTCTGTCCGTCTGTCCGTATGTATGAACGCGTCGATCTCAGCTCTCAGAAGAGCTAGAGACTTGAAATTTTTTTTGTAGATCCCTATATACAGCGCGCATATCGAGTTTGTTTTCGATAATCGATAAATTTATTCGTTTTCTTGTTATCGAATAAAAACAATATCGAAATTCAGTTAAAAAATTATATCTCGCCCATCTTTTAAGCTAGAGACACCAAATTTTATATTTAGCTTTATATGTATTTTATGCAATTTCGAATTTTGTTATATTTTGGATACCGGCCCCAAATTTTCCCCAATTGGAGTTCAGTCTCAAATATAGCCAAAATGCGAATGAGTTAGCACTTTTACTAAACTGACAAATATGCCCATGGAATATCTTGATCATATGCCGAAAATTTCATTGAAATCCGTTAAATAGCAAAAAAGTTATTAAACAAAACGTTTGACTACTTTGCAAACTCACGTGGCAGCAGCGCCAAGCGAACGCACTTTTTCTATTCATGAGCGCACACATACAAACGCTCGCATTCTAGTCGATTCAAAGAATCGCAAATTACGTTTGAATTTTTTTGAATTATTAGCTGCTGCTTTAGTTTACATTTGCCACAAATGCTTTAAACTTGAAATTTTTGTATAATTTTACGCTAAATATAAGTGTATTGGAAGACATAGGTGCGACGAGGCTCAGGGTATACCCTAGTCGGTTACGCCCGACTAGAGTTTTCTTACTTGTTTTATGTTTATGTTGGGCGCCACTTAATTTAAGTGCGGAGCATCAAATTATTTTTAACCTATGCGTTTCTTCACTCAATTTGTAGCTCTGCAGTTCCCGAAGACCAAACAAATTTGTTCACACCTTCCATTTTCCACTCTCTGTGCAACGGCTAATAGTCGTGTGCATTTTGTTTATACTTTGTTAATGCATAAATGTTGTATACAAATTTTGCGGTTGCCTTCGGCTTACAAGATTGCTTTATTTTTATGGGTTTTAAATTGTTTCCCCAGCTATTTCATGCAAATCATTGCTGATAGCAAAGTAACTCACATTCTTATCAGTCTGCATTATTTATAATTTATGATCCTCTTAAGTGTAAGGTTTTTCCGTTGATAAGTTAGTATAAGCTAATAAAACAATGGCAGTCAGCTAGATTTGCAAAGGAAAAAAATATAATAAAGAGAAGTAAGAGAGCAATCGCTTTTAAGCTCTTCAGATAGATTTGGATCTGATTGAAAACTAAGTACGTCACATTGAAGAGGTGAACTGAATTATGAGACAGTTCATGGAAGAGTTGGTGTTAGAATGGAAGACAGAGCTAGAAAGGCGAGAATATAAAAAAATATAAAACTAACAAACAGATTTTAATAACCAGCTTAGAGCTCTTGGCAAAATTAAGTTTCTTTTAATCTACATTTTATTGTCATTTGTTTAGCTTAAATAAACATAAGGCCCGATGATAAAGGAATATGGAATGAGTTGTGTTTGATTATGCCAAATCCACTTTCTGTTGATACATATTTATATATTCTAAATTTATTACCAAACAGACAACATTAAAAAGTGTTTCTTGACAAACTGTAAATGCAAGTTATAAGTGACGATATTATAGAAAATATGCTCATATAGTTAGGTAGCGAATTGGCTAGGGTGCTACTTACTGTACGTACATTGTCATGGTAAACTGATACAAATTGCTCAATTGTTGCGAAACACAACAAAAGAAAAAACGTTAACCGCAAGCTTAAGTATACGGATTCGACTTAAATTGCAGATTCACGTCAAAGCAGCGACGACAACGGCGAAGGCGGCGGCAACGGCAACGCCACCAAGAACACAAATTCCAACAGATTTAAAGCAAACATGGAGAATAAAAGCGAAAAGGTTACCGTAAACAAGGAGGAGCTGCGGAAACGTCTAACGCCGCTGCAGTATCAGGTTACACAAGAGGCGGGCACTGAGCGCCCCTTCACAGGTGTGCTTGAATAAACTTGACACTAATTACACAAACCTAGCCCTAAATCATGACTTTCTGTGCGTTCTAGGCTGTTATAACAAGCACTACGAGAAGGGCGTATATCAATGCATTGTATGTCACCAGGATCTGTTTAGCTCGGATACTAAATACGATTCGGGCTGCGGCTGGCCAGCTTTCAACGATGTGCTCGATAAGGGCAAGGTCACATTGCATCGCGATGCCAGTATACCAGGTATGCGCGCTATATATCTACATATAGTGCATTCCCGACTTCGAGTTCGATCTCGATTTAGCGTAGATACGTTCAGCACTTTTAAATGTTTTGCATTTGATTTTTATTTTGTACAGTTTTTCTTTAATTTGATTGTTTGTCGCTTCGCAACAAGAGCTTTGACTGCAAATTTCAAATTGAGTTTAAGTTGAGCACCCAATAGATAAAATATCTCTAAAAGAGTATTTAGATATATATATATAAAAAAGTTGTAAATAGTCTGAGCGACGACATCAAAAAGTTTGTTAAAATTTGAATTACTATAACTATATCGACGATCTCTTACATTTGTTGTTGTTGCTGGAAAATGAAAATATGTTTAGAGTGTTACAAGTTGTGTACATATTCATATATGCGTGTGCTATATCCATGTGTTCCCTGTAGTTGTTAAACTGCTTAAGTGTTAAACTGTTTGTGCCGTTACTTGTGATTATGTCCTGTTTGATGAATGTGCAACTATATCGAAATTCTGAATAGCATAAACTAAATCTTACCTAATTGAGTATTATATTCTTTTATCCACCATCTTTTTTGCTAACCAAAACCAAAACTTTCTCAAATTATGAAATTGAAATTGAAATTAAAAAACAATTGCAAAACTAACATAATATAATATGAATAAAACAACAGTAGTCATTTCAAAAACGTTAGGGATGGTTCGCACCGAGGTGCGCTGCTCCAAGTGCTCGGCCCACATGGGCCATGTGTTTGATGATGGACCTCCACCGAAGCATCGGCGCTTCTGCATCAACTCGGCCTCGATTGATTTTGTGAAAAGATCAACTGCGGCGGCGACGACGACCTCGTCCAAGAAATAATGGTTTATCAGTTATTCATAATGATGTTGTTGATGATGATGATGATAATTAGAACCAAGTGAGATCTATACAGAACGACAAATGTTATATGCTAAATATATTATAGGACTTTATTTATTTACATATATATGCAAAAAAAAAAAACATACAAAATATACTCATCATATATAGTTGATGCGTTTATAGCGCCGAATTCACTCAGAGTGTGTAAATCGAAAAGTGTTTATAAGGGAGAATTCAATTTATGCTGAAGAAACAATTTTTATTTTGTTATTTCTTTCATCCATTTTTGATTGCGGTTTCAATATTTACATATAGCTTGAGTACTTAAATGTTCCATCCAAGATTTACATCATGAAGCACGCACAAGTTTTTCCATTAATTCGATTTTCTTACAATTCATTAATTAAACATGTTGTTGGGCTAGGAGTCATTTACCTACATGTATATATACATTTTAATTATATGTACATATGTATGTATGTATCTATGCATCAAAAGCTGGTTGAAAGATCTGGTCGCATTGCTTTGTTTCTTTGGGTTCATTTGTAACATATTTTTATTGGCTTTCTTTGACACTTGTATTATTTTCTGTTGCTATTTTTACTCATATTATATTTATAATTGATGTAATACACTGTAGCCGATCCATATATTATCCAACAAACTGAATAATGTGTATTTTTCGTATATTTTCTATTTCTCTTTTTTTGACTCGCTTCGAAAAACAAAAACAATACCAAAACTAAATGTTCCGCCTGTAAACGTTCTTTGGGGGTTTGTTTTGCTAACAAAACACATACACACACGATCACACAATCACTCCAAACATTCAATATCATTGTTAAACTATAATGCATAACACCTGACGCATAAATGGCTTATTAACAATCAACCTAAAATTACTAAATTGTTCGTAAAATAAAAATAAACATTTTTAATATGATTTTCTCAATCTTCTGTTTTCGCTACATTTCATTTTTCAATCGACGCCGTCCACTGTTATTTTCACTCTTCTCCTACTTTCGCTACTCGCCTCTCTTTGATGCACTCGCAATACCAAATTGTCATCTGGACTCATTTGTCTCGCTGTTTCTCTCGCACAAATATACTTTCGCCGTTTTAATTTCTGTTTCTCTTATTGCTTGAATCAACGCCTTTCACTGTCACCGTCTCGGCCGCTCATTCTGTCTCTCCGCTTTACCCATCTATTATTTTCATTTAATTTTGTAATCTTTTTAATTTTGTTATAAACCAATTTTAACAAACTGAACAAATTCAATGAATTAAATATCAATTATTGTAAAAACAAACCAACAACAATGAAAACGTAACCCAATATATGCAAAAACAAAAACAAAACGAAAAACTTATGAATGAACGTACCCAATTAATCTCACATTTGCAAAAAAACAAATTAAAAAGGGGGCAATATTTTACTACTAATTGCACATCCAGAACGCATACGCACCGAGGTACGGTGCGCCCGCTGCAATGCCCACATGGGACACGTTTTCGAGGATGGACCAAAGCCCACACGCAAGCGCTACTGCATCAATTCGGCGTCCATTGAGTTTGTTAAGTCGGAGCAGAATCCGTTGACGGCGACGTCGGCGCCAGCCTTGAGCCCCCAGGGCACACCCATTGCGCAACAATGAGAGTGAAAGCGACTGGAAGGAACGAGTGGAATGGAACAATCAACGAATATGAAACAAGTGCGAAAGAGTCTAACCTCAATGTTGCTGTTAAGAGTTTTTACACGTATTTTCTAACTTTCCATAAATGTGGCCAATAATTCCTAGCATAGTTCATTGATATATTGTATTGTATTGATAAATGGGCAGCTATTCATATTATTTACATGAATCAACAAAGCAGAGAATTATATGAATAACGGATTCCCGTCTGTTTGTGTAAATAGCTAAATGTTTCGCTTTTACTTTGTTATACATACTCACACACCAATACTTTGTAACACTCACACACACATAAATACTTTAAAATGTGCGCGCTAATAAACGTGTATTTTTTACAATATACAAACAAAATTTACCTTTGTTATTGTTGTTAGTCTTGTTTGAGCCCAAGCGCCAATCGCAGATGAGGTGCTAACAGCTGTTTTTGACATCGCGTTGCCAACCAAATGCTGCGCACAGCTGTCTGCTGCACATGCATATTCATTTGTGATGTAACAATCGTCAGCGCTATGAAATTGAAATACATTTCTTGCTGGCAAAAGGAATTCAAATAAATTGGAGTGAATTGCGCTGTGGTTGTTGCTTGTAAATCAATTAAATCAACGTGATCGATCGATAACGTGAGCGCACGCTGAGTTTACTCGGTCTGTGTATTGTATGCGCAGTGGCTGCGAGTGGTGTAGGGTATCCAGTGCTCAGGCTAACCAACTGTTTACAAACATACATATGTGCGTACATATGTATCTGCTCTTATTTTTGTGTGTGTCGGTGACATTCAAAATGTTGCTTACTCGTGGATCGAAAGCCGGCAAATTGGTCGCGGAACGTCAAAGTGGACGCAACGTGCGCTGCGTTTTGTAACTTATAAATTTTCAATTATCTAACAGTCGTATTATAAAGAAGCAATCAGTGTGTTGGCATTAATGCGAGATAATGACATCTTAATAAAACAAGTGAACGATTAGATTAAACGCGCACTGGCTTGTCTGCAGGTCGTCGGTTCCAAGAAGCGCACTTCGAGGTTCTAAAATTAAACAACTGTAAGAGAATGCAAAAAATATACAGTACATACTCAGTCAACTCAAACGTAGCGAATCGCTGATGCAGATGAGTTAAATAGCAGCATTTTATCGCGTAATACGTATTGCATGACCGTTACATTAGAGTGCATTACGTTACGTTACGTCCACCAGCTAAGAGATGAAGGAGTGGCTAAAGATCTCGTGCCTGCTTTGCGTATTCGGCTTCGTGCGAGAAATTCGACCGTCGGAGCCGTACGTTACGGAATATCTCCTCGGTCCGTGGCGCAACATAACGGAGCAACAGGTGAGTCTCACACTTAATCCATTTTCAACTGGAATATAGAGCAAAAATGTTTCTAAATTAAAGCTTACCCAAGATGTTTATCCGGTGGGCACCTATTCGCATCTGGTTCAATTGGTTTTTGTGTTCCTTATAACGGACTTTTTACGGTAAGATTTTCAGTAATTAGTTAGTTGTTTCAAGTATGTGTACATTTAGGATTGACCAATTAGTCTTAATGTACATATTTACCTAACTCTACTGAAAGCTATAGATCTAGAGTTGATATAATATCAGGAAATATAATATATGAATATCAGATGTCGAAAGTTTCAGCTATGTTTACAAACTGATCAAATTATTTGAGTTGATATAAGCAATATAATAGCATTAAAAATATATATTTGTTTCGTTCCAGCTATAAGCCTTTGATAATTACCATTGGCGCAGCTGGCGTAATAGTTTGGAGCATGCTGATTTGGACGACTAGTTTGCTATCATTGCAAATTTTGGAGTTCTTCTATGGCACGTATATGGCCGCCGAGGTGGCCTACTATACCTACATCTATGCCAAGGTGGACAAAAAGTATTATCCACGCGTCACCTCACACACGCGGGCGGCGATGTTCGCTGGCAAGCTGATCTCTGGGATAACATCGCAGCTGATTATCAATCTGGAACTGATGAACTACAGGCAACTCCACTACATAACGCTAGGCAGTAAGTTAAGATCAACTGAAAATATGAAGGACGAATTAATTACAGGGTATCTTTTTTTCAATACAGCACAAATAGTGGCTATGCTATGGGCCTTCGGACTGCCAAAAGTGGACAAGAGTCTTTACTTTCATCGCGAGCCATTAAGGGAGTCGTCAACGGCGGCTGGTCAAGCAAATCAGCTGCAGCTGGAGCCCGATGGGGTCAGCCAACAGCTGAGCAGCCCACAAGTACAATCTAAGCCCATGCACCTGCTGTGGCAACATTTTCGCAATGCCTACACCAACCCGCGTGTGGTGCAGTGGAGTCTCTGGTATGCCATTGGCCTAGCCGGCTATCTGCAGGTCACGTACTATATGCAGGTGCTGTGGAAGGTTATCGAGCCCGAGCCGAAGATAGCGTGGAATGGTGCCGTGGATGCTGTGCTGACTGCTTTGGCAGCATTGAGTGCTCTGGCTGCTGGATATTTGCACAGTGGCCGCTTAAGGCCAAAAGCCAGCTTGTTGGTGTTGTCGGTGCTATCGGCCCTGGAGGGCGGCAGTGTTCTGATCTGCTGCTGGACCAATAACATCTATTGGTCCTATTTAGGCTTTATCATCTTTGGTGCGCTCTACGGCTTTACCATTACAGTGGCCAGGTGCGTCTACACCTGTAAATCGTAGGACTTAAATTAATTGAAATATGATTTATTGTTTACTTACAGCGCGGAGGTGGCTCGCAATCTGCAGGAGGAGAGCTTTGGCCTGGTATTTGGCATCAATACGCTGCTCGCATTGGTCTTCCAGTCGCTGCTCACCATTATCGTCGTCTCCGAGACGGGCTTTGAGCTCAACACCGTAGACCAATACGCGGTCTATGCTTTCTATTTTATAGCTGTGGCCGTCATATACCTTATATCTGTCTTGGTGGAGCATCTATGGCAGCGCGGGTCGCACGAGGTCCAGACAAAAACTGAAAATGTAGAATAGATTTTAGAGGTATTTCCTTGTATTAGGAGGTTTTATTAGATGCTCACAAATTAACTTTAATTTAAACATATATATAGCTATATACATATATCTTTTATTGAATTTCAATTAACATTCCGTCAATTGATTTTTTTATGTGTATTTTTTGTTTGTTTTTGTGTTATAGTTTTCCGTTTTATGAATGCATAAAAATATTATGATGTTCTAATTCAAGTTTTGGAAATTCAGTTGTGTTTTCTTTTATCTATATATTAGTTTAGCTTAAAAGAGTTTGTTGGAGCATCTGTAATTAAAAGTTCTCGTTGTCTAGTTGTACCAATTAGCTGTATATAGAAATGATAATGTTCATACGATGTGCACAAATAAATAGAGTACTTAAAATAAAATTTGATTTGGTTAATTAATTGAGATCCTTGTTAAGGCGTTCCATATATAAATAAATAACTTATATTCATACAGCACATTCTCAATTACATATTAATAACTACTTGACTAAACAATCGAAAAAGATAATGAACATTATCACTTATATGTAATTCGCTTTAATCTTTGACTACTTAGCTCCCCTACCGAGCAAAGGCAATTAGGGTTCGCTTTGTATTATGTCATTATACCCTATTCCTATTAGAATTAGCAATCCGGGGTATAATGGTGTGATTAACATGCGAGTAACATGCAAAAGAATTCGCGTCCTTACCGCATACGGTATATATATTGGATCAGGATCAATAACCGAATTCATCGAGCACTCTAGAAGAGCTAGAGAAATGAGAATGAGGATCTCAGAAAACAGATCATAATTCCAGTACTCCAAAACGGAAATCTCCTCAGCTGTTGATAGTTAAATTGATTTGCTTCGGCATCAAGAGGAAAGAACCTGCTCTATTTATTGATAAATATGTTTGTCAAGCTAGAATATTTAAAGCAGCTTGAACAGCGTGTCTCCTAGTCGTGCTGCTTTGGAGAGAACCTGTCTTACAATAGCTATGAATAAGTAGCCCCCTCCCATTGTTGCATTTAATAAGTGCAACTTATTAAATTGCCTGCACGGTAATCTTAAACGCGCTGTAAACTTATTTATAACGACTGCATAGATTTTTTACTGTGTGAAGTTTTACAATTAGTTAGTTGTATGTGAAAGATTGTGGCTGTGATTAGGGAAAATTTTAGCGTTTCCCGTCTAGAATGTACATATATTAATCTGTGGACTACAGAGCTGATTACAATATTTATATGTAGTTGGGTATATGTATACCTTAGTTTGTAACCCCGTAAAAACCTATGGGCAATTATTTTAATTATTTGTATGCTATGTCCGATTACTCAAGCCTTAGCTAGTCAGTCGAGTTTGACCCACTCGTTGATTAGATAGTGTTGAGCAGGCACTCGCACTAGCATTAGCCATGGAGCATTCTTGGCTGAAAATATCTGGTGTACTTTGTGTATTTGGATTTTTACGTGAGCTGCGGCCCTCGGAGCCCTATCATTCCGAAATTTTGCTGGGCGAGTGGTACAATGTGACACAGGATCAGGTGAATCGCAGTGTCTACCCAATCGGCACCTATTCCTATCTATCACTGCTGATTGTTGTGTTCCTGGTAACTGATTTTCTCAGGTAGTACCCCCACACATACACGCACACACACACACACATTACAACTTAAGCACCTCGTATACAGATACAAGCCCATGATTATTGCCAACGCTCTAACTGGAATTATCGTTTGGACTGTGCTGCTAGCTACGAGCACATTGTTTGGTCTGCAAGTCGTGGAGGTGTTCTATGGCTTTTATCAGGCCACCGAAGTGGCATATTATTCCTATATATATGCCAAGGTCGATAAGCAGTACTATCCCCGAGTCACATCCCATACCCGAGCAGCCATGTTCGTGGGCAAGCTGGCGGCTGGACTATTGGGCCAGCTGCTCATCGGCTTTGATTGGATGAACTATCAGCAGTTGATGTACATATCTGTTGGCTGTTAGTCTTCGTTCGCATACTTATATTATATAATACGATGCTATATGAAATTCGTATCACACAGCGCAAGTATTGGCCCTCTTATGGACCATTCTATTGCCCAGAGTGGAGCAGAGCCTGTATTTCCATCAACAAGTGGCAGCCAGTGGAGTCGTTGATAAGGAAACGGATGCGCCTGAACTCCCCCAAAATATTTCCATCGAACCCTCCAATGAGATATCCAACACCAAGGGGGATCGTGCTCAACCTCTGCAGCTGCTTTGGTCGCACTTCCGCAGTGCCTATACAAATGCCATGGTTCTACAGTGGAGCTTGTGGTATGCGATCAATCTGGCTGGATATCTGCAGGTAACAACCTACATACAGGTTCTTTGGAAATCATTTGAGAACGAACCAAAGGTGAGTATAAAGGTGGTTAACTGGAACTGTAGTCGCTATTACCATCGGTAATCGTCTTTATAGATTGTATGGAATGGGGGCGTAGACGCCGCCCTAACTGCACTAGCTGCTCTCTTCTCTTTGCTGGCGGGATATTTTCACGCCGGACGTTTAAAGACACGTGCTAGCCTTTTGTCGTTAGCTGTGCTGGCAGTTCTGGAGGGTGGCTGCATATTGCTGACATCGTGGACCACCAATATTTACTTGTCATATCTGGGTTATGTCCTATTTGGCGCTCTATTTGGATATACCATCACGGTGGCCAGGTTTGTCGAGATTACGCTTGTGCCTATTTCTTCAGAGCTTTGATCTTTGTTATATTGCAGCGCCGAGCTGGCCAAAAGCTTGCTTGAGGATAGTTTCGCCTTAATCTTTGGCATCAACACCCTCATCGCACTGATATTACAAACTGTGCTCACTCTGATCGTCGTCTCTGAGAGTGCGAATCTTCAGCTGAGCACGGTTGAACAGTTTATCACCTATGCATTCTATTTTATTGTGATAGGCACTGCGTATTTTATGGCCATTGTTGTTCAATACTTGTTTACGTGCTCAAAAAATATTTAAGATAATGGTTTAGGTAGAATATTTAAAACTTATTTGAGTTATAATTGCCACGGTTTATATGATATTTAAATAAATATATTATTTTTAATAAGGTTATAATTGGGGATTTTCGGTAAGCACTGAGCATTAAATAATTATAATAATAATAATAATAATAATAATAATAATAATAATAATAATAATAATAATAATAATAATAATAATAATAATAATAATAATAATAATAATAATAATAATAATCAATATACATGTATAGTCTTACTTTGTATTTAAAGTAGTTTTTTTATATTTTAAATATAAACAATGCTGCCAGATTAACAATAAAAGTACGTAAAAAGCAAGGTATTTAAAAAATACTAGAAAATGTTATATCAATTCAATCATCTGGTCTCATACTTTTTGGTACCGTACGCCAGGTCGGCTGCCTTCGCTTAACGCGGGTATTAAACAAAAGTGCAGCTTGAAAGGGAATGCAAAGCGTATAAAAACCAATTAATATTGATGCAGTTGGCAATCTGTGGTGCAACTGCACTTACAAGTGTTGCAATCTGCGAGCTGTGTCCGCTCAGAATGTAGTTATGTACAACAAATTGCCTCGCCATACACTTATCGAATTGTTTCAAAATATTAATTTTGCTTTGTTATCAAAATGCGCTTTATACGACGTGGTGTAGTTAAGCTGCTGCTAATTTGCACAGTGTTGATAATGTTCGTTACATTTCTGTTGCCCAACTCTGAGCCAGAAGATGTAGATAAAAGCATTAAAATGTAAGTACATATATGTATTTATGTATGCACGTGTATACAGGAGGCACACACAAATATGAAGACTTTATTTACTTAACTTTTGTTGTTTATTCAACATTGCGAAACTTTCCAGTGAAATAATTGAGCGATCGATAAGGTCTGTCATGAACCAGGGGGAATGCCGCCAACCCCATTTACCCTTGGATAATCCCGATATCATGCAATTTTACAAGCCGGTTGATAAAATAAACTGCGGTTCGAAGCCAGATTGGGTCATGTGTGAGGTAAATACTAATTAATACGTGCTAATTGCACTTGATTATGTCGTTGTATTATTGTACTTATTTATTTATTTTTTGTTTTTTTTTTTTCCTTGAGAGCTCCGCTTACGATTGCATGCTATCTACAACGGAAGTTCAAATTTCGTAACATTGATTTGTGTTCTCTTAATTGCTGATAAAAACGATGTCAAATTTTAAAGTGGTATATATTTCGATATTCGATTACTCCGTAGAAATCGATATGTTTTGTGAAACCCGAGATAACGGCAGTGCATGGGGACATTACATGCTCCTATACGGACATTATACGCAAATCGGACTACACGGCGCGCTTTGGACGAACCGTGAGGATCAAGGAGCCATATGTGCTGCAGAATAGCGACTTCGTTCGTGTTGCATGCCATGCGACCAGCGGCGAGAAGTGGTTTGGCATGGCAGCTGGCATACGGGACACTGTGCGACGACCTGTAGTGCCCAATTTCGGCGTGCTGCCTGCCGAAATTGTTATTGCCAATGCAGAACACCAGCAAGCGGAGCTGCCGACGAATCCATTTTACAATGTGTTGATGTTTGGCTTCGACTCCCTAAGTCGCAACGCCTTCATACGCAAGCTGCCGCGCAGCTATGCCTATTTAACTCAGCAGCTGGGCGCCATAGTACTGCAGGGCTATAATATTGTGGGTGATGGCACTCCACAGGCGTTGGTGCCTCTGCTCACGGGTTACACGGAACTGGAGCTACCGGAGACAAGGAAACGCGTCTCAAGCGCTGGCAGTGTCGATGCATATCCCATGATTTGGCAGGATTTCGCACGTCTCGGCTATTTGACCTCATTCAATGAGGATTTGCCTTATGTGGGCACATTCACATATCGCATGAACGGCTTCGAGTCGCAGCCCGTGGACCATTATTTGCGCACGTTTTACATGCAGGCCTCGAACATGCTGAGTGGCAGTGCGTCCAACTGCATTGGCAACCAGCCAGATCATCTAGTCATGCTCGACTATACCAAGAATGTGAGTCACTTATCTTACTTCATGAATTTTGTAATTCACCCAGCGGAGCTTTTATCTATTACAGTTTATGCTGAAGTATCGTGACTCGCCTCGCTTTGTATTCAGCTTTCATGGCGGTCTCTCACACGATTCTATCAATCTGGTGGGCGCAGCCGACGACGATGTGCACGATTGGCTGGTGGCACTCAAGGAGAAGTCGCTGCTCGATGATACCATCCTAATATTCATGGCCGATCATGGCAACCGCTTTGCCGAAGTGCGCGCCACTCTTCAGGGGAAGCAGGAGGAACGTCTACCCTTCTTTAGCTTCACATTTCCCGAATCATTTAAAAAACGCTTTCCCCAGGAGTATAACAATTTTGTGGAGAACGAGCGCCGTCTCGTCACGCCCTTCGATGTGCATGCGACGCTTAGGCATCTGATACGTAAGATTATCTAAAGATTGAACCTATCATATATAATTTATAATAAACGCTTATGCATGTACAGAGATTCAATCAGCTGGGTTAAGCGACCAGACGCCTGACAACAGCTACGATGTCCTTAGCAATGACATCAAAACGGAAACCAGTGAGACAAGGAACATACATATCTCAGAGCAAGCGCGAGGACGTGCAATATCGCTCTTTGATCGCATACCCAGCAATCGTTCGTGCGCGGATGCGTACATCGAGCCGCATTGGTGCGCCTGCCTCAACTGGCAACCGGTGCAGCTGAACGACAGCCGTTACGAGGGCATCATTCTCAAAGCAGCCAACAGCATCGTGGAGACAATCAATGCGGCAACCCTTGAACGACGTCAGCTATGTGCACCACTGCAATTGCTGAAAATCAACTGGGCGCTGCGACTGCAGCCACACAAAGAACTTTTGAAATACAAAACGAATAGTGACAGAGACGGCTATCTGGCCGACATGAGCGGTCACACAGTGGTACACGACGTGCTATATCAGGTGCAACTAGTCACCCAGCCAGGCCAGGCGCTGTATGAGGCGAGCGTGGCCTATAATTTGCACACATTCGAAAGCACAGCCAAGCTGTCGGACATCTCACGTGTCAACAAGTACGGGTCCCAGGCCCAATGTATTTACGAACGTGATCCGGAGCTGCGCAAGTTCTGCTACTGCCGGGATTAAGAATCTAGTCGATGCACAAACAGTCTGCTCTCTCTTTAGTATTAGCTGTCCAAATAATATCTCTCATTTACTTATTATGTATTGAGTATGAAAATTATGTTTGTATTTATGTGCCAAAGCTTCAAACCATGTCACATATCTTTTAGTTGAAAAAGTATAGCTCTCTCATTGTACTTAGTTCCTTAATGAAACGAAACTCAAATATTTTGATATTGAAAAATACACAACTATTATTTTTGTCGAGGTATTTATTTATTTGTATGTTGTCTATATTTTTTATTGAATATTATCTTAAACCATGCTTATGCACGTTCATTACAAATGCATCCAGGATGTATTTTATTTACTACCTGTATAAATTCGTAACTGCATAAGTATTGCTTTTTGCAAATGAAAGGATATATAATATATTTTATTTGTAAATAACCAACCGCACATAACTAGCAAACGAATTGATATTTGTAACTTGCACACGCCTGGCCTTAAATCCAGACAGGCAGATATATATATTGTAGATCGGCAAACAAATACGAAACATATGTTAACCATATTTAAACGGACTTCTTGAGTAATGGGCTATAACACTTGTTGTACGTTTCATCATGTTGTCAATATTTTCAATGGCACGTTTGATTTTCTGGTCTGTTAAAATGTATTGCATGTGTATATAAATATATATGTATGTATATGTTTAACTTTTATACTGTATTAATATATACTTATATTTATATAAGTAACTATAATATATATCGCACACAGTACAAATCTTAACTTTGGGTTTTGACTGTTAAAGATTGAGCTTTCATGTTCGCTTCTCAATATTTTTAATATTATTATTAAAAAAAAAGTTATTTACTTTAGTGCAATAAGAGTAATATAAAAATCATAATTTATTTGTAGAAAAATACAAAAAAAAATCAATAAATATTTATTGAAAAAGAAATAGCATCATATTATTAACAAAAAGGAAACTAAAGAGTTCTATACTAAGATCGAAACAGGACAATATAGTTATGATTTCTAGATTAATTTGCATATAAGGTTTTTAAAAAGATAGCCTTGCACTATAAGGGACGTGTCTATCTGTGTATGTGTTTAAAAAGTATCGCATACTTTACGGCATAGGCTTTGAAATACCTGCACTAATCGAGAACTTAAAGACTAACCAGACGAATGGCCATGAAAAATGTAATACCAATATACACGGAGCCAATAGAACTTGGGGTGTATCTAAAATTGGGGGCATTCGCATTGCATTTCAGTTGCCTTAACTAATTGTAATTGTAAAGATTATTTGGTTAAGTGCATGAGAGATTTGTTGATGAGTGTCCATCTCGCTTAGCTGTAAGCCGCTGTTGCCGCTGATGTGCTCGCTGATCCCATCTGGGGTCACGACACGGACGTCGCAAGGAACTCTTGGAGTCGCTGCACGGTGCCGCGATCCAATTTGCACAGATCAAAGTCAAACGTTTTGTGCGTGATCTCGTAGCAGCCGGTGGCGGCGATCATTTCGACCACCTGCTGCAGCTCCTCGTTGTCCTGCAACGTCATTATCTTGTGATGCAATTCTTGCAGTTCGCTTAGGTATTCAGTAGGCAGAGGCGTACTGTTACCGCCTCCAACCAGCGGTTGACTCAGTGGCTCCGCAGGCGAATGGCTGCTATTGCTGTTGTTGTTGTTTATGGCTGGGCAGCTGTTGCTGTTGTTGTTGTGGCTACTCGGCGAGGAGCTGATGCTATTGTTACCCACGGACAGTGCAGCAGCTGCTGCTGATCCTTGTCGCAGAGACGGAGACTTGGACTTCTCGCGCGCTGATTTACTCGCCGCCTGCTCCTTTTTGGTCGATTTCAGTGGTGGCTCAATGAAGGTGGTGCTGCTATTGCCGCTATTGCTGTTTTGTGAGTTGCGTCGATTGCGTTTCTTTTCCTCCTTAAGTTCCGCCTTCTCCAGCTTCTCGGCCTTGGCTTCTGGTGACTTGTCCAGTTTCTCTGTCCTTTCCGACTTGTCGCCTAACTTTGACTTAGCTTTTTGCTCCTTGCCGGTGCTATCAGCCGCTTTGGTATCCTTCGCATGCTGCGCACTATTCTGTGCGCTTTTCGCGCCCATTGAGCTTTTCTGTTGGGGGCCCTTTGCCGGCAAATCAGGAAAGCTGTGACACAGGATCAGGTGAATCGCAGTGTCTACCCAATCGGCACCTATTCCTATCTATCACTGCTGATTGTTGTGTTCCTGGTAACTGATTTTCTCAGGTAGTACCCCCACACATACACGCACACACACACACACATTACAACTTAAGCACCTCGTATACAGATACAAGCCCATGATTATTGCCAACGCTCTAACTGGAATTATCGTTTGGACTGTGCTGCTAGCTACGAGCACATTGTTTGGTCTGCAAGTCGTGGAGGTGTTCTATGGCTTTTATCAGGCCACCGAAGTGGCATATTATTCCTATATATATGCCAAGGTCGATATCCCCGAGTCACATCCCATACCCGAGCAGCCATGTTCGTGGGCAAGCTGGCGGCTGGACTATTGGGCCAGCTGCTCATCGGCTTTGATTGGATGAACTATCAGCAGTTGATGTACATATCTGTTGGCTGTTAGTCTTCGTTCGCATACTTATATTATATAATACGATGCTATATGAAATTCGTATCACACAGCGCAAGTATTGGCCCTCTTATGGACCATTCTATTGCCCAGAGTGGAGCAGAGCCTGTATTTCCATCAACAAGTGGCAGCCAGTGGAGTCGTTGATAAGGAAACGGATGCGCCTGAACTCCCCCAAAATATTTCCATCGAACCCTCCAATGAGATATCCAACACCAAGGGGGATCGTGCTCAACCTCTGCAGCTGCTTTGGTCGCACTTCCGCAGTGCCTATACAAATGCCATGGTTCTACAGTGGAGCTTGTGGTATGCGATCAATCTGGCTGGATATCTGCAGGTAACAACCTACATACAGGTTCTTTGGAAATCATTTGAGAACGAACCAAAGGTGAGTATAAAGGTGGTTAACTGGAACTGTAGTCGCTATTACCATCGGTAATCGTCTTTATAGATTGTATGGAATGGGGGCGTAGACGCCGCCCTAACTGCACTAGCTGCTCTCTTCTCTTTGCTGGCGGGATATTTTCACGCCGGACGTTTAAAGACACGTGCTAGCCTTTTGTCGTTAGCTGTGCTGGCAGTTCTGGAGGGTGGCTGCATATTGCTGACATCGTGGACCACCAATATTTACTTGTCATATCTGGGTTATGTCCTATTTGGCGCTCTATTTGGATATACCATCACGGTGGCCAGGTTAGTCGAGATTACGCTTGTGCCTATTTCTTCAGAGCTTTGATCTTTGTTATATTGCAGCGCCGAGCTGGCCAAAAGCTTGCTTGAGGATAGTTTCGCCTTAATCTTTGGCATCAACACCCTCATCGCACTGATATTACAAACTGTGCTCACTCTGATCGTCGTCTCTGAGAGTGCGAATCTTCAGCTGAGCACGGTTGAACAGTTTATCACCTATGCATTCTATTTTATTGTGATAGGCACTGCGTATTTTATGGCCATTGTTGTTCAATACTTGTTTACGTGCTCAAAAAATATTTAAGATATTGGTTTAGGTAGAATATTTAAAACTTATTTGAGTTATAATTGCCACGGTTTATATAATATTTAAATAAATATATTATTTTTAATAAAATAATAATTAGGGATTTTCGGTAAGCACTGAGCGTTAAATAATAATAATAATCAATATACCTGTATAGTCTTACTTTGTATTTAAAGAAGTTTTTTATATTTTAAATATTAACAGTGCTGCCAGACCAACAATAAAAGTACGTAAAAAGCAAGGTATTTAAAAAATACTAGAATATGTTGTTAAATTCAACCCTCTGGTCTCATACTTTTTGGTACCGTACGCCAGGTCGGCTGCCTTCGTTTAACGCGGGTATTAAACAAAAGTGCAGCTTGAAAGGGAATGCAAAGCGTATAAAAACCAATTAATATTGATGCAGTTGGCAATCTGTGGTGCAACTGCACTTACAAGTGTTGCAATCTGCGAGCTGTGTCCGCTCAGAATGTAGTTATGTACAACAAATTGCCTCGCCATACACTTATCGAATTGTTTCAAAATACGATTTGGCGTTGAAGCTCAAAATCGGACTTGTTGTTCGTTTTTTAAAATAAAAAAAATGTTGCCGTTTGAAATTACAAATTTTTTTTTTGTTTTGGGAGGCTTATACATTGTAGATTTAAGAAAAACTGTGAAAACGATAAAAAATTAAATTAGTGCTAAAGAAAAACAACTTTGAAAAAAATAAATAGTCTTGTCCGATTTGGCGTTGGAGCCACTGTATTAATTTTGCTTTGTTATCAAAATGCGTTTCATACGACGTGGTGTAGTTAAGCTGTTGCTAATTTGCACAGTGTTGATAATGTTCGTTACATTTCTGTTGCCTAACTCTGAGCCAGAAGATGTAGATAACAGCATTAAAATGTAAGTACATATATGTATTTATGTATGCACGTGTATACAGGAGGCACACACAAATATGAAGACTTTATTTACTTAACTTTTGTTGTTTATTCAACATTGCGAAACTTTCCAGTGAAATAATTGAGCGATCGATAAGGTCTGTCATGAACCAGGGGGAATGCCGCCAACCCCATTTACCCTTGGATAATCCCGATATCATGCAATTTTACAATCCGGTTGATAAAATAAACTGCGGTTCGAAGCCAGATTGGGTCATGTGTGAGGTAAATACTAATTAATACGTGCTAATTGCACTTGATTATGTCGTTGTATTATTGTGCTTCATTATTTTTTCCTGAGCTTCGCTTACGATTGCATGCTATCTACAACGGAAGTTCAAATTTCGTAACATTGATTTGTGTTCTCTTAATTGCTGATAAAAACGATGTCAAATTTTAAAGTGGTATATATTTCGATATTCGATTACTCCGTAGAAATCGATATGTTTTGTGAAACCCGAGATAACGGCAGTGCATGGGGACATTACATGCTCCTATACGGACATTATACGCAAATCGGACTACACGGCGCGCTTTGGACGAACCGTGAGGATCAAGGAGCCATATGTGCTGCAGAATAGCGACTTCGTTCGTGTTGCATGCCATGCGACCAGCGGCGAGAAGTGGTTTGGCATGGCAGCTGGCATACGGGACACTGTGCGACGACCTGTAGTGCCCAATTTCGGCGTGCTGCCTGCCGAAATTGTTATTGCCAATGCAGAACACCAGCAAGCGGAGCTGCAGGAGCTGCCGACGAAACCATTTTACAATGTGTTGATGTTTGGCTTCGACTCCCTAAGTCGCAACGCCTTCATACGCAAGCTGCCGCGCAGCTATGCCTATTTAACTCAGCAGCTGGGCGCCATAGTACTGCAGGGCTATAATATTGTGGGTGATGGCACTCCACAGGCGTTGGTGCCTCTGCTCACGGGTTACACGGAACTGGAGCTGCCGGAGACAAGGAAACGCGTCTCAAGCGCTGGCAGTGTCGATGCATATCCCATGATTTGGCAGGATTTCGCACGTCTCGGCTATTTGACCTCATTCAATGAGGATTCGCCTTATGTGGGCACATTCACATATCGCATGAACGGCTTCGAGTCGCAGCCCGTGGACCATTATTTGCGCACGTTTTACATGCAGGCCTCGAACATGCTGAGTGGCAGTGCGTCCAACTGCATTGGCAACCAGCCAGATCATCTAGTCATGCTCGACTATACCAAGAATGTGAGTCACTTATCTTACTTCATGAATTTTGTAATTCACCCAGCGGAGCTTTTATCTATTACAGTTTATGCTGAAGTATCGAGACTCGCCTCGCTTTGTATTCAGCTTTCATGGCGGTCTCTCACACGATTCTATCAATCTGGTGGGCGCAGCCGACGACGATGTGCACGATTGGCTGGTGGCACTCAAGGAGAAGTCGCTGCTCGATGATACCATCCTAATATTCATGGCCGATCATGGCAACCGCTTTGCCGAAGTGCGCGCCACTCTTCAGGGGAAGCAGGAGGAACGTCTACCCTTCTTTAGCTTCACATTTCCCGAATCATTTAAAAAACGCTTTCCCCAGGAGTATAACAATTTTGTGGAGAACGAGCGCCGTCTCGTCACGCCCTTCGATGTGCATGCGACGCTCAGGCATCTGATACGTAAGATTATCTAAAGATTGAACCTATCATATATAATTTATAATAAACGCTTATGCATGTACAGAGATTCAATCAGCTGGGTTAAGCGACCAGACGCCTGACAACAGCTACGATGTCCTTAGCAATGACATCAAAACGGAAACCAGTGAGACAAGGAACATACATATCTCAGAGCAAGCGCGAGGACGTGCAATATCGCTCTTTGATCGCATACCCAGCAATCGTTCGTGCGCGGATGCGTACATCGAGCCGCATTGGTGCGCCTGCCTCAACTGGCAACCGGTGCAGTTGAACGACAGCCGTTACGAGGGCATCATTCTCAAAGCAGCCAACAGCATCGTGGAGACAATCAATGCGGCAACCCTTGAACGACGTCAGCTATGTGCACCACTGCAATTGCTGAAAATCAACTGGGCGCTGCGACTGCAGCCACACAAAGAACTTTTGAAATACAAAACGAATAGTGACAGAGACGGCTATCTGGCCGACATGAGCGGTCACACAGTGGTACACGACGTGCTATATCAGGTGCAACTAGTCACCCAGCCAGGCCAGGCGCTGTATGAGGCGAGCGTGGCCTATAATTTGCACACATTCGAAAGCACAGCCAAGCTGTCGGACATCTCACGTGTCAACAAGTACGGGTCCCAGGCCCAATGTATTTACGAACGTGATCCGGAGCTGCGCAAGTTCTGCTACTGCCGGGATTAAGAATCTAGTCGATGCACAAACAGTCTGCTCTCTCTTTAGTATTAACTGTCCAAATAATATCTCTCATTTACTTATTATGTATTGAGTATGAAAATTATGTTTGTATTTATGTGCCAAAACTTCAAACCATATCACATATCTTTTAGTTGAAAGAGTATAGCTCTCTCATTGTACTTAGTTCCTTAATGAAACGAAACTCAAATATTTTGATATTGAAAAATACACAACTATTATTTTTGTCGAGGTATTTATTTATTTGTATGTTGTCTATATTTTTTATTGAATATTATCTTAAACCATGCTTATGCACGTTCATTACAAATGCATCCAGGATGTATTTTATTTACTACCTGTATAAATTCGTAACTGCATAAGTATTGCTTTTTGCAAATGAAAGGATATATAATATATTTTATTTGTAAATAACCAACCGCACATAACTAGCAAACGAATTGATATTTGTAACTTGCACACGCCTGGCCTTAAATCCAGACAGGCAGATATATATATTGTAGATCGGCAAACAAATACGAAACATATGTTAACCATATTTAAACGGACTTCTTGAGTAATGGGCTATAACACTTGTTGTACGTTTCATCATGTTGTCAATATTTTCAATGGCACGTTTGATTTTCTGGTCTGTTAAAATGTATTGCATGTGTATATAAATATATATGTATGTATATGTTTAACTTTTATACTGTATTAATATATACTTATATTTATATAAGTAACTATAATATATATCGCACACAGTACGAATCTTAACTTTGGGTTTTGACTGTTAAAGATTGAGCTTTCATGTTCGCTTCTCAATATTTTTAATATTATTATTAAAAAACAAGTAAGAAAACTCTAGTCGGGCGTAACCGACTAGGGTATACCCTGAGCTAAAGCTAAATATAAAATTTGGCGTCTATAGCTTAAAAGATGGGCGAGATAGAATTTTTTAATTGAATTCCGATTTTGTTTTTAATCGATAACAATTAATTGGAGATAGTTATCGATTTTTTAAAACAAACTTGATCTGCGCGTGCTATACACGGATCTACAAAAAAAATTTCAAGTCTCTAGCTCTTATACGGGCTGAAATCGACGCGTTCAAACATACGGACAGACGGACAGACGGACAGACGGACAGACGGACGGACGGACGGACGGACAGACGGACAGGGCCTAATCGATTTCTCTTGTCGTCCTGATCAAGAATATATATACTTTATGGGGTCTGCCACGCCTCCTTCTGCCTGTTACATACATCCAACAAAAACATTATACCCTGATTTCCCATTTTCAATGGGCTCAGGGTATAAAAAGTTATTTACTTTAGTGCAATAAGAGTAATATAAAAATCATAATTTATTTGTAGAAAAATACAAAAAAAAATCAATAAATATTTATTGAAAAAGAAATAGCATCATATTATTAACAAAAAGGAAACTAAAGAGTTCTATACTAAGATCGAAACAGGACAATATAGTTATGATTTCTAGATTAATTTGCATATAAGGTTTTTAAAAAGATAGCCTTGCACTATAAGGGACGTGTCTATCTGTGTATGTGTTTAAAAAGTATCGCATACTTTACGGCATAGGCTTTGAAATACCTGCACTAATCGAGAACTTAAAGACTAACCAGACGAATGGCCATGAAAAATGTAATACCAATATACACGGAGCCAATAGAACTTGGGGTGTATCTAAAATTGGGGGCATTCGCATTGCATTTCAGTTGCCTTAACTAATTGTAATTGTAAAGATTATTTGGTTAAGTGCATGAGAGATTTGTTGATGAGTGTCCATCTCGCTTAGCTGTAAGCCGCTGTTGCCGCTGATGTGCTCGCTGATCCCATCTGGGGTCACGACACGGACGTCGCAAGGAACTCTTGGAGTCGCTGCACGGTGCCGCGATCCAATTTGCACAGATCAAAGTCAAACGTTTTGTGCGTGATCTCGTAGCAGCCGGTGGCGGCGATCATTTCGACCACCTGCTGCAGCTCCTCGTTGTCCTGCAACGTCATTATCTTGTGATGCAATTCTTGCAGTTCGCTTAGGTATTCAGTAGGCAGAGGCGTACTGTTACCGCCTCCAACCAGCGGTTGACTCAGTGGCTCCGCAGGCGAATGGCTGCTATTGCTGTTGTTGTTGTTTATGGCTGGGCAGCTGTTGCTGTTGTTGTTGTGGCTACTCGGCGAGGAGCTGATGCTATTGTTACCCACGGACAGTGCAGCAGCTGCTGCTGATCCTTGTCGCAGAGACGGAGACTTGGACTTCTCGCGCGCTGATTTACTCGCCGCCTGCTCTTTTTTGGTCGATTTCAGTGGTGGCTCAATGAAGGTGGTGCTGCTATTGCCGCTATTGCTGTTTTGTGAGTTGCGTCGATTGCGTTTCTTTTCCTCCTTAAGTTCCGCCTTCTCCAGCTTCTCGGCCTTGGCTTCTGGTGACTTGTCCAGTTTCTCTGTCCTTTCCGACTTGTCGCCTAACTTTGACTTAGCTTTTTGCTCCTTGCCGGTGCTATCAGCCGCTTTGGTATCCTTCGCATGCTGCGCACTATTCTGTGCGCTTTTCGCGCCCATTGAGCTTTTCTGTTGGGGGCCCTTTGCCGGCAAATCAGGAAAGCTGTGACACAGGATCAGGTGAATCGCAGTGTCTACCCAATCGGCACCTATTCCTATCTATCACTGCTGATTGTTGTGTTCCTGGTAACTGATTTTCTCAGGTAGTACCCCCACACATACACACACACACACACATTACAACTCAAGCACCTCGTATACAGATACAAGCCCATGATTATTGCCAACGCTCTAACTGGAATTATCGTTTGGACTGTGCTGCTAGCTACGAGCACATTGTTTGGTCTGCAAGTCGTGGAGGTGTTCTATGGCTTTTATCAGGCCACCGAAGTGGCATATTATTCCTATATATATGCCAAGGTCGATATCCCCGAGTCACATCCCATACCCGAGCAGCCATGTTCGTGGGCAAGCTGGCGGCTGGACTATTGGGCCAGCTGCTCATCGGCTGTGATTGGATGAACTATCAGCAGTTGATGTACATATCTGTTGGCTGTTAGTCTTCGTTCGCATACTTATATTATATAATACGATGCTATATGAAATTCGTATCACACAGCGCAAGTATTGGCCCTATGGACCATTCTATTGCCCAGAGTGGAGCAGAGCCTGTATTTCCATCAACAAGTGGCAGCCAGTGGAGTCGTTGATAAGGAAACGGATGCGCCTGAACTCCCCCAAAATATTTCCATCGAACCCTCCAATGAGATATCCAACACCAAGGGGGATCGTGCTCAACCTCTGCAGCTGCTTTGGTCGCACTTCCGCAGTGCCTATACAAATGCCATGGTTCTACAGTGGAGCTTGTGGTATGCGATCAATCTGGCTGGATATCTGCAGGTAACAACCTACATACAGGTTCTTTGGAAATCATTTGAGAACGAACCAAAGGTGAGTATAAAGGTGGTTAACTGGAACTGTAGTCGCTATTACCATCGGTAATCGTCTTTATAGATTGTATGGAATGGGGGCGTAGACGCCGCCCTAACTGCACTAGCTGCTCTCTTCTCTTTGCTGGCGGGATATTTTCACGCCGGACGTTTAAAGACACGTGCTAGCCTTTTGTCGTTAGCTGTGCTGGCAGTTCTGGAGGGTGGCTGCATATTGCTGACATCGTGGACCACCAATATTTACTTGTCATATCTGGGTTATGTCCTATTTGGCGCTCTATTTGGATATACCATCACGGTGGCCAGGTTAGTCGAGATTACGCTTGTGCCTATTTCTTCAGAGCTTTGATCTTTGTTATATTGCAGCGCCGAGCTGGCCAAAAGCTTGCTTGAGGATAGTTTCGCCTTAATCTTTGGCATCAACACCCTCATCGCACTGATATTACAAACTGTGCTCACTCTGATCGTCGTCTCTGAGAGTGCGAATCTTCAGCTGAGCACGGTTGAACAGTTTATCACCTATGCATTCTATTTTATTGTGATAGGCACTGCGTATTTTATGGCCATTGTTGTTCAATACTTGTTTACGTGCTCAAAAAATATTTAAGATATTGGTTTAGGTAGAATATTTAAAACTTATTTGAGTTATAATTGCCACGGTTTATATAATATTTAAATAAATATATTATTTTTAATAAAATAATAATTAGGGATTTTCGGTAAGCACTGAGCGTTAAATAATAATAATAATCAATATACCTGTATAGTCTTACTTTGTATTTAAAGAAGTTTTTTATATTTTAAATATTAACAGTGCTGCCAGACCAACAATAAAAGTACGTAAAAAGCAAGGTATTTAAAAAATACTAGAATATGTTGTTAAATTCAACCCTCTGGTCTCATACTTTTTGGTACCGTACGCCAGGTCGGCTGCCTTCGTTTAACGCGGGTATTAAACAAAAGTGCAGCTTGAAAGGGAATGCAAAGCGTATAAAAACCAATTAATATTGATGCAGTTGGCAATCTGTGGTGCAACTGCACTTACAAGTGTTGCAATCTGCGAGCTGTGTCCGCTCAGAATGTAGTTATGTACAACAAATTGCCTCGCCATACACTTATCGAATTGTTTCAAAATACGATTTGGCGTTGAAGCTCAAAATCGGACATGTTGTTCGTTTTTTAAAATAAAAAAAATGTTGCCGTTTGAAATTACAAATTTTTTTTTTGTTTGGGAGGCTTATACATTTTTGTTTTGGGAGGCTTATACATTGTAGATTTAAGAAAAACTGTGAAAACGATAAAAAATTAAATTAGTGCTAAAGAAAAACAACTTTGAAAAAAATAAATAGTCTTGTCCGATTTGGCGTTGGAGCCACTGTATTAATTTTGCTTTGTTATCAAAATGCGTTTCATACGACGTGGTGTAGTTAAGCTGTTGCTAATTTGCACAGTGTTGATAATGTTCGTTACATTTCTGTTGCCTAACTCTGAGCCAGAAGATGTAGATAACAGCATTAAAATGTAAGTACATATATGTATTTATGTATGCACGTGTATACAGGAGGCACACACAAATATGAAGACTTTATTTACTTAACTTTTGTTGTTTATTCAACATTGCGAAACTTTCCAGTGAAATAATTGAGCGATCGATAAGGTCTGTCATGAACCAGGGGGAATGCCGCCAACCCCATTTACCCTTGGATAATCCCGATATCATGCAATTTTACAAGCCGGTTGATAAAATAAACTGCGGTTCGAAGCCAGATTGGGTCATGTGTGAGGTAAATACTAATTAATACGTGCTAATTGCACTTGATTATGTCGTTGTATTATTGTGCTTCATTATTTTTTCCTGAGCTTCGCTTACGATTGCATGCTATCTACAACGGAAGTTCAAATTTCGTAACATTGATTTGTGTTCTCTTAATTGCTGATAAAAACGATGTCAAATTTTAAAGTGGTATATATTTCGATATTCGATTACTCCGTAGAAATCGATATGTTTTGTGAAACCCGAGATAACGGCAGTGCATGGGGACATTACATGCTCCTATACGGACATTATACGCAAATCGGACTACACGGCGCGCTTTGGACGAACCGTGACGATCAAGGAGCCATATGTGCTGCAGAATAGTGACTTCGTTCGTGTTGCATGCCATGCGACCAGCGGCGAGAAGTGGTTTGGCATGGCAGCTGGCATACGGGACACTGTGCGACGACCTGTAGTGCCCAATTTCGGCGTGCTGCCTGCCGAAATTGTTATTGCCAATGCAGAACACCAGCAAGCGGAGCTGCAGGAGCTGCCGACGAAACCATTTTACAATGTGTTGATGTTTGGCTTCGACTCCCTAAGTCGCAACGCCTTCATACGCAAGCTGCCGCGCAGCTATGCCTATTTAACTCAGCAGCTGGGCGCCATAGTACTGCAGGGCTATAATATTGTGGGTGATGGCACTCCACAGGCGTTGGTGCCTCTGCTCACGGGTTACACGGAACTGGAGCTGCCGGAGACAAGGAAACGCGTCTCAAGCGCTGGCAGTGTCGATGCATATCCCATGATTTGGCAGGATTTCGCACGTCTCGGCTATTTGACCTCATTCAATGAGGATTCGCCTTATGTGGGCACATTCACATATCGCATGAACGGCTTCGAGTCGCAGCCCGTGGACCATTATTTGCGCACGTTTTACATGCAGGCCTCGAACATGCTGAGTGGCAGTGCGCCCAACTGCATTGGCAACCAGCCAGATCATCTAGTCATGCTCGACTATACCAAGAATGTGAGTCACTTATCTTACTTCATGAATTTTGTAATTCACCCAGCGGAGCTTTTATCTATTACAGTTTATGCTGAAGTATCGAGACTCGCCTCGCTTTGTATTCAGCTTTCATGGCGGTCTCTCACACGATTCTATCAATCTGGTGGGCGCAGCCGACGACGATGTGCACGATTGGCTGGTGGCACTCAAGGAGAAGTCGCTGCTCGATGATACCATCCTAATATTCATGGCCGATCATGGCAACCGCTTTGCCGAAGTGCGCGCCACTCTTCAGGGGAAGCAGGAGGAACGTCTACCCTTCTTTAGCTTCACATTTCCCGAATCATTTAAAAAACGCTTTCCCCAGGAGTATAACAATTTTGTGGAGAACGAGCGCCGTCTCGTCACGCCCTTCGATGTGCATGCGACGCTCAGGCATCTGATACGTAAGATTATCTAAAGATTGAACCTATCATATATAATTTATAATAAACGCTTATGCATGTACAGAGATTCAATCAGCTGGGTTAAGCGACCAGACGCCTGACAACAGCTACGATGTCCTTAGCAATGATATTAAAACGGAAACCAGTGAGACAAGGAACATACATATCTCAGAGCAAGCGCGAGGACGTGCCATATCGCTCTTTGATCGCATACCCAGCAATCGTTCGTGCGCGGATGCGTACATCGAGCCGCATTGGTGCCCCTGCCTCAACTGGCAACCGGTGCAGTTGAACGACAGCCGTTACGAGGGCATCATTCTCAAAGCAGCCAACAGCATCGTGGAGACAATCAATGCGGCAACCCTTGAACGACGTCAGCTATGTGCACCACTGCAATTGCTGAAAATCAACTGGGCGCTGCGACTGCAGCCACACAAAGAACTTTTGAAATACAAAACGAATAGTGACAGAGACGGCTATCTGGCCGACATGAGCGGTCACACAGTGGTACACGACGTGCTATATCAGGTGCAACTAGTCACCCAGCCAGGCCAGGCGCTGTATGAGGCGAGCGTGGCCTATAATTTGCACACATTCGAAAGCACAGCCAAGCTGTCGGACATCTTACGTGTCAACAAGTACGGGTCCCAGGCCCAATGTATTTACGAGCGGGATCCGGAGCTGCGCAAGTTCTGCTACTGCCGGGATTAAGAATCTAGTCGATGCACAAACAGTCTGCTCTCTCTTTAGTATTAGCTGTCCAAATAATATCTCTCATTTACTTATTATGTATTGAGTATGAAAATTATGTTTGTATTTATGTGCCAAAGCTTCAAACCATGTCACATATCTTTTAGTTGAAAAATTATAGCTCTCTCATTGTACTTAGTTCCTTAATGAAACGAAACTCAAATATTTTGATATTGAAAAATACACAACTATTATTTTTGTCGAGGTATTTATTTATTTGTATGTTGTCTATATTTTTTATTGAATATTATCTTAAACCATGCTTATGCACGTTCATTACAAATGCATCCAGGATGTATTTTATTTACTACCTGTATAAATTCGTAACTGCATAAGTATTGCTTTTTGCAAATGAAAGGATATATAATATATTTTATTTGTAAATAACCAACCGCACATAACTAGCAAACGAATTGATATTTGTAACTTGCACACGCCTGGCCTTAAATCCAGACAGGCAGATATATATATTGTAGATCGGCAAACAAATACGAAACATATGTTAACCATATTTAAACGGACTTCTTGAGTAATGGGCTATAACACTTGTTTACGTTTCATCATGTTGTCAATATTTTCAATGGCACGTTTGATTTTCTGGTCTGTTAAAATGTATTGCATGTGTATATAAATATATATGTATGTATATGTTTAACTTTTATACTGTATTAATATATACTTATATTTATATAAGTAACTATAATATATATCGCACACAGTACGAATCTTAACTTTGGGTTTTGACTGTTAAAAATTGAGCTTTCTTGTTCGCTTCTCAATATTTTTAATATTATTATTTAAAAAAAAATGTATTTACTTTAGTGCAATAAGAGTAATATAAAAATCATAATTTATTTGTAGAAAAATACAAAAAAAAATCAATAAATATTTATTGAAAAAGAAATAGCATCATATTATTAACAAAAAGGAAACTAAAGAGTTCTATACTAAGATCGAAACAGGACAATATAGTTATGATTTCTAGATTAATTTGCATATAAGGTTTTTAAAAAGATAGCCTTGCACTATAAGGGACGTGTCTATCTGTGTATGTGTTTAAAAAGTATCGCATACTTTACGGCATAGGCTTTGAAATACCTGCACTAATCGAGAACTTAAAGACTAACCAGACGAATGGCCATGAAAAATGTAATACCAATATACACGGAGCCAATAGAACTTGGGGTGTATCTAAAATTGGGGGCATTCGCATTGCATTTCAGTTGCCTTAACTAATTGTAATTGTAAAGATTATTTGGTTAAGTGCATGAGAGATTTGTTGATGAGTGTCCATCTCGCTTAGCTGTAAGCCGCTGTTGCCGCTGATGTGCTCGCTGATCCCATCTGGGGTCACGACACGGACGTCGCAAGGAACTCTTGGAGTCGCTGCACGGTGCCGCGATCCAATTTGCACAGATCAAAGTCAAACGTTTTGTGCGTGATCTCGTAGCAGCCGGTGGCGGCGATCATTTCGACCACCTGCTGCAGCTCCTCGTTGTCCTGCAACGTCATTATCTTGTGATGCAATTCTTGCAGTTCGCTTAGGTATTCAGTAGGCAGAGGCGTACTGTTACCGCCTCCAACCAGCGGTTGACTCAGTGGCTCCGCAGGCGAATGGCTGCTATTGCTGTTGTTGTTGTTTATGGCTGGGCAGCTGTTGCTGTTGTTGTTGTGGCTACTCGGCGAGGAGCTGATGCTATTGTTACCCACGGACAGTGCAGCAGCTGCTGCTGATCCTTGTCGCAGAGACGGAGACTTGGACTTCTCGCGCGCTGATTTACTCGCCGCCTGCTCCTTTTTGGTCGATTTCAGTGGTGGCTCAATGAAGGTGGTGCTGCTATTGCCGCTATTGCTGTTTTGTGAGTTGCGTCGATTGCGTTTCTTTTCCTCCTTAAGTTCCGCCTTCTCCAGCTTCTCGGCCTTGGCTTCTGGTGACTTGTCCAGTTTCTCTGTCCTTTCCGACTTGTCGCCTAACTTTGACTTAGCTTTTTGCTCCTTGCCGGTGCTATCAGCCGCTTTGGTATCCTTCGCATGCTGCGCACTATTCTGTGCGCTTTTCGCGCCCATTGAGCTTTTCTGTTGGGGGCCCTTTGCCGGCAAATCAGGAAAGCTGCTGTTGGAACTATCCGAATGCTGCAGTGTGGCAGCTGTTGCCGCCGCCAAGGCGTTTGTGGCTGCCAAGTCCGGAGCCGACTGCGCCGAATCCATGTCGCTCAAATCCAAATTGCTAGATCCCTTAATCGGCGTCTGTGCCGCTCCAGCTGTTGTGACAGATGAAGGTGTCATCGACTGCTTATTGCTGTGCTTACTGTCCGCTTCTCGTTGTCGCTTCTCCTCTTTGCTAGCGGTTTTATCCTTCGATTTTTTGTGTTTCTCCTTCTTACTGCTCACGGGTCCTGTTTTCTCTGTGCTTGCTTCCGCCTGCGACTGACTACTCAGCTCTGTTTTCGGAGATGATTCTGTTGCTCCAGCCGCCGCTGTTGGTACTGTAGCCGGCTTATCCGGTGCTGTTGGCTGTTGCTGCTGTGACTTATCCTTTTCACGATCCTTCGGCTTGTCCTTATCGCGCTCCTTATCCTTGTCCTTATCACGGTCGCTGCGGTCCTTCTCTTTCTCCTTATCCTTATCTTTGTCTTTGCTCTTATCCTTCTTCTTGTGCTTATGAGACTTCTTGTCCACGCTGCTGTTGCCATTGCTACTCGTCGATTTCTCACTTTTGGCATCGCCAGCTTTTTCGGCACCTTTTGCTGGTACAGCCGCTGATTGTTGCGCCGTCACCGTCAGTTCATCCTTGTCGTAAGCCCGTTTTCCGCTGCTGGAGGCCAGACTGCTGGCACTTGCACTGCTGCCCAGCGAATTGGGCGTGGCTTTGCCAGTGGACTTCATAGTATCGTAGCTAGCTTGGGATTGTTGTTGCTGAGCTTGTGTTTGGTTGTTATTGCTACTACTGCTAACGGTGACTGGGCTGTCAGCATGTCCACGGTCATCCTTCAGTGACCGCTTATCTTTGTCCCGTTCCTCTCGCTGTTTTTCCCGCTCGCGCTCACGCTCCTTGTCTTTCTTCTCTTTTTTCGACTTCTTGTTTGAGCTGCGCTCCTTGTCCTTAGACTCCGACTTGCTAGAGGACTTGTGCTCATCGCGTTCCTTAGACCGAGCATTTGGTGTACCAGCTGCACTGTCCCCCGCTGGCTTTTTGGGACTCATTTCGGCTAGGCCGCTTCTACCGCCCGCCTTGGGGCTGACAGTGCGGCGGACTAATGCACTAGCAGCTGCAGTAAGCGTGCTGCTACTACTATGTTCGCGTTCGCGATCCTTGTCACGCGTTTTATCCTTCTTCGATTTCTCCTTGTCTTTGTCATGCTTGCTGCTGCTGCTCTCCGATTTGCCAGACTTTCGCTCTTTATCCCGACCATGTCGATCCTTTTTGTCCTTGTCGCGTGGCTTGTCTGAGCTGTTGGACTTGTCACGCTCCTTACTCGACTTCTCCTTGCCATCATGTGTACCGACCTTGCCGCTACTTGAGCCTGTTTGCGCCTTAGCATCTGGCGAGTGTTTCGGCGCTGTTGCCGCTGTCAGATTAGCGCCTGCCGCACCTTTTGTAATGGGTGAGCCAAAGAGCGCCGAGAAAGAGTTGACTTTGCCTTCATCTGTGCGCGATTTGTGCTTTTTGGTAGATCCCGACTCAATAACCATGCTGCTGCTGCTGCCGCCCTTCGCCTTGACCACGTTTAAATCTGATCCGGGTGGCTCGCTAGGTGACACCGTTCGGTTTAGGCTGCTTGCGGCAGCAATGTTTGCACCAAAAACTGGTACGCCTCCTCCACGCAACAACTTTGCACGGAATTCCTCCGAAGGCGCCTCAAAGACATGAGTTTTGACTTCAACACGGTGTCGAGGTGGACCAGAATTTTGCAGATCCAAATCGTATTGGTATATAATCCGCTTCGGCTCGTCTCTATTGCGAAAGTATATCTCGACTGGCAGTAAAAAGCCGGCATAGCCCGATTCCTGTATGACATAAGGCGGCTCTTTGATTACTAAAAAAAAGGTAATGACAATTGATTTTTTGGCGCGCAAATTGAAAACAATTACGAATGTTAAAGCTTACCACGCTTTGGTTTGGGAAAAGAGTCGTGCAATATAAAGACGACCTTGTCAACGAATGCACTTATTTCTGCTTTATTGACGCCCTGCACATAAATCTCCCAGTCATGGGTGAAGGCTTGCGGATGCTTTTTGTTGCGCAGCTTTGACGTGTGGCCAATTTCGAACTGCACCTTGACTGCCATATCGATGTCGCCGGCAACGGTAACGGTAACGCATCAATCTACTATAGCGCCTTTATCAATATTCTGTATATAAACAATTTGTACGATTCAACTGCTCTCCACTTTGAGGCGGCGCAGTATGAGTGTCTGGCAGAGGTTTGTCTGTCGGTGCCACCTTAACCATATATATCAAGTGCCAGGCAAAAGCAGTAATAAAATGTATATTGCTATGCAATTCACTCCTGTTAACTGTTAAGGCTAGTGTTAAGGCGTCTTCTACACAAACTCCTTTTTATTTAACAACAAATACGGGCAAAGAAAACGAAAACACTCGCACCACATACACATTGGGTAATATCGATATCGATATATGTAAATAACATGGATAACTGGGTAATGCAACACTGCCAGTGTGCTCCCAAATTATGCATTCGATTGTTGCTTTTGGGTGAGCATTCAAATTGGAATGATTAAAGTCTGTCCGGGATCATTGGAATAAGTTCTATTAATTTAATATAAATTAAGTACTATAATAAAAACAACTTCACAAGCATAACTAAAGTTTGTAAGTAAAATTTACTAAGTATTAGGTTAAATTGTATTTGCATAAGTAAATGACTAAAATAAATAGAAACGGTTTCTCTGCTATCGATTAGGATAAAAGAATCGATATAGTATCGATAGCTACATAATTCTTGGGAGCAGCTGTTTTGCCATTCACTTGAAACTGCAAAAACAATTAATTGTTTTGCGAAAAATAACTCAATAAAACTTGAGTAAAATTGCAACTAATTAAATGTAAGTAGAAGGCAAACGAAGACCGCACATAGGGAGTGTTCCAACATGGCTAGCGACTATAGTGCTAGCCAATTCGTCTCAACAAACACATGTGCAGCAAGTGCAGCGAGCTCCTCGCGCTGGCTAACCGAGGAAGTCTTCAAGCTGATCGATATTGTGCAACGCGATGAGGCCATCTATAATCCGCGACATAAATATTACTTTTGCCGGCCATACGTGGAGAACTTTTGGCGTGAAGTTGATTTGAAGCTGGAGAAAAATCCCGGCGCTAGCTTAGCGAAATGGACTAATCTGCGCATTTCGTTTCGGCGCGAATACACCAACTATTTGGAAGAGAAAGTTCCGCCCTGCTGGTCGTACTTTGATCGTATGTTCTTCCTACATCCATACTTGCGTAAAAAACATCAACAGCCCAAATCGTTGGACACGCAGGTTCAAGATGCATTGGCCCACCTCAGCAGCCTCTCAAGCCGAATGCAGCGGGAACGAGCAGTTAACACATGCACAGCGGCAAGTTCATCAAACACCAACAACGCGGCACAAGTGAACCCCAATGGAGCTATTCATTCGGCACAGCAATCGCCGCAACAGCAGCCAATTGATAACTATTTGGACTACTTTGATGAACACGATCATAACAATTCGGAGCTCGATGAAATTATTGATGAGGAGCACCGGGCACGTTTTCAAAATCATACGCTCGACAACAATGACATCAAATCGGAGTGCGAAGAGCCAGTAGATGACTACGAAGCTGACCAAGAGCAACGCGTTCATCAGCACCAGGATGAGGATGAGCATGAGGAGCAGGAAATGCATTCGTTGGCATACGATGTAGCAGCTACCGCTGCGGCACCCAGTTCCACATCAACGTTAGAAAAGCGCTACACTCAGCATTTTCAACAACAAGCCAGCAGCAGCAGCAGCAGTAGCAGCCGGCTGCAGCACATGAATCGCGTACAGCTGCGCAATTACCACGAGGAGGCACGTTCCCTGCGTTCACGGTCACAAGAGCTGCAAGGTCTCGCTGCTGCCGCTGCAGCGACAGCAGTGGCGGCATCCGTTGGTGCTTCAAATTCGCAAAGCCATTCAAATATTTCGTTTGTACGGCCAACCTTTAGCAGCAAGGCCGTGGACATGGTGAGCACCACCACGCATGCCAATTCAATAGTCGCTGGCAACACTGCCGCAACAGCAGCGTCTACAACGGATGAGAGTCTTGCAGTTGTAGCCGCTCCCAGCAATGGTTATCTGAGTCAACGTCATATGCACGTACCGCATTCACACCCTCACTCTCATCACCAAGTGGCGACACCATCGCAACGACTGGAGTTGAGTAATTCGTCTACAACGGTGGCCACAGCCGGCTCAGTAGAGCTGTGCGATTGCAAGACCGATTCGGATGCCATGTTTCTAATGAGCCTGCTGCCCGACATACAGAAGCTGAATGGGCGTGATCGGGGCAAAATTAAAATAGCTTTCCAAAACATATTGCAGGACTACTTGTATCCGGACTAAACGCGACTCTAAGTCATAATTGCTGCTAGTTAAGATCTCCCAGTTCTATTCTGTGTATACAATTTTGCTTATAGCATGCACAAATTAGTTTTTGATCGGCACAGCCGAAAGTTTTCATTACTACTTTATATCCGCAATTCCTTAAAGCTTTGCTGTGCAAAAAAAAACGAAAAGTTAAACAAAGTATCCTTAAATTGTACTTTAACGTAGATTCTTTGAACAATATGTGTTATAAATTATTTTATTTACATAATAATGTATAAATATATAACGAATAGAATATTTTTTGTTAAAACAAGAAATTCATTCAAAAACTGTCTATGGCTTATTTTAGACTATAGCTATGCTCTGATTTAATCAAAGAGCTTCAGATCTCGGGCGATCTTCTGTATTTTATTGTCAAGCGTCTTGTCCTCGTGCTCGCAGATATAATAGTGCCTGGATGTACACTCTTGGCCATAGTATAAATAGCTGTGCTTGCCCGCATTGTAGCTGAGGCGCAAGCAGCGCCCCTTGCCCTCTATTTGGACCGTGTTGTTGAGTATATCTTTGTCCTCTGTTGTCTCCTCGCTGCTGTCCACCAGGTTGGAGGCCGTTGAATTTTCGGCCTTTTGTGACATTGCAATCGAGGTGAGGTTCGTGTTCGGGTTGACGGGCTTGGCGGAGTTGGACCAAATCCACAAAAGACCCGGATTGAGACCACCTAGCCAATAGTCACGGCCTCGATGGGCCGGCTGATTGAGTAAATAGGCCATAATCTCTTCGTTCTCGGACACCTTCTCGAACTCGGCCAGATGTGCGGAGAGCCCCTTGCAGGCGGTGTTTGCCGTCTTCCAGTTCACCTGCTGATGGCTATTTATGTAATAGCAATTGTCGCTGATCCGCGTGAAATTCGTTGGGCAGGGATCGCGCACTTCCTTCTGATTGTTGCCGGCCATGAGATAATAGATTAATTGCTCTGTTCGTCGCACGCGACTTTCCAAATAATCTGGAAAGGTTGAAAGTAACATTCAACATTATTAAATGTAGTAAACGTAATTTAATTTATGATTTATGAGATACTGAGAGAAGAGAAAATACGAGAGGGCAGAGTGGTTAGCAGGTAAGTAGTAAAGATCAGATGCTAAGCACTGAATAAGTTTCTTTTTTATTTTAATAACTGACAGACGACGAGCAAATGACATTCTGGTCTGCCAAAACCGGACTAGAGAGGTATTCTGTATTTGTTTATGGCTAAATTATTGTATTAATAAACTACTAAAAATACATAGAAAAAAAGTAAGAAACTCGGACAAGTCTCCACAGTTTTTACTATAATAATTGCATATTATAAAAGAGCACTGAAAGTTTCAATATGAAAACATGAATAGAAATTTCCATGGTTTATCATAATTGAAATATCTTTTAAGAAGAATCAGTTTAGCTTAGTTTCTACATAATATTAAATAATTTGAAAGCTAAGACGATTAAGCCTAATGATATATAGATATATGTATATCTATATAAGTTTATATAAGGAAATTAAATATCTATAAGAAAGATACCCAATATTCAAATTTAGAAAATAAAGGGCAAGAAAACGTAGATTTAGATCATTAATTTATAATATTTATATTTAGTTTCCCCTTACCAACACGATAGACCAGCTTCTCTATGGCGCCCAGCAGATATAAATCGTTTTCAGAAACGGCTCGGAAAGTGTTGGGCGGACTGCCGTGTGAGGCCAAATGCTGTTGCTGCTGCTGCGAATGTTGCGGCGGCGGCGGCTGCTGCAGGGGCACTGGCCGCAGGTGAGCCTGAGGCGGAGATGGCTCCGAGTTACCGAAACCGAAGAGCTGCTGCAAGAAACCGGGTTGCTGGCGCTGTTGTTGTTGCTGCTGCTGCTGCTGCATTTGTTGTTGCTGTTGCTGGTGCAACATTTGGTTTGTCATGGGTCGAAACTGCGGATTGACAATCGGGCCTTGGCTTTCCACCGGTGCTCGCAGATGCGGCTCCAGCTCCACAGCCTCGCCGATGCGGCGTGTAATGTAGATGTTGTTGCCCGGCCGTTTGTAGGCCGAGGAATGGTAGCTAAGGGGTCCGCCCATGTCGCCGCCCATATAGGCCAGATCCTTGGATGTGCGCTGGCTGCTGCTCTGGCTACAAATTGACACTAATCAATTATAATAATCCGTCTTGATCAATAACTAACACACACACACACACCTCAGCACGTAATCTTCGAGAAATTGTGACCAATTGGAGGCGTCCGTCAGCGACTCATTTGCGTATTTTTGCATGGTTTCACTGTCGTCTGGCTTGCATAACCCGGGGCAAAGGCCCAGACATATGAGCCACACGCCGACATGACGGCACATCATTAATTTCTTAGCCGACATGTAATGTCTGCTTACTGATGCCACTCACACTCCAAACGAATAATAAACAAACGAAATGCAGTAAATCATACAAAGAAAATCAAAACGAAAAACGAAAAACACTTTCGGTTTCTTGGCGATGCGTCCGCTTCTGGTCGCACTCAAACGGAGACTGAGACTGGGCTTCAATTGGAACTGCGGTTGGGGCTGGCTCTGCTACGACCATGGCGCTGTCGTTTTTCAGTTTTTTTTTTTACCTGCGTGAAATGCAAAATTTCACTTTCTCCGACGCTCTTCACGAATGTAAGTCATTGGGTTTGTGTTTGGGTTTGGCGCTTTTTGTTTGTATTGTCGAAGTCTGTTTGGCGGCGGCGCCTTTTTCGGCATTGTCGTTAAACTCATTAAGATTGCGCTTTAATTGTTTACTCCACTTTATTGATAAATACAAATTAATTAACTTCACTTACTATTGAAAAGCTACTGGTTAGCAGGATTTTATTTATTTACCTTTAAAAGTGTTTTTATTGTTGGGATAAATTTGTCATTAGAGTGAACAAAAATATCCCATTATAATTTTAATAAAATTTCGTCTATCTTAAAAATGTTAAATAATTTAAAGTTTGAATAGTTATAAGTAAAATGATAAAAACAAATTTTAAGTTATACGATAAAGTGTTTGAATATTTATGTCTGCCTTGTCTATTCACAAATCATTTACACACATTTCATTTGGCCTTTAAAGAAATGGCAGTTGACTTCGAGCCAGCTTGCATGTAATTAAAGCCTGATTAATCAGTTTCACTGAATTGATTTGCCACTCATTTGTCTCTTTAGAGGCGGTCGGTCCAAGCTGAATTCGAGCAGCATCCGTGAGCTGTAGAGCGCGTGGATCGCTCTGCCCACATGCGTGGAAGTGCTCTCGAGAGACGTATGAAATTATCTGCGAATGGTTGCCATGAGGTGTTCATCGTGCTCAAATTGACTTTCATTGCGACTTATTTTGACTGCTTATTAGCCATCAGGTTAACAATGTTGCAACGAAGGTCTCTTCTCGCCGTCGGTCCGGTTCGATGACGCATTTCGTGTTTTATATTTATTTATTTTGTATGGAAGGGTTTTCCCAACGTGCTTTGAATTTTTTGGTCGCTTCAAAATAATATGAAGATCTGTGGCAAACATTTCTCAAGCTTTACGCAGAAACCCAAAGATGACTATTCACTCTACATTTTAAATAAAATCTGTAGGTTATCGTCATATTCAACAATCGATTTAAAAGTCCTTAAGTTTGCAATGCAAATTCATTACTTGTGACTCATCTTCGAAACCTGTATAGATGAGGAAATTGAAAAACTTTATTTGGCCTTGGCGTTGGCTTTAACCTTGAAAGACGCCTTAGACTCTGCCTATATTTGAGAAACCCATTTTAAATGTCCTTTAAGATTCCTTAAAAAAAAGTCCCACAAACAAGAATTGAGAGTTCTCTTCCATGCAAAGAAAATAAGTTGTAGATTCTCATCAAAGCCAAACATCAACATATAATTTTTTTTTAATTTTTTTTATAAATTTTTATATAGTTTTTTTTCGTATTTTCTGGGGTTTTTCTTTTGTTTAATATATTATAAAATTTGAAAATTTCAACCATTCATCATTCTTAACAGCATAGATACATATTAGTTCTCTTTCTCGCGTGCGCTCTCTCTTTCTCTCTTTCTCTGTATATATTTATTTATTTATCTCTCGTGCTTCTAGCTATTAGGTGTTAGTTACTGCTCGAGTTCTTAATATTTTTAAAACATGACTTTAAAAATACAAAAAATTATTCTTGAATTCAGATTTGTGTTGCTGTTGTTGTTGCTGCTGTTGTCGATGTTACTGTTGTTGTTGTTGTTGTTATTTATTTATTTAGAAATAGATTTGGTTTAAAGATATACACAATGGATGTTGTTCTTGGTATTTAGTTTCTGTTTTGAGTTGCAAAATGATATTGAGATGATAATCGTTTACATTTAGTTGAGTTCCTCTTCTTCTTTCTCTACTATCGTCCGGAGCGGAGGCAACGCTTAGTAGCCAGCCAATTCGGCGAATGTGGAGTCCATCTCGTCGGCCAGAGACTTGTACCTGTCCTTGTTGATGCCCAGCTCGTCTGCGAAACGAATAACATGAATTAAATATTAATATTGGCACGGATTCCACTGGGTAAACATAAACGGAGAGTGCAACATTTATTTGAACACAAGTAACGTAAATCTTGAACCACGTTGCCAGCAGTTGGCCGTAGTACACTGTAAGAAATAAGTGTGCTGGGTTAATATTAGTTTTAGTTTGCGCCGTTTGCAAGCGTTTCCATAAATAAATGTTTCCTTTTTCAATTAGTACTTTTAATTTACGTAAATAAATGCGTGTTGTGTCTGAGTCAGGTTGATAGAGAGGGAGGTTTCGGAGCGTGAACTTCTACATGTGGACTGATGATGACCAAAAATTTAACTACATGAGTGTGTCTTCAACATCTGTCAAGTAGAGCCTTGGCTAGAGCCATCCGAACTGCAGTCTAGATAATGAGAGATGAGCAGCAGAGAGCCTGCACAGATAGTATAGTCGAGAGTTGGGCTAGCTGTTGTGTCTGGGTAGGCAAGACAATCGAACATGCCACATTAAACAAAAGAAAAGAACTTTGCACTGAACAGAAATAATTTTGTTTTTTCTTTTTTCGATATATATAAAACGTATTGGAATCACCTGTTGTTTCGAAAGCATAAATAACTACAGTTGGCAAATTGAGAGTGGAACTGTTTCTTTTTTTTTACAGTGTAATAGTATCTTTGGGGCTGGGTGGTATGTTGGAGCGCAACCACAAGACTATACAAATTATTTACAGTGTAAATTGTGACTGATCTGCACAGTGTCCAAAAGTTGGGACTATGATATATGATAGGGGAATACATTTGCTTGTCTGTGTATGGGTGAGTGTGTGTGCGTATGTCAGTGTGTGTGTGCGTGTGCGTGTGCGAGTGTATGTCATTATGGGATCTGTTTGGCAATTGGTGTTTCTTGTTTGGTTTTTAATATCCAGTAAGTTCAGCAAATGTCTGGTCCAAATCGTCGCAGATTGCTTTGTACTTTTCTTTCTCATGGAAGAGACGGTCTGCAAAAAGCATTTGTTGTTTATTTTATAATTATATTACATATGTACAATTAATAAAAGCAGTGTGTATTATTGTGGATAACCAGCAATCAACATATGTACATTATAGTATTCGATATATATATCTATATCTATATATATATGGAGTGTTCGCATTAGTTGAAGCTGCACTTGAGTTTTTAGAACTTAAATGCGATATTTACATATCGTGTGTGGGGCAGGTGCACGCGCATCTCATTGGCGCACCGATTCGGTTCGAGAATAAATAGTTTACAGTTTGATTAAAGATTGACATACCTTCTAGCCTGTCGACCTCCTTCTGCAGGCGCTTGACTTGCTTCTCAGCCTGTTCGGCGCGCTGTTCGGCTTCCTTCAACTTGATGGACAAGGTCTTCATCTCGCGCTTGAATTCCTCGACGCGCTGGTTGGCCTTCTCCTCGGACACTTCCAGAGATTTCAGCGAGTTGCCGACAACCTATATTTAAGATGAAGTGTTCTATAGTATCTAAGGGTAAGCAATTCGTATGTTGTAGGAACCTTCAGCTCTTCCTCCAACTCCATGATCTTGGATTCACCGGAGCGGACACGATCCTCAGCCACCTCGAGCTCGTCTTCAACGAAGGCCAGCTTGCGGGAGACCTCGTCGGACTTGGTATCGGCATCCTCAGCGAGCATACGGGCTTCCTTCAGTTGGTTGGTCAACTGATCCATACGCTCCTCATCCTGCTGGGAACGATTCTCCAATACTTTGCACATGCGGTTGTTCTCATCGGCCGACTGTGTGGCCTCCAACAGCTTCTGTTGTGCGGTGGTTGAGCGCTCCTCAGATTTCTCCAAGTCCTCCTCAATCTGTTGCACCTTACGGTTCAAGGTGGCTACCTCGGATTCCGTGGAGGTCAACAGTTTCTCCTTCTCCTCCAATTCAGTATTGGCCTTCTCCAGCTGCTCCTTGGCGGTGACCAAATCGACCTCAACCTGAACAAATTTCTTCTCCAAGTCGCGCACCTCCTCATTGAGTTTGTCGGCGCGGGAGTTGGCATCCTTAGCTTGATTCTCGCAGGTATCTGCCTTGTCAATGGCATTATCCTTCTCAAGCTTCATCGCTTGCATCTTCTTCTTGATGGCGTCCATGGTGTTTGTGTTTTTGTTATTTGCTTAGGAGGGAAGAAAACTGGAAAGAGACACTGCAAATGCACAATTTTTTGGGAAATTGTTAAAACAAAGCCTTAAAAAATCTTTTTTTTTATATATATTGATCGTTATTACTTAAAATTGTAGAAAATTGTTCAAAAAATATGCTTGTATCTTTTTTATAATGTAAGTAAAGTACTTGAATTTGTCAAAAATATATACATATATTTTTTTATTATTTTATATATTAAATATTTATATATACATATATATATATGTATGTATGTATAAAATATTTTGCTCACAAAAAATATTGTTTTATATATATTTCGAAATTTTCTACATCGAAAATCTCTATATATATATTCTACATTTTTCTTTCAACAATTCAATTGGACTTCAAATCTCTCTCACAGCCCATTAAAATGCACTTCAGAAAAAAGAAAATGTTTACTTTAGCCAATGCAATCGGAAAGACTACTTTCAAGTACATAATATACAGGTATATATAGATACATGTATATACATATATTTTCATATATATAATCGAAATGTAAACAGAATGTGTTTTTGCCGAAAACTTATTAAAGCTAACGAATTTTTCTACGCCCACTAAAAAACGGAACGATCTGCATTGCTCTCTCTTTCGCTCTCACTTGCTGTCCATTTCATTTGTTGTACGATTTTCAAAGAGTTTAAAAATAAATCTGATATGCTTTCGCATGTGAATATATCCAGTCTAATATACATATAGAACGCTGCTGGCGCTTTTTGGACATTTCGGCCTGGCCTGTAATTCTAGAGTCTTTCAAATTTAACACAGACCATGTCTATATACATATATATCTATATATATATATATACCCGTTGATTGCAATTTGAACATTTTCAGCTCATTTCTGTTTTGGGGTCAGAATTTGTGTGGGCGCTTGTCTATACGTAAGATTCTTTCTCGTGTCTGTTTTGTGTGTTTCTTTCTAAGTGGGGCAAAGTCATTGATGTTGTAGGTGAGCAGGGGCTAATCCCATACAGGCAGGAGATCTCAAGGCTTGAAAGAACAGCAAAACAAATGCCTTTATAATTTTATGGAAATTTAAATACAATGATCAGAGAGTTCCCAGATGGGAAATCGAGTCCATTTTATTTTTAAACTTTTAATTAAATCTTAAATTTCCATATAGTTAATTTTATATTTATACTTGAATATTGACTTTATATATTGGTATGAGTGGCCTTCGGTAATATTCATATATAGTTAAAACGGAAAAATCGTATTTCTATTCAAGACAAATGTTGTGTGGGTGGCACACATCTACCATGTATATGTACTATGTACTATATATATTTATATATATAATATATTCATAGCTATTTCTCGACATCAGCTCTCTAATAATTTCCGAGCATTTCTGACAAATGGCCAAAAACAAACTCAAGGATAAATTACCATTAGCAAAATGTTCGTTCGTGAGATCATAAAAGCTCAACGGGAAAAGCTTTCTCGTCTAAGTTTCAAGTAGAGTTAAAAATAAAATCTTTAAAGTTGCTGCTCTGTATCTGTATCTGTGCGAGCTATGTATCTGTAGCTGTGCATGTGCGGCAGGCAGGTGTCTGTCTGCAGTTAATTTTATAGAATAATAGAAATCTGCTATGAAGCAGCTTTTCTAGATTGTGCGTATGTGCATATGTATGTTTGTATATGTATGTGTGTATGTATATGTATATGTGTTTATGTACGTGTATGGAAATGTGCGAGTGTGTGAAGCTTTTCGAACATGAAAGTGTGTGCAAATTGTTCACCCATACACACTCACACGCTCACACACTCACACGTACACACACAGAGGCGGATATTTTGGTCAGATTTAGTTACAAAATTCCTTATAAGCGAATTTTCTCACGACGTTCATATCATAAATTTGTTATGCGAAACGAAGAGCAACAAATTTATTTTCTTTACTCTTATAACTTTTTTGACACTTTTTTGATTATTGAATTTTTTTAGATTTATTATTTTTGATATATTATTAGATTTATTCATAGACACATACATATGCACATTTAATAACTGATTTCATTATATATTATATATAATAATGTATATATATATATACGTTTTTTTTAGTTTCGTTATGCAGAAAGCAATTTAAAATGTATGCATTTCGACTGCACTTTTCACTTTTTTTTTAAGTTTTTCCAATTTTTTATTGAAAAATCCTCTTTTTCAAATTTTCGCAGATTTGTTAGAGCTATATTATACATTTTTCCAATATTTATGTATATATATATATTTTTTTTTATATTCCCATTGCAAAAATCCTGGCAGCAGCCGCAACTAACCTTAGCGTTCCAAACACACTATACGCTGTCGAAACCCCGAGAACACTGATGCTGACCAAGTCGCGGTGCCGAGAAAGCGACCCCAAGAAATAAAGCAAGCCGCACACACACACCTTTACACACACACAGACACACACACATACAATGGCACGCAGTATTGAATAATTTTTAATTTCGTAAAATTTCCCATTAAAAAAAGCGCTTTCGCAACTTTTCATGGGCCATTTGAAATTTCCCTCGATATTTCCCCAAATACATATATGCAGTTTAATGTATCCGTGTATGAGAAGATCTCACCAAGAGCGAGCTATTTTTTCCTCTCTCTTTCTCTTTCTCCCTCTCTCTCGTAAAATTCTTCTACTGCATCCAAAGCATATGATGTCTCACAGACAGGCGTGAAAATTATGCGTTTCTTTTTTCTCAATTGAAAAATATACATATGTAGGTTTATATATATTTTTTTATTTTGTATTTTGTCTTGTGTATCTGTATCCATCCAAAGTGCGGCTATAAATAGCGCATAAATGTACGAAACATGCCCGAGTCGGACACGGCTAACAAGATGAGAATCTATTTTGATTAAATAAATATTGAGAAATTTTTTTTTCCATTTTTTTTTCACACGGTGCACACCGATTTCTAACTATATATATATATATATATATATATATATAATATATATATATATTGTGGCGTGGCACCAGAAAAATACGATTGGAATGAAATATTTCCAAACTTTTGTTTCTGAACTTAGAGCTTCAAGAACAAATGAATAGAAATGGAAAATTGAAAAATATTAAGAAAGAAAATGTATTGCAATATATTTTATATTTAAATATATATATATATATAAGAATATTATATTATACATCAATAGCTAAAGTCCTTAATTGGTTAATATTAAAATCAAATTTATAAAAATCTTTTATTCTACCAATTGACAAGTGAAGCTAATTAGATGTCATCTAGCATATTTATATTTTATGAAGTCAGAGATGCCCTCTTAAGACCAATTAACAATATGTATATACTACCATATTTTAGAGTGCGAGTATGATTAGTATATATGTATGTCTACTACTACTTTATAGCCTGCTCAACGTTCTTTCTATGATCTTTATGTTCATCTTAAATATTTCAAAGATTCAACAACTTCACAAACATTGAACTTTACACACTTGAACTCTCAGAACAAGGTTATTTCTAATAATTCAGGGTATTTCTAGGTAAAGCAAACAAGAAGTTGCCTAACATTCTGTTTTTTGGTTACTTACTCATCAAAAGTAAAACAAAAGAGGTATCCAAAAAAAATTTACCTATATTTTTATAATGAAAGAACTATTGGGGTAGACCCAGCCAAATAGCAGAAAAAGCTTTATATATATATATATTTAGCTTTTTAGACTTTACGAGTTTCAATGAGAATGGGGAAGTAGCATAACTATATAATCACCAATCGAGAAAATATGTAAGACTGTTTTGTCTTGAAGTAAATATATTTCTAATCTTAACAAAGTTATTATAAGCTCCATTAATCGCTACAAATAACGCTTTTCAACACTGCAAAATTGGTCCATTCTTGAATTTTATTGTCTCGCGTAGTTAAGCAACTTTCCATAAATATTAAAATAAAAAATCATTTGTTTTTGTACTTTTTTTGCAAAAGAATTTGTTTTCCATTTATTTGTCATAAAAATATAAACGCTTAATAACTGAGAAATCAATGCTAAATTTGTTTAAAAATACTTGTACATATTGAATTTGTATGTTTCACAATTACAAAAGCTAAGAATGTGTATATTTTATTAATATTGATTTTTTTTTTCTTTTACATTTCAATTTTTTTGCAAAGGCCATAGAAATCTTCAACTTATTTTAGATACATTTTCCAACGAGCTTGCAAGCATAAATTCCATTTAATCCATTAGAAAATTGACTGCATTTTGTATTGAACGAAAGTGTGTGCGGGATATGAAGCTAAGTTGATATATAATAAGCTATTGACTGGTGGGCTTCAGAGATCTTGAGAGTTATAAATAAGGGATCTGTGGCTCAAGCTGAACTTTGTTGAATTCGCCATCCTCATGTTGATTGGCAGTATTTTGTATTTTCTGTTGAGTCGAGCTGTTTCATACAAACATCCAATTGAAATATATTTGTATATTTATATTTTATTACTAAAAATTTGGTTTATTAATAATGTGGGAATGCTTAAGTAAAACGTTTTTGTAGCTGGATGTCGTGAGGCTCCATTGGACTCCATTTGTAAATCTTATTTGAACTGAGTCCGGATTTGTTGCTACTTTAATAGTTGTTGAGGTCGGCGTACTCCAGTTCCTGGGCAATGGTTTTGTACTTCTCCTTACCTTTGCTCACCTCGTCTACGAATGCAGCAGTCGAATAATAATGATAATGATAACAATAGTAAGAGAAGAGTCGTAATCATTTGATATAGTTTTCAGTTTATTGCATAGATTGTGAATACAAATAATAAGTAAATAAAGTTGAGTTAAACAAATACACAATGCGATTGTCACATATAATTTAATGAAGGCTTTAAACAAAATCTAAATACATTTACTGTAACTACACAGGCAAGAGATGTTTACAGAACGCCTACGAGTATGCTACGAAATACGGATTACGAAATACATAAACGATAAAGGTGCAGAGCAATATGTGTAGATAGATTTTGGTGCAGCTCTTGGAGGCGGGCAATGGAGCAGCGCTTATTCCTTGAGGATGAGCTCGACAAAGGCGGTGTCGAGATCGTCGCCAATATCCTTGTAACGCTCCTTCTCCAGGACAAGGTCGTCTGATCATTGTTGACAAATCATAAGTGAACACAGGAGAGTAAAGAAAATACAAATTGAAATTAATAAAAATGAAAATACAATTCAATAAAGTACACAAATAAATATTGATAAGCCTCCCATAAAACATAGAAACCCCGCTTTTACATGGACACATTTGAACTGACACTAAACTCGAGTCGGGACAAAAAAAATAATAAAACTTAAAATATTTACCTCTTTTAATAAAAATAAATAAAAAGCGACAGCAGTTGCACTGCTTGTCGGCAGCAGCGCTTGTGGTCGGTAATGCAGTGCGGCGCTAGCTGTTAAATTCAAAATCAAAATTAAAATGCAACGGGCAAACAAGAACAGCATAAAAAAAGTCAGCCAAGCAGCGTGTTTTCATTTCTTTTTGCTTTGCTTCGGTTAGATTGCTTTAATTAATGTGAATAAAAGTTTTGTGGTGCATCAAATTATAAATAAAAGCAGGGCAGCAGTTTGTAGCGGTTGTATGTCTTGCGCAGTTGATCGAGGGGCGGTTATCGTTATCGCTACCGATATCGATAACGATAACGATGTTCGTTGATTTAGGCTGGTGGCGCCTCGGCCTCAGCAGCCGGTGCAGCGGGCTCGGCGGCTGGCGCAGCAGCCTCAGCTGGTGGCGGTGCAGCCTCCTCTGCCGCTGGTGCAGCAGCTGCTTCGGCTGCAGGCGCAGCTCCATCAGCTGGCGGTGCAGCAGCGTCAGCTGGTGGCGCAGCACCCTCAGCGGCGGGTGCTGCTGCGGCATCTGCCGCTGGAGCAGCTCCCTCGGCTGGTGGTGCAGCTCCCTCAGCTGGTGGCGCAGCTCCCTCAGCCGATGCTGCTGCGGCTTCACCCTCTGGAGCTGGCTCCGGCTCAGAGCCGGGTGGTGGTGGCTCGTAGTTCTTGACGTACGGTACTTCAGCGCCCTCTGGCGGCAAGTCGATCGAGTATTCGAATGGTGGTGGTGGTGGTGGTGGAGGAGTGGGCTCCTTTGGTGGTGGTGTTGGCTCCTTGGCCACTGGCGCAACACCCTCCGCGACAACAACTCCTTCGGCACCCTCCGCGCCAGCCGCAGCCGCTGCCGCAGCTGCAGCGGCGGCAGCTTCCGCCTCGGCCGCAGCTCTGGCCTCCTCCATGGCGGCCAGCTCTTCGGGCGTGGGCGTTGGCAGCTTGGGCGTGGGTGGCTTCGGATTGCGCGCCGTCCAGAATGGCTCTAGGCCCTTGATCAGGTCCAGGAACGCCTCATCAAGGCTGTCACCGATGAGGCAGTAGCGCTCTTTTTCAACGATTAGGTCGTCTGAGATGTTTGGCATGCGAAAGCGATGGCAGTGAGCAAGCATTACAAGCAGTCGGGACAGAGATAAAGCAATAGAGAGAGAGAGAGAGAGAGAGAGAGAGAGAGAGAGAGAGAGCGTGGAGATAGCAAGTATGAAAAGGAAGCAAAAGCGCAGCTAAGAAAATAAATATTAAATGTTTTCCTAAGCAGCAGGTTAGTGGGTAAGTGGAGCGGACGGGCGGGCGGCGGGGTTCGCTTGTGATTTTGGATGATGATCATGCATCTGACGAGGAAAACACAATCCGTAATTTGCTTTAGCCGTAACGAGATCCTCTTTGATCTATTTCTATTATTTGTTAACTAGTTTATCGAACGAAATCATATTCAATTTTGACTTAAGCAGGCGGCGCTTCCACAGCCGGAGCCTCAGCAGCAGGAGCAGCAGCTTCGGCAGCAGGAGCTGCTTCGGCAGGAGCTGCCTCTGCTGGTGCTGCCTCTGCTGGTGCGGCCTCTGCAGGTGCTGCCTCTGCAGGTGCTGCCTCTGCAGGAGCTCCTTCAGCAGGCGCGCCCTCAGCAGGCACGCCGTCTGCAGGTGCGCCCTCTGCTGGTGCTGCGTCTGCAGGAGCTGCTGGCGGAGCATCGCCCACTTCGAAATTCTTGACATATGGCACTTCAGCGCCCTCTGGCGGCAGATCAATATTGTAATCGAATGGCGGCGGCGGTGGTGGTGTGGGCTCTTTCACTGGCTCCTCGACAACGGCAGCCACAGCAGCTGCTTCGGCGGCAACAGTTCCATCGACTGCGTCAGCTTCGATTGCCGCACCCTCCCCTTCGCCCGCCTCCTCGGCCGCTCCTTCGGCAGCGAGCCTGGCTGCCTTGGCAGCAGCCTCCGCCTGCCGCTGCGCCGCAATGGCGGCGATCTCCTCTTCGGTCAGCTCGGGCGTGGGCGGCTTGGGGTAGCGGTCGTTATAGAACGGCGGCATGCCCATTAGCTCGACGAACGTAAAGTCCAAGCTATCATTAATGATTGCATAGTGCTCTTTCTCGTTGATCATCTCGTCTGGTGGCGGTGGTTTGGTGGTTTAGTTGGTCGGTTCATTTGGTTAGTCAGTGTTATTAGAATGGAAAAAATATTTCGATTAGTGCAAATATTGGCAGCTCTGGTTATGGCTAGTTAACTCTGGACTCCAAGAAGCCAATTATGAGTGGGTGTACACGATCCTCACAACGACAGAGACAACACTGGGCCGAAACACTTCATTCCCGGGTTAGTCAATGCAACAAAACAGTTCGTTCGTCATGTAAAAAAGTTGTTATTTTTTGGAAAATACTTTATTTGTGCAGTTGCAGCAGCTTGGTATTGTATTTGCATAGTATGTAATATATAGGTATATATTAAAAATATAAATAATTTATTTATGTAAATCGTAAATAAATCAATTGTTTCTCATTTCATGTTTCGATTCTAATTTAATGCCATTTTATGTTAGGTTCATTTTCTGCATTTTCTGCTTAGCTTGCTCTTTTTTCTTGGGGCAAGAACACATTTTCAGCAACGATAGATGTTAGAAAATAAAGATTTTGTTTAATTAAACATTTAAAATAAGATATGGAAAGTTAACAATAGCTGTCTAATCATGAATGCTTGCAATTGCAATTGGAATGGAGTGCGTGTCATTTTATGGTGTTTTGTCTTTTGTCTTTTGTTTGTTTTTGTTTTTGTTTATTTCGGTATTTGCTGTGGACTTGTGTCTAAAAAATAGGCGTGACAACTTATAAGTAGGCAAATATTACACAACGTTTTGCAAACACGATTTGTTTAAATTGTATAAACAATGTAAATATTAGCATAATTAATACAGTAGTTTAGCTGGCGACAAAAATACAAATACAAATCCGAATACAAATCGAATCTTTCCTTTCATTTACTTTACACATACTTTTGTATAAATAATTACACATAAGCTAATTCGCAAGTTGTGTCTTTTGTCATCTATAATAATTAATTACTTCGATCCATATCAAAACAAGGAGAACAAGAAGAGTAGGAAGAAGAGGGCTAACTAAAGCAAATAGAAAGAAAAAGTTAAAACAAAATATTGCAACAGTGTTGTAAAGCATCGAGTGTTTAAAAGTGCCGCCATTTTTCATTTCAGTTTTTGCCATTCCAAATGACTGCGAGCAAGCGTCTGCCATTCGCAGCGCAACGTGAACACGCGAATAGGGAGCAGCTTGCACTGCTTGAAAATATGAATGTAAAAACTCATTGAAATTTTGGAATGCTTTCAATAGAAGCAGAAGATTCTCTTCTGTTTTTGTATACCTTTTTGATTATCTTTCTTTTCTTTTTTTTTCTTTTTTTTTGATTTTGTTTGTTAACGTAAGAGTTTTTTTCTTTCTTGTCTGCTTTTCTTTGAGTTTACCGCTTAAAATAATTAACGTTTTCATTAAAAAGTTTATCAAAAATTTAACGGCATGGAAGACACTTGGCGTTGTCCTGAGTGCCTTAGTATGCGTGTGCGTGTGTGTATGTGTGTGGGTGGGCGTATGTGTGTGTTTTTTGTGTGTTCTATTATAATAATATGGAAAGCGCCAGTTTTCTGTATTGACGTCAAAGCAGGCAGTTTAGTTCATTTACATAAGCTGCAAATCGTGTGTTTACATGTTCTGTATGTCATGTAAGGTGGACTCCATCTCCTCCTGCAGCAGTTTGTTCTTGGCGCGTTCGTTCAACAAGTCGTCTTTTTTGTTTAAACAATAACAAAAAGTGGGAAAGTACGTGGCATGCATATAAAATAACAACAAACAGTTGGGCGTTGGCGGTTCAGCAGGCGGGGAGCGTACAAGCGGCACACAAGTTGTAATTGGTTTTTGTTTTTTTTTTTTTTTGTGTTTCGGTTAAGCACAACAACGAACAAAATCATATGAAAAATAAACATCAAAAGAGTTATATTAATAGGCATAAAAATAAAAAATAATATAAATAATAATTATGGTAAATCTGGACTAACATAGGGAAAGAAATTGAGTTTTGGAATAAGGAACTTAATTTTGCACCTACTTAAAAATAGTTAAAAAATATATGCTTTCTATAGAGAAAAACTACAACTTTATATTTGAAATACTGCTACAAATAAAAATATTTAATAAAATGATAAAGTTGTACTAGAATTCTGAACTTTTCGAGTTTAAAGTCTTAGAGTTATTAGCAAATATTCTTTAGCAGACATACCTTCGAGCCTGTCGACTTCCTTCTGCAACTTCTGAACGGAACGTTCAGCGAATTCAGCGCGTGCCTCAGCCTTTAGTGTTGGTAAACAGAAAGTGGAGAAATAGAGTTATTTTAGTATCAAATATTTTCACAGAAAGAAGAAATGCAGAGATGCAGCGGCTACAATCAACCAACATGAACTTTTGCAAGCATTATTCATATTGGCTAGCACACAAATTCTATTCAAACGCCAGTGTTGTAAAACGCAGCGATTCAATTGAATTTGCCATGCCTAAGATTATTATACTTAAAAGAAGCTTCCCAAAATTTGCTACCAAAACCAGCGGGGTAAGTACATTATAATTTAAATGAATACATGAATATTAGTTTATACATTATAGATTAAAATTATACATGTATGTATATGTGATGTTATAAATGATCAAATTATACTAAGAACATTCACAATAAAAAGCATAACAATTAAGAAGATAACACAACTTTGATCACTTCATCCATGTGCTTACACTTTATTTTTATTTTGTAAATATATATATATATGTATATGTATATTTATTTAGGGTGTTTTGGTTTAGACAAAACCTAAATTTGAGAAATTAAACAATCGGTTTTACGGGAGTGTAGATAATTTAATGATTCAACTACAACAATCGCCGTACGACGCTACGCAGTCACTGCATGTAAGGAAAAATTGGAAATTGGCGCCAATTCGAAATGCTGTTAAATTATTTCGTTTTCTGTCATCAGCAAAATTTAAATGATTCATTAAAACGAAAACGAATTTATGCTGCGGCGACTTACAGTTTCTACATTTAATTTGAACTGAATGAGATCCTGTTCAACAATTTTTTGATTTTCGCGTGCCTAGACGTCGAGAAATATACAACAAATTTTTGGTATATCAATAACAGTGCTTAGGACATACAACATCATCATTATCATCATCACCATCATCATCATTATTATGTGCGGCGTATGTGTGTGTGTGCGTGTGTGGGTCTGTGTGTGCGTGTGTAATGTGTGCAAGTGCTTTGACAATAAAATATCTACCGAATATTATAGAATTAATTCAAGTTTTAAGTCGTTTGTTTGTTTTGGGTACAGTTGCTACAACCAAGCAGTAGTTATCCACAACGTAACAGTGTTGTAAAACGTCAGTTTTGGTTCATTTGCATTCAATGCACAAAAAGTTGTTTTCAATTTTCAAGTAATGTACACACACACGTCCTATGAAGGGAAATACCTGCCACGATGCACGCTATTGATATACATTTTGATATATTTGGATGCTGCTTAAATAGTTTTCTTTTCTTTTTCGATTCGATTTGTTGTATTCTTTCCCAGACGTTTGGGCAATTGCGTTTGATCTTGCTTTTGTATTTTGGTTTTGGTTATTTTTTTTTTTTATATTTAAAAGAAAATATCAAATGTGACGACTATGTACAATTAGTTTAAAATTGAGAATAACGATTTGTGCAATTTAATATTTTCTTTTTCTTTTTTGTTTTTCTTTTTTTTCGCTTTGGAAATAAAATTAATGCATTTACCAACACCAGAGACCACAAACCGCTTACAAATATTTGTAAAAATATATATTTATAAATTAACTGGGCATATACCTCTTTCAAGGAATGATCCAAAGACTTGATTTGCGTTTCAAAGGTTTCCTCTTTTTGTGTGGCCTATTTTTTTTTTTTTTTTTTTTTTTATTTTTGTGGTCGTTGGTTAAATTGGTGGAAATTAAATTGTGTTTTTCGGGTTAGGCAAGCATAAATTGCAAATTATTTAGCAAATTATTGATGCATGCAGAGTTTGAGGCGTGGCAGGGAGGGGACAGCAAGTTTTAAGCCGTTTGGAGATGTTGATCAAAAATCCAGTGCGCAAATCATTTTTGTTTATATATTAACAGAATATATTGTCAAAAATAATTATTCGTATTTTGATTTTGTGTCAGCAACATTAAAGCGGAGCGTGTTAACAAACATATGAAAATAAAAGTAGAAAATAAAATATGAATTAGTACATAAATCAGAACAAACAAATATATTCAGGGGCACATTAAAGGACAAGTTGCACGAGTTGTCGGTAGACATTTTATATGAATGCACGCGTGGCCAGTGTTGTGCAACGGCTTAAGAAAAGCCTTTGAGCTGTCCTGTGCGCTCAAATTACATAGAAAAAACATAAACAACAACAATAATATATAAAAAAGATATCGCTGGTTGGTTTTGATTGCATTTTCCACAGCTCTGGGAAACTCCTTTAGCAAATTTCGCATGAAACTTTTTTTTTTGCTTTTCTTTTATCTACCTCCTTTTTACGAGTGTCCAGGGTCTTGATTTGGTTCTTGTACTCTTCCTCACGTTGGTTGGCCTATTTATTGTTGTTGTTGTTGTTGTTGTTTATGGAGGTGTGGGATTTACATAATTAATATTGTAAAGATAATATAACAATACATTTTAATGATGAACCAAAATAGATTGTTTCGATCATGAACAATCCTCTTGACAGAGTTGTAACATTTCATACTGACCTTCTCCTCAGAGACCTCAAGGGACTTCAAGTTGTTGCCCACAACGCGCAGCTCCTCCTCAAGCTCCACAATTTTGCTACACATCGAAAAATGAAACACAAATTAGTTAACAAGTTTTACACAAATTTTGCTCAATTGGATTTACGATGGGAAAAAACAAAACGAAAAGCGCATCTCATGCGGTAATTAAATTAAGTTTTGTACGCAATTTTTATCGCCAACGCCAAAAAAAAGTTGACACTTTACTTTCAAAACGCTGGCACTGGAGGCGACAGAAGTGCCAAAAAGAAAAATAAATGAAAACAGAAAGAAAGAAACTAAATCATGACTGGCCAAACCAGACGAAGGTCTCTGCATAGCAAAGTCTCTTAAATAAATAAAATATAATAATAACAATAACAACAATTGTTGTTGAAGCCGACAACGATTTCACTTTTCTTAGATTTGTATTTTTAGTTGAAATCTTTCGTTTGCCTCAGAGCCATAAATATTTTGTAAATTTTTTATAATTGTGTCAACCTAATGAATACCTTTGGGCTGGCGATCGAATTGCGTAATCTCGAGTGCAGTTAGTATCTAAGACGGATAAAGCAAGACAAACCTTTCGCTAAGCTCAACCTTTTCCTCGGAACGTTCCAGATCCTGTTCCATGAGCACTAATTTTCTGGCCACCTTCAGGGGCGAGCGCGATCAGGTGGGCATCAGGTGAGCGGGCATTAACAGGCAGGCGGGTTTATTAAACAGAACACAGACATAGCAACACGTAACGCATTTTGTGGTTAGGCATTGAGCATAAAAGAGGGTATTTTCCATTAGTTCAATTAATGTTTTTGCAACTGCAGTTTGGCCGAAAATGTGAATATGTTGCGCATTACGTACACACACAAACATTCGTCAATTTTATCGAGATATTCACATTTTTTGCCAATTCAAAATATATATATAATGCCAAGCTAGCTAGCTAAAGGAAATAAAGGAGTAAAAATAACATCAACTATAAACTATGCAAAAGAATTGGGTTAGGTTGCGTTGGTATCTGCTTTTAACATAGGTCAAATCTGTTAGTTAACAGCGCTGCAAAAACAAACTTACATAACTATGGCCACACTGTTTCATTTGCTTTTATTAGGCACAACAAAAATTGCTGTTAAGCTTTTGGCGCAACATTTAACGGATATTTGAAATAAATGTCTTTTCAACGTACTTTTCACCCTGTTCGGCACGTTCTTCGGCACGCTCCAAATCGGCTTCAACCATGGCCAATTTACGGGCAACCTTTCATTTATTATTCATTTGTATGTAGTGTGCATATATATATTGTTGATATTTGTACATAATTTTACAATCGTCGTCGTTCATCAAATATACACAAAGAACATAGAAAATGCGTTAAATTTCATGTCAATTTATCTAACAATAATTTAGTTAGTATTAACAATCGGATTGATGAAATTTAGTATTTGACAAAATGTTAATATGTTGCGATTTGATTTGTTATGTTTCTTGTGTGTTTTGTTTGTTGTTGATTATTCTGTTGGCTTACAATTTGTGCTAATATCGTTGCTTCTGAAAGAACTTTAAGCTATAGATAAATTGATAATGTACTCAGATTTATGCACTTAAAAATACTTTTATAATAAAAAAAAAGCAGTTGGATTTGTGTTTTCTCCTTACTTCAGTTGTACATTAAAAAGATTGTTCCTTTTCCTATTCTTTTCAAACGGAAATTAAATGTATTTTACCAGAAAAACCTCGGATATCAAGAACTCGGATAGTTCTCTCAAAATTCTTGTCAGTTACAAAACGGAAACGAAAAAGACTTGCCTTATATTTGGCTCGGCAATTAAAAGTTTGTGACTAAGAGACGAAATTTAGTTTACAAACAAAAAAGCCGATAATTGAATATGTTCCGTCAAAAAATCGAGCCTGTTGAGGAAATTGAGTTTGCCAATTTGGTAGACCGAAGTCGCAGCTGTTGGCTCTGTGAATTTTGATATGCGAGCAACGCTACTTCTATGGATGTCAATTATAGGCTGACCAAATCCGAATTTCCTGTGCACGTTCATAATTAATTAAAATGAATGCATTGCGAACGTTTCATTCAAAATATTCAGCTTATTTCGAAGGCAAAATGCAACACGCATCGAAGTGCCTGAGTATGCAACTCCCCCTCCAACTTAAAGAGAGAGTCATACGCATTCGCATTCGCATTCGCATGGACAGTTAAAGTGGGTGTGAGTCATGGCCACATGGAGAGCGGGGGCTTTACATACACTCACACACTCACACCTTCGCTTCGATACGACTCTTGTGCACACACACATATTTATATCTGTATGAGTCTTTTGGGTAAACTTAATTTTTGATTCATCATCGAAGCGTTTGGCAATACTCTTTCTTTTGCTTTTTCTTTTTCTTCTGCAGTTGCTTATGTCATGAGGCGAAGAGCGCTAAATATACAAATTAACGGGGCATGATGGTATAAGTTTCATACGAAGTTCCCCGTTTCGCTTATCAGTCGACGTTTTCTCGTTTTCCTTTGCTTTCCGTTTCACAGTTTCTGTTTCTGCGAACCAAAATGTATGTATGGATTGATAGATAGCCAGGCAGGCAGCCGGGCGGTTGCTTATCGTCTCTTTGCAGTTTATCAATTTAGCCTGCTTTATTTAGCCGATTCGATTGACGTACGAAACACGTAAGCAACAAGCAAAATCATAACTAATTGTGCTAACACCATAAATTAATGTTGCGGCTTAAGCAGAATCGCGTGTAGCCAAAAGCCAGTAAACCTGCGCCGCGATACGTTTGCATCTAATAGATCAGACCAGAAATGTATTGCCAAAATAATAATAGCATGATTTAACAGATTTAACAGTATACGAAAATCCGCTCGTTATCTATTAGCTTTCCATATTCCCTCTGAATTGAAATTGCAATTAGAATGTGATATAATAAAATATAAAATTTCACCAGAAATTCTCATTAAATAATATTGAGCCCCAAAGCTTTATATCTACATCAATTCTGGGTTGTTATAAAGTAAGTTCATTTTATCTAAAGCTCTTTTGTAGATAGACTAGCCCTATATAGTATGAATGCCTGCACCTAACTGTTCGATCTTTATAATGTACAACAGTCTGAAGACGAAACCAACAAATTTCTGCACAACTCCAGCGCTTCCGCATATATATTTATATATGTATAATATCTAGATATAGATCATTTTTATTGTTATTAACTTTATTGCAAAAATGTTATAATTCAATTAAATTTAATAAGTGTTACATATTTAATTTATATGCATTAGCTGTGAACTAGTTTTTTTTTAGAATCTGCTTACGCTTTACACATTTGCATTTTGCATTTGTTTACAATTTTTACATAAAATATTCCAAAATAAACCCAACTAAATTTTTACATTTAAAATAGATACAATAGCATAGAAAAATGTATTTATATAGAGTAAAGTTAAAAGTTTTTGAAGGGCCAATAAAACGATTTGCTCTCTTCCTTTAAGTTGGGATATGGTTCATATATGTATATATAGATATCAATTGTTGTTATTTTATTGCTTCCCAGCATAGATTTGAGTACATTAACAATTTGCTTTATGTTCTTTAAACATTTACAATTTCTTATTTTTGTTTAACAAAAGACTTTGTTCAGACAATATATTCAAAGAAATATTATATTCAGCATACATATTTTGATATATATACACATAAATAGATTGGATCAACTAATACGGAAGTTAATTTCTTTTAGATGTCATATTATATATTTGTATATAGAAGTTTATCTTTTAACGGGCGGCTAAGGCAGCGGCATGCCAGCATTATTTATATTGCTTTAGCTGCACTCTTATCATCATCATCAATATTCATCACCATCATCATCATCATCATCATCATTAGCATTAGCATTAGCATTGATTTCAGCACAAATTTTACAATATCAGCACCAACATTGGCCATCGCTGATTCCTGTGCCAAATTTCATTGCAGGCTCAATTAAGGCCAGAATCGAAATAGAAGAAAACTTAATTTGTTTGGCAAAGAAATCAGTGGACGGATCAAGTATCATTAGTTTTGTGGGCGTTATTGTTGTGTTCGCTGTGTGGAGTTGTGGCGGACAAAGTTGAAGCTTCACCAACAGCAGCAGCAGTACTATTTGCATTGTTATTGTTGTTGTTGGGTATTGTTGTTGGGTGACATGGTTTACTGTTACTGTTACTGTTACTGTTGTTGTTGTTATTGCTTAAATTAATTAAATTGGTATTTAGCTGCACCTCATCGTATTTCTTGTCAGCCTCCTCAGCAAGGAAACGCGCTTCCTTCAGCTGATTCTCAAGAGCGTCCATGCGTTCTTCATCGGCAAGGGCGCGATTCTCAAGAATCTTGCGAGCACTATATATAGTGAATATATATATGTGTGTGTGCATATACGTCAGCATATGACAAATTATAGGATGACCACGTTGCGACCATGCCCATAGAAGACAGTGACCAAGTTGTTATATCGATGATTTGTCGTTGCGTACAGCCCCAAAATTTCGTGAATCATTCGACGTCATCGCATCCACAGTGTAGAGTTGTTGTTGTAGTTGTTGTCGGGTTGTTGTAGAGTATGACAAACACATGGATGCGCATTGGTACACACAGGTAGACACAATTTCGAACATAAATTATGTTGAAAGATTAAAGTTTGATTCGGTTTTTGTTTTGTTTTAGTGGAGTTCCATAGTACAGATCAAGATTTAGAGATTTTTGCAAAAGAAACAAGAATTTGTTGTTGCTTGTTGAGTTTTACAGTTCAGTTAACATTAAAAAAAAGGTACAAATAGTTACGACTAGCTGAAACAGTGCTTTGTGTAGTTCATTTAAAAGCCTATTCAAGTTTACTTTACTTTAAAATAGCTCAACAGTCAAGCTAGTTTTGAGAGTCTGATGTATTGTGTAGAGTTTTTTCCTTTTGGAATTACTTTAAGTGGTTTTTGTGAAATATTTTACATATTTGTGTATTGAATCTGTTTTTGTCACTAAAATATAGCTGTAAGCTGTTTATGTATTTTCTCTTAACAGAAAAAACTTCAGGGCACAAAGCAATGTTTTAGCTACTTTCTTCACATATAAACAAATTTTGTTGCAGACATAGATATTTAAACAGCGAGTTACTAAGATACTACAATAAGCTAGACACATGCCATACTTAAATAACAATATGTATAGACGTAAAACTTTATAAATATATACAATATATATATATATATATATTCCAATGGATCCACGTTGTTCTTGATGATCTTGTTGTTGTTGCTGTTGCTGGTGGCTGCGGTCGACGTTGAGCTTAAGAGCTAAATGCTGTTTACAAGTGGTTAGGAGTTCTTAAAAGATACCCTATAATTAGTTCCTATATATTTTTGGAGTTTGTAAGAGAGCGCAGTGTGTATATAACCCATAACCTAATTAGTAACGGTAATTTCGACGCACCTAACCTCGAAACCAAAACGAATAGAAAAGAAAACGACGAGAAGATAACCCTATTAACCCTAATTCCCTAACGTATACTTTTTCCAAAGCAGAGTTCAGAGCAATAGATAACTATACCTCTTCATATTTCTTATCAGCTTCTTCTGCGATTAATTTCGCTTGCGCTAATTGGTTCTCCAATAGAGCTACTTTGTCGTCTTCCATATTTGTGCGATTCTCAAGCGCTTTTCGTATCCTAAATTCGAAAGCAATTATAAAGAAGCATTTTAAATATACATATACCGTAGAAAGCACTTGAACTGGATACCTAAGTTGCTTATATATGCTGTAGACTTATTATTAATGTATACAATTCGACAATAAGAGTAACAAAAGGAAACATATAGAATAGGAAATTGTTGTACTAACCGTTCGCTCTCATCGGCGGCCTGAGAGGCTTCCGACAGCTTGGCTGTGGCGGAACCCAGACGCTCCTCAGAGCGTTCCAAGTCTTCTTCGAGCAGTTGAATGCGACGGTTCAATGCAGCGACCTCAGATTCGGCCTATAAAACAGATATTCGATGTTCGAACGAACAAGACAATATAGCAAACGTACAAATGCTTAAAATTACACTATTATTCTAACTTAAGGTCTTACGATCTAAAGCAAGAAATACACTGAAATAACTTATAAATATATATTGCTACTTTTGGTATAAATAAAATGATCTAAGTTTCCCTCATTTTGCGCTCTCTCATATCAACTATTAAACCCCTCTTTTGTAATATCTATTTGAAATTCCTATTAGCAAAATTGGACTTTTTGCGACCGCAGCTTCTGTTCCATCTGAAATTAGAGTTGGGTTCTTCTTTGCTTTCCTCTTCCACCTTTTTGTCGCTCCTTCCATCAGCATTTTGGCAAGTTAACTTAACAAGGTCGCCGGCGTCAACGCCCCAAGGCTAGCAACAAAATGTTTGTTTGCGTGTGCTATCGATAACGGTTCAACAACACGAAACGAAGCCTGTCAACGTTTCGGCCAATTATTAGGGGGTATCCATATATCGATTACACTTGTATCAAGTTGCCAGCCCAGAAAAATAGGCAACAGCTAATCGAGCCACGCATACGTAGTATGACGTCAACACGTTTTGTGAAACAACCTTGCCAAAAATGTTATTTCAATCTTTGGCGGCCAGTTTTTCCCACCAACATCATTTTCCAAAAACAGTAAACGAAGCATTAAGCATATGCCCATTAAAGAACGGAAAATATTTGACATTGACGCCGTCGCATGCGATTGCCTTTTACAGAATACGAGAGAGAGAGAGAGAGAGAGAGACTGAGCGAGAGGGATGGGTAGACAAATGAATTAAATGTTTGTGCAGCTCAGCTCAGCTCAGCACACGCCCAAAAATGGTTAAAAACGGCTTTGACCAAAAGCGGCCACAATTGGACAAGGCAGTCCAGGTCCAGTTGACGCGGGATGATTATATTAGCAATTTTGCAGTACACTGCAATACACACACGCACACAAACACACACACAACGTTAAGTAGTATGAGTGACGCTTAGAACGCTACGGACGCGCGTCGTAAAAGTATCGTGTGATTATGAATTGGAACCAAAACCAACCGCGCCGCCGCTTTAGCTTACGTCATCGTCCAAACAGTCGATAGACAGGCAGCATACAAAGCAAACACACACACACACACACACACACACACACAGCGACATGTGTGTAGCGTAAATTTAACGATAAAAAATCGTATAGGGGCAAACAGCGCAGCTTTCCAAAACACATACGAAAGTCACACAACAAAGCCGTTGATGAAGCAACAGCAAAAAAATGCCAAAAAAAATATACTCAGCTTGAGTTTCGTTTCGTTTAAAAATAGCGGGAGTCGCGTACGATAAGTGTGTGCGACAGAGATGGACCTAAGCAAATTTTTGGTCTTTGCTTTGAACCCATTAGCAAAACGTATTGAAGATTAAACGCCTTTTTTTAGCGCAACTCGGAAAGAAATGCAAAGCTAAACAGAACAAGTTTTGGGGCGGGGTAAGGCCGAAATTGCCGGCGAAACGGACAAAGAAAAATAAAAAACAAATAATAAAAGCCATGAGTATGCAAAAGCTGCATAGCAGAGAAATTAAACAACGTAAAAAAATTGTTGACGGCTTAGTCACACACACCTTGAATTTTTTTGTTTGACTTGAATTGCCGTGGCAACGAAACAAAAAAAAAAGATACCAACAACAATGCGAGAAAGACGAGCGGCCACGTTCGAGTGCGTAGGGTGTGTTTAAATGTTATATATGATGCATTTTTAATTATGAACCCGAAAATAAGCCATAAAAGCTGTAAGCAGACCACTTCCAACTTGTAAAGCGTAAAAGTAGCGATCTCTCAAGCATAAAATATACCAAAGTTGTGTAGCATTTAGCTACTGTCAGGTACATATGTATGTCTGTGTGTTGTAATCTCACACTGTCTGACAGCTCACGAAATTACGAAACACAGCATAGAAGAGAAAGACAGAGAGAGGGAGAGAGAGTAGCTGTCCAAAAGGCAACAAATCAAAACCAATTTGTCACAATGAGGCATTGGAATTATCAGTGCTCAATTTCATAACAGCAGCAAAAAGGAAGAGAGTGCATGGAGGGGGAGGGAGAGGGAGAGAGATAGAGAGAGAATGAATGCTGCTGGGGCCACGCAAATGACATTGAAAGCAGTGTCTAAAAAAAAAAACGTAAAACAACAAAGCACATTATGTTTTGTTTCAGCTTTTGTGCAACTGGCAGGCGAAGGGGCTGAACTAAACGTCAATCACTTGACAAAAGCGTGGAAAAAAGAGCGCAAAAACTAACAACTAACGGGGCATGCATAGATGACAGACACAATGAGCTACGAAACGGGAATGGGAATGTTCAAAATTAAAAATCATTTTGAATTTGGGGAGTGCCGTTACAGTTTTTCTATTACCTAACAATTTAAGATCGAAGGACTAAGCCAAACAACATAAAACTTCTTCATAAAATATGACGTCAACCGTGTTGTCATTGCGGGGCAAGCTACGAAACCACTACATACACACACACAAATATGCTGATACACACACACGCACACATGTACGTATATAAATATATATATATTGGCCCTTGCTTGCGCAATTGTCTAATTAGAATTGAATTAAGCGCACATTTAGCTTGTGCCAAAAATGAATTCACATAGAGGCCTGTTGCGGGGCCATTTACTGTTTTTCATGGCTTAAAATCATAATTAATCGAATTTAGAACACCGCTATGGCTTTGGACTGAATAGAGGAGCCGGTTTCAGTTCTTTTCTTTCTGTCTACTGTGTGTTTTCACTCAATAGATTGATCTTTCTTCTGATATGCAAATGTGATGCTGTGTGCTTGTGCCCCGTTTTTCGATAAGACAGCGAGCATAGATTTTGAAAGGTGAATGAATTTCGATCATTCAAATCACAATAGTTTAGAATGTACGAAATATTAAGAGTGATCGAATTAAACAGAAGCACCCTGTGTGTGCACATACATATGTATGTATGTTGAAATTGAAATACATAACAACAAAAGATAGTCCAATAAAAGAAGACAGGAAAACCATGGAAGAACAAAACAACACAAATGTGGCAAGATAGACAGAGAGAGAGAGGGAGCAAGAGAGCAGCTGAGAGAGTTCAAGAGCGCGCAAAGAGCGAGAGCGTAGTTGTCTGTGACTGTGACAGTCTGTCAGTGAGCTTGCATTAGTGTGTGTACTTGTGTGTCATGCACAGTATCTGTGTACGTGTGCATGTATTTGCATTGGAAACGTTGGCACTGCTCAGCACGAAGAAATGCTTGCGCTGGACTAATCTCGAGCGATGGCTCAGTTCTGATGCAAAATGTTTATACCAAAAGTAGCAGCAAATAGATGAGTTAGTGCTTTGAACTGAATTCAAATATCCCGTTGCTTACTTCTTCACGTCGCACAACTTCGAGCTGCAGGCGTTTGTGAAATTCCTCGCATTCATCTTTATACTTTTCCATTTCTTCTTTGGTCTGACGCATTTTCTTCTTGAGTACATCCAAAAGTGTACCTTGTGGAATGCTGGTCGTCATTTTTGTGCTTGTTTTTTGGACTTGTGGGTGTTTGTGGTAAGTGTTTACAGTTGGACTTTGCGTTGGCAGGCAGAGACAGTTGAGAGATCGCTTTTAGCCGGTTTCTTGACGACTTGCGATTGCGATTGGCAGTTAACAGTTGGCACTGAAGCACACTTGTATTGGCTTTTGCCCGTTATTTTGTATTTATCAAAAATACAAATTTCTTTCGATATGGCAGCACCAGAATATATTTAATTTATAAACTGTGAAACACCAACACACGCACGTAATAGAACGAACGACCGAACGAAGCGACGACACAGACAAGAGTATGCGCTAACCACCGGTTTTTTTTTTCTTCTTTCTCTTCTACTGCTTTTTCTTCTTCTTTTACTGGTTTGCTTCGTTGCTGCTGCTGCTGCTGTAGTATTTTTTCTTTTTTTCCTTTTGGACTTTGTGTGAAGGGCCGATTAGATTCGAGTGCACTTAATACACATTTATAGTTAAATTATAACTCTATGTTAAAACAATATTAATATTAATATTTAATAGCAGTAGACTGCACAGAAACTACACACACACACGGAGAAACGAAGACGATGAAGCGACGCGATTCTGCGACTGGCATTTGTGAGTACGTAACTGGAAATGAACCGCTGAAACACTTTGCATGCTCATGTCTACAAAGCGGCGGTGGTGGTTTCTCGTTGTGCGAACGAGACAACTGCTGTTTGTGTGTGTGCGACTTTCCAGTCTGGCAGTGCCTCGCCTATGTATCGTGTCTTGTCGCTCATATGTACATGTGTGTGAGTGCGAGTGCGCTAACCAGTGTGTATATGCGGCTTTCCCGCTGGAAAACCTGTTAAAGCCGCTAAAAATTCAGTCTACATGTTTGTTGTTGTTTGCATTAATTAGTGAAGAAATATTTGAGATTTTTGCCTTATTTCTCCAATACAATTAATATTATGCAAAATTGAGAGCAAAAACGACGACGGGCCAAATTGCCCATATGCCATATGTAAAAATGAGTAAACGACCTGTCATCAAAAATATTATGTGTGCGTGTGTGTGTGAGCGAGTGAGTATGTGCCCATTCACCTACCCTACCTACCCCTGCCAACAAACAAGATAATTGTATAATACAGCATATAATGCCGGTGCTCTATCAGGCTTATCAACACGCAAGCAGGAGCAGCACAAATGACTAATCACTCGTCGCTGCAGGTTGTAGTTGTTGTTGCTGGGCGTTCGCATGTGGTCCTAGTGACAGTGACAGTTGACGATTGCACAAAGCTCGATATCGATAACGATAGGCGGCGGGCGCGCGCTAGCAACAAGTGGAGAAGCGATTTGTATTTGGCAAATGACATAATTGTTGATAATACGAACGACGACTGCCAATGGTCAATTTCAATTAAAATAAGCATGCCTGCCCATATTGGGGCAGTGTGCGGCATTGAAAAGAAATTAAAAGTAAACGTCAGTGCCACATAAGTGTGCACACACTACCAAAGTAGGGTATACACACACACACACACACACACACATGCACACCTATAACGAAGGTCATTGGCGTTGTGCAGCGGTTATGAGAACACGTAGAAAAGCGAGAATACATTTAATTTAATATAAATAATAATTGGCGAGCCAAGTTTGAAAAGAAGTACGTTTTTGGCTACAAAACGTATTCGCTTAATTTTTTTTAGCTGCTGTAAATCAACTGTTGCTTTTTATGGAGTTCCACAACTAAAATAGTTCTGTGCTTGTACTGTGTGCGTGTGTGTGTGAGTGTGTGTCTGTTTGTGCGGGTGTGCATAAACACAGATAATTGTAGCAGTTGTAGCTTTTGGTCTGTTTTTTTATCTACTACCTTTTTGGGAGAGCGAGAAAGAGAGAGAGCGAGCCAGTGTGAGTGACACCCACACTGCGAGAGCGAGTGCAACAGGTGCTCAGAACTTTACCGTTAACCGGTCAAACAATGTGCCAAATGCTGAGAGCGCGCAATTGCGTAACTAATTAAACAATTGCTTGCAATCAAGTAAATAAGAATGTTTCTGTTTCGGCTGGATAAACAGATGACATAGTTTTGCGCTGAGCAATAAGAAAGCAAATGTGCGTACGTAGTTGTGAGTGTATGTGTGTGTGTGTGTCTAAAGAAAAACCTTCACGAAAGTTTTTTAAGCGATTAACCCGTAGAATATGCATATGTATGTATGCGTAAAGGGGGTCAAGATTTCAGCAATTGCAATGACAAACGACTCGGCGGGCCAGCGGAGGGTTAAGGCAGAAACAGAATTCGAAGAGCGGCGAAGAAAGCAAAGCGAAGACGGCGACGTAATCGCTTTGCAATGCACACAAATACACACATAGCACACATGTGTATGTATGCGTGTGTGTGTGTGTGTGTGCCAAAAAGAGAACGAAAAGAACTAAATTTGGAGCATTCATAGATAGAATAGACAAACTCGCTCTGAACCTAACCAAACTTTTTGTTTTTGTGTTTCTTTGCTTTGTGGAAGGGGCGACAACAAAGGCAGCTTGAGGAGAGAAAAAATAGAAATTGAAATTAGTGCAAATAAATGAGTAGAGTTTGGGTATTACGAATATTACGGGCAAGCCAGTGCCCACAGCTAATTACCCGCTTCAGCTGCGTGTTCATAATGTTGTGCAGCTCGTTCCGGATGATGTTGAACTTCATCATCGTGTCGGAGCTGAAGATGGAGCGTCCGAATGCCAGGCCCGGGTAGTCGGCGCAACGTCCCTTATTACGGCGCGCCTCTCGCTCGGCCACGATCTCGGCGGCTTCGCTGGTGCAGCGCAGCTTGGCCCACTCCTGCGCCTGTGAGTCCTCGTCCTCGGGGTTCAGCACAATGCCCTCGTCGATGGCACCCGCACTGAGGTCTGTGGCAATGCTGTCGCTGCTCACATCCATTATGCCCCCACTTCCGCCTTGGCGCTTGCTTCTCTCCCGCTTTCCGCCGGCCGATGAAGCGGATTTCTTCTTGCGCTCCGACTTCTCCTTGTCGCCTTTGTCGCGCTTCTTCTTCTTCTTGCCACTGCCAGCAGAGAGCGGATCTGGCTCAGCTGCAGCTTCGGGCGCTGCTGCCGGGATTGGCTCATCCTGCACGCTGCTCTCATCGGTCGGAGTGGGACTGTTGCTGCCCAGGGAATTTGTCACGGATTCGCTGAGGGGCAGGCTGAGCGTGCTTCGACTAGCTACTGGCTGCTGATCCTCCGCTGGCGACGTCGTCTCGCCACGCAGGTTGGAGAGCACACCCTTGGAGTCGCCGCGATAGAGGGCGGCCAGTATTTCCTGCACGTTGGGCACATTGGGACGCCGTGTGCCGGCGAAGCGCGGATGATGCTGATGGCCACGGCGCTTGAGCGAGGACGGTACGAGTGGCGATGCATTGGAATTGGAGTTAGTGGTGCTGTGGCTGCCCGCACCGCTGGTGCTGGACAGCGCGTCGTCGTCGGCACTGTTGCCCTGCGACATTTCCAGATCGGAGTCGGTGCAGCTCCAGTCGTCCGATAGCTCCGATTCGGATTGCTGCAACTGTTGGTAGTTGTTGTAGAGTTGGGCTAGGTAGAGCTCCGCCTGTTCATCGTAGTGGAGCAGTTGGTCGAGCACATTCAGCTGCTCCTCGATGGAGCCCCAGCGGGAGGAGAGCTCCGATTGGCAGCCGTCGCTCTTGCCACGCTTGCTGTTTGGCTGCTTTTTTTGCTTGTGTTTTTGTTTCACTTTTCTGGCTCTGGGACTGTTTATTTGCATTAATTATGCGTTTGTTGCGCTGCTGCTGCTGCTGCTGCTGTTTTGTTGTTTTTGTCTGCTGTCCTGCAGCAGCTGCGCTGCTACCTGCTTTATATGGAATTGTTGATATTACTATATATCGCTATCGATATTTTCAGTAAAAGTATCGTGCAAATCAGCTGATTTGCATATACCAATATCGATAGCTGGGGAAAAGTGTGACCAGACAAGTGCACAGGGCAAAGCTTCTAAAAAAAAAACACTTTACATTTGCTTTTGCCTTGTGCACTTGTTTTCATTTTGCATAGAATGTTAAAAGAGCACAATCTGCCTTTCATTCTATGCTAAATGAGTGTTTGTCTTTCGAAATATGTACATGTTTGTTTATTATTACGCTGTTGTTGCTTCGGTGGTTGCTTATCGTTGCCGCCGCTCGTCAATAGATGGCGATGCGCACGCTTTATTTGGTGCGCAAGCGTTTGACGCCTCGCCGCGTTGCCAACGTACTTTTTAACCAGCGGCGTTTGCGTCGCCGGCTTCAAATACGTTAAAGCTTTTGTTGCTGCTGTTGTTGTATTTGTATTTGTTGTTGCTTTGTTGGGGCTCAAATTTGTTTGTTTTATTTGTGTCTCTACTGAGGGTTTTGTTAATGGTATTTTATGCTGCTTCTGCTGCTGCTGCTTCTGCTTAGTTTTGCTTTTTGCCGCTTGACTTTTGCCGTAACTCACTTTTTGCCACTCGTTTGCATTATTAATGTTTGCAGTTGCTTTTGTTAATGTTTTCTCGTACATATTAATTAACAGTTGCGGCTTTTGATTTCGTTGTTGTGGTTTGGTGCGTGCTGCGCTGCGCTGCTCCTTTGTTGTTGTTGTTGTTCAAACAGCTGTGCTCATGGTACCGTTAGCTTTGAGTCTTTTATCTATTTTTACTGATGATTTAATACGGTATCTCTCTCTCTCCCTCTTCCTCTCTCCCTCTCTCTCTCTCTTTCGCTTTTTCTCAATTTTCAGTCGCGCGTTAAAAACTGAGCAAGGGAAATTTTGCGTATTTGGCCAACTTCCGCCACACGTTTTTTGTTCCGCAATTGCCGTTGTTGTTGTTGTTGTTGTAATTTAATTTATGTAATTGCAAATCACTAGAATTTTATTTAAATTTAATTAAATAAAAATAGTGTTTCACTAGATTAGATTTAGATTTAGATTTTGTTTTTTAATTAATTTATTATTAATTATTATTGAGTTTATTGTAATTATTATTGATGCGGCGTGCGGGCGGCTCTAGTTGTTCGGCCCCTCCGGCAGTTGCTGCTTGCTGCTTGCTGCTTGCTTTGGCGTTGTACTTGAAAGTGTTGTGCGATCATTTCTGCGGCCATGCGCTCGCTCATCGCGGCGTGCGCGCGCTCTCTCTATCTATTACTCTCTCTCCCTCACTCGGTGTCTTTCCAATGCTGTTGTTGTTGTTGTAGTGTTGGTGGTGGTGGCAGCGCCCCCTGCCAAGCGGCAGCGACAGTGACACACACAGTCAGTGTGGCACATGTGCGAGTGAGTCAGCATTATGCACAGCCATGCGCGAGCTGCATGTGTATTGGTGCTGCAGTGCGTGCGCTATGCGGGTGTAAAGGAGCGCGCAAGGCACACTCTCCGAGAGTGCGAGTGCGAGTGAGTGGGAGAGAGAGAGAGTGCGCTCTGTACTCATTTCCATTTTCATTTTCTGTTAATTTCATTTTGATTTAATTGCTGTTCATTCTTCTCTTCTCTCTCCTCTTTTTGTTTTATCATATTTGCGCACATTACTCAGCGGGTCGTCAGTATTTATTTATGTGGAGGGGGGTGTGGGGCAGGCAACACCGAATATATATTGATAATGATAATGAGCCCAAGTATTTTGTCAAAACTTTAGAATTTATGTTGTCTGATAAGAACATTTATTTATTTCTTTTTTTTTCTTTTTGGTTACCTGTGAACAACACTAAACATATTTTTTCTTTTGACACGCTGCCAATTGGCAGCCAAAGCAGCGAATGTCCTTGAAATACTTTCGTACCAAAATCAAAAAAAAGAAGCCAAATCAAATGAAATGAACAACTTTATACGTTTTCCAATTGGAAACGCAACCGAACAGGCCAAGGAAAATGTGCTAAATACTGCGCGGCGGCTATTTCAAAAGTCTCATTGTAGAGGAAAAGAAAAAGGAAAAACAAAGGCAAATTCGCCAGAGCGAATATTTTGGCAAAGCCAAAGCAAACACAACAACAAAAGCAAAAACATCGCATTTTGGTTTTGCTTTTGCGTTATTTGATACACACACACACATACACACAGACAGACGCACACAGACGCACATACTGCACAGTCGTTGCGTCTCTTTCGCACGCGGCCAATGCTATTTAAACAAATTTAAAAATAGCGCTCAGCAAAGGCGTTGCCAACAGCAAATCAATTTCGATGTTTTCCCACTTGGAATTTTGTTCTTTTTCTTTTCTTTCTTTTGGTTTTGTTTGAAAAACTCTAAAGATTTTATGGAATTTAAAAGCATAAACATACCAAACATTTCCCGAGGAAACATACATACAAGAAAAACACCCGTGAAACCGTTAATGCCAAACAGATGGCACCGATTTCCATGCCCGAACCCCATTTTCCCTGTCACCAAATCGTTTATATATATATTTTATATATTTTTATATATATCCATAGTCGTAAAAGTCTTATTCTAGTATTGATTTCAAGTGTATTTCTTGCTGTTGTCTGACTAATTCACAGGGAAACAATGCTGATTCAGAAAAGAAAATACTCTTAGTAATACTCTTAAAAAATATTCTAAAATGTTTCTATTTGACCTACTTTTGCATATGATTAGATAATATATGTTGAAAGAGTTCCTATTAAAAATAAATTGCTCAGAATTTTAATAAGCATTTTAATCTAATTATATTTAAACTGATTTTAATTTTATTAGAATTTTGATGAATTTTTAATGCTGTTCAAACTAATAAAAATATTAAAATTCTTAGATGTTTTTCTAGTTTTTTTTTTCTCTTGATTTTCTAAAGAATATTTGAAACGGTTTATTTATAAATATAATTTATTTTCTGTTAAATCTAGTTTACTTTTTTTTTAATTTTTGTTAAAGATATTTAAAATTTTCATGTATAAAATTTTTGAATAAAGAAATTTTAAATTTTATTTTTTTAATATAGTGAAAATAGTAATTATCTATATATAAATTTAAATATATTTAAATTTGTTCTTTAAAATTTTTGAAATTTTAAATTCAAGTTGAAAAATATTTTATGATATTTATGTATATATCATAGTATAATTCGTAATTTTTCTTAAATAGATATTGAATTTAGTTATTCTTATTTCAATTTTCGTTTCTTCTACTTCTCACTTAAGTCTAAGCTAATTTTGAATAAAATATGGAAGTGGAGCTAAATTTGTACTCACATTCTGCAGAGCCTTGTTCTTCTCCTCGAGCTTGCCAGTGACCAGGGTCAGAGCCTCCTGGGTCTGATCCAATTCGTTTTCAACGGTCTGGATCTTCTTTTGCAGCTGGCGAGCCTCCTCCTCGGCCTGCAGAGATAGATTAGATTGTTAATGAGGTGGCCAGCAGGTAATTGAAATGCAGGTGTTAACAATTTAACAGTCATTAATTATTGTGTGTTTATCCATTGTTAGCAATAAAACTCTTTGTTTATGTTTCAAGTGTGCAACTGGTGCCTCTTGGTGTTTGGGGCATGCAACATGCGTTGCATGGCTGGCTGGGCGCTTACCTTCTCGGCGCGGGTGTTGGCATCGCGTGCCTCCTGTTCGCAGACGAGGGCACGTTCCAATGCTCCATCCTTGTCGACTTTCATCGCTTGCATCTTCTTCTTGATGGCATCCATGGTGGCTGGCTTTTATTTGTATCTACTGCGCTCGAAAGAAACTGAAAGGGAAAATTAAATGGAAATGGAAATGGAAATAAATATCAAAACAATAAAGTAATTATATCTTATGCGATAATCCACACTATATACGATTTTAGAAAGTAAATTAACAACTTTTGATATGACTATTTGCTTCAAGAAAAATTTATACGAATAGACGGAGCTAATAGGTTATATATGGATAGCTCTAAAGGTGACTCAAAGGCTGACTTTATACATATGAACTATTCAACAATAAGAACAATATAGTACCCACTAATGCGACCATGATTGTAAGACTTGAATTAATTCTTGAACATCTCCAGTTTTTTAAAGTATAAAAACAAAATAAACTGAAAATAAGCTGAGAGAAATTGACACAATTTTCGGTCGCTCTCTACTTAGAAATGCTTCCAGCTTCGCGCAGAGCCGACTGTGAGCTGCATAACTAATTGGGGGAGGAGGTGCTTCGCACAGCAAGTCATCCCGAGCAGTTCCCATTCTCGCGTGCTTTGTGCGAAATCTCATTTTGGGGACAACAAATTGTCGAAGAACGTGCTGGCTATGGCATTAAACAATTTAAGTGATGAGAGATTGGGAGACGCCGGCAAAATATTAAAATTCAATTTGTGAGCTGAAACAATCGGATTTGAGCCGGACTATGAATCGATTATTGGAGCTGACAACGAGCTTAAAGCTGCGAAGATAAGTGATGTGAGGAGTGGGAGATATACAAGCTGAGCTACTTAATAAGCCAAGAGCAATTGACTGAAATAATGTAAGGCTTTAATGCATTTATCATGATTTTCCTAAAGTCACGAAATGATTTCATTCAAAGAACAAACAAATCAAAACAGCGAGAACTGAAGATTGATGATTTTGTGCAGAGGGCAAATATAATATAAAATATAATAAAAACATTAAAAATGTAAATTTGTATAAAAGCAAGTATTAGTTAGTGATGTGCAAGCTGGCAAACGAAGCCTGCGAACTAGTTCGATAACTGATAGCAAATTTGGCGCCCTTTATGCTTTCAACATTGTTCTAGTTCACATTTGGTTCCGTTTGAAACCGGTTTAAACAAAAATTCAAATTTATTGGAAATTTTAACGGAAAACGAATTAATTCTTGTTATAAAGAAAATAATAGTAAATATTAAATAATAAAATAATTGTCAAATGTATAAACACACTTTTGTCAGCTACAAAATTTTTTTTTTTTATTTTTATTTTGAGCTTCAGTTTAAGTGGTTATCCTGGTCAGTTGATCCCATTTTCATTTCCTTGCTTAATTATTTCGAAAATAATATATTTTGTTTATAAATTAATAATTAACTTAACTTAATAAATAAAGTTGTTATTCAGCTTGCAAGCTTGATAAGTAAGATGAGTAAGTAAATTCTCTTCGCTGTAAGCATTTCGATCTCGCATCGATTCTCTTGAACTCTGCGACTTCCAGGTGGGGAATGCGATTAAGTGTCAAGTTGATAAGGTGAGGAATAAAATGCCCAACAGCCTGACTCACACACCTGAGACAGAGAGAGAGAGAGGGAAAGAAAGAGAAAGAGAGGGAGCGCCGAGAATTGTGGACTCAGCTGTGATGAGCTCTGGGTTAGCCCTGCGCATGATACTTGACCAACATTTCAATTTGTCATGCCTGGAATGCCAAACTAATTGAGTCAGTGCCCAGTTTCGGGAGCTGGCATTACCTATAATACTGCGTATATCGGAGTTTATTTTTAACACTTTTGTTTACTTTCCAGCTCCTGAGAGAGATTCAGCCGACTAAATTAAGCAGGTTTCAGACTTTTAGGCATGCAAACAGAAACAACAAAAACAAATAATTGAAAATGCAATCGAGGCAGAAATTCATATATATATATATATATCTATATATATTATGCATATCCCATTCAGACGGACAGAAGGTAGGTAGTTATATATGTCGCCCATCGATCGAGGTGACACATTGAATTATGTTTGTTTGTTCAGCAGAAAATCACTTTGGAATTTTATAACTTCGGAGACATGAATGTTGCCAATGGCATACATCTATATAGACCTATTTCCAATTTCTTCCCTCTCCAGAAGGCTCTTTTGCATAAATACCCTGCAATCAATTGCTAAACTTGAGACATCCTGTTTTTGTGTGACTGTTTGACACAGCTAGATTAATATATATGTATATAAAGATATATATATAACCAAATCTGATCGATCTACAATTTATTTCTAATGACAGTGTAAAAACCTTAACTTAAATGGAATATGATGATTTTTTAATAATACAAAAATACATGAAGACGGTTCGGGATATTTTTCCAATCACGCTCTGGAAACTAGTTCATTTGAACTTATGTTCAAGAGTCAGTATGAGTATAAAAACACTATAAGAAACTGGTTTAAAGTAAAAATCTTCAGGATTTTTTTATATTTCTAAAATACTTTTCTTTTCACAGACAAATAATTATATATATTTAATGCACAAAATTACACATTTTAGATCAACATATATAGAATAGTATAGGCACACCTTCCCTGACACCGAAACGGCTGTGTTCTGATAACTATCTCGCAATTTTCTAAATTTTCAAAATTCTTTTACATTTTCCAAATATTCCATATAAAAACAGGTATACATACAATTTGCCTGGTCAGCTATTTTTAAAAGCACATATACATCTATTTTATATTATATTCAAATTTAGTCCATCACACACTCACATATATATATAACCAGGCAACACTGAAAGCTCTTGAAAGCTTTATAGATCACACTCAATCTCTCTCTCTCTCCCGCTCTCTTCCTGTTTTGGCATTTTTCTAAAAATAACCTGGCATCTGTTGAATATTTCCTAATAGCTATGCGAATGGATATTACTTAATATAAACTGAGAGAAAAGCTTTTCAAGCACATTCGAAAGCATTTCGCCTACGCCAGCCTTTAGATAGATCTGAACATCGGCCGCTCTGGTTCAGTATCAAATTACAGGGTAGACGAGGATGGAGTAAAGATGATTTAAAGAATCATATTAGAAAGAATCATATTCATAATCTTATAAGTCAGATGTTATTATTATATTTGACTATCTAGAAATTTTTGTCCTGCCTCAATTTAAAAAGTAAAAATCAATTTAGCCAACCTGAGCACGTTTCTACTAACCCATTGACAACATATATATATAGTTATATACGCATGTCATATATATTTATATACATATATATATATTTCTATCTCATGCATTTAATTGAAATTCTAGAACTCGAGTTGTGGTTAAGACAAAGCCATTGGCTTTTTCTTCATTTTTTTTTTTCTTGTCAACATAATTTTTTCGTATTAGTTCAAACTGTTGGCCTAAAGTTGGTTAGCCTCGATTTTTTTTCTTAAATATTTGAAATACTTAGCCAAATATTTGCGGTTTATTCACGTCACTTTGATTGGTTAAACTATTTGCTATTTTAGTTTTAGGTTCGATTATGCAATATACTTTTCGGGAATGTCCTTTTTTAGTTTTTAAAGACAACTTTTGGCACTTCTTCGTTTTTGAATATTTTTTTTAAATTTTAGTTTAAATATTAGCTGCAGCACAATTAATAGTTGTTAATTAAATGTTTAACTGTTGGCACAGATTTCTGTAGGTTTTCTTGTTTATTCCTTTTACTTACAAAACTTTTATTCGGAGTTATCCGCGACTTGAACGGATTGTGATGTTCAACTGAAAATATTTATTCAATATACTGACGTTCGATGCCCGCCGTTTTTCGATCTCGAGCTGTTTGCGTCTGTGTGCGTGTGCGCTTGTGTGTGAGAGAGCGAGCAGAAATACATTTTGGGCAAAGCAGCGAGCAGCGCCGTCTCACCAGCTCGCTCTCTCTCTCTTTCGCTCTCTCTCTCTTAGCAGCTGGCATGCGTTTTGCATGCTCAACACAAATCGTGGGGCGCTCAAATTTTTATTTTGTAACTGCACTTACGCTGGCCACAGACGACGGGCGCTCAATTTACGAGCGCGTTTTTTTCTTTCTGCACAAGCATGAGAACCAAAGAATACAGAAGAAGAAGAAGAAAAAAGAATAAATCACAGCGGCAACAACAACAACTGCAGTGTGGCGCTCATTTTAATCGACCCTCGCTCACTCTCTCTCCCTCTCTCTCTCTCTCTCTCTCTGTCTTTCACCTGCTCCTTTGTAGGCGCAAAGAATTTGAAAATTTCCCAGTATATTTTAAGCTTATTATGCCAGTATTTTTCCAAGTGTGCGTGCGTATCTTCGCATTGCTTTATTTTCTTGTTGTTTCTTAAGGCGTCTATTTATAAATTTCAGTTATTGATATGCCAAAAAACAAAATCTTGCTACACATTCTCACATATACATTTTTGCTACATTGTGCGTATTTTTTATAGACTTTTCAAAATCTTTTTTTTATTTTTCAATTCGTTTCCCCATATATATGCAATATATATATTTTTATATTTTAACAATTAATACAATTGCAGTAAGCAAAGCAGTACGAAACCAGTGCTGAGTCACAATCTAGTGCAGAACGTGATAAATGCCAATTATGATAATACAGAACTTATGACTAGCTGCATCTAAAGATATAATAACTTGCAACTAAACACGCACAGCTCATTAATTAAATTGTTGCTAAATGATAATCATGATTTTGATATAAATATATAAATAACTACGATTGTTTAAAAATGTTGCAAACTTTATAATCTTAACTTTGATACATTTTCTTGTCAAATAATTATGTAAAGTTGTTCTTAATTTAAAAATCTATTTCTTACTCCAATTTTTCAGTTTTGTCGAATATTTTTCATAATTTTATATAAAGCTTTAATAGTAATAAATTATTAATATAGTAATATTTAAATCTTCGTATTATTGTTTCTAATTTAAGTGCTGCAGTCTTCTATGAAGATAATAGATATGATAGATAATTGAGGTTTGCATAATATCTATTAGATATCAAATTTAGCGGTCCTTATGTAAATAAATATTTGAAAGTAGCAAAAAAAAAGGAAGTTACGAAGAAAATAAAACATTTTAAAAACAAAAAAAGTTTTAATTTCAAAAATTATATATTAGTTTCAATAATTCCAAAAAAGTTTGTGAAGCAAGCTTATTAATAAAAAAAGAACAACGTATTTAGAATAACTGTATTATTATATACAAAAAAGAAGGTATTATGGGGAAGTAAAGCACACTAGATAAAAAATAAATAAATTATTATATATACATTTTATATAATATATATTCCAATAATAAGTTCTGTCAGCAAATAAAGTATTAAACTTTGATGCCAAATTTATTATGTATGTATATTTCATATATAATGTATGTAATCCAACAGCATAAGTTTAACTTTTGGAGAAATTTGGGTCTGCAATGAGCGGACATAGAAAAAAGATCTATTTAAATCCGAGCAACACCCACATGATGACGCAACTGTTTTCATTCAACATTTTTGGCAACGCGCTAAAAGAACAGCAAATATATATGTATGTGATTATATATATGTTGGATTGAGGATAACATTGTAATAACCAAAATGCTTAGACAACATGCTAAAAATGATCAACAAAATCATGGCCAAATGGATAACACATGTAATGCGTATAATACGACCGATTTTTCATAATTCCAATATGTTCTAATAAATATATGTATATATAATATATATGTATCTGTATATATATGTTTACAAGTTTGTATTTGTGCTGAGGTTCAAACAAGTGCAAAATCTTGTTAACAGAATTGCAACCATATTTGGTGAAAATTTAACAAAAATAATGGAAACTTTAAGCTTCGGCCTAGACAACGTTGTGCACACGCTTGCCACATACAACTGCAACAACAAGCTGCAAGCGGAAAATGAAAAAATAATCGTAGATCAGTTTGGACCGATTGCTGGAGGGGGAAGGGGGCTAGGCGAGCGGGCGGTGTGTCGATTGATGACTCAATTGTCGCCGTGTTGATGTCGGTGTCTAAGCTCCTTGTGAACTGGTTCGGCTTTGGTACTAAAAGGAAATCTTTACAGCGAGCCACTTGCCTTGCCTTGCCTGGTCGGCTGCATAACGGCCAAGGTGAACCACAGACAGCGCTGTTCGTTCCATATCAAATGTCGTGGTGTGTGCATGTGAGAAACTTTTTGGCGCTCTTAGAGCAACGTCAGTGTCAATTAATTGCTGAATACGTATGTGCAGAAACAATTGTTCTAGACCTTGAACTTAACGCCAAATCGTATGTAAATAAAGAACAGCAACAAACATGTAATTTATTGTTAGCCGGAAAACAATTGGGCATTCGAAAATATCGTACGATTTGGCAATTGGCCTCAAGGGCGTACGAATATTTGAATAGAGCTATTTTTATATAAGTGAATTAACAATTTTAGCACTCAAATTAAATCTAAATACCGCCACACTTATCGCGATTTTATCGATAAATGGAAGTCGATAAGTGTACACAGACAATTCTGCGGCCTTTCTTCAGCCCTGGCTGGATCTTGTGTTATCATTTCATAACAATAACATAAAAATGTCATTTACACAAAAGCTGAATTACTTCGCCAAACGAAAGTCATTTAAATATGGCGTGCCCTTTCTAATTATGATGGTCGCCGGCTCTTTTGGACTGCAGCAATTTTCGAATCTAAGGTATGCGGAATATGGTAAATCTCACTTGGAACTCACATGGACTTAACGTATTTTTTGCTCTCAGATATCAGTACTCCAAGAAGCAACCAGTGACACCGGAAGAAATGAAGAAATACGGTGTGACCATGAAGAAACGTCAAGAAGTGACGCTAGAAACGGAGTATGATAAGGTAAAAGACATAGATATTGATAATTGGTCAAACAAGCGCGGTCCGCGTCCATGGGAAGAGGAAGAATTGGCGACAGCTGCGACGTCACCTGCGACAAAACAATAAATTTTAAATATGTATATTGTGATGTAGGCTTTAACGTTCATTAAAAATTGTAAATAAATTAATGCACTCATATCACAGTGCACTTGATTATCGATAAGCTTGTCTAAAATTATCGGCGATGCATACATGCAGGTACATATTTCAGGGCTGCCAACCTGATCTAATCAGCTGCGACGCTTTGGCATATATTTTCAATAAAAACAATGGGAGAAGTTAAGCCCGTAAAAATGGACAACTGGACACCATCTGATTCTACCACATTATTTGCTGACGGTAAGACCGTGAAATATAGTGGCAGAGAGCACAGTATTTGTATCCGAATTGTTTTATAGGGGAGCGTGTGCTCTGCTTCCACGGGCCGCTTATCTATGAAGCCAAAGTACTCAAAACAAAACCTGAAAGTTCGCCGGTTGAATATTATATACACTATGCGGGTTGGAGCAAGAAGTAAATATGCTTGAAATGTAAGGCATTGCATATTCAATTCAACTTATTTTCCATTCGGTACGTAGCTGGGACGAGTGGGTGCCCGAGAGTCGTGTGCTGAAATACAATGACGATAACGTGAAGCGCCAAAAGGAGCTCGCACGACTGTACGTTGAGCGCTCGAAGAAGGACAACAAAAAAGGTATGACTACTTAACCTATCAGAAGTATAACTTATGCTGAGCCAGGAAATGTGTCTTAGGCAGTGCAAAGGCCAAAAAAATGGAACATGTGGGCAATGAATCTCGCGCATCGACGCCCTCCAAGGATAGCACCCAATCCACGCCGTCCACTGGCGTTACCAGCTCTACCACCAGCACACCAATCGCTGCAGCACAATCGAAGACTAAACCTGATGGCAGCAATAGCAGCAGCACCAGCAACACAACTACAACCAACAATGCCTCCACCACGACCACAACTAGTCGCAGCAATCGCAAGTCCACACAGTCTGCTACAGCTGCAGCGCGTCCAAGCACGCCAGGTGCTGACAAAAAGGACGATATTACAGCTGCCGATAATACAGAAGAGGAGGCCGCCACGCCCACAGCGCCGCCGCCGCCCAAAGCCAAACGAATGAGTTCCCAAAATAGCAACACCGAACAACGTTCATCCTTAAGTGGCAATGGAATAGAGCCAGCCCCAACCCCTCAGTCCACAACAGCCGCAACAGTAGCATCAGTAGCAACAACAACAACAACGCCAACCGCAGCAACATCTGCAACAACAATTGCTGATGCACCTTGTGTGGAGAGCGAGGAAACCTACACGGCAAAGCTGGAGGTAAAGATCAAGATACCCGATGAGCTAAAGCACTATCTGACCGATGACTGGTATGCGATAGTTCGGGAGCACAAGCTATTGGAGCTACCGGCCAAGGTGACGGTACAACAGATAGCGGAACAGTATTTGGCACACAAGAAGTCGGTGAAATCGACCAGCGCCAGCAAGGAGGTGGCTATTAACGATGTGCTCGATGGCATTATCGAATATTTCAATGTGATGCTGGGGTCCCAGCTGCTCTACAAGTTCGAGCGCACCCAGTATGCGGACATAATGCAAAAGCATCCGGACACCCCGCTGTCCGAGCTGTACGGCTCATTTCATTTGTTGCGTCTGTTTGTGCGACTTGGCTCGATGCTGAGCTACTCGGCGTTGGACCAGCCGGCCATGCAGACCCTGTTGGCACATTTGCACGATTTCCTCAAGTTTCTGGTGAAGAACAGCGCCATGTACTTCAACATGACGAACTTTATTAACGTCGATCCGGAATATGTGCGCAACGCCCAGTAGATGTAGCCAAGTAAGCAACTAAGCAGCTCTCTTTAAGGTGAGCCTCATCTTAACTAGAGTATTGCCTCCCACAACTGGCTTGTAATATATCAAGAAAATAATCCGTTTGGAATTTGTATAAACAAATAAATTGTCTTCGGCCTCTTGTAAAACTAATATATCAATTTATTTTAGCTATTCGAGTCCATCGTTCTCATCTGCGCTCTCACTGCTGCTGCTCGTGGGATAGAACTCCTTTAGATCCCTCGGCTTGTCGCGCTCCTTTTGCTCCTCTTCTATATATTCCTTCTGCACTTTTAATATTTCATCGCTGCTTTTGCACGCCGCATAGGCATCAAGGAGCTTTTCGTTTAGCTCGAGGAATGCATGCCCCCAGGAGAATTTGCCCATAAACCAACGCGACTCTTCTGTGAAGCCGCATATGTAGAGTGTCGCTGCTATTGCTTCAACGCAGCTCAGCTTGCAGGGTTTGCCGTAATTGATGGGATTTGCCGCCACCAGAAAGGGCAATAGCCGGGGATGGGGACTGCGCATTCTGCTGAAGGGTGTCTCATCTAGCTTCGCCCAGGAGCAATCGATTACTGCTACTCCAGAAGCACTGACAATTTCGCGATCCTGCGGACTAACACACAGTTGGCCCACAGGCGAAAGGACGAGCCCAGGAAACTTTTGACCCAACCGCAAATTAGAAATAAGCCCAAGACGGGCTAGTTTTCTGCCCGAGCACTTTTTTGGATCACAGTGATTGAGGTCCCACATGGATACGGCGAATTCTGGCGGATGTCCAAGTCCATCCAAGTTGTCAGCTGATGAATCGGATTCGGAGCTGTCGCTGGCATCGCAATTGGACAATTCATTAGCCTGTTGAGCGAATCTGCGTTCGCAATTGTGACTGGACTTGACGTTGCGATAAGAGCTTGCGCCAGCACCACGCCTCGACTTGCCCCTTTGCCGAGCACTCATTTTGCTTAGATTCAATTAATACCAATTTATATTTATATACAAGTTTTGTTGGTCTTGCTAGCGACCATTTGTTATCGATTACGATAAATTGGCCGCATGGTGCAAGTTGGCGCCCAGGTATTTTTAAATACAAAATAATTTACGTTTTATATCGTATTTATTACCAGTGAATAGTAGATTAACAGAGTTTTTATCAGTTTCAAAATTATGGGACTATACGAAAAGCATTACCAACTGCAAACTTAGCATTATTATATTCTAGGGTAAGCAAGATGTTATATCGATATATATAAATCTATCGTCAGTGTGGTAGTGGCGTGGTGAAAAATTAGGATTTTCGAAAAGGTCACTCTGACGCCATCTTTTTCGTTTCACGGGAAAAATTAAAAATTTGTCCGGTAAAAGCAGTGTGCAATAGAAAAAATGTATGTTAATGCGTAAATAATATTTACAGTTCGTAAAAATAATTGTGGTAGCCATGTATTTATACTTCCAAGTACAATTTGCATAATGATGATATAGTTTAGCCTAGCGATAACGATTGTGTCTGCAAATAAACGTTTTGTGTGTGAAAAATAAACCCAACATAGCGCCAATTTACTAAACGCCAACTAAATGTTGGTATTGTTAAAGAAAATCACAGTAATATATATGTAATTAAAGTAATTTGTGTTGGAGTTGTGCAAAGAAGGCGATGTGTGTATGGCACTTTACATACATACATATAACAATCATATATATGTGGCATACATACTAGGGTTGAGAGCGTGACTTCTATAGGCGAATACATGCAACTATATTAATATTAATTCTGTTATCCTAAATTAAACGCTTTCAATGCATATTTCATATTCCTACCGATATAAGGTTCAAAAATTATAATATATCAACAGCTTATTAAATAATATTTGATGGGAGTCCTTTAGAGATTTTTATATTCGTGTCATTTTTACACGCTCTCATCTCTAGCATTTACACATATACACACAAACACATACAAAACATATCGGAGCTGCATTACCGCGCCACGGGCTGTTAATATGTTTGTTGAAAATCAATCGACGCCCGTGATGTTCGTTTTAGTTATGCAGAAAATTTTACTAAAATAATTATTCAGTTAATTAATCTAGAAATTCTTATAATTTCTGCATTCCATGTGACTACGCTGTGCGTTGCAATCGTGCCCAAAATTCAATTTTCCTGCCCCCACCGGAGTACAGTTGCGCCAGCCGCACGCTAGAAAAGCCAAACAACGACAACGGAAGACATCGCGACGGGGAGGCCGCGTTTCAAAACTAAAGCATTTTTAATTATAAAACGTTTCCAGCAAGATGGGTGAAGTGAAGTCCGTGAAAGTAGACAACTGGGGCGTCTTCTTTCTGCAGAAGCTCCAAAATTTCTTCAATAAAACGGACTATTGCGATTTAACGCTTCAGTTCCGCGACAACTCACAGTTGAAAGTGCATCGGCTCGTTTTAAGTGCTTGCACCGATTATTTTAATGTGCTGGAGCAGACGTGCGACATAATTGACGACGCACTCATAATGCCGACCGAATTTCAAGCCGATGTTGTGGTGCCCATCGTCAATTTCATGTATACGGGCACACTCGAGTTTGAGCTTAAAATGTATGGCAAACTGTTGCGCACCGCCAAGGAGATGAATATGACCGTATTGCTGAAGCTACTGGAGGCCCATCGACGCACCATGGAGAATGTGAACCGGCAGCAAAGAGTAAGCTCTTGTTTATCTATAAATTACCATCAAATGTGAATTACCATGTATTTTCTTTGCGATTAACAGCCACCCAGTCCGAAAGGTATACGGCGTCGTCCTATGGTACCCAGCAGCAATGCCACGGCCGCCCAGCAACGTGTGTCCATATCAACGCCACCAAATCGCATTGGTACCAGTCCAGGCAACAGCAACGCAGGGCGTACAAATGTACAACAGCCTCGTGGTATAAATACACCAGCAATCTTGCGCTCTGGCGGCATCAGCAATCGCACACAATATGGGGAGACGACATCTACAAGCACCTATGCTAAGCAGGAACCCACTTCGCCGTTTGAACAGCTACGCAAAGGTTACAACAACAATAAGCGACCGGCACAAACGAGTCTGCTGTCACCGCCGTCAAAAAAACCCAGTTTGGAGGAGGTCAAAGAATTTGCTGAACAGCAGCGCATGCGCAAACAAATTGCCGCCGAGTATGGTGACCATGGTGATCCAGAATACGATAACATGATGCTGTACGATGATGTGCATACAGGTGATGATGATGACGATGATATGCCTCCACAGCCATCGACATCCAAGCAACAGCAACAACAACAGCAAAGCCAGCAACAGTTCGGAGGAACGCAAACGCAAATGGAGCATGGCACAACAACTATCATACTAAAGCAGGATTCCCCCAGCCAAACGCCCACGATTATTGTCAAGGATTCGTCGAACACCAAGCTGAACCACACTAAAATAATAGCTGAGGTGCTCCGTCAATATCCGCACATTGTAAAGGGCCACAAGAATATAAAGCTGAAAATAATGCCCAACAGTCCGGTCGAGAAAACAGCTAGTGCTGTTAAGCGTGCCTCGCCAGCACCAGTCGGATCACCAGCCGGCCCCGCATCGCCACACAAGAAGCTGCATGTGTCATTCAAGCCGGACAAGCCCATGATAACTACACAGCAGCAAAAATCCACACAGAAATCGACGACGACCCAGCCAACAGCAGTCGAGGCAGCACCACAGCCAGTCGCATCGACAACGGCGACCTCCACCACGACAACTGCTGCATCCTCGGGGCAGAAACGACGCATTGACAGTAAGACGATGCATACGTTAATTGCACTCGGTGCCGAGAATACCACAGGTAAGCGCAGGGTACATCAGGAATTAATAATGAGTTTATAATTTATAATTTATAATATAATATTAATACAAACTATATTTATTTTTAGGACCGTGGTTGTGTTTGCGTTGCGGCGTTAATGGACGACCAATAAGCATTCCATCGTATCGGGGTTTCCGTCGCCACTTGATCAACACTCATAAGGAGACAATAGATCCGGCGCTATGCGAACATTGTGGTTGGCGTTCGGCGAACAACCGGGAATTGCATTTCCACATGTACACAGAGCATCAGATCAAATCGCTGCTCTACAACTTTGCGGAGTGCGCCCTTTGCAACCAAACGTACTTGACCAAGAATGAGCTAGAACAGCACATCAACGAGGCGCACACGGATGAGAATAAGCAACAGTGCATTTATTGTAGCAAGGTGTTTGCGCAGGAGCTACAGCTGTATAGACATATGAAAAACTATCACAAGGCACAGGCACTGGAGGATGGCATCATTGATGAAACCGATGAAGAGTATCTAGGCTCGCAGGACGAAGAAGAACAGTTGGAGGATGACGAGCAGGAGGAAGAGGAAGGAGACGATCAAATGCAGGAGCAAAAGGTGCGCATTTTATCGGACATCAGCTTGCCAGCGACCAGTGCCATTGTACAGCAACAGACCCGGGAGGAGCCCGATGAGGGCGCCGTAACAGAAGCGGATACAGAGGAAGAGCAACTTATGCAGTCACCAACCCCGGATCAGGAAGTCAAGTTTGTCGGCGCCGATGGCAATGAGGTTGAACTGACAGAGGAGCAGCGCAAGGAGATATTGTCCCAGCTGAATCAGCAACAGGCAGGCGCTCCCAGCGGGGGCGTTGTCATGGTGCTCAGTGAGCCAGAAGCAGAAGTGGATGCGAAGCAGGAAGGCGATGGGAAATCATTAGCGGGCACAGAAGAGGAATATGATGACAGTCAAATTTATAGTGAACTAGCCGCCACTGGATCCGTAGAGAGTACCAGCAAAAAGAGCGAAGCGGCCGATGAGAGCAAGGAGTCCATTGATAATCTCGAATGGGCCGAGAATTTAATATCAAAGCACGACTTGGAAGCAGATCAGAACAGCAAAGAAGTAAGTGAAGCAATAATATTAACAACAATTTCTAATTAATCACTTCTTTACAACAGCCAAAGCCAGAAAAGGGCCGCGACGACATAAGTGAAAAGCTTAAAGAGCTGACGGGTGAATGGACCGAAGATGAGAATGAGGATGAGGAGGACACAGATGACAAGCCCGCAACCTCAGAGCTAGCAGCTACTGTACAAACGGAGACGAACACTGAGAAACAGCAGACGACATCAGAAGTTGCTGAGCCAGCCGAAAAACCAATTCAAGAGGAACCAGAGCCGGAAGATGATATTGACTTGGCGCTGCAAAGCTTGCATAAGGGTGATGGCGAAGAGACAGAGGCCATCGCTAAAGAGACGGCACCTACCACCGCCAGCAGCACAACTGAAATAAGTCAGGATGAACCAGAAGCAGCGGTAAAAGTAGCTGCAGATGAATTGCTAAAATCTATTAAAGATGAAGACGACCTTAAGAAGGACCGTGAGCCTGAGGAGGAATTCATAAAGGAGGATGCGCCAACAACAATTGAAGCTGAGGCCGGAGCCGAAGCCGATGCCGAAACCGGTGACATCAATGATGAAAGTACAGCAGAAAGCTCTGTTCATACAGGCGCCGTCACTAATATCGATGACGTCAATTTGGAAACAGAAAATATTCGGAAAGTGTTGCTTGATGAATTGATAGCTGAAGCGGAAGCGCCGGATGCTGATGTCGATGCGGATACAGATGCAGCAACTGGCGAACAACCAGAAGTGACAGAAACGGTACCTACTCAGTTACCTGAGGTAGAGACGCTGCAAGCTGATACGACCAAAGCTGTTGAGGCTGTAGAGGAATCAGTAGAAAATAATAATGAGAAAAAAGCTGAAGAATCAACAACAACAGCAACAACAACGGTGGAAGAAACATCTGAAGCAACCGAGGAGAAACCAAACACCAGCGATGCAATTGCAGTCGATGGTAAAGCAGAGGCGATGACAGAAGGTACACAGGAGAAGTTGAAGAGTCTCATGAATGAGTGGGTAGACGATGATGATGATGATAATGAAGATGAGAATGGGGTTTCGGCTGCGGCGAAAGAGCAACTCTAATTATTAGATTTATTTATGTTTTAAGTTCGTTTTCAAATGCCAGTGCTGCAATGCGAACAACTGAAAAATGGATTCAGCATGGAAATTGTAGTATATATGCATATTTATATATGTATGTCATCAGCGAACATCTATGGCAAAAGAATTTTGGTTTCGATTGTAAATTAAAAGCTGTTTCAATAATGCTTCTTGTTTGAAACATATTTCAAAGTGCATCCGATTACCGCAACTTATTATATACGGAAAATATATAATATATTTTACGCATGTGAAGCATATAATAACTTCCCAATTTGGGTATTTGATAGACAAACCAATCGCGTACCAAGCGATTTGAAGGTTTTTTTCATAATTTCTTCAGCGTTTCACCACCAACAATTCAACTTCAATTATACACATATACATATAATATATTTATACGTCTACATATATAAATCGTCTACAGATATATATATATATATTTCTTGAAAATACTACATATATGAATATGTAATTATATAGATGTTGTTTTAATTGGTTTAAAACAAAATTTTAAAGGCAAGGAAAAAGTGTATGCAATTGCATTGAATCGCTTAGTATGCAGATGTTTTATGATTGATATACATATATACCTAGTAATACAAATCAAAAACCATTTGAAACCGTTTTTTTGATTTACAACTACACCTAAGGTTAACAAAAACATAGATACTTTGGAGAAAGCAACAAAATATAAATGTAGATATAAAGAAAATTGGTCTTTTATTTATTTTCAGCTAAGCAAAAATCACAGACTCGCAAGAATGTTAGAAAAACGTAATTTTATATAAAATCACACATTTAAGTTGATTGAGACACTTAATATATACATACATACATTAAATTATGCATACACAAATTCGGATACAAATACAAGTTAAAAGCGGGCCAGTGCCCATTGAGATTCTCAGTCGTCTGGAATAGAAATAGAAATGCAAATAAACATTTGATGCGTAAAAGCTAGAACTGATTATTTCGGTATGACGTACCAGCGAGATAATAATTGATTACGCACATTGTCGCAAAGCCCGCCACGACTGTCGCGAATTGCGCAAATCCCGCCCAGCGACGGACCGAGCTGGTATGCCAGCGCGCCTTCTCGCGCGGAATCACCTCGCATACGGTCACATAAAAGAGCGTGCCTCCGGCGAGTGCCTGAATTATGGGCAGTGCGGTTTTCGACCAGGTAGAGGGTATGTCAACAATGAGCATACCCAGGCCGATGCCGCACACGGCACCCAAAGCAAACACCAAGATGCCAATGAATTGTGAGCGAATGCTTGCGCGTGGGTTGGAGCGAAATTCCAGACCCAGACAGAAGCCCATCACGAATTTGTGACACGCCACGGCGCCCAGCAGAAAGAGCACCTAGAATAGAAGCGATAGACGAATGTTTACAACTGTGATGTGCTTATCAAAATAAATATTTAGTCAGCAATCCCATCATTATCTGACTGGTAGCATAAACTAAATCGTGTCAAGGTAATCTTTCATACCTTTGTGGCCGAGTTTTGTACGCCAATAGCCAATCCCTCGATGGCCGAGTGCAAAGAGAGCGCCACAAAGAGTCCCAGCGTCCCGGTCATGGATTGGGCACACGGCTCTGCATGACTGGTATGGCAAATTCGAGCATTTGCATCCTCTACGCTGGCATCGTCACATCCGGGCACGGGGTCGTACATGTGATGATCGCGATTATTGTGGTCATGACCGCTGTAAGCAGAGGCAATCAATACATTTAATCAATCCATCAAAATACACTTGCATTACTTTTCACCACGATGATAATGGTGCGGTGCATCGGCGCCCATTAATGGCGCTCGTTCATCAACTGCTCCATAGGCATTGCTGGAGCTCGGAGCACTCGCTGCTGGAGTCGCTGCATGCGTATGCTGAATGGCCTCGCCAAAGAAATAGTGTATGAACTCGTCTATGAAATATATGATGAAGAAGCCGCCACACATCGCAACTTCCGCGAATTTCGAGTTCATTTGCTCGCGCACCTAAGGAAGAGCACACACACACAGAGAGACATTCATATATGTATGCATATAGAAACAGTTATCAAATTTCATTCAATTACAGTTACGTTTACCTCTGGCAAAATGTGCACCAAAGCTGTAGCAAGCAGAATGCCTGCACCGAAGCAGAGCAGCAGCGAGGTTGTCAATGGAAATCGCAGACGATTGCGTTCTGATATTACGGCTGGCAGCATGCCGGATAGAAGGCTGCCAAGGCCTAACACCAGCATAGCCAAAGCCTTTTCCATGTCGCCACGATCGTCAGTTTGCCAGTTGGCATTATTTGCGTCGGCTAAACTCATGTTATTCTGTCTTTAGCTCACACAGTCATCAGCAAACAAATAAACTAAAATTGGAACGACTCGATGGGATCTTGAGTTCGTTGCCAATGCGTCGCGAGTGTTTAAAATAAAACAGCCAACCGAATACATGAACGTTCAACGGACTACAAGCTGAACGGAACGGCACGATGACGAATGTTATTGTTCTACAATAATATCGCTGATGGTGTTTTTTTTCAGCTATCGATAACTTTTTAGATCGATATTCAAGCAGTTTAGCCTTCGTTGAGCTGCATTATATTTGAATGGCCAATTTTTAGCAGGTTGGCAGCCTTGCGACATTTAAAAATAACGACTGATCAGGTAAATTTGAGTAAGAATTCGCTAAGTCGCTTTGCAAGATTAATGTAAATTATTTTGGTTATATGCAGTTTTATTCAATTATACATATATATTCATACAAGACAATATCAGAATAGATTTGCATTCTTAAATGTTTTCATGCATTAGTTTTTAAATATTTTATAATCAGGTGATCGACGGCTATAAAATCAAAATTACATTATTTGTCACCCACCCATCAGAAAATTTGGCCTTTCTCGCCTTGTAATGGACCGTCGTTGTATAATTTGTGGCCAAAAGCCAACATCTAGCTACACCTACCCACATACTATGGAGCAAGCACTCAAATGGCAAAATATGCTCGCTACCTTTGTGCCAGTGGAGCTGTTGATGCAGACCTGTTGTGTCTGCAATAAACATGTCAATCAGAAGGAAAAGACTGGGACGGAAAGCTATGAGGAGCGTGGCGTGACCTTTACCGATGCCAATGCCACATATTGCTTAAGCGATCAAAGGGGCGAAAGTCAGTTCGATAATGCAGAAACACAAGTTTGCGATCAAAGCAATGCGAACAAGCATAAAATATACAAGCGAATGGCCAATCGATCGACTTCTGGCAGCGACTTCAACTTTCGTACGAAAAATAAATTTATAAATAAAAATTTGAGCACAAATAAAAATTCGAGCCCAACTAAAAATCGAACGCCGAACGCCAAAGGAGTCTCAAGTAATAAAGCGAATAAATTGGATGCAAATGGTTTCGATGGCCGAACTGCATCACCTGCGGTACACAATAAGACAGTGCTAAGGGCCAGACGGGGAGAGAACACTGATCTAAATTCAAGCACCTACGATCAGAAGTGCCAGCAGCAACAGCATCACCTGCAGCAACAACAACACCAGCAGCGGGAGAGATTTTGTTGTGGCACTACGAGAAACCATTCAAGCCAAAACGTAAGCAACCCGAGCTCAGCCGAGAAAGGTTGTGCATGCAATCGCGTATCTACTGATCGCAGTTGCAGAAGCCAACCGAAGTCAGCGGATAAATGTTGTGCATGCAATCGTGATTCTAGTGATCACAGTTGTGGGAACGCACAGTCCAATATGGACAATGAAATGCCGTGCAGACCGTGTTCTTTGATGGAAACTGGACGTCGATCACCGGTCAATGTGTTAATCATGGGTGGTTCAATGGTTCCCTCGTACTACAATGACAAGGATCTGCGCAAATGCTCCTCCGATATTTCGCAAATCTGTGTCCTCGAGTCGGATATGACCCGCGAGCGAGCTGTCTTTCCAGACATCGACGTACCAAATTTCTCGGTTTGCCGCCAGCCGGCAGAAAGCGAAAAAAGTGGCGAGACAGAGTCGACAGACGTTCTATTGATGGGCACCGTGCCGAAGAGCACATGTTCGTGCGGCAAGGTTGCTTCAGCAGCTCCAGCAGCTCCAGCAACAAATCTGACTCAGCGGACGGGAAGACGGCCTTCGCAAGTAACTGACAACAAGGGGGTGCCACAGCTGGATGAGCTGGAATTGCTGCTGATCCAGCAGCAGCAGCTCCAGAAGTCAATTCAGGCCAAGCTGCATGAGTTGCAGGCCAAGACAAACATCGAAAAGGTGCGAGTCAATGCAGGCACCGAGCCCTACAGCTGGCCGCCCTTTGTGAAAGTGGCAAAAAAGGTACAAGTTCTCCAATCCATGGCCAAAGGCAGGACAAAACATTAGAGTGGGGCAACAAATAACAGATCCTTGATACCCGGTAGCCGATTATCGAGCATCACACACATATAGACATATGCAAAATAATTCAAGCAACATGAAAATCTCACAAAGGTATCATAAAATTTAGGAAACAACTGTATTCACAGTCAGATTATTTTATTTGAAAAGAATTTGGATTTGAAGCTAAAATTTGACCGTACCAATGAGCCGTCGCTGCGTTGTCTGCGGCAAGGAATTTGCCACTGATGCCATCGATTCCGCCTGTCATTACCCCAAAAATATGAAAGAGGCTCAGATTTGGCAGCAAAGCATGGGAGTCTTCTCCACCCCTGTGGAGAGCATTGACAAATACTGCTGTGTCTGCATAGAGCATATACCACAATTCGTGGAACGCACTCAGAAGAGGGCGTCACTCGTTAAGGACCCGTCCAAGCAGAACAACTGGGTCATGCCGCTAATGAACCGACCTTCTCTCCAGGTGCTGCTCCTTACCGGTGCTACGCAGCCGCCTTGTTTAGACATATCCACATCGGACGACAATGGCAAGCAGGAAGATAGTTTGGACGCCGAAATCTTTGTCAGGGAATCCGGCTTTAAGGATTGTGGCCTCCCCTTGCCCGACGTTGAGAAGACTAAAGTGTTAACCAGCCAGGAATGCGGAGACATTGGTAGCCTGCCCAACTGCGCGGATGTCTTAATGCTGGGCCCCAGACAGCCAGTCTGTCATCCAAGCAAATGCGAGGCATGTGCCCCACAGCCACAAATGCAAAACGTTGAGCAGCGCAGCGATGTTGGGGGTCAATGCCAAACGCGCGTGCAGATGGGCGGCATAATCAAGCAGCAACAACAGCGCATCTCTGACCTGGAGACAATGGTCTGTCGCCAGAACGAATGGTATATGTCGTTGCAGCACAAAATGAATGAGCTATATGCCGCTTTTGGCAGCTCAGTTCATCCCGTGTCATCCAACTGTAGTCAAAATCAACATCCGAAGCAGAATTTAAGGGTCAAATCTGAGCACACAATAAACTCGAGCAACAGGCAAGGATTCAGGTATCCAAATATTAACATACAGCCAGAATGACGGGTCTAATCCTATACAGTATCAATAGTAGTTTTCGATTGCATTGAACTAGTCAATAAATATACATGTCTAACAATAGCTGGAAATGTTTCAAGTTATTCCCAAGAGGTTTATTCGCTATTGAACTCCAAACAGTAAATCCCTAAGCTTAAGCCGCGGACTGAATGACATCTGTGTAGAGTTTCACTTTGGTGGCAATGCTCATGTCCACATACTTGTCGCCAATGGACACAATCAGTCCACCAATAATGCTGGGATCCACGCGAGAGGTGATCTTCAGCGACTGGTTGGGCTTCAGGAAGGACTGGAAGCAAAATAAGTAATTTAGCTTTAGAGTATATCAAATATTGATGCTCTTACCTTGAGAGCTCCCTCCAACTGCTTGTTTTGTCCGGCATCTAGAGGCTTGGCGGAGATGACTTCGCAGACTACCTCACCGCGGTGAGCAGCCATGATGGTCTTGAATGCACTGATAACTGTGTCCAGCTTCTTCAAGCGTCCATTATCAGCCAAGAGACCCAACAAATTGGCCGTGGCTGGTGCAAAATTCAGCTTGGAGGCAGCATCTTTCAGAGCTGTGGCCATCACCTTCTTGTTGATGATGGGGCTGGTGACTTGCTCACGCAGCTTCTTGTCGGCTTTAATGGTCGACTGCAGTGCGGTCAGATCCTTTTCCACCTGATCCAATTGGCTCATTTTGGTGGCCGCCGAATACAGAGCGGTGGCATAACGGCCCTCCAAACCGAACAACTGGATTGGTGGCTTGACCACTTGCTGGGCAGCAGCGGAGCTGAGTGTGCGGCTCTGCAAGCAAGCCAAATTCCATTAGTATACATCACTCGCAATCGCGGTCAAACTTTGGTTCTTGGTTAAATTTTGCAAATTACATAACCAAGAAATCCGCGTTAGATAATTGTTTTTGTTTTAAAAACATTGGCATTCAATACAACAGCCAATAATTTTACGTTTGCAGCACATGCAAGCAAGTTAATGTTATATGTTTTACATAAACCTACCAAAAGCGACAATTTGTTAATAGAGGCCATTGCTTATTCCTTGGAAAGACTTTTCCACCTAAAACTCTCAGCTGCAGCGTACAGGGTCGATTCGACTGGGCAATGTTAGAGTTGCCACCTCGTCCCACTTTTTACAATGGTGACAGGTATCCCGATAACGATAACTTAATCATCGCTGAATCACTAATGGAAACAATTAAAACAATCGTTTTTAGATTCACGTATTTATTTGTATTTTAAAAAACGGCTGTTTGTAGATGGGGTTTTCGGAAATACGTATTCATTTTACTTAAAAAGTAATTGTATAACTGCCTAAAATGGTATTTGCAATGCTCGCGTAACATCAGCAATATTGTGTACGCCTTTATAATCCCGTTCCGACATAACCATACATAAAATAGTTATAAGTGGTTAGCTGATCGGAAAATCAATTGTAAAAAATTAAATTGCATATATATTATTGATTAAAGGATTTACTTGTCATCTGAAATTAGAAAAAGTTAGATAAATATCTCTAAACATGTCCATAACCGTTAACCCACCATCATCTTCTAGATCCTCGTCGCCTTCTTCCTCTCCATCTTCGTCATCGAATGCTTCTTCTTCGTTGTCATCATTTTCATCCTCATCCTCGGGTTCCACCTCAATATCAGGTACGAGATAATACTGTAGTGGATTTGGCCAAAGATCATCCTTTATCAGTTCAGCAATCTCGTCGTTCACAGGGTCAGCATTGTCCGAAAACCAATCAAAGAATGTCTTATAATCGGAATTTCGTTTCTTCTTATTGCCATAAGGTTTCGTTAGCAACTGCTTCAGTAAATTCTTTCCTTCTTTCCACTGAATGGGCGTGCTAGTAGATGCGGGCCAATCGCCATTTTCGGAGGCAGCTGAAATAATTGAAAAGGATTACATTGATAGAGCATATTTGATCAAAGCATAATTTTCAATTGCACAAACCCGCTGAATTCAAATGAAACTCTTTGGTGAGAATCTTGTTTTCGAAATATGGATTTTCATCGAAGTGGAAATTTATGCGGTATCCTGATTTTATGTCTTCGAATTCCTCAACCTCCAGTTTGTTTAGGGCATGAAGACATTCTTCCTCTTCCTCATCCAAAATTCCAGATACTTGCGGGTGGTTGATAAACTGCAAAGTTTTAAAAATAAAATTAGTGTTTTGCTATTCATTTGCAGTTTAATGTGAATGAGGGACAATCTTGATTTATATGTTGTCTAGAACAATTTATATATATACACATTTATGTATCAAACACAGCTTGTTTAATAATTGCACAAAACGATTAATTTAACGTGGGTAAGAAATATGTGGCTTCAACGCAGACATTTATCGATACATTGGCACTCACATACACGCGCACGCATACACAGACAAAAAAGAGCGGTGCGACCGGTGGCGGCGGCATGCATAGAAGACCAAGTTGAAAAAGAACAAACGAAAAAAGTTCCTCGAATAGAGAAATTTTTCTTGCACATGTAGTAGAGACACAAAATCAATTAATACTGCCCTTTTATCTTTAAAATGCTGTGCACGCAATAGTGCTACGGGAAAAATTGTCTTTATAGAGAAATTAACATTTGCTCATGCCAAACATGCAAATCATGGCCGCATATAAAGATTCGCTGGAGTACTACGTATTCATGCAAACTTACAGAAGTCACCCAAAAGTTGGGGATCCGCTTGACGAGCTCGCTGCGCTTTTCGTAGCAAGGCTTCCGCAGTTTGTTATATTTTTGCTCCACTTTCAGTATCTCTTCACTGGCTTTTTCATTCAGGGCGTCAATTTCGTTTTGACAGGCATCGATTTGTTCCAGAGCCTCCGACTCCTCCTCGTTGGCACCGGTAGATGTATTTCCATCGGCGACAGCATCCAATTTCTGTCGCTTTGGCACGCTCGACATAATGCTGGCGTTGTTTAAAACGGAGCGGCAAAGCGGGGGTAAAAACTTAGAATGACGATATTGTTGTAAAAAAAAACAATTAGTTTATCTAGTACAGTTGAGCAGAAGCTGATTTAACACACTCAATGCGCGCCGTCCTCTCGGTTTGCGAATTCTGCTCTAAGTGTGACCGAATATCTTAAGCGTAAATATGCTGTCTAGCAGGGATGCACCTCGATTACTTGACAATATTGACAAATAGAAGCATAAGTTGAAAATAATGTTTTGTCTCCTACATTTTGTGAATATATTATTAATGCTATGAGTTCAATGTCATTAAGATTTGTTTTAATTATTATATATAGGTTTAAATAAATGTTTAGCTGGTTCCGGTTCCAAAATACTTAGTGTAACATATGGCGATTGCCAACACTTAACAGATTACACGGCATTTTCGGTCCTTTACAACACGCGCGGACAATATTTAATGTCGAGGTGTAAACGAGCTGGCCCATTCATTTTTTAATTTTATATAGAAAGCGTTTTTAAAAATATTAAAAACATGGCCACGGCTGAAGCTCAAGTCAACGTGAACACAAATTTGCAAAAGCAGGACCTTAGCAATTTGGTGAGTGTACACGAATAAACGCCGAAAATGTCGACCTCCGGTTCGATGACTCGAATGTACGCGTCCGTTCGCTTAGACGCTGCATCTAAAAACAATGGGGGAGTGCGGCCATTTGTATATGAAAAAGTGTATTCATCGATGTTAAGAACACTTAAAAATGTCTTTGATCAAGCATAGCCATGGATAATAATATTTTAACACAGACCGCTGTTGCGCTTCGTCGCCGTGCAATCGACCTCAAAAGAATGCAGCACGTGGCGTTGCCTGCTACGTTTAGCCAGCATTGGTGGGGGTTTTTCGCCGTGTGAGTTGTTTGGCATATGTTTGCAATATGTTTGGTAAATCTTATAAACTTTACTAAATGCAATTGAGTTATGCGAACTCAACTGTTGCTACAATATCTGATGCAATATACAGTTGAATCTAACCTCAAAATGTACGGCTTTTTGTACGCACACTCATGCCACATAAATGCGAATATATATATTTGTGTGTAAATGTGTGTGTACGCATGTGAGTTTGTGTGTGTATGTGTATGTTTGTAAGGCGGTTTAGGGCGTGTAATGAAAGTTAAATTAGTTATTGTCATATTCGCACGAAATGCATTTAACATCTTTTTGTTTTATATTTGCAGGAAATAAGCAATTTAACACCACTGTCTCCGGAGGTAATATCTCGCCAGGCTACTATCAACATTGGCACAATCGGCCATGTAGCGCACGGAAAATCTACGGTTGTCAAAGCCATCTCAGGGGTGCAAACTGTGCGATTTAAAAATGAATTGGAACGAAATATTACAATAAAGCTCGGTAAGAGATAAATCACTGTCCATCTCTGCTTCGATAGAATAATTATGCTGAAATGACACTTGCTATTAATATTATGATTAAGGACAACTCAATTGTAAATACAATTTTAAATACAAAAAAATCATCGTTCGAATGCATTGAAATTCAAAATTCACTTTTCAAAATTATTTAAGCGTGTCATTCCAGCTTGGATTTACTGTTATATTAATTCATAAGTTTAACATCAGGCTTATCGCTTTAGACAACGATTTTTCCGTTTTATGTTTTATAAAACTAAAATTTTCCTAATCTATAAACTAAATTACTAAAAACAAACCCAACTAATTGTTGACGACGGCACAACGCGCAAATTATTCAAATCAGTTCCAGTTTTCATTTCCGTAAAGAAAATTGAGAATCGGGAGTCCGTGAATTAAATAAATTTGTTGAAAACACTTAAATGTAATTTTAGACAATGTGAAAAATATATAGAAATATATGAATATATATATATATATATCTGATTTTAAAATTACATGCAAATTAATCTATTAATATCGAATGTATACAAATACATTAATATGGCATACTACATTTTTTATAAACGTTGAAATAAACTGTTTGGCTTACAAAATGTGAAACTTTGGTGCAGGAATTTGTCATAGACAAAAAGAACATAATTTATGTATCCTAAGTTTTAATTTTTTTTTTTTTGCTTCCATTCAAACATATCGCGTATAATTTCTAGTTTTAAGTGTCGTGACCTTTTGGATCGATGTTCTGAGCGTTCTGTAAATGATTGATAAATATGATATTTGATGTATGACTTGAATTGCTGGATTAGTCCCCCAACAACAATTAAATACAACACACGCACTGTGTCGTCGCCTTTGTAGTTTGGATTAGATTTGGAGTAGCAGCCACTATTGGCTAATAAATAAAAATAAATTGTTCAATTATAGTTCCTTCCTTTGTACTTGGTATTCACTTTAGATTTATCTATACTTGATAGTTTCTTAGAGCTTTGCAAAATTTAATTTCATTGTTTTCGATTAATCCAGCAATTGTAATTAATTCAGTCCATCTTTTTCTTCTTTTTTCTTCGTTTTTCGTTTGCCCAACGACGCGCGTTTAACGAACAATAAAAACCAAATCGTAACAAAACCAAAACCAAAACCAATTGTCATTTGCAGAACGCTTAAGCGAAATGAAAATCCAAAAACTTTTGAAATCCAAACAGCAGCGCGATGCATACGAACTGAAGCAGCGCCAAGTGCTGGAACTTCTTGCCAAGCGACGCCCACAACGTCAGTCAGTCAGCAGTCAGCCCGACAATGTATTTACTCGTTGCACTCGCACCAGGCGAAGCACCAGTCAAAGCTCACTCAGTCCCAGTCACAGTAGTGGGTATGGCAGCTTACTTGGCTCCGACGAACGCGATGCACTGCCTGTGGCCACAAAGCAGAGCAACAATTCAACAGAAAACTCTCTAAAGCGATACCGTAGCTCTAGCAGCCTTCAAGACGAGCCGTCATCGTCGCCTGCATTGAAGCGAGCCAAGGCTAATGACAGGCTATCCATAAGGAAGCCGAAGGGCGAGTACATTGTGGAGTGCATTGAAAATGTTGAGGTGATGCACTTTGAGCCCATTTTCCATGTGAAATGGCAGGGCTATAGCAGAGAACAAAATACTTGGGAGACACTTGCGAATTTAGCCGACTGCGTACAGCTGGAGGATTTCGTGGAACGCCAGACACAATTTTATGGATCGTACATCGCACAAATCATTAGCGAACTGGAGGCAGAGCTGTCCATGGCAACACCACTGGATTTGAACAGTATTAGCATAAAAAAGGACTTGGACAACTACGAGCCTTTGCCGCTGAATTTGGATTTGATTTTGCTGGCGCAGTACGTTGCGGCGGGCAGTCGCAGCCAGCGTGAACGTCAGCACATTAAAGACCGCGCTCTGAAACGTTTCCAGATGCAGCGCTGTCATTATTCCCGCCGTAAGCAGCTTCAAGAGTTGGCTGAGTTTGAGAAGCGTATGAACAGTGTCGAGCAGCCTGCACCGCCCATTAGAGTACTGAACGATGTCGATTTGGATAGCATTGAGGCTAATTTTGTATATATACAGAAGAACATATTGAGCGATGCAGTGCCACGCCCTGGGGAGTCAGTATTTGGTTGTAATTGCAAGGACAACGAGGGGGACGGCAAGAGCGAATGCTGCGCCACCAGCCGCTGTTGCGCCCGCCTCGCCGGCGAGCTGTATGCCTATGAGCGTACGACACGTCGTTTGCGCCTGCAACAGGGCAGCGCCATATTTGAATGTAATAGTCGCTGTAGCTGCGATGCGAGCTGCACAAATCGCCTAGTTCAGTTTGGACGCAAGCATCCGTTGGAGCTCTTTAAGACCAGCAACGGACGAGGTTGGGGTGTTCGCACGCCAAACCCGCTCCGCAAAGGCGAATTCGTTTGCGAATATGTGGGAGAGATTATTTCCAGCGATGAAGCCAATGAGCGTGGCAAGGTCTACGACGATAAGGGACGTACGTATCTGTTTGATCTGGACTACAATACGGCCGCGGACAGCGAGTTTACTATCGATGCGGCCAACTATGGCAACGTCTCGCACTTCATCAATCACTCGTGCGATCCCAATTTGGCCGTTTTCCCCTGCTGGATTGAGCACTTGAACATGGCGTTGCCCCACTTAGTATTCTTTACGCTGCGCTATATCAAGGCCGGCGAGGAGTTGAGCTTCGACTATATACGCGCTGACAATGAGGATGTGCCATATGAGAATCTGTCGACGGCTGCGCGCGTCGAATGTCGCTGTGGTGCCCCCAATTGCCGCAAAGTGCTATTCTAGATGCCACATCCTCCAATTTGAAACATACTATTGATAAGCCCTAATTATAAAGCATACACATTAATATCTACATATGACAAATATGCATACAATTATTCCAATGTCTATTCACGACACTACTTGACAAATAGTTGACACAACAATTTTAACTTGTCTGTTTCTTTATTGTTTTACCTTTATTCGCAATTGTGAACCATTTACGCAGTTAATTTAAAGCTTGCGAAATAAATATTTAAAACAAAATCGGTAATATTTATAAATATTTTCATTATTGTTTAAGTTAATTAAATGTACGAATTATGTACTAGAAGTTAAATATGTTTTTAAAGTACACAAGTTAATATATCACGTATTTTATAGTCGTTAAATACTCATTCAAAAAGTTGTATTACTCGATAACCGTATGAGAAATATATAAAAAAAATATACAAAAATAAATCAGATTTTTTTCATATAGGCAGTATTAAAAAAATAATCAATGGTATATTGTAAATGTCGAGGCAGAGAGCAAACGGATTTATTATTCATTTAAGTTTACATAGCTCCCTTTATTTAATGTTTTAAGATTATAGCTAATACTTGTAGATTGTAGATCGACCACTTATCATTTTTACTTTGTATTCTTTGTACTCAGGATATGCCAATGCAAAAATCTACAAGTGCGATAATCCCAAGTGCCCGCGTCCGGCTAGTTTCGTATCGGATGGATCTAGTAAGGATGACAGCATGCCATGCGCGCGTCTCGCCTGCTCCGGCCGCTTCAGACTGGTGCGTCATGTGAGTTTCGTTGATTGCCCCGGCCACGACATTCTTATGGCAACGATGTTGAACGGCGCCGCTGTAATGGACGCTGCATTGCTCCTAATTGCTGGTAAGGCATTGTAACAAAAACTGTTTCCTCATTTGCTAATAATTTATTTTTGTTTCAAGGTAACGAATCGTGTCCCCAGCCACAAACCTCTGAGCATTTGGCTGCCATTGAAATTATGAAATTGAAACAGATTTTGATATTGCAAAATAAAATTGATTTGGTTAAGGAAAGTCAAGCCAAGGAGCAATACGAGGAGATCACAAAGTTTGTGCAGGGCACCGTCGCCGAAGGTGCACCAATAATTCCAATTTCGGCCCAACTGAAGTACAACATTGATGTGCTCTGCGAGTATATTGTTAACAAGATTCCCGTGCCGCAGCGTGACTTTAAAGCGCCGCCCCGATTAATCGTTATACGATCCTTCGATGTCAACAAACCTGGCTGTGAGGTGCAGGATCTCAAGGGCGGCGTTGCCGGTGGCTCCATATTGAGCGGTGTGCTCAAGGTTGGACAAGAAATCGAGGTGCGTCCCGGTGTTGTCACCAAGGACAGCGATGGTAATATCACTTGCCGTCCAATCTTCTCGCGCATCGTTTCATTGTTTGCCGAACAAAATGAGCTGCAGTACGCAGTGCCCGGTGGCCTGATCGGTGTGGGCACCAAAATTGATCCCACGCTCTGCCGTGCCGATCGACTGGTCGGTCAGGTGCTTGGCGCCGTTGGTAACTTGCCGGACATTTACATAGAGCTGGAAATTTCTTATTATCTTCTGCGTCGACTGCTCGGAGTGCGCACCGACGGCGACAAGAAGGGCGCGCGTGTCGAAAAGCTGCAGCGCAATGAAATCTTGCTGGTCAACATTGGATCGCTCAGCACCGGCGGCCGCATCTCCGCTACGAAGGGTGATCTGGCCAAGATAGTGCTCACAACGCCCGTTTGCACGGAGAAGGGTGAGAAGATTGCGCTCAGTAGACGCGTGGAAAACCATTGGCGGTAAGTGCAAAAAAGGAATAATTAAAAGACACTTAATATTTATATAAATTAAATATTTCTATTGCTTGCAGTTTGATTGGCTGGGGTCAGATCTTCGGTGGTAAAACAATCACGCCCGTATTGGATAGTCAGCCAACGAAGAAGTAAATGGACAGACATGACCAGCAACCAGACCCGCTCCGAATTCATATTCAATTTAAGCGTTTCAAGTGCGTGTGTGCGTGAGAGATCACAAATGATTCTGTCGTTTGGCAATTCGCTAATTTTGCTGCACCGTCTCTTCATCCATAAATCCCGCGTCGTCGTCCTCCTCCTCCTTCACGTCCGTTGATAGCAAAAACAAGCAAAAACAAAATACGAAATAAACAAGAACTACTGAAAATTGATGCATACATACCTTAAATTATTGAATTTTGTATGTATATAAACGATTTTTGCTGAGAAATGTTATGCATATATAGCAAATCCAAGCATTACAAGAAACTAATAGGTTATACCATATACATATTATATAAAAACAAAACAAATCTGATACATCGTAAAATTGTTTTTATGATTTAAATACAAAAACGAAAAAACCAAGTAAAAGATGGTATGCATTTTTACAATTAAAACTACATTATATGGTTGTTTTACATATCTGGGAATGGAGCAAGGCGTAGAGCCCGACAATTCGTTTAACGTTAGCAACAATTGATCAAATTTTCATTATAGATCCATTTATTTGTTTTAAGCATATTATTACAATTTTCACATATTCGTTTTTGAAACATGATTTTTTTTTAGTATTTGGTAAATTACATATTTTGAAACATTTCTTTAATTTATTTTTTAAATTATGTATCGCACTTGATTCGTTTTCCTAGCGCACACTAATGTAATTGTAAACTACTGTGTATGGTATGTTTATTTGTATTTGTTTTTATTTTCTTTTTTTATTATTTTTCGTGTTGGTTTACTGAAATTATTTCGGTATTAATTAGCTTAATTAATAAAAATTCGTACTTAGTCGCGATTCACATACATACGTTGTGTTTGTTATTTAATTGCTGGAAACATTGTTTAATTTAAGACTATTGAGATTGAGTAATTTTTAATTATTATAATACTTTTTCAAATACGCCTTAAGTATTTGATAACAGAGATTTTATTTCATTTGTTTCGTTAGCTTCGTTGAACACATTTTTAAATAACTCATGTTGAGAATTTATTCCTAAGAATTTGAGCGATATTTCGAGACATCACGTAAAATAATGCTGCTTTCAGACTGCACAGTCTTAAGAATGAATTTCCATTCTAAGTTGTGCATTCCGTATAACTGCTGAGATCTAAGCTCGTTTATAACCAATATAACTTTAACCAAACTGCCTTAAAAGGTGCTTTAAGGAAATAGACAATACTTTAAGAAAATTGAATAAAAACAATAGTTGAAAGTTGTTTGATGCTAGCTTTTCTATAGTCTTAACTACAAGAAGTCTTGGCTAATTCCAAAGCACTTCAGTTAATTTTTTTGTTGCATTAAAAAAAATTTGTTATCTAATCATAAGCAAACCTAGCAACAGCTTTGAGCCTAAGCTGTTGCTTGCTGCGTTGCTTAAGTCGTGAAATTATAAGTACCATACTTCTTCATTATATTTGAATATGTATGCGATCCTTACAAGATAAAATTACTGGACTACACTGAACAGAATGCGTCCATTTCGTGTACGATTTCTTTTTCTTCTTCTTTGATTTGAATATTTGTCATAGTCTGTGTTGTATTATCAATAGATGTTCCAAATAAATATACAACACAATTAGAAGAATACTATTTCAGACATACATATAACAAGTACAATTAATTATTTCCTTAACAAGAAAATTATCTAATGTATATTATATGATTTATGCTTTATGCCTTACGTTTTACTTACATACATTGAACACCTTAAAGTGCTGTTGGATATCCATGCGTATACTTAATATACAACACATACACTTTAATCGTGTTTCTTCAATTAATTATTCCGCTGCAGTTATCTAGATAGTTTACATTTACATTTACATTCTTAGAAATGGGTGAGTGTGAATGTATTCAGTAACCATGAATGTATCGTATCGTATTTCAGTGTGAGCTGGGAGATCAACTTTCAAATTTGGTCAGCTTACATATACTGAATATTTGTATATATATTGTACATTGAGTATAGAGAATACAATTTATTGACAGTTATCATTGGCAAATTGGAGTTTGTTCTATTTTGATTTCAACTTTTTGCTCTACACATATATTCTATTTGCTCTACGTATATATACACATATAAAACAAACAATACATTCTATATATTTACGAATATAGTTCGACTATGGTATAGATCGAAAAATGTAAACTTTTTGCGTAAAGTCGTTCTACTTAGTTTCTGTGTACTTTAATTGTTTTCTGTGTTTCTTTTTTTCCTCTTAACGTATTACAATATTTAACAATTTTGAGCATTTCTCTAACGATTTGAATAATTTTTGCAACTCTGTTATGATACAATTTGAAATACTTACATAGTTACAATTACACACAAAGTTGTGCCGAAATAAGCAAATTTTACACGCCAATGTTGGTTATCATAGCTACATAAATATATCTATATATATATATATATATATATATATTAGTATGTTCTTTGAGCAATTTGCAAGTACATATATTAGAAGTATACACCTAGATTTAGCACATAGTTTTTTACAAATATTTTTGAAATTTCTAATCAGGTTTTTATCTAGTTTTGTTTAGTATATGCCATTTGGGTTGTGAGTTGGATACAGAAGTTGAAGCCTGCCTTTTCTTTAGGATGCACATTTTGGCATTCGGTTTGGGTGTGGCATCTTAAAGAAAATGGCTCATATCTCATTCGTTGACATCCTCTTCCGATGAACTGGCCGCGGGGATTGTTGAGAACTGCCACGGCTCGCGATTATTGTTTTTGCTGACACTGTACAAAATATATATACATATATGTAGATTATTCGATTTATGTGCGATTTCTATATTGTAGTATATATATACCCATGCTTTTTGGCATTGCTGGGCAGCGTGTGCGAGCTACGATAGTAACTGTCGTGAGGCTCCTCCTTGGTCTCCTCCAGTGATTTGCGCTGCAGCGTCATTGTTTCCTGCGGTGTAAGGGCGCCGGACCCTCCAGCGCCGCTCAGATCGGCGTTCAGATAGTATTTGGCACTCTGGGCGATTTTGCAGTTCTCGCATTCGCTTAGATAGTCATCGTCCAGGCTGGTATCGTTGGGCAGGAAATGCTCGTTAGGATTCAAGCAGTTCTTGGATGTGGTGCACACTGGTAACTGTTTGCTGGGCGTGCCAATGCGCTCGCTCTGCACCTTGGCCACCAGCTGCGGATAACTGGGCATCTGGCAATGGGCAATGGCTTTGCCATTGGAGGTTGTTGCTGTCGTTGCATTGGTTGACGATGTGCTTCGTTCGTTGTCACGTTTCACGCGCAGTATCTTAGGCAGTGTAGTGCTCTTGCTGCTCGCTGCTGCCTTCTCATTGTTATTCTCGAGTGGGGGAATGCTGATCACCGAGGGCACCTTGCTGACCACGCTCTTGATGGTGCTGTTTAGCGACATCTTGCCGCCGATGTGCTTCGGCAGCGTGTAGGTGACATGGTTGTTGGCCAGCGGATAAAAAGTGCTCGAATTGATTTTGCCGCTCGACTTCTCCCCGCCGCTGGTCGAGGGGCTATTCGGTGGCAGTGTCAATGTCGGCGCTTGCTCCTTCCGTTGATGTACGCTGCTATTCGTCGACTTGCTGAGGGTATAAATGGTGGCCACAGCGTTGTTGTTGTTGCCGCCACTGCTACTGTTGCTGCTGCTACTGCTGTTGCTGTTGCTGCTGTTGCTGTTGCTGTTGGCACTGCTGCTATTGGTGGCAGTGGTTGTTACTGATTTTAAATTCGTTAGGCTCTTGTTGAGTTTCGGTGGTAAAGTTGGATTGCTTTGATCGTTGTTGTCTTGCTGTTGCTGCTGTTCTTGCTGGTTATAGAAATGTTGCTGCTGTTTCTGCGTCAAACTCAAATATGCATCAACCTGTAAAGATCGCTAACGAGATTAGCCAAAAGTCAAATGCATTTAAGTATGCTTATTACGGAGAATGAAACCACATCGAAACCAAGCAAATAATATATAAGGCACACAATTTCAGGAAATTACTGTTATTGAGTAGATATTAAAGATATAAAATTAATAAACTCCTATTCTATATATGTCGAATTTCAAGTCTGCCCATAACTAACTTATTACTCAAAACCAATATTATAAAGTTTGGAAATTATATAAAACACCAGAACAGAATCAAGTGGGCAATTGGTTGGCTCGAGCCGTAAATAGAAGCATGCTTGATTTATGCTTTTTGGATGATTTTAAAAGTGAAGAAATATTTAGAAACAGCTAAGTAATTGATAAGGGATCGATCACATAAGATTAATGCATCAATATAATTTAAATTTTTTTGGTTTCATTTGCCCGTTTTGTATATAAATATGCATACATATGTATTTAAGCATTTTGCAAAGAACTGTTTTGGAATAGATGGTTTGGTCGTTTGGTCTGATTTCGTATACATATGTGCACATGCTAGCATAGAAGCTATCGAGTATCCAAAGTTCAGTATTCACAATGGGATTACTTACATTTCGAACTCACCTTTCGATTCAAATAGGCGCTGGAGAGCATATCGACGCCGGATTGGGCAGCAGCTGCTGCACCACTGCTGGACGCACTGCGTCCACCGCTGCTGCTACGAGCTCGCTCGGCAGCGCTGCTCGAGCTACTCGAACGCTTCTGCACGCGACCCAGTACAATGGGCGGCGCGCTGACATCCTCGTGATGCTGCAACGGCGGCGGCGGTATTATAGCCGACACACTGTTCGAACTGTGTGATGAATGTGGCTGCAGCTGCAGTTCGTCGCCCACCTGCTTCGAAATGGTGGCAATTTTTGTCTCATATGCGCACGCATTGCGGCTGCTAAGCAAATCCTGTCCGTGCTGCTGCTGCAGCTGCAGATTGGTTGTTGACTTGGCGCGCTGGCCATAAGCTAACGTGGCGGCATGTCGTGTGCTGGAACTGGGTGAAAGGGCGCAGGCATTGCTGCCAGTGGATGCGAATAGCTTCCCAGCGCCGCTGAGGAATGCATTTGCGTTGGCATTGGCATTGCTGCCCATGTAGGACATAGGCACATGCTGTATGGGGCACTGGCACATGGGCTTCTTGTTCGTCTTGTCCGTGGTGGAGCTGGCGCTGGTGCTGGAGCTAGCCTTTGGCTTAACGCTTACCACCTGCAGTGGATCGGCAACGGCAAAATAGCGCGGTATGGTGCGATGATAGCGACGCGAGCTGGATGGCGTCTTACTGCCCTGCTGTTGTTGCTGTTGCTGTTGGGACTTAAGTGCGGCATGCAACGGCAGCGTTTGGGTGACCGAATCAGCTGTGCCGCTGCTGCATGCAGGTGGCGCTGTTATCGTCGCTATGTCCATGGCTGGCAACATGTCTATGGCCGTCGTGGACAATGCTGCTGCGAGCAATTGCTGCTGTTGCTGCTGCTGCTGCTGATGATGTTGTTGTTGCTGTGCCAGGTGGTGTGTGGGCGTGGCCAGCATGTCACTTGTGGCGGGCAGTGAATGATAACTAGCTGCACTGGCGCTCGCATTAATCTCCACATCGGCTACCGTGAGATATTGTTGCTGCTGCTGCTGGTGCAGCAGCTCCTGTGAGCCTCGTGGTGTGCGACGAGCCGCTGCATAGGCCAGCGAGCTGGAGGCGCTGCTAGCAGCAGTAGCTGCAGCGGTCGTTACACTGGCGCTTATGTTGAGATGGCAATTCTTATAGCTGCACTCGCTGTTGACACTGGGCTTGGGAGTGGGCAGAGTTTGCACACAAATCGAATTGTTGGGTGTCTGTGCAGCTAGTTGCTGCTGTTGTAGTTGCTGCTGGTGTTGCTGCTCGAGACTCAGCTGCTGCTGTTGCTGGAGCTGTTGGTGTTGCTGTTGTTGCTGGAGTTGCTGTTGCTGGTGTTGCTGCTGCTGGTGTTGCTGGTGTTGCTGCTGCTCGCTCTGCAAGCTGTAAGGCGGTTGGTGATTCTCGCCTGTGGCAATCGTGGTAACTCCGCCGCTATTGATGTTTATATTGATCAGATTCGTAGTGCTCTGTGTGTACTGATTGGACTGTGCGGCAGCTGCTGCAGCCGCAGCGGCAGCGGCGCTCAACTGATGCGCATGCGGATGCGCTGCAGTCACTGGCACCAGCTGTTGTGCGTAGGCATGGGGATGGGGATGCTGTTGTGGTTGGGTATGCAGCTGTAGTGTATGTTGTTGTAGGTGCTGCTGCTGCAACTGCTGCTGTTGTTGCAGTTGCTGCTGCTGCTGCTGTTGCTGGCTGACACTGGCCACAGCCTGGCGCTGCATATGGCTGGGCAAGGTTACAGTACACTGAGCACTTAATGCCTCCGCCTGGGATATTGCGACGGCCTCCTCGTAGGGCGGTGGTGCCTCGCCACGCGGAAAATAGCCACTTGGTGGCTTCCACAGTGGATAGTGCGTGGTTGCGGCGCCATACGAGTAGTCCATAGCGCCCAGGTTGCCCTCCATATACCCCATGTTGCCGGCAATATAACTGCAAAGTATGTCCAGTTACCTTAGTATGCCGAGTAAACAAAACTCTGGAAACTCACCCAATGCTGCCTACAATACTGCGCTGATCCTCTGCATTCTGGCGATTCTCGCGAGCTCGCATTTTTCGCTGTCGCAAGCGATTGACCAAGAAGAAGAGCAAGGATAGGGAAAGCGTGGCCGTGATGCCACTGGCCACCAGTCAAATGCCAAAATCGGTGCTGCCGTCGCTGAACTGATCGTCCAGGCAAATGACCTCGCAGCAATTGTTGCCGCTGCCAACGGTTTGAAAGGACTTGCACTTACTGAACGCCTCGCATAGGACCATTTTGCACGCCTTGGGCAATCCGCTGTCGCAGATGCACAGCCGACAGGAGTCCGGCCCAGGCATATAATGCATGCCAGTCTCATACAGTTTGCCATTGTAATCGCGGCAATGGCCACCCTGGATGAGGCTGGAGCTCACAGCGTTGCTTTCTAATGTGGCAAAGATAGGAGAAATGTAAAATTTTATAATATTAAATATTAAATATATAATAAAGATATTAAATATATATTATTGAATACTATAATATGTGTATATATATATATTATTATATATTATTTCTAAATACATATAAAATATATACAATTTGAAATTTATATTTAAACTTTGACAATATAATAAATATATAAATAAATATAAATATTATTATTTACTAAAATAAAAGTATTATTCAATTTATTATATTCACTTTAAAGACTTATTATATAAAATGTATGAACAACTTTCATTAGGTTCGCAAGTTGAAATGAAATTATAATGCGAATCCTAAAAAAACATATGTATGTATAAGTATTTACCCATATATACAGATATGTATGTATGTATAGTTTCGAACAACTGTACGATTCTTTATTTTGACACACTTGACCAAGTTTCGCTTTGCTACTGATTTAGCAGTTACCGTTTTTCGCCCAGAACTCTCCAACCCACGTCCACACCCACACACACACACACACACACGCACATACACATAAACATCTACTCTGGCGTATTGAAAATGCAGCAGGTGCTGGACCCCTCAGCCCTTCGCCCAGCGACCCGCAGATACATAGATATATCTACAGATGCATATGTACGTATGTATTCACATACATGGCCATAACATTTATCACTTGAGTGAAATTAAATGCAAGCGCATTACATTTTCAGCATAATTTAAATGCTAAACAGCAAAAGGAAATTCAAATTAAAAACAAATATATCCAGCAAACGTCCTCTGGCAACAGGAAAGTGGAAAAGGGGCTGCAGCAGCAATAACATGCACTGACACAGTCGACACAGCCGACACAGCCGACACGAACGACAAAACACGAGTGCGAACGGCTGGGCAGGAAACACACGAACGAAAATGGCAAACAGTGAGCTTTACGCCCCCGCGCAACGAAAAAAATTGCTGCCTCTCAGTGCGAGTTTCCAAGTGAAATTTTTGCAATACACACACACACATACATACACATACACACACCCAACTGAAGCCCACTCGCACACACCCAAGCACATGGCACAGTATACATACATGCAAAAATGAACGCATATACAGACAGAGCAGAGAGCAAGACAGAGAGAGAGAGAGAGAAGCAGCAAGTAAGAGCGGAACGGGCAGCTCTAACGCAAAATTTTGCACGCCACTTCCTTCACAGCGCCCAGTGGTAAGGCGTTACGCCCCCTTTTCGCAGGAGTTGCTGCCTGCTTGCTGGCTGGCTGAGAAAATGAGCGCAGCGCAAGTGTGTGTGTGCATGTATGTATGTGTATGTGTCCCCGTGTCCCATAAACTGTGAAACTCTGCTGTGGCCATGGACCATATTACAGTTATTGTAGATAGAGAACAGCAATTGAAATTGATTTTAGAATGAGAAAAATATTACATTTTCATTGAAAGTCCTCAACCAATGCATATTTGAATGCATTTCATTTCAACCAAAAAGCTTAGAGTCATGAAGAAAAAATATAAATTTTCACTGTTTTACTCTCTTTAGTACATCAAGGATATGGCTCTATGGCTGTGTGTGTGTGTGAGTGTGTATAAAGTTTTTCATTCAATTTTCACTAAATTCTTTTACCTTTGGCATTTCCAATAAACGCAAGCACTGCCAAAAAATACATTTTGCTGGCGTTAATATGCACTCACAACTGCACAATTAACTTGAAATTGTTATAAGATACACAGTTTTTATTTGATATTTTCAACGGTTTTAACGAACGTTCGAGCAATACCAACTAGTGCTAAAATTGATCTGTGTGACCGTTTGTGTTAACGCTAAAATACCGAAATTCAGTTCGCAAATGTCCTTAAATACTAAAAATACCAAACATAACGTCATACATAAAGCGAATAACGTTACACACTTGGGCCAAAGCCAAATAAATGGCGCTAAATCAAGTTACGTTTATCGTAACTGAATGCAGTTCAAAGTATGCTATAGTTTTTGGTTATGGATGAGAATATTATCCATTCAAATATAACAAATTTACATTCATTTAAGAATATGTATATAATAATGTCAAATAAACATAAAACTAGCGTACTTCTACACTACTAAAGTGAAGCAGACAGCATCATTAATGTGAGAAACGACTTGAAATTTAAGTTTGTTACCTTTCACGACTACGAAGCGCAAATAAATTTAAAATGGGAAATCTTGTAATTGAATTTCAAGCAAAATGCGCTCATTAACTTTGCAAAGTGTTCGAAGTCATGCAATCACAACAACAACAACACGAACAACAACAACACTATTGTCAGCAGCAGTGACAACAACAACATTAACTTAATCGCAAAGTCGAGTTCAGAGTAAAGCAATGGCAACAATAGTTCCAGTAGAGACTTCATTTACTTACTTTCACGACAGAAACTATATTTATAAAAATATTATAAAAAAAAAAAAAAAACATAAATGAAATTTAAATATTATATCTAATGTTTTCTTTTTTTGTGTGAAAATGTTTGTAATAATATTAAATTAAAAGTTAAAACTAACCTTATTTAATCTAATTAAAATTTATATAATTTTTTTCATATAGTATTGCCAATTTTGATTGAAATAGAAATTTCAACAAGTAGACAATACCCCTCTTTTTATATATTGTACAGGGTATAATTAGCTCGCTCGTTCGTAAACAACACGCACGCAAAATGAAACTAAATAATTTAGCTTTTTGGGTGGGTGCTGCGATTAGCTGCATTCAAATCAAATGAATGTAATTTGTCAGATTTCGCATGGAAAGCGAAAACAATTTTACAGAGTTCACTTCTAGAGCAACTCACCTGAACACCGGACGCCAGCAACTGCAGCCTGAACAGATAGGAAGCGGAGAAAAACGAAATGAAGTTAGAGAATGCGACGGCGTCGCAGATGATAGCGCTGAAGGGCGTGGTTCGTAATAGCAGCTATGTGATACCGGGGCTCTATGATCTGTCGATCGAGGATACCAATTGGGTGCTGACCTCATCCTTCATCATCTTTACCATGCAAACGGGCTTCGGGATGCTCGAGTCGGGCTGCGTTTCCATCAAGAACGAGGTGAACATCATGATGAAGAACGTGATCGACATTGTCCTAGGTGGCTTCACCTATTGGCTCTTTGGTTACGGCATGAGCTTCGGACGGGGACCCTTCTCCAATCCCTTCATGGCCATCGGCGACTTTCTGCTCGACCCGCCCGTTGGCGACGAGCTAATGGGCCAAATCTTTGCCGCCTTCCTCTTTCAACTGTCATTTGCCACAACAGCTACGACCATTGTAAGCGGCGCCATGGCCGAGCGGTGAGTAAACAAATTATTGTTGATAATTTATGAAACGAATGATATAAAAAGATTTGATATGATATAATATAGTATATATGGTATTACATGATACGATATGATATGATATGACCTAATATAATACATTATGATACGATAAGATACGATATTATATGATATAAGTATGATATATTGTAATGTATGATATTGATATATAATTTATATGATATATGTCATGTTATTGATATTTGAGATTGAGATTTGATATTGATTGCCCTTCACAGCTGCAATTTTAAGGCCTACTGCGTGTTCTCATTGCTAAATACCGTGGTCTATTGCATACCCGCTGGCTGGGTGTGGGGCGAGCATGGATTCCTCAATAACCTGGGCGCCGTGGACATTGCGGGCAGCGGCCCAGTGCATTTGATTGGCGGCGCCGCATCGTTTGCATCGGCTGCCATGCTGGGTCCACGTCTCGGTCGCTACGCGGAGGGCATTGATCCATTGCCGCTGGGCAATCCGGTGAACGCGTGCATGGGTCTCTTTGTGCTCTGGTGGGGCTGGCTGGCCTTCAACTCGGGCAGCACCTACGGCGTGAGCGGTGCCAAATGGCAGTATGCAGCGCGTGCCGCCGTGATGACCATGATGGGCTCCTTTGGCGGCGGATTTGTCAGCTCGGTGTAAGTGAAGATCGACTAGCATGAATTTTCGAGAAATCCATCAATCACTTCAATGCACAGCTATTCGTTCTGGCGCCACGATGGCCGCATGGACATCATGGACCTGATCAACGGCATTCTCGGCTCCCTGGTCTCCATTACAGCTGGCTGCTTTCTGTATCGCGCCTGGGAGGCGCTGCTCATAGGAGCATTGGGCTCGTTGCTGTGCGTGGTTAGCATGCCACTGTTCGATCGATTGGGCGTGGATGATCCGGTGGGCGCCAGTTCGGTGCATGGCGTCTGCGGCATTTGGGGGGTCATTGCCGTTGGCTTGTTTGCCGACAATCCTTTGCCCATGGACACGACCAAGGGACGCAGTGGTCTGTTCAAGGGCGGCGGCTGGTACCTGCTGGGCATCCAAACGCTGTCCGCCCTTTGCCTGGCCTGTTGGGGGATTTGCTCGACATTTTTGCTGCTCTATGTGATTAACAAGGTTATACCCATACGAATGGACCCGCACGAGGAGCTGCTGGGGGCCGATCTCACCGAGCATCGCATACGCCACACTCAGATCGGGCTATCGCGCGCTATATCCGCACTGGCACCCATCAAGATCGACCTGACCGAGATTGTGGGAGTTCAACCAATTGGCATCAATCCTGGCCACGAACGCAGCATCGAGCAGCTGCGCGCTGCCGAGGACAAACTGCAGCAGTGGCAATCCTATCTGGACCAAGTGAGTGGCAAGGCACACAGGCTGGGCTCGCCCCAGAAAACTCTAGAGGAGCACCAGCTGGAAGCGGACATAACTCTCAGTTTGAAGCCCAGCATCACGGAGCATCAGCACCCGGGTAGCGTCTTTGGGCGCAGGGTGAGATCGGTGCAAATTAAAGAGGACAACTGGAACCAGGACAGGGGCACCTACAAGCCCAACAACAGTGAGCTGCCCGTTATTAGCCGCGTAGCCAAGCTGGACAAGGACGGCAACTTTGCCTGGGTCGACTAAACACTAAACACTCACTCTTATCCCAATGCCCCTCTGAAGACAGCTGCATCAATGATAGACCCATACAAATGCAAAAACTCTAAATTTATTATGCCAGCTACAGAAATTTGTTAAATTAAAATAAAATAAACTGAGTTTATCAAATATTTTACGAATAATTAGTTATCATAAAGAAATTAAAGAAAGAGAAAGAGACTGAAAGACAAAAGACTGTGACCAAATGAGGTCCAAAGTATAATACAAATTATACATACATACATGAACATATAAACAATTAAATAATCTCCATTCTTGCAATTCCTATTATAGTTATTTTGCTATTACAAACCTGCCAACTAAAAACACTTCGACCGACCAGCTGCAGGTCTGGTCAGCGACTGCTGGATCTACACGCAATGTCACTCAAATTAGGGGCATTGCACGGTAAGTGCTCAGCTTGTCATAACTTTTTTCACTCGTTTCTACATTTGAATACGAGCCAAGGAGAGCATGGAGAGAAAGATGACTTATCGAACAGCAGGTCGCTGAATCAACGACACTCAACACGGAGTCGCCACTCATGAGTTCTTTTTCAGTGATGTCTTTCCACTCGTTCGCCCATTGAGCAACTTTGCCTTTTGAAAAAAAGAAGCAGCAGATGACTTGATGAAAAGTTAAAACGCCATGAACTTCTTGATTACTTAAGCTGAGTTAAGCGAAAGCCAAAGCTTATGCTACACTAAAAGTGAAGCAAACCCGAAGCTTTTTTTTGCAAATAAATCACATTTTATTATCTAACTTCTAAAAATCCAACTATGTATTATTGTCTGAAGATCAGTTAGTGTTCAATTGCTCAAACAGCATCAGCCCAACATCAAACGAATAACTTTTTTTTGCAAACCTCAAATTGATTTATTTTATTCAAGTACAAGCATATATTTTTTGGATGATCGATCGATATTTGATAATAATATAATATATATGTATTATCCTATGTGTAGAGTAGTGTTTAAGGGTTTTTTTCTTTTTGTTTTATATATAATGTAAAGGTTGCAGTTGTATTATTATAATATAGTTTTCAAGAGCAGTTGTCGTTTGTCCTTGATCTTGTTGTGTGTTTTCTAATTTAGAATCCAAGTATTGTAGTATGTAAACTGTTAAATTGATTTATTGTGTGGTTGTGGTTGGTGAATTGTTTAATCGACCTCCTCAATGGTGGGGCCAGCGCCGCCAGCACCAGCAGCTCCGGGAGCAGCGCCCGCTCCGGGCATACCACCAGGCATACCGCCGGGCATGCCACCGGGAGCACCACCAGCGCTCTGGTAGAGCTTGGTGATGATTGGGTTGCAAACACCCTCCAACTCCTTCTGGCGGTGCTCGTATTCCTCCTTATCGGCCAGCTGATTGGCATCCAGCCACTTGATGGTCTCGTTGCACTTATCCATAATGGTGGTGCGATCCGAGTCGGAAATCTTGCTCTTCAGATTTTCCTCATCCAGGGTGGCCTTCATGTTGAAGCAGTACGACTCCAGACCGTTCTTGGCAGAGATGGTCTCCTTCTGCTTTTCGTCCTCGTTGCGGTACTTCTCGGCCTCGTTGACCATGCGCTCAATATCCTCCTTGGACAGACGACCCTTGTCGTTGGTGATGGTAATCTTGTTCTCCTTGTTGGTCGAACGCTCCAGAGCGGTGACATTCAGAATACCGTTGGCATCAATGTCGAAGGTCACCTCAATCTGGGGCACACCGCGTGGTGCGGGTGGGATGCCCGACAGCTCGAATTTGCCCAACAGATTATTGTCCTTGGTCATGGCACGCTCACCCTCGTAAACCTGGATCAACACACCGGGTTGATTGTCCGAATAAGTGGTGAAGGTCTGGGTCTGCTTAGTGGGGATGGTGGTGTTGCGCTTGATCAGCACGCTCATCACGCCGCCAGCGGTCTCGATACCCAGCGACAAGGGGGTAACATCGAGCAACAACAAATCCTGCACTTCCTGCGACTTGTCGCCGTGCAAGATAGCAGCCTGGACGGCAGCACCGTAGGCAACAGCCTCATCGGGATTGATGGACTTGTTCAACTCCTTGCCGTTGAAAAGATCCTGCAACAAGCGCTGCACCTTGGGGATACGGGTGGAGCCACCGACCAACACAATATCGTGAATAGCCGACTTGTCCAACTTGGCGTCACGCAGTGCCTTCTCCACGGGATCCATGGTGCTACGGAACAGATCAGCGTTCAGTTCCTCGAAACGGGCACGCGTGATCGAGGTGTAGAAATCGGTACCCTCGAACAGCGAATCGATCTCAATGCTAGCCTGAGTAGAGGAAGAAAGGGTACGCTTTGCACGCTCGCAAGCAGTACGCAGACGACGCAGAGCACGCTTGTTGGTGGTCAGATCCTTCTTGTGCTTGCGCTTGAACTCCTGCACAAAGTGAGTGACTAGACGGTTGTCAAAGTCCTCACCACCCAAATGGGTGTCACCGGCCGTAGATTTGACCTCGAAGATGCCGTCATCAATCGACAGAATAGAGACATCAAAAGTACCACCGCCCAAATCGAAAATCAACACATTGCGCTCGCCAACAGCCTTCTTGTCCAGACCATAAGCGATGGCCGCGGCAGTTGGCTCATTGATAATACGCAATACATTCAAACCGGCGATGGTGCCAGCATCCTTGGTCGCCTGACGCTGTGAGTCGTTGAAATATGCGGGCACAGTAATGACGGCATTGGTAACCGTCTTGCCCAGGTACGCCTCGGCGGTCTCCTTCATTTTGGTCAACACCATGGAGGAGATCTCCTCGGGGAAGAAGGTCTTCTTCTCATCCTTGTACGTAACCTCAATTTTGGGCTTGCCATCAACGCTAACAACCTCGAAGGGCCAGTGCTTCATATCAGACTGCACGGCCGAATCATCAAATTTGCGACCAATCAGACGCTTAGCATCGAAGATAGTTTGGGTTGGATTCATGGCCACCTGGTTCTTGGCGGCGTCACCAATCAAACGCTCCGTCTCCGTGAAGGCAACATAAGATGGGGTGGTACGATTACCCTGATCGTTGGCAATGATCTCAACCTTGCCATGCTGGAACACACCCACGCAAGAGTAGGTAGTGCCCAAATCAATACCAACAGCTGGAGCTTTAGACATCTGCAATGAATAAAGAAAATGGGTAAATTTTAAAAAAAATTTGTATATGTTATTTATTTTGTCGTTTCGTTTTTACTTTAAATTCAAATCGTTTCAGTGTCAACGACCTAACATATGCTTACGACATTTTCACTGGGACATACGATTGTATGGCAAATTAAAAAGCAATCGATTGATTGAGGACTTTGGACTCAATGCAAGTAAGCAAGTCACATATTTGATGACTGCATAATTAACACTATATTATATAATGTAATGGAAAATCATATATCCATGTAGAACATTTTATTTCAATTAACAAGCAATTCAATTGCTTCTTTATTGGAAAACAAAGGCTGCAACCCTGGCCGTGAAAACGCAATGAAATAATAGTTTGTTCCGATTATTTCCAGGCCTTTTTCATTAAATTTCTCATACAGCGGAAACAGGTTGTTGCTAATGTTATAGCGAAATCCAAAAACGGTGAAACGTGATCAAATGACTAATTTATATGGTCGACACACGTATGTGTATGTCCATGATATATGTATGTATGTACAGTTCATTATACATGTACAAACAAGATAAACACAGAGATAATAAGAGAGCTGAAGTTCAGCTGCAGCTGCTAAATTTTATCAAGGGCTGGAAGTACCGCATGGACACAAAGGCGAAAATTCTGGAATACTATAAACCACAAGCACGCACACACACACACACACACACACACACACACATGTATTGTCATAAGTATATGTACGCATCTGTATGTGTGCAAAACCACGCCGTTGCCATACCGATAAGTTGTACCTTGTATTGTGAGTATGAACGAGACGACAATAGTATACAACCACGCGCGCGCTAAAAATTTATATGTAATTTTGAACATGTTTCATTCCAACAACGCATTCAAATGTATGCTCCTTCAAATGCCGGTTAGCAACGCACTTTTAAGTAGAAAAATAAAAATAACTAAAATCAAAGCATTTTACCCATTTGATTTTTTCAAAGAATTAAATCTTTTAAATTTTAAATATAAAAGCAGACGTCAGCGAGCCAACGCTATTATGACTCATAATGACTAGTAGGTAGTCGAATGGAATATATGTATATGCACATATAAGTGTGTGTGTGTGTGATGCGGCATATTTTTTCAATGGAATATTCCAGTAACTCATTTTAGATAAATCAGCAAATTTCGAAAAAGCATCAAATATGTATGTATACGTACATTGTACATAAAATTCTCATAATTGGAAGTCATAAATGCAACAGAGAAATCGAATGACGCAATGTGTAAATATGTAAGTGAATTCGAATATATGCATATGCGTGAATATATTACATACTTTTGTTCGCATTCTAAAGTTCAAGTACTTGCAGTCATAATTAATTATACATTTCAATGACGAAATTGCATTTAAAATAACCTCAATTCCACTTGCAGCAATGCACTCAACGTAAAATTATTGATTTTAGTCGTACAGCACATGGAAGCCAATGGAAGTTTTTTCAGGTCAAACACACGCGGCAATGAACACGTGCCGAATTTAGCGTGCATTTTAATGCACATTAGCAAGAGAAAAAATTGCAAAATCTAATTATAAAACTTACCTTTATGTATGTTTAATTAAAATGTACTAAATATATGAATAACCGTGTAATTGCTACTTCACTTCTCTGTCCCACTTAAATTTCTTTCTGCCGAATCGACAATCAAACGTTCGATCAAACTGGCACTTGTATTAGGAATAATGATGGCGACGATTGTGCCTTTACTTATAAGCCCGTTGCCCTGCTCTGGAAAATTCTAATATACTCACTCTCACGTTGTGGCAACGCTGGTTAAAAACAGTGTTGCTCTAGTCACGCTCAGTATTTATCGAAAATAACTAATGCTGTAGCCCTGCCTACTAAATTGGCGCTGCCACTCTGATTCATGCGCGCCAAAACTTGAAGAATTTAAAAATAAGTTTATGATACCTTACGGCTATAAATCAATAAATGGCGATATCAAGACCCCACATCGATGCTGTCAAGTAGCTAATGGCATTGAGCTTATCAGCAATACTTGTCGATATTGACAGAATTAGAATAGTAAGTGTTTTTATAGCTGTTTGTGCACTTTATCAACAGATTAGTGCATGCTAGCTATATATGCCGTAAGTATACACGATTTGCAAATACATATACGTCAACCGATTAATAACCAATGAACACAATTTAATATCTTTGAAATGTATATGTATATATTTTATTGCTAAATTTATATGCATATTGATCAGCCTTATTCTCGAGTTACGGGTTTACAATCCGGTTCCACACCTTCGAAAATCGGTGGTTTTTCACCGCCCCCTCCGCCTCCGCCTCCAATTATGCTTTGCAGAATGGCGGGTAACTTGCTATTGATTAGCTGTAAGGGGAGTAAATTAGTATTAGTCATATATTATATTTATCATATTTTGGGTAACCCACCGTTTCGGCCATCTGAACCACTCTAGGCTGCTCATATTCCCATATATCACCCAGTAACTCGACACCCATTTCGTTGACTAGCGCATGTACAAAATCGTCAATTCGCTTCTCCTCCATTAAATTTTCGAAATAAATCTTCAGATCTCCCAAAAGTAATTCGATTTGTAAGTCTGTGATGGCCAAAGGAGTCGAAAGCTTCAGTTTAAATGATATAAGAAACGAAAAGTCTTTCACATGTGTTCTGAACAAATATGAGAAGAGATTTAAAGATTTTTAAAAATAAGTTTTATTTAAATTTGTATCATTCTTTTATTACTTACTCTGCATTTCCGTCGCCAGCCAAATTTAGAATATATGCCAAGGAACCCTTGGCAGTGTAAAGCGATTTGAAGTAGGTGTATGGAAAGGTGACTTTAAGTGTACTACGTATACCAGGTACAATACTAATTTTCAGTGTATTTACAACGAAATCCGAAAGTCCTTTAAGCTCAAAATCTTTAATCGATCCAGTAAAGCTGCAAACATATATATAAATATATAAAATTACATAGTTTAATTGCGAAAGTTATTTCACTCACTCGATAAGATATTGGTTATTCACAGAAGTCTCGGCAGGACCTAGTACTAGGGGATCCAGCGCAGGCAAGCCCAGATTGGGTATGGGGTGACACATGCGCATACGAAACTCCTCCAGAAATTCCATTATTGCATCCTCATAGACGCACGCAGCGGGCGAAAGGCAACCATATAGAGCGGCAGTCGCCAAAAGCAGGCGCAATATATAACCCGATTGCATAGCGAAGATCCGTTTGCTCAGGGCGAAAGCACGCAACTGAAGTGCTTAGCCAAAAGTATTTGGGTTTTGTCAAGTGCTACCATTTGCAGTGCCCGGGTTGGATGTCAAGATACGATTAGTATCAATGCGTAATATCCCCTATCCTCAGCCTGGTACATTGAGTTCGTTGTTTAATTTGCTTAGCAAATAAAGAAAAATATATAGGCGATAAGGGCATTACCTGAACGACTTTAAAGACATTGCTTAAAGCTAGAGACTATATCAGATCTGACTTTTATTAAACTATGGTTACATATTTCCATGAGATTGGAAGCCACAACTATCATCAAATAATTTAAATAATTCTTTATGTTTTCTGTTCTGTTCTATTATAACAAAGTTGAGTCTTCTTCAATAAAGTTTTTCTATTCATTCTTTGGCTTTAGGGTGTACAGAATTTTGATACCTTCGCTCCGATTGCAATTTTAATATTAAGATTAAAGCTTATCACCAAAAAGCTGGTGGGGCCCCAACTGTAGAAGCCCAATATCAGGCCTATCCTTATCAATGGGCTACTATTTTTGATTAAATGACACTTTATTTGTTTTCAAGCATTGAACCATAATCTCAACGCTGCTGTTGTTAATCGCTTCAATGGCAGTTATCAAATATGTATCAGTTAAATATGCAAGTTATATGTGCAACACTTACAACTAATTTGACTAAATATTTAAGCTAATGCTAAACTTGTTCCGGTGGCTGTTTCAAGTGATCCGGCACCTGCTGCAGCTCCGTCTTGGATGCTTGAAGTGCCACGCCTTCGGGCAAGTTGCGTTCGATGTACTCCAAAAATGTGTCCAGCGTTGAGCCCGTTAGCTTATGAAAGTTCATATATCGAAAATGAGTTCGGATCTCATATTGAACGCGATGCTTCTTGTAGATGTGCACCGACTTCAGCAACGTCATTCGCTCATGGTGCGCCTTGCGAGGGCTCCAACTGTAAAGGGTAAGACAAGAATCATTATAATCAAAACAATGATAGCTCATACAAATTGGGGAGATGACACATAATGAAAGTGTAATGCCTATTTATAATATGGAAGCCCGCTCGCTCCATCGCATACGAGAATCGGGATCATGAGCAAATTCCCTTTGAGCCCGAGCTGCTTCACAGACATGTTTGCTTATATATTTAGTGATTTAACTGAGGCTTGCACTTACCACTTGCCCAGTTCAATGCCCAAGTGCTCCGCGGCAGTTGTAGCAAACCAGGTATAGCTTTTCAGAACTGCCGGATCAATGCCTCTCAGCTCGATTTCCAGTTTGCTGTAAAGCTTATCAGGTTCGGCGGAATTGACAGCAGGAGAAGCATCAGCGGAGCTAGCTGATGTATTTGCTGCTATGTTGCTCAGGGCAGAGGCAAAGCGCGCAGGCTGTGTCAAGCGCAAATTCCTAAATGCCTAAATAAAAATAGTTTCACCAATTATTTAAGTTTTAATTAATAATTTTACGCACCTGAAGCATGTTGTTATTACAGCCGAAATCAGGGTTATGCAAGTGCAGGGATGCAAGCAGTAAATTTGTTATCGATAGTTGAATAACATATGCCGGGGTGTGGTAACACTGCTGTTTTCCGCACGTGCTGCTTGCCAAGAGCGACTTCAAGCTATTTAGTGTTATTAATTTACTTAATATGGAGCACACGGAAGATAAAGGTAAAATAATTGACAAATATATCAATATCAAAATATTGACAGTAGAATTTCTCATAATAGCTAATGAGTCCAGCTCTGATGAGGAAGCATTCGAAGACATCGAGGATGATGAAGAAATTGAAGGCGAAGACGAGGGAGAGCCAACAACCTGTTTGTTCTGCGCTCAAGTTTTCCCCAATATTGATCCGGCGATCGAGCATTTAAATAGCCAGCACAAAGTTAATTTGTCGCAGCTTAAGCAGAAATTCCAAATGGATCAGTACGCATTCATTAAGCTAATAAATTACATACGTGGAGGCCGAGTAACTGCGGAGCAGCTGCTACAGACCAAACAGCCGGAATGGAATGATGAAAAATACTTAAAGCCCATTCAGTACGAGTCTTGGCTATGTTATGACTACGATGCTATCACAACTGATGTTCTAGATGCAGCTGCCAGCGTACCAGAGCTGATGCAGCGCATTGCCGAACAAGGCAAACTGCTGCAACAAGCCAGCGAGGACATGGAACGCATGCGCAACGATTACAAAGATCTTCTGCAGAAGGTGCACGGCGATGGCAAGGAGCCCGCAGCAGCCAAGAATGGAGTAGTGCGGAATGCTCCCACGCTGGACAAAGAATATTTCAATAGCTATTCACACTTTGGCATACATCATGAGATGCTCAGCGATACGGTTGGGACTTATATATATTTATATTATATTATTGTATATTCATTTTCTCTTTAAAATAATTATATAGGTGCGCACTAGCAGCTACCGAGCAGCTCTAATGGAAAATCAGAAATATTTGACGGGAAAGTCGGTTCTGGATGTGGGCTGTGGCACGGGCATACTTTCGATATTCGCATCTCAAGCGGGCGCCAAAAACGTCGTCGGCATTGACAATTCGGAGATCGTCTATACAGCCATGGATATAGTCAGGTAAGCGAAGCTTTTGTAGAAGATATAATTTTTTGTATGATAAATAATAAATAAATTATTTGTATATATATTTTTAGTCTTACTGCTTTTCTATCTTTCTATAATATCATAATATAATATAATAGTATATAGCAATATGAAATAATAATAATATAATTTCGTTAATTTGAATTCGCGTGACTGTATTAAATCTAATTGGAAACACATCAACAAATTTAATTAGATCAAACAGGCCAGTTCCTTTTGGGGTCGATTTTGATTTAAATCTCTTATCGCGTGTATAAAATACGATATAAAACCATGTTAGACTATACTAATACTAAAATCATTTAAAAAGTTTTTTATCATATTTTACCTTGTCATTAACAGAAAAAACAATGTTAAGAACGTGACGCTTGTTAAGGGTCGATTGGAGGATACAGAGCTGCCCGAGGCCAAATACGATGTTATCATATCTGAGTGGATGGGCTACTTTCTGCTCTATGAAGCAATGCTGGACACAATTATCTATGCACGCGAAAACCTTCTTAATCCCAATGGGAAAATTCTCCCTAATCGCTGCACACTTCATTTGGTGGGCATAAACGAGATACTGCATGAGCAGCACATCGAGTTTTGGTCGGATGTGTATGGAGTTGATATGAGTGACCTGCGCAAGCGCAGCATAGAGGAGCCGCTTATGGAGGTGGTCAATCCAGAGCACATACTAACCGAGAGCGAACAAATAGCTAACTTCGATATGATGACCGTCGATTTGAACTATTCGAATTTCACACATGAATTTCATTTGAAATGCACGCAATCGGGCAAGCTGGCCGCCTTTGTGGGCTACTTCGACACGTTCTTTGATTTGGATAAACGCGTCATGTTCAGCACATCGCCAACTGAGACGCCGACGCACTGGAAACAGACGGTCTTCTTCATGGACCAGCCACAAGCAGTGCAAAAGGATCAGGTGATCAGTGGGAAGATTATGTCGAGGCGACATCAAGGAGATGCCCGTGCCCTACGTGTGCACATCGAAGCGTTTGGCAAACTGTTCAAATACACTGTGGATTGATTAGTTGGTCTTCAGATTGTTTTAATGCAAGATTTCTTGTAGACAAAATGTGAACTTAATTAATTGTAAAGTATGTAATATATAAATTAAAATGAGAACACGCCGCCAGGTAAGCTGGCTTTGTGCTTAGAGCCAAGAAAACAATTTTACAGATATTTCTTATTGGAGGTTGTGGAAACTGATGCCAAAAACATAAACTCGGAGCTTTAAGCTGTATTGGTTTCCAGATCGGAGGCGGGTATCTCGGGCTCCTCATCATTGTACACATTCTCGGCCATTTGCCACACTTGCATGATATTGTCCTCCGACACGGAGCAAATGATCCATGGCTCGTTCGGGTTCCACGAGAAGTCGCTGATTTTGGCCGTATGGCCACCGTGTATGAAAAGCAGTTCTGGTGGCCCATCTTCGGCATCCTCAGAGCTCTGCTCCTCGCCAATTTTCGACAGATCCCACACATGTAGGCGTCGATCGGTACCTGAGGAGGCCAAAATGGTCTCGTTATGGGGCGACCACTGCACCTGAAAGATCTCATCCTTGTGCGACTCAAAGGAATGTAGTTTCAGCTTCAGATTACGCAAATCCCACAAGGCGACCGTCTTGTCCGCCGAGCCAGTGGCCAAAATGAACTCGGAGTAAGGATTAAAGCTTAAGCAATTGACCTCAGCCGTATGCGCGTCGACGGTGTGCGATGGCTTCGATGTGTTATTGTTGCGCGTATCCCAAATCATCAGCTTCTGATCATCCGCCACCGAACCAAAAAGCGATTCGTGCAGCAAATGCCAAGCGACATCCTCAACGACGGCCGTATGGCCAGTGAATATATTTTTCGCATCGATGACGCGATGCTCCTTGGGTGTGGCATTAATGTCCCACAAGCAGATAGTATGATCATCAGAGGCCGAGAGCAAGTAGCCTATAAATGCATAGAAAATGAAATATATAATAGATTGACTTATAGCATGAAGGCTCTGTCTAAAAGACCTAATTTATCTGTGGATATTTATCTAGAAATCTACATCTTGTGCTTACCATTCAAATTGGGATTCCAGGAGAGACCGTAGCCTTCCTTTTGGTGTCCACGCAAACGCAAGTCAGGCTGGCATTCGCCGGATGGTTCAGGCTTGCTTGGATGCTTTGTGTAGTCGAATACGAGAACGTCGCTCGAAGGAGTTTTTGTCGCTATAACGCAAGCATTTTGGGGCATATAGCGGGCCCGGTTCACTTCGCCTTCGTGATTGATTTTGATTTCAATTTCGATTTTCCCGCACACTGAACCAAAGCCGCCAAACTCGCCCTTCTCATTGTCATAGTGGGAGCCATCGAATTGGGCATCCTCACTGGGCAGCTGGACGCTGGCAATAAGCAAATGATTTTGTTCATCCGAGGTATGTGTACCCAATATGAGGCGGTGCACAGAGTAATCCTTGCCATCCTGTTTGGTCACATCGGGCAGCCATTGAGCCGTCAGCGAGGGCCATTCCAGAGCGTGCGTCATTACCAAGTCGTATAGAAATGGAGTGTTCTTTTTCCATATCTTGTATTCCTCGTTGATCACACGTTCCTCGACGGCATCGTCAAAGGATTCCGCTGCTTATTAACAAAATGTTAGTACAATTGGAATTTAAATCGAGTTTACCACATATTTTGCTTACCATTGTCGCTGCGATCCACCATTTTGACACACGCAGCTAAACTATAATTTCACGCGAATTTTTGTGCGCGTCGCAAAATTCAGGCGCCAAAACAACAAAGCGGCGGCGGTAAAAGCGTGTGCTCAGAGTCGGCAAAAATTAGTTGGCTTTCAGGCCTTAAGTAAGTGTTCTGGGAGTAAATACACGTGTTGAAAGAGCACTTAAGATGTGTTTACATCAATTGCATATGCGCTTAAGCTTTTTACGACAATACTTCCAGCAAAAAGTGAGGAAATTGCTTTTCCTTTTCTTTTTTTTTTGCAAGCGCGTCGGCTGCTTGATGCGACAGAGATGAGTGGGAATCTTATCGGCAGTGATGTGATCAAGTCGATAGCTCTAACAGAATTGTGGTATACATGCTGTTGTCGATTTTGTTGAGCTGTAGCAGTGTGTGGAGCTATTATGTTAACTTAGCGGAAAATAATATGTGTACGACTACGAAATTACTCATTTGATGATGAACTCAACCATTATTTTGTATAATATTTTAAAAATAGGCAATAAGACTTATTTTTATCAACGGAAATGAGCCGAATTATTAAAGGCAACAAAACTAAACAATTACTCTGTAAATAATACATACTCAAATGGTAATGTAATTCGCTATATTGCCTATCCATCGTTTGCCAACACTTAAATAATAAATTGCCGCCGAAACAAGACAACCTGGAAGAAAATAAACATAAAACAATGCCAGAACAAGTTGAATCAAGTCCGCCACTGAATGTAAGCAGTGAGATTAAGTCGCCAACTTATGATCTAACCAAGTTTCATCTCAAACGCATACTCAGCAACAATAGCAAGTGCAAGAGTATAACATTGCTTGGCACCTTCCCGGATATATCAGAAACCGATTCGGCAATTGTTGTTTTCGAGAAAAATGGTTAGTAATTCGTATGAGCCCTATAAAGTGTAAAGAGTGTTTGTTTATTCATGCAGCTTATCGTGAGAGCGACGTGGCAACTGAAGTCCCAGCGGATCAGGACTCCGAGGCGAAGCCCAAGCCGAGCTACTTTAGCACGGATCTCAAAGTTCGCACCGATTTTATAAACAATATTTACGGTAGCTTTCAGTGTGTGCCGACCCAGGAGCTGTGTGGTAAGTCAAGACAATTGCATTGTCCAACAAAAACATATTAAGCTTCTCTCTTTTAATAGCCGTCAAGAGTACAGTGATTTATCCGGCCACTGATAAGCATATCGAAAAATACTCCATATGCCAGAAGTACATAATAAACGAAACACCAGATCTCTATGAATCTATTACGCTGCCGTACATAAACTCAAGCCAATTCTCTCTGGACTGGGTGTACAACATACTGGAGCACAAGCAAGAAACCGAGCGTATTGTGTTCGAGGATGCGCATCCAGAAAATGGCTTCATCCTTCTTCCTGATCTCAAGTGGGACGGACGCAATGTGGAGACCCTTTATTTGCTGGGAATAGTACGCCAGCGTAACATTAAATCTTTGCGCGATCTTAATGCGAGTCACTTGCCCTTGTTGCACAACTTGCGGCGATCGGCCAAGCAGGCGATACTGGAACGTTACGGCTTGAATCCCAACCAGCTGCGAATGTACTTCCACTATCAGCCGTCGTTCTACCATCTGCATGTTCATATCAATCCGATCAGAAATGACGCCCCCGGTATTTGGTGCGAGAAGTCACACATGCTGGACACAGTCATTAACAATTTGGAGCTGCTGCCGGATTACTATCAGCGCGCCACTCTGCCCTTCGTCTTATACGAGGGAAGCAAGTTGCTGGAGTTGTACGACAAGCAGCTGGAAGTGCGCACAGTAGCAGCGCCGGAGCTGAGCGATGCCGAAGAAGTGCCTGAAGCTTTCACAGACGACGAGCCGGAAGAGGGTCGCCAATGCAAACGCATCAAGCTGAGCACTCCCCAGAAGGAGCCCAGCGAGTCGGAGCTCATCGAAACGCCGTGTGCCTAATATACACATATCTCCTATATATATATATATATATATTATCAATCTTGTTTGATATGTTAGTAAGAATAAACGTGCAAAAGCATTCAATCAATTTTCCTCTTGTCAGTTTTTGCTTTCTTTATTTATTTAATTAATTATTTATTTATTTAATAATAGTGTCGCTATGTCTGTTGTGTATGTTTGTTGTAGTTGTGGCTGCTTTATGCTACGATCCGTCAGTATTTTGCTTTGTTTGTGGCCTTTGTATTCTAATATTTGTAATACGTTGAAATACATTTGCTGCCTTTGGGGACATTTTCGTTCTTTCATCTTGCTCGCTCGTTAACTATCAGAAATTTATGTTTGTATCAATAAAAATCATATAAATATGTTTTTTTGTATGCCTAAATGCTATTTTTGAAATAGGTCGAATTTTTCACTTTTTCTTTTTATGGGGCAGCCGCCTTCGAAATGTCTTTGAATTAGTTTTATGTATGTTTTTTTGCTTTTCGTTTTTTTACTTTATTTCGGTTTAGGTTAGATTTTCTAGCGGTATATTCGATAATGCCGAATTCTATTCGGAATTTTCGAAAGTCGTGCTAAGCGAATGCTTTGATTTTATAAGCTCGTCTCTGGCTTACGAGTTACAGCAGCTGCGTGTGTATGTATGTGTGTCGTTCGTATGTGTGTGTGTTGGTGTGTGTGTGTGTGTGGTGGAGTCGGTGTAGGATGCACGTCGCAAAACTCTTGCCTGGAAGCCTTGTACAACATCGTCTAAATATACATACATAAATATTATTTCCAATACATATATGCATATACTCAAACACACATATACGATTATACATATATATAGATATATGTATATATATAGATGCATATATATAAATATATACGTGTATGCACATATACAAAAATAACAAAAATAATAGTAGCAATAAAATCGTAGTGTGTAATTATTTCATTCCAATAATAAAAACAATGCGCACCCCGCCGGCTTTGCCCGAATACTTTCAACATCTTCAATTGCTGTGACTGTTGCTGCTGTTGTGGATGGGCGTACTATCAGCATCTGTATGCTCCTGTGGCACGTACATGACAGCAGCGTTGGGTGAAGTGTTGACCGACATGCTAGTCGTCATCGTTTTGTCCGCATCTGAAATGGACCAGTTGCGCTCCAACTGCTCCAGTGCGGCCATCGTTGCCGTTGTGGTGACCCCGGCGCCAGAGCTTTCGGCGCCGGAGCCATCGTTGAGCACGCCAGCGCGCAGCGTCTCCTCGAGCAGGGCCTGGATCTTGTCCTGATCATCTAGATGGACAAAGCCCAGGCGCACCAGTTCGCTAGTCAAATCCGCAGCCGTATCCTCCTCGTTCACCTGACACGTCAGCTGTCGATTCATTTTGTCATCCATGCGCAACAGTATTGTCATCAGTATATCGTTGCTGTCCTCCTTCAGCTTCTTTACGCTGCACATCATGTTCACGATTCGGCGCGATTCGGTATCCACAGGCTCCGGCGTTTCCGACTTGATGGAGTCGGCACGTTCAGGCGACGCGGCACGCGAACGAAAGTGTGGCGGCTTCTTGCCGCTGTACGTGATTAACGGATAGACACCATATTTAACATCCTCGACAAACTTTTCCAACTTGTCGGCCCCTGGCACGTTCGACAGTCGATATTGAAGCTCATTGCCACCCGTTTTCAGCTGTGCCATTATCACATCCGGGTGATTATAGCGCTGCATAAGCCCATCAAAGGCTGTCTCCGAGAACATGGTTCGATTGGCGGGCGAGAAGACCAAGCAGTGGGCGGCCAAGAGTTTTAATGCATGCACCTGTTGGAAGAACCCAAGTTGATACAATTCTGTCTGACAAAAACGTTAAAAATAAATCAAAAAAAAAAAATAATAATAAAAAAAATTTAGAAGTAAAAGTGATTCAACCGAGACAGCCTAACTATGAGATACTCTGCATTTATTTAGTTTATGTATGTTAGAACTCGTTCTAGAAGACGGATAAAAATCGTTTGAGATCTTGTATACAAGAACAATTGTCTGTGGGAAAGTTCTGCTAGATCGTTAAAGCTAAAGTAAGAGCAGCTGTAGTCGAAAGTTAGTGATAATAAGATATTCTCTGGGTCTCAAGTGATATAGAACTGAAGCCTTCATTGCAGTTGTATTTGACATGGATTCATTACTTCTTTGTACTAATCTAGTTACTATTCAGGGTAAGGAGCTATTGTGATTGGATATCTAACGCCTTCGTGCACTCACCTCAAAGAGCAGTGGATGAAACAGCAAGTCGCTGGCACTTGGTCGATCTTGGGGGTTTGGATTGAGACACTTCAGTATCAGATCACGCTGCAGATCATTGTCCAGGCTGTTGATTGTGCGCAGTATGGTCTCCTCGTTGATGGCAGTCGATTCGTTGTTGCTAGACTGCGGCTGTATCTCCAGCGCGGCCATCTCCAAGGCGCACATGCCAAAAGCATAGATGTCGACGGCAGCGGTCAGTTGCTCGGCGGCACCGTATTCGGGTGCATGGAAATAGTGGGCACCACGCTCGCGCTCTCGTTCCGGCAACTGTTCCAGATGCTGACGGCGAACGCTGTAATGGACCGCATCTGGCACCACAGAGCCAATTTTGACCAGACCATTGTGCTGTATGAAAATGCTATCACAGGTTAGATTGCCATGAATGATGGGCGGCGAGCAGGAATGCAAATAACTGAGCGCGGACAGGATCTGTGTGCACCAGCGGCGCCATGATTCAAGCGGCAATCGCTTGGCATTGCGCTTGGTGCGCTTGAGGAACTGTTTTAACGATCCGGACGACATGTACTCCGTGATGAAGATGACGCGCGGTCGCTCCGCTTGCAGCGTGTCCGTCCAGTAGCGATGGAACTTAACAATATTTTGATGGTCTAGCTGCAGCAGATTGTCAAAAACCTGACGCATCTTGTCCTCCTGCGTTTTGAGCTCCTGCAGCTGCGCATATTGCACCTCATTCCAAACGACCTCCACACCCTCCTCAGTGTCCATGGCCAGATGCACACAGTCGATGCCGGGCACATCTCGTTGATCGACCTCCTCGCGTCGCTTTAGCCAGCGTCCACATGGTGACTCCTCCAGTATTTCGCTCTCATCCTCCGAGTCATCGCCAGACTCGCGGGGCGATGAGTCCACAGCCAAGTTGTTGACACCACCATCGCCAGCTGTTGATACAGTTGTTGTTGTTGTGCTGGAGGCGCCCACTATATGCGGTGCGGCTCCACCTCCAGCTGCAACAGTAGATGCCGGCTGCCCTGTGGAGCTTTGCGCCGTTGTTGATGCGGTTGTCAAATTGATGGAGCTGGCAATTGTGGAGGTGCCCGCTGTGGGATTAAGTGCATTTGGATTCGATTCATCCACGACGCTACCGCTGCTGCCGGCATTTGCTTGGCTACTTGACATTAGGGCGCGGTCGTCGTCTGTTGCTTACAAAAGCAGTTGAGCCGCTGTCGCTGCTGCCGCTACTAATGCTTTTCGTTGCTGCTGCTGCTGTTGTTGTTGTTGTTGTTGATTTAGCTTAATTGTTTATTTCAACGTTTCTTCACTATTTACTTGAAATCGTGGCTCTGTATTTGCTCTGCCCCAACTAAACCTGCCGCTGTCGTCGCCGCTGCCGTCGCCGCTGCTCCACAGCCGCAACTTCTGCCCACACACTCACACACACACATACACACAAACACGTACTCTCCGCTGCCACCCTTCTCTTGCACTACCTTTGACTCTTCAGCCGTTGTTCAATAACACACCGTATTGCTGAGCTTTCTTTTGTTGCCGCTGGCGCCTTCGACGTTAGTTCCTTTTAGTGCAGCAGCTAGTAGAATTAACTAACTGCGCTTATTGCTCTTGATGTGAGGTCGTTTTGGCTTGTTTAGGCGTTTTTTCACGCTTTTAAAACACCCAAAAAATGTGAGTAAATCGATGCATCGATGATATCGATAATTAACAGCCGATGTATCGTTTTTACGATGTTTCGCATGTAATTTTAATCAAGAGTATGTAGCATAGAAGATAGCATGTTAAGAATCCATATATGACGTCACATATAATAAATTTTTGAAATTTAATCAATAAATAACTGTTAATATTAAAAGTAATGTATATATTTGATTACTTAAGCTGTCAAAGACACACAGAAAATGTACTTTTTAATATATCTTAATAAGCTGTAGGACAGACAATAACGATGTTTCATTGGCCAGAAAATAATCGCCTATACGATAACACATCACTAAAGCTATCGAAAACTGGGAACTCTGTCAGCTTGCACTCGCGGCTTTTAAAAATTGTAATAGACTATAAATTTTATTAATATAATATATAAAAGCATGGACAGTATAATTGGGCGCAGTCAGTTTGTCTCCGAAACAGCGAATCTCTTTACAGATGAAAAAACAGCCACTGCGCGTGCAAAGGTTAGTAACTGCTGTCGTGTTGAATTTGATGCGTTTGCTATTTGACACCTTTGCTTGTTTTTCTTAGGTTGTGGAATGGTGCAATGAATTCGTTACAGCAAATGCAACGTTGAAATGCGAGCTACTGGTTAAAGTGCAGGAAATAGTGCTGAGCTCATGTGTGGAGCTGGCAGAGGAGTTCTTGGAGCCGGTGCTTTCACTGGCACACGACCAGAACCAGGAGGTGCGCAAGCAAGTGGTCTCCTTTATTGAGCAGATATGGTGAGTAGATCATCATTATGTGCAATTGCGCAAATTATAATCTCCTTAATATTCAGCAAGGTGAAAGTGGAATTGCTGCCCTATGTTATTAATGTGATATCAATGATGCTGCGAGACAGTTCGGCTCAAGTCATTAAACGTGTTATACAGGCCTGTGGCAGCATCTATAAAAACGGACTGCAATATCTATGCAGCTTGACTGATGCCAGCGATAGTGCTGAGCAAGCGTGGAACGTCTTGAGTTTGATAAAGGCACAAATTCTGGACATGATTGACAATGAAAACGATGGCATACGCACAAATGCCATCAAATTTCTAGAAGGCGTCATAATACTTCAAAGCTACGCGGATGAGGACAGTATGAAACGGGAGGGCGATTTCTCACTAGCCGATGTGCCGGAACAGTGCAAACTTATCAGGCGTCAAAAACTGCAGGACGAGGGCACTAACATATTTGACATTATGCTGCAATTCCACGGCACCACGCACATCTCGTCGGTGAACCTGATTGCCTGTACGAGCAGTCTCTGTACGGTGGCGAAAATGCGACCCATTTTCATGGGCTCTGTTGTTGAGGCTTTTCGGCAGCTAAACAACAATCTGCCGCCTACACTGACCGACTCGCAGGTGAGTTCGGTAAGGAAGAGCTTGCGCTTGCAGCTCCAAATGCTTCTCAAGCTGCGCGGCTCCTTTGAGTTTGCTGGAACAATACGCAATATACTAATGGACTTGGGAGCTAGTGCCAATGAAATACAAAAATTGCTACCCAAAATGGATAAGCAAGAGATGGCGCGCAGACAGAAGAGAATACTAGAAAATGCGGCGCAGAGCTTGGCCAAGAAAGCACGTCTGGTCGAGCAAGAGCGACAGCAGCAGCCGCAACCGCGAGAAATGGAGCTGGATGAGGAAGAGCTGGAGAGACAGCGACAAAAGAGTACGCGCGTCAATGAAAAGTTTCTGGCAGAGTATTTGCGCTCGACCGAAACTGTGGTGAATCTTGTTATTGAATTCTTGCCAGCGCTGCCGGAGGCAGCAACCCCACAATTCCTGGCAGAGTACACACCGATCAAGCAGCTGTCACTGCCGCAGCAAGTGAGCAACATTTCACATCAATTTGGGCAGCAACTGACGGAGTTGCGCCTGGGACCCGGTTTGGCAGCGTTCAGTAAAGAGCCGCCTATGAAGCCAAAGACTCAGTCTAGCAATGCCATGCCTGGTCCAGAAGCTATGCTCATGGATGTGGACGATGCGCAAAGCAAGTTAAGTGAACAGGAGCTGCAACGAAAAGAAGAAGCAACCAAGAAGTTACGCGAGACTATGGAAAGATCCAAGGGCGAACAGACGGTCATTGAGCGCATGAAAGAGCGTGCAAAGACGCTCAAGCTGCAGGAGATTACCAAGCCCCTTGCTCGCAACACTAAAGAGAAGTTTCTGTTAGATGCCATCATACGAATCCTTAACTCGGAGCGGCAGTGCATTATGGGCGGCGTGGCGGCCAAGCGACGTAAATTAGTGACTGTCATTGCGGCTACGTTTCCAGATAATGTGCGCTATGGTATCATGGAATTCATTCTAGCGGATATCAAGCAGCGCATAGACCTTGCCTTCTCCTGGCTCTTTGAGGAATACTCCCTGCTGCAAGGCTTCACGCGGCATACCTATGTGAAGACGGAGAATCGTCCAGATCATGCCTACAACGAATTATTGAATAAACTTATTTCTGGTATCAATGAGCGCTGTGAGTATAAGGACAGAATCATTTTACTGCGCCGCCTTTTCCTAGAGGCTCCTATACTCCCAGAGGAGGCGGTTGTGCAGCTCGTAAATTTGTGTCTGGTCGAAGAATTTATGCCGCACGGCTTGGAGATAGTCAAAGATCTGGCGGTGCTAAGGCCTCCGCGCAAAAATCGTTTCGTACGAGTACTCCTTAACTATGCTGTTCACGAACGTGCCGATCTACGAGAGCGTGCTTTGGCCCAGTTGGTTACCGTTTATCATGTGCACAAGATTGTTCCAGCACGCATTGATGAGTTCGCTCTGGAGTGGTTAGAATTTGTGGTTGCGGAGACACCACCAAATGCCATATTCTCTGCAGACTATGGCAGGCCCACGCCAGAGGCGGCTTGGAAAGAAGATACCGCCAAGGTGTGTCTGATTCTTGCACTCACATTGTTGCCCTACAAGCCGGAAGGTAAGCTGCCGACTACACTATGTTATACAAAATGTAACTCAATCATTTTCAGTCTATCTGGAGAAGATTTGTCAGGTGTTTATTGAGACATCGGCTGAGCTAAAACGTACCATTTTGCGTAGCTTGGATGCCCCCATCAAGAAGCTGGGCGTAGAGTCTCCAGAGTTGCTCAAGCTTTTGGAGGACTGTCCAAAGGGTTTGGAAACGCTGATAATACGTATTATTTACATATTAACTGAGCGCGTGCCCACACCACATCCGGAACTGGTTCAACGTGTGCGTGATCTTTACCAAAATAAAGTCAAAGACGTACGCGTGCTAATACCCATTCTCAGTGGTCTTTCGCGCTCCGAGCTAATCGCCGTGCTGCCCAAACTGATTAAGCTTAATCAGGCTGTTGTCAAAGAGGTTTTTAATCGTTTGCTTGGCATTGGCGCCGAGTTTGCTCATCAACAGATGGCGCTATCGCCTACGGATCTGCTTGTAGCTCTGCACACCATCGATACTAGTGTGTGGGATCTGAAGTCAATAGTGAAGGCTACCTCGCTGTGTCTAGCCGAGCGTGAGGTGTATACGCAAGAAGTGCTGATGGCAGTGTTGCAGCAGCTGGTTGAGGTAATGCCTGTGCCCACGCTCATAATGCGCACCACTATACAGAGCTTAACGCTGTGGCCACGTCTCTCCAACTTTGTGCTAAATCTGCTGCAACGTCTAATACTTAAGCAAGTCTGGCGCCAGAAAGTCATCTGGGAGGGCTTCCTTAAGACTGTGCAGCGTCTCAAGCCGCAATCCCTACCCGTACTACTACAGCTCCCGCCACCACAATTGGCAGATGCGTTACAGCAGTGTCCGGACCTGAGACCTCCATTGCTTGAATACGCGGAGAGCATACAGGACGAGCCCATGAGCGGCATCACTCAGCAAATACTGGATATTATTACCGGCAAAGCGGTGGACGTGTTCGTTACGGTAAGTCTAATTAATAAGTATAAATAATCACTCGCTTAAGTGTTCGATTTGTGCTTTGTAGGATGAAAGCGGTGGCTACATCAACCCTGACAATATCAAAAAGGAGCTGGTGGAGCCCACAGATGTGAGCGTTATTTCAACAGTTCCCGTCTTGACTTCGCTGCCAGTTTCTGCACCACAGCCCGTACCTGCACCACAGCCAGTACCCGCACCCGTGTTAGGCGATTTAAATCAACCGTTGCCACCTGGCGAAGATTAGTCCTAGTTCAATTTACTCTGTTTTGTTCAATTTGTAGATTCGGTGTTTAAGTAAACTCGCTAATCAAAAGTGTTAAAAGTTGTATTTGGTTTCCCAATTTCCAAAATTGAAGGCCCTAGTATTTATTCTGAATATCTTAATACTTAAATCTGTTTGGTATTTTTAAGAATATCGCTATCATTGTATACCTTTCTGGGTTAGCTCAATAGCGTGGAGCTCAAGGGGAGAGAAAGCTAAAAAAAAAACAACACACGTTTTAATTGTCAGAAATCGAGCGTTTTCAAATTGCTATTCTGGCTGTGTTTAACAAAATTGAAACTCTTTTGTACGGAATTAAGTGCGAAATTGCAATCCTTGCTTCTTGGACCATTGTCATGTGGAACTACGAATGTGTAATGCATTTAAGTACTATTCAAGTAACTGAGATGGAATATAAAAAATAGAAATACACATATATCTAGACCAAAACTATGGCTATTATACCTTGAACCCACTGGAAATGGGTAATCAGGGTTTAATAGTGTTGTTAATAGTTTTTGAACTGCAGATTATTCACCAATTTTCTTCTTGTTTGCCTTTTACTGTGCCATGTTTCTGGGTTGAACTAACCCTATTAGTTATTTCCATAAAAAAACAGTTGGGTGTTCGAAGATCTCTTGATGGTAAATTTAACGGAGCGAATAAAAAGAAAAATTGGAAGTCAAATGTTTGGCTAACCACAGGTGTAGTTAACGCGTTGCATAATGCATGACTACCTGTTTTCGGCTGTAGTTTTATTGGCTGTGTCAATTATTGGCTTAGAGGCTGCTGCCTCTACTCCTAAGTCCCGAATCATTTTCGAAAGGTATTATAGCATTGCACAGAAGGCCGCTGGTATCAAACAGTCTCCCACCACGGTAAGTGTTTGGCTATCAGCCAGTCTGTTTAAGCTCTTAGTGACATATTGATTAATTAGAAGGATCGCTTGTCTGGTCACGGCTATCCAGTGGAGCATCATGAAATTGTCACCGAGGACGGCTACATTTTGGGCGTGTTTCGAATGCCCTATTCTCACAAACTGCAGAACCAGAACCAGAAACGCCCGATAGTGTTAATTGCGCATGGGCTACTGGGTGGGTCCGATGTTTGGATTTACTTGGGTCCAAACCATGCTTTACCCTACCTGCTGGTTGACTCCGGCTTTGATGTTTGGCTCGGGAATTTCCGGGGGAATACGTACTCGAGGAATCATGTTTCCATATCCACAGAAACGGCTAAATTTTGGAATTTCAGCTGGCATGAAATGGGGTATTATGACATTGCCGCTATGATTGACTACGCCTTAGAGGAAAATGGACAGGGCCACAAGGCCGTTCACTATGTGGGCCACTCTCAGGGTACGACTGCTTTTTTTACCCTGATGTCCTTGCGACCCGAATACAATAAAAAGATCAAGACAGCTCACATGTTTGCTCCCGTTGCGATAATGTCCGGAATGCAGTACACGTTAGTTCATAAGTTATCACCGTATTTGGGATATCCGAATATTTATTCAAGGCTCTTTGCAAACATGGAGTTTTTACCATATAACGGCTATATTTTGAGCATGTTCACTAATTTATGCGGACCTGGCCAGATGCTAAGGCCAGCTTGTGTTTATCTTATCAAAAAGTATTACGACGGTCGTCGTTGGAATATTGTGAGTACGCCGCACTTTGTTTAATGCAAATCTTTCAGACAATTGTAATTAACAGACTGCCATGACAGATGGTATTGGTAGCCAGCCAGCGGGATGTTCTACAAATCAAATATTGCATTATATACAAGGCTATCACTCAGGACGTTTTCGTCTGTACGACTATGGCCCCAAAAATAATATAAAAGCTTATAGCTCAGCGGAACCACCAGACTATCCAGTCGAGAAAGTTACATCAAATGTGCATTTATGGTATTCAAAGAATGATATAATGGCTGCTGTGGACGACGTCATGGCTCTGGCTGAACGGCTGCCCAATAGGACGTTACATCTTATGCAAGATCCATTGTGGACTCACGACGACTATATGGTGAGCATGGAGGTTCGCCAAAATATTAATGTGCCTGTGATCGAGATCATGAAGAAATTTGAAAATTCTGAAAATTAAATTGTTTGATATTGTAATTAATCTTGTATATGGTAGTCTATATGTCGTGCTTAATTGCCAGACTGAAAGCTAATTATCTGCACACCAAAGCGAGCCAGAATCAATAATGCATGAACATGCGTGTGCATAAATATGTGTAAGATTTAACAGTGTTAGGTTAACATTGCGTTAAAATCGTATGAGAGTATAAGACGGACGCAAGCATAAGTATTACAGTGAAAGGTCATTAGAGTATAAGAGTGAACATCTATGAGTATAAGAGCAGATTAATGAGGCTTTGAGGCAAAAGCGTATAAGAGAGGTAGAGGAAAACATAAGACTACAGGCTACAGACTACAGAGGCACATACGTGTAACAAAGTGTACCAAATACCAAATGCTAAGATTACGGAAGTATTAGGTACAAGCCTAAAAGTATACGAATTGAGAGTCTACGGTTATATTCTCAATAAAGTTGGATCGTATAAGACTATGTATCAATTTATGTGTGCTGTCTTAAATATTTGAAAATATGTTAATAACATGTTAACATATTACTTGTATGTGAGAGCTTTTATCAGTCGTATAATTAATGGCTTTAATATAAGTATCTCGAAAGCTAATTGCAGAGATTAATAATAGGTTAGGTAATGTCTATTAGATAGGCACGTTGTTTCGACGAATATTACCTATATTTTATGGAATTGCCACTTAATGATAATTACAATACTTTTATTAAACCCCTAGGGGCTTGTTATATATATTTTCAAGTGGAGCCACTTAAGCGTGCTATATATAACATTGTTTTTGTACGTTTATCATTTATTAATAGAAATATCGATCTGGGTTTGGGAAAATATTGCAAGTGAATAATGATAATGAAAAAATAATCAATATTTTATTGCTCAGAAATATGTGGTATTTTTAATTCGTTCTTTCTTTCTTACGTTTTTTTTACTTTAATCTGGGACCACTTGATGATTTTGCGTATTTAAAGCAATAGGTCAACTCCTTGACTCGCCACAGTCGCAGTTGAGACTTCTAATAATGCAGAGCTATTTGCTGTCCTTCACTATTTTATTAGTTGGTTTAGTGGTTGCAGCAAAATGCGCAGTTATAAATGCACCACCAACCAATATCGACTTCTTTAAGCTGTATGACAATCCGGAAGCCCATATCAGCTTAAAAGATCGTCGCACAACAGTAAGTCTATGAAATACTCATATCCCTGTCATCTCTTCATATTCTTTTCATTTCAGCGTGATCGCATTGCTGCACATGGGTATCCTGTGGAGCACCACCACATTGTCACCGAGGACGGCTACATTCTGGGTGTCTTTCGTATACCCTATTCCCACAAGCTGCAGAATCAGGATAAGATTCGTCCAGTTGTGTTGCTTCAACATGGATTGTTGAGCTGCTCGGACGCTTGGATAGTCCCGGGTCCAAATGATGGGCTGGCTTATCTGCTTGCTGATGCCGGCTTTGATGTCTGGCTGGGAAACGGACGTGGCACCACCTATTCAAGAAATCACACTTCACGCTCCCCTCAACATCCGTACTTCTGGCGCTTTAGCTGGCACGAAATTGGGTACTTTGATATTGCAGCTATGATCGATTATGCCTTGAAGACCAATGGACAGGGACAGAAGGCCATTCACTATGCTGGCCACTCCCAAGGCACTACTGTGTTTTTCACGCTAATGTCCTTGCGGCCTGAATACAATGAGAAGATCAAGACAGCTCATATGCTTGCGCCCATTGCTATTATGACTAACTTGGAAAATAATTTAGTGCGCACAGTGGGACCCCTTCTAGGCTATCGGAATATATACTCGCTTTTATTGGCTGATCAAGAATTTTTACCAAACTACAAGTTTCAGCTTAGTTTGTTCTCCAACATGTGTGAGCCTGATAATGCATTGACAATTTTTTGCGAAGATGCTGTACATAAGCTATATGCTGAAAGTCGTGTGAATATGGTAAGAGAAATCAAGCAACATATGCTTGATCAATAATAATATAATATTATTCATTATTTATAGACTGCCATGGAGGAGGCGAATGAATCGCATCCGGCCGGCTGTTCCACCAATCAAATGCTGCACTATCTGCAGGAGCAGCAGTCAGGACACTTCCGTCAGTATGATCATGGGCGTGAAAAGAATCTTGAAATATACAAATCAGAGCAGCCACCAGACTATCCAGTTGAGAATATCAGCTCTGAGGTCCACTTGTGGTACGGCGATAATGATAATCTGGCCGCTGTGGTGGATATCTTGGAGCTGTCTGACAGACTACCCAATATGGTGCTGCACCACATGGAGGATCCTTTGTGGGACCACGGGGACTTTGCCGTTAACATGGAGGTCCGCAAATATGTGAATGAACCAGTTATTAAGATAATGAAGAAATTCGAACAAATGTGATTATAGTGATAAGCTTCTACGCTTTAGAAAATAAATTAATCTTTGCTTAAGACTATTTATAAAATTTGGTTTATTGATTTATTTTACTTGTCGTTATCTGGGAAAAATTCGGGGAGGTCTGACGTAAGCTAAAGCAATAAATCTTAAGATTAGTATAATCTAGATCTATAAGAAATAATCACATTAACGTCAATATAAAAAATATAGTTACTGTACATAATAAAGCATCTAGCTATTGATATATATACATATATTAATATTAATAAATAATTCTATTGCATGTTTGGCCCTTTGAACTGTCTGGGTGCATCTGTCAAACGCAGTCAGGCAAAATATGCTAAACTTTGCCAATTTGTTTCCATAGTATATTTTTAAATTGAGCAACTTTCAATGTAAATCTGATGACCCATAGACATAAGTTACATATTAGAAACATTTCTTATAAACTTTTGCCCCATGCACATTAACTCATTTGACGGGCCATTCTTTAACTCACAAAAGGCCAAGCTAACTTTTTGCTTATGCATATATATATATGCTATTAACAGCAGACCAATTCAATTCTAGTCATAAAGAACATAAGAAATAACTTTCCAAATAGGTCTTGCATTTTCCCTTAGGGTCAAATTCAAGGACGTTTAATGGTAATAATTTTAATAAAATATTTTTGCCTGGACTTAAGTATATGGAGTTTTAGCTTAATCTCTTTTTGACTGATTGACAGTCGCTATGAGTTATGAGCTTTTAATCAGTTTATTTTGAGTATCTTTAATACAAGTAAAGTGCGAGCTAAGTATTGGCACTTAGGTTATATAATCAATATTTTATTGCAAAGAAATTAGTGTTATTTTTCCTTCACCATTCCTATCTGAATTTTTTATTTTACTTTAATCTGGGACCACTTGATGATAATGCATATTAATAACATAAAGTCAACTGTTTGACTCGCCCCAGTCGCAGTGTAGACATTTAACAATGCAGAACTATTTGCTTTGTGGTTCTATTTTATTAGTTGGCTTAGTGGTTGCAGCAAAATGCGCAGTTATAAATGCACCACCAACCAATATCGACTTCTTTAAGCTGTATGACAATCCGGAAGCCCATATCAGCTTAAAAGATCGTCGCACCACAGTACGTCTTTGAAATCTGTATATCTTGGCCGTCTCTTCATATTCTTTTCATTTCAGCGTGATCGCATTGCTGCACATGGGTATCCCGCGGAGCACCACCACATTGTCACCGAGGATGGCTATATTGTGGGTGTCTTTCGTATACCCTATTCCCACAAGCTGCAGAATCAGGACAAGATTCGTCCCGTTGTGTTGCTTCAACATGGGCTGTCAAGTTGCTCGGACGCTTGGATACTCCAGGGTCCAAATGATGGTTTGCCTTTTATGCTTGCTGATGCCGGCTTTGATGTGTGGCTGGGCAATGGGCGTGGCAACACCTATTCAAGGAATCACACATCGCGCTCCCCAAAACACCCATATTTCTGGCGCTTTAGTTGGCACGAGATTGGCTACTTTGATATTTCAGCTATGATCGATTATGCCTTGAAGACCAATGGACAGGGACAGAAGGCCATTCACTATGTCGGCCACTCCCAAGGCACTACTGTATTTTTCACACTGATGTCCTTGCGGCCTGAATACAATGAGAAGATCAAGACAGCTCACATGTTTGCGCCCATTGCTATTATGACCAACATGGAAAATGAGCTAGTGCGCACAGTGGCACCCTATCTGGGACATCGGAATGAATACTCACTTTTCTTAGCAGATCAAGAATTTTTCCCAAGCAACAATTTGCTGATGAATTTGTTCTTTAACATTTGTGAACCTGATAATAAACTGAGGCCCGTTTGCGAAAAGGCGGTACAGAAGCTGTACGAAGGCAGCCGTGTGAATATGGTGAGAGAAATCAAACTGCATAGTCCAAAGCATACCTAAACAATATTTATTATTTAGACTGCCATGCCGGAGGGCATGGCCACGCATCCGGCCGGCTGTTCCACCAATCAAATGCTGCACTATCTGCAAGAGCAGCAGTCAGGACACTTCCGTCAGTATGATCATGGGCGTGAAAAGAATCTTGAAATATACAAATCAGAGCAGCCACCAGACTATCCAGTTGAGAATATCAGCTCTGAGGTCCACTTGTGGTACGCCGATAATGATAATATGGCCGCTGTGGAGGATGTCTTGGCGCTGTCTGACCGACTGCCAAATCAGAAGTTGCACCACATGGAGGATCCTATGTGGGACCACGGGGACTTTGCCCTTAACATCGAGGTCCGCAAATATGTGAATGAACCAGTTATTGAGATAATGAAGAAATTCGAACAAATGTGATTATATTGTAGCTTAGAAAATAAATTAATCTGTATTTATAATTTTTTTTTTTTTTTTTTTTAATTTTGGTTTATTGATTTATTTTACTACTTGTTATCTTAACTGATTTCGGGGTGGTCTGACGTAAGTTAAAGCAATAAATCTTATGATTAGTATTGCCCCGTGCATTTGGTAATTTGCCAAATAATTTCTTTGTTACTAAACTTTGGGCTGATATTCAAAATATGAAAACATACTTATACTATGGTATGAAATAAACATGAAACTACATTCAATTTTGGAAACTTTAGCTCTCAAAAATTAAAACGCACAAGATGGATGAATAACTGAACTCTCAATTTTGGAATAATGTTTTTCAATAGTACTAATAAAAAGCCAAAATGATATGGAGCTTGATTTATGCGGATCTTCCACAGGGTTCTGAGATGGACGGATGGAAGGAGGTGGACGAACAGACAGACGGGTGGACAGACGAGCAGAAGAATAGGGCTAAATCGACTCAGCTCGTACTCTGTTTTCCCATTTTTAGTAGGTTCAGGGTATAATTGAGATTAATTCAATTGAGACAATATTTCGATAGGTATTGGATTTTTATTTGCTTGCACCATTGGTAACTTTCTGTTTATGATTTATGTGTACATATATAAGCTTTTATATATATTAATAATTCTGTACCATTTTTGGCCCTTTGAACTGTATAGGTGCATCTGTCAAACGCAGTCAGGCAAAATATGCTAAACTTTGCCAATTTATTTCCATAATATATTTTTAAATTGAGCAACTTTCAATGTAAATCTGATGACCCATAGACATAAGTTACATATTAGAAACATTTCTAATAAACTTTTGCCCCATGCATATTAACTCATTTGCCGGGCCATTCTTCAATTCTCAAAGGGCCAAGCCAACTTTTTGCTTATGCACTTGAATATATAATATTATATATATATATTTATATATATGTGTATATATGTATATATATATATATATATATATATATATATATATATATATATATATATATATATATAATATATATATATATTATATATATATATATATATATATATATATATATATATATATATATATAAAAATATATATATATGTGTATATATGTATATAGACGCGTCTGTATGTGAGCTATCAGCAGCAGACCAATTCAAATCAAGTCCTAACGGACATATAAAATAACTTTCGACATAGCGAAATAAATCTGGCATTGGCCTTCGGAGCCAAGTTCAAGGACGTTGCTCGGCTGAAATGGGTCAGAAGTGAGTGCTTAGCCTGACTTTGATTTGATTAATTACCCTTCCTCTAAAAGTTAATGAGGCCCTATTAGATAGGTTAATTTTAATTGATATCAATTTACTAAATGAATATAAATGGATTTTTGTGATCAGTGTACACTATGCAGTTTTCCCAAGGAGTCTGCAAATATAGCTATATTTTAGAATTATTTTTAAAGTTCTTCTTTCATTTGGTTTGGATTTTGAAATAAATAAGTTGAAGTTCTCAATTTGATTTTGCAGTTTTGGTTGATTGAGTCGTGCATTGATAACGCTTGGCTAACTCCTTTTCACTGCATTTAAATTCATTTATTTGATAATACTTGAAGCTGCCAGCAAGCAGCAGAAATTCCATTGCACGAGAGGAGTTTTCTGCAACAATGTGCAGTTAACAAGTTACAGCAGGGGCTTTTGCACAGTTTTTGTTCACTTGTAGTTGTAAGCTAAGAGTAAATAAAAGTCTGCCAGAGCACATTTCGCTTTTACGGCAGCGCGAGGAGCCAGCGGGGCGTGGACAGCAGAAAACACACGGAAGCGTTAAATTGGCTCAAATGTGTGCTATAAAAAGAAAGAAAAGCAAAACTCTTTCAGCAGTTACAGTAGAGTGTGCATTACTAGCGGGCACCCTGTGTTGGAGAATTAAAGGATATATGGAGGATAAGTGCTTATGAATCAGAAATAAGAATAAGAAGCAGGCTAGTTTAGATATTCCCGTGTATACATGAATTGTCTATAAATAAGTATAGCCTTTTCATTATTTTTAGCAAAAAGCCTTCAACTTGATCCAGCTTACATTGACTTCAACCCATATCCCTGCCTTGCTGGCTTAAGGGCATACCTGGGCATAGGAAGAGTGAACACAACAAACTGATGCTAAAGTCAAGTCAGTGACAAAAGCAATATAGCAAACAAAAGACTCGGATGTTTCCCATAAAGTATACAAATACGTCTTCACTGTATCTCTTTGGCAACACAAGAAAACTTCGTATGGCTGGTAAGAGAAAGAGTTCCGCCCACGCATTAAAGTAAGGCAGACGTTGATTGTTTTCGGCTATTGCCTAAAGTCGAACGAGGTGCGATGCCAAGACAAATTAAAAAGCTAAAAGCAAGACATTTTATACATATATATAGACAAATAAATGTATATATAGGACCCACAAAAAAGAGGTCAAGTTTTTGCGTTCTTCGCTCTGTTAATTATGTGGCCTATGGCGGGCTGTTGTTTTTTGCTTTGCTTAAATTTGGTTTCTGCTTTTCGCTTTTAATATTATAATTTTTTACAAAACAAAAAAATTACATTTTAATTTTGTGTAGCTTTTGCGTCCTTTTGGCTCCTGCGTGAATCAATTTCTGTTGGTTTTTGTTGTGTCTCGCCACCTAAAGGGTAAGTGTACCCGGCTTGAAATTTATGAAATTCCACACACAATTTAATTAGAGCTTTTGTTGTGGGGCTGTTTGTTATAAACACGTAAAATTAGAATTGCATGTTTCTCCTCAAATGTTTCGCCTCACATGCTCTAAAACAATTTCAAACATTACGCTTTCGCCTCGTAGAACACTTGATGGGCTTTCAAATTGAATTCGCCCACGCAATTACCCAAGCCACAATCAATTGCGAATAACCGAGTTTAGTTATGGGGCCAATGCCAATAATGTTTGCATAATCTTTCACTTTTCGCTCTACAGGTGCTTCCAAAGCGCAGTTAACTAACATAATCATTCGATATGTGCAGAGATTATATGGTTTATTTCCATGGCTTACATCTAGCATAAATTACACACACAATCCGAGTGCATTGTGCCTTTGTGTGGCCATTAATGAGCATCGCTTGATGTCATTAAACGAGCGCGGCGACTGCAGCGCGCGTGATAACGACGCGACAATTGCTGTTGATGCATTTAAATAACTATGTCAGAGACTCGTTTATATTTTAGTTATTGTGTGTGAGCTATATTTGATATATACATATATATATACATATACTATACTTCAAATGCTTGCGAATTTGGAAGCCATTATCACGCATACGCCATGCGTGCACAGCGCGTTGTTTAAGTGCTTAAAACAAATTGTAATTTACAACTTCTGCAGCTCAAATAACTTGCAAATCTTTCAACAAGCTTACACTAAGCAACACAGTAAATGTTAAATATTCAAAGACTATTTCTAATTAAAATTAAAATAATTTAATATAATAATCACAAACTAAAATAGTATTCAAAAACAGAGATTATATATATATTTAAATAATTTACTTTAATTTCCTACAAGTATTATGTTGTACAATGTAAACATAACCAGTAGCACCTGCCAGCAGCCAGTAAAAATCAGAGTTAGCAAGGTGCTATTAAAAGTGTCAACACAACACCTGCTTTGAGACTACCTATGATAGGAAAAAAACTGAGCAGCAGCTATTCATTTTATCTATTTAATTTTCATCTAAGTTTATCTCGTATATCTTGGAATCATCTAATGACACACAGCGACTTTTCCGCGACACCTCCGTCCATAGCCGCGTGGGGGCTGTGTTTTTATCTAGCCAATATATACGTCCGCTAAATCTGTTGATAAAGACCTCGACACACAGTCAAGACTTACATGAATTATGAGCTCGTCTTTTATAAATATAGCTGATCACCAGAGCCATAGAAGATGCCCAGCTCGTGTGGGCATTAATTCAGTTTTTCGCTGCGACTCGTGCGTGTAGATTGTCTGAGCGCTCGACCAATCTGTGTTGTTATCCTGATTCCAAAGGACTTTTCAAGGCATAGTAAAGTGACTGAAGCATGTCCAAATGATTAGCCAATTAAAATAAAATGTTGACTGCGATGGAGTTTATTTAATAATGATTTTATTATCAATTTAAAAAATATTTTCTACGAATAAAATAATTGTATAATCAATCCGTTTTAAAAAACTGCGTTAAAGTGCACATACAAATTTAATTAAAATTAAATACAAAAAAATAGTGAACTTTAGTGATACATTTTTTCACATTTACCAGCAACGAAGGAAAGATGCTTTAATACGCTACCTTTAACCAGTTTGTCTAAAACCGCGTTTAATTTTCAACCCAGCCGGAATTCTAGCCCAACTTGTGGTAAAGTTGAGAGTGTTTGTCATTAGGACACACAAGCTTGTGGCAAAAGCCTAATGAAAAATCGAAGAAGGCTGCAACAAGTGTCTAAGAGTGTGCGTGCGCGTGTGTGTGTGTCTGTAAAGTAATAGAAAAGTAATCAAAGCTGCACGCACTTGAGCAAAAAGTGCGCGAAGGCAACACGGCAGGAAGTCAATAAAAATAAACACATAAAAGCAACTTGCGGTCGACAGAATTATGTCAACGACCATTGCGAGGGAGGAAATAATAATGGATGCGGCTGGGGCTGTTAATACGCCGCCGACAGTGGTCAATGCGATTGTTCAGACAGTCCAATCCATAATTAGCAGCACAACGTCAGAGCCCAGAGCTATAGCCAGCTCTGGCATCAGCAGCGTCGACAGCACCGCCACCATTACCACCACAACCACCCCCACGGCCACCACAGAAAGAGCAACAGCAACAGCAACAGCATTCTCAACAACAACGGCGTCCTCCAGCATGACTGGGAAGCCCAGCGTGAGCGATTTAAGCAGCGCACTGCAGCATTTTGGAATTGTTGATTATTTGGTTTTCATAGCCATGCTGGTGGTCTGCGCCGTAATTGGCTTCTACTTCGGTTTCATCGAGAAGAAGAAGAAGAAAGAGCAGAAAGGCCAAGTGCCCACCGATGAAAAAGATGGCGCCGGCACCGCTGGCATCGAGGAGCGACGCGGCTCGGAGGCCTTGGATTACTTGGTGGGTGGACGCAAAATGAAAGTGTTTCCGGTCTCGCTATCACTGGTCGCTAGGTGAGTTACAGCAAATAGCAACAGTATGTAAATGCGGCTGGGGCGCCGCCCCTTCGGGCATGACGTGGGATATACGAGGCCTATTTAATTGCCTCGACTGGAGCGTGCAGCGCCTAATGGGATTGCTCTGTGTGCTGGCTGGGTCAAGCAATTTTGTAATTCTGCCTTGAATTGAATTGTACACGAACCTGGCCATTATTCTTTTCTGCCTGTCTGTCTGTCTGTTTGTCTCGCTCGCAGATTCTATTTATGCCGTGCCGATAAGGCAAGCACATTCATTTGCTCACAAGCTTAATTGTCAACTTAAATTGGTTGAACAACAATTAAAAAAATAGATAAAATAAATTATAGTTACCTAATTAGCAATAAAAGTATTTGACTTAAAAAATATCGCATTTGATTCTTTTTATCTATGAAATTTTCGAGCTTAAGTCTTTGACATAAAAAGTTATATTTGCTAGGTATGGGGTTTTCTCCTATTTGCCAAACCCTCAGAAGCTATATATGTACTTAGTTTTTTATAAATCAAATGACGAAGTCAATAGTAATTTATAATTGATATACTTGATCCTCAGGCCACGCCTCAAGGGGCGTATATCCACTACACTTTCGTGATCTTTTGTGGTCAACGCAAGTATATGTTCCGAATTTCTGGATTTGACACGCCCCCAGACGTCAAAAAAAACCAATATACTCCTTCACTTTGCGAATGAGTATAAAAATTAAATTAATAGACTGTCTGGCCCGAATTTCATAAGAAAATGAAACTCCCTCCTTGCCTGGGAGCTTGCGGGTAATCAAAAATTGGCTGACATTGATTATACAGATGGGTCTTTGCACAATGCTTAGCCAAACGAAATTCGGCATTTTCTCGGAAAGCAATCAAAAATATGTGCCTAATTTCACTTGATTTGCTGCAAGGTAGCCGCGACTAGCCGTGCGTATGCGGAATCTGCCAGCCCAGCGGCGTCTGGCGAGATGTTTGTCAGCGCAAACAAAAGAAATTTCGTTCAAACTTTGCCCTCGCACGGGCGTGGAGAGTGAGCGGGAATAAATCCAAAAATATAATACAATATAGGGGGTGTCAGGGTCAAGTTTATTATGCCTGATGATTATGCAGATAATGCGCTCCGATATGGCTTGGGAAACTTGCATAACTTTTTTGCTAAACATACAATTTAGCAGCTCGTTCCGCTGGCTGGTCGGTCCAATCGGCGCTAAGCGAACTAAGCCTGATTGAAGTTATTTAAACTTACAGCAGCCGCAAACTCAAATAATTTGCCAAATTACTTTTTGTTTTGGCTACCGACCTTGGTGCTGGCCACGCTCTCGGCCCATTCCATGCATCACGTTTGGTCAAACACCTTTCAGCAGCGCATTGCCTTTGTCCTGGGCGTATTGTCACCGCATTAATGACTGCAAAAGCAAAAAAAAAAAGCGGCGGACTGAAGCGGTGAGTCCAAATACTTCTGCAGCTCTTGTTCCTCCTGGCCAGATTTTGTCCATTTGCCCCGACGACAATTGTTTTGCGCGGCTTTTATTGTTGTCTCTCACTCTGCTGGCCATCGTTTGCTTTCTGCAACAAATTCTGGCAACGTGCCTTGAATCACAATTATTTTCCAGCTCTCGCTAGCTCCGTTTGTTTGAGCTGTTCCCTAACGGTTTTATATTTTATTTTTTTGAAATTTAGTATTTCATTTCTTATTCAATTCGTATTATAGTGGGCTCGGTGCCTGCATCTGCATACTTTGACGCCACTTGGTATCAACTTTTAATGGTATTTTGGCTGAAGGAAAGTTTTCTGCTGCCACGGCCATAACTTTGGGCCAATGCACATATCTCGAGGCTGTGCCAAATTGATGTTTGTTGTGTACATTAATCGTCAGACTCAACTTATGTCTTTTGATATATATTTACATATAAATAAATGTATATGTACTTAGTATATGATTTGAAAAGTTTTTCAAATTATTTCAGCGCAGCTGCTTCACTTCATCTTCATTTATGAGTTCTAATATAAATTATTATTAGGGATATATAGTTCATAGATATACTATTCATTTTTAATAGAGAGTATATTGCAGTTGTGCAATGTGCGTCTCTTTCTGAAGAGGAATTTCGAGGTTTTTCAAGATAAGAGAGTTAACAAAAATTGAATTGTTGATTTTTTTTTATAGTTTCGTCTCGGGCATATCTTTGCTGGGCACTTCAACGGAGATCTATGTGTACGGTACGCAATATGCCTTCATACTTGTCACACTGGCCATATCGGGAGTTATATCATGGTATATCTTTCTGCCTGTATTCTGCAATTTACAATTGACCTCCACATATGAGGTAAGTTGAGCGCTAACTGATTTGCTTTTACTTTCACTTTACTCTCTCTAAAAATACTAAAAATTTCTGTATATGTTAAATTTACTTAAACAAATCTTTTTACTGCACATTAATACAAAATACAGAATTCATAACTTGCAAAATTGTTGAGACTTCGGCATGCTGAAGATTATTTCATTTTATTTTATTTTTTGTATAGTCTAAAGGCATATTGCATTAAGTATGTGTTGCACATTAATTTTTATCAATTAATTGAGAGCTAATTCGCATGTAGTAAAAGCTTTAATGTTTTTTATTAATTACTAAAATGAAAATAGACTTTTATAAGTAAGCTAAGAAAGTCGGGTAAGCCAAACGTTGGTGCTTGTTGCCTTTGCTAAAATCAAACTATACAACATCAATGGCATTTTGTAGAACAAGGCATTGGCCATTGTCAAAAACAAATATGCGAAAAGCTATTTGCTTGCCAGGCGGCAGTGGAGCTCGCTCCTACGAGCAGTCCGAGCATTGCTTTAAGCTGTTGTTCCTGTCGTGTCAAGTGAAGTATTTGTGTGCGTTTGCCAGCAAATTTGCAAATAGGAGTACAGGGACTAGTTGCTGTGTGCGAAATCCAATTGTTTTGTGGCCGGCCAGCAGACGGACGTGTGGTGGTGGCTCGTAAGCTATCTGTGATATCGGCTACATGGCGTATGCGTAATACTCGATTATGTATGCGCCGCGTTGCACACTTGTTATGTGCCTGTGTGTACTCGTTTGTTGTGTTTGTTGGGACTGTCCACGTCTAGAGAAGAAATAAATACCAAATCAAATAAATGCTTACAGTACTTTGAGCTGCGATTCAACAGAACAATTCGACTAGTTGCCTCGGGACTCTTCAGTATTACCACAGTAAGTCCCTAGCCATAGCCGCCCTAGAATTATAACCAATTATCATCCACTGCATGTAGCTTATCTGGCTGCCTATCGTCATCTATGTGCCGGCGCTGGCCTTTAATCAAGGTACGTTTTCAATCAGATCATCCGTAGCTTGCTTCATTTGTTGCGCTCTCTGTTTGCAGTGACTGGCGTAAATGTTCATATAATTACGCCTGCGGTGTGTATTATTTGCATATTTTACACCACAGTTGGCGGCTTGAAGGCTGTCGTGTGGACGGATGTTATTCAAACCGTAATAATGGTGGGCGCCGTAATTATTGTTGTCGTCAAGGGCACCATGAATGTGGGCGGCCTGGGTGTGGTCATACAACGCAATCTGGACACTGGACGCCTCGAATGGCCCGAGTAGGTGGTAATCAGTGTGTTTCATATTTGATTTACAATTACCAATCAACCAACAAGTTGACAGAGGCAGAGGCTCAAGTTTCGTAACAATATTCGCAATATTTTCATTCATTAAACAGATTAACACTCGACCCGACTGTGCGTATGTCCGTCTTCGCCCTGTTCGTTGGCTATACGGCCCACTCCACGTACAACATTGGCTGCAATCAGATAATCACGCAACGCTACCTGTCGCTGCCCAATGTCAAGGCTATGGGACAGAGTTCATTGTTGTTTGGCATAGGTGTAATCCTCTTAACGTCGCTGACCTTGTATAACGGGCTGCTGCTGTTCGCCACGTACCACGACTGCGATCCGCTGACTACGAAGGTATGTGCTTTGCATACGTCCTGCTGTGCTGCTGTTGTAATGCTCAACTTTGCTGATTGATTGGCAGTTGGCTAAGGCAAAGGATCAGCTGGTGCCATTGCTTGTCATGGATACGCTGGGCTCATATCCTGGCGTATGCGGAATGTTTGTGGCCGGCGTGTTTAGTGCATCGCTCAGCTCGCTGTCCACAGCCCTCAATTCGATGGCCGCCGTCGTCCTGGAGGACTACATCAGGCCGCTCTGCAAAAAGCCTCTGACGGAACGTCAAACCGCCTTCACGATGCGCCTCTGCACAGTCATGATTGGCACGTTGAGCACGCTCCTGGTGTTCGGAGTGGAGCGCATGGGCACGCATGTGATGCAGTTGTTCATGATACTGAGCTCGGTAACGCAGGGTCCATTGCTTTCGCTCTTCGTGATGGGCATGCTCTTCCCGCGTCTAAACTCAAAAGTTTGTATTGGATTTGGTTTACTGATTTGAATGTGTCTCATGCATCACTCGCTTTGCAGAGTGCTCTAACTGGCGCCCTTTGTTCGTTCGGCTTCATGACCTGGCTGTGCGTAAAGGCTCAGCTGGCCGCCGTTTCGGGTGAGGTGCATTATGAAACCAAGCCTGTGAGCGTCGAGGGCTGCAGCTACCAATACGAAGCGCCAGAGGTGACGTTCGCAAATACCACTTTGACAGCTGCGGAGCCGGCGTGAGTTAAGCTTTCGTCTTTACTGGATTATCAAATAGTAATTTCTCTCCTTTACAAAAGTTCGCTCAGCTTCTTCCAGCAAATTTATCATACGTCCTTTATGAACTTCACACTGTTTTCATCCGCTCTGGGCATTATCGTTGGCTATCTGTCGAGCTTCGTATTTGGGCGTGTCGAGCTGGAGGATGTGAACGTCGAGCTACTGGCGCCCTGCGTGCGACGTTTCTATAAAAGCAAATACGTCAGCGTGGAGCTTAATGAGTCCGTGTTAAAGTCTGCCTAAATAACTTAATGTGTGCTTACGACTTAAGACTTGTAATAAAAGTTTTTATTAAGTATACGCCGTGTTTCCCTGCCACTTTTACTACACTGCAGACTAATCTGTTAATGTATTGTATATATATATATATATAAATGTTTTCTTTTTTGGATTTAGGAATGTCACTAATATGCACCATTTGCACTGACCTGTTACTAAAATGATTGTAAATATTTGGTTTGACCTTGAATTTATTTATCAACAAAATTTTGATTCTGACAATCAGTTGATTAATATATATATTTCTAGTACTTCAAGCTGCGCTATGGCAGTAGCATTCGAAATTTCGGAGCTGTGCTGTTTATCATCGGCATGGTAAGCATATGAATAGTTGGATATTTATATCGATACTCAATGAAAATATTAAATGCAGCTGCTCTGGCTGCCTGTGGCCTTGTATGTGCCTGCCATCACCTATAATCAAGGTGAGTATCGACTTCGTCTCTGGAATTGAAGCTATAGCTAAAGAACAATTCTAGTAACTGGCACGAGCATCCATGTCATCACGCCCATTGTTTGCATTATTTGCACTTTCTACACGTGTGTGGTAAGATTTAATTAAATGCGACCTGGTTTAGCAATAACTAACGAAGTCTCGCCATTTCAGGGCGGTCTTAAGGCGGTTATCTGGACAGATGTCATCCAGAGCTTTGTCATGTACGGCTCCATTTTGACAGTCTGCATCAAAGGCACCTACGACGTGGGCGGCCTGAGTGTTGTCCTTCAGCGAAATCAGGACAGTGGCCGATTCAATGCGCCGGAGTAATTATTGAACTCAGTTGACATGGCTGAAATCTGTGAGGCGTTTAATTATTTACAGATGGACCTGGGATCCCACCGTGCGCCTGTCCATGTTGTCTGTCATAGTGGGCGGCACTTTGCACAAAATACAATCGTCGGACGTTAATCAAGTGTCGATTCAGCGCTTTCTCTCGCTGCCCAGCTATAAGCATGCCAAGCAGTGCATGTTTCTATTCACAGTCCTGCTCATCTTCCTCTTGAGCTGCTGCAGCTACATGGGCCTGGTCACCTATGCCGCCTACCACGATTGCGATCCCATTAGCACGAAGGTGAGTGTAATGCTGTCCTTTATATGTTTCTCTCTTAGTATTTTCTATCTATCCTCCTGCAGCTTGCCAAGGCCAGCGATCAGCTGCCTTCGCTGCTCATGATGCGCACCCTGGGCTCGTGGCCCGGTCTGCCTGGACTGTTTGTGGCTGGCGTCTTTAGCGCCGCTCTGAGTTCGCTGTCCACGGGACTCAACTCGATGGCGTGCGTCATCTCACAGGATGTGGTGCGTCCGTTGCTTAAGAAGCCACTGACGGAACGGCAAACCGCTTTGCTGCTGCGCGCTATCGTCGTCTTCTTTGGCTTCTGCTGCATGGGTCTGGTTAACGTGGTGGACAAACTGGGCATGGTGCTGCAGTTGGCCACAACCACCTCGGCTGTTTCCATGGGGCCGCTTCTAGGGATTTACGCCATGGGCGTGTGTCTGCCCTGGGTTAATGCTAAAGTTAGTTTCTCCTCAATTCTAATCTGCAAAGTCTTGACTAAAGCAAAGCATTTTCTAGAGTGTTTTGACCGGCAGCCTGGTCTCCTTTGTTGTCGTGGCGTGGATTTGCATCAAGGCGCAACTGGCGCTAATGCAGGGCGAGATTCGGTATCCCAAGATGCCCGTCTCAGTGTCCGGCTGTGATTATACCTACGATAATGCGACTGTCTGGCGCACTCTGCATGACTACAGGTAAGTATGATAATATTGTGGAATTATCTCCGAAATATTTGATTTCCTTTCCATTTGCAGTCCGTCAACAGATCGCAACATTTATCACTTGTCGTTCTTCTGGTACACAGCGCTGGGTGGAGTCATTTGCACAGTTGTCGCCCTGCTGGCTAGCCTAGTGTTCGGCTGGCAGGATGTATCTCAAATGGACCCGGCTCTAGTCACGCCTTGCATGCGTCGCTTTTTGCCCAAGAAACAATATCAGGCTGTCGACCTGGAGGAGTTGTTTAGGCGTAAGACGCAATCTGATGGAGCGGCAGAGGCGACCTAGTCTATTACAGAAATGCTACAAAAATCTATTTGAATTGTTAATAAAGTTTTGTTTTCATTTTCCAAAATAGCTATTTTATTATGTTGCTGTTCTGTAATTAACATTTAACCTCCCATTTAATCACATTCTGCAAAACAATATTATGTTTTTGCTTTCTTATGTATATATTTTTTGTGTCTATGCAGTACTTTGAGCGACGCTTCGATCGACGTATTCGCATCTTTGGATCTTGTCTATTTGTGCTGATGAATGTGAGTTCTCAAATTGAGTGTTGACTGATAAACTATAAAATTATATTATGTTTATTTATTTTACAGATCCTTTGGCAACCTATATGCATTTATGTGCCCGCACTTACCTTGAATCAAGGTAGATCTTTGCTATATTTATTAGTCGAGCTATAAGTGGATACTGAGCTATCATAACTGATTAATTTTTTTATATATAAACTCTTTTATCTTTATTTACTTATAGTTTCTGGCATTAGTGTCCATACGATCGTGCCGCTAACCAGTCTGATATGCATTGTCTATACGAGCATAGTAAGTGTCGGAATATTTTTAAATCTAATTGAATCTCTATTGTTTTCAATTTCAATAGGGTGGTATCAAGGGCGTGGTTTGGACAGATGTCATCCAAGGCGTCGTCATGATAGGCGCCATGGGGTTTGTCATAATCAAAGGAACTGTCGATCTGGGTGGCTTGTCTGTGGTGCTTGAGCGGAATCGTCAATTCGAGCGCTTGGTGGGACCCGAGTAAGTTGAAACTTATTGGCTTAGTCATCTCTTTAAATATAAATCTTGATGCCTTGCCAGCATGACTCTTGATCCGACGGCTCGCATGGGTGTTCTGGCTCTGTTTATTGGTGGCGCCTTCTTTAAGCTGCAGGCTAATTGCATAAACCAGCCCACAGTCCAGCGTTTTATGACCTTGCCCAACGTGAGGGCTGTCAAGCAGGCGCTTTTATTGTCTCTCATAGGCTTCATGCTTGTCATGGTCATGTGCATCTATCTTGGCGTGCTCGCCTTTGCCGCCTACTATCACTGCGATCCCATAACCACGGGTGTGAGTAGAGCAGTTGATGGACAGGGTGAAGGCTAAGATGTCATGTTTTCAATTAATCATCGTCCTTCACTTCCATTTGCAGTTGGCACGTGCCAAGGATCAGGTGATACCCTTGTATGTAATGCAGAGCGCTGGCATGGTGCCCGGGATTGTGGGTCTGTTTGTCGCCGGCGTGTTTAGTGCAGCACTTAGCTCGCTTTCTACTGCACTCAATTCGCTGTCGGCCGTGGTGCTGAAGGACTTTATCGAACCGTACCGCAGTCGCCCGCTAACCGAGCGCCAGACTGCCTATGTGCTGCGAGGCGTGGTCGTTGTGTTTGGCTTCATCTCGATGGCAAGCGTGCCGATTGTGCAGAAATTGGGCATGGTCATGCAGCTATCGTCCACAGTGGCTGCAATCACCTGCGGTCCATTGCTCGGTGCCTTTTCTGTTGGGATGCTGCTGCCGTTCGTCCGCACAGAGGTTTGATTGGGGTGTTGCCAGTGGATGACCTAACCAATTACGGCCATGCTTATGCTTCTATTCCAGAGCTTGTTAACTGGCATTTCGGTGGCCACCAGCTTCACAGCTTACATTGTGGTGCGGGCCCAGATTGCCATGGCCACCGGCCAAATGACGTTTTCCACGAAACCTGTTTCCGTCGACGAGTGTGCCTACAGCTTCACGCCACACTCCAACTGGAATGCAACGACCAGCGCGTATGTCTCTCGTTCGGGGCACTAAATAAATTGTATTCCTAACATATGAATTCTTATATTTAGAGCTCCTTCCGAGGGCAAGAGCTTTAGCTTGCATGAGATCTCATTTTTGTGGTACACTCTGATTGGCTCGCTGGGCACACTGCTCTGCTCGCTATTGGCCACGCTCTACTTTGGAAAGCAGGATGTGCGTCTAGTGGATAAGGAGTTGGTTACGCCAGTTTTACATAGCTATTGGTACGGAGCGTATGAGAGTGTGGCCAGCGAGGAGGAGGAGGAACGGAAGCAGCTGGAGCTGCATGAGTCGCTAACTCAACCTAAGCTGGATGAGAGAGTGGAGCAAAGCCCTTTCTAGTCTTAAGCTTATTGAAAAATAAATAGCTTTTTCATAACAGCCGTGGCCTTTGTAGTTTTGCATTAGCCCTAAGACTTGTTCCGTCGCATATTTTAACTTTGATCAAAACTAAGTTTTCAGCTGGTTAGCTTGAATGCCCAGGGCATTTCCACCTGGCTATCAATACACATTTACTTATACACACTCACTCTTTCAGTACTTTGAGAGACGTTTCAGCAGGCGAATGCGAGTGTTTGGTGCCTCCCTGTTCGTGCTCAAGGCGGTAAGTGGATGCTTGAAGAAACTAGAGTCTACTACAAAGGAATAACTAATGGATTCGCCTCCTTTCAGATTATTTGGCTGCCCATCGCGGTGTATGTGCCGGCGCTAACCTTCAACCAGGTCAGTGGAATCGGCGTGCATACCATAACACCCATTGTGATTATCATTTGCACCTTCTACACGACGGTGGGGGGCCTCAAGGGCGTTGTCTGGACGGACGTCGTGCAGAGTGTGATCATGTATGGCTCTTTGGTGGTTATTATGGTCAAGGGCACCATCGATCTAGGCGGATTCGGTGTCATTTGGCAGCGTAACTTGGAGGGCGGTCGGCTCAATCTGCCCGAGTAAGTAGCCTGAAGCTAGGCACAGGTCCAGAGACAGTTATGAAAGGCATCTTGTTTATCCTGTAGATGGACACTGGATCCCACAGTGCGCCTCAGCGTCTTTTCAGTTTTCGTAGGCGGCTCTTTCTTCAAGCTGCAGAGCACTTCCATCAATCAGACGATAATACAACGCTTCATGTCGCTGCCCTCCTTGAAGCATATCAAGCAAACGCTGTTCACCTTTAGCATCGGCTTGATCCTCCTCTTCATGGGCTGCATCTACGTGGGTCTGGTGTGTTATGCAGCCTATTACGACTGCGATCCGATGTCCACCGGAGTGAGTTTGTCATGCAGCTTATTCAGAAACTTTTATTGCAACTTATCTCTCGTTTGTCATACAGCTGGCTGGACGTCGGGATCAGCTTGTTCCACTGCTGGTTATGCGAGTGCTGGGTGTTGTGCCTGGCCTGCCGGGTCTCTTTGTGTCTGCCGTATTCAGCGCTGCACTCAGCTCGCTCTCAACCCTGCTCAACTCCCTGTCTGCCGTCGTACTCGAAGACTTTGTCAAGCCTCGCATGGCTATGAGCAACAAGCTTATGACGGAGCGCACTGTGGCCCTGACTATGCGTCTGGTGGTAGTCGTATTTGGCATTAGCTCCATCTTTATGGTCTATGTGGTGGAGCATCTGGGCATGGTGCTGCAGCTGTCAGCCTCGTTGCAGTCCAGCTTGTACGGTCCCATGCTGGGGATCTTCACCGTGGGCATGCTAATGCCCTGGGTGGGAGAGAAGGTGAGTCCCTCGACTATCCACTAGAATCCAGGATATTTGTATTTAAAATTGACATCATTTCAGAGCATGTTCTTGAGCAGCATCGTGTCGTTTGCTATTATGGCTTGGATTGCGGTCAATGCACAAATAGCCAACGTAACGGGCTCCTTCCGTCACACGAAGCTGCCCGTTTCCGTGGAAAATTGCACCTACGAATTCGACATGAGTCGCTATCTGAACTCGACAGCCGAATAGTGAGTGTGAAAGGTAGAGAATTGTTAGTTATATATTTTTAATACCGTTTACTTGTAGTGAACCACAAAGCGGCTCATCCATCTATCACATGTCATTCCTCTTGTACGCCATGACTGGCGCCTTGTTGAATATTATTATCTCAAACTTGGCTACCTTTTTGTTCTACGGACGTCAGGATGTCAACTCTGTGGATCGTCAGCTATTGGCCCCATTCGTTCAGCGATATCTGCTCAAAAACAGGCAGTATGAGACGGTACAGCTGAAAAGTAAACCAACTATTGTTGAGAGCACGGATTAAGGTTTCCTATGATATTCAGCCAAGACTTAGATGGATTTCTAGTGAAACAATCTTGGCTATATATAAAATATATATATATATCCGCTATTGAGAAGCTAATTAAGGAAGAAGCTAGATTCCTTTCTACCTCATTATAATTTTGTATGAATTGTTCGTTCAGGCATTGAAATATTTGTTGCTCTTTTATAATTTACTTTAATATTGTAAAAACTCAACTACATTAAATTTATAAAATCTGTATAATTTGGCATAGTTTATAAATAATTTAAGCACTGGGCCAACCAACTATAGCTGTCAACTGTGCATGGGATCTTTGGATACCATGATACACATTTGGCAACTATCGCAGGTTGGCGTTCAGGCATTGAGCAGTGCTTAAAAATGATTTATTTGTGGGATCTTTCGTCCATGGATTTGCCAAAGCTACGATACTTTCGTCTCGAGCCAACTGATGGTGCCGGTGTGGACGGGCATGAGCTGGTTGGGCAGCGGCATTTTCGGTTCGATCCAGTCGTGTTCGATTGCGTCGCTTGGCTGCCACGTTGCCCAGCACCCAAATGCGTCCACGTGGTGGGCGTGATCGAACGTTGGACGGGAAACTTGTTGCTTTTGAAGCTGGGACTCCTAGACGTAGGAAACAACGAAGACCGATGCAAATCGGGCATGCTGGCCGCGGAAATGCTTTTGCCTGAGCGCTGTGAGGAGTTGGCGTTTCCACCCTTCAACGGCTTGTGATTGCAGTTCTTGGCCGGTTGGGATAAAGGTCGTAAGTCTTGCTGCTCCCACAGCTGATGCTGTGGCCTCTGTTTCAAAGGAGTCTCCTTCTCCTCCCGCTGCTCATAATCGTCTATGAGCTGCTGACCACAATCCACAGTATAACACTTGCTTTCTTCCGTCACGTCATTTGTGCATTGCTTTTTTGACACGCGCGAGTTGTTGAGCGCACGATAGAATAGCGTCTGATTGTCGATGAGCATCTGGGCAACAAACTTGAACTGATTGAGGTTTGACTCATTCTGATCGAGCAGTTCTGGGTGTCGGGTGATTGAGTAGAATGTTGTTGTTGCTTTATAATATATATAAATTCATGTTCACTTACTTCCCAGAACATCTTTATTTTGCTGCTCTAGTTGCGTCTCTTGTTGCGTTAGAGCAGTGCAAATCTGGTCAATTTTGGACAGGATGTGAGCAAAGTGCTTGCTCACCATGTGTTCGACGGCCGCATGCACCGCATCCAACACATTGTCGTAGAGGATGCTAAAAAAGTCGGAGCATGCCTCTGACGTGGCCTTGCTGAAGTCAGGCAAGTTATTCGCTTGCTGCTGTTGCTGTTGTAATTTCTCCTGCTGCAGATTTTTTTTGTATTCTCGATCATCTGACTCAGTGGTGCCAGCATTTTCTCTCTCCTTGCACAGCTGGTGTTCAAGGGGAGGCAGGCAAAATTCCACGGTACGACCGGGTGAGCGTGACTGGGATTTCAGGTCATGCAACTTGCGCAGTCTCTCATTGTGATCCTGAAGAGACTGCTGCGAAGCGATGTCGCACTCTTTGGCCTTGCAGCGATGCCGCGGTGTACGCGAGTCGACGTGACCCGGCTGGTTGCAATTGGCGTTGTAGCCTTTCCTTGGGACATACAACAAGTCGTAGCCATAATCATTGGGGGGCTTCCGAAAGCAGTAGTTGGGAAACATAGTTCTCGAGATGAAAGTATGAGCTGCACATAAATTTCAGAGACAGGTCCTAAAGAAATGGTACTATACTTGGATTTTGACTATGACACAAGGGACGTGAGAGTGAAAACTATGGATTCAACGACACTTTTAATAAATTCGAAATTATGCTTTTAGTGTGTTAGATTTCGATGATTTTGAAGGAAAAGCCAAAATGTGTCATAGTCAGAGTAGTTTTGTCTATTAGGGCATTCAACTTTAAAGCAATTGCCTCAAGCTTAGCGAGCTGATTACTCCTTCATATACATATAAGTCCGGAAGCATGTGACTTGAAACGAGAATACAATGCATTAGTTACCAAATGTTACATTTATCGACTGGCCACAATAGTCATCGGAGATAAGAATTATTTAAAAGATCTGCAGAATTTTTTCTAGAAGAATTTACCAAGGTAAGAGCCAAGCTAAGCACTCGACGACTTTGCTTTGCTTGAATCAATTAAAAAGTCCTGGCCAATAATTTCGCTTAGCTTGAAAATCGTTAATTGGTTAGCATGGCGTATACTTGATATTTTTATGAAATAAAATTGACATACTAACAATAAAATATGGCAACAAATTGCCTTTATTGCTTATACATTTTTTAAAAATATTTGTAGTTTGGAGCACACAATTCGCAGCTTATACATAAAGTAGTTCAACTTTTCCTCAAAATTTTATCTTGTTATAATTTTCTGATCTATGTCAATCAATATATCTGTCTGTAGTCACGGCAGATTGCCAACACATTAATTATTTATGCAGCTTAACAACTCCTAGAGTTTTATCTTTGATATCAGTTTACCGCCAGTTATAGCGTTTATATATATATTTGATATATTAATTTCTCTTCTTTGCTTTCATTCCGTCGACTGTCGCTCTAATGGTATTTCATTTAAAAGTTGGTAAGCAAATTATGAAAGACTTATTGCGAATCGTTTACGCCCAGCCACGCAGCTAATGAAGCGTATTGAAAGAACGAGCTGCATTTGATGGCCGTAATTTAGCGGCTGGTTATATTATCGGCATTTATTGTTAGTTGCGATGGGTAATCGAGCTGTGGTCGCGATTAAATAATTTGTGCTATTTATATATTTATATACCCAATACGCCGCAGTCGAAGAATAATAAAATATGTTTTCCCATTTTATGCAGACATACGCTGAATTTATTGTGTTGACGTTGACTTTTGGCCATTGACGTCAAGAGCCGCAGACATTACAGCAATTATAAATGAAGTGAGAATGAAAATGAGCTGTCCCGTCATGTCCTCAGCTGTCCCAGCTGTCCCGGCTGTCCCAGCCTGTTCTCTGTGTTCTGCCTTTGGTCCTTGTCACGTCGTCCTTGGGCCCATTGTGCGCTGTTGCATGGAGACCTAAGAATGAAATTTGTGCCGCATGCCAAAATGAATTAAAATGCGAGCCCGCAGATTTCTCTATTTCACATTTTTTATATTTTCCTTTATTCTTTATGTTCTTTCAGTTGATACACATAATTATGAAATAAATATTAGCTTAGACCAAATTGACTAAAACGTTATGCTCTATTAATTCTTAAGTTTTTGTTAAGTGTCTACGGATTTTGGTTTTCAATGCTTGGACAAGTTGTGCACACTTAAGTTCTACTACCAAATATTTAAGTATATTTACAGATTGAAGAATAAGTATGTTGAGAGACAATTAGATAGGGAGTATAAATTTATATATGTATGTATATGTATTTGTATATTCGTAAATACTTAATTGGCTTACCAGCTAGTTGGACAGAAAAGAAATGCAATTACTTAAATTTCGTGTAAATAAATAACATCAGTCTGATAAATAGAATACGAGTAGGAATGCCATCACTTGGCATTGGGCGAGCACGGGCAAGGTTTTATAGCATAAATTATAAATAAAATCCACGCCCGAATTCAGTTAAATAGAGTTTAGACTTACGGTAAATAAATACTTACGATAAATTGCAATGGGAATACATGCATTGAAATTCGTAGCATACATAGACATTTATATCAGTATATTTGACTTGGGCTTGCGCTATGCATACACAACTATCGCACTTATTGTCTAAGCCTCGTGTAGCCTGCAGGGGGAGGCAGGTATTCACTTATAGAAACTCCGCATCGCTGAAGGACGTCGGTCCACGGACCGCAAACGTTGAACGCTTGCGGGTCGAGTGCGCCAGCTATCATACCTCCGACATGGCCGGCACGGTGACTACCTTGTTGGGCCGCTCGCAGATGATGACCCGGGCGTTTGTCTTATTGGTGGAGCGTCTGGAAACCGTCAGAGATGTGGTCAGGGTGCGCATGGAATCGCAACTGTTGTGCAGACGTCGACCCACCGTGTGGCAGCGGTTCTGCTGCGAGTTATTGCGATACGACTTGCAGCAGCAGGTGAACCACTTGAAGGGCGGAAAGCGGCTAAAGTGTGTGAGGGGGAGGGACTTAAGCAGACGAACATAACGCAATCAATATAGCCACTTACCTGAGCGTGCGAAATACCTGCGACGAAAACAGGCAGTAAATAAGTGGATTTGCTGCCGAATTGAGTGGTGCGAGGCTCTGTATGAACGTGGCTATGGCAATGTTGGTCTGCGAGTGCGGTATGTGGCCGAAGACTTGCAGGAGATCGAATATAATGTAGGGCGACCAGCATATGATGAACACGAACACAATCGTCAGCGTCATCTTCACGGTCTTGACCTTGGCGCGTGGAATGATGCCCCGGGAGCTGGCGCGTCGTGTTGCGCCTGCTCCGAAGCCTGCACGTTCTAGGCAAAAGCAACACATGAGCAAGAAGGAACAGCCAGGGAGTGGTCCACCTACCTGTCGGCACGAATATGGAGCCTTTGGCCCAAATGGTCTTCACAATAATCGCATAGCAGGCGGAGATTATCAAGGCGGGCACCGCAAACAGTGTGGCCGAGACGAGACACATATAAATCTGCCAGGCCATTGGCGAGCCCAACTCAATCCAGCACTGCGGATGGCCCTGTATGAGCTTCTCCTCGTACAGCACCAGTATGGGCAGGGAGAAGAGCGCGGAGAGGACCCAAGCACCTGCCACCAAGTGACGCGCGCGCTTCCCTGCAAGCAAGATTAGATAGACACACAGAAACATGCTTCTTGTTAGGCCCAACTGCCGAAAGATTTTCCAATTAAAAAAGTTTCCATGACAGAGAACTTACACGACTTTGAGAAGTTCATGGGATGTGTTATTGCATCGTATCTGTCAATGCTCATGGCCACGAGCACATAAGTGGAGGAGTAGGTGACGCACACCTGCGAGAAGCGGATGACCTTGCAGGCCACGTTTCCGGCGCGCCACGAGATTGTGATGCGCCAAATAATATCCGTCAGCACATTGAGCAGCCCCACGCACAGATCTATAATACAAAATTGATAGTTTGGTAGGTTTGGTTTGCTCGGCACATGCAATTTCCCAATCGCAGCACTCACCTGCCAGCGCCAGCTGCTTGATGAAGTAGTTCATGCGCGACTTGCGGTTCTTGTTGATGAACATCACGAACAGAACCGCCGAATTACCAAGCACAATTATCGTGAAGAGTATCCAGAGTACAGCAAACTGCTCCGTCTGTCAGAGAGTGAGAGAGAGAGGGAGGGAGAGAGAGAGGATAAGTAAATATGTCCAAGATTTTTAAAACAGTTTACTAACCGACCATAAAATTCATTGTCAACAAAGTGTTAAGAGCGGAAATCACGCATAAAACTCAATTTAATATCAAGGCAATTTCAGAGACGACAGCAGACACACACATATATCTCTCTATATATGTATACAAACAGAGAGTCGTATAAAACCGCACACGAGGCTTTGTTTATGGCTCTTTAAATAGCCATAAAAATGATAGACACTAACTGGGGCGTGGCAAGTTGAGTCGAGCGGAGTCGAGTCGGGGCCCGTGTGGGCGTCTGTGTCCCAATGGCAGGAAGTGCCAGCGGAAGTTTACTCTCGGAGCCAACCAGACACGTCAACAACAACAGCACCACACATTGCCCGTAGTAATGATAGAAGGCAAACACCAAAAAGTTGTTGCTTTCAATTGCTGGGGTATTGTGTTCGGTGCTCGACGAGGTAATTAGGTTTTTGCTGTATACTTTTAACAGGAAATTGAAGCCGAAGCCGAAGCCAAGTGCCACAAGCTCCACACAATAGAGCAAGTCGGGCAGTCTAGCTCCGTTTTGGCACTCAAATGGGGAGGCAACATTCCAAATCAGTAAATCACTTTGTTATCTATTTAAATGAGGTAAAACATGCTAAGCTTAGATATATTAAGATGGGGATTAAAATAGGTGGGAGTGGCAAACGCAACCCAAATCAACAGCCAGGAACATGCAAGCATGTCTTGTCTCCTCTAATGCTGTTTACAGCGCTTTATACCAGCGCTAATCAAGGTTGTAACTACCTGGTGCTTGGCCCTGCTCTTTGGGGGTCTAGCCAAAGCGCCAAAAGTAAACGTGCTGCAAGAAACTTGACAGTCTTGACGTTTGCTTTTTGCTGACTGCGACCAGACTAGAGACGCCTCAGCTTATGCCACAACTTTTTGCCCCAAAAGCTTTATTTTGCTCGTCTTTTTGTTTTTCTTCTCCTTTTTTTTGTATATTTATACATTCCTGGCACACTGGGTTTCCGAGTCGCCCTTTGCGCGGCAGCAGTTGATCATGTTGCGCAAATTGCCGTATAAATCAGCGAAAACGACAAATGAGCAGACACGGCCAGACAGCTCGGCTATTTTTACTCATTTTGTATTTGATAGAGAGGTATATGGATGTCTGCTGACTGCTAACTGCGGACTGTCTGCTTTGTTTTTCATTAGTTGGCGGCTGCGTGTTTATTTTTCAAAAATGTGCCAACAAATATTTGCTTAAAGTAAAACTTTGGGGCTTTTCAGCACTTAGCGCAGACTTGAGTATCCCTTTGTTTTCGGCCAGGTTCAGCGACAATGACTGGATCGCTTTGTGAAAGCCTTTGGCTTTGTGGGCTCATGTACTCATGTGCTGCGACCGTTTCCTCTCAATTCTCTGGCATGACTTTGACAATTTTTTGCATAAGCTAGAGCAACACAAAGCAACAAAAATATATATATAAAAAAAAACAGGAAAAAAGTTATTTGAAACTTTCGCCATTTAACGTTCGTTCAGCTCTTGTGCTCTTTTATTACAGCCCATTTTATGAGGAATTTTTTTGCTTCACATTTCATTCACATTTTTTGCTGGCGGCAACTGTTGGCAAAATACTTGCGCTGTGTTAAGAATTCTGGTTATTTGCGACGAGCTTGTATATTTAAAGATACATACATATGTATACATGTGATACAGAGTATTTATATATAGAGATAGATACATGTATACATATATAGAGGTGGATACATGTGTTCCAAAAAGTGGTTTACCGCAAAATTCGCTTGCAGAGATCAATAACTTTAAAAGACCAACTAATAGATGGTAACCGCTGGTATTTGCTATATATAAAATATTGTTAGAAAAATATGAAGTCCTAATTATTAGCACTAATAAAATATCTCACTTTAATTTCCCTTCCCTTAATGGAGAGTCATAAAATCTCGGAAGTAATAAAGCTTTTCATTATATGTTGAGATAGATTCCTTTGAAATTTAGCGTGGAATTCGTTTTCGGAAACTCATTTGTAAATTTGTATTTTAGTAATACCCAAGTTATTTTTTCTTTCTATGCCGAGCTGCGAGTGTCATAAAAAATGTAATAAATGGCACGTTGTAAGCCTTTTTTAATGACCAGATACTTTTGGTTGTGTGTGTGTGTGTGTGTGTATGCGTGGGTGTGTTGCCCTTTTTATTTGTTGTTTTCTTTTTTCGTATTATTTTGCTTTTTTGGCAGCAAGTCATTATGCCCTTTTCAATTTCGCTTTGCACCTCAAGGAAATTGCTTTTTTGTTGGCAGCAATAAAAGTGCGAAATTTAATTTAGAGCCAAAGGAAACTCGGGCTCAGCCTAAAGGCAAACGGCTTAACAGCCAGCCGATAAGGCCGCAGCAACGACCACAAGTCTTTATTAAAGGCCAATTCCGCAAAAAGGGCCAACAGACCAACGGACCAAGTTGCAAGCTGCAATGCCAACAAAAGCTGCCACCAGCCACCTGCCTCCAGCCACCTGCCACCTGTTGCGCCGCGTTGTCTGGCGCCCCAACTATTATGTCCGATTATTAAGTGTGCCAGCCATAACAATGCCAGCCACTTGAGCCCGCGTCTGCTGCTGCTGTTGCTGCTGCCGTGGCATGTTGCGCTATGCTCTCCCCTTTGCCTGGCCTTCGAGTAACTTTAAGTGTGCTTTGTGCGGCTTTTGGGCTTCGGCTTAGCGCGCTTTAAGTTGCTTTGACAAATTTTAGCAGCTGCGAGTGCCCAACTGCAGGAGCTAGATAAATGCTTGGCCACAGAACACAGCCAATGGCAAATTAATATCATTCCACTGCGATACAATTACAACAATAAAACGCAAAAGCTCTGCCAACTGCTGTGGTTGCAGTTGCTGTTGCTGTTGCCTTTGCCGTTGCCGTTGCAATTTCTGTGGCTGTGGCAGTGGCTGTTGCTGGGGCTGTAGCTGTGCTTATAAATCAGCAGCTGTAGCCCGCAAGTCCGCAAGGATTGTAAATGGCATGAAAATGGTAAATGTTTGCAGTTGACTACGAAGAAATGTGGCCAGCTCTGTAGCCCAGCTGTACTCGTTTTTTATTGTCATTAACATTTCGAAGCTGTTAAAAGCAGTTTACGCATTAATTGAAGGCCCGAGCGAGGCCGGCCAGGCGTAAGATTTCAAGCTAGGAGTTCGATAAAACGAAATTGCCAAGTTTTTATGACCAAATGGCAGCCGCCCCAAAGCAACTCAAAGGCCACTTCTGCTAACTACGTCCGTGTAAGGATATCTACATATTCACCCGAAATAGACACTTGAGCTTTAATCTTAGTTATATAATGTTTGTATAACTATGCAAATGTGATGCAATCCATTAAATATTACATCACAGATGTGTGGGAATCATATAACAATAAAAAAGAATTTATTTTAATTAAATTTAACTCAACTATTGAAGTTAAAAAACGCTTACATAACTGTGATAAACAGAAAATCAACAGAAAGTGAATTTCTTATTAAATTAGGAAATTGAAAGGCATATTTAAATTTATATATATTATGTGAATGTCTTGCTGTTAAAATGAAACAATAACAAGTAAGGAAGCTGCAGTCGAGCGCTACTGACTGCGCAATACTCGTGCCTGGACTAAGCTGTTGCAGAACTATAAAACTGTAGAGTGTACAGTTACATATTTACCATGCCCCAAACGTCCATATTGGGAAAATCTTAACACTATAAGATAACGCTACCCATGAGGACAATTCCACATTTCAAGCCTCTAATATCAATAGGAAACAAACAAGATAGCAAAGAGGAAAACCACTTTATGAATGAGCATAAATATATTTAATATTTAATGGGAAATATTTGAATGAACTTTTCCACCTGTTAGCTTACTGAAGCATAAAATTAAGTCTCTTGCTCCCCGCACTAAAAAGCGAAGGAAGCGAGAAAACGCTCTTAAACGGCTTACGAAATTCGCACTGCCGTTAAATGAACAAGTTTTCAGCTTGTGTAGTCGGGAGTGAGTGGCTCATTGATATCTATGCAGGAGGAGCTACTTCAAGTTTCTCAAGTTATTTCCATTACTTTCGCCCGGCTGTTTTCAGGGTTTATTTTTATTGCACTTTTCATTAATACCGATTACGCTGTGCTCGAGTGCGGAATAGCGTGGCATAAAGTGAAATTAAATGGAATATTACGTATACGCAGCGTGGCGAGCTGGCTAAAATGGTCAGATAATAAGCAAAATAATGTCGTTGCCATGGCAGCGAGCGCTGTGTCGGCTTCTTGGCTTACAGCCGAGTTCAATGAACCCAACGCGTGCTTGGTGTTGAAGGCTGTTTACTATTTGAGCAGCCGCATATTGTCCACACACTGGCACACATTCACGCAAGCAAATACGGGATGATTCTGCACCGTAAGCGTATCTGTTAAGTAGGCATAAAAACATGCATTTGGGTCAAGCCGTGCGCATCAATCATGATTTTAATGGCTGTTATACGGACAACAATGGCCAGTCGTTGAGTTTTATGAACTATGCTCCAACCAAAGCCACAAAAGCCAGCCAGCCCAGAACTCTATTTGTTCAGCTGTAGCCTAGGGGCGGACGAGGGACTGGCCATATGACTGATGTGAGCCACAGCACCCGAAAAAGTGCGCTTTAATTCGCCTAATGGCACACATTTTGTCATCAGCTGGCTTAAATCATTTCGCCGGGCTCTCTGGCAGCACAGCGCAGCGCAGCGCATATTTGGCGTTGATGTTGACACAAATTGAAATTAATAAAGCGTTCCGCCACCCTGCCGCCAGCCCACCAGTCCACAACACACATTAGCTGTGCGTGCGAGCGAGCTGCAAGATGTGTTTGTGTTTGTTTGCCTGACAAACTGTTGAGCGGCACTTTTGACAGCCGAGCGAGCAAATGACTAGAGCAGCGGGCCGGGCAGGCCAATGTGAAAAATGACCAAAATTTGGCTAACATCATTTCGGTTAGTTGCTGGTCACAGCTGCTGCGGCTGCCGTACGCGCTTTTGTGGCCAATGATAACATAAAGACAAGGCCAAAATGCCATATTAGCCAACTAAAAGGGCGCTCTCTGAATTATTGACTTGAAAGTGGATTATATGTTGCTGGGAAAACAACTTAAATAAAGGGGATTATTGTAAATTTATATATAAATATATATAAATTGCATTTCTATTTAATTTCTATTTAATAAAAAAAATACATAATCTATATATAATAATCCATTTTATTTAAATATATAAATACAAATTTCATACTTCAACACACGTTGTAAATTAATCAACGCTTTTGGCATTTGAATAAAAAAGAGCACATTTTTGAGACTTATTTACCGATTAGCCTTGACCAGCTTTGCCAAGCTGGCCTCAAAAACACATCAATGAATTTATAAGCAAAAAAGAAAAATAAAAAAATTACAATTTTATTGCGGAGAGTCGTAAATTCCCCAGCCAAACCGCAAGATATTAATCAAATGAGCCGAGCATAAATCTAAGTGGGATGCAAAAGGAAAAAAAATGTATTTCTCTAAGAAGATGAAATGGGGGAAATGTAAAAGAAATGAAGGACATGAGGCATCATTGCTAAATGCTCTTGCTCCCCTGGAGTGGGCACAAATATTGTTAGTGATGGGCGTGGGGCGAAGCCGAGGGATAGGACTTGTTTATGGACAGAAAGTGCCTTAAATAACATGAAAAGGCCAAATTAAATTTGCCAAAAATAGCTGCTAAATAAACATAACTTACGCACACGAAGGCACACACCGGATTGGCCAGACAGTGGTAAAACAAAGGCGCAGTTGATATGGTTTGGCTTCATGCGCCCAACAGACATCGAGTAAACAATAAATAGAGACACGCGTCTCGAACTATGCAGAACAAATTACAACCAAAAAGGCCAGTTGAACATAGTGTGTGTGTGTGTGTGTGTGTGTGTGTGTGGCCAGAGTTACGAGTGTGTGTACTTTGGTAATTTGCATAAATAACAAGAGCATGTAGGAGCCTCGGAGCCTGATCATGATAGCCATGTTTAGGCAGCTCGGGCACAAGTCAAGTCAAGCATAAATTTGAATATTTTTTGCTTGTCTTTTGACTTTGAGTTGGGTTTTGCTGCGGCTGCCCAGCGCTAATTAACACATAAGCAGCAGACACCCAACCAGGATAGCCCCATGTATATAAAGTATAAATAAATAAATAAATAAATATATATAGGAGGGATGACATCAGTTTTTGTTGCTGCTTCGAATCGTGTGACGTGTGTAGCTGGGTGTGTGGCCAGCAGTTGCTCAAGTTGCCGCAGGCTCAGAAGTCGTTAGTGCCTTCAAATGGCAGTTGGTAAAAGTCACATTCCATTTTAATGCAAGCAGCTTGAGAGCCCTGCAAGGAATTGCATATTAAGGCAACAGATTTCTATAAATTTATTATTGTGTGTATCGAAACTTATGAGTCTCGCATGGCTGCAAATAATGTAAGGGACAGCGCTCACTTTGACTTCTGCTTTAAGCTGCTTGCTAAAAATATAGAAATATATTTCAGCTAAACAGACCTATTTAGTTCCTAAAATTTTTATATTTAAGCATATTTTTGAAATAGACTACAGTCTCGTAAAGCTGAGCATTTTGTTGTGGCACATTTCCAGTTTGGCTGTGAAAGTTCTGTTGATAGTCCAAATATCATTAGACGCCAACTCCAGTATCTTATTCCAGTGACTGGCAACTTCCTGCAGGCAAAACTCTTAGCCAACTTTTAGTAACTAAGAAAAAGTTCAGCGTAAGCAGTTTTAAGTGTGAAACATTTTTGCTTCAGGAGCTGCCACGACCAACAATAATAAAGTGTATTGAAGTGTTAGCATTCTTTAGGACCTGTCGCCTGTATTTTGGCTTTGGCAACTAACAAATTTAATTAGTGTCTGGCTGGCTGGCTGTCTGGCTGGCTGGCATAGTCGCACCTTGTGATTAACCAGAGGACAAAGATTTAACTTTAACTGGCCAGAGGCAACCGCGCTTCGACCAGAGCTATGCGCAACAAAATAAAGTTTTTCTTAATTTGGAATTCCTCGACTGGCAGTTGTCAAAGGACGAGGTGGCAACAAAAAGCCAGCACGTCAGATACACAGAGGAGGAGGAGAAAAATACAGACACAGGCACACACACACACAGCAGGCAACAAAGGCGGAAAATACGAAGAAGCTAGCGGAAATGCAGCAGCTTTATAAGGAAACAGCTCGGACAAGTTGGTAAGTTAGAAAAACAGATAGCAGACGAATGGGCAGGACGTCGGACGCACCGCCGGCAGTGCATTCCTCTGACTTGCAAAGGCAGCCAAGTGGCCCTGGACGCAACTAAAACTAGACGCCCGAGTTGTTATTTCTGATTTTGTTGGTTTTGCAGTTTACGGGCGCTCAGCTGCGCCATGCGCCATGCGCCGTACAGCTGCAACGGGCGCCACTTGGCGGCTGACTTTGATTCTATTTAAAGCTAACCATTCGCAAATGTTGCCCCGCCCTGCCGCTGCTCGGTCCGCTCTGGCTCTGGGCTGGCTGTCAGTACAAGTAATTTGGTGTGTAAATGAAAAGTGTGTGGCCCGTTCGTGTTATGCAAATTGCTGCGGTTTTTACGCCGCTGAGGGATTGACTACGTGTCAGCCCTTGGCCCTGATAGTTTTACTCAACATAAAAATAAAAACAAAAACAAGAAACTAAAAAGAATGTAACTTCCTGGAATTTAGGTACTTAAAATAGATTGTTGTAAGTCGGCTGAGGGCTTTCTTGCGGGGCTGCCTACTAATGACTAAGTTAGGAACTTTTCTGCTCAAGCTCTAATTAAATTTGTAACCCAGTGAAATTCAGTGGAAATTCAAAACGATGCAAAAATTTCGACTTTCTTTTTTGTGGAGGATAAATTGTCTCTTTGAAGTTTCTTTTCGTATAGTTGTGACTCATGAAACAAACTATGAGTGAAGCTCTGAAAAATGAGCTGATTGCTCTAAAAAGAATGTAGATGGAAGACAAGGGAATTATATTTCAGATAGAATATATAAATAAATGTTTGCTTTCTGGCTTCTTGAAACTGAGAAGACTTAAGTCACCTTTACCTTATTATTATTTATTTTTATTATATATATTTTACACTGTCAACTTTTAACTGCTAAAAAATATAGTTTTTCTTTAAACTTTAATACACTTTCTTCAGCATTTCATTCTGAAAGTAAAGTTTACTTTAGCTTTGACAGCAAACATAGTAAGACAAGTTAAAAGGAACGTAGAATGTCCTCAATCAACAAATTCCAAAAATTTCCTATGAAAAGCAAATCACAATACTTTATTGAAAGCCACATTTCTCATGAAGAGCAGTGGACAAATCATAGCACTCTCTTGCATTCCACATGCATGCCAGGCGAACAGTGCGTATACGCACTGTGGGCTGCTGTCAATCGAACGGGAAACCTCAAAGTGTCGCAAGTGCTCTAATTACAATGCAAATGGTTGATTGAAAAATGTTGGAGTCTGTAAAATAGCAATCAAATGCAATAGTAAATGTCTTAATGTCAGTGTGTGAGTGTGTTTGATTGTGTGGGCGGGCATTATAAAGTGCTTTGTGTCAAAGGCAAAAATGCATGGACTGTACGTGCATTGCAAACCAAATGTGATCACGCACTTAATCATTTATGCACTCGCACATACACAAAGCGACATTGTGTCTGCTTATGCGAGTGTGTGTGTGTGTGTGTGTGTGCGTGTGTGACATTGTGCACGTACAGAGCATCGAGGCGTACGCGACTTTTTCACGCGCTGGCAGCATTTTACTTTTAAGTTTCTATTTCTTTGCGCAACTAGCAACATCGCCATTAAAGAATATTATGTGGCAAATGACAAATGCAACGCTGAAAGCAGCAGCGGGAGAGACAAGCAGAAGACGCTCCACTGAACCAAAAGTTGGCCACATACATTCGACATTAATAAAGTTTAACATGAGCAGAGCTCGGCTGACAGATTTCACTGCTACTCATCAGCTGCATCGTGCAGAGACCTCAGCTGGCAATGGCATTGAGTACTCGCATTCCTAAGAGGGGATGTTTGTTCCAGTTTCTTAGAATTGTATAAATGATGCCAGCCAGCTTAGCCCGCATTCCCCTGCACCTTCTTCGAAGTGCTGCATTCCGTTTTTTTGAACTTTTATTTTGGCATGTGCTTCCGTCACTTTGATGTGGCTGCTGATGGCTTTTGAGTAGGTGTGAAGCACAAATAAGCAAGTGAAACCGCATTCAACTCACAGTCAGATGCAGACTTTTCGAATTTCATATTAAATTTAATTTCCAGCCAGTTGATTACGAGCTGGCCATGCCTGAAATGATAAACAACAAAGCACGCAAACTGCTGTCGTAATTAAGATGCAGCAAATTAATTGAAAATACTCGCAGATTGAGTCGGATGCAGACGATAAAGCTGCAAACTTTGACTACAAACTTTTGAAAGGAAAGTGCAGCATGAATGGAAGCATTTCCCTCGCCAAAAATACACTTAAAGACTCAACAGCATTTATGAAGTTTCACTTAGAATTATTGGAGAGTGAAATCTGACCTCTGATTAAATTTCAAATATATACGATTTCTATCCTCACCGATTTCACATTGCAGAGTAAAATCAAAAAGAAAAGGATTAAAACCTTTATAAATGGGGTATGAACCCAGTAGCTTAATTAGCTTATCTTACAAATAAAAAAAATTTATTAATAAAATAGAAAAATATTTTATATTTCAATATTTGATTATTATTTATAATCAAATGTGATTCCAAAATGTACTAGCCACAGAAAACTATATTCAAAATATTTTGACAAATTTTTAATAAATTTAAATAAAATTTAAAATCAAACAATAAATATTTAGCATTTGTTTGCACCCGCTGGTAATCAGTTAAATTGAACGAGTTCTCTATTTATTTAAATGGCAAATATGTCGCCGTTTCCAGTTAATATACTTGGCGAGCATATTGCGTGGAGTTAGTGCCCTTTCTATATTTAAATTTACTTGGCTGGCTTCATTAACTCCCAAGTGTCGCATAATAAAAACACAATTCATCATCATGAAATTTGCTTAAGTCATTTCATTTAATTTCACTTAAAGCGCCCGCAATTCATTGCATACTTTGGTGCGCTGTCAACTGCTGCTGCTGACCCAGTTCCGGGCAAGGCGCACTCGGACTGCTGCTGCTGCGCGGGCTCAGTGTGCCGTTGACGGGGTTTTATTTGAGTCTTTTTTCTGTTTGCTCGGCTCGCACTCGGAGTACACAGTCGGGTTGAAGCTGTTTGCTTGTATCTCAAGTATTTACTTGCATAAATTCGCCGTTCGTTGTCGCCTTTGTAGTTTCTCATCAAGCGGATTACGCGCTTGCACAAAGGCCGCCCAAGTGGGTTGAATGTTTTGCTCAGGTTCGAGCTGCTCTTTTTCGTGCCACTTCGCCTGCAATTTGGCATAGCTTATTTTTAGTGCACTCCACATTCTGCTGCAATTATCTGGCCGGGTGGTCCTTAGGCGCGGACTTCAACGCTTTGGCCATTTGCATAATGTACAACTTGCGCTCGCCTTGCTACAGCTACTTTTCCTCATTTCGTGTTTTTATTTTGGATTTTTTACGACTTTTTAAGTGCCTTTGGGTCGCGTCTGCAGTTTTTTCTCTCTCCACCTACCCCCAGCGTGCTGTAATTTTGTTTTTGTTTTCGCTTACTTGTCAGCGACCTTCTGTCTACTGTTTTGTAAGTTTCTTTCAGCTGCATGCACCTAGACAAAACAGCAGGCGACTGCGTCATGGATTATCTGTGTGAGTGTGTGTGTGTGTGTGTATGTGTGTGTGCTCGCGCGCTTCCGTTTCCGGGTAAACTTGTAGCGCCGTTTTGTGCTTGTGCATGTTACTCATACGCAGCGTGGCCGCACTGAATAGCTGTAAAACTGTAATCGACTCGGTCTATGCAAAATTTATTGCCTGCCAGCCCATTCACCAACGCTGTCGCTGCCTGCTGCTGCTGCTGCTGCTGATGCTGCCTGCTGCTGCTTATGAATGCAAATTGTCATTGCCTCGAAGTGAGAATTTTTCTCAGCTTTTCCCACAGCTTTTTTTGTTTTTCTCTTTTGCTTCCTGCCACATGCAGTGAGTGGCATTTTGTGCTTATGAAATGAAATTTAATTTCGTGTTTCATTTCATTTCTGCGTTTACAACTGTCAAGTGTGTGCTATTTTGATGTTTGTGTGTGTGGGTGCGGGTGTGGTTGTGTGTTAGTGTCGGTTTATGTGTGTGGGTTTGTGTAGCAGGATGTTAAATCGCACTCCGCTTCATTGTTCTATGTGAACTCTTATCGCCAGAGCTGCTTGCTCGTGTCCGCTTGGAGCACAAAGCACAAACGTCGCCTTGTGTCTTTCATTAGGGCAACTTCCGAAATGATTACAAATAATAAAAATATCACAAAAGAAATGTGTTATTACTTGCGACGGCGCCTTTGGCTGAACCCCTTCCTATGCGTGGCTATATGACATTTGTTAAGGTCGTTTGCACTCCATGAATGCCTTAAGAACGTTTGCAATATGTGAGCTGCTTGACTCTTTTATCTATTTCATTCCTAAAGTGTTAGAAAATCTAGTTACATACATACATGAAAATAGGGTACATATATTTGTAGTTGTCAATGACTTAGTCTGATAATTTAGTATTAATGTTTGGGATATTATCATATTTGACTTCAATTTAATATACAATGTCAACACGTGCTCAGATGTCTATCACTTCGATACTGTTGTCTGTTGTCTGTGTATCAAAGTGTTGTCTTGGCCCCAGTTCCGCTCAGTCATGTTATTTCGACAGCAGTTGCCTTAACTAAATACAAATATCAATAATCATTGGATGCGAACACATTTGTCAACAGACAGGACATCAGATATGCCTTGAGGCAATGCTTGCGCTTCAGTGAGCACTCCAGAATGATTACAATAACAGCGCCGAGCTGGCAAAACAATTGTGAATGCGATGCTCTAGCTCCCTCCTATCTCCTCCCCTCCTCCTCTCACACTCCCATCTCGATCTGGCCCAGCTCCGCAGCCGTCTGCAGTTGCTCCCAGGCAAGCATGCAAAATACAAATCAATTAGGCGTTAAAAAGAAAACACAAACACACCAAAGGAAAAAATAAAGAAAGGAGAAGAGGAAGAAGTATCCCAGTCTTAAGGCAAACAAACATCCTGTCATATCCTCACATATGCTCGTTAAAGCCTGCGTGCTCGCCTGCTCAGCTGTTCAGCTGTTCAGCCGTTCGGCTGCTCAGCAGCCCCTTGGCAGCCCATGGCGACGCCTACTTAATGGCTATCACTGAAATGCTATTAACGCCAACTTGATTTATAGCAATTTAATTTTGTTTCAATTTGGCCATGTTCGAGTATTTTATTCCACAAATTATGTGCAGACACGACTGAGGCGTGGCCGGCGCTTAGCCCCGCAGTCGTAGGCGTACGCGCACTCTCGATTATTTATTGCAAAGGGCCGCATGATTTACTCCGAACTGAAAAGTTGGACGAAAGTTTATTTACAGATTGCAGAACAGATTTTATTGCTAGACAATAAAATCATATTACTCAGCTTCGGATTTCTCTGTAATTTGTTTACTTGTTTGATTTTGATGTGTTTTTTATGGATCGCCTTTAACGCTACTTGGAGCTATTAGAGCCGAAAATTGATTTATCCACTGATTTCCATTTGCTTTTGCCTTTAATCCCCAATCAAGTGCTCAAATGCTCAACAAGCGTCTCTAGCATCTGCTGGCGGCAAAAGAATTTCCTTTGAGCCACAGCAGAATTTTTTTGCAACTTATTCAAACTACAAGAAGACATAGAGCAGAGCGAGAAAACTAACTTTTGACTGCGTTGTTCAGCATAAAAAGTTGCGCCTTTGAGTCTGCCGCACTGCGCGTCACGCTCCCAGCCTTGACGCAAGAAACATAATACATTTTCGCCAAAGCATGTGATGAGCTGCTGCAAGAGCTCTTGCGGTTTAATGCGATGGAGTCTCGAAGCGAAATCGATTGATTTTGCAGAAATAAATTTGGTTCGCTTCTCAATTAAATTTATTAAAGCAAAGGCGAAGTAAAGTCACGATAAAATGATGCCTAATTTAATTTATTGTTTCATTAAGTAGAGACAACTAGCTCTCAAACGTAATTCATTTAAGCATTGCCCAACCTAGAGATTCCCCAAAGTGTGTCTGTAGCTGTGTCACAGCTTGTTACACACAATCAATTGATGCTCTAAGCAAGCACCGAGGGGCTCTTGGCGAAGTTTGCAACCCCTTTTAATTGAGCACGTTAGCCAAACATAAACACAGGGTTCAAAGTTCAAGCGTGACAAATAAACCAACAATTAAGTTTGATAGCCATTTACTCCGCACTCGCACTCGCAGTCGCAGTCGCACTCCCGATCCCAGCAGTCCGCACCAATCCAAGGGAATATATTTGTGAAATTAACACTTTTGCCCATGCTAGTGCCTCGAGTTCTTCTTGTTGTTGTTTGTCTGTCGTAAACTTTGACAATATATCCCTTACGTGATGAGGGGCCCGGCTGGCTGATGGACGCCATTGGCACCAAGGCGCAAATTATTGCAATTAGCTGGAAAAGTCGTTTCGTTTATTGATTTTTGGGGCCAAGTGGCACTTGAAAATTTGAAGAATGAGCCCGTGCACGCTTACCAGAAAAGTGTCAAATTTATATGATGGAGGCAGGGACAGTCGCCCGAGCCCAAGCGCGAGCACATTGAACCTAAGGCAACGTGGCGTATGAGCACTGAGCGAGGCAACGACGAGTGTCCGTAGTAATGCACAGTTAATGAGCTGCCAGGAGGCAGCGAAGCTGAAAAGTCAATAGACATCGGAGTCACATCGAAATCGAATGGCAGCATTCGAGCACATCTCCAGCAGCAGCGACGCAGATACACACGGAAGTGCATTGACATTGACACTGAGCGAGTATATGAATAGTAATAACAATATTTCATGGGGCTCTGATGCGACAACAACAATCAGAGCGGAGTAATCGAGAGCACGCACAGCGACCGAGCGAATTGACGGGCTGAGCTGGACACGAATACATCCTGATGGCTGCAAATCCTAAGCCTTATAAATGGCCCTTCCTCCACACACACACAGGGAGAGAGAGGGAGACACAGAGAGAGAGAGAGAGAAAGAGCAGGCGACGTGATAGATAAAACTCTTGTCAAAACGTATTTTATGGCGGCCTGTGGCATTGCCTGTTGTGTGGCGTTCGTCACAGAATTGATGCTGCGTCCATTTATTAACTTGGCTAAGAGCGAATAATGCTGTTAGCTCATTTTTTCGCCTGCTACTTCCTCCCAAGGGCCCCATTGTCAGCTTTCAGCTGGGCCTCTTCATTGCCCGATGTGCTCGAGTCAATTGTGTTTTGTCAACAAAGGCGTGGGGCCAAATGCAATTAAAAGCCAACTATGCGCGTCCGTCTCGAAACCTGCTTTAATTAGTGTTATAGGGCTGTAATTAACGCCACGCCCTTGCTCACCTCACTCACATGTGCTCATTTACTGGCCGAATTCTTCAAGTTAGACACAATAAACAATCTAGGCGCAGCCTCTCCTAGCCTCGCCTCGCCTCGTCACTTGTCCTTGTGCACAATCTACGCTCGGCTAACCGCAGCTAACTGCTGCCCACTGCCACCAGCCGCATTGCCGCCTTGTGGCAAATTAAATTGTTAAAAGGGGGAGCGACGGCGTCCCAGTGGCCCAGCCAGCCGCCGACTCCCTGCCCCTGGTTAATGATGTCGCTTTGTGACCGCTAAGCGTTTAACCTTCAGACGCTGCGTCGTCGGCGAGACGTGTGATAAATGTCGAGCATGCACATACACACATCAGATATATATGTATATGTATATATCTCATATATACTATATACGCTCAAGTTTAATTCTTATATATAATTTGCATTTACGCATGCTTAATTACGCTTGACAAATAAGGCAAGACACATTTGCCTGCAAGATTAACGCTAGCTGGGAGCAGGTCTTATCAGAGAATGAATATATAAGATCAGCTTAAAAAGAAAGCTGTATATAATTTTTAAATATTTGCAAAAATAATAAGTATGTGAAAAGGGCAGGAGCATGTTGGAAAGACTATTTGAAGTAAGAAATAAATTTCGATTTCTGAGCAATTTAGCAATTTCTGTAAACAGTTAAAACTGAAGCCTTACGAGAACAAGGTTGGCTTAGGATAATATTGCAAAGTAAACATTTCCAGAAATCTCATATACTTCTCATTGTGCGTGATGCCCGACAAAGTCCCAATTAATGCTGCCTTTTGACGGCCACGTTTGCCAGAGGCCGCTATTGTTGCAGCCATTCAATGTTTATAAATACATATATAATCATAATAAAATAAGCACATATAGAGCACGACATGACGTCGCACAGGGCTGGGCTAAAAATAAAGTGAATGTGGATTATGAAAAACAAGTGCTGCGAGAGGCCTTGAGACGGCGGGTGACGCAGAAGGTTCAGCAGGCCCAAGGTATATTGAGTAACGGCTGCCAGGGTCATTAGAGCGCCCCACACATGTCTTAGACTGGCCGAAATCCTTGGCCAGCGGCCACTTTAGTCTGCTGAGACAAAGCTCCGACTGCTGGAATTAAATTTTTAAAGCCAAGTCCGGGAGATGGAGCGGCGCGTGTGGGCGGGCGGCAAGCAAATGGCCTGGACATGAGCTGCCCAAGTAGCTGGAGTAAAATGCTGGAGTTCAGCTCACAAACAATGTGAGTAGCTGCGTGTGCGGCTGCATAATATGCTTCGATTTTGCCAGCAAACAAACATAAAATTGCGCAATGTTTTTGTTTTTGCTCCCGGCTAATCGTGCGAGTGTGGGAGTGTGTGTGTGTGTGTGTGTGATTCAGGGGAAGCCAGAAAGTGTGTGCAAAAATCCAGCAACTAGCAAGGCAAAGCTTCTAGCACATGAAAAGAAATTGTTGCCCATGCCAACAGCCAAGCATGGCCAAAGCCCCTGGTCTGAGTCGGGCTATGCTCACAGATACTTACATTGCAATCCGTTCGAGCTTCCGAGCTGGCCATGGTCAGCATTGGCTGCTGGCAGATTTGGCGTGAGCTGTCATATTTGACTTTGTCTAACCTTTCGGGAGGAGAGTGTGATGCAGTTGTAATTGGCATATCTGTGTCAGAGCCATCAACAGCTCAATGTGCCAAGATTAGCCCCCAGGGCCTGGCCTTGTCAGTATGCGAGCACGGACTCCATGCTCACCAGCTTTAATGGAATCTTCACTCTGTTTCTCTGGACTGGTTGGGTTGATTTAATCAACACTTTACTTGATTTACTTTGCATACTTTCTATCGTGCAACGCTCAACCTATTTAACTCTGATGTAAGCACACGTAATACGACTTAATTTAAACGAATAATTTTAACCTGAGCTAAATATTGCATAAGTAATTCGATTTGCTGCACTGTGGGTCATTGAGCTAAGCTGCCCACGTGGCGTATGCGCAATTTAAATGATGTGCCAGCATCTCAACTCCGGTTAGTTAAGCTCTTAAGCACTTATGCTACTTGTGCATGCCTTTATTGCATAACAAATCACTTCATTTAGTTTAGTAATTTATTCGGCTCGAGCAACTCCCATTCACGAGCATTTGTCACATCGGCCAAGCCGGGTTCACATTTAAACTATTCAAATTTCACATCGGCCTCTGCGTAAGCCGCAAGAGAATGTTGCCCGTTCGCTAAGCCCTTCTTATCCTTTTATCTGCCGTCGAGAATGGCTAAAGAGCTACATATCTGTCGCTGAGATGTCTAGGCAGCTGATTTATTAATAAAAGTACTATTTATTTTACATTTCTGGCTGTCTCTGGCGCAGTCTTAGGAACACATATTGTTATTTTTAGCTGATGCAAATAAGAGGGAAAATGTGCCCTTAAGCAAACAGATATTAACATACCAACTGCAGTCGATTTGCCTAAACCAATAGAAAAGAAAAATATTTGGCTATGTGTGAAGCAGCCAGCGCACATTTTGACTCTGAATCTGTCACAAATATTAAATATCTGTGGAAAGGCAAACTTATGGTTCGTTGGCAGCGCGTCCAGTTGAGACGAAGATGAATTATATGCTTACCCTGGCGATCCTTTCCTTTTATAAGGATACTCTTATGGGCGCACATAAAAACTAGCACTCAAATCAATAAGCTGTTGGCATTTGTAGCCCGCGCCTGCTTTGATTCCATTTTTTTTTTTGCCTTTTACAACTTTGTCATTGTTAGCCCGACCGACAGACTGGGGGCAAGGCTGAGGGCTTAGCTCTACTCTCTGTCGGCCATATGCTGTCTGTGGGTCTGTGCGTTAGAATTTAGGTGCTTTCATTTTGTGGTGCTCATTTAAATAGATCCAAATTTATGGCAAACACCCCACACACACACACACACACACACACTCACTTTGAGCGATTGGCACCGAATGTTGGCAAACGTCTTGGGTTTAAGGCTATTTCCGTTTTAACAATGGCAGCTCGTTGGCGTGATTTATACGATGGCGCGTGTGGAGATTTCATTACACGTTGCATGCGTGCCACACTCGGCGACGATTCCCGCCCTCGGCTTTTATGGCCAACGAAAGAAAAGCGGAAGTTTAGTTTAATCGAAGTTGTTGTCACGACTTGCGACCGCTGATTGATTGCCCAATTGATAAGCCACGCCGCCTGGCATGCAAATTAACTTGGCTCACTCCGCCCAATGCCCCCTCCCGCCTGCTCTGTGTCTCTCTCAATTTCGTTTCTAATTTGCAGCTGCGAAACAAATGACATTTGCCAACATTCTGCCTTATTATTGCGCGCCGTCATTTTGTCCCAGAGAGCGCTCCGTGTCGCTTGTTTTCAACTTGCGCAAAATTCAAATTTGTACCAAAAACATGGCAGCAGCTGCCGACTGTGACCCCAGTCAGCGTCGAGAGTTTTGTCTGCCATCGTTCCGTTCTGTTCTGTTTGATTTTGCGGCGAGCGAATAAAAAACTTTGCAGTTTGTAGCCAAAGTCATTCACATGCATTCTAAATGCGAGGGTGGTCCGAAAAGTATCCACTCATGAGAGGTTTTGTGGTTTATACTTTACATTACATTACATCATCTGGTCATATAAACTTGATCAACATCGTTAAGTTAATCAATATATTTTTTAGAAAAAATTAAAACATACTTTAATAAAATATTCTGATTTATAGTTGGCTGACATCCGCACTTTATGAAAAATATTTGAAGTCACAGAACGATCATGAATATGTAATAGATTTTAAAATATTTAAGTATTTTAATTTAATGAATATTGAAAGAATTTATAAGTTAAAAATGTGTTAAAAAACATAAACTATATATTTATAATTTTCATTTTTTCTTCAATTATTTGTGCAAGAAAATAAATGTATAAAAAAAATGAAAAATTATTTTTTAAGAACTTGAACTCTTGCACAATTTTTTTATGTTTTTAAAAATGGGTTTAAAAAATTCAAATATTTTATTAATAAATAAAATGTATTAATAAAAACTATTAATAAGTAATTTAATATTAATTATATTAATCTTTTAGTCAATATTCATTAAATTAAAATCAACACCAATTTAAAAATGTTGAATATACACATTTCACATCTATGCATATATATGATATCTGTTCTTTTCGATCGACCCTTGTAATGCTTGTTTACAAAATCAATTGAATGAAACAAAAAGTTTATGTAAAATGATTTTGGGCAGCTGTAGTGCAGCTCGTCCTGGTTTTCAATGCATAAATTAGTTGACTGCGCTCCGCGCAGATGAGCTGAGTCAAAAGACAATGACAAGCTGGGGTTTAGGGATATTTCTATTCTCTATACATATATATATACATTGCTTGGCTACCCACCTCGTAAAAGTAGAACGAATTGAAGTTGTCCAATTCGCCCGCATATGGCGACGTCGAGTTGTCGCCTGCTGCTGTTGCCGCTGCCTGTAAATCGCTGCCGGGCGAGGTTGTTGTTGCTGCAGCCGCTGCTGTTGCTGTTGCCGTTGCCGTGGCTGTTGTTGCCGCTGCCGCTATTGTCGCCGCTGTCGTCTGGGCCGCACCGGCGGTCGTTGGCGTCGGCGCCAGCATCACGTGTGAGATCGCAGGTGTAAAATATGTCAGATTAACTGCAGCCTCCGCCACTGGCGCTGCGCCTGTTGTGCCATTCAACGTCAACTGGCTGCCGTTGGCCGCCTGAGGGGGTGGCAGCATGCCCGACGACACGGAGGCCAGCGTGTAGTAGAACGAGCTATCGAAAAGCCTCAGATGCAACATGCCGCTGGTTGTGGAGCTGGAATGCCACCGCTTAGGTCTGAGCCATATCGTACGCGCTGTTGCTGCAATGCAAAGCCAAAAATTCATTAATACAGCCGCAGCGCCTACTAAACACGTTAAGTGCAATGACAATTGCCCTGCCGTAAGACCTGTTAAGCTTTTGTATATAACACCCAGTCATAAATCCACAGCTGCATAATAAATGCTTTAAGCACTCGTTGGCATTATGCCAAGCACCTGCCCCACGGCTGACATGGCGCATGTCTGGGGACTGGGATTGGTTTTTGGTTTCGTTTCGTTTCGTTTGGTTTGGGCACCAGTCGTTGCCTTCGAAGGTGTTGGTGTGTGTGTGTGTGTGTGTTCGCATTTTGTGTATTTGCCTGTTTAGCTGGATTAATTTGAGCTCAGGTCGTGTACAGAACCTTGTTATAAATGTGGCGCCGTATGCGACTTTTGTAGGTGCCAAACTTTAGCGCTCGAGAATGATAAGGGTACGGATTGTCAAAATTGCCTCTGCCTAATTCTCTGTTAAACTTTCGCCAAGGCCTGGGACAGAGCTCAAAAAATTAATGGCAAACTTTTTAATATATAAAATATGGTTTTGTCATTTAAATTGGCCTTTTTTGGCAGTTCAAAAGTCTTAAATGAGTGCAAAGAAATTAAATTAGGAACAAATTAAAATTATTGATAAATTAAATATAAAATTAAAAAAATTATTATAATAATCATACATCCATCTAGCATGGGTAACACGAAGAGAGTCTAAACAGACTCGTCGACCTCAGCTATCAAGATGAATGCTGACAGTGACAAGGAATAAGCTCAAAGAATAAGAAAATGTGCGGCATATAGAAACTAAATAAATCAATTTCAGCCCTGCCTTATAAGAGGCGACAGACACGAGATAATCTCATATAATTTGTCTAGATCGATAAAGCTTACAGCGTGCTTAGAATGTTGGCCCTTCAGCTTAATAACCATCCAAAGATAAACAAGATGTTGTTAGATTTATGTCTTCAAAGCTACTCAATTATTTGCTTGAATTAATTTTTGAAGCAGGATAAAATTGTCTCGTGATCATCAACTAGCACTGAAATGACTATTTGCTATTTGAATAAATATAAATCAATTGGCAAAGAAAGCTTTCTGCTCAGCGAGTTGGAAAGGCACGCATCAAAGACTGATTATCAGCATGTCCCTAATTGAATTAAGCATATGCATGTCTTGACCCCAGCGGACATGAAACGGATTGCTAGATTGTTCATGGCTGATAACAATAACTTGAACAATTAGCTCTTGCTGCCAACAATGGCAATGTCCTGGCAACACGCACGCCTCTGCCTGGGCCAACGAAGGGGCCTTTTGAACTTTTTCCGTGGCCTTAAAACTTGTGCACGCATATGTGACTCTGGCTGTCTGGCTCTTCGACTGTCTGCCTGTCTCTCTCTTTCTTTCTTTCTCTCTCTCTCTCTGTCTGACTGCGTGTGGGTGTCTGTTTAACTGGCTGCTTTGACCTTTGACAGCGACTTAAAATTAAAATCGCTGCAAAACGTCAACTTATTAGCCAGCGGTTGGCTGGCTGGTTGGCGAAACGTGCCTCAAGCAACCAGATAAATTGTATTTAAAGCTCACACAATGCTTGGGAGCAGCGATGCGGGCACGCAACTATTTGGCAATGATATATTAGCCCACGTACACTTCGAGTGTGTGCTTGTGGCTTTTTGACACCTTCAATTTGGCCGAGTGGCTGCTGCTGCTGCTGCTCGGGGGCGCATGTCGCCACTCTCGACGCTTAAATATTTATCGCTTTTTATTGCATTTTACATGCGCGCAGTTTCTCATTTGGCGCATGGCCAACAAATGCTTTGCGGCGTCTGTTTAGTGTTGCGTATGTGACAGCCAACCACCCGCACCGCCTCCCACACCACGACCATCGTGCAACGTGGCGCCTTTTGCATAAAATAATTACTAGAAAAGTGCTGCAAAAGTGTCACTTAAAAGGCAAACGCTTTGAAGTGCAACACTTTAAAGCTGTACAAAAATTGATAAATTGCGTATACGCGGCGTTTGCCTTCTCTTGTTTCTATCATGCGGCATGGCGCACAGCTTGCACTGCCACAGCAACAATTTGTATTTAAAAGTTTAGCTTTATGTTTTTAAAGTTAGGCACATCTATTTTTATTACATTTTGCCGTAAACTGTTTGCACAGCAGTTGGTTTTCATGCTTAACTCGTGCAGCATGTTTCTGTTTAACATTCATTAGGGGTAATGTATATAGTAATATATACTCTTATTCAAATATGTGCGAAATTGTTCGAGTACTCAAACATAATCTAATTTATTTAATTTTGTAAGCTGAGTTATTGAAACTAAAAGGAGAAGTTCTCTTGCCGGGCTTGCTTAACTAGATGATATTCAGAGACAGCAAGGGGCTGAAGCTGAAGCTGCACACTTTTGGTTTGTATCAGTTGAGTGATTGTTATAAAAAGATATGAGAGCTATGTTTCAGCAACTGACTTTTGACATTGATTTAAGACGGAAAATAATTGATGACTTAAAATAAATTTGATTCAATGAAGTATAAACTTTCTTGCTAAAGCAAACAGACAGGCGAAGGGAGAGATGATCCCTGTTTTATAAGGTATGTAAAGTCAAACACACCTGCTTCTGTCAACTACATTTTTTTATAAATAGGCAAATAAATAACATAAATAATACTCTCAACTGCCAGTTTCATAGCTGCAGGGTATAACTACTACAAACTTCTAGCTTGACTTAAAGTTTTCACTTGGATGCTGTTGAACAAGCGAATTACAAGTTATTGGGAAGTAAACTCTTAAATATTTACTTACATTTTTTACAGCAATTTAATAGTTATAGTGGGCAAATATTTGATATATTTTTAATTAAAAACTAAAACAAAGACTCATTGTCCATAAAATATCTATATAAATTATAGCTCAGCTCGTTTGTCTTTTTAAAAAACTCGTTTGTTTCAAGACATGGATTAAATAGAGAAATATAAATTGGAATTTCGAACTCTAAGCGGTTCGCTGGTTGCCTTGATTTCAACGTAAAAATTTGCTTTATGTCTATGTAAATTGAGAAAATCCTTAAAAAAAAAATAATATAATCGGCTCAACCCATTTGGACTTTGCATAAACAGTTTGGCATTTAAGTTTAAGTCTGTTGCAGATGCTGCTGCTGCTATTTGTGCTAATGCGCATTTAATTTGCATGCAAAATATCTGAAATATTCGCCAAAGCTTCCATTCATGGCCTAGACACGAGCTGAAGCTAACGCGCCATGGAGTGTTTGATTTTATTTGTTTCGGTTCAATTTGATTGACGTATTTTGACTAAGCTGTCAGCCGAAATGCAGACAGTTTCAGACAATGAGAAGGCAAATTCCTGTGCTGCGACACTTCTCTTGCATTGGCTCTATATATTTATTTTTTTTTCGCTTGCCACAATTGGCGCTGGCAGCAAGCCGCCTCCAATTTGACGAGGAAGAGCAGTGGAGAAAAACGCTCAGCTTATTGCAAGATTTGTTTTTGCTGCGGCGACTGAGCAGCCACTTCACTTGACGGGGCCAGAGATGGGAGGGGAAGACACATAGTCGAGCTTGTGGCATTTGCCACGCCAATCCGACAATTTGGAATTGTGACAATCTGACAGCTCAAGAGCTGTCACTTTCGCCTTTGTTAGTTGCATCATATAAACCAAATGCAGCAGCAGCAGCTGCTTCTGCTGCTCTGCCACATGACTTTAGTGCCACTTGCTGCATATTTATGCTTTGTTTTGTTAGCGCTTTTGATTGTGGCCGCCATTACATTTAAGCCATTACGTTGTCTGGGCGCACAGTGCCCGCCGGGCGACAGGACACGGCGTGGCGTCGCCATCCTGCCACGAAATGAAAAATTGATTCCACAGCAAAAATACGAGCATGGCCTGCCCAGCGACACCAACTTTATTGGGTCAGCGCGTCTGTATTTCTTCCTTCCATTTCTCTATTTGTATTGCATTGTTTCTCTACACATATTTTTTTTTAGCTTATGCCTGGCTAGCTGCATTTTGCGTTATGCTTACGGATGGGATGGAATGGGAGCTGAGCCAGCCCGCGCGCCCCTTCAGAATATTGCGTCACATGTGCAATTGCAGTTCATGGCAATCAGCACAATAACGACGCAAATTTAGTATTTCATTTCAATTTTATGGAGCGTGACGTGTGCATGCCACATAAAGGATAATTGGCAGCCGGGTTTGCCATGGAGCCCCGCAAGTACTTGCACAAAAATAAACATTTCAACTGCAACTGATTTTTTTTCGCTCACTTTTTGTTTGCTTTCCAGCGAAAAGGGCTCGTATTTGCACGAACTGATAGTCAAACATACTAAAATGTGCCATTGTTATGTTGACTTTGTCTCTCTGCTCTCGACCAGACTCTAAGAACTGCTGAAAACTTTTTATGTTTGCATTCAATCTGGTCGACGAAAGTTATGAGTCACACTCGAAGCCACAGTAAGTAAGAGCATCTTCAAGTACAATGCCTTGAAGCAACTGAGCAACCGATAAAAAAGAATACAAAAGAGAAGTCAAATACTCAACCAAATATTAGGACTTTTACGTTATTCCTGAATTTTCATTGCTTGAAGAACTATGTCTTTTCGAATAGTAAAATAGTTATGAACTGATGTGGTTGCATATTTAAAGGAGCTTTGCTCTAGCCGCGACTGTTCGAAAAAGTTTCTAAATTAAATTTGCTGAGCATCATTGTTTGAAGCATCCAAGGTTTCACAATCCGAAACAGCTACCTACACAGTCAATCTCCAGCTCTTAGGATATTCAAGCTATTCCTAAAAAACAATGTCAAACTATAAATTTTTTTATCATAGTCGGGAAATAATGAGCTATTAAAAACCTATGCTGCGTGTGGTATACAGAAATATATATTTTAAAGAAGACAGAAAGTCAGACATGGCTAGATCAACTCAGCTCGTCAAGAATATATGCTGATTATATATATACATATATATACTTTACATCTTTACAAGTCCTGAATTTTAATTTCCAATGGGTTCAGGGTATATTAATAAATATTTCTTATCAGTAAATTAAAAGGCAAATATAAATATACATACAATTAGCAATTTAATAATAGATATTTTAGATAGCTATTATTAAATAAATAAATAATTTCAACAAGCGTTAGCCATTCTCCGACTTTGTATAATTTAATGTTGAGAAAATTGTAAATTTCTTGATTGTTTTTATTACTCTAAGGCCGTTGCTGCTGTGCAATTGCTTAATACATCCAGTTGCTCAATGCTAAATAGTCTCGGGGAAAACGTCAGACAAAATTAGTCTGGCTTACAGGCCGTTAATGAGACTGTCGCGCATCTTAAGTAGCCACTAATTTAAACTCTAAGTGACAGACGAAAATAGTCGCACGTAATTCCAAGGAAAGCCTTTGCCGTATTTTTGGTGCGTATTCGGTGAGACGGCTCGCTGTGCCGTCTCGATGGCAACAGCCAATGAAATGTGCAAATACGCTGTAAGCCTACATCAAAAGGGTATATTGAATGCAAAGGCCAACTTGAGAAGTGGTCGATTGACCTTTTTCTCTCGCTTAGCCAGTTAGCCCAGTTTAAGCCGTTTATGGACTAAGCTCTCAATTATTCTGTCTGTCAAACAGTTTTTGCCAAAGATCATGTTCGTTTATTTGAATGTGAAATGGAAGACCAAAAGAAACTCAAAACTTGCAGGACGTAACTTTTGCAGCATCTTCAGCCCGGCTCGCTCGGTGTCCCCAGTGGCCCAACTGCCGACGGCATTGAGTGGCATTTTATTTTATTATTACACACAGGTGCGCGTGCATTTATATTCAAATTTGTAGCACCTGTAAAACAGTTTGCGAAACAATGAAGCCACAACAGACGCCGGCATGGGGACGGCCTTGTCTGGCAGTTGGCACACAGCACCAAGCACACACCCCACACACCCACGCTGGGCAGGCGAGTGTGCAAGGGGCCTTTTAGCAAAAGTTAGACAAATATACGCAAATAGGCAAGCGAAATCGCATCGAAACATTTGCCACTTGAGATTCTGTTAAGCAACGCCGCTAGCGGTAAATTCTAAGTTTTCCCCCTTATCAATTGCCAGACATTATGTTTATGACTTGAAAGAATGAAAAGTTTGGCTTACACATGTCTGGGCTGACTGCCATTTAGGCAGGCAGACCCACACACGCGACTGTCCTCTCTAAGCTGACAGCACTTAACTCTGCGACTACCTCAAAGAACCAACAGAAATACCAATAAAGAAAGCTGCGTATTCGACATGTCGCCTAGACAGACGCTTCGATGGCCTATCAATGGGAGCTTTGCACGTTTAGTTACATTTAAAGCCTTCTCCACAGAAATAAAACAGCAACACGCAATAACATCGCACAATTGATAAAGCCCTGCGACTGACTGTTGAGCAGAATCATTATTAATTTTTGACCCACGCAACCACAGCGCCCACGCAGGCACCCACGCATCCAACACTGTTGCTTTTTATTGATGCACTCATCGAACATTGATCAAGAGAGTATATTAGTTCCATGTCAGGTTGAGGAGTCAAAAAATAATTGCTCGTCGCTCTGGTCACATACGAACATCGTATGCTTGCCCCTCCCTTTTGTGTTTAGCATCTCACCAAACAAAACTCTAAACGAACAAATGAGATCGACTCAGTGTCGGGTGAGACTCTGGCGCCTATAAAAGGGCGAGTCTCTTGCAGAGCACGTTCAGTCGTCTTCCGGAGCTCATTGCAGTCAGTCGCAGTGCAGCGCTCTTCACGTTTGGTAAATATTTAAATATTCAAATATTGCTATTGATGCTGATCTCCTATTGGTCGTTTCTTAAATTTTAATATTATTATTTATTTATAATATTATTATATAATTATAATAATAATATTAATGAGCTGCCAGTGTGTATATAAATTAGAAAATATCTAAAAATATATATAGTAGGATAATTATATTCATTTTGATCATAAGTATGGATATTTACTGATGTTTGCTTATATATATTTATATTTTATATTTATATATTAAAGGAGAAATGTTCAATTTGTGCTTGCTGGGCATCTCCTAGTCGGACAGTGCCGACATGATCAATTTGTCTTTTAGTATTTTCGTGCTTATCGACGTCTGTCTGTCAAAATGTCAACAACTAATGTGTTCTTATGTCTGGCAGAGCAACATGTGTGTGGCCCGGGGCCAAGAGGCGCGCACCGTGCGTATGAGCGATATGCGTGGAAATTTGAATGACAAGCTCGTGTAAATTGATACTTTAATATTGCCTTCGGTTATTCACCGACATGCTTGCATTATTTGCGCATTAAATGGACCTAAGTTGAGCACTTTAAGTGTCAGCACAAGCGCCTGCCAAATCTGCCCCCGCCCAAGCACGAGCGCCAACGCGAACGGATGGGGTCTTACATAAAGTAAAGAGAATCCGGAAAACGGTCGGGCACTGCTGGGCTGGCACTTGAGTGCCTTGGCATAATGCTGAAGTGCCTTTTATTGAATGCTTAAATTTAAATAATTTACACCTGAACGAGGTAGCGAAAGCAAAAGCATAAATTATGGGAAATAATTAAATTCATGGAAATGAATCAACGAACGAATGAATGAGTGAATGAATGAACTTAACCGGATGCTGTGGCTGCTACCCGGCCACGCCCAATTACCCCAAGCCTATTAAGCCAATTATAAATAAATTACGCTGCCTTTAGCAAATATTCGACTGCATTAGTTATGCCAAGCCGACGTAAAACGAATCGCCGAAAGGTAAAAGCGGCGAGCATCAATTAGCCAGGGATAGGTAAGGGGCGAGAATGTCTGTGCAAAAGTTATTAATATTATTTATGTGTATTTACAGGTTGTTAGTGCTATAACCCTCATTCCCCGACAGGTTACGACCGAAGTCCTCTTAGCGTTACGCAACCCGCATTCCCGCGAGACTTGAGTATTCTTTATTAAATTTCCCTTAAATTAATCAACTTTATAAAATATGCAACAGGGCTGGCAGCGGCTGCTGTAGATGAAACTAGTGTCTCAGTTCAATGGAGCCGAAGTCAACCCGGGCTACACCTAGATCGGTTGACAGATAGACAGACAGTTGGACACACAAACTGACTGCCAGACAACCAACCCACAGTATCTTCGCCCATTTACTACATTTTATATATATAATTTATGCGGTGCACACAGTTTGCTGGCGACGCGCTTTCTTCTTAAATAGAATTTTGAACCTGACTTAATTAGACAGAAGTACAGCGAATAGCGAGTGCTACAACCGCAATGCAGTCAACTTCAACCAAAGCTGCTCTGTCCCCCAAATAAACTGCTAAAGAAGAGGCTAAAATTACGGTTTCAGGCGGAAAATCAATTTGCCCAATGCGAATTGGTTTACTTCATATAAAAGAGAAAGACATGGGTGAGATCTTATTTGTATTACTAACAAAAAATTTATAATATATAAAAATATATTTATAATAATATATAATAATAAAATGTAAAATATTTGATTAAAATATATATATATATATATATATATATATATATATAAAATAACATCTTAATTTAATATGACGAGTATTTTTTTTTTGATAAAAGGGAAAAGAATTTATGCTTTTATGAATGTAAGTAATATTAAAATTTATGAGTGACAAATATAGTCATTTTATAGAAATAAACAAAAAATATATTTCCTTTATTATCACTTTTTTTTACGTATTATATATTTCTTTAATTAAAAATGTAATATTATAATTAGGTTTAAGTAATAGCAGAAGTTGATCTTTGTATTCTATGTGATTTTAAAACTGGTATCAGAAACATAGCATATACAAATTCTGCGTCAGTAAATAGCTAACTAATCTCTGCAATAATGCGTGCTGGATATTGTTTCTGGAATCGATAAGCTGTCTAATGAAGTACAGCTACAAAATAGCTAAATGAGCATCACTTGACGAATGTTCAATTCACGCGTTTGTCGCTTTGCCAAGCCCAGACCAAGACGTAGACTCACTCCAGATCCGCTGCCCAAAAGGCCGTCGCGCGTTAATTAATCAAATACTGTTGAGGCTGCTGCTGCTGTTGATGTTCGGGCTGGTGGTGCCGGCTGTGGTGGTGCTGGCTTTGCTGTGACTGGTCAACGAACTTGGCACCGTATTTGTCGCTCTGTGCAAACAATTAAAGGCAACGCAGCCCAATCAAAGTGCATTGGATTGGCTTGATTCAAAATACGCCAGATATTTAATTAAATGCCGAACAGGGCAGCACGTGTTGCGCCAGGAAGTGGCACAGTCAGCGGCTCCAGCCCTGTTACCGTCACGTTTTTCCCACAAATTTCTGAAAAGCAATTTTAATAAACGCAAACAAAACTTGCGATTCCAGTCGACCAAGTCAAAGAACAAATATATATAGCTTTATATATATAGATACACAAAAAGTTGCAAATTCGAAATTGAAAAGTCACGAAAGGAAATGGACGCAACGTGGGCGATGCCACAGAGCCAAAAGAAGTACAAACAAACTAAGAGACAGCCAACATCAAGTCAACACCAAAGACCCAGATAACATATATATATATCAGCTATATAGAGTGACTGCAAATAGCAGAAAATGGAACTCTCAACACCTACAGCAGCCACAGCAGCGGAGCCGCAGCAGCAACAGTCGTAGCAACAGCTAGCAAATTGTCAATGCGCAGAAATCAGAAATTTCACAGGTTTCAATCTGCAATGCCAAATACGTACATATATGTATGTGTGCTCATTGCCACATGGGGCATGACAGAACAACTGTGAGACGGCGGCTTTTTTGGCAGGCCTGTAATTAGAACAGGCCGAGGGCGTGGGCATGGGCGTGTGCGGGAGAGATAGGAAGAGAGAGAGAGAGAGAGAGAGGGAGAGGGAGAGAGTTGAGGTGCGGGCAACGACCAAAATGTAAATCAGAAGGCGTGAATGCTAAGACAAAGTTGCGAACATTTCATACCCTGTACTACAATCATCATATGAGGTGTCTAAGCCACATTTCTTTTGTTATGGAACTCTTCAATATAATATAATAAAAAACTATATTCATATTTCGGTATTGAAAAACATTTTAAGAAAATCTGTAAGACTTTTTCTTAATCCATAGTAAAAAGTTCTATATCAAAGGCTAAATGTGTGCTGCTTAGCACGTTAGTTCTGAAGAGTCTAAAGTTATGGCAATTCGTGTAGCATACTTTTCAGCTGATAAATGGCTAGTGTCAAAGGAATTGCTGAGTATATTGCAGTCGATGCAGTTCCTTGGTAGTTGTCAATCAGAGTCTGTCAGTTGCTCGGCGAGTTAGTCAGGCAAACAGCGAGTTTTTAACTCAGCCAAGTTCCAGACATGTCACAAGTCGTTCAGGTGTAAAATAATTTGTCTCGCTTTTGTCAGGCAATCGAATCAATAAAAGACTTGAATGCTGCAAATGACATTCAACCAACGCCATTAAGCAAAAAGTAATAACAAGAAGCCAAAAAAAAAGCATCGTCATTTGATGCTGCTGCATATTACATCTGCGGCTGATGCTCCTTAATTGTGCTGTCTTTTGCCTCCTGCGGTGAGCTGCTTTGACTTTTCTCCAACCCTTCCTCCGCCTGGGCCGTTGCCTATGCCTGACACGTACGCGACGGCGGCATCGCACAGGATTTCACTCCTTTCATGTGGGCTTAACGCAGTCTCGCGCATCTGTTTGCATACTCTCCCGCCCTCTCCATCATGCAGGTGTGTGTGAGGTCTAACCTTTGATTGGCCCACTTTATTCATAGACAAAATCAAACAGATGTAAATATAACTGAGTATCGGACGTGCAGTCGTGCCTGCTTACCTGCTCTCAGGAGGCATTCTGCATATATTTCGGATAGATTTAATTTTATAGGCCCGCCTACGTCTAACTCATTGAATTCCACTTTCTACGGCAACATTATCCACATAATAATGAGCTCGACAACAACGGCTATAAATATTAATGTCTCATTCTGCTTATCTTGTGTCTGAAAATATTTACTCAGCCGAAATTTTATTATCTGTATCGATGAATTATGCGATACGCCTACGATTCAGTCAGAGCTCAATCAATGATAATAATTTATACATATCATTTTATATGTAAAAAACCATTGCGAATAGGATTTTAATTGATTTCAATATTAACATCTTTGCAATAAATCCACGTAGAAATCATGAGATATATAAATATACTATTGAAATATTCAATTTGCAATTTGTATTTATTTTGCAGAGCTTAACGACAGGCACAAAAAATCTGGAGCTGGCTTTATGGCTGGCATCCACATTTATTTCATTTTATTTTTAATCAAATTACCAGTATTTTCAGCTGCTAATTACTTAATTGAATCGCAATATCATGAATGAATTATGCAGAACACTTTTAAAATAATTGAAAGCTTTTGATTTTATCGAAATCTTTAAGCTGCATAAGAAATTTCACGAGCAAAGCTAAGAAATAAGTTTTGATTGCTAGAGGTGATAACAAGGACGAGTTGAAAAACTTTTCACATTTCAAGAGTTAAAATACAGTAAGAATTAAATGAAATCTATCGAGTATATATAAAGCGATTTGAGTTATCAAGTGAGTTCATGGAGTGAATTCAAAGACGGCAAATGCACTTCTCTGGCTGCAGTCGAGTGTCAGTCCTATTTCACTCTATTTTCATTGTGAATGAAATATAGTTTTCGAATAGTTTACGAAGCATAGAAGCCAAATATAACTTAAATTAAAACTGCAGTAACTTTTGCTATTTTTGTTTAAAATAAAACATGCAAAAAACCTGGAAACTCCATTCTATTCGTTTCTAGTTGCGCATTGGGCAAACTATTCTTCAACAACAGCAGCAGAATGCAAAAACATTTCGGAAGTACAAATATTTTGGAATAAACGCGCATCGCCGCTGTGAGATCTGGCAGCTGTACAACACGTTTGAGTGACTAGTGGAAAGGCTGATTGCCTGCCGGACTGACTGACTGACTGACTGACTGACTGATTGAGTGAGTGACTGCCACAGTTGCAGCGCGTGCAACATGTTAATGAGCAGGCGCTCCATTAGCGGGCTGAATGATTTTCTTTTGACTGCCACTGACAGCATTTGCTCACATTTAAGGCAAATTATGGAAACTGCGTTGCAGTGCCGCAACGCACTGTTTTTGTTTGCACTCACTTTGAGCCCCATGACAGCCATTTCTCCCGTCATTACTGCGACCTGCGCTTTATTAGCGAAGCGGAATGTTGCCGTTGCTCGACTCGTGTTGGTTTTCCAGCTGACATTGCTTATTGTTGTCAGCGCGCAGCTGGTAAGCAGTGGAGTTCCAATACGGTTGACACTGGCAACACGGGCCACCAGCACCTCCACATGGGCAACCTGCCAGCTAACATACATCACGCTTATCTACACAGCCTGTCCCACACATGGCCCAATTAGGCAACAAAAAAAGTGTTGTAATCACAGCGTCGATAAAATTGTGAAATATGTCGTGGCTTATAGCCCGGGCTATCTGCTCAACTGGCTGCACAGCGCCAAGATTTATGGGACATTTAAACTTGAATTTGTGTCTTTGGTCACGCAGGCCAAGCGCTTTATGACCTCAGCGCCAGACTTTAATGTTGCGGTAGCTGCAAATAATAATAAAAGTTATTGTCAGGCTAAATTCCTGGAATGAACTCGGTAATCAATCTCTACGTTGTAGCTTAAGTATTATCGTTAAAGCAGTTGCTGCTCCATAATTCTTTGCTCACGAGTTCTTAACGTACTTTAAGCAATTTCAGGCAATTTGAAAATAGTTTTTTTTCTATTATATATTACTTTAAAATATAATATATATATAAAATATTTTTTTCTGCTCATAATCTCTGTAAACCCTTCTCTTCATGTATATTCAGATAGCAAAAAATAAATGATAAGAAATAATGGCTTCCGCCCCTAGGCACAGCATCTGACAGTGTCAACTGCGTGTTGGCAAAAGCTGTTGGTTACATACCCTGAATCCAATGGAAATGGAAGATCAGGGTACAATGACTTTGTGAAAACGTATGCAACAGAGTGCGGCAAGTCATTTTCCTAATATCTTATTTTCCTGATCAGTATGACATGCTGCAGCTTAGTACGTTTGCTCGTGTCTCTGAAGGCGTTGACCTCAGAACCTAGAAGAACTAGTCTTAAAACTTTGTAGTTAGATGTAAATGTCCCCCAGATGGTCTTTGTTCAACTAGTCGATAACTTTGCTAATTTTAATCTATTAAATACGCCATTCAATTTAGTTATTTTGGTCTTTGCAGCTAAAATCTCCACATTTTGCAGGTTTTTTAATTTTTGTTTAATACAATTTTGATTATTGTTATATTTTGGATACCCGTTCAAAATGTTATCAAGCTCTTTAATATGAGGCTCAATTGCACATATTGGCAATATGGGTATTTTTAGTAAGCCGACAAGCATTCAATAAACTATGTAGATCATATACTGAATAGTGTATTGACATGCGTTAAGTAACGTAGAAGTTATTAAAGAGACAATTTGGTCAATTGGCACGTTTCAATCAGCGACGAGCGTAAGCATTTCCTCTGTCCATTGCACACAGACATACAAAGGCCTGCATTCCGCTTCCAATTCTATTCGAAGAAGTGCAATGGCGATTCAATTGTATTTGAATTGGCAGCTGCTACTTCAGAATTGGCACTTGTTACCCCGATAACAGACAATGCAGTGGGGTGAATGGTCGAGGCGTAACGTCGACTCCTGGCCAAGGTGAACTTTTTCTTGTGTGCACGTTCCCGTGTGACTGCACCTGTTTGGATAATGATACAAGCTAGGCAGTATGGCTGACAACGCAAATCGATTGGCGTTCAGGGCATTTTCTAGTCGGGCACTCCCGACTAGAGCTTTCTTAGTATATATTATCCTATATATATGCACGAGTGATGCCTATGTATAAATGTGTGCTTAACGTGCGCCATGGCGCATTCGCTACTTTGTGTGGTGAGCATAAACGAGTTAAATATGCAAGCCAAGTGGTTTTTTTCCCAGTGGGTGGGCAAGCATACACGACACATGATTAACGTCGCTGACAACTGTGAGTGGCAACTGAGCGTCTGAGGCTATTAATGCACACGTGATATTTTTAAATCACATAAATTACTTCTGCACACCGCGCACAGGCTGAGGATCCCGCGAGGCTTGCGAGAGTGGTTAAACGATATGATATTGCCGTCAACAATAGCGAAACAATAACGATAAAAATAAAAAAATTATTGAAATGTCAAACGACGGCGATTTACGCACATGCATAATTGGCTTGACCAATAAAAATTAAATATGCATTGAACCATGCGACGGCCATCAAATGCACTCGATAAATAAGCCGAAAGTGTTAAGAGCCTGAGCTCATAAATTGCGCGTAATGGGCGAAATTAAATAACTCGTGCAACGATCTCTTAAAGACATGTGCTCGGCGCCGGGCCGAAAGTGCGAACCGCAGCAAAGCGAGCCGAAAGCCCACTGGGCCAGCCGCCTCTTAATGTGGCGGTGGCATCATTAAAAAAGTGCCGCACACAGCACAAAAAAGCAACAAAAAAATATGGGTGAGGTAGACAGTCAGGCAGTCAGACACCAGACAGCCAGACAGGGGGACAATTGGACGGCCAGACAGACAGACAGACGGCACATTATTGGTAATCACAATATTTATGTGCGTTTAACGACACGACAGGCAAAATTGTTGAAACAAATCATTGACAGCTGGCGCAGAGCTGCCTTTGCTCTAACATCAACATCCACTCAATGCGAAATGTAGTCCCATCTTACAGTGTCTCCCGATCCCCATACCACTTTCTCTGCCTGCACTTCTATTGCTTCATTTTCTTCTTTTTCGTTTTGTTGGTAATGTCTGCAAATTTTTTGTTCAACGAGACTTTTCACAATAAATCAGTTTTTGTTTTACTTTCGCAGAGCAAGGCGCAGGAATTCTGTGCTGACTAAGCCACTGACAAATTATGCAAAGAATACCCTGAAGAACAACTCCAACAATAATATTTCATAATTTCCAATCCACATATTGTGGATGAGGCGGTTTACTCTTAAACAAACTAAATTTAAACTGGTTTTCTACATCTTCTGCAAAGGCCTTTATTTAAAATTTTAATGACATTTTTATTTAATATTTTAATATGCAATTTTGATTTTATTTTAATATATAAGTTTAGTTTATATATTTAGTTTTTTACTGAAAATTTTGGTAGACCTTTCAATTTGTTAATGCACGAAAATGAGTTAAATTTGATTAGATAAATTGCCTTTGAAACGGGTCACAATTAATTATATCTTATGGCCGGGTCACACTCCCTAATTGGGGTAATGAAAATGGCTTTTTTTATATATTTAATTTTAATTTGAGTTACCTTAATATACTTTAATATAAAAATATGCTTTTTTTGTGGACCTCTTTTAATGGATTTATTCTCTGAATTTCTACTCAACTCATATAAAACTCAAACACATTAGATTAAACTAAACTTTGTTTTTATTTGCATGCTTATATTATGCAAATGAATTTCAATTACATTTATGTAATGGGACACTTTATTGAAATATTTTGTAGCTTGTTTGCTTATTTATTATTACTTTTTTTTATAAAATATATTTTCATATGCGCTCGCCACACATGCAACATGGATGCCATGGATGCGGGCAAACATTTTTCTGACATTTTTCATTTAGTTTTTGTCGCGCCGATTTCGTTGTTTTTACTGTTGTCAGATAGCAATTAGACCTATTGGAAACCCCTTAAATACATGATGCGCACAAATGCATAACACAGAACTTAATTGAAAATGTTTGTATCTTTTTTTGGTAGCTGCCTGCAACCATTTGCCTTGAATTCTGTGGCATTGTTGCCAAAGTGCCTGATGAAATTAATAAAATAAATTTCTCAGAAAAGTTCGCTTTGCTACAATCAACATTTTTCGCGTATATAAACGAGGCAGACGGCATAAAATTGGATTTGAAATATTTATAAAATGATTTAAGAATATATTTTATGCAGTCTTCTACTCAATTTCGTAAGCGATTTAACTTGAATAAATAAATTAGCTACACTTAGTTTAATGCATCGACAAATAGAATGGAAAATTCAATTAGATATCACAAATCACCGACAGATTCAAGTTGAGCCCGTTGCGACGAGCAGAGATAAGGTTTGGCGGAAGCTGCAGAGCAATACAAACTGCCAGACTGTGTGTATTGTGTGTGTGTGTGTGTGTGTTGATTGATGTGGGTTGTATAATAGACTACTTCCTGTTTTTGTCAGTCAGTTGTGCAGTCAATGACATGTAAAATTTGTCAAGTAATTTCCGAGGGGCAGGAAACGAAAAGCTAGATAAGAATTTGACAAAAGTTTTTCTTCTGCTTCAGAAATCAGTTTTTATTGGTAAATATGCAATAAAAAATAACAAAATAGTCCACAACAGCCGAGATATTCCCTTACAGAGCAAAAGTAGTGGTATAATATAAACATAAGTAGCTACTAAGGCTATAACAACAGAGCCAGGAATGCAATTGCAAAAACATGGAAGCCTCAAGGCTCAAGCGTTGGAAATTGAAAATCACAGAATTGAAATATGCCGAAGCAAATGGAAAATGGTTAAATACAAATACCATTTGCAATTTTGCACGCACGTATTTCTATTTCTTTATGCGTATGAGCATATTACTATAAGTCGGAATAGGAATCTGAGTGTGCTTTGGCTATGTATGTGTGTGTGTGTGCTCGTTCAGACGTGATCCGGCTGGTATTGCCATTGCATACATCTCGGTAACTGCGATGGCTGCTGTGAATTGACTTGCCGCACAGCTCGACTTTAATTTTTCGACTCGAGTGGCTGCTTATCAAGCTTACGTTATTTCTCCTTTATAGTGTGGAGCGTTCCGGGAAACAGGCTTATCTGATTTGTTGTCTGCAGTGAATGTTTTCATCGTGCAGCACGATACGCCAAAGGCAAACAGTTCTCTTTCTTTGCTTAGAATCTGTTCCGCTCTATAAAATGTTATATTTTGTAATAATGTGTAATTGAGGCGCAAACGTTTCTGGGAATACCCAATTTTTCATGCTTGATGACATATTTATGCGCATTTCACAGCTGCTGCTGTAAATCAGCGCACAGCCTATCAACATTGCCACACAGCGCCACGCCCACATACTTCCACACAATAAGCCGCCGCCGCTTTAGACCCTTGACAGAATGTTGTAAAAAAAACCACATGATTAGCTAACCCAAAACTCTGTCTCTGAGCTGTGTGTAAGTGATTGTGTGTGTGTGTGTGTAGGATTCTTCTGCAAAAAAAAAGCCTAAAAGGACAACTTCACATATGCTGCCAGCATCGTATTGCATGTGCGCTTCGCCGTCCAGCGAACAACTTCATAAATATGTCGAGCATGTGTATGGCATAGCAGCTCGGCCTCTGGCTCGCCCTTAAGATGTCCAACTCCAAAAAGAAAAAAAAGAAAAAAACCTCGGGGCAGAGATTTGTGCGTGTCATCGCTCAAAGCGAACCATTTTTACGCTTCCGTTCAACAACAAAATGGCATTAAACGCAGATCAATCACAATCTGGACACCGAACTGACCCACATAGACACATGATATAGGGGCCAGGGCGAGTGACATAGCTCGGACTAGGGTTAGAGTTTCGAGCTACCCATAACTGACATTTGAACTTTGCTTTCCTCCCTCGCTTTTGGGGTGGCTACAAAGTTGTTCTATTTTCAGCCCTTTCCGCATGTGGCTACAAATTGCGGAGTATCCTTAATTTGTCTTAGGCTCTAGGCAGTTAAGAACTGGAAATTTATAGATCCCTTATCACCCTCGTTCAAGTTTTTGGTAGCTGCCCATCGCCCGTTAATTACTTATGCTTAATTGATTACCAAGCCATTTTTAAGCCTTACAAAAGCCAGAAGCCTGGAATGTTTCTGCTCGAATTCGCTTGAGAATTGTGTAAGCCACAGCTTGGCCCAGTTCTGGTGAGATGAGGCAAACTATTTGATTTTGTCTGCCCAAATGAACTGCAAATTGTCGCCAAGTTGGGGAAACTTTGCCATGGCTGGTTCAATTAACATTTGATTTCTCTCGTTGCAGGATATTTTCTGACATTTCTCGATGCGTTTTCCAGCTTAACTCAAATTGAAAAGTTTTCCATTTTACTGACTACTGACTACTGACATTGACATTTTTCCCCGTAAAAGCCAATGAAAAGTTGCTTCAATTCCAATGAGTAATTGCCGCACATATACATTATAGACATCACATTTATTTTTGAAAATAAATGTTTGTCATTTGCAATTAAAAGTTAATTGTAGCTCGAGCGATTGCATTAAAGTAATTAGTTTACTTATTCAGCCAGTATTTTATACAGCGAAGCCCTCATTTAATTTAATATTTATGTGGACTGGCATATTGCATTTTTCACTTAGCTGCGAAATTCCACAGATTCTCGCTTACAATAACAATTCGCAAGTCCATGCGTATTTGATCAAAATGCAATATGCCACCACGCCCCCTCGGGGGAAGCCCATAAATTTCAAATGAAAGTTTTCACAAACCCGAAATGCATATGGAAATTTGTAAAATGATTTATATCGAATTGCCTAGTGCGAAAATGTGGAAAATTAGTTCGAACTGCAGACAACATTTAAAGGCGAATTAATTAAATCAACTGCGAAGCAAATATACAAAGCTAACTATGTGGCAATAATTGAAATAGATTGAATGACTTTTGCCTTCAGTATTTGCATGCAAATGCAAATGTAAATGCAAATGCTGAGATTTATCACTGTCAACTAATGTGCTTAAGCTGCACCGATACTTAAGAGCCAAATCTGAGTCCAAGGCACGGCGCCTATAATTGCGCAATACTCACTCAACTATTTGCCGTGGCATGAATTGCAATTGCAGTTGCAATTTGTTTGCTTCAGTTTGTGTTTGCGCTGGGCTTGAGTTTGCAGTGTGTTAAACAAGTGCCGCCAATTTGCACGAACAACTTGTGATTTGCACTTCAATATTGTAAATTTAGCCAAGAAAATTTCACTCGTTGCCACTTCGGATACAATGTTGTTTTTTCTTCTTCTTATTTTTTATTTTTTATTTTTAAATTTTTTTAAAGAGGTTTTTGACGAGTTGCACTCTCTGTCTGTGGGCTGTCTGCACGTCGTTATCTGCGCGATGCACACGCGAGTTGGCCAATTAATTGTTAAGCGTGTTGCAAGGCGACACTCGATCTCCAGTTGACACCGTTTTGGCTTTGGCCACGTTTCACAAATCGCACGCGCGCATAAATCTTGATCTTGTTGCGGTCAATTAGCTTCTATCAACTATCCTTCCTCTGTCAATTGCCAAATACACTTGCCGAAGGTTGTGCACGAGCGAGTTAAGTGTTCCACCTAAAACACAACACCATTTGAATCTATTACAAATTATACTTCGCGAAATTCCGCATAAAAGAGTCTTGGCTCTTCGGGACACGAGCTATTCGCCGTCTGGCTCATTCACAATTTCGCATTGAACTGAACTGGTGTGTGGCATCGTCGTGCTGATTTTCCTGTTTGCTGTTGCTGTTACTGCTGCTGCTGCTGCTGCTGCCGCCGCCGCTGATGTTGCTGCTGCCGCCGTCAAAGCACAGTGGACCCGCAGAAGAAAGTTCAGAACGAACTACGAACTACTTAAAGCTTCTTCAATTTATTCAATCATTTTTGTGTGTTGTATATTATTCATCTTACTTACATGTTATTATATTAGAAATAATAATATAAATATAAATCAATATTTTAAATTAAAATGGTTTTATTAAAAATTATGTAATTAATATTTTCCCTTTTTATATTTATGTAAATTTTTTAAAGATAATATTGATATAATTATAAAGCTATATAGAGTTGTGCTTTTCGAATTTATTTTATTTATTTTTAATAAATTTGTAATTTACACATATAAATAGCTGAATTTTAAGTTTAATGTTTTTATGGTATAAGAATATATTTTATTTATTTTTATTATGCTTATCTATTTTTATAACTCCTTTCTGCTTTTATTGAAGTATAAACCACTGTGCAACGTCAACGTCGGCGTGCGCTGCTTGATTTCACTTCAGAAAGCTTTGCCGGCGCCAGAAACTGAGGCAGTAATGTGAACAGCTGTTTTTTGTTTATGTTGCTCAACTGGTTTTCGCACATGTTGCGCGTCGACATGTTGCCGCCGCACTTGAGTGTTGCACGTCAGCGGCTGCCACTGCACTTGGTAATGAGGATGCGCGCTGTCACGCTAAGTGCTTCAAGTGTTCAGTTAATATTTGTGATAATTCAGCTATTTAATTAAGCTGTCAACGTTGCCGGCAACATTTGCTGCCTAGCAACATGCGCAAGCTTTTTGCATAGCAACTTGCTGTGCAACATCGAAAGCTTTCTTATCAACTTGCGGTTAAACTCAAACTCAAACAACAAACAAATGCAGCAGCAAATATTAAGCAAAATGAATTACGATTTCTATATGTGTTAGCATACTTAAGATTTCCGAATACAAACGGAAACTTTTTTAAATTTCTAATTTTAGATTTCTTAATTAGCGAAAAGTCTAAAAGGAAAATTGAGATATTCGTTTTATGTTGCAAATGATCGTAAAAATAAAATGTAAACATTAAATATCGCTCATATTTTTGTGAAACATTTGGCAGCTCGTCATGTTTTTTGATTTTATTTAAGCGTATTTATATTTATGAGTTTAATTGATTTGAGAGACGCGAAAATGTTGACCCAAATACCAACGCATTTTATTTCATTCAGCTTCGGCTTCCCCTGGCAGTCCATGCAAAGCAGGCGAAAGATCAGTGGAAAAGATCGTAAAGGCTAAACATAAGTTCGTAAATTTAGTCATATGGCAGCAGACTTCAAGCTACTGCTGCTTCTGAATGCATGACAAAAAGCCATCGAAATACAAATAATCGCCAACAATCACAGTTGAACAAAGCAATTTGTTATTGCATACAAAATGGCAACAGCTGCGTTTATGAATATCGCATTTTAACTCGATTCGAAAACTTTGGCAGCAACGCATAAACAAGCGAAATACTCGTTGTTTTTTGCTCCAATATTCGGATCGGATGGTAAATTTATTATTGTTGTATTTATTTATTACGCACATTTAGTCATAAAGCACCGCGCACAGAGACGGCTGCGACGGCGATGCATGCCGACACTCGTCATGTTGGCCTGTCAAGTGGGAATGCTTTAAGCAGCAGCCGAACAACAATAACAATAAAAAGCGCTTAAATTAAGCAAATATAAATACGAGAATTTATATACTTCTTGGCCACACACACACGAGCCGAGCTGATAGAATAAAGAAATTGTTAAATATAAACACTAGCTATAGGTAAAAGTGGGGCTGGCGTCGTGCTATCCATACCCTAGAGACTTACTTAAGAAAATATGTTAATTGCAATTTAATAGCTGCCTTAAAATAAGGAAACAATTTTGGTAAATTTATGCACATTTATTAAATACGAATTTTATTGGATTTTTTTTTTAAATTAAAATATTAAAATATAAAAATAAGCAAACAATTCTTTTAAGCAAGAGACCCAACAAAATGACTTTAAAAAATAAAATAAATAAATAGAATGGGAATATATATATATGTGCTTGTGAGACGTCACTTGCGTAGGTGTTTCATGATGATAAATTTGTTGATCTTGACGACATCTGATAAATTTATGCAACTGTGAGAGACTCACATGTGTCTCCGCCTGCTAATTGGGCAGCTCATAATACATACATGTGTATATGTATATCTCGAATGGATATTAGTCATGTACGTATTTATTTTCTTTGGCTAAGACTTAACACGCGACAAAGTGCTGCCTGGGACATTTGGTACGCACTCTGTTAGATTTATGGTGTAAACTTGGAATGCCAAGTATGTATGATGAGAGTTCAGGCGGCTTAAGCTTGCCTAATGCTCGCTTGTTTCTCGCACAAAATTAAGTAGGTGTTATTTATGGCCGTTTATGAATAATATCTATTTAAATGCCAGCGCGTGCGGGTCAGTGCCGTCACACTTGCCGCACTCTGGGGAGCAACTGCTAATTTGCCCACAGAGCTGGCAAGTGTAATCAAATCAGTAATCCATTCAGGGAACTCAAGCTGATTATAATAAGTAAGAGCACTTGGTCTGACAAGGATAATGTCTGCACACATGCTTAGCGCCGGCACAGCTGCAGCTGACATATGCTAACAAGCCAATGCAGCCCAGGCTTATGAGTATGGCGATGATGCACCACACGCTGCAATTGCACTGAGAGCTGCACATCAAGGCAACAGGCAACCACAGACAACTCCTCCTCAGACAACGGCCATTGTGGTCAATTGCATTCAACTCAGTGCCAGCTCCAGCGGCTCAGAAGACCGCCATGCAGAGTCATAAGTCATCAAAATGTTGACTGTCGTTGGCAATGCTCGAGGCGACTCTAAATGTGTGTGTGTGAGTGGGTGAGTGTGTGTCAGATACAGTGTGAGTATTCAGTATGCTAACCAATGGGAGTCTACACTAGAACACATAGCTTTAATGAGACCATGAGGTCTGCAACTTGAGTTGATGAAAATTGCATAGAGAGGCGCCATTAGAGAAATACAAAAACAATCGAAGTCAATGCTTAAAAAGAAAATATGTATTTTAATTTACTTTTGTTGCACATGCGTATGTTTATTGCAGCAACTGTAAGCCTCGTTGTGGATGTGCGTAGATCTCGGCCTTGCGCATCGCATGCAACAGCTTGCCAACTATATTATATGCACAGACGGCGATGCGTGATAGTGCGGCGCCCAGCAGTTGCCCAGCGGCGAACACGTCGTATGCGCAATTTGCATAATGAGCAAAGAATCAAAATGGTGGCGCATGTGGAATGGAAGTGATTTTAAAGCAACTCAAGGCAACAACAGCCAGCTGACCCAATTCCGTTACCACAATCTAATGTTGCGAACTCACTTCACATCCCGGGCGTCTGTGACCCAAGGCATTTTGAGATGTTTCGAATTTGGCTGCCTTAAAGCTATCATGTCAGAAGTGTAGCACTTAGACTGGCATTAAAAATTCCAAAAGCGTCCAGCAGCCGACGGGCCGCACCGCCGATACGTCCACCCACAGAGTTCAAAGGTAAATAATCTGATAAATTTCTTGCACATATTTGTGCGCGCCTTTTTATCTGCGCAAATCCATGCGAGCCAGCGAAGCAAGCAAACCGCTTTAAACAGCGCAATCAGCGCCGAGCACCGAGCACCGAGCACCTAAGCTGCTGAGCTCATTAGCATTTTGATTTGGTAAAATCAAACAAATATTTCCTGCAAAATGCCTGACAGCAAACATTGAACCCAGTCCCATGTCATTGGCTTGGCAAATGAACCAGCAATGGTAGAGACGAATACGAATCCACAGAGCCGAAATGTTCGACTTAATTAAAATTTCCGAAAGTTAATTGTGGAGCAAATTTATAATGAATCTTGATTTAATGTATTTTTATTTTACTCTCCACAATAAATTGAACTGCAAATTGATTTGAATAAATTGTTATTTGTAGTCTAACAATTCTCAGCGCGCGAGTTGAAACTCAGAATCTCAGGCGGCTTGGAGTGGAGCATCGAAATTTCCTCTCTTTCAATATGTCAAATCATTTAACCTTAGCAGTCAGTTGGATATATACAAATGCAAAACAATAAAAAATTTTTACATTTATCAATATTTTAGTTTACAAGTAACAAGAGCTTTGTGTATTAAGAAGACCCGAAAAAGGGTTCATTGATGATAACACCACAAGGAGTCTTGTTTTGCATTTCAAATTGCGTTTTACCTTTTGGCGGTAAGTTTGAATTCCATAGCATACACTTATAGGAACATTGTTGGGGATGGTGCGCGCAAACCGACGTAAGCCCATCGAAGAGGTCTATGGCACCAAGCTGGAGCCGATGCAGCCGGCCCGACTGCAGTCCCTTCCACAGCCGGGCATGACCAAGACGGCCGCAATGCGCGTCAACTCGTCGCGCCAGCCGGATGCTCGCACTCAGCGCAGCTACGTAACTGCCAATGACTATTACATCACTACCAATATTCCGTTGAACGCCACCAACATGCGTGCTGCGCCCAGCTCCGTCATGGGCCATGGCGCGAAGCCGGCTCAGATACCTGTGCAGATCCAGCAGGCATCCACGCAGGTCAATAGCTACGGCTCGATATCGAACCGACGCAATAAGACTAGCGCACGGCAGCCGATGGCCAGCCAGCAGGCGAAGGTGCACTTCGTGCCCACAGACAGCAAGTCCAATTGCCATCCACGTCCACATCCACACGGCCATCCGTACGGCAAGTCGATGCCACTGCAAATGACCCAGCGCACCGTCTATGGGCACAATCCCGAGATGGACAACAATCCCACGGATCTTTCAGACAAGGATCAGTTGCATGGACGTCGATCGCACGGCCATTCGCACCAGAATCCGAATCAGCAGCATCCCCAACATCCCCAACATCCCCAGCACCCCCAACACCCCCTTCAGCATCAGCTACACCAGCAGCAGCACTTACCGAGCAACAACAGCATCCACACCAACATGCAACAGATGCATCAGCACTCGCATCCCAACATGAAACACCAGCAACAACACCACATGCAGCTCCAGCAGCAGCAGATGATGCAGCAACAGCAGCAGCAGCAGCAGCAGCATCATCAGCGCGGCGCGGCACACTTGCGTCAGCGAGGCGGCATGCAGCGGCCCGTCGTCACCGAGGAGGAGGAGGAGAAGGATGAGGATCCCGAGGAGTTCTTCGAGCTGATACGCCAGACCGTGCGAAAGGCAGTTGGAGTAAGTATCCATCTGATGGCCCTCTGGCTGAGATTAACCTCGATGAATCCTCCTTCTCCCCAAGACAACCATTTCAGAGGTGATTTCGCGAAATTTCCGCGACCTGGCTAACAAAATGGAGCGCTTTTCGAATGAGCTGAAGCTGACCAACGAAAATTTGGGCAAACTGCAAACGGAGGTTACCAACAGTAGGTTATTCGAGCTCATATTCCTAGGTCTAGCATCTCACGCATCCTTACGCAGAGGTCATCCACTACGGAGAGGAGAACACGCGCCACTTCCGGTACCTGTGCATGAAGTCTGAATATGACAAGATGTTCTACCAGCAGCAGACAATGACTGCCGGCAAGCAGATGCCGACAAAAGTAGTCCCAGCTCCATCGATGCCCAATCCGAAGAATTCGGCGATACCGAACACACGAGTTTCCAAGCAGGCGGCTGCCTTCAATATGAAGTCCGGCAAGCAGCTGACGGGCAGAAAGATGGGCTACGCCGGCTTGAAGAAGGTGCCGATCGAGTGCGCCAAGGAGCAGAATCCGTGTGCATGCCACAGCACTTCGAAGTCGTCGCACCAGCAGCCGACGGATGATCGCCAATCGTCGTCGGATCAGAGCGTCAATGTGAAGTCCTCGGAGCTGGGGGTTCGCGAAGTGTTGGGGCAAATACAGCGCTTCTGCACCCAGATGCAGCTCAGTGACATGAAGGAGGAGCAGCCGAAGTACAACTCGCAGACCGGCATCTGCAACTTAGACCTAAGCGAGAAGCTCAGCTCCGGCTCCACCAACTTGGCCGTCGACAAGGCGTGCAGCAACCCAAAGGCAAAGATACATATCCCAATTAGTGGCGCTCCAGCTGATGCTCTCGACATGGGGATGGAAACACCAGTAGACAGCATGGACGAGATCGAGATTGACAATTTCCAATACAGCTCCGACGAAATGTCTTCGTACAGCGATGATGACAGCGAGGTGAAGTTCTCGGGCAGCACCACTGCCCGCGCCCCGCTGCAGCCATCCAGGCCGAAGCTCCCAACCCAACACTCCAACAAAGGTGCCGGCGATGGTCAGTAGCCCAGACCAGAGTGAATGCCAAAAGACGAGCAAGAAAATACAATCCAACTGAATTTCCCTGAGAACATCTTGCGTTGTGGTTTAGTTTTATTTGGATCGCGCAAAATTTTAAATGTCAAGTGCTAAACAGTGGTCAGGTGCCTGGGTCCACAAAAAAACGTTTTGGATCATTTTTACCGAAAGAAATTTGTTCAATGCGTGACGTTGTTTTATTGCCTCGAGAAAATACATAAGACAATAAAGGGTCACTGTATAGTAATACAACAATACAAAACGTATCTCTGTAGTAGTGCTCTAGGAGCGACCTTCTAGCAAGGGACTGTCTTCAATAACTTATTTGGAATGTGAATCATGAATTAAAGTGAGCTTGAGTAATGTTTAAGATAGTTAATTTTATTGTCAACCAGTTGTAAATACATAATAAATAGCCTACCGATGAAGACTGAACAATCTGGTTTTTATTAATGCCTTATCCTTTTCTCGACGTTATCTCAGTGAACTCTACTTTAAAGATATACTTAGAGCAGCTGCATATACTCGCCCCATGTTCTCTCTTGCCTTTGACAGCCATCTTCAAAGCGCATTTCCGCTGCCGCTTAGTAGGTACTTACTGCTGACCCATATACGATATACAGCGAGAGGACCTGGTATGTAATGCCCTTTGGTGTCACTAATAACTGCATAATATATTGACTGCAAAGAATGCAGGGCTAAGCACAGCTGACACCAAAACTAGGCATAATTACAAGCCCAATGAATGCCTGAGTGAGTGACTGGCCGACTGAGTGAATGAGTAAGTGAGAGTGGGTGAGCGAGTGAGTGAGCTAGTGAGCGGATGGTAACATGGATGCATAAACGCCCACCACACAGCCCGCTGCTCAGCTCCCCTTAGCCGAGCGCTTGCATTTTTATGGGCTTACGGCCGGGCCGCCGAGCTCTGCAGCGCTGCGGCCAAAACAGTTGATATATGGACGTGGTCGTGGTCGCGCGAATGAATGACTAACTGTAGAGTGAATGACTAACTGAGGAGCCGTTTGCTTCTCCCTATCAACGCGGTAATCGCAATTCTCTGCTGCAAATTGCATAAGCAAATTGAACATTTGGTCGAAATACTGTCAACTGTTTCGCTCGCTCGACTGTAATGAAAGCGCCCAAAGTCGCTCTTTGACACATAGTCGGACAGACGGACGGACGGACGAGCGGGCGGATGGTGGGGCGTTTAGACAGCAGCAAAATTAAACTTATGCAATGATATTGGGGCCTCGGGGCACCGAGAATCGCCTCGACTGCAGCTGCATTTTCGTGTTGACATTAATTAAAAGTGTTATGCAAAACAATCTAAGCCGGAAACGCGCGCCCAGAAATGTCAATGTCCCTTTGGGGGACTTGAGCCCGCTTTGCTAGCCCCATTGCCATGGACACTTGCCAAGGACTTAACCGATGCAGCAGAAACTATTTATATTCCGCATTTATATTGCGCAACTGGCACGAAAGAGCTGCTTGTGTATTTAACTCCGTGAGCTCTTCGCATAAAATAATTTAATATACAAATTTAATTGACTGTGCTGGCTTTCCACTGAATATATAAACTATTCTTCATTCGGAACTAAATGAATTAAAAACAGCAGACAGATAGGGAAACAGAGATAATGTTGAAGTAATGAAGATACGGTTTTTTTTTTTTATTTTTTATTCATTTTGCTCTGCTGAAAGACATAGATAGGGAGAGAGAGATAGAGAGCGAATAACTGTAAGAAGAGTTATTTAATTAATTTGCTAAATTTAGTATATGTTTAGTATATGTTTCTGTTTGGGGGATCGGTAGTGTCTTAATAAGCGTATCAGCCTCTGACTTCTTATTCGGAGTCTCACTCTTGAAATTGCCTGGCCAGACTGTTAAGATGGCTTAACATAAGATGAATGCAGGCAGTCATGTTAGTCAAAATATTGTATAATAAATATTAAAAAAAACTATATAACAACTATATATAATATAGTAAATCATATCTAAAAAATCTTGACAGATTGCTAACAGCTTTAATTTTAAACTGCTTGCCAAACTCATTTTCCATTAAAAATGTTCCATCTGAAAATGCTATTCAGTGCCAAAAAGTTCTGGGTCATGTTCAACCCCCTCGTCACGGCAGCGTGCGTGCGTGTAACTCAAAACCTGCTTCAATCAGCCGCCTAATTGTGATGACCAATGTTTGAACTTCAGGCTTCAGCCGGCAGGCCACAAGACCAACAGGAAAGGGGTTAGCACAGCTCAAACACGTCACAAAAAGTTGGTTTTTGTAATTATGAACGGCTTTTCACTCAAATATCCAAATGAGTGCGCCTCCGAGGTTGAGCGCATAACCATAACAACGAGCGACTGTTGTTGGCCCAAGCCAAGTTGGCCAAAACAAAACAACTGAAAACAGGTGCAAAGCACTACGGGGGTGGCTGACGAGACTCGCGAGCCCAGCGGAAAAAGCAGAACAAAAATAATGTAAAACAACAAATAGAGACAAAGCCCAATACAACATAATTGCGAAACGGCTCGGCTTGTTAACAATTGTCTGGCTGTGCCACATTAGGTTGCAGTTGCAGTGCTGCACCCGTTGGCAGGCGCAACGCCAATTGATTGTCCATCCGCAAATAACAGAAAACCAAGTAAAGCAAATAGAGTTGATGCAAAGTGTATTTACATATGTGCATCTTGAGTGTGCGTGAGTCGAATGGTTTTTGTGCTCCGCTTTCAGTGGTCAAATATAAAGCGACAAACGTTTAATTGACCCCAAAATCAGTGAAGCGTTCTTTTTATATTTTGTGTGTTTTAATAGTTGGAATAAAAAAAAACCTCAAAGCCAGTGCCGAACTACATTGAAATACATCTGTAAAACTTTGTCAAATAGCAATCGATTCCAGTGAAATAAACGCAAAAAAAAAAGAAGAAAAATAAAAAAAAGGAAGAAAAGTCGGCCCTATTGGCAAGCCAATTTGCATGGAATATCATTGCTGGCCATAACAATTTCCGTAGAAAATACCTATTGATTTTCCCTTAGCTTCGCTCGCCTTCTACACTTCCCGCAGTCCGCTTTAAATAAAACGAAAATATGAAAAACTAAAAAACTAAAACTAAAATATTTGCCACCGCATTACTTTGCACAGATACGAATGAAAAGCGTGCGAAAGCGGAAAGGCAACTGTGCCAAAGTTTCCCCATCTGTGTGTGGGGGTGGGTGAGCGTGGGTGGTGCGCCTCTGTGTTAGTGTGACAATATTTAATGCGATTAAAGTGCAACACTCTGCAGAATAGTCCGAAGGCACAGCGAAATAGCAAGAGCTCAAATTGTGTACAAAAAGCGAGCAGCGAAAAGCAAAACAATTCGCCAAGCGCAGACTATTTCAATCCTATGTTGGTTTTGCTTTCCGGCACTAATTTCCACAATTAAATAAAGTTGATTTTTTTATTTTATTTTTCATAGACAACTTGTTTTCATTGCCATAATAAAAGCTTGCTAATTGTCCATAAATGTTGAATGCTGCGATAAATTGAACAAGGCGTAAAAATAAAGCGAGCATTTCGTATTTAATTAAATATTTAAAGCAAAATCTACAGACGCCATGAGTGGCCGGCAACGATTCGCGAAAACGTCTCCTAGATGGGGTAAGCTTTGCATATTTAATATATACATTTGGCTAATTGGAGTCTCTGCAGCTCTAATCTACCTGTTCATCAGTGTAAGCTGCATAGCTCACTGCAGTGGGGCAGGTGTGGCCACGCCCACCAAAAAGTCAGCACCGCTGCGCATAACGAAGCCGCAGCCAATCAGTAGCACCACTGCGGCAGCCCCAACGACCAACGAGGGCAGCACCACGGGAGAGCTGCTGTCGCCACTGATATACTCCACCACAGAGGGCACAGCCAGCAGCGCCAGCAGCAGCAGCAGCACCACAGACGACGACAGCAGCACCACTGCAGCAGGCAGCTTGGTGCCTGAGATCTGCATCACTGGCCTGCAGTTGACGCTCACCACTGCGGATGGGGAGCAGGTGGTGCGGAGGCAGCCAGAGCTGGTGCAGATCATTGAGGGCGACGTTATGCTGAGTGTGCTGACCAGTGATCCCGTCTCGGCACTCTTTGTCATCAATCGCGTCAATCAGGCTAATCTCATCTCAGCAGACTTTGAAGTTGGTAAGTGAACAGAACTCACAATTTAATATAAATTAAATTAAAAATAAATAAATAAATAAATATTAATATATACTAATGTATAAAATATAAATTAAAACATATAAACAATTATAAATAAAATATATAAAAAATATATTAAAAATATATTAAAAATATATAATAAATATATAAAAACATAATATATACGAAATATAAATAATTATAATAAATGATTTCCTTTATCAGGCATCCGCGCCATAACTGTGGAGAATGCCAGTCTGGCAGAGAATCTGCTCATCCAGGAGGTGCAGTACCTGCAGCAGTGCACCCAGTATTCCATGGGCATATTCCTAGACTTCGACCTCTACAGACGCCTCGAGCCGGTTATCAGGGACTTGGAGTACAATGTGTGGCCCATACCCAGCACGCGCTCCCATCTCTTTCCCAAAGTGGCACATCTGCTCCATCAGATGCCCTGGGGCGAGCAGACCGCCTCTGTGGAGATTGTTACCGAGACCCTGGACGTCTACAATGAGTTCATGGATGCCGCCAGGCAGGAGCACATGTGCCTGATGCACTTCAAGAGCGACGACAATGTCTACATCCTGTTCGGCAACAAGATGGCCAATCACTTCAAGGAGAACGGCACAGTGTTTGCCGTGCCCACCGAGCGGGCAGATCAAGTATTCCTCGACGGTAAGCTACTACTCCAGTAAGCCAGTCCGAGGCAATAGTATCCAAGAACTTCTTTACAGAGTTGCCCAACAAGGCGTTCGTGCTAATGGAGAATGAGATCGAGCTGCGGGCGAGTGAGCTGGACGCCATGCCTACGGCGCTCGACGAGGTGCTCATTGGGAAGAGTGTGCTGCCCTCGCGCGTCCTCGTCTTTGCTAGTCCCATTGTGGATCTCATGAACTGGCTGCGTGGCTCGCTAGCCAAGCACTGCAAGCGCGACGAGGATCTGTATGTGCTGGAGAGCTGTTTCAACTTCCTCAACTTCATCGAGGACTGGCGCACGCCAGAGTACCGTCATCCGCATGACACCCTGGAGCTGTTGGCGCTGCTGCGCATGCGCAAGCTCTCCACCTCCATGGTCTTCCAAATGTACCAGAAGAAGCAGGAGACATTGGACGTGATCACGGGCGAGTCGCGCATGGAGCTGCGCGAGATCGCCTCCCAGAACTTCGTGACCAATGTGACCACCTACTACCACTACAATCGCGACAACCACACCAGCCTGGAGCTGAAGACGAAATTCGGTTTGGTCTTCAACTGCCAGTACACAGTGGGCGACAATCGACGCCATCCTTTCGTCTTCGACGGCGAGAGCGTCATGTTCTGGCGCATCAAGCTGGACACCTGGGTGGCAGCGGGCCTGACGGCAGCGATACTCGGCCTGATCGCCACGCTGGCCATTCTGGTGTTCATTGTGGTGCGCATCTCAGTGGGCGATGTGTTCGAGGGCAACCCGGTGACCTCCATCCTGCTGCTGCTATCGCTCGTGCTGGTCTTCTGCTCCTTCGTGCCCTTCTCCATGGAGTATGTGGGCGAGCAGCGCAACTCGCATGTCACCTACGAGGATGTGAATACTCTGAACACGCTCTGTGCCGTGCGGGTGTTCCTCATGACGCTCGTCTACTGCTTCGTCTTCTCGCTGCTGCTCTGCCGCGCCTTGATGCTGGCCTCGATTGGATCCGAGGGCGGCTTCCTCTCCCATGTCAACGGCTACATTCAGGCCGTCATTTGCATATTCAGCATCTTTGTTCAGGTGGGCATGTCCGTGCAGCTCCTGGTCGTCATGCACATGGCCTCGGAGAGCGTCTCCTGTGAGAACATATACTACGGCCGCTGGCTCTGGGGTCTGATGGCCTACGATTTCCTGCTGCTCTGCTGCCTGGTCAGCCTGGTGCCTTTTATCTATCGATCACAGCGCAACTACCGCGAGGGCATCCTGATTGTGATTGGCGGCGTGCTCATCCTGATCATCTGGACCGTGTGGATTGCCCTCTCGCTCTTCGGCGACGATTGGCGGGATGCGGCCATACCGCTTGGACTGCAGGCTAGCGGCTGGGCGGTTCTGGTGGGCATCCTCATACCACGCACCTTCCTCATTGTGCGCGGCATCGAGCGCTCGGACATTGCCCAGGCGCTGCCCTCGCTCACCTCCCTGGCCTTTGCCCAGAACAATCAGTATTCCTCCGAGCAGGTAGGTTCTCGAATTGCCATTACTTGGACAACCCTTTGCCATTTTCATCTTTCAGAGCGTCTATGAGTGCGTGAATCCCGCCATGCGCCACTGCTCGCAGGAGGAGGTGAATCATCAGTCGCCCAGCGAGATACCCACATTGCCGTTGCGCGGCGGCGGCCCACGACGTCAGCAGTTCTTTGCCAATCTGCGCCAGGCCAATGCCAACATCAACCCACAACGTCCACCGCCACGCCCACAGGAGAGTCCCTCGCGCTCATCCGTCTGCTCCCTGCCACCCTCGCCGGAGCACAGCAAGATAACACGTTTCTAAGCAGATCTGAACCGGACTCGGACAGCACACCGCAACTTCCTTTCGAACTCTAGTCAAAGCGCCAAGAGATTGGTCTAATCTATTTGTTAGTCTAACGTTTTAATGATCGACGAGCCCATAACCCATGCCCACTTAAGACTTGAATATAAATAAATGGATAAATACTATGATTAGCAGTAAAAAGTTGTTCTTATTCACCAGGTAAGTTAGTTGACGCCCCAGTTCAGGCCACCCTTCTACTCCTGAACCGGCCCCCTTTTGTGGCTTTGCCCAGTCAGATAACTTTTGGCTTTCCTGGTTGGTGCCTTGGCTAAGCGAAAGCTTTCCACTGCAAGCTTTCTAACGGTAACTTTAAGTGGCTTTGCAGACACGTGATTATTATAGAAATTAGCTTAAGACGCCCAGAAGAAAACTCAATATCCTCTTTGCGTCACGCGACACCAGCGCTGGCGCCCATTGTTTGGCCTTGAGCAGGGGCAGAGTTTGGGCGTTTCTTTTTTGTTTTGCTACATTTTGTGTGGGCTGCTGACGTCAGGCCGCCAGTGTCCGTCCCGACCATTGACCGTGGCACATGAGCAAATGCGCAACAAGACAGCGGCCATATATGCTTAGCCACAGTGGCTACAGAGTCACAGTCACAGAGTCCGCCAAAAAACAAGCAACATTGCAAGGCCGTTGGGCAACACGCGACTGTCCAAAATGGCGTCGCGTTTAACCGCTGTCGCCACGCGCCACGCGCCACACATTAGATTTTAAGCTGGATGGGCGCGGAGCAAGGGCGGCGGCGGGGCGGGCGTGCCAGCCGCAGCTAAGTTATGCCGACAAGTTTTATCTGGCAGCGGCAAGTCGTGGTACGTGTTGTGCTGGCGAGATTCGCGTTGCATACGCTGTGGGGCGAGGGGGGCTGTGGGCCTCTGGCGTATTTCCGGCATAATTTGCACTCCATTTGCCCGCGCACACAAGGAACACAGAAAACAGCTTCGCAAGGACATTCGCGCTTTTTGTCTGGCCTCCAATCCAGATAACAAGCAAAACGTTTTGTATTTGCTTCTGACACAATTTTTTAATTAAATTCGCCAATTGGCCAAGTTATTATGCTTTTAATTAAACTCGGCTTAGCCTAGCTGGCTTTAAGCATCTTTTGTTATCCCAGCTTAAGCTTATTCAATTACCTCATCATTATCTAACGACGCAATTGCTCCCGCTTCTATTTATACATTATAAGCTCTGCTAATTGCATCGAGAGCTCGCCAGCTGACAGGATGTCCATCATAATTGCCAGCGCTGGCCGCTTGCGAATGAAGTGTGCGGCACTTAGCTGTCAAAAGCTCTGCTACGTGACATTATTAAGAGTGCAGTCCATCGTGCATACGCTGACCGGCGACCCCACGGCTCCACTCCGCTCCGCAGACACTCGAGCGCTGCGCCGGGGTGCGTATGATTTATGAGCGGAGCACAACTAATGATGGCCCATTCGTTGGGTGTCGGGCGAGCATATACATATACATATACATATACATATACATATACATATACATATACATATACATATACATATACATACACATATATACTTATACATCCATACATTAATAAATAATATGCGGACTGCTGCAGCTGCTGGCAGCTGGGAGAGCGCACACCAGGTCGATATCAAATGATCATTACTAGACAGAGGCAAAAAGAGAGTGGCAAACTTTTACAATTTTAACCAGAATATCGTGTCGTACAGCTGCCCAGGCTGAGCTCGCCAAACTTCCTGCCAATAACAATTGAGACATCTGCTCATTGTACGCTGCCTCGGCTCATTGTCATTTGTCACATGCCAAGGGGGCTGTAAATGCGTTACGGAAGGCAAACATTTGCCGGCTGCATGATTCACCAGGCTTTTCGCCTTTGCCTTTGCCTTTGCCTTTGCTTTTGCCTTCTTGTGACGACATCAACACATGCCGACGCCCCCGCAGCGCGGCGTAATACATATTTTGTTTAAGGTTATCTGTCGTCGGGCTGCTTAACTCGCATTTGCCAAACTCATTGGCATGTCGCCAAAAATTTCGACGCCATATCCACCATATCCACAGTCGCGCTGGCCATTTGATTATATTAGTCATGCTTACAAAAAAAGCCATATGACGCTCGGGCGACCGCCCAGCCAGTGAACCGCCCCGTCAAGAAGCCAGGACCCACAACAGCTTTTACTACACACACTCACACGGATACACACGCCGAAGACAACGTCAGTCGACCCTTATTTTGTGGCACTACACAAAAAACAAGCCCTGCCGTACAGAGACGGGCTCGGGGGGAGGCGGCGTCGACGGCGGCAGGCAGGACAAAAAGCTTTTCATTCATCAAAAATAATCAGGCGAACAAAGTACTATGTGTGTGTGTGTGTGAGTGTGTGTGTGCCAGTGTGTGTGTGTCTTTGTGCTGCTTGGTGTAGAGTTTGCGCTGCGCAAATTTCACAATCCTGTTCTATTTTTTGGCCTGTTCTAGGTCTAAGCGACTATTTTGGTTGGCTCAGAGCCCCCGCTGCCAACTTGACGAAACTTCTGCTTCTGCTGCTGCTTTTGTTTCCATTTTTTTTTTTGTGTTTCTATTTCTGTACGTCTTCAATTGCCTGGAGGGATTCATTCATGAAATTTGACAGTCTGACGCGAGGAAGCAAACAAAGCGATTAAGCTTTTTATTTTAATTGCCCCGAGCTGGGCTATTTTTAGGCCAGCAGCAGCACGAAATGAAATTCAATGTTTATTGATTCTCATTCATATTTAGATGAGCTACTCATTAGCATAGAATAACAGTTTCACTAATTGGCAAACCCAACTATATGACTATATTTAGTCTGCTTATTATGTTATATGTTTGCATTATATATACATTGTTTCTACCTTTAACATTCAGCTTAATAATGAGAAAAACTATTTTATTTACTTTTTACTATAAAATTCAACTTTTTATTTAATTAATATTAAGCATACTTTAGTCGCTTTTTAACTTTGGCAGATAATTCTCATAATTTAATTTCATTCATTCAGAAAGCTCTTGCAGTTCCATTAGCAAGCCGGAATTATGTTTACTGTAAGCTATTAAGGGGATCCTCAATAGCGCCTGCTCCAGTTGCCATTGTCGTCCGCGCTCGCCAAATTGGTCTTTTTGCTTCTGTTTTCTGGCCACAATCACTTTCCCTCTCTGAGAACAGCTGTAGTGGGCTGAAGCTTTCGTCAAGTTGTTGTCGAAAGCTTGCTGAATGCAATCCACATGGCAACAACATCCTTGAACAAAGGGATATGCGCGTGCTTTGTGGCCAGTACGCGACGTTAACTCATGGCATACACACACGGCAGCGGCAAGTCCGACCCACACACAGACAGCGACACACACACCAAATACAAATACACGCATACGCACACGCACACTCACACACACGCACACGCACACACACAGACTGGGAGAGTTTGTGTTTGGAAATTGAAGCGCCAAGTGCTAGTGCCCTAGGAATAATGCGTGAAAATAAAAGTTGCAATTAATAAATAAGAGAATTCAATGTGAAGCGTGGTTGAATAAAAGTGCAAGTGAAAAGTGCCTGCAGCAGAAGCAAGAGTCACACACACACACACACACACACACACACACCACAGTCACACACACAGTGAAGCACACACAAAGAAAACGTCATATGCCAGAGGCAGGCTGTCGCTTGCCAAGCGAAGCACATTGACAGCAATAGCAACAGCAACAGCAACAGCAACATAAAGGCAGCAGGAGCAGCAGAAAGCATTTTGTGTATCCTATTTTGTGTGTGAGCGAGCGCGTGTCCATGTCCGTGTCCGTGTCCTTTGACAGAGCTACAGCCACAGCCACAGCAGTAGCAGTAGCGACAACAAAAGCAGCCAACGGTAGCAGCAACAACAACGGCAACGGGAACGGCAACGGCAACAACTAACCGTAGCACAGCAATTACGGCGTGCAGTTGCTATAATGATAGATTTCCAAATAAAATTGAGCAAATTATCGTGTAAAACGTGCCCCGGTTGGAAAGTCTAAAAATAACACAACGTCAACTCGAACTCGAAGTCAAAGTGGAACTCGAAGTCAGAAGTCGGAGTCGGAGACGTATTCAAAAACCCACAGGCGTCTGCCCAACTGACTTTAAATTATGCATGCACATTGATTTTCTGACGCGTCGACGTCGTTGCCGTTTTTACTGCTCCACTCATTGTCGTCAACAACAACAACAACAACATCGTCATCAGCAACATCATCAACAGCAAAGCAGCAGCAGCAGCAGCAACAGGAACACACTCGGCCCATTGGCAATCTCGTAAAGTCATTTCTCGCCCTGCGTTCAGCCCGCATCGCATGTTATCAACGGAACTGACGTCGACGGCGTTGTGGAATGCGAATTATCAGCGCACCAACGGCCTAACAAAAGGTGAGCAACAACAACAACAGAAGCAACAACAACAACAGTCATTAAATTAGGCACAAGCCACAAAATATTATGCATACGCATGATGTGCGCGCGCCCCCAGGACGTATGTGTAATATTCGGAGTCAAATGGCAAAATGTATCCAAAGATTCGCCCAAGATAGGAATCGTATAGAAAAAGTCGAAGAAGCTGAAAAAATGAATTGAAATACGTTCAATTAAAGCAAGGAATATTTTAATAAGAGTTTCTGCTGGGCTTACTTGCTAGAGAGACTACTAATAGAAATTAATTTTTCATAATATTAATAATTCTTTTCATCATTTATTCCTAATTAATTTATTAATCAATAGTAATTTAATTCATATAAACTTTGTTGTCCCCTGCATTGGCAAATAATTCATGAGGCAAACTCAAGTTGTCTAAAGCAGAATAATTTTTAGCTGTTATCGATCGATTAGGTCGCTCGAGTAAACAAGAAGTTTTACTAGTACGACTCGTAAATTTATTATAAATAAGCCCAAGCCAACTATTCAAATTCGAATACCACGGAGCAATTTAAGCAACAATTTTTTTTATATACTGGAAGGCGGTCGCCACATCGCTCTTTATTGACTTGGCTTTTCCTAGTAAAAGTTGAGCTAAATGAATTGCCGAGTTGTTAATCAGTTGCATTAAAGTTTAGCCACTAAATTTATTACGGGCGTGGAAAGTTCGCTAAGTACTTTAATGGCTAAGCCCTTAAACTTTCGTAATGCCCACTCAACAACATAATTTGTTTGTTTTCAGAGTGCGCAAACTGAGTGTGAGCTGCCGTGTTATAGTTGCCCTTTGTCGCCGCGCCATCGACATGGGCTAACTCAATTAAAGCGGCGTGAAGTACGTTCACAGCTCATTTGCTGCGCTTATTAACACTCGCACATGCACTCATTAACACCCACGCCCGCTTACAGGCTGCGCCGTGCCTTATTCAGTGCGCTCTGCCGAAGGAGGGCTGGCTGGCTGGCTGGCTGCTGTGCTGCGTCATTGCTGTGCCATTATATTTGCCTTTAATCTGATTTCAATTATAATTTCATTTAACAGCGCTAATGCGCTTTGGCACCCACTCGCAGCAGCCACTGTCCCTCCCAGCAGGCCATCCTCGTCCTGCCTCTGTGTCTTTTGCTGCCTATTTTCTTAGCGCCGTCCTGAATGCAATTTGTTTCGCCTACTGCTCCTTGGGCGCTGCTCCTCGCATGCGCCTTGGCCAGCGACGGCGGCAACTGCCACCGGAAATACAGTTATAAAATGTCAACAACAATGCAAACTCGGGCGAGCTTTACATTTCCGGTATGCAAGTTGCCCAATGACGGCGTTGACAACGCGTTTGCATATGTCGCTGCGAGTGTTCGTTGGCTTGCTGACGTTGGCATAACGATTTTACGACTTGATGTCATGCATTGAGCAACAACAACGCAATAACAGAAGCAATAACAATCACAACACCCACACACTCACACACACACACTCACTCTGACAAGTGTGCAATTGTGAATTTGATTAAGCATGCAATGGGGGCGAAAGTTTTCAGTTTATGGTTCCTATTAGGGGCTCAAATTGCATTAATTATACAAATTGTTGACACATTGTAAATAACCATGCAGCTCTGGCACATTTTTAACCAATAGAGTATAAGAGTCTTGGGAATTATCCTGACAGTTGCTAGCGGAATAATGCCAGGAATAGAGTTATTCCATATAAATGAAGCACATGATATCGAAATTATTGTTACGGATGAAAGGACTTAAAAGTTATACGTGATCCAATAACATCACATAGCCACACAGGTCTAGTCGTCTTGGCATCATTATTGGATATTAAAAAGAAATAATAAAATTCAAATGAAATCAATTTATTCTTCATTCTTTAACAGTTTTGCTCAAGACAACGCAATGTTAAACATACTTACAGCGGTGTGCACAACAATAGCAGTGCAGTAGATGCTAACAGAGATTCCAAGAATTTTTGCATATTCCTTTTCAGTTTGTTTTTTGACATTGTTTTCATAAGATGGAATATATCCATACGAAAAACTTCAGCTTATTTTTTTACTATATGCACTATTTTTACTAGAAACACAATGCCAAACATACCTCTATAAATATATAAATATATATAAATAAACTTATATAATTCAACTTTGGAATTGAATAAAAAAAAAAAGATAAAAGTTTCTTTCACATCTGCAGCTAGAATTCATTTCCTTCTTCTATCTTGTTTCCTCTTGCAGATGAGGTTTGTCTGTCGACGACATATGAAAAGTGCCCAACAGAAAGAGCGACAGCAACAACAACAGCAGTCACAGCAGCAGCAGCGGCAGCAGCAGCAGCAATGACCAAACAATTGACAACAACAACTGCAACAAATGCAGCGTCTAGCATCACACAAACGGCTAATTTGGCGCCCACGGTTATATCGCCCACAACAACAGGCGCAGCAGCAACAACAACAACAACAACTGCAGCAACTGCAACAACAAATGCTACCGCAACAACAGATGGAGCTGCGTCCGCAAGTGCTGAGACAATAAAGACTCAGACGCAGTCCAAAACAAAGGCCTCGGCAGCAGCTGCAGCAGCAGCAAAGACAGCAGCTGCATCAAGTGATGCCAGTGGCCGCTCTGCGGCTTTGGAACGTGCCTACGTCCACGATGTCTACGAGCACTGCGAGGAGCCGACGGGGCCAGTGCGACCGCGAGTGGCGCAGTTTCTGGGCAACCTGGAGCCGGGCTCGGTGGTCTGCGACGTAGGCTGCGGCAGCGGGCGCTACTTAACACAATGCAATCCCGCCATATGCACCATTGGCGTCGATCGCTGCTATCGCCTCAGCAAGGTGGCGCACGAGAAGGGCGGCGAGGTGAGTGAAGAGAGAGAGCAACTGCAATTGATGCGGGTAAATTAGTTGAAAGTGGGTCGCGCAGTTGAGTGGGGGTGTGGCCATGCACAATGGTTCATTTGTCCTCCTCTTATCTCTGTCCATCTCTTTTATATTCCTTGGCACACAGTTGACCCATTTCAGCCATGGCCAAGTAATCGCCTTTATTGCAGGGCATAAATTATGCTTATCATTTGAAATTATTTGCACATGTTCCCTCGGCTTTAGCCAGCGCCGAGCTTTAATGCCCCATAATTGCAATGGCCAACAATGGAGCCATAAAGCGAACAGCGTCTGGGTCATTAGAGAGCAACTAATAAAGTGCAGGCGTCTCTGGCGCAGTCGAGTGCATTCGAATCGATAACAAGTCCAACTGAGAATTGCCAACTGGAGACTCCCTGGCTCCACTCCACTCCCATAAATAGTTTGCCTCAGTTTGACAGTGGAAACCTCTTGATTTGGAATGCATTTAAATAATATTTGGCAATTCGCATGAATAATAATGATGAAAATAGTTGCTCAAACTAGTTTCGTATTAAATATTTCCTGCTTCAGCTAACTAATTTTAGAAATTCACGTTGGCTTTCATAACTGCAGCTGCTGTGCAGTTAGCTGGCTGCCGTTAAATGAATTTCCATTGTGTTCACTGGATGTTAAATATTATTGTTGCTCCGCTTGTTGTTGTTGCTGCGAAGTCCACGGCATTTCCGTTTTCTTTATAAGAGCGAACAATAAACTTGGCTCCCCAGCTGCCAGCTGCCGGCTGCCAGCTCCCCGAGGTATGCAATACTTTTTGCAATAATCTATTACACGCGCCTCGGTTCGCTTGGCTTCGCTTATTTATGGTGCCATTTGCAGGCAAGAAATGCCATTTACTCAGAAATGCATGCTATTCACCGCTCCACAATCATCCTGGCCGGGAGCTCCGTTCTAGCTCCCAGCCCTAGGCCTTGTTGAAGGCATTTTTCGCATTTAAATTGCATTCGCTGGCATTGCGTGGGGCCTGGAGCTCGCATGTAATGACGGCGAGGACAACAACGAGGACGTAGAAGCCGTCGCCCAGGGTTACAGTTCAATGGAATTGCAGGCGGCTAGGGCTGCCACCTTACGCCAACGCTAACCCAGGCGGCAGCAAAGTGCACACAATTTAGTCTAAATGGTTTCATTTATTTAATAACCAGCCCCATTGCCATTATCCCTCGCCAGGAGCCCTGTGCCATGTGCAACGTGTCTGTGATGGCTTGATTGCTACAATTGTTAAGTCCTTGACATTTCATTGTTATCCATTCGAGACAATTATCCTTTTGCTGCCATTATGAAAAATTACAAAATTGAGCCTTGTATTTGCTTGACAGTTTAATAAGCCTCTCTAGTGGCCCCCACACAATTGATTCGTCTAACAAATCGAGACACCCGATTAAATTTAATAATAATGGAATTCAAAATGCGCCAGCTGCAGAAGCCTTTCACTCGAAACTTCTACAGAAAAGAGTAATAGGCTTATTCGTGCATTAGCTTCCTTATAAATTCAAGTATTGCTAAGCAGAGGGTCAAGCGCAAAGTGTGTAGCCTGATCCCCTTCTAATACGGCCACGACTCCAGAGGGGCGTCTTTGTGTCGCTCTCCCCCCACAAAGCGGGCAAGTGGGTCGACAGGCTCCGTTTAGTAGTGTTCACGCCTCTCCTGAGCACGTCGGAGACGAAGTCAGCTAACAGTTCTGCTAGCTAAAGGATTACACAGCTTACTTAAATCCTTGAAAAAGTAAGAAATATAAAGTTACAGGCGGCCATAGGCGCCGCTAATACTTAATTGAAAAGCTTTTTCAAAGATTCAGGGCGCTCTTGTAAGGAGATGGAGATGAGAAATGTTAAAGCGAAGTAACTCAAATAGATTCCACATATTTTTTGCCCATTTTCTGCTGTTAAGTTCATTCTGGGCTTTTAATATTTAAGCCCGACATAGTCATGTCAACAGACTTATCTGCTTAACTACTTAAGGCAATCAAATAAATCGCTGAAAACCAATTGATATGACATATATATTTCTGCCTGCTGTGATACAGCCTTGGAGTCGCTTAAATTAAAATGTGTCGAATTCGACTTATTTTTAGTATGCAAAGTGTGCTAAATAAACCAAAATGCACAACATGGAAAAGGCATAAGCGACTCACGTGACCTGCATTCCAATGCAGTTTGATACTTTGATTGCAACTGTTACTGTTGCCATTTAAAAAAAAAGACTAAAAATAGAGATAAAAATGAAAACTATGTGAAAACCCAATTTAACTTCGACTGTATTTACATATATCTGCTGCTACTGCTGCTGCTGGTATAGAAAGTTTCAGTTGCTGTCAGGCAACTTTGATTTCAGAGCTCGTGCATGGCCTGATTTACTATAATTTTGTAAAGCAGAAACTGCCAAGTGGAGCAGGCTATGCAGCAGGCATTAAGCAAATAACACACACATACACACACACACACACACACACGCTCACACAGCCTGCAATCATAAATTTTGTTGCTGCCCGAAATGACGCATTGGAAGGAAACAAGTAACAGTGCTCTAGTCGGCACTACTCAACTAGCAGCTACCCTGAACTCTGCGAGAAACTGATATTCCCATCATCTATGCTTCCTGTATACAAACAATACACGCTTTGCTTACTGAGCAGTCATTGCATGAGCATATGTTATATATTATAGCAAAACTCTGCTGCTAGATGGACCTTCCTAATGATTGACTTTACTTCTATCCCATGGGACACTGACACATAAGTATATTGCTCGATATAATAGATTCAGCTTGTCCCTGATCATAATTATATATATTTTTATTTATATTGCAAGTCTCCTTCTGCCTGTCACATGCATTTCTACAAAGCCATTATACCCTGAATTCCCATTTGCGATGGGCTTAGGGTATGAGAACAGAAAGCTGCAAATAAAAAGGCGGCGCAGAAAAAAATATAAGGGAAAGGATGAACTAAGCCAATGCAATGAGAGACGTTGTCGTTTCTTCTTCTTCTTTCTCCTTTTGCTTTTCAGGCCAAATCTTTGAGCTTTGTGCCAGTCGACTGCTGTCGACCTGCCGCAGCCATCACGGCTTCCACCTGTTCTCTTCTTTTTCACGTTCACTGCGGTTCGTTTAAGCTCCACTTTAATAAGCTGCCAGCCAAAGGAGGCTAAAACAAATTTTTATATATTTAAAATTGTTTTTTTTTTTGTTTTTACTTTGCGCTGCAGCGTGGCTGTGCTTGGCCCCATTAGTGTGCAACGTGGCGTATGCGTAACATGTTTCACCTGCCGCTCGCAACACTAGGGCGGAGCTGCATTGAAAAGTTGTCAGCATAAATTCCTAAAGCGTAATGTGCACGACCAGTGTGACATTACACGCCCACAAAGAGAGTTGTGTGTGTGTTTTTGAAATATGGTAACTGCTATAAATACAATTTGTAAAGACCACAGAGAAATGTCAGCGCGTGCATTCATGACAGCGGAACATGTGTTTAAAAAGGAATGAAAATCGAAGGAAAAAAACACTTTCCACGAGGCAGGCTGGCTGCACAAAGCACTAAAGTCGAAAGCGAATGTGCGGCATTTTTATGTGCAGCTCTATACAAATGCCAGCGTTGCATAAACAACGCCCCGCCCACAAGTGGGCAGCGCAATGGACTTATTTTTTCGTGCTCTGCATAAATATTTATGTGTGTATTGTGCGGAGAGAAGCATAAAAGCCAGCCCGAAAGGATTATTGTGCTTTAATAAAGCGTTGATAATATATAGTCTGACTATTTCCGGCTATCAATTGGAATTGCAAGTTCACAGTATTCTAGGATTGCTTTCCCTAGCTCTGCTCCTGATGGCTTAAACTGTTGATGTTCTTAATGCTTATAGAATTTCAATGCGAGTCAAGCCACAAGCTCGACCAACATTCTATTTCATGGCAATATGAAAATCTTTGCTGTCCACAAACCATTTGCCGCTGCATTCGCACGTCCTCTGCGCCTGCAGTTGTCAGCTGTGAGAGCAAACACTTAACTTAATTGATATTTTGCTGCTAAAAAAAGAGAGGCGAAGCGTTTTGCCACAAGTTGAGCTGCAACGTCTGTTGCACGGGTCCTTGGATGACATGTCCAAGTACCTGGTCAGCTGCCGTTGTTGCAGATCCACAGCGCAAACACAGAGCAACGAGAGGCAGAGAACAGCTTTTCCGTTTCGCTCGGTGGGTCAAGGCTGTTGCAGTGGCACATCCAAGCAGGCCGAATGATATCTGGCATTATTGCAACATACAAATTATATTCGTGGCAGGCGCAACGGAAGTGGGGCGATATAAATGCACCACTTGGTGGTCCAAGCGAATCGACATTCTATATATATGTGCACGTACCCAAGGGGGGGGGGGGGGGAGTGAACAGCAATGCAACCACATTGGTATTAGTTTGGCAACATGTTCCATTAATTAATTTTGTGTAATCGATGTTAGTTTATTTTAAATACCATTTTACGAAATATTGCGAATAAATCGCTACATGATTGAGCTCCGATACGTGTGGAAATGTCAATTACATTACGCTCATCCACCTACGAATTCTATTTGTGAACGATTTGTTTATTTCCCTTTTGCGCAAAGTTAATTGACACTTTTAGCGCTGACCGTGACACGGGAATGAATATAAATGACGCATATCGCTATAGAAACAAGTGCGAGTCCTCGACTGTCGGCTGTCCTGACTACGATATACCCTGAACCCTGGGAAGAGCAGTTAATCTCTGCTTACTTCATTTACATAGAGACTACGTATGTGTACGCAATATAGGCATACTACGGGAACTTGATTATTGAATAATTCTGAGTTAAGTTAGCAAAGCGATATTTTTTTATAAGCATGTGTGAACTTGCCACAAGTTGAAATAGGCTGAGGTCCAATATACTAAATCTCTGTATTCACTACAAGCATTCATACAAGCATAAATTTAACACTAAAGAAAAGCGATATCAAATTAATGATTTTCATCGATATCAAGGAAACAGGATGAGTTATATAATATAAAAAGTATTATCTCCTACTGCTGTTGCTATTCATTCATAAAAAAGTGTCTCGCTTCTGTGGCTTAGGCGATCGTATGAGCGGACAGGCACTCAGACGGATCGACTGAGCTGGTTGTCCTGACCACGAAGATATTTACTTTATGGGACCTGCCACGCCTCTTGCTGCCTGTTACATACGTTTTCACAAATCCATTATACCCTACGTTCACTTTTTCAATGGGCTCAGAGTATAAAAATAAAATAAACAACACACACACGCTTACACACCCACACCCACACTGACACAGCACGCACACACACCTTCCCATGTAGTTGGGTAAGGTCAGTTTACTGGAACACATTTTTTAAACGAACTTTTTCAATTGGAACGAGCCAAAACAAGACCAACTCAATGCAGATGGGCTAACCGAGCACCACATGTAAGCGCTTGAGTATGTGTGTGTGTGTGTGTGAGCGTGCGTGTGTGTGTGAGAGTCTGTGGGCTTGTGCTGGCACTTCAAAGGCAAATTGAGTAAACCAACTAACAATTTTCATGGGGCGAGCGTGTTAACTTCGTTTTCGCCCGTCTGAACAGAAATTCAGTTAATTGCAAACTCTTGTTGCCTACCGAAAACTTGCAGCTACAATTTTTGCAAATATGCAAAATGCACTTAAGAGTTCTCTATGAAAATGCAGAATTTGTTTTCATTAAGTTTCTAATTACGCTTTGTGGCAAAGTTTCAAATAGATTCAAGCTTAGCCCAGCTCATATATGAGGACTATTTAATGCGGTCATAGTTACTTGCTTCTTAAGTTACAATTACAATTAATTATAAATATAGATATATGATCTGTAGAATATCGAAACAAAAAGTTCAGGAATTTAAATTAAATTTTCAAAAGAATATAGATTTCATCGCAAGCATATTTTGTGATACTAAATACGCATTGAAATTGACAGATTGATAATATTTGAAAGTAATAAAAATAATTGGAAATAAACTAGGATTCAACTTTCAATGAATCGAAGCTTTAAAGTTTAATTTCCTTTGCGGTCTGCAGCTAAAATTCTAGACTGCAAAATGCTTTGCAGCCTTGAGCTTAGCCACAGGAAGGCTAACTATAAATGCAAAGCCTTAACATTCTTCTTAGCCTTTGGAGTTTATTGCATTTGCAGTGGCTCACAGGCTTGCGTATTGCGCAACGTAAATGCTTTACGCTTCTTCGCCAACATTCTCAAGTGAAATTAATAAAAGAAACTATAAAAATGCAGCAGCAGCAGCAGCTCAGGAATTCCTTTGGCTGGTTTCTTAAGCAACGGTCAGCTTTGCTTGGCAGCAGTTATGCAGCCGCAGTTGTTGCTGCAGCGTAGGCGGTGGAGGCACTGGTTACCCGGGGGATCAGTAACGGGAATGACGGGGAGGCTGCTTGCCTCGCCTTTTGCGTAATTTAATTGGCCGAGCTGCCTGCGGCGTGCCGCAACTTTGACTCGCATGTCCCCCGGGCACTGAGTTATTCGTAATCGCATTGTGCTCCTTGGCCCACAGGTGACGCTGTGCGACAATCTGGAGCTGCCGTTTCGCGACGATAGCTTCGACGCGGTGCTCTCGCTGGCTGTGGTGCACCACTTTGCCACCACGGAGCGTCGGGTGAGAGCGCTGAGGGAGCTAGCCCGCATTCTGCGCGTGGGCGGACGCGTGGTAATTACCGTGTGGGCACTGGAGCAGCGCCATCGACGCTTCGAGTCGCAAGATGTGCTGATACCCTGGCAGCCGCCCAAGAACCGCACCTACTCCCACTCCTACTCCGACGAGGAAGACGACGGAGACTTCTTGCCGCCCTATCACGCATACACGGAGGACTCCACCAACTCGAGTCGCTCAGCGGGCGACGGCGACAGCTCAAGCCTCAGCTCATCTTCGCCCGGCGAGTCCTGCTACAGCTTCGTGCGGCGCGCCATACAGGTGAGTCGAGCCGCAGATTCCGATCTGCTCGGGCACATCTAATTCATCTTCGCTTGCAGAAATTGGCTGGAGGACGTCGTCATGCTTGGTTCCTGGACTCCTGGACCTCCAAGGACACCAAGAACGACAGCAGCCTGGACTACGAGGATGCCAAGGATCTGCCCATTGAGCTGCGCCGCCTCGAAGACTTTGAGGACTTTCCCGACCCGCCACTCTCCGCCGGCCTCAAGTCCCGCAGCTTGAGCAGCATCCTGCAGCCGCCGCCACGCCAAATTGTGCGCTCACGCTCCAGCGTGCCCAGTCTGGGTGGGCCTCTGGTGCCCGGCGAGACCCAAGCCAGTGCCGCAGCGGCTCTGCTGAGCAACGCGCCCGATGCCCAGATGCAGCTCAACGGTCGCCACTCGCCCACGGCCACCGTCAGCGCGGGCAGCACCCTGAGCCGCCGGCCCAAGCTTATCAAGCAGAAGCAGTCGCTGTGCGAGGACGACCTCTCGCAGCTGGGAGAGCCGGCGCCTGATGCCGACGCCACCTTCCAAATGCTCAGCAGCTACAACGGCGCCAACGGATCTGTCAGCAGTAGCCTCTACACGCGCCCGGCCAACTCGAAGCCGCCCGTCTCCGCCTCTGCGACATCAGCTCCGGCGACTGGGGCGGCGCCTGCCTCCAACCTGCCCAGCTTCCTACGCAAGCAGAGCTCGCTGAACGAGGAGCTGATGACGGGCAACCGACTGCGTGACAAGGAGCGGGTGCGCAAGCGCATCCAGAAGCAGACCTCGCTGAACGAGGCCTTCCTGTGCCGCTCGGCCATGTTCTCCAAGCGGCTGCAGGTCATACGCGAGGGCCTCACCACCAAGCTGAAGAGCTCGACGGGCAGCTTGGAGCGCGTGACTAAGACGGGCATCACGAAGCTCATGCAGAACATCAAGATCACGCCCACCAGCCAGACGTCGGCCAGCGCGCCCGGCAATCCGCAGCAGGCGAACAACAACAACAAGCAGCCCACGACTCCCAACTCACAGACCCTCCAGCAGCAGCATCAGCACCACCACCACCATCACCATCACCACCATGCGGGCAACGCGGGCAGCCTGTTCCCTCCACATCTGCTGCTCGCGAACACGGCAGTTGGCCCAGTCAGCTACTGCACCATCGTGGACTGCAGTGCGCCCAACATCTGCCGCTGCAGCGCCTACCAGCAGGACTGCGCGGCCTGCGCCGAGAGCGAGCAGGGCAACGCGCGGCGGCACTCGCGCGAGTCCGGCTCCGACTCGTCGAAGGACAGCAGCCTGCAGTCGGACACGAGCATTGAGTCGGAGGACAGCTTCGCCTCGGTCATCTTCATACCCAAGCCGGAGCAGCATCAGCAGCAGCTCAACTACCAGCAGCAGCATCAGAACTCGAACTCTAGCTCGAGCAACTCCAGCTCCAGCAATGGAAATGCCCAGGCGACTCTGGCAGCTGCGACTGGCGCAGGCGCAGCTGCCCCGTCCGGCTGCTTGGCTCGCCTGCCGCCCACACACTCCGTGCCAACGTCGCCGCTGGTCATGCCCTGCCCGCCGACACCCGCCCACTCGCCAGCCGCCATCCAGGGCACGGTCACCTCGCCGCCCCAGACGATGGCCGCTGTGACGGCAGCGATGGCCATCCTAACGCCCGTCGGCCAGGCCAAGCCGGCGCGCTTCAACTTTGATGAGGCGCACATCAAGCAGCAGCAGCAGCAAGTGCAGGAGCAGCAGCAGCAGCAGCCACCGATACCGAAGATCACGCGCCAGGCCATACGGGAAATGCCGCCCATACCCAAGTTCCGCAAGCAGCAGTCGCTGCAGCTGCAGCGCCAGAGCTTTCCCATAGTGCGACGGGCGTCCGGCTCTGGTGCGGCGAGCAGCAGCAGCACCAGCGCCACCAAGCTGCTCTCGCTGGAGCTGTTCAATCCGGCCACCGACGACCTGGACAGCGACTCCAGCGAGCCCTCCTCGCCGGACTCCGTTGACAGTGTGATCAGTGCGCCGCGCTCGGCCCAGCTGCTCTCGGCGCCGAGCACGGGCACCGGCAAGTCCAGCGACGAGTCGGAGCCGGCGGTTCCCCAGCTCGTGACGATCGACCAGCAGCAGTACCAGAACGGGGAGCTGCAGATCAACAGTGCCACGCCCAACGAAAACGACATCATCCTCAATGCGGACAGCGCGCCGCTGCTGCCAAAGCAGCGCGAGGCTGGCCAGGCACAGGCCCAGCAGCCGCACGACTGCGCCGAGTTCGCTGAGCAGCTGACGGCGCAGCTGCAGCGCGAACTGGACGACAAGAGCAATCGCGCCGAGTGTCGCAGCCTGGACAGCATTGGTGATATAGGCGAGTACTTGAGCGGCGGCAGCGCGGGCAGCGGCTCCAAGAAGCGCTCCAACGGCGACTTGAGTGCTCTGCGGGATGAGCTGCGCGAGCGTCGTCTGATGCTGGCCAATCTGTCGACCCAGCCCAGCTTGCAGCAGTCGCCCATATCGTCGTCCACCTCGTCGCTGTCATCCCAGACGCGCAGCTTCACCATACACGAGGAGCAGGAGGGCGAGGAGGAGGAGGACGAGGAAAACGAGCGCAGCTACACCCTGGGCATCTACGAGCACTGCAAGATCTCCAAGTTTAAATACAAACGCAATCGCCACTACAATCTCAATCCGGAGACGGCCTACTTGCTGCAGGACGATGGCGACAGCGACGTGCGCGATGATGAAGATGGTGAGTAGTCAGCTGACTATAGATTTGGTACTCCAAGCTATAATCCAATTGGTTCTTGCCCTGCAGCCATACCCGAAGAGGATGAGGATGCCGAGGCGCTGGAGGCGCGTGGCGGCGATCAGCTGGGCGAGGGCATGCACGAGTACGGGCAGCGCAGGCGCAACTTCAGCGCCATCAAGTCGGTGACCTCCAGTGCGTCCAGCTCCACGGAGACGCCGCCCGCGCAACAGCCGACGCAGCAGCAGTCGCCGCAGCAGCGCACCTCCACCGAGTCGCTGGAGCACTCGAATAGCTCAAACACCTCGCTGGACAGCCCCTCGCAGGGCGGCTCCACCACCCATCATCGCTACTACCACGTGTTCCGCGAGGGCGAGCTGGACGCGCTGATCAATCACCACGTGGCCAGCCTGCACATTGTCAGCTCCTACTACGAGCGCGCTAGCTGGTGCGTTGTGGCCGAGAAGGTGCAGGTGTGGACGATCTAAGTTAGGAACCTAAGGATAATATAAAATAAAAAACAAAAAGTACATACATATATATATAGATATTTATAATGAAAAAAGTGTAATTGGAAAACCCAAAAAGTCTCTGAAGCCCCCAAAGGAATTGTTAAATTTAGTCTTTATTTCTAGTTGAGAGAACGCAAAATTCTAGCACTAAATTTTAAGTACTCGTAACGACTCTGCTTAGGGTTGCCAGGCCTGCTCAACGGCAGGGCTGCCGCACTGCATTGAAATTGAATTTCAAGTAAACCGCTTAGTTCTTAAGCTAAAATCGAAAAACGAAACAACGCAAATTACGAACATGAAAAGTATTGTATCAAAACTAAAGGAATCTAACGATATACACACGGATCATTTACAACGACTATCATCATATTTCACTTACCATCTCGCGAATTGGGAGTATTTTCTAAAAGCCATTTTATTTCACACACCCATAGATATACGAATAATAACAGTTATAGAGACATTCTATCTAGGAGTTACTTAACCCGCAAATCAAATAGGAGAAAAGGCAAAAACCATATCTAAGCGTCTATATATACCAAGGCTTTATACACAAAACAAAATAAAAACCAATGTTGACAAAGACCGCAATCAATCTAGCCACATATACACCAATTAAATGCAAATGAAAATCAATACGTAAGTTTTCTAATATCAATAACTGCATTTACCAATATTCAATGCAAAACTAATCAAAAGGGAAAAGCTGCAGAAATATACTCGTATACATAGATTTTGCAAAGCTCACAACAATAATTGTATAACAATTGCAATAATTTTTTGTAACTTTCCAACTTTGATATTTACGTAGCACATATTTGTTTCAATCAAAGCAAAAAAAAAAAAAAAGAAAAAAGAAGAGAAATAAAAGAAAATCAGCAATTTAAGCGAAACACTTCCCAAACGGCCAACAGACCCGAACATATGAAAGATTAAATAATAACGATATGTCAATAACTCTTTTTTGTTATCTAAGGCGCTGTTATTTCAAAAATAACGCAAGTTTTCAATATGTATATTTCGACTGTACATGAGTTTTTTAGATAGCTAAACTAAACTTTATACCGTAAAATATTAGAAAATGAAGAGTTGAAAGATTAAATTAGAATGCCACTTCGAGACACTATGAAGTCGATTTATAATTACGTATATACGCTCGATATGCTGAATATGTATTTACACAATATTATAGTATATACATAATTAGTATTATGTAACTCGAAAATACGTATTATGTATTTGCACGACCCACACAGAGATAGACACAACAGCTGCAAAAAAAGTAACATACACTACCAGACAAATTCAATAAATTAAAAACAAAAAACAATTTGTTATGCTTAAAATGGAACATATAATAAACTACAACTATCAATACTTACAACTGAAAACTTTCGCTTCTGCCTAAATAAATATCGTAACGTACTTTTTGAATTGAAATATGTTGCAGGTATGGCAACACTTTTATAGATTGGCAGCACTGTAATTCGATAAGCTAATTTATCGAAAATACTCGATATTTGCCGTCTTCTTCTGTTTCTGTAATGTAATATATTTTCGCATATATTATATTATCTTATTACAAAACATGGTGCTTTAAAATATTTACTGCCATATTTACTGGCTCTGGCTTCATTGCTAAATTTGAATTCATTGCGCGCAAATACCAGTACGAGTCCATAAGTATCGATACCACTAATCGTCAATCAGCAGCATGTTTATTGCTGCGTAGGTCAACTTTTTGGCACATAAACATGGCAGGTGTGACGTCACACACAAAAAGTTACTCGCTGCATTGCTCACTTAAAAGCACTTTTAACAGCTAAACGGTGCTCTTTAAAATAATTGGCGTAACAATTTAAAGCTCTTCTTACTCATGGAACTGCATTAATACATATTTATTTGAATTGCATCTTGGCAGATCAGACGCAGAGAGAACATTCGGATTCTCGACGCAATGCAACCTCTTTTTCCACTAGCGCCCACACATACGCAGCTCTCTTTCAATGCAACCTCGACCATCGTTTTAACATCTTTGAAGTGCAGAATTTCGTCGTATTTAAATTAAATAAAATGCAGTGAAAAGGGAATAAAAACTGTGAAATCAACGCAAAATGGCTACCCAGAAGCCTGGAGAGTGGGCGACTGGTCTCCTGACCAGATTCGAAGACCAGGCAAGTGTTTTACAGCATTTTCAATATGTTGCGTCGCACTGCCCACGAGCAGAGTGAAAAAATGTACCTGCTGCTGGCGTTGTTTTGGTGTGGGTGTGGGTGTCGGGTCCAGGGGGTGGGGCATGGGCGGCCGCGGGGCCGGCGAGGCTTCATTCATGAAATGCCGAGCTCCGATTTGTTGAATGAAGTGTCGTGCCGAGACCTACGAGTCCGTTAACGAATAGTTTGCAGTTCGCTAATAAAGTTAAAAATTGTAAATATTGAAATACTGAACATATATTCAAATAAATAAAATTTAAATATATTTAAATAAAAATAAAATAAAGAAGTGGTTCGACCTTGAGTGCGGATTCTGTAAATACTATTAATTAATTTTGTTTCATCTGCAGCTGCCAAGCAAAATCGGAGCATATGGCACCCAGGCGCGCATGAGCCAGGACCAGTTGGTGGCCTGCCTCATACACATCTCTCGGTATCGCTTCTCTCTGGTCATCTCCGGGCTGACAAAAATGCTGCAGCGCGTCAACGAGGCAAGTATTAGCTTACAGCCATATAAATAAACAAAGACAATACTAATTACATATAATTACAGGCGCTACAAAGTCGTCATGAGCCGGAACGCTGCTACTTTGAATCTCTGGTCATAATACTGACCACACTGGAGCGTTGCCTAACCAATCAGACGAAAGATACGGCGCGATTCGAGGAGGCCATGAATGTTAAACTCTTGCTGCGCGAAATTTCACAGTTTGTCGACGTGCAGAGCGATAATAATCCAAATGCCGCTCAGTTGAAGGCACTCGCCTCCAAGGTGCTATTTGCACTGTCCCAGAATCACTTCTCGGCTGTCTTCAACCGCATATCAGCGCGCATACAGGAGCTAACATCGTGCTCCGAGGAGAATCCCGATTACAACGACATTGAATTGATACAGCACATTGACATGGACATGATCAAGCTGACCAAACTGCTGCAAGGTATACCCGTGCCGCTATTACGTTCGAATCGTTATTAATTTATTAATCCTCTGCAGAAACAATTACCAAATTTCGATCAAAGCGCGCACCGCCGCTCATCTTACTCTACTCTTTAGAGAAAGCTATTTGGAATTGGATCGAGTATCACCCACAGGAATTTCAGGACTTGCAGCGCGGCACTAATCGCGATATATCAACGTGAGCTACAAAGAATGTTCAGTAATGAAATTCTGTTATTAAACATTTTACATTTCAGCTGCTGGGAGCCACTGTTGGACTTCGTGGAGTACTTCAAAACTGAGAACAAAAAGAGCAAAACCCTAGTCTGGCCGCTGCAAATGCTGTTGCTCATACTAAATCCCTCCAGCCTGGAGGCCACTGTCAACGAGCTGCAACAGTCGGAGAAGGAGAAGGAAAAGGAGAAGGTGCCCTCGAAGTCCACACAGTCCACGTCACGCGACAAAGACTTCTCGGCCAGGCAATTCATTGAGAGCATCAAGCGTGGGCTGGGCCCACACTCGCCCTCAAAGCAAGTGACTGAATCTTCGGCCATAGCTTGCGTAAAGCTCTGCAAGGCATCAACGTACATCAACATCAATGACTCCAACAATGTCGTCTTCAAATTGGTGCAATATTTCATCAACGATCTTAAGGCGCTGCTCTTCAATCCTGTGAAGCCCTTTTCACGCGGCCAGGGCTATAACTATGCAGATATCGAACTCATGATTGACTGCTGGGTCTCGTGCTTCCGCATCAGCCCACACAACATAGAGGCTCTGAAAGTGTGCTTGAATCTCTCTTCTCCACAGGCCTATCACTTCGTCATTGTCTGCTCTTTGTTGCGGTGAGTGAAAGAAAAGTGAAATTAAAAGCACATTTAAATATTTATATACACAACAAAAATTTACAGCCTGGCGCACATTTATGTGGACTTTCGACTACAAAACAAGAATCCCTTTCGCATCGTCAACCAGCCGCGTCTTCCCTGGTGGCCACAGACCGAGGTCGTGCACTATCGCTCCGCTGAGCTACGCGCTCTCTTCACGGATACACTGAATAAGGCCACTCAAGGCTATATAGCGCACACACCACTACGCTACATAACGTCTTTAACGCTCAAGTCCAAGGACACACAGAAAGGTCTGACACGCTCCGAGGAGGGACCAGCTCATAAGATGCTACTGCTGCTATTAGTGCGCCTCATACATGCGGATCCCACGCTGCTCTTAAATGTAATCACAGCCACAAATTATGTAAAACTCAACTAAATTTCAATATCATCTTTTACAGACGCAGGGTAAAGTGGCGCACGAAGTGCAAAGCTCAACGCTGGAGCTTATTAATGGCCTGGTAAGCCTAGTGCATCAAACGACCTTGCCGGATGTGGCTCAAGAAGCCATGGAAGCTTTACTTGCACTGCATGCCCCTGAAAAAATCGAAGTCTGGAATCCAGAGGCACCTATCAACACGTTTTGGGATGTCAGCTCACAGGTCCTCTTCTCCATCTCCCAGAAGCTTATACAGCATCAGATTGCCAACTATACGGACGTACTTAAGTGGCTGCGTGAAATACTCATCTGCCGCAACACTTTTCTCCAGCGGCACAAAGACTACGCCCATGTGGGTAGCCAGATTGCCATATGCAAGCAGGCGCATATTAAAATGGAAGTGGTGTTTTTTATGTATTTGTGGAGCGTGGATCTGGATGCGGTTGTAACATCACTTTCGTGTTTTGGCTTGCTCTGTGAGGAGGCGGAGATCTGCTGCAGCTCCGATGAGCTAACAGTGGGCTTCATCATGCCCAACTATCACATCTACCAGGAGCTAGCACAACTCTCTTCATGTGAGATATATAAGATTTATAAATTAGTGTATATTTATAAAATCGTATATAAATTTCAGCCGCCACGGATACGCGTATTTGCTTCTTTGAGAACAGTCATGGCAACGTGAGCCGTGTGAAGCTTCAGAAGCGCATTATGCCATTACTGCGCAAGATCGAGCACTGTGTGCACGGTGTTCAACCCGCCTGGGAGGAAACCTTTCGCAACTGGGAGGTGCTGAGCAAGGTGCTACAGACTCATCCCAAAGTTAAGACCGAGGATGCGCAAGCAGAGGTGTTTCATCGCGGCATGGGCAAGCGTAGAGCCAGCCACCAAAGCTCCGAGCATGATCTAGAGGAGCAAATCACCGAATGGGCCAATATGACCTGGTTTTTGCTGGCCTTGGGCGGTGTTTGCCTGCAGAAACGCAACAGTAGTCGTCAGCTTTTGTTGCAGCAATCGCAAAACAACTCATCGGTGACATCCCTGGCACAGGCCTCTCTCTACTCCAGTTCCACCAGCTCAGGCCATGGATCACTACATCCCAGCACGGTCTCTTTGTCCACCATACCACCAGCGCCGCCACAGGATGTCAGCTACTGCCCGGTTACACAGTGCGTATAAAATGAAAATAATTATTTAAACGTTATTTCGTCATTCCTACCTCCTTCAGGTTCATTGGGCAACTGCTACGTCTTTTGGTCTGCACCAATGAGAAAGTTGGCCTACATATACAAAAAAATGTGAAGGAACTAGTGGGAGAGGAAATGTCGACGCAACTGTATCCCATACTCTTTGACCAAATCAGAGCTATAGTGGAAAAGTTCTTCGATCAACAGGGTCAGGTTAACGTGAATGTTACAGATATAAACACGCAGTTCATCGAGCATACAATTTTCATAATGAAATCCATTCTGGATCCCAAAGCAAGTAAGGATCTGAACAATGAACAGCCGTCGCCATCAGAGCATTTGGGAGTCACAAGCATTGAAGGCATGATGTTGGGAATTGTACGCTATGTGCGGCACCTGGATATGAATGTCTATGCGATACGCATAAAAACAAAGCTATGTCAACTAGTGGAGGTCATGATGAAGCGACGCGACGATTTAGCCTTCCGACAAGAGATGAAGTTCCGCAATAAGCTCGTTGAGTATCTGACAGATTGGGTAATGGGAACCTCGCATCAAATAGCGCCGCCTAGCTCTACAGATGCTTCTCTACTCACCAATACTTCGCTTATCTTTCGGGATCTCGACCAGGCTTGCATGGAGGCAGTGGCAGCTCTGCTACGTGGTCTCCCGCTTCAGCCTGAGGAGTCGGATCGGGGCGATCTTATGGATGCAAAGAGCGCACTGTTCTTAAAGTACTTTACACTATTCATGAATCTCCTAAATGATTGTATTGACAGCTCCGAGGCCGAAAAGGAACTTAATAATACGCCCCTTCTACCGCCGCGCCCACGCATGGCAGCTGGCAAATTAACTGCTCTTCGGAACGCCACTATACAAGCCATGTCCAATCTGCTGGGAGCCAACATTGACTCGGGCCTAATGCACTCCATCGACCTGGGCTACAATCCAGACTTGCAAACACGCGCCGCTTTCATGGAAGTGCTCACCCAGATTCTACAACAAGGCACAGAGTTTGACACACTAGCTGAGACGGTGCTGGCCGATCGGTTCGAGCAACTTGTTCAGCTGGTGACCATGATTAGTGACAAGGGCGAGTTACCCATTGCCATGGCACTAGCCAATGTGGTGACCACCGCGCAAATGGACGAGCTCGCTCGTGTTCTGGTCACGTTGTTCGATGCCAAGCATTTGCTCTCGCCTCTGCTGTGGAATATGTTTTATCGCGAGGTCGAAGTCTCGGACTGCATGCAGACGCTTTTCCGAGGCAATTCCTTGGGCAGTAAGATTATGGCATTCTGCTTTAAGATTTATGGAGCAAGCTATCTGCAAATGCTACTGGAGCCACTCATCCGACCCCTGCTAGACGATGAAGAGGAGATCTGCTTTGAGGTGGATCCAGCTCGACTAGAACCAACTGATGATATCGAGGAGCACCGTAACAATTTGATTGCTCTCACCCAGAAAGTATTCGACGCCATTATCAACTCCTCGGATCGATTTCCGCCGCAGCTACGTTCCATGTGCCACTGCTTGTACCAAGTGCTAAGCAAACGATTTCCAAACCTGTTACAAAACAACATTGGTGCCGTTGGCACAGTCATCTTTCTACGCTTCATCAATCCAGCCATAGGTAAGTTGCAACATTTAACTGTCCCATTAATCGTCGTTCATTAATCAATAATTCCTTTATTGCAGTCTCTCCGCAGGAGCTAGGCATTGTGGGCAAACAGGTGCCGAGTTCGGCCAAACGAGGTCTTATGCTGATGTCCAAAATACTGCAGAATATTGCTAACCATGTGGAGTTCTCCAAAGAGCAGCACATGCTTTGCTTTAACGACTTCCTGCGGGATCACTTCGAAGCTGGCAGACGCTTCTTTATACAAATCGCCTCCGATTGCGAGACCGTGGACCAAACGTCGCACAGCATGAGTTTTATTTCAGATGCCAATGTGCTGGCGCTGCATCGATTATTATGGACTCATCAGGAGAAGATCGGCGACTATTTGTCCAGCAGTCGAGATCACAAAGCCGTTGGCAGACGGCCCTTTGACAAGATGGCCACGCTCTTGGCTTATTTGGGTCCACCGGAGCACAAGCCCGTCGACTCCCATATGATGTTCAGCTCGTATGCACGCTGGAGCTCTATTGATATGTCATCTACGAATTTCGAGGAAATTATGGTCAAGCATCAAATGCACGAAAAGGATGAGTTTAAAACGGTGAAGTCCATGAACATCTTCTATCAAGCTGGCACCAGCAAATCGGGCTATCCGGTGTTTTACTACATAGCTAGGCGATACAAGTAAGTGTGAGAGGATGTCGTGATGAGTGCAATGTATTAATAATTCCTTTATTTTACAGAATTGGGGAAACAAATGGGGACCTGTTGATTTACCATGTCATACTGACACTGAAGCCGTTCTGTCACTCCCCCTTCGAGGTGGTGATTGACTTTACGCACACCTGCTCCGACAACCGCTTCCGCACCGAGTTCTTGCAGAAGTGGTTCTATGTGCTGCCCACCGTGGCTTACGACAATGTCCACGCGGTCTACATCTGCAATTGCAATTCATGGGTGCGCGAGTACACGAAATTCCACGATCGTATTCTAGCACCGCTGAAGGGCAATCGCAAGCTAATGTTCCTCGAGTCACCGAACAAACTTTGCGATTATATTGATGTTGAGCAGCAGAAGATGCCTGGCGCCACACTGTCACTGGACGAAGACCTGAAGGTATTTGGCAATGCTCTAAAGCTCAGCCACAAAGACACTAAAGTGGCCATTAAAGTTGGTCCCACGGCACTGCAGATTACCTCGGCTGAAAAGACTAAGGTATTGGCGCACTCGGTGCTGCTCAACGACGTTTATTATGCCTCTGAGATTGAGGAAGTTTGTCTGGTGGATGATAACCAGTTCACCCTGTCCATAACCAACGAAAGTGGCCAACTGAGCTTCATTCACAATGACTGCGACAACATTGTCCAGGCTATCATACACATTCGGAATCGCTGGGAGCTTAGCCAGCCGGACTCGGTCACAGTGCATCAGAAGATACGACCCAAGGATGTGCCTGGCACTTTACTCAACATGGCGCTGCTTAATCTGGGCTCCTGTGACCCCAATCTGCGCACAGCTGCCTACAATTTGCTGTGTGCGCTGACCGCCACTTTTGACCTGAAGATTGAAGGACAGTTGCTAGAGACGCAGGGACTGTGCATACCCTCCAACAACACCATCTTTATCAAGTCCGTCAGCGAGAAATTGGCCACCAATGAGCCACATCTGACGCTCGAGTTTCTTGAGGAGTCCATACAGGGCTTCCAGCGAAGCACCATTGAACTGAAGCATTTGTGCTTGGAGTACATGACGCCCTGGCTGAAGAATCTAACCAAGTTCTGCAAGTCCAATGACGACGCGAAGAAACTAAAGGTCTCACAGATCTTGGACAAGCTCATCTGCTTGACGATCGACCAGAAGGAAATGTATCCCTCGGTGCAGGCCAAGATCTGGGGCTCCATTGGCCAGATTCCGGAGCTCATTGACATGGTGTTGGACAACTTCTTGCACAAGTCGATTACCTATGGCCTAGGCTCGCCGCAGGTGGAGATCATGGCCGATACAGCCGTGGCATTGGCCTCAGCCAATGTCCAATTGGTGTCCAAGAAGGTTATCACACGCATGTGCCGCGTCATGGACAAATCTTGCACGAATCCCACCCAATATCTGGAACAGCACATGATGTGGGATGACATTGCCATACTGGGACGATACCTACTTATGTTATCCTTTAATAACTGCCTGGATGTCGCCACTTCCGTGCCATATCTCTTCCACACCATCACCTTCCTGGTCTGCTCTGGCTCGCTGTCCATGCGCGCCTCAACCCATGGGCTGGTCATCAATATTATACACTCGCTATGCACCTGCACCAATCCCTCGTTTGGAGAGGAGGCTCAGCGCGTACTCCGCCTCTCACTCGATGAATTCTCGCTGCCCAAATTCTATCTGCTCTTCGGCATTAGCAAAGTCAAGTCGGCCGCTGTCACAGCCTTCCGCTCCAGCTGTCGCCACCCAACAGACAAGTGGTTGGGCAACGAACGCGTTACTCAACCGTTGCCGGCGGATCGTGAGCGCCTGTCGCTGCCATCGCTGGAGGTCATCACTGACGCTCTTCTGGAAATCATGGAGGCTTGCATGCGCGACGTGCCCGACTGCGAGTGGCTGCACACCTGGACGTCTTTGGCGCGCAGTTTCGCCTTCTGCTATAATCCAGCTCTGCAACCTCGCGCTCTGATTGTTTACGGCTGCATTAGTAAGAGCGTCACGGATCACGAAGTTAAGCAACTGCTGCGCATACTAGTCAAGGCGCTGGAGTCCTTCAATGACCTAATATTGATTGAGGCTTTGGTTATGTGCCTCACGCGCATCCAACCGCTACTGCGTCCCGAATCGCCCATACATCGAGCCCTCTTCTGGGTGGCTATCTCAGTGCTGCAGCTGGACGAGATTACGCTCTATGGCGCTGGCCTGGCGCTGCTCGAACAGAATTTGCACACACTCAAGTCACAGGGCTGCTTCGACAAGAAGGAAACCATAGCTGAGGTCATGATGAAAACGCGCGAGAAGCTCGAGTGGCACTTCAAGCAACTGGATCACGCCGTGGGCTTGTCTTTTCGCAGCAACTTCCATTTTGCTCTAGTCGGACATCTTATTAAGGTGAGTCGCGCATGCTTTAAGATTGAAACTAATATATGAATCAGTTAATAATGTTTTTCTTTTTAGGGCTTTCGTCATCCAACGCCCACCACAGTTTCGCGTACATCTCGTGTGCTGACTATGCTCTTGGGCATTATAGCTAAGCCACTGCATCGCGACAAATTCGAGGTGACTCCGGACAGCGTAGCCTATCTAACAGCTCTCGTGGCTGTCTCCGAGGAGGTGCGCTCTCGCTGTCACGTGAAGCACGCGTTGCCCCGGTGGCCCGCCGACCTAAGTGGAGGCAGTGAGAGTGGCGAAGGCAATGGCATGCCGACTGTAAGTGCATAAAAACGAAAAGTAAACCAAGTTTCAACACTGCCCACTTTTGTATATAACCTTGAGTCTTAAATTAATTAATTCGTCTAATATTTCAGATCGGCCAACCATTGTCACGACGACAGAAGAGCTGGGACATACTCGACCAGTCAGCTCTGCAGTTCGCGCGGCATCATAAGGTACCAACCCTACAGGTAAGCTGATTGAGTATAGTCTATCTGACTCTCCTGTGTATACTATATTTGAATCAAACTGTTGTACAAAAGTTGTTATAACCATTTGCTATAGTAACTTTTGGCTATCCACTTGTTATATTGAGACTACTATTATGTATACATCCCTATTATCAATCTAAATCTCGAACTCAGCCTTTGCATAACTAATTAATTAATCGTTCAATGACATTTTTTTCTTATCTCTTTTTATGTTGTTAAAAAATTACCGTAACATACATTTATCACAAACGTAACTCGTATATACTATAAATATACTACTATATATGCCTGCTGACTCTTCCATCTAATTGGTGCTTGTAACTCTCATCAATATACTTATTTATACCTACCTACATATACTACTCGTAATTGCCACTACTACTACTACGCATGAACATGGCTTTTGATTTACGTTTGATTTGGTTAACAACATCATCAACAACAACAACCAACACATCGAAAACATTAACAACTAAACAACAACAACAACAACATCAAAAACATTAACAATACAACAACAACAAATACTGTGCAACACAATCGTAGAATGCGCGAGTTTTATTCAAAACTCAACGCTCATTTTCGGTACCAACCACCAAGGATCCGAATAATGCGAGCGGCATCGAAGAACGTCAGGTATTGCCCAACTAAACTCTCTCTCTCTCTCTCTCTCTCTCTCTCTCTTTTACTAGACTTTTAGACTATCCACTAATACCTAAACTTATGCGCCAACAAACCCCATCAAATACTAAATAGACGTTCTACTGTAATTTCATATAATTTCCTCGCATGACTGCTTGTTCGCTAACAACTTTATCAGTTCCATTAGAAAGTATTTAAATTATACATCTCTATCAAATGATTTTCCTTTTAACTAGTTTATTATATCTCCATGTCCCTTAATGGCTCGCTCATTTTTAAGTTTAATCACGTATCTAACAAGTGTTTGTGCTAACCAACAGGAACGCGGCTCACGGTCTTCTGTCTCCAATGAGTCAAATGTTTTACTCGATCCGGAAGTGCTCCCTGATCTTTCGATACAAGCGTTAGTCTTAACTGTTTTGGCGACACTCGTCAAGTACTCGTCCGATGAGAACGAGACCCGTGTGCTATATCAGTATTTGGCTGAGGGCTCCGTTGTCTTCCCCAAAGTATTTCCAGTCATGTAAGCGACTCATCGAATCTCTATTGAACAACTCTTAATGTCAGAAACTCTCGCTTTTAGACATTCTTTGCTGGATCAGAAGATAAATAATATACTATCCGTATCGCACGATCAAGTCGTGCTGAATTCCGTGCAGAGTATCATACAGAACATGTTGGCTAGCGAGGATCCTTCACAGCAGCAGCTCCATTTCCTGCAAAGCTGCGGATTTGGTGGACTTTGGCGTTTCGCTGGTCCCTTCACTAAGGTTTGTTTGCTGAGCCTAATGAATCTAATCAACTAGTTAATGGCTCTCGCTTAAATTCGCAGTACAACATGATGGGAGAGTCGTCAGAGCTCTTTGTCAACTGCTTGGAGGCCATGGTGGAGACATGTTTGCCAGGCGACGAGTCGGCGCCCGTTCCACCTTCCCCGCGTCCCTACAACCTAAGCTCCAGCTTGAGCAGCCTCACCCTGGGCTCGCCCACTGACAAGGGTAAGTACTATTTACTACTGTAAATATAATAGCATTAGCTGCATAAACTGTTAAACTTGCTTTTAGTCTAGCGCATTACTCTAGCCATATATATGGTGTATTTAAACTATGATAAACATTATATATTCTCTATTTACTCTTCCTTTATGCAAACACAACATTATGTTATATAGCATTCTCATCGGAATCATTAGACTTTTATGATACCTGCTCTGGCAGCGTCACCTCGCTGCGGCGCGCCTCACACAGCAAATCACGCGCCAAACATCGATTAAACGAAAGTCCATCCCATTAAACAGCAACTAATTTGAAAAACAAAAACAAAAACAAAACAATACAAAACCAACTTTTACAAATATCAAAAAACCAAAAACAAAACAAGCTTGGCAAATTATATACACACACCTTAACAAAGTCATTCTCGTTAAAGGCCAACACAGCACGTTTATACTATATATAGAATACAGGGCGTGCTATAGAGCTCAATGTACAAGTACCAAAGCGAAACGAAATTGAATCCTCACCAACAATTGAAAAAGTCAAATATGTGGTTTAAGAAGCTGCAAATATATTAATCTGTATGCAAATTGTTATCAATCCAATCAATTCAAAAACAGAAAAACAAGAAAAGCAAATCGAAAGTATAAAACACACGAATGCACTTTATTGTATTAGTGAAATTATATGTTTGAATATTTGAGAATTGGATTTAAGAAATTCATCAGTACCTTCAAGCATTTAGAGAACGTTTATCGATTATATAACTTTTGTGACGTCGAATTGTCCAGCGTATTATAGTTGTCGTAAAAGTTTTTTGCATTCATTCATATATAAAATATATAAACTATATACAAATATATATTTGATAAAGAGAAATCGGCCCTCGTTACTAGCAACTATTTGATTTACTCTGCCAATCGGCAGAGCCAACAAAATCGCCAACTTAGTAACTTGGGCCTATATTTTATTACTCAATTTAGCTAATGGAATTACGAATTACGAATCATATTAAAGGACATATAAATATATAAATATTACACTAAATATTCCACGTACCTAACGCTTATGCAATTATAAAGTAACCGCATGTGACTTGCAAACTTAATGCACCAACCACAGTTAGGAACTTGCTTTTTCATTTGCACAACTACCTAAAACAAACCTATGTACAAATATTGAGTTGCAAAGAGTTAGTTTTTTCTGTTTTACAATAGCTTTAATCTAGACTAAAGTAAACCGATCAACAGCGATATTTTATACGTTTTATATGTATTGCATAGCGTATTTTTGATTAGTTAAACAGAATACAAAGCTAAGTAACTATATAGAAGATATTTTTATAAACTATATTTTATACCAATTTGTTGCGTGGGAATTGTAGAAAACAATTCAGCATCCTTCAGATGAACTTCATTTTCAAATATTAATACTCCCCCAAATACTCACCTTACTCTTGTTTTGTTCTTCTTCGTTTTTACTTAATTTATGTATGTGTTTTATGCCTCTTCTATCTTATTTTCAGCTGCATGAATAACAACAACAACCCCACGCACTAGACGTACCACACTAATCGCAAAAGTTATGCGTTTTTTGAACCTATTTAAAAAATGTTTCTGAACCAAAAAAAAAGAAAAGAAGTCAAAGAAAGCAAGAAAATGTACAAACGCGTTTAAGGCGAATATTCATTGGTGAAGTTCGTATATGCGAAATATTTATATTTGTATGTATATTACGGAAGGTAGAGCAGCTGAGAGAAATGCAAGAAACCCCACGAATAAATAATCCAGCTAGAGATTATTCATATATATTTATATAAACAAATAAATATCTATTTTGACACAGATTAACAAACGAATTCGAAAAGTCAACCAATTTTTAAATAATATCGAGTCAATGTAGTTTTTTAAATATTTATGGATGTAGTTTATAAATAAGCACGTACTTTAACCTACTCACCAGTTCCTGAGAAGTCCATGGCCAGGGAGTAACGGCACCATTGTACCAGAGTTGATCAATAAAAGGATAACTACAGCAACAAGAAGCTTTAAGAAATTGGCATGCGATGTTTAGCTGCCCTCTTTATTCTCTTCTTTTGTAATCTAGTTGAATCTCCCGCTGCAAACAGATGCGAAATTGTAATTTATGGCATTTAATTGTTTTTATTTAACTTAAGCTCATATCCATTTCAATTTATACTTAATTTATTTCACAATCATATTTAATTTTTTTTTTAATAAAAATTGTAAAACACCAAAAATTGTAAGACAACTTCTAAAATGTAAGCAAAAAGTCCCAGTGCGATTTGAATGCAAGTTAAGTTTAAGCAAACATAAAATATTTTACAGATCGTAAATCGAAAGGGTTATACGCGAATATATACATATGTACCTATTAATTGAAAAGTTAAGCAACAACCAAGTTTCACTCAACAATTTAGTAAATTTGCTTCCTTTTCTTATAAGGCAAACTAGCACAAAACTTTTCCTTTTATTAATAACAATTACATCTAATTCAAGTTTTAATCAAACGTAACTAGAACGGAGCATATGTATAACAGATCCGAGTAACATTACTTTCTCATATAAGTATACTGTATTTGTGCTATATAATATATATCTATGTATGTGTTGCTATATGTGTATTTGAGATCTAAACGTATGTATGCAAATTTATGAAACTATTGAACAAGCGAAGAAATTCGCGTATCTATGCATCAACTAAAGATATTTATTAAATGTTTATGTTCAAAATCTACATATATATTGAATAAACTAATTTACTCTCAATAAAATGTTAAAAAAAATTGCCAAGTGTTGAACTAATTATTAAAAAAATGGTAAAAAAATATCTGCTCATCTTATATTATAATTTCAACTTTGTTTCTATGTCTTAAGAGCAGTATTCCTAACCGTCTCCTTGTCTATCCGACAACCTTTAAAGCTGCACATTATATTCCTGCAGACGCCTTAATTTACAAGAAGTAAATCCCTTTTTAATCTACTCTTACATCTCAATAGCGGCATTCGCGATCTCTTCTTTTATATGCAAATATTTAGTCCCTCTCTCTCTCTCTCCTCTGACAATTCCATCAGATCGACCCCTGAGTAAATACCGTATGCACTTGCCAGACAGCCCAAGCCAGAGCGAAAACCTCCCCCACGACGCAATCGGAACCAGTGCCGCATCGTGAAATGCCGTTGTTGTTGCTGTGTTTGTTAACTTCTCGATTTCATGCATGCGATTACACGACCCTCTAAGGAGGCCAACACACACACATATGTTAAGCACACTCACCCTCTGAGCGTAGGCCGAGCAGGTGAATTTTGTCAATGGGCCAATCGCAGTGGCAAACGCGCCAAAAACGGAGCAAGTGCCACAGCTGACCGGGCCAAATCTGGCATATACCAAATCCCAATACTTGTGGGAATGCTGGAAGTAAACTTTCTCACGATGCGACGCCAACGGCGCACCGGCTGGCAAGTGGCTGGCATTGGTACGGGTGGCAGTCGCTGCGGTGGTTGCTCGAGCGAGCGCGACCCGTCCCCGTCCGTAAGTGTAACGCAATGTCGCGCCAAAGAGGAAATGAGGTCTGGGTCTCGATCTGCTGCCTGTGACAGCGCGCCAAAGGGAAGAGCACAGAGCACAGCCAACACACGAGCACAGAGAAAAACCAACAGAGCCGCCATCGTTGAGATTGCCCAAGTGTGAGGGTAGCAAAAGGGAACGGGCATGGCACGCATGGGGCACGGTTGCCAGAGAGTGTGCGAGGCACAGACACAGCTACAGCCAGGTCGAGGTCATGTCGCTGCCTCAGTCGCAGTCGCAGTCGTTCTTGAGTTAAACGTTGCACGCAGCCAGCTCGTGTGTGCGTGTGGTGCGAGTGGTGCGATTTTCTGCTGCTGCCGCTGCTGCTGACAATGGTGGTGGTTGCTCTTGTTCGGCCTTTGTGTCTGGCTCATGCTCATGCTCATGCTCTGTTCCTGTTGCGCAGGCGCACGGCAACGGCACGAGAGACAAAGAGAGCGCGCTGGTTCAGGCAGAGGCTCAGCGTACGCTTTGTTGGCATCAGCCAGAGAATTCACACTGAGAAAAATGTTGCAATAACATTTATATCATTTTGTAAACATTGCATTTTTATTGATTATTTATAATTAAATGTATGATATATTTAAAAAAAAGTCTTATTAATTCTAAAAACTAAAAAATGTTAAAATAAATAAATTAAAAAGTTAGCTTACACAACTATATATTTTTAAATTTAAATACATTACTCATTTATTTTAAATAAAAAACATTTGTTTTAAATAAAATTAAACCTTTGCAGAAACTATTATGACTTGTCACAATTTCTTTCAGTGTAGATAAATGACATCCGCTGGTTAAAAATGTTTATACTCCTTAAGTAATAGGGTATATAAAAAGCAAGTCTCTAACTTTTCAAATATAGCATTTTGTAATATAATGAACAAATAGCTAGCCGCGAGGTATTATATGATCAGATATATTACTATAATATTTACTATTAAACTAAATATAATACATACAAAATTATACAAATTTGATTCTAAAAATTTTATTTATTTTTTAAATAAAATATAATATTGACATATATGATTATAAAATATTTATTATTACTCAGAGCTTATTTCGTTTGTTAGTTATTGAGCGTCCAGGGTATCTCACAGTTCAGCAGTTAAAACAGGTTTGGCCTAAATGTTGCACACGTGCAGCGTCGACTGAATGTTGCCACAAGCAGAGAGTCGGTGCCACACACAGGCGCACGCACAGCGACACGATTGATGCTCGTCTTGGGCCATCATTCCCGATCTCATCCGACCCGATCCGCTGCGCTTCGCTCTTTTCGTTTGTAAGCGTTAAGTGGTAGCAGTTAGGGGAGGATTTTGCAAGTGTACGCACCGCCGCCGCCGACGCCGACGCTGCTGCAGCTACAAAAAGGATCAGTTTACCTTGCGGCAAGATCATTTCTCAAGCGACTACCGTGCGGTGAACAGCAGCAAGTGTCCGTTTCGCAGCAGCGTTCAAGCCTCAAGACGTTCGCCAGGCGACATACCACAAGCTACTTGCCTTACTTCAGCCAAAACACACACCAAATCTAATTATTATAATGGCCGTGGAGGGTCAGAGATTTATGACCAAGACACAGCACTATCGCAAGGTCACCAAACCGCTGCTTGAGCGCAAGCGGCGTGCCCGCATGAATCTCTACTTGGACGAGCTCAAAGATCTTATTGTGGATACGATGGATGCGCAGGGGGAGCAGGTCAGCAAGCTGGAGAAGGCAGACATACTGGAGCTGACAGTTAACTACCTCAAGACACAGCAGCAGCAGCGTCTAGCCGCCGGCGCACCTGCCGCCACTTCCACGCCCACTTCACCTCCGCCACCCCAGCTGAACTTCGACAAATTCCGCGCTGGATACACACAGGCCGCGTATGAGGTTTCGCACATATTCTCCACGGTGCCTGGCGTGGACCTCAAGTTCGGCACGCATCTGATGAAGCAGCTTGGCCACCAGCTCAAGGATATGAAGCAACAGCTCAGCAGCCCAGTGCCCAGCGAAGATGTCACCGAACCTGTCAACCTGGCCAACGGCAACGAAGAGCGCTCCACATCACCTCAAGAGAACCTAGACAAGGGCGAGGATGTCTGGCGACCCTGGTGAAGCATCCGTTTAAGCCAATCCTTAAGCTTTATTACACCTGCACATTGAGAGCTTTATTCATCTGGTTTTAGTTTAAGTTTTTAACCGAGTTTTCCAAGGTTTACTGTAAACATTTGCCCAAGTTTAGATTCATACGATATGATGTGATGTTCCTGTGATAGTTTTTAAGTGCGTTTTTATATTTGATCTCCCGTAGCAAATAATACCTGTGTATGTTAATATAATTTATTTTGATTTCAATTCATACTGAGCTTCCCATAACGAGCTTCCATTTAGAATTATGATTAAGCTTAAGATACATGTACTTATACATTAACATGCTTTAAATAAAATTACAGTAGATTACTAAAATCAAACAATTATTTAATATTATTTTATAGTTTTTGCACTATTTGGATTGAAGGAAGTTGCTAAACTATAAACCAAAATTATTTGTGTCTCAAGGCTTGAAAGAATGGCATGCCTTGAGATTATCATAGCTTTTCATTCATTTAAATGCTGAGAGCAGCTAATCAATTCTTTGATTTACACTATAAGAGCTCATACTACTTTTAGTAGTACATAAGTTTATATTTTTGAGGAGCATGTGCTAATTGATAGCTATGAAATATTTCGATTTATCAAATATGCGTATCCTTATGAAATACTAATATTATTAGTCCAGAGTAACCCTTACAAATTGTTAGTGGTTAAGTGACATATTGATTCGGGTTGATATATAAGACCTTGATAAATGTCCGATTAGTCAAATTTGTATAAGATAAATCGAAATAGAAAGCAATAATACTTTATAACTGAGCTCTAGGTATTCCATGAGCTTACTCTGAAATATGTGTAATTATTGCTAAATTCTTAAAATGACTTCGAATATGATATAGTCTAGGATTTATCAGGATTTTTGAATATATCTAAATATATTAACTAAATATATAATATAAAATACCTTATAATAATTATGATATTTAATTTATTTTATTATTAAGTCAAATATTCGAATATTCGCATTCTTAATATTTTTATTCTTCTAGCAAACGCAGAGCCCAATCAATAATTCTTCAAGCCAAAATATCCTTTATCCAATCACATGAGTAATCACGCGATCCACCCAACACCTCCACACTCACATGTAAATTGCATCGACACTCCACAGTGCAATTACAAGAGAGTGGAACGCGCACTACTTACAGTCAAAAGTCGAAAGTGTGTTTACCGTGCGCCACACGCGAGTGACGAGCGGCAAGAGGCGAGCTGCAAGCATCGAGCAGCATCGCTTGGCCCCTGCCCGACCTCGACTCTCAGTTACAAAAGGTGTCCGTGGGCCGCGTGCAGAGCAGCGACGGAAAAGCAACGGGAACGCACATTAAGCACACTCGTCGCACACGAGCAATGTTCCCACAGGATCATCGGCTGGCACAAAGGCGGCCAACAAGTGCAGGACGAAGGGCCGAAACGGAATGCCGATGCACAAACAGGAAGTGCTTCTCTTTGCAGCTCCGCCTAAGTGAAACGCCCCAGCAAACTGCTGCTGCTCCTAGCATTCCCACGCCAACGACGAGGCAGCGTCTGCTGTTGGCACAAATGAGATGGCATGAAGCGTGCAGTTCATTATCCTTTCGCTCGCCCATATTCTCTTAGGCAAATCATAACACAAATCTAGAAATGGCAGCTGCGCCACAAACGCTCGCAAACACACAAACTGCAAAAATTCCCATGGCCAGGCCGGGCCTGGGCATGGTTCGAGCTGCGCTTCGCTGCTCATTGAGCAGGTGAGCCTGCTCAGAACATTGGTGTGAGAAACCAAGGAGGAAAGTGTTTCCCACGATACTGCCAAGCAAACACACACTCGCACACAAAGGCAACGATCCTGCAAAAGCAGCGATCCTGCTCCCTGGTGCCCGCTCATGATAAGGGTGCCACAATAAGAAAGCGAACGAACAATAAGAAACAGCGGAAGGGTCGACGACGTCAGCGTCGTCGTCGTCGTCGTCGTCGAGCAACCCTCATGCCAGCACACGCTGCACACGAAATGCCAGCACAGCCGAGCCCAGAGCCGAGCGCCGAGGGATCATGGGGGTTGTTTTGGCCGCTTGGCTATAAAAGGTAGCGGCCAGCTGAGCCAGAAGCACACAACGTCTTGCACACTCAGAGCAGCAACAGCTCAGCAAAGCAACAAACCAAATATTAAATATCTTACAAAATGTCCTCGATGCAAGTATCGGAAATGTCCAAGACGTACCAGTACCGAAAGGTGATGAAGCCGCTGCTGGAGCGCAAGCGACGGGCGCGCATTAACAAGTGCCTGGACGAGCTTAAAGACTTGATGGTCGCCACGCTGGAGTCGGAGGGCGAGCATGTCACACGCCTGGAGAAGGCAGACATACTCGAGCTGACCGTCACCCACCTGCAGAAGATGAAGCAGCAGCGCCAGCACAAACGCGCCAATGGTGGCGCCGATACACTGACACCGGCAGAGGGCTTCCGCTCTGGCTACATACACGCCGTCAACGAGGTGTCCCGCTCCCTGTCCCAGCTGCCCGGCATGAACGTGAGTCTGGGCACAGAGCTGATGACACATTTGGGTCAGCGACTCAATCAGCTGCAGCCCGCTGTGAAAGAGGTGCTCCCAGTGACAGCTCCGCTCTCCGTGCACATCGCCAACCGAGATGGCTACTCGGTGCCCATCTCGCCCATCTCCAGCTATGCCGGCAGCCCCAACTCAAGTGTGGCCAGTGAGCGAACGGGCAGCGCCTCCCTGCTGACCACCTGCTCCAGCAGTCTCAGCATAAACGTGACCAAAATGGACGAGGTGCCTGACAGCGAGGATGAGGAGAATGTCTGGCGCCCATGGTAGAACCACTCAGCCAATCTGAGAGAGAGAGAGAGAGAGAGAGAGAGAGAGAATGAGAGTTAGAAATAGCAAAAGTCTTCCAAGTCGATGGGTTAACCAAGGCCCATTGACTACCACTTAGTATTAAGTTACAAAAAAAGAAAAAAGAAAGCTTTAACCGAGGCGGAGTTCATGTGATAACTAAGTTTAATAATAAATTATATAGCTGAAAATTGAAATATGTAAACATGTTTTTCTTGACTCACCATTCGCACCCCTGAAATTAGGGGGAAAAGCTGCTTATCAACAAGGGCTTGCCTGTCCAATTGGTCAAACTGTTTCCAGGAATGGGTATATAATCATATATGAGTTCCGTCATAGGACAGTTCATCGAGCGGAAATGCTCTGACCGTGGCCTGAGCTGCTGCTACAGATTCTCCTGCCCAACTGAGTCAATTCGTTGTAATTTTCTCTATTTTTCTTATTGTTAACCGAAATCCCATAACAATAGAAAGCGAAAACAATGCCAAGGCCGAGAAGAAAACCGAAAAGAAAATAGGAGAGAAATAAAATCAATGTCCGTTACGAGGCTACCGGCGCGTCCAGGGCCCAAGGCACCCTTGAACACGTGTGCACACAATAAGACCGGGCAGCATAAAAAATTAGAGACTTATCTCTTGGCGTGTCTAATCGAGTTACGACAATGTCGCTCAGTCTTGGGCACAGAAACGAAGTCTTTGTGAAGCAGAGTCGGGACCGAACAATAGCAGAAAAGGATCGAGTCATCGATGTGCAACCCTCCGGTCCAGCCTCCAACCATTAAACATCCTTTTTTTAGGCATGGCCACTCGGCTAGAAAATCGTGTGCACAATGGTCAAGGCAAGACACATAATTGCTCGGGCTGTCTCTCTGACATTCAGGTAAAGGTAAATGATTGCCATTCCCTAGGGCCCCGACAGGATATCACTTTTTGGTTGGCCCGCATCATTTGGTTATCTTTTACTGCTGTTGCCGTTGCCGTTGCTGTTGCTGTCTCTGTAGCTGCTCCAACAAGACCAGTAGCCGCGACGCCTGAGCTGTTAACAATCAATGAAGTTAAAGACAGCCACATAAAATAGCCCAGACAGCATGAAAATTATGAGGGCACCTCTAGGGATGCAAAATATGCCCTTGATCAACAAAAGCAGTCTCAAGATTTAAGATAGCTGTCACTTTTGAGAAGAAAAAATAAATTTAAGTGAAGCTTAAGTGCTAAGGGCTAAGATGAAGAGTAGATTAACTAAAGAGAAATAATTGAGTGAAAATCATTAAAAAAAAATAATTTAATACATATATCGTAGGTAAAAAACAAGATATGGAAAAATATATACAATATATATACTTGTCTTTACTTAAAAAAAAAGTTTTTTATTTGATTTATTATATTTCATATATATTTTTTTAAGTAAGAATATTATTTCAATTCACATTTTTTTATGATTTTGGTTTGATTTTTATTTACAAAATAATACGGTATTATTTTAGGAGTTTTGTTTGGGCCTACTTATAAATATATAAATATTTATTTAATTTATTTATTATTGTTTTTTTTAGGCATTTTTTGTTTAGGCATTACATTTCAAATTTCCATAAATTCCATTCGACTAAATCTAATCAAACGAAATCAATCTTCAAGCACAACAAACGAAAAGAAACATCAAATTCTATTGTGCAACTCAATTGAAGACGCAGTCGAGTGTCTCATACAAATTTGCATATGAGCAATGCGAAAAGCGGCAAGAAATCGCAGCTCGCTGTTGATCCTCGCCCATCCCTAGCAAGACAACGACAACAAGATGCATGGCCAGAGCCGACAATGGACAATAAGCAGAATATGGCATAAGGCGAGGGCAAAAGGAAGTGCATGCGTGCTACAAAAGATACTTAATCTTAAAGGTAAACCCGATGAATGATGAACGAATGTGTTGCGACGTAACCGAAACCGAATCCCAAAACTCCGAAGCGCTCAAAGAAGCAGATCTTCTTGAGCGCTCAGCGCTCGTCGCTCGAACGCAAGCCCAAGTCATTAAAAATCTACAATACACAAACTGCATACGAATCACTTGAAGGGCCCCAGCACACGCACACACAGCAATGAGCCTAGGCCAGCGGAGGGTCAGGGGTGCGACGGCACCAAGGCGTAAGGGTCGAGGGAGAGCAGTACAAAAAATATCAGAAGCGAAGATCGTGAGAAAATGGTTTGGAACGTGGTTCTCACACGATCGACACACCTGCCCTTTTTTATATGTGTTTGTGAACGTGTATGTGTGTGTGTGTGTGTCCCTGTTGTACGTATTTTTGAATTCAAGATACAAGACCACTTACAGGCAAGATCACGACTGAGGAGCGAGGAGGAGAATAGCTGCCGCTGCCGCTGCCGCTGCCGTCGCTGCTGTGACTTGAAAGAGAAAAGCAGCGTGCGGTAAGTGTGCGGCAGAGTCGACGTCGTCGCATTGGCCAACATTGTAATGACTGTGGACACACGATCGTTAAGACCACAGCGTAGCCGAATTGAAAAGGGGTAGGGGCCGCAGAGTCGGGGACACGGCGGCGAGGCGGCGCGGCGGCCTGTGGCGCGGCGCATGCGCGAACGCAGTCGCAGCGGCGTTTTGTCGAACGAACTCAATTTACTTTGTTTATGGCAAGAGCGAGACGCTGTTAGAGCGTGCGATAGAGACAGCCAGCGAGTGTGCGGCACCAGCCGAGCCGAGCCGAGCCACACTTATATGGTGTGCTATTGACTCTGTAATATCTTTAATATGGGATGTTGTTACACTGCATTGGCACACGCGCCCGTTGCCACTGGACAGGCGCTGCCCAGTGCTCTCTCTGTCTCACTCTCTCTGTGTGTGTGTGTGTGTGAATGCTGGCACGAGTTGTGGCATGGCAACCCCACACCATTGCCCCCCGTCTACCAAAATGAGCGCTGTTCATCCCAAACGATGCTTGGCCCATGTGCAGCCCATTGCCAGCGCCCGCTTGATCGCCTGGGCTGGTCGCCTGGCCGGTTTTTGTTTTTTTTTTATTAAGTGGGGGTCTTGCGCTTACTTTAATATGGCTGCATTAAATTTTGCGGCGTGTGTGTATTATGACTGCAGTAGGTGGCACTGCCTGGCCCCGGGGTAGCATCAGCAGCAGCAGCAGCAGCTCCAGCAACAGCTTCGACTGCAGTTGGCTGAGTGAATGTGAATGTGAATGGAATGGAATTAGTGTGGGGCCAACACTCAGAGGTCACGAGATGTGCACGCCGTACTGTACTTCTTTTCTTACACTACAAATATACCTACATATACCTATATATATATCTATGTATATGTATATTATTTTTGCTACTTTAAGGCGCTTATGGACCGTTCAAGCCGCTCCAAACGAGCCGTTAGTTATTGGCCCAGTTAATATAGCATCATGAGCATCATCATTGTCAGCTTTATATGATGAAGTCCATCACGAGCAACTTTATCAAGGTGTTTTTATTAGTTCACAGGTAATTGTGAAATGGAGATATTCACTTGGCTTTGCAAATATGATTGACTTGAGCGGGGCAAAGTCTTCGAAAAATATTACCTGGGGGTAAATAACTATAAAATACCTTACATAGAAACAAATTAAAATCCAAGCAAGTAAACAAATTTTATTATAGACAAATATTTTCTGTTTTCGAATCACTAAAGATAAAAACACTCTGAAATGTAATTTAGTCAAAGTTCTATTTGCTTTCCGGGAAAAAGTTCCCAGTTGCGACTTCAATAAAAAAAACCCGAGTCTTATGTTTATTAATTTGAACCCTGAACTCTTTAATAAATAACATTTCATATATTTTTTAGGAATTACTACAATTAATCATGCAAAATGTTTATTTGCTAGACTTAAGTCAAGCTCTTGGTCAAATTCATGATCTTGGGGATTTTTTGGCTAATCGTATCCTATACATAATATAGCATATACTATACAATTACTCTCACTTATGTCATTAAAATATCATCATAAGCCTACTAATCTCTGACCGCACTTTTCGAAATCATCCACCAAGGCAAGTTCTTTAATGGTCCCCATGCAATTTTGGTTTCTTCAAACTTGACCAAGCAGAAGCAAAAAAGCGCAAAAATATAAAAGCTACACTTAAGTGCGTGTGTGTGTGTGTGAGTGTGTGTGAGTGTGTGAGTATAAAAATAAAATATAAAATCTGTGCAGGTCGCTGTGCCAATGTTACGTGACTAATCACATTTGGCAGAGATTAGCAGCAATCAGCATCTGTGGAGAGTAGCAGTCATCATCATAGTTGTCCACACCAGACACAAAAGCGTTCAGTTCGAAGTTCCGTAACCAAACCGCACATTCGCATACCAATACATAGATCTTATGCCCATACCAATACCGATCTATGGCAAAGTTTTAAGTGCTCGGTCCGGTCGCGGTCGCGGACCTTAATTTGCGATGTCTGCTGGTCTGCTGGTCCGTCTGTCCGGCTGTCTGCCTGTCCAGCTGGCGGCCCCGGCGCATGTGCCAAACGGTCAAGCGCAGTTAAAGCTGTCAAAGCTACAACAACCACAATGCGGACCATTGACAGGCGACTCGAGCGGTTCTCACACTCAAAAACTTGTAATAAATGACGTTTCCTAGAATTCAGTTGGTGTTCTCCATATACACACATATATATATCTATATATCTATATATCTATGTCCACATACATGTGTGTATATGTGTGCGTATGTGTATAAAAAATATGTTTTTTATTTTTATTTCGTTGCTCTGCGCTGTTTTTATTATTTAATTGCCATGGCAGCGCCGGCGCACAAGCCCCGTCGGCTAAGCTGACTGAAGTCGGAATCAGAGAGCTGAGAACGAACCGTCATTAAATGAGGCCAACTCTGGAGAGGCCCCGAGTGTGGGAAAATATTTAGCGACTTCCGGCTGCGGTTTTGATTTGGATTTCTATGGAGCTCATTATACGCCTGTCGCCTCCGGAAGGGCTTCATTGATGATTGTGCCTATCGTGCCGAGCAACAGCAACAGCAGCAACAACAGCAACAACGTGACGCAGGCGCCTGCGCCTCTGACGAAATTCAATCACTGGCTGAAACTTGAGACTGACCAAATTGAAAAGAAATTTCGTGTTTTTTCTCTCATGAATATATAAATTTATTTCTGAATTTGATTGGCTCTGGGCTCTGGGTACCCAGAAGAGGGTAGCGACACTCTGCAGCCATGTCGTCGGCTCTAGCTGAGTGGCTCGTGGTGGAGCTGTCGGCGCACGGTTTCCAGTCCAGCGCGCCTGTGCTGCGAACAGCTGTCCCAGGTGGGTGGGTGAGTGAGTTGTCAACGCCTTGTGGCTCAAGGCTGCCGCCTGCAATGCGTTCACCACGGACGCCACATGGGTCCCGTGCTGTTGGAGCTGGTGCTGGCCTCGCTGGGTGCTGGGCTGCAGCTGCCGCTGGCGCTGCCGCATTCCGAGGGTGGTGGCGTGACCAGAGCAGGAGATGGACTGCTGCTGCTGCTGCCGCTGCTCAGCTCATCGCTGGTCTGCAAAGGCACAGCGACGCCAATGGGCAGGGTGGGCACCACGACTTGCAAGTAGTTGAGCCGATGGCCCAGATGGCTCATGAGCTGCGTGCCCAGATCCACGCTGACGCCGGGAACCGCAGCCAAAGTCTTGGACACCTCATTGGCTGCATGCACATAGCCGGCACGGAAGCTGTCCGCAATGCTGAGCTTGGAGTCGCCGGCGACGCTGGCGCTCGAGCTGCTGCCCAGGCGGAGCTGCTTCTGGGCGCGCAGCTTCTTCATGTGCTCCACGGTCAGCTCCAGAATGTCGGCCTTCTCCAGGCGGGTGATGTGCTCGCCCTCCTGCGTCAGGCACTCCACCATGATGTCTTTCAGCTCGTCCAGGCACTTGTTGATGCGCGCACGACGCTTGCGCTCCAGCATGGGCTTCATCACCTTGCGGTACTGATAGGTCTTGGACATTTCCATTTCTAGCACCATAGTGTCTGCGGCAACTCGACGATATCACGCGTAATCCACAGTTGGTCTCGGTCTCTATTTCCTCTGAGTTTGCTGTGCGCTGCCAACAGAGCGTTGCATGCGCCACAGAGTCGCAGCTTTGAATGAATCAGCTCGCTGCTTGCGTCGTGCTTTTTATAGGCTCGGGCCGAGCTCCGTTGCGGCAGCGCGTGCGAGCGAGACGCGCATTTTGCCTCGTGCGCGACCCAACTTTTGCGCTCCTTCTCCCTTCCTCCTGACGCTCGCTGCTGGCTGCTTGCTGCTTGCTGCTGGCTTCTGTTTACGTATGCGCTGTGTGTGCGCTCAGCCGACGTGCTCGCGCTCGCTCTCTCTCGCTCTCTCACCCTCGCGTTTGCTTGTGTGCGAGGGCAATAAAATGACTTGAGCTGCGGCTGCGCCTCTATCTTGCTGTATGTGTGTGTTTATAAGTGTGTGTGTGTGTGTGTGTGCTGTTGTGTGAGTTGTGATTGTTATACCGTGGGAAACTGTTTCGCAGCCGATTTCCACGACGACGACGACGGCTGGCAGCCTGGCCTGACTTCTTCTGATTGTGCATGCTTGGGGTCTTTGGCTGTCCGTCCGTCCGCCCGTCCGACGGCCCGGTCTGACGGCCCGCCTTAAGAGCTCCGACTGTGGCAGAGCGGCAGCCAAGCGAGCACATGCCTTCCATCCATAACAAGATGTTTGCATTTCAATTCATTTGTATGTGCCCGGGTATTTGGACTCGAGCTCAGAGCTCTCTGCTGTGGCTGTTGCTGTTGCTGGTGCTGGTGCTGGTTCGTCTTGGGTCTTGTCTTGGCTTCGGCTTGCCATGTGCCTTCGCCTTCGCCTTCACCCTTGCAGTAGCTTATGGCACGCTGATAATTGTGGAATCGTCATCGCGCAGCACTTTTTGTTGTTGTTGTTGTTGTTGTTGTTGTTGCTTTGTTTTGTTTTTGTTTTTGTTGTATGTATTTTTTTTAACGCTTTATGGATCATTGATTGGGATCGTGGGCTTCGTGGGCCAAGCATTACGCTTTTCGTTTACATGATTATTCTTGATTGCCCATTGCGACGACCACTGCTCGGGCTTTGGGATCTGTTTGTTTGTGCTCTCTCTGTGTGAGTGTGTGTGTGTTTGTGTGTGTGTGTGTATTTTGAATTTTTTTGACTTGGGTACGGCTTATGGCTCGGACTACTTCTACCATTTGTAGACAATTACCGGCTTGACTGGGCAAGAGGCAAAGCATTTTATGAGACGTGTGCGCGAAAGTCAGTTTCGACTCGATGTTTGTTGTTGTTGCTGCTGCTGCTGTTGTTGTTAACACACGCTATAAGTGTTGTTGTTGTTGTTGTGGGCCGTAGTATGTGGCTCGTGGGGTGTTTGAGGCTTTTGTCACGTCACGAGTGATTTGAACTTTTTAGCACATAGTTATATTTAGCACGGCTTCAGACTGTGATTCATTCACAATTCACCATCATAGCTCGTATGTATCATATCTCCAATTCAGCCATTTATAGCAATCATTGACACACACACAGCTTCAATTTCACAACACTTAATTAGAAGTGGCGAGCCGACGAAATCACGGTGAATATGACAACACAAGTGGCGCATCATCAGCGTCAAACAACAACAAAAACAACAACAACACCAACAACACGCAAAATAAATAAATAAAAAACAAACAACAAACGGGGCACAAGACAAATTAAGTTGGCGTTTTGTACGCATTTCAAATGAGCTACAGTTAACAAATGTTAACAGCCTCATCTTCATTTTGACCGTCTGCCGCTGTTGTTGTTGTCGTTGTTGTTGTTGCTGTTCCGCTAAGTGAGGCGCGAGCTCATCGCTGTCAAAAAGCTGCCTGCTCCGGAAATGGCTAATTGGACTGCGAGTAAAAAGTGTGTGATTGTTAGTGTTGTAAAACACGAGTTGTTCAGCAAAGAATAGGGGTATCGTAATTGGGTTCGATTTCATGAGGGTTGCTTGCCTTGAACGTCGATATTAGAACTGCAATGTGTTTATTAAATAATATGCAAACGTTCATAAGTTCATATAGAATATTAGAGATTCGAAAAATCAGATTTTGTCTACTGCATTTTATTATTATTTAATAAGCAATCATTTAGATGTATCACGATCATATTGTGTATCTCGATCAATATATACAGAGAGCTAAGAGTTGACATTAGAGTACAATACACTATAATATGTGTATATAAAACTTATTTATATTTGTATTATATAAGAACTAAAATTGATATGTATATTAAACTCTTTTTCTTTTTTTTTTCAATTTAATCATAAATCAATTTTTGGAAAATTACTATATTTTTTTTTTATTAATTGTCTTTCATCATGATCATACGGCAATTTTAGCACATAAATCAATTTGTTTATAACTTTTAATGGGAATCCCCAGATGAAATGTTTAAGTCTTAATTGATTTTTAGTATATTCAATTTAAAATAATAAAAAAAGAAAAAGCAATTAGAATTAAGCAATAGCAACACTCTTTATAAATTATTGGGGACATAAATAAGTTGTGTATAACAAAGATATTTGGTACAGATTACAATTACTCAGGAACATACAAAATCGTTTTATTGATAAAACACAGATTGCGTTCTACTCCTAAGTTAATTTATTTCAAAGCTTAATTGCACAATTGCCATTGTTCTGCGGGAGGAACACGTGTGGCCAGTCCAAAGGCTTAATTGAATTTATCATAACTCATACGCACTGTGTGCTGGTGCGATTTCGCAATATGCCCAGCGTAGCGCATTCCTCACAGTCGTTCAAAACCAACTTAAATGCCCACACCACACGCCACACACTCGAGCTCACACACACACTCACACACATCAATTCTCAGCAAAAGCCCAACGAAGACCTCATTTCTCCCGCTTTGGTCGTTTTTTCAGCATTTTTTTTTTTCATTTTTGTAAAACAATTTTTATTTTTTTATCGATGGCATACGCACGCGCGAATTTTAGTGCCCCCGCTGCGCCGACGACCAACTTTGGGGCAACAACAACAGCACGAGAGCGTGCACAGGCACAGGCACAGGCCCAAGCCCAGAGACCAAGCCGGGCAGCAGCAACAACAACTATAGCGTGTTGTTGAATTAATTTATATCCAACAGTGCGCTTTCAACTTTATTGCGCCGCGAAAAGCAGCCACAGCCACAGCCACAGCCAGAGCCCGAGTCAGAGCCAGAGCCAGCAGCGTCAGCAATGTGTTCGCTCCCCCTGGAGTCCGCCCCGCACCGACAGCTCCATAACGCCGCCAGCAACCCACACAGAGACAGGGGCAGCCCATCCATACCGACAAAAGGCACTGCGGAGCAGTGGGGGCCGGCAGCGGCACTCACAGATACTCGACAAGCCACACACACATGCGCAGTGCCAGACCGTGGGAAACAAACTCGTGCCAGTCGTTTCATTGCTGTCAAATAATATCTTGATGGGGATCAACTTGAAAAGATTGGTTGGGGCTGGCTCGTTGCCGCTGCCGCTGCCGCTGCCGTTGCTGTTGCCCCACGTTGTTGTTGTTGTTGTTGCTGTTGCTGTTTGGCGAGTCGTTGCTGGCCGCTGTTTAGGATGCGGTCGACGCTTTTGTTTTTTTTTTTGTAGGTCTCTTTTTTAGTCTTTTTAATACTTTACACATTTGTTCGTCATACCCCAACCGTTGAGTCTGCTACGTGTGTGTGTAGTTATAGCCATGGTCGTAGCTCAGCTTGGAAACCAGTTTGCCATCCGCCAAAGCGAGGCTGTGACTGTGGCTGCTGCGTCAGCGTCTGCGGCTGTGGCTGTGGCTGTGGCTGCTGTAGATGCCAGCACATACTCGCTAAGATCACATAAAAGACCCGGCACGCCCCAACGAGCCCCGACCCGCCGCCTGACCCGGCGAGCGGCCACAACTTTCGGTCAGCTCATTCGTGAATGGCTGCCGTGGCTCGCTTTTATGATGCACTGTTTGCGCTGTGTGTCTGTCCACACACACATGCGAGCTCTTGGCACGTTGCCCATTATCTCCAGACCGCTGGGGGCTTCAGTTACTCAAGTGCACATATCGTATTACCACAGGGCCTGGGAGAAGACGCAACTACATAATAAAAGGCTTACAGCCTAGTACACCCCCAAGAGCTAAAGTGTAAGCTGTCGATCCCCCTCGGTCGGCCCGCCCGAGAGGCAAATGACACATGCAGGCGCTCCAACTCCCAGCTCTGCTCCGCGATAAACATTGTCAGCATGTCTTAGAGGCATTTCACACACTCTCCATCCATTAGCTGCAACGCCAACATAAACACAGAGCCCAATTTCAACCCCCCTGACGGCTGATGTCTTATGTCATTAAAAAAGTATCTCAAAGATATGCGCCTATTGCCACACTGATCCCGAACAACAGCCAGCGCGCTTCACACACACTTCTCTAGGTCGAAGTGTGTGGATGGTCCCCTGCTGCCCCCTGCATCAAGTACATCGAGCAATCGAGTCGACCAAGGAAAATAAAAATTAATTAAAATATCTATAGGAACTCACAGGGGAGCGTCAGCGTCAAATAAGGGCGCATTGATATTGAAATCGAAGACAAGTGGCAGCCACATTTATTGCCGCAGGGTTCGAGTTCAAGTTCGAGCCCGAGTTCGAGTTCCACCACAAACAAAATCCGTGTGGGAAAGTTGAAAATCGAAAACAAGTGATTTGAAATGCCCATACAAATAAGGCAGGTCCGCAGGACGAATGTTGTGGCAATGCGTGGGAATGCTGGCTTCAGTTTTTATATTCCTCGCTTCGCTCGGGCACAGACGTGCCCTAGGGTATACAGCCTTTATGTTGATTGCCCATTAGGACAACAATTTGCACTCCTTTTAACCGTATGATGATCCCGTGCACAAATATTGGGCCTCGTTTTCTGTGTCCTGTCTTCCTTCGAGTCGTGAGAAATTTTACGAAGGAACACCTGCCTGTTGTTATTCGGTTCGAAGCCAAAGCCACTTGAATACATTTCCTTCAATATTTTTAGGGAGCCGAAAAATTGTTTCCCACACTTCGTATGGCCGAACAGTTGCACTTTTTTCCTCCCTCTCTCTCTGTCCTTTGTGATCGGGGGTATATTTACGTTTCCTTAGCGAGTCGCGACTCCCGACTTCCTACACTCTGGAAAACAGGCTCGTCTCTGGCTACCTGCGCTGCCCTTACCAGAGCCTCGGCTTCAAATTTCAGGTTCTCGCTCGCTCGCCAGCTAACCAGCTAACCTGCTAACCATCTTATCTCTCTCGCCACGGTCGCTTTCAACGAGGGTGAGGTGCGTACCACGTACGCGTGTCTGTCGGAGGGTCTTTTTACGTTTCCTTAACTGTGCCTCTCTCTGTCTCTCTCTCTCTCGCTCTCTCCCTTCTTTTGCTTGTGTGCGCGGCCACAGGAAATGCATTTTGTTTGGCTGCGCTGCCGCTGAGCGGAGCGGGCCGGAGCGGAGCGTTCAGGCAGCTATAAAAGCGGCTGCCTGTCGGTTGGGAAATCATTCTGACATCGTCAGCGTTTCAAGCAACACACAGCACAACAAACACACTCGCTTTTCCATTTCATTCTCAAAATGTGCCAACAAGTCGCCATCAGCACCAACGACAACAACAACAACAAGATGAAGACCAGCTACAGCCTTAAGCAAGTCTTGAAGACGTTCTTCAAGAAGCAGCAGAAGCAACAACAGCAGCGCCGCCAGAACTCACTCGAATCACTTGAATCAGTGGACAATCTGCGCAACGCCGAGGTCGAGGAGGTCTACTACGCCGAAATCGACGAGAACGCAGCCAACGAGAAACTGGCTCAGCTGGTGCAGGAGCAGGAGCTCGACAGCGAGGAGGACATCTATGTGCCCGTTCGCTTTGCTCGCACCGAGGCCGGCACCTTCTTCTGGACGACCAATCTGCAGCCCGTCGCCAGCGTCGATGCTGATCTGCTGCAGCCCGCCTACTGCTACTCGAGCCAACAGCATCCGTTCATGCAGTACCAGGATCGTTGGGCCCAGGCCTAAGTTTGGCTTCCCACGTCCAAGCCTCAATCAATCAACAAGCTTTAAATGCATGCAACATTGTGATAGCAGCGACAGCAGCAGCGGCAGCATCGTACTTAATCTTAACTCAAACTCAACTCAGCGATCCCAGCGCTTCCATTAGTTCTTAAGACACGTGATAGAAAATGACAGCTTTAAAAAGAAGAAGAAGAAGAAGACAAAAAGATATTTTACAAAATACAAGAAAAGATATAAAAACTTAAACTACATTTGGTTTCTAATTGCTTTGGGTTTTGGGTTTAGCATTACAGTTTTATGATCTCAGCGGATCGTCAAAATATTTTATGCACATCCTTACGCATCTCGAGCAGTGTTGTGACGTCTAGCATTCCACGCAATTGAGTAGCTGCTACAACATGTTTACGATATGAGATTCTGTTTGTGTTCTGCTCATAAAATATGTTCCATTCGGCTACGTGACAGATAAGAGATGAATGTGTATATACTTTTGGATGCGACGCATTCTTTCTAGATACATTTCGAAAAAATTGTTTTTGTTTCTTCGACAATGTGTGACGCCAATGAATTTTTTTGTAAGGTCTTTTATCTGTTGTTGTTACACTCGAGGAATTCGATCTGTCGAATGGGACTTTTTACTTTGAAACGTTTTGTTTTCGGCATTGATTTCAAATACCGCTCAAAATTGATCAAAAGCAATCATCGGAGTCATTTAGAACCAAGATATGTGTTCCTAAAATAGAGGCTTGTAATGATGTCTTATAAAATACTAACAACAAATTTGCATAAATGAAGAAGAATTGTTGTACTAATGAAGAATAGTAAAGGAAGTTTCTAGAACAAACTAGAATTAATCAAAGATAATTTTATATGAAATATTTTTTAGCAATAATTGATCTCAAATCAGCTTAAGAAAATACAATTTTGTATTATAAATACTTATATGATAATTTATAATTCCTTTAATATGTTGCTTTTGAAATCCTGACAGATTCCTAAATATTTGTTTTTTTATATCGACAATACCCTCTCCCTCTCACTCTCGCTCTTTCTCATTGTGAGTTCATGAACTTTCAGTTAGATGCTGACCTTAGTCATTTCACTATGTAAACTTTCCGTTTTGCACTCTTTCATAAGTCAGCCTTGCCTTGCCTTGAGCAACCTTTACGCATTTTATGGCATGCATTCCATGTGGCTATTGGCTCGGTTGGCAGGCAGCCAGTATGAAAGATTGCCACTCCGGCTGCAGTGCCATCATATTACTGCAGTTGTCACTTGCCTTGGCTAAGGCCACCGCCACCTGTGTGCCCAAATATGGCGATGGTGTGCATAACTTCACGGCAATTTCTTGCACGGGCTTGTCGCCGCGTGTCGGACAACTTATTTATGTGCTTTTCTAGAAAGAAGAAAACAAACAAGCGACGGCAGAAGGAACTGTTGCTGGTGTTGCTGCTTGGGAGTGTAAGGAAAAACCCATATCAAAAGAAACAATTAAAATGCAACATGTAGACGTCAACACCTTCCAGTCACGGGCCAGTCACAGTCGCAGCCAACAATCGCGTCACACACGCAATACTCACATGCCAAGGCGTTTCGAGGCGGACGTTGAAATTGGGCATAAAAACAGTACCGCAAAAGATAATCGTTCTCATACACTCCATTGCTATTTCGCTCTCTCTCTCTCTCTCTCTCTCTCTATATGGCCATCTCTCTCGCTCTATCAATCACTAACGCATTTCTTCTACACTAAAAATGCAAATTGATGTCACAAAAAAAAAAAATGAAAAAGAATCGGAGAATTGAATAAAATTCTGGTAGCGCCGTGACGTAAATTAAGTAGCTATATAAGTTTCTGTTAAATTGGCTCCGACAGCGCATAATTAATTTCGTATGCGCAGCGGCGAGGTATTGGAAGAAAGAACCATCGTGGAATGCCGTTGCTGATGTTGATAATGCTTATGATGATTGCCACTGCAGCGATTGGGATCTTTGTGCCCGGCTACCTCTATTCATTTGCATTTACAAGCGAGCGCTACGGAGTGTACATACTCCATGTCGTATGCCCACGATGCGCCGCTCTGTCTCCGTCTCTGCCTCGGCGACTGGAGTGCTGGGCCGACCCGGCACAGGTGTACTGAGCCTGCTGAACTGCGGCTTACTGCACGCCTCTGTGCCCAATTCTCAGCGACAACTCAGCGGCGGCCTTCGCGTGCGTGACCGGCATGCGCTTAGCGGTCATTGATTGGGCAACACCAACACCAACAGAAACACTAGCAACAACAGCAACAGTAAAAACATTGTTGGACAGTTCTTTGACCATGTCTATGCTCGAGCAGCCAGCGGTTAGCTAAGGGCGCCGCGAGCAACAAGTGTGTGAACACATTAAGCGGTGATTAGGCCCAGCTCTGTGACTGCGACACAGACTTTTCCGATGTTGTTGTTGCTGTCGTCGTCTAAGCACTTTGTGTGTGGCGATTGTTGCCACAAATTAGCCCGCTGCAATGTTACCATTGAATTGATGAGGGATAATGTGGGCAGCCGGAATACACAAAATGTAGTGAAGAGATAGAAGCTCATTATGTATACAAAGAAGAAAATAAAATAACAATATAGATAGTCAATATATATAATTATAAAAATGAACTTGAAAAAATATAATTTATTTACTATTTGTATTTGTATATATTTAAAGAACAATAAAAATCTATTTAAAAACGTGCAATTCTGCGCACTTCACACTAATATGCTAATAAAAATAAAAATAAGGAATATGCATGTAAAATAAATACAAATTAAATAAATAGAAAACAAAATTGAAATACTTTTATTTTGTTAACCAAAAAAAAAAAATAAAGTAAAATTTTTACATTATATAATTTTTTTTAATTTTTAGGAAGACACGTTAAATATTTATTGATCCTTCATAGCTAATGAATTTTGTAAAGCATACTTTTGTGCGTAATGGCTTGAGCATATTGGACTGTGGACACTGAAGATAGATTGATAGATTGTTTGGTGTTCTTTTTTATGGGTAATATGTTAAGCAACAAGTTTAGGACTAGACAAATATTTTAACAGAGCACGGCACACGAGTTCACCGCTCGAGTGTAGAGGCGAGTGCTGCCAAACGGGTTCAAATAAAAACCTCAAGATTTATTGGCGATTGGCCATGGCTTGTGCGTAGCCTTGGTAAACCGTCTGTGCTGAGCCACTATTAGATCGCAAAGCCGCTCAAATAAATTCCAATACATTTCCGCTTCATTCAGCAACTCCTAGATATTTATAGACCGCGCTACGCTTAACGTCTTTTGATGAGAGAGATCCGATTCTATGAGGTAATTGATAGGCATTCCCTTCTATAGGTCAAGTAGCTCATGCTTCGTCTTTAGGGCTGATTACTCATCAATAATTGTCTGGTAATAAATGTGTTTATCTTTTCATTAACTAAAAGTTTCTCGAACTTCAACTCCCAAGAAGTTCAAGGGAAATAATAATTATAATGAAAATATGTAACTATATCTGTTCCGAATAAAATGTGTTTTGTTTACGTAAATAACGCAGACTCTGTAGACGGCGAATTGGTAAACAAATACCCGCTGATGACATCGCATATTTTGTGCTGGCAACATCCAGTCGATGTATTTATGGCGAATAGTTCCCCGCAGATATCGCCAAAAATAATACGAAAATGTTGTTCAGATGCGATAGACAAGATACCAGCTGACAACAGAACAATAAAGATGTTGATTCTTCTGATTGCCGATCGATTGATGGCTAATGGCTGTTGGCACAAGGCAGACAGGCCCGTCAATTAGAGCATAACAAAGTGTTACTCACCTCGCTCGAGGTACGAGCCAGAACGTTGTAGACCGAAAATAGTCTCAGTGCATGTCGCATTTTTAGATAGGCAGTTGCCTTATCAGCCCGCTGCTGATAAGGGCGCCTGAATTGCCGCTGAAGTGGCAGCGGAATATATATAAAATCAATGAATTTCCTAACAGTCACAGCAATTGTTAGCCACAGTTACCAAAAAGCACACGTAGTCCACGCTACCTAAACCAACAAAGCCAACTATATACAGAAAAGAAAATAAATATTAATATAGACACACATATATAAATATTTACAAGAGACTTTCCCGAGAAAAAATACAAGTTTGCACAATGAAATCGCAGCTCTTGTCGCTCTGCTGCTGCCTGGCGCTCGTCGCCGGCATAGCCGCCAGTTCGGTGTCCACCAACGAGACGGATTGCCCCCAAATGTGCCCCGCCATCTACCAGCCGGTGTGCGGAACGGACGGCTTCAACATGAAGGAGTTCGCCAGCTTCTGCAATCTGCAGGCGAGCAACTGTCGCCGTGCGCGCAACGCCCAGACGAGTAAGTTCATAGCTCGATATTCAATTGCTGCTGTTCCATATTTCTAATGTTACTTTGTTTAGCCTACGCAGCCACTGATATGGCTTGGTGCACCTCCAAGGAGGTGGAGAATCTTGACAAGCAACTGAATATTAAGCTCGATGTTGCCGGCTGCCTCAAGCCCTGCCCCATGATTTACAAGCCCCTCTGCGTGTCGAATGGCGAGTACCGTGGTCTCGTGCCCAACGACTGCTCCTTGGAGATCTTCAACTGCGCCCTCATGGCCACCGGCGTCAACCCCGCCAAGCTTCTGCACGTTCTGCAGGCAGAGACTTGCTAACTCTGAACTATGTGACAGGAATAAAAATCCTTTACTCAATTCATTCTTAATACGATAAATATATAAATTGACTATTGGAAAATGATTTGAGTCGCATATTTATTGGATCAATCCAACTGAGACACAGTCAATAATATATTGAATAGAAATCAGTCACTTTTGGTTTTGTAGCTTATCTAATCAGAATTACTAACGACAACTTTGTCATGTTCTTATTTGCAATAGAGACTTTTTTGGGAAATCGGAGCTGCCTCTGTTTCGTTGCAGATTTTCATTCATAACTTATTTAGCATTTATCCACAAATTGCATTATGATAAACCTCTAAAAAGTGTTCGAGCTCAAGAAGCTAAAAGTTCTTTTAAGCTTGAAACGTGACTAAATGACTCGTTCATTACAAGCATAGTAGTAGCCTTAGTATATAATTTGATTTAAGATTCTTGAGAGTATGTAAATATTTGGCGTAAATTCATTTTATAATTACTACAAATTCGCTCGGACTCTTTAATGAAATAAAATTCAGAATTATTTCATAAACTTCAAATATCTTATATAGTAAAGCCTTCATAATTTATGCTATAATTTATATAACAAGTCCAGTATGGTTAAGTGAAATGTATTTATTTTGCATGCATAACATAAATTTTTTGTTGATTTTAACTTGACTCAAAATGAACTACATGCAAAATAAATATACACAAAAATAAAAATATATTATTTATAAATATATATATTATTCTTGCTTCACTATATTATTACACAATATTTCTACCAATATTCTACTGAGAACTGTCAATTGGTATACAAATAATACAGATAACTAAAATTGATAAATATTTTGGTTCAAACATTTTCTCCAGCATCCGCACAGATCAATATTTCGAATAGATTTCAATAGTTTTCAATAGTTTTTCATTTATTTGCAAATTGATATCACATTGACAAAGTAAATATTGCGTAAGGAAATAAATAATTGTGTGAACAAATAACTAATAAGAATTTGGGTGCAACAAGACTGAGTCGAGGTCCAGTCACGAGCTACCCAAAATGAGATCTGTCATGGGGAACACATTTGTAGTGGGGGTGTGGGCTAGCAAAGCGTGCCGGGCAATTGGCTAAAGCTTTGACAGAGCCAGGCGTGCAGCAGGTCGTCGTCGACACGCTCCTGTGTGTTGGCCCAGAAGAAGGTGCCGTTGTCGGTGCTAATGTACTGCAGCGGAAGTGGCAGGTCCCACAGCGTGGACGTGGGTGTGGGCGTGACAGTAGACGTGGGCGTGGACTGGGGCACTGCGGCCACATTTAGGTTGTGGCTATTGTTGCTGATGTTGCTGCTGTTACTGATGTTGCTGGCTGTGATGTGTGTGCTGACAGTTGCGTCCATGATGGCAGGCGTTGCAGCTCTGTGGGCTGGCCTTCTCCACGTAGACGCTGCTGATCAGCGTGGGCGTGTTGGGTGGCGGTGGCGTTTGTGTTAGCTCTTCGTGCACCTGCTGCAAAGTCAGGTCGGCGAACTTGTTGATAGACTCTTCGGGCGTTGCTTTGCCGCTGTCGTTGTCATCCGTTTGCAGCGAGTCCAGCGGGGGCAACGACGGGGGCTGCGTGTTATTGAGATCCACATTGTTGGGATGCGGCTGAGAGGCGGGCCTGCCCTTGCCGCCCACTGTCAACAGGCGTCGCAGTGGCTGCCACACTTTGCGCATGCGTCTCCCCGCTCTGGGCGCCATTAAAGCTGCTGTTGTTGCTGCTGTGTTGTTGCTGCCGGTGCTGCTAGCCGTCAGGTTTTTTGTATCCAGATACATGGCGTTAGCTTTTGTGGAAGCTTTGTGCGACTCGCTCAAGTCAGTTGTGTTCAGCAGCGAGTTGTTGCGTGTGCGCACCTCGCGAGAGTCGTTCGTTTTCTGATGCTGCTGCGCCAGCCGGCGCTCATATTTATATATGAGGCGCTGCCGCTGCGCTGCCAATGGCCAGTCAAGAGTGAAATCGTATGCCGGCTGATCTCACGAGCCCAGGCCAAGCACCGAGCACCGAGCACCGTACGAAATTTGAGTGCACTCTCATGCACACACACACACACAGAGAGACACACACACACACGCACACATGCAGACGCTTCTCATCGATGACGATGAGGGAGAGGGAGCTGCTTTTTATGTGCGCGTATTTCCCAAATAAATTCCAACAGGAATCCTCAAGCTTGTGTGTACTTTTCCCATGCACGTACAATCGACAAGGGCCGCTTGATGAGTTTTGGCTGCAGGTAGATGAAGACGATGCCGTTTGCACAGTGGTGCCAGAGACGTTGTACGCGAAACAACTTATTGGATTACAATTGAAATCAAATCCTCAGCGACAATAAATGATGCTCAAACTGTATACATTTTTTTATGAGCCTACTTATGCAAATTGATTATAGGAATTAGTATAAATATTGTTAAAAATAAATATGGAAATATGCCTGAGAACATTTGACAAACTGTTAACTAGGAGTGTTCCTATGCGAACTCTGTGATAATCGCCTTAACGTACTAAAGATATTCAATTGATGCGCCAATATATTTGATGTTCGCTAAATTGATTATCATATATATAGATATAACGTGTTGGGAAGGCTATAAAATGTCTTTGCTTAGTCAAAGGCAGAGGAAATCACTAATGTATTTTATTGTCAGAAAAGTGAATCCAGTTAAAAACATGTCTCTATTTTTAAAAAAAAAGTAATATTAAAAGTGTATGTTATTTTTGAAATCTGTAGACTCATTTTGTTAATATCAATTAAATTTACTTAATAGTCAATTAAATCAATTAAATTTACTTAATAGTCAAGTAAGGTCTATTCAGCAAAAAGTCGACTCTCATTGAAATTTTCCGTTCTCTTCCTCATATGCACTTATTGGCTCGCTGCATATTGCTTTGGCACCACTGTGCACTGCCTGTTCCGTCATTTATGCACGACTGACTTTGTTTTCACATTCACACGGTACCCGAAGCCGCGGCCGCAGCCTGAGCCAGAGCCAGAGCCAGAGCCAGGGCCCAGTAGTTGTTGCTGCTTGTCCAGCTGAAGCCGTTTGGGCGCAGTGACGTAGCCGTTTCCACAGCTCAGCGCTCGCTGGGGGCAGCAGCTGCACCTGTTCCATTGTGGCCCCTGTAAACTAAGACGCTGTGCATTTCCGTCCTGGCGCAGGCGGCGCACCGTTGCGAGTGTGGGAAAGGGCTTATAAGAATTTCACTTGGGTTGTTCGGGTTTTTGGGTTTTCGGGCACTATTGTTGTTGTTGTTGTCGTTATTTTGTTTCCTTTCTTGTGATTTTTGGTGTTTTGTTGTTGCTGCTGCTGCTGCTGCTGCTGTGGCTGTTGCTGTTGATGTTGTCGAGAGCAGCTGTTATTGCTACTTGTTCGCCTGTTTGTTGTCATTTATAATCAAGGCTCTCAGCCCCGGCGCTGATAAGTTCATTTTACGTTCGGCGTCGATCCTAGCCAAGGGGATTATGACATCTCGTTCACACGCTCCGCACAAAGGCAGATCTAATGAGGCCGTGACCTGATTTCGCATACTTACAAACAGTCCTTTAGCTCTTTCCCACACAACGGCTAGCCTCGACAAACTAGTCGGCCCGGTCGGACCGAAGACGGAGCCTGGCCAGCCAGCTTGCTGGCTGCCTGTCCGGGGGCCGAATGCAACGAACTCGTGCCAATCGCGTGCACACCGCACGCCTGCAGCTTGTGAGCCACCGTCTCCGACGCTTTGGCCGCCATTAATCTTGAACTCTCCGCAGCACGTCGACGCTGGCGACGACGACGACGACTATGGCATCGTTGCCCCGCACATTTGCCCCCAATCAGCGCCTAGCTTTGAACTGCACGTTTGCTAAATTGAAAGCGACTTTGACTCCGACTCCGACTCCGACTCCGACTCCGACTACAACTGCGACTGCGACTAAGCAACGCTGCCAGCTTCAATTCCAACTGCACCTCCAAACGAGCTGCGCATGCGCCTGCCTTAACGCCTTATTGGTAGATGGGATAGTCGAACGCCAAGTTGGTGTCTTTGCTATGCAATACACTTTCTTTGGACATAACACTTTGTTTTAAGTACATGGAATAAATAAATCTGCCTTCAAGAGAGTATAATTGTATTAATATACTAAAAGGTAAATGAAAGAAAGTCTGTTTTATATACAATAATAAAATTATATTACTATACAATATATAATAAAAAGGCAGTTGGGATATTGGATTGAAATCAACTTTAAGCTTTTGATAAACCTTATTCTTAACCCAATATTGTTTCGTATTTTAATCAACTTTATTGCTGAATTCGTATGTTTAATACTAGGTAAAGCTTTGTCTCTCTACTCTTACTCTACCACAGTCAATTGTTTTAATTTGACTAAAAGCTTTTTGTGCAAAAATATTATCAGCCAAAATGATATAGCTTGTAAATAATATTGTAATTGTATTGCATTGATGTCATGTAAGTCTAAGAAAATAGATAACGATTTTTCAGTGAAGTGATATGCATAAACAGTAGTTGTTTCCATGCATGTCTGACTGATAAGAAGAAAAAATTCTATTAATAAATTGTATATTTTATGCAGGATATACTATTTTGTTGGCTTATACAACAAAAGTTTATAATAATAATTATAATTGACTTTTTATAAACACTAATAATAGTTCCTTTATTACATGCTGTAGAAAGAGAACTGGCAAGATGTAAATTCACTTATTGGAATTGCCAACTAATTTTGGCAGAGCATTTCAGATTCGCTCTAAGGCTTTGGCCATTTCTGCTTTTTTAGCCACAAGCATCCATTTGGCTTTTGGCTTTTGGTTCACACGGCAGGCGACCAAGCGGGCAGCGAGGCAGCGAGGGGGGAACGAGTTTTGCGCAAAGTTAGCGCAAAGCTTAAAAATATATATATGACAAGCAATTAGTGTGCATTGAGGTTAGTTGAAAATGGTTTTTGGTTGTGGCTTGTGGCTGCTGTGATTCGCTGATTGTGTGCGTGTGTATATGATTGAGTGTGTGTGTGAGTGACTGTGTATAACTGAGTCTGTATGTGTGAGCGCCTTTGCATGCGCCTTGAGTGCGGATGCAACTGCGTTGCTCATACGACACGTGTGACAACAGAGTTGAAAGTTAAGTCCGCTTGTAAGCTGAGGCTGTTGTTATTGTTGTAATTGTCACTGCTCAAGCCGTTATTACTGCTGCCTCTGTTCGAAGTCAGCAGAAAAAAGGCCAAGCCAGCAGCCAAGCCAGCGACGGCTAACGGAAGTCATGGCCAAAAGACAAACAAACAAACCAGAGATTCTGCAGCATCATGGGAACTGCTTGGGCCGGCAAAAAAAAAAAAACAGAATACGAAGAGAGAAAAAGCACAAGTGTCATATTGCTGTGCTGGTGATAAATAAAAAACAGGCAACATTTTGTACACATAGTGTGTGTATGTGTGTGCCCCTTAAGAGCTGTCCGGCTGCCCAGTAGCTGGAGCCGAGATCAGCGAAAAGATGAAATAAAACATCATCTTAGAACGACAACCGGATGTTGAAGTTTATTGCGCTGAACGTTGACGGCGACAACACTTAGCTATGCAAAAGTATTTCGGCTACTCCCGAGAAGCTGTAGCAACGGCTGGCGACTGCTACGCTTAATCGATACGCTCCAACGAAATGCTAGCCACTTAATGTTGTTGTTGTTATAGTTTTGTAGTCGTAGTCGTAGTCGTAGTTGTCGCAGTCATCATCATCAGCCAAGCATGCGACATAATTGCGCGAGTTAAAGCCCCCCCAAACAAGCGACAACAACAACAGCAATCATCAGCAGCAGCAGCAACAGCAACAGCAACAGCAGCAGCAGCAACAGCAACAACAACAAGCAGCAAAACATTTCAGCAATCCATCGGATCGCATCACAATCCAGCCATCCGTCCAACGTGTGGGAAACACACGACAAATCTGTTTCCCACGGTCTCGTAAAGTAGGCACAACACAACACACACTCGCAGTGGCTCCCATTTGTGCATATGCATGTCTGTATGTGCCTATGCGTGTGCCTGTGTGTGTGTGTGTGTGTGAGTGAGAGCACCAAAGAGCCAAAGAGCCGCAGACGACGAATAGGAGCCGTCGTTGAAGCAGCAGCGCAACTGTCATCATTGACAATAAGTATGACATGGACGATGGCCACGGCGACGGCTGCGACGGCAGCGACGACGACGACGGCACACTGAGAGCCACGCGCAGAGCCATTCTCATACCAAATCCGAAATCCGAAAGCCACGACTGCGACGCCTCGCTCGGCAATCAATTTTTGAAGACGACGCGCGCCAGAGCGCAACAGGGCACGCTCTCTCGCTCGCGCTCAGCCAATGCAGCGGATCAGCATTATTTAGCCGAGTCGCTCCGCTACGTAAACTGTCGCAATAATATGCCAAAGAGCGCACAGTGGGCACAGTGCACGAAATATAAGTACATGAGAACTTATAAAAAAGATTTATATATAGTATATATAAATGAGTTAGACATATATCTATTATATATAACATGACATTTACTAATATTCAAGCTTATCTAATGGGCTTCGATTGACATCATAGGTAACTGCTAGAGTATTCAAATACTCAAAATTCCTTGGAACAGATTAAAGATTATGGGTATATACTTTACAAAATATAAAAGCTCTATTACTATTAGCTTTTTTATATATTTTTTTTATACATGTTGGTATTGCTTTGTTAACTTTATAATATGCCTTAGCTCGTGAGATGGCTAAATGCCTTTATTGCAACTAATTATAATTATTGTTCAGATCCATACTGCGTTTATATTCTCGCATATCTAAAATATATATCTAATATATTTGCAGCATACTTTAAGGATCATAAAAATATCAAATATAGACAATAAATATATATGCGAAATAAAAATAAAATATATAATAACGAAATATTGAATATTGTACAAACTATATATTCTATTCCCAGTCTAAAATTGGCCCATATTCCAATTCGATCTGTGTATTATATCAGATATTGCTGCTCTCAAAAGTAGGCAGCAGCTCAGTTGACAATTTATCAAAATCTATATAATATAATTAGAGGTATCTAATCCATATTCAATTGTTCTTTCCCTTAAATATTAAAGTAGATTTTATAGCTGTATTTTTTAATTGAAAAATAAAATAAAAATAAAAGTTATATGTACTTCTATTATTTATTCGTAAAAGAAAATATAATTAAAGGCAACCCAAGTAATTATAATATTGTTGAAGAAAGTGAAATCAATATTTGAGCATTTCATTAGCTTATCCATACAAATTGTGCCGCCAATATTTATTCACTGGCGACCCACTGTGCAGTCGGCTGGCAGGCAGCTCGGCAACCCCAACTCCAACCTGCGCCTGCAACGGACTTCACAGTAGCCTCTCTTTGTGCGCGTTGCCGAGTGCCGCTACCGAGCCGAGACCGAGTGAGCCCGAATGCCACCACAGCGCCGCGCATGTGTGTGCGTGTGCGAGCGATCATGCGGGAGCCGAGGCCCAGTCACTGCGCTGGGAGAGCGTCGTATAAAAGTAAGGTTGGGAACTTGTTTGCCACTCATTTCATAAACGTGCCGCCTGTTGAACGGACCGCTGAGCGCGACGCACGCGCAACCGCCCCCCAAAGAAGCTACGATATCGACGTGAATATGTGCGTCTAGTTCGGTTCAAGCCAAAAATAAAAAACAAATAGAAAAAAACTGTAACAGAAAATAGTGAAACGTGATTCGAATCACAACATGGTCATGGAGATGTCCAAGACGTATCAGTACCGCAAGGTGATGAAGCCGCTGTTGGAGCGCAAGCGACGTGCGCGCATCAACAAGTGCCTGGACGATCTCAAGGATTTGATGGTGGAGTGCCTGCAGCAGGAGGGCGAGCATGTCACGCGCCTGGAGAAGGCCGACATACTCGAGCTCACAGTGGATCACATGCGCAAGCTGAAGCAGCGAGGCGGGCTCACGCTGCAGGCCGTCGGCAGTGCTGCGAGCGGCGGCAATGTGGCCGCCTCCAGCACCAGTGCCGCCCACGTCGAGTCCTTTCGCTCGGGCTACGTGCACGCTGCCGATCAGATTACACAAGTGCTGCTGCAGACGCAGCAGACTGATGAGATTGGCCGCAAGATTATGAAGTTTCTATCGACGCGCCTAATTGAGCTGCAAACTCAATTGCTGCAGCAGCAACAGCAACAACAACAGCAATCTGTCTCCCATGCCACAGGACGCTTGGCCTTTCCGCTGCTGGGCGGGTACGGCGCCGCCGCCGCAGCCAGCTACAGCGCCTTCCTGGCGGGCAAGGACGAGCTGATCGATGTGACATCCGTGGATGGCACAGCGCTATCCGAAACAGCGTCGATTAGCTCGCAGGAGTCGGGCGCCTCGGAGCCCGTCTGGCGGCCCTGGTAATCAACTGACTGGCTGCCTGCCTGCCTGCCTGGCGACGTCATCTAATTTCTAGATCTTATCTTAAGTATTCCAAATGGCTATTAACCGTTCGCTGCCGCCATCACCAGCAGCAGCAACAACAGCAGCAAAATCTGTTGTCTTCCAAAGCAAATTGTGTCGACGAATCGCATTGATTCCGTTGCACTGTGCATTGTTTTTAAATACTTTTAAGCTTATTTTGATAACAATGTAAATTTTTGCATTTCAACTGTGATATAACTAAAGTACGTGGCCGTTCGACTCACCTGGAATGCGCCGACATCCTAATAATTTTGCTAAAGTTTCCTAGCGTTTAAAGTGTTCGAAGTTTGTAAGTAAAGGCATCTTATCAAAATAAAAATATACTAAGCTTTAAATAATTTATAAATATAAATGTTAATTTAGAACTTAAAGACGAATAAACAAAAGGTTCTCATGTCAAACAGAAATCAAAAAGCCGCTATACTTTTATTTAATAAACAAGAGCAGGAATTGGACTGAGTACGTATTCCAATTAGATCCCAATTGGATATGGCTTTCACAGTATTACTTAAAATCTTTGTGGAAATGTTACTGAAGACGGACTTTTAATATCAATGCCAATAAATATGATAGTGCTGACAGATTAGTACAGCTGACTTGAATTATGCCAGGCTAAAGGCATATATTGTGAAAGTATTAGCTATGCATAAACGTTTTTACTATCATCTACTTAACAGCGACTTGGATATCCGCAAATTGATCATTCTACATTGCACTTGCAAATCAGAAGATATTGTACCTGCCTCAGCACTGGTAGTAAGTTACAAATATTAGAATTAATATTTATACATTTTTAAATGCTAACATAATATATTTATATTATAATACTTACAGAATTTCTAAAAGCGGATCAGATCAATTTTAATTTTTTCTTTAAAGTTGAGGATACTTTGACTTCCATTCCACACTAACCATCGTAGCCCTCCCACTAGGTTGTTTATTTAAGTCTATCAAAGACATTTAATATGAATAAACACATATTTAATGAAAAGCTCAAGCTGCAATACAGCAAAGAGCAAGCCCTGCATTTATAGCCATATATCAAATTCCAGCGGGGCATCAGATCAAAACGACACTGTAATTTGTGGATGCCTATCTATTGACATTAAATATGCGCTGAGTGTGCATTCAATGAGTCTTCAAGCATATCTCCACATATCTCCACCTCCAGTGCTCTCATTTCAAATGTGATCCACTGCCACACACAGGCACACTCACACACACACACACTCGCTCAGATGCTTGTGCTGACTTTTACTTTTATCAGTCGAACATCTCTTCACATTTCATGCAACAAGTACATCAGCATATCTGAAGTTGCCTTCACACAAGCAATTAAGAGCTTGTAGCTACTGTAAATAGATGCAGATACAGATACAGAAATACAGACACAGATAATGGGAATGTGAATCAATACATATATACATGATGTGAATGCCTGAATCATTTATGTAATCAACTCTGCACCACAGAGCAGAGCATCTTCGTCTTCAAATAATAAAATAGCTGTCCGATCCAATTGGTCCTCTTGCACTATCAACGATCAACGATCCCTGGTTTAAATTCTGATTAGCCGCAGGTAAATGCCACAAACTGGTTAGACCTGCCCGAAGGAGAAACAACCCCTAAATTTTGATGTGATTTGGATGCTGTTGCATTCTGGTTTTTACCTGCGTGCAGGTTAAGACGTAAACAATGAGCCCGACTTAATGGGGACACGGTAGGGACCTGGTAATCAGGGTCAGGTAGACCCGAAGGCAAACAATCGATCCGTTACAGAGTGGATTAGCTCGGCTATTTAACAATGCTTTGCAGTTATGCAAAGGTTATTAAGTATCTTTCTGTTTGTTCAGGATAGCTGAAAATCGAATGCCGTTTGGGAATGAGAACAAATGAGGTTGTTTTTCTTTTGAATTGTATATATATTTTTGTAAAAGTATAGTTAAAATTTATCACAATTTTGTAAAGCTCGATTGAGGGTTGCGCCTTGCAGCTAATTTTGATTGTTTTGGATGCTCAAAATTAGCAGAAGACGCTTTAAAGCAGGAAGCTGGAACCGCTGGTCCCACAAATGGAAGACGTTGTTGCGTGTGCTGGGAGATGATCCAGCCTTGGTTGCTTAGGCTTGCACCCAACGATCCTGGAACTGAGCGACGGCGATTTCGTTGGCTGTGCTGCAGTAGAGTGGTTCGACGAGATCGTTGTCGGCGGGCAGATCGGAGGCGGCGGTCCAGAAGAAGGTGCCATGAGCGGTGCGCACGAAGTGAACTGGCACGGTGGGCAATTGCTCGAGCTCGTAGTCCTCCATTTCGCAGGAGGCGGAGAGCCGCTCGTTGGCCTCGTTCTCATAGGATTCCAGAGAGTCTGCGCAGGATTTGTTGGCGATCGACTCGATATCGGCGTTGCGGCTGTTCTCAATGGACTCCAGAGACTCCAATGAGTTGGCCTTGTATGTGTTTTGCTTGTTCTGCTGCTCCTCGACTTGTTGCTGCTTGAAGATCTTTTGCAGCAGCTTCTTCACGCTGTATGACTTCTTGTTGGTCTTGGCGTTCATGTTGTTGCTGATGATGTTCTTGTTCTGGCACATTTTGAAATTTTGTTGTGTAGCTGTTGCTGAGTTGCTTGCTGTACGAAGCGTAGTGCTCGAATGATGTCTGATCCTCCGAAATGTCGGCCTTTTATACCCGCACAGGACCAAACCCGAAACCCAAGCCGACAGCAGGTCGGGACACAAGGAGGGTTGCGGCAGGCAGGCAGGCAGCCAGAAAGATACACCAGATACTCGGCGACTGTGGGAAAGTACAAGGATACGTGCACAGACAAAACACTGTAAACGAGAAAATCCCGAGCGCACAAGCACACAGATGCGCACACATACATTGAAAAACGGCAGGTGTGTTTCGAAGCGGACGGCTGGGACGGACCTGCACGCCATTAACCTGCGTGCGTTGGAGTGTGAAGGCATGTGGTGCTGCTCCGCTCCCACCTGCTATTGGTGCATAGCAATTTTATCCTGCGCCAGGATCGTGAGAAGCGAGACTTTCTACCAGTTCCCACAGTTTTTCGAAGGATCCTTTTTCGAGCCTATTGAAAACAACAACTCCAGCAACAAAAACGAATCTTTTTGCTGATCACTTTTGGTTTTTATATGTTGTTATCGTTGTTGTTGTTGTTGTTGCTGCTGCTGGCAGCTCTTTATGCACTTATCTCGTTTGGTTGGCATAGAAATCCCTTTTTTTCGGGTCTTGAACACGTGTGCAGCGGTTGCCCCCGCAAAACGTGGGAGAATATTTTCAATTTTCAACGCTTGAACGACTCAAACAATTAATGGCCTGACAGCAGAGGCCCAGATCAACTAGTTGAATAGGCAAACACATTGGATGGACTGAGATCTGGGATCATTTAATGCGCTGTAATTTGAAATTTATAAATTTTGTGTGTGCCTCGAGGCGTTGCCCGAAACGAGCGAGAAAAAAGGAGGATCATAAAGGAAAAAGGAAAAAAGGAGAGAAAAAAATTAAACCAAAAACGTGTCAGGCATTCGAAAGCCGAAGGAGTTGCTTTTAATTTCATTTCGATGGCACACAATTAGCAGACGACCCCTGCCTCGCCGCCAGCCCCGTCTCTGTGCCCTATTAAGGGGCACTTTGTGTGCTTCCAGGGAGGAGCTCAGCGAGAGCATGCACACTCGCTCGCTCGCTCACCGAGCGTTGTCCTTTTTGGACCTCGGCTCGGCGCAAGTTGGACACGTGATGGCGCGTGAGGCGTCGACGTCGATGGCAGAGAGCGATTTCGGGGACGATCCTGTACTTAATGGATTGTCTTTGACTTGACTATAAATATTTGAAGCCCATGTGCGTTGGGTTTCTTTTTTATGTTCTTCATTATTATTATTTTTTTGTGGAGCTATAGTTTGTTTTTTCTTTTTTTATAGACAGGGAGACAAATTAAGACTCAAGCAGCGACTGTCCTGGTGAGAAGTTGTAGGCTGGCGTTAACAGTTCGTTACCAAATACGTTTGTTCCTTGGGATTGCTGTAGTCCTATTGATGCGCTCCTTGATTATAAGGCTCGCTTTGTTGTTAGTAGTTGGCCGAGCTGATTTGTGTGTGTTTGTTTCTTTATCTTTTTCTTGAGCTGAGCTAAGCTATTGAGGTTTAATTAGAAGTAAAGGCAACAATCTAAGGATTTGTTAGCATAGCAAAGCAATAAATAGTCAGCAGATAAAAAAGAAAGTGACAATTGGTTCTGTTCGTAGATTTCATAGTCTACTTCACACACAGCTCTGCCCATGTGTGCACGCTCTTTGAATCGGTATTACCAAATAAAAAGGTCGTAATTTATTCAAATGCACTCGCTTATGATAAATAATTTACACAAAAAGGTCTCAATATTTTTTATAGCTATAAAGAGTCTAAAAGCATAAATATTTATGCGAGTAATAAATATATTTAAATATAAATTTTTAATTTATTTTATCGTAAAATTCTTATATGATTTTATTAAAAAAATTATAAATATTTACGTAAATATCATAAAAATGTAATAATAAAATATTATCAAATTTAATATAAAATCGAATAAAATAGAAGTTCGTGGGATACATATAAATTATTTACAGTTCATTTATTACTAATTGTATTATTTATTATTATTATATACTACTCTAATATATATATTCTATATACTACTATACTAACTAAGGAAGAAATGCAATAAGTATATTTATATTTTTCATAAGTCTTCAATACAATACATATATATTTTATATAAGCAACAATTATATATAAATATTTATATTTATCTATCATATCCACGCATGATAGAGTCATCATGATCCTAACACTAATTCAACCTTTTCATCATTGTAAGTCTCTAGTAAACTGCATGATGACTTCCTTATGTGAAATGACCAATCTACAGATGAAGTCTTGATTTTGCAACAATTATTTCTGCTATAAAAGATCGACTGCATAAAGAAGTCGAATAATTCCAGGAATATATCCTTTCAAAATGAAAACGGAAAGAGCTGACCGATTCGTAACGTTTGTCGAACGTGTGCAGGAGCGAATTTCATGGAAATAGAAATTAGGGCCTTGTATGTTTTGGTTGAATCATTCTAGCATATTATTGTTATGCACGATTATTTGTTCCAATTGTGTTTCGTCCTTGGCTCTGTTTTGGTTGACTCATTCCCCTAGTTTTCCATTTCATGGCCCACGTGCATGCCCATGCGATCCAATAGAATAGCCACAGCCACCAAACATTTCTATGGCAAACCAAAAACCTAAAAAAACAAAATAAATAAATGATCGTACGAAAAGCCCTGCTGGGGGTCCCAAGACTACAGAGATAGACAGATAGCAGCTACCACTGTGGCGGTTTTCGGTTATTCGGGCTACCGTGGTGCCTTGTTGTTGGCCCAAAATCGTTTCCAACGAAATCTCTTGACCTGCTCTCTCGATGAACACGTGCACTGATTTCTTATCGTGGCCGATCATTAAAGGTTCCAAAATTGTAGATTAGCCCGAAACAAAAACCTGTGGCACACAAAAAAACATAAAATTGGAAAAATAGAAGAAAAAAGTATATGTATATCAACAAGAACCTGACCCCTCACCGATTGCCATTGTTCGCAAGTGTTTAGATTCCTGGCCCAGTTGTGTGTGCATACACACACGCACTGGCACTGGGATTGGGATGGTGATTGGGTTTTAGGGCTTGGTGTTTGGTGTTTGGGAATGAGAACGTGCATCGTCTTGTTTGAACACGTGACGACCTCGTTTTAAGCGCTGCGGGATGTTTGGTGTTACGACGCCGTTTCCAAATCGCAGCGTCGCCAACTGACACGTCTCGCTGATGGACGATCCATACAATGTGCAGCAAGTGGCCAAGTGAATCGCCAAGGTACGTGCGTAACTTGCGAGCGGCAAATTTTCACACATGTGGCAGAGGCGGCAGAGACAGCAGAAGCGGCAGCAACAGCCGCAAACCGGGAAATGCCCGCAATCAGGTCCAGTTACAGGACTCGGAAAATTCCAACAAATCGCTCGCTGTCAGTACTAACTATGTCGATGTTACGGTATTTCCGCTAGTTCGCTGGTCAGCGTGAACATCAAACGAGGCGTGCGAAAAATTCAACCGAATGTAACCCTAGAGCCGACTCACACTTGAGTCCAATTGAACCCGAGCCATCCATGGAACCCATAGACAGACCATTCCATAGACCAAGGCGATAAAGTCATGTGCGCTGCAGTTAAAACAACAACAGCCACAAATCGCAGCTCCATCTGAATAGCGACCCACACGGCGGTTTTGTAATGATAGAATAACACACCATGGCACACACTCGCGCACACATGCGGCACACTCATAAACGCGCTATAAAAATAAAATGAAAATAAAAATGAAAGGCAAAGGGAGAAGCACATGTGGGGTCCTTTTTTTGTCATCATATTACATGCAAGAGACAGCCAAGAGGCAGCGCACTTGACACGAGACAGCGCGACATGTTGAATTATCTTTTAGTTTACAAATTAGTATGTGCGATGCAGGCTGTTCTCGGAATGCAGACATTGTTAGTTTAGGACCAGGATCAATGGGCAATTGCCGTAGAAGCATTTTTTCCTTTTTACTTATGGTCTGCCCATCACTCAACGCACGTGCAGCGCACAAAAGGGGTTGTAATTACAGTTTAACTCAGTGTCGCCGCCCTCCCTAAAAACCAGGCTCAGCACCAGCACCACACAGATCGCTCAGATGGCTCGCACCACCACATCACCACACAAGCCAGCGAGTGGCCTATGCAGATTCGATGGCAACACGTGTATATTGATGAGCCCGCTGAGCTGGCGAGGCGTGGACAGGTCTCAGACTCGTTTTCGGCTTGCCACTCAGGGGCGTCGTTGATCACTGCAGCTAAGGTTTCACCGTATACAAATATGTAGAAGAAGCAAGCTTAAGGGTCAGGACCTCCTACTTGCGACCCTAGGGAGCTCGAGTTGCTCGGTGCCTCAATCTCTCGCCCTTTCTCGTTCGCAGCTGGGGTGTTTGGTTGCGTTGACACGTTTGGCTTACCGAACATGTTTCAGGGGAGCCATTTCGACATACATATATAAACAAGCACCTACAAAACCAAAACCCCATTAAAACGAAAACAAAGCCGAAAACAAAAACGAAAACGAAAACTCATTAAAAAATATCGAAGTTGTCGTCCCTTTTTGCCTCGATCATTCCACACGCACGCACAAATCTTCCAATTTCGAAATCGTTAGCGTGTCTAGTCCCATTTAATCCTTCCAAGACTAATTACAAAATTGTAGACGCCGGAGTCCTGTTACGCATACTGATAAGCAAAGTAACTTAAGAGCTGTCCCCCATTAGATAGGATATCTTACTTTCAGATTGGGTTTCAGCTCAGATTTTAAATGCCGAGCACGCAGCTCTCTGGCAGATATTGCACTTTGATCTTGATAGCAGCGCCAGACAAAGAAGAGTGTCAATATTTTGAGGCAACCTCAACAGGTTGAGGAGAAATAAGACGTTGAGCTGGTACAGTTGCGCCAAATGGCACGTTGCGTGAGAGGGCTCTCTAACAATGGAAAAACAAAGTACTTTCATTTCGGTTGAAGGTAAAAACTAGATGATCCCATTTAAAAGAATAAGGAATCTCAACAAAGACTAACAACAACGAATTGAGTGATTTAAAAAAATATATATTGTTAGGTTTCTTAATATTTCAGTACAATATTTAAAGGAATGGATCTAGCTTCCATCGGTACAGATTGTATTAAAATATAATATTAATTATATTTTATTATTTTGAAGAAGAATTATCTGACTCGTACTCTTATAATAATCAGTTTTATTTAAGCTAACAATATTCGGCTTTGATATAATTGGTATTGCTTTTTTTTTCAAAACAAATTTTTTTATTCTTGACATTGTTAAAAAGGTATATATCTTTTTAAGTTCTTTATTTATTTAAGCAGTACACTAAGTAAAATTTGGTATTTCCTTATATCTTTCTTGCTGTCAGTTCATTTATCCTTCCCATTGGGGCGCGTCAAATCGGAAGCAACTATATCTACCATAGCTCGATAGTATAGTAACAGCAAGCTGCAGTCTTAAGGCAGGCTAAAAAAATCACACTAATCCAGAATTTTCCAGATAACATTGTCAAATTTTGCAGGCGAATCAGCCAATCCATACAAAGGCCTATACATTATATCGCTCCTTGGGGCGTAGCAAATATAGCAAAATAATAACTGATATATTTTTAACAGTTTTTAGACCTTAAATGAGTATTATGCCGTCGGTCGCATACCTTTACAACATTCTTATTTATTTTGTTTATTCAGTCTATAGTATTATATTATATAGAAAATCTTTACAGCGAATTTCATTTCAAAGTTGAACCCAAACCATCAAGTAAGAACCAATAAGCCAATAACATTTAAGAGCTCCTTAAAAATGCTAGAAAAACCCATTGATTCTTTACTCTAAACAACTATTATATGATCATATTATAATTTCATCTGAAAACTATTCGATTTGTTGAAATTCAAGGGATTTAAAACTCATTTTAGTTTTTTTTTTTCAAGTTTTAGTTTTTATTACTATTAAAGCTTGTAATCTTTTCTTATAGCCTAAAGTTAGTAAACAAAATCTTGCTACATATTTACAAATATTATTAAACCTATTAAAGCTTGTTCTCTTATAAGGCTGTTGCGCTTAGATCTATGTAAAGCTCTTGTTATCACAGTTTACATCGAGTCAATTGGAAGACATGATTCGTTGTTATGGTTGTAGTTGTAGTTGTAGTTGTAGATAGTTGGAATCTTCTGTGGTTTACCAGGGGCGCCACGTGGGATTGCTGGGTGATTGCGGACTGGCTGCCGCGTCAGACTCCTCGGCATCGCTGTGATAGCCAGAAGATGCGGGGCTAACTGGACGACTGATTGGCGACGATTCCAATTCGGATTGCTGCTGCTGCTGTTGTTGTGGCTGTGGCTGATCTGCCTGCAGCATGCGCTGGAACTCAATGCCCAGATGCGTCATCACCGTCTTGCCGACATCAACGCTCATGGCTGGCGTGCAGGCCATCACGCGAGAGACTTCACTGACGGCATTCATGTAGCCGTTCTTGAAGCTGTCCATGGGCACAGGTGCGACGGGCGCCTGTTGCTTGATGAGCTGTTTGCGCATGAAGACGAGTGCTGCCTCGAGCATTTCGGCCTTGTCCAGGCGAAGAATGGCATCGTCGCCCTGGAACTCGGCGACAAGTGTCTTCAGCGTGTCCAGGCACTTGTTCATGCGTGCCCTGCGCTGACGCTCCAGCAGCGGCTTCTTCACTTTCAGATAGTGCTGCGTCTTCGAGACGAAAGCGGTTTCGGTCTGTGGTGCCATTTTCGTATTTTGTGAGATCAAATTGAGTGCTTGAGCTGTGCACGGCTTGCAGGATGCTGTGTGAATGATGCTCTTCTCGAGTGCAGCGTCGCCTTTTATAGGCGCACGCATCCTGCAGCCAGGACCTGCTGCAGGTAGCCAGACATGCAGAGAAATCTAGAAATCTCGCTCTCTCCTGCGCTCTTCGCTCACTGCGTGGGAAAGGAAATCGTTTCTAGACCCTAAAAACTGAGTTGCGCAGCAACAATAGCTCTAAGACGATTGCCTAGTTGCGTGTCTGACGCATTGTAACTGCAATTAAACCGTAAAATTCTGACCAAGAACCAAGAAAAACGACTGAGGGCCCAGACAATTGACTGGACGTTGGTGATTTGTCTTGGCCAGGCCAAAGGGAAAATTGATGAAAAGTTATAAATGTTCGATGGATTCGATGTGGTTTTATGGCTGCGGCCTTTGCAATTGGATTCCTTTACTAAAATAAGCAGCAAGTATTGGCTGTACCGACTTGACTTGGACTTGGCATGAAATATAGAGTGATTGAATTGGCTGAAGAATGGTGGGCAAAGAAGTACATTAATTTGAGATATGTTATATGAGCTACTTTAGTTATTTAGCTTGGTAGATCTCTTATGATCTCTAAATACAAGATTTACTATCGAAACTACTAACTACTAAGCCACTCTTTCCCTAACTTTTGATCAATTGAGTGAAGCTAAGTTGGACGAACTCTTGTGATTTTTTCTACACTTTTTTACATACAACGAATTCGATATATTTAATTTGATCAAAATTTGCCCATTTTCAGTGTGGTCTGCAAATTTGTAGTATCCAAATGAACTGGCTAAACTAATTTGGTTGAATCATCTATTTATTTTAATTAAGAATTTATGTAAGGAAAAATCAAAGTTTGATTATTATAATTGGGTTTTATTCAACTTAAGTTAACTTAAATATATAATAAATAAAAAATACCAATTTGATACTTTCTACTACATTAACAATTATTAGCTTATTTTGATGCTAACATAATTACTTAATCTCCATGCATATATTTTTTATGCGAAAATAATTACTTAATCTCTCTTAGTAAATATCAAAACAAATAAAGAAATTATATTTTCACCATATATAATACATATTCAGTTAAAGTCAATACGGTATCCTTTCATAAAGCCTACAGATTGCTAATCCAATTAGCGCTCACAAAGTCCCATTGCAATAAAAATACAATACTTCATAATTACACTCCGGCTGACTTTACTACACACTACTGCTGCAACAATCTGCTGAGCTCCAATTAGGATGCGTGCTTATAGGAAGGGTAGCTAAGGTAGGTAGCTCCATTGCGGAAAGTGGCACCTCGTCAGCCGTCCGTCGCTCACTTGTGCGTCGCTTGCTCGATTTTCATATCGTGAGAACCGCTCGAGTAACGTCGTGTGTTTCCCACGCGATGTGCACACCTGCCATTTAAGTCGCTTATATGGTTACGATTACAAACAGCAGCAGCAGCAGCATCAGCAGCAACATCAACAACAATAACAACTAGAGGGCCTCGACTGTCGACGGCACACATTTATTGCGCCGGCGCGACGCGTATTATCAGCGTCGTGTGGCTGCCCTGACGACTTGACTGCCTAACTGCCTAGCTGACTGCCTGACTGACTGACTGACTGACTGACTGTCTGAATGTCTGATTGTCTGTCTGACTGATTACTGACTGCTTTACTTTAGTTTTTCACTCTTGTCGTCATCATGTTGTTGCTGGCATCGTCGCCGACGTCGTCGTCGTCGTCATTGTCGATTGTTTAATTTAAATCGTCGTCGCGATGTCGGCTACTCGGCTTCAGCTTAATGATTATACCTCAAAGTCTGCCTCGAGGTTTCTGCGGAATTGTACGCAATAGTTATTTGTACTTTACGACATGCGCTAATTGAACCGCAGAGGAGTTTATGAGCCACAGCTTCAGCTTCAGCTCAGCTCCAGCAACAGCCGTTGATTGGCCGAAGCTGAAGGTGAAAAGTTGGCGCTACCGTTGACGTGATTGGAATTGAGTTTTATTTTTTCATAGACAGCTCGGTGCTGTCGGTCAACATCAATGGGCCGTCAATTGCGGATTTGATTTGATGAGCATTGGGTCATGTCTGCGCACAGAACATGACCAGAAAAACCTCAGAACCAAATTGACAGCAGCTGCAAAACTTTAAGATTTGCAATCCATCAGATAAATTTCAGAGTGTTGCATGCATAAGCAGAAAACGAAGGACCTTGACAGCCAGTTGAAATGGAATTACATAAACATATATAATTATGTGTCTCATTTCAGATAATAAGAATAATAATCATAATTTAATGGAGATAAAATTCTTATGAAGAACAATTATTCACAGGAATTTATATTTATGTACTTAATAATTTATGGGTATACAGTTAAATAGTGGGTATTGAATACATTTTAGAGTACGATTTGAGGCAACTTTATATCATACAATAAAAATATCCTGGTGACACGCAGTGTATATATAAAAGAAATTCCAAATTTACTTAATCTTTCCTTTATTGCTCGACGTCTTGGCGGCAAATCTTCCACTTTACTAACGAATGTTTGAGGACATTAACAACTTGCCGAAAGCTTAAAGAAGCTAAACTAGATGAATCAATGGGAACCCATTAAGCAGCTTTAATTGCGTACTCATTTGACTATACATAAAGGCACTCAAATTTATTTTAGCATAAAAAGAAAATTTCCCAGTCAGAAAAGTCAACTATAATATAAATTAGCTAAGCGTTAAGTGGGCAATTGTCAAAAGAAGTCTACGTGGGAAGTACCTTAGGAACTGTTCCCAACACCTACAAACGATTCTAATTAGTTTAGCCTACTTGGCCCGAACTACATCGGTGGTAAATACGCTGCGACACTTTAGGCTACACACTGATAGCCTTGGCTGTCTATAATAACAACCATTTACAAACCACATTCGATTAAGCAACAATTTCCTATGCAACCACCCGAAGAGTGGCGCGTGCCAGACGCTGACTGGCTGCCGCCGCTTTAATTAAAGCTGACTTCAAAAGCACTCAAAATATAATCCACAAAAACGCCCATAAAATCTCAATCAAGTGGCGGTCAAACACAGCTGAGTGGCTGCACCTTGTGACACAGTCCAAGTGGCAAGCAAATCAAATATATGGCTGGCCACGTGACCGCCCAACGGCCCGCAGGCGACGCCCGTTGCGGCTGCTGCTGCTGCTTCCAGTGCACAGCACAGCACGCGGCAAGTGCGTCTGCCACGTGACTCCGGCCGACGGCCAGGAGCTTTCCACAAGTGCGCCAAGCGCACAAATATCAATCAGGTGCAAATGTGGCCCAGGAGGTGGGGCGCTGGGGCTTTTCAATTTTCGTCTGCATTTGATAATTGAACGCGTGCCAATTAGGCGAGGCGAGCAACACACACACACACACACGCACCCATACACACCCATCCACACACGCGGACACACTTGTCCGAGCAGGCTTTAGAGGTCGAGCGAGACTTTCGCCAGGCAGCAAGTGCAATATGTGTCAGCCAGTCAACATCCACCACCAGTGCAACAACAACAACAACAACAGCAGCAGCAGCAACACGAAACGGGCTGTGGCCTAAATTGCAAGCAGCTGCCACTCGAACCGTGGGATATTTTTCCCCTAACCAAACCGAGGGCCATCGAACCTTATCCATGGGAACCACAACTGCTCGACGCTCTCAATATTTATTTTGTGCGTTCGTTATATTGAATAAGTAAAAAAAAACACAGAGACAACGAAAATAAGGGAAAGGATGCCTCGACAATGAGGGGTGCGGACGACTGACAAGATTATCCTGCACGTGTTGAGCTTGCTCTCCACTTCGCCTGCGCCGAAAGCGTGGCAGGCGAGTGTTGGGCGGCTGCTGCTGCCACAGTTGCTCATGCTGCTTTTGCTCGCCAGCAAACTTGCAACATCAGACAGCCGCGTGCTGGGCACATGTGTTGCGCATGTGGCACTTGTTCGCTGGGTGGTGGGCTCACTTTTGGGCGGGATGCTGGGCTATAAAAGGGCGACACTTGTTAGGCCGGCAGCACAGTTCAAATTTGCAACGCGCGAAGCAAACATCAAGCGAAACTCGAGAATGTCGAAAGTAAAGAATCTAATTGCCAAAATGCTGCAGCGGTGCGGCAAGTGCAGCAGCAGAAGCGTAACCGGCCACAACAACAACAACAACATCAGCAATTGCCAGCGTTATGACAGTCTGGAGGAGATTGCGCAGAATCAGGCCAACGAACGCATGCTGCAAGAGACAACGAATGCTGCACATCAATTGCTCTTCTGCCTGGAAACCGCAGACGGCAGTTTTTATTGGCATGCACAGTAGCAACAACTGTAGTAGCAGCATCAGCAGCAGCAACAACATCATCAAGAACAGCAACAACAAACCGGTAGTTAGAAGCGGTCAAATGTATGAATGAAAAGACTTCTTCAATGAAGCCATCTCGATTCATGCCTCAACATGCGCAACAAGTTGCATGCAACGCATGAGCAAATGATAAACAAGTTGCCAATGCAATCAGCCGGACAGGCGGGCAGGCAGCCAGCCAGCCATCAACAGCAGCAGCAGTCAACGTCGGCCCCAGGCTCCCAGCTGTTAGTCGTAATACTCCACAATTTGCCAACTTTAAATAACTTGTGATACCTATAGCTATTTACCCAGTGTCGATCGGAGCTTAGTTCATAGTGCCCATAGCTTAAATGTTTCTAGACCTTAATTTAATAATAAAATAACTTGAAAAGTAAATCGAAACTTTCGCTTGTCTTTGTTTATTTATTTATTATTGTTAAGTTGATTCTGAATCCTGCTTATGTAAGGCATAGTTTGTATTAGCCGACTTCGTTGTGTTATAAAACTGAATCGATCAAAAGGCAAGAAATGCTTTGATAACTTTGTCGATAGAATGGCTTTTTGGGCTTACGGTACAAATAATCAATCACCTACTTTAAGATCTGATCCAGACCCTGTATTCGACTTTCCTGAAAAAATCTATTGATTCGAACAGAATTGGGTCATATATGCTAATTGGTAACCTACTAAATAAAATCTTGCAAAAACGGATTATTATCAAGAAACTTGTTATATTTTGTGTTTGTTAAACTATATTTGTTAAACTATATTGAACGCCATTAAATTATTATAATTTTCTGATAATATTTATTTTATTCTTATATTTGTATAAATTATAATTGTATATAAATATTTTTATTTTTATAATTTTTATTATTATTCTAGCGTAAATTTGAAAATCAAATTATGCTCAAATTAGCTTTGATTATAATAAACAAGTAAAAAACTTTTCTGTCAGCTAAGATCTAGGCAAAACAACTAATTTAACTAATTCTAACTAACATTGTCACTTTCAAAACTATATTAGTCCATGTGCTGCATATGCGAATCTAGATAAGACTTCATCCAAGCCTCATCCACAACCCTTTCGACGCCTGCGCGCCCTCATTTCGCAAGCTTCAGGCCTGACATTCTGCGTGTGTCTGTCGCACGTTATTACGCGGTCCAAGCATGCGCACATATTCAATTACCCAGCCGCAGCAGCGGCAACAACGGCGACAATAACAACAATAACAACAACACTAGCAATACATGAATAGCCACAACGATGAAAATAAGCCGAGCAACCCCCAAGCCCGTTGCGTGCCTAAATGTGCCCCTGTTAAGCGTCGTCGATCCGTCGATCCGTTCCCGTTCGCCATGTGCAGTTGAAAAAATGTTCTCACACTCTCGAAGAGATTGTAACGGCTTGCTGTTCAGCACACTCTCAGCACGGCATCGGCATCATCGTGCTCTGCCATCTCATCCCCCGGCGACTGTCTCGCTCTCGCCCTTGATCGGCTGCTCGCACTTCCTGCCCGTGGCCAAACTGGCCACGTATATTGTTTATATAGTTAACGAATGCGATACATTTAATCTTTAGTGTGTGTCAATTTGCCGTACAGTCATTTAGTTTGCATGCCCCGCACAGCGTCCCTACGCGCTCGTTACCCGATTCCTGGCTGCCCGGTCCCACGACGTGCCCAGGCATGCCACTTAGCGTGGCCCAAGTGTTCAACAGAAGCTACAATTCAGCATTCATAATTGACAACAAGAACAACAGCAGCAGCAGCAGCAGCAACAGCAACAGCAACAACAACAACAACAGCAGAGACAGCAACAACACAGCAAAGAGGAACCTCTGGGCCACGTCTGGCAAGAAAAAAATAAAAGGCAGGTGGTAGTTTTTTCGGTGGTACTGTCCACACCACTCGCCACGTCTCGATCTTGGGCACGGTCAGATTTACAGTGGGACAAGTGCATGAAAAATGGAGTTGAAAGATTGCTAATTGAAGTTTAAACTTAAATTAATATATAAAATATATAATATGTAATATAATATATAAATATATTATGAATAAAATCTCAATCATCAATCATCATACCTAAAATTTCTTTATTTTTTCAAGTTCTCACGTTCATCTGTGAAACCTGCAATTAGCTTAGCAATCTGTTCACATCTATTTAGTACGAAAATCCCTAGGCGGTGCCGCATCGCAATTCAACCTTGTAGCTTCACTTTACCACTCGCAGTATTTCCAAAACTTCTAACGCACAGTCAGCAGCAGAATACCTGAAACTAAGCGTATCAAGTAGGAAACAGGCTACGTTTATTCCACAACAGATCTTTTGGTTCTCTACCTTACACTACCTGACATTACTGAAAACTTTCGAAACTTCATTCCCACGCACAGGCAGCAGCCAAAACCCCGTAAACTAGCCATATCAAGTAAAGGACATGTCACGTAAATTCCACAACAGATTTTCAGCCAAGCTGCAGAGTTTTTCGCATCAAGTCGAAGAAACACGTAGTGGAAAATCCAGTGAGTTCATTCAATTCAGTTTTCGCATGTGTTTCGCCCACTGTGCAATGTGCATAAGGGCTCAAATCGAAGACTCTGTACCTAGCGCCCTCTCTCTCGCACGCTCTCTTCGGCTCTCACTCGCTCACCCTACACGGCCGGCCGATTATAACTTATAACACCAACGAGCGAGAAAAATCTTGTGGGAAACTTGAGGGCAAAGTGTTTCCCACGATTCGAACGTCAATGTAAAAGAAAACAGAGAAGAGCTAAAAGCGGCAACAACAACAACACACTGAACATGTGCAACAACCACCACCATCACCACCATCACCACCGACACCACCAACACACAGACGCACCATCAGTTTCATCCCCTGCCAAGGCACAGCAAACTTGTTTGCCGAGCCAACAAGAGAAAAACCAACCACCAGCAGACGAGGATCGCTGCAAACGCACTGAGAGCCGACACGAACCGAGCCGAGCCGAGTCGAGCCGAACTGTTTGAGTAATTTGCTCGTCAGGTGGTGTTGTTGCTGTTGTTGCTGTGTGCGCGCTCTTTGCTGAAGACTCTCTGGGTGCGTGCGCTGAGCACGAGACGCAGTCGACGCCGACCTCGACGTCGGCACGTGCAGCTATAAAAGCAGCGGTAACTGGAAACGGCAGCAGCATTCTCAACGCAATCGTCGTGCAGTACACATCGTGCAGCTCTTCTTACACAACAAACATACAACATGGCCACCAAATACGAGCAATCAAAGACTTATCAGTACCGCAAGGTGATGAAGCCCCTGCTGGAGCGCAAGCGTCGCGCACGCATCAACAAGTGCCTGGATGATCTCAAGGATCTGATGGCCGAGTGTGTGGCCCAGACTGGCGATGCCAAGTTCGAGAAGGCCGACATCTTGGAGGTGACCGTCGAATATCTGCGCAAGCTGAAGCAGACCAAGGCCGCCAATGCCAATGGCAACGCCAGTGCATCTGCCACGGAGCACAGTTTCCGCGCCGGCTACATTCGCGCCGCCAACGAAGTTTCCCGTGCACTCGCTGCACTGCCCAAGGTAGATGTCGCCTTTGGAACCACACTGATGACCCACTTGGGCATGCGCCTCAATCAGCTGGAGCAGCCCATGGAGCAGGCAGCGCCTATGTCAATGCACACCCCGCTCAGCATCAACTGCGAGTCCGCCTACTCCAGCAAGAGCAGCAGCAGCAGCGCCAGCAGCCGTGACACCTACAGCCCCGTCTCCAGCGGCTATGCCAGCGACAGTGATTGCGGCTCATCCGGCTCATCCACGCCCATTGCCGCCCAGTCTCTGCTGCAGATAAGCAACAACGGCAGCAGTGTCTGGCGTCCCTGGTAGAGGAGTCACTGGCTCCGCAGTCATCGGGACATGCACGCAATCGAACTGTCGCTTTACAAAGCTTTACAATGATCTTCATTTTGCCTCTAATTAAGTGTTACGCAGTTTTCTAAGTTAGGTCTGTGATAGGGCACGTTTTATTGACTCCATTATATCAATTAGCCAGAAGTCTGTTAGCCAATACAAATGTTCATAGAGTTTAAGCAAAACAAAAACAAAAACAAAAACAAAATACGAAAACATAAATATAAACAACAAATATGAAAACAAAATACCTTTATCTCTTATTTCAAAGCATTTTACAGTTATTTATTACAGCTTGCGCGATTCTTATCAGAGTCAAGTATCCATTGGAATTTAATGACTCTTACACATGACAAGCTCATCGATTTCCAATAGGAAATGCGTTAAATGAGTGAAGTGTAAGCCGATCGATAGATAATTTCAAAATATGCTTAGACTTGCTATCAGTTTATATTCCCTCACATGTATGTTTCCTTTTTTTTTTTTAATTATTAGAATTATTTATAAATACTTGACCTTATCTTTCTATGAAAATATCTTTTAACAATTAACCTCTATGTTTCATTGTAACATTAGAATCAGCTAAAGAAATTTATTCTCAGAAGTCATAAATTTGTATATCATGCATATGTATATCCTTTAAATGGTATATGAGCTGAATCACATCATTAACTAAAATAATATATTTCTAGAGCAGCCCTATATCTTATGTCGAGCCTTATCTGTCTAGAAATATCTATAATCTGCATAGTTTTACTTGAAAAATATAAGCAAAAAGTAAGAATTATTTATTTACAAATATAAATTGTATTTTTAATTCATTTATTTATTACTTGCTTACATTTTTATGTTATCATTAAAATAGGAAGAGCTTAGAAACCTATCCCATATAGTTAAAGTTGAGTGCAATTAAAACGACAACCTGATCTTCTATTTTTAATGGGTTAATAATATTGTCTTTTTACTTTACTAAGCTAAGTAATTTTGTAAATAAATATAATAATTTTAATTGAATTAGCCATTAAAAATATAAGTGGTAGTAATCATATGTTATATTCTTTTATTAGAAATATAAAATATATATTTAAAGTAAAGTGACTTTTTATTTATTTATTACCAAGCCTTTATACTGAAGACTTTACCTACCACCATATCACATACACTTGTTCAGTTGTCAATTCTAGTTTATAAAACAAAACTTTTTATTGTGACTTAAAATCTATTGCTCTTCTTATTACCCCCCTTCTTATATACTCCCACATTCAATAAACCTTTCAAGTAATCATCCTTTAGAATTATTATTGACACTTATTAGAATAAATTGGCCAATATTACATTAGATTAGCACTTCTCCAGCTATCAATAAGTACTTACCTCATTTAGCTAACTCAAACACTTATTGATTGTTAATCTAAAGTGAAATGTTTTGGCATCGAGCACCCAACTCAATTTCCAATTAATTGCTAATGTGTCTGCTGAGCGTGAAACTGATCAATTATCGATGATAATTGCTAGCTAAGAGCAATAGCTTAGACGTCGGGGGGAGGGTTGCAAGAAGAAACCCCCTAGCACCCAGTTCGCCCAGCGATCACCTTTGCCCGGTCCACGCGCTGCCACACTTCCAGCGCCCGCCTGACCTGGCACGCCACGACAGCGGCCACAGCCAGACGAGGCCAATATGCCACACTAATTGTGTCCAATAAACACTCATCGTGGAGAGCAGGGATCGAGGCAGAGACCGCATTATGCCATCATCATCTGCATACATTGATGAAACAATAAGCGAGAGATGGCACGGCAGGATAACAATGAGAACGGGAACGACCCACGCACACGCACAGGATGAGGCAGTGAAGTATGCATTAAGGATAATAACACCGGTCTAAAGAGCAACTACAGCAGCAGCAACAGCAACAACAACAACAGCAGCAGCAGAAGCAACAACAACAGCAAGAGCAATGCCCAAAACAGCGACAGCTGCAAAATTTGTGCTCTGATCCTTTAAAAAAGCGAAGCATGTGGCCAAAAGGAAAACAAACGAGAGAAAAAAATTGTGTGAGAAACTTACTTTCAGGTCGGTTCCCACGCCACGAGCCACAAGGATTGCCGATTGTCCTCCATGCCAGCCGCTCAATTGCAGCTGTTCCACGCAGTTCCAACGCCTGCGCGTCAGAGAGGGAGAGTGCTGCCAGGGACATGCGCGTGCGTGCGAGCGAGTCGGAGCGCGCTCATGCGTGGCCGTGGCCGAGGGTGGATTCTGAACTTGGGCCCGGACTATAAAAGCGGGGCACTGACAACCCAAAGGCATCATTCACGATTCAGCCAGCTACAAGGCAACCACGAGCATTTTGTACACTGCAAAACGCAACAGAAATTTGTAAATTATTCACGTAAAAATGGAATACACCAGCAAGACACAGATCTACCAGAAGGTGAAGAAGCCGCTGCTGGAGCGTCAGCGTCGTGCGCGCATCAACAAGTGCCTGGACACGCTAAAGACACTTGTCGCCGAGCTGCGCGGCGATGATGGCATTCTGCGCATGGACAAGGCCGAGATGCTCGAATCAGCTGTGGTGTTCATGCGTCAACAAAAGACAAGCAAATCAACAGAGGCAGCAACACCAGCCGTGCCACTGGAGAGCTTCCGCAATGGTTATATGAATGCCGTCAATGAGGTGTCACGTGTCATGGCATCAACACCTGGCATGAGCGTTGACCTGGGCAAATCGGTGATGTCGCATCTGGGCCGCGTCTACAAGAACCTGCAGCAGTTCCATGAGGCACAAGCAATGACCGTGTCGGAGGCGGCAACCGAGTTGAGCATCAACTGCAACTCGGCGCCTCTCAGCCCCGCCTCATCTGGATATCACAGTGATTGCGAGAGTCCTGCACCATCGCCAATGCCAGAGGAGGGCGAGAAACTGTGGCGCCCCTGGTAAAGTGTGAGGCACGAAGAGGAAAACAAAAGACAACGCAACTGTGATAACCAACTGTGATGGGAACAAAACAATTAGTAAAGCAATTAAATAAATGCAATTAAGAAACATGAAATTATTTGACTTATGATTAATGTGGGCTGGGAAAGCAAAGGGTGACTTTCTCTTTCAGCGATGGGCTCTGATATGACAACAAATTCTTGCAACTTCAGTTCCAAATTCTGTTGAATTAAAGCTGACCGTTTGAATTAATGTAACATCGGAATTTAAATACTGAACATTGTTAATTGTATCAAAGCGCAATGCAAAATTTAGTTTAGCCTGTGTTATTTACACTTTCAATTTATTGATTACTTTAATTGGTGTAATCTATATTACATTTATATAATATAAAAAAAGCAAAATACTTCTATTTATATTTGTACAATTTTATTATTTTATAGATTGAATGTATTTTAAGGTTGTCTGACAAACAAAATTATTTACATTTATTTTATTTAAATTTCGATTGCGCGCCAAAGCAATCCCTGTTCGTACTCAACAATGTTGCATGGCGATAAGTGAAAATCTTCGATAACGTTCATGAACTACTCAAATCGATAAATCAAAGTGAGGTGTCGATATATTATGGAGGCCCGGCGATACACCTAAATAATAAAGTGATGAGATATATCTAGCGATATATCGTCGGCTTTTTTATTTTTTCCACTCATTAAAATCACGTTCGCAATTTAAAAACAAATCGGCAGTAAAGTTGATCAGCTTTTATATGTAATTGTGCGTTCCGGGCGGTGCAAAACATTATCGAATTTCAATTAAATGCAGCCGAAAATCTAAGTGCAAAATAGACGGCTAAAGCAGATGCGAAAAAATAGAGACGAGAACGAGAACGCCACACAACACATACACGACGCTCAGGCTGACTGTCAGACGTAGCGAGTCGGTCGGTCGGTCGGTTGAAGAGGCCAGTTTTTACGGGTAGAATTCGAGTAAAAATTACGTTTTTTGCATTGAAAAAATCGACTCATGCAAATATCAGTGCAGTGTATGTGTACGCACACAGTGTGGCAATAAAATGTGCAATTGTACGGCAAGCTAAATGCCCAAATGAAAATTGGTACTGCCAACTACTCCGTTTTTTAATTGCTTTTGTTTATTTTTTGTTGGGCCAATTTTTCTTTTGCGCTGCGCTCGTGTGTGCGCCTGTGTTTGTGTGAGTTTTTGTCACTCGTCCGTTTAGGGTGCGCGCGCGTGTATAAGTCTGTCTGTCTGTGTATATGTGTGAGTGAGCAACTCGCTGTCGCAAGCAAGCAGTGTTGCCAGGAAAGCATATTTTCATTTGGGATTTTATATTAATCCTATAAAAAGTGATTTATTTTATTGCTGAACTGTCACAAAGTGCGTAAGGGCAAAAGCTATTCCATTAAAATAGAGTCATTCTCTTGGTGCGACTGACTAGTGGCAATAATTGTTGTTCGGTTAAAGGTGGCAACCCTGCGTAATTGCAGTCTATCTGTATATGTATTGCACGGGGTACATTTGTTTGTGCAGAGCGTGCGGCCAGCGTGCATTGCTTTTGCAAAAATTACATGCCACAATAATGTGGAAATAGTTTAACAAGAACATATTATGCTGCCAATAAAGTGTACGATCATTTTATACCCTATGTCGCATGCTTGTTTTTTGCGTAACATTTCGCCCAGGCACATGCAACTGTGCGTTTGATTTTTTCGGCGGTAAACACTCACACTCATACCCTCGTACGTGCGTCGTCCTCTGTTTGTATGTGTGTACACTCGTTGTTGCTGGCATGGCTGCCATTGCTGAGATGCTCAAGAATATGCGAGCGCGCTTATGTTTGTGTGTATATGTGTGTGCGTGCGTGAGATTCTACGTATTGAAAAAAATGGTGCAAAATAACGACCAATAACTAATAAACGTAAAATTCACATTGCAGGATCCCCGCAACATACTAAACAATATGGAAACGCATGAGTTGAACTAAATCCAAAATCACAATAAAAGCAATCAAACGCTTGCAAAATTTTATACATGTTCCGGTGCTAGTGCTGCTAATTTCGGCAGAGGAGAGTTCAATCTCAGGGTGCCAGCAGCAGCGGGCAGCGGCGCGCTGCCAACAGGAAGAGGAAGCATAAGCAATTCGCTCTACTAAAATATAAATACAAATATAATTTAAAAACCAATTACGGTACAACAAACTTCAACTACTATTTGTTGTTCATCCCGTCGCTTCTTGGGCAACAATCAAACAGGCATTACAACAACAACACAAACACAACAACAATGTATCCCGCACCGGTGCGTCACCCCGCCGCCGGGGTAAGTATTACAGATTGCAATGGGACCCAATCAAGTGTTTTGCTAATTGTGTTTCGCCCCCATGTCCATCTTCAATACGTACAGGGACCACCACCTCAGGGCCCAATCAAATTTACCATTGCCGATACATTGGAGCGCATCAAGGAGGAGTTCAATTTTCTACAGGCACAATATCACAGGCAAGTGTCTACGACATACAATTTCGCAATAGGAGCCCCCAGCAGAACAGAGCGAGAGATTAGTTAATATGATTTCGAAAATGAGATCAAACTCATATATTTTATACACAAATATCCGTTTATATGGTATCGAATATCGCATGCTTCCTACAATATAGTTGTCACATATCCGTAATAATTTTGTGAATAATCTATTCGTATTGTTATAGAAAAACAGTCGGTATAACTAAAGTAAAAGTAAAACAAGAAATTGACAAAGTAATGTTTCGAATGATGTCATAGAAACATCCTGTCTTTCTTCATGGATATGTTTCGTATTCCTTTAAATATTTATGTGTTCAATCCAAGACCTTTTCTTCCATTTAATTCGTATAAGGAATGTCCGATTTCAGATTCACTAAAATATAAAAAAGAAAAAGAATGTTGATTGCTGTAGGTTTTTCATGCGCACATGCTCTGCTGGGCTATTGCTGCCTTTCAGCCTCGTATGTCTTTGGCTGAGTAAACCGGTTTGCCAGGCAGCGCGCCATATGCGCTGCTGGTCATAGGATTTTTTAGCCGGCCCGACGACGGAAGCGTTGCCCGAGATTTCTTTCAACTAAACTAATTTGCCCTTTTGATTATTTTTCCTGTGAATTTCAGCATCAAATTGGAGTGCGAGAAGCTGGCGAATGAAAAGACCGAAATGCAGCGCCATTATGTTATGGTAAAGTTATATATAATTGAAGAACTTTCAATTTCGTTGTGTATTCTAATCCTTCTCCCCCATATGTTCGATGCAGTACTATGAAATGTCCTATGGCCTTAATGTGGAAATGCACAAGCAAACGGAAATCGCGAAGCGTCTTAACACACTAATCAACCAGCTACTTCCATTCCTACAAGCCGATCATCAGCAACAAGTGCTGCAGGCGGTAGAGCGTGCGAAGCAAGTCACAATGCAGGAATTAAATCTGATCATTGGGGTAAGTTGACTCTGCCTAGCTCACCAAGTACACAATACTTCCTGATTTAAAAACAACTCTGAGGTATAATCTGTATACAATTTGTTATCCAGTTCTTAAAAGAGCACAAGATATAGAAGTATAAGCAATATTGACAATTTAAAGAAATATAGAGACATGATTTTTGTATGTATAACAAAGCTCTATAGATAAGAACGATGCCAACTAGCCGGAATTTGGACTAGTAGAAATATTTTATATAATTCAGTTCATTATTAAATTTATGCGTTCAAAGCTTGAAAATTAAAGAACTCAAAATGAAATATATAATTCAGTATTGCAATTCCTTAAACTATCCAAAATTTTAATTACTTTTCGATTCCATTGGACAATGTTGGGGAATATTAATTTTATGTATAACAAACAGACTTGAATCGCAGTCCTAGCATTTAAACACGATAGCTTTAAATAGGATAGCTATAGTTTTATAATTTATCAAGCTGCTCGAACAACTTTTATAATAATTATACACAAATTGTATGTACTATAATTTTATTAATCGATGGGTGTGTGCGTGCGGTATGCGTGTGTCTGCAGCAGCATCAGCAGCAACATGGAATACAGCAACTTTTAGTAAGTGATTATTATTTTGTTATTTGCGTTCGTTTGTTTGTTTGCTTGTTGCGTTCTTTTCGCTCGCCTCTCTACAAGGTGTTGTTCATTCTGTTGTATTTTTTTTTTTCTTTTTTTTTCGTACAATGCGTCAAGTTAAAATTGCCGCCGCTTGTTCTAGTTGTCGATGTTGTTGGTGTTGTATGCACACACACGCACTGCTACATCAAAAGAGCCTTTGTTACACGTCCCAAAGCTAAATAACAGAAAAACTTAAACGCCTGCACCGAAATCAGCATTTGATCAACTAACTAACTGCCTGCGGCTTTTCAATTGCAGCAACAAATACACGCACAACAGGTGCCGGGCGGGCCGCCACAACCGATGAGCGCACTAAATCCGTTTGCATTGGGCGCCACAATGGGCTTGCCACATGGGCCGCAGGGCTTGCTTAAAGCGCCGCCTGACCATCAAAGGCCGGATATAAAGCCCATGGGCTTAGAGGGACCAGCGGGCGCTGAGGAGCGCCTGGTAAGTAGCAGCACGTCTTAAGATATAGTATTATCAATTACTTATCGAACTATTTGCAATGTTACAGCGCAATTCGGTTTCGCCAGCGGACCGTGAGAAATACCGTACGCGTTCACCGCTGGACATTGAGAACGACTCGAAACGTCGAAAAGATGAGAAGCTGCAAGTGAGTATCATGATATAGCAAGCGTATATATCATTATAGTATAGTATACTCGTATCATTGTGTCATCAGCTGTTGCTGCCTCTCAACTCACCAAAAACAAAAACAAAACCATTCCTATAGTATTTAGTAGCCTATCTCATACGTAGTTGTTGATGTCTATTTCTAATCCTCTGTCAATTCATGCGCTTCATAAAAACGAACCTAAATTATAAAATCAATATAATAATTATATTTGTAGACTAGTGCAATTAACAGCTGAATTGCTATTTGGGTTGTTGATGTTATCGTTGTACGAATTTTGTTTTATTGTGTTTGTTTGTTTTTTTCAAAATTATTTGCAGGACGATGAAGGCGAGAAAAGCGATCAAGATTTAGTCGTAGATGTTGCAAATGAAATGGTGAGTTGAGTGTCGGCCCTGATATTCATGCAACGAAATCCTAAAAACTAAACAAATACACTACAAATTTGAAGTAAATGCCTTGAAATAACTGTCATTTCAATAACTCTTGTAGGAATCCCACTCACCACGTCCCAATGGCGAACATGTGTCCATGGAGGTGCGCGATCGGGAGAGCTTAAACGGCGAGCGTCTGGACAAACCGGGAAGCAGTGGCATCAAACAGGAGCGTCCGCCCTCGCGGTCAGGCTCCAGTTCTTCGCGTTCAACACCCAGCCTCAAGACAAAAGATGTAAGAGCCAATTCAGTATTCAAAGATAGCCCCATCCTATGCAACTAATTTCGATCGAGACCTTACGGTTAAAAAGATGTTAATTATTAAATTTACTCTGTTTCCTTTTAATTCAATAATAGATGGACAAACCGGGTACACCGGGCGCAAAGGCACGCACGCCGACACCAAACGCTGCAGCACCATCTCAGGGCGCAAATCCTAAACAAATGATGCAACAAGGTGGCCCACCGCCGGCTGGCTATCCAGCGTCGCCGTATCAGCGACCGGCGGATCCCTATCAGCGTCCACCGTCGGATCCCGCCTATGGACGACCGCCGTTGCCGTACGATCCGCATGCGCATGTACGAACAAACGGCATTCCACATCCCTCGGCACTAACTGGTGGAAAGCCGTAAGTAGAATACATTATAATGTTATCAACGATAAACGTATAACTAATGCTCGCTTTCTCTTGGGAATAGTGCATACTCTTTCCATATGAACGGCGAGGGCAGCTTGCAGCCGGTGCCATTCCCACCGGACGCGTTGGTGGGTGTTGGTATACCAAGACATGCGCGACAAATAAATACGTTATCGCATGGCGAGGTCGTCTGTGCGGTGACTATTTCAAATCCTACAAAATATGTTTATACGGGCGGTAAGGGCTGCGTCAAAGTGTGGGACATCTCACAGCCGGGCAATAAGAATCCTGTCAGCCAGCTGGATTGCCTGCAGCGCGATAATTATATACGCTCGGTGAAGCTACTGCCGGATGGACGCACACTTATTGTCGGTGGCGAAGCATCGAATCTATCGATATGGGATTTGGCCAGTCCTACGCCACGCATCAAGGCCGAGCTAACCTCAGCAGCGCCTGCCTGTTATGCGCTCGCCATCAGTCCCGATTCGAAGGTGTGCTTCTCGTGCTGCAGCGATGGCAACATCGCTGTCTGGGATCTGCACAATGAGATACTGGTGCGTCAGTTCCAGGGTCATACAGACGGTGCCTCATGCATTGACATCAGTCCGGATGGCTCCCGATTATGGACTGGCGGGCTGGACAATACGGTGCGCTCGTGGGATCTACGCGAAGGTCGCCAGCTGCAGCAGCACGACTTCAGTTCTCAAATATTTTCGCTCGGCTACTGTCCCACGGGTTAGTTTGTACTTTAGATAACGAAACCATAAAACACATAATAATGCACGTTTTCACCTGTATAACAGGAGACTGGCTGGCCGTGGGAATGGAGAACTCGCATGTGGAAGTATTGCATGCTTCAAAACCGGACAAGTATCAGCTGCATTTGCACGAGAGCTGCGTTCTGTCGCTGCGATTTGCCACCTGCGGCAAATGGTTCGTTTCCACCGGCAAAGACAACCTGCTTAACGCATGGCGAACACCATATGGTGCCAGTATATTCCAGGTGAGTGACTTAAACCAAACTCTAATGTCGACTTGACTGGATAAAGTATATTAAGGATTTTAAAGGGGTCTGAGCACCGCCTAAAATCAGCCTTGCAAACAATGAACAATCGACTATATATATGAATATCAATGCATCATCTTTATATATTTATAACCTATTTATATTTGCTGTCTATATCGCTTGCAGTCGAAGGAAACATCATCCGTACTTAGCTGCGACATATCAACTGACGATAAATATATTGTGACGGGTTCGGGCGATAAAAAGGCTACTGTCTATGAAGTTATTTATTAAAAACAAAAACAACCAACAAAACAAAACAAAAAGAACACCAGAGGGAATCCACAATTTTCATTTTGTAATAAGCGTATATAGGTTTTTATTACAACTATAAAAATAATAAAAATGAAAAACACATTGTTCGATAGCATGCTAATAACAACAAACAAACAAAGAAACAACAGCAACTACGCAGTGGCAGCAGAGCGAAGTAAAATTCTATAATATAAATATAAATAAAACAAAATGAAAGAAAAACCTATACAAAAAAATTAAGCGTACTTGTAGCTTCTAAGCTAGGCTAAGTCCAATAAAAAGTTGAACACAAATTGCAAAGTAAAAACGTAAAACAAAAAAAATAAAAATAATAATAATGAGGAACATAGAGTGCAGCAGAACGGGAAAACAAAAGAAAGAAAAACTACAAAAAGGAAATAACAAAAACAAAGAAGAGTAATAACAGTCTGCGTTACCTACCACGCTCATCAAAAGAATTAAGTGCAGGGTCCTTTTTAAGTGTGGACCCAGCATGGATTAGTCATTGCTGGAGCGTTGAGATTATGAATACCAGATGAGTACACGGTGTCAGAAATGTGAGTGCTTTTAGTTTGTCTATGTGTTTATAAGTCGGCAGCGAAGGATTTCGTTTTCATCTTTTTTTTTTTTTGCAAACAAAATCGAACGTACATTAACAATTGCGTGTGCAAAACAAAATTATGTTTTTTTTAATTTATGTCAATTTGTTTTAATTAGTGACTGCTACCTTGCTACCACAGCGTCCTGAAACTCCCCACTTCCGTTCCCTTCGCACACAAAACACATTTGCATGCAGTAAAAGTATATGTGTATATTTATTTATATATATGTATATTGTCTATATATATATATATATAAATTAATATAATTAATAAGCAGTTTAGTTAAGAATTTTACATTATAAATTAATACAACAATAACAGAGAAAAGAAGCGGGCGCCGCCGCAGCAGCACGTCCACACATCCCCACATGAACTCACACACGCGAACACACACCCATATACACACACACCCATACAACAAGAGGCGGGGGCGCCAAAGCAGCCAGCTTTTGCTTGTATGTAATTTTGAAAAAAAATCAAAACAAATACAATTAAATCTTTTGTCAAATCCAAGCATTGTAAAATCCTATGTTTTGTGCAGCTAGGAGAAACAAGAACACAAACACAAAAATAATAATAATTTAACAAAGAAACTTGTTTACACATTAGTTTATATAGAAATGAATCGGATATATATAAATAAATATATATATGTAATTGTGGGCACATCTCGCGCCCAGAGGAAATTGTAATAAGCAAATAACAGAGAATAGAGTGCAGCACACGCTTCGATTTTTAATTTTACAAATATTATTATTATTGTGGTTATATATGTATATAATTATATTATAAATAATTGAAGCAAAACGAAAAAGAAAATAAAAAATTATATATGTAATCAAAAGCAAAGTCGACTACTCCTTTCAAAATACGTCGGTCGTGTAGACGCTGCGCTGGCGCGGCACTGGAGCACCCTGCTGCCGAGAAAGCTTCGTGTGGAGCTGCCGCAGAGTCTCGCACTGGCGACCCGACGTCTTGCGGAACTTCTCGATGGCAATGGGCAGCAAATTGTCCACCAGAAAGATTTTGTTCTTCATCACAAAGTTGGGCTATGAATTACGGGTTACAAGTTATTATAAGGCATAAGGCTTAGGAAAAGTGATTCCATGATCAACTCACGTCCATCGACATATCGCTGGGTGGCTTTAACGCGTGATGCGCCAAAAAGAGATCGCGCAGCAGGTGCTCCAGGCTCTGCAGCAGCGCTTCACCTTTTCCCAGGCAGCCGCAATGCTCGGTCAGTTGCAGAAATTGCCGTATAAATACGACAGTGGATTGGGTCAGATTCAGCCATGTATCGCCAGTGGTCTGGGCGCGTACATCAATGCCTAACGTATCCAGCTCCAGCAGCAATCGCTTCAAGTTAGATTTCGTTTGCAAATTGTACGGCTGCCAGCTCTCCTCGGTGCGACCCACGGCGTCCAACAAGCGCTGTTTGGACTCCTCAATAAGCGACTCGAGTGTTGTCCGTAATAGACCCTCCAAATGGTAGCTTATGTCCAGGCCAATCTCGGTTAGCTTTGTGGCTGGCTTGCGCACTCGCTCCACGCACTTGGCCACTGCCTCCAAGGAGGTGCCCTTGGTCAGATAGTGTTTGATCAACTGGCTGGCAAAGTACTGCAGCTCCGCATTGCACCACACGACAAGAGCTATAAGATTAAGATTTAGAAAACGATGTCGATCTTATGATATGACCGACTCACCACTCACGCACGCCGGCTGCTGCTCAAAGGCGCTAAGGAAGTCGCATGCCACCTGCGTCAAGTCGCAGAAGAACAGCTCCGAGATTTCCGCATTGTTGCGACGCGCCTCGCGTTGCGCCACACGAAGACTGACCGTACAGACCTTGAGCAGTGTGGCACTCGCCTGTCGGGAGCGACCCATTTCGACGAGTATCTTGAGGGGCCGTCGGACTTCACGCAGGGCAATTTGCAAATTACGATTGTGACTGTTGGACAGTTCCTGGAGCAACACATTGGTTAGCTTCTGCTCCTGCTGCTTTATCTTCGCCTCGATTGTGTCTGCCTGGAGAACCTTCTTCTTGTGCTGCGCCATGCTCAGAAACTCCTGGGTGCGCTTGATCAGCGACTGTGCGTCCTCGAAGTGGCGTTGTGCCACCAGCGTTTGAATTTCCTCGCTGGCCGTGCTCAGCCATTCGGGTGTTTCGTCCTCGAGGGATTTCGGTTGCGCATCTGTCGGACTTTGCTCGGGTAATTTCTCTGGCGTGGCACTTTTCGATTGGGATTGCTGTTGTTGCTGCTGCTGCTGTTTGGCGCGATTTGGTGGCTGCGGCGCTTGTCCCTTCTTTGGTTTCTTCTGCTGATCAAAGCGAAAGGCATCTTCCAATTTCTCAATCCATTCGGTCTTGCCGGCAGCTGTTATGCTCTGATATATCTTGGAGCCATCCGGCGTTATAATGTTGATGGCATTCTTAACCCCATCCAGATCTTTGATGTTGATCACGGCTATCTTCTTGGGATCGTACTCCGTAAGGAACTCCAGGCGTCTGCAAGCAAGAGCGTATCCATGTTACGAGAAGGATATTAAGGAAAATGTTTGGGGTGTCCTACTTATCATGCTTCACTTTGCACACGATGAGCACATCATTGAACAGAAAGAAGAAGACGCGCTGTATGGGCCGGTAATCGTTGGCATCCAGTTCAATTAGGGCTCCCTCGTTCAGGAACGTTTTTCCTTCAAGGTTCCCATTGAACCCCTGCACCATTTCCTTCACAGCGCGCGTCGCTTGACTGTTCTCCACATCCTCCGTGGCCGCACTGCTCTCCGCCTCGATGCTGTCCGCCTTGAGGTGGCTGCTCGTCTTCCCATCCGTCATGGTGGCCAGGATGTTGCGCTGCTCGATGAGGATGTGCGACAGCTGGTACATTTCCGACTCCAGGTCTGCAGAAATGCAGGTAATACAACTGACAATAGCTGAATAGTATTTATCGCTCACGTGAGATCTCCTTGGCCGTTTGTATGAACTGCATATAGTTCTTCTTGCAGGTCTGCTTGAGCGTCGCTGACGTCTGTTCATTGTAGGCCTCGATTTCCTTCTTTCTCTGCTGCAAGTCGCTGCCGCCCACACACTCCCGCGTCAGCTCCTTGGTGTCTAAAAAGAATGTGATTAAAGCGAGTCAGACTGTATAACAGCAACGCCTACATTTATCCACGCTGAAATTAAAATCGTCGAACTCCTTCATCGCTGATTAGAAAAATTAAACACAAACTCAAAACTTGTTGTGAGCTCAGCTACGCGATGTTAACGTAAGCGCAAAGCATACGACGTAAGCATAACATTATTCGCGTAGTGTAACGTAAGCGTAGTATGGTGTTCACAATGTGATAAAAACGAGCAGACATTAAGAAATCATTTATGTATACCATAACAAATAGTAAATGAATATGGCAAACTAAATTTAACTAATTGTTGTTTAAAAAAAAAGTTTATGTATATACTAACTGTTGTTTTATTTGCATACTAATCAAAACTGTTAATGATGGGAGTTTTCTGTTAAGTAAAGAGAAATTCTGTTGGACAACTTAGTGGCAACGCCACACCGTCAATTGTTGTTTTGATGAGTAATTCTTAAGAATTTCATTCCTGCACAGTTCTTGAGGCGTAAATAGTTAGTAATTTGGCAAAATGGATTGGCTTTTCGGCAAGAAGATCTCTCCGGATGAGATGCTGCGCAAGAATCAGCGCGCTCTGAACAAGGCGATGCGAGATTTGGATCGAGAGCGCATGAAAATGGACCAGCAGGAGAAGAAAATCATCGCAGACATCAAGAAAATGGCAAAGGAGGGCCAAATGGATGCGGTCAAGATCATGGCCAAGGATTTGGTGCGCACGCGCCGGTATTCCAAGAAGTTTATGCTTATGAAGGCCAACATCCAGGCGGTCTCGCTTAAAATACAAACGCTCAAATCTCAGAACACAATGGCCCAAGCAATGAAAGGTGGGGGAGGAGGAGGTTGCCTTTGATGATTCACGGTTTACTTATGATATCGGTAATTTCGCAGGTGTCACCAAGGCCATGCAGAACATGAATCGTCAATTGAATCTCCCGCAAATACAGAAGATACTCCAGGACTTCGAAAAGCAATCGGAGATGATGGACATGAAGGAGGAGATGATCAACGACGCCATCGACGACGCCATGGAAGATGAGGGCGACGAGGAGGAGACCGATGCCGTTGTCTCCCAGGTGCTTGACGAACTGGGCCTCCAGCTGGGCGAACAATTGGGCGATCTGCCCACTGCCTCCGGCTCACTCTCCATAGCGGGCGGCGCGGGTGCACAGAAAGCAGCTGCAGCCGTTACTGCAGGCGGCGCCGGCGGCGGACCATCTGCTGGTGGTGGCGGCGGCGGCGGTGGTGCGGCTGGTGGCGGTCCCAGTGGCGGCAGCGGTGGCTCAACGCCCATGTCCGATGCAGACGCCGATTTGCAGGCGCGCCTGGACAAGCTGCGCAAGGACTAGTTAAGCACCGCAATCACCTGCCGTTTTATATGCTAGATGCTAGACGCTGTTATTTTTAAGCAACCAATTCGTTAACTTTGATATGCCCGTAAATTCCCTCACGCAAAAGATCGTATCGCTGACTATGATAACAAGCGTAACTTTATATATATTTAAGTAGGGGAGGGAGATACAATTAAGATTACACACATTGGGAAACACACAAACAATTCAGGCTAGACCGTCGACTCATTCCGCATTGAAGTTCACTGGAAACCGTTGGCTACAAACACACGCTCCACTTCCTGGAAGACCTTGTCCGCGTCGGGGCTGGCATCGATGGTCTTCACCTGGCCGGCGTGCTCGAAGTGTTTGATGATGGGTAGCGAGTCGTTGTTGTACGTCTGGATGCGCTTCTTCAGGCTGTCCATGTTGTCGTCCGTGCGGCCGGAGCCGCTCTGGCCGCGACCCAAGCAGCGCGTCACGCACACGTCTTCGGCGCAGTCGAAGAAGAGCACAAACTGCATCTCCGCCTTGTCGGACATCTGGCGATTCCAGCCGTCCAGATTGTCCTGATTGCGCGGGAATCCGTCGATGAGAAACCGCGACTTGCCCGAGTTCTTCATCGCGTTCTCCAGCAGCGAACACGTGACCTCCACGGGCACTATCTTGCCATTGCGAATGTAGTCCTCGATGAGCTGGCCATATTCGGAGCCCTCGCGCGATCGCTCCTCGCGCAGCAAATCTCCAGCGGATAAATGCTCGAATTGAAATCGCTCGACGATCTTCGCACACTGCGTGCCCTTGCCAGCACCGGGGCCTCCCAATACAAAGACAACCTTTGGCTTCTCAGTCGACATGTTGTATTTGGGCTTTACGAGCGACGCTTGGTTGTGTAAGCTGAGGTAATTGGCTTCACGGCGGATGTTGTTGTTGTTGTTGCTGTACAGCTGGGAATGTTGGAACTGCTGCGGCAGCACTGCGAGACCTTGGCCAAGAGACTCAAGTGTTTTTGGTATACGCGTAATTGCGCGCCACATTGACAACTGAGACTAAGTCGTGGCGTGTGTATTCAAGAATTTCCACTGGAAACGGACGTTGTGACGTCATTGCTAAGCCGCCAGCTGTTTGCGAAGAAGCAGCAGCAGCGCAGCAGCAGCAACAATGCGCGTCTACCAACACTGGCTGCAGCTCGAGCGCGAAAAATTGATTCTTTAATAATTGTGATTTTAAGTTCATGTTTTATTCTTTAATTCATATAAGCTTCGCCTGGTTCTTCTGTATGAGGTCGGACACCAGTTGATAGGGTATTATGTGCTGTGACCCTGGCGTCAGATCCACCTCCTCATCGTCCACGCCCACTATGACGCCGGACACTAAATACGAAAAGTTTTGTTGCAAATGAAGAACGGAAAAGAGGTGAAGTGCCCGGCTCACCTGCTACGTTGGCCTTGAGAAATACGTGGCTCATCATATTGGGCGCCACAATGCGCTGCTCGGCCTCGCCACGCTGCTGGCTGGGCATATACCTCGTGGCCACCTTATTGAAGTATTCGTCCACATTTGCAGCGAACTCGTGTGCATATTTCGACTCCTCGGGTGAGAGTCGCTTGTCGGCCGCATCGAACGCTGCGTCCTGACTGATGATATGCTGGGTGAAGGCCTCGATCTTTTGCAAGCGACAGCGCAGATAGCTAGCCATGATGTAGCGTATGCGCTCCAGCTCCATCTGATGCACCACGAAGCGAAAGTCATTCTTGTCCAGGTCCTTCATTTGCTCCTCCATGTGCGCCACCTGCGACATCATCAGTTCCAGCATGTCGGACTGGTGCTGCAACAATTCCGGCGCGAACATCTCGTTTGTCCAAGCAGTTTCCAAGATTTCCAGCACCTTAGGCAAGAAAATGCAACAAATTAATGATAATGGAGTCGCATGGGAAACAGAGAACTAACCTTTTGTGCGGTTATAGGCTCTGCATCATCGTCATCGTCGTCCTCTTCGAAGGCATTAGCTAAGAGGGCAGCCTCTGTGCTCAGGTCATGCTCACTTGGAGCTTGCTCCACATTTTCGCTGTCCGACATAATTTCGCGCGTCGACATGTAAACAAACGTTCAGCTGTCAGCGAATATGTTTACATGCGAATGGCAAAGTGGCATTCACAGTTGTACAGCACTGGCATTGCACGCGATGGCACAAACCGAGTTCCAAAGCAATTTTCGCTCAATTGTTGAAAGAATATTCAACAACTGGCAAAACCTACGCTTGGCCGTCGAGCATGGCATGGGCGGACGGAATGGCCAGCAGGCATGTACACGTTTCATTTAATTTTCGCATCGGCTGTAACCTAACTATTTCGCAGGTCGCCATACAAATAATGGACTACACATATGAGTACTGCGTGGGCAACGAGAACATAACGCAGGGCGAGCTGCAGGAGGTGATCGAGGAGCTGATGGATCAGGAATTCAACACACTGTGCGACGACCAGTCCATACCCGAGATATGCCGCAACCTGTTGCGCTACAAGCAAATGGCGCAGGCCTCCCAATACCCGCAGATCGAGCTGGAGCTCAACAAATTGCCTCAAGGCAAGGATTGGCTGCGGCCGGATGTCAAAATCACATACACACCCATAGACGGCGACTCGTCGTCTGATGAGGATGACGACATGGAAGATGATGACGACAATGCCGACGATCCCATGAATGCGGACGACACTGATGAGGAGGAGGCCGCTACGAGCAGCGGACGTGTGACCCGCTCCCAGACACGCAAACAGCAAGCAGAACAGTTTGTGGAGCCGGAGGAGGGCTGGACGACAGTGCGTCGCAAGTGAAAGATTTAACATTAAAAGCCCATTTGTTAGTTGTATGTGGCGTTTACTTCTTGCAAGTCTAGAAATCGAAGTGGAGGGATCTGCGAGCGAGTCCTTGCCGCGTGCTCCGTTTTGCACAGGTTGCACTTGGCTGCAGCTGGCGATGGATTCCGTTTGGGTGTCGCTTCAGAGCATTGACTTTGTAACTGCGACCAGGAGTCGAACTCGGAGCCTTTGGGCAGCACCAGCTTGAGATCAACGACCGAGGCAATCGAGTTGATGTTGGGAGTCAATGAGAGGTTGATAGCCGGATAGATGATGAGGGCAAAGAACGCACAAACCAGAACCAACACCGGCACGAACACCGCAAAGTACTTGTCCGGCAGATAGGAGTGCAGGCCCAGCTCCACGGGCAGAAATGCCCATGCCACATACACGAAGAATAGCACGGTAAAAAGTATATAAAACGCAAATCCGTAGATCGCTCTATGTGGAGTCGGCGCCGGACTGTGCTCCGGCATTGTTTTCTGTCTGCGCTTGGGGCTGTTCGCCAAAGAGCTTAATGGTGTCCTGGCACAATAGCAGGCACTCAAAGAACGATGTTATAGCGGTGCGTAAACTCTTTACTTGGTCGGCCCTGAAGTGCACCACGAGCACATCGTCCTCTAGGCTCAGGGCTTTCTGCACAAAGTTCCGGCGTGGCTCCTGATCGACGCTCAATACCCGATAGGCAATCTTTGCGTGCTCCGGCGTATCTAATGGCACTCTTATGGTGCTGTAAAATGTATGTATGTAGTGTGACAAGTGACTCAATAATTTATTAAATACGCACGATTCGTTCGCCTTGCTGACATCCATTAACTGTGGCATCATAAATTAATTGACAATTTTTAAGTCGGCAACCGCATTGACTTGTTGGCGTAAATAGTGAATGGCAATTTTATGAAGTAGCTGAACAGCTGTTTTTAGTCTGGACACAAACCATCGGCACAATAAAAAACCTCCAAACTTGTTCAATATTAATTTTTTATTCATAATAATTGCATTTGCACATTCCTGTCTGCTGGGAATGTGAATGTTAGTTAACCAAATGACGCTCAGCTTATAGTTTAACCTGGTTACGAACCATAATGAAATGATTACCAAGAACAAAAATTATAAAATTTTCCAACTTGTATTTCCTTTATTACAAAATGCTTCCTTGTCCAATTCTTAACTCAATGAAAACCCTAAGCATATTTACTTCTTGGACTTAACGCCACCCTTGGGTGCGGGCTTCTTGGAGGCAGTTTTGACAGCGGATTTGCCACCGGTCTTACCAGCGGGCTTCTTGGTAGGTGCCGCTTTGGTGGGTTTCTTCTCCACCTTCTTGACGGGCTTGACGAGCGCCTCGCGCTGGCTCTTCAGTGCCTTCACAATCTTCTGCTCCTCGATGAGGAAAGCGCGCACAATACGCTCTCGCAGGCAGCCATGGCACAAGACACCGCCGTATGTGCGGGAGACGGTCTTGTGGCGCTTGGACAGACGTGGACGCTCGCTCGGGCGGGATGGGGTTATACCCTTAAGCTTCTCCTTGCACTGACCGCAGCGTGGCACGGTCTTGTTCTTCTTCACGTACTGGTAGACCAGACGGCCGCCGGGAGTGCGCACACTGTAAACAAGCGTCTAATTAGATTACCACAAAAACAACTTCAACTCTGCTCCGTTATCACTTACATGCGCCTCCTGTTGGATCTGGTGTTGTACGACAGGCGTCTCCTCAAAGTCAAGCGTTGGACCATGTTGCGGCTGCTTTTGTTTCAATTGTCAGTGAATTCATTCAGAAGCAATCACAGATAGGTTCCAATAGAGCATAAAATTGGGTAGAAAAAACAATGAAATTTCCATAAGTAAATCGTAACATTATAGAGTGAATATTTGTCAATCATCGTGTATGGCAATTAGCAAAAATTTATTAGCCGATTTGCGGATGTCCACAGATTATTTGACAAATTCACAAAAAGCAAGCTTTACATACTTGTAGTAAAAAACCAAAAGAGGGAAAGAAGAAGCAAATCAACGCGAAGTGGGCTGCTCGTCGCACAAAAAAGGTGTTGGAAAGTGCCTTCACAAAATAATTTAGTATTTTTTACACACACTTCAATAGATGGCTCCACTTTTGCTGCAACTCGTCCGCAAGGAGAAGTGTTTGCTCTAATCAAACTCTTAAATTATTATAGATCATGCAAGTGACTCGAATAGATGCAAATATTCCTCTGTATACTTTGATGAAATTTTTGTGGCGATTGAAACTACTCGGGAATTTTTCTTTTAGCTAAGCTGGTCACACAATTTGGTATTATTGTTGCCGCTCGCGGTCTTAGCTGGCCCACGCGTCTCTGTTCCTCCCACCACGTCCTCGTCAATAGCCGGCAATAGCTACGATCGACCATAATAATGAGTTTTCTGAAGCCCAAAACACACATAGAGCAGGGTGACATTGTCATTCTCTATCTGAGCGTGAACTCCATGCACGCCATAGAAGCGGTGCCGACGATAGTAAACAAGAAGGGCGAGACCATAGCGCACATCTTCCAGACGCCCTACGGCTCACTAAAAGTGCAAAGTAAGCTGGCTAGCCGGTAATTAATAAATGTTTGTTTGATCTCTATATTGAACACCTCCAGGTATAATTGGTGTGGAGTATGGAAGTCGGGTGGAGCTGTCCAAAGGCTGGGCGTATGTGCTGCAGCCAAATCCCGAGCTGTGGACGCAAACGTTACCGCATCGGACACAAATCATATATACGCCGGACATCAGTATGATACTGCATCAGCTGGAGGTACGAGCCCGGAGCAGTGGTGGTTGAGTCCGGCACCGGGTCCGGCTCCTTGTCGCATTATTTTCTGCGCGCCCTGAAACCTACGGGTCACCTGCACACCTTCGACTTCCATGAGGCGCGAGCGGACCAGGCGCGCGACGAATTCAAGCGACACGGACTCGGCGACTTTGTAACGGTCTATCATCGAGATGTGTGCAATTTGGGCTTCACCAGCGAGCTGAATGGCGTGGCCGATGCGGTCTTCTTGGATCTGCCCGCGCCAGATTTGGCAGTGCCACATGCATTCAAGGCGTTGAAGTTGTCGGGTAAGTGAAACGCGACTGCCCAGTCAGCGCATGACAACAAGTTGTCAGCGCCCTTTGGCGCGGCGGCCGACAGCAGCCGCAGCAATCAAGACCCGGGCTAGCTTGGTCAGTCAGTTGTCTCTCTTACTCCCTGTCTGTCTGTCTCGCTGTCTGACGTAGCCATTTCATTGTGCTTGACATTGAATGCGCCCGCTTTTGGCAGTTGACGTGGTCAGGCAGTCCGCTGGGCAGCTTTGTCACTCATTAGTGAAACCAAATGCGCGTTGCAACAATGCAGCTGCGATTGCTATAAGAATGTGGGGCTCGATTCGATATATACATATACATATGTACTCTAAATACATCGAAGAGATCTAACGCTAGAAAAACATCAAATTTCGGATTCTTCCAGATAGAATTGGTATAATAATTTCATCATTTCATCAATTTCAGGTGGTCGCTTTTGCTCGTTCTCCCCGTGCATAGAGCAATCGCAGCGCTGCATTAATGTTCTGACCAAGCTGGGCTTCACTGAAATCTGTTCTATGGAGGTGCTGCAGCAGGAGAGTGTGATCAAAACCCGAGCGTTGCCTGTGATCGACTTGGAGTTTCTCAAGGCGCCTAAGAGCAGCGAGCCCAATTCGAATGATGATGGCAAAACAAAGGAGCCCAAGGAGCTGAAAAAGTACCTAACGTCCAGTAATCCCCAAGTGCTGCCTGGTCACACTGGCTTCCTCACCTTCGCCACGTTGCCGCCCAATGTACCCAAGGCGTGAATGTGTTCGTCGTTGTTTAATAAATTTGTAGCTACTTTTTATTCGCCTGCATAATTGTTATTCATGGTCGAAGGAGTAGTCGTCGAAGAGATGGCGCTCCATGCTCCTGATGCCGCCGCATTGATAGCAGCGCTGCTGCAGCTCGTGATGCTGCTGCTGCTGACCGCGGCTCGAGGATTTGCGTGTGGGCGCCCAAGGCAGACGCTGCTCCGGAATGGCCACCTGTGTGCGTTCGGGATTGCCGTTGCAGGTGGGACAGCGGCCCACGACAGTCGGCTTGGACATCATGCCATAGAGCACTGGACCGGGTGGCTGTGCACCGTAAATGGTGACAATCCGTGGCAGGCTGGAGTAAGGACGCGTCTGGAACATCTTCTCCCGGTGCAGAAAACTGTAGGAAATTAAACTGATTTTAAAGGGTATCCAGATTTAGATATGGCCTTGATGTACTTGGGTCTCGGCTCCAGCCACAGGTTGTCCATGCGCTTGCTGCTCATGATGTCGCCCAGCTTCTGCAGCAGGCGCAGATTTTCGCGTTCGATTTGCTGCTGGCGCTCCCGTTCGTTCTGCTGCTTCTTCCACTTGCGCTGCACATGATCGTGCTGGCGCGGCAGCTTGGTATCAATCGCTGGCCGTGCGGACATCACTTTCTCGCGATGCTGCGCATAGCGCAGCTGCTCCCAGGGCTGCTGCAGCAATTTGTCGCGTCTGGAGATCATTGTCAGCCGTTGCCTCAACTGGAATTGGAGTTCGAAGTGGAAGTGGAAGTTCTTTTTCGTTTTGGTGTATCGCCCGGCATGTTTACATGCACAAACAAACAGTGGTGCGTCCATAACAACCTTGCCAGGACAACGCGCACACTTGCTCGTCCACTCCACAAATAGTGCACAATCATGCTCGCAGATTAAGTTCAACGACGACGACGGCGGCGGCAGCGGCAGCCGTGGCGACTTTGCTCAGCTGTCCCGCCTGTCTATCCCAGCAGTGACATCCCACAGACTTGACTTGCAAATGCTGTGTTACATAATTCTGAATGCTTGAGGTTCTGGTTCTGCTGCTGTTCCTATGCTGGCTCTGCTTGTTAGTCAGCCGGCGGCCCGGTTACCGATTCCCAGTTCCTGTGTAGTAGCCGCTTCACTTGGTGTGGCGGCAAAATGTTCTTTCTTCTTTCGGCTTTTTCAACTGTTGCTGTGGCTGCGGCTGCAGCGGCTTCTCCTGCTGCCTGCTGCTCATATGTCAACTGGCAACTCAGCTGCTGCCGTTCTAAACTCTTGTTTAGTGTTTGATTGATGCTAAGTGCTTGTGCCTAGCTCATATTTAAGTACTTAATGCACATACCAACTTTTCAATAATTTCTTATTAAGCATTATTTGGTAAGTGGCGGTGCATGGAGAAGCTATGCAAACTCAGAATTTCAAATACTTTTGCCAATCGCAAGTCTCAAAGGGGAATCGAAAATACAATATTTTTTTATCATTATACAGTCCGCTTCAAAAACACAGCTTTAATTCCGATTCCTTTTGGCTATAATTCCCTTTCCTAAAATAAGAATTTGTGTTTATATAAATTAAATTTCTCTCAAATTATTTACTTCTCTAAATTCTCTTACATACGCTCAGATTACTTTCATAAAGTATTTATTATATGCAAACACTAGTTTATACATTTAATTCTCAACTACTTCAACTTTAACCTCGGCACTGCAAATTATATAACTTTTCTCTGGAATACGGTTTGACCCTTCCATAGTTCTTTCTGTGGGGAAAGATTTCTTGGTAAAATGATCTGCCATTTGAAGTGAAGTTTTTGTATTTGCTATAATTCGTTGTGAGTCTAAATATATATAAAAGTCTATTCTAAATAATATTGCTGTCAAAATGCCAGCAATTGTTCTGCTTTGAGTTTATTAGCCCCCCGTTGGGGCGTCTTACAAATGCGTCTATTGTTTTTGCCTGCGTCCGTGTTGCAGCTCCATTGCGTGTTGTTGTTGCTGTTGCTGTTGCTGTTGTTGCTGTAGCTGTTGTTGCTGTTGGGAACAAGTTGCTGGCTAACTGGGCAACGGTTCGTTGCTGTCTGCTGGGCGTGAGTTTGCACTATTATCAAATTAAAAGCATTGCCGCTTATTGGTCAGTTAATTGGAAGATCTGTAATTTGATACTGGGTAACGTGTTGCTTATCACAGCTCTCGTTGTTGAGCCCCATTGTGGTGTTTGTATTTGTACAATTATCTTGTTAGCTGATCGACAACTGTAACGGATTGCCATTTAGCCATGGCCCATAGCCCACAACCCATAGCCACGGCCACAATGCTGATGAGTTGTACTGCCACCAGCCACTCTGGGCTCTCTAGCTCCGCATTTACGTGTCTTTCCATTGCTGTCGGCCAGCGTTCGACTCGTCACTACTAAACACCTGCTTATTTGCGCATAAATTTCCGATAGAAATGCTCATATTTATTGAAAATACTTGTATTTATAAAATGGCATATAATTGCGCTGTTGTGTGTGTGAGAGTGTGTGTGTCTGTGAATATGTGTGTTAGGGGGGTGCAGCGCTGCCCGCAAGCAATATGGCCAGTTTCTCACCTTTAGAAACCGACCAGCAGTCGCAGATGGCGAGCCAAACGAAAAAAAAAAACATAAATTATGATGCCAGAGGTTGGCTCTGCTTCATGGGCTGCTCATGATGAAGCCTTGAACATACTGTAAATTATTGAAAATATATATAAATAAGGATATAGAATGTCACATAGTAAAAACTAAATAAAGTTGTTTGTCCTCAATCAAACCTGTTTCCACCTGACTAATCCTTATTTATGATGCTCAACTTGCTTTGCATTGCTATTATATATTTATATCAAAACATTGACATTACTAAGATTTGCATATAAATCGAATTAATACCAGAGAATATTTACATTTTCTTTATATACTTTTTAGAATTATACCTAACTTGGGTTAGGCTTTTATAAATTCAAGAACTTTCAAATATTTATTAAATACTTTAGAACTAACTGAATCCCTCTTTTAATAAAGTCTACCATATTTGCCAATTTCGTTCTCATTTTCAAAAGTTGCCCACCCAAAGAAGGAAGTTTTTATAGCAGCAATGAATGCTTTGAGATTGCTGTGAGGCTTTTATCTAAATTTATTAACTTAAATAGTTTACCTAATTTATAATATTTTGCGCCTTCATTTAAAGTCCTACTAGTATTTTTTTTTAAGTTCTAAGCAAGCTAAAAATAACTTTTAATATCAATATTCAGATCTTTCTATAAATCTTTTCTTTTGCTCATTTGCACTCTTATACAAAGTGCTTTAAGAATTGTCAATGCTCAATTGCTGTAGTGTGCTCGAGCCAAGTTTTGGGTTAGTACTCGCATATCATATACAAAGTGCATACAATAACAGGCCTGTCCATTTATTACAATATGCGCCGGCAACGCCGCGCAACAACAGCAACAGTCGAAAACTGCGATTTGCTGTCAGCTAATAATAATAATTTCGATATTGAAAATACGTTTTCTTAGTTAGGTACGACACTAAACGATTTCGCCCATTGCGAGCTGTTGTTGCTCAGTGCTAAAAGTCAGGCAAGCACTGCGAGCAATAACAACAATGCAACACTTGCAACAGGCAACAAGCAACAGGCAACAGGCAACGGGCAACAGGCAACGGGCAACGGCAAAAGGCAATGTGCAACGGACAGCGGGCAAAGTTGACCGTTGGTGGGGGCGGTGCTATTTGCTGCTGCTTCTTCTTCGAGCGCTTTTCGCAGACAGGTGGTGTGTGGTGTCGATGTTGCTGGGTCGCGCTCGCCTTGGTGTTCAATATGAGCCACAATTGAGGCATTTAATCGAGCATCTCTTAACACGCCTTGGAATGTTGACTTATTATTGGCCATGCAGCCAGTTGCAGCAGTTGCTGTTGCCGCTGTGCCCGTTGCCAGTTGCCAGTCGGCCGCTCTCTCTGCGCTGGCTGTTGTTGCATTGGTGTGGGCAATGGTTGGTGTCTGCTGCGTCGGTGTCAGAAGTCTGTAGTTACCTCACAGTAAAAGCGTTTATCATCATTAGACTCAATCTAAAGACGTTTTGGCCGGGGTTATCATGTTGATTATGTTGTGTGAAAACAAATTACATTTTGCGCTCAGGCTTTAGCACCATTTGTGTGCGCCAATGTTGTCGTTGTTGCTGTCAGTATGTTGCTGCCGCGGCTGCTGCTAATGTTGCTGCTGCTGCTGGCTAATTGTGAATCTGCCTGAAAGATTCAATTGTGCCATTGACAAACCAATTGGCCGCTCAATTTTTGTGAAAGGCTTTTACTCGCTCTCTGCGCGGAGGCCGTGAGAAAATTGCAAATCAAAAATATTTCTGTATTTCTGCCAGTGCCAACAATTGCTGAGCGCAAATTTGTACCAGGCGAAAAATATGAGAAAGAACTTGATAATAATTTAGCTGTGCGAGCTTGTCTTAGACACAGCTGTGTTCTATATTGTTGCCGTTGTTGTTGTTATCGTAGCTGCTGCAGCTGCGGGCTTGCCACTTGCAACAACAACAGCAACAAAGCTAAAGCTTGGCCCTGACCGTCTCTTAACACTGCACTGCAAGCAACATATTTAGAAACAAATATTTATGTTCTGTTGCTATGTTCCATAAAAGTTGTCAAAATACGCAGTTAAATATATGTAAATATAAGAAAATTTGGATATTTTGTTATTGTTTAGCTAACATTTGTTGCGCAGTGTATTTTATTGTCGTCGCTTGGCAAACTAAAAGCGAACTTGATTTCGCCCAGCCAATAAACATTTTTATGCACTTTTAAATTGTAATGTTTGTTGTTGCTGTTGTTGCGATAACGTTTTTTTAAATTTGTGCCACACACAGTCAAGCACACACACACACACACACACAACTCACACAGACTACTTATCGAGGGTCAATGTCACACCTTGACGCCTTCGCCAACATATTTTAGCTGACTTTTTGTCACAATTTATTACATTTGGCTATGTCGTGAGTGTGTGTGTGTGTGTGTGTTTGTGTGTTGTTCTCTTGGCTCTAGCCGTTGCCATTTTATCTTGTCAACGCAATCGTCTATTAGTTTTTCTTTTTTAATTAATTAACAATGTTCGCATGGGTGTCAATGGCGAAAATGGCCTGGCACAGTTGCTTGGCCCAGGCTTATTTATTTTATTTCTTTTTATTTTACTTTTTTTCAGAATTGTCTGTGTAGCTTTTGCTGAGCGCAAAGAAATATATGTGCATGGGGTTAAAGGCGCTGCAAATTTATTTAATTTAAATGTGCAAAAAAGGGAAAGCAATAAAAGCAATAAAAAAAGAGATTAAATAAAGAAGCCATTTAGTATAAATTTCTGGTTCAGATAATAAGAAGAATATATAAGAATCAACAATATAATGTAAAATATAATAAAATATAATAATAAATAAATCTTTTATTTAGTTGATTGTTTTCCAATCTAAATCAAGCTTACATTCAATATTACTTAGGACAACATCGAGACTAGAGATGTCTTATACTGCTTTATTTAAGTCTCAGACTTCCATATGCACTTCTAAGCAGAAGTTTTCTCTGCAAATTCCGAAAATTCTTACAAGTTTGTCAACTTGCTGCTAGATCTGAGCCGAAAACTATGCAATGCCAATCAATATAGTTTGGGCAAGACGCCGCCAACAGGTCGGCCTATGGGAACTAATTGAGCCATTTTGAGCTCTATGATAATCGTTTGTGAGTACCCATTGCGACTGGCACGGGCAATCGAAATCGAAGAGCTGGCCAAGTGCCCACACCCAGTTGGCAACGCCTTCACACAGCCAGAGAGGCTTGCAGATGTTGTTTAGTGCTCAATGCGGACTGCGCACTGCGGACTGCGGACTGCTGACTGTGTCAACTCGAATGTGCAATAAAATTAAAGTTTTGTTTATGAATGGAATTACATGGGCCGACCGCAAAGGCGAACGGCAACGGCAACGGCAAACGGCAAATGGTAAAGACAACGACAACAGTCGACATTTAGCAAGAGCAAAACGCAGCTGGAGCTGGGCACTGGGAGAGACCCGGCTCAGATTCACAGACACTTCATCTAAATGTCAGGCCATATCTAGCGACACTCGCACAACGTTCCAGTCGCTGTTAGCCCTCAATTTCAACACTCGTATTCGCACTCGCCCCGGCAGCAGCAGCAGCAGCAGCGGCAACGTCCACTCGGACAACGCCGTCGTCGTCGTCGGCGACTGCTTTGGCGGCTGCTTTGGCCAAATCAATTGAGCCGCCTGCAAACGAGCCAAAACAAATGACTTGAGAGTTGTGGCCAAGCGACTTGGCCGCGAGGAGCGCTCAAGATCATTAGTATAATTTAAGTAAATTAAACGCAGCGATTAGGCCAGGATGCAAACGGCACCATCGCAACGTTGCAACGTTCGCAGCTACAGCCACAGCCGCAGCCGCAGCCACAGCTACAACGAGCACCACATCCAAATCCCCTATTCGAGTCGTCGGCAAAAAGGCTTGTGTTTATTTAAATTTATTGTAACATTGGCAAGGCGGACGCCGGACACTGGTCGCCGGACAGGCGATTTCAATTTGTAAAACAAGCGAGCAAACAAGCTGTTAAAATATAATGATTGGCACCAAAAAGATGCTGCGACTCAATATCTAGGTTAAGCACTCCGCATATGCATATCGCTCTCGGCTGGCCGTTGCTGAATTTATGTGGCGTTTGCGCATTGTGTCCAAAATGCTTACGAGCCATGCTTATGATTGGTAATATGCCGATGCATAAACCATTTGGCATTGAAAACTGAAAACTGTGCGCGCACTCAAACGACACTGGATGCGGATACATTGTTCACCAGAAGTTTTTACAAGGCAAGCGCGCCAGTTTCCCACACAGACAATGGGGACTCCAAAAAAAAAAACAAAAACAAAAAATAAATAAAGAAAAAAAGAGCTGTGGCGGCGACAACCACTGCCAACAACAACAACAACAACAACTGGCAACTGGCAACGAATGCCGTCGCCGATCTCTAGCTTCAACTGAAGCTGCAACGGAGGCTGAGCACAAAGGCAGCCCAGACAGAATTACAAGCGCAATGGAACAATGAATGCAGTCAGCACCATTCGAACAGTGGTGAAAGTGCAAAGCTAGCCAAACGAATATTCGATAATAGAAAGCGAATGCTCAGCAGCTATGTGAGCAGGAAGAAGAGTATAGCTATTAAACGTTTGCTAACTGAATTCGCTAATCATGTTTTAAGTAGCGAAATCTGATTATATTTTGCATATCAAATTGTTGATACAAAAAATATCACATAGTAAATTATTAAAAAAAACTAGAGCAAATTCAAGTAGTTTTCTGATGGGGAATTATGGGTATGGGTATTTGCGAGATCCTCATACTTTACCTTACAGTTCTTTTCTTTTATGATTAAAACATATTTTCGAATATATTAAATCTCCAGAAAAAAATAATTTTTAAAGCCAATAATGTTATAATATTTGCTAATATCATATAGCTTAATCAACTTGAGCTTTTTCAGCTTTTGACAAATAAGAGGCAATGTTTAAATTTTTCTCAAGAAATAGATTTATTAAACAATTCATTTTGATCACGGTTCAAAAAACAATAGTAATATATAATAAATTTTTAGATATATAGTGACTTTTTAGTTGATTTGCGCCACTGTGCCACGCTCGAGTCTTTGGCAATTGACAAAAGCCAACGTAAACAACAGCAAGCAAACAAATAAACAGTCAGCACAGAGCAAAACTGCGCAGACAAAACAGCAATTCATATTTGCTCTGATTTATATGGCGTCTAGAAGTTTTCCATTTTTATTATCATTATTATGATTATGATACTTTTTTCCCAGGCACAAAAGAGAAGCAGCTGCAGCCGCGGCACAAACTGTTGTAATCAATCAGCGGACAACGCGCCAGAGATTTGCTTTTGCCCATTTCGACTTGTTCTGCGCGCAAAATTAATGTGCTTTAATTTGCAAGTTTGTGTCCTAAGTCTTTCGTTTGCTGCCACACACAAAGCGCTGGGCGTTTTGTGTGTGTTCGCTGCTCTTGCCGGTTTCTTCCACAGAAATGTCATTAAAGCAACACACACACACACATACACACCAACACATACACACACTCACACACCCACACACACACACATCTTCAATGGCAAAGGGTGTGCGAGCTGTGTTCTCTGATCTTGGCAATGTCAATTGCTGCATCGCCAGAGATCTGCATTGCTTGATATTCTAATTGCTGAAATTGTTTGTCGCAGACAAGTGTGTGCGATTATATGCGCCATGCCCAATGAATAATCATTGAAATCCGTTCGCTGTGGCTGTTGTTGTTGTGCTGTTGTTGCTGTTGACAAGAGCAAACACCCGCATGGAGCCAGAGCCAGCGGCTGAGCCTGGTGGTGGTCCTCATTGTGTCGCACTGATCCGAATCGCTGCGCCAAAGCAAAAGCATCAAATTTTTGCAACGCTCGTTTTCAGTTGTTGTTACTGTTGTTGTTGTTGTTGCTGATGTTGCTGTTGTTGTTGGTGTTGTCGCTGCTCTTGCTTTTCCATCAGATATGAAAGCTGGAGCGTCGTCGCCGTCGTTGGCGTCGCTCGTCTGCTCCTCGCCCAACGCAGTTTTCGGCTTGATTTTCTTAATTAAATTTTTGCTACGCCGCTGCCAAGGCTATTCCCCAGCCAGGCTGCTGCTCCTTTTGGCCTGCTTGTTTAACCCGATTGCTTGTTGATGATGCTGCTGCTGCTGCTGCGCCGCTGCCGCTGCTGCTGCTGATGATGATGATGATGTGTGCTTTATAAGTCTGGAGCAGCGTTCCGACGCAGTCGCAGATTTGACGTTGTCGATAGGGTTTCGGAGCTTGTTGCTCTTGTTGTTGTTGTTAACACACTCCCACATTTTCTTAGCTGTTTTTTGCCTTATTTATTTAACTTTTATTTCTCTTAAAGGAGCAGCTGGCAAAAACGTAATGCACTGAGGCACCTACTTTAAATGTTTACTGCCCAGCTTAAGCAAACAGTTAATTAGCTTTGAGCTAAGGCTTTACGATTAAATGGCCAATATACTGCTTAGCCCTAATTTATAGTCTATGCGAGACGATAGTATTAATAGCTGTAGCAAACACTTCTGAAACTTCGTCCACTGCAAGCGGCCAGCTTGTTTAACTTCTTGACATGACTATCTGGCCACAATTGCCGCACTTGCCACATAATGGCCACAGCTAGGCCCCGTAATTTATGAGCCTTACCAAAAATTGAGAAAAATAAAGCTCCTCTCATTAACCCATCACCCAGCTTGTCGCCCAAAACTTGACCCGCACTCAACTCGACCCACAGCGTGACCCCAAGTCGCTTATTTTGTGCAACGTATACGGCAACAACAACAGCAACAATGTGGCTGCAACAACAATATGAAAATGTGCGCTGCCAACATCATTTACATCATCATTCACAATAAAATAAAAGTGCACACGCCCACTTAAAGGGCCTCATAAATTGTGTCGAATAATCAGTTTCAACATAATTTATTGTAATTTACGAGTGTCGGCAACGTGGCAGAAGCAGCCGCGTAGACCGGAGTGGCATAGACCCGACTGGAGTGGGGAGGCCACCAGATCTACACTAACCAACAGCCGCTAGATTCCAGCCTGAACCTGAATCCGTATCCGAATTCACATTGCGCCCACAAGTTCGCCACGAGAGCAGCTAAAAGTCTTTTCTGTGTTTTTTTTTTGCGTTTTTATAGAGCGTTTCGCAGCTAAATGCTACAAATGAAAATCCTAAACGGCACATTGAAAGCATCTTGATAAGAACATTGAAGGCAGCGAATAAGCTCTAGCTGGAGCCAAGAGCTTGAGCTGGCGTGCGAACACCTTGGCAACACAATATTTCAATGGCTAATAATATTTTTAGCGCTGCTTTCAATATGATTGCATGGTCAGAAGTCGAAAGCCCAGGCCAGAGATTTCTTCGGCGTATTCCTCCAGTTAGTTGGGTCTATTGTAATTGAAACGATTGTTTCCTATTGTGAGCGAGCTGGAGAGCTCTGCAATTGCTGCCAAACAGCATTTATATCAATCACTCAATAAAAAACATCGATCAATCAATTTCAAACAATCAGCGCAATATCCATGCGAGAGATAGACTGAGAGAGGAAGAGCGAGAGAGTGAGAGAGAGAGAAATCTGAGATGCAAAGATTGATTTTGAGCCAGTTGGCATGGGATCTGTGGTAAGCGCGGCGCTGGCTATTGTTGGTACCGGAATCATCCCAATCAGAAGAATTGAAATGTCACTGTAATAAACTTCAAGAGTCAGTGCGATAAAGCGTCGCGTCGTTCATTTCCACTTGACGTCCTGACAGCGCACTGTCTTGGCCTATTATCGCCACTTGCAATCATTCAAAGCATCATCCGAGCGACAGTGGCCTTATTAAATGCTCTGGCCATCTCTGTCTAGCGCTCACCACCTTGGCCACCCTTGTCTCGGCTGATCATTGGCCAAAGATACGGCTCGAAGCTCGTTATAATATTGAGTAACCATAAAAAAGGAGGCGGCTCACAACAAAGCTGCCAAGGTTTCAATTGAAAAATTTCACTTTAACCGAATGCAAATAAGCCGTTGACAAGCGGGTGAGAAGCGCATAGAAAGACGGCAAAGGAAACAGTTGTAAGTTTTATAGGCTCTGTTTTTTTATTGAGTGAGCAGTGAGTTAGTTTTGTGATCTGTCTGGAAATGAGTATATTTTTCATAAGACTTTGAGAAGGCAATAGTAGGGCTGTGTAGAGTTAACTAAATAAATGGTTATGGATTTCAATACTTGTTGACTCATGAGAAGCCCAAAGAATGGCAGCATCTTCTGTCATTAAATTAAATAATTCTAAAGAAACACCTTTAGTATTCTTACCCAACTTGTACGATTTTCCAGACTGTTAGATTTCACTCTCTCTAAAGACTTTCTTTAAAGTAGTTTGAATCAATAAGAATCATCCATTCTGCCATTCATCCAGACCAGTCTTAATTATGATTATTATTTATGATTATTAATTATAATTATGATTAATTATGATAGATTGACAGTAAAATTTAAGGCGTTTTACACATTTCTTTAAACAAATATTTTGTTTACAACAATGCAAATACTGACTGCGGTTACTGACTGCAATTACTCGGCTTTGATACGCGTGTGCAGCTGTGTGTGTGTGTGCGTGTTGGTGGAGCAAGTTTGTGTGGAGTTCAAAGTGCTTAGTCTGTGCGCTGATTGCCCGACTGATTCAGCAGACGGTCAGAACTTGAACGACTTGTTGGTCGGGGCCGTTGCGCATCTTCCCAACGTAATTTAAACTAAATCGGTGCGCTCGCTAAACTGCGTAAAGCAACGGAGCAGCAGTTGCACCATTGCCCCCAACAACCACACACACACACACACATGCACACACGGATGTATACATACACACGCAGTTTGAACTGGGCGCTTGTTGCTGCATCTCGAGTGCGCCTGGGCTCTGTCTTTGGTCGCTGTGTCTACTCGTAATAATCAATTATTTCTGTGTAATTTATGGTAATGTTCAGTCATGATGGATTGACTGCTCTAATGTCGCTCTAAATCTTTGTAGCTAGCTGGGCCACGCTCTTGTAGCGGCATCGCACATGGCCACAGTTCAAAACAGAGCAGGCTCCGACTGCGGCTCAGGTCCAGGCTGACGCTGAGGCTGAGGCTGAGGCTGAGGCTCGGGCAGGTGCAATTGCCCAGACGCAGCTCTCCCACTAAAAAGCGAGCCGAGTCTGCCAACCAGCCAGTCGGTTGCACTTAACAATGGGGCGGAATCAAAGCTGTAGTCATAAAAAATTATAGAATAATTATTTGGAATCAAAATATATTTTAATTTGTTTTTATTTTTATTTAAGAATATTTTAAATATATGTATTTTTTTTCTTATAGAATTTTATTTTTTATATTCTTTGTTGAAGGTTTTTAATGGAAGTTAAGAAATCAATTATGATTAATTAGATCATCTTAAATAATCGTATACATTTTTCATAAAACTTTCACAATAATTCATAATTTTTAGTTTAATTTGCCAGCTGTTTACAGTTTGTATACAAATTTAACAATTGATTCCACTGTGCGCCTGCTTCTTTACTTCCGTCACTGAGCGCTGCGAATCGTCGCGCCTCCGCTGCAGCTCCGCCTTCGCTGTCATCCTCGTCGCAGTTCGGTTGGGATCGGCGGTAATATGTAGCATATGTTTTCGTAAGTTTTTCTTGTATTTTGTTTAATGGCAGCTTAGATTACACGAGCTGCGCGCGAGTGGAGGCGAGTGAGTGCCAAAGGGGGCGCGTCGCTTGCGTCTCGGCGGATCTGTTGGGCACATTTTTGCGCATGTTTGCGGTGGCTTCCAATGGGGTTGCCTGGCTGGATGTGGCGGCCTCTGTCGCTGCCTGCGCCATGTAACTGATGTTTAAAATTGCTGTGTGATTTTCGTGGCGAAATTAATGTTAAATAAGCTTTTAGTTTATGTCCCGCCACAGCGTTGATCAATTTCTCAGTCACCCGGTCTGGCTCATCTTCTGCTCCGCTTCAACTCTAGCTCTAGCTCTAGCTCTAGCCGCTCTGCATTCTAATCGCAATCGCCTGCCAGCACCGTTGCTTGCCGCCTCATTCTTGTGCTTCTCTTCTCCCCTTCTCCTGCCACTCACTGTGCAGCATCCGCGTGTGATGATGTTGCAGGTTTTTTTTGTGGCTCGTTGTCTTGTTTATGTGTAAATTATGCTTGTACACATTTTATTTACAATTGTGTATAAATTATAGACGAATTATTATGTTTTTGTTTGCTAGGCCTGCACAACTCCCCTGAGCGGCTTACATATTAATATAGCGCCCATGCCCAGTCTGACTCGGCGTTTTCTCTTACACATTTCAAATTTTACTGCATGTGGGCTGGAAGGATTACCTATGTAGTTTGTTTTTGTTTGGCTTAAGAATTTAGTTTAACATATTTATTAGATTAAGTAAGTGTATGGAAAAGGTAAATTTAGTTTAAAAGTTAAATAAAGTATAAAGAATAAAAAAAGTAGTAGGCAGAAAATAAGGCACAATAAAAAAAATAAAACATTTAAATATTTACAGGAGAATATAGGTAGTATATATAAAAGAGTGCAGTAAGCCCTTTAAATACTTGTACTTTAAAAACAATAATATTTCATTGTGTTATATTCAAATAAATTTAATTAAAAATATAAAAAATTATTAAAAACATATTATTGTATAAAATTAAATAAATAATTTAAATAAACTAAGTTTATATATTTATTATATATATTTGTGTAAACTCGACTTCTTTCTCTCTCTAAAATTCACTTTTATCAGTGTAAAATGCAGTTGTTGGTTTTGGTCAAGGCCCATCGTTGGTTTTATTTAAGCTGTAGCTGCAGCATCTGGCCATGGGTGAGGGCGTATCGGAATATTATGCTGCTCGCGAGCTTTTATAGCCTTGGAATATGAGCGCATTAGTTCTGGGGTGAGTTCCATGCAGTCGCTTAGTTCGGCCCCATTGCAGGCTAAGCAATTGCTGTGAACTGCATAAAAAGGATTTGGCATGCAGTGGCAAAGCGAGCACAGACAGATTTGAGCTGCCTGCAGGCCGCATCAGCGAGGGGAGGTTAAGGCTGCAGATAGGAAGTGCAGACGACAGCAGCAGCAGCGGCAGCTACAGCAGCAATAGTTGTATCTGGCTGGGCCTGGGAAACATCCTGTGCTGGATTTTTGGCTTGTTTTTGTCTGCTTTGGTGTTATGCAAATGCCATGGAACAGGAACATCAGCACACCACCCTGTGTGCAGCACAATGGCTACCGTGCGCGTGCAATGACAGCAACAACAGCAACAGCAGAAGCAGCAGTCACAGCAGCAGCAATAGCAACAGCAACAGCAACAAGAGAAACACGTACAAAACAGCAGCTGTTTAACATTTATTTGCCTATTTATTAATTTCATGTAACATTTTTTCCTAGGAAATGGCCACAATGCAACGAAATCAAAGCCCAGGAACAAGCGCAACGCATTCTCTTGACGCCAGGCAGTCGCAGTCGCAGTCGCCATTGCCATCGGTCAGACCCTGGCCAAAATGTCCAGCCGCGCCAACTGTTGCTGCTGTTGCCCCTGTGCCTTATTGTTTGTGCAACAGCAGCAGCGGCGGCAGCAGCAGCAGCAGCACAAGCCTTAGGCCTTGATGCCTTTGCCATACTTCTCCCACTATTTGACTGCGCTGGCCCGCCATCGTCTGTGGCTGCCACAAAAAGTGTCGTGACCCCGGACGGGCCGAGCCAGGCATTGCATATGGTTAACCGAGTCTGACTCTCAGTTGGCTCTCAAGGAGTAGGGGGCCACGGGCGGCATGTCTGGGTAGTCTGGGCTGGAGCTCAAAAATTACATGTTGTTCCTGTTGAAATGTTTTGTGTTTTGTGTGTGCAGCATTTCCATTGTCGTCGACGTTTATTTCTAAAATCTTTTTGTTTTCTTTTCGGTTCATTTTTGCGAATACCCTGGCAATGGCATAAAAAACCTTGCCATTCAGTTTTCACAAATCACATGATAAGATAATAAAACATATAATTGGCTAAAAGATGTCATATGTGGGATTCCTTTTTAAGAAAACTTTTATATGAAACATGAAGAGGATCAAAGAAAAGCCAGATATAAATTGTATTTGTATATTGATTGAAACTTTTTAGATATTAAAAGATATCAATAATCTAAGCTTATCTTATTTTTCTTTACTTGCAATTTAAAGATGCTTCTTTAGGGTATCTCAATTCGATCATCTACCTTTAGTGACTGATACACCCTCATATTGGGGTCTGAGGCAAATATGTAACAATCCTCCATGCTCCTGGCGGTCAAAGGAGTCGTCGTCTTCGTCTTCGTCGTCGTCGTCGCTTACGCTTACATAAGGCCTGTGCTAGGACAAAGGAAATGCAAAAATGCCAAAAAATCGCACAACTCAAAATGCAATGCGAATGTGAATGCGAGTACGAGTAGGACACTGAGTACGAGTACGAGTACGAGTATGAGTATGAGTACGAATACGAGCAAGAGTACTCTCGCACACAAAACGATTCTGGCACCCATGAGCAGGAGCATCAACAGCATCAGTTTCGGTTGCAGTTGCAGTTGCAGTTGGCTGGGCGGGTGGTGGCTCGTCGCTGATCGTGGCACATTTGCATACAATGAGGCCACAACTGAGACCTAATCCAGCCAGTCAGCCAGCCAGCACACACACTCGATGGCGCAGCATGTTATCTCTGGCTGTGACCTACACCAATATTTCTGAGAATGCTGCTGTGGCCCGTCGTCGCCTGTAAGTGTGTCGTCGTTGTCTCCGTCTTAGTCGTCGTCGTCGCCGTCGTCGTCCAGTCCAGTCCAAGTCCATAGCCAGTCAGTATCTCAGACGGCCGACGACGAGGAGTCATTCAATCGCGCCAGCTGCGGCGTCTGCGTTGCCAGCGTTTCGTTCCGTTTAGTTTGGGATTTTTATTTGGTTTCGTTTCGATTTGTTTGCTTTGCTTTGCCTCGCTCTTGCCTGGCCATTCTACTTACAATATTTGTGGGATATCACCGCCGATCTCGGCAACTGCAGCCCCAAAACAAAATAAAGGAGCCTTTGCCTGCTGCCTGTGCTGCCTCTGCTGCTGCTGCTGTGTGTGAATTTCCACTCTGTCTGGCGTCTGTTCTGCGTCAGCAGCCTCTGCATCGTCACCATGAAGTGGTACGAGTAGTTCGAAATGGAAAATGTCTATGAGCTGGTCCCGGCGAGGCGCTATTTCCCTGACTGTTTGGGGAGTGGCATTTAGTTTTTTTGGACGAAAGCATTTGGGCAGCGCACTGCGGTTTCGGTGGCTGGTTCAGAGTGCAATGCATTTAATGGAAACTTAAAATCATGACATTTACCATAAAGTCTCGAGCTTGAGTCTGAGTCGAAGACGTATCATAAATTTTGGAAATCGCCTTGAGAGCACATAAACGGCAAACAATGAGCGTCATTTGTACATATGATTTGACAGCTCGATGAGCCTTTGCTGGCTATATCAGTTGATTGGGATTATCACGATCAGTCATAAATCAGTTACAGGTAAATAGGCCGCTGACAGAATCTATTATTTCACAACACTTGATCTGTTGGCATTCCAATAAAAGTCACATATATATTCCATATAAATTTGATCAATTAAATAAATATTTAAAAAAAAATGTTTAAATCAATTTTTTACCGCTCGACTAAGACCTAATCGAACTACGTTGGTTCAAGCTTTGAAACTTGATATTTAGAAATTAAATACTTTTATTTAAAGCTGAAGACAGAATTAGATTTAGGACCTATTTTTAAACTTTCGAAATTATTGTTAATAATCATAAGAGCAATCTCATAGATATCTTTTTATCAATAAACCCACGATTGCTCTCTGCCCACTTCTTAGCCCATGTCAATAAAATAATCAATATTTTGTTTGTTTTATCTTCTTTTAATTTTCAACTCAAAATACTTTTGTTTGTTTATTGTATAAAGCAAAAAAAGCAAAATGCTAAAGGTAATAAATATGGTTTATAAATAACTTTTCATAAATAAAATAATTAACCTAATTTGTCTAGCAGAAAATACAATTACATATACACATACATCTGAACAAAAATAAAAGTACCGATGCGAAAAATACTCGTAAAAAAGTTCATAAAAAATGCCATTTAAAATATAAAAAATGACTTACAACTAATAGAGCTCTTCTGCTTATCCAGGTGCTTATCGTAAAACTAATTTGCAAGCTTCTTATATACCTATACTGCTATTATATTTTCAATGTTTGAGTTTTAAACAAAATTGCACAGAAAACATGATTGCATGAGCAAGTCAGTTAGTTAGTTAGTTAGTTAGTGTTAGGAAATAATGCCTATAAACGATGGTGCCTATAGCTACTATTACTATTCTGCTTGTGTGTGTGTGTGAGTTTTCATTTCGCTTAGAGTTAGATAAAAATAATTTAAACGCTAAGATGACAAGTGGCAATTAATTTAAGTGTGATTATCACCTGCCCGTTGCACGCCGAGCCGCGCTGGGTATTTCCGAGCTTTGCATAATGCGCAGGTCACTAATTTTTTGGATCTGAATTGAGTTGATCAAGAAAAAAAAAAGAAATCATATACAAATACATATATATACTATATATATTTTAAAGGGCGCATAAGCGTGTCTTAAGCAAGCGGAAGCGCAAATTCCTTTCGTTTAGAATATTCGCCTTTTTTATTTATTTATTTTTCATATTTTCTTTTTTGTGCTTTTTTTTTTTTGTTTTTGAGATTTGTTTCAATTAACAGTTGGTCGCCAATTGGGCACTGATTGAAACGTGCCAATCAAATTGTACTAACCTCTATCCTCGACCGGTTCGGCGGCATCCGCTCGACCCGTGCCCACCAACGTTTCGGCGGCAAGTTCTACACGCGCCACGTGAACACCATGGAGCAAGTGCTGTGCATGCTGCTGCTGCTGTTGTTGGTGTTGGTGTTGTTGTTGGTGTTGTTGCTGGTGTTGGTGCTGCTGTTGCTGCTGATGTTGCTGGTGTTGATGCTGCTGCTGATGTTGCTGCTGTGCCGCTGCCAGATGCTGCGACAGATGCTGATGATGGTCGCCTGTAGCGGGCGGCCACTGTTGATAGGCAACGGGCACCAGGGGATCGGACATCCACTCAAAGCTGAAGGCAGGTCCGATCGTTTGGGCGCTAATGCCACCATGATGGGGCGTGGCACTGGTGGGCGTGGGTGGTGTGGTTGTGATGCAGGGACTGAGCTCATGCGAGGAGCCGAAGCTATCCAGCGAAGCCTTCTGCGCCGACTCTGACCAGGGCGGACTGGGATTCCACTGCTCAATAAAATCCGCCGGATCGGGCGGAAGCGTCTTGTTCAGCAGACGCGGACGAGTTGGCACAATGGTGGCATAAATGACCGAAGCCGTCGCATCGCTGCTGCTGGCCGCCACTCCAGCTGCGGCCGTGGCATAGGCTGCACCCGGATGCAGCGCATAACAGTCCGGCTCGGGCGTTATGGCCGCCGCCGGCGAACGCTCAGCGTGCAAATAAAGCGGCTCCAGCTTGTTCCGCGCCCGCTTCTTGGGCGGCGGCGGTGTGGCGGACTGTGTGGACTTTTGACTGCCGCCAGTGGACGTGCCATTCACTTGACTATAGTCTACAGGCTCCAGGCCGCTGCCGCCGCCCGGCTGAAAGCCATAGAGCTGCTGATCCTCTTTGAGTTCGACTGCGCCTTCGGCGTGGTAGACGCCTCCATAGGCGGCGCCCATGTGCGGATGATGGTGATGGTAGGTTGCAGCTGCCGCTGTGTGATGATGATGATGATGCGCGTGATGGCTACCAAACACACTCGACATGCCCGTCGCAGAGCCGGCCATGCCCAGGCCAACGCTAGCGGCACCGCCTCCGTGCGGCTGCTGATGCGAGCTGTAGTAGCCGCCGGAGTTGCTGCCCGGCGACACACGCATCGCACTGTCCAGCGGCATGCCAAATTGTATCTTCGACTGAACCGTGTAGTAGTGATAGAGCCACGAGTTGGCCAGCATTATGGCAGCCTCCCGATCACTGAGAAGACGGTCGCCGTTAGCTAGAGATCAGTTATGGTTGTGAGGCGTTACTTACTTCAGCACCTGGTTGGTGCACACGATGACAGGTTGTTGTGTTGAGTCAGGACTGTCTCGCACCTGGAGCACCACATGCACCCAGGTGTACTCGCCGCTCGAGCGCTGCATGCGCACAAGCAGTATGCAGCTGCGATCCTGTTCCGATTGCGTTACTGAAAGGGGCGGCAGATATGGTTAGAGAAACGTTTAATGGGTGCTTGTTATAATTGTTATCTAATTGTTAGAATCTTGACAAAAATATGGCTAAATAAGCTAAGCTTTATTGATTTTTTCCGTATATTTATATTTGGATTCAATTTATAGAGTTCGAAACTTGCAGCTATTCTTTAATTTAGGAGTTTCGTATACTAGTTTCTGAATTAATTAAATTGACTTTCAGACTTTAATTAAATAATTATTTTGATTAGATTGAACGTATTTCCATAGCTGATTTGAAGTAGGTTTTACAATCAAATCTTAATTTAATAAAAATAAATTATGTATATATAAAAATATAAATAAATAATAAATATATAAAATCTGATTTCTTAAATCTTTGTAACTTACTTAGCCTGTGTTTGCTTTGAGCCTCGCGCAGATTCTCGCTGTGTATGAGATTGTACCAGGACGTGCCCTGCAGCGCTGCCTTCTCGTAGCCCAGGTGGAATTCGCCACTGCAATGAGCATAAGGAGTTAACATATGCAGAGAATGCATTATAAATGAGCTTTCGATTGGTTTATTAGCCGCGTAACGAGCTCACTTACTTCTTGTCGATGTGGGCGATTTTCATATCCATGGAATGGATGGTGGTGAACACATTGGTGGCGCCCTGCACCACACACTCGCGTGTCTCCGGCATGGCGATGGGCGTGCAGGTGGCTAAAAAGACGGGCTCGTTCCGACTGCAGAGCGGCAGGAATGACAAATAGTGACCCTGCACCAGAACGACCTGCAACGACAGACAGAAACAGCGACTGAGACTACGACGGCTTGGACTGACTCGCTTCGATATTGTTGTTGGCTATTTGGAGGCGGCGGCTGCCACGAAAATTGGCGCGCACGTTGTCGCCGCTAGTTGTGGCCATTTTTGGGCCGGCATGCTTCGGGTCTCATAGACATTTTACTCTGATTCCATAATTTAAAAAAGGCAATCACTGAAATGTTTTTTTTCCCTCTCTTGCCAGCATACGCAAGCCGGACGCCGCAGTCTCAGTCACACACAGTTGGAGCTGCCTGCACACAGCACACACACACATACATAGACACGCCAGGTAGTCTCAATGGAAGTCTCAGTCGGAGTCCCAGCCATTGTCTCCCAATTAAAACGTGCCTGCATTTAGTTTTCCATTGCAATTGCATTTCGTAGCTTATGGCCGCGTCTTCTGCTTAAATGCAAATGCAGCCCGAATCCGAATCCGATTCCGATGCCGCAACCGATCCCAGCCCATCGATGACGCAGACGCCGTTCGCTGTTGTGGCTGCTTGGGTAAATGAGACGACCTTAGACTGGGGAGCAGGCGCCACAGCCACAACTCTGTCGCCATCGTCTGCTCTTGTTGTTGTTATTGTTGTTGCTGCTGCTGTAGCTGGGGGCTTTTATTTTTGGTCTTTTGTCTATCGTTGTTCTTTTTTTTTTGCCTGGGTACTAGCACTGAACTATGCTGACCTCATTCATAATTATTTATTGGTCCATTTTTATTGCATATTAACGAGTGCCGGGTGAATGTGCCGCATTTTCTCGTTTGCGCTCTGGGTTATCGCTGCCAGTTCATGTGGGTCCAAATCCCTGGCGACAGTCCACATAAATGCTAGGCTCTAAGCATTTAGTAATAAGTATCCCGACTAGTCTTTCGATATGCAAATAGGCATCCAGCGACCCGTATCACTTCCGCTTCTTCATTTTTTATTCACCTCAGCGCTATGATTCAGCGTGTGAACCCAATGAGTAATGCGACCCGAAACTTTATTACATCAGCATCCATTTAGATATCAATGCATGCTGATGTTAGAGTGGAATTCTAGTTGCTTATAAATGCATTTGCCAAATATAAGGAAACCTGTTCTTAGTATTTCTCCAAAATAAATAATCCAATTTGTAAGTCACACCTCAAGCTGCAAAAATATTATCTTAAGCCTAATGAATTGTGCTGCCCCACTGCAATTAATCTTAATTCCAGATAAATATCTTGCTAAATTGGCTAGCATTTGAGTCCCGCTATCGCTTCTGTCTTTGACATTTCTGACAGCCTTCAGCGTAGCCTGCTGCGACCTGGATTACTTGTTGCTTATCTTTATGTGGTCGTTGCATCTTTAGGTTTCCCTAAGAGCCTACACAGAGGCTGAATGCCTGTGTGGGTACATGTGGTGTAAGTATATATAAATGTAAGACGCAGCACCACTTCCTGCACCTCATTAAAGTGCCAACTTTCAACTTAATTAAAAACGTTTGCAGCAACTGTCAACGCCTCGGTTTATCTCCATAACTCGCAGCGCGCATCTGCGCATTTCACAGCAGCGAAAATGACAACAGCAAAAAAATATAAGATATGCATAAAAGACCAGCGACCGCCCACAAGATTGTGAGTGCGCTCCGTACAGTAGCATTCACATAATTTCAACTCGTCTTCGTCGCGTCTCGGACTCGCAGCTCGCAGCTCGCAGCACGTTGACAGATTTGGTCTTGTCTGGTTCAACCTGCCTCTCTGCCAGCCAGGCTGCCTGCCTGCTGAGCCAAGTACCTGGCTGACTGGCTGACAACTTCATATTGTGCTCGCATTCATTTATATTGTTGCGGCTCTTTTTGTTTTCTCACATCATCATCATCATCGTCGTCGTCTCGTCGTCGTCAGAGGAGGCGGCCAATCAGAGCAGTCAGCAGCAACGCGGCACCCACCCGTTTCACATCAACTGTCATCGTTTGTCAGCTTATAGTAAAGCGCATGTCTGTCTGAGTGTCTGGCCTGCTAGCTGGCTGGCTGGCTGGCAGGCAGGCAGGCAAGATGTATGACCAGCCCCAGTCTGGGCAGCCGGTTGGCAGACGACGCATGCGCGCCCGGCTCATGCATAATTCATTGCGTCGCTGTTACTGTGACTGTAGCTGTGACTCTGACTGCAGGCTTTCGCCTCTCTGGTATCCAAGTGTTACACGCAACACGCTCCCAGGTGATTCATTCATCAATTTCTGTCAGAGACTACACGCGCTTACTCACACACTCGCACACGCACACACACATATATACAGCAACTGTGTGTTGCACTTACCTTCTGATCGCCGAAACGCATTTGCCGTCGCGCGTTGCGGCTAACATTCATGCGACAGAGAAACATGCGATGCTCCCCCTCCAAACTGGAGGCGCCGCCAGTGCCATTGCTGGCTGTCGAATCGCCAACGCCGACGCCGACGCCAACGCCGCCGCTGCTGCTGTTGCTGCCACCTGGCTGCGGTGGCACGTTCCGATTCAGTTCGGCTTGTATGGTTGCGTGATCCTGTTTGTCAATGATATCGTAAACGGAGTCCCCATGTATAAGTAAATCCTCCTGTGGCAAACACAACAGAACAGAAAACAAAATGTGATAAGCATGCGGCATGACACGTTATGATAATAAATTATAATATTATATTTCTGCTTTGAGTTCCATACCAAGTAAAATACTTATAGCAATTTTCTATAGGTAAGTGTGTCTAGTCAAATACAAAATAATAATATTTTAAATATATTTATAACATTTTTTTAAATTTAAAAATATAATTTTTATAAATTTCGACTTTAAATCTATATTCAAAAATTAAAATGTTTTAATAATTTTTTTCTTTCTTTTCTTTTTTCTAACATTCAAAATATAGTTTAGTAACGTTAGGTATTTTTTTAAGACTTTAAAAAGTTTTTAAAAACAAAAAGTCATTTAATTTGTTCTCTATAGATTAGTATGCTGTATTTATTTTATTTTATTTTTATATATTATATAAAAGCTTAATTTTTGCCCTTTTTATTAAAAATCTTTAAGCCAAAAAAATGTGTATTGCAACTAATTGAATTTCAATTGAAAAGTAATTCAAATAGACTCCGATATATTATCAGATAAAGCACTTGAAAACTTTGAAGTGACATTATATGTAATAGTTATCTAGTGGGATGACAAATTTAATTTGTTAATGATGTGTCAGCTAATGCTCGGTGCAGTGTGCTCTGGGCCCGAATGCGCTTTTGTTATTGTTGACAATTATGGGCAGCATTGAATGAGCGTTAGACCAAGCGATCGGGCTATATACAATGCCATGTTGTTGCATTTGTAATTTATTTATGGCTGCTGTCGCTACATGACACATGACAATAGCAACTTGTTATGGCAATATGCAAAAATCGAATTGGAATTATGATGCCCAAGCAACAGCAGCAACAGCAGCAGCAACAGGAGCTGCTACAGCAGGCGGCCGCAACTGCAGCAACAAGGCCTTCATTGACATTTTTGGCAGTTTGTTAATTAACTTTGCTTGTTGTTGTTGCTGCCGTGGCTGCAGCAGTGGCTGCTACTGTCGCTGTGGCCGTTAACTAACTGCGAGGCTGGCCTGCTGCCTGCCGCCTGCCACAAATTAAAAGGTTGGGCAATCCACTTTTGGGCCCGCTCATGTGCACAGTTATTGTGCCGTAATTATGCCAACACATGGCGTACGAACAATTTATGAACTCGCTTGACCATTTAGCTGCTATTGTTGTGGGTGTCCCCTGATAAGGCCTGGCCCAAAGGCCAAAGGCTGTCAAGTGTCTTGCCAGCCAATTGGCCTGCCAGCCTCTCGCTGCCTCTCTCTCTCTCTCCCTCTGTTTATGTGTGTGGGCCTACAGGTCTTGTGCTACACTCGCTTTGACAGGCCTGCAAATGTAGCCCCAAATATTGGTCTCCATGTCCACTCGATATGAAAGTTAGTCTCAGGCTCAGGTAACAGTCAACCAGTTGCCGGAAAACTACTGTAGCTAGCGTTAGACATATGCTAGCCAAGGCACTTGGGGTTTAGGCAAACCAATCAACAACTCTAACAATTTAGAATGCGATAATTGAAATGCCACTCCATTATCCTGATTAAAATAAGTTAAAAATTATATAACATGGTATTTGAAAATTATAAAATGTTCGACTTTTGAATCGATTCTAACTAACAGATGAATGATAAGAAATGACATTATAATTTTTGTCCCAAAAATATTAATTGGCTATATTTGAAAATGGAAATTCGGGAATGAAAAACCCCTCAAGTAATGATTACGAAACTTGGAAAGCTCAGCTCAATTCACCTGAAATGACTGTATTCAAAGTTTAGGCCATGCAAGGTATTGTCATAGAAAATAGACACTTTTGAAAACTTGTGGTTTTAAAGACAGTCAGACATCTGGCCAATATACCCAATTCAGCTTGTGAACGAGTGCTGCTATATGAACAATCTATATATCTAATTTAACTGAGCGCAACTAGGACAGCGTGGATTATGATTTATTGGCAAAACGCTTCGATTTCTCACAAACTTTTGACAGTTGCTGCAGTTGCAGTGCAGTGCAGTGCAGTAAAACTCATACGCCCCCTGTGCCGATCGAAGCTGGAGAGCTGCAGCAGCCGGCAAGGCACATCAACATGCAACAATCTCTCGGCATGTGCATATGTGTCTGTGTGCATATACGAATCAGAGTTGGTAACAGTACCTTTGTCAATGTCTAGCTGTTTGTTTTAGATGAATAAGTAACTGCACTCGCGCTGCCGCTCGCGCTCGCACTTGTATTGGTATGTAGAACGGAGATATGTCACATGTGCTGCATTGCACATGCGAGTGCATTTATATAAGCGGCATGGGCACATATATTTATTTAGCTTTAGTACTTCAAATGCAAAGTGAAAGGCCACGATGTATAACCTTGCTATTTAAGCAGCGTAAACGTGCGATAAACAAAACTTGAAACAACCACAACAGCAACAACAACAACCAGCAGCGGCAGCAGCAGCAACAAAGTTGAGCTGTTTGCAACAGATTTAAGGAACTTTTGTGTAGTACAAGCAACAGATTTATGTAAGCTCAATGAATCGAGTCGCTGGCAGTCAGTTGTTGCTGACTTGTCAACGGGAGCAGCAGCCAACCACCAACCACCAACCACCGAACCAAAGCCACCAAACCAACGAACATAAAAAGTGCAGCAAATATTTGTTGTTGCTGGGTCGACAACGATGTTGCTGTTGTTGTTCTTGTTGTTGTCGTCGTCGTCGTCGTTGCCTGTTGTCGCTTGTCAGAGATTTGTATCAACGGCTGTAGCAATTTCAGTTAAAAACTTTCATAGACTGCGCTTTTCTAATTATTCGCGCAAATCGTTTTTGCTAGCCCAAAAAGCGAAATGAAAAGTTGAAGAGGACGAAGAAGAAAGAGGAGAAAGAAAACATCAACTTACCATGGAATGTCCCAGGTACTCGGCAGCATTATCCGATATATAGAGCAATTTGCCATTTTGTGTGAGCATCATGAGAAAGCCTGAAAGTGCCTGCAAAACAAATGATATGTTGTTAAACTGGACGGACATAGAGGGTGTTTGCGAAGTCGAAAAAAACTCCTTAGAAAACAAATTTTTAAAATATTTATTAAGCAAATGAGACTTTTTTATTAATCAAGACTGTAAATATGAATCTAAAAGTAAATAAAAATACATATATAATATATATTATGTATATCAGTAATTCATTGATTCAGATGTGTTTGTAGAATACCCAAATTTTATTGATTCAAAGTATTTAAGAAGAAGAAATTGAAAGTTCTACAATAAATACAATTTGGGTATTCTACAAACATCTCTGAATCAATGAATTACTCATTCAGTTACTATAAGCAATACTATATATCGCTCCTGCTACTTAGACATATCTTAAAAGTCATACAAGCGTAACTAATTACATTTGTATTTTGATATACGTAAATATGATATAAGTAAATAGCCATTCACAATATGCTCGTAAAGGCCGGCTGATCTGTTTGTTGGAGAAATCAAAATGTAGCTCGATTTGTGAAAGAAACACCCTCTATTAGATGGCCGGCCAGCAATTGTGTTGAAAATGCAAATTCATTTTCGCGTCTGCGCACTAATAAATTGTTAGCCCAAAGAAGTTGGCTGAGGTTGACAACTGAAAATTGACTGTGCTTGCGATCAACACATGCGCAAACACATATATATGTATATGTGTATTAAATTCAGTCACGAGTGCGCACAGGTATGTAGATCAATCTGCCGACCATCGCCGAGTCGCAGCAGCCAGTGGCAGCCAGCTTGACTGACTACTGACTACTGCCTACTGACTACTGTCTGCTCAGTTGTTTCTCTTTACTTTTATTTTTTTTTTCATTTTGTTTTTGGCTAAGAGCAGCATTTATTGTTTTCTTTTCCATTTGGTTGTTGCTGTTGCTCTGTGTTTTTTTTTGGCGCAGCAAGTGGCGGCGGCTAAATGATTTCTGGCTTATGATATGGCACAGTTGCTGCCATTAATAGAGTTGTTTTCCCTGGAACTTTCGGCTCACTAGTTGAGTTGTCAACGCGCCTCACTTAAATTGAGTTGTTCCCAACTGCAACAAGAAATTTTTAATTGAGTTGACAAACGCATCATTTGTGGCTACAAAAATCAACAAAAATCAGATCAACTTTGCGATAATGCCACCTTTCACCTTTTTAATGAACGAGACTCCCAGAAATAGCTTCAAATTGTTGACTTACTACATTTATTAATAGAAATCAACTATCTATTCTATGGATGTCAATTATTTAATAAATGATCGATTGATTATGCAGAAATATAAATCTGTATGAATTGAATCTTATTATTTAAAAATTCTTTAGCTTTTTATTATAGTAGATTATAATTGGCAGGTCTTTTAATTTTGCAGAATTATCAATATAGGTTATAAAGTAAAGAGATTGTAGAGAATGTGTATGAAATACTCACCTTTGAGAAGCCAATATTTGGTGTTGTTGTCTGATGATGTTGATGCAGCGCATTGTGACGCTTGAAAACTGCAAGGGAAGTATAGAGAAATTAGAGAATCAGAATGAGAGATATACATGTAATTAAATTAATTTGGTTTCAACTGTTGACCTTATATGTCTTTTCGCAGGTGCGCCTACTTGCATCCGCGCTTGGCATCCGCCTTAGGTTAGAGGGAAATCTGTTTAAAAATCTCAGTATTTTCCCATAGTTCCTTGTGTGTAATTTGTATGCATAAAAAAAGCAAACTTATCGAAGCTAATTAAAAAAGTGTTTGTTAATAATAGACTTGGTCTCTGACGGCGATTGTTAGATGCAATTGATTGTGCATTCATTGATTATATTCTACATACAATAAGCAACGATCTTGCATTATAAAAACAAGTGAATCACAAAAGAAAATGTGTCATTGTCACTGAGACAACAGCAACAACAGCGGCAGCAGCAGCAGCAGCAAGAACAGCAACAATTCGAAAATCAACTGCGATCACTGGCTGCAATTGCAGTTAGCAGTTGCAGCTGCGCTGCAGCCAGCATCAAGATCAATTATTTTTAAAACACTGCGAGATACTCCCGCACCTGGCAAAAAGCCAAACAGCAACAGTCACAGCAGCAGCAGCAGCACCGGCATCAACAGCGGCAACAACAACAACAATCACTGCGGCAGCAACCGCAACTGGTAATTTCATTGAACTTGAACGGAAAGGCCATGAATGCAGTCAGATTTTTTTACAGTGTTTTAATATTGCAACAAATACCAAGAAATGCGATTCGATTGCTGGCTAGGTTAAGGCAGTTAAATAAAGGGCGTGGCCTGATGGCCGGGCATGAAAAACAAGCTTGCTTTGCTTATTCATGCAAAGTATTTTCCACAGTTGGGGCATTTTCCAAAAATGACTGCTATTTTCTTGAACAGCTAATGAAATTCTGAATACGTTTTAAGAACTGATAACTTGAACTGTTATTCATTATTTTAATTTGTTAGTTATTTTAGTATTAGCTTTAACTTGTGATCAGTTGCTTACATCGTAAATAAACGATTCGCTGAATTATTATCCGATTTCCAATCTTGAATATAAAATCTCAATACTGCGAAAAGATACGCTGATTTAATTATTTATTTACAATTGCATTTTAAATAGTTTTTATTTTTTTAGATATTTACTTTATTTTTGTAATAATCTACTGCGTGTCTTATAAATACATTCGACTTTTCCAATTAGGTAATATTATAATATGAATAAATTATTCATTATTCTTAAGCTTTTTTTATAAATGTTAAATTATATTACTATTTGCAAACAAGTTTAAATTTCTTTTTTTTCTATTGCCGTGAGCATCTTCTAATCGCTGATCGCAGCAGTTAAATTAAATGTATCCACATCTGGGCTGTAGTGAGCGCAATTTGTTGTATCTTAACAAGTTAATGCAACTTTCACAGTTTGCGCCTCTGGAGTCGAAATATGATAAGCATTTTCACAATGCGATTCAAGCCGTCGGCTAATCTCCGCAAATCGACGCGCATCAATAATTGTTTGTGAAAACTCAATTTGGCTTATAAATATTTCATTAGCCGCAGCCAGAGCCAGAGCCAGAGCGAGAACCACACTCAGAGCTGTGCCACACCCACAGCGACCCACACCCACAAGATTCACAAGATAAATATATATAACATAATGCCCTGAACTTGAAGATAAAGCGCGTGTGCTCAATGGCTCCGAAAGGGGCACGCTGGCGTGCCAATATTAACACAATTTGTGATTATAAATGCTTTTAAACGGTGCAATGACAATGAACAACAATAACAACAACAACGACAAACACACACACTCACACACACCCAGAGCAAACGCCAGGCTAACAAACGCCGACAATTTCTCACACTTAGTGAACAAAAAAAATCTAAGATAGATCTCGAGAGCGCGAGGGAGATGAAGAAGAGAAGAGAGAGAGAGAGAGAGAAAAAAACAGTACTTAAGTTTAATTTTTTGCAATTTGTAGAACACATAAATCGCACATTTTGATTTATCGCAATATTTATAGCAATGCAAGGCAGACGCTGTTGTTACCATTGCAATTGTGAAATTGGCTTGGCTAAAGGGGAGCCCGTTCCTAGGCAACGAGTTGACATGGCCTGCCAAAGATGCTGGCCGAGTTAAGAGCCAAGCGAACAAGTCTGCTATGAGTGTGTTTGTATGCGTGTGTTTCCCTCTGTGTCTGTGTGTTGTGTGTGTTATCTATGGGGCTTATGTACCGCACAACGCTAATTTGAAAAACAATTTTCGTAATTATCCAGAAAACAAAAATAAAGAGCGCGCGCAATGCCTGACTTGATCTCGTTCAGTTGCGCCTGCGCATTGACCTGTGCGCATGCGCATTAAAAGAGGATGAACATTAAATCGAGGCAGACCAAGAAAGAGATAGAGAGAGAGAGCGAGAGATGGCTGCAATTTGCAGGCATGGGTGCGTGCCTAGACGCTTAGGCAATTACTTGGCCGAAAACAATTTTGCAGAGACGGAGACATAGACATATGAATGATGTGGCATACCCCAACATAACAACTTCAGCTATGCTGCGCCGAGTTAGCGGTTTTATTTTGCTGAATTTTTCTTTTCGGCTAAACGAGTGCCTCGGCGCATGTTTTTGGCGGCGTGGGGTCCCTGCCCAGCGCCCCATGACTCATGCATATTCAATCAACGTGCAGCCAATTATCAGCATGCATATGCATCAGGCGCAGGCGCAGGCCCCGGCCCCTTCCTGAAAGTATTTTGCTTGTGCTCTTTTGGTTTTGCCACTCACCTTGTTGGAAGTAGTTGGCTTTGCGCACATAGACACAGACCAGGGCCATCAGCTGCAACTGCGACAGTCGCTGGCGCGTCGACTGCGGCAGCGGCAACAGATCCCGCAGATTGGCTATCTCCGCGTTTATAAGATCGCGTCGCATCTTCGAGGCGCCCTTCGTCGATTTGTTCGCGTCGAATCTGCAAAAGCCAGCAAACAATTCAAATTAACCAATAGAAAAATAAATAATCAACAATTATAATGTATAGATGTATAATATATATATATTTATATATACATATGTATATATGTATATTTATATATGTATATGGGCACGTTCACAGCTATGGCTTAATAATGGACAGCGCCGACACTGGCCACAGGCGCATATGTTTTCACAGCCTCCAACTGCTAACGTGTGTCTGCTTAACCCTCCACAGGTGCACTGTGCTACAAAGTGTTTGAAATAAGAATTTCTATTATTTGTTATTCTCTTTGTAATTTTTACATTTTTATTGGAGGTTAGTTAATGCTAAGTTCTTTTTTAGTACCTTCTTTCTTTAGAGTGTATATATGATATATACCTAACGCATACCTAAATATATCCTTTTTTTAAGGCTTATATAAACTATCTTTAAGTTTTTCTTTCAGTGAAAAATACTATTATTTTATATTGCTTATATTTCATATTATAACTACTTGTTTCATATAATTATAAAAAGGCCTTGAAGAACCTGTCCACTCGATTAGGGAAGCCTAACGCGAAATACATTAACAAAATAATAACTAATATTTTTTAATAATAAATAGTTTTCATATTTTGTTCATATTATTTATAAATTTTTTATTTTATGTTGTATATATATATTATTTTAAATTATTCCTTTAAAAATGAATGTCAAACTGAAAATTATATTAATATTAAAATTTCTTGAGGAATGATTATACTAATATTATACATATAAGCATTCTACTTAAAAAGAATTATATATTATATTAAAATGTATTTGAATAGTAATACTAAAATTGTGCTCTCTACTTTTATATAGTTCTAAGTCGCATCCTTAATTTCGATATCATCTAAGGGTTAATTTGCTGGCGCATAACAAAAAGCGCATGCGAGATGCATAAATAACTCATCGCGCATTTAAAAATCATACAACTAGCAGCCAGCAGTTGTTGTTGCTGTTGTTCTTGATGCTGCTGCTGCCGCTGCTGTTGTTGTTGTTGTTGCTGCAACGCTGGTCGATGTGGGGCACACTTGCCACAAGCCTTGTGCGGAAAACTGTGCAAGTAGGTTGGTCAGTTGTGTTAGGTAGGTTGGTTGGTTGTTCGCTGGGTTGCCTGGCTGTTTGATCGAGAGATCCGAGAGAGAGAGAGAGGGAGAGAGAGAGAGCGCCGGCGTGCGAGGCGGCTCGAGCGTTTAGCGAGCTGTCCGTGTGTACTTTACTGAGCATATTATTTACAAGGTTGAATTCATAAATCATAAATTTGTCTTTTTATGCAGCGGCGGCGGCGGCGGCGCACGCGGCGTATAAGCATTTTTTTTTGTTTCTTTTTATATTTATGCTGACGTTGTTGCCATTGTTGGCTCGCGGTCGGGGCATTTTGCAAGCGCTTGATAAATATTGGTAATATTGTTGTAATAACAGCAAGTGCCCGCGCCTTTCTGGCTTTCACAGACGGGCACTGCCATTTTGCCGCTGTTATTGCCTCTAAATGGCCATGTTAACATTTAAAACAATCACACACATGTATCTCCCAGATACACGCTCTCCGTATGTGTGGGTTAGCGTTGCATGCAACACACTGTTGCCGCATGCAATGCAAACGAGCGCCACGGCCACGGACCGTCCGCTTTTTGTTGTTCTTGTTGTTGGCCTGCATCCGTTCGCCTTTGGCAGGCGGCGACAGCGACAGCGACATTTGCCAACTGCCCATAATAGAACAGATTGAAGCCGAATTGAGTGGTACGCTCAAGGGGGGGCACACACATACACACACACGCATACACTCTCACACTCATGCACACACTCACAATTAAGTCAAGGTGATTTGTACAATTAAAACGAATATTGATTTAAGTGCCGCGATAGTCGGCGGCGGAGCTCATACAACATATGATTGTGCTGCTCGCGACTGGCATTGGCACTGGGCGCCCGCATGGGCAGCACGTGGGCGTGGCCGTCGATAGCTGGTGAAGGGTCGCCACTCGTCGATTGGTGGACTGATCTTGTCTACGGTTCGTACTTGAAACTATTTGCATAGCTTGAGAATTGAATAAATTTGATTGCCTAAAAGAGCAACTAAACTTTATTGCGAGCAAGCAATTAAAATATGTTTATTTTAAAATAGACTATAAAACAAGTAAGTAAAAATTAAAAATAAAGAAAAAAAAACTATATGCATTTATTTATTTAATAGTTAATTAAATATAATTTGGTCACGTTCTAATGTACTATTTTCTACTTCTAAATATTTAATTCTCATTTTTAACTCAATTTAATATCTATAAATTGATGAGATCTTGGCATAAATATGCATGAGCATGAATTGCACTTGAGCTCTCTGAGTATCAGCTGCTTATATCTACAGCTATCGGGTGCTTCGTAGGCGACTTAGACTCCCACACTCGCATGGCAATCGCCACGGCAGCTCGAGCATTTCCCAATTAGCTGGGCCAAAATGCCAGCCAGCGAATGGCCGGAGCTGGGCAGCTGCTGCTGGCAAGGCCTGCCTATTTGTGGCATAATTAATAAGTTTTTTAAATATTTATCATAAACAAGATGTCCGCCGCAGCGATAATATGATAATGCTCATCCTTCGTAAAGACCAAAACGTGTTAATGGCCATAACAACGGTAGCAACAACAACAGTTGTGAGATTTATGGCTATGGCTGGCCGAAAACTCCCGCGCATCTTTGTCTTGTAATCTACATCAAAATTTATCTGAGCGCGCTTGAGGCTGAGGCTGAGGCTGGGGCGGAGGCTGGGGCTGAGGTGGAGTGAGCGAGACATGTCATGTCATTTCTTAATATATCTATCGCTACCTTGAAATCTGCACTAAGTAGCACCAAGTGGCTGCGGTTGTTGCTGTTGCAGTTGCTGCTGCAACTACTTACTGTACAAGTTGTTGTTGCTAATTAAAAGCATAAACACGATTCTTAGCGAGGCGTCAGCAGCCAACCTGTGCCTGTGCCACAGCTACTGCCAGTGCCAATGCCCATGTGTGTGTGTGTGTGTGTGTGAGTGTGTTTGTATTTGCGTTGGAGGCGGGCGTAGTTAAAGATCTTCCACCCTCATAGCCAGCGGCAGAGCGAGTGGCATCAGTGCTGGGATGCTGCTGGCAATGCAGCCAATGCCGCTGCCACTGGTTGCTGCCACATGTTTAATCTCAGTGCGGCAGTCAAGATCTTAATCAAGCTACTTGGGGCTCGGTTTGCTTTACGCTTCACTAGAGAGATATCCAACAAAGTTTACGTGCTCCACAGAAATTAGGCGCAAATCTTGTTGTTGTCATCATCAGCTCAGCGGGCAGGCAGCCAAGAGCAGCAGAGGCAGAGGCAGAGGCAGAGCACAACACGCCCACCAAATGAGGAGTGCGCGACTGGGCTGAGGTATGCCCGTTGGGCCCACTAATTAGCACATAAAGCTTAAACATAATGCCAAACTATTAAGGGAGAAATGCATTTTAAATGCAACTCGATGGGGCGATCTTTAAGCTTCGTTTTTTATGGCGTCCCTCAGCGCCATCGTAAAAATCCGCAGCAAATAAATCACGGACGCCCAAGGCAAACAGGATTATCTGCATCTGCATCTGCATCTATAGCTGGGCCAGTATCTGTATCTGTATCTGTATCTGCACACACACACACACATACGTATCAATCTAAGTCGAGGATTTAATATGCATGGGGCGTCAGTCAGCCGAAGACGTGGATAGGCCAAGTCAATAGCAATTGCAGGCCAACAGAAACACGAAATTTGCGCAAATTTTTATTGCACTTTTCCTGGAGCGACTGCGGTTTACGAATTGTCTAGGCACTCGCACCTCATCTGCCTCTCTCCATCGCTCCATTGCTCGAGCTGGGTGTATGTGTGTAATTTGGGCGAGTTTATTTGCCATATTCCCACGATATAGTTTGGTCCAGCTCAGCGCTGCGGGCACCTCTAATGATTTTCTGTGCGGAAAATAGTGCAAAACGGCGCATAATGAACGCGCGTCCAGCATGCAAAGCTGATGAGCTGACTGACTGGCTGACTGACTGAGTGGCCGGCTGTCTGCCTGGTAACCCTATACTCTAGTCGAACTGCGTTGAACCCACGCCCGACCACCGCCACGCCACGTTGGCGCACAATTAATTGCCAGGCGCCGCACAAAGCTTCTTGGCCATGGACCCAAAATTTCTTGGAATTCCTGGGAAACACTTGTCGGTCTCTCATTCCACTGTTCTCTTTGAGTATGTTTCCGTCCGTCTGTCTGTCTGTCCGTCTGTCTGGCTCTGTCTGTGTGGCTTATTGTGTGCCCAAAACGCAACGCGTAACCCGGTGGCAGTAATCGATACCTCGCTGCGCCGCTCCAGCTCCACACAGATTAACATCGGAGACGTTTAGCATGGAGGAGAAAAAAAGGCAGCAGCTGAAGGAAAAAAATGAAAACGATCCTTGGCACGTTTATGTTGGCCATCTAATAACCATGGGGTGCTGGCTGCTGTGCTATGCTACGGCCTTTAGCCAAATTATATGGCCAGCCGCCAAGCGCAGCCGCTCGAGGTGTATCGCTTCGGCTTAGGTGGCAACTCTGGCCTTCTGTTTTATTTTATTTTCATTTTATGATTTTTTATTTAGTGTATGTTTGGCTTAACAGTTTTTAAGACGAAGCTGTCAAAAAAATTTATATATATAACAATTATTGTCGGTTTATTTTGTTCTCATATTCGCAAGTACAACATACACATATACATGCAGACATACATGCACACATACATGCATATGTGCGAGACTTGCTAAACGGAGTAATTATATCAAACAATTTTTCACAATGCAATGAAGGAGTCTGTGTAGATGTGTGAGAGCAATAAAGTAAAATAATTAGTAGCATTAACTTCTTTTATTATTTCAGCTCAAAATAATATTATTTGTATAATTTATGTATATTTATTTATAGTATAATAAATGATATAAAAATAAATATGTATTAACTGTTTGCATTTGATACAATCGCAGATGACCTAATACAGTAATAAGTACATTTATATCCAACATTAAATATAGTTTTTGATTAAATTTGAAAACAAAGGAATAAGAAAAGAAATCGTTAGTATGTTAAAATATAAGTATCATACTTTATTGTAAATAATATACATTTTTGATACAGCTAATAATTCAGCTAAATGACACAAGTCAGAGTTTTTTTAGAGCCAAGCATGCTTAAATTATAATTAAACAAATAAATATATATTTTATATCAATAAAATAGATTTTATTATATAAACATATATATGAAATAAATGCATAAGCACAATTTTAACAACGAATTATCAACCTCTATAATTATAACAATCATGGCCATAATAATTTGTAAAGATATATGAGCCTATAACTACCTTTCTTTTAATACTTTTATAATAAAATGTCACAAAACAAAAAATAATAAGAATAAACAACTATTAATCGTTAAATGAGTTAAAGTTGTATTAGCAACTATTTTACCATTTTAGTATGTAATTTGCGGCTTACCAACTTCATGCACAAGAAACTGGGGAATTGTTATTATATAAATTACAAATCATTTTTGCATTCTGTCAATATCTAGATAAGTTTCATTTAACAAAAGTCAATCAAGCAAGTTAGAACTGCTTAAATTTCTTGCTATACAAAATACTATTTGTATAGTGTCATTAACTCTAAGGACTATCTTATTAGGCAGCAAAAAATATTGCCTCCCCGTTTATTGATAATGTTCTAAATTAGTTTAGTTTATGCTGCTGCTCAGCCCGCACCAAGATCATAATGACACTCATCTGCCCATTCAGCCAGTGGGAATCGCATAAAGTTTATGGACACACTTGTCTGTTTGCCATTCGCCACAATCAATTAAGATAACCAAAGTTACGACTTGGATTGTGGCCATCCATATAATTTAGTGCTGCATAAAAGAGCTGCAATGATGAGTGCTTAACGTGGCAGCTACTGGTTCTTTTTGTTTTATATTGATGCATATACTTTGGCAGACGGCAGAAGGCGGATGGCAGAAGGCGGACGGCAGACAGGCGAGCCAATGCATCGCCTGAATACACAGTGAAAAAAAGGAGGAAAGAAGTCAATTGTTGTTGCTGCTGCTGCTGCTGCTGCTGCTCTCATTGTTGTCTTCGGTGCTCTGCGGTGTGTATGTCCGATTGGAATCTTAGCCACAATTTAATGATGGACTGCCAAAAGCACACTTCGACGTCATCATCGACAACAACAACAACAACAACAACAACAGCAGCAGCAACGTCGCCGTCGTCGCCACCGCCACCGCCGCATAATTTTTCATATTTTTATGATTTGTTGCTACCGGGTACTAAACCCGTTTGGAGAGCGCTAACCATGGAGCTGCTACCGTTGCAGCATTTGCTTTCGATTATCTTAATTTGCGTGCGAAACTGACTTTTTTGTGCCGCAGCCGCCGAGTTGGTCCAGACAGCGGCAGCGACGCCAGCTGCGACGGCGACTGCGACTGCAGCTGAGGCGTAAGCCAAACCCCAAATTGTGTGTGTACGGAAATTTTCCCATGACTCGGGTTCTGGCATCGACTACAGTGGAAGCTTTGGCTTCGGCTCTGGCTCTGGCTTTGGCTCTGCACATTTTGCCCGGCGGTGGCTTGGCCAGAAATTACCCAACTTAGCCAGAGCTCAGTCCCAGACGCCGAGCGCTGAGCGCTGAGACTTGAGACTCTCTGGATTGATGGTTGCTCTGGCTGCTGCACTTTACCGGCAGCAGCAACGGCAACATCAGGCAATTAGCACAAGGATGCCGCAGCTAAATAATTTGACGCGCCTCAGGGCAAACTTTTGGTTTAAGGCAGAAGCAGCCGTAGCCGCAGCAGCAGCAGCCACAGTAACCGCAGCAGCAGCAGCAACTCTCCACCTTCCCAGGCAGAAGGTGGGAGCATACGGCGCACTTACATATTTGATCTGCATTTCATTGCGAGCAGTCTGAGGAGTCAGATCAATTAGCTGCGACGCGCGTCATCAAATATTGGCCAAAGCAATTAGATGGCCAAGAGCAAGAATTGTCGGCTGGTGGAAATGCAGTGCAGTGGAAATGTGGCCACTGGCCAGGGCACATAGCTTGCGTCGATAGCGATTCGAGATGTGTTAATGAAATTAGCAGCATAAATGTTGCTGCTGCCGTTGGTGCTTGCAACGTTACAGATACAAATGTATCTGCGCCCGCTAATTGACAAAATTAACACCAACGGCCCGACCCCACAAATGAGTTTTGGTTAGTTTCACCCGGGAGGAGGCTGGCAAAGCACTTGGCCGGCATTCAGCTGCCTCTTCCTTTGTCTTCCTTTTGGAAGTGGTTCGTCTGAGCTGTTTGTCTGCGCTGTTGGCTCTTGCTTCTCGACTGTTGATTGTGTGGCATGTGTTAAAAAAAGCGATCTCTTGGCTTTAATTAGTGTTATTTATTATTTAGAGCATATTGATATAGTTTTCGTTGTTTAACGGTTGTTTGTTTCGGTTTCATGCTGCTCAAGCCAGCCAAACTGTTTACTCGCTGCGGCTAAGCGTATATGGCATATATATATATATCCATTTCTACGTGCACGTATATTTATAGAAATCCATGAGATCTTTACTCCAGCCGTATTTACACATTTTGATTCTGTTTTTATCTGTGCTGCGCGTGCGAAAGAGTCGCGCGCGCTGCTTAAATACACAAATGAAATCTTTCCGGTGAAAATTTGTAAGATCTGTTGGATTTCGTTATGGGAATTCCAAATATTTCACTTGCTAAGTGGCTGCCCTGAATGACAGCCAAACGACAAGAATCCATCGACTATGAATGAATTATGCGTTCAACTCAACTTGCAAGATTTGATTGACTGCGGAGGCTTATGTTGGCCATCTATAGATAGGTTTTTGGGATGGGTCTTTGAGATGATACAATGTCTTGGTAATTGATGAAATATGTATATTAATGAATGAATGAAGTAAGAAATATGAATTCATTCAAACTCTTGGGGAAATATATTCACTGAGTACATGCTATTTACTTGTAGTATAGTAAGCTAGATACTTATGCTATGATGATCATATATTGTATTTGCTTGAGACTCCATTTCCATATGATTGCATAGGAGAAGAAATTGAATCTTAAATTTAATTCAATTTCAATTCTGTTGAATTTCAGTTTCAATTCTTTTTAATTAAATTTCAATAAGAATTTAATTATATATTAATTCAATTTCAGCTCAATTTCTATTCAATGTAAATTCAATTTTATAAAAATTTCTTTTATTTTCAACTTTATTTTTATTTTAATTCAATTTCCATTTAACTTTAATCCAATTTCTATTCAATTTGTTGTATGTCAATGCAGTTTAAGTTCTATTACAAATAAATATATTTTCAGTGTAGATTCTGTTTCATATCATTTAAATTTCTTTATAAAATGTTAAAAGAGCATAGTCCAATAATATCCAAAACCCAATAAATAACTATATATTCTATATTATCAAATTGTACAAATTTCAGAGAAAGAGGAAAGTTCAAAAATAGTCAAATGATAGGCTGATCTATAGAAGTTTGATAAATATTGTTTGGAAAGGCATCTGCCTTGCTTTCATATCAATCTTTCGACAGCTGGAGATCGCATGATGACAAAACGTTCTAATTTCTTAAGATTCCGCCAATGGCTTCCGCTTACCAATTGGTCGCCTAGCCAGCAAGCAGACACCAGCGACTACACCTATGGCACAACGAGCAGAAGAACAAAAGCAAACACCCACAGGTAGCAGCACCCACACAAAAGACAACGAGAGCGAGCGGGCGAGGCGGAGCCATCCACAGCATCACACGTGAGTTTTACACATTTCAGAAGCAAACGGGCAGCAGACGTTGCGCCAGCATCCCACTGCAGGATTAAACACAGCCCGGACGACGACGACGACGTCTTCTTGGACCCGGTCCGATTGCCAGGTTCGTAATGTCAATCGCACTGTGCGGGTTTAACTTATGGCAAAACATTTGAAGCACTAATTAATTGGAGCTAAATAAAATGGCACAGCAGCCGCGAAGGAGGCGAACGAGTGTGTCTTTTTTCTTTCGCTTGCTGTGTTTGCTTTATTTTTATTTTATTTTATTTTTTTGCATTTTTTTTTTGTGTGTTTTTTTTTTGAGAATTTCTGCGAGAATTGCAGAACGGCGTTGGCGCTGTTGCTGGTGCTGAATACGCACGGGCTGGCCGTGTGGCGACGTAGTCTGCCGGAGCTGAGCAGATTACGAGTGCCAGATAAATGTGAACTACAAGTTGCCAATACAAGAGGCCATTAAAACCCGGCAGCAGCAGCAGCAGCAGCAACTGCAACAGCAGCAACAGCCTCAGTGGACAGTAAAATAAAAATCCCAGGCTTAAAGAAATTGAAAGCAGTGCGAGAAGAAAAGCAAAGCTTTGCAGTTTCTAGAACACACACACACACACACACACACACACATACACACACGCACACACACTCTCAATTGACAAATATCGAAGCGTGCGAAAACAAATTGAAATTAAAAGTTTGCATGTTGCGCATTTTTGATGCGTTGCTGGCGCTGATTTGTTAGCCCTGAAAGCCAACCAGATGCCAGAGCGATAAGCTCCAAATTGGAGCTCTTTGTATATAGGTTCTGGTTCGTGTTGAAAATTGGCGCTAAGACTTACCTTGTAAACATGCCGGCTGCCTGTTGTTGCTGCTGCTGTTGTTGCTGTTGCTGCTGTTGCTGCTGTTGTTGTTGCTGTTGTTGCTGCTGTTGCTGCTGCTGCTGCAAGTGTTGCTGCTGTGACAATGTTGGGGGCTCATGTTGTTGAAAGTTATGATGCGTTTGCATGTGTTGCTGCATGTGATGTTGCTGGTGTTGCAAGTGTTGTTGCTGGTGTTGCAGCTGCAACACATGATGGTGCTGCTGCTGCTGTTGCTGCTGCTGTAGGACATGTGGGTGCGTGGGCGTGGCTAGATGCGTGACTGCCACTGCTGCCGCTGCCGCTGCTGCTGCCGCCGCCGCTGCCGCTGACGCCGACGTCGACAGCGTCGAGCCGGGCTTCTCTAGGCCACGTTTGTCCGCATACATCTCGGGGCTGGCACGTTCGCAAATATTTATGCAAATCCTGAAAAAAAGTAGAATGACAATTCAGATTCGTATTTTATTTTACTGTTTAGTAAACTGTCTCCAAATTTGCCTAATGCGTTGGACCGATAGGGATGACAGGCGCAATATCAAATCAATTTGGGAAGCCTAATGAAAGTCTGCAGACTTTTTTTTATTGCTAATGAAATAAAACTACAATTGCTGTTTATTGGTAACAACACGCATCAGACCATTACACACACACACGCACACACATTTGAGTTGGCTTTGTTCGAATTGGGGCAGAAGAAGAGGTAAAAGGCATATTTTGATTTGCATTGTTGTGGCTTGGTCAACAATTGAGCCGTCGAAATCGCTCAGTGGCTCTGGGGGAGGGCGATTGTCGATATATATTCATGTGTGTCTGTGTCTATCCATATCTGAGCACTCGCCCTACTATGTGCTGCTCTGCTCTGATGACTTGCCAGTTTCATGGATTGCATAAGAAAAATGATTTATGACTCCGATTCGACATGGAGTCGAGGTTAATGAAATGCGCTACAAGATTCATACTAAATACTTAAAGGCTTTTCCCGGCCACGCCATAGAGCGCCCAGTGCATAAGCCTAAATGATATTTAATTTGTGGCAAATGCGTCACCTAAACTGACTCACATATGCTAGATATATATATATATATACATATATATATAATAGAACTACTCTTATGGGCCTGTTTTAAATTCAATTTACAATTTTTAACTTGTTATGCTAAACTGTGAAGCCTACACATAACTTAGCACGGCTCAATTTGATGACGCACTTAAATTTAAATAATGTTTTGTTTTCTACAATTTAATGGAAAATTTGTCAGTTTTTATGCTTGAAAGTGATATGAATGCGTTATTTATGATGTTTCAAAGAGCCCGTTTAATATGGATATGTTGTTATTGTTACCAGCATGAGTAGTATTAGTAGGTGCTTAATCATAGTATTAATACAACAATTACATATACAAATATATTAATATACAATAAGAAGTGTGAACTCTAATTTTTATAATAAGAAAATTTAAGAAGAAATAAGCATAGTTTTGTTTTCAAATTAAGACGAAACTACACTTTGTATAACTTGGACTGTTTTTGTTCACAGACTTAATTTTTAAATACTCTCGTAAATTTTGATTTAATTATTTGTCTTTTATTATTATTTTATTAATTTTAAATTGAAAACATTAAAAAATATAAAACTTTGGTAGACAATCAATAAAAAAAGCTCGGCTCTGGCTTCTTCTATCTATTTAGTAATAGCCCTAAGCTATATTCTATATAAATAAGTGTATTCCTGATTGTTTAACTTAACTCTTACTCGACAATTTACAATTTTTCTAACATGTTTTACGATAGTTGATAAAGTTATTAATGCATTTATACTGAGCTATCCTCTAAATAATTTTCATAAATATTTTGAGGTTCCTCATTTAGCTCAGAGCAGTCTAAGGAATATATTAATAATTCTCAAGGAAGGAGACGCCACCTGTAATCAAGATATTCATCTTAAGCCTTATATTTGTCAGTTTTAATTATAATAATATATAAATTATACAACATTTCTGCATCTATAGGTGTGTCTAGCAACTTTTTCATGCCATCCCATCTGTCTTCCATTTCTTTTCTATCGCATTTCATATTTTCCTACGCAGCTGAAAATATGCCTCCACCACTATCACTTTCCGTGGCATTGCGCATGTGAAAAAAGGTTGGATGGCACTTTAGGTGGCGCCGAGAAGAAATCTCGATATGCTCGTCTGCTCAAATATTCTTTAAAATGCAACAATTGAAATTAGTTTTGTAAATGAATTTCAATGCTGTGCTTCAATATTCACTACCGGCTGCGGCCATCGTCTGCTGCTTCTTCTTCTGTCTATGATTTTTGGGGCCCGGCTCTGCTTAGACCACAGCCGGTCTGTCTCGCCGTCTGTGGACATGGCTTTGACTGGCTGTGGTTGGCCTGGCTTAGTTGCAACTCATTGTCAAGTGAACTTATCAGAGCTGGAAAAAAATTCGTTCGAGTTGACGTTTGGAGTGCCATCGAGTCGGTGCTTGATTTGTTTGGAGTTGTTTGAATAGGGACCACCAAAAAGTCATTGAATGAAATGAAGAACGCCGAGATACATCAGTGTGCATATGACCATATGCGTGTGTGTGTGTGTCTCTGGGTGTGTGTGTGTGTGTTGACTTTTGTTGTGGCTACATTTGCTCTGCTGTGATTGTGCGCAACTGTTGGCTGGCTTTTTAAGTATTTTGTTATTTGATTTCTATCAAAGTTAATAATGAAATTGGTAAATCGCGTTTCGATTTTTCGTTTTTCAATATATCTATATATATGAAGTGTGCGAGTGTGCGTGCGGGTGCGGGTGCGAGCTTTAACTGAGACCTTGGGCTCTTACCTTTTCTCGAAAGATTTAATTTGCGATATCCATTGGGTAGAGCAGCAGAGTACACGGCATATAGCGTTAGCTTTGATTGTTTTAATGTATTTGCTGAATGCTTTTTTTTTCGACTTTTTTTATTGCATAAATTATTATTTTATAAATCTTTTGCTTTGATTTTTCGTTTTGCACAATGTTTGGCACTTGGCGAACTTGTTGCTACATTCAAATAATTTACATTTCAATTACAATTGAAATTTTATGCATAAAGATCTCAACTTTCAGATGGTTTTTTGCACAATAAAATATGTATTTAATTTCCGACTCTTCGCGTATTATTTATTTATTTTCGCTGTTGTTTTGAATTATTTGGAAGGCTGCATATTCATGGGCCGTCACAGCACTTGGATTGGATCTGAGGCTCGACAAGATTTATGGGGTTTGTTTCAAGCGACAAGCCCTACAGAATCATTTGCAAATCTAATGAGGATTAGCCCTTGCTGAGGCGACATCACTTTATGAACTTGGGCACTTATTGATATGAAGTATCCAACGATAGGCCGATCCGATCGACACGCCGATAACGATTGCGACTGCGATTGCGACTGCGATGACGATAACTGTGCACTTCCGACGGCGTTGAGTCGCTAGAGTTACTGTGCCTTACTGGCTATAGAAAATGCGATCAACTTGCCTCACGAAACGCTGCTCTGTGGAGACAACCGAGTAGAATGCGCGCGAGCACCTTTCTGTGCGGATCACCGGAGCGACACAGAAGCAACAAACTTGATTTCGAAACAGGTAAGGTAGCTTTCGTTCAGTTTCAGCTCAGGAGCTCGCACACACGCGCAAGCTGTGCTCACCGCGTCTGTATTGGTGAGGCTCACCCAATGCGATCAGCGATCGTGCACTGAGCAAAAATGGGAATGGGAATGGACAGTTTATGGCAATTTGCTGGCAAAGTAAAAATTTAAGTTAAGAAATAAAATTATTTTGCTTAGAGGAATGTTTTAAACATAACATTGGGAGCAATTTTATATGATACAATATGAAAATATAATACAGCGGAAGATTACAGATTTTCAAGTCAGAGTAAATGAAAAAGCAAAGAGAAAGAAACGAAAAATTGAGAAATAGAAATATAGGACGAAGAAAAAAGAAAATGAAAAAAGAGGCGCACAGGGAAGAAGAATCAAAGCTAGATATATATAAATATTTCTATGTAAATATATATGTATCGAACGCAAAAAAAATAGGAATTTAGGTACATATTCATTCCACTCTAACGCAAAGCTTCAACTATTTTATTCTTTCTTGTAAATAATTTAATAATAAGAAATATATATTATATTCTTTAATATAAAGCAATTAAATTTCTCTAACATTCGCTTTAAATTCAACTTGTTGCTACATTTTTGGTGGCAGTGTAACCGTCTGACTTAGCTCAGGTAGTCAGCAGCGCTCACGCCGTCAACTGACCAATACAAAGAGCCCGCATGTCAGTCGATGACGCCCCTTTTTACACCTACACACACACACAGACGAGCATACACAAACGAATCTATGTATTTGTAGCCGGCTCTCGTAACTCATTAGCTGGTAATCTATTCAAATTAGCCGTAAATCAATTAAGTCCGCTGACTGCTGTAAGCCAAAAATATGCACATGTTGTATTTGCTCAAGTGAATTGATTGATCAAATCGCCGATTAGTTATAGTATATATGAATATTTTCCGTTTATTATTGGGTTTGCCTTGCGCACCAATACATGAAGCGCAGCTTTCAGTTGAGTTGGCAACTCTGTGCAAGCTTCGTGCTTGGCTGTGTTTGTGTGTGAGTGTTGTTGCTTTAATGCGACTCGCTGATTGGTCAGCGTTCGTTAAGCTCCGTTAAGCGAGAGAAAAAAAACTATTTACAGTTTCGTTGTTTTGCTTTTGCCTTTGTTTTCGCTTTCCACCACAATAGACGGGCAATTTGTGTGCGAGCCAATGGGACAGCGCAGTCGCTGCGTGCGTGTTAATGTATGCGTGCATGTGAGTGTGTGTGTGCGTGTGAGTTATTTTCGTATTAAGCTGGCTTTTAATTGCGCCTAATTAGCCAATTAAAATGGCGCTGGAAGGCGCGAGCTTGGCTTTTAGTTTATCTATACGTTATGTGATATAACTGAGTAGTAGAGGCAACAAAGCTTTCAAATATTGACTTATTTTCAGATAACTTTAATTAACAACCAACGGTGCGACATTTATTAGTAAATATATATAACATATTGTTAATATTGCTTAGAAGAAGAGTTTCCATATTTTCAGTTAAATATAAATATTTTAATTCTGCTTTCGATTTGACTAAAATTATGTCTTTATTTATTTATATAATATGAAATGTTATTTCATTATTGATGATATAAGTTATATATATAATAGTTGCTAAAGTTAGCCACATAATTCATGGATCTGGCCCATTGGAGGAGGCACGACATCACCTCTATATGCAGCACATTCAATGTAACATTAAACCCGAGTCAATGACTCGAAAACAGGACTCGTGTCTTTCATTTGATGGCTTAGAATTTCAGCTATCGCTCAGTTTAATGGGCAAAGTTGGACTTTCATGCAATGGCCGGCGACAGGAAATTAACATATTACGAATCGAACATAAGCAAATCGTGCATATCGCATCGGCGCTATACGCAATGCATATTCAATTAGCCCCGATCCACCAAAATATCGAACACATTTAGGTGCAAGGCGGCAAAGGCCGATCGATTGAATACAAATTAAAACTTTAATTGGCTTCGGGAGGAGCCTTATAATGGGGTTATTGAATGTCGAAGAAGTGTGTTTTAAAAATAATCGGAAAATATATATAAATAAATAAATAAATATAAATTAAATATATATAAATATTTACTAATATATAAATTGGCTAAGAGATGATTAGAGCCTATTTTATATAAGGAATGTGATGTAAAAGTAAATTGATATTATAAGCGTGGGGAAATATATGTCGAAGGTAGAACATCCACTGAAACCTGTTAATGAAAACTACAGAAATGCTTAAATTGCAAATGAACCAAAAATAGTTAAAGAAGTGAAACATAAGAAGAGTAAGAGAAGATTGCCAAATGATTTCACTGAAACAGCTGAAAGGGTTAAAGACGCACATAAATAAACCAATTTGTTCGCCAGCAACTACGAAGCCAACTAGAACGTATAGAACTGGCTTTTATTGATAGCTTGTTTCTGATTTGATGCATTTCGAATGCTGATGAGTCATTTGGGCAAACAGATCACATACACGGCGAACGGCCGCCCTTTGAACTAGTCGCGTGGCGCAGCTCGAGGAGCCACTGGGAGCCCGGTGTGGTGAGTCAAACACGTCTATCTAACGACTAGCCAGCTATCAGCTGGCAGCGTGCATATTAACGAGGAGTCGGATGGAGCCCCCATTGTCGCCGGCCGCTCAGTTTTGGGTCACTCATGGAGCGGAAGTCAGGCAGCACGCGCCACGACTAAAGCTTTGATGCCACCGATGACAACCTTAAAGCAATTGATCTAAGCCTGGTTTGTGGCTTTGTCTGTCTATCTGTCTGTGTGTGTGTGACGAGCTGCATCATAAAAGGGATAAGACATAAACACCTCCCCCATCTCCCCCTCGCTGTCCGCTGCTCTAGTTGTGGGCAGTTTGGCTCAGAGCAATCCCACGCCCGTAAATACGACCGCACGAGTCAGATGTCGTATTTCATTAGCTCATGTTAACGCTCGTCGCAGCGGTGGGCCCCATCCGCCGAGCACTGCGCTGCCAGTGCCAATAGAATTGTAAAATTGCCGGTTCAATGCGCCCACAAAAACGTCGAGGAGAATCCCGAATTGAATTACATGAAACTGCGCATTGCGTTGCGGAAATCGTACAAACTGGTCATGAAAAATGCATCACCCGGCCCAGACAGACCGAAGGGACGAGAGAGTCAGACAGACCAACCAGCCAGCCGGCTAGGCCATAAAAGTTTTTGGCCAGACACTGGCGACAGCCGCTCCACGGGCTCAGGGTCTGCGTCTGGTTCTGGTTCAAATTCTGGTCCTATTTCCTAGGCGAGTGATGAAAATGTACGACTTTTGCTTGCGGCGCTGGAGCTGCGCACCAAAAACTCAGCCACTTCAAGCGACTCCACAGCGTTGCTCAGCTGGCTAACTAAGTATGTAACGTTAATAAAGTTGGATCAGTTTTATTATAGAGACGAAATGCTCAGCTTTGCTGTCGGAAAAAAAAAAAACAACTATATATCTTTATATATCAATTTATTTTAAACGTTAGGTTGAAACAAAATTAATTTGAGTATTTCTAAATATTTTTCGTAAGTAAATTTAAGTCCATAAAATCATTTCTGACTTTAAGTTTTACTAAAAAATCCAGTTAAAGTTTACTTTTTTATTAGCAAAACAAATTAGAATAATTGTTAGATATATTTTTTGTATTTTTACAGATCTTGAGTTTTAATTTTATAAATCATGTTTATGTATTTTTTTAAATTTGTTTATAAATATATTTAATTAATAAAACAATTTTTCTATTTTTTTAACATTAACCTAATAAAGTTCTTCATATATTGTATAATAAAAAAAATAGGAATAAATAAATTGATACATTTTTATATGTAATATGTATAATATATATATATATATATATATATATTACAAAAAGAGTATTTTTTTAGATTATAAATATAAAAATTGATAATTAAAACAAGTAAGAAAACTCTAGTCGGGCGTAACCGACTAGGGGATACCCTGAGCCCCGTCGAACCTGTGTTTTTCAATACACTTATATTTTGCGTAAAATTATAAAAAATTTCAAGTCTACTCTTTAACAACCAAAAAACTTTTTTATTAAAAACGTGACATTGGCGTGGTTCGAACCTGCGTTAATTGCGCAACGTGCAGCATCTCTACCAACAACGCCACCTAATTTTTATAAAATTAAAAAACTAAATAAATTTTCGACGTCGCCTGGTGTCGAACCCGGGTCCTCATGTTTTGCGTGCGTCGCTTCTACCAACGACGCCACTCCACCGTTCGTGGAAGAGGTGGCAAATGTAAACTAAAGCAGCAGCTGATAATTCAACAAAATTCCAACGTAATTTGCGATTCTTCGAATCGACTAGAATGCGAGCGTTTGTATGTGTGCACTCACGCATAGAAAAAGTGCGTTCGCTTGGCGCTGCTGCCACGTGTTTTTGCAAAGTAGCCAAATGTTTTGCTTAATAACTTTTTTGCTATTAAACGGATTTCAATGAAATTTTCGGCATATGATCAATATATTCTATGGGCATATTTGTCAGTTTAGTAAAAGTGCCAACTCATTCGCATTTTGGCTATATTTGAGACTGAACTTCAATTGGGGGAAATTTGGGGCCGGTATCCAAAATATAAAAAAATTCGAAATTGCATAAAATACATATAAAGTCAAATACAAAATTTGGTGTCTCTAGCTTAAAAGATGGGCGAGATAGAATTTTATAACTGAATTTCGATAATGTTTTTATTCGATAACAAAAAAACGAATATATTTATCGATTATCGAAAATAAACTCGATATGCGCGCTGTATATAGGGATCTACAAAAAAAAGTTCAAGTCTCTAGCTCTTCTGAGAGCTGAAATCGACGCGTTCATACATACGGACAGACGGACGGACGGACGGACGGACAGACGGACGGACGGACAGACGGACAGACAGACAGACGGACAGGGCCAAATCGATTTCTCTTGTCGTCCTGATCAAGAATATATATACTTTATGGGGTCTGCCACGCCTCCTTCTGCCTGTTACATACATCCAACAAAAACATTATACCCTGATTTCCCATTTTCAATGGGCTCAGGGTATAATTATGGTAGTATATTATTATACTCCATATTTTCCTTTTACAAAAATTTATTTTCACCAGTTTATTTTCTTTCTCATTTAGAGTATCCGAAGTTTCGCTGAGATGTTGAGCAGTTGCTCAACTCTCGTATTTAGTTACAGTTACACACACACTCACACGCAGGAGAGAGCGACAGCGAGAGCAAGAGAGGGAGGCAGAGAGAGAGAGAGGGGAGCGACTGCGGCTTGTTGTTGAGTGGTCCAAAAAGGCGCCGTGGGCGATAAAACTTGACCAAGTCAATTCGATCCGAACGGAGGACGAGCAGCAGGCCAGCCGAGCAGTCGACCAGCCGTCTAGGTGGTGCTAGCTGGTGGTGCACTCGCTGAAATCAATCGATTCGACATTATTATTAATTTTTCATAACTTCTGCGGCGGCCGGCGGCTGGCGGGCCCCGTGTGCAATATGGCGCCCTAAAACCCCATCCGCGGCTCCATGCCATGTGAAACTAATCTATTTGTGCGGGCAAAAAAGGGCCGCCTTCCACAGCATCTGGCTGGCCGGCTGGCTGGCTGGCCTCTTCATCGATCGCTGATGCTTGTACCTATATATATATATATTTATCTATATATATATATTTGTATATATATATTTGTATATATATATTTGCGTGTTATCTGCTATCGCTGCGCTTTGATCTTTTACCGCTTCTGCTTTGCATAATAAATTCGCTATCGATGAAAACTAACTTGGAACCTGGTCGATCTTTAGGGTATCTCTCCCTCTCCCTCTCTCTGTCCCTCTCTCTCCCTCTCTCTACCTCGCTGGGGATTTCCCCGGCAATTTGTTTTGCAGCGCTTGAGCAGCGCCTTCGGCCATTGGCTGTTTAATTCGATTGCCTTGGCGATTTTCGGCTTGGGCCTGGCCATTTTATTACAATAGCATAATTTTTTACTATGCTTAATGAGTTCTGCTTTGATTAGTTTTATTTTTTTTTTAGATTTTTGCCACGTTGCGGCTGCGCTTGGCGCTTTGGGCACAATTCGTTGTTGTTTGTTGGGTGTCGTTTGCAAAGGCTCAATTTGCAGAGCTGAAGCAACAGCAGCTGAAACTGGAACTGGAACTGGACGCGGGCAGTAAGTACTTAGCATTTGCTTATTGAAATGTTGCAAATTGAATTTGTTCTGCGCCGTTTGGGAAACAATGATAATAATAATAATAGTCGAGAAAGATATAGAAGGGGTTTACTAAAAATAAAGGAGTACAAAGAGGCAATTTAATGTTTCGTATTTCTTTATTTATAGTAAAGTGAATTTTTATAAGAGTTCTCTTTTATTTTTTCAATTAGAATGAAACTATGAAACACTAATTCACAATTTTAAATTGCTTTCAGTCGAAAATAATGTAGGTTACACATATTTGGTAACTCTGCTATTAAATACGGTTACATAAATAAAAAAAAAATATACAAACTATTTCATTTCTAAAATTTTCTCTAACGCTTAAATTTGAAAAAATAAACGTCTATGAAACCATCTGCACTGCTTGTGTGCACTGCTTGTGTGTACTGCTTGTGACGCACTGCTTAGCGTAGCGTGCAAATTTTACCAGCTTTTGTAAGTGTGCACACTTAATTGTACACACAGTCAAAAGCTAACCGCTATGCACTCGACGACCGTTAAAACTTAAATCATTTTACATTTTGTTTTTTCATTTTTATATTTTCTCATATCACATACAACGTGACAAGCAAATGGTGTGCGATTAGGGTTATTTAATTTCAGCAGCAGCTACGAAATCTACGTGAATTCGTGTTTTTGCTGGGGTTATCGTGTAGACGCCATCAGGGCACGCATTGCCGCCAAGTTGCGGGAGGCCACAGATGCCACTGACACACATATGTATGATTTATGTGGTCACACACATGTGTGTGCCAGTGTATTGGAGCTTAATGTTGCGGCGCGTGTCTCACATCTAGCTTTCACACCTGAGCACTTTAGATTTTGGCACTCTATAGAGAGAGAGAGAGAGAGTGAGGGAGAGATAGAGATAGAGAGAGGCCTTGACATTGCGCGTGTTTAAGTACCTTGCAGTGCCAAACAAAATTAATAAAAAACAGCAAATAAAAAAGAATTAAATAAACAAAAGCCAAGCGTAAACACAAATTTAACTCCGACACATGCAGGAAAAACCGGTACGCAAGTACAAGTCGAGTTATTTTAATTATGATTATTGATATTATTTTTGTTATTGTTACATGCGCGAGACGCTGACACATCTAAAAATATCCGCCGGACATCTATTGATAACCGTGCACACACACACACACACACACACACACACACACACACACACACACACACACACACACACACACACACACATATCGTGCCGCCAGTCATGCCGTCGAGCTGATACTATTTTGGCAAACGAAGACATATATATGTATGCATGTCGATAGAAGCGCCACATACATACACACACGCATGACTATGCTCTACGACATGTGTGTGTCTTGGAGCTGCACGCGTGTCGATGCTTTTATTCTGTTATCTAAAATACTGTGTGTCAACAGCGATGACAATATAAACTTTTCATAATATTTAATTATTTAATATTTAATTATTTATACACTCAGTCACTGCTCGGGCGACCACGCAAGAGTGATGCCTTTTGCGATAACTGTACTTCCGCTGCTGCTTCAGTTATCGATAAAATCGAGCTACTGAAGTATTCAATAATTCCTGACATTTGAACATAAGTGTTGCTACAATAAATAGTATCAAGACACCGCAACACGCGCTGTTCCCCCTAACACACTCATATACACTACTTCATTTAATGGGGGGTTTCCTTAGCTAGCTTAGCAATATTATTAATATAGAGCAGGTTTATGGTAAATATATATATCTATATCATTTGAGTGAAATTTGTTAGGCTCAGCTAATTATTAATTATTCTATTATTAGTATTATTATTATTATATACATATATGTAATTTTAATTTTTATATTGCACTTGAATTTATTTATTTAATTTTTGCTTCAGTATTTCATTTTAATTTATTTATTTCATATTTATGTTGACCTTACATTTTTTATAAATTTATTTAGTTTTAGTTTAAATATTTTTTTTATATATGACAAATAATAATCTTTTTTCTTTATTATTATTTATTAATCAATCAATTGAGTTCATTACATTTTTTTTCTCCATATCTTTTTATTTTTTATTATCTTTTTATAATTTTTAAATACATTTTTAATTGCTTAATATAATATATTTCAAATATGAATATATATAATAGCGATTTAAAAGTTCTATATAAATACATTTTAAATTGTTTAATATATAATTATTCATATTCTATTATTCTTCTACTGTAATTATTAATATATAACATATTTTTGCCCTATATAAACACTTTTGTAAATTGTTTAATATATATAAATTCATATTCTATTACTCTAATATTGCAATTATTAATATATAATATATTGTAACGAGCTCTATATATATTCTAAATATATTTATTTTTGTATCTTTTTAGAGCATTCGAAGTTCGTTGCTTTCGTTTCACATGTGAATAAATTCGTGTTTTCGTCTTTTTTAGATCAAAACGGGCGTCGTGTTAGGGGGTCTGGGGGAGCTGTTGGGGCTGTTATTGCGACTGGCGCGTGTTTAATTCGTCTTCGAAATAAAATAAAAAATTTGCCACCTTTTGATTACGCACTTTTTATGGTCAATGCCGTTGTTCTGCTCATAACGCGTTTGCATTGACGCAAGCGGACGACCGCAGAATGGCCACGCCTTCTCTACCGCTCCGCTCCGCTCCGCTCCGCTCCTTCAGCTCCTTCGGGCGGTATGTCAACGGCTGCAAGTTAATTTTCCATTTCGTTAGCGCTCAGCAAAACTTTTTTCAGCTACTCTGACGCCATTTGCAGGGAGTGAAATGGGCCAGACAGCACCCTCCATCGCCTCCCCTCGCTCTGTCCCCCCTTCTCCTCCTCACCAACCTTCCAGCTCCACTTGCTCGCTCTCCTTCTGCTGCGAGCGCCTCGCGCTCGCACGTGTTAGCAATTGAAACTGAAAAATGTCTGCCGCCAAGCAGGAAAAAACACCCACGAACCCATAAATATCATACTTTGCTATGGCCAGTAGGTGGGAGTGGGATAGATGGAGAGAGACGGAGAGAGAGGGAGAGAGAGAGGTGACAGCTGATGGCTGTCGAGCGACGACTCATGTGTTATGCTAATTTCTTCATTATTGTTTTTGCTACGCTTCTTGCGCTTTGTGTGTGTGTGTGTGTGTGTGTCTACTTGAGTCTGTGTTTGCCTTTGTTTAGTTTTGCACCGTTTCGTTTAGACAAAGATTCGCAAAACCGGAAATCAGACGCGCTGCCTGTGTTTACCGTTAGTTGGGAAGCGTCGTCTGCCTGTGGCATAGGGCATTGAATTACCTTTTCATTAGCACGCGCAAGGCACAGCAACCGAGTGAATCTAACAAAATATTCACACCCACAAACGAGGCCAGCCACACACACACACACAAACCGTAGAGAAAAGCAATCGGCCGTAACAAAATTTCCGACACGTGCGACAAAATTGACTGAAAGGGCGGGTGTATGCTAGAGGAGGGCAGAGACCTAGAATAAGAGAGGAAGAGAGAGAGAGAGAGAGAACGAAAGGGAAATGAGAGAATGAGCATTGGGCCAGTCGCACGTCGCTTACACGCCGTGTTGCTGCAGCATCTGTGGCGTCAACATTGCTGCTAGCAACATTTGTTGCTTTTGCCAGGCAGCAAAAACTAAATGCGTGGGCATTTGTAGCTCAAATGTGCGCCAGAAATTTGGTAAGAATAGATAAGTGTTTTAAAAATACTTCTTCTACAATTGACGGCTTGCTTTATTTTAATGATGACTTGCACACGCTGTGCTTCAAATATAAAAGATTCTTTAAGGTTAACAGCAAATATATGTGTATATACTTAAATAGAAAAGGAAATATTACAAACATACAATTAACTTTTTTCGGCACGCTGTATGTTAATATACGCGTTGATTTTGATTTATTTTACAATTATTTATGTCCTCTAATTTAATTATGTTTTGATTTAATTATTCTTCTGTCAATTTCGTCTCGGGTTTTTGTTAGCCAAAAACACTTTCGACGTGTGTGTCGGGTGTGCGATGACTGCTGCTGTGGGCACATATTTAAACGACGCGCAGCTGGTAGCGCGGCTTTATTCCGCTTTGCGCTGTCGTCCCATGCGCCTCGTCAGAGAGAAAAGAGCTTTTAAGTCAAACTGAATAGTTTAAAAGCGCTCAGCATTTACGTACTTCGTGTGTGTGTATGTACGAACTGTTAAGACTGTGTGCGTGTGTTTGTATGTGTTGGTGTGCTTCAGTGCTCGTGTCTATCGCGTAACGAAAGCGAAAGTTTTGTTTGCGCGCGTGTTGCTAGCAGCAGCGTCGTTGGCGTCGTCTGTCTTCAATAATTGCACACACGTCGCAGCCTCAGTTGCCGGGAGCGTCGCAGCCTGCGTCGCATTCGCCATTGTTGTTGGCGGCCAGACTACCTACCTAGGCAGGAATAGATTAAAAGCGTGTGAAAACAACAAGAATGCTCATTAGTTTCAATGAGCGTGCAATAAATTAAATAAAACGTGTTTAGGCTGTGCGTGCGCGTGTGCGTGTGCTAGTGCGTGTGTGTGTGTGTGCATTAGTGTGCGGTCGCTGCTATTCAGCAACAAATCAGCCGCCAACAGCTGTTAAGCGAACACAACGGTAAACGCAATACATTCCTGCAACACTTACTGCTAAGCGCCCGCAAACAGGCCAACGGGTGAGTGGCGCATACAAATAAATTGCCTCATAAATCTACAAGCCTTAGTCGCCCCCCTCGACGCCTCCTAGAACAGAGAGAAAGAAGCGCCGAATATATAATAGATAAATAAAAGTCCAAGGGCCACACGTGTCGCCAGTACAAATTGCATGTCGCCATCAACGTTCGATATTACTGAGAGCTTTCAGCTCGCGGTCGTTGCCTCTCACTCTTTTAATACGACTTTCTCGCTTTTACTGCTATTATTTGGCTGGTGTGTGTGTGGGCATGCATTAAAGAACTTTGCGCTTTTGACGCGCACTCTGCGCCTACGTAGGCTTCTCTGGCCCCCCTTTCTTTTCGATGCCTTCCGCCTTGTGCAGCATCGCTTACAGTTTCAACATTTTGGCTTCACCTTCTCAAGGACGAATGCACTGTGGGTGTGTTTGTTTCTTGACATAGTCCCCTTTGCCCTTTGCCCTTTGGCCTTTGTTCGCACTGCACGCTGCGACTGCACTTGGCCAACTGGCACACATGGCGGATGCGCGTTATTGATTTCTCAAGACTTCGCTGTCTGAAAATACATTTTGCATAATCTGACAACAATAAAACCATATGCAAATTAACAAACTAGTAAAAATATAAATATAAAGAAATAAAAACAATATAATATATTATGTATATATGCATTTATTTATTATATATATTGTTTTATTTGTTACTTGATCGTTTTTCAATTAAAGCTGCTGTTTTCCTATCAACTTACCAATGAAAACAGAGTCTTCGACGGCCCCATTTGTGCCCAGGCATATCAAAACAGCACACTTTATTTACAATTTTATTATTTATTTTGCAATTCCTGGAACTTCGAGTGTGTCAATGGGCCGTTGGATGCTTTCTGGTCCGCTTCCCACTCGAAGAGTTCTCAATGGAAATTGCCGCTCGTAAAGCGGAGCGTGTGAAACCTTCAGATTGCCTCCAAAGAGTAAACAAAATAAGAAATACCAAAAGCAAATTAGTAAAGAAAATAAAAACAAATACGTGCGGCTGTCGTAAGCGAAGTTTTGTATTTAATTTTTGCTTCACTTTATTTTATTTTATTTTATTTTATTTTATTTCATTTATTTTTCCTTTATTTTTTCAAGTGCTCAGCAGAAAAGTGAATCAAGCTGTGACTTTGACAACATATTCCGTCTGCTGCCGAGTGACAGCTGTTTATTTACTCGAATTAGGGCCTTAGCTTGGCTTTGAGCTGAAGCCATTGATCGCAGAACTTGCGGCCCGCTAAAAGCGTTTTAACCTAATTTGCTGCCAATAAAGGTGATTAAATTAGTCGAAAAGAGTTCTGATAGAGTGATTTTCCTAATGTGTAGTCATATGCAAATTTTATTATTATTGATTCAATCAGAGCTCACAACTCGAAGAATTTGTAGAGATAAACCGGCTTAAGCTAATATAACACCCAATAGGCCTTTATATATAGTTTAAATATCTAAAGATATCACTTCGACCTGATCTTTGACTTATCAACTTTCGCTTTCAAGCCAGTTCAATGGCTTCCTCTCCAAAAGCTTGTGCAAAGCGGTTCGAATAACTGAACAGCCGGATATTATTTAATTATGCACACAATCCTTTAAAGTGGGTAAGCCCAACGCGTTTTCCTTATCAATTCGAGCTTGCCGCCCCATACATGACACCCCGTGGTGACCATAATAAGGCTCGAACGCGTTGAGCATTAAAATTCCTAGATTATCCATAAAGCAGCATTCGCTCGGGCGAATACAATAAAAAGCCTTTGAAAATATAAACAAACATTAGTCGACAGAAGCAGACATGGTGCGGTTAGAGGGGGCCGCGTGGGGAGGAATGTGGCTCCGTTCGACTACCTCAGCCGCAACACGTGCGCCGTTAAATCAATAAAAACAACAAGAGAAAAATCACACACAAATCACAGACGCACACACGCACACACGCACACACGCACATACGCACACACGCACACGCACATGAGCAGCAGAGACAGCGCAGCACACAAATTCATTAACACCATGTGAAAGCATTTTCGAGCACCCAGCGGAACTTCGCCAATAAATCCACATAAGCGAACATGCGCAGCGCGTGTGCCCTCCTCAGGTGCTCTTCGCACATAAGAAGCATGCATGGCCAGCTGAATTTGGCATGCTCAAGTCATGGGTTTGGTTCGCTTCGCCAAAACGTTTCAGCTGGGTTCATTTATTTTTACTTTGACTCGCTCGTTGGCTTGTGCTCCGTGGCCGACCCGCTCGTTTCCCTCTCTCACTCTTTCGCGCTCTCACACACACATGCACACTCGCAGTCTGGCTGTCTGTGAGCAGCTCGTGGCAACGAAATTATCGCCGTTTCGCTGCCACTGTCGGCGTCGCAGTCGGCGCTGCAGTCGGCGTCGCCATCAGTGACGCGTCCGCTTCCCTAACTGCGGTTGAATGACAAAGTCTTTTTAATTTATGCAGGCAACTACGAATAAATTCGCATTCTCGCTTTAGCTTTAGCTTTTGGTTTTATTATTTACCGGCTTTGACGCCCACACGTGTGTGCCATCTGTCTGTGTGTGTTTGAGTGTGTGTGTGTGTGACGAATTGAGTCAACTTTTAAATGTAACAAATGCCGGGTGGAAATTCGCATAAAAGTTAAATACGATACACGCGTCTCGGTCTGCCAAACGGTAGCAGTAACAATAAAGCTCTACCTAATTTGCAATGACACAATTCATTTTGTTTGCATATATAATCTTTGGGTCTCCTATTTCGTTAATGGCATATTAGGCAGCTTAGTTGGATGCCCTAAAAGCCACTTAATATGCTCGGGATATTACTCAATTAAGTGGGGCATATTCGTTGCCCCAGCAGGATAGTAGTTGGCGAATAGATAAGGACTAATCAGTGCATAAAAGTATAAATAGCAGAGCAAACATTCGCCCATTACTGATTAAAATAACAAAATCTAATAATAATTCATTTAAAACGGAATAAATAAATATATAGTTGATTCTGCATCTATATATTATCATATCAAATCATATATTTATTCCTTGCTCAGAGTCTCTAATTACTCTATTATTTTGATTGTTATTATTACCGGTCTTCAATTGAAATAGAAATTAAATAAATAAACAGTTTGGTTATAGCTCGCATGAAAAATGACTCATTTAAACAGCTGAATCGTGACTTAAAAAGTACGCAAAACCTACTTAGTACCACATGGCGTATGAGTAATTATCTGCCGGGCCTTGCTACTAGTTGCAGCCCGAGTTGTTCATACATTGTAAGCACTTTAAGCACACTTCCACTTCCACTTACTCATTTGCCTTTGTCTGACCATCAGATATTCACAGATGATGATCAGAGCTACGCCCATTAGCACATCATAGTCACATATGTTAATAAACACATCTGGGGCACTTGTATTAGCAGCAACAATGGCGACAGCAGCAATAGCAGCTGCGATAGCCAGTCCCCCTAATTGCTGACCCAATAATGCGAGTCACACGCCGCCAACGTATGTAACTGTAAATGGCCCCACGCGCGTGCTGTTTGCCAATGTGCGTATGTGTCTGTGTGCTTGGGTGGCAAGGGTGGGAAGGTTGTGTGTGGGAGCATGCTCAATGCGTTCTACTTCTCACAATGCACTGCTAGCATAGCCTATTGCCTTGCGGTGACCGACGGCGGTCGTTAGATGTCACACGTGCGGCATTCCTGGCGTGACGATAAACGGCAAGGTAAACAGACAACGCTAGACACTGAGCACAGTCTATACCCTGCAATGCTATCAAATGGGCAGCTCCGTTTGCCTGTGCGAAAGACAACAAAGTATAGAGAAATCTAATTTAATATTTAATTTTTAAGTAAAAAGATTCCAGATAGAAGTTGAGTCAGAAATTCCATATTTGCTGAATTAAATTGATATTTAAATTGATATTTTCATTTTTTCACATTTTTTATTTTTATATTATAGAATTTAGACTTTTCTTTATATAGTCTTATAAATTATTATTTACTTTTCTGTTATTTTTTTTTTTTTACATATTTTTATTTTTCTCTTTATTCTTCTTCTGAACAATTTTGATATAATATATATTTTAATTTATTTTAAAGAAAATAAAAACATATTTCCATATTGCCTTCTGTTCCTCTTGCGCTTATTGAGAGCATTTTTGCAGTCATTCTGCCGTCTGTCTTTAAAATTCGTGTTTTTGTTATTCTGCTCATTTTATGGTTACATTAGCGAATTATTTTGGCTTTGTTCGCAGCAGAGTTAAGGCAAACACAAAATAAAACAGACTGGGTCGCAGGCCTTAGACACGGCCCCGCTCCCCAGCACCCCAATGACGACGATAATGATAATGATAATGATAATGATGGGCAAACAATAATAAAAACAAACACACGCGCCTCTCTTGTTGGCTTTTGTTTTACGTGATGATAGTCAGCGGCAATGTCTGTGGCTCTGTTTCTCTTCCACTGCTGCTGCCACAGCTGCAGCACTTTCCGGGCCACGAGCACTTAAGTTGCTCTTCAAATCTATGAGTATATATATATGTTTTGTATATATAATATATACAGACTGACTGAATGTCTCACTGACTTATCAAGCCATGCGCAAAGTCGCGGCGCGTTTTCAGTTTGCTGCTTTAAATAATATTAATAGTTCTGTGAATTTTTGCATAAGATGTTTAAAAATAGTTTTTTCCTGTTAGATAAGTCACAAATAAATTATTTTGGGCGCACATAAATAAATAATATACACAATAAACTGCTTATGACATTGACGACTGGCAAGTGGCGCATTTTCAATCAGTTTTTGGCTACACCCCTTGGAAGGGCCATAATATCTGATAATTATTATAGAAAATTCGACGAATTGTCGCTGTTTGTGTTTTTATTTATCTACATTTCACTTTCCTATTGCACTTTGTCTTTGCTAATGAGGCTTTTGTCGAGTCGACTTATCAATGGAAATTTCATCAGCTCGCGGCGGTCTAAGTCTAATTTATACGATGAAATATGACTTTATTTTTGCTTTAAGCTGATATGTTTCATGAAAGTGTGTACTTTGAAATGTACAATAAAAATTTATATATTAGTTATCAATATCTTTAAATGACGAACGTAATATAAATGGGAATGTGGCTTAAATTGTCAAATAAATAATTAAAAAAGCCGGTTTATTAATGTTATAATAATTAAATAAATTAATTTGCATTTTTGACAATTTAATCCACATTTGCATTTGGGCTTGTAAATTCCCTTGTAGTTTTGGGTAGAGCTGCAAATAGTTTCACTGTTTGAATTCGCATATTTAGCTTTGAAGAATTCTTGTTGTTTTGCGGCATGTTTTGTTGTTTCCAACTGTTGTCAGACAACAGAACACGATTTTTGTATATATAAAAAAAGACAAAGAGCTCATGGGTGCGCCGCGAACGGAAGTAATGCGCCATCAAGCATACGCCCTAGTGCACAGCAGGCGCTACACGTGCCAGTCAAGTGTGTGTATGTGTGTGTGCGTGTGTACATTTAACATATGCGAAACTAATTAATTACGCTAAATGTTTCGCTTTTTATGATGTGCCAATTAAACGAGCGAAATAAACGGCTCGTGTCAACACAGAAAGCGACCAACATCCACATTCAGATTCGCCTTTTAATCGAATTCAAATCCGACTTTGCATTAGCGTAATACATGAGCCGTTAAATGCGTTCATTCATCAACCTGAAAAATGATCGCTGGCTCCAATTAGCTATTAAAATATAGAAAAAAAAAACATCTGAGCTAAGCAAACAAAGCCATGCTGAATAGACTGAATGTGAATGCTCAACGTAAATGTATTTCCAGTGAAAAAGCCCCGATATGTATCTACATATCTATCAGGAATATCAGCAATATATTCAGCAATTTACAATATATCATTAGGCAACGCATTTCGTGTCATGTTTCAGATTTGTGTTTGTTTTCATGGATTGAGAGAACTCGTTTAGCCCGGCCCGAAAACAATGCCGTTTTTATTGCACTTCAGCTGACAGATATGTTCAGCTAATTGGATTGTTTATTGTCCGCCATGCGCCCGCCACATAAGGCGCCATAAAATTGATCTATTGTATTGCAAATAGTTCGTGCCGAACAAAGAGATTCTTTGTTTCATTTCATTCTCTGTTTCACTTTAGTAATTTGCAATTGTTCCTATGGGGTTTTTAGAGCATTTCGTACAATTGTCATAGGTTTTGACATTTGTGAACTCGTTTGAAATGGCACAAGCAAATGTTGTCTGGAAATTTATCGAAAACTAACCTAGTTGGGTTTTTGTAATGAATAAGAAAACAATTATTGGCATTTAAATTACGAAAAAAAATGGAGAACACAAAGTATTTATGAAGTAAAATAATATTTAATATTATTTGGTTCTGGAATTGACTTACTCATAATATAGTGGATATATGAATTTAATTTCCGTGGATTAATAATTGGAGATGGTTGGCAAACTTTGTGTATTGGCGACTTACTTTGTAATTCCATTTAATTAATTAGACCAATCGTCGTTGCGATAACTACGTGATAAACCCTTTGTACGTGGCACAATCAAGTCGAGTACGTAGCATGCGTGGAAAAATTTGCTGGGCTTTGTAGTTTATGTGATGCCTGAACCGGCCGACGCTTGACGTGCTCGTCGGGGCAAGTAAGCAACACTCGGGCCTAATTAGTAGCACAGCGACTGTACGCTGCCTTTCGGGGGACTGACTTCTCTGGCTCTTTAACGAGCTGCTCTTTGCGGAACAGCCATGTGTATTAGTATTAGTGTATAATATTTGTTTTTGTGCTTGCCCTTTGTTTCTGTATTTGTGTTGAGCACAGTTTGCGCGTGGCTGGTTTTTGTTTGCCATTGGCAAAGCAATTGGGTCATCGTTAGGCACACGTGTGGCTCGTTTAATGTTTCGCTTTTTATTCGCTTTGCTTGTCGCCGTCATAAATTTTTATCGCCTAGCTGGCAATTCAATTGGCAATACTGCACACTTACCAAAGCCCATAACGTCTATCGTCTCGCCCATCTTTTTTTATTGATAAGTCCTATTTGTATGTATAGACGTCTCGTCGTGCGCGACATGGCTCAGTTTATCTTTTCATTTCGATACGACGCTTAGGTCACTTTTCAGTAAGCTATTTGCCCAAAATCATGACACGTTTCTCGGCTGCTGCAGGCCTTTATAAACACGATTCCACGACATTTTTATTGTCCCAGCTAGAGTGTAAACACTTTATTTGTCTGGAACTGTTCCGGCTGCCCGACTGTTGCTGCTATAAGATTCTCTTTTTATTTCCTTACCTCTCGCGGAACGGAGATAACAAGAAAATTAGCACTCCACTGTTGTTCCATTTTTTTATTGTATAGACCTTGTACATTTGCGTTAGCAACAAACAGTGCGACTTGACGTCAAAGGGGAATCGCTTGATAGTGAAAACAATGTCCGAATCAGTATGCATAGATTAGAGCCTTAACAAAATTAACTTCAATGGAATTAGTCTTTTAGTAAATTTAATTTTATTTAGCAAATATAACTCTCTTATCTTAAATCAATAAATCACAGAAGTATCAGAGTCTTAAGAATTAACTTGAATGGAATTAGGGTTTTAGTAAGCTTAATTTTATTTGCCAAATACAATTCTCTTAAGTCACAGAAGTATTCAGCAATATTTTCATTGTTTACTTCAGTAAAGCTGCTAGATTGTGAACCCCTAATTTTTTTTACATTCTTTACATTTTGGGGCATTCCATGACCTGGAAATAGTCTCAGAGATATTATCGAAATATTACAAGAAAAGGTTTTCTGTGTAGTTCGCCGACCTGACTTTATATTAGATGCTTTATATTGCCTTTGTTTGGCCGTCGTACATCAAGTCAAATCGGAATTATAAACATCAAACATAAACTTTTAATGCCCACAGTCCGGCCATAAAACGAGCGCCATTCATGTCTGGATGTAGAGCTCAGACAACGGAATCAACGTAAGCAAACTTTTATGGAGAAATATGCAATGGAAAGTTTTTCCTCTCTGTTTTGCTTGTTTTCTGTTGAATTTTGTATTTTTTTGCCGAATTTTTCAAGATCTTTGTTAGCCGCGGCGCTTGCAAATAGAGATTTGTTTGCTGTATCTGTGATGGACGACACGTGTAAAGGTGTTAAATTGAGCCGCGAAGACAGCTTGAGCTGATGACGTATACGCAGCGTATGGCGAAGCGCTAACGAAGCAAGAGCCGTGAAATAGTTGGCATCGTTAAGACCTCTTAAGTACCATTGCTATTTGTTTAATTACTCAACATGTGCTAAAATATACTGCCAATGGAGTAGTCTCTGGAGGAACAGCTTGCGTGGCGTATGCGTAATGCGCATGAAGAAGCTTGAATTCAAGAACAGTTGGCGCTTAGACAGAGTGGTGTTCCGCCAAAACAGTCGCTTAAGCTAATGAATGTCGAGTTATCACATGCTTAAATATTTAAAAGCTGAGTTATTGCGGGAATTGTCGGCGACATTTAAACAAATGAAGCCCCTGTGCAATATAAAACGCTTTTCATGGCCTGCGTGCTCACAAAACCGAAGGCAGACAACTCTGAGGAGCGCGTGTGTGTTTCAGTGTGTGCGTAACATATCATGAGCAGCGCAATGAGCTCTCGGGCCCTCTGTATTGTGTGTACCAGCACCCCCTCCCCCTGCCCACCCTGGAGCGAGGCAGTGCGACATGTGCGCCAAATAAACTTCAATATGACAACGCCTTCAAAGCGGGGAGTTTTTTGAACTTGTTTTTGTTTGTCATTTTCCTTTTTCTTACAGCGTTGACAATCACAATTTAATATGGATTCGGGGCGAGGCAGGTCTTTGTCTTTGTCTTTGTTTGCGGCTGCTCTTGCAGCCCGACAAAAGTAATTGGCCAGAAACGCCCCGGCAATTTGAGCGGCCAATTTCCCGTTTTGTCTCAGAAGTCATTGAGCTGTAGGCCTTTGTTGCTTAGGTGGGTCCCGGGCTTCGCGGGTGGAGGGAGGAGGGGGTACGCGATTCATGGCAGCCGGCGTGTCGTGTCTAACAATTATTTGGCTAATTTATGCACACGCAGTGGCAGCTCTCATTATGGCCATTGATTGACATGACCTCCAGCCCCGGCGGCTGCTAGTACAGCTACAGCAACAGCTACAGCTACAGGTGACGGTCTACGCGTGTTTCAAATTGTTTGCAAAACACCTGACTCATGCACACGTAACGCACACACACGCACCACTTACGTATGGCTGCTAACATGTGTATATCTAAGAAAGATAACGTATGAGTCAAAGTTTTATTTTGTTTTATTTTTTCATTTGCTTGTTTTTTTTTGTGCTGCCGGCAGCGGCACGTGTTGCTCGTTTTATGTCCAGTTCGAGGCAGAAACAGGCTGGAATCATCAGACCACTTTGTGAGTGGAATACGCTAGGGGGTTTTATATCATGCTAACCTTTATATTATACTTGTTTTATGTAAATATTATATGCTGCGCGGAGACAGTTGACTAAGGCATGAATTACGAGTGAAAGCGTTTCGCAATGAAAGCAAATAATATTCTGTTCTATTTGAGGAAACTAAGTACTGCAATTTGAGCTGGGGGCAGTGAATATTTAATCACAAATCATTATATATAGTAAATATTATATAAATGTTTGGATAACTTTGTTTAATGTATACTATAAATGATGACTATAATTATTATATGAATAGTAAACTATTTTATATATATTTATTTGCAAATATATTTATATATATTTCCACAAATTGTTGTAAAATTCCTTCATAAATTGTAGTCTAAATTTAACTATAAATTTAGAATATTTTATGAGTGTATTCAATCATCGACTGCTGCGTCTGGAAATCTACTCTCTCTCTCTCTCTCTCTCTCTATCTCTTCCACATGCCCGCTTCATTTGCCTATGGCTTGCGTAAATATGACTCAGTTTAGGGCAAAAATCTCTTTTAGCCCGCCCGCCAGACTGGCTTGTTGGCTGGCTGGCTGGCTGGCTGGACCACCCGTCCAACCCCTTGGAAATGGCGGCGCGTGCACGTCAAATATGCCATTGGGGCTAGTCGTGTAGCGTGGCATACGTTACGCTTCACGGTTTGTGTTACATTTAATGCGGGACTGTGGCTAAGATGCCGGCTCAGCCGAGAGCTCGCTGGCTCTCCGAGATGTCGCATTTCACCGGATGTTTTAGGGGCCAAGAGACATAAATACCAAATTTGTATTTTGAGCTATGCATATTGGCACATCGACGAGAACTCTTGGCTTGGCTTTGTGAAATCCGCTTAGTTGATGCCGCGCCACGGCTTCGCAAAAGTATTTGAAACGAAAATGGCTCTTGATGGCCGCGTTGCCGCACACTTTCCAAATGTAATTACACTCGAGAGATACACGTGCCGCCAATAAGATCTTTGTTGCCTCTACTCTTCTTCCCTCTACTCTTCTCTTCCTGTTTTCGTTGTTTTCGTGTTTGTGGAGGCTTTTCAATTTGAATTTGACTGCCCGGGGCTCATCGGACTGACAGCACGACAAGCCCAGAGCCGCAACAGTAACAACAACAACAGAAATTTGCATGCGCATCAAAATTGTGTCTATAAATATAGTATATAAGGCCTTTCGCTGTTCTGTTCCGCGTAATAGCGGCAGAGACAACGACAACGACAACGACTAAAACGTTTTCTTGTCCGAGTTTGTTTACCTATTGTGAAATTGGATCGCGAGCACTGCCTTGGCCATCGTCCGTGCAGAGATTTTCGGGGCACATCTAATGAGTTCTAGCCAGCAGATACTTTAATGTAATTGTTGTTGTTGAGGCTGTTGCTGTTGCTGTTGCCAGGGCTTCGAATGACAGCCTCAGCTGGTTCCGGTTTCTGTTGTGGGAATAGTGGACACAGTTTGTTTATCTGCGTGAATGATTAATGTACTGCAAATTTCTAGAGATTAAAGGCTGAATAGCATAATAGTAAGATGCTTAACAGAGCTCAGCTAATATGGCCACAGAGAATAATTTATATAGAACCCAAAATAAAAGTCTGTGGGGCTAACAACTCAATCCAGCTAAAACAGTTATCAAAATTGGTATTGAATGATTTATATTATGTCTTATCGTTTCCTCGTTTCACTTTGACACTTGTAAAATCTAATTAAATTTTTGCCCCATCCATCAACGGAGAAATAAGCGAAATAAATATAGAAAAGTTGACTGAACTCGTGCTGGCTTTATAATTGTATTTTTTGCTGCTTAACGTTACGTGGGCATGACACTCAAGCCACAAGTCAATCAATCAATTATTCAATTTGATGGCCAATTAATTTTGCATTATTCGTTTTTTATGGCTTGCAGCTCGAATGGCGCCCACCATCTGCTCGGAGAAGAAAGTGCGCGTGGCTGCCATCAAGGAGAGGCGACGGCGTCACAGCATGGGCGTGGTACATGCAAATCCTATCTCGACTGCAATTGGTGCTGGATCTGGAGCGACGCAGAACAGTGCTGTGCTGAGCTACGGTGAGTAAGACTCTGGACGGTCGCACACGGCGTATACGTAACACGAGCTCAGCTTTGCTTCCCATTCTGCGTTGTCATCGCTTTCTTTTAAGTCGTGGCATCTATTTACAGCTGCTGTTGCCGTTGTTGTTGCTCACGTTACGCGGACATGTTTAATTAATTTATGTAAACATGGTCAAGCAGCGCCGTTGTCCATCTTCGGTTGCAGTTCATCGGAGCTGCGAACACCGTTCGGAGCACGTGTCTCGATGTTGTGTGCGCTTCACGTGTTGTCAGCTTCATGTTGTCGCCGCTGCTGGTGTTGGTTTGCTGCGGCTCGCGCCTCAGTTATGGCAACAATTTGCGTCAGCAATGCAGCAGCTAACAGTATCCTGCTCGGCTCACTCGAGCACTCAAGCCGTTCCACACGACACGTTTATATAAGTGTTTCCTTGGCCACATGACTAGATAGCGAACCAAAGCCGATTGTCGTTGACTGCAACGAATGCAATGAAATTCCTTGAAACCTGCGAGGCGAACGAGACGTAAGCCTGCTGCGTTACGACGATGCTAAAAATATAGCTGTAGGCAATAGAAGCCAGGAAGCGCACGAAATGAACTGGGCTAAGTGGAACAATGGCAGCGTTTGTGTAATGGAAACTTTATGTTCTCGAAATATACATGGGGGAGAGAAAAGAAGGGTCGAATCGAGAGGGAGCAGATCGAGTGAAATATAAAAGATGAGGTAGAAGGGAAGCGATATAATGGGAGATAAGGAAAAAGGAGTATGAGGTTGAGGGAGAAAAGCAGAAGCAATATTTCTTCCTGTTGAGAAATATAATATATAATATATATATATATATATATATATATATATATATATATATATATATTTTATATATATATATTATATATTATATTTCTCAACAGGAAGAAATACATATCCCGAAGTAATGAAGGATGCATTGATATCGATATATATTTGTATGAAAGCTAGAACCTTGACGATGTAAACCTGAAGTTCATGAAAGTCCTTTAGAAGACGGAAATCCCTAGCCGAATTAATAATTGCAAATAACAAGAGATACGCAATATATGTAGGCATATGCAAAGTGAACTTAGCTCGTATTAGGACACATCGATCAACATATCGTTGTTGTGTTGGAGCGATGTCACATTGTAATTTGAGCTGGGCTCAGTCATTCATCATATTATGACACTAATTGACCAAAAGCTCTTGTACTCTCTGAGCAGACGTCTTGAACCAGCTCAATAACAGATTCTAGCATAAATATTGTATAAGCATTTCGTTTTCATAAGAAATATTTCGTACACTCGGGTCATGTGTGTGTGCGAGTGTGTGAGTGTGTGTGTGAGTGAGTGTCGTAACCTTTATTTGCTGGCTATTTGGCGTGGCACGTTTTCTGTTGCCCTTTCATTTACTGCTATTGTCGTCGTTGTTGTTTTTGTTGTTGTTGTTGCTGCAACAACTGTGCCACTTCTGCTAGCTTATTTACAATTTTCCCACATTTGTTTGGTTGCCTTTAGGTTTTGCCGACTTGGCTTTTTATAGCCGTGTTTGTTGTTGCTGACTTTATTGGTGCCATATTCAGCGCAATTTACGCCAGATGATTTTTCGTACACCCTGTTGTCACCCGATTGTGAAGCGGGTATATATTCCATCAGCTCATATTCACATTCTATTACACAACCCAAAGAGGCTGCCATTATATGTGCCTTCTATATGGCTTATCTCATTTGCTTTATTACTCATTAGAGTTAAATTAGTTTTGGGTATATTTCTAGCATTTAATGCGCATCTCATAGTCGCGCTTGTCTGGGAAACTTTTTCGTTGGTTTATTTATTTTTCGTTTTGTGCTTCCTGCTAATTTCCAGCAACACGTTAAAATGTTGAATGCTAAATGGGTGTGACGAAGCCACGTGCAGGCGTCTATCACACTCTAGACCCCCGTTTGCCCCCGGTCTACGTGAACGTAACAACTTGGCTAACAACAGTGGGTCGCATATGCATAACAATTTTGCAAATATAACGAGTTGTGTTTGGTTTCGATTGGTAATTCAATTCAGCTTGAGTTTGTTGTGAATTTGTTTAGCTATGAGTGGAATTTGTTCTCTGAGCACACTTCTACCGGTTGAATAAATAAACATATTTGCCTGAGTACTTATCAAGGGATATCGTTGACTCGAAAGAGATAAATAAATCAAAAATTACTAGATAAGCAATAAATAAATGGAATATTTAAAAATGCTTTTATTCTATTTCTGTTTAATATTAGCAAACTACATAGCTCTACTGCTTTGCCCATACAAATATTGAATTGCCTTGCGCCACTGTGCATGGGCTCCAGGTCTTGATCTTGGTCTTGGTCTGTTAGCTTTTATATTTGTAGACATTTGTTGCGTCAATAAATGTCGTGCATTTAGACGGCAATTGGAGCAGACTGTGCCTAATGCCGTGGCTCGAACGTCGCAGCGTTTGCTTTAATTAAGCATAAATGGCCACTAATTCGATGCGAGGGGCTGCCACGTGTGTGACCGCCGTGTTGGCGTTTGTCGAGGCCGTCGCAGCCAACGAACCCTCAGATGTGCGCCCAGACCTGCTGAACAGAAGGCAATGTGCTAGAAATTACAACCACAATGGGCAGATAGATGTTCATTGGCGTTGCGTAGTCGCACCACTGCAGGCAAGTGCTCGTGGGGGGCTTCGAATTTCCTCGGCGCGCCGTGCCTCGCCTCGAGACTTGCATGACTCGATAATGAGCGAACATAATACGGAATATGGCAGTGCAGGAAGTAAACACGACTGGGTGGCGCTCAGGTGTGCACTGTGCAGGTGAATAGCAATAACAGCAACAACAGCAAGAGTATCGTTAGCAACAAGAATAAAAGTATCGACAACAATGCAATCTAAATATTTCCGTATTAAATTGTAACTCTTACGTTGTGCGCATCCCCTCGTATCGAATCGCAACGCAACGCAACGCTTTGCACATGCTTGAAACACGCATTGACTATGCCTGTGTATGTGTGTGTGTGTGTGTAGAGGTAAGTATTTGATGCAACAGGGTGGCAGTCACGGGGCGCTGAGCCGACTCTGGGTCAACTTATATGGATTTTCCTTGACTGTGCTGCGATTGCTGCCATTCTATTATAGGATTATGTCGCTGAAATATTTATTCAATTGTTTCCAATTGATATCGCCTCCTATTTATTGCTTGTCAAGTGCATAACAATTGGATTGTGCAAACAAACTAAATTATATATGAATTATATATAAACTAAAATATTTATTATATATTATATAATGTAAAGAGCCATCGTTCATTTAAATAAAGCTTGCCTAAGCGTAAAGGACCCGCACGAAACTTGAAAACAGTTAATAATAACAGTAATAAATATCATTAATAGTTGCTATGTGAAATAGGTATAATTTTATTAAGCGGTTTTAGCATAAATATAAATACTATTAGTATTTTGTTCTTTATTATTAATTTTAGAATTGTTATTTGTGATAGTCGCTCTCGATTTATAGCCGCAATCAATTATTATGACCATTCAGCAAGTTGTTTCCCTTCTTTTCTTAGTTCGCCCAAAATAGTTTTTATAGTAATTTGCAAGCTCATTGTATGATGGAATTATATTTACAAAAATAGTTAATATCAACTTGACCTTTTCACTTTGAGTAGGCTCTACTAATTCTAATATGAGCTGAGATTATTATTAATCAGAAAAATTAACGCAGATTATTCATAATCAAGAAATTCACATCTATAACAGATTACATAATATCATCATATAATCATAATCCACTTTTCCTGCTACCTGGTAATCGAAGCCTATTTGTTTCCGATTGTAGCCTTAGCATTTATATTTATATTTATAGCACTTGCAATGCGTCATCTGCAAACGCTAAAACATATAGATATTCTTAGACTTCCCCCTTGGCACAGCGACACGCCCTTGGGCCAATGCCCGCTCTCACGTTTCAGAGCACTGGGGCAGCGTATCAGAAAATGCTTTATTTGCGAAAAGCAAACAAAACGCTGAATGCGGTCAGATAGACCCGATTCCAACACCACCACCACCACCAGCAGCGACTGTGGTGCGAATAGGAAATGTCGTTGCCATGTGCTTGAAGCAGGCGGCACTCATCGCCTGACCCTGACCATAGACACAGCCGCGGAAACACAAATTGGAATATGATTTGCACTGTTTGCTCGTAATTGCAGTCAGAGTCGAGTGTATGTCGCGTATATGTCGCCCATGATTTGAGAAGCCAGCGACGAGCAAGCCAGATTGATGCGAGGCGCGTCACCAGCGCTGATGTTGTTGCTGATTGTTGATTGTTGGCCCCGGCTATGGTCACGTTTTGTGACACACACAACGAGCAGACTAATCGTAAGCACACACTCAAATTACACACACGCACACACACACACACACGTACACATGGCCATAGATAGCTCGCAATGTTTGCGTTGGCTGATTGGCAAATGCGAAAAACCATGAAACAAATACAAAAAGAAACAAAAATTGCAATTTACTAAAAATATAAATAAAAAATTATGCAAACTAAAAAATGTTTATAAAATGAATTATTCGTTAGATTAAACTAATAAATAACCAAAAATATTTTCACATAATTATGTAAATAAAAGTTTAAGCCATTTTTTTTTACCATAAGCATAATATTAGTATTTTTATCACGTTCGACTTCTGCGCTAAGACATCCATTCATTTATGAACAATTTTATTCTTGGGTTGTGCAGGTTCAAGGTCTGGCTCGAATCTATTTATTTTATTTTTATATATCTCATGACGAAATAAAACTACTGCCGAAGCTTTTTTATATTTCCCTAAGCAGATTGGTGGATAAGAGTTATTTTAAGACTTCAACGACATACGGGCATTTTTATTTATGTTGAATTGAAAGGCAAACTTCAAGCAGGGAGAACGTCTTCTGATAATGTTATTTTTATATATGCTCGATAAAGTATAAAAAACTAAAGTTGATTTTATATTTAGTTGAATACAAAGAGTGGGAAGATATGGAATTGCGTGTCTTGGAAAATTTGTCGTTTTTTACGCCTTTGAACCACTGTGCAGGCGACACGTGATTTTTTCGCTTGTGTGCACCTTGAGTTGCTTGAACTTTGACATAACCTTAATGATTTCTTCTGTTTTCTTTTGCAGTTGCCAAAGGTTCGATGAACTCAGCGGGTCGTGCACAACGTCGACGAGGCGTCGGACTGCCAGCTGGCGCCAAAAGGGCTGCATCGTCCTCGACTCCCGCTGGAGTTGATCTGGAAAGCGAGCAAGCCGAGCACGTGGAGCGTTTGGAGGTCGATGGCATTTATGATAAGACGGGCACGCATTTGGCGTACTCACATTCCAGCGCCGGCTACAACAACAATATCAAAACAGTATTACAACCCACAATGGCCAACAGCAATAGCAGCAACAGCAACTTCTGTGGCATCAGCAAGACAACAGCAGCCAAACTCTGTGATCATGCTTCGGGCATGGATGATGATAAGGAGGACGATGACGTAGACGACGATGACGAGGAGGAGGATCAGGGCGACGGTGACAGCGGCTATGAGTTTGCCCTCGAGCCAATCAAGCCCCACCATCCACTGCAACAGTATCACTCACACAACCAGGGCCTGCTCTCCATAGCCATCAAGACGATCAAGCTGGTGCAGCGCAACAAGTTGCTGCAGAAGCGTTTGGCCCAGCTGCAGCTGGAGACCTCCGAGTTCATTGCCTCGGTGCTGGCGAATCCCGAGAATCGCCACTTCCGCGAGAAAATCACGGCCAAGACAGACGCGGCCAACAAAGTGAGCAACGTGTTGCTGCGTCACTAAGCGACAAAAAATACAACTGAAAAACTGCTGCATACTTTTGGGCGGCACAAGAAAAGGCCGCGTTCCGATGTGTCACAGCAATCGAATTGAGATTTCAGCACTTACTGTTGGATTCGCCAAATGAATATGATCATAATTGATTGGATTGATAATTTATAATACATAAATTAACTTCCTCTTTATTTGAATTATTTCTTTATTCAAGTCGAAATCGATTGCTGCGGCACAAGGAACTGAGTTTCGAGCAATTCGTACTGATTACATTTATAAATTAACAAAATGTAAGTTAAATATTTCAATAAACGGAAAAATATAACAAATCAATACAATACATAAACATATACATGAGAAATATTTATAAAACAAATCAAAAGTCAAGAATGAAACTAATTTTATGTAGCTTTTAAGTACGTTTATGTTCAACATTTTGTACGTCCTAAAGTTTATTTATAAACAAATCATATTTCAAGAAAATCTATTAGTAGTATTAAGGTTTCCCAAAAACAACACACACACACAAGAGGATAATCACGCTTTTGGCTTTAGACAGCAAATAATTGCATTAACATATACGATTTCAATGCAAAGCAATTCGTTTAGTAAACATAGCTTAGCAGACCTCTATACGTAATTAAACAACAACAAAACTATGTATGAATAAATGCTTTGATTCAAATGTAAACCAAAACAACCTGAGCGTAACTTATTCGAATTGTGTGAACTTCATTCAGATCCATTTATTTTCAAAGTCTAACACCTATCAATTACATTTGCTACTTACCTAAATGTTATAATCATTATAGAATAGCAATTAGACAACAAACTTGAATCAAGATAATTATTTCTAATAAAATTAATTTTATTGAAATGCTAAAATTTTGTAAACACTTGACTTATTTATTACTTATTTCAATTCGCCGACTTCAAATGCTAAGCCCACTCTCTGCGGTCGTGTCAATAACACCAATCAACGCGTTCAAAGAGCGTCTCAACATTTTCGACGTTGTGACTGTCAACTCAATCATGAAATTTATGATTTTCGGGCTGTTCCCAGAAACGCTGGGCGCACTCCAAAATGTAGATTGTCAGATAAATCTCTATGCGAAGATTTGCGAACTTCGACGAATTCTGAAATGAGCGAGCGAAAATGAGCAACATTTAGTCCCTAAAAAAACATTTGGAGTTTAAATATAGATTAAAATAAATTTACTTTCGTAATAAATAGATTCTTAATTGGCATGATTTTCATACCAATTTGTATTATTATCATAATTAAACAATAATTTTTAAAGCTGCCAAGAGTCGCATGGAATTAAGTCAGCTTATCCTCTGACTCGCTGCTGAATGAATTGCTTTTTTCTTTTCTGGAATGCCCCCAACATAGTGCGTGCACACCCACATGTCTCGCATCTCGTTGTCATGCAATTTCGAATTACACTTCAATTGTTTCAAGTTCATTCAATTAAGCCGCAAGAGACGTCTCAGCGTCTGGGCCACAGTGCTTCGAGTGGCATTCAGTGGGCTTTTTGGCTCTCCGATTATAATTTCTTGGCCCTTCCCTGCACCTCGTTTATGGTCTCATATTTATTTTTGGCTCAGACGGCATTTGTCAGATTTGTAATCGCAAGTATCTAGATATATCTACGCCTGGCATTTATTTTACCAAACTCTCAGACATTTGGCTTTGTTTTCCGTTTGCTCGGAGTCGTTGCAGCTTTTACTGTTATTAGTAATGGTGGGTGTTCTCCGCTGAATTTTATTGCTGCATGTGGTTTATTGTGCGCTCAGCTCACGTCTTCATTTTTTTTAATGGCATTTGGCATTAGACACGTGATTTACGAGCCAGGCACAAATTATAGACACCGGGTCCAAGCCCAAGCGGAGCACTTGACACTGAATTGTATAGAAATAAAACAACTGTGAGAGCTATTGCCAAGTCTGCGATTTGAAGTGGAGCTCGACCTGCGTCCGTCTTTATGCAGTTTAAGTTTGATAATTTTTATTGTGTGTGTGGGCAGCGTGTGAATGTTGTTGTCCAGTTGTTGTGCTGCTCGCCAAATGGCTGATGTTAGCACGTTCGGTAATCTGTGGAGTCGACCTTGACAAGGTCGTTGCCGAGTATTTATTTGGCTGTCCAATTAGAGCAAAGCAATTACCTGCGACTTATGCTTAAGATTATTTGCTTCGGCTGAATTGCCGCTGTCAACTTCAATATAAATAGCATTCACCTGGACAATGCGCCTGCGACGGTCGCCAATCGTTCTTATATTATTGTCAAGCTGACGAAATGTTTAGTCTTCTAACAGGAACTCAGCATTCGCAGCCTTTGCCTAGTTTACTCAATCAATTAGTTGGCATGTGCAAAGTGCATACAAATATACATATACTTTACGTTGTTTGTAAATTCTAATTAAAAGAACCCTGGCAGTTTTTGAGCATTTCTCGTGGCTAATCAATTAGTTCTGAAATACAAGTATTTGCAATTGTTTTCGTGGAATATATATTCCGCAAAGGCGCCGAGTGGAAAATTTAATAAACCTGTTTATCTATTCGTAACGAATCAACATTTAGGCTGTTTTAATTTGACATATTCCCAATTCACTACTGGTTCTAGAGATGGAATCAAAAAGTATATATATGAAGTGGTCAGATATTTTGGCAAATACTAAATCTTATGACACATAAACGATAATTGAAGCTGTAGACGCAGCATTTCGAACATTTGACTTTGTAGTGAAGCCGCGATACTAAAAATAAATATATAAAATATGCATCTACAGAGTTAACAATGCCAATTTTTGTTGCGATTTCGTCTATAGTGGATAATATAAAATAATAATATATGAGCAATTATTTAACAGTCGGTTGTGCTCGTTAGAAAAGTTAATGCTTCTGTTAAGATATATTTGCGCTTCACTGAACTAATTTAGATCTTCATATTGTGCATATTATATAAGAGACTCTGGCCTTTTAGTATAAGATGTCCTGCCCTTAACTACGTTCATTAGAATTTCTCAGCACTTTAGAGCTTTTCTTGGAAATGTATCACACTCAAGCCGAATCGATCACTGCTTCTCCTTTGCAACTCTTGGGGAAGCCCTGTTAGATATTCAGCTTGTATTTTGTGCCATTTTAAATGTTTATATTTAGTGGTTGCAAATCGAACAGCAAAAGTGCCTAGTCATGCTGAGCCTCAGGCGAATTAATATGAATATACTATCACTTTTTGACACTTAAACACATTCGTTATTTATTGTTTAGCATTTCTGTTTTAATTAGCAGGGCTTTGTCTCGGCTTTTGATCTATTAACAATTAAAGTATTCGAGTGCTCTCTCTCTGAGTGTGTGTGTGTGTGTGTGAGTGTGTGTATTTTTGCACTTGATTAAAATCAAACAGCAGTCAATTCAACAGTTGCCAAGTCATGCCAAATGAATATGCATAAAATCTGTGCAAATACAAACTCTGAACGTTTAAACAAAAGCCGCGCGAGAGCCGGCCAAAATGCATTGGCGGCAATTTGTTTGGATTTGAGGTATAAAACCTATTGAAAATATATAGTTATAAACACACACACGCACACATGCATAGATCATTGTATTTGTAAGTAACTGAAGGTCGCTGGCGCCAAAAATTGATTATGAAAGTCGCAGCATTAGCAACGAAATTGCAAATCAGTCGAGCTGAGGCTGAGGCTGAAGCTGAAGACGCACATAAAATGTTGTTGCTGCTGTTGTTGTTGTTGTTGTTGTTGCAGCTGTTTGGCCATTAGTGAATAGGACATTAATGTTGTACATATGCAAATGTATCTGTATCTGGCTGAGCTTCAAATTGGTAATCGTTGTAACGTGAAGTCATCGCCACTAAAGCGCATAGATACAAGATAAACAGATAGAGAGCTACCTGGTTACCTGTCTACCCGGCCACCCGGCTACCCGGCTAGTTGGTTACCTGGCTACACAGGCGGACGAGCCGCCGCGCTGCCGCGCTTGACATTGAACTCGAGCTGTCAACAACAGCGACTGCTGTGTTCCAGCGTCTTTAAATAGCGGAAGCACTACGGATCATAGTTATATTTATTCGCAAGCAATTGCTAACCAAATTGTTGATTAGCGCATGCTTTGCGGCCGGCGGATATCGAGCATAAGCTGCTGTTAATCAAATGCCAGCCAATATATGCAAAAATCCAAGTTTGTCTATGACTAATACAAATACACAATATCTGATGAAACGGAGCAGAGGCGGGCTGAGAGCCGAATGTAAAAATAAACTCAAAATTAATTTTGGCAAGTTCACGCGATGAACTTGGGAAAAGACGAGAGCAAAAGTGTTTCTCAGAGCTGAAACTAGTCCGGACTACTGTCCACTGTCCGCTGTCCGCTGTCCACTTTAGAGCACCTGCGGCGTCTGCGTGCTGAGGCAAACGTAGCGCGCCAAACTGACCGAGTTAACCGGCAGCTACCCGTCTTGATTCGCGCCGCATAGGCTTCGTCGTTGCAGCGCCGGCAGCGGCGATTCATTTAACCAGCGGACAGCAGCGCGCGCGCATGCGCAGTAGCTGCCGAGATCACCAATCATCCAATCAAAAATCCGCCGTCGAGTACATAGAGCTCCAGTGTGTCGGTTAAGGAGAGCAACACGCCCATTGCGCCCATTGCGTAAGTGCACTCAGAATGCAGCCAGCATAGGCAAACGTGTTCAGAATTTCACAACTAATGAACGGCATAAAGTGTTCCACATATATATTTGGGTTCCGGCGAGCCGGATCTGTGCAAGTGAATTGTTGACTTGAGCTGAAATAATTGCATTTGCTATAAATAAGTGTGATACGCCTCTCGCAATTGTATTGGCAAATATTGCTATTTAATCAGCCAAAAGCAGACGAAGTGCGAATATTTACTTATGAATTGTGCTCAAGTCATGCAAATAGTCGACGAAAGTTAGAATCTTTTAAATGATATTCTAAACACATGTGAGAGTCGAAAAAACTTTAAGAAAAATTAAATTGCAGTGATTGTGAATTAATATTTTAGTTATTTTAATTTGAGTATTTTTTTTTAATATAGTGTTGACAGTTTTATGATTTTATTATGAAATGAATCAAGATTTTTGCGAAGTCCATATTCATATTTCTTTAATATTCTATGTGATTTATGTTCATATTTGTGTTTCTTGTTAAATATTAAAAAACATAATCAAAGCGAGTCGCAATCTCAGTTTCAGTAAGTCAATCGAAAATGGTTTCTAAAATAATTATTTAATTGTTAATAGCTTGGTTTAATTATAAAAGCTAATTTTTAGAGCTACTTCAACTGACCATTTGTAATTAAAAATGCATTCAAGCTATTAATTTTCAAGATTCTTATCAGTTTTTTATCTGTTCATCTGGATTTCCTTCATAATAGTTGTTTGTCACTCAATTATACAATTCTGGAAATATCTGATAATGGTTGTACAACATTTATCTAAATCTATATCATGTAAGCCTTTGAGCCATTCGTCACGCTAGCAACCCGTTAACTTGGCTAATTAGACACACTTCACAAGCCGAAAGTCTTGCCCAGAGACCGATTAAGATAGACAAAAGGCAAATGGTCCCAGTTCAATCTCTGATTGAATTAAGACATGCGTTATAAATCACAACATTTTGAAAAAGAGTTTTTGTGTGACAGCCACAAGTTATGGATGAAGCGTAACCAGTTTTTACTTTGACACTTGCTGCGGAGCTCTGAAGTACTTTAATGAGCGCAGCGCCCTTCGAGCGATGGAAGCCCTGAGACTGCAGTTCTGTATGGGAGACAGGTTACAAATGAGCGTTTCTTGAACTTCAGTAACAAAATGTGACAAAGGTGAAGGCCGCGCACGTAGAACCAATTGTGCTGAGACAAAGGCAGACAAATCGATATCTCGACTGTGGGGCTTGCTGTAGAGTGAAATCAATTTAGCTGTAAGACGCATCTCGGCTTATTGGGGTTAATTGAAATACCTATTTTATTTATTTCGCTTTTTTTCTTGCCTATTTGTGCAATTTTAAGCTTTGATAGACTTAAATGTTCGAGGTAAAAAACCCACAAAATATTGGGCATTTCATTTGCATATAAAGTAAATTTGTGGAATCACAGCGCGCCCACTACCTCGAGTGGCTCGGTTTAGCTTGTGATGCCCTGCAGCTGGGTATAACAATTATAGCATGAAATTGAATATGAATGCGTTTTTATTGTGAGTCAAGTATGGCATAAACATGAACAAATAATTTGATTGTACACAATAATCGATTAATGAAAAGCAATTTAATTCTTTCTATTTATGACGTAAACTGAAGTTCGAATCGCGGGCAATATTGTTCAAGCTAAAGGCCAGTAGACCGTGATTAATTGGGCTTATATATTTTCTCATAGTTAACAAATTAAAATAACAAAAATTGTAAGGTCTTCGCATCATATAAATGCAAAGAAACGGAACAAACTGAAATATTCCTACACCCGAACTCAATTCAACTTTTCGATCATTGGAAACAGATTTTCATATGGCAAATCATATTTTCTGCCTCTGTCAATATTCATTAAATTACAGCGTATCATAAAGTCGTTGACTTTGGCGCTTCTCTAGTTATCTATTGATTTCTTACATTTTGTTTGTTTCGTTTGACTTTAATGAACATCCGCGTGCGCGTTTATGGGTCAACGTCAACGGGCAAATATATTTTGCCCGCTTTGCGCTCGAATTATTTTGTGAATTTCGCTTTGGCCACTTCTTCAGCTTTTTAGCTCTTTAGCTTTTTAGCTTTTTGGCTTTTCTGTTTTGATCGGCGACCGGTTGAGCTGGCCACATGTTTGTTATTGTTTGGCTTTTTTGTTTCTCTTATTTATTTATATATTTTTTGCACACACACAGCCTTTCGTTGTTGTTGTTGTTGTGGCATCGCTGTAAGCGTAAACTTGTTGAACTTGAGCTAAAAAAAAGGAATAATCAGCGGATATCGGAGAATTTTGATAGGCGGCGATGCGTGAACAGCAAGATTGGGCCAGAATTCGCTTTTTGTTTTAAAAAGTGAAATCGAAGGTCGCTTGCAATTTACAAGCGCTCGCTAACTGCCGAGTGTCTAGAACGCTTCACTAATTAGCATATCTTACAGAGACCTGACTTCTTGCCGCCGAAGATGCGCCTGGCCTACGTGCTGCTGCTCTGCCTGTGCTGGGACCAAGTCCGCTGCCAGCTGCTGGTGGACCTGGTGCGCGACTTCGAGACGTCCCTGCTGAACACACGCATTCCGGACACCACTTCCTTCCTGCCGGAGTATGACTTCATCATTGTGGGCGCCGGGTCGGCGGGCTGCGTGCTGGCCAACCGCCTGAGCGAGATCAAGACGGCGAGCGTGCTGCTCCTGGAGGCGGGCGATCAGGAGACGTTCATCAGCGATGTGCCCCTGACGGCGGCCCTCACCCAGACCACGCGCTACAACTGGGGCTACAAGGCGGATGCCACGCCCAACGCCTGCCAAGGCCTGCGCAACGGCGTCTGCAACTGGCCCAAGGGACGCGGCGTCGGAGGCACCAGCCTGATCAACTTCATGCTCTACACGCGCGGCCACCGTCGCGACTACGACGGCTGGGCCGCAGCGAACAACACGGGCTGGTCGTACCAGGAGGTGTTGCCCTACTTCAAGAAGTCGGAGCGCATCGGCATCCCCGACCTCCACAAGTCGCCCTACCACGGCCGCAACGGGCCGCTGGACGTGCAGTTCACTGACTACAAGTCGCGCCAGCTGAAGGCGTTCCTCAAGGCGGGTCGCGAGCTGGGCCACGACATCACCGATACCAACGGCGAGCACATGATGGGCTTTGCCAGGGCGCAGGCCACGATCCGCAACGGCCGGCGCTGCAGCACCAGCAAGGCCTTCATTCAGCCCGTGCTGCAGCGGCGCAACCTGCACATCTCGATGAAGAGCTGGGTCACCAAGCTGCTCATCGACCCCGACACGAAGGTGGCCGTGGGCGTGGAGTTCACCAAGCAACGCCAGCGGTATGTGGTGCGGGCCAGCAAGGAGGTCATCCTGTCTGCAGGCGCGATAGCCAGTCCGCAGCTGCTGCTGCTCTCTGGCGTGGGCCCACGAGCCCATCTGGAGGAGCACGGCATACCTGTGCTGCAGGATCTGCCTGTGGGCTACAACCTGCAGGATCACATAACGCTCAATGGCCTGGTGTTCATGGTTAACGACTCCACAGTCAACGATGCTCGTCTGCTCAATCCCACGGACATCTTTCGCTACATCTTCTCCGGCCAGGGCCCCTACACAATTCCTGGCGGAGCAGAGGCATTCGCTTTCGTGCGCACGCCCAGCTCCAGCTACCGTAAGATATCTCAGCTGTCTGATCTATTCCTTATCTGAAATATTGTATCTCATCCCACAGCTAAGGACTATGCGGACATGGAGCTGGTCTTGGGCGCTGGCTCGCTCAGCGGCGATCGCTTTGGCACGCTCCGGGATCTGCTGGGCATCACGAATGAGTTCTATGATAAGATGTACGGGGACATGCAGCACAAGGAAACCTTCGGCCTGGTGCCCGTGCTGCTACGCCCCAAGAGCACGGGACGCATCTCGCTGCGCAGTCGCAATCCCTTTCACTGGCCACGCATGGAGCCGAACTTTATGCAGCATCCGGACGACGTGCGCGCCATGATCGAGGGCATCGAAATGGTACTCACTTCTCCTTATACACACCCAAGAGTTCTCTTAACCTGTGACTGTTACAGATCCTGCAGATAGTGCGCACCAAGGCTATGCTGAAGATGGGCACACGCTTCCACGCGCGTCCCTTTCCTGGCTGCGAGCACCTGATCTTCGCGAGCAACGACTACTGGCGCTGCTGCCTGCGCCTCTACGGCTCCAGCCTGCAGCACCAGTCGGGCACCTGCAAGATGGGGCCAGCCACGGATGCGACGGCCGTCGTGGACCCAGAGCTGAGGGTCCATGGCATTCGGCACCTGCGCGTGGCAGATGCATCCATCATGCCGCACGTGCCGGCTGGCCACACGAATGCGATTGTCATCATGATCGCCGAGAAGGCGGCTGACATGATCAAGAATGCGTGGCGCATGAAGATCGCTCCACTCCAGTGATAGGCGCAGTCCGCTTCAGTAATTTATATTTATAGCTTAGCTCTTGTGCGAGTCCTCAGATGGGCAGGTGAAAAGGTGCTTTATGTGATAGGTTGTTGTTATCTTGAGCCAACATTGTGTTTACGCAGTCTTCAGTCAGCCAATTGATATGGCCAAATTGATCGAAACTCCACAATCGATTTAGAGTACGATTTAATTACTTAATTTAATTATTCAAAATTCGAAACTTGCCCCAAAAAGTATTCCAAATTACAAATTCGATTTTCATGAAAGAGAAAAAGAAAACTGTATAAAGCGTATACACATTTTTTAGTGTTTTAGCATAAGGATTTTACAAACAAAAAGAAATATATTAAAGATTTATCTTTTATTTAAGCATAAACACTTTTCCTATTGAACAAATATCATAAAATAAAACATACAAAAATTGTAGAAGTTCCGTTTTGGTATGAGGACATTTTCCAATTGCAGAAATTCCATAAACTAAATTTTAATTTCAAATTGCCCGCCAAATGGTGAATGCAGCCCTTAATGGCTTGACATATACTTGTTTCGCTTTCAGTTCATATAGTGTGCAAGAAGGGAGTTCAAACGGCTCCAATTGGGAACTGGTTCCTCTGGCTCGTAGCGGTTAGCTTTGCTGCGTGTGCTGCCATTAGTTGCACTGTCTCACAATAGATGGCGCCTTTCAAATTAAATACGTTGGATTGAAATATGTAAATTGAAATATTTGTAAAGAATTTCAAATATTTTCAAAGGATATAAGGATTACAAAACTAAATAACATTTACTTTTAATATCTGTGTTATTCCTAAAAAAGGTTCATAACATCCACATTCTAAATTGGACTACAAATTTATAGAATAATTTGAAAATTTCTGGAAAATATTTCAGATCAAGCTATTTGCATATGTAGAAACCAGCTAAGTGTTAACATTGTTTTGATTTGGCGGCATGTGGCGTGCGCAGACTCCGCAAATGTCAGATGGGGCTAACGTCGGCGTCGCTGCCTGCGCCGGCGTCGCTGCCAACGTCGCTGGCTTCAATTTAACCGTTAGCTGAGTTCAGTTTTTTGGCGGCTTTCGTGTGAGGTGGAACGTGACGTAAACACGTTAAGGACGCCATACGGCACACGTTGCGTGCCGTGAATATTACGTTAAAAAAAAAAGAAAACATAAATATAATCGTAATACAATTAAGTGTGAGTCCCATAGCTAAACTTAGACAAAATCAAAGTGAGTCCGAGCTAAGCGAAGGTGAATAACAATGAATAATAAATAAAATAATAATACACGTTCGGCCTCCACGTGGCGAGCTGCAAGAGTGTGTGCGAGTGTGTGTGTGTGTGTGTGTGTGTGTGTGGGCGGTTTGTTGTAGTGTGCATGTGGCATGTGGCATGAAATGGAGGAGCAGAAAAAAGTTTATTACTTGAGGTCCCGCAGGGCGCCTTAATCAAGTCAGAGTCGAAGTAAAAGTAAAAGTAAAAGCAATTTAGCTTTAGTCGGCGCTGTTATTGTTTTTGTCTTAGTGAAATTAACTATTTTTATTAACTCACACACGGAATGCGCCGCAATACATGTGCAGTCGGCTTCGTTTGGGGCTTTGCCTGGTGCAGCCCCTCCGCTGGATTGTGACCTCGTCTGGTCGGCGGTCGCGATTTTAGGGCCTTTTTAGCCCCGCATAATGAGCAACCTACATCGCCGGCTCTGGTCAGGGCACGTGGCGTATGCGCAATATTTTAATTAAATGCTGAAATAACTAGGATGGCAACCACTTGAGATTATGCGCGACTGAAATAACTCGAGTGCCGCTGCTTAAATGTGAAACACTCGAGCATTTTACGAACGTCAACCGAAGCACTTGTCCCTGCGGCGCAGCGAGCCAGAAAGCGACGTCAAGTGGCCGAGACTCAGGCGGATCACATTAATTATACGATTTAATCGCCAGCCGAGCCAGACAGACAGTGAGTATTTGTATCCTTGTTCTGTTCACGTGCTCCGCGCGCACTATAAATCAATAAGCCATTTAAGTTTTTGTTACGAACAAATAGCTCTGTGCCCTGGGCGATATGAATAATGGGGGCCACTCAGTCACGGGGAGTCACGGGAGTTGGAGTGTGCTGGAGGGGGAATGGACTTAAATTTGAATAAAGTCTCTTTAACAGGCGGGAGCTGCATGGGCCACGGCCTGTTGCAGAAATACTATTCTCATATTTTCTTTATTGCAAGAGGATTTGAATTTGAGTGAGAATTTGTTATTAGTTTTGAATTTTTTCATGCAGTGAAACAGATTAAACTTTCAATTTAGCTGAGCTGTAAGCTATGTAATTAAATTATTAAGAATCGAACAGCAAACACTCATCCTTATTTCTTTTCTCAAATAGATATTGTTGAATTTATGAAGTAAAATGTGATAAAAGCTTATCCTTGAGTTTTTTTTATTTCAATTTATTTATTTTCAAAGGAAGAACACAAAATGTATATTATAAAAATTAAGTGTGGTGTGGACACCCTATTTAATACTTGATGATTGATTTTTGTTGAGTTTACCTTTACATTTCACTATGTCTAGATTAAGATTATATCAGAAATGTTCTTTTATTTTATTTAAATGCTGTCAAACATATCGTGCTTAAAATGATGAAGTCTTTTTGTGGTTAGATGACTACATAAATAAATAATTAAAATAAAAAATGAACATAAAAAGTATGTACACATAAATGTCATAAAAGAATCTATCTAAAAAAAACATTCAAATTGATACAAAAAATATATTATTTACTATATCATGGTTTAAACTTGTGTAACTCTAAAAAAGCAACATCCCACATGAAATGTCAAATTTATAGTATGAGAATGTAAGTCGACTTACTGCGAACGCACCAATTCGTAAGCATTATTAAGTTAGTTAGTGAAAGCGGAATATAATTATTATTGCTACATGATGTAACAGGATTCCCTGCGAACATGTTCTTTTGTTTTGGAAACTAATTCATTCCCGCCAATTACCATTTCAATCAAAATGCTAATTTAGGGCATTTTGCCAAACGTGAGCTTGTCCGGTGTTTGCTGTTAGGCTGTCACTCCGTCCCGCGTCCCACCTGACTGCCTACCTACCTGTTCGCCATCCGCGCGTGCTCCTCGTACAGCCCCTCGTACGGCAACACGTCCTTTGTGCGTTTTGGCATATTTAATTATCTGGCAATTCATCAGCGCGTTTTGTTTGTGTTTTGTCTTTAATTTGCAGCTCCCCAGCTGAAATAATGGCGCCCACATGAAGGCACACCAAAGAAAGAAACGTTCTCTGCTGCGATAATAATAAAACTGTAATAAACAATAAAAAACGAAGGGAGCAGAACAAAGCAACTGGGTGAAAGGCACGACACATTACCCAGTGAGGCAGTCGCACTCGCATAAATGGAATGACAATGAAAGCGGACACAGTTGTTGCCCAACACTACACACATGTGGGGCAAGGTGTATTACACACGCCCAACACCCACGTCCCCATCCACACACACACACACACACAGCCACAGCCTGCGGTCGTGTCCGCAGAGGGGCGAGGCTCGTGCCTTAACCAAAAAGGCCAAGGCAACTGAGGCGGTCACAAATGTTGCCGCAAATGTCATGTGTTCGCACTGCAACTAAACTCGTCGCTGGCTGAGTTTTGAAGCACGCCACATTACGTATACGCCCCACATTATGCTAGCCCCACGCCCCACACTGCGTACACGTTAAGTTGCCACAAGAATATTACCAGCAGTCACGTAGCAAAGCAAATGCTGCCTCGTCGTTTTAGTGTATGTGCGTGACTCGCCGTGTGTAACAGTGTGTGTGATGGTGTGCGTGCATGCGTGCGAGTGTGCGAGTGTGTCTGTGTCTGTATGTGTGTGTGTGGGTCGCTTATCAGCCATCATAATAATTGTTGGGGCAATTCCCTGGCACTAAGCTCACGCTACACGAATTCATGTACCGGCGAGTTGGGATATACAAAAATATATCTATGTACATATGCATATGTATTTGTGTTTGTCTGTGTGTGTGTTTGTGTGTGTGGCAGTAAACACGCGACCATTTGGTCAGCCAGCCACATTAACTGTGGCCAGTTGGAATGTTGCCCAAGGCGCTCAGTGCGAGGCATAATTACACACGCATTTGGTGGTCATAAAAAGAACATTTGTGCAGATGCAGAAACAGAAAAAACAAAACGAAAAAAGCAAATAAACAGAAAGAAAGAGAGCATGTGATGGGTGGGAGAGAGAGAGAGAATGAGCGACTGTGAGATATCCTAGAGGCAGAGTTACCCAAATGCATGTTGCCGCCCACCTTCTGCTTTGCCTTCAAGGGGACAACGTCAAAGCAATCCAGTCAGCGTACGAAAGTAATGAAAGATCATGGCAATGGGCATAAGTTATTCTATAAGACTTTTCAATAAGCGGCATAAAAAATCAGCTCAGCAAGTATTGCATCTCATTAATATATAGCTGATCCTTTAAGCCGCTCTGATAATTCTCATAGTAGTACGATGTCTAGATCAGAGCTGCAGCTCACTGATTAGTTCAGTATAAAGCTTTGTGGCTAACACATCTCAATTCAGATATATGAGCGGCGCAGCGCATTCATACACCTTAAAGAGCTATTGTAAAAATAATGTAATTAATAAATAACTTTTTGTATGTTATAGAAGTCACACACTTAAAGCTGGTCAACGAACTGAAATTCGACTTGCATAGCTGTTGAGCTTTAATGGCTTCTTTCTCTGCACTCATTCGTGTATATTACCCTCTTGACTGTCTTTTCTTTTTAACAGGGTATTAGAAAAATATGCGGCGTAATGAAAGTTCAACATTTGTGGGAGTAACAAATGAATTTCATATTGTACTGGGCCTTAAAATTTTACTATCCTGCCTGGCATGTTCTGCTCCACTTTCGCTCTCTGCTGCGTGCAACATTTTTATGAATAGTTGAGGCTCTGAATACATATCTCAGGCAGCCGGGGCACAATTTCTTGGAAATTATAATTTTACGATGCTATTCACTTTATTTCCTTTTTCTTTTTTAATATCTGCATAAATTTAGAGATGAAGTTAAGTCTTTTTTCATAAATATATATAATTCGAAATGGGAATTCAGGGTACAATGGCATTGTGAAAGTGTATGTAGCAGACAGGCGTGACAGACCCCATAAATTATGTATGTATACATATTCTTAATCAGAATGGCGAGCTGAGTCGATTTAGCCACGTGCGTCTGTGTTACTGTCGATCTTTCTCAACAACCATTACAGCTAGTGAATTTAAATTAGAATAATATTTTCGTGCGTGTTTTTTATGATGAATATAAATTAGTAAAAATGTATTTTAATTGCTAGAATATATACAAATATGTGAATAAGAAGGTCCATTTATCATAGAACAAAAGTTATTCAACAATTAATCTTTCAGAGTGAATCATCTTGCAATAAGCAGTGTGCTTTGTATGTCTCAACTACTCACATTATTCAGGGTATCTCCTAGTTGAGCAGTTTCGACTAGAAGAGGCCTACTTGTTGTTGTTAAAATGTTAAATATTTATAAAATTTAATGTTTACTGAGGGCAAATTGAAATGTGTATTCAATTTGCACACTTTACACATGGACAAGAGCTTATTATAAATCAATTTGCGGATTGTTTAAGAGCTCTTGAGCTGTGCAAATTATGACAAACGATTGCTACTTCTAGGCTTAAGCCATAAGCCCTTGTTAACACACAGCATTGAGCACATCGTTAGGGGCTCTTGGGCGGCGGCTATTAAAAGTGCGGGGCCTGCAGTAATCAATAATGATTTATGCTTTAATAGATAGACACATTGCCGATTTCAATTTTGCACGCTGCTTGGCTTTAAAATGAAATTATTGTTGGATGTCTTTAAGCGAGGGCTGTGCGTGTAGCTAAACTAGGACAGCCGGAGGATCGCTGAATTCCCCGTTGGCAAATATCTGCTATAGCGTTGTTTGCGCCTCCTTTTTAATGCACGCAACGGTAACATTTTATGGCAAAGGCAACATCCTTTGACAGTGAACCGTCTCTCTGCCTCTCCTTCTCTCGCATTGTCTGCTTGGCTATTTGAACAGGCAACGGGCCCTCTGGCGCTCAAACAGTAGCCAGCAACGGCATAAAAGTGAATCCATGAGAGAATTGCAGCTGAAAAGTAGACCCGCCTGGGGACTCTAGCGGAGCTGCCGACTCGGATACGGCGACTGCTTTAAAGCATAGTTAAAGGCCCGAACGATGCCATTAAATAACCCAGCAATGAACAATAAACGTGTGTTAAACGGGGCAGTTAAGAGCCTTGCGGCGTGCCGAGGCTTAAATATCCTTGCTGCAATACAATATAGTAAAAGATCTCAAACAAAGCCTTAAGGCAGTTTCTAGTCAAAATCTAGCAAGCCCAACTCTGTTTTAAGTTTATTTATTTTTTAATTGAATCTAAAATTAGATTAGTTAATAAGTGTGCTTAGGACTAGCATATTTCCTGAAAAGTTGAAGTCTTAAAGGTTTTCCTTAATCCAATCGAACAACTCCAATATCCTTCCATTCAGTGCATGGGCGTTGCCTTCAGAGAACTCTGGCGTATGATGGATTATTTTTGAGTGTCCTGCTGGCCATAAACAATTCCATTAAACTGCTGACTGGCTAAGCCCACGCAATTCCGCCAATCAAATTGAATCGCCCTGGCATGCTATTTGACAAGCAAACATGATCCGCATCCATATGGGGTCATCCAGTGCTGGGTCGACTACATCGCTCATGCCGCTATGAAAACAAACGTCGCAGTGGCAATAATATTTGCAAAAGGCCAAATCAAATATGTATGAAGTAAACACGCCGCAGGCGCAGCGCTCCCACACCATGCGGCAGAGCGCGGCGGTCACTCAATCAAATCTATAAAAATGTTTTCATTATACCCTCTAGCCACAAGGCTGTCGACAATGGCGCTGGCTGTGCGCAATTGAATAATATGATATCTTTTTAGAATATAGAGTAAATTTCTCTAAACATACCAGAACGAATGGGGAGAATGTGTAATCGATCTGCCCCTTTATTAATCCCCTTACATTTGACTTAGCTAGGCGATTCTTGGATGTAAAGTATGCCCAGGGTATTTTCGTGTCAATCACATGTTCTGCCAAATATTTATTTATCTTTTTTCGGTAGCTGCGGCTGCCATTGATTTCCTACGGATTTAAATTTTACGGCCATCAAATGAATCGACGATTTTGATGTGTCTGCATTTCTATATTTCTACATTTCCGTCTGCCTATCAATGAGGTTGCATGCATAGAAATTGCATTATCCACAGCAAATCGCAGGCTGGCATTTGAAATCATAATATTCTGCATTTTAGCCACAAACTCTTGCATTAATTATGTGCAGTGCTCAACAATTTTGCAATCTGCACACAATATTGAGGTAACAAAGTATAATTATCACCATCAATATTTGCAGCTAGTTCTCTGACATTTTGCTATTTGCCCAATCATGTTATAATTGGTGCGGAGCTTTGCTCGTTGCCGATTCGGCACGTTCTGCTAATGTCTTCAACGGCTAACGAGGTGTAATTAAATTCTCCGCTCTTCCTGCCTCGATTCTATTTGCAAATTACCCACTAAACAGACTAACAGCCTGACTAACTGACTGCCTGGCTGTTCCCTTCGCAGTCGGCACTGCTACCTCACAGGAAACAGTCTTCGACTGCCGTGTTGACGGAAACGGATGTCAGTCAACGCCAAACCAAGCCCCACACAGCGGTTTTTGTCTCCGCCTTTTGGTTCTGTTCTATTATATTCCACGGCCGAAATGAAGTTCACCTTCTGCGCTTTGTGTTGTTGCTATTGCTCGACTTTCTGTGCCTCATAAATAGGGAATATAAAGCGTTGTCGCTGTCTCTCACATCCTCATCGCTGCGGCTTGGCCGTTGTCCTTGCTGTTTTTGTGCCCTTTTAACGACTGTCAATGTGCTTGTTAGTTGCAGCCTCAATGGAGTTATCTCATTGTGTGTCTGTGGCAGGACCTATTTAATTTCGTGGCTACCTTTATGGCCATTCAGCAGCCAAGCTGCCCAGCCAATGCTTATGACAAAGCAGAAAGTTGGCCCATCATGGAGTGTGGCAAAACATTTGCTTCATTTCCTGGAAAGCCTCAAAAGCAACTCAATTAGATTCGCTCTTCATAGTTCCTATTCAACATCAAACAAGTGAATGCTTTTCTGCAGTCTGTATGGATCTCTTGTGAGTATCTGGTAACGAGGATTAGCTCGTGGCGCACATTAAAAATGAAAAATGACAAGGCCCTCGAAAGCCCCACAAGTCAGCTGAATAAGGGCTCACACCCCACTCCCAGCTCCTCAAAGGTGGGCCATTAATATCTTAATCTGCTTGTAAATGATGGTGGGAATGGAGGGACTTTATCGGACTTTATGCTGGGCATGAGCCTATTTACTTCCTGCGGCTTCTAATTGAGGTTGACCATTAGGCGCACACAGGAAGGAGGTGCACGCACCTCCTGCAAGACAAATGTGGCTTATTATAATTTGGTTTATGTAACTGATGGAAACTAAGAGAGAGAGCATGATTAAAAAGGAATTGCAAGTTAGCAAATACTTGAGAGTCTTAAGACACAAGGAATTTGCTTTGTTTGCCACCTCTGCTTCTACTTCTGCATCTGCTGAGACCGAATGATTTATTATGATTTTGGCTTGACAAAGATAATCTGGGCATAAGGAGGCCTCTGCTTGGATTCGTTCTGCTGTCCTGTAGGCGACGGCTGCCATCGGTTCGAGTCCCGTGATTAGACACAATGCAAACTCGATATTATCGGCACAGTCATCACTCCCTCTGTCCCTCTGCACGCAGATGACAAGGGTGCGCCGTGTCAGAGGCGACAAAGAAGTCAATACGGGGCCAGACAAGCGAAATCTGGCCCAAAGTTTAGACAAAGGTCTCCCCTCCCCGCGACCCTGTGGCCCTTGAACAGCCGCGTGTGTCATTCTGTCTTAATGGCCTGGAAGTAAACGCCACAGAGCGTCCATTTCGCTGCTCAGCCTCGAGTTTCAATCAAAGTTGCAAACTTTTTGTGCCTTTTATGCTCTTTTTTGCCCATTCGCCTCGCCTGAATTTCAATTTCTGTCAAATTAACTTTAAATAAATTCAACGTAAACAAGCAAAAAGTGCAAATGGAAAACTTCCTGTGGAAAAGGCCAATTATTAAATTTTACATTTCGTCTCAAACTTTTAGCCATGGCGAAGTTATACTAATTGTTGTTGGCTGAAATATTGTCCCCATTTTTTTGCTGCACAAATTAAGTAAATGACTTTGCCCACTCAATTTCAATTAAAATTTGTTTGTAATTTTCTCTTACTTCAAGTTTTGATAATGTTTGACTCAATTTACTCTGCAGGTCACGCTTTGTCATCGAGATGAAATTGAATTTCACGCATGTTCCACACACACACACATACACTCACTTACACACATGAGGGCTAAATGCATTTGCATAACTGCAACTTTAAGTGGAAAATTCGTTGGTGCCGCAAAATGGGAAAACACTGCGAATTGCATTTGCAACTTTCAGACACAATTTGCAGTTAGCTTTCATAGTATCTATGTGTGTGTGTGTTTCGCTGTGATTCTCTCACACACAGATCAGCTTGCACACAACGACTCGACAATTTAAATTTTGATTGTGATTGAGAGCTGCCCAGTCAGAAAGTAATTTAGTTTTTCGCTTCCATTATTAAATTAATATGCGTATAAATTGTGTTTAATTACTTTTAATTTCTGTTAGTTTATAAATTGTATTTAATTACTTTTAATTTCTGTTAGTTTATCACAAAGTCAACAAAGAAGAGGCCAAATATGCAAATAGAAATAATTTGTTGAGTAAACATTTCACATTCCACGTTTAAACTGTCAATTTAATGCCATTTATAGTTGCAGGCAACACAAAGAGAATTTAGATGTGTTTTATATGGCAGTTAGTTGTTATAGATATGGGCAGGTTCTCATCTGTCCACTAACCTTTGTGATTTCATAGTAAACTATCCACAAATAGTCTCAAATTTAATTAAATGTTTCGATCCAATAGTTTTCCCTGCCGTGATTCCTTTGAGAGCCAATTAGCTGTGTCCCGATTACTCCCAACTATCCCTTGCCCTTATCCTATGCCTATCTTTGTTTATTGGCCATGCTCTGTGAGCGTCGAACGGAAAACGTTTAATGGACACACACTCTAAAAATGTTGCAAGCTCACGCAAGCAAACTCGTCCAGGAAAGCAGCTACCCCAAATGGCAGGCGATTTATGTCAGGGTCACAAAAGCGTCTAAGCTTAGCTTCTCTATCTTTCACCCTCTCTCTCTGTCTCTCTCTAGCTCTCTCTCACGCTCTGAGTGGTTGTGTGGGAGCATGGTTGTGAGCCGACTTATTGCCATGCTTACCATTAGTTAAGCACTTAAGCCAATTTTTTCAATCATTGCGGCTTCCCCGAATCGGGAGGCTCTCCAAATACCAATTTGAATATGCTTCGAGTGGCATTTGGGCCAGTTCCCCGATGGGCAGTTGCCTGTCGAGCGTGAACTATTGTGCGGGTGTCAAATTGGAGTTGGATACAGCCAGCAGGTAACCGCCAACCCACCAAACCACCAGCCGTGCAACTGCAACACTGATATGCTGCATTTGTGGTTGCCTCGGAGCACGCGCTCTGTTCGCTCTGCTGTCTGCTCTTCTGCTGTAGCCTTAGCTGTGGCTGTGGCTGTCAACATAAATCAACAATGCGACATGTGGGCAGCTGGCAAATCCGCGATTTTAACCTCTAAACATTCCAATTACCACCCGACAACGACCATGCCCACATCCACGCCCACTTGCAGTGCGATAATCAAATTTGCTGCGGGCCGCACTAATTGCTGTGAATATGGTGCAGGCCGAACGATGAGGGCTTTCCATGTAATGGAATATTGGAGAATCTAAAATGCAATTTGACTCTCAGTGCGTGTGAGCTTAAAGGGAATTAGGTGAATATTCAAATATTCAAAGTCAGGTTAAAATATTTAAATATTTTTCTTTGAGTTGGTTTCGCTTAAGCTGCGACACTTTGTGTTCCATTCTCCTTCGAAAGGAATTGCAAATGCATTTAACCTCTTCCACTTTAGGGCTTAGCCAGGCCAATACCCATTTGCACTTGAGAGGCGCTCAAGAATCAACGTTCATCCTGGTATAGTGCCACTCAAATGGAAGAAGACAAGATAAGAAAGGCTAAGACTGCACTCAATAGTTACTCAGGGCTTGGCTGGCAGCGAGGGCAGAAATGGTAAGCAGCTTAAGATATTTGCCTGCTGCCTGTGCTTGCTGCCAAAGCAGAGCTGCCCTCGCTCTCTAGTTCCTAGTCTCGTCCTGTTGCGTGCAGCTGCTGGCTGAGCTAATTAAAAACTTAATGATGTGACAAAATGGCTGGAAGGGCTGCAGAATGGACAGCTAATCTTTAGCTATTGACACCAATAGCTGTGTGTCTCTGTGTGACTGTGTGTTGGTTGTCTGTTGTGCGATGTTCGATGACACTCGACCGCAATTCGCCAACTCACAAAGCAACAGCAACAAGAGTCCCCTTCTAAGCTCTGAGTGTGTTTGCCACTCAATGAGCCACGCTGACTGCCACTGGCACCGTCACTTGTGGAGCACCCTTCCCTTGCTGCCCTCTGTCTCCGTTGTCGTCAGCATGTGCCCTGAGGCTCCGGTGTTCACACGGTTCACTGGCCAAACGAGGCTGCTCACTTTTCGTTGCTCGAACTACAAAGCGGATTCGCAGGAAAAGTCAGTCTCATGATGTCAACTCCAGGACAGCTGGGACAGGCTAGCAGACAAAGGTAACTCCATATTGTGGTGTCTCCCGGTTGGCTGCCTGGTCAGTGCACAATTCATCTAATTGCGTGGTTATCCTGTTGCTCCAGTCCGTTGCCCAGCTTAATTAATGAATCGGGCTCACTTTACAGTTTTATCGTGTTGTTAACAACGCAAGTGGACGGAGAAGTCTTGGCAGGAGAATGGGGGAGCTCAGAGAGAATTCTCTAGGCAACTCGCCTGGCACGCGAAGATGCTCGTAATGAATTGCCCAGCTCCACAATTCATAATGAATTGCCCAGCCCCAAGCTTAAGTTACGTGCTCCCAGCTGCGGTTTGCAACTAATTGACACAATACACAAAATGGAATCGGCCTAGTTAAGAATCAGGATGGCAATGGGGAATTAGGGTCTTCTAATTAATTAAATTATGCTTGCAAACACTTTGCTCCCGTTCGGATGTTCTTATTTCCACGTGGAATTTTAAAAGGCTTTTTTCATTAACTCTAAGTGTTTGTGCACCACAGAAGCCCTGTGAAACGGGGACAATGGCCTCGCACACAATGCTGAGTAAGGAATCGATTTTAAATTAAAACTTAATACGACTGAAAGCAGACTGTGGCAGGATACTAAAAGGACATTCACGCTGCTTAAAGTGGATTACTGAGATTAAAGGGACAATGAACAGCGAAAGAGCAAAGATATATCGAAAGTATATAGGTTAAGATCTTGTTACACACATTAAGATGTCGATTCATATTAGATTTTCTGTAATTTGTGTCTCTCTGAACAATTTGTTGGCATCGATAAAATGTTGATATTGGCATCAACTTAATTTATATATTCATTGGAGCAACAACGCAAATTGCAGTTGAAGGTTTCCGTCGCCATCTAAATTTTTAAACAATTCCATGAATATCAAAACAGCAATCAGCACATTCAAAGTGCCACGCCCACAACGTCCTGCCCACTCCGTCCCAAAGCGAATTTGTCTATTAAATTCGACTGTCTTTTCTCTCTGTGTGAAAGTTCCCTAAAGAAACTCAATTTCAAATTGAGTCTCTGAGACTGTGAGCATGACCGAATGACAGATTGAAGATCTGAGGCAGGAGTTCCAATTCAAGTTGTTTATGTGTGTGTGTGTGTGTGTGTGTGTGAGGCCACAAGGGTCGCACAGAGGTGAGAAACCAGACAAGTTGCCCAGGGGCTGCGCTTGCCTCACAATTTCTTCAATAATTCAAAAAGTTGAAGCCAGAATGAAAATGAAAAGTTTTTGAGACCAAAACAGATGAAGTATACGCCCAGATACTCACACACACATGCGTACACACACTTACACACAAGCGACACTGAGACGGAGCAACACGATAATTAATTTGATGGAGTCACCTCATTGGAAGAACTCAGTGGGAAATTAAAAATGACAGCAAGAAAACTTAAGCTAATTAAAGCGCTTATCACAAATACCCTGTGTGTGTGTATGTGTGTGTGTCAGAAGAGAAGCAAATTATAATTGTACAATTTTGAATTTATGTCAGAGCTCTCAAGTGCGTGTTAAAGGCTCAACGAAAAGTTACTGAGCAGAGAGGCGCAGTTCGGGGCTGTGGCTCCGAATGTGGATGCGGGTGTTTCTTTGTGTGTGTTCTTGTTTCTGTTTATCCTTGTGTCCCCAGTCACTCGATGCCACCTACTGCGCCTCGTCTCTGTTTTCCCAATGCAAATATTTACACTTTATGGGCATCTTTTACACAGCCCTTCCCTTCGCACCTGTCTGTGCTGTCTGTGTGTTTGTCAAGTTGTGAGCGGCTTTGTCTTTGGCGTGTCGAGCGTTGGATTTGCACATCTAATTATGTTAATCGCCTCACGTGTGCCTCAAAGCACAAATATTGTGCTTCAAAATTATGGCGAGGTATTTGAAGTGGAAGTGAGATAATGTTTGAAGGGACACCCAGAGGGGCAAAGTGAAACAGGGGCGAGGTGCACAGATAATGAAAGTCAACTGAACGCAAAGAACAGCGCTGATTGAATTGGGGAAAATATTATTATTAGTTACACCTTCCTATTGGGCAGAGTGTAAAAACTATAAAATATGTCTTGCAGCAACGTGCCTCGTTTCCACGTTGAGTATGTGGAGCGGAGCAACTGCATAGTCTTTGATAAAGGAAACGAGTTTCACATTGTTTTGGGTAGGAATTTAGGATAAGCCTTGCTCCACTTTGGGCTGCCTGTTGTATCAGAATTCGGCTGCTAAAAGTCAGGCGGGATGGAAATTCCAATTTATGCTTTGGCCGTAAACGTAAGCCGCATTTTATAGCATGCAGCAGCCACAATGTTGCACAAAGGCGTTGAAGTGTGAGGAAGCTGCTTAGATCGACTACAGCTATTTGTGTTCCTCTCGGCAGTAAAGCAATAAATTAGGTGGCAAAAGCTGAAACATACTCTCGAAATCCATTTGCATTTCAATGAAATAACCGACTACGCAATATGCGTGTAAAACTTGCAATTTATTTGAGAAAGAATGCAATAAATGAAGTATATGCGGATCCCCTATTTAATTAAATTGTTTAGTAATCAATCAAGACACCCAGCCATGCGTCGCGGAGATGTAATTCGATCTGTCCGCAACAATCCGCAATCGTCTCGGCTTTACGACGATTGTCGACTGCGTCATCCATTCGTATTGAGTCTTCTGGGTCGAGGCGCAATGCGCCAATAATTTCTCATTATTTTTTCAGTAAGCTGATTTACAGCAGAGCAAGAGGAGACGAAAGCTGTCAGTTGGTATTATCCTGGCCAAGTTCTCTCAGTTTAAAGAGCAGCCTCTGCCTGGCATGGTTGATACCTACCTCCACGCCCCTTATTGGCATATGCTGGCCCTGCCCGATGTGCGCCAAGGGGCGGTTGCGGTTTGCTGTCGCAGTTGCTCATCAAACAAAGTGCATTTTGTCGTTCAGCATGACGCAAGTGAAGGCAACAAGAGCATCAACCACTGCAGCAGAAATGAAGAGCAAACTACAGAAGTTCATTTTACTTGTTATTCTGCGTTTCTCCCGCTTTCCCATGGCAAATTTCTTTTAATTTGAGCCAGCGAAGCGGCACCAATGATTCTTTCTCGCTTTATTTTTTTCGAATACTTTAACTTATTTACAAAGTACGCAAAACACCGCAAAGTATGCAACGGGAGCAGCAACTATTCAGAGTTGTAAGCTCTGCTCTGGACCTAAAGCGGTTCATGGAGTCGCGAGTCGTGCGAGAGAGAAAGAGAGAGAGAGAGAGAGGAGAGCTCAATACTTTTGGTTCTTCGAGGAAACTTTTGGCTTTTCTTTTTCTTTTCTTTTGCTTTTAGTTCTACTTTTCTATTTGGCGCTCACAAACTTCGTGTATTTGGCAAACTACAAGCTGAGGAAAGGGTGAAGGAGAAATGGAACACAAAATAGCGGAGTGGATGTTGGTAAAGTTTTGTGCCTTTGTGCAAATATTTTGCACGGAAATTGCATTTGCGGTGCCGTTTGCAACAGTTTTAGTAGCTGCAACTACTACAACACTAACACCAACAACAGGAGTGACGGTGATGATGAGGAAGGAGGCATAGCTGGCGGCTGTAGATGATGACGATGGCGTGATAATTAAAATTGCGAGAAAGTTGTGTAATAGAGTCGCAGTAGAATGCACAGCGGCCTGCAACGAGGAACTGCGCCAAATTGCAATGAATGAATAATTAGTTGATGGCATGGGAGAGGGGTGAATGATGGCTGGATGAGACAATGGCACAGTTTCTGGGACGCATTCAAATGACGTCTGATGGTTTGATTAATGAAGGACAAAGCAAAGAGACAAAACTCAAAGTAATTGATTTACTCAGTTCTCTAGATTTGGTTTCCTTCACATTCCGAGAGTGTTCAGTCTGAGTGCATTAGTGGAGAAAGACAGAGAGTGAAAGTATATGATTTGGGGTACACAATAGGAATGCAATTTCAATTTAGGGGCTCTTGGATGCATAAACAGCAGGAAAAACAAGTTGGAAGCAGTTAAGCTTCCAGTTAAGTCATTCCGAAACACAATTCAATTTGTGTTAATGCCAACTGCAGGAATAATTAAAGCGCGCTTGGCAGAATTAATGAACTCTATAAAGTCTTACCAGCACAGTAAAATATGGAAAACGTGACAGACAAGAAATGCAATGAAATTATAAAATGCTTGAGGAGCGACGCAAAGTTGTCGCCACTTAACGGAAAGTTTCCTTAAACAGGACGAAGCAGGCGATCCACGCAACGACTTGCCAAAGTTTTTCAATAAGCAGCAATGCCAAAAACAAGGCTCAACATGTGTTCCAGACCGACCTGGCCATGAAGGCGCATTCGAGGGCAAAGCAGGAACTACAGAACTGTAAAAATATGATGGAGCCAGTGAAAGCTTTCAGCAAGGAAAGCAGGAGGGGAGAGGCAGGCAGAGCCGTAGCTGAGAAAATATGGAAGCCAAGGCCAGGGAGCATATAATTTATGATAAGCCAATAAAAATAATTAAAATACATTAAAGGCAGGCAGCGCCAACAGCCAACAGCCAACAGCTAACGAAAGTGCCAGCCACACATCTGGACGTCCATATGTGAGTGAGGGTACAACGAACCCGGTTGGAGTTCTTTCATCGATTGCTGTGAGGTAAATCGAACTGGAGGAGGCACGAGAATATTAAAGTAATGGCACGCAATAAAAGGCGAGGCATCAAAAACGACGCGGGAATGTCAAAGTTGAGCCGCACGCCTCAAGACATTCTGATTGCGGCTACTGCTGTGTGAAAGGTATGAAACATACAAACGATATAAATAAAGCAGGGCGGAGAGTAATGTCAACATTTGGAGGTGACATTCGGTGGGCTACGACGAGACCAAATATGACTAAGTGATTGCTCTTTGATGATTGTTGTTCGAATCGAGATAAGATGACAAAAGACTGAGATTTGCGTGCTTGAGTCAGTCATACGCTGCGTATGCGTAATGTGGACGGAGGCAGCGATAAAGTGACAAATTGCACACGTATTTCACATTTCCTTAAGTTGTTTGTGACATGTCCCATTTGCACATCTAATGGACTGTTTTCATGTCAATTTGGACTTGATGTACTCACTAAGAAGGAGGGAGTAGTCATGTGGAGACACCTTTCTTTGTAGGATTATTGTTTTAACTGTGGGGCATTTAAATTTAAGTTCACTGCTAGCTAAGCGTCATGAAAGTTTGCTGCGCTGTTGCACTAAGAAACTTTACTCAATTCAACATCTTTCAGCATCTTTATAAAGTTTTCTTCATCCGCTAGCCACACATTTATCTCCTAGTTGAACTCTTAAACATTTCAAACTCCTAAGCCCCAGCTGCTTGGCCATTTAAAGTTAAGCGCGTGAAATTTCACAGCTATGGCTTCGGCTTCGGCCTGTTAGGCTGAGATATTTTCCGCTTGACGGCTCTACTTAATTTAACACGCTTTTTAACTTAATTCAAATGTATTGAATTTTGTCATTCAACAATTTAATTATTGATTCAGTATCTGTTCATTTAGTTTTTTGTTATATTTTTTACTAATTTAAAACAAAACCCTAAATCAACCGCTGAGCGATCAATTTGGAGCTGAAAACATAATACTTTTGCCACATCATCACAAATGCAGCGAATTAATGAATTTCATTAAATTTCAATTTGCTGCTCTTTTGTGGCTTGCAACGGGCGGTGGCAACAGCAACGTGGTAGGAGAACAATTTATTATGTGTCTGCTTTGCATAGCGCTGCAAAAATAACAAAGAGCGACAACAACAACAGAAGGAAGAGCCAAATGTGAGCGACAACAGCAGCAATATTTGTATTTCATTATGTACTTCACGAAGAGGAAGAGCGACAAGGCAGGGGAAGTGGGGCAACAATAACGATAATCATAATAACAATAACAATAAACGGTACGAGGCATCGTTAGTGACTGTGAGGGAGACGACGGGAGCACTTAGTGCATGATTGACACTTTTGCATGCTGGTGGTTTGCTGGTCAGTGTCCTCTCTGAACGGGGTCAAACGAGCACGTGTGTCCAGTGTGTATAGGCAAATGAGTGCGAGACCCACTGTGGCTGGCGTTGCAATTCAAGCTACAGATGGTGATATGGGCATCCCTTCCCAACCAACCTGGACAGGAGCTGCACTGAGTGTCTGTCAGCCTTGGCTGACTCTGCACTTTGCCCTGTGTATCCTAGGACAGCTAGGAAAACAGCAGCGACAACAGAATGCGGTTTTATTTGCAAGCCAAACAGAAGTTCCAAATTGCACTGGGAACAGAGAGATGCCAAAAAGTGGTTGGTGGAAGCATGAGAAGAAAATTGCGAGCGTGTGTAAGGTTCAAGTTCTTAGCCACAATCCGAACAAAGTGCGGTACGTGCAGCTTGGTAGAGTTTGATTAAAAGCTGTGGCAGTCTACTTTACATGAGTTGCCGCCGCTGAGAGTCACATACAATAGTCCAAAGCCATTTGCTTGTACAAAACAATTCGAATTTGCCAGCAAGCCAAAATTATTTAGGTGAGTGTCAAACAGGTGAGAGAGATTAAATTTCACTGAAGTGAAACGCGATCACGTAGAATAAATACTCTGTAAAAAAAGAATAGATAAAACGAGTTGTTTATATATTCTGTATTATTATCAGACCAAGCGCAGCTGCTAAGTAAAAGCGTTTTGTTTCTCAGATTTGCAATCCTTTTTGAGAGCCAGCAAACTGATAGAGATCCAAGCCACAAATCAATAGCAGCAAAACTCAAACCAATTAGTTGAATTGCAAGATAATTGACTATAACTCATAAACATGTTCTATATCAATTAAGAGATATAAGACAATTTACAAAGCAAGCGACGACTAATTTACTTAAATTTTCTTTGGCAAATTCAACTAAACCTTTTTTGTATAACTGTATGTTTTGCTGTTAGCTCTCTATCTGAATGCTAGCCTTTACCAAAATTAGATTCTAAAGCATCACGTATACGCACCGCATGCAGATATCCTCGTCTGCGGCTGGCACATAAATCAAAACTCATAAATTTTATTATGCTCCTTTTTTTACTGTACGGAGTGGAGGAGTGAGGAGCCCCAAGTCGGAGGAGCTGAAAAACAAGTTCACAGACAGCTACTCCATAGGGGATAAACACATTCGCATATTTCAAACGCTTTTAACAGCGCATTTTATTAACTCTACTTAGGCTGTGTCGTTGGATTCTGTCAGGAGTATTTTGAATTATTAATGAGTGTGGGGATAAATGCTTGATATAAATGCTGAATTTGGTGGAAATCAACAAGCATTAGTTCTTTTAGTTGCAGATCAGAAAATAAATTGAGCTGAGCGAAATCGCACCCAGTCAATTAGCAGCAACAGCAGCCAAGTGGCCAATCCAATAAATTGGTAGCCTGCACTTGTTCTGCACTTGCCCCGAGCTGAGGGACATCAAACATGCATTCCCCAGTACAAACTTTCCGGATATGCAACACTTATTGTGGGCTGAAGGGGGAAGGAATGGGGCTGTGGCTTGCTGTCGGTTGTTGCGTTGGATGCCCTGTCGCCCGTTGGCGGCTTCCTGCGGCTGAGGTGAATTTAATGCAATTTAAATGGGACTTTCCTGCTTTCATTTATTGAATACGCATTCCAGCACACACAAAGGGAGCCGCCTGTCGGGCTGCAGCTGTAAATTTTCATATTTGTCACATAATTGGAGCAAGGACTTTCTCTGGCTGCAACAGCAGGACATGCCTTCAATTTGTACAAAACTCAAATGGAACAATGTGTGGCAGATAGTTGGGCGTGTCCTCAAGGGGTACTGGACTTTGCTGGCCCTGCAGCTGACAGCATGAAATCTGCAAGGAAAACAGTCATAACTCCCTGTCACTTGCCACACTTGACTTGTTGGTGGACCGATGCTCTTCCCTCTCCTTCACATTCACGCAGTCTCCAACCCAAATAGCAAATAGTATTATAACATGTATAATCCACTTGCTTTGCTCTGTTTGATGTGTAATGTTTACTCTGCTTAAATAGCCTTTGCCTCCCTCAGTGATAATATTCCAAATTATGTTTACCAAGTATTTCGCCTTCTCGCCTAATGCATTAAGTCAGTCTCCCAGCCGTGCCTGCAAAGAAAAACCAGAGAAAAGTCAAGAAATGTGTTTTAGGCAGGGTTCGCTTTTGAGTCGAAAAGTTGAAAAATATTTAAATGAAAAAACAGATTGTCGTGAGGTTTGTTGTTTGAATAATAAAAGCATTTTGGGGTGGGTCATAAAACGCGCCCTGGGTGGCTTGTTGGGCTCAAACATGTTCGATATCGCAGGTTGCAAATTGAGAATTTAATAACTGCCCCCAAAAGCATTTCATACTATCATGGAAAATCAAACAAAATTTGTGAAAATATTTAGTGTTATGTCTGCCATGTGCAATATATAAATACTTGGATTCCGATGACTGTGAACACACAGTTGGTATATTGAAGGGGATTTCTGTTTTCTCTTTTGTCGTTGCTCAAATTAAATTGCCCATTCCAGATACAACTCTTTATGATTATTTTGCAGCTACGTAAACATTTACCTGGTGAATTTTTAATTTAAGGCTTTTGTGTGCTAGTGTGTGTGAGAAGTGGAACAACATCAGGTGGAGTCCGAATAAACTCAGGTTCGGAGCTCAGAGGGTGTTCAAAGCATTTCAGTGGCTCGTTCTGTGTTTACTTTCGCTTTTTATTAATTTTCTCATGCAGGCGCAGAACTTTCTGTCCCCTGCGAATCGTTTTATCGGTGAGAGGATCTGTTGACATTTCTGGCTTAAAGCGAACCCTTTTGGCACTCACTGTATCCCAGTCTCAGTCCCACCTTCTTTGCAAATAAATTCAATTCACCCGGTTGACATAGTGTAAACTCTGGGTTTTCAAGCTCCCTTTTGTTTGGGTGCACTTCGCTTCTGGAATCTGATTATGGAGTGCCTCGATTTGCATTCAAATATCCACATCCCACTGGTCTGGCGGTTCGTCAAGGTGAATTCATTGCCAAGTAAATAAGGTAAAATTTGATTTCCTCCGCCTGAACCACTCAACTGAACAAAAGTCGGACAGTTTCCATTGCGATTCGCTTTGCGCGCATTGGCCGTAAACAATCCGAAATAGCAACAATTTAATTGAAAATTAATGGCACATTTTCGCCATCTGCTTTTCGTATTAACTAAAGACTTTGCCTCCTCGCATAAATAAGGTAAATAATTAGGTGGCCATTGACTGTGGAAACTTTGAGTACAGCAGGGTTAGTCACGTTAGGCAAATTGCAAAGACGTCGAGCTGCGCACTTAAATTTGTCGGCCACAGTGAAAACAAATTTGTGCAAAATGTTTTCGGAATAAAGGCATTTCGTTTATTAGAAGTGGGTCATATCGCATGCTTAAATACAAATGTTGATGGGAATATTTACTAACAGCTGGAAATTAACTATTCCATTCATTTCAAGTTTGCTTGCAGAATGCCAAATTCAAAAGAAATGAGCTGTAAACAACAGTGAAATTTGAACAAAATTCCAGAAAGAGAAAGCAAACAAAGAAGCGAACGGACAGAAAATAACAATGGAAAGGAATTCAATTGAAACAAAGGCAGGGCAATAAAAAACACACAAATTTAAATAATTATTCGACACAAAATTCATTACCTTTAAAGACAAGGCTGTGTTTTATGTCTCCATCTGCGACAGTTGTCTTGAATTAGGTGCGAATGGCACAGTTGATTGTTGCTGTTCGTCTGTTATCCTCTGAGATATCAGAGAGAGTCAACTAAGCCCAACAATATCTCGTAGACTGCATTGCAATGACAAGATAAATGTTGCGCAAGGAGGTGGACAGTAACATTTTAGATATTTATCTTGCTGCTGCTTCGTGTATTTGTCTTGTCTTGGCATATCTCAGGACTTAGCACATCCTCTCAAGTAAGCTGGCAATATTCGAGGCAACAACGGAAGCAATTCACACAATGCAAATTTGTGAGTCAAGTTGAGCACTTCCTTCAGCTCCTATCCCCTGCCTTGCCATCGCAGCTGAACTTCCTTTCAATTAAAGAGAAAATATGAGCAGGCGGTTGGTAATTCCACCTCAGCCCTTTCATCGTTTTGCTTACACGCAAAGTCTATTAAGGATGATTTATTCGAAACATATTTCTACCTTGGCTGTTCAGGATAAACTTTTTACAAGCACAGAATAAATTTGAAGAAACGGAATACAAATCACAAACTGTGCGAAAATGCAACAAAGTCTATTTAATGAAATCTCATTTCTATTCTAGGGAAACGTTTTTCTTTTTGTTATGTCGTTTACACTGCTTTGCATATTCCATTTTTCATGGGCATCGGACACTTTTGAGGTCTCCATTCTATTCATCTATTCATCTCCGCTTTGAGGTCTCCATTCATACAGCTAATTTTTCATTTTTAATGAGCTTTTTTCGTGCCGCCCATTATTCTAGGCTCTCCTGCTCACCTGAATCTTAAGCGGGCTCTGTGATGATTATCTACCTCTCTCTCTCTGAGCACGTAGTCAATGCCGAGCAGTCTATCAAAATGGCACGCGGCTTTAAATTGTGCAACTCCGTTAGTCGCCTTATTAATGACAGCAATTTAAGTGCTCATTATTCTCTGTGCCCGCCCAGCACTTTGCACTGCTTCGTCTTGCCAGCAGCGCCCTGCGGAAATGATGTTGTCACCAAGTCAAATCGCTTTATATCCGCTTCGGGCGAAATGACTTGGACAGGATTCACCTTCGACTACATTTCTTCTGCACCTGCACAATGTTGGCTTTGGCTTTGCTTTGTTTCATTCCCTTTCAGCTTTTCGTTCACTCTCGACTCTGGTCCACGATGCTCTCGGCAAGTTTCAATTATAAACACTCTGAAATTGGCTTAGTGCGCTGCGCTTTATGGCCAGGACGTGCGTGGGATTGGCAACAAACGGAAGTTGGCTGCAATCAGTTGCCGAGAGCCAAGAGTGTGGACCGAGAGAGGGAGCCCGGGGCTTCTATAATAGAATCGACGGTCTCGTTAGTGGAAGTTGAAGTGTGGAGCAATCAAGTTGCATTTCTTGTGTGTGATGCATGAGTAAGCAGAAACTTGATGAGAAATATAAGGGATTAGTGCAAGTGTATTGGGGAAAGTCTTCAAAATAAGTATGCCAAGTTGTAATACACTAATTATATCAATAAATTAAATTCCCAATTTTTTGTATAAGCTAAGAAAGAAACGGACACATAATAAATAATTACATTTTTTCTACCAATTAAAGTGTTATAATTGTGAAGCCACTAAAGGTAAGAAAAATATTAAAGCTTATTGACAAAAAGTTTGGTTCATAAAAAGAATTGGACTGTGGTCGATGAAGCCACAAACCCGAAGGTAGCTCAAGGGGCAAATGGCAAATGAAAAAGGCAAGCCACAAGTAAAATATATTTGGCAGCAACAGCAACAGGGCAAAGAAACTCTCGCACGGAGAGGACAACACTCATATCCCTAGTTGACCGTAAAAAGTTTAAATGCGCTGAAGTGGCAGCTGCAACAAAGCAAAAAACACAACACAGGCATAAACAAACAATGCCAAAACTGAAACACAACAAATTGTAAAAAAGCTGCAAAACTTTTGTAATTGGGCAGTGGGAACTGAAAGTCTACGCCGAGAAAGGGACAGGCGAGAGGGAAAAGTCAAAATGAAAAATTGTTGCAGCTTGCTTGTGTTTTGGTTCCTGTCTTGTACCCACATGCAGCAGTAAGAGCAAACTAGCTGAGCTATCAACAGCCAGAACGGACAGTCACACACACCCAAACACACACACACATATACTAGCACAGTCACACACAAGTAAAAGCTTCAGCCAAAAAAGTCATCAAGTGTTGTATGTGCAGCTTAAAGTGTAGATTTTTGGCTTCATCACACACCAATTTATGCTTTGCTCCGCAATTCCGACCTCTTCTTCTCTCTTCCCCTTAAGACTAGCCACACGGACCATATCATTATTCATTTCTGGTTGAGCAAAATTAATGAGCTCGGCTGGGATGGAGTAAGGGTCAGGGGATTAAGCAGCTGCTCCTGTGGCTTGCTTGAAGTGGTCTGGTCAAATGAACTTGTTGGAGATTGTCCGGTTAGTTGACTCTGCAAACATAAAGTCGAGCAAACGGACATTGCCATACAGATCCAAATGCAAAATATGTGTGGACTTGGTATAATTTGTGTGGCTTGCCAGTAATATGCACAAATTGCAGTCGAGCAGAGTGAGAGGAAGGACAATGAGATATCATTGGAGGTCATAACAGACTATCAATGTCAGATAAACGAAGAGAGTGAGAAATACGATTGTTACTTCCTCCTTTAAGGAAAGGGGAGGTAAACAAGGAATAAGAAAGGGTCAGCTTGATTGAAACGATTCTGAGAAAATCGATAAGCAGCAATAAAAATGGGCCACAAGTGAGCAACAGCAACTCTTTGATACTCTGTGAGGAAAAAAGAGATATGTCGAATTAAAATGTGGATGCTGAATATTTTCTCTATTTTGTGTCAGTTTCTATATGATCCAGAGCTTGTTGGCTTGACGAATCATTGAACATGCAATTCAATCAGACAGGCTCTATAGAAGGGCCTTTAAGCCAACATGTTGCCCAATTTGTATGCACTTTCCATTGGGAAGGCTTAAAAGCAAAAACGAAATCGCCTGCAACAAAATGAATCAAAGGTGGGCGAAGTGCCAAAGGGCTCAGTTGTGGGTCCGCACGCACTGTGCACTGTGGACTATACACAGCTATAGGCAGTCAGTCAGTGTGTCTTTGTTGTCACTGGCACGCACAATTAGGCGACTGAAAACTCATCAAACAAAACGCTGAGCGACGGGGAAAGCGGAAAATTGCAATAGGCGCGTTCCCACGCACAGGAAGCAAGCATGAGTCAGCACTGCGAATACGTAATTTCCGGTGCCCTTTTCAGTCACTAACCATGCTCTGTAAGCTACTTGATCGACACTGAATGAAAGGCACTATGTTTAAGCTGAACTGAATGGACAGAAACACTGAGATACGCTGAAAGCCCTCAAGGAATACGAACGGACGGTGCTGTTGCATCGTGCATAAACACAGAAACAAAAACTTTACTAAATCATAAGTCGCTGCGAGAAATTGAATTTCATACACAGTCGCGTGAGGGATCCTTTTCGCGAAGTGCATCACACACGAATGCTCATACTGACATGCATTGCACGAGTATTACACACTCATCCGAGAAACACTTCCCCATGTCAGGGCACCCCAAAAGTGAGACTCATTTACAACAACGAAACACGCTATTTGGCACGCCATCTATTTTTCATGGTGGGGCAGTGGAGGGAGTTGACTCGAGTTTTCGTCTAATGCGCGAGCAGCTGCTGCTTATCGGAACACATCATACATACGTAATTCCCTCCCTTTTCATCTGCTTCACTTCTCTTTCATTCCATGGTCGGCTCTTTTTTCCCTCTGTTTGCTTGTTGATGTTGCAGCAGACACAACAGTAAAGCACAACTGAAAAACATCTCCAGACCCTATGTTGCTGCTGCTTTTTTACAGTGTAAAACAAACATTTAATTTATTTTCTTTCGTTTTCTGCCTGGAAAATTGCAACAACTTTGACACCATTGTAAGCTTCAAAAAAACATGTAAAAGTGCTGGAAAAGTCATGAGAACATTGCCCACTAGCATTCTAGTGCTCTATTAATAGCTTCGTGGCGGTCGCCTTTAGCTTCGCATTTATGTAGATTTATAATATGTATAGAATCTGAATCTTAAAATGTGAGTTTGTCTTCAGTTTGCAAATTTCGTAGGCAGCTGTAATAAATGTAAATATTTGGTAATCAAAGAATAAATTACGTAACATATGAGATATTGTTCACTAGGATAGACCGAACTTTTTTATGGGACACTTAAATTGATTTAGCGACCTCTTCTTTGTGTCTGCTAACTAAATTTTGTATACACACTGTTATAATACCAAGAAGTGTCTGCTCAAGTAGTTGAGAAAACTTTGTGGATCGATCAAACACAAACAAAAATAATCGTAAATTAGTGACGCCAAAGAGGCAGACGAAGGCGAGGAGACGGCGATTAACTTATGCAACACGTGCTAAGTTTTTATTGAATTGGACACGAGGGACAACCAGACAAAAGAAGAACTAAAGCAGAAGCAACAACTAAGCTCAAAACTATTAACAAAGCAAACAACACAAACAAAGTCAAACAAAGGTCCGCAGAAACTGTAGCATGCCACAAGGCACAGTCACACACACAGGCACATATAGAGAGAGGGAGACACTTGAATGCGTGTGAGACAAAAGGAAATACAAACAATAAAGAATACAGTCGGCAACAGTTGAGAATGCTCGACTCAATGATACTCTATCAAACTTCCATCACAAATTTCTAATGTAAGCTAATATACTAAGTTCATCAGCTCCTTCGCTTGAGTGGCTAGGTTTTCCTTTTCATGCAGCAACACACGTTAGTCTTTAAATGACCAAGATTTTGTTGAATGTCGTTAGATTGTTGTCCCATCCATTTGTTGCGGGCGCAATGTAAAGCCATATTTCTTATTCAGCTCCATCTCCGTCTCCATTGGCGTCTCTGGTCGAAGCATGTCAATTGCATCATTAATAATGGCATTTGCCATTGTTCTACTCCAGACACGGTCCAGCTGGCTGGCCATACATTAGGATACGTGAGCAAGTCTGAGTGCCGACTGTTGAGTAATGGTTCACACATACGCCAAGAGCCTTGCAGACAATGAACTCCAAGTGAGTCAAGTGGAGAAGGAGCAGAAGCCAAACGCAGTCAGCTGCCCGACTGGCACAACTTTGGTTGAGCCCATTCTCCTTTTAGTGCTCAAAATGGAACGTGATCTGCATTGCAAATCAATTCAACTCAACTCAACAAATTCCGTCTCAGCCCTACTGCCTATTGCTCAGCTGTGCACCTTCCGATTGACCTTCTCACGACGCAATTTTTCAATTTGCTGCAAGTTAATTGATTTGTGGACAGCGCGTCGCATCATAAACGCCGTAAAGCACTTCTAATGCGCAATTTAACAAATTAGCAGCTCCACAGTGACTGCCGACAGTCTGCTGACGACGCGCTGCTATTGCAGGTAGTCGGCCACAGTTGGGGAAAAAATAAAAAGATTTATGGGCCGCCTCTCAAGCGTACTATATTCTCTCGTTAATATCAGAAATTTACGCATTATGTTGCCAGCAACACATGTCCCTCCCTTGCCCTCTGACTCCTCTAACGGAACCTGTTCGGTACAGGCGAAGCCCATAAATATGTTGATGTTGGTTTCGGTTGAGAGTCTCGCCTGGCTCATACGTGTGTTGTGTATTGTGTGTGTATGTGTTTAGGTCTGAGTGCGATGTGTTATGTGCTACACATCCTAATTACATTTTGATGCCATGGCATTTGGCACTTTTTATGCCAGACTTCCTATAGCTCCTGGGTGCGAACTGGCGAGCTCTTACAGAGTACAGCATGACACCCCGCAACTTGGATATTTTCATTAAATTTGTTTAAGATAAAAAGTGCTACAAATTGATATTATGGAAGGATAAATCCCATTTTGAGTATAAATATTTATTGACTCACAGAGATAAGGAGTCTTTACACACTCACATATATTTTCTATACACTCCCACTCGATGTTCACACATCTACCTTTTATAAAGACATAATCACCAGTCAATGGAAATGTTCGCAACTAACAAAAACTATCCATTTTAAGGTTTGACTTGAATTGAGTTCACGACATGTTTTTGATTTAGCTCATGCAAATCGCAGCGAGAACAGAAACAACAATGATCGAAGCCACAGACTGTAAAATTAGAAAACTTCGCTCTGGCATACAAATGAGCCGTCTAAACGGTAAACGCCCTTGGCAACAATTGTCCTCTTAGCAGCCAATAAGCCGCACCCAAATCATTGTGAGAATGTAAGCAATGTGGAACCGAAGCTGAAGTGTGGCCCAGACTTTTATTAGGGCCTGAGATTGCCGCCACAGCCGGTGAGGAGCACACAATGGGGACATAATTGTAATTGCGAGGGAAATAGTTGGGCTGGAATCAAGCAATGCGATGGCAGTTGGCGCCTTTCCAAGTGGCAGCCACAGCTGGCGCATAGAGCATAGCAGACGCCTGCTAATAGTTGTAGTTCACTTTTCAGTTGCAGCCTTTTCTCCATTAATGTCGAACCATTTTAATATTTAAAATATCATTGGCAAGGAGAACATAGAGCAACCCAGAATTTTACGACCAGGATGAATAATTCAGCAGGAGACAATAATAATAGTTAGGATATGCCTTCGCTGGCAAACTCTGACTATCAGCTCCCCCAAATCCTGTATCCAGGCTTAAGTGCTTTGCATGTGAAAATCCCTTGAAAACACACACGTTGACTTAAGTGGAGTTGGAAGGGAGTCGGGTGAGTCGGAGAGGCTTAAGATATTGACGACACTCGCACGGACTTGGCAGTTGAGAGGCGGGACTGGCAGGAGGACCGCTGCAAGGCGGCATTTAATATGCAAATTAAAGTGCAGCCAGGTGAGCAGTTGAAACCAGACCAGAGCAGAGCACGACTCAAGAGAGAGTCGCGCGAATGTTAATTTTCTGGCTCAAGTTGAAGGCGCCCAGAAGAAATATGCAAAGGCTTTTATCAAGCCCGAACTTTAACTCGCCTCAGCGCTTACGCATTTTGCGAATGTTGCGTATACGCCACGTGCGCCCAAGCACAGTATAAGGCAATATATATATATATATATGTTTGTGGGCGTATGTGAGGTGTGTGTTGGAGTGAAGGCCATAAATTTAGCTGGCTGAAGCACGTCGAAATTCAAATTTACTTCGTTGGCGTAGAAATCATTCGTACGGCTATCGCCAGCTGGCCAAAGTCAACGGATAAGCTCACAGGAGAGACCACAAATATTCCCGTCAGGCTGTTGCCAGTTGTCAGTTGCCTGTTGTTGTATTTGTTTGATGAAATGCAAATTTATAAGCAGAAAGTTGAATTGAGTTTCAGGGAAACAGAGACAAACAAAACATCATAATAAATATGACAAAGCAGGCAGCCAAAAGAACAAATGATATGCATGAGTCTCCAAAGAGATAGTCAAGATTAAAAACAAAAAGTTTAACTTTAAATATGGAATGGGAAGCAGTTCAGCTGTATTATGACCCCTCTCTAGAATAAATTCAATTGTATAAAACTACATTTCTTTATTATTAATTAGTAAATTATGTATTTGCTTTAATTAAGAGCTTACCTAAAGCCTCGTTTCTTTAAGGCTTTCACATTGTTCGACTACTCAAAATTACCACAAAGCAGAAAGTTAATTTGAAGAGGGATGGCCAAACAAAGCCGGGTCTTTGACCCCGAGGGGCAAGGAACTAGCCTGTTCGTGAAGCTGCTTATAATACCCCAAGAGTGTAAAAGTGACGACAATGGTTCTCGGCTACACCCACCCACCTCTCGGTTGTCCTGATTCTTACTTTTCACAGTCGAAAATTCACTAGCTTGAGGTTCAACTAGCGAATGCCCTCTCTTAGCTTCAAAGATGGGGATTATAATGAGTATTTGTCTTGAAGCAGAGACAGGCTAATTAATTATACATATTCCTTATTCTCACCTGAATTCGACTGAAAGTCATCACGCCAACCTGTTGGGTCTTCTTATCTCCTATCTGCTTATCATGCGGCAAATCCGTTCATTGTATGCCCTTCTAAGATTCAAAGGCACAGGTCTGTCAAGGGGCACTGCCAATGCCAATGCCATTCACAATTCTCAACAGAAAGAAGCAACAGAATGGAAGACTTTCGCACAATGGGCATAAATGCAATACAATCTGTTATGCGAATGTGAAAAGTATAAGCGAAAGCTTTTCATATTCAACCTGACACTGAGAAATGATTTCAATTTCTCACCTCGCCCCTTCCAGGAGTCGTCTCGTTCAACATGGAAATCCAATTGATGCTGACACGTTTGTTGAGAGAAACTCACACCTTTCCCTTCTTGAACTGATTTCGGCTCCAGCATGGAAATTCTCTTCACAGACTGTATTTCCTCTCTTTCCCTCAGAGGCCGTCTGCCAGTTACGTACCTGCCGAAGGCCCCCTAGATGTAGGAGGTGGCTAAGCTCAGTGAGTCTCATTCCTATTGGTTTCAGGGTTTTCCGTCAGCTACTGGAAATGAATTGTATTTTTCGCTTCAAATTCACATCAATTTCGAAATCTGGTTTTCCTGTTCCGACTCGTTAGGGAGTAGAGGTGGGTGGGTGGTGACGAACACTCACTGCTCGTGGGGCAATGGAAAACCTGTTTGCGCATTCTTTTTAGAAGCAAGCGTAGGGCAACTGTGTGGCAAATTGTTTTGCAGTTAAATCGCCTGCTATCAATCCCCAAAGTTCCGGCTGTTAAAATGATAAACGCTCCGTTGGGCTGATAGACTTATTTTCAGTCGAATCCACCTGGGCTGCTACTCAGTGCCAAGAATAGTAGCAAGCGCAACCAAATTGTGGTTTCAAAAGAAATTTTGAATTGCCTTTTAATGGATTTATTCGATTCATAGTAGATCGATCTAAAACTCGTACAGATGGTTTATCAATTAATTTTAAATTTTTCAATAATAAGGAATACTAAGAGCAAACTAAATCAAATAGCTGAAGTCGACATGATTATCTCTAATAATCTCTGTAAGTCTAGCAAAAGGCGAAACTGTATGTAAACAATTCTGAAGAACGCACAAATAAGGCGAAATCTTTTGGAAGACTAAGTTATTTATAGAATTTCTAGCGAATTCTGGTATCTGTATAGAGAACTCGAACGGAAATACAAATATATTTAGTCTATATCAGCATGTTATAGAATGGATCGCAAAATGGAATTATTTTTATGTACTTGCTCTCGGTCCAGCAAATACATTAACATCTGTATATGTTAAGAAAGTGTGAGCCTTCTTATTCTCCAGCGCATTCTCGTTTTCGACTCTCAGTTTGTTTGCTTCTCAATTTGCGTTGCCAGCAGCAACAAAGCGAGTTGCTGAATTGCCAGTCGTGCAAATGTTTATCATGAACTGCTGCGGGCTGTTTATTCTTATGTTTACTTGATTGTTGACTCTCCATTTGAATGTGGCCCACAGAACAACAGAAGAGCAACTAATGCCCAATTGGCTAATTGATGTGTGCACTGAGGGCAAAGAACAAAGATAAACATTTCAGGCTTCATCTTTAAATCACAGAACTCAAAAAGCAGCGACAGTGCCTAGATTGCAAGGCGTGTCCCACTCAGAATTCCGCTGCCTGACTGACAGAGTGACACACTGACACTCTGACAGTCACACAATGCACGAGCGTCGCGTTCTGTCGCCGTCTGCAGCAGCAGCTCTGTCTTGAGGCTGACACTGAGCAATGTGCGCAAGTGTCGGGTCGACATGACTCGTCTGTGCTTTGTGGATGCCATGCGATTGTGCTTCCTCCTTGAGTAAACGACATCATCATTACGCATCACCCCAACAAGTTTGGCATGCAAACGAGGCAATGCGCGCCCATAGGAAGAGCAGATGCGCTTAAAAAACTTGAAAATCTGGGGTAGTTAGAAGATCCTTTATTGAACCACCAAATGGCAGAGCATAGTCAGTGTCAACAGGCTACTATCGGGCACGGAACACGTTTTGCCAGGTTTCGTGTTAATGATGATGACAGCGGGAGGTGTTTTCTTCCTATTGGCGTTGTTGTTGTAGACAACAACTACTTGGCCAACTTGACATTTTCAGCGCTCAACTGCGGCCATATCAACGTAGACATATGTCACTCCGGGCTGCGTCTCTCTTTGTCCACGACTCGCGTGGAAGGCTGTGCCACATGTGAAGAGAGGCAACCGCAGGAGCCGACACATGTTTGTCAGCGTGTCAAGTGGACGACTGCACAGCAGGAGTGTAACATATACAAAGATATAATAATGTATTGTATGCATGGAGAATATGGAATGTTGTCTGATGTTGTCTGAAATATGTTAACAAATTATCGCAAATATGTTAGTCTGGGCTCGGGAGTGACTATCGTGATGCGGCTCACCATTTTATTCTGTCAAACAATGCAATTAACTTTGAATGAGCATCAAAAGCATATTTTTTAATTTAATTGCTTGTTTGCCTTGAAATAACCGCTTTCATGCTTTGACATTTATCCAAGTCGCCGAACTTTGGATCACTTATGAAGCACATCAGATATTGGGCAAAAAACATGAATTTGTTTTTATTAGTTTAAAGGTTACTATATTGGATGCTAAAAGCAATTTGGCATTTTGTGTACATCTGGCTCACAGAATGTAAATCAAATAAATATAAAACAGTGTAACTACATATTTTTAAGTTGGCGAAAAAATCAACTTTTAAATTTGAAATTTCCGTATAAAATCACAAATATTAGTAATTGAATAGAATTATAAATAACCGCATGGTTTTAAATTTGTATAAAGTTAATGAATCTAACAACTAAATTAGGTATATTGAGAATACCTTTAATTAAAGGAAGAATACTCCAATTTATATGTTCAACATATCTGTTATTCTTACCTCATATTTAAATAAAAAATTGTTCTTTTATTTTATTCATATGCATTAATATTCTGTGCTATTTCTGTTCTCTATTTACAGTTTCGTGTTCATTCGAAGCCCTTAGCCCCACATACGGGTTAAATTTGTTTTGATTGAACTGCGCAAGCTCCGCAAACGTCAAACGTGAACCGAAAGCAGCGCTGCTTCAGTCGCCGTCGCTGCCTCTGTCTCAGCCAATATTCACTCGAACATTTTCCCGTTACCCAAGTTTTCAGTAACTTAGCGGCTTTTGTGCGCGACGCAACGCAACGGAACGATACGTTATTGAATGGTTCGACGTAACGAGCCACGCGCCTAACGTAAGGATAGCAACAACAGCAGAAAGGAACACAACAATAACAAATAACTATCCGGCATTATAATGACTGTTTGCCCTGTGTCAAGAGAGCGTAAAAATAGAATAAAAAATCGAAGTGAGGCAATAAACAAAAAGCCAACGACCCGCGTGTGGGAATGTATGTGTGTGTGGGCGTGTGTGGGAGTGTGTCGGTATGCGTGTTTGCCTTCTACATACAATAACAAAGGAAGCAATAACTTGTTGTTTAAGCCATGTGCGACTGGGGCTTATATCAATTAGCAGAAGATTACGGACTATAACAATTTTATTGAATTCTGTATGCAGCAAAAAGGACAACAGATTAAACAGATTAAAGATTAAAAAATAAAAAACTTTTGCACAGAGATGTATGCAAGTTAGACTCATTAGCATTTCATTATCTTTTGGTCAAATTACCTTTGAAAATTTATACGTTTAATCTTATTCACATACACACAGTCTGTGAAATATATATATTTATGTATATTTATACATATATAAATTATGCAAATATAATAATTGCGTGGTTTGTCGTTGGAGTCGTGAATATTTTATTTTTTCGCGTGGCTTTCTCACACTTGACATCCAGTAAATGCAATTCAACTGTCGAAATGGTCGCAACGCTCGAACATTTTCACCACAATTATGCGCATATGAATTTAACCTCCTTTACGAATGCATCTGTGTCTGTGTGTGTGTGTGTGTGTTTGTGTGTCTGTGCCATTTTTTTAAATTAAATGCCAAAATAGCTCAGCTGTTAAAGGCTGCAACTGTTGGATTTTATTGCTCTGACTGCTAATTAACCTCTATAAGTGTGTGTGTATGTGCGTGTGCCTATCTGTGGGCAAGCTATATTTAAATTTGTATATTCGCTTTTGCAGCATAAACACGTGTGTACACCGTTCTAAGTGAAAACTAAATTCAAGCTAAAAGCAAAAAAAAAAACACTTTCAAGATAAACAAAAAAACAACAAATATAAATTCAAGGGCTGGTTATAGCTTAACATCGATTATATAATTGATCGCATTTAAACAACAGACAAGTGAGTATTTCTGTACCTCAAATAATTTTTCACTATTTATCGCCTAATAAATCATGCAATGCGGGGGAACATAATAAAATATTAAGAGGATATGTATTCTTTGTATTAAGCTCGAATAATATATTTTTGTGCTAAAATTAAATTGTTGAAAACGAATTCCCATATAAACACGTATATATGTACATACATGCAGACATACATACATGCAGACATACATACATGCATACATATACATGCACACACATACATATATATGGATACACATATACATACATATTTGTATTAAATTTACATAATTTTGGATATGTATACCTATACCATTTTATGCCTCAACATATACATGTAATAGAAAGGAAACACGAGCCATTTATCATTCATTAAGCTTGTCGATCTGACTTACATGTGTTCTTGTCTCAAGTGTGCGACCTTTCATATTACAATCTATAAGCAATTTAGGAGATAATCAGCTTTATGTATAAGGCAATCAGATGCAAATAAGACAAGTCGCCTTAAATGGGTTTACAATGGTCGCAAACTAAGTGGAAGTGATTACGCTTGATCAGCTCATAGAATTTGTCGCTTATATCCTGAAAATCAATCAACATTTGCAGCTGTCGCAAGTTTGTATTGAAACCAATTCATTTACTAGCAATTGCCATATGAATCAATATGCAAATCTCGATGTGTGCACAAGCCTCGAGCTGCCTTTCCTTGTCATCCTCCCTCCGTTCTCCTCCCTCACTCCTTCTGTCTTACTGCCATGCCCTATCTTGTGTGTTGCCAGCTGGACTGCCAGGGTGCCAATCTATCCGCCTGTCAGTCAACCTTTAAGCCAACCACCCACATGCACAAAGTTACGTTGCGTTACGCTCGGTCCGACAGTTGGCATTTTGGCATATTTAATTATCTGCCAATTCATCAGCGCTTGCGACTCAAAAGTGTATTGTCTGTTTGTCCAGGCTATGTCGGAGCAATGTAACAGACAGAGAGAAAAACGCACACACACAGCTGTCATTAGTGTAAATGCCTACCAAACCAAACAAAAAGACGGCAATAACAGCAACAGTGAAGAGATGCAGGAATATTATCCTATGAGAAGGTGGCTGGCTACCTGTATGGGATTGGGTCCCTGGACACGCCCACAAAGTGCTATTTGATCTGAAAGCTGGGCAATCAGAGATATGATATATGGCAAGCTTAAGCAGCACTTGCTGAGCTTAGCTAGAGCAACGGAACATTACATTAAAACAGAGCCGCATATTACGTATACGCAACGTGTGCACCCGAAATTAGCAGCCATTACGATTTGTGCTCGTGACCTGTCCCATGTGTATGGTCGTGTGCTTGACTGTGTGTGTGATGCTTATCGGTCATCATCGTAATTGCTGGGGCACTCCTGTAGCACTTAAATAGCGCGTTGTCCATTTGGGGTCACTCAACATGCTCTTGCATGAAAATGTTGCTGTGCCCTCTGTTCATCATAATTACGCACGCATTTGGAGCTAATAAACAATACATTTGCTCTAATGTATATTAGATTATATTATATGCCATGAGCGTAACACAAAAAATGTGCAAATGGTAGTACAACATTTGCAGACGCTCAAGGAAAATGATTTTATTACCTTGAATTAGCTTTTGTGCTCTGAATAATTCCATTAGCTTATACAAGTCTTACACGATTGTTACCCTATTATTATCAGGCAGTAAAAACAAAAATACCATATATGTTACTTTTAAAACTGACCCGAACGTAGTATAAGGCAACTGTCAAGGCTATCACATAGAAGAACCCATATCAAGGCATTCGAGAACGAGACAATTTGTTAACATATTTCAAACAAATTCAGGGAAATCCACATTCCTTATTCTCCATGCATACAATTATTATATCTTTGTATCTTTTACACTCCTGCTGTGCACTCGACCACTTGACACGCTGACAAACACGTGTCGCCTCTTGCGGTTATCCCTCCTCTCATGTGGCGCAGGCTTCAACCTGAATCGTCGACAAAGCGAGAGGCAGCTCGGGTGACATATGTCTTGATATGGCCACAGCCGAGCGTTGAAAGTGTCAAGTTGGCCAGGTTGGTACTGTCCACATCAACGGGAGCAGTATAAAGACGAAAGCATCCGCTGCTGTCATCATCATTAACACGAAATCTGGCGAAACGTGTCCCGTGCAACGATTCCGATCTGCCTGATAGTTGCCTTGTGACACTGAATATGCTCTGCCATTTGGTGGTTCAATGGCTTCCTTAAGCAAAAAACGAAACAAATGAAGGCTCATCCAGCTCCTCTAGCTTTTTTAACTCCCATAGCCTTTCTTGGTTTTTAAAAGCAGCTGCTCTTTCTAAGAGTGCGAATTGCCTCGTTGGTATGGTATGGTTTGCTGAGCTGCTGTGTAATGATGATGTTGTCGGTTAGTCAAGGAGACAGCACGGAAAACAGACGAGTCATGTTGGCCCGACACTTGTGCGCATTGCTCAGTGTCAGCCTGGAGACGTAGCTGGCTCTGCAATGGGACGTTCGTGCATTGTGTGACTGTCAGAGTGTCAGTGTGTCACTCTGTCAGTCAGGCAGCGGAATTCTGTGTGGGACACGCCTTGCAATCTAGGCACTGCCGCTGCTTTTTGAATTCTGTGATTTAAAGATGAAGCCTGAAATGTTTATCTTTGTCCTTTGCGTTCAGTGCACACATCAATTAGCCAATTGGACATTAGTTGCTGTTTTCTTCTCTGTGGGCCACATTCAAATGGAAAGTCAACAGTCAAGTAAACAGAAGAATAAACAGCCCGCAGCAGTTCTTGATAAACATTTGTACGACTGGCAATTCAGCAATTCGCTTTGTTGCTGCTGGCAACGCAAATTGAGAGACAAACAAACTGAGAGTCGAAAAGGACAATGCTCTAGAGAATAGTGAGTATGCCCGTTTTCAAAAGGTCCTCTAGGAGCCGTTGTAATCAATTTGCAGATAAAAAATCACATGTGCAGAGGATAATATATTTGTTCAATTGCGGCTAAGTACATTAAGCGAATCATCTTCCTACAAATTGCGTTTTATTAGAAAGATTTCATTCGTTTTTGCATTTTATTTTCTCACATGCTGATATAAACAAAATCAATATGTATTCATGTGATTGTCGGTCCATGTTGGTGTCTATCGAGATGCCAAAAATTTGCTAGATATTCTATAAATAACTAAGTCGGCCAAACGATTTCGCCTTGATTTCCGTGAATTCTTTTGAATTATTTACATTTATTTTCTGCTTCAACTATATTTACAAAAGTAAATTAATGTTCTACGAATATGGAAGAATATTTAAAATTAAAGATGATTGTGTTCCACAGGCTTAGGTGTTTTTATCTGAGCTCATTTTAGTGAGAAACCATCTGCACGAGTTTCATATAAGTCGAATAAAGCCATTAAAAGGCAATCCGAAATTCCTCTTAAAACCACAAAAGCGTGGCTTCTATTCTCTTGCACTGAGTGGCAACCCAGGTGGATTCGACTGAAAATAAGTCTATCAGCCCAACGGAGCGTTTATCATTTTAACAGCCGGCAATTTGGGGATTGATAGCAGACGATTTAAACTGCAAAACAATTTGCCACACAGTTGCCCCGCGCTTGCCTATAAAAAAGAACTCGCAAACAGGTTTTCCATTGCCCCACGAGCAGTGAGTGTTCGTCACCACCCACCCACCTCTACTCCCTAACGAGTCGGAACAGGAAAACCAGATTTCGAAATTGATGTGAAGTTGAAGCGAAAAATACAATTCATTTCCAGTAGCCCAAAGGCTGAAACCAACAGGCAACAACCTCCTACATCTAGGGGGCATTTGGCAGGTACGTAACTAACTGACGGCCTCTGAGAGAAGGAGAGGAAATACAGACTGTGAAAGGCATTTCCATGCTGGAGCCGAAATCAGTTCAAGAAGGGAAAGGTGTGAGTTTCTCTCAACAAACGTGTCAGCATCAATTGGATTTCCATGTTGAACGAGACGACTCCTGGAAGGGGCGAGGTGAGAAATTGAAATCATTTCTCAGTGTCAGGTTGAATATGAAAAGCTTTCGCTTATACTTTTCACATTCGCATAACAGATTGTATTGCATTTATGCCCATTGTGCGAAAGTCTTCCATTCTGTTGCTTCTTTCTGTGGAGAATTGTGAATGGCAATGGCATTGGCAGTGCCCCTTGACAGACCTGTGCCTTTGAGTCTTAGAAGGTCATACAATGAACGGATTTGCCGCATGATAAGCAGATAGGAGATAACAAGACCCAACAGGTTGGCGCGATGACTTTCAGTCCAATTCAGGTGAGAATAAGGACACAGCGCGCCTGCTCGAAAGCTGGTGATAAAGTAATATGTATAATTAATTAGCCTGTCTCTGCTTCAAGACAAATACTCATTATAATCCCCATCTTTGAAGCTAAGAGAGGGCATTCGCTAGTTGAACCTCAAGCTAGTGAATTTTCGACTGTGAAAAGTAAGAATCAGGACAACCGAGAGGTGGGTGGGTGTGGCCGAGACCCATTGTCGTCACTTTTACACTCTTGGGGTATTATAAGCAGCTTCACGAACAGGCTAGTTCCTTGCCCCTCGGGGTCAAAGACCCGGCTTTGTTTGGCCATCCCTCCTCAAATTAACTTTCTGCTTTGTGGTATTTTTGAGTAGTCGAACAATGTGAAAGCCTTAAAGAAACGAGGCTTTAGGTAAGCTCTTAAAGCAAATACAAAATTTATTAATTATTAAAAAAATGAATGTAGCTGAATACAATGATATACAATTGTTTTTTTTTTTAGCTCATATTACAGCTGAACTGCTTTCCATTTCAGAGCTGTTCTTTCGTACCCATCTTTAGTTATTCTCCTCCTTATATTCCATATTTAAAGTTAAACTTTTTGTTTTTAAACTTGACTATCTCTTTGGAGATTCATGCATATCATTTGTTCTTTTGGCTGCCTGCTTTGTCATATTTATTATGATGTTTTGTTTGTCTCTGTTTCCCTGAAACTCAATTCAACTTTCTGCTTATAAATTTGCATTTCATCAAACAAATACAACAACAGGCAACTGGCAACTGGCAACAGCCTGACGGGAATATTTGTGGTCTCTCCTGTGAGCTTATCCGCTGGCTTTGGCCAGCTGGCGATAGTCGTACGAATGATTTCTACGCCAACGAAGTAAATTTGAATTTCGACGTGCTTCAGCCAGCTAAATTTATGGCCTTCACTCCAACACACACCTCACATACGCCCACAAACATATATATATATATATATTGCCTTATACTGTGCTTGGGCGCACGTGGCGTATACGCAACATTCGCAAAATGCGTAAGCGCTGAGGCGAGTTAAAGTTCGGGCTTGATAAAAGCCTTTGCATATTTCTTCTGGGCGCCTTCAACTTGAGCCAGAAAATTAACATTCGCGCGACTCTCTCTTGAGTCGTGCTCTGCTCTGGTCTGGTTTCAACTGCTCACCTGGCTGCACTTTAATTTGCATATTAAATGCCGCCTTGCAGCGGTCCTCCTGCCAGTCCCGCCTCTCAACTGCCAAGTCCGTGCGAGTGTCGTCAATATTTTGTGCCTCCTCCGACTCCCCTTCAACTCCACATAAGCCAACGTGTGTGTTTTCAAGGGATTTTCACATGCAAAGCACTTAAGCCTGGATACAGGATTTGGGGGAGCTGATAGTCAGAGCTTGCCAGCGAAAGCATATCCTAACTATTATTATTGTCTCCTGCTGAATTATTCATCCTGGTCGTAAAATTCTAGGTTGCTCTATGTTCTCCTTGCCAATGATATTTTAAATATTAAAATGGTTCGACATTAATGGAGAAAAGGCTGCAACTGAAAAGTGAACTACAACTATTAGCAGGCGTCTGCTATGCTCTATGCGCCAGCTGTGGCTGCCACTTGGAAAGGCGCCAACTGCCATCGCATTGCTTGATTCCAGCCCAACTATTTCCCTCGCAATTACAATTATGTCCCCATTTCTCAGGCCCTAATAAAAGTCTGGGCCACACTTCAGCTTCGGTTCCACATTGCTTACATTCTCACAATGATTTGGGTGCGGCTTATTGGCTGCTAAGAGGACAATTGTTGCCAAGGGCGTTTACCGTTTAGACGGCTCATTTGTATGCCAGAGCGAAGTTTTCTAATTTTACAGTCTGTGGCTTCGATCATTGTTGTTTCTGTTCTCGCTGCGATTTGCATGAGCTAAATCAAAAACATGTCGTGAACTCAATTCAAGTCAAACCTTAAAATGGATAGTTTTTGTTAGTTGCGAACATTTCCATTGACTGGTGATTATGTCTTTATAAAAGGTAGATGTGTGAACATCGAGTGGGAGTGTATAGAAAATATATGTGAGTGTGTAAAGACTCCTTATCTCTGTGAGTCAATAAGTATATATACTCATAATGGAACTTATCCTTCCATAATATCAATTTGTAGCACTTTTTATCTTAAACAAATTTAATGAAGATGTCCAAGTTGCGGGGTGTCGTGCTGTACTCTGTAAGAGCTCGCCAGTTCGCACCCAGGAGCTATAGGAAGTCTGGCATAAAAAGTGCCAAATGCCATGGCATCAAAATGTAATTAGGATGTGTAGCACATAACACATCGCACTCAGACCTAAACACATACACACACAATACACAACACACGTATGAGCCAGGCGAGACTCTCAACCGAAACCAACATCAACATATTTATGGGCTTCGCCTGTACCGAACAGGTTCCGTTAGAGGAGTCAGTGGGCAAGGGCAAGGGCAAGGGAGGGACATGTGTTGCTGGCAACATAATGCGTAAATTTCTGATATTAACGAGAGAATATAGTACGCTTGAGAGGCGGCCCATAAATCTTTTTATATTTTCCCCAACTGTGGCCGACTACCTGCAATAGCAGCGTGTCGTCAGCAGACTGTCGGCAGTCACTGTGGAGCTGCTAATTTGTTAAATTGCGCATTAGAAGTGCTTTATGGCGTTTATGATGCGACGCGCTGTCCACAAATCAATTAACTGGCAGCAAATTGAAAAATTGCGTCGTGAGAGGGTCAATCGTAAGGTGCACAGCTGAGCAGTAGGCAGTAGGGCTGAATCGGAATTTGTTGAGTTGAGTTGAGTTGATTTGCAATGCAGATCACGTTCCATTTTGAGCACTAAAAGGAGAATGAGCTCAACCAAAGTTGTGCCAGTCGGGCAGCTGACTGCGTTTGGCTTCTGCTCCTTCTCCACTTGACTCTCTTGGAGTTCATTGTCTGCAAGGCTCTTGGCGTATGTGTGAACCATTACTCAACAGTCGGCACTCAGACTTGCTCACGTATCCTAATGTATGGCCAGCCAGCTGGACCGTGTCTGGAGTAGAACAATGGCAACTGCCATTATTAATGATGCAATTGACATGCTTCGACCAGAGACGCCGATGGAGACGGAGATGGAGTTGAATAAGAAATATGGCTTTACATTGCGCCTGCAACAAATGGATGGGGCAACAATCTAACGACATTCAACAAAATCTTGGTCATTTAAAGACTAACGTGTGTTGCTGCATGAGACGGAAAGCCTAGCCACTCAGGCGAAGGAGCTGAAGGACTTGGTATATTAGCTTACATAAGAAATTTGTGTTTTAGGTTTGATAGAGTATCATTAAGTCGTGCATTCTCAACTGTTGCCGGCTGTATTCTTTTTTGTCTGTATTTCCTTTTGTCTCACACACATTCAAGTGTCTCCCTCTCTCTCTATATGTGTCTGTGTGTGTGACTGTGCCTTGTGGCATGCTACAGTTTCTGCGGACCTTTGTTTGACTTTGTTTGTGTTGTTTGCTTTGTTAATAGTTTTGAGCTTAGTTGTTGCTTCTCCTTTTGTCTGGTTGTGTTCCCCCGTGTCCAATCCAATAAAAATTTAGTACGTGTTGCATAATCATCGCCTCCCCATCTTCGCCTTCATCTTTCGCGTTACAAACTTACGATTATTTTTCTTTCTGTTTCATCGACCCACAAAACTTTCCCAAATATTTGGCACTTTCCATATATAAATTGAACCATCAGAAAGCCTCAAGAGATCTGTAATAAGATTTAAATAGCATTTAGTGTTATGCGAAGTTGATTATTTAATTGACTGACTAAAGAAACGATAACAAGAATCTGAAGAGATTCAATACGATAAGAGAAAAATCAGAGTGGGGTGGTATCAATCGTATTGAATACAATTTAAACATTATATGTATTATACATACAAATAGCTTCTTTTTATTTTTGTTTTGTTTTGATTTTTAAGCAGAGCACACAGCGTTGTAATTCACAATGGTGGCAAAGTTGTTGCAATTTTTCCAGGTTGAAAAGGAAAACAAATGAAATGTTTGCTTTACATTCAAAAAAATAACCGGACCATGAAATGAAAGAGAAGTGAAGCAGAGGAAAAGGAAGGAAGTAACGTGTGTATGATATGTCCTGATAAGCTTCAGCTGCTCGCGCATTAGACGAAAACTCGAGTCAGCTCCTTCCACTTCCTGCTCCATGCCCCACCATGAAAAATAGATGGCGTGCCAAATAGCGTGTTTCGTTGTTGTAAATGAGTCTCACTTTTGGGGTGCCCTGACATGGGGAAGTGGTTCTCGGATGAGTGTGTAATACTCGTGCAATGCATGTCAGTATGAGCATTCGTGTGTGATGCACTTCGCGAAAAGGATCCCTCACGCGACTGTGTATGAAATTCAATTTCTCGCAGCAACTTATGATTTAGTAACGTTCTTGTGTCTGTGTTTATGCACAATGCAACAGCACTTCCCGTTCGTATTCTTTGAGAGTGTTCATCGTATTTCAGCGTATCTCATGGCTACTCACTGTTACATCTTCTAAAAACTCCATTCAGTTCAGCTTAAACATAGTGCCTTTCATTCAGTGTCGATCAAGTAGCTTACAGAGCATGGTTAATGACTGAAAAGGGCACCGGAAATTACGTATTCGCAGAGCTGACTCATGCTTGGTTCCTGTGCGTGGGAACGCGCCTATTGCAATTTTCCGCTTTCCCCGTCGCTCAGCGTTTGTTTGATGAGTTTTCAGTCGCCTAATTGTGCGTGCCAGTGACAACAAAGACACACTTTGGACAGCCCTTTGGCACTTCGCCCACCTTTGATTCATTTTGTTGCAGGCGATTTCGTTTTTGCTTTTAAGCCTTCCCAATGGAAAGTGCATACAAATTGGGCAACATGTTGGCTTAAAGGCCCTTCTATAGAGCCTGTCTGATTGAATTGCATGTTCAATGATTCGTCAAGCCAACAAGCTCTGGATCATATAGAAACTGACACAAAATAGAGAAAATATTCAGCATCCACATTTTAATTCGACATATCTCTTTTTTCCTCACAGAGTATCAAAGAGTTGCTGTTGCTCACTTGTGGCCCATTTTTATTGCTGCTTATCGATTTTCTCAGAATCGTTCCAATCAAGCTGACCCTTTCTTATTCCTTGTTTACCTCCCCTTTCCTTAAAGGAGGAAGTAACAATCGTATTTCTCACTCTCTTCGTTTATCTGACATTGATAGTCTGTTATGACCTCCAATGATATCTCATTGTCCTTCCTCTCACTCTGCTCGACTGCAATTTGTGCATATTACTGGCAAGCCACACAAATTATACTAAGTCCACACATATTTTGCATTTGGATCTGTATGGCAATGTCCGTTTGCTCGACTTTATGTTTGCAGAGTCAACTAACCGGACAATCTCCAACAAGTTCATTTGACTAGACCACTTCAAGCAAGCCACAGGAGCAGCTGCTTAATCCCCTGACCCTTACTCCATCCCAGCCGAGCTCATTAATTTTGCTCAACCAGAAATGAATAATGATATGGTCCGTGTGGTTAGTCTTAAGGGGAAGAGAGAAGAAGAGGTCGGAATTGCGGAGCAAAGCATAAATTGGTGTGTGATGAAGCCAAAAATCTACACTTTAAACTACACATACAACACTTGATGACTTTTTTGGCAGAAGCTTTTACTTGTGTGTGACTGTGCTAGTATATGTGTGTGTTTGGGTGTGTGTGGCTGTGTTGAACTGTTGTCCGTTCTGGCTGTTGATAGCTCAGCTAGTTTGCTCTTGCTGCTGCATGTGGGTACAAGACAGGAACCAAAACACAAGCAAGCTGCAACAATTTTTCATTTTGACTTTTCCCTCCCGCCTGTCCCTTTCCCGGCGTAGACTTTCAGTTCCCACTGCCCAATTACAAAAGTTTTGCAGCTTTTTTACAATTTGTTGTGTTTCAGTTTTGGCATTGTTTGTTTATGCCTGTGTTGTGTTTTTTGCTTTGTTGCAGCTGCCACTTCAGCGCATTTAAACTTTTTACGGTCAACTAGGGATATGAGTGTTGTCCTCTCCGTGCGAGAGCTTCTTTGCCCTGTTGCTGTTGCTGGCGAAAATATTTTACTTCTGGCTTGCCTTTTTCATTTGCCATTTGCCCCTTGAGCTACCTTCGGGTTTGTGGCTTCATCGACCACAGTCCAATTCTATTTATGACCAAAACTTTTTTTTAATAAGCTTTAATAATTTTCTTGCTCTTTGTGGCATCGCAATTAGACCACTTTAATTGGTAGAAAAAATGTAACTATTTATTATGTGTCCGTTTCTTTCTTAGCTTATACAAAAAATTGGGAATTTAATTCATTGATATAATTAGTGTATTACATTGCAACTTGGCATACTTATACACTTGCACTAATCCCTTATATTTCTCATCAAGTTTCTGCTTACTCATGCATCACACACAAGAAATGCAACTTGATTGCTCCACACTTCAACTTCCACTAACGAGACCGTCGATTGTATTATAGAAGCCCCGGGCACCCTCTCTCGGTCCACACTCTTGGCTCTCGGCAACTGATTGCAGCCAACTTCCGTTTGTTGCCAATCCCACGCACGTCCTGGCCATAAAGCGCAGCGCACTAAGCCAATTTCAGAGTGTTTATAATTGAAACTTGCCGAGAGCATCGTGGACCAGAGTCGAGAGTGAACGAAAAGCTGAAAGGGAATGAAACAAAGCAAAGCCAAAGCCAACATTGTGCAGGTGCAGAAGAAATGTAGTCGAAGGTGAATCCTGTCCAAGTCATTTCGCCCGAAGCGGATATAAAGCGATTTGACTTGGTGACAACATCATTTCCGCAGGGCGCTGCTGCCGAGACGAAGCAGTGCAAAGTGCTGGGCGGGCACAGAGAATAATGAGCACTTAAATTGCTGTCATTAATAAGGCGACTAACGGAGTTGCACAATTTAAAGCCGCGTGCCATTTTGATAGACTGCTCGGCATTGACTACGTGCTCAGAGAGAGAGAGGTAGATAATCATCACAGAGCCCGCTTAAGATTCAGGTAAGCAGGAGAGGCTAGAATAATGGGCGGCACGAAACAAGCTCATTAAAAATGAAAAATTAGCTGTATGAATGGAGACCTCAAAGCGGAGATGAATAGAATGGAGACCTCAAAAGTGTCCGATGCCCATGAAGAATGGAATATGCAAAGCAGTGTAAACGACATAACAAAAAGAAAAACGTTTCCCTAGAATAGAAATGAGATTTCATTAAAGACTTTGTTGCATTTTCGCACAGTGTGTGATGATTTGTATTCCGTTTCTTCAAATTTATTCTGTGCTTGTAAAAAGTTTATCCTGAACAGCCAAGGTAGAAATATGTTTCGAATAAATCATCCTTAATAGACTTTGCGTGTAAGCAAAACGAGGAAAGGGCTAAGGTGGAATTACCAACCGCCTGCTCATATTTTCTCTGTAATTGAAAGGAAGTTCAGCTGCGATGGCAAGGCAGGGGATGGGAGCTGAAGGAAGTGCTCAACTTGACTCACAAATTTGCATTGTGTGAATTGCTTCCGTTGTTGCCTCGAATATTGCCAGCTTACTTGAGAGGATGTGCTAAGTCCTGAGATATGCCAAGACAAGACAAATACACGAAGCAGCAGCAAGATAAATATCTGAAATGTTGCTGTCCGCCTCCTTGCGCAACATTTATCTTGTCATTGCAATGCAGTCTACGAGATATTGTTGGGCTTAGTTGACTCTCTCTGATATCTCAGAGGATAACAGACGAACAGCAACAATCAACTGTGCCATTCGCACCTAATTCAAGACAACTGTCGCAGATGGAGACATAAAACACAGCCTTGTCTTTAAAGGTAATGAATTTTGTGTCGAATAATTATTTAAATTTGTGTGTTTTTTATTGCCCTGCCTTTGTTTCAATTGAATTCCTTTCCATTGTTATGTTCTGTCCGTTCGCTTCTTTGTTTGCTTTCTCTTTCTGGAATTTTGTTCAAATTTCTCTGTTGTTTACAGCTCATTTCTTTTGAATTTGGCATTCTGTAAGCAAACTTGAAATGAATGGAATAGTTAATTTCCAGCTGTTAGTAAATATTTGCATCAACATTTGTATTTAGGCATGCGATATGACCCACTTCTAATAAACGAAATTCCTTTATTTCGAAAATATTTTGCACAAATTTGTTTTCACTGTGGCCGAGAAATTTAAGCGCGCAGCTCGACGTCTTTGCATTTTGCCCCGTGACTAACCCTGCTGTACTCAAAGTTTCCACAGTCAATGGCCACCTAATTATTTACCTTATTTATGCGAGGAGGCAAAGTCTTTAGTTAATACGAAAAGCAGATGGCGAAAATGTGCCATTAATTTTCAATTAAATTGTTGCTATTTCGGATTGTTTACGGCCAATGCGCGCAAAGCGAATCGCAATGGAAACTGTCCGACTTTTGTTCAGTTGAGTGCTTCAGGCAGAGGAAATCAAATTTTACCTTATTTACTTGGCAATGAATTCACCTTGACGAACCGCCAGACGAGTGGGATGTGGATATTTGAATGCAAATCGAGGCACTCCATAATCAGATTCCAGAAGCGAAGTGCACCCAAACAAAAGGGAGCTTGAAAACCCCCAGCTTACACTATGTCAGCCGGGTGAATTGAATTTATTTGCAAAGAAGGTGGGATTGGGACTGAGACTGGGATACAGTGAGTGCCAAAAGGGTTCGCTTTAAGCCAGAAATGTCAACAGATCCTCTCACCGATAAAACGATTCGCAGGGGACAGAAAGTTCTGCGCCTGCATGAGAAAATTAATAAAAAGCGAAAGTAAACACAGAACGAGCCACTGAAATGCTTTGAACACCCTCTGAGCTCCGAACCTGAGTTTATTCGGACTCCGCCTGATGTTGTTCCACTTCTCACACACTAGCACACAAAAGCCTTAAATTAAAAATTCACCAGGTAAATGTTTACGTAGCTGCAAAATAATAATAAAGAGTTGATCTCTGGTATGGGCAATTTAATTTGAGCAACGATAAAAGAGAAAACAGAAATCCCCTTCAATATACCAACTGTGTGTGTTCACAGTCAAGTATTTATATATTGCACATGGCAGACATAACACTAAATATTTTCACAAATTTTGTTTGATTTTCCATGATAATATGAAATGTTTTTGGGGGCAGTTATTAAATTCTCGATTTGCAACCTGCGATATCGAACATGTTTGAGCCCAACAAGCCATCCAGAGCGCGCTTTATGACCCACCCTAGAATGCTTTTATTATTCAAACAACAAACCTCACGACAATCTGTTTTTCCATTTAAATATTTTTCGACTTTTCGACTCCAAAGCGAACCCTGCCTAAAACACATTTCTTGACTTTTCACTGGTTCTTCTTTGCAGGCACGGCTGGGAGACTGACTTAATGCATTAGGCGAGAAGGCGAAATACTTGGTAAACATAATTTGGAATATTATCACTGAGGGAGGCAAAGGCTATTTAAGCAGAGTAAACATTACACATCAAACAGAGCAAAGCAAGTGGATTATACATGTTATAATACTATTTGCTATTTGGGTTGGAGACTGCGTGAATGTGAAGGAGAGGGAAGAGCATCGGTCCACCAACAAGTCAAGTGTGGCAAGTGACAGGGAGTTATGACTGTTTTCCTTGCAGATTTCATGCTGTCAGCTGCAGGGCCAGCAAAGTCCAGTACCCCTTGAGGACACGCCCAACTATCTGCCACACATTGTTCCATTTGAGTTTTGTACAAATTGAAGGCATGTCCTGCTGTTGCAGCCAGAGAAAGTCCTTGCTCCAATTATGTGACAAATATGAAAATTTACAGCTGCAGCCCGACAGGCGGCTCCCTTTGTGTGTGCTGGAATGCGTATTCAATAAATGAAAGCAGGAAAGTCCCATTTAAATTGCATTAAATTCACCTCAGCCGCAGGAAGCCGCCAACGGGCGACAGGGCATCCAACGCAACAACCGACAGCAAGCCACAGCCCCATTCCTTCCCCCTTCAGCCCACAATAAGTGTTGCATATCCGGAAAGTTTGTACTGGGGAATGCATGTTTGATGTCCCTCAGCTCGGGGCAAGTGCAGAACAAGTGCAGGCTACCAATTTATTGGATTGGCCACTTGGCTGCTGTTGCTGCTAATTGACTGGGTGCGATTTCGCTCAGCTCAATTTATTTTCTGATCTGCAACTAAAAGAACTAATGCTTGTTGATTTCCACCAAATTCAGCATTTATATCAAGCATTTATCCCCACACTCATTAATAATTCAAAATACTCCTGACAGAATCCAACGACACAGCCTAAGTAGAGTTAATAAAATGCGCTGTTAAAAGCGTTTGAAATATGCGAATGTGTTTATCCCCTATGGAGTAGCTGTCTGTGAACTTGTTTTTCAGCTCCTCCGACTTGGGGCTCCTCACTCCTCCACTCCGTACAGTAAAAAAAGGAGCATAATAAAATTTATGAGTTTTGATTTATGTGCCACCCGCAGACGAGGATATCTGAATGCGGTGCGTATACGTGATATTTAAAAAGGCAATTTTGTGATTTTGCCAGCGCAGCATATTAAGCTAAAAACAAAATATAAAAAAACCTTTAAATAAAAGGCTTATTTCGCAATAAAATTATAAAAGCAAATTTAATAAATTAACCACAGTTTGCTGGCTTTGAAGGTTTTTATGCCTTTTTAAATTATTTTTGTTTACGTAATATATGTGAAACAGTAAACCGAAGTTGATCAGCTCTGGGCGTCGTTGTGATGTATGTAGTGTTGTTTTTAGGCCCAATTTAATATGGTGGGTATTTCGATTTAAAAGTTGTACATGATAATATTTACATTTTTATATTTTCATTTAATTTTCCAATTGTTGCTTGTTATTATACAACATTCAACAATTCTAGTATCACACTTAAAGCCTGTGATTATATTCCAGAGTAATGCCATCTTTGCTTTAATATGCATTTCATTTCATATTCTGAATATGGCACCGAGAGAAATTAAGTCTAATTAAGGATTTTGTTGTAGTTTTTGTAGTGAAGTTCCGCAAACTACATTGTTCAACTTGTGGCTAAACATAGGTGCGCCACAACACCTGCTTTTAATTTGATACTCCACTTCTTCGTGCTTCTATTTTTGGCTTCTTTCTATTCCCAGTGCAATTTGGAACTTCTGTTTGGCTTGCAAATAAAACCGCATTCTGTTGTCGCTGCTGTTTTCCGAGCTGTCCTAGGATACACAGGGCAAAGTGCAGAGTCAGCCAAGGCTGACAGACACTCAGTGCAGCTAACGTCCAGGTTGGTTGGGAATGGATGGACATAGCAGCTTGAATTGCAACGCCAGCCACAGTGGGTTTTGTACTCATTTGCCTACACACACTGTACACACGTGCTCGTTTGACCCCGTTCAAAAAGGACACTGACCAGCAAACCACCAGCATGCAAAAGTGTCAATCATGCACTAAGTTCTCCCGTCGTCTCCCTCACAGTCACTAACGATGCCTCGTACCGTTTATTGTTGTTGTTATTATGATTATCGTTATTGTTGCCCCAGTTCCCCCTACTTCCCCAGCCTTGTCGCTCTTCCTCTTCGTCAAGTACATAATGAAATAAAAATATTGCTGCTGTTGTCGCTCACATTTGGCTCTTCCTTCTGTTGTTGTTGTCGCTCTTTGTTATTTTTGCAGCGCTATGCAAAGCAGACATATAATAAATTGTTCTCGTACCACGTTGCTGTTGCCACCGCCCGTTGCAAGCCACAAAAGAGCAGCAAATTGAAATTTAATGAAATTCATTAATTCGCTGCATTTGTGATGATGTGGCAAAAGTATTTTGTTTTCAGCTCCAAATTGATCGCTTAGCAGTTGATTTTGCGCTTTGTCAGTAAAAAAATAACAAAAACTAAATGAACAGACACTGAATCAATATAAAGTTGTTAAATGACAAAATTCAATACATTTTGAATTAAGTTAAAAAGCGTGTTAAATTAAGTAGAGCCGTCAAGCGGAAAATATCTCAGCGAAGCAAAAGCTATGAAATTTCACGCGCTTAACTTGAAATGGCCAAGCATCTGGGGCTTAGGAGCTTGAAATGTCTTAGACTCCAACTAGGAGATAAATGGCTAGTGGATGAAGAAAACTTTATAAAGATGCTGAAAGATGTTGAATTGAGTAAAGTTTCTCAACAGCGCAGCAAACTTTCATAACTTTTAGCTAGCTTAAATTTAAATGCCACACAGTTAAAACAATAATCCTACAAGGAAAGGTATCTCCACGTGACTACTCCCTCCTTCTTAGTAAGTACATCAAGTCCAAATTGACATGAAAACAGTCCATTAGATGTGCAAATGGGACATGTCACAAACAACTAAAGGAAATGTGAAATACGTGTGCAATTTGTCACTTTATCGCTGCCTCCGTCCACATTACGCATACGCAGCGTAAGCCACATAAGTGTAAGTCATGTGGGAAATCTTTCCTCATCGCTGACTCAAGCACGCAAATCTCAGTCTTTTGTCATCTTATCTCGATTCGAACAACAATCATCAAAGAGCAATCACTTAGTCATATTTGGTCTCGTCGTAGCCCGCCGAATGTCACCTCCAAATGTTGACATTACTCTCCGCCCTGCTTTATTTATATCGTTTGTATTTTTCATACCTTTCACACAGCAGTAGCCGCAATCAGAATGTCTTGAGGCGTGCGGCTCAACTTTGACATTCCCGCGTCGTTTTTTATGCCTCGCCTTTTATTGCGTGCCATTACTTTAATATTCTCGTGCCTCCTCCAGTTCGATTTACCTCACAGCAATCGATGAAAGAACTCCAACCGGGTTCGTTGTACCCTCACTCACATATGGACGTGCCGATGTGTGGCTGGCACTTTCGTTAGCTGTTGGCTGTTGGCTGTTGGCGCTGCCTGCCTTTAATGTATTTCAATTATTTTTATTGGCTTATCATAAATTATATGCTCCCTGGCCTTGGCTTCCATATTTTCTCAGCTACGGCTCTGCCTGCCTCTCCCCTCCTGCTTCCGTTGCTGAAAGCTTTCACTGGCTCCATCATATTTTCACAGTTCTGTAGTTCATGTTTTGCCCTCGAATGCTCCTTCATGACCAGGTCGGTCTGGAACACATGTTGAGCCTTGTTTTTGGCATTGCTGCTTATTGAAAAACTTTGGCAAGTCGTTGCGTGGATCGCCTGCTTCGTCCTGTTTAAGGAAACTTTCCGTGAAGTGGCGACAACTTTGCGTCGCTCCTCAAGCATTTTATAATTTCATTGCATTTCTTGGCTGTCACGTTTTGCATATCTTACTGTGCTGGTAAGACTTTATAGAGTTCATTAATTCTGCCAAGCGCGCCTTAATTATTCCTGCAGTTGGCATTAACACAAATTGAATTGTAATTCGGAATGACTTAACTGGAAGCTTAACTGCTTCCAACTTGTTTTTCCTGCTGTTTATGCATCCAAGAGCCCCTAAATTGAAATTGCATTCCTATTGTGTACCCCAAATCATATACTCTCTCTCTCTCTGTCTTTCTCCACTAATGCACTCAGACTGAACACTCGGAATGTGAAGGAAACCAAATCTAGAGAACTGAGTAAATCAATTACTTTGAGTTTTGTCTCTTTGCTTTGTTCTTCATTAATCAAACCATCAGACGTCATCTGAATGCCTCTCAGAAACTGTGCCATTGTCTCATTCAGCCTTCATTCATCCCTCTCCCATGCCATCAACCAATTATTCATTCATTGCAATTTGGCGCAGTTCCTCGTTGCAGGCCGGAGTGAATTCTACTGCGACTCTATTACACAACTTTCTCGCAATTTTAATTATCACGCCATCGTCATCATCTACAGCCGCCAGCTATGCCTCCTTCCTCATCATCACCGTCACTCATGCTGTTGTTGTTAGTGTTGTAGTAGTTGCAGCTACTAAAACTGTTGCAAACGGCACCGCAAATGCAATTTCCGTGCAAAATATTTGCACAAAGGCACAAAACTTTACCGACATCCACTTCGCTATTTTGTGTTCCATTTCTCCTTCACCCTTTCCTCAGCTTGTAGTTTGCCAAATACACGAAGTTTGTGAGCGCCAAATAGAAAAGTAGAACTAAAAGCAAAAGAAAAGAAAAAGAAAAGCCAAAAGTTTCCTCGAAGAACCAAAAGTATTGAGCTCTCCTCTCTTTCTCGCACGACTCGCGACTCCATGAACCGCTTTAGGTCCAGAGCAGAGCTTACAACTCTGAACAGTTGCTGCTCCCGTTGCATACTTTGCGGTGTTTTGCCTACTTTGTAAATAAGTTAAAGTATTCGAAAAGAGTAGAGCGAGAAAGAATCATTGGTGCCGCTTCGCTGGCTCAAATTAAAAGAAATTTGCCATGGGAAAGCGGGAGAAACGCAGAATAAAAAGTAAAATGAACTTCTGTAGTTTGCTCTTCATTTCTGCTGCAGTGGTTGATGCTCTTGCGTCATGCTGAACGACAAAATGCACTTTGTTTGATGAGCAACTGCGACAGCAAACCGCAACCGCCCCTTGGCGGACATCGGGCAGGGCCAGCATATGCCAATAAGGGGCGTGGAGATAGGTATCAACCATGCCAGGCAGAGGCTGCTCTTTAAACTGAGAGAACTTGGCCAGGATAATGCCAACTGACAGCTTTCGTCTCCTCTTGCTCTGCTGTAAATCAGCTTTTCAGCTTTTGCCACCTAATTTATTGCTTTACTGCCGAGAGGAACACAAATAGCTGTAGTCGATCTAAGCAGCTTCCTCACACTTCAACGCCTTTGTGCATCATTGTGGCTGCTGCATGCTATAAAATGCGGCTTACGTTTACGGCCAAAGCAAAAATTGGAATTTCCATCCCGCCTGACTTTTAGCAGCCGAATTCTGATACACCAGGCAGCCCAAAGTGGAGCAAGGCTTATCCTAAATTCCTACCCAAAACAATGTGAAACTCGTTTCCTTTATCAAAGACTATGCAGTTGCTCCGCTCCACATACTCAACGTGGAAACGAGGCACGATGCAGCAACACATATTTTATAGTTTTTACACTCTGCCCGATAGGAAGGTGTAACAAGTAATAATATTTTAGCCAATTCAATAAGCTTATGCCCTGTTCTTTGCGTTCAGTTGACTTTCATTATTTTTGCACCTCGCCTCTGTTTCACTATGCCCCTCTGGGTGTCCCTTCAAACATTATCACACTTCCACTTCAAATACCTCGCCATAATTTTGAAGCACAATATTTGTGCTTTGAGGCACACGTGAGGCGATTAACATAATTAGATGTGCAAATCCAACGCTCGACACGCCAAAGACAAAGCCGCTCACAACTTGACAAACACACAGACAGCACAGACAGGTGCGAAGGGAAGGGCTGTGTAAAAGATGCCCATAAAGTGTAAATATTTGCATGGTGAAAACAGAGACGAGGCGCAGTAGGTGGCATCGAGTGACTGGGGACACAAGGATAAACACAAACAAGAACACACACAAAGAAGCAGCCGCATCCACATTCGAAGCCACAGCCCCGAACTGCGCCTCTCTGCTCAGTAACTTTTCGTTGAGCCTTTAACACGCACTTGAGAGCTCTGACGTAAATTCAAAATTGTACAATTATAATTTGCTTCTCTTCACACACACACACACACAGGGTATTTGTGATAAGCGCTTTAATTAGCTTAAGTTTTCTTGCTGTCATTTTTCATATTCCACTGAGTTCTTCCGATGAGGTGACTCCATCAAATTAATTATCGTGTTGCTCCGTCTCAGTGTCGCTTGTGTGTAAGTGTGTGTACGCATATGTGCGTGAGTATCTGGGCGTATACTTCATCTGTTTTGGTCTCAAAAACTTTTCATTTTCATTCCGGCTTCAACTTTTTGAATTATTGAAGAAATGTGAGGCAAACGCTGCCCCTGGGCAACTTGTCTGGTTTCTCACCTCTGTGCGACCCTTGTGGCCTCACACACACACACGCACACACACACACACACACACACACACACACACACATAAACAACTTGAATTGCAACTCCTGCCTCAGATCTTCAATCTGTCATTCGGTCATGCTCACAGTCTCAGAGACTCAATTTGAAATTGAGTTTCTTTAGGGAACTTTCGTATAGAAAGAAAAGACAGTCGAATTTAATAGACAAGTTCGCTTTGGGACGGAGTGGGCAGGACGTTGTGGGCGTGGCACTTTGAATGTGCTGATTGCTATTTTGATATTCATGGAATTGTTTAAAAATTTAGATGGCGACGAAAACCTTCAACTGCAATTTGCGTTGTTGCTCCAATGAATATATAAATTAAGTTGATGCCAATATCAACATTTTATCGACGGCAATAGAAAATCTAATATGAATCGACATCTTAATGTGTGTAAAAAGATCTTAACCTATATACTTTCGTTATATCTTTGCTCTTTCGCTGTTCATTGTCCCTTTAATCTCAGTAATCCACTTTAAGCAGCGCGAATGTCCTTTTAGTATCCTGCCACAGTCTGCTTTCAGTCGTATTAAGTTTTAATTTAAAATCGATTCCTTACTCAGCATTGTGTGCGAGGCCATTGTCCCCGTTTCACAGGGCTTCTGTGGTGCACAAACACTTAGAGTTAATGAAAAAAGCCTTTTAAAATTCCACGTGGAAATAAGAACATCCGAACAGGAGCAAAGTGTTTGCAGGCATAATTTAATTAATTAGAAGACCCTAATTCCCCATTGCCATCCTGATTCTTAACTAGGCCGATTCCATTTTGTGTATTGTGTCAATTAGTTGCAAACCGCAGCTGGGAGCACGTAACTTAAGCTTGGGGCTGGGCAATTCATTATGAATTGTGGAGCTGGGCAATTCATTACGAGCATCTTCGCGTGCCAGGCGAGTTGCCTAGAGAATTCTCTCTGAGCTCCCCTAATCCCCTGCCATGACTTTTGCGTCCACTTGCGTTGTTAACAACAGGATAAAACTGTAAAGTGAGCCCGATTCATTAATTAAGCTGGGCAACGGACTGGAGCAACAGGATAACCACGCAATTAGATGAATTGTGCACTGACCAGGCAGCCAGCCGGGAGACACCACAATATGGGGTTACCTTTGTCTGCTAGCCTGTCCCAGCTGTCCTGGAGTTGACATCATGAGACTGAATTTTCCTGCGAATCCGCTTTGTAGTTCGAGCAACGAAAAGTGAGCAGCCTCGTTTGGCCAGTGAACCGTGTGAACACCGGAGCCTCAGGGCACATGCTGAGGATAACGGAGACAGAGGGCAGCAAGGGAAGGGTGCTCCACAAGTGACGGTGCCAGTGGCAGTCAGCGTGGCTCATTGAGTGGCAAACACACTCAGAGCTTAGAAGGGGACTCTTGTTGCTGTTGCTTTGTGAGTTGGCGAATTGCGGTCGAGTGTCATCGAACATCGCACAACAGACAACCAACACACAGTCACACAGAGGCACACAGCTATTGGTGTCAATAGCTAAAGATTAGCTGGCCATTCTGCAGCCCTTCCAGCCATTTTGTCACATCATTAAGTTTTTAATTAGCTCAGCCAACAGCTGCACGCAACAGGACGAGACTAGGAACTAGAGAGCGAGGGCAGTTCTGCTTTTCATGGAGGGCAGGCAGCAAGCAGCAGGCAAATATCTTAAGCTGCTTACCATTTCTGCCCTCGTTCCCTTCGCAGCCCTGAGTAACTATTGAGTGCAGTCTTAGCCTTTCTTATCTTGTCTTCTTCCATTTGAGTGGCACTATACCAGGATGAACGTTGATTCTTGAGCGCCTCTCAAGTGCAAATGGGTATTGGCCTGGCTAAGCCCTAAAGTGGAAGAGGTTAAATGCATTTGCAATTCCTTTCGGAGGAGAATGGAGCACAAAGTGTCGCAGCTTAAGCGAAACCAACTCAAAGAAAGATATTTTAATATTTTATAAAGGCTTAATCTGAATATTTGAATATTCACCTAATTCCCTTTAAGCTCACACGCACTGAGAGTCAAATTGCATTTTAGATTCTCCAATATTCCATTACATGGAAAGCCCTCATCGTTCGGCCTGCACCATATTCACAGCAATTAGTGCGGCCTGCAGCGAATTTGATTATCGCACTGCAAGTGGGCGTGGATGTGGGCATGGTCGTTGTCGGGTGGTAATTGGAATGTTTAGAGGTTAAAATCGCGGATTTGCCAGCTGCCCAAATGTAGCATTGTTGATTTATGTCGACAGCCACAGCCACGGCCACAGCTCAGGCTACAGCAGAAGAGCAGACAACAGAGCGCGTGCTCCGAGGCAACCACAAATGCAGCATATCAGTGTTGCAGTTGCACGGCTGGTGGTTTGATGGGTTGGCGGTTACCTGCTGGCTGCATTCATTTCGACACCCGCACAATAGTTCACGCTCGACAGGCAACTGCCCATCGGGGAACTGGCCCAAATGCCACTCGAAGCATATTCAAATTGGTATTTGGAGAGCCTCCCGATTCGGGGAAGCCGCAATGATTGAAAAAATTGGCTTAAGGGCTTAACTAATGGTAAGCATGGCAATAAGCCGGCTCACAACCATGCTCCCACACAACCACTCAGAGCGTGAGAGAGAGCTAGAGAGAGACAGAGAGAGAGAGGGTGAAAGATAGAGAAGCTAAGCTTAGACGCTTTTGTGACCCTGACATAAATCGCCTGCCATTTGGGGTAGCTGCTTTCCTGGACGAGTTTGCTTGCGTGAGCTTGCAACATTTTTAGAGTGTGTGTCCATTAAACGTTTTCCGTTCGACGCTCACAGAGCATGGCCAATAAACAAAGATAGGCATAGGATAAGGGCAAGGGATAGTTGGGAGTAATCGGGACACAGCTAATTGGCTCTCAAAGGAATCACGGCAGGGAAAACTATTGGATCGAAACATTTAATTAAATTTGAGACTATTTGTGGATAGTTTACTATGAAATCACAAAGGTTAGTGGATAGATGAGAACCTGCCCATATCTATAACAACTAACTGCCATATAAAACACATCTAAATTCTCTTTGTGGTGCCTGCAACTATAAATGGCATTAAATTGACAGTTTAAATATGGAATGTGAAATGTTTACTCAGCAAATTATTTCTATTTGCATATTTGGCCTCTTCTTTGTTGACTTTGTGATAAACTAACAGAAATTAAAAGTAATTAAGCACAATTTATACGCATATTATTTAATAATGGAAGCGAAAAACTAAATTACTTTCTGACTGGGCAGCTCTCAATCACAATCACAATTTAAATTGTCGGGTCAGGGGGTGCAAACTGATCTGTGTGTGAGAGAATCACAGCGAAACACACACACACACATACACACACACAGATACTATGAAAGCTAACTGCAAATTGTATCTGAAAGTTGCAAATGCGATTCGCAGTGTTTTCCCATTTTTCAGCACCAACGAATTTTCCACTTAAAGTTGCAGTTATGCAAATGCATTTAGCCCTCATGTGTGTAAGTGAGTGCATGTGTGTGTGTGTGGAACATGCGTGAAATTCAATTTCATCTCGATGACAAAGCGTGACCTGCAGAGTAAATTGAGTCAAACATTATCAAAACTTGAAATAAGAGAAAATTACAAACAAATTTTAATTGAAATTGAGTGGGCAAAGTCATTTACTTAATTTGTGCAGCAAAAAAATGGGGACAATATTTCAGCCAACAACAATTAGTATAACTTCGCCATGGCTAAAAGTTTGAGACGAAATGTAAAATTTAATAATTGGCCTTTTCCACAGGAAGTTTTCCATTTGCACTTTTTGCTTGTTTACGTTGAATTTATTTAAAGTTAATTTGACAGAAATTGAAATTCAGGCGGGGCGAATGGGCAAAAAAAGAGCATAAAAGGCACAAAAAGTTTGCAACTTTGATTGAAACTCGAGGCTGAGCAGCGAAATGGACGCTCTGTGGCGTTTACTTCCAGGCCATTAAGACAGAATGACACACGCGGCTGTTCAAGGGCCACAGGGTCGCGGGGAGGGGAGACCTTTGTCTAAACTTTGGGCCAGATTTCGCTTGTCTGGCCCCGTATTGACTTCTTTGTCGCCTCTGACACGGCGCACCCTTGTCATCTGCGTGCAGAGGGACAGAGGGAGTGATGACTGTGCCGATAATATCGAGTTTGCATTGTGTCTAATCACGGGACTCGAACCGATGGCAGCCGTCGCCTACAGGACAGCAGAACGAATCCAAGCAGAGGCCTCCTTATGCCCAGATTATCTTTGTCAAGCCAAAATCATAATAAATCATTCGGTCTCAGCAGATGCAGAAGTAGAAGCAGAGGTGGCAAACAAAGCAAATTCCTTGTGTCTTAAGACTCTCAAGTATTTGCTAACTTGCAATTCCTTTTTAATCATGCTCTCTCTCTTAGTTTCCATCAGTTACATAAACCAAATTATAATAAGCCACATTTGTCTTGCAGGAGGTGCGTGCACCTCCTTCCTGTGTGCGCCTAATGGTCAACCTCAATTAGAAGCCGCAGGAAGTAAATAGGCTCATGCCCAGCATAAAGTCCGATAAAGTCCCTCCATTCCCACCATCATTTACAAGCAGATTAAGATATTAATGGCCCACCTTTGAGGAGCTGGGAGTGGGATGTGAGCTGACTTGTGGGGCTTTTGAGCGCTTTGTCATATTTCATTTTTAATGTGCGCCACGAGCTAATCCTCGTTACCAGATACTCACAAGCAAAAAGTCGAGATCCATACCGACTGCAGAAAAGCATTCACTTGTTTGATGTTGAATAGAAACTATGAAGAAGGCAACTAATTGAGTTGCTTTTAAGTCTTTCCAGGAAAAGGAGCAAACTTTCTGCTTTATCATAAAGCCGAGCAGCTTAGCCGTTGCCCGTTACCCATAAAGGTAGCCACAAAATTAAATAGGTCTTGCCACAGACACACAATGAGATAACTCCATTGAGGACTCAACTAACAAGCAGATTGACAGTCGTTAAAAGGGGACAAAAATAACAAGGACAACTGCCCAGCTGAAGCTGTTGGGAGGATGAAGAGCACACTGCCAACGCTTTATATTATATTTATGAGCCACAGAAAGTCGAGCAATGGCAGCAACACAATGCGCAGAAGGTAAACGTCATTTTGGCCAAAGAATAGAGTAGAATCAAAAGGCAGAGGCAAGAACAGTTGTATGGGGCTTGGTTTGGCATTGACTGGCTTCCGTTTCCGTCAACAATGGTGCTGAATGCTGTATCCTGCGAGTGGTCTGTGCCAGCCAGCGACTCAATCAGGCCAGGCAGTCAGTCAGGTATTCAGCCCGTTAGTCTGCTTAGTGGCTAATTTGCAAATAGAATTGAGGCATTGGAAGAGGCGGGCAGAAGGCAGAGGCGACTAGCTTTCGCAATTTAATTACACCTGGTTACATTGCCTGGTGGCGCAGGTGAGCCCATCCACTGGCCGATTCAATATGTGTTGAGTTTGCCAGAGGCGAGATATGCCTGAATAATAAATAAGCGCGCATTAAATCTTAGCCTCCCACAGGCAGACAAGATAAATTGTAAAAAATTCTTGTGTTAATCACGTAACACTGCTTTATTTTGTAAATAATTACTCGCTCAATAGCAAGAGCAGCCACCGCACGGTCACACAGTTTGCCTGGGGTCTCGGGGCGTATAATTAATGCAGCCAACTGTGTCTAAAATGTGAAACACACACAACCCGTGGGCCATGCGGACTTTCATAATTTTTAACACTGCTGCTGTCAGCTTGCAATCTGTAATAAATCATTAAAATGAATCATATGTATAGCAATTACTGAGCTGCTAAAGTATTAGTTGCTATGGCATTCGCAGCGAGTGTCCATGCAATACATATGAATAGACTGACTTTATAGATATTCAATAGGTTTCATAGCTCAACGCATTTCACTCTGAAATGTATCGCATTTTTTCACGATATATGCAGGCAGGCGTTGCAATTGGATTGACTGGCAATGGATTGCATTTCATGTATTGTCAGCAGTGCAATGAATGAAGAGTAAATATGTGCGGAGAGAACATATAAAGAGATATATAGTCAAGTTATTGAATGGGTATCGATATCCATATAAATTATGAGCTCTTGACTTAACTACAGTGCTTGGCAGGTTGCTCCTCGACAGTCCGAATCATTTGTCATAACTCATAATATCGGAGAACAAGACAAATCGCCAAGCCGCCCGCCTTCGCTCGTTAAACTTCCAGCAGCAACAACAATGACCATTAACAATAACTATAAACAAAAAAAAAGGAAATATGGCCGAGCATTCGACACGAAAATCGACTGAAAAGCAATTATTTACACTCTGGCAATAAAAAATATGCCACAGGCTGCGTCCGCCTCGCACCACTGCCACGCCGTCTACGCCTTGCAAAGTTGAGTTCACGCAAAAAAGCGAACGAAAATTGTGTCAAAAATTGGTGCTGTAAAATTTATTACCTTTCCTTTGGCTGGCAGCGCGTCTTCTTCTCTTCAATTGCGATTCGCGCGTCCCAACCAAATTTTTATGGCCTCTGGGCCCAGAAGACAGACAGAAAGAGAGAGGGAGGGAGAGAGCTCAACTTTTGATTTTTACGAGTATGGCGCTTTCGAGCGTTGAGTCGACAAATCCAAATCTCAATTGAGCCTCACTCATGAATAGGCCAGGGATTTCCACAAAAGCCAATTACGAAAATGGGAAAAACTCAACGTCTGCACGTTGACATTTTCAATTTGTCGGCCATCAAGCGAAGCCGTATAATCAATCAGTTATAATGTATTTCTGCCTTGCTTACAGGCCGAAAATGCTGCAACGCCCGCATTGGCATTGGGCCACATAACGCAGTCCCCTCCTTTCAGCATCATCTGCGAGGCCGTGTGCTGAGTCGAGACAGTTTCAATCATGGCGGCGCCCACGTCAACGGAATTCGGCTGTTGCCTGATGATGCTGCTGCTCTTCATCCACAGCGGTAAGCAAACCAGACTGCCACAGCTAAAATATATTTAGCTCACGAATTTGCATTTTACTCCTCTGCTCCAGGCTACTGCATAGACTGTTTCAAGTGCGTTTCAAATAATGGCGCCAACAGGGCCTGCGACGATCCGTTTCATAATAATTACTCCACCGCCATACTCGAGTCGCCCTGCATGGGCGGACGCAAGGGCCGCGACGGCCTCTTCCCAGCCACTGCCTGCATCAAGATCGCCGGCTACTATGGTGAGTGGATGATATTGCTGAACGTGAATTGATAACATCATTGAATTGCAATTGGCACAGACGACAACGGCGAGACGATAACCGTGCGAGGCTGCGCCCTGGACAGCGGCACCCTCACCACAGACACAGAGATCATAAGAATGTCGCATTGTGGCAAGTTCTACTACGACAACAGGTGCGTGAGTTGGCAAAATATATACAAGACTTATATATACCTTTGTGTATCCTTTGTTAAAGATACATATATAAAAGATGGATATATATCTTTATGCATGCGTATAGCCTTTGTTATGACACGCGTGAAATTTTATTAGGTGATTTGCACAGGTATCTTAATAAGGCCATAAGCTGGGCACGTTTGCATTTGCTATAACTTTTTATGAACTGATGCAATTACGTGATTGGTCGTCAGGCAATTTGCAATAAACCAAATACGTTACGACAAAGATTATGTTAAGGCAAAGCTGTTACTTGCCATTAACATTATATGTTGCTCTGCATGCATAACAGAGTATCGCCTGTTAACTAGCTCAAAGGGAAACTTCTGTGGGTTGTACAAATTTTTCAAAATTCAGGTATATTCACGCTTGTGCGTGAATACTACTAGCTACTACTTCGTATCAAATGTAAATCCCATTTAAGATAGCGTACAAATTGGAGCTAAGCCAACTTGTTTGCCCTGTTTATCTCATATATGTGCATAAGTAAGGCAAATCTCGTGATTTAGTCATTCTGCCGTGACATTCCCGTATTGCTTTCATGCACCGTGACGTGTATTAAGAGCGTGCAGCTGAGCTGAAACAAAATTCATATGTTACCTGTGCGCTCAGCGTGCTGACATTAATATATTCGCATTGTCGCAGCTATAACTTAACATTATCTCGGCTGCCCGCCTTCCATTTCTTTCAGATACGTTCACGGCTGCCTTCAGAGCTGCAGTGATGCGGATGCCTGCAACGGCGCCCACCCCAAGGACGTGGAGTCCTTGCTGCTTAGCATTGCCTTGCTGCTTTTGGCAACTGCAAGGTAGCAGTAACAACAACAACAGCAACAACAATAATAAGGAACAGCTGTAGCTAGCGACCCGTGAAAGATGAAGGGATTAAGCTAAACTGAACGTGAAAAAGCATTTAATATAATTCAGCTGCGCGAAAATATTTGTACACATTACATACACTGCTCTATCCATATATGTCTCTCTCTCACCAGCTGTTGTGTGTCTATTTCTATCTCTCTCACCCTCTCAGTGTCTACAATTGCACATAACAATAATTACACACAAGGATCACACAGGATAACATGGCAGAAACAGAAAGAAGAAGAAGAGAAAACTGTGAAGCATATTTTATGGAATTCATCAAGCAATTATGTGATTTATAAATGAATATTTAACAACTATTTAACAATAATTGATGGAAGAAAAAACAAAACAAATAATGAACAATTTAATTTAAACTATTTACCTTTAAAACACAAACAAGCAAAACAAAACGCAAAGCGCTGCTAGTTAAATATCGAGTCAAAATCAAAGCTAAAAAAAATGAAATGAAAAAAGAAAAAAACGAGAATTCAAATTCGATTGCAATTATTTTTAACGAATAGGTACATATTTACATATTTAATTAAAACTCACCTGTGTATTTATTGTTCGAGAACTGTAAATAGATTAACTCATTCGTTAGGAATTGCTGAATTTTAGGCAACATTAATTACCAATTACGAATATATAAGGAAATCTTAAATTTACGGCCATCTAGATAGAGTTTAAGAATGAGCAAAACTGCGAAACAAGCTCTGAATGAATATTGAGAAAGTATTTTATTTGTGAATCTTTTGATTACTATACTCATACGCGTACACTCATATATAATTCTGTTTTTAACTAGGCAAAAGTGTATATTTACCAAATCGATAATCAGTTTTAAAGCGAATTCCAGCATGATTAAATCGAGGGATTTTTATGTTGCCAAGAATTGAGAGTGAATCATAGCTGATATGGTAGACCACATCTCTAACATGCTTCATTTATGATTGCAATAGCTGCCTCGCATAGAGAGTGCTTGATTCATGAACCGATCGTTAACTGCGCTATCGCTCGAGCCAGCCAGTTCCGTAATACCCACCCAGATAAGATTCCAGCCGAAAAAACTTCCATAAGCAATATTGGCCGAGTGCCAAGCCTTTAGTATCGATTCGAAAGCCGAAGAGAATGTCTGGTAAGCAGTGGGGCGTGAGTCGACAGTTGTGGTTTCTTAGCTAACACTTCCACTGATCCTTCGCAGTCCACAGCTGGTTACACTACAGCCAAGGCGCGGTGCCCCAAGACGCCGTCGTCGCTGGCCATGACTCCGATGGCGGCACCATCTTCATTGGCCGTGCCTTTTACAACAACGATTTGCTGCCGGCGAAGATCATTCCGAACAAGGGCAAGGGCTACGTGTCCTATGGCGGCCGAGAGATTGAGCTAGAGAACTACGAGGTGCTGAGTGGACAGAACTACGTGTGGCTGCCTGCCGAAAATGGCGATGTACCACCCGGCGCCGTCCAAGTGGGTCACACCAGCAATGGCGAGACATTGTACGCCGGACGTGGCTACCATGCCGGCAGCCTGACCGTGGGCAAGGTGCACCCCTCCCACGGCTGCCTCTACATACCCTTCGAGTCGGAGGAAGTCAAGATATTCGGGTACGAGGTGCTGTCCCGCCTCATGCGATAAGCGCCCCTTAACCAATGTAGGTAGATTTTTGTACAATAAACTGAAGCTTTTGTAGAAACTTTTCTGCCGCCTTATCTTATTGTCTACCAGTCGAAATGCTACTTGGCTAAATTCTGCACTGTTTAATCTAACATATTTATAGCTATCGCCATATGCCGACATGAGTAGCCTTGTTTGGTCTTAATGATCGGCTTCCGCAGTTTCGCAGTTGTATTTATTATTAGCTAGCTCAGGCCGGAAGGGAGGTAATGAGCTAATCTAACACGACAGCAGTTCTTAGTTAACAAGTAAAAACGTATAGCTGTATAACATTAAGTTTCGACTTGAAAAGATTAGCTTAAGCCTAAAGTTTAATTAAAAGTCTAACTACACTTTACGTACTCAAATGAAAATGATAAACCAATAGGACCAAGCTAAATCTACGTGCAAAGCTTAAGAGAACAGCAATAGCGTTTTATAAGTGAGCATTGTTAATATTAACCTTACGAATATAATTGCATTTTGTAACTCTGTTCTGTTTCAAAGCGAATCACTTCATTTTATACAAAGCGAGCTTGCAATGGTTTCCGCATTCAAATAAAAAACAAAAACTTTGTAAAACAAAATCGAGAAAGAAAAAAGAATTTGCACCCGCGTTTGATAAGATAACAAAATTTTGCTGAAATCGCTTGCTTGCAATGCAACAAAAGTATTTAATCAAAATGAAAAGTTTGTATCAACTAAGCACCTGATTGGCTAATCACAGAAATAATTGAAATTCTCCAACACAGTCTACACGCAAAATACAAAATACAAATTACAAAATATACATAGCTACATATAATGAACGACCAAACAAAGTGTATAATAAAACATTGAAAGTTTCATGGCAAACAGTTGCTAAACATTTTTGAATGCGAATGTACTTAGCACCTAAGGAGTTTATATTTACATTTAAGCGCAAGCGAGAATCTAGATAACGAAGCTACTAAAACTAATCGAATTGAATAAAACCGTTTCTTCTTTTGCATTTAAGTGCAGGCGTACTTTTTCTAGCGCTACCTAAGATAGAACACACACTAACACTCGAAATGTCTAAATAAAACTGCATACATATATTGAACTTTCAATATTACACACGTGTTTCACTAAGCCTATGCCTATTTACAGACTGGGAGAGGGAGTTACTTTAGTTAATCTAAGAGAGTCTTAACGTAGGCAGCATCGTCCTGGAGAAACTTATCGGTCTGCTCTGCTGACACTTCTACATTGTGGTAATTGTCCAAGCCAATTTCCTCCTCTTTTCTGTGAAGAGAAACAGTCATTTAGTTAAATTCTTATTAGAAATATTAAACTCACTTGAGTAGAATATCGACAACGTTCTCACAGGCCAGCAAGCACTCGCTGTCGCGTCCCACTTTCGCTTCCCATTTGTGGTACTCTCGCAGTATTTCGTAGACGCCCTTGGCGCGCAGCACCTCGCGACAGCGTCTGGTGGCGCACAGCTGCAGCAGGCACTCTAGCAGCATTTTGCGTAGATCCGGATCTGTTTCACGAGTCTTGCTCTCTGGCAGGTACTGGAGAGAGTGTTAACAATACATAGTCCCTCGATCAGGCGCTTTAGATGCTCACCTGCAGCTCAATGGGCAGCTTTTCGTTGTCCTCGTCGCTGAACTCTTCGGGGCCACACAGCGGCTGAAGGATGGCAACCAAAATATCATCCTGCTCATTCAATATGACATCGTGGTACACCACATCAAAGCAGATGTTCTTGATGATGCCTATGGTGCCGCCGCGGCGCACCACACTCTCCTCAAACGAGGCAAAGGGCAGCAGCTTCTCCAGCAGCTGATACTTGGGCTGGCAGCAGAGCTCTCGTCCACGCGGCACTTGAGTCAGGTTGCAGAATATCGGCGCCAAGTAGTGCAGCTTGGATTTCTTCTTATTATAATCCAGCTGTGCAAACGCTTTCGCTAGTTGCGGCAGCGTCTGCTCCAATGTGTCCAGTATAGCCGGCACCAGCGACTCGACGCGGGTCAAGTTGCTGAGCACCATGCTCCAGGCATCGGCCAGCTCAGCCTGCTCGTCGCTGATCTGCTTGGCCGCCACATCCACAATGGCAAAGCGCTGTCAATTGTGAATGATTAGTGAGTGGTTTACTTTCCATTTGGCATCTACTTACGGGCTGCACTTGCTGCGCCAGCTCAAACACTTTGATAGCACCTGCCTCCTCCGCCGTTAGATTTATCAGGCTGAGGACTGCGTCCTTTGCAATCGTTGCATTGGCATCCAGCGTCAGGCCGAAAATGGCCATTAGCATATCATCTAGCGACAGTATTGCATCCTTGCCCTCTGTGCTGCCAGTCAAACCTATAAAGATTGAAAATATAGAAATATTTACAATATTTACAATAATCTGCCTTGGGCATCGAGCACGTGTTGCGCTTGCCGCAAATTGTTGGAGCTGCTTGTGCTCTGAGCATTCACCTACTTAGCACATGTGTTAAAGCCACTGCCTTCAGATCCAGTCGCTGGTTGGGTTGCATAAATTGTATTAGCTCTTTTACAGTCTCCATTGTGGGCAGTTATTGCCTTAAAGTTTTATTTGAGAATTTGTTTAATTTCAGCATGCGCTCAGTGTGACTGTATCTGGCTTAGCATAAAAATAACATATTTCTGCTAGCTGGAGGAGCCATCTGTTATGTTAAACATTACGTTGCTAGGTGGCGTTTCGTTGCACTAAGCCTACCTCTGTTAATTGGTTAAAGTCTCTGCTAAAGAAAAGGTCACATACAAATTATCTGTTATACAAGCGTCTTTCTAAGAGCCATCGGTTATGTTAACAATTACACTGCTAGATGGCGCTTCGTTCTGCTAATTCTACCGCTGTTAAATGGTTGAAGTCTCTGCTAATGATATACTCACATTCAAATTATCTGTTATACAAACGCCTTTCTGAGAGCCATCTGTTATGTTCAAAACTACACCGCTAGGTGACGTTTCGTTGCACTAAGCCTACCTCTGTTCAATGGTTGAAGTCTCAGCTAACGCTAGAGTCACATACAAATGATCTGTTATACCAGTACTTTTCTAAAAGTCACAAATTATTTGTAATACGAGCGCCTTTCTAAGAGCCATCGGTTATGTTAAAAATTACATTGGTAGGTGGCGTTTCATTCCACTAATTCTAGCTCTGTTAAATGGTTGATGTTTCTGCTAAAGAAGGCATCACATACAAATTATTTGTTATACGAGCGCCTTATTCAGAACAGGCTCCACTCATTGTTTTAATCGTGTCTTCATTTTATATATTTATTTGTGGCAGATGAAATTAGCAATAATCTGAGACGGAACATGTTAGCTTAAACCACTTTTTGCATCAAATTTGCAAATTTAAATACAAGCTTAGTGTGACCATGAATATTTATTTTTTGTAGTATTTTTAGTAGAGGAACTGGTATGTTGTTATACGATAGCTGTAATATACCATTCACATGTATACGTTGTTTTGCTTACGACGTGAAGCTCATTGCTATGCAAAACAGTAACGTATAATTTAAATTGGTGAAAGACAAAATAAAAAAGCAAAATTGAACTGAAAATATATAAGTTCAGCCTTAAATAGTTTAATAAGTAATGAAATAATATTTCATAAGTCAGTTACAGATCTAAGTAGAGTCATATGCTACTTAGTCATATTAAAGGTGAATTCAGAGCAAGAACTATTTACTAAGGAAATAAACTTAACAGAAAGTGTAGAAAAACTTTTACTGGAATGAAAACGATTTTGGCAATGCAAATCGATGCAAATGCTCACTTGGCTGGAATTGAATTTAAAGTTTTGCGATTTGATTGCAAAGAGCTGCGACAAGGATACAATGCGAAGACCTCACAGCTGCGAAAGGATCAACAATTGCAATTGAGAAAGGATTCGGCTAAAGAGTTTCGCTCGCCTTTGGATTCGCTGAATGAATCCCCGAAGCGGCTTTATGCGCAAAACTTTTGCTTGTTATTTTTAATGGCCGGCAATAATCGTTAAATGTGTCGACTGTGTGCTCGGTACTCGGTGAGGCTGCTGCTGCCGCTGTTGTCGCTGCCAACGTCCCAGTTTCTGTTTGGATGCAGCTCAGCAGAATAGCCCATTCCAGTCCAGGAGGCGTCGAAGGGGCTGCTGGCAACTCAACTGGCAACTGAAAATTTCATTTCGTTTCGCAAGAGCTCCACACCGCACCGCACGGCCCGGGCAGTGGGTGGGCCGAAAACTTTTTAGACTTTTTGTCGACTTTTCGCATTTTAAGTTGCGGCCAACTGGCAAATGCTGGCTCAGCAGGCGCACAGCGCACGGGGGCAGGCCTTAGCCTTAGCCTCGGCTCCAGGAGCTCCAAATGTTAATTTCATAACCCGATTCGTGCACGACTAACTGTTGTTTCATTTATTTGCGTTCTATGCAAATGCCCCACGCCCACATGCGCCGCCCACTTGGGCGTGGCGGCAGCACGGCGAAAGTCAAAATTACGGATGCCAGCAGCAGGAGCAGCAGTAGGAGCTGAAACAGTTTCTACCTGCTTGCATAGCCCAGAGCCCAGCAGTTGTTGTTTTTATATAAATATTTAAGAATTCTAATCAAGATTCAGCTGGTTGGACACTCGAGGACACTAGCTGCCATCCAACTACCCACGCCCAGCCCAGCCCAGCCCAGCCCCGCGCTGAGCCCATTTCAAATGGCACAGAATGTCGTGTTGATTCTGCTTTGGTGGCTTTTTAATGTCCTGCCAAATGCCCAATTCAAAAGCGAATTAAAGCCCTGCATAGCCCAATGGCAACAGCTCGCACGAACTGGAGACATTTTAAAGTAGTTTGTGCCTATTTGGAGAGACATTTTCGGAGCGGGAGCTAAGATTCTGTGTTTTTATATATTTTATTGATGACTAATTTGCTGTGTCTTACCAGACAGCGCTTTCTGTGGAGTGGGAAGGAGTAGCAAGTTCTTAAGAAATGCTAGATAAATTCTAGATATTCGAATATATTACTCATTTAGTTATAGTAAAAATATTATTTAGTTGCTTTATTTGAACTCTTGCTAAGCTAGAATGCTCTAGGTAATGTCTCTAAGCAATAGGATATAGCCATCCTAACTAAACTTGTCAGCCGTCACATGGAACTGTCAACTCGTTATAGATTAGCAATGAATCGATAAGGCGATGACGAGTCATCGATCGACAGCAAAGTAAGCTGATCATGAGATCGAGACTTCTGGAAATAACTATTCCCATGCAACCAACTGTTCTCTTCCTGTTATGCTCTATTATTCAAGAAATCCACTAACTAGATAATTGCTAACTCAATTAAAGCAATATCATTGCATTTATCTAGTTATATATCTATAATCTAAACATATTTCTATCAGTTCGTAAAATACCTACGGAACAGTCATATGCATATAAAATTTGGCTCACGTGTGGTCCGTCGCTCAATTAAGATAAGACTGAAGGGAAAAGGAGGAGGAGGGGAAAAACACAACCGCAAATTGAACGAATACAGCGAAACGGAGGAAAATAAAATGGATCCATGAACAAAACGCCATTAAAAGGGACGTTGATTGGATTTATGAGCACAAAGAAAGCAACAAGAAGCAACTCCAGCGCGATGGGGAGTGCTGCGAGGCGAGGCGACGCGAGGCGACGCGACGCAGATAGCCGAGACAAAGAAACTCGTTTTGGGCCACTCCTCCGCCGTTGCAGCCGGCTAATGCTGGACCAATACCAACGTCCAATGCGGCCATAACTCTCATTTGTTGGCGGCACACTCAGAGGCGAAAAAGGTCGTAATTAACAGCTCACATGCCAGCCAATCCGCAGTGTAATTAATTTTCAGCACTGCAACTTGTCAGCAGTGTCGTTGTCGTTGTTGTTGCTGCTCATTAGTGTACGCGGTGAACAGGTAACACAGGTAACAGGCGGCTGCTCGACGCGTCGGCGACGCTGCTCACGAAGTTGACATTTGAATTGACCATCAAGATGGCCGATAAGACCTCTAAGAGTGCTCAAAACTATTAATTAACTAATTAAATTAATAAATATAATTTTATTATTAATTATTTTATATATATAAGTAAAGAATTTTGTGATATATTATGTAAATGGCTTAAAACTTAGGTGGATGTTCAATGTACTCAAAACACTACCGATCGGATCCTAAACTATATATTTATGGCATTTTCTGCTATAGACATGTTCGTATTCAACTTATTTCTTAAGGCACATAAGAAGAAATGAATATACTCAAGCAGGAAAGACTTTGAAATCGGTCCTCATTTTATCAAAATCCCACATCCCACTCCCTGAGAAAATTGGATAATTCTATAATTTGTTGTAACCAAGCTGCGTTTAAAATACGAACTTAAATTGTCCATTTTTAAAAGGATCAATATTCAGGAAATGGAATGGTTTCTTGAAATATTGGATATACCTGTTCTACGCATGGTATAAGACAGTATATATCTGAAATATCAAGACTCTAGCTTTAGTGACTTAAGGAATTGCTGTGAAAATTCTAGTGCTTAAACTGAAACTTAAAACAGAAGACAGGAAATTCTCAGCCTGCTCTTCAAGTCACTATTCAGCTTTAATTGCGCTTTAATTGTATACCAAATTATTTAAAAGAATTAAGATATATACATATCGGACAGTACAGCATATAGAAGTCTTTCTCAAGTCTTTTGGAAACATATCTGAAGTCGGGTTAATACACAGGCCAAGCTAGGGCCAATGCTTTTGTGGCAATATGAAAATATCTTGAAATATTTTGCATGTCTTGCGAATATTAAATACGCAAATGACATTTGCGAAGACAAAGCGTGCGTTTTAACGATCCCAAATGGCAATCCCTGGAACATTTGCTCAGCTGAAAGGCAGGATATGAGCACGGCCGTAAAGGTCGACCGTAGGGAGCTCGGGCACACGACACGCAAGCCAATCGAATGGCAGAACACAGAACAGGAAAAAGGGTGTGCGACAACTCTGTTCTCTGCTCGTCCTCTGTCTTCTTGGAGTCGTTCATATTTATGCATTGCCAGGACGTTGGATGTTCGCACATCCTGCGTGGCTACACATGTACGTGTTAATATCCTGCCAGGCACAGAGCTTTGTGCGATGTCGTTGTAAAAATAAAATGCCGTTGCCCTTGCCGCTGCCCTTGCCGTTGCAGTTGCTGTATCCACCACGAAGGGGCATCGAAACAAGCAGCAGCAGCAACGTGCATCCAGCTCTCAATTGCCATTGGAGCTGGAGATCGAGCAGGAGCTGTGCTGCCAATGGCAGGATGTGTTGCGTATTCATTAAAACTTTATAATCACCAAACGTGAACGATACGTGCCCCGATTGCAAAGTGCGCTATAAACATAAATACAAACACGCTCGTAAGACACGCATTTATCGTGCATTAACTTTTTCCAAGATACGACGTGGCTGTATCTCAGCATATGTGAAAGCCATAATGATATGCATGTATGTGTATATGAGAGAGATGGGGAGGGAGGAAAAGGGCTGCTTTTACATACTCAACAATATTTATCGAGCCATCAACAATGGAGCTGCAATTAATGAATACATTAATATTAAAATTAAAAATATTTTAAAACCATTTGAATTCACATTTTAAAACAGATTAAGTGACTACTACTAAAATATATATTTTTTGTCTCATTATTTGTATTACTTACTTCAAAAATCGTACAGTTCTGTCAACCGAAGTTTCATGAAATCGATATTTGAGTCTGTAACATGGAGGAACTTAAACTGATCAAGAAAAAATTGTTATTTAATTCTGTCATATGCAAATTCAAATATGAATTCTAAAATTTATACTGAGTCCAAATCCATTTTAATTCAAACTTCATATTTTTTTCGACAAATAAGTAGGCTGAGATGTATATAATAACATATTATGTTGCATACAACACTATAAAAATGTATTTTTGGTCCGGTACGATAGTGTTTTAAGTAATTCACATTTAAATACATATAAACTATCATAAAAAGCCAGAGAGAGAGAGAAAGAGAGTAAGTTTAAAAAAGGAATGAGAGAGGGAAGAATATAGATATTAAGATATTTAGCTATAGGAAACCATTTACAACTCCAAAGGGAATAAAATTAGCAAAATTTGGAGAGCTAAGCTATTTAGTTCGATAATATATTTAGCCATCTAGATATCACTTCAAATGCATATCGATGCCTGAGCATATACGTGCAGCTAATTTTAAATGTAGAACGCATACCTTACACTAAAAATAATAGTCCAATTTAAGCAACAACTTCAATGTGCAATTAAAAACAATATATGCAGTTGAATGTTTATCTTCGTCTTCTCTAGCTTAGCTGTGGACTGTAATGAAAACTTAAAAAAAAAAGAAATAATTTCAGCTTCCGCCTGAATACAGCTGTACTATTTTTTTTCTTCATCCTCAAATGAATGCAATTTTAAATTTTGCGTTTCATAATTATGTTTATGCAAATGCGCAAATGCGCGCACACATGCGAGCCGATGGCAGAAAGTTGAGTTGGCATTAATATGTGCACACACACATTCATATATATAAATCTATGTACATATATAAATAATTGTGTGAGTGTGTGTGTGTGTTTGCCTGCCAGCTACTGGGTAGAATATAATTTTCGTTTTTAATATTCTCTCGCATGCCCGGAGTTTGTACATTAAATTTATTTATTGGCGCAAATATTGGATCGGATGCCGCTGGCTTGTCTCTTATGCCATTTGCATTATGTGCCCCAACGAGAGACACACACAAACATGTGTAGACATGCACACGGACGAGGGCTGGGACAGGATTGCAGTGACAACTTGTGCGATGCGCTCCACAGAAGTTATAGATGCAACAACTGAAAGCGCTTCAAATAGCAGTCTATATATACATATATATACCAGATGTTGTAGAATACGAATCGAGAATATTCAACTGGTCCGGACTATGGCTGAAATTCAAACTCAAACTCAAAGTTGGCAAGTTGGCTGGCTGCTGGATGGTGCCTGTTGTTTGCTCAAATGGAATTTCCAAAGTCGTTTAGCTCCTTATTTTTCTCGTTTCGCTTTTCTTAAATGCCATTTCTTTCCATTTCATGCGTCCGCATTCAGACAGCTGCCGTTGCCTGTGCCGGAGCCGGTGCCGTTGCCGGAAGCTTGTCTTGCTCCGGGGGTGGCTGTGCGGAATTCCTGAGTGGAATAACAGCCAAGAGCGAGTGCCACAACATGGCTGCCTGCCGCACGACCCACCCCTTAGTGGCCGCTGCCATTTGTTTGCTTTGCCGCATTTCTTGGGCTGCCAACTGTTTCTTCTTCATCAGAAGTGGCAGCAGCGGCATCCGCAGCAGCCATATCGTCTTAGGGTCTTCCTCTGGCCCGAAATGCCATTCGAATAGTTTGCTTAGGTTCATTTTACCCCTCTTCCGCCGCAGCAAGACCTTGGCCAAGCGCTGGGTGGGGCTGGAGGCTGGAGCTGGAGGCCAGTGGCAGATGAGGGTGAGCACGGCCATTGTTGCCAGAGTGTGCGCTCGTAAAGAAGATTTATTGCGAAGACGCGCGCGTTTCTTGGTCTTGGGTCGGGGTGGCACGTAGCTGGCAGCAAGTAGCATGCCACAGCAGATTCCATTTGGCCAGGCTGCGTCCCAAGGAAGGAAATTGGGTTTGCTTTTCCATTTCCCGTGCCGCCACTTGGTCTCAGACTTGGCAAGCTACAGCTTACTAAATTGCTTTCGTATGCCCTCTTAGGGTGGGGGCTGGGGAGCTGGGCTCAAGAAAAATTACTTCGCTTGCGCCACAGCACAAAAACAAAGATTGTATCTGTGTGTGTGTGTGTGTGAGTGAGTGTGTATGGGTGGGCGCTTGTGGGTGGGCAGATACGAATATTCCTATATCACATTTCTCACATCTGAGACTAATGCGATTGTATTTTTTGAGAGTTTTTTCTAATTTGCATTTAATTTTTTGCAGCTGTTACCTTCTGCCGGCTGCTTTTGTCTAATTTCGCCGCCTTTAAGTCGTTAAAAATTCTGAAAGCGTTTCGTTTAAGTTTAATGGCGCCTCACATCGAAAGATAAACATTTGAATGGTCCGATTAAGCACGCCGAGCACACTTGGTATGCAACAGGATGCCGCTAGGTGGAGGATCCTGAATGAGTTGAGCTCTACCTATACTTGAGTATGGGTAGCTTACAATAATTGGAGACTTAAGCTTATATAAAATGAGTTAGCTCTTCAATATTAAAAGATAAATGTTTTTGGTTATAATTTTTAATTTATTCAAATTAAATTCTTGATAGCCTGTATGTACCTTATAGTTCTCTTATCATAATATTAATAAATGAATTATATTTGTGAAAATATTATATAAAAAATCTTATAAGTTCTACTAGAAGAATTTTATTTATTTACTTTTTTTGGTATTGCCAATATTATTCATATAGTATAGTGTTTTAAAGAAGCAGTAGCAAGAAGAATCTATATTACATTAAATATCTTATATCATTCTACGTATTAAAAAACTTGGGTAGCTGCCTCATATCTTCTGGTTATGTACGATACATGAAAAAGGCGTATGTTCCCAGAAGAACATATATCCGTTGCTATAATAACCTTAAATAATTTGTAAAAGTAGTCGACTTCAGATACACTCAAAAACAATTTTTTCTTCAAGGACAAACTCTGGTGTTTGTTTTTTGCAGGTGAGTCTCGACAGTTTTTAAGCTAATTGCGACCAGTAAAAATGCGACCAAGGTTAATTGCCGGGCGCATTAAAAAACACAATGCAGCTAAGAAAAATTCATAATTCATGGTTATTACCTTCAGCTGCTTTACTTGCACATCGAATCGCAGCATATAGACAGAGAGGGAGAGAGAGAGGAAGGCAGGGAGGGAAAAACCAAACAGGTAAGCGCATGTCCTTCGCCGAGTCCTCAGTGGGCAACCATGTACATCTTCTTCGTGCCACTCGCAAGAGGTACAAAAAAGTGAAAACTAAAAGAAAGCATTAAAACATGCTGGAGACCATTTCCGAAATTTCCCACAAGGGCAATACAAGTAAATCGAATCGAAGTCACGGCTCCCACAACTTGCGAATGTCTTGGCCGGGCTCCACTTGCTTGGCCTGCGCATATCGTTTCGGTTTTTGCGCAGTCTCAGCCACGTTCCTAATCTCATATATTGGGGATTTGGGGGCAAAGGGTCCTGCGGCGGCGCCGCTACCAAGGCCATTACAATAAACAACCAGGCGGCGGCGGCGGCTCCATCGCGCTTCGCGTTCGTATCTTCGGATGTCCTTTTGCCATTTGCCATTGGTGGAGAAAAAGTCAAGCGTTTTTTTCTTCGCTTCAGTCGCCGCCTTATCCCTTTGGGATTTTTGCGCCATTAACGTGAATTGCTTTTTGGGGAAATTATGTGTGCCCCGCACACAGAAGCTTTAATGTTTTGTAAATTCACATAAGGAAACCATTATCACCTGAAATATGAAAGCAATTTTCGTGCATCCTTTCGGCTTGCAAGTCGCTCTTGCTCCTTCTTTTTGCCAGCTCGTCCCTTGGCTCGCTTATCTTCATGCTGTGCCCTGTTCCGGCTGCTTGAGTTTTTCTTCTTCTTATTTTTTGAATCGTAATGGAATTAAGTAAGCGAGGAGAATTTTGAATTTTGGTTTTGCAAATGTATCACATTCAAACGCTTCTTTCGAATATAGTGTGAGATTGTCTGAAAAATCTTTCCTGGCAAATGATATGTTGAGTCTAAACGTCATAAGATATATTAGGCAGCAATTCATATCCCATACGTTCTTGGGATATGAATTGTCAGCTGCAACAATATCATATGGTTGTTATGGTATATCTGTTGTAAAAATAGTCAAAATAGCTAAGCTACATTTTAATCAATAAATAAAGCAATATTAAGTCGAGTTTCCTATATTCTGACAAGCTAATATATCTTCTTTTGGCATTCGAATCAAAGTTCGATCCACTATAATACGCTGGTTACATAAAAGGCTTATTTAAAATAGTTGAGTTGACCTTAAACGCTGTTCGATAAACACCGACGGAGCATTGAAGCCAATTTTCGGGACCAACAACTCGAGTACTGCAGCCCGCACAAGTCGAGGCAGCTGCCGGCCAACGGCAGGCAAGGGGGCATCTGGCAACTGCTTGCAACATCGTGGCATCGTGTCGTTGGCGCTATTCCGGCGGCCATAACAATTCTCGTAATACTTCGGGCATCGCCGACTAAACGATAATCGCGCGTAAATGCCCCACTAAAATCAATACGACGACTGCGACGACAATAGCGACGAGGACGAGGTCCTTGCTGGCTTTCAGTTTCACCTTCGTCGAGCAGCTCTCCATGTTGCCATCCCTTTCGCCAAGCGGAGCAGCTCGGCCAATCTGAGACGGCTATGCACATGCGCTACCCAGAGCCATTGGCTTGAGTCTTTCCCAGTCAGCATTTTCTTAGAACTGATTTTCTTTTGTTTTCGTCTTGGCCACACTCACATCGGAATGAAGTCGACTGCAAGAAATCGAGTATATTTGGGGCTTATGACCAATGAATAAACATACTTATGAGAATCCTTATCGCCAGTCTTTGATGAGTCAAAGAGCACGCAATTTGCATATATAATTTGGCTATTGAACATATATAGGCTTTGAGTAGGTTATATGCATGTTACGAAATTTATTTTACATTTAGCCTCAACATGTTTATACGGCAAACAAATTCAAAAACCCAATACTAAAAGATAAATTGCTGTTATTAGGCTTTAGCACAATGATATCATGTTTGAGATAACAAATAAAATAAAATATAAACGACAATAATAAAAGCAATTTACAAATTCAAGATTGAACTGATAACTTAAGCTTTTGAATTTCAAGACAGAAAACTGTTTTCAACACTGAGCTTAACTATGGACAATTGTTTTTCAAGCTTGATTTAAAATATTTGTATTAAAGTATAATTTTTTAAAAATATTTATTTGTATGTTTATTTTTAAGCATTATATTTAAGCATTTGCTCATAAAACGAGCTCTAATATAAATACTTAACAAGAAATCATGGAATTTGTGACTCCGCTTTATGCACACGCAGTGCGTAATTAAAAGTTATGTTTCTCACTGAAAGTGCATGGGGAATGTGTTGCATTTATGAATTTATGTGCCTCGGCTGCTGCTCCGCGGCAACTGGATGCTCAGCTAAACGAGCAAAGAGCCATGACAACTGCACAATCGCATAAATATTCATTTGCATTTTGCCAAATGATTTAGTTGCCCATTAAGTGCAATAAATGATGACTTCTCCCTCTCTCTCTATCTCTCTCTCTCTGTCATTGAGATAAGTGCAGAGAAATGCAGATATTGAAGGTGGCAACAGTTAGTTCAGTTTCGGAACAGAACTGTATGTGCACGTCTGAGTTAATTAGTTGAGTAAACGCGTCTGCTCACCTGTCGCTGGCTCAGCTTTAGTGTGAGCTCTTCTCAGAGTCGATCATAGACTCAGGCTCCGCTTCCCACGAGCTGAGTGTGCATGCAAATCGGACCAGGGCCAACAGTTGACAGTTTGTGGCCGCAGCTGAGCGACAAATATACGAGTGGCCATAAAAATAGTTTATGACTTTTAATTACGGACGCAGCATGAGGCCGCCGAGTGAGTCGTTGTCGCAGTCGCAGTCCCAGTCGCAGCGATTGCTTCTGAGCAGCAGCCATGCCACAGACGGCCGGGCCACGGACCACGCACCACGGAGCACGGGCAGTAGCCAATGGCAGAGCGCATCAGAAATTAACGTTGAGCCTGCGAGCAGTTGGCCCAGAGAGGGAGGAGACTGCCTTTTGTTTCTGTCCGGTTATTTATTGGTTTTTTAAGCCAACGTTTTTTTATGCCTGCGCCTTCTTTGTAATTTCTTTGAATTATATCTCAATTCATGGCCGGCAATAAATTTGATAAATTTCTCATTCGACTTACCTGCCCCGCTGGGTTCCCGCGAGCGGTGCGCGCTGCACCGCCATGTTGCCAGGAGCCATAAATATAAGTGGAAGGCACCGCCATATGCGCGCTAGCCACCAGGGCTGGGGCTGATTAAAATGTTCGGGTCGAGTTCCTTGATCGTTAATTAAGAATGCGTCCCGATCGATGCAGTTGCCCGAAGGCAAATGAATTTAAAGTGGAATTGAATGACGTCTATATGAGTGTGTGCGGTGGCAGAAATATATGAATAAACATCCACGAAATTAATTTGTAATTCAAGGCGCTCGCTAATTGAAATCCAATTAAAAATTCAACCCAGCTCAATTGACGGCAACAGAAAAAGCCAGTCTTAATTCAAATTGCTGCTCAAGCTGAGACATAATATTTGTTTTTCAATTACAATCAAATTAAAAGCCTTTTCTCTAGCTTTTAATGAGTATTTAATATCATATCTTGTATCTATATCTAATCCAAAAGATTTCGTGAAAGCTTAGCTTTAGTGGGGCAATCTGTGGGGAATCTCAACAGTAGCTCAGATGTGCTTCAGATATGCACAGACAGCAAGACGGACATTGCACACATTTCCATACTATCGTGCATGCAATCGTAAATAAAAGCAAAATGAGCAAAAAGAATGTATTTTATTCCAGCTCTAAGCAAGCGGGTAACGATAGGATATTTATTTATTTTTCTCTCTGAGTTTTTCAAAATTGTTGATTTTTTCTAAAGATCAATTGAATATTCCAAATATGGCGGCCAATTCGAACAGTAGAGCACGAGTTTTTTGTCCCTCATGGAAATGCAGCAGAGTCCGCTGCTTCTGTATAGGAAATCAGTACGTCGCCGGGCTAATAAGTAATTTTGGCGTCTTTTGCTTTGGCGCCACCATGAGCTGGATACTCTTCAATGAGCTCACTTTTAATAAGATGGCCAAGAAATGTTTTCTTTCGATGAGCTGGCGACAATTGACTCACACTATGCTACCCCTGGGAGCGGCATGCTTCTGCTTGCCGATGGGTTTGCTGATGAAGAGTCGCGGGAGCAAGGCTCTGATGGTCTTCCAGCTGCTGCCCTATATCTTTGGCTGGCTTCTAGTGATCTTCGCGCAAAACATTTACATGGTGTATGCGGGGCGGTATAGTATGGGCATATGTGGAGCCGCTCTGTGTGTGGGTGTGCCCGTGTACAATGCGGAAATCAGTCGGCTGGAGGTCAGGGGAGCCATGTGCAGCCTGTTCTATGGAGCCATTGTCTACGGCATAATCTTTGCCAACATAATGCATCATTTACTTGGGGCTTATATCACACACATTGTCCTCTTGGTGATGATGTCCTTAAACTTCTCGCTGCCGATAATACCACAGTCGCCGGCCTATTACATCCTACACGGCCAGCTGGACAACGCGGAAAGGTCAGAACGCTGGCTGCATGGTAATCAGCGTATGAGCATTGACGAGATGCAGGAACAAATACCTACCCTAACGCAGATCGAAGCGGATCAGTCTAATCACTTTTGCGGGAACAAATATGCACGACAGAGCGTGCCTCGAGCAAGTATCATGCTTCTGCTCTATCAGCTATCTGGCGGCGTGGTCATCAGTGGATTCCTGCGGGACATTCTGCTACCAATGAACTACTCAGGTCATAACATGTATGCATGGGTTGTTTTGCTAGCTATGATAGTTGGTCATCTAATCTGCTTCCTGCTGGTCGATCGCGTAGGCCGACGTGTGCTGCTGCTCCTCTCTGCGGCCTTCATGTTTCTGTCGTCGCTGTACTTGTGCGCTTGGTTTGAGTGGACGAGGCACAAATGGAATATTTCTCCTCTGACGGCTCTATTCATATTCATTGCAGCATTCTCAGTTGGCTTTGGCCCAGTGACCTGGATACTATATGTCGAGCTGATCATAGAGCCCCTGCGTCCTCTAGGCTGTGCTGTGGCAGCAACAGTTGGATGGGTGACAGCGTCAGCGCTGGCTATTATTTACGCATATGACCTGTACGTGGCTTCAGTGTTTTATCTTATGCTTATTGTCTGCTTTACCAGTTTGCTGTTTGTCGTCATCTTCATACCGGAGACCAAGGGCCTAACATCGCTTCAAATCCAGATGTTATTGGCAGGCACCTCTCATGAGACACACTCTAGCGATTCATCATTCTAAATGACGATCCGCTTTTCAGATTTTTTTTGATTTATTTATTTAAAAAAATATATTTATGTTTATAACATATTCTCATCTTTGAATATTATATTTACCTACGGATCAAGCTTTGACCTAAAGAATTGGTGATCATCATTGTTTATGAGAGCCTCTAGACTAGCTCTTAAGTAAGATAAGCCTTCTCGAAAACCCAATATAAATGCATCCGCAATTGGACACTGGCAATATTTCAGTGAGCCCCTAGTCCCCCAGCGAGCATCAGGGCTCACATGTACTCATGTCTGTGTGGGCACATATGTATTTGTGTCCGTATCTGAATCCGTCCGTCTGTCTGCCTGCGTGAACTTCTGGCAAGTGCAAATATTTATGCGTATTTGATAGCACTAATGGGCCATTAAATGCGTACGCAAATACACACACATTGCATGTGGGTGTGCGTGTGTATGTGTGCGTGTGTGTTTGTGTTTGTGTTTGTCTAAACGAGCTCGTATGGGTGGCAAGGATGAAAATGTACCTAAGCGAATCTAAATGGCATCAGGGGCACCGAACATGCAAAATCATGTACTCGTAAATCTCTTTAATGCCAACGGCCTCCGGCCAGAGCCGAAACACCAATGGGGCCCCGGGAATTGTGGGAGCCCGTTCCCGGGTCCGTCGATGAGCCGCCCACACGCAATCACATGGTAGCTGCTTGTTTACTCCCGGGCAAAAGAAAGGCTCCGGCTCGAGGTTGGGCTGCCTGCGTAATGAAACTGAATATGTGGATGCTGCAGGCGGGGTTGTGGCTGCGTGTGTGTGTGTGTGTATGTGTGTGTGTAAGGTGCTTTCGAATACGTATTACGTAACTAACGAAAATTAACGTTAATAGCCCTGAGTATCAAAATAATGGCAGTATCTCCGCTGCCTGCCTTCCTTGTGCCTGCTGCCTGTTGGTCGCCCTGTTGGCGTGCTCGGGTTGGAGCAGGAGCTATGGCAGAGAAAGGAACTGGAACAGGAACAGATACGGCGGTTGGGGTTGTCAGCCATATAAATTGCACAAACTCATTCCGGACTTAGGCAAAACGTGAAAATATTGTTACGACCTCTTCTGCTGCTGTTCTCTCTCACTCTATCCCTCTATCTCTCTCCCCTACACAGTCCAATTGCCAGTCAAGCTTACGCCAGCTTCGCCTGCTTCCGCCCATCGAAATAAATTTGATTTTAGTCGCAAAATTACGATATTCGAGCACTTAATTGAGAAAAGTGAAGCAAAGATTTTTAATGATGTTTTATGCTTGCAAACAAGTTGGAAAAGAAGGTGCTCCTTAGGACAAGTACATATATATTATTTGGATAGTATTTCTTATTAAGTAAAACTTATGCATCTTAGAACTAGATTTAGAAATGCAGGAATATTGCTTTAGGCATAGAAAATATTGAGTACCTACTACCTACTGCATTACAAGATAGTCTCTATAAAATATAGATAATGAAACGAATAAATATGAATCAATCAACCAGCATGTATATAAATGAATATATCGATTCACTCCACAAGAAAGCAAACTTAGCTATAACTTATTTTAATCCACATTTATTTTGTGGCAAAGTCGAGAATATAATATTTTAGCATTGCACTTTAAGCCGCGTTCCATTAAGTTAAGGCCTTGCATATATACGATAAAATTGCTTTTTCAACAAAATTAAAATTTCAATTTAAAATCGGAATGCTGAACGGTCCTGCAGGACCTTCTCTCTCTCTCTCTCTCTCTCTCTCTCTCTCTCTGCTCGCAGTTGGTCCAATATTTTGCGCACTTTGTGTGCGTGTGTCGTTAATTTTTATTGGACAGCTTTTGAGATCCTCCTCGCATCGAAATCGAATGAAATTCAGTTCGTTGTGTTGCTTGTTGCTGTATTGCTGCGGCTGATACGGTCTCCAGGGGGCTGGTGCCGAGGCGGAGCTAGAGCTGGGGGGCGGGTAATGTAACTACTGTGTGGGCATGGGGCTGGATGCGATATGTGTCCGTGTTCGTGTTTGTGCTTCTGTTCGACGACGACCAAAACGCAATAAGCAGTTAAAAAATACTCGTAATTGCAACGGGAAACTCCCATGGTTCATGCCCCATATGAGTTGTTATTGTTGCTGTTGCTGCTGTTATTGTTGTTATTCTTGTGGAACGTGCGCAGTGGCATCGACAATGGACACCAAGAACGATACTCCGTGGAATCGTTTCTGTGAAATTTCATGCATGCAAAGATGAAATTGCTTCGCGAGCTGCCACCCAAAGACTCTATGCATATCATTGGCCCACACCAGGGGTGGAGTCTGACGCACCATTTAGAACAACTTTAAGGCGTTTCTATCTTTAAAAAAAAGTCTAGAGCCGAAGGAGGAAAAAGTTACACACAAAAATAAGTGAATATATTATTATTATAGCTCCGGGTATTTTTTTGTTTTGAATTGTATAATTATACAATTATATAAGCAGCCATTGAGTTAATTGTAGAAGAGAGGAACAAAAATGCCGCTTGCCTTCCACACTATTTATGGAACTAATGCAAAAAGGCTTTAAATTATTGTTCGTGAGGTTGGGAGAAGTTCAGCTCTGTTACTAAATAAATTGTATTTGCATTGAAAGACAATAATATAAGTCTGTATACTAGAATTTAAAATACAATGTTTAATAATATAAATTACTCAAGTTATTGTCTTCTTTTCACATTATAAATGCTTTTCTTATAAGTCATATTTGCTTATATATGAAACAGCAAAAATGCAGTATAGTAATTTACATGTATAGAGTATAGTTAGAGGCAACTATTAGTGCATCCGTTGTTCGGCCATATCAGCTTTATTTTCCTTTTCCTTTCGGGTGAGTTTTCCTTTCGTCCTCTCGTTATTGCCATTATATTGTTTGGCCGTGTGCGGACCTTAGCGTAGTTTCTTTTGTTGTTGCTGCCGGCGTCGTCCTTTTGGCCATTGTAGTTATAATGGGCTAGTGGCAGCAGCCAACGGCGAGCCCTGCTTGCCCCACGCTCCAGAGCACTGTGCAAAATGTTGCCCAAATGGGTTCATATTTTGACGTTTAATGTAGCGAAAATGAAGCAAGGATTTATGAAATGTGCACGTTGCCCCCGCGGGCCGAGTCGACTAATAGCAAAATGGAAGCGAATATCGAGCGACGGCCAAAGTGCAAATCAAAAAGCAATTGCATTATTAGAAGCTATACGAAATCAGAGGGGCGTGCAAATAAACTCGAGTAACTCAATTGAATGAGCGCTCCGATTGTCTAGCGTCTAGACATGGAGGCCGTATATTGTGCCGTGTCTGCAGCAATTAGGATTGAGTCGGTCAGTTAAAGATGCGCGTCCTCAGCTTGTTGTATTTTCCATCATGTTCTCCCTCGAAAACTGTCAGGTGGCAGCCGGTGGCTTTAATGGGCCATGGGAAATGATGAAAACGCCATTCGGAGCGGGCTTAAATATGTCTAATCGACTGTTTTGGGCACTTGGTGGCAGCAGTTGCCAATGGGCACACAGCCGGGACTGCAGGGACCCCGGGGACGCCGGGGACTCACGGCCTTTCGCCAGGGATCAAGTAAATTGCGAAAACTATGTGCAAGATGGGCTGTTATTGCAGCAAAAACGCTTGTAATGATGACTCTAAGTGCCGTTTTCTTGAGTGTATTACCTATAAAAAATTTATACAAAGCTGCTGCCAAATTACCCGGACACGAACCGAGACACCGCCGTGTTCGTGCCACCACCAAACACGCCACGTTCCGCCCTTCATCTAGCCAAATAGATACAAAGGCGATGGGAATGGCAATGGAAATGCCAGCCACCTCATCAAGTCACCTCTGCCCTGAGCCGGGCTGCCTGCGATAAGACAGCGTCTTCGCCGAGCGATAAAATGCAACATTAAATTGCTGATTTTTTCTGTGTGCTCCGTGCCTCGAGCATGGGTCGCTCCCGGAGACCCTCGAGTGGCAGCAGTTCATTAGGGTAGCACTTGCCTAGGGCTGGCAATGCAATCTGGCAAGATGTCTAGCTGGGGACAATCAGTACAAGTGGCTGAATGGCCAAGTCTCTGCTCTGATTGCCAGATCCTGCATAACAAAACAAATTATTTCTGTAATTACCATTTGCCTCGACTCGAGTCGTAATCGAAGCCAGCATTTAAATTATTAATATAACAATAATAATAATGTGTGGTCATGGAATGGAAATATGCTTGCGCAGATAATTAATAAAAAATGGACCTACAAAATGAATATAAGTATTAAAATTAAATAAGTAATTTTATATAAATATTTGAAATCGGTATTTTAATATTTATATATAATATTTTAATATTTAAATACTGATGTAATAGTTAGATACATTACACACTTTTGTTTTTGTTTAATTCATTTTATGATATGATATTGGAATTTTCTATATTATAATATAAAAAGAAATTCAGGAAAATAGTTGAATGTTCTTTTAACAAGTGGAATTATGGCTTAATATTCTATATAAAAAGAAAAAGAATATTCTGTACAGAAACCACATATTTGCTTACTTTATCTTCTATATAGATGCCACATTGAATATCATACTTTATGCTCATCTTACTTTTCATTCTATTTTCTCAAAAAAATTAAGCTTGGGGTTCGCTCTTAACTCTTCGTTTGTTACTAATTCCAATTTGAAAGTGAGCAGAAATTAGAAATTCGTTCCAATTTACGATGTAAAACGCTGGCTGCCGTCCACATGTAGCCCGCTGGGCCTTTCCCTGGGCGCTCGTAGTTTATGTTTACGAAGAAATTAAATAAACGCCAGAATGAGATTTATGCAATGTTTGTATTAAGCCGCTGTCCACGCGAGACACCAGCGCCATCAAAGAGCAGCCCGAGGACAACAGCAACAACAACAACAACAACAACAACATCCACCACCACTGAACCCACCACCAAAGCGTGGACTCGCTGCCGGCCGGCCATCAGCGAGTCGATGGCAGCGCAAAGCGCAGTTCCAAGCCATTTGGGGTGATACCCATAATGGTCGTCGAACCAGCGCCCGCTTTGTGCTTGCTCACACGCGCCACCAACAGCGGGCGGGTGGCACGGTGGCATCGTGGTTCAGTGTCTGCTGCCGCCGGATTTAAATTCTAATCTAACTGGCCCAACGGCGCAGACAACGGAGCGCGCGCTGCGCACTTATCCGGCATGGCGGTAATAGCTTTATCTGCCGACAGAATTATGGCCAGGCGCTTGATTCATGATCCCACATTGTGGACTTTGTTGCGCCTTTGTTGCTGCTCGTTCCAGTTGCCGTTTCCGCTGTCCTTTCACGACAAGCCTTTGGGGTGGAGAGCCCTCGCCATGGGGCGCAGGAAGCTCTGGCGCTGCCATTGTTAAGCTCAGTTGTGAATATGAATGGATGCATTGGCTATCGTTCCACAGTATGTGGTACAGTGGGGAGCATGCGTATATAACTGGTTCAATATTAAAATTTTAAATTTGTGATGTGATATTCAAGTTTTTATATAATTTCCAATTTATATATTTTGAATATACTTTAATATAAGGGAACTTAGATATGCTGTCGTGAGTTGCCTACTGAAGCTATATGATCATCGTCAATAGCCGAAAGTCTTGAGTGGAGCTAGAGTTGCCGAGATGAAGAGCCATATAGCTCTATCATATCATATCATATAGATCTATCACTAGATTTTTATTTTTATCCACATATATTATAATATTTTATTCTTATTATCTCCCGTTCCAGCTCTCTGATCGACTATGAAGCTCGATAGACAAACAAGGCGCGGATGGTGATGACATTGCAATGCTTTTGCTATCTGAGTGCGCAACAGAGGAAATCCTGTTTGCCATGGAAGATTCCGGCTCGGCAGAGGCTGTTCCCAGTCCACAACGAGAAAAAAACGTACTCTCAATATGCGACGGCCACATGGAAAATCGATATATCCAACAATATGGCGGGGCAGCAGTTGGGGTTGGGCTTGGATCTGGGGTTGTTTGTTTAATTTTCCGCAGCACAAGTGATGAAAATCTATTGAGTGTACGTCCATGCTGGAGTTTCCGTCATTTTGGTGGCGCGCTGTGAAAATATTTATTCAGTGCAGCAGCTCAGCTGCCGGCGCGGAGTGAAACGGAAGTGCGGCTCAAGACCCAAGTGCGCTGACGAGACCGATGAGCAGGCAATCCAGGCTACAGCGACTACAGTCCTGTTGGGCTGTGAGCACGGAGCTGGGGACGGACAGGCCGTGAATGATACGCACTCGTTCAAATTGCCATTTAATGTCAATCCAATGACAGTTATTTTAATTGTGTTTGGGTGTTGAGACAATTTATGTTATGGCCGTAATTGTTATGGCAAATGTGTTGCTTATTGGACGTGAGTCCATATAATATCAATGTGTATGAACACGTATAGCTACTTGTGAGGCAACAAGGAATTTGGACTAGATATTATAGTAGAGCATGCAAAAAATAAAATTTAAAAATTTTGTTTTGTATTATTATTAATTAATTTTAAACTTATCTTTGAGTGTTACTGTTTTATTTATTTAATTTTGCAAATTTATCTTAAATTTGTTTAAAATTATCCTAGTGTATAATAACTAGTTATTGATATCTTCTTTGTATACATTTTTTGGGCGCTAAGCGCCCTAACTGCGCTCCCGTTTGCAAAGGCCAAAACCAGTTTTTAGTCTCTATGCACAGATGGGGCAGCCCAGGAGAAGGCACGTTCAAGAAGCTCTCCATAGCTCCACTTGCGTTCCACAGTCATTTCATCAACATCCACAAGCACACACACACGCACACACACACACACACACACACACACACACACACACACACACACACACACAGGCACATTGACTGGCTGGAGCACACGTTTTAAAGCTGGGGAAGAGAGCGTGGGGGCCATTGGTATATGACCGCCGCGTGGTGCACTCGCATGCCGCTAGATGGCGCGCAGGTCAATTTAGTGGAATTAATGGAATTGGAATTCATGGCGCGGAAATTGAATTTATGCGCCTCGCTGAGCCGCGCCGCCAGGCCGCGCCGCTGGGCAATCGGATTTTAATGCGTCATTGAACGCTTCGAAATGGCTGCGATTTTGTACATTGGCATTGGCAAATGCAACGGCTCCAACGTGCTAGCCCACCAACCAGCCAGCCAGCCAGCCAGCTCCCAACTCCCCAAGGCCAAAAGTTTATCGGCTACAGTGGAGGCAAAACTGTACAGTAACAGTCGCAAATATCGAAAGGGGGCCTTGTGGAATGGCAGTGCGAGTAATTAAAAACACGTTTGTCCTTTTGGACTGTGTCCCGGGCGCAGCCGTAGCCCAGGAGCGTAGCCATTAGGCAGCTACCACAGTTGCTCGCATTGCTCGCATGCCTTTGCTGTCGCCGTTGCTGTTGCCGTTGCCATTGCATGGGAAAAGTTGAAAATAAACTTTGCGGCATGACAACAACGACATCAACTGAAACAGAAACAAAGCAACAAACACATTCACATAACTCCATGATGTCAACTCTCGCCTTGGTTTCACATTCGCTCCGTTTCCCTCCTTTTTGCTCGCTGCTTGATTAACGCCCAAGGAGCACGAAATGTTTTTGTTTTCGGCACTTTTTGTGACCGTTTCGGTTAGTCATAAGAAAAGATTTGAAATATGCGAAGAGTAAATGAAAAAAAAATGTAATTTGACTAGGGAAACGTGCAAGATCGATAAATGGGGTTAGGGCTCTGATGAAGGCAGCGCATGATGAATAATAAACCTCATTAAGTAGACGAGAGTTGTATAAACTTAATTTATTTTCTTTGAGGAGTTCAATTAATAAATAAGTGGTAATAATTATAGTATTTAGGTATAGTGTTAAATTAATGTAAAGGATTTTTTCTATGGTGATAAATTTGTGCTCTATTTAAATTTATTTTATTTCGTTTGAATTTAATTCTCACAATATACAGCAACAAATATTCTAATATTTCTTGAAAATATCAATTAACTTAAATATTTAATATTTAAGTATTTAATATACTCTCAAGGAAATAGTTTATAGCATATATATGAACTGACTTTAGGAAGAACAATTTATTTAAATAGTTAAGTGTAAATTTTCATAATTCTTGCACTCATTATTTGAAATGTAATGCCAGCTGAATTGATGCCAAGAACTTGGCTAAGAAAAGATTTTGGCAAAGTGCTGAATCGTGCTGTTAGGGACAGAAACAGGTCTTTGCCTGGGCTGGGCTGTTGGGCCGTCGCCAAATTGTGCAAAGTTGCGAACTTTATAGGAATTAATTTGTTCAACTCGTGCTGATATATGGAATGGAAATGGGGCGGAGTGTGCGTAGCTGTACGACCGCTAAGACCGCAATAAACCCACATGAGCCCTGGTAAACGATGGCGAGTGCCGGGCCTGGGCCCGAAAATCCAATCTCACAAATCACATCGATAAAGCGCCAAAGGCACGCAACCCTTTCGCCGGGCCCACCGAGTTGAAAAACGAACTCACATACTTATATGGCCGCTATAAGCTCGCCTTAATTACACTTTACATGGCAACCCTTGCGAGGCTGGGTCTGGGGCTGCGGCTGAGGCTGAGGCTCTAGCTGAGATGCCCACCCACAATGGACAGCCCGTTGAGGAGGAATTGAACGACATGCGACACAATTAAGCATTCATGGACCAGGAGCTCCTGGCGAGCTTAAATTTTGACATTTTGTTGTTTGCTTTGGGTCGCTGAGGGCGAAGCGACAGATATGGGCGGTCGCCCGGTCCGTAATCAGACACACGTCCTGTGCCTTTTTGTTGATCCCTGCGACCATTTTATAATGTGTATATAGCAGCTTAGTGCACCCGGGAGACTCATTGCCGACGGCACTAAACAATTTTATCATTTTTAATCATCAGAGTGGATGTCCTGCCCAGCCCTGCCCCTTGGCACACTCGGATTAAAAACACATATTAAGTTATTATCGGGCTGCCAGATATTACAAGAGCCCTAGAACGGCAGAGCTGGTAGCGGAGGCGACAAACGTTAAACCATCCACGACTAGCCAGTGCGAATTCCTTGAACTCTGACTGCACTCACTTTTGTCGCTGGCGAATAAAAATTCATTCGCCCGCCGAGCAGAGCGCAAATATCTCAGCGTATGTATAAAACATGTCTGCCTGGGACGCTGTGCACGACTCGGCACTTGGAACAAAGGATTGCTGCCAAATTGGTCTTGGCCCGGGCAGCTGAGCTCGGCGGCTGGTCTGGGGGCTGCTGCTCATGGTTAATGCATGATTTAATGTAATTTGGACGCTTGCACGCATTCGCCTTACCCAGTCGAAGCAACGCTGTTGGCCTGGCCGCCAATTTGGCAGCGCATCAACACGCCATTTGGGAACCAGAGCCAGAGCCAGAGCCAGAGTCAGAGTCAGAGACGTAGCTGTAGCTGGAATTTGGCACAGGTGCGGGGCCAAGTCGCTGCCTCAGCTGGGGCATTGCGCAAATTTCCATTAATGGTCACATCCTTAGTGGCAAATTGGAATCACTTTCAGCGGCCCATAACTCAGCCCCGACGGCTGCTTAACTGCCGTTTAAAGCAATGCGCTGCCTGAGTGAAACCTGCCGCCACTTCGATTATTGTCGTGTCTCACCTCTACCCGCCTCCGTCCTCAGCCTGAGCGGACATTAAACGCCATTGTTTTGGGCTATGGTGTGATTTGGCAAATTCTTCAAGCCTCAAATTACAACATGAGCTTAGTAATGTTTACTATCGATTGATGCTTTAAGTTTTGCCTAAATAAACAGGGTCTCAGGGCCTACATAACCATATATAATATTTCATAAAAAAAATAAAAAAAATATATAATATATAATATTTACAATTTTTTTAAAACTATTGTATATTCTTTAGTATTTTTTTTTTATATAATTAAATTCAACATTGTCTGAGCATCTTTAATATTTAACTTCAGTTATTCAAGTCTTTAGTTTTAGCTGTTGCCTCCACTTTGCATACGCAATACAAGATCTCGCTCTCCTCCAGCTTCACAGAGACAAGTTTTGTGCACTTAATTGCCCATTGTGGAGGCCATGTTCCACGTGGCAGGCAAAGTAAAAGTTTTGGATACAAATGTCGTAATTGCAACACGTTCAACGTGTGCCCGTTAGGTCCATTAGGTGTACGAGTGGTATCTGTGGCCGTATCAGCTGGCGTGAGCGCGCCTGTGTTGTGACTCACAATTTTAGAATTAAAACCCCAAAAGCATAAATTGCCGTAAACCGCAAGAAACTTTGGCCTGGCTGGCTGGCTGCCAGCGCTTGAAGCGATGGCTCCTCCGGCGCACCGACAACAGATGGAGAGACGCCGGCAAAGACGAAGACGCCGGCACAAAAAGTTGCTTAATTTAATGTTATTTGCGTTTTAGCATATAAAGAATTTTGTGTCTTAATCTTTTGACTCGAGCTCCAGCTCCAGCTCCAGCACCGACCGTACGCCTGCGATGCTTTGAATATGCTAGTGCTATTTATGCCCCAGACGTGAGCCAGCAGTCCAGAGAGCGGCCCAGCGAGCACAACATCGGAGACCAGAGCCTGGAGACTGTCGTGCCTGGCTGCACTTTCGCAGATCTGCGCCAGCGTGTTTGGCGTGTAGCACACGAAAAAAGGGATGCAAATTTATTTCTTCATTTGCATATTTTAAGGAGCTCGATGCGATATATATTTGCGCCATCTTTGGCCAGCTCCGCTTTCCAATATTCATGGGCCGAGCGCGAGGCTCCTTTGTGGGCAGCCAATTCCCTACCCGAATCCCATCTCTCACTCGAGCCCTTGATGAAACTTTATGAACTTTGGCTTTACCGCTGCGCGTATACTATAAATTGTTCGGCTTCGGCTTGCCTGATTGCCATTGTCGTTGTTGTTGTTGCTGTTGTTGTTACTGTTGTTCGTTTGCTTCTTTGGTTCGTCCCGCATGTAAATTGTGAATGTATCTTTACAATTGTGTGCAATCAGCGAATTTTTAACGCAGCTCGTTTTTTACCAGCTTCAATGTCGCCACATTCGTTGTGAGTCCACAACGATCCCGACTTTAGTCCAGCAGCTCTGACGCACCAGAGCTGTAAATTTAACTATATGCTCGAAAATGTATTAATTAAGTTTAAAAAGAAAGGAAATCTTTGTATTTATTCCTTTGTCTCAGTGACCGTGTGGGAGTAGCTCTCAGTCTGAATTCTTTCGTTCATCCTCAATGAATAAGTCGATAAAGCCATCTTTCCGTATAAATTTAAGAATCGGGATATTAAAGGAACTGTAGATTATCTCATAATATGTAATGTAATATGATTTTACACAAAACCGTTTGCGGATATCCAATTTCTACTTGACCAAGCGCCAATCCAATTATTCGACTATTTTTTGGAGCTGACACACCTATCTAAGATCTACATACGCTTGTACAGCAAAGAGATTGTTGGCAGATTCAAGTAAAAGTGGAGATCGCAGTTAAATCACAACACCCTCAGCATAAACTCTGAGCGAAATTGCGTATTCCAGTGAAATAAAGTTGGGCATAAAATTATGCGTGAAGCCCGGCATAGAGCGGAATACACGCGCATGCGGAGGTTTCGGCTAGCCATAAATCGCATTAAAATGCGGGGCATATCCTTATTGATTTATAATTCGAGTTGGAATCGACTCGGCGACACTCACTAATAACTCATTTAAGGCAGGCGCCGTGCGAGGAATCGAAAGCGAATTATGCAAATGGCAGGCGGTCTGGGCCTGGGCCTGTGGCGTGGGGCCTGCTCTGGCCCTGCCTGGAGGCAATCGCATAGAGGAAAACGCGTCACGCGTCTCATAAATATCTGCGAATGCTTCTAATAATAGCGCTGCCAAGGACCGCCGGTTGGCAAACTCTAATGAAGCGTCGCAGCAATTGAGGAACCATTCGGCAGGCCATTTGCATGGCAGCCATCAGGGGCCAGGCCAAGGGACTACGGGGCTGCCTGCAATCGGCTGCGTTTTATTTAATTTTTAATCTGGCAAAATTTATTTCACACTCGTTGCATGCACCTCGGCAACACCTACCCCGCCTGGCGCCGCCGCCCTTGCGTGGGCAATTGTGTCAGCGGCTTCCGGGCGTATTTATGAGAGGTACATTTGAGCCATATTGATGCGGCCATGTTGGCGTGGCCAATTGAAACGCAGCTCTCGGTTTTAATTCCGCTGCGCTCTTCATTTTCATTTCGCCCGGCCGCGCCGTAAATAATGCAATTACTCATCCGCGTTGCAATCTACTGATAAAAATATTTAATTGCCTTTTGCATTCACCTTTTTTTTTGTATTTTAAATTTTTTATGGAAAAATCGAATCGCATTTTTGCCACCGCGCATAAATTGTGGAATATAAATTTTTCACTCGCCGATGCAGAGGCCTGATAAATAATTTAATCGAAATTTTTTCCATTACGGAGCAAGAGCTAAATGTGCAGCAAAATAAAAAATAAAATCACGCACTTCATTTAATTTTAATTTATAATGACGCCGTCGCCGCCAGCTCCCAGTCCAGCCCCAGCCATGTTTTATGCCTAGCCTAGCTGCGGGCCACATCCAGACTCTGGCCTAGCCTCGGCTCTGGCATTGGCTAGCGTCTCCTACCCGCCCATTTGCCGGCGATCTCATCTTACAGCGCTGCATGTTGCAGTTATTTTTATAACTAAATTATATACGCCCGTCTTGCGGCCCACGATGTCTTCGCTCTGCCTCTGACTCTGGCTCTGGCTCTTCTCCAGCGCTGACTCGGGCCTCTGTTTCCTGCTCGATTTATGGCGCACAAGGAGCGCGAAACCATAAACAGCTTTTATAGCGTTCTACTGGATTATGGCCAGCTAGGCCAGCCTCAGTTGCAGTTGCAGTTGAAGTCTCAGTGCTGCATTTGCCCAGCCAGCGATCCCTTTTGATTTAATCAATTCGATAAATTTGTGGCCCACGTGCAATTGCCTTGCTCTTGTTACTCTCTGGCATTAAGTTTCAATGAAATAAAATTGGTTTAGATGCTTGCTTCGAGTATTTAAATATGGAGAGAATGAGCCGAAATTGAAGTTGGATTTGAATTTATCTCATGAAATTCTAAATGAAGTAAGAGATAGTTAACGAAATAATATGTGAATATTATGTGAAGATCGAGGGAATTTTAAAATATTCATTCATAATTTTCTATAACTAGCTGCGCCTATTCAGGTTTAGCTTCACATTTCCGGCAGGTCTTTGCTCGGCTTAAATATTCATCAAGCGACTATTTGGCTCGCAAATCACGGATCAATTGTCATCACGCCTCCAGATAAATAATCTAAGTATGAGCTTCTTTTTCCAGCTTCTGCAAATAATGCCTTATGTAAACGAAATGCATTTATTGGCATCTCGTATAATGAGAAAAATGTACTCCATGTATATCGTATATGCGTATGTACATATGTAGAAGCCATTTGGTGGTCTCACTTCCGAGGAAAACTTTGAGCCACAGTTGTGCTGTTTGTTGTTGTTGATGTTGTTGTTGTTGATGTTGGTTGTCGTGTTGCTGTGTTGTTGTGCTGTCCTGTTGCCCCCTTGGGTTTATTCATGACGCATAAATCTGGTCGGCAACACTTTATGCGAATACACAAACAACACGCCACCACTCGCCATGTACTCCTCGTAAATTTCGCAAGAGCAACTTTTTTACGAAATTAAATCTTGTTACAACAACAGCAGCAGCATGTAAGCTGCTATATATACATATATATATATATGTGTATATATATATATATATATATATATTATATATATGTGTATTTATGAGCTGGCGTTGGTTTCTACGCAAGTCGCCGCGCTGTCGTCTAAGGCAAAGTTTTTTGGACTCGAATCAGAAATCTGGTCAAGCCACAAAGCGGGAGCGAGAGCGTGGGCGCAGGCAGTGGCGGTTGGCTGTTCGGTGGGTGTGGTATCTTGGGCGTACGCGTGTTTATTGCGCCGTTGCCGTTGCCAGCCAGAGGCAGAGATTTAGCATTTGAGCAGTCGGCCGACATAAATTGGCCCCCCAGCCCAGAAGGCACGGTGGGCGGACGCAGCCTGTGCCTGGATGGATGTATATTCATGTAGCGCAGGCTGCTCTAGGATGTAGGATCTCTTGAGAGGGCTCGCTGCAGCTCTCAAAGTCAGTGTAACAACAGCAATGAGCTACGGCCATTCGTTTGCACTCGGATGTTGCATGTTGCTTGGTGTTGCAAGCGCCCCAAACGAGAGCATAATGAATGCGGTCAGCTAATTGTTAATGCACTCGCCATTATGGCCACACAGCGGCAACTCGTAAATGTAAAATGCATTTTAATTAACCGTCATATATTTCACTTAAAGCATTTCAATGCAAATTGCCCGACGTAATGAAGGGACGCAAGGGGCGTGTGTCGGGGAGACCCTGCTGCTCGCCTGCGGGTCCAGCTCCAGTGCCGGGGACCTCGCCTCGGCGCGCCATATTAAATGTAATTATTTGGCACAAATTGCGTGTTTAGGATTAATTATGTTATGGATAGGCTAATAACGCGCTTCAAAGTGCAAAATACAAAAAACCAACCACGTTTCAAATTATGTGCCGCTTTAAATGCGCGTTGATTGGCGGATCTCGTATTATATAAACTAAACTCACTTCCAAATGCGTGAGGTGAATTAAATAAGTTGAGTTGAATAATTAAAGTAAATAACAGTAGGTATTTTATTAGAGACTCGCCTAATACACAGAGGAAAATGGAGCTTAGGTAGGAGCTTAAATATTGAAGAAGGTATTCCAGTTAATTTTATATAAGAAAAGAAAATTTAAGGAAAATATGGCGGTGTAGGAACTATTTCTTAAAGTAGGAAAATTATAAACGTATTCCCATTTCAGTCACTTACCATATTTTTGTATATATAAATATATATATAAATGAGACTTCCAGCTGAGTAGATGAGAATATATTCACATACACTCACACATACATACATGTCCTTATACACTTCACTATTTATCCATAATATTCTCATGCTTTTATATTTTATATATGCAAAGCTTGTTATATCCTTTCTGATTGCATTTATAAAGAATTTCCTATGAAATATATTAGAATAATTTTATTCGATTTGAAAGAAGTTTTCCATTTGCATTTCCGCTTGATTTGAGCCTTACCAAAGTCTGTGTTGTCGTTCGCCCGCAATGCCTGGAGCACATAAAATTCATTTAATTACGCAAATGTATTCATGTTCATGTAACGCCTGCACTCGTTAATTTTGAGCGTACATGAAATCCGACACAAGCTATTGGAGTGGGACACGAGGACCAGAGGCTGGCGGGCACTGCAGACATCGATAAACTGCACAGGTCAAGCTGTTGCCGATGCTGGCAACAAATGCAACAGACGCTTGCCACGGGCTGCGGCTTTCTGGGAGCAAGCACCGCATTTGTAGTTCATAAATTGAACGCCTCGTTGGACCGGGAAGCAACTGTGTGAGGTTTATGGCTGGTTGGAGGTCATCGCAGCGCTTAGACCTTGGCTATAATCATAATTGTAGAGCTCGATTTTCGCATTGTCTCGCATCTCAAAAAGCAGGTTGCATAATTTTCCACACTTAAAAAGATGAGCGCGGAAAATCAATCATAATTAGACAAAAAACCAACTCAAGGTTAGCCAGAAGGCGGAGGGCAGGTCATGGCAGGTTCTTCTCAAATGCATTTGCAGCTCATTAAAAACGCACAAGTGCAGCGAAGAGAAGAGTGCGAGGCGATCGGCAGCTGAGCGCATATCTCTATCTATCTCTCTCTGATAAAGGTGAGTCTTTTACCTTTTTTAATGGCCGCCTCTGCAGTTGAGCTGACCTTGGTGTGAATTTTAAGCGGAAATATTGTTTGAGCAGACGGTTTTTTACGATCTTTTTATGGCGTTTGCGAAAAATAAAAAATATGAAACTAAAAAGCATGTTCCCGCCGCGTTTCACGGCGCGTAGCAAACTGTTTTGGATTTGGTTTTTTAGCTGCAACCTCTGGAAATTTATGATTTATGATGATGTCCGTGACCCTTTAGCCAACAGGCAAAGATCAGGCAGCGGACATAGGATCGGCTTACGGATCGGCGACTGCTGTTTTGTAAACACTCAGTATGAATCCCAGTACCCGGTCGCTTGGACGTGGCGCATTAACTACAAAAACACGCGACGGCAGTGCAGAAATACAGAAATGAGTTAACATTTTGTGAAATTGTGCAGAAAATGTGAAAAATATTAAAAAACACATGGCATGCAGTACATAAAAAACGCCTCGTGTAGTGTTGTCTGATGCCCATATGCAATGCATTTATATAAGTATATGTATTTCTATATATGTATAATAAAAGTGTTTTTTCTTTTGTGAAGATGAAAATAAATGAATTAAGTAAGCTGTTTAGCTGGGCATCAGAATTTGAGGAAGTTTTCCCTTTGATAATGTGCAAAAGCACAATACCGAAAATAATAGCTGGGAGTTATTTATCTACGAGACAGGTTTGAACTTAATTAGAAGTAATATATCTTAAAATAAATACAAAATTGGCTGTATACTTTAAATATTTTACTTCTAATTTAGCTCATAAGCAAACTATATTATCAGAATGAAATAAGACTTAATAGAAGGGTTATTGGCTTATATTTATGAAATGCTTTTTATTAAATCTCTAAATATATGATTATCATATATTTCTTCTATACATTTTATTTCTACTATTACTTTTATTATGAATATTATAATTTTTTTATATTATTATTTTAAGAATAAGTTATAAAAAGTTGTAAGTTGTAAGAAGATTTTTTGAAGTAAAGCGCTCTTTGTTAATACAAATCTAAGTATCATAATTCAAATTTAAAATTACTTTGTCTACGCAGTTATTAGCTCTGAAACAGAGTTTCAATAGCCAGCTTAATTTAATTTATTTATTAATAAACCAGTTAAGCTCATCATACCTCATAACGCCAACTATGCTTATACGCTTCGTATGTGGCAAAGCAAGCAATATTTTTGCAGTCTCTGTTTTCTCCTGTGATTTCTTATGAAGCCCCGTTCCAAAGTATTGTCTTTAGCTCAAGGAAACACGCAAAAGCCTCAGCTCTTGAAGGAAACGAAAAATGTGTTTAAAGAAATGTAATCCTGAAATAAATCACAGGGGTAACAGATTCATCTCAAGGCGCGACTCCCATCGAGTCTCATTCTCATGCCCATGCTCAGGCTTCTCCTCAGAGGCGTTCGCTGGGTTTTGAGTAATTCCGCGGAATACACAGCGAACCGGCCGCGCTCAGAAATCTGAAATGAACACAAAAAACTAAGGAACAGAAGAAACTAAAGAAAAATCTTAAGAGAGCAATAAACAACATGGTTGACAATCTTAAATCTTGCAACTTACAGGGCACCGCAGCAGATACAGATACGAATGCGAATGAATGTCGCAGCCATTATGGAATATTGTTGTTGTAGCTGTGGTTGTTGTTGTTGCTTTGGACATTTCTTTTGAGTTGGCTGTGCGAGCCACACAATCACAATGCCAACAATACCCAATGTCTGCAGCGGTCATTGCTATGCTGGAATGCAGCAACAGCAACAACAACAACAACAATAACAGCAGCGAGACAGGCCAGTTTAAAGGCTTGGCCCAGCCATGCCCAGGCCAAGACCCAGAACCAGAACCAGACCCATAGCCCAGGTTGCTTAGGTAGAAACAGCTCCAACATTGTCTTCTGAGCCTCGGACTGTGTCTGGGCCTCGCTGCCGTTGCCGCTGCCGTGTGCGCTGGCTTGTTGCTTGTCTCCTTTATGGCTTCTTTTCGTACCTTTTATCTCCATCTGTGATTGCAGCCAGATTTTTCTTGTGTTTTTGTTCCCTTCTTCGTGCCTTTTTTGTTTTTGGGGTCACATTTTCGTGCTTTGCAGGTAAAAGCGAGGCAGATATGAAATTTCCCCCTTGCGGATATCGTGTGGCAGCGTCTTCGGCGTAATGGCTGATAAGCGGCACGCACACCTGAGTTATGGCTGCCAGCTCGCAGCCCATTAAACTAGCCAACCCGTTAAAGCCAGATCATAATTGGCAGATACAGCCGCCCGGCCAGCTCTGCCAGTTAACGACTTTTTAAACACTTGTGCTCGTCCTCCCAGGCACATAGATTCAATGACATAACACACTCCCATTCTATCACTGACAGACACAAAAGGCATTTGGCATTTGATGTTTATTTAATTTACCGCAATTCATAACAATTTCGTTTACGACATTTTTACAGCTCGACAAAAGGCCGTAAACAAAATGCCGCCGTCGATTGTTGTTTGATGCCACGAGCCGACGTCTCGCCGTGGTTTTATGAGCCACCTTGACGTGCGCCAACACCCGTCCACCTCCACTGCGGCTCCTGGGCACTGCACTGCACTGCTCTGGGCGCACGGCAATTAAACGCCAAGTGCAGCTCGCAGTTGCCCTGACCGTCCCAGCCCCGTCTCAGCACCCGCAACTGCCGCAGTTTATGTGCGTTTTATAGATCGTAAAAGCAACACTAAACAACAGCAAGGCCGTTGATTTTACGATGTGTTGAAGGGCGAGCAGGGCCAGGACGACTGCCACTTGTCATCATCCAGCATTGGAGTTGGCTCTGCTGTCTCTTTGAACTGCTCTCCTGATTGGGCTCAAGTGCAAGCGGCATCGTAAAACTCCAGCTAATGCCTGAAAGAGCCGTAAAACGGCTATAAACAAAAGTGTTTGCCCGAGCAGCCAAACGAGACGAGCGCCATTAGGAAAATATTTGTGTTCGGTTTGTAAACAATTTGATTTAATAAGGATAATCACATGTCGTTTCATAAAAGATGAAGCAGTTGAGCAACAAAACGTATGCCGAGCAGCACGGTGTCTGCTCAATTGAATCATGATGCCTAAGTAAATAATTAGACAAGTTGAGATGATCTTTCTGCTTAATGAAGTCGAATAAAAATATGGTAAATTGACTCAACTTACTCAAGCATAGTGATTAATGTGACTTAAAGGTTTCTCAAAACCTTTTCAAAATATCCTCAGCATTATTATTTAAGTCTATGCTGTACGATCGATATATGCATAATAAAAAAAACGTTTGCTTCATTGTTTTTTTCTTTTATAAGTACATGTTCATATCCATTTGCATATCCAAATCCATAGACACAGCGTGTTCGAGCTTCATTATTTAGCCAGCTGAAGACGTGTTGATAAGCAAAGGCAGTTGCAGTTCGAGTCCCATATTCATACACTCCACACGGAGCCAGACAGAGAACAATTGAACTAATGACGTGACTATGGACAGTCGGCACCGGTCTGTGGTTCATTCGCATTCGCCCATCCGGCCGAGTGTCCAAGTCCCAGTGGCGGGCAGCGTCTGGCCGGTGGCTCATTGTTATCATGCGGCATGGTCGAGACTTATGCATCGAAAGTGTTGTTAAATTACGCCAAATTGCTTAATTCCAATAATGAAACGGCCCGGCTGAGCGCCTCAGCAGACCCGGCCACTCAATGAAATTATAAATTTTCGGTCGTCCGAATGATATGCAAAGCGCATGAAAATGAAGCCCCAACCGCGAATTCAATTTTTGTTTTCTTTTTCTGTAGCTGCTATTCTTTTTGATTCTGTTTCTGTGTTTGCTTTCGGTTTCAATGGATCGCACTGGGGCGATCGCACCTCATTGCGAACGCCTCAACGACCGCTCCGACTCCCTATCCCGACCAGACGGCGGCGCAAAGGGAGCCCATTAATGGGCCAATCCAATTGGTCGTTAATGTTGCTTTTTATTTGCCTTTTATTGTGCCTCTCTTCATGTTTTTGTTTCTGCCTCTGCTGTTGTTACTGCAGACTTGCTCAATTTCATTATTGTTTATTTATGCGATTTTAAATAATGCGCAGCAATTCTCAAAGATAAGACGCGGCCTGTGAACTTTTCCTCTCTATTTTTTTTTGTTCATTCGCTTTGGCTTGATTTACTGCCAAATTATTTATTAGATGGGCGCGGGTTGGGTCGAACTGGACTGTTGGATAGGTTTGGTTCCTAATATTTTATGGAGAATTTTGTTTGTTTTTTATTATTACTTTTGGCGCCCCACACAAAGCATTATAAACTTTTTGTAAGTTTTCTGTGGCAGATAAAAGCAAACAAAAATACGAAGTCTTTGTGAAGTTTAGTTTTATTATTTATTGCCGTCGTTATCGTGGGCGTATACGCAATATTTCATCAATTTCTATTTGTGCCAGAGACTTTGTGTTGGAATAGCGTGGGTGGCTTGCGCTAACTTGGATAAACAATAGATAAGTAGAAGGGATATGTTAGTTAATGAAGCTATATTTTCGTAAGTATTGATTGGATTGAATTTTGATAGAACATAAAAACAGATCGAATTTTAAATGCCAATGTATGTCTAATGAATTGGGGATTAGTACGTTTTTTTTTAATAACCTTGCTTTACTTACTCATATATTTTTGGAAATATATGAAAGAAATATGAAGTTAAATGCAATAAAAAAAATTAGAATACAATTGATTATCTCAGCATTAAATGGTCATATTTGACTAAAGCAGAATATTGTAAATAACAATGAATAGAAAAGGATTATTGAAATAAATTAAAACCAAATAAAACCATTGAATTGGCAATCTGTCTTAAAAGAAGCAGATATAACGCAGAGTAAGAAAGTGATATAAAATATGTTATTGTGAGGACTTAAGTATATATATTGAACCGCATATTAAAGTTGAACTTATTATATAACATTTAGACGAATATGAAGTGAAAATTCGAAAACGTTGCTTTTCTAATAGGACATTATAGTTTTTTAAGTACAGCTTCAATTGTTGTTCATATTTTCTCTACCATTCGATCAAGTACTTCCATAGATTCATATCTAGGTTGGCGACTCACGTTCCGGCTGTACTTCATCGCACTCTAGGCATGGTTAATGTTTTGGCGGTGACTGCCGCTGGGTCAGGGCAGCATGTTGGCCACGGAGGCGTTTAATGCACGTCAACAACAACAGCAGCGGCAGCAACACGGCTATTGTGAGTTGGTCTGGTGACGTTTGTTGCCACTTTATCATTGTCGAGTATCATAATTTAAGCGAATCGCATGCAAACTGACAAACAGACGGCTGGACATACAAATCGTTGCTTACGCCCACGCTCTGGCTGCTCACTCTACAACAACAACAAATGCAGTGAATAAAATTCGTTGACATTCGTTGCGCTGACTAAGCGGTAAATGAGAAGCGCATAGCGGGGCGGAGCAGAGAGCGAGAATCAGTTGCCCCGGGCTGGAACGTGTGCAATCTCTGACATGCTTAGATGCCTGTGCTTGCCCTGCTGATGGACAAAGCACCGGGCCACGCCCACTGCCAACTGCCCACTGTGGACAGTGAGTGCGATGCAGTCATGCGACTTCCTGCGACAAGTTTCTGTGCTAACAGCTCGCATTAAGTATTTAATGGTTTCTGTTTTCATTATGTAGCCGAAAAAAGGTTGACTAAACGTTGATGCAGCCTGGTCAACAGTTTACTGGCCATTGATTAAATGGCCGGGCCATCAGCTTTTGGCCAAAACACTGAAATTAGTTGGCATTTTAACACGAACACCTGACGCAAACGCTGCACATTGACTCTGGGGCCGGGCTTCCTGCAGGCTCCGGACCAGATGCCTACAATCTTTTTGGTCAAGTGGATTATATTACCTGCAATGGGGATGCGAGGGGGCATGTGCAGCCGGAGCTCGTGTACATGGATGGCCATTATCGATGGTGCATGCAACAGAGGCAACAGCAACAACAACAATGGGTTATTGAACGATAATTCCATTTAAGCAAATGTTCGCGTTGAGCACCAGAATTGTCCAAATTATAGCATGTGTGCGATCCACGTTAACCCCTGGCCCCGCTCCGCCACTCCTCTCTCTCTCTCGCATTCTCTTCCTCTGCTGTTACCCTGACTGATTGCATATATATTAAAAAATGTAAAAGTTTCCTCAAAATCAACTCGAGTGCAACTCTTTTTGCTCAAATGCGCGTAATAACACACGCAAAGAGCACAGAACAGTACAAAGAATGGCCCCCTTTCTGTCTCCCTCCCTTTTCTCTGCTCCATGTGTGCGTGTGTCCACAGAGCGAGCAATCCGTAGAGGAGATGCATTTTTACTTAAACGCTTTACTCCTCGAATAATGGTCTTAATGACTTTAATGGCGTACGGATAATTTCGCCGACGGGCAACTGAGGCAGCCTCTCGTCCCGTCGTGGGCCACTGGACTCGACTCTTTGGCTTTAATTGGGAGGAAAGTTGCCATCGCTCTAGATGCAGCTCGTTTCGTTTTGACCGCGGAGAAATACCTGTAATTTGTTGCTTCTGTAGCTCGTTTAAAATGCAGTTGATTGGCCAAAGCAGAGCAGGGCTTTCATCTCCAACATGAAATGCATCAGAAGATTAATCAATGCCCATCAAAGTCAGTCTGTTATAAGGCTATAAATATTATTTTTCTATTTAAATAACCTTTAATACAAGTTAAAAGAGAACATCTAATGCTCGTTAGAAATCTGTTGACTAAAGTATTTCAGTAATTCCGTACTACAATCATGACACAACTGATGCTATTGATATATGATTTTGAAGTGATTATAGATCAGAATATATTATAATATACTAAAGGCTATAATACAAGCTTAGACAAATAAATATAATAAACTATAATCTATATTGCTTTCTGCTGGAAAGTTTCAATAATGATGGCTAAGTTCTCAATGAAGAATATTTACTTAAAGACTAAAATGTAGTTCGTTTCATACATAAATTGATTGTGCTTTCACCTGGTACATCACAGAACCACTTGTGCTAGTATTTATCAGCTAAAATTCCCATCTGCATCTGATCGAGTGGTCAGGACAGCTAGCGTAACCTTGACTACTCGCAACTGTTGAACGTCGATGACTCTGTCCAAATAGAAATGAAACAGGTACCACGAAAATAAAGAGCAAATAAGAGATACAAAAGCAAAAAAGGAAACACATCGTGACAAGGTGACACAAATCAAAAGGTGCAACATAAAAAATGGCATTGAGAAAACAGATAATTAAGGAAAGTAGCTGAGGAAAAGTGCCAAACGGCAGTGGCGATGGCCAGCGCTGACCGTCGAGTGGAATGACATGGAACACGGCACAAGGGGATGCCGGTCGGGGGTGGTGGCGGGAATTTGTTGAATGACAAGTCGCACATTTTCAAAAGAAATTACGACGACAAAAAAGAAAGAAAACATTGGAACATGCCCATAAATTCAAAGAGTGACAGAACCAAACAGACGTCGAGCATTTTGGAAATGGAAAAATGGAGAGGAAGACAACGAGACAACAGCTGCTAGCGCGCGGAAGGAGAACGGTTCGTGCTGATGGATACTTGTATATATGTTTATACAGATATTTGTATATATATATATATATATATATATATATATATATATATATATGTATGTCTTTGCATTCCCAAATTAGTCCAAAGCGACTCAATTAAAAAGAAAGAAAGACAGATGAAATTCATCGGGCAGAGAAAGAGTGAGAGACAGAAAAAGAGAGAGGCGATCGAGGTGAATACTTAAAAACGCATTAAAGAATACAAATATTTTTGTTAATTGTTTACAAAAAACATTCCCAGCGCTTATTAAGAATGTCGCGCTGCCGAATTTATAAGGCAGACCGAAAATGCGACTTTTTCATTAAAATTCCAGTGGCGACAACTCGAGAGAGAGAAGGAAAGAAGCAGAAAATATATGAACAAAAAAATTGCTTTTATTATTTTAATTACCAATTCCGAGCGAACTGACAAACTCAGCTGGCAGTTGGGCCAGTCAATATTAATTTCATAAAAATAACTTTGCAGCCATTTTTTGTGTAGCTTCTATTCTCTTGTTGTTGGTTTTTCTTCATTAATGTCCCTTGTAGAAAACGTGTCTTTTGTTTCTCGCACAGCTGCGCCCCGAACTCAGTTGTTGGCAACTGAGGGGCAGCTGGGGGCTGGTGACTGGGGAACTGGGGAGTTGGTAGCGGAATGTTTTCTTTATAAAAACTCCCAATTGAGCGCGACAGACATGCCAAACATTCATAGATAGATGCGCATTTGTGGCCCGTTCGATAAACATTTATTGGGCAATCCAATCACGGAATTCACGTTCGCAGTCGTGACAGTTTCGTTAAAATGCTTTTTGTTTAATTTTCTTCTCGTTTCATTTCAATTTTTTCTCTTGGCTCGGCCTGGAGAATTATGTTTGGTATATGAAAGACATATAAATAAAATCATATGTGCATTGGATAACTAAAAATATAACGAAAATGAAATCGAAATCGGAATTAACAGCAAAATACAAAATAAAATAAACTAAAATAGCATATGCAGAAAAAAAGAGATCAGATACAAATAAAATAAAACAGAATTAAAATGAAATTATCAGAAATTTTATGATTTCTCAAGTACTTAAGCTTTAACTGAGGTCAATATCGGCTTCAACCATCTTGAAAATACTTGAGGAACACGTCAAGTTCGGTTTCCTTAAAAAAAGTGTAGATAAGAAATTTGAATTATTCGGTAATAAAACTTATTAGTTCTTAATATTAAATTATATTGTCTGAATGTTTTTGCTGCCTTGAACCAAAGTTAATGTTTCTATAAGACTTAACAAATTGATGAGTATTAGTTCAAACGTTCAAATTTTTAATGCAGCTCAAAATAATATTCAGTAAAGTAGCATCTTTCAAAATCATTTGAAAATTATTCTTATTAACAACTTTGCTATTTCGGATAAATCGAAATCTAAATCAGATTGTCTAACAAAAATATATTAAAATATTCTTAAATATTAAGTTTCCCATATTATCCCTCATAAGCCTAACACTATTTCTACAATACAAGTCAAGTCATAAAAAAAAAACCCAGACAAATTACCATTTGATTCAATAATGCTAACACACAGCACATTCACACACATACACACACAGAGAAACGCCGAGAAAAAGACGACTGTGATCCTTGATGGGGCAAGTCGGTGATTAGACGCATCATCTTGGGGCAATTTGTCACCACACAACGAGCAACGGCAGGCAAATGGCCACTAAAAATCATTTAAAGAGAAATAAAAATATTTTTTATAGCATTTTTATAGTTGTTGCAACAATCTAATAACAATCCAAATAATTATCCAAACAAACAATTTCACCGATGCCAAAGCGACGGCAAAGGCAATGGAAATGCTCAGAGCTCAGTTACAGTTACTGTTGCGCCGACGGACGCCGAAAATGAGCCATAAAACGGACATAAAACCCCAGTGCGAAGCGCTACTGCCATGATAGGCCACGCCTCCGCTGCGACAGCGCTGCCGACGACTGCGACGCGCATACGGAAGCCATAACGGCCATAACGATAACTCAAAGCAAATGGCGTGCGCAAGCGGGACAGATAGAGCCCCGAGAGAGAGCGAGAGCGAGACAGAGCGAGAGTGAGTGCGCTGCGAAGAGAGCGAAACTGCGCACCCTAATGGCTGCGCGTACAGCGCTGACTGGTTTGCTGTCGCTGCTGCTGCTGCTCTCTCTCTCTCTCTGTCTCTCTCGCGCGCGCAAGCGATGCGCTCAATGCTGAACCTGTGCCGGAGCCACGTGTCTCTCGCATTAAAACAAGTAAATCGCCAGTTGAGCATAATCGATACGCAGCCCGTTCTGATTTCATTCGTGAGAATTGCTTTTCTCACGCTCTTCGACTTCGGCAGCGCGCCGACGTCGCTTCGCTGGCGAAGTGGCTGTTGTTGGAGCCATAACTGTCGTCGTTTATGGCCGTTTTAAGTGCGACTGAGATGGCCTCATAATCGTTTGCTGAATGTTGCTCAATTGTTCGCAGTTGCCGACGCGCTCTCTTCGAGTCGCCCTTCCCGCTCTGGCTGCCGCTCATTCACGGGCCTCTGGGCATTTGCATGTTTGTTTGTTTGCCAATGCAGTCTAATGATGTTTGCGCGCATTAATTAGTATTGATTTAATTAGTGTAAGTGTGCTTGTGCAGCTGTCCGTGCGCTGTCCAGCGCTGACCACAGGTTTCACTCCACTCCAAGCACCCTCTCACTCGCACTCGTGGCGGGCATTGTCTCTCGCTCTCTTCGTGCTTTTTTCGGGGGCGCTTTTTGCAGCAACAACAAAAAAGCTCTCGCGCGCGCATCTGCCGACTTCGCACGGCTGCCAGAATGGGACATAAAATGTGCCAGGCAGTTAAAATGTAGATTTAAGTAAGTGGAAACGAGATCGTTACGTTGGCGCATAAAAATAAAAATCATTGTTGTTGTGCACTGATTGAAATAAGCAGAGCCAACGGAGCCAACAGAGCGCGGGCCCAAGCCCAAGAAAATCGCACGATTTTCCGCCCCAACCACCAGCTGCGTTCATTTCGTGAGTTTCCACTCGGCTTTTCTTTGAGTGAAACTCTGCGCGCGAGTTGAGTTCGTTTCAGTGCTGGGACCAACATGTTGCGAGCATTGGGTCCCCACTCGCTCTCCCATCCGAGATTAATCAATGCTCTAGGCCTACGATTGGAGCCGCGGCACCTTAATAACACCTCCAACTTGTTTATGCATCCACCAAAGAGAAGTTTCCTTAACCAGCAGTGCGCTAGTATTTCAGTGCCGCCCGCTCCCTTCGGCCATTTAACTATTCATTAATTCTCGTTACTTGTTTTTTTTTCTCTCTGTTGTGGGGCTGCTTTTTAAGATTCTTTTCATTTTCATTTTATGGGCTTTATGCGGGTCTTTATGACTTTTATGGGGTTTAGTGCGTGCCAAAAGCGAGGAAAAAACACAACTTTTAATTGAATAATGCCCATGCGGCCGCCGGCGTCGGCTTTTCGGCTTGTTATTGTTGCTTCTTGTCTGGGGTGTTGGCGTCAACGCCCGCAACGGTAATTAGGCAGATAAACATTTAATTGGCAAATTCAAATTGGGAACTGCCATGAAATCCCATATGATTTTTAATTGGGTTAGAAAACTGAAGAAGAAAAGCAGAAGCTGGTAAAGATCTGGCAAAGATGTTTGTCTTAGCCGGATAGGAAGAGGAAACAACTGGGAAATACAGATTGGATATGCATTTTTTTATGCCTGTCATATCTAAAAAATAATTGTTATGTATATATAAATTGGAAGGCCTTTATAATTTTTCTGAACTCATATATATTTAATTATGAAAAGGCTTCGTAGCTCGGTGAGCCCATATAATTGGCTGTGGTTAAGGGCAGGAAAAGGTAAATTGATAAATTGCAAAAAATGATTTAAAAACAAGTTGAAGAGAAACTTAATAATATAAATAATCAGCAAGTGGAACTTGTCGCACCGAGCCGACGTACTCAGCATAATTGCCAGCTGGGCCGGATCGCATTAATTGAAGTTTTTAATAGGCTTGCCCTCTTTCTGGGGCCCAGTGGACGATGGACGGTCGGGCGGTGGGCTGGACGGGAAGTGAGTGTAAACACGACATGAAATGTTGCCATTGCCAGCTACTTAGACGGGACTGCAACAGGAATTTGCGTGTGCAGCACATGCAGCAATCCACATGCCGCATGCAACATGGCCAGCTCGGCCAAGAGGAGGACCCCCTGGTCGGGCGCTGCCAACTCCTTTGGCATGCCGCGCGTGAAAGGCTGCAAAGGATGGAATTTATGAGCGGCACAGGCTCTGGTAATTGCACGCAATGCCGTTGTCGTTGTCGTAGCCATTGCCGTTGCAGCCAGCGAGGAGTCAGCGACCTGAACGGGTCGAGAACGAGTCGAGTCGAGTCGGTCACACGAGTTTCAATTTTTAAAAATTATGAAAACAACAGCAGCAGCAAAAAGTGGAAAACAACGCTGCAAAGCAAACAAAGCACGTCCACATCCTCGTTGCCGCTGTCCTGCTCGCCCTGGCCGCATGTGGCGCGAGTCCATTTGCCACACCAAGTGCCACACGGATCGGTTACGTGGAATGTCCTTTTAATGGACTTTACACACTCACACAGCGCGTCGCATCCTTTTACAAACCTTTTACGTTGCACTCGTGTTCCGCGCCGTTTGATTGCCGTGAATTGCTGCCGCATGATTTTCATCCTTTTCCGCCAGTTTTCATTTTCCCAACTCTCTCTCTCTCTCTCCCTCTCTTTCTCTTTACCCTCTTCTGTTGCCCTTGTCATAGGCACGTCATAATTCCTCAGTGTCCTGCCGTGCAATTACGGAACGCTGTAGCGAGCAAGCAGTTGGCTCCGGCAGCTGACCAGCTCAACAGCTGCCAGATTCTTTGCGGTCATTAAATACACATAAATGAAGAGTTCCAAATGGTAACAAAAGAGATTTATAGAAAAGGATATATAAGGAAGGTTTCTTTTTGCATCTAGAAAGTTTTAGCATTAGGAATTTGTAGTAGAGTAGTTAAATGGTTTTTGGCACTCTTTAGAAATAAAACTTTAGTTTTACTATCTTATCTTACAACTAGTCAACTTTAAGTCAAGAATGAACTAAGCCGATTCCTCCCTAGTCAGGATATTTCAAAAAATATTTAAATTTATAGGGTAAATATAAAGTAAAATAATTTTTTATGTTATTCCATCCCATAAAATAAATTTCAAATCAGTTATAAGAAGCTGCATTATAAGTGGTTTATTTTGAATATTTACTTAACATGAAACCACATTTATTATTATTTATAGCCTAAGAAATAAATTGTAGTTAGCTACTTGATCATACAAAATAAACAAATGACTAGCAGCTACAATAAATTTAAGTCTTAAAGTGACTAATTTGCTTAATACAAAGTAAGACTTCCTACGAAATGTATCTTGCCTGGCTGCTTCACCAGAGAAGACATAGAGAATCTCAATTAATATAAACAAATTTATATTACATACATTTTTTTTATAATTAATAGCTAAACCATCTCACTGAACATTAATGTAAGACAAGAGCCTAACATTTGACTTGTTTAAGCCAACTACTGAATCATTTGACACTCTAGACCCCGTTTTAAGCAGTCAAGTACAGTTGAATTTATGCATTTATGACCCTTGGCCACTGCTCAAGTTGACAAATCGTGCATTGGTCGAGTGGAGCCAGCACAAGGGGGACCACAGATGCACCGACAAAGCCAAAGCCAAAGGCAATGGCGTTGGCTGTGGCTGTGGCTGTGGCAATGGCGACGGCGTTGGTAGTGTCAGAACTGACGCTGAATTTATTACTGGGGCTTTATTTATGCGCTTATCGCGCTGCCAGTTGTTGGCCTTAGCGCGTTGTCAAGTGTTTATCTTGGCCCGAGCCCCGGAGCCAGTTCGAGAACTCCAATGGAACGAAATGAAATACCTAAAAAGCTTAAAAACAAATTTATGGCTGCATCTAAATCATGCGACGAAAAAAAGATGAAGCAACAACTAACGCATGTTGCACGAATCTGAATATCTATATGTATCTCTGTATCTGTATCTGTATCCGTATCTGCAGCTGTATCTGTCGCTGTATCTGTATCTTGTAGGAGTGCTGCGTACCGCTTGAATGAGCCTGTCGCATGATTTAGCTGCCATGCGAGAGTCAAATTTGAATAATAAATATTTCATAGTTACAACAGCGAGCAACCCAAAGCGAGAAAATCGAAAGCCAAACGCCTAAAATATTCAAAGCGAGACGCGCAAACGAAAAATTGTGCGACTAAATCAAAATGTTGTCGAAATAAAACGTTTGAAAATTGAATTTCGGGTTTCTTTTCTTTCTTTCTTTCTTTCTTTTCTCTCCCCTCTCTCTCTCATTCTCTCTTGTGTGTGTGTGTGCGTGTGTGTGTGTTCATCTCTAACCAAATTGAAAACATTTGTAACGGAAATGAAAACCATTCGTTCACTCTCCATGTCTTCCCTTCACCAACTTTGAGGAGGGGCTGCGTCGGCAAAACCCCAAAAAAACTCGACTCGTTGCCAACTCAGCGTTGGGGTCTGAATTTAAATTAAGAAATTTATCTTTTGAATAAGTCTTTTCTTTTCTTCTTCTTTTTCTCTCGTTCAATTCGTGTTCCCTTTGTGTCTGCCTTTGTTTTGTAAGTCGTCTTTGTTGCTTACAGAAATAAAAATCTCTCACCTTCTGGCAAATAAAATTGAAATTCGTTTGATTATGCATTTGTTGTTTTTTAGCTCATGTTTTCAGCTGCAAAAAAAACTAAATAAATAAGCAAAAGATTTCTAAGATTTTATCAGGAATTCTTGCCTAAATAAATTTAAATTTATTCTGCAGTCATTTGGCATGTGCTAAACGAGTCGCAGCGAGTTGCTTAATTTAATTTCTGAGATTTATTTAAGCGCGCAGTTTGGCACCTTTCGCACCTCCAACGTCCCCTCGGCCACCACTCCGAAACCAGAGTGGGCGTGGAGCCATTCGAGTTGGGGATCATCGGGCATTTGCATACGAAATTACGCCTCTTCTAAATAATTGCCTTAAATTAGCTAATATTTAGAAGGCAGTCAAATAAATTCGGGCCACAAACAATGCCATTTGTCAATTGGGTTTTCGCTCGGCTCATCTGCAATATTTTCACAGTTTTTATTGTGCTCAATTGATTTCATTCGCATTTCATGCAAAATATTTGTCAATAAAATGCTGAAATTATGTGCTAATGGCAAATCGCTCAGCTCAGCTCGGTCCCCAGGTGCCCATAACAATTTAGAAACACGCATTAAGCGCGCTCGCAAATTGTTATCTATTTCTCAGCGAATTCAAATGATTTTTAATTGCCCGACATTTGCCGCCGATCGGTCAACAGAATAAATAATCTGTTTTTATTGTGTGAAGTAATGCGTGAGAAAATGAGACTGAAATTTACAAAAATCAAATATTGTTAACAAATAAAATTTCAAGTTTGTGAGACTTGAGTTGAAACTTGAATCAAACATGGGGAGTAGCTGGGGGACTTTGTTGACTTTGGTAGATCTATAAAAAATGTCTGCGATGTGTTGTAATGAAGCTCTAATTTTCTCTAATTGAAGAGAATTTCGTCATAATTTGGCTTCTGGCTATTTGTATAAGGGTACTTATTACTCATTAGCTAATTTATGAGGGTTCCATTTTAGATATGCATAAAGTTGCCACTGTAAGAAAATGGCTATGCGACCATTCGCCGGGCAGCTGTTTTAATCATTTATTCTGATTCCGAAGGTAATGATTAATTAAGAGTAATTTATATTACATCTTTGATCAGTCCACTTTCGAAGTGAGATGTAATTAAGCGTATAAAATCTTGAAGTCTCCGCTGGAGAAAATGTGATTAATATAAATAATAATATGTGAATTAACTAAAGCTAAAACTAAATTTGCATTTGCTTAAATGCAAGAGGAAATCTAATTCGATAACACACTGATAGCATACTTAATAAAAAATAATAAAAATAAAGGATATATTTAAAATATTCATCTTTTTTTTCTATTTTTTTCTTTCTTCTCATATTACTCATTAAAAAGTCAAATTCAGAAATTTTCTTATAATTTGAAATGTTTCACTTATATCACATAAATTAAAATCCTTCTACTTCGAGAATTGTCAACATATTATCCCTTTATTTTTCAATTAAAGGACGGCACATGTGGACACATTGCTCACAGGACAGATGCAATTGGCTTTGTGCTCAGGACAACAGAAAATGTTCAAAATACGAGCATTAAAAATTCCAAATGCGTTTAGGTGAGTGCCTCTTTACATGCCTCTTCCTTATTTATGAGTGTTTCTATATGAGTTTCATACTGTTGTGTGTGTTTTTTAATGAAACTGGACTGTGTCGAGTGTGTTGATGAAATGTGGAGTTGAGAATACAACTGGCACAGCCTGGATGTGTGTCAGTGTGTCTGCTGTGGGGTAGCTAAGGGCCAAGGATATTTGGTAGACTGACCCAAAAGGAACGCGCAGAACGGACGGTCGTCCAATTTGTGCCATGTGTGCCATGTTGCCCTTTCGCAGAGCCCAAAAAAAGGGGAACAAGAAACAACCAGAACGAGATACAGATACAGAATGTAGGTGAAGTGCGGCTGGCTGGTCGTCTGGTCAGCTGACCGCTGGGCGTTGACCGCTGCTGGGCTGCGAACGAATCTCGAGCCAAAGCGGGCGGCATGAAACACTCAAAGACTCATTTGCATATTCGGCCAACGGTAAATGTAACAGGGAAAGTGCCACGGCCCACAGGAAAAGCGACTTTCAATTCAATTCTCGTGACGGGTTTTTCTTCTCTGTTGGTTTTTCGTAATTAACAAACGAATTTTGTGCGTTGCCTTTTTGAATTCGGAAATTTATGCATTCCCGGCCATCATTAAAGTGCCTTTTGGCCTATCGCTGGGCGAGTGAATGAGTTATGCATTGCCTTGATACCGATCTAATTATAAGATTTATGCGCTCTGCATAAAGCGAAACTATTTCGGGCTCTGGATAAGCGGGCTACGCTGCCGCCTAATCCCCGCCAGGCGCAACTGCAACTGCAACTCCGAGCCGCATGCCACATGGCCCACAGATAAGCGGGCGGCGCATGCGGCGAGGGGAGCCAAATGCTGTTGCTGCAGTTCTCGTTATTTACGAGCTCGCATTTTGCATAGTTTCAAATGGCTGTTAGACCCGTGCCGCAACACAAATTCAAGCCCAAAACACAATTCATTCCGCCCGGCCCAACTAGCCACATCCAAAGCGTCGCACAGCCGCATACAAATCTGCCGTTTTGCATTTGGTGGCCATATATCATTGCCCAGCGGGTCAACAGCAGACGCCCCTCAAAATACCACGAAGCAGAGATCCATGTACAATGGGCCAGGATTAGCCAAAATTCAATAAGCAAATAAAAACTCTAGTGGAATACATAAATATTAAAGACTGTGGACTGCGGCTGCGCTATATTTAGATATAAAACTTTTATTTTTAGTAACAAGCTGACAAGCTTAGCTCTGAAACTTCAGGAGAAAAGCCAAGACTAGTAAAGCGAATCTTACTCTCTCTATTTCAGAATGATAATTTTGATAAGAAGTTCAACAATTTGCAAGCTATGTGCATAATGAATTGTCAAAACAATCTCAACTATGAGGTGTTAAATAGTTTGTCAAATAAAGCAGTTTTGCCAACTCAAAGTTATGAGGCTCTCCATTTCCGTTGTTTTGTTCACTTGTTTAGCCTCCAAACTCGAAACTTATTCTGCTGGAATAAATTAGCATTATAGAAACTTCATTTATTAAAGGAATATTATATTTATGTATTATAAATATTCATTTGTTGATTTTAGTTATTTAATCATTGAAGAATATTCATTTCTTATTCTAGGTATTTAGCTCTACAAATTAACAACAAATTACGTTATATAATATGAGTATGCAGCAAAAAAATGTCCAATCTATTTCCGAATAAGATATATGTAATTTTTCATTTATTTTGTTTTAAATAGTTTAATAATATTTCTCAAAAAGTCTTTATTAGTTAGCTTATCAAGCTTTATTTTTCAGCAATAAAATTGAAATTTAATCCATAGTTTGTGCTTGTGCTGCCTGGAACGAGTTTTAGTCCTGCCTCCCGCTAGCCGTTAAACGAGTGGCTCCAACAAATCCAGTGCTCGGGCCAACTCCCGGTTCAGTTTCTGTTTTTCCGTTGAATGGCACCAAAAATTTATGCACATTTTATTGACCACAACACTGAGAAAGAGCACATTTGAGTTGTTGTACGTGTTGCTGTTGTTGTTGTTGTTGTTGTTGCTGCTGCTGTTGTTGTTGTAGTTGGCACAACAACATGTCCAAAAGTGTTTTATGGCCGTTGTGGGTGCTCAAGTGGCCATTTTGGGCAAGTGAGAGGGAGCTGCATGTGCACTCGCCGGTCTTGTCCGACAAGCACTTGGCCAGCAAAAATGTGTAGAACCCTGAATACAGATGAGCTTAGACGGAGAGCCAACTAAATATGGCTATTTGCGACTTGAAGCATTTGATTTATATCGGTTTATTCAGCTGGCGAATTTCTTTTAAGCTAATCGCAATTAAAGCCGAGTCAACGACCTGGGCCAATGCGGTTCAAAGTCAAAAACTCAATTAGCTGGCGACGAGCGGAAGGGGAACACCAGCAGCTCGGCGGCAGCCGTCTAAAAATAAGCGTGCATTAAAAAGCGCAATGGAGTCGAGTGGAAATCTCGTTAAAAGTCAATAACAAACGCCATTAAATGCGCATGAAATGAAATGAGAACCGCTCGATGGGGCGGGCCGTGGGCCACGCAGAGGTTGTGGGGCGCGGTCTGTAAAGCAACAGCCACGCGCCCACTTGAGCCGTTCAATTCAATGAAGTAATTCCAGCTGACCTCACTGCAGCCCAGACAAGTTCAATGGCATTTGTGCATAATAAAACTCAAGATAGATTGTTATTGAATTATATTTAAAAACAATTCTGAGATAAAAAGAAATACCTTCTGGATTGCAGTGCATATGTTTCTTATATACATACGATTTTATATCAATTATTTGTATAAGTTTATCGAGACTGTAGAATTTGCAGAAAGTATTCGAAAGGTATTTGAACAAGGGTGTATTACAATACATATATCGTATTTAAATATTTCAATATATATATTTTTTTTCATTAAAAATATAGTATTTAATTATATTCAGTGAATATTCATTTTCAAGAATTATCATTAATTTTAAAAGAAACAAATCAAGCCTAAAAAATCGTTTTATATTTATAATTTTTTCTACCTTTTTATCAGCTCAAAAAATGTAAATTCCAAATAGATTTTTGGTATCTTCAATAAGTAAGAGAGCTAACTAAGTTACCTTTTCGAATCTATGTCTGGATCTTTTACTTCAAATTTCTAGTTTTCCAGTCTACCTACAGCTCTCACATAAGCACGAACATTTTGAAAGATTTGTAATTTACGTTAAGAAACTCGTATTTGAAAATCTGGTAAATCAGTCGACGCCACAATGAATCGTGTGCTAGAGGATGTCATCCACAAGAACATGGCCAACACAGAGCGCATAACAGCTGAGAATACACTGGGCTACGTGGTGTCGGACAACACCTCGGGCAACGTGGCTGCCACCTCCTTCGACAACACCACCGCCCAGGGCATAGTGAAGCACATGAATATCCTCTTGGCCGGCCTGGTGCAAAGCGCCGTCCGCGACATAGATCCATCCAATTCGCTCTGTTATCTGCGTGTGCTGACTCGCAAATTCGAATATCTCGTAGCGCCCGAAGAACTGTTTACTATAACCGTAATACAATAAGGGAATACCCCTTTGAGTCGGCCTAAAGGATAAGCATCAGTGTGTACAAAGAGCATTTTTAAAATTCCAAAAAAAAGAATGTAAATATATATTAAATATTATGTGTTATTTCTTTGAATCGACATTTTATATTGACTTCAGCTTAAACTTGATTAAACTGTGACTCCAATACCAATAAGTATATTTATATTATATATTTATGTATATGGAAAATTTATTTATCATATATTGAGTTGCTTAGGTCTTAAGCTTGCACCCCTTCGTCTGGCCATAAGTAATATCAGTTGAATGCCTGAATCAACAATACGAATCGGCATAGATTGGCTGAGCAGACCGAAAATCCTTTATAATACCCAAGTGACATTGGCATTATTTATGGCATGGCTTCATTGCGCAGCGCAAGGCTGGAAATTCATCCATGAGAATGCGGCATTCTAATGCGATAATTCAAAAGATTTACTTCTGTCAACATGACCATTTTGTAGACAAACTTGGGGTGGAAATGGCCTTTGACCTTTTTCGTTTTCGTTTTCGTTTTTCTCTTTTCTATTATTTTTTGCTATTTTCATCTTGCAATGGATGCTGGCTGCTGGCTGCTATTTTAATTTAAAATGGCAGAGCTCGTAACTCATTTTAACGGCGCACCCTCCACACTATCAGAGCGTGCGTGTGTGTGTGTGTGTGTGCGTGAACTTGTCCTATTTTTACAGGCCTAGGCCTTTGCAGGGGTTGCTCTCTCGTTACAATAACTTATCTGGCCTTTTTACCCCGGGCCTCGGCAACGCCATAATCACCACGAAGACGCTCCTGGGGTGCGCTTTGTACTCAGCCATGCTCGATCCCATTCCCATAGCCGCTCTTCCATTGCTATCTCGAGGCAGTTGGCCATTGTCTTGAGCCGTTTTGTGGTACATACACATGATAGAGAAATAAATAAAAATTTGTACAGCAATTGTAACTGGAGAGAGTTCCTTGAATACATAACTGGCTTTTCGTCTCGCCCTGGTCTATTGTGAACTCCACCTTGGTGGCAAGGTCGGGTTCATTTTGCGCACTTCATTTCATACAGCGTGAAATTCAATTAATCCATGGACCATTTTGCTGACGACTTCATTTCAAGAACTCATCTCTGGCTACCCCTCCCCTCCCAGAGCATTCATATTTCATCTGGCAATTCGTAACACTCGGCATTATATTCAAATAAAACGTTTTTCGCTGCTCAACTTGAATTTCAAGCTAACATGTTAATAGCATACACACATATCCTTTACTATGGCCCCCTCTGCCTCTGCCCGAGTCCCTTTGGGCGTGTCCTTGGCACATGCAGTCAGTGTTCAGCAGAACGCGCGCTGCTCTATGAATTTAATTAAGTTGTGTGTGACAAACCAAACATGAAATACAACAACAAACAAACACGAATCATATATGTATATTAGACTAGCTCATCGTACCTCCGGGGAAGGCCCTCAAACGACTTGCTCAGACCCAGAAGTCAGCTGTCGCTGGAAAAAAGTACACAGAATTAAGAATGTTCTTAAAATTAATGAAAAAACTAATTCTGCAACAGCATTCGACATCGGATATTCAGCTTTTATTCAATTTAGATATTCCAATTAGATATCACACTCTATTAATGCCTCTTCCTATGATAGAATCATTTTTAAACAATTAAAAAACAATTTCTGTTAATTATTTAAATTTATAGAAATATAAAAATATAAAAATACATTTAAAAAATAAAAAGTTGATTGCTGAAAAATGTTGCTACAACATTTGCTTAGTTCCTAGCACTTTCTTGATATTCATTAGCTTAATATATCTACTATAAATACGAATTTCTGAATGAAATGCAAAAGAAATCGGAGCTGTTGCACTCACGAGCCTGTTCCAAATCAATTAGGTTAATTCAAACGTCGAAAAGCCATAGAAATGGTATTTAAGTGAGTGCCACAAGAAGCAACTGCTAAATATAGAAGAATAAAAACACACACACAGTGTACTGGGCGAGACAGGGATGGAGATGGAGCTGCAGACTGAGACGGAGCGAAAAGAGCAGCAGAAAAATCCTCTCACTCAAATGCGCAGGCCAAACCCATTTTGCCTGGCGCTGGCTCAGCCCCGGCCGCTACACTAAGAACAACGAAGTAGGCATTTAATATTGTAAATTCAATGATAGATAAATTTTGAAGGCGCTCAAGAGCAGTCACTTCAATAACTGTTCCAATTTACTATGGATATATAACATTCTTTGTTTTAGTCTCTCATTTTCTCATGTCAGCATTACTCTCAACAAGGCAGCTCAACCGGTTTCTCGCAGTGCACCCCTGCTCGAACCCGTTTTGATGAAATGCTCACATTTTTTGACTTGTTCAACCACCAAACATTGCCAGTTGAGACTCGCAGCGGCGCAGACGTCGCTCACGTACAGCGGTGGAGGCCGTACAGACATTTTGTTGCCTCACAAAGAGGCGGACGGACGGAAGGACAGACGCATAGGTGTACAGACGGACAAGAACAGAAGGAGCTAGAGTAAAAGAAGCCATACTAAAAACACTGCATAAACTAAATAAATAAATTAATAACTCCTATAAAAAGACAAACAAATACCAAATTATTTATTTAATTTAAATTAATTCATAAATATAAAAAAAAGCGAAAAACAATTAGTGAATGTCATTATCAAATGGACAGACAGAAAGACTCGAAGTAAAGTGAAAATATGCTGAATAATAATAATAAATGAATAATAAAAAAAATAACATCAACAAAATTAACATAGCAGTTAATACAAAAAAAACAAAATTTTAACAAAAGCTTACATAAATTGTATATAATTGTGTAAATTTAAAAATAAATAATTCATTTGCTGCTGCGGCTGCTGCTTCTGCCCACAGTATACACAATAAGCAGCAGTTGCAGCTGTTATGCAATAGATGGCAGCAGCATGTTGCATGCGCCATCTATGGGTCATTATACGCTGACGTCAATGCTGGCTTTGAGAGTCACTGCTCGCGCGGTTTGACAGCCATTGTTACTCCTTGGAAGTTTGTCTGCAAACTAACAGCGATTTATGCTTTCAGATATGTTATCTTTCCCGCTATGTTAAGCATTTCAGAATTCATGAATTGTATGCAGATGAAGTAAGCCATTTCTGATTACTTTGGGCCAGAGAATTACATATATTTGATTGAAGAGAAAACTCGTATAGTTTTTTATATCTCATATAACATTTATAATATTCACTCACGATTATGTTACTCCGAGCTGTTATACGCAGCTTCATATTGCGTATTTCTCAATATTTCACGCCAATTCTTCAAGGTTCAGCTTGGCGCTGTGATTATGCAGTAGCTGGTGAAGAGGAGGAAGATACAAAATTCACGTTTTTTGCTGCCTTTTTCTCCATGCTCACCGCAAGCACAATTATTGAAAGCGGTTAGCCAACTGAATGCAAAAACGTAATAAGTAAGAGCAGTTGAATTAAAATTGATTTGATAATCGAGCAGCTAATAAAATGAAGCACTGCTAAGCCAACGACTTGGCGAGGGGAAGCCTCAGTTGCCAATCAAAGCAAGGACTTCAATTCAATTTCGTTCGCTTGTCACAACATTTGCGACAGCGCATTAAATTGAAGAGCAGCGCATTTGATTCAAAATCGGAGCAATCGAGGCATCAAGAAGTCAGTAGACGCGAGCCTGGGACAACAAGATTGCATCGATGCATCGTTAGGATCCTAGCGTCCATTGAGGCGAAACGTGGCGGGGTCTGGGCATGGCTGGCGGGTCGAGGGCATTTGGCGAGGCAAAACATGAAAATCATCTTTCAACGCTAGCTCGCTGGAGCCCAATCGCGAGCTGCTGCAGCGGCAGCTGGAGGAGGGTCGCGCGGAGCTGCATGCACACAAGTGCGCAAAGGCAAGCCGAAGACTTTAACTAAAACCTCAACTGAGTCGCAGTCCGAGTCGAGTCCAGCCATTTGCGCTTCACTTGCCACAGCCAGCCTTTGGTACTTGCAATTCCAGCTTTTCATTTCGCTGCCGGCGTTGTCCACAAAATGCGCTGCACGCGAGCGCCTCGCCATGGCGATGCATTCGGCCCGTCTTGAACGCCAGCCCAACTGGTTTTTATGGGCCAGGTGCCGCCCTCTCGCCCTACCAGCCTCATAGTGCCACAATGGCTGCAAGCAAATGTCTTATATATAAATAATAAATACTAAATAATTGCGAATGCTATACTACACGAAATCTGATGGTAGCAATAAAATATAATAGAAATTCTATTTATTCTGTCATACAAAGTGCTTTGTTTCATTCTTCATTTGTTAACTGTTTTTCGTTTCGATCTATGTGAATATTTTGTATTGTTTCACTGAATTTTATATATTTTTTGTATAGTTTATCTCGAGGGGATTTGGTTTTGTGATAAGTACATTCTTCAGCTCTTCTGTCTATCTCTATTATTATCACATCTACGCCTATATTATATATTTTACAGTAGCGAGTGGATTACTGTTTAGTTTCTTTATAGATGAACACAAGATTACCTTTGATTTTCGCTACACATACACCAATAATTTTTATAACTACTCATATTTTATATGTTGTATATTTTATTATAAAAAAGATTATTAATATGTCAAAAAGTTTGGGTTTATAAGATGTTTAAAGGAGTAAAATATGGCATGTATTAGTTAGCTAATCGAAAAAATTGTATACTCAACTTTAAGTAAAGGTAGTTTCATAAATTGGCTGATCATTTTGAGGTCGTCTTTAAAAAGAAGACAAGCCATTTTTTAGCTCTCAATATAAAGAAGAGTATCATGAGATTGTATTCGAAACACATAATTTACATATATTAATATATAAGTGCACTATTGTGTATACATTGATAAAGTTGATGTATTGATATATTACCTTAATCTTCATTTTCAGTTCATTTGATATTATTTTTTCTTCCCATTTTCCCATTTGACGCCTTTGCATTTGACCCAGGCAAGCATTCAGAGTCGAAGTAGCTTGGTTCATCAAAGCTGCATCGATACAGTTGCTAGCGCTTGCCCTAAACAGTGGCATTTCTCACTCACTCTCTTTCTCTTTTCCCTCTCTTTCTCTCTCTCTCCGCCTGTTTTTCTCATTCTCGTTCAGAGTCTCCCATTGTGTGTGTTTTGTCTCTGCTTCGGTGTCTCAGCTCGCTTTGCTTTGGTTCCGTAAATTACACTTTTGATTTTTAGTGGCCGTAAAATAATCGTAAATGTCGTGGTTATTGCGACCGAAAGTGCCCATTTTGAGTGCTGCTGTTGATTCTCAGCTGGCATTAACTGATATTCTCGTTTCGCTCAGTGCAGCGATGTCCGACGTGGATGGAGACGGTCTCTGGCGGACTGTGGGACGTGCTGCCACTGCACAAGCAGCTCGCTCGCAGACCCCCACTGCACCCACTGAGTGGCCGCTGCCTCGCTTGGCTTGCAGCTCCCTCGAGCTTGTTTTGCTGCCAAGCTGCGCTGCACTTGTTGTTTTTAATAAGTTTCTGGTTGCCTCTGCCTTTGCCTTTGCCATTGCTGTTGGTGTCTCTCTTCTGGACTCCTTTGATGTTTCGATTAAGTTCGGAGTTCGCGTTGTCGAAACTGGTTGGTTGGGTCTGCCAGCTACCACCTCTCCTCCGCTTGGCAGCTCGGCAGTTTGGCTTAAGTTTATGGCCATTTCGTTTGCACTGTCTTTGCAGCAGTTGCCGCACTCGAATTGCCGTTCAACTCAGCTCTGCCCTGCTGCCAGGCTGCTCGTTGAGTTGATTTTCTTAAGCATTTCACCCATTTACCTTTATACATTTGGCTTGTGCAAGACATCTTCTCGCATTGCCAGCTCTCTCTTTCTCCTCTATCTCTCTCTCTCCCTTTCTCTCTCTCTTTCTGTTGGCTGACGCAACTGGTTGCCGATTGCCCACTGCCAAGTCGCCTTGTTGCCCGTTGCGGTGGCCCGTTCGCGTACTCACAAATTTCGAATTTGATTTTATTGTTATGATTTCAATTGTTTTCGCAATGTAAACACTGGAGATTTCCAGCATCGAGCTGCCATTGTCGACGAGCGCATGTCTCCTTCTCTGCTACATAATCGTGAAGAGCTCTTTCACATGAGCCACTAAAACAAGTTTTCAGAATTGGAAAATTAAATTAACTTTTAGTATATGAAATATATGTACTCATATGTGCATCTGCATATGCTTGAATTCAGAACTGTGAAAATTCTTCTTCCAGTTGAAAGTTTTTTTTATGTATAAGTGTTGTCATACCTGTCCTGTTTGCGGGCATCACAACTCTTTACAAACTGTATTAATACTAAAAGTAACTAAAATAGTTCCATACACTACGATTTTCCCATATTTTCCATTTATCCCATTATAATTATTCCATCTTATATTCGATAAGTTTTCAGTTTTCAACAAGTCGTTGACTCATTTGCCTTTTGAGATGCCAATCCCGACAATAGCCTAATTACAATTTCCTCAAAAGTCACATTGGTACGCCCAATTTCACGTAAACAATTATAAACAAAGGCTGCTAGGGCTGATCATAATGCCAGCTTCGGCTGCTAAACGTTCCGTGAGCAAGCCCTCCCAGCATTTTTTCTGAAGGCCGCGTTTCCAAAAAGGAAAAGAAAAACTAAAAACCAAAGCAATTCATAAATCATAAAAATGTGTCATAAAAAATAAAAACAAAATGAAAACATGCTGAAGAACTAAACGGAACACTAGCTCTGCCATGAAGCTGCCTTTCAACATGTCCTCGAGCATAAAAAAGATTGCTCAAGGCGCAAGAGCGGAGACTTTTTAGCTGACCTTAGAGCCAGAGATATTTGTTTTGACTCACGGCTGAGGCTTGTTATCTCGCATATCTCTAGGCCGAGTCCGTAAAGGACACACACACACACACACATAGACAGAACTAGATGCGCTTGGCATTGTGCTCGGCGGCCTTTCGATTATTGCCGGCGTGGTAATAAATCATAAAAATATGTTTCACTAGCCCGAAAGCCGAGCGATCGTTGGATCGTTCTGGTCGCTCGCTCGTTACACGCTGCAATTGTAAATGCCTGTAAAATTGCCCAACTGCCGATCCTTTTGGCTGGTCTGGTGTTTCGCTGTAGATAATGCGCAACTGTGATTGGAATTGGGCTTGGATTTGGGTCCGTACCGGGGATGCGCCTGCTGCTGTTGCTGCTGCTGCTGCGGTGATCGCGCCCTCGAGCATCTGATAACAAAACCACTGGCAAATACCAAACAAAAGGCCAACAACTTTCTCTTTTGCCTCACATGATTTGGGCCTCATGCCTCGACTTGTTTTTGCATGGCTCAAAATGTGAAATATTTTTGATTTATTCTCGCAAAATAGCAACCAAATATAAGAAGATTCTTATGTGCATTTGCTGAGCCTGTCGCCAAGAGGCGCCTTCATTTGCTTGTTTAAATGTCTCAAAAATACAATTTTTTTATTTACATTTAAAAATTCTATATGGGCATATACTTTTTTTTAATTCTCAAGATATTTTAGAGAACTTTAATGGAAAAATAATATTTATAAATTAATTTTTTTTAAAATTGGTAATTCTTGCTGCTAAACACACTGTTAGATAAGATTAAAGAATTTTATGAAAAGAAAAAAATATACAAAAAATATTAAGATGGAAAAAATACACAAAATAAAAGTTTTTCTTTACATAACATTAAATAATATAATATAACATAGAAAAGGTGCCATTACACGTCTTTTTCAATAATATACTCAATAGTATCTTAAATAGTTCTTCAAGCAGTATTAATTGCGGTTTGCGTTAATTAAAATTCTGCTGCAGCAAAATCTAATTTAAGTACATAGTATACGATGTCGTTCGTCAGAGACAAATGCGCAGCGCATTTTAGACTCTCATTGGATGAGAATGACTTCATTTCCAAATACATATGTGCATATATGCTATATACATGTATGTAGTATATTTGACAGTCCTGTACTTGTGCGCGTGCATACTGCTCGTTCTCCATAACGAAGCCAAGATGATATACTACAAGCAGATGATTTAATGTGACCGCATATTGTGCAGGCACTTAAGAGGCAACAGCCTTTCCGAACCCGAGCTCTGGAGCGGGCGTTCCACATATGTTTCAATTCAAGCATTTGAGCTGCCATCTTGAAAACTGAAACGCGACAAGCGTAAAGCGAGAAAAAGTATTCGTAGAAGGCAGAATGTAAGCCGTTTCATACATGATATATATAAACCAATCGAACTGGAGGACTTAGAGCATAATAGTGTGCTTCGCAGATTACTAACGCATTTCATTCCTTCATTTATTTTATTGCAGGCCAAAAGATGCTGTTCCCAGGCTGTAAATCAGAGCTCCAACGAGCTGTGGCATTGCGCGCATAGCTCATCAAGATGCTGGCCAAATCCGCAGTCAAAACAAATCGTTAAAATACCATAAAAAATCCATATGCAGCCGACATGGGCGGCAGCAGAGTAGAGGAGCTGGCGGGGCAAATGCATTCAAATAAAATTTTACCACCGTTTCCTCAAACATCATCAACATCAAACTAACGGCAGCAACATCCGAGCCACCTCATAAAAGTAACGATGTCTATGAAAAAAGCATCTGATGGATACAAGCATCGCCTTCGCAGTCGCAGTCGCAGTCGCAGCCTCCGCTGAGGAGTTGGAGGGGTATCAAAATAATTATGGCATACGTCACGGAACTTGGCTTTTATGTCTTTTATATTGATTGTCATCATGTCACACTAACAGATCGTAAAAAAGTCGTAAACCCAACTCCCGAGTGCAAAAGGACAAATGAACGCCGCAACGAGCCGCAACTGCACTCAAGCAGGATCACGACTCAGTCAAAGTCTCAGGACCGTTCAACCCCAGACAAGGGATCCTCGTCGAGTGAGTGAGTGATTGAGTCGAGCGGGCGAGTGCTCGGCGAGCGGATTTGGCTGCGCATTGACTCAAGTGGCGTCAAGTCGTAAAAAGAACATAAAATTCGGGCCAGGCGCTTGTATTAACCGCAATTTGTTTATATAGTTGTTAAAATGCCATTTCGGCTTGTTGTGCTATTCTGCTTGGCATTTAATTGTCGGCCGCTGCTTGTATTTCTTTTTACGACCACACAAAGTGGGCAAGCCTAATAAAATTTATTTTTACGACAATTTAAATGGTCCCTCTTCGAATAGGCCGAAGTACGGGCTGGCACAACAACAGGTTGCTGCCCGCCCATTTGTTTTTCAATAATTCACAGATTATAAAATAATGATATACTTACCCTAATCCGTTAAAACACAACATAATTTAAGAGCCCATCAAATGAGCTAGCAATGGAAAGGAAAGGGAAGAAGGAAGAAGGAAGAGTAAGATAAAGAGGTATAGAGAAATGCGTTTTTGTTGCATTTTTAAATATTTATATTATTTATAATTATATTTGCTAGATATTTATAAATAAAATTCTTCGTTTTTGAAACACTCAAAACATATTTCAACAAAAAGTAAATACCTTAATAATTAATAAAATATTTTGGAACTTTTCTAACAACTTAATAAATTTAAAAAAGATAATATATACATATATAAACTATTTTATAAAAATTACTAAATTATTTATTTGAATTGAAAGTAAGTAATATAACTTAATATAACATATTAAAAAAGTTATTTACATATTTAATTAATATTTCTAATAAATATGTTCGAATAAGAACAGCTAAAAATTAAGTGAATAAACCAAAGAATAAAACTCAAAAAAAAAAAAGAGACTAATAAAGAATAATAAATTATTATTACCACAAACGTTTTTATTCATGTTTATTATATTCTTCGAATATTGCCTAGTTCGAGCCGCTCTTCAACCCAAATACAGTTTGATCGCATCACCTTTGACGCAGGCATAATGAAAGGCAACAATGTATTCAGCTGTGCTCAAAGAGAAACCCGCGGAGATGATGACTTAATCCCACAAACCACAAAGTGGCTTAACAGCTCCGATGCCGATGTTGATACAAACACAGACACAAACGTCTCATTACGAGGTCAAGAATCAATTGCAGCTCAAGTCCAAACACCAAATCGAGAGAGGTGAAACAAAGCCAACCGCCTCCTTATGCAAAATGCTAATGGCCGGACAAAAGAGCCGCAGTTGGTTGAAGGGAGAGAAGGAAGAGAGTTGAGGTAGCGGAACCTGCGGAGCAACAGCCGCAATGAAGACATTCGTTACAGTTAGAGCTAGGCCTGGCCTGTGAATGAACCCTTGGGCACGTTCATCAAGAAATTGGCAGCATTTGCATGCGCCCTGAGTGCTGCCTACTGACTGCTAACCGCTAACTGCAGACTGCCGCCTGCTGCCTGCTCATCAAATCCAGCCAAATGGCAGCGAGTCCTTTAGCCGGGCTAATTGAGCATTTTTCGTTGACTGCGATAGCTCACGGTTTTGCCTACTCGTTAGCCAGCTGGTTAGCCAAGCCCGCCCACCCTTTGCGGGCGAGTTACCTGGCTGGCCGACCCGAGTGGGAAGTGGCACAAACTGAAATCCTTTTTCACTTTCCATGGCCGGCGCTTGCGAAAACGTGCAAAGTGGGTGTAAACGGATCGCGATGATGATTGTTTATTGTAATTTTTATGACTGCTTTGCACACAAACACGCCAAGGCGCCGATGATGATGACTGCACTCAGCCCCCTCTCCCCTCCCTTTCCCAGCCCTGAGAGCCAGGGGTTGGCCTCTTTGGCTTAAAGGGCAATTCTCTGTCTCAGCAGTGAACCTCCCTTCCGCTGCCGTTACAGCCACTTGAAAACTTTCTAATAAAGGCATTTCAATGATGGCTTAGCTTGCCTTGTCAATTGAGCTTCCTTTTAGCACTTCTCAACTGTCTAGGTATTTATAGTTTATACTTAGATTAAGACAAGTTTGCGTCAGCTATGAACGTAGTTGAGTGAGTGTGACAAGCATTTACTAGAGCCTGAATGTTAATTGTTGATTATGGGATGTGATATTCAACGTTTTACTATTTCAGTTAATTTGATGAGATTGTAAAATAGTAATTTATATATATGCAAGAAATCGAGTAAAAATGAAAATCAGTATAGATATATCATAAATCATAAATCATTTAAGTATATATTATTTATTATACAAGTTTCTTCCTTCTTTAAAATGTATATTTAAATGGCAATGGGAATGCATGTGTCTTGCAGCTTAAGCTGAAATCTGTTTGCTTCTTGTTTGACATCTTGCGGCTTAATTAATTTGCCATAGTTAATCCAACATTGGCTTTGATAGTCATCTATCAATCCAACTGGCAATCAAGTGGCAACTGCAGCAACTGAGTTGCCACAAGAGCAACAGCTTGGGGCAATTAACTGGCTCGGAGTGGCGACTGGTACGGGGGGAATCGTACTGCTTGTGGCCGTGATTCTGGTTTGCTTTATGGCCATGTTGGCGTTGACGGAGCCAGCAGCTCACCAGCTCACCGGAGCAGCAGCAGCAGCTGAGAGCATAAATTAAGGCAGCGTTTATGAAATGGCGCTGGGGGCGTTTATGATGCATTTTTAATTGACGTTCATTTGAAGAAACGCAAAGAGCGCTTCAATTCAATTATGCATTGGCCCCTGCCGTCCCACCTGACAAACAACAGCTGCAGTCCGGCTTCAGTACCAACTTCTGCTGCAACGGCAACGGCAAATGCAACTGCAACTGCAACTGCTGGCCATAAAAGGCGCTCGCAACGGTTTTGGGCCAAATTGGCAGTTTGTGTGCAAATTTGAATTGTGGAAATGCTGGGCATAAAAATGAAAATAGCTCTGAACAATTGTTGAGGTCTCCGTATCACTCGCATGCGATCTCTGGCAAATATTTTAAACGACGCAGCTCGTCAAGAAATCACCAGGGCAGCAGCGCGTGGCAGCTTTGCCTGTGGCTGTAGCTATGGCTGTGGCTCCTGGGGCCTGGGGCCTGGCCACGCCCCGTTTCGACGCACGCCCACGCTGATTCATGCCGGTTGGCAATTACGCTTCGTCGACGTTGGTGGCAATCGGGCTTCTAACTCGAGCCAACTCCTGGCTATGCCCCTAACGAATGCACGCCCAATTGTTGCACATCCATTGACAGTCGATCGCCCGGCAGTCGGTGGCACGTCAACTTATTCATTAATTCATCAAAATGGCAGCCCCTCGTGCCCCGTCCATTCCCTTCCTATCCACAGCCCGCACGATTTATTTGCGATGCAGAGTCGCATTCGCCGTTGAGTCGTTGATAGTCTTAATTGGCTTCGTTTCTTCGTTTCGATTGCATAAAATAATCGTTAGAAAACGTGTTTAGCTTAATTGGAAAATTTGTATGTCTTGCCCGTCCTCGTCTCCCTCCCGAGCCGCCTGCCTGTGCTCGTCCGCGTCCTCGCCTTGTCCTCCTCTTGGCTCTGCCGTGCGTGTTTGGCCCCTCGCTTTATTGATTTTCCACTGGTTAATGAAGAAAAATGCTTGAGCCCAGCTCTCCAACAGTTACTCCTAACAAACAGCACCTACTGAATGCTAAATCTCTATCCATCTAAAAAACATGCACATATATAAACATATATTTGTTGCAAACTTGGACAAAGTAAGCACAGATCATGTGTCGTGCGAATTACACGTGTGCACATATGTGTGCAACATGTGTAAATACGTCCATTTGCAAAAAGGCTAACAATGTTTATCTTAGGTAGTTTGAGCAATTTGGAAGTATATATTGTAATACATTGTTTAGAAACTACATACTTTTATTGTGGATATCTCTTTCAGGACTTTTATCAGAAATGAACTGAACATAATAAAATTAAAGACCAAAATAATTCAAGACTATCTTTCTAATTTTTTTCAAGGCATCATTAATCTTTGAGTACCCAAAGAATTTAAATGCTAATTAGTGACTCCAGCTGCTAAAAAAAGTAATTAAATTTCAGTATTCTTAATTTGAGTAGCTCTTAAATAAAAGCTGATCCGATGAGATTACACTTGAAGAATAAATCATCATAATGAAAGACCGGATCTAATTAAGTATTAGTTTAGTTCCAACATCTATTCTAGATTTTCTCTCCAATCCCAACAAGCTCGTTGTCCATCTGTCTGAATTATTGCTCCGTCTAAGGCCAAATTGCTAGTCTGGCATCTTTTAAGTAACCAATAATCTAAGAGAGAATACATCTTTAGCAATTGAAGACAGAAACTAGCTCGATCCTTTCTGGCTTAGCTATTTGAACCACTTCAGCGAACTTCCAATGCGAAGCAAAGTAACTTAGCTGTAAGTAACTGAATGCCCTATAATAATGTCAATCTAAATAAATTAAATATATAAAGAGTATAAAAAATAATAAATTTGATCAAATAACTTAATTCAGCTTAATTTCAAAATAGATTTATCGTTACTCTACGTATGATTATATTATTCTATAAGCTCAGGTGCAATATACGAGTGCAAGTTAAAGGCCAGCAAATAGTTTTTAGTAGAACGTGTTAATGCTCAGCTTTACCCAGTTCCACAATTTTCATATATTTTATGGCCTCGCCCCCCACTCGCACACAAATCGGCGTTAAGTTTAAATCCGCAAATATTTATAATTCCGTATTAAATTCATAATGTAGAATGTTTAATGCATAAATACATAATAAAATTTTACGACTTTTACCTTATCTTGTCACACAAAAGCAACAAAGGCAACAGCAACGACAACAACAACAGCATTAAAAGCAACAACAATAATAAACTTTCATTTAAAAATGAAAGAGGAAATTTTGCGCCTACCTCTTTTGTGGGCCGCTGCATTTTACGAGTATTTTATTGTGGTGCATGCAACCAACGCACACGTTGCGACCAGCGGCAGGCAGCAGGCAGCAGGCAGTGCACGTGCAAAACGCAGGCGCCACATTCGGTCGCAACAGCTCCAATCCGGCGACGTCTATGTGGCGTCCAATTCCTGCGCCAATCGAGCGCCAAACAATTTGTCATTTTTTGCGGCATGCAACGGGGGCAAGTCGCCAACGGGCTGGAGGCGGGAGTCGGAGCGATGATCAATGCTTTGAATTATGATGAGGATTTATGCTTGACACTGTCGCAGTGTGGCAGATAGTGCCAGAGCGACAGCCAGACAGCTGGACAGACGGACAGCTGGACAAATGGATGAATGGATGAATGGACAAACATTTACAGCACTGACTGCAGCATTGGCGCTAGTTTTATGGCCTCCACTTCCCTTCGTCCGCGTCAATCGATGGCAGCTGGAGCCGGGACCCGCCTGCAGCTCCATGCTGCAGCGACTGCCCGCTGCTCTATGATTTATTAAGTGTTAATAAAGAACTTAAATCCGTTGGCTTGCATTTCGTATCCATTTCGTATTCTCCACATTCCACATTCGCGCTGATTCACTCTCTGCTGGGGACATTTTTTCGCTGCTTTTGCGATGAGAGCTGCGCTCAGGATTTCCTTATCAATGCATTCCATATTCGACGCTGATTTCATTTGTGCGCCCAGCAATTTTGCAATAAAATTTCGCTGGCCTGCAAATTAAAATTGCATTGTAATTGGTTAATCCATGCGTACATTATGCTCCCATTGCCACAGCCCGGTCGCAACTGGCCAGAGGAAGTGCACCCAAGCTGCCTGGCTCCTGTATTCTTTTTGTTTTTGGCTCCATTTCATTTTATTTCGTAATTTCCTCTTTTCTCTCTATAGTTTTACACCCATTACGGGTATAAAAACATTATATAAGACTATATTCTGTATTGTTAATAATATTATTATGTGCATTTTATGTGAACTATTCGAATAATAAAGTTATGATTAACTCTCTAGATTGGATATAGATCTCAAAATTGAGGTAAGTAGTTGAAAAAGAAATCTGGTGCCCCTAGTTCTTATAGTCTTTTAGTTACATTTTAAAATTTAATTATTTTTCCTAATATTTTAGAAAAACTGAAGTGAAATAGGGCAAAGTGTAATCAATTTTGTATGCACATTGTATATAAAATATATTTATATAAAAAGATATATTTTATATAGCTAAAGGTTTCAAAGTTTTTACGATGAATCTGTGTGAATCAGACGTTGGAATAAACATAAGAGTCGTATGTAGATTTTTATTTCAACTAAGTTTTTATAGAAATTTTCACAGACAAAAAACAATTTAATGTACTTAGGGTGTGAAACAACTATTTACCTTATAAAAGCTCAACATATAGTATAAAAAAAGTTATTTATAGAAGAAAACTTAAGCTCTCAAACATTTTACTCTGGCGAAGCATTCAGTTTGTACTTTAAAAATGATTCTCGATGTTATTTGCAAGTTGGATTTGCATACAAAGCAAATGCATTAACATATGCGCCCCAGCTGCAGTCAACAGTAGCCGAGAGTAGGAAATTTACGGCTGCCACCGTTCAGATACAAAGCCAAAGATATAGCCCTATATAGAGACATATAGGGAGGGCAAGAATAGAGCGTGTCCCGCGTGAGAGTTTCTGCCACCTTTCGAGGTGGTCAGCGCCTTTTTCAGATGCGCTGCACGGCGCACCTGTTGATGGATAGCATTTTAATGGCTGCGCTCGTTTTGGCCCCCCAGATTGAGTACACAGCAATTAGACAGCTAATTTAATTACCACACCCACCCACTGTTTAATTGGCCCATAATCGCTCAAAGCGAGCGTCGGCGCTGATTGCCGCCCAGCCGATGCAGTGAGACGCCTCCAACTGTATCTGTGTCTGCTTCTGTAGCTGTAGCCAAATGTATCTGCATCTGTGTCTGGCGATGGGTGGGGCTCGGCTGTGCTGTGCTGTGCTGCGGCTGCCACTTACGCAGCTAATAAAGCAGCAATTTGGCAGCTGACGCCACTGCCAACGCAAACAAAACATCAAAAGGCGAACGGCCCCACCGTTGCCCCACTCTGCACCACCCCAACATCAAACGCCAACTGTGCGGAGGTTTATTTACAACAAAAACACAAAGCCAAAAGCATTTGTAGCAAGTACAAAACACTCGATCGCCGGATCGCGTTGCCCTTGTTTATGTGCGTCTGTCTATTAAGAGATTCGGAATTTCGGATGCTGGCGCTCGGCTCGGCACCTGTTGGCTGTTTTGAAGGGCGCTGTTATCGCCGCCTCACAGATTTATGCCAACAATCCTTCAGTTATCCAGCATCCAATGCTTTTACCATTGCCATTGTCTTTGAAGGCGCCGCCGTCGACGTTTTTATGGGCCAAAAACGAGCCATATTTGATGCATCGCCCTTGCAATGGGCTCTAAACTTACCTCAAGTGGCCTCACGCTGGCTACACGTTGATTAACTTTGGCTGAGAAGAGCTGCAAAGAAAAATGAACCATGAAATATTCATATAAAGAAAGAATAAATTTAGCTATTATGTAGTTGATTGCGCTCGACTCCAAAGATAATGCAGAAATTTAGAAAAGCTATATAGGATAGAGGGAGAGAGAGTTAATTGAAGGACAATAAACTAATACGGACAGAGCTGAATTTGATTTGATTGCCTAGGTTATAGCTTTAAATAAAAATAAAATGAAATTTGTTAATATATTTAATAAGATCATTGGAAAATCAAAAATCAATGAATTATTATTTTATTTAACATTTTTTTAAGTACATCAATTGAAATGTTCATTCTGATAAACTTATAAGACAATCATGACCCGATAATACTTACATAACCAATTGTGCAACCAACTGGCGCCCAAGCAGGGAGCCCGCCACAACAACAATCATCGATTCAGAGCAACAGCAGCAGCAGCCACATCCCGACAACAGCAGCAGCAACAACAACTGAGCCACATAACGAACCAAGTTTGAATATACTCGTAAGATTCCTGAGTATATTAGGTAGCAAAATTTTTACGAGCTCATTATGGCTCATTTCGGCGATTGTTGTGATCCTTTTATGCGCCTTCGAATGGCTTCAAATGGTTATGAGGCTATTCGCTGTCTGTCCCTGGCCTCGCCGTCCTGCTCGACTGCTGCTGGTGGTGCTGCTGGTGCTGCCACAAGGACTCACGATATTTAGTTTGCAGTTGCGACTGCGATTTTTACTTTTGGCTGTCGTTTCGTTTCGTTTGGTTTGCTTTGCTTGGGCTTTGGCTTTTTTGCTTGGCTTTCCGCTCATGTTACTTGCAGCTTGTTGTTGCTGTTGCTGTTGCTGTTACTGTTGGCAAAATGTCGCCGTCTGTCTGCGTGTGTGTGTGTGTGTGTGTGTTTGTGGGGACATCCGTGCGCTGTGTGTGCAAGTTTTTGTATCTTTTTCGCATGTTGTTGATTTTAGAGACTTGGCAACGAATGCGAGCGACGACTGCGACTGGCTGCGACTAACTGAGCTGCTGGGCTGCTGGGATGCTGGGGAGGTTGCACAAAAGTAAATTTCTTCTTATAATAAGTTTATTTTGCAAACACTTGTGGCAAGCAACTTTGTTTGTTCGCCTCTAATCTACGAGCCGTTTGTGCGAATGTGCAAACTTTGACAAATATTTGCAAAAGTTTTGCGCAACTGCGCGAACTGCGTACCGAACGCCGATCTCTTTGCATTATGCATATGAATTTATTAGCATCAATTGGGAGACGCATTAATAACATATCTCAAATATGAATAAAAACACACACAAACAGACACATATATATTCGTATCAGCAGCAATTTATATTGACGTCAGTTGGCATTTAGCAAACTGCATTGATGATAGTTTATTTTGAGATTCGGGCTATATAAGAAATTGTAATTAGCTGTGAATAGGCAATAAAAAGCCAAATAATAAGAATGCAATTCAAATCTAGCTTTATTGGGAATTAATACTCACAAATATTGTTGCAAAGACTGTTTAAATACATCGTTTGATTTAACAGAACTATAAAATTGGTACTGAAAAATCTAAAACAATATTTCAGAACACAAAAAAAAACAATCAAATTCAAAATGATATAATAGCAAGTGATATAACGAAATAGCTGTATGAGTCATGCGAATCTATGTTTGTATAGTCAAGGAAAAAGGCATTTGACTTATATAACATATATGTTTTTTTATAGATAATAATAACTAAGACAGCTAAAGTCGATAGAGTAGTAAAAGTCTTAGTGAATAAAACTGCGAATCTAGTTGGAGGCATTGTCATTCTTTCTTCCTCCAAGCTTGGTGCACAAAGATAAAAGCAAGTGGTTTCTTCCTGATTAAAAATAAAAACTATTAGAAAGTCAATAAATAAACCCAGTTGCTCGATCCACGTTTCTGACTAGGCAACAAATGTTTTGTATATAATTTAAATACATAATATATATATCATTTTTTTTGACTACAATTCTGTAAGTTGATTGATACTTAAGATGAATAAACTTATGAAATAAGACAACAAATTAATTTAAAGTTTAGTATTATATCTCAGCCAATAATTAATTGATATATAAAATGAATTTGTAATTAATTAACATCCATTGATTTTAAATATTTGTTAGTAACATTAGGGACGAAAGACCACTAGGTATTCATACAATTGTTATAAAGTTGGCGTATTTTAGTATGAGAAAATATTTATAAAAGAAATGTAAATTTGGTTCAGCCTGAAGCTCCAAATGCAATTCCCATATATTTCTTTTAGCTTAGTTTGTAGATTTTATAGAGCCTATGTATTAAAGCTAAACTTTATTTAGAGAAAGTAAAAAATAAAATATAACATAAATTTATAATAAAAAGCAAATAAAAATTTGTTTTGTTTTCGATATGCTTCAAGGCTATATAAAGCAAAACTAACAAGTTCATAAAAAAAAGTTGCTAGAATAAAAATATGTTCTCTAAATTTTTTTGTCATATATATTCATTTATATACTATGTATAATATATCAAACCTACATTTATTTTAAAATCTTAACAGAATTTTATTTTTATATCTAACTAGGGAGCTAATTTTAGTCTCTTAGAATTTTTGTAATTTTATATTAATATATTAACAAAATTATTTTAGTTTCGCTAAAAAAACTCTCACAAAATGCAGCGGACAAATGGTCATGAAATTATGGCCCACAGCGCATTGTATCTGTATCTGAATGTGAATTTGTATCTGCAGCGCGTTGCGTGCAACGGGCAACTGACAACTGGCAACTGGCGAGCGTCGAGCGACTGCCAAATTGAGCGCAAAAGTGGCGAAAATCGCTTGAGTGCAAACGTGCGCTGTCTGGCCTATAAGAAAAATCAGCCCTCCTCCATGATGAATTTCCACGGCCAGAGCGCGTTTTCCACACGCGCAAATGATGAATTCTCCACTCAGAGCGCGCCGAGCGCTCAAACATGTTCGAGTGAACGCGCTCAAACCTGCCGAATGAACACGAGCGAGCAGCCACAGCCAGTGCGAGTCGCATTCACTGGTGAGAGAGGGAGCGAGCCGCTGGTTTGAGTAGCCCTTATCACTTGGTGAGCGCAGCGAGTGAGGCGACTGTGGCTCATTCTGTTTCAGTTTCGCTCATTCATTTAGTTGTTTCGCCTCTCTGTTTTGGCTGCTTCTTCTTCTTGCTCCGTCGCTGCTGCTGCTGCTGCTGCCGCTGCCGCTGCTGCCTCTGCTGCGTATCGGGGGAGCTCTACAGGCAAGGCGCTGCTGCTGCTGCTGCCGCCGCTGCCGCCGACGTTCGCTGCTTGCGGCCCGTTGCCCGTTGTTCAGTTGAGTTTAGTTGAGTCTCAGTCAAAACACAACCAACTGCGATTTGGTGGCACATTCGTTCGATGGCAACGGTTTGGATAACAGGCGCGCGCTTTGTTTTATTATCCCACATTATCAGCGGCATTATTGTTATTGGCATTGTACGCTCAATTTTAATGTTGTATGGCCCTCGCGCTCTGAACTCGCATACGCACTCGCATACGTATCTGTAGACCAGTGGCCGGTGTATATCTCTATCCGCATCTGCATCTGTATCTGTATCTGTATCTGTATCTGAATTTGAATTTCAATTTGAATCTTCAGCTGAAGCGCCAGTTGAACGTGAAGCGCGCGCTCGTCGCTGTCGTCGGTCGTCGTCGCTAATAACCATAATAATTATAATAACAATAACAGCAATAATACTAATAATAATAATAATAATCGTAATAATAATAGTTTGTTATAACAATAATGACAACGCTATGAATGCTAAACGAGTCATTGAATTCAAAGTGATTCAATAGGCGCCACATCGAATACTTCAAATCAATATTTATCCATTCAAAAACAAAACACAAATTGTTATATAAATTTAGGTGTCAGTGTCAAGTGAATAAAATACGCGTGCAATTGGAAAACAAAACATAAATAAATAAATACAAAATTAAAACGATACCAAAATCAAGTATACGAAACTTTAAGTTAAACAAAATAAATATTTTATAGAAATCTACGGCCGGCAAAAGTGCAATAAATAATTATAAACAAATAAAATTAAATTTATTAAAAAAAAAAATAATTGTTAAAACATTTGAAAAACAGCGAACCAAAATATTTGATAGAAATCAAACGTGGGAATTATTATTAACTTAACTTACTTAGACAAGGATTGCCTAGGCAATGCCCACAGTAGAGCACAACTGAGTGTTGAAATTTTGTATACGAGTGCCGTGCGCCGCGTGCAGTTACTTTTCGTAGCGGCTGTAGCTGCTGACAGTTAGCCGCCAAAATTCTCACCGCCAGCAGCAGCCACAACATGAACTCCTACTTCGAGCAGGCCTCCGGCTTCTATGGCCATCCGCATCAGGCCTCGGGCATGGCCATGGGCACGGGCGGCCATCACGATCAGACGACGGCCAGCGCCGCGGCGGCCGCCTACAGAGGCTTCCCGCTTTCGCTGGGCATGTCGCCGTATGCCAACCACCATCTGCAGCGCACCACACAGGACTCGCCGTACGACGCGAGCATCACGGCCGCCTGCAACAAGATCTACGGCGATGCTGGCAGCGCCTACAAACAGGACTGCCTCAACATCAAGGCGGACGCCGTCAACGGCTACAAGGACATTTGGAACACGGGCGGCACCAATGGCGGGGGCGGTGGCGGAGGCGGCGGCGGCGCCAGCGCTGGCAACACCACCAACGGCTCCAATGCGCCCAACGCTGCCAACGGACAGAATAACGCGGGCGGCGGTGGCATGCCCGTCCGCCCATCCGCCTGCACGCCCGACTCCCGCGTCGGCGGCTACTTGGACACATCGGGCGGTAGTCCCGTTAGCCATCGCGGTGGCGGCAGTGCCGGCGGCGGCGGCAACGGCAGCGCCGGCGGCGTGCCACAGAACACAGCCAGCGGCGTGGGCGGCGGTGTGGGCGCGGCCACAGCCTGGAATGCCAATTGCACCATCTCGGGCGCCGCGGCGGCCCAAACAGCGGCTGCCAGCAGCTTACACCAGGCCAGCAATCACACCTTCTACCCCTGGATGGCAATCGCAGGTGAGTCCACAGCAGATCCAATCAAAAGTGAGTGTCCAGCGCAGTCTCGACTCTTGATCAACTTGATCTATATCTTAAGCTTCAGTTCACTTGAGTTCTTTTAATTATTATTATTATTTATTGCTGTTGTTGTTGTTGCTGTTATTGTTATTGCTGCTGCTGAAACTGCAGCAGTTGTGTTTTTATAGTTGTTTTCGCTGGTCAAGTGATGCGCCATTAGACATCCACTTGGCAAGTGACTGAACACAGAATAATAATAACAATTATGTGACTATTATTAGTTAATTGTTCTCGCTCTTAGCGCAGTTGTAAACACTTGTAAAACAGTTCAGCAATGAGTGTAAACAGACTTACAACTTGTATATATACTATGCGAAAATATGACAAAAACATATTCAAGCTTCATTGTTAAAAACAGAAAACATATTTATATTTTTTATAAAAGAAATATAAAAAAAAAAAATAATAAAAAAATTCATATATTTTTGATATTATTTCTAATTTAATTTTGGATCCATCAAAACTTGATGAATAGAAAATATTAAAAAATTTGTTAAAAAGAAAACCTGTTCCACATCTTTACAAGCATTTCTTTGCCATTTTATTCAACATAAATTAAAATATATTTAAAGTATAAAAATTTGTAAGAATTTTGATTTTTCAGATTTAATTGAAAGTAAAATTAAATAGAAAACTCTCTCATTTCTTAATTTTTCCCAATACTAAATATTATAATATATAGATATTTATTGAATTTTAAAAAAATCTATATATTTTATTAAATGAAGATGCTTGCCGCTGATTTGATGCAGTCCATCAATTTGTAGAGTTCAATCGGTGCACAAATTGAGCTTGAAGTCAGCTCAACAGACCCATAAATAAAGCGCAAACTCCCAACTAACCAGTGGCAGTTACACCTGGTAGTTAGCTCTGCTTCTGCCTCTTCTTCATCTCCTTCTCCTTTTGCGCTGTCGTCTACGCGCTGCTGCCACACGCCTTGAAGTACTCGTGCAGTAGCTGCCTCATAATTTTCAACACTTTGTTTACTAATTTTTGTCACCTTTGGTTTTAATGATGCTCAGCAGCGACTTGGTCGCCGACATCGTTGCCCGTAATTGCTGCAACAACGTTGGCGGCAAAGTGGCAACAAAAGTGTGCTGCAATTTGTGCAACGAGAACGGCAGCCAACAGGCAGCGCAGTAAATTATGGCCAGGCAGCTGAAAGAGCTGCGAAAATAGCAAAAATCCTTTTGCCAGGACACACACTGAGCGCGCACATTGGGCGGTTGAGCAGAAGTCGCGCTTATTACAGCTAACAGCGCCATTATGTAATTATGTACAGCACGTTCTCGACTCAAGCAGTAAGGCCACCAGCCGAGTCAAGTCCACAGGTTGCCTCGCCAGCCAGTCAACCCGTCAGGCTGTCGACTCCTCAGCCTTATCAGCTGCTGCTCTCAGAGTCCCCCAGCCCACAACTAGGGGTTCAAAGAGTCGCTGATAAGCCACAAGCCACAAGGCACTCATAACACCTTCAGCGATTTTCCATTATCAAATTCAGCACAACTACAATCAAAATCCGATTCGAGAGCTCGCCGAAAAATAAACTGACTGAGCGAAATTTATGAGCCGCTTCATGTAGGTGGTCAGGCATAAATTTTGAATTCGCATTCTGAACGCGTTAAGTTTGCAACGTGTATGTGGCACTTGGGCCGCGGGGCAGGCAAGAAGTTCGCAAAAAATCAATCAAATTTCACTTGGGCTATCGATAATTACAAAACTTGGCACCCGACGCAGCCGAAGGGGCCGACAGAGCTGGTTAAAAAACAATTAAAGTTGAACTAAATACGAGTTGAAGGTACGCTCCAGCGACAGGTTTTTGCCGGAACTGGTTCGCTCCACTTCAAACTCAATCACAATCAATCGATTCTGCTATAGCACAGAGATGATCGTAATGTAATTTATGCCCAAAGTGAAATCCTGCCGTTGCACTACAGAGGCAACTTTTATTTTGATGAAATCTCTACACAGGGTGTTCCAGGCCATTTTATTAGCTCAGCTCTCAAATTCTGTTTGCTGTGTTACCTGAGAGAGAGAGAGAGAGAGAGAGACAGGGAGAGATAGAGAGGGTCCAACTGTGAACAAGATTCACATAAGTCTTAAAGAGGTCTAAGGCAAGCCAAATTTACCTGAGTCCCTTTGTAATTATGCCATAGGTATTTCCAATAAGAATACGATAAAGCAGAGTATTCAACTCACCAGACTCTTAGAGCTGTCTGAGCTGATGGTTGTCTGTGGGGTGTAAATATATTCACCACTTTAAATATGCTCAGCATTTTGAGTAATATAGTTCTTCGGAAATCGGAAATCAATTGAGATTAAAAAGGGAAAAAATAGTTCTATTTTTATAAACTGTCAGAGCTAAATAATAAGAAAGTCCTTAAGAAATTTATTATACAAAATGTTATTTTAATGAGTAAAAAGTCAGTAAAGTCGAATTATTTAAAGAGTAAACAAAAATAATAATGACAAAATAGTTTTATTTTTTATTACTAAAATAACTTTAAAACTTGAAACAAGAGTCAAAAATGTTTATAGAATTTAACCAAAAATCGGGCATTAAAAAGACACATTTAACACATTTTTGATTTTCGTTTATTTCTCATCATATCAAACACATTCCACTTAAATCTATTAATTTCTAATCTCTGCATCTGGATTTTCTGGTTAAATCAACGCGCAAGATCTCGATTTAAATCAATATTGAATCTAAATTGTTTACACTCGTGATTTATTCAACACTCGAAACAATTTGTAATGTGAACAATAATTTCGCCCGGCGAATGAGCCACTGATTCCATCGCAGAAATATTCGCAGAGGGGATAAGCCAAATCAAGCCATAAATAAATCGGCGCACACTTCCAGCGATCATCGATCATTTCCAGCGACCGCCAAAGCTGGATCGAAAATAAATACAAAAAGGAAAGATATATAGATATATATATAAATATATGTACATATACGCAAATGCAAGAAAATAATGAAAAATTCAGTTTTTATCGTATCTAAACATGGTTTAAGATTTGAGAACCTACTTCACATTTGTTGGCCTGTGTTGGCCTGTTGGGTGTTTGTGTTGTGTGTTGGCTGACTTGACTTGAGCAGTTGCTGTTGTTGTTTTTGTTGTTGCTGCTGCTGTTGTTGTTGTTTGTGTTATGTGTGAACACGTTGAGCGCGGAGCCATTAAATCATTGTCCTGAAGGCTTTTAAGTCATTATCGATAAATTTCAACATAAATTCGTAAATTTGCTTTATTTGCCTGGGCCCCACACGCACACATGCGCCAACCACAGACATATGCATGTGTGTGTGTGTGTGTGTGTTTCTGTCTCGGAGCCTAAATTTGTTTGGCTAATTTTGTTGCTTGTATCAGCGCCCACGCCACTGCCAAATACACTAAAAAAGATCGATATCATTGGCAGAGACAAGCCGCAAATGTTTGCCTGTTCGCTCTTTTTTTTGTCTCACAATGACCTTGAGACTCTGCCAGCAGGTCCTGCAATTGACACGTTCTGCTGCAATCATAATTCATATTTTAGGGCAACTTCCAAATGAACGCAATTATCAGTGGTCATTGTCTCTCTGGGCTTAGGTAGATGAAGGCAGCAGCCCATCTATCGACCTTTTGTATCCGACTTCTCTGTCTCGGAAATCTCAATGTCAATTAGCTGCAGTGCAGCGCAATTGTGGTTCACACGTACAATGGCCAAAGGCACGTCGAGTTGTCATATGTCCTGGCAGCCAAGGTTAATGTGCTTGGCAACATTTTTGGCCAACATTGCATAACAATATTGCGCACAGCTCATAACTCACATCGTTTTGCAGGCAGCTCAAATGCCAATGGACTGCAAACATTCTGCCTTTCATGCAACGTGCAACGTGCAACGTGCAACTGCAACTGCAACGGCAACGCCAACGCCAATGGCTCATGCAATTAATGGGCCACAAGTGGCACACACCCCCAACCACAAATGCTTTATTGATGATTATGTAAAGCAGGGCGAGAGCAACAGGAAAACATTTTCAACGCGCGCTTTTAATCAACATTTGCAAAAATCGGAATCCAAATCTAAATCAAAAGCAAATCAAATCGATTGAAAAATTGGTTAACAACTTGCAACGGATGCGACTGCAGCAGACGCTGTGGCAGAGTCCGAGGCCGAGGCCGAGTCGAGTCGCAGCAGCTGACTCAGATGACTCGCCGCAGTCGGGGATTGGTCTGTGTTCTGGGGCAGCTTCTTGCATTTTTTAATGTATTTTTAAATAAGGAATTTAATAAGCACCTTGGCGGCCCTCGGACAACGACTCGAGCACAGACAACGACTTCAACGACGACGACGACAACGCAAAGTGGCCCAGACACATGGCCCAAAAGAAAAAAAAAATGAAAATAATAATAAAAAACAAAAAACAGAAAGACTGCAGGGCGAGAGCAATTTTTGGTTATAACCCAAAACAGACAGTGGGACGCAAATCAATTATCAAGTCAAAAAATCTTAACAAAATCCGAATTTTTCAGAACAAATACTTTTACTCTAGTGTACAAATTTATAAGTAATTTTATATAGTTTAATGATATTTATATTTTTATTCAAATTTCAAGAGCTATGAGCCTACAACAGTAACATTTAAATGATGAAACAAAATTTTTTAATTGAAATTTGTATTCCAAAATATTATATTTTCAGTTACTCAGCCAAATATTTACAAACAAAAAATCTTAAACAAAAAAATTTGGCATTGAAAAAATATTAAAAAAATAAATATAAATTATAAAAAAGTATTGAAAAAATGATTTATTTTAAAATTATTATTTTAAATTATATAATGTAAAAAATATAAAATAAAATATAGTTGATATATTTTTTGTTAAAAATTTAATTTACTTGTAATATTTCCATGCTTTAATAATTATTTTATTTTATATGTGAGAATTTATAATTTAATGAGCTCAAATTAAACTCATTTCGATAAAAAAATATTTAAAATTAAAGACAAATTCTATACAGAATTATTAAATATTCCTCTAATATTATTTCATATATATTTACAGAATATATACAGTTCTCATAAAGTATTTTATTTTATAATATATTGCTATCTCATTCAAATTTTATATACTCTTGGTTTCTTTGGTCTTGTGCCATTGTTCGTTGGCCGCTTCTTGGCAGTTGCAAAATCATGTTTTAAGGTGTTTTTGATACCTAATAAAAACAACAACACGGCCCCGGCAAGAAGCACACACATACACTCGCATGCAGAACTGCATCGAAAACGCGCCATGCCAAAGGGTCAACTGTAGATGGGGAATATGAGGGAGAGAGAGAGAGGTAGAGAGAGGGAAGAGGGCGGCAGGCAGGGTTGCCTTAGCTTTAAGGGCAGCGCCGCAGTGGCCAACAGAAGAAATTGTCTTCGGGCCCGGGTCTCCGACATACGTCATAGCAGCGACGCATCGCTTCGACGCCGACTGCGACGCCGTTCGGTGTGTTTATTATAAAACAACAAATCATTCATTATAACCACTTGTGTACAGATACATGCACACACACTCCTATGGGCAAGTGTGTGTGTGTGCATATGAGAAAGTGGCGTAAACATGAAAAGAAACACGAGTTGCCAACGCCATGAAGTTTTGGACATGGCCAACTATGTGCTGTATCCGAATATGAGTATCTGAGTATCTGTATCTGTGCTGTAGCTGTCGGTGTACCTGTATCTGTATCTGTATCTGTGTGTGTTCGTGCTGTCGTATAATATGCATATTTGCGTATTATTTTGATTTTAATAATGATTTATTTATTATTAATAATTCATTGGTGGTGGGCCCTCGACAAGATCGGATTGGATTTGTGCTGGCCTGGACGCTGATTGCGATCTGATCTCCAGCCACCAAGCAGCAGCAGCAGCATCGGCAGCACCAGCTGCTGCTCAAGTGCAAAAGCACAGACCGAACTCGATCTCCAGCCAAGTTGCCATTTGAATACGATCGGGAACATCGGTTCGATTCGAACTCCATGAATGGGCATATGGTAGATGTGCTCAGCTGGGTCCGATCAACCAGCAGCCAGCAGCCACCAGCTAGCTGAGGTAACACAAGTTGCGTTTAACTATGTTGGAAACGTAGGAAACGCATATTTTAATGAGCTTCAATTAAGATAGAAATCTCGAAAACAAAAGAGACAAAGATTTATGGGTTCACAATTATGCAGCGACTGCCTTGAGGCTCTAGACCAAACGACCAAAACTATGTGAGACTTAGTACAAGCTAACTAGTTAGTGAATCACACACACACACACATACATGCACACTATCTCTGGGTATATTTGGAATATGTGTAAAGGGTTGTAGATCGCATTAGATAATATTTCATATATAACCAGCCATGTGAATCATCTATATTTGCCTATGGCATAAATTATATTCTTTTATTTGGAAAATATAATTTATTTATAAAAGTGACAGCTGGCTTATATGCAAATATGCAACGTTTCAGGTGGAGAGCGAAAAATGTTTGAGCAAGCAAATAAACAGTATTTAATCAAAATTATGATTAAAATTTATAGCTAAACAAGAAAATTTCATTGAAAATATAATTATGAGAGCGAGTAGAGATTGCTTGAATATACCTAAATATCATAAAAAAGATGTTTATTTTATTTAAAATGGGAATATAATCTATTTAAAAATAAAGTCTCTATTTTATTTTTTACACCCAATTCAGCATTAATTTCTGAGCTAAAGCAAGAGCATTTGACTAGCCACCCATTGCCTAGCTTTTGCCAGCCCATTGGCACTCTTTCGCTCAACGTGAACAGTAGCCTGGTCTGTTTGCCGAGTCTCCAATCTGTGATTTACGAGTGCCACATGCAAAACTGGGTAACTGTTATACCAGTTTAAATATTTGGTAAAAGCGAATCGATGTGCTATATGCGACTTCTGGCCAACGTGAGTTATAGACCAAATGTTTTGATTTACAGCCGTACATTGAACTCAATGCCCTAGGAACCTGCCCCTGGCGCCTCGGTGTCCAACGAGTCTCCACCTTCGTAGTCTGACCAGCGGGACCCAACTCTCCGCCTCCGCCTCCGCCGCCGCCTTACAACATTAATGTCAATTTAATGTTTCCTTAATGACTTCTTTCGTTGCAACTTGTTTGCCTCTTGTTGCCGTTGCCGTTGCCGTTGCTGTTGTTGTTGTTTTAGTTCTTATCAGTTGCTGGTCAAACTTGTCGCATGGCTGGAAAGTGTTTATGCTAAATAGCTAACGAGTTTTCTCCACGAAGACGAAGAGAGCCGAGCCGAATAGTTGGCAGCGACTTTAAGTTTGGAGAGCTACTGCTCTGCCACGATACGATATGATATAGTGTATATGCTCCGGCTGACATGTGTCTGGCTCAATGTGCCAGCTATTTATTTGGGTCGGCAATTAAGATTTATATCAGCGCCTTTGATGGGGCAATAAAAGCGCTAAGATCTTGCAAACAAATGCAGCCGCCCAGCCTCTCCCTCTCTCTCTCTAGCTAGCCCACTGTGTTTCGCTGTCTCTCTCTCTCTTTCTGGCTAGCTCATTTATGCGGCTGGGTATTTGTCAAGAGCGTGCGCCGCCTTTAAAGAGTCATAAAAATCAGCTAAATGCGCGAGGTGTGAAAACACAAAACACCCAGCAGGCGCAGAGCTTAGGGTATGCCTCGGCTGCAGCACTTGACGAACTGCTCAAGCCGCAAACTAAATGTTTAATTTTTATAAACACTTTTTCCCCCTCACTCTCACTCTCTCTCTCTCTCTCTCTCTCCACCCCCTCTCTGTTGCTCCACAGACTCCTGTCTGCCGCCAACCATTTGTTTGAATTTGTCTAAAGTGGCTGCCCCTTTTTTCTTCCCCTTTTCTCGCTCGCTCTCCCACTTCTTGCTGAGACCATTTTCATAATTTTCATTGCTGCTGCTGCAAAAAAATAGCGTTTGTCAAATTTTCCGTTTACTTTTGGCTGGCGCCCCTGCCCACAGTCCCGCCCCTGTCGCCCCCTCATAGTTGTGTTTCCTTTTTCTTTTTAATTTAATATTTTCTTTGTTGTTTCTTTTTGGGCGCTGTGTCTGCTGTCTGCTGTCTGCATCTGGCTGTCCGTCTGTGTCTGCAACGATTTCTCGCTCTCGCTCTCATCTCTCTCTCTCTCTCTTTCTCTCCCTTGCTGGCTGTATGCTCTTCAGCTGGAAATTACGTTTACTCAGGCGCCTGGCGCGCATATTTAAATACACACGTGTTTTATCGCTGCCATTAAATCATATTTTTATACTTTACCTTTTTGCCGTGCCACCTTCAATGACTCCAAGCCCCCCTCCAGGCCCCCAACTACTCCCGTCCGACACGTTGGCATTTTGATTGTTTACATTTTGCACTTTCACGGCGTAAACAAACAAACGGCGTTAAAAATTGTGAAAAAATATAAAAAATAGATACACGAGACAGAGATGGAGAAGGAAGAGGCAGGAGAGGCAGGCGGAGCTGGAGCCAACGTCCCGTTGGCGCATGGCCAGTGGAAGGGTATTGCGGCTCCGGCAAGTGGCTCTGGTCAGAGCTTAAATAAATGGCTCTTCTAGTGTCAGACGAAATGTCAAGTGGCACTAGAGATATAGGAAAACTAGAAGAAACTAATACAAAATGCTCGGCTGCCGACAGATAGAATGGTTAAGAAATTCAGTTAGGATAAGTTCAGATGGTTCAATTGATAAATAACTCAGCAATTTACGTCCTCTTGATCGCCTGCTCAATAGATCAATAGATCAATATCCGAAAGAAAATCATAGTTAAATCATTTTAAAGCTACTTCAATTCAATCTTCATCTCTCTTAACTCAAATGGCTACGATTTTGCCTATTAATATTGAAGATGGCAAACGAGAGCTGATTGAACAAGTCTTGTCTTGCACTAGCATAGAGGTTAGAGATCAAAAGAACACTTTAGTCGGCTACTGTTTAGCCTACACTTAGATGCAGCCACCTCACTCGCGCTTACTGTACGCGATGGCAACCACACTAACCGCAACAACAACAACAGCAAAGCTTAGTTTCAATTTACTCGAGTGGCCTGCACCACACGTGCGGCTGCTTAAGCGTTAATGCCTCATGCAACGCTCTACCGCTGCCCGCTCCACGCCGCCTGCTGCGGCATGGAGCTGCTGCCGCTGGTGGAGCGCTGAACAATTTTTTAACATTTTTTAAACGTTTCTCTTCTCTGGTCTTCTGCATTTTCAGGTAAGATAAGATCTGATTTAACACAATACGGCGGCATATCAACAGACATGGGTAAGAAAATTTCCACATTTTTATTTCGTTTATATTTTAAATTTATTTCGCAAAGGCGACTGGTTAAGCTCTAGTCTAAAAACCGTAGAACTTGTTACTAATACCACAAATTAGTTAGAAATTAGCATAAGGTGTTGGCTCCACACTTACCATCTAGGAAACCATCAAAGCCCTACAAAGTATGAGCTTGCTGAATTTCTCTAAGGCGTCAAATGTTAACGCAAATGCGCCAGCCCCGGTCCGTGTGGAAATGATTGATTAGTCGACTTCATGCGGCTCCGACGAGCTGATTAGACCAAATGCTGGCTGGCAACACGCAACGGCAGTGCAATTAATGTTAACATTAAGCAGAGTCAAGCGGCAGCCCCACGTTGCAGCCGTTGCAGCTCAGCCTGCCTCGGCCTCGGCCTCGGCCTCGGCCATCGGCAACTTCTGTGGCCAACAGCCATTGGAGGCGTTGCATCTGCGCCGTGGAACCTTTCGCGTTGCCAGCTTATCAATCAGCGCGTCGACGACTCTGAGCAGCTACTTCTTAAAATCCAATTACACGCACAGGCTGCCCCACTGACAGACTGACAGGCGGACAGACTGAGAGACGCAGAGACTGAGAGACTGCAGAGCAGCCCGACTGATCAGCGCTTGTTTGCCGCTCCACTCAAATTACATGAATCGCCGACACAAGGCATGCTTTGAGGCGCAAAATTACCAAGATGCGCCACCCAGGCCTTAGCCCCATGCCCCATGGCTCCCCTTCGTCCCGCCTCTGCTTATTATTGACTATATTCAATTGATTATCTCGTGCAAATCGGTAGCTAAATATTGCCGCGGACACAACAAGTGGGCAGCAGCTAGCTCGAGCGTGAGCGAGAGAATCTCCCTGAATAGCCCTGATCATCCGCGATGCGGTGGGCAGCTCTATTGGCACTTGGCACTTGGCAATTGTCTAGTGCTTGATAAGATGCAAGCTATAGATTGAAGCTGGCAAGCTGGCTGCCACCGTGAAGAACCACCACTTTAGCCAAGAGAGTGGGCATTATAAGAAGGTTGGCTCAGCGAAACGATCTGCTAATTTCAATCTGGAATATTTCAATAAAGTATATAGTAAATTAATATTATTTTTATAGGCTAAGCGAGAGACTAAGACTTTATATGGGAATGATTTTATGTTGATATTTGAAAGCAGAAAGAGGATAGAGATTTTGAATAATTAATGCTTTAGAATCTATCCGACTAATCTAACGACTAATCGCCACTGGCTTAGCAATTATATCTATAAAACTATAAAATATTCAGGTGCATTTTAGTCAACATTTGTCAAACATGAATTTAGAAAACTAATAATATAGATAAGAACACTTTTCTATAGCACTATAACAGAGATATTTCTATGCAGTCAGTTAGCTGAATTTCCATTCAAGCTAGCTCCATATACTACTCAAAAATTGAATACAAAATCTGACATCAAATATATATTGTATACAAACATACGGAAATATTCCATTTGCCATATCTCTCTCTCTTCCCATGCCCTGTCAATCCATTCCACATTCTATCTGCCTAATCTACACTATAATAATAAACATTTGATTTTTTTTTTTTTGCCGCACAGGTAAAATCTCATAATTTCGCTGTCAATTCTCACTCATTTCAACCGAGTTCGAGCCCCAACAGCCAGCTGGGCGCAGTGTAAGAGGGGGGCTTTCATTTGGTAGGCGTGGCTTGCATTCGCAATGCCGCTGACATTGAACATGACATTTTCCCCCAAAGAGATAATTAAATTGCGGGCTTAATAGAATTAAATGCCGTGTTTGCATTTCAAAATCCAAAACGTGCCAAATGCCAATGGCCGTGCCACCCGTTGCACGACGACGCGGTTCGCCTGGCAACACCAACAACAACAGCAGCAGCAACAACAGCGACAGCAACAAAAATACAAAAAATGTCAATTTGGACAAGTTTTGATAATTGCAGGCGCGGCCGCGTCCGAGGTCCAGAATCGCGTACGGATTGTGGCAGCGGCTACTGTGCTGCATGTTGCACGTAGCACGCTGCCCAGCCGGTGCTGTGGTGTGGCGTGCGTGTGTGTTGCGGCTGCTCCATGTTGCATGTTGCAGTTAATAATTATTGAAATGTGCGGCCGCCAGGAATTGTGCTCGTGCTCCTTGTGCTTCCTGCGCGGCTTCCGTTGGCGGCGTTGGCAGCGAAGCCAGCGTCAATGTTGCATGCATCGTTACCTTCAAGCACTGTTGCTGTTGTAGTTGCTGCCACTGCCGCTGCCGCTGCTGCTGCTGCTGCTGCTGAGCTAAAGACTAACAATGCTTGCATTTTCCCACCTTTTTCACATAACTTTTCAGTTGTTGTTTTGTTCGCTCTCGTTTGGCTTGGTCTTGGCTTAGTGCGTCTTCGGCCGCCGTTGCCACCGGCTGGGCAAACAAGTCGGCCACTTGGCCGGCACCCCTCGGCCTGCTCGGCCCCGTGTTAACCCTCCGCGTCGATGTCTCGGACTTGTTACCACTTTAAAAAGCGGGCCGGCCCCCGTTCGGACTGGCTGGCCCCTGTAATAAATTCATATTCAAATTGTTAATTGAATATTATTTGTTAAATTTGCAAGCATTAAATGTAAATGTCGGCTGGCTGGGCAAATGTGGCGGGGGCGTGACCGCGGGCAGTCCAAATTCCACTTTATCGTATAATTTCGTAATTCCTTTTGTTTACTCTGATCACCGTAGTTTATGGGACATTCTCAAATGGATTACGGATAAATTTTGAGTGGAATTTGATAGTTGCCTCTGCTCTCGCTCGAATACTGTGTCAATTTCCTGGCGCCCACGAAAATTTGGTCACTGTACCAACGACCTCCATAAAATCTCGCCAAAAATAAAAATACAAAAAAAGCAGAAGAAAAACCTCGTGGGGGAAGCAGGCAAGCAACGAGCTCTCGCAGCTGTAATTGTGTCCTGCATCCTGTGCGACTGTTGGCTGTTGTCTGCTGGCTGTTGGCTGTTGTCCTTGTCACACGCTTTGCTAGCCGTTGTTGTGCAATTTCCATAATTCATATTCATAGACATAACAAGCGACCAGACAACAACAAACAAACGTGGCTGCCGCGGCGCTAGCTGCACCTGCAATACGGACAAATGTCCGTCCTAACAGTCGCCGAAAAAAGTATCTGCAAAGTGTAAATGCGGCCAAAGTGCAAAAATTTCACATATGCTTGTGGGGGGCAAGCGGCACAAAAAAGCTGGCATGAAATGGAGCTTACATAAAACGTTTGAGCAGACAAGGGCAAGAGATGCAGATACAAAGAGAGAGTGAGAGAGAGAGAGAGAGAAAGAGAGAGATAGTTAAGGGAGAGGGAGAGAGATTTAAGAACAAGCTTCAAAGGCCTTTCAATTCATGGGATTACGTTTAATTTATGTCTTGTTACGTAGCGTAAAAGTGAATCTAGTAAAATTTACTACAAGTCAACAAGGCCATCAAAGCAGAGCAAAACTCAGCTAAAGTATCTTACAGATACGCACGCACACACAACATTTGATTTCACACACACACTCACACACACTTCGAAATTATTAACTGGGGAGCATTTTGTAGTTCGGCAAGCGTAAGTGTTGTCCTGGACCCCGAGCAGCAAACACTTCATAAAACGGCACACGGCACTTTCCGTTTTACCGTTGGCATCTGCAGCACGTGGATGGACATGGTCAGAAACATAGAAACATGAGCAGAGTGTGTAAGAGAGAGAGAGAGAGAGAGAGAGAGAGGGGGGGGGAGGGGGAGGGAGAGATGGAGAGTGAGTGGACAACGACAGCTGGAGCTGACCGCCGGGTTTCAATTAATGAATTAGTAATTTCGGCTTCATTGCTGTAATGAACACTCGGCCCAAAGCCTTGTGGATGAATTGTTATTGTGTTAAACTTGTGTTAATATTGCTATAAAACAGGTGGATTGCTTAGATGTAGAATCTGTGAGGGCGGAGAAGTAAGTTTTGCATATTGCCCTAAAGTGCTCTAAGTTGATATTAGCATATTAATCAAACATAAACATATTATGAGACGAATAAATAACCTTATTTTAAATCTACATTCAGGCTTTGATAGATCAAAGAGCGTTTCATGTCATTTACCTCTCTCATCTGGCTCTCTTGATGCTCATCAAATTTGTATTTGCTGACTTGAATTTATGAGAAGTACAGAGGAAGGCGATATGAAAGCAGCAGTAGAAAGAAAATATGTATAGATAAACCAGAAACCAAAAAGCACTTCGCCTAGTTATCTAACTGTATCTACAGGCATACATGCCTATATACATCAAAGAATAGCAAATCAGAATTCAACTAAATGATCCATAGTAAAACAATATTTACAAAGTCCTTCTTTGTTTCATTATGAACCATAATTCTTAATATTTTTAGCTATGCCTTAAATACATGTAGCCATTCATAAGTTTACACACTCACACTTTGACATATTGACATGGTTTGAGCACATGTTCTTTAACGCAAACTCATGCTAAGCCAACAAAAGTTGCTCCAATGAACCAATTCGAATTCCCAAATGCCATATTCATAAAGATTTAGTTGTGCCATAAACTTGCATTATCCAAGGCGAATTGGACTTTAAACATTTGCTAAACAATTACACGTCCGATAGGGGCGACGGCAGGCGGGGAGCGCAACGCATCCATTAAAAGTATTAAAATTGAGAATACCTTTAAAGCAATGATAATTCTGTAATTGCAGGGCCAGCGAGCTGGCATTTGACCAGCGAGACCACGAACCACGTTTATTTGCTTTGCTTCTTTCATTCCGTTCGCTTCATTTGTTTACGGCTGCTAATCAACGGTTGCACCCGTACTATCCGCGTATCTTGGGGCGTTGGCACGCCCACTTTACATTGTTGTAAATGTTATGGAACTCGCGGCCATTCGTTTTATATATACACTATATCCATCCAACGGGCAATTGTGACATTAGAGCCATAATTACGAGCGTTAATCCACTGAGAGTCAAGCGAAGTCAAATTCTCGATAAGAAATCAGCGTTGAAATTCACTTGCAGCACAGCTTGAGATACTTTTTTTGTTCTCTGTCTCTGTATCTCTTTGGCTGGCTGCTGTAGGTATGCAATTAGTCAATTAATTTGAAAATTTATTAACCGCCAAAAAGCAATTTGCTCCACATCAAAATATTTACACGAACACAGTGAGAGAGAGAGAGAGAGGGAAAGAGAGAGAGAGAGGTAGAGAGAGATAGAAGCGCGCGCTGTTTGCGAAATGCCGACGGTAAACCGAGGTAGACACCGATACCGAAACTGAATCAGCAACTGGGGCCTCTGTCAGATAGCGAACGCGATAGGATCGGGCTGTAGAGATACCGTTCGGCGAGCTGGAAGCCGGATCGATTCACATTCTCCCTCGGCGGTCAGCTGGCAAATGAAGGAGTTCTGCCGCGGACTTTCGTTCGCTGTGGATTTTGCTTTGAACAAATTTACTTATGATTTGCGAAGGCAACTTTGAGTCGAAGCTCAGTCGCGGCTCAGGCCGGCGAGGGGCAGAAGTGGTTCAGATAATTTATGGGCTCGGGCTTCAGGTTCAGCCCCTTGGCAGCGGAAGTGCGTGTGTCTGTTATTCTATATATTTTTCGAGTGCTCGTGTGTATCTTGCAGATACGAATCGCAGCTACTGCTGGCCAAAATTCTAGGTCAAATGGAATAAATAAATGACTTTTGTGCATGTCTCGTTGTGTGGACCGTCGGCTTGTGCTCGGCCCATAAATTTACAGCTCAAAATCAAAATTGTTTTCAAATTTCAAATGCTCGCGCGCTCTCTTCTGTATCGCGCGCTCTTTCTCCCTCTCTGTCTCTATTTCGCTCTCTGTTGCGTGCTAATGATTAATAACGACGCGGACGGAAACCTGCTTTGGGCCGCGGCCATCATGGCGATCAGCTGATCGCAGCGCAGGCGACACTCACGTCATGTCACCGCCATCTCCGCTCACCAAGTGTAGAGGCCATCAGTCAAATCGCAACTGCAACCTGCGTATCTGTATCTGTAACTGTTTCGCTGCAGCTGTCTCTTTCTCTGTATCTGTGTGAACCCATTTTGGATTGCAGGTACAGCAAATAGAATATCAAAAGCAGAAAACTATACAAACGTCACCACCTGAGCGAGCTGCTCAACTGCTTGCTCAGAGCACAGGTATGCCATGCGCTCAGTTGCTCGCTCACTCTCTTTCTACAGTTCTCTCTCTCCCTCTCTCTCTCTTTGGGTAAGGTGATTGATCATCTTTTTGCTCAGCCACAGCCGGTTTTCATTTAATTTATGTGCGCTCAGCGTTGCGTCTGAATGAATCTCACCTTTTATTGTTCGAATTGGAACATTTTGCTGGCTAGTTGGATTCTCGATGATCGTAAACGATATTCGCCGAGCAAGTTCGTTGTGGAGTCTACTTGGAGTTGCGTTTGATGTTAGAAGTCTGAGCGAAGCGTATAACAGCAGCCAGGTAAAAAGTGTTATACCGAGCACCTCTTACACCCGGATGTTCCAATTAGTGTTTTAGTAGGTTTTATGGCATTTAGCTTTTTAAATGAAATTTTTAAAAAATATCGTTATATGTAAATAGGTTTTTTTTTTTGACATGAGAAGAAATCGCCAGGATAATAAATATTTGAATAATATTGTTGATTAATATTAATGAGATTAATAAGGCAAACTATATCCATTTGAATTTAATTTGTAGGAAAGTTTAAAAACACTTCCAGTTCATTTTGTTGTTCTTCTATTCACTTCTACTTCTACAATTCGAGATTTATCTTTGAAGCGAACGAATTTTGATTTATAAAACTCTTTTTCCAATTGACCCCTATTTGATATTAAATTTAAGAAACGTTCAGAGCTCGATAGCACTTTCTCAGCTAGTAGATTTTATTTGTATTTGCTGTGAGCAACCACTATCGAAACGGCATTCCGAAACGTTCTCTGAATTCAAACGAATTTCGAATGCGACCCTCCGCAGCTAATCGAAATGGTTTCCAATCTCAATTGATGATCTGTTAACGAGGGCCCATAAAAATTATGCAACTTTCCACGGCAACTACAAAATGGCGCCCACATAGACCAACAACTACAACTACAACTACAACAACTGCAACAGCAACTAATACAACAACAATAACAACAGCTGACGTGCAATGCCATTTCCTTTGTCACCGAGAGGCAATAAATCTTGAGCATATTAACATGGACGTGCGATGAAAGTGCCAGCCAAATATGTCATTGTCAGTGCTTGGCTCTGACTTGGGCATTGGGATTTGGATTGGGACTAGGATTGGGATTGGGATCAGGGCATGAACAGGGGCATTTCCAATGGCCGCCTCTGCGGCTACCAAATGCGAGTGTATTGACACCTGAGCCCGGACCCAACCCAAACAGAACCAATGCGTATCGAACCATTTGCCTCTGGCGCCAATTTCTGTTGTAGATGTTGTCGTCGTCGTCGTTCTTGTTGCTGCTGTTGCTGTTGCAAATGAAGTGAAGGAAAAAGAAAGTGTCAGCAGTCTACGAGCCTCCGGGCCTCCGTGAAACAGGTAAAAGAGTGCGACTAGAAGCGAATGGCTAGATGCCTACGAATGCCACGACTGCCGCAACACTTTCCAATGAAAACGTTCGTTCATAAATCACTGATTGGATGCCTAACCAAATGTGTGTGTGTGTGTGTGTGCTGATAACTGACAGAGAGCCAAGCAGTGCGAGCTGCTGCTGCTGCTGTTGCTTATCGTGCATTTGAATTGGTAGACAACGCATTTTTATTTAAACATATAAAAATTCTCTCTACGTCACAAAACATGACAACATTTTGGGCGTGAACACACACACATGCATACGCATTTACACTTAACTGCCCAGCAACAGCAACAACAACAACAACAACAAACATGGCTCAAAAGGCAGCAGCATCGTCGTCCGTGGTGACAGCGCACATAAATCTCTGTAACATGACACTTTTGGCAATGGAAATAAAATATGGCATACGGCGCACCAAAATGTCGCACCGAAAACTCAGCACCAACAACAACAACAACAGCAACAGCCAAGCAACAACAGCAGCAACACTTTTTCCCCTTTTTTTGGCACTTGGCTACACTCTTTGGCCCACTGCGGACCACTGTGTCATTTGAGAAGCGACTCATGCCGCATTCAGCTAATTACAAATGAAATTACAATGGTCAAGTCGCAGTTGCAGTCGGCCTAAGCCCGCAATGACATGAGCTGAAAGAGGCAGAAAAAGCGATAACTAAATTTATTTAAAACAAGTAAGAAAACTCTAGTCGGGCGGAACCGACTAGGGTATACCCTGAGCCTCGTCGCACCTGTGTCTTCCAATACACTTATATTTAGCGTAAAATTATACAAAAATTTCAAGTTTAAAGCATTTATGGCAAATGTAAACTAAAGCAGCAGCTAATAATTCAACAAAATTCAAACGTAATTTGCGATTCTTCGAATCGACTAGAATGCGAGCGTTTGTATGTGTGCGCTCATGAATAGAAAAAGTGCGTTCGCTTGGCGCTGCTGCCACGTGAGTTTGCAAAGTAGCCAAACGTTTTGTTTAATAACTTTTTTGCTATTAAACGGATTTCAATGAAATTTTCGACATATGATCAACATATTCCATGGGCATATTTGTCAGTTTAGTAAAAGTGCCAACTCATTCGCATTTTGGCTTTATTTGAGACTGAACTTCAATTGGGGGAAATTTGGGGCCGGTATCCAAAATATAACAAAATTCGAAATTGCATAAAATACATATAAAGCTAAATATAAAATTTGGTGTCTCTAGCTTAAAAGATGGGCGAGATAGAATTTTATAGCTGAATTTCGATAATGTTTTTATTCGATAACAAAAAAACGAATGAATTAATCGATTATCGAAAATAAACTCGATATGCGCGCTGTATATAGGGATCTACAAAAAAAATTTCAAGTCTCTAGCTCTTCTGAGAGCTGAGATCGACGCGTTCATACATACGGACAGACGGACAGACGGACAGACGGACAGACGGACGGACGGACGGACGGACGGACGGACGGACGGACGGACAGACAGACGGACAGGGCCAAATCGATTTCTCTTTTCGTCCTGATCAAGAATATATATACTTTATGGGGTCTGCCACGCCTCCTTCTGCCTGTTACATACATCCAACAAAAACATTATACCCTGATTTCCCATTTTCAATGGGCTCAGGGTATAATAATAACATTTATCTAAATGTTGAGCGAATGAGAATATGAGAATGTGCTCCTTCCTTTAACATCTATGAATGTTTACTAACATTTATATAGAAAATACTATTAAAAAAAATGTAAATCCAAGTTATAAGTTAGTGAATGATTAGAGATAATAGCTTAAATTTAATCAGCTATATAGCCGACATACCAAAAACTATTGCAATAGCTTTTTAAAGCTTTTGTTTGAATATTAATTATATCGAAATTCCAATTGAAATCATAGAAATTATGGTATTTCTTTAGAAGGCATCTCTCTCTTTCTTCTAAGCTTAAATCGCTTTCCACAATTTACTTGATTATTTTATGTTTAAATTATATTATATATATTTATTTTTAAAAACCTTTTAAATTCCTGTCTTTTCCATGCCTTATTTCGCTATGAGCTTTAATCTCTGATTGCTTAAGTCTGCTTATGCCCGCCAGGTGAAAGAAACTTAATTGAATATGTTGAGCACAATTTAAGCAAGTGTCATTGGGTCTGTGGCCACGTCTGCCTCTGATGGCGATGCTGTCACTTGCCACTGTCATTTTCATTTCGTTTTCATGTGTCACTTGGCGCGCCTGCGCACGCCTGGCTCGGCCAGTGTCCAGCGTCCTGCTTCGTCTCCTTCTCCTTGTAATAAAGCAAAACGGCTGCGCATGCGCGCTAGTCACTCAGCAACAACAGCAACAGCAACGGCAACAGCAGCAACAACAATGAGAAACATCTAAAGCCGCTGCCTCTGTCAGATTTTGTGAGTGTCACTTGGCTGCTTTGTTGACTCGAGCTCGGTCGCGAAGCCGGTACTCGGACTCAGAGTCAGAGTCGGAGACGGAGTCGGAGTCGAGCCTTGGCGACTTTGGAGACTTGGGTGTTATCTGTCCCGTCGACCGTCTTCAGTTTCGTTGGCCATCTCCCAGTTGCCTGCATTCCTCGCACAACACGCAAAATCTGCGCGCCTGCGTATAAAACTGTTAACTAACTCAATTTTGTAGCTGTCAGTTGGTTCCTGTGCCCCCTCCCCACCTGCGCAGCGTCACGATCTTGGCTGCTTACAGATGTTGGCTGGTTGGTTGCTTGGCTGCTGGGTTGGGGCTTCAGAGTTCAGCATGGGTTAATGAGTTGTTGTTGTCGCCGTTGTTGTTGCTGTTGCCGTTGCTGTTACTGTTGCCGGCGTGCCGCTTACACATGTCACAACAAATTGCTAACCGTTGTGCGTCCCGGGCTCATAAACAAATCACTTGACCTTCGCATTGAAAACATTTGCGTAAAGCGCACAGGAAAACTCGGCCAGAAAAAAAGGACAGTGGAATGAGATTAAAAGGCAACAATGAATGGAAAACTTAATAGTAAAAATAATGAAAATATTGGTAAAATATAATTAGGATTGATAATCTTAAATAAATATTTATATATTTAAAAAAAAGTATAGATCCAAAATATTTTAAATGCTCTTTATTAGATTATAAATATTAAAAAGAAAAATAATTTAAAATCAGGGTATAATATATTTAATGCTTTTAAATGCAATTAAAATTTGACTATAAAATTTTATATTTTATAAAATCTAAAGCTAGAATAAGTGAAGTCTGTTCCCAAACCAATGCAAACGGAAACATTTAAAGTCTTGCAAGATTTGTTTACCTTCTCCCATTGTGTACATTATGCATCTGCAGCAAGCACCCCCTCGCCCCGTCTGCAGCAACTTGTGACAGCTGTGCGTGACACGACAACGGACTCACGGATGCACGCGCGCATGTCTGTCACACAAATGTCACTTAAAACTGCACAACTCGACGCACGCATTGCAATTTCATAACTTTATTAAGCATGGGCGAGGCGTGGCAAAAGGCGGGGGTGGCAACGAGCGCCGAGCTTCGAGCTCCGGGCTCCGAGCTCCACCTGACAACTGTGGCACACAGAGCATTCGCAGTGCACAGCACCCACTTGCAATGCTCGTCACGTTCTGGCATCTAAACGCCAGGCGAGCAGCTGTAGCTACTCCACAGCTGGCGGAGCGGAGCGGGCAGGCGCCGAGACTTAGGCCCGAATCGAGCTCTAAGTAGGCGCTAGTCGAGCGCCACAAAAGTGGGCAAGAGGAAGCCGACTGATATAGAGTTGGCAATTCAATCATTTAATGCCATGGCCCACATAAGGCCATCAGCTGCAGGCGATTGCATTGCAATTGCAATTGCAACTGGCAATTGGTAGTGCATTGCTTAGTCAGAGCTGCCCTTCCACCTCCCTCTCACCCTCTCTCACTCCCTTTAGTCCATTGTTGTCATGGGGTTAGTGCCGTTCCTTGGCATTTTCTCTACATATTTTTTGTGTATTTGTACTTTCGTTTGTTTGTGTCACTTGGCAGTTGCTGGGCGCAGTGACAACAGCAACAACAGTTGCAGCGACAGCGACAGCGGCAACAACAACAACTACAACAACTGTAATAGCATTATGGGGAGCGCAGCGAACCACGCGGTAATTCTACAATGAAAGCACACACACACGCATACACACACACTTGGTGTGTGTACAAACAAAACTTGTGGCAATAAATTTGAAACGGATCACATAAATCACATTCAAGTGAAGCTTAACACACGCGCCCAACTAGAAGAGACACAAATACAAGCATACTATAAATATGCGCGCACACATACGCATATAAAGATGTATGTGTGTGTGTGTGTGTGAGAGAATAAGATACTCGCATACATACATATTTGTGCGCTTGACATAGAAAACATTTATTTGCAGCGCGCAGAGCTTTTAAGAGTTCCTGTGCGACTTAAAAGAATCGAAAGGTTTACAGAGAGAAATATATATTTATATAGGAATATATATTTAAGCAAATTTTTAAGTACATTTGTGAGTAGCTTAAGAGTTGATGATTAGTAGATAAAAATAGAGAAAGATACCAATAGCCAAGAGTTGAGGCTGCTTAAATACCTTTCTGCCACACATTCTCTCTGTCGCCCAACTAAGTGCCCAAAAATTGTTTGGGACGCTTGGGCAAGTTGTTCGCGTTCGGCAAATTAACTAAACGGTTAAAGCAACAACTGCAAATTGGCAACAAATTCACAGATCATAAAGTTGCAGCTGCAACGAGGCGGCCAACAACAATGTAATGGGCGGGGGGCGGAAGGGGGAACGAGCAGACGGAGCATCATTTCATTTGAAGAACTTTGGCATTTGAACTTGACATTTAGCACACGGCTCGGGGACTTCTTTGAAAACAATTGCAAGCCACACACACACGCACACACACACAGCAGCACTGCACTTTTGGCATTCCTCGACTGTCTGCCATGGAATGCCAGCACACACACCAAGCAACAACAACAGCAACAGCAACAACAACAACTGCTACTTGGGCAAAGGGATTCCAACTAGAACGAAACAGTTGCAAACAGTCAGCAAGGGAGAGGGCAAACGAGCGAGGGAGAAAGAGAGAGAGATAGAGTAAGAGAGAGCGCGCACATACGTCTGCAACCCTCTGCAGCGGCAGCGGTAGCGGCAGAGGGTGAGTGCTGACCCACAGCAGCAACTCACACATACACAGACACGCACACATGCATAGCGCAGACAGCCGGCCATTGCAGCACCTGTCGGCCATGCGACAGCATGTGTGTGTGTGTGTGCATGCCTGTGTGTTTGTGTGTGTGTGCGTGTGTTTGCCCTCCGGATTTTGCACCATTAACAATATGGTTCGCTTGGCTTGCGGCGCGGCGCCGCGTCGCACGTTTCGCCTTATTGAGGAAATGAGGCACAAATGTCATGTACACTTGCAGCCACACCCCCTCACACACACACCACAGGACTGATAAGGGGTTGGGTTTAATGCAGCGCCATTGATTTGCTTATAAATTAACCCATTGACAAATGAAAATATTGTCTGTTAATTGATCAATGTGTATGCACGCAGAGTGCAGCAGCAGCAGCAGTTGTTGTTGCCCTTTTAGGGGGGCCTTACCGTACGTGTGTGTATGTGTGTGTGTGTGCACTGCAGCTAAAATTTAATTAGATGCGTTATTTGTATTTGTATGCGCCAAATGCGTTTTGGTCATTGTGGGCGCTGCAGTCAGCCAGCCAGCTGAATGGAGGGTGTGGTCATCCTCTATCTGCATTGCGTGTGAAGCATTCACACACACCCTCACACACACACATAGAGAGTCGCGTACACAACATCGTATCTCATGTCGTACGTGCAAAATTTATTGTTATTGAAATACAATTGCAAAATTAACTGTCAAAGTGTGCGACCCATCGTCAATTTAGTCCAGCGCCATATGTTTCCCCATATATATATACATATATATATATATGAGGCTAAATGTGTGTGTGTGTGTGTGTGCGTGTGTTGGTAGCAAACACATGTGCTCCTAATTAGCTGACCTGAGCTGTGGACTGTCCTTAAACAATATTCAACGTTCGACATTATTCAAGTCGCCGAAAGAGTCCTCGCAGCCGCAGTGACCAAGAGTCACAGCAAGCGGCAGCACGCTCTGCCCCTCGGAAATGGCACTTACCTTCAAAGCCAGCCCTCGACCACCCCTTGGCGACCCAACTAACCCTTTATTTGCGCCGCTAAACGAGCTTTGCATATTTACTGTACTAGCAACAGACATTTTACGATATATTGAGAATTATTTGCAATATATTTGGCAAACGAGGAGGAGGAGGGGCAGTGCGGAGGTGTGGAAGAGACAGCAGGCAGCAACAGCAGCAGCAACAAGGACGACAAATGTTCCAACGACAACAACAACAACAACTGGTGCAGCTCGGTGCAAATGCAAGCAGAAAGCTTCTAATTCCGGCACTGAAACCATAAGTCTTTGCCGCATTCTACACACACACATACATATTGGAGAGCACATATGTATGCGTGTGTGCAGTCTATCTTTGTATTGTCCTGACGACCCAGTAGGAATGTTGCACATGAAAAAGTGCTTCTAAAGTGAGCAGGTTTATGTTTAATGTGATGCGTAATTGAAATACTAAATTAGATAATATTTAGCAAGTTTCTAGAATGTATTTACTGTTTTTATATGACAAAACTATTGAGGTAAAAACCGTCAATAAAGCTTCAATTTCCTCTGTCTTGTGCTCCGTCAATTTATTAATTTGATACATAACATAATATAATAGATTTTGTAATATATAAATATATATTCACATTCTTTCAATATATGACAAGCTAAAACAAAAAATTAAAGTAACAATAGTCAAGCACATATGGCTGCTTCAAATAATTTGCATAAAATGCTATTTCCATTCCTCCACACGGCTGCAATTCCTACTGGGCCACCTGAACTAAAGTCGAGAATCCTTGGGAACAGCCGCTGCTTAATAACTTAAGTTTCGATACACAAGTTTTGCATAGACATAAATAGCGAATACTTATTTTTCTGTTTCCCAAAGATTTTGTTTAATTTACGTAAATTTGCATAAGATACAATTGCGAGTCCGGGCCTGCACTCTGCAGTCTCTAAATTTGTGCGAGAATTGAGCCAAAGTTCAGCTGTAGAGCAAAAGAAAAAAAAAGTATGGAAAATAGAAAAATAAAAAACAGTCGGAGAGTTTATTGCCTTTGGCCTGGGCTGTTGCCGGGGCTAAATTTGAATTCAGCTCAAATTGAAAGTTAGCAAAGGCAACAACACACAGTCACAATAGCAACTCTTTAGCCCCCGCCCGTCGTCTCCCCCCCCCCTCCTTCACTCCTCGCTCGATATTTATGCCTTTTCGAATGCAGCTCAGCTTTAATTTAAATGGATTTCTCTGCCGGCTACCATGGCAGACATATGGCAGCATTCGCAATTGCCAATGGAGTTGCGAGTGGGGGGTCGCAGAACTCACGACTCCCGACACCCGATTTCCGACTGCCAACTGCCAACTGCCAACTTGCGACTGGCGACCATCGACTGCCGACTGCCGAATGCCGCTGCCTCCTGGCAACTGCTGAGGATTGATTGTGCTTGTTGATATTTTGTCAAATAACGCAAATAAATACACAATTACACACTCAAGTGAGTCCAAGGGTGGGCCGCAACGAGTCGAATTTGTGGGGTTAAACTGGGCAGGTCTCTCGCCTGCTCCACACACACACTCACACACACTCTGTGATCCTGTTGCTGTCTGGACGCACCGGCTGCCCGCTTGCTGTTATCCTTGTTTAAAGGATTTTCATTTGTTTAAATGTGCTTTATCGAAAATGGCCAAATGGCAAAATGGGCGCTGGGCATTGCTGCTGCTGCCGCCACGTGAAATTTATACTAGCTGCACAGTGGCACAAAATATGAGAGTTGTGCTCATAATCGAGTTAATTATGCAAAAAAAAATAAAATAAAGGTTGCCTTGAGTTTATTATGAAAATGAATTAAACTAAATAACCTGACTAAGCTTTCAAAATTAAATATTTGAGTAGACATTTCTGTTCAACAATTGTCTTATCTTATCAAATTGTGTATAAAATAAAATATATGTATTTTAGAGATGATGAAGCCTCTATAAAAATTATAAAAAATTATAGAAAAATATTAATAAAAAAATAAGAGATGGTAAAACTTGAATGCTAAAAATATTAAGCAAAAAAATGAAAAGAAAAATATTCTATGAAACATCCAAATATATAGTAGTTCATAACAATTTCTGAATAATATTTATCCATTTCATTTTTTAGCCCTTGCTAATGGGCACCTTTTTCAATCAATTTTCGCCATATGCTAGCCACTGTGCAGCGACATTTGACTTTGTCATTGTTGTCGCTGTCGCTGTTGTTGCTGTTGTTGTCGTTTTTTGCCACACGCCCGTAAATTCCAATGTAAAATGTTGCATTTATCTTGTAAAAATAATAAATCCAGCCAAGGGACTTTACTCTCTCACGCTTGGCAGCACAGGCGAGCAAGGCGGGCCAGTGCTGTTAGCTAATAGCCGATGTCCGATGGAAGGAGCTGTGTAGATTTAGCTAATGATATAAACAGTCGCATAGACAGTTAACCCTTGACCGGGCGGGGCGGGGGTTGTGGCCAAATGGGATGCAACAAAAAATCAACAGCAGCTGCCATTAATTTAATTTATTTATTGGCTGCTCTTTCATTGGCGCAAATCCCGAATACAGTGCGATAAATTTAGTCAAATGTGAAAATTGTGTGTGCACTGCAGTTTACACACACACTCGCACACACACACGTTTGTCAAGCGAGGATTTTCATTATAAAATATCGCCTGGCATGCGGCTCGAATATGGAAATGCAGTTGAGCCAAACAAACCGGCAAAAGAGTTTGCAATTTATTTCAAAATAAAAGTATCTCTGCTCTGACAAATAGTGTGAGATATGTTTTTGCGCAATGCGGCCAACCCAGCCGCCAAATGCCAGAGTCCCCACCCGGTCACGCCCATTAGTGCCCCTGCCCCAGCCCCAGTCCCAGCCCACCCAGCCAGCTAGAAATGCGACATGTGACGCGGCGTCGCTGATTTATTTGCATACAAAAGCGCAGACGTGCATAAAAAATACACAAATTCAACAAGAATAATAAAAAATTATATATAAGCAAACAAACAGCTACAACAACAACTGCGTAACGCCCCTTTTTGACGCCAGCGCGGAAACTGGGCTAGTTGTCTGGGTGGGCAAATGGCGGAAGGTGGGAGCACAGGATGCGACCTCTGAGAGTTCATAAAAAATGCATTACAAATCAGAAACCAAAATGGGTTCGACTACAGTTTGGCCAGTGGGTGAAATGATATGTGATGCATGAAATAGAATTAAGTCTATAAAATGAAATAGAGCTATTAGACTAAGAGCTGAGAACTAATCTCATTAGACAATAGTTAAACAATGGCTAAAATTGGAATGGAAATTGGAATGTTTATTTGCTGAACTCTTTCACATACAAAATTATGTTTATCTATAATCATCTCTATCATACGTGTCTGAGGGCCTTTAAAATTTGTCAAATTTCAACCAAGACGTTATATAAAATAATAACTTTATCATATTGATTAAAAATAATAATTAATACAACTATTCAAAATACATATTCAGCATCTGCTAAGAGTGCTCTGCTTCTATTGGTGCTTGAGCACTTGCCACGCCCAGGGAAACTCTTAAAATTACCTTTATTAAGTTCTCAGCTTCTCCAGCTCTGCTCCAGCCCGTCGCAATTCATCACTTGGCGCCATTTTGGGCGTCAAGTTGCATTTAGTTGTTATTTATGCAAATTTTGCATGTTTCAACTTTTCGCCAAGTGCGTCGAGTCGTTTTCGATTATTTAAAACTTTGGCAGAAATTTAGTAGCAGCAAGCGCCAAGTGGAGGGGAGCTCTTTTAATGCGCGCACCTGACGCGCTTCAATGTCTTCACTGCCAGCGCCTCAGCACATAACGGCGACTAGCAGCTGGATTACCTGCAGACGGAGCTGGGGAGATGGCTCCGAGTCGGAGTCTGAGTCTGAGTCTGTGCTGTGCTGGCTGCGTGCTGTGTGCATAATTTTGTGCGCTGCTGTTAGGACATATAAATTGTAGACGGCTAAAGTTATTAGATTAGCATTAGGGGCGAGGCACCTTGCACCTTGCTGCCTGCTCGCTAAGCTTAAAATTATGATTTACCCCAGGTTATTTACATGCATATAGACCAAATATAGAATGCCGCGAAGCTGGCCGAAATTTATGAAAAACCTGCCGCTCCGCTGGCAGTCATGTGCGTTTTATAGTGCCCCACGCCCATCCTTCACCTCTGTTTAGCCGGAAAGGTGCGGAAATGAATAGCCAAGCAGGTGGAAATATATCAAATTTAATTTAGGCACTTGAATGCTGAAGGACAGCTAAGAGGACATTATCTTTTTATTTCCTTAAACATTTGTGGAAATTTTCTGACAAAAAATCAACAAATAAAAACATCAACATACAGAAATATGATTAACCCATACAATTTATTTTTATTAACTTTTTATCAATCTTTATATTTTTATTTTATCCAAATTTATTGTCTATAATAATTTAATTCTTTATTCTTTTCAGAAATTTTTATTAAATTTATTCAAATTTATTTTCATAATTATTTCCCCTTAATATACAATTTGAAATTTATTTTTTACAACATTTTACCAATTAATACAAGTACTTTGTCAATTTATCTAATTACATTTTATTTTACTTCTACTAAAAATTAAATTTAACAATTTTTGTATTATTATTTACTAATTTAATGTAATTATTAATAACTAACTGTGGTGTTTCATAACAATTATTATTTATTTTGTATTCTGTTTCTACTAACACCCGAATCAATTAGGCATTTGTCCACGTTAAACTCCCAACTAAACCAAATATTTTTCTATTGCTTTTCAGGTAAGAGATACTCAGAATCTCTTGCGGGCTCTCTTCTACCAGACTGGCTAGGTAAGTGCAATGTTATTTTTATATTTTTTACATTTTTGATTTTTTACCTTACAAATATTTTTTAAAAATATTTTTCAACTTACAAGTTTAAGCAATTTTTTGTTTATTTTACAAATTTTTTATGAGTTGCAGCATTCCGAAATATTTGAGTTTTGTTTTCGAGTGTCCCAAAAAAATATCCCAATACCTAAAAAAATTCAAAACGTTTTACAGCGATTCCCACAAAAATCTGAATAATCTGAGAAACCCTTGCCCAATCCGTTCCGCAATTCTCTTCTTCTTGAACCCATCAATATGCTTCTTCGACTTCTTTTTGTTTTTGATTTCTTGAATTTTGTTATTGTTCATGTTGTTGTTGTTGTTGTTGCGCATATTGCATCCTCTTCAGTTGGTGTGTCCAGTGTGTCAGTCAAAGGAGGTCCCCACAGAGCGAGAGAGGTAAACCCAAAAATATACTCAAAATACCAATAAATTGTAAATGTTGTGTGCATTTGCCAGAATTATCAACAAACACATATATTTCAATATATACTGTATATACTGTATATAAACTTTAGCATGTGCATGCCCAAGAGACAGAGCGAGAGCGTGAGAGAGAGAGAGAGAGAGAGAGAGAGAGAGAGAGAGGAAGCAGATTGAGTGCAGAGGTGTTTTGCGATATGAATTTAACAATATATAATATGTGAAATTATCAGCTCATAAAACTTGCCAAATAATTGCCAATTATTCAGTTTGTCAACCTGCACACACACTTACACACACACATACACAAACTCACACACAGATGCCTGCTCTTTAGGTTTTCTTTGTTGCACAATTAAAGCCGCCCCACAGACTGGGCGCATTTTCTCATTTCTTGATTTGGTTTTCCTTTCATTTTTTTTTTTGTGTGTGTGGAAAAGTATCACTTGGCACGCAAAGAAAGTCGAGTGAGAAAATTGCAGCCGAGAGAAAGAGAGAGAGAGAGAGAGAGAGAGAGAGAGAGAGTGGGAGAGAGAGAGCACAATTTACAAAGCGTATCATTTTGTTAGCAATTTTTCAGCATGCTGCACTTTATGGCAAACCGCTTTGAGGCACGCAGCCAGGCTGCATCCCACCGCACATCCCTCGCATGCAAACACACTTACACACACACACACACACGCACATCGTTTAAGCCAGCCCGTTGCCAATTAAACGCAATTGAGTTAACAACTCTCAGCTCAAACGATGCCAATTGTTAATTGTTGTTAATTTCGTGTGTGTTTTAGTTGTGTTAACCAGGCCTCAAGTGTTTCGGCTGTCAGCGACAGGGCCCCGATGTGCAACCTTTGCAGTTTTCCGCTTGCCCAAATGTTGTTTGTTTATTGGCAATTTATACAGGCGCATAAATTACCAACACACACACACACACACATATACGCCAGCAGAGAGAGAGAAAAACATAAACAAACTTTGCTCACTAAATGCCACTTGCCAATCGTAATCAATGCTCATGTGTCTATGTGTGTGCGTGTGTGTGTGGGTGTGTCTATAAAAAAGGGACCCAAAAGACTGTCGCAGACAAGTCAGCAAGTCAGCATCCGCATCCGCATCTTTAGATATAGCTGCGCCCCCTCACAGTCGAACGCTGCGCATAAATATTTATCTGAATTGTTGAAATCTTCAAATGCAGAAACGTAAAATCCATTAGAAAATTAATAAAGAGCCCATAGAAACATACTTACTTACAGCCGTATATATTTATATATATATATGTGTGTAAGTATAAATGCGGTTTGGCTCACCCTATAGCAAAAAAACATTTCATAGAACTTCAGCTGGGGGTTGAGCTTGGGCTTAAATTGATTAAAATGATTTTGTGTCTGGCCAATGTTTCGATTTACAGTTAGTTGATCTGAGAGATACATAATATAAGACTTGTATATATAGCAAACTCTTCCTGCATGCAGCTCTATATATCTTGTAAATATTTTAATAATTGAAAAATAATGTAAATAAATATCTGTTATTATCTTTCTTATACACATTCTATATGTCAATTAAATATATTCAAATATCTATATATAACTACTCACTACAAGATATTTATATAAAACATTATATCAAGGTATATTTAACATTCTCAAAGTCATTTCTAGCTTCAATTACAATGTTATTTACGGCAATCTAATGCATATAAAACAGTCTGTACTTACGCCCGATATTATATATAATTATTACACTAGCTTATGGCGCACTTGTTTACAAGTTTCCTTACATTCGATCGAAGCATGTAATCAGCTGACCGATCTATTAATAGGGCTCTGGAAACTTATCCAGACTCAACAATATTTGGAATATTATCACGTGCTCGGGTCTGTGGTCTCGTGGCCATCTGTCGGGCACTCGCTAGGCGCGCTCACAACTGTAACAAAGCAGCTATTTATAGAGATGGAGCAAATGTCTTGTGTCGATGGGACGACGGGTCGACGGGACGACAGGTCGACGGCTGCCCGAGGGGCTTCGACTGGCACGCAATTCACAATAAGAGCATAATAATGTGCAATAAACTATCTAAATTTGTTGAATTGTTGATAAACTTTGGCGCCACTTTGCGGAAAACATGAAACGAAGCAATTGGACTCTCGCATCCCCCAGCCCCCAGCCCCTCGGCCAGATCGACCCGTCCATGGCTTTGAAGTGGCCAACTCGCTGAGCGTGTGCCAAATATTTCGTTTTCACTTTTCTAATTTTAAGGTAATTTTTAGTTTTCATACTCGTTCAGAAGGCAAATGAGAGGGTATATATATTCTATATTTTTTGAGCACAAGTTGACTTCCTAAAAAAATACGATCAAGAACTATGTATAGAAGTTGATACAAAAAAAATATATATATATTAAATGGTCAGTTTCTTCTTTTATATGGTGAACGAGTATTGAGCAGTCAGCCACGCTCGACTCTTGCCTCTTCCTCTTATTCCCAAAGTTTCAATTACAAAAGACAGAAAAAATAACAAATTTTAAAGCAATTTCCGGTATATTGTAGAGTTTTATCTGTTGGCCAACTATTTAGAAAATTATCAGTTCGTCTGACATTTGGCATTTGACATCAGCAGGTAAAGCGGCAACTGGCTGCATTTCCTACTTAATTAACTACAATTGTGTGACTGTGTGTGTGTGTGTGAGTGTGTGTGTGTACGTGTGAGTGTGTGTATCTGTATCTAACACACATGTGGCTGGCGCCATGCTTCGTGTACATTTAATTGCCCCTCGGAGAAGCTTTTGCAAATTAGTTAATTGGCGGCCAGTTTATGGCGGCTGCAGCAAGTGGCCAGCACTCGCCCTGAAAGACAATCTAAACGAGCTCTCAGAAGCACTAGATATCGCGCTATATGTGTATATAGACTGCGCTGAGTGAGTAGGGATTATTTTGAATATGAATTTGAATGTATTAACTACTATAACTGCATATAGTAACTAGAACTAGAACTATGTCATTGAATTTGGGTTAAACAAAACCAAGAGTTTCTTAAGAAGTCAAGTATTCAAAGAGTCTAAATTGTTTTTGTCAGACTCATAACGATTTCTAGAGAATCGTTTCGTACTTCTGTATTTGCATATTTAATGAATTTTTTGCAATCTTTTCAAAGACAAATCCGGCGATAGAACATATCTTATACTTAACATATTCTGAAAATAAAAAAATATTAAAAAAATATATATATACATGTATTAACAGATACTTAATATATATTTATTATATGTATTATATATTTTAGATATTTATATTATATAGACATATATAAAAATATATAATGTATTTGCTTAGCCCATACAGCTGAAGGCTTTGCTTTCATAAGACGTTAGAGTATAGCAGAAATTTATGAAGTAGTTAGAAACCCTTACCGCTTAGAGGGCTTATCTTATAGTATATACTATCAACCGATAGATATACTTATATATCTACTATCAAATGACAAGTTTCACATAGTCAAAGACAATGTCAACCCAAATTTGAGCTAGAAAAATAGTTATTATTTTGCAATTTTCATTATGATTTTATGATATGTTTCATTGTGATTATTGGCCAGCTCAAATTAAATGATTAGCACATTCGGCATTCGCTTCGACAGCGGCAATATTTTGCATTTATAATTTGCGAATTCGGCTTGAACTTGTTATTGAACCTTTCGCAGTTTGACAAACGACGCTGAATCTCAATGAATGAGCGCGAATAAACAAGTCTCCAGTTAGCATTAGCAAACGACATGCAATAAAATTATGCAGAAACACAGAAATTTAAAGGCAAGCGGCAGGTGGAGGTGGAGGTGGAGGTGGAGCAGTAGTCTAAGCCAAGTATAATATAATAATGGCAGAGATATGAGCAGGTATCTCTCTACCTGGGCGAAGCTCTGAAGAGGCCGCTGTTAACGACGTCCTTTTATTGATTTTCGTACGCCATTAAATTTCGCACAGTTACCCATATTTTCCGCCATTTGCCAACCCCCATTTGTAGCGCCTGCCACGCCCCGGCCCCCAGCCTCGGCTTTGGCTGTAGGGCAATGTGGCAGATATTTCTTTCTTCTCTTTTGCCAGCTCAGCAGATGAATGCGTGCGTAATTTTCGGTTTGATTTATGCCCGCTGACCCCCGCTCCGGGCCCCAAACACATGGCCAGCCACAGCTCCCAACCCCACATCCCACCTCCCAACGCCCCCATTCCCCTCCCGCTGCTAAGGTTGGCAACCTCAGATTTGTTACGGGAGCTGCGGGCTCTTCGCTCGCTCTCCGTGTGTCCTGCCGGTCCCGGCTTTATCGCCCGAAATGCTAAACGCAGGCAATACATTTGAGCCAGCCTTTGGCTGTCTCAGGGCGGGCTTTATTACATTAGGCGTTCGTAAAATAAAAATTGTGCCACTTTCTCAAAAACACGCACAACAATACACACGCACACCCACGCACACACACACAGCCTGCGTGGAAATCAACCTGCTGCGGCAAACTGCCGAAAAAAAGGGCAGGCCAAGCAGAAAAGCAGCGCCTCGGGCTGTGGGCGTGGGAGGGTGGCTGGCAAAGGGCGGCCGGCCGGGCTGGCTGAGCGGGGGGCGTGGCACCGCAAAGCGTTGAGCTTTGTTTGGGAGCGCTTCCTCGCCTCGGCCACATTTGCTTACATAATCAGTCATGTTATCCTTGTTTCGCATATTCTCTCTGACAAACACACCTACGCACACACACACACACACATGCACGCACACAGATGTAGCACGCATAGAACGTGCATATAAAAATTATTTATTTATGTCGCTAGCTTTACTTGGATATCTCTTTTTTATATTTTGATTGCGTGTGGACCGCGTGCAGAGTTTGCTTTTTGCTGACTCTGTCTGTGTGTGTATATGTGTGTGTGTGTGTGTGTGTGAGTGTGTGTGTGTATTTGGCTTAAAAATCAGTCGACGTAGAATAATATTATGGTATGTAGAGAAATATAAAGCAATTTAAGAGATATGAATGTGTTTACAGAAGATACAAAAGATATCCAAGAGATTTATTAGAGAGAGTAGTAAAGTTGATAAACTAGTTTGATAGAGCAGATATATAGATATTTTTTGTACTACATACATACAAAAGATTAAGATATGGAAACGTTCATATTAATAATAATTGATCAAATTTTTCTTAATAATAATAAGCTATATCTAGTCATACCACATATCTATCTATTTATCTTAGAAGATATATCATATATCTATATATATCACTTTTATCAAACATAGCTCAATCGATACTGAGATCTAAATAATTATTGTATTCAAATATATATTATATCTTATATATGATACATGCTATATTTAAGCTATAGATTTTATGCTCTATAAAACCTATATAAGTCTATATTATTTATTTAATGATACACTACGCGTAATCAGAATACCGCATCTTTCCTGTTATCCATTAATGTCGAAAAATGTCTATACCTTTATCGAGGGTATCGTCCCACAATAAGAAAAACATATATATTTTTGAGAGAAAGCACACAAAAAGTTTGCTAAGAATTGGTTATTAAGATACTCTTATTACAAGGGTTATTAATCTCAATAACAAATAGATATCCACATTTACATCACTTAGAGTCCCAGTAGATCAATATGGTAAACAACCCTTCTATGTTTACCCACATATGCTTAAGGGTTGCTTTATAAAATGCAGACATAAACAAGGTTAGCTTCGTTCCATCTCTGTCTAACTATTTACAAATTCCGACTAACTAAATAAGTTTAGTTTATTTCGAAAATTATATAAATTATAAATGCCGAGTCCATTTAAGCGACCCTATTTTCAGCTTCCAATTCCAATTTCCACTTAGTTTCTCATATTTGCGCTTAATGTTCTCTCTCTCACAGTTCTCATTCGTCGTTTTTTTTTTTTTTGCTACTATTTTTCCCCCTCGACAACATTTTGTAGCTTTCCGCACTGAATTCCGAATTCCTTTGCCATTGATAAATGGCATTTGGAGCTCTGTTTGTTGTTGTTGTTTGTCTTCTTCGTCTCCTTTCGCCTTTGCGCCTTCTTTCGCTTCTCCTTCGTCCTCCTTCGTCGTGCTGTTTGCTTTGCGCTTTTCGCCCAGCGTTTTAGCGGTTTGTCCTTTGGCAAAGCAAAGTTTTGTTTGTTTCTGTTTCAGTTGCCTCTCTCTCTCTCTCTCTCTCTCTCACTCGCGCTCTCTTTCCCATTCAGCTTTTTTATTTTTCTTTTTTTCTGCTTGCTCAACGGAATCTGGGCTATTTATTCACCCAATTTCTTTTTTTTTCCACTCCGCATTTATCATTGTGCCTTCAGCGGCACACACACACACACTGATACTCACGCATACACACACGCACACGCACACTTGCAAGCAGACAACAGTTACACCCACTAAGTTGTACACTCGCAGAAATTAATTGGTTAAATGTTGTAATAGAACGATTCGAAGCTTTTAATTTGACCTTTATCAAAACATTTCATAAATTCTTTTCTTTCTTTTTTCTTATTCATGATAAATTAATGTCTAGACTTTTATTAGTTTCTTTCGCGACATAGGTGAAATCAAATATTTGTAGATTTTTTTCTATATATTTTTTGTGTAGATTAAGCTTTGCGGCCAGCTGAATTCCCTATGGTCCACAGTTCCATATCGCCTGGGGAAAATGAAAAAGTTTCAGGCATAAATCAACAGCGTTTATCAGCATTTCAATTGAAATGTGACAGGCAATGGCATTGGGGAGGTCGAGACTTTGCCTTAAAATCAAATAAATTGTATTGTATAACTAAATTCTTTATGTGTAAGATCGGCTAAAAATTGAATTAAATTATATATTCAGCTAATCACTCATTAAGCTAGAAGCCAATCTTATTCAGCGCGATCTACAGCTGATCGCTCCGCACTTATTGCGAGCTCCGCTTGGCTTTGACTCATTGTATATGCTGCACGCTTCGCACTCGTTCGGTGAACCCATAAACCTCTCAATGCTTGTGCTTCCCCTCTCCAGCCTTGTGACTAAACCCATTTTGCATCCACGCACATTCGTGCGTCGTGTGTGCTGCTTGCCAAAAAAACCTTTTAGGGCTTGGCCGTCGCTCATTCAGCGACGACCGTAATTGAGCAGAGTTAGAGAGGCGAACACGATAAATGAGTCCAGCGGGCCATGCAGTGCCATCTGTTGGCCATTAGCGGCAACTAAGAAGGGCTCAGCGCGCAAAGCTTTGCCAAGCTTTACGCGGCGGGATCAGATTTCGGATGCAGCTCAACTCGAATCGCACATAAATCGTGAGCCATACGTAGACACAACATCCTCTCACACACACACGCGCACACACAGTTGGAGCTTGTGTCATTAAAATGCATCGCAGGCGCCCAGTGCGGGTGGAGAAACATTCGTTTTGACGAGGTGTTGACTGTAATTTAAATGACAGCGCTGGCAAAAATTAAAACGAAATTCATTAACTGAGTTTCGAGTGCATCGCAATGGCGCTATTATATAATTGTGTGCGGCATGCAAACTCCGACGGCCACGGCTAAGCGGGCCAGCGGCACATACAATTCCCACTGGAATTGACCCATATAACAATCGAATGCTCTGCCGTTCCAGCGACGTCGCTGCTTCTACTTCTGCTGCTGCTTCTGCTTCTGGTGATAAAGCGAGGCAATAACTGAGTGCTTTATTGACCGGCAGCTTATGCAAAAAAAGCGCTCAAGCTCAAGGCGAGCACACGCGCTCTCTTCGGCGTCTGGCCGTGTGCTGTGGAGTCTGAGCTCTTTCTGTTTGCGGCGCGCACACATAAATAAATCGATGAGCGCTCGAGCCGCGTCGCGTCGCGCAATATTTTATTGATTTTGAGTGCGTTGTTATTGTTGTTGTTGTTGCCAGAGAATTGTTTATGCGCTCATTAAGTGTCAAGTGCAGTAAGTTTAGCAAGTGATTGCCAAAGAGAGCTCAGATCTATAAATAAACGCAATCGAGTGTCGAGCATTAAAATAATTCCAAATCTCGCTTCAAGCCGCCTGCTCTCGCAGTCACTCTCCCATTCTCCCATTCTCTCTCTCTCTTTCTCTCTCTCTGTCTCTCTTCGACGTTCGTTCGATGTATCTGTGTGTGTGGAATTTATGGCGGCGCATAAGAAAGCGCGGCAAGTGCGATAAATTTTGCAGCCCTGCGGCCATAAAACATGCGACTTGCAGTTGAGTAATTTTTCGTTGCTGTTTATTTTGTGGCAACATTTACGGAACATGCGCAAAAAGCGAACCGACTAAGAAGAAGAAGCAGCAGCAGCAGCAGCAGAAATAAGCAGCGTCGCGTGTGTTGCAAATTAAATTTATTTATTGCATTTAAAATTGTATTTAAAATGCGAGCAACAGAGCTTCGCATTGTTGTTGTTGCTTTCGCCGGTTCTCACATAAATTTCCAGGCGAAAGACGTGCTCAATTCGCTTTATGCTCATTTGTCGCCTCGCAGCACAGCCGAAAGCCCAAATTGTTTATGTGCACAAAAACTGAGCGATTGTCGCTCGTAAATCGTAAGTCGCGCGCGGTAAGAAATGTTATAAATATTAAATGAATTCCAAATTGTTAATTAATAAACAAGCGGACGAACAACTAACATTAACTACGTGTGAAGAGCGCCCAACGTTTTTTGTCACTCGACTCAGTCTCGGTCTCGACTCTGTGTGAGCAAGTGCTGGAATTTTATTTCCCCTCCACACACACACACGCACACAGCCAAGCCAGCGCACACACACGCAGAGGCAGTGCATACAATGTCTGCCTGATTTATTTGCCATAAGTCAAAGCAGGCGCGCGCACATGCTCGTCGCCTATGCGCTCAGCGTGTGCGAGAGCGAGAGCGAGCGCATGTGAAGAAAAGGCTGGGTTATTTGTCTTGCGGCAACGCTATTATTCATTTGGGCTGTTGTCTTGCGCTCGCTCGCTCTTTCACTCACTCACTCACGTTCATTCTCGGCCACTCATTCGCTCTCTCGGCTGCCGCTGCCCTGCGTGTGCGACTGTGTGTGTGAGTATCTCTGTGCGTTAGCTTAGTGTGTGTTTGTGTATTGCTGTGCGCTCGCTCTCGCACGCTCTCTCCCTCTCTGGCTGATTTTAATGGCCGAAGTGAAGTGTTTATCGTTGGCACACAATATTCGCAAGTGGCATTTCTTATGCCGTCGGCCAAGCCCGCCCCCTTTTTCACTCAACTAACACACACACACATTTCTATACACACAGGGACAGTGTCGCATTCTTGTGCTCTCTGGCAGCGTGCTTTGTTTTTGTTCGACTGTTTTCCTGTTGCTGCTGTCTCTTATTGTTGCTGTTGCCGTTGCCGTTGCCACTGCCGTTGCTGCACTTTTCCTCTTGGCTTTTCTTGGCAGCAGTTGAAAAACCGCGCCACAATTGGCAAAGCGTCTTGCTGGCTTTTTTCCTCCGCTTCATCATCATCATCTTCTTAGCGCAAGACTTGGCAAAAAGAGTTGTTTTAAAAATTGTTTATGGCCGCCAGCGCTGGCTGGCGCTGTTCATTTTCCAGGCGGCAAGCAAAGGGAAAATTTCTGCCCCATCCGCGCCTGCAACATTCCACTGATTAATAGTTTTATTTATTTTTAGCGCTCATCTTCCAAGTCGCTTTTGTCGTTGTCTCTGCTGCCCCATCTTCTTCTCCTTCTTCATCATCTTGTGTCTTTTTTCTCTCCTTCTGTTGTCGTCTCTTCTGAAATTTATGATTCTTTATTAAAATGTTATACGAGTTTGTTGTATGTTTCCCCCCTCCCAACGTCCAATACGTCTGCGCTCTTTTTATACTCATTTTATCAGCTCTGCGTTTGCTTTTTTATCAAATTTTCTGTCAGTTTTGCCTGATTTATTGCACAGATACATATGTATGTATATTTATATATTTTATTTGATGTGCTCAAATGAAGTATATCGAATAGTAGGAATATATAGCGTATTTTTGGAGTGTAATAGAAGCTACTCGACAACTGCTTAAGCCTTAGATTAGCACTGAATTATAGGTAGAATAAATGATTGTGATTTAATAATAGATATCAACATTTGTTTTCGACATCTTTTATTGTTAGATGGCAGATATAGTTAGGGAAAGGATTTATTTAAAATATGTGTATAATAATCAGGGATCTATGGATCTATGGATATTTTATGCAAACTAAACGTTGTAGTTTGATATGAAAACATTCTTAACACTTCTGTTGAAATGATTAGAAAGTAAAGTTTAAATTGATCAGATATGAATTTCCATATATTTATGATATATGTACTTAAATAGTAAACAAATTTATTTTAATTTAAATATATAAAATATTTATTTGCTTAAATGATTTAATAGACATAATAAAAATTGCTTCTAGATAAATAGAAAATTGATAAATTTTTATCGTAAATTTTTATTATGTCTAAGCATATATATATATTGAGGGAGTACTTCTAACACAATAAATAGATTATCATAAATATATGAAATATCTATCAAAAATAGTATCATAAAAAATATATTTTATGTATATAGGAAAATTAATGCAGTTTCTTTGTCGTCTTCTTTGATCTGCACTTCTCGCTCATCTCGAAGTCATCTATTGAGGACTGCCTCGACTTTGTCTTAGATTTGAGCATAGTTTTAATTGGATTGCTGCTTGGATCAGTTACATTTGGAGCTGTGAGTGTCTCTCAACAGTTGACAATTCTCCCATCGACAATGTTCTCAACGTTTCTTTCAGCACTTTTTTGTGTTTTTGGTTTTGTTTTTGTTATCTGAACCACGACTTTTGGACTCTGTAGCCGAAGCTGAACTTTTGTGACCCGCGAAGTGCAACATGTGAACGTTGCTTGTTGTCTCCGCAGTTGTTCCTTCTCTGCTCGTTGCGGTAGTTGCTGTTGTTGTTGGTCACATCGTGTCTGTGTCCTCTGGATGCGATCGAATCATGACAAGAATTTCGTGCCGAAAACTCCAAGCGAATGAGAAATGTTGTTCATGCCGCGTTATTTCTGTGCAAACGCTCGTAAATTGAAGGCGGCACGAACTGCGGGCAGACGTTGCGACATCCAGTGTTAGACTTATCCTTGAGCGAGTCCCTTTCCCAGGTTTTTTATGCACTCAACACACATTTTTTAGCCAATGGTCGAAACACATGAGCAACAGAATATTTTTACGATTGATAATTAACTTTTTAACGGCAGCATAGTCAAGGTCCCGGCTCGTCCTTGAGCCCTGAGTTCTATTCTTTGTTTTTTAAGAGTCATAAAAAATATAGTTCCAAGTGCCATAAACTAAACGCGCTGCTAATTTGCGCTTCCGTTGAAAATTCGCTCGCAGGATGCTGGCTGACAGGACACACACACAGATAGGCAGATATCGCCGTGTTTTGGCATTGCCTTCTAGGTAGACAGGCAACGATTGTGCCTGGCATTTGTCAGTTTTTTATTAAGTGTCCAGCAGCCTGGAAGTTGGCAGTTGCAAGAAGAAAAAAAAAGACGAAGAATAAAGTCGACAAATTGCAGGTAAATACCTCGAAATAGCTGTTTAAGTGAAAGAAGAGAAATAGTTAGGGCACTGCGAAAGGTTGGATTTCCTGAGTGAAAATTTTCTTGAAAAACTAAGTTGAAAATTAGTCAAATTATTTAACTAAAACAAGAATTAAAATGCATTTCGTTTTTGAATTTAAATTTATTAAAATTCGTTTCTTATTTAATTTTTGAATTTAGAATTTATATTATTTCTATGAATTGCAACTTGAGCTAAACAAAATTCAAATGTTAACTGAAGACCAAAGAAAAATCTTTCTTTTTCAAAAATGCGATACAAATTCAGATTGAAAATTTATAATAAATGCGTTGAGCTTTCGCTGAAACATACTTAGTTTAATAACAGCTGTTAGATGTTATATAAAGATTGAATACATTTTTGTTATTGTTATATAATTTATAATAATTTTTATGTCTATCAAGGGTCTTCAGACAAAACTCACTAAAAGAAAGAAATATTTTAAATAATTTCAAAAGCAAAAGACATTACAAATTACATATACATATTTATATTTATAGTTTATTGTAATTATATATATTCACATACACATATGAACATTTAAAATACATTTGTTGACAAGTGAAAATCAATAAGGTGATTGTATTGGAAATATCATTAAGTGACCCAAGACCTTCTTATGGAGCACCTGTTTTTAGTTTTTTTTTTCTAAATACAGCATCTCAGTGGGGAATTAATTTTTAATGGCAAAGCCATAGGAGTGCCTAAGGTGACAGACAGTAAATATTATGGGGACTTTATTGTCTGTGCCAATAAATATAAAATATTAATGGTGCGACTAGCGCCACGCTGGAAGCAATTAGAATTCAGTTTACTGTTTACTATCTGCCTCAATGCCGACCTTTGACACGCTGCTCTCTCGGCCACTCTCTGGGCTCTTGTCTACACAGAACTTGACAGTTTTTGCAAATTAACTGAGGCGCAATTCGAGGAGGAGAGCTTATCAGATTTCTAATTAATTTAATTTTGCGCCGTGTGCCTTTCCCGTTAACGGCCTGAGTCGACAGAAAAGTGAGCGGAGCCGTAGCCGGAGCCGTAGCCGGAGCCGAGAGTGGCGTCAGTGGGGTGAGCGGGGTTAGGCAGGTGGTGGTTGGGCGACTTCCTGGCTCTTGTCAAAGTCTGCTGATTAAATCAGTCATAGAAATGTCGACGGAGCCAGCAAAAAAAGAAGCAAAAAATAGAAAAAGGAAAGCAAGAAAAAACCTTTAGACCAAATCAAATATTTGCCTGGTCAGGACGGCCGAAACTGAGTGTGTGAGGAGGGTAATGAAGAGCGGGGGCATACCAGCATTTAACCGTTAGTTTTGTGGTCTTATTATGCAAAAAGTCGCAGTCGGAGAGTCGGACCACCACCAAGCGCAGGCCTAGCCAGTCAGCCAGCCAGCCAGCCAGCCGGCCAACCAGCCAAGCAAAGAGCCACGACACAAAAACCAAACACGAAACGGCTAAAAAGGCCAAATGGTGGGGGCCCGTAGGGTGCAGAGGGTGTAGGGAGGGCAGTGAAGGGGCTGTGCACATACATACAAGGAGAAAAAGTCATCATCAATTCAAACATATGCAGACCACTCCATGCAGCCTGCCCCGCTGCCCCACCGCACCACCGGCTCGCTGCCTGCTTAGTTAGCCTCATTTAGAAAACGTTTGTTATGCAATGCCAACATTTGTATTCGAAAATGTTTTTTATTCAGTTGTTGACTGTTTTTTTTTTCCACTGCCGCTGCTGCCTTTTGTATTGTAAGTTTTTCGTCGAGTGGCGCGGCCTAAATGGCCGCTGAGCCTCTTACCAAGCGCCTGGCCTCCGTGTCCCTGTGTCGCCTCGTTGCCCCATTGCCCCGTTGCTCCGTGTCTCCCCTGCCGTCTGAGAACGCGGCGACATGGCTTTTGCGCCGACTTCAGCTGTTTTTCCAGCGATCCGAGGCGAGTTTGAATTTTAAATGCAATCATTTCCTTTGCCGCAGTTGGCTGCCCTGCTGCTCTGGCTAAGGACACTTCGTGATTTTCGCTATGATTGTCTGGCCCCAACCGCTCGCCCGCCATCGGCCCAAACTCGTTTTCTTAACTAACGAGCCGAAATTGTTTAAATATGCGCGAGATATAAAACATTTCGTGAGCTACGAGAGCGCACAGCGCACTGCGCAATGTTCAATTCAACTTCGACTTCGACTTCGACATCGAATTTGAATTTGAATTCGAATGCCCCTTTTGGCCAACTGCACAACGGGACACCTAAGCCAAAGATGGCCAAGCTGCGAGCTGATGCCGATCGCAGCACGCCCGCAGAATTTCCACACACAAAATCTCATTTGATTTATGTTGAGCAGCTTTTTTTATTATTTTGGCGCAATTTATAAAGATGTCGACTCAAGTAAGCTTACTTTATATATATATACATTATATATAAATATATTTAAGGTACGCATTTGGGAAGTTTCACGTTTTACCTGAGCGTCAAGCGACGTAAGAAATAAGAGAGAAACGACAAATATTTCGACGCTGTCAACCCAATTCAAATTGTGTACAAAATCGTGAGGTGCATAATTAAAATATTCATATAAATATATACATATATGTTGTATATATATACACCGATTTATATATACACATGATGAAGGCAAAGGGGCGGCACATCAAAACACAAGCGGCAATTGAGTTGTATTTTCGAAGGGCAGAGCAGAGAAATAAAGACAAAAATGAAAACACACATAAAAATGTATCGCGCAAGTGTTTATAAATTAAGCTTATAACAAGTTAATAACAAACGTGATAAACAAATTTTTATTGTCAATTTGAGCAGCGCGTATTTGCGCTTCAAATAATAAATGTCGAAGAAAGTGTTTTTTATTTACAATGCCTTTATCTTAATGCGGCGATTAAAATTTGCCAAATGCCCCGAAATAATTCGAATAATTATTATTAGCCTGTTTCTACATCATTCAATTGTCATTGTACATATTGATGAACAATTTAATACAAAATAAATATATATTGTTTGTTAAATACTCCTTCTAACTGCAGATATTATAAATGAGCTGATGATCAGACTAAATTATTTATATGGTAAATTAGATTAATTCTTTTTTGAATAGAAAACTTGTCAAGAACTCATTCACTTACTTTCCATAAACTTATATCTTTACCGGTTGACCTCTATAATTCTGATCTTTCTCTTTAAGTGATCAAATGTATAACGAAAATCAATTTTGATTTTCTTTTTGAATTGAGAATTGATTCTCCCCATCAACAAATAATTTTCTTTGTTAATTTTTCTTTAACTTTCTTTACATCATCATTTTCTGTCCATCCATTATAATGAAGACGATCGCAAAGATGCTTCACTTTCTGATTTAACAGTTTATAGTTACAGCTCGCTGCTTGCCACATACATTGAACAATATAAACTCCTACTTCAGAAAGTTATTCGGGGCATACAAATGGCGCCAGTTAGCCGAGGCGGAGTTTGAGCCAAGTCATGGGAAGTGGTCAGGGCCAAGAGGGGCCTGGCCAAGATGCTGAGGCGCTGCCATTTTTGGTGCGATGCGAAAACTTTACAATGGCAATTAAAAGTAATTACCACAGCCATTAACGCAGTAGCAACAGCAGCAGCAGCAGCAACGACAGCAAAAAGCCAAAAAAAAGCCGACGCGATACCAAAAACGGGCAAAACCGGCTAAAAGGAAAACGTCAACTAAAATGCAAGAAAAGCAAACGGCAAAAAATGCACGTAATTTATTTGTCATCAATTGACTGGCAATAAATCAGACAATCACAAAAATGCTGTCAGCATTAAGACATGTGAATACGAATACATTTGCAGCGGCAACAGTCGCCGTGTCGCAGCAACAGTTGCTGTTGTAGCTGCTTTTTTGTCTTGCTACGGCTGCTGCTGCCGCTGTTGCTGTTGGCTGAGACAACAACGTCGAAGTCGCCAGCATTTCAAGATTTATGGGCGTGTAACCTGTTTCTTTAATTGCACATTTGCAGCCCCCAAACGACAGCAGCAACAGCAGCAGCAGCAGCGACAGCAACAGCAGCAAAAACGTGAAAAATGAATTAAATAAAAATGCACACAAAACAAACGAAACGATTTGAAATGAACTGAAAACAGTAGCAAAAACATGCGCAAAAAGTTGACTCGATTCTCTTGCTGCTGTTGCTGTTGCTGCTGTCGCCGCTTGGCTGCACTGCATCAAATTTGGCTGAATCGCAGAAAGGTTTTCATATATGTATATATATTTATTTGTACATGTGTTTTTTTTACCAACTTGTCGCCATTTTAAATCTGTGTTGCAGCCACAGGCGGCATGCAACATCGTTAATTAGCCGCTGCCATATAAGAGCAACTGCAGTCAATCATTAAAGTCAATTGTCAGGTTTTCCTTGGCTATTTATGGCCGCGCGCTCGAAGCTGCAGCAATTGGTAAAAAGCTAACTCAATTTCAGTATTATTGAAGGCATTTAATTGTAGCCAATGTTGAATATTAACAGAGATTGAGGAGACTCGATTAGACAATATTACAACATACAGTACTTAATTATGATTAAACAAAAAATATTATACAAAATATATAATAAGATATTATATAATATCAATTAAAAGAAAATACATTTTGAACGGGAACAGCTAGCTATGCTAAGCTCAGAAGTGTGAGCTGCAGAGTGATCTATGCCTTTTACTTATGCGATTTGAACCCATTTAGTTAAGCGTTACACATTCTTAAGGTTTGTGACGTGCTGAAATCAAATCTGAATTTAAACAGCTAACACACACACCTCCCCTTGGCTCTCTTCTGATAACTTTCATTCTGTTTTGAATATTTTAACAACAGTTTTTACAATTCAGATACTATAAAAGTTTATTTTTAATCGTGTTTGACGTCAGAGTCAGCTATTCTGCATTTAGATTCCAATTCAGCACGTCAAATCGCATCACCTTATCTCTGATGGTTAATTAACATACTAAATCAAACATTTTGCTGAATTTTATGACATTCAAAATATTGAAATTTATTCTGTTTAAAGCTGGCTGTAAAATTAGGTTCACAATACGAACTTTCAACCATTAAATTCAATTCAATCATAAGTCAAGACATTTAATGATCTCATATTTTATTCAACTTTGTGAATGATAATGATGATGTAAACACATAGAAATAGTCTTAAAACAAAACTGGACTCTATATCATTTCAGCAACTATTTTCAAAATATTTGTCAATATCTCGCTGAATTCGATACACTTTCATCTTTAGCTGAAAGATCAAATGAAGCTTACTTAGTCTCTGGACTATAATCTTCTGTTAAAAGAAATCACTCGTAGAATGGGGCTCAGTGAAAACTCTTTATGCAACTTCACATTTGGGCCAAGTTGCATGTGACAAAACGCAGCAGAAGCAGCAGCTACCAAATAACCAATAACAATTTCAGTTGCATGTTTTTGCCGAATTAAAATTTGCAACGTGGCACGTTCGCAGTTAGCTGCCAAAGTTTGGCGCTGATCCTGCCACAAGCAGAGGCCGCATGCAGCACAGCATCTCTGCGACGGCGTCTGTATGTGCCCCTGCCTCTGCCGCTGCAGCCGTGTCAAGGCTGTGGCAGACGCAAGCGACTGGAGTCCTATTGCCGCTTAGTTATTCATGTACATTTGTATCCTGCGCATAAAATGCGGCTGCGGCTGCTGTGCGGAAAGGCAGCAGACAAATAGTAATGAAAACTCTTCTCGCCAGCCAGGACACTAGTTCTTCGGGCTCCATTGTGCGGCTGCCGCCACTGCCAGTGGAGGGGGGGGGGGGGGGCAAGGGGCAAGGCGTGCGGCGAGGCAGCAACATTTCGACATAATGTAAACTAATTAAAATTCAAAAGCCATAAACAGATTTTGCCAATAAAACTTTGCTAGCTAAATATTTTTTGCGCACACACACACAAAAAGAGATAGATAGAGAGAGAGAGAGAGAGAGAGAGAGAGAGAGAGAGAGAGAGAGAGAGAGAGAGAGAGAGTGGGAGAGAGATGGCTGTTGGGAAAACAAAGAAAACTTTGGCCAAGAGCGGGGATTTCTGTTTTTTATTTTTTGGGTCTGAGTCTCAGAGTTAAAGCCGTCTCTTAAAGCGTTTTCTCTGCGCTGTTGTTATTGTTATTGTGCATTGTTAGTGGAGGCTATAGAAACAGTTAGATGTACGTGCCCCCAACCCCCCAACCCCCTCCAACAATATAAGATATGCATGTGTGCTTAAGATGCGCTCTCGAGACAAGGCATGGCGAGGCGAGGCGAGCCGCGTCGACTCGAGTCGAGTGCAGGAAGTGAAACGTAGGAAGTGTGGCCAACAACATTTTATACTCGAGCGCATAATATTCATATGCAGGCCATAAAAAACTTTGGCAGCTCAACGAGAGATCTCCATTTTCTACTCCTCCTCTCCTCGTGCACCGCCCAATGCCGCAATCGTGCTGGCAAGTGTCTGTACAATGGGCACGAAAATCGTCGGATAGTGTTAATCTCTCGATTTATGAGTGCTAAGAAATATTTAATTTGCGAATTTATCTCAATAATGAACAAAAATATATATGAAAAAATATAAGATTCACAATATTCTGTAGGGAATGCCACTAATGTCTGTACCACTTATATTTCTTTTAAATGATAAGTGCATAAATTAATGTATTAATGTTTTTTGTATATTTTAATAAATGTAAATAATATTCTTCTTAAGATGCTACAAGTCATAAGTAATGTTTGCTGATCAACGAAAACTTAAATTATTTACTTATTCAAGAGATGATGGAAAGGCTTCTGACGAAACTAAGATTTTGTGTATATAAAACAAATATTTTCTTATGGACTCTGAGAACAGTCTTCATAATAATATAAGCACAATCATATTGTTTATTACGATTCCCGAACTTTTCCATTGTGCATTTTGCAACACTTGAATCTTGGACAGACATTTGTGCAATATACGAGTCGGTTCGGTTTCGAGTTGAGCTGAGAGTCAGAGTTATATGTGTGTGCGTGTGTGTGTGTAGGTGTGTTTGTTGCTGAACAATTGAAGTTCGCCGGGGTAAATATAAAAAATGAGCGCCACACATAGAGATAGCAAGAGTGAGTGAGAGAGAGAGAGAGAGAGAGAGAGAGAGTTGCTGTTGTTGTTGCTGCCGCTGCTGCTGCAACGCCTCCATTTGCTGGCAAAGTTGCAGTCAGCGGCTGGAGGGGTAGCAGCGAAGGGCACGGAGGGGCTTGGGTGCTGGCGGCAGCTTAACTTAACTTTGCTTTTACTGCGATAAAATGAAAATTGCACACGCGCCATAAATAAGGATTCTCACAAGGATAATTTATAAAACTTTGCTCACAACGTTTTACTTATGAGCAGCAGGCGACGCCAGACGAACGCACACACACGGAGACAGCGAGAGAGAAGAAGAGAGGGAGAGACAGGTGCCCTCTGCCTGCTCCACCTGTGGGGCAGTTATGTCTGCCTTCTGGGGGCAACTGATGCACTTCAGCCTCAACCCCCTGAGTGTCTCTCTCTCTCTCGCTCTGCCCCTTTGGACAGGTTAAGTTTGTAAATTCTGCAAGTGTTGAGACTATGACGTATGCAACCAGCCCCATCTAATGGGACACGCCACTGTCTGACCAGGCCAGAGCCCAATCGGCCGAGCGGCCAACGAAATGGCTCCCACAGCAGTCGAAAATTGTAATCGATGTGCGAAATAAACAAAAGCGGACATAATTATCGAGTTATCGCGCGGCGCCTTGCTGCGGGTGTGTGCCCCACGCCCCCAACGACCCACCCAACGAAATGGATGACCCTGGCGGGCCTGCTGGCTGCTGTGTGCTGTGTGTGTGTGTGTGTGTGTGTGTGTGTGTGTGTGTGTGTGTGTGTGTGTTGTGTTGTGTGTGCGCTAAGCCCGCACCGAAAATGCTCGCAATGGCAACGCATCGATATTTATGATGTCATGGATTTTATTGTTGCCTCTGCTGCAAAATATTCATATGCGTTGCAGGACCTGCTACGGCAGTGGCAATGGCCACAGCTCCAAGTCCGGCTCCGGCTCCGGCTCCGGGTCCGGGTCGGGAGTCCGGCACGGAAACAGTAAAACGACCATCAGCCGAACAGGATGTAAATTTTGCAGCAAAACGAGACGCACAAGGATGTGAGCTGGACAGCGCAGAGGAGGCTGAGGGCGAGCGTGGGGCTAGGGTGGACCGAAATGAATGTCGTCGGGTGGCTTGTTATTGACGCTGGCGATAAGGAGGTGGCGGCCGTACTGAACCCCTAGCGAGATGACGCTGCCATGATAGTCCACTCCGACCATGGTCAAAATCGAGTAGGTTCAGTAGCGAGCGTGGCTGCCACAGATGCTCTAGGTCACAGTGCAATAAAATGTTGCCAATATTATTTCGCTGTTGTTCTATTGCTTCTCTTTTCTCTCATTTTTTGCCTTTTTTTCGCTGCCTATTGCCAACTTTGATGCAAACGGGGCCCGCAGAACGAGCCGCTGCCCAGGCTGAGGCAACGCAGCATCAGTTAAGAGACGTGCACGGAAGTTGCACATATGCCTCTCGAACAGAGCGAGGGGGAGTGGGAGTCGCGATGGCAGGGTAGTGTCGGGGCAGCGGGGCAGCAGGGGTCGCTCGCTGTTATGCGGGTCGGGCTTTGGGGTGTCGGGTTTTGTTGTGGCTGTTGCTGTTGCTGCTGCTGCGCCGACACTTGAGTTATGCGCATAGATTGAAAATTGTCGATAACCGAAAAAAGAATCGCACGAACTGCAGCAACAAACAACAAACAGATAGAACAACAACAACAACAACAACAACAGCAGCAGCAACAGCAACTCGCAGCAGTTTGCAATTGTTTGGTTTGTCAGGCACAGGGGTCAGACTGTGTGTGTGTGCGAGTGTGTGTGTGTGAGTTGGCAGGCATCGCTGCTTTTTTGGGGGCGTGTCCACACGAAGTTCGAGCGCGTGATACAACACGCCATTATAAAGTTATTAAAAGACAACAACACACACAAAAAGAACAACAACAAGTCTAAAGCGACAGCGGTGCAAGTGAAACAGGTTGAAGAAGTCAGCTAATGGGAGGATGGCAGAGCAGAGCAGGCTTAAAGCTTACGAAGGGATGTATGCACATCACATGCTAAATATTGATAGTGCGACAATTATTGTAGGCAAGATGGAGATGGTTTTAGAATTGGAATTTAAGTGATGAGTGATCGCTGATCTTTAAGCATAATGTTAGTTCTAGCTAAACAAATGCAAATTAATTTATGTAAATGAATGAGAAACACTTTTCTAACACGTTTATATATTTTAAAATTGTGGTAGAGTATATTGAGTATATTGTTTCAGCTTGAACTTACAATTTTTTTAATATATAAGATACAAATTAATTTTAATTCAAAAGAAGAAAGCATGGAGAAAACTTAAAATACAATTATTTTTAATAATTGTTTTAAATAAATTTAATTCTAAATTATAACTGTTTTCTAAAGACCTGAAGTCTTCCTAAGTAGGAGGGGTCTTTGATAAAGAAAAAAACATGCAATATGTTTATCATTAAATTGTCTTGTTCAACATTTAGTGCACAGTCGCACTATTATTTTTATGAGCACGGCTATAAGTTAATATAATCAATATAAAACTACTTCATTCGTCTTTCCATTTTGCCATTTTTATTTGCCTGAATATTTTTACCAAATACATAAAAAAAAGTGAAATTCTTAAGCCCAATTTAAGGATTTTCACTATGATATCCTATTCTATTTATATTATAAAATATAATCAGTAATATATTTAGTTTAAGGCCTCTCTCTACTCTACACGATCATTTGACTGTTGGCCTCTCTGTAGTTCAGTTCGCGTTAATTTGCTGCAGTGTATTCAGCAAAAAAGTATTTAAACCGTCTGCTGACAGTCAGAATTCGCGACAAACAAAAAGGATTTTGCAACAATGCAAAAATTGTTTATGAGATTAAGCTCATAAACTGGGAAAATGCATTTTAATTGAAGTGCAGGCTTGGGACTTCATAATTTACTGGCCTTGTTCGCTTTTTGTTTTTGGGTCCGAGAATGCGATGCGCAGCCTCTGCTGCAGTTGTTGCAGATAGTAAATTCTGCACATATCGATATATGAAAGCTGTGAAATGTAGACAAAATGAACAGCAAACTGGCCTGGTGCCCGTAGCCCTCCACCCGTGACCCGCCTGCCAGGACAATGGCGTTGATTGTTTGAACTTTGTTGGCGCTGAACAGTTTTCCTCTTGCTCTTTTTTTTTTCGTTTTTATGTGGAGCTGCCAATAAATTTGCAATGAGCATAAATCGTTAAGATTTATGACACGCATGCATATAAAATAAATTAGTTTCTTTTTACTATAAAAGAAAAAATGCAAAAATGCGAAAATGCACAAATAATGGCTGCAATTAAGAGCGTTGATTGGCGCTGCAGTCGGCGCCGTAGGCAAAGTTCAGCTACAGCTGGAGCTCGTAATGAACTGTTACATCAGCTGATAAGAGCCGATAGCTGATGCATAGATAGAACTTTCCTAGAATATACGAGTAATCTTTCCGTGGAGCTCCCCATTTGTCGCCATTTGATTTATAATTGGGGCCGCTGCCATGCTGCCATGCTGCCGCCGTGTGTGTGTATCAGGCGCTGCCATCGCCGTCGGATGTGGCACTCAAGATGCAGCGGAAGTGTCGCACTAATTGCCAGTCACCCCTGCGGCAGCGCCGTGCTGTGTGGGCGGCTCGCCTCGGCCTCATAAATACGCCATGTTTGCATGCATTTCAAATGAGAAATTGTCTGTGTCGAAATACGGCAAAGCACGCCATTTAATTTCTATGAATCCATCAGCGCCTTTGTCTTGGCCAGCGCACAAAATGAAGAGAATACAAAAAAAAAGTGAAGCCAGACGGCGACGCGACAAGTGAAAGCAGAGTCTCCAAGCCCTTCGGCTGCAGTGCCTCATCCTGTTGGCAGTTTTCATGGCTTTGTTCAGAATTACCATCAAGTTGACAGTTCTATGGCGCGTTGACAGTTCACACATACACACTCACACACACACACTGGTACACATATGCAAATGTCGCTGGACTCATTCTTGTGGAAAATGTGTCGTGTGAAGAGCCCGCAAAGCGGAAGGAAGGAACCCGACCCAACCAAACCAAGCCGAAACGGAACGAAACGAGCTAAACTGAAATGAGGAATGTGCCCAGCAACTCGTCGTGTGCTTCCACACACAAAAAGCGAAAAACGTGGCCAAATTCAAATGTCTCTGACGATAGAAAAAGTAGAAAAAAAAAAACAAAATTTCCTCGCGCACTGTCCAGAGACTTGAAAATGCAAATAAATGTAAGTTGGCCATTTTCATTTTTATTTGGCTTTTTCCCTTGTCTTTTTCCTTTTCGTTTGTTTGTTTGTCACGTCACGAATTCGTCACGTGAAGTAACTCCGCCTGCCTCCTCGGAGCGCCCCTCCGCATTCAAAACTATTTTGGTCGTTGGCATTTAAAGTGTCACATTTATATGGCATTTTTATGCGGTCCTAGGAGAACAACCGCCGCTCCATCCCCATGGCCATGCCCCACCAACACGCCACAACAAACCGCACAACTGCACACCACATTCACCGCACGTCGCGCTCCTCCTTGGCCCAGTCGCGCGTATGTGTGAATTTTCCTGCGCCTGGGCTGGCATTTTAAAACGACTCATCTCCAGACAATGGCCACGTATAAAAGTCACTCACGTGTTAAAATACAACGACACTTGAATAGCCTCACTCGCCACTCATTGTCGCTGCGGATGAATGTAGCTGACAGCTGTGGTGATTAGACAGTCGACAACAGTCTACATAGCGGGCTATTGGGCCAGTCGAGTCAAGGGTGTTCTGCTCGCAGAGCAACATATCAGACGACTGCATAAGCTGAAAACGCTTCTTGAATAGCAATCGATGGATAGAACCTCTGATAGCAATCTGAAAGATGAAGTGAACTTGCTCTCAGCTTAATCGAGCCTTAAGATACAAATAAACTATGTTTGACTTCTCTGTAAATTACAAATTCTGTTGATCAAATATATCTTATTTTCATTTGTAAAAAGATATAGCAAAGATTCAAAGGCGAATCTCATACTGTACCTAAAAAAAGGGAAAAAAATCGTATCTAAAAATATCTAATCTATATTCAAGATTGAGTTTCTTATCCTACTTTTGCAATGAAAACTTCTGCATAACAGAAAGATATGAATGGATCTAGGCATAAAACTAAGTCTTACTCTAGGATCTTCAAAGACTGTCATTGACACTTAAATTGATAAATCTAAAGACTAAGACTCATAGATACACAACTCACAATTGACTTATTAATGCGCATACCTAAGGTCTTACTCACAAAATTTATATTCATTTGAATTTCTATTATACACAGCTAAACTCTAGAGATTATGCACATCCTGTTAATGTTCCCGAATGGGATAATGGGATAATTGTTGGGCCATTGCAGGCATTGCGGCTCCAATTACATTGCATTGACTTGTCACACACTCTGGAAACATGGCGACTGTTTCCATTTTTTTTCCTTTCTCAAGTGCATCACAAATGTCGCTATTTTGGGACGACAACCACTTCAGATTCCAACTTTGAGCGCCCAACTCTGGGCTGCAGCACTGCAGCAAATGTCTCGCTAACTAGCGCATATGCGCACATTTCACAGAAACACACACACACACACATGCACACACACACACACACTTATGCACGTAGGTATTCTAAGTACCCTTGCGCCAGCTACAACATGTTCGAGTCATAAATCATAATTCAATATGGAGTACAACTCCCCCTAAAACAGCAGAGCAAGTGAGAGAGAGAGAGAGAGGGAGGCAGAGTTTAACAAGAGCATTCAATGGGACATCGGGCGTTATCCCTCGACCAAGTTTCGCTGTACAATGAAATATGCATTAGAATTGCCTACCAATTGGCAGGCCATAAAGTAGAACCCGATCGGGCGTTTGCCCGCCATGTCGAATTACTCGGCACATTATGTGGACTTTTTTCGTGGAAATTCGATAATGCTTAGGGACTGCTCCAACTGCTGGAGAGCGCTACAGCAGCTGTAGCTGTAGCTGTAGCTGTAATGTGTATGCGGCTATAATTTGATTTTTGTTGGAGTTGCCGGAGCGTTCATTGGCGCCACGGTTCGTCGCCTGGCAGCGTTGCCAGAGTGTTGCCAGCGGCATGTCGTTCATTAAGCAGACTTAGTTGAGTGCTAATTGCATAAATCACATGAGGATTTCAGTCGTCTGCTTGCCACCGCCCGCCCATCCCCAGCGATGCTCAAAAATGTAATATGTGCATTTGCCCTGCTCAAGTCTGGCGGCTCTTGACTTTGGCAAGCATTTTGGCTTTTTGTGTGTCTGCGATTAGGCGAGCGAGTGTCTAAATAATCGCACCGTAAGCCCACTCGTCGGCCACAACACAAAGATGCCTCAGACATGCGGCACTAAAGTATCTTGTGGATGCCGAAGTATCTTTTGGCAGTGTCCGAGTGACCGCAACAGCAACACCTGAACATAAACTCGAGTGAGCCCAGGCATTCGGATTAGAGCCCAAGAGATATTATGGATTACGTCCATACGTGGCCAAATTTGTTTTGTCTCCTCAGGCTGCCAGGCAGCCAGGCAGCGGCACACAAAAAGTGAACTTGCCAATAGTTCGATGACATCGCCACAGAACAACATGAGACAAGTACAGCGAGAGCAGGAACGAAGAACGAACGACGAACAACATCATCAAGCTGCGTCTGCGTCTCGAGTTTGGGGCCTGAGAAACTTGCCACCGCCAGCGCTAAAGTGCCACAAAAGACCCGCATCCGCAGCGACAACAGTCCGTGGGAGAGGGGAGCTGAGAGAGGGGGCGAGGGCAGAGCGGCAGAGCGGGAGCAATGCTTGTTTAAGATTTAAAAGTAAAAATAGCTCCTTATTCATCTTCGATACACGAAGGCAGTCGAGGATGCGGATGCACCCCAACTGTCTGGCTGCGAGGCCAGCTGTCCTGCTGTCTGCCTGCCTGTCCCTCCGTCTGCACTGGGAGCCAAGTCGCAACGTGCAACGTAGCTTCAAGTCGCATGTTGCACCGCATGTTGCATTATTTGCATATGTGCGCGGGAGGCGCTAGAGCGGAGGCGGGCCAGCGCCTTGCTGCCGCCGGCACAAAACGCAGTCCTCCAACTACACGCAAAGGCATTGGCTGCTCAGCGATAGGCGAATGAGCTCGAGTAGCTCGAGTGGCAGAAGCCAAAAGCATTTCAGGCGTTTTGTGTGTGGTTTGCGAGCGACTTGCGCGCGATTGTTACAGTAGCTCTTAATAATATATTTTTAAATATTTTAATTATAAAGAAAACTTTGAAGATCTCATCAAAAAATAATTAAACAAAATGTGTTGTTCAAAAATAAATTTTTTGATATATATATTTTTAAATTCTTTCGATATTTTCCTTTGATATTTGGAAAATAAACAGAGCAAAATTTATAGTTGTGACAATATTATTTATGTTGTATATCTGAACTTGAGTCACTGTCTTTTTGTGGTACAAAACATATTCATTTAAATTGTAAACATTTTAAATGAAATTATATATATATCGCATTTTCTTGAAAATACATAAAATAATATATTTTCAGTCAACCGCTTATCAGTGCAGTTTTTACAGGGTATCTCTGAGTCGTGCTGAGTGCAGTATTTCTATTGATTTTATTGTAGTCTTCTTTTGTCTTTCCGCTCTCCATTATTTAGTTATGTATCCGTATTGCTATTGTGCTTCTCCATGTGTTGCTTCGTCTACTTCTTTTATCTGTTCCACGTCGCAGTTCGACCCGCCGAAAGATTCGCTTTTGAGATATGCCCACAATAAAACACACAAATAAAAGCTGGCAAACCTGCAGCAACTGCGACTCACCTTTGCAGGCGATGCCCCACTGCCCCCTGCCATCTGCCCCCGTGACCCTGCCCGCTGCCCCTGGCAGCCCTCGCAGATTCGTCTTAGCCATTCGGCTGCGTTTTCTTTGGCTGGCCAAAGCTGGCGGCAAACCTTTTGTTTATTTTATTATCGCTGGCTATTTGGGCGCTGGCTGCTCCTGCGGCTCCTGCAGCTCCTTTTGTATATGGAGTGTGGCGAAAACGCTTAAAGCGAAATTTATTTAGTCGGCCCAGAGACAAAAACCGAGAGAGGCAGCGACAGAGATTCGCAATGCGACAAAAATGCGACTAAAAATAAGGCAAAGGAAAATTATTTGAAAAATCTGCGACGCAGAAAAACAAAAACAAAAACAAAAGCAGAAACATGAAAAACTAAAAATAAATAAGCGCTATGGCCGAACCGTTGGCTAAAATTAATTTTAATTTCTATATTGCAGGCCAGCATTTTAATTCAGAAATGTTGTGCGCGAAAAAGCGGCTTAAAATAGCCGCCGAATCAGCTGCCAAATCCAATTTTATGATGGTCCGACATTTGCATATATGTGTGTGTGTGCGTGTGCGAAGAGTGCAGCATGCTGTGTGCAACAGGGACAACAGGACAGCACAGCATGTGGCAGCCTGCTCGCTGTTGGTGCTGCTGCCGTTTGAAGGCAGGGCTAGGGCAGTCGGGGTAGGGGGCGGGGCACTGCATCGCATGTTGCTCGTGTTCTGCAATGCTCGCATGCAAGCGAACAGCACGCGAAGACAGATTAGAAATCCGGCAGTAAATGCGCGATTTCTAGAACTGAGAGCCGCGCGACATAGCCAACTGGAATGTGGGAACAGCAGTGGGCCATGGGGCCTGGCTGTTATCATTGCCGGCACAGCGGGAGACGGCGCAGCGGCTTATTGGCCAGCGCCAAAGGCAGTTGATTCGTAATCAAAACTACAATTGAATGTTGGCTGCGATAGCTGTAGTTGGTGGAGCTGAAACTACCAGCGCTGCAGATCTATTCAGTATCCCATGGAAACTCTATTGAATGAGTGCGACAACAGTTTTTTCAAGTTTTTGCTGTTGAGGGACTGACTGCATTTTAAAAATATTTGTTTAGCAATTTAAGCAATTTTTAAAAATTAAATTTTTACTGCAAAAACTGTTCTTTGTTGGGGAAAATTAGTTAAAGTCAACATTTATAACGAATATCAACTCTTATCTCAGCTGATAATTGTTTTAAAGTTGCCAAAAATAATATATTGACAATAATGTCGTCAAATTTTCTATTTAATAAAGCCCATCTCATTCATGTTAAAAATATACTTCTTGATTTCATTATAGTGCTAACTTGTGTAACTCTAAAATAAATTTGAGACTGATAGAAGTCCAAACTCTCAAAGCTTTCATTTACCTTTAAAATTTTATCAAAGCTCCTCAACTTCATTATTCATTTAAAGAACTTATTTAATTCAATTTGAATAGTCATTTAAAACAATTTGACTTTAATTTATTTCCCAATAATTTTGCACAGTGAAAACCTGCTCGAAACTAAGCGAATCATTTCAGACGTTTTTAAAAAATGCATAAAAAGAAACTTCTACCTTAACTTGTGAATTATTCGCAATGCAAGGCTGCTCGAGGAGCAAGGAAATCATTTTCTTCAAGGAGTGCCCAACAATTGTCGCCATTTCTCTCCGCATTTCTCGCTGCCTTTCTCTAGCTGCAGCAGAACTTTAGAAATTTGCATATGCTGCCTGTCGTCGGGGGGATTGGGGCGGGGCTTGGCGGGGCTAGAGAAATGGCAAAAAGTTCTTTTGCCATTTTTCTTTGTTTTGCTCCACTTGTCTAGCTGGCTGCATTGTTGTTTGCCTGTTTGGCTGGCAACTGTCGGCATTGCCATTTGCAACTAAGAAGTAAATAGAAATACGAGCCGAGAGTTGAGCCATGGCCAGGAGTAAAGGCAGCCAGTCCAGTCCAGTCCAGCCAGGTCCAGGCAGTTCACGCAATCCGAGCTCCAGCTAGAGCTAGAGCATCTCTGCAATTCCCAGACTCATTTCTTTAATTTTCTAAACGATTTTCAATTTATGTGCCGCTGTTTTGGCTCGACGCAGTCGAGATCTTCAATTATACCAGAGTTTGGTTGGGTTCCAGGTAAGGCAGGCGGCTGGCAACGTGGCCTCCGCGTCCCTGGGGCATTGCTTGTTAGTCGCGTACACCCGTTCCGAGGCTGCGAAATTGCAATAATGTTAATTTTTTGCAACTATTTGCCATGCCCCATGCCCCAAGCCCCATTCCCCTTACATTTCGCCCTGCTGCTGCCCCAAACCATTCTTGTCCGCGTTCCTCTTCAGCAACAGTCACCGAAAAGGGTTTAATTTCATTTCATTCCATTGCCCCAAGTACGTGTAAGTGTGTGTTTATGCTTAGCAGCTGCTGAGGGGGGCCAGACGTGGCGAGTAGAAGCTGCAGATGGAGCTGCTGTTGCCGCTGCCATTGGCTTTGCCTTTGCTGCTGCTGATGCCGTTGCCATTGCCGTTGCCGTTGTCGTTGCCTGTTATCTGCAAAACTCCATTAGAAAGGCAACGCGGCGGCACGCAGGAAGCAAATGGCAATGGCGCGCTCCAGCTCCCAGCGTCGAGCTGCGAGCTTCCAGCTACGAACTGCCAGCTTCAACTCCATCGCAAGCTAACGAACGGAGGCACATACAAAAGGCCGCGGCAGACGCCGAGGCCGAGACCGAGACCGACGCCGACGCCGAGGCAGGCGCAAAAAACGACGACGCTTAACGACTTTAAAGAAAAATTAAAAACATCCCAAAAGGAATACATCTTCGCCCTGCCGCATCCATCGACATGGAGCGAAACTGGAACCTGAGACCCGGGCTCCGGCTCTGGCTCTTTGCTCTTTGCTGTTTCTGCTGCTGCGGCAGCCGTTGCATGTTGCCCATCCAACCATCCGTCCATCCGTCCGTCCGTCTGTCCGCACAACATTGTTAGTGGCTCTCGAATTTATTTTAACGAACTAGTTTGGTCACTTCATACAACATTTTGTTTTTTCTCTCTTTTTTTTTTTGCTGCCTTCTTCCAGGCAAGACTTTTTTCTTTTGCTTTTTCTGCTCTGTGCTCGACTGCATTTGCTGCGGGTTATAAAATATATTCGCCTTATATAAATAAATAAATTGGTAAATGGCGTTTCATTTGGAGCTGGCATCTCATGTGTGCCTGTCTCTCGTCCTCGTTGTCGCTGTCGCTGTCGCTGGCTTCGATGTTGATGCGATGATAAATGCGGCAAAAACCTGTCGCAGCTCGTCGACTAGTCGCAAATTGAATTTATTTGCGGGCATTTGGCCAGGCCAGAATGGAGATGGAGACCAGCAAATACAAATGCAGAACCAGTTGAGTTTTTAATGGCTTACAACGCAGTTTCTCTGATTGCCAACTATGTCGAGTGGCTTAGAAGATCTGGGGACAACTTTGATATTAAACGGTAAACAGAAGTAGATTAAGAAAGATTTTCTATACCAATAAGGAATGGAAAATAATTTTAAAGTAATTTGCTTTTGCGTGTGAGGGAATCAAATATGCTCTTGGAATGTGTGATTGAAGTAAATGAATTTTTAAATGAGTCAAGTAAGATTTAGAGTTCGGCCATTGCCTTAATATTAAATTGAATTGGACTCACGCTTTAGCACTTCACTTAAGCACTCTGGGATCTAACTGCTTTGGCATTTAATGCACTTAGCCGGGGCTGCTTATATCATTAATCCTTGATTAGCCATATCTGCAATACTGACGTCATTATGCCGCCAAGTGAGTCGCTTGCTGAAAACGACTTTACTCATCGTATTATGCGCTATATATACATATATATATTATATAGAAGGACGGCATGCAGAACGCACCCAAACATGAGATAAACGAAACGGAACCACTTTTCGCAGCTGGCGCGCCCTTTTTATTTTGCTTTTTAGACATTTAGATACATATATATAAAATATCTTTTTTTTTTTTTTTGGTGGCGCATTATGAGGAACAGCAACAAAAGAAAAGAAATCGCAGAGCAAAATGCTTAACGAGCACGAAGCACTTGCAAAAAACGAACAGCAAAGAATTATTTACTTCAAATTCCGAGTGCAACATAGAATTCGTGCAGCGGCAACATGTTAACCGAAAAGCGCAGCAGCAGCAGCAGCAGCCGCAGCAGCAGCCGGGACTGTGCTGCATATAGGAAAAGAGCTAAAATGCCGATAAAAGCAACGATGGCAGTTCAGCTTCGTTTGGCTGCCCAGGCGGCCATGTTGCTGATTGCCATTGCAGCCAGCAAGCAGCAACAGCAAGCAGCAACAGCAACCAGTAACAGCGACAACAGCAACTCATTGCGAATGCAACAACTGCGCGCCTTTCTCAAGACTTGGACAACGTTTGGGGCAGCATCATTACTTCCATTCAAGCTGTTTGGCTTGGCGTGTACATAAAAAAAAAAATGCTGCACGCTGTTGCCGTTGCCGTTGCTGCCACAACCATTTTGGACATTGGTTGCATGTGGCTGCTGCTGCTGCTGCTGCAGCAGCTTTCAGCGAGCCACTGCCAAATAAAGCAAACGCATTGCAAATTCCTCGTTGGCCGCTGTTGTTGACTTTTTTGCAGCGTTTTTAATGATTTAAAATTCCATTTTAAGAATTTTATACTTAATGATGTGTTTTGCGTTGTATACCATCGTTTGTGTGTGCCCCTCTCTCTCTCTCTCTCTGCCCCCTCGCTGCCTGCGTCCTTTGCAGTGTGTCCTGCCAGTGGCGACGTCGTCTTTGCTTTTGATCTAAACGCTGCGTGCTTTTTGTAAATTGCTTTTCGTTGTCGTCCCGGAACGGAGACGGAGACGGGGCCTGGGCCGACTCTTACCTTTTGTGGAAGCCGCGTGAAATGTGTGCGACTTGTTCCTTTTTTGCTCTGCTGCGGCGGCGGCGGCGGCTGGACGTCGCAGTTTTTGCTTCTTTAGTTTTGTTTTATTTTGCACAAATTAAATGGGACCAAGTGCAATGCAATTGTCGTCTGCGGGGCATGAAATCGCTGCAACCAAAATATTTGCCACACACACACACATACACACACACGTGGAAGAGATTTATGATCGTCCCAGCAACTGGCCGTAAATCAACGCAAAATGCCCAGCAACTGCCACTGCCACTGCAACTGCGGCAACTGCAAATTGCAACAGTTTCTAAATTTTCATATTCCATTGACGCATGCAAATTTCACGCCCACCGCCCGCAGCGTTGCCCTAAAAAAAGGACAATGGGCAAATACCTGTGCCGTGCCAAATTTCCGAGTTTCCCGCCAAGTGCGTGCGGCAATATGAATTTTCATAATTTTTGCACCGCTTGCGGTTTTTGCCTGGCACAGTCGCAGCTCGACCTGTCATAAAGCAGCTGCAGTGCGAATTTTTCACCTTATTTTCTGTATGTTTTCAGTTTTCTTTTCTTTCTTTTTTTTTTGTTGATACATTTTCATAACAATTGTCGTAACGTTCGAGTTTTTTGTTAGCCCAGTTTTTTGTTTTTATCTCTGGGTCTTTCGTGCTGTTTAGAAAGTGCGTTACATGCCCCGAAATTGAGGCCCAGAGCGTCTGATTTATGGCCCAGCGGCAATTTTGTCCATTTAGAAAGTTGGCGGCACAATTTGGTGGAAAAAGAGCTGACATCAGTTGCGGCAATGTGGCCCAGAGCAGCGGGACGAGAGTCTCAGAGAAGTGCCAGAAAAAAGCTGGTGAAATATATTGAAAATGAGACAAATAAAGAAAAATAAAATATTACTTAAATAATACAACAATTAAATATATATATACAAATATATTTTTGTATAATTGAAATCAAACAAATAAAAAATTGAGTTAAAATAAATATTTATTAAATGAAATGTATATAAAATAAATAAAACAGAATAAATAGTAAATTATTAGGATATGAAACTATTGCTCTGAAAACGACATAGATAGGTATGATGAGTTATATTAAATGAAATCAAAAAGTTTCACCTTTGCACTCGCTGCGTCATCTTTAAGCTGCAGCTTCATTTTATGGTCCGGGTCATCTTAACTCTCGCGCTGACCTCTATGGTAATTGCGAAAGGCTCTGAAGTTCATTTCGTGTCGCCTGTTGGCGCTGGCATAAAAATTCAATTATCACTTAATAACAGCAGCAAATGAAAATTGCGTGCGGTGCGCAGTTGCAACTGTTGTTGCTGCTGCTGTTGTTGTCATTGCAGTTGGCATAACGCATGTAAATGGCCAGTGGACAACGTGCAACTGCGCATCCTGCAACCGTGCAACCAGCCACCTGCCACCTGCAACCGTGCCACAATCAGCGTGAGAACATTTGCACTTTGCGTTATTAACAAAAGGTCGTTAAAGCATTTTAAGTTACTTTATGCGACGTATTTTAATTATTTCATTTTCCTCAATTATTCCACAAGTTTATGGAGCACAGCCAAGCTGGGCGTGCAATTAAAAATCACGCCATAAACATCGTATAATAAGAGTTAAACAAGAATCTATAATTACTGTCGAAATGCATGTTTTAGTTGATTGCATTTGAAATTGAATCGAGTTGATTTACATACATATACATATAATATATAAGCTTAGTAAAGAATTGAAAATACTTTTAAACCTAATTAAAAACTTCTCTAAAATAATATTTATTAAATTAAATTAAATTTCACTTTCAACTAAATATATCTCTTTCTCTTATCTTTCAGGTAAGTGCTGAATTTCATCAAGTGTTAGCTAAAACTCAAGCATTGACAAAGCAAGATAAAGCCAGCAGATTGTAGTAAGTAAGTAAATAAATAAATAAATAAGCGAAACTTTTAAAGATACCCGTCTCCCAAAAAAAAAGTATCCCACTCCAAGTGAGAAGAAAAATCCATTTTCCAGATTAGCTGCAAATGCGAAACAGAAATTGGAAAATTACTCATGCGTGTGCTACAGTGCCTTCTGCCAATATGGGCACACATGCGAGCTTACTTCTGCCTTGGAAAAAAATAGACATTTTTTTGCTGCCTGCCCACAAGTGGGGGCGGGGCCCGAAAGCAACTGCAAACTCAACGCCCTCATTTAAATTTATTTGCGCAAATTTACTTTCCCATAGCATAAAATCAAATCCAATCAATAAGCATCTTAAATAAATTCATGGCGCCCGCACACACCCTCACGGAACAGCGCCCGACCTCCTCCTTCGCCCCTCTGCCAAGCCACTCAGCTACCTCATTTTTTGCAATGCTAAATAAATTTATTTGCTAATGTAGTTTTTTTCTGGTCTCTCTCTCGCTCGCTCTCTCTTGGCCACATGTCGGGGCGCTGCAGCAGAGCAGAGCGAACGAGGGGAGGGCGGGGCAAAGGGAAGCCGAAAGGGAAATAACGAAACTTGGTACTTGTTAGTTTTATCTGCATATCATTGAGATAAATTTGGTGGCGATCAAATGCCGTGTCTGCTATCTGTAGCTCTCTGACTGTCTGCCAATGCTACGGCTACGGCTGCGGCCTGGGCGTGGAAAAAAATCGAAGTTGCCCGAGCGGGCGGGGGGCTTGGCTGGCAAAAAAAAAAGTCTGCAGAAAAGCCGCTGATTTGCATACGAAAGTAATTTGATGTCTTGTGAGCCACATACATTCGAGCACACACACACACGCGCACAGTTACTCACAAAAGTAAGCCGCCATAACGACACGTCACAAGCTACATTTCCCGAGCTACTGATAAGCGACTCGCGAGCAAGCGAGCAGCGATAAAGAAAGGCTCTAGAATGGTTTTCCAATTAATATATTGAATCGGGTAAGAGGGCTTACGTTCGTATATGGATATGTATGTATTGTATATGGTATATTGGGAAATTAACTTAAGAAGATCAAGTTCGAAAGGAGCAAATGTCGAAGAGGTATGAAAATTATTAATAAAATAGGAATAAATATAGGGAAATTATATTTTGATTTGGTTTCATTCAATTCTACTTTATTTAAACAATTTCTTAAGTGACTCTTGACTCTAAATATTTGTTAATCAGACTTATTTATATTCATTTCTATTAGACTAATCTGAATTTGCAAGTCTTCAATATTAACTCACCCATTGGCAAACGTTATGCTGAGTTAGGAGTAGTTGCTTCTCGTAAATCGTTTTCAATATGATTTGAAGAATTTTCAATTAAAGGCCTGGCCGTTGTGCCACCCTTATAGGGGCTAGTTCGAGGGCGGTTTGTGGAGGCCATGATGCTCGCGACCAACTGCAAAATGGCCGTTCAGCGAGTAAATTGAAAATTTTCCAAAATTTCCACAGCCATTGTTGATGGGCGGGCGGCAGCGCAGCGCTGTGCCTGTGCCTGTGCTCCCACATAGTTTAATAGTTGTTTGGTCAGTGCATATGTAGATTTTCAGCTGACCTGACAATTTGCCCAGAATGGGGCAGAATGCCCGGCCCCCAAGGCGGGTTGGGCGTCAGCGATTTATGGTGCTACGAAATTCCTGGCACTTAATTGTCTGCGTATAATGAATGAATAAATGCGTTTTCCTGCGTGTGCACATACATATCCAGCATACTGTGCATACACATACATACTACAGCTGTAAGCAGATTTGTCGAGCCGTTGCAGCTACTGCTCGCTAGGGGGCGCCCATGAGCAGTCATTAACTTACGATTATTATTAGTTTTTATTGCGCTTTTCATTGTTGATTTTCAATTTTTAATTGAATTTTAATGGAATTCATGGGCCGTGCACTTCCAACATTTTTTCCTCGTGAATATTTTGATTTAATTGCGCGCTCGTTTGGAGTTAATCAAAGGCGAGTCTGATTATTTTCGCTAAATTAAATTTTAATCATAATTTTAATGGCTCCGCGCGTTTATTGCCATTTTGCGGCCATCCTTATGCATATATGTACATATTTATTTTATATATAAATATATTTATGTGTGTGTGTGTGTGTGCGTGTATTTGGCAACACATGCAACACTTTTGCGCGCCGTTTAATTAGTTTACACTGCGCTACAAGCCATTTTTGGCTTTGCCTTTTTTTCTGCTTTTGTTTTCACGTGGCTCCCTCCGCTCCCTCTGCTCCATGCCGACAAACGTTTTATTTCGTTATCTTTTTGCCGCAGGCAGCTGCAAATGCCACGCAAATTAAACATGCTACCTTTTTTATTTTGCTGCCTCGTCCCTTTGGGCTGCCCCTTTTTTCCACCTTTGTCGGTTGACAAACTGCGCTCAGCTCTCGCATTGCTCTTACGTTTCGGGCCCTCCGGTTGGGCTGAAATGGTCGTTGGGCCATTTGGTTGTTGGCCATCCGGTTATTAAACACCCACTTATTAGCTGCTTTTATTTACATATTCATGCGGCACACTCCCAGCTTAATTGGCAGCCTTGCCACAGCCTGAATGCTCGTCCGCTCGCCTGCCTGCCTGCCCGCCTGCCAGAGCCAGCCCGCTTACCATTTTAGTTATGTGGCCGGCGTAAATTTGGTCTCCTTGCAACCTGCGAAGCAACAGCAAAAGTCTGCTAATCGCATCATAAATATTCAGCGTGCTTTTGCTTTGCTCTTTGATTCGAGTTTTCACACCCTCCGGCAATTCGGGCGTTTAACATATTTTATGACAGCGCAGGCCTCGAGTGAGAAAAGTGTTGCATACGCCGCGGCGCACGCATGCGGCACAGTCGAAGCCAAAGGATTGGGCCCAAGCAATTGGATATGGGCTGAGCACCGAGCAGCACATAGTATATGGTAGGCAGGCATAAATAATTTCACAGCAGCCTGTAAATTATATTCGAGAAAAGTTTGTTGAACTTGTTCTCATTTCACACTGGGTACATACGGCTGTGTGTGCGTGTGTGTATGTGTGTGTGTGTATCTCGCTTGCCTTTCACTGCGGCCGCTGCTCGAAAATTAATTGCTTAATTAGTTACGGGCAAACACTTTGAAATATGGCCGCGACGCTCGACTTTGCTTCAATTCAGTTTTTATTTTATTTTGGTTTTATTTTTTTCTCAGCTGCGTTCTCGTCTCGACTTTCAACTGGTCATAATTGCTCTATTAAATGGGCTTACTTTCGAAATGCCTTTTGTTTTTTATTGTGGATGCGACATGGGGCTGCAACCGCTTGTGCTAATGGCCAGTTAGCTGTCTAGGGCTAGCCCTAGGGGTTAGGCGGCGGCTGCATTGAGTTATACGACTTTCGGCTTTGCCATTAGGCATGCAATATTTTTATATACTAACACGCGAACGCTTGCAGATACCCAGATACAGAGCACAAATACAGATCCAAATACAGCTACAGCTACAGATACAGATACTTATGGGCATTGCAACAAAAACATGTTTTATGTCGTCCTTAATGACCCCCGAGTCGACTCGACTCGACTCGAGTCGCCGTCCTCGCCTCCGCCTCCGCCTTCGCTTCGTCGTCTCACTTAATCGCTTTGAATTGCAAAAGCAAATAATGTGCAAAAAAGCATAAGGATAAAGGATAAAAGGATAAACCATAGCGTCGCCAGCAGCGGCGGTTCCTTGCTGCCTTATGGCATCTTTGTCGGCTCGCCACGCCCGCCACACCCACATCCAATAGCCCACCGCCCCCGTCCCCGTCCCAGCAGACCCTTTGGCTAGCCCTGCGGCGGCCACTGCAGAATGACGCCATTATTTTGACAAATTTTTTGGCAATGCTCTTTGCCGTTGCTGTTGTTGCTGCTGCCGCTGGTTCTGCTGCTGCTGTTGCTTGGCTAAAAGCTCGACTGCTGTCAGCTTTTGTTGGTTTTTAAATTGCATGCAATAATTCAATTTTATATTTCCGCATGAAAAAAAAAAAAAAAACAGCGCAAATCTTTATCATTTTTATTGGTCCAAGATATTTCTTGAGCAACTTTTTGTCAACAGTACAGAGCTCTCTGTATACATTTTTGTTCTTGGCACAGATCAACATGACTGGCTTTCTAAGTAAAGTGCAATATTTCATAGATATGAATGAAATTGAGTGTTCAGTAAAGTTGTTATGAGTTCTACTATATATTTCATACAAAGCATGAAATTCATTTAATATATGGAGTCTCTTTGCTGTAATTCGCTGAATGTATTTTCATTGTTTTATTGGGTTTATTTAATAGTATCAGCTTGGTATTCATATATTTGAATAATCTATTTAATTCAAAAATGATTCAACTCATTTTTAAGCTTGTAACATTAAATGGCTGATGCAAATCCTTTATTAGCATTATAATCAGCTCTTTAATTTCCCCGCCCAGCCGCTCCTTTTTTGGCTTTTCGTTTTTTCGGGCAGCATATGCTGTTGTGAAAATGTATGCAAATTACTTAATAAAACGTTGACAACAACAAAACTAAATACAATTTCAATAGACCAATATCAACAGTGCCTCCCTGACCAGCTCGGTCAGCGCTCGCCAAGGGGCGTTTTTTCCGGCTGGCCATTTATGGTGTTTTCAGGGCGGCAACCCCCGGTGCTGGCCAGGCCACCCCTTTGGTGAGTGGTGCAGCCCCCGTGGTGTCGGTGGTTAAATCACTTGGCTGACACAGTTTTTCGGGCGGCAAATGCGAGGCGAAGTGAAATGATGAACCTGTCCTGGGGGGGTTGAGGGCCGGCCTTACATGTTGGCATTCTCGTTGGGTGACAGCACATAAATATCGCATTAACCTGACACGTGAGAAGTTTAAGGCATAAATAAGAGCAGCAGCTACTCCTGTTGCAACCCTCGCGTTCGAGACGCTCACGTGCCACGCGAGGCAGCAACTGCTCCAGCTCCAGCTCCAGCTACACCTCCTGCGCACAGCGCTCTGTTTGGCTTCTGTGCCGATTTCAGCCGAAAGATAAATAATAAAGCGCTTCCCAGACGCAGTCATATTTGCGGTGCGCCGCGCGCCGCGCCCCTCGCCCATTTCCCCTGTGACCGCCTGACTTCTTCGCATTTTCGCAATAAAATCGTAATAAAACACATTGGTCACGTAATTTCGTTTGTCTGTGGGATTTTATTGCCATTTTTTCGTGCAATTTTAAATTGTTATAAATGTGACGGCAGCCCACAGAAGCCGTGTGTTTACGCTCGGCTCCATTCGCCTGCCCCCCACCCGGCCTAGCCTCCCAGCCTTTGCGCACTCATGTATTTATGATGTGGAAAATATCTTGAAAACTGCAGTCGGGCAAAATCGATGATATTTGCTGTCGCAGAGGGGGCAGCTGAGCAATGTCCTTGTTCATAAGAGACTGCTTTTCTAGCTCGCACTGCGAGCCACAGCGAGCCAAATGAACAGCCGCATGCGACGCACGCCCCCTTATTTGCCTGCTGGAGCGAGCAAATGGCCAAAACTTTCACTGCCAACACCGCATGGACGACAATTAAGCAACAAAACTTTGATAAATTGCTTCCTTGCTGGCATTTTATGAGTTCTGTGGCCCCCAGTCCACAGCCGGAGGGCGCTTCGAGAGCTTCTTTACACTAATTAAGGGGCTCATGGTTTCCTGCAAATATTTGTTATCTACTTTGTGGCGCTGCCAGCAGCCGTTGCCAACCAGTAGACCAAAATCCAATAGCAAACAAGCAGCAGCAGCAGCAGGAGAGGCAGGAGAAGCAACCACAACAACAACAACAAGGAGAAGGCAGCCATGTGGCGCCACAGAACGATGTTTGCCTCATTGGGCAGGTTCAGTTATAAAGTGCAGATTGTTGAAATAGTTTAGACTTGTCGGCCTTCATTGAAAGACTAAAGCTTTTTAGAAATTGTGTATAAATAAAGAGAGTATTTTAAATATTTTCTTTTTTTCTACACATAAAATATATTTTTAAAAATATTTATATATTTTTTTGCTTTCTCAAATGATTTGTTTAACAGTTAGGCAAAACATTTAATATTACGTTTCTTTTTGAAAATCCAGCTAATCCCATTTGTGTTCAGCCTTCCAAGCAGCCCTTCACTATTCACCCAAAAAAATAAGAAACTTTAAGCGTTTCAGAGCAATCCATCATTTATAATCAATAGTTGGCGGAGCTGGCCGTATTGTCTATATTGATTAAATGCACTTCAGGGAAAATAAATTGTTGGCTTGGCATAGAAGAGGAGGAGGAGCAGGAGCAGGAGGGTGGACGAGGGGGTGGCCATTGTTATGGTTATGGATAAAGCGCAATCTTCAGCAAATTATAGCAATTTTTATGCTTATAGAAAAGCGCATTGCATTCAAGTCGCAATTTGCTCCACTCGCTAACCCTAAAGGGTAAAGACGCAATTACTTTTATTATTCAGCCGGACAAACAGCGGACCGCAACGGACGGCGTCTCGGCCAAAGCTTCACCTTCACATTCACCCCAAAGGCAGCAGCAGCAGCAGCAGCAGCAGGCGCAGGAGCAGGAACATCGGCAGCTGTGTCGAGTGCAGGCGCAGGTCAATTCCTTTGAGCTCCGACTGATTGATGACTGTCTAGGCAATTTTATATACGACTTTATATACATATATATATATATGCTTCGTGGCGTTTTTCGTAAAGTATAGTCTGATATTATTATAATGCAAAATGTATTATTACACGTAAATGGCAGCCAGGAATTTTTCAGCAACTTTTTCCGTGGGCGTTGCGGCTGCATGCAGCTTGTACCTGTCTCCCCCCTCTCTCCTCGCCCCTTTGCGCCTACCGCCGTCTTATACTCGCTCTTATACTTGGCCATAAATCGCAATGAGTCAACGACTGCAGCAAACTGTCCACAGTTCTTAACTCATTTTGGCTGAACGAGCGATGAACGCACAACGCGCGACGTTTATTGGTTCCGTCTGGCCATTTATTTCACTCCTATGATCCGCTGGCGGAAGCCATTAAAGCCACCACCAACATGCGACGACGACGACGATGATGACTGTAGCACAGTAGGCACTCGGAACCGGCTGCTGCTGCTGCTGCTGCTCTACCTGACTTGAGTCGGGTTTTTAAGATAAGCAAAAACCGGTTTGCTGCGGCTCGCTGCTGCCATGGCAACCATAAACATGGCAAAGAGCAGCAACAACAACAGCAACAGCAACCTAAAGATGCAATGGAAGCAGGCAGTAGGCAAGGGGGGGGGGCACGGGGCAGCGGGCAATACATCAGCTTGGCTCATCCAGTTGCAACAGTTGCAGAGGGAGCCGCTGCCCATTTGGCGACCCATTAGACAATCGCGCACATTTCATCAGGCCAACCACTTTGCACTGCACGTGGCTCACGTCTGCTCGCATCCACCTCCGCGAGCACCACCGGAGAGTCCAGGTTAATCATATGCGCAAGTGCCAAAAGCCCGTCTGATGAACGAGCCCCATTCGCATTCGCCGTTTGCTGCTGATGTTGTCGAACCTGTGTCTACCTCAGCCAGCTTCTTCGTGTGTGGCCAGCAGTTTCTATGCGATCGCCGTTGGCTCCGTCGCCGAGCGGGCTCCGGCCCATCGCGGCGATCGCAGTGGCGGGCCCGGTCATTAGTTTAATTGCGCTGTTTATGAAGCGTTTTCATTGACTGCTGCCCAACAAGTGTCTGCAGCTGGTTCTGCGTGCCTCCACTGCCTGATTATCATTTAACAATTTTGTTGCTGTTGCTGTTTGCTGTTTGTTGTTTGCTGTTTGCTGTTTGCATTTTGCATGCGAGGCGCTCATTTGGCCGCGCTGTGTGTTGTTAGTTTTAAATTAAATTAAATTTAACGTCAGCTAATAGAAAACTTCATTTATGCCGCTCGCTTGCATGCAAGCTGTGGCAATGTGCAGCGCCTCCAGCATGTTGCAAGAATAACTAGAAATAACTATATTTAACTAAGTCAGATAAAAAGATTATACGAAAAAAAACGGTTGGCTTAAATCGCAAATCATAATCTCGACCAACAACTTTCGACAAACTTATCTCAGCCATTAACACACAGATCGTAGAGAGAGATTTGCTTATAATATTAATCGAATTGAAATGGTCAAAGTAAAATATTTAATATATTTAAACAGAAAGAAATGACATTCCATAATATAATAACAATAAAATTATATATATATTTATATACATATTTTATTTACTATATTTGGTTCAATATTTTATATTTATTTATAAATATTCTAATAATTTTTTAATGTTAAACTCAATTTCCCATTTGATATGTTCTTCAATTTTTCGCCTTTGAAACTTTAAAAGCAGCAAAAAAATTATTTAATTACTTGCGTTCTTCGTAATTATCGTTCTGGTCTAGAACATATTATGCCGCACTTAAAGCGTGACTTAATCTTAATGGAAATCAGCAGCAAATTGCTGGCGATGTTAACAATCAATTTTTATGCTCAATTTCATATACATATATGCTGTTCTTATCGCAACTAAAAAGAATTGAAAAAAAAAAAATGTCACAATAGCAACCACAAAACAAGCTGTGGTAAAATGCTGTTAGAATGCGAAGCGGTGGGGCAAAAGCAACAAAACATTTAGAGGCAAATAATTTCGAAACGTACTTAAAATCAATTTACTTAATAACTGGGCAATTTGAGTGAGCGCTGAGCCCGCTCATTTAGAGCGGCTACTTCTGAGTATGCCGACGCACTCACACACACACACATGCACACACTCTGTGGCTGTGTCTGAGCTTATGAATAAACTAAACATGTTGCATGCCAAGAGTCGAGCCTCTTGCCACAACGTCTCGGCCAGCTCAATTCATTTTGGCATGCGAATAATAATTTCCAGACAAAGCAGAACAATGGCCGCACCACCACCACCATCACCACCAACAGCAACAGCAACAACAACTACAACGAAACTTGTAATAACAACAACTAGTGAACGCGCTTAATAATAGTTGTTCCAACACATACGCGAGCACTAAGCAAGCAGGCCTAGCCGGCGGGTAATCGTTTTACTCACCCGACGAACGTTCAACGGGCAATTTGAAAAGCGCGCAATAACAACAACAAGAACAACGATACCTACAACAACAACAACGATAAGTGCAACACCACCGGCAACAGCAACTGGCCAAAACAAATCAACCTGCTGACCAGTCAGAGTCGGCTCCCACCTCTTGACTCTGGAACGTGTCCCTGGCCATGGGGCATGCAACCACAGCACCACAGCACCACAGCGCCTCAGCCCCCTGCCGCATGCAGTTGCAATCAAGCTGTGGCTGTCTTTCGTCCCGGCACACAAATCGCAGATCAAATTTGCAAAAACAGAATTATTTAATAAATAAAAGCAGTTGTCTGCGTTTAATCAACTCGAGTCTGGACTTACCAACTGCTCGACTCAACGTGTATAAATTGAATTAAATACGCGCCTCACTTACTTGCATTCGCATTCGGCAACTCTTAATGTCTCCTTGGCCAATGTTCGTCTTGTTTATGCGCTTAATCTGCAAATTTATTTGCATGCTCGTCTTGCGTGTGCCCATCTTAGCACGTTCTCAGCCACTATGAGTTGTTGGCCCCTGCCTCTATCCCTAGTTTAGTTGCATCTGCATCGTTGGCCAGCCTGCTGTGCAGGATGCGAACGCCTCCAAAGCACCATTTCGGCCATGTTGCAGCAGTTGAAGCGTAAAATAATTTAGTCAGAGCCCAAGACATTGTTTAACAAGTCAAAGGCAAAGTCATCTAATCTTACACTTGTATATCTAGAGATTTTGCAATATAAACTAGTGTATTATAGTATGAGTATAATGCTGCAAAAGAGAACTGCTAATAGGTAATACTCATATGTATAACTTAGATATTAGAACATTGTTATAAGCACCTCATCTATATAGTGAATTCCATTCGCTAACTTGACTAATTGTCTAATAATGCCAGGAACTTCGCCCAAACAGCAAATTATATAGCCAACTTATTTGTCATTTTAGTTTACTGAATTCGCTAGAACTGTATGTGTGTGTGTGTATCTATGTGTTTTTGACTGTGTGTATCTATGTGTTTTTGACTGGGCTGGTAGTTAGTTTTTGCTGTCCAAGCAGAGCAGTTTTCGGTCAGAGTTTGTTTTGCGGCTATTTTATTGCACACACACTCATATTTATTTATATGTATTTATATATATATATATATATTGTATAATACCCAAACACTAGCATTAATATATATAAATATATGTGTGTGTAAGCCCTTGTTGTTGTTGCCGGCTGACTGCAAAATTTGTGTGCTGAGAGATAAAAGTGCCAGAGCAACTTGTCATAATAAATTTTGGAGCGAGCGCTGCGTCGCCTTTTTGCCATTTTATTTATGCGCTTTTCATAAAACACAATAGCTTTTGTTTAATAACAGTAAAATTTATTTTGCAGCAACAATTATTTTTTCGCCTTAATGAAGCGCCCGCAGACAAATTTCATGCACTTCGATTTTTTTCAGCCTTGGCTTCTGGTTTTTCGTTGTTTATTTTGCAATCATTTTGCAATTATGAATTTCCATAAATTTATTTTTAATTTTAATAATCTGTTAACAATGCAATTGTGTTTGCCCGGCCGACTGATCAAATCGATTTCGAACACTACGGCATACGCAGTCCAATAATGTTTATCAGTTCCGACACACACTCACACACACACACACACACACACACATACATGCATGCAAATAAAGTGCAACAGTGTTTAGAGCTTGCTTTGCCAGTCGGGCAGCGGAGGGGGCGGGCATGAAAACAATGTGCAGCATTCGAATGATTAAAACAGCTCCAAAATGCTGCAGCCACAGACCAAGCTCAACTCATACACACACATACACACACACACACACACATGCACAATAACAACAACAGCAACAACTGACCAACAACTGTGTGCGCCACGTTAATCTTTGAAAATCCGAGTGCTGTATGCGGTATTATGCGAAAATTTATCTGATTTAACACCTAATATACAATAACTTAATATGCAGTGTGTTCCAAACGCTTGCACGAGCCTGCAGTCATCCAGCAGCCACAGCCCCGCCGCTCTGCCAATGTGGCCCCAACAGCATTTGGTCAGAGCTGCGCTAGGCCAGGCCAACAGGCAGGCAGCGCACAGTGGTGCACATCTAGACAAATATGGATAGAATTGGTTGAAATAAAATTAACTTAAAGTGAGGTTTTAGATTTCAATGTATTTCCAGCTGATTAAATTATTTTATTTAATTAAGATATATAGATATAAATATATATTTAATTATAAATATAAACATAATTATTCTTCTTAAATATTTTAAATTTACGTGAACACCACACTCAAACCACTGTGATGTGGCTGAGTGCTATTGGGACTAACAGCAGCGACGGCAACAACAACAGCAATATCAAACTGCAATGTTCAGCGTTCCAAAAAAGCTTCAACAACTGCGACTGGCCGCTCACTTCACCCCCTCTCATTCTCCATCCCTCTCTCTTTCTCTTTCTCTTTTGAGTTCTCTTTCTCTCGCACGTTTAGGCACGTTTACAATGTCCATAGCCATGTGAGTCGCTCCTCGACTGCGTTCGAATGCTGCGCCTGGTATGCGGCGTTTGGAAAATGTGAATATGAACTGCATAAATCTTCCAGAGGCAACGGCGGCAGTCTTTGCCTGTGCCGCGTGCTCTTCGTCCCGCCGCTGGCTTTACGGCTTTTCGGCTTCGGCCTCGCAGAAATACCAAAAAAAAAGGAATAGCAGGCGGCTTGCCTGGCGCTGGTGCGAGCCAGTCCTAGTGCGGCCGCTGCAGATATATGGGCATAGGTACTCGTAGTTGGAGCGCAAATGCGAATAGAATGTGGCGGCATCAAAGTTCAGCTCACTTACTCACCCGGCGTTGATGGCCATGCCCAGGGAGCAGCGCAGTGGGGGGAGGGGAGGGGAGGTAGAAGGGGCACTGCACTTTGCGCCCGCCGCTTAGCTCACTGCAGCACCATGCGTCAGCGGGGGCCTATGGGGCTATGGTCTGTTCTGGCTTGGCTTTACTTTTTCCTTCTTTTTTCATTTCGGGCCTAACACTCATAACTCTGATATTATTATGCATTCATATCGCCATTTTAATCACACACATGCAACTGAGCATGTGTCCAGTGATGTGGGGATTATGGGAATTGCAATCGACTGTAAAGGCAACTAACGGCATAGCAGAGAGAGTGGAGAGAGGAGAGGGGAGAGGGCAGAGAGGAGAGAGAGAGAGTAGGTGTGTAGTTATGAAGGCGCAACAGTTGTTGCAGCGGATCATCACAAGCTGATGATGTGAATGCGTTAGGTTCTGAAACTCACCAGATATATAAATGAATAAAGTAGATAAAAGTATAAAAGTATAAAAAATATATATAATATATATTATATATAAATATAAATATCTTAAATAGTTCATATTCTTGAAATCTTTTGAAAAATATGTCTCTCCTCCAGTTGTTATAAATAAAATAAATTGTAATAGAAGCCATAGCTTATTAGCTTTTAATTGAATCACTGAGAATGTTCCACAGCAGATGGGACTCGCAACTCTCGAGCACAGCAACAGCGAACTCCAGCAAAATGTCGCAAAATCTATATAATTTGTAGCGCAACAAATTCCAGCTGTGTGCTGCTATATATATATATTCGTATATATATATAGTGTGTATAAAGAAGGCAACACTTTGAGGCCCCCCAATGATTTATTACCCAATTTTACTGCCATGTTTTCTTAATTTCGCATTCGACATTTCCCCTGAACGGGCGCCTCCTTTGCCGTGGCAGCCATGCGTACCAAGATACAACTAGCACACACACACACAAACAGATACACACTCTGAAGCCCCCGACCCACCCCTAGGCAAGGGCGGCCATGTACCGTTAGCTGGCGGGTAGTAGCTCAAAGAAATAAAATAAAACACGCACCAAAGCACATTCATCCCTCGAGAAATATCGCTTATTTGGTCGGTAATAATTCTTGTGCTCTGCCAGGCCAAAAAAACCCACCCACCTTCCAACCCCCCCACACTCTGACTGTGCTCCCCTCTCCCCCTTTCTCTCTCTGTCTCTCTCTCTCTCTCTCTGTCTCTCTCTCTTCTGTGCACGTCTTGACAGTCCAACGAGCAGGCGGGCGTGCGGGTGCTAAAACAAAAGCAACAACAATGAGGCCAGAATAGAATGCCAGCAGCATCTTCAGGCTCTCCGCTTTCCGTTCCTCTGCACCGTAGCCAGCTGCCACGTGCGTGAGCTGCCGGCAAAGGCGTGGAGCTGGAGCTGGAGCCGGAGCCGAGCCTGGCACTGTGGAGCTGGAGCCGGAGCTCGTGAATGCCGCAAGGAGAAAGTTTTGTGCTTGGCCGAAACGCGACTCAAGGTCCAAAAACCAAGACGTTGGCCAAAGGTGAAACTGGCTGAGAATAGGAGCGGCCCAGGCTCGCATTTTTCGCTCGTAGACACTTTTTACGAAATATTTCATCGAAATGTGTCCCTGGTGTAACATTTAATATTAAAGGTGGGCGCCCGCCAAAGGGGCGGTGGGTGGTAAGCAGTGGGCGGTGGGCGGTGGCTTGCGTGAGTCGGGCAATGGGTGGATGGGACGACCACTTATAAATTAGCTTTACTTTTAAGACATTTTGTTGCGAATAAAGCAGCGCCCGGAGAAAGTTCACAAAATGAACCACGGGCAGCGCGACAAAGAAAGCAAAATGAAAGAATGGACTGGAGGACGAAGGGAGTGGGATAGAAGAAGAAGAAAATAAAAGAAAAGAAAATAAAAGAAGAGAAAAGGCAGCTCAATGAAGCGTCGCCGTACCGCTAAAAACTTAAAGCAATAAATCACAAGTTAATTACAGTCGCGTATTAACTCAGTGCACTGCATTGAGAGGGCTCGCCCCGCCCCCTCACATTCCCACAGTCAGCCCGGGTCGCCCCACCGCCCACCCCGCGAGCAAACAAGCTACAAATTTCATAATTATATTTTATGCGATTTATTATTTGTGGCTCGCTGTCATGTCTGTTTGCTGAGAGATAATGCCCAGGCAGGCAGCGTCTTCTGAACCACTTATCTTGTACAGAGTAGTCCCCCTAACCTCCCCCACCGCACTCCTGCTGCTGCTGCCCTATACACTTGCAGCTTACCCCATTGTCGTCATGTGTTGGGCCAATTTAATTGCCGAACTTTCTTTGGGCGACAAATGCGGGCATTTTTAATATGGCGCGCAGCCCGGCCAGAGGGGAACACGGACCCCGCTCGATTTATGTCTGGCAAATTTAATTGCGCGCCTCGATAAGAAGAAATCATATTAATTATGATTATTAATTTTATTGGTTTCATCTGCTGCTTCTGTAAATGTTGTTGTAGCTGCCGACAGCCGAAGATGGCACCATTTTAATAATGGCGGCAACATAAGGCCGGACACTTTACTTGACTTCTTATCATTAATTAACAATAAACACTTTATTCGAACATCTTGTTATTCTTATATATTATTATTATATATTTATCTATAATATGAATAATAAATAATATATAAAAAGCTTGCTAAATGCATGCAAATGAATGTGGTAGAAAGATTGGATTACATATAGCCATAAACAGAAACTGATGAAGATAGAGACTGATAGACAGTCAGATAGAGCGCTTATCTTGATAATAGCACGTACTGCAAAGAGTTTTACAATAATGTCAGTTAACGCTGCAGCTGTTAATGTTTCTAAAGCATGAAAACCTTTGCGTTTTATTTCAATTGATGGATTGAAGCGATTGTAAAGACATATATTAGAATAAGTGTAATGAACAGTGTAACGGGTTTGATTATTGTACATGCATGCATACATGCATACACAAATACTTACATGCATGTATTTAATTATACACATATAAATGCAGACAAACATACAAACAAACATGCATATATAGATACATGCATAAATATATGAACACATACAAGCATGCATATATTCATACAGACACATTTGGCATGCGTACATGCTTGCCTGCATGTACACAATCCACATCGAATCATAGCATTCCCAAATTCTGAGGAATCTTATACTAGTCTACATGATATAGAAGTCTTTCTTTTTAAATATCTCGTTCACATGTAAGGCATGTTTTACGCATGTATTCGTTGTGATAGACATGCTTAAAAAGCATAGACTGCTGTGCACTAGGGTTTTCTTAAAATAACAATTACGAGCATATGCCTCCTGAGGCTTTCGCTACTTATTAAAAATTGTCATTATTATGCTGATCCAAATAATCTCTTGATACACTCGAAATTTAGGGCCGCTAAAGTTTTGTGTTTTCTAACGAGCGTTCATGTACTGGGAGGCATTCTCAGCTGCTCAGACGCGAGCCCTTAGTAATTTGCACTTTATAAATGGCATGCGAAGAATAGGAAAGTTTTCATTGCCCTCCGAAGATTGCGTGTGGCATTTCTTGCATGTTTGTGTAAACAATTTCTGGTTCTTTGCAATGTTGTTTTTGTCGTTGCTGTTCTTATTTTTCCTGAAGTTTTTGTTTGGGTCTTTTTTCTTCTTCTGTTTTTTGCCAAGTCATTTACATATTTCCAAGCATGGCCTGGCCATTCGTCTAAGCGCCCCCGCCATTTATTCATTAATTCCAAGTCGTCCGACATAAATTAGTTAACTTGGACTCGAAATCGGACTGAGTCGCTGCCTCTGTCTGATTCCCATTCCCATTCCCGTTCCCAGTCCCGTTCCCGTTCCGTTTCTCTTTCTCGGTCGCGGCTGGGAAGAATTTTAATGTGGCGGCGCACCAGGGGCTGTCCGCTCAGAACTCCCTCAAGGGAGGGGCGAGAGCATCCAAGGCGAAGTCGTACAGCTCTGGGTGCCCAACGGTACAAGCTCGCAAACTCGGCAAACTCGGCGCGAGGCAGCAGGGGCAGCTACAACTAGCATAAGCTGCGGTTTCTTTTCGCCAGCAAGTGAAGTGCATGTTGAAAAAGCAACAGCAAAGGCAACAACTCTCGAAACCTTGGGCAGGGCAGGCGGAGCTGCCAACTCAAGTAGAAAAATACTCGTACAATGCAATAATACAAAACAAAAAATAAAAAAAATATATATAAAAAAACAGCCTGAAAAAAAAACATTGTAAAATGAAACGACGGGCGTGAGCATGAAAAGCGAGCGAGTGCCGCTTCGTTGGTTGGTTGTTCGTTGTTTGGTTGGGTTGTTGGTGCCACCTTTTTCGCCGTTGCAAAGTTTTCCTCGACTTTTTGTTTTGTTCGCAACAATCTTGAACATTTTTTGGCGCTGTCTTTTTGTGCAGCAGTCGGAGAGAGAGAATGTGGGCCGCAGGCGGCAACACCCAATACAAGTCACATCTGGATTTATGTCATGCCTTTAATTGGCTGCTGTGCCGATGCCGATGCCGATGCCGACTCCAACTCCAACTCCAACTCCACTCCAACCTCAACTCCGACACCCACTTTCGAGCCACACAGCTACAGCCACTACCACAGACCAAGCCCAGGCCGGCAACAACAGTTTCCATTAGCTTCGAAATCGAGTTTTGGGGGCGGACAAAAGACTAAAAAACACAAGTGCCCAAGCAGGATGCCGGCCCGGGCATGTGCCGGGCATCTGCCCGCCTTTGCCAGCAATTAAAAGCAAATTTTTCTGGTCGCCATCTTCGGGCTTTCCAGTCGCAATTAAAAACGAATTTCGCGCAGCTTCATTAGGCGACGCGACCAAATGCGATTTTAAATATTCATATGCCCAACGCGGGATTACGTACAGAATCAATGGCCGGATCTACGGATCTACGGCTCCGCCCGAGATTGATAAACTGGTGGGCACATAAGTAACGGAGTATCGCAGAGCCAGCTGTCGCCGGCTGTTATGCGATTTCAAATTAAATTCAATAAATTTTTTGCATATGCAGAAACTCAGTAAAATATCAACACTTGCAAGGGTTCAAATGTGCGGAGGAGGCTGGCGCGCTGCTGGGGTACGAGGGGCAGCTCCACTTGAGAGTTAACACTGAGGCCGTCGCCCAGTCTGTGGCCCCTTGCAATTTATGCGCTCCAGCGACAACATATGGTCACGTAAATTCATGCGACAATATACGATATGATGTCACACACACACACACACACATGTCTCTCTGGGTGTGTGTGTGCTTTATTTTTTATGCAAAACGTTGTAGGGATTTTTTAATATGTGAAAAGAGTCTTAAAACTCTTGAACTCCATGCACCATAAACTGTCGCAACTCTCGAGCCGCCCCAGACTCCATCTCTGCCTCTGATTTATGACTGACAGCCGCCATTCGCCTTGCCTAATAAGCGTGTCAGGCATTGAACAATAATTTCGGGAGCGAAACGGATTTGGGAGTGCAGACCCAAAAAAGAAGAGAAGACTTAAAATATAGTGGGCATTGAAAAAAGAATAAAATATATACAAAAACTATAGAAAGAGAAATGGAAACTTTTAGACAAGGCAAAAAAATATTTTGCTAACAATATTGAGCAACTATCTGATTCTAATTATATAAAATGTAACTATAAGCTAAAAATATTTACATATATTTAAATCGAGCTACAACAGCTTGTGTCGCTTGCTTACTAAGCAACACAAATTACTGTTGTAGTCTTTAGGATCTTAGAGATCAATATACATTATGTTTGGCCAATAGCGGGCAGCAAAGTTGGCCAGCTTTTGTTTTTGCAGTTGCCAGACTCTTGGCTTCTCCCGGCTGACCCCTTTCCGGGGCAGCTATCGGCTGTAACTTATGGCTGCCCCAGCAGCGTTTGGCAGAGTGTGAAATTGGCAAGCAGCAAAATAAAGAAACTTTGCCTTGTGGCCAGCTAGACAAACAGACAGAGAGAGAGAAAGAGATAGAGCAAGAGGGTGGGGCGGGCGTGGGGCAGTTCATAATTTCGAGCAAGATTTTATAAAATATTAGTTAAACAAAACATAAACCAAAGCGTTGCAGACGTTTCTGCATACGAACGTGAGCTAAATCACCTAAAAGCATGCAACATAATTCAGCAGGCAACACAGCCAGCTTCTTGCCACACACACACACAGACACACACACACACACACACAGGCATACTCATGTGAGTGTCTGTGGAGCAGAGACGAAGACAAAGACTCAGACTGGCGACAGAGCCAGCCCAAGAAGCGACGAAGCTTAACGTTTCCGTTTCCTGCATGCTCAAGCAGCATACGAACACCCACACCACGCCCCGCCGCCCACTTTTAATGGCACTATGAAAAAGGAGGTGTTGGCGGCATGGGTATTGCCTTTTTGGAGTACGTTTTGTTTTGCATGTGCATGAGCTAAGTGAATCTCGAGACTGGAATAGGGACTGCCGCTGGCTGCTGCTCCGGCCCTGGGAGTGGGCAAGACAACAAGGTTGACATTAGCGCGCTCAGCGCACAACGAAACCCAATTAGAAACGAGATATACGACACCAAAGTGAGGCGATGAAACAACATGAAAATGGAGCCAGCCTCGCGCCCCTCCCTCCGAGTGAGCTCAAGGATGCGACCGGGACGCTGCCTGGCCCGAGTGCGCAAAGGCCAACAATGAAGCGTGTAATTACAAGCGTAAACGGCGGCCCAAGACGCAGCAGTGGGTGGATGGATGGTGGGTGGGTGGTTGCCTGGCCCCGTGAAAAATCTCACATACTCACGCGCGCGCGAAAAAGACGACAGCCATTTTTTGAAAAGGGTTGCCACTGAGTTATGGGCCGGGTGGTGCTCGAAGGTGGTGCACACGAGTGAGCGCGTCGCAGCGCATAATTACTTTACAAGTTCATTATAAAGCATCATAAATCTATAAAAGAAAGTGTGGCGGGTGGCGGGTAGCGGGTGTCGGGTGGCGGGGGTCCCACAATGGAGCTCGACTACAATTTTGAACTTTAGCACTTGCTGCTGGCCCATTGTCGGGCGGCTGAATTGCCGCCGCTGCTGCGGCTGGGGCACCACAGCAGAAACAATAGCGAGTAATTCACTTGCGAAAATGTTATTGATTACGAAACACACGAAACACGATGACAAAAGTGCGCAGCCAGCAACAACTGCGTCACTGAGGCCAAAAGTGGAGAGCAACTGCATGAGCTCAGTGGACTACAGTGGGCGAGTTTGTAGTATTTGTGGATTCGAAAAGTGCGGCAATCGATAGAAGAAAATTAAAAAGTGCAAATAGTCCGAAAACCACTTATAATTGAGCTTTGGACTTGCCCTAAAGCAAATATATTTTATGTATTGCAACATTATCAAAATAAAATATATTTCTCTTAAAAACTAATTAAGAATATAATTTTAAATAGTTCTATGCATATAAAAAGATATTACTAACTGAAAAAACTCTATTTAATATTGTTCTTGATCGAAAGAAATTAAATTCAAGGGCTTAACTTTATACCGTTTCTCATACATATCTGTCCCATTGTGCTTTTGACCGTCTGTAGCTGTTTTTGTTGATTTTGCGCAAAAGCAATTTGAGCATAAATCTTCCAAACGACAAACTCGCCTGCACTCACACACACACACACACAGAGAGAGAGAGAGAGAGGAGTCACACACCGAGGAGTCAATGTGGGGAAGGCAAGTTGCGAAAATGGACGAGACAGGAATAGCTACAAGCAGAGGATTGCGAATTGGAATCGGTTGCAGCAATAGGAATATGAACGGCGCAGCCAGCGAAATTAACTGCTAGTTTCACACGTTCTAGCAGCCAGCGAAGGCAAGAGAAGGGAAGGGAAGGGTAGAGGGCAGCAGGCAGCAGGCTAGCCTCGAGTTGAAAAAGTCGCGCAAAGAAGAGGAAAACCTAAAAAAATGTTGCACTAAACTTTCACTTTTGCACAGGGCAACAGCAGAAACAATGAAAATAAAAGCAGAAAAAAGGAGAAATGTTTGGCTTTTGCCAGGGAGCAGCTGCTCTTAGCCTGAAACCAACAGAGCCCCATTCCTCCCCCTCTCTCACATTGCGACTCTCCCACACATTTGGACCATAAGTTTGTCGTTTAGTTTTTGGGTGGCAAATAAAAATAAAACTTCAAGTGCCAATTATGTGTGAAATTCCGACACTTTTAGCTTGTTTACTTTTATGCGCTCTTAATGAAGTTGCAGTCCCCCCCACACTCACACCACTCATCTGTGTAATACGAGCTGAGGTGTGTTCTGAGGTAGTTCACTGCGAACTTTAAGCTAATTATATAGCTCATATGAGATTTGTAGCTAGTTAAGCGTCTCTTTCTGGGCCAAGTGAGGCATCTGATAAGGCGGCGAGGCGTTGTCTTTGCAAATGGCCGCCGCAGCTGGCAACACCACTGAAAAAGCAATTAAAAACGCATTCGATGCGATTCTCTGAAGCGATAAACAAGGCAAACGGCAAAAAAAAGAAGAAGAGAAAAACAACAAGACTGCGACAGCCAAACGGCAGCCTGTTAAGCGAGTGGGCGTGTCAAATCAGTGGGGCGCACTCAAATGCAATTAAAAGATACAGATACGCAGTGGCTTGCGTGCACGCTCAACCCCCCTGCCCCACCCATAAATAATCGCATCTGCCGCTTATCAGGCCGAGCCGCCATTTTGTTGCACAGTGTAATTTATGCTTGACACTTGCGCTGATTTTTATTGGGCAACAGCATTTGAAGAGCCTGCGGAAATGTTGCACATTTCCGTTTCTAGCAGCTCCCATAACTCTCCCAGATAGCCATCGAGAGCTGTCGATTGCGTCAGAGCTGCTGCTGCTGTTGTTGCTGTATTTGTGCGTTTTTAGTTTTTGTCTAATGAAGTCTGAAATTGAAAATGTATCGCTGCCAAAACTGGACACTGGCCACATCAACATCGACATCGATATCATCATCATCATCGTCTTTGCCAGCTTCCCTCGTCTCGACTCCACGCCCCTGCAGCTGCTGGCGATGCTGCCCCACGATATGAAACAGCTTGACATCGTGCCACTTATTTATTTATTTATAATGTCCGACATCGAGTTTGGTCTTTGGATTTGGCGCTTGATTTGCCTGCTGCGGAATAACTTCATTTTATAGTCGCGTCGCTGCTCTCGAAATGCTTTTGCTTGTGCCTCTTCCCAGTCGAGAACTGCTGAGAGTCGCTCGTATTGTAGTATTTGTAGATATATCTCGGAGCGTCCCGCCAGCTGTCGCTTGTCCGTGGAATCGAGCCAAAATAGAGTCGTTGATTATTTAAATGAAGGCACGACAGCAGAAGGCGTTCCACGCACTCACACATGCCCACATCTATCTCTATCTATTGCTTGTTTCAGTATCTTTGTATCTACAAAATCTATGGAAATATGGAAATGGCGTGTTGCGTGCTCAAATTGTGTTTTGTTTTTGGTTTTCGGTTTTTTCTTTCGGTTTCTGTTTCTGTTTCTGTGTCTGTATCTCTTCTATTTTGTATTTCTATTTCTCGTTTTTTGTTGGGGCGTTTCACGGCTCTCATTAATTGAGCTATTAAGATAAGCCCGCAGCGCTTTTTGTTCAGCTTCGACGCTTCGAGGCGTTTTTCAGCAGCCTCGGCCACTGGGTCAGTCGTCATCTGGAGCGTCAGTCAACCAATGATGGAATTATTATACAACCCAACACGATCCAACACAGCCATACAAAAGAAGACATATACTCAAGCAGCGACAATAAATATCTGATGTATTCATTGTCTATTCAAATGCCTTTTTAATTGCCGTAACATGGCGGCCAATTCATTCCGGGTTCGCCTCCAACTTGAAAGTGAAACCAACAACTTAATGGAAATATGTATAACATACGACCTCACGAATGCAGTCATGCTTGACTTTGATAAAGCCCATATTCAATGCAAACTCTAGACAATGTTTGCGCTTGGTCATGGCAAGATTGATTCGAGATGTGCTGAATAATAATCTACACTTTGATTCATGATCATCTGCATTACGATATATTTTGATATGCCTTTTTATGATTGATTTATTTTGTACTTAGTAGAGTCAGCAACCATTTAGAGGTGTGTTATATGTGAATTTTGTGATTTGCTTGCCAAGTTTGCTCTTTCTGTTGCTCTTTTGTTCCTCATTCTCAGTCAGACATTATAAAGAAGTTCATTAAATTGCAGTACCGTAAATGCTTCGATGCATAACTCAAAACTAAATGCAGGGCTGCACTTCTTTGCCTTTGAGCCTCTGCCTCTGATCCACTGATCATTGTGGATCGCTGCTCACTGATCACTCGCCGGCCTGGTCGTGCACAGGAGGCTACCTGTTGCAACGGCAGCTCGGGCAATGAATTATTTTAATGACGAGCAAAGCGTCCGTCTGGCCAAGTGCGTGTCCGCGTGTCCTGCGCATGCGTGAGCACCACTCGCCGCCATGGCACGAAAACCAGTTTCAACTGCAATCAACCCCTTGCCCCATCAGGCGGCCATTGAGCGCTGCGCTTCCAACTTAAAATTGCCAAAAAGAAGAAGGTAAATGGAAAGAATGCGTGAGCTGCAGTTGCCCCAAAAAGAAGCTGAGCCCTAAGCCCGTTCGTTAAGCTGATTTTATCGGCGCGGCAATTTCTCCAGCGAATGAAGCACGAGCAGCTCCGCAGCCCGGCAGGCCCCATCGACAAAGTGAATTTTCGGGGCCACAATTATGCCCAGTTTCAGATAATTTGGAAGGCACTTTAATGCGCTCATATTCGTACGCTTAATCATCTTTGGCACATCATTTCGGGCCCATGAGAACGGGCACAGGCAGCCGAGTAAGCTTCAGCCGGGAGTAAGAAAGAATAAGGAACTGGGCTTGGGCTCTGCTGGCTTTCACGTGCAACTCTCCAGCTCTGCAGCTCTGGCATAAATCGCCAAACTCAAACAAAGTCAATTACCAAAGTGTCAGCAGAGCTCCCCCTAGATATGCAGATAGCTCTGAGCGTGTGTGCGAGTGTGTGTGTGTGAGAGTGTGTGTGTGCAATTAAAAGCTGATTGCCTGCTACTGTTGCTAGGATATGAGTTGGAGAAAAATTGAAATTCCGATTGTTTGGCTGCATATCCGCAAGATGCAGCTGAAAGGTGTCTGTGTGTCTGTGCACACCCCAAACGTGTAGCTCAAAATTTGCTAACCACACACATACATGCACACACACATATATATGCATGCGTGTAGATACAGGCGGCGCAGTGTGACTCGAAGATTGCGTTCGTGTTCGCAATTGCAACTCAATTGCGCATTTGCCACCGCAATCATCAATATTCTGTAGGGAGACATCGGCATAGGCACAGAGCATAATCACGTCTGAGGAAACAGCGGCTGCCCCCGACCACGCAGCCACTCACCCGCTCACCCACTCACCCGCTCCACACGCACTGGGAGTCGCACTCCCTGCGGCCAATTTAATTGACAGATTTAGTGCGACTCGATTGGCAGTGCGGAAAATTAGTTTTCCGTCTCGCAATCAGCTCTCGGCCTGATTTTCTGCGGCTTTTGTGCGTCTCTCTTTAATTGTTTTATCGACACTCCACCAGAGTGTATGTAGACTTATATGTATGCATGTACACCTCATAAGGAAGGTGAGCACACGCCCACGAGCGACACGCACGAAAATAGATTTAATTAAATTGCGAACAAAATGCGTGCGTTGTAGTAATCGGAATGGGCATTGGCAAGGGAGGCCATCACACACTCAATTAATCGATTTTGTATTGATTTTGTATTTGTATTTGTGCGTGTGTGTGTGTGTGTGTGTGCGAGCCTTATGGCAACAAAGGGTTTCTGTCAAACAATTTCCGGTTGAGCAACTTTCGCACAGCTTTTGCGCCTGTCCTTGAGCCCAGCTTGCGAGGAAGCAGAACAGGACTCAGCCTGGACCCGCTCAAGTGAAACAAGCAGCTGTGGAATTCTCGACTAATTTATGTGCTCCGTTCAAATCACACTTTCAATTAAAATACTAAAAATAGTAAATACCTAAAAACTTAAATAGAAATCAAAATTTAGTAAGATTTTAAATATTTGTTCTTAAGAATCTCTGAGTTTGATATGCAGCAAGCAAAGTTTCAAAAATTTTTCAAGTAAACTCAGATCTGATCTCTACCTAATCCAGCTCAACTACGACTGCTCTGCTTACCCCTTTTCCGGCTAAGCGCTTGTAATTCCAGCGAATTAAACTCAAACATTATCAAAGCACTCCCAGCAATGGGTCGCGACGTGTTCCGCGATGGATTCTTCTCAGTTTTTGGGCCAGTGGCGGGCGCGTGCGTGACAATTTTATGTGCCGGCAAAGGCAGGAGCGACGACAAAACAAAACATAAATTAGAGCAGGAGGCGGAGCAGAGCAGAGCAGAGCAGGGAGGAGGCTCGTAGGCAGCGTTTAGGGGAGCCATTGGCATTGGGAGCTGGGAAATCGAATTAGATATAAGTAGTTGCCTGCCCGCCTGTCCGCCCGTACATAACTGTGTATGGCACACACATGCGCACTGCCGGTGCGTGTATCTGTGCCTGCTTCACTACGTGTATCTGTGTCTATGTGTGCCTGTGTCTGTGTGTATATAAATAGTTATAATAGAAGCATAGATCACACGATGCGCCGCATGCAACATGGAGTCACCGTCACCTGGAGATTTATTGGCAACGTCCCGCACAGGGGTGAGACGCGAACACAGAAAGAGAGAGAGAGAGAGAGAGTGAGAGAGAGCGAGAAAGTAGAGTGAGTGAGATGCAGATACTGTGTGTGGCAGTTGGCCAAAGACGTGGGCTCTACTTTTTTGTATCTTTGTTTCTTGCTTTTTGGGCGCTCGGGCTCGGTTCAAAGTTCGCTGCAAAGGCAAACACGTAAACTGTCAAAACTTTAAATCCCGCAGGAATTTAAGTTAAAAAATACAACACGTACTGGGCGCCCGGGCGCTCGGGCGCAGCTGCTACCCAGCAAGCAGCTCGGCTGCCGCGCCCCGCTGCCCGCGCTCAAATGAAAGCCAAAATCAGACAGAACCTTGAAATTGTATCCCAGAGGCAGATAGATATACGATTCTAGTAGACGGCGGCGCAGCCCCAATCCTTCCCGTTTCCCCTCGGCTCCAATGCTTGCACTCGTCTAAATAATCTAAGAAATTTCGCGCCTTGCCATAGAAAGTTTTATTGTCTAGTTGAAGTCCTGCCTCCCTTCCTTCGCCTCGCCTCCCCCTGCCTCTATTCCACATGCCAGCATTTAAATTATGTACTTAGAAATACACAAAAATGCTCCGAAAGTCTACAAAAGAAAATGGCGCGGCGCAGCAGGAGATGTGGCAGCAGCAGCAGCAGAGTAAGAAGAAGAGCGCGGCGGCAAAATGAATTTCGCACTTTTTCGCATAATAAATTTAAAACTTGGCCAGCTCTGAGGAAAAAAGTGAGCCCCGAAAAAATAAGCCAAAGCTGGAAAAAAATATAGAAGCAAAGTTTGGTAAAAAGTTTATTTTTGCATATATATATATATATACATATATATATCTGTATAGTAGGGGCAACATTAGCGGTCGCGGGGCGAAGGGGGCTCTGTGGCAGGCGCGTGACAAATTCCATTTAAAATTGTTGAGCTCAACGCACGTACTGGCAGGAAGCGACTCGGGAGCCGCCTTCTTGCCAGTCGCCTCCTAAATAAAATGAAACTTTTGCTAACCTCAGCGTGATGTATTCCACTGGCACAGGACATGCGCCAGGACTTCAGCCAGCCAGTCAGCCAGCCGAGTCAGTCCTTGCGTGCGAGTGAGCCGGCGAGTGCTAGAGCGAACGAGATGGCGCTAGGCAAAGACCGAAGGGGCTGGCCAAGTGAAGCGCTGAGACTTAAGTTAATCAGCAAACAGGTTTAGTGCTAAATAAATTTATTTATGCGCTTACGGGTTGCCATTTCATTTGTATTTTTGCACTTGGCGGCAACGAGAGGGGAGCTGAGCGACTTGAGAGGGCCGGCGTATAAATGGGAATTTCAAATATGCTGCGAGAAAACTGTGAGAAAAGTGAAACACAAAAGGTATAAAAACATTAAAAGATTAATTGAACAACTTTACTTTTATTTAAGTAAAAAATAATTTAAGAAGACAAGTATTTTCCCGTAATTATTTATTGGGGAATTATGGAAATAAAACAATATTTAATAGTAGCACAATCAAACTCCGAATAAATCAATAATCATGCAACGTGGATTGCCTAATATGCTGTGAAATTGGTTAAATAGCATTTGTATTACCTTAAACTGCAAGTCTCATGACAATAATAAACAGATATTTCACATGCGTAAGTATTATTATGCCATCAATCTGAGGACTTATCTCTTCATCCCATATAGGATAAGTCACAAAGTGCACAAATCTCCATGCAATGTATGTAAATGTTTGTGTTTTGTAGTCGATTTGCGTTGTTTCCAATTAAATAAATGTTTTCATACGACAAAAGAAAAATAAATAAATATGTGCACATATGTATGTGCATATTGTCTGCGCATATAAGTAGATAATTTCTTTGTTGCATGGTGGAAATTTTATTTTCATATCGTTTTTATTGTCTATAAAATGTTCTCGCCATTTATTTAACGTGTGTCTGGGCACACACGCACACACACAGTCACACACACACACACACATAGGTGCACACAAATGAAGACAGCTCAGATACATACATGCTCGCATGCTGGAATACTCGTGCATGGGCCAATGTGAAAGATAAATGCGTTTTCACTTTATGACTTTCGTGTCGGCATAAATTTGTTAATACCTTTAGGCCAAATTTATAACATAATAAATGCTCATAATATTTAACTTAACATTTTGCCAGGCCAAGCCAGGCCGGGCCTGAGCTGGCCCGGACTCAGACCGCCCCAATAAATGCGAAAGTTACTTAACATTGTCCATTGGCAGCGGGTCGCCAGGAGAGTGGAGGCCCTGATAAAATCTCTCCAGCTCTGCTGCTCTGCTGCTCTTCTGATTGTGCATAATGCAGTCGAGAGTGCGAATGTGTGTGTGTGCACATAAAATTGAGTTATTGCACTTGAGGCAAATTAAACTTCATAAATATTTAAAATCAGAGATTAACACGGCAGAATAGCAAAGCCTACGGAGGAAGAGAGAGAGGGAGGGAGACGGAGAGAGGGAGGGAGGGGGCATTCGAGAATTGTTAAAGCGCAAATACATTCCATGTGTTGTTGGCGACTTTTGTGGTTGGCCAATTAAAGCTGCATTACAATGGCATAACTGCAATTTAAGTGGCAGACAACTGAAAGGCTGCCAGTCAGCATATGCCGCATGCCGCATGCAGCGTGCAGCGTGCAGCGTGAGGCATGCAACGAGCAGCTCAACTGACAGCCGCTTGAACGTCGCTTGGCGGCAGCACAGCAGCAAACGTTCAATTTAAAGTAACGATCTCTGCGCCCAAGAAACAGATACAGCAACAGCAACAGCAACTGCAACGAGGCTGCCAACAGGCAACTGCTAAGAGCTAAGAGCTAAAAGAGCTAAGAGCCAACAGCCATTGGCCATAAAAATGAAATGTTTTTTTTTTGTTGCTGTTGCTGTGGTTTGTTTGGGTTTCTTGTTGCCAGCCTACGTCAAAATGTTGCTGATTGTTGCAGAAAAATTTATATTTATGTTTTTGACAACGGCAAAAAACAGCACAACAAGAGAAAAAAAAAAACATCAAAAACAAATGATCTTTGTTGCAAATTTTTGCGAAATGATTTTTCAATTTAATATGGCTGTTGAAATGTTTATAAACGACCCAAATGAGGCAATTGAACCCACGCTCGCTTGAGTTGACTTGGTTTGTCAATGCATCTGAATACTCTGCAACTGGATAGATGAGTTGCTTGAAGCATTCAGCTAAGAGTCTTGCTTTGTCAATGTATTCGAGTATCTAGCATAGACTTTACTATTTGATTGTTATTTGAGCCTTACTAATTTGTCATTTCGATTGTGTTTAACAGGCACAAATGGTCTGAGGAGACGCGGCCGACAGACATACACCCGCTACCAGACGCTCGAGCTGGAGAAGGAGTTCCACACGAATCACTATCTGACCCGCAGACGGAGAATCGAGATGGCGCACGCGCTGTGTTTGACAGAGCGACAAATCAAGATCTGGTTCCAGAACCGACGGATGAAGTTGAAAAAGGAGATCCAGGCGATCAAGGAGCTGAACGAGCAGGAGAAGCAGGCGCAGGCGCAAAAGGCAGCGGCAGCAGCGGCCGCGGCGGCGGCCGTCCAGGGCGGGCACTTAGATCAGAACTAGAACGAATTCAACTTGCTGCATCCCATCCAGTGCAACAATATTGTAACAAACAAACCCTTTACTTAACTTAAATTAATTCAATAATTCAATAATCATATTGATATTGTATTGTATGGTACCGTAAAGCAACTATTTCAAATTGTTTGAAAAGCAACCGAAAATACGTAACGCAGCAAACAGCAACAAAAATTACAAATAAATTTCGTAGACTCTAAGTAAATGAAAAACAAAAACAAAACTAAAACTAAATCTAAAGAATAAAAATTGAATATAAAAGTAGTTGGAGGAATACAAGAATTCTACTTACCTAGATACATACATACGTAAATTTATGCATACGAATACAAAATACAAAATACAAATTTAATTTAAATTCCACAAAGAGTGTTAGAAGTAAACTTAAACCCAAATTTGAAAATTGTTTGCCCGCGTAAGATTTATGTTTAAAACGAGCAACAAATTTATTTTTCAACAATTCTGTTCACACGTTGTTTACGAGCCCCGAGCCCCCCTCCCCCATCCCCAAGTAAAAGGAAAAAATCAAAAACAAAATATTATAATTCCCCTTTGTTGCTTACTGCTATGTTTAAATTATATTACTTTCTTTCGAATAAAAAAGCATTTCGAAAACTTAAATAAATACTCAAAATGTTAAAAGGTAAAATCTAATTCTGTTGATATGAATTTTTGAAGGCGCGTTTTTAAACCAATTGAAATTCAAAACTAAAAAGTAAAAACAAAACTATTGAAAATTTAACTTAAATATAAATAGAATTTGTTAGCAAAGTAAAAGTATATGAAGTAAATATATATAAATATATATATATACATAAAAGAAAGAAAAAAAACATGAATAATAGAAAGGTAAATAAATAACTTAAAATCGAGAGAGTTATTATAATAAAAACAATGTGTATAGTTCGTGCTTAAACTTAATGCAATTTTAGTTAACTTTGTTTAATTTTAAATTAATTTGTTTAGTTTTCGTCTTAGGCTTTTTAAGCGTGCAACAACAACACAAACATAAACACTAACAATAACAACAACAACAAACGTGAAGCTGTTTTCTTTAAGTAATTTTTAAAGTTTTTTTAAACTAAATTAAACCCTATTTTTATTATGTTTAGTTTAATGAAAAGCGTTTATGAGATTATCTGAAAACAACAAAGCAGAAAAACAAAAACTTTGCCCCGGCAAAAGCGAATAAATTATTGGTTTTGAAAAAATCTACAAAAAAATCAAAGAAAAACGAATGAATGAATTGTGTTATTATTTTAGTTGCGACTTTTGTTGTTTCGTTTTGTCTCCACCTAGAATTATAGAGCTTAGAGTTCTTTGATATCGTCGGGTCGTGCTTGTTGCCCCCGTTCATTGTGCATGCGAAATTGCTTTTGATCTCGTTTTCGTTAATTGTTCGTAAGTTGAATAGAGATGCTACCCAAGCCGATAACATACTCGATTATCGATTGTCGATTGTCGATAACCGCGATAACGCAACCGAGCTGTGCTCGAGATATTTTCAGTTCGATTCACTAAAGGGCTAACCAAGCAACCTTCACAAGATGTATACGTAACTAGCGCATAAGGTTCCACAGATAAATATATATACATAAATCTCTATATATACATACATACATATATATTTATATTTATGTATTTTACACGAAAGTCGAGTATAAATGAACAACAATAAGAGAATATTTGCAAAGAGAGAACAGAGAAAAAGAAACAGACGACAGTGCGTAAGAGATAAGTTAAATGTTATAGATTTTAAATGAAACATACGTAAATATATATACAAAGAAGAAGAGGAATAAGCGCGGCATACGTGGCTAAGAGAGAGGTCCAGCACCAACCACCCCTCCCCCAAAAGCTAAAAAATATAAACTAAACTAAACTAAAGAAAGATAAGAAACCCAGATGCTAAAAATACAATACTTAATAAATTAAATGTGAATTGTCGTAGCAACGGATATACGTAAAAGATGGAACGGAGCGCCTCGGCGCCAGAATTTATTTCACTCTACAAACTTACCTACTACTTACTTATGTAATGCACATGTGTGTATGTGTATGTATATGTATTAATAAAACACTACATTACGATTATTGTACATTCTTGTGGCTTTTTACTCAACCCCTCACCAAGGCCTCACCTAACCTAATTGACATTCACAATGTTTTTTCCTAACCCTAGCCTAACTCATGTATAAACGGAGCTAGCACTACCCGAAACGAACATGCAGACAAACAAGCTGAGACAGAAAACTCCTAATGTTTAGTGTCTGAGTAGGGTAATCTAATCGTTTATGCTCGCATACTATGTAATTCTAATTTAACGCCACTCTATGTTAGATCCGTAAGTTGTAAATTATCAATATAAAATATACGTACTTTAAATAAAAGGAACTACAACCAGTGAGAAACAAACAGTGGTAAACAAAATAAAGCAAATAAAAATTTGATTTAAAACTTAAAACGGAAGACTTTTCAAATCGGACACATAGATGGCGCTAGAAGACGGCGCCACCTTGTGCTCAGCTGGCGTAGCATTGCACAGCCTGACAAAAGCTGACTGCTGTCTGTTGAGCGCACGGCTAGTTGCACTGCTGGCCAGAAGATGGCGCCACCAAGCGAGTGCTAGTCACATAGTATTCATTCATCGGCTAACGCCTGCGAGGATATATCGATAGTGAGCATTTACATATATAAATTTGTATATTTACAATTATTTACAAGAATCGGTGTATGCATCTGCCATTGCAGTTGTCATCTATACGTTTTTCTCTATTTCACTTGTTTCCATTTGAGTAAATACATAAATTAAAGTTTTTGCATAATTTTATCAACATTTGTTAGCTGCCTCTATCAGACAAGTTTCTCTTAAGTTCTTAGAGAGCGCCAATCCTCTCTTTAATACTTGAGATTCGTGAGTATCTTCTGCTGAAAACTTGTTTTAGCAATCAACAATCTCAATGCATACTCTGGCCAAGGCAGTGTACACTGAGTCTGTTACTGGAAATATATTTATTGAGGATAAATATTATGAGCACAATTTTATTGGATACATAATACATTTATTTATATATAAATACATATTTATTTGAAATATTATTATAAAATTATATAATAAAATATTTATATAATATACGCATTGATACAAATATACATTACGGATTAGTGTTAGGGTACCTAGACTTCGACGTGCTGCCAATGCTTTCACTCATATCAATTGCTGTTTTAGCATTTTTCAACTCAGTTCAGTTTGTGCTGTCGATCGGCCCAGTGCTTCCTGATAGCGCAATCTTCTTAGCTAAGACTCGGATTAATATATATAGCATCTGGAATATACACATACACGTATATGTAGTATATTTTGGCATATTTAATATGATATTGAAGTACTTAAAGTCATATCTCCTATGCACCTGCGTGACTTTGTTGAGCTTCAGCGCAAGTAAGTATATCACAAAAGAATATTAATCAAACTCAGGCCTAAAATATGTGCACAACACAGATACGAGTGCGTTAATGTGTTGATGCAAAGGTCTGCTTTGTGTTAGTACCTCTGATCAACTGAGTCGAGAGAGTTAAGAGAGAAGAACAGAGAGAGAAGAAGAGAGAGACTAAGAGTATGACAGAGAGAGAGAGAGAGAGAGAGAGAGAGAGAGTGAGTGTTGCTGCACAAGTAAAATAGCTCTCTGTTATTGTTTTTGTTTTTATTTTCTTCTTCGATGACCGGCGTATCTTTAAGATAGATAAGCCTAGCTTAAACACGTTGCAGTCTTGGATAGTCGACTGCTTAATACTTATTCGCAATGCCGACAAAAACTTTTTATTTTTTATGGTATAAATCAGATCAGAAAATTATCAGTTCTCTCAAGTCGATTCGTAAAAAATGCATACCATACATTTAATTGAATTAATTAATTCAAGCCGATTTAGCTAAAATATATAATATAATAATAATAATAAATATTTTTGAAAATATTATAATAAATACTACGTCTTTCTCACGCGTAAAAGGACCAGCGCTTGGAGCCTGCGGTGCCATCCAGTTCGAGTGTGACAATGGCAGCTGCATTTCGAAATTCGAGGTGTGCGACGGCGCCAAGAACTGTCCCGATGGCTCAGACGAGACGGGCCTGTCCTGCGTGTCGCAGCGACCGCATTGCACGCTGCCTTACTTCGAGTGTACCTACGGCGCATGCGTGATCGGCACGGCGCGGTGCAATGGCAAGGCTGAGTGTGCCGATGGCTCGGACGAGACGCTCCTGCGCTGCGGGGATGTAGACGACAGACGACTGTTCTACAAAAAACTGCAGGACAACTGCCTGTGAGTGCTCAGAGAGCTGAGGTTATTCAGATCTAAGCACTGCTTTGGCTATTTCCAGGGACGGCGAGATTAAGTGTCCCTCTGGCATTTGCATTGAGAAGAGCAGGTATCTGTGCAACGGCCATGATGACTGTGGAGATGGCTACGGCTTCGACGAGTCCGTCGAGCTGTGCGCGCACGTCGAGTGCCCGGGTTACGGCTTCAAGTGCGCCAGCGGCGGCTGCCTCGGCGGCGGTCTGACTTGCAACGGCAAGGCAGATTGCTTCGATGGCTCGGACGAGGCGCCGCTGCTGTGCAACACCACGTCCGTGCCCACGGTGGCAACGACCCCCCTGCCGACGGATCGGACCGGCTGCCGACTGCCCCAAGGCGATGAGCTGCCCATACTGAAGGACAAGTACGGCACCAACTTAAAGCCGCCCATAATCAAGAAGCGGGTATTCTTCTCCTGCAAGTCCGGCTACGTGCTGGAAGGCTCCCAGATTAGCGTCTGTGCCAATGGCCAGTGGAGCCAAGACATTGAGCCGAAGTGCGTGAGTGAGTAGCGGGCCACATCTGCAGCATCTTCCCAGTGTTCCCAGTGAAAAATGTCAAATGACTTGTCTTATAGAATACTGCGACTCCTTGCGTGACCCGCACGGTCGTCCCAGGGACCTGCTCCATGGGTACTCGACTGTTCCCACGTGCATCTATGAGGGTCAAACGGTGAACTGCACCAACCGCTACCATCCGCCCGGCACCGAGGTGAGCTTCAACTGCGCCACCGGGTTCCGATCGGTCAGCTCCACGCTGGTGCCCATGAAGTGCTTGAACGGCGGCCTCTGGAGTCGGGAGCGCGTGCCCTGCGCTCAGGAGTGTGGCCAGATTGCCACACCCATCACGCAGTTCTCGGCCAACGGCTATTCCATCAACAACACGGTGGTGCCCTGGCATGTCGGCCTTTACGACTGGCACACCGAGAAGGACTACAACTTCGTCTGCGGCGGCTCCCTGCTCACCCCCGACCTGGTCATCACGGCGGCCCACTGTGTGTACAGCGAGGTGAGCAAGCAGACTTACAGCTTCGATACGTTTCGTGTGGTTGCCGCCAAGCTGTACAGGGGCTACAACGACGTCACCAACGAGGATCAGCGGCGGGACGTCAACAATATCATTGTTGCTCCGTAAGTATTTCGGTCTTAGATATTAAACACGCCCCTAATCCAAGGAATGTGAATGAGAATGCTCGAATGCTGGAGTGCTTGAAGCATTCGCTTTGATAGATGCCGAATCAGGACATCTCCTGACCATTTTGCATTGAGAAACTGTCATTTCTTGAGACTACACTTTTTAAGCAATATAATTTACTGTTTTTCAGGGACTATAAGGGGCGTGAGGACAATTACGTGAACGATCTGGCGCTGATTTTCCTGAGCAGCCCATACATGCTCAGCAACGTCATCCGGCCGGTGTGTGTGCAGTTCTTCAAGTACTCCGAGAGGGAGAGCATCAACGACGATGTGCAAGGCCAATTCGCCGGCTGGAACTTTAAGGACAAGCGCGAGCTGCAGTTTGTGCCAGCGAAGTCGCAAATGAACTCCGTGTGCCGCGCCAGTCTGCAGGACATCAAAGAAGACAAGTTCTGCATGTTCACACAGGGCAGATCGCTGGCCTGCCACGGCGACAGCGGAGGTGGATTCACGGCGAAGCGGGAGACGTCCACCCACTCCCGCGACCGACTTCGCTACCACCTGTACGGCATCATCAGCAGCGCCCCGAACGCCGGGCAGTGTGCCGAAAGCCTGACAACGCTGACAAATATCCAGTACTTTGATAAGATGATTATAGAGGCCATGCGGACGAGTATTGAATCCAACTCCTAGAATTTAGATCATAGCACGGTTTCGTCTTGCATATATGCGGATTACTTGTGAAAGAGCTGGGCAAACATTAAGAAATTATTGAAGCCATAAAAAGTATAAAAAGTATATAAGGATATCAATAGACAAATGTTAAGTGTGATATCTTGATTATTTGCATCGCTTATCAAATTATAATACTGTATTCATATTACTTAAAACCGAATACATTTCTGTTTACATATACATATCCTATATGTTGCCTTATTAAAAAATATATAGATTAAATAAAAATACTCAAGTCAAACAGATATTAATAAACTTCATTTCCTGATTGTAACCTTTTCTAAATCTTAAGCTTTTTACCATATCTTCATTTGTGAGCATTCCTTTGAATGTCTGAATATATTTTGTGCAGCTTTATATTTTCAACTAGAGCGACTTTTGACTGAGGAATGAATACGTTTGGATGATCATAAATAAGAGACAATTATTCAGTTACAAGGGATTATCCGGCTAAATGCTAATTAATTACTTATTAAAAAGGAAACTTTTCAAAATAAAAGAAACTTTGTTACTGAAAGGGAAACAAACGCTGGCTACTGCATATTAAATGCCATTGTACGCGGCATATTCCAATGAAAGTGTGAGTATTTATATTTCTAGGTATTAGCAACATTCTCTTAAGCGTTAAGAGAGCGCGAACCTCATACAGGTGCTCTTCTGAAACCAGTTTAGACAGCCAAGACATTTTTTCTCTCTTGCTGAAACACATGATAAACAGTGATAAGCAATTCCTTTAGTAGTAGAATTATTTGGTATTATAAATATACATATATATGTTAATATAAAGATAGAATTTGCGCTTTGACGAGCTGCAAATAAATAAATAGCTGTTTCAATATATTTCACGTCACTTCGGCTTGTGCTGTCGATCGATTCAGCAATGGAAAAGCTGTCTGAGAGCACAGCTTAATTTACATTTACTTATCTGTCTGACTTGAAACAAAACTTTGACAACATTTATAAGTTATATAATGTAAATAGTTTATATATTATATATAATTTATATTTTATTTTTATATAGTATAATACTTATATTTATATTCAAATTTAGCAGTAATTTAAAAATGCAATACTAAATTAAAGTATCAACAGATTTATGTATAAACATATCAGGTTTCATTTCAGCTTTGCCGCTGTTACGTTAAAATATTAAAATGCATTTCCTAGAAACCATGTTTAAATACAAATTATATATTTCTTGCCAAACACGTTTATTAAGAAGGCTTTACTAAGCAAAATAACCAAAATCTCTATTAAATAATCTGACTTCGATGAAGGCCCAGAAATTCAGTACTATATTAACGCGATCAACGTAACAGCCTTCTTCGGCAAAGTAGCGATGTGGCAAGATTGCAACACCCATCAGGCAGTGCTCATCCCGGCCTGGTCATCAAGACTGCACACAAAGTATCCAGCCAGAAGTATACATCGATGATAGCTGACTGCACATGCAGAACCTCATGCCCTTATTGTATAAGCCAAGTGCTCGTATTAGAGCTTAATTACGCAGGTTGATAATTCATAATCTTCAATAAGTGATCTTGGCGTCGGTTGATAATAGTTGCTGAAAGAACTATTAAGCCTGTGGGAAATATATATTACATTTTTAATAGATTTTCTATTCACAGAAAAGACTTTAATTACTTCTAAGTACATATTGTTTAAATTAAATGTATAATCATGGATTTTAGATCCAATAAGACAAACCTTGCCTTTGGCCTTTTGATAAATTTGGCTATGTTAGTTAGTTTACTTAACTAAGTGACGAGAGCACTCGACATGCAACTACATAGCAAGGATCCACGCTCGAGTCCTGTTGAATTTATGCATTCCCGGACAATGTTTTCAATCGTAGATATGTTTTATTAATATCCTAATTCTTTCTATCTACTCCTTGTGCTGCTCTCAATATGTCATTGTGGACATTTTACAGAACATCAAAATTGCTTGGTTCATAAATTAGCAAGGACTGGTCGGATCTCTGCTCCTCCAACTATCTTTGTGTGCTTGGTGTCATTTGTAATTTTTTGCTGGAGCAACAACAACAACAGCAACAACAACAACAACAGCAACATCGACAACGACAACTACAAACAAATTTTAGTCCACTTCTGTTTTATGGCAAATTAATGGAGCGACATGCTGTCCATGTTCTAGCCGAGCTCCGTCTGTCCGCGCCGTCCACTCGAGCCTAGCAGGTGGCCTGCATTAAGAGCGGCGGCAGTTACTTCCAGCCCCAGGACGAACCTTCACTGGACCGTAGCCCGCTGCCCAGCCTCGGCCACGCTTTGGAGCTGCTGTTTGTTTCACACATGCCAAATGAATGAGCTTTTTTCTTATTGTTGTTATTGCTGTTGTTGTTGTTGTTGTTACAGCCGTTGCCGTCGCAGTTGTTGTTGTTGTTGTTGCTTCTGTCGATTTGGTGCTGTGTGGGCGTTGGTTTCTTCTGCCGACTTTGCCATGTTGCCAGCCCGGCTAACATATTGGACATTTATTATTTTCGTGAGTGTTTTTGCTCGTCGGGTAAATTATGGTTCCACAGCCGGTCGGTGGTGCGGCGGTGGTGCAGTGGGTGGCTGGGCCAGTCCCAGCAACGAGCCCCACTGCCAGCAGTTCATTTGTTGCATTGTCGCCCCAAATTGGTTTGTACGGCCGAAACGCTTAGCTGGGTCAGATTAGATCTGCCTTTGTGTCCAGTTTTCAGCTGATAATAAGAGCTAGAATGGACAGGGAGCTAGTACGGAACGGTGGTGGCAGGGTGGGGGTGGTGCGTGGGAGTGTTAAATTAATAATTGCATAAATTTTACATGTGCTGTTGCATGAATTATGGCGGCGCAGCATAAATCGCGAATAATGTGCGCACTGGCCGTGCGAATATTTATGGCTGTGACTGTAAATCATCAAACCATAAACGCACTTGCAGCGCCTAGCGGTTGCACGGTGGCAAATGCAGCTCTTTGCGCTCAACTTCGCACTGTGATTTTTTATTGAATTTACCAACGCCACCGAGTGAGTTTATCATTGAATTTTGTTGAATACGACCTGGAAATGAACTTGAAATTCATTTGACAGACTATCAAGGTTCGCCTCTTATCTCTTTTTGTCTTGAATGTATAATTAAATGAACAAAATATTTGTAGAATTCATAGATTATAGAAGGTATATAAAGTATAAATTAACCTATTTAGTTCATCGATCAACGGATAAAATCAGAGAATGGATCAGTCAGATCACATATGTATTTCCAAACAGATCTTGTAGCTCATCTGCCTACTGCAGATACCATCTACGAATGAATCGCATTCCATATTGTGTTTGGACAGGCCACTGCTGACCACAGAATTGCATTGTTTGCACATTTGTATGGAACTCGCAAAAATGGACTCATGATAAATGAATGCGTAAATTTAATGAAGTCGCACAATTGTTAATATATATCAGCAAAAATATTTTGTAATTAATTTAATTATTTACCGACAACTGAAGCTTCGATTTTGTGCTACGCAGACTAAATATTTAAGGGAAATTTAAAGAGTGCTGATGCGGCGACATAGAGAAAAAGAGAGAGTTAGATCGGTGAGAAGAAGAGAGGAAGGAAGAGAAAGAGAGAGTGAATGACAAATCAAGAGTTAAGCAATAATTTTCTCTCCTCTGAACGAGAACTGAATAATCAGCTGTATTTCAGATCGCCAGAATCGCATAGAGAGGTCAGCTGAAGAATCTTAATGCATAGGCATACCATCTGCACTAAATATATATGTAAAGCTGACCAGATATTTATAGGTATTCGATAAATTAGATCAAAGGCAAAGAAGTGTCATTGATTATCAATCAGTCAGTCACTTAATCATTCAGCGAGAATAAACTGCTTTATTTAAATAAATATATATGTGTATATATACGTGCTTCTATATACACGTCTATATAGCCTTGGGCACGCTGGCAACAGATTCGCCCCTTTTCAAATGAAGCACTTCCGGCACATGCATCCATTATTCTTAATACACGCATGGAAATGAACAGAAATTCGCCCAATAAAAGTTCAATGCCATAAATTAAGAGCATCCTTGCCGGGCTGGCGATGTGGCACGATGGGGCTGGCTGGGGCTGGGGGCTAGGGCAAGCAAACAGCTGCGGACCTGCGCCAATGGATGACCAGACGGGCGGGCAGCCAAAACTGCGTTTCCTGCTGCAGTGGCGCCTGCTGCTGCCGGCAGCCAGCAATAGCCGTGTTGCCGTCGCTGCTGGTGACGATGCCGGTGTCGCTCTCGGTATTGGCGCTGATGCTGAACGAGGGCGCCGAGATATGCGATCAGTTAATACGTTTCCGCTTTGCCAGCTAATACACTTCCCATTCAGCTTCCGGCGTGCTCTTGGACGACTTTAATAACCGAGCGAGCTGGGGCAATTTAACTGGCCGCCAGCTGTTGCTGTTGATGGCTGGCTGGCTGCTGCAGCAGAAATATGGAAACCCGAGAAGACATTACTCTCAGCTGGCGCACCGTGACTCCAACACTTTGATGCTTCGCAATCATTTCATTTTCTATATACATATATTGCAGGACGAGTGCGTCGCCCAGGACGCACACTTAGATTTATGGCCGGGTGGCAGACAAAGTGTCTGCGGTTCGGTCAGCCTGTAGCCTGTAGCCTGTAGCTGCGCGGGCGTCGCCCAATCAAGAGTCGCAGCAAGAAAAACGAAACTAAAGCAAAAAGTTGCCAGCCCCAAGATGAGAAACTTGGCCAAGTCAAAGTCAATCCAAGCAGCGCTTGCTGCTGGCAGCTGAGCAGGGGAGCTGACGATGGTGGGTGGGCTTGGCGCGGCGCAACGGCTGTCAAGTTTTTGCGGTGCATTGCAGTTTTCCAGACGAAAGTGCAGCGCTCGCATTTGAACCCGAATCCGGAAGTCGGAAGCACTCCATTCAATCTGTGAGCAAGCAGCAACCATCACTCACTGCCGCTGGCTCCAGCTACAGCTGCTCTGGCTGCTGGTCCTGCTGCAGCAGCACCGAAATGAGAAATTCACTTTTTATTTAAATTCTGGCGAAAAACAGCACAGTCTGTGCCCAGAGTGCCGACTCAGAGCTACTGCTACTGCTGACTTTTCCAATGGCGTTTCCGGCGCGAGCAAGATGAATGTTGTGCCACCGACAACACGATGACGCCAATAGTTTTTCAGCTCTTGCTCGCCCTGTTTGTTGATTCCGCAGAAAAGAGAAAAGGAAAACAGTTTGTTTTCGAAACTTTTGCCAAAGCCTTTCCTATTTACGCCTTCCAAGTGCATTTCGAATACTTGCAAAAATGTACGAGATAATCATATGAGTCTGAGATACTAAATTGAATAAAAAATATTTTTCAACCTATTCACTGTTCTATTGCCGGTCGTCTTCTACGAGATTTCCCAGAATCAGTCAACAAAAAATTGAGAAAATTGATAAATCAAGGAATTTATTCTCTCAGTTTTAAATACTCCACTTATATCGTACTTAATAGGCAGAAAAAAGGAGAGAATAATGATGGTTTGATGAAAATGCTTATAAAGAGCAAAATGAGCAGGACGATGATCTAACCATGTCCATCCGTCCATCCGTTCACCTCTCCGTATGTATTAAGGCGTCGATCGAAGGTCCTTTTATAGCATGCACAGATTACGTTTGTAACAATTAATCAAAAAGTTTTACCGTTTTAGTGTTATTGATTCAAAATGTTATCAAAGTTCAGTAATTAAGTCTCGCGCGGTTTTCTAAATATATTATAAAAATTGTTGTTTATTTAGTTTCATGTTTATTTTATATAATTTTTTTTAATTTTTATGCTCTTTTTAATGACAGGCCTCAGTGAAGAGACTCATATAACACTCTTTTCTAATTTTGCACCGCATTATAAAATTTTTTCATTAGCTTAATTAATTTTGTCATTTATCCATTTTTATTTCAATTTTAGCCATTTGTATCTAATAACTTACAAGTAATTATTTAATACAATTTTTGGTATAATCGAATAAACTTTGTTTGTTTTTGGGAGTGTATTTAATGATCGAGGTGCAGATTTCGTTGAGTGTCAACAATCGACTCGTAATCAGTTTTCTTTACTCATCTCATCTCTCATTGCTCAATGGAATAAGTAGACGATCGTCTCAGTTGATCACAAGCGCCCGTGGATGGTATTTGTCGCTGTTTCTTATTTTACTAGAAATGTACTTAAGCTTTGTCAAGAATAATATGATTTTGTGGATAACTTTCTTGGGAATACTGTGGAAAATTTCAGCTGCGTTCAGTGTAAATATGTTTATTGCAAATAATTGAAACGCCATTTAATGCATATTAATATTCATAGAGCTACCCTATGCTACAGTTGCAAGAGGAAATAGGTGTGTATGACTTGGAGAGAATATAATATTATATAATATTTTATGCTCAGGCCAATCTAAGAATTATTGGCCGAAGTTGGTTCAGCAGGTTGACGCAGCAAATCAACTCAGATTTTCCCCGATTATACAAGAGATCAAATCCGATGTGCTCGAAGCACTCAGACAAGCATATCCGAATCAGACAACAAATGTTGGCTTCTTTGGCTCGCGTGTTGTGGGAGTTGCCTACGAGAACTCCGATCTGGATATATTCGCTAATGTTGGTGAGTATTTATTTGTATCCAAGAAAAAATGAACGAAACTTAAGACTAGTTCTTTCCTTCAGACCATCCATCACAAACGGCGGTTCAGCAATTGTATAAGACTGTCGATGTGCTGCACAGAAAAGCCAACCAAACTTGGAAATTGGTTAACACATTCGTCGATACCAGAGTGCCGATCATATGCCTGACTCACATTCACACCAACATCAAAGTGGATATAAATTTCTCTAAGGGAGCGGCTCCTTCGCACGACCTGCTCGTTAGTTACCTGTTTGATCTGCAGCCGATTGGTAAGAATATCTTTTGCTAAAGTAATCCCAATATTATATTCATAGAAACCTTGCCCTTCTGTTTTAGGTCGGTATATGGTTCACTATCTGCGGGACAGAGCGCGAAGCCTCGAGCTTAGCTTGCAGCTGCGAAGTCATCTGCATACCTTGATGGTCATTTATTTTCTGCAAATGTCCCAGCTATTGCCACCAGTGGAAAAACTGCAAAAGGGGTTGGCTCCGGATATGGGACGTAAGTTTGTATTAATTTCAATGTATATATATGAGCTCGATTTTAATTAAATCTCATTTTTCCATTGTATTTCAGCCACAATAAGTAAATTTAACAAGCTTTCTCACTCGGAATTGGGATTAGAGAAGTTGGAAGTCAGCCCAAAAACAATACACGAAACACTCCAGCAATACTTTCATTTTTATAAAAGCTTTGACTATGATAAATACACAATCTGTCCCTACTATGGAGCGTGGATAATCAGATCGAAGCTTATTAGCCTTATACCAAGAGGGTAATGCTGAACACATTATTTGCAAACATTTCTATTTTGAATTTTACATTTCTTTACAGCTACAAGCTGCTCACCACGGATTGGATGCAGCCCATCTTGCTGCAGGACATAATCTACCTCAATGCGAACAATGCTTGTAGTATTTCCCTTCAACACTTAAAACAGTTTTTTTCTATATAAGTGTAGTGTTAGTGCCTAATGTTTTGTCTTTTCATGTTTTGTTGTCTATAAAGTAAAAATAATTATTATCTGTGCTTAATTTTTTGCCAATAGTTTTGTCCCGAATCAGATGCTGCCTCAAATATTTCTTATCTATATTATGGTTGACCTATTTCAATGACTGCAACGTGTGAAAACGTAAACAGAACGCACTGATAATAATTTTCAGAAAACATCGAATGTGTTGAACCTCTTTCTCGATGCATACCTTTCGGAGGTCCAAAAATTTAGTAATGTTTTGAAAATACTTGTACTTCGTCAGGCAGCGCCAAAAAGTATGCTACATAAGCGATCGAAATATTTTGTTTATTTCCAATATACGAAAATCTATTTTGCGCCTACTTTAAAGTGAGCCCACAATTATGAATGCACTGCTTTAGTCAAAACGTTGCCCATTTGATCTTGATCATATATTGCTAGTATGTGTGTGTTTGTGTTTGTGTTTGTGTGAGGGACTCGAGCAAGGTGCTTAAAAACTTCTCAACGCTTGAGGCAATTTCCATGTGATAAGGCCAAATGGCAGCCGAAAGCGTGAGTGGTTTTGGCCCTTAACCGGATTAGAAACCATTTTATGTGCCAGCTGACGGGGCGGTGTCACACACACACACACACACACTCACACGTATCCATCGATAAGCACATTACAGCACTGCATAGGTGTAGGTGATATTTTGAAAAGGGATAAAGAGGCGACAAGCCCGACAAATGTCGCCAACACCGACGCAGTCCTTGTCCTGCCACAGCCCAAAAAGTGTGTGTGTATGTGTGTGTGTGATTTTGTGCTGGAACATCCATAAGTGTCATGTTTGGTATCCTCATTCATCCTTGGCGTGCACGCACGTTTTTTGCGCCCTTTTTGTTTTATTATGTGCACGAATTTCTATATACATATGCTACACACACACACACACACACACACACACACACACACACCAGTGTGTGTGCGTGAGTGCGAGCCAAATAAATTCCGTAGCGCTAGAACCAAAGATTTATTATCAAATTAAATTTCTGACAGAATTTATTGCTTTATCTCTCGCCAAACATAGTTCTTTTGCCTCTCGGCAGCATCAGAAATACTCCACCAGCCGCCAACACTCATCCAACAAACCAACAATCCGACCGACCGACCAACCAGCCAACCCAAACGAACCATCGAGCCCTGTTCCGTACCGAGCCACTCTCAAGTCCGTGCATATCCGGAATCCTGCCTGTCCTGCGCTACTTCTCCGGTAAACAAGCAGCGCGAAATTCATTTTGCAGTTGTTTCTGCTTTGTTTTTTGTGTTTTGTTAATAAAATTTATAGAGAACAAATTTGGACAATATGCGCGCATTATTCTCGCGTGTTTCGTACATTTATTTGGTGTTGATAGCATCACGCATACACACACACACACACACTCACTCACATACAAATGCATTCATGTGGGTGTAGAGTTCATAAAGAGCGTCGCATCGCGTTTTTCGGTTCGTTCTGCAGCTCTGGAGTGGGTGGAGAAGCGGCGCATTAGCAAAAGGACCAGCATACGAGCTGCTGCCTCTTTCCACTTAAAGATGATGCATGGTCGCTGCCGTTCTCCATAATTAAGATGTTAAGAGGAAGACATTTGCCCCCAAGTCATGCAAACTTAATTTTCAATTAGTTCACAGTAAATAAATAGTTTCGTTAGAGAAACAAATAAATTTCTATTAAGCTTTAAAATTCATTTCAGTTTTAGTGAAGTTTATAATTCACTTGAGGCGTGAGAGAAATCTTTGATACTAATCAAAAGTTTAGTCTTTCAAAAAGAATAGCTCTCATATTATTATATTATTATTATAATATATTATAATAATTAGAACGTCAAAAACTAGTCTAACAAAAGGTAATTATAATTAGGTGTTTCGTTCTAAATAGTAGAAATAATTATAATAAGAATCTAATCAAATTTGAAATCAAATTTAATATGGAAAATATGAATACAAACTTAAGAAAATGAATTTGAAAACAAATTTACTAATTTTATTGAAAGATTTATGATGTGAAATCCTAATGCGATAAATAATTAGTTTTCAAATCTCAATTGAAGACAAAAAGTTGTATTCAAGAGTAAAACTCTTTGCCAATTTCTAAAAGAAATATACATAATTTCTTAAATTTATTTCTTTTAAAGGGAAATTCGTAATTTGCTAGATTTATTTCTCAAAAATAGTCGCAAAAGGCAGACATATTTTAGTACTTTGGTTAATTTATATAAATTTAAGTCGCAGACATAAATTCATTGAAATCTGAATTCAGCACATGTATTGTTATTGATTTATCTGTACAGAGCACATACATCTTTCGATCTTGCGTATGCCACACATTCCTGTCCGCCCACAATGAATAAACTTTTGCAATTTCAAATAATCGCAGGCACCATAATGAGGCCTTCGAGCACACGCAGAGTGGGTGAAGCAGAAACCCACCCTAGACCAGGACAGAGTCCCAGTTCCCGGATCCGTTCCCGTCCCCATGGCGGGATGCGGGGACCTAAACAAAGCCAATGCAGAGCCTGGCATACCAAAGAAAAGAAAAACTTTCTTATTGCCAAAACTGCCAAACTCAGAGCCGAAACCGAAACCGAACCCAAGCCCCAATACCCGGACCCAGCCCCAGCCCCAGACTCAGACCCAGACCCAGACCCGCAGCAGCATCCGCTCTTCTCCGCTTCCCCCTGGGCCCCTCCGTCCTCTGCGGCGGCGGTGGCAAAGTCGACAGCGGCAGCCAAGACGACGCGGCGATAGCATGAGGGATTACAGCGCGTGATTTATATGGGATTCCGAAGAAATATGGGCGAAATGTGTCGGCAATTTTTATTGGACATTTTAAAAAGCGAGTAAGATGTTCTACGCGCGCTCTCGACGCACACACACACACACACTGCCCTCCCCTCCATCTGCTCCACCCAGCTTCTAATGTTGCCCTGTTTGCCGTTGCTGCTGCCGTTGCCGTTGTTGTTGTTGCTGTTGTTGTTGGCTCCTGGGAATAAGAAATAAGGAACTGCGGCAAGAAAGTTGCCCAAGCCCTGGCCACATATTTTGCGCTGCTGTTGCCGCTGCTGCAGCAGCTGCTGCCGCAGCATTTTCCCCACTTGATTTTCCGTGCGTAGTTAGTAAGGAAGTCGCGTCCGCGTTCGCGTCCATTCGCTGGCAGCCTCTAACGAGCGCCAGCGAATATTTATGATCGCCTTCAACCGCCACCCCAGCCCAGCCACTGGCTGTCCGTCCGCAGCTCCTGCAACGGCCAACAGTCGGCCGGTAGCAAAAGTTTTGCCCAACTTTGCCATTTTCAGCGGTTTTGCATTAATTTAAATTTCGAATGCAAATGAGCCAATTTCACTGAGTGCCACGTTTTGGTCTGAAGAAGCTGCCACTGCACCCCCATCAACAACCCCATCAAAGTGCGGCCAATTGCCGGCTTGACAAATTGCCCAAAAGCCCGCGACTCACGCTGCCAACTTTCCACTCATCTTCCACTCTTCTAGCCATCCACTCTTAGCTACACGAATTTCTGTGTGAATTGTGACGCGCAGCAAGTGGCGTCAAAATGATTTAGTTTGTCCCTGGCAGTGCAATTGTTAATGCGCCACTTAATTTAATCGCCTCCAGTCAGGCCCACACCCAGCCACAGCCCACATGTGGGCGGGGCAGCTCTGCTTTATGTATTTTTGGATTTTCGTCGCTCGCTTTTTTATTCCTTCTCGCTGCGTTGCAAAATTGCAACGCGTGGCACGTTGTAATGGAAATTAATTAGGCAACTTCAACCGTCATCAGAGGCAGCCGACGGCGGCGGAAGCTTCAGCAGGTTTATATCATTTCGTATTTAGTGGGTGTTCCACCTTGAGCATATTGTTGTAATTCATAACGTCAACGCATTAATTCACGAGCGCCAGATCGAGTTAGCTGACAAGGATCTCGGAGTAGAATTTACTTCTTGTTCGCTCTTACAGAAGATATTTTAGAATATAGTTTATATATATTATTTATTAACTTTTGATTCATTATTCATCGCCTTATCAGGTTCAATAACAAATAAATCACAGATTGCCTAAAGTAAATTGTCTGAATTGATATTTCTCTTTATATCATTCCGATCTTGAGCTTGGGAGAACCTTTTGATGATAGAATCTATGTATTTAAATCTATCAAATAGTTATCTTATGTCAATATTTTACTGATCATACTCAAATGAAATTATAAAAAAAAAAAATATTTTAAGTAGATTTTCAGTTGATAAATAGATAAATAAATACATATTTACTCTCAGTCAAATACTTACTATTTTTATTTCGTCTTACTCATAATTATATGAAGTTATAAATATTCAATAAAAAAATTAAAACTCTGTGGACCTAACGACTTTCACTTATACATATAAGAAAGACACTCATTTCACACCATAAATTAATGCATTTGCGATGCTCTAGAGTCGTTTAGCTGGAAAATGAGAGTAAAGCACATATTTTGGCCTTCAATTTGCAATGCTACAAATATTAATGCCATTAAATTGTACAGGTGAAGCAGGTGGGGTGAGTGGTCGGTGACCTTGACCTTAATGGCACATTACGATGCCCATTGTCTAGCAGAAGTTATAGGCATTACGCGTTATTAGGTCACAGCCGAAGCACTTTTGCTTTCCGGCTGCAGTCCGCACAGGTAGGTACATTAATTCGGCCATAAAACAATGTACACCTACCACACGGCGGAAGGGCCTCCGATATGACCTCCGACTCGGTGCGAGGCAATAAAGCAGATTTTCGTCAACCGAGAGGGCTGACAGTACGGTGAGGTCATGCCAGAGATATGCATTACAAGAGCAGCAGAGCTGACTCGGCACTTGGTTGCGTTGCTCTCTGCGCCGAGAGAGTGCGATGCCAACAATGCGATAAGATAAGTGGACGTTGCCAACTAAAATGTCATAAATCTCGGCGCTAAGGATGCCTGCTAAAGCAAAGCCGAGCCAAGCAAAGCAAAGCAACGCAAAGCAAAACAAATCAGAAGAAAGCAGAAGACGCCAAGTGAAAGAGTTGTCGTTAGCTCGCTCGACGGGTAGGTGCATAGCGACGGGGTCAGCGCAGACGTCCAAAAATACACTTGACATATGAGTATCGAGTACCGAGTACCCGCTCGTATCCGTGTGTGAGTGTGTGTGTGCCACACACCACTTGCCCCAAACGCTCGTCGCGGCGCACTGATTTATTTTCCCGTTTTGCTGCAGATTTCTTGATGCAGTATTCGTATAAGCAGACAGCAGGCGGCAAACAAGATGAATGGCTCAAATGGCGACCGGGCGGCTATTGGCCGTCGTTGGCGTCGCCTATTTGTGAAGGAGAAGAAAAATCAGAAAACAAGAAACTAAAATATCAAAACTAGCTAGCCAAGTAAGTTCCTTCCACACTAATAGTCCAACACAAGCTCTTTTTTGTCTATGAAATTCAATTATGATAATGAAGAGCTATAGAGTACCTGGCATGATCTAGTGAGTGTGGATCGGTATTTATTTTGTGAAAATAATGCATATATTAAATATTCAATGTTCCATTTACAGAAGTTTATGCCCGCATTAAGACAGGTTAAAATATTGAACGCTTCTTAAAAAAGAAATACTTTCTTTCCTACGAGCCTTTCCAACAGTCATTAGAAGTCTTAAAATGGACGTGGTATTCCTTTAGCTGGTAAAAGGAATTCCTGAGCTTTTAAGGGATTCTTACTGGGTATTAAGTAGTAAAACTACATAAAATAATATATATACTGAGGAAGGCAAATAAGCTGTTGCATTATTTACAGGGTATCCCGATTTATTTAATAATTGAATAAATACCATCCTATAACATTCCTTGCTTAGTTAGCTGAAACAAATTGTAAATATTCTTTGTTGGATTACGAACAGGGCATAAAATAACATCGAAGCTCAGATACTTGGTGTGCGATTTTCAGATACCCTAAGTTGTTAACTGCTAACAGGGTGTTTAAATTACGCCAATCATAATGCCTAAGCTTGTTGAACTTAAAAGTAAATATAGCCTACATATACCCTATGACTTACAGGGTATTCGACAAGCCTCACATTAGCAGCCGCCATCAAAAGGTGTTTGCTTATTATGCTTAGTATGTGTGAGTGTGTGTGTGTGTGAGTTTCCACCCCCATTCAGAGCACAAGCGAGAGGCGGCAAGAACAAGAGGCAGAGGAGAAGACGCAGAAGAAGAAGGAGAGGAGCAGCGACGCCATGGAAACCCTTAATACCCATCATAGATCAACCATTTCGGTCGTAAATTACATTTGAAATCTCTAATTTGTTTTGCTCCAAAGGTGGAATCCTTTCTCGAAATCCCCTTAACTGACTTTTTACTTGTCGCTTTTGTTGTTGACTTTCCCAGCGTGGCGAATGAAAGATTAGAGAGAAATGGGATTCGTTTCGATCTGAAACCGATTCGAAGCTTGGCACTGTTTTGGAAATGTTTTGAATTTTATTTTATTTTGTGTTTTCCTCAGGCCTACACATACTTTTTGCCATGCAGTGTCAGGCCATAAAGAATGTCTTCGTTGCACACGTGAATGTGCCACCGAATTGAGTTGGCATGCGAGGCACGTTGAATGCAACGAATTAAAAGACAATATCATCAATTATGTTATTAGCATGAAAGAGGGAATTCGCCAAGACCCCAACTGGATGACGCGGATTCTTGTGCATGCAGATTTTGAAGAATTCCGAAGAGCAAGACCTGCAGCTAAACCTACACAGACCTACAGACCTGGCATAACACACGCTGCTCTTGCAGCGATTCGTGTCTGGCATTTCGCATACGGCCATGCATAACTAAAGAAGCGGACATACTAAGGATGGCTGGAGACAAATATAGATATATACTCTTACATATATGTGCATATATGCTGAATATGCGTATGCGGTGCTGAACGATCGTGAGTTATGGGTTGTCACCTGTCTGTCGGGGCTGTCAAATTGAAAGTGGATTGAACTGCACCGCGCGGCTGAGTAATCGCAGTCGTAATCTTATCGATTGCCGATAAGCATATCAATTAGCGTCAATCGATGCAGCTCTTGGCCCATGGCCCATGGCCCATGGGCCAGACCTCACTTAGCACTCGGGTAAATGCGCATGAGTAACTCATGTTCCGATCGTCCATATCGTCGATCGCTTGGCCTCCGCTGCCCATGCGAATGTGTTGCCAGTTCTTGTTGCAGTTTTTAATGAAAATTAATTGCGCCACCAAAGTCGTGTGTTTTGGCCGCATTTAATTGCATTTTGCAGTCAACGACTTGAGCCGGACTAAGAGCTAGCCAGACAGCAGACGGCGGACAGCAGCTCGCACCTTCCTGCGGGTCGACGGCTAATTTATCAAAAAGCTAAGAATGTTGCTGCTCCTCGCTCCACTCCACTCACACACACTCACACACACGCGTGAAAGAACAAGCACATGATTAATTTCTGACAAATGTGCGACACAAAAGAGATGTGACACACCTCGAGGCCCCAAGCACTGGACACCAAGATGGCCGCACTGGCTGGATGCCTGTATGACCGGCCTTCCACTTGGCCGGTCTTCCCGGCATTTTGATCGCCTCTCGCCTCTACACGAATCTCCAGCGCTCTGTGACAAACTGGTATCCGCGGCGTCTCCTCCAGCGCAAAACCTTGCCGTGTGGCATCAGGTTCCACAGACTGCACACGCGCTCGAAATGATCGATTGCAGCTGCTCTGTGGACCGTGTGGCTGGCTTTTGGCCCCGTGGTGAGGGTTCAAACCCCATGTGGACACACCATACATCATGCTCTTATCAACTAGACAACTTCTGCACTAATTCGTACGCATTTTTCTCATGACAGACAAAGCAAACAGCTGACAAATTAACTGATCAAGCTAAAAGTATATATAAATATTTATATAAAATAATAATAAATATATTTAGAGACTGGCAGAAATATAAAAATATTTAAATTAAATAAAAAGATACAAATATCCAACTTTTAATTGGATATCATTTTAGTGAGTCAAAACAGGAAATAAAGCAAATGTGATCCAGTCCCAACTGCTCGACCAGGAAAGATCGCTACGTTCACACGGCCGGAAAGACAGGCAGATAGATATAGCCACATCGACTCAGCTGATCGACCTGATCTATAAAAGAATATGTATACATTATAGAGTCTATCACGCCTCTTTCGACTTACTTTCAATAGGTTTCGGGACTAAAAAAAGAGAGATTTAGTGAATCGATTCCAGTAACTAACTCTAAATAAATGCAAGCCTATAAATACCTAATTTAGCAACAAGTAAATGAAGCATTTATTCATACTAATATGCATTTATGGCAACAATAATTTGTAAGAAATAGAAGGAGAATAAAATAAAATAAAAACTTTGAAGAAATTGAGTTAACTCAAGTAAAATCCTAAAATAAATTTAACAAAATATTTTTTAATGAATAAAATATTTCTGATTGATAAATATGGTGCATTATATTTCATATTTTTTAAACAATTTCATAAATTTAAACGCTTGTATAAATTTCTGGAATTCTTGAAGTTAAAGACTAGACTAAAAAGGTAAAATATCATTTGCTAACTCAGAGCCAAAGAAGAACAGAATGAAAAAAGTGTGCAAATGGAGCATCATTCATATGTCGCCCACTAAACGAGACAATAAAGATAAGCCCAAAATGGAGCATATTAAAAAACATTTGCGAGGTGAGAGCGCAACAAGCGCTCACAAGAAAGCACATGCAAAAAAAGGAGGAAAAAATAGAAAAACATTTGTACTGCAAAAAAAATCATGTTCAGCTGAGTGTATGTGTGTCTGTGTGTGTGGGAGTATGGCTGTGTGTATGCATCGAGACAAGGGCCAATGCAGAGTGGCGAGTGGCTGGTTGTGCGGTCAAGCCCCGGCGGACGCTGGCCCCAACCTTTTACCGCTTAATTGTGCAACATTTGCAGGCCGGCAATTATTTGATAAGCGCTCACATTTGAACGCCAGCAAATAAATTGTCCTGCCGCAAAATAAATTCAAAGAAAGCTGGCAAATGCTGAACTTTGGAAGCTTGGCTGAGACTCGGGGCTGGACTGCACTGCACTTTTGGGTCTCCCACAAGGCCAAACTAGCGACTAAGAAAATTCAGCTGCTTGAGTACATAAATTTAACCGACTTCGCATTAAACTACAAAACAATTCAAAAAATGTTTCTCTGCACTAAATTAATGAATGTGCGTCGCCAGTAGAATAGGACTTCCAGTTCCTTGTGTTTGTTTTCTAGTCCTGTGCTTAGACTTTGGTTAGACCGCCTCCTCCAAGGGTCGACGTAGTTTTGGTTTATTTGTTTAAGATTTTAAACACGTTTTATTAAAGCTTAAAAAGCTACAAAGTCAGTTTAGTTAAGACCTGATCTAAACCTAGCCTAAAGTATAGCTTAAACAGATATTGAAATTGTTCGATTTAATTAGACATTGTATTTGAATATCTAATATATTTTTATATAATTTAATACATTTAAACGCACATCAAAATATATTTTTATATATTTTAATGTTTTAAAATTAATTAAATTATCTTATCATTTAAATTTGTATTATATATTTCCAGCATTTATTCTGTTTAGTATTTATTTGTTATTTTTACTTGATTATTCAATTATCAACATATTGAAAATTTCAGAATATACAATTAAAATAATATTTATCATAGGAAAAACTTTGTGAATATTAAAATAAATATACACAATATGTATTTTTCTTTTACCAAAAATCTAAAGAAATTAAGTTTCATTCGATTGCAACGCCATTTTGAATGGCAATGGGGAGCTGGCAAGATGGTAGTCTCAGCTCGGCGAGGGCCATCAATTAAGTGCGTGCAGCATCCAACACCTTGGCAATGGCTCAGTTTACGGCGCTCTTCGCTCCGCTCTGGGGTCTGCCTGTAGAGTCGGCGTGCGCTGTTGGCCAATTAATCAAAATCGTCGCCGTGTGCAGTCGGAGTCAGTCAAACGAGAGCGGCCAAAGAAATGTCGTTAACTTAAGTGTCCAATTAATTAAATTCGCATTTAAGAGCCGCCAAGCTGCGAAAAGCCATTAAGATAGTTTGTCACACACTGGGCGCGCAAACACGCCAGCTCCAGCTCGCTCCTAGCGCGGGCGAAGAAGAAGAAGCGCTCCAGAGGAAGGAGCAGGAGAGGCAGCCACCCCACTGCCACATTACTCGTCCGTCCGTCCGCCCGCAACATTTGCCTGGGCCAAAAATTAAAACTTTGCTCCTTGTGGTTGCTTTGGCTTTTGCTATGGCTTCAAGCAAACTTCATCAAGTGTGTGAGTGTTTTCTTATTTTTTATGCTGCTCTCTCTCTCTTCATGCACTCTTATGCAGTACTCCGGCTGCTGTTATTGCTGTTGCGGCTGCTGCAGTTGTTCTCCTTCATGAGGCACCAGTTGCCTCTGCCTAGTTGCCCATGTTCAAGTTTTATGGGCGAGTTTATAAATGTGAGCTGCTCGCTCATGTGGTTGTCTCCAGGTCTGTCTGTTTCGGTGGTCCAACCGCCTGCCAAGATGATTTCACACTCAACTTCTTCGTAATAAGATTCATTTCACGTATAAGCGAAATGACTTGCGTTCTATTCAAACTATATGCCGCAGTGTTAAGCTAAGAAAAAAGATTTTTAGAAATTTATAAATAAAAGTGCTTACCTAGATTAAAGTCAATTAAGAAATTTCATAGAAAATACAATAATCGACGTGCAAAAGTACAAAAAAAAAGATTGAAACAAATGAATTAAATATATTAGAATACAAGAAAAGCATGCTAAAAAACGTCAAATATGTCTAGGTTTATGAGATAGTCTTGGCATATGCCTTTTTATTATAACAAAAGAAAGTTTTTACCCCGAAGACTCTCCACTAAAATATGTCAATATCAGATTTTATAAAGAAAACAAAAGAAAATTGAATACCTCAGTATAAATTTAATACTGAAATTAAAACAAAATAATGCTAATAATGCTAAAAGACACTTAATTTAAGACTGAAAAACATCTGTACTCAACAAGCTGCTGAGAGAAAGTGTGTCGATTATAAGTACGAGTAAATCAAGGCCTATTATGTGGCTTGTGAAATATTTAAATTTTGAAAATATTTATTTTAAAAATATTTATCTAAAAATAGTGCCAGTACTCGATATAAAGCATGCGCGTCTGTTATATTTGAAATTAACATATTCAGTATAGAATATCAGTATAGAATATCAGCTCGATCATTTTAAAAACTTATTCATCTAGTAGATTAGAGATACAGTAAGGTTTTTTATTGTAATATATAAAATAACTCAAGTGAACCACATTTTAAAAATTTATATATATAATAGTATAAAACAAACCTATGTAAAATAAATAGAAATGTTAATAGTTTCGAAAGGTCACCAACTTATCGACTTTCCACCATCGGCCCGTCCTGGTGCCTAAATGATAAATGACGCCTAATAGACGCGGTTATTCCTTAATGATTAATAAAGCAATTTTCAAGTTCAAATCCAACATAAAGCGCATTAAAAGAGCCCGGGGAAAGACGCTAGCTGCGAAAATAACAGCATGAAAACACTCAAACGCCTGCGACGATGCGCTCAAAAATCCACTCGAGTGAGAGCTCGAGAGCTCGTAAATTTCGTCTGCGCTGCAAAAGTAAACGCCCATAAACAAAGCAATTTGCCCAGTGCCGCAGAATCAGTTTCTCAATGAAAGCCACGTGTAGCTATAAATTTGACTGTGCTCTGAACCAGTTCTCGGCGCGCTCCTCTAACAGGTTTCTCATTAGGCCAGTGCTGGAAAACGTCGGCAGTGCGTCTGCTGCAAAATGTAGCTACATCTGCACGAAATAAAGCCAAACTGTCAGGGAAATGCAAAATATTTGCTGCTATTTTGGCTGTTTTTGAATTGCCAGCGGCTTTGAGCCGCTTACCAACACGGAAAATGGGCGGAGACTGATTGGCCGGCTCGCTCACACCAGTGCCGTTGCCCAATTTAATTGCTTCCCTTTCTGTCTGCCATCAACAACAACACAAGCATATGTTTGACACAGAAACAGCTGCTCTCTTTCTCTCTCTCCCTCTCAGAGAGAGTGCGCAGTGCCCATGCTGCCAGTTTGCGTGTGTGTGTGTGCCTGCTCGGCAAGCAGAAGATGAAGATGCCAGCAATAAACCATTCCCGGCAGCTATAAAGCATTGCGAGCGAGAGAGCGCTATGCCGACCAGCCGTGTGCAAGCGAGCGGCAACAACGAACTGAGAGAGGCAGCGACATCGTAAATTTGTGCGCGTGTGCGTGATTTATATGGCACTGCTGCAGCTCTGCCGCTCTGTCGCTGCGCCGCAGCGGCGATGCCATCATGGCCGAGCAGAGCGCGGACTGCGACTGCGCTCGTAATTCTCCCGTTTAATGGTTTGTTTACATCATAAATAAATATGGCTGAGCTGCGAGAGCCGCGTCTGCGCGGCAGAGCAACGCACAGTTTTGGCGCGCGTTCTCCGTTCGGCAGGCACGTTGAGACCGAATTCGAGCCAGTGACGTCAGAGGACACCCACACGAGATCGTAAACGAGTTAAGAAACGACACTTTTAACTGATATTGACAACAACTCTCGCCATTAAGCTAATAAAGATGGAAAACTATTGTATTTATTAAAAAGGCAGAGATTAATTGTCAATCTACACAAATAGCAAACGGAAACAAGACACTTGCAAATTGTTACTATTGTGATTAATTAATTATGTTAATTTAATATGAGAAACTGTAAAGAGCTCGATTTAGCAAAAGTATTATACAACGAATACTTTGCATATTCACAATTGGGTGGAATTTCATAATAATCTGTTTTAAATTTTATAGAAAAATATTTTAGATATAGCAATATGCATTTAAAATTAAAAATATATCTTAAACATATTTTTCTCTTAGCATAAAAATTACAAAAATTGTCAGGATTCGTAAATTGAATAAAAAGGAAATATTTAATATTATTATTTAGGATTACTTTATTAAAACTGCACATTTAAACTGCAAATTGATTGTACATTATATAAGTATATATCAGTCTTAAAAATCAACTCAAAACAGATGGAACATTATAAAGGTAAATGTATATCATTCTTAAAATAATGTGTTCAAAAAACTTGCAAACTTCCCAACAAATTGTTTTTTCATTAACAAAAAAAAAAAAAAAAGATATATAAAATTAAAATTAAGATAAACGCAACTCGTATAACTTGTAAACTCTGAAGCATATAGACATATGTAGACTCATAATGCTAAAAAATGTCCTCAATTGTGGCCTCAACTCTGCTTTGCCGACGGCCATGTAGCCGGCGGCGTCTGTGCGTGCAACATTGTGTGGCTCTAAATATTTGGCAATTGATGGACTGAGACATGGACGTAGCTGTGCACTCATCCGAGGGGGCAGGACGGGGCACAAACACTTGTGGCGTCTGCCGTACTAATTTCACTGCCCGAAAAATGGCACGCTTGATGGTCACACAATTACGGATGTAATAAAGTAATTTGCCGTAATTGCAATCGAGCCGAGAGGGCGGCAGCTGCGACGCCCGTTCGCCAAGAAGCTGCCAGCGCGCAAAAGTTTGTCTTCGAGTAAGTCAACAAGCAACCCCTCCACCCCTCCACCCCTTCAGCAGGCCATACGCACCCCTTTTCAGTCGTTGGCCTTTGTTTCACAAAGTTTGAGCCGAGTTCGAGCTGCCACCCACGCTCTCTCCCTCTGGCCGTCTGATAATGTGTGACAATGTCTCGAGCACTTGCCGTGCACAGAGGGAGATTTTAATTTAGCCCGGACTTACCTGAGCAGCTGGCTAAGAGGCGAGCCGAGAGCGAGCGAGCGAGCGAGCAGGATTTCTGCTCGCCTTTGACTTTGTTCCAATTTTGCATAGGAAAGTACTTAATTATTGTCCCGACGCTCTGTGGGCGGCGTGTCCGCTTTATCCTTTCAGCAGGCCCTGAGTTATGATGTCTTTATGACGCCTTTGTCTGCCCGGCAGACCTTCCTGCCATGTCCAATCCTTTTGTGTGGTAATGAGCAAGTTAATTCTTATTATTATGGTTATTATGTGTGCGCAGCGCTCGCTGCCGCTCACTCTGATTCGCCTGCGTGGGCGAGGCGCTCATAAACATGGCCCATCCTCAACAAGTGTTGAGCAATCTAGCCAAATAAACATGGAGCACATAAAACGAGTCTATAACAAGTAAGAAAACTCTAGTCGGGCGTAACCGACTAGGGTATACCCTGAGCCTCGTCGAACCTGTGTTTTCCAATACACTTATATTTAGCGATGGCAAATGTAAACTAAAGCAGCAGCTGATAATTCTTCGAATCGACTAGAATGCGAGCGTTTGTATGTGTGTGTGCGTGTGCAAGTGCGTTCGCTTGGCGCTGCTGCAGCGTGTTTTTGCAAAGTAGCCAAACGTTTTATTTAATAACTTTTTTGCTATTTAACGGATTTCCATGAAATTTTCGGAATATGATCAATATATTCTATGGGCATATTTATCAGTTTAGTAAAAGTGCCAACTCATTCGCACTTTGGCTATATTTGAGACTGAAGTTCAATTGGGGGAAATTTGGGGCCGGTATCCAAAATATAACAAAATTCGAAATTGCATAAAATACATATAAAGCTCTCTAGCTTAAAAGATGGGCGAGATAGAATTTTTTAACTGAATTTCGATTTTGTTTTTAATCGATAACAATTAATTGGGAATAGTTATCGATTTTTTAAAACAAACTCGATCTGCGCGTGCTATACACGGACCTACAAAAAAAATTTCAAGTCTCTAGCTCTTATACGGGCTGAAATCGACGCGTTCAAACATACGGACAGACGGACAGACGGACAGACGGACGGACGGACAGACGGACAGACGGACATGGCCCAATCGATTTCTCTTGTCGTCCTGATCAAGAATATATATACTTTATGGGGTCTGCCACGCCTCCTTCTGCCTGTTACATACATCCAACAAAAACATTATACCCTGATTTCCCATTTTCAATGGGCTCAGGGTATAAAAACAAATAGCGGGGCATGTGGCTGCCAAGTGTCGACCCCCTTTGGATAAACAAACGCCGCCTTCGAGCGCCCCTCGGCACATATCGTGTGGCACCTCGCAGCCGCTCCGCGCAAGCTGCCACTGCCACTGGGAGCCAGTGGGTCTCCGGTTCTTTACCACGGATCTTCGTGCGGGCTGCCATGCTGCGAATATTTCCACATTTGTTTTTGTTTTTCAAGATTTTCAAGCGCTGAACAAATAAACAAATGCATCGTGTACAAAGTTTGATGCTTTCCCACTAAAATCGTGTTTGGTTATTTGTTTTGAAAATAGCTGCTACATTTTTTAGATACATCAGCTCTGAAGGCATTCAAGCATGAGCCAAAGCAGGCAAATGTTGATTTTATTTAAATAAAGCTCTTGGGAATTCAACTCAAGTCCAATAAAAATATCATTGTTTAAATAGCAAATTTTTTAAAAGAGGAATTCAATGTGTGGGCTATAATATACTAATACAATTAGATAAATAAAAAAAAATAATAATTTTATAATTGACTTATCAGTACAGTAAGACTTGACAATAAAGTCAAATTAGGATATCCTTGCTTTAAGGCCCTATCTTCCTTTGACTCTTGCAACCAATTAGGAACTCTTTTGTAATTGCTATTCTTCCACTTCCACTTCCAGGCGGTGCCTATTCAATAATTATAAATCAATTTGCATTCAATAATGGCCTCTTACAATTATTATCTGTAAATGCAAGCCGAAACTCACTTCAAGCAGCAGCAACGGCGATTCAATTGATAGCGCACTCAAATGGGGGAAAAAATAACGAAATTCAAACAATTTTCAAGTGTTGCCAACTTAATTAAGTCACAAAATTTATGAGCTGCTTCTGGCTGGCAGCGCAGCCAATGATTATGGGCGCACGCACACCACCAAACACACACCACACACGGACACACAAATTTGACTTTCAATATCAAATACAAATATGCGCGGGAGTGAGAGCAACTCAATTGACACGCGTCGACCCGCGCCACTTACGAAACGCCACATCCATTCCATGTAGATAGGGCTCCCCCAACAACAAGCAACAGCAACAGAAGCAACAACTGCTCCAAACTCCGCAAATGAAGCCGTTCGCATTCCTGGGCCCCACAGCTCGAAGGCAGCTCATTGAATCTGTTTCTGTGTCTGAATGCGAGCTCGAGCCGAGGGAAGCAGCGCCAAATGGCGACGATCGATTTTAACGATTTGTTTTGATATTTTTACGATTATGGGGCATCGTTTGCACAACATAAATAGAACATAAAACTCACATCACATGGCGGGTCGCCCAGAGTTTCTCCGCCGGGCCGTTCGAGTGGCAGGAGTCGTCTGTCGTCTCTCGTCTGTCGGGTGTCGTCTCTGTTCAATTCAATTAATAATAAATTAGCTGAGGCTGAGAGAAATCTCAATGAATGCTTCCATTTAACGATGTATGAATTGCACTTTGGTGGCTTTGTCGCATCGACATTTAATTGCCCACCGCAGCGCAGCCCCCGAGCTGAGCAAGAGAGGAGCTGCACTTCGTCCTGCTGCTCTCGAGTTCCTTTTGCATCATCGTAAATCACAAGCGCCGCGTGCACATGAGTTTCGCAACGCAACGAAACGAAACGAAGCAAAAAATATGACAGCAATTGCATTTAAGCGTAATTCTTTTCTAAATATTTTTTGTGCGTTGTCCTTGTTGTTTTATGATGCGTTAGTTCTGCGTCCGCCCACATATGCAAACTACGCACTCTACGTGAATTGTTCGAGTCCTGCCAGCTGTCGGCTGCCTACTGCCTGCCGCCTGCTGCCTGCTGCCTGCCTCGACGACATATCTGGAGCAGGGAATAATTTCGAGTCTGTATTTTTTGTGTGTTTGCTCTACTCCTGGCGAATATTTTGTCTGCATTTATGATTTATGGCGTGCGGTACAGGATGCTTAGACAGCGGCAAGTGTGGCATGCAACACAGCATAAACTCAGCATATGAGCCACACGCTCGCAGCGTGGCGGAGGAACGAATATGCGAATCAATAAATCAGGACATATGCTTCCATTGCCTCGCTTCGTCTTCTCGGTACTTGCTAAAGGTATTTTACCAAAATTATCCTAATTGGATTTTAGATTAGTTAAAAGATCTGCATAAAGCGGGCGATATATGTTAATATTATTTAATACATGAAGGTTTTTCTTAATACTAGACACAGAGTGTATTTCATAAAAAATATCATAATGCTAGTATAATTTCTCTTGTTGGAATACGATCTTAATAAACGAGTCAAATAATAGCATTGCTAACATACAACAGCTATTCGTATGCTACATGATATAGAAAATGAATAGAACTGTGAACAATTTACAGTAGATCTGTTCTATGGCATTCATTACTATTCCATCTAGGCTTATAAGAGATCTAGAAAATATATAAAACCCCTAAGACTAACCATATACCTTGTCTGCATGTAGTTCGGGCAAGTCCAACATTAATAGATTTAAGCTGTCCCAAAATTATTTTAGAATAGTTTTCATAATTTTCTCTCTATGCATCAAGATGTTGCCTCTTGAGCTGCTCCAAGTTCTTCCAAAAATGAGTGCATTTTTCATTAGATGGCGGCATCTGTCTGCGTGTGTGTGGGTTCTTATGAATTTGACAAAAGTCACGTGCGGTGCGCCGAGTCTTATGCATTTGTCATATTAAAATAGAATATGGATGCTCCTCTAGCTGCGCTTCATGGCATTTCCTGGCTCCCCTTCGCCAGCAGATCCCTGCGGCCATATGCTTGCAGCGGAAACAAAATGGCGGCCGTCAGCTGTGCGGCAGCCACATGTGGGTGCAGCTCTACGAATCCGAATGCGGGCTGTGAGTGCTGCTGCTGATAGATACGCAGGCAACCCAATTTACCCATGTCCTGTGGCAGTAGGAAGTGTTTGCCTAAGCCTCAGATGCGGCGGCCAACGCTTCGAGATGCGTAGCAGCATTCAATTGTGCACGCCTCGTCTGCAGCCCTCCCTTCCAACCGGAGCTGCTGCAGTTGCTGATAAGTCGGAATCGAGCACAAATCGATTGCCCCATCGCTGCGTGTGCAACATGATAAATGTGCGTGTTATCCTCCTTTATAGCAGTTGTCAGTTGCAAATGAATGCCAACAACAGCAACAACGCCACGTCTCGTTAGTGCCACACCAGATACCAGACCCAAATCCCACTCAAATGGAACGAGGGCCTCGAGATAAAACTCCCTGTCAAAGCGAAACTTCAAATATCGATAAGACATTTTATTTAGCATGAAGTCCAATGTTTTGTTATAGTTTTTTATTATCTGCAGCTCAGAGTAAATGAGTCATAGAAAGCAGACAGGCAATAGAATACAATATATTTTTATTAAGCCTACAATTAACTTTTCCTGAATATTCATTATGTTATCTTAGTTTCAGTCGAATCAAAATTGTCAAATCCAGTCCATCCTTGTTTGTTATTTTACTGTTATCACTCCAATCCACTTCAGCTGATATTGAAATCAAAAAAATGTATTATTATGTACACATTAAAGTATTCCCCACAATGGAACCAAAAATAATAGAAAAAGGCAATGCATTTATAACATGAGGATAATTTAATGAAATGTATGAACTCTCAAGAGGAATGCGATGTGAGCAAGTGCTTTCCGGTCTGCCGAGATTTTGACTAGGGTTCCTCAACTGGCTCATAGATGATGTAGCTGAAGCGTCCGTCTTTCTCATCCGGCGCGATGCGCTCCAGCGTGGCCACCAGCAGCTCGTTCACATTCAGCTCCCGCAGGAGATCCATCATCATGACATAGGAGATGCGCAGCATGGGCGTGCCCTCTCGGCGCCACTGCTCGATCAGCTCCGTGTTGGCGGCCAGCTCCTCGTCGCTGCTGAACATGTGGTAGTTGATGCGGCAGCCCCGGTAGCCGCGCACCTTCACCTCGTGCACCGGCTTCGGATCGCTGCGACGCGGGCGCTTGGCCCTTGGCGCCCTGTCATCCTCGTCGCTGGTATCGATGGCAGCGCAGGCGCTGTTGCTGCTGTTTTCGGAGCTGTCATCGCTGCTGCTGTCGCAGTCCTCGTCGGCCTCAACGGCCTCAACGGCGTCATCGCCGTCGCTGTTCTTCTGACCACAGCCCACTTTCAGATCCTCGACCAGCGACAGCTTCGAGCGCAGCAGATGCAGCTGGCTGGTGTCCACGAGCAGCAGCATGTAGTGCAGCTGGCCATCCGGACGCACTGTCTTCAGGAAGAGCCTCGTCTTCTCCTCGCTAATGGGCACGGCGTCTTGCAGCAGGTGCAGCATGAGCTGGGAGACCGTCAGTTGGCCAAAGAGCTTTTCCAAACGCCCCCCTGGCAAGCCGTCTCGGCCACCCGGCGCCACCCACAATGTGTCCACGTACAGCTGCACGGCCACCTTCTCGCCCAGCGCCTCGCCCACCAGCTGCAAGCAGCGGGCGCAGTGAATGTGCCCGGCACGCTGGATCACACGTTTGCCCAGAGTCTTGGGACTTATCACAATGTAGTTGAGGGCGTAGTACAGCTCGCCGTCGTCCAGGACAGTTGGGGTCTTGCTGTCGGCGCAGAAGTACTTCAGCGGCTCCATGGTGTGAATGGGCATGGGACGAATGCAGCTGAAGCGGCGCTCGGCGACTAGCTCGTTGAAGCAGTTGCTGCAGTGCAGGCCGCAGGACATGGACTCGTTGAGGAGCAGACGCAAATCCTCTATGGACACCTCCGCAGTTTGCTGGTCGAGGGCCGCATCGTTGATGCGAACCAGGCTGAGCTTCAGGGCCGTGGCATTGTCTGTCTCCTTGTCGACTGTGATGCCCGCCTCGGGGTTGGTGTTGATCTCAAAGAACTTGCCCAGGGGTGTGAATTGCTCGAAGTCGCGCTCGATCCAGCGTATGCCATTGGAGCTCACATCGATGCGTCTGCTCATCTGCCTGGCCTTGTCCTCCTCCGGGGTATTCAGCATCAGTACATTGATCCATTTGTTGGTGCGCATCAGCGATATCACAATCAGTTCCAGCGGCATGGTCTTCAACGGAGTTTCTCACTTCCGACTATCTTGTCACAGAGTTTTCCCCACCTAACTTTCTGTTTGACAGCTGGAGTTGCCAAAGGCGGCTGGAATCGAATGACAATAAGCTCACGCGCTTTCGAGCGCTGCCAAATACAAAGACACAAAATATATAGCTTAAGAATTATAACCAATTAATTTATCCCTTTCAAAGCAAACGTTCAACAAAATTCAACACATTTCAAAAGCTAACTAGCACCACTGATAAATTACGCACAGGCTGCTGAGTCGATTTGAGAGAAACTTGACAAATCAGGAAAGAGCTGAAAGTGTAATCGCTGTAATCGCTGCAATGTCAATCGTTGTGATGTCAAAGTCAGTCAAAGGCTGTCAAAGGCTGTAAAAGTCTGTCGACTTCTTTTTATTATTATAAATTAGTATTATGAAATATAGTGAATTACACTATTTTAATACATTTTCTTATATATAACGATCTTTTTCTTTTTAGAAGCTTATGCCATTTCCTATTAATATTTATTGATTATATTTACTTAATTGATTGATGAACAACAAGGAGTACAATTGCTTAAAAATATCGCATTTGATATTTTAAACAGATTTCTTAGATACAAGATTAGATTTTAATTTAATTATTTTATTTGAATATTCTTTTTTTATTAATTTATTTTTTTACCATGAACTCATCGAAAATACTAAATAGAACAATTAAGTATTTGAGAAAATAAGTGTAACAGGCTGTAGTAGGCATGGCAGATTTATTCTCAGGATCAGGACGACCAGTTGAGTAAAGCTATATCCGTCCTTCGAAAGCTACACAGAAAGCAGAAGGCAGTGCTTATATCTATACCTGTATAAAAGAAGTATGAAATGATTTGATTATTAGCTCTTGGCAGGTCTTCGGACAGCTCCTTGTCTCGACTAGAGCATGCAGCCTACATACTACCCTGGTTGAAGACAAATAAATAATTATATTTATTTATGTTCTTAGTGTTTTCTATGTTTTAAATATCATAAATGTTAAGCTAGGATGTTTTCCTCTGTTCAGTCTGATGGTGGTCATGGCCTAAAATGTCGACTCCTACGAAATGCATTTAACAGTCATATAGTCGCACCGCACCGCACACGGAAACGAAATAAATCGAGAGCGAAATGAATGGCCTCAAAAGGATGAATGGTCAGTTTGAAGGCAAGACAGAAAAAATATATGAAAAGCAGCAATAAAAGCAACGGCAACGGCAACAGCAGCAGCAACAACAACAGCAACAACATCTGGTAAGTTACGAAAAGCAAAAATATTGAAACGAAAAATACAACTGACAAAATTTTATTTCGTTTTATTTGCAAAGCGGAGCACTCCATAAATTTTCGGGCGCTCAATATTGTTTCAGATCATAAATCATGGCTGCATTTGCGTACGGACGTACATTTCAAACACACATGCACACACACACGCACACACATGCGCACACACACGCAGCTGCATTCGTATGGCAGAAGGTTTGAGGCAGTGGAAACTCGGGTACTCCATCTGCATCTGCAATGGCACAGACACCGACAAAATGTACCTTGTATCTGACATTGGGCTGCAGATGCAGATGCACTGCAAAAAAGCGCACACTACAGCAACAACAACAGCAACAACAACAACAACAACAGCAGCAGCAACAACAACAACAGCAACAATAGCAACATGCATTCATAGTGCATTTGTATAAAGTCAATGCCGCTGCACTTGTGCCCCGGCGTATTCGCATCCGCATCACGAGCTGCACCCCTGACCCCACCTCCCCCTCTTTGCGTTGGCGTATGGCATGCGAATGCAGAGCGGAAGGAGGGAGGGGGGGGGGGGCTCGGGCCCATAGGCTGGTCAACTGAAGTGGTCTGCAAATGCACATTAACGCAAATTCCGTAAGTGAAGTATGTTGCATTTGCCGCACGTAAATTTAAAAAGCGCGGCACAATAACAAAACATCGCTCGCTTATTTACAGAACACACAGATACATATGCCAACACAGATACAGATACATTTACAGCTGTGGCTGGATTTGGCGGAGTCTCCATCACACTGGGGCGGCATCGGAGCTGGAGTAATTGAAGGAGTCAGCTCTCTGCAGCCAGCCACAGCTACTGCTGCAGCATAGGCATTCGCATTCGCATTCGCATTCACATTCGTATTCGCACTCGCACTCACATATTTGAGATACATAAATCTTGCGGATGAGCGTGTGGCACTGCTCGGCCGGACAGCCAGCCAAGTGGGCGGCTGCTGGGCTAGAAGTTGCCTCACCAGCGATTGAGGGTCAGCAGCAGCTGGGCTGTACTTGGCGTGGGCGCAAATATTTCCAATATTTGGCTATTGCAGTCAAAAGAATAGAACAGGCTGCAGACCAAATTGAAACTACGAACGATTGTCCAGCGGTATAAAAAAGGTATTAGGCTAGCCTGCTGGCAGTAGAGTGGGAGTCTTAAGTAGAAATAAATATTGAACCACAAAGGAGTTCTGGTGCAGAAGAGTCAATGTTCAATAGTAATAGCAATTAAAATGTATTTCATATATACTTGTGTATAAGTATACTTGTATAGATATGTATTTGACTCATAAGGGTATCTTCACATTTTCCTTTCTTTCAAGTATTTTTTCAGTTCCATATATTCTTAGTCAATTATTGACTAATAGATAGAAGACTTCATATTCTTAAATTTCAGAGAGAGACGATAATATATATACAATATATAAAACTAAAACTTGAGCTACGTGATAAACTCACATGCGATTCTTTATATCTGCTGTAGATATCATATATTTCTGCTGATCTTTCTATTTTTCTTCATCCTTGTTCAGTTATCTTCCCTTTGCCTTATTTATATTGCATATATATAATTTATAACTTCAGCACTATATATATACTTCTTATATGACCCATATACCATGTAGACCATTATCAATGGAGCCCATAAAAAATGTCATTGCTGACAAATTCGCTTGCCAAAACATTGCTCCCACTTCAGTCCTCATCTTCAGTCTCTGCTTCCGCCCACCGATGTGGAATGTGGCCAAGTGCAATCCTTTACCTTCAGCCGACTACAGATGGCGCTTTAACACGATGGCAATCCATCTGCGGCGCTAATAAAAGATTTCGCTAAATTGATACTGTCGATGGAGTAATTAAACTGCAATTTTTATGAGACATGTCGGACAGAGGCCGCTGCTATCAGAGATCGAATAAATTATATTCACTGGCTATTGGACGCACTCTCACTTTCTCTCTCTCTCTCTTACCCTGTGTCTCTCTTTTGCACACACACACATTCACGCAGATTGTGTGTCTCCTGTGCATTGCTGTTGGCTCGTTCGTTTGCACGGTAAATTTTCCGATGCAATTTTCCCACATTCCGGCTCTTGTTCCGGCTGCGTCGCTGACTCCGACTCTCAGCTCGCGCTGCGCTTTGTTTTTGGCACGCAAATAAATTTTTGGCCAACGTTTTGAGCCCGTCGGATTGCATTTTAATTTCCCGCCTTTGCTTCTGTATTGAATTGCAGGCGGTACGCCTGGCCCGGCTCGAACTGCGTGATTGCCAGCTAATAATTGTCGCCTCCCAGCTCCGTCTCCTCCTCCCCATCCCTCCCTCAGCAGAGGCGACTAGAAAGTGTGCCTGGCACACATTCAAATGATTCCAAATGCAAATTGCAAACGGCTCCAGATTGTAATAAAAGAATGTCTATAAAAAAATGCTCTCGCCCTGAAGTTGTTAATTTTTATGACGTCATTACTCGGCTCGTAAAATCCGCTCAACAGTTGGTCGTCTGCTCCGCTGTCGAGCAACAGGCGCTGGCAATGAAGCCTCAATTTTATGAACTTGTTGGGACAGGAACTGGAACTGGAACTGGTACTGCGACTGGTACTTGTGCTTGTGCTTGTGTCTGTGCTTGGGATTGAGTTGGGAAATCTCCGCCAGTCAACTCGAAAGTTGTGAGCTTTATTTGCAACCGGAATTTTATTGTTATTGCGCCATTTATGACTTTTACGAGATTCGCCTGGTTTTGCAGCTCGCCTCTAATTTGGGACCCATTGTTTTGGGCTGTCTGCCCGCTCACTTGTCACGCTGAGCCCATGAATCAAACGCGTCCTTGCATTGGTGACATTTCAGCGCGAGACACCAAAGGTTAGAGTCGAATAGCAACTTGTGAACTTTAGCTGATTGAAATAGGTGTGAAAAATATGATAAAATATATGGCATTGGTCGACTGTTCAGGGAAGTTTGCTTCTGAGACTTACCTTGGCTAAATTTAAATTCTGAATCAGAGTAATATAAGTGTAATTTAAATATGTGATATCTTATTTAGAAAGGGTGTCAATAACTAAGCAAAAAATATTTCAAAATTGGAAACTAATTAATTTAAAAAAATCCCATAACAACTTTTACTTTAAAGCCTAATTAAGTTTTATATGAATTATAATCCTCTCATATTTGGCATCCGTTCATTTCCTCTCGTTTATCTGATGCTTGGCGCTGTCAAGGGATTGAATTTCCGGTAATTTAAGGCCTTCATATTAGATAATTGCGAAGGAGGTGAAATTGAGGTGCTGCTGTCATTCAATCTGCCGCCCACCCGCTGGCTGGAACATTTATGCGCCATGTTCTTACTTATATTTTTATGGCCGCTCCTTGCAACTCAAAACCACAACCCCTACACACAGACACAAACAACCACATACACACACACACTCGCACACAGAGTCAAGCGACTAGAATGGGCTCCATAGACTCAGACGTTCACCTCGGCACATACTCGAAAAGTGAACGAGCAGCATATTTAAAACATGGATTCTTAATTAGTAGCAAATGTATCCCATTTGCATTTTTTTACACGTTGCCAGCGCGATTCACGTACACATGTATACACAGAGGCATAGCCGAACTACGGGCTGTGCGCTAGTTAACACCCCCTGGATGACGGGGGAGGCCCAAGCACTCCTCGAGCCGGGAGCAAATTAGTCGAGAGCCCGAAGCTGAGCTGCGTGCTGTGTGCTGCGTGCTGCTTGCTACTTGCCGCCTTGAACGCGGGTCCCCATTCGCTGTTGTTGCCGACAGTGCGTCTCATAATGCGCGCTAATTAATCCTGCAAGGATCGGATTTTCCCGACGTAATTATATTTACAGCCGCCATGCGAGCTTAGCAGCAGCAAGGACAGCAACAGCAGCAGCCAGCTAGCAGTAAGCTGGAGCAGGAGCTGTAGCTGGAGCACAGGATGCTCATTCTAGGCAGGGTGTATGTGAGGGATTTTATGATGTACAGCGACGTTTTGTGTGTGAGGGGAAGCGGGCTTGACGCACCCAGTGGCAACAGCCTGGCAGCAGCGGCAGCCGAAACATGCGAGCTGCTGGCGTGAAAGGATACGCAAGAATATTAAATTAATTTTTAAGTGCGTGCAGAAGACGCAGCCAAAGCCAAGACGAAGCAAAGGCGAAGACGAACAAAGCAGCAAAAAATTAATGCGCTTTACTTGCTTGCGTCTATTGTCTGGTGGCAGGAAAACTTTCAGCATATTTCAGCACTCGATTACAGGGTGATTCGAATTAACAAAATATAATTTTGGGAAATGCAAACTTAAAAAGAGATTAATTGACTAAGATACTTTGAGAAAAGTCAATTAGAAATATCTTATGTCAATAAAAATAAACTAAAGAAGCTGCATTTTCTTCTCGCTCAAATACCAATAACGTAACAAACCTTTTGGCTCATGCCTTTTAGTAAATATTATAATTAATCTTGCTAGGTATATATAGACAATTAATAATACATAAATATAGCAAATGCTATCCTAACTCTTCCTTTGTAGTTGTGCTATCCTTTGCGAGATGAATCTAATCTTTGAACAGCAGCTACATCTCATGATAGACTTTGTTATTAGCTTATCAAGCCACATCTTAGCATAAAAACCCTGTATCTTATGAAGTTTTGTCTCACAGATTGTTGCCATGATTTTTATTTCTTTTAGTCGCGAGTATAAATAATGAGTACATTTTGTTTATTTAAGTTTGTTATTTCTCTTTTTGCTGCTGCTTTATTGCTTTCCACGCGGGTGGCTAACTGGCAACAGCCAACTGGCAACTGGCAACTGGCAACTCGAGTTTGGTGTTGTTCGTGATGTTGCTCCTTGGCAGATCCGCCGATACGTTGGCAAATTAGTTTGAGCAGTTTGCGGGGCTCCCTATTCGTTGATTCAGTTGCCCTTTTTTGTTTCTCTGTATAGAACTATGGGCGGCATAATGAATGCCTTCTGCGCTTGTCTAGATATCAGCGTGCGTTGATTAAGTCAGCGACTAGCCGACTTTCGAGCTAACTACTGCCGCGAGCATCCGAGTAGCCGAGTAGCCGACTTTGTACAATGCAAAGTTAAGTGATTACTTTTTGCTGGGCAGCAGATTCAAAGTCCTGGCGCAAAGTTCTGCTCGTAAATTTATTAAGCAAAAACTTAGAAAACTTTCGACGAACAGCGCATACGCAAGTTTTGCAATTGTATTCATTCAATGAAGTCAACTCGACTCGGCCCGCCTCGCCTCGACTCGCCTCGCCTCGAGTTGGTTAGCCACTATTTTATGCATTATTCATGAGTCCATTCAGCTGAGCTCAGCCAAAATTGTCAACGCTCTGTATGTATAGTGTGTTCTATGGCCTGTAAACTTGTTAAATTTGATATTTATTCTCTGATAATTAAGATTATGTGTGAATAAATTAAGTCCGAAAAAACAACTTTTATCTATTATTCGATCAGATCTCAGATATTACTAGAAGTGTTTTGTTAGAATACCTTTTTTATTTCGAAATGCAAGCGAGAATTGGCTTAAGTCATAATAGTAGTTGAAGAACAAAAGTAAATGAGCAACTCATAAGATATTGTTCTGTAGTTGTTAGAAACTTCATTTAAAATACTATATATATTATATTTATAATATACAGTCAATTTTCTGCAGATCCTCGAAGAAGACTGTAGGGAATAATTAAAAATGTATTCTCAAAAAGATGTCGAGACTGAAAGTGATATAAAATGAAATAAAATATGAAAATACATATTTAAACAATAATAGTTCATATATAAATACACAAATAAATATATACTATCTTCCCTCTCCCATGAAACACTCGATGGCTTCTAGGCCATAGCTACGATCACGAGACCCAAGCTTAGTGCACTATCGAAGTGTTGAATAAGTTGTTTAGCATTTAACGAGCTATAAATGGCGCAAAAGACGCAGCAGTCGTCGGAGGCAACTGGCAAGATTACAAGGAACTTGAAAGGCTTTTGGGCAGGCAGATGGCGAAAGCAGTCAGGAGATACGCACACTTCGATGGCATAAAACACACCTCTTCATAATGCACCAGATGAATGGATTTATAACTGAGTGCGAACAGGGGCCACAGCAGTGCCTTAGGGGCGTTTGGCGGTGGTGGAGCTGTTGGAGCCGCTGATAATGATAATGTGCTCGTCTTCAGCGTCAGCGTCATCGAAGATGCACTGAATGCATCGATAGGATAAGCTGCCCGTGTCGGTGGCTTCAGTGAGCTCAAAGTGCCGCCATTATGAGGCAATGGGAAATCGACTAAGCCGCAGAGGCAGCCCGAGTCCACTCCACGCGCAGCTACAACTACAACAGCTGCACTCGCTGGCAATGGCAAAGACTTTTTGGCTGCGATTCAAGCATTTGGATGCATAAATCAAACATTTATATGCGGCACAGCTTCGGCGTCGCCCCGACTCACATGTGGAACTGCTCGGTGGGGCAGGCAGGCAGGCACTCGAATGTGATTACGCAGCGAGAGATTGCAGGCAAGTTGGTTAGGTTAGTTCTCGTTGGATGGAGACGAGACTCGCATGGTCGTCACACACATAAGCAGACAGCGTCCTTCCTTCTGCTCTCCGCGCTCTGCCATCCAGCTCTGAGTCATGGCAGAGGTCTGGGTCTGGGCCTTGGTCTGGGTCTGCATCTGAGGCATCAAAGGCGTCTCCGACGCGGCATGCACGCTGGAAATGAAGACGATTACTGCGACTGCAATGATGAATATTATTCCTAAGGCGAAAACTCTGTGCCCAGCGGTGCTTTGCGACACCAAAGCGATTTGCGCTGTGATTGATTGCAACATTGCGGCACAACACGCTGGCCAGGATTTGGCAAGGATATTGGCTGAGCTGAGAGCTGGAAGAATGCGACATAAATATTACTTATTTGAAGCTAGAATACTTGGAGTATGGGGAAGAAAAGTTGATTGACTGCTGCAACTATTATTAAGAGATAATCAAAACGTTTCATGAATCTCGTATATGGAATCATCTTCTGTAAATAAAATAAAAAAATAAATATTAAAAAAAAAAATTAATTTAAAAACAAGGTATATAAAGTTTGCTTGAATGTAAAATCATTCCATAAAGCAGTTGGTTTAAAAGCAGTTTTCGTATATCAAAGAATTAAATAAAATATTAACAAATAACAAACAAAATATGATAATCTCAAAGACTTTAAAAGGAACACTCGTAACTCTTCAACTCATACGCAGAGAATAAATACTAGCAGCTTCATATACTCATTGACTCACTTAATTGGTCTCTTAGCAGACATTGGGTTTCTTAAAAAACAATATTCATAAACAAAATTTCATTAACTGCGAGCCCACAGAAGAGGGCGGCCCAAAGGCAACCTTTTTTTTTTTTTGCTATGCGACCTGAAATATCGTTACCATTAAAATAGTTGCCCTTTCATTGTGTGGCCTCTGGAGCTGGAAGGCAGCCCAATAGAGTGGAAATACCATGACGAAGTTGAGAGGCAATACACTTCAGAATACGGTTCTATTCCTAGCTCTAGCCACGGCGTCTATGCAGCTGCATTGAATCGAGGGCAGAACTTATAATTTGGATGGGTTCCAATGGATGCTCAAAAGTTTCAGTTGCTGCCATCAGCTCCGACTGAAGTACAAAATAATCTGGGCATGACTGTGACTCGTCTGGGAGTCTGTCTGTCTGTGTGCCCAGCCCACGGGCCACAAGTAGCTGCGCGCGGAGATGGGAAATGGGCGAAAAATCAAGGCGCAAAATATATGCGAAAAAATTATATGGAAAATACAGAATTTTTATTTTATTCTCAATTTTTTTTTTTTTGCCAACTCTGCGAGTTTGTGCTAGTTCCTTTTTATTTTTTGTTGGTCTCGGTTAGCTGAAATTTATTTTTTACTTAAAACTTTCTGTTGTAAGCAATGAAAAATGGCAAAACAAACTTTGCCGCTTTCAGCAGCAGAAAGCGCCAGCCAAACTAAGCAGCGAGCCGAATTTGTTTTTGTTGAAAAGTATCGAATTGATTTCAGTCGAGGAAGTTTCGAATTTTCAAATGCAAACGGCTAATTTATGCGAAAGTTCCGCCTTTCCTGCTTATTTTCCCCTAGTTTGAGGCTTAATTTATTTACTTTCCTTTATGTGAGGCCAGCAAAAAAACCACAAACAAGAAGACAAAATATATGTGCCCTTTTCTATGCGACCTCGAAAACCATGCGAATATTCAAACACATAATATAATAAGCAAAATAAATAACTAAAACATAAAGTATACTATTTTTTTTTTCAAATTGCTATTAAGCATTAGCATTTTTCTTGATAAACAGTATCATAATTCAAAGTGTTCCGAGAAAAGTACATTACAAATTTAAAGTTTTCGAAACTTTATATATCTCAAAATGAAAATGTTTTTAAAATAATATTATATGATTAATTTTCTGCGAAACATCCGTACATTCTTATAAATATAGTTTTCTGTTTAGGATATAATTTAATTTTAACAATTTCGTTTATAATTGTAAAATATTAAAAAATACTTTCATATCTGTTATTACATTTCACCCAGACAACAAATATATTGAAATAAAAAATAAAATAAAATAAACTACAGTCGAATCTGTAGTTTTTCCTTCTGCTAAATCCTTTGAAAATGTTGTATTAAGCTGAACTAAGTATTATTTATTTATGTGGAATATTTATTGTTTTGCAAATCAAATTATTTGCCAAACTTGAGTCAACAGCAGAACGACGCCACAAAATATAATTCATACGTATAAAAAAGCGAGAAAGATCAAGCGAGCTGAACTGAAAAAATACAAAAATGTATGTATAAGTAAATATATGTGTTATATATTTTAATAGCTCAACGCAAAACAATAAATAAAATAAAATCAATTGCCGTAGGGCCGAAAGAAATGGGGAGTTGGCCATAAGCGCATGGCACCAAAACAAAAGCCAAATAACCAAAATCGCAAATAATACGACATGTTGTACGACTGCAACAACAACAACGGCAGTGGCAGCAGCAGCAGCAGCAGCAGCAGCAAGTACAACAGCAATAGCAAGAACAATTACAACAACAATCGCTGTTGTCGTACTACCAATAAAATCGTTTGTTTCCGGCTGCTGGCTATCAAAGCTACTGGAATTTATTTTCGTTCGAACAACAAACACAGCAGCAGCAGCAACAGCAACTGCAAATCGCAAAACCAAAGTGCAAACATAGTTGTTGTTGCTTGTGTTGCTGTTGTTGTTGTTGTTGTTGTCGTTGTTGTTGTTGTGTTGTGTTGTCTCTCGTTGCTGCTTGACTATTTGCTAAAGTCATTGCGGTGTTTCACCCGGCCGCCCACTGCCCCGCACAAATTGCCCCCCGAGTCAACACGAGTTCCCATGGGCATGTGGCAGACTTTGCACAATGCCAGCGACAGCCACAGCAGCAACAACAGTAACAGCAACAACAACAATTTTAGTAATAATATTCACATTTATGGATTTGTAAGTGGTTCCGCATGACTAACCCCGCATCCTCTGGTTTCTTCTCTTCCCTCCTTCCCTCCTTCAGTTGAACTCCTTAGCACTCGTTGCAGCAGCTTTGCATTGTTTGTGCAGGGCATTAAAGTTTCAATAAGGTTGGCTCTAATTTGGTTCTGCATTTCTGAGTTATTGTTGTTGTTTCTATGGGCATGGTCTGGGTCATCTGGGTTTTACAATTCATAATTTACTTGCGACTCCATTGAGGATTTCTCGCTCAAGATGTGATATGTCCATTGGGCAGTGTTATAAAAGTCTGGACTGATTTTTAATGTGTGGTAATATAAATTTATTTTATTCTATTTACCAATAAAAAAGCTTAAATAATTATTCATTTACTTAAAGTCAGGATATTGAGAGACAAATGCTAGAGAAAACGCTAAAGACTTCAAAATAATTTTTAAATAATATAATATTTGCTTTAAATAAAAATCAACTCTGTGTGACAATAAAACTGTGAATAGTTCAATTTCATGGCGCCCAGTGCCAAGCCAGAGTTGTCACCATATCGGCTGGAATTTATGTGGCGAAATAATTAATTCTGTCAGCGCGGCATTCGCTGCAACAGAAATTGACAGGGTATAAATAAATGCGGAAAGAGCGAAGGACAAATGCAGGGAGCGAAATGGAATCGCTTTTCGATTATGTTAATTTAATTTCCATTGCTTGGGCGACATGAGTGGCACACATGCCGGCAATATGTCCAATGGAGCGTCGGGAATAAATCCAAATCATGCGATCCAATGATCACATTGTGCCACAACTTGAGTTATGGCAAGCACATATTCCCAAAGAACGAGAGAGTGAGAGAGAGAGAGAGAGAGAGAGAGAGAGAGAGAGAGAGAGAGAGAGAGAGAAGCAGCAAGAACATCAATGGCGACTTGCAAATAAACTACAGATGTGAACAGAAAAAGTAAATACAGAGAAGGAAAAGCTAAACAATTACAACCCTTTGACTAAAGGTATATGATATATATAATTTTTTTTTTTTAATTATAGTAAATAGTTAAAGAGATATTATGTTACTCAATAATGCCTAATATATTCAACATAAAACTCTTTTTCGCTTAGAATATTTCTAAAAAGGTATATATTCTTCAAATAGATTATACGCACATAAACTCATGCATATAATTTTTGTCTGGTCTCTGGTCTTTCCACTGAAATAGTTTGGCTGGCGTCGAGACATAAAGAAATCTTTATTTTTGTCTCCAATGTGTGCGACGTCTTTTCTTGTCTTTTCTTTTTTGCTTTTTCATGTGCGTCTTATAATTTTTGAATGCTATTTGTTTTATATGCCGTAGATTTTTTTCTTCCAAGTGAAATACGTTTTAATTTATGGGCCTTCTGCGTACATTATAAACTCATGTATTTTACAAGCACTTGGCAGACGCAACCAGGATATGTTGCATTACAATAAGAATTAAGAATTTTCTTGAGTGCAGAGAAAGAGAAAGCGAACTTGCTTCCCTAAAATATACCCTGTGAATACCCATTAATTATTAGAGCTATCAATTATATTATTTTCTTTGCTATACAAGCTTATTATACTGTTCACTGTGTTATGTTAAAGCTTTAAAATACCTATTAAATTTGTCATTAGATCGATTTTTTCTATTTAACATAAATATTATTTTTATTTTTCTTAGCCTTCCCAACCACTTTAGAAACTTCTAGTTCTAAGTTAAAAATTGATAAAGGGTTTAAGTTCATATAAATAGATCCATATAACAAATTTTGCACTAAATGATTAATATTTTGGTAGTATCTTTTCTTAACTTAGGATTGGTCTCGCTTAGGATTGGTCTGGTTTTATATTTCAACAAGTCATCGTAAGCGCCGACCATAATTAATGGAATTGTTAGTAATATAAATCTTTCGCCAATATAGGGCCACTTAAGCAGCAGATCAATCCGAAACCAAGCTCAGGGCTACCCTGACAAAAATTGCCTTTAACCATAAATTGGCAGAGAAATCGAAAGGAAACCGTGAACATCGTAAACAACATTTGCAGTGCTGCGCGTTGTCCTGCTCCCTTCTGGTTGAAGCAATTTGTAATTTTCCGTATTTCATTCGCATACACTTCATTAACATCCCCCCGAAGCTGGCTGGCTGGCGTGGAGGAAGAGTTTTCTTTCGGTGCGCTTCAATGGCTGCTAACCAGGCGGGGGGCTGGTCGTGGGTGGGATGCATCATTAGAGTCGTTGAGCATAGTCGTGCCTCGAAATTTACGTCCTTTTGGCGAAGACCTTCTCTAATTTCTTCAAGGATCCTGCCAGCCGCATATATGCTCAACTAAGGGAAGGACGACGACGGCTGCGACGGCGGCGGCTGCGGCGGCGGCTTTTCCCATCAGCGACAACGACACAAAAAGTCCTTGGCCAATGACAGCCGCAGCAGCAGTAGAAGCCAGCAGCCAGCAGCCAGGAGCTGGGCTCGAGCTCAGGCGCAGGCTGAGACAGGAAAATGTTTTTTCACGATAAAAATGATGGATGACATCATAAATAACGTTGGAGTGCGCCCAAACAGAGGGTTTCCAGTGGTTGTTTATTTCGATATAAATGAAATTCTTCTTTTTTCGCCTTTTCTGCTGCTTATTTTCGCCGGCTAGTGAACAAATAAAAACTTTCTGTATGCAGGGCGGGAGGGCTCCCCAAACAATTTGGCAAGAAAAGCACACGCATACACACACTCAGCCACACACACTCACACACACAACCATCGAGGCAATGCAAATGCCGAATTCTCAATGCTCTAACCCGAATGCTGCTTATCCAAACCTTCTTCTCCACATTATCAATGGCCATTAATTTGGGGCGGGGCCCCCGATATTGGAGCGGCATTTGTAATCACAGTTCCAGCTCACATTGTATGTGCTAGATGTTTCCCGTCATAAATATCGAGAATTATTATTAATGTGCCGTGCCCTGCCGTGCCGTTTCTTAGACGTAAGTCAGTAAGTCGACACATTGTTGACGGAGCTTTTGTAAATTTGCAATACAATGGTACTAAAAGGGAATTCGCGACTCAAAAAATAGATTTTAATTACTTCAGTTTGCTTTGATTAACTATAATAAAAACATTACTAAGCTACTACTAAAATACATATGACATTCAGCTATTTTAATATTAGATGTAGATAAGAACAGATTAAATATTATTTTTTTAAACTTACAAGCAAAGCAACTTAAGTTTCAAAATGAGGATTTGATATTATTCAATTAATTCAGATGTTAATTGTGTGGCAGCTAATTGAATTTGCCCCCACTGTGCGGCTCATTTGAAGGACAAACTCGAGGCGGCACACACGGACATAGATTGTGTGTGAAAGTGAAAGCCTTGCCAAGACGTTGGTGTGTGTGCGCTTTAATGATATCCTTATAGCCTGCCAAATTTATGGCAAAGCCGCATAAATTTAGACGCTTTTTTTCACGCTTTCACTACAAGGCGAGCCTTATCGTATTTTTATTTTAATGGATTTTTTATCTGCGGCTGTGGTTGCCTCCGCTGCCGCTGCCTCCGCCGCCGCCGCTGCTGCTGCTGATGACATTCCCTTCGTCTGTGGGACATCAAGCACAGGACACTGGGCTAGCCGAGGGGGCGGGTCAACCGCATTGGCCAAATAGCTGGGCACATTTCTCATGTTGTTCAACTGTAACTGGATGCAGGGAAATGGGATTTAATAAGCCAACATTTATTTTAGACATTATTGATGGCGGCTTATTTATCGCGCCCCTAGACTCCACCTCTATTAATGCGACACACTGTGCGCGTGTAGCCGGCACTCCTTATGCGGCAAAACTCAAAAGGATTAAGTTCCACACACACACACGCACACACACAGCGAGACAAAGGCAGAGCCAAAAAGATTCACAGCCGCCGCACAATGCAAAAGCTTCTCGACATGGGTTGTCCCTGCTACTGCTTCTCCTGCTGCCTATGCCTTTGCCTTTGCCTTTGCTCATGTTGTCCGACGATGATTCAAAATGCAAGTCACACTCGTGTGTGTGTGTGTGTGAGTGTGAAAGTCCTCGCAGCCATGTTGGCGTCAGAGTCATGGTTGTCCCCCTTTAGCCGCTTGCTGCTGGCTCCAACGCTATGCGGGCTCTCTGGCTCCTCCTGCTTTGGGCTTAGGATTTGCTGCTGCTGCTGCCGCCGCGGCTGCTGCAATTGCCGCATGTAAATTCTTAAAGTAGTACTTAGCGCTATTATTTATTATATTCCAACAGTTTCAACACCTCTCAACAAGTAACGAGCCAAAGCTGAAGGGGTTGCGGGGGCGACAGGGCGAGGGGGAGGATGCAGGACGCTGCATGCGGTGCAGGGTGCTCGACTTGCTGCTGCACTTTGCTATTGTTGCGCTCTGTTCGCATTGTTGTTAGTACTCAGTGCTGCTGTTGCAGTTGTTGCTGCTGCTGCTGCTGCTGCTGCAGTCCTCGGCGATGTTGTGCAGAAATTTATGAATATTGCATGGTAATAAAGCGAAGGATTTCATTACGACTGCGTATGCAACTGGCGCTGTGTGTGTGCGGCTGGGAGTGCTCCTTTTTTGCGACTGCATATTTGATCTGAGTGCCTTAGTGAAGCGCTAAAGAGGTCAAATGACTGCTTAAATATTATGCTTGACTACAAATTTACTTATCAGTGTTTGTGAGAGTCAATTGAATGAAGACTTATTGACCAGAAGTTAAGGGTTATATGATATAGACATACAAATGCATAATAGCTCATGGTAAAATAAAGTTTCAGTTTAAGTCAATAGACAAAGTCTATATATATTATTAAAGCTCTCAGATGGGGAAACTCTGTAGTCCAATAGTTACGGCTGCTCACATCGACTGTGAAAACCACATTAAGATTTACGCGAGGCATAATTCAGAAAGGGATCGCTGACAGACAGAGACAGAGACAGAGGCAGAGTGAGGGCGTGTGAGTGGAGCAGGGGCTCGACACTTACAACCGCCATAATCATTTCAACAAGAATAATTTAAATAATTATTAAAACGAATCCACAGCAGCAGCCGCACGACAATTACAAGCGAATGGGCCTGGGCCGGGGATTGGAGCTGCGGAGAGCAGTTCACGGGACAGCAGGCCGCCAATTGTGCGGTGTTCTCGTCCCGCCGAGCGACGCATCCTGTCAGCTGCGTCTGGCTGACTTCTGATTGCAGCCAGCGGCCAGCAGGCAGCGCCTTTTTTGTATTTGCGTGGTCGTGTGGTTAAAAATTAATACGCGGAAGGATATGGCAGGCAATTCGTTTTGTGCGCATTTGCCAGCGAGCGAAAAAAATCAAACTCCAGACGAGAGAGCATGAAAAATTTACATTTGAATAGACGGGCAGTGAATGGATGTGCTGCTGGAGCTGCGTGGTGCGAGTGGTCCGAGTGGTGCGAGTGGCGCGAGTGGTGCAGCGCTTCTGTGGTCCGCGGCCGGCAGGAAGCTGCGCCAACAATGGCAGCTGGAAGTGCGGCTGCCTGAGCATTTATGTGGCGTATTGTTTTAATTTGCAGCATTATCGCTGTGAGCCCAGCATTTCTCTGTGAATGCATTCAAATGCAGCTTATATTCCAGGCAGCTTAAAGATTCGCAGTCCGCCATCGAATCGAGGCATTGCGTGGCGGTTTTTGTGTCACGTTCCGTGCTGGATGCGCAGTCACAGCTTGCGGCTGGGCGCGTGTTTAGGCCATGTCCCTGCAGTTGGGGCCCTTTCGCCCTGCTCTGCTCTCGCCTGTCGTGTCCTGCTCTAGTCCTGCAGCAACCGCTAATGGCGCTCGCATCGGCCACTTGCATCGGAGCATTCTGTCTTCCAAATTAATTTGGTGTGCAGCGTGCTCGCTGACAGAGACAGCAGCAGCAGTAGCAGCCAGGACATGATTATGTTGGACATTGCAGCCAGCTGCAGGACACTCCTTGCCCTTAGCCCCGCTCTATTCTGGTTCAGTATTCGTGTCCGCACTGCGCTGCTTCGTTTCAATTAAACAGGCATCCAGCAGCAGAAGAATGCGAATGGCACTGAGCTTAGCTGCACTTAATGCATAAATTCTCTGTTGGACATCGGTCACGATAAATTTGACCCTCTTTTTTTGCTCAGCCCAATATCTGCGATTTGCATATCCCTGCGCTTAATCGATGTCCAGCAATTTCTAGTTGCCAGCTAACTTCTGTTAATTGTGATCACTTGTATTTTATTATGTAATGTGTTTAATGTCAGCGTGCAGCATGATATTTGCTGTTTTAACTGCTTTGTTAACTCTTCAGAAATTATTATCATTTATTAGGAAAAATATAGAATTAAATAGCTAGTCTAAGGTTAATTTAAGTATATTACTTAAAGAATCATTTCTTGGGATAGAGGCTTAAAGTTGTATTATAGAGCTGAACAAAATTTTATATAAAAAAAAGAAAAGTTTTTGAATGTTGGCAAACTAAATATATCATAAATATTGAATTAAATATATAATATATATTATTCAATATATAAAATGCATCATTTGGGCTAGATTTCTTAGAAATTGAATGAATTCTGTCATTCATAATAACTCAAAGCATCGCAGCTATTATGAATTGTATTATACGAAATGGCTTGATTTAGTATATTATATCAATTCGATTAATTTGAATTTTATAAATTGTATATTTTTTTATAATAAAATTAAAAGCTTTTTTAGCACATCAAATTATTTGGGCATTTCTCACTCACTTGAGATATGATTAGAGAACAAAGTCGAATAAGGCATAGAGCAGCACAGTTAGCAGCTGATGCTGTCAAAATAAAAGCCAAATGCTGTCGGCTTTAAATTGTTTAAACATAACGATGCAATGGGGAATTCAATGCAAGTGGCTGGAAAAACTTTTTCACTCAGAGAAAAAAAGAAAGGAAACAAAAACCAAACAGGGAAATAGAAATAGAGAAGAACGGCACAACGTGGCTGGCAGTGCTGGCAGTGGCAGCATCCAATTATTTTTCGATTAGTTTCGCTATCATTCTTCAACAACAACAGCACATAAACAACAACAATATGTATCTGAGACCGAAACTGAAAACGAACCCAAAACACAAAACTCAACCCTCAGGCTGAAAATGTAAGGGTGAGGGTAGCAAGTGTGCCTGTGTGTATGTGTGTGTGTGTGTGTGTGTGTGTGTGTGTGTGTTGTAGTGGGAGTATCAAGTCGAATATAAATAAATAAAACATACAAAATGGAAATAAATCTAACTGAAAAGCCATAAAGCATTTTCAGCATTCGCAATTTAATATGTTCGAGGGTATTTTTCTCGCACGTAGCGAAGACGAACAACACCCACCACCACCGCCAGCGGCAGAAGCAGAAGCAGAAGCGGCATCACCACCAACACCAGCCACCACCGCCACCGTGAGCAGCTCGGGCGCAAGATGGTGCCTGCTGCTGGAACAGGACGAGTAGGACGAGTCGACAGCTGGACGCGCAGACAATGGCCAAGAACGAAAGCAAGACGCTAGAGCGGGAAAAAAGAAAAAAGTAAGGAAAAGAAGGAAAGGAAAGGAAAACGCATTTGGATTCGGATGCTCAGTCTCCGCGCTCTACACTGTGCATGTAGATGAAGATGGAGGAATGCCTGGCCAGATGCTGTGGCATGGGCCTGAACTGAGTGGGGCATGGGGCATGGGGCATAGTGGGGGAGTGGGGGCAGGAGGCAGGATGTCTCGCGAGCGCGCTAAGTGTGATATATTTCGTAAGATTATATAAAATGTTTTATTTGTTCTCCTTGTTGCGACTTTTTCCCGACTGCTGCCTTTTTGTTTCGCTCGTCCTTGCCGAGCAAATTGCGTGCACATCAGTCGTGCTATGTGAAAGTGCGAAAAAAGGATATTAGGTGTATACAGACAGATATATATAAATATATATATATATACATTTATATATAGTAAGGGAAGTATTATCCCCATCCACTCGCTGCAACGAGCGAATGAATTATTTCTTACCCTCATCTAAATTCCAAGTCGGCTCTGCTGCTCTTTTCTGCTACACATTTTCCTGATGTTGTTGTTGTTGTTGCTTAGTGAAATTTGCAAAAACTCAAACTTTTAGGCAGTTGCAAATAACAACAACAACAACTGCGACTCACGCACTTTAACAGAAGGAAAAATACGAGTCTTTTGAGGTAAATTAATACATAATCAAGCAATTGCGTTTATTATAAAAAATATAAATACAAATATAATATAAATATAAAATACAAATTAATAAAAACACAAACAAGTATATTAAGATAAATTATTTATTACATATAAAGTGTAATTGCGATACTTTGTCCTCCGCTATACCTGCTGAATTTAGTGGGACTCTCGTTTTTTTTCTTTCCTATAAATGAAAATAATGTGAAGAGAAGACTTTATATGATCGCTCTAAGACAGATAATGCCTCAAAAAACAAAAGAAAAAGGTGGTAAAATAATCAAGACAAGTTTCAACAATTCTGCTAACATCATCATTTAGTAAAATAGAATATAAGACTCTTATGTCGAAAGTTCTTGTTTATCATAATATAAATATTTCAAACCCCTAAATAAAAATTTCGCATACCCATTTCATTCGTAAAGAGTTCAGCTCTCTTAACATTTTAAACTGTCGAAGCTCGACTGTTTTACAACTATATTTTCAATTTTAATTTTAAAATAATAAATAAATTACTCTCATTAGTTAATATATTCTATTAACCTACTCATATCAATTGGTTGCATCGATATATTAATGTAGGCATCTTATTTATATACCATTGCAAAAGCTTCCATAACATCTGTTTTTCGAATTCCTTCAATCTCATTTGATTTTGATATTGCATTTTTCGTTTGAACTCTTAAATAGCCAAATCGTATTCATCCCATTGTGCCTAAGCTGTCCGTTCTGCCCGGCTGGAGAATAGGTTGTAGGCTTTTTTGTCCGCCGGACTTGGAGCTTGATACGTACAAAATTGAAGCGAAAGACAGCGGCAGATGTGACCAAGCTGAATTTTTAAGTAGCCAGCGCACACGCTGCCCCCCATGCCCAGTTTTAGCGTTTAGAAATTAGTGAAGAATGTTTTTCTCGGCGTTTTGGGTGGGCTCAGATGAGAAAACGATGCTGATGATGTTGCCAATGGCTGAGGAAAACAACCATTTTTCCTACTTTATGCCAACTTAAGTGGGTGAAGCGCCTCCGCCTGCGCACGCTCACACACTGAAGGCGAGGGGAGGGGCAGTGCTGGAGGGTGGGACCCGGGGCTGAAGATGAATGTGCCGCAGCTCTATAAATATGTATGGGATGCTATATATTAAAACCGACTCGACTCGAGTCAACTCAACTCGCACAGAGCAAAAACTAATTTCGAAAAATGCCAAAAGAAAACGCAGCAAAATGAAAATAAAAGAAAAACCTGCAAACGGAAAAACATACAGCAACGAGCTGAAGTCGACTCGGCTGAGCCGAGGTTGAGCAGGGAGCAGCAGGAGGAGGAGGAGAAGGAGAAGGAGCTGGAGGTGGCGTTGGACGGGTGCTACAAGAAAAGGACATTTGTGCTGCCAGAGGAGGCTGTGGCTGGGTCTGGGCTCGTGTATTGGGGGTTGGCGGGCAGGACCACAGCCAGGACCTGGAGCCGACGCAGACTGACAGGCCAGCCACGGCAGCTGCTGCCGCTACTCCTGCTCTTGCCCCTTCGGGTGGGTACACGAGGGTAATATAACACAACAAAATGCAATAAAGCATTTTGTGGCAACTTGAAGATGTGAGCAGCAGATGCTGATTAAAGGTGTGCGGTTGGGTGTGGGCGAAAGGGCGAACTGCGAAGGATACACACACACACACACATACACACACACGTATAAGATACACAGGCTTCCATATAGATGAGCTTGGCAAAAGAAATGGGAAAACTCATTTTACGCTTGAAGTTGAGTGGCAACCGTTTCGGTGAGTGGGTGTGTGGTTGACTGGGTAGTTGGGTGGTTTTGCTCATTTAAATTGCGTGTACATTTGCCGGGCACTTCACACTTGAATACGAAAGCAGATAAAGTAATGTACGAAACGACTGGAAGTAATTGGCTGCTGCCAGTAATGAACGCAGTCCTCAAACCCTGGCCAGATTATGCCAGGTAATACCCTCAAGCATTGCCCAGATTGTGCCATTCATAGTTGTCCATCAAATGAATGAGCACTGGAGCGATTCTTATGATATGCAAAAGATACTCCCGAAAATGTTCTTTATAGCATCCCAAATATTTTTTACCCATATTGAATTGAATTATAAATGCGGCTAGTGGAGCAATGCTATCAGCTGTATTGCTTAGTAAGTTCACTTTATCCTTGGCAACCATTCACAAATGTGCAGTTGCCAGAATATATTGTGGAATACATCATCCTAAAACGGAATGATGTGACGATTTGCTATCACGACTTAATGACTAAATCAATCAAGATATTTAAATTTATTGACTTATGTGATCCGCACATCCAAAATAGTCTAATTTTCATACAAATATATAAGAGCAATATATATATACCCGCATCTTGATCTCATCGTATAGGAGAAATCTTCAAGGTGCAGTGAAGTATCATGAAAGATTGCTATAATATATATAATATATATATATAATATAAAATACCCTTGATATTTTCAAGGGTATTGTATATACTGAACAATTGTTCATGCTCATTTTTTAAGAGTTAAATAAATTCTAGTTATGAAGTATTCTTAGCCTTCACTTTATCAGCGCAATCATAAATAGAGTTGCCTGCTGAAGCTTTTATGTCTTGTGCGAATATATTTTCTTCTCAGTAAGCAGTGTTGCTTATGAGATGATAAGGCCATGCCCATCTTTTTGTACGATGACGCACCACAAAAGATAGAAGCTCGGAATAAGGACGTATACGCTTAGCATTCTTCTTCTTCAGGCTGTTTGCTGCAGGTGTATACAGGAAGCATAGAATTATTTGACAGCAAATTTCAAGGTATCTCATAGTCGGGCGCTTAGGACTGGACCGCTTTTATTTATTTTTATTATTAAATTATTTATTATTTATTATTTTTAATAATTGAATATATACAATATATAATGGAACAGAAGAAGTATATTTATTTGGTAGAACCACTTATTATTATATTCAAAATAGCCATCAAAATATTGCCAGATATTTCGGGGGCAGAATTAGCGAACTCCTCAACTTCATTAAAAATCATTATTGTTTCGAGAGCTCTTAGTGGGAGATCGTGGTTACCAGTGCAGTCATAGGCTAGTTCTCTAATATAGGGTATCTCCGAACGAAAGCATTGCATATATGCATTAGGGACTGTTATCTCAACTGTTTCTCCATCTTTGTACATTCCAATTATTGTACTTGCATGATTTAGAATTTGGAGCTTTTTGTACTTTTGGAATTTTGCGTCATAGTAAATAATTAAATATGTTTTACTGGCTGTATTAATCCACATTGAATATCTAGTGCCCGCAGGCGGACACACATCTTTCCATATCCTTTGAAATTGACTGGTGATCATGCCTTCACATAGAAACTCTACTCGTTTATTTTCTGCTATTTCACAGTTGATGAAATTTTTCATGGACAGGCAGCATGGCACTTGCGCTTCTAATAATATGATCAAAATTGCAAGCCATGTCCAACAGCGAATTCGAGACATAAAAGTAAAAAAGATTATATAAAAAACTTACAAATTTTGTTTATTGCGTCATAAAATCCAAATCAATTATTAAATGTAAAGACTCCATGCACATGCGATCCACAAAATTATTGTTTAGACCCGACACATTTTCATTAAGTTATTTGAGGGATAAAACTTAGCTTATATTGATAATCTTCAATAGCGAACATCAGTTTGTCATTCAACTTGTCACCCCTATCAAAAAATTTATATAATGTATGGCTTCTACTCGCCTCCTTCTTCATTATTCCTCATACACAAATGTACTTAGGGTATACATATGATTATTTTTTATTTGATTACATTTTTAGTAAGCCTTTTTATAAACGTCATCTATGAGTTGCCATTGAATGCGCCTGTTTCTCTGCATTTCCAGGCGTACAAGGCGATATGCCAGGCCATGACTCTGTCTACGAGCCTCATATGTAAGATGTGCCGGTTGCTAAAGAGGACTGTATTTGAAGCGTGTAGCGAAAGCGATGCAAATCGTGATGCGAATTGTCAAAGCGGGCATTGTACGAGCACTGGTAATTGCAGTCAGTTCTTGGCAAGCCAAGTGCGTCCTCGTATCCAAGCCCATTGACCAGTTAGCCAAACGCTTTCTATGGCCTTTGCTTAATGACAGTTTCGACAGTTTTGGTTTTGATTGCTGTCACAGCGGAGCCAAGCAAAACAAAAATCAACATACGAGCTGCTGCCTCCCCAATGGTAATGTGGTTGTTGACACTAATTATAACTGGAATTGCATGTGGCTGGGTGCCTGGCCCAATGCATCTGGCCGACTGCCTGCCTGGCTGGCTGGCTGGTTGTCTGCCTGCCTGCCTGCCTTGGGCATGCATTTCCACCTGCAGCAAGTCGGTCAGTTTTTCATTATTTTCATGCTGCATTTAGCTCACGTTTTAATTAAGTCGTCGCCGGAGTCGCCAGCAACTTGCGATTCGTCGTGATCGTTGTTGTTGTTGTTGCTGCTTGGCAGGGCCACGGGGCATGGCTGTCGTTGCAGCACTTGCATGTAAATCTGCTCATCACCGTTGATGGCCATATTACAATCCGCCGCTCCTGGCACCTGACATGCCCCTCCGACCTGCCCCCACTCAACCCCCACCAGCCGCCCCACTCTGTCCCAGCAAGTGCAGTGAAATGAATGCGATTTGCAGTCGACGCGTCTCCGAGTTGCATTTGCAGTTTTGCAGTTTAGCAGTTTGTGCTGCAGACTTTGGCAATGTTTTTCTCTTTATGGATTTTCACTGGATTTCTGCTGCATGTCCGTTGACACGTAACGTTCAGTTTTTGGAAAATGTTAACACACGCTCTGCTTCTTGCTGTCGCTGTCGAATTGCAAAAATGCTTCGGAATGTTTATCGTTTGCTTTTTGCGTCGCTTCAGACAAGCTGCACAGTACAGTATACACACACTAACGCGACCTACCGCACAGCAAGTTCTGCGAGCTTTGATCTTCTGACTGAATTATAAATAAAGATTTCATCATCAACAACAACAGCCAGACAGCCTGATGGGCGTTCCGCTGCCAATTACTATATATTACTATGTATATATATATTTATATAATTGGTGCATATAGGAAGACATTTGGAATTCGCTGTGCAATTTTGAATATCTGACACGTCTTCAAATTCAAATGCAAATGTGCACTTGATTATGACAGAGTTTATGAGTTTCTGAAACGCAAAAGCTTGCTTTAATCATTTTTTAGCTTATTTCCTATTTGGCATTGCTTACTTAAGAACTATAAAGATTAAGCACCATATTTCTGATTGTGTGTTGAATAGCAAGAGATTATAAATTTAGAAATGACAAAACAAAATTATTTTAAAATTATAAAAGATTCAAAGCTGCATATGATCATATAGATTAAATTGTAATAAATAATACTAGGAATAAAATAAAAAAAATATATATATATATATAAATTATAATTAATATAATAAAATATATATATAGTTTATATAGTTATATCAAGTATAGGATAATCGCTATAGCAATTATGTGACTTAAAATAAAATTTGTTTTAATACTATAATATTATAAAATATTAATCACTTAAAATATATTCCAAGACGATATATCTTCTTTTTTTAAAAATATAGCTTCTATTTAAATTGATCTTGTGCTTCATCTAATGCAGCAGCACTTGAGTTGGCATGAAATAATTGCCCCAATGGCTTGATTGGGGACTTGTGCCTTGTTTTGTATACGTGTTATTGCCAGCCAATTGCCCATCAATGGTCAAACTGTACTGCATGACTAACAAGGAAGGAGCTGCCGTTGAACGATTGCATCAGCTGCAATTGGAAAATTCACTTGAATTGGCAAAAGCCGGACTAATTGAGGGTTCATGTACAGCATGCCAAGCAGGGCTGGGGGTGGAAAATGCAAATGCCTGCATGCCAATTGAACATCTATTGGCCTACGGTTGGTCTTTGTACTGGGGAAATGGCCCGACTGCCTCTCACCCGGGCACAAATCAAAGTGGCAATCAGAGAAACTGCAGATTGACATCTGTCCGATTTGCATCTACCGAAATTCTCGTTGGGGTAGCCTTCTGACTTGGTCCAATCAATGAGGCGGGCGAGACTCCCAGTTGGGTCTTCACCCGGCGACCATAAGCGATTAAGTTTGTTGGTCTCCAGGGGAAAAAGTAAGCCAAGCAGCAGCTAGCACTCACTAGCTGCGAGGGTGTTTCGTTAGCTCATTCCGAGAATGTGTTGATATTTTTGAGACAGCGAAACATTTTCGAAATTGAGTGAAACCGATTTCCCACAGGATTCATATGCCAAAGTGCCTGTGAGTGTGTGCGTGTGTGAGTGTGCCAAAGTTTTGTTGCCAGTCAAAGCTAAAGAACCTCCAGCCAAGACCAGCCCTCAGTCGTCCAAATGAAGAAAATGTGGTTTCGGTTACGGTATTTCACTGTTTTGCTTCGCTCAGTCCTAGCACCCAGCCAACTCATAGAAGGCCCAAAGCTTGTTTGTGTGCGTCTGCTTTTTTTATGGAAATTCACGAAAACTTTTCGTAGGCATTTTGTTTATTTCAGCTGCTGCTGCGACTGGGGCAGTGGAAAACGGGAAACAAGGCAGCTGGAACAAGGATAAAACTTTCGGTCGGCCTCCTTCACTGCGGCTCCTGCTGCGTGGCATTCGTTTGCTGATGTAACTGCTGCTCCCGCTCCTGTGGTTGTTGTTGTTTATTTTATCATTACCATTGGCAATTTCTTTTAAGTGGTGCCAATCTTTTTTCACTTGTTATGCCCAAGTTCGAGGGATTACCCAGCATTTTCCCTCCCCTCTCTCTCTCTCGTCCCCTCTGTGTGTGCAAATTTATTATAGTAATTTTATTCAATCGACAAATCGGAAGTGATTTTGAATTCATTATAGTGGGTGGACACTCATCGCTCTTCCTTCCGCTCTATATTATTGTAGACTGCGTCTCTTATCTATAAGGACATCTTTATGAAAGGTGTGGGCATCACATAAGTATGTGAATGGATGAAATGTGAGATAGAGCTCGATACAAAATATATGTGGGATGATCGGAAACTAACTTAGCGATATTTCGACTGCGATAGACGCGGCTCTCATGAAGATAAATTTACTTTAAATATTCTTTATTAAGCAAAACTTATATATATATATTTATATTCAGAAATATATTTATATTCAGATATATATTTATATTCAGAAGACATCAGCTATCACAAGGGCAACTCAACTTCTGACCCATTTTATTTGCCTAAGCTTTAACTTAAATATTTTAAGTGAGCAATGCATCGGTCGGTCAGCTGGCCAGGCTGAGAGTCTGAGCCAAATGAGCGCATTGACCTCATAAATAACACTCGCACACACACACACACACACACACACACACACACACACACACTGGCACGCACACACACACAGTCCGGGCCGTTTGGTTAAGATGCAGCCCAGCCGCTGGCATTGGCGGGCGCTTGATGCCACTTTAGTGGTGGCATTTCCAGACACTTGCACTTTCTCCGCACGCTTAATGGACAATTAACCTTGATGGCGACTGCGGCTCGTTCCTGACCTTGCACCACAAATTTAAGCCGGCCGTGCAAGGTCGCGTGCTGGCTGCTGCTTCCCTTCTGCTGCAATTGCAACAATTATTGAATTTTATAGCTGCCAAATAGCCATTTGGCTCATAGGCATTATTACGTACACGCGCCCTGGGCAATTAGTGACCCACCACCACCTGACCACGCGGCAGACCTGCTGCAGTTCCTAGTCTGCAGTTCATCGCCTTCCCAATTGCTGCCAGTGACCTCCCTTACGGTTCATAGCCTGCTCAGTTGGCCATCTCAGCAAGTCAGTTGCTTTCACTTCTGGATAGTGGCTAAAAAGGTGGACAACGATAAAATATGATGTGAAAAATAAGTCAACCAAATTGTGTTAAATAACAACTTTAGTTTACAAGATTTGATCAAGGTCTTTGCGCCTTGCGGCCATTGAAAATGGGAAATGGAATGTAACAGGCAAAAGGAGGTGTGGTTGAATCGACAAAGTGTATATATTCTTGATCCTGAGTTCATCTGTATGATCTGTAAGAGGTAGAGACTTGAACGCTACAGTTCCATTTGTAGCACGCGCAGATCCACAGTTTGTTTCAAATTATCATTAGTAAATTATTGACGACCAAAAACTTTATCGGAATTCAGTAATTAAATTATATCGTACGTCGTTGGAGCAATTTGATTGTCAAATCACACCTTGAATCCCAAAGCACACCTGACTAGAGCCTTCTAACTGGTTTAAATATCAGTGAATATATAAATATTATTTTCCAATAGATATGTTAATATATCGATTAGATATGAGATAAAATTTATTTATTACTCTAGAAGAATGATTGCTTGAAAATGGCAGAACAAAACGTTCTTTTACGAAATAGATAATATCCTTAAAAATATGCGTAGCTATATCACAATCATCGAAGCCATTGAGCACTTATATCTCAGTAATGTTGCCTAATATAATTAGCTAATATTATGGCCAGCTTAGATGGGCCTTAGGTTTTGCTGGCCACAATACAGTGATATATAGGGCTCATAATGAAAAATGTAATGAGAGGCATTTATCAAAAATCGTTTGTTTGCAAGAGGAGGCATGTATCTTGTATCTTTATATCTGTGTATCTTTGTATCTGCAGCGGCACACATAAAAAATATATAAATGTATGTCTGTGCGAGTATTTGATAATTTTGTGCTGTATCTTGGCCATGAACATGAATCTCTTGGCCGTCCAACCAAAACAAAAGCGACAAAAAAAAGAAGAAAAGAAATAATATGAGAAGCGAAGCGAAGTCTCGAGCTTGTGGCCTTTGTATGCGGCTGGAGCTCTGGGGGGATCATCTTCGAGCTTTTTTTTTTGACCGACCGTCCGCTGGTCATAAATCTTCGTGTATATTGGACTTTTAGACGATATCAATGAAATTGTATCTCTTTATCCGCATTATTATAATATACGGATGCGAACGCCTGAGACACTCCACCAGCTGTGGGTGGGTGTGGGGAGGAATCATGCCAACATGGCAGCATGACCCACCTGCCCCTCTGCCTCAGCATTTTCACGACATTATGAGATATTATTTATATATATTTCCTTTTGCTTTTTTCTCTTTTTTGTCTTTCTAAATACTTACTTATGTATATTTCATTATGGGTCGCTAGGCCAGGCCAAACTGAAGCTCATTGCGAGTGGAGTGTGCGGCCGAGAGGGCGAACAGAGGGAATTTCACGTGCGGGTGGCACAAGATAGATTGCCACCGCCTGCATATTTATGTGCAAAATATCGTTGATACAAGGCAGCAGCTTCTTATGGCAGTCGCCACATGGCAAGGCGAACTCCTTGCTAAGAAAAATTCCATTAAACGAGCCAAGTTTTCCTCTAGGCCAGCTGTGGGTGACTCGGCTGCTGCTGCGCCCCACCACCCACTTGGCACAAGCGCCCACTCATTGTCAGTGGCGGCAACAACAACAATTGACGACACCCAGAATCACAAATCATATAGATAAGAGCACACAAAGGAATTTATTTCTATTTTGGCATTTTTCGGTCTCTCATTTTGCTTGTAATTTTTTCTTTTTGATGCTTGTTGTTGCTGTCGCTGTCGCTGTTGCTGTTGTTGTTGCTGTTGCTGCTGCTGTCCTCCTCCATCGATATTTTCGGCTATTTTCACCCCAAAGTTATTGCGTTTTAGATTTTTTTTTGCTGCTGCTGAGCTTCCGCCTACCGCCTTGGGCTGCCGCGGCTGCTTCAAGCTAGCAAACCTTGCTTTAGTTTGCTTGGGGGCGGGGCAGTGGGGCAAGGGAAGAGTGAGGGGGCAGGGGCACGCACCGGAAGCGCCGATAGCGCCATGTGTCGAGTGCGTGCGTGCGTTGCTTGCGTGCGTGTCCAGGGAGAGGCATTGGCAGAGGGAGAGTCTGTGCGAGTGTGCGTGTGTGTGTGTGTGTGTGTGTGAGTGGGTGTGGGTGTGCATGTTAGTGGCGCTGTAGGGTGTTGCCACATCGTATTTCACCACCCCCGACAGCAAAGAGTCCCTCCGCCCCCCACTCGCCTGAGCCATCCGAGTAGTAGGCGTTTCGCTTCTTTCATTTTAATGGCGCACACGCATTTGCTTTCGATACAATAGATATGAACACACAACAGACAATATATATAATACACAATCTCTTAGCTACGAATGTGTGTGAGTGTGTGTGTGTGCGTGTGTGTGTGTGGCTGGGCGTAGTCGTATTTTATTTTCACTCACTTAGTGGCTTTAATATTTTTCATAATCATATCATTAGTTGCAGCCAATGGGCTTAGTTTTTAAATCACTTGGGAATAAGATAGGATAATAAACAAATAGATATTAAAGCAAACACATGAAGAGATATTTCTATAAGTAATTGATCTTTCATTTGACCAGAGATATCTATTCGCCTGCTGTATTGAGATAAAAACAAGCAAAGGGCTGAAATAGATTTGATTCAAAGTAAATAGGAACAATTATTTAATAATATGAAAACTATAATTTCAATACAAAAACAACAAAAAAATATATGTAAAATGATAAAATAAGAAAATTAAATTTTTATAAGTATTTACAACAAGTAAGCTATTGCCTAAAAATTTTAGTAATTCCATTTCTTCTAATTATGATTATGTTGTTATTATATAAGATAATATCGTAAATCGGGCTGATATTAAAAATATCTATTTTATTCATATATGAATACGGAACACTTTAAATACATTAAGCTTTGCTAAACTGGACATTTAGATTTTCTAAATATATCTCAGACGATCGATAGTCATGGCAAGCCAAACAGTCTCAATGTTGATTCAAAAGGATCATCCTGTCAACCCATTTTTAAGTAAAATAAGTTCCTCTTTCAAGCTTTAAGGTACTTAATGCAAATTTTATGCTGCCTCCAAGCAGATGGCGTAATTATCTTTTATTAAGTCTCTTCTATATTTTACAAATTTTGAAGTATTTTAAATACTCTTTCGTAAGACAAAGGCTTAATTTAAAATGTGTAAACACAGCTCTTCTATACACTTATGCAAAAACCAACAAACTTGATTCAGCCAAGTATTCTTGGGGTAAACGAAACGAGTGCTGAAGAGCACTTCCACTCGGAGTACTCATCAATTTAAGCCGCATTACAAACTGTCTAGGCAAGGTGTCACGCCTGTGGGATGCCTGATGTGATGTGATCCATTTGAAATTGTTATGAATGGATATGTGTGATTCGTGTTATGGCACCACTTCAGTTGGCATTGCTCGAATGTTGTCGACGGCAGTTTGTGCCCCGCTGCTGCCATTTGGCATTGTTTGTCACATAATGTTGCCCGAGCGAACTTAATCTAAATTGTTGCTATTTGGTACCGGGTTACAGCAACGCCCAACTGCCACGCCCACAGCTGCGCTGTGCTGTGCTGTGCGGTGTGCAACAAAGTAAGCAATTGATGTTAGCTTGGCTCAAAGACAAATTATGATAAACGACCATTAAAATGTTGTCATATGTACACATATGTCTCTATGCTGTTGCTTTTATTGTTGCTGTTGCTGTTGTTGTTGTTGTTGTTGTTGTCGTTTTAGCTGTTGTTGCTGCAGCTGCTGCTGGCCGGGGCTACCGTGCGCCGTCAGTTGGCTTTTTATTTATTGACTCACCTGATCAACTTGACTGATTATTCGTTTGCATGCACGCTCTGTCACTGAGGCAGGCAAACAATAACAAGAACAACTCCAACTTCATTCAGAACAATTGCCAAAGCGAATGTCACAAATTCACATCTCAAACACATGACAAGTCTGAATACTCTTAGGCAACCTGAGTGGAATGAAATATTTGATTGAATGTTACAAGTTAAACTTATAGATTTAAATGGTTAATTAATGCTAGATTTGACTAAAGAAAGATTCATTCTATAATGTTCCATGCAATACAGCAGAAGAGGAAATATTATTCATTGCAGAATTCAAAATTATGTCAATTATTTTAAAACAGAAAACATTATTTATTTTTTAATCGATTGAGACTGGATTTATATTATAGTCGACTATTATTGTTGAGGAAATATTAATTAATCTGATTAATTTGGAGTCTAATTTGAATATGCAAATATGTTAATGCTTTTGCCAGCAAATTGATCGGTAACGATAGAGACCCATGTACTCACTGAACTCATGCAGAGGAAAATATACCCTTTATAGCTCTATTCATGCAGCTCAGGAATATTTGATTCCCTCTTCTATACTTCTTTCTTTTCAACTATCTTCTCATCTTTTCATCTATGCATAAGTGAGCTCTCTGAGCTCATGGAATGAGAAGGCTTAATTAATTAAATAAATACAAATATTAAATATAATGTAACAAAAAGAATTGTACTTAAAGATCCTCAATTTTCCAAGGACATTTTTCCCTAAGAACTTTTATACATTTAACACTTAAGTACCGTTGTACTTCATTGTCTTAGTGGCCCTATTTTTATGTTTTATCCGAACAATTAGCTTACTTCATATACAATATTTTCACTTTTTAAATCGTGATTAGAATGCAACTATATCTCTCTGGCTAATAAGAGTGAAAGGAAAGTGAAAATTAAAAGCTTAGCTAAGAGTGGAAATGGGAAATTCACTTTGTTTTTATTGCTCGCCCTTGGAGCTGAGATGAAATTTGCGATGCGCCAAGAGCAGATCGGCGCGGGGGGAAAGGGAAGGGGCAGGAGGGATTCTAGGATAGGGGCGGCTTTGCTCGAAAGCAAAATCGAAGCGACATGCGAAACAATTCAAAGTTTCACGTCGTAAATTTGGCGGCCGACTTCATCGATCACTTTTGGACTTGTTGTTGGAGTTGCTGTTGCTGTTACTGCAGGTTGACTTATTTGCTCGATTGCCAAGCCCGAGCTGAGGACGAGACTGCCTGGGTGCCTGGGTGCCAGGTCCCAGGCTCCAGGTCTCGGCTCCAACGGGCGAACGGCACGCGCGTCTTGTTTTTCTGAATGTCGTTGTTTGTGTTGTTGTTTCGTAGTTGTTGTTGTTGTTGTTGCTGCAGCAGTTTGCTGGAGCGGAAATGGAGCCTGAGTGCGCCCATTGGCGGCATGTGAAAATATTTCCCAAGGTGAATGCCACAAAAAAGGACAAACCCAGCGCAGAGCGAGCCTCATCCATGGCAACACGATTCCAGCTGAGCCCGTTCCGTTCCTGTTACCGTTCGCCCAGCGCCATGCCCCTTCCCTGAGCCCCAATTGAATGATTTAGGGGCGCACAGTTGTCAAAGAGCAGCGATGCGTGCGGGTCCACAGACGTGGACCTGTGGCCAAGGCTTTGGTCCTGCCATTTGTGTGTCGCACATCCCCATCCCCCAGTCGCATAGTTGCAGCATTGGTGGGGCGCCAAGTACGCTTTTAAAACCGATTCATCCGCTCATTTGATATTTATTGCAGCACATAATTGAGTGTAAAATTGTATGAAAAAAAGGAACAAGAACTTGAAAACAGCTGAACGCCTCTGAAAAGAATGTTATTCAATTTCCAATAAAAATAAATATTTGCGCTACTTACTTTCATTTCCATTGCATCATCATTTTAACAGCTTAATATATTTAATATATTATATGTAGTCAATCATAAAGAATTTGACATTCTTCCCAAGTATATTTATTATTCCCAAAATATATTTAATTTTAAAAATTTTAAACAAAACAAAACAAAATAAATATTCCAAACCAAATTTAAATTTATATTGTATATTTTTTTTTTGATTTGTATTTGTTTTGAATATTTTCTTCGGACTTAAGTTTGTAAGACAATTTTATATATTTTTAGCTATTGTAATTAAATTCATTTAGTTATCCTGGCTACACCTTAAGCATCCAAAATAGGTTAATTTAATATTTATAAAATATTTAGCTCGATTTTCTATTTCTATTTATTTCCTTGCTTACTACTCAAATATACTAAATTAAAAAAACTATTTCAGTGCTTAAACTATAATTTTATAAATAATAATATTTGCCAAATATGCATGTTTTTTTAAATTTCTACAATTTCAAATAAATTTTAAAATGCAACCAGAACCGTAGCATTTCAGCCTGTGGTTTCCCCTCATTCATAGCAGACGGCAAATGGCCAAATGATTCTTCACTCAAAGAGAAGCCGTCGGGCCGTGCTCAGTGCGGTTTGCCTACGTTGACTGCGCTGCCGCTGCCCGCGTTAACGGCGACGTCGACGTCGACGCGCACGACTCGGTCGGCTCGGCTTGTAGGTCCGACTGCGTAAATTTATGTGAGAAATCCCATTGAAAAGAGCAACGCGGCCGCTCACGACACAATAAAGCAAAATAATGGCACATTCGTCACACTTAACGCGGCCGCATGCTGCCGTCCCTCTCGCACGTGTGGTGCGGCTCTCGTGCGCGCTCGCTCGTGCACAGGCACACTCGTCGGCGTCATCCATCTTGGAGGCGAGCGCTGGTGTTGCTCTCCGGCAAGCGACGGGCGAGAATGCTTTATGAGCGCGCGCTGCAGCGGCTCCTCCCTGTTTGCGACGCGTTGCCAATTGGCGGCGGCGACGTTGGCCGCGGCAGCGACAGAGGCCGAGGCCGAGGCAGCGGCAGAGCGAGCGCAAAGTTGGCCAAGTATCACTTTTGGAGTCGGGCTATGCCTTTTTCCCAGCAGCATGTTGCACGTGGTGTTGCATGGTGTTGCGGACACACAGCAGCTGCTGCTGCTCTCTTCTGCTCTTCTTGTTCTGCCTCTGCCGATCTCATGCTCTCGCTCACTGCGGCCAACAGCTGTAGCAAGAGAGCAGCAGCCGTAGCGAAAATGCGAGCAGAGAGCGAATAGAGAGTGCAAGACAGAGAAAGATGCTGTTAAGCCATTTCGCTCATTCGGGGTGGTTCTGCACTGCGTGCGTGTGTGTGTGCGTTTATTTGTATGTGAATGTGTGTGAGTGCGTGTTGTTTCTGCTTTGCGGCGATTGTACGCCATGATTGTTGTGCCGTCGGCAAACAAAGATTTCAGATATCCGGCAGCCATAATTCTTCACAGCGAATTTCTCAAAATTTGAAGCGGGTTGTTAAGCAATTCATTTTGTATATTTATTAACAACCATAAATAAATAAAATACAATAAAAAACTATACGATTTTAGTTTAAAAATATTATTTTTAATCTATATATATATATATATATATATATATATATATATATATATATATATATATATATATTCGCCAAAGGTCTGAAATCTTTTATCTTTTTGTGTACCTTAATTATTGAACTAAAAATATATGCACATAAACAAAAGCAATATTAAAAAAAAAAACATATAGACAACGCATAAAAAATTACATTTTTAAAGCTAATAATAATAATAATAAATTTACTTAAATACTTTAATTTACTTTATTTACTTTAACTAAAATATTTCTCTTTCACTCAAAGTTAATATAAAAATAATAAGTAAAATTATCTTAACATTATTTTGTCTACTTGAACCTCACCATACTTCTTAATAAATAAAAATAATAATAAAATAATAATATATAAAAATATACTAATTAATGCTATAGATAAGTAAACATTATCTTCTGCAAATATTTTCTAATAAACAATGTATTATATAAATTTGTGTGATTGTTAATTTTTATTTATATAATAAAACTAAAAAATAATTCAATATAAATAATAAGAAATCGACGTACCAAAATAAAAACTCAAAATTGCTTCAGATTCGCATTTCCATCGGGTCTTGTATTTTAGCCCAGTTAAGAGGCAAACTTGCTGCACGGAGCCGCCGCAATTCAGACTGGCAAAAGCCGCAAGTGGCCGCTGTGCGAATGTGAGATACCAACACAACTGGCAGCGGGCAACTGGCTGTGCCACGAGCTGTGGAAGCTCTCGCAGACGTAAATTTCGCACTCATTCGCTCAGCTCTGGAGCTCCGGAGCTCCGGAGCGCCGAATGCGAGCAGAAGATACATTTTTGGTGTGTTTGTTGCTTTCGGTTCGTAGTGACTGCAGATACTTTATGGGAGACGCTGGCGGCGACGCCAGCGCTACCGTTGACGCTGGCGTCGGCGTCAGCGCCGGCAGCGTATAGCATAAATAACGTTGGCAGCGGCTCGACTGCGGTTCTCTCTTTCGCTGCTCACAGCTCGGCGCGTGAGTTTCTTATAAGATTATTTATATACTGTTTGGGGGGCAGTGCGACGCTGCCGGCGCTGGCAGCGCCGCGGCAGCGGCAGCGGCTGGCGCGTCGCTTCTGGATTAATAAGGAGTTCTCGCTTGGATTTTCACATGTATATGCTTTGAATTGAATGCTTTATGGGTTTAGTTTGATAGAAGTCGTAAAGAAATCAACATCACACAATACAGAAACGCACCCGTGTGCAGTGTAAGCCGTGTATGCCACACGTTGTCCGCCGTCGTTGTTGTTGCCGTCGTCGTCGTCGTCGTCGCTAGCGTAGCCGTTGTCGTTGTCATAGTTGTTACTCTGGTTGTTATTGTTGGGGGCCATCATCTGAGCAGGAGCAGCAGCAGCTACAGCAGCAGCAGCAGCTGAAGCAGCGGCATCTTTTGGGTCTGTTTGCCCAAACTATTCGGTCGCTTACGGTCGTCGTGGTCAGCTCGTCGCAACGCCGCCAATTCGCCCGCCCGCTACGCTGCGGCCAATTGACAGCTCGTAAAAGAATCGTTAAAATCATAAAAATTATCATAACAATAATCGTAAAAAATTAGAGCCACAAACCAGTCGCACATTGGCCACAGCCAGAGGCACAGTCCCAGCCACAGTCACAGCCACAGCCACAGACGCAGACAATAATCGCAGACAGAAGAAACGCGCGCGTTTTCTCATACCTCCTCTCTCCTTCCCTCTAACACTTCTTCTGCTGTTTTTTTATGATGTTGACCCGCGTAGATACTTAAGAGCCCATAAACACCTACCGTTCCCACGTCTGGCAGGTGTCTAACTCGGCAATCAAATTGTGCAATAAGTGAATTAGTGTAAGCATTACACTTGTTACACTCTCCAACCAAAAAGTAATAAATTAATAAATACATAAAGTGATTCGCGCTGAGTATTTGTCTTGACTTGGCCATAGCCAAAGCGTGCGAAGTTCTTGTAACATTTCTAGTCCCAAAGCAAGCAATATCTTTACAAGCCCAGCAGACAGCCAAAAAGAGAAATATAGAAGCAGTAAAAGAAGTGCAGATAAAAACACAAAAGCAAAGAAAACAAAAAATAATCAAAAGAAAAAGTTTACGCTGCAAAAAGTTTCCGAGCACGTGCACAAGTGCAAGTTGAATTCGTAAGCCAGACACAGGATCAAGGATTTGCGCAGTCAAATTTGGATTTAGACGGTGAGTTGCAATACGATTTGAAGCTGCCGCTTTTTGCGGCTTTTGCAGCACTCAGTCAACACTTCATAACTCAAAAGTTGCGGTCCACAGTCTCGTTGCACATCATTCAAACTGCAAACTGTTGACAGGCTTATTAGACATTTGCATAAATTTGAACAGCTAGTTACTGCGTCCACTCTACAGTGTGGACACTGGGCTCTGGGCAGGGCTCGCAGTGGCCAGAGATGGGTTCTGGAGTCCGAATCAGGAGCTGGCCAGGAGTAATGGTCGCTTTGAACTTGGAATCGTTTTGAATTATTGCACATATCCTGGGCAACATAGTTTCACTTCCGCATGCGGCAGCCATTGCGGAGTGCGAGTGCACACACACACACTCACACACACACAGACAAACTGCCTGTGCATAGAAAATTTATGCGGCCATTGTTGCGGCGCATTGCTGTTGCTGCTGCTGTTGTTGTTGTTGTTGTTGCAATTGTCCTAGTTGTCTGACTCCTGCATATTTGTCGCACTCTTTGTCTGCACTACTACCTTCTCCCTCTCACACTCTCTCTCTCTCCCTATCTCTCTGTCGCTCTCACTGAAATCTCTGTCGCCCTCTCTCGCTCATTGCACTTGCGCTGAGATTTATTTCATTTTGAAAGTTCAATTATTGTTTTTATTTCATATAAATAGTAAAAAATATTTGTTTGATTCGCTGTTGATTTCCGCTCAATAAAAAGTCTTAATGAACCTGCGCGCCCCCTTTGTTTGTCGTTCGCGCAGTTGTTCTTTATAAACAATCGGAGTCCATTTGATTTTTAACAATTTCTGCCATCAGCCATGATATTATTTGCTCATAATTTATCGATTTAATCAGCCGGAAATGTTTCACAGCTGACAAAATCATAAACTCGACTACGATTGCTCGATCTCCTCTTTGTTTTTGTTTGCCTGGCAAAAAGTGCATGATTTATGACTCCGACAGGACGGACGAACCATGGGTGTCACACAGCCACATTGATGCACTTCCAATTGTCACTACTTGCAGTCGGCTAGATTGCGGAATATTTTAATAAATATTTTGAATGAGGTCTTTATTTAGACTAGAAAGAATATATAATCATATATATTATTATATTCATATATTAATAGCTAGATAAATATAAATGGTTTTAATAATATAATAAGTAATATTATTTTGCCTTAGGCTTCAATCTCATTTAAGTTTTTCAATTATATATCACCTTCACATAATTTCTTTATTTATCCAACTATAATTCCATCAGTCTATTCAACTAAATGTTAATTTCAATTACGTATTATAATTGAATTCGCACTGGAGTGAGTTGCTTAAACACTTTCGATATCTTCATTTCATAATGCCCACTTCTTGAATGAGTAAATGAGTAATAGTTTCTGCTCTGCCTCCCCCCACCGCATAAACGAATGTGTTCACATTTTAATCAAATTCACACATTGAGACATGATTTATATATTTAATAATCCCGCATAAAAATGGCGACAACTGTTTTGTAAATGCATTAATCACCCAGCTCGGGCGGCAGAAGGAAACTAAAGCCAAGCTAAACAAACAACAACAAATAACAAACGAAAAAACCAACAAATAAATATATATACACATATATAGATATATATGCACTCATATATATATGAATTCAGAAACAAAGAGAAACAAGGCAAAACTTGTTTACTTAAAACAGATGCCGTGCATTCGAAATTAAAATTATATTCAAAATCATTGATAAATGGCGACACGAATCAGCTAATTAATCAAATGCAAAACTCCAAACGTATAATAAAAGAGAAAAATAAAACTATAAAAAGCAAAACAAAAATCGAACGCCTAAGCCAAAAAAAAAACATTTCACACTGATTATATACAAATTCAATAAGTTAGACCTTAAACGGTATTTTCTCTGATAAATTGCTTAAGTTGTATTTTGTAAAGGGTCACAAAAGGGCTGAAGAGTTTAAGAATTTCTTTTCAAATAGGTTTTTCAGAAGCCTTCCCTGAGGGAGAAGAAGAAATCAGCTAAGTCAGCCTTGGCAATGAAAAGCAGCAAAGTTGTATTTGATTTAAACGCTTTGAAAATGCTCCAATTTGATAAAAATAAGTAGGGTTTGTATGGAAATACAATGAACTAATTAAATTTGATTTTTATTTACATTTAATAAAGTTATTTTATGGCTATTTGCAGGTAATAAATTTTATTATAAACAAAATATATATAGACTCATAGACTAGATCATGTTATGTTGATATTGATACAAATATAATATTATCACAATAGCTTACATAGCTTCCAATATAACAGAGTTCCAAAAGCAATATCTTTAACTATCTTGAGCTATTTGCACGGCACGAATAATATAGCTAACCGATTTTTATTTATTTTCTTTCAACTTTTTAATCTTTTAAGTTAAACGATTTGTCTATCTCAACTGTTCTATTTCAGTTTGACAATTCTTATAAACACGTCTCGCTCTTTACGTCGCTTCTCTCGTTTTCTTATGCCCTGCCAAAGTCGCTCGAGCTGCTCACCCACTCAGGCGAAAACTGTTTAAGCCAACGGATTTTCAGCATTGTACGAGCATTCGCTTTTTATTTGTATTTTTATATTTATTTTTATATTTTGCTCTGCTTTGTTTTGTTTTGCCACTTGTTGTGGTCTTTTTGCTGTGCTATTTAATTTCTGTGCGGATTTTGATGTAGCTGCAGTGAGACCAGGACTAAACAGCCCCCAGTTGCTCAGCATTGGGTGGCAATTTGCTGTGGCTGCAGTTTGTTTTGCCAACTCTGTCTATGTGTATGTCTGCGAGTGTGTGTGTGTGTGTGTGTTTGGGGGTTTTAGGAGCTTGCAGTCAGCGCCTTTTGCGAGTGCACTCGAACTGTGCTTGCTGGGCCCCAGCACGGACTGAGAGTTGCTGTTCGAGTCGAAATATAGGAATCGGAATCGGAGTCCGACTCGGAGCCAGAGCCAGAGTCAGAGCTGGGGCCGCCCAGCGGGGCGCTCTCGCAGTGACATTGCGCCGAGCGGGTGACAATGATTTATGGCAAAGAGATACGCGACAACGAACGCAAAAAGACAGAAACCCAAAAAAGCAAAAACGAAAACCGAATGCAAAAAGAAACGCAGCGAGCCCGAGTGAAAGAGTGCGAGAAAGTGTGCTGTGAAAATGCACAAAATTATTTTGGCAAATTTTAGTGGAAACTGCAGTACCTGATCGAGCACCTTTTAAGAACTCATACTTTACGATCTTCCTTCTTTTTTTTATGCGCAAAATGTCCTTGAAATTGCAACAACAAACAGGCAGCTCGACGAAAGTGAAAACCTGCTGCGTGATTTTTAATATTTCACCTTTTTGCCACTTGCAGTTTCGGCCGCTGCACATGTCTCGAAAGGCCATAAAGAATTTTCCGAAATATGATTAGCCATTAGGAAGTCACCTGGCTGAAGGTCACACTCAGCGCTCGTCAGTTGACTCTCAGGTTATGCAATAGTCATTTGCAACGGCCATAAAAATTAATATGCGTCCTTCGCAGTGGCAATTTGGTGCGCGTATCTCGGCAAATGCATCTGCGGGCCGCAGCATTTGACTTTGAGCCGCTCCGGAGCTGCTGGCCCTGCCCCTGGCCAGCCAGAGCGGACATGACTTTTGGCTTGACTTCGTCTTCGGTCTCAGTCTGCGTCCATTGTGTGTTTGTGTTTGAAGGTTACCTGTTTTTACAGTTGGCCGTGCAGCGTTCCTTCTGCCGCATCTTCTTCTTGCTCTTCTTCTGTGTGTGTGTGTTTTTTTCGTATTTAGTTTTTCATTCTCGGTCTGAAATTATTATTTATGAGTTCGCATTGTTGTCGCCGTTTTGAAAGTGATCTGAATCGCCTGAATCGCCTCGACCCGGGCACGGATCGTACACACATAGTTATCTGCTGTTTATCTTCTGGTATCTGCATCAGTTCGCTCGGCCCAGCAGCAAGATCAGCTCCGAGCGCGTTGCATTTGTGTTTTTACTTTCAGTTGAAAACGAAAATTCGTAATAAATCAAATCATTTGTATGCAGTTCGATGTGTCATATGCGCATAAATCAATTGACGCTGTTTAGAATCCCGTGCCCTTTGCATTGTGCAAAGGATTAAGATTGAACCAAAAAAATAAACGAAAAGATTTTGAGCAAACTGGTACGAACACATCACATGCATTCCCTGTCTAGTTAACTGTCGCTAACTATCTAGAAAATTTAAGCGTTTAGCAGAATTCATTGAGATGAACTCTTATATAATGGCAGAAAACATGTATTATAATAGAAAAGCTGTATTTTAAAGTTACATTAACCTGAAAGAGTTTTTTTTTCAACATCAAATTTCATTTTATTTTACTTAAAAACATTTCTCATTTTTTTCATATTTAATTCTAATTTTCATATTCAATTTTAAGCTTTTTTTATTTTGCATCTTAGATCCTCTTTAAGTTTTTAAATAAATAAAGAAATTCATTTTATAATTTAAATTTTTTAATATATATTTATTTTGTCCCTTAAAATGTTTTCTCTGTTCACTTCTTTCTCTCTTTATTCCACTTTTGTTTTGTCACTTACGACTGGGCTTGCTCCTAGCCTTTTTCAACGTTTTTTTTTCGGGACTTCAATTACAAAGCCATGAGAATAGTGCTGAATACGGGTGTGAGTGTGTGTGTGTGTGCGGGTGAGAGTGTATGAGTGTGTGTTGGACTGAGTCGTCGTGCCATAAATCACATTCACTTCTAATATTTTCACAAACACATCACAATGGAGAAAATTTGTGATTTATCTGTGTGAAGAAGTCAATAACTCATAAAAAATCCACATAAATCTCCGTTTGCGCTGCAAGAGGCACACAGAACTTCGCAGGCAGCTTCGCTCTTGCGGCAGCTCAGCTCAGCAGTTCTGAGCTGCATTGCAATTGTCTCAATTGCGAGCGGCGGGAAGTTGAGGGATTCGCATCGCCCGATGACGACATATGTTGCACAACATTTGCATATTGCAGTGGCGACGGCGGTCACGGCGGGAGTTCCCGGAAGGCGCTGGGCGGGCGCTGGGCCGACGGTAGCCGGAGATGTCCAAACAATGACAAATATGAATATCAATATGGAAATATTCCGGATCTCTCCTTTGTCACTCAATTATCTACGCTCTACATTTGCGAGTATTTGGGCTAGTTGCGAAAACATCAGCTCGCTGCGTTCGACGAATTTCAAACGCATTTGCCGCTCACCAGCGACAAAAAACGCATTGTCCAAGCAGCGTGAGCTGAAAAAATTGCAAACTTAACAAAACGGAGTCAAGAAAAGTCGGCAGAAACAAAAATAAATAAATAAGGCAAGCGCAGGAGCTGGGCGGCAAACCTTGCAAAATATAAAGGAAAAACCAACAACTACAATAACAAGAGGCAAAGGCCAGGCGGCGAGGTCTCGGTGTGTACATAAGCATATACATATGTAGATGTCGACATATCTGCGGCCGTATCTGTATCTCGCATATGTATCTGTATCTAACTTACCAGCCACGGGCGGTTGGCGCTTTTTGTGTGAGTTTCGCATACGAAAACATGGAAATAATTCGTTTTGTTTGCCGTTGCTCTAAGCCCGAGTCGGACGGACTACACGAAAATGTCGGCTGGCAAAACTCAAGCAGCAACAGCGAAAAAAGTAACCAAAAAAAAGAAGCAAATAACAAAAACAAAAAACAATGTCACACATGTCAAAGTTGTCGCAGAATGACACAAATGCGGCTCTCGAATTGCTCACTAACCCGCGCAAACCCTGGCCCCGGCCCCGGGGACCGGATCGAACCCGTACTTGGACCTGAGCCCACAAAGCTCAGCCCTGGCCACGTCGTCATCGTCGCCGTCGTCGTCGACATCGTCATCAGCGCTTCGTCTGCCTGGCGGAATCGTGTCAGCCCCAAAAACACGAACCGGGTCCAAAACTCAAAGCTCGCGATGCGCATTTCGTGGAAATTTCACAATTAAAAAGGCACAAAAATCTTAGGAAAGAGTTAACCGGAATATGAGAAATCGTGTCAACGTCAAACCCAACCACCACAACGAGTTCAGCTTGTGATCTGATTTTCCTTTGCCAAACTCCCCTCCAAACCGCACACGAGCAATAGGGCAAATGCCAAAAAAAAAAAAACCAAGAGTTGACCATAAAAATTGCTTCAAATCTGTCACTTGATACTGATTTTTGATTTCCGTTTGACTAGGAATGCAATGTGAAATTAGAACAGTTTTTTTTCGCTGTGCGGAATTGATGTTCTGAGTGGGAAATACTTTACGGAGAAGCACGTCAAGAGAACACGTAGAAGACATTGTACACTTAATGGCAGATTTAGATTTGTTCGGAAGAACTCTACGGGAATTTGACTTACAGTGGAATTAGTATAATATTTTGCTGCATTACTGAATCTTTCAAATGCATAATCTATATATTTGATAAGTGTATTTGATAAATAATGATGATATAGGAAATCAGCGGTAATTGCTGATGATTCGTGAAATTTTAGAACTGATACACTAACTTAGCCTAGTTCACATGCTACTAAATATTATTGCTTGAGTTATAGCAGTTTATGTTGTGGTGTTCTGAGTATCTTACCTCTGATGTTTGTGTTACATTCAATTGGGTTACATCTTCTCTGAAAAAGAATTTACAATTAACACGAACTTGTGATTTGCTTTTTATTTTCTATTGAGATTTAAATGGTCTTAAATCATCAAGACTCAAGCTTGTATTTAGCTCTGAAATAAATAATTGTTTAATTAATTTATTCAAGTCTTTGACAGGCTTTTCTAGTTTAGATTTATATTCCTTTTATTAAATAAGCAACTTTATTTTGTATACATAAAAACTTTCCATAGAGGATCTAGCTTGGCTAATATGTACTTAATTGTCAGTCCTTCTTTACTATATTAATACAGTGCGAGGTCTTTCATAGAGTACAGAACCGATCAAGTGACAATGGCAAGTGGCATGAAACGCGGCCATTGAATGTAGGCAATGGAGGCTGAGATATTCCCATGTGCAAGCAAGAGCGAGACAGGGCGAGAGAGTGCGAGAGAGGGAGAGATGATTAGGCAGAGTTAAGATGGTAGGGCACACAAAAAAAAAAGAGAGCCAAAGTGAAAGAATTTCGGTAAATCGAAACTTGCGGGTGAGACACCGAAACCCAATACTAATGCACACTCATGTGAGGGGCAGGGCAACCTACATACACACACTCACTCACGCTTGCACACACTCACACACACACACACAGTGAGCTGCGCAGGGCAATGTCTACTTCGACGATGAACAAAAATTAAGGCCCATTAATCATTTTGACTTATTTCTTTCCTTTTTTCGTCTAAAATTAATCTTGATGCCAAGCGTTGCCAGGCAACGCGGCATCCCGGGCCCGGACCAGCACTCGGTTAGAATGAGCGAGCGAGACGAAGAAAGAAATATGAAAGCCAAAAAGATGCGGATGCATGAAGGCAGCCCAACTGGGAATCAACTTTGAATTCGCAACCAAAATATTCGAGTTGACTCGCCAACCACCTCCATCCGCCACCACCCCTTCCACTTCCCCTGCCCAGCTGCTTAAAGCAGTGCGCGTCCAGATTAGCGACGATGCCGACGACGTCGTCTCTTGCCCATTGTTTGGGTTCTGCAAATTCCCAAAAATAATTTAAAACAGATTAAACCGTTACGGCTGCCATTTGCACCACATTGCGTCCGCACACACACACACACATATACACTCACGCCCCCTTTTTTTTTGGGCTGTGTCTAGGCTGGTGGTGCAGAGGGCTAAGGCTCTGGCACACATGCCGAGGCCAGTGACATTGCGGCCCCCGCAAATGAATTTGAATTTGACCAAATGTCTTGCGAAACTGTCGTCCTGTCGCCCTGTCGCGCTGTCGTCCTTTCGTTTTCGTCCTGTTCCGTTTTTGTGCATATGCTGCAAATTTGCCAGTCCGCCAGGATGTTGGGGTGGGGCAACGCCACCTTCGAGTGGCATACTTAAGGGCGCGTCAGCAGCAATGAGAGAGTGAAAACAACAGGGCGGCCATAAAACCGTTTAAATCAAACGGCTGAACAAATTGGTTTCCTTCGAGTCGAAAGCTTTATGCGCCAGACAAACGAAACCCGATGGCTGCTCGTGGCGGGTGGTTGGCCCACAGGCAGGACGCAGTGGGACGGGGTGGGGCGCGAGCTTAAGGGTTGGCCAAGCCATCCGCATGTGCCTCAGCTTCATGATGTGCTAAGGAGGTGTGCAGCATGCGAAATGCGAAATAAAACTTGCGAAATATTTATATGAAGTGAGCGAAGCTATTGAGTTTGATATAATTATGTGTGGAGTTAGACAAACTGACAGATAGCATGGGAGTTTATAGTTACATTTATATTAATAATAATATACATTGTTATATTATAATTTAAAAAGCTAAAGAGAAGTTGATTAGACCAAATTAATATTATGTTTCTATCTATTAACGTATTTTATTGTATCAATATAAACAACTCTCAAGCTGCCTTCTGAGATTCAGCAATAATATTTAATGAAATTTAATAGTATATATACTTAAATACACATTTATTATTCAAAAGAAGTAATAAAGCAGTCTAAAGCTTAAAAATAAATTATTTCCAAAGCTTAGGAATAGATAAGATTTTAATTTCAAATATATCTATGAAGTCAGATTTATGTTAATTGCTTGAGAACTTAATTCTGTTAAGTGTGAAAGTCATCAAATTAATTTATTTAGTTTGAATAAAATGTTTAGCTGCTCTTGCTTGAATCTCTCTAAACAATTATTTAAGGACAAACAATTCGTATTATTTATATATAAATAATAAATATTTTACTTCTAACTATTATTATTTATATCTATATTATGTATATTGTTTATCCTTTCATCATAGCAATGTCATTATTACTCTTACCTTTTCACCTTGCCAACGACTAAGCCCACTCAGTGCGCAAACATTTGCTCAATTTGCATGTAAATTGTCTAAGGAAGTGATAAACGATGGTCAGCGAACTGTACGAACGCGAACTCCATAAACTGGCCGCTGTCATTCCTATGAAAATCTATTAAAAATTACGTTCTTATGGCTAGACACACACACATGAATATATATATATACACGTGTATATAGAACGTGTAGACCCTTTCGTTCTGTGAGTTGACAGAGAAGATGACAAATTGTCGGACAGGCTGACTGACAGGCGCAACAGCAACAGCAACAGAGACAGCGACAACAACAACTTCCAGACACTCCAAGTTGCAAGTGCACTGCAATTAGTCAAAGTGGCCTAAACAAACAACAACAACAACTTCAGCGCGTTAAGCCAAAGACATTTTGGCTGCAAACCAATAAAAAAGCTGTTAAATTATGAGGAGCCATCGCGGCAATAAAATTGCGATAAAATTTTGCTTCCACGTAAAAAGCCACAATAATAACAACAACAACAACAACTCAAGGTGGCAAGCGCTGGTTGAGCTATGCAGCCAGTGGCACGTAGCTTCACGTGCGACGTGCGTCAACTGGCGGCAATTATAAAGTCCGTGTCCACAACGTGAGGCTCTTGCAACGCCGCCGGCGCTCCGACCAGACCCAGACCCAGACACAGACACAAAAAGACATTGGCACCCAAGCGTCATTTCACCCGAACTACTCAAAGACACGGGGCCAGACTACTTGCGACAGGTGTTGGTCGGAGCTGGCGGTGCAGCGATATCTGTAACCCGGCTGCCGTTTGAATCAATAAACTCTGATTAGACACCGACAAGGGCTCCCGATAGAATGGCCCACAGACTATCGACCGTTGCGAATCGTCTGCCCCATGCATCCGCAATAAAAAAGAAAACGCCGTTCGCTGCTGCGCATTCCAACTAGCCAGCTTTCAGCTAGTCAGCTAGTCAGCCAGTCGGCCACAATTATGCAATCGACGATCGGCAATTGGCAATTGGCGATTGCCAATTGGTCAAAAGTGTCGCCGCTGCGTCACGTCGTCGATGCGTGGGGGTCAGGGAGCCGGACACTGGGCGGCACTACAAATCGCTGGCCGCCGTCCAGAGATTATCAATGGTAATAAGGCAATAAAACGGGCGTATGCAGACAGCGGTCTTTGGCTCCTCAAGACTCTTGGCTGCCTACTCAGCTCAGCTCGTATCTGCAATCATCTAAATCATCTATGAAACGCTGAGATAACTAAATACTTGTTTGCTCTTATTGACTTTGTGGTCGAGAGTGCGTGAGCGTCAAATATGATAATGAAAAAATAATTAAAATAATATTATTCCTTTACATTTTTTGATTTACAAAGTTAACGCAAATTTGGCATTCTGAATACATATATCAATATTCGTAGTTATTTATTCTGAATAAATAATTATAATATATTCGTAGTTATGGGTGGAATAATTGTTGAAATTATATGAATATTTAATGAAAATTCACACAGTTGAAGACAGTTATCATGCCCTGCAAAGAATATTTTATAAGCTCATGGCAAATTTATGAAAATATATTTCATTTTTGTAGGGATAACAGCGTTATAGAGATCAGAGTTTACAGAGTATAAGGCATTCACAGAGAACATGTCTTTCCTTATGTCTGTTGAACAAACTGAGGATGTGTCCTTCATAGAGAAATTCATATTTCTGAAGTGATCTATCCTGTTAGCATATTTATGTTTATGTTTCTTGAGAGAGATAGAGAGAGAGAAAAGAATCATTTGGCCTATCATTGTCTTCCACTTTATGACAAAAAAGTATATAGTAGAAACAACTTAAAGATATTTATTAAGGGCTTAATAATATTATTAATATAAAATAAAAATTACATTTTATTTGTATTTTATGTTTTGTTATTGTTTTTTCAATTATTCAATGTTTTAATGGCCAAAGTTTTAGGTATTCAGGGACGCAAGTTTGCCAACACAAAAATGAAACATGTCAACACTCGACGTGATCAAATAAGCATGCGGCATTGAAACGAGCTGCAAAGATTTCGTAATCAATCAAATTGTAAAACGGTAAATTGTGCGTGAGTGAGATGACAATATGAATGTGTGAAAAGAAAGGGAAGGGTAGCCAAGCGGCGCAGCGGACAGCGGACACCGGACTCTGTTTCAGTTTGGGGCATTCAAATGAGATATGCGATATTTTGGCTTGTCGCACTTGTTTCACCTGTTCTCCCCGCCATCTCTCTCCCTCTCCCTCTCTCTCTCTCCCTTTACTACTCTCTTTCGCTGCGATTATTTGTATGTTTCGCTAGCAAGCGGCAATAAATCTTGTAATCATAATAATTTGTTTCAATGTTAATGCCTTCAAAATATCTGAAAACTCAATAAATAACAAAACTACATGTTCGTGTGTGCTGTTAATGTCATACCATGAGATACTTCATATATCATTCCGCTTGCCGCTGCTGCATTGGCCAGGCAAAACCTGATACCAGCCCTCTGCCAGGTAGGTGACTTGTGCCTTGTTTCTTACTCTTTTATTTTGTTGTTTTCCGCTGTGCCTTTTGTGACGCAACAGCCGAGAAATGCTGTGGACCCGAAAACTGCATCACATCAAGGCTGGCATTGCGATTGGGGATTTACTTGACTGCAGAACAAATTAATCCAAAATCAGCAAGAGACAAGCGAAAAATGAACCAAAGGATGACAGCATGAGAGTGAGAGAGCGAGAGAGTGAGAGAGAGAGAGAGGGCAGTATGGGGCCAAAGACTTTGTCGTCGTCTTCGTCTTGAGGCGCGCCCTGGGGCAGATGAAGCTCAAGTGTGAGGCCGGATGACAACGCTTGAGACTCGATATCGATATCGACTTGCCAGCAACACCCAATAACAACAGCGACGACAAGCACAGACATGTATCTACACACACACACACTCTCACTCACACACACAGCATACGCATCCAATGCTGAATAACTCAATTAATTTCTGTCACCTGATTTATCACCTTTCGTGTATTTTCGGTGTACGCGTCCGCGAACAACTTTTAATTTCAATTTTATTTATTTGCATTTTTATGATCTCACTCTCAGTAAGTGCACGCGGGGTATGCACAGCCGTATGCACGAGTAGGTGGCCCGAGCAGTTGCATGGGCAATGCAATTGCAATTGAGACATCGCCAAGAACGCGGCCCGAGCACCAAACCCAAGCCCAAACCCATCCTCAGCCCCAACCCCAGCTCGACGGCGAAACCCGTTCTGCGGCCCGCTTCGCACTTGAAAATTAAAATGTTTTATCTCTCGGATATGCTGGGGAACATGTTATTAGCGCAGCCTCTTGTAATTTGCATAAAAAAGGCAAAGCAAGAGAGCGTGCCTTGCGCTGGGCTGGCTATTAAAACATTCCGCTTAACACTTCCTGCGACAAGCTGCAGCAGCAGACCTTACGAATCAATTGCACAATGGTTGGACAGGGCCAAAGTCTACACATAAAATTCCTGACTTTGTGGCATTTCAGATAAACCCCGAGCGGGACGTAGAGACGTAGAGACTGGAGGCTTTATCAGTGCTCCTCAGAGTTTCTGTTTCTGTCAACTTGATTTACAATTCCCTGGAGTAAAGTAATTCTTAAAATTGAATTTTCGGCTCTTACCTCGAAACGATATTTCGCTTCGGATTGGACGGATTGGAAATTACATCAGATAATATCATATGACATCATATTCCAAAATATCGTCTTCATTTAGCTAGGCAATGCATATTATTCGAGAACAAGTTTTCAAATGCCTCCAGTATTCGTTGATTGCTCCACTGTGCAGCAGTGGGGACGGCGATTGCAAGTTTTCAATATGCCGAGCCTCTAGACATCTTCAGCGATGTGAAACTAGTTTCTCAATTAAGCAGTTGGGCACAGGCACAGAAGATTGGCGCACACACATCTCCCTGTGTAAGTGTGTGTGTGTGTATTTGCTGTCGTCAACGACGGACGCACTGCATCCGTCCAATTCGTCAAGGAACAGTTGCAGCACGCCCAGTTTGAGGCGTTGAACGTGCGATTGGCTGCGTAGCCGTATACGCAGACGCAGTCGCAGCCGCAGCAGCAGCCACAGATGTCGGATGTCTCGTAGAAAGCATATTTATGGCTGTGGCATGTTATGAATACACCCAAGAGACATTTTTCTTCTTCTCACTTGCAGCGAGTCGCGATGCAACGCAGACTCTCTGTGTGTGTGTGTGTGTGTGTGAAGGGGGGCTGGCGGGTGCATTGCACTGGGCGCTTGAAATCGAAAAGAAAATCTAAAAATAAGCAAAAAAAAAACAACAAACGAAAAATAAAAACAAAATTCAAGGCAAGTCGAGCAGGCAGAGTGAAAAGAAAAACGCGTGCAACGTACGGGAAATTCTTGATCAACCATAAATCTTGGCACCCGAGCCATCCATCTATCTCGCTTGGCGCGTTCCGTTCAGCGCCAAAGTTGTTTTCTATGTTGCACTCTCCTCCCCAGCTCCCCACGCCACCTGCCCGCCCTTGCCTTGCTTTGCTACAAATTTCATTTTCTAAAATAAAACATACTTCGTCTGGCTTTGGTTTCGACTCTTAACTATATCTTTGTTGCCTTTTATGTTTTCAAATACCATAGAAAATCAGGCACGTGTGTACCTAATTTGGTATACGCCAAAAGGTCTTAATGTAGATACATATTTAGCGATCAAGTCACAGTGGAAGTTAGGAAAACATCATGGAAATATTCAAAAATTAACTTCAAAATATTTGCTTGACTTTGTGAAAAGAAAAGACATTGAGAAGAGATAGAAATTGTTGTCAGCATTTTTATACACAAAAACATTTGACTTAGACCTAAAATATATATGTATAATAACACATACATTCACATTTTGAAGAGCAAATAAAATATTTTTATATATTGTCTTGACTAAATAAAATATATTTAACAATTCAAGAAACTTAAAATGTATTTCTGTAATTTTGAATAATGTAAAAAATTGTTAAATATTTTAACTATTTTTTTTTCTTTATAAACTTGATATTATGTAAATTTTCTGTTTGAATAAAACTTAGCTCAACATAAACTTAATAAGCAATAAACTCTTCAATGTTATAAAACTGGGAATAGCACAAAAGCAACTCTTTTGAAATTATTCCAAAACCCTTTTCTCAATCATTCAGAAGGGTAAATGTCTCTAACATGCTCATACCGAAGTCAAGGCAGCTACTAAAAAATCCAGTTGGGCTTTAAGGTCGAAATTAAGAACTCAAGTTCGTTTCATGTTTAAGTTCGTAATTAATAAATCATGTCAGCGTCGAGCGGGAGGGCGGGTTGGAATTAAATGTGTCAAATGCAAACACGCAGACCCCCAGCTACAGCTCCAGCTCCAGGGAAGCGCCAGTGCCAGCGCCAGCACCAGTGCCAGAGCCTGAGCCTGCCCAGGAAATGTCAAGAACGAGGTAAACTGAACACGAAAACAAAACGCAGCCAAAAAGGAGGCAACATTTTCATGTTAAGCGGCAACTGAAGCCAAATTCCAGAGGACTACGAATAGAAGGGGTTGCGGAGCACGGCCGGGGTTAGGTTAGGTAGCTAGAATTGACATTTGGGCGGGGGGTGTGGCCTGCACGCACCTCGCCCCAAAATCGCAGCTGACGCCGAAAGTTTTAATAAATTAAATTAAAGCTGCGTGAAAATTGCCTTCTCCCTGCATATATACCTGGCCAAAAGTATATATCTTTATATATGTAATAGAAACAGACGAGGTGCGAGCGAGACGGCAGACATGTGCGAGTGTTTGGCAAAGGAAATGATAAATGGCGTGGTAATATAAAAAATGGGGAAAAGCAGCGGGCGGCAGCTACAAAAAATAAAACAAAAAAAAACATAAAAAATAAGGAAAATAACAAAACAGCAACAAAAACAAACAACCAAATCGCTTGCTGTGCAGACAAACAGACAAAGCAACAACAACAAATGGGAAAATAGAAAACCAAAGTAGATTTTTCCAACTTTTCTGGTCAGCACAGCAAAGCACAGAAAAAATGGGCGCCGCATTCAAAACGAAAATGGTGGAAAATGAAAAAGAGCGAAAGAAAAGCATAGAATTTTCTACTTGGAAACATTTTGGGCTAGTTACTCGCTGCGTTGTCTATTGTCGTGGCCAGAGAAATCGCCTGTTTTCTTTTCGACTGTGTGTTAGCGGGTTTTTGTGTTACGCAATGGCTCAAACCCCACCGAATTCGAACCCCTGCATGGCCCAAAAAACAAACACACCCAGTGACCCTAATTTTGGTCCTCAGAGAAATGTCGCCGGCAGTCGGACCCACACTCTTTTGTTTTAATTTCATTTATGGCTTCCGTTTGGCCACGTCGCTGGATGCCTTCACCGAGTCGTTTCTTGACTCAGCTCGCCTGCTCCTGCCACGGGCGCTAGCTTTTTGGCCTTTTGTGTGATTTTCGGCATTTATTCAAATGCGGCAAAGTTAAGAACTCTATTAATTTCATCAAGAACATTTGAGTTTTAGATTAGAGGCGAGCGATAAGAGCTGGATGAATATAAATATTTGATTAGGAATACGCTGAACAATTTCTATTTCTATTTTGATCCTTTCTCTCGTCTGATTTTTTTTCAAGTGCTGCTAACTAAATTAAATTTAATTAACAATTTCCAGTTATTTTAGAGCCATTTTCCATCTACTCAGTTCTTTCCCACTTAATTAATTAAAGAAAATTCCTGCAACTTTTGTCGAAATTAAATAAAGTCTTGGCTATAGATAGATGAAATTAATGGCAGAAACTATATATATGCTGAATATCCAATTAGTCTTATTCTTTTCCTAACGCAGATGAAACTCTTAGCAAACTCCTCTCCGCTCTACCCGCCGCAATGGAGCAGCTTCGGCACAGAGGAGACAAGACAAGAGACATGAGTCTAATAAATAAGCAGAACGGTTGGCTGGCTGGCTGGCTGGGCTGGTTGTTTTGGCTGCGTTTTGGCCAGCGAAGTGTTTAGGGGCGCCTCTGAATCAGATATTCGAGACTGGGCCACATCCTCGGGGCAGACTTATCTGTCCCGTTTTATCGGAGCGAATGCGAATGTGCAACGCATGAATGAATAAATGCCAAATGGAACTAGCTGGCGTCGGTTATCGACAGGACTCAAGGCGGCCGAGCTGGCGCTGCTTCTGCTCGTGTGCACCCCCTTGATCCTTTGCTCCCTGCCAGTGTTGCTGTTGCTGTTGACGAGCGCTCGTCTGGCACATTTAAATTGCCTGCCGCAGTCTTCGCCTCGTCGTTGATAAGACCCGGCGCATTTGCTGATAAGGCCAAGGCTTTGCCAGCAAACAGAGAAAGAGAGAGAGAGAGAGGAAGCGAGTCGTGCTTCCTGCCAGTGCCGAGAGGCAAACAGCCGAAGCGCAACTGCCACGCGTTTCGCATAGTTTTGCATTGAAACTAGTCGCTCGAGCGACCTACACAGCGCCCTAGCGAGGAGCAGCATGTCTGCGATATCTCATTTTTATAATTAAAACACTTGGCAGGACATGTGCTGCCTGCCAGCATTCCACCAAACATGCCAGCAATGCGCCCAACCATCCAATCCCGTCTCCGTCCCCGTCGCCGTCGCCGTCTCCGCCATTGCCCCGGGCCAGCTGAGGGGCGATGTTTATCAGCTGCAATGTGCGGCTCAGAGCCCGCGCTGTTGTCGCACTGCTAACCCGTAGCCATATCCTGGCCAACAATCTAACCAACTGACTTCAGGGTAGTTGAACTGTCTAACCGAGCGTAAGGGCTGCAAATGTGAGGACAGCGAGCGAATCATTCCTTCTCTGTAATATGCCTAAGAGTTGTGTTCCTTCCGCAAGCCTGATGATGTTTTCAATAACAATATATAACCGATTTCAAAGTATATTTATTGTAGACCTGAATCACATTTCATTGAAGGACTCATCCCATTCATATCTATATAGCAAATCAGCTGCAGCAATCATAAAGTTTATTCAACAATATTTCTCACGCCTTACCGTATTTATTATATATAAATTAATAAATTTTCTCTATCATTGCAGGTAAGTGCTGGCCATTAACACAGTTTTAATGAAAATATTGGTAAGTTGGACTATAAAATCGGGCAAAATAATGACGTTAAATTCATTTGAACTTTGATTCAGCATACAGCGAGCAGTTTTTCTATTTTTGCTATGGAGAACTTCACAGGCCATAAAAAGTGCAGCACGTCAGAAAGTTTGGTGCAAAATTTATGAGTGCAGTTAACGGTTAAGTTTGAGCGCCCCGGGAGCGTAAGCCGCCAAGCCAAGTCCAAGAACAAGTCCGTAGTCCGCAGTCCGCCATCCGAGCCCCTACGGCGCAGGGACGAGTTTATTAATTTAAAAAGGAAATTCTCATTTAGTCACCTTTTGATTTAAGTCCGCTACTAGACGCTTCACTGCTTCGCCTCCTTAGGGGTAGAAAAATACTTTCGCAAAATTGCGCTACTACGGGCAGAGCGTATTTGTTGGCTCAGTTTGTTATGGCACAGTTGGTCAAATGATAGTTGAGGCCAGTGAAATGGAAATGGTATTCAAGCCTAAAAAGGCTCTCGTCGAGCATTGGGAACTGCAAGCCAAGCGCAGGCAAAGCGTGCACAGTGGAGCAGGAGTTGAAGAATTAAAACAGATTATTAAAATATACAATTATCTCTTTAAAAATTAATAAATTTATATGCGAGTTGAAGTACTTGAAAATATGAAAAGCGCAGCAAATGGGGTAAATTTAGTAGTAGATTCAACTTTGCTTATCCCGACTATCTAAGCGAAACTCTATAAAACGCTATATACTTTGACAGATATAGTGAAACGGTCATTAGTTTGTTTGGAAGTTGGGAATTGTTTGAAATAAGTTTATTGGCAGCATTAGAAATGACAAATAGGCGATCCACACTGAGAAGCTTTCGAATGCGCACTACTTACATTCTGAAATTGTAGAAAGACCTAGTATAAAATAAGATTATCATATATTTAAAAGCCTGGACATCTACAGAAAAAAAAACTGATAATGATATAAATATATTATATCTATTTATAAATATATAAATATATTTTATTATATTTAGTTGACTGAGTTGAACTAAAGCCTAATTATAGATTACCCAATACAAATTTTATAATTAAGAAATTTTATAATTAGAAAAGTATTATACGAATTAATTAAATATTATGCAATGATCAAATATTGAGCTTCTGGCCCACTGTGCGCTTTGGTAGGCTTTCTATATAGTGCCGGACTTATAGCTTTCGTATATTGTATTCGAATTTGTTTCCCATTTCTGTGGCCCTTTCTTTTGCTGTTGCGTTGAAATGTTGCCGGGTGAGCAGCAGGGGCATGGTGGGTGCTGCGGCTTTTGGATATGGTCATGGCGAGTTCATTCAAACTCATTCACTCACTCGTGCACTTTGCAGGCATCGCTTAAATATGCAAAAGTTCGCAGTGAATGCAGCTGAAACAAAAAACCTCCAACCAGTCAGCCACCCAGCCGCCCAGTCACCCACCCCGGCTGGTCGACTGGCTGGCTGGGTGCATGGCTGCCTAGCTGGGGGCGTTGCACTGCGGTGCTGTCTGCGCAGCGCAGTCATCGCAATTGGAATTGGATAAGGGGGTTGGCCCCGGCTGGAGGGCTGTAGTTCCACCCCCGCAGATTGCATGCAAATTGGTTAAAGTGTGAATTTATGTGAGAAATATTGTTTGGTCTTGTTGTGCACACACACATCTGTGCACACACACGCAAACCGCTAAACTCGAGGCTCGACAAAATGATTTAAGCTCGTATGCAAATTGTTGCCGACTTTGACTGACATTTGCCGCGTTCGCATTTGAATGGCAATTGAAGTGCTTTTACCCAGATTTGCTTTTTTTCTACTATTTTATATATAGTGTGTTTCGGGGGCTTATTTATATGGCATAATTATTTGTGGCATGCAACGCTTGCATATGCAATTTGGCTGCTGCTCATAAATCTTGCGCACATTTAATGTGCTCTCACATTTATTCGCATTATTCGCGAATTCATATTCATATTCGCATTTCAGCTTTGCGCTGAGTGCGTCCCGTCGCAATAAACACTCAATTAACGATTTCAAAATTAATTTTTCATCATTCCGTGTGCATTTCCTCATATGCTGCGTATTTTTAACCTGACCTCCCCCGCCGGCCCATACTCTACGGCGCACAGCCCTGGCCAAATTAACAGAAATAAAATTAAATAAATGAAAATGCAGTCCGGGTGCGGGCCGGGTCAGGCGAGCGACACGCCCTCCTCACAGCCCCACTCTAGCTGGGGGGCTGGGCACACGGAAAATGCGTTTAATTTATGGCCCTGGCCCCGCTTTCGCCTGGTTGGGGCTCTGGCTGTGATTCGGCGTCTGCAGCTGCAACTGCTTCTGTTTTTCCCTTATTTCTGTTTTTTCTTCTTGAATGTGCGTGCCCGAACCATCGACTGTCCGAGTTCATATACCATGGCAACTGGCGCCAATGCAAATGCACTTCACTCTCCACATGAAACACGCACATATTTAAATCAGAGAGAGAGGGAGGCTGCAAGACAGAGCACTACAAAGGGATGAATCTTACTTGAGAAACTCAGATATTATAAAGCACAACCTGCACATCATTTTGCATGAATAAAACACATGCGCCAATACAAAACGATGCTGGCATATAATAGTAATTATTGCAAAGATACATAAAATCCTAATTTAATAAATACCATTTTTTCAAATTTATTTTAAGCTCATCTCTTAGTCAAACTTTTAATCAATGATTGGCTTGTATGAGTAATTCTTAGCTTAAATATTAAAACAATTAATATATTAAATTTTGACAAATTAGTCATTAAAAAAAGTTTTCTAAAATCGAAGAAATTCTTAACATTTTATTGATTTTATAAATCTGTTTCCATATTATTCGAAATACTGCCCAGTTCTGATTTGCTGCGAGCAACTTCTACTTGCTTTTAAACTAGAAAAAGTTACTCATTAGATAGACAGCTAGAGAGCATGGCATTTCCTAGATGAAGTCGGGTTTTGCAAGCTTGTAGAAATTATATTTTAATAAAGTCAAAACATCGCTGTGCCAAGGGCCAAGGATATAATGTGTGCAAATAAATTTTCAATAATTAAATCTTTTTTTGCTAATTCATATATTCATTATATGTATAAGTTCAATTTTATGGTTTTTATCTCAATTATTGGTGGATGCTGTTAAGCTGTCTGTTTCCTTTTATATTTAAGTATCACAAAGCCAAGTCATTGAATATTATTGCTTTGTTAAATGCCTCAATGATCATGCAATCAACAGCTGCTTAAATTCAGTTGTTTCTGCAGCATCGTTTTAATAAAGACCTTAGAAATGTATTCACACACACACACACATGCACACTTGGAGTAACCGTAAACATTTCAACATTTAACGGCCAACTTGAACTTCACGAAAAATATTTTCCATGCACAGGCGCAGACACGAGTCGAAGTCAGGTCCCTGCTCGGGCGCCACAAATTAAAAATGCACACAAATTGTATTTGGCACCTGTGTAAAGCCCCCGTCCCACTCTCCTTCTCTCTCTCTCTCCCTCTCTCTCTCTCTCTCTCTCTCCACTCCGTTGCAACGGAAGTACACACACACACACCTACACACACAGAGAGAATGAAAAGGTGTTGATAAATGAGGCAAGACAGACGGCGCTGGTGCTTGGGAGTTGTTGCCGTTGGCCACGTTGAGCTCGGACTTTGGCTGGGGCTCACAATTGAATTAGGCAACCGAAAATATGCAAAGCTCGCTGGGATCAGCAAAACACTTGCCAAACGGGGTGTTCGCCGCTGATTTCACTTGCGGCGCGCGAGACGTGCAACATGCAACTGCCGCTTTGAGTTGCCGATTGCATTTTTAATTAGCGCACGGCAACTCTTTTGCTCTAACAGGTGTTAAATAGTCGAGCCCACCGTTAGCAGCACGCAATTCAAGTTGTAATTGCTTTTTCAAGGGCGGCGACAACCCTATGGACGAGCAGAGGGTTGTCAATTGGCCTGCGAAAGCCCAACTGTCTGTGCCGGGCAAAGTAAAGAAGAAACTTCCATGTGAAGTCACTTCATTGTCGTACAGATACCCTGTAATAAACAGAATGGAGGAAGATGTCAAAGATTTAGCTTCTTCTTATCGCTAAGATCTTATATCTAATGCTAATTTAATTTATTTTATTGGTATGCAACAAATTGTGAGCGTTTGGTTGATTTTAATTGAAAGCCCGATAACATCTGATAAATATACGTTTTATTGTTTCTGCTTGGCTGGCTGCACACTTGCACATGCATGCCCTATCTGGCATCTCAAGTGCTGGGTATGGCAACAACAATCGCGACAATGAGAGCAACAACATCCGCGCGTAGATTCAGCAATTTTCCACTTGAAGTTGCAGCCGTCGCCGCCGTCGCTATGGCTGCTGTTGCACAAAAACAAAAAATGAAGCAAAACAAAAGCTCAGCGGAAAACAGAAATGCGAAACATACAAACAACAACAATAACAGCAGCAACAACAACAACAACAGCAATGCAGCCACCGGCCAGAGCATGGAATTTCGAATTCCCGCAGCAGCAGCAGAGACGACGCGTCGCGTTGACACTGCGAATGTGGACGCTTGGCCTGAGGGTTAAGTGGCATGCACACACACACACGCAGATAGAGTCACCCACACACACACACATATATAGATATCCACCCACTGCAGCAGCAGCTGCTGCCGCATGCCTCTTGACACACCTCCGCAGACCCTGCGCTGGCCATTGCCATGCGCATAATAAATAATTGCAACGGCGGCAAACAGTTCGCGCTGCACTTTCTGCAACCAAAGCGAAAAAACAGCAACAGCAACAACGGCAACAACAGCGAGAGGGCGTCGGGTCCTGCAACCGCTGCTAGCAGAATGAAGAGATTTTTATCGGCGATTCTCACTGATTTCATGGCAAATAAATCGCTCATTTTCGCTTAATTGGAAAATTATGGCTTTTTGGCCACGAACAAACGAGTGAAAGGCGAAGAGAGAGAGACTGAATGAGAGAGAGAGAGAGAGAGAGAGAGAGAGTGCGCGAAAGAGAGCATCTAGCAATACATATATACATATATATGCATGTGCGTATACTGCATGTCTGTCCACATGTATAATTGCATTTGCATATGCATTTGTATCTGAGTGAACTTTGTAGCTGCTGCTACTTTTAGATACAAATGTTGCACACATTTTAATTATATTTCGAGAAGTATTTTCAAAAATAATACAACGTTGATACTAATTTATGCAATGCAAATACTTAATTAGCTGTGCAATATTTTAGAAGTTTTACAAATAAAATGTATTTGAAAGTAAATAATATATAGTAAAATATTTTATACATATAAAATTAATTAGTTTTAGCTTGTTCAAGCTCTTGTCAAGTTCCTTTTATATTTAGAAGCTATATATAACTTTTTTTTAAATATTTTCTATATATTAAAATAACATAAATGTAGAAATATTTTTTTATATTTTTTTGTTTATTCGCTGTTGTCAATCTTAACATCTTTTCAACCGAACATTGAATATTAAAATATTTAATATTTCATAAGCAACAATTACTTACTCTTTAAAAAAAGTTTCACAATTTCATTACATTTAAATATATGTAAAAAAGCATAAAGAATTGAAATGGCGAAGCATATAATTTCTCTATATAAAATTGTATATAAATAAAATATAATAGACAAATCATCTGACTACTTGATAATTAATGAAATTATTTTTATAATTTATATACAATTTTATATATTTTATAATTATTATCTAATTTTATTAACAAAAAAATAAATTAAATATACATTTTATTTGCCGTTCAACTTTCCATTCATACACAAGACTAACTCTATTGTTTTATTCAAATCAAAAATTAAGCTAACTAAAAAACTTTGAGATATATGAAAAGCTCTGCTAATGCCATTGGCTCTAGTTATAAAACAATGCATGGCCATATAACAGAATATGTATAAAAAAGAATATATATACACATAAATGCACATATAATTTTATTTTTTTCGCCCATTCTATTTATGTATGGGAAAAGTTCCAATTTAACATGGTGTCGTCTCAGCGATGATTTATGAGCGAACCAAAAAGCTGAAACACTCCGACATTGCCCGTTGTGCCTCTCACTGCTGCTCTCTCTCTTTCTCACTCACACACTACACTCTACACTCGTGTGTGCTGGCTAGTGAGTGTGTGTGTGTGTGTTCTCTGCTTTGCCTTGTTGAGGGCATCGCCGTTTGCTTCTCATTTTCCACCACCAGCGTCGCCGTCGTCGTCGCCGCCGCTGCAGCCGTTGCCATTGTGCGCTCTTCCCTGCACCTTCTCTTTACCCACCCCTCTCTCACTCGCTCTCTCTCTTTCTCTCTCCCTGTGTGTGTGTCTCACCTAACCGCATCTGTTGGACGCTATCGCCAAGCGGCACTAAGCGTTGGTATCATGGCCGCCAACCTTATCGCCGGGGCAAATGGCCGCCCGGCCACGTGTTGTTGTCCCATTGCCAAGGACTCGAATTAGGATCTGCTCTGACCTTTCTACCCTCTCCATTTGCTGCAGTATCCAATTACACTCGCATCGATATCAATATCAGCTGCTTCAGCTGCAGCCTTGGTTATGATCTATAAAAAGTTCTCTGCTTTCCTCGCTTCAAATATCAGAAAAATTAAGTTTACCTTATAACAAGTTGACTCGCACCTTGGCAGCAAGCGGCAGAGCGAGCTGCATGGAGATGGAGTAAGTCCTGTGTGTCCTTCGTCCGTGTAATGTCCGCATTGCTTGCTCGTGCACCGCGTGTGTGTGTGGCTGTGTGTGTGTGCGTGCATGTGCGACTATGATTAATTACTTTTGCATACATTTACATACAAATTTGTTGCCACATTGTCTGCCTCGGGCGCTGTCCGGAGCCTCCGTCTGCAGCCAGGCCGCCTGGCCGCCGCCACCCCTGCCATCCCTCGACCCAAGGCTGAGCCACACTTTGGGGTTATTTTTTACACATGCTGCCGACCCACGGGGTGGGTCGACACTGCCAGTCAGCCGGGTTAATTTCATATGAAATTTTTCATTTTGTGCAACCCGAGCGGAAGGAACTTGATTTGACAAAAGTTTTTTCTGCCCGCTCGTCCTCGCTGCTGTCATTTCTGATTTTCATGCCTCGGCGCTGTTAATTGCATTTAAATATTTTATAAAATTTGCGTAAAACCGAAAATGAAAATGGACTCCAACAATGGCGTTACGGCGTGTTAATTGGCCATCCAAAATGTATTATTTCGAGTGCGAATCGACCGAAAAGGTTGATTAAAAATATATATTTTTTTATATAAGCAAACTACAAGTTTTATTGAATAATTTTATAAAAATATTTTAATTGATTTTTGAGCTGCATTAAAAGTAGTTGCAATTAAATGTTGAAACTTGCAAAATGTTGTATAAAATACAAAGAAATATTAGGTCCCAGTTACTCATCTATTTTCACTATTTTCGAGGCTCTTCCACTCTCTTTGCATTCAATAAACCAAATCTTTATTAGCCCTTCTTATGCTCTACTATATTTGGTATTTAAATTCATTCTTCATCAGCCTCTTTCACACACTTCGACTGTGTTTTTGCTGCAGCACAGAGCAAAATATGATTCATATTGCAGTCAACCCTTGCCGTATACCCCCATATATCTGCCGTATATACACATACGTAATGCCGAGGGCAGCCAGCAGAAGAAATGCGGGAAACGCAGAAGCGGAAAAACTAATTTTAGTAATTATAAACTCATATAAATGGTTACATCAGAAATCTCTGTTTTTGCTGCCTTTAAATTAACACGATTTTTCCGCTCTGCTACCCTGCGGCGCTTGGACAGGAGTGCAAGTCCTCGGCACAGCAGTCCGCACACACGTGTCGCCGCTGCCTGAAAAGGGTTCAGGACTCCACCGACTGGGCGGGGGTCGGCTGGGTGACGCTCACGAGTCGTGCGGCAGTGTCTGCTCCTTGCAACGGCTCGAAACTCCTGTGCAGCAGTTTCCAGCTCCTGCTCCAGCTTGTCTCCAGCTCCGTTGCCGGTGTTGTTGCCGTTGTTGTTGCTGTTTTATATAATAAATGAGCTTGGTGGGTTAAAGGCGTATTTCTGTCTAGTAAATTAGCAAAATACACGCAGAGGCGACACTCGCACACCACCCCTGGAGCGTTGAGTCTCTAATGGGCTGCCGTGTTCTGATTGAGCACGGCAAATTGGGATCAGAGCAGCTTGAAACATGCCTAACTCATTCATGCAACTCCAGCAACCCCTTAGCACACACACACACACACACACATGTGTATAGTCTGTGAGTGTGTGTGTGTGCTCTATGGATTCCCAGTTGTCGGCTTGTTAAGTTTAAATAATGCTTTTTGCCATTTCCTCTATGCCAAGGTCATTCAAAATTCAAACCAAGTGCGCTCACATTTACATGCACATTTACACACACACCCACTCGCACACACATACACACACACACCCACACACACTGCTGTTGTTGCTGCTAGTGCTGCCCCCGAGTTGAACTGTGGCATATTTCGAAAGTCTGTCAGACATTGTCTGCAAATTTCTGGCGCGTCATAAGTTGAAGTTAAATGAACTAACTTCATTCAGCAGATCGAACTGAAGTCCGATTCCAACACCTACACACGCCCAGCCACACAGACACACGCCCACACTCTCACACACACACACACACAGAGACGGCGACATTTGCACAGATGTCGCACATGCAATTTATGGCAATTCCAAGTCTCAATTGGAGCTGAGTTGAAATTGAAAATGGTCGAGCCGAGCGCAGCCTATAAATAAATTTAAGATTATTTCGATTGCCATTAGAGCTGTTAGCCTAAAGAAAGGTTAAACTATGCTGTTCAGATACAAATTTTACTATTTGAGAGCTTACCAGAGTTGTGTATAGTACATAAAATAGATATATAAATATACATAACAAAATTACATTATAAATATATGTTTTCTATAATATTAAAACTTGAATATAAATATTAATATTTGACTATTTATTTTTATTTATTTTAATTTATTTATCATTAAAATAAACTAATACCCAAAGTATTTAAACATCATTGCTTTTAAGTATAATTTATTATAAATTCATGCATAGAATATTTAATAATGATTAATTTTATTTTCCTTTGGCACAGTTGTTAAAGCTAAAATTTATTTGTATATTTTTGTTGGCATAATATAAGAAATGATCCTATGTCTTGAATATAGGGTATACAACTCTTTCAGCTCATCAGTAGAGAGCCCGCTACCATTTGAATTCTTGCTTAACTTATTCCAAATTTTGTTCATTGTGAGTCAGACTTTTCAAAGACTTTATTAATCTCAATAAAGGTATATTCGCTAAGCTGATCTAATTTTCTATTAGTATTATATTGTTAAATATCAAATCAGAATTAAATACATTTAAATATTAAACACTTTTCAATCCCTCAAGCGCACTGTCATGAGTTGGCTTGATTCTATTACCGCTCTTGAAAGGCCTTGGGCAGGCGGAGCACTTTAAGTTCATAAATCACGATGGTCAAACCTTGATTGCTCATCCGTCAGCTGTTGCCAGCCCACGCCGAGGTTCGGGCCAGCCGCATAACGGCAATCACTCACGCACTCATTCGCTCAATGGCCGCCATTGTCTTCCACGTCGACTTATGAATTCAGATTAGATGAGCGCGAAGATAGCGCGCCACAGCCGAGTTCAGCTCGGATCCATTGCAAGTGTCAAGTTCGCGGCGCTTGCGAGTGTCCATGGCGCACACTGCTGTTGGCCATGTAAAGCAATCACTTACAGTTAGAGCTCGACTCGGTATCAACTACAGCGTTTAGCCAATATACAAAACAAAGAGCGCAAAAGCAAAAGCCAAAAGGCAGAAGGCAAAAAGCTTTTCATCTCGCCCGCTGCGTACGGAGCGCTAATTCTTATCGCGATCGCACGCCGTGGCTGGACACGATGAGATTCATGGCATGGCCGGCCGGGCATGGCGTGGCACGGCTTCACTTAGCTCAGCTCAGCTCAGCTCAGCTGGGCTTGCAGCTCATAGTCACATCATGTCCGACAAGCTAGAAAAAATTGAAGTCAAGTTTGACGTGTGATGTGCGAGCGACTCTTGCCTTTTCAGTTTTGAGTTTTGGACTAGGGTTTGTGTTGGGGCTGGACTTAGCTGCGGGGAGGCTGGGGTCGCTTCATTGGCGCTACAACAACGACAGCAACAAAAGCTGTCCGACACATCGTTCATTTTAATTTGTACAATAACTCAGTTTGGCAGCCAAAGGCGTAGGTAAAAAAATACATTTTTTTTATTTTATTTTTTCACTTTGCAAAAAATGGAGAAAAAATAATTACCCAGCTGCAAAACAGAAACCGAGAGCCAGAGGTTAATTTAAATTTCCAGTCACACAAGTCACAGCGAAAACATACACGCGCTGCCACGCCCCACGCCCACAGACATTTGAGATAGTGTCACTAAAATGACTTACAGGTAGCTCCGTGTCCGCGTCCGTGTCCGTGTCCGTGTCCGGAGCAAACATCTTTCGGCTTCTCGCCTGCAATCCATCAAAATGCAAATCTCGTTGCTCAACTCTTTGGACTTCGCGTAGCACTTGATTGCCTTGCCCGCTCCTTGCCCCCATCCCATGTCAATGCTCAAGCTGCTGATGATGATGACGATGCAGATGATGATGATGATGATTATTGTTTATTAAGTGTCGGCGCTCAAATAAAATTAAAGGGAAGCTCATTTTTATAGCCTTACATTTTGCGCTGGTTTCTGCTTCCATTGTCTCTCGCTCCTCACATTTGGCATTACTTGTGTTTATTTTTAAATAATTTATTTAAATTTTACTTGTACTTTTCCTTGTCTTGTCTTACCTTATCTCTGATGTCTCTGTGTGGTCCCCACAACAACTAGAGAAGTACTCAGCTGCATGTAGATATGTTTACGTGATATGAGACTCGCAGAACGAATCGGCGTTTGTTTGATTCGGTAGAGTAAATATATAGTTATAATTAACTATTTTTAAAAGTTTGCTTATACAACTTAGTCGAAGATTGAATTTGAACACAAGTAGCTTATATTTGTTTAGCATATTAAAAAAAAAAGATTGAAAGGTATATAGAGTATTAAAGGCTTAAGACGATTCATAAATAAATGCAAAGGTCAATTGTATAGAAAATCTATTAATATAATTATTAATATAAAACATATATTTTAATAAAAAATTAATTGAATATATGTCATTATATATTTTCATATTACACGAACATTCTTATTTAAAAAGTAATAATTATTTTTAAAATGTATCTTACTATTCAGATAAACAATATTTTCAAAGATTTTACTCATATATTTTATATTTTACTGTTCATGATCTAGTTCTCTATGATTCTGACACTTTGAACATAAGTCTACAGGGTGTTTTGGGTTTTCAGCCAAACGGTGTATACTCACCAAATCCTTACTTCCAAAACTGATTTCCCAAAAGGACATTTGTCTAAAATTGTCTCAAAAACCTCCACGAGTGGCAGTTTTTGGAACTACTCAATAATATCCTTTACTATCGCACAAAAATATCCCTCACCACAATATCCTTAACGAAAATATCCTTGACAGACCATTAGCCGAGACACTTACCTAAAAAAAATCCTTCCTCCAGCACAGCTATCGCAGGATAATATCCCAATGCTCTGGCGCGCACGCTAGCGCCCGCCAGATGGCCGCACACCAAACGCCATCTGTCGGCGAGTGTCAGCACTCCGACAGCGACTCTCAAACTGTGCGCACAAATCGCAATGCGTCGAACCCGAATTGAAAAATACAAAAAAAAAAAAATAAATAAAACAAAAAAAAATCAGCGAAAAATTCGCCTGGCTGAATTCGCTATTTTTATACGCTGCACAACAGAAATAAATCGAGGGCTGCGACTGCGCATGCAAATTGCGACTGATTAGCGCGTTGGTCGCGCTGTGCATAAATCAAAAAGCGAGTCTCGGCGAGGGGCCACCCAGAAGTTGGGCTGCCAATTAATTAGGTATTTTGGGCACAGAGCGCGAGTTAAGCGCCCAAAAAACTATTTTCGCCTTTAATTTTACGATGCGCTCCGTGGAAGCTTTTTACGGTTTTTTACGACGCGGGTGCCATAAATTCGATTTGGGGGCCCCGAAGCGAAAACGACAAAAATATTTATGGATGTTTTGATGTTGGGCGTGAGCTGCTTCGAAATCTGCCAGCGCCAATCCATCAGCCCAAAGCCATCTATCTATGCATTAGGCTCCCAGGCCCCGTCGCCCAATTACGCAGCCGGGCAAATATTTTCGCGCAAATCAACAAACAGCCGAATATGCATATGAATTTGCTTACTGTTACGCCTAGGTGGCCAACAACAGGCCGCCCCCTCCAGCCCATCTCGCCCGATACGTGCCCTGGAGCATGTCTGACGCAGAGCGCGTGCAGATTTCTAATAGACATCGATATATATTCATGATGATCGCCATTCGCCTCGGAATCACTTTCTTTTTCGGCCACGCTAAGTATCCGAGAATCGTTTTTGGCCGATGGTTCAAAGATCTGTGGCACATACATGCATCAATTATCAGTTGCCCAAGACGGGCTCGAAAGCAACTTTGGCAGAGCTGTAAATTAGGAATTCTTCTTTGATTTTATGATAAATATGCTGAGCATAGAAATTGTAATAATAATCATAAACATAATATAAAACTGATATAAAATTCTCCATGATAGTCCACACTTAATTTGCTCTTCCTGCTTACAGACTTAAAGCCCTCCTTTTTCTTGGCCTGCCTTTCTTGACCTTAGAGTCGTGAGCTCAAGGGGGAGCCTTCTTAGATATGCTCTATCCTGACCTGCACTGTCTTCTTAGTTCTTGCTCTCAGTACCTTTCTGCCGCAATATCTTATCTGCAAAGCCAGAGACTCTTTTAACAGCATCTCACCTATAATCGCTACTTTGATTTAATAATTGAAATCATAATGATTCTATAATAAGATATTTGTATACCCTGAGCCCATTGAAAATGGGAAATCAGGGTATAATGTTTTTGTTGGATGTATGTAACAGGCAGAAGGAGGCGTGGCAGACCCTATAAAGTATATATATTCTTGATCAGCACGACAAGAGAAATTGTTTGAGCCCTGTCCGTCTGTCTGTCCGTCCGTCCGTCCGTCCGTCCGTCCGTCTGTCCGTCTGTCCGTCTGTCCGTATGTATGAACGCGTCGATCTCAGCTCTCAGAAGAGCTAGAGACTTGAAATTTTTTTTGTAGATCCCTATATACAGCGCGCATATCGAGTTTGTTTTCGATAATCGATAAATATATTCGTTTTTTTGTTATCGAATAAAAACATTATCGAAATTCAGTTATAAAATTCTATCTCGCCCATCTTTTAAGCTAGAGATACCAAATTTTATATTTAGCCTTATATGTATTTTATGCAATTTCGAATTTTGTTATATTTTGGATACCGGCCCCAAATTTCCCCCAATTAAAGTTCAGTCTCAAATATAGCCAAAATGCGAATGAGTTGGCACGTTTACTAAACTGACAAATATGCCCATAGAATATGTTGATCATATGCCGAAAATTTCATTGAAATCCGTTAAATAGCAAAAAAGTTATTAAACAAAACGTTTGGCTACTTTACAAAAATACGCTGCAGAAGCGCCAAGCGAACGCACTTGCACACGCACACACACATACAAACGCTCGCATTCTAGTCGCTTCGAAGAATCGCAAATTACGTTTGAATTTTGTTGAATTATCAGCTGCTGCTTTAGTTTACATTGGCCACCGACTTCTAAGACAGTGGAGTGTCGTTGTTGGTAGAGGTGATGCCCGTTGCTTAGTTAATGTAGGTTCAAACCTCGCCAATGTCAGTTTTTTGAAAAAAAAAAAATGCTTTAAACTAGAAATTTTTGTATAATTTTACGCTAAATATAAGTGTATTGGAAAACACAGGTTCGACGAGGCTCAGGGTATACCCTAGTCGGTTTCGCCCGACTAGAGTTTTCTTACTTGTTTTATATATTAATATTTGAGTGCTAATCTTATTCTCTTATTCTTCTTCCATCTTAATGCATTCACTCTATCTATTTCCATTACATATTCGCATCGATCTCTATCGATCCCATTTCGGCACCCACAAGCCGAGTGGCTGTGCCGCAAGCAGGTAAACAGACAACAGCAATTCGAAGATCCGTTGTTATCGGCGCAATTATTTCGATATCCATTTTTAGAGTACGGAGAGCATAAATGCTTCCTGCGCGAGCTGCTGACATTTTCCCACCTTTTAATGTCAGCGCTCGGTTCGCATATGGAGCCGAGCCGGACGACCCGGTGGCTTCTGGTCCAGGCCGAACGAAACGAAACGAAACGAAGCGAGAGCGGCCAATGCCGCCCGTTGCCAACGCCAATGCCAATAGCCGAGCTGGCATTGCCGCTGCGACCTGTCAGCTCGGCTGCTGTCATATCCTTTTGTGGCAGAGGCAGCCGCGCGGCTCTCCACTGCGAAATTTGAGCGCGCTTCTCATTCATTTGCGCCAAATGTCATTATTGTTGCTCGTTTGTTGTTGCTGCTGTTGCAACAGTTGCAGCAGTTGCAACAGTTGCTGCTGCGGCGGCCACTTTGCTGCTCCAGGCTGGGGTCTTTTGTAAGACTCCCTCGTTAAACAGATTATTTTCACACCCGTCTTGGCGTTGTCGTCGCCGACTCGCTGCCAATTTGAGCTCTGCAGGCGTTAATAATGCGATTTCAATGCATTCGCTGGCCAAATTCAAAGGTTTTCCTCACTTCTTTAGTCTTGTCTGAGAGTGCGAAGTGTCTGGGCCTCGGCATGGGCCTGAGCCTTGGCCTGGGCCTGGGAGCATATGAAAGCGGCAGCCGCTGCAGCGCATTGCGCTCGAGTGACACATGTATGCACTTGGTTTAGACACAGGATTCGAACTTCTGGCCTAACAATGGCCAATGGGCAATGGGCAATGGGCAACTGCAATCATTGCGATCGCTTTTTGGGCTCTGTTAATTGCAAATGATCATGAACGCTTTGACCTGGAGGAAGTAGATGAAATTGCTTTTGCTTATAGTAAAATAGAATATTATTGTATTATTATTGAATATGAATATTATTGAAATAACTATCATCATCCAGCAGAAATTAAAACTTACATCGAATTGCCTTGTAATTTATGCTACAATTAAAAATTGTCGATGGAATTTATGAAAAGTTTATGCTTTATTATAAAACAGTCGACAAAGATAGAACTAGATTGAAGTACAAAGATGTGAACTATATTAGAGTAAATTGTAATAAAAAATCATCTAAAGCAGGATACATAATAACAAACATATTTATTTTATGTACGCTCCAGCTTAGAAAAGCTATAGTAAAAGTGTAAGAAATAAAGGGAAAAATGATAAACATATTACCATATATTATAAAGATAATAATATTTAGAACTATTTATTCAAAAGATGAAAGAAAAATCCGACTATGATCTCAAATTCTTTTTCTGTAAATTAAATTAGAATAAATATTTATTAAGTAAATTAAGATTACATTAGAATATAAAGGAAATCAATATTTATCAAATTTACTACAAATACAAAACACTGTAAAAATGGCTTTCGCCTGAGCAAGAACGACATTCTCAGACCTAGCGAAGGCCTCGCAGAAGAAGCGCAGCTGCCGCCGCCTGCCGATAGAGGGCCGTTTGAAGTATCTGATATCGTTCGGTGGCGGCGCTAGATTTTTGGTTCGTTTCTTAGTTAGGGGAAATTTGAGTTTAGAAACACATAGTAAACAAAACACTTTTGCTTTTGGACTCTTTGCAGCCGCATTTATTGGATTATCAAATTAGCAAATTGTGGATTAGCTGCTCGAGCGGAATTTATGGATAACCCACACAAAAGGTAAGCAAATTATGCGAATTGCCAGCGATAATTCGGGCTGCAAAGTGGTTAACCCATGCACCGCTAAGCCGCTGCTGGCCAACCACTTGGCAAACAGAGCGCGGCCTATTAATCCTAAGTGCTTCCTGTGATTTTATGCAAATTGAACATATCGCCGGGCAGCGAGTCGCTCGCTGCGCCAACTCCTTCTCCTCGCCAAGACCTGCTCTTGGCTTAGCAGGCCGCGCATTCAATGTACAAATGACAGTTGACTGTGACATAAAACAGCGGCCTAAAGCGCTGCCCCGGCCTAAAGAAGACGTTAAGAGTTGTTGCCGTTGCATGTCAGCAACAACAACACGACAATTTTCCGTCGACAAAAGACATTTTCATTTATTCATTGATAATGTTTAAGGCCCTTAAACAACAAGCGACGACGACGACGACGACGACGGCGACGACGACGACAAAGCGCGGCCACAAGGCAATGAGAAACGAAAAACATGCGACAAAACAACATAATTTAAATTTTGCGCATGCATCAGTCTCGCGCTCGCTTGGGCCACTTTGCAACATGTTGCTGCAACACGCCAACAAGCAACAGCCTCGTAATCCGGTAGCCGAAGCTGCGTTTGACTCCATTCGATTTGCTTTGAATGAAAATGAAATTATCGCATTATTAACTATGAGAGCCCAGCTCGACTGCAGTGCGCCTGCCCCTTTGGGCAACATGGGGCAATGGGGGCAGCAGGCAGATACGGCCACAGACAAGCCTTGTTAGCCTGGCCCAAGCGCTGCTTAGAATCGTCTGCAGCAGCGGTAGCAGCGGCAGCAGCGTCAGCATGGGCATATTTAACAATAAAATGAATTGTTAATTCTGTTGCACTTTTTCCGCATGTTCTTCTTGTTGTTGTTGCTCAAGTTGTTGTTGTTGCTGAAGTTGTCTGGCCCGGCTGGCTAGCTGCTGAATGCGGCTGCTCAGCTCGAGCAGTTGTAATGCGCAAGTGCCTTTATCTGCGGCACAATCGCGCGCTCAGCTGCGAGGCACTGCGAAAGGCTGCGTCTGCACAGTGGTTCAAGTTGCTGAATATATTGTGAGAAGTTAGCAAAGTCTTTGATTGAGGGCTTAGAGTGAAATTGCAGGGGAAATCATAGAAAAAATTAATAACTATTTAAATATATATAATATTATATTTTATATTTATTCATTTATTTATTTGTTCTTCTTGAAAAACATTTGAAGGGAGTAAACCTTCAATAAGGAAAATAATTAAATATAATTTAATATTTAGAATATGATTATATAATAGAAAAAACTCAGTTTTTAAGTAGTTAATCATACATATATAATCAAACTGTTTTGGATGATATCAATTGGAATTCAGTTTTGTTCATTTTTTCTGTAAATAAATTTTTATTCTATTCATTTATTTGTAATTTATTGATTTGTACTAACACAGCTCTAGTTATTGTCATATACACATTCCACAAATTAAACAATTTCTAGATTCAATTAATATTTAGCCAACAAATTAGTTTGCCTGAAATGATAATTTAAATAACATTTCTCAAGCTGCTTCGTCAGCTACTTACTATAACGCGCTTAGATATCAAGGCTTAAATTTCTATTTAGAAATATATTTTTTACATAAACCACATTTTATTGTATAGAACTTACTGATACTCACCCACTGTACGTTTGCAAACATTTGTCTGGGGGCACTTCTGGCGGTCTGTTCAAGCAAAATGCCGAACTTGTTTTGGCCCAAAAAAAGAAAAGGAATAAAAAACGAATGGCCAGAACAATTGTTAACGCGTTCGCTCAGTCGGCGCGTTGTCCATTCACAATGAACGTCTGGAGCTGGGACCGAGGCCGAGACCGAGACTGGAGCTGCGGCTGGGCCGGGCCGGGCACTCGGACGGGGACTGGGCCAGAATCAGTTCTGTTCTGCTCCGGTCACATGGGCCTTGGCTGCAAATGTCTTGTTCCATAGAATTTGAAACGGAAACATTGAACACTTTGTTTTGGTTCTTGTTTCACATTTTCCTTTTTTTTTGTGATGTTGTTGTTGTTCGCTTTGCCTGAGCTTTGCGTTTGTAAGCGCGCGCATGCGTAGCACTCGCATTTGGCCAGTCACGCAACGCGGCTGGGCAGTGGCAGTGGGGCTCGGCGCTTATCCAGTGCACGTTAGCCAGCGGACTTTAGTCAAAAATTAACAAGGCTCAAAACACAGTTTCCACTGCATGCAAATTCGTTGTCAAAATAAGAGGAGGAGGAGAACGGAGCCCGCAACCAAAGCGCTGCCGGCCGAGAGGCAACAGCTTCTCCATTCCGTTCGCCAAGTCCAGTTAAGCGATAAATGAGTTACTGACGTCGGTGCATGTGCATGTCCAGACGCGATCCGATGCCCGGCAACAATGAGGCTTCAGGGCAGCAGGCAGGCAGGTGCAGACCTGGTGCCCGCTCTCTCCCTCCCTCCCTCTCTCTCTCTCTCTCTCTCTCTCTCTCGGTCTCTGCTCTGCAGGTTGCTTTGCAGCATTTCAACAGCCTTCAATATCATTTGCAGACATTCTCATATGTAAATTTATGCATTCTACCCAACGTCTGGCGGGGGTGGACATTCGAGCGGAGGGCGGGGGCGTGGCGAGCCTTGCCTGCGGCTGCAAAAGATGAAATATGCGCTGGGCTGCATAAATCTACTAATTGATCAGCGGCTAACATGATTCTTATCTTTTGAGAACTTAATTATTTTCTGTTCGCCAATGTTCCCAAAGTGCGACTGTCGACTTCCAATTGGAGTCGATACGTGCCCCAGCCAACTGACAGGAACAGCTCGCCAGACCCGCCGCTCGAGGCCCAGATGTGAAGGAATGCGAAGGTTGTGCGACTGTCTACGCATTTGCTTTGACTTAAAGAGACTTCGGCTAAGGTCCGAAGGCATATGATATATATCTATAGCCGCCGAGCGCTTTTAACTGATTGATTGTGATTGATAGCGACGAGAGCAGAATGAAAAGCTAGAAATAGAATGGAAAAGTAAAAGGTAGAATGATTTTCAAGTATCTATTAATAATAAATTAGAAAGTTTTTTATATATACTGAAATTTTTGTTGGTCATACATTAAGTTAACTCATATATAATTTTATATTTATATATATTTTTCAATTTATCTAAAACCCCTTAATAAATATTATTTAATAATATTTTTTCATCTTAACTCTAAATCATTTTAATATAAAATGTTAATTTTATATTATTTATCATCTAATTTATACTAATATTAATTTTTATCTGCCACCAAACCATTTCTCTCAGTGTTGCAAAAAAATTCATTGTGCCCGATTGGGTCGGTAAATGGCAAAAAGTAATTAGCTGCAAAAGGGTCAAACGTGCCAATAGCCAATCAAAGACACAGCTCAGGCACATATGTGCCTATGGCTAGGTATGTACCTAGATCGCCTCGCGCGTGCGTGTGCGTGTGTGGGTGAGGGTGAGGGTGAGGGTGTTTGTGTGTGAGCTTTGCCGACTGCCTTTGATGATCGAAGCGTTGTGGCGCCGTTTTCGGAAGCAACAGCAAATTTATGTTAATGTAATTGAACTATAAATAGCCGCGAATCCAATTGTGAATTCCAGGCAGCACTGATCACATTTGTTTTGCGAAAATATCCGCAAGTTTGGCATTGACATCAAATATTTGAGAAAAACAAATGCAAATTGCAAAAATTTGAATTTAAATTGAGATTGGAATTCTTTTTGGAATTCCTTGTGCCGGCAACTTGTTTCGTGTTTTCCAGCACAACGAAGAGCGGGAGAGGGAAAGAGCGGTCCTCCTTCCAGTGAGAGCAGCATGGCACAAGCACAAAATTGGCGGGAAGCTATGCAGCTGTTGCGTGGGAGCGAGATGGCAGGCATGCGAAGAGCGCATGGAACGGTAAAACAGGATAAGAGCATGGCCGAAGTACTCTCTTCGCTTCGGCCGAAATACTCTTCGGCCTGCGCAGCTGTTGTGTGCACGCGCTCTCCATCTCTCTCTTGCGCTCTTCGGGGTAGTTGAGTGCATCTCGCACATGCCATGTGTCTCACTTCAGCCATGGCTGCTGAAAGTCGAGCTGCCTTTCGATGGTGGATGATGACGGGCATTTAGCATTCGCCACTCAAAGCCTTCGCATGGCAGCCCGTTGCCAGGCCGACGCTCTACGCTCTTCAATGGCTGAAAGTGGAACACAAATTGCCGACGGCAAATCATGGCCGCTCTCTCTTTTCGCGTTTCTATTGTTGTTGTTGTTCTAACTATGATGTGTGAGTGAATGCTTGTGTGACTCTACATGTGTGTGTGTGTGTGTGTGTGTGCCGGTTTTTATGGGTTGATCAATGCAGATTGACGTGCTACATGGAAGCAGCCATTACTCATTTCTCTCATGTCAAGCAACAGCAACAAGCAAGCCTAACTTCCACGAAGTTGTCCCTAGAAATGACAGCAAAAGTGTTTATTGAATATATTTTAATTATCAATTTTAATTTGTGCTGCAGCCGACGGGACTTTACGATTTTTCAATATTTTGAATATGCTATAAAATTGTATTTAATTATTAATATATTGAAGACAAATAATGAGAACTTATAGATTTTGTTTGAATATTTAAAGCTGTATTTCAATAATTTAATTAGGTTAGCAAATTAGAGAAATACTTCATCTAAAAATATAGATTTAAATATTTAAACGAAGCTCTAAATATAGATATATCTATATGTATGTAACTCATGGATTCTATATGTACATATCGTAAATCCTATTTTTCTCAGGCTCAATTTTATGGTTGTTATCTTCCAATCGAATCTAGCATATTTCCTTTCATATTTATCATGGTCATTCAATTTTGTTTTTGAATTTATGTTTCTATATAAAAATTCCATTTATCTGGTTTCCATTTCGAAATATATGTCTGCTTTATATCGACAGCATTTCAACATATCTTTAAGAATGATATAGTTTATAATAATTTTATTATCTTATGTAAATGCGCTGCTCAGCACTTTGCAGTTGTCTTCAAATTGTTTTTGGTGCTTTCAACTTGATATTGAATCGATTTTTGTATTCGACTTTACCCCCAGCCTCGCTCCCTGTTAAATGAAATGTTCATGTTCTTCTTCTTCTGCTTCTTCTTCCTATTTCGCCTTTTGTTTGTGTTGGTTTTTCATGTGCTTTTAGCTGTCTTTTTGTTGTTGTTGCTGCTTTGTTTTTGAAGGAATTGGCACTTAAGTTACTCAAGTGGAAAAAAGTTTTTGTTTTTCGTTTACTCGATATAACTATATATATAAATATATATGTGTATACACACACACACACACACATACCATGCAGACACAAACATCATGCCACATTCTGCTTCAAGTTTCGCTTGGGGTTCTCTGTGCGAAGGGCTGTCAGCTGGATTTCTTCATGGGGGAATTCTTGGATCTCTGTGCGTTATTTCTGTTATTTTCTTGTTTTTTTTTCTCCTCTTTCTGTTTTTGTTTCGTTTCGTTGTTGTTTTGCTTTCAGCTTTGTCGCTGCTTTGTTTTTCCAAACCAATTGAAGGCTGACAGCGGCAGATAGAAGAAATTCATTATGAAATTGGATCGCTGTCAATTTAACGGGCGACAACTCGTTGGCCACTTTTCCAGGCCGCTCCCTTGAATGTGTATTACATCTAAATTGCTAACACCTGTTGTGCATTTCTGTACGCCCTTTTCCTTAGTTTTTTACCTGGATTTCTCACATCAACATTTGCCGCTACAAATCGCCGTTGCTCAGCTCGAGCAAAGTGAAAACCGGCGGAGAGATTCGAATGCTATGCAGTGGAGTGTGCGCCTCAGTGGCCACCCGGCTCCACGAGCCGCGGCTCAGCCCCTCCACTCAGTTCCACTTGCCGCAGTTCATAAATTAAAGTCAAAGCCGCCGCCGCCGCCGCCGCCGCTGCCTTCGCGGCCTTCGCGGCCTTCATCCGCAGCTTCAGCTCCCAACTCAGCTCGGCTCGGCTAGTGATGTGATAATTGCGGCTTGGCTTATTTTGTTCGCCATTTAATTGTTGTAATTTGTGCGTTTGCCGCTGCGGCAGCTACTGCTATTATTTCGTTTTCTTCCACTGCCTTTGGCTCGTCTCTCGCCTCGAGTTTTCCCTTTTCATTTTCAAGCCAATTTATTCGAGTTTTCGCCTCGAGTTTAGCGAAATTGTTCAACAAATTCTCGCTGGCACGCATTGCTGCATGCAGATACTTAGACTCGCACACACACACACACACACACTTGGCTATTGTTGTGTTGGCCATTTGGCTGGTGGCAATTGCAATGAATGTTGTTACTTCAGCCTCACTTGCACCTTTACGCTTCGTGGTTTGTGTCTAAGCTTTGACGTGCACTTCCTTTTCATGTTTACGGAAGCGTGACACAAAACAAAAGCCAGGCAAAAAAAATATATATAAAAACTTTAGTATGTAGCATAACTACATTAGACCAAGCGTATGCGTTGCTCAGCAGCTCTGACTAAATATAAATAAATATGAAGCTACAAATTGTGCTCCAGAGGCCAAGGTGAATTATTAAATTCCACAAATGTTGCGGATATTATGGCACATGTTTCTCGCTTTATATCGTTTTATAAAGGGATTTTTATTCAAATCTAGAAATATATAAATTTAGATATATATATAATGGCTTCATTCTTAATAATATTTATGTCCTTACTTCAAGGCAATTTATTTCACTGCATGCTGAAAAAGCAGCCTTAAATGATAGAAAATATCAACATTTTACGCCATTAAACATATTTCGAAGATCAGCTGTTATTGACATTTCCTGTGAGTCAACCTCAAATTGAGCTGGCATTTCGTAGGCTCTTGCAAGCTAAGGCCAAGGCTGAAGCCTCAAAATGAAATGCTCTCTTAAGCTATACCCATATGAATATAAAGCATAACGCTAAAGGCTAAAGACTACATCAAGAAATAAGAACAAAACATATACGAAAGACAGAAAAAAGAAAGAAACGCTGGTCTGCTGAATTCCCTAGCGAAGGTTCCAAGAAAAACCAAAAAAATAATGTATAAGAGTATATGAGTTTATATATACATATTATGTGTATATATATATATATATATATATATATATATATATATATATATATATATATATATATATATATATATATATATATATATATATATATATATATATATATAATATATATATATATATATATTTGCTACCGAGAACATTTAAAGAACCTCGGAGACCGCAAGAGAACTTTGACATTTTCCTTTTTGTGATCAACGTCTCCGCATCCGCAGCCGCTGCCCCTTTTCTGTTCCCGCCCCCCTCTCAGTGACCCTGCCCGAGCTCTGCTCTGTCATTGTGCTGAACGTTTTCATGTTTTTGAGCGCAGAAGTTTTTGGGATTATTTTTGTGCGACTTTTCGGGCATGTGAGAAGCTAAAGCTATAGCCAAAGCTAAAGCCCCGAAGTTGATGCCAAAGTTGAGGTTGACTTTTTGACTCTTTCGCAGAATAACATGGACTTTTGTTTCATCTTTTATTGTGGCCCCTGCGGTTGCTGTTTGCTAGCTGCACAGCTGTCAGCCGCCGGGTTTGCATGTCACAGGCTGAAGACCCCAAAAACTGGCCATTGTGTTTTTTTTCCCGCTCCAGCCCATTTGCCCCCGCCCCTTCCGCTCACCTCACCTAGCCTTCTTGAACAGCTGCCATAATCGCGCTAACAACGAGCTGACCTCTGTATGTATGTGAGTGTGTATGTGTGTGTGTGCGCGCGCCTACTTCAGTTGCAGGACATTGAAGTCGTTGACGTTGGCTCCTTACGCCTGCATTTGTGTTTGATTGTGTCCCCAGCGAGGCTCTCGGCCATAAATCAAAGTCGCCAAACTACAGCAAAGTGTCGGATGTCTGAGTTTTGCAAATTACTTGGAAGTGTGCCCCATGGCCAAAGCCATTGCCCCACTGCTCTGGCCCCTGGGAATCATCCAACTCACACACACACTCACACAAATACATGCTAGGACCCTAGCTAAGTGGATCAACATATGTGGGTGTTTTCTCGTTAGTTGAGATGAGTGCGTGAGAAAAACAAAACTATTTTCTTCCTCGACTCGAAACTATTTCTACTCAAGTCTTAACTACAACAAAACTATGAACTACAAAATATGTATTTTTGGGAAGCAGAATTTGAAAAATATATTTTCTTTCATTGTGAGACAGCTAAATGCATTAGCTATCCGAAATACATAGGAGAGAAAATCAAATAAATAATATATTATTATCATCATAAGAAAGTTCCGAGACAATACTGAGACATAAATGAAAAAAAGTTATTTATTTATTTATATTTGTATATTACCTTTAATTCTTATATGAACAAATGTGCAGATGATTTTGACTTATAAATATTTAATATTGTTTGGATAGCCTTCTTTGTTTATGTTTGTTGATAATATAAACTATATTTACTTGAATTTAAAATTCCTTTTTTGGCTGTAGCTTATATTTAAATATTTTCACTTGTTACATTTTTTATTTATTCAATTAATTTTAAATCAAACAAAAATGTGTTTACACATAGAAAAACAAAATATTTATATAAATATTAATTAAAATTATTATAAATATACTGCTCAAAGAGTAAAGAAAATTATAAAATATATATACAAAGATAAAGGAACAAAATGCTAGTGCGTAAATGGCAATTAATAATTATTGGTCTGAGCTCAGATGTTATCCGTATTAAAGTTCAATGCGGATAAAATCATATTTATTTGTACATTTTTTTCTTGCATTTCCCTGCATTTAATTCTTTGTTTTGCTTGGCTGAAAATATGCGTAAGCAAAGCAAAAACAAATCGAAGCAAACTTTGATATTGGTATCGGGGCAGTTTCACCATCCGGAAAATTAAGCTAATCAGTTGCTCGGCTGGCGATTATTGAGGCGCCTGCCTCGAGTCACAGCCAAGCAAACCGAGTCAACAATAAATAAATAAATCAAATCAGCATAAGCGAAGAAAAGAAAGAAACAAGGCAAATATCGAGTGGAAAAACTTGCCAAGTGATTTGGATAAGTTAAAAAGCTGAACGCGTGGGCTGGCTGATGCTTGGAGAGTTGGGTTTGCCTTGGGGCTGGGGACTGAGGGCGGCAGGGCGGCTACATAAATTGCCGGGCAAATATTTGACATTTCTCCAACGGCCATAAATCAGTCAGGGAGCGTGACATGATTTCTGTGCGCCTTTGTGCTCATAATTAGAAAATTAGTTGGAAACCGAAGCGGCTTAAAATTGCGAAATTGTTGTTGAATTTGTTTTTGGGGCTCGCCTTGAAGTGGGTTAAGGGATGCCCCTGCGAGCGGTTAGCTGGGATCGCAGCTAAGTGCTAAGTAGCTCGAGCAGGCGGCTGACAGGGCAGAAGGAGCTGCAGCTGGAGCTGACTGACAACGGCGTCGGCGTCGGCGCTGGTGCTGGCAGCCACTTTGACAGACTATTATGCGGGAAAAGGTTTCGTTCACTTTCCACTGTGACGGGGAGCGGGCGGAGCACTGCAAAGATGTTCGGCGCTCGCTGCGGAACTGTCATTTCCGTTTTACTTGTGAAATGAACATGGAAGTATTTGAGGCAGCCGACAAAGTGGCGTACAGGCGGACGGACCCAGCCAGACCAGAAGACCTGGCAGGAGCACGAATGCGAGCAGGAGCGGCAGCAGCAGCAGCAGCAGCAACAGCAACAGCAACAGCAGCAGCTGACGCTGACTTGTTATATACTAAACTGCTGCCTGAGACTCTGGGTCTGACTCTGACTGAGAGTGAGACAGGCGAACGGAAGGATGAACCAAACTGGCAGACAGACGCACAGACAGACAGACACAGAGGGGAAGGGCACTCGAACTGGAACTGAAACCGAAACTGAAACTGAGAATGGGACGGACAGCATTGCGTTTAACGTATTTTGCAAAAGTTTCGGTTTCGTGTGTTTTCGCAGCTCGTCTAAAGGAAATTGCCAGCAGCAGCAGCGGCAGCAGCCTGAATGATGATGGTGGAATAGAGAGGGTATGGGAGGGGAGGGGAGGGGAGGCACTAAGGGGCGGCTACGCAACCAAGCATTGCACGCTACTCTCCCGACCCTGAAGGTAACAACGCAAGAAAATGCCAGGCAGCAAGACAGGCAGAACTGACGTAAAAAGATTTCTGTACGCTGTTCCGTAAGAGAGGTGTAAGGAGGTCTGGCATCCCGGCCAAAGCAGCCATCCAGCCATCTAGTCCGGGCTGCTGCTTTCACTCCCTCGCCATTGGGGGTGTCTGCCCACTGTCCCCCTCCCCAGCTGCCCGCTCAGTTGGTAATCATCATGAAGTGTTTGCGCATTTTCAAAATAATAAATGTATCTTTAAACGTTGCGCTGAATTCGATGCTTTGTTTATTTACTACCTGGCGCAGATTGTGCAAGCGAATGAAAGCAAGAGAAATCAAAATGAAACGAAAACGAATTCAAATGAAATGAACTGGCCACTCGACACGAAACGTGTCTCCATGCGGCATAGTTCGGAGTGAACTTTGGATTCTTTCCTTCATTAAATGCCAAAATCAGTCTTTAATAATATAATAGTATATATAACATATGTGTATATGTGCGCCTTGGTTTGAATATCTGTTCATCTATATCTGAACATTGCAAATGAAAGAAACTCTTCGGGAGAGTACAAAACACGACTGAGATTTCTTTTAATCCTGGAAACTCATTAATTGAATTGATTATTAAATAGTTCAGATATATTTAAGTATATTTCACAATGTGAGGGCATTTGAGCCGTTATGCAGCTTGTTAAATAATTTGATATCAATAAAAGCCCGCATATTTGAGGCAAAATGTTGCGATTCGGCGTAGAAGCCACAAATAACCCCACAATCAATTCGATTCCACGAATCACTCAGGCAGCTTATCGACAGTTTTGAAAAACCGTGAACAGATTCAATGTGAACAGAGGCATTAGGCGTTAAACATGTTTTACTTTATCTATAGAGCTTATCAGACTTTAAAATTGTTTTTTAAATTGAATTTAATGTCAATTTAGTTTGAGCATTCTCTAATTATGCTTTGTGCATCCTGAGTTACATTCCTTGCTCTGCATTTGACACATATCCTAAGAGCTGCCGCTTTTCACTTGCGTTTGCAGAATTTTCCATTTTCCTTTTTGCTGCCTCGCCCTCTCCTTACATATATGCATATATATATGAAACAACAACTATTAAAATTGGTAAATTTTAATGAAAAATCTAGCTGCATGCAAAAGCCACTTCAAAGGCTGTCAGGCAGTGTCTCGCCCCCACTTTTGCTTGGACCCCCTGCTTGCAGACAGCGCCGGTGACATGAATGCTGACAACGTGTCTTAGTTTGCACAAAACGAGCTCCATACACACTCATGCATACATATATACATATATATAATATATATATATATATATATGTAGTCACTGTCAGTGGCAGTCCAGGACATGGTTACGCAGCACGGACATGGATGCTGCCATAAGCTCACACACAAACACATTGAACCTTCAAGGCAGCGCCAGTTGTTGGCTCCACTGCTCTGCCTGGGTGTGTGTGTGTGTGTGTGTCGACACTCTTGCTAGGCATGTCATGTAAGAGGAATTTTAATTTAATTACGCCGAGCAGAGGCAGAGACTGCCAGGTCGCAGCGAGATTGAGGCGCCTGACAAAATAGCGCAAAATAGGAATGCACGTTAATAGATTAGCCGGCTGATAAGAAATCAATAAAAAATTCGGCCTGGCATAAATCAGGCGCCCATTTACGGGCTGTCTGCCGATGCTTATCGCGCTGTTGTTACCTAAGGCAGCCACGCCCCGCCCTACTGTCTTCCCCTCGCCCATTGCCTGCCTCGAGGCGGGTGCAAATTCAATTTCAATTTATTCATAATTTGAGTTGAAAGAATTTTGGCCAGCGGCATCGCGACGACACAAAAATCAATAAGCCAAATTCTTAGCGGGCCCAAAAAGTTTTTACAGGTAATTTTGCGGTGCTTTGTCATATCAATAGACTTGCTGCTGGCAGATCCTTGTTGCCCCCTCCCATCCCTTCGCTGCTCTAATTCTCTCTCACTCTCTCTCGCTCTCTTTCTATGCCTCTCCGTCTCTCTGTCTCTCTCTCTTTGGCACAAGGCCGCCCCGAGTTCGTGCCAAAAAATAATTTCCGACTTGCAGACGCGCGGCGACTTTGCTGCACTTATTGTTGTTATCAACGCCTGAAATATGGCATTTTAATTTTATTAGCTGCCTTGCCAGCATACACACAAGCACACACACACAGAGAGAGAGAGAGAGAGAGAGAGAGAGAGAGAGAGAGAGAGAGAAACACAACCAATTCACTGGTGTTGATGGCAATGGCGTTGACAAGGCTGAGCAACTTTGTTGGCACAGTGGAGCGAAGAGTCGAAAGGTTTGAATTGAAGCTCTTATTGTTGACTTGAAATTAAAACTAGTTGTATTAAGTTGTAACTAAATTTTAAAAAGAGGCACTTTAAAGAAACTATTAGTTTATTTAATTTTCAATGAATTTATATTCAACAAATATATTAATAATAATTCTTGAGTTCCACTGAACAAATTCCTTACATTTTATATATATATATATATATATATATATATATATGCGAAGAGCTGCTTATCAAAATGTAGAAAATAATAATCATGAATAGCTTTTAAGCTCCAAGCATAACAAAAGCAAATACATTTTCAAATTCTTTTCACGCAATTTCAAATTCATAGTTTTATATACATTTATATGCAGTTGTTATATATATTTCCTTGTTGTATGTGTCAACGATACTTAAATAACTTCATGTTAAAAATATTACCAAATTCTTTAAAGAGTAATAAGATAATAATAAATATAATTTTTTTTAGTTTAACTGAATATTTATATGAATATTTATAAAATTTATTCTACATTATTTACTTATACTCTTAGTTTTCAACATTCAATCCCATTGGCTTCCATTGTAGGTTCGCTTTGTTTATTGTTGTTATTGAATTGTTCTTGCAACAGCCTGTGGCTGTGGCTGCTGCGGCTGCCAGCTGAGAGTCGCTGTGGCAACTGCGCATGCTGCGCACGCTGTCCACGATGGAGTTAAGAGAATATATACTTTGCGGGCGCCCATCGAAGAGCCATCGAGTAACAGTTTAGCGTCTAAAATTAAGTCGTTTAGCAGTGCCCAGGCCAAAGCTGATTGCCACTTAAAGTTGCCCCATAATGTTGCAGCTCTCAGCTGGCTGGCTGGCTGGCCCCCAAAAACGATGCTCTTAGGCCACATCACAGCAATAATTTATGCCTGATGTGTTGCTCTTTCAGTTTTTGGCCTGCTTTACGCTTTGGCCTGCTTTCCGTTGTCATTCTGGACGCACGTTTGCCTTTTGTTAAGTATTTCGTCTGAGCGTTTTTCTACTCAGCGTCGCTCGTGGAGCGTTTTTTCGGCTGGCTCCGTCGCGGAGGCGGCTAGTTGGCAAATTGGCGGCGCTGCGTGCGGGGCAGTCCACGAGCTTCAAGCGCAATAAACAACAGGCGAAGAAAACGCCAGGTTTTCCAGTGCTTAGTGTCATGGAAATCGCCTTCGGCCACAAACTGCCGACGGCAAAAACGCGCTAAGTAGTAAACGTAGCAAAGTCTTCCGCCCAGTGCCCTCTGTGTGTATTCGAGTGTATCTCAAATTGCGTGGCTGATCGCAATGAGAAGCTGGCGCCAATGCTGAAGCTGAAGCTGCGACAGCAACAGCCAACGCGCCACTGCAACCGCGATCATGTGCCCCACCATGCAAATGAGATTGTTGTGCACAATTATTCTGGAAAAACGAAAGCTGCGCCTGCGAACCAAGCGCAAAAAGTTTCTCACCTAGCAAGCGGCAGAGCGTCAGGCAGGCATCCTCACGGCCTCAGCTCAGACAGTTGAAAGAAATCAAAATTTGCTTACGACACAGGTGAATTGAACTATAAGAGAAAGATATACTTAGTATTATTTGCAGTCAAAGCCCTCAGCTCATCATAATTTTGTTGTGGACTTCATTAAAGTTCTGAAAACTCTGAACTTTTGGAGTTATTTGCTCTGCAGCAGCAGCTGTCCACAATACACAGTTTACAACTTTTTTCTCCTTGCACTTGGCCAACTGTGAAAGCCAATGACAAACTGTCGAAATGTTTTGTTGCCGCCTTAACAATTTATAAAACCGATTTGCTCTTCGACTGCGCCTCGTGCAGCTGTGGGTCTGGCTCTGGGTCGAGTGCATTGTCAAAACTTTTATGATGTTGAAAAAATATTTGTCTAAGACTTAACCGAGATATGTGGCCTTAGCTGCTTAGTAAATAAATTGGATATTTTAGTTTAATATAATTGTGTTGTTTGCAATTTCAGAAGACTGGAATCTTTAAATGAAAAATGCATTCAGTTCTTTTCGATATCTTTCATAAATTACTTTAATATAGGAAAATATATTGAATAGTCTTCTTTTCACTATATATGCATAGATCAGCCAGAGCAACTGCTTCATGAGCCAATTTAAAATAGGTCGCATCACCTCGAACTTCTTTTTTCATGATTCCAAAATCAATTTTTGGCAATAAATCACAATGGGAAGCATTAATTGCTTTATAAATGGCTAGCTTCGGACTCATTTACCTATAGTCCAGGTACAAATCGATGCTGAATATTTCGCATTCAAACTTAAAAGGAAAACCCCAAAAGCCAAACTGAACAATGCGAAAACCGCAAAACAGCAGCCGCAATTTTTCGCAGTTCGCAGTTGGCAGTTGGCAGCGCGTATTTTATATATTAATTTGCGAACAATCGAGAATCGACATGTGACACGCGTTTTTTAAATTTATGCCCTACGAATTGCATTTACAATTTTTTACCCATGTTGCCCTGCATCAGAGGCTGTTGTTGTTGTAAATGCATTGCCATTGAATGCAAAATGAGGGACCCTTCTCTGCGTGTGTGTGTGTGAGTGTGCCACAAATAATAATCGCAACTGAAAGTGTGCTGGGTGGGGGGAAGGGTATCTGCGACCTGCATATGCGCGCGCAACATATCAAAAACAATTCCCGCTCATCAGCATCATCGTCATCAGGCTTGGCCCGCGGCTATGTCGAACCTTTGCTTACCTCCTAGTGCCCCCCGCTCCACAGCACTTTTTTCTCTTTTTCCACACACACGCCATAAATCAATGTTCGATTTTCACAACAACAGCAGCAGGGAAATTCGCAAAGCAACGCAGCAAAAAAGAAAAAAGCTGCAAACGAATCGAACGCATGGACAGGAAGGGTAGGGCCGGCAGGGACTGGCAAGGACACAGGACATTATGTTCGCGCCATGTTTAAAATTTTTGCTGTTGCTTCCTTTCTGCTATTTTTATTTTAACTTCTCGTTTTTTTTTGTGATTTTCAATGCTTGTTTTTGTTGTCCTGCGCTGCTTTTCATCTCATGCGTTACACATTTTATTGTCGTAGCCGTTGTTGTTGTTGCTGTTTCCTTGCGGCAATGAAATGCATTAAATTTTGTGACATGCGGGGCGCCAGCAGAGCATTTGCCATATAATGTGTAAGCAGCAGCAGACAGAGTACGTGGCGCGCAGGTAAAAATGAAATGCGACAAATGTTACAGATTCCAGATGCCATTCCGGAACCAGAACGTTGAATAACTGCGGGTGGATTGTATTCCACTTCGCCTAACCACACAGAACTGATCTTGCCCAGAGAGTGGAGTGTTTATCTTGAGAGAAATTATATGGCACAATGAAGGGAAAGTATTTGCTTTCATTGAAAGCAGAAGAGTCTGACATGTATTATAATGATAATTGTAATTAGATATATCATTTATTGACTTGATTCTCTTGCTTTAAAATAAGATGAGATTTGAACAATATTTAAGGCAGATTTCTTTTATTTTATATATATCGAATAAAGTGAACTTAAGTTATTGCAAAATCAATTCTTAACTTTAATTCTTCACAAAAATTCTGCCCAGTATAATTCTAAAATAATTGACTATTGGCCATATTATCACGGATTTTGATAAGCCCTTTAGCTTTTCTCAGCCAGTTATTGCTAAAGACAGCTGCTTACAGCTGCCACAGAGTTAGCAAAACAGTTCAATTAGAAGAAGCCTTCGCTTGGACTTCGAATTGGAGTTGGAGTTGGGGGTGAAGGTGGGGTAGAGCCGCTGGGTCTGCGTCTTTTGAAAGGCATTTGGCAAATGAATTCATTTATTTCTTATTGCGATGAATCAGCTGCGACTTGCAATTGCCATTTTATTATGATGGGGGCGGATCGCAGCGAGGAGGCGTGCTGTGGCTACGGCTGCGGCTGCGGCTGCGACTGCAACTACTAAGCGAAATGTAAAATGCAGAGAACGCCACACAAAATCGACAAACGATGCTGAGCCCTCGAACTGCGAGCCGGCTGCGAATTAAGTTGTGAATCGTGAAGCTGGCTGAGTTGTGCGGCTGCGACTGCGACTTCGACTCTGAGTGCGATTGCAAGTGGATGAGCCACAGTCGGTTGGTCTGTGACTCGGTGCTGCCCTGCCCGCGGTGATTAATCCATGAACTCTGGACTCCTACAGATTGGCAACGGCAGATACTCGATGCGCTTGCAACAGATGCAACAGACGCGCCTTCCACCTGGCCCAAGCCAAAGGCCCAGACGCAAGCGCAGAGGCAGATGCAGACGCGGGCGCGGGCGCAGACGCAGTCTGAGGCCCTGTGGCCTGCTGGTCTGGGACGGGGAGCAGGCGATATTTAACCCATGATTACAATGTTTGTAAATTTTGGTGTGTCTCGCACTGGCAGGCAGCGCGTCTCCTGCTGCCGCCTGCCATCTTGTTTTCACCTTGCGGCCAATTTGTTCGAGAAACTGTTCAGCGCGCAAAGCGCAGCTAAATTGGCCCCAGCCACTAACCAGGGAGAGAGAGAAAGAGAGCGAGAGAGAGAGAGAGAGAGGGAGGGAGAGAGGAAGTGGGAACAGCGGATGTTTGGAGGCATCATTTGGATGCTCCACTCGCTGGGCCGCCGCACTCGCCAGGTAGTTGAGCAATTTATTATTGCCGCAAATTGATTTTTATCTACGCTTAATCGATTGCTGGGCACGTATGCTCCTAGGCCATTCGCATGCGCTGGGAGAGGGGCTGCAGTGGATTAAGGAAATTATTTATGTTAGTTCACACGTTGTTTTACACGTAATTTATTAGCAGCGTTTTCTAGCGCAAACGATCCGACCTTGGGGCAAACGGGCATCGATAATGCCGCCGCGTTAGAAATTGCTGGCAATCACAGTCGCCGTCGTCGTCGCAGTCGCAGTCGCCGTCGCAGTCAGCGTCGCTGTCGCAGTCTCTGTCGGGTGTGAAGGTGATTTACAATGGGTAGGTGTGCATGCATGATTTGGCCATTTTTCAGCTCGCTTTAGATATTTATGACAGAGAAATGAGCGCCAATTGCCGCAATTACCGGCGCGTGTTTAGCCCGCGGAGATTTTCAGGATCGGCCAAAGCTGATTTGAGCCAAAATATGTAAGCCCGAGGGCATAGATTGCATAGCTAGTTAGCTATGTGGCACTCCGCTTTGGTTTGCTGAGGTAACAGATTCTCTGATTGCACTCAAATTATTCTGAAAATTGTCTTATTTATTGGAATTTTTCAATATTTTATTTCAAAATTCCTAGTCAATATCTCTGCTTCCCCAACTCTGGGTCTCTCTCTGCAAATAGCATTATCAAGCTAATTCCGTTGATGACCTCATTAGTGGCTCAGTGCATCCATTTACAAATCCCTTGCTTAAATTGTTAAAGCTAAAGCCTCGAGACTACGTCTATAGTGTTACGAGCATCGACTGACAGCAACAGCAGCAGCAGCAGCCGCAGCATAAAAAATACAAAGAGAGGAAAAAGTCGACATGCACTTTTATCAGAGGGTAATAATTCATTACACACTTTTTTGCGGCCCCTCCCCCCGCGCTGCTGCCGCTGCTGTTATTTTACGCCTTAAACCATCAGCAGCGACGGCGGCAGCGCAGCAGCAGCGTCGGATGTGCTGCATTTACCGCATTCGACATGACCCAGCCCCGCAGTTGCCTGTCCGCAGCCCTCGTCCATATCCTCGACGTGGAGTTTGAAGCAAGAATGGGAGTGGGAACTGGAATGGTCAGTTGATTGTTTCTTGTAGCTTGCGTGATGGTGGGGCAGAGACAGCGGCAGTGGCAGCGGCAGGGGCGGGCAGTGCGAGATGTGTTCATCAGCGTTAACATGAGACTGGCAGCTTTTAACGGTTCTACGGCTAACTGTTTGTGATAAGGCCAACACGCATACGCACCTATATGTGTGTGTGTGCCATGTGTCGGGCCGCTCACCTGGAGGGCTGGCCTGCGGATAAGCCACTCGCTCGGCCAGAGCTCAATTAACTAATTGCACACAAAGTACTGCAATCAAGTTTGGTGGCACAGCCCGACGGAATTGTGAATAATATACATTAATTGCGTACCAGTTAACACACACTCACACGCACACACACTCGCACACACACACGCACATACACAGAGAGAGTGAGAGAGAAAAAGGCGCTGCCCGGAATGGGGGTTGGGCCGACATCATCATGTCGCTTGATGGATAAGATTTCATGTGGCTGAAACGGGTCGCAAAAGGACGCAGGACCAGGAGAGAGTGCAAGCAGGCAGGCAGGCAGGCGAGAGAGCAGCAGGCAGCAGGCAGGCAAGCCAAGCGCCATAAATCAATGTAACTGTCAACGTCATCGGCATCAGCAGAGCGTCAATATTAGCAGCAGCAGCAATAGCAGCAACAGCGCCGAACAACCCCCGAAGTATGCAGCAGTAATCAGAGCTCTGGCCTAGCCACGCCTATTAACTCATGCGCCCATCGCCTATGCCTGCGAGTGGGTGAGCGAGCGAGAACGAGACAGAGCTAGAGCAAGGAAGGGTGAGAAGGATAAAGCTCTGCTGTTTAGTTTGGGTTTCATTTTGCATAGGCAACACTTTTTCTAGCGATGACGTCAGCAAACATGCAATAAGTAAATTGTTTCAAATTGTCAACCCAAACACACAAGCACACACACACACACACATGCACACACACATATTTGTACTCGTATGTCGGCTGCATATGTAGATGTGGCTTCCTCGCAACGCGCTGCAGACAGACAGGATATTACAAGCTGCTTGTGGGGGAAATTAGATCTTCTAACTGCGTCTTGAACACACGACAACATCTCAGAATCCGAGCCAGACTCAATCCCAAACACACACACACACACATGCACCCTCTACTTGGCATGGCTCTGTAAGTGGAATAAGTCAAAGACGTCGTCCCCGGAGGCGCCAGCAAATACATGTTGCATTTAATTGGAATGATTCTGTCTGTGAAATATGATTTTGGATTTCAGTTTTTGGATACAGAAAGACGAGAGAGAGAGAGAGAGTGGGAGAGGTGGAGAATGGAATGGCCCATATGACATATAGAAACTCCTGGGATTTCAAGCAAACACAATAAATTAAAAATATGATTTAATGAAGGGATCGACGGAACTCAAAGTATATAACTCAACTACAATGATAGGAAATTAGAATTAGGTGGTTAAATAAACCCAACTCTCATATACTATTATTATATATTATTATAATTATTAAAGATATTTATTCTTTTAATATTAATATATTTTTCTTAAAAAATTCATAAATGTTTTCTACATTTTTACTTCTAATATCTAAACCTTTAATTTTTCGTCTAAAATATCTTTGTATATACTAATTTGTCAACTAACTCCGCCTGACTAATTAACTAATTCCCGATTCGTTCGCTCCTTTCATTGCAGGTAAGCACGCAAATGGGCAAGCACACCTGTTTAGACATTCATGTGACGGCTCAGCTGTGTTGGCCAAGTTGGCCTCTTGGTTCTAGATACATTTCAAATACCTTAAATGCGCATGCAGCATTCCTGCAGTCGCCTGTATCTGATTTCTGTCAACATTAAAATTGCAGACTTGACAATGCACAGGGACAAAAGCTGCTAAAGCAACAACAACAACAGCCATGCATCAGCAGCAGCAGCAGCTAACTAAGTAACCCACAGCGACTGACAGACAAGACGCAGGGGGCGGTGGGGATCCGCACAGACTAAGACTGAGAGTGAAAGATGTTGTTGTTATTGTTGTTGTTGTTGTTGCTTTGTTAGTGCATGTATCTCAAAGTGTATTCCTAGCGATAACACAAAAGGCTAAAACGCCTCAAACTGGCTGACTGGCCAAGTGCCGAGGGGGCGGGGGCAATGCATGCTGCCAGAGCGAGAGTCGAAGGCAGAGCAAGAGTCGAAGGCAGAGCCAGAGCCGGAGCCAGAGCCAGTGAGTGGCAACAGAGATTATAAATTGAAATTGAGTTCATAAAACACGAATCAGCAAAACGTTTAACATCTTTATTTCTGCGAAATGGCACCGACAGCAACCTCAACCTCAACCTCACAGCCGGCAACCGCAAGAGTCGACGCTGCGACTGCATCTGTGGCACCAGTGGCAGCGGCTGAAGCCCAAGGTGCGAGTTCGAATGCAATCAAACAAGCGTAAGTCAATTGCACAACTATGCTGAATGCTGGCTGCTCGGACGGTCGTTGGTGGATGCTCCGTATGCCGTATGCCGTATGCCTCGATGCTGCTGAGGCACGCTGCCAAACCCAGCCCAGCCCAGTCCCGATCTCGAACCGAATCCAACCCGGCCAGCCAACAGCCCAGCAAATAGACAGACAGATGTACGCGAGTTGCAAGCTGCCAAACAGGCAACGCGTCGCTATGTCGAGCGACGCGTCGCATCACCGAACGGTGGGCCGCACAGCGAGACTTGCAGCAGCCTATAAGAAATATATCATTTGAATAAATATAATATTTATTTATAATACTATAATATTAATATTATATTTATTACCTTCAGAATTGATTATAAATTCCACTTTTACCTAAACGCCTCGATTCTCGACTCAATATAAGTGTAAAGTGTATGCCAAGCACATGAATATTTTTAAAAATACTTCGTCTGTTTTATGCCATTGTACAATGCGGCGATGCTGTGAGCACACAGAATGTGGAATGTGCACGCGTTGAATTTCTTGTAGACGTGCGATAAAAATTTGCGACATTGCAACAGTTTGGCGGACGTGCGAGGTGGAGGTGCCTCCGCCTGCTGGCAGAGTCACTCCTCTCCTCCTCGTGGAGCGCTGCCAGCTGGCGTGCAGCGAGGCACTCAATGCCCAAGCTCTTAGCCATAAGCCGCAGCGCACAAAGCAGATGACATGCCGATACTGTTAATCTGCGTGAATAAAAATGTAAATGAATTGAAGATTGCGCCGCCATCGAAGCCCAAGTCGAAGTCGAAGCTGTTGCCGTAGTCGGAGCCAGTGCCAGTGCCAGGGCATCATGGAGCGGCAGCATTATGAGCTATGGCTGTGGCTGTGGCTGCTCGGCCACTTAGGTGCCTACAAAACTGCCTGGGACAAGTGACAAGCGAGATTAGGCCAGGCTATCGGCTTGGCAGCCGCGGACAACGTTTAATAAGCCATGACGTGCAGGTGAGCACATCACCTCGGACTCTGGCCTCTGCTCCAGTTGAAGCTCAGCCTGCATTGACTTTAACACAAATGTTGATTGAACCTTTTGGCCAATGCCTGAGCATCACCATGACTGTGTGCGTGTGTGTGTGTGTAAGAGTGTGTCAGTCGTAATAAAGTGTGGACAAGTTTAGCACCAAATGATGGCCAGATCGAGTGGCCAAGGCGCTGCAAAGGATGCAGATGGAAGACCAAGTCCAAGTCCACTTTAGCCACGTACCGACAATATACCCTGAGAAAGCTGTGACTGTGTGTGTGTGGTTGCTCTGGCTGTTCACAAACATGTTTGAAGTCCAAGTCCGCCACACGAACACCAAAAACACAATCAGCAAAAGGCCAGCTGCGCTCAGTGGCGTCGCTGAGAGCATGGCGACCGAAAAAGGGTGATTTGGAAAGTGAATAATGTGCAAATCGAAATCATAGAGAATTAACAAGGATCTTAGAAAATGTTATTCAATATCGTGATCCTTCAATATCGCAGAAGAACTACTGAGAATTAAAGCTGAACTTTCTATGTAAATAAAAAATAGTTTAACTTCTCTTTGAACTCATTCCTTAAGAGCTACGCCAATGGCTATAAGCCATGGCAGAGCCATGATTTCCCATATAGTGATTGCTCCTTGCGAGTAAAGTGTTTGTCGATAAACCATAGCAAATGTGAGGGATGGCTGCGGCAGTTAATATGGCTGTGGCTGTGGCTGTGGCTCCGGCTGTGGTTGAGGTTGAGGCTGAGGGAAGGCGAACGTGTGCGATTGACCAAAGGCGCATATAATAAAAATTAAATCGCACAAAATAAAAATGTTGAAGTGGCGAGTCGGAGGCACGAAACCGACAGCCAACCAGGAAAATGAAGATGAAGCCGAGGTCGAGGCTGAGGCTGAGGCTGACGCAGTGAGAGGAAGTTGCAAAGAAGAGATCGAAAATGTAAGCGGGAAAAATCGAGTCACGAACATTGAAATATGTGTCCACAGCTGATGAGGAGGACATGGACATGGCGCATTGGCAGACACCGACACCGGCTGATAAATGCGTGGAAAATGCAACAGCTGCCAGTGCTAGATGCTGGATGCTGTCCGCTGTCCGCTGTACGCTGCACGCTGGATAACAGCAGGCACCAGCAGAGAGTAGCAGGAGAGAAAGGCCGCGATGCGCTGTTGGTAAACAAATCATTTGAAAGGATTTTCACACACAATCTATCTTCGTTGCCTCGGCTCAGGCTGACGTCGCCGAGCGAGAGAAGCTGCCAGGCGAAAACTTAAGAAATTTGTCAGTGCACAGCGGGAATGGTAAATGAGAACAGTGCAGAGGAACCTGTTTACATGCCAAACACAGAGCAGTCGAATCCTTTTTGCAGCCCAAAGCGAAAGTGCGCGTCGGCAGGACGTGCGGCAGGACAATGGGCGCACAGGATTACACGCAGACACCGGCAGCAATTGTCTTGAAAGAGAAAGTTGTACTGCATTCCGTAGGCGTATTTGTTTTTATTATGCACGCACATTTGAATAGCCAAAACATTCGAGCCGCATTCTTCACAAAGGTCAGCTGAACTTATGTAACCTAAATGCCCAAGGATCGCCCACAAGGACACACGCAACGCGCAGCCCATTTGCCTAACGAGATCAGCAGCCTTCAAGGCGAACGCATATAATATTATGCAACGGCTTGCCACTTGGCCATGTCAAGGCCAGCGGAAAGTGCAAGCGACTCTCCTAATGACCTACAGAAAGTGCCCATTTAGCTAAGCCAAGCCACCCCCCTGCCTTGTGTGCGGTTGCCAAAAGTGTAGCGAGGTCAGTGTCTAAGAATTGAGTCTTGCATCTTCCCTGCCACTTATCTAAATGGATATTATCCCAGTAATTAGTTTTATGGCCCAGCGTGACAATTTTGAATATAATCTAATTTGTGATGCAATATTTACAATGTCTGCTCCCATTTGGCACGCATGTGTCGGTAGATCTAGGTAATTTGTTGGGTTTACTCAATATTGAAATATGCATTTCATATGCTGAAAATTATTGTCTGCCCTGAAGACGCTAATGACAGATGCTGAAAAAATAATATTAATAGTTTAATAGATTAATTATCATAAAGGAAAAATAAAACTAAATTTAGATTGAATCAAAATCTTGATTAAACAAAAATTTTTTGGTTTCTTTTTGATATAATTTAATTGAAACAGCTGAATTTATATCTATAAGGGAATACCCTTATAACTAAACTATATTAATTTTACTAATTTCTATAATTCTGTCTTAAGGCGAAGTCCAAAATATTTTCTTTTCTAAAATGTATCTTGGCATTCCATATTAAACATGGTAAAAATATTTTAAATTCTTCGTCGATATCTGACGCTGGCCTCGGCCCAACTATTTAAAGTTCTGGACGGGGTCGCGTGTCCCTTTTTTTAATGGATGTGAAATTTCGCTTTGTAATTTACACAAAATTAAATTCAAACTGTCCTCGTTGCAAAAGACAACAGCGAGAGTCCTGGCGGGGCAGTGCTTCGCCTGGCAGAAAATGAAAAAATTCCAATGCAGCGTTTGAAGCTTATTGGCCCATAAATAAGAGATGGCCCAAGCGGAGGAGGACGCTCGATGGGCGACAGCGATTGACAATTTGATTAAAAAAGCGAGGCGGCCAATGAATTGCATGCAACAAGGACAACGGACAAGGGACCGCACTAAAGGATGCGTTTCGCATTAAAGTGAAAGTGTGTGTACACAATTTAATTCCACAATGCAAATTGCCAGCCATCCGCTCTGAGTAATTGTTGCTAATGAAAACGAGGCAGGCACCAGGACGAGGGCGAGGAAGGGAGGTCCTACTGAAACCTGCTGCTGGCTGCTGGCGCATTTAAGTGGCTAATTTCGCTGGGCCAATTGTCAACGCAATGGCCAGGAATGCGCACTATGCCAGCCCAATCGGGGGGCGGGGATGGGCTGTGGGTGTGGCACTAGACGACGTCCGGCAAGCGGGCGAACAAATGAAATTGCGGGCGATGCACAAAATGCAAATGAAATGTGCAATCGCCCAGGGATGCAGGACAATGCGAATGTGTGAACATCCTGTGTATGTCTGTGTGTGTGTATGTGTGCGTGTTTTACATGAGTGAAATGTCCTACCCGTTGTACAATGTCCTGCATGCGTCGGCCGCTGTGTGTGCGTCTGTGTGTGGAGTACTTTACAAATTTCACATTTATTGCCAGTGACAAAATATGATACGAAAATTAATATTATTGATTAAATAATTGAAATCGGCATGCCAGCGACGCAGCATGAATTATTATCTGCCCACACACGCACACACTAATTACAACAACAAATGTCAAACGGCATTTGCAAGGCATTTGCATCTGTGTTTGGGGCTTTGTGTGTGTCTCTGAATGCGTTGACACTTTGAGCTTTTGTCATATTGAGAGCTCTGAATGCGCGAAAATATATTCGAATTCAATTGGAATGCCTTTGCCAGTAGTTTGTAATGGATCTATGATACAAATTTAATGCTTTAATATATTTATTGTAATACTTATTTGGATTAGATAAAAGTGAAATAATTATTGAATATATTCCTATTTCATACCGTTGTGGTAAGTCTTTTAATATGTAATAAAATCTTATCTGATATTATATATATATTTATATATAAAATCTAATCTGATATTATATTTATTCTGCGAATATTGCTGATCTTTGCCTGAATATTATTTATAAATATGATTTAAAAGCAATTAAATTTTCATGCTAGATGATTATTTATATTTAATTCTTATCTCACTTCAGTTTACACTCTAGCAATATATCAATCTAGTTTCTATCTCAAATCAAAACTCGTTGAGCTCTCTTTTATTTAAAATTAATTTTCTTATCGCTCAACACTTAAGAGCATTTCTCCTTCTCCCTCCTCTCCTTCGTCTCCTTCCTTTTATTGTCTCTCTCTCCCTCCGTCTGTTACTGACAGACTACGCCATTGTGCTGCGTCTCGTGTCATTTTGCTTCAGTTTTAATAAAATATTTCATAATTCCTGCGCTGTTTTGCTATTGACACTTTCTGATGGCATCCTTCGCTGGCTGCGTGGCGTGCCTCTTGCCTCCCACCCGCTGTGCTCGCCAACGAGTAGGTGAAAGTTGGGCTGCAACAGGGGCACAATGGCAACGGGCATGCCCCTCCTGCCTCCGCTTACGTAACTCATCAGCAATGCCAGGAGCAGATCCTGTTGTGTTGGTGGTGCGAGGTGGTGCGAGTAGGGGTGCACTTGCCGGGGTTGCGGGTAGCTGGGGCTGCAGGCGTCGGTGGTTGAATTGATTTCAACGTTGATGGCGTTGACACAAAAAGCTTTTACGGCGCCCTCTGCGGTCGCGTACCGTTGACCACCTACGGCGCATCCGCATCCTGTGGCTGCTCCTGCGGCTGCTCTCGTTGTTGTTTTGCTCCTGCCGGGGATGCTGCTCGAATGATTTACATACAAAGTGAACATGCCCAAGCCTGAAGCTGACTATGCCGGGCTGTGTGTGTGTGAGGGTTTGTGCATTTTGCTGGTGCTTCTTTTTGCTGTCCTGCCTCGCATGAAGGAAGTCCTGCGGCGGTTGGCTCCAAAGGGCGGAAATTAAAGTTGTGACACGCTTAACCAAACTGTTGTCTCTCGAGTGTGAGTCCTCACATATTTTTGGTAATTCCCTCAATTTTTCTGCATGCAAAGTGTTAAAGTTCCCCATTTTTGTTTTCTGCGCCACTCAGCGAAATTGCAACCACCGACTTGTTGTTGTTTTGCAATTGTTGTTGCTGCCGTTGCTACTACCTTTCGCTCGAGCGCACAAAGGATGTGGCTGGTCCTCTGTTTGTCCTGGCCCTGGTTGTTGCTGCCCTCCAGCTGTGTCTGAATTTCCTTTTTAACCAGCCGCCAGTTTCCAGTTCCAAAGTTCTCTGTAGCCAGTTGCCAGTTTGCCGGCTGCTTGCTGCTGGCGGCTGGCTGCTGGCTGCCGTCTGCCATTGCCACCAACACCAACTGATTCTGTTGATTTGGTAGTCAGCTCTCCCCGCGGCCCGCTGCCCGCTGCCTACAGCCTACTGCCATGCCGCCCCTGTCCAGTTGATTTGGCCTCGAAACCATTTACGCCTCTCTGTACCTTCCACAGCTCCGGCTCGGCCCAGCGTGTATTCTGTTAGGGCCACGTCAGAAAATATCCGCCCGTGTCTGCATCCAATTCAAGCGTTGCTTTATTATTATTATCATTATTTTTTTCTACTGCTTCTTTTTTTTGTTGTTGCTTCCTCTCAGCACGCTTGATTTTGGCCATGTTAAATGTTTCCTCCAGCCTCCCTGCCTGCATAATGTTGCATTAAGCGAAAGGAGAGCGAAAAGTTATATAAGCGTAAGGTTTTCAGAATTTAAATATAATTAGGACAATAATTAAAGCAACAGATTATAGAAGAACTATCTATAACGTTCGACTTACATTTCCATCTATATATATATATATATATTCCCATCTAAATATGTCTATAAGTTTTTGTTCATGAATACAATTTATATATCATCCATCTCTCAATCAATATCTTAGTCTATCATTTACCTTTTTTCATCTAATGATATGCATCAGTGTAAGAACTTTTTAATGAGCTTCAGCTGTTTTTAATTCCCCCTCAATACGATTCTTATTGCTTTTTCATTAAGCATGACCGAATTAAAACTTCGTTTTCTGTTCTTTCCCCTTCGTTCTAAATGCTTTTTAGCTCAGCGCTGACCTTACACAAGCTCGTAAAATCTAACCCGAAAGCACTTCATAATCTGCCCATAAAACATAAAAGGCGTTAAATAATTATTTACTTAGCCAGTTGGCGGCACTCGAGAATTTGGCACACTTTTTATTGGCCGCTTAGCACATGGGCAACATTGGGAAGATTGGCCACATACTCGGGTCGCGTACATCTCATAAATATGTGCCATAAAACGAACACTCCGCAAGAGCAGGAGAGTGAAAGGAGCCAAATCAGAGACAGTTGCTGAGGAAAGTCCATGCACACAGAGGGATAAAGAGATAGAGAGGGAGGGAGAGAGAGAGAGAGAGAATGAGATAAACGTCGACAAAGCGATTTGTATCTAATTTTATGAGGTCATAAAAAGCAATCATTTTGCCATTTGGCCCCAGACTCAAGCTCGAATCCGAATCGAGAGACAGGCCAGACCGCAGCTGGCAGCCATGCCCATAAAATGTGGCCCAGCCCAGCGCAGCGAGAGAGCTGAGAGCTGAGAGCTCAGAGCTGGCAGTCGAAAGGTTCTAATGCGGCAGTTAAACGGATTTTATGAGCTCGACGAGCTTGGTTAAGTGAATTACATGAATTGGCTGCTTATTGGCTTTTAATTGCCCCATCTTGAGTCGCCGGGCCCGGGCAGAGGGCGTGGCCAGAGGGCCTGGGGGTCATCAGCTTCTGGGTGGGCGGAAGCGTAGAGTCGGGGGCCAGCTTTTCATTTCCGCAGATCAAAAAGTGCTCTGCAGATAAGCGTGTCACATAATTAATTGAATACAATGAAAATTTCAACTAATTAGCACACAAAAAACAACAACGGCAAAAAGAGAAACAAGAAGGAAGGAAGCGGGGGAGGAAACGTACCAAACTTGATGGTTCAGCCGAGCTGTGAGCTGCGAGCGCGAACCTCGATGAGGGGGGTCGAGGTTGTCTTTGGGAACGTGCACGAAATAAAAATGCGCAGTAAAATTTAATTTAATGAGTTCATAAAATAATAAACACAAAGCCAAAGTCAGAAACCAACAACAGTTCAAGGTTCTGCGCACAGCAAAGGGCCCCAGACACAAATGTTGTTCTTTTTGGAACAGCAGCGAAAGAACAAGGAAATAAATATGAAACGAAACAAGAACTAATAATACTTTCGGCTGAAATCAATTTTGATAATTATTAAAAATTAGATACATATGTTGCGGCGCCAGCAGGCCGAAAAGGGGGCCGAGTCGCTGTGTGCAGGGCGGGGCGGGGCAACGTTTCATGAATGAAAATCCAGGCCAAGCAGATGCTGTCACTGCCACTGCCGCTGCCTGAGCACCTTTCCATGGCCAGCCCAGAGAAATGTTTGTCTGTCCGCGGTATCCGGGTTCGATTCGAACTCGGGTCCAGCGCCTCAATTTGGTCCCATAAATCAATCGCAGCGTTCCGAACTTATCCCAAAAAGTCTCACTGTGTGCCTCTGTCTGTGTGTGTTTGGTATTTTGTTTTAGTTTCAATATACGAGCACGACAACTCATAAAATTGTTGCAAAACACTTTGAGATCGCTTTTAAATATTCTTGAAAATTATATATATATATATATATATATATATATATATATATATATATATATATATATAATATTTTCAAGAATATTTAAAAAAACTCAAAAGAAAAATGGGAAAACTGATGTCTACTTTATATATAGAGATATGCACTTATATATATATATATATATATATATATATATATATATATATATATATATATATATATATATATATATATATATATATATATATATATATATATATATATATAAGTGCATATCTCTATATATAAAGTAGACATCAGTTTTCCCATTTTTCTTTTGAGTTTTCCCGCTCTTGTGACACTTTGTGAGTGCTGAAACTGTCAAGTTCCCTGTCTTGTCATAATTAAAACGCAAATTTCTTCAACAAATTTTTTGCCCATAAATAATTGTCCACTCTCTCAAGTGCTCGTGGGGAGTGAAATGGATTTGGCAGAAGGCGTTGACGGCTGATTTGGCCAACAACCGAAAGTAAATAAATTTTAAAGCTACTCCGCCACAGGCCAAACAATAAACCTGACAAATAATATCTTTTGCCTAATTTATGCAGCCTTTTTAAATACCAAAATATTAACTTTTGTATGTCTTTTTAAATGCTTGGACTTGTTTCAACTAAGCCAAATTGACAGCTAAATGTGTTAGCAAATATCAGGGATGTTTGAGAGTAGTTGACAATTTTTAAAGAAACAGAATGTAAAATATTAAAAATAATTTCATTTCATATATATTTTGTTCGTAATCGAAAATCTGTATATAAAAAATAGAAAAATAAACAATATTAATTTTTATATTGTGGCCTAGTGACTGCATCATTGGAGTCATTTTGAGAATGTAACAATATCGATTTCTTTGGGAAAGTTTTATTTATTAATTTAACAATTGAACAATAATCATCTTGACTGGTTCTAGAAAGTTATCTATAGCAGCTTAATTCTTCTTCTAGATTTAGGAGTATAAATCTTTAAAGTAGGTCAACCACGCTTAACTCGATATTCTCATAGTGAATTCATAGATTAGCAACTTTCATAACATGCTTTCATAACAATACTAAGACAGAGTGAAGGACTTTCAGCTACTTCCAGGTCCTTTGCTCCTTTCTTTCTAAATAGCTCGAATGGTATGCAGTTTAACAATTTGCCGAAATTCCTGCACGCATAGAATATATTCATATATATATATGAGTATTTACGAGGAATTACAGCACACACGCACACACACACACACACACACACACACACACACACACACACACACACACACACACACACACACACACACACACACACACACACACACACACACACACACACACACATGCACACACGCACATTTGGAGTAATGCTCAAGTTATTTCTCATTTCGGAATTATGAATGGCTGTTGTAATTAGTGCAAAGCGCACTACATGATTCTTATCTTGGCCAACAATAAAACTCGATTTGAAGCTGAAAAGTGTGTGTAGTAGGCTCCTCCCCTTGTTAGGGCCGGGGATTGTTGTTTATTTTAATTACGAATACATTTTTAAATGCTAACATGGCATACGACGGAATGGAAATGAGAAATGTTTGCACGCACATGTCATGTCAACTACAAACGCATAAAATTTATGCGGAACACGCAAATCCAACAAAGAAATCAACACGAGCCGAGCCAAAGAAAGAAATAACAGCAACGGGCTGCCCAAAAATTATGAAACTAAAATACAAGCAAACAAAAATAATAGAACCCCCAAAAATGAGGAACACGAATTAAGTCGAGATCTATTTGAAAATCGTTGCGCCCCTTTGTACAGCCCTAGCGTCTGGAGTCTTGGGCAATGCTGATAGCCGAGTGCAAGTGATTGCCTGTTATTATTAGATGGACGGGGCGCCAATCTGTGCCCCCAAATCAAAGTTCCCGAAAAGCCCAGCGCTCGACTTGAATGAAAGGTGCAATTTTTATGATTTATCGCCGTTATTATTATGAAAGCCGCAAGAGGTGGAAACGAAAGCAAGCCGAGCCAAAAGAATTTCACAGCGCTAAATTATTCAAAAACGAAATAGGAACGTGGGTCGCCGTTGCCGTCGCCGTCGCCGCTACCGTCGCCGTCGCCATCATAAGGTAGCCCTCTGTAATTTTCTAACCTAATGCCATCTCGCTCCAGCTGCCTTATGCCCTGTCCCGCTCTGGCAAAGCGCTGGCGGCGTTGCCGTCGCCGTTGCTTTGGAAGCAGGCCCTGGCGTAGGGTCTTCACTCAGCAAAAACAAAGGAAATTAAAGCGGCTGCAGACCGAATGGAAGTGGAACTGGAAGTGGAAGATGGCGCGTCAAACATTAACATATGCAGCAGTTCACACGATATATTCACCCACACACACACACACACACACCCGCACACACTCGCGCACTGACAGGTGCCAAGGCATTGAACATTGAATGGCAGCACGAGAGACTTGGAGCACTTGGGCCTGCTATTTGCCCACTTACAGCTTACAGCTGCTCGCAGTCCCCTCCAATCAATAAGCGTTTACGCCACGTAACTGTAATTGCTGTGTGCCTATCGCGAATCTATCGATAATTTAGCCACAATTTGCGCTCGCTGTTATCGCCGCGCCACACAAAGCCCCCCACACGAGTCCACAGTCGCCACGATAAGCCAATTTAGCTGCATGGCCAGCGATCAGAGCTGACCAGTCCGAGTCCACGCACTGTCCCCCTCCCTCTCTCTCTCTCTCTCTCCTTCGCTCTCTTTCTGTGTGCCAGTCCAGTTGCGCGGCGCACAGCTGCAGCAGCCGCTGCACTACAGCCCCGACAGCGACAGGCAACGGCAACTCCGAACTGCAACGCCGGTGGTGCTGCCAAACGAGAAAACAGCGCGAAAGGCAATGCATTCACAATGGACTGCAGTTGCGAATCGTTGGTAAAATACAATATATATTAAATAAATATTTTGAGATATATTCAAAAGTTTTCTAAAATAGTTAGGCAAATTTTATAAAAATATTGCAGAATATTTTAGAGCTGAATTTTATTTATTTTCTTAGACAATTCAAGTTGATCAATCAAAGTTAGTACTTATATAAAATATAAGAAATGTTGTGATTGCTAAATATGATTGATAAATAAGACTATACTTAAAATATATATAATGAAAATATATTCAATAATTTTACTACTATACGATAAGCTTAAATTATTGTGAATAAATATCCTTTCTGTACAAAATACCACGAATAGCATAATAAATGCTGAATATGATATGCATTTTATATACATAACATTTATAGAATGCATATAAGTACAAGATTTTACTGCAAATGTTGTATCTTTGCTCCACTGTGCGAGCTGGCCATTAGATGGATGCATGACGCATGACGGAGACTGGCTAAAGCCCGGGCCAGACACCAACACACATGTGGATAGAAGCACGCAGGGCATTTGACTGACATGCACGGCGAATGAGTTAGAGAGCTCCATGTGCGTGTGTGTGTGAGTGTGTGTGGATATGGTAATGTGTGCCTGCGTGTGCAAGTGTGAGTATCTAACTTGGAGCACTTCGGACAGGTTGAGACACACGCGTAAAAACTACACAAATTGACGGGGCAGTCGGCTCGACTGGATGGCTAAGCGGGGGCGCCAGAGAGTGGGAGCTGACGCTGGAGCGGGGGTCGGCGTCGGCGTTGGACTCGGAGTCGGAGTCAGAGACGGAGCTGTAGGCCACTAATCGCTTCAACTGCAGCCCAGGGCAGGCAGCAGGCAGCCAGACGAGCCAGCGAGGTTTGACTGACCAACTGCACAGATCATAGACGGCAGATAGCAGGACAAGCTGTGAGCAGGAGCAGGAGAGGCTGGAGCAGGGACATGTCCATCCGGCGGCTCGGACTGCCTGACTGGCTGGCTGACTGGCTGGCCACGTTCGGCCAATTCCAGGCAATTCTGCAGTCAAAGCGTTCGTATTTTGATTGATTTTAAATGATTATGGTTGACATTGATTTATGTGCGCCTCATGCATATATTGGGCCACAAGATGGCGATGGCGCGAGCTCCAGGGGCGGAGAGACAAAGAGACGTGGCAGGAACAGTTGTTGTTGGCGACTTTCAGCGCATGTGAAAGGTGGCCGAGGCCGGTTGAACTGATTCGCACGCACTCCGGCCATCGGGCCGAGCCGGACGGGATTCTGATTTGGCTTAGAGCAGCCTTAGAATGGGTCTCGTCCACAGCTGGAGAAACTATTCAAAGCACGTTCCTGACCTAATATAAGTAAAAACGCCCACCAAATTACCACAAGCTGCGAACTTTTTTCCTCATGTTTGTGCCTTGATTATGGGTTTCAGATGGCCCCTAAGTGAGTGTGTGTGTGTGAGTGTGTTGCGGTCATCTTGCAGACGGCCAGCTTTCTTCCTTTTCGTATTATTTTCTTATTTTTTGGTTTATTTTGAACATTTTTGGCAATCGTTTTGGGCCTGTGCCACGCTATTGGCATTGGCAGCTTTTCGCCTTCGTTTCGGTTTGCCCTTTGGATTTGATTTTAATGAATCGATTTGAACTGTCCGCTCATAAGTTCCGGGAAGCGGCCAAATTGGATTTCCATGTTGGCTCCGGCCTGAGGAATCGGGTCTGCGAACACGCAATTCATAAAGGGCTGAATAAAATAGTTTGACGAATGAAATATTCGCAAGTAAATGATGGCAAACATATGGTTAGAGCAATTTAAAATGAAAGGAAAATAATAAGTATTTGCTTTCAATGTCTGTTCAGTCAGTTGGTCAGTTGTCCTCGCCAAACCCAGAAAACCCGACCCCAACGGACTGACCAAATATGAAGGCAAGAATGGCAAACCTTGGACAATTGAGACGGCGAATTGCGTCATTTCTTGTCAGCGTCGTGTCACAATCAAATCAAATCGCAGCGCGCTCAATCGAATCGAAGTGCCGCGAAAAACTGTAACAACTTCATTCGCAATGAGAGCGGCAGATAAATTTGACTCGGAGGTGCGTGGCTTACAAGAAAATGTCATAAACGGCGTACTAAACCGGTCGACCAGCTAACAATGACAAAAAGTACTACAAAAAAAAAAAAGAATAAGAAAAAAAGAAACAAAAGACGAGCAAAAAGCCGACAAGAAACGCAACAGGTTACCAAACAATCATCCCAAGACCCGGGCCAAAGAAACAGCCTGAGCCAGAGTCCGACTAGCAGTGGGACTTGGAGAGCGTCGAGTGGGTGCAGGGGCAGCAGCTAGCAGTGGTATATATATCATAAATACGCATAACTCGTGCGCAAAAACGTCAGACGAATAAGGCAAAAAATGCCACGCAACAATGCGCGGGCCGACGCCGAAGGCAAAAGCCAAAAGCTGCATTAAATTCATTAGCCGGGCCCCGGACACAGCTCGACTCAGAGCCCTGGTCCAAGTCGGAGTCAGAGAGGTGTTCCACTGTCCACAGCGAGTACTCGACTCGCACTCGCACTCGCACTCACACTCACACTCTTTGTAACGAATGAGCGACACACGCTTGCACGACAATGATGTCTGGCGCACGAGCAGGCATCAAGTGGAGGCTGGTCGGTCAGAGGGAGGCAGTGGGCAGGGAGTGGGGTTCAGTTAGGGGCAACAACAATGGGTAACTGGGGAGCAATTGCGCGGCGGTGGCGGCATGGAATTTGGATCAGCGATTGAGTTATAACAAGGCACAGGCGCACACACAGAGACGAGGCTGTCCAATCTGGAGACGGGAACATGGGACATGGGACATGGCACATTGTTGTAAGCGCCCTCAGATCGGATCACAGCCGCTGCACCAATTCCACTGCCAATAACAATTCCAATACCAATTCCGAATAGCAATTCCACCTGATGAAGATGTCGAGATCAATGATCGCGGCGAGTTCATAAATTTGTTTTATGAAGTGCGAGCGACATTTGTAACGAATGCGATCGGCCCCGATTACAGGGGCACGTTTTCATTTTGTATTCGTATTTGTATTCATTGTGTTCCGATCAGCTTTATGATGCCGATGAACGACATAACTGAGTGCTCGCTGATCGCGGAATGAATAAGAGTATAAATATATGAAGTATAGTATATATATGTGGTAAAAACTGCATATATTTATAGAGGATAAAAAGAATTATCAGACTGAAATCGTATTTTAAATAGAAATTTATTTGTCCTCTTTTCAAACGTTTTATTCTCATTCTATTTTTGTGACATATAAAATTTTTATATATATAGAATATAATATATAGTTCCCTGAGCTACTTTTGAGCCTCATCATACATTTAATTTCCTTCCACTACTTGCAATCTATATATACGACATGCATCATACGACTGGCAACTTTGTCAGTAACAGATTTTCAATTGCTACGAACAATTTATTAGTGATAAAAAAAGCGAGCAAGAAACGCTGGAAAAACATTGCAAATAAACTGAAAAGTTAGCAAAAATGTTGCCATTAACTTTTCGCCAGAAATCGAAACTGTTTGCAAACATTTCTCTGCACTTTGCTATTGTTTGCTCGATTTCTATTTTATTTTTCCTTTTTTTGGTTTGGCGAGACGGCGACGCGGCTCTCGTTCCACATTCTGCAGCAAGTTTGGTCCTGCTGAACGTTGGGTTGCTCGGCTGCTGGCAGCGGAAGCGTCCCACGCTGCTGGCGTCACATCGCCCGCCGAGTGAAAATAATCGAATTACTTTCAACAGAATAATTTCTAATTGAAAAATATTGTAACTCATGTATGGGCGAGGACCGAGCGGCCAAAAAGGACGCGCTCTAGACAAATCCTAAGCACCAGCCGCACCCCATCACAGAGTCCGTTTGGCTCTCGGGTTTTTTGACTCCATTTTGAGGGGGCGCCGGGGCAGACGCATTTGTATGCCAGTGACACTGTTGTCATCTAGCTAAATGTCTTGACTGGACCGCTCCTCAGCCTGCTCCATTTGGGATGGGCTGCTCCGGGCCGATGTTGGGCATTTCATTTCAAATTATGCTTCTGCTTAAGTACCACGCGCAATCACTGCGTACAGCACTACTTGGGGCCTTCGTAACAGCAAGATAAGGAAATGTAATTCAATTTCGTCGGGGTCACGTGTTCGTGTGACGAATTTTTAAGTGCATTTCACTTGTTTACACGAACTGCTCTCAGGAGAGTTCTTGTTGACTTGTTCAAGCTATTCTAACGAAAACTTTCTTTCCCTTTCATTTCAGGTACGACAAAACATTATTGTTATATGAGAAAAGTGCATTGCAGCAATCGATGTAAGTGACAGCTAAATTATTTATTTATTTTTGATGTGGGAAAATGATTAATAGAAATGTGAAATCATTTTCATCACTTTTATATAGTATAGAACTATCAGTTTCTTTGCCAACTACTCGACAAATCGCTTGTTTTAATTTGGAGCTCATGTCTTCCAAGTATTGTGTGAGCCCATCTTAGTGAAATCCCGTAGCGGCTCATGTGGCTATCTTCGAGCATCTAAGGTCTGAAGAATTACCCATTAGTTAGCCTATACAAACATATATATTTAACTCATCCCGATTTCTCTCAGGCGTAACCAATTAAACTTTTGTAATACAAACGGGAAAAAATGCTCGAAACCCAACCCAAAAAAGGTCTACAAATTATTCATGAATAATTTTTGAAATTTAAGGTATTCGCGCGCTTCCCCTCCCCGCTCTGTCGATCTCTCGAACAAACCGCGTCTCAACACATTTCGCTACGAAGAGAAATAAACAATAGAATTACCTACAAAATGGAAAAACTTTAATACACCGTCGCATTTTCATTTCCATTTCCATTTCGATTTCCACTGCGTGCGCTTTCGACTTGAGTGCGTCGCGAGGCAACAATTAACATTTTCCATTTTCCGGTTGCCAGGTTTTTTGTTGTAGAGCTCCCTTTTGTCAGCGTGGCTGTTGTTGCTCTCCCCCGCCCTGGCCGTGCCTCTCCGTGTTCGCACCTTTGTCTGCTGGCAGACAGCGCACGCAGGATATTTATGAATATTAATCAAAGTGCATGTCGCGGAAATGAAGCTAAAGTTTGCCCCATTTGCATCCGCATGGCAGGCCACCCCTCTAAAAGCCACCTACGCACAGCATCTGCGCTGTCGCGGCGTCCGCCATTTTGTAGTGAGCTCGGGCAGCCCATTTTGAAAGCAATCAATCCCAACACCCCGCCCCTGCCCCGCCTGCACACACGCCATTCGAAAAATCCTACTCTCTCTCTCCCTCTCACTCTCTATCTTTCGGGAGTGACAGTTCGTCAGTTGGTTCGCCTAGCTCCAGGCTTGATTTTAGACACTCTGTCGCCCTCGTCAAGCCGCCATAATGACAGCAGCGGCAGCAGCGGCAGCGGCAGCAGTTCGTCATCTGTCATTGTCCGGGGTAGTTTTCTATTTTTTTTCGAAACACGCAACGAAAGTGTCCAAAATCTACCAAAGACAACTCAAAGCAGCTCTGCGCCTGTAAATGTATCTGGATCTGTATCTGTGTCAGCATCTGCATTTGTAGCTGTAGCTGTAGCTGTCCAGCGTGTGTAGTTCGCTCAACAATTTTTTGGTTGCTGTGTCTTTCACCCTCGTTGGACAAAAAACCGGAACACGTTTCTAAAATTGAAATTCTTTTTCCAAGCCAACAACTAGCAGCAGCTACAACAACAACTTGCAACGGGCAACGTGTAAGTGTAATCATGCCATGTACAGTTTTTGTTTCCGTTCGCTGTGTTCGCTTAGATTGGAACATGTGCGTTGCCGACACCAGGCCCAGGACAACGCCTGTCGCATGTCCTGCATCGACAGCCCCGCTGCACATGCACCCCTAGCCCGGAGCCTAGCTGCGTGTCCCTTTTCGTATGTCGAAAACATTTCAATTCTCACTTGATGTTCGACTTGTTCCACTCCTTGGCTAGCGGGGGCGTGTAGCTCGTACCAAGTCGGGCTCGTTTCGCTGGACATTTCTATTGAAAGTGTTCAGTGAAAAATGAGTCCTTCAAATGACGACAGGTGTGATTTATAATACTAGATAATTATAACATTATAGCAACTGCTAGGAAAAAGGAAACTGAAAAGAAAATTAGGTGAAAATATACAAATTGGAAAGGTGAAGTAGAAGCATGTGTATTTTTGTTTCTATATATATTTTTTCGATAATATTAAAGCGTAATAATTTGTTCTCTTTTAAATAGTAATTTTAGAATTTGTTTTTAATGTACATTATAGCAATTATTAATTAATTTATTATTTATTATAATTTTTTTTAATTATTTTCTGAAGTTAATATATTTTCGCAAGGAATAAAAAATGCTTAATTTAATGACATAAATCTGATTAGTGTTTGTATATTAAAGACATTTAGCTTTCGATTTGATTTGACCTGGTTTAAATTCACAGTCAAGATTCAATATAGATTTTAAGTTCTACTTTGCTACAAGACTAGATAAGGCTGCCCGTACATATCGCTACAAAATAAACAGCAGAATATCCCTAGAGGACGCTCGGAGGATACTTGGGCTTACAACTCATCATTCCAATGGCCGTGCAGCAATTCAGCGGGATTCTTGTTGAAAGCCATCATTCATCTCCCACTCGAATGCAGTTCGATGTTTTTGCTCAACAACAATTCTATTAGCGTTAATTAATATTCAGTCACTCGCTGGCGACGCGGCCACCGCAACAACAATTGGATGAGTGAACCACAAAACGGCAACCACGTTGCAGGACTCGAACACATGACATGCCCATATCCACACACACACACTCACACACACCCACAGCAACTGGGGAGCAGCAGCCGCCCTCCCGGCTGCCATCGGGGGTAAGCCTGATGCCATGTCTGTGGCGCGCTCTGCGCCTGCTGCGGGCTCAGCCTGCTCGATGCCCGCTGCCTGCTGCCTGCTGCCTGCTGCTTTGGCCGTTGCCTGTTGTCGTTGCTGGTGATGATTACAATGATGGCCGTTGGTTTCCTTTTGCCTTTGCTTATTTTCGGCTGTTGTTGTGAGCTTTTGTTTTGTTGATGCTGCTGCTGCTGCCGCTGCTGGGTTGACTTTGGATCTGGCTGTGGATGTGGATGTGGATGCGGCTTTGCCTGACTGCTGCCAGGCGAGGCCTTTTCGCTTTTTGGTTGATAATTTTTTGTTGTTTCGTTCTGTTTTTTTTGTTAGGTTTCACTTGGGCTTTTGTTTCGTCATGTGTGCATTTCATTTCATTTGATTTCCTATGGCGGCGGCAGCGACTGCGACGGCGACGGTGACGGCGGCAGCGACGGCAACGCTGTGCGCCCATGTTTGTTCTTTTGACAGGCAGTCAACCCGTCGTCATTTCATTTGTTCAGCAGCGCGCACTCAGCCATGTTCGCCCTGCTAGCCACCACCCGTTAGTCGAGCTTCACAGCCAGAGGCTGAGAGGCTGAGAGGCAGCAGGAGCAGCAGCGGCGGCTGCGGCAGCAGCAGAGGCAGAGGCAGAGCAAAACGCCGTTTCCTTTCCCTTTTCAGTTTCATTTCCCGTGTGCCTGCCGCAGCCTGCCTGTCAGTCTAACCAACAGGGCGAGCGAGGGGTTGCGAGCGAGAGAAGGATGCAAGGGTGGGAGGGTGCAGAGCTGAGTGCGGCGTCCGCTGGCCCGCTGTCCGGCCATTTTGATTTATGTGCGTTTCATTTCGTCGTTCAATACTCATATGCGGAATGTGGAATGTGCTGCGGATATGGAAGTTTTGGAATATCTTTCGCCCTTTCGGCCAAGTGCGAGTGCGCCCATTAGCTGTGCATGGGAGGTTCTAATTTAGAGTCTAGTGGCTGCTGCCAGGACATGCGCCACGTTACGATTTCTGATTTTCGTCTTTGTCAGCTTTGTGTTCGGATGGCGGATGGAGGATGGCGGATGAAGGATGGCGGATGAAGGACAGCGGACACTCGAGGGCGGTTGCATTGGCCGCGTTTCGGGGTTTTCGGGTGCGTAAGTTGAAATTTCAATTCAAACGGATTTGCCGGGAATTGTTTTTGATACGCTCCTCTGTGTTGGCCATTGTCCTGTTCGTGATTTCCAACTCGGGGGCGGGCAGACCGCTGCTGATGACGCCCCGCGTCAATGTCACTTACCAGAAGCAGCAGCAGGCGCTGCTGGCTGGTGGGGTGGCCGTGCATAGGATGTGAATGCAATCAAGAGAATTGCCTCGCCTAATGGATGTTAAATGTGCTCGAAACAGATGCCCAAATAAATTAAATTAACAGCAACCGAAGCCCATTAAATGCGAAAGTACAAAATTGCTAACAGCTTCTTTTATTTGCAATAGCCCAGGAGAATGTAGAATCAGTTTCTATCAGAGAAATTCTCTCTGCGATATATCTAAGCCAATGCACGAGAATCTGAATATCCAAGTATAATAATAATAATGAAAGTAACAATATTTTTCATGTATTTCTCTCTCTGTTCCGTTCTTTGTTTCATTCATAATCAAAAGCAAAAATATTTTAAGTTATGCTGGTACCATTCAAGAACTGATAAACACAACCAAAGTCATTTAACGATAATCACATAAGTCATGAATAAGCAATCAGTATTTCTCTGTAATTTTACTGTATTTATTTCGATTTCTATTTCTAAGTTTATATTTAATTGAATGATTCTTAAATTAGAATTTCTGAACCTCTCATATCTTCTAAGTTCCACTCCTTAATGCATCATATAGTAGCCCCAGGCAGCTGCTGCTAACCGTAGGCTAGCCTTTAATCAATTTTAGATGCCACAACTCCAGCAACAGCAGCAGCAGCAACTGCTACAACAACAACTGTTGCTCTTGCGGCGTTGCAAATGCATTAAATAAAGTTATCAACGTCTGGGCTGCTCCCTTTTTAGGTTTTTTAGGTTTCATTATTTTGTGTAGTCAAATAAAAAGCAAGAATTTTAAATTTATGGCTTCACGCAATTAGCGCTTAAATGTATGCAAAGGGATATTGAAATCACAAATGCTGAAAGCAACAACAACAAGAGCAGAAGTAAAGTCGCCCCAGGACCTGAGTCAGAGGCAGGACCTTAGTATAATGAAGCCATTCACGTGGCCTGCTTGCAGTCGCCGTCGCTGCTGGCTGCGTTGACCGACCGAGCAACAGCAGCAGCAGCAACGACGGCAACAACAACAGCAACAACAACAACGCCAACGACACTCTCGATGACTTCCACGTTTCCACGCTTTTCACTTTCAATTGTAGCTCAACTTTTTACTATTTCATGAGGCGCTATCTCATTCGCTCTCGCTCTGTCTATCTCTCTCTCTCTCTCGCGCGCGCTCTTAACAATTGCGCCGCCAAAAGCAATAAATCTTTTTGTACAAAATAAAAAAAAACAACAAAAATTTCGTGTTTGTTGCGTGCGCTTTTGGCGACGTCAGCGGCGCAGTCGACGCCGACGCCGATGATGGCGACGGCAACGGCGACGTCGACGGCGGCGGCATATTTGTATTTCATATGCATGGCGGTAATTTCTGTGATTATGTTGTTGCTGTTGTTGTTGCTCTCAACTGAGTTTCAAGTTCAGCCAGTTTCCCACCAAAAAAATGAGTAGAAAGGGTTTTCGGCTAAACAAACAACGCAGAGTCGTGTCGCCTCAGCAGCCCAACCCTCCTGCGAGCCTCACGAAAATTGAATATATTGTAGAATATTATTATTTATTCATGACAGCAATTATCGGCTCCAAATCAAACGGCGCCACGCATCGTGCCTTGCCACAATTTTGCATTCTTCTATTATTTATATACGATTTCCAATTTCAAATCCATTTCCATTCCCAATTCGAATTCAATTTCAATTTTGAGCTTCGTAAACGCTTATCGATTGCATTCCCAATAAGCTGGCTATCATTTGTATTTATTTGTTTTTAATTTACCCCAATGTACAGCTAATTTATTCAGTTTTATTTATATATACTTTTTTTGTTAAAGTTCTCGTTCACTGTCAAATACTTTAGCTGCAATTATTTCGTTATTTCTTCATTTGCGCTTCGGCAACATGCAGCCAACAAGTTTGCAGCACGAGCACGCAACACGCTCTCAACATGCTGGCAGCATGTTGGCAACATACTGGCAGCATGCCTACAGCCAAATGTTGCGAAGCTACTATGCTAGCCACGGCATATACAACCACGATTAAGCGAGGTTTAAAAAAGTTTAAAATGTCTAATAATACTAAAATTTTGTTGTTCAAGCTGAAACTTTTAGCATAAACTTTATTTATATATTTGCCATATCTATAATATTTATATAATTTGTAGCAGCATCTAGCCTAATTATAGTAATATTGAAAAATTTATTAAAATAACTATAAATCAATTATGGATATTGTTAGGCTCATTTCTAAATAATCATTCTAAGCTTTTAAATTATTTTTAGTTTTTTGACATTTTCCTTCCATCCTACGCACTGGCAAACCAATTCGTTTCTATACACGCGCCCCGCACTGTATGTTTGAGTTGCCGTTGCCCAAAAACAATGCCGCCATTTATCATATTGTGTTGCCGGCTCGCTCATTCGCCAGCTCGGCGTTGGCCGTTCGTGGGAACGGGGCGACATGCTTGGTGCGCAACATGTTGCCGAGCGTGTTGCTGTGTATCCGTAAGTTTGTTTGTGAATCCGAAAGATACATGTTTACGAGCGTTTACGGTTAGTTGTGAATGAATGAACGTGCCAAATAGACGTGTTGCCGCCGCCGCTCGGGTACTCGTTCTCGCGAACTTCATTCCAAACTGACGTAAAAATTCGCTCGCATCGAGCCAAACACAGGCATCAATAATTACGTATTTGTATTTGTGCATTTAGAGGAAGTTTTTCGAATTTCTTTTCGTATTTGACTTCTTGACTTCTCCAACAATTTTCGGACAAATAAAAATTTGTGCCAGTTTTTTTTGGCGCAAAATGACAGAAGGCAACGCGTGGAGCCGCATGAAATATAAGTTTACGCGAAAATGACATGGAAAATACGTAGAAAATCGTACGTGGACTGACAAATCAGCCGCCAAATTCCAAATAAAAAAAATAAAATTCAATTAAGTTGATTTTTCGGTTGAGTATTTTCGCAATAACAATTGCAGCCGACAGCCTTATCAGCAGCAACAGCAACTGAACTCTCGTGTCTGCGGGGGCTGAGATGTCATCGGCAGTGGGACATCGACATCAACTTCATCAGCAGCATCGACTCCAAAGCTCTGCCAATTTTTGGCGCTGGCTCAGCAAAGAACGCCGAACCCAAACCCGAACCTGAGCCCTGTACGTAGCTGATAAGGAACGTATGCTGATAAGCACGCAGACCCAGTTCCAGACGCAGTATTCGACGACACTCCGAATTGATTTTGACCGTGCATAATATACCAAATATTTGTTGTTTATGGGTAGGAAACGCAAGTCGACCCGTCAACATCGAAATTATTTGCGTTTGCGTCTTCTCGTCCTTTCGTTTATCGTTCTGATTGCCATCGTTGTGGCGCGAGTTTTGTTCATTTTGCTTTTGTATCGTTTGCAAAATTTCAAGAAATTCAAAAAGTTCATCTCCGGATTCGACAGCAGAAATACAACAACAACTACAGCAACAACAAAAACAACTGAAATAGCAACAACTACAAATAAAAAGCTCGAAAACTCAATAACAAAACATTCGCAACGTTTTATTTGGTGATTCTACATTGTATATATATGTGTGTGCGTGTATATATATATAAATTTAAATAAAAATCGTGCTTAGTTATATATATATATATATATATATATATATAAATATATTCGAAAAAATTCATAAACAACAAAAATTGTGATTCTGATTTTGTAAATATAACATTATATAAATTTAACGCAACGGAATCATTTAAACTAAGTGTAAATATAACAAAACGTCGACGTTTTTAAAAAGAAATTGTGATATTAAATATATATACATATATTAGAGTAGAGATACGCGAGTTTTTATTCAAACAGCAACAAAGGCACACCTCGATTTGTATATATAGAAGATCGAATAGGCATCAACAGAAATCATCAATATTTACGCACTAAAACTAAGCTGAGCAGAGTACACAACGTAATATATATATATATATATATATTAATATATATACACTTATATATTTTGGGCACCGATTTTTACACAATCAAGACAACAACCAACAAAAAGAAGACAAAAATTATATCGTAAAAGACACGAAAACAATCACAAAAACTAAGGTAAATAAATCTTGACTGAGTTTATAAATAAAATAATTAAAACAAATAAACTAAATTAGGCTATAAGCTATTAAAAACTAAATATTGATGGGTATTCTTTTTTTTTCATTTTTATTAATTTATTTCTGAAATGGCATACAATAAATGGTACTTCATATATTTAATTGATTGTTTAATTAAATTAAATATTATTAAGAGCTCGAACTGTTGCAATTAATTCCTTAAATTTCGCTTTACCTTTGCTATGAACTAGCATTTCGCACTATTCTCATGATTCTTCGTCTTCTCATGCTCAGCAATTTGATAGGAGTTAGCTTAATATAAACGCGTGTCTACAACTCGAAATAGTCATCCATTGGTTAGCCAGAGTCCCCTCCATCCTGGCCCCTTTGGATCATAATTGATGCGAAAACGAGAAATGACAGCGAGACGAAGTGAAGTGAACCGGCTGATGGTATTCATGGCTAGTTGCAATTTAATTAGATCATTAAAACAGTTCATAAATCTTTTCCAAGTTGCCAGCAGTTGCCAGACAGAGAGACCACAAGCCGACCGACAGACGTCAGACAGACGGACACGTTTTACAAAACAAATTAGTTGTAATCACAAATCGCGAATCGCAAATCGCAAAACGCGAATCGCGAATCGTAAATTGCGGGTTAAACACTTGCCCGGTTCAATAATCAAACAAGTTGTTCTAGGTAAATGCCAGCAAATGACACAAATGAATACAGCGAGTAAAATGAATGAATAGGCAATACGTGCGCAAGCCAAAGGGACAGACAAAGACAGCGAGAGCGCGAGCGAAAGAGAGCGCGAGTCACTTCACGAGCATATGAAATAATTAGCGCATGTAGATGAAACGCTTCCAAATGTTGAACAGATAAGAGCGCAGTCCGCAAACGTTCCACAAACCCCACTCACAGCCAATCGCACTTACAACTGCATGCACACACACACGCACACACAATGTGTGCTCTGTGGCTGCTGTGAATGCCATAAATCATTTCTCGTTCATATTTTGTGCATATTTTTAAGTTTCTTTCTGCTGCTGAATCTATTGAGTGCCCCTGTGTATGTGTGTGTGAATTGTAATAATGATGTGCCACGACATGGCGTCAAGTATTTATGCAACAATAACAATTACATTAAACGCCAACTGCAAAGCAAATAAACTTGGAAATTATACGAATCTATTTGTTTAACATTGCAAATTATTTTAAATGTTTGCCTAAAGATATTTCTCATATTCAGGGAACATTTTCAGACAGCTTGTCGGCGACTGTCTTAATAAACTGACATTTCTGTTTATAATGCTTAATATTTTACTATTGTAATAAAATAAGATAATACAATAGAAACTTTTAGAACGGGGTCTATTCATTCCAATTGGGTATAATGTATTCTTGAACTTGTTATTGGACTCTAACTTAGGTAATAATATCCAATATTTGTAGTTCTTACAAAGACTCTTATAGAGCTTTGTCATCAATTTGTTATATGAATATTGGAGCTTCTTAATCTATATGCTTGCGTGGGTTGAATTTGAAATTTGAATATATTTAGAGTGGTCTGATCTAACTAACCTACATCTTATTTTTTGCATTTCTACAAATCTATAAACGATTTTATGACATACAAATGAACTAAATTGTTATTTTGATTTATATATTTAAAGATTTCCTTGACATTTTCTAGTTTCTATTAAATTTAATATCTTGCTAATATGTTTTGTATATTGCATCTAAAAATGAAATCATTTCATCTTGATTCATACAGCTCTTTTATTTTTAAAACAATATTTGCACTTTCGTTCAGCAAACACACTGCCCACTGTCATGGACAGTGTGACATACATATGCGTATGTACGTATATATATTTGTGTGTTTATATAGTAAATATAGCATTTCGGAATACAGAAGCTCAACCAAGGCTGGACAACAACCACAACAACAGAAGAGAAACAAAACTGCCAACTGTTTGGCGAAACTAAACCAGGCTCACAAGCTCCAGACGTGTGGTCGAAAGGGGAGCTAGGGTAAGAGGGAGACCCTCGGCAGCCCCTGGGCGAATGGACGAGTGGACAGGCGACCCAGTCAGGCAGCCTCTTTTGTTGTTGCTCTTATTGTTGTTGTTGTAGTTGTTGCCGGTTGTTGTCTATCGGTTTCATAAGTTCTATGAATAAATTTCCATAAATGTGTTTATTTTTTGCCGCCACTGTTTGGCAGCAGTCGCAGCTGGCAGTACTGAGGTAGCACTCACGCATACACTCACGAGTACTCATACTTGATACCCATAGACTCATATACCTGATAGTCAGATACCCGACGGATGCAGCGACGCGGCCCGTGCAAAATGCAATGCAGAAAACAATTTTCAATATAAGCATCAAGTGACTAAAATTGCTGCTGTTGTTGTTGCTATTGCTGCAGTTGTTGTTGCTGTTGCAGTTGCAGTGGTTGTTGTTGTTGCTGCGCGTGTGTTGGAAGCGACAGTTTGACTGACATTTTTCTAGCATATCGTTTACATATATATTCGTTAGATTTTCCAGCAAATGCCGGCGAGTCGCAGCTTGTTGTTGCCTTAGCTCCTGTTGTTGTTGTTGCAATTGCTGGTGCTGTTGTTGTTGTTGTTGTTGTCATTGTTGTTGCTGCCGTTGCTTGTTGCTTGCGTTGTTCAACATGCTGTTATATTGAATAACAGACGCAACTCGGCCCAAGCTGCGCTCCCGAATCGGAGCCAGGCACAAGTGCAGCCTGTCTGGCAGTCAAGTGCACTCCTAACTCACAACGTCTGTGTGTGTGCGCGCGTGTGTGTGTGGGTGTTTGTGGGTGTCCTGACACCTCATGTGACTCCTGTCACTGGCAGTTTGTTACTGTGTCTGTGTCTTATTAAAAATTAATTTGCCATAGTCTGTAGTCCATAGACAATGTACCCAGCTGCATGTGCATTCACTCACACTCACACACACTCACGCACACGCACATACGACGCTCTTACATCACACTAATTGCTTTATAATGAAGCTGTCATTGTCACCTGTCGCCGATAATCTCTAACAAAATATGCCGCATGCACAACGACTGAGTGCATCTGCCTCTGAGGCTGGCAAAGTTTCTCTTATTGTTGCAATTGGCAGAGTTTAGTTCGCTATGAAATTACAAATTATATCGATTACAATTATTCTCTCCCTCGCTCTCTCTCTCTCTCTCTCTCTCTCTCTCTGTCTGTTTGCCTGTCTCCCGCATTTGCATAAGGCAACGATCGCGCTGGCAGATAATGCCAACATCCAAACATCTATTAATATGCGAGCGATGGCGATTCCGATTCCGATTTCGACTCAATCCGATCCATTAATTTCAATTTCTTTGGAGCAGGCAATAGAAATGTCACAGCGCTTAATCAAAGCGGCTTGGGAAGATTTTGCCACACAGATTTCTGTGCGCCTTGGCCAACTAGTTCCCATTGTGGCCAACGGATTGGCCAAGACTCGAACTGTGTCACTTGGCGATTCGATTTTGCACACGAAAAAAAAAAAGCTAAACTAAAATTGTGAACAACTTTTGCGAACTCATTAATTTGCAGCTGATTAAGCCAATGCTTTGACAAAGCCAATGCGAGTTTTGTTTTTATTTTAGCCTACAATCAGCATTGGCTTTCGCAAGATCTACAACTGAGGCAGACGTCTCAGTCTTATAAATTTCTGTCAGCTGAACACAAAACTAATTATCAAGTGAATCGGACATAAGACTCAATAATATCACGCTGTTAAGATATATTTTTATAGCCATTTCGTCCTATTTCATACTCAATTTGTCTTGTATGAAATTAATCGCGGACGCGAGCTCTTGGTGAGATCACAAAATGTCGACAAATAAAAGAAAGTTATTGTCGCTGTTTCTTCTTAATGCATTTCTATTAATTTGCTATCTTTGATTCAAAAATGTCAGCTATACGACTATAGCTGCATCAATCAGCTTCTATAAAATCTTGTACTCATTTATCTATTGTTTATTATTGAAGTTAAGAAGTAGTCAAATAGTTGCAGTCTGACGTAAGCGACTGCCAAACGGCTTGTCGATAGTCAACAAATAATTTCGACTGGATGTCAGTATAAATATTAAATATAAATCGTTCCTTTATACACATTGTATAATAATAATATTGCCTGCCTTATTCGGAATCATATCAAGTATACGCCTTCTTAGACAATTGAACTCATGCTAAATTTCACTAAGCGAAATTGTTGGCCACAATTATTATTCATTCAACGAAAGTCGTAGAGTGTTCAACTAGTCTTCCACTTTCATAATTTCTCCTAGAAAAATGTTTCCAAGTGTTAATAACAAATTATAAACATTTAGTATTGTTCTGACTAATTGACTCTTCCTCCCACAGTATGAACATGTCTAAGAACTCTTGAAAAATAACTTAAAGTTATGTGAACAAATTCTTAATACTCTAAATATATTTTATACACTTTCTGAAAGATCACGAGCTAAGAAATATTTATATAGAATTGCTATTTAGCTATCTCAGTTGCCTGAACTCGACTAGATCTACAACTAATATACCCTATCTGTCTATTCCCCTCCCACTTTCATGCTAAGCTGTCGAAATGGGGAACCACTTGAATTATTAGTTGGCAAGTCTTTAGGACACTTTGTTAGCTGGAAGTCCAGCTGGCAAAGCGGAGCCTTTTGCCTTTTGCCCCATGCCTGTTGCTGGTTGTTGCTCGGCTGTTCGGTTTTTGGGTCAGTAGCAACTGTCGCTGTTGTCGCTGTTGGCGCTTTTCTTGTTGCTGTTGCATTTGTTGTTGCCGCTGGTGTTGCCATTACCATTAATGTGGTCGCTATTGTTGGCTGCGCATCTCGAAAGATGGTCAGGGAAAAAGGAAAAGGGATTAGGCTGGGGCAGCTGGAACAATGCAAAGGGCCAACAATAGCCAGGAAAGAAGCCACGTTAATGATGACACGCGCTGCGACTGCTGCTGCTGCTGCTGCCGCTGCCGCTGCTAGACGAGACTAAAAGCAAGCAGCCTAAAGATCCCCATGCCAACAAATTAACATACAAGCACAAGGCGAACAGCAGTTCGCAACTTGCAACTCGCAGCTTGCAGCTTGCAACGGGCAACCGGCAAGCTGGAAACTGGCAACTGGCAGCAGGCCGCCAACGCAAAAGCAAGTGGCTCCACTAAATGCTGCTGCTGTTGTCGGTACAAATAAGGCGAGAGCACAATGCGAGTTGCTTGTGCACCTCGCCTCGACTTACCGGGGATTAACTCAATTGCACTCGAATGTCACCCGTTTGCCGACGGCAACAAGTTGCCAACTAGCAGCAAATAACTTAATTAGCCATGGGTGCTATTGTTGCAGTCGCTGTAGTTGTTGCCTGTGTGTTATTAATGGGTCATTAGCCAGCGACAACGAATAGCCAAGGATTAGAAGGTGCAGCAATTAACAGTGCATAATTAGAAACTGTATAAACTAAATGAAATTAAGTCATTTGTCAGCATATCTCTTGCAGCAATTTTATATAATTAATTGAGCATCATTCTTTATTAAATTTTATCCTCATTTTTTGTAGCAGGGTGTGGTCATGAGCTACATGAGCTGTTTGAAAGGGGTTCTCTTCTTACCTTTGTGGAGTCGATTTCTTCTTAAATTGAATCATTTATCCCTTTCATATTTGCTAAAAAATATCTATTCGATGTTTTGCGTGTTATTATTTGTAGTTTAATTCTATAGATATTTAATAGCACACAATTACTGATAAATACAGATTAGAAATTAAATATATTTAAAACGAAATTAAACTGAATTAACAAATAGTTTTGTGTAGTGATTATAATTTATGTCATTATTATTGCCATTATTCAGATTCTTTTCTTACAACTTATTTTGATAGTTTTTGTATGCATGCTCATCGCAATAGAGTTGATTCTGTTTTTCACTTTCTTTAGGATCAACCCACTTTCAATCGCCATTTTGTTTTTAAGACTTATCAAACCCACCTCGGCTATTGTCGTTGTTTCAGGGATTTCGGTTTAATTTGGTATCGGGCTTTTTAGTGTCGCATAATTGTCGTTTTCCTTTGAACTGCAGCGCCTGCAATTTGCTTATCGCCAGCGATCGCGATTGCCAATGGGGAGCTCGACTTGGAGCCGACTTTGGCTCGTATACTGTGTACTTATTGTTGTTCCTGCTGTTGTTATTGTTATTGTTTTTGGTCTTGCTGGCGCTGTCTTCTTCGCCATTGCCGTCGGTCTGCCGTGAGGCTCGAGTACATTTCAATTAATTAACATTCAGCTGCACATGCGCAGCGACGTTGGCGACGCCGGCGACGAGGCCTCAGACTGTGACTGTGACTGTGCCAGTGTCAGTGCCTGTGCTAGTGACTGTGACTCAAAGCGGATACCGAAAATTGCTGATTGCGCCAGATAAACTCATTTACAGCGGTTAAATGCCACCGGCGGCGCACATTGCCAACACTTTCGGGCGGTCCGCTTACAAGATAGAGAGAGAGAGAGAGAAGCGACGGCGTCTTTGGATGGAGACGTTGATGTCGACTTGGATGAGGCGGCGTCTATTGCGCATTTCAAGTGAAGCAGCGACCCAAGCGAACTCTGCTCGCAGTCGATGTGCACTCGTAAATAGTACGGGTATTCATACTAATCGTATTCATTGTTGTTGCGGCCAAGTGAAGCTTGTGATTGACAACGGCGAACCGTTGATGCTTATCGCTGCACACGTTTCTTGCCTGCTGGCCTGGCTAATCCCCTGCCCCCAGTGGACTCCTTGATTTCCATTGGCCTCCATGTTGGATTCATGTTCGTGTCGTACTCTGCAAATTGTCATGTTGTTTGCTGTTCAGCGCGGGGACTAGAGGCAGATGCCTATCGTCACGTCACGTTACAAATTTATGCCAAGCGACATTAGAAAAATTATTGTAATTAGCCCGGTAAAGTACAAGCCAACGAGCCATGTAAGCCGCACACATGAACAGTTGACTGCCAACTGATAAGAGAGAGAGAGAGAAAGAGAGAGAGAGAGAGAGAGAGAGAGAGAGAGAGAATGGGAGAGGGAGAGACACAGAGAAGTTCTGGCTGTGGGCTGGCGAGTTGGACGCAGTTGTTCGTGGCTGCCGCTTAATCCTCAGCACAAACAGCCAACGGCGCCAATATCCTGCTCTCACACACACACACAGACACACAGCTCATATGTGTATGTAGATACACGCATGCAGATGAGAACATATGCCAGCGGCAGATTATGAAAGGGCAACCCCATGCAAAGTGTAAAGTGTAAAATGTCTTAATGATAAACAAACAGAAAGTTTGTGGCGCCCATGCCTGGTTAGGACTCGAGTTGAGTGGCAGAGTGCGTGGGCGTGGAAGGAGGACGAAGCATTCCATATAGCCATTGATGGAGGGCGCTGGCAAAACTTGCCGCACATCGTTGAAATCTACCGAAATCTATGTGAGCCCGCTGAACGCAAAGTGCAAAGCGCAAAGCACAAAACTGTTTGAATGCCGTGCGACGCTTCGATTGTGTACACGTGGCGTATACGTAATATTTACTCTCTGCTGGCACACTGGAGCATGGCCAGTCTTATATAAGCGAAAACTATTTGATATGTGAATATGAAGTAGAATATAAATTGACAGAAGCCAAAAAAATAAAGAACAAGTACTGTAGTATTCGTAATATCTATAATTGTTTAATATTTATTTATCATCAAATATATAGTCCGTATGAGATTGGCTCAGCTTTCCCTCCCCTCTCACCTTATAAACCCATTAGAAAATACTTCCCAACTTTGGCTTGAGACCATTTAGTTCGATTTATTCATTTATACTTCTCATTTATTTATTATGTCTCATGTGGTGCATTAGCACCACTGTGCCTTGTCATCGCTTGGTTGCTATTTGGAAATTTATTCACAATTCTTTATAGACGAGTGTTTTTTTTTGTTTTACCTCTCGCCGTTGGTTACATTGAAATTGCATGTTGGCACGCAAAGGTTGTTATTATTGTTGCTGTTGCCGTTGTTGTTGTAGTTGTTGTTGTAACTGGCGCTGTTGTTGCCACTGTTGTTGGTGTAATGTCTTCTTATTATGCTGCGACACTGTTGCGGTTTTCCATACGCGAGCCAGCGGACTAACCTGCTCTGCTTGCTCCATGGGGTGGTGCAAGGTGGTGCGGCGACCGCTCGTTGGTTATTGGTAAATAAAACGTCTAAGCGCGCAAATTTTGTATAAAAATAAAATATGGTTTCACTATCAGTGGAAGGGATCGTGTATGCGGCTAATGCTAATAACATGCAATTTCCACCAGCAACAACACGCATGCATGCCGCACGGGCTTTTCCGAATAGGAAGCAGGTGAAAAGTATTCCATTTGCATGAACACCAGCCAAGCAACCACTACTCCACCCTCCCCCTGCTCCCCTCCATCAATCCGTGCCCAGCAACCAGCCAGGCAACCAACTGGCGACGTCGCTGGCAACCCGCAGCGGCGCACCAGAGGCGAAGGTGTTGAAAATTAGTAACTGTCTGTGCGCCTCAATCCTCTGAGTGTGGCGGCCAAGCGGTGCCAGTTACCAGCCAAGCAGCTGCTGCCCCCAAAAGTTGATTGCTCGTAAAGCTCAAGTACAAATATTCAAATAGCCAAGAAAAAGGAAAACTCTATAAACTGATGGGCCGCAAAGTATAGATAGAACAAGTGTATAAAAGGAGTGTGGATAACATGAGAAAGTTGAGTTGAGAGAGGGAGCTTTTGCCTATAGGAAATCATAAAATTATTATATACGATTATCATCAGTTTTATTATCATCATTACCTCCAATTATATCCCCCCCTACACTAAATTGCATACAAATAAAATTTTATTTTAAAATGTAACGTATTTAAGATTTCTGTTATGTATTTTTCTTGGCTAGATCGATCCATCATTATTACAGTTTCATATCCATATCCATGTCATATTGCACTGTAGATTTGTAGTTTTCCTCCGTTTTCGAGAAACCAATCTGAAATATGGCAGAAACAATTCATTTAATCATCATCTCCTGTCGCTGATCAGCTGAAAGAACTTGGCGCTGAAATAATTTCATTTCATTTGCGTGCCATGGAGAATATTTTTGTTAAGAGCTGGGAAAGCGGGCAACTTTGTGTGACGACAACTTTACAATGTGAGCAAAACGAAACAGGAACAACTGCAACAACAACAACGACTGCAGCAACAACTATGGACAGAGGCAGGCGGAGGCAAACATGAATAAAATTTGCTTAAAAGTGGACACAACGAGCAAATAAACCAGAACGAGAGCAACAACGGGCCAGACGGCGAGCGTGAACGAAGCGGAGCAGAACAGAACGAGTATATATTCGAGAGAGAGAGAGACACACACACAGTGAGTGCGAGAGAGAGAGTGAATGAGAGACGAGGCGAGAGATACATTTGAATTGGAGACAACGCTTGGACTTTGGGATGTTTGTAAATGCAGATGTGAATGTGGATGTGAGTGTGGATGCTTAATAAAATAATGCGACAGAAGGAACGACAATGACAATGATGATGATGATGACGACGGCGATGGTAATGATGACGATCGAGCGAGCTGTGTGTGTGCCTGTGGGTAAATTTGCTTGTGTGTGGCGCGAACTGAATTAATGGCTTAATTGAAAAATTTGTTCTCACCACAAGAGTTTGCTCTGTGTCATCGTCTTTGCCGTGGACAAATTGAGCGACTATCCGTAGAGTTGCCAGCCCAGCAGCAAGCCGATGGCTACTCTATTGAAATATATGCAAGTGGCGAAGCCCCCGACACCAACAATTTCGACTTTGACACCTTCTTTATTCATTTTTGGAAACATCGCTGCAAAATTAGCATTTTGTCCGCTGCCCAATGAATTATGGAAGCCATCCACTTAAAAAATGGAAATCACAGAGAGATGGGGAGACGGAAGAGGCGAGGAATCCTGGCGCGAAACGAGTTTGAAACTGTCTTTGGAGACGACGTCAGCGATGTCTTCGTCTTCGTTCCAGCGGGCCACTAATCAATTTCATATCAATTTGTAAATTTGCAATAATTACGATAATTAGCTGCGAGTATCTGACGATTCCGATGCTCCAAGCTCCAAGCTCCGAGCTCCACGCTCCAAGTTCGACAGACAGGCAGGCAGGCACAGAGTGAGGCTGGGACCTGTTTTGTATTCGCCTCCAAATGCATTCAAAGAATGCGTCGAGGTGATAATGAGATTTTCAATTCAATAAAACATCAACAGCAGCAGCAGCAGCCGCCGCAGCAGCCGCAGCAGCATCCACGTCCATTCGCACTGGCCATTCGCACGTTGCCAATTTTGGGCTCGCGCATCGTCGCGAAATCTCTGCATGAATATTTCATTCAATTTACACTTGGCTCGCAACGTTTTTGCTACCCTGCTCCGCGTGGCCAAAAGGAGCTGGCCTTGGGCAGGATCTTGCAGCAGCTAATTAAGTAATTTTTTCACTTTGCTCTGTATTTGTCTTGGCAAAAGTTGTTGATTTTTTGCCCTCTCTCTCGCCCTCTCTCTCCCTCTCATTCTGTTTATGGCTGCTTAATCAACACCCTGTCCAGCAGCTGCGAAGTTGGAATTGGTTAGCGGGTCTGTAGTTGACTTTTTCTTAATTGCTTCTTACAGCTGATTAAGTGCCACAGCCGCAGCAATTGAGCATTCGAATTGGGTGCAATCGAGCTTGAAATTGTACCCAGAGTTTCCCGCATGGCCGCAACTGTTGCAAATAGCCACATAAACTAGCCTATGCCGAGTAAATATATTTCAAGCAAAACTCTGCTGTCGCAACTCCGAAAAAATACAGTCACTGCCCAATATACTATAAGACTCTGATTACAAAAAAGACCACGAATTGAGAACAAATTTGTAATACATGATTTAGTTTTGTAGAAATATTATAAGCTATGAGACGAATACAATCTTCTATTATTTAAAATAAACATAAAATATGAATATCTATATATTTTAAAAAACTATAATTTATTGGCGAATCGTACTTTTCCTTGACTGTGACCATCAGAAAAATGACTTACAAGCTGCCCGAATGGCTGCTGATAATGGCTTACTTAAGCGTCTCGAGGCTAGTGTATTTAGCTCGAACCTTGCTGTCCGAAATACTCCAAAGAGAATGATCCATTCTGGTAAATTAGAGAGACATTGTCCAGTTGAAATTAATAATAAATAAAATTCCATTTAACTAAGAACTTATTATCTTTGACCCTAATAATACTTTTATTTTAGTTTCAAATTATTAATCCTTTTTTCAACTCTCGTTTCTTTACAGGTAAAACTTCAATTATGAAAATGAGCTTAGCCAAATTTCAAATCAAAGAAATGTAAGAAGTAACACCAAAATCTTTATAAAAACAATGCGAAAATGTTGGCATGGATTTGTGTAATTAAGTGAATGTGCATTTGGCACCCTCCCGCATCAATTTGAGTTTCACTATGAAAATGGAAAAACTTCAATAGAAAAACTTGCAGGCCGAGCAAATGAAAACCACCCCACACACACATAATCACACACACACACTTACATAGGGGCAAACTTACCCTGTGGACGGGGTTGTTTTTCCGCTTTGCGCCATGCGCTTGTGAAAGGGAAAATGAAAATGAAAATCCACCCGAGCTGTGCGTTGCTCTGCGATTACGATGTTTTAATGCCATTTTTAGTTTTTCATCCATATGGCCGGGCCGCCTGGCCAGCTGGACGAACGTTTCGGCTTATCAGGGCTGGTCAAGCCAGGCTAGGCTAGGCCAGGCCAGGCCCGGCCCGGCCAGGGTGTTGTCATTAGCTTCTTGGCAGAGTCGCTTGTTGCGTTGGCCATGCATTGTGCATCGCAGATTCCTCGTTACGGATTTATCTCGGCAAGCACACTCACACACATGGCATTGACTGCTCCCGTGGGCAAACAACTTAATCTGTGTATCTGTATCTAATGTGGGGACAACGCGATGGCCGTGGCCACCGAGCATATTGTATCTACAAGTAGTTGCTGCCACTGCGCCACAAAAATTCGATAGCCGTATTGCAGCTCAAATGTTTTTATCGATTTAACAGCTGCGTTTCGCAGAGACGGGGCCAACGTTTAGAGCTTGATTGGGTTTAATTTTAGTTGAATTGAATGAATGAATATTTGGAGTGTTGATTGCTGCGCTAAAGACAAAGCAACGGCTGAGTTTTTCCAAGAGGCAGCATAAAACGTAAGCATAGAACGGAAGTAGACCATACCAATTGAGTGATAACTAAGTCCCTAGCTAAGTATGAATCACATAAAGTTTGAAGAGGACTGGGAAGTCCTTCGCATATAAATCAGCAACGGAAATGAAGAGATTCATTCTTGATTCATTCATTGATTGATTCATATTTGGAATAAAATAATTAGTCTCCTTTTTGTATAAATAATAGGAAGTGAAAACCATATCTATATTTTTACAGCATTTATGAGCAGAAGAAGAAGTAGAAGAATATAATATTAGGAGAAAAGAAGTCACAAGTTTTACTCTATAGCTTTTCCAGATTTTTATCATTCGGAGTTCAAATATATGCTGTGCATAATTATATTACATTTTTCTATATTTTCACAGAGTTTTTTCCACCTGCATTATGTTGATAATTTAATTAAATTAAACTAAGTTGCGAGTGCATTTAGAGTAAATACGTTTGCCCTGGGCCATTTGTAATAATTAAACTAAATGCCCTGCTGGCCGGGGCAGGGCTAACAAGGGCGCTGTGGCAGGAGCGGGAGCGGGACCGAGTGGTGGGGGGGAGGCAGCGAACGTTTGTGTTATTTTTTTTAATTAGCAGGCGACGCCAATGCCAACCGTCGCCAGCCGTCGCCTGTGGCATCAAGCTCGACGTGGACCGCGGTGTTGCAACACGTGCACACAAAAGCTGAACTGAGGCGTGGCCTGGCCCCAGCCCAAAGCCAGCCGAAATGCCAAGCCACAAGCAAGGCTCAGCCCACAGGCCCGTTGGTTAAGTCCCCAATGGGACCTCCACGCTTCATTCTCGTTTTCGGCCTCGGTTTCGGTTGCTGTTTTGCGGCTCTGTGAATTAACCGCGCGCAGCAACAGCGAAAACTACTTTGGCAAGGTGTCAGCTGCGCATTAGGCACATCCCGCCCCCACCCTGGGCAGCCGCATCCAGCTCTGGCCCGCTTCCCGACGAGGCCTGCTAATGGGCGTGTTTGTGGCGCAGGGCGGTGTCGCTGGCAGCTCGTCATGTTGCCAGCTAATTTCATGAAAGTTGACATAGAAGCACATGTGAAATCAGGCTGAGGAGCAGGAGACAGGCGGTGGGAGGGGCGTGGTGCGAGGTGCGAGGTGTAGGGGGTGTCCCGCAACAATGCCCAATGGAATTGTTTCATGTGTTGTTGTGTTGCCTGCGCTCTGCGCTGGCTTTGACTAAATTAACATTGACGTGTGCGTTGTTGTTGTTGTTGCTGTTGCCAGTTGCCACATGTGCCATTTGGAACAGCTCGTTGCTACGTTTCTGCATTCATATATACTTTTTGTTATTTTGTTGGTAAACCAAATGAAATATTCACACATTTTCCATTTTATATTTTGACTCGTAGTTGTCGCTCCATGTTATATTTTCTCCATCCAGCCCCGCTCCTTCCTACAGTGTTGAAGTTTTTGCTGCCCTATATGAATATAGCATTTAATATGTGTGCGTGTGTGTGCGGTGTGTGTGCGAGTGTGTGCTTTTTGCGGGCAGCATATAATTATCATATCATAGAGCAGAGCTTGGGTTAAGGAGCACAGGGATTGGGCGACCCGGACGGTGAGAGAAACGAGTCTCGGGAGTGCAATGAGCGCGTCCTTTTAAAGGGATTTGGGGGCCGAGCACATTAGCATAGATAGAAGCGAGTGGCAGAGGTGGGGCGGGCGAGCTGGGCAGACGGGTCGCTCGCCTTGCTTCCGCTGACTTGATGGCAATCAAATGTAACTTGAAAACAATTTCGCATTATGAGTTAAGTAGAGCTTAATAGAGTTTGCATATTATAATAGTTATAAGAGAGTTGAGTTCATTTAAGTTATTGGGTATATTTAAGATATATCTCATATAAGATACAAATATTCCCAGCCAATTTCCACTTCTATCAAGGCATAGCTTATTAGCTTCAATGAAGATTTCCTTTGGTTTAAAATTCAATTGGCGCCCAACCAATTTAAAGTCTATCTTTTATTTTTGGGTCAGCGCAAATGAAATCAATTAAAAGCCAGCTTGCCACAGCGCCACACAGCAGATACACAGATACAAATGGATATGGATACAAAGATACTTTTATGAGTTGCTCAGCTCGATTCTGAATTAGGCCGCTTGCCTGGCTGCATTTTTCACACAATTCACTTAGGCAAACACTTCCAGCAGCTAAAGACAGAGTTGCGTTTGCACTTGCACATACAGACGCAGATTCAGATACAGATACAAATACACACACAGATACACTTGTGTGAGATTCTCTTATTGCAGCTGATTTCTCAGTCAAGTTCAGTTTGCAATTTGTTTTTGGCGCGCATTTGATTTGCATTGTTGCTGCTGCTGCCGCGGCTGCCGCTGCTGCTGTCGGTGTTGCTCTCGAGGCATTTCACGCTGCGCTGCATTTTCTTTTTGTCGTTGTCAGGCGGCGGCGCCGACGCCGACGCCGACTCCGACGCGGGCGCGCCCGAGACGGAGCCAACGAGCCATTGCCAGACGGAAAGACGAGCTGACAGGCGGAAAGATGAACGTTTCGGGCGAGGGGCTGGCCAGGGGGAGATCAAGGGAGCGAGCGGTGCGAGGGGCTGACAAAAGCCAAGTCAACTCAAGTCGTGTCACGGCAACAGCCAAGGCAGCGAGCGGTGGGCGGGTAGGCGCTGGGCGGGGTGCCTGCTTCTGGGGCGGTCGCGTTTTCCATTTCGTTGAAGTGGAAAATATTTTGTAAATATTTTCGTATGCGTGTGTATATATGTGCGTGTGTGTGTTTGTGTGTGTGTGTTTTTTCGCTTTTCTTCGCCTGTTTTCTTTGATTTTGTTTCGTTTTGTGCGGCTGCCTCCGCAGTTGTTATTTTTGTAAAGCTGCGAGTTTATTTTTTGTGTGGCAGCCCCCGCCAGCAGCCCCTCTCCCCTCGCCCCTCGACAGCCGCTTGTTGTGTTTTGTATTTTTACAAATATTTTGTGTAATCTTTAAAGCAGACAATGATGACAGCGACGACGATGGCGGCATTTTGTGTCACATCCTGAAAAGTGTTCTCTCATTTTGTTGCTACTGTTGCTGTTGTTGCTGTTGTTGCTGCTGCCAAAGTATTTAAGCACGTGCGCACAGTGGGGCCAAGACGGGCGTGTGTGCATGTGTGTGTGTGTGTGTGTGTGTGTGTGTGTGTGTTTGGCTGCGTTGATGTGGCCCTGGGGCGGCACAGGCCGCCACCGCCGCCGCCACTGCCGCCGGCCACATCCCTTTCACCAAACTAAGTATCTAAGTATCTGAGCTGCTGTGTATCTGTATCTGTATCTGTATCTTACGCTGAAATGGACTCATATTTCGCGACAGGGCTGTTAGTCAGCAATTCAGTTTGGCCCCGGGCCCCGAAGTCACTGAGCCTGTCATGACATTCACTGGCTCCGGGCGACTCTTTTGCGTTTTGTTTTAGCATTTCTGCTCATATTCTCTTCCTCTCCCTCTCTCTCATTCTCTGTTTTCACTGAATAAAGCGAGACAGTGTGGAAGACAAAAAGAAAAAATTGTATATAGAACAAAAGTTTTGCTCATGGCCTGTCGCTGTCACAGAAGTGTCAGGCGGCAAGTTGAATAGGACAGGGATAGAGACAGGGCGACAGCATCAGGGCAGGCAGCCGGCAGCAGGCAGGCAAGCATTCAGCCAGTCGACATGCGATGGGAAATGGAAATGAAATAGTCGGTTATGGGGCGATGGAGGAGGAAATCTCAACGGTTTGAATAAGTAAATAAGCATCTATATGGATCAGACAGTGGAGAGCACATGGCTGCAGTTGACGGTGACATTGTTAATAGGACGAAAGATGGGCGCAAATAACACTGAATAATCAAATACCCTGTAGAAAAAGCAAGTGTTCTTAGATAATAATTGAAGCTAATAGGTATTGATTGAAGAATATAAAGGAAATTACAGATATAGACATATATTATTGATTATAAAATAAAACAATTTATAGATAGACAATTGATAGGTAAATACATGAAGAAGTAAATAGGTTGATAAATTGATAGATCAACGGATAGGAAAACCTATATACGATAGATAGATGAACTACGAAATATATATATAAATAGATATATTGATTATAGATCAGATAATAAATAGATCCATAAATATGTGACAAGACCCGTCAAAAGAGTCTTGAATACACTTCAAACGAACTTAAACTTTGAGCTCCTGCCCTCAGTCTTCCACAAACTGTGATTCCCACACACACAGGCAGTCGTTGTCTAATTAGTCAATAAGACGTCATCGCAACGAGCTGCAATGACACACAGATTGTTCGATAGTAAATTAATTGCAGGTTGTTTACAATTAAATTAAATAATGTGACAATTACGTGTGGCTTTTATGACAACTCCTGGCGGCAGTCGCACTCTACGCCCCGATAATCGCAGCCACTAACTGACAATTAGGCAAAGACTCGTTTTTTAAATGTAGCTGGAGTGAGTCAAGCGAACGTGGGCCCTAAAGGCACTCGCCGTCACGTAGACAAGGTTAATTGCTCTATTTCGGGCCTGCGTTTGACCAATTTCATGGCCTGCACGCCTCAGGTAATCTATGCGCACCTGTGGCCCACACTGCTCGAGGCCTTGGCCGGCCGTGTCTTACGCAATTTTCTCTTGGAAAAACTTCAAACAATTGCAGAGCTCGGCATTGGTTCTTATGCAATTCCAACTTTCACCTCGTCTCCCGCTGCTTCGCTGCGCTCCGTGGGAAGTCGAATTGTTGTCTAAGGCAGGTTCCTCGCCGTGGCATCCTGCTTGGCTGTCATTCTCGCAATATTTTTTAGAAATAGAGCAAAATCTTGATTGAATATGAAAAATTTAACAATAAATAATAATATTAACATATTTGTAATAATACTATATACAAAGTCTAATTAATTAGAAGACACTTAGATATATTAATAAATTCTCTAAACAAAATTGACTATTTTAGCCATTATACAAATCATTTGATAAATAACATTTCGTATGACTTTCGCATAGTCAAAAAAAAAATAGAAATGGAAAAGAAAAGTGAAAAGTGAAAAGCGAAAGTGCACAATTCTAAGCGATATTTTTCTTTTCAGTTATTTCGCAAAAAGAAAAGAAATGAAAAAACATTGAAATTGTCACCTTCTGACCTTTTGCATAACTCAAACGGCTAACTGGCCTGCTCGGTAATTCCACAACGATTGCCGAGCTGCTCATTAATTTGTTTCGTCTGCCGTATTTCAACCATAAAATGCGTTATTTATGGTCAGTGCCTGCAGCTTAATGTACCACATCAGCTATAAGGCAGAAAGAAATTAACAACAACAAAACATATACAAAATTATGTTCACTTTCATTTGGGCAATAAAATGAAATTTAATTAACACTTAAAACTTGAACAGGCCAGTGAGAGAGAGAGGGAGAGAGAGGGTGGGGGAGAGGGAAGGGGAATAAAAACTTACTTGCAAATTGTTGACAACATTTTAAGTAGAGTCTCTGGTCAATGGTCAGGCGGTGGCTCGGTGGTGCGCACTTGGAACTGCACACGAAATTATAATTTTCACACGCAACCGCAACTGGGCAGTGGGAACTGGGAACTGGGCAACGGAGCGGCTGGAGCTGGGGCTGCTTGGAATGGTGTCTCTTGTAGCGACTGCTGTTTGCTTTGTGTGTTTCCTTTTTCTTTTTGTTGTGTTTTCGTCTTTTTGTCTGGCCCCAAACGCACTTAACAATTCAATTGTGGCAACGTATTACGAGAGCGGGCAGCTGGCGGGTACTTAAACGTGCTCTCTCATTATAAGACAACAACAACGACGACGACAACAGCAACAGCAGCAACAGCAAAGATGGAGAAACGGACGACAAGCGTTCGCATTTGCACTTAACAAACACTCGATAAAGCTGCAGCAGATCTTAGCAGAGTGCCTCCCCCTCCATCCTGTGCCTGCTGGCTGTGCGTGAGCTGCACCGTGCGTGCGTGAGTGCGTGCGTGCTGCGCCTGGCCCTGGAATCGAGGCTGCGACTGGGCTCCAACTGCGGCCATGCGCATGCGTGCGTTGCGTTTACGCATTGCTCGGCTTGTAATGAAGGCATTCCTCATTACAACACTGATGGAGGACAACAACAGAGCGCTGGTCATGTTGTTGCCAATCAATTTCCAATAGGCGAGCACTGCTCTCCTCCTCCCCCTCCTCCGCGTGCTGCCAATCAACGGCAACAGATGAAGTCCAGTGTGGACAGTACAGACAGCGCACAGGCACACCAGCATCCACTTGACTTGGCCGTTGCCTGCTTCCCTGGCGCGTTATCACAACGGGCAGCAGCCACAGCAGCAGCAGCAGCGAAAGATTGATCGATCGCTCGATGCGACGGGCCGTGCCATGTTTGCGATGGATGATTCGATATGATCGCAAATTTATGTATTGTGTACATTGTCAGCATTTTAGGCATAATTACGAGCAATGGCAACAATCGTCTTGTTTGACTGATCGATGGACTCGCATCTCTCTCTCTCTCACTCTCTCTCTCTCTCTTCCGTGTGCCGTCTCTCTCGCCAGCGATCATTAGCAATGCAGTTCACTTTTAATTGCACGCACTCACATATTATTGGCCAGCTTGGCTGGGCTTCGGAGTCATGTCAATTGTCCTGGGACTGGCTTTGACGCAGCTGAAGTCTGCCGGCGCAAATGTGTCAATTAGATTTATTATCAGTTCTTGTTCTTCGGGCTTCGACATATACTCATATTCCCAACTGGGTTGCAGTTGGACTCGGTGCAGGTGCCTTCGCACTGCACACTGCACACTGGGCTCATGTCCATTAGTGAATGCTAAATAGGGCCAATTAAATGTAAGAAATACGTCTCCAGCCCCTGCTGCATTTGGCCAAGTGCACAGAGCGCTAAGCCAAGGCAGCTTCAGCTCCGCCTCGCCCCTCCTTGGCTGTGCCCAATTTCCAATTCAAATGCAAAACTTTATTTATGAACCGGCAATCGTCAAGCGGCTGACATTTTTATTATCAGCGGGCAGCGCGCGCGCTCCCAGAACCCGAAACGTGGCCAGCTGTTGGCCACGTAAGCCCTTCGCCAAGGGCCAGCGCAGCAGACGCATCCCTCCCCGTCCCAATTGATAGCCGGACTAGCCAAGCGTCGCGGACGGCCGCGTTGACAAGCTCAATTTCCAATCGCAATAAAACGCAGCACTCGAAAAAGATAAATGTGAGAAAAATGCAGGCCTCGCTGGCTCGCTGGCTCGCAGTTCTCAGTGCGTCCCGCTTCCTGCCCCGGCCTGCCGCTTCCGTCTTGATCGCCGTTTGCCTCTTACGCTCATTCGCCTTTATGCAACACCGTCGCTAAATCGCGTGGGCTTATCCTCCAACAGACCAGGCCATGCCAAGCCGAGCAGCCGACGAATCGAGACCAGACCAGAGCAGACCAGGGAGAGAACCTGCCGTCGCGTCTGCGTTTTGGTCCGCTTCAAGTGCTGAAATTTATAGTGGTAATAAAATTTTATTTGCTCCTTTAGTTGATGGCACAATAAACTCTTCTGGCATTCGGCCTGAGCACGTGCTCCGACTTGCCAGTCTCTGTTTTTTATGCCCTCTTAACTACGCACAAGTTTTTTTTGTCTGTCCGCGCAAACGTTTTGAGCGATACTTCAAGGTCATTTGCTTAGCGTTTATTGATAGTTAAGATAAGTAAATGCGTGGGCCTAAAGACGTGTTAACCTACTCGGAAATTAGCGGGGGAAGTTGTCATATAACTTTATCCTTTTTAGCTGGAAAATATTTCCTGCTTAAGCCTTTTCTTGCTTTTCTCTCGAATATTTTGGTTAATTTATTCTTAATATTTATATAGAATACGATTTGTTATTTCGTGCCTTATACATATCTAGTTAATTTGCAATTATGCTTAGTTATGCAAATATAATTGGCCTAGCATAAACATTCCACAATTGAGTTAGCAGATGAGCCTCTTGATCAGCTGCCAAAACACATTCTCCGCATAGTGTTAACGTAGTAATCCGTAATCAGGGGGGATCTTAATGATGGCTCTGCTTTAGTTGGCCCAGCCAATTAGTTATTATTTAAATAAAATGCTAAGCAGCGACTTAAGCAGCTGGCGCAGCCGAGCAGAACGCTTTCAATTTGGCTTAATTGAGAGGCTTCGTGTACGCCCTCCCTCCCTCCCTCCTCCTTGGGCAACTCGCACTAACTACCTTTTGTATGCTGACCGTTACCTTGATTCGCGGCTCCTCTCACTGCCCGTCTCGCTCTGCCTCTCTGAAGATGCCGCCGAGAACAGCAGCGGCAGCAACGGTAAATAACAAAGGCGACGCCTTCGCATGGCCGCTATGCAAAACTATGAAGAAGAAGCAGGCGGCAGGCAGTAGGCAGCAGCGACGCCGACGCCGACGACGACGTCCACACCGACGCAATCGTAAATCAAAATGGCTGCAGCTGATGGCTGAAGAATGAAATCATTCATTTCCATTCCCTTCCATCATGAGACGGCGCATGCGTGTGAGTGAGTCGGCTTCGGCATCGTGTTGATGGCTGTGTCTGCACGTGCCTGTATGCGTGCCTGTGTGTGTGTGTGCGAGTGTGTGCGCTGATTAACTGCATTGCCGAGCTCTTGTTATTGTTGTTGTTGTCGCCTTTGATGGATTGGCCGCCATATGCGTTGCTCTGCCTCTGCTGCTGCTGCTGTTGTTGTTGTTGAGCAGGCCTCAAGTCAGCAGTGGAGGGGCCGCCGTTGTCGTTGACGACTTAAACAGGTAACGGTACTGCCCATATGCCATGCGCAATCCCGTTTCTTTGTGTGCGTGTGTTTGCGTGTGTGCGAAAGTGGGCTGGGCTTGAAACTATGGTTGCTGTCTTCGCTAATTGCATGAGTGTCTGCACAGTGGTTCAAGTCGTCTGATAACTGCTGAAAATTTTTAAAACTACAAACTTGCTTAAATATAGACAAGATAAAGGTATTTAAGTGACAGACGATTAATGCTTGATTAGAATATTTCTAGAGTGCTCAAATTTATGCAATTAGAGTTTTTATTAAAGTTATAGAATTTGATTGAGCAACAGGCATTATTTAACATTTAATTGTTTTAAAAACAATATAATTTCTTGTTTTTTTTTATTATTGTATATAATTAATGACAGAGTTTTTTTATTTATTTTAAAATATGAATTGTCTAAATGTTTCTTTTCTACTTTCCTTAAAAATTACACTCAGCCTACTGTGAGCTGTCACAGTTCGTTTGTTTGCTAAGAGGTGGCGCTACTTGTCAGTCAACTGAAAGCGACATCTGTCAATAAGCACTCAAGAGCTTCAATTTGACGCCGCAAGAGGGCACAACACACCTCGCCTAAAAGTATGCAGTAAAATTGTTGTTTTACTCTTTTCTGTTGCCTGTTGCAAAGGAGTTCAGACTCAAGCAAATGGAATTTTGAATGGATTTAATTGAATTTAATTCATGTTCCACTTGAATACTTGTTTAACTTAAATGATTGAGAATGAGAGTCGATTTGATTGTACTTTATGCAACTTGTAGATCAAAAAACAATTAAAGGTTTTGCTTCCTTTATTTTCTGCTGCAAATCTTTTATTGCAAATCAAATTTTAGCATTTGTTCGCTTGAATAAATCACATCAGACAACCATAAATCATAAAGTGAACACACACACACAACAGTAAGTGGCGTAGTACAGCAATAACAACAACAACAACAGAAGCAAGGTTCACACAAAACACACATCAGACATTATTATCATCTCGCTTGTGCTTGACTGAATTTCTTCGCCCCTTCAGCAGTCACGGCCAAGGCTGCTGTCTCGCTGGTGCCGTGCTTCCACCTCCCTCGCCTCCGCCTCGAGCGCCACATATCTGATAGCCACCTACATATCGCACACTCGTTTATGGGCATCTCTATAGGCAGGGCGAGCCACCAAACTGCGCATCCGTTAGCTATTGGGTGGGTGGCCGTGCTGGCCTTTGGGCCGGGCGCAGCTTCCTTCCGGCTGGCATTGTCCTTTCGCGCCGAGCATGTCCTCCCGCTCTCCATCAGCGGCCAATGTGTAATTGAAAGGCAAGCTTCGGCATTGGCTTTGGCTTTGGCGACGCCAGCGCCGCAAGAAATTATTTCGTTAACAAAGGCGAAATAACGGGGCATGGCAGAATGACAGAAGGAGCAGCAGCAGCAGCAGCAGCAGCGGCAGCGGCAGAGCACAATACAAATACAAGCGACGAGGAATGCCAAAACGAAAGACGAAAAGAGGAAACGGGAGATGAAAGAGGAGTAAAAATATTCAGGCAACGCTTGTCGCTGAAATATTTTAAAGTTTTACATTTTCTCTCCTTCGGCGCTTCGGCCATTTCGAAAAGTTGCAAAAGTTTCATTTCCGACAACAAGTTACCGTTAGTTAGTTTTTCGGCAAGGCTGTCACCACCGACCAACAGGGTGAGGGCGGGAGCGAGAGAGGCAGCTGCATGCATACATGCATGGCATGTAACGTGTGTCTCTGTCTGTCTGTCTGACATTGCCAGCCTCTGTGTGAGCGGCTGTGTGTGTGTGTGTTTGTCTGTCTCTGTCTCTGTCTGTCTGCATTGTTCGAGTTTTGATTTATGAGGTCAGAGACTCGTGATAATGAGCCAGGAAATTAAATCACTTTGACCGGAAGGATGTCAGGTCAAAGGGGGATAACACAATTGATTTCATATTCATAAATTCAACGAATGTTGTCAGCCTGTCAGCCGGCCAAACCCAATGAATGATATTTCAGTTAGGAATGCCAAAAAGAAGCCCCAAAAGCCCAACTAACTACGAGTGGGAGCGAGACGACCCGCTGAGTACCCTTAATAGTTTCATTAACTGATTATTATGATTACCTTAACTAGAGCTGAAATTGTGGCTGTGTGGAGCAAGCTGGGAGGACTGCTTCCATTGATTGTTTTACAACACTCAACTCAGGAATAGTGCTGTAAAGCGTAAATATCTCTTGGCCTTCGCCTAAGTGAGATTATATTATATTTTATTATATTTATAAATTCTGTATGGCGTTTAAAAGAGAGTAATTTGGGGATATTTTAAATGGGTTATTATACCCTGAGCCCATTGAAAATGGGAAATCAGGGTATAATGTTTTTGTTGGATGTATGTAACAGGCAGAAGGAGGCGTGGCAGACCCCATAAAGTATATATATTCTTGATCAGGACGACAAGAGAAATCGATTTGGCCCTGTCCGTCTGTCCGTCCGTCCGTCCGTCCGTCTGTCCGTCTGTCCGTCTGTCCGTCCGTCCGTCTGTCCGTATGTTTGAACGCGTCGATTTCAGCCCGTATAAGAGCTAGAGACTTGAAATTTTTTTTGTAGGTCCGTGTATAGCACGCGCAGATCGAGTTTGTTGTAAAAAATCGATAACTATCTCCAATTAATTGTTATCGATTAAAAACAAAATCGAAATTCAATTAAAAAATTCTATCTTGCCCATCTTTTAAGCTAGAGACGCCAAATTTGTTATATTTTGGATACCGGCCCCAAATTTCCCCCAATTGAAGTTCAGTCTCAAATATAGCCAAAATGCGAATGAGTTGGCACTTTTACTAAACTGACAAATATGCCCATAGAATATGTTGATCAAATGCCGAAAATTTCATTGAAATCCGTTAAATAGCAAAAAAGTTATTAAACAAAACGTTTGGCTACTTTGCAAAAACACGCGGCAGCAGCGCCAAGCGAACGCACTTGCACACACACATACAAACGCTCGCATTCTAGTCGATTCGAAGAATCGCAAATTACGTTTGAATTTTGTTAAATTATCAGCTGCTGCCTTAGTTTACATTTGCCACCACTTTCTAAGACAGTGGAGTGGCGTCGTTGGTAGAAGCGACGCACGCGAAACATGAGGACCTGGTTTCGAAACCAGGCGACGCATAGAATTTATTTAGTTTTTTAATTTTATAAAAATGAGGTGACGTTATTGGTAGAGACGATGCACGTTGCACAATTAACGTAGGTTCGAACCTCGAAAATTTCAGTTTTTTAATAAAAAAAAGTTTTTTGGTTTTAAAAGAGTAAACTTGAAATATAATTTATAATTTTACGCAAAATATAAGTGTATTGAAAAACACAGGTTCGACGGGGCTTAGGGTATCCCCTAGTCGGTTGCGCCCGACTAGAGTTTTCTTACTTGTTTTTCCTTTACTATGTGCTTACGTTTATGTTTATGAACATACATCTCTCGCTCTATCTGTCACCTCGCCATCTCTTTGTCTTCCTTCGGATTCATCTCTCTTTCTCTCCACATTTATATCTCTCTCCCTCACTCTTACTCCCTTGTGCCTCTGCTCCATCAGTTTTTGTCTCTCTTTGCTAAGAGTGCTTGATCTTTCTGATCTGAATTTCAAGAACTTTGCAAAGCGTAGCATAAACAATTTATCAGAAGTCTTACCCACATGTTGCATCAAGCTCAGAAGGCACATGTCTGACAGAGTTTCAAGCGGCACTTTGAATAGAAACTTTGAGCGATAAACAGCGAGAAATCAAACGACAAATGAACTAATCACTCCAATGCCTTTCTTTGTGTCATTGCAGAGTTTCAAAATCAAAATTGAAAATAACAACTAGAGGTTAAGGCTACTTAAGGATTTAGGCAACAGCAATTACAACACCAACGGATTTTCTACCAAATTAGGAGGAAGCGAGGAGCCAACACAGCAAACAGAGGACGCAAATCAATCTATACCTCACCCCTCACACCCACACACTCAAACACTAAGTTTAAGGCGCAACTGTATATTGTACTTAAGTGTTCAAAAAGGATATTTAGGTAAGTCTTGGAGCTGTTGGAAATCTTTTCACTTCCTGTTTGGCTAATGTCCTTGCAGTTTACTTTGTATATAGGAAAGTAGCTAAAAGCACACGGAGTCGAGTCACAGTCACTAGCAACTAAGTAAGCGCTATCCACATCTACAGCAACAGGCAGGAGCGAGGATCAACAAAAATGACGATGAGTACAAATAACTGCGAGAGCATGACGTCGTATTTCACAAACTCGTATATGGGGGCGGACATGCACCATGGCCACTATCCGGGCAACGGGGTCACCGATCTCGATGCACAGCAGATGCATCACTACAGCCAGAATCCAAATCAGCAGGGCAACATGCCCTACCCGCGCTTCCCGCCCTACGACCGCATGCCCTACTACAACGGCCAGGGCATGGACCAGCAGCAGCAGCAGCAGCACCAGGGCTACTCGCGCCCCGACAGCCCCTCGAGTCAGGTGGGCGGCGTGATGCCGCAGGCCCAAACCAACGGCCAGCTGGTCCAGCAGCAGCAGCAGCAACAGTCACAGCAGCAGCAGGCGCAATCACAGCAGCAGCAGCAGCAGCAGGCGCAGCAGGCGCCGCTGCAGCAGCAGCATCCTCAGGTGACGCAACAGGTGACACATCCGCAGCAGCAACAGCCCGTCGTCTACGCCAGCTGCAAGCTGCAGGCGGCCGTCGGCGGCTTGGGCATGGTCCAGGAGGGAGGCTCCCCGCCACTGGTCGACCAGATGGGCGGGCACCATATGAATGCGCAGATGACGCTGCCCCATCACATGGGTCATCCGCAGGCGCAGGTAAGTTGGCTCGAACCTTTCAGGCGTAGTGGGTAGCTGGTATTGGGTGCCCCCCTCCATAATCTTAGCTGTAAGCTCGACGCCTCGCTCGTAACATTCTAAACGCTTCCTTCCGTCTCTTCCGCCTCCGCTCTTTACAGCTGGGCTACACGGATGTGGGCGTGCCCGACGTGACAGAGGTAAGCGCCCAGCAACTGACTTTATGCTTTTACTCACTTTACACTTCTTCTTGGTGCTGGTTGCCTTGCCCACGCTCGATCAATACACTAATCTAGATGCATTCGCAGGTGCATCAGAACCACCACAACATGGCCATGTACGGGCAGCAGCAGACAGGTGTGCCGCCGGTGGTGGCGCCGCCGCAGGCGATGATGCACCCGGTCGCCGGGCAGGGGCCGCCGCAGATGCACCAAGGACACCCCGGACAGCACACGCCGCCATCCCAAAATCCGAGTTCGCAGTCCTCAGGGATGCCGTCTCCACTGTATCCCTGGATGCGAAGTCAGTTTGGTAAGTGTCAAGGAAAGTGATCGACAATTCCACGAAACGTATTAAGTGGAATTTTTCTTCTTCTTATAGTAGTGGGTTGCTGTAGTTAGTTACTTGAACGTAGTTTAACTAGTGTTAGTCGTAGTTGCATACAAACCAAACGAAAAACCAATCGAAAGAAACAACAACACTTACAACAACTCTTTGATTAATACCGAATACAAAGTTACTTTTTATTTCAACTGGACCTGAGAACAATTACAGCCCATTGTCTCCACAAAGGATTTTCACATTTAAATTACAATGACACTGGCTGAAAATGGAGGCCGTAGATAGAGAGAATTAAGAGTTGCCACAACGATCTTTTCGTTAAGTCTTGCTCGCACGCACTGCTTGTTGTCCCTGGTTTTGGAACTGCTTTAGCAAGCAGGCGAACTGCTTTGCAGTTGATAAGCTGCACTGCTTCTTGAGTCTCTGAATATTTGAAATAAAGCTGTGAAATGGATAACAATATATTTAGACATGATTGCTATATTGAGCTGAAAAAAGGAAAAATTATAAAGATTTTAGAAATATCTTGGACAAATTGCGCTTTGGCTTATATATAAAATTTATTTGTTAAGACATTTTCCAGTGCTTTTATAGAAAAAGTGGCTTGATTCTATATTTGAGCAGACTTAAGATGATAAATGTTATTTGACATTTTCCTCTTCTTTACTCTGCTGCAATTCGAAAGTTAAATTGTATTTATTACTCTTAAAGTAAGGATTGTTTATACTTTTTATTTCAACAATACAAGTTAAATTGTATTTATTACTCTTAAAGTAAGAATTGTTTATAATTTATAAAAATTAAAATGCATAATAATTTTTCATGCAATTCTGTTGCATTTTAGACATTCCATTTGCAATATTTATATTTATATGAAAATAAAATGCAATTCTGTTGCTCCTCAGATATTTCCATTTCGAATATTTGTATTCAGACAACAATTGTAGCCCAAAACGTTGCCGACCTTGACACGTCCGAGTAATTTCACTTTATTGCCTTGGCCAATCGCTCGCATTAGTCGTAATCCATCTGCAATGAACGCAAATACACCGTGCCCCTACCTGACATTTAGCAAAATTTGCAAATTTCCGACGTCGAAATCGATGAATGCACTGGCAAAAAAAAAATAAAGGCTGCGACAAATGTCACGCAGTGTGAAGGAGGTCGAAAGAGGTACAAGCATGGGTCAGACTCTGACTCCAGTCGTCACAGAAGGCGGTCTCTTAAATAATGCAAATTGACAATAGTTTTGAAAGCGAAAGCGAAAAGGTTGCAAAATCGGAGCGTAACTAATCCGTAGACAATTTCCGTAAAAGGCTCTAGACTCGGACATGGACACAGAGCAGGCAACGGGCAGTAGGCAGCAGGCGGCTGGACGAAGGATGCGTGCGAGTTGCATAAACACAGCTCTAGCCAGCTGTATTTGACAAACCAAAATGTAGAGGTTCCCTTTTCCTTTTCAGCCGAGTGAAAGTGAAGAGAAAAAGAAAGAGAGAGAGAGAGAGTAGAAGAGAGAGAGCGAGAGTGGGTGTGCTTAAGTGTTGGTCTGCTGAAAGCACTTCCTTTTCCTCTAATACAGCCTTGTCGTTGGTCATTACTAAATCGCCGCCGAATTGTTTGTCCACATCGAGGCTCAGGCTCTGGCCCGGCTCGGGCTCAGCGTTTTTTCTCGCTCTTCTTTTATTTCGCTGCCTTGGCCAGATTGAGATGTAAAGCAGAATTGATGAGCGCCATTAGTTACACGTTATGTGCAATGGATGCCATCAATTTATTAATCTCCAGAACACGCTGCGGCTCCATGCCCCATGCTCCACGCTCCACGCTCCATGCTGCCCCATGAATGGGTCCGACCTGGACCTGGCCATAGCCAAACACTTCGTCGTCTTAATCCAGCCGCTGCTCCTTCACCTCCTGCCCCACCCCCTTCTCCGTCTCCATCTCCCCCAGTGGCGTGCAAAAAATACGAGAAATAAGAAAAAATTGTGCGCCTACAAAAAAGGCAACCAGCCCGCTGCGGTGACATGAATTTTTCTGCTTCTTTCTATATTTTTTTCTTTTTATATTAAAAAATGAAACAGAGACAACGCCAGGCAGCGACTCGAACCTGAGACCCAACAAAAAGTGTCTCCCGCGGAGGGTGCGGCCCATGGTCCAACTTAGACCTGAACGCCAAGTCGAACTTAGAGCCGAAGCCGCAGTCGGAGTTGCAGTCGCAGCACTCTGGCTGTGGCACAACATGATCTCGAGCTTAAGTTACGATGATTAAATGCATACGAGTTTCTTTTTGCATTCAACTTCTTCTTCTTTTTGTGCAGCCGATAAAAATAGTCGAGACAGTGGGTAAAAAATATAAAATTACTTAATTCGAACTCGGCTATTGACAGCTTTTCTGATATCAATTGAGCAGCGCAGATGAAAAGTTTTCTATTTTAGAATTGTAGTTTGAATATTTGAAATTCACTTTTGCCCTTACATCGCTGTTAGATGTTATATAGCTATATATAGCTAGCTAGGTCTAAGCTAATGTACACTCTAGGCCACTCCACTGTAGCTGCGTTGCAACTACTTAACGCCTCGTCATATTTCACGCGGGCATTAGGCAAATAACTAAAGAGCGCCGATCGTGACTGGCGTCCTAGAAGCGCTCGCCATTCGCAGCCGAGCGCTCCGATTCTCGCGGTCTCCGGTGGGGCGAGTGCATTGTCGCCGCAACAAAGCGCGATTTCAATTAAGTTGTAACTCATGAACACAAAAAGGAGCAGGCAGCCAGAAAGGGCGCAGTCAGCAGTCAGCAGCAGCCCCAATCCCTGCCCCAGACGGAGTCCAAGTTCAAGTCCAAGTGCAGCTCTCCCGCTCTCTCTGTGAACGTTGCATTTAGCGGCTCGCCTCGTGGTAGCTGCGTTAATGTTGTTTTGATGCTGTATCGGAGAGTTGGCAAAAGTTTTAAGTTGGTTTTTGATAATTTGCTCATAAGCAGCAAAAACTTGCGGCCTCTGCCCGCCATTCGCCCCATCTACTGTTTTTTGCCTTTGCTTCCTTTGCCTTTGCCTTTGTCGCTCCACGTTGGGTCATAAATTTAAGCGACAGTCAACAAATATTTGCAACAAGTGGCTTTTGGTTCAGGTCTAGCCAAACGGCAGAGCCAGTTATATCCTTTATAAATATACGTATGTATGTAAATCTATATATACATATATACCTTGTTGTTGAAAGTGTGTGAATATCGAGTGATTCAGGCTTTTGTGATTTAAAATTGCAATAGAGGAAAGGGGTTGAGTGAAAGAAATGCAATAAATGGCTTCTTAAGATTGAAACTCTATGATTCTTATCTCTGTATTACCAATTTATGTGAGACCCTGAATTTTATAATATGTCTCAGATAGTCAGATAATAGATTAGTTAGATACTTAAATAAGCTAGTCAGCTAGAAATTCTAATGAAATTTAATTCAAACTATTTCTCAGTCTATAATTGAATTGCGATGCTTACAGATGCTTATTTTATAGCTAAAAATCAATTTGGATTTGCAGCTCTGCAATTTTCTTAGTTAACATATTAATATGGAAATTAATTACCAAAGTATTAAATAATTCTGCAGCTTGACCCAAATCTATTCGATGAGCTATTTTACTATTTTCATATATTCATTGGCAGTCATCAAATATAGATTATATATAGCACGGTCTCTGGTTGCATGGGGTCTCTGCTCTGTCCCTCTAGTTATTGTGGATACTTTTAATCCAATTGGCGAACGAAGAGTTTCTATGGCTCATCTATATTCCGGCTCGTCGGAGGCGTTCGGGTGGCAAACAACTTTTCAATTCTTTCGAGTATGAAAAGTGCACTTCATTGTGCGCATTATGTGCGACAGCTCCCAATCTCACATTATAGCCCGGCCACAGCCCGGCCCCAGCCACAGTTTTGGTTCCATGTCAGTGTCAGAGGGCGCAGCACAATGAAAAGAACTTCTCGCCAAAAAGTTGCACATTGGATGTCATCCCGTCTTAGCCCCGCGCTGTCCCCTTCGTCCGCGTTGTCGGTGTAGTCGGTTGCAAAAGTTTTTTACGGCTCCATGACTGCTACGTAAAACGTTGATCCCCGGCCATCATCCGCTGGCAGGGCACGGGCCCCGCTCCGCCCGCCGCCTCGACAGCCAGCACTTGGCGCTGGCTTTGCAAACTTTTGCCGCGCTCCTTCGCAGCGACTTTGTTGTCTGTTCTCGCTGCACTTAATGTGCCCGAGTCGAGTCGAGTCCTGGCCGGAGCTGGAGCAGGAGCAGGAGCTGTAGCAGGAGGTGGAGGTGGAGTTTTGCTAAGTTGAGGATTTGCGCGCAAACTACTTTTCGATGGCAGCGCGAGACATTTGAGACAACAACTACTTAGGCAGGCGATTGCCCTGGCTTATGGCGCTGTCCACTGGCTGTGCGGCGTGTAGCCAGTGGCATTGTGTTGACGCATTTGCTGCCAATCCTCGAGTAGCTGCCACCTTCCGGCGCGCGATTGAGACGTGCGGATCAAAAGATAATTTGCCAAATGCGTGAAGATTTTTTTAAAAATATAAACCATAGCCGCAGCCGCATGGCGGCTGCCCGCACCACCAGCTCAACCACTGGCAGCTGACACGGCCTGTCAAAATGTAAGCGACAACGACAACTGAGCCAAGAGGAAAAGCAAAAACAAAAACAACAAAAAAATGACACAGGAACTTTTGGGATTTCCATGTGCGGCAAAAAAGTTTAATAAAGCGCAGCAAATGCGAAAAGGAAATTTCGCTTTTATTCCCAGTTCCCCGTGCCCCGGTCTCTCCTTGGTCAGCATAGAGGAGTAGTACAAAAATAATGGCAACAGCTCGCCAAAGGTCCTCGGGGTATTGCCCCGAGGCGTCCGCAACAACTACAACTACAACAACAACAGCAACAGCAGCAGCGACTGCCTCGATTGTGGGTGTTGTTGCTTTTGTTCGCATTCATTCATTTCGCTCAATCGCAGCGCTGTTTTCGGATTCCGCTTCTCGTCTTCTCGTCTTTTTGTATTTTTTTATTTTGGGATTTGGCCAACCTTTTGACAAATTACGAATATTATTCATGCAGCAATGAAGTGAGGTAGCTCTCTCGTGGTCTGGCCAACAACTTGCCCAGCAAACAGAGCCAGCATCAGAGCCCCAGCCGTATTCCGTTTTCCGTATTCCGTATTCCTCTATCCATAAGGTATTCAAACCAGCCAGAACGCACAGAACCCCTAATTTAGAAATGTGAATCACTCCACTTCGAAATAGTTGAGGCAAATGTTGAATAGGAATACATATGCATATATTGATACATTATAATTATAATAATAATACTATCTTTGCTCAACTCTTTATTCTAGAGTGGGAATTATATTCAGAAACATATGAAAAATGTATAATATTTTGACGTTAATTTCATATACAAAAATATATTAGAAATTGTATAATTATTAATTATTATTAGGTAATAAATTGGCAGGCAGTAATGAAATTTCATAGTTAGAAATATGAACTAATTTTGCATTCTTTGTTAATTGGCAAAATAATGAAAAATAAAAGCAGTAAAAAGAAAATAATTGAGATAAAAAAATTCAAATAATTGAGCCTAGTAAAAACCTATATTTGTGGTATCTAATTTTATAACAATATTTCTAGAGGTATTCAATTTTATATATTTATATATATATAAACATATACATATACATATAAATATATACATATAGATTCACACATTGCACAACTCGACTTTAGATTTCATATAGATACCAACTCAGCTGATGCTTTAGCCCATCTTCAAGTCCTTATTCAATCTGAGAGCTGTTAGTTGATCCGCGTCGCCGTCGTCATCAATGTCAAGCCACATGTTTCATGGTTCCGCTGGCTTCAATGGCCGACACTCGCGCCTGCCATGATGGAACAGGCGCTCAGCTGCTTGACCGACAGCCAGCGCGGGAGTAAGCGAGACGGAAGGCTGGCAGGCGAGCAGCGAAGTAGAGCGAGGAAGAGAGCGCATCGGCTCTCGGTCTGCCTAGGGATATATGAGTGCTCGTCGCTCGTTGCTCGCCTGTCTGCCTGACTGCCCGACTGCCTCCCCCGTTTCCCCTGAGCTGGTGCTCGCTGCCGTCTCGCATAGCATGTTTTAGTCAGCTGTCAAATGTTTTGACATGGGTAGCCATGGCCAGCCATGCAGCCCGAATCCGAATCCGAATTCGAATACTCGAATTCAAAATGGGGAACATAGAAAAAAGAACACTGCGCCAAGCCATATTCATAACTAACATGGGAATGATTAGCTGAAAAATACCCTGTAGAGCTCCTAAAGAGAAAGTAAATTTATTAAGAGTCTTAATATGAAGCGTATAAAGATATAGGAAGTGGCAAATATTGGTGTAGGGATAGTAGATCTTTACTAACTTAACAGCTTAGCATATCGAACTAGAAATGAGTTAGTCAAAAATAAGCAAAAACTAATGTCAGAATACCCTGTACTACGATTTTAATATACATAGCTGAATCTCAAATCAGCTTAGTCGGAAATTGTATTAGTCCACATGAAATAAGATTAGCTCATTTTCATAGAACTAAAACATTTATTGAATTCTTATGACAATATTCTGTATTACAATCCTAATTGAAATCGAATATAAGCATTTTCTCTAATCGTAAACCCAAATTAAGAGAGTCTGTTACAAACAAACACTAATCTCAATATACCCTACGCATGGAGGGTAGTTTAGTTTCTATAAAAAATGAGTTAAGCCACATAGTTTATCTGTTTTGCCTTTGTTTAAGCGATAACTAAATAAAGTTTGAGGCCTTCGCCCCAGCTCCTTTTCGGTGCTTCATGCATACGTCTCTAATGAATGCATTCATAAGGCAGACTCCTTGTCCAACCCATTTTTTTCTTCTTTTGCGGTCCTTTATGCTCTCGTTGTATGTGTTCCTTTTTTCGTTTCTGTCAACTTTTGTCGATTTTTAACCCTCTTAAGTGCTTAACAAGTCCCAAATTAAAAAGTCGCAGCGTCTCCCGAGATTATGGCCAGCAAAAGGGAAAATTAAATTAAAAATGTTTATATAATAAATGCTCTGCTGGTCAATGGTAATTTTTAATTGTTGACGTTTACCTCTGCTACCTCCGCGCTCTTTGACTTTAATTAAAAATAAAGAAACTGTAGCATGCAAATAAATTTCCAAATACCAGAAAAAAATCTGGCTGTCTGTCGAGTCATCGAATCGCGCGTTCGGCAACTTCTGCTCGGACTAAGCTCAGAAAAAAAGGAAGGTTTTCCGTGGCCAAGGGCGAATGCTTCGCTGAAAGTTTTTCCGCAGCTGGAAAATGTCAGAATGCAGAGGAACGTAGTGAAAAAGTTTTGCCATGCAGATATGGGCCTCCACGCTGAGGTTGCGCTAATTGGCAACTGTGTCAGCGAGCGTTGCTCCCCGCCGCCAGGGGGCGCTGCTTATACAGTGCAAGCTCATCGCCTGACTCGGCGAATTCGGCTGGGCTGCTGATGGTGACATCACAAGCAGCGACTACTCGCATGCCACACACGAGCATTCTTGGCTCTCGGCGCAGAATTTATCAACTCGCGGGCACAAACAATAATAATTTGCCAGCATTTGTTGTAGCGGCTCGCGCGTTTGTCCGTAATTTCCGCAATTAAAAAAACATTTACTCGCATTTGATGTGTGCTTTTGGCTTTTTTATGCATTTTATTCCTCAGTTTTGTTTTTGCTTTCCACCTTTTTGCCAAGTGCATTCGCATTTTTCAGCAGCTGCCGCCGCATGACATGCAAGTTTGACAAGCGCTCAAGCGAACGACCACCGACGACGACGGCGACAGCTCTGAAGGCTCAGCCGTTCAGCTAGAGGTTGCAGCTTATGCAAATTATGAACTTAATTGTTTTCTTAGCTCTTGCCTCTCTGCCAATAGGCATGTGCAATAAATTAGCTGTTTAGTGGATCGCTTGACTGCTGATCAATGAGTGATTTGTATAACAGCAGATGAGAAGGGAATAGGAATTGTATAGAACAGGAAAGGAAAATGAGGTGCAAAAGGAATATAGAAATTTTACATCTACTTCTCCATATGGCAAAGTGCATGCAAATCAATTTAAAGCTATTATAAAACTTTCTATGGATCCATTTAAGGTTCTATATATAGTACAGTTCATTAAGAACTATCTTCTATTATACTTGATCTTGATCAGAATTAATAATTGTTTCGATATTTGTTTTAACGGAATCACTTCTCGCAGCTTTAAAGCTATTATTATACAGATATCTGGAGACCCATTTGCCTATTGTAGTAAGCACACAAAAATGAATGAATTAAATAAATAAAATATATTTATTATACTCTCTCTTCTCATTTATATATTCGAAAAAGCTTTCGAATAAACAATTTGCACCCCTTTCTACACTAAGCGAGTTCTAAATTTTATATTTTTTACATTTTTGTATTTTTATTTTTTATTTTTAGATAATAATAATTAGTTTGCGACTGCAACGAATTTCATAAAATGTTGTAGTAATTACTTTAATGATTTCCTTTAAACGTTGCGCTGTGCAATCGCTCACACACACACGCACACACACACACCCAATAATAGTAATGTAATTGTGTGCGCATGATGGAGTTGGTGAGAGAGAGAGAGAGGGGAGGGGGAGAAAAAATGGAATAAAATCCATTATGGAGCAAGAAGTAAAATGGTTAAAATGGTGGCCTAATCGCAATTTAATTACAATACGCTTTCATATCAAAAAGCATTAATGCCAGCCAAACAGGCAGTCGAGTGAGTAGCTGACCGGTAGTCGGCCGAGCCGCCGCCTGGCCAGTAGTTGGGCGTGCGGGGAGGGCGTGGCACGTGAGTTGCGCCACATTCGGCGCCCCGGCCACAGCTCAGCTGAGTGCGTATCGCTACTCCTGTTCATATTAATTGTTTCACCTTAATTATATTTCTCGTAGTTGATACGCAGAGCCCGCCCCTGCGACGCACAAAGTGCCCCATTGCCCCAGTCCCAGTCACAGCCACAGCCCCATCTAGCGCTGGCTCAAAGCGCCATTAATGCGTTTATAATAATTTTTCAGTACTCAATTTTGAGCGCATTGTAAACTGGGCGCCGCACACTATCAAACAGCAAAAAAACCCGAATATATATATATTTATATATACATATGTATGTATACGTGTGTTTCATATATATATATTTTGTTTTCTTGGCTTTTGAGTGATGGCCGCATGAAATGTGCAAAGGCATCATTAAAAACTAATTTCAAGCAGGCAAGAGGTGAGCGCGCCCGCTCTTAAATTGCCAGTGAGCAAACGATATGTAGCCCCGCTTCCCCCGCCTCAGTCTACCCGTTCCCAGTCGTCATCGACTTGAAGCCATGAAGGTGTTTTTATCAATTAAAATAATCATTTATTTGCGTTGCATGAGCCGGCCAAGCCATCGCTCCTGCCAAGGGGTCCGGGCCGCGCGCTGCTAATTAGCTCAAGCTTCAGCTGTGGGGAAACTGTAATGCCAATGAGCATGTCACATCGGGAAAATAGTGGCGCACTCATAGCATCATTCAAATATATATTGTGAGGGTGACAATAGAATATCCCTTTCAGCAGCTCGGAAATCTAGGCCTGCACTTAAAGCCGCTTCTCTGCTTGGCTAAACTCCTTCTAAGGCTCTTAATCCTCGTCTAATGCATAGCTGAATTCGAGCCAAGTCGTCAGCTCAAGCGGCGTCCGGTCAAGAGAAGGGTAACAAGAGAAAAAACACGCACGCTTTTTACCACAAATCTCTCAGGTTTTTTCCTCGCTTTTTTTTTGCCGCTCGTCTAACTGATGATGATTAAATGCGAACGCCTTGGGTTATAGACATGGCATCAGTTGTGTCATTTAAAAGAAGGTAGCAGCCTCCGCCCCCCTCTCTCCCAGCAGCTCGGACTGCCTGCGGCCGCCATGGATCTGCCCCCCTCTTGGGCTATGAATCGGATTCGCGCGCATTAATGGCCGCCGCACAAAAAGAGCTTATGATGTAATGACCCCCTAGCCAGCGAGCTGGAGAGGGAGAGTGGGGGGAGCGAGAGAGTGGGGCAAGAAAACGCATTGAGCAAGACAAATGCTGAAGATGTTATTAAAAAATAGTTAAGCAAGTTGAAACGGTCGAGCCGAGCCGAGCCGAGCCGCGTCGAGTCGAGTCGAGCAGAGTCGAGACGCCCCCGTTAGAGGTCTCGAGTGTTCTCCAGGTGATTTTCCACATCCCAGCCATTTCCCTTTCCGCTGACCAGATCGAGGGTGTAGCCAAGCGCCACCCAAAGCTCTCACGCTAGCTGACCATTTGCCCAAGGCTGGGGGCTGGGGGCTGGGGCCATTGACAATTATATTAGTTTGTACTATTTTGACATATTTTTACGCTTTGCTTTCGTTTTTCTGTTTGAGCTGCGTTTTTTTGTCATTACGAAAATTATAATTATAGTAAGTGTCATTAGGCGCTGAGCTGGTTTTTGGGGCGCAGTAATTATTCCAAATTGTTTTACAGTTACTCGACTACCGGCGACTCTTTTGCCGTGGCTCCGCCGCAGACCCGTGAAGCCCGCAGACCCTTTTGTAATTAGTCAGACTGCTCCCCCACTACCCAACAGCCCAACGGTCCAACTGCAACTGCCCCCTGTCCGTTTGTCCATGAAATCTCTCTCTTTCTCAGCCTTAATCCCAACGAGCCGGCGAACCCCTTCGCCGTCCCCTATCGGCGCTGGTTGGGTTTCTTTTTGACAAGTACAAATATCTGAATTCGGTAAGGTCGTCTTTTAATCAGGCTCGCTCTACGCTGCGTGCGTCTCGGCTCATGTGGTTTCCAGGCTTGGGATTGGGCTTGGGTCTAGAACAAAGCCCGCAGCTACAGCTACAGATACAGATACCTTCACAGATACCTCCACTGATACACACATGTTGATTGTGCCTGCGTTTCAGATCACTCTTTGAAGTTGTAATTCGTGTTGTTGTTGTTATTGGTGTTGTTGTATGCATTTTGTAGTTGTTGTTGTTGTTGCTGTTGTTGGCATTTGTAGCACTGTGCATTGTGCGTTGATTTTAATTGTGAACTTTTTGTCTTTCTCGCAACCAACAGAGCGCAAACGCGGCCGCCAGACCTACACACGCTACCAGACGCTGGAGCTGGAGAAGGAGTTCCATTTCAACCGCTACTTGACACGCCGGCGACGCATCGAAATCGCGCACGCTCTCTGCCTGACCGAGCGCCAGATCAAGATCTGGTTCCAGAACCGACGCATGAAGTGGAAGAAGGAGAACAAGACGAAGGGCGAGCCCGGCTCCGGCGGCGAGGGCGACGAGATAACGCCACCCAACAGTCCCCAGTAGATGCCGGACCTAGAGCGGGAACTATGGGATATACGTTCATGGTGGAGTAGTCCAAGTCCAAGTCCAAGTCCAAGGCCCAGGCCAAGTCCAGGTTGAAGGAGGAGCAGCGAAGCCAGCGCAAAACTAAATGAAATTTCAAGTTAAATACAATTTACAATTTATGAATTCGTTTTGAACTACCCAAGAGAGGACTAGAGTGCAGCGGAAGGGGTGCACGAACAACACTGAACACCACACAACAACACTAAACTACAAAACACTACAACTTAGTTAATTGTTATTATTTTCTTTTTATTATTTAATTTTTACAAAATGCAAATGGAGAAAGCGTAATAAGTTAAATAAAATACAATTAAAGCGTAAACTCAACAAAACCAACTCATGTGACCTCAGAATTAAATAAGCTATATATATACGAATATGTATATGGTGTATATGTACATGCATATGTATATAACTGAATATATTATGCATAACACTATTACGATACGATATAATATGATAATGACAACTAAACCTTATATATGAAGCATATATACGAGCGAATACTATATACACACACAATAACTTTAGATCTACGCGTCCTAAGTGTAAAGCTACTTTAATACATAATATATATGATAATTTATATAGTGTAATACTGTATACCACACCTAAACCTATATACATACGTACTATAACATTAACTAAATTCAATGTTTGTAGAAACTTTTAGCGCAAAATAAACTCACAACAGCAACAGCAACAGCAATTACCGAACTGCAGCGATGTGTTTCATGGACAAAGCGAGAGCGAAAGTGAAAGTGAAAGTGAGAGAGCGGCATCTAATCCCGATCCTTAGCCTAGCAGGATTAGACAAAAGAGATACCAAAACCACGGAGCAATTTGCTAATACAAATACAAAATAAGCCAAAAGCAAATCGATCAAAATTGGCAAACGAATTGAAACTCGAGAAACTCGTTTCGGCCAGCCGAATCGAAGGATCTTTCACTGCAGCTCCCTTTGGATCAGCATTCAGAGTTTGTTGAAATATCGTCTCGTTGTTTTCCCTATATACACTTATAATTTCTTGTGCAATTCCCCTTTTTTAATCAAGTTTAATTTCGCTTTAGAAATGTTTGTAAACAAGTTTCTTAAATTACGAAAATTGCAAGCACTTGAATTAGTTCGTAAAGGATATAAAGTATACCGACAAAAACCAATTGGCAACATTATAAAGAAAAACAAAACTTAAAAAAAAACAAAAATTATATATTGTTAAAGAAATGTACACGATGTTTTCAAAAATACCTAAGTGTAAACGAAGCGAATGAAAAAATCCATGTAAAGTAGAGAAATATAATACGAAAACAAAACACACAAAAAACTAACAAAAATAATAAAAATTAATAAATATATATATATGCATATATTGAGAGTGCATCTCTGAATGCAGGTGGCGTTGGGGCCGCCCCTCTATTATACCTATAACAACTCTATATATATATGTATTGAATGTATGTACGTAACTCAACTCAATTTCTGCGTTCTGAAGCGAGAAATGTAGAAATCCATATACCAAAGTTATAAAGAAAATGTAAAAGTAAAGATAACGAAAAGAAAACGCAAAAGAGCATCATTATATGTTTATATGTAGATATATATACATGTATTTAAGCGCACTATTATGCGCGTTGTAGAGGATGTTTCGTTCTGTAAATCCCCCTCTCCCATCCCAGCTGTAGCCAGGCAATAGCAAAAGATACGTAAGATCCCAAATACTACCCGATAGAGACAACATTTGTGATTCCAATAGAAAGTCGAGAGCAAGAGAAATGTCAGGCAGACCAACGGCCGAGTGTGCTATTCACAAGGATTGCATCCGCAGATTGGCGAACAATTTCAACTCAATCCAGATACGTAACTTTCGGCCTCATTCTGTAAGAAACTAAGCGATTAAGTTTCACAAAAATAAAAATAAAAAATAATAAACAAAAAACAAAATAAAAATAACAAAATTTATTGTAGAAATTCACATGAAAACAAAAACGAAATGCACATGCGATCTGCGTACACGAAAAGGTTATAAATATATATTTATATATGTGTATGTTTGTACTTAGAAGAGAGAAACCCACACTCGCACACACACACACACACTTACATTTCACAGCGAAATTTGAATGTGGCAGAAAAGCTAAATAATTTGTTGTAAATAAACCTTAAACTTAGTGTAAACAAGAAGAGGAAGAAGAAGAGGAGAAGAAAGAGAAGAATTGCAGAATGCAAAATCTAAAAAGAAACAAAAACAAACAGCAGAAAATGCATAAAAATTATAATTAAATTACAAATGAGATTTTGTTTTTATTTGTAATATTTATAATAAAATATAGTATTTAAAAATTTAACAAACGCCTTTTACTCTGGGTTAACTCGGCACACATATAGCAGAATGAATCGTCGGATTTGGACATCCATGAACCGGGTACGTATTTAGTAATTTCTTGAAAAAGCAATTCTTTAACTCGTCTCTGCTTTTCAGCCATTCATCTCCAGCTCGGATTCAGTGTCAGAGGTAAGCAAATGCTGTGGCTTGTCGGATTCGTGTGAATAACATGTTTGACTCTTTGCAGAGACCACAAAACGCGCCATTTGGAAAACGATCTTATTAATCTGACATCATAATAACCCATTAATCAAATGGCATTAACAAAGCACTGACCAATGGCCACCTGAAACTGAGGCCAGGCCCAGACACGACTCGCAGATCAACATTCGCCGCGATTGCGATTCCGATTCCGATTCATGCGATTGCAACTGCGACTGCACATGACACCAATACCAGGCGAAGGAGGAGATTGAGGAGCAGCAGGAATGGGGAGTTGGAGGCGTACTCGATCTCTGGCAGCAGCTTAAACAAATTGAATTCGCATTGTTCACATAATCGCTGGCCATTTGTAAGCGGGGCACAGAATGTGCTCACGTTTATGTCACAAAATCAAATTAATAATTTGTGCCGTATTTTTCTCTGAATTGAGACGCAGCCAGCAGAAATATTCTCAGCAATCCGAGCGTCTGGCACTTGCAGCAGGCGCGCGAGAAAAAGGCCTCGAATATACAAATCGTTTTTCCGCAAATGCTCGAAAATGTCAACATTTGATAGCACCACTTGCACCACTTGCCCCCGATGGCTGTCGTTGGCTGTTGGCTGTTGGCTGTTGGCCGCGCCTGAATGGCTGCTTGAAGTGCATCTCGCATGTGTCCCAAAACGATGGCGCTGCACGCACTCCGACGTATCTAGAGATCCACTCGAAATAGTTCTTGAACAGCTGCCAACCAAAGTTCGACAGGCAATGCGGATGCCAGAGTGAGTCCCTTTGCGTGCGTCTCTGGGTGGAGCGGGTGCAAGATTTTCTGCAACAGTGAATCAAGTTTGAGTTCTTGTTTGCTGTTTGCTTTTCGGTCTGTTGAAATTAATTAAAAACGTTCTTGTTTGCCCAAATGAAGCACCTCAAATATAATTTTAATTGAATTCGTTACCTAGGCGAATGCCAAATTATTATCTGTTGGGTGTGATGTTCAGCTTTCATGCTATTTTACTCAGATAGATATACTCTCTATATATAAATATCTGAGTGTGCGTACATATAGATAGCGAAAAAATACATATATTATATCTGCATTTATTAATTGAGTGCAAATTGCCCAAAATATGAATGTGACGCGATCCAATCTTAAGTGAAATCATTTACGAAATTATAGCATTACACTGAACGAGGGAAATTACATGAAAAAGCAAGGAAATAAATATTGTAAAGGCTTTAAGCTTTTGTAGCTAGATGAAGCTTTGAGAATCTATTTCTTATCCTAATTTCTTATTCGTTACTCATCAATTTATTCTTTTATTTGTTATTTGAATTCATGTTCGTGCTGATCAAATATTATAAGTAAATTATTTAAGATCTGTTAGTGCACAAATTGAAATAAAAAGGGATATATCTTCAGCATCTATATTTGAAATGTAAATTATAAATTTATTTTTTTATTTCTTTATAATTTGAATTCATTTTCTTAGTATATAATATTATTTACTTATATAAATATATAGAGTTTAAAGATATTTTTACAAATGTATTTGGAAATCGAATATTTTATTTATTTACTCTATCTATTTAAAAGTCTTAAGAAAAAGCTGATAAGAAAGAAACACCAACTCCTGCGCGTTGTTTGATCAGTGTCAAACCTTGACGAGAATTTTTCCAACTCAACCCGTTATTAAACAAATATTAATGCTTGCACACACAGTTTTACATAGCCAACGCCGTCGCCATTTCTAGTGGATCAAGCCCGAATGAGTTTGAGAAAGTCTAAAATATTGAAGTCATACGCCAGTTGGAGACAGACATAAGGAAAGAATCATTAATAATCGATTCTACGGAATTGAGACAACACTCGGCGAAACTTGAATAGATCATTAATTACGTACAAATTGAAATAGGCAGAAACATGAACGCCATAACGAGAAACAAAGCAAGATGTCAGAGATCCACTCGAGGTACTCGTAATGATGAGGCCTAGACAAGTGCAAGCCCATTCCGTCGCCCTCTCTCTCGGCCTCTGCCGGTTCACACAATCCATCAAACGATCGACGATCCATCAAGGTGATATCGAGACTGCGCTGCGAAGGCAAATGATAAATTTAAAATGGCCAAGACATAAATCATTGAATACGATAATTAGCAGATGCAGACGGAACCCGAAGAGGAAAAAGCGCCGAAAAACCACTCAAATTGAGTTGTCCATTCTATTGGACTGATAGAGAGGGAGCGAGGGGAAGTGTTGGGCATTTGACGATGCCAATGGCAGTGCAATTGACCTGGCTAAAAGCGAAATGGCAAACGCCTGAAAATTGCACTAGTCACTTGCGTCTCCGTATCCTTGATGGCAATCACGCAAATGAGCCTCTAATAGAATATTAACTCCCGAAGAGCATCGATGGCAGCCGCTGCCGCTGCTTCTGTCTCTGCCTCAGCCTCAGCCGCAGCCGCAGCAGGTAAACCTCAGCTTGCGTCGAACCAGAGAACTTGTTCTGGGCCTCTTCGAATAGCCATACAACTGTTGTGAGAGAATGCTCGTAATCCGGTTTGAGTCGCAGTTCGAAAAACCCACACACATCTATGCGAATCGATATCGAAATTCGAAGATCTCGCTGGCACCAATACCAATGCATTCGGCACCAATACACTCACAACATGCGAGAGAACCAGCAGTTCGAATGCCGCTCGAGCAGCAACCATCGTAAATTTCGAAATTCAGTTAGTTTTCGAACACAGGCCGCTGCAGACCATGGCCACGAACTTCGTAGCACAGCGCATGCGCAATGCGTCCGCACAGAAGGGAGATAAAAGGTGCAACGCATTGGTGCTTACTGTCTACTCGCTCGCACCCGCATGCGCACTTGATGGCGCCGCTGACTCCGCCCACAGTTTTCGAAATACTTGAATGAATTTCAATATGGCCGCCGTAGCTGGCTGCGTTGTTGTTGCTGCTGCTGTTCGCTCGACTGCCATATGCGCCATGCGGAGCCACCGGCACCGGGACCCTACACATGTTACATGTGTACCGTATCATGCCGCCGGTGGTTCCAATAAATATTTGTGTATAATTTAAGAGTCTGGTAAAAATTAAAAGAATGAAAAATGATTTATCTAGAGTATTAAGAAAAAGGAAAATAAAATGAACATTTTCAAGTATACAGACATTTAGTTTCGATGATGTTGGTTAAATGTCTAATCGAATTACAATTAAATTATATGATTTCCTACGAAATCCAGATCATTATTTGTTAAATGTCAGCCATAAATCAAGAGAATTCAGTTAGCGCTCAAAAGTCAAAGAGTTGTCAAAAATCACTTAGTTGGTAAACATCTTAATCTTTGGGAGCGTCATTGCCAGCCATTGAGATTAAGTAATTCGAAGACAAGCGGGAAAATATTGTCACAACATTCCAGTAATTACCCGTAATGCCTAGAGAACACGACGAGAACTGCTCGGGGCCGCTAATGATCGAATCATTTCGGATAATGTGCCCAAGCAGCGACAGGAGCAGTCAGTGGCAGTAGCTGGAACTGTAGCAGTAAGTGTGACCATAAGCAGACCCAAACTCGAGGCAAAAGTCAAACTGAAAATTGAGCTGCAGATGTAAGTAAATCAAATAAAATCACGTGTCATTTGTCTCGGCGGTTCATTGAAAGATAAGATTCAAGCAGCAGCAGCCACTGCAACCGCTCCGATATGAGTGCGATGAGCGTTGGCCATAACTTTAGGGCAGGTTAGTTAGCTAGGGGCATGCAGACGTGAGGCTGAGGCTGAGGCTGACGCTGGGGCTGAGACTGGGGCTGAGGCTGGGGCTGAGTCTGGGCTGCGTTGCAATCAATCAACGCTTTACTAAATTTAATATGCGGTTAAAAGTGCTAATGACGCTGGTCTGGCAATCGTTTAAGCCTGCCCCTAATTCCCGTCCTCCTAGTCCTAGCAGTCAGGACTGCCTCCCTGCGCCCACACAACGACCGCCTGTCCTACCGGCCAGCAGACCGACAGACGCAGCAGTACATAAAGTTTAATGAGAAACCACTTAACACTTTCAGAGCTTTTTACGTTTTGCTGTCATTAGAATGATTTTTGCCACTAACTACGATGCTCGACTGTCGCTCGACCCACTCCTCCGCTCGACCCTCCTCCTGGCTTCAGCCTCTACTGACTGCCCCTGCGGCCTTTGAGCCAGTGCACATTTCCTTCCGAGTCGTCGTCGTCGTAGTCGTCGTTCAGGCCGCTGCCGTTGTCGTCATTATCCGGCCATGTTCGCAATATTGCACTCTCTGCCCCGCCCACAAGCTGGCAACCTGGCACTGCCACCGCCCGCATGCGGCATGCGGCATGCGGCATGTGGCACGAGAGCCTCGCTGCCAGCTCGAGGGCAGCGCAACGCAGTGTTCCGCATTGGCGAAGGCGTCAAACTCAAAGGAGAGCGAGCGCGTGTATTTCCAAAACAAATCGGCAACAATTTCATTAAATGAGTATCATATTAAATTTAATGATGCAGCCGTATTTCAGTTTTCGTTTCGGTTTTTTGTGCACACCGAGGAGTTTTTGTTCTAGCCCAGGCAGCGGGCGAAGGCGCGGGAGCGGCAGTGGGAGCAGGCAACGTCAACGGTAGCTGCCAGCAAATCTTCAGCTCAACTGGGCTCGAGTCGGAGCTTGAGCTTGAGCCTCTGCCCTGAGCACTAAAATTGAAGTGTGATGCACACTTGTCAGTGTGGAATTTCTATTCGAAAAGTTATCCATAATCCTCTTTGCCTGCTCCTCGGGCTCTGGCCCGTTCCGTGCTGTGGACTGTCCATGATGAAGAGCTCGTTGCTGGAGCTCTGCCGAATGACTGATTGACAGCGAAGCGCTCAGCGATTATGGATTGTAATACATCTCAAGACTTCCATCCCCAGCTGATGTTTATCTGGCGCGCAAGTGTTGCTCTATATTGACTTTTAATTATCGCCTGCCAGCCAATACATCAATTACTGCTCAGAATAAATATATTAGCGATTGGGATAAGTAGCTGAATGCGTTTTACATTTACATAAATGTTTATTTGATTATGTATGCTTGCTCCCTGTCTCTTATTACTTACCTAAACAGCTCACAGCAATGCGAGCTGGGCTGAATGTTATGAATTGATTGTTGATTATTACAAAAAATATTATGTTTTAGCTTAAACAATCAAAGAGTTTCGGAAAGACTCTCACTATAAGTGTGTATATCCACTGAGCGAAGGCAGCTGGGAGAGTCAATTGTGTAGCTATGAGCTGCAGGTGCAGCAATAGAAGAAGGTTTACCTTTGCAGACCTCTGTCAAATAACTCGCTGAGCTATACAGCAAGGTCAAACGAGCACTGAGGGAAGGTCTAATGCCATGTGAAAGTATAAATAAAAATATAAAAACATTCAATTCCTCTTTATTTTCTCTCTCTACTTCACCTAATCGGATCATGACAAACACAAAATATACAAAAATTAATACTATAAACTCTAGTTAAGCCCAGAGTACTGCTAATAGAATCTGCGATTGTCGTTCTAATTTGTGTTTGTTTAATTTAATGGGGACTTCCAGCTGAAGACCGAAACAATTTTCTTAAAATAAAGAGGAAGAGAAAAACAATAATGGAGCTGAGGCCAAGGGGGCCAAGGGGTGGGCGAATTAAGGGGACAAGGAAGCAGGAGTAATGCATAAGCTCAGCCAAGTCCATTACCAGAGCCAGGCATCGATTGATGGCTGCACAACAATGGCTGGGGGAAATTAACCAATTTATCTTTGTTTTCTACACAGAACAGAGAATAGCACAACGCACAGCCAAGGAGAAGCGGAAAAACGCACTCTCCCGAAAGGAAAAAGTTTATAATAAAAAGCAACACTGAGGCGAACCAAACAGCAGTCCGTGCGACAACGACAAAAGCCATGGCAGCACCAACGCGTAGGAGACATCAGCCACGGCGACAATGAAGGAGCCGAAAGGAACCCAAAAACAAGAAGAACGCAAAAAACAACAGGCGGGACTGGAGCTGCCCTGAAAGGATTCAGCCATTACATTTGAAAGCATCAGAGTGAATAGTGGAACAGGAGGTGGAGGTGGAGGTAGAGGGGCAGCTGGAGCTGGAGGTGGAGGTGGCCAAGGGTGGGGCTGCGGCCGAGGGGGCTTGTCGCCAACGTGTGACACATTTCTGCTTTTAAGGAGGATTGCATTTGTTACGCGTGCGTTGCTCCGTTACGGTTCAGCGGCAATCGATCAAGGGTAAACATTTCGCTTGGCGTTGTACCCTGCCAGTGAAAGGTCTCGAAATTTAGTCAGTCTGAGTGAGTGCAGCCATCTATTAGGCAAGTGTCTCAAAGCCCAACTCTAGTCGCTTTTTGCCACACATGTATGTCTGTATGTATGTGTGTGTGTGTGTGTGTGTGTGTGTGTGTGTGTGTGTGTGTGTGTGTGTGTGTATCTTTGTCAACTTTTTTGGGAAATGCGAGGAACACGCATGCAAAATGCAAATGGAGCGATCTCCTGCAGTCGAACGGCACACTTCCCATTCTTCTGTCCGTGTGCCCCTCCTGCTGTTGTGGCACGCAATGTTGCATGAAATTTGCTCGGGTCGCACCAGGAGCTGGGCGCACTTTCACTTTTCCCATCGGCCAGCCTGCCTAGGTTAGGTAGCTTCTGGCCGACATTAGGCTAATGCTATTAGGTCGGCCGAGGGTCGCAGGGCCATTCCTCATTTTGTTGCAGATGTGCTGACAGGCTGCCTCGGCCGCAGTAACGAGAACGCAACCGGAATATTACGTGTGCCACTTCAAATTTCTCTCGCATCCTTTTACCACGGCTGCATTTGTTATGCTGCGACTGCGACTGCGACTCTGTCTGCGTCCTGTTTCCCGAGCTGCTTGTTGACACACTATACACACACTACACACATGCTAAGCAGAGCCGCCCACACATGAATATTCTGCTGTAGCTTCTGTTGTCGGAAGCACAACTCGAACCGAATGGCTTTGGCACGGCTCGACGCATTGCGTTGCATCGAGCCGGCAACGGCTCAGGAAATTAAAACCCATAAATCTCTCGGCGCTCATAAGCTCATGTCCTCCGGCCACAAGCGACCGCGGGCTGTGCACTCCATCCGAATTGTATCTCAGCTGGCTAAGCATGGGCTGTGTGTGCTTTTTAATATCATAAGTGAGCCTGCCAGGCAACAGGTGCTGGAGCTTCAGCTCAGATCGGAAACGTATGTGACTAAAAGGAAATCAGTTTAAAGTTTTTCTAAAAATAGATAAAGGTACTAGCAGCTAAAAATGGAACACAAACAATATTTTAAACTAAACCCAATTATATTCAATGTGTATATCTTATCTTTTATAACATTTCAAGTTTCGTTTTGACTTCGGTAATCAATGTTCCACTTCAACACATATAAGGTAAAAAATTAAAGAAAACACAAATAAAATTATTTTGTTAATAAATACTTACTACTTGGCAGAATCCTTTTCATATAATATTAACAGACACAAATCTATATCTATTTCGTTGAAAATGTATTTAATTATTTATTAATTATTTTAATATTTTTCTCTATTTAAGTAAATATTTAAGTAAATATCAATCCTCTATTTATATCACCATATCGCTATTAAATGAGTAAATCGTACTTATACAGTGTCATTTCAAATAAATTTCAGCTTAAATATTTGTATAGTTTGTTTATAATATTTGTAAGATTGTTTTAGTAACTATGTCTGTCAGACGCGTCTGCCGGGCACAGCGGCAGAGATCAAGCCACCGAGACGGCAGCCGAGACGACGAGGGCAAGCTTGATGGAGTCGGCAATGGTGCCAGTGATTTGGTGCCGCTGCCAGCGGCCATCATCATCATTAGAAACTGCGAAAAATCCTCCAAATACTTAACCGGTGGTGGCCTTAAGTCGTTTTTGATGTACGTCGCTAACAGCGCCAGCAAACGCCAAGGCGACTCGGACAGCAGCAGAGGCCATCAGCGGACCACGAGATAGACATATGTGTGGATGGGGGCAAAGGGGGGCATGGCTTCGGCTCTAGAGAAGTGAATGCTTGAAATGGTAATTGGCATTTATTATCCACGCACTTCTGCGGCATCATTCGATGATCTGCAGGTGCTGATTCAAGGAACCGACTGCAACTCCAAGCTGCATTCGAGTCGAACTCGCACACCGTATGCAGCTCCATCTCCAACCTCGGATAATGCAACTTTAATTGTTGATCAGTCGTTAATTGTGGCAAATTATGAGTGAAATTGCACAACAGACACCGAAGCAACCGAAGCAACCAAAAAGGCATCTCTTAATTGAGCTAATTAATGGCAACGCTTTTGAAAGCCGTATTTGGACTTCGCACAAATATCGCATCTAATCATCTCGCGCTAACTAATTAAAACACAAAAATACAGAGTTGCCCGAGTAATATGTAGCACTTCATCTTGTCTTGTTACTTTTTGTATTAGATACCAAAATTTCTATACAAACAATAATTTATATAACTCACGTTGATTGATCAAAAAATATCTTATTTTTTTCATGACTCCATCTATCAAATTTATATCCACTTTCTTGATTTGTTAACAATACTAATTTGCTTTAAATAACTGTAAAAATGTTTTAAGTTGCAAAATTAAAAGAAAAAGTCAGTTCAATACATCGATAGCCATAATCGGAATATAATTTTGAGCAATTGAGCGATTCAATTTGATGTACGGCTATCAAATTTATTCACTCTACGCACTGAGCTTGAGGAGTGAAATTTTTGATTGACCTCGTTTTAACTGCTCCCAACTGATCGCCTTACGTATTCCACGTCCGTGGCGCACCTGTGTTGCAGCAGTAAGAGAGTGGTCCAATAATGGAAAGCCAAGCGCGGACTCCTGCCTCGAGTCTTGGCGTTTGTCCGCGACGATGAATTTTAAAATCTCATTAATATTTCAACGCGTACTTAGATGCGTGCTAAATTGCAACTGGGTGTGCGTGTGTGTGTGTGTGTGTGTGTGATTAACAAGAATGGTGGCAATTACAGGAAATTGCTTCCTTGTACCTTCCTTCCGCTCATGGGTGTGCGTGTGTGTGTGTGTGTGTTTTATTATGGTATGAAAAATGTGGCTGCACTTTTTACTTAATCACAAATTTGATGCATGCAAAATGAAGACATTGCCGTCAGCTGCCCCAGCTCCAGCTCCCCCCTCTGTCATAGTCCCTACTAACCATAGGTGGAGAGTAGGGCTCATTTTGCAATCACTTTAAAAGCCATAATAAGGGTGAAAATTTAATGACTTCATTATGGGGTTTCAGCTGGACAGAGGGACGGCGGGAGTAGAAGCTGGCAAGCGACGCGGCTGCCTTTTACTGTTGACACTGTTTCCATCGCCCATCTCCCAGCTCCACTGACCGTTTAGTGCGTGTTGCGCTTAATTCGCATGGAGCGAGCCATGTTTTACAATCTAATTATAAGAATTTTCTTTTAAGTGGTTCACAATATTCGTGCCGCAGCCGCAGTCGCGCTTTGCTGTGGCAAGTGCATTAACCTATTTCCAACCATGTGTCCAGTGCGCGTGGCCATTTTGAAATGCATCCGCAGTTGGACTCGAGAGCGGCAATGGGACTGGGAACGGGAATGGGAACGGGAACGGGAACGGGCGCACAATCAAAGAAAAATGCCTGTTTATCTTGGTTTCCATTAAGGTAGCCTCTTCTATTGACAGGTAGAAAATTTATCGACTGCATTCTCCGGCATGGAACCATCGCGGTGCAGGGGATCAGAGTTCAAAACTGGTTCTCAGCTGCTCGCCCACTGTGAGGTCAATGGCTGATTTGGGTTTTTGTTTTTGGTCGAGTTTAATTACAGCGCTTAGTCCGAATCTGCATGATTTGAATAAAAGGTAAGCCTCTAATTCTTGTAGCCTTCCGACTGTTGGTAAATATACGAGCTAGGTAGGCTAAATCATTTTCAATAGAAAAACAATTTACAAGCCGCTCACATAGCACTTTTAAGGTAGTTTATAAACTAAACTGAGAATAGAATTAACTTCAATAATAATTTCAATCACCTTACTGTTTTTAATAACTTTACTTTAAGCATTTGAAGCTTACAAAACATTAAAATGTATTCAAAATTTGAATGGTGGATTATCAATTTCCATTATAATATATCTTTGATGTTTACCAATATATATTATATCGTAATATCTAACTGTTTTAGCTTTGAAACTTTTCTAAGCATATTTTAAATGTGTAAAATATAATTATTAAAAATATTTATTTTGGTTTTGTATCTGAATGTTGTTCAATTCATATTCAAATTTGAATACTCTCCTTTTTAAAAACATTTTCAAATATACAATAAGCTGTGCGCGAATGCTGTAGATACGGTTATTAAAATGTTCCCGAACTAATTGAGAGTAATTATTATGGTCATAATTAAAAGTGAATTAAATTTAAGCACAAGACTCACACTAATGAATATATATTGATAATTACAATAATTATGCAAATGTGCAGCATTTTCACGCAACGCGTTGCGATTCAACTCACCCAACAGACCCAACTGCTCTCCCCTCCATTCCTGCTCCCTCTCTATGGTAATTGGCTCTGGTTTTGGAGTTCCGTCTCGCAGCAACACGAACCGAGTACACTTGATTGACTGAATGGGCAGTTGCCCATCGTAGCTTCTACTGTAAAAGTTAACAATCCGAAAGGGCAGGCAAATTACGCTGCGAAGCAGCTCAGACCTTGAGTCAATTTGCATGCATTAGTCTATGCCATATACTTAACTCACTCTCCAGGTAGTTATCTCCCTCCCTCTTTCTCTCTCTTCATACACTCACAAGTCACAGACATTCAACATGTGCTTAAAGATCTATTTACTTTCCTCTTTAAAGATCTATTTACTTTCCTCGTTGCGTCCTTGACTTTTCCGGATGCGTAACGCTCTCGCATATGCAAATATTTGCACTACAATTGTTCGGCAATCCTTTGTAATCCTTGCCGCGGGTAGTCCCGCATCCTATCCCATCCAGTCAATCGTCATCGATGACCGTCATAAAACTTCGCCTCTTGCTGCGTGGGTGTCTGTTTGTTTTGTGTTTTGACTTTTCACTTTTCACTTTTGACTCCTGACTCCTGATTCCTGGCTTTTGACCATTTATCCCTTTGTCTGGCCGCTCAGTTAGCGACTCGTGATTTATGACATCCGACTTTGGCGGCCAGCTAAGTCCAAGGGCCATGCATATTGGATTTACTCTGCAGCAGTTCAGTTTCGATTTCCATCTTGACACAATCGGTTCATCAAGCAAATATCCACAGAGTGCACCAAATTTGATGTGAAAAAGGTTGAAGTAGCAGTAGATCAAAAAATGTGAGTAGAGTTGCTAATGTGAATATAAACATGTTATTAAAGTTGGCTTATGAAGAACTATTTATCTATTTATAAATATTTACTAAGCAGTATTGAATTCTCACTGGAAAAGGTTTGTTTATTCGAAAGTAAATTACCATAAAAGTGATTTCCTTGTTTCGAACTAAGTTAGAGACTAAATAACTAACTGAAGTATATAGCCTTTGGCTAAGTTAAAACTACTGCCAAGCACTAAACTTTAGTTAATTATTTCAAAGATGCATTAGAATTTATATAACGTATATAAATTGCTATAATTGTTTATATCTTCTAGAGCAACTAAATACTAGAAACATAGCGAGTGCCTCACTCGCAACTCGCTCAATTAATTATATATTATTAATTGAATTTGTCGTTGCGTGTGGCCGTAGCAGAAGTCGATTCCATTTCAATAAAATACGCTTCAAACAACTTTAATCAACTACAGGGAGCTGTGAGCAGCAAGCTGCAATATATTTAATTATTTTTTCATATCCATGAACGAATTCTGCTAATGGAAGTTTCGCTCAGTTTAATTGAGTTTGGGTCGCGCGTGACGATGATCGATTCGGTGGTCAGGAGCAGCAGCCACTGACAGGATGATCACGTTGCGAGTGGATCGAGCTTACGCCTCGCAGAGCTGAGGGGCAATGCAACCACCGGCACCACACCTGTTTGCTCCACAAACTGCGCTGACCGGCCCCGTCCCGTCTCGTTTCGATGGATTATTAATGGCGGGCGATCGATCGTGAGCCGATCGCGCGAATGCGCCTACAAAAATAGCCACAGAAAAGTTGGTCTGGTAGCCGCGGCGAGTCGAGGCAGGGCGAGGCGTTTAGCGTTCAGCGTTTAGCGTTCAGCGTTTAGCGTTAACGTTAACTCAATCGACCTGTCATTTGCGTTTCAGTTGGCTCCTCGCATAATTGCCACCGTCACTTGAAGCTGTTCCTTGGCACATCATTTGTCAGGCGGTGCCCAGCAGCCACAGCGGCGCGGCTCCGACTACTATTTATAGGTGTTGTGTTCTCTTAGTGGCATAGAAGTCTCAAACTCCCAGTGCACAGCGCGCTCGTGCTCCCATTAGAGATGGTTAGAAAGTCGAAGTGACTGAAAGTCGTGAGCACGATGCAGCTATCGAACCAATACTAGAGAAATGTTTGAGCTAACCTGCATTAGAATTGGGTTTTCAATATGAAAGAAGCTCATACAAAGACGAAGAGAAATATGACAACTCAAAGAGAAGAAAGAGCTAATATATTGAGAATATTATATAATAATAATAAATTCATAGCGTTTCGTGTTTGGTCGTGCCTTTGCCCAACTATCGACACGCGCCCCACTCAATGCCGAATACTCAAAACTGAATTTGCATTGGACTGTTCGCAGTGGCTGCTCGTATTGAAAACGATTTATCAACATTTACTAGAAATTAATTACCCCTCGGCCGAGTCTGTCTTTAATTCGATTTGTATGCGATATCTTTGGGTGTGAAACCACGTTTGGAATCGATTAATCAAGCGAGCAGCTCGCACAGAATCGATCAAACAATCGCAACGTGTAGCCACAGCCACTCGAGTCGGCTCGACAGAGAGTCTACTAGTCCCGCTGCAGGATTCGCTCTGTCTCCGGCCATGCAGACTGTGCGGTTCCAGCTCCAAATGCTGCCCTTGGAAATGGGTGGCCCCTACCTCCCTCATCACCCGCCTCCGCCTCTGCCTCCGCCCCGTCACCAGCCTTCCGCCTGCCCCTGCTACTGGGCCAATTCGCCGCTCTGTCATCGGCACACTTTTCAATTGTTTATGGCTTCGGCCTTTGTTTTGGTATTGTGGTTCTCGGATCTTTTTTGGGTTTGTTTTTAATTTGGGCATGCGCTTCAACAGAACTTCATTAATTTTCCCAATAACATGCAGGACAGCAGCCCAAAAGTCCAATGCCCGTTGCCTGTTGCCCGCTGCCCGCAGACCACTGCCCTTTGCCCAATCGCTGAGCATGTTTCTGGGCTGGACGCGCGTTTAGCACATCTTTGGAGGCTCTACACCTTCTCTCCCTCTCCCTCTCCCTCTGCCAAAGGAAGGCATTCATTAATTCAATTCCGGCAATGCCGTCTCCGTCGTATTTTGTTATTAATGATGTTCAACAAAACGGCGGCTTGTTGCGTGGCTCAACTCGGCTCTCGGCTCTCGGCTCTGGCCATCGATGACACTCGGCCCACTGTTGATTTCCGGTTTGTTCCTGTTTATTTTGTATTTGTATTTGTTGTGTAGCCCATGATCATTTTACGACAGGACTATTAGCCGTTTGTGGAGGACCCCATACTCGTTCCGCTCTTCATATTTTACAGCAGTTCCCATTCGAGTCGGCTCAACGCTTATCATTACCGAATGTTGAATGATGTCGAGTGTTTGTTTTGACATCGAATGTTCTTAGGTGCTTGTTATTAAACATTTAAGCGCTTGATTAATGACTGCTCAATGTGCGATGCTTACGCTATCAACCTGTGCACAGTTTGTGCCAAGGATTAGGGATCGTAATTGGACGCCTTTGGTGTGACCATCGAGTCTGTTGCAATTATCTTAAAAGAGTCATTAGGCTACAAAAGATGTAAGCTGGGAAGTCTTTAAATTTATATTTTTACTTAGAATTTGTTGTCCCAGAAGGAAGTAAATTAAATTAAATTGTAGTCCATTATGATTCCCATATCATAAATATAGAATTAGCAACAATTCCTAAACACTCATTTATGTACATTCAACCTGTACACAGGCGATGCAGAAGCCTTTGTTGTTTCCAGATCTGTGATTCCATTTCACTCAAGGAAAGCCAAGCCAATAAACACGCCTCCCCTGAAACAACATTCGGCTAATGGAGGGGCTTGACATGAATGCAAATATTTGTGAATCGAAAACACTTAACGCAAACACATTTAGTGATTCCTTCCCAGGCCAATACACGAAATGTGGGTTAGGAGGAAGTGCAGTACTGGTGGAACGGGAATGTGCGTGTGGGGCAGAGTAATTTTTGTAGCTGCGTAGCCACCCCAACAGGCAGCAAGTGGCTAAAGGGGGGACGAACGCACCCAGAAGCCAATTCTAATTCCGAGAAAATGCTTTTCATAAAAAAATGAGGGAAACAACGAAAATATTTGACATCAAATTCGTCAAACTCATGCGTCGGCCGCCTTCCGTGTCTTGCGGCATGGGATGGAGCTGGCAACTAAGAGGCGGCAAGGGCAGGGCGCAGGAGGTTGGCCGACACTGAAGTTGTGGGCGAGGACTGACTTTTTGGGCAAGTGACTTTAAGGCCAGGGCCAGGGCCAGGACTTTCTGTGCCTTTGCTCGCGCACTCGCGCTTGGCCCTGCTCTCGCTTCCATTTGAGGCTGAAATGGAAAACGAAAATGTCTGACATTGACAAATGTCATCCGTCATTGCGAACACAAGATTGATATAGATTGGAATGTGACACAAAAATACGCACAACTTCCACCACCGCCATCACCACTGCCAGCACCACCATGAGCCCCTGTAGCAACCACTGCTGCGGCTCAAGCCAAAGACACAATGGCGGCAAGGCCCGTTTTTGTTTTCCGTATCCCCTGCCTCTGCTCTGCCCTTATTCTCTATCCCCGTCACACCGTTCCCATACAGCTCACAATTGTGCGTAGCTGGCGATGGCACAAGATGACGAGCGTTGATGAAAAACGTCGTCAGCGTCAACGTCAGCTCCGTCGACGTCTGTCCGTCAAGCCAGCCACCCTTGTTTCGCTTGCCTCGCAAAAAAAAGAAACGAACACAAAAACCAACAATGGATTCCATTTCGGGGATGAAAAGCTGCATTTTTTCACGCTTGTCTTTGGGCGGCCGCTCGAACTGTTTGAAAAGTATTTATAAAATTCTTGTGAGTTTTTAAGAAAATCTTTAAAAAGTCAAAACCCTCCTAAAGGTGATTTTCACAATGTAGAGCAACTGGAATAGCTGCAATATATAATAATATTAATTCTAATTAGTACATTTATAGTTATAAAATACTTGACATAAGAAAACTAGAGGAATCTTAAGAATTTTATCTGAAATGGATACAATTTGGAATAAATAACTTGGGCATATACAATATATATATGTTTTAAAACAGGTATAAATTTATAAAGAGAATGGATTTTTCTTACTTAAAAAATATTTATATATTATTTAAAATTTATTATAACATATACCTGAATTTATTATAATTTTTTACATTTATGAATTTGTTTACATGTTTAAACTTGATATACTTGTATTCTGCATTTATATCATACAAATCCGAGAACTTTTCTTCAATCGTGTCTTACAAACTTTTCGAACTGCTCCTTTTACACTACGGCAATATTTGTTAGTGTGTGAAACTGTATGTGAGTGTGTATGTTTGTGTGTATGTGTATATGTATTTTCTTTTGTATCACAAAGTTTTATGTGCGTGGCACATAATAATGGTGGATTTTCTTTGTTTGACGTTAATTTTTTATTCTTGTTGCTTTTGTCTCAGATTCTGGAGCTGCCAGCGCCCCGCCCTCCGCCCATTGTCAGGGCCTGGCAAGCTGCACTTAAGTTTATTAGAAGAAACAATGGCTAAGAGGAACGCAGCAGAAGGGGTAGGCGCCCCGCTAAGAGCGTTAAAGTTTGATAAATTTGTGTTTGCATTAATCTTGTGCTGCAACTATTTCAACAATTTGCATCCAGGCCGTTGGACAGACCCCTCTGCCGCTACTGCTGCTGCTGACAAGGACGAGCACCAAATCTGTTTTTAGATTGCAACGAAATAGTTGGGAAATTAAACCAATGTCTCCCCCGTTGCAGCTTAAACGAGCAAACAAAGTTTGGGCCAAAGTTTGGCGTCCGCGCTGAGCGCTCCCCGAATAATAATCAAGTGTTAATTATTTTATGGTTGTCAAAAGTTAAAGTTTCGTCAAGCTCACACCGCCAATCATCATTCGAGATACGCATCGATTTCCACCGCCGCATGGCAGGTGGGGGAAAACTCTCCTAACTGTGCACCGTGGGCAACTCCTCATTTCCTTTTGCCAACTGTAATGAAACTTCCGTTCTCTCCACCTCCCCCTTCGCCCGACCTACACAGAGCACTCTGCGTGCCCGTCCGGCAGCTGGCAAACTAATGCGCTGCCATCAGTTGACGATGGCATTCAGATTAAGCTGCTGGCAATGAATGAACTCGATGCGGTGATAAAAACATTTATCAAACAAAAAGACGAATAATCATGCCTGCCAAGCCACGCGGCACGAGCTGCCGCTGCTGCTCCTGCTGACGAAAACCCTTCCTAAGACGGAGCTCAGCCTTAAGACAACAACCGGGGCACAGCCTGCAAATGGAGGCTCGACTGCGTAGAGCTAAGCGCACGTGATTACGCCATTTGTACGGCATTTAAAAATCAATTAAAATAATTTCGTAAGGCGCCAATTACAAATATTGAAATGAACAACATCTGAGTGGCGTATGCTTCTCATTCACTCTGATATGAATAATTGAAAATTAATGAATATATTTATTTATTTTTGTATGACAACTATATGGGAAAAATCTAAGAAGATGAGAGCCGAGTGAAATTAAAGAGAAAAGGAATATAAATAATAAGAAAACTTCATCCCGAACTGCTAGAAGATTCTTTTAAAAAACCCCTTTCTTAAGGGGAAACCGAAACTGAAAGCAACTTTCTGTTTTATTAGGTAACATATACAAAAAAACTAGTTTCTTATTTATTTCATTATTATTACTTTTTTTTATTATATTCAGCTTATCGCACTATAAGACTCATATAAAGACCATTCCAAAAACAAACAAGTTTGATTCACCAAAAAACACAAACCAAAAGAACAAAGCTTAAAATTGAGCATTAAAAATACTTTGTCTAGAGAGGATTAAGAGTTGAGAAGTTTACAAATCGCGTTGTCTCCAAACAAGGAATGCGCATGGGCTCATTTAGCGATGAGCAACAACAAAAAGGCAGAAAACAATGATCGGAGCGAAGACGAAACCGAAACCAAAACTGAAACCTTTTGAAGAACAAGACAAAATACATAATTCGGAACAAGATCTTCGCCTTAGCTTGTCATCGGAGACGGGGGCTAGCTGCAAAGCGGGAAGGGCGAGTGGGAAGGGCCGACGCGAGAGGGAATTCAGCGTCCCACTGGCAAAGGTTATTAATCAGTTTCCGATAATGCAGCTGAGCGAGACAAGAGTTTTGAATAAAAACACTCGCAGACACCTTGCCGCGCCCCCGCAACGGCAACGACAACGGCAACCGGCAACGGCAACCGGCAGTCGTCTCCCACCATCGTCGATGATCTCAGAGAGCTGTACGAGGCATATATAAATATATACAGATATATATATTTGGGTATAAGTGCGAGCGTGAGTACGAGTACCATCCGAGTGCCTGAGTGCTTGGCCGGGTATGTGTCATAGTCACACTTTTGTTGTTAATTAAACGTGGCGACTGCACGCCTGTGCCTCGGGCCCGGGCCCGGACCCGGACCCATGCCCAGGTTCTAGCGATCCCGCTAATGCCGGATCCATGATAAGTGGCATGCTCGTGAGATTCTGAGAGGCTGAGAGTTTCGTTCGCTCGTCGAACTATTCATAGCAGCGCTGCCATTGGACCTTGGCATCGTTGCCAGCTCTTCCGGCAATTGATTAATCGCCCCGAGCGACGCACTTCTGACGCCAAAGTGGCAGGAACTCGAGCGATCTGGTTGCAAACCTGCAGCTGAGGTGAGAGAAAGCTTAAATCCAATTCCAAACTCGGCTCACTCGCTGTGACTGTGCTGTAGTTGTCGCTGGGGCAAAAGTAATCGCTCTTGGCCAAGCTCAGGAACAAATAAGCCAGAAGCTGGACCGCACAAAAAACACGCAGAACGAAGAGGGAAACAATGAGAAGAGATTCACCAAAAATGTTAGCTGCCTGCTGCTGCTGCTGCGGCTGCTGCTTCTGCTGAATTTTCGGTTGGTCGTCATGTCCATCGAGTGATTTGATGAATTGCTGTCATTAATCTATGACGTACGCAACTACCAAAGGAAATGCCATCATCATCAAAAGCAGCCCAGGCAGCAGCAGCCGAGCCGAGGGCTGAGAGCTGAGGGCTCAGAGCTCAGATCCGGGCGCAAGCAGCAGTGGCCCGCAGGGAACGGAGTCGGGCAGTCAGGGCATAGGCGGGCTGCTCGGGGCTGCTGGAAAAGCGATGCGTAGCAACCCAATCCGCTGCTCGAGTGCCGAGCGAAATGTAACATTTGGGAATTTGAGAAGGTTTCGCTTTCATTTTGCAATTTAAAGCTTTGCCCTCTGCTGAATACATAAATAAGGAAAAATAAGATGGCTGAAAAAACTTTCAGCCTTTCTTCGAGTTTCAAAAACAAATTGAAAACCGGAGTAGCATAGTCGATATTTAAAGCAAGGCAATTCTGGCTCTGACAAGTAAAAGTCTTGCATGAAAATAATGAATAATAATACAATAGAAATAAGACTAACATGAGCTGAAAGCTGACTTGGCTTAATATTATTTCTCTTTATTTCAATTGAAAATCGGAGTAACATAGTCGATATATAAATCAAGGTCTTTCTGCTTCTGACAGGCAAAAGTCTATTGTCAAAAAAAAAAAAAACTGTAGGATAATAATAAAACAAATCTGAAAAATATTTTTTATAAAGATTTTAATACTATTTCTTATATTATCTTATACTTTTATATATTAACAATAATCAAATCACTCCCTTTCATAATATTTTAGTACAACTATTAATCTTAAACGACATTGTAACTATTTCAGTTAAATTTATATTTAATCACTGAATGTTGTTACTCGCAATGTGCTTATCTGATTAATTTGACTATAAATTTAATCTATGCAGTCGTGACATTTTTACAAGCAATGCAAATGGTTTCTACAACTGAATCACGCCCAGCCAACTATTTATTTTTGCCAAAGACCCAAGAGAGGGGAGCCGGAGGGTGGTGGCGCATATATTTTTACATTTCAACATAAATGCATTTCATGTTTACATTTTTCCAGTGACAAGTGTCTGAATCACACTGCAACGGGATGACATATCGAGGCAGGGGAAGCCAGCGACACTCAGCCGACAATCGATTAATCAGCGAAAAATAATAAGAAACATCTCCCAGGCAACTGCTCCGGCGTACATATGCTCGAAAGGAGGATGGAGGATGGAGAATGGAGGCTGCAGGCTGGAGAACGCAGATGCCGACTCGAATGCGGAACTGGCGCTGGAAAAATGAGCGACTTCAGCGTTTTGGCAGCCAAATAAATACGAAACATCAGACGACAGACAGAGTTTCATAAGTTTAGACATTCGACTAAAGTTCAAAAATGAATATAAAAATATATATATACTAGTGCATAGCATTCGCGGGCCCAATCTGCCCTGCTTCACTCCCAGTCTGTGTTTTATTTTCATTTTATTTCAGAATCGACTTCGACATGATAATTAACACAGTTCTATATGTGAGCGAAGTGTGGGAAGTGGCTTTATAGAGACAGGAGGGCCAGGAGGGGGGCAAAGTGTTTAACAAAATTATTCGGTACGACCCTCGGAATGAAGACAACAATGAAATGTCAAAGCCAAATGACTGACCAAAACTCATTACAACAAAACTTCAAATTACCCAAATTAATCTAATTTTCGGAGCATTGTTGTTGTTCTTGTTGTTGTTGTCTTTATTCAATGTCAATGAGTTGCGCGCGCGTTGTCAGTTGTTTCATTCAAATCATTTCTTTCGGCTCATTTTTTGTTGTTGTCGCTGCTCCTCTCTCTCCGTGTTGTTTCTCACATAATTCTCACATAATATAGAATTGTGTATGTCATTTGTTAGCCTATTCCTTTCATTCAGAGAAACCGAGACGAAAGCCTAAGAAATGCCATCACTCAAAGGCAACCTTAAAACTCGCGGCAGACCTGATAATTGTAAAGCCAATTAGACTCTGGACAGACTGGTTCGGGAATAAAAACAATGTTTTGTAGAGTGACTATGCAGACTCAGATCTAAATTCTGTTTATATTAATTTATATTTAAGTTTAAGCAGCTTTTCTATGCAGCTATAGCATCATCAGAATTCTCTTTAGACTACAGTCCTCTCCTCACTTTATCTCTGATTGAAGTTAACATAGTTTGATGCATTTTTTCACATCTTTAATCAAAATCAGAACGGTCGAGTTCTGAAAGTGTCGCGCCTTTGGCCGAAGTGTCAGTCGCGGGAAGAGAGCAGCCAGTGCCTGCCTTTGATCTCTGCAATTGGATCTGCGTATCTGAGAGTCTGTCTATGTGTGCATGTGTGAGTTTGTATCTGCATCAGTGTGGCTGTGACGCGTCGTCGACATTATTAATTTGTGCTCGCTTGCATTGCATTTCGAATGGGGAATTCTGATACGCCTTTTTTGGCCAGCGCCTGGGCTCGGGCTTCGGCATATGGCGCGGTTTCATGGCGCTGCCTCTGCAACTGCCACCGACTCATTTGCCCCCGTTGCAACGCTTCAGTTTTATTTTTATTTTGGCATCACGTGCGCCTGCTTCGCCTGCTGCTGTTTCTGCCATTGCCACAGCCGCAGCCATAGCCGCAGCCACATTGCCTACTGGCTGCTGCTGCTGCTGTTATATTTGACATATTGCCGACATTGATAGCATGAGACGTTGCAATGAAATTTGTTGTGCTCGTCAACGAGACTCGCGGCCATCACTCAAAAGGCCCAACAACGTTGCGTCGCGCTCTGTCGTAGGTGAGACTAAAGTATTGCTACCCAACATAAATATAAATATAGGTCCGCTTTCTAATTGCAGATCAACATGGGTTGCTGATCATTTCGAATGAAAACTGTATAGGGTATATTTATGTGTGTATATGTATATGCTATATACATATGCCCTGCTATCACAAATGGCATTGAAATCTTTATTGTTCAGCTGTAATCGAGCCATCCAACCATAGAAAAATACTTTAAATTATCATAATTTTTTTGTTTTATTTTTTTTAATTTTTATATTATACTTCAAATATTTGTTTACATTTATTTGTTTATGATAGTTGTGTGTACTCACTCATTTTAACAAAGATACCAGACTTATTTCTATCAGAAAACTCTTTTGAACTGAGCTTTGGCTTGATTACTTGATTGCGACTTTTCCAAGGACTTATATTTACTTTCAAATAATTCAAATTTATTGAATTAAATAAAAAATATTAAATAATGTTTCTTACGTGATATATTCGAGTCTAAAAGCTATTGTCTGTTCAGTCCACAGAGACACCAATCACAAATCGAAATTATATTAAATATAATATATTACAGCGTTAGTATCCTATTTAAAAACAATAAAATTTCCCATGCAATATGGCCGAAAAATAAATTATATTCACACTCAATTAGACTACGTCAAGCTTATAATTTCATAATGAATAACTAAATGGCTGTGCCACTTCCTCTGCAAGTTCCAGCGCAGGAATTAGTAATCTCGTGGCTATTATATACTTAAGAGTATATAATAATATATTGATAATATTGATAAGTCAAAAAATTATAAATATATACTAACATACATTTCTGTTACTTCTGGGCCATAAGTCCAATTATTTGGGCGAGCGGAGCTCGCATTTTCACTTTTCGATTAACAAATAAGTGCGTAATTTCCTCATTGAGCCAGCCACGCATAAAATGCAATTTTTCACTTTCCCTTTTCCACAGCGGCTACTTCACAGAGACTGAAAGAGAGAGAGAGGAGAAAGGGAGCTAGGGGGTGTTGGCTCATCGAACACTAATTGCAAAGCAACATCAAAATAATTATGCCCACTTCGAGCACAATAACTAAAGAATTTATACCTGCCAGTGGAGGGCAGTTTGACGAGAGATTTGCTCAAATTGCTTTCACATTAAAAACACTCACACATCTCACCCACCGCTGGCAGCAGCACCACCAACCTGTCTCCGGCCGGAGTTCCATTCCTCTATGGTCATCCGATCGGCCTACCTGGCTGCCGGCGTTAGCAATTAATACCTTTCACTCTGTCGTATCGTTTGATGTTCCCTGTCCAGCCTATGTCCGACTGCCAATCCGAAATCCTGCATCGACTCCTATCCAGGTCTGCCACTGACCGGCGGTCATTTGTTTATGTCAACGCTTGTGCGCTTGATGCTGCACGGATTAGAAAGTAATCAGTGCCGATAAGAAGCGTCCAGCGTCTCTGGAGACTCTGTGTGGGAGGCTGTGGTTGTGTGGATGTAGATGTGGATGTGGCCATAGCTGTGGCTGTAGGTGGATGTGGTTACCAGGGACATGTTCAAAATTGCGTGGATGCTCGCAATTTAAATTACAGTGGCGCGGCTGGGTCCCAGCCTCGTCGCCATTGCTAACCAACTGCCGGAGCCCTGGCCGGGCATTGGGCATTTTGCAGTTCGGTTACAAATGTCCATTGGGACTTTGCTAATCTGTCATTCGCCATGATGTGCTCCCGAAGGCGGCCTTTCGTTTGGGGGTTGTGCACAGCCCCGTCATACACATGTGCACACACCCACCCACCCGCTGCACACCCACTGGACAGCAGAGACACCAACTGGCAATGAAAAAGGACGAGTGTTCATATAAATGACCGAAATGCCACGCATTGACCCACGCAGAGCCCGTACAGCAGCCCCTCTTCCTCGCCTCGCCCGTGGCATCGACGACATGGCAGATAAAATGTTTCAATGTCCAATCGAGCTATTTGTCAAAATACTCGCACCGGATGGAAGTGGACATCCGCCTGGACATGGATATGAGTATTTTGTTTTGCTGCCAGAATGAAACGCTGTTGTTTTAGCTTTCTGCTCATATTGCCATTGAAGATGCTGCTTATATATAGATGAATACCAAAGAAAATTGCATATATACGGAATCTACTGAAATGTTAGATTTGTAGCTCGATGTCTTCTAAATCTATCTATCTAATGCCTAACAACTATTTTTAAGTCTAGTCTCACTTTAAAATTGAAATAAAAAGATATATTTAAATATTTTCTATACTTTTTTCCGATTTTTTTTATTATAATTTATGATTGTTTTATATTTTAAAAACATAACCATGTTATTTTTCAGGGAAATACCCTGAAATAATTCTTTAATAATGAAATCAGGCACCAATTTTTCATTGTACAATACAAATTACAATTTTTTAATGCACGCCTTTTAGAAAATCCCAAATGATAAATAATCATATTGCAAAATAAAAACTTAAATTATATATATATCAAAATTTCAAAATATTGAACCATTTTTTAATAAAATAATATATATATGAAAATAAAAACAGAAATATCCATTCTATTGACTTTTATTGAAATTTTAACTTCTTCATAATTTAAACAAATATAAAAATTATGAAATATTTAAGTAAGTTCATATAGCTAATGATGACATACATGACAAGGGAATATAAAGAGAATGAAGTACATGAAATGTGGAATATAACCTTCTGGTGCTGAAAACGCTTTTCTATTTCATATATACTCGTATATTAAAACATTTTAATTACACGCTTCGGATGATGGGCTAGGCAAATTGCGGGGATATTTTAGATTTGTTCCACGCATCGCTACGTGAATAAAATATAATGAAAATTTCAACGCCGATGATGGCTAACGTCGCACTGACAGCTCTGACGGAATGCCGCCAGACGGTGGGACAGTCAGAGAGTCAGGCCGTCAGCTAGATAGAAAGATGGCATTGGCGCTGCTTGACTGACGAACTGACAGACTGGCGGACTGACGGACTATTGGACTGTCAGGCTGTCGGCCTGTTGGCATGGCTGCCTGCAGCGTGCGCACTCCGAGTATCCTTTTCGCCTGTTCCAGAGCCTCCCTTATGGGCGTTCATGATAAATGGCGAGGAATTCGTCAATGTCAAAATCAGACTGTTACAAACAGCGCTGCGACGGCAACGGCAACGGCGATGGCGACGTCGACGACGCAACGTTGCGTAGAGGTAGAGCCAGGGAACTGGCTCTCGTTCGCCTTGGGTCCAGGACGCATATCCACGAGTGTCAGGAACGGCAATATAATACAACAGTTATATTTATATGAATAAAGCGAACAGTCGACCCGCTTCCAATAGAATTGCGTCCCCTGAAGCTGCGCGAATCATAGTCAAAGTAATTTAATATGAATGCAAATTTCTCGTTCTAGTTTTTGCACAGTCTGCACTTTTCACTTATGCAAATTGCCATATTTCGCCACACAAATTTGTCTCGCTCCCATTTTGGCATTATGGAAAATTATTGAGTTGAAATTATGTTGACTAATTGCCTAATATTCATCAACTGTTGAAGGATAATGCATATAAAGCCAGCCAACAATTGATGAATAGGCAATAGATGTTAAATTACATTTCTAATAGATCTTTAGATGATCTTTAAGAGGGGCCTAGTTTAGCCATCTGTGACTAAATAAATATTCTAGGAAAATATATAAACGCAAAATGAAACGCATCAATAGTTGTCAATAGTCAATAAATATCCTTTATGCTAAACTGTTTTTGTTCATGCTATAGGATTTACCAAAATAAACAATATAGTAATATTTGAACCATTTTTATAATAACATAAATGGCGTCTCGCTCACGCTCTCTGGCGCCATCTCCCTCTGTTGCAGTGATGACAAGAGTTAAATTAAATTATTGATCAATTCGTTTAAAACAAAGTTTCTAGAAACAGAAATTGAAACTCTTCAGCGCATTCCTAAATGATGAAATATATTTAGTCTTGCCTCGAATTGGGGTACCTGTTAAACCTGTTGGGCTGCTAGGGACTTTCTTGGTTGCTTACATGCAAACGAGCCAAATATTAATTAGGTTGTCAACTTTAATTTTTCCCTTTCATTTCGTGGAGACTTACATTTAACAGCTCAATTAATTTGGGGCCGACGGCGCACATGTGAGCCGGGCCCAGAGACCGGGCCTCGGCTCTGATTTGAGTTATGCGATCCATTGACATTATCTGTGACAAGCGGCAACTGATTCATTCTGCGATCGGAGCTGGCGTTGAGGCCAGCTGAAGCTGAAGCTGGAGTTGGGCCCGGCCAGGGCCAAGGAGGCGGCTATCGGTTTTCGAGCCCGATAAAGATCTCAAAAGGATCTTGCTGACTTTTTTGTTTGGTCGACAACAAATGGAGGCCATTACAGCGCGACAACTTTTAGTTGTGGTGAAAACGACTTTAAGTCAGTTTTAAACTGAATAATATTAATTCGCGCGATATAGCGGGTGATCGTGGCGATCGATCAATTAATTAGTTTACCTCTTGTACAAAAACCGAGTGTCTCTTTGTCGCCATTGCAACAGAGTGAGACGGTGCTGCACGAGTGGGAGCGAGACGGCTATGCCAAGTCGTCTAACTGAATTATAATTGTCTTAGGAAGGGCGTAAACATTAAACGAATGCAAACACAAACAGAAACACAAACACAGCAAAACAAACGTAATTAATGACATAAAAAAAAGGTAGGAAACGTTGCTTTGCGGCACTTTTATTACAATTTTTTTGCTTCGTTCTGTTTTGTTGTTTTGTTTTTTTAATGGCCAGAGAACAAATAAAAGAAAAATGTCGTTCTGATTGACGAATTGCGTGCGTATAATTGTATCTTCCAGATACTTTTGTATACTTGCGCCACATACAGTGTGTGGCTTTCGTTGGCTCAAACTTTAATTGAGCCACAACTGTAGTTGCGCTCGCACACGAGTGCCGCAAACCTTGCGGCTCACGCGACCCGCAACAAAATGTCGGATATCTTTGAAGCTCCGCACAATGGCAGATCTAAAGCACTTATGGACGCACACCTATGCACATAGATACTTATTTATTTCAACGTATTGCGTGTGGCTGCGAAAACCCATTCATGGTTTGTAATTGAGAGCAAGCCGAAAATAGTGATTGCTAAGGGCATTGTAATAAATGTAATGAATGAAGCATATGTATGAAAGAGTCTGGAATAAACTTTGAGCTAATGAACGACTTCGAAATCTAATCGAATTAAGCTAACTTGAAAGCTAACATATTCTAATGTAAATTAAAGCAGCTTAAATTTCTATAGGTATTGTTTAACATTTGTAGCCGAATTTACAAAGTCCCCAATACATATACGTTACTATTAATATTCTTAGAAAAAATATGTATTTTAATCTTTAATTGTTACCTAGAACATTATATAATTTAATATATATTATACTAAAAAAGCAGTTTACTATAATTGGAATAAATATACTAAACAAATTTGTGTATAAGTTGAAACGGAATCATTTTCTGAAATGGGTAATATGTATAGTTTCAATATAATTTTAAAATATATAAAAGAGAAATGTTTAATCTTCTATTTACACATTGACTAACATTTTCAATCGTTTTATTTTCATTTACTTTCCAAATTATTGCAATAAATTAAATCAGTTTAAATATATTGTGCTTATGCCTTGCTCATCTCAAGCAGTGCTTTCGGTTATCAAGCAGTTCAGCCAGTACAGCGCACTGCTTGCTGCCGAACAAAGTTCCTTGTCAACATGGTTGTTGTCTTCGCTAAGCGAACATTGCCAAATGGAATTGAGCGAAGCCGGAAAATGTGAATTCCAATGGGAAAAGAGCCAATTTGCAAAATGAATATGCACATTTGGGTTTTGACGCTTGCAAAATTGTACGCTAGCTGGCGCTGCTCTCCTTTGCAGACGTATGTGAAATTCAGTTTTCGGTTCCAAAAGCTATGCCAAAAGTGAAATAAATTCATGCGGCGTACCGCTCAGTGCCCGGCATATGTTTTTGGCGGCCTCTTTGACGAGCTGCTGTGGCCTGTGGAAGTTGGTCCGCTCTCGGTTCTGGCTCTGCCCTTAAATCATTTTATGCTGCGCTGATTTTGTGTACATATGTTTGATTAAAAATTAAAATTATCATTTACGGCCCATTTAAACTAAACCGACCAGAGATTTTTCGCATGTCGTTCCCATTTTCGAAATAACAAAATATTCTGCGGCGACGGCACTCACAACAGAGCCACATTGTTGTTGTGAGGCCTGTCTATTGTATGAATAACTCGATATGTGTGCTACTAGAAGAGGTATTTATAAACAGCCAAGCATATGTATATTTAATAAGTATAACCTTTCAATTAGCCATGCCAACTTGTATGTGCTCTCTCTAAATAAATATAAATAGGATACAAGATATATTTTAGAATTTTAATTTTTATTTTTGACAGACTTTCCTCATGGCTTCTTCATCTTCATTTGCTATCCCAGATTTTAGTCTACCTTTGTGTTCCTTAATTTCCCAAATGTTGTCAAGTTATCTTCGCCGCTGGACTCCGTAGCCTCCTTCTCTTCGGAGAAGCGGCGGAATAGCCTGAAAAAAAGAAACAAAAAAATATTGTGACAGTTTTCGAATTCTAGGTCTAGACCTTGACTACCATAAAGTCAGTTTCTGCCAAAGTCGCTGTAAAAATCTGGAACAAACAAAAAATAAAGCACACAAAAAATGTTTCAGTTCTAGTTTAATTTTGAGAAAACCTCTGTGACCGGAAGAAAAAATGGAACAGTAATATGCGCTTGGTACAATAAAAAAGATATGCAATAAAAATGTTTTAGACCGAATTCGCTTTCTGTCGCGCATTTTTGCCATTGTGTAAAAAATTGAGCATTTTTTCGCCGTCGACCTCATTTTTTGCCCTCGTATTTTCCATTTAAAATGCAGGACGGACAAAAGTTTTTACGGATTTATGAGTTTATCGCTTTACAACCGCGTCTCAGCCCAATAAATATTTATTGAGCTGCCTGACGGCCGTGGCCGTGCTCGAGTTTCCGACCGTAGACCTTATTTGGTAGCCGCGAGAACTGCGAAAACTGTAGCAGGGCCATGGCCCTCTTACTGCACGGAGCGAACTTGATCCTGATCCTTGTTGCGAATTTTCGTCTAGCTCTCAAGGACGTGCCCGGTTATGCAAGTCTATGCAACGGATGGGCTTGCATAATAGATGCAAAGATTGGCTTAAGCCTCCCGCCGAACCCAAATTGCTCTACTTTGCATTGTTCAATTGTTGACACTCGATTGTTTACCCGGAGCAACGCCCACGAGCCGAGGCAGGCAGGTCCTTACGCACCTCTTACACAATATTTCACAATATGCGCCTAAGTCAGGGGATTAGTTGCCTGTCTTCCGCCGACAATTATGCCTGTCGCCTATTGCTCTAATTTAAATTACCAGGTCACACTCCCTCCCTCTCTCTTTCTCTCTCTCTCTCTACCTCTCTCTCTTTCAGCTCACCTATTCTTTCTGCTGGCTGCTTAAACATTTCCTAAAAACTTACCCAGTTTTTGCGGCAGACTTTTGTTTCGCCAATTCCGTGCTCGAGTTTAGATGCTAAATCTTTATGGCTCTGCAGAAAGTTCTGCGAATTTTTATTATCACTCAATTTACCGTAAACGCTTAGTTATGTTTGCTACAATTTTAGCTTGCCTTTGCAAAATCTGTACGCTGCCGCAGAGTTCTGGAAATCATCAAAAGCGTGGCTTACTTTAAACAAAAGGCCACTCGATTCTGGTGAATTTGTATAAATGGAATTTTTAACAATAAAAATCTGATATTTAATACTTCATAATAAATTTTAAAAAAAATATATGATAACTATTTTTTTTTTTTTCAAAATATGTTAGTTATTTTATTTACAATTGTGGTGTATAAATACTTTATTTGTAAAATATAGTAGTTCTTTAGTTTCTCGACTTGATCAATAACCAGAAATCACAGGCATATAAAATGTTACATATATTTTGCCGTAATTTCACCTAAGTTCTTAAGGCTTTCGAGCTTAAATAAGTAAAGTCTCATATGCATTTTCATCATATTGCTGATGATCTATTTTAACAAGCTCTCAAAGCTTTTAGATTGACGCTAAATCACTTCAGATTTAAAATATTTATTCTTCATAGGGTTAGTCACGCCATTGTACAATACATAAACATTTTTATTTTCAGTAAATTCAGATTATAGCTATATTAAGAGGATTGAAAGCTCGTTGGTTTAGCATGCACTAAATGGACTGATTTCAGGTTCATTACTGTGGTAGTTTGATTGTTGAGTTACTCAGACGATGGTTGCGAATTTGATGTTTATGATGACAGAAGTTGTTAGTCATAGGATAGAAGTTAAACTTAGACCGCGAACAGCCTCATGAACAGTAAAGATTAGATGACTTATAAAGTAATTTTAGTGTCAACTAATGAAATATCGATTTGTAGTACATCAAGGTATATTCCCTGTTAAGTAAAGGTAATAAAAATAGTGTTTTGAGTTTAGTTTAAAAGGGCAATCCTTAACTAAATGAGTGAGACGTATTTCTTGGGCAGTCGCCAGGGGCGGGAGCAGGCGTAAACTTTGTTTAGAGTAAACAGAATCCCTTCGACTGGTCGATTGGTCAATCAAGGACTACCTGAGCGAAGCGACGCGTGTGTCTCGCAGTGAAATGATGTCTTGTTGACGGGCCTCGAAGGACGCGGCTCGCGCGACTCGACTCGACTGTTTATGGAATGTAAATGTACCGTGTCATGGGTCCTTAGACGTCTTAATTGCGCACGTATCCTTCGCCAGCAAAGCGCAATTGGTTTCCAAGGCGGAAATATTATTGCCACGTCGTAAAACTATAAAACTGTCCGCAGGGGGCGATATGCAGTCCAAGCACCGATGGCCAGTAGAGTTCTCTAGGACACAGCTCTTCTGCGCCTTCCACTGCCAAGTTGCGATCGCCATCAAGCAATTCGCTGAATTTAGTCGAACGCGCGCGACTTCGATTCCCGGGCGTACGACTCGTCAGCGAAATCGCATTGAGAATTTACAAAGAACTCGTAGGTGGCCCATAGTATTCCATAGTACGTTGTTAATGAATGCAATCCTTATTAGCTGTCGATACAAAACACACATTAGGTAATTCCAACTCTTAACATATTGTCATAGCTCAACGAAATGCAGGCCGACTACAGCCACATACTGGACTATTAAGCTAGCAAATGATTTTAGTAACATTACTTAATAACCTAATAATTTTAACATTTTAAATCAGTCTGCTTAAGCGTAAAATAAAACTGAAATAACATGTTAATATTATAGTTGCAGATATTAAAATTTCGAAAGGATTCGTAGAGGAAATGTTAAAGGAAAACGATACAACAATTCTACAAGTTCATAGAAATATGTATACTATTTTAAAATCGGACTGAAAAAACAACACGATTAAATTTGATAATAAAAATAATATTAAAATTAATAGTAATAATAGTAGCAATAATAAGATGAATATTGAGGATAATAATCTATCGTATATTTAAAAAAATAATTGTTAAAATATATAGTTCAAAATATTAATGTTAGTCGATAAGAACTATATATATTACTTAAAATGCAGAAAATTAATTGAGGTTCTCAAAAAAGTTTGCAGAATCTATCTACATTTTTCAAAATTATGCGCATGATTATGCGCTAGCAATATGTATTTTATGGCAAAATCAAACTACAAATTATTCGAGTAAGTCATTTCTCATTAAATTTTTAAAAATTTATTCACAAATTACGGAAATTTACTTAGCTGAGTGTAAAATTCAGAATTTACATCTAAATTGCCATCGACTAATGAGGAATTGAAATGTGTTTGTTCTTTTCTGTAGTCGTGTAGAAATATTTATCTAGATATCGTTGAATTCATTGCCACACAGAAGAAGGTGTTAACATTGTCGGAAGATTGTCGCACAATTCATGTGTGGCCATAAAAAAGAACAAAGCGAGAGCTCACTGTAAATGCATAATTCATTCCAATGCAAGGCCTTTACGAGCACCTCATTATGGAGAGCGCGAAACAATGCGAATAAGTGTGACAGAAGCAATTAATGCGCCAGGGAAATGTCAACACGAACGCAAACACACGCTGGAGGATCGCATTGCAGGCAGTATGACATTGAGTTTAAATATCCTAACGACAGCCAAATAAAGAGAACAGAAGCCGACAACGACGAAGACGACGACGGCGAGCACGACGAAGGCGAAGACGACTAGCCAAGGACGAAGGCGACGCGTGACGCATTGAGCGAATGTTTGTACACACAGCGCTAAAAGGAGCACAGCACACAGGAGAGGTCCTTAGGAGTTGCCTTGACTTTGATTGGTGCCGAGCGCTGATCGTTCCTGATCATCCAAGGTCAGCTCACCCACGCTGGCTTTTCCTATTCGCTCATTCAGCGTCGGCGCGAATGGCCTCGACTGGACTTTGGCAGCATCAAGGCCAGTGAAATTGTCCTGCAGCCGAATGAGGCATGCCGAATGTGGGAAGCGAGTAGCCAAAGCTGAAAATTCCTTCATCTGCACTGAGAGGATCGCCAGCCAGCACCTGCAGCGTCTGGGCCTGAATATAAATGAATATATTCACAGCCCGAGTAGAGACGTGTGCAGCTTAATTGGTAAATCAAACAACATTTTGAATAATTTTCCCTCTCTCCTTCTCGCTTTTCACAAATTAGGCGGCGATTGAGGCAATCAAATTGATGGCATTTCAACGGTCTACGATTGGCTTAAGATTTTGGATTGGCAGCCGAATCGGCATACGGCGGAAGACTCACGCTGCGTTCCGATTAGACGCTCTGACGCTTTTACTATATATAAAACTGACTAAAAAGCACTTCAAGTGGACTGTGTTTTTCATATAATGACATGACAGAGGGTATAGCCCCAGAGTCACAAAGCTGGTAAAGCTGTAACGGAAATATGTTTGGATGAAACTAGAATACATTAAATGCCAAACCAAACTAAAAGGCTGTTCAGCTATCCCAAATTTATTTATATAAACAACTTTTACGTTAAGCTCCCGTAAGCATTACTTTACTTTGAATATAAGTATTTGAGTTAACTGCATGAGAATTTTCTATTCGATTAGATTGAAAATCTCACAAATTATATTAAATAGATAAATATATATCTTGATATGAGAGTATATATCTTTCGGCATACCGAAAGATGGTTCGTTCTTTGTCTTGTTTGTTTTCTTGTTGCTGTTGATCATTTTTCTCAGCTATTTTGATTTCATACGCTGCTTGACGTCCCTTGTTTCGGTCTGATAATGAGTGGCGATGTTGTCGATTGTTGCTGCTGTTGTTGTTGCCGTACAATTAGCATTTGGGGACGGCGTAATGAGCAATGAGCTATCTGCGACTCCCAGAGGAGATCCAGCCATCCAACTTCAAAGACACAGCGTGTGACCCTCGGCCCAGTAGACGAAGCCAGCGAAGAGAAATAAACAAACAAACAATCGCACGATTTGGAGTATCTTGAGCGATGCTCGAGTTATGCAATGCTCCAGCGCAGAGGGGCGAATCGAAATTCCCAATTTGTAATATTATTTGAAATCCTTTGAAGTTTGAAGAGATCCAAATTGAAGTCGTAATCAAATACCCTAGAGCTGTGCATACTTATGGATGCTTCTTCATTATCATCGGTCTTAGATGATTACAATTAAAGTTTCCCTGGGTGCAGCTGATGATATTAACAGCTCATCGCTGGGTATTAGCACATTCGCCTACTTCAGGCGCGTGCCTGTTTTACCTTCCGGAGCATTGAGACAAACTCAGACATGCATACAGAAATATATATATAGATACATTCAATGTCCAGCATTTGCCAGACTCCGACCCTCATGAAAATGCAAGGGGATGAGCCTGTGCTTGGAATGCAGCAGGCAGTGAGAAGGATGGGGTAGACGGAGCGGCACGCTCGCACAATGGGATGGACCCGATTCCACTGTCAAGGTAATTTATTAATTCGGCAATAAAAACGCACGAAGCGCTCGTCCCCTGCCAGCGGGCAACGGGGTGTGTTGTGGTCGGAGCATTCGCATGTGGGCCTTACAACTCAATTATTGTTGCCCGAACTTGACTTCGGCTCGCAATCCGATTTTGCCAGCATATCGTTGCGTTGTCCCAAGTATTTCAATGGGATTATAAAGTCAGTTGAGTGATAAAACTCAATCGCCCAGAAACGAAGCATTGAGTGTCTGCGGTGGCTGCCAACTTAAACTGCACCTGATTCAATAAGCATGTAAAATATAGCCAAATAATTGCTGGATCAAGTCATTTGTCCAACTGATGAATTGCTTCAGTTTGAACCAAAAATTTAGAGCTATAGAGATAAGCAAACATTTATACATGTGTAAGTGTGAGGTCCAGATGTACATTAATTCTGAGGCAATAATACATTAAAGAATGTAATGGGAATATATAATAGAATTAAATAAATATATAAATATATTATAAAAAAATTCGTATGACAGCTGATCCTAATCATTAAATCAGGATTACTTACTACAAGAAATATATATATAGCAATTCTTAAAAACATAAGATACAGATACTTTCCTCTATCGACTAGATAAAATAACTACCCATATACAGAAAACTTGTCTTACAAAAACAGTGTCTAAACTTCTCTGTTTTATTTTGCATCCGAAAACATTGTCTTAGCTGAAAAGTTTGGCCATTCTAGTATATTTATTTTCTAGAGGCATATGTGCTTAAGTATATTAAGTATAAAGAGTGTATGGAAGAATCGCAGCTTATGCCATATATGTTATGTTATTTTCGATTCAACCCGAATTCCCTTCTACAGCACATAAGAATAAAGAACACTTTATTTGAGTAACTGCTACCAATATCGATAGCCTATGTCTATGGCTCTGAGCGTGTGTATAGAAAGTGGGTTGTCGTGGGTCGCGGGTCGCAGTCGTCCGTACAGCGGCCTGTCTAGCTGAAAAACGCCATAAATTTTGGCCCGGCTGTCACCGAACGTGCGCGCCGCTGCAACAATAACAATGGGAGAGGTAGAGCCAGCGCCGAGCGCACTTTGGGGCAGTGGAAGGGCCAGGGCAGGAGCCAGAGCTGCAGAGGGTAGCCGCACAATTCGCACATGCACAAACTGCACACATATGCCAGCCAATCTATTGATATCGCTTGATAAGGGTGCAGAGGGTGGGCCGCCGATCAATGTCGGGGGTGGCTGCTGCTGCCTCAACACTTCGCCTCTGCCCCGGCTGGCTAAGCGGATAGAAAGTCGTGTAAACTCGCCTTTTCGGCCAGTCAATTTAGTTGAGCGGCTTACGGGTCAGCTATGCAAATATGCGCAAGAGTCTGGCTCGGGGCACTTGCGCAGGCCGCAGGAAAACCCTCGCGGGCAAACAAAAAGCGCAACACGCGACGCAACAAAGGATCTGCTTGAAATGGGACTGCCATGGGCAATGGAATGGGTAAGAAGCACGCGCAATGTTATCCTTTCGCAGCCTTTGCGCTCGCTTGATATACGCAACCAGTTGCAAGTCCAGGGCTAATCAAGCACCGATGCCTTGGCTGCAGCAAATACCTCGAGGATTCCTGGAACAACTGGCAGCAGCTTCGCTTCCCTTCATTGCAGGCCGGAGAAATTTTGCCGAATTTGCTGCTGCTGCTGCTGCTGCTAAACGGGCAAAAGGAAAAGCCTTTTGTGCCAACCGTTTTAGCAACGTTTACAGTTTACAGTTTACAGTTCTGTTTATGTCTTTATGATTATTGCAATTAGAGGAGGGCAGCGAACCAGCCGCTGTCCCGCTCGCCCACCTACCCGAGGCTCGACTTAATTACGCGCCTGTGGGACGTCCTGCGCACGTCTCAAGTCGACTCAAGGACACGGCTCGGCGCAGGGGAAATGCGCGGATAACTTGCAGCAACTCGCGATGATAATGGGCGCGATGGGTAGGTAATAAGCAGGCGCAGCAGGTAGGCCGGCCTGCGTTAGCGCTCGCTCTCGGACGGATAAACGCTCCGCTCGCCGGGCCGGATAAACGCAGCGCTTCCCCTGCGAGCCATAAATCTGGCAAGGTCCTGCCGGAGGGGTAGGGCGCGCAGCATGTGTCAAAGTGTCATGCGCAGGGATATTTATGCGCTATGACGAGCGCGTGTGCCAAGCATCAGCCAGCGCAGCGCTGGCTATATTAAGGCAGGATCACAGGGCAGAGCAGCTCATTCGCAAACGCAGCAGCGTCGCGCACACATCGTTCATTTCGTTCACAGGACAACAGACAGACGCAATGGCAGCCACCAACACACACTACTATGCCGACAGCATGTACAACATGTACCACCACGCCCTGCCACCCACATACTACGACAACTCGAGCAGCGGCAGCAGCAGCAGCTTCTACCAGAGCAACCAGGGCTGGCAGCCGGCGAGCTACCAGGCCAGCAGCTACGCCCACTACAGCCAGGAGAGCTACAGCGAGAGCTGCTACTATGCCAACTACCATCACCAGCAGCAGCAGCCACAGCAACAGCCACCACAGGAGCAGCCATTGTGCCTACCCACTCTTGATGCAGTGCCTCAGTACCAAGTGCCCGCCATTGCCGAGCCAGTCATCGAGGCCAGTTCCCCTGCTCCAGTTAAGAGTCGCAAGCGCAAGGCAGAGGAGTCCGCAGCAGACATCATCGCCGCCGTGGAGGAGCGCCCCAGCACACTGCGCGCCCTGCTCACGAATCCCGTCAAGAAGCTGAAGTACACGCCCGACTACTTCTACACGACGATCGAGCACGTGAAGAGGCCCAGCAAGAGCAGCTCCGCCGGCGAGCTGTCGCCCTGCTACGAGCAGGACTACGCCGTGCCCACGCCCTCCACGCAGCAGACGCACATGTCGCCGCAGCGCAGCACCGGCGAGGAGGCTGACTATCTGGACGTCTACTCGCCCCGCAAGCCGGCCAAACATGGCGACTTCGTCACCCCACCCCCAGCAGCCACCACGCCCATCGGCATCGGCATCGGCATCAGCACGCCACCCCAGTCGCCGGCCGAGAAGTCGAATGAAATCAATCATCGCATTGTGACAGCTGCCAATGCCAGCAACGAATTCAATTGGTCGCACATTGAGGAGTCCATCGCATCAGGTAGGCATCGCTTTCCCTCCCTCTCTCTCCCTCTCACACACACGCTCACTCACTCACTCCCAATGTAACTATTACTTACTTTCTATTTCTTTTCTTTCTCCTCTTGCAGATTGCAAAGATTCTAAGCGCACACGCCAGACTTACTCCCGCTACCAGACGCTCGAGCTGGAGAAGGAGTTCCACTTCAATCGCTATATCACTCGTCGTCGCCGCATGGACATTGCCCATGCTCTGAACCTGAGCGAACGCCAGATCAAGATCTGGTTCCAGAACCGACGCATGAAGTCCAAAAAGGATCGCACGCTCGAAGCCTCGCCCGAGCACTGCACCACAGCCGGCTATGCCTCGCTCTTGCCGCCGTTGGATGCCACCGCTATGCCGCCACAGACACAGCCACTAACGCAGTCGCAGTCGCATCTACAGGCTGCTGCTGCCATGCCCTATGCCGCATATCCTGCCTACTTGCCCGCCACGCAGCAGAGCTATGATTACCCGCAGCAGTCGCCGCCACCGCCGCACTTCGCCCAGCCCTACGATGCGCAGTACACACCGCAATATCATCAACAGACGCAGCAGCAGTGCAGCTACCAACAACAACAGCAGCAGCAACAGCAAGAGCTGAGCACCTCCAACCAAGCGCTGTATCATCTGCCCTAAACGAACCCGCACACACACGCACACACACACACTGACACACACACACAACCGTAACGAACGCGCCACGAACTCTCGACCATTTGCCGGTGACACGCAAATGTCTAACGAGATGCTGCGCAGTCGCAGTTGCAGTCGCAGTTGCAGTCGCCGTCGCACTCCCTACGGTGCCCAGGACTTGGGCAAAAGGACGAGTGCGCATGTGCGGCTCCTCGACACCTCGAAACCCAGTGGCTGGCCATGGGTTACCCGTTGCCTGCTGTCTGTTCCCTGTTCTCTGTTGTCGGCTGCCTTTGGCCAGTTGCCTGGGGCGCTCGATTATCATTGCGCCTATGGGCTGTGGCCAGGCATCGATAATACGACTCGAACTCAACTTGGAGACTGAAGAATGTTTTGTTTCTATTGTACAGCTAATATATAAGTCGATTATTAAATATTTATTGAAATATATCTATCGAATTTAAAGAAAACTAAATGGCGAAAATTTGTTTATTTCTATATATCAAATGAGATATCGATTGAATTACTTACAAATATAATGAATAAGTAAAAAAATATTTATTAAATTTAGAAAATAACTAGGGTGTCTTCCTCATCTTCTATAGTATGCACATTAAATAAACAAATATTGAAAATACATAAAAATAAATTAAATTTTTTTAAAGTGTTTTCAGTTTACTTAAAAAAATATATATTTTTAGATATTAGTATTTATTTATATATACATTTATATACATAATATATATTTTATTTATATATTTATTTACATATAATATATATATATATACATAGTTCCGCAACTTTTTATTATTCTTCTATGATTTTTTAAATTTCAATACACTCAATAAACAATGTCCCCTTCCCTCGCAAGTTTTCTATAAATTGATATTTGCAGAACTTTTGGATCATTAGGAATCCTTCGCAACCACCCGAAATTGACATAGCTTAAGCCTGCGAAGAGAAATGTTTTTGATATCGACTCTAAATTTGAGCAGCTGCAATTTGCAGCTCCCCTCGCCCCTGGCTGTGACTTTTCTATAAAATGCACTATTTTCGCAATGGAAAAGTGTCACATTTTGGTCGCTTTGGCTGTTTTCCACCACCGGAGCAGGGCGCAGCCTTTCCGCCTTTCGCTGTTTGCTCATCCATTGAAGTGAGACATTGACTGGTCATTTTTCATTGCTCTCCTTGACAGCTATCGGCAATGCAACCCAAGAACCATGTGCCGATGCTTTCTGCCGGGCGGCATTTATACGACTCATTAGATCAAAGTGGACAGTGGGTAGTTGCCAGAGCTACGAGTATGAGTAGTTGACACGTTTCTTGATTTTACAATATGGGAAAAGGTGCTACAATCGTTGAAGTGTAGAATTAATCTAAACAGAGAATGAATCAAAGCTAATCTATGACTAAAGTAGCCTTAGATTTGTTAGCAATTCCAGGCATATAATTATACAAAAGTCAATATACATTGGCCTTCTGTAAAGACGATTCCATCAGACAGCAGCTTAGATTTTAGTCGGCATTCTCATTGTACATGAAAAAATGACTGATAACAATTATACCTGTTGTCCATTCGACATATAAATAAATATAATTAAGCGGATTAATGACTTCTTGTTAAATCATAGAAGCTAAAACTTCAAGCGTCAAAGAGAGTATATACTTCAAATAATTTAAAAACTTAATATTTAAATTATGTGTCACAAAAAACTCTTAACTAAAATTGAATGATACAGCTTACCAGAAAAAGTAAACGTTTCATAATAGTTTTGCAATAACAAAAGTAATACGAATTTCCCACGAAAAGATTTGTACAGAACGCATCTACCTAGAGTCTTGGCTAACATTAAGTCTAAAGTTATTATAGTGCGGATTTTTTAGAGTTTTTCTAGGAGTCAGTTTTGTGGATTGTTTGTTTTTTTACAACTTCATGGTGAGTGGTAAAAGGTTTACGTGCAAGTTGCGAAAGAGTTACGTTAACTCTTCGACGTCCTTCGGGGAAGCGAAGAGGTTTGCTATGCCATTCGCTTTATTGAAAACCCAAAGGTCGCTTTTAACTCATTCGCGAACCATAAAACCCGCACTCGGACGGATTGGCAAGGCGAAGACGCTGAAGATTCGCGGAAAACTTCATTGTGGGCGTGAGCCTTGTCTGACGATGTAGACGAGGCGGCAGTCAAGGTTGCAAAGTCAATCCTTTAGCGTAATCCTTTAAATAGTCAAAATAAAGCCCGCCTTTGGCAAAACAATTGTGCAGAACTGCTCGGTCACTCCTTTGGCCATCGGATTCGCAGTGCGAATAGGCGTTCTATTGTGTCCACTTAGCTGGACATGGTACCTGCCTCTGCCTCTGACTCTGCCTGCGCGAATAACGATCGTAAAATTATCCTTTCGCAAACACGAGCAGACGCTAACGCAAACGCAGCCGCCTCAGAAGGATCGCCGCCGTCTACCGGGCGAAGGAGTTACAAAGTCATAAAAACAAAACACCTTTGTCTCAGCATTGTCGGTTGGCGAATCATCCTTTCTGTGACGCTGCCGTATCCTTAATCCGCGTCCACAGCACGTTTACAGCCCGGCCGCCCACCACCACTTCGATTCGCAAATGACTGCGCATACTACGGAATCTGTGCCGCACGGCCGTTAGCTGGAAGGGATTAAATTACATTATCCTTATGTCTAAGATAAACACAAACAGCAGAACTCGCTGATCTCGGATGTGGCATGGCTTTCAATTAACTTTCACCATGACGAAAAAGTTGAGCTATTACAAAGTCAACTTTAATGGTAAACTCCCTAATCGTACAGGATCAATTTACTTTAAGCCTTATTTAAGGGAGTTAGCTTGAATAGGAGGTGGAAAGGAAGAACTCGGAATCTCGCAGATATACACTAAAGGAGAGCTTCATTATGAATCTGATAAATAGAGACAGTCGCCATGATATATGATATATATCATCATATTTATATAAAATATATATAACAACTAATTTAAAATGCATGCTATCTAATACTACTAGCTAAGCCTTTTGAATACTAGAACAAAAAGCATTCAGATCAAAAGGTCACTCTTATCTAAGAGTTAAGCCTGCAATAGTGAATTGCCATTTCTACAGTCTTGGTTTATTTGAAGTCAACAAGTAGGCATAAAATAAATGCCAGGGCGCTGTAATAATTAGCGTGTGCCCCTTGGTTAGCTCAGAGCAAATGCCGCCCAGTTACACAGTTGCCCAGTTGTTTAGTTGATCCAGTGCCGGCTGTGCCCTTTGTTGTGATTACCACGTTCGAGGCTATATTTATGGCGCTCGAGAGCCAATTAATTGCGACCCAAATCAAGAGTTTTCGAATGGTTGGCAACACCAACGCCAGCAGCAGCAGCAGATCACGGCCCGGTCTAATGGCCCGGCAAATGCGCCCGATCGAGAGTCCGAGCAGCGGAGCGTGTGAGCTGGTCAGGCGCAGGCGACGGCGCTGACTGCTCGAGAGTCGCACATGAGTTATGGCCGCAGCGGACAAATGTCGCTTTAAATGCTCCATTGGCATGCATAAATTTTGGTTTGTACAAGCGGCGACGCGACGTGCTCTTCCACAGAATCCCCGGCTCAATCCACAGCGCCAGATGGAATCAGCGCCAAAAGTCGGCGATCTACGAGTCAGCGATTTAACTATATCTACATAAACATATCTACACACAACATATACATATATATCTTAGACTATAGCTGACCGCGTTGGCGGCTAGATCAGTGCGCCAACTACTGCGTCGATCCACCAACTAGCCAAAACATTAATATGTTAATGTGGGGATCAGGCCAAGTCGGTGGCTCGGCGGCCTGGCGGGTCGGTGGCGGGCCCAGTGGCTGACAACGACAACGACAACAGCCACCGCCACCGCCACCGTCTGTGGGGATTTGTGGGTTCAACAAATGCTTTATGGTGTGTCGCTTTGACTAATTTATCTGAGGAGTATTCACTGCGGACTCCACACTGCGGCGAGGGCGACGCCGTGGCCACAAATTTTATTGTTAATTTATGATTAAGCTGATTGTGTTCGAAAAGGTTTCTGGACTTGTTTCTTAAATATTCTATCCTTTCATAGAGCATGCAATTATATTCGGCGGTCTTTTTGAATATTGGCGAAACATAAAACAAAGCTCTTCTCTCAGATCCAACAACTTTTCATAACTAATAAATAATTCAGCTCAACGAAAGTTTCAGATTGTTGGCGATTACATACCCGATTAGCAACTAACCTAACAAAGTTTTTATATTTCATATTCAGAATTTGCTCAAAAGCTCAATATGAATAAGTAGCTTGAAAATTACATGTTTAGATATTTTAAATTAATGTGGGATCTAAGAATGACATATTTCGAATATATTTATCATACGAATAATTACCCTTTACAAAGTTATATAGTTTTTGAATATGCTCTATTCAAGTACCAAAATAATTAAAAAATCAAATAATTAAATCATATACGGCTATAACTGCTTTGATCAGATATTTGGCTGTTATGATGTAGTGTATCCTTACTCCGAACTCTGTTTCTTTACTTACCCATTCGACCAGAAATTTATTTGTCGTTGACATAGAGAACCATTAGTTTCATCAAATTTCAACAATTTTCAAGAGTTTCTCTGCTATGTAGTCCATATTAAATAGTGACAAAATGAATATGTCATCAATCAGATGTCTGATCCTGGAAGAGCCTTAGTCAAAACATTTTTGCTTCAATCGGATGCCATGGAAACGATTTCGCTGCACTTCGACTGATGTTTGGCTTTTAGAATTCCAACAACTGCATGCAATATGCGTTTTAGCTGGCACAAACAATTTTGAGCCGCGCTGTCGGTTATTAAAAGGCATAATTGAATTTCTTGCAAAGAGTTGTTTGTTTGTGAAAGATGTGGCCTGAACATGCAAAAACGCCGACCCCGGCTCCACGGTTTGAGGGATCCGGCTGGCGCTGAAATTTCGAAAGTATGAAAAAAGCAATTAAAACTGAAATAATGAATTCTTTCTTTGCAGTTTGCCATGTTGCTGTCTGCTGTCTGTTGTCTGCTGTGTTGGGGCCTGAGCCGGGCCAGCGCTGCTTGGCTGCCATTGGGTGAAGGGATCGGTAATGGAATCGACCTCGTAGCTGGTAGCTGCTTGGGCTGATTAGCATGAGGCGTAACAGTTTTTAATTGCAGCCGCATTTGACTGCGCGCCGCAATATGCCAAAAACGAGCACTTATCTTGCCATCAGAAAGTTGAAAAACTTTTACCACAAGCCCAAACAAAATTTTTTTTAATAACAATCATAAAAGTTGTTGCACAAATGTTTTCCATTTTGTCGCTCGGTGATTAGCCAGAAAAAATGGTACAAATTCAAACTTTGAAGGTTTGGGTTTGGATTTGGCTGGTTGGCGGAGATTTTTACCAAATATGTATTCAGAAGTCGAATAAAAAAAGGCAAATATTGACTGTTGAAGGTATTCAATGTGATATAGATTATATACTTTGCTTAGCACTTCTACTCAATTATAATTATGATCTTAAAAGTTTAACATTTTTATACAAATCTTAAACCTTATTTTAATATTAATTGGACTCAGACATCATTCAGAGTATTTAATACTTAATTAGATAATATTTCAATTTGTTCTCTATGTAAAATTAAAAATTTATTAGCAGTCCTTCTCTATACATTTCTATATATTAATATATATTTTGTAATATGTGTGTTTGACCTATTTTCTGGAATATATCTACGTCAATTATGCACACATTTTTACGCCTTTGGACTACGCTCTAGGTGTGTGTGAGCGCCGGGTCATTAATTTCGATCATGCCCAAATATGTGTCAGTCAGCCAGTCTGTCAGACAGTCAGCTTGTCGGGCAAATTTACCCACCCAGCAGCAGCCAGTCCGTCGCCAGTCCACGTCAAAATTTCCATTTACAATCAGCCCGGCCTACACACACATACAGACGCACGCACAGGCCTTTATGGGTGCATACTATATTCAAATTAGGCAAGGCGCCAACCCCAAGCCCAAGCACAGCCATCTCCAACCCCATTGCCCCTGCCCGTGGGCCCATGGGCTCACCCGGAAGCAGCTGCTGCTCCGCTTCTGGGGTCTGCATATGTGGCGAAGTGTGTGGCGGAATTTTCTAATTTATTTTTTAGCAAATGGTTCAAGGCCCTTCACGTTCTCGGGCGACGTTTCAAGTTCGCCAAACAAATTGTTAATGGAAATTCACGCGTTTCGAATTATTGATTTTTGGGCCCGGCGAAAACTTTCTCTCTCAATTGACATTTGAATGGTACAAATTTGACGTGAATGAGACGATGACGATTAATGGCCAAGGTCGCTCTTAAGTTTGACAGCTCGTTGTGAGCGAGATCATTAAACTTGGTGAATTTAAGTTATTTTTGGCTCTTGCCTTAAATTTATCTGAAATGTAGCCTTAATTCGATTTACTTCAACTTAAACAGCTACTGCAGCGACATCTAGCAGAATTTATTGAGCAAAGAAAGGACTTAGTCTGCCAACATTTTCTAGTTGGAGATTTCCTAACTGCATTTTGCCAATTTTCCAATTTGCAGCCAATGCAACTGGAAAGTGCGAATTTCTCTGGACACAAACCAGAATGTGCATGCATTTCCTTCCAGCTGGTAGGTAATGCAGTGCAACTGCACTGCTTACTAAAGTCTATGAGTACTGCACTGCTTGTAAATGTGTATTTCGGCTTGAGAGATAAATAATTTATAAAATTTGAAAAATATATAAAAAATATATAATATAAAATTTAAATAAATATTAAAACTTGCAAAATGAAAAATAAGTGAGCTGGAATGAATGAGAAATACAAATGCTAATATATAATAAAATAAAGCTGGCTATAAATGATATTTTTCTTGCTACGAATACTAACGCCGAGAGATACCTTAGTTGCTATAAGTTGAATACAAATAAATAATAAAAAAATCGGTTTGTTCATTTCAATTTGTTCAATTTGGTTATTTTAGGTAAGAAAATTTGTTGTTGCTAAATTATACAAGCCAATCATAAATAATAATATTTACAAAATGTTTTTCAAGGAATTTAAAAGCTGTTCAAATACTTTTCTAATCATGTTAAATATTTAAACAACAATAGTTACCAAATAGAGGACTTTCTTATTTATATAAGCTAAAAATAACTTGTGAAATAATTTGCTCACTTTTATATAAAATTCAATGAAGCCTTTCAGCTCTGCAAATGTTGATTACAGAAATTCAAGTTGACATTGTTGACAATTTACCTGTCCGACACGACCGTGACTAAAGCATTTCGAGCCAAATGTGTCCAGATTCAGATACTGATTTAAATCCTAGTTTCGCATGCGCATTCACATTCGCTTTAATGTGGCCTTGATGAGGTGAACTAATTAAAGCGGCGCTGATTAGCAGCAGCGGGAAGCAGAGCCAGCACCGGCATCGGCATCAGCAGCACCAGCTAGCTAGGAACTGCCTACAGAGGCACATGTAGAGCTAACCCATATACAAGTGAAGACCTCATTGTTCGCACGCATAATGTGGGCTAAAGGATTTGGCGGCGCGCCGCAGGACGATAATGAACACAAATGAGCCGAGCGAAAGGAGTTTTTGCAAGCGCTCACGAAATGGCAAACATTTGCCAAAAACCAAGCACACATTGAGAACAATGGCCAAATGCCGGCGGACCTGTTGGTCCTCTGTGAGCGGCTGAATGTTGTTTGGCTGCAGGAAGGACACGACCTTGGCGCATTGGTTCAAGAGCGAAGCGAGTGACGAGTCGGTTCGACAGACCAGACAGCAAGTCAACCATTTATAGAATTCGGCTGTGTATCTTTTGTTGCAATCTGATTGATTGCTGTCATGCGGCTGGGAAACTGAGCGAGGAACCCCTCTGCATGCTCGAGGGTTACGGCTCCTGGCAGCAGCTGCCAAATGGCTTCCTCAGACTGCTCTCCGAGACGCCATTTTAAATTTGTCTAGTCTAATTTCTGTAATTCTGTTGTTTTCACCGAAGACTCGAAAGACTTTAATGTCTTGTTTCCCTTTGGTAGGTGGAGCCACTTTCCATTTTCCGCCTCCATTGGCAAATTAATCATTCGCATTAAGTCCGCAGCTTGTGGGCCAGGACATGCGCAACAGTCGTGTGTCCTTTGGCCAACAGCCAAAGCGAGAGGCATATATGTTTGCTTGCCTCACACACACGCACACACACACAAACACACATCGGAGCTTTTCGCTGTAAAAGCTTTGTTATCTGGCTGGCCACACGCTGTCTATATAGCTATATATATTTTTTCTATGTACGATAGTGTGTACATAATGGCATCGGGATATGTGAGCAAACCAAATCAAAATGGCGTCACAGCCGGAACATTTTTGAATGCCTCTCTAATGATGAATTCAGTAGCTCGCGTGTCGCTTTGCCGCAGCTGTTGTCCCTGCAACAGCAACAACAGCGAGGACATAGCCTAATGGGCTCCCACTTTCAGTGCGCTTCAGCTCCCAGCTCTTTGGTCGCCATCTTGGCGGCTAAGTAGCTCATCGCCTGACAGCTGAGACGCGTTTATCATAATCAAATGTGGATGGACTCCAGCTTCGACTGCGACTCCAACTCCGATTTGGAGGGCAAACAAAAAGGTCGGAAATTAATTTAAATTGCCTTTTGATGTAAATGCATTCCTCAATGCAGCAGCAGTAGCAGCACCAGCAGCAACTTCTCCTTAGAGTATGTGCTCCAGATTTGTCTTGCTGCAGTTATCGTTGGCTCTCTAAGTAGCTGCAACTTTTGCGCTGTGTGTGTTTGTCCTAAATGGCGCATATTTATCAACTGCCAGTAGCAGCTCCAACTGTCCCCCCTCGGCAGCTCCGGCTGCCTGCACTGACCGTTCACTAAGCTGGTTTTAGCTGTGCAGTGCGTGAAGAACTCAAATGGCAGGGTATTAACGAATTGTCGTGAGCTGGCTCAGCCCCGTTCCCGTGGCATTGGTATTGACCATTTTTCTTGGGTCGATGGCATGGCGTTTAATTGAAAACTGCTGCAGTTCCGCAACTGGAAGCATGTTGCACAGTTGCACAAGTTGCATGTGGCACTACTTCTATGCCCACATTTAATTTGAAAATTCCTCCAGTTTTTGTTGCCATGCAACAGACGAAAACAAAACTACAAACGCTGCTGATTGTTTCATATTAAAAGCATGTATGTAAGAACAACAGCAACAACAACAACAACAGCAACAACAACAGCAACAACAACAACAACAACAACAACAACATCAATATTAACAACATGCGAACGATGATGAAAAATCGCCTGCAACATGTTGGATGCTGCTGGGCTGAGCTGAGCAGAGCTGCTCTCAGGCAGAGAGGGCTCCCGCTCCAGCTCCATCTCCGGCTGCCCGCTGGCAGCTCCGACATCAACTCCAATTACAGAAGTACACGAAGGCGTCTCTCTTATGATTCCTAGTTTTTTCTCTTCCCGTTTAGTTGATTTCTTCTTTTTATTTTTATTTTTATTTTCATAATATGAGTTCCCTCATGTCGTGCGGGCTGGCAACGCGAGCTAGAAGACCAAACGAAACGGTTGCATGTTGTTATGGAATTGGTAGCCATCTGGAAACCAAGTGAAGGCGGCGGCAACGACAACACAGTCTAATCAATTGCTTACCACAGTTTCCACACATGATACATACCAAAACACAATTCAACTTTTTAGAATCAAAAATAAATGGGAATACAAATTTATTTATAATTTTATCTATTTATATAAATGTAATCTAGTTTAAAGTGTTGAGTCATGTAAATTTTACTTTTATCACCAAATCAATAGGGATAGATAAACTTTTTCAAAATAACAAATGATATTTCATTCTAAACAACAGATTTTATAAAAAATTTTATATTCTTGTAATATATTTACATAACATATTTTTTTGTTATTTGATTTATGAAATATCATAAGACACATAAGAAGAGTTTCTAACATTTTACATATAGTTCGCATAATTTTCAAACTAAGATTAGTTAGTATTTCACTGTGAGTATTTGGAATTGGTAGCGAATCGTCAAATCTTATTTATCTTAAGACACTTTTTTAATATAAAAAGTCTATAATGAAATTCCTTGTTGGATGCCATGGAATTGCTCCTGATTTTATTTAAATTATGATACAATCGCTTTCACATTTATCTATATATTTAGTAAAGAAGTAGCGAAAGTTTAGTCATTTGACAACTTTTAATACAAATGAAATTGAAACTCAAACTGAATCTTTCAAAAGATCATAGATCATGCGTATTTAAAGAACGAATATCAGTGACTCTTAAGAATACAACTGAGATTTATGCAATTTTGCTACTGTTCATCATAGCCATAATAATATATGAATAAAGGATTTGCAAAATGCTCAAAGCTTTATGATTATTCAAATATGAATAGGTATAGTAGCAGTAGGTGCATAAAAACCAGAATTTATTGGATATTCCAATTTGGAAATATGTTAATTAATAACGAATAGAATATGGTCATAATTAGAGTTATGTCAGATAGATTCTTAGACAAACTTTCATTTGGTAGTATTAAGTTTTCCACTTGACACGAGCGATTTGTCTTATCGGATTCAAATGCAAATCTCACACGAAAAACAAATACATATGTATGTATATTTCTCGTTTTGCATACTTGGAATTTGGTAGCAAGTCCAAAATTGATTTTTAATTAAGGCATTTAACCAAACGCGCTGCCCGAGCCGGACCCAGCCCAAACACTCGTGAGGCCATAAGCCGTAACCCGTAAGCCTTAACCCGTAACGCGTAACCCGAGATCGTGTATGAATCATAAGAGCCCCGAGACGTCGCCAGACAATGTGGTCAATAAATTTAAATTCCGATCCAAAATCACATTCAAAACTCAAGTGCAAACGAGCTCATTTTAAAGAGATGCAAACAAACAAAACTTGGAGCCAAGAAAAAAACCAAATACAAAGCCAGAAAAAAACTCATTTGTCGCTTGATTTTCTGTATTTTTCTGTGACTTTTTTCTCCGTTTACCGAGCGCGCTGTAAAATTTCGAACGCAGCCAATAAAAATGGAAATGATGGCGCACAGAACGAAACGTTTATAAAATAATAATGCGAAATAATAATGTGACGGTGATTTAGCGGAACAGCGCCACGATTGAATACAAATAAAGTGCCTGCACGGGGCTGGAGTGTTGGGGGTGGCATAGGGATGCCAGCGTTCGGGGTAGCGGGACGCACTAATCTAGGATGATTTCTGCCTAATCTGGAGCAAAAAACAACAGAGCTGCTGCTGCTCCTGCTGCTGCTGCTGGGCTCAAAGAGAGTTACAGCAGTGCGAAAGAGAGCGCGGGGCACTCCGACGTTGCCGCTGCCGCTGCTGTTGACGTTGACGTTGACGTTGAGTGGCAGGCAATCATCTGCCTCGTCCAGCGTCCAACTACCTGTTTCTGTGCCGTTTCTGTATGCCAGCTGTGGCTGCTGTGGAGCAACCGCTGCTGCCGCCTTCGCCGTCGCCGTCGTCGCTGCTCCGCCATAGGCCGTTGGTCCAGGCCATGCGGCACCCCCTGAAGCATAAATCAAAGCAAGAGGCGTGGCTTAGCCGAGTGCAAGCGAGCGCGACTGCTTTTCGAACATGCGCGCACTGTGTGCAGCTCGCTCGCACTCACTGTGCGCTCGCCGAATGATTTACAATTTTCGAATACCCATACACTCGCGCACTCGCTCGCAGTCGGACTCCACTCTGGCATTCGCCGAAAGGCTCGTTCAAACGTGAATCGAACGTGGCGCACTCAAGTACGCCAGCTGCGCGCTCGGTACCCGGTTAAATTCAAACTTAATCAAACTTTCCACTTGCTAATGAAAATAGTCGTGTCTCGCGAGCTACTCCACGTCCAACTGGGTTGCTGATTGACAGCCAGCTGCAGCGACGGCCCAAGTGACCAAAACTGAAGGAATATATCGTTTGCTCACAGTTTGTCTAACGGATTTAGGCCTGAGGATAAATGCAATAACATCCATCCCAATTGTGAATTTTTTGCATTTCCCATGCAAGAGCAAAGTTTTCAATGGGCTGCAAAGCTTTAAAAATGCCAATCAAATTGGAGGATTGCGTAAACTAATCGAAACAAGTGTTTGAATGTATTCAATACATTAAAATTGTTGAGTGTACTACAAAAAGAATATAAAATACAATATATACAATTATTGAAGTGCGAGTACTTAAATTTAGCTCTGAAAATCAACAACATTTCCGATTGGATTTTGAGCCATTCGACTTTTAGGTAAGCATCAAAACAAAATATATAATTAAGATTCACACGAAGTTGAAAATAAGAAATTGAACAATGATTCGTCTTAAAAGTCTGAGTAAATAAGTAAAAAGAAAAAACATTATATTTTATTTTATTGCCATAATAATTAGCTAAGAAATAGTCCTTCGCCACCTTTAATTTAGTTTCATAAAGCAAACTTTAACTTTCACGGTTGTTATCAAACTTTTTCGACAACACGTACACACACACACACACACACATTCAATTCGATGTTCGAATATTTATAAATTGTAGCGATCCCATCTCTTTGTGTACATGAGACACACGTACACTGTCCGTGTGATCAATAAGAACAATTGTGAGCAGCGATTCGAAAAAGAATGTGTTCGTATTCGAAGAGCGCATGTGAATTCGAACTGGCTCTCTTTCGAACTCACACAGATGCACACATACACGCACTCACTCTTGCTTGCGGCTACACATAGCTGCGCCCGCAAAGGTAACAACAGCACAGCAACGGTCATGCGTGCGAGTGCGACAGCAGCAACCGCATTTAATGCTGTTTGACTGCTCTAGCACGCATGAACCGTTCGAACTTTGTTTTTTCTTTTCTTCATTTATTCCGCGAGTGTTTAATGAATGCACTCGAATGACTGTGTGTTCGCCACTGCCATGGCAAAGCCGAAACTATGTATGTGTGTGTGCGTGTGAGTGTATATATATATGTGCGTGCGTGTGTGTGTGTGTGCTTCTACTTGCTCGTACTCGCAGCTACAATTGGCGGCGCTGGCGCTGCGCGTTGCATGAGTTTTTTATTGATGCTCAGATATTTGAATTATGCCCGAGCAGTCAAAGTGAGACATTGGCGCTTCGAGCACGTATTCGCGGATATATTCATCGAAACAGAAACAGAAACTGAAACAGAAACAGAAACACAAACCGAACCCGAAAAACTTTTGACCGTGGCTAAACAATCCGTCAATACGTCCGCGAATCGTGCGCCTCTCTACGGCTCGCAGATAAATACAAAAATACAATAACAAAGGCGGGCATCCGTTGGATACATCAGCCGCCGCAGCTACAGATACAGATACATTGAGCAACGCGCTGACTTTGAGCGATAATAACGAAAGATGGATGGGCACCTAAGTGTTTGCAGTGTCAGTGTTTTCATCGATGACGTTTAAAATACATTCGCGCTGATGGATACCACGAATTCGGTGTGAAACACTCACTCTCTAACGAATGCGAATCGGCGCATCTACGCCGTAGCCCAACTAGAACTGTGACAAATCAAGTGCCTGTCCGCTGCGGCTAATTACGGTTTAAGAATCCGTCAAACGTCAACCGTCAACCGTCAAGTGCAACACAAACTCGCTGCAGTGCAGGTGAAACAAAGCCGTGTCAAACGTCGGGATGCAAACGGACTAAACTCAGAAGATGCGGGCCAAATCGGCTAACGATAATTAGCCAAAGGCTGAGAGTGATTCAACACGGAATTGTTTCCGCACTTAACTTCAGTTAACAACAATAAACTCAATTTGTGAAGTGCACCGAATATCTATTTGAATTGTTTCCACTTGTTCTACACCAAATGCTAAAAGCCGACGGCTAAACTTTGTTCAAGTGAATGCAATTTGTGAAAAGTTAATTTGTTTTTTATTTTAAGGAACAGGTAAACTACACAAATAAAGGTTTAGACTTAATCTTTTAAAATATGGTTTAATATTATTTTCCATTCCAAAATAATGAATGTGGCAAAATATATTTAGAAGCAAACGTGTTATACAAATGAGAATTTGAGAAACGAATTTGAGTCATTTGCTAGAAATGTACATTTAATTATCTACTAAACAAGAGATAAATATAAACAAATATCTCTCTACTAAAATGTATGCAATATAAACAACAAATATAAATTAAATGAATGATCATTAAATATTTCATTAAACAAAAACTTTCCATATAAAGTTGTTAGTTTCAGTGTAATGTACTTTGAAATAGATTCTTGCTAACATATTATAAAAAAATATTACTATGTCAGTTACTCATGTAATAAGCTATTTCTCAGACGGCATATTCAAGACAGTTAAGGGCCTATTAAAAGTTTGAAAATATGTTTTTATTATAAAACAAATTGTTGATGTGAAAGGAAGCGTAATGAGTTACTAACATCATTGAGTATTTAATGCACTATTTTGATGGATCTTCAGAAATGAAAGATTAATCGCTCTAATTTATATTTTGTCGCACTCAGCATTTTTGAAAGAGTCAGCATGTTCTTAAATAGGAAACAAATATAAATAAATAAAAAACAAATAAAATACAATATATAGAAAAATTTTAAAATATATTATATATTAAGGCTTTCATTGAAAGTTTTGTTCAGAGCCATATTTCCCAATCAAACAACAAATATTTGTTTTATTAATATACGAGATATTTATTTATATAAATACAAACAAAATTCTAAAAATACGTACATAAAAGATTTTATCACACACTTCGTTTAAATATAACAAAAATTGTCTTGAAATTCAAAGTACAAATATTTGTTATAAATAAATCAATATTTGTAAATGAACATTGAGAGTTATTTTAAGTTATACAAGTTCTACATAAATCATAAAAATAACTTCATTACAAGCCAATTAATTTGCTGTTAAAAAAATATCTTGTACGAATCAATATCTTTTTTTAATCAAAAAACTTTACTTATAGCCAAAAACTGCTTTGATACATATACAAAAATAAATATTCTCTAGTCATCGCTTACGAATACCTCTAGTTGATAACTAGTTGTTGATAGAGCCTAAACATCTTATTCTCATATGAACAAACTTTAAATTATTGAATTCTCACATCGAATTGATACGTTAAATGGGCACAACCTTCAATTAAATTAGGCGCGGGATAATATTGTAATCAAAAAGCGAACTCCATGGCGCTAGGGCTATATCAAATTGGGTTTGTTGAGTTCCATATTTGTTTTCGTTTCTGTTGTTGTTGCTTTGGGTTGCGTGCGCGATATCAACGCAAGGAATTTTCACTTCATTAAAACGAATGCAGCCGTTTTTGAAATAATTAAGAGCCACAAAGGCGAAATGTCACAGCGAATGAAAAATGCCTAACAAGCAGCCACAATCTACCTACTAAATTATACGTATATAAGCATCGGACATATTTGTACATAGCATTATATAGTATATAGATGTATGTGCTCGAAATGTAAATAGTTTTTGGGAAAGCACAGTTGCCGTATAGTGGAATTGCGTGCTCTGCCATCACATGGCCGGGAACTCATGCTGGCCCGACCGAGACTCGAATTATATTAAAATGTGAGTCCGAGCTGCGCCCAGCAACTGCTTCTACTTCTTCTTCTTCCTCTTGCTCATTCTCGGCATACGCATTGATATGGAACGAAAGTGTAGAGCCATTGAGGAGGGTCCACCGGGCGCCCATGGTGCGCCTAGTCCAATTTCGCTGCATGTGCACTTCTTCTTTAGATCCCTATGTAGATCCCACACCCGAGCACTCTCTACCACATGGTTAAATCGTCTTGCCGCCACTTGATGTAGGTCACTTTCATTCGCATTTGCATTTGCGTCCAGCCAGTCTCTGCCAGCGTGTGGTCCAGTCAGATCAAAGTGCGCTCAATGGGCTATTGCATAATGTGGACACAACACCAAGAACCGCCGCTGCTGCTGCTGCTGCCCGTTGAGCTAATTGGTCGCCTAGTTGTGTCCGAGTCGGAGTCGTCGTCTGGATTTGTTTGCAGTTATTGTTTGGGTTGTCAGCGCTTGAATTTATGCCATCAACATTCGCAGTTCGACTGCGCCTGGAGCTCGCATTCATCACGGTATGTGCGCTGACCCAGCAGCGGGCCAAAATGCCATGATGATATTTCAGCCTAACTTATTTATATTTATAAATCAAAATACCCAAACAAAAAGCGAAAAAAGAAGAAATAAATGTATGAAACACGCAAACTTTGCCGCGACAACAGCAATAACACAATGAATAGTTGTTGTTGTTGTTGTTGGGGAGTCGTTGATCTATTGGAGCGACGGGCAGCCATTTGCCCAACTTTGTATTTGGATGTGTAGGTACAATAAGTGCCGGGACACATTTATTTTCGACGACTCCGAAGGAGACGCCAACTTTTCATCCTGTTTGCCAGCGCTGATTTCAATGCCGTGCACGTTGATAACAAATTTCTGATTTATATTTTTATTTTTATTCTCATTTTCGCTAAGCGAATATGAAATGTTGCGACTTTTGTATGCAATTGTTAATATATAATGCTACGCTTATAAGAGAAGCCTTAACTTTGCATTCGATTTGTGATTTATTTAGAATTTGGCATTGAACGAGCGTTCATGTACTTCTTAAGCTGAATAATAAATCAGTAATTACATAAGATATTTGATTAACTTACAAATCATTTTTGCAACTATACTGAAATAATGTTTACTTGAAAATAGCTTTTGAGACTTAGATTTTAATACCAGCTCCACTTTTAGTGAAGTTTTCAATTTCATTGTTAATTAAACTATCTTATAAATAATTGACATATGAATTAATTACATGAGCAGCATAAACTATCTATCATATATTTAAGCTTTATCTTAATCATAGTAAAATGTTTTAATAAAACTAATTTTTTATTAATTTAGCTCTATTGAACTACCTCGCCTTCTTAATTTATCTTATCCTCTCCCTCGACTGCTATTATCATAAATAAGATCTCAACAGTAGGCAAGCAAAAAATATGTTGTACAATTGCGTTGTCCTTGATTCTCGTTTGGAGGACATTGTTCCTTTTTTTCTCTTAATAAATAGCTATAACTATGACGTAACCGACCGTTAATGATGTGTAAAACACAGATTGTAGGGACACAAAAGGCGAAGACCGCAAAATCTGAGCGAGGCGACAACTGTTTTTGAGTACGTGTCAAAAGGTCAACAATGGCCGCTTGCAGTGAGGATCGAAGACTCGTGAAACAAATCAAAAACTCATAAAAATTATGAGAGCCGCAACCGCAAACAAAACACAGACGAGGGTTCAGACGAGAAACTGTAGCAGCAGCAGCCTCAACTGCGAGAGAGAGAGAGAGAGAGGGACGTAGAGATGAGTGAAAGAGAGGAGAACAAATAATAATATTTATGACTACTTTTATGAGGTGCTTACAAATTTTTATGAGTTTTTAATGGGCCCACTTGCATGCGTGTGCGTTTGTCGTTCCTTTTTGGCCCATTGTTGCTCTAGAGAATGAAAAAAATGAGAGCGAGACAGCCGGAGAGGGAGACAGAGCCAATGAGTGTGACTGCGCGTGCGCAAATACCTTTTAGAATTGTGCGAGTGCGACCTCGTCTCGTCTGGTCTCGTCTCGTCTCGTGGGTCCCTTTCATGTTTACACACACACGAGCTACGCCCATGTTGACAACAAATATTAAAAATTATGATTTATGACCAGAGACCCCAGTACCTCGACTGCAAACAAACAAACAAGGCGCGCTCAAAATCTGTAATGGTGACGACGACGACGACGGAGACGACGGAGACGGAGAACTCCACGACGACATTTGTAAAAGAAATATATGTAACTGCTCAGGGTTTTGTTTTCATTTCATAATTAAGAGATGGCTGGCATATGGCTGCGCGGCAGTTGAAGATGATGAACTGCCCAGTGCTTAGAAATGGATGACAGACCAATATTTTGTAAAGCGTTGCGACTCACACAGACTTAAGGCGAAAGAAAACTGGTTTAACAGCTTGAGCTTGAGGTTCTTAGATAAGACTTTTGATCGTACACAACAAAAAAGTTAGTCGAATACTGAGCTTTAGATAGTACATACAAAAGTGAAGACGTCAGCAAGCAACCATCCCACATAGGAATAGGTAAATTATCTATGATTGTTCGACTTAATTCTTGGATCAGATTATGGCATAGTTGAGTCTGATAATCTAAACTCTATTCTAACCATAACTCTATTCTATTGTATCCGATATATAAAAGTCAGTTTAAGGCAGCATCTTTTCTCGTCTCTCCACTTTCTGCTCTTCCCTATTAGATATCGATTATGCAAAAGTTAATCATCTTAATTATAGTAGGCAACCCTAGTTATAGGATCATTTCCCTAAGACCGCTGCCATTGTGTGCGAGTTTTTATGAAAAGCTGCCAAGTCGAGAAACCCTTTTCAGCTGTCGCATCGACTAGAAATTGATTTATGGTGACATAGACTACGTCCTGGCGGAGTGAGAGCAAGTCCCTCCATGGGCTGCGCATGTGCAACTCAATTGCTGTTTATTTACGCGTACCTTCAGCCGCGTCTTCTTCTCTCTCTCTCTCTCTCTCTCTCTCTCTCTCTCTCTCTCTGTCTCTCTCTCTTCATCCAGCATTTACCTGTGCCGCGGTCGGTAAAAGGAAATTCGTTCTGCGGTTTAAGAGTTCCATACGAGAATTTCACTCCCGTTTCGTGGGCATATCGAAACTGTTTATACAACGGCAGGCAATGCGAGGCAAAGAAAATGCCTAAAGGCCGCGCAAACGCCGAGACAAAGGAAACTCGCTCAGCTCTGTTCGCTCCCTCGTCTCAGAACTGTCGCTGTCGTAATTTATGGCCTTCGTACGGGGCGACAATCAGCCAAGCGACCAGCGCCAATCTAAGACAATAATTGTATCCACTCTCTATATAAATATCTGTACATAACTATGTATATATGTATGTAAATGTGTATGTATATGTGTAGATAGCCAGCCCGCAAATTCGGTTTGCGTTTTCATTATTCATGGATTTAATTAACACCAATTGAACCGCTTGTCGACTCGCCTCGACTCGTTGGTAAATAATTTCCAAACTCGAATAATTTATCGCTTTTATTATTTCCGAATTTTTAATTTGCCGTTAAGTGATCGAAGAAAATAAACAACAGGCGCCGGTAGTGCGATCAACACCCATTCAATTAACTCTGGCCGCAAGATGGAAGCTCTCTTATCTAAATGCAGATAAAAGAGTGGCTTGACTTGACTAGCAAGTCAAGTCAAGATGATTGAGATAATAATTGAGCTTAGATTCATTTAATTGTAACTTAATCTCAATTAAAATTAGAAGAAATATTTTATATGAAATGTAAACAAGCTTCAAATCTTCTATATCTTTTCATTACTTTACTCTGCAAATACTTTATTACTATTATTCTGAAGCTTCCAGCTCGAATTGATTAAATCTTTCTTCTTTCTCTGCTTTCTGTTTGCTTTAACGATTCCGTTTAGTATTTATCTAAGGATTTTGTAAGTGAATCTAAATATCTGTTAGCAACGTTCAATCTCGCTGATTCTAGTTCTTGGCCCGATCAACCAATTTCGATTTGATAGTTTAGCTTCGTACTTTGGGGTCAAATAATTTGCCAATGTCTACAAGTCGTTGGGTCATTGCGGTTGCTTATCTAAGCGTATAATTTTGATAATCAAACTGTTTGTGTGTCGTTGCCTCTGGGCCGATTCAAAATCGAAAACTTTAGCGAAATGCCGTTACAATTGCTTAAAGTCCATAATCGCCAAATACCCAGGGCCGAATGCGAGCTTACAAAGTTTTTCTTCTCTTTTCTTAGTGGAACGCTGCTCATCAAATAAATCTCTGTCGAGCACTGGCTGCCCGGCTGTGGACGGGTTTTCTGTTCGGCTGAGAAACCCGACTGGCCAGGGCCGGGAAGAGGCGCAGGGCTGGGCAGAGGCATAGGGCCAGGGCCAGGGCTCAAGTTGAGGCCCGTACGCCGATTTAATTTAAAGCTTCAACTCCTTTCATTTGGACAACATGCTAAAGGGTTAAATTGCCCACTGAATCAAAATTATTGGTTTCATACGAAGCAGAAGAGGCGCAAGTACAGAGTATCGCCAAGAAGAAGAAACTGCAACAGGAGAGAAAGAGAGAGTGAGTGCGAGAGAGAGGGAGAGAGAAAGCTGAAATACTCGCTGTGCTCGTTGCAGAGGTCGTTGCATTGTTTTTGGGCAATGGTCGACTCCTTTTCTGTTTACGGCCATGTTCGCTGGCTTCCTGGTTGCTTTGCCGAGTCTTTGGCATTGCGTTTTGCACTTTTCGGCTTTGGGGCTATTTTTTTTTTGGGCCGCTTCGATTTGGGCCCAAACAAACGCTGCAATCGTGCCAGCTTTTGTTGCTATCTCCGCAATACGAGTTTTCCACCATTCAAACAAACGCGCTGCCGCGTCCGCTGTATCAGCGATGGTGTCCAACTCCGAGCGGGTCTCTCTGTTGGCGTCCAGGCCCGGCCACAAGTGCAGCAAGTGTCCATGCAACGCGAGTGGGCGGTGCTGGCATTCCAGCCAGTGCCGCGCCGTGCTGTGCCACACCAAAATTGCATGCACGTAATGCCAATGCTTAGGCATATCCGCGCCTGCCCATCGGCTCCAGTGAAACGCAAACAGCTGCATACCGCTCTCGCTCCCTCCCTCCCTCTCCCTCTCCCTCTCTCTCTCCCTCTCTCTTGCCACATGTCCACCGAAACAGGCCCTGTTTTTGGACAGCTGAAATTGGGTTCTTAGCCGCTTCAAAAATAATTGTAATAATAATGCTCAGTAGTAAAAGCACAGCTCCATTGAAATTACCAGCCAAAAAAAAAACCTTTGAGAAGGCGGAGAGCATAACAATTGCATACATTGTTAAGAGGTTCTTATAAAATGTAACATGTATCTTTGATAATAATTGTGCACAGGAGAAATCCTTTTACAATCCCAAGAGTCTATTTTCTTATGCAGAAAATTGACTCTACTTTCCCTCTTTTTCACTCATTGTAATTCGCACCGAGATAAAGCTTAAGCTTAGGGTATACCACGAACTCTGCCCTTGATATAGCTGGCAAACAGCTTACGCCTTAGACGCTTACAGCCTGTCCTTGAAGCACTCCGCTTGCCAGTGCCAGACGCACACAGCTTGCTGCTTACATCAAAAACTGAGATTATTTCTTGAGATTATGCATAATTTTAAGCGCATTTTCGTCTGCAAATAATGCTAATGTTGAGCAAGGCTGGGCGAGCACAGAAGCTCTGAGAGCTGCATGGCTGATCGGGCACTGGGATCTGCAGTGGGCGGGCATTGGTAGACTTCGCCCTGAGCCGTTCGAGTGCAATCTGCAGTGGGCATCTGGCCGCCTGTTGGAACTGTTGCATTAACCGCCTGCATTTCATTTCAGATACGAATCGTAGCGTTGTCCCGGCCACAAAATGGATCCCGACTGCTTTGCCATGTCCTCGTACCAGTTTGTCAACTCGCTGGCCTCCTGCTATCCGCAGCAGATGAATCCGCAGCAGAGCCATCCGGGCGCCAACGGCAGCGCCGGCAACAGCGGCGCGGGCGGAGCGAACGGACAGGGCAACTCTGGCGCCGCGACGCCGGGCAGCAACGACTACTTTCCAGCGGCGGCCGCGTATACGCCCAACTTGTATCCCAACACGCCGCAGGCCCACTATGCGAACCAGGCGGCCTATGGCCTGGGCGGCGGAGGCGGTGCGCCAGGCGGCGGCCAGTCGAATCCCGATATGGTGGACTACACACAGTTGCAGCCGCAGCGTCTGCTGTTGCAGCAGCAGCAACAGCAACAGCAGCAGCAGCACGCACATGCGACGGCTGCCGTTGTGGCCCAGCAGCAGCAGCAGCAGCAACAGCAACAGTTGCCGCAGCAGCAACAACTCCCGCAACAACAGCAGCAGCAGCAGGCGAGCATCAGCTGTAAGTACGCCAACGATCCGTCGACGCCTGTTGGCAACAACAACAACAACAACAGCAGCGCCAACAGCAACAACAACAACCAGTCGCTGGCCAGCCCGCAGGATCTCTCCACGCGCGACATCTCGCCCAAGCTGTCGCCCAGCTCCGTGGTGGAGAGCGTAGCCCGCTCCCTCAACAAAGGCGTGCTGGGCGGCAGTCTGGCCGCCGCCGCCGCCGCCGTCAGTCTCAACAACAACCACAGCGGCGGCAGCGGTGGCGGCGGCGGTGGCGGAGGCGGCGGCGGCCCCGGACCCGGCAACGTCAACGTAAACGTGCCCATGCACAGCCCGGGCGGCGACTCCGACTCGGAGAGCGACAGCGGCAACGAGGCGGGCAGCAGTCAGAACAGCGGCAACGGCAAGAAGAATCCGCCACAGATCTATCCATGGATGAAGCGAGTACACCTCGGGCAGAGTAAGTGAACCAAATATTGTAATTATTATAAACTCTCTTATAAATATCATATTGAGATCAGTGATATTTGATAACCTCCTTATTTACCTATATCTATTGTAGTGATGTGTGTATTATACCAAAGCCAACTATATTTTTATCTGCCTAGTTATGGCCCAATATGTCAATTTTGTGATTTGTCTATCTTCCAATCATTTGGTTTATTTACATCATGAAAGTTATGTAACTTCTTTTCAGGCGTAGGGTTAGTTTTATAAATTATTGTTTTGAAATTATACATTATATGGTATTCATCAACGATATTTAATTGAAAGTATTAAATATTAATCAAGCCAAACCAGATTGTAAATGTATAATTTTTCCCTTCAAATTACTCTTACGTATTTATAATCGAATCTAAGTGCGAGCACTTGCCTTGACTTTAGCTAAATATTGTAATTAAGCATCTGCTCAGTGAACGTTGACAGATCGAAGAGCAAACTTAGCCCATTGCACAGTTACCTAACTCAAATGTTAAATGAACAATTACGAGCACCTGTCCGAGAGAGAAATAGAGAGAGCGACAGAGACAGGAGGAGTAAGAGTACTCAACGTATTCAGAGTATCTCCAGCACCGAATTGTCTGGCAAACTGAGCGCGCGGGGCAGCTTGTCAAAATACATAAACAATAACAAAAGATTTCCCTCACACACCAACACTTTCCCATTTTTCTTGCGGCGCTGCGTGAAAAGTCGACCGCGAAAATCGCAGCGCGTGAAATTGTAAACAAACGTGTGCCGCCCCCCGTTCCCCCGTGCCCCCATCCCCAGACAGAGGCAGCCGGCACCCGCGGCTAATGCCGACAGACTCCCACAATAACTCATAACACCGCATACCTAATTCTAATACAGACACAGATACAGATACAGATACAGATAGAAATGCAGGCACAGCTGGTCGTGCTACTATTGCCATGGATCTCGCACCTCTCGCTCCGTTTATATTTAAATTCTCCAAATTTCATGAAAAATTGTTACGTCTAGTGCTGCTAGCTACAGTGAATACACTGTTCTATAGATACACTACCAAACGAAAAATGTGAGACGTAAAATTGTTGGGCGATTCTTCATCGTGTCAATGGCGCGCACACAGATTTTTCTTTAGCACCCCGAACCAAGTCCCCTGCCATCGTCTGTTTCATTACTGTCGATGCCCAGCATCAGCCAAATCTATTGACTCCAGCTAAAAAGTCACGCCAGCTATCAGGTGCACAGGCAAGCTCCATGGCTCTGCCTATTAATCAATTACTAAATATCTTTAGCCTTTCAACTTTGCATAAATCAATGCGGCAGCAGTCAGTTGGTCCTGAACGACTTCTCTCTTAGCTAGAACCGTCCATTAGTAATTAGCTTTGCCCAAAATCAATTGGCAAGTCTCTACAGCTCCTATAAACTTTTATTAATATCCATGAAAGAGCTGTCATCGATCAAACGCTTCACTGCGCTCTTTAGCCAGCGCGGTTCATAGCTGATTGCAGCCAGTTGGCAGGCCTGGCTAATTGCAGCTAGAAATCTGTATACATATATAGATTTAGTATATAACAGGTTATAGACGTATATATATTGATTGAAGCCAGTTGACAGGTCCCAAAACACTTCTCTTTTCGCTTGTAACTAACCTGTTTGTTAGCTGAACTCGGATATTTTCGCTCCATAGTCCTCCATAATGACTCTATATACAAATTGGCATCAATAATTGCCAGTTGGCAGCTGAGCACTTGACAAGCCGAAATCACAACATGTCAGCCAATTAAAGAGTCGTTGAAAAGTGCCGTGGCCCATGCCTTGCATTTGCATTCATAAATACAACAAACAAACAACAAAGACAACAACAATTGGGTAAACGTATTGATTAAGCAGGAAAAACGCTTTGCGAATTTCCATTTGTATAAAAACTCGTTTCATGCCAATACCAAGTCCAATCAATGGGGCATATTGTTATTGTTATTTATGTATCTGTAACTCATGGCAGCCAGCACACGCAACAACAACAATGATAACTGGAGAACAAGTGCAAAAAATAATTATAGCTCTGTTGCGGCAAGGCAATTTGGCCAAGATGCGTATTACTCGTATCTGGTAATTGAAGAACATGAATGAAGCCAGCGAATGCAGGCACAGGCTGCCAATTTTAGCAACCACTCAAAAGCATTTGCATACGATCTTATATATATATATTTATATATACATATGCACATGTGTGTATATATATATTTTCGTGTATATGCATACAGCTAATTTATGTATTTGTTTTTATGCATCGATGAGGTTTAATTGCATTCTATCCATCAGCTGTGAAGCTCACTCGTCTATGCCTATGAGTAGGCATGAATAAGTATGAGTGGCCACTGGCATTTGTGAGTGTTCGTGCGAGTATTCATGAATAGACACGTTGCCCCTGGTAATTAGTCCAACCCTCCGCGATGGACTTAAGCCCATGTTTGCTCTTCGAATGGATTGCGTTTATGTGAATGTCGAGAGTCAGTTATGTTTAATTATGTTTAAGTGCGGAAAAACACAAGTGAAGTTATTAATTATATTAAGCAAATTGTTTATTTATAAGCCCCGGCAAATTATCATAAAAAATGTAATTTCAGGTGCTGAAACAGAATTTTCCAACTTCATTTTTCATTGTTATTAATTGCACTAACAACTTGAATTTACCTATACATATATTTCAAATTATTGAGCAAATATTTTAGACGAGACTCAGAAATTAATTATATTTTTCATTTAAATTTTGGTTAGAGCTAAGATTCTTAGTACATTTATCATATGTTAATTTATTCATTTAGTTTTTTGAAGAAAAAAATGTGTAAAACAAAATTTTCCTTTGTCTAAATGCTGCAAATTTATATGTTATAAGAAAAGACTTGAACCAAAAATCTAAAAAAATATATATACATGACAGGATAAGAGCATATATATATAGGAAAATTCAGTTATACGAAACACACTATAACATAATCCATTCCAGCTATAAAATTTTAAATAAAATAAAAATTCTTTTGCTTTTTATAAGTTTTATCTGAGCTCCTAGCTGAGCAACAATTAAGATAAATATTTTTCAACAATTTCGAGAGGAATTATATAAATGAGAGAATGCAATTTACTCACTAGCCAACGGCCACATAATTGCCATCCACAAGTGTTCCATATACTTGTGTATATTATTATATTTTAACGAGCAAAGTCAATAACCTTTGCTCACATGAGCCTCTAGCCAAACCTGGTTGCCAATTAAAAATTAGTTATTTCTAATGTTTCTTATCGCTCGGAGCTCTGTTGTTTCTCTCTCGTGTACAACTTAATTTTCGATGGCAAATGTCTTCATTAAATGCCAATGCGCTGGTCTACACACATTGCGATTTGAGTGGTTACACTAAGCCACCCAATTCGGCCCACTCGGAGAAGAAAAGGAAGAGGGCGAGGCAGAGGCAGCGACAGAGGCGAAAATAAAAGCAGAACTAGTATTAGAGAAAAGCTATTAAAATGGACCCAGGTGCCGAGCAGAACAAATACGGTGGGCCAGGGGTGTGGGGCTGTCTGCTCTGCTACTGCATGTTGGGGCGCTGATTAAAATCCAGCAGTAGCAGCAGCGAGCAGTAACAGCAACGACAATTACAACAACAGCATGTTAACAATTATGCAAATTTGTGTGCATGTTGAAGGTGCAACAACAACAACACAACCAACAACACCACCAACAACTGCAACAAGAGTTACAACTACAACGCTGATGGCATATAATCACGTCAAGCTTTTTTTATATTCATATTAAAATAAAGTTAAACGCCATCTTCGAGACGCGCCTCAATTAGCCGCTGCACGCGGAGAGATCGTCAGGCGAGAACGAGGGAATTCTGCGAAACACCTTTTTTTACAAGAAGCGAAATAGAGAGAGAGAGAGAGAAAGACAGAGAGATGGAGATGGAGATGGAGAGAGGCTGAGTCTAAGTTCCTTTGCATTTTGCATCTAGTTAAAAATGGCTTGGCTCAAATGGCGCCGCATCATAGCTAAAGATACAGCCACATATATAGATATATATATACAAAGCAAACAAAGATACCGATTCATCTACACATATCGCTTGGAATCTTGTGAAGTTGTCGTCTAATTGACAAGACCAAAGCTGGCGACGTTCCAAGCAATTTCGCAGCAGATCATCAAAGGTCTATGCGCTTCATCGTCCGCCCACAAATTGAGAGCCAAACGCATCTATGAGATACAAATGCCAGTACCTGCCAGCACACAAGAATGTCAAATGCTTATTAGCTGCAACAGGCTGCAGCCCACTCGCCCCAGATCCCCGCTCGATTGCTACCACAAATTGTCAATTTAATAAATTTGTGAAGCGCGTCACAAATGCTGGCGGTCGGCGGGACAAGCGCGGCTGCCCGGCTGCACCCTAATTAGTGGGGCTTTATTCAGACGAATTTCAATAGCCAAAAAAATTAAAGCAAGCATCTGGGCTAACCCAGCCAGCGAGGGTATGCCAACTCAAACTGCAGCACAGCACATAAATCAAAACTTTTTGCATTTTGTTAAGAATTAAAATTATTTTTATAATTTTAAATTAATACTTTCAACAGCGAATAGAGTATATAAGAAATTTTAATTTTGATTAAATAAAAACTGTTGAAACATGGCTAACAAATAGAATATAGAAAATACAAAGATGACGAATTTTGATAGCAAATGAATGCACAATGGGCGATAAGCTCAGTCTATTAGCCTTGAGCATTACCGATATAGTGCCATAGATCTTTGTAGTTATAGAGCTGTTATAGAATAGAAGATAAACATAGATTACTGGGGGAATCTATGGTAAGGGATTTATTGATAGTTATACTGGTAGTAGATCCTTATCCAAATCGTTGGTGATAAATTTTAAATGACAAAAATCTAGTTCAAGCTATATCTAATTTTTAATATGCATATAAAGTAAGGCAGCTTGTGTATAGTCTAGCTCTATGAATGTATTTATTAAATTGAAGTCAATTATCCCTGAAATACTTTTCTCTTATCAATTAGCAAATTTCTATTAGGGATTATATATAACTCTTATTAATAACCATGAGAGAGTTGTCATCGATATTTCAAGTCAAAGCCCAAGCTGACTGTAATGGTAATCGGCTCCATAGTATCACTAGTAGTATAGTTTATATTTATAGTAAAGAACATACAGTCCAAGCTCTCTGGAAAAGATTTAATTGCATTCTGTAGTAAACCTTTTACAGTATCAACAGTAACAACAACAACAACACTGTTTCCTTTCTGTTGGATCTATTATGGCACTCCAAATAGCTTACGGTATTTGAGTTATTAAATTCTAAATGCTAAACAAAATTGCAATGGCCAAGTCGAAAAGCCATTTGAAGCTCTTCGCTTAACTCGTTTGAGCCGTTCAACCCGAAGGCCGCATTGAGATGCAGGATGTTATACAAAATTAATAGTTCGCAAACGAGTTGAATGTCAGATATGTACAAGATATGGCAACGATGGCTGCGAGGCAGCAGCAGCAGCAGCAGGAGCAGCAACAGCAACAGCAACGTCAAAGTCTGTTCTGGGTCTGGCTGTGGTTCTGGGTGTCTGCTGCCGTTTGTACTCCTGCTGCTGCTCGTGCCCTTACCTCGTCCGCTTTGCCCGAATGCTACTCGTCTATGTGGCGGCTCCTGCGCACGATCATACCACGCAGCAACACCACAGACCCGAGCCCAGAGCACAGAGCCCAGAGCCCAGAGTGTACCGAGCAGACCCCAGAGAGCGAGCCCCTAGAGACAGCCAACAGTGCCAAGTGGCGAGCCGAAGAAGCAGACCCAGTTGCATTCGCTGGTCAATTACATTTTCATTAACTTTGGACACGACTTTTCAAATAGCTACGTTTAATCATAATGATTGTTATTATATTGCCGGCCGATCCAACTGCTTTCTAAGCCCCAGCAACAACAGGCCCCAGCACAGCACAGCAGGTAATGCATAAACGAAGCGCAAGGTGCTGAAACTGTTGCGGAATATAAATTAATTTTCCGGCACAAGGTGTTGCATGGCCACCAGTGATAGCTATTGTGCTGCAAGAGTGCTGTGTGCTAAATATATACCCAAGAAACTTTCTTGTACCTCAACTTCAATGGTTACATAAAAAGTTGTGCTATGTCTAGCATTGAGCAAGACATCGTCTCTTCGTTAAAATGTCATCTCAAGTATTTCTAACAAAGCGTGAAAATTTTGGCAGCAGACAATGCAAAGATATATACAAGATATATATGCTATATACTATATATATGTATATATATATATATATATATATATATATATATATATATATATATATATATTTGGGCTTTTGAGTCACATCTGATTGTTCTTAATGAATTCTGGTCTCATTCATTCCTGCGGCTCGCAGAGCATGAAGTAAATTGTGTCGGATGTGAAACTCAGCACTTTGCTTGAATTAAAATTCATTTGCTGCGAATGCAGTGCATTAGGGGTATGCATGAAATCGAAAATACGAAAAAAAAATACAATCAAATATTATAGTTATATGCAATTAGAAAAACGGATTTATATGAAATGTCTTCTAGATTTGGCAGAGAAAAATATTTAAAAAGATTTGAATAAGAAACTCTTTTCATATTTTATTGTTAGGCAGCGGTAATACCCTCATCGCTTTGCTTGCACTTTGAATACGCATCACTCATCAAATTGTCCATATCAATAGCACACTTTAACAGTTCCATTCTCGACTCATTCTATAAACTTTCTGGAGCTTTTATACAGAAAAGATGAATGATTGCTCGCGCCGAAATTGTTTATACGAAGCGGCACCGAAAAATCTCGGATGATGAGGTCTTCAAGTGGCTGCAGCCGCATTTTGGCCAAAGTTAATAAAAGCGCATAAAAAGCGAGAGGCCAACAATGAAAAGGAAGACAGTGAGGCACAAAGAAAGAAGCACAGCAACAATAAGAACAACAATGGCGCCACTAATGACTGATGATGCGGCAGCGCTGATAGATGCAAATGCAGCGCACTTGCTCGGCCACTCAGATACAGATATAGATACAGATACTCGGATCTCAGCAGCAGCTATAGACGGGCCGTTTCATTATACAAATACGCGAAAAATGTATACACGATTAGTTCATTAGTTCATTAGTCTATGATTATTTCTAATGAGTGCACCCCCCTCAGGGAATTCAGAGAGTTTTTTTGTTTATCTCGCCATTGTTTAGAGAGCAAACAGCTCAAGCGGTGCAGCTATGCCACCATTCGTATCTTGCGGATACTGCGATTGCAGTCGAGCAAATTAAATTGCAAATAACGCAAAGTAATTGCGATTTGAATGGTGAAAAAGTGCGAGCCATAAATTCAACTGAATGTCACGCCGGCACCGCATGCGAATTTATCAAATTCAGGCGCAAATTGGCGCACATCTGCAGATTGCCATTACCCTGTGCCCGGTGCCCGGCTGCCCAGCTCCCGATTTCCCCGCGAGTTCCCCTACTACTACCTGCTTGATAACGCCGAGATACGCATAGAATATTAATCTACGGGCGCATTAACTAAAACGAAATGACGCAATGGAGGTAAACGCCAAGCGCACAGTGGGCTGAAAACGTGATCGAACGCTGCAAGAAAGATTGGAGATTGTGTGCAACGAGTAAGGCAGAAGGTGCTCAAAGGGTTTCGAAGCAAATATAAATCACTTAATATATCAAATTAAATAAATAGAAATAATTATCTAGAACTGTATTGATATACAAATATTTAATATCATTTTTTTTATAGATATATAAATATATTTTTGATCTACCTTATCATACACGCTCTCCACTGTACCACAGTTCGCTTCGCCACAAAAAATAAGGTGCAAAAAAGCAAAGATTAAAAAGAAAAACCGAAAAAGAAAGGAACAAAATACAGCAACAGGCGGCAACGAGGAGGCATAGCAGCGCGAGGCTGTGGAGCGGTCCCGTGGCGTCGTCTTGACTTGGCCAATGCCAAGTGAGGCAAAAGCTAAGCGAAAAGCATCACAAATCGCATACAATTCCAGATGAAATTGTGAATTATTAATGCAGGCGGCAAACTATTTGACTGAGTAGACAAGCCCACGGCTCGGTCCCACTGCCCCCCGCAGTACGTGAGCTGGCAGCCCCCCATCCCACAGCTGGCCCTCGCACACTTTGTCGAGCTGCTTGTCCACCATTGAAAATTGAGTTACACGCGTGGCCTCCAGTCGTCTAAGTGTGTGTGTGTGTGTGTGTGCTGCCCCCGCTTAAGTGTGTGGCAATGTGTGTATCTGGCAGATACCTTTGCCGGCATTTGTATCTGGCGGTACGTGCAGCAGTGGCTTACATTTCGCAGATTAAAACCACACACACAAACATGTGAGGAGCGTCGCTGCCACCTCGAGCCAATTCGATTTAAATGTCTGGCATTTCCACTTTGCTTTTCCTGGCCATATTTTCCGCAGTCTCTGCTTGATTGTGCTTGCATATGAAATGAAAGGATTGTTGTTGTTGTTGTTGTTGCTTCTCTTTATGGTGTGTTAAACGAGTTAGAGTTCAGGGGGTCAAAAGCTAAGAGCTGCAATGAAGACATGCTGCCACGAGGCCGAACCGCAAATACAACTAAGCCGAAACAGAAACAACAAACGAGGTGTGCTTAGGTGTGTGTGTGCCTGACAGTGTGTGTATGTGTGTGTGTTTGGGTCTGGCCACAAATGACAGCGCCAATGCAATGGCAACAATTGCAATTTGTTCGCAGCCTGCCCTTGGGCCAGAACAGGGCCGCATTGGAGCTAACTGAAACTGGAACTGAAAAACTGGAACTCGGGCTCTGCTCGGCGTCGTCCGTACAGTGGGATGCATTTGGCTTACTTTACTTTCAATTCTGCCCTCTTTCGCATTCGCTGCACTTCGCGCTTCATTAAAAGGCGGGCGGATGCAGTCGCGGCAGCCAACAACATCGAGCAAAATACCCTTTGCCAAGCAGCCACCTCGCGATGCCCCGTGCCCCGAGCCCCGAGTCCCGTGCCGCGTGCCTCTGGCTGAGTACAGCAAATTTGCAGCTCGGCAACCAAAACGCTGCGTCGAAATTAAAAGATTTTTTAAGACACCTTTGTAGCAAGTTTAAAACTTGTTCCGCGCCTGACTTCACCATCTTCATCTTCATCAGCGCCGCAGCTCCTCAGTGCCTCGTTTTTTGTTATTTTCTGCTGTTATTTTCTTTTTATACTCGTTGTTGTTGTTGTTGTTGTTGTCGTTGCTGTTGTTGTTTTGCTGGCAGCCATGTTGAATACTTTTGTTTTCAAAAAACGTCGCTGCAAACGTTTTTAACTTAAATTTCAAGTTAACTTTGTTGTTGTTGCTGATGGCACCCAAAACAATTCTCCACATGTACCTAGTTGTATCTATATTTGTATCTGCTTTTGCATTTGTGTCTGTTTCTATTTAACTGTCCACATTCAAATGCGAATGGCTTGGCGCACAGCACCTGTAGTGAACAGAAACCGGTAACTTTTCGATTCACAAGTTTAACAACAAAATGTATTTTATTTTATTTTAAATTAAATCTAATTTTAAATATGCAAAATAAAATAAACTAACATTTCAATCTTCCATATATGAATGTTTTACCTGTTTGCACTGCTCCCTACGTCCAAGTGCTGTGATATTTAGCTTTTGTCACGCTGCTCAGCGTAAGCAGAGTGGCGCAGTGGAAGCGTGCTGGGCCCATAACCCAGAGGTCCGAGGATCGAAACCTTGCTCTGCTAGCACACTTTAATAGGGGAAAGCTTGGTGTCTCTCTTTTTTTTATTTTTTTAAATATTGCAAATAATTTATTTTTATTAATATTTTAATTTGTATATACTTTTGAAGCAATAATAATTTGAGTAATAATAATTATATTATAAAAAGTTCATTAGCAGAGTACTTTAATTCATTGAAAATTGTGATTTTAATTAAAATTTAATTATTTTTTTAGACTATAAAAGTTCACTTCCATTGCATCACTAATTATGTTCTTATAGAACCCTTTTTTGCAATTATTTCCAGATAGGTATCAGGTATCATTTACTGGGAATAATTATTTGTAATAAATTACTAGGAAAAGACAACATGTAACGGAGATTGATTGCATTTATGGCAAGGCTAGAAGAGGCTTACTTTAAGATCCATCTAATATACTTATTAAGCAATATACTCTCATTAGCCTTAAAGATAATTTCATTTAAATGCATCATCAAAATCATAAAAGCTGGTAAATTAAAGAGCATCGCTCAAGCACCAATTGAGCAGCATCCAAGCTCCGACTTCACTGCGGCAAGGGGCGGAGGGAGCCAATCGAAGCTAACTGCAAGACACATAATTGAAGCTAACGCCATTGCCGTTGACGTTGAGTGGACAGTAGCTGGCAAAGACCAGCAGTCGACATGTGTGTGTGTGTGTGTGTGTGTGTGTGTACTTGTGTGTGCATTAATAAAGAATTCATCACAATTACAACAATTGCCACAGGATGCAATTTACAAAGGAAATTATTAATGGAAAGTCAATGAATTCTTTTTAAAATTCTGTTTCGTGCTTTTGATTGATTACACGCTGCCTGCTGCTGGCTTCTGGCTACTCGGTCCGTCGACTTCTTCTTCTTCTTCCTATTCTTCTTCATTTTTTGTGCTCTTCAGCGCCAGTCAAAGACCTCGCACTTAATCATGGACATGGCGAAAATAAGTCCAGAAGCCCAGACAACGGCGAAGACGAAGGCGACGGCGTTCATTCAACTGCAGACGACAGGACACTCATTAAAACTGGGTGCACAGGTACTCGACGGTGGGCCAGACGGCTCTTTAGACGCTCTTTACATCGCCCATAGGCCAGAGCGAGAGAGAGAGAGAAAGGGAGAGAGAGAGAGGACAAGTAGCTGAAGAACTGGTTTTGTTGGCGCGTCTGCTAATTTATGTGCGCATGCGCGACGCTCGCTCCCTACTCGGGAGCCCCATAATTAACTGAGGTAGTCATTTTGAATGCGAACATGCACACACATATACACACACACACGCACATACTCTTTCATATAGAGTGAGACAGCATCTGCCGAAACAATCAGCGAACTTGCTTCTGAGAGGTTCTCTCCTTAAATCAAAGATAAACGATAATTATCTGCGCGAAAATGCGCGCATAAATAATTTGCAAGAAGCCACATTAAAATTGTATCTAAAAGATACGCATCGCTTGATAACACAGCAGAGCGGCTCTCTGTCCAACGCTGGCCATGTTGAACCGAGCTTGTTGTTTTGGGATCCCAAAGAATAACGAGTACAAGAGTTAAACAAACTTTCTGTGGCATTCGTCTGTTTGCAGCTCTCAGTTGGCAGTTGGCGCTGCCTGCGACGCGCCATTAAAAATTAAAAGCTCATTAATTAAGCAGATAATTCATTTATTATACTTTCAACACAATGCGCAGGCAGTGCCACAATTTGTTACCCGGCTCATTACGATTGGGCCAGGACCAAGCCAAAAAAGGTGAGCCAACTGTTTCGAATCAAAAACAATTATTGCTTTCGAGTGGCAGGCGCTCTAAGGGTGGTTTTCCACAGCCAGGGGGTGTGAGTCTAGCGCAGACACGTGTCTCTGGGGCAGCAGAGCTGTGGCTGTGGGGACTTAATCCTACAAGCAGAAAGCACTTAACTTTCAAGTGTCAAACCAACCTGTTGAGCGGGATTTAAGTCTTTCAATTTAATTGTGAAAATTTCGACTTAAGAGTGGAATTTGAACTCTCAAAAAGACAAGGAATTTTGACGAATGATTTTTATATTCTTCGAGATAAAAAATAAAAAAGGTAATAAATTAAATTTGTGCTTGAAAATAATTATAAATGAATTAAATAAATATTAATAATTAATAATTGTAATTATACATAGTTGACAATGAGATTTAATTATTGGAATATATATAACAAAATATACGAAAATAACATACATAATATATATCAAAATATGTATTAAAAAATATGTTTGCATTTATTGTATGTATAAAATAAAATATAAATATTGTTAATATATATTAAAATTTAACTATTCAAAATTAATTTTATGCATATGGAATGCATATTTAATTATTTAATGTTCGTATACAAAATATATTAAAAAGAAATTTTAGTTTTATGTCAACAGCATTACGCATCCAAAAACATTGCATTGCTTTGACCGCTTTAAGCTTGCAATTAACATATGGTTAAAGTTTCTTTCAATACTCAGATAAACAGATAAATAAATAACCTGTTTGGCTACACGACTATCAAATATAATGAATCAATACACTTTTAGAGTTGAATTTTCAACTTCTATATATACTAAGGGCTATAAAATTTGCAAGGCACATCTGACCACTGGCTTAAGCTTTAGCCACAATTCATTCAGCTCCTTTTCACACACACTTAAAATATGAAGCCCTCTGAGTGTATAGCGAATGCTGCTCCTGCTGGCTATTGGACCAAGTGCTTGGCACCGGAAACCATATGCTTCCAAATGTTTGGGAAGCTGCGAGGGTTCAGAACGCGCTTAATTTGGCTCGGCATCAGCTGTTAGAGCTGGGCGAGAAGTTCGGGGCACATGATGTCATTTCAGTTGAATGGCTTTTGGAAAACAAAAAAAAAATTAGGATGAAAAAATGTACAAAAAATGAAAACAACTGCCATGCAAAGGCAACAACTATTGTTGTCGATGTTGCTGTTGCTGCTGTTGTTGGTGGTGCCGCTGACGAAACTGACTGTGTTCGTGTTGACAACGAACACGGAATATAAATTGAGAAATGCTTTAAAGCGAAATAATCAATTTACTTCTTGACATAATTTCCATTTTTCACGAAACCAAAGGCAGCCACGCGAGCTGCGAGAAAATGCCACAAGACGCCGCTGAACAGCGTAGTAAGAACAAGGCTGAAGGCACGCACAATTCGCACACAAAAACGTGGCTAGTGAATAGTACCACAAAAAGAAGGCTATAAGAACAGGCGGCTCAAATGCAGATGAAGGAAAATGGTGGGTGAGGAAAAGGCAGTAAAGGAGGAGGGTCGCAAGTGTTGCGGCAATTGCTACCGTTTCTTTCTTTTTAATATATTGAACTTTTTTATGATGCTGACCACCGTCTGACGGCTGCAGCTCTCTTTATTTGGGCCGTGATTAATGATGGGTTCGCCTAGGAGATACGCTGCAGATACAGTTGCTGCTGTCGGCTGTCGGCTGTCGGCTGCTGGCTGACAATTGCAGTTGTAACTACGATTTAATAGCGCTTTAATGGTGTGTGAACAACGAGTCCTTCAACCAAAACACCTGTTAGCACACACACACACACCTTCTCTCCTTTGATATGCCCTCTCTCTCCCGCCCTCTCTCTATCCATTCATCATTCAGTCGTATCTATTTGTAGCTCGTGCTGCTGCAACACTTTCATTATCACAAATGTCACATCATTTGTCGCATTGCACAAAACTGCCCGCTCATCATTTATCACCAAAGGAATGTGAGAGAGAGAGAGAGACACACACATAAACTCACGCTCTATTGTAGCGGCTATATATTTGATTAATTTCCTTTTCCGAAAGAAATTAACCCGCTGCACATGTCGACCCCAGCGGCCCCTTTGACGCGCCCCTCGATCGCAGCCGCAGCCGCCGCCGTCGCTGCCTCAAGATTTATCTCTTCCAGCATAGCTCGAGCATGGCCAATATGACCCCGCCTGTCAGCCACGCACGTCGCTCTCTCCCGCATCCAGTTCCAGTTCGAGTTCCCTGAATCTTCTCTCATTCTCTCGCTCTTTCTCTCTCTCTCTCTTTATATATATAAATATTTCTCTCTCGCAGCACGTTGTTGCCTGATTTATTTATAAATTTGTTTAAACCACAAAACTTTTTAAAGTTGTATTCCCTTTGGACTTGCATTAATAATACTTGGGCAAAGCCTAAAAAATTATCCTTTGTATATAAAATTAATTCAATATGCTTGTAGTCATTTGCAAAAACTCCAAGTTATATAGATCTTGCTGATATTTTCCTTTTTAGTATTTAAGACCTTTAGATCCAAGAAAAAGTTTTCTGTTCTTCTAGTGAAACTTATTCAATTTTTAATTTAATGGCGATTTGGGAATGCCTATCTATTTTTAAAAAATATTGTAATTTAGATAAAATGCAACTTAATAACTAAATGGAATAGATAATAAAAATTCTATAGGAAATTTATTATGACAACATTTCTAACACTTGGAACAACATTTTTGTTGCCTCGCGGGCCGCGCGGCTGATAGCCTGGCTGGCGTTTTCTTATGACTGATGATCATTTGGCTGCATTTTGACACTGATAATGGTTTTGGGTAAACGACTCATTAGCTCGTCGCTAAGTAGCCGCTGCAGCAGGTCGCAACAAGTTGTGGCATTGGCCGCTTGCGCAATCGGAAGTGCGTTGATTTATGAAGTTTTAGCCGCGATCTCGAGCGCAAAGTTCTGATGCGCTGAGGTGGCTGTTGTTGCTGCTGTTGTTGTTGTCGCATTTCGGAGCAACAAACACGCTTACAATGTTGCTGTTGTTGCTGCAGTGGCTGTTGTGCGATAAGATCGCAGCCAGATGCAAGCTGCAAGCGGTGACTGGACCCTGGCGAGCTGAGCTACGTGCCGCACACGTTGCGCGGCTGATTACGCAGACGATGTTTGCCTGTTTTTCTCGCAACTTCAACTGCCTTTGGAGCGGCTCTGACGCCGGCCGTTGACAAATGAGCATTACAAGTGTTTGTGACAAGCCGCAAGCGCTGTATTTATTGCTACGAGCCAGAGCCAGAGCCACAGTCAGGCCAGCAGCCGACGAGGCGAAAGAATAAAAAACGATTAAACTTTGAACTGCTGGCTGGACTACAGCCTCAACTGCGAATTCGCTGACCTAGGCCAAGGGGTTTGAGCTTAACTTTGAACCTGCATGCGTATGCTAATTCAGCGTCAATCACAACATGATCAACTGTCGCCTTCCCTCTCTCCCCCGTCCACTCTCTCTCAGGTATGCAAAACGTGCCACAGACAATGGCAATTTGAATTGCAGAGTTGAGGTCTGCATCCTTGTGGCTTCTGCTTCTTCTTGCGCCGTGGCACTTAATAAATTCTGTTGCACATTTTTGCATGCACCAAATTTCAAAAAATTTCAACTGATATGTTAAGCGGCTGTCAGCGTTTGACTTTGACGTCATCTTACATGAAAATTAAATGCAAAAGATCAAAACAAAAGACCAAACAGAAAGTCAAATATAAATATAAACATGTGTGTGCATGTGTGTGTGAGTGTGTGAGTGTGTGTGTATGTATGCAAAATCCAATATATCTATATAGTATTTCACGATCCGCCTAGACGGCCAGCGAAATGGGCACAAAGTTGTAAAACGCTTCGAATGTTCGCTCATTGGCGCTGTCAAGAGGCGACATGCCCATGCCCATGCCCATGCCGATGCCGATGCCGATGCCCATGCACAGGCCCTGGCCCCTGCTCCGACGATAAGTGATATGACATGCCAGGTGCCACAGATGCCGCCAGTGGCAGTGACTGGCGACTGCGGCAGTGCCGCAGCCAAACTGCTGTCAACTGTTGGGGCTTTGCGCCTGGCCATGACGACAAGCGACAACGATGCGCTACTTATGTAGCCATGTAGTTAGTCAGTCCCAGAGACACACCCGTTCCCGTTCCCGTTCCCGCTCCCATTCCCATACCCACTTCCAATCCCTGCCAAGTCTTGTTGACATTTAGTGGTTCGCTAAACGGGTTGCCAAGAATTTCAATCAGTTCGGTTTCAATTGGCTTAGCTGCGCGCTGATCTTTAGCTGGAAATAGGAGACATCTTCAATGAAACAAGCTGTCATGGGCCCCAAAGTGCGATGCTACAAAATAGTAGCACTTCATAAAAAGTCTTAAGATATCCAAGAATTCTTGACATCGATTTATGAAAACTACCTTAGGAGAAGTGAAGTGAATTAATATCAATAGATGTGCTTCCTAATAAGCTTATGATATGCAAGTAAAAGCTGTAATGATTGAGTCTGACATGCTTACTTTAGGATATTCGAAGAATTCGAAAATAGTTTTAAATATTATTTTTATAAATATTAAATCCAATACAATATGAATAACAAATGGTGACAAACTTGTGATCAACAGTTTCTTTGACTCTGAAAATATTAATAATTTCATATAACTAAAACTCAGATCTTAATTATTTCCAGTGTGATATGTCTTCTCAGAGTCCCTTAAGCAATGGTAAAATGCTGCTCGATTCTGCATTCTCAAATCCCCCGATGCCTTGGCACGCACTCGCGCAGATACTCTTCACGTTTTAATACGCTGTGGCTGCGGCTGCGGCAGCGGCTGCAGCTGTGAGTGTTTGTTGCATGTGTAAACAAATTGCAACATCATATGACAGCAGCGTTTGACAATTGTAAATGGCCCTGCCTCGGGCAGACTTTGTAGGAGCACAGAGAAATGTCCGCCAAGTGCTCGGCCACAATTCATATTGATTTTCCACATACAATGCTCGACTCGCTGCCGGAGAGCTGGGCAAGGTCAGTCGTATGTGAGAGATAAGTGCAGTCGGAAGCTGCGTCTGCACTTCATGCATCAAACGCCACTGAATGTTGCATGAAGTCGTCTGCAAAGTTGAAACCGACAGCTCGGACTCGGGTCTAATGGCTAGCGAGAGATATTAGCTCGCGAATCAAATTTGACGGTTGATAATCTGACTGACAGCCCTGCTAACGGAAGCAAACTGGGTCAGGACTGGCACTAAAAGTTTCTGCAATTCCATTTGCCACCAAAGTGTCGCACTCTCTCGCTCTCTCCCTCTCTCTCTCTCTCTCTCTCTCTCTCTCTCTCTCTCTCTTTGTTGTTGATCCGAATGAGTGATGAAGTCGGTGTCGTTGTCTGGTTACTGTCTGCTCAGCTGTTTACGTGGTCATTAGTTTTAACCCGTTGCGGCTTGGCCGAAAGGCTGAAGGGGCGCAGACCTCAGCGGGAGCCAAAAGTTCAGCTCTTCAGGCCTGCCATGAGTGTGGGTGTCTCTGCGTGTGTGTGTGTGCTTTTTTTGGCAACCGCCGTACGGCATTTGCCACACTCAAATTCACTTTAATTAAATGAGCGGTAATTAATTTCAACTTTAATCAGAAATTCCATTTAGATTTCCTACTGATTGATGTGCACCGACGTCTCACGACAACGTCACGTCGAACGCTAAACCAACAGAAACTAAAAAAAAACTTTTGTTGCGCGCATCCTCAACTGAGAGAGACAGCAATAACAGAGAGAGAGCGAGCGAGAGAGATGTGTATATTGAGTGGAAAATGCGAGTGAAACTTTTTGTTTATTTAAAATTTAAATTGAAGCGAACCACGAGCAAAATTCTTGCTGAGCAAAGCAACTTTAAAATGTTGAAAAACTAAAAACAAAAGGCAGAAAGAGAGAGGGAATATATGAAAAAGAGAGACAACACTTGTTTATAGAAAGTATAAACAATAAAAAATATATTTTATTACCAATTTCAATTCATTTTCTTATATATTCTATTTATCGATCATATTTGTTTATGTTAAGTATTTTCCTTATCGAATTTGAGTCTCTTATTTTATTATAATTTTATAGAATATCTTTCAAAATAAAGTCAGCTTTTTTGACATATTTACATTAGCCTTGATCCCAGTTATTGAACTGATTCAAAAGTCTTGCATCTCGCACAGCAATGCGTCATCTTGTGCAGAGCATTTGCAGTGGAGCAATGCAAATGAAAGAAATGCGACAGAAACTTTGTAGATCCAATTGCCGTTTAGCAATGGGCCATGACCCATATAGGTTCATTGGGGCGTGCGAGGGGTCCGAAAGCGAACATTTGTCGGCTTTCCCAAAGTGCCGCTGACAGAAACGCTCCTCACTTGGCCTGTCTATCACATTGACTGACTGCCACACATTTCATCGAGTGTGTTGGTGTGTGTGTCTGAGTGTGTGTGTGTATGTCTCATTCTCTGAATTTTCTATATTTTTTGTTGAATGCCGGGCGGGCCAATTGAGTTGGCCATAATAACACGCCACGGTAAATGGCTTTTAAAAGTCTACTTTGCCACAGTCCGCCCCCTCATTACGAACGACGCGTTACGAACGCCCTCGGCCAGGCCCAAAAGATGACAATAGTCGTTGGCGAGGTAGGAGGATCGGAATGAAACTCGGAAATTGTCATTATCTATGGCCATCAGCAGTGGGTGGAAGACGGTGAAATCGAGCAGCGTCCCGCACCACAGTTTGGTAGCCAGCGACAGCTGTCTGAGGTCTAGAGTCCACAGTCTTTATAGTCTTTATAGTCTAGAGTGATACTCCACGTGCCTCGCTCCCCGCCCCCCTCCCCTTGCCGCTCTGTCATTGTTGATTTTTCGACTAACAACAATAAAATGAGAAATCCTTCTGGCAGTGAACACCAAATTGCAGTTTGACACGTCATATTTATGAAATGCGCAACGTTGCAGAAAATCACAAAGCAAAACAAAACAAGAGCAAGAAAATTAACTGCCTCAGCGGTGCCTTGTCCACTTCAACGTTTTGCGATCCACCCGCAACACCCCCACAGCAGAGAAGTGTAAAGCTGTGAAATAGGAACACGAACTATAAATTATATAAAGTTGTCTTAAATTATAACCATATATCTATAAATTCATTTGAAATTTTCTGATAATAATATGGAAGCTACAATATATGCATATCATTTTCGATTAAGGAAGAAAATTTTCTAAGTGAGAGAGGAGGTGAGAGAGAGAGATTCAATAGAAGCAGATGCATTGTTCATAAATATTATAATTCTAATGCAAATCATAATAATAAAGCTGATGATAGTAAATACCAATAATAACTAGATGATAGGCCAGATTATAAATAAATAAACATAAATAAATAAAAAGAGGTTCTCTTCCTGGGTTTGCCTCCCACAATGGATCCAGACGATAGTAACCTTATCGGTACATCCCATTCGTATGGTCTAGCACTGTCATCAGTGCCTCTACGTCTAGGTCCTCCGCAATACCTTTTCGGCGTAGTCACAATCGCCTTTCCAATAATTTTATCTGTGCCCATTTGATAGAGGATAGTCTCTAGTTTGACTTTAGCGACAGCTTCGACTGTCCTCATATTAAAGATTATTTAAATAAGTTTATTCTCGGCGGGAGTCCACATTTCACGCTTTACTAAATTTGTTCCTTTCGCACTTGCAGGTACTGTGAATGCCAATGGCGAGACGAAACGACAACGGACCTCATACACCCGCTATCAGACACTGGAACTGGAGAAGGAATTCCACTTCAATCGCTACCTGACGCGCCGGCGACGCATCGAGATCGCGCACGCGCTCTGCCTGACGGAGCGACAGATCAAGATCTGGTTCCAGAATCGGCGCATGAAGTGGAAGAAGGAGCACAAAATGGCATCGATGAACATTGTGCCATATCACATGGGCCCCTACGGCCACCCCTACCACCAGTTCGATATCCATCCGTCACAGTTCGCGCATCTGAGCGCATAGGACGCGTGGCACTTTTCGGGTACTGGTTAGAGACTCAATCAGTTGTATCAGGAACCATATCAGGCGGCGGCAGCGGCCAGCGTGGCCGGCGGCTATCAGTCACAGGGCACTCAGGATCCGGGCGCGTCGGCATCGGTGCTGGGCAGCGTCAGCGTCGGCGCCAACGCCAACGGCGGATCTGGCAGCAACCTTGGCACCGGCAACGGCTCCAACTCGCTGTTCAGCTCCGCCGCGGCGGTGGCCAACGCCAGCAATGCCAATGCCGACTGCATTAAATATCCTCAAGAGTTCTGATCTCAGGTTATCATCAGGCAGCAGCAGCAGCAGCAGTCACAGCAGTCACAGCAGCCACAGCAGCAGTCACTCGATCCGCTGCTGGACTCGGACTGTGAGCCCGATTCAGACTTGGGGCTGGAGCTGGAGTACAAAGCGGACATTGTTGGCTGTAATTTGTTCTGCTGCTGAGCCGGTGTCTGCGCCATTTGCCATGTGCCACTGCCTCGCATTCGCGCATTCGCATCCGCAATCCGAAATCCGCGATCCGCAATCCGCAATCCGCCGCCGCTGTCGATCAACCAACATCAAAGACGATGCTTCTTGTTTGCAACTGATTCGTGTTAAGCTGAGAAATGGGCCGTGGCTGGAGCGCGGCTCATTTGGGTTTATGATACTGGAGGTGGCACTGTGCGCACTCGTCTAGTTCTCTCTAGACCTGCCTGCACACCCACACACACACACACTCACATACAGAAACACACACACGCACATGCAGCTCGGGCCTTGGGCTCTGAGCTGGGGCAAGGATCTGGAGCTAACTTTCGATAGCTGCTGCCATTGGACGTCCAGTATGATAAACCTCTTTCTCTAAGCAGTATTCGAAAAGCAATTAGTCTTAAGTCTAGCTTAAATTTTAGCCCTAAGTCAGCACAGAAGAACAACAAAAACAAAAACAAAATGGAAATAAGTTAAACAAAAACCAATTTAAACAAACGTAAAATTTGCAATAATTTCAAAGTGATTTCTATTAAAATTAGTCTTCGTTTAATCCATAATTCTAATTCAAGTACTTAAAAGCTACCGGCACTTGGCATATATGTACACATATGTATCCCTTATAAGGCCTCGTTCAGTTTGTATATAGCAGAGCGTCCCACTCCCAAGCGGCGCCTTATTATGTTTGTGTTTCATTTTTAAATATATAAATTGTTTTGCTCGAGAGCGACCTAGGAACTGTTCAAGTTTTACTTTGCTCGTTTTTCCTTTCTTAATTCTTAATTCAAAAATCATTTCACAATTTGGAGAACAAATTCGGAGATGAAACAGGGAATTTGGCTAGCGGTCAAAGTGTGGCTCGATTTCAAATACTTAGCACAATTTCTATAGCAAAGCCCCAACCAGACGCTCTCTCAATGTTATCTTTTATTCGATTCGTATCCCTCTTATGTCTGAACTATAGCAAGTCCTTAACATATTGTCCCTTAGCTTAAGTGTGCATTACAACTTAAAATCTATATAAGGCAATGCGCAAATTGTTAAAACCTAAAAATAAAAACTAAAAATAAATTTAAACATAGGACGAAAGAGCAGAGCAAATCTATACGTAAATATAATGTAATTATTTATGCTGTACTTTTTGCTAAGCTAAGGTTAGTGCATTCTAGAACCTATCGGTAGTCTATGTGAACCTAGCCCATAAGCCTAAATTATATCGAATTAGCAAGACAAATTTTAGTAAAAAGTAAAACTATAACAAAACGAAAAGCCCGCGCATTGAAAACGAAAACAAACAAAAGTAAGAAAGAAAAAAACATGACACTTAGCACAAATTAAAACATTGTTTTTTTTTTTAATATTTTGTTTAACCTATATTTATATATATAAAGCTATAAATATATATATATATATATATATTTGTCCAAACGATATGATTTTCCAATCAAAATGCAATACAAAGTTTGTAGTTCGGGGTTTGAGGTTTGGGGGGCGCAAAGAGTTTAACTGCATTCCATGTAAAAATAAATAAAATAAATAATTTTTAATGAAATCCGTACTTATATAATGATATGGGTTCTATTGCGAATGCAATGTTTATAAGCTGTAAAACCACAAAACCATACAAATATAAATAAATCAAAACAAGCGACAACATATGTAAACATGTACGAATATGACATAAAAATAAAACTATTTTAAAATGTACAACACTTGTGTTTTTAATTTGAATAGTTTCACAAGGTTTTATTGGATTTAACGGAAACGGTTCCCTGACCTATCCGTCCAGTGAACCACTCGATTTTTAATCCGAGTGGCTATTGTTTTTAATTATAATACTTTTTGGTTAATTTAAACTTTTTTTTTAATCTTTTTTATATTTATTCCATTTATATTCTTTTATCTATTTGTTACAAATGTTTGTTGGCAGTCATGTAGTACTAATAATACGTAGTTTCTCAATGCGCGAAGCAGCATTTATGAAATTAGTATGGAAAGCAGATTTGGAACAAGCAGTGCATATAGGAGGAGTAATACACTGACCAAGCAGTGAACCACTACTTTTCAACGTGCGAAGCAGTAGTTATAAAATTAGTAAAGAAAGCAGCAAATATGCAAGTAGTGCACTTGTGAGGAGCAACATTTAACGAAAGCAGTGTAATAACAATGGAAAGATTGTAGCTGCAGGCTCTACAATAATTATTTAATATTAAAAAGCCAAGACGTATATATTTTAATTTATTTATATTTATATTTATTTATAGTATACATTTTAATACTAGATAGTGACTATATTTAATGATATTTCATTTATATAAGTATTAAATTATGCTAGCCCGTATTCGGTAGCATTACTCAGTCGAAACCTTTGTGGCTTTTCACAATATAAATTCTTATTTATATATTGTATAATTTTTATCATACTCAGTTTCTGTTTAGCTCTCAAACACAACTGTTCTCGCTTTTAAAAAATCAGGCTTTTTAACAGTTTTAGGATATTTTACTATTAATAAGGACGCAATGAAGAATTTATTGTGTGCCATCCTTGCACTGAGCCTTAAATTATCTCAGATAGCAGGAGATATTCCAGGCTGTGATTACTTTGATACCGTTGACCTAACGAATAGCACACAGCTCATGAATGGATCCTATAAGTATAGAGACGTCATAATTCCAAAAGAAAAAACGGGAATATTCAACTATCAAATGTCCATCGATGGAAGGCAAGAAGTCAATGACTATATCCGAGGTTGTGTTTGCCATATAAAACCCTGCGTAATCTTCTGTTGTGATCCCCAAGATTCCCTTGCGTATCAACCTCTGACTATAAGTCTACTCAATGGTCAGGTGGTGCAGAAGGATCTACTCAAGGACTATGTAGTGCAAGCGGCCTATGACGGCTCATGTGAAGCATTCAACAAGAGTGATACGCAGACCCAATGGACTCTATTCGAGGTTTGCTAACGGCTGGTTTCGGATGTTGAAAATTCTAAAATACTTATTATATATTATTGTGTAGATGCGAGTTTGAATAGTAGAGGGGGATGTTTTTATTAGTCAAAAACTATTTTATCAAATAATTATTAAATTAATTGAGTATCTTAGAATTCCTTGGCTCGACTTGATTTATCTTCTTTATAGAATGAAATCCTGTACGTTGCTGGAGAGAACAGGAGCTTTAGTAAGCAGCAATATTGCATGTTCCCGTATAAGAGTGACAATAATAACAACGAGTATAGGCTCGCGGCCGAGTTGATTCCAGAGCCCCAACCAATAAATAAAACGACGCGTAAGCTATCGAGTCGAAGTGACATAGATGTGATATATATAAGCACGTATTTTATTGCAGTCTCGGCGCCCCACGCCCTCAGAGTCCTCTCTGTGTTCTGCATGGTCCTGACCATTGCGATATTTCTCTATGTAAAAAAGAATCGGACGACGTACGATCGATGCTGCATGTGCTACTTCAGTTGCCTTACCATCAGCTTCTTCATGGCGTTCGTCGAATCGATTATGGACGCCTCCACTGACTTCACTTATGAGTCGTGCCTTGGATTTGGTAATGCCACAAATTTGCTTAGATGTGCATTGATTTACTTTAAATGTTAGCCTACGTGCATTACTTTTTCGTTATGGCCACCTTCCTTTGGCTCATCATGATCAACCTTACGCTATGGAAGACCTTTAAGAACCTTGGTGTTAGAGAGGAGAACATCTTCAGGAAATATAGAATCATCGTGTGGAGCATAGCCGCAGTATTACTTACGCTCTTCGTGGCAGCTGATCGCTTCATTCCCGAGGATGTTCCCAGCCACTTGAAACCTGAAGTTGCGAAATATACTTGTTTGTTCAAAAGTAAGACCCTTTCTTCTTACGGTATATTCAATGGGCTGATTGTAGTTTCTCTTAGCGACCGACGCGGCAAGAATTATCTACTTTGACTCCCTCATATTGTCAGCCATTCTAATTAACATTGGTCTCTTCGTGGCAACGGCCAGGATAATATATGTCAAGAACAAGCACAACCAACGGAACTGGAGCACCGCAGAGAGTAAGAAAAACGTGAAGAATGAAGCTAAGTACGTTTAAGTAAACCAATATTTGATATTAACATATTCATTCGTAATTTATACATTATTTCCCAATTCCATTGCAGGTTCGCCCTGTTTATCCGATTATTCGCTATAACAGGAGGTTTGTGGGTCATGGAAATCATTTCTTCTCTATTTATAACTGATGCTGGAAACGTATCAATGTATTTAGATCTGGTACCTAGCTCCCAAGGCGTGCTTTTGTTTTTCGTAATTGTCCCCAGGAAGGACATGATTAAAGCTATATATAACCGGTGTAAAAAGTAATTCCCATTATATTCTTTATACAACTGTGCGCCTTTCTTACTTTTCGATCTATAATTGAATTCGGAAGAGACAAACCTTATCAACGTTCTGATACAGTATCATAAAATTATTTATGAAAATATGTATTTCCACTACTACTGAATATTATATAATAGTATCTATGTTACTATATATAAGAATACAAGCTTGTAAAGAATCCTTTTTGAAGTCATAAGTGAATATACTCTCATATATGTATATTTTTTAATAATGTTTTAAGAAGCTTATAAATAAATAAATTTAGCATTGTAATAAAATAGATGTTATTCACTATAATTATTGTTTTATAAAAATTTTTTTATTCTATTTTTAAATATTCCTGTGACCATCCAGAGAGTAAATAGCTATCATTCGATCTTGGTGACGCAATCTCTCATGCCCGGGTAGCTCAGTCGGTAGAGCATTGGACTTTTAATCCAAGGGTCCAGGGTTCAAGTCCCTGCTCGGGCGATCATTTTTTTTGTTTTTGTTAAGGCTCAAAACTGTTTTTAAAAAAAGTAAGGATTGGCTTATATTATTTGTTAATATTTTAAATGCGAAGTACATTTTTGAAAATGGCGTAAATTGTGCTAATGGAAAATATATTTTAAACCTGCTCTTTGTAATGAAAGCAGTTAAATAATTAAAATACATCTTTTTGCAAGCAAGCAGTGAACAAACAAGCAGTGTATATGCCGTGTCGTGAAGCATTTCATTATTATGAAACCTACACGAGCCACCCTGTTTTTTACCTGAAACTTGTTAGTTAGTAAAGCAGTGCAATGATTCACCTTTCAAATAATTCCATTCAGCTACGTGACATAAGGCACGCGCGTAGAAACGATTATTTCGACTGGAAGGTTGGCAGCTTCTGTAATCACGCTTCTGTGAGGTCTGATTGTGGGATGGCCTGAGGCTGGGGATCACTGTGTAGTGGACCAGCCATGTTGACGGAACGTCCGCACTAAGCTTGCCATCAATATGGGTGCCGAGGAGGAGTCCACGGCATTCAGGTTGGCTAAGGAGGGATGAACCGGGCCAGGGGTGAAAACCAGCAGCCAAGAGTTCCCGTGGTAGGCAGTAGTGGGATAGCGTACCGGAGTGGACTGCCATTACCAGCCTTGCCAATTGTTGGACCACAATCTTTTGCTACTCAAAATATATTTTTTTTATTATTTAATCTATGCATATATTATATATGTAAGACGAAACTTAATTTTTCACATATAACGTGCACATTTCAGCCTAGTTTTTATTGTTACACAATTTCATTTTCATTACAGCGACTGATTGGAGCTCAACAAACAGGTCAGAGGTTGTGCTAGCACCCACTTCAGTGGAACACATTCACTAACACTTTTGAAACGTCCGCAGATGATGCTGGCCAATTCCATGGGCATCGCATAGATGAAACACTTGTCCATTACGGGTATTGTAAATGTCCACAGAAAGACTATGAGAAGTCCAACAGCTATGTGTCCAATCATGTTGAGAGTTGATTTCGCGCGAGTTGCTAGAGCAAAGCTGTACTTGACACATTGATTGAGCGTGGGCAACTGAAATCTCCTGTTCCGCTCTGCCTGAGAATTGACCATTGCTTACGTATAGATGTCTTGATAATCCTACAGATAAGGCAGACCTCTCTCTCTCTTTGTGTTAGTCTAAGTGTGACATACAGTATAACATAAAATTATAGCAACACTTCTACATAGTTTCTAGAAATGAATAATCAATAATAATTATAATAATATAATATAATACAATAAAATAATAATCAGCAGCTCTATACATAGTTGATATATGAATGTTATTATGGAATAAATTGTTTATTCCCTGCATTTCTTTTCCCAAAGACACAGTCGTCCCGTCCCTTATATATAGTTCGGACTAAGTACCCATTTATTTATTTATAAATATAGATATTATTAAAATAAACTCTTTGTGACTTTGGTCATATTCCCAATAAGTTTGTATTTTATACTAGCAGAGTTAGGCTTTCAAAGTTCATTTATGTTTTATACCCTGGTAAGCTTTGATATGCAGGCCGTGAATTTTTAGTGGAACATTGTCAATGAGGACATCGTGAATAATTTTAAGAAATTATAATAACAGTCTTTGTGCTAGCGATTGAATATAGTCTTAATCTGAGCTAAACTCAAAGTGAACAATGCGTCCACTAACGACAATGCAAATATCAGAGAAGCAGAAAATGATTCAACTTACCCAGGCTAAAACATACTACCAAACATAGATATCGACAAGCTCATATGAGGAATTCATGGCACGAAAAGTGCTTGTATCAAAAACTCAGCATGATTAAAATGGGAAGAGTCAAGTGTCGAGTAGAATAAAGACATAAACATAACAATGAGATGTCTTTATGTAAACTAAATCGTCTTACTACACATTCCAGACAAATTTTGATATTTGATCCGAATATTGGAAAATTTTTCATTGAAACTTTTCATTAGTGCTGCAGAATAAATCAAAAGACGTAAGTAATTCTATGACCCCAAAAAATGAAAGGATATCCCATTAGTAAGAGCCTCTACTTCTTACAAAATTAGCAATGGCGCCAAGATCTCCAAGAAAAGAGAGCGATGACTGCAAAGAAAATTCCAATACCAATTTATATAACATTAAACAATTTAGAGATTTATTAATGGTAATAGGAAAAAACATTTTTGGTCTTAAAGTATACAATTTATATATTTTTTATTGATTCGTATTTTAAGAAATAAAAAAACATTAAAATTGAAACATTTTCCTTATTTTAAAGTTTTTTGATTTATTTTTAAATATTCCTGCACTATTCCAAGGACGACAAACTTATCATTGAATCTTGGCAAGCCCTCATCGTATGCCCGGGTAGCTCAGTCGGTAGAGCATTGGACTTTTAATCCAAGGGTCCAGGGTTCAAGTCCCTGCTCGGGCGATCTTATTTTTTATTTTTTAATAATGAAAATAATTTTTAAATACAATTTTTAAAATATATAAACGATATCATATATCATTTGTTATTACTTTCATAAAAAAATCCGATTTATTGCTGCATTTTCAAGATTAGTCGAAAAACTTTTAAAGCAGTGCAATTATGAATGCACACAAATGGCTAATAAGCAGTTTATATGCAAGCAGTCATTGACAAGCAGTGTAGTGTAGTTCAGTTCAACTTCGTGATATAAGTAACACATGTAGAAACAAACATTTCGACTGGAAGGTTGGCAGCTTCTGTAATCACGCTTCTGTGAGGTCTGATTGTGGGATGGCCTGAGGCTGGGGATCACTGTGTAGTGGACCAGCCATGTTGACGGAACGTCCGCACTAAGCTTGCCATCAATATGGGTGCCGAGGAGGAGTCCACGGCATTCAGGTTGGCTAAGGAGGGATGAACCGGGCCAGGGGTGAAAACCAGCAGCCAAGAGTTCCCGTGGTAGGCAGTAGTGGGATAGCGTACCGGAGTGGACTGCCATTACCAGCCTTGCCAATTGTTGGACCACAATCTTTTGCTGCAAAATATTTTTTTTATATTATTTAATTTTATAATTACATTATATTCATACTTCGTAGGTAAAACTAGAACGATGAGTAAAAAGTGTAACTTCAAAAAATTATTTTAATAGATAATGGTAATTTTATTATATCTTTTAAAAATATAATTCATAATATTAATTTTTTAAAAGTATGAAATAATGTTCTTTACAATTAAATTGTTATAATGTTGTGAAATAAAGCTTTTTAAGTTTCATGACAAGAAAGCTTTTAAGAATAAATTCTCAGAATTAGCTTTTTCCCAACCAAGAGTGTAATGGTTATTTGGCAAGAGATAAATAATTGCCCGGGTAGCTCAGTCGGTAGAGCATTGGACTTTTAATCCAAGGGTCCAGGGTTCAAGTCCCTGCTCGGGCGAGCTAATTTTTTGCTGTATATATTTTAATTTTTAAATTTATAAAATGTATTTTAAAATATGCTATATAAACAATTTTAGATTTATAATTGTAGACAATGTAAAAGCTTTAAACTGTTTTTATTTTAACTAGACCCCGAGATGCAATAAAACTAAAATTCAAAAAGAAATCGTACAGCAGCCGAACGTCTAATTGAACCCTCATGAAATTAGCACCTTTTATTTGCTTTTCCACTTACGTTCGAGTCGTGGATATACCCAAATTGTGTGAAACATGCTCGAACATCGCTATCTGTATCTGTGGCTGACCCTGCATATCTGCTATCTGTATCTATGTTTTCTATATACCCAGCTATATACCCCGTATGTGTGTGTGCGTATGTGAGTGTATTTGTATCTGCCTGTTTGCTAAGCTACAGCACATAGCCAGCCACACAGCTAGCTCGGTTGGGCATGTGAGCAAGGTTTTGTTTCATGGATACGCCTAAGAATTTTGACACACTTTGCTGCCCCGGCCATCCGAGAACACTCAAGTTGAACGAATACATAGACAGCAGCTAGAGTTAGGGGAAAGGGGAGGAGCAGCGGGAGGAGATTCAGCTGCTGTTAGGCTGCCAAGTGAACTAGAAAACGAATGCGTTTAATTAGCATTCATTACGACAAATCATCAAATTGCCCCAGCTGAGGCGATGCAACAATAAATACAAGCCGAACTAGTTATTGTGCGAGAAACATTCGTGTTAATCAGCAAAGTAAACGCAAATATTGATATAATTAGAAACCAGAGTCAAATATCTTTTCTAAACTGTTCCATGACGTCGGCTAAAAAGAGAAATCGCCCAGTTGCATTTCGCTGACTGTACAGCTGCTCGAGGACAGCTATCAAGGCTGCCTCGGCAGGCCATTAGCTGTTGCGAAAATATGAAATTCAGGTAGCATGAAAACTGCAGGAAATATGGGTCATAAATTATGAAACTAACTAAACAATAGATCTAAAATATCCTTTTCTGCTCCGAACAGCTTGATGCTGCTTTTTATATTTCTACTTTTTTACCTACAATAGAACAACAGATGGTTTCATGTAAAGTTGTAACTATCTATACCTTCAAGATTTATTAAATTATTACATGAAGTCAAAATAAAAATGGAATTTATCAAATTTAATAATTAAATACTTAGGGAATCACAAAAAAAAGAAGATATATATATTATATAATAAAATATATAAGAAAGCAATAAAACTAATTCGTAGAAGGCGCTTGTGATATACATACATGTATCGATATGCATATACAGTACAGCTGGGTTATATGTATAAGCCGATAAAAATATTGTGTATTTAACATATTAAAAAAAAGTTTGTTATATAAATATTGCATGTGTTAAATTATTATATAATTGATAAAGCTGCCAAATGGCTTCAGGTTTGAAGTTGAAACCAGTTCTGCGAAAGCTAACCTAATCGAAAGTCACATCAAAATACTTTACTTTGTTTAAAATAGTTTGAATTGAGACAAAATATTGCATATTTCAGTATGATCAGACTTCGAACTATCGAATCATATTTGGTGGTTCCAAATGATGCTAATCTTTAGATCCTGCAAGAAAGTCTTATATTTCTATCCTGGAAATCAGCGCTCGCTTTAGTCGTTTGATTGTCATAAATTTTCATGGATAAAATGTCCACATGCCCAACTCAAGGCATCGTGAAATGGACCGAAATATAGCAATAAATGTTATGCGAGTATTTCTGCATGTATGTACATAGATATGGTAAACTCAAATGCAGTCTTATATACTATATGTAAAGTACTTAAATTTCTTTACTAAATTTAAATAGTTTTTAGTTGTGTTTCGAACATTGAGAGCCTGATTCGAGCATCGTGTAATTATCACTGAAACAAATTTGAACTTAATGAGCGCATTAACGCACTCAAGTTGAGGAGAGCCTCGAGCTGTGGGGCACTCGACACCTCGCATCGCAGCGAAGCTGGGGTTTACTCCTGCTTAGCTGCGTCTGATTAATGAGGCTTTAAATATCCCACTTTGATTTCATTTTGAGCGGCGCGGAGCATGCAACAAAGAAGTTTCATTGACTCCAGCTTGGTGAGCAGGCAACAAGGATACTCAACCTCAACATGCTCGCGGTGCCCCGCTCTTCTCTTTGGGCGAGAGTCCTTGCAGAGCACGCACATGAAAGTGTATTCAGCTTTGGAAACACAATCCACAAACTCTACACGCAGCCCATGCTGCTCTGTGAGCTCTCCCAGGCACACATATGTGCACTAGCTCACTCGTATGTGTATGTGTGTGCATGCGTATATATGTGTATGTAAGAAGGCATGTCCTAGAAAATGAATGAATCTAAATGCACCACAAGAAACTAGGCAAAATGTTTTCTTTCGAAATTTAAGTTGCATCTTCTAACAAGAACTTTTATATCATATATGAAGTATTTTTTATTATATATAAATTTGTATATATTTAAAACTTAAATAAATAAAATAATTACTTTATTATCTTCGTTCTGAGTTCGTGAGTTTCAACGTCGTACATTTTTTCTCTCAGTGTCTTTAGAGTCGCGCTCTCTTACTCGCACTCGCTCTTTTGCGCTAGGTGCTAGGTGGTTGTGTTACTCACACACATATGCGCACACACACTCTTGCACAAAAATCAGCTCGCATGCACGCACACAGCGACAGCAACATGGCTGTTATCAACTCGAACAAAAAGCACCGTTTGCCTGCTGCTGGCAGTGCTGTTGTTGTTGTTGCTGCTGCTGCCGCTGCTGCTGAATATCGTTGAACCCAGGAGGAAACGTAGATGTGAAGTAACGTACAGAGAACGTCAGATATTTTCTGCTCTGCGCTAAGTACACTAAGTAAGATCGGCTATATACATATATATTCATTATTATTTTATTATTTTTTTTTTTAGACTTATATATATATAGTATGTTAATGTTTAAATAGGTCATTGACAGATCTATAAATGTTATTCTTCGGCTTATTTATTTAATTCTTATTTTTTTTAATAATTTTATAAGGCCGCAATAAATGTTTGTAACATGCATTAGATTATTCATATATATTTTCTAAAAGACACTGCTACTTACATTACAAATCGACTGAAAAATCATGCGCATACTCTTACCTTCTTTTACTTCCACACTCTTTGCTGCGGCAATTTCCTGCTGGGTAACTCGGGCTTGGAGGGTCGCACTCTCACTGGGTTTTAGCTGCGGCCATGCCGGGACAACTGACTTTAGTTTGAAATTTGACGCCGAGCGCAGCAGTTCGTTAAAAGCGAGAGCGCGGCCATTTGCCAACGACACAGTCGCTGTCAGCGTCACCGTTGCCGTCAGCACTGCCGTTGCCGTTGCCGTTGTCGTCGCCGTCGACGTCGCTGCCAGCACATCCTGCAGCCCAACGGCTGCCCAGGATGCTGGCAGGCGGGCAAAAGCCCCAAACTTCAAGCATGTGCACAGTGTTAACATTGAAATTGACGAGCTTTTGCCGTGGCCAGGCCGAAAGGCGGCCCACAGTTGAAGATCTAGTCCGCTTGTCTTGTATTTGATTGAACCAGGTAGACTGGCTAATGACCGCAGGTGAGTTGCTAGTGCGCACTTTATTAAATTGTCCGACTGCAGCTGAAAAAAGCAAATGAAAAAGGAAGGAAAAACGAAGGACAGCCGCCAATGCGATGCTGGCCATTTGTTTGTACGCATGTGCCAGAATTTGGGGCTCAGCACGCCCCTCCTCCTCCCACTTTACATATCTTCCAGTATCTGCGTCTGCCCTCATTTTGACTCGTTGCCTCTCTCTCTATGTGTGTGTGCGTGTGTGTGTATGCGTGTGTTGTGCGCGCCCGGAAATGTGCAAAGCAGCCAACGCCAGCGCCTTTCAACCACTTTTCATTTGCGCAGAAACAGCAACACCCCAGCTCCCAAGCTTCATTGTCGCGCTATCAGCCACAGCAGCAGCAGCAGCAGCAACAACAACAACAACAACACAAACAACAGTAACAACAACTTGAGCAGCAATCAACCCCCAGCCAAAGTCCAAGTTGTGCGTTCTATGCGCGCTATAAAACACTTGTCCCGCCATTTAGTGCATGGGTTAAGTAGTATACCGAAATATTAGTGGCAATTGCCGAAATCGGCGAGAGCCGCCAACGCTCTGCACCACCCTGCACCACCCACTCGCAAGCCAGGCAGCAGGCAGAGGGCTAGAAGCTCGGACGCAGTCAAAGAGCTGCAGAGCTGACGCTGACCCAACCCGAAAATTGCAACCCTGATGCATTTAATGTGTGTGTGCGTGTGTGTGTGTGTGTGTGTGCGTGTGTGTGTGTGTGTGTGTGTGTGCGTGTGTGTATGTGTAGCGCAATATGGCGCGTCGCCTGAAACCTAAATTTGGCTAAGGTCACAGGACTCGGGGCAACGCATTTGCTGCAACTGCCAGCGCCACGACTACGACTCTGCCCAAATCTAGAAGACTGAGAATAGGTGTGTGTGTGTGTGTGTTTGTGTGTGTGGCATGCATCTACATCACTTACGAGGCACTTGGCTCAACTGCGACGTTTTTGCAGCCAGCTTAATGTGTGGAAAATGATCAAATTGCTGGCAGCGTCTTATCAAGGACTTTTTGCCCTGATTTCTGCGGCTGCCTTGCTTTATGCAAATTGAATAGCAAAAAAAGAAGATATAAATATCCATAGATATATATATCCATAAAAACGCCGTAGACTGAACAATTAAGTTTGCCAATGGGCCAATCGCTTTTATGTTTATTTTATGCATTCGCTCATCTAATTATTGAAATCTCTTTGGATCTGGCGCTGCTTTTTATGACAAATTTGGACTTGACTCCCCCTACTGCTGCGCTGCCATAAGCTGACTCTGTTAGTTGACCTGAATACGTCGTGTATATATACTATATACGTATATACATACATATTTATACGAACGTATAGTCACAAAGTTATGAGCATGTTATATTTCTTTATCGTGTTGGCTATTCAAATATTTACATTCGACACAAAATGCATGCAATTCCTTTGGATATGACCCAAATTCCTTGTACAAAACAAGCATATGTAGTGAAACATGGGCTTTTTATGGGCCTCGGCCATGCAAGAACTTAGTTGTATGCGGCATTACTGGAAGTACGTTCGGTATTTGAAAGCAAATAGCTTTGCCTACAATTTAACGAAAAGCATTTAAAGTAAATAAAAAAGTGAAGAAATAAAATAATCACTTTATTTGCTTAACCATAAAGACAAATATTTCTCGTATAATTTATGGTAATTAGCACATTATAATGATCCGAGAATCGAAGAAGGAAAACAAGTTATTAGCGTTTTCTCAGCTGTTTCTAAAACAGTCTATATTCTATTTCATTGTCAACAATTAATGCTCAGCGACACTACAATATTATTTTGATGACCAAGACTGTGCTATTATATATATAGTCTAATCAGAATTGAAACCCAAATATCTATATATAGGATTCGTTTCTGAACGGACTTTTATCTCAATAGATTACGGCTTGTTAAAGAAGGAAAACAAAATGTTAAACATGCAGAAGTTAGTTGATGACTAGATACCCTAAATACCCTAAATTTCATAAATATATCTAAAATTGTTATCTAATCTTTAGGTAAACTAAAAGTGCTGAGTAAATAAATATAATATACAAATTGTACATTTTAAATAATTAAAAAACATGAAACCAATCAAATATGTGATCAAGATTAGATAGCTTACGATTAACAAGAATCGTTTAAAAGGGGCTGGCAGATGTCGCTGTCTCAGTGAAATACATTTGCAGGGTGTTGAAAGTTCTTTACTGGGCAGTGCTCAGCCCTCGTCGAGGGGGTAAATGTTGTAGCCCCTTTTCGAGCAGTGGGAACCGAATGCACTTTCGGTTTAAGTTCCTGGCAGACTGCACTGGCATATTTATTCGAATTTCATGCAAATTTCGTGTGTTTTTCTGTCTGAGCGGCAGCTGCTCGGTAGAGAAAGACAAAGAGAGAGAGCGAGAGAGAGAGAGCATGTTAATGGGGGGTTTCTGCCCTTGTCGTGAGGGCTTAACTGTGGTGAGAACTCATTTTCATTAAGAACCTGAAGATAACGTACTATATATAAGAAGGAAGTCGCGTAATTTTGTAAACAACAAACAGGAACTTCGGCAAAGACACCGCCAACAACAGCAATATCAACAACGACAACTATAACATCAGCAGAAGCGGCAGCAGCAACCGGTATGCGTATAAATACAGATACCGATACAGATACAGATACGCTGCACAGATACAGATACAAAATGCCGCAACTCGCAGGTTAGCTACAAAAACAAAAACAAAAACAAACACAGATACAAAGTCAACAGCAACAGCAACAACAAATACGAGAGAAATTACGGCTAAAGGTGAGGCGAACCGTTTTGAAATTCTTTTATTTTTCTCTCTATCTTCTACCTGCACCCATTTTCGTTGATTTCTCGCGAACATCGACAACAACAACAACAACAGTGAAAAGTGAAATATTTCGCGCTCTGAAACTGAAACCAAATTTCGAATAACATAATAAAAAAGAACAGCAACAACAACAACACGAACGGCAGAGGCAACCATAGCAACAACCTTGGCCTCAAGCTCTGCTCTCTCGCTGGCTTTCATATCCAATCGCCGAGATGCAAACAAACAAATGAGGTAGAAAGGCCGCGACTCGCTGCTAAGTACAGTGTGGCAAAGCCCGTTGAAAATGTGCAATAGCTAACGCTCTTGGAGTCATTCTATTGCCGTGGGGTAACTGCCACTGTGGCCCTGTCGTCCGTTGTCAGTTTTGATTTATGTGCGAGGCTGTCTTTTCTTAATTCGCCAGTCATTGCCTCGTTTCCTTTCTGCTCGACGAGGTGCTGAGTGTTGAGGGGGTGGCGGAGGGAGATGGGGAACATTGCGCGCACTTCTTTTCGACTTACCTTTCGTGCACTTCCGCTCGGCTTAACTGTTAATGCAAGCGGCTGCACAATGAGCCGCCATCATTCGCCGACTCGCATGTTATTCAACTATTGTGTTTACCTTTTCTATTGCGTGTAAATTAATACATTTACTTGAAGCTTGCGCATTTGTCGACTCGCTGATAAAGAGCAACCATGATTATCTTCTACGGACTTGGCCGCCTTCGAAGCCTTCAATTAATGAGTCCCCAAATTTATTTCGCTACTATTCATCATGTTTATCTTAAGATAAGAGCTTACCGTTGTGTATAAACTGAAATTATTGTGGTATCTACGTTGCCATTGCTGTTGCTAGGTTTATGCGTACTTGCCTAAAGCAAACATTTCTAGAATATTATTTTAAGTAAACAGTTTTTTTTTAAAGCTAGACAATAATGTATGATAAATAATGTGTTCAGTAAAAAGACATTTGCTTGAAGTACAGAAAATGTGATATTATCTGCCATATTATATTGTCTTGAATAAGTTTCTTTATATAGAGCAGTAGAATTAAATCGATGAATGTTTAAGATAGATTTTTTGAGCCATAGAAAAAAATGTGTCAAATATTTATACAATCAAATATATTTTTAACATATTCTATTAATATATAATGAATTGATATATACAGCATATAATGAGAATGGGAGGCTGAGAAATTAAAAGAATTTTCAAAGCATTAAATTGCAATTTGTGAAGCAATTCAGCATAAAATATTTAATGGAATACTGGAAATATCTAATATTGTGCTTTTGTCATTTGAGTGTTTCATTAGAGCGCTGACAATTCGCACTCAATGCTCGAGGGGGGAACCGCAGTTGGCGGTATTAGCCAGATCGCAATGGTGCTAACAACACGTTCCACGTGAAATCAATTAGCATATTAAATGGCAATGCGGTGTGTGGATTTATTCGATTTGTGCGCTTGGACTGGGCTGGGCTGATGATGTAATGCATTTTCGCAAACTTCAATTTGGCGGAGATGCGCTAATTTCCCAAGGTTAGTTAATTATTAGTATTTAGAGCAGCTCGCCAGTAGCCCGTGGCTAGCGGTACGAATCGGGCTCGTTTATCCTCGAAAGCAACCACCAGGGCCGACGGCAATGGCAGCTCATGTACAAACACCCAGCTGCTGCCGCCGCCGCTGCTGCTGCTCACCCTGTTTTGCTGCGACCCTCTCTCGCAGTTGTGGATTGTGTGTATACCGTTTGGAGAGACGGAGAGTGTGCGATTAAGACCCACACGAGAGGGAGACGGAGCGAGCGCGAGAGCGCACGCAGCCATTGAGGCTGCAAAAAGGACAAACGCAACCACCGAGCAAAAAAAAAAGAAAAGAACAGACAAAGCAGCAGTCAATGAATGTGAGCGTGTGTGTGCGACAGAGAGGGAGAGAGAGAGTGGGAGAGGGAGAGGGAGTGTGAGTGTGCGTGAGGGACAGAAGTTGGTTCGCCTGCCTGCCTTTGTTTACGCAAGATTTGTTGCCATTACTGTATTTAATCCGGGATCTCGGCTGACGCTGCCTACGGCGGATAGGTTTCTGACTCGAGCTAGCTTGACTTTGCGCCCTGGGACGCGCCCCTTTTTGTAGCAGCTCAGGGACGGCTTAGTCAAGTTTAGTCCTAGGCGATTAGTGCTAATGAATAACGCTAAAAAGTCATTAATTAATTGACTCGAAAATGCTTTGCTTGCAGGACACTGGGACACACACACGCGCACACACACTCACACGTCTGCCTATAGATAGAATCTTTGAATTACAATGCCCAACGACCTTGCACAATGGCAATGATTTGTTCCATATTTCAGTCTCGTCCTGCCCCCTGCTGCTGCTGTTGACTCTTCCATTATTCAGCAGTATTGCGAATACTTGTGCTGAATCATCGCAGAGAATCGGAGTGGGGAACAGCAGCAGCAGCAGCAGCACAGTGGCAACTGTCGCCGTGGGGCTTAGCAAGAGGCTTTGCCACATGGCGCCAACATTGTCGACGCCTGCCTAATCGACGCTGGCGTCTTAGCAGTGCAAACAAATTTGGTTGAGTGCAGCGACTCGAATTGGAATTAGAATCGGAATCGGAATCGGAATTGGCGGAGCTCGTAAACTACCTGATTGATTCCTAGCCTCAAGGCAAGCCTCACACACACACACACACATACTACTGCACATTCAAAATCTATCTATCATTCATTTAATGTGATTCCCTCTTATCGCAGGCGACAACAACAAAAGCAACAACGAGGAGAGCAAAGTCTCCGATGTCCCCGACTCGATATTGATATGAAGAAAGTGCTGTAATCCGTACGCCATCAATTAGATACACAAAGCGCTAAGAACATGCACAAGACACTGGAAGACAGCGCCTATCTTATCAGGCATTCAAGCAAATAGATTTTGGGGCCGGGCCACCTAATCGAGGGGCCTCACCTGGCCGCCACGTTCGGCGAGTCGACTTCAGTTGCTGCTTCGCTGCGCAGTTGAAGACAACGCAGGACTTGGCTTGGCTGCTTCAAGGACCCACTCGCTGCTGTTCGTGACGTGGAGCTCTCAATGTGCTTCAATATAATTACCCGCACACACATACGCACACACAGTGTGTGTGCGCATTGTAATCATTTTTATGGGTCATTTCATAATTTCGCATCACGTGTGGCACGATACTGAAATTATAGCCGTAACTTTATTCAAATTGTTGCCGCAAATTACAATTCACTTTTTACAGGTTTCACAACTCTTCGACAACTTTGATATATATTAATATACATGCATACATGTACATATATATATCTAAGTTCCACTTTGTTCCACGTCTACCCTGTAGATCCGAATTTGTTGTACCATAGCTTTAAGGACAAATTCGGTTCTAGAGAGGTTTATGTGGCTCATTGTCCAGCGAATCGACTGCGAATAGTGTTTCCGTGTTCTGTGAAGTGTTAACAAAAGTGTTTGATATCTTGGCCAAAAACTTGTGAAAGAATCCAACTGATACTGCTACTGCTGCATACTCTATATAAAGAACTAAATATATAAATAACTCTTTGCACGATCTATAGATAACGGCAGTGATTTGCTGACGCTGTTGGCTCGGCACACAAATCTACAGATAAGATGTAAATCTCAGCAATCAAACTCACTGAGGCCAGTTAAATTCCTATATCAACGTTTGTCCTCTGTTAAACAACTATAAAATGTTATTTCTTCATTTATAAATACTTGCGTTTATTATCTTACATATTTAATCATGTGAATCGCACTGCTTTTTACCCTTAATTATTGGACAATTCTTATCAAGAAGATAAACGTGTTGCGCTTAAATTATTTTTTAAGTTTATACTTCCTATTTTGTTCACTGCTATATTGTTATTTTTAATTATTTTTGCTATAGTACTTTATACGTAAGTGAATAATTTACTGTAAAAATTGATTATGTTTTTAATTATTGTAAATTGTAAAAATTAAAAAATAATATATACAAATTTGTATTATATAAAAGCACATTTTTATCAGAAATCCAACATTTTGTAGAATGTTTTAAATTCGCATAAATTGCTAATTCTTTTATATATTTTATATTCATTGAAGTTATTAATGTGCAAAATATATATAGGAAATATTTATTTTTAGAGCAGTATAAATGATTAAGAATATATTTATTTTTCTTTTATGTGATCATATATTACATTTTGACTTTTTATATTTTGGCTTCAAATAGATCAAATAGAAATTAGACAAAAACACTTTATATATATAAAATGGAATACTTTGTAATAAAAATATTATATAATACAAAAAATACCAAGACTTTTCTATGTTATACAATGTTAGACTTTTGATCAACAGAACAACAGCTTCTTCTTCTATATTATTTTAATTTTTTAAATAATTCTTTTTTCCACTATGTTTTAGCTTAGCAAAAAGTATTCTATATTTTTGCATACATCTATTTTTTCATATATTTTATATATAATTTATTATACTTAAAAAGGCTGCTTGGGCGTTGCATCGAAAAGGCCTTTGAAAATTTTCTTTTTTGCAGACTTCAATTTATGCGCCGTGCAGCTGAAATTTGCATATGAAAGTTTGCATACAAATTGCAAACACGATTTGCCTTGATGGAGCGCCGGCTCGGCATTTGGGTCAATCGTCTGCCGATTTCGTGGCCCGTTTGCAATATTGCCGAGCTTGTGCAAACGGCCGTGCACTGAAAGCCATTTGCATATGCCGCCCGAAAGCACATCCGGCGGCCGACTGGTACCATCTGCACTGCCTACAACGACTGTCATCCTGTAACAGTCAGTGGATCTATTTGCAGCACCCAAATGTCGATATTCATGCTTCACATGTTTAGTACAGCTCGTTTTGCCGAGGCACTGGTACGGTCTGCACTGCCTTCAGCGGCCAGCAGCTAGTCATTCTTGATTTCTGACTGTACACGGACCCCTAGGGGAACCGAATTCAGGGCTTCTTAAGTTATTTAGATACCAAAAGGAATCGTATCGTCGTAGATAACAAACTTAAATGATGGGCCTCTATTTCCATGACACACAAATGGCTCACAATTAGTTGATAATAATTTATTGATAAAATAGATTATTTTGCCAGACTTGTTATAAACATTTGATAAAGTACAAAATGACAAAAGTAAATTAAGTAATTTCTTAGATTATTAAGCAAATGTTCACATAGCAACAGTTGGACACTGATGTGACATTGGAATAATGTAAATTAGCTTATGTATTTTTTCTGAAATAAACATATATTTCAGCTAATAAATTATTATTATCTTTTTTTAATTTATTTAAAATCTACTTTGTATTATCACATATTGATAGCCTTGTTTTTTTGTTTTTAAATGTGGATTGAATAGTTCCTCAATATTTTTGAATCACTTAACTGCTATTAAATACAAATAGAGCTAATTGAATTATTATGGCATTGCTAATTTCTTATTTCAGAATTAGTTCATTAGGTAATACAGGCAACTTTGTAATCAACAACAAGGTTCAATACTCAAAGTGTGAGCAGGTGTATGTGTAGCTTTCTCAAGACCGTCATCAGCAGACGTCATTTCCGATTACGGGTTCGACTTAGCCTTGCTACTGTTGCAATATATAAATAATAAATAAAATAAAATATTACCTAATGCATTTTATTGAGCACAATAATAAAATGTTCGAATGTGCCATAATTTGCATATAAATTATGTTACTCTGTACAGCATGGAGTTTATCTTAACATAACTCTGTTAATCGCATACAAATTTGTGAAGGTTATCGATAAGCGTATTAACTTGTTATCGATAGTTAAAAAAGAGAACAATATAGTGTAGAGAGCAGTACAGCTATAAGGTGTGCTTGGTTTGTGTCCATAGTAAACATTGTGGATGATAAAATCCAACTTGCTACTGCTCAATAGATGGCGCCAGCAATGGCATAGTATGTTTGCGTTAAATATTGCTAAACATAAATAATTTATAAAGAAAATATAAAATATGCAACAATATATTATAATATAAAAAATAAATTATAATATCCTTTTTTTCTATAATAATATATTTTTCATATTATAATAAAATAATAATATGTATATAAATATCTCAATATTATCTCTTTTGCAAATCACTTTCTGCCCACATTCACTCTCAACACATTGCCAGATACTTAGAGCTAAGAGATGGTAAGACATATATAATTAGTTAATCTTTTGTTTATTAAATATTTGCTCAACTTTCCATAAAATAACTTTAAAATGAAACTGTATCTGAGCCAACAAAGAGTCGAGGCAGTGACGTTGGCCATTTTGACTGGCAGCAGCCCAAAAGAAATGGAGTTGGGAGAGAAACAGTTGGTTGGCAGTGCGAACATCTTGAAAACCTGTCAGTCAAATTTGATGAAGGTTTCTTACGCAGTTCGCCTTTTAAATGTTTTCGACTCATTTCGTGTTGTTGTTGCTGTTCTTGCTGTTGTTGTCCGCTTTGGGCCAACCTACGTTTCACGGGCTTAAACGCATTTTAAAACCGGGTAGGTAGAGCAGCTAGAGCGGCATCATTTTTCTAGTTTTAAGACGCAAAACTCGACACTTTAAACACCAGGTTCCACCCCTGTCCATCTCCAGGAGTGTGTCTGTGTGTGTGGGAAAGGGGATTTAAGTGTCGCGAGGAGTTGGGAGCTGCTGTTGCTTTTACCCCCAGTGGTCAACGCCTGGCTGCTGGCATGTGAATGTGATTTGAGCTAGTCCAGTCCCATTCAGTGCCGACACATGTCACGTCCAGTCCCCTGACCGCTCTGCCCCAACACCAACACCAATTCGAAGTCAAACTCTGTCTGAAATAGTCAGTCCTCGGGGCTTGCGTGCTCTCATCAACTGCTTAAGCGCTAATAACGAATGGACATTGGTCAAAACTCAACTTGAGCTGAAATTAGTCTACTGCTGAAGCCCCGTTTAATTACTTTGATACATCAACACTTTGTCAAGGTGCGTGGCAGAGACTCCCAATGCGTGCCGCACCCACAACTGCTCGTCCTGCTCTTAATTGCCGTTGTCATTGGAGCAGATGGGGGATGGCGGGTGGGTGTGTGGAGGAGTGTGAATGCCTCGTGTGAAGTGGCCAATGATAATTACTTTCCCACTGTTCTTTTATTCATGAGCTCTACTCACCGGCCAGCATTTGTTTTCGTTTAATGGATTCCATTTGATAAGTCAAAGTGCGTTTGCAGAGGAAAAGTGTGAGAGCTTCTCCTTTTTAATGCGATTCCCCACAATTACTTAAATGCCCTACTCAAGGGGTTGTAAAAGAAGAATTAATTAATATTTGTAAGTTAACTCGATGCTCGTAGGATTGTCTAATTGAGAACACTTACAGATCTTAAGCAACCCATTGATTTATATAATAACATTCCGTATGAAAGTATAAAAGTATATTGATTTAATATTTGTTCTAACACCTTCATCTTTCATTTAAATACTTATTTAAATATGTAAATTATGTAATAGTCCCGCTGGAACTAGTCTCTCACGCGCAGATATTCGCACTCCCAGCACTGGACATGGCGAATGTATTTGAGAAAGTCTTCCAGAATGTTTTGTTGCAAACCATTTCTAATTAAACTTCAACAAACTCATAATATTTTGTAGAGATGTGCATGGAGTATTTAAAAATATAGAAAGCTTGAACGTTTGGGTAGAGATGAAGAAGGATTTGAATGGCTGCAATATTATGGGATTTTGGCAGTTGATGTTGTCAAAGATGAAAAGAGCTATCTCACGTTAGACACATTGCTATAATATAAAGGAAAGCCTTGTAAGGCCCAACAAAAGGCTCCCCGAGTTAACTGAATGAAGAAACATCAGCGAAACTTTGCAAAACAATAAATACTATTTTGAGCGGGTATATAAAAATAGCAAACTATATAAATGGATTGGTTGACATGAATAACTGCGAATATGAATGGATATGCAAATCGAGGAATAGACTAAGAATGAGAGCTATAGACTCTATGATGAACAATAACAAGAGAGGCATTTTAATTAATAATTGTTAGACCTAGAACACTTAAGTCAGGTTTATAAATATATTTTATTTAAGACATTATATTACTCTTACTTTAAGACATTAGCTAATGGCCAAGCGCTTGAGCGTATGTAAAATGGCAACTTATTTGGTCAAACGGACTGCTGACAATCGCTCGGCGTGGAAACGCAGTGAGGCATTGTTTTCTCTTGAAAACTTACTTTACGTAAAATTCGACTGGGTCGGCTGTGAGTGTGTGTGGTGCTGTGCGGTGCCTGCTGGCGCAGAAATGGAGACGAGGCGGATTATGTGCCCAAGTGTAACTAAAGAGAATAAGGGCGAAAATCAACGAATCATTAATCAATCCTTTCATGATGTGACGCGGTGCGTGTCCTTTTATGTGTCAAAAAAAAGAAGAAAGAAAGAAAAACGCCGAGCGAAAATGTGGGGAAAACGAAAACATGCTCGCACTCACACTTTCCGAAGAAAGCGAAAAGCAGCATAAAAATAAAAACAGAAATGTTGGAAAAGAAAAAACAAAAAGAAAAGTATCTTTTTGCATGAGTTTGACAGACAGAGCGACAGATACGCAAGGGAGGGAGAGAGGAAGCGGGATAAGAGTGGATGAACTGGGAACATGGGGGTTGAGCCGCGTGGCAGACAGAAAATGGCGACAATACTTGCCGTGGGATGCGCCTGTTTACATTTTGAGGCCGCGTTGATTAGCTGAGTGCGCGTGCAGCTCCCAGAGCCCCACAGCCTGACCCACCCACCCAGAACCCACTCAAAGCCCCACCCAGCATCTCGGCCACACGCAGGCGACAGCGCGGGCGGTCGATAAGAAATGGAATTATGCTAAAGAGAAAGAGAAACACACAGAGACAGAGAGAGAGAGAGAGAGGGGGTAATCGAGGGGGAAAACGTGGCCTGTCAACTTGCTGTCTGTCAACTCGGTGGCTTAAGGTGGTTCAGACCGGTGGCAGCGCAGGCGAGCATGAGTTATGGTGTTTATGGTGGCTAAGCAGATGCAACTGCCCCTCCCTCTCCTCGGCGCGCTGCAGCCCACATATCGCCGGCAACGCTTATCGCAGTGCTCAGCGTCTGTCCGGGAAAGTCTTTCTTTTGCGTCTCGCACGCACATCACGTGGCCGAGAGATAGAAAAGTGACAGTTGCCGGAACACAAGAAATTGTAAATCCCAAATCTAAATTCGGGCTCTGCCAGCCCACGGATATGCAGAGATGCAGGCGAGCAGCCATTGCAACTGCCGGCCAGACCGAACAGAGGCAGACAGAGAGAGAGAGACCACAGCCAGAGCCAGAGACAGAAACGCAGACCTACACCAATGCGTGAATATGGAGCAGATCATTAATTATGCGCCATACGAGAAGACAACGGGCCGGTCCAGTCAGCCAGCCGACAAAATAAGAAAAAACAACAAACAGACATGCATTTTTGAGCCCGATTTATCTGACAGTTTCGTATTGAAAAGTTTCTGCTCTTCCTGTGGATTTCTTGAAAAGTGAAAGAAGTGCCCCTCGCTCTCCCTCTCTCCTCTTCTTTTCCCTTGATTCCCTCGAATTGATCATTTGTTTTCTTCTTCGTCCACATATGCACAGAAATGTACGTACAAATGACAAACATGCAGACAAGCTAGCACCTCCCAATGCGAGCTCAATTGACAGCGAGAGTCGCAATTCGATTTGGTATTAGGCTCTGTTCTGTAATTGTAACGATCTCTGATAATTGAGCTGTAGCATTGAAGAGTTCTCTTTGCTGATGAGATCGCTGTGAAGCGATTTAATTGAATCACATTATTCGCACTCTGCTTAGCTTGGTAGGTGAGTTGTCCAAGCGAACCAGATATTTTAGAGAACTGAAAAGTAAGTATTTTGTTTGGTAATACAAGCTAATCTATCTTCACTTATTCTATAGCCTAAATGGTTAGATGGGTCTTAAAAAATCTATTATTAATTGAATAGCCCTACTTTAATATCTGAAAAATATGCTTCTTTAAATTTGAAAGCACAGAAATATGATATTCTTTACAGTCAATGATTAGAATTGTAATATATAAGTTAAGCTTAACAAATTTTCAGAGAATATTAAAAGACACTTGATGAAAATAAAATATTTTAATAATAATGAGCTATTCATATATGATCATTAATATAAAATTTTTCAGCTTACTTAAGAAATTAAGAAACCCAGAAAACGTAAATGGATTCAAAGCTAAAGCTAGTTAGTATAAAAAAAATGTTAAAAGAAATATAAGAAAATATATAATAAAGTGCGAGTAAAGAAGGAGAGTAGAAGATATCATATTCCAGAGTAAAATATGAATAATAAACTTCGACTAGTTAGGGAACATGCTTATAGATGCATATTCGATATCCGCTAGGCTAAGTTTCATATCTCTAATGATCGATGGTAGAGTTCGAGACTTTGTGAATTGTCATTAGTTAATAGTTTTGCTCGGGTTGTTCAAGTCAAAAGCTGATAGTTAAGAGGTGTAAATTTAGAAAGAAAAATGCAAACCCCCGAGTTAATTTGTGTGTCTGTCTAGGCTTGAGTCTTTATTTAGTAGACTCGCAGACTATGAATCATCAGGTGCACAATTCAAATGAAAAACTGTAGAATCATGGCAAATGCTCAAGTTCGTGACTTGTCGAAGTGCGCAAGTTCGATTAGGTGTGCGATTCATTAGGCGCACTGTGAATTGTGAACTGCAAATCTACAGCTCGAATCACATCATTATGACAACGGCGAACACCGAATTAATTGATCAAGTGCGCAGCCTAATGATAATTGCAGGGAAGTAAACGGCTTATGCAACAAAGTGTCGAGTGGCTTCTGACAGAGAGCTGAACTTGGAACCTGGCACCAAGTCCAGGAAGAGAGTGTGTGGGGGAGGGGCTGAGAAAGGCGTCGCCTTGCACACTTGCAGTCAATTAAAAAGGCATTTATTAGCCAGAGCCACTGCACAGAGCTGTTAACAAAGCCATTTGGCCAAAATGGAAACGTTCTCGTTCTGCTGCTCTCAAAAGGTGTCTAGGCCGCAGATGTGCTGCCCGAGCCTCAGCTTGTTGTTGGCAGCGAAAAGCTATAATTGATGGTACATGCAGGACACACACACATGTGTGTGTGTGGACAGCATGGAGCCCATATGCAACTCGACTTGGTCTCTGTTCTCTAGCCGGCCTCTGCTGTTGTTCGATTTCACGCATGGAACTCAGTCGGCGGCCGGTCTGGCAGAGTGGCTAAGTCCCGAGTCCCACTCGCACTCGCAGTCCCAGTCACAGTTTTTTAGTTCCCAGCTTCGAGTTCCTCCCGGGCTATACATAGTATATTCGAATTGAATTTTGGCGCTGGCTTCATTAATCATTATTTCAATCATGATCACGAAACAAATGTGCTCTTGGTGCTGATGGTTGTTGTTGTTGTTGTTGTTGTTGGCAACGTTCTTGTTGGCTTTGTTTTGCGTCTTGTGAAATGTTGTGTCGAAGCGTATCGATACTCTTGCCCCGCCCCTCGCCCAGCCTGGACCCGGTCTGAACTCAGACTCAGCCGGCGTTGGCGATGCGCTTCAAAGATTGATAATCTCTTGGATATCTTTAAATTTAATTAGTCACATTCATAACAGACCGCCAGCAAGCTACACACTCGCTGCTCGCTGCTCGACGCTCGATGCTGGGTGCTGGGTGCTGTGCGGGATTCGGGCCGCGCCGTATCCGATGCCATACCAAATTACATGTTACAACAAACTGTGCGTCGCTCTTGGCCATCTCCATCTCCATCTCCGTTTGCATCCCACATTGCCCTGCATGTTCCATCTCACTCTTGCATTGCCTGGGTTGGCTGTAGCCTTAGCTGCGGCTGTTGCTCGTTACAAGAGTGCGCGATATACACTTCCACAGAGTTAGGGTATAGTAACATGGCTAAGAATATATTTATAATCATTTGAGGCATTCGCATCATAATCTAATAAAAAAATATACTTATAATAATTATATCCATTTAATTTGGCTTTATAACTGTCTTAGTTATTTTACTTCAATTAATGCTTAAAACGCAATTCGTTATTATTTTTATTCAAATTTAGAATCAAAAATGTCATTTAAAAACCAAGAGTTTAATCTAGAAAAACTGATTCTAATTTTATTTTATTATTAAATATCTATACATATACATATATAAATATTTTTATTTTATCTCCCTGAGATAAAAGATATAAGCTAGTGAGTGTATCTATGCTTCGACTTGGTGGAAATTCTTATAGCTTATGTAGTTTTGTTGTAAGAGTGTTGTTTGTTGTTGTTGTTTTTATATTTGGGATGCCAAGTGGAGCTCCTGAGCCACGCACATGTGTGAGAAAGTCGAATGCTGCTCTTGTTGTTGCTGTTGTTGTTGTCGCTTATGTTACGTTTAGGTTCAATTTTAGAGGCCCTTCAATGAAAAATCGACGTTGTTACTAATTATGATTGACATAGACGTAATTGGAAATTTGAGCAGAGCTTTGGGTCGATTGGCATCAGCATTGGCCCAGTCAGCCGCAATCGGGCCGGCAGCCGGACAGGGAGACAGGGAGACAGTGAGACAGACGGAATGTCGGCATCGGCGCTCTTCAAAAGTTTCACTAAATTAAAGGGTTAGCTTAAATACCTTACCTAACTTTCTTTGATGGATAAGCGCAAGAGGCGTGAGGCACTCAAGTTCTCCCCAAGCGTCGATCTTCCTATGCTTCAGTTGGTGTGAAAATTTTAAAGAAAGTTTCGTTAAATCAGATAGATTTGAAAACGATGTAAGCCAAGATTGCACGCAGGTTTTAATTTCCTAATATGAATAAGAAACTTCTTGGGTATTAATAAGTATTAAGCTTTTGTAAGAAGGAAATATGTATATATGGCTTGGAGCTTATGGAATCAACGGTTGAGTTTCGCTAGAAATGCAGAAGTAACATTTCTTAAAAAATAACAGCATTCCAATTATAGACAACAAACATTTCTATTACAGACTAGCTACAAATCCATTGGAATGTTGTGGAATTGCCTAAATAGTAATATATATAGTTATATACATTAGATATTCTATAGTAGCACAGGGCAGTTGAAATATTCAGCTTGAACTTATTCGTCTGATCAGCAAATGAAATACTAAATAGAGTTTACAATACATCTTAAATACGTTTTGGTAATAACTATTTCATTACTGACTCACAGAATATATTTTGAAGGCACATGGAAATGCCTTTGGCAGTAAAATCGATTTTCAAAGCCTGTGAAATTTGTTGTAGCTTGCGTTCGCAGCCAAAAAGGTAAGATGCGGCCATCATTAAACATAATTTTAACAGTTTTCTTAAATTTCGGCTAATGTGAGGCAATTACGAACCCATCTTTCAAAACATGCGCGCATTTAACATTTAACCAATTGGCGGCAAAGGCGATCCAAGTCGTAGTCGAAGTCGAAGAGGTCCAAAAAACGAAGCATTTTGGCCCCGAGCCAAGTTGTGTTGGTCCATATGTGCAGCCGCAGCCTTCATTATGGCCTGTGCAGGGGCTAAAATGAAATCAATCAGAGATAATCTGTCATGGATAATGGGTACCTGTGCCCTGTCCCCATCCAGTCGCGTCTCCCCCTCCACTTCCCCTCTGGCCATTTAAGCTGTTCGTGTAATTATTTTAAACAGCCGCAGTGTAAATTTTGGTTAAACACTCTTCGCGCTCCCAATTTGGGTCTCAGCCGAATGTATCTGTATCTGTATTTGTATCTGTATCTGAGCCTGAGCCTGAGTCGCCGATTCGAGCATAATATGACAGCAAACAGTTGAGACAGTTGATAAATGGACAAGCGTTTCTCCCAATGGCATCCAAATGAGACACACTCACACACTTAATTGGCCCTCAGTCTTGCCCATACTGCACACATGTCGGCCACAAAATGGACGATCCGTTAGTCGAGCACTTGTCCAATTTGCCAACTTTCAAATCATGTTCGAAATTTCAATTTAAAGCCCATAAAAGTCACATTTCGAGCTTTAATTGCGTCGCCAGTGATTGACGCAAGCTGCGCAGTCAATCATTAATCACTCAATCAATCATTGCAATGCCTCCAAAGCTGGCTCCTGCTCCTGCCCATCGCCTAGAACTGGGTAGCTCACAGCGATAAGGCCTATCCAGCTAATCAGCATTCGCTTCCCACAATTGTCGCCGCTTTCAATCTCAGTTGTCAACATGTCGTTAAACCAATTTACATGCTAAGCAGATCGCGGGGAGTGCGGACTTTAGACTTGAGGCAGTCGAGCCTCAGCCATCAATAAATACTTTTATAAATTCTTGGGCAGGAACTGCTTGTGAGCTCCTTTTCGGCATAACTATGTGTATAAATATGATTTATTGAAAGTGATTTGAGAATTCTTTAGTAGATTTAACTTGATTTAAGAAGTAACTCCATAATTAGCTTCAATTATAGCTGGCTTAGAATATATAGCATCATTAACTTTGATTAAATTGGAGTCTAAGCTGAAAAAGAGTTCTGTGTAAATAGAAGAGGCATAGTTTTAGTGAAAAGAGAGAGTCATAAGCCAAATTCATTTTGTACAAGATTTTCGTAAACATTTGTATAGGTTGGCTTAGATAAACAGTCAGACTCAGGTGTCGATCTCATGTCTTATTCTATAAAAATGAATATAGTAAACTAATGCTGATTTGACTCTATTTTAGATATAACAGAATATGAACTTTGAACAAGCTCAAAATAATGCTGAAAACTGGCTTAAAGGTGAACTTGAATTTCAACTACAAAATTCAGCTCAGAATTGAATGTTTCCAATATTTGTTCAACTCGTTGTATCGACACTAAAAACAAATATTGCTTATATAAAAAAATTACATTACTCCTGCCCGTATAAAAAAAAAGTAATTGGATTTATGTAGACAACACCCATCTTCATAGCTGAAGCGTACAACGTAGTAGGAAAAAGTTCTGAGGTTGTTTAATATAATATAAAAATCTATTTGATGGGTAGCTTAGAGGTGAACGGGACAGAGTGCATGAAAGAGAAAGAGAGAGATAGAGAAAGAGAGAGAGAAGGAGATGAAAGAGACAATAAAGAAGAGCAATACGAGCTGGCATACGAATGCGAACCCAAGTCGAACTGCGCCTCACGACAGGGCACACATAATGTGGCTCGCATAGAACCATTAATCACATTTGCCTTGTGCAGCAAGTGAACTTCCTTTGCCGCCTGACAGTCGCAACTGATTGCTGGCTCTGAATTGGGATTTGGAACTCAAATGCTGTGCAAACAGCCACAGCAGCCGCGGCAGCCACGGCACCCACTGCCCTCGCCACTCCGCAACGCTCAACTCAGGCCAGACACAAAGCTCTTTCTGTGAGCCACCCACGCCTGCCTTTCAACGCTCTTTCGATTTGGGGAGTCGGTCAGCCCCATAAAGGAAACGCAGTGGAGCAGCCACTAATGCGGTGACTCCTTGAAAACATCAAAAGCAGCTCCACAGCACACGTAACATAAGAATAGACGCCCTTGAGGCTGTGTCAACCCAAAGAGTTCTTGAATACATTTAAAGTTTTGCACAAAATTTGCATAAATGTTGAGAAGTTTAGGGAATTCCCAGCTGACGCTAGGCGTTGATGTGGGGGAGACTTACTGCAATATCAAATATGAGGTGGTAATCCTTGATGATATTAAGGTATATTATAATAGACTGGTCTTAACACTAGGCTACGCTCTATGGGTAGTATTTAGTTCCACATTTAGATCAACAACTTTTTATGGACACTTTAAATATGAAATTTATTTACCAAATACATTGTTAGAAATGTACACCTCATGCATTACCTGCATACTTCATAAATTATATATATATATATTATACTTCCAAATAAATCTTTCCATTCAAAGAACATTGCCAACACCATCAACCAACTCACGCATTGTACTCGGAATAACTAATTTAAAACTATATACATATCGATTTCTAAATATTAAAAGACTAGGTAATATATTTAGTAAGCTTTTATATGATCCGAATCTGAAGAGCCTCAAAATATCGATAATGAATATGAAACAATATGGAGCGTAAAATGGGGAAACAATGGGGGAACAAATAAAATCTCTAGACAGGAGCTTATAATTATTATTGGAACAACTTTTTGGTTTCAAAGGCTTTAAGGTAAATTGACTTGAAATGGTATTTAAGCAATATTCTACTCTTTATTAAACTATATTCGTAAATTAACTATGCAGAAAGTATCTCTTTCTATCATGTCTTTAAAAGAGTTGAATAGACTACTGTAATTGTCTACAATATGGTGTATATCAAAGTAGAGTGCTTGCAAATTCAACGGACATGCATTAGTTATTTAAAAATGAATCTAATTGTTAATAACTAGATTTCAGTAATTGTGGGACATTCAGTAAGCCAATAAATTTGTATTTTGATGCACTTACTGCTCCTAATTAACTTTTGATAGTCACCATCAAAATCGAATCAGTGGGAAGTCGATTAATTAGTAGTCACCCACCCACACCCGCACACACCGACAGACAGGTCTGGGCATAGCACGTGTGCTGCTCTGGAATGGGTTCAATTATTCGGCAATTAGACGAGCCAAACACTCACCCACAGCTATATATTTGTGTATATAGTGGGCACATGGCAGAAGTGTGACTCACATATTAGGAAAGAAACAATGAATCTCATTTTATTAAGTATGTTGAGGATGCGTTTGTTGTTGAACGAGAGAGTCCAAATATTTAGGTGTAAAAATATTAAAGCGTTTAATGTTCGACCTTCTTTATGTGCATTATACAACAATCATTCTATCGATTTTTCATGTGTGTGCCCGCCTCATTTGAATATTTGCCAGTCATGCTCATCATTTCATCAACATTTTCAGCAACAATACAAATCACGGTAGTAATGATAACAACAGCAACAGCAACATCACTAATAAACAACAACGGCAGCCTCCTGCCTCCTCCCCCACTCAGATGCTAACCACAATAAAAATGAAACATTGCGCCAAGTGCGGTGATATTCATTCAACATTCAATGGCAATGGGCAAATAGTGCAAGTCAGCTAGGGCCTATCGAACTGTGTGTGTGTATGTACTTGTGTAAGTGTACTTAAGTAGAGCCTCTCGCATCGGAATCGAATCGGTAGCCAAAGACGAGCAATTCATATCAACACCTCGCAAACAGTCCCGTCCATCGCATCGCCTCGATCGATACGACTGTAGTTTGCAGACAACACAGACTCCGGCTGCATCCGTTTTCAGTCTATGGAAAATAAATGGTCTGGTCTGCCATATTCGCATGCGGGATCGATGAAAGGCATAGTGAAAAGTGGGCGGTGCTTGTTGGCCACGCACGCTGCGAGATGGCGAGGGAAGTTTTTTGATTTTGAGCGTGCGCCATGACCGAAGACCACAAAAGCAGCATTCATACTCACGCTCACGCTCGCACTCATACTCACACTCACTCGCTCTCCGACAACGGCAGCCTCTGCTTTCTTGTTATACCATCAACAGTAGGCAGTCGCCTCTAATAAAGTGTATACGCCACTGGTTGACAGTAGACTCCCATGTATATTATATAGTAACAATATATGAATAAAATATTATTAATGTATTTACCAGTTGAGAAACAATGTGTAATATTGTATGTTAATATCTACCTCGAAGTACAAAATTACTTACTTAAAAAACCAAATAAAGAATTTAAAAATAAGTTTTGAATGGAAATAAAAACCTTTCGGCGTAGATTATAGTAATTTAATATTTAACAAGAATAGTAAATATTTTTTATGTTTGTTTTAAATTTAAATAATTTAGGATAATGTTTTATTTTCGGCTTAATGATATAAAATTTCGTCACTTAACAGCTATGCCTAATATTATAGCCATCCCTGTAGAGCTCTCACAGCAAGCCTCAACATCGGCGAATGGGTGTGACTAAATGTCGTGTCGTCTCGCTTGCGCACTATTATTCGGCACTCTACCAACTAGTAGGCTGCTCGGTGGTTGAAAATGGCGTGCAGCCATGGCTACGAAGTTCTCACTGCGTGTGGGCTGTCCCTCGGCCACTGTTGTTGTTGTTGCTCGCATTGAAACAAAAACAAAACCAGTAAATCGAGTTTCGAAACTCGTCGACGTCATCGCTGGCTGTCAATGGCAATGGCGATTTGCACGCTGCGTTTCGGTAAGCGAGAGAGAGAGAGCGAGAGAGTGCCTAAATGATGAGGGAGAGAGGCGAAAAGCAGTAGAAGCAAATGCGGACAAGGAAAACAGAAAACAGAAAACAGGTTCGCTCGCGCTCAGAGCGCTCGTTCGTATTCATAACAAAAGAACGGCTCGAATTGAACGGTTCGCTTTCGCACTCGTGAATCGGACGATTCGTTTTTTCGGTATTTTTGAATGTTTTCTGAACGCCGCAGTAAAATTGTTTGGAATTTTTATTATTTACGACGCCGCTTGGCCTCTACGTTTTTTACGCGCCGGTTGCGCGACTCTCGTGCTGTGTTCAACAAACAAGGTCCCCGCATTACAACAATGCTGGCCACACTCCAAATATCGTGATCAACCAAAAAGGCAAAAGTGCAACAGAAATTGAGTGCCAATAAGTGAATATTCAGTGAAATATGTGCTCAACGACTAGCTGAGCCGGGCCTAGCAAGAGTTTAAGTTTTATACACGATACAAATACAGAAACTACAATGAGCTCATTCCTCATGGGCTATCCGCATGCACCACATCATGTCCAGAGTCCCATGTCCATGGGCAATGGACTGGATCCGAAGTTCCCGCCGGTCGCCGACGACTATCATCACTACAATGGTCACTATTCCATGACCGCCTCGACGGGTCACATGGGCAGCGTCGGTGTCGGTGTCGGAGTCGGCGGTGGTGGTGGTGTTGGTGGTGGGGGCGTTGGACTTGGTGGCGGCGGCCCTGGTATGTCTGGGCATCCGCACGCCACGCATCCGGCGGAAATGGTCAATGATTATATGGCCGCCGCAGCGCATCACCACAACCATAACCCACTCCCGCACTCGCACCACCATAGCAACAGCGCGCTCTCTGGCCACCATCACCAGAACGCAGGCTATACCACAAACTATGCCACAACGCCGCCCACGCATCATCCGCATTCGCATCCGCACCAGAGCTTGGGCTATTATGGGCACCATGCCGCGGCGGCGGCCGCTGCGGCAGTGCACCACGCGCCTGAATATATATCGGCCGGAGTGGTGCACTCTGAAGCCGGTTACGGGCCGCCGCCGTCGGTAAACGTCCCAAACAGCAGCAGTGCCAATGGCTCCAATGGATACTACGGTGGCTACTATGGCACCACCAATGGCAGTGTTGGCAGCACCCACTCCCAAGGCCATTCGCCCCTCTCCTCACAGATCATGGATCTGCCGCTGCAATGCTCCTCAACGGAGCCACCAACAAACACCTCGCTGGGGCTGCAGGAACTAGGTGAGTCCATTCAAATTGTTGTTAAGACTTACCAAAGAAAATGCAAGCATTTATATATTCTGTTCAACTAAGTTAAGAAATATAAAAACTATTTAATGAAATCTTAGGTTTTCTTTTAACAAAAATTGTAGATCTAGGCTATTAGATTACTATAAACTTAACTGTATCATTTTTTACAATTAGCAAATCAATGGGGCTTTGAAATATAAATGTAACTTTAATTCCAATTCAAATCAATTAAAGCCAAATAATATGTGTATAGATGAACAGAAAATTAAATTATTTTATAAAATGCTCAGAGTAGTAAAAATAGCAGACTTTTATCAATATCAATTTTTATCAATAAAAATTTCATTCACTTGGTTTTACTTGGCTTAAGACAATCATTTAATCTTATTACTGTCGTAATTGAAATTTGATAGATTTGGAATATTTAATAGGAAATGGTATTAACAAGAAAATCATTAAAAAGCAACGTTTTAAAAACTTGCTTTTCTAAAATTTGTCGATTTGTTTGGCTCAATAATAAATTAGTGAAATATAACACAATTCATACCGTTATCTATTTTACATTTTTAATGGAATAAAATGCTAAATTTGATTAAAAACATGAAAGACTTAACACAAGAAATAGGAGAAGATATGTCTATTTCACACACTTTTAGCTTCATATGCTCTCATTAACCTTTCAAATCATTCCATGGATCACTATAAAAAATTATATTAAATTATTAATTTAATTATATATAATATATTATATGTTATATTATTGTATATATAATATATTTTATTATTTTATTGTACAATAAATATCAATAATATCAACGTTTGTACAGAAATGTGGATATTAAAATGTTTAAGTTGATAATTCGATTTAATAAGCAGTAGAAAACATAGCTTTAAGACTCCTTTTACTAACTCTAAATAATTTAATTATGTGTTCGTTGCTCAATTTTCAATTTCAAAACTCTACTGCAGGTTTAAAGCTAGAGAAGCGACTCGAAGAAGCCGCGCCCACTGGTCAGCAACTGCAGGAAGTGTTACACTGTGATGATATGGGATCGGAAAATGTAAATGAAAATGGAAATTTGTAATCAAGTGAATAGACTAATGTGAAATTGCTTTGCCTTGTGCAGGATATGTCGGAAGAGGATCGGCTGATGCTCGATCGATCCCCAGACGAGTTGGCGTCCAACGACAACGATGACGATCTGGGTGATTCAGACAGCGAAGATGATCTGATGGCAGAGACAACCGACGGGGAACGCATCATTTACCCCTGGATGAAGAAGATTCACGTTGCGGGCGTTGGTAAGTAGAGCTCCCACATTCACTATACCAAAGATGCACCCATCAAACACAGCGTGCCCCATTTTTGTATGCTAATTAAATTACTTAGCTGCCAACACCCACGTGATCCACTGACAGACTTTGTAATGCTCGAATGCTCGACTTTGGCAAAGCTAAAATAAAAACTAAGAGAGCCAAAAAAAAAAAAAAAGAAACAGAAAACTCTGCTCGCTCATTAATCAAAATCAAGAATGGCGCGCCTTCTGCTGAGGGCAAAAATGTATATGGCGAGTGACATATTCATACTATATAGCTCGCTATATACGATATACATATGTACCAACGCCTCTGTATGCAACTGCCCCTCGACTAAATAAGGCCTCTTCAGCGCTCTTTCAACACTTGAACCGCCTTTAAGTAGATTTGTCAAAGTTATTATGTCTGTGGGGTAGCAATTGCTGCTTAAAATGAGTTTTTGCCGGGATGACAATTGACTTTAGACCCAATTAGTGCAAAGCAAAAACTTTTGTAAATCAAATTGAACATCTTCAGATTAAATTTATTCATTTATATTATTAAAGAAGCTGTTCAGTGATTTAAAAATGAAATTATTTGAGAAATGCTTAGCATGACTTTTGTAGACTGATGAGAATGAGAGAGAAAATATTAGAACTTTTCTATAACCAACCAAACACATTTTCTATAATTGTATGGTTTACAAAAGCCTGGAGCTCTGTAAAGAACAAAGAATTGAATTATTGATGTGGATAAATAAATTAAGATTTAATTTTTATATTACAGTTTTCAAAATGAAAAGTAATCCCTAATTTGTTCTTAAAAAAAAAAAACCCGATACACGAAACGAACCTTAGCATGGTGAGCTCGCTCAGAAGATTGAATTGCCTCTGTGGCACTGATTTGATATTCTTATACCATTTACTTAAATTTATACTTATTTGTTTTTATTTGAAATAAATATGTGGGACCAGATAAACAAGCTTGCAGTAGAGGAATACCATATACGAAATTAAATATCTTATATATACCTACAATTTTTCTAACGCACATATAGCATTCATAATGAGTTTTATTCTAATTACATATTTCAAAGTGTGTTCGATATCGTTTTGAATATTTTCACACACCAAACGACGACCTGAATGTGGGCTGCAGAAACAGGTTTCCATTCACTGATCGATGAACGAATGAACGAATGAACTTGGCTACCAAAATCCATGTGGTTACACACTCATAGATAGATACAGATAGATCAATGTATGTATCTATATAAATATGTATATGTATTTGTATATATTTCTGTGTGTGCGGTCGAATTCGAATGTCAGCTCCGATAGATAATTACCATTAATTGTCGCGCCGGTACATTAGCTCGCCTCAAACCAAATTCATTGAGCCATGTGTTGAGTTCTATTATCAAAACGCGTCGCAGCGTTTGTCAGCGCTTATTGTTTTAATTCTATTCAGAGGTGGCTACCGCATATGGAACTGTATTGAGTCCCGGGGCAATGTCAGTCGAACAGCTGACAATTGCCTGACAGGCTCAGGTGGCGAGTGCATAAACATAATCATAATCATCATCATATTCGTTATTATGGGCATGAGTGCATGCAACGGGCTCGGCTGATGGATGACTTTTTAATTAGTAGTATGCTTGCTTAGTTGAAGCTACTATGCAGCTAGGCGATGCACTCCAATTAAACACAACCTTGACCCTAATGGGCAATTATAACATTAGGTTTCGCCACGCGCTTCAAAACCCACTCCAGAGACAATCTCGACACCGACTCAACTCGACTCGAGGGGATTAGCTATGCTGATGAGCATCAAATCGAAGTAGTTCGGCAGGCAGCCGGCGAGCAGGCAGTCAGACAGACGAACGGACGGACGGACGGGCGGATAGACAGTTGGACAGACGCCTGAGAGATCGCTCAGGGGCAAACGTAAAACTCCGACTGAGTGACGGATGGTCCGTGTCATTTGATGTTAATGTTGTGACATTTATCATGAGCGCACGACTACGAAAACAAGACGAAACTTGATTATCGCCAGTGCATCATCTCTCGTTATGCGGAATGTGGCTGTCCCCAGCCCCAGTCCCAGCCCCAGCCGCAGTCGCAGCGACAGTACCAGGTTCTCAGGCAGCAGTACCAATCTGGCTGCCTGTTGAGCTGGTGCTTCGTTCTTGTGCCGTCGCCGTCGTCGTCGTTGTTGTTGTTGTTGGTCTCAGGTCTTTTACAAATGACTTACACTCGGTTAGCGCTTGCCTAGACCCAAAATGTATACAGCTACACGGCTTGGCGTGCGTATCAGGTGGCGTGTGGTGGTCCGAGAACTGGGCCCATCCAATTTGTATAATACGCCTCTCGGCAACAACAACCACAGCTATGGGAACAACAATACTAACAGCTAGAAGCAGCGCTATAATTTGCAAAGTTTAAGTATTTAGGAAAACACTTGACATTCCTGCAATTTGCCTAATAGTTGCAAAGTGTTGACAATTCTTCGAAGGTGTAGACAACATTCATATTACGTTATGGTATGAGGCTGTGATGAATAATTTTGCTGTTAAGAAATTGTTTAAGTATTTATTATTATTTCGAGTACTTGAGCTGTTACAACTTTAGTAATTACTTATGTAATTCCTTTGAGAATTATTAATTATTTTAATTATAATCATTTATTTTTTAATTAATTTTAATTACAATAATTAATACTACAACTGAGTATATTTTGCCTTCACCCGATTCAAAAAACGTTTGAGCTGCTAGATAAATTTCCCATGTCGCGTATGCTAATCAAATGAATGCACTTGTGCACTCATAACAGCACTCATATATCCATGAGCATAAGTAGCATGAATATGCGTCGAATATTGATTTTATGCACGAGAGCTCAGCTAATACGTCGAGCGCAAAGATGATCGGCGAGTTCACGTTCCACATAACATTCAATAACAGCAGCCAGCGAGTATTCAAACACACTCACACACACAGACATAGTCGCACTCGTATTCATATTTATGCTCATAGTAAAACAAGCACACTGAAAACGTGGCCAGCCTTGTAACTGAATTTCAATGGCAAGTCCACGATTAAGTTTCCAATGTGCCGCAGAGGCCAGGCCAGGCTCACGGCTCGCGGCTGGCAGTCACAGTTACCCGATGACTTGCGAAAAACCTCATCAGCATCTCTCACCTCCGTTGAGGCGGCAAAAAAAAGTGCAAGCCCAGACCCAGACCCAGACCCAGACCCAGACTCAGACTCAGGCCGAGATGCTGTAAACCCAGCACTGAAACTGAGCAGCCTTTGCGAAATGCGACCCAGAGACCAGTCCCCCAGAGCTGAGGCCCAAGCCCAGGGCATGACAATGATGAAAATGACGCAGTAAAAATTAAGAAGTTCGCCTTTTATGACAGATGAGGCACGAACAGCTGAAGCTGCCAAGCCATCTGGATCTGTACAACATGTACGAATACGAATACGTATCTGTATCTATATCTGTATCTGTGTGTTCGTATCTGTTTGAGAACAAAGCATAATTAGCGTCCCAGTGCAAAAACAAAAATCACAAAAATGTGAATGGAGCCGCGCATTGGCAGAGTATTTGCAGTTGGCTCCCTATTCAACTCCCTGCGGCCTGCGCTCAATTTGCGCCAATAAAACTCTGGAGCTCGCAACTTGTGTGGAATTATATTGGAATTGGCATTAATTAGCGATGCTTTTATTGGTCCAACTCGGCAGACCAGAACAATTCCGTTCTGCAGCAGTCGACAACGGCAACGCGCAATCAAAAACGTTTCGTGGGGTTTTTCTGAGTTTTTATTTCTTTTTTACCCGAAACGTTTCTTCAAGGTCGCGTCTATTGTTAAAGTCTTTAGAGTCGTGAGCTTCTTAACTTGTTACTGTTTGTCTTTCGGCTTTTGGTCAGAGTTTTTTCCCTTTTCGTTTATTTGCAACTTTAAAAATATCTTTTAAAATAATTTTAAGGCAAGTGCTAGATTCAGTTTCTTTGAACTGCCAGTTTTATTTTATATTTTTTTGCTCATTAGCTTCGCTTCTGGTTGTGCCTCTATGGAAAGTGAAAATCAATTGTGAATGCGTTTGCGTTTGTTGTTGCGCAGCGCGGAAGATTGAATGGATTTGCCACACAAAACAAAATATAGCAGATACTATAGCAACTAAAGACTCTGTTCTAGAGAACATATATTTTCTATATACTCGCTTGGCTAACTAAATGAGGTCATGCCACACAGAAACTAAAAGTTCTTTAAGTGAAGCCTAATTTTAGTTTGTATTAAAATTGATTCTATAAATGCTGAGCTATTCAAATCGATCATATTTATTTTTTAGTATTTTCAAATATTTTTATTTATAACTACGTAAATATTATATAATTATTATACATTTTTTATATATATATTACCAATATTACAATTATAATTTTAGTAGAGTCAAGCCTCTAGCTTAATAAATGCTCTGCAAATATTCAAGCTATTACATAATCATTTAATTACCCAAAACGATTCATTAGATAAATTTAAGCATTTATATATTGACGTATTATTCCAGTCATAAGTTGCTTAAGCATTTAACATCTTTGTATCGTATCGTTGCCTTACTAATGAACAACTTTCGTTTTGCTTGACATCAATCATTTTGATATCTTCCCAGCGAGTTTTTTGCTAGCCGCGTTTGATTGAGTGCCTTCTGGCATTAGGATTCAATTCGAAGTCTCGCAATTAACATATTGTCTTCAGTCTCTTTTTGTAGTGCAGCAAAAAAGATAATGTTTTAAATGTACGATTCGAGTCGAGATGCAGGCTCCCAGCCACAAGTTCAATTGCTTTGGGTGCTTCACTTTGTATCTTTGTGGAAGACATCTGTGTGTGTGTGTGTGCAATTGTTTTGTAAGTACATGAGATTTGTGGTGTGTGTGTGTTTGTGTGTGTAAGTAGCATGAGCTCATGTTTATTTTTATTTGCCTGCCACAAAGTGCAAGTCACTTGACAAGCTGCTGATGCAGCTCCCGCTGTTGTTGAAATGCTGATGTTGACTTGCCTTTTTCCATGAGCTCATGAAGCACACACGAATACGCACACAATAAAAACCTTACCCACACACAAGCTGCCGACAACATCAATATTCAACTTTAAAAAATCTAAACCTGAAACAGAATTCAGCTTAGAATTCAACCGAGCACTGGCCAACGTGTCTTATGCGCAATATGCGCCATGTACCGGCTTGCCTGACATTCATTAGGGAGGCACTTGGCCTAGAAGTAAAAATGATTATTAGCCATTTGTTAAAGCTTATATTAAAGCGCATGTTCCATAAGAGTTTTCACCGCGCATAGTTTCTAACACACTAAGCGCCAGCTGAGAAGAGATTTTGGGGATCAGAAACGGGTTTGGCACTTGGCACTTGGTTTGATGAATGAGCAGCCGAATCAAAGTTGACAGACGTAAAAATAATTGTGCGCTTGGCACGAGTCAAATTTCTCGATCGCAGGTCGTGCCCCGGCCACATTTCCAAAATATTTACACACTCTCGCCGCATTGGGGCAATTAATCAAATAGGGAGCAGTTGGTCGCAGCTACGCGAGGACTGCGCATGAATGAAAGTGGAGCTAAAGCCCGGAAGTCGTCGGATGACCGCACCTCAAAGGCAGCGATCAGCTTTGTGGATTAAACCGATATGGAGCAGATCGCTGGGCGTGGTCGAGCCAGAGCTCGACTGGCATTGAATGTCGAGTTGAGCCACAATTGTAGCCACCGCCACAGACACCGCCACTGCCACCGACACAGCAGATTATGTTTATTAAGTAACGTCTGACATAGTTTTCTGCCTCTACATGTTCTGTTTATTTCGTTTGTATGTGGAACTAGCGTCCCGCGCCTTCACATGAATGAAACTGTAGAGTCACAAATGCATGATAAATCATGCGATGGGACAAACATGCCGACAGCCGTGCATGAGCCAGGGCCAATTATAACCTTCACATGAGCGACAGGGAGAGAGATAGAGAGAGAGAGAGAGTTAACCTACCTACGCACTAATATGCTTAGGCAATGCCGCCAATTCCCCAGAGAGCGCCAATTTTCCCAAAATAAAAAGAGCTACACACATGCAGCTCGCTCTTTAGCAGTTTCACGCTACGTTCCTGCAATGTTGTCCGCCTCGCTCCAGCTCCGCCCGCAGCGTGGTGTTGGCTGTTTGTGCAATCTTGATTTCCTTGGCCTTGTATGATTTGGCATTTTCATAAATTGGCTGCCAGGCAATTGCAATTGGCACTCTTTCGGCTGCAGTGACTCGACGCTTTTGCGGCCGGCGAGACTTTGACTCGGGCTTGGAACTCACCCGGCCGCAACTCGAAGGCTGCTTCCTGGACATGGACAACACTCTGCCCCGTCCCACGTCTCCCTACCCCCTCACCGCTCACTCGGCCGTTTCGTTGAAATGTTGAAATGAAATGATACGCACTTATTAAAAACGAATTAACGCAGCATGCTGCCAACGTCGCTGTCGCTGTCGACGTCGACGTCGACGCCTCCGCCGACGCAGCAGCTGACGTTGCGTTGTTTTGCGGCCATTGCCTTGGCTGGTTTCGTTTTCATTGTTCTTCTTCCTTGTCTCCGTGTTTCCTTGTCCATTCGCGCTAGCTGTTCCTTTGGGGCTTTGTAATTGATATTGTTTAATTTTTATGTTTTTGTTGAGGTATTGTGCGCTGCTATTATTGTTTCTTTTATAGCTTTATCAAATCAATAACTCATTTAGGAGTTTGTGTGAAGCTTGTGAAGAAGCCCTAACGAATCGTACAGGAATTTTCGAAGAAATTGTGATTGGGGAGAATTTGTCAGAAGAGAAGTCATTTCTGATTTGATAAGAGCTTGAATTCAAATGGGATGCAAAGTCTTAACTTTAGTTTCAGTTTTAGTCAACTTTGTTTTCAATTCATAACATTTTTACATTCATACTGTGTAAACTGTAATTATTTGAGATTGTATTAAGACCCTAGTTTACATATTTTATTGTTTATTTAATAATAAGAGAGAAGTCAATTTTCTGTTAGCCTAAATGTACTCACGCAGCTTGTCAACAGCTCTTTAAGGCCAAGCTTTTTAGCACAGTCTTCAGAGAGAGAGAGAGAGGGGAGTGGGGACAGACAGAGAGAAAACCCCTTGCCCGTCCATCCCATTTCATTTCCCCCTGCAGCTGTCAGCGGCCAACAGTGCACGACATCATTAATCTAGTGGCAGAGGAACGGCAGCGTAGCAGTTGGGATTGAAATATTTATATCAAATCGAAAGCTGTCTGTCACAGTGCAATGAAATTTTTATAAATTACAACTTGATGTGCGCCGGATATGATTGGTCAAGGCAGGACCCGGCAGCAACGATTCCGATAGAAACATCAACTCTGAGCCCCGACCCAAGTCCAGCTAAAGCCCCAAGCCCCAAACTCCAAGCTCGATGGCATTGCAAACTGGCCAAATTGAAATTGATGGAGCGAATATAAATTTGATGGGCTGTCCGTTAGCTGTATTTGATGGAATCGTAGGCCCGAAACGAATCGAGTGCGGCGGGGTAGCAGGTGTAGTGTATAAAAAACGGAACAGGAAAAGGTTAAAGCGAGGGCAGCTGCGGCGGGAAATGTTGCTTTAGCGCTCGAGGAAAACCAAATGCGAGCGCGCAATGTTGTCCTTTTTTCCGAGTTCGATAGCAAGACAGCAAGACAGACGGACGGGCAGTTGTTTTACTTGATTTTGATAAATTATCCTGGACTGGCGCTGTGCGAGTGCAGCTCTTTCATCTACCCGCTGTCACTGCTGCTGCTGCTGCTTCTTCTACAACTACCCTTCGAGTCTCAAGGTGTTGTCAAAAGTTTTTGGCGCGCTTTTTGGGGTTGTCAACTTATCTCGCGAGATTTATTGAGCCGCCCGCTTTCTGCTTATTATGAAACTAAATTTGAAGTGTATTAATTGTGGCGCGTAGCGACTTAATCGGCATGCCACTGCCCTTCGGTGGCTCAGTTGCCCAGCCCCTGCCAGTGCGACTGCCCCTCCTCCAATCCCAATCATTAATTATGCATCTCTTCATGCTCTCGCGCACTCTTTTTGCAGCGAATGGCTCATATCAGCCGGGCATGGAGCCGAAACGCCAACGCACCGCCTACACACGCCACCAGATACTCGAGCTGGAGAAGGAGTTCCACTACAATCGCTACCTGACCCGACGGCGGCGCATCGAAATTGCGCACACGCTGGTGCTGTCGGAGCGCCAGATCAAGATCTGGTTCCAGAACCGTCGCATGAAGTGGAAGAAGGACAACAAGCTGCCCAACACCAAGAATGTGCGCAAGAAAACGGTCGATGCCAATGGCAATCCAACACCGGTAGCCAAGAAGCCCGCAAAGCGCTCCAGTGCCAAGAAGCAGGCCCAACAGCAACAGCAACCGCAGCAACAGCAACAACAACAACAGCAGCAAACGCCGGTGATGAATGAGGTGAGTTGAACGTGCTGCACAACAATCGACAGCGCAGGCACTTAAGGCCCGAAAGGCACCGCCTGAAAATTGCATTTGCAATATGAGATTAGCCCAAAGTTTAAGCTTTTAAAACTAAAGTTTAGTGTGCTTACAGTAGACAGAGAGTGAGCTACCTACCGACTTAAAAAAAGTACAAATATTCTATTATATAGTCAAATTTAGTCAACAAGTAATTCGAAGCACAAAAGCAAAACACATGAAATTAAGGACTCGTACCAGATATATCTCAGCAGAAAAGAAGATTTTTGTAGAATTTTTGAAATTATTGGAGAGTTAGAGAAAATGCTGTTTAAGCTATATTTATTTATTTATTCAAATGTATTTCAATATAACAGAACCAACCGGTGTCAGCATATAGATTGCAGGATTTGATAAGAATGTTCTAAGCTTCTCTCATATATTCTCATATTTCTCATCTATTTCTGCAGTTCTCTTTACTGATCCAATGTACTTTTCTCCCATCCCTTTATAGTGCTTACGCTCTGATAGTCTGGAGAGCATTGGAGATGTCAGCTCGTCGCTGGGTAATCCGCCGTATATACCCGCTGCCACGGATTCGGCGAATATGACGTCCTGCGGCAATGGCAATGGCAATGGCTATGTTGGATCTCAGCAGCATCAAGTGCATCTCAACAACAATAACAACAACAACAACAACAACAATAACAGCAGCAACCTCAACAACAACAATCAGATGCATACGGGTCTGCACAACCATCATCAGCAGCAACAGCAGCAATCCGATCTCATGAGCAATCTGCAGCAGCACATCAAGCAGGATTATGATCTAACGGCACTTTAGGGTATCGCTGCCACGCCCACAGCTGAGCCTTGTACATTGAGTCCTTTAGTTTGAATCCTTTAGTTACCCCGAAATACTTTCTGGCACCAACTTCTCTAACCTTTAAGTCTTAACCATAATACAATCCCCATTTTTGTACACCCGTCGAATCATTGACCGGGCGAATTCGGAGTATACAGTGAAAGAAAAACTATATCTAGTTAGTTAGTTAAGCACCAAACCAACGACCACTGGGCCACAACTCTGGCGTTCACCAATCCTTCCAAGCACGGAAGGACCCCCCTGTAAATTAGCTGTACTTAATTAGAGGTACGTTTTGTATAAAGCATAGCAAATTAATTGTAAGCGAAAGCCCAATTTGTCATAGTTGTAAGTGGAAAGAAATATATGAGTAAATGTATAATTATCATTATTATTATTATATTATTACTATTATTATTATTATTGTATTTAACTAGTTGCATCTGTTGTGCGTAGATATTAATTTAAGTTCGAACGTATATTTTATGGATACAACAAACAGACAAACAAACATGCATAAGTATATAAATATACCTAGACAATATGAAAACCAAATAAACCGAACAAATTTTACTTGGAATTTACAATTGTACAATTGTATATGCGTTTTTTTTTTGCTGTGTGATTATATTAGGGAGAAGCGATTTAATAAATTAAAGCCAGCGGACCAAAACTTCTTATAAATATTTATAAATCAATTATATATGTATTTTGGATTATTTATTTCATTATATGGAACGCAAATTATTTCGCAAGTAAGAGTGTTTTACATAGATTTTTTATAGTGCAGACCTTGGGCCTTTTCTTATATATAATATTTTTTATTTTATACTAAAAATATATAGTTTATATTATATATATTTTAATATTGGATGGCCAACTACTCGCAGGGCAAAAGAATGTGGTTAGTTTTAAGTAACTGAGACATAAATGACTTTGATACTACTATATATATATATATATATATATATATATATATATATAAATATATATATATATATAATATATATATATATATAGTAGTATCATATATATATATATATATCGATATTTGGATATCAATATCATCAATATGAAAACGTGCTTCAAAATTATAAAAAGTATGACTTTTTTTTTTGATTTTTCTAACAAAAACTATTCAAATTGAATGATAGCTAATACCCTAATTCACTTCTTAAACGGTATCAAACTAACTTCATAGGAACTCAAGGTGCAATAACTATTTATTACATTTAACATAGCAAATAAGTTTACACTTTCCAAATGGGAAGCAGGAAAAGGGAAAAGAGCTTTAAAGACTTACAGCACCGAATGCTCGCCGAACATTGAGACTTAACGCTGATTCATCGTTCATTGTCATCTAATTAGGACAAATTTAAACATCATGGAATCGCGCTGCTGGGCATGGGTATTGCCAGACGGGACAGGCATCCTGTTGGCGGCCTTTGTTGCGTTGCCCAGAAGAATTCAACAAGCCTTTGTTGGCAATCAGCGCCGCTCATGTGGAAAGGCAGAGGGGTTGGAGCCGCAGAGTGGGGGGACTTAAGGCTGGGGAATTGGGGCTCAGGCTCAATGAGGCACGAGATGCGCTGGCAGCGATAGTTGGCAAATGCTAACAAGAGTTCTTAATTAAACATCGATTCGCAATGATTGATCACAGCCCATTGGCACCTGTTGGCTTCTGGAAATATGTTAAACAAGGCATCATCTTTCAAAGTGGCAGCACAGCAAGCTCGGCCTGCCTGACTGCCTACCTACACTCTGGATCCCTCGGAGAGCTAGAGCGAGATCGAGAGTGTCGAAAACTGGTCTTAGCCGGCTCTTCGTCTGCGTCATATGCAACTTCCCTGAAGCGGAGCTGGGCTCCTATTGCAAATTGTCGCTGCTCAGTGAGGCGGACATTGCGTTGACAGTGTGTCCACAAAGCCAAGAGGTAAACAGCACACATGTGACAAGCTGGGCCTGGACCCGAGCACAAGCCCAAGCCCGAGCCTGGCCAGAAGCTCGCCACAATCAATCTCCCTCGCCTGACAGTGGATTGTCTCGCAGGAACATGGAAACACTCTTAGCGCTTAATTTATCATTGCAAAATGATCTACGCGCCTTCAGCTCTTAGCCAACAGTGCCAGCCCGAGCTCGAGTCCAGTCCTGCCCCGTATTCCCCTCCCGAAGGCAATGCTCGAGCAACTGAAAATTGTGCGCACTCGCCGAATGCGATAAAAAAAGGATTAAGACCTACTTACGGCTTCGACTGCAGACCGGAACGTGGACCCAAAGGGGTCGAAATTAGCAGCTCGCAATGATTACGAGGACAGCAGCACGTGTTAAAGGAACAACTTGGCACTGGCGGAGAGACGAGTATCGCGCAGCTCCCCCCGTCCTAATTAGCGGCAACGGTAGTCCCGCTTGTCACTACCTTTCGACTGCGTGTGTCCCTGCATTGAGGACCCACCCTGAACCAGTGGAACATATCGGTGTGATCTTGAAATCATGTACATAGTGTGGTATAACATAATAATGTTGGGAATACCTAAGATTATGCCTAACATGCATGGAACAAATTATGAAACTAAGAATACTATAGTCCTTAGTAGTAATAAAGTGTGTAAGGTTCAGTATAGAAGTAGAATGAGTTGAGATGAATAAGAAAAGCAAAAGTATTAGTCAAATATAACATATTTTAGATTGTTCACTAATTATCAGTCGGGTAGATTGGCTGAGACATTCTCGAAGCAGAACACTGCGCAAAGCCACATCTCCAGCATATCATTTATTTAGTCAATCTTTAATATCCCGCATACTCGTTTTTTGGAACTCGTTAAGAGAAAAGGGATTCTTTACCAAGCATTCGTCTAAAATATTTGCTATTCACTATTTGGAAATTGACTTTTGACTCTGTGATTTAGCCGACTCAGACACAGACCGTAACCGCCCTATTTGAAGTCGGCGTTTCGGCATGCCTGAAGGCAGTGTTTTAATCCCGTCTCATCCTCTTTCATCCCGGCTAATCCCAACAGAAGTCACCGGACATGGCCCGGCCCACGGAGCTGCAGTCAACCCTTTTGTCCGGAAAGAAGCAAGGAAAACAATTAACCCGTCTACTGTTGCTAATTTCAGCGGTGCCTCAGGTTGACTTTTAGGTACTTTGCATATGCGGCAGAGACACAGCGCAACGCCCCCTGCACGCCCACGCGCGCTGCCCCGACCCTGCGGCGATGGCGGCACCAGCAAAGGCTGAAGCTAAAGGGCTTAAGCTGAAGTCAGCGGCGAGGACTGCAAGAATTGCCTCACGCTGAGCGCCGCACGCCGTCGTTATCCTTACTCCGTTCGTTCGGCCATCTTTGATTGCTTTGACTCTGCTGATGCACTGTCCTTTGTTGCTGCTCGGCTACCGTTTTGCACGGCCCAGTTTTTCCAGGGAATCGCCTTGGGCAGCGCTTACCTGCTAATTAGCTGGCGATATTAATGGCAAACACACGCAAGTCCTCTGTTTGTCAAAATACTTGCAGGCAATCAATTCTCATTAGGCCCGAATTGGAAACAAATTTACTCGGCCCACGGCATAAATCAAAGTGCAGCCAAGGCCGACGCAACCGCCGAGAGCTGTGATCGCTGTGCCCACTTTCAATTGTGCCAACAATGCAGACTCTCAAGTGTGGCCGCAGGAATCAATCAAGGCTCATCACTCACAGCAACTCGAAAAGCATCGACAAGCCCTTCAAGTCCGAAGTTCTCCCATGTGTGTGTGTGTGTGTGTGTTATTTTAATTAATGTGTGGCCATTTATTAAATTGGCAGCTTAGTCTTGACGTCACTTTTAGCCAGTGTCGAGAGAGAGAGAGAGAGAGAGAGAGAGGTCTCTTGCTTGCGGTTAGCCATTTATATACTTGGCTCCCTCTGGCCCCTGCCTCAGATCCCTGCATGCATGTGTGTGCCTGCCTGAGTGTGTGTGTGTGTGTGTGTGTGAGTGCGTGCGTGCGGCCGATCAGCCTAATTTGTAACCATTAACTGAGGTATTATGTTTGGTCAGGCGAATGCATGCTGTTACCCATGTTATGAGCAAGAATGAGGCCTGGATGCTTGCGAGGATGGTTGCATGGAAGGCTGCATGGTTGCATGGATGGAGGACACCAGTGATTTCTGTCTATTAAAAACCATTTAAACAAATGGCCGTTCCATTTGTACATGCGCTTCCTTTGTGCCTCCCAAGTGCCCGAACATCTATTCAAGTGTGAAAAGTTAGAAATCATTAAAATCTATATGCAGGTGCATCTCGCATTGTAATTAATGACCTCAAAGCTCTTTTTTAAATGTATTTTTTAATATCAATATATAATATATTGATTGTGTTTGTATTCAGTAATGAGACTACTATCACAGAATGAAGGGAAAGAAAAAAATAGAATATGAGAGAGAAAAAGAGGATATATTATAATTAACAATAATATTATGTTAGATGATTAGGTTTCTATATAAAATATCTAATATATTTATGTTAATTTATGTGCATAAAGATTTATTCGACTTCCGAAAAATATAAAATTTTTACCGCATTTGAATCACATTTATAAAGTATTCTCATTTTGATCGTAATAATGACAATAATTTTGATGTTGGTCTGATGAACCTTTAGACACTCAAATTGTAAATTAACTCTAACTCATGTAAGCTCAGAGATTGAGATTTTCCAATAGTTATCAACAAATACATTTCACTGTCATCTAATATTTTTGCTTATTAGACAATTTCAAATAGAAAAGTATTATAAATAATATTAGGACTTATCATTCCGGGCAGCAGTGCACCAAAAGATGCATTTCTTTAATAGTTTAGCTGCTGTTCATTGATAGCTGACAGAACTGCAATTTCTTTCATTATTGTCGCTCGTTCCAGCTCGACGCCAATCCGCGGGAGAACAGCTCCGCCTGCAGCTTCTCCAGCAATTGGCTTGAGTTCGCCACGGGAATTGCTCGTCTCTGTTCGGGTGTGTGTGCAAGTGTGTGTGTGTGTGTGGGGTGTGTATAGACGTGTGTGTGTGTGTGTGTGTGTGTGTAATGAGAAGTATATGCAGTAATTGACATTCGATCATTAATCAAAGTGCACAATGCAGACATTTCGCTTCGAATTGTATTTAGTTTTGTATTCGTGTTCGTTGCCTTTTGGCTCGATTGCGATTTGAGCACAGCCGCCGAGTTGCCCGCTGCGCCAGACCGAGCAAAGCACGACACCGACTCCGACGTCGACTCTGATCCGGGTCGGAGTCCGCAGCCCTGTTCCTGATCTAGACAAGGGCTGCACATTAACCAATTCTGTTGCAATTGTGAGCAAGTGAAACGGCCTTCAACACCTACGCGACGGCGGGTCGCTCGCCGGCAAGGTGAGCTCAAGGGGCTTCTAGTACCACTGCCACCGCTGCCACCGCTGGTCGCAGCCCTGCTTCCCTTCAGCTACGCATCATGGCCGCCTGGCCGCCTGTCCGCCTGGCGCTACTGAGTGCTTTGTTCTTTGGCTGACAGCTCTTGACATGGTGCGTCAGTTGTCCGGGCTGAAGAGCCCGCAAATCCTCATATATGATTTGAGTGTGTGCTCTGTTTCAGCTACTCACCCTCGTTCTCGTTCTCGTTCTCGTTCTCGCTCTCGCTCCCTCTGTGAACCACCCCAGAAGTAGCACACGAGCAGTGAAAGTTCTCCATGCGTGCAAAGGACCAAGATGAAAGTAGCGATTCCTTCCATTTGCAATACATTTCCCCATTTCCACCCGCCTCAAGGCATGCGTATATATGTGTGTGTGTGCTTGTGTGTGTATCTGTCTCTGACAGTCGCATTTTGATGAAATTTTATTCTGTTCACATACCCGTCAATGTCATTTCTGCCGCTCGCTTAGTCCTACAGCTCTCCGTTTTTTATGCCATGTCCTTTTGTTGATTATTTCGTTGACGTGCCTCAGAAGAACAAGAAAAAGAAATAACAAAGAAATAAAAATAAGAGAAAAAACAAAAGTCTTTCTTTTTGTGTGGAGAAAATCGCGTTGGATGATTTGTGGAGCAAGTCCAAGTAAAGTTCGTCAAGAATGAATACTTACGCAGTTAAACATCATTCAAGACTGTCGCAAGAATGGTTAGAGACAAATCTTGTACCCGGAGAATAATATAACATATATGTTTATATACATACATTCTCAACTTGAAATAGATTGACCTGTTAGATCCAAATTTTTATATATATAATAAAATTAAAATATTAAACTAAATTTAATTAAAGAAATTAATATTACCATAATAATAAATTTGCCGCAGACTACAGCTTGATTCAAGTATTCAGTATTTATAATCTCAGAAACAGTTGACAAAAGATATAAGTAAGTCATAAAAAATGATGGTTTATTGTTGTCTTTTACTACTGGCTCAGCTTAGATAGCACAGTCATTCACGGTTATTATATAGGATAATATATGAACTCCATAATAGCGTAAGCAAAGTCTTTTCCATGTTCAGAGTGTATACAAAATGAAGATATATACGTATGCTAATTACTAATTTAAAATGAAATTACAATTAAAATGAAACTGCATTCAAGTTAAAACTTAAAATTATTATTTTTTATTGCACCTTGCATAAAGTTTTATAAAGTTACGCTGCAGTTTTATAGGATTAAATGAATATCGATAGTAGTTGTTTGTTATACATTTTACTTTGTATTAGCAAATTATTTCGAATTACCAAATTCTCTTCACTTGAATTATTTTTCTGTAATATCATTTGCATTTCCATTTAAAATCTTCAAATTCGCATGCCATATAGACACGTTCCACAATTAAATAAATAGGCGCCATCTACTGGCCGGCAGCATACGATCCACATTTCACATTTGGTTGATGTCTTTGATTTGCATCGATACAACTCTTATCTCGCTTCCATAGGAACAAGATGGCAATAGTATGCTTAGTCGGGAAACTCACCTGATGGTTGTTGTCCTTGCTAATGTTAAGTTTATGTTATCGATAGACGAAAATGCTGTTAAGCTAATTTGAAAATATTTTAATCAAGAAATTTATTTAAATAAATAAAAATATAATATTTAATACAAATAAAACTGTCTTACTCTGTGTAGAGGATGGTATAAGAGACAAGGTATGTCCATACGACCCAACAAAAAGATATGTCAAATAATCATCAAAAAGACGTCTTAAACATATATTCGTCTAGGCAACGTCCGACTAAACATTTGTGGTAAATATTTGCAAGTCTATTGGAGGCGTGGGAAATTAGACAAAGCATTAGCTTCCACAGCTAGAACTACTCGTGGGCAAGTGGCGTTGTGGTTTTTTTTTAAAGATCAACCAACGATAAATCAACACCATCTTGTATCGTTACTTATAGCTGAGATTGCATTTGGTTCAATCTGAGACATTAAAATATATAAATTATTTCAAGTAACTATTCACTAAGCGAATCGACGAATTAAACAATTCACAGTATCTTCTGGTCACAATTGAAATGAAATGAAATTAATCATGAATTAACAATTTAATTTGTTGGAAATGATTGATTCAGTGTTGCGCCGACCTACTCGTCTTGCAACTGACCTTAACAATTAACAAGAGAGGAGGGGAAAGAGTGGAGTGGGGAGTGGGAAGTTGGGAGACCTTAACAATTAACAAGAGAGGAGGGGAAAGAGTGGAGTGGGGAGTGGGAAGCGGGAAGCAGGTCTTCAGAGAGACGCTGAGAGGAGGATGGCGTTCAGTTTATGTTAATCCAATAAATATTATTCGACTGATGTGCTGCACAGTGGGCAATCAATTTTGTTTGGAAAACAATTTGTATTTGTTGTTTGCCGGTTATCGCAATCGTCGTGGCTCGGCGTGGTCCTGGCAGCGGTCCTGCTGCTGTTTGCCGGGCTTCTGTTGCCAGGACAGCGGCAACAAATTTAAAAGCTCAATTTGTCCATTTATGTCAACTTGTCACGCGAAGTAAAATAAAACGAATTAATAAAATGTACCCGGAGACAGGGACTGGGCAGGAGACAACAGGAAAGGATACGGAGCCAAGGGAAGGCGCAACTAAACGCGTAAAATATATTCAGCAATTGTTGCCGCTGTTGCCTCTGTTGCCTCTGTTGCTGTTGCCACAGATACAAAGATACTTTAGTGGCAAGATACGGATACACCATCATTCATCGCTTATGCTCCGCCACATCCGTTCGTCCTGTCCTACAGTTTCTATTGCTCCCACTTGCCCCACCCCCGCACCGCGCATCCTTGTTGGCGGCGTCGTTGCAAACAAATGGCAAAAACTGTCGCTCATTCGCATAAATCCTGACGAATGATTTCAACGCGCGGCCAAAACAGAGCCGCGACAGGGGACGGAAGGAAAGCTGAGGCTGAGGAATGTGGTATGAACGGGGGCGTGTCACAAAGTGTGTATGTGTGTGTGTGTGTGTGTGGGGCGCACAACAAAAGCAATTATATGTGCGAATCATTTTACGAGCGAGCGGAAAAAGAAGAGCAGAAAACAGACAACAGGAACTGCGCTGCGCTGTGCTGCGGCGACTGCTGCTGGCATCCTTTACCGGTGGAGCGGCGTGCCCTTCCTTCTAACAAATAAAAATAGCTGCGAGTGGAAGTAAAACAAAGGCCAGGGCCACTGCAACGGCAGCAGCAGCAGCAGCAGCAGCAGCAGTCAACAAACAAGCGACGACAAGCAACAGCAATTCAAATGGCAAAGAAATTGCCAACTCAATGAAAGGGACAAGAGCATCGCCCCACTCGCACACATCGCAATATGTCGCATACTAAAACCCAGCTCCGGCAGCACCGTAGCACCGCATCGCCACTCTGGTGCCCCACCATAAAATCAGCAGTAGAAAAAACGCGCACGACCAAAATCAAACGATTGTCAATGCGAAAATAAATCGCATTCCTCCGTTTCAGCAGCATGGCATGAGACATACCGAGCCCCAGCCCCGACCCTGTCTTCAGCTTCTCCTTCCTCCTGCCTGTAATCCTATGGCCCACCTTCTCGGTCCCAAGTCCCCAATGACGACAGCTGCCATAAAAAGTTTAGTTCGGCATCGTTTGATAAAACGTGCGCCAATTTTTTATCCCTGCATTCAGAGCGAGCAGAACTTCACGTAAGTTGAAGCGAGCCAAGCCAAAATCGAACTCAATTTGCACTTTGCTGAGCTATGAAATTGATCAAGAAATATTTGCAGATATTATTAAAAATCGAATCAGGTACGATAAATTAACTCACTTAAAGAGAACGACTAAGCCAACTTGACTGACGACCAGCAGATTAACTTATCTTTCGCATGAGTTAAGGATAATACATGCTGGTTCTATACAAATAAAAGCGGCTACTTTACAGATTCATTACACACTTCTTTTTATTCATACATTGTATAAGTAAATAAAATATAACTATAATAAAATAATTAATATATGTATCTCTTGCTTATTTACTTAGTTTACTTTTATATATTCATTTATTTCGCCATATGTTATAGAGTCGAATCTAACTAACAATATGTGATATACCTGATTTTGAATCGAAACGTAATCTAAGCTCTCATGCTGACATTTGTCTGATCGAACATTAAACAAAATCTCAACTCATCTTATTTTAAATGTAATTTTTCAATACATATATATTCACAAGTATGTAATATTTCTTAGACTGCAAATAATAGCTTCATGCACACTAAAATAAACTAAGCGGATCTTCTTTTTTTTGCATTTAATGCTAAATTTACATATAATTCATGAATCAGATCAACATCATAAATTCCCCAAAGTGAATTCATAATAAAGTGTTTGGCCAGAAACAAATGTGGAATACTAATGATCTGGCTCGTAAAGGCCAACAGAAGATGCCAATTTCGCTGGTCGCATTTGTATTTCGTTTTCCTACATTTTATTTGCTTTCTTGGCGAGCGGGGCAGCAGACATCAAATTTGCCATTTGAGTAACATATTTTTTATCAGGGCGCAGACAAGTTGAGGCTGCTGCATGCGGCATGCGGCGTATACTTAATGTCAGGCATAAAGAAACACAAACACACAGATAGAGTGGGACAGAGAGAGAGAGAGTGGGAGAGCGGGAGAGCGAGAGATATAAACGTCATCATAACAGGCCTCTGGCAGCAACAGCCAACGGCCTTCCAAATCGTTATTTATGCATGGGAACGTGCCAAGCTTCTTTTTGTTTCATTTCGCATACCTTACGGCCCACACGGCCTCGCTTCCTCGCTTCCTTTCGTTGCGGCCACCTCTGGCAGCTGATTCGCGTCTGCAGACAACGACAGCCATTGCCCAGGATTCACATTGAGCTCTGTTTATGTGTGTTTGCCTTTGTTGTTGTTCTTCTTGTTGTTTTTGCTGTTGACTGTTGTGATTTTCCCCAGATTTCCTCAAAGCCATTGTTGTTTGTTTTCCTGCGCGTCGTTGTTGCTTTCTTGCACTTTACTTAGCCTGGCGCCAAGTAGCCCACCCCCTCGGGCCCCACCTTTCTCTTTCGCTTGGAGCTGTTCGTTAAGTGACGCCAACTTCTACGTGAGCCTGAATTATTAATACACGTTAAAAGGCAGCGCCAATTGTTGACGCCTGGACAGGCCATTGCCTGGCTGCTGTTTCTGCTTCTGCTCCTCTGCTCTTGCCAGCTCCCTTTTGTGGTTACTCTTCGTCTCTACCTGTACCTGCATCATAGTTGAGTTGATGTTTTATGTGCTAAGTAGTTGGTAAGTCACCTGCGACAAGTTGGATGAAAACATATTTTGCCGCCCTGCTTCGCAACTGTGTTTCATGCCTGTCGCAAATTTAAGCTCAAGTCGAAACATGAAATGCAGCCAAAAGTCATAAATATGCTAGACAGTTCATAGGAAACTTTAGTGTAATTAAAAAATAATTTAACAGCTGTTATTTAATAGATAAAGACCTCCGACTTACATTGTTTGTTAAGGTGTTAACATTATAATGTTAAGCTGCGACTGTTAGCTGAACTTATTCTGTTTTCCTTCATTTAATTACAATAATTTCTAAGGGTGTTAGGTACAATTTATATTTTCTTTTGTTATCCAATTTTAAAACGTATTAAATTAGTTTTAAGTGAAATTTTCTAAGTATTGTATTCATTTTCTCTTTTAAAATTACTAGCTACTACTTTATAAATATTACCGATTTAATGTTTTGGAATCACTTATCCATAACTTTTAAATATTTATAAAGCTTTTTATTACAAGAAAAAAATATATTTGTCATATCAACAATAAACGTTTTAAATTAATAGTATACATGCTTGCAATATTTACTTATAAAGCATTTTCTATATTTACAGCTTTTGGTTAGTTATTCACATCACACAGTTGATTAAGATTACGAATAATCGTATTCGCTTTTTTGAGTTGTTTCTTTCTACCCTGTGAGATACCTGTAGAGACGAGCTTCTGATAATTGACAATGGCATTCACATGCACTATAAACAAAAGCCCGGAACTACAGGGTAGGTCACGGGAGCGTTTCGGTTTAACACTGACCACAAAGTATATGTATTTTACCTCACTTTAAAGACATAAAACAAAGTAATCTGGCAAATGTCGAGGATGCAATATCGCAGCAATTCACTGAAGCCAAAATTTGGTTTTGGTTTCTCGTTTTTCTGTGTTTGTGGCAAGTTTATAAATGCCACGCACCTTGCGGCTTGGCTGGGCACAGAAAAACAGCAGCAGAAACTGTAGATGTAACAATAACAAGTGCCATAAATACAGGGCAAAGTTTTTGCTGTCCGTATCTGCCTAGAGCACTGAACAGTTTCCAGAAGTAAAATAACAATTTGAGAAACAAGGCAGACAAAAACGCATCGAATGCTTGACGCCAAACTTTGCCCATCGCCAAGCGAAATTGCGACAAGCGAGCAGATGTCCTGCTGGGCAGAATGGAGCCCTTCCCCAGTCGGAGGTATCCCTTTACTTGAATTTCTAACTTACCTTTGTTTGGCGTTGTCTGCTCCGTCCGTCCGCACCGCATTTAATATTAAAATTGTATGCATCCTTAAAGCAGCTACAGGAAATGGCTGCTGGCTCTGCTTATGAAATGTTCATAATGCTCCTAAGCTGCAAATACATAATGCCACAACATAATACTTAATATAATACTTATTTGCACTCGGCCAACAAATTGCATTCACAAATGTGCAATTAAATCTGAATGAACTTGTAATTTATATATGTGCCCAGCCCAGCCCAGCAGCGAATCCCAACTATCGGCATTCGCTCGAAACACTCTGCGAGTATCCGCATTCGCATCCGCACCCGCATCCACATCCTCATTCATAGCCGCATCCGCATCGGCATCGGCATCCACAGCCATATCCGAGTCCGTATTCAAGTCCACATCTGTCCGCATCCGTGTCCTTGCCACATGCTGCGCCCAGCTGCATTTTAGTTTTCATTATAATCTGTAATTTACAGCAGAATCCTGTTTATTTATGACACTCGCACATGTGCGTAATGAGATTTTCTTTACACAGCATTCTACCAAATAAATACACAAACTAACAAACAAACGGCCTCATTATCAATTCACAAATTAATAATTCTGTTAGCATCATATGTATAATTTATAGCCATTGTTGTATTAAAAGCTAACCAATTTCAAGTTTGAATCTACTCTGGCATGAATGGCCCTCGGCTACGATAATGCTGCAATCTGACCACTTGAAACTTTTATTTCAATATTACTAGATCAGTTATTAAAATATACAAAATATATAAAATGTGCAACAAATTAAGCTTGTGTAAACTGGATATAGTTATACATATATTTATATTATTTATATATTATAATGCTATGATCATTATAATATATTTAATGTAATATGTGATATTACACTTCTAATGAACATTTATTTTAGACCCGCCTCAAAGCATGCAATAAATTTTAGTAGGAAGTCAATGATCGGTAATATCGTTATCTATAAGATTGTATCTTTATTGTAATGTTGCTGTTCGATTTCTTTTACTTTAGATAACTTATAGATATATAGATAACTTATCTAAGAAAACTGGAATTATGTGTTCAACTGACTTCTGATATCTCGAGGCTTTCTACTCAATATCTTATCCACATATATCTATTACCTTACTATCTCTACCTCTATAGAATCAACTATAATAGTTGCCCAACTTCACATTGCCCTATCAGCTCTCATGAAACCAATCAGTTTAATCAGATTATCTGCAGAGCTGCTTTAGGCTGACCATCCATTTTATAGATTATTCCTACATGAGAGTGCAATTTCTAGCTAGTGCTTTACACTTTGCCAGATATTGCGACTAGCTTTAAGCGAAAAGCATTAGGTATTACGCACATAAGTTTAATTTTAGCACTGCCTTGCCAGCCTTGCAGCTGTTGCTGCCTTTATGCACCTGGTAGACTCTGCATTCATAATAATTTGTATAAGCTTAATTGGATCCCTTATCTGTGCAGGTATGTGACTGTCATTCTGCTGCTGCTGTTGCAACTGCTGTAACTGGCTTCCGGCTCACGAGCCCAGCGACTTCTCTGGCCGAGTGCTGGGCGGGCACATAAATTGGGCAAGTCATGTGGACAAGGATAAGAAAATGGAGCAGTGCAGAAGTTGCAGGAATTCGCATTTTGTGCGCTGCCGTAAAGTTTAATTAAATTAGTCCAGCGATTTATCATGGCTTGGCAATCGCTTAAAAAGCTCAGACGCAAAACGAGCCGAATGCTTAAAAGTCAGCCAGCTGCCGTGTCCCGGCCCATGTACTGGCCCGTGTTGCAGCCTTGTCGAGGAATTAAAAGGTCTGCCAGCCACAGTTTTTTGCGTTTTCAGCCAGCTCTTTTTCTCCGCTTTCATTCGGACTGCGCCGGCCAGAAGGTCATTCGCTGTGAGTTATGTGGTCCAGAGGCATGGCCGGCTGCCGCAGGACTTGGCCACGTACTCTAATGGGCTGCATAAAATGCCAGGCGCGAGGCCCAAAGCGAGGGCTACGTTCACTGCCAAAAATCTAAATGAAAGGCCAGCCGAGTGAAATTGTAAAAATTACTTTAGCCTTTTTTGCACTCAGCGCTACTCCTCTCTGTCGCTCTAGCGTTGTTTTCAAGCCAAAAAGGCCTGAGCGTCATTTGTTTTCAATTTGCGCTGAGCATTCCATTTCAAATTTGATGCCACGCCCACAACAGTGCGGGAGCAGTTGATAAAGGTTGGGGGGATGGGGGACTTGGGAAATCTAGTTGGTTTCCGCACGCTCATATTTTCACTTAGCCAACGCTGGCGAAATGGCTTCATCGGGAGCGGAAGACGACTGTAAAGGACGCCATGAAACTCACGCCTTGAGCCGTTGGCTAAGAGGACCACGCGGAGCGATTCACACGGAGCTAGATGCACCGGATGCACAAGTAATTTTCAGCTGCCACTGCCGCTCGCTGTGCCATGTCCTGGCTGAGAGTTTTTGAAGCATTTTTATGTTGCCTCTTAAACTGACTGAGTGTGCGTGTGTGTGTGTGTAAGTGTGAGTGTGTCCACATAAATTCACAGCGGCCATGGCCAACTTTATTTTATCCGCTGCTGCTGCTGCTGCTGCTCTCACTGTCGCAGCGTGTTGCACATAAATTTGGTTTAAATTAAACAAGCATAATTGCATGGCAGCTCGCCTGCTGCCGTCTGCATGCAGTTTCAGGCAACACATGCAGATACACATACAGATACAGACGCAGTTGCAGATATAGATATAGATGCAGCAGCTGCAGCTGCGCTCGTTGCACTCACATACTCAATTATGAATTAGCATTCATTCAAAGTGTAATTAAAGTCCCAAAGCCCCATCTAACTGCCCGCCAAGCGACCAGATAAGGCCAGCCCAATACAGAGATGGCTGCCCGCTCGTTTGATACACCCATTAGCCATATCTATAAGTGTATCCGGGGGCCACTTCTGCTGCATTTCTCACTGAATTTATGTAAATGGCCTCTGCGAACTGCGAGCAGAGCCAGCGAGCGACATTAATGCAAACGACGCACTCGAAGTGCATTAAAGAATTAATTAGTTCGTATACAACATGCGAGTGCATAAAAATATATTATGGCCATTGCATATAAGCTGTCCCGGCTCGGGAAACAGAAGCTTTGATTGAGCTGTTGGTGGACGTGCACCAGAAAGAGATCCATTCTATATCTATCGTACACAGGTAAACATTAGGTCTAAAGAGAAATACGAGACTTATTATAATTATAGCCCGATTCTTTAATTAAGATAGTTGCTTATTATGATCCTTCACAGACCCAGATTGAGTGCTGAAGTACATTCTTCTTTTAAAACTGAACTTGAACTTGAATTTGAAACTTTGAACTCTGAACTTACTTTTTATAAATATATTGAATCGAGCTATTTGTGACAAACTGTGAATTGAACAAAATGCTAGGTGCACATGTAACGTCAGGAAACGAGTGGTCCACTGGCAATATGACATTTGGAGCTTTCGCTGTTGTCCAAGGACTTCTTTTACAACTCAAATGCACTTAAAAGTAATTTATATATAATAGTTAGTATATGTTTATCAGCTGATTGGGGGCGTCGATCCGAGAACGACTTGTTCGGGCTTAAACAACTAGCACGATTCCAGCTCTATATTGAGCTATCAATAAAGCGGCTCACGGAGCGGCGAGTAGGTGCTGCCACGCCCAGCTTAAATGTTACGAACGATGCATACAGAGAGACAGAGACGGGCAGAGAGAGGGAGAGGTGGGTGTTGCGGCAGCTCGCCTGGTGAAATATAATAAAATGAACGCAAATTATATGCAAATTGTATGCTTCGGCCTGTGGGGTTTAACGGAACGACTAGGACGACAAGAAGCAAAAGTGGAAAGTCCAGACACACCTCTAGCCCCATGTCCAGGCAGGCAGGCAGCCAGTCAGCCAGCCAGCCACATCGGCATTAGCATCAGACACAAACATAAATACACAAACATAAAAACAGACGCAGACAGCTCTACCTACTACCACGCAATCGCCCCAATCCCAATCCCAACTCGCACTTCGTGCTTTAAGGACTAGCGCAGCAATACGCAATTGCAGATGAGGCGACGAGGCCGGCGATTGCGCCAGTATATTTATATATACGGGTGCACGGGAGCACGCTATGTATGTGAGCAAGGCTTGGAATGGGATGGAGATGGGACTAGAAGTAGAATAGGGACTGGGATTGGGATTGACTGCACACCCGCACAGCATTGGTAACATTTTAATGTGGCCCAGCACTTGGCCATGAATCTCGTGGCGTGATGCGGGCTAACCAAGAGCCAACTAGCAGGTTGCTATACGCAGCACGCAGTACGCAACACGCAGGACACAAGGACATGGCGCACTTTGATGGTGATAGATACAGCAGCAGTAGCAGCAGCAGCAGGAGCAGGTCCAGCTCCAGCACCAGCGCAACCTTGCGCAGCGATAAAGAAGCGCGTGCGATGCATGTTATAATGAAACTCTTAAAGCAAATGATGTCCTCGCTGCTTCAACCCACTCTGGGTGCGGCGCGGGCTTATGCACGCGCATAAGGACATCACAGGGACATTCATTACACAGCAGATTTTGCTAGATTTTCGGTAGATAAATTGCATATCATTTGGCATCGGATTTTTGCTTTTGGCTTCAGCAGCAGCAGAAGACTAAAAGCTGCGAGCTGAAAGCTGAAAGCTAAAGCTAAGAGCTGCTTGCCAGCCAACATCAGAATCTATGCTTGGCTCGGCTATCCAACGAATTTTGATCATATTGGACATTTATTTGATTTATGTTCCCCAGAAAATGGTTGGACACGGAGAAAAACAAGCTCCACATTTAATTTAGCTAAGTGCGAATCCCATTTCTGGCTCCAGATGGAAATATTTAAGTAATCAACTATTTTCTGTTACTTAATATATATGTGAAATATGAGGGAAAAAGTGTAGAGCTTAATTTTAAATACCAATACCAAAAGATTTCTATTGCTTTAACAAGTAGTTTGTATAGTATTATCTATACAAATATATTTAGAATTTTTACTCTAAAGTTTTAGAATTCATAGTTCTTCATTTATCTAGTCTAACAGCTTGCACTCTATAATATAATAAAGCTAAGATATAACTGGGCAACTGCAAACATTTATCAACTGCGTTCATGTGAGTTACAAACAAATTCGAAGCTCATTAAGAGCCCATTTCAAGGGAATTTTCCCCTTTTCACTTTTTGCTGGTTGTGAAAATCTTTCAAATGTCAAGTGAGTGGTAAATTGTACTTAACGCAAATGTTGTGAGTGGCTCATTCATATTTGTGTTTATTTGTTAAATGCTTCGTACGAAATGCTTCTTCGCCTTGTCACTTCCTTGGGCTGCTATGCCGAAGTCCTCCGTCGTCCTGCGTCCTGCGTCCTGGCCAAACGCAATGCGCAGTACACAAAAATGGCGGTTGCACAAAACTTCCGCCACGACACAACAACAACGGGGACAACAAAAGGAAATGGGCAACACCACAGCATGAAGCATGAAGCAACTGAAACCAACTTCCGCCGCACGTCAGTAGAGGCGTGGCCGAGGGGCGTGGCAGCAGGCGTGGGCGGTAGTGTGGTTGCTGCTGTTAAAATAAAATGCGCACAGTGCGAAGCTCTTAACATGCAAATGCGTTGGCAACGCGGCATTTGCACTGCCGTCCTCCGAAAATATTATATCTTTTTTAATTTGGCGCAAAAAGGAAAAATATACAGCAAAATCAAAGGCAAACCGAAGGGAGGAAGAAGAGGAGTCGGAGCGAGCGAGCGTGATATCGCGGCGCGCAATGCAGATAAGTGCGTCCCAGCTGCGCTGACGACTGCCACGCCCACTGGCCGTCAAGGAAAAGTTTTAATTTGAGTTGGTTACAGTTGGAGCATCGTAACCACCGGGCCCGCTCGCAGCGCATGCATCTGCATTTTAATTGCAAATGGAAACAGTTATCTAAATTGGTTAAAATATTAAAGCAACACACGACGCTTGTTTTTTATCCCTGGCCAAATTGCAGCTGCCGGGTATTGGATTGGAACTGTGGCCACAATGCTGGCACCACATGTGGCCCAGCAAAAACATGGCAAGCATTTATAAAAAAGATCTGACTGCGTATGTTTGTGGTTGACTAATAGATACGCTCCACCAAGCGCCAGAGTCTCATAAATCTATTTGGCTAACGCATTTGCATAGAAACCAAATAGTTTGCATTGTATTTATTTATTATGTTTTCTGCATAGCCAAACTGCATGCTTTTATTTCACGTTTTGCATAAACGACAATACAGATTTGCATCGTAACAGATTAATCTTAAAAGATATTACCCAAACAGGAAAAAATTCAATGGGACAGCAGCTGTACAAAAAGCATAAGTTGCTCTAACTAATTGGTTCTAAGTTAAATATATATACTTGAGCGCATTTCGCTAAATATTCATAAACAATATGCATATCCAGTTAACACAAATAATTTCTGTTTACTTTTCAAATTGAAACTTTATCTTATTTAACGAATAAATCTAAAAGTAAAATAAAATTGGGTCGTAATAAAAACTTTAAAAAAATCTGTGATCTTCTTCCCATAACAAGGTTGTGTAGAACACCTTATTATTAAGTTACTTTATGATCCAAGTATTAAATACTTAATGCTTTCCCTCTAAAATTTGTCTTTCGGCTCCTGGTCTCAAATGTACAAGTAAGAATTAGATTAAAATGCTTAACACAGATTAGATAACGACGAAATTAATCTCAAACTCTCATGGCCAAAGCGAAGTGCCATTACTAATTCCTATATCTCCAGTTTTTTGCTATATTCATAGTCCCTTTGCATACCTATACATTTTTATCATTTGCATTCTACTCTTAACTTCCGAGCTGCTTTTTGGTGGTCGTAGAAAAATGCGTTGCAAGCTCTTGGTGAACTGCCAAAAATGTTCCATTCGCGTGCTCATTCACATTCCTTTTCGAGTGCATTCAGAGCCGCATTTCATTTCCAGCTGCTGCAAATGGCACTGAAACGCCCCTTTAAGACTTCGACTCAGCTGCAGTGGCAGCTTGGCCAAGGGCCTGGACAAAGTTTTTATTTCAATGAATGAGACAAGTTCTAAATGCAAATCACAATTTGCTGTTGATGTCCCGCTAAAGCTGCTGCTGCTGCTTGGTGTCTTTGTTTGGCAATCGCCAAGGCAATTAGTTAAATTTATTATTTGAACGGGCACCGCAACCGCAGCTGAGCAGCAGCAGAAGCGGGCGACTACGTTCAAAATTCAAAGCCAAATTCAAACCCAACCAGAAATCCCAACCAGAAGCCATGTGTCAGTGGCAAAGCAGCTACAAGCGCCATTTGTCTCCAAGCGCTGGGATTAATGACAAGCAGCGAGCCGAGCGACCCATGAGACAGCCTTAACTCGCCAGGACATGCATGAAAATTGTCGTCCACCCAACCCTAAATCCCCCAATCCACCTCTCGTAAATATTTGGCTTTAAGCTCAAGCGTGTCGCAACGGCCCGGGCTAATTCCACTTTATGCTCATCGCATAAAATAAAATATTTAAATTATTATTTATTGATGCACTTTTTCATGCAACGCAATTTGTTCGGCAATTTCTTCTTTTTTTACAGCACAGTTTACCGGAACTTTTCATCCTGCGCTCTCTGCAAGTGTGCGTGTTTGTCGGATATTGGCAAATGCATTCATCTATAAATTGCGCATCATAAATCAAAGGCGAGACTTCAATTAATGCTCCACTAGCCACATCGATAATTCATTACTAATTTATCTTCTCAAACACTCACAGATATCTACATTAATTACAATGCAATTACTTATACACACGTTCCGTTATATATCTATGACCCTAATTAGCTACTCGCTTGTATCTGTGTATGTGTTTGTGGGTGGTGGGCGTGGCAATTAACATTTGCATGTGCAACTTATCAAATAGAAAACAAAAGAGCACAAAAGGCATCATTTAATATAAGTCGATAGGAAGGAGAAGAATGGTTTGTGATAAAAGAGCTGCACCTTAAATCATTATGAAAATTAGGAGTCATGTATTAAAGCAATCAGTATATAGCATATGGAAATTAGTTTCGAAAGAAAAATAAATGTACGATTTTATGTTATTATAACTTATAGTTAAGGATAATGAGGAAGTAGCAATAATAATAATAGTAATTAAGTAGGACAATAGTCTGTAAAAAAGTGATTTATAAAATAAAAATGATTATGAAATTTACTAATAATTAATGAAATAAGAAATATATTATTTAAATTATACAAATCCCAATTAAAATACTAAATAGAACAAAAATAATCCAAAAATATCTATTCTTATTATAATACTTTAATAAGTTTATAATTTAATGTAAGTAATTTCAATATTAATAAATAACATTTTTATTTTCATGAAATTTATTATAATAATAAAAGTAAAAGTAAAGAAATAAATAATTTATTATTTCATGTGAATCTTTAAAAGAAAATCAGATAGATAATAATACATTTAACAATATAAAAAAAACTCAATAAATTGACATAATTTTATGTACATAAATCTGGTCTAGTTTATTAGATGATAAACGTTAAATCTTTATTAAAAATCACTAACACACCCCTGAAAGCTAAACTGTATGACTTATTCTCATGCTAATGAATCGGAAGACTTGAAACCCGAATGATCAGAATTTATGTTCCCTACATTTTATGATGGGAAATCTAGCTAATATATTGTGTTTTATAGTTCTATCAAGTACTTATATATATAAACTTTATTAGCTGAAAATTCACTTTGTGCTCTCAATCCGATTATATTGAATAATTTAGCTTGTGGATGCTCTGAATTAATTTAGACATTCTAAGTTGTATGCTAATATAAAGTTGAATAAAAGATCAAAGAACATTTGTAGAAATCATATGTAAGTTATTATGACACTTTGTCTTTAAATTAGGATTAATAGTAACAAATGTCAATCAAGTTTAAGAAGCGCATTTAAAACGCGTGTGTTATTTCAGCTGTTTAACTTGATCACTCACTCAAGCAATGCGCACTCAAGTATTTTTATTGGCACTCAACTTTTAGGAATGGTTTTATTTGTCTTCTGTTTCTTGCAAGTCTTCAAACGAGCTACTCACCCAATGAAATGTATACATTTGGTTTGGTTGCAGGACGTTGTCGGATTTTATTGTGATGACATCTTAGTGGCCCTTGCAGCTGACAACGGAAGTCGCACATCGGGCATCGAGCATCGAGCATCGGGCATCGGGCAGCGGGCGTCGTAAAAGTCAAAAACACGCCGTTTGTTTACAACTAGAAATGGGCGCCCATAGAAGCTGGACAGTGGCTGCGTTGCTGGGTATTATCGCAGGCACATCGTAAAAGTCGAGAGCACAATAAAAACAAAGCCCGGAGTCGTGGGCAGCACAACAGCAACGCAAAGTTTGGCGCGGCTCACACGGCAGCTGCATCTGCCGCGCCAGGTCCAAGTCGAATGAGCGTGCATGTGGAGGCGTTCGAGCCGTAACCAAAGCAACGCGTTTCGTTCTATGCTGGAACACAGTTTGAATCACGTTCCACGTTCCCCCAAATGAAAGCCAGAGAGAGCGCACAGCATCCCAAAAACGTAAACAACGAGACGAGATGCGCAGGCGCTCGAACGCTCAGTGCTCAATGCTGGACAGGCTACACGGCACGCAGTTGAGCTACAGTTGAATCTAGCGCTGAAGCCAGGCATCGCCAGCGGCTGCAGCGCATACGGGTTTCACTTTTGCCATTTTCTACGGGGGGTTGAACGCAAAAGCAACCCCTAAAACGGGAGTAATCATGAGACAGAGAGAGCGACAGAGAGAGAGAGAGTGAAAATGATGCTCAACTCTGATTTCACTTGCGTTCCAATCGAATTTTTGCGGGTGGTTGGACAAAAATCAATAACGCAGACGTCCATGTTCCCAATCCTCCTACTGCCAGAGACTAGGCAGACAATGAAATGATGAAGCCGACGACGTCAACGCTTGTAGCAGCGCACGTGTTGTCTCTGTTCCTGTGTCCAGACACCCAACCAGTTCCAGCTCCCTGTTCCGAGTCCAACTGGGATGTGTGCGTGTGTGTGTGTGTATTTATGCGTGTGTGTGCGTGCTTAACGGCAACAACACCAATTACAATATAGACAGACATTTAGTGTAGGATTGCATTTAGGAATTGCTCCCTCTGCTGCTGCTGCTGCTGTGGACCCAAAGGATAATACACATGTGCAAAAAATGACTATGAAAAATGTTGTCTAAATGTATTTAGCAACGAGTTTCTAATGGAAACAATTAAGTCATTAGCAAGTGTTGATTTTCATGACTGGCCACGAGAGGCAGCCAGAGGGACCTGGCTGGAGCGGGGGAAGTCCCTGGTAAACTAATGCGCCCGCTCATAATGGAGTTGGCATCCACAGAGACATCGCTCATGTGGTTAACTGCCCGCCACATGGCACCCTCATGGGCCACGTGCTTAGTACGCAACACATACGGATATATATGTTTGTATATACTATATAGTATGTATTAGTTATTCTTACTCGTCTGTGGCTTTTGGCAAGTTTTGAGCCAAAAAGGCGGCAGGCGGCAGGCGGAAGACGACGACTCTTTGGGTCTGGCTTTACAAATGCCTCGCATTTTTCTCAATTACAATGAACAACTCACTTCTGTTTGTGCGTGTGTGTGTGCGTGTGTGTGGGTATCAAGAGGTGAACTAAAGTCCATTTTTAACCATGATTGAAGAGTTAAATGATGTGGCAGTTTGAACAGCTTCAGTCAGCTTAACATAAATGCCAGGTCCCTCTTCCGCTCTCTGTCTTTCTCTCTCTCTCTCCCTCTCTTATGCTCTTACATGTGTTGAAACCCTTTTGTACTTAGTTGGGAGTTGAAGGCATTTAAAATTACAATTTGATGAAATAACAAAGTAGATTTCATTATATATATGGCCTCACAGGCATTCAAATGTATGAATATCATTGGATATCTGAATAATACTTAGTTATGCCTGGACTATGATTCCTACATTTCCTTACTTTATATCTCTCTATATATCTACCTAAACATATTTACGGTTTTATAAGTCCATTATAAATCCTTAATCATTGCTTAAGTAAGTTCTTTCTTATGCCTAAAATGTCTCTAAAATAAATATAATTCTGAGCTCAGCTCATCTTCTCAATTGAAATAATGCAAAAGCAAATTCTTTTGTATCATATCAAACGCTATATAGTAACACCTTTTTGAAATCAATTGTAGATACGTCTATCAATCGAAGTCTTTACGTAAACCCATAATAAAACTATATATACACAAACTCGATAACACCTTCTGCATGTAGCTTATATCAGCTCCCTTCACTATCGTAGTGCGTTCGCCCTTATCTTTACGACGACTGAGCAAACATCCCTTCAAGGCAGGCTACACGATGATATTGAAGAAAATAAACAACAAGCAAACAGATAATCTCGATTCGAGCAGGAAAGAAGTACATATCTGCTTTTATGTATATTATTTATATATATGTTTATTCGTATGTAGAAAGCGCGGCCCAGGCATGGGAGGCAGATGGGCAGCGCGTTCTCAAGGCACAAACATTCAAACGGAATCAGAGTTAATTGAAAGAATCATTAATAATACGACTGGAAGCTCTCGCCAGACAATTACGGTTATATACTATATATGCATCGTATATACGAACATAATGCCAAACAATTGCCGAAAAATAAAGTAGGAATTCAAGTCTTTTGTGTGTGGGAACCTCCGGATACGCCTACCACGCGGGCATGGGCACGACGACCTGGAAGAGCTGCAGCCGGGCATCGGCTTGGCCCAGCTTGTTGGTGGCATTGCAGAAGAAGTCTCCGTAGTCCTCTTCCGAGACGCTGTCGATCCGCAGCACCGAGGTGGTCGTCTCCGAGGAGGAGGCCGTATTGGAGATCTCGTAGTTCCGGCTGGATTGTAGCTGTACGCCCTTCCTGAACCATATTACAGTCGGTGCCGGATAGCCCTGCACGGTGCACTCCAAGTTCGCCGTGTGGTACAGCATCTGCGCCACCTTGGGTCGGCGCACGACTATCTGGGGCCGGAACTCGACCTCGACGCGGATCAAGCGCTTGTCCGGTTGACCTTCTCCGTTCTGGGCAATGCAGTAATAGCCGCCACGATCCATACGATGCACCTCCTTTATCCTTAGCGTGGGCTCGTTCAGCACATGGCCCCCGGCGGGCAACAGGGCATGTTGTTCGCGTGCCCAGGAAATTGTGGGCTTGGGGAAGCCATCGGCATGGCAGGACACCTCTAGGTTCTGACCCTCAGTCACCGTAGTGCTCTTCGTCGTCGACTCAGCGATGACGGCCGGCGTCTTGATTAGCAAATTGAGCTTCTTCGTTACCTTTGCTGTGGAGGAGACAATCACTTGGCATTCGTAGGGTCCCTTATCGTTCGCCTCGATCTGGCGTATGCGAAAGCTGTAGACGGCGCTGTCCTGACCGGAGTTCTCGTGCACGGTGATGTTGTAGCGCTGGTCCGGCAGGCTGAGCATGTTGCGCATGCTGAGCACCACAGCCGAGTTGGGCTCCGACTTGGCCCAGCTGACTGTCATCTGACCCACATGCTCCACGGTGCAATTGAACTCGACGGTGTCGCCCACCCGAGCCACCACATCCGGACTAATGTGACTGATAACGGGCTGATTGCTTGCAGTGGCCACCGAGATGCACCACAGCCACACAAACAGATAAAAGCGGCTCATCATTTCGGCTGCTGATAATTTGCCAAAAGATTCGATTAGCTCCAGAGTTCAATGCGCTGCTTGCCGATTGTCGATTGCCGATTGCTGACTGCGCTGCTTGTGTAGCGCTTCACGTTCGCCGAGCGACTGACTCGTCTTCGGCTCGGGCTTCGGCTTCGAACTCTGAGCGGCGCTCAAAACTGCAAGCGCTGCCTGCGTCGACATCGGCGTCAGCGCTTACGTTGACGTTGACGTTGACGTTGACCGATCGCTTGTTATTGTTATCTCTGCTCAAAGAACACACCAAATCGCTGCGAGAGCTCACGATCATATCTCTGCTTTGCTTTTGTTTGCTTTCACGCTTTATTTTCATAGTTATGTTTGCATATGAATTTATGTGTGTGTGTGTGTGTTTGTTGTGTGTCTTAGTTGAGTTGTTGCTGTTGCTCTTATTGCTTGGCAGCTCACTTATCAATGGCTTTAACTCTGCCTGTGCACTCTTCACCACAAATTGATTTGTTTTGCTCGACTGCTGCCCGCAATTCAAGGAGCCGGCAACGGCAACGGCGACGGCGATGGGCGACCGTCCGTTACAATTACGAAACGTGCCGAAAGCGCCTCGAAGAGTTGCAACTCGCGAGCAACTGGATAAAACTGACGCCAAATTTAAATTTGTGACGCCATTTGCCCCTGAAAAACGTTTAGAAGTTCGTGGAAAGGTGCTGCACGCACACACGCACACACTCACACTCACACACACGCTTATGTGATGATTTATGACATGGCGCAGGGAACAAAGGACGCGACAGGCTGGCAGCGGCAGCGACAGAGCCAGCAACAACAACGGCGTCTGCTGGAAAGACCTTTCGCCTGTGGAAATGCCAATGCTAGGTCGCGATCCTGCATGGCCACCACATGCATGCCATCTCTTTCCCGCTGACGCTGACGCTGCCACGCTCAAGAGCAGAGGCGCCTGCGTAAGAACGCGATTGAAAAGGGGGTGGAAACGCACGAATTTATTTCATTTATTTCTAAATGTTATGGATGGACCGTTATTGTAGATGCTAAGACGGTAAAAGACATATTATATTAATAATAAATATTCTTTAATGAACATAATTGTGTTTCTAATGTCCGATTAATTGTCTTTTAAATATATAAAATGTTAATATATAAAATGTTATAAAATATTAAAGAAAGTAACTAGGTTTGCTTTACTTATATGCTTTTTGAATATTTAACGGATTACGCAGTTGAAATGAAATTGTTAAAGGACATTCTGCACAGGATGGTGCCCAAAATTCGGCAGTCTGCTCTGGCCACAGCAAATTAAATCAGACCTTAAAACGTGACTGTGACTTCTGTTGAAATGCGGCGGATGTGGCAAAGACGGCGACGAAGGCGGAATCTGACTCGGAATCCGATTCACAGTCAGACTGCGAGTCGCAGTCGCAGTCGAGGGCGGAGGCGGAGGCGGACTCTTTGGCAGTGAGCAGATGAAAGTGCATCCTTTGCTCTCAGTGCACATTTGAATCAGATAATTGTAAATTGTGTAAAATAATAAATTTCAAGTTAACTATCTGTGGACCGCATAGGGCGCTTCTATTCATTCCCATTGCTGCGTGAAAGTTTCCCGCCAGTTTCCACTGTTTTCCCGCTGTTTCCCTCCAGCAGTTGCTGCTGCCGCTGCACTTGCAGTCTGCAGTCCAGCAGCTCGCATCATCATCGATGCTCCTTCTGCTGTGCAGCGAATGGACATGGTTTTTCTATATGAGGATATATACATATATTGAATTTATGTGCATGTATGTATGAGGTGTGTGCGTGTGTGTGTGTGTGTGTGTGTATGTGGGCACTGGAACGGCTGGCTGTGTGCACGCTCACGGATCTGAAACAGAAAATGTCAAATTTTGTAATTTATTACCCGAATCCTGTTTCTGTCAGTGAATCTTTTGGGTGTCTCGATTCGGTAGGGGTCGAGGCTATGCCATAGTCCTTTGTCCACATATTGCGTGTGAATTTGTGGCCCAGTGTGCGAGTGAGTGTGTGTGTGTGTGTGTGTGTGTGTGTGTGTGTGTGTGTGTGAGTGTGTTGTGCCTGTTTTGTTTGCTTTTGGCTGGCTGCCTGGCTGAACTGTGAATTGACTTTGGCTGCCAGTTGACACAACAGCAACAACAACAGACAGCTTTTGCCATCCAAAGTCAACATGAACAATGATCGGGTACACATGTATGTATGTATGTGAATATTAGGTTAACGGCACTTAGTACATTTCACAGCTGATCCATAAACTACAAATTTACAATTGTATTACGTTCAATATTCATGTCAGAAGTAAAAGGAAATAAAAACCATTGTACAAGTAGAACTCTATATTAAAAAGACAAGCTAGAAATATTTTATGGGAATATTTGTCAGTTCGGTAAAATTAAAACTAACTAAAATCAAAATTGTATAAACTATATTTAAAGCTTGGCACAAAATTTGGTGGCTCTAGCTCTAACAACGCGCGAGTTATAATTTATAATAATAACAAAATTTTTATTCTGTTTTTAATTAATAATATTAAAGCTGGAATAGCTATTAATTATTTAAAACAAACTGGACATTTATGGGTCTACCCATAGCTCTTTTACTTATTGTTTCTTAGATAGTCTCACAGGCACTCCTCCCTTGGGAAGCAGCGGAACCCCGTGGACTGTAAACTCAATCTCGCGTTTCTCCTGGCGCGTCTCGATGGTAAAGCTGGTAAGTATTTTCGTCAATGCAATCTTGACATTCAGCTTGCCCATTCTAGCCGCTGAAGAGAGAGAGATGTGATATTCAGATCTGATCTACTGCATACCTTAGTTTTCAACTTACCTATGCACTGGCGCGGTCCAACGCCGAAGGGCATATACGCAGCTGGCGTGTAGTTCCTGTGCTCCTCTGTGAAGCGCTCGGGCTGATAGCTGAGTGGATCCGGAAAGTATTCCTCGTCTCGGTGCATGCCCAACAGGGAGATGATTATCTCGGTGCCCTTCTTCAGGACCAACTTGCTGTTTGGCAAAGGATAGTCTTCGTTGCACATACGATTGAGTATGGGCAGACCAGGATATTTCCTCAAGGTTTCTGCAAAGCTGACAAAATAGCTATGACATCATAGGAGATAAGCTCCAGGAGATAACTTACCCATCACACAGAGCTCCAAGTACTTCATATCCTGTATGCTATCATAGTTCAGCTCTCCGTTGTGCTTAGCCAGCGTTTGGTTGATGTCGTCCAGTAACTTGGCCAAAACATCTGGGTTCTGCGCCAGCTCATATAAAGTGAAGGCAGCAGCCGAAGCCGTTGTCTCAAAGCCAGCCACAAAGAAGACGAACAGCTGGGCAACAATGTTGTCCTTGGAAAGAGTCTTGGCGCTGTTCACTGCAGCCTTCGCCGACCATATTCCGTCATCGCTGCTAACCTCTCCAGTGTTGCGCAACTGCAGCAGCAGTTGCATGAGGTCACGGCGCTCCACATCGCTTTGCTCCCTCAATGAAATAATCTCGTGCACTAGACCTTGCATTTGCTTCAGCGCGGGCAGTGTCCAGCCTAGACGATTGAAGATCTTCTCGAGGCTATGGTTCGATGGGATATATATTTAAACTCTGTAAACAAAAATTAAGGCCTTCGCCTTACCCTGGAAATAAAAAGGATGTTGTTCCACGCAAGATGTTCCCCGCCGTGTTTGCGTTAGCCTTCTGACTTATTCTATTTAGCTCATTGTCGGGTTGCGTAAAGCTGTTCACGTCGAGACCCAATATGGTGGAGGCCATAATATCAATACCGTAGCTAAGAACAATTGGAAATGAGAAACACTTTCCTACACAAGTCCAACTGATAAGCAGCAACTCACCACGACATCAAATTCTTCATTTCGAATTCACCAGAGCCCGACTGCTGTATTTCGGTACTTAAGTGGGCTAGCATCTTATCCGCAACATCTTCCGACGTACTGAACAACGCCTTCAGCTTGCCAGATGAAAACGTAGGCGACAGCTTTGCGCGCATTGACCTCCAACTGTGACCCTCCAAGGAAAAGAGGCCTGCGGACAGGGGATCATGTTTCTCGTCGACGTAAACGCCGCGATCGTGGAAGCTAGTAAAGTCCTTGACGAGCATATCGTGGGCCAACTGAGCATCGCGCACCAACAATGCGGGCCTTATAGTCAGATAGATGCCGATGAAAGGCTTCGTTGTGGATAGGTACATGTCGTAGATGGCCAATCCGAAGGAGCGCTTGTTTCTGCGCACGGAGTCCAGAGCCCCAAAGGGTATGCAGTCCCCCTTGGAGGGAAAGCCCTTGCGCTCCCAGAAGCTGAAGGCCCATTTGAAATATGTGTATAGCAGGACACCAAGTGATACAATCAAATATATTACTGCACTCATCGCAAATATCAAGCGAATGCCAAGGTTGAACTTAAACTAACTGACCAGCACACTGAGCCTTCTATATAGACTCAAACAAATTGCAGCAACTTATCGCCGGTGCACTTATCAGTAAGCCGCTAAGCAGTTAACAAAGATACCCGATCGTTGCAACCAGGCAGATAAGGAACTACCTTTTAGAAATTTTCACTGTGACTTGGCAAAGAGTGCACTTAAAGCAAATGCATGGAAATATTTCTATAACTACTTATATTATCTTGTGCATGCCTAATGCTGAATACTTAAAGTTTCAGGTTAAACAAGCAATGCGTACTGTCTGAAAAGAAATGAAATTCGCATAACACTTTAATCACAAGCATGACTCGGCGTAATATACTCGTTGAAAAGGAAAATCGTCATATGGAAGCGAATTAATTTTTATATTGATCATGTTACGAGGCGTTGCACGCTGCTCGTATTAATATTTAATATAATTATAATTTTGACCGATATTAATATGCGCTTACAGCTTATAAATTAGATAGGAAAACAAAATCAATTTAAAAAAAAAAAATAAAAAATTAATACAAATATTTGCTCTTATGCTCTTATGCGCATGAGCTCATTTGCCACCAAGAGAGCACACACATTCAATGGTCAATTTTATATCATAAAATATACTATTCCTCCTAAAAACCTTAATTTGAACATTGGCGCCACTCGCAGCGCCATCTTCAGGCAATAAGATGCACTACTCACAACGACTATCTGGCAGCAACAAAGTACTTAAAGCGACACCTGGTGACTGTTAATAACTTCATTCCACACATAGCGCTGCCACTCGTGCTGTATCACAAAGTGTGGCAACACTTCGCTTATTCTGTTTTGAATTGTTGTTCTTTAGCTCGAAATAACGGCGGTTAGCGGACGCGATGTAAAAGAAAGAAAAATGTTGAAATAGTAAATTACTGATTTTTAAATGTAACCGGTTACAATTCACGAGCAAATGAAAAGTTAATTTAATTCATTCCAAGTGAAACGCGCCAAAATAAAACACAAAGTATTTCGAGTGCTGGGTGGAAAATGGCGCAACCGCCGCCGGATCAAAATTTTTACCATCACACTTTGCCGCATCCGCATCCACATCCGCACCCACATCCGCACTCTCACTCACACTCGCAGCATCCGCAGCTGCAGTTGCCGCCACAGTTTCGCAACCCATTCGACTTAGTAAGTTCACAGCGCAGCAGCAACGCCAAACACCTGCAACAACAACAACAACAACATTTCTTATCTTCTCATCCAAGCTGTTCGATGAACGCACGGGCGCCATCAACTACAACTACATACGTCCCTATTTGCCAAACCAAATGACCAAGCCAGGCAAGTATGCACACATACACATACGCATGCGTATATGTATATAGAATGCTTATAAGAACAAAGCGTTCATACATATGTGTGTATGTAAATAAAAACAGTGGGGGAATAGAGTTGAAAGAAAGATTTGGCTGAAAAATGTAATATTTCCGTATAGGGGTAGCTTGCCTAAGAATCCATATTAATTTAAATCTTTTTATTATGTTTGCTTTTACTGCATCTACACCCACACACAGATGAGTTGTCCGACTCGCTGGTTATGCGACGACCTCGTCGCACTCGCACCACATTCACAAGCTCGCAGATAGCCGAGCTGGAGCAGCACTTTTTGCAGGGACGCTACCTAACCGCCCCCCGCCTGGCAGATCTGTCGGCAAAGCTGGCGCTGGGCACGGCGCAGGTGAAGATTTGGTTCAAGAATCGCCGGCGTCGTCACAAGATCCAGTCGGACCAGCACAAGGATCAGTCCTACGATGGCATGCCCTTGTCCCCATCCATGCCCAATGTGCCACTCAAAGCAGCCGAGGCGGATCCACCGAGTCTGCACGCATTGAGCCTGGGTGGTGGTGCTGCAACGCCCAATGCCCTAACGCCGTCGCCAACGCCATCAACGCCCACAGCGCAGCTCGTTGAGCATTACAGCGAGTCTTTTGGCGCGTACTACAACTACAACCAGCAGCAGCAGCGGCACGTGGCGCAGTTGCACGGCGGACAGCATAGCGGGCAGTATGGAGGCTCTTCGGCGTCAACTGCAACTGCTCAATTCTTTCAGCACGGCAATCTACATGCCCAGCAGCACCAGCAGCTCCATCAGCATCCCCAGCAGCTGCACCATCACCATGTGATGGCACAACAACAACAGCAACAACAGCAGCAGCATCAGCAACAACAACAGCAACAGCAGCAACAATATCATCATTTCGACTTTCAGCAGAAATCTGGAACACCCTGTCGAGTGCCCTTGATCAAGTGCGAGAACGAGGAAGAGTACAGCTACAACGGGTCGTATTATATGCGAACGACAACAACGTCGGCGCTGGCTCTGTCCGGCAGTAGCAGCAGTGGCAGTGGCAGCGGCAGCGGCAATGGCAGCATGCCGACCGTCGAGGCGGGCGTGACGTCTGCTATGTCGCCCGGCTCCGAGGTCTACGAGCCATTAACACCAAAGAATGACGAAAGTCACAGTCTGTGTGGCGTTGGTCCTGCTGGCGGCGGCGTCAGCGTTGGCGGCCCATCTGCAACAGCTGTCGGCGCCGCCGATGTCAATGACGACATGGACAATGGACCAAATAAGAAGACGACGCTGCAGGTAAATATGTATAAATCATTCTAGTTCAGCTTAACAATTCTAATTCATATAGAACTTGGAGCCACTAAAGACCAACAACAATGTGGTCGCAGACAAATCCTGTGACAATGGCAGCGATGTCCTGGCCGCTGGACTACTCACTGTGGCTCGCAACAGTCTGGTCGGGTGTGGTAGCAACAGTAACAGCAACAGCAGCACCTTTGGCAAGTTCGGAAAACTCACGGCTCCTCTGGCCACGCAGACCCCGCCGCCTCCGATTGCTACACTTGAGGCCATGCACGAGACAAATCAATATCAATGCACGATGGATACGCTAATGCAAGCGTATAATCCGCATCGTAATGGCGGAGGCAACACACAGTTTGCCTATTGCTTCAATTGAGAGCTTACTCTATAATAGATCTAGACTATTTTTATATATAATACAAATTTTAAAAACACAAATTTTACCGTTTGTGGTGCTTCTAGCTTTAGAGGACATATGTTAGTTCCTGATTGTACAAAGATTTACTGATTTGTAGATATCCAACTGTAGTATTTTAAGCTAATTAACATTGTTTTAAATGCATTTTGTAAGGCTTAGCTTAGTTAAAATTGATATTGTTAATGCACATTTAATTTGAGAATATTCGATTTTAAGCTTCCTTTGTAAAACTTTCATTCATCTCAACTCTGTCTGGCGGGGCTTTTCCAAAGCCCAGTAATGCCCAACCAGACACATTTGAGATAATATGGGCTTAACTGAAGGTTTTACAGACGAAGCTTCCTCAAAAAATTCCCAAGTAGAGTAAAATTCATTTTTGTAGCTTTGATCAAGTGGCATAGGTAACACAAACTGTACTTATCTAAATGAAAAATGTTTCTCTTGCTGATAATCGCAGGGCTATCCTTAATAATTTGTCCTGCCATTATCAACCAAAGATCGAACGTTTAAACAACAATAATCATTAGAATATTTTTAAGTCCCGCTATGCCACAGTTTTCGTGTGACAATCAAACATTCTACACGTGAGAATTGTTAACAAATTGTTGAAAATTACACGAAAAGCACCGATCACAGTTATTGAAGGAATTCTTAAGTTTACTTGGATATTTTTTAGTTTTTTTTAATAATTGAAAATGTATTGAAAAATTTAACTAAACACAATTTGAATGGTGCACCATTCAACAGATATTGTAAGCCTAAATTTTATGTATCACTGTTCAAACATAGTACATTTTGGAATATATATTTAATATTCAACACAATGGCTCTCATTATTAATACCTTAATAAATCTTATAAAACAACAAATTTAAGTTTTAACAATTTTTGGATAAGCGAAATGTCCAATGTCAATTAAACTATACTTTTACTTTGAAATACCAAATACTAAAACGGACACATTTAGCAAAAATGCCTGAAGGCTTTTTATAAATAATGTATTGTAAATGCGAAATATTATTTAGCATTTAGTTCACTAAACTGGTATTAGTTTTAGCCAATTTATGGAAAAATATATATTTCTTAGTGTAAGTTAACAGTTAAAAGCCAACCAGCTACAAGATACTTATATATTTCTGATAATAATGTTATGGAAAATTATTTTTCTATTCTACTGTAGAATTCAAACCTGAAAAAAATTGTTCATTTGATACACATTATTAAAATGGGTTTCAATCAAATTAAATTAGAGGAAAAAACCGTCACATGTTCAGAAATTTAAGCATGTAAAAAAGACATAGTTAAAAGAAGCATTTCTAAGCAAATTTGACACGTTAGAAAATTTTGCGATGAAAGAAAACTGTAGCTGGTTTTCCCGAAAATCTTATGAATTTAAAAAGAGAATCTTTTATGAGGCGCAGGCACATGTGTGCAATAAAATCCGATCCGCGAATATTCTACGAATTGCGCGTAATAAAATTTGCGCTTAATTTAAGTCCACAACGACCAGGTGCCTCTGTTTATCTCTACCTGCCCTGCACTACTTAGGTAGGCTGTCTCCCGACCGGGTGCGCTGGACTCTCTGGTTACTAGGCGCCGCGGCTAAGGAGGCGAATTCGGATTCGACTCTTGTGTAGCAGGCAACTTGTTGCAGCACATTTCTTTGATATAAAATATGGAAAATCCAAGATTTGCATGAAAGAATGGAACGTGGGTTTCTCCCATATGCAACTTTATTGACTCGTGCCCTGATCACTTGCCGATACTTGGAGGAACTAAAAAGGGGGCGCGAATAATGTCAGAATATTGCTAATTGGCTTTATCTCCGAAATTTAGAAACATATTTTTTAAACATTTACGAAATTGTTTATTGACTTTAGTTCATAGGGCGATGTTAATATAATCTTAACATATATATTCTTTCTTCACAATAAAATAGATTATATTAGCTCATATATCCTAAGTAAATAAAGTAAGACTTCACCCATGATTTACATTTGTATATACTATTAATTGAAATAAAAATGATTAGCCATCTTTTAATCAAATGTCTTTGCAATGAGAATTATATAAATATTGTACATTAAACTGACTATAAATTATTTACCCATCAATCAAATATATCAATACCTATTTACATAGAGCTGATTGTGTACTAGAAATTTGTATAAATATGCAGAGATGTTTCAGCTTTCATATTATAATACTGATATGCATGTACATATATCCTCTTTATTTCCTCAGACAATTATATTTAATTTTACAATAACAGACAGGAGTCACATTACGGAGTATTGGTATTCTCAAGAATACAATTAACTATGTATATGCATTTACATGTACATACATATGTATATGATCACGTGTCTCGTCTATGCAAAACTGTACAGCGACTATGTGTTATGACTTTACCTTTGTTCTGGAATATTTTTAGCGAATTCCGAGAAGCAGCAAATCCTATAGCGCCAGCCATAAAGTTTTGCGAACACGTAGAATTCGCATGTGATGACCGAAAAGACGGCGACAGGGGCAGGGACTGAGACAACGCTAAGGCAGAAACTGAACCAAAGAGGGAGACAGACAAGTGGCGACAGAGACAGCAGAGGGCCGGCTGTATTGTGAGTGTGACACACAAATAAAGTCATAAACTGTTAAATCAAGCATAAAACCCTCGAAATATCCTTTCGCGCAGCGCTGCTTTCATTGCATTATGCGGGATAATTGTGGATGAGGCGAGCGACCAAAAGCCGCGACGCACAAAATGCCGAGTGCCGAGTGTCGTATGTCGCCGCATGTCCTTGGGATTCACTTTCGGGGACGTCTCGGCCCAACAGGTGCTACAAGTTGAACAACAGACCAGATCATCATCAACTATGGCCAGCCGACAGTCTAGCTATTGGCCAGTCAGGCCTACCTGGGCTAGCCACTAGCCAGATTCGGCTAGATCTGAACGAGAACGAACTCACGTAACGTCAAATCCCAGGCTAGCCGGATTTCGATCAAAACAAGCCTCTAGATTGGCCCTGGACTTGGACTTGGCTAGTCTGGCCGGAGCCAGACGCACATTCCACAGTAACCAAGACAGAGACAGCGACTGTTATAGGCGGGCAGCCGGCCAGTCGGGTCGATTGGCAGCGTCAATCGTATACAAAAGGATTTATGGCCGTGCGCGAGTCTAGGCAAATTTTAGCAAGCCCACCGACTACCTAGCCAGCCTATATATTGCGCGAGTGCAATCGGCCAGGACATCACTAGCAATTTGGACAGCCGAACAGCAACACACGCAAGATGTCATCCGTCATGCATTACTATCCAGTGCACCAGCCCAAGATGAACACCTACTCCGCGCCCGTGGTCAAGTACAGCAATGTGAGTAGTCAGCAGCTAGGGAAGCCAGACTTCAACTTGACTAATCTCTATTGTTTCTCTTAACATTAGCTCCTGTATGGCCATCATCACAGCGCGCCGCCAGCTACAATGCAGCAATTGCAGCCAGTTCCAGCCGTGACAATGCCCACCTACCAGCCGCCCGCTACGTTGCCTCAGTCTCTGGGCGAGCAGCCTGGCCAGCAACTCTCCTCCGATGAGAATATGCCGCTGCAGCCGGCGCAGGAGCAGCGTGTCAAGCTGAAGCGTTCACGGACAGCCTTTACCAGTGTCCAGCTAGTGGAGCTCGAGAACGAGTTCAAGAGCAACATGTATTTGTATAGGACACGTCGCATCGAGATCGCGCAACGCTTGTCGCTTTGCGAGCGGCAAGTGAAGATCTGGTTCCAGAATCGACGCATGAAGTTCAAGAAGGACATTCAGGGTCATCGCCAGAGGGACTCTAAGCCCAATGCCAAGTTGTCACAGCCGCAAACGGAGCAGAGTGCTCATCGAGGCATTGTGCAGCGTCTTATGTCCTACTCCCAGGATCCCAGTGCCGAGAAACGGTCAACTCCGTTGACTCCACCCACCATTCCGGCCACGTTGCCGAATTCCGTACAGAACTACTACGCACCGGCCAAGCCCAAGCCCAAGCCCAAGCCGCAATCGATGGCCGGTGGCGCATCTGACCTCAACGAAATTCTGGAACACCTCGCTCAGTCGACAGCGACTCCCGCTCCGAATGTGCCGGCTGCGAGCTCGGCTTCCAGCGGACACTATTCCTACAATGTGGACCTGGTGCTGCAGAGCATCAAGCAGGATCTGGAAGCAGCGGCGCAGGCTTGGTCCGTATCCAATCCAGCGCAGAGCAGACAACATACCAACGAGTCCCATGCCACCTCCTCGATCTCTATGAATCTATCGTGGGGCGAGCCCGTGGCCAAGTCGAGAAAAATGAGCGTCTCCCACATAAATCCCTGCACATATGACTATCAAAATTGAGGCCATATTTGATAATTGATATTTCGCATGTTTTATTTTATTTTATTTTTTAAGTTTTATCTTTCTGTTAAGGAATCGTCCCTGGTAAGAAAACGACCCGCCGACGCAAAAGGCCCAACTCAGTGAAACAATTAGGAACAGTCAACAATTTAGAAGCTTCTACTACTAAGTAACTCCAAGAACTAATCAAAATTATAATAACAATAATAATAGTCGTAATAATTAAGAATAAAGCAAGCATTGCATGAAAGCCTAATTCTTCTAGCCCATATATATCTTTTTCTGTTATTCAATCTGCTTATTGTAGCGATGCTAATAAAACTTAGTAAGTCTTTTATTTTCAGTCTAAAATTTCTAGAAAAATATCATAAATTTTAAAATTACAACATTTTGTATTTTAAAAATTCTTAAGATTTTAAATTTCGGTTTGCAGAATGCATCAAAGATATTGTTTATTATTTTTAAAACTTTTTTTACGATTTTATAACAATGGGACAATTATTTTTACTTCTGAATTGGTAAACAGAAGAAAAACTGTTCCAATGAATAAATTAATTAATTAATTTGAAATATAAAACATTGCTTTTTATGTGATATGTGGATTTCACATTAGATGATAATTTCAATATTTTTTGTATTTGCCATTATCATCTATCGCAGAGGATTTTAACACAGATCCTTAGTTTGTGTACCAGCAATTGTCCCATTTATCAGAACGCTGTGACTATCTTATCAGACGACAGTGCACAAGAGTAGATATATTTGCAATATGAGGTCGTTACGGGCAGACCTTTATGTGTATTTCGATGAAAAGCAGCGTTTTTTACTTAAAGCGATGCCCTAATTCCACATACATTATCCCACATACATTATCCCTTTGTTTTTAAATGGAACAGCAGCATATCCATCATTCCTAACGCCAAAGCGTTTAAATGAGCAAAGAGTTCATTTTTGTGGCATACTTAAGCAGTGGAAAAAGTCGATCCACTTGCCACTCTGGCCGCACTGGGCAGGCTTTTCACTTTTGCATTTAATGTCCTCTTGCGGCTGAGGGTCAAGTCGAGGAATTCCAGAGGCAATGGCGAAGGCAAAGTCAAATGCTGGCTCGTGTGACCATCTATTAATGCAAGAGCAAAGTGTCAACCGCATTTGCCTTAAACGCAGGCCGAGGCTCAGGTCCAGTGGTCATCTTGAACATTCTGCCGCAGAGAGTACGGATGGGTGTACGGGGAAGTACGAAGTGCTCCGATTTGATTTATGGATATTTAACCGCACGCATTACTAGTACTCGTGTCGAGTTGTTGGGACACTTGTTTTTGGGCGACATCTTTGTGGAAATACGAGTCAACTGCTGCTGCTGCTGCTGCTGTTGCGGATACTGGTCTAAGGAATGTGTTCCAGAAGAGGCTGAAGCACACATGCCACAAAACACGCTTAGTTACTCCGGCTTGAAGTGACTTTTGGGGTTTGGCCTAGGGTTGGGTTTGGGCCGTGGCAAATCGCTTCCCCTGGGAGGAGGAAATTCGTCGGTGCGGAAATAGTGCCAAGGAGCTGTGCCAACGAAAAGGGGTGGGCCCTTGGAATTTTCATGCGCATTGTTGACATTTCCGAGCATGTGTCAGACGCGCTTGCGGTAGCCAGAGGCAATGGCAAGTCCTTGACATCACATGTCCTTCGCTTTGTTCACACACGAACACATATTTCTCTGCCATAATGAATATAGATGTGGTTTTGGTTTGGAGGCGGCACTGGGCGTGGCTAATCGTCTGGCCAGCTAATCAAAGCCGCATAAAACGCCAGCGATGAGCCAGCTGCAATTACGCGAAATGCCATTGTAATAAACATGTCCAACAGATTGTTTCAATTGTTGTTTCCTTATGCCAGCCCAGTTCATCCGTGCTCAGCCCTCAACTCAATCATTCCGAACTGAAGCACTTGCTCCGCTCTAACTGCACGCAAAATATTGCCATTTTATTGGACTGCGGCCGCTGATGAGCTGCCTCGAGATGAGGCAGATGAGGTCTGCCTCCGCCTTGGCCTGGTCATAACAATAAATTCCAAACCACAATCGCTGACTCGAACAGCCCTGCCACGCCCCATCCCTTCTACTCTTCATCCAGAGGCAGACCAAATGGTTTCTTGTTAATTAAATTAAATATTCACTCGGCTTCTGCAGTTGGCGCTGTAGGTAATGCAAGGCCCGCAGAGCAGCCGCGACAATTTCTAATTAGATTGAATCTATAATTTTTATGGCTAATCGCAGCGCGCGTTTTCAGCTCTGAATTTTGAATTTGCGGCTTTCACGGCTCTTGCCAATTATTTCTTAAATGCTTTGCCAAACCGCCAAGCAGCTAGAAAATGTATTTTGTGTGCTAATTAAACGGGCTCTTGGCTAACCACGTTTCGCCTCTGCCCCATCAACTAATTGAAATGGCAAACAAAAGTGTGGAAATATTTCTGTAGGGATTTTATGCCAACAAAATGTTCTTTCTTGCTATAGAGTTTATCATTTTAATGAATACTTTTACTTATTTAGTTGTATAAGGAAAATAAACTAAGAATACTTTAAATTTATAGTCCTTGGTCTTAGCTCATACCAAAACACACCAGATCCACTGGGTGACTACGTTCTGTTTGCTGCCTTGGCAATATTTTAATATCTGCTCTTTATAAGCTAATAATTCATTTAGCTAATTTTGACATGTACTTCAAATGTGAAATGGCGTTTAACTTGCTCCTAGCTCACTGAGCCCACTCGCTGTTTTAGCATTTGTTACGCTTTTTGGCTGCTTTCAGTATTTTTGGCACGTTTAAACGTTATGACATTTCACCGACGTGTTAGTCCCTCAACGCTGCCAATATGGCAACACCTGTCGTATAAACAGGCCAAATGTATGCCCCGCTCCCAGTTAACCAAAAAAAGTGAAAGAAAAGAAAGTTTTTTCAGCTCGCAAAATTTGCACATGGCAATGGAAGCAAATGGAAATGAGAAGGGATGCGAATAAGCAGAGGCAAGTTGCATGCTTGGGTTAGCTTCAGCCTCCGCCCGGCTTGCCACGCCATGAAAGATAGTGGGCAAGGCCTGCGCCACGTATGTCTGTGTGGAGCAGAATCAAGTGGGTTCAGGCTCAGGAATTGGACTCAACTGCTGTTGCTTTGTATTCCGCAGCTGGTTGTGCGCGTGAAAAAAATCACTTTAGCATTTGAATGCCAATTGCGCACCTTTGGTCCTTGTGCACAGGATTGTCGCCGCCATACTCCGCATCGGCACAGCCTGTGCACAATACAACGGTAATATTGTTTGCTGTAGCTACTATGGCCTGAATCATGGGCCAAAGTCGTGAGGTTGTTGTCAGCATCTGTTGCTGCTCGCATTTGGACTTTACTCGGGGGCCAAAACAATGTGCGACATAATTTGAATATTTGATTATTTCCCCAACATACGCACGCCTTTCCATACCAAATATCAACTGATTGCAGCTCTCATATTGATAAAATATTTAAATGTAATGTAAATTTAAACGATATCATATTTGAATATTTATGATTGAAATGTTCGAAGTTCAGACTACAAAATCTATCATTTGTGTTTACTCACAGCCAAGGTGACAAGTCGAGCTTGAAGAGAATCAATTTGATCGGCAGTGCGAATCGAACCTTGAATTGTTTCGTTTGGAAACAAATCAGCTGAACTTTAGTCTTAGCTCAGTGAAATTGAGTAGCTTAAATTTAATTTACTGTTAACTTTATTTATTCTTCAAGTTGAATATGAACATCTAAAGTAATCAAAGGTATAGCTAAAATTAAAATATCGCAATAATTATATAATAATATTCAAGTGTCGTCAGACTGAAACTGTGGTTAAAGCCGCGAAAAGGCGTTTAATCCAATAAATCACTCTTGGCAATTCACATTCGGCAGCTACCTTCTGTTGCATGCCACAAACTGATGCACGACGTTGTTGACCTCCCAATAAGGATACTTATAAATGTAGACATGTATGTATATACATATAGGTACATATATAAATAAGTATGTGCCGTCTCAGTGGGCATTTTTATGAGCCAATGGCCGGTATATTTTTCACGATGTAAAACCCACAATTAAATTACATGAAATCCATTTGTAACAATTACGCCGAATGGCAATCTATGCTGATGACGCCGGAACGCTCGTCATGTGGACACACACACAACAGCAGCTGAAGGCAGGAAAAAAGAAAACAACTTTTGAGCACTTTGCCTAAACGCAATTCGTATAAAAATGCGATGCGTCATGTGAGCCATTTGGCCGGTCTGCTGGTCTGCTGGTTACGGGTTGACGGGCAAAGGGGTTGCACGGAGGGATGTGGCACAATGGTGCCACAACCAGTTCACCGGCTCGCTTTGAGCTGCAATTATTTATTCCTGCGAGTTGCCAGTTGCGTGAACGGAACGAACAAACGGCCACAGCCGAACTGTGCAACGAGCGTCGCTGGCGCTTAAGCATGTCCATGTCCGGCCTGCCAGCCAAAGCCAGAGAAAGAGCCAACCTCAACTTCAACTCCAGCTCCGACTCCGCCTCTGTCTCCATCTGCATAGCCATCGCCATTGCCGTTGCGCTCCTAAATGCTATGTGCACACGAGACACATATCCGCCGCCAGCTCGCAAAGTGCTAACACACAGGACGAGGTAATGTCGACCGACATGCACAACCACAGCCAGAGCCAGAGCCACAGCCAGAGTCAGTTCCAGTTTCCAGTTGCAGTTTCCATTGCCATGAAAGTGCATGACTGCAAGTTTGTTTGGGTCTTTGGCTGAGCGCTCAGATTGCGGCTCTATTATTAGATGTCATTATGTTTTATAGTCTATAATTGATCCTCTGAGCTTAGCATGCGTGCACTTCTTTATCTTGAAAATGGACTGGGATTAAATGAAAAGTAATATGAACACATTGTACAATCCACTTAAAGCTATGGAGCGTATGCTAAAAACCTTTTGCAGCTAATCGTTGTCTCAGTTAATATAGCGAAATCACTCTAACAATCTAATGAAATATTAAAATAAGTACTCGTACTTCGTGCAAGTCTTTAAGAACTTGGCTTACATTTAAGCTATTAGATAGACCTCCCATAAGCTTGCTATTCTCTTGTAACTATTCAAGAAACTACTTAGCTAATGCTGTGAAAGGTCTATTCAGAAAATGTGTGTATAATAAGAAATAAGGATAATCAATGGTAAACAGAATATTCTATGCTCCGTCTAAGGATTTGATATAATTAGAAATAAGAAATTCATTCATATAAAACCATAAAATTGATACATGAATGTTGCTAAGCTCACAAGGAGTATCCATGGAGCACTATTGCTATGGTTGCCATGCCATTGTTTGTTGTTGTATAAACAAACGATTCAATCGCAATCAAAACATTTACGAAAAGCCTCTTGGCGACAAATAATTGTATAAAAATATTAAGTAAAACAAATACAATCCTAATATGTACTCACTGCAACATCCACAAATGGATGAGAGCTTTCTGAAGCTCGATTCAACAGTCGACGAGGTTATGCATTTGCTGCGAAGCATTAAAAAGCCAAAGGAGTAAATTAACCAACTCAGTCAGAGTAATACAAATTAATGTATAACAAATCACACTTAAAGAAATGACGAGACTACGCCCGAACCAGAGGAGACAGCAGACAGTGTTACAGATGACAACTTTATGGTCACTGTAAGGAAAAATCCCGAGAATAACTCCAATAAAAACAAGGACCGCTTTACATTTATGAGGCAGGTGGATGTTGACCAGGCAGAGCGCTCCAAGGCACGCCTGGAACGCGAGACACTAGCGCAGAAATTTAGAAAGTAAGTAAGACAATAACTATATAATTCTTCTATATACACCAATTTCTTTCTTAGGCTTGGTAACTCCGACTATCGCCAGGGCAACTACGAGAATGCTGTACACATGTACAGTCGGGCACTTGATAATATTCGGGACAGTCCCATATTGTACATAAATCGTTCTCTGTGCTATATCAAGCAAGTATATTCAAATCCTTATAGAAAAGTATAGCAAACTCATATTGGATATCACTTAGACTCAGTCAATTTAAGCGAGCCATCATCGATTGCGACTTTGTGCTGAATAAGCTGGATGAGAAGAACATGAGAGCCTGGCTTTATCGCGCCATGGCCTACAGAGGTCTCAACGATGAGGCCAGTTACGAGAACTGCATTAAATTTGTGCGGAAATATCATTCCAAGCAATTGGAGTTCATAGACTCATTTATTGAAAAATTGAATAATATGCAGTAAGTATTTAGCGGACTTCAGACTATAAGAGTTACCAAATAAATACATTGATTCAGCATACATATTTAGTCAGATATTTATCCTTAAAAGTATACAAAGCGATAAGGCTGCCTTACTTACTTAAATGATGCTCTTAAGAAGTATTATAATTATAGAAGTGATATAATTCCTTTTTCATTTAATCTATTCACAATAAATAAAATACTTAGTTTGTATAGACCCCTTTAGCTTTAACTTCATTTGCTTTGCTTAAATTAGCTTTTCTTGTTTGCACAAACCCTTTGCATGCGAAACCCTAATATATGCTAACTGTGTGCATTACTGATATTCGAAAGTTTATTTTAAGTTTGAGCCGCAAATAGAAACCGAAACCCCGCCACCGAGGTAAATGCTAACTCAAGTGTTGTTTACATATGACAGCAGGAATTTTCATGTTGGTGTCTACGTTGTCAGTGTCAGCTTGAGCAGAGGAGCTGCGGAAGCGTGAACCGGCGAATAACTCTTTCGATTCTAATGCCATTCAATGGCAACTCCCTGGCCCACAGTCCATTCTCACCCCGTTAGGGCAAACAATTCGATGGCGGTAATCAATCTTCCTCCGCACTGTGCGAGCTGACAGCTCCGTGGTGTAGAGTCAAATTGCGATCTTTGTTTGTCCCGGTCTCGGTCCCGGCCAGAATTGAGTGCACAGGCCCCCCAATGTACCCATGCGTCACACACAGAGAGAGAGAGAGAGAGTGGGAGAGGCAGTGGGTGGCGGGGGGTTCGCTTGTTCCTGTTCCATTTATGCGTGTCAAAGGTTGCGCCAGAGGGCGACAGATTGAAGCGAGGCGAAGGCAGGCGACACAAATGTTGTACTTGTCACGGTTGTTGCGGTAGTTGCATCTTATGCTCCAGGCCCCACAAGAGTGAGAGAGAGAGTGGAGCACATACATGTGACAGGCTAGCTAAAGTCTCACATGATAAATAGTCAATAAATACTTTTATATCTATATAAGCACCATATAGAAATATATATTTATTTATATATATACACATATGTATGTCGCAGCAAATGAGTCGTAAAATTTTTTTCTATTCTTGTTTTATTTAATTGATTTTGCTTGTCATTTAACCGTTTGATTAAATACTAAACAAAAGAGTTCCTAATTAGCGCGATTATTGCTGCCATAGATATCCCATTGCAGCTAGGTAATTGATAGTTCATCCATCAATGGAAAATGTTATTTAAAAAGAATCATGGCTGAACATTAATTACTTCAAAATAGTCACTGTCACTAAATAAATACAAGCAAATATACCGCTAAGCCAAGACTTACGAAATTTATGAAACAATGAATTAAGATTATCCCTTGAGCTATATATAAATATATATATATATACTATTATATCAACTTCAACTTTTCTAATCAATATTGGCAAAGTTTATCGATAATGAAATGCAATGCATTAATGTTATTGAAATAATAAAACTAATATCTGGCACAACAGCTGCTGATGAAATATTGTCCACAACACAATCTGCTTCAAAGCGGAAGCAATATTCAAACTGAATACACACACATACACCCACTCACACACACACACATGCGTTTTCTTTGCCGTTCGAGCAGAATTTCAATATGTGGAAATTACATTATGATATGATGACACCGATTTATCTAAGTGAACAGCCGGCAAAAGGGCGGATAAGAAAAACATTTGGCTACAATTTTTAGCACAATTGTGGTTTCTGGCAAATTTGCTTTTGTAAAAATATTAAAACATGTCTATGGAGATATGTAACTAGCAATTTTACTTAAGTCATGATTACATTTCTTATTTATTATATATTTTAAGCTACCTCTCAAAAGTTGTAAAAATAAATAAAATAGAAATAATTTTAAATAGTTATCATTTTAGCCTAAAATTAATTAAATTTGTTTTACAATTAAAGAACAAAAATTAAAGCTTTAACTAAATTAGACAATAAATAAATTTAATCATTCAATAAATGATGTAGGAAATCGAAGTCAACCTCGAACGATTCATAGGAAGCCTCAGATGTAGCTGCCGAAGTTGAACTGGAGGCCCAGTCGAATTGTTGGTCGCTAGCTGGAGCAGGATTAAACTGATCGAGATTGTGATACGATTCAAGAGATTCAAAGGAGTCATATGAGGCAGTGGATGAGCAGGCCGATGTTGCCATTGAACTAGCCGAGTTCCAAGCTACTTGCTGATCCATCATCGTAGTACTTATCAACTGATCGATTTGAGGCGTATCTTGCACTTCTGCACTTCCATGACATAACTCTGTGCTGAGCCAATCGTTTTGCCAGAAGTTCACATCACTCAGCTCGGGATTTGGCAGTCGATCAGGAAGCTGATCCATATTAAACTCGAATTGTTGATCCATTACGGCATAGTTATTGTGCTGATAGGGCAGTTCAAATGACTCAGGCTGCTGGCCCCCGCTCACGTATTGCAACAGACGTTCCACTATCAGGTCATGCTCACTGAGCGGAGGTTCCAAATGCTCTTTGGATTGAATTGGAGCGGCATTGAAAAATGCTTTGGAGCTCAGCTGTCTGTTGGCTTGTTTCTTGCTTTTCATGCGACGATTCTGGAACCAAATTTTCACTTGTCTTTCGGTTAGCTGCAGACGTTGGGCGATGCCGATGCGTCGAGGTCTGCCCAGATACTTGTTCTCATTGAACTCTCGCTCCAGCTCGAGCAGTTGATGACTTGTGAAGGCGGTGCGAGAGCGCTTGCACTTGGGGGCGACTGGAGGAGCAAGGAACTCAGTGGATTGAGGTAAGTTAATCTGGGAATAGAATAAGAGAAATATATATTATAGCAACTGAAGTATAGTTTCAAAGATATATCAAACCTACCAAGTCGTTGATCATCATATAGGATTCACTTGAATTGCAATTGTTGTACATTTCGCTGAGAGAGCTGAGCTGCGCTTCTGTTCTGTGACACATTTCTTTTTTAACTACTTGCCAATCTGCGTAGTCGCCTAACTTTTATACTCTTCAGGTAAATCTAGCCGCGAGTCGGTAAACTCTTCCCGGCTGTTACCTGTGAGCGCACGGCGTCAGGCCCAGCCCAGCCGGCTGCTGTTATATGTCGCGTCCAGTTTCTGTCTCCGCGGAGTCCTCGACACATTTGGTAAGTGGCGTGAGCCTTGATTGCGAAACGACTGCCGACTACGACGTAGTCGACGTAAGTCTAATTATAATGGATAATTCAATTGACTCCTAAAAGACATTAAAGCCAATCGAATGTCAGACGCATAAAAAAATATAAGTGCGAAGTAATTCCCATACATACAAATAAACACTTACAAAATCAATCGAAAAATCCTCTATTTTACTACAATATTATATAAAATCTGAATTTTTGGCAAGGCTTTAAGTAAAAACTTTCAATAAGCAAATAATTAGATATCCATATTAAAAGTATAATAATATAAGGTCTATTTTCTATTTACATAGAAACAATTTGTCGAAGATGGACAAATTAAAATTATGAACTAGATTTTGTCATAGATTTACTATATTCTATTGGTTATTGAAACATTTAATATTTTACACAATTATTACATCGTCTAGATTGTATTTCCGTATAAAAATATATATTGTAGTAGAGAAATAGTGAGTATAATTTAAACCTGGAAAAGTTAAACTAAGCATGGAAAGTTTTACTTGAAAACGTATGCCATAAATCAGGTAAATTCACCCTTAATATGGGATATGAAAGAAAAAAATTGGTTTTTCCGCGGGTTTTCCAAAAGAACTGTGAATACTTCACCTTCAGCTACCTGCCTTACCTGACCAATATCGCGAACTAAACTTGATCCCCGCCAATAAAATTTGAGCTCTCGCCCGGTGCATGTGTTGCCACCTAATATAGTTTTATGGTAAGATACTAAAGGAGAAGAGAATCGCGTAGAGGATTATGCAAACTCACGAAAAATCTGATCGGCTAGCAAATCTTTAAGATTAGACTAAATAACCTACAAACAAGATTATTTCTCATATAAGTTCACAAATCCATTTCAAAAATCAGTTGTATTGTAAGACAAGGTGTTTTCCATCTATATAACCGACTTTTCCTTTTGTCATAGTATATACTCAGAAACTTCTAGATAGTAAACAAAAAACTTTAAAATAATTAAATTAATAATTTAAAAAAAATTAAGATAATTACTATTGATTGAATATATAAGAAATGTATATATTATAATATATTATTATACTAACTATAGGATCAGTGAATAAAATAGCAAAATGTATGATCTTAAATATGTAATTGATGTAAACCTGTTTTATATTATTTGTATTAATTTTTATATGCACACATCGTTTGAGCTGGCTTATGCTAAACATGTTGTCTGTTCGTCCGTAAACTTTTGACGGACACTGTGCCGCATAAATGAAACAAACAGCGAACGCAGCTAGCGATTGCCAATAAAAACAGAATGTGAAAAAGTGTGGCAGCAGAAAAACGAATGCCACCAAGATTGACAACATGATGGTTAGACAGGCAAGAAGAGGCGCTCAAAACAAAAAGAAAGACGCGCAGCGTACAAAGCGAAATGTCAAAAATACGCAGCCGGAGACAGCAAAAATAAAAACAACAAAAGCAAGAGAGAGAGAGAGAGAGAAAAAGAAATGGAAGCTCGTCGTTGGCGCTGTAGCGACGGAATGTGTAAATAACAAAAAGCAAATAAATTCCGTCACACGCAACACGTTTACCGTAAAAACAGCGCTGCAGCTGCTGAGCTGACAGCGCCGGCTACAAAGCCACAAAGCGACAGAGCGACACAAACATACAAATGTGCTATGACCAATCAGCGTTGCGGAGACTTTGCAGCCGCTAACTTTGTGCATGAGTGTGAGTGAGTGCGGAGAGCGTGAACGTGTGTGAGTGGCTCTACTGTCTACCTGTGTGCGACTGGACCGGCAACTGCCTAACCATCTCCATTGCGCATGCACGTCTCCGCTCTCCGCTTATCGTTGCACGAGTCGTGGAGATCTTGCGATAAGAAGCACAGCAACGACGTGAAGTAAAAGTAAACAAAAAACTGTATTAAATAAGTTGTTAATATATTAATTTTTAATAACATAAACATTATATAAAAAAAGAACTGTATTAAATAAGTTATTAAAATATTATTATTTAATAACATACAATTATTCTGACAATATTATAGGACAATATTTATTAAAATACGATGTTTGTAAAATACTCTTATTATTTTATTGTATTCATTTAATCCGATTTTAAGCATTTTACTTTTAATTTTTTTTTTTCACCGCCTCTACATTTATAATAGGAGATTGTAGAGCACTCAAGTAAGTTCACAACATTGTTTTCGGCACACGAATGCAGCACTCACGAGCACATCTCTCCTCTCTATTGAAACCACCCCAACTTTACACTGTGCTCTGCCGCTACCTCTGCCACACCAACACAAGCGACACAGCACAACAGAGCACACACATACACACAGCACAAGCCGCTTTAGACACGCCCCTCTGATTGGTGGTTGTGGCGCTCATCTTTGAGTACACAGTCGCAGAATATGCTCGTTCTTGGCCACTCCTTGCGACAAGTGCGGACAAGTTTCAGTGCGTTCGGTGCTATTGGATGAAATGGTTGGCTAAGTGTCGTGCCCGCACGAAGCAGCGTCGTATTGCCCAAGCAAGAGGGAGAGTTACGATTCCGAGTCTGAATCTCGACCTGTAAAACTATTATATGGCGAAACATTTAGCTAAATAAAAAACTGTCCCTGCGAAATGTGCAATAAATAGTGAATAATATTTAGTTTAAATAAACAACAAATATTAACGGCAAAAGCCAGCCATCGCGGCCGCATCAACAACAACTGAAACCGGTTCTGCGCACCGCTACGCGACAGCAGAGCCTACGCCGCAGGCCAGAGAGAGACAGCCATAGAGGCAGCACATAGTTGTAACTACAAATTGCAGTGCAGCTGTATGTGTGTGCGCGCATGTGAGTGTGTGCACGCTGGCCATTGCAAGATCAGCTTCGGTTTTTTTGTCGCCTTGCCAGGCCCTCAGCTCAGCTCGCACGCAAAACTTCAACTGAAATTGGCGTTACGCATACGCACCGTGGTACTGCGAAGCGAACTATTGCATTATCGTGCGTCCGTCGTGTTGTGCTGCGTTCCCATTGTTGTTTTGGCACTCGCGTCGCCATGGGTGCCAAGGTGTGTAAAACTGTAGCTGGCTGCTCGACATGATGGAACTGCCAGAGTCTCGCTTGGCTAAACAACAACGTTCGCCATCGGAATAGTCGGAGCAACGCGTCGCGCTTGTCGCGGACAACTTTGTGCCTGCTTGGCGGTCTTATCTGACCCTGTTCGTAAACATCTCTCGAAAACACATACAAATATTCAGTACTCAACTAGGCAGTACTCGGTCCGCATAGTTTTAATGTTCTGCTCTTGCACGCAGAATTATATCAAGCCCCGCATTGTGTCAAAGTGCTAAAAATGTGAGAAAAAAGAAAACATCTCGCGCAAATTACAAGCCTGTGAAATCTACCGCTGCACACGGAACTGTCCCAGCGAACTCTAGAAATGGTGCGTGATAGCTCTCTGACTAACAATATCTTTATGAGAGCTCTTACTATTAGTATCATTTATTTAACTCACATTAATTCAAAACATTTTTTTGGTAATGAACAATAATTCAGCTTTTTTATTTGTTCAGTTCAAATTAATATATATTTAATACTAGAAAATGCATAATCGAATCCCATATACAATATATATTATTCATCAGCATACAATAGCCGATGCCGATTATGAAAGCTTCTTACATTTATGTTGCACTTATATATAATTCTGTTGTATATGAACTCCATAACAAAATCATACACAAATCTTTAAACAAAAAAATGTTTTTGTCAAGATAGATTGATTAAAATTGTAATCAAAGTCTTTTTGACAGTATATTGAATTGCAGAGTAGTAGTAGTAGCAGCCCATCATGCATACATATCTTGGTACGAATTTCAACATGTTTTTGTGCTTTTTAGCTTTCGTAAAATTCAAGCCATACTAAGTAATATACTAAGTAATTCATTATTAATCATTATTATTGCTTCGCGTAGAAACAAGCAACATTTTCTTCGTTTCATGTTGCATTGCCTATGGCTGCTAAGTTGTTATATATTAACGATTGTTACTACTTGGTTTTCCGTCGGACATTTTGTTCGTACTAACTCCAAATAAAACTAAAAAATGTGACTGAACAATAAAAAAAATGAAGGATTTTTCATTAAAAACCTAAATTCTTTTATAAAATGCATAATCTAATAAAAATAAAATGTCTTCGTTTTTTACGGAAGTTTTCTTAATGTTGATTTTAAATATACGAGCTACTTACTTGAAACAATGTTTTTTAATTTATCTAATAATCGTAATGCAATCGCAATGTAAGCTAGATGAATGTAAATATTTTTTACATTTTATTAATGGTTCCTGACAACAATAATTGAAATTTTGTTTATTTTTAGGTGCACAAGTAAAGGAAAATTAAATCGAAGCAAACTATATACAAGAAATAGACAAGAAAATCTAGTTTACAATGCAAGAGGTGTGCAGCACATTGGACACCAACCAAATGGGCGCTCAGATCAAATCCGAGTCGCCCCTGAATCCCCTACAGGTACAGGTGCAAACGGGCCAGACGACGGTGTCGGTGCCCATTGTGCCCGGAGCGGGGCCCCAAGGACCGCCGCCAGCGGTGATGCTTGTCAACAAAATGGCACCGAACTGTGATAAACGAGCCGCCGACACCGCCTACTGGATGGCCAGCGAGGGGGGTTTCATCAACTCCCAGCCCTCGATGGCCGAGTTTCTCAATCACTTGAGTCCGGAGAGCCCGAAAATTGGCACACCTGTTGGAGTAGGCGTTGGCGTTGGTGTTGCTGGCGGTGTCGGTGTCGGTGGCGGTGGCGGATATCCGGTTAGTGTCGGTGGTGTGCCACAGACACCGGATGGGATGGACTCGGTGCCCGAGTATCCCTGGATGAAGGAGAAGAAGACATCCCGCAAGAGCAGCAACAACAACAATCAGGGTGAGTACCGAACTGCCAATAGCTACAATCAAGCCTTCTGTTAGGGTAGAAATAGCTACAATCAACTATCCATTTGCCACTGCCACTTGCCACTTGCCACTTGCAACTGGTGTACTTGCAACGGCGAGATGAAAAGTCGCAATCAGCAGCGGACTTAACTGGAAAATGCAAAACTCTCATTAATCAAGAAATCAGTGCAATTTAGCCTAGCATCGAACGGCGCCGCAGCCATCGCCACAGCCCCTGGCCCCGTCTCCCAATCCAGCTCCTCACATAAAGGTTCCAGGTCCCAATCAAGCCAATCCCAATCCCAGCTGGCCAATCTCATTTGTAGCTCACTCGATCAGCCAAGCACACGCAACGCGTCTTCGTCTTCCTCTTCGTTTCTGTTTCTGTTTCTGTTTCTGGGTTCGGCTCCTTTGATGGGCAACGCGCCCTGAACCAGGCCCGAAGACCGGCAAAGATCTGTTATTTGCGATCATTTGTAACAATTTTCGAGAGTGGCCCGACGTCGATTCGTCAGTGCGACTGATGAATACAGCTCAACGTCTTCGAACTGGGCGCGTTTAGTTCTTCTCTTTTTTATTTCTCTTTCAGTTTTTTTTTTACCCCAATGTGTCGATTTCATTTGTGCAGCAGAAACTACAGAAAGCCTGTGACTGAGGCAGCAACGTTTTAAAATAAATGAGGTATCAAGGTTGTCTGGCCATACGTTTTCCTGTCCAGGCACAGGCACAGGTACAGGTCCACTCTATGCAGAGAGCAGGGTCGGTCCAGGGCCACGCATATGCTCAGTCTCCCTTGTCTCTACTGCTGCAGTTACTCCCTCTCCCTGCTGAGCGACTGCAACCTGTTATTTAGGTTCATTTGTCAAAATATTTTTCCTGTCCCCTGTCTCGATAAAGGGGGCAGGAAAACAGCCGAAAGCTGGGCAACGTGTATGAGTATGTGAATGGGAATGGGAATGGGAACGAGCAGACAGCGCACAACAGTTGCAACAGTTGCAAGTTGCAGTTACAACTGCAGTTGTTGCTGCATATACGTAAAAGTATGTCCTCGGGAAATTTGCAGCAAATTTGGCATTTGTTGCCACATTTCGGGCATTTTCAACATTTGCTCCATGCCAATTCCATTCACTCGCCCAAACTTTCAATTAATCACAACTGGACACAAGTGGAGCACTTTTCCTCTGTAGTTATGTGCCATACCTAAGGCAACTGATACAATTCAAATTTGAAAGACTTGGACACGGGTTGGACTATGCACAGAAACGAAAGTATAAGTAATATATATAAAATAAATATTTAATGTATTTATGTAAAGAACAACAGGATTGAAACTTATTTTCAATAGATTTCAAGCTTAAAATAATTTTGTTTTGCACATCTCCAAAGACGGCTAAAATGCAATATACAAACAATTATTGGCCATTAACTACATTAACTAGCTAAATCTGCAATTAAATATTGTAATGAAGCAAATATGCTTAAAAATCAGCTTAAGAGAGAAACAACATTGAAACAACTACATAAAAACAAATGATGTGCTCTTAAAGTGCACTTACTACAAGGTTGCTTTGGTGTAATAAATACCTCTGAACTACAACTGTGTGAGTGCGCGTGTGTGTGTGTGAGCGGGGCCAGCATGAGTTCGACTAATACAATGCCAATTAATATCAGCCACACCATCATGTTGACAAATGGCAACCACTAATCGGGGAGACGCTTCAAGTGTAACCTGAAATCCAAACACGTGGCGAGCGACATCTCCAATTCCCCAGCGAGTGCGAAGGCGAGCTCTGTAGCAAATCCTGCGTCTTGCCAACGAGCGCAAGGACAAGCCCAACTGGGTTCCACTCCTACTCCAAGTCCGAGTGAAAGTGAGCCAATAAATAGCGTGAAGCATTCCGAGCGCCGGCACCACTCGCACTGAATCTGTTGAAGGGTCAATACATCTTTGCTCCCACACACTCACACACACACACACACACACAGAGATTCACATAGGGCGGTGTTCGGCTGGGACTGTGGGACTACATGCTGAGCGATATGGATTACAAATGATGTTGTAAATGTCTGTCCGCTTGCCAAGCGGGCGGCAAGTCGGACAAATGGACAGAAGGAGAGAAAACTGAGAACGTTGTTACGGCTTTCAGTTGACTCGACAAATGCTTGAGTGTGTGCAGTATCTGTGTGTGTATGTGTGTGTGTGTCGGTTTAACAGTTTAATTTGTTAATGTTGTCAAATTAATTCCATGTCAGGTTGTATCCGCATTGAAGTGTTGGCTGTATCCCACAGAGTCGAGGATCGTTACAAGTAAAACACACACGGTGGGCAAGGTTTACTTTTCGCTGAGTATCTAGAGCCGTTAAGCAGTTAAATTAGCTTGTCAACAGCTCAGTTCAGAAAATGAATGGAGCCACTACTGATTGGTAGTAAAAATTAAAATTATTAATTATATTGCTTTCTATCAAAATTGTTGCTCTAGCAGCAGTGTACGAGAGACTGGAACCTCATCAGATTTATCTTAAAGAAATGGTTAAGCTTTAATAATTTGTAGCTTTGCAACTAGATTTAACTATACATATGACATACAATTTGGCTAGACATTGCTATTGAAGATGCATCTTCACTCGATCGATTAAATATTATATATGCTCTTTAAGATCTCGATGAATTTCACAGGGTAGTTGAAAACGTTCATACTCTTTCTGACTGGATTCTATCCTAATTTAGAGTTCAGTAAAGATAGAATCGAGTTTAGTAAAGCTTTAATAATCGCTCAATATATAAATAAATGTATATATAAAATAGCGGGCTAAAGCATAAACACGTAGAGCGAACGCTGCAATGTATATAGAATAAATGTTTATATATTATGTCGTGTATAAATCATATTCAGGGAAGGCTGAAGTCTCTCTACGTCTTCATGCTTTAACCCGCTTGTTGCGCTCACCGCAAATCGTTTGTTTCACATCCTGAATTTTAATGTGCTCGCGAGAAGAGTGTGTGTGAGTGTATGTGTTGTGTCTGTGTGTGTGCTAAATGGTTGTTTTGGGCTTCAAGTACATACCCCGTTGGGCTGCTCTGTGTGTGCGTTGCTCATGTGTGCGTACTCGAATACAAATTGTTTTGTCAAATTGCTGCTGCCTCTGGCGCTCATTCACTCACATAATTGAAACAATAAAATTTCGGCTTGAATAAAGTGTTAATTAGGCGTAAAGCTTCCACATTTAATGCACTGTGGGCGAAGTTGAGATACGACGCGTTTATGGCCCCGCAAGATGCTTAGTTCGTAAAGTATCTGTGAGATACGAGCAAGTATCTCAACATCTTCGCTCTGCGGCTCTGAGGCTGTGTATGCAAAACTCTACACGGCTTTTAATCCCAGTGCGGCCATCAGTTAGCGAAACCAATAAAAAAAAGAAGGAACATCACGACTCGACTCAACTCGATTCGCCTTGTTATTCGCCCCTGTTGGACGCGGCTATCGAATCGCAATCCAAATCCATTCGTGCGCCATCTGTATAATCCACCCACCGACCATATGTTGCGCCAGTTCATTCAGCTCCGGCCTCTCCATCCTTGGCAGTTCCAGTTCCAGTGCCTTACCGAAACTCGGGTTCGGGGGCGTCGCTGCATAAAAAATGCGTATCGCACGACTCGAAACTTACCCCCTGCGGATTATGATTATAACAAACCATTTATCATAATATTTATGTTGATGCGTTGTACTTTTTCTCAATGAAGGCTTCGCTGTCTCAATGCCCCTGTCCAGGTTCTTCTGGATTTCGGCTTTTGACTGCGTGCCTTTTATTAATTTTATTTATGATGAGTCATTTGCACATTTATAATTTTAACCTTTACAGTTGAATTCATTCAAAACAAACCGCAGTTGAATATAAAAAGCCAATGGAGTTGCTCTCCATGCTTCTCTATTCACAATAATAGCATTCCCCGGATGTGTTTACACGTGTATTTGATATTATATATATTGATCAGAATTGTATTCACACAGATTTGATGTTTCGGAGTAAAGTCCGGGGAGTCTGCGAAATTTTATGACTTTATCAAGATAGACTTTGGAGGTGATTATTCGGATGAATGTATTACCAAATGATTTTGAAAGTATAAAGGGATAGCAGCTATTTTTGTAAATATATTTTTTGATATTGCGAATATAATAAGTTGACATAAGGAATATCGATTCTATGATATGATTATATGATATGTCTAGCTTGCAGAAATTACCCCGCATCAAGAGCCACATCAAGCCCACTCAAAAACTTCACTTTAACATTAAATTAATTGCAGGCTCTTCAAATAAATTTTAATCACTAATTATGCGTCAAACCACGCGAAAGGTGCTCGAAATGAAAGCTGGCTTCGTGTCTAAAGGATATCTTTAAGAAGCCTCAGATTGGGCTATTCCTGAGCCATTGAAAAGGTCGCGCAATTAATTGTTACGACTTTATTATGGAGATAAGTGCGTCGAGATAGAGGGTCGTCTTGTGGAGGAGATCCAGGCAAACAAAGGGTTCTAATTGGCAGGCCGCAGGATATGGCCAAGCAGACGTCTCCGCCCAGGGGTTTCCCTTTTTCTTACTCATTTTTTTATCGCTCCCAACATGACTGTGAAAAAATCTGCTACGATTAGTTAAGCTCGGGAAAAGTGTGCTGGCGGCTGCCCAAACGAAAAAACTCATCATTTTTTTTAAATATTTTATTTTTTTTTCTGTCACGGGTTTATCTGCGAACTGATTTGTCATTATTTTAAAGCATAATTTTTTTTCTAGAATTATGAAAAATTGTTGTTTATGCTGCTCCCGCAAATACTTTTGACCAACTGACGTTTTCCCCCAATAAAAATTAAACTGTGAGAAATTGTGCGGCAAATGTTAGAGCTAAATTTTTATTTCTTATTGGAGTCAGGCAAAAATATTGTGGAGCGGTGAAAAATTAGATTATATAAATTTGAATGGAAAACATTATAATAAAGAAATGTTTACTTTTGACATAAGCTTGCGCTGAAAATAAAAAGTTAGGCCGATATTTCATTGAATAAGCCTGGGTTTTTGTTCTCATAAATTGAACATTTTTTATTGATGAGTTTGACAGGGCGATTAAAACAATTTTACGAATCAATCATTACGAAACTTGTGACAGGCAAACGAACTGTGGTGCCGCCATATGTACTTATTGTGGCTCGCAGGCAACGCTCATAAATGCTCTGATTGTCCAAATGTTACACGCAGTTTAAATAAAAAGGTAGTCTTTTTTATAGAGAGTAACAAAATATTTTGAAAATTTAGATATGTTCAAATAGTTCAAAAATCTTTGTAAAAATTTCTTGAACATAGACCGTAGGTTAAACTTTTAAAGTTCAGAAATAGCACAATTTCCTTAAAAAAATTGATATATATATTTATATATATACATCTTAGATTCCATTTCAATGCAAGCCCACAATTTTTGCCCCACTGTGAGCCTTTCTCATTTGCCGGCAGCGAATTAGGAAAGCAATGAGAAAAAAACTTTGACTATAGAATTAAACCACGTCCAGTATCGATTTAATTTTATTTCCGCTCATTTAGCTAAAAGCCAAAGGAGAAGGAAAAAAAACAAGAATGAAAATATTTGTCCACGATTAAATTTTAAAAAAGCATTTTATGAAATGACTGCACACTGACACTGGCCTCGCCTTAGAAAATTTGAATACATTACGAGTGTGGGCGGCAAGTGCTGCGGCTCGCCGTGGTTGGGGCTGGACGGCTGCCGGGCTACTGTGGGACTGCGGTGGTGGGTTTGGCCCGCTGTGCAAATAAAAGTGAGCAGCAGCAGTAACTGGAACCACATCCCCATTGACAATTCCATTGCCCATCAGCAACAGCCCCTGCTCCCGCTCCTGATTCCACTACTGTTCCTGCTGCTGCTCCTGCTCCTACTCCTGTTCGGCATGACAATGACACACAAAAGCCGCACACTTAATCGCCGCGGATCACATTCCGTAAAAAGCGCGACGATAAAAATTTTTTACGCTCTATTCTTGTGTACTTAGTGAAATGGAAGGCAGAGCCCGACGCTGTGGGTTGCCTTGCTTTACTCACTTAGTTTGACCCGCTTGTCCACAATTTGAATATCTCTGTCCACTTGCCTCGAGTGCTTTGTGGTAGTAGTAGTCGTAGCTGGGCTAGCCATCATCGTAAAGAAGAAAATCAAATCCAAAATTATTTTCAATTTGTACGCGATTTATTTTTATGTCTTTTTTCTCCTCTCGCCCAGTTTAAACGATTTGTAAACATTTGAATTGGATTTTCGGCCATAAAAATTGCTTGTTAGCAGCGGCATTGTTGAGCGCTTTATCAAAATACCCGGTCTTCCCGTTCTTAGCTACTTAAGTTGGCGGCATTAGTGGCTGGCAGTACACGAAGTACAGTCAAGTGCTCAAGTATGCGTACACCTATTTATAACCGCATATCAGGCCGTTAATCGCATTACCCACACTCGATTGCATGCGAATACAATTGCAATGCAGGGGAGACACGCTTCTATTCTACATCTTTCAGCAGCTGGAGCTGCACTAACTAGTCGTAATAAGTTCATAAATTATCGGATTTGCATAAAACGACGCTTAGTTATCAATGAGCCACTGAACTACCGTAATTAGTGCAGGCAAGCGGGGAATCCAGGCAGTAGCGGGCGCAGCCTAGGCGCTTGCCTCAAGACGAATGACTGCAAAAAAACTGCCATAAATTACGTGTATCACGGCTCGACTCGCAGACACCGATTTAGTTTTGTCTGCATTCATGCTGTAACGCTCCGCTGATTTGAATCGACTCAGCCCTCGAAAACTAATTAGTCTAAAGACTCGTCCCACACAAAAGCGAGCCAAATTACAAGTGTGAATGTTTGTAAATAGCACATACAATACAAATGCTATATTCACACGCGTCTGATAAGTAGAAGAAGAAACACATCTTAAAACAGGTATTAAGTAACACTTCAGCCAACCGGCATGTTAAACCAGAAACTGAACCCATTTCACTATAAGCCAAGCCTTAAGTCAGCACAGAGATCATCATAATTCCTATTACTTTTGTCTATATTTTGCAAGAGGCTCATTCAATAATGATAAATACATCATCCCAGCTATGCAACATGCAAAATGGATTCGTTCTCATCTTTTTTATCGGAGCTCATTGATTTATTTTGAAAATTTAATTTCCATTTAGTGTCTTAAATGTGATCAATGTTGCCAAAGTCAAAGCGCTGTAAGCAGACAAACATACGGAGTCAGCGTTGAAATATTTAACGGCGTTTAAAAGAGCATGAAAAGTCAACTAGGATAACAGGGACAAAAGCCGCACAAGTATGGGCTCGAACACATGCTCCTTTAGCCTGGCACAAAGGTCGCAGTCGTGTGCTCCGTGCGTGTGTGTGTGAGTCTGTGATTTAAATAAAACTAATGTTTGTGTGAAATGGATTTTCTGTTTGTCATCGACTGGCACTGAGGGGTGTGTGTGTAGGGTGTGTGGATTTCCCACTGCTTGATATTCAAATAGCGAGCCGCACACAAAAAAGGCTTCATGGATTCCGTATTCAAATGCACACCAACAAACAGATTTCAAATCGCATACGCTTAGCACGTGAATCCTGGAGCGTAACTCGAATCCTTGAGACCACCTTCCGCCAAGTCATGCATCATATCTCCGACAGGGAGCAGAAGCGGGGGGCAAGGGTAGGTGGTATGCAGCGCGTGGATGACACGTGATTCCGTTGGTCGTAAATTTTGCTAGAACGAATTTTTAGTGCTTTGTAGTTTTAATTTGTGGCTTGTTGAAAATGTTAACAGAATTATTTATGCGATGAATGGCGCGATAAAAATTATGACACTGTAGCTGCTAAAGAAAATAACACAAACTTTTGCAGCGGATATTGCCAGAAAGGTAGTCAAGCACAACACGTACTACCTGTGCCAGCGATAAGAATAAGTGTTTAAACACAGAGCTCGAATTTGCAACCACCCTGATATTTTAATAGACCTTTAACGGGAAAGCAGCAGCAGCAGCAGCAGAAAGTGTCACTCAGCCATTTCATTCATCTCCATGTCGAAGACATTGGGGTGTGTGTGCGAGAGAGTGTCATGGCATCATCCATCATTTTGGACTTGACCTTTTTTTTGGCTAAGCTTGCGTTTAGCGGGAGCATCTTTAATTTTGTACATATCTATCTGGGCGAGAGATGAGGTGCGTGCCACACATGCTGCAGCTACAGCTACAAGATACAAATACACACGTTGCGACTTTTGAGTTATTTTGGGGGCCTTGCTGACAGGCAAACGTCACTTGGCAGACAGCACAGACAATGAGAGGGACGGAGATAGAATGTATTATAGAGAGCGAGAGAGAGAGAAGAGGCACTGTCAGACAGTCGGCCAGACATGCCACCCCATAAGCGAGGCGAAATCTGCACTGCAATGGCTCATTGTTGATGTGGCGTTGATTATATGGTTGTTGGTCCACCATGTCGAGGTTTCACTCTGGTCGCCGTGTTAAAAATGAATTTGTCATCTCTTAACTGTAAACTGTGTGACATGTTTGCGAAAATCGCCAGGCAGACAGTCAGCCAGTCAGTCAGCCCGCCAGCCCAGTCGGCAATCAACTGAAATCAGAAAACACAAAGCCCGACCAATACATCAACATTGCCTTTTGTTCGCTTCCAAGTCTGATTGATTTGCATCGGCGCTTTTTTTTTATATTTAAACTGACATTTTTATTTGGAACGTCTTGTTATTGGTATTTCTCGTCTGCCTTTCTGCCAAACTGCAATAATTATGTCGGCTGCATTTATCGATGTGATTGATGGGATAAGCTGATGCAGTTAATCTGAAATTGGGCATTTGATTACGAACTTCACCTTTCGCATTTATCATCCTTATAAGTAAGATGTGTTGATTGATATGATTGTTGCAAAGTTAGCTTTTCTTTTTTGGAGATATATATAGTCTATATAGTCGTATAGTCTTTCATATGCATATAGATATTGAATATTCTTTTACTAATGGTCTTCAATGTATAAAAACGATTCAGCTTCTAGTTTATATACCTATCAAAAACTCATAATTAAAACAGTTGCACACGCTTGCAATAGACGTCCAAATAAATGCAACGTGTTGCATTTAAATTATATGGATTATATTTTGCTATTGAAGCGATTGGTTTATTGTGCAAAAAAAAAGTAAATAACTAGCATTTGAAAACACGGTAGGAATACAATTAAACACGTATCGAGTATCGAGTGTAATTACAATTGTACAGCTTATTTGATATTCCGACACGAGCAGACAGACATATAAATATTATAATAAGTGGGCCATTTATGAACCAGCAAAATAGTTCCAATTGGAGTCAAATTAGCCATAAGCCAAACGCCCAGACAAATGCTGGCAATCAGCTCCATGGTTACATGCTTCCGTGCTCTGTGTAATTGGAGAACGTTTAGCTCCAATTTTGAATGTCAATTGGTCTCAAAATGGTATCCACGTGGGTGGGTACAGTGTGGCTGTCTAGCTGCGTGTGTGGGAGGGCGCATCGCTCGGATCATTGGACACATTGTGTCTCGTATGATTGCCTTGATTTTGCTAAAGAGCGTGAAATTGATATGCAATTAAAATAATATTTTTTCACGTGAGTGGCTGCATTTATTATATAATAATTTCGACGGTATTTATCGATGGCACGTACCCATTGCAAATCGAAAATAAAAATTAAAAACAAAATGCAGGAATAGCTACAATATATAACAAATATGCACCGTCAGCAGCTGTTACCGATTTGGCTCAATGCGCGTGAAATATTAATTTTTATCGCGAATTTAAGGTACAGCAAAAATTCACAAATTGCCAGGCTTCGATTTACGCAGCCATATTAAAGCTGCGAGTAGGACGAGTAAAATATCCTGCTTAATTTGTGGCTGCAAGGACAGCGTCTGTCAGCAGCAACAACAACAACAACGGCGACTGCTGCGGTTAATGGCTTTTGAATGCAAATTCAATTTTATCTTACTGTTCACTTTTTAATAAGATTTGCCAGCCAAAAGGTGCACCGTGCTGGAAATGAAAATTAGTTGCAAGCGCAGCCTAAAAGAAAACCCCAAAAAGAAAAGCCAAGAAACACAAGAATTCAAACACGCAGCGAGACACGCGACTGGCAACTGCAAAAAAAAAGACATGAAAAAAATGCTGTTTGTGGCGCCACAAGCAACCCACCCAACTACTCCCCGCCCCGCCGATGCCACAACAGGCGGTAGGCAAAGCCGCAGCGGTGGTGGTTCACGCACACACACACACACATACACAGAGACACACACACACACATTTAGATATGGCCAGCACTTTTACCTTTCGTGCTTAGAGGGCACAACCTACAATCCAACAAATTGCGTTTTGTGCAAGAGTGGGTGGGAAAACTGTCAGAATGAATGAGTAGACTGGTCACACCTACTGTCAGTCAGCTACGGGGCAGCAACTACAACAACACCAACAACAACAACAATGGTATCATTTTGAACTGACCAAGGCGTTGCCATTGCTCTGCGTCTGCGTTTGGCTTTGCCTTCGAGTGTTGCCTGTGCAGAGCCCACAACGAAACAACTTTAAAGTTCACTTACATTTTAATATGTTCCTACACATTAGTTGTTTAGCTCGCTTTTTCAATTACGCAAATGGTCCATAAAACATGCGCGAGAACTGAATTGAATTAACAAAAGAAGCCATAGTTTTTATCAAATATTATGGTCTTACAAAAATGCAAATAGGAATACAAATTCACACCTCTAGTTTTATACTACTACTAAATAAAAGAATAAGAATAAAAGTAAGCAATGAATATTCAAATTAAATCTTCAATGTCAACATTAACTCCAGAGTTCCAAGCCTGTACATTTATCAAATATATTTTTTTGATTAAAAAATGTATGACTAGACTACATCAAATATAAATATAAAACAAAAATACTTAAATAGAGCTTCGTGATGTTAAGATGATCTTTGAAATAAATCCAATTCCCTTTCTATCGACTTATAATCATACAAAATATGATAATAATAAATAGAGCAATGTATCTCTAGCTTACTAAGTGGCTAACTTCTGCTGATACTCAAACTTCATCTTTTGAATTTTCTTTACTATTCGAGCTATCAATTTGTTGTATCTTTAAAGCAAACGAGCAATTAACTATTAAAGCAGCTCTTTGATAGGAAATCGGAAAATGCCAGTCATATTTGATGGGCTTTGGGCCAGCTGCAGTAAATATAAATACTCATATTTACTTATTATCTATTCGAATACTTGCTAATCACGCAGCTGCCGTTCCTTGGCTGGCACAAATATCTCAATTCATATATTTGACTGTTGCTCATGAAGCTGCATAAAGTTGGCTCCACGCCCAGTCAGAAATTATGAACAACCCAGACGCTATTATTTCCAAGCGCATGATTTTATTTTGCGAGGCACTCACACTTCGTGCGGATTACTCCTTTGATATCTCGGTTGGGCGCTCGCTTCATTGTTGTGCAAATAATGTACTGGCAGACAAGGCACGATGCCTTCCTTAAGACGTCTTCGCCATTTGGCTTGAGGAGGTTTTTCTTAGCGATCGAAGCATAGAAAACTTCTCAATTACTTTGGCTTGCAAGTTGTTTAATATTTTGCTGATGTCGCTGACTCCGGAAGCGGCTCGGCCCTGCCCGGCCTGGTCTCTGTGGCCATTTGCTTGACCGCTCGTTACGTGCTGCATGTGTTGCCCTATCAGCTTCAACTGTGCCTCTGCTCACATGCAGCATCAGTGGCAACAAAACTTGAAACTTCCGCTCTCAAGTTTGGGGTTAATTATTTTCCACTTTTGTGCTCAATTTCAGAATACTTGCGAGCAAGTAAGTAGCCAACAAACTTCGCTTGGAGTATACCAAAAACTTTTTTATAAGCCAAGGCTTGGCTTAGTATAAGCTGGCTTACCAAGATGGCAAATATATTGATTGAGTAGTAGCTGAAATCCATTAAACTCAAAAACATAAACTTCAGATCCGAACTCTCATGGAGAATAGTGTATTTTCTTGGATTTACAAGCCTTTCCCTTTGAAAAGTTCATTAATGCTAAATTCAAACTTGCAGATTTATCTCTAATCATCTTCATTTATCCCACGTATTCTGTATAAATACGAGAAGGCACCAATAAATTATTTTTTATACAAAATTGAAACCTTTTATAATAATATTTTGTATATGTTATATTCACAATATTTAACATTTAATAAATAATTCGTTTTTCTTTTATTTTCCAGGTGATAGTTCCATAAGTAAGTAAATATTGTCTTTTCCTATTGCTCAACATCAAAAACCACAATTAAATTGGCTAGATAAGGACAGCAAATTGCATTCGTTGGGGCTCGCAATGTTCGAATAGGTTGGCTTATTTAAAACAAAAAATAATAATAAATAGTTGGCAAAAGCAATGAGGTCTGGAACCGCAAACATATTTAAATGATATTATAATACACGTATTTATTCACAAGCGGGCTGAAAAGTGTGCGAAGGCCAAGTTGAAAGCCGCAAATGAAACAGCTAGCTATTTAAGCCGTTTCGTTTTAGCCACTTCAATTTTCCATTGAATTTTTGCTTGCCATTTCGGCCGCATTTTTTCTCAGCCTTGTTTTCGACTCTGTTTGAATGGGTCCGAAAACAAGCTGCAAAAGCAGAGATAAAAGTATTACGAGTGAAATTATAAACATAATTACATTTTCTATTATCTTACTTATTTCTCTTTTCATTTGGTAACTGCGGTTTTCTTTTCATATTTCGGCTATGCGCACTTATTTGCCCACACTCATTCATATTTAGTAGTCAGTGCTCGAAGTTAGTTTGGCTGCCATTTTGAATCGAGCCACGATTCGTCTAGACACTGGCCTCTCCCTGAGGCTCTGACCAAAAAGTGAACCAATCAACCGTCAACCATTTTCGAGCAATTCGACGGAAACGACGCTTTTTCATGTTCGTGACCAAAGTTTAAGAGCGCTGCGGGCCTTGATAAAAAATATATTTTACCTGAATTAAATTGAGTAACACAAAAACACGAAACACTGTTTTTTGTGTATACACACACAGTACATATATGCACACTGTTCTTTTCCTCCTTTTTTTGCGTTTTTTCGTTGTACTTTTTGTGCTCTTACCTAGAGTCGAAGGTAAGGTAACTTTGCCGTGAAGAATGTAGCGAATAAACTTTTAGTTTGCAAGCATAACCAATGAAAGATTTCATAAAGGTTTCGATTTAAACGGGACTCACATATAATAAATTTTAAATAAATAAACAAAATTAGTCAGTTCTCTGTCAAAAAGAGGAAATCAAATTTTAGTCGCTATCCCAAGTTAATCAACTCTACTAAAATTCTTTATGAAAAATATTTGATATAAATGAAAATCGTCTCGATGAAGATAAAATATATCAATATTTTTTACTTGTATATGCGAGTTCTCCTAGGGCATTACGAATTCGACGATCTGACTTCAGCAGTTCTTTCTTGATTTCCAAGTTGTTCTGTTTCTGTTTCGTTTGTTTGCTTAGCGTAAAAAATTTACAAAGAGAGAACAAAACTCAAATGGAAACACGCTACCAGTTTTAGTTGTTTTTTCTTCTTTCTTTATTTTGTTGTATTTTTTCAATGCCTGCCAGGTTGGCCCCACTTGTAATATCATTTGTCGACGTCGACTCCTGTGTGTGAGTGTGTGTGCGTGGTCACTTTGGTGCCCGGACGCTTCGGTATTGGTAAAGTGGTTGCGGAGGAAATAATTACATGATTGAGGCACTCACACACACGTGTGTATGCCCAATGACAACAACAACGGCCACCTGGTATTGGTGGTGGTGCAAGTTGTGTTGGTGGTGCTGCCGTCGCTGTTGCTGTTACTCTTGCCAGCGTTGTTGTCTGATCGAACAGAACACGTTAGCTTGGTCAGCTCCAACTCCGACTCCCGCTCGAGCTCTGAAGCCCTGTGACCATTGCATGACAGCGTGTGTACACATGGCTGTGTGTGAGTGTATGTGTGTGTGCTTACAAACGCCGGCAATGGAATGAATGGCGGCTTTGTATGCCCAGCTCTTGTTTGGTTGTACTCTCTTCTTGTTGTTGCTGCTATTTCGTTTCTTTTTTATTTATTCTTATTGTTGTTGGCTTTTTGTATTTCATGCCAAACCCGCAACAATGACGACGACGGCCCAGAGCAATTATTGTATCGCTTGCACAGTGCCAGAGTCAGCAGCAGCAGTTGAAGCATATGTCCCTGTTGCCAGAGCACCCCTTGAGCTCTTACTCTCTGTAGATCCTACCCTCAAGCCGTATAGCTTTGGCCCTATTGGCTAGTAGCTCACGTGTTAGGCCAGTGGAAATATACAAGTGCCATATAAAACATATTTATGTTCTATGTAAAAGACAATGTATATAGATGTATACAGATATTTATATCGAGAGACATCCCTAGACAAAGAAGACCATATCATAGATATATATACATGTATTTACATTACATTCACAATTTGATTTTACCAACTAAAACTACATTGTTTCCCCGGCTTATTTATATTTATTTCCTTGTAAATAATATTGATTGAATTATTATAATCTATCGCTCAAAATTAACTTTGGGATAACCCAAGTACATACATATAATTGCATGCTTACTTTCCTAAGACTCTGTTCCTTCTGTTCCATCTGCCTTAATATAAATTAAGTAAATGTAACGTATAAACAAAGAAAATTAAATGATAAGATTTGCCCGAAAGTAGTTCACTGAACTCGACAGATTCATGGAAATTCCTTCAGGGGTATGTTCTACCTTTCATCACATTTAATACTACCTTCTGAACTACAATTAGCCTATCCCTAACTATGGCTAATAGTTCGTAAATAGTTGGCCAATATTTACATGTGGCTTGTGCTGTGGTCGCATTATGAAAATATTTGCCCACAAATTGCTCATCTCTGGACTTCCATTGTCTATTGACGTGTCGTCGTCCTCCTCGCTCCCGCTGTGCGAACGACTCGCCGTCTTGACGAGGGCTTCGAAAACGTTTTCATTACAATAGTGCGTAGCCGCCGCCACTGCCGCAGTGGCCGCCGCTGCCGCTGCTGTTGCTGCTGCTGCCGCCGATCGGACAAATGTGTCAGAGCTGAAACGTCATGATTAATGATGGTGGCAAGCATGTGGGCCCGAAGGCCAGGCCACTGAGTCCAGACTGGGCTGCATTTAAAGGCCGATACTGGCACAGCCTGGGGGTAGGGCAGTGCGGCCTGCCAACTGGGCCATGGGAAGGGACGCACAGACACTGAGAATGGGTTTGGGTTTGAGTTTGGGTGCGAGTATAGAAGTGGAGAGGGGACCACAACTGGCACTGGCTGTGGCATCATTCTATCAAGGTAATTTAGACAAAAACACAAGAACACGACACCCGAAATGTAAACAACGCACCGAACACAAACTGAAACACTTGGTAAAGCATTAGGCGAAATTAGGAATTAATCCTTGGCTGCACTCGCGGCGACTCGTTGGGCATTGTTGTGTCTTGACCATGGCAACAACTGCTCAGAGGGCGGGCACACGGCTTCGTAACGAAAGCGAAAGACAGACAAACATATAGAGCGGGGTTGAATATGTGTGGAAGCATATGCTTAAATAGACACAACATTCTTTGACGAATATGAGAATAATTTTGCTCTGAGTCAGGAAGAGCTTAAGCTGAGCCACAATCAACAAGAACAAGCTGTTATCCAGAGAGCTGTTCAGGTCTTCAGGGCCTTTAAGATGGGCATATTTATACACATGGTTAGTTATTATTGTTATTTGGTCTGCTTATTAATTTGTATACAAATAGCAATGCAAATCAATAACTTTTAAAATATAGAAGCTATCGATTGATGTTTAATACACTAGGGTAGTCTAGAGCATTTCAAGAATCATAATCTTCCGTTTACTGTCATTCCCTTATCATATTCAAAGTTTAACATGTAACTTTTTTCTATGCAAAACATCTTATATAAGCAACTATGCGAAGCGAATTTATTGCTCAATGCAGGCGATTCGAGTTATCAAATTATATTCATATACTTTAAACCGTATTACCTGTTATTAAAGTGCGTTTCCCTTCAAATCATTCATTATTTTTTTTTTTAAATTAGCCACGCAACGGATATCTAGATCTGGAGACAGCACCAGCTGCAGCAGTTGTCTGTCAATTCCATCAAATCAATTCAATTGATTTTACGTTTAGGCAAAAATAGAGAAAAAATTGTTTGCGCTTGTTTTTGGGCTCTGGGACGCTGTGCAGCAGAAAGATGCGCCATTGCCTTAATTGAAACCGTTTAAATTGCAATTAATCAAACGGCAGAGCCAGCGAATGTTGCACAGTTGTTGCCGAGTGGCGCAACGAATTCCCACAACGGGAGTGGGAAGTTCCTCTACGCTGTGAAAACTTCCTGCATTAAACTGCAAAGCCAATGCCACAGAGAGAAAGAGAGACAGGGAGAGAGAGAGAAAGAGAAAAAAAGGAGGCAGAGAGGAGCTCTGAATTACTGTCACCGCGGTGACTAATTTTATCCTTTGGCTGCTTTGTTTTAATTCTGAACAAATGAAGAAGCAGCCAGCAGCTAGCAGCCAGTTCCAGGACATTCAGGACACAGGCACACGGTAACTGTTTAATCGCTTTCGACATGCGGATTTAAGTTTTTTGGGCCGCCAGAGGAGTGGGATCTGTGATAAGTGAAAATATGGACGACACCCCTCGCAGGCGTTGAGCAGGCAATGGGCGGATGAGGATATTGCCACTGTGGTGTGCACGGCAACAACCCACACGAACCACCCGATAACGCCATCCAAAACCAAGTACCCAAAGCCGAAATACAGCTCCGACCCGCGCTCCACCGGACGCACGCACAGGATGCGAGCAGCGGATGCTGCAGATGAGAGACTCAGAGGCTGAGAGGATGAGGCAGATGTGTGACTGGGATTGGAACTCGGAAGCTGAGCCTATGCCCGTGGCCTTCTTTTCTTGCGTTCGCGTCGAGAACTTCGTTTTTTTAAGTGGAAATAAATTAAAAATGGGTGGCAAATCTCTGGAGCAGGGGACTCAGCAGAAGCTGGGGCGCGTCTGCAACACGCGTTGAAGGCAGCGACAGCGGCAAAGGCAGTGGCGGCTGAAGGTAAAAGTTTTGGATAAAACAGTTGAACTTCAAAATGTGAATTTGATTAGGATATTTGCATAAAATTCTGTTTCTGCGCCCAGCACTCAGCACGGGCCCAACCAGAAGGCAAAAGCCAGAATAATACCGCCATAAAATACGGAAAACACACAAAACGAGAGCTGGAGTGGAGTTGGAGCGTATGTTCTGTTGCCGGAAGCGGAAGTATATAAGTCAACCTAGATTCTGTAGTGGCGTTTGCGCTGATACCAAGGACAAATGGGCTTTCTGCTTACAGCTCCCGCAATTCATATGCCAAGTTGTCGAAAGCAACGACTTTAAGATTTTCAAGGCAAGTCGACTTTTGAAACTACGCTAGGTGTTGGCTATAATCGAATTTAGAATTTAAAAAGAAAATATACGCTTTTTAGATACAAGATAAGTAAATGTATTATATCAGTGAATCCTTTGTATTTTGAAACATTTTACTATAGAATATCAACACTTACAAGCTGGAACTGGCTCGATTTGTACTTTTTTGTGTTACGATAAGAATATTAGTAATACAATTGTTTTCTAAAAATATATGTCTTTGTTGTAGGATATTCAATGTTATTCAATTACTATTCAATTGAATAAATTTATTGCTATAGATCAATCTATCTTTGTAACGAAAATAGCATAGGACAGACGCTTTTTGCCCCCTAGGTGACGTATCATAAATTATGCATATGCGCAGGACATGAATATGCCCGCTTCAATAGAGCTTAAACTATGTGACATTTAGCATATGTCGCCACCTGTGTGTAATGTACGATACACATGCACTTGACATGGCCCTGCCCAAGGAGCAATCCAACCTGCCCTCGAAGCTGGGCGGGTGTGGGACATATAGTCAAAGCCAAAGGGAGATTTAGCTCGGGCTGGAACTGGCATAAAATGCAAAACTTTTAGCCAAGCTGAGTTGCTTAGGCAAATCGTATGTGAAGCATTTGGCAGGCAGCGATTTATTTAATGTCTTTGGCTCGCTGAGGCACACACTGAGGCAGTGGCAGCTGCATGTTCGAGTGATTTAGATGATTTATGTCTCAAGACGAACACTCCAGGGTTGAGATTGGCCAGCCACAGCCACAGCTACAGCTACAGTAAGAGCAAGAACCACCGACTACCAAACTACCAACTACCGCAGCCTGTTTTTCGGGGACAAAATTTAAGCATGGCTCAAACATGCTCTTATGAATATACATATATATATATATATATATATATATATATATATGTATGCTTACGCACTTCGACTCGTTGGCTGTCATAACTCAAATTTAAAGGCGGCGCCTGTGGCAAATTGGAGGCAACAGTGCAGCCAGCTACAGCTGTGTTTTACGCATGCGGCCGTGGACGGGAACGATGGCACCGAGCAAATTCAATTATCGGGCCATGCTCGTCTTTCAGCTCTTTCTCGTTTGCTGCATGCAACACGCATACGCCGTGTGGACGCCGCACCGTTTGAGAACTCTGCTGGGGTCGCAATTAAAGCAGCCGTACCACAGCTCACTAATTAATTTGCATTTGCGGCGCAAACTTGTTGATTACCGAATGAGCACACACATATATACTTACATACATACACTACGTACTCGTATTTCTGCTGTCAATTAGCCAATCGAGCTAAGATTTATCGCATTTTTAAATAGTTTCTGTCCACTTGTCTCTCCACTGAGTTTATCGTGCTGATAGCTTTATTGATGGTCTATAGCCTGCACAAGTTAACTAGACAATCTAGTGCTAAGCTATACATTAATTGATTTACACTGTGCAGAGGTAATTTGTAGAGTTATTAGACGTCCATATCAATATCAGGAGCAGGTCAATTATGCTTACAAAGTATGCGGATGTCATTTATCTATTCAAATGATATAATACAATATATTGCAGGTTGATAATACAATGCTAATAGTGCCGATTCTCAGAGCTGTTTGCTGTTAGTTAGCATCTGTTTTATTTATAGATTACACAAGTTGTGTCGACACATTAAAAATAGTTAGCCGCTCAGATGCCAATCAACACATTTATAATTATATACTAACAGACAATGTATACAAATACGAGAAGAAATTCCTCTCACAGATATTTAATTCTTAATAATAAAAAAAATTAGATTTTTCTAGAGCAAACAACGCTAAGTTATAAATATCAATAGTAACTAAAAGTACTAAAAAATACACTTATAAAAATTGTAAGGTCTATAGAAATATTAGCAAAGATAAATTAAAAAATTAAAGATATTTTTACATATTCAAGCGTCGTTTTCATATGCAAGTGTTGCTCTTATTACAAGTTAACAATGTGCATATATACCTAAAAGTGAAGATACTTTGCCTTTTGCCTAAATATTTAATACAAATATCGTTAAGCTTATATGAGTCACATTCCATATGCTTATGACAGTGGACCGACAGTTACATTTATCAAATCTCTTTTAATACATTTCTCATTACGAAATTATCATGTTTCAGCTCGAATTGAGTTTAATGCATCTTATATTTTTAATAAACGTAACCTCGAGCGATTTCTCTTCCGTATGTACTTTAGAAGAAAGCACATAATATAGTTTGTTGTTAAACTTTTTAAGCTAACTCCAATATCTGCGACTCTTTTTCAACTAATTAGAAGAACTCTACATCTAGTCCTAAGTCGATGGGGCCACTGCCCACAGACGTCGTCTGCAGACTTTTCGCGTTTTCCTTTTGGCGCAACGGAAGTGACTTTTGTTTTTTTATTTACCGTGAATATTGCGCCGCCGGTTGTTGTTGGTGTGTTTAAGTAAGCTAAACTTACGGGCGATAAAAATGCTGCAGCAACAACAGCAACAGCACAGCAGCAGCAGCAGCGGTCTGATGGCATACAAGAAATGACGAAACAGAGAACAGGGCGAAACCGCAAGAAACAGCAGTAGAAGAAGAAGAAGAAAAAAAGCAAGAAACTTGAGCTTGGCGTGTAAACGGTTTTTTCCTTTAGTTTTACTTCGGCCAAGCTTCTGATGTGGACAGCCGGCGTCGCCGACTGGGTGGCCACTACTCCACTAGTCAAACCGACCCCTCTCTCTCTCTCTCTCGCTCTCTGCCGTCTCTTCGGGCCGGTGACGTTGCGTCTCTGCCGTGAGCTGAGGGCGATTCAGTTGCGAGACAAATGGAAATGAAGCGTTTATGCTGCTTTATTGCCGCGATAAGAAAAAATGAGGCATTATTTTGTTGTTTCAAGCAAAGTTTTTGCCTTAGCGTTTGCCCAAGCCCCCCTCGTCACTCAGAACCCCTCGTGCCATCCGGCTCACCAGTCGCAATCTTATTTATACATATTTCTCCATATTTTCATTTTTGCCCTCGGCCACGGAAACGCCGTGATGCGAACTGGCCACAGGTTGAGCTTCGCCCTAGCCATCGTCCTCGGCTTGTGGAATGCGGCAATTTCCTCGGCAGTCTCCGGCCGCAGAAATATTTGCACTGGCCATGAGTGCGCGCTTTTCTTATCCCAGCTGGATATCTGATTCCTGTGGCCACAGCCAAAATGATTGCGGCTTTTCATTTCCAGCTGCCTGCTTCAGCTCCCGCTTTGGAGGCGCCAGAATTACTTGCGTTTTAACAGCTTATTTAATGTGAATCAAATCGGGCAGAAAAATAAATTTTATGTTCTCCAAGCAAAAGCCATGGTCAAGACAATCTTAACTTTTGCAGCGAATATTTTTGTTTTAACTGAGACAGTAAGTTTAACTGAACTTTAAAGAAATTAAGTCAATTTTTTCAATTGACTTAGTATTAAGCTTTACAAAAACAGTCCCAGAATATGTTACAATGATCCGATTAAGCCAAAACAGCTGAAGCCTAACTCGTTGCTCAAGCAACGGCTACAAAGTATATGAACATAAAGTCGTATTTCTTATATTGATATATCTTAATTTTCACTTAAATTTAAAGTAGAGATGAAGCAATACTGCAAAGTTGAATTAGAGCTGCACTGTTAGTCTTTGTCAACTTTTATAATTGACATAAATTTAGCATGTTTCTAGCAGTAATTTCACCATTTTCAATCATAATGTAATTCTCGTAAAGCATCGAATGGAAATATATAAAAAAAAACGGATTATCTTTCAATTTTCAATCAGTACATTATACGCTTGGTTACCAAATAATCAATATTCTGTTGACGGCACCATTCTAATTAAAGGCCTTCCACATCCATATTGCCAGCCCTCTGATGGTCAGACAGGTTTTCACACAACTCACGGCTATCATCAGCAATAAACCGTGAACATAAACAGTAGCCGATGCGATCAGACAACTGAAATTCGCTTCTATTCGCTCAATGATCGATCACAAAAGCCCCCACAAATGCGAGATGTACATTGAGCGGAGCGTGAAGCCAAATGCGATCAAGAAACCCCATCGAAAATATATATATACGAGATACGAAATACGAAATACAAAATACGAAATTCAAAAGCCAAAGCCGCATCATCAATTATGCTCAACATTGCTCAATGGCAAGCCAGCAACAGCGAGAACAACAGCAACAACAACACAAAGCTGTCAGCGCGCGTTGATCTGTCAAATGCCGCAACCGAAACTGAGAAACCTGGCCCAAAAGAAATGCGGCAGCCGCATCTGTAGCTTTAACTGATGGCAACTGCTGCCCGCCACTTGGCGACGCTTTTGTTGCATTTCCACACAAAAATGTTGATTAATCATGGCCGGGCAGCCATTGCTGCTGCGGCTGCTGCTGCTGCTGCTGCTCCTATTGCCGCTGCCATTCATGCCGCACACTCTAACCATGCGCGCATTCAAAGAGTTGTCCAGGCAGACTTTGAAACGATCTTAAGCTGATTTTTGGCCTTCAGCTGAGTGTGTCTTTGTCTGGCAACCATACAATACGCACCCAGTGATAATTTTTCACTCGCTTTTTTATGAGCTGGCGGCACTTTGTGTTCTGCGATCGCCATTGTTCCGCGCCCTCCACCTACAACTGCGAAAAGCTGCGCAGCTTTCCACGGCATTTTTGCCACGCTCGCAACTTGAAGAGAGATTTGAAAACAGGGGCAACTACGGCCTCTAGTCGTTTTTAGTTGTTAGTTGTATATTCGAGGCGCTTTGTTGTAATCGCATTTGGTAAAGTCACATCATTTGTGGCCAGCGTGCAGAATTGTTGTCATTTTCGACCATTAGGAATTAAAACGCAAAGCCTTTGGCAACGTTTTTAAATTGACATCAATTTTACATGGATGCCTGCATCGGGGTATACTTTAAATTTCATTTTTAATTCGCTTTCAATCTGGCAAACATGCTGGGCATAATCCAGAGCTACCCCACACAGAGAAAGAGCGGGAGAGAGAAAGAAAGACAGGAAGAGCGAGAGAGAGAGAAGAGGGAAATGTAAATTTCTGTTGAAAAAGTTTCCCTCGCTGATTTTGATTGACAGCTCATAGCATCCCTGATGGATTTCATATTTGAGCCATGGCTGAGGCAATACACGCAGCAGGCCAAAATGACAGACCGGAGACACAGCCAAAGGCATGGGCGGCGATGAAGTTGGAGCAGGGAAGGGGTATGGGGCATGGCTATGAAGCAGGGGCTTAGGCGCTGCATAAAAGTTTACCAACAGCTTTCATATTTCCCTGACGAGACGAGACGAAATGTTTCTTTCTTTCTTTTTTAGACTCATGCGCATTTGTATAAAAAATATGTGAAAATAAAATACATAAGCTATAGGTATATATATGTATATATATATTAATATATATACAAATGGTGTATATAACCGTAGCGCGATAGGTAGTTGAGCGGGCCATGTTGAAAGTTTTTCAATTTGAGCCGCTTTAAAGTATTCAACTTGATTCAATGACGATCTGCCATGAGTTTTTTGTTTGGGTATTGAAAAACGTGTGAGAAGTTTTTTTAATAATAAAAAGTTATAATATTGTGACCATATTTTTTAACGGATAACCGAATTTAATTGGAGCTTTGTCTGGGTTCCCAAATGCATCCTAATGGGTTTTTGATTTTAGCGCTTGAGGTAAAACAAATAATAAGTTTGTTATTTGTAGAATATAAATAGAATTATTTGCATTGCATTAGGACTGTGAATTTTTTTATTTTTAACTTTTTATTACTAATAAGAATTGAATGTGAAATTTATTTTTCTTAAATTAAAGTTAGTCTTTGTATGAAGAATTTTATTTTTAAAAAACTGCATTTAATTTTTCAAAATCTCTATGTGTTTTGTTACTTTTATCTACATTTGTTAGTTTATCTTAGGCAGAAAAGCTAAAGATAAATTTAATTCTCCAATCTTTAAGTTATTTTAAGGAAATTTAATACATCATAGTTCTCACTTGGTATAAAGAAATGTCAAAAAGAAGCATTTCTATTCACAGCTAAATATATCATTTTATTTATGTCAAAATATGTTTTTTTAGTTTCGAAAACATTTTACATACATTTTTGAATATGCAGTTTTAGCAATGACAATTCAAAAAGTAAACATTAATCAACAATTTTCACACCTAGCGCGCACTGCAGGCAGCAACACAAACAGCAGCAGCTAGGAGGAGGGTCCTACAGCTTAGATAAACAATCCACCATTCACATAGTTTTGTTATCATTGTCGTTGCCGTTGTTGTTGCTGTTGTGACTGCTCTGTAAATGTTCTGTTTGTTGACATTTGCTGGTCATGAAAAGTCATTAAATATATTTCTCTAATTTATCTTTGCGGCTGGCAGCTCGGTAAAAGCATTCGAGTTAAGAAACGCCCCGTACTCTATATAATCGTTATGCTCCTGGGCTCCTGTTGTTGTTCTTGTAGCTGTTGTTGCTGCTGTTTGCAGCAACCCTTTCATCCAGGATAATTAAAACTAATCCAGAACAAATGCTTGGCCAGCAGGAAGTGCTCCACACTTTTCGCATGAATGTCAATCAAGCCCACAATTAAATGATTGAAGACATTCATCTGGGCCCTAACTTGACCTTTGTCTCCTCCTGCCAGGCAGCTAATCAGCAGCCACTCAACAGTGGAGCACCCCGTGGCGAGCCACTCAGCCAGGGATTGGGCAGCAACAAGCTCAAGCCGCGTTAGTCTTGAATAGCCAATAAAACAGATAAGCGCAACTGTGGCTCTAGTTTAAAATGCCACGTATCTTCTTCTTCTTCTCTTATTTTTTGTTTGGCTGTTGCTTGTAGTTTTGCAGACGCATAGCAAATAGATACAGATACAAAATATTTCCATGAGAAATTGACTTTTTCTACTGCCATCGTCGTCGCCGTCGTCGTCATCGCCTTCTTTTCCGTCTCGTCTCTGTCGTTGTCTTCCTCGGTTGGAAATGATTAATGATGCAGCTCTGCGCATTCGTACGTTTGTCGTCCCACACCAGAGCCACAGCTCCAGCTCCAGCTCCAGCTCGAGCTCTGCTTTTCTGTAAATATATCTGTATCTGTCTCTGTAGCTGTGCGTCTTTTTGTTGTCAGCTTGAGCATTTCTACTGCATTGCATCGCAGCATTTGGCATTCGAAGTAGCTGAAGCTGAAACTCAAGCCAAGAAGCCGTCCATATAAGCTGCACATCCGTGCGCCACCTCCGTCTCGTCATCAGTTGCTTTTTTGATTGAATTTGTCATGGCCCCCGCCTCACCCACAAATTTCCAAGTACTTTCAGCCTGGCCCTTTAAAGTTTTGCAGCCACAAACTTCAACATAACTCAGGCCAGAGAATGCTGCTACGCCTGCTTCTATGCGCACTACCCCTCCTTCCCCCTCCTCGCCGTTAGCAAGAATATTTTACAAGATAAATTGAGGTCATTTTTTTGGTGTCCACCTTTGGTCATCTTGTTTGTTCTTTGCTGGCGACGCGCAAAGGTCCTGCCACAAATTGTGTCCACCTTGTTGACCGCTGTCCCATTCGTGTGTCCACAAATGTTCGTAATGGGCATCCTTATGGACTAACACGTGTAAAGTGGTCAACAGCACAAAACCCAGAGCCAAGACCCAGCACACTCGACCACAAGCACACTGGCAAAGGCAAGAGCAAAGACTGAGGCTGGTGGGCTGCCTCGTAAAAAGGCACATTCTTTGCAATGGGAGTGGAACATGATTTAAATGAGGTAAATACACTGTGCATAACGGCAGAACATAACTTAAATGCCCCAAATGTTTTAATAATAATTAATTGTATTTTTGTAAGCTGTACATGTGCCTATAGAAAATGTGTGTAAGATTTTGTTCAGTATGTTTACCTTCAACATTTTCAGTCATTGAGTCAGAATATAAAATAACAATTTTATATACAATTTGAATTATTTATTCTTATATATTTTCAATTCAAATGCAGTCAATTTCTCGCAGTGCACTAATTTTAATAAGCAACGAACAACTTACAAGTCTTGTAAGTCACCTTTCGCTTCGGTTGCAAACATTTTGCAATTGTTGGCAAAATTCACGCTCATTTTAATGTCGGTGTGCGCTTGGGGCAGCAGATGCGTTTGGAGAGGCCATTTCTGTTCTTTTTTTTAGCTGTTCGGCTAACCAAATGCAGACATAAATTTGCACATAGTTGACTGCAGCAGGCGGGTGCGAGAAAAAGGTCAAAGTGGAGAGCGAGTGCGTTTAAGTGTTAACATGTAAATTATGCTCTGGGCGCTGTTAATAAGTGTGTTTCAAGTGCTGTAAATCACGAGTAGCACTTCCGAGCTGCAAATTAATATTTTGCGACCATGTATACACACATACATAACCATATTAGCCAAGGCGAGCTCTGTTTTAAAACACAAATCTTCGGCTAGGCCCGCTGCCAAGTGCTGCTGCACAAAGTATCCGACGTAGTTGCTGATAAGTTTCGTTACGTTTTGACTTTTCCGGCATTTCATCCATGCTGATGACATTTCCAATGCAACGATCTCCCCAGCTCGCCCTCGCCTCGCCCTCGCCCTGGCCCTCGCCAAAAATTCATTTTGTAATTTTCAGATACCTTGAATGCCCTAACCAGCTGTCGTCGAGCTGGTTTTCATTTTGACCAGGCTGCAGAAATTGCAACCAACTTGCTTTCCATTTGCTACCGACTCTTGCTCCTCCTGCTTGTGCGTTTGTGTGTGTCTCTCTCTGTGTATGTGTGTGTGTGCGCACGGTTCGGTTTAGAAAATTATCTTTCTGCTCGTCGTCGCCAAAAAGGAAATCATATTTTCTGCTTTTGTGCACTTTACTTTTCAGTTTCGTCGGTCGCCTGCCTGCGAGCTGCCACCCCTCTCGCACCATCTCTCTCTCTCTCCTTTTCTCTCGCCCTCTCTCTTTCGCGCTGCCTGGGTGCCTTTTGCTCGTAAACAGTTTGGTTGCAACTTTTGTGCGAAATTTATGCTTCTCGCACCGAATACCCTCTCATATCTGGGCACTTTTCACAAGTACTCGTAGCATGCGACTTGCTGCCACACCCACACGCCGGTCTGCCCGAGGAAATGGGTTGTGTGTGTGTGTGTGTATGTGTGTGCGGCATCCAGGTGGTGTTTATGGCATCCGCTTTCGGCAGTATTGATGAAGGAACTCGCATCTGTAATTCAATCAGTGTCTATGTCTGGCTGCCGCTGCCACTGCCATTTGGCTGGCTATTGAGACCGAGCTTCGTTCAACTGGAAATTCACGTGCAACCATTTTCCATTTTCATCGCATCAATGCAAATAAGGCGTAAAAATATCAAAATGCTCACTTCACCCAGCACATCATACGCGAATATATTATTTTCTTTGCACCTTTTTATTGTGCAAATACGAAATATAAGTATCGCAGTTGGCTGCGACTTCTGACTTTTGTTTTCCACCTTAAGCACTATCGTTAAACGAAACTTTTTCATATGTGGCCATAAAGATCTTATGAGATATAGTAAGCCCAATCAAGTCATCGCATTGATTCAATATCTACACATCAATTGATTAGCCCAAATAGAAAAGGCAAAGAAATTTAGAGGCAAGAACAAGATAGTTGAAGGCTCAAGCGTAATTGAAAGATTAGCTTGAAACTCATACGGTATTTATTTGATCAAATATTATTTATATTATTATTATAATTTTACAAATCGAGCATTTTGCCTAATTTTAGTTTAAGTACGAACAATACTCAATGACCATCGAAAAACCTAATTGAAATAAAAGCTGAAAGCTTAACAGACCTTGAAATAAGAAAACATTCAGTTTAAGAAACTCTTGCGCTTTTCATAGTATTATACGACGGCGCATGCTACACACATATAACACTCAGGCAGATATTTAAATGAAGCTAACGGAAAGTTGAGGAAGATGAGAGAGGCTGCAGCAGAAACAGTAGCCGAACTACTTGAAGTGTCGCTCCGTGCCGCCTTGTGGCAATGCTTCACGCGCCTCACGGATTGATTGATTAGATTTTTGTTAATTACTTAACGCTTGAGATTGAGATAGAGACGGGAATGGGAATGGGGAGTGGAAGTGGACAAAACTTTGGCTGAGCTGCGTTACCCGCATTCGGTGGCAGCCACATTAACATCAGCTGCAGCCGCACTCAGGGCTAGACGGCAGGCAGGAAGCGCTTGCCGCATAGTTGCCACAGCTCCGAATTAGTTACGGCCGGTGACGAGCTGATGGATTGATCACACTGACAATCACAATCACAGCCAGGCCAAGAGCAGCAGTTGCTGCAGTTGCAGTGAGTCCTCGATGCTTCAAGTTGTCGCGTTCGACTCCTGCGAGTCCTTGTTGCTGTTGTTGTTGGCTACGCCCCGAACTCGTGCTCGGAGTCGAAGCGTTTGCAATTTGCTAGTAGAAGGCGCTCCGCTATCCACGTAGAGCCACGTTCAAATTCACATTTACCCACGGACTCAAACAAGAATATGCAATTTTCAATTGCAGCTGAATTCGTTCCAGAAAACGGCCTGCCCCGACGTCTGCGCACCGCGTACACGAACACGCAGCTGCTGGAGCTGGAGAAGGAATTCCATTTCAATAAATATTTATGCCGCCCAAGAAGAATTGAAATAGCTGCCAGCCTGGATCTGACCGAGCGACAGGTGAGTGCCAACTCTTTGCTCCCCCTCCTGCCGCCGTCTGCCGCTTCTTGCTCAATTTATTTCAATGCTCCGCTTGAAGGTCTGGCAGTCACTCAGTCAGCCAGCCCTCCACCTGCTCTTTAAAAGGTGCAAAAATTCCATTACTCGTGATGAATTGCACGACGCCAAGGTTGACAGTGGCTGAGTTCCGCACATGCTCGTCTCGGCCGCAGTCTTTTCTTCCTTTTAATTGCTCTCTTTCACGCCTCGCTTCCAATCTTATGCAACATAATGCATCTCCTATGGCCATTTGTCTATTTCAGGTCAAAGTCTGGTTTCAAAACCGGCGCATGAAGCACAAGAGACAGACCCTTTCGAAGACCGACGATGAGGACAACAAGGACAGCCTCAAAGGTGACGATGATCAGTCCGACAGCAGTGAGTGCAAAGCTTATCTAAAATACAATTCAAATATATTATATAAGAACTGAAGCTGTGATAACAGAGTGACTGGGAGACTCCAAAGATTTACATTTTATTTGAAGGCAAAGACCAAATGATCATGTATTAAATCGACTAGAGAAAATGTGGATATGCAGAGATTTTAATATGATAAAACTATTATTATTTGAAACTAGAAAAGGGGTAAAGGGTATCTGATGAGCTAAATACAAAGCTGGATAAATAAATTATTGTCAGATTAATATGTAAAATAAATTATTCAAGAAGCTTAAAAACGCAGTTCGGTTTTCGATTTTTAGCTTTGAGGACGCCAACTTCTAAAGACTGTTCAAAACTAGTTATATCTAAAATATTATTGACAAAAGTTAGAAACAATCTCCGATAGCTCTGAAAAGTCTCGTGCGGATATCAAGGAACGCTGAGGAATTTGGGACACTTTTAAGAATAAAACTTTTTGCATTCCCAAGTTAACATAGGCATAACATAGGCACTCTGCCGCGAACCACTCTGTTAGCTTAAGCGGGTCACTTTTACTTTTTGAGGCAGATTACGCGAAGGAGAAGAGTAGAATATGCTGTAGCTTATCAATCACTGTCAGCTGGAGGAGGGCTCAGCTCTGGCGAGAGTTTCCCCGTCGCCTCACGCGACTTTGAGCTAACCCTTCTGCCGATATCGGGCCGTCTCTCTGTCTCTCTCTCTCTCTCTCGATTCTTATGCTTGGGTTTCGTTTCCGTTTTTTGTTTTCTCTCTAAAAACATATCATCAATTTGCGCACTTCAAACAAAACTGATTTACTTATTGGTTCACGCGAATCGCAGACTCCAATTCCAAGAAGTCGTGTCAAGGCTGCGAGCTGCCCTCCGATGATATTCCCGACTCCACGTCCAATTCGCGAGGGCACAACAACAACACGCCCAGCGCCACGAACAACAACCCGAGCGCTGGAAGTCGTAAGTAGTTCGCTGCCTGGAGTAGTCCCAAGCTGAATCTCTATCGTTGCTTCCACACAGTTACTCCCAACTCATCGCTGGAAACTGGCATCTCGTCCAATCTGCTGGGCAGCAGCACCGTCTCCGCCTCGAACGTCATCAGCGCCGACTCCAGCGTCGCGTCCAGCGTCAGCCTGGACGAGGACATCGAGGAAAGCCCCATCAAGGTCAAGAAAAAAGACGACGGTCACAGCCAGGTGAGACCACTCCAGTCTAACCTGAATATTACGTTCATCCATGTGTATTTATATTCCACGTGACAGGTTATCAAAAAGGAGGCCGTTTCCACCTCATCGAAGGCCTCGCCCTTTGGCTATGATGCGGGCCCAAGCTTGGCCAGTTTTCGCCGTGATCCAGACGCCGCCGCTGCCGCCGCCAACTCGCCGGCAACCAAGGCTGGCGCCAAGAAACGGTATCAGAGCGCCAGTGCGAACGCCATTTCAATTGCCGTTGCCTCCCCGCTGGGCGAGAGCAGCGGTGCATCAGTTCCGGCTGCTTACTTCCCAGGCGCTGGCTACTATTCCAGTCCCAATCCGAATCCGAATCCGAATCCAGCTGCGAAAAATTTGCAGGCGCCGCAGCAGATGCCGCAGGACTATTATGGCAAATACGATATTGAGTTCGCCGCCTCGCCGCACCACAACCCGCACAAGCAGCAACAGCACCAGCAGCAACCGCTTCACGGCGAATATCTAAGTCCCAAACCAAACAGCACTGCGGCCAACGTCAATTTCCACCAGAATAGTCAACAACAGCAACACCAACACCAACACGAACAGTTCTACTACAACTACAACGACACCAATGGGGGCAGCACGTACATGAACCACCAGCAACACCAACAGCAGCATCATCCCATTGGTGACTTCGAGGCGCCACCTATCAACGGACCAAGCAACTTCTACGATCCTAAGTCACAACCGGGCAGCGCTTACTACGACAACATGAATTTCCAACACCAACACCAGTCAGTGGTCTTTCAACAACAGCAGCAGCAGCAACAACAGCATCCACAGCAGGCGCCCCTAAACCAGCAACAGTAAGTACCTACAAAATGTGGATCATAAAGCGCCCTCTAGGTGACAAGTAACCAGTTAGTAAAGTACACAACCACTTAACGAGCCTTGTATACCAGTTATATTGCTCCACACTTATCGAATCAGCTTTTTTAGCGCTCTCTAGGTGACAAGTATCTAATAGCGAAGCACAAAACCATTTAACGAAGTTTGCTCACCAATTATATTACTCCACACTTAACGACTGATCTAAGAGTGCGCCCTCTGACGAATATAAGACACACTAAACTCCACGCTTAACGACTGATCTAAAAGTGCGCCCTCTGACGAAGATAAGACACACTAGACTCCACACTTAACGAAGCAATCTGAAATTCAAATTATAACTTCGGCGCCTCGAGCCACATTTCTGTTTTTATTTATTCTAAATATATGTGTTTGTTCTCAGGCACATGAACCACATTGGCGGAGGTGAGACGTATAGCGCGCTTGGCCTGCAAATGGAGAACTGCGATGGCTACAATAGCTTTGCCGGTGGCTACTATGATCCAGCTGCGGGTCAGCAACAACCACCCATTCCGCCCACACACAGCCACCCGGTGCCGCATCCACACGCGAATCCCCACCATCCGCACCACCAGATGCAGGCACAGCCTCACCCACACATACACGCGCACCACAATGCAGCGACCGCAGCGGTGGCTGTCCAGGCTGTGGGTGCACCGCCTCTGCCTGCCAACCATCTGCACAACTCCAACGCCAATTTCGGAGGCCAGCTGCAGGCGTTTGCCAACACTGGCGGCGCGGCGGTTGGTGGGGCGGCCGTCATCAGCGGGCTGGAGAACTCGAACAGCTCGTCGGACTTCAATTTCCTGAGCAACCTGGCCAACGACTTCGCCCCGGAGTACTATCAACTAAGTTAGTTCCGCTAACCCGAATTGTAAATACAGCTGCAATCGATGTAGTCGAGTTTCCACTCTGTAATCTCCAAAGCTCCCACTTTGTCGTGGCCCACACACATATCTGCAAATCTGTTCGTATGTCTGTCCCCATCCTAGATCTATATGCATGTATGTATATGCGTCTGTAAGTAGCTAGAGTGATAAATCTATATATATGTATATGAATATAAATATATTACGTATATCTATTCACGGTTCAGTAATCTAGTTAGCTGCAGCTCTCATTTAAATAAAAATGTGGCTTAAAGCCAGCGATAAAGAAAATTCTCTCCGTTCAACCACAAAAAAAAAAAAGGAAAATGAAAGAAAACTTAAATGAAAATTGTAAATAGCTAGTAAAAATTAAACGTAACTTTCCACCAGTCCTAATCAAAAGTAATTCAGATTAAGTGTAAGCATATGCTATATATAAATCCTAACTAAAAAAGGGATTCCAGAATCTTTAACAAATTATGTTTTGTAAATAAATATTGGAAGTTAGCTCAAGTCGTGTGAAATCGTTCCATTGAATTTCAATGGGAGTTTGAGACTCAATTAAAATGTCGAATTCAATTTCCAATTGTATTCGAATGAATATTAATTTTAATTCAATGTGTGTAATGTTTGTATGTTGTTCCCCGATTCCCCAATACGATTTAACTTTAAACACATTTTAGACTCTAAACAACAATGAATGAATGAAATAAATGAATAAACATTAACTAAAAGTCGTTGTAAACTAAAAAAAATTCAGATCTTATCTCCAACTCTGACGTCTGCCGGTTAATGCCCAAGTGATACATATAACATCGATATAGCGATGTCTGCGAGGCAGCTAGCTGCGGGGGAAAGTTAAGAATAATGCACACGAAAGGCACCTTGACTCGTTCACTTTGATATATGTATTAAATAGATCCATATGGATTTTGAAATATAAAGTAAATAAGATATGATATGCCAGTTAAGTGTAAGTGAGCATTGCTGGTGTCGATTTTATTTTCTTTCATTTTGATTTCGAGTTCCAGGTAAACGTTTCTTAAAGTGCAAACGAAAACTCGCAATGCCAATAGCAACATGTTGCACTGGCTTGGCAACATGCTGCGCGCCAGATGCTCGGTGTGCCACGCAACAAGCAGCAGCTGCTGTAGTGTCTAGAACGTTGCATCAGCCAAGCCGGCAAGGCGAACTCCCTTGCCTCTTCTCTGTCGACACGACTTCAAACCTCTTACGCATCATAGGTAAATGGACAGAGAAATGCAAAGATTAAGTTAAGTCGAACATGTTTATCAAATGAGGGCTGTGGCTTACTTGTTGGCTGATAAGCTATGGCTTATATGAGTACACGTAATTACACATACTAGCCTGATGTGTATGTGTGTGTATATCACTATCACTTATCATTTTTGGGCAAATATGTATATATGCCTTATCATTTGATTATGTCTTAAGAAGTGATCGCCAAACCACTAATAGGTGTTTATGTTTTAAAATTTAAAATTTACGTTATCTCAATTCGTTATTTGGCTCTTAACACATTTTATCGGTCGACCGCCACATACTTAACAGCGCTACTATACGACTAGCAATATTCGATATTTTGTCTAATTCATTTTTAGTGTCATTTGCATGGTGGACGAATGGTCACACTTAGTCCCATCTGTCGGCGTATGAGCTGATTTGCTTCCACTGTAGGTTTTTAAAACAATGACTAAAAGAATTGTCGCTAATAAATAGATATTTTAATAATTAAGAGCTACGAATTTGCGCGAAAAGCAGTGTATAGTTGTCACACAGAAACGATGCCGGGCAGGCACACAAACAAGGGGAGATTTTACAACCAAATACAAGGACAAAAGGACCAAAGAGAAGCGAAGGCGAGAGACGCCTACAGTAGTGCGTCTTTGCGACCATGGAAGTGGGAGAATTTTCTTTTTTCGGTACAATCTTAACATTTATTTACATTTGAGAAGTATTGCAAAAACTCAAGTGAGCCTAACAAAAACAATAATAATCAACTCTACTATCAATCTATATGAGATCTCTCCAAATTCAAATCTTAAACTGCCCTATGACAGCGTACAAAGTGTCCTCAAAGTCGATGGCCTTGGCCGGTTCATGGAGCGAGACTTTGCTACAGAGCTACACGTCAGCGGCACCCAGCTAAAGAATAGTACTCCTAAGCATGGCAACATGGTTTGTTTAAAACAAATAGCGGGCAATTCATTGCGCGTGAGTGTTTTTTTATAAGTCATGTATACATCTATATTAAATTGTATATATTCGGTTTTACAGCGCAGGAGCACAAATTGTGTACTGAGAAACTTACCAACATCCCCTATTGATGTGATCGAGGATGAGGTAGATCAACAGTTGTTCATATCTAATGCTTACCATCCAGCGTGAACGTGGTAGTAGCTGTAAGTTGATTAGGAAGCAAGAAGATCGATGATAATAATAAGGACGAATTTGCTAATTGTTAGACTTGTAGCTGGATCTAGAATCCAACAATATAGATAATTATTTTTAGAATGAAAATGTAATTAATGTATTTAGTTATGGATTCAGTCGTACACTTCCAATAATGCTATTTTAAAAGAGTTTCAAAGACCAATCTAGTTGGAATAACAAGTCAGAAAACTCTAAGAATATATATACTTGGTGGGGTCTACCATGCCTCCTTCTGCCTGTTACATACATTTTACATTTTAACAAAACCATGGGCCCAGGGTATAAAAGAGTACGATAATATTTTGTCGTAATAACATTTATTAAATATTTTGAAGTGTACACATATAGAGTTTAAATATTTTGGGATTATGTGCATATTTTTCTCATTTTTTCAATTATTTATGGGTTTGTTAAGAGAATTTCATATATGTATATATTAGTATTTTTACTTTTTTTTAAGTGGGCTGCTATTCAGCAAGCTAATTTTCCTGTTACGGATTCTAATTGCGCACTGTTTCTAATATGCACTTACGAATACTCTTGTAAATATTAGTAGACACTTAAATACATAATTTAAGTCAGTGGACATTTAAATTTTTTGGTAATATATTCATATATAATTTCTAATTGAAGTAATTGCTCGAGAAAGAAGAACATCTTAAAATATTCACTTTAAGTGAGTTTAACTAATTGAGCGTAAATAATCTTAATTAGCAATATAATTCAGAATAATTCTGTTCATGATCCTAAATTCATTTATTTCTATATGACATTCTTCATTCTAAGCCAATCGTTTTCATTCTGTATTATCCTCCTTCGCTCTAGTTATCCATCAATTAAATAATATGCTGTGTTGATTTTAGAAATCTCTAAATAAGCTTTCGATAATAATAATTAATGTAAGCTAACCAATTGTCCTAAATTGCTGTGATTTAATTAAATATAAGCTTCCCAGATAGTTATGTATACATCTATTAAATGCCTTTGTTTTACTGTCTTATTCAGTTTTCTTATATATTATTATTTTGATTCCATAGTTTGACTAGGACATTTAGAATTTCCAACATTTGGAAAGGTTGTTTTTTACAGCCGTGAATAAATGCATGTAAATTCGATCGAACTGTTGCAAATAATGTAGTCATTGTTGGAATTGTCGCTAGTTATTCAGCTTCAAGAAATATAATTATGTCTTGATTATAGCGTACAGACTAAGTTAAATTTTGATTTTCTAGTATTTTGTAATTTCTCTGTACAGAAATCTCTAATTTCTGTAATTTCTCTGTACAGGTAGCGTCGAAGCGCCTAAGCCCTGTTTAGTATTTCAAGTTTCACTTTAATTATTTTTCTTATTATTATAAAAGATTTTTTAAGCGAAAATCTATTTTGTTTTGCTCCACTTATAAAATGCATTACGCTTTACGTAGAGAATATTTTGTGCATATTTGCTTTTGCTTTTGAAAATGACATTAATGACATTTGAAAATGACATTATATCAAACATTCAGAATTTGTAAAATATTCTTTTTCTTATGTTAAATTTGTGTATATTCCAAAAAGACTTCAAAATGTTAATTTTTTAATATGTAGACATAGACTTTAAACCTTTGTTGTCAAAATATTAATGCAAGTTTCAAAAACTTTTTCCAAGTGTTTTAGTTCTATTTTTATTATTTTTCTAAATATCGTGATTTTAGGAAAATAATCCAGAGAGACCGATATATATCCTTGTTAAAAAAAATGTTTCAGAATACTGATTTTTTTGACATCAATATGCATGGTACATAGATTTGTATTTTGATGATCTTTAGCAAAGTAATTATACTTTGGATTTCTGATTGTTATTCAGAGATTATCTAAGGAAAAATATTGTTAGACACTTAAACACATCAATATAGTCATTAAACATTTAGATATTTGTATAGTATATTTCTATATTAATAGTTAGTAATTACTCGAAAAGGGTGAAACCCTTTAAGATATTCACTTTAATTGAACTTAACTAATTACATTTTGATTTTAATTGACATAAATTAAAATAAACCATTTTAATTCGAACCTAATTAAGAATAATAATTCATATTCGGTGTTCCAATTCAATAAATTGCACTTTGCATTTACCAGGTTAAAAATGTTGATAAACTGAATTGAACTTTATTGTATCCTACAATTTAAATAATATTATTTTTTAAATAATTGATAATAAAATATCTAAGCAACCAACAACAATTATAACAGGTTATAGAATTTAGAATTGAAGTTAAATATAGCAATATTTTCTTCTTATTTTTATTCAAACCGTTAAGTAAAGTATTTTTGTTCAGGATTGCATAGAAGATACATATACATTTATTGGAAACCTTTGTTTTAAATGTTAGGATATATTGTTTGCTAAACACGAAACATTAAATTTGTCAATAAGATATTTTATAGCTTGATTAAGACATTTAAAATACGCTTACAAAAATTGTAATTTGCTGACCTTAATATATTCGTATAGATTCGCTCCATCTGCAGGAAACAAAGCGTGTATAAATAATATATAGTATAATCAGCATTAAATTGAAACTGTCGATTGATAATTAAGCTTAGTTGCTTCGATGAAATAGCGTGTTTTTAATGGAAACATCTATTATTTTGCTCTATTTTTTTTAAATAGATTACGATTTATGTGGACTATTTGTTGTTGCTTTGAAAATTACGTTAAGTTTTCGTTACCTTGCAATCTGGAAACTCATTTAGTTCGAAAAAACAAATTTATTATTCTTGTGCTTGTTCAGAATTTGTAAATTATTGATTCTTTTATCCCAAAAAAAAATCTCTTTTATGTTTCATATAAGTCCCCAAAAAACTAAACTTTTTTTAGACTTTAAGGAACTTCTCAAATCATGTATTTAGGTTTCATGCTTTCTGAATATTTCCGTAAACTGATTAATTATATTAAGAAGTCTGGTAAAACTGACATTTATAATTCTTAATAATTTCTGTTACAATGTGTTCTACTAAGAAATTGTGGCTTAAAAAGCTTGATCGAAATCCTCACCAAGGGGCTGCCATGTGTATCGCCTGTGCTTGCAATCCTGGCCAGTACATCGATACCATCCACAATGAAGCCAAATATAGCCGTATAGGTGCGCACATCATTTATGGCTTGGCAATGGGAAAATTCTGAATGACGTCTTCTTGAGTGGCGGATGCTGCAGCTGCAGCCGCAGCAGATGTACTAGCCATGTTGGAGTCAAATCTGCCGATTGACCTTAATTGGATCGATCGCTCCTGTATGGCTTGAATAATCGATTGCTTCTGCTGTTGTGTTTGCTTGGTCGCTTGCTGCTGTTGGATTGGAGGTGGATGCAACTCTGCGACCACCTGAATGCGTTGACTGTGCTCTGACTCGTACCTGTTGGAAGTATCAGACTGCTTCATCGTCAATAGCCGAGTGGAAATCATCAGCTGATTCAGTTGAATTCGATTGCTGTTATTGTTGTCGAACAGTCGAGTTACGGGATCCATATAATTGATGCTTTGTCGGAATGGGCTGCTTCTGGTGGTGATGGATTCTCCAAACGTGCAGAGGTGATTGCAATTGAATTGGGACTGCGAGATGGTGGGACTTGCCACAGTCTGGTTCTTCTTCTGCTTCCTTTCCTGCTGTTCGTCATCCTTCTGCTTCTTGTCATTCAACTCATTATCCTCCTGCTTCTTATCACTTTGCGGTTTCTCCTTTTGCTCTATATCCGACAGCTCATAATCATTCTGGTCCTTACCGTCCTGGTGTTTTGCCTTCCGATCTTTTTCATTTTGCTCTTTATCCTTCTGCTTCTTCTCCTGCTTTCCATCCTGCTGCTCATAAATCAACTCCTTGCATTTGAATATCTGACACTGCTTATTCCACCAGTATGAATAGATGCAGTAGTTGGTTAGAAGCAGTCTCGGTGGCAGGTCACATTCAGCCGTCGATAGCACTATTGGCAGCTGGCGCACCGACAAGAGTCTGCGATGGAGTTGTTCGAAGTCAACAGGCTGGAGACTCGACTCTTGGATGATCGAACGCAGACGACACTCGTTGTAGTTGCTCAACGTTAATTGTTGGAAGATGGCATTCTTGTCGGTCAGGTTTTTGAGCACGCTCAGCAAATGAGCCGGAGATAGCTTGCCCCCGACGAGTCCGTCCTGCTGCAATTGGAGCTTAGTGCGCAGCAACCAATCGCGCATGAGAGAGACCCGAAGAGTGGGGCCATGATTCAACATTTCGTGTTTGATTAGCTGCTGAGTTGAATCACAAGCATCGCTTACTCGGCACAACAGCGTCATATCAGCCGATGCGATGATCGCGGCACCCTTTATTTGTTCATCAATCAGATCTAGCTCTTTTTCGACCATCTGGCGCATAAGCTCGCGCGAATTCAAATGTCGGGATATATCGTGATCATAGTGGTCGACAAGAGGGCAATCGTTGCACAACAGCCGCCGACAGCTGCGACACAAAATCGAGTAGGGGCTATCGTGGAACAGGCATTGGTCGTTATAGCTGCGTACAGAACGTGTCATGCTGGCCTCATTCATCCAGGTGTGCCTGGGCAATTGGCAGAAACTGTCAACCTTCAGCTGCATTCGCTGGTCCTCCTGCTGTTGCAACATAACCCTGCCGAGCTTGAGTGCCGGCAACTGCTGTAGCAAAAACAGCAATCCCTCATGCGCAGGCAAAACTCCGCACTTCGACAAAGGCGACTGTTTGCCACATTTCGAACAAACGATGGCTGCGTTTCCGACCTGCTGCTTCACACAGCCGGAACAAAAGATATGTCCGCAGCTTAGTTCATTCGGCTGCCGGGCTGGATTGTTTACATAGTAAGTTGATCTGCATAAGTTGCAGCTAAGTAGCTTCAACAGTTGTTTTGGTATATCCATGAAGTCGCTAAAAAGAGAGAGAAAGAGGGAGAAAAAGAGCAATGAAATGCATTAAAATATATTTTGTGAAATTTGAGCCCTACAAACTACCACCGAATAAAAAGTGATAAAGGAAGTTAATTGATCATTATACCTGAACCCATTGAAAATGGGAATTCAGGGTTAATGGTTTTGTTAGAATGTGAAATGTATGTAACAGGCAGAAGGAGACGTGCCAGGCAAACTGAATTGATATAGCATTGTCCGTCTGTCCATCTGTCCGTCCGTAAGAAATTTGAAATGAATACTCGTGTATACCATACGCTGAACGAGCTTATCTTTGTTTTATGATAACTCATCCCATATTATCAATAACAACCGATAATTTGACTTAGTTTTTTTCAAGCGTAACTTAATAACTTTAGATAGAGACTTTAGATTTGCGGTGTATGCTACCGTAATGAATAATTTGAATTTGAAACTTTTGAATTTTGGATACCGGACTCTCTTTCTTCAAAATTTGCGAAAAAAAAACCTATATCAAATACTAGAGACTTGTGCTCTGGCAAATACAAACATATGGACCTCCGTATTATGTAAGCTGCGCAGTAAGCAGAGCGCGTGCCTATGCGAGCGTGTGTATGTGAATGATAAAATGATTTTAATATCAGCTGCCGCAGAGTCCACGGTATCTCTTAGTAGAGCCGTCTCGACTAGAGCACTTTTCCTCACACCATTTCATTCAATGCTACCATCTTACGGATTTATCTAAGATAAGACCAACCAGTTATTGTCATGTAAAGAAACGCTAGTTAAAGCTGATAAATTAGCAGAATATGTTTAAAAAAGCAAATTTTTTCAAATTAATACGCTGTGAAGTAAAGTTCGACGAAAATCCGTTTTTTTGCTGCCTTTTTACTTTGAATGAAATGCATAAAGGCAAAAGATTTGATTAAAAACGGCATTTCAATAAATGGAATGGGACACATGTGGCACCAATAAATGGAAAAGCTAAGAGGAATTGAAAATAGTCAAAAACAAAAAAATTGGAGCTGGGTTGATATATTGCAAAAATTATATGTCATCTTTGTTCTTTTGATGCACACACTCAGCCTCACAAACAAACACAAACGCACGCAGCAAACAAATGTTACAATTTGATTTCATTTATTAAATTCTAGCTATGCTCAATACGAATTAAGCTTTTTAAATGATTTTTTTTACAACTTTTTGAGTTTTTGTTTTGTTTATTTTGTCTATGCAAATAATGGTTATTTTAATATAGCGCCTTGTTTGCCTTCTTTTTTTAACCTTGTTTCATATTTTTGTTCACATTTCAATTGTAAACAAGTAAGAAACCTCTAGTTGGGCGTGTCCGACTAGGGGATACCCTATACTTATATTTATATACTTACATTATATACTTATATTTAGCGTAATATTATGCAAATTTTCAGGTGTGCTCTTCAACAACCAAATAGCAAAAAACTCAAAAAACTGGCACTTGCAGAGTTGAACCAACGCCAATTACTTAACGCGCATCACTTCTACCAACAACGCCACCTAATTTTTATAAAATAAAAAAAAAAAACAAATAAATTTCATGTGCCGCCTGGACTTGATTTCAGACGCCACTCCACTGCTTAAGAAAGCAGTTGCAAATGTAAAGTAAAGCAGCAGCTAATAAGTCAAAAAGATTCAAACGTAATTTGCGATTCTTTGAATCGACTAGAATGCGAGCGTTTCAATGTGTGTGTGCACATGCATAGCAAAAGTGCTCAGCGCTGCTGCCACATGTTTTTGCTAATTAGCCGAACGGACGGACAAACAGACAGACAGGGCTAAATCAACTTATCTTGTCGTCCTGATCAAGAGTATAAATACTTTATGGGGTCTGCCACGCTTCCTTCTGCTTGTTACAAACATTCCAACAAAACCATTATACCCTAATTTCCCATTTTCAATGGGCTCAGGTTATAAAAAATGGTGGCATTCTAACAAATAATATACATGATATAAATCGAAAAATGTTTTAAAAACTATTTTAATATTAAAATTCGAGAAAATGAATAAAGTTTTAATTGAGTTCAGTTCATATTTATTCATTTACTAAAAAAAGCATATAAACTGAAAGTTTATTGAAAAGTATATGAAAGAGCATTAAATGTGTCCCACAAACTATATGCAAATTATATCTGGCCAAGCTGAAGCCTCTTGCTTTTCGTTGCCTACTTTTGGGTAATCGATAAAAGATAAGGTTTCACTTAACGCTAAGTGTTGACAACAAAAATGAAGAGCAAGAGCACATCAAACATACATAATTAGTGCAAAGCTAAGAATATCAAATGTCTGTACAAATGCTGCTTGGTAGGATAATCAACATGAGTTTATTACCACTGCTAAAGGCAAGTCACAGCACATACACACACATGTAATAAATATTCGAATTAATTATATAGATGTATATGTATGTTTATACATACATGTATGTATGAATGTATATCTGTTAATATGTGTGTATGTGTTTTGTTTGTCTTAACAATATCATCTGACGCCAGGTGAGAGGCATGTGTATATATGTATGTATATATATAATAGTTTAGTTAAATTATGCCTGCTTTGGCTTGCAGTAAGCATTTTGATTCTCCTATTACTCGACATTTTCGCATATATTTGATATTCTCAGCTTTGCCTTAGTAATGTTGCTAAATCATTTCTGCTTTTTGCTCGTACACGAACAAGCCGTACTAGCTATGAGTGTTGAGTTAACAAGCATAAGTTATTGAAAAATAATTCCTTAATGCGACTATAGATTGCTCATAGGCAAGCTTAATCTTCAATTCGTTTTGTATATATATACTTTATCAGTCTCTAAAGTTTTCCTTTACTCTGCAATGCATGCGAAAAAAAACTTTTTTATCTTTGTATTCATAGCACCTGTTGCGAATATTTAAAGCCATAAAATAATAAAGCCTCTGCAAGCTGGGTCGATGTGCGAGTGAGTGTGTTTCAATTTGAATTTGGTTTCATTGCCATGGGCAATTTGATGTGCATTTTTTGCCGTGTGCGTATACGTATATGTATATATGCATAGCTGCATATGTCAGACAGTTCGGCGCCCTATATTTTTTTATTTGTCGCTTATACATTTATACGAATGTTGAAATTTGATTAAAACCTGATATACTTATTTATTCCTTTTCATTTAACGCGCACTTTGCGCGGCTAAAGGCATGTAAATCGCATTATCTATCAAAATTAACATTCCACTTGACGTTTTGGCTACCGCTGTGACTCCCCAGGATATACAAGTGTGTGTTTGTGTAGTCCTGTGGTCGCTTTCCCGTTGTTTGCCATACATCAAAGATAACCACCGACAGCAAAAGCGCACTAATTATTGGCTCACTAGAGGCTCACTCATACAGGCAATGCCTAAAAAAAAGGCAATGACATTAGGTATTGCATAGCTTCTACCTATTATGGACTAGACTGCTCAGATGCCTTGTGTTTAAGATTTAATTGGCCTTGGATTTAAAGTTAGGTCCAACAAGTAAGAGTGCTCTAGTCGAGACGGCTCTACTAAGAGATACCCTGGACTCTGCGGCAGCTGATATTCAAATCAGTTTACGTTTCTTTTATATATACATTGCATATAACGCATGCACACATACATACGGACGGACGGACGGACAGACGGACAGGGCAATATCAACTCAGTTTGCCTTCCTATTCAAGAATATATATGCTTTATGAGGTGGGACTAGCCTCTTTCTGCCTGTTACATACATTTTCCCAAAACCATTATACAAAATATAATATTAGAACACATTAATAGAAAATTAAAAATATTTGAATATTAAAATGGCTGGAATTATTACTACATAAAGCTTTAATAGTATAAATATCATTATTTTTTAAAAATACCTTTTTGTTGTCCTTTTATTTTTGGCCACAACGACTTGCGTGATCGTGTAGGTGTAAGATCAGAGTATCTTAAAGTCCGTCACGCCCAACTAGAGTTTATTTATTTGCTTTTCTTAGATCTTTCTTTTCTTTTCTTTTCTTTTCTTTTCTTTTCTTTTCCACTACCTGCTCTTCGTACACGCGTAGATACTGTTTTAACTTTAAAAAATGCTGACTTCAACTTTTTTTGCTTATTTATTTTATTTATTTTTATTTTTTTTCAATTTATACTATTGTATACTTTTTAAAATCCTGTTGTTTTAATTTTTTAAAACCTTTATTTAACACAAATTTTTTATACGGTTTTTTTTTCTTTCTTTTTTCGATTTGCTTCAATTTGGTTAGCTTTGAGAATGCTTATATTTATTCTTTTTTGTGGTCTTCTGAGTGATTTACTGTTCACTTTTATGGCATTGATATGCTCACTACACTTGGCCGTTATAGTATTGTTTAGCTGTATTTGAATTTACTGTTTGTCTGCCTAATTCGATTCGTCTTGCATGCACTTGCACTTGCACTTGCACATTAATGCTTTCAATATTTTATTCTCGCTTTTTGGATTTAGTTTATTTATTTCATCGTTTGTTTTTTGCACTTTGCTTTCTTCTTTTTCGACTCCTTCCTGCTCCTCTGGCTCGATTTGTTCTTGCTCCTCGTCTATTCGCTCTAGTCGCTGCTGGTACGAGCAGCAGTGCTCGCAGCATCCCTCCCGGAATACTGCATTGCTAATTTGCTGCCTATGGTTGGGCCTTGCACTGATCACTGCAGAGGAGTGCCTCGTAGCTGCTGACGATACAGTTGAGGACGCAACTGCTGACCAGAACATTGGTAATATTGTTGTTGTTGTTGTTGTTGTTCTTGGCTGTACAGATTAACACACTAAGAACAATTACAAGTCAATTGTTGATTCTGCTGCTGTATTAGTTGCAATTGCTGTTGCTGCGTTGCTATTGCGTGCACTTAAACATTTTGACGGAAAAGCGTGCGATACGTTCGGAGTTTCATTTATGACTGCAATGCATGCAGAGCGCAACACTTGATTTTATGGGCAGCTGAAGAGAGCTTTTGCTCTGCACTCGCTCTCCTGAATTTCGATGAGGTATTTATGAATGTTGTTGCTGGGCTGCATTTCTTTGCCTACACGCACCTTCACTCTCACTGTCTTCCCCCTCACTTCTGCTGCGTCTTAGACATTGTATGCTTTGTGGCCTATTTATCGTGTTTGATTTGTCAATGCCGCAAATGCATCCTGTGTCCTACTGTGAGTGGACGCAGTGTGTTTATGGCAGCAATTTTTCACTATATCTGCTGCATTTCAACTTCTTTGTTTTTTTTTTCCCCCAGAAGTTCCAACTACTTTAGATGAGAGGAAACTTCAGTGCTTGGCTGTCGGAATATGATTATAAGCTTATTTAAGTTGAGTTTCGTGTTATTATTAATAATAATTTAAGCAAAATGCATTGATTGCTGAATTTGGAATTTTGTGTTGCATCTTTTAGGCGCACGTTCCATTCATTATGGCAATCAAATTAGTATTGCTTACATTGAACGCACAGGCACACGGGTACATACACACAAATATTTATGTCGTAACTGGTCAATTAACTCTCTCTATATCTCTCTTTCCGGTTCCCCTTTGGAATGCGAAAAGCATTATCAATTGAATTATTTCTTCGAAGGAATCTATATTGGCCATTTGTCATGTTCTTGATCGACCTGTGCGTGTGTTAATTGACTGCATTAAATGCTGTTCAAGTATGTAAATGATAACAATGAAATAATTAAACGTCAGGTATGACTTTAATTAAGTATTTGTTAATTTGTGATGAAATATACATAAAATCTATACGGAATGAAGTTGAGCAAAAGATGTTTATCCAATAAGAAATAAACGAATTATGTTTAATCTATATTTATTTTTTAAAATATTAAAGCTTTATGTGAAGGTTAACGAGGATAGCTACATTTGCTGTCAACTTGACAACTTTTCAAGCCACTCCCGCACGCTTCGGGCTGCGTATGTACAGTGCCTTGTTATTCTACCAGTTGTTGACCTAACCGCCGTTCAAAGTGATACGCCCATTTAGCACTTCTTCGTGTTCCAAGCACTCAACCATATTCACTATCACGATTATTGTCGTCGCCATCGTCAACGTCATCGATAATAAGCCCATTTGCATAAGCACTGGCATTTGTTGGTGCTGCAACGTTCAATGGGTTGTAATTAAATGTGCTCTGTTGCACTTGCGGCGCGTAGGTTGCCCATCAGTTTGCTCGTGGTGCAGTGCAACTTATTGGCAGTTCCCGAATCTGCTACCAGCTCAACCCAACAACGCCCATCGTTTGCCGATTGAAGCGCCCTTTACTGTCGAAGCAGTGCACTGAAGGACCAGTGTCAACGGGCAGCATGTTGCGGCCCATCATACAACGTTTACAGCCACACCGGAATTTCCTCTTTTTTTACTTTTTATATTACTCCTGCATGTCATCTGTTTCCAAAGTCTCTTTTTGACCCTCCCCCCGCAAGTAATCGAATAAGTCATGAGAAAATCTCGTTAGCGTAAATCACAGGAATTGTATTATTTTAATATTCATCAACCAGTCAAATGATGACTGTAGTGAACTGAACATTCTGATAGGCAAACGCATAAGGTCAGCTCAAACCTCAACCCTCAAACCTCAAACTCTGATTACTTTGTAAGGGCGTTAACTTGTTGCACATGTTTGCAGTGCATGAAGCGTCATAAGCAGACCTAGCCAAGTTAATGAGTTCTTGGTCAGAAGCCACAGGTAAGTTGACATTGCCATCTCCGGGAGTTTCACACGAAGGGAAAAATTTGTTTTGCTTTGAAAATAATGTGTGAAAACTTTACTTTTATCCCCATATTACTTATATCTTATATTTGTATTGCTTACATTTCGATATTGCGGTAATTACTGAATTTTCTCTTATTTAAGTTGCATTAATAAAATTCGGTATAAAGGAAACATCCTTGTCTAGCAATGGCGTACCGGTGTCAATAGAAGTTATTAAATTTTTAAATTTTGTTGTTGTGAAAGTCACAGAAGTTATGGAGTATATTTAAAAACGCGGATTTGACGGGCATCAGCATATCTCCTAGTCGGGCACAGCCGACTAGATCTGTCTTACTTGTTATATATATCGATAAATATTACTTTTTTCAATGTCTCTGCCACCCGAGTGCACGCCAGTGAGAATTCCTAAATGTAAAAGAGCGCGCTTTTAATACTATTAGTATTATTGATGTAAGTGCGTTTGATCTGATGACAGTAATAAGTGCCCGTCTGTCTACCACGCCTAGCCTAACACTTGTTCCCAAGCAAAAAAGTCGCAAAACTTTTGCACACATCACTTCCTCTAAGTGATATAGGTCACTGATGCAGGCTGTAGCAAACAGCAAAACCAATCGCCTCGATAGCTCATTAAAAATGTCAAAGGCACAACGTTTTTATATAGTGAAAGCTGTTCCACGTCAATACGTGGAATACTTGTATCGATACAAATAACGGAGAGTCTGAGTCTCGTGCATTCATGGTTTATTAAATATGTTTAAATAGTTATGTTTCCTCACTCAATTAAATTCAATATTGTCAGTTCTATGAAAGTGCCAACTAGCTGGGTATTTTCACATAACTGACAACATTAAATTAAATTAAGTGAGTATGGCTTATGTGACGAAACTCTACTCGAAACTGGCCTACTTGCGAATGCCCTGCATAGCTATATCTAATAGACTTTTAAATATTAAACAAATTCAAAAACCTTTTAACCAATGAGAAATCTTTCTATTGGAGCATGCACCCTTTTATTTGAATACAACGTGAATCTAAAACAAAAGATGTGACAGAGAAATGATAAACTAGATCTGCCGCTGCTTAAGAAGACTAAAGAATATATATAATGAAATATTTTCCATGAAATTTGAATCTATAGGTATGAAAATGACCAATAATATAATTTACATTTATTTCTAACAATTTTTTAAAGTGCAAATCAATATGTTTTTCTACCCTGATTGAACTCTTTGACCTAGCCACCACTCAATAAGCTACCCCCATCACTGTTATTGCCATCGTCAACGTAAACATCATCGATGATAAAGACATTTGCATGAATATTGGCATCTGTTGATGTTGGGGAGTTGTGGGTCGCAATTCAATTCGCTCTGTTACACTTGCGACGCGTTGTGGTGGCCATCGTATGTGCCCAGTGTAGTCCTTGCGCAGAGCAAGTTAATGCCAGCTCCGTTTGCGACCCAGCCCAGTCACGCCCATCGTTTGCCGAGTGAAGCGGACTTTATTGCCCAAGCAGTGCACAAGTACATGTGGCAACGGACAGCATTTTGCGGACCATCACACAGCATTTACAGCCACAGAAGAATTTTTCCTTTTTCCTTTTTCACCTCACTTCTGAAAGTCATGTTGTCATCCATTTCGGAACTTAATAAAGTTTTGTGGAGCTTACCCCGAGCAAAATGTACTCCAATAAATACATCACACAAGCAAATCGTTCAGCTTACGCCACATAGTTTCAGTGAGGTCTTTTATTGGTTTAACGTTAATTATCCAGTTGATATTAACTGAAAATGTTGAATCAGAAACCACAGGTTTGAAGTCACAGGTTGTCAACTCACCTTTAATAACCATCTCCGTGCACCTGTCTGCGAGTTAGGGATTCGCTTTTGCATTGAATGTCCTCTGGCATGACTCTAACTTCAATATATACTATGTGGAAATCAGACATTTTACTTAAATACATTTGGGGATTGAAGTAATTTCTTTTGTATATTTTCAGGTAATTTTTTAACTACTCATTAAAGTATAATTTATATATTAAAATAATTACATTTTATTATATGTAGACAAAAAGTTCAATTCACTTTCCTTTCATCTATGTGTTTTGAAAAATTGTTGATTGCATCGTAGGATTTTAATAGGTAGGATTTTTGTGATTGGCTTAAGTGTTATATATGTAGGTATATTATTATACCATAAATCCATTTGGTTCTCACTCACTTCACTCATATTGATACACATTCGCTTCGTTGTGTACCTCACACTCACTTGCTACCATGAAGATCTCCAAAGCCCAACCCCCTTCCAACCTAATTTGGAAACAATTGTATTACTATTCCAATATCCACAGATTGATCAGAAAGCTGCAAATCTAAAGTAAACTAACAGTTGACACTCCAAACACAAATCAATCGCAATTTGTGATTATTCGAATAGATTCGAAGCAAGTGTTTGAACGTGTGTTTGCATATGTACGCGAAGCATATGCGTTCGTAGCTCTGCTGGGTCCCTGCCACGCGCTTTTGCAAATTGTCCAAATGTTTCCTTTAATAACTTTTTTATTTCTACACAGATTTCAATGAAATTTTCGGCATATGGTCAGTATATTATATTCAATATAATTATTTATTTGTCAGCTGAGTAAATACGCAATCTCATTCACATTTTGGCATATATTAAATATATGTTTGGCATTGCATGAAATATAAATTTAGCAAAATGCAGAGTTCGGCATCTGATAAAAGATAACGATGTCTGATAAAAGATAAAAGATAACGATTAAATTGTAAATGATTGGATTTTTGAAACAACATTGATCTGCGCTTGCTTTAGAAGACCTATAATAAGATTAAAATAAAATCTTTAGCTCTTAGAGGCTCAGAGATCGATGCCTGAATTCCCATTTTTAATGGGTTCAGTGAATAAAAATACTTTAAATATACGTTATTTGCATTCAGATCTTATCTCCAACTCTGACGTCTGCCGGTTAATGCCCAAGTGATACATATAACATCGATATAGCGATGTCTGCGAGGCAGCTAGCTGCGGGGGAAAGTTAAGAATAATGCACACGAAAGGCACCTTGACTCGTTCACTTTGATATATGTATTAAATAGATCCATATGGATTTTGAAATATAAAGTAAATAAGATATGATATGCCAGTTAAGTGTAAGTGAGCATTGCTGGTGTCGATTTTATTTTCTTTCATTTTGATTTCGAGTTCCAGGTAAACGTTTCTTAAAGTGCAAACGAAAACTCGCAATGCCAATAGCAACATGTTGCACTGGCTTGGCAACATGCTGCGCGCCAGATGCTCGGTGTGCCACGCAACAAGCAGCAGCTGCTGTAGTGTCTAGAACGTTGCATCAGCCAAGCCGGCAAGGCGAACTCCCTTGCCTCTTCTCTGTCGACACGACTTCAAACCTCTTACGCATCATAGGTAAATGGACAGAGAAATGCAAAGATTAAGTTAAGTCGAACATGTTTATCAAATGAGGGCTGTGGCTTACTTGGTGGCTGATAAGCTATGGCTTATATGAGTACACATAATTACACATACTAGCCTGATGTGTATGTGTGTGTATATCACTATCACTTATCATTTTTGGGCAAATATGTATATATGCCTTATCATTTGATTATGTCTTAAGAAGTGATCGCCAAACCACTAATAGGTGTTTTATGTTTTAAAATTTAAAATTTACGTTATCTCAATTCGTTATTTGGCTCTTAACACATTTTATCGGTCGACCGCCACATACTTAACAGCGCTACTATACGACTAGCAATATTCGATATTTTGTCTAATTCATTTTTAGTGTCATTTGCATGGTGGACGAATGGTCACACTTAGTCCCATCTGTCGGCGTATGAGCTGATTTGCTTCCACTGTAGGTTTTTAAAACAATGACTAAAAGAATTGTCGCTAATAAATAGATATTTTAATAATTAAGAGCTACGAATTTGCGCGAAAAGCAGTGTATAGTTGTCACACAGAAACGACGCCGAACACGCGCACAAACAAAGGGAGAATGACTTGGAGATTTTACAACCAAATACAAGGACAAAAGGACCAAAGAGAAGCGAAGGCGAGAGATGGCTACAGTCTTGAGAATTTTATTTTTTCGGTACAATCTTAACATTTATTTACATTTGAGAAGAATTGCCAAAAATATGATATTATATACGTTCGTATTCGTTTTCATATTGCAGTTAAAGCTGCTCGCCTTTTAGGCTAAACTAAAGGAACTCAAGCTGAGCCTAACAACAATAATAATAATCAACTATACTATCAAATCTATATGAGATCTCTCCAAAATCAAATTAAAAATTATATGACAGCGCACAAAGTGTCCTCAGAGTGGATGGGTTTGGCCGGATCATGACTGCTACAGAGCTACAGGTCAGCGGCACCCAGCTAATGGATAGTACTCCTAAACATGGCAACATGATTTGTTTAAAACAAATAGCGGGCAATTCATTGCGCGTGAGTGTTTTTTTTTTTATAAATCATGTATACATCAATTTTAAATTGTTATCTTCTGTTTTACAGCGCGGGAGCACAAATTGTCTACTGAGAAACTTACCAACATCCTCTATTGATGTGATCGAGGATGAAGTAGTAGCTGTAAGTTGATTAGGGAGCGAGAAGATAGGTGATAATAATAAGGGCGAATTTGCTAATTGTTAGACTTGTAGCTGAATTTAGAATCCAGCATTATAGATAATTATTTTCAGAATAATAATGGTCTATTAAGACCAACAATAAGTAATATTCCTAGGAAGCATCTAACAAAAACCAGAAAAGGCTCAGAAACATTCCATTCAAATAGTATTTGCCATTCAGTTTATGAAATTGACCAAACTTAAATCATCATCACGATGCCAATGATCGTTTCGTTAATTTCCCAGCGGATGAACTATATGGCGAGAGCTATTTGAAGGAACACAACATGCCGTTGTCCTTCTACGCAAGTAACCTCTTGCATGCATCATGGAAAGTATTTTGTATTCGATGACATCAATTATTACCTCAAATTCGGCTGTCGAAAGTATCCATAATAGCTCAAGGGCCTCTACTCCAAGTGACAGTCATCGGCTATAAAACTTAACCGTGAAATGTTCGAGAATACCAAAACTGTGGAATCAATATCTGTCCAGATAAGGGAATCAGCATCAGCTTCATCAATGCTGTAACCTAGGCATTAGGACTTAAAAATGTGAGCATTCGATCAATTTCGACTTTGGATTTCATGATCAAATATGTTTTATTTATAGGTCGATTGGCTGAATCTTTACAGATATAATTACTGAAGATGCAATCGTTGGCACTGTTAAACTAATATGTTAAACTAATGTGTATATCAGAATCTTCATAAGAATTCATGTAAATATGCCATATATGAGACGTTTGGCTTAAAATTTGTAATCATCTGTGAGTGATGCTTACTAAACATGTGTAAGAAATAATTTGTATATATTTGTATAAACTATATATCGTTGTCAGGTATCAAACTAAACAAACAGTGCACATGGAAGGTTATGCCTATTAAGGGTCCACCCGAACTTGGCGATGTTCGTGAATCGACCGATAAAAAATATGAGCTAGATGTATTCTGAGTTTCAAAGACCAATCTAGTTTGCTCAACTAAACTTGGAATAACAAGTCAGAAAACTCTAGTCGGGTGGGACTGACTAGAGAACACCCTGAGCCCCGTCGAAGCTCTGTTTTTAGATATACCCAATAGCTTGAAATTGGCGTAAACTTAAAAAGAATTTCGGTCTCGCACTTAAACAACCAAATAGAATTTGTTGCAAAAAGAAACTAAAAAAGTCTAAAAACTAACATTAACAGACCTGTACTACAGTGTACAATAGATGACATGCTTCGAACCCAGGACCAAGTGGCCACTTGCGTCGCCTCTATCAATGACGCCATTTCACCTTGATTTGAATAAATTACTGACTACTTATGTAATTTATTCAAATCAGCGTTTTTATCCCAACTTTCCTTGTAGACAAACATTTTATAAAAACACACAGAAAATACCTAACTAACAAAAATTTTAAATATCTCAGTTGAAATATCTCATTTCTGCAAATAAAATAAAGCACAACAAATAAATAACTAAATTAATAAAAGATAGAGGCTTCAGATTTGCGGTGTATGCTTCTGTAATGAATGCGCATGCATTTTTTATACCCTGAGCCCATTGAAAATGGGAAATCAGGGTATAATGTTTTTGTTGGATGTATGTAACAGGCAGAAGGAGGCGTGGCAGACCCCATAAAGTATATATATTCTTGATCAGGACGACAAGAGAAATCGATTGGGCCCTGTCCGTCTGTCCGTCCGTCCGTCCGTCCGTCCGTCCGTCCGTCTGTCCGTATGTTTGAACGCGTCGATTTCAGCCCGTATAAGAGCTAGAGACTTGAAATTTTTTTTGTAGGTCCGTGTATAGCACGCGCAGATCGAGTTTGTTTTAAAAAATCGATAACTATCCCCAATTAATTGTTATCGATTAAAAACAAAATCGAAATTCAGCTAAAAAATTCTATCTCGCCCATCTTTTAAGCTAGAGACACCAAATTTTGTATTTAGCTTTATATATATTTTATGGAATTTTGAATTTTGTTATTTTTTGGATACCGGCCACAATTTCCCCCAAATTCTATGAAAACACAGATTCGACGGGGCGCAGGGTATCCCCTAGTCGGTCACGCCCGACTAGAGTCTTCTTACTTGTTTTTTTTTTATTTTGGTTACCGGTCCCACTTTCCCCAAAATTTGAAATTTGCGCAAAAAAACGAATATAAAATACTAGACTAGCAAATGCAAAAATATGGACCACCTATTCAGGTTATTCAACAATCAATTTCCAATAGTAATGCCCATACAGCAGCCTAAGCACAGCCGCTGCGTAAACTGCGCAGTAAGCAGAGCGCGTGGCTACTCATAAGGGTGTATGATTTTAGTATCAGCTCCCGCAGGGTTCAGGGCATCATTAAGCCGAGCCGTCTCGACTAGAGCACTCTCGCTAGTTTTAGTTTGAATTTATAATATATCTATGATCCAGAAATTATCCCTTTTTTAATCTCAGCATCCATCTAGAATAGCCTTCCAGACCACGTTCATGTCATTTGAATTTCGCATTCTAGTTCCAAAACCTCTTGACAAATCTGTAACGATTGCGGGTACATATAAAAGCTCGACACATGTTGGCCTTGATTTCGCGTTCATCCTACACCAAGCCATTAGACTTATCGTACTGCATCTGATTGATCAGCAGAACGATTTGCACATATCCGATTAGCCGAGGCACAGGTCTGTCCACAGTGACAAAAATGGATGCTATTGGATAATGGATAATAGTTATCAAGCAAAACGATCGGCTAACGTGCAAACGTACGTGGCAGCAGCGCTAAGAGAACGCACTTTCTCTATGCATGTGCTGTACTTTACGTTTGCAACTGCTTTATAAAGCAGTGGAGTAGCGTCGTGAGTAGAAGCGGCGCTCGCGAAACATGAAGCTCTGAGATCAACTCCAGGCTTCGCGAAAAAATTATTGTTTTTTTTTTTTTATTTTATAAAAATTAAGTGGAGTTGCGTAATTGGCGTTGGTTTAACTCTGCAAATGTCAGTTTTTTTGACGAAAATTATTCAGATTCGACGGGGCTCAGGGTATCCCCTAGTCTGTCACGCCCGACTAGAGTTTTCTTACTTGTTTTTTTTTTTAAATTCCGTGTGCTATATACGCGAAGATCAAGTGTTTCAAATTCTCTAAAGCAAAAGGGGTGAAAACCCACATTATTGCGCAACGCGCATCGCTACCTAATTTTTACCCTTATTTCCTCACTTTCAACCAATAGAGAGAGAGAGAGAGAATGACTGGAAGATAGAGGAAGAGAGAACGGGAGAGAGAGAGGGAGATAGAGGAAACGGAAACGAAATGCGATTCTTGACCTACCCCACCAAACGTAGAGTATCGAGAGTAGAGCAAGCTTTCTATTGGTGGGCTTTAAAATGTACGCTGCCATTCGGGTGCCTTGCATTCGCAAGACAAACTGGCGAATGCACACGACGGAACGTAAAGCGGCACAGTCGAACCCCAGATATATGTATGTATGTATGTAGATTTCGTTTGAATGCCAGCAAGTGGTAAATTATTCATGCAGCATTCAAGGTGCACCACTCCGAGTAGCAACAGCCACTAGTAGCTAAGCGATAATAAGTCGGGAAAGAACAGCAGTAAAAAGTGAAAAAAGGGGGGGAAAAAGGTTAGAAAAAATATGCAAGTGCAAATGCAATCAAACACAAATCGAATACAAATAGACTGCAGCGCTAAGGGAACGCACTTTTTCTATGCATGTGCACACACACAAACAAACTAGCGCATTGTCAATTCGCAGATCCGCAAATTGAGATTGAATTATGCTTTAATTGTCTGCTGCTAATTATTATTATTTTATAAAAATTAGGTGGCGTTGCGTGATTGGCGTTGGTTCAACTTTGCAAATGTCAGTTTTTTGACAAAAATTATATTTGGTTGACCTGAAAATTTTTATAGTTTTACGCTAAGTATAAGTATATTGAAAAACACAGATTCGACGGGGCTCAGGGTATCCTCTAGTCTATTGTCACATCAGACTAGAGTTTTCTTACTTGTTTTTTAAGTCCGTGTGCTATACACGCGATGATCAAATGTTTCAAATTCTCTCGAACAAAAGGGGTGAAACCCCACATTATTGCGCAATGCGCATTGCTACCTAATTTTTACCCTTATTTCCTCACTTTCAACCAAGAGAAGAGAATGAGTGGAAGAGAGAGAGAGGGAGATAGCGTGTGGGCGTGTTTGTGTGTAGCCGGAAACGAAATGCGATTCTTGACTTACCCACCAAACGTAGAGCATCGAGAGCAGAGCAAGCTTTCTATTGGTGGGCAAACTGACATTTGCAAAGTTGAACCAACGCCAATTACGCAACGCCACCTAATTTTTATAAAATAATAAGACAAACTGGCGAATGCACACGACGGAACGTAAAGTGGCACAGTCGAACCCCAGACATATGTATGTATGTATGTAGATTTCGTTTGAATGCCAGCAAGTGGTAAATTATTCATGCAGCACTCAAGGGGCACCACACCGAGTAGCAACAGCCACTGAAAGAAAGGGAATCCAAAAAGTTAGAAAAATAAGCAAGTGCAAATGCAACTAAACACAAATCGAATAGACAGGCAAAAGAAATGATAATAAACAACAATAAACTATAGCGGTAATGTGCAGAGTGGAAAGCAACAGTTTAGGAGCGCACTGTCATAAAATGTGCATAAAATAAAATAAAACAAGTAAGAAAACTCTAGTCGGGCGTAACCTACTAGGGTATACCCTGAGCCTCGTCGAACCTGTGTTTTCCAATACACTTATATTTAGCGTAAAATTATACAAAAATTTCAAGTTTAAAGCATTTGTGGCAAATGTAAACTAAAGCAGCAGCTAATAATTCAAAAAAAATCAAACGTAATTTGCGATTCTTCGAATCGACTAGAATGCGAGCGTTTGTATGTGTGCGCTCATGAATAGAAAAAGTGCGTTCGCTTGGCGCTGCTGCCACGTGAGTTTGCAAAGTAGCCAAGCGTTTTGTTTAATAACTTTTTTGCTATTTAACGGATTTCAATGAAATTTTCGACATATGATCAACATATTCCATGGGCATATTTGTCAGTTTAGTAAAAGTGCCAACTCATTCGCATTTGGGCTATATTTGAGACTGAACTTTAATTGGGGAAAATTTGGGGCCGGTATCCAAAATATAACAAAATTCGAAATTGCATAAAATACATATAAAGCTAAATGTAAAATTTGGTGTCTCTAGCTTAAAAGATGGGCGAGATAGAATTCTATAACTGAATTTCGATAATGTTTTTATTCGATAACAAAAAAACGAATAATTTAATCGATTATCGAAAATAAACTCGATATGCGCGCTGTATATAGGGATCTACAAAAAAAATTTCAAGTCCTAGAGACTCAGACTCTTCTGAGAGCTGAGATCGACGCGTTCATACATACGGACAGACGGACAGACGGACAGACGGACGGACGGACGGACGGACGGACAGACAGACGGACAGGGCCAAATCGATTTCTCTTGTCGTCCTGATCAAGAATATATATACTTTATGGGGTCTGCCACGCCTCCTTCTGCCTGTTACATACATCCAACAAAAACATTATACCCTGATTTCCCATTTTCAATGGGCTCAGGGTATAAAAATTAATTTAAAATTTCATAAGGAAGCTAGACAATTGTATTCAAAACATTACTGAAATATATAAGAAAGTTATTTTTAATAGTAAGTTTGCTTTAATTTTCGATTTAAAAACACAAAAATATATTTTATTGAAGACTACTTAGAACGAGCCAAAAAGTAAAATAAAATTAATAAGTTGACTAAAGCAGAATGATTATTTGAAGAAGAAATATCATCATTGGACATACGACTGAATTCTAAACAAAATAGACAATAAATTTTTCATTGGAATCAATCACAGTGGATGACAATCTTATTAAATAGTTAGATATCTTGTCTATTGTATATAAATGCTATTAATAATAATCCAGTCCGGAAATTCTACAAAATGACCCGTCGTCCAGATTCCTCCTTTTGTTAGATATTATGGAGATTGTATGCAGCTAAGTACCTATTGCAGGCCTAAAAGCTAAGTACATAGTAAGTACATAATTGTCATGCCATGCTTTGCAAACTAAACGATCGCGACATAACATTCGGCTATGCCCTCAGCCGAACTTGATCCGTCGATATTCTGTCAGCATGGGTTGCTTAATATATATTCTATAAGCTTAACATATAGAATATATAAATAGGCATAAAACTTAAGCAACACCCACAAATCACACAAACCTTAACAAATTTAAAACCAATATTGCTATCTGTACGGACTCAGATGACGATTCTGCTGCTCTCCCGCTGATATGCATTCCTGCGCGGTCACGCATGCACATATACATACTCATGCGAAAGCACGCCTCCTCCAGCCTGTTACTTACATTTTAACAAAACCAATATACCCTTATTCCCATTTCCCTGAGCATCAGTAAAAGTCAGGCAGAGTGAAAGACAGAGGTGTGGCTGTGCGCAGATAAAAGAATGCAGCACCGTTGACATTGACGCACGAATGTGCGGGAAAATGTAAGGAGTGATCAAAACAAACGAAAAAGTAAATCAAGTAAATTAAAAAAGTTAGAATAAACTATTAAAATCTTCAACATTTGCCTACGGGGCAAATCGAATGAGGCAGCAACAAACAGTAAATCATATACAACATAATGTGATATTTCTATATAAATATGTGGCATGAGGTTTTCATGAAATATGAAATAGGTTCATGTAGAGATGTACATTAGATGTATAGATACATATATAAATTATTTTACTGTCTGAATATTTAACACATGAGTCAATTGAAATTCGCGAACTTTACTTTACTCCCCACTCAACTCAACCGACCACACGAACACACACACACACACACGCACATGTCAAAACGTCAAATGCAAACGTCATCAACATTAATTTTGGTTTAATTCCTGATTAGCAGCACATGAAAAACTCTTAAGGTGCGAGGGAATATGGAATTTTTTAGTTCTCTATGAAAATATGAAATAATACATCTTGGTATTACACTAATGTAATTTAAGATACTAATCAGTATGAAGCAGCCTAAAATGGATTTATAGTAAGTTTATGTGAACAAAATTGTTTGTTTACCAACATTTTTAACATTTCAAGTGAATTCAAACTAAAACTCTCTATACAGAATTTAGCCTATGTTATTGTATGACACTCGAACACTTGTATTGGTAGAGCTGTCAAATCGCCACAGAGATGGCAAATATTTGTGTACATTCGCAATCCTTGAACGAGTGAAAAAGAGTGTTAAAAGGCCTGACACTTCCTGTTCCGCGCAACCCCACACAACCCCACCCACGCACTCACAACTTTGCAAATAGTCGCAACATTTTGGCCTTAGCCGTGGCAACGGAAATGAAAATTACATTAAATCCAAATTGACACCAAAACAAAATTCGTGCAACTTTTAGAACAGAACAAACTACCTAATTAGAGTTCGAGTCGCTGATTTTTTGTTCAAATTATGTGCCATATCAGCACCGTGAGCTGACCCGATGAACGTATTCAGATAGAAGTTGTGAAAACAGTTTTTCACTTCACGCAAAAATTAAAACAAGAGACGGCTCGACTAAGAGATACCCTGAACCCTGCGGGAGCTGAAACGTTGGGCTGCTCTTATGCCGCAAAATTAGTATTACTATGGGAAATTGATTGTTGAAGAACATAACTTTCTTATTAGAAAGGACTTTTTTGAAAGAACAGTATAATAAGATGGTCCATCGTTTGTATCAAAGCTCAAGTCTCTAAAATGACAAAATGTGCGTATTCATTACAGAAACATACACCACAAATTTGAGTCTATAGCTTTCGCAGTTATTAAGTTACGCTTGAAAAACTAAGTCAAATGATCGATTGTTATCGATAATGAAGAAAAGGGATGTGTTATCGAAGAAAAGATAAGCTCGTTCAGCGTATGGTATACACGAGTATTATTTTATATTTCAAGTCTCTAGCTTTTTTGTTTTACGAGATCGCTGCGTTCACACGGACAGGCGGACGGACGGGCAGACAGACGGGGCTATATCAACTCAGTTTGTCTTCCTGATCAAGAATATATATACCCTATGGGGTGTGGCACACCGCCTCCTGCCTGTTACATACATTTTAATAAAACCAATATACCCTTAATTCCCATTTGCAATGGGCTCAGGGTATAAAAAGTTTGAGCAGCAGTAAAAGTCTGGCATAGTTAGAGAGAGAGTGTGGGTGTGCGCAGGCAGATAAAACAATGCAGCACCGTTGACATTAACATTGAGCCCAACACACGAATGTACGGGAAAAATGTAAGAGAGCAAGAGTAGAGCAAAAGCTTCCTTCTAATAATTTAGTGCGTCGCGCTCAGCACGCATTGCATTTGTAAACGAGGCTCCGAACGCATCGCACGCACGGCCGCAAATATCTTAAATCGCAGCAGCAGCAATTACAACTAACAGACTGGAACAACAGCAAGTCACACCAGGCGAGCAGCAACGATATAGAAAAGGATAAGGAGTAAGTGCACAAAACAAACGAAAAAGTAAATCAAGTGAATTCAAAAAGTTAGAATAAAATATTAAAATCTTCAACATTTGCCTACGGGGCAAATCGAATGAGGCAACAACAAGCAGTAAATCAAATACAGTTGCATAAAACTGCAAAGTGAATACCAAACCAACGACAAACAATAGGCTTAAATAAACTTAATTGCAAAACAAAACCAAAGAGGGAAAAATAATAATTGCGTGAAGGAAAAGCTTTAAAAGACTTTTAAATTGTTGTGTGTGGTGTAAAGTAGGAGCTGCTTCAGCATTAGGTAGGCAAAACTTATGAGAACATGAAACAAGTAACATAATGTGATATCTATATATATATATATATATATATATATATATATATATATATATATATATATATGAGGTTTTCAAATATTAAATATGTTCATGTAGGGCCTATTAATACATTAGATGTCTGTATATTTAACTGTCTGTATATTTAACACATGAAATTCGCGAACTTTACGTAAAAAAACACTCTCAACTCAACCGACCACATGAACACACACACACACGTCAAAACGTCAAATGCAAACGTCATCAACGTTAATTTTGGTTTATATCCTGATTAGCAGCACATGAAAAACTCGAAAGGTGCGTTTGAAAAGAGGGAATATGAAACTTTTTAGTTCTCTATGAAAATATACTAATACTAATCAGTATGAAGCAGCCTAAAATTGATTTATATTAAGTTTATGTGAACAAAATTGTTTGCTTACCAACATTTTTAACATTTCAAGTGAATTCAAACTAAAACTATATACAGAATTTAGCCTATGTTATTATATGCCACTTGAACACTTGTATTAGTAGAGCTGTCAAATTGCCATCATGCATTTTAACGAAAAGCCACAGAGATGGCTGACACTTGCAGCTCCGCGCAACTCCACACAACACCCACCCACGCACTCACAACTTTGCAAATAGTGGCAACATTTCGGCCTTGGCCGTGGCAACGGCAATGATAATTACATTGAATTCAATGATAATTACATTCGCAAATGAATGGCGACTTGCAAAGCAGGTAATTATTTTATGACTTTAGGAATTCACAACAGTTGTGTGTTGTGTATTGATACCTTCAGGCTAATTACTATTCACTCTTTCAAGAAGTGCAGATACAGCATGCAAAACATTAATCTGGGTTAGATGGAAACGTGCAAAAATAATCCAGAGTACAAAGTGCAGAGATACAAATTTGAAGGGAATGTGTTTTTATGCTTGTTGAAATGTGCTTCCTTTTTGTTTTATTGGTACTATGCGTGCAACTTTTAATTTCATAGAGTTCGAGTCGCTGCTCTTCGTTCAAATTATATAAAAAAAAAATATTAGCATAGAAAAAATTATTCTCTGTACCCTGAATTTTGATTCCCGTTTCGCATATATTTGATATGATTCCCTTTGCTACTACGCTACGACGTGTTGAGCTTCAACTGTATCCATTCAACTGTTAATTAGTAAAATGGGCTCTTAAGCTTTGCAGCTTCACTGGCAATTCAAAAGCATTTCACAAATAAAGCTAAAAGACAAGCTGTTAGTCTTCACTTTATTATTCTGTGAGCAAAGCATTATCACATCGACACATCGTCAATGATATATTCTCTGACGTACAGGTGAATTCACCATTACGCCACTTGCACACTTTAAGCTTGCAACAAAAATGTTGCATTTAGTTTAAGTTTATTACCTGTAGATGTGCTCAATGGGAGCTATAAGCTCTTAAAATATTGACCTAGCTTTGAGTAAATACCTAAAAGTAGGCAACAAGTTTAACATTTAACAAATAAACAACCCTGCGGAAGCTGATATTAAAATCATTTTACGTTTCTTTCATATATACATTGCATATAACGCAGGCACACATACATGCACACTTATGCGTATACACGCGCTCTGCTTACTGCGCAGTTTACCCAGCGGCTGCGCTTAGGCTGCAATATGACCATTACTATGGAACATTTATTGTTGAATAGCTTTTCTTCTAGATGGACTTTCCTAATGAGACTTTCAGCATATAATAAAGGTGGGCCATATGTTTGTATTTGCTAATTTTCAATGAGTTCAGATATAATAAAATGACTGGAAATCGAATTTGCGTGAAACAAAATATACAACATCTACGGCAACAAGTCAGAATGTTGAATACTCATTCACGGTCTAAGCGCTGACAGCTCCAAAATATTGCCAGATATGGTTTTTCACGATTTGACAAACCCTCAAGAGGCATCAGTATATCAGTTCAGCATCAATGCCATTGCCAATTTCATTCAAATCGGTAAAGGAGGACAATAACATATTTTTTTTTATATTTTTTATAGCAGATTGATTTAATAAAACATGGTTAATTAAACATATTCTTCGGCTTGCATCTGGGTTAATTTGTGGTTTACTACTATTTGAAATATGATGTCCACCACAACGAATTCAGAGCAACAGGATCAAGCAGATTTTGTCTTTAATATCACTAAAGTGTGTACTAGCTTTGAAATAAATGTTGAAGGCTTTCTCTACTACATCAAGTTGTTAGCTGCTTTACTTAGGGCGATTCGTCTGCCATTTATTTAAACTCATTGTATTCAATCTAAATGTTATATATTCAATAAAACAGACATTATATAAAGGCCTATAAGATATAGTTATGCATAAGTAGGGCATTTGCTAGTCAACCAGTTCGAAGTCGAGCTTATTTACATGAGTCAATGAATCCAGTCATAGAAATGTCCGCATAATGGACATTTTAAATTAATTCGAGTCAGGAAACCCAAAAATACACAGAGAGTAAGGCTCCCAGTTTTTGGTAATAATACAAACACTTTGTTCCTTTCATATTCTCAATAGATCATCGAAGCGGTTGTTCAAGGACAAGCCCAGCAGAAGCAGCAGCCGAATATTTAAACCATGGACAAGCCCAGGTCAATCAGCTCCGACGAACATATGGCCAGTACATCTTCTGCAGCAGCGGCAGCCGCCGCTCAAGCAGCAGTAAATACGAATCTTCTCGTTTATCCCATGTCTCCAATACAACTCAATTATTCCCCCTCATCTGTGCCCTTTCCTATTTACTTTTTGGATATGGAAATAAACGGTGAACCGGTAGGCCGCATCCTAATCCGGGTATACGACGACGTTGCCCCGAGAATGGCACAAAACTTTCGTTCGCTCATCCTGCACGAACGCGGCTTTGGCTTTAAGGGCTGCAGCGTATTTCAGGTCTGGAACTCTGAAAGCATCGTCACGGGCGACTTTGAGCTGCAGAATGGTAAAGGTGGCTATTCAGCACTCGAGGATCGTTTCTTTATGCCAGAACAGACCGGATTGATGCCCCTGCGCGGCACAGTGGGCATGTGTCGGGGTCACAATCGTTATGACAACAATGGACTTGTGGGCAGCCAGTTCCGCATGTTGATTAAAGAAACGCACTTATACACGGCTATATTTGGGTATATTGTGGATGGTATCGATGTGCTGGACAGCTTTGAATTCGCTGGCGATAGAAATGGAAAACCCTCCATGAGCATTTTGATCAGGAATTGTGGTGAATACCGACGACGCAATTTCTAATTACTTTGGGTGTTTGGTAATGCTGAAAACTCGAATGTATTTTATACATTAGAACTCATTTATCTCGACATTCTAACAAGACATACCTAACTAATAATATGAACAAATACAGTATAACAGAGTAATGTTCAAAAAAATGAAATTTTTAAATGTGTCAAATTAATGTTGTATCCAATTTTATCCGTAATGAAAATATTAAATAAGATATATAAATTTATGAATGATTGCAAACAGTGGCTAGATGGCTATGCTCTGAAAATTGAAAACATTCTAGAACTATTTTAAAAGACAGTTTATGAAAAACGACACGCTAAACAATTTACGACTTTGTAAAATGGAAAAACATTTCAATTGTGTACCGTAGCGTATACTTGATATTATTAAGAATTTGTGAGTGAACCCAAAATTTTAAATAGTTTAACTTACAAGCTAATTTTTCTATACAACAAAATTTATTCAGTTAATTCGGAGTTTCCCTTAAAGAATTATATCGTTTCAAACTTTTGAAAATCTCAAACCTTTTGACGTGAATGTATATATATAAATATACATGCCATCCTTGTAAAACTTTGAACAGTTTTTAATGTATTTATAATCGATGAGAAAGCAATTTGCATCTGATAACCATTTTACAGACGAACTGAAGCTCAAGAATACTTAAAAGAAGAAACCCTTTTTATTTGACTTTTTTTAGTTTTTTTTTAAATATGTCTTAGGCAACTATTTATCTAAAATCTTTAATGTGCTAAAATTACATTATTACAAGGGACATCTAATACAGAGAGACACTGATTGAAAAGGAATACAGAATATAATATTTGAATAATTGATAACGGAACAGGAACAGTATTACTCTCGATCGGGTTGATAGTTAAAATGATTTTCTCTTAATTAATATATTTTAAAGTGATATTAAAAATTAAATTAAGTTAAAAGAATGAAGAATGAATTCAGAAAATATTATATATTTTGTTATGCAGCGAGCTCATTTTTTTTTTCAATGTTTTTTTCAAAAGCAAAAGGAAAGCAAAAAGTGAACATAAAAAAAAAAAAAAATTTTAATAAAATATATAAAATGTTTTAAAGAAAATGCAACAACTTGAAATATTAAACAAGTGATAATTGCTACGAGCTTATCTGCACACTTAAACTCATAATTAAATGGAAATTATAGTTAGTATATAATGACATTGATATAAATGTATTTTTTTGAAGCTGAATATGCTATCAAAATTTCCAATTAAATGCTGAATTTAATGTTTGGAACAGATCGAACAAACAGATATACGAATTTCTTTTAATCAAACTATTATATAAAATATTGCTATATAAAAATATGAATTGAAGGAAATGTATTCAAAACAATATTAAAATCTCTGAGAAGATTATATTTACCTAGAAAAGTTAAGCCTTTAACAAAAAACGTTACGAAAATATTGGTATATTCAAGTTTAACTCAAATTCCAAATTTTAAAGCATTTATTAGTTTATGTCCTTATATATTCCTTAAAGTAATTTTTAAATTTATATAAATATTATATATATATATATATATATATATATATATATATAAAATATATATATATAAAAAAAATGAATTGTTCATTTTTCACATAAAATTTATTTTATTAAATTGTAGGATAGTTGACACTATTTCTACTTCTGGCAATCAAAATAGGAATATATCATCAAAATATATAAATGCTTAATGACTATATTTATGTATTTAATTATTTATTATTCTCAAAATATTGGTTCGGTTAATTCATAAGAAAAACTCTGAACAACTAAAAGCTGTAAAACTTAATTAGCTTTGTTAAAGAGCAGCTCACTTTGAGAAAATAAACAATGTATACATCAATATGCTAATAACAAAGTAAAAAAGTAAAGTCGCAAAGAAAGAACGGATTGAAAGTTGAGGGGCATATCTAAATAAATATGATGCAATAATATACGACAGTAATCACAAAATGCTTAAATTCTCCATGTTCACTTTTTAAACTAGTCAATAAATGTTATTCCAAAAAAATAATTTCAAACAGTTTTTATTCCAAGTTTAAGTTAGAGCATACCACAGTATCTAAAAAAGAATAGAGAGGGGCGAATTATTAACTCTCGTTGGAATCATCTGTCAGTAATGTAATGTAATGTTCGACGGCTTTCAGTCGGGCACACCCGACTAGTTCTTTCTTACTTGTTATAGTTTAAATTTACAATTTGTTTTTCAGATAGATCACATACCCTAGAAAGTATGTGCATTTGTTGTACCCTCAACAATTTAAATGTACTTAAACTTAAATTAATTTTTGCAAGAAAACTGTTAAAACATTTTACATTTATATAGAACTCGTACAACATGCGAAGACTGTGTGTTGCCACGCCTTAGATAGGTCTGAACTACCCTCATCTGTCTGCTATTTTAAGTAAGTATGCTATTGCCGTTAGTTTCGCTTAACACAATTTTTTGTCGTACTTTTAACTAGTTGAATCCAAATCTGGGGAGCGGGCAGAGGAGGTCAGCCGCCGCACTTAATCCAGGTGTTGGCATATAGATTCATGGAATCGTCATCGTCAGTTGAGTTTGCACCAAGTTAGTCGTGCCACTAAAAATTCACGAATATGAGTATATCTGAGGCTGAAGCGGCCTCGAGGCGGCAAATATTCCACTGGCAGGGCACGAGACATATTAATCCTTCTTCTCTAACCAACAAATCAATCAGTAGAAATATTTATAATAAATAAAGAGAAGCAAACACCTGAGAAAGTAATTAAGTAATTGAATTTATTGCTTTTCGTGCGGGGAAAATTCCCGTATAAGTGCAACAGTCTCTTCGTGTCGTTTGCCATTGCAATGGCCGGACCTACTTAGAGAGGAAGTGATGCGGCTTCCATTTTTCAAATGCAACGGCGTCTATCACGTCAAATGCAATCGCAGCATTGGTACATAATCTACGTGCGCACTTACACAGAGTACGAGTGCACCGAGGAAAAGCTTTATGTTAACCAACAGCATTAAGAGCACTCTCTCTTACATTTTATTATGTAAGAGAGAGCTGCACTCGGACTTTTCACGAATGCAACAGGTTGCTTTGCTTGCATAAGAGCCTTGTATTCATATTTTCGATTTTTTTATTGCCAAACTTTTAAATGGGAAATAATGAGTTAGATTATAAAAAATATAGAGCAAACCCTAAAATATATACCAAAATAAACATAAAAAACTAAAATTACTCAATTTTAGCACTGTCAAGAAACTACTCAAAATTGTCAAATCTCAGCGTCTGTACCTGAGAAGTTTCACAATATGCTTATAGCCGGTTGTTGCACATAGAACACAAGATACTGTTTGCTAATTTAACCATTTACTGTGAATACTAGAGCCTGCTCTAGGTTTATTTACACGGCTCTCGCTAAAGTATCGACTGATTATTGCACTGCTGAATATATGTTCATATATCCATTAAAGCAAACAATTTTGTAATTGAGTAGTTATGTTTCAATGGACTGATAATCCCATTGACATATGGCTATAAACTTGTGATATTGATTAGCGGCCACGCCCGTCAATCAGTTCATCAAAATGAGTACTGTGATTAAGTCGTCTGACCGCAACGGCGGCAACGATGTTGACAAACTACCCCAGGTGAAGCCAAAGGAGACATTATTCTGCATCAGGCGGTGAGCACTTAATAAAATAAATAAATTATAGACTTAACTCTTCTCCATTTGCTACCCTCAGCATAACCCGTATAATACTATTGTTACTTGGCTCTGTGTTAACTATATACGTCTGTGTATTATCATCGGAGCGCTACTTCAAGTACTGGGTTCAAACCACAATCGACCGCACCGATGTCCACGTCTCGGAAATTGCTTTTCCAGCCATCACAATTTGCCCTACCCACTTAACTCCAATTGTGCACACGAATCATAAAGAACAACGTCTAAATATGCTCTACAATCGGGTACAGAGCTTTCGTTGGCGCATTCCTCATCCTTTTCACCCTTTCCAACAGTTGGACATTAGCGATCTCGAAGAATTTAATAACCAAACATTGCTTAGTGTCGATAATATCTTTGACATCGACTACAGCTGCAAAGACTTGTTTTTGGAATGCAAGTGGCGCCGCCAAGAAGTGGATTGCTGCAGCTTGCTATTCCGAAAGCTAAAGATGGGTTCCTGCTATGTTTTTAACTCGATACTTGCAGAAAATGCCGATCCCACATGGCCTTGGTCCGTAGCCGATGCTGGTCTCAAAAGTGCACTAAATATCAAGGTCCATCGGTTTATAAATGGCATCAGACTAACAGCCATAGGGGTAAGCATAAAATATAAGCAACGCCAAAGATTAATATAATATATTATATGTTTAATATATACGGCAAGTAATTCATAATCATACCACAAACTGATACCGAAATAATTAAATCACTTCCTATTCATCGGAACTAGCGGATCCTATTATACAAAATATCAATAAGCATCGCAAGCAAAAGCAATTTGGTTATCAAACTAAACAGTAATCTAATCTAAGCTAGAATTATTGACTGGGAACATTCTCTCTCTCTCTCTCTCTCTCTCTCTGTCTCTCTCTCTTTCTCTCTCTTTCTATCTAAAATTAAAAGCTTTAGGTACTTTCTCTGTATTTTTTAATTTGCTCCATATGTTGTGTTTAGCGTAAAATTATAAAAATTCTTAAGTTCCTTAACAACCAATAGGAATTTTTATAAAAAAAAAATACGATAATGTATAGGGTTTGTCATACCTCCTTCTGCCTACTACATACATTTCAATAAAACCACCATCGAACACTCTAGATTAGAGCACTCTTATATGCTTATAACTACTTTAAGGTCATCGTACAAGAGCCTGGTCAGTATGTGGGCTCCAGTGTGACATATTCCACAGATGATCGCATTGTTCTGGGATTGCAGCCGCTGCACTTTACTGCCGAGCCAGATGTTAAAGCACGCCCAGTGAATAAGCGATATTGTTATTTTGCGGACGAGCTGACCCAGTCGTATTCCGACTGCATAGTTGGATGCCATCTAAGCTATATATCCAGAAAGTGTGGATGCAACCATACGCTGGTCCCACCAACGAATGAGGACCTGACAAATGAGGAGCCCATGCGACTATGTACAGTTCTGGACTTGCCGTGCATGCAAAAGAGCGGAGGTAATTAATTAATAGACACTGTAACAGTCGTGTTTAATTAACACATTTTCAAAGTTTCGCTGTTTTACATGGGAAACATAATTGAGGAGTCGAAAGACAATGTCTTCAATACAACCCATTGCGAGTGCTATCCCATCTGTGACCGCACTCAGTACCATGCAGCTACATTCACGGATCGCCTGGGGAGCTCAGACACCAGAAGCAATCATATCGAAGTTGACGTCTACTTTCAGGAGGAGACCCTTTTCTCTTATCGCTCCACACTGCACATCACAATACTTGACTTGATGGGTGAGTTTTGTTAGGGACTTTCCAGCCTTTTCTTTTCACGTCTTCTGATTGCATTAATTATTTTTCACAGTTTCATATGGTGGCATAGCTGGATTGTTTTTGGGTCTATCTGTGCTCGGAGCCATAAATAGTCTGTTGGATCGCATTACTTGCTGCAGCAAACCCATACCCCAACCCATTAAACCTGATCCCGAAGTTAAGAAAGTCTCACGTTTTTGTACCTGTAATCAAAGAAACAGGAAAGAGCAGAGCGAAATAAATTGAGAAAGAGAAAGAGAGATATCGAACGTATTGTCTTACTAAACATTTCTTCAGATTTGAGCTACCTGCCGCAGCTGTGGAAAATTTCCAAGCGAAGCAACTGCAGCGACTGTGAGTGCGCGTTGATGATATTCCACCTATACAGCAAATTGTCCCCTCTTAAGCCTCGCTTAATAACATCGATGAGGAGCGCTTATTTAATTCAAATTTACGCATACTCTACAGCAAGAGCAGTCTATTGGCTTGCAGATGATCTGTTTGCTATTTATATTTGTAGTCAAGTACAATCTCTAGGTACTTAATTGAGCTCATTGAAAATGGGAATTTAGGGTATGATGATGTGAAGGTCTATGTAATAGGCAGAAGGAGGCGGAGGATGTGTATAACGACGAGCTGACTAGATCTGGTTATATCTGTCTGTCTGCTCGTCCGTCAGTCTGCCCGCTTCTCCCTGATTTCCCATTTTCAATAGGCTCATGGTATAAAAAGAGAATCTTGAAATCGTTACACCGTTTGGAAAAATGTTCGCTCTTTGTTTAATATAAAGTAGAAGAAGAACACAAAGGACGCAGACAGGTATAAATAGCGGCCGTGTAGACCCAACTGTGAACAGTAGAAGTTTGATCGTCGAACCGCACACTAAAAGGAAGCAAAATGAAGTACCTCATTGCCATCTGCACGCTGGTTAGCTTGGTGAGTAGTTGTGGAACTGTTTAGTCGCTCAATGTTCTGGACAATCTACTGATTCGTAGGTCTCAGCCGAGTATGTCATCAAGAATAAGGAAAATATGCTGAGCTACCGTGAGTCATGCGTGAAGGAACTGAAAGTGCCATCCGAGCTTGTCGAGCAATACCAGAAATGGGTGTATCCCAATGATGCCCTTACCCAGTGCTACCTGAAGTGCGTCTTCACCAAGTTCGGTCTGTTCGACATCCAGGGTGGCTTCAACGTGGAGAACATTCACACGCAACTCAGCCGTGGCAATGCAGACCACGACGATGTGTTGCATGGCCAGATTGCCGCCTGTGTGGACAAGAACGAGCAGGGCTCGAACGCCTGTGAATGGGCCTGGCGTGGCGCTGACTGCCTGTTTAAGAATCATTTGAAGCTGGTGCAGCAGAGCCTGGTCCCCAAGCCCTAATCTAATTTATGCCTTAATTCATATCCTTAACTTTCGACTGACCAGCAATTTTGTAATTTTCATTAATAAAGCTTTGATTGCCATATGCAGAGTAAAGTCCATAGTTTGCTCACTTAGCCACGCCCACGCACCTTTATTATAAATCAATAAACCTTAGCATAAAGCTGCCTTCGCTTCATGAGTCACTGCTCAGTTACCATGTTGCTGTACACTAAGGAGCTCGTGGCGCCACGAGCCAAGTTAGCCCAAGGTCTGCTGCGCTTCAAGTCGCAGCGGCTGCGCAAAAAGTATGAGAAGATGCTGCGTAGAGCGTTCGCCCACTCGACGATCCATGGCGTTCAGAATGTTGTTGAGGAGAAAAATGTTTACGCTCGCTACTTTTGGCTCATTATCGTGCTGATAGCTACGATGGGACTGTTTGGGATGTTCTCCCTTCTGGAGCAACAGCATCATGAGCAGCAGCTGGTCAGCGTGGTAGCAACTACTCAGTTTCCCGTTTATAATATTGAATTTCCGGCGGTTGCGATTTGTCCGTTTAATCACGTTAACTGGCTGCGGGCCTCAACGGCTGAGCATCGGTTCCTGCCCAGAAAAGCAGATGCTTATGCACGCGAATCCTTCCACCAACTACTCGTTCGCATGGAGCAGCTAAACTTTGGTAAGTTTCAAACACTCGGCGCGCTGTCCAAGCGAAATCTGACTGCGCTGGCCAGTGTCAGCCTCATCAAGCTGGCTAGGTATTTGGCCTACCGCTGCGACGAGCTCTTTGTGCCGGACTCCTGCTACTTCGACGAAACTAAATACGACTGCTGTCAGCTGTTTGTGTCGGAGAGCACTGAGAAGGGTATTTGCTTGGTTTTTAATTCGCTGATTTCCGAGGAATCGCGGAAAAAGAAGCTGGTCAATGAGTTCTATCCCTACAAGCTAAGCACCGCCGGCGAAGGCTCTGGCCTCAAGTTCATGCTGCGCCTCAACGATAGCTTTTTGAGAGCTGGTACCCAGGTGCCCTTTTCCATGAATGTAGGTTGACAATTCATACCTTGAAGAGAATAATGAAGAATAATGTTTCTCTCAGCTAATGATCAAGGATCCCAATCAATGGTCAAACACCATGACTTACCATCTCTATGCAAACACTGAAAACTTTGTGTCCATAGACCCGTTGGTCATACAAACCTCCAAAAATACCGTTAATATGGATCCGGACAAGCGACGCTGCTATTTTGAGGTAACTGCGCAAATTCAACCCGACCTATATAAACTAATGTCTAACTCAACTGTACAAGAACGAACAACATCCGAACTACACGTATAAGAATCTCCCCTACAGTCGCACCAATTGCATTTTCAGTTGCCTACAGGCGTCCGTGCAATTCTACTGCAACTGCTCCATGCCCTTGTATTTGCCAGATATAGGTAAGTTGCAGAGTCAAGTCACTTAAATGAAAACCAATTCCACCTCTCTTTCAGATGATACGCAGGAGTGCAATGTGCTGGACTTTCCATGCCTTCATCAGCACACGGATGTCTTTGGGTATGTGAAGACCGGTGACCAGGATACACATATGAAAGACTCACGACGTGGCCAGCGCTGCACTTGCCCAGACAGCTGCAACGTCCAGTTGTATCAAACATATCTGAATGTGCGTCATTTGAATAAGTAAGTCAATATACAACATCAGCTCCTTTAGCCTTACTCTGATCCTACTTTCACAACAGCTTCAATTCGACAAATACCACAATCCCCAAACGAATTAAAGCCGAGATCTATTATGGCCAGCGGGTATTGATGAAGATTGAAACCAAACTAAGGTACAGCTTTGTGGATTGGCTCGCTAGCTTTGGTGGCATTGTGGGTCTTTATGTGGGTGCCTCCACGCTGAGCTTTGTCGAACTGGGCTACATAGTGTCCCAGCTTTTGTGGTCGCTACTTAAGGATGCGCATGCGAAATTAACTTCGAAGTAATAATCAAAATGCATTTAATCAGATGATCGAGAGTTCATAAAAAATACTTAGGGATAAGCGTACGGTTATTTCTGTTTTGTTTCCTGGTCAGTCGGGTAGCGTATATAGATAGCCGGATTGGGCACTGCAGCTGGCGTCTCTGAGAATTGATCCAAGTATGAGCAGCCAATGGCAAGGGCGCTGCCATCGGCACTGAAGTTAAGAGACGATATGGATGTGTCATACTCGTGGAACTGGCACAGACGCTTCTTGTTGAAGCCGTCCCAAATGTTGACGATGCAATCGGAGCCGCCGGTGGCGAATGTGTGATAAATGTTGTGGAAACTGACCGCGTTAACTGGATAGATTTGCTCAATATTATGATCCCGGTTGCGGTGGCATTTAAACGCAAACTTTCGACGTTGCACCTCGGGATCGTGGTCGAGGTATTCAACAGCCACGCGGCCCTCAATGGAGGACATGACATAACCTTCCTTATTGGGGAATAGGCGAATGCAGCGCGTCTGATACTTCAATGATGATTCGCGCTTCATGATATAGCTGTCCGTTTTGCGCAAATCCCAAATTAACACCTTGCGATCGGACGTGGCCACCACAATCTTCTCATCAATCACAGACATGGAGTAGACCTTGCCGTTGTTCTGTTCAAAGCAGCCAACACAGCGCTTTTCGCGCATGTCCCAAAGTTTCACTGTCTTATCCCAGCTGCCGGTCAAGATGCCATTGACATACTCCGCGTGCTCCACGCAACGGATGGGATCGTCGTGAGCACCCACCAGAGTTTCAGCTTGTGTATTCACATCGTACATTCGAAGTTGGTTGTCCAGTCCGCCACTCACCACATGCACGATATTCTGTTGCAAATATAATTAGTTATAAAGACACAATATAAATGTATGGAAGTCATACCATGAAGGCGCAATCCAAGATAGGAGCATCCTGTACAAACTTTTGGCGCATTGAGTTTGCCGCCACATCGTAGAAGCGAAGCGTTCCGTCCCATGAGGATGCGGCCATATACTGGTTGGATTTGGAGCCGAATTTGACGGCCGATATAAGGTCTTCGGGTGGATTGTTTAACTTAAACTCTGACGGGCCCATCTTGTGTGATTAAATTAATAACGCAACAAATAACAAATACGATTCCAAGCCGATGCAGTCAAGCGGCAATGAAAATTACCAGAAAATGCCTATTTAAATGCGAGCAATGGTCACCCTGGCATTTAATTTATCGTATGCAGCTCTGCTTGTGCTGTGCTACAAAAGTCTGTCTGCTATAAAACTGCGATGGATGCAAAAGAAAAATTCCGTTAAGTTCGAAATTGTTTTAAAACAGACATTTATTTTAAACAAACAATTGGTATCACAACTAAATAGCTTTAACGACTACTCTATTATCTTGGAAGTACATATTTTGGTGGTTGCGTTGGGGATATTAATTGAGCACGTCACTACATTATTTGTCTTTATTCTTACATGGCGTCAACGGTCCATCGTCGGCAGTGCTCAACGCAATGGCAAACTGAGCAGCATAATAGGTGATCATGATTTGCAGCCGCGGGGAGGGCAGCTCCACACTCAAGAACATGGTTACTGCAATCAGCGCATCCGAAATGACAAACAATACAGCGCCAAAGGCACAGAAGATGGCCAGCAGGCTCTTCGCGTCGACAGCTCGTGCCAAGGAGCGCCAGAGCATGGTGATAATGAGGACACAATAGATGGGCACGCCGACAACGAGTATCTCATCCAAGTATTTGCTCACGAAAACAACGACTGCAAGGCATGCAAAAAGGAAAAGTTAATAACAATTAAAAAGCGACTCCTTTCAATTATTATATACTTACAGACTACTACCGGCACATAAAGACAGACCCCAATAATCCATTTGATTGGATGCCAGCCGAAGGCGCTTATATAGAAGATGTGTGCCACGCCAAAGGAGACCATGCCGAAGGGAAAGAGATTGACATTGAGCAAAGCATCGCCGCCGCATGAAAACACTAAGCCAAGCAGAATTAATTGTGAGCGGCGATACCTAAAAAGCAAGTTATAATTTGAATAGAAAGCCCTTTATGAAGGTAAGATAAAAAAGCTTACTGCTTATTAAACGAAAATCCCTTGATCAAAACATAAAGCATCAACGCCACAATGGGCAAGCACTTGAGCACAGTTGTCCATAGTTCACCCTCTGGATCTTTGCGCACCAGCGAAAAATAAAGCACCAAACTAATAAAAAACGGTGCTAGCTTCAGGGCTTGAACTGTGGCCTTAAAGATAAGTAGTCAAACGAAAAATTCGAAACGATTAGCTGTAATCCAAAAATACAGAAAAAGCGATAATATTTGCGCAATCGGCAGCATTATTAAAGCTGATTAGATTAATAAGTTAGCAACTTCTGCAAAGAAGCAAGCGTGTAATTAATTTGCATAATAAATGTCTGAGTGAGGAATGCGAAAATAAAAGCTTTCGCTAGAGAGTGAGAAACTGGGAAATGGAAGAGAGCGGCCCATGTGCAGCCCATGAGAGATGAAGTGAGCAAGGTCAAGGACAAAAGCTCTAAATAGACTTTTTCACTTATTTTGCAGTTAGATAAAGCATCCACTGTGCAGTAACCAGCACGAACACACACGCACACACACAAAACATCACAGTAATATCGTAATCATAGGAATTGAGAAATAAAAAAAACACTAAGGCAAACACAAAGCAATGCAAATCCAGCGACAGATCGTATTTCTATATTTGTGTGTATTTGCAAACAAATCACGTATGTATGTGTGCGTGTGCACTTAAAAACAGATTTAAAATTTCAATTGAAATGAACTGCTGCTCTAAGCACTTACGAACTGCACTAGCTGGCTCATAATTGGCGCTCTGAGGGGCAGTAAAATTGCTGGGTTGTCGCTTAAGTAAGTATTATTGCAATTGTTGAAGCAGGCTGCCGTTTCGCACGATGGAACAATTAGGCCTCCCCCTAAATAAAACAAAAATATATTCACTCGTCACAGGAGAACACGTTGCGCACTTTTGACCAACGTCAATACACTGAATCAATCCGTATAATTTTCCCGTTTGCTGCGCTGCCGTTAGCTTGCCGTTTGCTGGACACTAGCCTGGCCCCGACTCTGATTGCGTTCGCCCGCCGCTCCCAGTGTGTGCGAATACTGAGAGTGCGAGCGCTGAGCGCCGGTAGGCCACGTGCAGCATAAGCAGCATTCTGCCAGATACACAAACAACTGCAGACGAGCTAAGTTACTTTGTTGTTCTCGTTGCCTCTACCTCAAGCAGAACATACTGCTGCGAGGCGAAAAAGCGCCAAAAGCACGGCAACAAAAGAACAACAGAGCGCGGGTGGAGGGAGCGCGAGAGGGAGAGGGAGAGAGAGATAGAGAGAGAGAGCGAGGAATGAGAGTAGAGAGTAGGGAGAGGAGAGCAGAGCTGAAGCAGCGTGTGGGCTTTTTACTCACGCAACAGGTTAATTAATCGAATTGTGCGCTACAGCGCTCGGCACATAAGGCGCAATTAGAGCTTTGCCAGTAGCATGCGGCACGCTTAGAGAAAGGCATGCGCAAGGCCGCTCAAGTCAAGCCAATCTGGGGTAGCGCACTCGCTGTCTCTCTCTCTCTCTCTCTCTCTCTCTAACTGCCTAAGCGATAGGAAAGTCAAAACAATGCAACAATTTCTGCACACTTTCACTGCAATACAGAAGCTTAAAGCTCCAGCCAATGTTAAAGTAAGCTTTTTCGGTGTCGTATATGCCAACCGAAGCTTATTCCACTTTAAGTTGTGGCATTTTTCAGGCGTGCGAAAAACTCTAAGGTTGTTGCGGGACATTTTAATTAAATTCTTATACACCTACACAGATAAATAAATAGGAGAAAAAGTGCATAAAAGGTGTGATTAATCGAGTTAAACTTGCCCATCAAGCAGCAGGTAAGAGACCAATTAAACATGTGTGTTATGTCCGAGTCCTTGCCCAGTGCGTAAAAAATTGTGTATCCATTGAGAAAAGGTTTTTCGCCTGCTTAACACAATTTTGATACACAATTGGATTTGTATTTTCTACTACCGAAAAATATTATTGTCTTCAGAAGTATTATTTCAAATTAAATGCGTCTTTCTGTTCTATTTTAATTGAACTCATAATAATTTAAATAAATGATTTTTTAGTACGTCTGTACATCTTTTTTCACCTTGAAAATTTAGTTTTATAACAGATATAAATGCTTGTGGCACCAAGTTGTTTTAGTTTTACATACAAATGTAGTCAGGCTAGGCTTGCTGCTACAAGAAAAAAGCTCAGGACTGTCAAATAGGGGGTGGCACACAAATGAAAGCTAACCGCCCGCTCATATGTCTGAAAAGTATTAAATTAAACTGAAATTGCATTATGCTAATGGGGCTCTCTTCAAGGAAAGTAAGTGCAAGCCTTGGCACATGCTCAGTGCACACACAATCGACCTCCCGGGAACGCAGACGAGACGTGAACTAAGTGAAGGAAAATCCAGCAGCCACTCAAGCCTGCTGAGGGGGTGGCAGGAGGCGTCATTTTATAGGCCAGTGGGTGGCACACGTCGAGGGGCAACAACAGGCAGACGGCTGCATATATGTACATACATGAGTGCACGTTGAACTTGAAGAACGCTTTGCATTTCTGACATCACGAGCAGACTGAAACCATTAATACAAATATGTGTACCTCCCCTGATATCGATCTTAATTAAGTTTGGTGGTGACCTACTTTTAGTAATATTAATTGAACTGCCTTAAATCGAACCTTTAATAATTCAAATAGGTTTGGTCAGCAGCTCCCAATTCATCACAGCCGGGGGCGAACTATCGCACGCAACATGGCGTGTCCTTTCTTTCGTCGAGCCGACTCGCTGGCCCGCCAGCCATCAGTCACTGTGGAGCCGGGTGCTCATTGGAATTTGGAAGACGAGGACCTGTCTCTAGCAGGCGACGCCTTGACGTTGACCCATCTGCAGATGGCCATACAGTTGCTGACAGCACCGTCGAATGAGGACCTCAATTCAGCCGTCACCTCACTGGTGGCCAAGTACCGGCAGAGCTGGCCAAACATTCATAAGCTGTGAGTTGCTCAACCTTCCTCAGCTCTGGATCTACGTTTATAACATAAACCCCTAATTCGCAGTAAACTGGATCCCAAGTTCTTCAAGAACTGCACCAACTATGACTATTTGGCGGACATACAAGAGTTGCTCTTGAAGATGGACGAGGCCAGCGCCAGCGAGATTCTCGTCCTACTTGGCGAGGAGCTGATCACGTGCTGCTGCACTGGCATCATCGAGCGAGCTTTCCGCTGTTTGGGCACCGATCTGCAAGAGTTTTTAGGCTCACTGGATGGGGTATACGATGTTCTAAAACTACAAGAGGTTAGTAACGGTTGCATTTACCTGGCCTTATACTTCACAAATTTACTTCTCGCCTTGATTAGGACGATGTCACCGATACCGGGTTTGTGTGTGCGGGTGATGGTGAGTTGATCTTCACGTCAGAGCGTCCGGTAATAGCTTGGCTATTGCTTGGCTCCCTGAAGGCCCTGACTCGGATGCTTTACAAGGTGGATGTCAACATCAAAATTGAGCCGGTGGAGGGTGATGCGCGGCGATATCGTTACTTATTCTCTCTGGTCAAGGACAGCTCGCAGACATTGCAGATGGAACGACCGGAGGACACCAGCAAGTTGGTGGAGAAAGTGCAGCGCAGCAACTCGGCCAATGCTTCTGATCTGCAGATGAACTCGTCGAGCTTCTGCAAGATGTTCCCGTGGCACTTCATCATGAACGAACAGTTGGAGCTGGTGCAGCTCGGCCGGGGATTCAGCAAGCTCTATAAGCCGTATCTGGCGGACTTTGGCTGCCAGGCTAGCACCTATTTTGATTTTAAGCGCCCTAAGGGCTTGACTATGAAATTTCGAGAAATAGTGCGGCGCACCTACACGCCCTTTCTAATCGGGCTAAACAGCCCGCCGGGAGTATCCGATTTTCCTGCTATCGGGTTGGAGATTAAGGGACAAATGGTACACTGCCCGGAATCCAATTCGTTGCTATTCATTGGGTCGCCCTTTTTGGACGGCTTGGATGGCCTGACCTGCAATGGGCTTTTCATCTCTGACATTCCATTGCACGATGCTACACGCGAGGTGATCTTGGTAGGCGAGCAAGCTCGTGCTCAGGATGGCCTACGTCGTCGCATGGATAAGCTGAAGAGCAGCATCGAGGAGGCTAACTCGGCGGTAACTAAGGAGCGCAAGAAGAACGTCAGCCTCCTGCACTTGATCTTTCCGGCAGAGATTGCCGAGAAATTGTGGCTAGGCTCTTCTATTGATGCCAAGACCTACCCGGATGTGACCATACTTTTCAGCGATATTGTTGGCTTCACCAGTATTTGCTCCCGGGCGACGCCATTCATGGTCATCAGCATGCTCGAGCGCTTGTACAAGGACTTTGATGAGTTCTGCGACTTCTTTGACGTGTACAAGGTGGAGACAATTGGAGATGCTTATTGCGTGGCAAGCGGATTGCATCGGGCCTCTATCTACGACGCCCACAAGGTGGCCTGGATGGCGCTTAAGATGCTTAGCGCTTGCTCCAAGCACATCACACACGACGGAGAACAAATCAAAATGCGCATCGGCCTGCACACCGGCACGGTGCTCGCGGGAGTAGTTGGTCGCAAGATGCCAAGATACTGTCTGTTTGGACACAACGTGACCATTGCCAATAAGTTCGAGTCGAGCAGCGAAGCTTTGAAAATCAACGTCAGCCCAACAACAAAGGAGTAAGTTATCCTTTAATTTTTTTGTGGAGTCCATAGCCTAATTACATATCCATTTAGTTGGCTAACCAAGCACGAGCGCTTCGCCTTCGATCTGCAACCACGCGATCCCTCTTGCTTGCCAAAGGAGTTTCCCAACTCGAATGGCAATGGCACATGCTACTTCCTGGAGAGCTTCCGCAACCCGGCACTGGACAGCAACCTGCCACTGGAAGAGCATATTAATGCGGCTATGAAGACCATATCTGAGGGCGGCGATGCCTAAGCATCTATCAGAATCACTTGCTCAGTAGCCACTTAAACATAGTTCAATGCACATGTAGTCTAATTGTGTTGCCCCCTTGTGTAGCCTTTAAAAAAAAATTAATTAAATAAACTTTTCGTCAACGTGTTTGCCTTCAATCACAAAGAACAATTTATTGAACTTAGGCGCTTGCAGCTGCCGCAGCCTGCTTGGCCTTGATGTAGGCCCTAACCCGCTCGCCAATCTTGCTGGCCATCATGCACTTGTGTCCGCGGAAAGCCCACACATCGGCTGGGCTCTTCTCTGGATTGCTGTCAATGCAGCCCTGGGCAATTTGCAGCGCCTCCTCCTCGGTGAGGTCCATCTTGAACTGCTTAGCCAGGCGATCCGCGTGGTAGCCTTCGTGTGTACAGAAGATATCCAGCTTAGTGGCAGTGCACAGCAGATATTGGCGCACCTCGGGCTCGTCTGGGAACTCTGTTTGCTTCAACTTGTTGATCTGCTCCTCTTTCAGGGGATGCGCCTTGAGACATTCACCGCGGATCTCCTTGATTTCATTTGCAGTTTTGGGCACCCAATCCCCATTAGCACAGCCCTGTTATTTTATTTTTGATTATTAATCAAACAATCTCAACTGATGTCACTTCTTACAGACCAATGAGCACAGCGCCAGACAAACGATCAGATACTTTAGCATGTTCAACACTTTCGAGTCGCAGTAAAAGATTTAAACTAAATGGTCTGAGGCTGCGTAGACTGTATATATAGCTATCAGCGTTGTAGCGCATAGTCCGGCTTCTATGTTCGACGGCATGAAATGTGTCAAAAGTTCAGCGATAACCAATACAGCGAGACCGTAGCTACATATGTATTTATTTCACAACATGTGAGAGCATTTAAATATACTATTAGTTATTTGCATTTCCAATAGGTGATAAGTTTGTTTCTGACTCGCAATCTGTGTTGAGCTTAGTATCTTGCATAGTTTTATATGTAAACAATATTACGTATTATCACCAAAAGTTAAGTGACCTTTTCAGTCCGCTCAGCATCATTTATTATGAGACTCCCTCATAATCACATATTTCCAACTGACCTCGCCCTTCGCTTCTTATCAATCCCACTGAGGTGGTCGTATGAACATAAGTGTGTGTTATCAACCAAAGCAGACATAATCAGATTTTTGTATAAATCAATATAATGGAATTACGACATTACACTATAGTATTATATAAGCATTTAATTTTACATTAGAAAAAAATTGTATACTTTTGAAAAGTCCGCCCAAACGTAATTCACCTTTCAATCACCTTTTTATTTTCTCATCGTTCGATACTCACCAACTACAATCGACAGCTCACCACTATTTATCGACCGGCAGCCGTTGCAGTTCTTTAAGCGACATGGCAAACCAAAAGAGTCGTCGATAAGTTTTATTGCACAACAGCTGTTCGTAACAGCTCTGTTATAGCTGGCTTAAAAGCCACTTGAAGCATTTATTTAATTTTAAACACCATTATTTTGCACCATTTGGTCTGTTCTTATTTCTCATCAAAGTCAAATTTATTTCAACTTATCAAATCTTTATGCAAATTATTAGGTGACCAACGAGATTTATGTTCCAAAATCAGTGCTTGCTGTTAATAACATTTTCGCAAATGCTAAGATTTTTGGGTGACCACAGCTGTCTTTATGATTAGTGTTGGGTAGAAACTCAATGGTACCAAATTAAGAAATTTTCGAGAGGAAAAACCCCGAGGAGATGAAAATTATTATCAAATACACATTTCGCTAGCTGATACTCAAATGCTAGCAATGTGAACAAATCATTGTTAGTGCTGGATTGTCGGTCGAGTCAATGACAGCTATAAATGTTGTCTAAGCTAGCGCCCATCGATTTTTTCTGTTCCAAGTGATTGCGAGAGAGTGTGGATGCGTATTTTCTCTCGCACACCTGAAATTCCACAATACATAGCTAGGCTTCCACTTGCGTTTGATTGAAAGGGCACAAACATCCACACGATCATGACAAACACCGACCACGTTGCTCTCACTTTATCCTCAACGTCTATAGCCAGCGTAACGAGCGGAGTTAGCGGCGAGGAAAGCAATCTTTCCCGCAAGAGCTTGCGACGGGTAAGTCTGACCTCGATTCCATAAAAAATCACGAATTAGATAAAAAGCATACGCAGATAAGAGTCGCTGCAGCAATCATTGTATTAGCATTGATTAGCGCATCTGTCTGTGCTCGATCAGTAGGCTACGCTTACGTGTCCCATATTTATTTATTATGTGCAATTGCAGTCATGGAACCAATTGCCCCGCTGTCAACGTAATCTCATTATAATGGCCATCACCGCATTTATATTTACCGCTCTACTATTTTTGCCCGGCGATCAGCTAATTAACATTAAGGATATTCGCTTGAAGCCCGGTGCGGCGCCTTTTCATATACGGCGCGAGAGTACGCTTCAGAATCCGCATCACCATCCGGGCGTTGAGAAGGATAACGAATTACCCGACGACATTTCGGCAGCTGTCGCATCCCCAATGACGGACGAGAACCGGCTGATAAAGCCGAAGCCGGAAGAAGATAAGGTAGAACAATTAACCTGATATCAATTAGCCAATCAAACCACGCTATCGGCTGCAGTCATTTTATCAGTAAATTAATGTATGTACTCCAATACTCGGACATACCTGTACATGTCGGAGGCGCGGCTCACTTGAAAAATCATCAGGGCAGCCCAACTGGAACTGATAACCATGATAATAACCACTTTTACGATTATATGCTTTGATTTATTGATTGTATTTGTACTCCAGATGGATGGCAGTGTGTCGTTCGCCGACGCCAATATTGCGGAAAATGTTGCTAACCTACCGGAAACTGGTGCCGTTGGCAACGACAATGGGATAATCGACATACTCAACAATGTGGATCAGCCCATCGAGCAGAATTTGGAAAACACTATCAGCGACCCTTCGAATTTACGTGGGGAACTGGAGGAAGCTATTCGTCATCCCTTTAAAATATCCCACATTAGCATTGAGTCGCATCTGCAGAGCATGGACACGCAGTTAGCAAAGGCCCAGCATTTCCATGGCGCTACCAATGAGCGCCAGTCTGCAGTTGTGGCAGCCTTCAAGCACTCCTGGGCTGGCTATAAGAAGTACGCCTGGGGTCACGACAATCTAAAGCCCGTTTCGCAAACCGCGCACGAGTGGTTCGGTCTAGGACTGTCCATTGTCGATTCTCTGGACACGATGTACATCATGGGACTAGAAGACGGTAGGCATTCAGTTCATTTGTATTATTATTACATTTCTATAATTCAATTCTTTTGCTTCTACAGAGTTCAATGAGGCACGCGATTGGGTAAAAAATTCACTGCATTTCCATACAAATCGCGATGTAAATCTTTTCGAGGTAACCATACGTGTTCTGGGCGGACTACTGTCCGCTTACCATTTAAGCGGCGATAGGATGTTTTTAGTGAAAGCGACTGAGCTGGGAAATCGGTTATTGCCCAGTTTTCTTTCGCCATCCGGCATACCCTATTCGGACGTGAATCTTGGCGAAAGATCCGCCCATTCGCCAAAATGGTCTCCGGATAGCTCAACCAGCGAAGTAACGACCATACAGCTGGAATTCCGTGATCTGAGCCGCTCCACAAATGTTCCTATCTATGAGCGCGTAAGTTTCAGTCATTTCGTAACAGTTCAAAGTAGTTACTTTCTTATCTGCCTTCCAGGTGGTAAACGTAGTAAATGAAAAAATACACGCACTCGATAAAAGTCATGGCCTTGTGCCAATATTTATCAATGCCAACACGGGCACCTTTAGGAATTACGCGACAATCTCATTGGGTGCACGTGGCGATTCGTATTACGAGTACTTACTGAAGCAATGGCTGCAAACGGGTCGCAAGGACAACGACAAGTAAGTAAACAACAACGTTACATAATAAAATAAATATTATTCTGCCCTTTATTCCTCCTTTATAGTCTTATTTTGGACTACATGCAAGCAATAGACGGTGTCCTCACGCAATTGATGCGACGCACGCCCCACGAGCATTGGGTATATATTGGAGAGCTAATAAATGGTCATGATTTTAAGCCAAAAATGGATCATTTGACGTGCTATTTGCCTGGAACTCTATTGCTTGGCCATCAGAATGGCATGCCCGACTCGCACCTACTGCTCGCCAAGGATATGCTAGACACCTGCTATCAAACGTATATCAGGCAACCAACTCAATTGGCAGCTGAGATATCATACTTCGCGCTAAACGATAAGGAAGAGAACGACATCTATGTGAAGCCCAATGATGCTCACAACTTGCTGCGACCCGAGTTCATTGAGAGTTTGTACTACTTCTATGCACTGACCGGAAACCGCACCTATCAGGATATGGGCTGGAATATTTTCCAGGCCTTTGAAAAGCATTCGAAAGTAGCTGCCGGCTACACATCACTGGGCAACGTGAAAAACACTCTCAATACACGAATGCGCGATCTCATGGAAAGCTTCTGGCTAAGCGAGACCTTAAAATACTTCTATTTGCTATTTAGTGACAATCGCAAGGAGATAGACCTCGACAAGTGGGTCTTCAACTCGGAGGGTCACCCGCTGCCCGTGTACCAGCACTAATTGTAAATAAGCAACCAAATTGCTTCATCGGTACCAACTAAGATAGTTTGTAGGGTTTGATAAACAACTGAAGGTAGGGAAATTTGGCAGTACCCTTTTAGTCGTAGTGTAGCGCAAATGCCAAATATTATGCCAAGCTTAGGATGCAAAGTATATAAAAGCACTTGGCCAAAACAAAAATCAAATAAAATGATAATCGATAAACATGCAAATAAGAAACATGTCAATGATTTGTATGATATTTGTACTGATTTAGCACATTATTATTAATATTCTTATTAATTATTTATTTACCTATCATAAGCATCGAGTATATGTTACACCCAGAATTTAGGTGCGCAACTGCCGCAATGTTAATAATAATTAGTTATAATGTCACGTAATATACATAGCATATAGTAATATATAATTGGTAGGTACTTAGTACATGTGTATGTAATTCCCGATATGATATTCAATTTACAAACGCAAAGCACACATAATGCATTGCTTAATAATATATAATACGAATAGTCTGTTTTATAAATAAACAAAAAAAAATAATACAACTATCAAGGCTGGATAATACTTAATACTTACTTTTGAGCAGCTGAAAGGAAATCTGCAAAAAATGAAACACGTAGATTTAAAATTTTCCGAATGTTTTTTATTCTTATGAATACGTATTTTTCAATTTTTTTGCGTACGATTTGCACTTGCACCCGACAACATGCATCAAATCTGATTGCATTTGTGTGTGGGTTTTGGTTTATTTTGTAAAGTTTCGTTTCTGTTTCAATTCGGATTGATGTTATTTGTTGCGTTTTGTTTTAATACGATTATGTACTTAATGTTTATGACGACTATGAATGGATGGGCTTAATAAACTATGAAATATTAAACTTGCTTGTATCCGTCTTCTTACTCTTCATTTTTTTTTTAATTTGATGCTGTAATTAAAAGTCACATGTTGCATTAAAAATCTTTGCTTTCTTATTACTTTTTCGTTTCTCATTAAATTACATTTAGACACATTTAGCTGAACAATTTATTATACGATATTGTTTTGTTTTGTTTCATTTGTTTTTGGTTTTTGGGAGAGAGGTTCTGTTGAAGCCGATTCGGAGTGACCGCTTAGTTTAGAGTAGAAGTTGAAACAATGGGTATATAAGTTGTAAATGATACCATATAATCAATAGGTTTAATTGAATTGGGCTCCTAGCGAGTGATAAGTTCTGTTTGCATTTGTTTCCATCGGCAGCTATGTATATATATATTATCGAATGCAATTTTCCTTGACTAACTTAATTTTTAGCTATTACATATAAATTTTTACACAATTATTTCATTATTTGTCTTTGTATAACAACTAGAAAGTGTTGCGTGCGCATCTGATTTATAAATCAATACAGAGAAAAGAGCTGGAGTAACTCGGGATCTAAGCCAATTAAACGCGATATAGTAATACATACATACAATGGAATGGTACCGGTACCATTCGAAAATTTACTTAAGAGCTAAATGCTTAGTCACACATACCAATAATTAGTATGTTCTTCTTCTTCTTCTTCCTCTTCTGTTGCTATTCACTTGTTGTAGTTGGTTTCTGTGGTGGCGGTGTTAATAGTAGTTGTTGTTTTTATTGTAGTTGTAATTGGTATGGATTAATACGTGATACGGACGACTGACTACCCGAGTCGAACACTTTCTGTTTAGTTGTGTGAATCTTAATGCGTGGCTGCCTAGCATTTACAATATTTGGATTAAGTTCGTAGTTGTGGTGTCTTACGGATTATGGATTCAAGTATCTGTTCTAAGTTATGTTACAAGCTAATCAGACATCGATATTTAAAACGTGGCACAAATCACAAATCAGATTTGTGTCAAGATCAAGATCAAGATACAATGATACGATTCATTAAATATATATTTTTTGTTTTTCTCTTTTGTGGTTTCGTTATTGCATTGATGTACAGTACAATATACATTCATAGGTATACAATAATTTATTTATAAATGTTTAAACTAAATTTGCTAAAATTGTGATTTTATTCTTTTGAACTGCTTTTGGTTTGCTTCGTCGTTTGTCGTCTTGTCATTTGTCGAAGTCGTCTCTGACCCGTCGTGGAACTCCCTAAGACATTTATATGCTTTGCTGATGTCACCCGTAGTCAAAGCCGAGTTGGCTAAGAGCTTTCTAATTAAAATTGAGCACATTATTTATTCGAATTTTGTATGCATGCATGCGTAGATTATTCTCAGTGTGTTTCTGTTTGTTAGCTCAGAAGCAGAAAGACGTTAAGCGTATTTCAAATGATAATAATTTAAATTGCTTAAATTGAATTGTTTAAATTATTTTTATTATATTTTACGTATTTTTGCATGCCTTTTTTTTACACATTTATACACTAAGAGCAAATCCTTTTTGTTTTTATTAAAAACGGCAATTGTTGAAACTGGCGCATGCATTACACAAATATATATACGTATATATTTATGCTTAATAATAAATAATTTAATATATATTTATTTATTATGTATACATATATCTGTAATGTATATTGAATTTGTGTTGTTGAACCTCATTTCTTCTCCATTCAACTGAATTGGCAACATTGTTACAATTGTTTAGCATAAATCTAATTACGAATTTCGAATGCTCTTCCTCGTAGCTTACTTAACTTTGAATTATACAACCAATTCTCGTCATTTGTTCGGTTTTTCATATTCTTGCTAGCCAACCTTTTGTTTTTATTTCTGGAAATGTGTTATGCTTAGATACAATCACTGACTCGACCCTATTAATTGATTTGGAACAAAACATATATTTTTTTTTAATATAGATTTAAAGCCGAACTTTTCTTATCAGATAAGATCACGTTGTTTGAAATGCTTTTCTCTTTTTCTATAAGTTTCCAAAATCTAGTGGAGTTTTTCGGACAATTTAACTGAGTTCCATTAGAAAATTAGTGCTTCTGCAAGCGTATTCAATCTTCGGCGAGCCAAAGTCGTTTTTGTTAGTTTCTCTTTTACATTTCATAGCTTGGTTTACGTTTCATTTCTTTCTTTTTCGCTCATTGTAAAGATATAATTTTTTATAAATTGTCTAGGCATTTTCACTTATTTATTGTATCTATATAATTTGTATTACATTAGAATTCATTCAGTGTACTTCTCTAAGAAGCATTTCATGCTATTCGTCGTTTTGTTTTCAATTCTCCGCGTTAATTGCTTTTGACTATTGACTTTTAAGGACCTGCTGTCCCATAAGAATGCTCTTGATTGGATGACTACAAATTTACACAAATAATTCCCAGACTGCTTTACATTTTATCTTGTAGCTTTAAATATTGTACAAACACATTGGACTAAAAACGAAAACAAGAATAATTACAATTTACGCTACACTCTCAACTTAGATCTAAAATAAACAAATAAATTGTACAGAGCAGGGTGCAAAAATTTGGCAACTGTTGCCGAAAGTATTCAGCACAGGGGACAACAACTAAAGAGAACAGATAACATGCAATATAGGGCTTAATGTACAATCAATGTGTTGTTGCCTTGGGCAGCTTTACAAGGTGGTGGCGTTAAATTCCAGTATAAGACTATTGGCTAATGTTGCCGTTGCCGCCAGCTGCAGCTCAGCTGCTGGGCTTTGCGGCGCATTAGTCGCAGATGATGTGACTGCTTGCAGCCCAAGTCAAGAGGTCATGATAGACTTGACGGCCTCGTCCAGGCCAGCGGCCACACAGCTAAAGTCATTCAATTGCGAATGATGTTGAGACTGCGTCTGCGATAGGCCATGGTGGTGCTGTGTATGATGCTGCAGATGCGGCTGCTGCTGACCCAGGTGACCCTGCAGTAGCTGCTGCTGCTGTTGTTGTTGATGATGATGATGGTGATGATGATCTAGCAACAAGTTGCCGCTGGCATCAGGCACAGCATTTACAGCAGGACCACCACCGCCACTGATTAGACAATCACCCATGTCCTCGCCCAGCTGGCGGCGCCTGCTATTCACCTGCTCCTGTTGGCAGCTGGGCAAGTTTGCCGCTTGCCGTTGATCGTCTAATATACTATCGCCCAAGAAGGATCCCAATGAGAACTGCAGCGAGTCGCCGCTGTTCTGCAGGTTCAGTATGCTATCAATCGCACTTGCAACATGTCGGCTAATGTCGTCATCATATTCGCCTGTCACCACAGAAGCACCACCCATGTGATTTACATGCATTTGCGTCTGTTGAGGCTGCTGCAGCTGCTGCTGCATACTGTGCTGATAATGCTGGTGTTGCTGCTGGTGCTGTTGTTGCTGCTGCTGCTGTTGCTGTTGTGGATCCAACATGTTCGCGAAAGCCTGATGATTGGCAAAGGTATGCTGCTGCTGCTGTTGTTGTTGTTGCTGCTGTTGCTGCTGCTCCATCAGCAATTGTGAAAAAGCAGCGGGACCATTAGCGGTCACGCTATCTACACCCATGCCATCATGCAAGGCCAACATATCCGGATCCAACATGCCATGTTGTGGCACCTGCACATGCTGCTGCGACGACATGGGTGACGAGGATGTCGATGAAGCTGTGCACAAACGCTTGCTGCTATTCTCATCCTCTAGGTCACTGCTGGAGCCCATCAACTGGCCATTCCAATGGCGTTTACGTGATTCCCCATTGACCAGCATGTTGTGCGTCTGGCCATCGACTGTGCTGGTGCTGCTGGACATATAGTCGGTGTAGTGGGCCTCCATGCTCTGCATCCAGCGAGGATTGTTGTTACAGTTTAGCTCAATGTGGTGCTGCTGCTGTTGAGCTTGCTGTTGTGGCTGCTGCTGTGGCTGGTGTCCATACGCCTGCTGCTGTTGTTGCTGATCAGTGTTGTAGCCGGCGCTGAAACCCTCATCGGGCCCCCAAATGCTTAGTTTGTTCTTGTGATTCGCTACTGGCGATTTGGAGTCACCAAATATCTCATCCAGATTGGATTCGATATCGTGTGCGTCACTGCTGTTCTTCACATCCAAATGCACTGGCGACTCGCCAAACATGGCCTCGAGGCGCGTCTCCACAGACTTTTGTACATCTGAGTCGCTGTTGAAGAACTCACTAATTGCGGGATGATGATTCGGTTGATCCGCCTGCATGGCCAGCGGCTGTTGGCGTTGTTGGCTGCACGAGCTGCCAATCGGCAAGTTGTTGTTATTGCCAGCACTGCTGCTGTTGCCACCAACATCACCGGCACAGCTGCTGTTACTACTATTGCTGCTGGTATTGCTGTTACTCTGATTGCTCTTATCAATGCAGCCATTGGGAAAAAGATCGGACAGATGATTTCCATTATTCAGCAGGTTGCTGGCGTTATTGTCATAGAGATGTTGCTGCGACAAGTGTTGCAATGGGGCATGTTGTGGATGCTGAGGCTGCAGAGTCTCATTGGTCATCAGGTTAAGCTCTTTTTGCAGACAGTACCAACCGTCATCGTGGTCTTCCTGGCCGATACTATTACTTTTAACATGTTGATGTGGCTGTTGTTGCTGCTGTAATTGCTGCTGTTGTTGTTGCTGATGCTGTTGTTGTTGCTGATGCTGTTGTTCTTGTTGCTGCTGCTGCTGTTGTCGTTGCGGTCGTTCCTCCTGCTGCAACTCATTATCGGTAAAACAGATCTCAGCATTTTTTGCTTTAGCAGCCTGCATTTTTTGTTCTACTTTCTTCATGATAAAGCTGGGCGTCAACTCAGATTCGATATCAAAGTTATCATAGTCCTTTTTGATACACCGACCGTTCTCTTTGGAACTCTTTAGCTGCTCCTTTTTAACTGTGTCCTCCACAGATCCGTTGCTTTGGCTGCTAGCCTCGGGCTGGTCCGGCCACTCGCCGTTCTCTTCTCGCTTGACCTGCTGCTGCTGTGCCTGTTGCTGCGGCTTGTATGTCTTGTTTACATCTGCACTATTCTTGAGCAGATCAAACTTGTCCACAATTTCTTCTGTTGTCTGTGATGCTGATTCAGGCGCTTTTTCCGTTGGCTCTAATTTGATTTCTTCCTTCACTTTGGTGTCCATTTTGGGCTCACAGTCAGCCGTGGCTTCAGGGCTGGGCTCCTCTTTGAGTTGTTGGTGCTGCTTCTCCAGCAGCTCCTTTTCTGCGCAGCGTATATCACTGATCTCGCCCTTCAAATCGTCTATCATTAGCTGCTCCACTTGCAAAAGTTCTGAGGTGCGATGATGTAACTGCAGCAATTGCAAACATATTAAAATTCTGGTATTTATCACCCCTTATTGAATTACTTACGGTTGACTCCTGCAATAGAATCTCCTGGAACTTTCCATGCAACTCACGGAATTTATCACGGAAGCCCAAGGCAGTTGCTTCAAATTCCTCATCCTCATCGGAGTGCAACTCCACATCGTTCTCATGCATGCAATGATATCTGCGAAGAAAAAACTCAGACTTAGTCCAGCTGCACCTATAGCAACTGTTGCAGCAACTCACCGGATTAGCCGCTTGACCGCTTCGTCCTTGGTGCGAAATGGCTTCACATAGTCCGGCTTCAGGCAGCTCTCCTGATCCACCTCCAATTGGCGAACGAATCTGCGAATGACATTTCTATTAATATACAAATTCATATGGTCTTAGCTAGGTGTATTGAAGTTGGCCTCATTTCTTTAAAATCGGCATTTGTCAACCAACTACTCACAAGGAGAGGCGTGCAATTTTTGGTTTTGGTGTTGGCAGCAGCTCCTCCGTTTTAGGCAGAGTCAGAGGCAATCCCGGCAGAAATACAGGTAGTGATGGTAGCGTTGGGGTAATTAGATTACCCAGTGCTGGTACTGTAGTTGGCGGCGGTTGTTGCGGCAGCGGATGCAATTGTTGCTGTTGTTGCAAATGCTGCTGGTGTTGCTGCTGCTGGTGTTGCTGCTGTTGGTGTTGCTGCTGCTGGTGTTGCTGCTGTTGTATTTGCTGTGGCTGAAGTTGTTGTGGTTGCAATGGTGGCATTGCCAACATGCTCACTTGCATGGCACTCTGATTATTGCTATTGTTATTGCTGCTGTTATTGTTGCTGCTGTTATTGCTGCTGCTGTTATTGCTGTTGCTGCTGCTGTTATTGCTATTGCTGTTGCTGCTATTGCTATTGGATAACACATTTGTAGCGCTGGAAAAGATGAGCGGCGGTGGTCCGTTTTTGAGGCAGACAGCGGGCTGTTGCTGTTGTTGTTGTTGCTGTTGCAAAGGTACAGACAATATATTTGTTTTCTGTTGCAATAGGTTGACTGTTGGATTTGATTGTGGTTGTTGTTGCTGTTGTTGTTGCTGCTGTGGCAGCTGATGTTGCTGCTGCTGCTGTTGTTGCTGCTGCTGCTGTTGTTGCTGTTGCTGCTGCTGCTGTTGTTGCTGTTGCTGCTGCTGTTGCTGTTGTTGATGCTGATTGACTGCATTCGCTTTGCTGCGGTTGGCTGGCTCCTTGATCTTGGCCTGTGGTGTCTGTTGCTGTGGTAGGTTACAATTGTTCGCCGCTTGCTGCTGCTGTTGTAGTTGTTGCTGTTTTTGCTGCGCAAGCTTTTGTTTGTTAGCTAATTGCTGCTGCTGATGTTGCATGGGATAAATGTGTATGCGTTGAGCAACATTCACTTGTTGCTGCTGCTGCTGCTGTTGTTGCTGCTGCTGTGGTTGCTGTTGCTGCTGCTGCGCATTGTTAGGTACTGCCGATGTGCCTGTGTTGGTGGTGGAATGATTGTTTGGCTGCACCACATTTGCTAGGATGACACCACTATTGGTTGCCTTCAGAGATTCTGCAGACTGCGACAGTTGCTGCTGCTGTAGCTGTTGTTGCTGTTGCAGCTGCTGAAATTGCTGCGGCATAAGGCTAAAGCTGCCGTTTGCATTGGGTGTGGGGATCATGCCCTCCGGAGTCGGCACCTCCTTGCCCGACGCCAAGATACGATGCTGGTCTGCAAACAACCGCTGCAGCGCCACATTGATCTCCGCATCTGACATGGGCTTGTTATACATGGCAATTGCTGCTGGATCCACTTCTGGCGAGATGGGCAATGTGGGGACAAATGACTTGTTTTGCAGCTTGATGGTAAGGAACTGTATTTGTGTTTGTACCGTGCGGAACACCTGTTGCATTTGAGGTGTCAACTGAATGGTTTGCACACGCGAAATTGTGTTTTGCTGCGGCTGTTGTTGTGCTGTCGGTTGTGGTTGTGGTTGTTGTTGTTGTTGCTGTTGCGACTGTTGTTGTTGTTGTTGTGGCTGCTGTTGCTGTTGTTTTGGCTGTTGTTGTTGCTGTATTTGCATTGACAACTGCAATTGCGTGACAACTGGCGGTGCTACTGCGACTCCACTACTACCACTGCTGCTAACCACCGCACTGGGGGTGGTTGTTGTCGCTGTTAAGCTAAAGCTGCCACGCTGCTGCTGCTGCTGTTGCACAGCTACTGCTGTCCCTAAAGGTTGCTGCTGCAGCTGCTGTTGTTGTTGCTGCTGCTGCTGCATTGGTGCTGTGACGCCTACCAGCTTGGTGCCACTTGTTGTCTGGAAGGGCTGAATGCTATTGCTCATGGTGGTTGTTGTTGTTGTGGTCGTCTGTCCGCCACTGGAGCTGACAATGACAATCATCTGCTTGCCGCTCGCTACATTTGGCTGCACAATTTGCACTGGATTGTTGTTGGGCTTCTGGGAGAGCGGATCCAACTTGGGCATGGGCTTGACAACGCTGGCGTTCTTCAGGCTGGTCAGCTCGGCCGCCGTTGACGTTGTCTTGGGCTTACGCACTGGCTTCTTTTTGGCCACGGCACCCGTACTGGACGCTGTTCCTGATGTACTGCCCGCACCAGTAGTCTTCGCTGGCTCCAGCTTGGCCTTACTCTGGTCTATGATGGGTGCCACATTGGCCACCTGCTTGGTGACCGTTGTGGTATTCGTAGTGGTGCTGCTGCTTGTGGTCAACGTCGTAGTTGTTGTCGTGCTTATCGGCAAGCCCAGGCTAAGACCGTGACCATTGCTAATGGGCTGTATGGGATGAACGATCTGCTGCTGCGGCGGCTGTTGACGCAACGGAATGGGCACTGTGGCCGTTGCCGTTGCCGCTTGTTGCGCCAGCTGTGTGGGTGGCAGTGGATTCACGTCGTTAAAGTGCAGCTGACCCAGCTGCAGGCACTGCGCCAACTGCTGAGCATTGATTCCCGCTGGAGCAATCAGCAGTCGCTCCGTGGGCCCAATCGATGCCGTCGTTTGACCCGCACTGATGGCCGTAATCTGGTTGGAGACACTATTCAGACAGAACAGCTGTTGCGTGCTAGGATCTATGGGCGGCAGTGCCACATAACGTTGCGCATTGCTTGTCGCTGGTTGCTGCGGCGCCTGTTGCTGCGACTGTTGCTGTTGAGGCTGTTGCTGATGTTGCTGTAGAAGCTGTTGCGGTGCTGACGGCAATTGTGGAAAGGTTAAGGTTTCGCTAATCTTAGCGGGCATGGTCGGTGGTTTAATTGCATTGGCTGTGTTGGTGGGAATGCTGCTGCTGCTGTTATTATTGTGGTTGTTGCTCAGCAGATTGCTGGTGAGCACGGCGGGAGTAGACAGCTTTCTATTATTGACAGCTGGAAATATATATGGACTCAATTAGTGAAAGGAAAGCAACAGATGTTAGAGATCTTAAATTACCTTTAACATCGCTCTTGGCTGTTGATATTGGCTTGGGAGGATGCTGAGCGGCTGCTATTGTTGTTGCAGGCAACTGCACATGTTGTGGCTGTTGCAATTGAAACTGTTGCTGCTGCTGTTGTTGTTGTTGCTGCTGCTGTTGTTGTTGCTGATGTTGTTGCTGATGTTGTTGCTGTTGCTGCTGCTGCTGTTGTTGTTGTTGCTGCTGTTGTTGCTGCTGCTGCTGCTGTTGTTGCTGCTGTTGTTGTTGTTGCTGTTGTTGTTGCTGTTGTTGCTGTTGTTGTTGCTGCTGTTGTTGCTGCTGTTGTTGCTGCTGTTGTTGCTGCAGTTGTTGTTGTTGTTGTGCTGGTGGTGGAGTTGGTGCAGGTAGCTTGTTAGTGTCCATTCGCGTCGGCTCGTTGATAATAGTTACGTTGGGCAGTGCGCCCTTGAGCAATGCCTGGAGTATGAGCTGCGATTGATGATCCTGCGGCGTGTTGGGATCATGTCGCAAGATCAGTCGCTCGCAGTGCTCCGACACGGCTAGCGTTAAGCTGCCCGTCAGTTGGGGTACTAGCGCCGCTGCCGAGGCCGGTGAGCCAACTGATATGGACACGTTGCCCGGCATGCCCGTCAATTGGGGCGGCAATATGGTGGCGCCACCCGCTGTTGTGACAGCTTGCATTGGAGCCGCTGTTGGCGGTGGTGTGGCCTGTGGAATAGTCACCAACTGCATCTGACGACCATCACTGGACAGCTTTATTGTGGCCGTCTCCGGCGCAGCTGTAGTTGCCGCTGGCGTTGGCTGAAATACGAGCTGCGCCTGCGGTGTCGCCACTGTGTTAGTTGTGGCTGTCGCTCCTGCCGATGGAACTGCACCGCCCATGACTGTGGCTCCAGGTGGCATTATGGGCATTATTTGAATTTTATTCTCCACGGCACTGCTGATGGGCAACGTCGGCTGATGATGATTCTGCACCTGCGAGATCTGTATATTGCCTATCTGACTGGGCACAGTTGTGGGCGTGGTGTTGCTGACGCCGTTAGTGCTGCTGCTGGCGAGCCCGAGGCCGTGCGGCAGCAATATGCTGGAGCTGCACGCACTGCTGCTGCTCACTGGCGTCGTCAGGGTGATGGTGTTGACGGTGTTCACAGCGCTGCTGTTGCCACTGCTGCTAATGGTGGTTGTGGTGGTGTTGCTGCTGCCAATGATGCTGTGGCCCACATGGCTCATGCTGTTCATGGTGCTACTGCTGTTGCTCATCGTGTTGCTGATGACATGGCCATTGCTGATAGTGTTGCCGTTGCTTATGCTGTTGAGCGTGTCCTGCTTCTTGGTGTTGCGCCGCACAGCAGGTTTGCGGCGCGGCTTAACCGCTGCCGTTGCTGCTGCAGTTGCTGAGCCCGGCGTAGCTGCTGTTGTTGTCGCCGTGGGCGTGGTCAGCGTAATGCTTGCCGCAATGGGCGTCGTCTGCAGCGTGACATTGCCTATGGTCTGGCTCTGTCCTCCCAGGCTGAAGCTAATTGTCGGTGCCGGCGTCGTGCTTTGTATGCTGGTGCATATTTTGGCACCGGCCGCAGCTGCCGCAGCCGCTGCGGCTGCTTGCTGGGCGAGATGCTGCTGGGCCTGCCGCTGTATCTCCTCGGCGGTAGGCAGCCGCGGCGTTGACAACGTATACGGTGGTAAAGTCGCTCCAGTAGCAACGGCCGCTGCAGCCGCGCCATCGCTTGGATCAATCTTAATGAGGATATTTGGTATTTCGGTGGCTTCGTTGACCGGCGCTGGTGCCGGTATGGTCAGCGTAAAGGGCAGCCCGTCGCTGCCGTTTTGGCTCGGTATGGAGATCATGATATCGTTGGAGCTGGGCGCCGTCGTTGCATTGGCTGCCGCGCCCGCTACTCCGTTGCTTAAAGGCGGTGGCGGTGGTGGTGGTGGCAGTGCTTCCTCAATATGGTGATGGTGGCTGCTGCTGTTGTTGCCGCTGCTGCTGCTGCTGCTATTGGCCGCAGCTGCTGCAGTCGGTGCGGAGTTTGTGACAGCATCCATGCCATAGTCTTCATCGTCGTCATCATCCTCCGTGATGCCGCAGAACTTCATAACATCGCCGAGATCTAGTTTGCCGTTGCTGGCGCGCTGTATATGCGTGGGCGGCGGCGACGGCGACTTCAAACGCGCCACCTGCGTCGGAGCTTGCGGCGTGGGTGTTCGTGCTAGAGTCGCCGCTGGCAGCGTTGCCAGAGTGGGCGTGGCAGGTACAGCCATCTTTTGCGGCGTTGTTGCCATCGTAGCCGCGGGTGGTTTCTTTTTGCGGGGCCGAGGCTTCTTCTTGGGCTCCGCCGTTTGTTGCTGCTGCTGCTGCTGTTGTTGTTGCTGCTGCTGCTGTTGCGCTTGCTGCACCTGCGTCTGTGTCTGCTGCAGCTGCTGCTGCAGCTGTTGTATTTGCGCCTGCTGCTGCTGCTGTTGCTGCTGCTGCAGCTGTATGGTGGCCATGGCCGCCTGCTGCTGCGCCGTTGGCTGGCGTGGGGGCTCGGGTGTAACAGCCACGGGTACATGCGCTGGAGAGGATTGAGCAAAGAGCTCCGCAGAATTGTTGCCGCCGCTGCCACTGGCTGCACCCGTCGTTGTCGACTGCTGAGGCGGCTGGGGAGTCTGGAACGCATTGGCAATCTGCTGCAGATGGGCGCCATTCAATTGATTCAGATTGATGGTAGCACCGCCGAGGGTTTGCTGCAGCTGCGAAATTGCCGCTAGACCATTGGGCATCTGAATTTGAGCAATCCCATTGCCATTGGCAGCTGCTGCTGCAGCCAGCTGCAGGTTCTGCAGCTGCGTCGCAACGCTCTGGCCCAGCAATTGGGTATTGATGGTGGCCGTCGTGGTAAACGGCTGAGATCGTGGCGTTTGCGCTGCTAGCGCCGCGTGCAGCCCGCTTAGCTGTGTGCCGGTCTTGATGCCACTTTGGAACTGGCCAGCGGCGGCTGTCTGTTGGATGAGGTTGCCCTGCGAAGAGACTATGAATGTCGGTGTGGCAGCCGCCAGCTGCATGGTGGCACCATTGGTGCCCACAATGCGCAGCAATTGCTGCTGTGCTGGCTGCTGCAGTTGCGCCTGTCCGCGCGGATTCTGTATAACAAGCGACGGCGTAGCTGTCAGCTGCGGCGTGGGCGGACGCAATATGAGCTGCACACCCTGCGGATTCTGCTGCACCAGCACGGGCATCTGATTGAGCAGCAATTGCTGTGGCTGTGTTGCTGTTGCAGGCAGCAAAATTTGCTGCTGCTGCTGGTTGTTGGCATTGTTGGATGCAGCGCTGAGATGCGCCTGTTGCGGCTGAGGCGACTGCGAGATCTGCGGCAATTGTGAGTTGCTATTGCTTTTGTTCTTCGACAGCTGCTGCATCGACTGAGAGACCAGTTCCTGCTGCGGCTTGGGCAGAATCTGCTGGGGCGTCTTGCTCGCCTTACTATTAACAGCAGTCAACGCAATGCTCGCATTGCTGGGAAAACGTTGCTGCTGCTGCTGCTGCTGTTGTTGTTGCTGTTGCTGTTGTTGCTGCTGTTGTTGCTGCTGCTGCTGTTGTTGCTGCTGCTGCTGTTGCTGCTGTTGCTGCTGTTGTTGTTGTTGTTGCTGCTGCTGCTGTTGCTGTTGTTGTTGCTGCTGATGTTGTTGTTGCTGTTGCTGCTGATGCTGCTGTTGCAAATGTTGCTGCTGCTGCAGTGTCGCCTGCTGAGTGGTGGCTATGATCTGACCCTGCGGCCCCTGAATGAACTGGAAAACTTGCTGCGGCGCCTGCTGCTGCTGCGGCCCGCTGGTGATTGTGAACTGCTGCGGCAGCATCTGTACGGCCTGAGGCTGTGGCGTCGGCGGCTTTATGGCCGCAGCAGCAATCGCGTTGCTGGGACTGGGTATAGGACTGTCTGCTATCAGCGGACTACTGCTCTGGTATTGCTGGAACTGCGCCTGCTGCTGCTGCTGATGATGCTGCTGCTGCTGATGGCTCAGCAACGAGTTGGCGCCCTTTTTCGCTTGACCTTTTGGGCTACTAGCCACATTTGCTGTCGTAAACGAAATGGGCGTGCTGATTGCCGTTGCATTCGGTTGCCCATAGCCGCCGGCTACTGTCGAGCAGATCGAGGTGGGCGCCGCTGCGCTGGTGCTAAAGATTTGCTGCTGCAACTGTTGCTGCTGCTGATGTTGCAGTTGCTGCTGATGTTGCAGTTGCTGCTGTTGTAGTTGCTGCTGCTGCTGCTGTTGCTGGCCAGCCCTCTTGTTGCCCTTCTAGAAGAGTACGAAAACATTTTAGTTCACATTGTCAATTCCTTAAAAAATTATGTCTAAATTATTTATTAAATTAAAAGCAATATTTGAGTCATGTAATAATGATTAATACTAAAAGACAGATTAATAATGCAAAGATAAAACAGGAAATTAATAAACATATTAATTGAGTCATAGGGTTGAAAAACTATACTTTTGTATCTTTAAATGTTTCCTAAGATCTCAATGACAAATTGAAGAAAAGTTTTGATCTGGTAATTGGTTAAACATGCACCTCAGCTATTAGCTCTGCAGTAGCTTTGTAATGGTGTGTGTTAAGGCAATGCCAATGCGTTGCATTATCAGCTATCAGTGCTCCAATTTGATAGCGATCTTATCTTATCGGGCAAGTGGGCAGGTAAGTGGTAGCAAGCAGTGCAAATCAATTGAATCTACCTTGTTCAGTTGTATATTATTGGAGCCGACAAGCGTGGCGTTCAACTCAGTGCCGATTGCATTATTGTGTCCACCGGCTGCGGCAGCGGCGGCGGCGGCGGCAATGAGCCCGCCAGCTGTCACGCCGATGACGGTCGTGGCAGCGGCCGGCGACTGTGAGGGACTTGGCTGAAAGACAACGGTGCCGGCGTTGGGACTGCCATTTGTGAACTGATGTATGGATTGTCGCCTGCCAGGCGTCGCCGCCTTGCGCTCCTGCAAAGGATCAGATGATTAATGTAATCCATGTCCATGTCGATAGTACATATGCAGATGAGCAAGCGAATGCGAGTGGACTTACGTGTTCCTGCGGATTGCTGTTGGCGTTTAAGGCGTTGCCACCGGCTACGAGCACCACATCCTGTGGGAATGGCGATAGCGATGGTGATGGTTGCAGGCGTGGACTAGCTGAGATCGATGGCGATGGACTGGGCGTCAGAAACGGACCCGGAGGAGACAATATTCCTGCAAAGGCACAAACGCAAACACAATAAAGAATTATTACACACCACGTATATATATATACGTATATCTGAGCGTACACGAGAGAGAAGTGCACTTATTCATTGTATTTTATTGGGCCACCATTGACCCACTAATGTCAGGGTCCAGGCGTGTTTATTGGCCGACTGAGTATCGGGTAACCGAGGGGACGCCAGCGCTCCATAATGAACGCCGAGCCATGGCATAAACATCGACAACCATTTGGGGGCAGCAATCTTGTACGTGACCAAAGCGCAACTGAATACATCAGATACAGGCGAACGACAAGCAACAGAGTATCTCGTAGATACACACACACTCAGACCACTCCATACCCACAGTCGCACACACATCTACTTGTATAAGTGGGTAAAATTGCGCGCCATTTCAAAGTTGTTTATTTTGAGCGCTGGAAACGCTTCAATTTGCCGCCGGCTGTGCCATCGCCCGGATCCCACTCTTGCCCCGTTCAACAGTTGCCGTTGCCGTTGCCATTGCCGTTTGCCGTTTGCTTCTGACTGCCTTTGTGCATACAAAACGAGGCGACTTAACACATTTCGAGGCACCAACTACCCGACTCAGCGCCTGGCAGTGCGTCAATACATTCGCATATATTTTTGGACGCCGCTGCGAGAGTCCAGCAGCAACAGAAAGAGAAACAAAAACCAAACCAGTTTCATTAGCGCTTGAAAAAGTTCTTTGCACTTCTTCCTTTGCAATCTGCTTTGAACTCTTATTTTTATCGATACCCTGTTGAATGAGCTGTAAGTCATATCAAATTCCATTTGCTAATTGTAGTGACATTAGTCATCAGTCATTAACCAATTCATAAAAATGTTATACAAAAGCCACAATTCAGAAAAGGACGAAGAGAGAATCATTGAGAACTACTGAAAGAAAAGGACCCAATCAAATAGAAAAGAAGTTAGAATCAATATTCGAGCCTGCTCGACTAAGAAATACCCTGAACTCTGTCAACCGGTGATATTAGAATCATAAAAACATATGTTAGACATATTTAGTTAAATCTATAGTTATATATTGGTTTTAATACTTTTCAGCTTACACACTTCAATTTATAACAAAAGTATGACAACCTCTACGAAGAACATTCTAAAGCCAATTGAACACTCTTCCTCATTCAATTGATAAACTATATTCCTCGGCTAAAATCGCTTTTCAATGGCTAATGATTAAGTAGACATACTGCTCTTAGCACTATGCTGCCACGAAGCGTAGGAGTCAGTGCCAAAAAAAAAGTTGGGCGCCGCACGTGCTGGCGATTATTGAAATCTGTTTGAAAAATATGTAACTAGTGGGCGTGCCTGAAGTAGTTTTTCAATTAAAAGTTAAACTTTGTTTTTGTTTTCGCTGTTGCTGCCGCCGCCGCCGGCGCACATTGTTGCTGTTGATGTTGCTCTTCTGACAACTACTTTCAAATATACGTATATTGTTTAGAAAATGAAATGAAAAATCAACAACAAAGAGGCGAAAATTTACATAATACCACCATGGATTGTCCTGTTACAACTACCGAGCGACATGCAGTAGGCAGCCGGCAGAAGGCAGCATTAATTTGCATAGGGCAAAAATGGAGCTAGCGAGCACAAGAGCCCAGCAGCGGATGGGAGTCTGGGCGGTACGGTCGGGCAGACACAAAGAGCACACGGGCAAAAAAGAAAAAAAAAATAAATAAATAAAGTGAAATGAGGAATTACGGATGGGGCGGCAACAGAATAACACAGCAAGAAGCACAGCGAAGGCGTAGGATAAACGAGCATAAGCATCAAAGAAGCTGCCATCATCTCCTACGTTGCCGCCGCTCGAGACGTTGTCAGCGATTGGAATTGAAGCATGAGACGAGGCCAAAGCCAAGACCCCCCGTCTCTCCCGCTCTCACACACATACATACATACATGCATGTAGTTATGTGCGCTGATGTGTTTGAGTGTGTAGCCATTGCCGCCATTATCGACAGCAAAACAAAGCCTAAGAAGAATTTAACAAGCGCAACTGCCGACCGTTTACAGCTGCCCAGAGCTAGCAGCGGGAGACGTCGTCTTTCACATCATTCAACATGCACACACACACACACACACACACACACATATACATGAGAGCTCACTGTGAAATTGTCCTGGCAACGTTGAGAGTTTCATATTTTTAGGCACTGGGCACAATCATTTTGGTCGGTGCCAAAGCTCAAGACGTCGATGCTGGCATCCAGACGAGAGATGACTGTGCAACAGAGCGTGGAGAGGCATTGGCAAGGCTGAAGAAGCTGTAGGTACTGTAGGTTGCCAGCAGCAACTAAATCAAAAGCCGCGCCGCGTGTGCTCTCAATAACAATAAGTATGCAAAGGGGGCGGATGGATGGGGGCGAGTACAAAGTACTTCTAGATGGATGCCTCACCGTTTGTTAGACAGCCAACAAACTGTATCGAATTAAGTTCCACGCAAGAGAAAAGGGCAATTTTCCAATAACTCACGAAACGCAATCAATTACTATTTAACAGGTCATTAATCAGAAATCTGAGCGAATTGTAATTAGAAATCCGAATTTTCATAACAAATCAAGCTTTTTCAAGCATTGATCAGTTTTTAAATTCTATTTATCATTCCACATACCAAATAATAATTGCATTTCACGGCATGTACACACTTTATATCACATTCTTATATTTCATTTGCCAGGTAATTTGATTTAAGGTAAAATTTAACATTTCATTTCTTCTATTTGCTGCTAGCCAGCCAAAGAGCCATTGCCATTCAGCAGTCAGCCAGACTGATGGAAGTATATATATTTATATACAAACAGACAGTTCGTATACGTAAAGTAAATCTGTATTTTTACGTGGAGTTAAAAGTGTTGTCCATGGTAAGCAAAACCACAAACGGGGGAAAAAATAAATAAAATGATATTTTTTGTGAATATCAAATGGGAAAGTATTTTTTTTAATGGCGGACCTTAGTTACTCTGAAACGTGAATTCAATTAAAATTATTCACAAGCAAAAAAAACTGCACGAAAACCCCATAAATTAATTTTAAAATTTGATTATTTGTTTCTCAATTTTAATATTTAACTTATTGTTTACTCTCTAAAATCTTAAGTAAAACAACTGTTCAAAGGCAAACACTCAATAACAACAATTTGTTGCTACATTCTGCACAATTTTTTTTTTTTTGAAGGGCATACAAAAATGGCAAGGCAAAAAGCGAGTCAAAGATATGCACTTGATATGCACGTACATACGCTCAGAGATGCTCGAAAGTTTGGCTAGCCGAGACGCAGATGAACGCACGGATAGACGACGAACGGTTGCACGGATGGTTGGATAGCTGGATGGATGGATGGATGGATGGATGGTTGGCTGGCTGGTTGGTTGCCTGGTTGGTTGGATAGATGGTAGTTAACTGACTGCCCGATGCATGCCTGCCTCTCTGCCATCCCGGCCATCTGCTAGTGTCTGGCGGGAACAGAGAATGACGCCGGGTCGGGCTCGGAGGCAGGGCCAGATGTTGCCACATTATTTTGCATTTTGTGCAGCAGCATAAAAACTGAACCGAGCACACTTTGGGGCTGGGAGGCAAAAACACAGTCAAACGGCGGCTACCCGCGCACCAAGATGAATCCTATTTACGAGCCACCACTCACTGACTGCCTGACGCTGCACAACAGCCACTGAGTGTGTATCTCTGTGTGTGCTCGGTGCATTTGCCCGAGTATCTGAAAGTTTGCTCTCTGTGCGTCGCTTTGCTGCCTGTCAAAGTCAGTAAAATTTTTGCTGGCACAAAAAAAAAACGTGAAGCGAACGAAAAACAAAATCGGAAAGCGGAGGACGCAAACAAGAAAAAAAAATGGTTAAGATTCAAAGGTAATGGAAAGTGTAGTGCGAGTAGTTTTTGCGTCCGCGTTCGCAGCAGTCAGAACTGTCGACTGTTCCCGCAAGCCGGGCACAAAGTATATCCTTTCGTCCTGCTCTTTAGGCGGCAGTTGATGCCTTCAAGGCATTTGGCTTGTTAAGCAGCATAATTGAATTAAGCTAAATGCGGCATAGCGAGCCGAGCGAACCAAAGTGAAACTGCAAAAAAGTATTTGAAGTCGACAGACTCAGATTCAGATACAGCTACAAATTCTGATACTGACACGCACAAAGCGTAACTCGAAGGCTAAATAGCAAATTTGTTTGTGTGTAGCAGAAATTCTGCACTCAGGTCACAGACTCGTTTAATTATGTATTATTACTCAGATCCTTTTATAAATTAGTCAACAAACTGCATAAGTAAATCACAATGATTTCAATTCAAGCGGAAGCTACATTATAAACATTCATTTTGCTGCAGTATTCATTTCTGTCTGAGCTAAAACACTGCCCGAACACATTAAATCAACTCTTTCATTTCATTTGGCATTTGATTTTCATTTATTTAGCTTTATTTAATCCCATAATATGTGTTTTAATAAAATATATTTGCTTGAGCAACTTTTCAAATAACATTCATAAATGTCAGAACCAATTTTGGCTACAGTCGTGTCACTGCAGGAACCGTGGCTCAACCCGCTCGTCTATCCCAGATCCTGGGTCCCAGATCTGAATTTCAAAGAACATGCAACAAAAAATTATTTATTTATATGCAGTGCAAGCACACACACACACACACACACACACACAGAGAGACACTTGGGATACTCGAGTTGCAAGAACGCGTCGTTGTTGCCGTTGGCTGCTAATGGGAGCAGCCATGGAGCTGGGCTACAAAAGGCCAGGGGTAGGGCTCAGGCAACTCAGTCGGGCCTCTGGGTCCACCTTATAGCAACTGTGTTATGCTCTCGCATGTTTTATAGCTCGCGTATGCTGTGTGTGCTTATGTGTCGCATCTTTGTTGTTTCATTTATTTGGTTGACTGGCATAACCTCAGCCTCGCGGCTCCTCTACGACGACGACTGCTCCTGCAGCCTCCCGCTCCAGCCACTTCACTGACTCTAAGTAGGAGCCGTTGTGTGGCACTCAACGTGGCGTTGTGTAGCGCGACGTGGAAACGAAATGCTCTGCCCGGCTGCTGTTTCTATTGTCACAGTCTGTAACAATAGCGAAACGAAGGAGCCACTGTCACACCGTCCGACCGTTCGACCGTCCGTCCGACAATTCGACCCCAAAAGGACCAAGCGCAGACCACGGCGACAGAGGCAAAGTAGCAACAACAAGGAGTATCCAAGCAGAGCTCGCATTTTGTCATCCTGTACTCTCGCCGTACATATGAACTGTTGATGGTGTTATGGCGATATGTCGCTGACTACCGACTGGCGTCCATTGCCACAGTTCAAGTCTCGCCCCGCACCTCCCTACGCCGCCCACCAACTTCATAAGAAGCAGCCAACAATATACAAAAATGTTTGTGCAAAAACAATGCTCAGGCAGCAGGCAGCAGGCATGGCATACAGGATACACTCCGCCGAGGAGAGGAGCAACCGGACGGGGAATGGGGCAAGGGGTATGTGCATAAAATAAGACAGCGTCTCCGTCCATTTGGCTGCGGGAACGAGTCGGATAAAAATGAAATAAAAATCGATAAGTGTAGGCACGTTTGAATAGTCGCTCGCTCGTTCGCTCTGGATATGGCTCTGTATCGCCTTCGATATAGCACTGGCCAGTGAGTCGAATGGTGTAGAGAGAAGTTGCGTGAGACATTCCCCATAGCCGTGGATTGTCTGGGCCCAGCCTGTGTACTTGGCCTGCTTGTCATTTCTCGGAAAAGTCAACGACGCCTATTGGCTATTATTGCAAATTCAGTGGAAATTATGGCTTATTGAAAGGTATTTTATATGCACAGTTACTCTTAGTGCCCGTTTAATAATGAATGTAAACTCTAAACTGATTAGCTTGAACTCTGAATGAACTTTGATGGGAATGTTGAGCTTATAAGTTGCAAGTTAAACAGGCAACCGGAATACCGTAAACGAAACAATATAGAACTCCCATAGATATATTATTCATTGCTAATTAGAGACACTTTGTAGGCTCTCTCTTCGATGATTGATGCTTTCAGGGGAAAGAAGAAGGGGAAAGCAAGGATTAAGCAGCACGCGAAGTGCATTTAATACCTGCCAATTTAACAAGGCAGACAAAGGGACGCCCAACAGCAATCAGTCGCTGCAATTAAAAGCGTAGCTCTTATCCCCCTCCCCCACCTGACACTTGAAACGCAACGCCCGACAGTGGCAGCGGCAAACGAAAAGCAGGGCAACTGGAAACCACTCGAGCCGAATAACTCATGTCTCGAGTGCTGTTGAAATGAGTTTGAGTTTCCATTTTTGTGACCAGGTGAGTGGGCAGGCACACCGAGAGTGCGCCACGCAGGCTAGTCGGGACGTCGATGACACCGCATCATTATAATCATCATTATCATTTAACAGTTTGAGCGCTCACACAAAGCACACAGCACAAAAACACTTCACTTTTATTCATTCATTTATTCATTCATGCATTCATTCGCTCTTAGACGGCAAATTACCCTAATTACATTCAGTAATCGCTCAGCTACCACACATAAAAGCAAACTTCCCCAGGGCAGAACTTTTGAACAAAGCTTAGCATATTTACATCATTTACAGCAGAATTATTTCGTTTCAATTATTTCTATTTTGCCACAGGTGATACACGGGAAAACTGCTGATGGGATTAGTTAATTAACGGGAAATCACATGCGATAATTGTATCGCAACTATATATACATTTCTCATAGAATGACTATATAGTTTATCTAATGTAGAAATCATCGATCAAGGTTGGGGTTTAGTTACTGCTGTTGCTTGACTTTGATTAGATAACTAACTTAAATACATTTTTCCTGCCTTTTTAATATCTACTGAATTTGTTATTTATCTATTTGTTAACTTTGTTTCATATTAAATATTTATATATAAACACTTTGGCATTCCACATTATAAGCAACTATTACAATCGCATCATCTTTCTTAAGCTGCTTACATTTAATCAAGCCTTAAACTAAATTCAGTTAAATTCAGTCGCTCTAGCGACTCTCATCATCTGCCGTCCTGTAACTGTAGCTCAGCTGAACTCTTGGATGAATTGTTCTTAATGTAATTGAAATGTCGGCAGACAAAAGCCATTTGTGCATAGACATCGAAGTGAAGCGCCAATTGTATTTGCCTGCCCTGCGTCCGACGAGCAACAAACAAACAAACGAACTGGGCGTGCGGCAGGCAATCAAATTAATTTAGTTTATGCATTTTGCTCACTCTTTGACGTACTCCGTATGGATATGTGTTTATTCCTACTGTGCACATACATACAACAGCAGTGTAAGGCGCATTTAATATGCATTAAATTACTATGGGAAAAGTGCCAACTGATGTTAACGGCCCGACAATAACTTCGGCTATTAGGACATTGTCAAAGGCACAGCGACAGCCGCAGCCACAGCCAATGGCTAAAATGGAGAGACTATTTACAATTAATCAATACACACAAACAAAAACAACAACAACGAATAGACTCGCGTTGAGTCACCAATTGCGCTGACATCAAGAAATTGCCATGTCACGGCGTAAACAACAATATTACACATACGCCCCGTGGGACAGCCAAATTTTCAGTCACCTAGCAAAGGTGCAAACTGATTGCCAAAACTGCTTAAAACCACAAAGCAACCACCGACCCACAATCACAGCTGCGGCTACACACACCCACCCAAATGCCTTTGTGCTCACGGTGGTGACGACGCGTCGAGCTCTGCTGTTCACCTCTAAATGGCAGCGTCATTAACACGTCACGTGTCATTTCATAAAAATAAACAAGTGAAAGGGCCCCAGACGCATATAGCCAGCCGAGCGATACTCTTTAAATAGTCTCCAACAGTTTTAGCTTTCATTGATGCTTCTGTTTTTAGTTTATTAGAAATTAGATATAAAAGGGATTAACTTTGGCAATGTCAACTGTCATACATAGACAAGTCGCAAATGTTTAGAATAAACTAGATCGATCACGATTGCAGCTAGATGGAATACTAATCACCTTAAAGTAAGACAAACAGACAGAGAGACATGACTATATACAACAAATGAAACATTTGCATTTGACTCCTACTTTTGCTAGCTAATTTGTTATGCCATTTTTATTAATTTTTATTGCCTAGCAGCTGTCAGAGATAACAGAAATAACTGACTTACGACTGAAAACAATCACATGAAAGCAGTCGGGTCTATTGTTTTTGTTTCTCGGGCCCATTACGTGTCGGCTGCCCAAAATGGTCAAAAGCATTGACGCTTGTCACCTGCCTAACACAGGGTTCACGCATTTAGTGCTCAGCTTTCCGCACATTCGTGCTGCTATTGTGTTTCGTCTGTTTAGTGTTTGCCACATGTTTGTGGTCGCTGTAAGATTGCTTTGCCATGGCCTGGCATTGACAAGCAATTTGTTTTACAGCACTTTGACTTGGAGCAATTTGTGGGAGTCGAAGTCTTAAACACCTTCGGTGCAATTTTGGGAAACAGTTGCAAAGCTTTCACACTTCTTTTAATACGTTCAAGTGGCAATCACTTCGAAAATTAATTTGTTTTTACTCCTTAATTAAGTTCTCGAGATAAGCAAATAACGAGACATTGCTGAAAGGTGATAAACTTGGTAAATAATGTGATAAGGCGTGGGCAGCCAAGATTTATATACAACTCTATATACCTACTTGACAAGTCAAATTTTTTTAAATTTTTTTTTATATCAAATTATAGAAAAAACTATGTTTAACTTGAAGTCCTCGATTTCTACTCAGGCGAATAAACTTTTATTTTATTGCATCCATTAAGACTTCCGCTCTGCTCCGAAAGTTGAATAAACGAAATAAATTATTATACAACTTTTTCAGATTTTAAAAAAGCTTTATTTAATAAACAATTATATAAATTGGTTTTTCCATAATTGTAAAAGGGAATATATAATTTCAACTATGCTCAATTAATCCGCATTTATAAATATATTTAAAACACATTCACATGTGAAATTTCGATTTATTTCATATTTTTCAGCAATTCCATTTTTTTTTACTTCGTGTAGCTCAGCTTCCAGTCAATTTCAGTTAAAATATAATATGAGCATGCGATGCAAATTGCTTATCACATTCCAACCCACACGCAAAGCAACAGCAACAACAACAACATTTTATATCCTGCACAACTCACACATTGACAACAGCAACAACAACAGGAACATTTCATATCCTGCTCATCAAATGGCTGCCTCATGACATCGATTTAATATGCCCATCAATTCAATACTCTGCTGTCAATTCATAAACATGAAACCGGCGCCTGAAGCCCAATAAAAATATAAAAAAAGAGAAGAAGCAGGGCAACAAGAATTAACGGTAAACCAAGGCCTGGCCAACAAGTCAAAATCATATTACGGAGCTCTCCAAATGGCCGAAGCAACAATGACAAACAAAGTGTGAAGAAAGGCAAAGTCGAAGACAACGACACGCACTTAAAAAGCAAGAGATACGAGCCAAAGACCACAGCGACATCAAAGGCGACTGCACAGGTATCTGATGGATACAAGCGATGGACGGCCGCTAAAATACACGTATTTTGAGAGCTGAGCTCGACTCGCAAACACGCATAGAGCTAGATAAAATACCTACAGATACATATACCACCAACGAGCAGGCAACAACAATATGTTAGAACGAAAAGAAAAATTGTATCTACATCTTATTTGTTTTGCTTTACTGCGATGGCAGCAAATGGAGCCGGGCAGGGAGAGTGCAGAGCAGTAAGTGGGGCAGTTGGGGGGGAGACGAAGAGATTGGAGTGTGGGCAGGATGGGAGCAGCAGAGACTATGGGGTCACACGAGCGCGCATTTCTTCACAATTTACGTCGCCGCCGTCGTCGTAGTCATCGACGTTACTCTCGTTGTAGCTGTTGTTGTCGTTGTACTTGGGCTATCTGTATCTAAATGTGTGCATGCCTGTATGTGTGTGGCGCTATATTGACGTATCTGTGTGCTCCGAAAGACGTGCCAGCAGCTAACAACAGCAGCAACAGCAACAACAACAACAGCATTCGTAACAACAACAGCCAAACATCATTTACACGCGTGCTCTTTCTCACACGCACGTTGTTTATACTAAAAGCTGATGGTGCAAGGGAGCGCGGCTGTGTGTGGGTGTGTGTGTGTGTGTGGGCGGGCATCTGTGAGATACTCACTAAATATTTGCGGATAAATGGTGAAAATTTTGACTGCTTTTTATGCACTGCACAAATATGAATAAATATTATTGTTGGACACTTTATTTTCTATTTGATTTGTTTTATTTTTTGGATTCAGCTCTTTTTATGGTTTGTTTTGGACACTTTTTATGCATCTGCACTTGCACTTGCACTTGCGCTTGCACTTGCACTTGCGCTTGCACCTGCACCTGCACTCGTAATCGCGCGCGCGCCTTCTGGGCCAATCAATTCATTAATTTGTGCTATCAAATGTGATGTGACAATTCCCGACGGCCGACAACGCACAAACAATAAATGCCTAAAACACTTTATTGCTCAAATGGAACGACGACGGGCAAATGTTGGCGGCAGGCGAGACGAGATGGAACGACACATTCATTGCGACCCCGGCACGTACGTAAGACTAGTCGCGGCGAAATCGCACAAAACATTTTTATATCTCTACAATATCCTCGTCGATGTCCTCGTTGTGCTTCGCGTCGCAATCGTCGTCGTTGTCGACATCGTCATCGTCATCGCCGTCGTCGTCGTCGTCCCCGTCGTTGTCGTTGTTGTTGCTTCGCGCGCGCCGCAAAGAATGAGAAGAAAAACTCAGCGCGCGACTCAAGCTGAAAAACAACAAGAGCGCAAAAAAATCATAAATGCGAGAGCGAACGGAGAGAGCGACTCGGCGAGCGAACAAACGAAACACTCACACACACTTACGCACACTTACACAAAAAAAAGAACGAAGAAAAATCGAAACGAAACTAAACGTCAGCGATGCGGGCAGCGCACGGCGAGCGACGAACGGCGGACCAAGGTGGGAGGGCAGACGTGTGTGGTGCACCAAACACGTAAAATCACTTAGTACCTCGAAAGAGCGAAACACAACACAAGAGCACAAAACCAGAGCACCAACACGGCAACAACAACAACGGCAGAAATTGCGATGACCGGACAGCGTTGCCAGATTGAATTAACAGCCATATAATAAAACAGAGTTTGCTAACAACTACTACCAATAACAGGTGGTAGCTCTGTTTTGCATTTATAAGTGTCATTTAATTAATTATCGGCACTCAAATTCATTTGATCTGCGACATTCGTTTGACTTACGTGACGACAAATTGCCTGAAGTGTGGGGCATCGCTATTCTATAGTTAATTTTTGCATTTATTTACCTAAAAAGAGAAATGCAAATTAGTTGACAAGTTGTGTATGTAGTGGTAACAACTAAATAGGTGTTAATAAATCATACATACTTCTGATGTTATTTCCATAAACTACAATTTATTATTATATACACGCTAATTGGCATCAAGCTCTAAATGTTTTACTCATCTAATTTGATCCAATAGATTTGGCTACAAATTGAATCACAGCATTCCTCTTCCTTACCATAAGCCCTAAAGCCGTCGAGAACTGCGAACACTGCAAGTTCACGACTTCATAAATCAAAAAAATTGCATGCTGCCAACAAAAACAAAAATCTGGCAACATTCCGAAGCACACTCACAAAATATGTCAAAAGTTAAGAGTAATCGTGTAAGTAGCCCAGGCAAAGATATCCAATAGACGCTCACACACACACACGAACACTCACACTCACACACACACACTCACGCAAACTCAAGCAAATCAACAAAGGGAAAGTTAACAGGGAACTTGACGTTGCCGACGCAGCTTAATTTTCATGATTTTTCCATTAACTAGAGGCAAATAGACATGAAGCTCTTTGGACTGACTCGATGTCATGCAGCGCCATCTATCGGCCCGCAGTGCTCGGCGTTATTTTTGAAATCGGTAACGGGGCATAAAGGTTGCCCAAAACACAAGCACGTGAATGCGGAAGGCTGTAGTGAGGGTAATAATACGATAATATGGGATAGCTAAAAGCGAGAGCGTCCAAGTGTTTTTCAAGAGAGTCGCGCGCTCTCTCTCTCTCTCTCACACACTCCGCCTCTCTCCGTTTTTAACTAAGAAGAGAGCGAGCTCAGGCGCAGCAATACCACCACCACCAACACAGAGAAAGGATACAACAATAAAAAAACAACCCTCAATAAAACTTAAGCGAATAATACATGAATCAAAATATGTATGGATATGGATTGTTATAAAAATGGGACACACAAATTAAAAGAGGGCACTGCAACGGGGCGGGGAAGGGAGCGATGGAAGGCAGAGGGAAGAGGTGTAGACACGAAAACCAAAGCCTATAAACTTTAGGTGGTTGTCGTTGTTACACGAATTTATGCCTCGCACTGCTTACATTTGAATATAAATACATATACCATGCTTGAGGTAGAGGCGTGAAATGTGGTGCGGGCAGTTACAGCCGCAGTGTCTGTTTGTAATTTGCATTCAGCTAACAGCTAAACAACAGCACAAACAAATCATAAAGCAAAAGTGTTAAATAAACAGGGCGAAACCACTTGGGGGACTTATTGAAAACCTGTTAGTGCATCGCTGCAACACCACAGACCCATTGCCCCGATCCTCAGCCTTGTGCTTGTGCTCCTTATTTTTATGTTCTTCGTGTCTGAGTGTGTAAGCGATCAAAAATCAAACAGAATTCTCGTTTAAATGTTCAGCTGCTGTGTAAATATTTCAACGTAATTCAATCAAAATACAATTAACACATTTGCATGAGTGTGTGTGTGCGGTGTGTGTATTTCGAATGCACAACGTATCGCTCTGACAAGATAAACTATCACAGCTAAGTCAATAAAACAGACAGCATGAGATGGCACAAATGTTACGGCAAACAGACAAAATACACACCTTGATTTTATGGCTGGTTGTCGTTACAGATTCGTTTGCTTATGAGATACAAATGTATCTCAATAAACGTATCTTTTACATCGACAGTAAAAGGATCCACACGGAAGTACCGAAAGGCAACTCAAAGCGATGCCGAAAAAATTGTTGACATCAACCACAGCCAACCTCATCCTTGTGGTTCTTGCTCGACACGACAAAAAACGCAAGCGATGACAAACAAAATAAAAGCATAAATAATTAATATCGCTGTGTGTGTATACTGCCAGCCACAAGCGTTGCCATCATTTTTTATGATTTTGACACTGGTTACACCGTGCGTATACGCAACGGAGAGCGCACCGCTTATCAAGCAGCTGACAGACTGGCAGGCAGGCAGTGGATGAGCAAACAGACGAATTGACAAGGCTACAGTTTAGCTATCGAGTTCGCTGTGCAGTGCGATTCAATTAATTTTCAAAGATCTGGCAGCGCGACTCAACAATTTCACTTCGAGCATAAACCATATCCTGATTGTGTTTGTTGTCATTAATGGTTTGCCCACACACACAAACAGAAAGAGACACAGATAATGGCCAATAATAACACAATACAAAACAAAAGTGCCGATGAAACATACGGTAAAAGCCAACAAAGTAAACCACTAAAATCATGAAAGCTAACAAAAAATGCAAGCAGAAGCATCAACAGAGCGAGACACAAAAACAACCGCAACAAAATAACAACAACGACAACAACAACAGCTACGGCATCAGCAAGCGGTGCAAACACAACTTTTGCTCTCGCCGCTCTCATTCCAGTGGCGTTTGACTCCTTCTTGCCCAGTGGAATGCAAATGCGAAAGCCGAGCAAACAATGAAACAACAACAAAATGGCGTTTAATTTCGCTCGGTGCGACTATTGTCGTTGTTGTTGTTGTTGTTTTCGTTTTCGTTTTGATTTTATTTTTATTTTCATTGCTGGCTGTGGCTGTTATTCTGTGCAGTCAATGACTAAACGTTTAGCGGCGACATTTTTCCAGACACGCACGTGTGTATGTGTGCATGTGTGTGTGTGAGTGCATGTGTGTGTATGTGTGTGTGTGCATATTCTGCATTTGATGCACTCGAATTGAGCTGCCAACGGCCGAATGCAGAGTGCCCAATTGTTGGAATCAGCACAAAGCCGCAATTCCGGCATCGGCTTTAGTTCCATTCATTCAGCTAAACCATTTGCCGCCTATATCATTTTACTGCGCGCTGCATTCGCAATTTTTGCCACTAATCAGCTCGGGGCTATAAACGTATTAAAGAGGCGTGACTTTGCCGCAATTGCGTGTTCATTGTTATTCTCTCAGCTCTCTACACTTATTCGATTTTCACAATTACAAAACGAAAATTGACTGCTCTTTCATTTATCCACAGGTCGTCTCTTATAATTTAGCGATTATATTTCACTAGTCGTACCAAATAGAAAGTTTAACGCAGGAAACTAATAAATTTGATATTATTAATTGCAAGACTAAGGCTTCATTTCCATAGCTCAATTAAGACTTTTATATCTGGCTTCGCCACTTGACACCAACATCAACAGCAACAACAACATCATGATAATCACTTTTTGTTGTAAATGCTTTGCGCTCGGCAATTATTGCAAAACTTGCATTAAATCACATCACAAACGACGCCCAATAAAAAAAAAGATTCGTGCCGATTTGCTTTAATGGATTTGAACTGAAATTGCTGTGAAATTAAGATTTCCTACTTGAGCACAATTAAAATTAACTTCAATAGAGGCAAAAGTGAAAAACACGAAGCGAGCTAAGCCAAGCTGACCGAAAGATGAAGGACTCCCAGACCCGCACACTCCGTCAGTGGCCGTGGCAGTGGCAGCTGCCGCTGCTGCTCCAGCTGAGAGCCAACGTCAGCGCCAGACGGCAGTCAATTTGTACGCCTAATTGGCATACATACATCAGGGACCAGGGACCAGAGACCCGGCGATTGTGTGCGCTTAAGACCCACTAAGAACTGTTATGCGTACTTACAGACGACTGGCCATCATTTATTTGTGTGGCATGCAGCACAGCGGGAAAGCTTTCAGCTCGGAAATATTTTGTGTTCTTATTAAAAACAAATGATAAAATGCGGGCGGAGTGAAGAAAGTTCTCGATAATGTATTAATTGATGTTTGTATTTCCTCAGGCAGCATGAGTTATGATGACTTTAGCTTTTCAATCAGTTGTCTTTTAGTACAGAGCTAGAAAATATATAACTGATAGATTACAGCAAGGCAAGCTCTGTTTAGCTTTACAATTAGTCAGAGACATTGATATAATAAAAAACTAATATCAAAACCTCATAAATTCCTTAATAATTGAACAACTTTTAAGCACATCCAAAGCAAGTGAGATCTGAAAAGTTTATTTTTCCTCTTATGCAATGTCAATCCTCTTTTTAAATGCATACAATTTGCATTCATTAATCTAATTAATGCTGCATCCATGGAAATCAAAAATATTGTCATAGCTCTACAGAAAAACATGTGAGAAAATGTAATTTATTGTATCAATGCTCGCTTAAATTATACTGTCGCACAAAAACAGCACAAATGAAGCCAATTGTAAAGCACTTTCTGCCTGATATTAAAAAATAACATATTTCCCGCTTGTCCTCACTGCGCATCAAAGGCAAAACTTTTCTTTTCAGCGCCCGTGCCAATTAACGCATTTTTTTCTGCGACTTACTGGATGCTCTATCTGCTGTTACATTAATTAAGTCCTCTGTGGACATGCCCCGAGGCGGACTCAGGCCAACTTATTGCCACCTACCACTGTTTCTGTGAATGTCTCCTGTTTGTCCGCCTCTCTGTCTGCCCTGTTTATGAGCTGAATTGAATTGGAGCTGCGACGAGCACTGCACAATAAGCAACTACATATCTGGAATAAATATGCATATGTGAGCTTGCACCACTCAATAAATAAATGAAGCAGCAACAACAACAATGGCAACAATAGCAACAATATTGGCACTGAGTTTGCATTGAGATTCATATTGTGCCTGTTGGCATTTCACTTGCAACCTTATGAGAGCAGAGATTCTCAACTTTCAGTTCGCAATTTGTGTACTGATACACATATATATATATCATATGTGTTAAGTGTATGCAGGGTAAACATACTTTGATCTTTGACAAACTTTTGCCTGGGCAGCAGACGTTGAAGGCGTATTAATTGCATATCCACACGTGCTACAAAAATATATATAGACATACATATGCACTGCAAATATATATTTATGTATATCAGTGACATGAATTGCAGAAAAATTGCAGTCAACTTATGAAAGGCAAACAACACAAATGCTGAATTGATAGAGATATTTTATAAATTGACACTATAGATGCTTGTTAAGGTATATTGGGCTTGTGTTCGGTAAATTTATATTCTATTGTCGATTCTAGGTGTTGGCAATCAAAAATAAAATAATAATATTGTTCATTTCGTGCTCATAACAAGAGTAGCAAACATAATAATTTCGAAAGGACTAAATTTTACTGACTTATATGAGCATGAGTTGTGCTGTCTGTGGAGCTTACATCCTTTGCAAGTTTTTAATTAATTTTGTTGCATTATGCAGAGAGCATACTCCGACAACGAATGCACATTGATGGCGAAGACTTCGTCGCATTCCCTTTGAGCGAGCGACAAAGCGGGCAGCGCGCATCAGCGATTTTAATATAGTTCATTACGAAATTTTCATTAATATTTGCTCATCAAAGTGCATAATGAAATGAGTTATGAGTATTTGAAATAATCGCGATTTCAATTACTGTCACAAATCTGGTGCAGCAAACATAATTGAAATGTTTGCAAATTAAGTATCCAGTCTAAAAGTTTCTCAAATGTTCTTTGCTGCTTAACCAACTCAACTATTTCAACTGTCAAAAATATCGAAAGTCCCCGAGTGCAATTTGTGCCAGTTATAAAAGAAACGTCTGTCTCCTCTGGCCTGCCACGCCCTTTTTATTTTACTCCAGATGAAATGGCAGAATTACAGCTGCGACTCACGTACTCAGCATTCGAATGCAATTAACGTTTTGAGTTTGTTTTAATGTTATTTATTTATGTTATTTATATGCGGGTCTGTTTTATGGTGTGTCGTTGTATGTATGAATTTAGGTGTGTATGTATGTCAACACACACATAAGAAACGCAGATACAAATCGGCTGAAGCACCGTTTAAAAGCGTAACTTGACGCACCTGCACTGCAATAAACACTTGACTCAAACAGCAGCAGCAGCAGCAACAACAACAACCACAACGGGAAGCCTGGTGTCATATTTGTTTGTATCTGTATGTATGTGTGTGTGCGTGTTTGTTTGTGTGTCTTTAATGGCGTCATCAATGGTGGCGTCTACCAGAAAAACAGCGTAGCCAACATTTTGTACGTCTGTGTTTTGATTATGTTGATTGCAACAAATTTTGTTGTCGTCGCTGTTGTTGTTGCTGCTGTACTTGGCTAACACTGAAAAGCGTGCTCGCCTCGCTGGGCTCACGTCGCGTCGGGCATTTCGTCGTTGTCAGTCAAACGTTTATTTGCACTTGACATTAGCAAAGTCATAATAAAAATGTCCCGCAAGAGGCACGCACAAAAGGCAGCAGCAGCAACAACAACAGCAACACTAACTGCCAGTTACCACTGTACACTGCTGCAAATGTGACACAAAAAGTGCCTCGAAAATTCTAAGCGCTGATTAAGTTTTACGACAATGATTAGGTAAAATAAAATATTGGAGAAATATTTGAATTGAAATAGAACAGAAAGATACATACTTATATATATATATATATGTATATCATCATATTTAATGCATTAGTTTTTCTCTTGTATTTAAACTTTTTCGCCATATTCAGAAAATGTATAAATTAAATATTTATATTTTCTCAGGCAACTTTTTTATTGAACTGCTTTTTTGCATCAAATATGTTATAAAAAATATTTTATACAATTAAAATAGTTCAAAATTTGATATCACTTATATCAACAATACAAATAAATATTGAAATAAATATAATTTTGATTTAATATAGTTGCGAATGTCGTATTATTTATATAGTTATATAGCTTGCTGTGCACTGTGCAGTGTCACAACTTAAACAAATTGCTGTCCCAGTCTTAAAAAGTGCTTCAAACGGAGGGGCCACAGAACGGTAAAATTGTCATTTACAAAGCAGCGTGTAGAGGTAACAAACCAACCAACCAACCAGCCGACCAAGCAACTAACCAACCGACGCTGCGGCTCTCCTTCCCCGGCGCACGGCGCACGTGAGAGTCAACGAACTGGAACTCGGATTTGCCGGCTCTGACTCTCAACGGTTGGCGTCTGGCGTCTGCCCTTCCCCCCCTTTTTGTGCTCATGTTAGCAGCAAAAAGGGTTCCGCTTTTGCTGCCAAATTACATGCACAACAGGTTCAGTTCAAACGGTAATGCTCAACAGCAGCAGCAGCAGCCGGAGCAGCAGCACATCATCCAACCCACTCACTGTCCGTCCATTCACATTTTAGGCCCCATACTGAAGCTAATTTGTTATTGTCGCACAATTTACAGTGGCCAATGGGCAGTGGGCAAATGGGCAACTGCCACAGCAACGGCAACGGCAACAGCCATAAAGGCGCTGCAACATAATCAACTTCAATGGCAACAAAACTCGTAAAGTGTCGTCTATATAGCCAATTGATTTCCTTTTCGACTGTGCAGAGGGCGACGAGAGCCTGCGGCATATGATTGTGTTTTGGAAGGGAATTTTATGGCGCCCTGTTCAAATGGACAATTGATAGACAATCTGGATAAGATTAGCTTTTGGGAATGAAATTTGATAGTCAAAGATTTCTGTGTGCATCAATTGAATCAAATTGACTTGTTTATGCGTGCCAAGTCTATATATTCCAACTTTTTATTTCCTTGAAACATATATCGATATAAAATGAGCCTTAGCATTATATTAACTGGCTTTATCTATTCCTTACTTTTACCTTCAATAGTCTGAGTCTCGGTAGCGCCATCATTAGCGTCTAAAATCCTGTCTATTACCACGACTAGAACTGCCTGAATTGTAAGTGCTTTAATGGCAAATGACGTTCAATTCTTTGACGATTTGCTTTGAAATGTGCACTTTGTGTGTGGCCATGGCTGCCTACGTGCGTTTTATGTCAAGTACGTGTTCTGGGCATGCCCATCTCTGGCAGCCCCAGTTCTAACCCTCTAATAGACTACGGCCCAGAGGTACATGGCTAAGTGGGTGGTGGCAGACAAGCAATCGACAGTGTACTGCCGTGTTGTTGATTTTCATAGAATATTTCTTATTCGATTTGTGTCTCTAATAATAGCAGCAATAGCAGCAGCAGCAGTAACGGCAGCAACTGTTTAGAGCTGGGCTGAGCTGAGCTGACCTGCCATTTTCAAGGGGTCAGCCTTTCAGCGATCATTCCACCCAAGCGCTCAATTCATTTATTCAAATTCACTGCACACATCAAAGCCAGACAATGGCAAAATGGGGGTTTGTTGTTGGCTTCGACGGGTTCACAACTTGGCTGGTTTGGCTGGGCCATCTGAACACGTCAGCCATGTAATTAGATTGTCACACTGTCAAGTGCTTCATTCGTTCGACCGTTGTCATTATGTTCGGCCAACTGAATTGTCCGATTCGTTTCTGCTCTCTCGCTTCGAGTATGAATCAACACACACGCACACAACTTTTTTACCTGATTATCTATTAGATATGCACACATTACATTTTTTGTATAGATTGCACTTATCAAATTGACATCAAAGGGGTAGGAAACAGAGCTTAATAGGGGTGCAGTAGAGTGAATTTATTCAATTTACTAGTAAACATTTCAATTCCGCCCTAACAAACTTAATATGCAGACGGCTAAAGTAATCGACTTTTATTATTTGCTTGCCCATAAAAATTATGAGTTTTTGGTAATTCAAAACTGCGTGGGAAAATAAATATTTGCCACGCTCCATAAATACTAATGAAAATGCAGCCAATGCCAATGTCAATGGCGATGGATTTAGCAATTATATTTATATTTAACCAGGGCAAGGGGATGCTGTCTGTATGATTATGTACAGCAGAAACAATATTCAATGCGTAAAACTTAAATATAACAACAATGAAAACTAAGAAAATATCATATATTTCGAATGCCGAGTCTAATTTAGATTTATATATTTATAAATATATAAATATATAAATATGTTTTAGCTCCAAGCTGAAACTTGTTTCTTGTCATATTTATTGATTTCTCTCTACTCCAGAGATTATGTTGCTTTAATCACACACAGATTATGCTAACTATGCAAAGCTCTGCCTACTACATTCTGCATAATTTCACATTATATTAGTCATCACTGAGTAACGAAATGTGGCTAAACATATAAAATAAATAAAAACGCACGAAATACCACAACAAATATTAGCAACTTCGTCAAATTGTCAGTTTGCCAACTTTAACTGAATGCCAAGCAGCTGACTAAATTTGTTTCTGTTTAAAGACGCTCGTCTAAGTATTAGTAACAGTAGCAATAGCAAACAATAAATATGAATGAAAGCAAACAAAGAGAAATATAAGAAAATTTGCTCAAGATGAATTTACTGCAAATTGTGAATTTTGCTGCTTGATAAGTTAAACCTTTTGTAAACCGTAAAATGAGTAAAAGCATATCAAAGTTATTTTGAAATGCAGTTGCTTCAGTAGACAGTATTCACACAATTATTTACAAAATTCTAAGCATAAATTGTTAACAAAGAAAACTTAAATAAATTTAGACTATTTTAAGCAATTTTGTTGCCATTATTAAACCTTTTCTATAAAAAAAATGAAAATAACAATGGCTGCATACATAAATTGGATATAAAATGTAAAAATAAATTCATATTCGAAACGATTTAAAATTCTTTACGTAGCACAGATGCCGACGCAGACGGGGCAGCCAGTGGACAGCATCCAATTAAAAATAAGCAAGCATTATCTATGAAATTCATATTTCTCTGAATACATATTTCTATAGCCACGTTCTCACGTTCCGCCTCTTCGCTGGCTGTCAACGCGTCATTCACAATATTTGCTACACACTAGACGTTAGCTATCTAGAGGAAGGTCAACGCTTTCTTAATACTATATACATATATCGTTGAAAATTGCGATCCTAAAAGCGAGTGTCATTAAAGCAATTGTCACCCAATTTAGCTCAGTTCAATCTGTAAATCTCTAGCCTTATTTTTGGCGTTGTGAAAATGAAATATTCAAATAATAATAATAACAATAATAATAACAAATAACTTACTCTTCTTATAAAAAATTTGCAATGTTTTTTCACATATTTATTTAATGAAAATTTTACAAATTCAGACAAACAGTACGCGACCATTTGTAAATTGCAAATGATAAACAAAAAAGTTTATTTTGTTTTTTTCAACAGTTTGTATTGAAGTTACGTAAAAAAGCGACGCGGAAACACGCTATAAAAAGTATATCTATGATATATCTACTAATAATATACACAGTTATAAGCTTGGATCATTATAAAACATGATTAGCAATCGTTTATCATCTTTATAGGCAAGCTAATACGAAAACAAACGGTTTGAGAAGTTCTAAAGAGATAATGATAATGAAAAAACTTCAATAAATGTATAAAATAATTTTGCAAAATGAATATTAAGTTTTATTAGTCTGCTAACAAAAAATCATTGTTGAACTTTGTGATGTCAGCTAAATATATAAATAACAAAGGCAATTAATTGCTAAGTCTTGGACGCGTGGGTATTCCAATTTATGGAATTTGTTGCTATTTGTGTAGTTGTTGTTGTTGAATTTGTTTACTTTTTTAGCTTGTGATTCTTTGAGTTATGTTCGCGCTCTTTATAGTTGAATGAACGCCAACAAAAACACAATTTTAATGCGATTATCTTTGCTGATTGGAGTAGAATTTCAATTAAAAGTCGATAGGGTCCAATCAATTATTTGAACGAGTTCTGTTGACCCAGAGAAATAAAAAAAAATGTAGGCATAAGCAAAAAACCAATTTTTAATAAATAAATATAAAAGAAAACAAAAAAATGGTTAACGTGTCAAGCCCACACAAACAAATGTAAACAAAAACAATTTCGCAGTGAGATTTGGTGTCGATACTTACACTGAGCCAATGAGGCCTTCTTCAATGGGTCATACCCGAAACATGCCCGAAAATTGGGTGGGCGAGAACTGTTCCAAAGCGAGAAAACGCTGACAGTCACGAACAACATTTCGCGCATTTGGCCTAATAAAAGGCGAATTGGCAGCCAGGCAACGCCAACAAAAACGAACGTCACCAACAAAATCAGCAAAATAAAATTTATTATTTATCATATTTAGTTTTTCGCACAAGAGCTAAAAATACGAAATTCGACGAGCTGCATAGCTAGAGAAAGCGAATTGAAAGAGCGAATGGCCAGAGGCCAACAAAATTTGTATATTGCGATATCGGTTTGGCCCGTGCAATCTACTCTCACTCATATGGACTACCAAAATTTGGGTCACTTTTAGGCACTATTTACCCAAAAGTTCCGAGCCCATGTTTACACGTGCTCCATCTCAATTGAGTGACTCTGCCCCGCCCGCTAACTAGGCGTTAATGCCCCTGTGGCAGGTAGTTGGTGCCATTGAATTGTTCTGTGGGACGAGTTCATTGGCACGACATGCAAAGCAATCATTTGACCTGTTCCACACAACAATAAAAATGGCAATTTACATTAGTCCAAAAACAAGGGAACCTGGCTGAGAACCCAAAGAATCCAAGAACCTAAAGAGCCGACCATTCATCATAGACCCGTCATCCGCCTGGGGCACATCAACCAACTCATACACACACCTATTAATAGAGGAATACTTCATGTGCTGCAAAACGCAATCAAAAGAGCGTTAAACAAAAGCGTTTCCAGAATCATAAACAAAAAGGAAATAATTATACCAAAGTCATACTACACTTTATATACACTAAATGAAATAATGGAATGGATTATGAGAAATTTAACTATTTGAAGAAATTAAATTTGCATTTCATTGATTTAATTTTCCGTCATTTTAGTAATATATTGAATTGCAATAAAAATGTATTCTTCAGTACAGTCATAACTGTTTCAAGTTCCCTTTTAGTTGACAATAGCAATAGGCCCTTTGGGCCTATAGAGCATTTAATAACAGTGCCAAAGCAATGCACAGATGACTTCGAGTTGCTTGGCTTCAAATCTGTTCTGTTGCCGTAGCTGGGCAACTTTTCTCTTACAACGCAAGCTCTACAAATATTAGGGTAATTATTTTTTTAACCCACAAATGTCAAAGCAACAACAACATCAACAACAACAGCAACAGCAACAATGGCAACAACTACGCCCTAATATTAGAACGTTAGAAGTAAACTTAGTTGTGGGTAAAGGTAAAGTAATTTAAGTGCCAAGTTGCGCTTCGCTTCTCAACTCCTCAGCTCACCTTAACCCACCTCGTCTATACCTTAAGCATATTTTCATTTTATGGCTGTTTGTTAGCGTTATTTTTGCTGCTGTTGTTGTTGCTGTTGCTGTTATATTTGGAGCGGGTTCTTTTGGGTCTTTTGGGTTCTGCGCTGCTGACCAGCCACAGCAGAGACTGAGAGAACTCGGTCTGTCGGTCGTTGGTTTGGCTTTGATTGCTTTGTGTCGCTGAGTTCCTGGCGATTCACCCCGTATATATATATATATGTATTTGTGTATATATGTGTCTATATTAATATCTGTGTGCTCTTGCGCTTGTGTATGAATTGGCCTTTTGCTAGCGACGAGCGAAGGAAATTAGTTTTAATCTACTTCCGCCCTGGTTTCTCTTGCTTGTCTTAGTGAACTCTCTGCCCAATGCGTGTCTCTGCATTTGTTGTGGCATTTAAAAGTGCGTTATAAATAAATAAGCAGCCCTCAACCGGGCTAATCCAGTTACGTCACTTTTACGTCGTGATCGTTTGAAAGTCTCTTTCAGAATGCCTCCCACGGCATTCGAGTTAATTAGATGTGTTAATACCTGGCTCACGGCTATTCGCTGACAGAGCGTATAAAAGCTGACCGTTACGAGCTTTGTGACTGTCGTTAATTTCTTGTTGCTAATCAACAATTTTTAGGGCCCTTGGCACATTAACTGATGCAAAAATTATGTAGACACAATTAAATTAGAATCATTTGCCCCAATCACGCCTTACCAGCCATTAAAAGAGTGCGAAGCTAGTGAATAACTGATGTCCCGGAATGATAATTGTATTTACCTGTAAATAGAAAAGATTAGATAAATTAATTTAAATTGATTAACAGTTTCTTTGGTATTAAATAACAGTGAGTTAATAAAGCTGTCATTATTTTAATATTATACATATTCATATCTAATATATAAATTAGGGTGGAATTATTGCTAATCAGCTCTCACTAGTCGCTAATGCTACTAACAGTTCCACGAGTTTCAAGTTCAACGAATTCGTTCATGTAATTGAAGGTCCGTCTTCAGTCTAGCACTTGGCTGGAGTGATTGGCCCGAGGTGGCAATGGCAGAATGAAGAGGGAGAGAAAAAATATTCGAAATGCGAATTCCCACATTTAATGTGAGATAATTTCGCGCCTCAACTGATCATGAAAAGCGTCCGACAGACAATTGCCTACAGACTGCACCAGGTAGACAACCAGTTGAGTTAAGTTCACGTTTAGACACTAACGATGCGGGGCCCAAAGTGAGGCAAATTACCATTTTAGACGCGCTTCAACGGCGCCCAAGTAAAAGGTAGCCGGAGGTAGCTGGCTCCAGTCACAGCCAAGCACAAGTAAGACAGAGATCAAAGATTAAAAGAGAACGAGACGAATACAACTGAGAGCAAGGAATGCAGCTCAGCTCAGCTAAGCTCGAGATATATCTCATATCCCATACGAGACTCTTCTCCACCTCTGCCTCTTCTTTGTTTATACCCCCGTTTATCAAGTAAAAATCATGCATTGGCTGTGGTGCAAGAGCAAAAATTAGATTAATATTTAATTATGCCTGGGAGCACTTCGAATTTATACGAAACTAAAATGAAACAATCATTCATGTCACATATTTTTCGGCCTCAGCCGTGTGTGTGTGTGCGTGTGTGTGTGTCAGAACTTGAGGTCACGACTAATAATTGAAGCTAAAATTCTGTAGGCGTTGCATTTGAACCATGCCAGCAGCACCAGCAGCAGCAGGAGCTTCAGCTACAAATTAAATTACCTGCAGCATCACGCAAATCAAGAGAGATGAAATCGGATTTTCGCCCACAATCATACGCACTTACATAACTATCGAGCCGGAGTTGCCATTTATGAAAGCGTAAAACATGTAGACAATAGAATTACAAATGCAGCACGAACAAGTCGCACGCTCTGATTTATTTAAGAGCACAACACGTTCCTGCCAAATGAATTCAATGCATGTCATGGCAACCTGCAAGGATTTAAGTGGATGCCAGCCATGGTTGCCAGGACGACACAAGCCGCTTTGCCCAAGCATCAAATTGAATTCATTAGTGCAAAAGATACCAACATTTTTAAGCCTCACTACAGTCGACAAAACGTGCGATGTGGTTGTGACACGTTAGAGAAAGCCAAGTGTAGACCTCGAATTTTTTTTTTTTTTTTTTGAAATACAAATAAAATGCCTAACTAAAGAAACCTTTTATTTCTTACAATTGAAATTGACTGAAAAATATTTTGCAAATTTAGATTTATATTGAAGAGTTATTGAGATTCATTGATATAAGAAGTTAAATTATATATTCAGGCAACCTATATAATCATAATGGAAAATACAAATTTTGAATTTGAGAGTTGATAAATTATATAAATATTTAAGATATGTTCAATAAGCCGATCAGAGTTCAGTAAAGCACTCAAGTTATTTATTATTTATTTGTGCTTTTGCACAGTGTACGCAACACGTATTCCTAACTCACTGGCCATCCCAGTGCACAGCAATTATGGCAGACTAAAGCTGGCATAAACAACCTGGACAAAGCCAGACACACACACACAGACACAGAGAAGTGCAGTGGTATCTGGGCAGAAGCGAAGCGAATTGAAAAGGAAGACAACAAACTGTATGATGCAGGCAGCTAAGCTAGAATCAGCAGCAACACCAACAGCAACAGCAGCAGCAGCAGCAGTAGCAGCAGCAGCAACGCAGAAGCCATTGACAGCTGATGGAGCAACCACAACAGCAGCAGCAGTGGCAACAACAACAACGACGACAACAATATCAAACAAGGAGCTCAAAAAACAACGTTGCTGATGATGCTGCTGATGATGGCTTAAACAATGGCCTCCAAGGGCCAAACACAAAATGCACTCGAGCACACAGCAACACAACTTCTTGATAGTGTACTTGTCTGCGTGTCCGTGTGTAAGTGTGTGTGTGTGGACTGAGTGTGTATATCTTGCAGATACATTTCGACAACAGGTAATAGCTGGTAGCCGCTGTGCGTCCAAAATAGCCAAATGCTCGAAAATTGGCCCAGCAAAAGAAGTAGCGCTAGTGCTTCGCCATACAAAATTTTGCAGCTGCTAACTGCCTGCCTGCCTGCCTGCCTGGCTGTGTGTGTGTGTGTGTGTGTGAGGGGTGAGAGTGTGTGTTTGTATTTTCATAGAGTATCCTGTGACAGCTCTTAAACGACTGTTATCCTTTGGTAAGGCCAGGCCAGGTTCTTGTTACTGTTCTTGCCTGTCGGCCGCCTGCATGCCATTTTTCCTTTTTGTCAATAAGCTTCGATTCGCTTTTGTGCATTTATTTCGGTTCATTGTTCTCGATTGAACCGCTTTGGCTTGAGCTCAACAGATAAACTCACCTCACAACTATATATATATGTATATAAATGCTTATATATATAAATATATATTTATCTATACTTATATCCCTCTTGCATTGTGCAGGTATTGTTTAGATTACATGAACAACAGCTGCGTTTACCCCGCCTCGATGCTCCCTGCCAGCAAGATGCGGACAACTCTCGTCGGACAACTTTACGACTGATTGTGTTTCCCTTTTTGTAATCATTAACCGTCCATTACACGTTCTTGTGTCTTGAAGGTTGCCTAGCTACGCGTCCGGGCAGCTGGTGTCTGCTCCGTCGGCATTGCACAGTTCCATTGTCTTTTGCCTGATTATGGATTAGCCATCAGAGATTTTCCCGTTCAGCATTTTGAATGTGAGCTGTTCACTGTTCAATTTAATTGTAGATAATAATAAATACACTCAAGCTATTCGAGTGCAAGGTAATCCTATTACATAGTTAAGAGCATTAATTGCTGTTTGTCAATTAAGGGAATTATGCAAAGAAATTCATTTATTTGTGTTATACGCTTAGGTTGGCTTATGCAAGGGCAAAAACTAATAAAAAACTGCTAAATAAACTGTAAATCGAACTATCACAATAAAGAACTTCACACAAACATTTCATTTAAAAAATCCTAACCACGACTATCTCAGACATCAATCAACGACAGTCGATTGACAACGCCGAGACCAATGTTCACTGTCAACTTGACTAAAAGTCTATTTGGAAAGTTCAAGATAAATCCCAGGCAACAGACACATCAATAACACAACACGCCAAATGGAAAACTTTCAACTCTCACATACAAATTAAAAACTTTTCGTTGTGTCTTTCGCCCACTTCGAAGGGAAAACAAAACAGGGCAACAACCAACGCCCGCACACCAAAATAACTGTGGTTAACTTGCCAGACAGACAACAACAACAACCAGAAGAAATAAGAAAAAGAAATCGAGGAGGGATAACGAAGGCAAGAAGATCCCTCTAAGGATACAGATACCATTGCGTGGCTTGGAAACTTGAGTGCAAAACAAACTGACCTCAAGGATTGCTTGTAGCTTTGGTTTTATGCCTGAGTGCCGCCAATTATCCACCAGCCTGCCCTTGCCCCCTTTTCGAAGTAAAGGGTGTGGCAAGCAAAGTGTTTTGCTATGCGGAACGAAAACTGACACCAGCTTTGACACTCCATTGGATTATGAGATGAGACAACAGTGCCGGCGGTCAGTAATGCGACTGCCACATGTGCAGCGCACAATAAAGGCAAGTAAAATAAAATGGTATAATACAAATATAAAATTGTATACAGAATATATTTTCAATATATTTCATTCATGCCGTTTATTCCCTGGAGCGAACTCACCTCGAGGCTGTGCAAATTCCTTCAGGCCCAGCTCTGGGCCAACTATTCTACTCTTCAGTTAAAAAAAAAAAAACGTTTGACGTTGCACGGGCTAATAAAACTTTACCACACTTTTCGCTGTCAAAGGTCATGCCCCTAAGCATTTGGGCCGGCCCTACCAATTGGCATTGCGTGACCCCTTTTCGGACTGCAGATTACAAGTGCTTACGCCCTCTAATACACTCAGCGGTTATTGCATTAATTTCAACCATTTCCTAAAGGCAAATACGATCAACATGTTGGTCAACCCCCGCAGATTAAACCGAGTCATACCAAACACCCGTTGAACCATGCTGACAGCGAACAGAAGTGGCTAAATCCAACCATCCACATACGCAGACACACTTCACCGATTCGTAGCAGCAGCTTCATTATGATCAACATCAGCTTCATTAGAATTTTTGGGAAAAACGCCGATGAAGCCGTCGATGCCACTTGTATAAATGTTTACCAGGAATTTATAATGAAGCTTGCCAACAAAAATATAAAAAAGCATTGTAAACTTCACAATCAATAACCACAATATACTCTAACAAAATCACTTTATATAAATTAATTATATTAAAAGGAAAATAATGACTGCGACCTTTAGAGTGCAGAAAGTTTTTTAATTTACCTTACATAAAAGGGAATTTCATAATTAAATAAAAACTCCCTAATGGAGAGCAAATTGCAAACTCTTTGCCGTAGCAAGGCTGGTCAGAGTGAGAGAGTATTGAAGCCAATTCACAGTGGGTGAGCACTGCCAAGCGTAGCAGAAGCCCAAAAACAAACTCGACAAAACAAACACAAATGCAGCGAATTGTTTTATGATAACCCAGCGGCGTTTGCCATTTTATATTGTATTAACATATCTCTATGTATTTATGTACGTATGGCTTGTTATTCCGCAGGATCCGTGTTGCTCCTGTATTACATGCAAAGTTATGCAAAATGCGCTTACGCGTAAAGTTTCGCGAGAGCTAGGAACAGAAGCGCCCAAGGCCCAACAATGTGCCCATTAGCCCAAAACCCAAAGCCAGTTTGCGCGATGAGGCTAATGCGAATGTCAAGTGCCATTGTAAGAGTGAGCACATGAATGATTTCTATAAGGAACAGACGGCAGCAGCTGAGCGCAGGACGGATCTGGCCCAGGGTGCCGTAAATATGTGCGCTCAAGTGTTATAAGTTCCCCCATAGCCACAGCCATAGCTATAGCCATACTCGTAATTGTAATCGTAATATGTACTAATACTCGCCCAACTGCTCACACTGCACGGGCCGCCAGCCATTGTGTCGTGGAGAGTTTCAAGTATGTGGCATGTGTAGGAAATGCATGTGGCCGAACAAGACCAGCAACAGGAAACAGGCCAGCCAAATAACATCACAGTTGATACTCTTGTTAATGCTGCTGTTGCAGCGGCTGTTTCTGTGGCATTTGAAGCGTTTTCTTTTTTTTCTGTCGAGCTCATTGACAGACATCAATAATTATAATCGTTGTTTCCGCTCGAAATCTTTCGCAGCAAACGTCAATAGAACGATACTCTATTATAGAAACTGAAGCTGAGTGTATTTGATCAACGACCACAGCTAATTGCTTATTCGTTAAGCTTGAGCTACTGTCTTATTATTTTTTTAAATTATTTATTATGATTTATGGTTTTATAATTGAAGAATTCGTATTAAAAATGCTGATCTACTGATCTAATTGCTTAGAACTCAGAGGTGACACCAAACCTCAACAAGAACTAACAAAAAAATTGGTTCTTGTGTCTATGCAGTATCAATTATATATTAAAATTGCTCAGACAAAAACCATGTCCACATTTGCCAATTAACTGAGGCAAGTCAAGGTGGTCAGGTGTGATTAAAATAATATATAATTGGTATTGCAGCAATTTTATTTAAATTTAAATTGATGTATATTTTCTAGATATAAATGCGAATAAGTTTGAAGCACATTTTTCCACTTACTTATAGTATTTGTATTATTTTTGTATAATATTCACATATATTTTATTTATTTTATTTTTTTTAATTTTTGAGAAAAATCGATAAGGTAAAACACGTAAATATTTAAATTTTTTCCAGTCACATTAATCTTAATTATTCAATGCGTACCACAAACTTGGAAAAACATGCGACAAGAGCAGCGATGCAGCAGTGACAGAGTTGCCAGATATCAGAAATGCTAAAAATCAACCCGAATCATTATTTACTTTTTTTGTACGCTTTTCACATTGGCACAAGCCAGAAATTAATTACAGTGCGCCCCCTCGCCATGAAACGAATATATACAACATATGCGAAATATGCAACAGCAGACAAGGACGGGAAACGATGATGGAATGGAATGGGACTGGGCCAGGATGCTCACAGGACGTTGTTGAGAGTTTGCGCGCCAGCACAAAAACCTGTACACAAATTATCTATAATAAATATGCAAAACTTTTTATGCGTGTGAGTGTATGTGTGTTTGTCTGACTCTGAGTGAGTGTGTGTGTGTGTACAACGAAAAAAGGGTTGAATTCAAGCATCAAGTAGAATCCGGCAGGAACAGAAGGTTGCGGCAACGACATGTCGAAAATCAAAAACTCCCAACGACAAACTCTCCAGAGAGTCGCAGTAGCAGAACAAATGGAAGCTGAAAACGCACGATGGCGGCCCGATGGCAGGACATGCGTTCGTCCTGTACCCGAACAGGGAACAGCGTTTAGTTTGCCTTCTATGGGCTCATTGTTGTGTCACTGCCACTGCTCAGATCAAGCCGGAATAACCCTTAATGAAAATGGCAACACAACTGTTACCAAAATCGATTAAATAAACGTGTGCTATAGACTTAGACAAACACACACAAACACACACACACAGCATACACACATGACCACAGAGTCGAAAACCGCATCCGTTGACGCCATATTGCTGTGGAGTGAGGGAAGGGGTTAATAGTGGGAGTGGGCAAATTTAGCCTAATATAATTTATGCCCAACTGGTGCCACACAAAAACAACACTGAGCGACGACCCGGCATCGGAAGCTACACGAAATAGAGCTGGCAATTGGGAATTGGCAAACAACAAACAAACTCACACAAATACCCAGAGAGTGCCATGAATACATACGGTGAATGATTAAAAAGATTTACAGGCTACCAGATTGTTTATTTTCATGAAATATGGCAATACTAATTTGTTTCTCAGTTTCTTTTCTTTTTCGTTAATTTTTGTTTTTGTTTTCTTTCTCTTTTTTTGGCCAAATCTGCGTATGTCCAAGTGCTGCCTACTTTTGAGGGAAGAAAGAAAGAAAGAGAAAGATAAGGAAACAGAGATGCACCCAAGAACAACTCTCGCGCTCGCATTGTTATTGACGTTAATTTTGCTGTCACTCTGTTACAGTTACCGTTACCGCTAGTGCGGCTGCTGTTTGAACAAAAACAATTTCCTGAGAGAGCGCACGTTGTGCTCAAAATATTTGATGTCGTCGTCATCGTTGCGGGTCGTTGTCGTTGTCGTTGTCGTCGGCGGTAGCGGGCATCGTCTTTGCCCATTCCGGGACGCGATTCGCTCGATTCGCCTCGATTTTTTAATAGATAGATACACATCGCCCACCATCCAGCCAGCCAGCCGACCAAAGCAACCACTTTGATGCCAGCGATTAACCCCCAAAAAGTGTAAACTTTTAATGGACACACACACATACACATACGCACACGCATACGCAGACGTACGTGCGCCCACACACAGACAGACATTCCATGCTTACAAAGATTCCTATAATATTTTCAATGAGAAAACTTTTTAGACTGCAAATCAAAACAATTGCAGCAAAGGCCAGCAATAAAGCGGATTAACAAGAATTGAGACAAGGGCAAAGAATTTTGAGGGAAGAAGGAGCAGGAGCCATAACTGAACTGTACCTACTTTGTAACTACTTGGCTATTGCTATTGAGCCTAGTTTGCTTCGATGACACTTGGATATCCAAGTATCCTGTTAGCGCCAATATGACCCGAATTTGATTACTTATTTGTGTTAAATGTTGTGTTTACAAAGTTATTAAACAATAATGAACACAATAAAACAAACTATAAACTTTCCATGATAAGCCCTAGGCGCGAAATCTCATTAAACAAGAGCGCAAATATGAAAACAAAAACACGAGAAACCCCATTGAGAGCGAACAGTTGGAGTCGAGCAGAGAGAGAGAGAGAGCAGACTTCGTTTTCTTATTGCGCTCTCTCAAACAACGTGGCTAGCCGACTTCAAGCTGATAGATAAGCCACATTCTGAAGTGCGGAGAAAAACGTTCTATTTTTATAATGCACATGCAAGCGAGAGTCGACATAACCTAATAAGCAAATGCTAAACTCAATTATGACTAAGCGATTTAGAGAAGTAAACTATATAAACTTTTAAACTTATTTCTGAGAGCTAAGATATCGAAGCGAAAAGCTTTACTTAAATGAGTTTTAATACATTTTGTAGCACATAAATATCTATTGAAATGCTTAAAGTTCGCTTTATCTGTCATTGTGATGAAATCATAGAAATACTAAAAACTTGTGATTAATGTCAGTTAAATGCTGTGCGTTATCTATCTGATGACTAAGCCATGTCGGCGATAATCAATAAATTTGTATGTGAAATAATTTCAGGAAATAGTATTCAATAATGTTAATATAGTGTAGGCATTTTCAACTCTACCATGCCTAGATAGATCAGGAATTGAAATAGGATAAAGCTGAATTATATTATTATTATTAGCGTCGCGAATATCATATCAAATGTAGAAATCTTTTAGGGTGTTTACTGCCAAATTAATGTATAGTTATACGTTATATTATTGATCTATTATTTAGCTAATCGACTAATATTAAGATGTTTGTAAATGAAGTTGTTGAATAAAGTTCAATTTATCTTTCTGTAATTTGCTTGCAATGACATAATTTGTCACATGAAGAGATGCAATTTAGTACATTTTCAGATTTTGGCAGTAGTGTGCTTCGATATTTCTACAAATACATTTATAATTACGAACTAATTACAGAAAATAATAAATGTTTTACAATACAGAATAAAAAGTTGCTTAGTTGCGTACATATATTTTGTTTGTGTCAAATGTTATAAAGCACATAGAAGCACTAGCAAAATAATAATCTTTCAATCGATAAATGTCCATATTTTCATTGAAGCGTGCTTATCAGAGCACAGGTCTAAAAGCGATTTGTTTAACGTCCTTGAACAACTTGAATCATTATATTTATTTATACATGTTACATATAAATAAATATAAATGTGTAGATATAATGTGACCAAAACTAAACTTTTGTTTAGCTACAAATAACAAATTGATTATAATCAATGGCCTGCCAGTAGCTAATAGACAATGTTAATAGGCGTCTAATAGCGCGGAAAATCGATTTACAATTTTAAGCACATGCAATCAGCTTTAGACACGCTTCGACAAAGAAAATCACATCATAATAACAGCAACAAAAATCAAGTAATTTAACTATAGCAAATATATCACAAAAAATAAGAAAAAATTATATAATTTTGAACATTTTGATCCTCTTATATTTGCATGTCTATAATAAATATATTTACAGAAGCAGGTGTGTTCGAGAGTGACCAACTAGTAGATACCCTGCAACGATTTTACAAAATTTTTCGTTCTCTGTGTCCACCTATGCTCGAAATCAATCGAAGTCAATTAATTTGTTATCGATTGGTTCCAATAAGCTTGATCTGCGAAAGCCAATGCTGAGAGGCAAAATTATAGGTGAATATTGACACTTTACTAAACAAAATCAATGTATGTTCAATATACCTATTTGTACCTGGCTGACGTGAGCATTAGACAAATGCAGACCTGGCTATGGCTGCAGCTGTTGCGTCGCGTGCCAACAATTTATTAACTCTATTTCATATCTATTGTTTAAATAAATTATGAATTTGCGCCAAGCGCAAGGCGCAGAACCCTTCAGCTGTTAAAAATGCATATTATATTATTGTTTATAATTTATGCAGTTTTCGTGGCGTATCAGCTCAGTCTGTTGCCTTGTTTGTTGTTGTTATCATTGTTGTTGTGCTGTTGTTGTTGTTGCTGTGGTTGCAAGCAGGCAAACCGAGCGCGTTTTATTCATTCAATTTGCTGGCACGTTTTACATTACACGCGACAACCCTGACCTACAAAACACAAACATAGCAACAACAACAACCAACTCGACTGCCTGCCCCCAGTTATTGTTGCTGTTGTTTTTATTATTATTATCATTGTTGTTGCTCTTGTTTTTGTAGCTACTTTGCATTGAGAACGATTTGTGTCCTGAGCTCTGGCGCTTAGCCGCGTGAACATTGAATTTTATAAATAAATTAGCAGGTTAATGCATTTGCCGGGCGTGTAGGTGTTACAGCACTAATCAAGGTGGGACGATTCGCTCAAATGGAATAGCTAATATTAAGCAAGTGGAAAACAATGGGACAAGCATGGAAAGACATCAATCCAAATTTGGAAAAGCTGAGAAGTTTTTTGTATAAAAATAAACAGTAAAAAGACTGCAAGGCAAAAATGCAATTGGACAGCCAAAAAGACTTTTCATTTTAATAAACTTAATCATTTACAGCAAGAGCTTTCACTACGTATGTTATTAAATTCAATTTTACATCAAATCTGTTGAAAAATAGTTAAAAACAAGTGACTTTGTTCAATGTTTTATTTGCATGTTAAGTTCACTGAATATAATTGCATTTAATCGCACATTGTTCACATTGCTTCACTTAATTGCAGCTTTAATTGGCTATAATGGCACGCGGCTAACTCTTATGGGGCGACCTTAGACCGGCAAAATGGCCAGAGACAAGTGAAAATTGAAGCCAACAGCTTAATACGCGTTGAAAACGGATGTTCATGCAGCACGACAACAAAAAGATACAAATGTATCTCAACAGCAGCATGAGAGCATGCTTTTAGCTTATTTTTTATTTATTTCTTTACTCTTTTTCTTTCCTCTTTCGGCTGCTTTCTCAGACTTTTGGGTCACATTTACATTTACAAATGTTGCAACGCTCGCGACACTTTCTCTTTTTTGGGTTTTTACTTAACATTAATCGCATCAAAACAAAGACATAACTAAGTTCATCTAAATAAAATCATATTGCCAAAACGAACGAGCGTCAATCCGATCAACTCAATGGAAAAATTGTTACCTCAAAAGGTAGACATAGAAATTCACCATTCACCACAGTGAACACAAAGAAAAAAGACGGAAAGGGGGAAAGAAAGATTCACTGCCCTGTCGGTCCGTCGTTTAGTACATTTGGCTTTGTATCACAACAGTTTTGGCGTTTTGTTGCTGTTGCTTGTTTTCACAGTTGTTGCTGCCTCTGTTGTTTGCTACAACAGCAACAACATACAGCAACATTGACAGCTCAGAGCAGCTGCGCTGCGCAGCATTTTCAGAGCAGCGAGAGCAATTTATTTTTAGCAGCAGAAGCAACAGCGAGAGCAACGCAACGAGAGCCCTCTCTAAACTGCACAGAGAGACGAAGATAACGACAAAGAGAGAAAAGGAATGAGAGCGAGAGCGAGAATAGGTGCGCAAAGTGCACGTATGCAGGCCGCTGATGCTGAGTAAATGAAATGAAATGCTAATTACAATAGGTAAGGGCACTTTTTTGAATTCTCACCTGGTCGATCCAATGACTGTCTGCGACTCATTGGCGAAAATTTATGCGCCTTGTTTTATGCTTCGGGATACAGACAATTGTGGCTTAAAACTGAACAGAACTTGATTGATTCATTTGTGTTGCTGTTGGTTGTCTTCTTCTTCTTCTTCTTCTCGTTGTTGTTGTTGTTACACGGCTGTTGATATTGCTTTAAACTTCCTTGCTTATACTGCTTATTTAATTCTAGACACTTAAGACACACACGCACCCACACACCGAGACAGACAAATACGAATTCACATTTTATTACACAGATTGCATCGACTGTTGAACATACTTTCTTTCCATGTAGAATTTGCGCGCAACAAGACACGCGGACTGAGCTGATGTAAATATATGTAACGTTGCTTTATTTAGGTATGTATGTATGTATGTATGTATGTATGCAGTTTGGCGCTGCGGTTAGGCGCCAGCGGCATAAGCTGCTGCAATTTCGTGTGTGCTGTTTTGATTATTATTATTATTGTTGTTGTTGCTGCTGCTGACTTTGCTATGTATTTTATTTATTTGAAAACAACTCGCAACACACGAACACACCAGCGCATATAAACACTCTCATTTACATACACATACACACACACACACTCACACTCGCGCGTCACGTCAATGAACGCAGCAGCTCGCTGTTGTTGTTGGTTTGGATGTCGTCGTCGCCGTAGTAATCACGAAATAACGCTTCTTACGCATATTTCTCAATGAATTTATTCACTTGTGCATGTAACAGTTGTTTATTTACATTTGCGCACTATTTTTAGAAATTTAAAACGCCGATATTTTGCATTTCTTTTTAAATTTTATTTGTTACGCACGCACGAGCGTCTATACGAGCCATATGACGAGACCCGCCGACGAACAAAGGGAAAATGCTGAATGTGAAAAATGTCAAACATTTGAGAGCGAGCAGACTTTGGGTCTGCGACGTGTAAGTCGCGTGCGAGTAGGCGGGATAGTTGGATGTGTGGTTGATTGAACACTATTGCCGTCTCACTCGCGCGCCCTTTTTTGTGGTAGAGAAGAAAAAAACCAAAACGAAACGAGAGATTTACGAAATTCACAAAACATGCCACCAATATTTTGTTGCTTATATACGATTGTTATGCCGCTGACATTCTTCATTGCACTTTGTTTTTAGCAATTGCTGGCTTAAAATTATTTTGTCTTAACACTATTTTAACAGTCTCGTAGCAAAGATTTCCCGCACTTTTCCATACACGCAGTGCAGCACTTGGCACTTAATCTACACTTTTTATCTATGTGTGCGTGAAAGCATTTTGCAGCTGCTCCAACTGACATTCACAACGAGACGTTGCCAGACTGCCGATATGCTACAATACTGCAACTGACCATTCCGATATAAAATTAATTATTAGTGAACACTTCCAACAAATTGGTCGACAGGAATAATTTGTAAAAATAAAAAAATTTTAATATAATAAAAACTGTACAAGTTTGCCAGCACATGCAATAGATACTATATGTTTATATGTTTAACATTTATACTACGAATAATCGGATAAGTTTAACAACAGCTGTGCCAGCTATCGTTATGTTACAGCTCTGTTATCAACTGTTATCGCACTTTCACAACAACAAATCGATTGAAAATTACTATCGGCCGCGTATAGGCGGAGGAAATAGCGTTTCTTTTGATCACAATATTTTTTTTTTGATTTGGTTCTATAGTTAAGCGCAAAGGTGAAGTAGAGCGTAGCCACGAACAAAGGAACTGTTACCACAAACACCATGCTGCGGGCGATAGGCAAACGGGACAGAGACATATTCGACGAGGTATGGCCTGAGAAAAGAAAAATTGTGCTCAAGCTGCTGCGCCAGGAGACGGTATCACAGCTCGAATGGCAGGAGCTCTTCTTTGGCGTACACTTTGTGTGCCTCTGGGACGAGAAGGGTGCTGCCAAAATATACGACGGCCTCCAGCAAGACATTGTCGAATTCATTGTCCAGGCCCAGTCCAAGGTGCAAGCGCAACGGGGCGAACAGGCGCTACTGGCCACCTACATTGTGGAATGGCGTAAATTCTTCACACAGTCCAATTACCTGCCGCTGCCATTTCGACAGTTGGAGCAGTCGTCACAGGTGAAGCCCGCGTCCAGCTCCAGCTCCACGTCGTCATCGACTGTCTGTGCCGGCGGGCCATCCACTTCGAATGCCGCTGCCTTGTCCAGCAGTCTAGCCCCCTCACTCAGTTCCTCGTCAAAGCCCTCAACATCGGCAGCTGCAACGAGTGGTGCTTCGACCAGTGCTGGCGGCGCCAGCAACTCGGCTGGGGGATCCAACTCCAAGAAGAATCCCACCGAAGACAGCCCGGTGCGCAAGCTAATGTTGGATTCATGGAACAAGCATATCTTTCACGACATCAAGGATCGGCTGCAGGAGTCGGCCATGAAGATTGTGCACGCCGAGCGCAATGGTGATGCGTATGATGCTCAACTGGTAGTCGGGGTACGTGAGAGCTATGTCAATCTGTCCTCTAATGCCGAGGATAAGCTGGAAATTTACCGCGAGTACTTTGAGAAGGCCTATTTGAAGGCCACCGCCGATTTCTACCGTCTCAAGTCCGCCGAGCAGCAACAGGAGAACGGCGTGCTGGCCTACATGAAGTACGCGGATGCGAAGCTGCGCGAGGAGGAAGTGCGCGCCAAGCGCTACCTGGAGCCGAGCAGCTTTAACATTTTGACATGCCGTCTGGTCAAGGTGCTCATTGTGGATCATCTCAATTCGATTATCGCCGAGTGCCCGGCGCTGATACGCGACTACGAGACGGAGCGCTTGAATCTTATGTTTCGCCTGTTGGACCGTGTGATGGATGGCGAGGGAGTCGAGGCAATGATGGGCGATCTGCAGCGGCACATCAAGTCCGCTGGCCTGGCCGACATGCAGTCCGCCTCGGAGATAATCACGCAGGACTCGGAGAAGTATGTGGAACGACTGCTGGAGCTCTTCAATAGATTCAGCGACCTGGTGCGCAACGCCTTCAACGATGATCCGCGCTTTCTCACTGCCCGAGATATCGCCTTCAAAATGGTGGTCAACGACACCAGTGTGTTCAAAATGGAGCTGCCCACGAGCATTGCCAATCGCGGCGTCAAGTACACGGCGCCCGAGAGCAAATGCCCCGAGCTGCTTGCCAACTACTGTGACATGTTGCTCCGTCGCACGCCTCTGAGCAAGCGCCTCACCAGCGAGCAAATCGATGCGCGTCTACGGGACGTGCTGCTCGTGCTGAAGTATGTCAACAACAAGGATGTCTTTATGCGCTACCACAAGGTCCACTTAACGCGGCGGTAAGTCACAGATAGATACGTCAGTTTGCAACAGGACATAGCTCGAAAACTTATCCAGGAATATAAGCGTTAAGCTAGCAAGAGATTAGATCTGTAAAAGTAGTTATTATTATCCTTTTAACAGTATATAGTTCTCGCTAATTTGGAATTCATTTGATTGCTTTTAGCTTGATCCTAGGCACAAGTGCTGATAGTGAGAAGGAAGAGGATATCGTTGAATGGCTGCGCGAGGTAGGCATGCCGGCGGACTATGTCAACAGACTGGCTCGAATGTTCCAGGACATTAAAGTGAGTGGCCCACAGACAATGACGCCCAGCTCTATTCATTCTAATCTGCATTCCAATCCATGATAGGTCAGCGAGGACTTAAATACTCAATTCCGTAGCTCTATAAGTCGGCATGATGCCATCAATATTAAAATACTCAATGCTGGGGCGTGGGCGCGCTGTTCGGAACGCGTCTCAGTATCGCTGCCCATCGAACTGGAGGACTACATACCCGATGTGGAGGAGTTCTACAAGAAGAAGCATTCCGGCCGTAAGCTGCAATGGTATCATCACATGAGCAATGGCACCATCACATTTGTCAACAATTTCGGGCGCTACGATCTCGATGTCACAACATTTCAAATGGCTGTGCTCTTTGCCTGGAACCAGCGCCAGCACGATAAGATCTCCTATGAGAATCTGCGTCTGGCCACCGAGCTGCCCGGTTAGCAGACAATTGAATCTGTAATTGACAGACTAAATATCGATTTTAATATTGTTTTCTTCTTTCATCAGATCCCGAGCTGCGGCGCACTCTATGGTCGCTGGCCGCCTTTCCCAAGATCAAAAAGCAAATCTTGCTTATGGAGCCGATAGCCATTAGTTCGCCCAAAGATTTTGCTGAGAACACAATGTTTTATATCAATCAAGAATTTGCAATTGTCAAAAATGGAAAATCCCAGCGTCGCGGCAAGGTGAGATATAGACGAGAGCAACCTGCCCAAGAGTCTGATCACTAGACAATCCTCTGCTTTACCCACAGCTAAATCTAATTGGTCGCTTGCAATTGAGCACGGAGCGCTCGCAGCAGGAGGACAATCAGTCCATTGTGCAGCTTCGAATATTACGCACCCAGGAGGCAATCATTAAGATAATGAAGGTGCGCAAGCGCATGAACAATGCGGCGCTGCAGGTGAGTTGGATCTAAAGTGGAGATAAAATAATGGATACTCAATAGATTGTCCGCTTGCAGGCGGAACTGATTGACATACTGAAGAACATGTTCCTTCCCTCAAAGAAAATGATCAAGGAGCAGCTCGAATGGCTCATCGAACACAAGTATATGAGACGCGACGACGATGATATCAACATGTTTATTTATGTGGCCTAACCTGTGATGGCCTTTGCGTCCTTGCCTAGTAACCATTTCCATATCCAAACCAAAACCCAACCACAGTCGACCTAATGTTTGTACACTTATGATCTTTGCATTTCAATTGGTTGCGTGCTCTAAGCTCGCGCGCTTTCTCTCTATGTCTCCCTTTCCATTTATGTCATTCAGTCCCCCACTCTATTGGGACACCTATTTGTTTAGTTACTTTGCGTCCTGAGCGGAATTTTCGAAATTGAAAAAATGCTTTTTCCTCTTTGTATTATGTTTTGTTTTGTGTAAACGCGTAATTATTTTTAACCTGGCCTTTTGGCTGCCTGATCTATCGTCCTAGGTATGTAGTATATACTGTATGTAGCCGACTCCTGATAACGATCGCGATCTGTACGCTGATCTGTAAGCAAAAGCAAATTACGTTTGCTGTTTCCCACATAAGTGTAGCCCTTGTTTATATTGTGCATTCTGAGTTGTTGCTTAAGTCATTTTGTTAAGTCTCGTTCCACTACCCGCCACCCACCACCAACCACACCCCGCACCACAATGATTGGCATATTGGGTTTGACCTTAGAAACAACAATAATCGCTTGAAAGACACAGACACAGACACATACGAAGGCAAAACTAAAAATAGAATAGCAATATTATATGTTTAAGCTAATGAAATTATAAAGCATATAAATTGTATTTTAAATAAATTAAGTATAAACACAAGACACTATATCTTCGGGGTAAATAAAGTAAAATGCATTACAAAATGTTGAACTAAAAAGAAGAACTTGACTTGAAGCTCTCTTAATTTTAAGTCGGATTCTGTATTCAAATTGAATATATAAAAGTTGAAAATTATTTGACTTTAAGCTCACATAACTTCGACAGAACTCATTAGCTCATTAGCAGGAACTTCCCATTGACAGCTCTCTAGAGACCCCTTCTTGAAACACACACACAGCCGGTTCGTAATATTTTCCATTTTATTGTTGCAATATATGAATCGACGAAGCCTAAAACGTGGCATGCAACGAAATAAAAAAGAAACTGCCCGATAAATGCATTGGCAACGAATTTGTACAGAAAATAATTGCGAAAGGGAATACCCTAAATAAAAGATCGAATATAAATAGACATGAAACGACGAATTTACATTGATTGCTGCAGCTGCAATCGCGACACTTAAAACTAAATTGGACCAAGGACTGCACGACTGCACGACTACACGACAAATAAAATACTTCTTGATTCGTATAAAATTGAAAAACATTTGGATTACACCTAAACGAATACCTAATGCGAGTGGCACTACGAGCTATGAACTGATGCATATCCCTAAGATAGACCTAAAATACTCTGCTTATGCTTACGTAATAGCTACTAGACTGTGCTCGAATACTATGCTGTGTCTCGGCTGCGACTGCGACTGCAACTGCGGCGTCTATCTGCGCTTGCGGCCCTTCTTGTAGCCCTTGCCATACCAGCCGGCCTGGGTGCGCGCCAGCTTGCGCGGAAAGCTGTGGCTCAGCTGCAGCCGGCGCTTGGCCGTCTCGGCGGCGGCTATGTGCGCCAGCGAGATGTTCTCGTCGTAGTCGTCGTCGTCGTCGCTGGTCGGACAGCATTCGCAGACGACGAAGCGGCCGCTGCGCGCTCGCTTCTTGTGCTTGCGCTGGTTCAGATGCCAGCGGCGATAGAACTGGCACTCGAGCTCCGCATAGCGATCGAAGCAGAACTCGCAGCTGGCGGCAGAGCGATTCATGGCGAAATTGGGCACCACCTGCGAGTTCCAGATGTTGAGATCGGATGGCGGCGGTATCAATATGCTATGCAGGCCCGAATATGCGTATCTGGCATCATACCAGCTGGGCAGCTGGCGCAGAAGTTCGTTGTCGCTGTGGCGTCGTAGCAGGTCCACTTGTGCCATGGCGAACTGCTCGTCTTGCTCCTCCTGCTCTACCTCCTCCCCATCATCATCCTCCTCTTCTGCATCTCTGTCGTCCTCGTCAGCGTCGCCGTCATCGTCGTTCTCTGTCGTCGACTCCGCGGAGCAGGTGGCACTATCACTTTGCAAGTTCAGCGTCTGCAGCGATGGCGGCAGCACGAGCTGCGACTGCATCAGCGGCTGCACGAAGGGTGTAAATAGCGGGGCACCGATCGGCACCAGGGGCGGCAGCTGCACCGGCGGTAAGCTGGTCAGGCACGACTCCAGGCGTGGCTCCAGCCGCAGCTCCACAGGCAGCAGGCACATGCCCGGACAGATATTGGCATCCGTGTACGGGCTCTGTATGGCGACTAGCTTGGGCAATTCTATGAGACCATTTTTATGCTGATGCCCATTTGTGACTTCACTGGGCGCCTCCAGCTTCAGCGTCAGTGGCTCCAGCTTAGGCACCATTTCCGTCTTGATGCTCGTGATTTCCAAACTAGTCTCAGCTAGTTCGTCCTCAATCTTTGTCTCTTGTTTCAGCTCGCACATCGTCAACGTTTCCGTTTTCGTTTCCGTTTCAGTCTTCACTTTGATATCCTCCTCCTCCGTTTCGGTCTTCAACTGGAGCTCAGTTTCCGGCTTGGTGTCCTCGGCGCTATCATTTGGCAGTGATGCATACTTTTGCCGCATCTCCAGATTGGTTTTGATGCGGCGTCCATTTTTGATAGGCGTCCGTATGCGGGGACCCCTGCCAATGGGCAGCTCGCTGTAGCTGTCGCCGGAGATCGTGGAGTCCTGCGTCTCCTCGGTTGTCGTTGTGCAGGACTGCGTGTCGCCCGCCTCCTCCTCGTCGGCATTCTTCAACAAGGGCTGCGTCAGTGTGTGCAGCTCCTCGGGCATCAGGAGCGTGGCATGCGCGAAAATTGGATCCTTCTCCTTGCTGTAGACGGGCACCGGTATGTGCAGCAGATGCATCAGCTGCGCCATGACGTTGTCGCACTTCCCATTGATCTTGATGCTGGCTATGCTGTCCTTGGGCGTCCACTGCAGATTCACGACGCAGATCTTGGCGCGCTGCCGCTGCGGCTTGTCCATCTGCCACAGCCAGGTGTATTTCTTCAGCACCTTCAGACTGGAGCCCAGGCAGAGTATGACATCGGCCTGCTCCGCATGCTGCGTGGCCCCATCCCAGTTCAGCGGCCACTTCACATTGCCGCGCTCCCCGAAGTGCACGATGGTGTCGTAGAGCGGCTCCGAGCAACTGTGGCACAGCCGGTGCGTCTTGTGGCAGTAGCGCGCCGTCATCTCGGTCACATCGAACTGGCGCCAGTAGACAGCGTTCGGCTTACAGTGCTTGCACACCTCCACGTACATGTTGCCGTGTATCTCGGAGAGCGACTGTCGCGGCAGTCCGGAGCGCAGGTGCAGGCCGTCGCAGTTCTGCGACACGACGTGCCGCAGCAGGCGGCGCCGGTGCAGTTCGTACAGCGCCATGTGGGTGTAGGTGGGATTGGCGCTGGAGAGATCATGCTCCCCGATATCCTTGCCCTTCTGCAGCAGCGTCCAGATGCCTTTGCTGCCGCGGTAGTCGGGTATCAGAGCTGCGGTGCTGATGCCGGCGCCGGTGTAGCAAATCAAGTGCTTGGCCTGCGATATGATGTTGGCCAGCTGCTCCACCTTAGCCTCGATGACGTGCGGCTCGTCCTCCTTCTCGACGACGCGCTCCTTGTATATCTCGATGCGCTCCTTTCGCTTCTTCGTTGTCTTCACTATATCTGGGTGCTTGTCCAGAAACTGCCGGTCTTCGGCGGTGCGCAGCGAATCGCATTTGCGTAAAATGAGCGAAACCTACAAAAAAAAATTATATTCATATTAATTCCGATCAATAATGCAATAAAAGCAATCTTATACTACACACACAAACAAACATTCACACACACATACATATACAGATATTCACATGCTAGTCACAAGCAGCGAACACACACGCACACACACACACGCGCACACACTTCTGCACATGTTTGTTAATTACCTTTCGCATCGCATCCTTTCGTCGCCGTTTCTCATTGTCTTTCTTAGCCGGATTCATTTTGGCTCGCGTCTTGTATGACTGAGTGGAATCCGACATGATTGGCTGCAGCTCGTCCGGCTCCATGCTGGGGCTTAAACTATTAGATTTTGGACTCAATTCGACATACATGTGTATGAATGTGCGTCGCAAACGCACGTTAGAAAGGGAAAGGAATTGACGCGCAGCGCAGCGCAGTTGCAGCACTTTGACGGCCAGCGGCACATGAATTTTTTGTATATATCTAGTTAATTGTTTACATTTTATTAGTTGCAGCTTTATCCACTACTTGGCGCATTCTGTATTTGTTGTTTTACCACTACTTTAAGAAATGTTTTTTTTTTTTTGTAAACAACAATAGTGGTGGGCGATAAATACTCTTCTATTATATTTAAACAGGTATTTTAAGGTACTCAGTAACGATTAAGTGCGAATATCGTAAGAAGTGTATCGTTCCATGTTCTCTGGGCTTGCCAGATCATCAAAAAACGAAGTATCCGAATTTCGAATGTTAAACTGATTCGGAAAATATTACAATGACTCACTTAAAGAACTTGTTTAATGTTGCCAGATCGTCAAAAGCATAACAATACAAATTTAAAACGTTCAAAATGATTCGGAGTAATAAAAAACTTGATCAATTAAGATTCAAATTATAGTGACTCACTAAAAGAACTGGTTCCATGTTCCCAGGCCTTGCCAGATCGTCAAAAGCATAACCATTCAAATTTGAAATGTTCAAAGTTTAATTGCTTTTTATAATTGCTAAAAATTTGCCATAATTTGCGTAATCCAATCCAGATAGTAGTACACGCGTGTGTAAATACTGGGTATTCTCGGTGTGCCACAGGATATGCCCGCCGACGTAATGCCCATCACATGGTACATACACGGATATTCCTTGTGGTAAACCAGGATGGGTCCACCCGAGTCTCCGTTGCAGGTATCCATTGCCCTCGAGGAGCCCACACACATCTGTGTCGCCGGCTCGAATCCGCGTGGATAGTCATCGCTCCGACCAATAGCTCGCCGACATACCTATTATATGGAAAGGCATAATTATCGAATATTTATATATATAGACAATGTGGAATCCAATCATACTTCATCTGCAATAAGATCGAGTTTGACTTTGAGCAGTTTTGTCGACGATTTGCCCGCCAGGCTTGTGCTGCCCCAGCCGACGGCTATGTACGACTCCAGATTGCGGCCAGTCTCGAAGGGCAGGCACGCCGGATGCTTGTATCGATCGAATCTCACACGCTCGGCCAGCTTCACCAAGCCAATGTCGTTGTACAGCTCGGGACTCGTGAACTGCGGATGCCGGAAGTAGTTCTGCACAGCATAGTTTCTGGGCGAGGAATCCTCTTGGTCGTTTGCAAAGTCCAGGTCACCCAAGCGCACCACGTTCAACTCTCCCCTGAAGAAATTGGATTCTCTTAGCGTCACGTGCACTCGGTTGGCGCAATTACTCACTGTTCCGACTCGAAGCAATGGGCGGCGGTCAGCACGAATCTGTCGCTAATCAGCGTGCCGCCACAGAACCATTCAATCTGCCTCGATAGCTCGCTGAAGTGTCCGAGCCGCGCCACATGCGGGAACTCCTTGGGATCGGCGGGCTGACCGCCGACAATCAGAGGCGTATAGCTGAGGCAGTTGTCGATCGTCTCGTACATGACGGGCGCATTGGGAAACAGGAAGCTGTAGGCCACCTGCTCCTCAAAGACGGCCTTCTTGTAGCTGGTGCAGGCTGGCGATGGGAGGCGCTTGGATGAGTGCACTCGATGCAGATCTTGAGCTCTACTTACATCTGGCAATTTCGTTGCCCTGGCCCACAGTCAAGCTAATTGGCAGCAGGGCCAAAAGAAGAAGCGCCCATCGCCACATTCTCGCCTCAGTTTGTTTATCAAATAGACACGCTGGGCACGTTGTGAACCGGTTTGACGACAACAAACGCCTCGAACTCGAACAACGCACTGGAATACCGCTCGCTCGCTCTCGCTCTCGCTCCCTCTCTGGACAGGTTTGCAATCGCCTAGCACCCGCGCACACACAGCGGCGCTGGGCTGGACGCAGATCAGCTGGCGGATCAGATCAGACGATACGATGCGGGGTCAAGCAGCGTCATCAGCAGCCGACAATTATAGAAAATGATTGATAGCTGCTGGCTCGGTGCGCGTACGCCGTGTGGAACCGTTTATTGCTGGCCAAAGACTGCCGCTTACAATTGAATTATTCAAATTAGTATTAGATAAGCGCCAAGCGAGCGTGAGTGGTAATTCCCGGCTTAGTGGAAGCTCTCCAGACCTCACGAAATATTCGCCATCTCTTGCTTAATCCAGTCCAAGTAGCTGTGCACGCGCGTATAGAGACTCGGCACATTGGGCGTGCCGCAGCCGATGCCCAGCGAAGTGATGCCCATGACGTGGTACATGCACGGATACTCCTCGTGGTAGGTCAGCAGGGGACCGCCCGAGTCGCCGTTGCAGGTGTCCTTGCGCTGCGCGGAGCCAACGCACATTTGCGTCGTCGCATTGTACCCACTGGGCAGCTCCTCGACGTCATCCGACGCCAGGCAGTTGCTGCGAAAGCCGTTGAGCTTCACCTTCCTCAGCTTGCTGGAGTGGGCACCGGCAAACGAAGTCTGGCCCCAGCCGGCGGCCACAAAGCTGTCGTAGCGATCTCCGTCGTTGAAGGGCAGGCAGGCGGGATGCTTGTAGACGCTGAAGCGCACTCCGCGATCCAATTCGACCAGAGCTATGTCGTTGTACAGCACTGGGTACTTGAAGCCAGGATGCTCTGTGGTCTTCAGCACGCCAAAGTCCTCAGGCTCGGCATCGTCCTGCTCGCTGTCAAAGTCCAGCTCACCCAGGCGCACCACATTGATTGCGCCGCTGCAAGGGAATTGGAGAAAGGAGTTCATTTCTAAGCTGATTAGCCTCACCACCTGCTCACCTTTCCGAGTAGAGGCAATGGGCAGCAGTGAGCACCAGGCGATTGCTTATCAAGGTGCCGCCGCAGAGCCAATTGGTCACATTCTTGTCACTTCGGTTGCCCAAACGCGCCATATGCGGGAATTCCTTGGGATCGGCCGGTGTTCCGTCGACGATCAGCGGCGTGTAGCTGTGGCACGTGTCCAGCGTCTTATAGGAGATGGGCGCCGACGGGAAGAGAAAGCTGTAGCCATCCTGCTTATCGAAGACGCTCTTCTTATATCGCGAACACGCTGCCCAAGAGAGACGCCCGTCAAGTGCAAGTTATGCTATGGATTTCATGGGACTCACAGCTGACAACGTCCGCATCTTGAGCATCCACGACTCGCTGCGACAGGTTACAGGCCAGCAGCAGCAGCCAGAACGCTCGACATGGAAAAGCGCTTGTCAAACAGCTCGTAAATTCCATTATTAACGCCCAGCCGCTAATCACAACCGACGTGGAGCTGGGCGCACAGTCAACTGCGCAGAGAGCGTCAGCCGACGATCATGCTACGTATGGGCGGGCGCGCATATGTATGCGTATGTGAAAGCGGAGCTCAGTGATAAGGTGAGAATCTTGTTTCCAGCATTGTTTATACAAATCTACAAATATTTATTGTTATGTATGCCTCGACGTGACCACACGAGATACGTAGTTTCTGTTCCTGTTTATTTCCAGTTGAATATTCAATCAGATAGATAATGTAATAACACATCATAAATGATCTCTTATCTAGCGTCTCTTGACCATCTCCTGTCGGATCCAGTCCAGGTAGTAGTGCACGCGCGTATAGATGCTGGGCACATTGGGGGTCTCGCAGCCGATGCCGGACGAGGTGATGCCCATGACATGGTACATGCACGGATAGTCCTCGTGGTAGTTTAAGAGGGGGCCACCAGAGTCGCCGTTGCAGGTGTCCTTCAGCTCGGGCGATCCGATGCAGAGCATGGTGCTCACATTGTAGCCATTGGGCAGCTCGTCCAGATCCGTGGTCGTCAGGCATCTAGTCCCAAAGTTATCCAGCTTCACTTTTAGCAGCTTGGTCGATTCGCGGCCCGCAAACTTCTTGTGGCCCCAGCCGATGGCAATGAAATTCTCGCTGCGATCGCCATCGACAAAGGGCAGGCATGCCGGATGCTTATAGACACTGAACTGCACAGCACGATCCAGCTGCAGCAGGGCGATGTCGTGGTAGAGCATCGTGTAATTATAGCCCGGATGCTCAACTATCTCTTGCACAGCGAAATCCTCGGGCTCGGCATCGTCCTGGTCGCTAGCAAAGTCCAGTTCACCCAAGCGAACCACATTAACTGCCCCACTGCCATCAGAATAGATTCAAATTATTTCCAGAATTTCATTTAGTTTTTCCATTACTCACTTTTCCGAGTAGAGGCAATGAGCTGCGGTGAGCACCAGGCGATTGCTTATCAGCGTGCCGCCGCAGAACCAGTTGGTGTTGTTGCTGCTGCGATTGCGATTGCCCAGACGCGCCATAGGGGGGAATTCCTTGGGCTCGGCGGGTGTGCCGCCGACTATCAGCGCGCGTGCTCTATGGCACGAATCAATAGTTTCCCATCGAACGGGCGCATTGGCGAAGAAGAAGCTAATAGCCACTCGCTCCTCAAATACGTCGCGCTTGACCTGCGTGCACGCTGCAGTTGCTAATTAGTGACTGGATCAATGCTTTATTGATATTAGATTGTACTTACACTGTCTGGCTAATGCATCCGGATCTTGGCACAGTACGAGAGTCACCTGCACCACAACGCACAGCAGCAACACCTGTCTCATTGTGCAGTAGCGAAACTATGAACTTTATTGAAACGAGGTTCGAGTGCGACTGATCAATACGAATCGAGCCAATTGATTGACGACCTAACTAAGCTGGCGTGAAATAAAAAAAAATTAACATAAATCTCTCACACTCTCTTTACGTATTGTCGAACAAACTGTATTTACAATCTAAGATCTCACGCTTCCATGTATGCCAACATACAAAGCTAATTAATCAAATTCTCTTAAGATAATTAACCATAGCTTATAGCACTTGGGCTTATTTAAAGTGTATGCCAGCCGTATTGAAGGCCAGCAGAAGACGCATGAAATCATCGATGTCCATAGATCGCGCGCGCAAGCCACTCATGCCCTGCTCCTCCAATATGCCCATGACCTTTGCCTGCATGTTAAAGTCATCCTCGATTTGCTGTAGGAGGGAGAAGGGATTAGAGATAGTCATCTCGCAGTAAGTTCAGTGAGCTCAGTTTGCATACATACCTCATTCCTCAGCGAGCGATATAGTTTATAGTTCTTCTCGAGCATTTCCATCACAGAATTCACTTTGAATGTGGCCGCCAGGGTTTTGTTCTTGCGCAGAAAGGCGATGCGGGTGAGGCCATCCCATTCGGTAAAGTTGATGGGCGGCGGAGGATTCTTCGGCTCGAGACGCACCACGCTTGACTCCACCTTGGGCGGTGGCTTGAAATTGTTTCGGCCCACCTTCATCAGCATATCCACACGTGCCAACAGCTGTGTATTTATGCTCAGGCGGCAGTAGACCTTGTCGCCCGGCTTGGCTACCAGACGCTGTGCGAATTCACGCTGGAACATCAGCACGGCACAGCGGAACAGTGGGCGATGCAGCAATAGCTTGAAGATCAGCGGTGAACTGATCTGGTAGGGCACGTTCGCAATGCACAGGTCGAAGAAAGGCAGCTCTGCCTTTAAGAAATCTCCGATTAGCACCTGCAGCTTGGGCTGCAGAGGTGTCGCCTGGACACGTTTCTGCAGTTCGGCGGCCAGGCGAGTGTCGATTTCGCAGGCAATAACCTTCTTGGCTCGCTCCAGCATGCGCACAGTCATGTTACCTGTGCCGGGACCGATTTCCAACACCACATCGGTCGCTCGCAGAGCCGCTTTCTCCAACATGGTCGTTATGACCAGCGGATTTTTTAATATATGTTGGCCAAAATCCTTGTTGAAGACAATGCCTACAAAGCAGCTTCTGTTACAGGTGTTACGAGATGTCTTACATTATAAAGCGAGTTACCTTGCTTTTGCACCTCATTGTGTATGCGACTTTTCTTCTCTGTTTTTACTTTAGGCATGTTGAATTTATAAATAAACCGAAAATATTCAGTTGTTGCTGCTGCGGCGTGAATTTGTTTTGCTCCGTCTGCTTTGCTCGTTACATTTGAGTACCATGTGCGCCACGCAGGGTTGCATTTCTTTGCGGTGTTGCCAGATGGTTAGGTGCTTAGCTTGGCGCGCATTTGAAAGTCAAAAATTATTTATGAAATAATTAGGGGGCAATCAAAAACCAATTGATACATTTTTATAGGTGTTACCTCTTTATTTATTAATTAGTTTTCATTTTCATTAAATCTTCGCTTACAATTATAAATCAATTTTTAGTAATTTCCTCTTCTTTGGTTAGCTTTCCTCGCTTCATCTTACATTTTGTCACCATTTATTTAGTTACTTGAATAACAACTCACTGTCTTCTCTCTTAGTTCACTTCTTTTTACAACATATCAACTGTTGGTTTTTGACTTTTCTTTGTAGCTTATTTATTCATTTATTTAAACATAACTTAAAGATTATTTTTGTCTCAATATAATTTTGTGGGGTTTCTTTTAAATACTTTTTTTTTCATTGGTTTAATATTCTTTTAATGAGTAATTTCTATTCTCCAATTTGGGTGGCGATTTTCTCTCATTTAATTTATAGACTGTCTATGTTATAGAATCTAACTTGCAGAAGGTACATGAAAAGGTGTATCTGACCGTGGTTATGCTTGTAGTATGTAACTACCAACCATATGCTGAATGGTTAGTAACTAAATCGAGATTACAAAACGTTCCACACTTGCCTATGTAGAACTTAGTCAAGCGATTGCAATTGTTTTAGTGACTATTTATGAGTGCTACAATCACAAGCTTAATCATGCTCAGCAATGGCCTTTATCTGACCATAGACAATAAATTATTCTGATGCTGAACTTAGCTTAGCTTGTTGATAGTCTCATTCTGCTAATAGAATTTGTTGCGTGGGTCAGTACAACTTTTTTGTTCCGATAGGTCTAGTTCTTGTTCTTGTTAATACAGTAGTTAGTCAAAGAATGAAAACGATACAACAAAAAGGCATTACTCTACACTGGGCCAAGTTGATTATTTTTCAATGAGCTTACAGCTAAAATTCTGTTTTACAACATTTCTTCTGTTTACGTGTTTCAATAAGTTTTTATTCAGGTTACGCGTTACATTTTTGTTTTGTTTCTGTTTGTTTCTTTTTATATATATTATTCATTTTGTTTCCTTTTCACAATACGCTTCGCTGCTTCCATTCCAATTTCGGTAACAACCAACAGTTTTTACTTTTGTATTTTATTTGCTTGTTCCTCCGATCGAGGCGGTTTCATAGGTATAAACTAATATTTGTTATGGCTGGATCGGTATGTGTAAATTTGTGATAATTTGCAATTTCTTTTTGCAACTGCATTTTGTCGCACTAGTTTGTTGCGTTTGTTTTTGTTTTCTTTTTTGTTCATTTTTTATAAATTGGTTTAAATATGTTTTACATTTGTTCTGTCTTCATTTTAGTTTAGTAAAATGCGGTTTTGAGAATACTTGAGGTTAACATTAAATGGGTAATAGAGCTGTGCGCTCTGCTTGCTATTTCATAAATATATTATTTTAATTACACATTTGGGCTTGTTACCATTATTACATACAAAGTTTCTTTTTGCTTGCGTTTAGTTAACAATGTTGCTTACAATTAGTAATTTTTGCTATATACTGCCATTTGTTGCATACAAATTTATCAAACTTAGTAATCGGCAAACAATTTGCTCTCCTGTAAATGCAGTACAAGATTCATTAAAAATTCAATTATTTAGATGCTCTCAAATCAACAAAAAAGTAAAACTAGATTTTAAAAAAATTGATATACATGTATATATATATAAATATATATATTTAACACGATTAATTGAAATCATAAAATCAAAACTAACAAATTTCGATGCCATATAAATGGATTCCGTTTGTTGATTCAATTGTTTGTATTTTTCTCTTTTTGTGTTCATTTATGCAAATTGTATTTGTTGTTTGAGTCTTTGGTTTTAAAATCAACACATATATATATTTATTTTGTTTTTTTGCTTTTTTTTAATATTAGTATTATTTCATACATTATCTCTGTTTATATATATATATAATTTGTTCTGCTTTGTATTTGTTTTACAGTTTTAACTGCATATATTTCACATATACTAGATTAACTCTATGCACATATAAATGTATATGCAAATTTTAAGCATATATGTATACATATATATATATATAAATATATAGTTATACTTTTATACTTTACTGACCTTTTATATGTTCTCCAACTTATAGGCTAAACATATTTTGGTTTTTGTATTTATAATTTGTGTTCCATAAAATATATATGAATTTAAAATGTGTTTTTTGGTATTTACTTTAAAGTTTGTTCTCATTACTAAGCTTAGTTTCATTCACTTAGTTTTATTGTTTTAATTTCTGCATTTGTTTAGCTCTGTTTTTTGTATGTGCACGTTTATGTGTGTTATTTTTGGCTTTTATTTATATTGGTTTTCGTTTTTATTTTTTGTTATTATTATTATTATATTATGTTTGTATGTATAACAATAAGTTAGTTTAAAATAATATCGCTTTAATACTTGAGAAGGAAATTGTGCAAGAGTTCGAATACGCATAAACTTTTTTCTTCTTTTCTTTTTTTTCTTTGTTTCTTTTTATCGTATTTTCTTACAGACGGCTTTTTGAATTGCGATTCGCATAGGATAGCGCTGTTGCGAGATGTCTGTCTGCATTTGGGTGCGAAACTTGAGATTCGGCACATTAATAAATAAAAAACTAATAACAAAAAGCATGGCGCTGCATTTGCAACAACATTGACTAGATCAGGGCTTATTTTTTGGCAATAATAATTGTTTTTGGTAAAGAGGAGTGGGGTATAGGTAGACAAAGCTGCAAAATAGCGCCTTGCTTTGAGAGGCTTTGAGCATTACAACGAGCAAAAGCGATGGATTTGTTGAAAGAGACAGATCGTGCGATAAGTTAAGATAAAAGTATAAACAAACAAGTTCTTAATATTAGAGTTTGCCTGCGTATCCGTGTTTCTGTGTATGTGTGAGTGTACGTGTTTGCAAATAATTTTAGAGTTAGTCGATTATTGGCACTGATCGTAGTGACAAGTGTAAGATTCTCTACGCATTTCCAATTATATATGTAATAATTACAGTAGATGTAATCATTTCTATCTATATATAACCTGCGATTCTCAGCTTTTTCTTTTGCATTTGCGTTTTTAGTTGTGATTTCTTTATAGAACTACGCTTTTGTAGTTTACCAACATTTAACTTAAAACGATAAAACAGACAACTAATAAACAGGTTAAGGACCACAACTGGAAACAGACAACAATAAAGCTTTTATAAAGTAATCAACGGAAGCAAAGTTTTAGGTTTAAGTGCGAGTGGGAGATAAGCTAAATCTAGGAATAGGCTAAGAGATTAGCATGGGGCTGCATATAGTTAAAACCCCGGCAACGAATTGTCCACTGCTTAAAATTTCAACTGATCCAGTTTGCTGGTTTATTTCCCGCCAACACTAAGCGCATATCCAATCCAATTATCCAACGATCGCCGCTTTAAAACACCTTGCGCTCCGGCCCGAACTTGGGATTGACAAATGAGAAGCCGGCGAACTCATCCTGATTAATGCAACGAATAACATCATTGCCGATTGGTGTTAGCACAGGCTCCTCTTTGGTGAATTCGGCATCGAAATTGTTGGCATCACGTGGGTTTTTCTACAGACGAAAATCAAAAGGTCAGTTAGCTTTTTAATCCAATTTAAGAAACGTACCATTTTAGGTCGGAATGGTGGCTTTATGTTGCGCTTCTCCAGCTCCTTCCAGTCCAGTTTATTAAAGAATGCATGCTTGCGTATTTCATTTTCGTCGCCTGTACAGCCCAAGCGCTGCTCTGGATTCTTTGTTAGAAACCCTAGGGTGGACATTGGAAATATTTTAATTGACGGTCTTATGTGGAAAATCAAATCTTACCTTTCAAGATGGACACGGCCTCGCGGGATAACCACACGGGGTAAAGCACATCATCGTGCATTATGGAGTCGAAAAGCTCATCTTCATTGTCAGCCTCAAAAGGAGGCTGGCCAGCCATCATCTCGTACATAAGAACGCCCAACGCCCACCAGTCCACGGACGCGCCGTATTCCTGCTCCTTAAGAATTTCGGGAGCTATGTAGTCGGGTGTGCCACAGAATGTCGTGGTCAGCATGCCGTTCATGATGCCCTCCTTGCACATGCCAAAGTCAGCCAGCTTACAGTGTCCCTCCTGGTCGAGCAGTATGTTGTCCAACTTCAGATCGCGATAGATGACGCCATGGGTGTGGAGGAACTGCAGAGCCAGCGTTACCTCGGCGGCATAAAAAGCGGCACGGCCCGCCTCAAAGCGACGTGCTTTCTGTATTTGAAACATCAGATCGCCGCCGTTAACATATTCCATGACAAAGAACAAGCGATCTGGAGTCTGAAAACATGAATGTAACGCCGTAAGGAAGGGATGGTTGGCGGCCAGGGCCAAGATGCGTTTTTCGGTCATCGTGCAGTCAACATCATCATCCTGTATAATAGCGTCCTTCTTCAGCACTTTAATGGCATAGATTTCATCGGTGCCCTTCTTCTCGGCCAGCATTACTTTGCCAAACGAGCCTTTGCCGAGCACCTTAATAAAGTTAAAGTCCAGTAGCGAGCACTTGCCAGGACGTGGGTCCCCTCCACCCACGGCTAGGCTCATGCAGCTGCTGCTGTTGTAGCCACTTGTCAACGTACTCGTTGAGGTGGCCAAGCTGTCAGCTGACAAAGTGCCGCTACGAAATGAGGCACCTGGCACACCGTCGCCCCCTTCGCCACCCAGTGAGGCACCATAATTGTCTTCTCCACCCGGTTGACTCAAGTATTTGGAACGGCGCGGCTGCTGGCCCTGCTTATCAGGTGAGATACCCAGGGAGCTGAGTATCTCGGCCATTTGCTTGGTATTGATGCCGCAGGTATTGGCCACATTCTTTTGGCACCGTTTGTGGACGTTCATATAACAAGTCTCGCATTGCAGGCCCTGCTTAATTAGTCCATATAGCAGCGAGCCGCAATGATCGCAGAATGTGAAGCGCTTGTAGCTGTGCACAACAAATCGATGCGGCACATTGACATTGAACCGCTGCCCGGCCGGCACCACTTCCACTTTGGCTTGCTGTAATTGAAAACAAAGTAATTCAATTATTGAGCACAACAGACTGCATGCTTTGACCTTCATACTAACCTCGTCGCGCATGCCAGGACATTTCGAGACCACTGACAGATGGCATTTTTTATGTACAACTAATGTGCAGACTATAAATGATTAGATTAAAATATATAATTTGATTAATCAAACAGTTCAATAAAGATTTCATTTGTGCAGTTGCGAGCTGCACGCTGTACGACTTAATATCTTTAGCATTTGAGATGAAGTGCAAGACAATTCAAGTCAATTTTATTGTGATATTTACAAAGCTACTTTTGAAATAATTAATTATGTTTTACACATTCAGAGGTTAGACACACTGAGAAATTAGCATATTTGACGAGCTTTGTCACATAACATCAAGAAATATGTGTGTATGTTGTTTGTGTGTGTAAGAAAGGGTACATGTAGTTGGTTTAAATAGTCTCTGTCTCTTGTCGAATGCAAATTAGTTTTCGTATTTTTGTGGACAACCAAAGAATTGTTTAATTACACGTGTATAACTGTGCAAGTCCTTGCTTGTGGCGTGCAAATTGTCCAAGAGTTAATAATATTGTTAAATTGCCCACGGTGCTTAAGCATCAGTAAACAACAATAGAATCAAAACACATACAGATTAGCAACTTCTTCCACAACGTTCACAGAATGTTTTAAAGTCTTAGTAAATGAAATTATACTTGAAATGCGTGTATACTGATCGAATGTTTCATTATTGTAGTATTCTAACAGCTAATAAATGTATTGCATTGGAATTAAATATTTAAAACTAATCTAAAAATGTATCTAACTTAATTTAAAACACAGTAAACTTTTATTCATATTGTTTTCTACCAAACCTCATATCAGGCAATCTCAGTTAATTTAGTTAACTGTTTTCAATTACCATAAAGGTAGCCCCAGTAGCAAATGTTTTAATTTTTTATCTCTTTAGCGATAACTACCTCAAATACCCAACTTGCGTCATGAATTGCTTGGGCTAATCACTTAGTAACTAAATAGAGCCTACTTCTTTCTTTGCATAGTCGGCTTAAATAAATAAACGTATTGAATTTGAAAGATTAACTAGTCTTTTCGAATCGAAGACATTTTAAGTGCTGTATAAATATTATTATCATATAGATTAACTAAATAGACCTTTTTGGAACTAACAAAACACGTAAGAAATGAAAATCTGCCGAAAAGTCTAACGTCTAAAGAGTATTAGTATGAGCGCAAGACAGTGTAAGACAGAATTACAAAATGTGTGTACTTGAAACATTATCATCCATTAAATAAAAATTGGTCAATGCATTACTTTCGGTGCATGGACAATGCGGAGAGAAGCGACAATAGCAGCGACGGCACAAATTAAAAAATAACTTTCCTTAAATAGTAAATATTGATATTCAGATAAATAGGTAATGCAGCTATTAATGTGAACAAAGTCGAATGCTTTGTTGCTTGGACCAAAACTGAACAATATCAACAACAACGAACGAACGAACGAATGAAATCTTTTATGCTTTTTTTTTTTTTGTTTAATGTTCTTCTCAGAAACTTGTATGTCTCTGTAGAATATTCCTTTTAAATTTGAAGCAAAACACATACCTTGACATTGATAGCCTTGTTTACCAATTCCCCTGCAAAAAGGCAAGAAATTCCGTGGCTATTGCATATATATTTCTTTTATAACTGAATGATGTGTGTTTGTTTTGTTGTGTGGCATGAATTTATGCGAAAAATAAACCAAAAAGGAAGCAAACCCGCAGCTCGAAACCAAAGAATGAGAGTCAAAAGCGTATGTGTGTATGAATATAGTATGAGAGACCAAACCAGACCAGTGAAAGAATTGCAGCTGCACTCGGCAAATATAAAACCCTCGATTAAAGACCAGTTATGTGAAGGTGGTTAATCCAAAGAAAAATTAATTAAATTAGGAAAAACTTAAATTTAATATAGCTAAATTACGTGGTGAAACCCAAAATAGTGAATATTACGTTTGCAATACATGTAAGTCGATATATCGAATCAATAGGAAGTTAAAATTAAATAAATAAAATCATAAGATATAAGAGTAATGGCAATGCTATGATGTGTGTTTTGTAAATCATATAAAAACCCAAAAATTATATATAAATAAATCAATACATATACATATACGTATGCATATATATTAATCACTGCAATTACAACTTAAGAATGATACTGTAGATGGACAGTCTGTCTGTGAGTACGCTCAGAGCGCATATACATATATGTGATATTAAATGCGATATTTCAATCACTCACCAAATAAACTCCCGACAATGTGAACAGAAGGTCGGCTGGCGCAGAAACGTGGCCATAAACTTATGCCCGTTGACCTTTAAATGAGAAAGTAAATCGATTAATTAGTTTATTGCCAATTTGCCGGTGCAATCCATTTACCTGATGCACACGACGGCGCATAGCGCCACGGCGTCGATTGAATCCAGCACGCTCTTTGAATTCCTTATTAACTGCCACAGTCTGCTCAACCTCGGCATCCGCTTTAGCTTGGTCTGAAAAATCCAAAATATTATATTGCCCTCCCCACAAAATTACAGCGACTAACCATAATGTTCATGCCGCCCATTGCGGGTCTTTAACTCGATAATGACGTGAATCTTGCCCTGTGGTTCCAGATTAATCTGCAAGAGAGAATGTTAATATCATTATGCGACTGCAAGAATATCTTACCCCTGTCTACAAGTTAAATTTACATATAATTTAAGAAATAATTAAAAATATAAAATGTTAACCGCCGTAATAATTAAACATATAAAATGTTAACTAAAAATCCTATCGCTAAGAACTATCATTAAAATTTATTTATTTTTAACTTTATATTTAAAATTTATAAAAAAAAAATGTATCTAAACAAATAAAGTTATGAAATACTTGACATATATTACTTGGGCTCCTTAAACAAATTTTTTCAAGATCATACCTTAATTCGATTATAATTATATGATGCAACTGTGTATTTGTGTGTAACAACACGAAAGGAGACATCGTCGTCCATATGATCAGATAGATATTTTAAAGGAGTTAAGTTGGATTACTTTATACTATGGAGCCTATCGATCAACAATCAAATTGCTCTCACTTGCCTTAATTCTGAATAGGTAATAATATACAAAAAAAGAAAAAATTTGTGGTTTTCTCCAATTTTTGCCGTTTTAGTTCATTTAACTTCGGAGATACGCATACATTGATTATATTTAACGAAACAATTTATTTACCCATAGATCCGGAGCACCTGACTCGCTCTGCATTAGATCCTCGAATGGTATAATGCAATTGGCCACAAAGTCATCCGGTGGCAGGGCCGCATCATGAAAAACAGTTAAGTTGATGTTGCGTGCATTGGTCACGTCGTGGACGAACTGCTCGTTCCATACCGGATCGAATGTCTTTGGTCGGGTTGTCGAACGATCTAGTCAAGAATGTTAACAATACGGTTAAGTGTTTACGGCCAGTGTATTTGCGGCTTACCAAAGTGACTCTCGTCGACATCTATGGACACGTAGGGATCGATCAGCTGCTCATCGGCCAATTTGCCAAACGTTAAATTGTGGCGCTTTTGAAAATCTGTTGGACGCAGGCCGCTCGCCTCGCAAACCTTGATTTGAAGTTTACCCGTAAACATTTCGCTGATTGATCCAGCCGCCCTTGTATCTCTGTTGCGTTGTTGTTGTTGTTGCTGCTGTGACGATCTGGATGTTGGCAGGAGTTATCGGCAGCGCCGCGTCAATGCGGCAGCGGTGGTTACAAAACGGTTTCGTTCAGTGGGTGGCTGCCAGTTGAGAGGTAATTCAAGGTGTACTACAAATAAAGAAGCAAGTTGTCTCATTGAAAATAGTTGAGCAGTTAGCGTTAAGCACTTAAAGATTGTTTTAGTTTGGGTCAATGACACTCTCGAATTCGTTTCAAATATATACATACATAGTACATACATCTGCACGCATGTAGATGCTCAAGTGAATTTTATAATACATGCTCAACTGAATTTCAAGGTCGCACTCGAATTGACATTGGTGAAAAATGGGAGCACAACAACAAGAGCAACATCAACAATTACAGCAACGCACATATTCTTAGCTACTGCACTTCCGTTCAGCATTGAGGTTTGAGGTTTGAGTTAGTCAGCATTGGAATTCACTCGCTCGGCGAATTATGAAACGCACAAGAGATAATCGCACACAATTCTGTATTTATATGAATGTATTTTAAAATGCTTCTGCCTGTTCCTAGATACGTATGTATGTGCACAGACTGAGCTGAAGCTGAATTAAAGCTGCCCTTAACAAAGTTGCTGTTGTCGCTTGGTTTTGATTTGCTTTTACACACATTCTCATACAGAACAATTATTTTTTTATTTATTTTTTTTTATGTATTTACTACCTTCAACTCATAAACACACAGAAACGTACACATACATAGGCAAGCACTCGGACAGTGCATACATAGCAGCGGTAGCAGATATTTTTCACAAATAAAACAACAAAGAAAGAATAACAAGCAATCCTAATACCTCTGCGCTAGCCCCACACCGCGACACCCCCACACACACCCACAACTAGATTGCGATTGCTAGCCCAGCGCACACACGGGCGTACGCTCTCGCTCTCACTCTCACTCTTGCTGGCTCTTTATCTCTTTCTCTCTCTCTCTTTTTTGTCTTTTATAAGAACACGAGAAATTCTCATGCACATACACAGGCACTCACACACAAACACACGCACACATTCCAGCACAAACAACAATACACACTCGCAGCGCAGAACGGCAATAGACAGCAAATGCAAATTGCACAAGTGAACTGGACAATATGACAATTGCGACTAGTGCGTTAATTTACAATTACCGTTAGATCAACATAAATACCACTTGAAAACTTATATGTACAAGAGAGAGTATGTGTAAGAGAAATAGTGAGAGAGAGAGAGAGCGCGCAGCTTCGTAAAAAGCAGGGCAACAGAGAACAAACCGAACAGAACCAAACAGACAGGCGCAGTACATGAATGACCCAAATATAACGGTGCACACTGGTTGGAAACATGTTTTCGCATTTTGCATAGATTCATTACTTTCGATTTCACATCAACGAAAGTCAGTTCTTAAGTTGCATGTGAAACGTTTGAGGAAATATTCAAGTTCACAATAAATCACAATTTTGCGAAAATTCAATTTCATTTAACCAGAGCCAGCTGTGCGAGTGGGGGCAGTCATACATTTTATTGAAAGAGCTTCCACAAAGTACAGAGCAGACCTTCAGGGAAATCGGTGGACATTACTTTACATTACACCTCAATCACTTACCTTTTCTCGCAAGGGTACCGTGGCTGTGGCCGTGCGCCGTGCTGCTCTCTTTGCCTTGCTATGTGTGCGCTCTCGATTGTTGGTATATTAGAGAAAAATGTTCAGTTTCATACATGTGTATGTACATACATACATATGTGCGAAAAAATTAAGGATGGCACATACACAGGCACAGCACACACGCACGCACACACATACGCAAACAGACACCCTGTTTGCTCAATTCCAATTGGAAATTATTTGAAGGAATTTGTTGCCTTTACGGTTGACAGTGGCAATATGTTTACACTATATTCTCACACAAACACACTTTCCAACATTTTTCGACAATAGAATTTCATTTCTGCGCACGAATAATTAAAGCAAAAATAAAAATTATTTATCGTCGCTCGCTCGCCTCTGCCTTTGACAATTACATAGGTCAGTGTGGCTGCATATCGAATGCCACGAAATACCAATTAATGTGTGAAGCTCGGGATTGCAGACTCACAAAAAATACAAAAATACCAAATAAACAGAGTGTCCAGCAGATTAATTTAAATTTCATTATTATGAAATTATGCATGAATGCTGCTAGATTTTGATAGGGAATACACTCAGTTTATTTAATATATAATGCTCAACAAATTTATTGTTAGCTGTCATTTTAAATCAAACAGCTGATTTCGTAGTTGTGGCAACTCTGTTTGTTTTCTAGATATTTCCCCTAATCATTGTACACCCAGGATTTCATTTGAACAATCGCGAGTAACATATTATATGCCTTAACTTCGATCGGCCATTAATACGCAGCATGTCGATGCGATTTGATTGGTATCAATCAGAGACCAAGGTGGTCATAACAGTGATTTTGAAAGGCGCCACAGAGAAAAATTATGCAGTCAAGATTGAACCACAGAAAGTACATATGACCGCAGATGGCCATGAGCTGATCCTACATCTTCGCCATCCCATCGTCGTGGATCGCTCCTCACACAAAGCTTTTTCAACAAAAGTGGAAATAACATTGGCCAAGGAGACTGGCGTGCGCTGGGACAGTCTAGAACAAAAGGCCGACGCTGTTGCAGCACTGTCCACTCGTCAGACAAAGAACTGGGATCGTTTGGTCAGCGAAGAGGAAAAAAATGAGGAAAAGGAGGCAAAGGGCGAGGCCGCTTTAAACCAGCTATTCAAAAAGATCTACAGTTCATCCTCACCAGAAGTTCAAAAAGCCATGAACAAATCCTTTTCAGAATCAGGAGGAACCGTCCTAAGCACCAACTGGAATGAGGTCTCTAAGGAGACGGTCACTGTCAAGCCGCCTGAAGGCACAGAATTCCGCCAATGGGACAAGTAGATGAGAAACACACATATTCATAATACTTAATTAAGAAGCTTAAACATAAAAATAATACAGACTCAGAAATGATTATGCTAATATTAATAAATAACACAAAAATGTAGATTTCAATAAATTTGAGCTTAATATTACTAATACAAATGCATCCATTAGTGCTCACAAGTGTTTTTTGTGCGTGTGTGTGTTTAGGGGGTGGTAGCGCTGAACAGGGAAATTTTTAAGGCAAACAGCTGATCGACTGCCGGCGATGTGAAGCGACGCACAATTGTTTTTTACTTTTATATAAACAGACTAATTCGCATTAAAAATGTATAAAAATTTAGAAGAACACAATAGGCTAGTCAATAAATATCTGAAGATATTTTTTGTTGTAGCACTGTATTGGTAAGTATTAAATAATTGTGCTTGTCACTGCGGGCAATTATTTTCGTATGTTCATCTTTACGACCAGGTGCACCTCCATCCTGACTGTGTTTGTGAACAAACATCTGCTGAGCAGCGATGCTGTTAATTTGGGTGCACCGCTGTTCATGTCCTGGTATCAGTGTGTTGTGTCCACCATCATTTGCTTCGCAATGAGTCGTCTCAGTCGCAAATATCCGAGCGTCTTCACCTTTCCGGAGGGAAATCCACTGGACATTGACACGTTTCGAAAGCTACTCCCGCTGACAGTGCTCTACACGCTAATGATTGGAGCCAACAATCTGTCGCTGGCTTATGTCACGGTCGCCTTCTACTACATTGGGCGCTCCCTCACCACAGTGTTCAGTGTGGTGCTGACCTATCTAATCTTGAGGCAACGCACCAGTTTTAAGTGCTTATTGTGCTGTGCCACAATTGTGGTGGGTTTCTGGCTAGGCGTGGATCAGGAGAGTCTAACACAAGCATTCTCCTGGCGTGGCACCATATTCGGTGTGCTTAGCTCTCTGGCGCTGGCCATGTACTCAATACAAACGAAGAAGTCGCTCGGCTACGTCAACCAGGAGATCTGGCTCTTGAGCTACTATAATAACCTGTACTCCACAATTTTGTTTTTACCGCTCATTATTTTAAACGGTGAGCTGGGCACAATTTTGGCATACCCTCATTTGGGGGCGCTCTGGTTCTGGGCGGCAATGACACTCAGTGGATTTTGTGGTTTTGCCATTGGCTTTGTCACAGCTTTGGAGATAAAGGTTAGTGAGTCAACAGTGTAGTGTTATTGCTCACGATATGTAGTTATCAATCATCTGCTGATTACAGGTTACTTCGCCGCTAACGCACAACATCTCCGGCACGGCTAAGGCGTGCGCACAAACAGTTATTGCCACGCAGTATTACAACGATGTACGCTCCGCGATTTGGTGGACATCCAATATAGTCGTATTGGTTGCAAGTGCAGCCTACACTCGGGTCAAGCAGTTGGAAATGGTGCAGCATCATCAACAGCGAAACGCCGCAACGCTGAAAGCCTAAGCAAATATTTCCCTAAATTCAAAGCAGTTTCAATGAATTTAAAGGATGTTGTCATCCAACTATTTCTATATGTGCATTATGTGGTGCAATTCTTCAGTGCTATAATCGTATGCCAGTTGACAAAGTGTAAATCGTCTAATTACTATTACTGTCTTAGCACACAAATATCTTTTAATCTTCAAACCTATACGTAAACCGAAATGAATTTAGACATAAGCAAATCTAAAGACGGACAAGCAGCTCTTGATATATTGGAATAAAAATGTTCCTTTAAATTATATTATCTGTAAACTATGTATTCCGACTCAATGCGCTACTGGATTATTAAGCAATAAATCAACCGATTACGTGAGTACACAATAATAAGTTATGAATTAATTTGATGCGGTTGCCGCCTCCAGTGCTGGTTCCGGTGCTGGTTCTGCGTCCTTCTTTGCTTCCCTGCTCATTTTGGCAGCAGTCTTGTCGTAGAACTCAGGTATATATACAAATGGATCGATTTTCAGCTGTTCACTGCTTGGAGCGCTCTTCAATAGTACGCGTGTTATAAATCGTCCATCACGCTTGGGTCGCATCGAGTTTACATCTTGCAGCAGAAAGCGTATATTCTCTTCTAAATGCTGTTCATCCATATCCAGAGTGCCCACGTTGGCTTTAATCAAGCCAAAGTTCTGCTGATATTCATCTTTAGTTGCGCTGTAGCTGATGCCATTGGAGAACTTGACGATCATTTCCGCAAGATTTACGCCAAGTGTCTCGCTCTTTGGATTGGGAAACTTTCGCTTCATTAAGCCACGAAGTGCAACGAGCTCCGGCAGGATATTCGGGTGTGCAATAATGAATTGATAGTCGGACAGCAGCAGCTCTCCACCTGTTATATCCTTAATCAACTCCACGCCGCCCACGAGCGTGGCGCCAGCTTCGCGCGCTTCAACAATTTCTTCCTAAAATTTAAAAACGTGTGAGAAAGCACAAGATGTGTATGTATTTTTCATCAAACTTACATTGCCCTTTGTGAATACTATAATCTTGCGTTCCTCGCCGTGATAAAACTTATGTGGTATCATAGCCATGCGCTGGAAATTATCCACAAATCGTGTTGCCTTTTCTCCTTGCATATTCAGTTCGATTTCCACGTTCAGCGAAGCATTCGGCACATTGTACATGCTTGGATGATGCGTTTCTCGATGGCATTGTATAGCCTCAGCTATCGTATAGACCGGCCAGCGGTAATAGCGCCCCACGTAGACGTCGTCTTTGGGCACCTGCTTCCAGGAATCGTCCACGTGTTTGTCGGCGCGTTTAACATTAATTCTAAAACAAAAGAGTAATGTTTAGCTGATAGATGACTATAGCCTGTTGATTTCCACTTACTTCTTGTCACGCTGATTGTGGGGAATGAATCCTACTTTCTTTACTTCCACTTTAACCTTTTTTTTACGAGCCTTCTCACGGGTGCCTTTTCGTGCTGCTTCGGTGACTGCGGTCAGGTGTAGGCTGCGCAATGCCTCTCCAGTTTGTTGCCGCACGGCGAGAGCACGCATCGTTGACAAAAGTGTTAACATGTCTGTTATGAATATAAGTTTGATTCCTGAAGTTATTTATTAAGTTATAATTATATAATTTCATTTACTCCCGGCTGATCCGAACAAAACCATAACAGAACTGCAGAGTGACCATCGAGCATTGGGAAAATTATCGTACAGAAAATTATCGATAACAAATCATATGTTGCAAAGAAATCAAAAGAAGTGAGCAGAGTTTCCAACTGGCTAAGAAGATTATTTCACGGCTTTATTCCCTTTCTTATGATAGTAAAAATGCATATTTTCCGTTTCTAATCAAAGTAAAAATGCATATTTTATTATAACTGTTTTGTATGGTTATTGCAGTAAGTTGACTTTTTATCCAAGTTTTACACCTAGCAGATTGATACTTTTGGGAAATTTAGCGGAGTCACTCCAGTTAAAAGACAGTTATAAATTTCTGTTAGGATATTTTAAAAAAATATTCCAACAATAATTTCTTGAAACTATAAGAAAATAGAACATTTAAAAATGGTGCCCGATTCACGATTTCGTAAATCAATTCGATAGAAAACGAAATGAGATAGACCCTCGAGAGCAATACTCTCAATGGCAAGTATATATAAAATTAAAATGTTCAGATTTTCTCAAAAGCACGCCAATCGCTCGCCGTGTGCTTATGAGCTCAGAATAGATTCGACCAACGAACGGCATAATACGGTTTTCGCGGCGTAAAAAAATCGCGAAAGAATCTCACATAATACAGAGAAAAGAGGAAATTCTTCAGTGGGGCGGGCGATTGTATGCATAACAAAAGTGCAAGTAATTATTTGTTGTTTTAATATTATGCAAATTACAAGGAAGTAAATAAGAACAGAAATTGCCAGAGAATGTCGGCCATAAGAAGAACATAAAGTTCAAAATTGTGTATTCACTGTGGCAATATTTTCGATATAGCACTCTGAAAGTGGCGAAACGAACGCCTAGTGAAAGTAATGGGCCCCAAGATATACACATGAAGAGCCCCACTCGCAGACAAACGCACTCACGCACACACGCATAGACATATATTCATTTAACGCCCATATCCAATGCTGCACCTCGGGGGCCACATTTCCCCCGAAAATTGGAAATATTAATTGCGTGTAACCTAAAAATGAAATAATGGAAGTGTGCACTCCCCGCCCACTAGGAATGGGGGGAGGGATGCCGCAACGAAGTGTGTGTGGGCTGTGGGGGAGGCCAAACAAAAGAGTGTCAGCAATTTAAAAATAGTTTACGCCATTGTTTCCATTTGTTGTGATTTTGTGTGATTGTCGATTGCTGGATTATTAAATATTTGTACAACAATTTGTGCCATCAAGTGCAATCTCAACTTTGGGGGCGATTTGGATTGGATCGTTTCGTTCCGTTTATTGACCACACAGGCGTAAATATTTTTCAAATATTTCCAAAACTTTTGCACATGTGGCGAAACGTGCTAAAATTTCGTTTTTCAAATTTATTGTTTATTTCATGTATTTTAAGCGTTACACTTTGAGGCATTTCAAATTACCCCATATTCGATTCGTATACACAAGTATGCATATATAGAAATATCTGTGAGTGCGAGAGTGTATGTGGTTGTGTCTGTGTGTGGGTATGTTTGTGTTTGGGTTGTTGTCTGTGTGGCGGACGTTCCACATTTGTCTTCCTCTTTTATAAACAAATTTTTGATTTCGATAATTCGTGGGATATTCTTGTCTTGCGTGTATTTCTAGTGGCGTATCTCTCCGAGTAAACAAACAAAAGCCAATTGAGCATTTCAATACGCGTGTAGACACACATAGCTGGACACTCACTCACACACAGACTCACACACAGCATATATATTTATGTAAATCGAAGTGGACTTGCGCTGGTTTGACAACGAGGAATGGATAGGGCGCCACCGCCAAAGCCGCGTCGTACGCGACACAGAATCAGCGCCATGCACTATGAATCCTTGCCGACGGCACCGCCTGCCATGTGTGGACGGGCCGATGAGAACATCTTTCAGTTTCCCGCTGTGGCATCGCGGGCACGCAATCTTTCCGCCTCGCCCAAGCTGCGGGAGGAGAAGGAGTTGCCCATGTGCGAGCATGGAAAACACAGCTGTCATTTCTGCCAGCCTTACCGTGCGGATCGTGGAACAATTGAGCCACTCAAGAATCGACTCAACACGGCCATTGAGGCGATGGATCAACTAACTCGCACGTGCGCATTGCTCGAGGGCCTGCTGGAGCACAGACTGGCCACCATCACGGACAACGAGGAGGAGTCGGCAACCGAAATGGAGTTAGACATGGTGCCAGCCAATACGGCCTCTACTTCAACGCTAACTGCAGCATCGACTTCTGCTGCTGCATCAGCGCCAGCCACATCAACACCCACCGCCGACACCGAATTCGAATTGGAGCACTCGCTGACCTGGCTGGAATCACTCTTGGGCACGGAGGTGGTGCCACCCACTAAGCAGGGCAAATTCAAGCGGTATGTAAATATTGAATTTGGACATTCCGAGCTGGAGTAAACCTGAAGTCCACACCCTAGAATACGAGAGCGCAGCAAGTCCATGATGGAGGAGGAGATACACATGTATTTAAGGGGCGAGCGACATCTGAAGAGCTCGTCTCGGCCCTATTTGCTGCGTCGCCAGAGCACCTACAGCGACAACAAGTCCAAGGTGTCCAAGTGGACCAAGGTGAAGGCTGCCTTCAAGTGGGAGCGGGCCAATGTGCCGCCCACAAGTGGCCATGATTCAAACACGTTAATGCCACTTAATCTAGAAGTAGAAAGGTATCTGAGATAATTATGCTTCTTCTGACTTCTAATCACATATCCCTGTAATCTTTCCTAGATATTTAAAGGTGCCGATAAGCGGTGCTGGCGGCAGCAGCTCGGCGGACAGCATCATCAGCTCCTCGTCAGGTCACTTTTTGAGCGAAACGGGCGGCACACCAGGCACCATCAGCTCGGCCAGCTCCCTGGATGAGCTACATATGGATGCAGCCAGTCGCCAACCCATGCGTAAATGACTTGTCTAACTTACTCCTCGTTGTTTGTTGCAGCTGCTACTTTCATTTCAGGGCGACATTCATCGAAGGGCGAGACGCGTGCCTCCAGCTATGAAGTGGAGCTGCGCAAATCTGCCACGGATGAGCGTTTGGATGCCGCCAAGTGTTCGCTGCCCAGCAAATCATCATCGAATAAATCTCTACGCCGTTCGAAAGCTTTCTCTGACTTCGAGGTGCTGCCAGAGGATCACGTGGCGGACATTAAGTCGACGAGTAGTCGACGGAACAAGCTGCCGCCCAGTCCATTGAATCTCAATCAGGTGTGGAGTGATTTGCCGCAGCTGCATTCGCCACTCAAGAGTCCCAAGGATGGCAGCCAGTCAGCTATGTCGCGCATGCGCCAAGTCAACTCGCCGGGCAATTCCTCGGTGCCGAGCAGCCCATCAAGGCATTCGGATTTCTTTGGTGAATGTGGTGGGTGAGCTTTTTGGTGGCTACCTAGGCAGTATTTGCGGTTTCCATTAACGTCTGGCTTTGCAGAGAGCGAGGAGCTGTCAAGTGGCGTTTCCTCGGAGCCCACGACGCCAAACTGTAAGACTTTCACACAGAACGAAGATGAAGTATTTCAACATTATCAACTTCTACTACTCAAACTAGATATGGAGTTCAAGCACAAGCAGTGTGAATTGAAGCGATCTAGCGCGAGCAATCGCAGTAAGCGACTCGACAGACATTCAGGTAATCCACCGACCACACCTAATCCCGACTCATTTGCAGGTGGCAAGCTGTGCAGTGGCGGCGGCCCGGGCAGCGTCAGCGGCAGCGGCAAGCGCAGCAGCGAGGAGCATTCGCCCACGCAGCTGTTGCACAGTGATCTTATGTCCACCGAGCAGCTCGAGCAGAACTTGACGCCGCAGTTCAAGAAGAAGCTCCACAAATGGCGGGCCAAGCAGCAAAGCTCCAATTGCTATGCCAGCCCCGAGCCGGCAGCAAGTCCCACAGCCAAGAGTCTGAGTGGCGGCGACATAAAGCCCAAAATCGATTGGAATCTTTGGAGCTCGGGAGCACTGAAGCTTGAGGGTCAGGGCTTGTGTGCGCTGCCAGACCAGAAAGATTTGCCTGAGAAGTTTCAAAAAAAGCTGGGTGAGTCTACAGCTGTGTGTGTGTTATCGTTACTTATGTCAATCGTCCCTTCACAGAGCAATGGAACCGCTTGAAGTGCGCGCCCGGTGGCGGCACCAACTCCGACAATGATTCCCTCAAGCGCAGCTCCAAGCACAATCAGTCCTCCCGGCGAGGCTCTGATGATGATCGCTGGTACAAGCACAAGCCGCACGAAAAGGAAAAGTGGGTATATTCCATGCCGTGGCCGGGATCAGTTTCTATTTCACCTACTTGCAGATTGGCCCTTCTCAAAGCCATCGTGACACCGGATCACACATCTAAGAACATCGAAGTCAAGACCTCGGATGGCGAGGTGCGAAAATTCGAGGGCATCTCTCGCAAATTCACGCGCAAGCTTTATGAGTGGGAGAAGGCCAGAGGCATTGGCCCAGAGGCCTCCACCTTTGCGCTGCTCCATCCCGGCTACAGTCCCTTATCTGTGGGCCTCATTAACAAGGAGTGCAATAAGAGTGAGTCCTTTTCGCAATCATTTGGCTTTTATATAGCTGAAAGCCATATCTTGCCTGAATGTGCTTTCCTTACACTCAGACAACACCGAGCACTCGCCGACGCTGAGCCGTTCATTATCGCTGGACAGTGTGGCTCCGAGCGGGAATCAGTCTCAGGTCATGTCGCAGCAAGCCTCATCGTTGTCCCTAAACGATATGAACGACTTTAAGGAGATGCAGGACTGCACAGACTCGGCGGATCACGAGTTCAAGAAGTACGATGAGCCCGAGGCGGTAATGGTCGAAGTAGAGGAGCACATACACGACACCGCCTCCCCGCTGGTAACCGCCCACACGCTCGTCGAGCAGCAAACGCCCATTTACAAATACGAGGAGGTGCAGTGCAATGACTACGTGTACGTTAGTTCGCTCAATGACTAGAAACTGTTCTAATGACGTCTTCCCCTATATATATATATATATATATATATATATATATATATATATATATTAATCCCGACAGCAACTCGCGTCGCGTTCAGAGCTTCGAGTCGCACACGAACCTGGCCCCGCTGCTGGGCGCACTGAAACGTGCCGACGAGCTGTTTGCCCAGCTCAAGCAGGCCACCGCAGACATTGTGGAGCATGTGGCAATGCGGGATTGCCAGGCTACGTTGCTGAGCATTCGCAGTATTTATCTATACTACTCCAACAACTTGATGAAGCCGAGCGTGCTGAACGCCGTGTCCGATGTTCAGAGCGACTTGGGCCGCCTGGCCGAGCTGGTACGTGCAGTTGGCCGAGTCTGAAATCAAAATGTAATGTGATTGTATAAAACAGATAATAAAGTCGCCGTTGGATGAGGCATGTTGTCAGGAGACGATGGCGGAGCGCACAACCGAGTACTTGGAGGAGCTACAAGGTCTAAACGAATCGCTACTCTGCCTCAAGCTAAGCATACGTAAGCTCCACATGGTGCATGTCTAAGCATGATAATTTCCATTACCTTTCACATATTTCTTTCCAGAGGGCGGCACAAATCGTTATCCGCGCGATGTCGTGCCGGACATCAACATAACTGGCGAGGACGGGCAGCAGCTGGAGAGCAGTTCTGCTTATGCCACTTGCGATGCTTCCAGCCGGGATCATCTGACACTGGATGACCACAGCGCCGCCTCACCCTCACCCTCGGCCATGGAGCACGAGACCGAGACAAGCACCACAACGGGCACGCTATGTCGAGCTAGCAGCTCCGTCAATGCGTCCAAGAAGAAGCTGCGCCTGCGCAAGATGGGCTCACGCCAGAACAGTAAAACCGAGAGCGATAGCAGTGATGCGGATACGCAGAGTGTGCTGGAGACACCACGCCGCTTGCGCCGCAAGAACTTCCGGCTGAAGCAGCGGTCCCTAGATGATGATTTTCGCTTGGGCTCTATTTCAAGCGGTGCCCATGCGCCGTCGGCCGAGGCGGACGAAATCATTTGCAGTTCGCTTAAAGTCAAGCCCGGCGAACGTATCGAGGCGTCGCAAAGCATAGCCACTAGCATCACCCAGCCGACTGCCAAGCAAACTGGCTTCGTTCCACCGCCGCTGCCGGAACAGCACACGCGCAGCTACAACACCAACGCCAATGTGTTCGTGAAGACGAAGCGTAAGTTGTTCACTGCAGTACTGAAGCCCAACACGCCCGAGGGCATAGCCCTCATAGAAAAGGAGTTGGAGAGTCCCACGCACAGCGTCGAGGAGGCACAGTCGCCCAAATGCAAGGCGCCAACTAAGCAGACGGCTCCACGCCCACTTAGTCTGTACAAGTCCATAAGCTTGGAGCGCTTGTCGCCGCTGCGACCCAAGGAGGAGCTGCGCAAGTGCCAGAGCACCAATGACGTTCATCGGTCGTCCATTCCGGTGCGTGTTCCCCTTGCCAGCGATAGCATAAAATGCTTGACGCGCTCCAAGCGCCAGCTGGGCACGCCGGCACATCCACAAGTGCCGCCGCGCAAGGCGCATCTCTACAAGAAGAACTCGCTGCACAAGTCGCAAAGCGCCACAGTTAGCAACAACATCGAGCACAAGATTGCCAAGACGAGCTCTGGCTCCAGCGTGAGCAAGGCCTGGCCAGCAACCACATCCATAGTACTGCCCAACAGGCTGGACAACACGCTGCCACGCATACAGCGCAAGCTGGAAGGCAAAGGAAAGGCTTTGCTCACACCCACCAAAGCGAGGCATTTCGAGTTTCCACCCTCCATTTTGGAACCCCAGCGCCCAGCCACGCCGTTGTCTGAGCGCGCTTTGCGGCTGCAACAGGCCAAAGCAGAGTTTTTGCAGAGTGCGCCCGTAACGCCCAGGCAGGAGCCCATGACGCCCATATCCATCAACGATTCGACTCTGCAGAAGAGCGTTAGTGTTGGCAGCATGCGGGGCGATGTGGGCTGCTCTACAGAACAGCTACAGCAACGACAACAACTGCCGCAACAGGAGGTGACTACGGACCAGGAGAGTGTGAGCAACTCCAGCGCCTATGATAGCTTGCCGCGTTCAGTCACCCGCTCGGCCCGCATCTCCAGTAAGCTGGGCTTCGCCACGCTGGCCTCCAAGCTACGACGCGGCGGCAAGAAACAAAAGGATCCACCTGCTCCCATGCCGGCAGGCAGTGCACTGTCCGCACTCTGTCGCCAAACGCTGATGGCCGATTTGGTTATTGGCGGCGACTGTCCACCGCCCAGTCCCTCTGCCTCCACCTCCGGGTCCGCTCGCAATGTGCACAAGTCGCAAAGCTCGCCGCAGGCGGCCACATCGAATTTGCATGGCAGCTACGAGGGCCTCAACAAATCACTTAGCGAGCAGTATGTGCGCCAGCTCAAAGAGAGCGACGTCTAGTCAGCCATTCAAGAGCACCTTAAGTCCAGATCTAAGCATATCAGTGAATGTCATAACATTGGCTACCAAACAGCTTATTAAATATATTCTAAAAATAATTCTAAATACAAATGTCTAATTTACCTATCTATCTAGGAAGGAAGAAACAACTGACTTAGTTTCGGGGGAATCAAACATAGTTATATGCATATTTACACTTTTCTTGTATTTACTTTGCACAGACTTAGCCTCCCCAAATAATATCAGCTGATTAGCTTATCGATGGTCAACGTAGTCATCCTCGATATTATCGGTGTCATCAGCGTCGTCCTCTTCAACGTCGTTGTCTTGCGGTATTTTCGCAGGGGCTGCGCCAGTAGACCAATAGCGCTCGCCCTCCGGCTTGAGGAAATCGTACTCAGGCTTATCTGTGTCCACAAAGGTGATGCAGGTCGTCAGATTCTGTGCAGTTTCAATCATTTGCGGAATACTGCCCTTAAATTCCAGACCACATTGCACTGACTGCATTGCTGCGCCTGGCAACTGATTGTTGACCTTGTCGTAGCCAGCGATGCCAACCGCGATTATATCGTGCACGCGACGTATTGCTTTGAATACATTTAGTGTGCCGGAGAGGATTTTGCCCATCAACGTTTTCTTGGCGACAATCTTTTTGTAGATCGTCACCAGTTCCCGGATGTTCTGCTTGATCTCCTTGACGGACGCAACAGTTTCGTTCTGGATTTTCAGAATTAGTCCCATGGTGTAGGAGTAGCAATCAACGCCGCCGTTGATGGCATGTAGTGCTTCCGTGAACTGCGGCACGTGTGAATAGCTGCAATAGGCGGCTTGCGAGACACGTCCCCAGGTGTGCCACATAGTCTCCAAGCCAGCGATGGCAGCCATCACAATCTTCGGCTTGTTCAGCTTCAGCAAATCAATTTCCAAGTCTGTGGCGCGTGCCACCAGTTGGTTAATGGCCAGCTGCGATTCATCAATGACATCCTGCAGTATATCCAGCAGATCCTGTAACTCCAGCAGCTCCTGCTCTGTCAAGTCCCGACTGGGCTGTCCAACCACCTGTTCCAGCGTGGGCAGCGCTGTCTCATACTTAATCATGGGATTGTAGCTCAAATAACCCTTAAACTGGTCTCGAAATTCATCAAAGATCCTCGCATAGGTGACGTCCAATGGCTCAACCTTGGGCAACGCCACCTGGGCACTGCCATCGCCGTTCTGCATGGACAGACTGTATAGATAGTCATGCTGCGCTTGAAGCTCGCGATAAAATGGTCGCAAAGCTTCCACCTCTGTGGCAGATAAGCCCAAATCCTTTTCCTGCTGCGCCAGCAGGTTACTCATCTCCTGATGTGCCCAAGAGCTGCCCAAGAGCAGACACCCGAGCAGAGGTAGCAGCACCGAAACTTCCCCCATTTCGCTGCCTCGAATGAAGTTCATCAACTAAAACTTAGTCCACTATGGGGCATTTGGACTCTTTCGCCCATTCGCCTTATCACAGGTATCGACTGTAAATCTTATCAACGACCACACTTGGATTTTCTTAAATAGTTTGATAAGATGGAGCTAATCTTATTTATGCCTAGCGCGAGCCAATTCGCAACAACAATGTTTTTATTGCACTTTAAAAATAGTCAATAATAAAATTCATAAATATGCATAAATGGGTGATCCAAGAAGTAATTTTTACTTTTCTATTTGATTTTGTTGACAATTGAATGAAAGGTCTTATAAGAGGGGTTTACTTCTCTGTATTTCTGTGAATTGTTCTGCCCCAATGCCATTGTCGAAAAGGCCAATAATAGGCTGACATATTATGAACCCTATAAAATATATGTATGTTTGACATCAGCACATTCATCCGTCTATAAATAGGTCTCAGAGCCCATAAAAGAATCCATTAACTGAACTCGTAAATTCAAAAATAATTTCATATTTTGAGCTTTTCGGTCGTCATAATGAATCACTCCATCATTCACGAAATATACATACAGAATTCAAGAAATTGGAACGATCTCTTTAGTTGAGTATAAATGCAGCTTCACTAAACAATTGATATCTGCGTTGTTGACTATTTTCAAATGTCCATGACAGCAGCTAAAAAGTAAGTAAATATTATTTATTAACTTCTTCTTGTTATCGCTTCTGAGTCATTGATATGTACTTTTTCAATATTACCTTCAGAGAGGTTATATTGGCATTGATAAACAATTGAACAGAGGGTGAAATATGCATAGGAAGCGCTTTGGTATGAAGCTTGTATAGTCCGACTAATATAGCATAATTTATGATAATTAGTTAAACAAGTTATTTTCTGTTACATCTGTTATATATATTAATTTATATCAAAGAAATTCAACAGATAATACTGATTTATTGAATGATGAGGGATGACCACTGACTAATGAAAGAGCAGCATAAATTGTGAGATTGTAATGTTTTTTCATTTATTATTATTCAGTATCTGAAAGACCTATACTAAGGATATTTTACTGCTCTAAAAAAAATTAATTGGCTATAGAGCTTATATTTAATAAATATATGTATCATACAAATTCTAAATGTTTAGCAAGTGTGCAAAGATGTCGGTGTACTAAATTTGTAGTTCTTATCTTTTCGCTTGTCTCAATTTTTCATCATGTAAATTGAGAAGCTGTGTCGGAGTCGGTGTTTTATGGTTTTTATCATAGCTCCAGGGCAATATATATTTGGCGTTGCCATTGCATCGGCCGGCAATAGAAACTGACGCACCATGGGCAGAGCAATAGAAATTTTAAGCTTACTTTTGTTGACTTGGGCGGTTAGTATAGGTGGAGCAAAGTGTTTTATGATTTCCTCATTTCGTCGATTTCATAGTGCACCCAGGCGCAGGTCTCCAGCAACACCAACAGCATCACGGAAACCACGGAGACTACAGACACCACGGAGACAACGGAGACAGTGGAATATGGACCAATTAGCATGGTGGTGGACCAGCTATCCAATATGGCCGTGAATATTAGTGACAAGACCTCCGCACAGCTGCAAGCGAACATCGAGCACACGTTGACGAACCTAATGGACAGCCTGGAAGCGCTGACTACCAATGCCATGGCAGAGATGAGCATGGCCATCGACGACACGAATCAGGTGCTGCTGGCGAATCCCAACTGCAATGCCGCCTGGAACCTGCAAGACTTTACTCTCAATGTGACCGATGAGCTCAGGGCCTGCACAGAGCGGCTGACCACTTTGATTGGAACCTATCGCGTCGATAGCCAGAAAGCCTTGGCCAGCGTGCAGGGCTTTGTGCAGCAGATGGCTCAGCTGCCAATGGTGTGTCAAAATCAAGAAATGGGCGTGGCATTAGTGCCAATGGGCATTAGCTTTGAAACCAGCAACGGTTGCTTTTTGCGTGGTATCGCCGTCATCAACCAGGGACTAGCCGAGGCCATGCACAATGCTTCCTTGTTGCTGGTGCGCACGCGTCGCCTGTCGCAGGATCAAATGGTTCGCTCGGCGCAGTGCAGCAATGCGCTTGTTGCCCAGGTCACTGCGTACCTGAGCGTTCAGCGCGCCAATTGTAGTTAAGTAGAACTTAAACTATTCATAAAAGCCAATTTTCGATTGTAGCGTACGCAAATATAAATGGCAATTTATGCACCCAAAGGATACGCTTGCACAGGATGCATCGGGCTCATTGGTTATGCATGTGCATACGTCAGCGGAAGAGGAATTGCAATCGAAGAGCATTGACATTTATTTGACAAGTTTTTGATTGATTTTACAGCTGCTCCTTTGGCATAAATTTCATGCATGCTTTGGCCTAAACACGAAGTTCACTTTTCAAACTCTCGTGCATCTAATTTGTATATTTAAAGGCTAACTCTTCTGGCCAATTGGTCAATGGGCTTTGCCAACGACACGTGGCAAACACACGAACTAAACATCAGTCAAGCCACTGCGGAAGAGCCAACAGATGGCCAACGAAAGAGATAGCATTGCTCGGTGGACATCGCTCACTCGTTCACGCTCTCTCTCCTTTTCTCTCTGTGTCTCTCTCTCTCTCTCACCTGGGTCATGCATTTCCGCAGATAGCCAAATTATTTTGACCTGCGCCCAGACACTGAGCGTAATTTAGGTGCGCGTTGCTTGCAGCTAGTTTGCTACTGCACATTTGTTGCTCTGAAATTATTTTCAGTGCATCGGAAACCACGAACCAACAGAAAATTCCTACTTCAGTTTTTTTTTCGCTCAATGGCGCAATTTTACCCAGTCAGCCTCTGAATTTTATCTTATTTTTACGACTCGTAACAGTTGTTGCTGATGATCGCGTTGTTGCTGCTGCTGTTGTTGTTGTTGTTGTAGCTCAAATGGTGTGTTGCCTATACAAGGCCTACTCCAACATCTGTTGGGCATTTTCTAGACAACTGACAGAGCCTGGTGACGAACTGAGCCCCAGACTTTTCCCCAGTTTGAATCGCCTAATGCCAAGTCAGGGAAAAGTGCAAAAAGGAAAACTATGGGGTTTATGTATGATATATATATATGAATGTGAATCGATTAAAAGCAATTTGAGAAATGCATAAGTCTGCTGTCATATGACAGATCTCTGCGGTAGGCAAGCATAGGAAATATGCCCCACTAAGAATATTTAAGCCATATATAAATATATATATATAATATATATAATTAAAATCTTAAGAAAAGCAACTATTTTATAATTTTTTTTTTTTGTATTATTTATTATGTATTATTAAAATATATACACGTATAAAGCAAATTGTTTTTTAAGTTTAAGTTTTTCTCCGAATCGGCACAAGTCTCTCACACACATACAGCAGCTCATCGCTGCATTTCATTCAAATATCTAAAAATAGTTCATATTCATTTTCTGCACGTCATTTTTGGTGAACACCCAGATGAAGATCAGTTTCATAGGAAGCTGACCAACACTTTAACGATGCTCCTTTCGCTGGAATCGCAGCAGCATTTCGTTTGTAGTCTAGTAGAGCTTTCTACTTTTTCTGGCGCAACAATGTATATATTAATTTGATTTTAATCACTCTGGCCTTGATCCATACTGATTCCCAACGCTTCGAATCCTTCGCTATGTATTTTATCGTCTCCTGTTTAATGTCTTAGCTTGCCTTAATTGAACTCAATTTTGGGCTTTAATTTTGATTGATGCTGGCTGAACCTTATGCGATCTGTAATCGTTGAGCTGCCGCGTTTCGTTGCCGCAGGACATCTAGAATTGTCTACTAACTAGTATTAAGCAGCTTCTATATAGTTTTTTTTCGTTGCGGGTTTTGTAACCAACTGGCGCACCTTCGATTCGACCTGAGCATGAACAATAAGAAATTATCATTATTATTATTATTTGCTCGCAACGAGCCGCGTGGCGTGCGAGTGAAAGCCAGCCAAAAAGGACTAGCACCGACGAGCGGCAGCCGAAGCGAGATAGAACCAACACTCAAGCCAAAGGGCAACATATGCTGCCCAAGGATCGCTCAGAACAAACGGACGGCGCATGCCGTCATCTGGTGCTACTTTGACTTCAAAATTGGGTAGCATTTGCCGTTGCCTTTCCCGTTCCCGTTCTCGTTCCCGCTGCTGTTGCTGTTGCCGTTCTCCTTTGTGGGTATACTTTTGTTGTAGCTGTTTCTTTTACGGTTCGATATTTTGCTGCTCTCGTCAACTACTATACAATTTCAAGGAAGCAGAGAGCTCCCGCTCCCCCGTTCAACAGTTACTGTTGACTTCCGATAAGCACGAGTGAGGAAGAGCAGAGAGAGAGAGAAAAAGAGCGGCAAGCGCAACAGCAGGATAAACCGCTTAAAGGACATGGACAGCAGTGCGCCAAGACAAATTGGAAAGGGTTGCTGTCTGACGGACTGCAGGAGTGGGGAAGGTGTGATGCCGACAAGGATACACAGATGCAGCTCAGTTAACCACTGTCGGGTCCTGGGCTCGGCTTACAAATCCGAATTGAGACCCAAACTCGCGCGCACGCTTCGCAATGGCTATGAACACGTGTGCCCAACCAACGTCAGCTGGCCGGGCCAGGGATAGGGCTAACGGCACAAGACTCTCAATAATAGTAACAAACGAAAAAGGCAAAACAAATCCCAAATAATTATAGAAAAATGGCCGTTTGCTAATTGCACATTGAACCCTATATGAAAAAGTTAGTTACGCTTTAAATAATAAATATCCTGAATTGTGGATACTTCCCCTGTTCCTTCTAGATCAAAAGGTTATATATAGCAAGTTTTCCAGGGTAAAGTCCAAACAGGAGCTCTACTCAGGAGTTAGAGTATCTCGGACTTGGGCACTTTCAAGTAGAGTTGTCTTATTTGTAAATATTATTATTGTTATTTAATTTTGGGACAAAATGTGAACAGATTCTCTTAAACTGAAATATTGAATATAATTTTATTCTATTGCTTGCAATCGACTCTGATGTTATTAGCTAGGCATTTGCAAGTCTGTAAAAGCAATTAGTCAAATGGTCCGCCTTTAAATGAACTATGCAGCATGTTGAAATAAATATAATAAATTGAGGCGATTAATAAATAACCGATTCCAATGGCGTAGAGAATTCGGAAAGTTGTGCGGGATACAAAGAAGACAATAAAATAACAGCCCGAAACAATAACAGAAAGTTAATTTACATTAAAATGCTGAGATATAGAAATAAATAATGAACTTTGGCTGGAAGAGAAAAATGTAAAATTTAACAGATCGCGCGATTCAATTAGAGAATCGTGTTGGAATACAAAAAAATTAAGCAATAAAATTTGATTTGGTTCACGCAAATTCAATGCGATTGTCCAGCATCAAAAGGAGCACAAGGATACACCGCACAGCGAAAGGGAAACTGAAATAGAGTAATAGCAATGAATCAGGACTTGTGTTGGGCAATAAAATGCCTATCCTAAGGTCAAGCCGTTGCTTTTCGTTTTCATTTCATTTTCAAATTCGTGTCATAATGTGTTGTAAGTAGTTGCCTTTGTGTCCTGCGCACGCACAAAGGACTCACCGGGGCGGGAAATTGTGAGCGCTATTGTTTGGCTGAAGGACCTGCGCCGATGGGCACGATGAGAACACCCGCACGGTTCTCAGGCCTCGACTTTTGGCTGCTGTAGCAGTTGCGACCACAACGTGACTTACTGACCACCAACATAAAATGTTGACAGCCGGAACACGCCTCTAAAATATTGTTGCGAAGCGAGTCCTGTGCGGTCCCTGGCCGCTTGACTCTTGATCCTTGAAGAGTCCAAGCCGATCAATGCCCCAATCAATTGATTGCCTGATTTTGACAGTTATGAGCTGCTCTTCGTACGTAATCACCTTGCCGTGTCCATATCTTGATTTCCGCCGAAATCCTCTTTAGAGCCGAGTCCCACAGCCAGCGCCCGATGTGTGTGCCATAGTTGCCAAGGAATTTATTGTTATTGACATTTTAGTTGGGTGGAATCACACGGATGATATCTGCTAATTGCACGTATATCAGATATATCCTTTGGCGGCGCAATGCGGCGCCCTTGATCACAATTTTTAATTCGTAATTAGTAAAGCTACAGTTTGAGTTGGCATTGCCTTATTGAGCAAAGATCGTAAGGATTAGAGTAATAAAAGGAGACGGAATAACTCTCTTAAAGATATTTTAAAGTCAGATTCCTATTTCAGTTATGTGATCAAGTCAATAGTCATATTTGGGCACCTGCAGACCACACGTTCTATCAACGTTACGATCGTCGCTCTGAAGCCCCACTCTTCTGAACGCTTAGGCACAAATGGCCTGGAAAATCACGACTTGCTGCGTCGCCCGAGGTGATAAAGTTTCGCACATTAATACTTAATTACTTGAATAATTGGGGCCAAGGGATTAAATTCGCACGCAGTTCACAAGCACACAAGCCAGAACCACTGGCGGTAGGTGCTTGCAGGTGGACATTTAATGAAAAAATGGAGAATAAAAATCACAAGCTAAGTGGCCAAAAATTCTCCAGACAGTGGGCACAACTTGAAGTGATGCCAAAGCCACCGACGTCGTTGACATTAAATTGGCTGCTGTCCTGTGACATGTTGTTGTTTGCTGTCTGCTGAGCTGAGCTTGAACACAAGATATGAGCGCACCCTGGATGAATTTTTCACACGAAATCCTGATTAATAAATATATAAGTACCCAAAAATTTAACTGATAATTTGAAAAGTCGTCAACCTGAGCTAAAGTTGGCAGCCGCTGGGACGCAGACGTTCGGACGAACGGGACAGAGATTTCATGTGGAGCCTGCGCGAACCTCTGGTGCCCAATTACAAGCAAATGAGCTGGAAAACTGTATCAAATGACGCCCGAATGCGAATACAAAATTACAGACCGCAAGACCAGAACAAGTCGCAGCCAACAAGCATCTTTGCCAAAAAATGCTCCGTCAAGTTCGCCTCATACTCCCCTCTCTCTCTCTCTCTCTCTATTTCTTTGTCTGTCTCTTTCACGATCCCTGTGTACCATCTTAACGTGACAAAGCGATGGAGATGGCTTGCGTGTGGCAATTTCAGTTTAAGAAATACAGCAAGGGCTTTAGAATTTGGACTTGAATACTCTAACGTTTGAGTTACTTGAGTACATAATTCAGCTAGCAAAGAATGTCTCTGGAATATAGATATCACATATTTAGGAGCTTACATATCGTAAATTTCCGTGGCTTCAAGGCGAATGTCGTAAACTTCAACAGCTACATTAGATGATAACGTGTCACAAATCGACTTAATTAACTTCATTTTAAATACTTCTAGTTATAGTAATTAAATCTCTCTCAATAATTGTACTTCTCTTTATATTTTATAGGGCATTCACGCTGCGATATACATTTAAATATTCCTTCATTGTTAGCTGTATTTTTTATTCGTCTTAGCTCTGCATCTTTGGTAGCATCTTTGCGTTTTTGTTGTGTTAATTTGATGCCTCGCCCGAAAATTGTCAAAAAATCAACGTCGACTTTGATTTTGATGCACTTTCACTGACGATCGTCGCTCGTCCATCGTCCATCGGCTGTGTGCAGCGTGAGATACTCGAGTCCCAAACGAGAGTTGCTAAGACTCTTAGCCTTTGATGCTTGCCACCTACTTGGACAGTTTGTTAGGGGCCCAGCCAGCGAAGTCAGTCAACTGGAGCGATGCGTCTGTGTGGCTAATTGAGTTGCCCAGTCGAGCGATCGGCCGTGCGAATTGTTTGTCAACCTGTAACGGTTAAATCTTTTGCTGCTGCAACGCTCGTCAGTAATCGGAGCTACTGATTGATGAATGGCTGACTGGCTAGCTGGGAGATGAGCGTAGCGAATGTTTGACTAATTGGGCAAAACTTCCTTAAACAAACAGTGATCTGTAATTGGGCTCGGCTTTGACTTTCACCGGTCAGGTAATGTTTCTGCGTTTATTACAGGCCGCACACAATGCCGGCGTGGGCGTGACCGGCGTGATTTGGTGTCGCTAATTACAGACTTGGCATTTAACGCAGCTCGTTTTATGGCTTAATAATTGCAATCGCTTGGCATCGACTTCGGCTTTGACTTTTGGCTAAGACCAAAAATGGGCCCACACACATGGATCGCTGCACACGCGTATGCACGCAGGGTCTTCGTGGGCTGCGTTTGCTACAGCAACAAACCAGGCCGAGGATCCGATCAGAGCGCACATCAATCAGCCGAATGCATTTCAGTTTCATTTGTGTTGGGATTCGCATTGGCGCACGCAATTATTGTGCAATCATTAAAGGATCAGCGTAAAATGTTCACACAACAATGCCAAAATAGAGCCGCCGGAAACGGAAACTATGTGCACTTCAATCTAAAAAACTATTTGTACAAACACACAACACAAAAATGTTGCGGTTTATCTGGTTTTTTAATAGTCCATACAATGGGACGGACAACGTGCCCGGCAAGGTATGAGAAAATGTTTCCTGAGTCGAAAAATGCCCTTAGAAATTATAAAAATAAAAATTAAAAACAATCGAAAACCGCAAAAATTGAAAATAGATCATCATTTGTTGGGCATTACAAGGCAATTAAATATAGCGAAATGTACAATAATACAAAGTTTTGTTATACAATATTATTATATTATACAGTAGTAAAAAGATCTACTTTTATTGATACATCTGCATTAGTTATTTGCTTATATTATTACACTTAAACTAAATTATATTAGTCTCTAATTTAAGTCTTCATACTAATACAAAGAGCGATGCATGGAAAGATGGAAAGGCGAGCAAGACTATAATGTAGAGATTCTCCTAATATATACCCAAGGTCCTGAAAGATCACTGCATTCATGTGTGGGACAAACGTACATTGTTAGAGTAGATCAGCACGCTGTCTTGATCTAATTTATGAAATCTAGTACGCCTCCTTCTGCCTGCATTTTCACAAGCCCATTTACCCTTTAGTGTATCAGACAATAATAAAAATTAGCTTACAATCAATTCAAATGCAGCTGAAGAGCCTAGCCTGCATTTACACGTTTCTTTCCCAAAACTATAGGCAGTAATAATACAAAGTACTTGGTTCAGGAGCAACAATAACTTTATAAAGTGGACAGGCCCAACAACGTCTTATTGTTGCATTTGTAACTAACTTGAAGTCCAATTAGCTGTCAGCATTCAGTGGACTTGTCATGCGGTTGGCCACATCGATCGGTAGTGGTGCGATGCCCCGTGGGGACGCTAATAAGAAGTGACAAATTGATGGTGTTAAAGCTCATTAACTTGTTTAACGCAGATACAGATATACTCACTTAAGCTCGGTAACCGCTTAAGCAGACTCTTGCAGCACAATAATGGCCAGCGAAGGCACAGAGGAAAACCTCAAAATAAAGCGCGCCAATTATCGACATGACAAATTTTTAGCAACATTAATTCCTTTGCGACCTCTTGCCGCAGCGACAACGAAAAACCCACAAAATATGCAACAGGGCGACGTACCCTTAAGCCCGAACTCAACTCCAATTCGAATGCATAATAATACGTGTTAATAATGCTCAGGCAAGCTGTCTATAAATTGACAAAGACATGCAAGACTCCGACTGGGGCACCGACTTCTGCTTCAGTTGTTGTTGTTGCTGTTGTTGCTGTTGCTGCTGTTGCTGTTGGCGGCATCGGCATTGCCAAAAGCTGACTGGGGTCGCTCGCACGTAAGTTCCCATTGCCATTCATGAATTCTAACTAATTGTATTGGCAAGCAGTTGCATTTTGGTAAAAGATGGAAGCTGGATCGAATCTGTGCAGCTGCACAGCGATCGGAACGTAGCCCGGTTGCACAAAGCTTGGCAGGAAGAAGCCCCAACGCAGCCAAAATCGAAACGCAACCTTTATTGTTGTTGTTGGTGGTGTTGGTGTCGTGGCGAGCCGAGAGCTAAACAATTTGTGTAATTGACAAATTGACGGCGACGCATTGTGCGGAAGCGTTCAAAGCCGTAAATTGTCGCTAACAAGAGCGCGATCCCAGGCACACAGACACGGACACAGCCACGGACAGACAGACAGTCAGACGACAGGATATTGGGGCTACCTGCATAATTGCCACTGGCAGGCTGTAGCCTAGCCAAATGCGAGGGTGAGCTCTAAATTAAGTCATTAACAATTTAACGAAGCGCTGTCCAAGCCGCGCCGCTAACTAATTATGTGAATTTCCTTTTGATTGTCCGGGCCACGCCAGGCTCGGACGGCGAAAGCTCCGCGGCAACGCCCGAAAATCATTTTATAAAACAAACAGAAGAAGCGGCCCACGTAGCAATGTCCTGCCGCGCCCCAATGCCCCTTAAAGTTCCCACTGCGATTGCGTAGTGGCAGGCGATGATCGTCAGTCGGTGTGCTATCAGCAAATTGGTTTTGAATCTTCCGAATGATTGAATCGCTGACCCGACTGACATGGCCAGGAACTGCTGCGCTCGCAGCTGAATGAATTGGCAGCCCTTGACTCCAGGCTTAAGCCAGCTTAAGCTAAGTCTCAGCCTTTGTCGGTTATCCGCCAGCAACGATCATCAATCGAACTTCGCTTTAAACGATTTGTGAGTGGCGCTCGACGTTTTTTTTTTCGTTTTGTTTATTTTTGGGGCTGCGACTGCTGAAAGCAGATCAGCCCCACACTTAACTTAATTTGGCAGCCACACTCCGCTGCGCTCTGCCATATAATTATCGGCACAATACTGTTCGGGGATCACTTTTCGAGTATTTGTTTTGGCCAGCTTGTGTAGCCGGCGACTAATTTCGGTGAACTGTCTACAAATTGATCGCGAAGCGCCAAATCGATCACCTTGCTCCACATAATAAAGCTGAACTCAATGCGCGCGACTCAACTCGACTTGACTCGACTCGGCTCAGGCAGTGTGTGAGAATCGATGCAGTGCGTTAAATGAGGCGCCTGGAAAGGAAGCGTCAAGTTCTGCGCAAAAGGTGAAGACATTAACTGAGCTTCAGATCGACTCAGCTTGATGGGTCGCCCCAAAAGTAAAGCACGGCAAAGCGTAAACATTAACCAAACAGCCAAGCGCACATATTATGACGTAAAATTTTAAGACAAATATTAAATAATAAAGACAAATCTTATACCTTACTTATACTAGAAATGCTATAATTATTATTATATATAATATAATTATTATCATTTCTACGTATGTCATTTACATATTTTTTAAATGTATCTCTAAGAAATTGGATAATTTTGAGGCCATTATATAAAAATATATAAAATAAAGAAAAATTTAATATGGTATTAAAGCCATCTAATGGCATTATTGTGCACAAAGAATATGCTATACATATATCTTTCTTTAGAAACTCTGACAAGGCTGCAAAAGAATATTTTAATTAAAGAAAAAAATCATAAAGAAAATAAATGTACAAATTTAAAAATGCACAGGTATCAAAAAGATGTTCTCCAACATTTCTTAAAAAAATAAAACATTAAATGGAATTAGCGTAAACAGATAAATATGTTTGTATGTATAATAAGTGAAATTCGTTAAGTTCCCCCCTGCTGAATGGATATCTTCCATCGATCTATCTGTCTATACAATTAGGGTTTTCTATTGCACTTCAAAAGTTGTTTCTTTAAAGTTATTAAAGCTCCCAAAAATGTTTAAAAGTTATTATAAATATCTTGTAGAGTATTTCAAAATTCTCCGCTCTTAAGCTTCTTTTCATTGACTACGTCCTCTCTAATTACCACAATAAATTGTACAAAATAAATATATTTATTTTTGAATTTTTTCAATTTTATTTCAAGTCTTATTGTTAAAATGAAAATAATTAACTAAACAATTAACAGCATAATACTTAAGCAATAATTTCCTACTGGGCTCTAGCTTGGCGTACATATTTACAGGAGAAGGTACAAGATTTGGCAAGTGGATTTAAGCTGCGATCGATTAGCGCAACAGGTCTCCCAGAGCGGTGATGTAGGTCTGGGCCATTTGGAGGGTTTCGTGCTTGGACAGCTGCCGATCGTTGCCCAAGCAGGGCAGATACTGGCGCAGTCGGTCGAAGGCCTGATTGAGGCTCTGCATTCTGCGGCGCTCGCGTGCATTTGCTGCCAGGCGACGCTTACGCTTGACCACGGGCGAGATTTGCTTGTTGCGACGTTTCTTGCCAGCGCCAGTTGCTGCAGCATTGGGATTGCCCGCTGCATCCTCGCTGTCGCCATCGCCCAGGGCAAAGGAGCCGTCGTTGCCCTCGCCATCGAAGTCATCGTCAAAGTCGAGCATCATGTCGTCGTCATCCTCAACGCTGTCGTCGAACAGAGCGGAATTATCAAAATCAAAGCTCTGAAAATCGTCGGCATAGAGCTGGACATTGGAGTTGTTGCACTGAGACGCGGGCTGAGCTGGGCTGGTTTGGCTTAGTGTGTCGGCGAGTGGAGCTGCTGCTTGCTGGTTCTTGCGCGTGTAGCTGCGCTTGGGCTTAGTCGCTGGCGCTGCTGCTGGCAGAGTCTTGCAAGTGCCCACATTGGGTGAGCCCATTATCTCCAGGGCAGGCTGTGGTGCAGTCACTGGCATCGCTGGCGCCGGCTGCTCCAGAGCCAATGCGAACTGCTGAGACTGCGGCAAGCCGTTGCAGCCATTGTTGTAGATGGTGTTCAGATCAACATACTCGGGACTCTCGGAGCGATGGCTCGACGGCGAGGAGGTGATCCAGCCATCGGAGCTGGCCTGCTCAAAGCTGATGAACCCATTGGCCGACAAATAATTGCTGGAGCTGGCCAGCGTATTGCAATTGAACTGATAGTGCGTGACGCTCGGATTGTAGGCGGCCATGGGATTGAAGTAGGGCTCCGCTGCACCAGGCTTGAAGCCCTGCAAATCCTCAGTGGTCTTGTAGTAATAGCGATATATCTCACTGGACGACATGCTAACGATATATTCTCAACTGTGACTGTGTAATAAACAAAGTGAACCGTTCGCCGTGGCTGCCTGCGAGTTTCTGACTGTGGCCTTATCCTGGCAGCGCTATTTATACGCTCCACGGAAACCTACCATGGCGGGCAGGTAAGACGAACCGGGCGAGGGACAGGTAAACGAGTTGCCTACCTACCAGCCTCAGCCACAGGCAGCACGTGCCGGGCCAGGCGAACAGCCAATGGCAAGCGGTGGTGGATTGAGCTGTGTTGGAATTGCTTTGCATCGTCGAGCTTCAGCAGCAGCAACAACAACTGCAGCCCCAGCCTGTAAAATGGCGCTGGCTGGTGAGAATAGAAGATGCGCTGGCGCTTATCGGTGGCAATCTAAAGCCGCTAACAAGATGATTATGGGGTTGTGGTGGTAGGCTGTGCCGGAACACGGGGCGGAAATGCAAACAAACCTATAACAGGATTAGGCTTGACCACTAAGCGCTGCGAAATTTGCAAAAATCCAAGCATAAGGACATAGATTGCTACAATGATTTGTCAGCACCAAATGGCCAGCAACATCTTATCTAAATCGTCGCCAGGACTCAACCTGAGGACCAAAGACTGAGCCGCTCAGCAACTCATGCTCGGCCGGGCCAAACTCTACCTGCTGGCCACACCTTTACAAATGTGCCGCCGTCCAGGCGATTCGGCATGCCGCTGACCACCACCACTGATGCCCGAAATTATATCGCAATGAAAAATCTTGTTTATTACAACCTGGCAAAATTTTCCAATTGATATGCTCGTGAGGGGTGGACCCGCCGTCGATGCGCTCGGCGCTTGCTTGTTAGCCGAGCGTCAAGGACACGCTCGATGGACCGCATACCTACGTCTATGGGCATGCCTAATAAGCGTGCCCGGCGCTAGCTAACTCGCATAGTTAGACTCACATTTTAGCGCTAACAATTAGTTTAGCCTTGCATCGAGCAGCCAATTTAGTTGTACCCCGAGCATGAGACAGCGCATTTAGCTGGCGGCACGGACTCGCACGGTGGTCGATCTCAGGCCGGAGCAACGCCCAACCAAATGATTCGCTGGAAATCATATTGTGCGAGTGCATTTGATATAAAAGTCTGCCGCTGCCGCTGCCTTTGATGTGTGGGCGTACAGCTAACTGAGGTAGCACGCCCCAAACTGCAGGCTTGGCTATCGGCAGTGCACATCTTCGAGGCGGCAATAAAACGTTGTCAATTAGATAAAAATGTCACACAACAAACCGCACCGAGCGCAACACAACAAATTTATTGGCAGCAAGCAACCACCAAGTGCCTGCCTGGCCGGCCTGCCAGAGGTCCTCTGTGCGTATCCTTTTGCTGCTCGTCTGCAGTTGCAAGTGCAATTTACGAGTGGCTGGCTGCGAGTGCGCACAAGTGACAGTTGTGCATGTGACGCCTTCGGTTACACCTGCAGCGACGACGACGATCGTATCGCCATATCCCTGTGCTGTGGCTACTCTCTTGTTAAGTTTATGTTTATCGATCCTGGCTGATGTTGAGGCATCCGCAAACTAAACGTTTGCATATCGATTTGAATTTTATGCGTATTGACAAAAACTCACAACAACAACAGCAACAACAATGTAAAAGGGCACACGTGCTGCGGCATGCACTGGAAAAGGGTTAGCTATTCACAGAGTCGACTTCATGTTGCTGCCATGCCATCCCATGCTCAACGGCGCCTTGCGTGCCTGTCACTTAACGAGCGATACGAAGACTGCTGCCACTTACAGCCGGTTGAATATGAACAATATGCGGCATACACCTCAATACACACATCTCCAGCCAGATCCAGCCTGCGACTAACGGGTCATACTTTTCATGTCAATACGCATAAACGCAACTTATGTCTGCTCCGCTCGACTGGGATCGGCCGATGTGGAGCAGCTTCCAGAAAGCGCATGCCACAAACTGTTAAGATCACATTAACACAACTGATCGAAGCTTAAATGCTCTAAGCTCTTAGCTTGGTTAGTTGAGAGTCGTAGGATGAAGCTTTAATTGTTCTCAATTAGAGCCCAAGGCTCCACCATGAAGGTTAAAGAGGATTCTAAAGTGGAAGACTATTTAGAAGGTAAACAGCAAATGCAGTCTGTTGCACCGATCAAAGTGGCGACCAAACTGTCCTACATTGCATTATAAGTATCATAATCATTGTCATTATTCTTAAGCTATATATTATAGTTATCACTATTATAATTGTATTAAAAATAAATAAATACAATAATTTAAAACAATAAATAATTTTAACAATGTCAAATTTTTTATAAGTTTAAGTTTAAATTATAAGAAATACCATTTTAGATTTGTTATTAACATTACTTTACCTAAAAAAATCCATTATGTAAATATTAAATATATATTTCAAATTGAGATACCATATCTGCCAAGCGTTTCCCATAGGAAATATGCCCAAATTAATGTAGTTCATTATGTGGAACGTGTAGGAGCTGTACAGACGCCAATCAAGAATAAAAGTAGGCACGTCAACGACTCCCATTATGAAGTCCCTCTAGGCCGTGAAAGTGTTGTCCGGACTGAGATCATTTTCGGCAGCCGTAGCCCAGATATTTTTTCTGCTAAACGTAAATTGAAAAATTTGTATGTTACTTATTTTATTAGCATTTCGCACCGCCCCAAAGATCTGGCAAGGCATGCAAAGAGCGAAAGTCAATCGGAAGCAGGACAGCAACATGCGATGCCATTTGGAATGGGAATGACCATGGGCGGGTCAGGATTGCATGTGAGGTCTTTCGTGCTTTCATGTGGGTGGCCTCGGCGCGTTCGTGTGCGGCATTTTACCAATTGTCAAATTGAAAATTCATTAAAGGCAAATTAAATATGCAATTGCCCGATCCAAAGTCCAAGAGAAATCAGCTGCCGAGACAACATTGTAGCATTGCGGCATTGTGCGCCCGGGATGCGCCAACTGTTTGACTTGCTACGCAAATATTGACGAGCGCTGAGAAAAAACGGATGCAAATATGATATGTACACTCCAGTCAGTGAAAAAAAAACAAGAGTCAAGTGAAAATCAAAGCAAATAATAGCTCAAACAGCGGCAGGGCTCGACCGGACAGGAGCTACATTTTTTTTATCATTTATATGAATACGGCATGTAGACAGAGCGCATAAATTGCACATTGTTTACACAAAATTGTTGTAAGGACATGAGGACATGGGTTAATTCCCATGAAAATTAAAACTAGATTATACACACGCTCAGTTGAGGGTCGGGCCAGGTCGAGTCGAGTCGAGTCACATTCTGCTCGACGTTGTCCTGGCCAGGTCAATGCAGCGCCGACTGTGTCATTGTTTGGGCACGCCTGCAGGCAGCCTGTTGTTATAGATTGCATACTGATGGTTATCACAGCCTGCCGGCATCTATCTATCCATATAGCATATATATATTTATCTGCATCTGATGGGATCAGAGTGAAGCGTAGCGATTTTTGTCGCACGGCTCGGCTTTGATGCTGCTCTTGTCTGTGCTCGAGTTTTGTTTTGCCAACAGCCGAAGATAGCCATCTCCATGGTGATCTTTGGCAAGTGTTTGGCGCCAGGCTGGTCGTAATCCTACAAGAACTTTGACTAATTCGCTGGCATTCATCATGCGGCCCAAGGCTATTTGTCTCTGCGAATAGAAATTAATTTCACGCTGCCGTCAAATTGGAATAACGAAATCGAAATCGGAAGTAGGCATTATAATCGACAAATTGTGATTGGTATTTTGATAGGGTCGGATGTAGGACATGGCTCTTGTGGCGATCCCACGTTACCCTTACCCAGATCAACACGCAATGATCAATTCAAATTTGAAACACTGAGAACTACAACAATAAGCGAACAAAAGATGAAAACTACGCAATCACTTGAGAAAAATCAAAAAGGCCTCAAGGATCCGAGGACCTCTGGCTGTAGCTGCTGCTGCTGCTGCTTCTGGCTGCTACACCTTCGCCAACGCTGAGCATAACAGGTGGCACGGAAGCCGCACAAAATAAAAATGATTAAAGCAATAAAAAATACAAAAAATAACAAGAGAAAAGGGCCACGAAAGAAATAACAATTTTTAATAAGATTTTCTTCTCGAATGTTGAGCAAGAGGATTTTGAGTGCGCCTAGAATGATGCCGATGCCCAGGAAGAACTTCCGATCCTTGGCGGGGCGTTGCCGAGCGCAGCGGGTCAAGTGTGAGAACATTTTACGGAAGGATGTGGCTAGAGGATAAATTATGAAAAATGATCGTCTAAGCGAAGGGTTACAATCAAAGAAACACCACGTGGTCAAGATTCACTTTCGTGCAGGCAGAAGAGGGTAAGTGAGGGCCTGTGCTCACTCCCTGCACGAATCTGCGCCCGTGTGCTGCGGTTCTACTCACTGCACTGCACTGCACTGAAATTACCCAGGAATTCTGTAGAGTAATTGAGCGTCTAATTTGCGGCGCAACAATTGCAGTTTGAGATACGGAGCGCGGTGCCCCTCTTAGGTGCTTTCATGAATGGGCCAACGTTTTTCACAATGGCCCGTTTATTGGGCTTGAATGGAAAGTGTTTCTTCGCTGGAAACTGAAGTGCACGCTTCGCTCTTGCAGAGGCCGCCACTCGAGCGCTAAACAATTAACAAGTTTCAGTCTCGGCTTTCCACTTCTGCCATAGTTTCGCTCTGTTCTCAATTGTTGCATTGTTGCACTTGAAGTACGACAAGCGAATTCCTTTGAATTCAGCAAAGGTATGCATAAAACTTACCCTGGCTAACACATATACATATATGTGTGGGTATAGCTATATGGAATTGAAGTGACCTTAAGTAAGAAACCGAAAATTTATAATAATGAGCGTGGAGGCAGCCGAGAAGATCGCGAATAAAATGTAAACTAAAGATACTATTTATATGTATTATTTCGGCTGAAAAGGAAGTACCAAATTACATTTAATTAGCTTTAGCTGTAGCTGTAGCTGATGCTACATACATACCTATATATATATATGTGCATAAAAGCTTTAAATTCTCGTACGGTATGCGCCGAATGATGTCGGGAGCTGGAGCAAGAGCTGGCGCAGGAGCAGCAGCACAAGAAGTCAGACGATTACGATTACCACCGAAAACGAAAACATTGATCGACCGCTGATCAACCAAAAAAAAAAAGGCCCTGGGCCTGGACCTCGAGCTGAAGACGTGGCCGCTGTTTCCTCCTTCTGGCCATTGGTGAAATTCGCACGTTTAACCTTTAGGCAAACAGAAACAAAAATAATGCACAGCCAAGCGAACCTGTTGAACCCAAACGCAATTTTCCCATCACTTTGATTGCTGCCCAGGAATGACACGCGTGCGCCGCGCCGCAGCCTAGCTATTCTGATTGTGCCATTACGGGCGATCCAACGCGTGGTTGGAGCGGCTGCCAATGGCCGGGCTCGGCGATCAGACCGTTTCATTTTTAAAGACGACTCAAAATTGGGGTAACAATCGCAGTTAAACAGCAAGTGAGCAGCAGGCAATGCACGACTATTTAGATGCTACGTAAATGGAGCTGACTTGCCCCTCAGATCTTTCAATATGATTAATTTTAAATGTAATAAAAAAATAGTATCGCACCATCTTTAATCCTTTTTAAATCTCTCGAATCTTATAGATTTTTTATTGGCAAAGTCTTGAATACGTTTTGAATAAATTTTGTTCGTTAGAAATAGAGTTGGTCCACATCTATTATCATTTCCTACACTTAATTATTCAAACCTTACCTTACTTCGCATTTTTACAGGGTGTATTTATAGCAACGGCTGCCGCAGAGCATCTCGAGTCCAAGCGAAAATAAAAATAAAAAGCGAAACTTTCAAACGGTTTCAAGGATTTCGCTTATCCCTGTTGGAGTCCGTTTAATATAATTCATATAATTTCCCATAGGTGCTGTTAGGTGCTGCATTGGCACCTGAAGGGTCTGCAGCCCAAAACACTTACCCAGAAGTCAAAAGTAGCAACACTTTCCAAAAGCGACACTTGAGCCTAGGATTGCTCGGTCTGGGCAGAAAACAAAAGAAATTGAAATTGGAATCGAAATCGAAATCGAAATGAAACACAAACAAATCCCAATGCCCAGTGTGAGAAATGACTTTCTCGGAAGTGAGCGTCTGAGAGCCAGTAGTTCTTTTAGATGGTAGCAGTAGTTCGGTTTGTCTGTCAACGAGCCCCGATGGTGAGTAATTGATATGTTTACCTTCTACCTTCAGGCCAACGGTGTAAAAATAAAATGTAAATTGTAACTGATATCGATGCTGGGTCATTTCTCAACATCAGCTCAAGAAATTGAAAAATTGCGCATCAGATAAGCCCATCACAGTTCTACAAGTCGATTTGATCGAGGCATCCTTTTCTCCATTTTCATTTTCCTTCACTTTCTGATCGTATGCAGACAGAAGCCCATTTATGGACCAGCCCCGTTGACAGTTTACATGGAGGTCCTTGGGTGACAATTACATTATATGAAAATTGATATTTTCAACCGCAGACAGGCTTATATAGTTAATTTCAAATGAATCTGACCACACAGCAGGTCAGCTCTGGTCAGCTGGCCCAACAGGTAATGACACAAGTGTTTGGCAAGAGAGCAGTGAAAATCTACACGTTCCCATCCAATTACCAACATGATGAATTGATCCTATGTTTGCCTCTACTGCCTTTTTTTTGCCATGTTTGCCGGAAGAGCGGAAGAGGTGTGTGCCACATAATTGTAACTGGAGCAAACGTGTGAAAAACTAACTAGTTAGCAATTAGGACCAACTTTTGAAGTTTATGCGTGGGAAGAAGAAATATTGTTAGTACTTTGGCAATATATATATAATTTATTGTGAATAAAATCAGAATCTATTATATTGAGCTATTTATGCTTCCCAATCGAACCTTGTGTTTGCCTACTTTTTCCCTACCTATTATATTTATTATATAAAATTAAATTTTTAATTAATTCACATTTTTGCTTTATATATACATCTACTTCAGCATATGAATTAAACATTTAGCATAATTACAAAAGAATTGGATATCGCGAGACAAAAGCAACGGCAGGACAATAGCAAAGATGAAAAATGTGCTGGCTAATAATAATGCTCGATACTCGATTCTCTTGATAATCACTTTATTCGGGTTTCCAGGAATTGGTCAAATTATTTGATAAATTGACCAAGAACTCGTGTCTGAATTAACGCCCCCGCTCCAAGCGACGAAGGTCGAAGGGGTTAATTGCTATTGTTGTTGTTGCTGCGTTGTTGTTATCGTTGTTGTTGCTGGACAGCGCAGTAGAAATCGGTTCAGCCGGCCTTTCATCTATCACGTGTTTATAGAGTTGTTCAGCCGTGAGTTGTACCACACACTTTAATTGCCCCAATTCAAATGGAAGAGTTGGCTTTGGCGTTGGCGTTGGCGTTGGCGTCGGTCAGGCCACAATGCGATGCGATGCGATGCCCAGCGTATGTTTGCACTGCATTCGTATGCATACAGGAGGCACAAATATAAACAATAATCAATCTCTTCAAGGGTTGAACAAACAAACACAAAGCCCCTGCACAAGGACATGCTTATGAAAAATGCAACAGCGAGCAGTTGAAGGCGTTTTTAAATTGATTATTCCTTTGGGCACGGCCCAAAAAAATCCTGTAGAAAAATGCTCAATTTAATACATATTTATGAGGGAAATAGATCACAAATACAAAAGATGTTGGAAAAGAAAAAAAAAACACACACCAAAGTGATTTAGTCGAGAATGTCCGACTAAAAGATACCTCGAGCTGCTAAATAAGAAAAAAGTGTAAGTAAAAGTATAATAAAAAGTTTCTATATTTGCAAATTTTGCGGGTAGTATCCAAACTACAGAATATTCTATATATTTAGGGAGTATTTTTTTTCTATCGATCACATGATAATAAAAAAAAACGTATCCAATCATTTTAAACAATATTGATCTGATCATTAGAATAGAATAGAAAGATCTTTTTTGACCAATTTGTATTATTAACTTTAGATATATTCTAATCTATGTCTATGTTGGCTTGTATATTTGAGTTTATTACAAACTTCTGGTGAATGTTAGTATAAAATTAGTGGTGTAATGGGGGTTTTTTAGGTGGGAGGAATCGGTTGGATAAGTGTATGTAGAAAAATCAACATATACAATTTCACATCTATAACTCTCATAAGTTTCAAGACCTGCTCAGCTGTTCTGATCAGGAATGAATGTTACATACATATAATATACGGCTCAGACCTACCTGAGGCTCAGCTTATAACTGTTTAAAATGGCTCGCAGCTTTTTTATGATCGCAAGTTGATTTTTTAACGCTTCATTAACTTTTTGGCCACACGCGCTTCTTACTTTTTTTTTTCTTTTTTTTTTTTTTTTTGGTTGCCCCGTCTGACGCGCGTCTGCCAAGGAGTTCGGTTGACGTCGCGTTGCCTGCTTAATTGCTTAAGCTGCCTTCGGTCCGATCAAGTTTAAGCCGTACTTTGTGGACAGTGTTCGATCTAAACACCTCGTTCCGACTGCTTTCGCTCTAAAAACAAAAAAACAAAAGTTGTACTAAAAAAGTGAGACGCTTTTTACTTCCGATTTCTTGTGTGGATGTTTTGGAAATGCAGCGCCAGGCGACAACAACAGCTGCTACCAGCACACGCTTTTTTTTGATGATTTGGAATCCGTATAAGCAACACAAAAACACGCAGTGTGTGGCATTTTTTATTTTAATATTTGCAACGTATGCCGAGCTGAATAGAAATTGAAAGTTCAGCAGTTAAACTGGTAGCATATGGCGTTTATGTATTTACAAAAACAAGCCACATGCGACAAGTTTCATTACTGCAGACTCTTTTTAAAAAACTATACTAATTTTATAATTTTAAAAACAAAATTTAATTACCTGCGAAAAATACTTCTTTTTTAATCGATAACTGTCAATGTCAATCATCGTTCATCTCTATTGTGGTCTACAACATCCCTCTGTTAAATTTAAATCTAGCGATTACCAACCGCTTACAAATTTTATTTTCCCTGTTAACTAACAGCAATGCCCACAAAATGTTCATTACAGAATTGGGAATGTTATTATGACTGTTATGTTAAATAACATTTTCTCAATAAATTGGTGTGTACACACTCTAATCAAACATTATTTTTTAATATTTCTTAATATATAAAATTAAGAAAAGTTATATCTTAGGCGATATCCGTAATTTATTTTAGATAATACAATGCCAACAATCGGAGTTAAACGTGATCTGCTCTTCGACGCACTCGGCAAGAAATACAGTAAGTTAACCGGCAGCAGTCCACGTGGATTTTCAACTGCAATGTTTACCCCTTTCCATAGCCGACGATGAATTCCAAGAGCTGTGCTTTGCCTTCGGCCTTGAGCTGGATGAAGTGGTAAGTCGTCTTCGTAATTATGTAAAAAGTTAGAAAATGTCGTCATTCTATTTGTGCAGACAACAGAAAAGCAAATGCTCACGAAAGAGCAAGGCGATGTTGCGGCAGCAGCGGATGCCAGCGAGGAAATCATTTACAGGATTGATATACCGGCCAATCGCTATGACTTGCTTTGTCTGGAAGGCTTGGTTACGGGTCTGCGAGTATTTCAGGGCCAGTGAGTAGAAAAACGTGTATTCATCATTTTATCACCATTTATAAAAACATCATTACAGAGTGAAGCCGCCCAAGTTCGAGTTTGTGGAGCCGGCGCAGCGTCAAGTGCTGAAGATTGCTCCTTCGACAGCGCAAATTCGTCCGTTTGCTGTGGCCGCAGTGCTACGAAATGTCACCTTTACGCAGGACTCGTACAATAGCTTTATCGATCTGCAGGACAAGCTGCACCAAAATATCTGCCGGAAACGTACTTTGGTGGCCATTGGCACCCACGACCTGGACACCATAAAAGGACCATTCAGCTATGAGGCCTTGGCGCCGGATCAAATTAAATTTGTACCGCTAAATCAAACGCAAGAGCTGAACGGCGTTCAGCTTATGGACTTCTATGCCACGCACGCACAGCTTAAGCAATATTTGCCTATCATACGCGATTCGCCTGTCTATCCAGTGATTTATGATGCCAACCGTGTGGTGCTATCGCTGCCGCCAATTATCAATGGAGATCACTCGAAGATTTCGCTAAACACCAAAAATGTGTTCATCGAATGCACTGCCACAGATTTGACCAAAGCCAAGGTAGTGCTGGACACTATTGTATGCCTCTTCTCCGAGCACTGTGCGAAAAAGTTCACTGTCGAGCCATGTGATGTGATACAAACTGATGGCACCGTACTTTCCTATCCAGAGCTGGCCGTGCGTACAGAGCGCGTATCAGTGAAGCGAGCCAATGCATACATTGGCATCAACGAACCCGCCAGCAAGCTGGCGGACATGCTGACACGCATGTATCTGGAAGCCGAGGTTGATGCCAAGGATGGCGATACATTGAACGTGAAGATTCCACCAACGCGCCACGATGTCATACATGCCTGCGACATCTACGAGGACGTTGCCATCGCATTTGGCTACAACAACATTAAGAAATCATTGCCAGCCTTTATGCAAATCGCCAAACAGTTTCCACTCAACAAACTGACCGATCAGCTGCGCGAGCAGGTGGCACAGGCCGGCTTTACTGAGGCGCTGACCTTTACGCTTTGCTCACGCGATGACATAGCACTGAAGTTGAACAAAGACATCGATGCTTTGCCTGCTGTCCATATAGGCAATCCCAAGACATTGGAATTCCAAGTGGTGCGCACCACACTGCTGCCGGGCCTGTTGAAAACCGTGGTGGCCAATCGTAAGATGCCGCTTCCACTAAAACTGTTTGAGATTAGCGATGTGGTGCTAACTGACGAAAATACAGAGGTTGGTGCACGCAACGAACGACGTCTGTGTGCTGTTAATTGCAACAAGAGCGCCGGCTTCGAGGTGGTCCATGGTCTGCTGGATCGTGTCATGCAGTTGCTCTCTGTGCCCTGGAAGACGGGCGGTGCCAAGACAGGCTACTATCTCCAGGCAACGGATGGTGGGCTTAACTTAAATTTCTTACATTTCTCCAACATTTTCATTAATATAATTCATTTCTTCGGTGCAGATCCTAGCTACTTTCCCGGACGATGTGCGAATGTCATGTACAACGAGGCCATCATCGGCAGAATTGGAGTGCTGCATCCGACCGTACTTCAGGCTTTCGATTTAACCATACCCTGTTCAGCCGTTGAGTTCACTATTGAGCCCTTCGTATAAGAAGCTCAGCTTAATAACAATTATTATTATTATTAATTGTTCACAACTTTCTAAAAGTCTTAATAAATGGTCACAAACCCCGGAGTACATAAAAATCGAGTTTAATTTTTTTTATTTCTTTTTATTTATGCTGTTTAATGTTCTTATATTTTTCCTTCAATACAATAATAATTATAAGAGTAATAATAATCCGTATAGTATGTATGTATATCATATATATGTATGTAGTTTTTTTTTTATTTTATTTTTAGTTTTTGTTTTCTGCATGCATACTTCATAATAATTCATATTTGAAGTACTTTGTGTGTATTTTTAAATTTTAAATTAATAAATCTATGAATTTCACTTTCATATTCTTTTTTCGCATGAAAAAAATCTATATTATTCTGCTTTGCTGTCGATAAAGAATCTAAATAACGGCTGTTTACTGCAGAAGCAGCTATTTTCTCCAGCTTCGCTTGTTTTTTAATTTTATGATCCGTCTGGTGTGTGTGTGTGTGTGTCGGTGTTTGTGTTTATATACATGCATGTATGCATGTATTTATGGGTGCAGTGTGTGACATTTTTGTGTTTTTTTTTTTTAAATCATTTCAACGAATCTTTGCATTTTGCTTTCATTACATAATTTGCTTGCAGCTAAAACAATGTTTGAAACAAACAAACCAAACAGGCAAAAAAAAAGTTTATTGTTTATTTTCTTTTTATTCTATTAGATTAGTTATGCTTTAACGCTGTTAAAGGTAATTTCATATCATCGTTTTTATCTTTTTTTTTTTTTTTTTTTTGTATTTTATGCAAGTGTATAGGCAATGTAGCGCAAACATATATACATACGCATACATATATGCGTATGTGGTTTGACTTTGAATATATATATATATATATATATATATATGTATGTATATATATTTATATATATTATAGATATACTATTCATTTTACAAAGCAATTACTGCCACACGTCACCGTTTGGCCAATCAGCGCTCGCGTTGCTCATTATCAATCAAGTTTTTTGTTTGTTTATCAAGTGTTTTTACATATTTTGTGGCTTTTTGTTGTTGTTGTTATGGTATAGTTTTGTATTATTTTTGTTTTGTGGAAACACATTCTATTCTATTTATTGTGCTCTATCTCTAGGACCTACTCGTAGTGTGTCGGATAAGCTTTTAAAAGTCGACAAGCCATTAATCTTTTACGTCGTTTATGCATTTGAATAGAATTTATTTTTCTTTTTCTTTGAATGGAATATTAAATTGTATGTTTTCGTTTTTGTTTTACGTTAAGTTAATTAAGCAATTCGAATTTCTACTAGCTACATTTTTAGTATCCGTTCCCTATTCAAGCTGACGAGAACTGAAGAACAGTCAAAAATTACAACACAAAATTGAATACAAAAAACATCTAAAACTTTTCTTTCTTTGTATAATAGGTGTGTAACTTTGTGTGTGTAATTTCTTCTTAGCTAAATACGTAAGTAAATTTTAATGTATTCGCTTCATTTTTTCGTAGACTTTTCGCAAAATGTTTTTAACAGTTTAGTGTAGGGAGAGTGGTAAGTATCTGTTTATGCTTATGCATGTGTAATTAATAGCATTTAAGTAATTTCTCGTGTTTGTTGGTATTGTTGCTGCAAGCGTTTCTTATTGCTTTTTGTATTGGTTTTTATTCTTTTATCTTTGACGCAGTCTGCTGCTCTAGCTGGGAATTAACAAGTTCCACCTGTTCACCTTATCAAGAATTCGACTTTTAAACAAGGAAACAAGGAAAGTGCGCACCTAGATTTATAGTTTATATATTCCAGGCAAGGCTGTTTTTATTATATATTATCAAATACGCATATATATAGAAATATATATGTATATTCTTATATATATATTTGTGTGAGTGTGTGTGTGGAGATGTTGGTAAATGTTTCAGATTTCTCAAATTTCATTTTAATTAGAATTTTCATTTATAAGACTGAGTTCTAGCTTAAAATTAAACGTGCGTTGGCTTATTTTCATCACATTTTTCTATCGATTTATCGCTTGGTCACACGAAATAATAAGTTATACATTTGTTTACTTCAAGGAATATCAAATTATTCAAATTACATTTAAAATAAATAATATATAATTTTTCCATGATGTCTGTTATCGGGTATATATATATATACGTGTGGGTGTGTGCGTGTGAGTGTGTGTATTCAAGTATATGTACGAGCCAGTTCTGCAGGTGCATGGGGGATTGTCTGTGTGTGTATATGAGTGGTAGAGCGGGAAAGAGGGATTACGGACTTGTTGCGGTTCTAATCGTAAGTTTCTTCTGCCAAACTTCAAATTACCTATAAATTTAAATAGTTGCCCAAGGTAATGAAAACTTGAATTGTGAACTAATAATGAACAAGGCCCGAGGTCCTTGTTTCACTGCATTTGAAAGTCAGTCGATTATAGAGCGTGTTCATGTGTAACTGTGTATAGCTATGGAGGGGTATGTAGCTGTACGCGCGTTGGTGTTTATGTGTATTTGTTGAGTGTAAAGTGCGGGTGTGCGTGAAGTCGCAAAGAAAATGTGAAAAAAACAATCGAGCACTCGATGTGTCTTTCCATTTTCATAACGACTTTTCCCGGTATTGTATTGCTGTGCATTTCCTTTCATTTGAATTGGCTACGACTTTTCCTTGTTTTATTTTTAGTCTCATCCGATAAGGTTAGATCAGATGCAACCCGATCTGATCTACTTCGTTGCAGCATGTCAGCCCGATGTCCATTCACTGACCGCTGCTTCCTTTTCGCTGACGCATCAATTTGACCAGTTGGTGGTGTAGTTTGCCCAGGGCTGCTGTATGTACAGGAAGACCAGAATGACATTTATAGGTTTAGTTCGAATAGCTTATGGTTGCTCACTCACGTGTTTATCATGGTGATCCCAGGCTTCCACCTTGTCGGGCAAATGTGACGACACATCGGCATTGCCGTGGGCGAAATGTTGAAATCCATATGACCCCGGCATTAGATTCACATGTTGCTGTTGCTGCTGTGGAGGCGGTGGTGGCGGCTGCTGCTGCATGTTGTGATAGTCCATTGGCATCTAAATAAAAGCAAATATTAACGATTATATATAGGAAATTATTTATTTTTGCAAATATCTTACATTCATCGGCTCGTGCTGCGGATAGGGCCCATTGTTGTATGGCCTGTAGGGCTGCTTAAGCCAATTGGGTGGCTGTTGCGGTTGCTGCTGCTGTTGTAAGCCTGGCGGCTGCGTCTTGTGCTCATTCGCCCACGGCACATGCATATTTACCAGATTTTCATCCATATTGAGCGCCGTCGCGGCCACATTGTAGTTGTTATACTTCCATGAGGCTGCAGCGCGCTCGGTGCCAATGGGCCGCGGCATCTTGCGTATGTCATCATGGTTGGGTGACATGGCAGATGGTGAACTCAAGCCCGCTAAGGTACCGCCATTCTCCAAATGTAGCATGTCCCGTCCACTATAAGCTGGATACTCCAAGGCGCCACCGTACCATCGCTGCTGTGCCACTGCAGCTGCACCACCTACTGTCTGTTGACGTGCACCGGGTGCTTGCCGACCCTGATTTCCAAACATATTAGAAGTTTGCCCGGCCTGTACCTGATTATTGCCACTAGGTGGTTGTTGCGGTGCCTTGTTGCCTTGACCGAAGACGTTTGGTCGCGGCATTATACCATCAACCATATGGTGGAGTCTTGAATGATCCATGGGATAGTTATGCGGTTGCTGGGGCGTACCCGCTTTGTCATAAAGGCGCTGCAAACGCTGCAAGTCTTGTACCTGTCGATCAATCATAGCCGCATTAGCTATTGCAGCAGCAGCTGCTAGAGCAGGCACCGATCCAAAATTACTGCCGGCTGTGGACTCTGGTGCACTCATCTGCATAGGAATCGTTGGTCTCTGAATTGGCGCAGTCGGCGGTTTGATGACTCCAGGCGAGTGAGCCGATGCTGAATTACTGCTTTCGACATGACCCTGGGTGCCATTGACAGTTACCGCTCCAGATAAAGCGACACCATTACCGGCTGTAGCGTCGGCTACCAATGGTGATCTAGCTGCTGTCACGCTGCCACCAGCGCCACTGGTGATTATATTGAGAGCTTGCTGCACGCTCTGCTGGTTGCTCGGCGGCTGCTGTTGCATTGCTATCGCCGCGTTGCCCACCGGGGGTGATGTCGAATGATTCGAAGAAGCTTTCGAGCTGCCCACAGGAGAGCTGAGTATGTTGCGATTATAGCCTGGTGCCTTGGAAGCATCAGCCTGTGGCAATACATCGCCCACCAAGGCATTTAATCCACAGCCAGTAGCATTGCTCGTGCCTGTTCCACCACTACCTGCATTCCCATCAACAGCCAGTTTACCCCACTGCGATTGCTGATAGTCGCTGAACAGGGAGTATGCGCTGGACAGTTTGGCAGCCAGTTGGGCACTGAAGCTGTCGGCGGCCATTATATCGTTCAATACGTTTGTATTGATGACCAAATTCTGTTGATTGTTATTCGATTGGGATTGCAACTGTGCTGACTGCTGCTGCTGCGGCTGTTGTTGTTGTCCTTGATGCAGTTGAGAGGACTGCGGCTGCTGCGGTAGTTGTTGCTGCTGCTGATTTTGTTGTTGCTGTAGATTTTGTGGTACCGGCGAGGAAATCCGCTTGCTGGGTGGCGCAATGGGCGTTACTACATGCGGTTTTGCATTGTTGTTGTTGGTATTATTATTGTTGTTGCTATTGCTGTTATTGTTGCTGCTGCTGCTGCTGTTGGCGGCAGCGGCTGCTGCGGCAGCATTAACGGCGGCCACATCGGCCACGTTGAAGGTGCCAATTGGTCCAGCCAATGTGTTGTTGTTGTTACTGCTGCCTAACTGCGAGATAGATGCACTTGCGCCACCTACAGGCTTTCCACGCCCAAAAGGTGCAACAACCACACCACCACTGCTGCGTCCACTGACTCCGCCATCCAGCTTCTTAGGTGATTGTGCTGCAGTCGGCGTTGCCTTTACGCCAAAGCTTTGGGCAGATTTTCCCTGTGCCGCAGCGGAGCTCTTTTGATTAGTAAACGTAACTACGCCTATCGATTTGAGCGTGTTGGCATTTTCCTGCTTTGCTTTCGACGATGGAGTAGAGACTACGCCGTTAGCGGTAGAGGAAGATGCACCTCCACGCCCAGATTGCTGCTGTGCACCGCTGTATGCCCGACTGCTCTGACCCCGCGACGAGCTGGACGCTTTGCCGCCGGCGGCATTCGATTTGGAGGTACTACCGCGTCCACTCGGTGCCTTCGCACCACTCAGTGGTGCCTGTTGCAGTTGCTTGGTGTTGTGAGCTTGAGCATTGCTATAAGCCACGGCCGGCGTTGAGCTGGCCGAGGAGCTCGACGATGTTGACGTTGTAGAAGCTGCAGACGAATAATTACCCATAGCCGTTGCGCTTGATACAGTGACGGCAGCCGTGCGATTATCCCAAGTACCAACAGCCATTGGAGTGGCGGTATTGCTCGTTGCAGCCACTGTCGAAGCTATAGTGCCAGCCTTGATACTGCTGTTGATGCGTGGCAACATCTGCAATATGTCAACATCGGGATCCTTGATAAGCGATAGGATGAGCATGTGCGCCTGCTTTGTGGCATCGGTTAGACCCTTAATAGTTATGCTGCGCTCCGATTGATTTTTGCCCTGTTTCTCAACCTCAATGTGAGCGCCGGTAGTAGCACGTATTGCGTTGATGTTGCTGCCGGCCCGTCCAATAACCCGTGATATGGCATTCACCGGCACCTGTACCTTTTTGCATGTCATCTCCGGTGCGGAAGCTGCCATCGAGCTCGAACTAGAACTGTTTATCGAATGATGATGCTGTCCAGCCCCGCCGCTATTCACGCTGGACGTTGAATTGTTAGGCGTCAAGTTAGTGCTGCTAGCTCCTGCTCCGATCGAGGGAATGCCACCAGCTGAAGAGCTAACAACTGTCATTTGCTGTGCGCTGCTCTTGCGTACAACCTCTTTCCAGCCGTCGATCTCGCTGCGCTTGGCCTGAGCACAGCTAGTCAAAGAGATTGTCGATTTTCCGGCATCTTTCCGAGCTGCAATATTGCTGACGGATTCATTACTAACTGGCAGGAGTTTGCTGGCGGAGCCAGGTGTTTGGGGCTTAGGCGCTGGTACTGTCTCCTTGGGTGCTAAATTTTCCTTCTCACGTTTGTTGCTAATAGTCTCCTTAGCTGTTTTCTTGCTGCTATTGGTAGTGGTGATAGCTGATGCAGGTAAAGTTGCTGCTAAGGTGGTTGCCACGCATGGTTCCTCTTTTTTGGCCTCCGCCTGACGCTTTACTTGCTGAGCAGCGATTTGCTGATTGCTGCTGGACGGCACTTTAACGCTTTCAACAGTTGTCAGCTTTTTAATCGCAACGCCATTCTTTCCGATTGGCGTGGATGCCACTGGCGCCACAGCTGGTGATGTGGCGCCCGGTTCACTGCTGGCTGGAATTTGTTGCTGCGATTTGTTCTTTTGCTGCTGCTTTTTAGTCTTCTTGGCCGAAGCATTGCCACCGCCATTTGCATTGACATTGTCGGCCTGGTTAGCCGTAACACGCGCGGCTTTTGTATCGCCACTGGAGCAAGATCCCTGATCGATGCCCGAATCGCCTTCTTCGCGTACAGGCGGTGCTTCCTCGTCGTCATCGTCCTTGTCAGTGTCGTCATCCTTTTCATTATCGCTGGCATCATCGTCGTCGCCTTGCTGATCATCGTCTCCACCGTTGGGACCATTAGTGACCTGTTGCTGGCGTCGTTTCTCCTCTTTCTTTTCCATTTTCTTTTTCTTTTTGCGCTCACGACGACGTGCAGCAGCCGCTTTGCGACTCTCCTCGCGCGTACGCTCCAAATCGAGCTCTTCCAGCAATATGGAGGCATTCTTGTTGGCTTTAACCGCTTGTGCCTCTTTAGCAGCGCGAAGAATTTTCATACAATCATAGCATTTCTCAATCAGCTCCTTATCGCTAATAGTGCCAATAAAGCGAATCATTTCCTGGTCCGAGGGAAACTGGGACACATACTGTACCATCCATTTCACAATTTTGGTATGACCCTTACGATAAGCGGCCATCAGGCAGGAGACGCGTCGATTATCCTGTGAATCAATGTCTGCATTGTGATTGTATAGCAGCTCCACCACACTCAAGTGACCACCATGTGCTGCCAACCATAGAGGTGAGTTACCCTTCTTATTCTTCACCTCCACACTGGCGCCGCGAGACAATAACAGTTCTACGAACTTTTGGTGTCCCTTGTCGGCGGCAATAGTGAGTGCCGTATCCCTAGACGTAGGTACAGGCGCCGCGTTTACATCAGCTCCTTTATCCAGAAGCACACGACCCACTTCGATATAGCCACCAGATGCGGCCTCCATCAGAGGCGTTAGGCCGGTTTTGGCCCGATGCTCAACATTTGCCCGGCGATCGAGCAGTAAGCTGACCACCTCATGACGCCCTTGAAAGCAGGCGAGCGTGAGTGCTGTATTGCGATTTGTCTCAATCTGTGCGTTTATATCAGATCCCTGATCTAGAAGCAGCTTAACCGCTGCCGTATGTCCATTCATGGCAGCCAACATTAGTGGTGAGATGCCCAGTTTACTGCCAGTACGAGAGTTAATCTCGGCGCCATGGTTGAGCAGCAGTTTGATGATATTCACATATCCACCGCTAGCGGCCAAACTTAGTGGCGTATAGTCCGATACATTGCGGTGCTCTTTGTTTGAGCCAACTCCTAGCAGCAGCTCGACAACCTCATAGCGTCCACCAGAGCAGGCCAATGATAGCGGTGTGTCCTTAGTGCGTTCAGATTGCGCCTCCAACTCTGCATTATTCTTGAGCAGAGTTTCCACGACCTTCTCGTGGCCCGCGGTGGCGGCCAGTATCAGAGGCGTAAAACCCTTCTTATCGCGATGCTCAATATTCGCACCTCGACTGATGAGTAGTTCACACAACTCTTCGTGTCCACCAGCACAGGCGAGTGTTAAGGCCGTATCATGATTCGACTCCGTTTCTGAATCAATCTCAATAGTTTTGTCTACGGCTGCAGCGGCAGCAACAGCCAGTTGATTTTGTAGTTGTGCCTGTTGCTGGGCTGCCGCCGCTGCTGCAGCTGCTGCTGCTGCTGCTGCCGCTGCCGTCGCTGTTGTCACCGGCTGCTGGTGTTGATTGGTGTTGACTGTTTGTTCAAAGGAATATTAAATATTTTTATTGTCCGTCGACAATTATCCTCATTCGATTCTTACCTTGACTACCAGCTGGTGTTTGACGAAAACCAGAACAGCGTCGATCCTTTCGAGATTGTTTGTCAATTGCCTTTTTAGCAATACCACCAGGCATTGATTTTAGTGCACCAGTTGCTGTTCCCACTCCTGGTGTGTTGGGCGTGGACATTGGCCAGATTGATAGCTCATTTTGCTGCTGTTGTTGCTGTGGTGTCTGCTGAAACTGAGTGAATTGCTGGGGCACTACAACGGAGCCTGCATGCGTCTGCGTGGACACCTGTGAATGTATAAATGACTTAAGATTGATCCACGAAGTTCTTGTCGACTACACATACCTGATGCTGCACGCATGTGGGCGCCTGCATATGTGGCGGCGGATGCATCACGAGTTGCTCCTGCAAGTTGAAGTGTTTTTGCTTTAGGTTCTGGGGTATGGACATTGCTTGGACTCCAACAACGGAACCGACGGCTGGTGATTGCCGCTGATGCAGCAACTCCTGCGCCACCTGTTCCAATTCACTTTGTGTGGGTGGTCGCTGCTGTTGCTGCTGCAGCAGTCGCTCAGCGCGTTGCTGGAACATTTGCTGTTGCTGTTGCTCACAGTGCAGTAGCTGCTGTTGATGTAGCTGTAGTTCTGCTGACTGATCACTCAACTGGTGCTGTTGCTGTTGTTGCTGCGGTTGTTGTGTCATGGCCGGTGGCAACTGGAACAGAAACTGCACAGGCGGTGCATTTTTGTCCGCGCTCTCGACGTTGTACACAAAATTAGCAGCGGGCTGCTGTTGTTGTTGGCCGGTTGCCGCTGCAACAGCTTTAAAATTGCGTGCATTCGAGTGTTGCTGTTGCTGCAATTGGTGCAGTTGTTGCAACTGCTGCTTTAACTCTGGATCACCCTCCATTGTGATTTGCTGCTGTTGATGCTGCAGCTGAAACTCGGCGCTATTCGGCAGTGTTGAATGAATTTGCTGCTGCTGCTGTGTAGCAACACCAGTGGCATTATCTGCAGAAAATGGTAGTAACGCAACTGATGTCTGCTGGTGCTGTCCAGAGTGGAAAATAGTGTTGTTTAATCACATCAGACAGTCATCAAGATGGCAACCTTACCTGCATATTCTGCAGTTCCTCGGGGTCAAGCAAACGTTGTTGTTGCGCCTGTATGGGATAATCCAGTAGAACTAGATTCGCCTGACGCTGCTGTTGGGCATCCGTTGGCGCATCACCAGCATTTAATATACCCTGTGAGTGCTGTGCAGCTGCTGCTGCCGCCAGTATGTGCTCCTGCCCACTCCATTTGGCAGACGACTGCGACCAATGACCGCTGAATCTGCCCTTGCACACCTGATTTAGGCTAAACTCTGCGAGCTCTGGACAGTGCAGATTGCTGGCCAGCTCCTATAGATAGCCACAAAATACAAAAAATGAATGCAAATTCTGTCAACAATTTTTCATACATTTTTACGATTAAGAAATTACCTGGAATATGTCCTCCACTTCACCAGATATATCATATTGTCCTCCATCAGCTCCATCGCTGGTAAAATGTTCGAGGCCAGCATACAGCTCCCCAGTCGCAGCCGTAGGGGCTCCATCATCTGTTGTCATAAATTAAATTAGTTGTAAAACAATCGTAATCTATATATTTTTGCTAGAACTCACCACACTGATCCCCGTCCTGCTGTTGTTGGCTGTGGGCCTTAGCATGTACTGCTGCCAGTTGATGCTGGAGTAGACTGTTCAAAGCAGCATTGTTGGCGGCCGCCTTGATGGGAAGCATATGTATTAGTTCAGAATTAGGCAAATCCTGACGAAAATCACATAATGATTGAGACAACACATCGAGTCTTGTTGACATTTTTCGTAATTTTGGGCGCAGAGCTGCGCCACTTTTCGAGTTGGTGTCACTCTGATCGCCGACAGCGACATTAACGTCTAAGAAGAACTCATCATCGTCTTCATCGTCGTCATCGCCACCATCGTCGTCATCGTTGCCGTCATCCTCGTCTATGTAGTCAACTTCCGCATCTGCATCATCATCATCATAGTTAAGCTTATCGATTTCACCGCTTTGGGTATCCGGGTCTTCTTCATCATCATCATCATCATCCACTACCTCCTCCTCTATTATAGTGTCCGTCAGCTCAATAGGTTCCGGTGGCAAGGTATTTTCTTCACCGTCAGCCTCACCTTCATCACTCTCGATATCGGTGACAATTTCATCGATATCCTTATTCGCCGCTGTTACTTGTGCCGCCATAGCTGCTGCTGAGCAGAGTGTAGCCAGATTCTTCATTTCTGCCCTGTTTTCGACTCGCTCCATATTTGGCGACATGATCGTCTCCTCCAATTCGGGCGGCGTTTCAGTGGGTGACTTGGGTTGCTCGCCAAAAAAAGTATGCATTTGCCAACCTTCCTTAAAGAACTTTAATTGCGGAGCATTGACCAGCTTATCATTGAAGCGGGCCAGCGAATGGCCACTCCTTGACTCATTAACGGCTGTTTCGAGCAGACCACGAAAGTCTTCCATGGCAGCCTTGTGATGCAGCACTTCACTGCCAGGCCCTTCCATGGGCGGTTGCTGTTCGGCGAAGCTGTTACCGCTGCATCCTGTCGGAGAAGCCATTGGAGAGGCCGGAGAATTTGAGTAGTCTACATGCGACGCTGCACGCTGCTGATGATGGTGAAGCTGCAGATGTTGCTGCAACTGTAACTGCGTGTGCTGCATTTGTTGCTGCAGTTGAAGCTCCTTTTGCTGTTGCAATTGCTATTAATCGTAGAAAATGTCATTAGTGTGAAGTGTTATTAGTTTCTGAGCAACAAGTAATTTGTATAAAAACGAAAAATAACCCAAGTCACAATCAATTTTGAAAATCGAGCAATTTCAAAAACACACACATGATAGTCATACGTCTTTAAATTGAAGAAAAACAAATTTGTTGTTTGAGTTGCTAATGCTATCATGATATAGACTATGCTTAAAGGATATTTGTGTTAACAATAATTTAATCATATATATATTTCATTTCTGAATGCTTACTAAATTGTTGAAGAAGGATACCATTTGATTTTGGCCCGACTGCCCAGTTGCTGTCGACGCCGCGGAAGCTCGAGCTGCTAGTGTTGCCGCCTGCTTGCGATTGTTCTTGTTGCTGGCCTTGACCTTGGGTCTATCGCTAATTGCAGTGCTCTGCAGCACTTCCGAAGAGTGAGTGATGGCGCCAGAGCCACTAGTATTGAGCTGCACGCATAAACATTGTATAAATTAATCGTTACACAAATCAAAAATCATGTAGTTCGAGCTTACCGCTGGAATTTGTGAGCCGTTATCGTTCGCAGTTTGCGTACTTTGATTGTTATCATTGACTGCGGTGACTAAGAAAGATATACATTCTGAGCATATGTTATTTGTGATGAATGTCCGATTGCATTTACCTTTTTGAGTTGCATCTAAAGTGTTATCGCTGCCATCGTTACCCTCGCTGGGCGCATCAAAGCCTCGCCGTCTCTGCACACGCGGTTCATCGCCAGAGCTGGTGAATTGCTGCTGCTGTTGCTTCTCGTCCTCGCCTAGCGGTTGAGAGCGTATTTGCTGAGAAATCTGTTCTAGTGGCAAATCAATGTCAATAGCCTTTAGCTCGCATAAATGCTGCTGGCGATTCTTGCGTGAGCCAAGACCCTTGAGCTTTGGTTGCTGTTGTTGTTGTTGTAGCTGCTGTTGTAGTACGGGTTGTTGGCAAACAGTGTGCAACATAACTGGTGGCGCTGGTGGAGCTTTTTGTGGAGGTGTTAGAGAGTTTATGTGGTCCATGTCATAGTGCTTACAGGGCACCAGCTGGGCACCAGTTGGCGGCAGTGTCGCTTGCTGCTGTTGCTCAAATCCTGGTTGCAGATGAAAAAGACGTGATTTGGCAATCAGGCCTTCCTGCTGTTGTGCGCTCAGCGTGGTCAAATCTATGCCACCGCCACCGGCACCACCCATTGTAGAGACATACTCCTCAGTGACTGCCGCGTCAGTTATACTAGCAGCAGAAGCCGCCGTTAGCTGAAGCTCACCAGCATCCAGAAAATCGCCTGTACCAAGGGCCACAATATTGCTAGGGCCGTTACCGCTGAATTGCTGCTGGTATAACAGTTGCTGATTGTTGGCGCGTGCCGCCTCGGACACCTCATGCAGTCCGGGAGGAGCATTCAACTGTTGCAATTGCAGCTGCTGCTGTATTTGCTGTTGCAATATCTTTTGCTGACGTATTTGATTAACTGTCTGAGCACTTGTGCCAGGAGACATTTCTGTGGGTGAAATGTGGGGGTAGCGAAAGAGCAGCTCCACAACACGTGTGTGACCACCTTTAGAGGCCTCAATCAACATAGTGCTGTTATCCTTGAGTTTGTGAAAAGGATCGGCATTGTTCTTGAGCAACAATTCAACCACTGACTGATGCCCACCGGCACATGCTAGTGAGAGCGGAGTGTGATCATTGCTGGTCGTCTGTTTGTTAACATTGGCGCCTTTCTGAATGAGGAATTTCACAGTGCATAAATGACCGGCACGACAGGCCTTCATCAACGGTGTGCGACCGCCTTCGGATTCGTGCTCCAATTCGGCGCCATACGACAAGAGCACACCGGCAGCATCCGTATGCCCGTTCTCACAGGCATGCGTTAATGCTGTATCTCCGGTTTGCGTCTCTGCATGAACATTTGCCTTATTCTGCAATAGGAAACGAACCAGATCGGTATGACCTTCCTGTGAAGCTTCCATGAGCGGTGTGGATGCGCCCAACTCTAAATTGGCACCTCCATTTATCAGGAAAGCAGCCACCTCGCTAAAGCCGCCACAGCAGGCAAGTGTAAGGGCAGTTTCCTGGGTTTCCTCAGTAGTGGCATTAATGTTGGCTCCCTTTGAAAGCAGCAGAGCCACCATTTCCTCATGCCCTTCCCGTGCCGCCTCCATCAGGGGTGTGTAGCCTTCATCGTTGACCTCCTCAATATTGGCACCACGCTCAATTAACAGCGTTGCCAGCTCTACATGGCCACCACAGGCAGCCAGCGTGAGCGGCGACTCAAATGAATCAGTCGGCATGTTAACCTGCGCCCCAGAGTCCAACAGTAAACGCGCCACCTCCACGTGTCCATCCATTGAAGCCTCCATTAGTGCCGTGTGCATTTCATCAGTTTTATGCTCCTGATCAGCGCCGGCTTGTAACAGAAAGCGCACCATATCGAGATGACCCTTATAGCACGCTAATGTCAGTGCACTTTCCTTAAACTCATTCGAGTGGGTGTTAATGCCGGCTCCATGCTCAAGCAGCACCTGCAATACAATTATTAGGCATTGGTTAGGTGTCTTATAAATATAGCGCATATTTATAATAATTATAATTAATGCATCAGATAAGATCAAACTAAATCATGAAATTTGCGTTTCGAAATTTCAAAATCAGTAACTCGATTCTTGAAACTTGACGCAATATAATCAAATCTCGGATTCTAATCACTTGCTAAATCTAAACACGTGGTTACAAGTAAAAAAAAAAACAAAAACAAAAAAAACAAATGTCAAAATTATTACCTTGGCTACTTCCACGTGGCCTGCGGAGGCAGCCTCCATTAACGGTGTATGTCCATTTTCGTTTTGTTCTTCAACGTTAGCGCCATGTTTGAGCAATACTTTCACAACGTCCACCTGGCCACCGGCGCAAGCAAACATTAGTGGTGTATTGCCCGTTGCACAATGTGCATTTACATCGGCATTGTGGCTAAGCAGAAGTTTGACAATGTCCAAGTGTCCTGCAGAAGCAGCTTCCATTAGTGGCGTCGAGTCTTTTTGTCCCTTGTCCTCGACTTGAGCTGCTGACATAGCCAGCAGAACCTATTTTAAAGAAGATTACCAATTACTTAGATATGTTGGCAACGCTAAAATGCTAAAAACTGCATGCAAGAAAATCCTTAAGTCACTTTCTTTTCTGCTAATGAAATAATTTGGGTGAGTTGCTTTTTTGCTGGTGCTGCTGCTTCTAGTACTTTATCGAATTATCGATAGTTTTATGTTGATGACATAGAATGGCAAATCTATGGAATAAGAAGTTGCCACTCACACGATAGAAATGATATTGCCACACAGGGTGATCAGGACTATTTTTATCCTAGCGAACCACCGTACCGATAGCAAAAACTGGAACCGGTAATTTATCGAATTTAATACAAATTATTCGCGTTCAAGGTGTTTAGAAGAGAAGATTATTTTGTGTTAGCTAGCATTTGTTGTATCGTAGTTATTAATCTGACAATAAATAGTAATAGAACATGCTAGATACTGGATTTTGGTTTAATTTGTGATTTGACTGATGCTTTGTAATATTTAGCATAATATTGGCTTTGCTTTATCCTTGGGCTAATACATACCTGTGCTAGCTCATAGTACCCTGCCGAACAAGCCATCGACAATAGCGACTCGCCCTCATCCGTAGACGCAGCTGCTTCGTTCAAGTTTCCTTTGCACAGCAAACGCTTCACAGTGTTGACATCATTGTCCGCGCAGGCGTTGGCAAGGCTGCGCGAGAAACCACTACTGTAAATTTCAGTTTAACGTTACCAACCAATTCAGAAAATGGATACACGCATCCACATGGGACGGCTGCTCATCTATGGTTTACTGCGGCTACTCACTTTTTGTCGCGTGGACTGTTGGCACAACGCATTTTTGTTAGCGCCTGCTTGGTCTCATCGATTGCGTGAGTGGCGTGTCGGAGAACGGGGGCTTTTTCGTTAGCTGCTGCCTCCAGTAGGGCCGTGAGATTCGAACGCTTGTTAATGGGCTCAAGCAAGAAGTTCTTTACCTCTGGCGCATCCTCCTCATCATCCTCTTCGTCGATATCCTCATCATCGGCATCGTTATCTTGAAGTACGTCTGGTGAGTGGAAGAAGATATTTGTGATATATTTAAAAGACTTTTCACTTGTATAGAATCTTTTGATATACTCACCAATCTCTTCATCTTCTTCCTCGTCATCACCTTCAGACTCATCAGAATCTTCAGATTCCTCTTCTGTCTCATCCTCATCTTCTCGCGCTTCGCCCTCCTCATGTGGACAGCTATCGTGATCAGACTCGGCTATATCATCCTGAAAACATAAGTGTAACATTTGTGTTAGATCAAAGGATTTAGCAATTCGTCAATTTGGGTTAAAGATATTTATATATATTTATATTATATATATTCGTGCTCGTCAGTTAAAAGGTGAGTAAAGAAAGTTGCTGGAAATTATGGTAATAAAGATAGAGCTAATCAGTGGAGCACTTATAGAACACATTCTTGTTGTCTAAGGCCAGCAACATGTTGCTTGTTTGTGTGTTGTTACAGAATCGAAGTAATGGTAGTAGTATTGTTGGTATTCTTGTTACTATTATTGTTATTGGTGTTATTAAAATGTTGCCACTTTTGCTGTTGGGCTTTATCACTTTTGAGTTAGACTTGGAGCCAAAGATATGAATATAGAGCGTAAATAGTGATCGTGTTGGTCAAACTTCCAAAGAATTTTCTTTAATTATATAAATCAATCGGTTAAATGGTATTGTTTATTTAGTTTGGGGTAAGTATGGCTAATTATTGATAGTTTCAATAATCGGTCAATAAATTGCTAATTAATTTTGAAACGCTTCGATTATGGTTGTTTTTTAGAGGCACTTATAACGCGAAACTTACCAGGAGATCTGGCCTTAAACACAAGAATGCCAATAGGATCTACAAATAAAGAGAAACGTAAGAGTCGTACATAAATAATAAAATAACTGAGGCGAATGAAAATGCATGTATGTTGTTAATTAAAAACCAATTCAATATTATATTGATGCTTGGCGGTTTGATATTTCCTTGGCTTGAAACGCAACGGAACACAACTATTGATATTACTTGAACAAAGGACTGGAACACAGAGTCCATGGTGGATAACGCACGCCGTAGCAAATCTTTAACTGAAGCACGACCCATTATACTATCAAAAAATGACGATTGAACCATTCTTGGGTGGTATGAGTAGTTGTCAGATATTAAATGCAATTAGAACAAGAATTTTTTGAGTTTTTTTAATTGTCAAAGATCTGGAAATATGATTATATTTACACGGCGTACTGTTCGATTTAATTTAAATTTATTCTAGCACACACACTCTCTCAGTTTTTGTTTCGATTTCCTTTTCTTCGCTTATTGTTGTTTTTGTTTTGTATACATATCTTTATATTATTTTGAAAATACACGAACAGAGTTGCCAGATGTCAATACAAGTGGCAGCACAAATAATAAGACAAACAAAAAGCAAAACCATCAAATTATTGTTGCCAGTGTGCTTTTTGCTTTCATTCATTACCATTTCCATTTATTTCGCTTTAACGCCAATACTCATGCAAAGTTTTACGGTTGTGTTGGTTCGTGTGTAAACGTATGCGTGTGCTGCTGGCCAGCCTGCTGGTTTTTTATTACAAATTTGCAAGTCAAAGAGGAGAGGCAAAGAAACGGTTTCTTCGGAATTTAAAAAATCGCATGAGTCATTCCCATTCAATGCACTGTGATATATACATGTATATACATATATAAATATATATGTGAAGAATGTACTTGACATGCTCAACTATCTATCGCACGTCTAAAATTTAAGGGGAAATCGTGCTTTAATTATGAATCGCACCTATGTACAAATGTATCTATATATAATATATAATGTATGCTGCTGAAGCGAGAATAATTATTGGTCGTAACCTTTAATGAGTGAAAACAACGGTACAGAGGCACATTTACATACAAATAAATATACACACGTAAGTATCTAGAGAAATATAAAGAACAAAACTTAAACGAGTTCAATCGCCGTCTCCGCCACGACATGCGTTTTTTTTGTTACTCGTGTGTTTTTCTTTCTTCGCTCGTTTCGGGCGTTGGAGTGCGTAAGTGTGTTTGTTAGTATCTATACCGTGTGAATCTGTGTGTGCGTAAGTATCTTTTGCGGAATTTAAACAAATTTGTATATTTTGTAAGTTACACTATTAATATTCATATTGACCTTTCAAAGAAGTAATTTTGTACATAGTATTCATTGGGCATTGCTCTGAACCGTGTTATTTATTTTTATTATTATTCTTTGTATTGCTTATTTTGCTTTGCAGTTTTGCACAATTGCTCTTCACACACGATTTCACTCGACAAAAACAACAAGAGTAGAAGCTGCTCGGGGTTGCCAGACTACCAAAGTGCTGGTGCAAAATTAACCTGCAAACAACAACGCGGCATTCAAAACGAAACGACACTAATCCATCCAACAACGTTGAATTGAAATGTATTTCATTAATAAATTGTGGGACTGCAAAAGATATGCTTCAAGGGTCAATATTATAAGTAGTGAACAATTGGCAAAACGGAATATGCTACGAATATTTTAAGACCAAAAGAATTGGCTAATGACCTTTCGGGCTAAGTAGGCAACAATTTCATATATACACATACTTACATACATACGTATGTATGTGTGCATGTACACTCTGTGCTATATCCACATAAGGCCAGACAAAGAAATATATATATATATATATATATACACACAGATACCAACTAACAGCAGCAGCTGCACAGCTGATTTTTGTATATATGTATGTACACAAATATACGGATAAACGAATGTAATTCACAAAGCATTGCACAGTGAAGAAAAAAGTCTACGAACGAGTCATATCAAATTGTTACTTGAAACGGGTTTTTCTGCAATAACACAAGTTAGAGGAAGAGAGAAAGATCGGAAGGTGGATTAATTAATTTAATACGAAAGGTTTAGAGGATCGATAGCTTTATATATATAGTAAAGTCCGATTGTATAAATTCTATAGAAAATCACTTGAATGCCATACAACATGGCATTCTATTAATATACAAAACACGACGCCAGACGTCTCGAAAGACAGCTGTTTCACCTGATAATAACAGTAAAGCAAGACAAGAAAAGGTAAAATAAATATTCTAGCTAATGTCGAAATTAGTTCCAATTAATATTTAGCACCTCCAATTATCCCCAATATAAATGACAATATTATAATATAGTGATCTATATATTTTAAAAGAGCACGAATTCTTAAATTTCATTCTTATCACAAGGGATTGATCCTTGAATTGTAGAATCTATTACCCTGATCAATAATAAACTCGACTATATGGAACCAGGAATGCCAACTATATTGAATCAATCAACGGCGCATGGCAAATTATGCTGAGTCTGGGGCAATAACCGTATATTCGTAATTCGGCTTTAAATCACCTGTTGTTGTATGGTTTATTTTTAGCTCATAGAACTGGTTTTTGCGTGCTTGGGAGGCTTATGATTAACATCAAGAGAACTTTTACCGAATTTTATCGAACTGCGAGCTGAACAATCAAATAGAGCGAATATTTGAAACAATTACACAAATTGACTTATAAATAATTGAGTCCAGTTATCAGCTCAAAAATCTCTCAATATCAATATCTGATTATCACACACTTACCTCTGAGACAGACTCCTCCTCGGATTCCGATAAATCTGTGGTGACCGGCTGCGGATAGAATTCGGTATCCGTATCTGTATCCGTTGTTATGATATTCTGCAATGCCGATGAAAATGCATTCACAATGCCCACCGACGACGACAGTGGCGAGGAGTTGGACGATGTGGACGACGAGGCAGCTGTTCGATTCGCTGCGGCTGCTGCTGCGGCAGCCGCGGCTGCAGCATTCGATATGGCACCCACATCCTTCAGCTTCTTGAGCACAGCAACAGCTGTGGCCGTCGAGCTGCTGGTTTGCGGTGTCAGACCGAGTCCAACAGCAGCGCCAGCGTTGCTATCGGCAGCAGCGGCAGCAGCACCCATCAGCAAAGTTGTTGCTGCGAATTTCAAATGCGCAGAGTCCTTGTTGCTGGCGTGTGCAGCGGTTGAACCACTTGCTGCAGTCGAAGGCGTTGCATTTTGCTGCTGCTGTTGCATGACTACCTGCCGCTTAATCGCAGCATACGCAGCTCGCGTCTTCTTGGAGCTGCTGGGCGTCGGGGCGGGCGCGGGTGCTGGAGCGGGCGCTGAGGCGATGGCCGCTCGAAATTTGGCAGCGACAGCGGCTGCTATGGGTGCATTTATTGTTGCCGTCTCACTTGTTGTGGTTGTTGTGGTCGCTGTTGTTGTTGTTGTGGCGGGCATGGGCGTGGCTGTAGGCGTGGCTGTGGTTGTGGTGCCAGCTGTAACAAACGCAGCCGCGGTCACATCGCTCTGTGCGTTTGCTTTACTGGCAGCCGTTTTTGACATTTTGCTGGCGTTGTTGGTGTTAGTATTGGCAGTGGCTAACGCGCTGTTATTGCTGCTATTCACTTTTAACCTGACACTAGGGTTGTTATTGTTGCCGCTCTTCAATTGAGTCAGCTCCGCTGCAGTCGCTGCAGTTGTAGTTGTTGTCAGATCCTTTGCAGCAACAGTCGCCGTTTCATGCTTGGCAGCCTTCTTCTTGCTATTGCTGCCGTTGTTGTTGTTGTTGTTAGCGTTGGTGTTCGTGTTTTTGATGTTATTCGCAATGAGCGCAGCAGCTATGGAGTGTCTGGCGGCTGCTATCCGCGGACCGGTATAATTCACCTGCCTGACGTTATTGTTGTTGCTGCTATTCTTTGCTACTGCAATTCGTTGCGTAGATGCGGCGCTGTTAGCTTTAACTTGTGTTGTTATAGTTGTTGCTACTTTAGCTGCTGCTGTTGCTACTGCTGCTATAGATGTTGTTGTTGTTGTTGGTTTTGCAGTTGTCTTTGCTTTGTTTTTGTTCAAATACGCAGGACGCACGGTATTTAAATTCAAGTTCAAGTCGTCGCCATCATGATTTTTCGCATCATTATTCATTTTAGTCTCGATTGGGCTTCCTTTAAAATCAATTCACGCGTACTTGCCGTGTACAAATACGAATTTTTAACAAAATATTAAATAATAAATTACTTCAAAGAATTTGACATTTTCGGGGTTTTTCATTTTTTTTGCTTTTTGCCATCGACAAAAACGCCAAACACGATTTCGGTTAATTTTACATATTCTTATACAAAGCGTGCTGCGTTTTTATCGATTTTGTTAAGGAATTGAGCTAGATTATATATCTATATATATATGTGCATATATAAAGATACAAACACACACACAAACACATTTGCTCACACACTCATGCACATGCATAGGGAGATCACGACCGTATGGCAACGCTGCGCATTCTTTCACTTCTTCACCATTGCACACTCATTCGTTCGCTGTTGTACATATGTAGTATATACTCATACATACATACATATACTCATTTAATTTTCCGTTTGCTTAATTCACGCTTTTGTGGAAACATAATAAAAAAAAAGTACGAGTACACAGATAACCTAGGCGAGACACTAATTATTTAAAAACACTATAAATTAGTTAATTTTATCCTTTGGCTGACCAATCGATGCGCAATTGGTAGATTCAATGCTGACACAGCGTGGTTTTATGCTTTATATAATCGCACGTATACAAAATAAATGTGGGGTACGTTCTACATTTTTAATTATTTACAATTTGTGAATATATTTAATTGTAGTATTTAATTTATTAAACTTTTTCGAGCATTTTCGACTTCGCCCCAAACGAGCGCAGGCAAAAATCACTTTACACATTTTACAGCGAACGAAACCGAGCGAACGTCGCGCCAAAGCGAGATAACAATGGCCAACCAGGCAGTGAGTGACACAACATAGTATGTGCACAAGCGAGAGGACGCTATTGAGTTGAGCGAAACCACAATCACACGCACGCCAAAGTCGAATAGCAGGCGGACGACGACGAAGGCAAATTAAGCAACTAAGGGAAAATTTTTCTTCGCTGCTATTCCGATGCAATTTTTCACCAATTTAACGCTGCGCTCAATCATAAAAAGATACACAGCATATAGGGCACATGTTATGCAATACTTTTAAGATAGTTTCGCGTATTACCGTTGCAAATTTTTGGCAAATAAATAAATTTTTCAGCAGCTTTAAAATTCACTGTCTGTCATTCACAGTTTCGGATCGCCATATTATTCCCGGATATTGAATTGAACCAGTACGCAACGCAAGAGATGAACCAGTCGGTTCTTGTAGCTTACGCTACGTAAATAACGTAACGCTAGGGTTATATCTATAGTTATATTGCAGAATAAATGTAGGATAATATCTTATAATCTAAGATATACAAATAAAATTTACAATTTTTTTTTTAATTTTTAAAAATTATAGTATAGTATAGTATATATAGTATATAGAATATATATGCTGGTAAGAATTACACTAACAAATAGTTAAACACCCTTTTTAAATTTGTAGGTTTTTTCCGTAAAAAATTGTGTGAATAGGTTTCTTAACATTTCTAATCATATTATAACTATCAATATTTAATGTCAACGGCATACTATTCGTATCTTTCTTCTAAATTACTTTGAGTCAGAAACCTATCGCAGCTATTGAGATACATCTAAACTAACGCTAAATATAATTGGCTGCATTTGAAGTACGTTTGTTTTTAGTTTAGCAGCTAAAGACATCCAAAAGTCTATTTAACTATATCTTTTCAAGGTACGGCGCTGAAACGGTTCCTGTTATCGATTGTAGAACAGCATACTATTCGTATTACTTTCGAGTCAGAAACCTATCGCAGCTATTGATATACATCTAAACTAAAGCTAAATATAATTGGCTGCATTTGAAGTACGTTTGTTTTTAGTTTATCAGCTAAAGACATCCAAAAGTCTATTTAACTATATCTTTTCAAGGTACGGCGCTGAAACGGTTCCTGTTATCGATTGTAGATCGATAGACGTGCCGGCGGTAGATGTTCATCACTAACACGACAAATAATATTTTTCCATACGCGAACTACGTGTCCACTTGCATCTGTCGAGTGACTTTAGCAAAATGCACACTGTTTTAACCAGAGGAAATGCAACGGTTGCATATACGTTAAGCGTTTTGGCAGGCCTGACGTTTTGCTGCTTCATATCTACAGTTTTCCTGGATTACAGAACCGATGCAAACATCAAAACGGTTCGAGTGCTGGTGAAGAACGTACCCGACTACGGTGCATCGAGGCAGAAGCACGATCTCGGATATGTTACGTTCGACTTGGAGACGAATCTGACGAGCATATTTAATTGGAATGTGAAGCAATTGTTTTTGTATCTAACTGCCGAGTACGAGACAGCGACAAATCAATTAAACCAGGTTGTGCTCTGGGACAAAATCATTCTGCGCGGCGACAACGCGGTGCTCGACTTCAAGAACATGAACACCAAATACTACTTCTGGGACGACGGGAACGGCCTGAGGGACAACAAGAATATAACGCTCTACTTGTCGTGGAACATAATACCCAATGCGGGGCTACTGCCATCGGTGCAATCCACCGGCAAGCACATATTCAAATTCCCAGCTGAATACGCCTCATCGATTTAGGACTCCAAATCATTCTTGTTTAGATGCACTTAATACAGTTGTATTTTAATGTACTTGTACTAAAATAAAATCATTTATATTAAATAGATACATGCATCGATGTGGGCCTATGATTACAAAGTGTCTTCAGAGAGAAAATAACGGGGGATGGGCGGGGGAGGGTTATATACTTGACAATTTACAAACAAGTTTTCTTGAGGGCGGGGCAGTTGCGAGGGGATACACTGATACTGATACTGAACGAGAATTTCTAGAGGTATATAAATATATACTACATGAACATATTAAAATTTTACATAAACTCATAGCCGCCATCGTCAAAGTTGCGGTTGCCCACCATGGGTCCGCCGGCGCCCATCTGGTTGGGCTGTCCGCCCATTTGCGGGCGAAACTGATTTCCGGGCGTTTGGTGCTGCAGCAGTTGACGCAGGCCGGGATTGTTGTTGCCCAGCATGGGGCGCACCATGCGCTGCTGCTGCTGCTGCGGCACCTGTTGCTGCAGCTGCTGCTGCAGATTGGGATTCGAAACGGGTACGCCCAATGGCATACGCTGTTGCTGCTGTTGTTGCTGCATCATGTTCATTTGCATTTGGGGCTGCATGGGCATGCCGCCACCTCCATTGCCTCCCGCAGCACCGCCCATTTGCATGTTGAGCTGTGCATATTGATTATAATGTGGCTGTTGTTGTTGCTGCTGCGAATTGTCCTGCTGCATCTGTTGCTGTTGCTGCTGCTGCTGTTGCAGCTCCATGGGCGATTTGCCCTGCTGTTGCTGCTGCATCATTTGCTGCATTTGCTGCTGCGGCGGCATTTGCTGCTGCTGCATATTGCCGTGCGACTGCTTCTGCTGTATCACCTTGCGCAAGCGGTCCACAAACATGGACTGGTTGTTGGGTATGAAGCCGAGGAAGGCATTGCGATCGGCGGTGTACAGCAGGATGAGCACCTTGATGTCGCAGGTGGGCGTGTTGGGCAGCGCCGAGAAGTGAACGCAGCCGGCAAAGCCTGAGGTCATCATTTTCGCCAGCGAATCAAGCGCCTCGCCCGGCGTGGGCCGAAACACGACCATTTTGGAGTCCTTGAGAAACTGGCCGCCAATGTTGCCCACCAGATGTTTCGGCATCAGCTGCATCAATAGCTTTGGCGGCCAATTGTCGGCTTTGATTTCGGGCTCGCCGTCCTTGATATTGGTGCACACCGTGCACTGCAGCGAATGCGGAATCTTTTGCTGATCATTTTTGGCCTTCTCCGCCCACTCGAGGACGCCGGTCCAGATCTTTTCACGTAACGATGATTGCTCCTGTGGCTGTTGTTGCTGCTGCTGCTGCTGCTGTTGTTGTTGTTGTTGCTGTTGCTGCTGCTGTTGTTGCTGCTGCTGTTGTTGCTGCTGTTGTTGTTGCTGCTGCTGCTGTTGTTGCTGCTGTTGCAGTTGTTGTTGCTGCGTCTGTTGCTGTTGTTGTTGCTGCTGTTGCTGCTGCTGCTGTTGGGGCGCTGCCTGCTGCTGCTGCAGTGCAGGCACATTGGCAGCACCAGAAGCAGCTGGCAACATATTGGCATTGGCATTGGGATTCACCTGTTGTTGTGGATGCTGCTGCTGCTGCTGTTGTTGCTGCTGCTGCTGTTGTTGCTGTGCCAGCTGCTGTTGCAGCTGATTAAATTGCTGATGGTTTAGCATTTGCAATCGTTGTTGTTGCTGCTGTTGCTGCTGCTGCTGTAGCTGTTGCTGCTGCAGCGAGTTGACAGTTTGATTAGGCGGCGCATTTATACGGGAAATCAATGCCGAATTGGGATTCTGGTTCTGCTGCAACGGCATGTTGTTGCCAGGTGTTTGCATGAAGGCTGGACGCTGACCCGGCTGATTTGGATACAGCCAACGATTCTGGCCCGGCACAACGTTTTGCTGAAAGTTGGCATTCTGCATTTGATTGGGCACAAATTGCTGTTGTTGCTGCTGCTGTTGCTGTTGTTGTTGCTGCTGTTGTTGTTGTAGCAGCTGTTGTTGCTGCTGTGCCGTCATGAGACCTGCTTGGGCACCTGAACCAGCCTGCTGCTGTGGCTGTTGTTGCTGCTGCTGTTGCATCGAGTTCATGTTCATAACTTGCTGTTGCTGCTGTGCTCCTCCGCCCGGCTGTTGCTGCTGCTGCTGTTGTGCTGGCGTCGTGTCCATGGGCATGTTCTGCACCTGACCCGACTGTTGGCCATTTGGATTATTGTTCATTACCTGCACTGCTGTTGCTTGCGCCTGCGGAGCGCCCATTTGATGCTGACCCGCCGCTGGGCCTCCCACAGACATGCTATTGGGACTAGGCGCCCGCTCCTTCAGGCTGTAGCCCTTGAGCAGCACCAAGTGCCGAATGTTCTTGGCGTAATTCTTCGTCGTTATCGGCTGATCGCCGTCGGCCTTTATGAATAGCTTGAACAGCACCGGCATTTTGCGTGGCGCAATGATGGACAAGTTGATTTTGCGCTCATTGAAGAGCGCCGCCAGCTGCTCGCACGTCTTTCCCTTGTACTTCCAGGATTCATTCACGGCCATCTGGTAGGGCGGGCTGTTGCATATCAATATGCAATGGCGCTGCATATTGCCCTGCTCCATCATGTGGCGCTGCTCGCTGATCTCATCGAAGCAGCCATGGGCAGCAGCGAAGCCCTCGGCCATGTGGGCATGCGATTCCATGCCGCCTCCGACCAGCGGCAGACGTTCGATTGTCTCAATCACCTTCTGGGGCTGTACGAAAGGGCCGTATGTGGTGCACACCGGCTCCAGCAGATTCGAGGCGGTGCGATACGTGACGATGCCATAGTGCGTCGCATAGCGTTCGGCAATGAGGAATTCGCGTTCGTCAATCGAGCACTGGGTGAAGTGTTCCAGAGTGGGCAAAATGTAATTGGTTTTCAGCTCGTTCAGGTAGGCCCCGTTGATAGCGCTGGTTTCTATAACGAACACGACATCGGCCAAAGTCAGCTGGTCCACGTCCATCTTGTGTACGCGACCACGGCACAGCTATTTGGGTGATGTTAATAAGTACACTGTAAATTTAGCTTTCCTCTTTGCCCATATCGCCACTTTTTACTGGCCTATCGATATGTTTGTTAAACTTGGTGCCCGGAGTGGTTGGAATGGCATTGCAGGGATGCATTGCTAACGATATGAAGCTAATGTCTATCGATATTTTTACACTTGGTAATTAGAGACGGGAAATGTAGGGCAACGATATAACTGGCGATGTTTTTAATCTTTTTACAATCACTTCTGTAAACTTGGCATAGTCGATTATTGTTGCATGAACTATCGATAGGATCTACGATATTTTCTGTTCATCTCTCTTTCGCGTTTATGTTTGTCAAAACAAAAGTTAAAAATAAAAAATAATTTAATTATTGTATAATTGCCGTCTAATCCGAGCTGAATTCACAAAATGCAATGTAAATAACTTCCCAACGTGTTTCTGTGTATGTGTGCCCCGATATTGTTGTGTGTAAAGCAAAGAATTTGTCGTCTGAAAAATCCTACCCCGTGCAAGAAAAAATGGACATATCCAATTTTAATACTCAATTCACTTGTGCTGGCCGCAGCTAGAGGCCACAAACCGTTAAAGTACACATCCGTTAGGCAGCCAACAGACAATAATGCTGCAATATAAAAACGCGAGCACAGCCGTTGCCAATGTGGTCAATAACAATAACAATGGGCAGGCGGCCGCTGCCACGCCCGCCGCCCCCGTAAAGGTAGCCAACGGTGCGGGTACCGTCGCTGTTGCCAATGCGCCTCCTGGCACGCCCGCACCGCAAATGCAACAAATAATTAACATACACCAGATGCCGTCGCAGTTCATGCAAGCAGCTCAGCTGCAGCAGGCTGGTGGAGCAACCACTGTGTCTGGCCTGCCCCAGAACATGTTCCAAATCGTGCAGCCGATGGGCATGCAAACGGTTAATATCGACGGGCAGGAGGCGATCTTTATACCCAATCTGAATGCACAGCTGGCCACAGCGCAGGCAGTGAACATCAATGGTCAGCAGGCGTTTATAACGCCCAACGGGCAGATAGTGCGGGCGCCACAGGCGCTGCAAGCGCATGATCCCACCCAGACACAGCTGTTCACGATACCCGGCACCAACATTCAAATACCTTTGGCAAACATTGTGCAGCAACAGCAGCCGCAGCTGCAACAACAGCAGCTGCAGCAGCAACAGCAGCAGCAGCAGCATCAACAACAGCAGCAGCAACACCAGCCTCAACAGTCCGCTACGCCCGCATTGGCACTTCAGGCCCAACAGCAGCAGCAACAACAACAGCAGCAACAGCAGCAGGCTACAGGTGGTGCGCCTGCAGCGGCAACACCGCAAACCATCACCATTCCCGGCACCAACATACAAATACCCACCTCTGTTGCCGCCGCCAATGGTCTGCTGGGCAACATAACGAGCCTGCTGGGTGGCGCCCCAACGACAATTAAGCTGGAGAATGGACAATCGCTGCAAAATATTCAGCTGCGCACTGCAGCGCCCGGATCTGCACCACAATTGCTGCAATTTCCGCAGCCAGCGCCGGCGGCACCGACGCTGCAGCAAACTGTTGCCGTTCAGATACCTGTGCAAACGGCCAATGGCCAGACGATCTACCAAACGGTTCATGTGCCCGTGCAAACGGCAGCAGCGCCAGCAACAGCAGCGACGCAGCCCTCAATGTCCAACCTAACGCAATCCATTCAAGCGCTGCCTGCCTCTATGCAACAGGCGGCAGCGCAAATGCAGCTAATACCGCAGTTTGCGCAAATCGCACAAATCGTTACGCCCAATGGGCAAATACAACAGGTAAACATTGATCTCGGTTGTGGGTAGCTTAAATGGATTCACCTCCTCCGTATTATATAGAAACTAAAGGCATTAAAATCGCTTGTTAATATTTCTTTTTTGTATTTATACAGGTACAGTTGGCGCCGCTGAATGCGCTCAACTATTCGCAGTTGCCGCCGAATGCGAACATCATACACATACAGAATCCGCAGCAGCATCAGCAGTTTGTGCAGCCACAGGCTCAACTGCAGCAGCAACAGCAGCAGCAGCAACAGCAGCAGCAACAACAGGTGCAGCAATTGCAACAGCAAACGCAACAGCAACAGGCGGCTGCAGCAGCAGTTGCCTTACAGCAGCAACATCAGCAGCAACAGCAACAGCTGCTCAATGCAATCAATGAGGCGGGTGGGCAATTGCCAGCGAATCAACCGATAACAATAACGAATGCACAGGGACAACAGTTGACGGTGATACCAGCACAGCAGCTGCAACAGTTGCAGCAGTTGCGTGCCAACCAGGCTGCGGCTGCAATGCAGCTGCAATCGAGTAACCTGCAGGCGCTGCCCATACAGAACATACCCGGCCTGGGACAGGTGCAGATCATACAGGCGAATCAATTGCCAGCGAACCTGGCGGCCAATTTCCAGCAGGTGCTGACGCAGCTGCCCATGCCTATGCAAACCACGACGGCGATTGGCAGTCAGCCGCAGAGTATGCAGAACTCAAATGCTGCGACCCCGGCTCTGACCATGCTGCCCAAGCAGGAGCCTCAGAGTCCTACGCAATTGATAACAAACATTAAACAGGAGCCGCCAGATACATGCAGCATCACTACCATCTCGAACTCAACTCCCACAACAGTTCAACTGCCGATACAGCAGCAGCAACAGCAGCAACCGCAGCAGCAGCAACAGATTAAATTCATAATGCCACAGTCGCCACAGCAACAGCAGCAACAACAACAGCAACAACAACAGCAGCAGCAGCAGCAACAACAACAGCAGCAGCAACAACAACAACAACAGCAGCAACATACTGATGGCAACAATAGCAACTGTCTGCCCGCCGTATCCATACCAGCCTCCATACAGATAACTGCCCTGCCGCCGCCTGCAGCGTCGCTGGCAACGATGCGCAGCACACCAAAGCTGACCATGTCAAGCATGGGCAGCACCAGCACCAGCACACAGATCACCATGAGCTCGGCGGGTCAAGTGGTGGCAGTGACAACGCCAGCGCGCACCAAGCTGATGAAGCAATCACTGCAGTCGGCCTCGGCGGCGACCAGTGTCAATGTGAACATCAATGTGGGTGAGAGCATGGTGCCGGAGGTGAAGCAAAGGCTGAAGCGCGTCGCCTGCACCTGTCCCAACTGCACCGACGGTGAGAAGCATTCGGATCGTAAGCGTCAGCACATCTGCCACATCCCCGGCTGCAGCAAGGTCTACGGCAAGACGTCGCATCTGCGCGCCCATTTGCGCTGGCACACGGGCGAACGTCCGTTTGTCTGCTCCTGGGTATTTTGTGGCAAGCGCTTCACGCGCTCCGACGAGCTGCAGCGACACCGGCGAACGCACACGGGGGAGAAGCGCTTCCAGTGCCGCGAGTGCAACAAGAAGTTCATGCGCAGCGATCATCTGTCCAAGCACATCAAGACGCACTTTAAGACTCGGTCGGGTATTGACCTCATTGAGCTCAACATTAAGCAGGAGCCGAAAATGAATGCACCCAAAAGTATTAACACCATGAGCGGTATCGTGACCATTGAGTTACCAACTAGTGGTGCACCGGCCAATGGCAGTGGCGCCTCCAGCGTGGCGGCAACAGTTGCGGGCTCAACTGTGACGGCAGCGCCGGGCGGTGCTACGATTGTCCAGCTGCCCACACTAGGCGGCGATGATGTGGTGGGTGGCGCTTCCACCGATAGCTTTGGCGAGGATGATGAGATGGAGGATGAGGAGCTAACCGAAGAGGACGATGAGGAACTAACTGAGGAGGAGGAGGACGACGAGGAGGACAGTGGCGATGAGGAGAAAATGACCATCTCTGTGAGCGAACTGGGCGAAAACTCGTCCAACTAGCATTCGGAATCGCTGTTCATGGAACAGTTCATCTTCGATCACTTCCCATAGCCATAGCAAGTCCCGGCAACAGGGCTGCTAAATCGATTGCAACCTGTACAGTTGGCACCCAGCAATTACAACTATTAGGCCTAATTGTATTTATGTTATGTGTTGATGTAAATCTTTGTAATTTGTACATAATCCAGTTAAGGAATAAGTTATCCTTCGGCATGCCGAAGTCCCCGCATCCTTGCACAATCAACTACATCTTGGGCTACCCATAACTCACAATAGAACCTGCAGCACACTTTCGTGCATATAAATTAGTTTTTGCACAGCATGTAAATATATTTGTTTTAAAACCGAAATATGTTCATATCATATACATTATAAATCATAACTAACAATGTTTATAGCCCGAAGCTAGAAATAATTATAAATCCACGGCAAGGACATCATTTTAATTTGATATACACAAACATATATATATATAAACATATTTTTGCATAAGTTTTTACTGTACGACAATTGGTAAATAGAACACACAATACTTAAGGACACGCGCGATTTTAACTAGGATAATACATTGAAATATATGTATATATAAAATGACGTTTTCGGGACATTTTTATACTCAAAACGCACAATAAAGTCGAACTATGTAACATATTCCTGCGAATGTTTATAAATAAATATGATTAGGATTTGGAAACAGGTGTGACTCGATCATTACAAATAATCTAAAGAAATGGCTCGGTACTTTCTGCTTGTAGCTGTGTTTGCGTGGATGTGGCCGGCACTTGTGTATTGAAGTTGTTGTAATCCTCGGAGCTCGACACAATGGGCTGGCTTTGGGTCGGTTGCGTGTGCAAATCGAATTCCTGGGTACCAATGGTCATGGATTCCGTATTGATCTGTGCAGCAGCCTCGACCCAATCTAAGTCCGGTGCGAGCTCTGGCAGGCTTAAGTTCTGTAAATTTTCTGGAGTTGATTTGTTATCCGTTGCTTGCGATTCTTCAATAATCCACATTTCAGGACCGTTTGTTAACATCCCTAGCATCAAATCCGAATTCTGTGAATCCACAGTCGCTGGATATTTCAATGGCGATTCTGGTACATGCTGCTCGCCGTTGGGAAGCGGCCCGTTGTGTATTTGTGCCGGCAGCAAAGATGAACTCGGCTCGCTGCTCTCGAGCAGCGAGTCTTCTGTAGACTCCAGACTCCAACGAATCAGTCTACAATTGTTCTCCTTCTTCAGTTGGCATTGCCTGATGTAATTGCATTTGCTTATCTCATCCGCGGTGTAGGGCAACACCATCTTCTTGGCCACTGCCTTCACCAGCATCGCATTGATGAAGCGCTGCGAGCGGTTGGCCAGACGTCCCTTTTTTTCCAAGCGTTGCTTTGCGTCCCACACACAGTTGAAGAGTGTCATATTAACACGGACTTTGGTGCGTAAGCATAGTTTCCTTTGATCAGTTTCACTGTATTCGCGAGACAAATCCTCTGTTGTTATTTTCTGCAAACAAATTGTTAGGGATTCCAGCCGCCAAAAATACACTTATTTGTTTGTACTTACAAGAGGTTCATACAATTCGCGCACCAGTGCTTCGCTGTGCTCATCCAAATCATCAGCTATACCTAAGATTTTAGCCTCCTCGGCAGATTGATATCTTATTAGCGCCTCCGACATGCAACGCGCCATTGCAAATATTTGTTTGTTAAAACTGATGAAATCTGGCTGCTTTAATTTTGTATTAACCAATGTGACCATATAGTATACATGTGAAAACACTCGTTATTTCTTGAAAATACTAAAATACTCAAATTTGACTTAAAAAACAATGTTTAGCGCGCAGAATATTTTATATATATAATCTAACAATTTATTCGAGCCACGTCAAATATTTATGTAATAAAAAAAATAGTGTAAAAAGTGCAATTTATAATAATTTAAATCTGTTTTAATCTCGTCACTGAATTTGCTGCTAGACCAAAATAATGTTCCAGTGCTGGACAATGTTACATGCAGAAAGAGGAGATAAACACCGTTTCTTGGTAAAAAAAAAAATACCCTTATGGATAGACTGATAACCTAGTTTCACAAGAACATATCGAAATAGAATGATCCATGAATTTTATCTTTTTACATACAAAAATATGTATATGATCACTTATTCATTGCCTAAGCATTCCATAAACAAAAAAATATAGACTACATATTTGGCAATTTAAAGTATGTCTGGGCGTAGGAGGAAAGGTATTCTTTTTTGCATAGTATGAAGCAACTAAAAAGTTGATGGTCACCATTTGTATTCCTTTAATTATTAAAATTTATTTATTTTGTTAATGTACTGACTTTAAAATGAAATTAACATTATTAGTAAGAAGTTTAATTGTATATTTAAATAATAAGATAAATACTTGTTGCTGAATGTGACCAGCGTTTTACAAAATGATCAATTTTTGTAGGTGCAGCCACACGTAAGTGTAGTGATCGAATAAATATGTAAATACTGCAATTACGCGTTTTTCTGCAACTTCGCTTTGGTCACATAGTGTAGAAGAGCGTGTGCAAGAGATATGCGAAAAAGAAAAGTTCCTCGCAGCTAAGACACGAATAAAAAGAAAAAATATTTGCAAGCAAGAGAAAAAATATTTATTATATTATAAACTCAGTCGTATAAAGTGGCTGGCAAAGCACATAAGAAATTTTATTGTGATTGTATGTATACATATGCATGGTGCATCTTTCCGTAACTCCGTGTATGTGTGTATATATGAGTTTGAGTGTTTATACGTGCTTGTTTTGTTTTGATTAAATCAGTTTGTTGTAAATTATTTGTGTATAAAATAACGATGATAAAAAATATTTGAAATATCTATCAAAATCGTTATCGTTAAATATTAAATTTAATGTATAGTAATATCCAATTTCTTACCATTTGCAATATACATATATTCTCTGGACAATAAGTGGCAACTCCAAGCCAACATGTATACAAAAACAAGAAGCGACTATGAAAACGAATCGCACAATAAATAAATGGAAGGCAAACGCGCAAAAAAGAAAAAGCGACTTAAAACGAGAAAGAGAATAAGCAATTTCGTCGCTTTAGTACAAAATTTATAGTAACGCGCATTTCACTCAAGAACAACATTTGTACAAATACACTAAAACAACAAGAACAACAAGAAAAAGAAAAGAAAAAGAAACCAACATAAGAGACAACCGTTTAGTATTCAAAATTGTTTTGGTAATTCAATGAGAAGGCGCGAGTGAAGAGTCGGCAAGAAGCAATTAACAGAACTAAGCAAGATAGAACTAACATAAGCATATAATTATATAGGTAAAGAGTGCTGGGCATATTTAACATTTATTCGCGGCTCCTTCACTACCCACTCAAAAAATGCGGCTATTTTAACATAAACGCGATACGAACATCATACACATATATATGTACATATGCATATGTGCCTAATGTATATAAATTGCCGCCTGCAATTTTCTTTGGAATTGTATTTATTCGCTGCCCTCACCAGCAAAAGACATTTTGTTTCTTAGCACATACATACTGATGCACGTTTTGATGTATGTATGTAAATATATCGATAAATTTATATGTATTTTGCGCGCGCGCTTGCAAAATCGTAAAAGAAATTCTTGTTATTATTTTGCGTTTCGTTCTTAAGCATTTGTGTATGATTTTATTTTGCGAATGTACCTCTGTCTTTTTGTTTACTAATACAAATAATAATTCAACCACTTTGTTAATATTTTGCAGAGACGCTTAAATCATCAGGCGGTTATTATGAAAGGTTATGATTTGTTTCAACATCCTTCCTCTACATTCATAAAAAACAACTTCTTTGGATCACCGAAGGCTAAATACCCTTGCAGATGTGTGAAAAGAGTTAAACTTGGTGTAGTGAATAATTCTAAAAGACTGAATAGTTTTAGTAGATTAGCATCTGGCTCATCGTTGGTCACTTACCAGCAATCACAGGTGCAAAATTAGATGATTGTCCGATGATAAAGAATGAATAGTTAATGCTGATGACCAGCTGGTTTAAGAATACATTAGAGTTGTGCTCCGATAGAGTCTGATGACCAAGAAGATGAGTAGTCAAGAACATTTATTACTTAATGTATTTAATGCCTCACCTGTTGTCTGCAAGGGAATGTAGTGATTAAACAAATGATATATATGTGCATACGCCAACATATATGTACGTTATTTTTGTTGCCGTTGCCGTTGCCGTTGCCTAAGCCAGGTTTTGTCTCCTAACATGAGCCCTAACTTGCTAAAAAGAAAACAAAAACAACAACAGCCATAGCGTAACTTCCTTTAATCCACACGTGTCAAAAATAACTGACGAGATTTCTCCACTATTCAAACAGGAAATTACTATAAGATGTCTCGTAACAAAGACAAATATGACAGCACGAATAGACGGCAACAGATCTTTTTGTCGGCGGACGATATCGCCGCTGGCAAGAAGACAAATTGGACAGGCCTCGAAATAACGGGTACGTAAAGTTAAAATAAATTAAATTTAATAATTAATAATCCTTCATGAACTGCTTGCAGGCTGTGTGCGTAACATCAGTCCCTCGTTGTGGGAGTTCGAGCACCTGACCGCCCTCTATCTGAACGACAACCAACTGCTTCGACTGCCAGCGGATGTGGGCATGTTGGTTAGTCTGCGAACGCTTGACTTGTCCAGCAACAAGCTACGCAGCCTGCCCGCAGAACTGGGCGAGCTCATACAGCTGAGGTGAGGGATACCTTTTTGTCATCGATCTCAATAAAATGGCTAATTATGTGAATTTATATTTTCAGGGAGCTGTTGCTGAACAACAACTTTCTGCGCGTGCTGCCGTATGAAATTGGCAAGCTGTTTCACCTGGTCATCCTCGGTCTGATGGGCAATCCGCTGCAAAAGGAGTTCATGAACATCTATAATGAGCCAAATGGCACGCCGAAATTGTTGACTTACATGTTGGACAACTTATCATGTGAGTTGCACAGATTGTCACTATATCTATGTATTTGTGTGTGTGTGTGTGTGTATGTGTTTTGTGTGACTGTGTGCTTATGTGAGCTCCTGTTTGTATGCCAGCGTATGGGCAAAAAGGAAAGCTACAAAAGGCTCATGAAAAGAGAAAGTTCTCTTGTGTTGCCAATGTCGTTATTTACTTTTTTTGAATACCCTTACAGACAGTATTACAATTGTGTAATAAGATATGCAACACATTAAAGGAGAGATTTATATAAATGTATATATATTTAGATATATATATACTTATAAATATATAATCTTGATCAGTATGACGAACTGAGTTGAAGCTCTTTTGTTAACAAACAAATTTGCTTTACTTCGGCTGAGTCATTTCGTGTAGATTGAAAACATGATATTAAGTATCTTGTTCGTTCCCCTTTAGGCTGCATACAATTTATAAACACCTAGCAATTCCGTTATTATATCCACTATAAACAAATAATGTTTTGAGCATAGTTATAACTCTTGGCTCGAAATATCATTTACCATGTAAACAAATAATGTTTTGAGCATAAATATGTCGAACCAAAACACATGTGCTCTGTTTTTCAGTAATATAGTGTATAGTTCAGTTGGAAATTCCTTCAGAATCACCAATATCAAATGACTATATGTTTATAATTGCATCATTTCATCATATAGAAATATGCCTATACTTAGAGTATTTGATTATCGGCACATCGATCTTATTTTCTTTTCGATTCGTTTTCAAAGTGTAATGCGAGCCATGCTTGACAGGATGGCAAAAGGCGCACGACCGGTTTCGCGAACGCTCAATTGAGCAATTAAAGTTCAAACTCATGGGTTTTCTTATTAATAATGGCAATAGTTTAAGCATGAGGCGAACATCAATTATAATTTAATTGAATGTAAGAGCTAAAATGATATGCAACGCAACTAGCATACAACGCCAACAATAACAAACACTAAAGCAACACTGCATGACCTCGACATGCAAAGCTGCTGGACGTTGGCCCGAAGCTGCAGCAACAGCAGCTTTAAAGAGACGGGAGAGAGTGTGTGAGAGAGCAAGCTTAAAAGAGAGTAAGCGCCAAAGATTGTCTGTGTGTGTGTGAGAGAGAGGGAGAGTGAGAGCGCGGGCATAACGGCTTCAAGTGCGTTTACTGTTAGGCCGGCAAAGCTCGTGCGCGAATGAAATTGAATTCAGTGCCATCAGTTCAGTCTGCCACAAGCTTGGCTCGCGAGCGGACGCTTTAACTCTGTAGCCGAGACCAGTCGAAACGAGTTTGCTAACTGTCGCGCCGTCTCGTCTTGTCTCGTTCCCGTCGCTGGCTGCGTCTGCGCCAAGTGTTTCGTAATTTCGACAGCAACAACAACAACAACAACAACAACAACAACAACAACAACAACAACAACAACAGCAGCAGCAACACTTGCTGCTGGCTGGGCGGCGAGCAACAGTTGTGCCAGTTTCTTTTATGCAGTTCGCTTTTCATTTCGTGCGAATTTTCGTTGCCGCGTGTGGAAATGTTTTCGTAATGGCCGTCTGCATGCATTGAAGTGTTGAAACTGCAAACGCGGCCAAGTGATGTGCGATACGCACGGTATACCAGGACAACTGACGCAGCTACCAAGTGAGATACGAACTAGGCAGGATTATGAGATCGCATGTGGCCGTTTATCGTGCACCAGAAAACGCAAACGGTTGCCAGTTCGCTAGATACGCGCTCCACGCACCACCAACCCGTCAACAGCAGCAGCAGCCGCAGCAGCCCCTACAGTCCCTCCAGCCGCACGCAATTTGGAACGCTGCGCCGCCGACAGCGTCTGCCGCCTGCTATAGTCTGCGGGCCCAGCTGCATCATGGCATTTACCATGCGGCTGCAGGAGCCGTAGCGGCGCCACAGCCGCCACAACAGCTGCTGGTCAATCAGCAGCGCATCAATGAGTGCGCCGGCATACCGCTCATATCAAATGCCTGCAGCCACCTTACTCCAGGGCAGCGTCATCGGTTGCTGCGCAAGTCGGGCAAGCCGTGGCCGTCCGCGGGCGCACAGTCGATGTCCCAGCTGGCGGTGCATGCGCAGGGACAACCGTTGCTCCAGAACATCAAGCAACATCATGTGCATTTGCATCAGCAACATTTGTCGCAGCAATCCTGGCCGGCGCATGCTGCCAGCTACCAGCTGCCCATGCGCATGAATAACTTTCAATTGACGGACAAATCACGTATGTTGCGCTATCAGAACTCAGCACCTGCGGTGCTCAGTGTCCAGGAGCAACAGAAGGCACACAGCAGCATCAATAATAACAATAATGGCAGCAGCAGTAGTAGTAGCAGCAGCAGCAACAATAGCCATTGCGGTGCTCAGGAGCCAACATCCTCCGTGACGGAGACATGTCTGCCGCGCATCATAAAGCCTCGCAAGCGTCGCAAAAAGGACCGCAAGCCGGCTAATGGAGTTTTGCTTAAAATAGATGCGGAATTGCAGCCCAAACTGCAACAGCAGCAACATCAAAATCAACATCAGCAACAGCATCAACATCATCACCATCATCCCCATCTCCAACCCCATCCCCATCTTCCTCCTCATCCCCATTCCAATCATCAGCAGTCCATTAACACAGGCGGCTATGCGCAGATGCTGCCCGTGGCCAGAGATAGAGGCGTGCAGCATGATCATAGCCATGGCGTTTGCTTCTGCCGCGACTGCGATCCTTTGCGTTCACTGTGGGATTATCCGCTGCGCCGTTCGCTGTCAGATGCCTCCTCCAGCGGACAGGGTGCTAGCAACTCGAGCAATTCGTCAACGTCCACTCACTCGGATAGCTCATGCGCCAGCTCGATTTGCTCGCAGACTCTGCCTAACACATTTGATGAGACGGAGCATTTTGCGCCCATCACCGGCGACAGCAGTCGCGCCGAAATTGTGGGCGTCATTGGCTCACAACGCAGTAGTCACGCCCACACAGCATCAGCAACGGCAACGCCAACTGCAACAGCAACAGCAACAACAGCAGCAGCAACGACAACAGCAACAACTCCGGCATTGTATCTCAGCGACTCGAGTGACTCGGGCTATGGCGACATCCTAAGCGGCATGAATATTGCCAACGATCTGTTTGCTAGCTGCTTTGGCAGTGCAGCGGCTGCCAACGCAGCCGAAACGCTGCTCGACGAGAGCATCAACGAGATTTCGCGCAAGCTGATCGAAACATGCGCCGTCAACGAACCTCCACCAAGTGAGGCAGACGGCAGCATCAGCGGCAGCGGCAGTGGCGAGGGCATTGCTGGCGACAGTGACAGCTGCTCAGCATCTGCTAGCGACAGTGGCTTGGATAGTGCTGGCAGCTATAGCTCCGAGGCGCTTGTCTTCAATTTTGAGCATTTGAATCTGATGGATACAAATTTTGCGACGCCCACGGCTTTGGATTTTCTCTTAGACTGCAACAACAACAAAAGCAACAGCGGCAGCGGCATTAACCACAATGTTGACTGCAAGGCAACGGCGCAGCAACAATTTTATAACAATTGCTTCGACTTGGTGTGGTGCAGCAACGGCAACGGCAATGGCAACGCCAAGAGCAACAACACCGGCAATATCGCTAGCCAAATGACAGCTGGCAAAGGCGGCGACAGCAGCGCCACACCCACAACTTTAATACTGGGCACGGTTGGAAAATTGAAGCCAGCATTTTCCACCATCTCGTGACGATAAACTAATCACACATCAACGTAATCCAAACCAAAACCAAAAGCCCACGAAACGATTTTGTTGCTGTTGTTGTTGCTGCTGCTGCTGCTGTGGCTCCATTTCCCTGTTGGGATTTACGACACGCTTCGACGTCGCACTGGAAATTTGAGCTAATTGCCAAACCGTTTTCATGTGGGCTGTGCTTGCGTGGGCGTGTGCGTTGCATAACCAAAACCGTTAACCCACAAAATAAAGCGAATTGTCAGCTGAAGAGAAATTGAAACGAAACGAAACAGACGAAAAAGAAATAAAATTTACGAGACATTGAAATTAATGCGCCATGGGCGCAACAACAACAGCAATTGGCGATTTGACTGAAGATGTCTGCGCTGGAAACCTTGTAGATCTGCCTATATAAATATGTATATATATAAATATATATATGCGTATGTACATGCTACAACTTTCACTTTCACTGCGGCGGAATCGCTTTGTTTTTGCTCAGACAAGCGGCGATTCAACCACAAAGACAACAACAACGACAGCGGCAGCGGCAGCCACAGCAGCAGCAGCAGAAACAACAACGAAAACTCTTATGCAGATTTTTAGCCGCAAAACTAATAGAAATCGTGCCTTGACAAGAGGCCCAGCTAAACAAAAAAATATTGTAGATGCGAATACTACATACAGCAGCAACAGTGTGTAGATTTATCAGTTAGACTATATATATATATATATATATATATATATATATATATATATATATATATATATATATATATCATAAGCAATGACGCATAGTTTGTACAAAAAGCTAAACATTTTCTGGCAATTGTTTTATTTTTTTTTTTCTTTTCTTTTCTTTTGTTATTTGTGCATAAACCTTTTTGTATTTTAAGCTTTGAGGTTAGCTTATTATGACCCAAAACAGTAACAAAACACGATATCTAATTGGCTAGGTTAAATCGGAAATCTATTTGTTAGACATAATTAGACAGCAACGTAAATAATTGGTCTAGAAAATGGAGGGTAATCAATTCAGTTATGCTTCAAGAAATATTGATTTTAATGCCTAACATAAATATATTCGTTTCACTTTCTTAGCTCGTTGCTTGTTGACCTCAATTGTTTGCCTTGCTGCGCTAATAACTTGCTTCTAATTAAGTCACGTTCCTAATTAACATATGTTTATTTAAAATGTGTATTTTGGGTTTTATAGTTTTCGAATTGGGTGTATTTTATTTAGCTTATATTTATTATATAGAGCGCTACACAGTGAACTTTTCTTAGTTATCTAAGATATTTATATGTTAATGCTGTTGAGACAAATCACATTTGAAGACATGCAATGATCTCTGGCACTCGAATCGAGTTAAGATCATAACCGTATATGTTCTCAATATATAGAAATAGATCTAGGAATGCCTTTTTCAATCATCAAATTACAATACAATTATCTTTTTTGGGCTTATATGCATATCCATTTATATGTTTATATTTCAAAAGAAGTATTTTTTATTTAAATATTTATTTATTTTATTATAATATTTTGTTTGCGTTATAGAACTTTAGTTTTGGGTCTTTTAGGATTTCATTAGCTAACATTTCATTCATTGTTTTCTTTTTGGTATGTATAGAAGGTTTTTTGTATTTGGCATCATATATTTGCTAACATTTAATATTTTCTATACGATTTCATGTAAATGTGAGATTTTCGAATCATTCAATTGATGCTCTACTGGTGTTTTCATGCTTAGTAAATCTTTTGAATGCATTCGGTATTCATTGTATTATCTATTGATATATAATTAACGTTAATTTATTCACTTGACTGAATCGGCACTTAGTTGAATTTTATTTTTGGGTTAGCTTTTTGCAGCTGTTTTGCTGAGGGTTAAGGTTTGGCGGCTTATCAATGGAGCCGCGCGTTTTAATTTGTAAGACACTTTTTCCAATTATGCCAAGCTCTGATCACTGAGCATAAAATCTGAGACAACAGTAGCAGCAGCAGCAACAGCAGCCCTAGTTACCTGCTTATTTAGCAGTTGGCGCCGAGTAAAAGTTTTCGCCTTTTTTAATTAAAAGAAACTCACGAGCGCGCACAGAAATTACATTGCTTGTCTCGAGTTTTCCAATGCTGCGGCTGCTGCTGCTGCTGCTGCTACTGTTGCTTGGCATGCTGGAAAAATGTCACAGTTTTCCACGATCAAGTCGAGTTCCGGCCAATGGCGGGGCCGCCCGGTATGGTGCCGGCTGCTTTTGTTACCATTCCCCACATTAAGAGAAAAATTATTGCTCGCAACTAATTTATTTAATTAAGATTTTCACTAGCTTGTAATTGTAATTGTAAACGTAATTGTGTTAAAATAAGCTCAAATGTATATCCATCTATATATGTCCATATGTTGTATACTTGTTTTTGCACAAATAACAAAATGATAGCGTTTCTTTAATATATTATTATTACTATTATTATTATTATATACATACATTGTACTTCAAATCAACTCTCATTCCATTTAGCCTTAAGCATCTTTATTAAGTTTTATTCTTGTTGCTCGCACAATACTGCAATTATTATTTATTTTGATTAAGCGTGAACGAGAGCTCAATAAAATATATAAATAAACGAAAGAAAAAGCAACGATTGTCTGTGGAAAAGTGTTCAGACAAAAGGCAAGAGGGGAAAAACTGATTACTGTTTTGATAGCCCCGAAAAGTTTGTTTTCCTCAGTGGCTCAGTCAGCCACAAGATTTCTAATGGAGCACGTTCGAGTCGTTGTCGACGGCTTCAAAATAAACAAACAGACAAACAAATAAGCAAGCCCGGAGAGACAGACAAATAAACACACACTACTCAACACTGGAGCAGCGATCTTGGAACCGGGGCTGCACTTCAGAATGAACTTTCCAAAACATTAGCCAGCCCAGCGAACGAACTATTTTTTTGTAGCTTTAGTTTTTGTTTTTGGCTTTTTGTATGATTTTTACAGCCGCCCAGCGTTGAATTGCTGCGCAAACTTTGAACCATCTCTGTGGGGCTACCTTTCACCTGGTGTTGCGTCTTTCCACTGAGAGCGGCGGCGGCGGCTCGTATTGAAAATGTTCGCAGAGACCCGCTGTAAGAACCGTAACTGGCGAATTAATTTCTTTTTGTGTGTCCACAAATTGCCGGTCATTTGGCTAATTAATGTCTCTATTTTAGGTTTAGGGTCTCGTCATCTTCTTCTATTCATTTTGCTACGATAATTGCTGACCGGCAATAGCAATAGCAGCAGCAGCAGTAGCAGCAACACAATGCGGCTGACTCCTAAAGAGCCCGCTTATATTCTAAGTCGCTTCTTTCAACAACTTTGCTGACACCGACTTTGACTCGTCTCCTCCGCTCTCCATCCCTCTCTCCCTCTCTCTCTCTCTCTCTCTCTCTCTCTCTCTCTCTGTCTGTCTGTTACCTCTTTCTCTTACTCTTGCACAACCCAGTGCCGGCAATCGTCCAACCGTTTGGGACGCGCTTTGAGTGGGTCAGTGGATAATTGGGTCATTTGCCGAAGCCGGAGCTCCCCTCAAATGACAATGAAGAGACGCCAGCCACTGGCTAATGTGTTTAGCTACGTCAATAAGTGCGTCGTCTCCTCCGTCTTGACGTCTTGGCCAAGTCGTGTTCTCGTCGCCGCCGGCCAACGTGCCATTCCATAGTTAGCGTCGTCTTCCACCAGATATATGCTTGTTTCAAGCTTTTACAATTTAATTCCTACTGAATGCCCTTTCAGTTAGATTGCATTAGTATTTTTATCACGTTTGCAATGCTCACAGTTACGATTCAACCGAGTTGTGAGTGAACTTTGACAATGTTTCTTAATTGTTGTGATATTGTTTTCTAGGGAATACCATTAACGGTATCAATGTATTACCTTGTGACATATATATACTAGTAATATTGTCAGATAGGGAATACCTTTAGCATTATGAATACATTGAGTGCCTTGTAAATTCTTTTAATGTTTTTATAAAGTATTGATGTGTGTCCACAGTTTCTTTTTAAGTTATACATTTTCGATCATTTTTGTTTTACTTAAAAAAGAAACTTTAACTAGCCTTTCTCTCTTTCAGTTAATGAACATCTATCAGAAAGGCTTAAGCTTGTTATGCTAATCGATCGTGCATTATACAGATTGCCTATTGGCTTCTAATTTTCTCTAATGCGTAAACTCTTATAGCTTTAATGTATTTAATATAATAACGCTCGTTAGCGTATTTATGCTTTGGTTTTGGCCAATTTCTTAGCGGACTTTATCTGCTCTGCGAATCTTTTGCTTCACCTTGTTTTTTTCGTTTTCTTTTTTTGGATCGCAACGCGAATTTCCCATTTGGCTTGCATTTTTTTCGCTTGCTTGAACCAGCTGCATTTTCAATTTCTTGCTTCATTTGATAGATACAACGGCTTTTCCAATGAAACTGAAAGTTTTTTATTTGCCCGTTCGGTCCACTAGACCAATAGCCCAGTTGCGAACTCTCAAGCCAAATAAAAGCCGGCTGCACCGCAAGCAAGCCAAACCAGCAACAACAAAAAAGGCCAAATGTCTACGAAAAAGGTTACGCAAAATGTCAAACAGCTAAGAATCTAACGGCCACAAATGTCATTATTACATTTATTTTCCACTTTTAATGTCGTCTGCTCTGTTCGTGTTTTTAGCTGTTATTGTCTTCACTCATTCCTCTTCTTGCTGCTGCTTCGCTCTCCGATGTTCACAGACATTTTGCTGCTGAAGCTTTTGAGGCCTTTACCTGTCCACATCGGAGCAGCTAGCGTAGCCATAAAGTGCTACTTAGAAGTAGTCGCAAGATCTGTACTTTACTCACCTGCAACACGAACTATTTCGTCTACGTGTTTGAATGTGTGTCTATCTACCTGTAAGGCAGTTGATCTTGGTAGTGCTGCTCTTGTTCACTTTATTATATATAGTTTTTGGCTTTAATTGTAACCTGAACCCAGTGAAAAAGGCTAAATTGGAGAAGGAATATATCATTGATGATAATAAAGGCCTATGGAGCTGAGCTGGTGTTCTGTCTAGCCATATGAAAGCCAAAATTTGTCTGTATACATAAATTCAAGCTAAATATTTACAATATATCTTTCTATTTATTTAGAAATAATTCCAATTAAGTATTATCGATAAATATCGATATCTTATTTGTTACTTCCAGACGCAAGCATTATAAGTAGGGCGCTTTATTGGGAAATCAGATCATGAAAACTTCTATTTGTTTTTTTTTCGCATCGTTGTTCAGAACATCTCTCATCTGGGTCATAAAACTTGTATCTCTACGAAAGACTGGCTACCTTGATTAAGCAATTAACATCTGTCTTAAGTTCTTATGCTTAAAACCTAGAACAGGAACATTGTTATCGGACACATCTTGACTGGGAAGTAGAAATCCAATAAAGCAGCAGAAGTAAGCTCAGAAATGTTTAGCACGTTTCAACGATAATTAACAAAGCAATTAACGAGAACAAACAGAATTATATGGACGACATGAGAAGCGCAACTTTCCAACTTAGAACTATGTGTGTTAAGAGCGAAATAGGCCAAGATTACAGTTCCTAGATGATCTATTAATAATTGTTATAGATAGACGACTTGTAGAAAGTAAAGTTTTTCTTCTATAATTTTTGATTTATGTGAAGTATATATATTATTTGTAGTTTCTGTAGTGAAGTGAGTCTATTTTTGGGCTATTTTCTATTTTTTTTAGTTTAGATAAAGGTATGCTTGATTATATAAAGACATAATCGAGCCCGCTGCTTGGCAATTGTTGTTCGATGGGCCATTAGCTTTATGGAATCATTCGCATTCATTTGCTTGACTCTAATGTCTTCTTCGTAAAGCCCATGCAAGAGAGAGAAGAAGAAGAGGCAGAAGCTACGCTCACTCTTCGGTCTACCCTGCTGCGCTCTGAAGATGGTGTTAAAACTTTGGTATCAGACACTTGGACTCTCTGTGCCGCATTTGTGTCTGTTGTTGTTGCCGCTGTTGTGGTGGCAACTTATGCTGTTGTTGTCACGAAATGAGCACAACATGAATTAATTTTTTACGTTTTTTTCTGCCTCTTTTTTTTGTTGTTGTCTTCTTTTCTTTTTTTTGTTGCTTACAACGGTGGCTGTACAAATTTTGTTTCTTTATGTAGGTTTATAGCCAGTTGCTGGTGTTGTTGTTGTAGTTGTTGTTACTGATGTCAGCGTTTTTGTGGCGTACTTGCTGCTGCTGCTGCTGCTGCTGCTATAACTGTTACCTAATCGTTAAATTGGCTTAAGCCAGTTTTGTGCTTTTATATTTAATTTAATTTTGATGACAATTTATGCCTTGTAATGCATTTTAAACGCGTCAGCGCCAAGTACCTCAGCTTGCTGCTGCTTCCTCTTTCCTCCTTCTTGTTATTGTTATTGTTGCCGTTTGCTGGCGATGATTTATTGGAGCACATGCTGCGAACCGGTATTTATAACTGCAATAACACATAATATTAGTGCCAAAAATGCGAGCGACAACGGCAGCAATAACAATAACAATAAGTAATAAAGTAATAAAAAGTAGCCGGTTAACTGATTCATTAATTGGAACGGGCGTGCACAAACCTTTTTATTAAACTCTCTTTGCAGTCCGCTTCATGCTTGAGTCAGCCAACTGGGCTCCCCTCAATGTTAACTGTCTTTATTTATCGTCAGCTTATTATTATTACTGTTGTAGTTTTTGTTGGCGATTACAAAATATGTGGACAATTTATTTTTAAATTTTGCACTGTCATTGTACCAGAGGGTATTTGAATTCTGTCACAAATTTAAAGTGCAATTTTGTGTGGTATGCTAGGAATGAGGTTTGAGCTGGAAGTAGACACAGTTACTGTATATTATATACTATTTCAAAATATTGAACGTGTTTTAATATTTGCTGCAAATTTCGCTTAGCTCATTAAAAATTCCATGACTTCCGAAAAAAACTGTTTCTTATTCCGTTTTGAATTCAATTTATATTTGTGTTTCCGCAATATTTCTTATGAATATGCAACATCATCACATCGGAAATGTTTATTTTTAGACTTGTATCGACTTAATAAACACATTTTTATGCAATCATACATTTTATGTTTTATCCAATTATATTTTCTGATTGGTTTGCAAATTGAAAAGAACTTCGAATTGAATTAAATTGTACTCTATATACATAAGATTATAAGGGATGAATATACATCATGTTAGTAATATAGCTAAATATTGACTTTTTTCTGAGAAATCGCAGTTATCCGACCACATTATGATCCTTTCTTTCTTTGTTTTCCCAATCCTACGCAGTATTTTTACCTCGAGTAATCTGCCTTGATAATTGCCCACCTGTGAGCTTCGCCTATTTTAGGTGTACAAACGATTATTATTATAAAACTATTATTATTATTATTACCAGCTGTTTACGTGAATTGTGCTTTGTGTGTTTTTGTGTTGCGGAAGTGGCTCGTAGCCCGTTTTCGTTTTCATTTTCATTTTCTGTGCTTCTTATCAAGGTTGTTGTTGCGTAAAAGGAAGTGCAAATGATTAGAAAGTTGAATGAGCAGCCGCTAGGGCTAAATAAATCATGTACCTGAGATGCATACGAGGGCAATTTTAAAAGTTTCACCAAAACAAGAAAAAAACGGGTTAACTTTTAATTTGCAGATGACTTATAATCAAGCTTAAGCTATTTAAGCAAAGCTCTCACGTTTTTATGGTTATAGAGATCTAATTGTGCATTTAGTTGGATTGTTATGCTCTGAACCCATTGAAAATGGTAGCCTTGTCTGAATGTTGTTTATGTGTGGTGAAAAGAAGAATAACTGCAATAAAAAGGTTTGGGGTATCTTCTAGTCGGAAACTCCCTACTGGAACACACTTGCTTTGGTTCTGAAATGGAGCGGAAGGAGACATATGACACTATTGTTATACAGTATTTAGTGTGTCTATATGTCTGCATGCCAATTAGTATCTCAGTTTTATAGCTATGAACTGAGCTAAAACATAAGACATTAAGACATAAATTCTGAATAAACACATTAGTATATCTAAGTATCATATCGCTTAGTATAAAGTCATATGTATTAGAGTATTGCAATACTTAGCCAAAGGTTATTTACCAAGTGTTCAACTGACTTCCTTCTGCTGGACCATGAATCTCTTTTATATGCCCAATAAAGTGTTAAGGTGACACACTCATTAACCGCATACATCAAGCACTTTCTGCTGTGCTGCTTTCCTTTTCGCATATAAGGCAAGCGGCTTTAAATGCCAATTTGTGACTTTAAGGGTTGCCCTCGCGTAAAAGTTTTCGCTTTGTTGGGTGTTTTGCAAGAGCGGCAGGCTTGCTGCATCCAGTGCCCAGGTCCCAGCCTCAGCCCCAGCCTCGCAGTTGCTTGCTTTCCAATTGGGGGAGAAAGTACGCGCAAAAGAGCTGAAAGTGGATCAGCGACAGAAAAGAAGAAAAAAAAAATAATAAACGTAACCAAACCGCGTGGCAGCATCGCGTGAGCCCCAGACGCAGATGCAGCCACCGCAACAGCAACAGAAAAAGCAAAAGCAACAACTACTCCTACAAAGATGCCAAAGCTGTCGAATGAAAGCCCACGCGAATGCGTCGTCCGGTTGCTCACTCGTGTTGTTGCACCACCAGCAGCAGCACCACCAACACAGCAGCAGTAGCCGACGCAGCAGCATCCTCAATGCATCAGCCATCAAAGCGGCAGCCAGCAGCCAGCAGCCAGCATCCACCAGCGTCCACAATTCGTGTCTGCATAATCATGGAGCGGACTCTTTCAATTGATTTTCCATGTGACGCAGCACAATTTGCTTGCCGCACTGAGCCGGGCTTATTTTGTTAGACTTTTGAATATGGCGCTCACGAGCATCAGTGCGAGGAGCCATTGAGATCTGAGAGAGGCTGACCAGTCAGTAAGCTAGCAGTCAACGGATGCACGAGGGTTGCCCCTCCAATAGTTCTCAATCAATTAAATTATCTACAATTAATTCAGATCTTACTTACAAATTCACTCCTCAAAGATAACATGAAAGAGTTGGAGAACTGCTTTACACATATAAAATGTTTTTGTTTTATCAGGATATATTAATTGGAGAACATGTTTATTGGAGACAGTATAGTATTACTTATTGAGACAGTAATATTATTTGCAGGCATAACAGAGAACAATTATTTAGCCTTTGATATTACAAAGTTGGGGTTTAATAGATGAAGATTCATAACATGTTTAGGCAATTTTAATTGTCTTCCACAATAACTTCTGTTTAGCAATTGCTTATAAGCAATATCTTGAACACCTAAGGATTTTTAGTGAACTTTTAGAGACACTAAAAATTATTGCAAAAATGTTTTTTTCTAATAGAGGTCTACTTCAATAAAAACCCCCATTTTCCGACATCATAATTGACAAAAAGGTCAGATCCAATGTTGATGGCAGCCTCTCACGTTATAATATATTTTCGAAGCGTGAAAATTGATATAGTTTAAGAAGACTTATTATATACTTGATAGCTTTGTGGTACGACTATTAATATTCCTTCTTGCTTCACTTTTAAAATTGAACTGGAAATATTGCTTTGAACATTTTTTGGGCAACTTTATAATCGACTCATAATTGATTTCAACTTGTTGCTGAACAAACGACCCTCGTGTCGTCCAAGTAGTCGCAGCCGTGGGCCACTTAACACTCGACGGCGACTGGGGGACTGATGCAGCCTCGATGCAGCTCGATATGAAAAATGCTGCTCAACTGGTTTGTGTGTTGCGTTTGCCTCACATGGATGTGTGTGTGTGTGTGTGTGTGTGTGTGGAGTGCACCTTAAATTCAGTTTCATTATTATGATTTCAATGCAAGATTGGGTTTTAGTCGTAGCAACTGCTGCGATCAACTGGCGGCCAACGCCATTGAACATTGGCAGTCATTTGCAGTTGATGTGGCTGCTGCTGCTGCTGTTGCCACAAAAAGTGGTGCAAATGAAACGGGTTATCTAATTGCAGCTCAAACTGTGGCAAGTGGCGAGTTGACTTTTGTTTTCTATTCAGAGCAAGCCTACTCCACAGCAGCGTCGTCGTCGCCGTCATCGTCATCGCATGTTGTGCATACAAAATGTTGAAGAGCTGCTGCTGGGAAAGGAAGGGTCGGGTTACAGGCGGCAGCCGGTGGAGCCAAAGCTAGAGCCCAAGTCAGCGATCAGGCTACCCGAGTCGGGTTGCTGTTGTTGTTAATCGCACCAAATTTCAATTTGAATTTCACTTTCTTTTTCGATACGCTCACTTGGGTTTTTGCCTTTCGAACTTTTGTTTTTTGTGGATTTTCTCTCTTTCTCTCTCTCTCTCTTCTTAATTTCTTTTGTTTGGGAAAGGGCTGAGGTAGTCATAAGAAATAAATAATCTATTGTACCTACCAACAGATCAAACCCGATATTTGTTATATAAATATATATATCGGGTTTGATCTATATTATAAAAGTGAACTTATGAATATTGTTGTAAATGTATGTAAAAGTTATGGGAGTTATGTAAATCGATGTGTTAGCAACTTATTACATAAAATATTTCTTATACTGCCTAAAACTTGGTATACTAGTATACCATTTTAAAGGCGAGAGTTAGGTTTAGTATTGAACTGAGTAGAACTGATCCCATGCCTACTGCATTTTAATATAAGCTTTAACTCTATTTCGTCAACAAGTATATACAATTATATATATATTCAAGATGTGCACTAATATTAGTCAGAATGAGATACAGACGGCAGTTACTCTTCAAAAGGAATACCTTTTAGAAGATGTGACACATGCCAAAACAGACGCGACTCTTAAAGAATCCATTCATTCTTCAATTGGATGTTCCTAACTTTTTTTTTGGGTGTTTAGCACGTTCGCAAATGCCACTTGTGTTTTATATATTTGACATTTTTGCAACCCATTTATCTATGAATAGTCATATTTGTGTGCTCAAGTTTTTCACACCCCCGTTACTGTCCGTTTCTTTCTCTTGTGGTAATTACTCATATGTTTGGCGAAATTATCGAGTGGACCGTACGTGTGGGGGCGTTGCTACTGGTAAAAGTTTCGTAATTGTGCGCTACCTCTATTCCGAAAATCTGATTCAAATAGTTGGCATTGATTTTATTGGCAAAGTCGGTTGTCAAATGTTTTTTTTTTATTATTATTTAGTCTGATATACATTTCTATACACCCATAAAAACATTACATTATTTTTTCGTTATTTAATAATTTGTTGCACTTTGTGAAACCAAAAGAAAAGCAAAAAACAAGGAAAAATCTATTGAGGAGTATCCTCCACAAAGCTGAGCAATTAAAATGCAATTCAAATTTTGTTAACGTTGGAGGCAGTTTAATGAGCGATCGGCAATACGACCTAAGTTAAAACAAAGCGCAGTCTACTAACAACCAAAGCAACAACAAAATTATGAAAAATCATAAAGTTTATTAAAAAAGCAAAAAAAAAAAAAGTAAAAACAAAACAAAAAAGTAGTGAAAGTTTTTCATCGTCTTTCGTCCGTTTGCACAAAATTAACAGAAAAGCACAATACGAAAAACAATCGTAGTGTCTTCCAAATCAAAACAAAACAAAATTCAAACTCTCACACACTAGACATACACACTCACACACACACACTGACCAAGTGAAACAAAAGCGAAAAGGAAACAAAAAACGACAACAACAACAGCGACTGCGACGACGCAGCTGCCGCTCGTGAGAGTCAATTGAGTACGAAGAGCGCACGATCAACTGCTGAGAGCAGACGACGGCGAGCGACGGCAATAACAACAACAGAAGCAAGCTGCAGCTATACGTTTCGCACACACAGCATAGGCAGACACGCTCACGCATAACGGCGCCAAATAGGAAGGCGATAATAGAATCGGCAAGCAGAAGAAGCGACAGCGAAAATAACGGCAACATCCCCAAAGAAAATGTTGTAAGCCGCTGCAGCAGCTTCAGCGGCAGTTGGCGGCAACAAAAACGGCGAACAACAGGATTGGTGGCGGCGGGGTGGCGCGCTGCGTCGTTGCCCTCCCACACCCGCACGCGCACCCAAAGGCTCAGGCGCAGGCACAGGTCGCAAACAGTTGGAGAAACCCAGGTAGAGTGGAAATGAATACAACGCAAGCGACGCCGCCACCTGCCCGTCTGTCTGTCGGCTAGCGAACCGAAGGCGGAAGCTATTTGATTGCTTTTGCATGTCACTTTCACCGCTCGCGAGCACGATCGCAACAGCTACAACAGCAGCAGCAACGAAGAAGAGACCGTAGTGTGTCAGTGGGGTGTGCGATAGTGTGTGTGAGTGTGTGTGTAAATGTGTGTGTGTGTGTGTGCGGGTGTACGGGCGCTAATTTCATAATCGCCTCTTTAACTTTTCCCCCCATCCAATTTCATTGAATATGCGACTAACGTTTGCTCTCTTTTTTCATTTCTTTACAGTTACCGTCAATCCACCGCCCCAGAGGCCATGGCTGCCGCTCGCCAAACCCAACAAATCGCGACCAGCCTGTAAGTAACTGTTTAAAACGTACGATAAGACCTTTTATACTTTCCAATGAACTACAGCACATATACGTATATGTATGTAGCTGAAATATGGGGCTGCTCAAAAATTGCGCAGTTGGGTTTTTGTAGGCAAGTCAGTTGCAATCGCGTGCAAGTTTATGCAACACTCGACAACAAAATAGGAAGGTATAAAATATGCATTTATCGATATAATTTATGTATCGATACTTAGACCATTCTTTCAAAATGAATGCCCAAGGTCTCGGTCACTGGCAATCGCTCTATCTGCACATGCAGCAATCACATCGTTTGTCCATTTCGTATTTGGATGTATTAATTAAATAACTAAGACAAATTAAAGTCAGACATTACTAGCATTTGTCAGACATTAGTATTTGATATTCGCCGATTGCCATGTATCAACCTTAACTATGATCGGCATCCATTTATCATGAAGCTTTTGCAAATGCCGGAATCAATATCATAATGTTAATATATCAACGGTCAGTTGAAAACAATTTTTTTTATACCCTTGGGTAGTTAACATTAAAATAAATTAAATTAAATTTTTTTTAATTTTTTAAACAATTTTTGCAAACGCCTTTTCTTTAACTGTTGTGATCTATAGGATATATGCACTAAATGCTTGATATTTTTCAGGCATATTTACGGTTATGTGTTACAATGTACTCTGTGACAAGTATGCGACGCGGCAGATGTACGGATATTGTCCATCGTGGGCACTGTGCTGGGATTACCGGAAGAAGTCTATTATTGATGAAATAAGGCATTATGCGGCGGACATAATTAGCTTGCAGGAGATCGAAACGGAACAGTTCTACCACTTTTTCCTGCCCGAGCTGAAGAACGATGGATACGAGGGCATCTTCTCGCCAAAGTCGCGCGCGAAGACAATGTCCGAGCTTGAACGAAAATACGTTGACGGATGTGCGATATTTTTCCGAACATCAAAGTAAGTCAAACTTAGCTTGATTCAAGAGCTGTACTCAGTGAATTTGCTTTCAGATTTACGCTGATTAAGGAGCACCTCATTGAATTCAATCAGTTGGCCATGGCCAATGCGGAGGGCTCGGACAACATGCTGAATCGTGTGATGCCCAAGGACAACATTGGGCTGGCCGCTCTGCTTAAAGTGAAGGAAACGGCCTGGGAGCCGATGTCTGAGGTAACCCAGATCTCACAGCCGCTACTGGTGTGCACCGCCCACATACATTGGGATCCCGAATTTTGTGATGTAAAACTCATACAGACCATGATGCTGAGCAACGAGCTGAAGACGATCATTGACGAAGCCAGCCACAGCTTCCGGCCGGGCCACAAAAACGACTCAAACAGTGTTCAGTTGCTGCTCTGCGGCGACTTCAATTCATTGCCGGACTCGGGTGTGGTGGAGTTTTTGGGCAAGGGGCGTGTTGCAATGGATCACTTGGACTTCAAAGACATGGGCTACAAGCTGTGCCTGCAACGGTTACTCTCCAACGATACCAACGAGTTTACGCATTCCTTTAAGCTGGCCTCCGCCTACAGCGAGGACATTATGCCGCATACCAACTATACGTTCGATTTTAAGGGCATCATTGATTATATTTTCTATACAAAGACCGGAATGGTGCCGCTGGGCCTGCTAGGACCTGTTTCCACTGACTGGCTGCGGGAGAACAAAGTGGTCGGTTGTCCACATCCGCATATACCATCCGATCACTTCCCACTCCTGGTGGAGCTGGAGCTGATGCACACTGCCAGCCAGCAGGCGCCACCCAATGGGCTGATCAACCGACGGTAGCAATAGACACGGCGCGGTAGGCCAACGAATATGGTGACAACAACAACAGCAACCATTCGGACAGCCTCCGGCAGCGGCGGAATGCTGCAGTTCAGTTATCGGGGACGCAGCAGCAGCGACAACAGCAACAACATAAACTCTAGCAACAATCAAAACAACAACAACAGCAACAACAATAACAGCAACAACAGCCACCGCCCAACAGTCACCCAAGGATCAGTACACAAGCCGCAAACCACGCCAACAATCTGATGAGCCCAGATCGGGAAGAAAAAAGAAAACACGAAAGGAGAACACAACATACCTCTTTCCCCATCAATCACCAAAAACCAAAACAAAACAAAACAAAACAAAAAAACGACCAACTTCAACGTCGAGGGCGCCGTTCATTAATTATTCAGTTACATTCACTTATGAGTTCTAAGATGACGAAGTTTTAGAGGATCCGCTACTTTGTGCGCTGGCTCGTCAAGTGCGCTCACAATGATGGCCCCCATAATTGATGAGAATCCACAAATTCAATCGAACAATGCTATGGAGGGTCTGTGGCACACACACGGAGCAGCGGAACTATCTACGAACACAATTTACTTGCTGCTCTTACACGCCGCGTTTCTCGTTCTATTTTATCAATTTTAGTTTCAGTTTTAGCATCGAATAAACTATATAAATACACATAATTAAATTACGTTCTTGTAAAACACACAACATGTAGCATATTTCATAAGCTGACTCGCAAACATATACATATACATATTCATACACACACATGCATACAGAATAGACACAAAACATACAAATCGAAACAAAACAAAACAAAATAAGATAACTTTAAGTAAAAAATGCTAAAGAAAAAGAAACTATTTTGTTAAGATTAAGCAAAAAAAAGAAGAAAAAAAACCAAAAAAAAAAAAAAACAAAGTTACAAAAAAACCGATTTAAAAATACAATTGATGATAATTTTCAAAATTGCCTTAATTCGCAAACAATAACTGGGCCACATAAATGATAAAATATATATACATACAAACAATATATATATATATATATATATATATATATATATCATAAAAAGTTGAACGAATACATACATAGTTGTTGTAGAGAGCTGCGTTCTCAAAACATAATGTACATTCAGATTTATGCATACATATATATACCTACATACTATATCTAAATAAGCTATCTGATAAATAGTGGCCTCCACTTCAGATACAGTTTACACAGTTACGAAGTCTGCAATTTTGAACTAAACTAAGAAATTACAATAAGAACATAATATAGAACATATACGACAGAGTTGACAGGACAAAATATATATATATAGATATATATATATATATCGATACATGCATTATGTATATACAATCTATATGAGAGCAGCAACAAATTCTAAATATTGTTAACACGCAGTATAGTATCGTATCGTATAATCAAAGACAAAGAAAAACCAAACGAGCAGCATACGTACAATTTTTCGAAAATACCACTTAAAATGTAGCAACAGCAACAATAACAAAAAGTGCGTTAACATACAAAAAAAGACAAGAACAAAATCGGTTTGACAGCAACAACAGGTTCAATATATAGTGAATATTAAGTGTATAACTCTTGACATGAAAAACAAAAATTTAAGTTTATTAATTTCATTTGACTTGCGGCAAACTTTGATTACAAAATCAAAAATGAAAAAAAAAAAAAACTGCAACTGGATTAAAATGCAAACATAAAAAATTTAAAATAACAAATATATTTTTATTTAAAAAGGGCTTTTAGCCAGTGTCACAATGTTCCCCATCGACAGCTCTATGTGGCATATGGAAATGCAGGGCCAATAGCTTTTGCTGCTTGCAGCTTGGCATTGATAGCGCCCCAAAGCTCGGGGTTGCCATGCTGCAGCGTCGCCATGTTGCCAACCATGTAGAGCCCCAAACGAGCCCGCGACAGGGCCACGCAAACGCGATTCGGCAATCGAAGAAATCCAATCTGCCCAGCCGGATTGCTGCGCACCAGCGACAATAGGATAATATTAGCCTCAAGGCCCTGGTAGCTATCCACAGTTGTGACCAAATAATTATTTTGCTTCTTTTTGCTTAAGAGTGACTTAATATATTCAACCTGGGCATTGTAGGGCGATAGTATCACAATTTTGTTGGGGTTATTTTTCAAGTGTCGCATTAGATTCATCAACTCGTCAGCTTCGTGTTTGTTTATAAAGGACATGTCCATCTATAAATAGTGAGAATACCATTGAAAGCAGTGCGAAGTGGATGATCAATAAAATATGCAAACCATCTGCTCCTCGGGATGGGTGTGATTGACAAAGTACATGTTGCTCGCCATTTTTGGGACATCCCCGTAGGCTTTGACGGAATCATCGCTGATTAGGTTATCATAGAAGATGGGTACCAGCAGGTCAGCGATGCAGCTGCGCATACGGTACTGTATATTGAGCACACTCGCGGGAAACTTGTGCCGAATTAGCCGCTCGAAGAGCGACACTTGCAGACCCTGCTGCGTGTAATTGCCTGTGTGTGGCTGCAGCTGCTTGTGGTCGCCAATCAGTATGACGTGCTCCGTGTGAGGCGTTAGGCATGCCAGGATATGCGGCTCCGCTATCTCGGCGGCCTCTTCAAAGATGAAACACTTGCTTCCAAGCAGGCGGAACAAGAAGTTCAGCCGGGCCGCACAGGATGTTGTCATTGCTAGCAGAGCCTTATCGTGAGCCTGATAGTAATGAAATATTGCGCGCAGCGTATTCATTTTTTCACCAACCACCTGCAATTGCTCCAGTGTCGACTGTATGTGCACATAGGCCGGCTCGGTGCCATCGAAATCGGCATGCAAAGCCTGCAGTCGCTCAAACCGTTCCTTAAACTCGCACTTGGTCAACCACCATAGCCGTTTGAGCCGCGGGGGCACCACTTCATCATCGGTCATTGAGTGCACATTATACTTATAGATTGCTGGCAAACGCGACTGATTCCCAAAGCGCACAATGCTGTCCGTGTGTTGGGCGGCCTTCAGCAAGAACTTATCCAGCGAGTCGTTTGTGTAGGTCAGCACAATGATGGGGCCCGACTTAAGACGTTTGGCATTCTGCAAGAGCGTGTTGACCAGCTCAACGGATAAGTGTGTCTTTCCTGTGCCCGGTGGGCCCTGTATGAGGCAGAATTCGCTGCGAAGAGCGGCTCCAAACGCCGCTCGTTGTGATTCATTCAGCTTCGTCTCCAGTGGCGGCTCAGCTGCCGTAAATGATGTTTTATTATATGTTAATTGAACGCCTGGCCTGATATAAGCCGGAGGCCGTACATCCACCTGCGAAATCGAATCGAAATAACGAATTTATCTTACCATAAAATGTATAATACCGCACTCACCTGGTCTTCAACAATGTAGCGTCGCATCGGGAAGTTATCCGCGCTGCAGGTACTTAAATAGTTGTGGACACGCAAATAGGGCTCGAAGAACACCGGAGTCTCGAACATGATTAGGTGTTTGCCATAGATATTGCCAATATTGTACTGCTTGGCAATCTCCACGCTGAGCTAGAGCATATTTTAGTCTATAAATTGGGAATCAAAGACAAATGAAAGCAAACTTACATAGCCGTCTCTTAACAGTTGGTTGCTAGTAAATCCCACAGTGGCCAAAATAAGATTATCGAAATCATAGCTGGTGGTTAGGCACAGCAGAGCTCCCCCCTTAACATTCTTCAGGTACTTAAGTTCCTCTTCTCGTGGGGACATTATCTGCACGAAAATTAGACTATGCCGTTGGGCTTCAGCAAATACTGGGTTCAATATTAGCTTTGTATCCGGGAAAAGCAGTTGTTCCGCCACCAATTCGTCGACATTTTTCTTGGCACGAAGATGCTGAACGTACTCACGCAATGGTTGCGTAAAGTCCTCGCAAAGCAGCTTACGTTGCCAATCTATATAGCGAGCGACGTCGGCGGAGTCGGGTGCAGGAGGAACGTTGGCTTCGGCATCGGCAGCATCGGTTCGAAGTAATTCATCCAGTTTGGGATATATTTCGTTCTTCACATGTACAACGTTGGGCAGGACCTGCAGCTCCTTGGCGAGTGCCACACACAACGGATGCTCCAATAGCTGCGGCGCCTTACAGCGGGCGATCAACTTTTTGAAATGTTCAATGAGCTCGTATCCAGATTGCTGTAGTTTGCCCATTTTGTGAGCGCGAATGAGTAAATTTTTGATGCCACGCAACAGCAATTCAGCCTCGTCATCCAAACTATCCTTGGAACGTGACTCAAAGATTTTCAGTGCAAAGCGGCTTATGTGCTTGAACAGCACCGATTGCCTGGCGAAGCCAGAGAGCAGTTGTTCGTCAAAGCCCCCCAACTCCAATTGACACAGTATCGACAGTATTTGCACATATTGTAGAATCCGTTTGTGGGAATCATTGGGTAGTATCTGATCCTTGAAGAGATCACGCTGCTCGCTCATAAAATACAGAAACATTTCGAGTGCCGTCATCTTCAGTGCCTTTGCAAGGTCAGCAGTGGCAAAACGAGTCGACGTTTTAGCTTCTTGAGCGGCTTCCAGGCTAAGTTGCTGCAGATCATCATCTATTGCAAATGTATATTATATATTATTAAATTCGATTAAAGCCCTTATTTTCTTACTAGGCCTGCTGATAACTTCAATGCGCTCCTCGTGTGTCTCTTTGTCGACTTGTTGCTTCAGTTTTTCCTGTAGATCTTGCACTAGTTCATCCTCGTCCTTGGTGAACCAATCGTCATCGGAACTAGACATTGCAGAATTTCGTGTGTACGTGCTTCAAGCTCTAGAGGTTTGATGGGAATACCGGACTTCGAATGCAGTTTTAGAGTTGCCCATCGCTTCATTTAGACAATAGCGATGTGCCATGTTTCGATCGAGATATCGATAGCAAGTATTTTAAGGTACTTCATGAGTGCGATAGCCGCATTTGAAAATTGAATTTTTTAGCGCAGTTGTCAAAACAGTGCTGCATTTCATTTAATAGCAGTTTATGAACTTTCACTCAATTGAAGAAATAAAGTTATTTAGTAAACTTTGTATTTTGTCATTCGTGAGCTTAAAAATATAATTCGTCGCTGGATTGGCATAGTCATCAATTTTCTCCCATTTTGCGTTGCAAAGCCCTGGTCTCACTTAAAACTGTGATCATCAATGTGTGCGCGGAATTGATCGATTTGAGAAGCTTTGATACTAAATGATTTCTTATAATTCAATAATAAGTGCGATATAATATATAAGAGCAAGCATCAAGTTAGTAAGTCATTACACATATCTTTCGCTGCAGCAAATATAACAAATTTTATATACTTTTATGTTTCCCAATAGGGCAATTTTTTAAAGGGGGAAAAACTGAATTGAAATATTAACAATGGTTGAGCTTTTTGGAGAAGATTACGACTGCTGGGAATGGTTCCAGGCTGATAAGGAAAAAATATTGCGCAGCCTAACGCGTAAAAATGCCAACGGCCGACGTCAGGTGCAGGGCCACAGGCGCTACTATAATTATCGTGCTAAAGCTGTGGTGCCATCCAAAATTCCAATTGAGGGCCTTCAGGAGGTCCTCAATCTGCAGCCGTTGGGCATGTTTCTCTACTTGGCCACTGAAATCGAGCCAAACTTCTTTGTTGATCAAATTAGCCGCAACGATAATGTCGATCGCGTACTGATCTACACTCGCATTTTGGTTACTTTGTGCGAACTCGAGCTGCCTGGCTTCCACAACGAAATGCTGCGTAAATTCGCTGAATGCACTCCTCTCATTGAGCACTACGAGGAACTGGTGCGTAAATTGTGCACCAAGAGCTATCGTACCATGTGGACTGATATGAGTCGTGTGGATAGCATTATTAGCAATATGCAAACACTCTTGCTGCAGGCTCAACGAGCTGGCGTTTTGGATGAGGACGGCATGGAAATGCTCTTTAAAATTTGGACTAACTTGAAGAACAATAATAATCCAATCATAGAGGAGCGTCCGATATGCCGAGAGTTTCTGAGACAGCTTCACGATCTGTTTAGTGTTGATGTGGATGTATTAATGGAGCCCAATCCTGCTGCTGAGGTAAGTATTGCCTGCCTATTAAGCAATATGTTATCTATCTAATCTTTTCAGATTTATCCGAGTCTAGAAGAGCTTCAGTTGTGGTTGAAGGAGAAAGACGACGTCTGTCTCCACGCAGCGAAACTATCGATGAGCTACACTAGTACGACCCAGTACATCAATAGCCAACGCATGTTTCTGCGGCATCAATTTCTACTTCCGCTTCGGGAGCTGGTGCGACTGCTTCATCGTAAGCGCAGTCTGCAGAATGTGCTGCCGCTGCAAATCGCTTTGAAGGATGTGCAAATTAAGCTGAATATGCATTTTCAGAATGCTCATAGCAGCAAGCTGCTATTTGTTGATGTCTTAGCAGCTCGTCGTAAGAGCAAATCTGATCAGACGGCTCACTGTGAGAAATCCTTGGAGGATGCTTTGCTAAAGCTTAAGAATGGGTCTTTACTTTGCTTTACAACCAGCTACGATTTCAATAATCTTATACTGGCAATTGTGGTCGGCACTGATGTAAAGCAGATCCATGCAGGCTACGTAAGGACCCAACAAATAAAATATAAACCTTTCATGCTATACGTACGCTTTATATCTTTCAGGTTGCTATCACTATAGTGCATCAGTTCAACATTGGCAACATTTACGGCAAATCTTTGATCATGTTCGAAACGCCCGTCTACTTTGAGCCCTATCAGAAGGCCTACAGATATCTGACCAACAGCAATGTTATAAACTTCCCCATGTCTGACTACATAGTGCACGGTCTGACCAGAACGAAATCACCAGCATATTTGAATCACACACTACCACCAAAGGTTTACGAAAGTCAAAAGTTTGCACACAAACTGCGCAAAACTCCGCTGAATCTGTCGCAGCACGAGGCATTTCAGCGGGTTCTCAATACGGATTTTAATTTAGTCCAAGGTCCACCCGGCACGGGCAAGACACATCTGTCGTTGCAGCTGATAAAGACCATCTTGGAGCATGCCAAATTCTGTGCGCCCATTGTTGTGGTGACATACACAAACGATTCCCTGGATAAGTTTTTGCTGAAGCTCAGCTCGTTTACCAGCAGCATCGTTCGCTTTGGTTGCCAATCACGATTGCCGGAAATTGCTAAATTCAATTCTCGTGCCGATACCAACATGCAGCTGATAAACCCAAGGCTGAAGCGTCTATACTGGATGGTAAATCTAGAGATCAAAGAGCATTTTAATCGACTGCAGACACTCTATGCCACGTTTAATGATACCGATAAGGCATATCCGGAAATATTGGCCACGCAGCGCTTGGTTTGGAATGCGCAGGAGAAGCTCAATTGCATACGCATGATATTTCAGCATTATTTGATCACTAAAAAGAATGTCCTGGCTATGACTACAACATGTGCTGCGCGCATGAATTTTGTCTTTCGATTTTTGAAAACGCGCATCGGTAAGCAAATGATGAATGATTATATATATAGATAATGAACACGACTTGTAATTTATGCTCCCATTTCAGTTATATTCGAGGAAGCTGCAGAGATTCTAGAGGCTCACATATTGCCTTGCTTAACACCGTACACCGAACATGTGATAATGATTGGCGATCATATGCAGCTAAAGCCATATATAAGCTATATAAAGGGCCGGAAGCACTCAACTATATCGCATTCTCTGTTTGAGCGTTTGATACGCTCAAATTTCGATGTGAATGTCTTGAATATTCAATATCGCATGCGTAATACATTTGCCGAATTGCTCTGTCCACTTATATATCAAAAGCTGTTGAGCCATGAAACGGTCTATAATTTTCCCTCGGTTCGCAATATGAGTCTGAATCTATTCTTCCTTCACCATCAAGAGCTGGAGACACAACTGCACGATGGTTTCCTATGCAACGCTTACGAGACGCAAAAGGTAGCAGAAATCGTGCATCATTTGGTCGAGAAGAGCGGCTATAAGAACAAGGAAGTTGTCGTGCTCACACCATACACCATGCAGGTCGAGTCAATCAAGAAGAAAGTAAGTCGAGCTAAATATATATATATATATATATATATATCAGACAATTATTTTAAATACTTTATTTTTTTTGGTTTTGCAGTTATCAAAGAAAACAAATTTGAAAGAAGTTTTCGTTACTACTGTGGACAGTTTCCAGGGACTGGAGGCAGATATTATTGTACTCTCCTTGGTACGCAGTAATAACCATGGAACTATAGGCTTCCTGTCTGACCAGAATCGGATTTGTGTAGCCATGTCCCGTGCCCGCTATGGCTTGTATATAATTGGAAATATGCAGATTTTGGCACAAAAATCATTAGCATGGCGTGATATACACGTAAAGTTAAAGTTGCAAAATGCAATTGGACCAGAATTTCCCTATAAAACCGTTAAGTAAGAGTACGGTTTAAGAGTACTGTCGTACCTTGTACTAATGTAAATTGAATACAGTTATTAAATATATATAAATGTATTTATGTTGCTAAAAAAAATAGTCTGTGCATTGCATTTGCCTAAAATTAAGTGTAAAGCTTAGATTTTTAGGAAGTGATTTAGTAGTCTAACAGAGAAGTGATCGATCATAAGATGAATAGATTACATTTCAAAGAAAAATAAATATGGTAAAGCCGTTACTCGTGTTAAATACTTGAATGATGTGTGCCTAAAAAAGAACTAAGGCGCATTTACTGTGCTATCGTTAGTATTTTTATCATACTGTCCTCTGGTCACACTCAAATTGTAAACATTTTGCAATTTTTTAGCGGCGTTTGGTGAAATGCGTATTAAAATAAAAAAATAACGCTTTCAGTGTGCATATCATACATCGATTTATAAGTTAACATAATATAATGTAAGTATAAAGGAGATATTGTAAGATCAGTGTACAAATAGATCGAAATATGACCGAAAGAATGAAGTAATCCAAAATTCCCGCGCAAATAGTTTCCCTGGCGCCTCAAAACAAACGAATGTTAACTCAAACTGTTCCATTTAAATCTCTGAAATTGACCTGTAGATAAACCAAGGATGCGTCGCAGTAGACTTCGTAAAAAGAATGTGGCCTCAGGATCAGAGAGTGACGGTTCAACTTCGCCTCCAAAGAAAAAGAAATCGAAGCGGAGCACAGAAACCAATGAAGACGAAGGAAGGCTCGTGGACTCATCTACATCTCGTGTGGTTCGCAGGCGAACAACTAACGCCAATTCTTCTTGCGAAGATCCACAGGTAGGCACATATTTCGTATTCCGATAAAAGTTGACCTAATCAAATGTTTTATAGTACGGATTAGCACCTCGGAATGCATTCACAAGTTGCGGAAAGATTATTTCTATACGTCTGAGAAATTTTATGTGCCATTCCCATTTGTACATTGAGTTTGGGCCAAATATTAATTTTCTTGTGGGCAGCAATGGCAGCGGCAAGAGCGCAGTGATCGCAGCTCTAGCCCTAGGACTGGCCGGCAGTGCACGCAACACAAGTCGCGCAAGCAGCATACAGAGTACGTTACGCTCCATCTGAAATACGGATTAGAATTGAGCACCCTTGGTAAAGTATCAATTATCTTGTTTCAGAGCTAATCAAAAATGGAGAGACAAGTGCATCTATTGAGCTTACCCTATCCAATATGGGACATCGGCCATTTAAGCAGGACATTTATGGTCCACACATCACGGTCGTGAGGCAAATCCGGCAATCATCTTCGACGTATGAGATAAAAGATTCTCATAACAGAACAGTATCCAGGAAACTAGATGAAATACGGCGGCTGATTCTGTACTTCGGTATAAGTGTTGAGAATCCGATATTTGTGCTCAATCAGGAAGCGTCGCGTGAATTTCTCAAAGAGTAAGCTTATAACTATTGGATTCTCTTTGAACATAATGATACATCTGAAACCATAACAGTCTCGAGCCCGCATCAAACTACAAATTGTTCATGAAGGCAACGCAGCTGGATTTATGCGCGAACAGCTTAACTCAATGTCACGAACATCGTGAGCATATAAATTACGATGTGAAGCTGCTTAAAATGGTAAGAGTCTAAATTAAAGTCAATTGAAGTTAAGTTTTAATAAATCAATTCACTATTACAATATTTAGAAATTGCAAAAATTGAAGAGTCTATGCCACGAAGAAGAGGAAAAGTTGGCAATTATAAAAAATGAGGAGGCACTTAAGGTAGGAGGACAATATTTGTGATTGAGGCAAACGTAACATATCCTCTTTAACCGATATAGAATCAATTGAAAGAGGCTACAACAATGCTGGCTTGGTTGAAAGTCACTCAGACCCAGGATGATCTCACTAAAATCGAGCAGACCCTTAAAATAATTGAGAAAAAGAATGTTGATCTGTCGCAAAAAACCACACAGAAAAACAGCACACAAGAAGGGATTGCTCATGCTCTTCAGTAAGTATACTAATTCGCTTAATTTTACATAATATTATATTTTATTTAATATCTTTATAGAGAACTTGAGGAAACCAAGCAGCGAATTATGGAAAATTATCAGGCACAGGAGGCTATTCTAAGAGCGGCTAAGCGAACTGCTCAAGAGTGTCTTTTTAAAGCCAGTTCTTTTAAGGCAAACATTAAGAACGTAGAGAAACGCTTGAGAGAGGAGCAAACGAACTACGAAGGCTGTCAAAAGCATATGAATAACTACCATGCAGACTATTCGGAAGTTAAAAGGCTTCGAGAAGAGAATGCTGCAACACTTGCAACTCTTAAAGAGAAGGCGGCGCAGACTAATGAACTCATTGCTAGGCTCAGGGATGAGCAGGCGGAATTGAGAGATCGCTTACCAGCAACAAAAGAAAGCTTGGAGTCTGCGAAGAATGAACTTAGCAAATTGCATAAAATGGACCGTACGTAAAATGTGCTTAAGCAAGGCAAATCATGAATTAGTTTCTCAAATTTTACCTATTGTATATCACTTTTAGAAAGCCTACAGTGGGAAATGGAGTCTCTATTACGGAACAAATCAAACAAAATGTCAGTTTATGGTGAGCACGCAATGGAAGTGGCCAATGCGCTGCGTACTCAATACAGTGGCAGCCAAGCGAGCCAAATGCCACGTGGACCTATTGGCATGTACATAACAGTACCTAATCCAAAGTATAGAGATCTAATAGAGAATCAATTATCACATTGCCTGCGCTCGTATATTGTAAGCACAGACAAGGAGAGAATGTCCCTTAGAGCTCTACTCCAAAAATCGTACGCAGGTGGCAATATGCCGACCATTGTTACCAGTGCCTTTACAAACCGGGTTTATAACGTCTCAAAGTACAAAGTGCAATGTAGGGCCGCAAATACGACCGTGCTGATGGATGAAATTAGGTATGTTTTTTTCTTTCCGATTTCAAACAGCATATATTTAATAAAATGAGTCTGCTTTTCTTACTAGATGTGAAGATCCTGTCGTAATGAATTATCTTATTGATACACTACGCATTGAGACGGTATTGCTAACTGACTCCAAAGAGACGGCAGAATCATTGACATCGAATTCGGAAAACGTGCCACCTAATTTGACTCGCATATTAGTTCCAAGCTTGGGGCTAGAATATTGTCCATCGCCCAACTATGCCATGTACTCCATCCACATATCGCCGGCCAAATTCATTCAGGTCAATGTCGATGATCGCATTCGGCAGCTGAAGACGGAGCAGAGTAGCCTGCAGGAGCGTAGTGCGAGTCTACAGCCGCAGTATGCTATGGCAAAGCAAAAGCTGGATAGTGACGCCCGCGAGATAAGCGCGAAAAGCGATATGATCAAAGCACATCACGCTGAAAACACAAAAGCGATGAAAAGAATTATGGACATAGAGAACTTTGAATATCGAGAATTCCCTGCTTTTGACGTTCTAGTAAGTTGTTGCAAAATTTACTTTAATTTACATCGATTATTGTTTTTCCCAATTTAATTAGGAAACTCATTTGACGACCAGCCGCGAAAAAATAGAAAAATTGAACGAGGAGCGTAATATCTTGGAAAACCAACTTCGTGAAATAAACGAGCGTAACACACAAGCTAATGAAAAAACGAAAAAGGAACAAAATATTCTCGACAGTCTTAATAAAAAAATTGCCGAAATTGATGTAAAATCCCAGGAATTACAAAGAAGGGTTAGAGATTTGGATCGGCATTTTGAGGAAAACCAAAGACGCTTAAAACAAACTAACGAATTACTTAAAACAACGCAAAGGGATAAAAAGGAAAAGGAAGCTGAATTAGAAGCGGCTCGCCAGGAAGCGCAGAAAGTCGGTGACTTTATTGGAACAAATAACTCAGAAGAAAAAATACGTGATAAAATTAGTCGTTATAAAGCAAAAATAAAACATTACGAATCGATGAAACTGAATATTGAGGAAGTGGAGCAAAAGCTATCCAAACTGCGTGATATTTTAAAAAATGAATCTGATATTTTGGACAATATTTTATGTGTTGTGGAGAAATTACGTATTGAATATCATTCTCGTGCCCAGCGATTTCAGCGTTCACGTTATCATTTCTTTACCATGGTAGAGTTTCACTTTAAGGTAAATATACTTAAATTCGGTTCGTTGGTTAAATATGTAACACTTTATGTTTTCTTTGACATGCAGCAAGCACTAGTCTGTCGCCAATTTGAAGGCAGTCTGGAACCTAATCATAAAGAGAAGACATTGCAGATCAGTGTGTACCCACCGAGCGGTAACAAGACGTCCAATATGAGAAGCTTATCCGGCGGCGAAAGGTCATTTACCACGGTGTCGTTACTGAAAGGACTTTGGAGTACATCCACTCATCCATTTTATTTCCTTGACGAATACGATGTATTTACTGTATGTATCTATCATTTTAATTGAATTGTACCATAATTATATTATTTATATTTTGTATATTTGCAGGATGAAGTGAATAGAACTTTCATTACTAAATTGCTTATTCAAGAGGGAATGGACTTTCCCAACAGACAGTATTGTTTTTTAACCCCACAAGATACGAAAGTTGATGCCAACCACCTTATTACAGTACACAAGTAAGTATATTTTAACAGTTCCTTCATTAACTAGTAACTAATTAAATTCCTGTTTATTCACTTTTTCTTTTCAGATTGGAAACACCAGATCGGTAGTCTCAGGCTTCTTTTTACCAAACATTGGTTGCTGGACGACTGCTCTTATTAATAGACGAAAAAAGTTATCATATATTATCTATTTAAGTTCATAGTATTCATAGCTCATAGTATAGCTTAATAAATGTAAAGTTGTTCATTTAAACAGTTTTTAATACATTTTTAGTACATTACAAATAAATTGATATGGCAACTCTGAGTAGGTTGGTGTGCCGCGCTCGCATGTCACGTTCAAGCTGCATGACGAGTAAAATGATTCGTTTTGTGTTTTTTTCCGGTTCTATTTAAATATTACTAGGCTTATGCTTTATGTCTTGGCTTATACTCAATTCTTTCAAATTTCGAAGTTTTAAAATTTATAAATTTATATTATTATCATAGTAGTTTGTTGACATGTGGCATCATACCGTCTGAGCGTTGCCAGACTATTCTAGCAAATAACCTAAAAGGTAGACCGAATACAAACATCTCGGACATTTTTACTATTTGTTTCTTAAATTAATATAATAATAATAATAAATAATCACAATGAGCCGAAACTACAAAGAGGATCAGGTCAATGAGGTCGAAGCCCTCGATTCAATTTATTGTGGTGAAATGGAAGGTAACTTGAAGTGCATTCCTGCAAAACAATGTACATAAATATCAACATCTCATTTTTGCAGTTCTACAAACTGAGCCTTTTCACAAATTTCAAATTCCTATCGCCACGGAGGAGTACAATGCCGATGCAGCGGAAGACAGTGATAAAGGTTTAGCTTGCAAACTTGTGTTTACGTACACAGAAATATATCCGGATGAAGCCCCGTTGGTGGAAATTGAGGACGCAGAAAATTTTGAAGAGGACTTCGAAGCTCGGCTGCTGGAGCACTTGCGAAAGACAATTGAGGAAAACATTGGCATGGAGATGATATTTTCGTTAGTGAGTAGTGCACAGGAATGGCTAAATGTACAGTGGGACGAGCACAAGAAAACCCAGGAGGATGAACGGGCGCGCAAGGTCCAAGAGGTCGAAGAAGCGGAAAGAAAGAAGTTTGAGGGCACGCGAGTGACTGTCGAGACATTTATGAAATGGAAATTGGATTTCGAAGAGAGCACAGGGATCGCTGCCAAGCGAGAGAAGAACAATGATTCTAAGAAACTCACGGGCCGGGAGCTATTCATGTGCGATAACACACTGAACGATTCAGACATCAAGTTTCTGTTGGAGGCCGGTGAAAGCCTCGAGAATGTTAAAATTGATGAAACATTGTTCCAAGATATTGGTGAACTGGATTTGGATGACGACGACGATGAGGATTGGGTACCCGGAGCCGACGACGACGATGATTAAGCCATTCTGCGATATTCAAATAAAAGGCATGTAAGGCATACTTGTGTATTGTAACCAAAACAGCTTAACTCTCAATGATGGCTCTATTTAGTTTAACAAATAAAATGCTAGTGTGTTATCAATCTAATCCGTTGGGGTTTTCCAAGCTCGCTTCGGACAATTTAAGGCCGTACTTTTGAACAGGCTGAATGTCGTCTAAGTCGAAAAACTCTTCGTCGCTGTCATCTGTTTGTTGGTTGCTCATATCGGTATCCTTCTTGGCAGCTGGAAGCACATCCCGTGGAAAATTCAGTTTTGGCCATGATCCTGGCTCCAATTTTGGCAACGTAATCTCAACCTTAGTCCCATACATCTGCACGGAAGCCTTTTGTACATTGATAATCTAAGCAAATAAGTGAAGTGAATAAAATCAATTTCGGGACATCTTTAAAATTTTTCATTCTTACGCCGCGCAGTTCCAAGTCCAAGTCAAACTTTGCATTGTCCTGATCTGGGAAGACCAGCATAACATGCAAGCGAATAGGGTTCACTTCAACGACACTTTCCGCGTAATGATATTTTTTGGCATAGACGGCGACAACAACATTTGTAGCTGTCTGATGCCAATCATAGCGGCATTGCACAACCTTTTTGTCGTCGTCCTGCAAAACAGCAATGGATTAGTCCACGATTTCCAGGTTGTTGCATTCAAATAACTCACTTCTTTAATAAATTTATGTTGGCCGTAAACACAGCCTTTCTGTGCCATGAACTGGGCGAAATCTGAGGTACGTTTCTGACAGCATGACCAGAACTTCAGACCCTCATGGAATATGGGAACTCCAGGATGATGGGTGCACTCGCCAAAGTCGCTGCTTGTGTTGGTATAGGAGTAAGTGCAGCCGTTGTTTTTGCAGCTTGTTCCCACAGTAATAGCTCTAAAATATTTCAATATATCAAAGCTTAGTATAATATAAGATTAAAATAAAATCCTAGCTACCCATCGGTGTTTTTAGTTTCAACTGGCGCAGCAGCACTGCCGACTTTCAATGTATCGATGGTGTCCTTCAATGCTGCAGCCACTGTTGGTTGCAGGACGGTAAACGGCGTTTCGATCGCTGGTCTGGGCAGTGATTCCTTAATAGGTTCGCGAATCTTAACTTCCACAGTCTTGTCCTCTTCTGTGTTATCCTTGGCCGGCTTTTCCGGTTCAGGTGGCTTGATGTTTGAGTGTTTAGCCAATGTGCAGCCTTTGATATTAAGAAATTCCGTGAAGTCAACCGACTTTTTATTGCAACAGGACCATCCTTTATAGGCATCGTGGAAAAACGGAGCACCCGGATGATGCCGGCAAGACTCTGTGGAGAACAACGTGCTGGAAGTTATTAATTTTTTTTTTTTTTGAAGATTTTACTTACCATCAGAATTAGTTGCTGGATCAAACAGCTGGCCACAACCTCTGTTATAACATTGTTCCATCTTTATCTCTAATACTTTATAATTATTTCTCGTCACTTTGGTCTAGAATCTTCGCACAAATAAGAATAAATGTGGTGGCAGGTCGATAGATACAACTGAAGCTGCCAACTTGGTTTTGAGTAAATTTTGCATTATTGCATATGTAGTGTTGAAAAATGCGGGCATTTCGAAACGGTTTTTTAATTTGTTGTGCTCTTTTTTTTTCGTAATTAATTTGGTTAGAACAAACAAACCGGTATTCGGAAGTCACACGATATGAATGTTTAGAAAGGCAATCCGCGGTACGAAAACAATTAAAGCAATCAGACACTGCAAATTATGTTAATTATGTATAAAATTGCCGGGTCCATTTCGAAAGGGTCTTTAAACTTTTCGGAATGTGTCGAAACCGGAATCAAAATACAAATCAATTAAAGCAAATGTACCGAAGGTCAGTTAAGCTTTTTTTTTTTGCTCGGCGTGATTAATGTACAGGATTTGCTAGACGAAACACTCAAAAAGGTGTGTGCTGACAAATTGTGAGTCACGTAGCAGAGCTAATTAAAAACAGGAATGGTAACGAACCCAAACAATACTCCAGCCGCCGCTTGCTAGAAGGCTCCGACTTTGTGCCAAACATTACTCTTTTGGTGTCATTCATATGTATATGCATACACATACACCTTAAGATACGTGGGACACGCTTAAAGTTTCATTTATTGCCAACGGCGACAAGACATAAATATTGCTTGCATTCAGCAAATTGTCATTTCATTGAAAATTCTTGTGGTCAACAAGGTTATCAACGGCGCGATGACTGCCACTTGGCAGTGCTCGGCTGCGATTGGCCTTTGTCGTTCTGGTTGCACTTAATACAAATTATGACAGGCCCAGGCGCCCGCCCCGGCATGCGACTCGCCGGGCTCGTCTGCATTCGCCGTCTGACCATTCCAGTTTCGGGCTGTGAATCATGCAGCCGTCAGCATTAATGATCTCTTTGGGGCTCTGTTGTGGCTTTGCATCGTTGCTCAATCGTTAGAGAATTGTTGCCTTTTTTTCATATTTCGTCGCTGCTCCGCAACTTCTGACAACTGCGGCACACACTCGCAAATAAATAAAGAAATACAAAAATTGGGGGCTTTATTTGCCGTTGTTGGAAATGTGCCCCAGTGTCAATGGAAATTAACACCGCAGGCACCGGCTTGGCCTATTCTAGGCGGCTACGTAATTTAACATACAATGGCAAGCGCCAACGACAACAACAGAAACTGCAGCGGCAACAGCAGCAGCAACTGCAATGGCAGCGGCAACAATATAATGCCAGCATGCTATAGTCGACGGCGACATGAAATGCAAAGGCAAAGGCAAAGGCAACAGCAAACGCTTGCACAGATTTCTTGCAATCAAACGGCAACAAGCAAATAAACATTCCAAGCCAGATGACGATGACGCGTATTCAGTTCACACTTTAATGTCAGCTACCGCTTTACCGCTTTGGGCTACTGTTGGCGCGGGCGCTGCCAATCGATAAGCATCGCTTGGACTTACATCTCTCTTGTGTGTTTTATAACATCAACGTAATTATGCAACGAGCAACAACAACACATCTCACAGCAGTGATAACACATGTTGATTCGTACGCTTAACGCTTGGTCGCTCCTAAGTTCGTTTCCTGAGTCTTTCGTTTTGTGCATGCATTAACAACTGCAAGCCGGCCAAAAACCAAATATACAAATATGCTGCACACTCGACTGCACGACAACACGACGCACAAAAGTTAAACACAAATTGCATATTTTACACATTTATTTACATCTTTAGATATTTTGCCTAGGCGCCTCATTAACTGACTACTTACACATGACTCGACTGCCAACTCTTACTCTCTCTCTCTCTTGATCGCTGTTGACTGGCATCCCCGTCGTCTTAGATGTATGTGTATCGCGTATTGTATGGACTGCTGTAATAGTTGAATGTTGCATATGAAGTGTCGGGCGTTTGAAATGTGGTGCTGAAATAAGTGGGATCCACGCCGCCAGCTGCCGCTGCCACTGCTGCCACCGCTGCGAATTGAACAGTAAAGAAGGGGCACGGACAAAAACAGAAAGAGACGATGTCAATTGATTTGGCGGCCATGCGCATTTTGGCATTACTACAAACACAATTACACTTAATATTATTGTTAGGCTTGGGCGTGTGCACTTGGGATTAGTAGGTGATACTTTGCTGCCAACTCGTAACGAAATTCCAACTGTGGGCGTCGTCAGCTGACAAAGCACGCTGAAGGTTGGGCGCTTCGTCAATCAAGTCGTCAAGTGTTATTGGGCAAGTGTCCAGCTGCAAGTGTTATTGCTGTCGTTGTTGCTGCCTGGGGCGTTGGCTCAACTTTTTAGAATGCCCCGTTTAATTATTGGCCACATTAGCCGACCGTCGCAAGCTGTCCGCGTGCATATTTTATGGTGGGTGGCTGTCAATTGGCGGTTGCAGCAGCAACAGCAGCAACGACGACTGTGGTGCAGCGTTTGCGTCATTTCATTGTGTTGCGGCAATGGTTGCCACAGCCGCAAGCTGCCTAGCCACAGGCAGTCCTCATCCAGGAAACATTTGCTGCGTAACATTTTATGTATTTCGTTCAGAGAACTTTTGGGCTTGCAAAATTAATTACACAATGGCCATTGGGCTGGCTGCCTGCCTGGCTGGCTGGCTGGCCAATCGATATCGGTCATTTGGCTACCAGTTGGGCCAATCGTGCATAAATTGTCAAATTGTAAAAATTATCTCAACTTAGTGTCGTTCGTTTGTTCGCTCCGTCCATTGTGAAATGTGTTTCCACTAAGTGAGTCCAAGTCCTCTGGCTGCCCGGTTGCCTGGCTTAGCTTGGCTTGGCTTGGCTTAGCCTACTGGCACACTAGGCTAAGCCATAGGAAAAAAGTTGCTCCATTTCGTTTTTCTTGGCCTTTTCTTGCCTCTCAAACAATATGCAAACAACAAATGACGAAAACTATAAAATAAAACAGGTAAGAATGCGCTGCTCTAAAAAAGTCGACTTAGAGATACTCTAAACGAAAGAAGTTATTAGTTTTTTAATGTCAGCAGGATATCGTATTTATGTGGACTACCTAACATAAAAGCCTATTACTTTTAAGCGGCTTGGCTAGATTTATTGCACAGCTATATATATTTTTATGCCGCTCTCTCATACCCTTTAAATCATGTTTAATGACTGCAGGGTATTGGAAAAAAGGTTAAATCGCAGACTACTAATATATTTTTTGCACAGCATTAGGCGCGCATATCATTGAGTGTTTTTCTCTGGCGCCCCCTAGCCCTCTCTCTCTCTCTCTCTCTTAATCTCTTCCCTCTCTCTCATATGCAAATATCAGTGCATACGCTCATTGACTTTATAGACAGGCAGACACATTGCCTTATGCGGCTTAAGTCTTGATTGCTATAGCAGCACCTGTTGCTGCTGCTACTGCTGCTGCTTGTTGTTGTTGTTGGCTTTGCTTGGGGCTTGTCGTTAAAATTGTTCATATTTTTTTTCCAGTGTGGGGTACTTAAGGCATCACAGGCGGCCTGCCAAGGGGATAATAGCATTGGCATGTGGAGCGCTATATTGGCAATCAGAGAACAAGCAGTAAATAAGCAAAAGACGTGCCTCCGCTTTCGCTTAAATATTTTTGTGCACACTTGTGTTATCAGCAGTTGAAACTACAATATTTGAAACGGGTTTATCTCTAAATATAACAACCTATAAGGCAAAGGTTGGACTAGGAGTTACAGACCCAAATGAAATACTTGAGATACTCGAGACAGCATAAATATAAATGAATAAAATATATCTAAGATATAATTCAATTTAGTTTAGAGTCAGCTTAGCAAGATTGTATTACTTATCTTGGCACAAAATAAACATTTAAATAAGAGTGATTTTCTGAGTTGTCAAGCAAGTGACTTTTCGTATTCATTCATATTTGAATAAGAATAAGAAAAGCAAATTGTGAAACTAAAGCTGTTTTTCTTGATAAACATATATAAGATTGAAGAATTTGGCTTACTCTAGGAGCTTTAGCTTAAGATGGCTCAAATTTGGTTGATGAATTCTTGAACATAAGTCAAAAGTGTTATACTGACTTGTTCAATATTTAAGCTTAATGTCATATTGTAACAGAAGAGTTACTTTGCTTCACGCTCAATTTCGACTTAATCAAGTGACTCCTTCATCAAGCGCTCGTTCAGTGTCACAATATTTCGTCAACCCCAAATCATTTTGAATGCTTTAATGCCCACTCTAATGTGAAGAGACAGGGAGAGAGAGTCTGTGCGTATGTGTAGCCCACGTTGCGTCGTTACAGTTGTTGGATTTAGCACCGGATTGGCCATGGCACAGGCCGTCGCAGTTCGATTTGTGTCGCTGCACTTCAAAGGTGGCTTTTGTTAATTAGACGCTTGTTTTTGTGTGCACTTACAATAATTGCTACAAGAAATCATAAGCATACTCGTACGATAATATCAACAAGCCAAAGTGCTGCATTTGTGAATGTGAAACTCAAAACACTACAAAATAATTATCAAAAAAAAATAAAATAAAAAAACCAAAAAGAAAAATAACATGTTGCATTTATGCTGCAATTTGTTTTGTTGTGTGGCCGAAAGAAGTCAAATGAGTTGAAGATTATTCAAAAATAAACATAAAAACATTTTTAAAAATATATTTTGTTTATTTATAATTTAGTTTATTTTTTAACTAAAAATAAAAAGTTTTAAGTTACAAATTAAACAAAATAAAAATTCGTAATATGCAAAATAAAACATAAATATATAAGAGATTTGCCAAATAAAATAAAAACATAAAAAGCCAAATGAAAATATTAAATTATTGTCTGCACAACTAAATAACAATAATTAAGCTAATAATAGCTAATAAACAATATTATTATTATTACATATTTTAGTTGTTGTTATTATGTTAGCGAGTGCGCCTTGTATGGGAGCTTGTGTGTGCAGGTGTGGGTGTAGGATGGGTTAGGCGTGTTGTTGTTGTGGCCACCGACTGTGGTGCTTAGCTTGAAGTTGATTAAGTGCTGCGAACGCTCAAATTGCGATTAACTGTGACGCGTATTTCCGTTTCCGTTGTTTGGCATTGTCTGTGCTGTAACTGAGTGTGTGTGTGTGCTTATGGCTGTATGCGTGTACATATGTGTGTGTGTGCCGTTAACCAAAGATTGTGCCTGTGAATTGGACGTGGGTTGGAGGACAATTATTTAACAATAAAAAACAACATTTAAACACTACTTCAATTCAACTAATAAAGCTTTAAGTGTGTGTGTATGTGAGTGAGAGTGTGTAGTTTGTGTGTAGCTGTGAGTGACAATGGCCTAGGCTACGCTATTGTTCAGACCGTACGTCTGAGTGAATTACTTTGCTGTGGAGGCACAAAACCAAAACCAGAGGCGCCAACGACGACGCCGCTCGACTCCTCAATCGCATCTGGGGGCGAGGGTGGGAACACAACGGGTCCTGCAGAGTAAAGGACATCAAAATACAAAGAGAGGACAATGTAAATAGAGAGCAAATTTATGAGCACACGATATGAACTGATTGTGTCAAGACTTTACCTCGATTCTGGCGGGGATCGCGCACCTGCGCCGCTGAGGGCTGTGCCAGAGAGAGCGTGTCGAACGCGAAGCGGGATCGGCTGGGGAACTGTCCTAGAAAGTATTGCTGGCCGGCGGCAAAGGCCAGGCACAGGCACAGAGCAGCAATGGTGACTAACTGCAAGCAGAACGGAAAGACAGACATTGATATGATTAAGCGCGCATGCTACAAGTTGGTAATACGGTTGGTAAGTACGGTCAAAACGATTAAACAATTGCAATCTGTGTCAATGCCAACGTAGCCAAGCATATGGAAAACAATTAAGCCTGCTGGCGTAGCTCAGTCTGTAGAATGCCATTCAGGTGTACTTGAGTCGAGCACGAGCCAAGTGCCAATACTCTGTATTCCGTTCTTGGCGCTGTCTAGCCCGTCTCACTCTCTTCATCCCCTCCCTTTCTCTCTTGGGTAATTTTTCATATGCAGAGCTTTTCGGTCGTGTAATTAGCGGCAATTGCACAAAACAATATTAACGACAATTGCTGCAAGAGTGACTCGAAATGCTATTCAAATATTTCCAACTCTCTCACAACTGATCTCGAAAGCTGACCCAATTCGGAGCCAGCAGCAGCAGCAGCAGCAGCGCCAAATGCATCGAATCTAATGTGGTGATAAGCATGCAGCTTTAGCTCGTTAAGGAGCTATGAGCTGCGCTTGTGGTCAAGCTTTGTGGAAGCTGCGGCGGCATGCATCAATGGCCCAAATGCAGCATGCTGTGCAAATTGGCTTTGCGGTTATAAATATATATGTATATAGATGTATGTATATAGATATATTGAAGTGCTGGCTGCCTGCTAGGCGCTTAAATTTATTGATTTCCCACTGAATGCTCGAGAGGCTGGCGCTGCAGTCGGCAGCTGGCAACTGTTGGAGCTGCATTCAATGTCTTAGCTAAGAGTGTCACGCAATCGCCACAGACGCAACTGGACAGACGCTAATCATAGGGCTGCACACATTTGATAGATCGCATTTAGAAACCCAAGCTGCCACATATGAGAGACCTCAAACTACAATAAATATAAGTCCAAAGCTGTTTTATGGCCCGTAATCACACCTCTGCCCACATTCATTCAGTCATATTGGCATGTAATTGTTGCTTGCTTTTTGCTATTTTCATTTTCATTTTCTTGTTGTGGCTTTGAAAGGTTTTTGCTTCATTAATTGCCTAATGGGCCGCGCCTGCAATCTGCATTGCACCGCAGGGCGTATGCGCAATATTTGGCCGAGCGCTTGCAGCGCATGTTAATTTTAGAGGCATTTTGTTGATTTTTCACTGCTACTGCAATTGACTTAATATGCAGCAAAGTGTTTACGAGCACCCTACAAATATAATAAAAGTAAAGTAAAAAAAAAAAAAACAATCAAATACACACAAGTAGCTCTAACAAGAACAGCAACAACAACGCTAATTGCTATGAGCCAAAATATGCATATATATATATATATATATGCATATGCATATATGCAAGAGCAACAGCACAAATTGTCTTGAGACTAAATAATCAAAAAATATGCAAACAAGGCGACCAGTTGCCAACAAGCAACTGCGACTCTTGTCTAGACTTTAAAGTCTCGCAAACTTGTGAAAATGCTTTTAATTAATTCATGTTTGTTGTTGCTGCTGCGGCTGCTGCTCTGTTGTTGTCCTCAGCTCAGACACAGCGTCTATTGCCACACTAGAGCAGCAGATATTGGCTCGAGTCCGCATAACAGTCTCTCCAGAGCAGATGAAGCTATCTGATAAAGATGGCAAGTTCTCATATGAGAAGCAGAGCTGAAATTGCTGTCTGCTGTGGGCGGTTCTGACAAACGCCAATCAGCTGCACAAATTTGTGGTCATAAGCCAGGTAAATTGAAGCCCAGCAATTGCCATGAGAAGCCGGCAAAAGCTGTTCTGATCCATCGCAAAAAAAATGCAAATCAGACTATAAAATCCAAAAAAGGAAACAACAATTTAAAGCAATTTGAACAAAACTAACAGCTGTTATTGCACTGAGAGAAATAGTTTACAAAATGCTGAAAAATCAAATGGGTTGCAAGCAAATTAGCTGAAATGTAGATCATACAAAATTATGCATTTTCTATTTCTCTACTCTTTCTAGCTCAGGTGAATAGAATCTGCATCGAAAGGAAATTAAATTATAGCTCATTATATAACAGAGTTCACTTTCAGTAAAGTTTGTTATATTTTCTCTTATTGCAGTTCTTTATATTCGACATGAAGTCTTCAGACTCTGATGCATCACAAGTCAGTTTCATCCAAATTAGCCATATTTTCTTGCACTGTACAGTGCCTAAAGACGTGGAGCCCACTGTGGCATGCTACACATGTAAACCGTCAAAATGTCGTCAGCTGTGGCCCGGGGGCAGGCTTTTTGTTTATATTTTTGCAGCGGGCTTCTACGGATTTGCAATTGGACATTCTTCACATAGTTGCGGCCAACTAGTTGGCTAATTAAAATAAATTAAGCGGAGCTCTAGTTTATTACATTTGTTGTTTTGTTTTGTTTTGCGGCTAGCCGCAAGGAATCCGCATGAAAATTCACACTGGAAACCGTGAAACCGTGCAGCGCACGCTAATGTAAGTTAATTCGTTTGACTCTGAGACACGAGAACGGAGCTGTTTGTATTGAAATTGCAATCATTCCTCGGGGTAGCTCGCCCCGCGCTCCCCCTTATCGAAGCCGCCACAAATTAGTTGAACAAATGACCTTAGATATGATTTCGTAATTGGGCGGCGCTAGCTGCTGCTGCTACATGGCAACACACAGCAGCAGCAGCGGCAGTAGCCGAGACTGTTGGCTAACGGCGGCTCATGCGAAAACCCACCCACCCACAACAATGATTAAGTGCAGCAACATGTGAGCGTGCCTGTGCCAGCGCATAAACCTAAATAAAAAATAAAAATCACAGCAACAACAACAGCAACTGGACAACTGCGAAACAAAACAACAACAGTGGCTTGTTAGCAATAAGTCAGTATACCCTCTAGAAAGACATTAAAGGGCATACAAGTGCAGACTAGTTTAACCAACTTTGATAAAGTTTTGAGTTTAAAGTAAGAAAATATTTTATACATTTTTGTTTTGTCTTAAGCACATTTTATTTGTTGTTTCTCTTTTGCAGGGTATCTCAGCTATTTGCTTTGTTGTTGCACCAGTTTTAGTTATTTTTCAATCAGATTTTTCATTTTTATGCTGGCATTTATTGGCGTTTAGATTTTGATTGGCTCAAAAGTGCAGTTAAAATAAATTATTTTTTTTATTACTTTACAAGACACAAACAAAAAATAAAACTTAGAAAAATCCATTCGAACAGGTAACCAGAGCGCCTTGCATTTGCATTTTCCTTTATTTATTTATTTTTTTTTTTCTGAAATAGCAGAAAATGAATAAAATAAACTGAAAATTAACTTTCAATTAGTTGTTCCCGCAGGTTTGAAGTCACAGAATGACTCATGGGGCAGAAACGGAGGGGAAAAATGAGGCCTGCTGGCTACAGCTGGAACATTAATTAATCTTATTTAAATGACTGTGTCATTTAGCCAGCGAGCATAACGATTTTTGATGTGAGCATTGCAAAAGTGAATGTTGAACAATTGAAACTGCGCTCAAGTTTACGCGGCCACAAATGAAAGAAAACAAAAAATTGATATTGTTATCGGTTGTTAATGATTGTAACGCCTACGGCAGCAGCAGGCAGGCCACTTCGCTCTCAGATGCTAAAACTGTCCAGGTTAACGCTCGATTGGGCAACTGTTCATTGACTTTCAACACGGAAGCATGCTGCTAAATCCAAACTCTCGCCGCTGGACGCTCGCTGCGCGCCACTCTCCACTCGAATCTCGGCTCTAGACTTTTGGCTCCCGTCTGGATGCATTTGCGTTTGCCAGAGCTAAACTCCGAAATTGAGCGCGACTGTCGGCTGTGTTTAGTAGGTGCAACAAGATCAACAACGGCTACAACACGGTCGCTGCTTTAAATTACTTTGAATTGTGTTTAATAGCTGGAAATGATGCCAGGCCAGGCCATGACAGGCCAGTTGGAGACCGCCAGCCGTTGATTGCTTTGGCCATTACTCGTTGCCCAAGCGATTATTAGGCATCATTTTGCCATAGCTCGTTGGCTAGGAAGTGCCAATTGCCGCTTGACAGCGTGAGAATCAATACACTTTTCCTTTTCCTGCTGATGCGGCCCCCAAACAAAATACAACAACGACGACAGCAGCTGAGAAGCAGCAGCAACAGTAAGCAAATTAGTTCAAGTTCATGCGGCAACAGCAGAAATTTGTAGCATTTAAGGCATGACAAAATGCCAAACACAACGCACATGTCGCCTGGCTGACTGCCTACCTGCCTGCTCGCCTGCCAGCCCATGCCTTATAAATATGGTAATGGCCTGGCCCCGGTCCCGTGTCCACTCCGGCGATAAATCTAACATAACTATTTTGCAAGCCAAAAACGCGCTTGCGCTCGCACCACTCGCAACGCTCGCATGTGGGCAGCACCACACGCTCTCCGAGCTTTAAGCTAATGTTCAACTGTAGCTGGACATGTGGAACATGTGTATGCCAAGCACTTGCCATGCGCATTGACTGACTGGCTGGCTGAGTAACTGAGTGACTGACTGACTAACTCGCAGACCGAGACATGGCTCCAGCTCCGATTGCGACAGCTGTGCTTTTGCAGCAAACGCTAATCGTGTCGCACTAAGCCAATTGTAATAAAATGGCCAAAACAAACCAGAAAAAAACCAAAACTAAAAACAGCGACTGATGCGATGGACGATATCAAATGACATCGCACTGCACATAATGCCACAGGCACTGAGCATTAGTTTCATTGCTCCAAATTGCGAGGAGCGCTCCAACAGCCTAAAGGATTCATGAACGAAAAAGTTGTGAAGCAACTAAATAACGAAATACTGTATACCAATTCAGTTCTCAGACTCTTTCCCGTTCGCATCTCATATGCCACTAAGCTACCTTTAGACTGTGAAAAGTATCTGTGTGATTCGAATATCTCATAGGTAAATTTATCAAGTCTTAGCCCACTTTCAGTTAGGCCTCACGCAAGTCTGATCAGCTCGAGCTGAAGCTATATATACTCCCTCTATATATTTAAGCCTGGCCTAGACAAACGACAATTATGCATGGCAATTATTGTGCCAATGTATGTAAGTCTACGCTGCGGCATCTTCATTAGCCGAGACATGGCCTGGTCTGGCCAGGCCGGAGCCAGGCCAAGCGCAACGCAAGGCAATTTTATATTTATGGCAATTAATTTGAATTTCTACACGCAAAGCGTGTAAAATGCAACAACATGTCGGCGAGGACAAGTTGTTGCTGGCGTTGGCAGCGATTAACCAATGAATTAAAGCGATTGTCGAGCAATTAATAAATCTTTTTTCGTGTAGACTCTGTGAGTGTGTGTGTGTCTGTGTGAAGTGCATGCCACGCATGACCCAATCCTAATCGAGAGCGATTTGCCAGACGTTGATTGCGGTTCCCAGGGTGCCCAACTGCCTGCTGAGTGCTTGGGATGAAACGACAACTGCCGACTGCAGTCAGCTGGGTTGCAGTTGCAGTTGCCGTTGTCGTTGCCGTTGTTGTTGCTGTTGCTGTTGCCGTTGCATAACTTAGAGACTCTAATGAATTGAACGCGGACTTTTCATAGTTGTTTAATTTATGGCCATCGCACACACGCACATGCGCACACTCACGACGCCGTGCAGTGGAGCCGTATGCTGTGATGTGGCGACTTGGCGAGACGCCGAGACGTGGACACGCAATGGCCAAGAAGTTGGTCAGCGGCAGCGCCAGTTTGGTCACTTGACTGTGACTCTGGCTTCAGCTTTGGCTTTGGCTTTGGGGATATTGGCGCGTGTGTATCGCACTTTTCAATTAAGTTACAAAACGCATGCCCAAGCACGTTTTGCAGTTTTGCCATTGCGTTATTGCTGGCGGCTGTTGTTGTTGGCATTTGGCTTGATCTGTAAACAAGTGTCTGCTGGTTGTCTGGTTCGGCTGCGGCCTTCGCCATGAACTTGAACTTCTCTCTTTACCCCATTTTGTTTTGGCTTTTAGCATCTATTTGCTGCCCGTTCTGCACAATGAGCGCACACACTCACACATACACACAAGTATATGTGTGTGTGTCAGAATCGGCTAGGCGGAAACATTGAAAGTGCGTGCTTGGCTGCATAATTATAGTTCATATGCTATGCAAATCATATACAATTTATGGCCTGGATGCTGTATAGCGTAGCATGCCTCTTAGCCAAAGTCCATTGTCTGCGACTCAACAGCTTAATAGCCAGTTACACATAGGCATCTCTGTGAGTGTCTCTGTGTGTACGTATTTATTTAAATACGATTACGATAGATATGTTCATTTATATATGCTCGCGGCGGGCTTTGTCATGTCTTTAATGCCGACAAAATGCTTGCCGCTAGAAATTGACACACGACAACGGGCAACAGTCAACCGGCGGCTGGCCATAAATTCAAGTGCCCAATAAAAATTCTGAATACCACAATAGCCTCAGAGCTTGGCTTGGCTTGGGTCAATTTGCGGTGAATGGTGGGCAAAGTGTGTTGGCTCACGACTATTGCATTCGCATTAGCGCGAGTGAGCATCAACTAAAAAGGCTGTGAAAAGCGTCGCTTGGCATTGGCCAGTGCGAAAACAAAAGACTTAGGCAACGAACTTGCTGAAAATTGCGTATACGCAAAATAAAATGCAATATTTTTTTGCTTCACTTCTGTTTTCATACTGATTGATTTACTTACGAATTTCATGTTGATTTTGTTGAAGTTTTTTATTTTTTTATTTTATAGAGTGTAGTTGTTGGCTGAGCTGCAATTAGTTAACAGATATTTCAAAAATTAATTTACTGATTTGTTAGGCACAACACTTTTTTTACAACACTAATCACGAGCTCGTTTATTCAATGATTTTCATCTAGTATTTCTAATTTTGAATTTGTAATATCTTTTGCTTTAATTTTCGGATTTTTTATATCATTGTTATTATTTGTATTATTGTTGTAAACGCTTGCACGCGAGTCAAGTGAAACAAAAAAGCCAAATTCAAACGCGTTCGGTGGCTCTAACAATGAGCTGGGAACTGTTAGCTGGATGCTGTTTGGCTGTTAACTGGGTATTGGCTTACACGAATCTGCGCTGCGCTGTATTTAAAAATTGTGTGTGTTGCCTGGGTTGCTCGGCTTTGGCTTTAACTCGGACTTGGACTCGGACTCGGACTCGGGGACTCGGAATCGGAATCGGAATCGGACTCGGCGGATCGTAAGTTTGTACGTCGAGCTGTGCGGTAAAACGTTTAATGAATTCCAACAGAAATGCTCAGTTGATTTTATATAAAGCATGGCAAGCGTGCGCCGTTGTCGACGTCGACGTGGCCGTCGTTGCTTTGTTTGCTGCGTTTTGAGTGAGTTTTTTTGTTATTGTTTTTTACTTTTCTTTTCTCACTCGAGCATTGAGTGCGAGAGCCTTTGAGCGAGTTGTTGCTGCTGGCCTACGTGCGACACGTGATGGTCGTTGTTCTTGGGCGGATAGTGGCGAATAAAAGGCAACTTTCTAGCATTTGGTTGCGCTGGCGGCTGCTGCTGCTGCTGCTGCTGCCGCTGCTAATGCTGTTGCTGTTGCTTTCCGGTAACCAGTTTCGGTTTCAGCTTGAATTGCACTTCATTCGGGTCAATCAGTCTCGATAGGCGCTTATGCAAATCTAATGCAAATGTAATAGGAAAGCTGGCGAACACCTTGACTTGATTGCAGGTGAAAACAGCAACAAAAATTGCATCAATGGCGACGACAACAGCAGCAGCAGCAACAACAATAGTAACAACAATGCTGCTCTGTTGTCAGCAACTTTAGCTTTGGCAATTTCTTCCGCCTCTGTCATTTTGACCGTGAAAATTTCGTGTGATTGTTGGCCTGTTGGTATTTTTTATTGATCGCTGTTGTTGTTGTTGCTGCAGCTGCTGCTCAGCTTTCTGGCCGTATGTGAGGAACGTCGTTGACTTGATTTAAATGACAATTTACGTTATATGATTGTACGATTAAAAATCGCAATATGCATATCATAATCATAACGCACGAACTGCCTGCCGGAAGCACTGAACAGAAGGCTTAAACCACATGTCGCCACGTTATTGCTGTATATAACATGCATATTGTGAATTACGATCTTTTGTTACAGTTGATATTGCTTTATACTGAGCAACATAATATGCTTGACATTTACGACCCTTCAACGGAAAAGCATTTTAAAGCCTACGAGGGCAGCTTTAAAGCTATCGTAGCTATCTTTGTTGTGTTCTTTTCTAGCCTTAAATTTATTTGAAACTAATCAATTGTAATACTGGCCAAGTCCACTACACCGATCTCTGATAAAAATGCCCAAGTTTTAAAAAAATTAAAAGGGTCTGTCTGTCTGAAAGTCTTGCATGATAAAGATTTGGTGAGCTGAATAGAGTAAACACAGTTATAAATCATTTTATGACTTGATTAACGACCCTCGTCATTAATGCGCCCAATTAAATACAAATTGCACACTTGTCGCAGCAATGCAAGCAATGCGTTAGTTTTTTTTCCGCCAGTCAACGCACTTAATCGAAGGCTACGATGGAGAGGAGAGAATAGGCGAGGAGAGGAGATCTATGCCAATCGATACTAATATTAAAACCAAGTTCAAGTTCAGCTGTCAGGTGTTCGAGAGTGGTAGCCGCAAAAAAAAAAAACTTTATCTTTGTGCTGATGCCACAAGTCGCAGAAAACCGCAGTAATTGAATTGCATTGAATTGTATAATTCATATTTCGCATTGTCTTCAGTTGGCGCTGGGGTCAAGTTCAGTTGGCCAATTGTTGTAAGCTGAGGCACAATTAGCGCGCTTAATTGTCGATTGCCATTGATTTAACGCTGATCAACTAAACAATTAACAAATTGCCTTGCGCGTACTTTGCCTTTTGCGCTCGCCTTCTTTGGCTTTCTTTTCGCTGCTGTTGCCAATTGCTTTGCTTTTGTTTTGTTTTGTTAATTGAAATACTAATCGTCTGACAGTGGTTATCAATCATTTGAGCAGATTTTTGGCCTCAGTTTGGCTCAGCCCGGCCTGAGGTTAATGCCACTTTGAGGAATTGAAAAACGTTTTGGGCTCAAACTTGTCTGCACATGAGCGACCGACTCAAATTAATGGCTTTTTAAACGCGCTAAAAATAGTCGCTGATATGATAGTCCAAGTATTTGCATGCTAGTCGATTGGCTTATCCTGCTGTCGGCAACTGCCTTCCAATCCATGAGAATTACAAGCCCATTAATCACCGATGGCTACACGCGCAACTAATTATAAAGTCCAAGTAATGAATTCAGCTCATAAGCATTTCACTCAAAGGTAGCCATATAACAACAAATTACATTACAAATAAAACATATATTAAAATATTATGAACCCCGCCAATACACTTGCCGTTAAGGAAGTCAACTGCAAGTGAGTTCAAAACCTCAAGAAGAGCAATAACATGTCCAATATGTTATTTTGGAACTCGATTAATAAAATTCGGCTTGAACGACGACTTGCATATACTCTCTTATCAGCGTTAAGAGATAAGTGAACGATATTATAAATTATTAATGTTTTTATAAATTCATGAAGTATAGAACAAATTATGATCAAATTCGACTTACAATTTTAAAAAGTCTATATATATATATATACTTTACTATATCTAATAGATACATAACTAACTCCTTAGTCTAATCAATTTCATATTCCAGCATGTAAAAATGGAATAGTAATTAAGCATGCTTTATTGGTTGATTATCGATTTGATAATTTATTGGTTTCTCAATTATTACACTCAAATTGCAATTAGACTCGGATTTTAATAACATTTATATTTGATTTAAGAAATTTGGATTGCACTTTTTTTTGGCATTCACTTAACTCCCAAAGTTGTCGATGTGATTCACTGACCTTCCAGAGTTAATAATTAAGTGTATGACGATGTCGCACTTAGTTTCTGATATAATTAGATACGTTATATTCCAATTAGCGACGTGTCGAGGAAGCGTCGCTAAGGCTGATGCTGCTTTAGATGGTTAACGATACGTTTATATATTACAGTTATTGCAATTGCAATTAGCTAATTGTGCCCAAATATGCATAGAGAATTATGAAAAGCGAGCGCAAGTTCAAATGTTTAGCATTCCAAATTTCCGGTCCAATTTAAATTCGATTTGCATTATATAAGCGCACACACAAAGCACATGCACATACACACACATGCATGCGTGTAAAGCGTTTAGCGTTTATTCTCACGACATCGACCTTGGCAATGCTCGAAGCAGCGCACTGTAGCTCTGTGTGTGTGTGAGCGTAACGCACGCTCCAATAGCTTGCAAGGAAGAAAACTCTTGATGGTGGAACTGGTTTCGGTTTTCATTTGGAGTCAATTGAAGGCGTGAATATGCGTACGCAATTAGCCGTTGCAACAACAACAACAACAACCACGCATAACATAGTTTTGACAAACTGACAGCATGTCGGTGTTACAGTCAAGAGACTTAATTTAAACGGGTTGTCACGAGGAGATGCCTGGTAAAATATGTTGCCGTTTAACTACTTTCGATAGGGAAGAGTTTAACTATTTATTCACTTGTCAAGAGCGGCAATTTGCATGTTCACTATTTAATTGCTTTTCGGTACCTGTTGCTCTCCCAATTTTTGGCGGTTAGTATTTAAAGTTGACGTTGGCAATGCTTAATGTATCGGCTCAAATCATAGTGTTGTAAGACACATAAGAGATATCGGCTGAAATGTATCAAAATTTAATTATCGATAGTTCTACCAGCGGCTGCACGAAATATTCATACTTAGTATTTATGACAAGCTATCGATGTTTCTAGTAACTATCGTTAGCGTATGAGCCAGCTGCGACTATCGATAGCTCCAACAGCTAGCCAAAAAAAGCAACCACTCATCAAACCGGCATCACAACCGAAAAAGCGAGAAATATTCTCCCAAGCTTAAACCAAATTGTTGTAGAGTAGACGCCAACGCATGTTAAAATGACGCACATAAACACAAATTGCATCCTTGCATTTTTCGGCGCTCTAATAGCCTCGGAGCTAGTAAAAAGCTCGGAAAACAACGAGTACATGAAGCGGGAACACAGTCTTGTGCGTCCATTTCAAGGTAAGATAATCTATGATGCATATCTGAAATATGCAAAATGTATGGTATTAACATGACGCGCTTTGTTATCTATTCTAGGCGTTGGCGTTATACTACCGCACTGGGATTTTCTGGGCAACACAATGGTCACCAGTAACTATATAAGACTGACCCCGGATTTGCAATCCAAAAGCGGCGCAATTTGGAACTACTCGGTATGCGGGCATGAATTAGATATATTAAATAATTGTTGCTAATATTGTTGTATGTTACAGCCCGTTATGGGACGCAACTGGGAGGTTCACGTTGGGTTCAAAGTGCACGGCAAGGGCAATGAGCTCTTTGGTGACGGATTCGCCATTTGGTATACAAAAGATCGCATGCAAACAGGTCCGGTATTTGGCAGCAAAGACCATTTCTCCGGACTGGCAATTATACTGGATACCTACAGCAATCACAATGGGCCACATAATGTAGGTAGAATCAGCATTAATACTTGAAGAACCAATACAATCACTAATATTTTTGGCATTTAGCATCAACATCCATATTTGAGTGCGATGGTTAATAACGGCACCTGGAGCTATGATCACGATAGAGATGGAACGCACACACAGCTGGCTGGCTGTGAAGTGCGGTTCCGTAATGTGGATTACGATACGTTTATTAGTATACGCTATGAGAATGATGTATTGTCCGTGTCGACGGATCTCGAGAATAGAAACGAATGGAAGAACTGTTTTGTGGTTAACAATGTGGAACTGCCCACCGGCTACTACTTTGGCATGTCGGCAACAACGGGCGATTTGTCCGATAACCATGACATTCATAGCTTCAAGTTCTTTGACATAGACACGACTATCAGTGTAAGTTTTATTTATTGAAGATGTCCAAGTCAGTTTATTAATGCCATTTAATTGCTCTTTGAAAACAGCATGATGAGATCTTACGTCGTAGCAACATTATTCCAAATGCCAAAACATTTGAAGCGCCGCGTGAGCACAAAGATGATCCGAAGCCAGGAATGTCAAATGCCAAAATATTTTTCATACTGCTCTTCGTAGTCCTGGTGACGGCTGGCGTGGCCATATTTGCCATTTCATATTTCAAGGATCGCAATGCGCGAAAACGTTTCTACTGAAATCGGCAGCTCCAACTGCGACAACAAACAACCAAACTTAGGTATAGTCGACCAAAACATCCTGTTACGAGCAGCAGCTGACAAGTTTCAAGTCCTTTTAAAGTTAATTTATATTCAATGTACCCATTACGATATATGTTCATAAGTTATCTAGATTACCCGGGTTTCGTTGGATGTTCGTTTTGAAATTGTGGAGTAGGTAAAACAACGAATCTTCGGGCAACACAAACGGGCAATTGTTAAATTTAAGTGCAAATTTTTAATCAGAACTATAGAAGAATTGAGAACGTAAGAATATTATTGCAGTGTGTACATTACATTAGAGAATATTTAAAAAGAAACGACCAACCAACTGCAAACTAAAAACTACAAATTCTTATTAGTTAGACCCAGTGGTGATGCTGGCGCTGTCGACTACCGGATGCAGAGCGCGGCGGTGTTGGCCTAACAGTGGTGGCCAACATATTCTCGATTTGGCGCACCTGATTGCTAACGAAGCGCTCATTGGAGTGTTCATTGTGTTCGCTTTCCAAATTATCAGTGGACTTATGCATGCCACTCAGTATACACTGCTCAAACAACGACGTTGACTGGTTATCATCCAGTGAATCATCGGAGCTGTAGTCAGTCTTGGCACCAGCAATCGTCTGTCGTCTGAGGTTGTTGTTTGGCTTGGGCAACGTGTTCGTGTGACTCGAGCTAGTGCTGGCGCTGGCACCACTTGGTGGAGGTCTGCAGCTACCCGCGGCAATAGCCTGAAAAGTATGCAAGTATTAGATGAGACGACTGACAAGGTTTTCCAGCATTACATACTTGACTTAGCAGATTGGAGTCATCGTCCGAGTCCATGGACAAGGAGCTTAGTGAATCACTGCGTTTGGGCAGCAGACGTGACTCCGCCTCTACAGGAACAGCACTTCGTCGTGGCGGCAACTTTGGAGCAGATTCTGCGTTCCTCGGCAGAAGTTGTGGTGGCTTCAGTGCACGGGCTGGTCCAACTTGCGCAGAACCAACTGTTAAGCTGGAGAGTCCAGAGATTACGGAGAAATTGCAGGGGCTGTCTTCTACATAGTACTTATTCATCTCGTCCGTTACTGGCAAATAGCTCGGCAAAGCGTTGCCCCCGCAGCGCATCTTGGAAATGGCATCCTCGGGAATGTTCATCGCAATATCTGGGACTTGCGGCATCGGACGCGTTATTTCTCCGTTGCCATTGTGGTCATTGGCTGTGGAGGCTATCGACAGCACCGAGAGATTGCTATTGCTGCCCGCTTTGGACAGCAGAGCAGGAGTGTCCTCTGTGCAGTAACTGCGAGGGGCATCGTTGCCATTGAGGTCGTGCCCATTGGCTCCGCAGTTATCGCTTGAAGGCGGAAGCGGTGCCTTAATCTTGCGATCGCGTTGAGGCGACTGAGGCATGCTCTGCGTGGGTGAATCTGGCAGCTCTGAGGGTGAGATGACCCCGCTTTGCATTCGACTGTATTCGCTTATTACAGACCCATTATCGTCACATCCAATGGTCTCATCATTCACCAACGAATCCATGGAGCTGCGTCTGGAGAACATTAGTGGCGTCTCCAGGGCGGAATCAATGGCCTGGCAAGCTGCGCCATTATTGTTGTTATTGGTATTGTCAATGGCCTGTTCTGGCGTTTCGACAATTGATTGTTGGGTATTGGTTGCCTTAGGAGGAACTGGCGGCTTCTCGTGCTTTCCATGACCCACATCCATAAGGCTGTTGAGCGAGTCGAAGCGACTGAAGCACCCAGGTGTTCCCTCTTCACAATAGTTAATGGGACGTTCGCCGGGCTCCGGTTCGGGCGTGTGCAAACAGCCATCGGGCTTATCGACGGCTAGATTCTCCAAGGCATTGCTGCGAAGATTGAGTGTTTTGGGGCGCTCCACTTGATCGCTGCTCAAATCACACGCCGAAGCGGACTTAGCAAGAGTCGGAGGAGCGGGGCTTCCACCTTCGTCTAATATGAGTAATATTTCGCTACTCTCTTGTTGCCTCTCTTCACATGTCGCTGGCTGTGGCTGCGCGGCTTGCGCGGACCGTCTCTCTTTGTAGCGCGCACTGAAGTCCGTGGGCTGATCCAAATCGATAGAAGTGTCAAAGCTGGGCTTAGCCGGCTTGCGGTCGCTGTAGCTGTACTTCATCGAATAGTCAATGGGTTGCTCCTCAGTGGGTGTCCTGTAATGGCTCTGTGCTGTACTTGTGCTCAGTTTTCGTTGCTCAAAGGCGCTGTCAGACTTAGTCGAGAATTTGGTTGAATCGGAATCCGATTTGCCGGAATATATTGACTCTCGGCTTTCACATTTGCGATTCAGGGTACTGCTGCCGTTGCTGCTGCTGCTTGCCGTCCCGTTGCGCACCTTCTTAAGTGACCCTGTGGGATTACTGCTCAGACGCATGGAGCTGTAACGTCGTGGCAGTGTGCCTGCATGCTCGTTGACTAGCTTCTTTGAAGGCAACTCGTTGTTGGCTGATAATTCGAGGGTGTTGCGATAATTCACCAAGTTTTTGAGCGCTGAGGCGCTGCCCTCAGCTATCATGGAGTTTTTGGAGGTGGTTAGCGAACGTAGCAGCGGAATGGCATTGTGATCGATTAGAAACTGTTGATCCTCGGGACAACGTGCAGACAAGTTCCAGAGCGTGCCACAGGAGTTGCTAACTACTGTCTGGTTATCAGTCTTCAGCTGCTGCAGAAGAATGGCCAAGCAGTTGTGCTCCCTTAAGATCTGACGATATGATTCACAGACAGCTATGTGGCTGGATACGTTGCGTAAGATGCCGCCAGCATTCTCGACAATCTTAAGCGTCTTGCTCGGGCCTTCGTAGCTGAGCATTTGGACCAGAAATCCTAATGCTCCGTCGACGGCGCAAAATTCCGCCTTGTTAGTGCTGCAGTGTGCCGACAGATTCCACAGCGCCGACAGAATAGCCTTCAATGTGTTTTCGCTCTTGTTGTTCATTGCGGCCAATGCAAGAGCCGTCACTGTCCCGAGCTCATTGAATATGGTCTTCAGGTGTTTGTCTGCCCGCCAAGATAGGTTGCGCAAAACACTGGCGGTGGCCTGAAGGAGATCGTCGACATCGGCTGCATTTGAGTCCAACTGGGCAACTAAAGCCTCCATGAATTGCTTCTGTCCACAGAGAAGTGCCTTGTTGTTCTCTTCTCCGCAGGTGAGATTTGTCAGCGTCATTAGTGCATAGCGCCGAAGTAAATTGCATTGCTCACGCCCCGCTGCCGGGCCGTGAACAGCGTGGTCAAGTTGAACCAGATTTGGTATTGCTTTTAAGGCACCCAGCTCGCACATGGTCTGGCGATGTTCCTCATCGAAGCTAGCCTTCATCAGCAGCTTCATGGCTGCTAATGGATGACGTTCCTCATCATCGGCAATTGATTCACCACCGCTTTGCAATTGCGTACGCAAAAAGTTGCAACTATAGTCATGTATTTGATCAAGAAGCCGCAGAACCTTCATCTCCCGTTGATTGCCTTGAACAATGTTATGTAGCGCTTGGCTGGCATTCCTTCGTGCTGCTCCGCCCGCGCCGGCACCGTCGTCATTGGCATGCAGAATTTTTACCAACAGTTGGATGCAGTCGGAGCTGCGCAACGCTGAACAGGTGTCCGTATTTCTGGATAGCTCCAAAAAGTTACGCGTCAGCTCCAGTTGCTTGTGAGCGTCGCTCTCGTTCAGCGTCATGTTTACAAATGGTTTCCGACGTTATTGATTTTGCCCGGCTTCACGCTAAGACTCTATTTTGCGCGTCGTACCTAACTGTATTCCAGGAACTATAAGTTACCTGCCTCTTTATTAAGCACTACAAGCACGCAGGTAGGCGACCTGTGCTCCGATGTTTGGCATCGGAAAACCAAACTACAGCGCAGAAGCAGCTGCCTTTGTTTGGATATTGCTGTTATGAGTTATCGGTTTTGAATAGCAACAAGTAATCGATAAAGTGCAAGCGTGCTAAACTATATTGGCTTGTATTAAAAATACGTTATCGTATTTTTATGCCTTTTATATTGGCTTGTAATTTTGAAAAATTTTTAATTGCTTTTTATGAGATGGACAACAAGAATATATCGTATTGCAGAAATTTAAAAATATATTTCGCCGCCTTGCAGTATGTTTCAGTATTTTGCTTAGCTACCATCACTAGTTAGTCCATTACGTCGCGTTAACAGCTGATTTGCACAGCTGGTACCGACGAGCAGAGTTAGCCGTAGAAATAATGAATTTCTTGAAAAAGGTAAATAAAACAAATATTAATAATATTTAATATACATTTGAATTGCACTCGTAGGTAACTACGCAGGCGTTGCCATTGGCTGAAGCCCATCTAAGGCTTGGCAATAATTCAGCACTTCACACAAGCGCTGTTTGCTGCCGCGTGCAGTCTGGACGTTACCGCATAACCGTAAAGCGGGACAGGCCGCTCACCTATGAAATGGCCAATCCGCCGCATTTTATTGGACACCGCAAGTCATGGAATTCGTGGAACACATGTAAGTAGCTGAATCTGTGTTTATTCTGGTTTAATAAAAGTAAGAATAAAATTTGTAGCTACGCTGAAGGATGCTTTGCGTCCATCACAAACTGCCATTGAGGATGTGTTCATTCGTAAATTTATAACTGGCACATGGCACGCCCTTGTATGTTCCGAAATTATTATTAAGCGACAGCACAACACAATACGCATTGCTGCTATAATACGACAGGCGATTAGCCCACGCAAAATGTACTTCCTCATCGGTTATACGGAGGAGCTGCTGTCATATTGGATGCAATGCCCTGTCACGTTGGAGTTTCAGACAGTGGCCGATAAGAAGGACGTGGTCTTTAAATACATTTAGTTCATATGCCTTTTTACTTTCAGTGTCAATACACGTATATTAATATGTACATCTTGTAGCGTTTTCAATGAACGTATTCGACTTCACTGTTATTACTATGCCAAGATTTGATGGCTTTGTTTACAATGACACCATCCTGATCTTTAATCTAAAATATAGAATGCGTTTATAAACATACAAATCATGAGAAGCAGTTATCATACCGTTTCGACCAACGCTTTGAGTTCCTCCTGAGATCTCAGATCAAATATCAAGGACTTAATGTCTTTCACCAGCTCTAGGAAGACGAATACGACTATCTTCTTGGCGCCTCCACAGATCTTGTCCCATATATTGACTAACACTGTATCACAAATAACACCGGCAAAGCAAGTTGTATACCAGTTCTCCAAGATCTTTGAATTGACGTCAAAAAATTCCAGCTTTTCCAAGCGGCTGTAATAAGAGTTTTGTTAATAGAAATAATAACTCAATTATAGATGACATACTAAAATAATGCGATGTCTTCACGCTTTAAAAGTATTTGTGTGAACTCCTTCAGTTTGCCGCATTCCTTCTTCAGGTCGCGTGTGTATTGGTAAAACTCCTTGGCTATCCAGTATGTTTCCATTTCATCGTCGAATATATCGAGCAGGGTGCGTACAATCTCGATAAAATGATTGTCATCCGCCTGAGCACCGGCGCGGGCATTGCTATGCATCAGTCGATTGTTCTCCAGTAACCACATTTTATGCAGAACCAAATGCCTGGACTTATCCACTTCTACGAAACGCATTACAGTCACGGCCCGTAGCAGGTCCTCATACACTTGGCGGCGTTGTTCACGAACATATTCAGTATTGCTTTTATGAAGTGGCATTATTCCCATTATCAGACTCCACAGCAGACTCCGCTGCTGCGCTGGAACCGTAAAAGTATATACGAAGTGCTTTAACTTGGCGAGATTTCGAATATCGTCCTGTAGTAGTTTATTAAGTAACTTTTTCTCTTCATTACTAAAGCAGCCCACTTTCTCATAATAATTGTACCTAAAATTGCGCTCATCTGTAGTCATTTTTAAGAAAAAAGTTTTGTCTGATATTATTATTCTCCGTTTGTTTACTTGTTGAGACAACAAAAGTTAATAAATGGTAACAGCAACCAAAAATGATCTAAAAAATATCGAAATTCGGTATAAAACATCGCTTTATTGTACTTGTTTTACTCTGGTCTCACTTTTGTCAGCAAGCCCAATAGGCGCCATTTGAAATAAAATAACAAAAACTCAATTTTGGTAATTACAACTAACTAGTCATAACAAAATAATAATTAAGTAAATATAATTCAATATATTTTTAAATAACCAAAAATATGCATGAATTTGTCGTTAGCTATTCTGCTTGCTTACTGTGACTGCAGTTAGCTTCAATGTTAAGCGTCTATCATATGTTATGTTAGCTCTTATTGCGTTTACAGCTCTCGTATTTCGTTACCGTTACGTTATGTTTTACATTACGTGTCTGACTTTGCTATTACGTAGGTACGTAAGTACCGTTGTGCATTGCAATTCGCTACAAAATGCCCAAATATTGTGTGAAAAGGTAAACAAAGTTATTCAAGTGATAAAGTGCTCGAAATAAAAGCATATTAATGTAGTGAGCTTGAGCTAAGCAACAAAGCGAATACTTCCATCAATGACGGCATGAGTTAACCAATCCAAAGGCCTGTGTGAATGTATTACACACTGTTGCTGCCTTTGCTGAGGCTGAAAATTAAAATCAATAATTCAATCAGAAAATCAAAACATGAATTTGACCAAACGCATACACAGCGCTTATGATAATTTATGTAAATATGCCACATTTGTAATGTTTCTCTTTTGTCTCTGTCGTTGCAGTTGCAGTTGATAAGTTCAAATGTTTTGCTTTGCATTTGCATTTGTTGTTGTTGCTGTTGTTGTTGTTACTGCCGTACACGTTGTCAGGGCTTGGACAGGGCAAAATGGAGCAGGAGATTGGCACCTGGGACTCAGTTCTGCTAGAAAACCTGTCCGAGGACAGCTTCATAAGCAACATACATCAGCGTTACAAGCGCGATCATATATATGTAAGTAATTTAATAAGTTCAGAGTATATAAATTTTGAAATTGTTGCTTGCTTTGTAGACCTACATTGGAACTTCTGTTGTGGCTTTAAATCCATATCATCACATATCTGAGCATTCTTTGGATAATATTCGCAACTATGGCAATAAGGGCATTTTTCAATTGCCACCACACATGTAAGTGCGCTTGGGTCCCTACTGTTCGCCTTTATAAATTAATTTTTTGACAGATATGGGCTTACCAATTTGGCTTATCAGTCTCTTAAGGACCAGAGCGAGGATCAGTGCGTGTTGCTCACTGGCGAGGGAGGCGCTGGCAAAACAGAGACCTTTAAAATGATTGTCAATTTTCTAACACACATACAGGACCGGGGGATGTGCTCCGGCACACCGAATGCACTACGAAAACAGTCCTCGACTAGCTCCACGAGCGGCGTGGCTATGCATGCTCACAGGCGTGCCTCCAGCAGCTGTTCTGGTACTGCCAATTTCATCATATGTAAAAACAATGCAGTCTCGGGCCCAAGCCAAGGCAGCGCATGCAGTTCCCGACGTCAGTCTCCTTCCCCGGGTCCGGGACCGGGACCAAGTGCGGCACAGCGTTCACGCACGCGTGCGGAGAGTATCGAGCGTCAAGCCAGACGCAACATGCGTGAAAAAATCGTTGATTTTGATTTTTCGCATCACAAGAGCTCTGAGAATATAAGCACGCTGCTGGAATCCGCCGCTGCACATGCCCATTTGCATCCAACGAAATCATGCTTTAAGCACCAACAAACTCAAGTAAGCACCTGCACTGCCACTTATGGACCCATGTCCGTAACTCCCTCGAAAACGGGCTCATCCAGCACATCACCCAAGTATTTGCACGGCGGCTGTCGTCAGTGCGGCCACAGCAAATGCACACGCGCTCAGAGTTTGGAGAAAGACGAACGGGAAGCCGCTCTTATATTGCTGCGGGGCAGCAATAATCGCCTCGCCAATGCCCACCAATTGCAGAAGCCACAGCGCGGTAGCTGCTCGAATCTGGTACGACAGCACTCAACTGAAAGCCAATCGGAGCGACAGATGTCCATGGGCTCCACGCAACGTATATCGCTTTACGATGCTCACAAGCTAAGTAAAGTTCTCGGTAGTAACACTGTCTCGCCCACGCCCTCAGCTAGCTCCTCGCTGCACCGACGCCACAAGTCACCTAACCAGCGGCTGCGCGAATGCGTCACCTGCGCGGATGTCTTCCTCGAGGCGATGGGCAATGCCTGCACACTAAAGAATAACAACTCTAGCAGATATGTAAGTTCCTTACACTCCCTAGCTTATAGTTCATGCTTACATCTAGCTATTGCATGCTTTCAGGGTAAACTATTTGACATTGAAATCGACTTCAAGGGTGATCCCATGGGCGTTCACATAACTCACTGTAAGTAACTATGGGTAGACTTGTCTTAATATTGTTATATTCAATTGGATTTGTAGATCTTACATTAACTGTATTATTATGTAATCGTTTCCATGTCTAACTCAAAAAAGATATGCTGGAAAAGGTTTGAATTGCTTCATATATCAGCAATTAGTAATCATATTAACTCTCTATTAATATTTGACTTTCTTTATACAGACACGCATCACGGACACTATGATTGGCGAGCGCAATTTTCACATTTTCTATCAATTGCTGTTGGGTGCTGATCTTCAATTACTTAGTAAGCCGATCTATATTAACACACCTTAATCTGTAAATCAATCAACAATTGTTCTCTTAAAGAATCTCTAAAGCTCTTTCGCAATGTGGAAAAATATGAACTGCTTCGTAATACTAGTGCCATGGAAGAGGATCGTGCCAATTTCTACTACACTAAGGTCAGTCAAAGGTCGTATATTCATAAGAGAATGTTAATAACAACCAGGTTATTGTTTACAGCGCTCTCTGGATGTTCTTGGCTTGACCTGTGATGAAACTAACTCCATTTTTCGGGTTATTGCGGTTGTCTTAAAGCTGGGCAACTTTATTTTTGTACCAGTAACCAACATTGATGGGACTGAAGGCTGCCAGGTTTCTAATGTCTATGGTACGATTCATCTCGATGATAGAATCTAAATCTTTAAAGATATATAATAACTTTGCCCTTTGTAGAAGTTCAAGAGACGGCGCAGCTGCTGAATTTGGAAGCTCAAATTTTAATCAATTGTCTGACGAGAGCGAACAGCACGAGCAGTACACAGGAGGATGTGGGTTGTGAAATGGACGCCAGGCAGGCCACCAGCAATCGCAACACACTGTGTCGTACGCTCTACAGTCGTCTATTTACCTGGCTGGTGAACAAGATTAATGAAACGATGAAGTCTACGCAGCGGGAAAAGAATCTCGCTCTGCTGGACTTTTATGGTTTTGAGGTGCTGGATCATAATTCTTTTGAGCAATTCGCTATTAACTACAGTGCCGAGAAAATACACCAGGCAAGATACAAAGTCACACAAGCTTATTATATGATTAATTTATTTTTCGTCCCGTTTAGAACTTTGTTTTTAATGTGCTGCGCTCGGAGCAGGAGCTGTATTTACGCGAAGGCTTGGAATGGTCACGCATCGATTACTTTGACAACGAGTCAATATGCGAGCTAATTGATAAGCCTAGCTATGGCATTCTTAGTATAATCAACGAATCACATCTAAATAACAACGAGGCGCTGCTGCTGCGTATACAGCAATGCTGCGCAGGCCATCCAAACTTTATGACGAGCGGCAGCAATTCCATGTGTTTTCAGTGAGTCTGTTTATGAAAGGATAGAGCCTAATTAAAATGTATATATTTGTCTTCTTGATAGGATTCGTCACTTTGCCAACGTTGTTAACTATTCCATTCATCGTTTTTTGGAGAAGAATTCAGACATGCTGCCCAAGTATATAAGCGCTGGCTTTTATCAAAGCCAACTACCGCTAGTGCAAAGCCTTTTCCCGGAAGGCAATCCTCGCCGACAGGCTAGCAAAAAGCCAACAACGCTCAGTACCAATATACGCACGCAGCTCCAAACGTTGTTGGCCATTGTGAAGCATCGTCGGGCTCATTATGTGTTCTGCATTAAGCCCAACGAGTGCAAGCAGTCCCATCACTTTGATATGGCCTTAGTGCAGCATCAAGTGCGCTATATGTCGCTTATGCCGCTCGTGCATTTGTGCCGCACGGGACACTGCTACCATTTGCCACATGTCAAGTTCTTTCAACGCTATAAGTTGCTCAATAGTTTGACTTGGCCGCACTTTCATGGTGGCAGCCAAGTAGAGGGCATTGCTCTGATCATAAGAAATCTGCCCTTACCGTCGGCCGAGTTTACGCTCGGCACCAAAAATGTGTTCGTGCGCAGTCCGCGCACTGTCTACGAGCTGGAACAGTTTCGTCGGCTAAGGATTTCCGAGCTGGCCGTACTCATACAGAAGATGTTTCGTATGTATCATGCTAGAAAGATTTACAGGCGCATGCGGCACAGCCAAATGGTCATCTCAAGTGCCTGGCGCACGTGGCGTGTAAGTAGTAGCTGCACTGCATCATTTGCATGCTAAAAGCTTTATAATTTTGTACATATTTATATTAATCATTTTTTTTATTTTATATATTTATATAGGAGTGCCGTTTCGGCATTCCCTTCACGGGCCGTAGGCATTTGTGGAGTTTATATCGCGTTGTAAGCATTGCATGTTCTTATTCCCGCTCTCATACCCAATGACCTAGTAAAGTCTTATAGCTACATGAATACTTAATGCTTTTTGATTGATTCTGGCAGGCACGTGAGGAGTACCGCACTTTGAAGTACAAGCGCCAAGTTAAGTGGGCCGTCGATGTTATCGCGCGCTACTATCACCAGTGGAAGATACGACAGTACTTGCTCACCATTCCGTTGCGCCTGCCACCAAATACATTGAGTCCACTGTCAACAGAATGGCCAACGGCTCCTGGCTTTTTGTCCGATGCATCCCGTCTGTTGCGAGCGATCTATCATCGCTGGAAATGCTACATATATCGCAACTCGTTCGATCAAACGGCCCGCAATCGCATGAGAGAAAAAGTTACAGCGAGCATTATTTTTAAGGATCGCAAGGCTTCCTATGCGCGCAGGTCAGACTCTCGGTGCTCACTAAATATTGAAGAGCTTTGCAATTTAATTTTATCTTTGACTTGCAGTGTGGGTCATCCGTTTGTGGGCGACTATGTCCGACTGCGGCACAATCAGCAGTGGAAAAAGATATGTGCCGAAACCAATGACCAGTATGTGGTATTTGCAGACATCATAAACAAGATAGCGCGCTCAAGTGGCAAGGTATGTGTGTACATCTTAACTCAATAAATATGAGCTATCAAAGTATATTCCCGTTATACTATCTATAAGGTCAGAGTAGATAGTGTCTTCTTTATTTATCCGTTTTGCATAAGGTATTGATATATATTTATAATTCCGTATCCGTTTTTAGTTTGTGCCGATATTGCTGGTGCTGTCCACGTCATCGCTGCTCTTGCTCGACCAGCGTACGCTGCAAATCAAGTATAGAGTGCCTGCTTCGGAGATTTATCGCATGTCTCTAAGCCCTTATCTGGATGACATTGCTGTGTTTCACGTGAAAGCGGTATATCTAAATGAGGTTCGATTTTTAATTTGGCTAATTAAATTTATTTATTATGCAGTCCGAATTCGGCCGGAAAAAAGGTGATTTTGTTTTCCAGACGGGCCATGTCATCGAAATAGTTACCAAGATGTTTCTGGTTATACAAAATGCGACGGGTAAGCCCCCAGAGATACACATAAGCACAGAGTAAGTACTTATAAAAGATTTATTATACCTTGAATTTAACAGATATTTTACTTCACTTCAGATTTGAAGCAAACTTTGGTCAACAAACGGTCATCTTCTCATTTAAATACGGCGGCTTATCCGATTTGGCACAAGGGCCGCCGAAAGTCACGCGCAAGGCAAATCGCATGGAAATCATTGTGTGATGAAAGTCTTTGGCATGATCAGAGGGCCCGGTCAGTTAGGAACTCAAGTTTTAAAAAATATATTTATTTCCAAACAATCCGCATGTACTTTTTAGGTCTCTCGACTTGGTCCCAGGGACCAAAAAAAAAAAAGACAATTTTAGCAATATTTACATACACTCAAATCAACACACATATACACACACCCACACACAGACTCAAATATTAGATCATTTTGCTCACAACTGACAATCAGTCACAGAAATTCGATGTCAAAATTGTGCCAAAATAAGGGAGAAAAAAAAGAGAGGCAGTTATAGCTAATTTTAAACAGCACCATTTCTTTGATATATTTAAGTACTAACTAACGAAGTGAACAACTGAATTTATTTAACTAATTTCTCGAACTAGGTTTAATTGTAAGTCAAGCACCAAGTCGATTAACATTGCAACAAACAAACAACTACGTTAGGAACGTGGCACAGAGAAGCGTTAGACATTTTACACAAAATACGATACTTACTATATTTCCGTTATAGAAACCAAGGCATTTCTCTTACATTTAAGGTTTCATACACAATAATTAGTGAACTAATGCTAGAGAACTCAGACAAGCATATATAGCTCTATATATTTACCAAACACAATATAAATCTGCGCCTCAAAAACAGTGAAAGAGATAGGAAAACGAAACAAATTAAAATTACAAAAAAAAACTCTTTCCCAGATTGTTAATTAGGAAAACTATTTACAAGTCAGAACATGTAGTTAAATATTTAAAAAATATATACACATACATATACATATATAGTGGAAAATACGTTTATACACAAGTGGTGACAAATGGAGACGGAAACCGAAACAATATGAAACCAAATGATAACAAAAAGAGAAATTATACGAATGTTTGTTATAAGAGTTGATCGTACTTACATATATTATGATGATATAGTATATATGTATGTAGTTGTTTATATAAGTAACTTGTTATTGATAGCTCAGACAGACTTCAAGTGTAATTGACGCGTGGCTATATAGTTGAATTTCATTACTTGCATGATGACATTATAACAGATTGATCAATGTGTGTAATTACCGACTAATTAGTAGGTAGTAACACGACTCCGAATATGTGTGTATGTATGGAAATAGTTTTTATTTAAATTTAAATAAAATACAAAACTTTAAAAAAGCCAAATACAGAGAAGTATAAATATAAATATATATACATATATATATATTTAAAAACACAATCCAACCACTTGGTATTTTTGTATAACGAAATGAAGCGATAAGCACAAAGTTTAGAATTAGTAAAGCGTACGTAGGGAAAATCCTTTCATTGGACAAAAGTTATTTTCCTAGCCTCACTTACGATGTTCGCTGAGCGCAATTATATGGATCGTGAGGCTTACAATTTGGACTTTTGTTTCTTAAGCATATCGCGCAGGATACGACGTAATATTTTGCCACTGGGATTTTTGGGTATCTCGTCCACAAAGACTACTCCACCGCGCAGACGTTTGGCGGGGGAAGCGCGTTCGTTCACAAAGTTGATCACATCTTCTTCGGTGAGCTGGATATTTGACTGTTTGACCACGAATGCCATGGGTAGTTCACCAGCCTCCTCATCCGGCTTGCCAATAACGGCAGCATCCTTAATTTTCTCATTGGTAAGCAGCAGTGCTTCTATTTCTGCCGGTGGCACCTGGAAGCCCTTATATTTGATAAGTTCCTTGATACGATCCACAATAAAGAACTCGAGTGCATCGTCAAAATAACCAATATCTCCAGTATGTAACCAGCCGTCCTTAATGGCATCGCTTGTGGACTTGCTATCGCCAATGTAACCCTTCATAATGCCATCGCCCTTGAAGCAAAGCTCGCCACGTTCGTTAGGTCCCAGAATTTTGCCAGTGTCCGGATCAACGACCTTGGCATAAATGCCAACTTTGAGTACGCCAACGCTCCCTGGTTTGCAAAAGTCATCGGTCTGCACTAGAACACTCAGGGTTGACTCGCTAAGACCATAACCTTGGCGAATAAAAGGTACACCAATTCGCTCTTTGATCTGATCTTCGGTTTCACGACTGAGGGGTGCGGCACCGCAGAGTAACACCATCAGCGAAGACAGATCATACTTATCTACAATGGGATGCTTGGCTAAGAAGACCATAAGTGGTGGCACCATAAAGGCCATCATGACACGGTATTTCTGAAAGGTTAAAGTTGGATCATAGATTCTCTTTGCCCAATATAAGCAGTCGCATAGCTACCTCAATGGCGGAGAGGAACAGATTTTCATCGAATTTGGGCAAATATACTAGACGCGTGCCCATTGTTGCTGTTGTGATCAGCGTCAGACAACCAAATGCATGGAACCACGGAATGACAGTAAGTAGCGTGATTTCGTTGAAAGGTATCATCGTTGGCTGGCTATATACAAATGCAACAAAATCAAATTAGGCGCTGTTCACATTAGAAATACGTCTGGAATATCAACAAACATACATTTGCGAGTCGATCGTGGCCAGAAGATTGAATTGCGTCAGCTGAACGCCCTTTGGAAGACCAGTGGTGCCCGACGAGCAAACAATCAGCGCCACATCCTCGGTTTTGTTTGCCACAGGTGAGGTAAAATCTGGTTTTGTCTTGTACTTGTCATTGTCCATTAACTCCATGAAGGAATATACTTTCGGATGATTCGTGGAAGAGCCGCTCAGTGCAATAACAGCCTTGACAAACTTATTCTGTTTGGCCACCTTGGCAATGCGGTCAACGGTGATCTTTGAGGCGAAAATGATTTTTGGATGCGACAAATTGATGGCATGGTCTACCTCACGATCGGAGTAGGTGACATTTAGTGGCGCCACAGTCGCGCCCACAGCGAATCCTGCAAACATGGCTACGGCAAAGTTCACACTATTCTCGCTGGACAGCCCAATGACATCGTTCTGCTTTATGCCGAGCTTCTGGAGGATTTGGGCCAATCTCACAATTGATTCGTACATAAACTTTGCGCTATATTCAGTTCCACTGACTGCATCAATCATAACCGTTTGGTCGCCAAAGCTTTTGTATCTGTCCATAATTAATTGTCCCAAGGAGCGATAATCCTGCGCCTCCCGCACGGGTATGGGGCCCCCATAAACGATATTTCCGGGCAACAATGTTGAGGTCATTGTGAGCTGCAAAAAAATGTGCTCGATTGTAATTTACGTAAAGTGTGGGCAAGGGTGAGTTCTTTACTGGAAGCAACCCCTCAAGTAGGTTTGCTTAAATATTCTAGTATTTTTTTCTTTATGATAATATACTTTGAACTTGCTTAATCTTATCGAGGATTGAAAGTTACTTAAAAAAATATTCTGCTTGAGTTTGTAGATTTGTAAACTTTGCTATCTACTGCAGGCACAGTGCATGAATATTAGAGATTAAAAGCCGCTCCAAAGGTCAACGTTTGTCCCCTGGGAAATGATTTTATGGCATCCGATTTTGAGCAGCGTCGCGTTCATTAACGACAATTGTCTTTCACTGTTAGCAATTCAAACATGCAAATATATAAATAAATTGTATTTATTTACTTACTTAACTGATTTTCCTGGTTACAACTTGAAGAGAGAAGTGGCACACTCTGTTCCAGTGCGGCTTCAATAACCAACTGTTCTTGACGCAAAAAGAACAGTCCCAATAGCTTAGCTTTACGTAGAGATTAGATTTTCGGTTTTGATAAGTTTAAGGTAATACGCGCATGCGCTACAGGTACATTCGTTCCTATTTTGCATTTAAGTATATACTGACATGACTATATACATTAGTGTAATGGACAAACCCACTTCAGAAATATTATAGTTGAGAGAAAGAGCGCGGTGAGAGCCGCTTCATGTAATATTTAAAGCATGTTTACACTTGGATCAGCTGTTTCAATTTGTTGTGCTCTGGCAATGCTGAGACGAATGTATCGATACATCGATTGCTTTAATTGCTATTGTCTTGTGGAATTAAACATGAGGAAGGTAACAACGAATATGCTGACCGCTATTTTAGTCTTTAGTTATAGTCTACTGCCTTTCACATGCCGTAAAAATATCTTTTAATGCAACTTGACTAGATTATCTTAGAATTTTTATTGTATAAACTTTTACATGGTTTATTTAGAACACATTCATCAGTCAGCAGGCAGCCGTAGAGCATTCCGAATTCGGTCCTGATTCTGAATATGTGCTGATGAGTGTACCGCCGCCCAATTGGCAACAATGCATTCAGTGTTCGGAAACTTGATGTTACTACTGACTGAACAGCCAAGATAAGCCTAATCAGTTTCATATTTGTGTTGGGAGCTGTCGATTCCACAAATATTTCACTATAACAATAGTTAAAATGAGCGCTGGTAAAACGCAAAAGTTTTACAAAGTGGACATAAATCGTACGGAATGGGAGGTTCCCGAAATATATCAGCAACTGCATCCGGTGGGCTCTGGTGCATATGGACAGGTATGCAAGGCCAGAATCCGGGGCACCAACACAGATGTCGCTATTAAGAAACTATCACGCCCCTTCCAATCAACGGTGCACGCCAAGCGGGCATATCGGGAACTAATGCTATTGAAGCATATGGATCACGAAAATGTTATCGGCTTGCTGGACATTTTTCATCCGCACCCGCCGGACGCGACTCTAGAAGACTTCCAGCATGTCTACCTGGTAACTCATCTGATGGGTGCGGACCTGAACAACATCATCAAGATGCAGAACCTATCCGATGATCATGTGCAGTTCCTGGTCTACCAGATACTGCGCGGACTCAAGTACATACACAGCGCTGGCGTCATTCACCGCGATCTGAAGCCGTGCAACATTGCGGTTAATGAGGACTGCGAGCTGCGTATACTGGATTTTGGGTTGGCGAGACCAACGGAGTTCGAGATGACAGGCTATGTGGCCACGCGTTGGTATCGTGCCCCTGAAATCATGCTCAACTGGATGCACTACAGTCAGACTGTCGACATTTGGTCAGTGGGCTGTATCATGGCTGAGCTAATCACACGGCGCACACTTTTCCCCGGCACCGATCACATACATCAGCTCAACTTGATAATGGAAATGTTGGGCACACCGCCCGACGATTTCATGCAGAAGATCTCCTCCGACAACGCACGAAACTATATCAATTCGCTGCCGCCAACGAAACGAAAGGACTTTAAGGTTGTCTTCAAGAACGCCAATCCTCTGGCTATTGATTTGCTGGAGAAGATGCTGGAGCTGGATGCGGATAAGCGTATAACAGCCGAGGAGGCACTTGCTCATCCATACTTACAGAAGTATGCAGAGCCCAGTGATGAGCAGACATCAGCTTTGTACGATCAAAGCTTTGAAGAAAAGGATTTCTCATTGGAAAAGTGGAAGGAGCTCGTTTACAAGGAAGTCATCAATTTTAAACCACCCGCATCATTTGCAGCAGTTCTGGAGAGCATCTAATGACACGTGATTGCGCAGTATTAGCCATAATCGGAGTTTTAAATTGTCTTAACAACCAGCAAAGAATTTGTCCGTAAATTGCCTTATTTACTAATATGTGATTCATGTTTATATGTTTTGCACTGTTATGACTTACAAAATGTTTTTATTAAATGTTGTGTTTTTTAATTCTAGGTATACTCCATTCTTTTATATCATTTATTTATTGATAATGATATATATTGTATTTGAATTACTTTCAGAAATATTAAATGTTGCGTTGCAAAAAAATCCGATAGAGGGCGCCACGATTAGAAAAGTATAAAACTGACTGCTAAGCTAACATATTTTCGATCGACGTCTAACAGCCTGTTATGCACTTAACAGACTGCTGGCTGTGACTATAGCAAAACAGCTGAGGAAGTAAAGCAACAGCTGAGCGAAAGAAATATTTGTTTCTCTTATTTAGCAACAATAATAAACTACATATGTTAAAAGTTCGCAATATTGTGGGGCAATGCTTCATTCTGAAGCGACACATTTCAGCACTTTACATAACCGGTGACAAGGCGAACGAAAACTATGTGACCTTGCAACCATTTCTGGATTTCGCCGGGACATTCCGTGACAAAGTGGCTTTGCAGCAGAGCATCGCTAGCCGTGGCTTGAGCATCAGCCTGGAAACAGTGCTCGCCAAATATGCAGTATATCAAACACAACATGAACAGTTACAACGACTGGAGGGTGAACGTGAAGTAATTACCAAGGAGCTAAAATCGCTTACGAAATCAGGCGGCTCAACGGAGTTGCTGGATAAGCTGCGAGCGCGTGGCAAAGAGTTGCGCAACGATGTGAAAGCGTTAAAGCAAGAGCTATATCCAATCGAAGATGATTTTATCCACGACTTTCTGCACCTACCCAACGTGTTGCATGCGCATTGTCCACAAACGGATGTGGAAAAGCTCATTTACAGGCATAAGCCACCCCCGAACGCAGCAGAGGCGACAATGCACCTAGATCGCAAGGATCTTGTGCATTTTGTGGACAACAATCGCTACTACATGATGGAGCAGGCGGCGCATTTTGATGTAGACGCCATGCAGGCTATGGCACGCTACTTCGTGACGCACGGCGATTTCGTGCAGACCTGCAATCCGGACTTTGTGCGTTGTGTGCTGCTGGAGGCCAATGCAACACCGTTGAGCCAATACCATCTGGTGCGTGAGGAGCATTTGTTGAACAAACTGAATACTGCTTACCTAACAGGCGGAGGCGCCTTCGAGAGTTTCCTGGGCACCATGACCAAGCTGAGCGTATATCCCTCAGTACTGCCGTTGCGGTATGTCGCCTGTGGTCGCAGCTATAACTGCGAGGAAGGTCTGGTCAATGGACCTACGCCAAGTCTGTACACAGCAACACAAACGAACGCGGTGCAAAGTTTTGTAGCCACCCACACGGCTGACGAAGCTGATGCAGAACTGGAGCAGGTGCTCAATCTGGCCATTAATTTTTACAAAGCACTCGATGTCCCCTTCCGCATTGTGTACGTTGCAGCAGCCAGCCTCACGCCTTCCGAGAGTTTGAGAGCCAGCATAGAGGTGTATGCGCCATCCCTTAAGCGGTACGTTTGCGTCGGACGGATCAGCAACTACGGCGACTATGTATCCAAGCGGATTCTCTTCAGCGCGCGCCGGGACAAACACCATGACTTCTTACATCTAGTTGGCGGCCCTGTGTTGTACACCACAAGGCTAATAGCGGCACTCATCGAGCTGGGCATCAAGCTGGAAGCTAATAAATTGCCCGGCGCTCTGCAACTAGGGCCCAGTATGGAAGCAATGAACCAACATCAGCGAGACTTACAAGAGTTCAAAGATCTTTTTAAATAAATATGATTCCTCCACGTGAAACATTCAGTGTTATTTTGCATACTTAGCGCTAACAATAAGTAAAAAAGTTAAGTCGGTACATACAATTATTTACAAGCTAGTTTAATCTCATGTTCTGCAAGATGCCACAAACCCATCCAATTGCCCCATCCCTCCAGTGCATCTGCCAGTGCAGGTTCCACATCACCTAGTCCCCGCACTTGATTTGCATCTTTGGAAAACGACTACGAAAGCTTTCACACTTGGGCGTTGTGAACGTAAATGGATGTCCAGTGTCCTCCAGCACGGAATTGGGACTGGGGCGCAATGCTTTCAGCACGTACGTTGTATTGAATTTCAATTTGCTAAACTCCTGTGAGTCCTTCTGCAATGAGTTACAATTGGAAAGATAGTGAATCTTAGAAAGAAGTCACATTTCAATATAGTAAAAGGCACATTTAGAGAGCATATTTAGAGAGTCGAGATTGAAACCCACTCTACTCTCTTGTCAGATTTCCCTCTCTATAGAGCATTTGCAATCTTAGCTATCTATTGACTCACTAAGCTTAGTGTCAAAATGATTAAAGCATCTGATAATTGAGGATCCGGCTGCAAGTCTTGCTCAATATAATCTACATTGGTATGGTATAATGCTGAATTGATGTATTTTTACTATATATGTATATATATCATATATATCACATTTCCTTTCTAGAAACATGTTATTTGCTAAATCTATAGATTTTGCAACATTTCCAATAAGAATTTTGTTTTGAAACAGCGCTTTCTAGTGTTTCATTGACACATTCTAATTGCTTTGGTACGAACCACGTACGTGGCGCCCTGTTCGAAAACGTGTTTCACGTGTCAATCGGCAATGAAATAAAACCGCGACCACAACCCAACTGACCAAAAATGACAAGTGATTTGGGTGTGTGTTTTGCAATGATTGTTGAGGCACGAACCTAGCTCGTGGCGTAGACTCCGCCCCTCACATTATACTTACTTTGACGCGGATTGCGCTGAACTCGCGCTGTTCACAGTTCGTTTCTTGGGGGCACAGCTCATATACCCTGAAGCGAAATAATATACATATTTCGGCAAATTGTTTATAAACAATCGAAATAACATCAATAACATGTGTCCAACGGCGATGGAGCCGAAGGGGGTCTCTGGCACTTACTTCTCCTTGTATGGCTGAAATCCCAAAATTTGCACAATCATGCCAAATTTCCGGTTCAAGCGGAAACGTACTTCATAGGAGGTGCTGCCCTCATTAATGTTTATCGCTGGCATCGAGCTGGTCTCCAGTGTGGGGCTATGACTGTGGCTGTGGCCATGGCTGGGATGGTACTTTTGTCTGCTGTGGTGGGTGCTGCAGTCGAGTGGTGCAGCATACTCCAGTTCATGCATCGGCAACGTTGTGTTGTACAACAACGACTTCTTCTCCGATTTCAGGCGCTGCGATCCACTTATGGACATCGCCTGCACTTGTATGTAGTAGGAGGAGTTGGGCTGCAGTTTCTTAATCTCGAACTGGTGCGTCTGCAAGTCAGTTCAAATGCGAGGGTATTAATCAGATTTGCAGAGGAATTAGTCGCAATCTAGACACAAGAGACTTACGTCCTTGACGTAGGCTTCGTGTGTTATGAGTGAGCCCTCCTTGCTGCTCACATACAGGGACCAGATGATTTTATACTTCTCCACGGGCAGATTGGATTTGGCCGGACACCAAACGAGCTTGGCGCTCATGTAGCGTCGTCCGTCGTACTGCTGGGAAATGATCTTCATAGCGTTGGGCGCCTTAGGCGGCTTAGGATCTGAAATGTTAATCCCTTAGACTACTTCCATTACGAATGCAAGCAGAACTTACTGCTGGGCAGGGTGAAGGCATGCGAGGGCTGTGAGTAGCCGCGAAACCCGAATGCATTCACAGCGGCCACGCGCACCTGATACCAGCGACCGGGGCGTATATTGAAAAAGATATCCATGCTGTGGACAGTGTCAATGGGTTTATGTGGCTTCGATATGACCATGGAGTGAGTACCTACAATTTGCTGCGTCCGTCTGTTGTCTCCAGTATCTTTTCGACCTGCTGCGACTGCCACATGCCCATCTTGCGCGGCGTAAAGACGCGTCCAATGTGCGAACGGACCTCCACGTGGAAGTAAAACGGCAGCAGCGACGACTCAATGGTCAGCTCCACCTTGTGGCTCCGTGGCAGCTTGTAGCGCAGGATCTTCGGTATGGGCGGCAGCTGGCTGGCATTGCGCACGCCCACTGGCTCTGTACAGATGGGGCCGCACGCGGATACACAGCACTTGTGCACCTCAGAGCAGTCGTTGTCGTAGGCACAATTATCCAAGCATAAGAGACGCGCCTGGCGGGCGAGTAGCGTGCTGCTGGGGCAGCTGCCAGCTCTGGGCGCACGCAACAGCTCCAATTTGCACTGATCGAGACATCGCTGCGTTTTAGTGCTGTTCTCGCAGCGGGCCAGGCACTGCAGCTCCATGATCTTCTCCTTGATGTCGGTGCTGTCGCGATGTTGGCGTTGATACATGGATATGGTTGCATTCGAGGCACGGCTGCCCAGCAGTGCCAGCGTCAGCGCCAGCATGATCAGCATCTTGATCTTTAGGGTGGCTTGAACACTTGATGCCAATCTACAATGAATGTTTGCCACATGATCATATCTCCCTTTCTTTCTCTCTCACTCGCTCTCCCTCCCTCTCTCTCTCTCTATCTCTGTCTCACTCACACTCTCTGTTCATATTTCTCGCTTAAACTTAACGCATTCCGTGCATTCATAATTAACAGCATTTATGTGTGTTGATTATGCTGAAGGATCGGTCGAACCGGTTTATTCCATTTTGCCTGACCAACTAACTAATCATTCTTTGCATTTGTGCCCCGCCAGCCATCGTCCCAGCTCCAAGGTGGAAGCAATGAAAATGCAAAAATACATAAATGTATCTCAAGCTCTTGACAGGACTTCAAAGCGCGCATCACGGTGCGTGCCATGAACGCAACGGACAGATAGACAAACTGCGAGATGATTTTGAGAAAACATCCTACTGGCTGCACTGATACCCTAGAAAAAGTAGACCAATTCGTAATATGCATCATTTTATGCTGCCTTCGGTAGTTAAGCAATCTGAACCTCGTGTTGTCTGAGCCAGGAGAGACAGCAGGCAGATAAGAAAGTTGGAGAAGGGTAAATTGTGCTACTTTATACTACATAATAATTATTAAAAACTTTAAGAACCTGATTCATATTTTACTTATTTTTGTATACTTCATCGTTATTTTAACATCTTAAATTTATCTGGTATTATTCAAAATAATTGTCTTTTTGATAGCATAGGAAATGCCAAAAAAAATAATAATAATAATAAGGAATAATAATAAACAATTGTAATATAATCACATAATGAATAAAATATTATAATAATATAATATTATATATATTTATAATATAATAATTAAAAGAAACAAATGATAAGGATTTTACTAATATGATTGATCGATTTTAATTTTTGAAGGTCTCAAGATTTACCCTGGACAATATACAAAAATCAATGTATTCCCACCTTCTACAATTCCTCTTTAAACTAGAAGTAAAACTCAACATAAAATAGTTACAATTCAAGGAATATTAGAGTATTATTTTATTTTTGGCTAATATACTCGTAATAATATATCATTGACATGTGATTTCATATAAGGAACTAGCTGCCTTAGATATTAATTACATTACAACTAAAAGTTGTCATTCCTGGTAGTTGAGAGATCATTGGTCAGTCTAAACGGCATTCCTTAGCGATCTGCCCATTGCTCGGAGCTAGCAGCTTAGCCAACCTTTTTCAGTTGGCATGCAGCCTGCGATCCACATAGGGTATTTAGCACGCAAATGGGAAACTAATGTTTTATGGTGCTCGGTCTTCGTATGCGTGTGTGTGCTGTTGCGTGTGAATGTGCAGCAAAGCAAAATAAAATCATGAAAACTGCGGCTACGATGAATGTGCGCATGCAAGTGGATGTCACCAGATTCGCAAGCAGACAAATACACACACACACACACATATACCCATAGAGAGAGCAGCCACCATATAGCCGGGCGGAGATCTCATCACAGAAGCCCAGCCAGCCAGCCAACCAAGCGACCAGCCAGCCAGCCAGCAGATGCCGCACATGCCAAGACGATACAGATACAGACACTCTGGGAGCAACATAAGTGGCAGGTGAAGGGATGCGGGGAATGTGAACAGCATCAAACTATGGGAGAAGGAAGAGTAGAGGCAGAGAGGGAGAGGGGCAGAGGGGGCGGGGCGAGAACGCAGCCGCTATTGAGGGACATTAAGCGACAAATGAATGTGCGACGATCGGCGGCACCAAAAACAAAAAAGCAACAACATCAATGGCAACAACCACATTGCTGATGACAACAAGATGAAATGCACCAAGTTCCGCGGAACGCAAAATTTTGCCACAAAATTGGGCAGTAAAGCGGGCAAAAGCAGCTCTGTCATGTGGCATGGACTGCACTGATGAGGCTAGTCGATGTTCCCAGCCAGGATGGCTGCCTGGTTGGCTGACTGGCTGACTGGCTGTCTGGTCTGCTGCTGCGTAGTGGCAATTAATTGCTTTTAACGATTCAAAAACTCAAAATTATCTTTTTATGCTGCACACACACACACACACAGACATGCAGATATCAGAGCATACACACATACACACACATAGATGAATGTGTATGTAGCAGCGATCTAAAAGATCCGGATCGATTTCGTTGACGTTGCTGCTGCTGCTGCTGCTATGATAAATCGCTGGTGGTAGTTGGCTCTGTTGTAGCTTTTGTTATATGCCCCCGGTGTCAGCCTCTGCGTTCTTCAGAGCTTAGCACAATAGCTGAGCCAGAGGCTGCAACTGCAAGAGCGACGCAGACGGAGACCAGTGCCACTGGCGACAATGGCCAGCCAGCGAAGCATCAACAACAGTGTGTAATATGATGCAAATCGTTTAACACTTTGACCAACAACCAGCAACAACAACAACAACAACATCGCATTGTTGCTGCTGCTGCTCAAGTGCAGCGGCAGCCGCACATAAAAAGTGTTTACGTTCAAGTAAACGCAAGAAGAGCCAAGTAAACTACCAAGCGGAGAGGCTGGATTTAATTTTTGGCTCTTCATGACGGACTGATGCTCTACAATTGAATACGAAATACGGGTTTATATGCAAAGCATGGAATAATATTCAATTTGAATATTCATTAAAAATTATCCCAACAAATATTAATAATATAAATAAAAAGAAAAATAAATATAAAATTATAAATAAAAGAAAAATATATAATAATTTTAAACATTATTATCTCACATCTGCGCTAAATATAAACCAATCTAAAATCTTTTTAAATCTTTTCTATTTAAGGAATTGAAATCGGTTGAAAAGAAACTTTTTATGTATGCTGCATTTAAGATGGAGGTTTATGATTCCTTGTGTGGACTACAAAAAAGAAATAGTAATATGGGTCTATCCTAGAAAAAGATACATAAAATGTTTATTACAATTGCAATATATGAAATACTGCAGTGAAATGTCTTTATGCTCAAAGCAAACATTTGCTCATTTTTCATAATCTACAAACTTGGAAAACTATAAAAAATGTTATTAATCCAATTAATAACCTAACAAATATTGTTTGCTAATTATTTTCAATTATAGAATTTGGAAATAAAACATTTTAAAATCCTATCTGCAAGCTCTTAGCAATCTATAAATTTATTACTTATGAATTCAAAATATATTATATGTATATGAATTCAAAAATGAATACCTATCAACCTATATATAAAGATTTATTATTTTCAGAATAAAGCTCAACATTTTTATTCGAAATTCCGACACTTGAGAACGTTTATATTTATTGCAGTTTTTATCACTGCAATTATTAGTAATAACAAGGGGTATCAGTTAAAGTTGTCATTTTTTGTTTGGCTTTTGAGCATGGGCTAATTTGTCATCGGAGACTCGGATGGATCCACTTGCTATTTATGGGTCTTTAACACTCAGCCGAGCGTGTGCACAGGCGAGCACTGAATGGCTGAAACAAGAGGTTTCAAGTTCTAGTCTCTAATTTTGCGGTTGTTCACAAAGTTCGGGTTCGAGGCATTGGATACAGTGGGATACGACAATGGGGGCCTCATTACTTCCGTTGCAAAGGGTATGACGGCGTAGACTTTGCCATGGACGGCATGAACATGGAGTGCTCAGAAGTAAGTGTTGCCTGTGTGGCGTTGCATGTCACCATGGCATCCCCGTATCCCCATCTTTAGCTACCCCAGCTACACGCCGCCCGGCCCACTTACACACTTACCCCCACCGATTGCCGCAATTAGCACGAAGGCAATCTCATTTTACGCCGACCAAATTGCGCAAATGGCAAGCGAACGAGCAGAGCAGAGCAGAGTGGAGCAGAGCACATCAGAGCAGTGTGTTTTGTTTTCATTTCTGTACTTACACTTGACGCACAATAAGCGAAATGCCTCTGGCAACCACTGCAGACCACGAGCACTGAACACCGAAGTTGGCACTTGCTCCAACACCGCCACCCAAAACGCCAACAGACCGACCAACACTATGCGCAAGGTCTTATCCACGTGATCGATCGATCGTCGCTAATGAAGTTTCGATTTGAACTATTCGGATTTGCGCTTGTCGTGGCTCCGACTGCAGCTACTCCTTAAATATTATTTTTAATGCTCGCGCGACCGTCGCGTTGCACCCACAAAGACTGACTGACACACTGAGCGAACAGCCAATTGCAATGCATCTGGATGCTGAGCAGCCGAGTGTGCTTCGTGCGTGCTCGGCTGCTGAGCAGCGGGGTTCGTGCGCGCTCGTTGCCGCTCGTTTGTCGCTGTCGGCTCTCGCGGCGCTCGCGAAAACGTGCGACGACTGCCGCTGATGCTCCAATTGTGGCGCTGGCAGCGCAGCGCAGTGCCAAAAACAAAAGATCGCATTATTTGTGTGTTTCTCTGCTCTGCTCCTTCTTCTTCCTGCAGTGCTCATTCATGCAAAGCATCATTAAAGGACGCATCTGTGTGTGTGTGTCTGTGTGAGTGTAGGTGCGTCTGTAGTGGTTCTCGTTGCCCCAGTAATGATTGCTATTGTTTTTGCATGCACCAATTATTTTATTATATTTTACACAAGTATCATATGTATGTATGTATGTATATACATCTGCATTACACGCACAGTCAGCTATGCTCAGTATCTATGTGTGTGTGTGGGTTTGTTGTTATGTTGTAACCACAACGGGCACCTCAAAGCAAATGAGATTTTTATTGTTTTCATCCTTGGCCTCCCACAGCATACTGCCCCTCATCTGCTGCCGAGTCATAGGAGAGAATAGAGTCAGTAAAGCTTCAATTTGAATACCAATTGGATATCATTGTACATACCACGGGCAACGTTGGATTCACATAGATATTAGCCCAATAGCTTTTGCCATCATTTACATTCAATATGCAGTTGTGATCACCATCGCACGGGTCCGGAGATATGGCCGCCTCGGTCTTGAGGTAGGTGAACACCCAGCGCACCTCATGCTTCAGAAACGAAACACCATTGCCTGCAATTGGAGCACGATTAGATTCCAATTTAGTTAAGCATAAATAATATACGATAATTGTTAGATCTTAAGTTGTGATTACTGATATCAGTTTCCCTCCCAATTAGCTCAGCACTTCAGCAGAGTTTCGCCGTTTCGCAATGCTGTTCGCATTGTTTTACGCAAATACAAATTGACTTGGCACTTCAGATTCCAAATTATAGATCGCAATAGAAATTAGAGCACTTCAGTGTGTTGGTGGCTCTGTTGGGCCAGTGTGCAGTTCGCAAAATAAGAAAAAACAATTGTGCTGAATAATCAAAACACAGTTAAGGTCCATTTGGTCTATTTATATATTCTAAATCAATAATATCGCCCGAATCTAGCGCCAATGCATGCAGAAATGGTAGTCAAGTGCGTCTGTGTGTATGTTTATACTCTATAAGTAGGGTATTACTTATCTCAGTCACACACATGCGCACGTCCAAGTAGTACTACGTATATGTCATAAAAGATGTCGTATAATGCAAAATTATTGGGTATTATTTTGATTTACACACCCATTTGATCAATTATTTTTATGGCACATTATCGCCGGCTACGGCAGTCTGCTTCGTCTTCGACAATTCACACGATTCACTTCCCCCCATTCACTGTCGATTCTGTACTCCCCCGACCCTACCTTATATATACATTTATTTATATGCATGAATGTGCTACATGCAGGCGTATCGTCACCCTCGCCTCGCTAGTTTGGTGTCCGTGTACTTCGAGCTTAGTGAGAGCGTACTAAGAATTTAAATGCATGATCCCCCCTTATCAGCATATATTTACCGTTATCATCGAAGAGCACCGTAACCTTAACAGTCGAATTGCGAGCCATAGAACAGGGCACCCTCGAGCAGCTTTCAATGTTCAGGTAGTTCACATTATACAGCGAGCCTGAAATACCATCAGATTACATATATTATCAAATGCATTCCATACAAATATATTTCTAATTATATATAAATATAAATATTTGTTTGCAAAGCATATTTACAGGTGAGTGCGTGCTAACTATGAATACTATACGATTCATTGCTGAGAGCTGAAATGCGAAAATGTATGCAAGATTAAAGCCCCGAACAAAAATATAAATATTTAAGATATAAGATATATGATATATATAAAATAAATCTTCCATTCTTAAACCAGAACGGAAAATCATGGCGCCTCTTTATAAGTTTTGATTTGATCGAACTCTTGGAAAGTTGAGTCTGCAACACGCTAATCAATGCTTTCAGTGTGCGCCAGATTGATAGTACTATGATCCAATATACTCTTGTGAATGGTCCTTGATAGTAACTCGGATTTGCTATATTTATATATTTGCTATTGCTATATTGGTTTTTTACGATTTCACGGAAAACAAACTTGATATGGCAGATCTACATCAGTATTAGATTTCAAGAGTCTAGCACTTAAAGACTTCGAGATCTACAAGAAAGACATGACTCATTCGACACGTTAGCTTGTTTCTGATCAAAATTATATATATAACTCTTTCTGTTATCAAAAATACACACATTTCGCGGGTATGCTTCACATTATTTGTTAATATATGCTCAATAATTGTTATTAATATATAATATAATATATAGTCTATATTTATATACATTATTTTTGCAATTATATAGGTATTCTAATACCACTTATCTCAGAGACTTAGTGGACTGGCTCTGCTCGCAATCTATAAAGTAACCAGCCAAGAAGGTTGCACTCGAACGCAACCAACTGCATAATACTCGTTCATAGTCCAAAAACAAATAAACTTATTAAATTAAAAAAAGAAGTTTTAAGAGATAAATATTTGATTTGCACCGCCTCAATGTCCCAACGTAGCGGTAGAGAATATAAAACGTGATTAATTTCTGATCTTAGGTAAATAAGATAGTAGTATAGTAGATAGGTAAATAGGTCTTTCGATTGTCCAACCCCTTGTGGGCGCAGTTCTATAATTTTTGAAAATAACCATAAAATATGTATCTGGCAATTTATTATATATATAGAGTTGGTATTTTAAATGTATAGGTATTTCCCATAGGTGTCCATATACTGCGTACAGAACAATTTTAATTCTCTCGCATTGATGAGATTAATATTCGGATTGGCGTGCTGTCAGTTAGGCGGACATGGCACAATACCAATATACCACTTTCACTTATATATATATAATTAAGCTTCTTAAAATAAGTTCGGTCATTATTCATGGGCTAAATAAAAATGTGAAGTAATGATGATAGCACAATATTCGTTGCAACTAATTTATTTCACGTTGTCTACCAGAACAAATTGATTAGTTTAGTACGAATTTTTGATTAACTTAAGAAATAAGAACAAAGGAATTAAACCGGCTAAGTTTGGTTTTTTTATTATTTTCTATAGTGAATGGGAAACTTTTCTAATAAAAAAATTTGACACTGATTAATGTCATATTTTTTGTATATCAGTGTAAGTATATACATATTTATATGTTGATAGGGTCTTAATTTAGTGACCGGAAAAGTGGCAAGCGTGGCGAGATTATTATCGAAGATCTCATTAGCCGATTATTTATTGACTACATTTATCAATTTCGAAGTGTTTTTATATATTTAAGCCAGAGTTAAATGAGTAGTCTAATATAGTGAGGTTAGATAAATTCATTATATAGTGGATATATATACTTTGTAAAGTTTATTTATAATATATATTTACATATTATTGTATGTATACTTTTTAGCTTGATAGCTTGGTAGCTGAATATGGATATAGCTTGGTTTCTATTCAATACTCACTTGACCCGGCTGCCTTAAAAACATATATTTTACCAAATCGATTCGTTATTGCCAAGTCGTTCATGAGGTATATTTTATACATTCGATTATAAACAATAAAAATGTATATCAGTGGATTTAAGTTCATATTAAAGTAAAAAGTATATAATACGAATATTCAGTATGAAAAGGTAGCATATACTCTATAAATAATAGAGTCCCTGATCGGGTCCATGCTGCTTAGGATCAACGAAGTACTCACCGCAATCCTCGAATGGCAGCGATCGCAACGATAGCAACTTCTTATATACATCGTCTCTGCTGATCTTTATGGCACTGGCGATCGATTGGTTAATAATACAAAAGGCCCAGAGTATTTTCAAGTAGTAAACAAAGTAGCCGCGCATGGCTTAATCGATTGTGGCACAAGATCGTTGTGATTAGAATATCTGGCACACTGTTTGACTGCGTTCGAAAGTTGATTAAGACAATAACAAAGGCGCCCGATAAAGCTGCGGTATTTTAATCAGACACGCGACAGGCAATGCCTTCTATGTTCCAAGTGTGATACGTTTGGCTACACGGCTAGCAGGTGACTGACTTAAATGCTGAAGCCGCGCTAGCCGCCAACTGGTGGCAATCGGTAGCTCTTTTTATCTGCAATTAGGGGAGCGAAATTAAATGCAAACAGAAATATATATAATTTGTGTATGATTAAGCAATAAACTTTGATTTATTGGCTGTGAACGGTAGCTATAGTCGACTCATTGGCGATAGAATACGACGACAGCAACTACTAGTGATAAGTATAGATTGACTATTGGGACGTTCCCACACTATTTAGGACATGACGAAATCTTCAAGTAATGAAAAATTGCAGATGTTGTTCAGATAAAAGTAGGAAGCACTTGACGTTAATTGAAAAGTGAAGCGCTAAAGATACCAGTAAATCACATACAACATTGTATATATATATATTATTTGTTTGATCATAAGTTTACGTTTATATAAAGTAATACAAACAAAATAAATCGAAGGGGATACATTTGGGAATGTGAGTCAGCCATGGGTTGGCCTCTGGCAGTACTGCTACTCGATGATCCCCTTAAGATAATTGGTGTTCTTGATGATACGAAAATCGGTACGAAGTTGGATGAATTGACGCACCACTGACTTGTCTAGATAATTCTGTTCCAATCGAAAGTATAAAATTAGACATAGAGCGATATAGAAATATCAGTGCACTTACCAGAGTATCACCTGTGCACACCTCTTGCAGGTTTTGGGGCTTTACCAATAGCAAATTGCACAGAGCGTGTAGTATATCAAAAAGCTGTGTCACCAATGGACTGTCCAGCTCACGTATACACTTTCTATACTCGTTCACATCGCAAATAGCGCACATGGCGCCTGCCGTATTGAATTGCATCGTTTGCAAATGATCGTAGATAATGCGATGCAGCCGTGTTCCAAATTCAGTCAGCACATTTTGCAGATTTTCGCCATCCACACACTTCTTTATTTGCACAATGACAGGCTGCAGACTCTGCACCACTTGAAGGCAAGCCTATACAGATGATAAAATTATGATTAAATACCCAACACGAACTAAATCTCTTCTTACAGCTGATGAGATAGTGTCGACGTCTGTCTCGGGCTTGTAGTCCGTTTTTTTCTGCTCGTACTGCAGATAGACCTTGACCCAGCCAATTACAGCGCTTATAGATCGGTCCAGGCCCTGGTCCAGCTTAGTTTCAATCTGTTCCATCAATATGCGCTTTTTAAAAACGTAATCTGAGTATTTTGGCGTGTTACTGTAAAAAAAAGTATTACTTAACATTCTCGCAGTTTTTTTTTAGTGAGCTTGTGAGTTACCTAACGCAGGGTATGACCGACGAATTGCACAATTTGTCCAGCAAATGCACAATGATATTGGTCTTTTGGACCACATCAAAGAAATACAGTTGTGGAAATACTTTACCCTCCGCCAGCGGCACTGCCTGCAAGCCCAGCTCCAACGCATAGTCCACATGCTCGTGCATGAGAAAGCGTAGCAAGATGTCATTTAACTTGATGGCATTCCCGGGAAGCTCAGCTTCGCTGGACAGCAGCCTGCAGCGTTTAAGGGATGCCTTAGCCTCTTGCAGCATGTTAATGGCCAGCTCCTCCGACAGAAATGTCTCGCCGCCATAATCCTCGATGGCCGCTATATTTATGTTGGCTCGCGTGGCAATTAGCACCTCCATGTTGCGTCGAAAACCCTTCGTTGTTTGCGTCTTCTGGTGCTTTTTGCTGGCATAAAATTTCTCCAGCTCCGATGAACACTTGGCCGTCAGACATCTCAGCTCGATTTCAGCGTAGCCAGCAAGGTTCTTCATGAAGATTTGTTGTGTAAGCTTTTGAAGCAGATCATCATCGATGGTAGACATGTACACTTGCAAGTCACTGGACAGTTTTAGAGTGCTGCAAATATAATATTATTACTTGGTTTGACGATTACAATCCTTGGCCCTCCACTAACTGACCGTGAGTAGAGTTCATAGAGTGTGCGCAGATACTTTTCTTCGTCCTTCTTGTCATCCAGCTTGGTCATCGCGTATTGATGAAGTTTTAGCTGGTAAATATTTAGTATGAACTTCGACATGACCTGCTGCGGATTGGCAAAAACTTTCTTGATGATCTCATAGTGATGCTTGCACATGGGCACAATGCCTATGAATATATCCTTGCCGCTGTACGGCTGCATTTGGCTTTGCTCGATGTAGGCATCGACACACTGTGTGTAACCCTTGAACTGTGACAGAATTTGGGCCAAGCTCTTCATACGCTCAATGTCCTCGCTCTTCTGTGCCGTGGCAAACTCTTCGATAAGTCTACGCTCCACTTCGTCGTATTTCTTTTCAATCTTACGCTTCGACTCGGCAAAATTGCCGGGTGGTAAGTCCTGTGAAATTGCATATAGCTTCTGTATCACGTCGGCTGCTTCGTTCAAGCGCACCGGATCACTGAATATATCGTTCACTATGACGGGCCCGGCCATCAGAAATTCAGACATGTAGCTAAGCAACTTTTGCGCCTCTACTGATCGACTGCGCGGGGTATTCACATTTTCCAGCTGCTCCCCCAGATGCATTATCTTGCCAGCCACCGAGTTGATCTTCTCATCCAGCTGGCCAAACCAATCGATGGCCGTTTGGTGTCGTTCTTGCAGCTTCGAGATTTTCTTAGCATGTGAATCCTGCTCTTGTCGCAGGGATTCCTCCAAGCGTTCGCACTTGCTTTGCTGCTTTTCCTGCAGTATTTTCAGATCCTTAATAGTCTGTATGAATGTGTCGTGCAGAGCCACCGGATTGAAGTCTTCGCTATTTTGCAACTCATTGTTGGTGCGCCAGGTCAGACGTTCGATGAATTCGCCCACTTCAAATGGCTCCTAAATTACGACCTTTGTAGTGTGCATATTATACATTGCCCCAATCTATACACACCTGTTCGAATTCCTCCATATATTGGGACAACATAGCTTTATGTTTTTGAGGCGTTGCTTTCACTGATTGTTGCGGCGTTCTTCTTCTTGCCACATTTGGGTCAGACAACAGCTGTTGGCGCTGCCAACTTTGCTCACAGATTACACTTTTACTGCTGGCAGCGCCAAGCAATTATTGCGCCAGAATTATATTTTGAATATTGTATCAGCATTGCCAGCTGTATATAAAGGTTTGTATATTGATGTTGGCAGTACTACATTATTAATTAATTCAAATGTTTAAGTTACGCGCCAAGACAACACGTTTTTTGCAATATATTAAAGGGATTTAAATAATGCTGTAAATACACACAAAAAATCCCTAGCAAAAAATTATGAACATCTCAGTTGAAAAGCAATAACTAAAGTCTAAATTAATAAAATTTGATTAATGATTGTACAAAAATGTTAAAGGGAAATAAAGCACAATAAATAAGACTAAAAAATGAATAAAGAGATTTATAAAGCATGTGAACGTTTGCTGCATGACAATCAAACTATTGTGTAATTAATATGCTCAAAAAGTATATTCATTTAATGTTTCATCATATCAAAACCTATTTTCGTTTTATTCTTTTTTATACAATTTTATACGACAAAACACATTGCAATGTGCCAACAAGTTAAAATTTCAAACGTTTTTAATCGTTATAATTATTGCGCGGAGTCTGCGATTTATTTAACTTTAGTTACAGTTTTTTAAACTGAATGCGAAAACCCTGAACAATTCGTTTCATAATTCGACATTAATTATTTTTGGTAGTGGAGACAAAAAAAAGAGAGATATTTGCTGCTATTTTTGATACACGTATAATTTGTAGTTGTTGTTGCCTTTTCCGACGACGTTTGTTTTTTTATATAATTGACAGCCTTGTGTACTTTCTGTTTCAAACGTATAGTTTTCTGCAGTTGTTACTGCTGACTGTGCGGTGGCTGCTGCTGTGGCGGCTTCTGCCCTTGCTGCTGTTGCAAGTGTAAGTGTGGGTGGGTGTGTGTGTGATTAGATGTCGTTGGCAGGTCCAATTCTTGCGACTGTGCTGCCGTCGTTGTCGTTTGTATTATGTTTATGGCACTAGCAGTGCCCGCTGATGAGGCCAAGTCGATTGTCACGCCTGAACTCATACCACTACCGCCGACCCTTAGGTTTGATGCTTCGGCCGTCGCGGGCGTGTCCAGCAGCTGTTGCAGATTTTTTAGCTCCGTGGAACGCAGACTGGCCGACAGACTTTCACTAGATGCCAGTGACGTCGAAAGCGGTGAATTGCGTTCCATGGATGAGGCAATATCTGTGAATCGAGCCATAGTAAATGTTTGCGGAAAATAAAATTCGTCTCGTGAATGTGAAGACTTACCAGTTCGGTCAGTATCCGGCGAGCAGGTTGTGTGTCCGACAGCAGTCTGCGGGTGTTGGCTCGACAACATAAGCTTTTCCTCCATTTGTATGATGATCTTCTTTTGAATGTCGTACTTTTTGTTTACCGACTGCAATATCAGACATTGTATTAACAGCACTGACTGAGAACTATGGTGCTTACCTTAAGCCTTTCCTCATATTCATCCTTAACGGTGTGCAGCAAACGCTTCTGCTCCGCAATAGCCTTGTCGTTGTTAGACAACTGAACTAGTTGCTCACTGATTTTGTGCTTGGTGCTTTCGAGTAGAGAAGTCTTTTCGTCCAGGTTATGCTTTAGATCTGTTGAGAAAATTGCGATCAGTTTGATACACCCTCTATGAATATATAAGTCCTACCTTTTAGTTCGGCATTAAAGCTCTCTTGAAGCAATTTCAGCTCCTCATCGCGTGAACGATAGTTATCAATTTCCACCAGTCGATCCCGACAACGCACCTGCACCTCACCCATGATAATAAACTCTGCCTCCAAGCGCGCCAACTCCTGCTTGTATTGCTGTCCCAGATCCGCTTGCTGTTGGGCATGTTGCAGCTCTGTGGTCATGGTAAAGATTTGGCCGCGAAGCGACTCCACTTCGTAGTTCACCTCCTTTCGCTGCAGCATTTCGGCACTGAGACGCGTCTGCAAATCGTCGTTCGCCTGTCGTAGACACTTATTTTGGTCCAGCTCGTATTGATATTTTGACTTTAGGTCGGCCAGCTGTTGGATGTAGCTGTTGAGCTGCTCATTAGATTGCCGAATGCCCAAGTCAATTCGAGCAGAAAGAGCTTGGTTCTTTACATCAAAGTTTTTCAGTTGTTCCTGCAAACGGTCTCGCTCCATCTCCAGACTACGCTTATCTCGGCTTCGGCCCATCAAGCGGCGATTGCGCTCGGCATGAATGCTGCGACGATAACGTTCGTATAGCAACTGTAAGCACATCAGCTGCCATTGCTCCTGCGACAAGAGATTGCTTGACGGATCGAAACTCTCCTTGGCGTGTGTGGAGCACATTATGTACTGGTCGAGTATGTCCTGCGGATACAATATACTTCTTTCGAACTTATTGCGCTGCTCCTTGCACTCGCGCAACAATTCAAAGAGGAACTCTTCGTAGTGCAACGATTCAATATCTACCGTTTGCACCTCCTTCGACTTGTACGTCTTGCCGGTCACAATTTTGGGTGTTCCCACGGCCAGCATTCGACCGCTACGTTGCAGCCGGGTACCAGCCAGCACAGTCTTTTGTGTTTGCACGTCATTATGCACTCCATTCCCATTGCCGTTATTTTGTTGCAGAGTCGGACAGTCGGCTTCGTCATCATCATCGTGCTGCTGTAAACTTGGCAGAGCCGGACACGACTTGGTACGACGCAATTGGCTTGCCGCCTGACAGGTTGATATCGTTGCCACCTTTGACGCTGCAATACTTGGCCAGCCGCCGCTAAAGCCGGTCTCGTTGCAGCTTGCCATTCGATTTCTTCGCTTAACGCCCTTGGCTAGTTGATGAATGCTGCGGTTTGTGGGCATATGAAGGCCACCACCGCTACATAGCTTACGATCTGTTTCGTTGCATTCGCCACAGGCACTGACATCTAGATCCTTGGTCTCAGCCACCGTTGCAGCATTCGCACCACCCGTAAGCAATGGATCTGATAGTTGGGGAGGTTCCGCCGTATGCTGCATCTTGCTTAAGTCGGGAAAGTGGAATTGGCTTTGGTGATCCTTACGCATGGGAGAGGAAGGCTGACTATTTGCAAAGATTGCGCGCACCGTATGTGAGTTGGGCACCTGCTGCTGCTTTTGTTGTTGCTTAAAGTCGCGCAAATCTTTCAGCGGCGTAGTCTCTGGCGTAGCTTCAACAGCCGCCTCTGGCGGCGAGGAGCCTGTCGCAACAAGCAGCTGAGCAGTAGTGCTGGGCGGCACTATAAACGGCGTGGGCGTCAGCGGCATAGCAGAGCTGGCGGTAGCGGCTGCTATTTCGTTATGCGGACTCCAGATTGGTGTATTGCTGGTCTCCGCTTTACCCGACTCGAAGCGCCTGATAGTTAGATGCTGGTTGTTGTGCTGTTCGCTGTAAGATGTAGTCGAGGTCATGCGACTGAAGCTCGGCGTGCTACATGGATAGGCGGACGTAATATCCTCGTATGTAGAGTCGGGATGCAGCACAGGCAGCGAGAAATGTGCGCATTCCATGACCACATCGTGTGGCTCCATTTCCTTCCAACGCAGGTTGCTAACCTCCGATTCAGCCGTCAAAAGCATGGGATGCATGCGCACAGTGTCCAGTAACGGCTTGATCGTATGCTGGAAAATGCTACCCTTGTCCTTCTTGATGAACTCCGACAGATAGCTGACGAAATTACACGGATACATGCCGTACAGCCGATGGAAAAGCATTTGCAGGCCCAACTGAAGGTGCACGACCTTATCATCTGGTAACTTGTTCAGGTTTTGAAACTTCCACGAAGCCAAGTGCCCGAACACCTCGAACAAATCGTTAAAAAAATTCGGCACTGAATTCGGAATTATGGGTAGCAGCGTAATTATGCACAGAAGAGCGCTCATTAATGGCACAATGTCCTTTTCGTGCTGCAAGGATTTTACGAATGTCAGTTGTACACGAGGATGATAGGGTTCAGCAAGTTCTCTTACCGTGAACAGCTTGAATATACTCTTGATAAGGCGATGCTTCTCGATTTTGTGCAGCCATGTGGGATGGCGTCGCACAATAAAACAAAATACATTCAGCGCCTGTATGCGATATTTTTGGTGCTTGAGCCAGTCGTCCAAGCGATCGAATATGTAGCTGTCGTGCGGCGGCTGCGCCTTCACCAGCACTTCCATAATGCGCACTGAGCCAGTTTTTATGTAGTAGTCCAGCATGTTTTGCACTGGCCATGGCTCCCTATCTGTGATGTACGATAGGAAACTCAGTTAGTATTCAGATATTGGTATATTGCCTTTAACTTACTATGGGTGAAAAGTTCAACAAGTTTCTTCTTTGCCTCCTCATTCTCAAGCGTTTGATTCGACTCCAATCCGCAGATAATCCTCTCGAAGTCCATCTTGCTGATTTATTAACTTTGAGTGGCAAAAGCGGACAGCATGTGGTATGTTGGTTGCTTGATTGATTTTTCAGCATTAGCTCCTTACTTGCATCTGTCGCCTTTGTTTTTCTCCCTTTAACCTATAGCTGCACGTTGGCGTAGCGACCTGGTAGTGGTCACCACTCCAAGTACTCTGTGGCCGTTGTCGTCGTAGTCGTCGTTGTCGTCGAAGTAGTCGTGGTCTCTTGCTCGTGTTTTTTTCTTTTGCTGCGCTGCGTGTGCTTTTTGCTCTCTTCTTCGTCGTCGTTGTTGTCAACTGTGATATACAAAAATTTGCATCACATTTTTCGCAAGTGTATTTCAACTGCCTGTTGCGTTCGCAAATGCCACAGTTGCACTCACCTCTAGTTTCATCTTTTTCACATGTTTTATAAAAAGGTTTTTTCGTGTTTTTCTACCTTGGTTTAGCAGCAATGTTCAACTTTTCCATGTTCTTCCAGTGGAGCCCACTTCGCCTTCGTGATATTTTGATTTATCGTAAGTACCATAAATATCGGTATAAAATTCAAGCTATCGATATTAAACGGCTGATTCGTGACACGCGAGCCAATGTCAGCTGTTCTTAACAGTCTGCCATCGTAATGAGGATATTCTTTCTGTTGATAGAATATAAAATGGGCATGAGGATCTGGACATGGCAAGCATAGTCCTAATATTCTTCTACTTTTTTTTTTAAATAAATACAAGGAAAAACCACAATATTATTGACAACCATATATACATGCAAAGGAGTGCTGCTATAGACTCGTGCGCAGGCTAAAGTCCGATTCCTTGGTAAAAACAGCTGTTGCATCTTCTATCGATTTTTAATTAAATCAATAGAGTAGACGGAATACCTATCATTGGGTTAAGCAGCGCACCTGGTGCTCAGCTGTTGTTATTATCAAACCTCAGCCGGCTAAAGAGAACTTACAATGGGAAGTTATATTATTGTGCGTCGACTAGCAACGCAGCCCAAATTGGCCAATGCGGCAAAGAGGTGAAATATAAATCTCTATCTAGACTTTCCCACTTCTCCCATTTGAATATGTTTATGCTTGATGCAGGAAATGGAAGAGTGTCGTTGGTTTGGAGGTGCACGCCCAGATTGCAAGCGCTTCCAAGCTATTCTCCGGTAGTGGCACTGCCTTTGGAGCACCACTGAACTCTGCAGTTGCCTATTTTGATGCGTCTATACCGGGCACCCTGCCGGTGAGTTTTTGCAGTTAATCCTTAGCGTATACTAATGAGGTGCTCAATTTGCTTCAGGTTCTCAATAGAAAATGCGTTGAGTCTGGTATTAAAACTGCCTTGGCACTGGGCTGCCGGGTGAACGAAGTGTCCATGTTTGATCGCAAGCACTACTTCTATGCTGATTTACCAGTGAGCTGTGCGCATCTATCACATCAACTGTCATGTAATGCCTTTTGAATTTCCATAGAATGGATACCAAATTACACAACAACGCGCTGCGCTGGCAAACAATGGTGTCATGACATTTCCAGTCATCACACCGGGCAAAAAGATCTATTATAAATCAGTCAACTTGTTACAATTGCAACTAGAGCAGGACAGTGGCAAGTCGCTGCACGACGAGCAGCTGAAGAGAAGTTTAGTTGACCTGAATCGAGCTGGGCTTCCGCTAATGGAGCTGGTATTTGGGCCAGATTTGGAAACTGGTGAGGAGGCTGCTTCGCTAGTGAAAGAGTTGATGCTTATATTGAGACGGCTTCAGACCTGTAGTTGTAAAATGGAAGGTAAGCGCCTGACCCAACTGCGGAAACACTGCTTAATATTAAAATTGTAGAGGGTGCCCTGCGTGTAGATGCGAATATATCTATACACCAGGAGGGCGATCCTTTTGGCGTACGCACTGAGGTTAAGAACATCGGCTCCGTGCGCAGCATATCCCAGGCAATATCATATGAAATCAATCGTCAGCTGGAGCTTGTAGCCGAGGGCGGCGTGGTAACAAATGAAACGCGCTCATGGGATGCGGACAACAGACGCACCATTGCAATGCGTGACAAAGAAGTCCTGCAGGATTATCGCTTTATGCCTGAGCCCAATTTGCCACCATTACATGTTAATCTCAAACCGGGTTCAAGGTCGACTGAACACCTCATATCGGTAGCAGCGCTAAGTGAGGAAATACCAGAATTGCCTGAGCATACACGTCAACGCCTTGTGGAACATTACAAACTTAATGCGGAGACAGCCATAATCTTGGTGGTAAGCTCTATCGAGTGAGCAGTGTTTTTAGCACATTTATTCATTAATGTTTATTCTCTAAGAACGAACCCATTCTGCTGGAACATTTCGTAAACATTACCAAGAGTCTACCTGATATGCCAACCAAAGTTGTTACAAATTTCCTTATTAACGATTTGCTGTCGTACTGCAACAAGCTTAGTTTGGACATATCAGATTGGTATGTAATATATATAAATATCTTTTCAGATTATTATATTTTTTTTTTATTTTAGTGCCATTACTGCCAGCGCCTTGAAGGATGTCTTAAAATCGTTGCATGCTGAACATATCAATTTGCAAGCAGCTCGCCAACTTATTCCGCTTTTGCACACGAATCCAGCCGGCGATGTCGGCCAAGTAAGAACACCTAAAAGTCCCACAATTTAAACCTTTAAATATATATTTTTCCGTCTACTTTGCAGCTGATTGTTAAACACAATTTGGAACAGATTTCAGATTTGAATAGGATTGAGGCTTATTGCCGTGAGGCGATTGCAAATCAGCCAAAAACTGTGCAGCAATACCAAAAAGGAAAATCGAAAGCCCTTTACGCCATTGTTGGTGAAGTAGCCAAGCTGTCGGAACAAAAGGCGAATATGAAAATCGTCGTTGAGTGTTTGGAGAAACTGCTGAAAAAATAAATCAAACACACTTTTAAAGTGTTATTGGACGTGTTTATTTCTGTATATAGTTTATAAAATATGCTGTAAGTTGTTGAACACAAACTGTACTGAAAATGTATGTATGCTCAAAGTTAAATGTGTTGTTGTGCCGACTATGTGTCCATGTCAATATTAATGCTTCAATGTGGCTGAAATTATTATGTGATTGGTTTATAGCTCATATATGATATATATGCAGTTCTTTGCTCTCCTGCCTTTCGAGGAGAAGCGGAACTCGTGACCCTTTAATGTATATATAAAAAATGTATTGGTGTCATAAATGAATATCCAATCCAGGATGCGAGATAATGGAACGCACTATATTCGATTGTCTACGAGGCAGACAATGAACAGCTAGAATTGTACTTGAAGCTCTTCAAGGTTTATGAATGCGGATGCAGGTGAACTAAATATTATATTATATAATTACGATATCTGTAGTAATCTAAAGCGTTTGCCTCAAAATAAATGCACGTAGTTTGCCTAACGCTGGCAGTTAACGTTACGTCTTGGCGGGATCAAGTTACCAGATGACAACGCGATTGCACAATCCATTAATCACGATCGTAATCACGGCACGTCGACGGTGGCAGGCTCATGGACACGGCTGAGTCCAAGCTGGAAAAGAAACGAAACTCGATTATCTATCAAAAAAAATTCTATATATCCACCCACCGTCTGCTTTCGCTTTCCAATAAATGGGCATCCACTGGATGCTGGGAGACATTACGCAGGGAGTCACCTAACGTGCTGCGTAGATGTTGCATCTCTCGATTAGCTTTGGAGCTACGCAGAATGTACTGCTGTCGCCGCTTAGCCTCTTGAGCCAGTTGCTCCCGCAGCATTGAGATCTGTTGGAAAGTAAAAAAAAAAATAATAAACAAGTAAGAAAACTCTAGTCGGGCGTAACCGACTAGGGTATACCCTGAGCCTCGTCGAACCTGTGTTTTCCAATACACTTATATTTAGCGTAAAATTATACAAAAATTTCAAGTTTAAAGCATTTTTTTCAAAAAACTGACATTGGCGAGGTTTGAACCTACATTAACTAAGCAACGCGCATCACCTCTACCAACAACGCCACTCCACTGTCTTAGAAAGCGATGGCAAATGTAAATTAGGCAGCAGCTGATAATTCAACAAAATTCAAACGTAATTTGCGATTCTTCGAATCGACTAGAATGCGAGCGTTTGTATGTGTGTGTGCAAGTGCGTTCGCTTGGCGCTGCTGCAGCGTGTTTTTGCAAAGTAGCCAAACGTTTTGTTTAATAACTTTTTTGCTATTTAACGGATTTCAATGAAATTTTCGGCATATGATCAACATATTCCATGAGCATATTTGTCAGTTTAGTAAAAGTGCCAACTCATTCGCATTTTGGCTATATTTGAGACTGAACTTCAATTGGGGAAAATTTGGGGCCGGTATCCAAAATATAACAATTCGAAATTGCATAAAATACATATAAGGCTAAATATAAAATTTGGTATCTCTAGCTTGAAAGATGGGCGAGATAGAATTTTATAACTGATTTTCGATAATGTTTTTATTCGATAACAAAAAAACGAATATATTTATCGATTATCGAAAATAAACTCGATATGCGCGCTGTATATAGGGATCTACAAAAAAAATTTCAAGTCTCTAGCTCTTCTGAGAGCTGAGATCGACGCGTTCATACATACGGACAGACGGACGGACGGACGGACGGACGGACAGACAGACGGACAGGGCCAAATCGATTTCTCTTGTCGTCCTGATCAAGAATATATATACTTTATGGGGTCTGCCACGCCTCCTTCTGCCTGTTACATACATCCAACAAAAACATTATACCCCGATTTCCCATTTTCAATGGGCTCAGGGTATAAAAATGTGTTGACCTCATGGAAATGGTCATGGGCTCACCTGGTTCTCGAGGCGTAGCACCTGCTGCTTATGGGACTGTTCGCGAGCATCTAGCAACTTCTCAGCATGCATTTGGGCACTGCGATAGCGATCCGCGTCCATACCATCCATGCACTTGGAGCTGTCATGCATACGTGCCTTGCAGCGTGCCAGCTCGGACTCCTTTTCGGCCAGCAACGTCTCCAGGCGACGCACTTTTAAGCGCAAGTCACGTGTCTCCTGCTCAATGGCGCTGTGATCCAGGCCACAGCTATAGGAACCCCCAGTGCCGGGATCGTAGCGATTGGAATCATATTCTCCGGCATCGCCAGCGCCTCCGCCGCCGTAATAGGAGCTGGACTTCTCAGCCCGATCATAGGCATTGCCACCAGCAAATTTGCTCTTTCTGTCACATTCCAGCTGCTTCACCTTGTCCTGCAGTGTTTGCAGCTTGCTGCGCAGCTCGGATTTCTCTCGCTGCGATGACTTCAGCTGGCGACTTAGTTCCTCCTCCTCGCGGCTGCCGCCATTACCGTTGCCGGCGTCCTTATCGCCATTTTCCTGGTTCCACTTGGCTATGCGTAGCTGGGACTCAAGCGCCGAGCGCTGCACCTCAAGATCCGTAACCTGCTCCTGTAGCCGCTGGTTGCCATCGAGCTGCGCTTGCTGGCTGCGCCGCAGCTCGTTTAGATTGGTCTGGGCGCTGTCTAGACGCTCCGTTAATATGCGCTTCTCGTTCTCCGTCGTTTGCAGTGCTTTCTGGAGCAGCTTAACCTTGTCCTCGTTGGCTTGCGAGCAATGGCCCTGCTCGGAGAGCTCCTTCTGCAGCGTCTTGATCTCGCCGCGCAGCTGGGTCTCGCTAACTGCGCTCTTTTGCAGTCGCTCCTTGAGCTGGTCCACAGTGGACTTGAGCGAGGTGCAGCGATCCTCCAGTTGGGCCATTGCGCGATTTTGGTTATCTAGCCGTTCCGACACTTGCCTTATGTTGCAATCCTTCTCCTGCAGCGCCATTTGCAGCCGCGTTAGGTCTCCTTCCATGGCGACACGCTGCAAGTCGAGCTTGCTGGCGCGTCCCTCCACCTTGGCCAGCTCCTCCTGCAGCATGCGCTTCTCATTGTCCAGCTTGCCGCACATCTGACGGCTCTTCTCCAGACGATCCTCGTTTTGGGCATTCTCCTCGGATGTGGCGGCCAGCTGCATCTCGGTCTGGGCGATGCGCTCGCGCAACACTTGGCACTCATCGGTGCGCTGCTTCAGCTTCTCCTCGAGCGCATTCATTGCAGAGATTTTCATCTTGCGATCGGTTTCCAGATTGCTCTTCTCCTCCTGCAAGTTGCGCAGCATGGCCTGCAGCTTGCCCAGCTTCGCGTCGCAGCGCAGTTGCTGATCGGCGGCATCTTGGAGCTGCTTCTTGGCCGCCCCCAACTGCGACTTGTAGTCATCCTTCTCACGCTCCAGCTGAGCCACTTGGTGCATCAGATTGCGCACGCCCTTGCGCACCAGATCCGGATCAACATCGACGGGAGCATCGGGGCATTGTGATGTGCTGCGTGTGTCGTATTCGCCAACGCTGCGCGACGGACTAAACCGGCGTGAAGGACTTAGCAAGCGGTGCGACAAGTTGACACTGCCATCCACTTGGATGCCCGCAATGCGGCGCAGCGTGTGCACCACGGAGCTCAGCTTGTGCTCTGTGTTGCGCTTGTGCAGTTCCACACAGGCCAGCTGCTCATCCAATGCCCTGATGCGACCCTCGGCGCCACCCAGACGCGCCTTCAGCTCCTGTATCTGCTGCGTGGCATCCGCCAGGCACACCTCCAGGTTGTGTTTCTGATCCTCCAGGCGCTTCTCGCGACCACGCGCCTCCTCCATGCGGGTGGCCAACTCCTGCTCACGTGCATGGAAGCGGTGCTCCTCCTGGTTGTTGTGACAGCGTGCACGACCCAATTCCTGGCGCGTGGCGCACAGATTTGCCTCCAGATCGGCCAGCTGCTTCTTGATCTGGCACAACTCCTGCTGCGCACGCTCTTTCAGCTCGACTTCAGCCGACAACTTCGTCTGCAGCTCCTTGCCACCCTCGTCCTTCTGGGCGAACTCCATCTGCGTCTTTTGCAACGCCGCCTTTGTGGCATTCAGCTCCTGCGTGGTCTTCGTGAAGTTGTTCTCCGTCTCCTTCAGTATGGTGCTCACACGCGTGCGCTCTATTTCCAATGAGTTCTTGGCTTCCTCCAGATTGTTTATCTTTTGCAGCGCCTCCTCAATGGCACGCGCCTGCTCCCGCTTGGCGCTTTCCACGCGCTTGACATGATCGCGCAGCTCCTTGTTGCTGGTCGAGTACTTGTCGCGCTCAATATTGCTATCCGCCAGCTGTCGTCGGCTGTCGGTCAGCTCCTTGCGCAGGCTCTCAATGTAACCCTCACCTGGAAGAGCAGGGATAATTTTTATTTGTATTCTGCAGGTGCTCTAAGTATCATTAGTCTTAACATTCCTTGTTATCAGCCAATCAGCCAATCAACTAATTCCTGATTAACTTCGCTTCAGACATTACTATGTTAAAACATCTCAAATACCTCGAAAGCCTGACTTAAGTTAATTCTGATATCAGATTTCGATTAAAAACTTCTGACTCTATGTACCAATTCCTGTGTGCCTATGCAGTCTTATTCTTAGTCACAATTGTTTAGCAATTTTTATACTCTATGAAATCTATTCAAATAAATTATTTTACTGCCCCACCTTCTTTAGTCTTGCGTAGCGCATCCTGCAGCTCATTGTTGGTCGCCTCCATTTTGTCCTCCTTCAGTCGGATATCCATTTTGAACTCCTCGCTGAGTCGGCAGAGAGTGTCGCGCTCCTCCCGCAGGCTGTTCAGCTGTAGCTCCTGCTTACGTATGCACTCCTCCAGCTTGATTCTAAGAGAATATAAATATTTTAAATGCGCTAAAAGAACAATTAAATAGTCTTACTTGTGCTCCTCCTCTCTGGTGCGCATGTGCACAATCTCGTCCTTGAGCTGCGCTATGGCCGCACGCTGTTTCTCGTCGCGAGCGTTGGCCTCGCGCTTGCTACGATCCAGTGACTCCTGCTCGGTCTTCAGATCCCGAGAGACCGCTTCGAGACGTTCGGCCACCGCCTGCTTGTCCCGATGGGCCATGAGCAGCGCCTGCTGCTTCTCGTTCTCTGCCCGAATCAGCGTCTCCTCGTGCTGCTGCACCAGGCTCTCGATGTGCGCCTGTAAGGCGGCAATGCGCTCCTGCAGCTTCTCGATCTCATCGTCCTTGGCGGTTTGCAGTGCCTGCAATGCCTGTTGCATGCGCTTCTCCAGCGCATTGCGTAGCTGCAGAACTTCGTCCCCATGGCGCTTGGCTGCATCCTCAGCGGCTGTCTGGAGATTGGCAATCTTTTGGTTGAAGTCACTTTCGGCCGCACGAGCTGCATTCAGCAGCTGGGTCTTTGTCTCCTGGGCCTTGCGCTGGCACAGCTCCAGCTCCTTTTGCAGACGTGCCACATGGTTTTTGAGAGATTCCTCTCGCACCAGCGCCTCCTGAAGATCACGTTCCAGCTGGCTGCGCTTCTCCTCGACGGCCTCCAGTGTCGTATTGGTATCAAACAGCACTGTCTCCAGAGATTCTTTCTCGGAGCGCAGAGCGGCCAAGAGCTCGTTAAGTCGATGCGTGTCCTTCTCGTGCAAATCGATGACCACTTGCTTCTCCTCCACATCCTTGACCATGTCCTCGATGTTGCGATTCAGCCGACTGTTGGTTTCTGTCGCCTGCTCCAGTCGCTGGCGCGTGCGCATCAGCTCCTCGTTGATCGTCTCCTTCTTGCGGCACATGGCGGTCAGCTGGTTGTGGACATCGCATTTCTCACGTGTCATGCATGCCAGGTCCTGCAGGATCTTCTCCTTCTCTAGCTGCAAGCACTTGAGCTTCTCGCTGTACGAGAGATTGTCCGTCTCCAGCTCCAGACGCGCCTTGTCCAGGACAGCCAGCTCCTTCTTCAGCTCACCGATTTCGCTGGCCTGATCCGCGGCCTGCACGCGCAGCTTTTTACGCTCCTCCTGGGCCTCGACCAGACAGTTCTGCACGGACTTCAGCTCGTCGCTCGTGGAGCAATTGTTGTTAGACAATTTGTCATGCTTTTCCTGCAGATCACACTTGTCCAGCAACAGCTTGTCCAAGTCGTATTCCAGATCGCATTTTTGTTTCTCCAGCAAATTGATCAAGTTGTCCGACTCAATGCGCTGCTGCTCCAACAGATCCCGATTGAGACTCACGCGATTTAGCTCCTCACGCAGCGAAATCGTCTCCTCCCTCAAGCGACTGCTGCGATCCTCCTCGGATCTACGCAAGACACAAATCTAACTGTCTGTTATCTAGCGATATCGTGGATGCTTACCTCAAATTCAACTCAGTTATATTCTTGTCCTTCAGAATGCGCTGTATCTCCAGCTCCACTGCCTTCTTATCTTCCTCCATGGAGTCGATTCGCTTCTGCAGCTTGCCATAGTTCAGCTGCAACTTCTCGAAGTCTCCACTCAGATTCTCAAACTGAAATATGACAGATTAATATTATTCATTCTGCTATCTCATTCATTAAAAATATATAGATTATTTGTCATTAAATATATTTGCTTAAAATAACCTTTGTATTTAGAGCACTGTCTGACAGACGGTATAAAAGGCTTGGTCTAGCCTAGGGACTCGAACCCGGATTCTCGTTATTCAGTTGCCATCGAGTCACGGCTCATTTCAAAAACCCATCCACAACATTTTATATATAGGATGTGTAATTGATTTTTGTCGAGACGGCAAAATTGATAATCTAGTCAGCCGACTGTACCCGGCATATGCATATAGATTATCGGCGGTTAATCTGGTATTCAATATATACAGATCATCTCGAAAGTAAGTAGAGTATATGTGTAAGAAAAGTAGGCTCTAGTATTTTAGAAAAATCACACCTAGAAACGTGTTCATTATTTTAAATGTAGATAACAAACATTTTCTATATATGTGTCTTTTCTTAGTCGAATAACATGGATATTAAGTTTGCAACTTGGAGATCTCTTAAGAACATCAACTTCGCAGCAGTTAATCGAATTCTATTTTCTGCTTAGCCATCATAGCTTTTACAAATTATTTAGTATAGAATTCCATATCATATATTAGATATTTAGAAATGCTTAAATTGCAAAACTATATTATTGGCTTTTTACTATATAGTATATCTCTCCTATAGGACATGTTTTTTAATTTTAATTTAATTTTAATTAAGTCTAGTCGGGCACTGTTTGCAGTTCTTATCGACACCTGTTATCAGCTCCGGCACCCACTCACCGCATTATTCAGATCCGCTCGACCCATTTCGGATTGTTGCTTTTGTGTTCTCACTTCATCCAGGGACTTTTGCAGGCTCTCGCGCTCCTGCAGCAGCTCGGAGAGCTTCGAGTTGCTGGCGTCCAGCTTCTCGGTCAACTGCTGCATTTTGCTGGTCAGCAGCTGCTTGGTGCCCTCGCTGGTATCCAACTGGGTGCGGGTGCTGCGCAACGTCTCGCTGCTCTGCTGGAACTTGACCTGCATGTCATGCAGGGCCAGCTGGTACTTGTGGAGTGCCGCCTGCACGGCCGAAATGGTGCCCTCGGCAAAGGCCTGGGAAGCGCGTGTCGAATTGCGTCTTGGCGATTTACCACCACCACCACCACCGCCGCCACCGCCGCCAGCGCTGGCAGCGCCACCCGCTACGGAGGCGGCATCACGCGTCAGATGCATGTGCTGCATGGCACTGTTGACCTCGGCGTCTGCCTCGCGATCGGCGATCTCGGCATCTTGTACTACAGCTTGTGCGATCTCGCGCATGGAATTGTTCAATCGCTCGATTTCATCATTGTAGCGATTAGCCAATGCCGCCTGTGACTCGGCCTGAGCGCAGCGGTCCTCCAGTTTTTTGAGCTGATTCATCAGCTCCAGCAATCGCTGGTCCCGTTCCATGATCTCGTGCCGTGCACTCTCGTACTGCACCTTAAGCGTGGCGAGCTGCGCCTGCAGCTCATCGTTGCTGCGGCGCGACTGCTTCAGCTCCTCATCGGCGGCACGCTTGGCCTGTTGCAGCGTGAATGCCACCGAGGAGTTGGAGCAGTTGATGTCCTTGCTGACGCCGTTGATTTCCTGGCCCATCTTGGCCACCTCGGCCTTCATGGCGCTCTGCATGTCCTTGAAGGCGCGCTTGACGGCAACCACCTCGCGCCACATCTTCAGCAGGCGATTGTGCTCGCTGTTGTAGTAGTCCTTGAAGGCCTGCTCCTCCTCCTTGAACTCATCCTCCTTGATGAGCAGCTCATCGCGCATGTTGCCCCAGTCATTGGTCAGCTTTTGCAAGTCATTCGTCAACGCCTCGTTGGTGCGATTCGATTCCTCCAGCTGCTGACGCAATGCATTGTTCTGGGCCACAATCTGCTCGCAGCGATTGTGCTCCTCCTCCAGCTTGCGGCACAGCTCGCTGCTGCTGACATCGTCATGCAAGTAATCACGTCCACAGCTCGGCGGTGGCGAGTCTAGCGATGAGCTGCACGGCAGGCTGCTCTGACCCAGGGTCAGCGAGGTCGAGCACTGTTAACAAAGATAATCGAGACAAGCATTCAAAATTATGCAAAACAATAAATGTAAACTTAATCGATGATTGCCCGACTACGTATACCCTGTCCTATATACATTTGTATATGAATGCATGACAAATGAATGGCCTCCTGAATTCCTATTTTCAATGTTTTCGGGGTACGATTAGTTTATCCTATAGTATTATTACTTGTGTAGGCATACATTATGCATGTGAAATAAACTTTGATTAATGAGTGGAACGATTTTGAAAGGCAGTGAAATATATATAATATATATATATATATATATATATATATATATATATATTATAGGATAGTTCCTATGAGATCAAGAACTATATTCACTTCATCTCTTCTCTCCCTTCCAGAATTACTTTCTTTTTAAACTACGAACAAATTTACAATAAACAAATATAAATGACGAAACTGCGGATTGGGATTTACTTCAAGCCATATGAATCACAAAGTCTCATTTGAAAGACAGACAGAGCTTATATTATAGTTTATATAGTTTATAGTCTTAGCTCACAGATCTATAAATATATTTATATATATGTATATTTATAACAAAGCAATCCCCTCTTGCATCCTATTGCAATCCTACTTACCAGCACCTGACTTGCAGTTGGTCCCGTTGTCAGCTTGGGCGGACAGGGCATGGTAGTCGTCGGCTTGATGGTGTCGTGCATGCGCTCCTCGAGGTCGCTGCAGCGCTGCCTGTACTGCTGTATCTTGGACTGCAGACGGCTGACGAGATTGGCCTGATTGTGCTGGGCCTGCTTGTACGTGTCCAAGCGCTTGCGATAGCTGTGCGACTCGTCCGCCAGTCGCTGGCGCAGCTCCTGGTTCTGGCGCAGCAGCGCGTTGGTAGAGCAGTCCGCCGTTGGCGGTCCGCCCGGCGCTGGGCTCATCATTCTGGGCGTGATGGCACCGGAGCCGTTGCTGATGTTGCTGTTGTTGAATGTGTTGCTGGTCGTTGGCTCGCCACGCCCACGATTGCGGGAGAAGGGTAAACGCGTGGATGTGGATGTTGCCCCCGACGGCGCTGGCAGGTCGACGGCCGATGGGCAAGGCGTTTGCTTAAAGTTATCGCGATACGCTTGCATCTGAAAGGGGAACAGACCAAGAGAGGGAGTTAGAGGGGGAGTAAGAGGATGTTAAAGTCGGCTCGTGAAATTGTTTGCGGTTTGCGTGTGAGGAAACTTTTGCGGAACTTTGCCGCCTACGCCTAAATGCTCGATAACTTTGTCCAAATTGATTTATTAACTCTGCTCGGGCTGACGGCCTTCCGTGGGCCGCCTATTTTGCCATATCCGGTCGCCATGACAGCTGCGCCAAGCGAAATTATTTTTTATGCTTAGCGCTCATAAATAAACAAGCTCCCCTTTTTATCATCTAGTCAATGATATTCCTATGCGAAACATCGCCCACTTGACAATACAATTCTCGGCCTCCGCCCCCTCCACAGCTGGGCTGACACCGTTTGTCACCAGGACAGCAAACTTTGTGTGTTGCCAGTCCTATGCCCTATGCCCCAACCCCCCTTCACCCCATTGCAGTTTGTTTCTGTGCCCAGCAACAACATGCCTTATAATTTCCTTGTCCTCGACGTATTTATATTAATAAACAAAAATAGTTGTTTTCGTCTTTGGACGTCTTTCCCTTTGTGTAGCTCGTTGTTGAAACTTCTTTCGACACGAATGAAGCTTTTTTTTTTGGTAGTCTTTTGGTCGTCTTCTAATTTTGAGCTCCTTATGCTCTGTGGACTTCATTTATAGATACAACAAAATTTAATAGATTTCTTTATATGTGCGGAGGACTACGATGTCGCGACTATGGTTTGGCATGCAATCTAGCTCTAGTCCTTGTACTTTCTCCATTTCGCTCATGACAATTGCTACTGCCTGGCTCAGATTGAGGTCGACATAAAGACATAATCATAAATCTGCCATAAATACGTGGATTTTATGTAGTTTTCAAACAGCCTTAGACTGCCAAGCGTAGTGGGAGCAAATATGATATTGATCTCAATTTTCCATGTGAGAAGAATTAGGTATTCTACTCCTAAATAATGACAGTTGCTTATGAGCTCATCTCATCAGATTGTTGACTATACAACTTATATTAATTTTATACTTATTCCAAACTTGACTGAGAAGATGTCGTAATTCATGTTTATTGTGTTCATACATATCTTTTAGGAAACCCTCGCAAATGTGACTCGCTATTTGTTTATACTAAATAATGCATATCATGCATATTTTGATGTACTTCCGTATACCCATACTTTCATATTTCATGGAACTAGAGCTATTAAATAGTCGAAATATATATACAGTTCAGCATAACATCAAAATAACTAATTTATATAGCTACGCAAATTGGAGACGTGGCACATAAGAACCTTCTTCTTGGGATATTTATATTATGATTTCAAGATATAATTATATTTCTCTAAAGCTTAATATTTTTGATAAATAATAAAATATATATTTATATTATTCTCTCTACTCTTTTCATAAAAAATGTATAATACTTTTATAATAAATAATAATATAAATAAACATCTTGTATTAATATACTCTATAACTTATATATAATCTTGTATCTATATTTATCTATATATATATAATAATCTATGATCTACATATTATCTTGTACTGGTGATATTTTATTGAGGTGCAATACAGTAATATTATATATTCCAGTTAATAGTAAATACATCTAAAAATATAGAGCTAAAAAAAATATATGAAAGAATGTATTCGTTTTCTGCACTGAACAATTTTATCAGACAAAATATGAATATTCGCTGATAATTCCCTCTAGGACTACAGTAAAATGTTTAACACTTTAAATCATATTTATTGAACGACCAATTCAAACAAAACTAATGATTACAAAAATTATGATGATACAAATTAAATTTAAATTGAAATTAAAATTAAAATAATTATTAAATTATATTACATTTTTAATAATATAATATAGTTTGAAGTCAAAGCAGTTTATGTTTGGGGCCAGTCAAGTCGTACGGAAGTGACTAAAATATTTTCACTCTTTTTAACTGTCTTAAAGTTTTTTTTTATAGAGCTTTTTGGGGATAGTAAAGAGTTTCTATAAGACCCCGAAAATTTGTTTAGACAGACATGAAAAAGAACAAGAAAATCAAACACGCAGTCACGAACTACTCATATACGAACATAATTTGCACTCACTTTTCTTAAAACTTATCCAAAGTTCAGAGTTAAGGACCGCAATATGAAAATGTACTTGTTAACTGATTGAGCTTCAATTGAATACTCATCAAATTAGCGTGTGTTTATTTGGGAATACACGAAACACTCCACTGAGTAGCTTCTGCCACGCCCACTTTCCACTTTCCACTTTGCAGTTCCACTTCCACTTCCACTTCACAGCGCCAAGCAATTGACACAAATTGGCAAGAATGCGGAAATACGCAACTAAATCACGTGCGCTTCGTTCTAACTAATCGGAATGGTTAGAAAGTCCTTAGAACTGTCGAGGTTCGTGGAACAGAAGCAACTGAGCCCCAACGGTTGTGCGCGCCCATTTACATAAGGAAGCCAGTGGATTCGCTTTCGAGGGACAGACAGACAGTCCACGCCCGCTGATCGGCTGCAAGTTGGAGTTTGCCTGGCTCCTGGGGGCGTCAGGTGGATGTAAAATAAACATTGAATTAACAAATTCCACGTTGCCAGTGGCAACCGAAAAATTGATTGGGTTTGCGACTCATCGAAGCCCTTTGCCCTGGCCAGGGCAGAAGTCACAATTATGTTTGGCGTGCGAGCGCGCAACAAATGCAAATTGTGGCTCGAAGCATATTTCCAATCTACCAACCCACCTGCCTGCCTACCTCTGTCTGTCTGTCTGTATGTGTATGTGTGTGTGTGATAGAGCATCTCGCAATATTGGTCACAATATTCATGCCTAGCTGCGTTTAATAAGTCAAACAGTGCAGGGCAATAAATTGTGAGCTATGCCAATGGGGTTTACCCCTTTCTTGCTTTATTTTCTGTACTCTGAATTCTTTTGAGCGTGGGCATATGGGGTATATTGGCTTCATAAAGCATGTGCGGAGGACTAAAGAAGGCGTGGCCGACCTCATTAACTATATTTATTCTCGATTGGCATCGATAGCCAAGGCATTTGAGCAATAGGACTCTGTGTGGCGTATCATGCTAAATCTTACATGTATGACTCCAATATCTCGTGCGCTTTAAAGATCTTTCTAATCATTCATAACTCTTTATTTGCTTCAATTCAATTAAAATGAAACATAGGGCTTTTTATTTCAAACGTTTTGGAAACGAAAGAAAGAAAAAATTTAGATTATAGCTCTTTGGAGACCTCCCTTGGCTCAAAAAGTGCGCAACAAATGTTTTGATCAGAGCTCATTATCAAATTTCAAGGTATCTTCTAGTCGCTCATACCCAACAATTGCACTTCTGTTTTCGTTCCTTTTTTTTGTATAAAAATAATGTAACCATCAAACCACATTATGCTAATCATTTATTTATTTCTTTGTCAGCTCAGGGAATGGGCATTATTAGATAGGCCACTCGTAAGGCTGCTTATATAACAAATTTAAATATATAAATATAATAATTTAATAAGAAGAATTTGTATATAATGGACTTTATCAAATCTAAGCTAACAGGATGCAGAGTTCTAATTATTTTATATTACCACAAATTATTGTTTATTATTATTAAAATAATGCAGAAAAGGAAAAAAAATCGAATTAAATTAAGAAAGAGAAGACATTTCAGTTGGTTCAGCTTAGGATGGGCGATAAGCTTATCAGATAACTGAATGATCATCTTGCATGTGTGACATATGTGCAATGTCATCTGACATTAGTGGTTTTACCTAAACTAAAAATATGATTTATTAGGGAATAAAAATAATGAGAATATTATTTTTAGATTGCTAGCAAATATCTCATTATCTATTTAGTTGGAAAAATATGGAACATATGTACAGATCGTGATTGCAACGAATTCAATTAGGTTCGCTTGGCAAACCAAAATGTCAAAATGTTTCCTGGCATTCATATATACCTTATATATATATAAATATAAATCTATATATTATAATTATATATTTTGCAATGCCAGAGCTGGGCACGAGCTACGAAGGTTATCAAGACTCAAAGGTCAAATGCACGCCTGCCAGAGGCTGCATGTACACACACACACTCACACACACATAAACACCTACATACATATATACACTCTGGTACACTCAGTTACACAACACGTTAAAAGGTGGGTGCGTGTAGCAGTGTGTGTGTGTGTGGCAAACGTCGCCCAACAACCAAATACAATAACAAATCCAAATTGCAAACAAAACAGAAATAAAAATAATTTCAATACGAAACAAATATAGCAATATAAATAAATAATTTATAATACATATATACATCTATAGCTTATCAATGCGCGACGGTATTTTTGAAGAGTGTTTTGTATTTGTGCAGCACTCTTAACCTGTGCAGAACCTTGTGCAGTTATCAAGGTGCAACTGCAGGAACAATAATGCTTAATTAATTATTCTGGAATGGAACTATAAACAACCGGCTGTATACGTGCACCGGCTGTTTAAAGTCCGCTCCAGCTGGGAGCTGGCAAGGTTAAGGTATTTTTCACTTTCCGTTTACTTAATCTCTGTGTATGCTAAGTAATTATGAGACAATCATATTAGGCTACCTACATACATATGAGTAGGTGTGTGATTATTCTCTATCAATCACAATAGAGCATGTTTTTCTTCTTCCTCTTCTTCTTCTCGTATTATATTTAGTTACTGTTGCGATTGTTGTTGGCTGGCTGGCTGGCTGGCAGGCTTGCTTAATGAGTGTTGGGTTCATAGTCAGCGCCTTATCAGTCGCAGTCGCTGTCGCTGTCGCCGTCGCCGTCGCTGTCGGAACCAGTCGTAATGCCGCAATAGGCTGATTGAATTGGAATCGAGTACCTATTAGCTGCTATGTACAAATGTAAGCGGACTTAATTTTTAGCGACTGGGTCAAAGTACAGCTGCAATGGACTGGCTGGCTGGCTGGCGGCTGTTGAAATCTCTGCCAAGTCTAATTGATGTCGCTAAGCACAAACTCCATTGCAAATAGTTTCAGGGTCTTATTTATTTTGTTCTTTATTTGGATGCTCCACACAATGCCAAACACTCTGATGAAAGACCATGCTCTAGACAACGTGCATGATTTATGCCAATTTGCCAATTTTCATGCACTGCGAGAAAACTCTGTGGCAATTTAAATATATGAGTTATACTTTGCTCATATTTTGCATCGAAATCAGGAGACAATTTAGGCTTGGCTCATCAATCTGATTTTCATATATTTATAATTGATATTATAATAATATATGAAAACCAAATTCATTTATTATTTATTTTTATCAATCTTACTTTTTATATTCCATTTTTTTATTTATTTGTTTTCAATCACAATCTGTATATTCAAGGTTATATTTAAGTTATTCAAATATGATATTAATTATAATATTTAAGGCATTTAAATATCATATCAAATTTAGTATTTTATATCCATTTTCGTCCTATTGGTAAGTTTTCTCCAATACAAAATTCCACTAAAAAATAAAAAATTCGCAATGATTGAAATAAGAAAATCTCCGAATTGTAAAATGTAAATAAAATAAAAGTTTACCTTAGTAAATTGATATTTTAAGAAATTTGCTCGTCTAATACGATGTACAATTAATACAAGTATCCTTTATTTCTTGCAGTGTAGATACAATGCAAGAATCGTACAGTCTGCGAGCCAGACAACAACAACAACAACAAGAGTAACAACAAGAACAAAATTTAATAATAATACAAATCCGAATGCGTCTACTGCGACACCTCCTATATGACTATAGGTGCGGCCGTATCTGTTTGTGTGTCTCAGGCGCTATCTACGTGAATCGTCCGAAGGTCCGTCCGTTCGTCTGGCCGTCTGCGCGTCCGTCGATTGCAGTGCCCAGACAATCATCATAGGTTTTAAGTAGAGCTCCTGTCTAAGCGGCACTTTAGTCAGATTTCGAATTTTGCCAGCATTGCACGGCAGGGAGAACGCAAAGATTACAAAAAAACACTAAATAAATAAAACGGAAGACGAACAACTTTTTGTGTGTGTGTTTACGCGCGTGAGTGAGCGATAGAGAAAAAAACGGGAGAGAGAGACAGCGATAGTGTTAAAGATGTCGCAGACACTGGACGATCTGCTTCAGCGACAGGAGCACGCGCGCCAGCTGCGCCTGGCCACACGGCCCAAGTTTCGTCGTTTCAATTCGTTGGATCGCATCCCGGAGCACCCCAGCCAGGATGAGTCCGAGAGCGAGGACCATACGCAGCATCGTCACTTCATAACGCTGCGGCGCCAGCGCACGGCCGACGGCAGCCTGTTGCGCGGCCAGATCCAAGCACCAAGCGTCAAGCGGAGGCAATCCTCGAGCAATTTGCTGCTGCTTGTGCCGCAGCTCCTGATGCGTCTATTGCTAACGCTCATACGGTATATGCTCTACATACCGCTGTCCATAGCGGCGCCCAGCTTCTGGCTGTCGGCCGTGCTCTGGATCTTTTGGAAGTTGCTGCGCGTGCCGCTTGGCCTGTTCAAGTGGCTGCTCAGCAGCGATGACGAGCAGCCGGGCGCACCGCAGCGACATCGCCAGCGCACTGTGCTGCTCAGCTGCGGCAGCACCATACAGACCTTGCACCTGGCGCGCAACTTCTATGGATCCGGAGCACGAGTCGTGGTGTTTGAGTTCGAGGGGCTGTTCGGGTTGGCACGCTTCTCGAGCTGTGTGGACAAGTTCTATGTGGTGCCGCGGCCGAGCACCGCCAACGCGGAGCAGTATATAGCGGCGCTGTGCCACATCGTGCGCAAGGAGCGGCCGACGGTGTATGTGCCCGTCTGTGCCACCAGTCCGGCCTACTACGATTCGCTGGCCAAGCCGCACCTGGAGCTGTTGGGCTGCGCCAGCTTTGTGCCCGGCGCCCGAGAGACCCAGCAGCTGGACGACTGCCTGCAGCTGTTCCAGCGCTGCGAGGCGCAGCAGATAACGCTGCCGCCGCACACCGTTGTCACGGCCCCGGAGCAACTGCACCAGCTGTACGAGGGCGGCTTCGTGGCCGGCTATCGCAACCTGTTCATGGCCTGTGGCATGCAAGGAGTCATGGAGCGACACAAGTACATATTGCCGACGCGACGAGTCGAGCTGCTGAAGTTCAACCAGCACGAGATCAGCGATCGCCAGCCCTGGCTGGTGGTGCGTGATCAGCCGGGCTATCATCACTATGTCACGTGCACCACGGTCAAGGACTCGCGCGTCGTGGCCAATGTTAGCTGTCGCGTGGAGCACAACACCAAGAACCTCATACCCGTGCGCCGGGACGATGAGGCGCAGATCGAGCTCTGGCTGCGCAGTTTCTTTGCCAAAGTGCGCTTTCAGCGCAGCATCAATGGGCATGTCAGCTTTCGCCTGGTCAAGTCGCCTACCCATGGCGGCCAGTTTGTGCCGCTGGGCGTGCGACTGGGCGTGGCGCTGCCCTACATCTGTCACAATCGCTCGCATGCCCAGCTGCTGTGCCGGGCCATCAAGTGCATGTGCATACATGGTCGGACGGGCAGGGCCGAGGACGACACGGCCAGCTGGAGCTGGAGCTGGTCGACGCTGGAGCGCAACACGTCAACGGTGCCGCTGGATAAGCGCGAAGCGCTCTTCGCCTACTGGGATCCGCTGCCCTATTGCGCCTACTATCACTTTCAGCTGCCGCTGGAGTCCGTAAAGCTGTTTTTGCAGCGACGGAATCGCAGCGAGACCAAAAGTTTATCGCCGCGCATCACGGCGCCGGTTCATTGAACGACGACGCAGTGCACCAATAGCCGGCCGGGCAGCTAGAAACAGGGCTAGCAACAGCGACAGCGACAGCAGCTGCGACAGCGAGAGAGAGATTGCACAGACTGAACAACAACAACAACAACAACAGCAACAACAATAATAATAATAACATACATACATTAACAATACATACATACTTACATACATATAGGCAAATACTATACACACACACACACATACATATATGTGTTTATATATATACACTTTATTTTGTTTACTTGATGCGCACACATCCAATGGGGTTCAACATCTATCTAAGAAGATTAGGCAAGCATAGAGTACATTATGTGCACATACATACAACGTATATGATCTATGATGATGTGCAGAAACACTTTGATCTGGCACTATCACGCACACACATACACGCACACGCACACGCACACACAGAGAGAGGCCCATAGGCTTTTTAGTTTATTGACTTTGCAATATAATAAAGTTTATAATTTATATATATATGAATTACCCATAATGTTTATTCTTTTTCCGAGCACATTTCAAAAAATAATAAAAAAGGGAAACCCGAATCAGTCGACTCACTGACCACCACTGTTATCCTTCTGGCGTATTCCTTGTTGTCGGTGGTGGTTCTGGCCACGTTTCGGTTTCGTTTTCGTTTACGTTTACGTTTGGACAGGTCGGTTGCCTGGTAACGGCTTTAGGTCAGTTTAATTGCGGTTAGAGCAGGCGGTAACTGAGCCATTTCCATTATCCTTATCAGACTAACCCCCGAAAAGGAGCGTAAAAGGGTATAACATGGCAATATGCAAATTTTTATATATATTAGACATATATAATGCCTTGACTTTTGCCATGCACTGCTATATAATTCAATAATTTATTTAGATCTGAGTCTTTTAATTTTTCATTTCGCATTTTCTATTAAATTTTAAATAGCTATTAAAAATTTCAGGTAACTTTAATGAAATGGTATATGTATATATATATATATATAAATTTGTATATATATTAGACATATATAATGTCTTGACTTTTACCATGCACTGCCATATAATTCAATAATTTATTTAGATCTGAGTCTTTTAATTTTTCATTTCGCATTTTCTATTAAATTATTTATAACATCAACTTTTAGGCATGCAATTTTAAATAGCTATTAAAAATTTCAGCTAACTATAATGAGATGGTATATGTATATATAAATTTAATTGTATACGCCAATTAGCAATTAGAAAACAAATGTGGGGCTTACCTTACTTTTCATATTCAAACATTCAAAAGTGTTGCAACGGCCATTTCATTCGCAGTTTTGATCCGCGATAATTGCAACGTTGACACGTGAATGGCGACGTTGACATGCGACTGCTAGAACAATCGGCTCGCGTACGTAGAAAAGACAAAACTTTCAACATTTTGCAAAGTAAATAAGTTGAGCTGCGGTTTTTTTTGCCACGCAATGAACAACGGAGCAAACGATGCTGCTTCCTCGCACCGTGGTCGTGGTCGTGGTGCTGCGCAGCCAGACAGAGGCGCCACTGGCGTGGCAATAAACATTGACAGCGACAACGACGACAATGAGTCAACCACAGCTGAGCATGATTACCTGCTGCCTGCGCCGACGCCGCCCTTGTCGCTGGTGACCTCGGCGCAGCCTTTGATAGGTCCAAGTACAACCATCAATCTGGAGCAGGCCAGCCAGCAGCCGGCACGTAGCACTGGTCGCGCCAGTGGGAACAACCTGCTGTCCACACTCCTGGCCAGGCAGCGCTCCCTTACGCCCGTCACCAGCACACCCATGCGCGCGACAACTCAGATGAACCGCCGCCTGCAGCAGTCGCGCAGCGTGGGTGCCAACAGCGGCAGCCTGGAGGAGCCACCAATGCCAGCAGCCGGCGGTGCCTCGCCAGCGAATGTGCGTCAGCTGGGCTTCTGGCGTGTCAATTTCAACGAAATGTTCTCACTGTCCACGGCGCCCTCAACCGAAGCGCTGCGTTCCTTCATTGCACATTCCAATTTTCGCTATCCACAGCCGGCGACGGGCAATGCGGCGCCATCAACAAGTGCTCCTGCTCCTGTTCCCGCCGACCGCTCGCACATTTTACTAAATCAGAACCAGACCGAACCGGAGGCTAGCACCAGCGCGTCCATACCCCCGCGCATAGGTGCCTACAACAGCGCTGGCATGGGCAGAAGCATTTCGCTGCGCGAGGGTGAAATGCAACAGGCGCGACACAGCCTAACAGGTCGCCACAATGCCAGCGTAATTGGCCTGACAACGCCAGCGACGGCGAGCGTAAATCCACCTGCCTATGATGCACCACACTCCGATGCAGTTGCTGCCACTGACGCCACCACAAGTGCTGCCACTTCCGACGGTGCCGGCAGTCCCAACGCCAATGGCAATCCCAATGCGGTGCACGAGAACAATGCGGACGACGATCACATTATAACCGACATGGTGGTCCAGGTGCTGAGCCACTTTGTCCGCTATTTGCCCATCATTTGCATACTGCTGATCAAGTTCGTGCACGACCACCTGCTGGGCATACTCGATCTGCTGATGCTGCAGACAATCATGTACAACATTAATCGATCGGTGCGCAACCAAGTCGCACGGCTGGCCCAGAAGAACTACGCTATGTTGCTGCGGGATGCGGGCATGGTGGTCGTGGTGGTTGCACTGCGTCTATTCTTGGCCACAGCACCGCCGGATCCATTGGGCCTACTGGTGCCGCCGCCCAAGATGTATCAGACTATCGATATCTCTACGTCGAACTACCAAATCGAGCATAGCCGCAGCAATGATAGTCCCTCAACCACGTTCCTGTCCAGCGCCGAGACGCCAAAGAACTCTTCTGACGATGCAACTGCATCGAAAGTCATTCCGCTGGGCATGCTGCTCTACTACGTCGCCGTCAGCGATTTGCTGCTGAAGCTAATCACAATTCTCATCAAGATCCTCATCACCATGCTGCCCATGCATGTAATCCGACTGAAAGTGCGCGTAAGTGAAGCAAAAGTTCAGTTTGCACTCTCTTATCTCATCGCAATTTGTTGAATCATTCCTAACCAAGGTGCAGCCACTTACACGCAGTCAACTTGCTGCTGCTTGTACGGGCATTTCAAGCACCTTTCAGCTGCTATCATCAGCAGACTTGACGCATTCCATTGAGGCAACGCCAGATTTCACTTTGTATTCCCCTTCCTCGTTGCAGGCCCGTCTTTATGTATTGGTAGAATACATATCGCAGTTCTATCGCGCATTGGCTCCTATATCCATATGGTTCTTCTTCCTCTACGAGTCCTATTCGGGGCTGGAGGTCATCTCGGGAGGCCTCTTCTCATCCCTGTATATTGGCGCTAAGATCTTCGAGCTGCTGGAGCGGGGCAAGGCCCTTAAGAAATCCGTTACCACGTTTAGGCGCAATATTGTAAGTCCAATCTATGAATGTAAAATCAAGATACTAATCTGTGCGACTTTCTTCTGCAACAGGACTCGGAGCGGCCGCCGACAAAGGATGAGCTCGATGCCGCAGGCTCCGTCTGTCCCATTTGCCATGACACGTACAATTCGCCCATTATACTTGAGTGCGGACACATCTTCTGTGATGAGTGCGTCCAGACGTGGTTCAAGCACGAGCAAACGTGTCCCATGTGCCGTGCCAAGGTCAGCGACGATCCTGCCTGGCAGGACGGCAGCACAACGTTTTTCCATCAGCTCTACTAAGTCCAACCCGATCGAACTTCTAACTAACTATTGATTCTATTCTTCTGTCTGTCTATGTGTAAATAGCTTAAGCTGGCATCCCTTGCAATGCTGCACAAATGTTTATTTAAGTTAAGAGTTATTAATTTTTAAATATATACCTATTGTATTAAATGTAAAGAGCAATAACTACTTCGCCGTGCGACGCCTGGCGGCGGCAAAGGATCGCGACTCGAAGTAGTCGCCATCGGTGCTGGTGGCCTTCTTGTTGATGTCGCAGTGGCGCTCCTTACTCACAATTTCCTCCAGGATCTCGCTGTCGCCTTTGATGAGGCGCGTTCGGCCAGTCACTGGGTCCACCTCGCGGCGTATTTGGCTTTGACGGCGCTGGTACTCCTCCGGTGTCTCCGGCGCGTGGGATTTGCTATTCATTAATGCTTAAATGTGAGCGAAAGGGAAACACATTTGAGAAGCTGTCGGTGAAAACCTAGTGATGGCTATGACCGACCTATTGGTATGGCGAAGTCATCCTCACTGCCATTATCCACCACAGCCACTTGAGCCGGAATCTCCTGTGGAGGCGGAGTCTCTTCCTTTGATTGTTTTATCTTCTCTTGCCGCTTCGATTTCTTTGGCTTGTCTTTATGCTTCTCTTTATGCTCCTTACGCTTGTTCTTGTGCTTTTTCTTCGATTTCTTTTCACTTTTACCCATTTTTTTAGCAAAGTGTTTACAAATCGAATGAAAATATCAACATTACGAGTCTGACTTTTGTTCTTCTCTAAGGCGTTGTTAACACTGTTTGGTATTTATTAAATACTGTTTAATGTAAACACAGCTGTTGCTGTTTTGTTTATCAGAAATAGAGTAAAATAAACTGCTGTTTTTGAATAAAGGACTTGACCAGACTTTTTATAAATCAAAAGAAATTACGACACTTTGTTTAATAATTTAATAAACAACGTATCAATCATCCAAGGAATGTTCAAGAAACTTATAGACAGCAAATAAAAAATACTTTATGTTTATGTGGCAAGTTAAGTCAAGCTTACAATGTATGTATAATAAGGGTTTTGATCAAAATTCAGTAAAAATAACAAACAAAAAATTGTGCAGTTTTTAGAATAATTCTTATTGAGCGTATACACACTTTAATTTAAGTTCAAGCTGGTCACTCTGATCTTATGTTTTGATTTTGTATGGATCAGCTGATTTTCTATCGATAATTAATGCAAAAGGAGATATTAGTTTTCATTAATTACTTCTTACATTAAATGAGGAATTGTGGATAAAAATCAATCGCACTGCTTTAAGAAAGTATTTAGATTGCATTCAATAGCAGTAACTGGGAAAGGCCATTCGCCCCGAAAATTGAATTGGTGTTGCAAAACGCCATCGATCGAAACACATTTTACAGCACTGAATAATTTACGTAGCACGCCGATAAAAACCATTAAAATCAAAAAAGAGCCAAACATCTTGTCGACTGTTTACCAACTGGACGCATAATTCGACAACAACTGGCGACGCAACCGAGAACGTACAAAACCCGCTACAAAACGGCGGCCGATTTGCCAAGCGCGACCAATTCGTGTTGTGCACAGCACATACAAACACACGCACACCCACAGCCACAGCCAAAATCGCAACGACCACGCAAGAAGCAAAAGGAGCTGAATTTTAAAGCACTGCAACAACAGCAAAAATTTCGATTTGGCAGCCAGACAAGTACAACAAAAACAGCAGCAACAACAGCGGACTAAAACTGTGCAACGTGCACGCCAGCAAAAGTACAATAAGAATTCTAAGCAAACAGCGCCAAAGGCCAGGCCGCCGTACGAATAGCCCAGCAGCCAGCCGCTCACCCAACAACAACAACAGCAACAGCAGCAGCAACAACAACAAAGATTGCAGCAGCAGTCGAGAGGCATAACGATAGCAACAACAGACATTCAGACGTCCAGGGCACTGCCGCAGTCGATGCACAGCATTATCATGGAGAAGGTCGCAAGCAAACAATACGAATCGTAAGTGGAAACCAAAATTGGGGCAACATCTTGGCTAGTGTTTGTTAGGTTATGTTCTAATCATGGCTGCAAACCCCAAAAAATGCAAAAAGAAAAGAGAAACAGTCACTAGATAGATTCGCAGAGTGAACTTAAGGCTCACATGAATCCCACGCTTAAGCTGGGATCACGGAGTGCTCCATATTTTCAAGTGTTTTGAAATAGTTTTCCAAATAGTTTTTCAACTTCCGCTCTTAACTCTTGAATCAGGATCGTTAACTATGTGTAAAGCCTATGGTTCAATTCCCAATATCAACCAGATCCCAGTTGATAGACCGACTAGCTTCAATGGCAATCACCTTAATTTATTCAATAAATATTTGAAAAGATCCAAGACCTAAAAATATCTGTCGGCCCACTGAAATTAGTTATCCTCCTCGTCGGTCTCGCGAAAGAGTATATCGGCTGCTAGCTCCTCGTTCTTGTCACAGGCCAGATAGACCGGCAGCACCACATCCCGGTCAAAGCCGAGTGCCATTAGGCGCTCCACAGCTGCCTCCTCCTCGGTGCTGAGCGACGTCGCCAAGGCGGGTATCGGGTTGTTCAGCATCGAAATGAACTCCTCCTGGTTGTTGCGTATAGCGTCAAATGCAGTGGGATCACTCTCCCGCAGATGCGTCAGCACCAATTCCAGAAGTTCCGGGTTTTGTCGTATCAAATCGCGCACATGCGCAAAGTGTGGGTCGGTGGCCAAATAGTTGAGGCGCTCGGCTGTCTCGCCAACCAAGTTCGGCTCGGCTGCGGACGCGTTGGTTGCCGGCTGGTTAACAGAAGGCGCAACGCTGGGAATGCCGGTGATTAGATATTCGATGGCGCGCTCTGGGTGGTTGTAGCTGGCGCGTAGAGCAGCGCGCACCTCTTCCTCTTCATAGCCCATTACCATAAGATCGCGAACGCGCTGCTCATCGGGAATGTTGGAAGGCCGTGGTGGTTGTACAGGTGGTGGTACGGGTGGTTGTACGACTCGCACTGGGTCATTGCTTCGATTCGATTGCTGTGGTTCCTTCCGTTCCGGCTCCTTCTGCTCAGCCTCTCTCTGCTCCTTCTCCGGCACAGCAGCGCTGGTGCTCTTTTTAGTCATTAGAACTATAAACTTATTCTCCATTACGTTGTATTCGGATACCGGTCGGTCATCCTGCATAATGCGACCGCTATAGATTAGCTGCAGACTGTCCACCGGATGCGATATCTCCGGCAATTCGACCAGCCGCTGCTTCAGCTCGAGCACATTTAGCTGGTCGTCCTTCAGCTCCAGGGAGATCGTCTTCTGGTCAAGCGTGCGTATGGAGAGCTTCATGTTGTGTAAATATGGAGAAAATACGTACATATATACAAACATATATGTATAAGCATATTTGTATATTCACATGGGAATATGTGTGAGGTGAATATTTGGATAACGGCGTGCTCGGATAGCTTTAGAGTTGAATTTGAAGTTTAGTTTTCGAGTGGGCGGAGTTAGGAATCGAAAAACAGACGCATACGACATACTAATCAAATGTGATATGCCATCACGGTTGCGTTGCAGGAAAATCTGGCCCGATCTTGTCGATAGCGATGACAGCGATGTGGAGAACGAAATAGACGTTGACAAATTGCCCCCACTGGAGGTGGGGCCCAACGAGAATCGCCTGCAGCACACATATTGCCTGTGGTTCTCGCGCAAGGGCACACAGCGAGCGGCCACCGACTATAGCAAATCGCTGCATGTGGTCGGGCGGTGTGCCAGCGTGCAGCAATGGTGGTCACTCTACTCGCATCTCATTAGGCCAACGGCGCTGAAGCCCTACCGGGAGCTGAGCCTCTTCAAACAGGGCATCAAGCCGATGTGGGAGGATCCGGCGAACAGTAAAGGCGGCCAGTGGGTCATACGTCTGCGGAAGAACAAAATTGAACGTGCCTGGGAGAATGTCTGCATGGCAATGCTGGGTGAGCAATTTCTGGTTGGCGACGAAATATGCGGCATTGTGCTGCAAACGAAGTATCCGGTAAGTGCACAATTTTCATTTTCCTTCAATTTGTTTGGATAAAAGCCTGAAAGCCACAACGCGTGCGTGAAACGATCGGTTCAACTGTGGCGATCTGGGCACTATTAGTGCTGCAAAACGTCATAATGAATATCGATATGTTATCGACTTTACATATATATATATATTCGTGCCTTTTATTTACCTCCGGCGTCGTTTGTTTATATTTGCTTACTAAGTGTTAGCCGGCTTCGTCTTTCGCGAAATATTAATCCTCTCTTTCAGCTGCAGTCTTTAATTGCATTATTTATGCCGGCTTTCATTCATAAAAGTGCGCACGTCGGTCATCTCCGATTGAGAGTGCAATGTAAACAGTGCAGAAATTAAGTTCCACAAACAAACCGGTATGCTGCTCTCGGGTTCGTAGTGGTTGTTGTTGTTGTTTTGTGTAGCGGCATTTTGACGATGACGTAACGTCAATACTTAGGTATTTTTTGGTACATTTGTGCCGATATTGTTGGTATTTTTTAGGCGTCGTGTCACAACAAAAGTGAAATCACGAAAATGGAAGCTAAAGAAAACAAAGAAAGTTAGGTCTTACAGTGATCTACTAATTGTGCAATCAACGTTGGCTTAAATTCACACAAATTTAAACAGAAACAACGCGAAACTTCAAATATAGCACTGTAAACTTTGCCGCATCACCGCCTGAGTGTCATTTCTATGAAGAGAGAGCACTACAGACTGAGAGAGAAACTGTCAACAAGCGCGAAATACTACAAATAAACGTAATAGTAAAACGAACGATTCTCCCAACCGTGTTGTGAGCAGCAGCGCAGTCGCACTCAACACATCTTCCACAGACAAGAGGAGAGCGAATTGTCGCTTGGGTCTTGCCTTTACCGGAAGGCGACGCGTGTTTCAGATTGACGATAGCCAGCAACGCGTCAAGTATGCTTTCAAGCAACGTGCGCGTAAAACAATAGGCGACGAAGACATACATAGCTACAAGAAAGTAACGAAAATCACCAAAGAGATAGAGTGGACAGAGAGTGAGAGAGAGTTTATGGATGTTTGCCACCCACAGCACTAGCGCTGAGCAAGCCGTAGCGAATGTGTGAAGTGCCCGCCGACTAACTCACTCACACACATAAACATACACCGACACACACATATTCACACAACCGCAATCGACCAACACATAGAAACTCTCGCACGCGAAACACAACAAAACGGAACGTGAAGAGAAAAAACGCCCACCGTGTAGCCCTTCCCCCTGCGTTCGCTTCTAACTTGTGTTGCCGCTGCCAGAAGCAACCATCACGTCACAGCCCCCTAAGCGGCCGAAGAAGAGAGCCTCCGTTGGAACCCTGCGCAGAAATCGATTTTTTTTTTTGGCAATTTTCGTACGTGCTTTGCCTACGAAGTCAACCTCAACCATAATTAGTTTAAAACACAGACACATTGTGTCCAAATGTATGCTAACGAGGCCTAAGCTGCAAACGCACTGCAATTGCGAATTCGTGTGAATAGGTAAAGCCGAACAGGTTAACTGCAACGCGATCGATCGGTGAAACCGATGCCGAAAACGAAAACGACGCTCACGCTGCCGCTGCCCCACCCACCCTCGCGACCTGTGTAAATGTGAATGCGAATGCGTGCGCAAAAGCAACGGCGATCGGTGGCAAACGCAAGCTGTTTATCGAAAAGTGCACAATAAAACAGCCCAAAATAAAATGAGTAAAACGAAAAGCAAATAATAAAAGTGTGCTAAAAAACAAAATCAAAAAAAGAGATTTTCGGGCAAAAATCCTACGCATTGTTAAAAAATAAATATCTGTGCACTGGCAGCAGCTAAAATACATATTTATTTATATACACATATAAACGTAATTTCTTGTCGTCGTTGTTTAAGCAATCGCCGTGAGTCATAATTTAACGTTTTTGTTGTTTCTGCTCACCACTTGACTTGGCTGCCTGGCATTGAGGTGCTTGCTAGCTCTGCTCCGCCTCTGCCTCTATCACTGTAGTCGCTAGTCGCTCTCTTTGTGAGCTCTCTTGAGCGCTAAACACGCGCGCTGTTAACGAAAAAGGCGAAAAGGAAAACGATATATAAATTACACATATATATGTTGTGTACATACGTACATTTAGATAGATATATGTATGTGTGCTTGTATTATTAAGCAAAAGTGAGGTGCGTGCGACAAACAAAATAGCAGAAAGCAGAAGCAGCAAACAAACAAACTAAGGGCAAATGCTAAGAGCAGAAGTCGTATTTATTTAGGGCATGCGAAATACCATTTAGCGGCCACAAAAATCTACGAAAAATCAATAGTCGTCACTTTGTAAGAAGCAGAAAAATAGAATTAGCAAAACGCGTGCAAACAAGTTAAGCAACAAACGAGCGACGCTCCAAAACTTGACAGTTAACTGCTAAACGAACGCACGAATATAACAAAGCTTACGTAAAAGCTCAAGTGAAACTATAAATGCAACTGCAGCTGCAATCGCAATTTTCAATCTGCCATTAGCTAAACGTACGAAAAACGCAGAGAATACACAAATTATCAACGAATTAGGCCGTAAAACAAATTGCAAATAACAAAAAAATAATAATAATCAACTAGTTTTGCTTCCCGCTGAAGCTCTGTCCAAGACGCAATGACGAAAGACAGATTAGCCGCCTTGCACGCCGCCCAGTCGGACGATGAGGAGTCGGAAGACGTGGCCGTCAATGTGGATGGCCATGATTCGTATATGGATGACTTCTTCGCCCAGGTGGAGGAGATACGGGGCATGATTGATAAGGTCCAGGACAATGTGGAGGAGGTGAAAAAGAAACATTCGGCCATATTGTCGGCACCACAGTCGGACGAGAAAACCAAACAGGAGCTGGAGGACCTCATGGCCGACATCAAGAAGAATGCGAATCGTGTGCGTGGCAAGCTTAAGGGCATCGAGCAGAACATTGAACAGGAGGAGCAACAGAATAAATCATCGGCCGATTTACGTATACGCAAAACGCAACACTCGACCCTGTCGCGAAAATTTGTAGAGGTCATGACCGAGTATAATCGCACCCAGACCGATTATCGAGAGCGCTGCAAGGGCAGAATACAGCGCCAGCTGGAGATAACGGGACGCGCGACCACAAACGAGGAGCTGGAGGATATGCTGGAGCAGGGAAACCCCGCTGTCTTCACCCAGGGCATCATCATGGAAACGCAGCAGGCCAAGCAGACGCTGGCCGATATCGAGGCCAGACACGCAGACATCATGAAGCTGGAGACATCGATCAAGGAGCTGCACGACATGTTCATGGACATGGCGATGCTGGTGGAGTCGCAGGGCGAGATGATCGATCGCATTGAGTACCATGTGGAGCACGCTATGGACTATGTGCAGACAGCAACTCAGGACACTAAAAAGGCGCTCAAATATCAAAGCAAAGCGCGACGAAAGAAGATCATGATACTGATATGCTTGACTGTGTTGGGTATCTTAGCGGCTGCATATGTTAGCAGTTATTTCATGTAAATTGATGCAATTACTTAACTTACACACACACACACACACATACACATTTACATATAAACACACACACATATATACACATACACTATCGATGTCTGTTTAGGATGTTGTGCAACCCACCCCGATATGATTCAGTATATGTTATAATTGAAATACATAACACAATTTAAGCGGCCCTTGCCAGTGAGTTAATATAGAAACACACCTACACACACACACGAACACACACTTGATACTTTAGGCTCTATAATTAACAAAAGCAGAAGAAGAAGAGAGATTAAAATGATATACATTTATGCATTATATAGCTAATTTGTATGATTAGTTTAGAAACCTTGAGAGTCTAGCGGCAAAGTGCGAATATTTGTTGTTATAATACGCAGACGGCCTCCTGAGCAAAGGATATGCCTATCCCCATGCTCAACTCCCACTCACACACACACAAATATAAGGATTAATATATATATATATACATATACACACACATACATATAGATAATGTACACCCAACTGGCCTAGTGACATTTCAAATAGTTTAATTAGCCAGCCGAGAAGTAACGCCGATTAACACACAACCGAACAAACCAAAACAAAAAGCAATTAAATATAGCCTAAATAATATAGAAACAAACATACGAACATATATATTTATACATATATATGGTTAAAACTTGCTATTGAAACTATATATGCAGCAAAAAAAACAAACAAACAAAAGTAATTGCAAAAGCAACATGAAATTTTATTGATTATTGTTATAATGCGAAGCAAACTCAAGATTGCAACAAGAAAACAAAATATTAATAATACTATATATATATATATAAAACACATTTTTCAGTAGTTTTTGCTTTGCATACACTTAAAGCATTCGAAAATCAAATGCATCTTGTTAGTTCATTGGTAATTTTTATACAACTTATTGTTTCCGTTTGTTAAGATATGCATTTAATTGTTTATTTGCCCTAAACGAAATTCTTACAAAAATCTCAATTGCTTATAAACACATATTTGTAGATTCTCTCTTTCAAAAGTATTGAAAAACAAAAAAAAATATTAAAAGAAAAGCAAAGAAAATTTAATGAAACTCACACAAAAATCTCTCAGATCGCAAATCTCATGCAAATGCTATGTATATTAAACTCTAGTTAACTCTTGAATAATATTTATTAAACAATTATTAATGATATATACACACAATATATATATATATATATATATTTAACTATATATATATAATAACTATAGTGACTATTTACTTATGCTATTTACCCAATCGTGTTCATATGTATTGAATGCAAATTACATAAAATTATACACAAAACAAAAACATGTAGAGATTTACCCAACTCGTATGCATATATCAATTGAGGAAGCACATAGCGCATATTTTGATGAATTACATTATATATATGTATATATATGCCACAGACACCCTCCAATGAATCGGCCACTGTAAAGTTATAGCTCATTTTTCTCTTTCTGTTTAGTTCGTTGCGCAAATAAATGTTCAACATTTATCTCAATCACAACGGGTTTATTTTTTCTCTTTTCCTTAGTTTTTGTGTTTAAGCATTTCCGTTTAACCACATTTTTTATCTCCATTGCAAAACCAAATTGCTGGCTATAAAAAAAACTATGAAAATGCAACTCAATTCCTTTCTCTAAGCAGAATTTTCAACACAATAATAATGGAAACGTGTGCATAAATATGTTTTAGTCACTGCAATTCTCTCACAGCTAGCAGCACATACCTCACACTCACACCCTCACACACACACACACACACACACACACACACACACACACACACAGCTGCTCACATGCACACTCACTCACCCACGCACTTGATACACCTAACACATTTTGCCTTGCAATATTAACCCACTTATTTATTTGTTTATTTCTCTTTCTTTCTTTTCTACATTTATTTGTTTTGTTTTCAATCTCGAACCCTATGACTAACAACAACGCCAACCATAAACAACTATCGGAAATTTTATAATTTAACCCAACTGCATGCCAAACCGTTCAAAAATAAATCTGCCAATTTTTGTTTATATGTATTTATTTATATTTTTGCGCTATCAACTGCATTTATGCTCACAGCATTAAGGCAAGCAAGTAGCATGCACAAGCAAACATTTTATTTTCACCTCAAACCAACCCACAAAAAAACAACAAGAAACACTCAAAATGTTTGACAATGAGCCATGCTTACGCCCAATTACGAATTGCACCTAAAAAGCACTTCCAATACAAATTGCAAAGCAAAAGAAAAACAAAGCAAGAAATCAAACAAAGGCGACAATACAGCGAATGAGCCAGAGTTAAAACCTAATTTCTAGTCCACTGTGAATGCAACTGCAAGCACGTTGCACGTTTCTTTGATAACACCTTAAGCGAGAGTATATATGCAAGTGCAACTGTCACCCAACAACAACAACAACAACCACCGACAACCAACAACAACAACCACTTCGTATTATGGCAGTCAATCAAGCTGCGTCAGCCTTTAGCCGCATTCAATGTGTTTTCTCATGCCCAAATAACAACAAAATGATAATAATTACAACAACAACAACCTTAAATGCATTAAACGCGACTCCGCCGTCCAGCCTCGCCACAAAAAAAAAAAAACGAAACCAAAAATCGAAAAACCTAAAGCAACGAGAAACGTATCAAACAAAATAAAAAATTACGTTTAAACCCAAAGTGTTTTGCCACGCGGGATTCCCAGCCTTAGCGCGAACGTCTCCAACGCCTCTCCCCACATGCAGCTGCCAATCGCCATCCCCCAACAGAGGTGAGTAATTGTCTTATTTTTTGTGTTTGTGTTTACTTATTTAGGCACCGACATTTGCCAGTTGAAAGTCTCGTCACCCCCGCAACTGCAGCTTTCAGTTAGCGATTTATGAATACATATGAATATATTCACATATATATATCTGTATATGAATGCTCTCACATTGTGTTCGCAATGTAGGAATATCTGTAGCGCCCAGTTTATGTGATGTCTAACGCGCACTTCCAGCGCAATAATTATCTATAAACAAAAAGGAGTACTCGACTAGAAAATACCCTCATGCAATGATGGTTAAACATTAGTTCTGATTTTGCAGGAGAAACATTGAATGGATCTTTAGATCTTCAGATCATGTAATATACGAGCTATTTGCTCAAGTAACTGAAGATAATATCGATAGCAATATAAATAGTAAGAGGTGGTTGGGAAAAACTAAGAGGTTCATTGTCTATGCTTATTTTAAATGCGGTTGCTCTGGATAATAGAGATATATGCCTAAATAGACTAAATTTCAATACGGTATTGATCGACTTAATAGAAATGGTAATACATATTGATATTTTGATGAATTTTTAGTTATAAAAGTATTTACGTCTTATAAACTTCGGCTCGTATTCAACGATTATCAAATATATATATGTTATGGGCTTAACCGAATGCCCCTATGCCTGTTACATCAATTTTAGCAAAAATTGTATACCCTGAGCTATAATTTTCAATATGCCTTAGGGTATTTAAATATTCTATACTTGCCTGAAATTGAATGTCAATTATATTGTGAACGCAATTGAACGGAGCGCAAAATTAATTGGGTTCGTGAGAGTTAATATGCCAATGATTAGATTGTAAATAAATTCAATTGAGCAATTTAAATGGGGAAAACCATATATATATACACATAAAATTATAGACGAGTTATTAAGAGTTGCAAGTAATAGAATCTATTGAGCAAACAAAGTATATAATGTCAATGTCAGTCAATTAGGTTTCTTATCAATGATATTTCGAAAGGAAATGTGAGATTAATGAGGAACTTAAATGTAAAATGAAATGAAGAACCTAGGAAATATAAAAACAACTTTTCAGATCTCCAGACATAAAGTAAAATATATGCTAAAAGATGTTATTTGTAATCGACTTGCCATTTCTCGAACTTCAACCCACATTCTCAAAAAGTTAGCACATTTTGTTAGCCATTTATCTTCTGTATATATATATATATATATATATATATATATATATATATATATATATACATAGGAATATATATATATATATTTGGTGTTGCAAACTGTTTGATGAGATGATCTCATGTTATCGAGTCATTCATATATATATTTCTCTTTAGAGTTTCGAGTATCTTTGAATGTTCATTTCATATTTATAGATCTTGCTCAGCATTTTGACAGTCATCATCATCTTTCACAGCTCTCGCCGCACTGTTTTATATGGGTTCGTTATATCTGCGTTTCGTTAATCTATAAAGCTCGTTCCTCAACATGCATCATTTACTCCCGACTTCCTGTTCCTAAATAATGTGACTGACCCTAATGTGCCTTAGACATGCATCACCCACATTTACGAGTGCCTCAAATTGAATCGTTGAGTCATCCACTCGCTTGAACTGCCCATCATAGGCCGAACCGAACTAGCGATAAATGTAAAAGAGAGAAAACTATTTACATTTTGTGTTTATTAGTTATTAAAAGCTTATAATTGAAATAAAAAAGAACCAGCCAAATAAATGAATGAATCATGCGATAGGCAAAACAAAAATAAAGATTGATAAGAACTTTTTTTTTGCTAGATTAAAAAGCAAAAAAAGAAAATAGAAGAAGTTTTGTTTTATAACTTGAACGTTTTATGAATGGTCGAGATAATAGAGCATAATGTATTTATTTTTTCCCTAATTTTTGCTATTTCAATTAAAGAGCTGAACTGTGACGCTCTTAACTTCCACACTGCTCCCCATTCCCATTGTATGTCTCGCCTCTTGCTTCTTTTTCTGTGTGTTGTGCGATGTTCTTGCTCTTTGCTTGCCATTCGTCATTCATTGTTTGCTTGTCGTAATACTCACTGTAGTCACTCTACTCGAGTCGTTTATGTGCTGCAGGTTACGGGGTCAAATGTGCTTAAAAATAACAGTATCTAAATGTGTTTCTGCTATAAAACATTGATTTGCAAATGCGTGTCTATATATATATATATATATATATATATATATATATATAATATATTATATATATATATATATATAAGAATATATATATATATATTTCTGTGTACATCATTTGCAATGCCCTTTAAAGGGTATCTTATGAGTTCGTTCTCGGTTGAGAGCTCACAAACATATTTCTTGTTAGTTTTTTCTTTTTTTTGCTCTTCACTCTTGAGTTTGATGACTGCCGCAATGCAACACGGTGTCTTACCTTCAGAGCCCTACCCCACCCACAGGCCCCAACGTGCTCGTCAGCAGCAACCCGCATCGAGTCATGAAATCAATTTATGTATGTATTTAGCTTTTCTGTTGTTTGCCTCTATATTTTCTTCTTCATTTTTTTTTCTTTGCCTTTGGCCATCTGTACGCTTAGTGGACTTTATGGGCGCGTTTGTGCGTGTGTGCGTGTGTGCGCGCTTGTTGGCCAAGACCATGGCAAACGATTTTTGCCAATTCACTAAACACCCAACTCTTTCTGTCTGGCTATTTCTATTTTCTACTCTAGTGTGTGCAACGCTGGGCATTTTTTTTCCACGTCGCCCTTTCGCAGCTGATGAGTCATGTACTCTGGGAACTGGGAACTGAACGTTTTACTTTGGATTGACTGTGTACATTCAATTGATTCACATGACTTTTTATTGCTAAAAAAAACTCAGTTCGCACTTGAATCTGTTCTGCTATTGAACGAAGAAGAAAGGAACATGCTGATTGCGACAAGTGCAGGTAGGGCAGGTGTCCCACTAGCTATTGAGTTTATCAACAGTCGCATTAATCTTCGTTCTAGTAGTTGGTATATATAGAGTAATCAAACGGTTATTTTCTATACTTCTATAGCCTCCCCTGACAGCCTGTTGGTTGAGTATAAAGCTCTGATGCCCTGAAAATGAATATGTCAAGGGTATAAAAAAAAGACTTATCTGCATATTAGGCGTATGACAAACAGACCGCAACAGTTTTTAGTCGCAACTTTGCACCGTAATTAACATTTGTGCGGTAGTCCTCGTGGATGTTTATTGATTTTCGGACGGACTCGAAACTAAATTTGAGCCTATTACTCAGCCACTACTGGCAGTGCAGGTGTTGCTCTGACTACGGTATACGTGTATTGATTTTGTTGTAGCTGTTGTAAATGTTGTTTTTCTAAGAGCAAACAGTTTTGTTAATTGAAAACAAATTTAGAGAGCTGTCGGAGCAGGTCAAGCATCGAGGACGAGCGCGCACAGGGCTCCGTTTCTATGACCCAAGGGTGCAATCGGGGTTACCAAACAATGATCTAAACATAGAACAGTATGCGTATGCGTGTGTGTGAATGTATATGGGCGAAGGAAAAGTTAGCAAAAGTATTTAATTGCCTACGCTGGATAATCTCAGTTGGCATTTTTCCATTTAAAAGTAAAACAAAGCCATATTCATATATATATGTATATATATATATTTAAATATATATATATATATATATATATATATATTATCTATACTAATTGAAATGTCTGTAGCTTGCAGCAATTTCTTTGGTCTGTTTTGTTTGTCTTAGAGTCTGACTTAATTAATTACTTTTAAGACTGATCTTAAGATATTAGATTTATCGATTTTATGGGCGTGACAAGTAAAAGGGGTTACGGCCGTATCGCACGATTGCGTTCCACGCGCCCAGACAAAAATCAAAAGCTCTGTCTACAAACAGCGGCAGCTCTTGACCCTTTATTTTGTTGTTTCAGCTCGTTCGCCTGCTCGGCAACAGGACCTTTGACTGCCTGTGCGTTGCTAACCAAATGTTTGTACGTGTTCGATATTGCAGTAACGCCAGCAACAGCAGCAACAGCAAACATAGGAAGCACTGAACGAGTGTAATTCGAGTTGCCTTGCCTGCCGTTAACGAGCAGCCCGTTTAAATTGGCAAGCGGACTGCAGTCGAGGCAGTTGTTGATTGTTTAAAAGTTAAACTGAAGTTTTGTTTATTTATTTATTTTGCTTTTCTTTTGCCTGCTTTCAAGGTGCTCGAGTGATTGTGCTGCCAGAGTCAGCGAAGCGAGCAAAGAAATTTCCCCAATTTCGTTGTACATAATTTTACATTTAAATTCCATGCGCTTTGCCCAACATCAACTTCAATTTCCTTTCTTTATTTTATTATTTTGGGCCACGGATAATTTTTTTCTCTTAATTTTCTCTCTGATAGGAAAAAGTGAAAGTTCGAGTTTATGACTCGTTAACCGTTTGAGCAAGCGACAGCTACTATCTAAGCTCTATAAATTGGTATTCTAATGCATGTGCATATATTTTGAAAGCGCGTTGATTGTACAAAGGACAAATGACAAATGTCCCTAAAACTTTTGATTCGATTAGTAGCTCTTTGTTGCGCGTTCCTGTTGTCGCTGTTGTTGCTGTTGTTTGCACGCCCTGGTCTGAATCTCTAATTAAAATGCGAAAAGCTCCCAGAAAGCTGAAACGAATTGCAAGCAACAGCGCAATCAACGAAAAAGCGCCAACTAATTAGGGAAGTGAGTAAAGGGGAGACGCACCAAAAGCCCTGACTGAGGTGGCTCAGTGTTGGCCCCAAGCCAAAAGACCTAACCAAGAATTGTGGCTAACAGTTTTCAGTGTGCTTGTAAACGCAGAAAAAGACCTAGAAGACTTTAACAAAGCAACAGTCAAAAATAGAAAACAGAAAGAGAGAGTGAGTGGGTAACAGAGTGAGTATCCTTTGGCGTGGAAATATTTTCAGGGACTGGCTATGTCAATAAACTAACTAAACACATAACCCTTTCATTCCCTTCCATTGAGTCAGCAAATAAGAAACAATGAAAGTGGAATAGACAAAAGGATAGCGCTCGAAAGGAGCTGGAAAGTTAGGGAGATGACAAATCAGAATTCTTTTTGTAAAAAATATATAAATATATATATATATATATATATATATATATATATATATGTAAGCGACATTTTTCAAAGTGTGCTATATGATATAGTAATTTGATCCGGCTACTTTGATAAACTTTGATAGAAAAAATGAAATATTTATGTATGTATAATAATTCATAAAGAAGCAAATTCCTAAGCGCTTTCCTTGCGGTGTGCCACATCCTGAGCCCACTTAAGGTGTAATACTTAATATATTTTATGCACAAAGAACTGTGGGATCGTTGCAAGGGGGCATGCATAATGGGAGCTCATAATAGAGAATTGCAACTCGTAAGCTGCAGTTGGCCAACTGACATGAACTAAGAGCATTCCTTACAGCTAATCGCCTTACCCCCCACGAAGCCACCTACACACAGGGCTTCACCTTACGTTATTCATTTAGACGTTCGTTGAGTGTTTTAGTGGCTGAAGCGTGTCGGGCATTTAATTTCCTTCTACTTTTTTATTCTCTCGCCTCAGAGAGCCAACAGCGCTGTCTGTCTGATAGCTGCTGTTGATATTGGATATTTGGACTTTTATTGCTTCATTGTCCAGCTGCAGGTGCTGCGCTGGCAGTTCGTAATGTAAGATAAAGAGAGGAAAGCGTAATAATGCAAAAGATGATTTAAAAAGTCTAATCCCTCTAATTAGCGTAGCAACTAAAGCAGCTTAACGGAAAATATAACATAATTTAAATTGTAATAAAGCGCTGCAAACCTTGCTGCAGTTAATCAGTAAAATAGGCTGGCATATTTGGTCCTATTTAATAAAGCTGTGCAAGCTTGCCAGGTGCAAAATACTCTCTCTGTCTGGAAAATTTTTGTGTTGAGGTATTTTAATTAATTACCAACTCTGTAGTTAGTATGCAAATGGTTTGCAAAGCTTTGACTTGGGGAGATTTTCAGATTACCAAAGCCTTTGTTATGTGCTAATTAATAATATTTCAAGGCCTGAGGCCAGTTAATACGCATCCCTATTATATCAGCAGAAACAACAGCTACGTATTTTCATTAAGATAATCTTATGTGTATAGTATAAAGCAAGCGAGAGCTGCCGCTAAAAGCCTTATTAATTAAAAGTCGGCAGGGTTTTGAGCGTAAGCGAGAGGAACAAATTTTACACCGACGTATTTATATATTTTTATTTATTATGCTGTTTACGAGTTCCCTTGTCTCTCTGCCATGTGGCCCAATTTGTCCGAGGTGCTTCCGGGGGGCGCGTGTACGCAGTAATGGCCGACTGTCGACTTCCTTCCGTTTTTTCCGGTCTGTGGCGGCCATTTTCTCAGTTATATTTAACTTGAATAGCAGCATCTTTTTAGATATGTTTCTGTGTATGTGTGCGTGTGTGCATGTGTGTGCGAGCGTAACTTCACTTATGGCTGACATCATATTTATTTTATTACTGTTTAATTCCAAATGGCCGCCGTCCGCCATATTTGCCAATATCAAGTTTATTGGCATGCAAACAGTCGCTAACTTGCGAGGCGGAGCTGTCACACATGCACGCGGTCACAATGTCAACCGTAGAACTGTAAACACCGCAACATTGTAGCGGGAGGTACCAATCTGCGTGCACACACCACAAACAAACACACACACACACACACACGCACGCACACAGCCACACACATACACATACAGAAAATTAAGTCGACATGCGCCTGCCGATGAACCAAACAAGAAACTGCGCAAGCTCTCCGTCCCTCCCTCGCGCCCAGCAATCAAAATAATCCATTTCGCCTGCTATTTTAAACATGCGCAATAACAACAACAGCTAAAGCAGCAGCTAGCGGCAGCGGCAGCGGCAACGGCAGCAAATCAAAAACTGAACACACACAGACATACACGCACAGTCGGACATAGCCACGCGCTAACACGCAAAAGCCGCTCTTTTGATTCTCGCTGAGCGCATGACACCCCACATTGAGCGAGCTTTCTTTTCAGTTCTCTCTTGCCCACTGCTCTCCCAAGTGCTTGACTCAGTCGGCTATGTTTTTGAATTGTCATTGGCGCACAGTGATTTCTTGAACATTTTTGAATAATATTAAATTGCAAAACAATATTGTAATAAAGTAATTATAGCTTAAGGATTTTCGTTTTGACAAATATAATTGTAATTTATTTAAATGAAATATATTCAATATGATTAAATATTTTATATGTATTAAATTGATTCGCCTGCCTTTTTGTACAAACCTGCAACCACTGTGCGCTGCTCTTCGCTGTGCTGCTGCTGTTTGTTTGCGATTGTATGTGTATATCTGTTGTGTGCTCAAATATAAATATGTACATAAACTTTTGTGTGTCACTGTGTTAATTTTCACACACTCAAAATGGAGACCAAGAACAGCGTGAGGCAAGCAACAGAAGCAAAATATATGCCACAGCAGTAGCAGCAGCGAGAGCGACAGCAACAACAACAACAAAACTTTTTCCCTCTATGTCGTGTCCTCTGTTCCTTTGAAATTTCTAACCATGCTGTCGCTTCCTCCCACCCCTCTGTCAGCCTTCCCGAATATTTTGCAGGCCCTACCCGCTTACCACTTCCTGTTGTGTCGCGTGCTAGTTTTGCGCGTGTATTGGTGTCTGTGTGTCTATGTGTGTGTGTGTTTGTATTTTTGTTATACTTTTTGTTGTTTCTCCTATAAGCCGCATACACACACATAGACGCAATCGTTTGCGTGTGTATGTATGTATGTATGTATATAGCTTTGTATGTTGCCCCCATCCTTTTGTGTTGCCATTTTTACAGCTACCGCTGCGGCTTGTGCTGCTCTTTTCATGTGCCGCCGTGCCGTATATATGTAGGCGCCTGTGTTTCAGTTTAATTGCCGTGCTCAGAAGTAGGCTACAAATTTTCAGCGTCAATTTGACAGCCTAATGCCCAGACTAAATGCTATTTATAGCATGCATTTAGACAAGGACTAATCAGATTTAACCTGGTCAGCTACTGGCTAAGGTTCCAGCCCAACTGGGTACTGGGTGTCACAGTTATCCCATTATCGTCACTCGGGGGAAGTTCGAGCTGTGCGCGGGGGTGTGCGCTCGAAGTGGGCTACTTTAAGCCAACACTTGTTTTCGCAACGAGCTGCAGTAATGTGGCTTCAGTCTTACACTAAAACCAACGCCCACGCTTAGGCCAACAGCACGGACGACATCCTCAGCAATGATAACGTCAAATGCTATCCTCTTATCGCCACGGGCATATCATTTAATTTCCACATTATTTGTCACAAAATGACTGGGGCTAGTGGGCGTGGGTGGGCTGTGATAGTGGACTAATCTAGCCGCCAGCCAGGCAAACATAAAATGTGCTATTAATTAGTTTTTCCGATGCTGCCCCCAAAGGCCGTCGCAACACCAACAAAAGAGCAAAAAAATAAAACTTTTTGTTTTGTTTCTGCCCACGAGCAGAGGACAGCAGAGAGAGAGAGAGAGAGAGAGAGAGAGAGAGACTCCAGGCGAATACGAGCGCGATTGAGATGAAGCGTTAGGTACAGCCAACGCATATAGCATCGACAAAATTTCCAACAATTTCATGTTGTTTTGTTGTTATTTGGCTATCTGTGCACATGACTTGTAATTGCTCTTTACTTCCCTTTTCCCTTTTGCGTTTTCCGTTTTTGTCCTTTGGGGTGCAATTAGATTTGACACTAAATTATTTTCCCTGCGCTTGGCAAGGCTGAAATTAATCATACGCCACGTTGGCGCACGCAAAATACTTCTCCAATTACTCATTGCTCTGTTTACCTAACCAACTGTGAGTCAGCCACGCCCCAGGTGAGCCGTCGTCTGACTATTTGCGCCAGCTTCTAATAGCCAGAATGCTGTTCCGATCGATTGATTGATTGATGGTTGCACACTTTGATAGATGGCAAAAGCACATACAAAGCCTTGCCGTCAATTGAATTGAGTTACGGTTTATTGAACTCCTCGCTCGAAAGCTGCCAGTGCAAATGGCAACATCTTGATGGGCAAATTTCAACTTGGAAGTTCTTTAAAACAAACAGCAACCTTTGCCAATGTTGCTGCTTATCGTTTGTTGCTGCCCATTTGCATATAGTTCACGTTCTTAATTCGCCCATAAAATTCACGTCATATCTAGAGCCGGTTTCACCGCTTTCATGAGCTCCATTCGCTGAGAGCTCAAGCTGAAAAGCGTTTATCAAACTTCTTTTTATTTTATTTTATTGAGACTTGTATATAAATTATTGAGTCAAGATTTCTCTGTCTGAGGCGAAAATCTTCAGCTTTTATTTCTTCCTCCATACTACAAATCTAAAGCGTATTCAGTATTCGTTTTTTAATTGTAATTGCATTCGCTACTTAATTTCAAGGGCAACTCGTATCAAAAACCAAAATGTTTAACGACTTTTGCTTTGGCTTTTGTTTAGCTGTTGTTTTCTGGTTCTGGTTCTGGCTCTGTTTGTCACCTTGCTGAGTGTGCGACCGGTCGCGATGACGGCATTGAATTACTTGACAGCTGGAGTCTTTTATCAGCTCGGCTCGACTTTCATATTCCCATTCACTCGCTATCTGCGCTCTTTCTATTCGTTATGGAAGTGGCGAACGACTTTCAGCTGTCAGCGACCTTCGCCAAATACAAATTGCCCCCGCAGCAACCTTTGGGGCCCATTCAGACGTCTCTCGCTCATATTGTTAAATAATTTACATCTATATAAATGATCACATATGATGCCCCAGCCGCATGAACAGTATTCAATCTTCGCTCGCAGCTAATGAGTTTCTGCTCTCTCTCTCTCTCCCTCTCTGTCTCTTTTTGCCTCTCTTAAAAGCGTTTCCAAGTTTATTTTTTTGTCATGGCTTTCGTCTTTGTCTTTTAGCTGTCAACAGAGATTTGGCCAGCCAACTGGGGATAGTAACGAGATTACTCCCACTTCCCTTTGGCGCTCCAGTACGCGCGCCAGTTTATTTATTTTTTTATGTCAACTTAATGGAATTCTTAATGTCAGGCAGTGAATATATACTTTTCCTTATATTATTTTCCACTCTATGCATAACATAATTTCGCGGCAAAGAGTCTACAGACCACAAAGCTATGCAGTCTGAATGAGCAGCTGCGAGAGTTGGACGATGACGAGGCTACTTAAAAGGGGCATTTGTGCATCATTTACAATAATCGCCTCGTCGACATTGTGACGCTGACCCATTTAGCTCTTACCGTGCTGCTGGCATCATTAAAACCAGATTCAGCGAGTCTGACTTTGTGGCACTTAATGTGCAAGAGTCTGGTAACCACAGTGGAGCTTGTGATGAGGGATTATAATATGTACCCTGCATATATATTATAATTATAAAAATAGCAATAAATTCTCGACATTCAAGGCAGGTAGAGCTATTTATAAGATTGAGTTGCATACAGAAATAAAAAAGAAAAAGTAGATAGCAATAATTTTCAAGCTTACTCCACTCCAAGAGTTTACTGTCAAAGATGAATATTTATATATATAGCATTGATTAAATTCGTATCAGATCTTTTTTAATCTTAAGCCCAGATTTCGACAATTGCTTATCATTTCGAGCCCCTCTCCGCTGCTGCATGACGCTTTAGCTCAGCTTTCACTGTATTCATGGGCACAATGAGCTTTTTATGGTGCTATATCCTTTTGCTGCTTATTGCCGTTGGATTTTTACCAGCTGCTGCCGGCGTCGACAGCACAAAAATCCATTTAATTGTCTAACGCAACCCGAGCCGCGTATTATTCATTGTTTATTTTTAGTTGTTGCCTAGTTGATTTTGAACAGATTCAATTAAATTAAAGTGCATGCAAATTGCGCGCGTTTTCGCTCCACATTTCGAATTTAATTTAATTTGTATTTGTTATAAGTCGGCGAACCGTGTCCGTCCGTTCGTCCCTCACAGAAGCCGTCAATCATCATCAGCATTAATATTACTGTTGTCGTCATCATTATGAAGCTGTGCTTGTCTTTGAGCTTGACCGCCAGTCTGCGACGATTTGCTTTAATTTAGGCCGAGAAAAAAGAGAAAAGCCGGCGAAAATATGAAACACGTCGAGCAGCTGTGCTTAAGGAAACCTTTACCATGCCGAAGGGGCTAATCTAAAAACTCGACCGCTGTTCTTCTTCTTGCTCTTGTTATCAGCGTTTGTTTGCTTTATGCCCGGCCCTTTGGTTTCCCTTTTGGTTGACAATCTGACAAGCCTCAAGTACGTGGCGTTTGTAATTTGCTTTTTGCCCATTTGTTGTCCTGCTGGGTACTGTGCTCGCGTCCTGCTGCTGCGGCTGCCGCTGCTGCTGCTGCTGCTGCTGCTGACAACGCCACTTTCTGTATTGGGGCTATAAAACGGTTGTTATTTTCTTTTCTGTATTTTTTTTTGCTGCTCTCTGCGCACAACTGCTGCTACCCAAAGGCATTTTATGTTATGGCAAGCACACGCACCACTCATATTACATACAGCACTAAAGCTCAGGACCACACGAAAGCTACACCACATCATCCCAACGATACCTTGAGAATAATCAGTTTGGTTTTGTCTGCAAATATATACATATATAAATAAATGTTTATATATAAATATATGTATATTTTAAGGCAAGCTCACTTGCAACTCACTTCGGGTTGAAATTTAAGCTGCACATAACTCTAGTGCTTCAATTATTTAAATTATATAATCATTGAGTCAAATACGGACAAGTGCTGTGTCAGTCATGTTAACAAGTATGATTTTGATGGCATCTTGGCAAATATTAAATTCGGCTGCAATACGAATTTATTAGTCACTTATCTTTTATTCAGCAATTACAAAGATTAACTGCTTATGGAGAACGAAAAGAACGCCCAACGTATTTCTATACAAGTTTCTGAGAGATTGAGTCGCGATTGTCTTAGCTCATTGTATAAATGTATATATGTCTATATACATATATATGTATAAAGTAAGTAACCTCGCCAAACGTCTATATATCGTCGTAATACATTGTTAAGGGCCAACAAAAGCTCAACTCCTTGCTGTGTTTGACATGTGCATGTCGTAAAACCTGTCGCCTCATAGACGACGCTGATGACGATGATGACCTTGCCGCGGGAACAACGTGCCTCGAGCTTTGTGTGAGTGCGATTTCTGCGCTCAGCAGACTTTCGACTTTCTGGTTACACTTGATGGGGATTCTATATCGAGCGTCGAGGCAAAACTCAATTTGCATTATATTTCCTGCGCGCTCGCATAATATTTTATGTAAACAAATAGATATTACATTTATGAGGAGACACACAGAGCTAAAGGAATGCGGACAGGGGAGAGTATAAGCTTTCGCATTGCCAATTGTCTGTTTCACATGCAGACCTAGAGATATCCACATACATATTGATGAGCTCCACATCAGCGAGTACATTTAAACTTGTTTGGATAAAAATAAACAGAGATATATATAATAATAAATAATAGTATATGCAAGTCTTTAAAGTAAAGCGAAAGTCATCAATGAATCCCTTTCTGCAGAAAATCAAATGAAATTCAATTTAAATGAATTTTTAATATGTACATTTAATATGCAGGGTACATTATGAATTTAAATATTAATGTCATAATGCATGTCTTGAAACATTTAATTAGTTAATATATATAAATCATATTAAATTTTACCCAATTTTCATAAAGCACTTTATCAAAATACAATATTCAGTATCTATATCTATACATATATGTGCGTGTCTTCTAGATGCTTCAATTTAGCAATTTTATTGCCAAATCGCGTCCGGCTATTTACGTTCTGTTCGAACTCGAATTCTTGATTAGCTGCCGTCATTTCTCATATGCGAAATCGACGCCGTTTCTCAGTCCCTTTTTGCCAATCTACTTTTCATTTAGGCATTTGTTTTGCTTGGCACAAGCAGCTACGGGAAAGAAGGAAAGAAAGGCAAACGAAAGCAGAATAAATAAAACAATAACACGAAATGCTTCATGGCTGATTGACCCATCGTAAATCTCACAGCGGGGCCCACATGGCGTATACATTTTTACTTCGGCCCGTTTGCGCTCCAACGCACAGCCGCAAAAAAGGCAGAACAGTGTAGCATACTTTTTTGGGGTACGCGACGAGAGACGCCTATTAAAAACGGCGCCTGACCTTTAACTTGGCTATTTTCGCATAAACGTCCACACACACACACATACAGGCACACATACATACCTATATATATATCCGTAGGTACAGTGGGTGTGTATGTAAAGGAGCTCGTTACGGCATCCGAGTTGTTGGCTCGAGGCACTTGTAACTTTGCACATAAATTAACTGTCAAAAGGACAGCCTCTTCCTGGCAAGGCAGGAATTTCTTGCTTGTAAATTCATCTTGTAATTACATAGCGCACCGTTGTTTTTAGAATTGTTGCTGTTGTTGTCCATTTGCCTTAATTACAACAAATATAATTAATCAACAAATTTTTTATAATATTTTATATGACAATATTTTTTGCACTCGACATACCTGTGTCTCCACATTTAAATAATATCCAATAAATAAATACTTTTTTTTTGTAATTGTCGCATATTTGCCCTGATCAAATATTTAATTATCTGAAATAGTACGGCATTTAATATATTTATAAATATTGCATTGCAATGTACAACTGCCCCGGGGAGCCTAAATAAATGATTTATAAAATGTGCATGGTTAAATGAATAAATACGCAATCAAAGCGAATCGAAATTGGTTTGACATTTCAGTAACACTCTGGACCATTGCCATTTTTCCCTTTTTTGGTTACAGACTCTTTTTGCCGGGCATGCAAAAGCTTAATTAAATGTTTTTTAAACCTCCTTTTATATTCCCACTGCTCTTGCCTTGGGTCAATTTTTGCCTGCTCTTTGCTCTGATGCAAAAGCAATTACGGAAGGTACGCATAAATTCATAAAGAGCCAAGGAAAAGTCGACGGGCACAGGAATAATGATATAAGGAAATATTTATATGCATGTGTGTATATTTACATATGTATGCAAATGATGTGCCTGATGGTTAAAGGTGACTCCATGCAGAGCTGGAACACCATGTGGCCGCCCTCTTGACCCACATACGCCACATGTCACCAGCGAGTCCGTGCTCACAAAGAAGTATAAATACAAAACATATTTATATATATTCAATTTGATATATCTGATGTGCCTTTGCAGCAATTATAATAAATAACTATAAATAGCAACTGAATTTCAATTCCTAATGCGGCGCATCAGTCATTCATCTAATCAGATTTCCATAAGAAGCTCACGTTGCGTATACGCAATGTGAAGCCATTGTAGCTTTTATGCTGCTCTGCTTTGCGCTTTCAATCCTGCACTTCGCATTCCACTTTACTGAATAGTCATAAATTGTGCGATATTTTGCCGTTGTGTGGCTTTGCAGCTCGCCCCGCATAATGCGAGGCCAATTTATTGGCAATTTCTCCACTTCTGCTGAAATTTATTGTTGTATCATTATGTTTTGTTGCCGATTGCTGCTGCCACGCCCAAACTCGAGACGGCAATCGCCTGCATCTAACACGATGAACTCGCAGAAAAACTTTGTGTATTTATATTGTGCCTCCTCGTCTCCCTCTTCTTCCCTTCGGCTTTTCTTTTCAACGCTTCGCTTTGCAAATTTCGAATTTGTCATATCAGCAAATGCCGTTTCTGTTGGCCTATCTGTGATTTATGTCGCGTGTGTATTTTTTATGCCCGGAATGTGTATAAAACACAGACTCATTCTCGGTTATCTAGTACCCGTGCGAGTCTGCCTGGTTTAAGTAAATAAAAAACTTTCTGCAAGTTGTTGCCCTAATCTCTAGTATTGTTTGGTGTTGTTACCTGTCAAACTGATAAGTTAAGTTGGCCGATAGACGCTAGGCAAAGTGTTTTGCGGTGATTCACGGCAAATTTTTGGTTCTTAAGTTAGGTGAGAGCATGGCAAATGGGTTTTAACACACCAGTTTCACTGAATTTGTTAATTCATTTTGCTTTGGGAAAGCTAATTTTGTGCAGCGCCCAAGTAGTTTAGACCATGTCTGAATTATTGAAAATTATGCTTTATAAGAGCATCAAAACTATTTCATTTTTCCAACTTTAATCCTATTCACTAAAAGTTATTTACCAAGCTGCTTTGCCTTTACTTGCATTATGTGCCAACTCTTTCTCTTACTCTCCCTCTCTCGACAGACTGTTTCGCCTGCAGTTTCCACAGACCACTCACTGCATTTCCTGTGCACAGCAATTTACATAGCTACCCACTCTTGCCACGAGCATTGCTTGTTATCAATGTAGAAGGCATCTTACAATAGTGCAACACACAAATGTTGTAGTTGCCTGGCTGTGGCTGTGGCAGCAGCAGCAGCAACAGTAGCCACAACCGCAAAGGCAGGCACCCAGACCCTAATGCCTTTCAGCTTAACTGTAAAATGTATTTTCCATTTGGGCAAAGACTTGATCCGATACTCCCTAAGATCCCTAATGGAAAGTCCAGAATCAGGCTCCAAAATGCATTTGTATAATGTATGGGAATGCAATAATTAGATTTTAAATGAAATCGACTAACTGGACTAGCAAATACCCTGCTCTATCTGAAGTACAAATTAGATATTGAATTTTTATGCTAATGCTATATTGCTGATTTAGGATGAAAATTGAAATATTTAGAAGTTTTCTCTGTAAATTGTTATCACGAATTGGAAGTTGTCAAAAAGCTTAGGTCGACAATTACATCAAATATTTATTTGAGCAACCGCAAGTCGACAATTTCAGTTGATTTTCCTTTTCGCTTACACCGTGATAGCGACTTGATAGAGTGTTCGAGTATTTGTCAGTAATTAATTGTACTTGGCACTAGCAGCAAAATTTGTCCATTGGGGCCAAATGCTGTTCATTAATTTTCGCCAGCTGTGCGACTTTGCAGAATGTCGGCCAAGCCTCTCTTTCAAAATCAAAATCAATTAATAATCTACATGTTTGCCAGACGCATGCATGTATATATATATATATATGTGTGTGTGCCTGTGTGGGTGTGTTTCCTTGTACATGCAACATGTGAGAAAATGGTGCGTGCTTGACTGTTTCAACCATATTCTGCCATCCTGTTACGCCCCGCAGCGCAGCACGAGAAAATAAAACAAAGCCCAGAGACGGAGGGGGGATGGGTGAGGGGTTAAGCATGCAGGCAGGTCACTGACACGGCTGTGTCCTGTGCCTAGTCGGTTACTATTCCGCACGCTTCGAGTGTTTATATGCTTTTATGAATTTTCTACAAAAATGGCCTAGTTTCGCTGACATACGAGTGAACGAGGTAAGGGATGCCTGCATGGGCGGCTGGCTGCACTGGACTGCAACTCTCAAAATTGTCGACTAATAATGAAAAATGCTTCTATGACGTGCATGGGCAACCTCACAGAGGAAATTTGTATTCTTCGGTGTGCGCTGTGATTGCCAGATGTGTTTTGTTTCTCGCAATTAAAATGCACATCAGGACATTTCGGTCAGACAATGATGCAAGAGGCAGTGTCCTGCGTTGCATACGGCACGTCTGGCAAAAATATCCAGCTGCGACGTTCATTCACCTTTTTTGTTAGAAATGACGTCAGTTTATCAGAATCAGTGCAGGTTGTGTATTGTGTAGGACAATTGGGCATTAGCATAACTACTTAATATTTTGTCTCCTTCGTGTAAGGTATTCGATTTGCAGTTTGATTGCACTCTTTAGTATGCGGAGTGCAACTCCGTTTAACTTACGTAAATTCTGCTGGAAAAAAAAAGGAAATCGTCTTCCTATTCAAACCGTTTTCAATTCAACCTTTGCTTGCTGCAACCGATATGTGACTTGATTTACTTGCTCGCAGTTGTACATCCGTACTTTGGAGCTGTCTTTCAGCTTTCCAATTACGTTATATCCCTTGCTCGACATCGAAATCACTTGCAGTTGCCGCAACAACAACTGCAGCTGACTACGCAGCCTTTTCAAATCAACAACAAAGACACAAGTGTAAGCCAAAGGGGGAAAGAGAAATCAAAATAATAATGACAAGTCGAGAGAGAAATTGGAATTGCAGAATATTCTGAAATGCTGAAATGGATACACCCACTGAAAATCAATAACTGCATTTACGCAGAAACGGCTTGGCTCTCTGCAATTTCATTTCAACGCACAATCTGCATCGTCCTGTGCAGCTGATTTGCTTCCTGTTTCCTGTTCGTTGCTTACTGCTTGCTGTTTGACCAAACCGCAACACAATGCGGTCATTATGCTGACCTTGTCCTTGCACTTGCACTTGATTTGCACTTGCCTTGCCTTGCACTCGTCTTGCCTTGCACTTGCCTGGCAGTAGCCTTGCACTTGCCTCCTTGTGCTGTGAGTTATTGTGGTCTTTGTCGTCCTTGAGACGAGTTGCAATTCGTGTGTAACTTTTGCGCATTCAATTAACACTTCTCTCGCCCACTCCTCCAATTACCGCTGCGCGCCCACGCCTCCAATTACCTCCAGCAGGAAGGACATGCATTGAATTATGTTTCAATGCTATTTTTAGGCGTCATCAAGCAATCAACAACTGCGCTTGCTCAGAAAATACTGGGATGGCTACAATTTCATATCCTTCCACGTTCATTTGCTTTCTGCTTCTGTTCGCTGCTTGCCGCTTGACCAACCGCAAGATATGGTTATCATTATGTCGACCTTGTCCTTGCACTTGCCTTGCATTCGCCTTGCCTTGCACTTGGCTCCTTGTGCTGTAAGTCATTGTTGTCCTTGACGTCCTTGAGATGCACTACACTTCCTGCGTAGCTTTTGCGCATTCAATTAACACTTCTCCCGCCCACTCCTCCAATTAACGCTTCTCGCCCGCGCCTCCAATTAGCACTTGACGTCCACTCCTGCAGCAAGGATACGCATTAAATTATGCTGAAATATCATTTTTAAGCGGCATCGAGTATCTTCGCTACGAGCGATGAGCGAAGCAATTGTCAACAATTTGTGCTTTAACTTCTGTATTGCTTACACCGCCCCCACCCCCTTTGCCAAGGCCAACTCACTTCAATTATACGCAAATTCATTTAATAAATTGCGACACTAATTTGGCTAATTATTTACAAGTATTTATGAGAGCATTTGCAATTTCCGCCAAGCGCGAGCAATACATGCGCCGCCTCAGTCCCAAGGCACCCACTCCGACTCTCATGCTCTGCTGCTATTAGGCCTAAACGTGTGCTCTACCCTGTAGTTACAAATCGAAGAGAAGTCGTTTAAGTCAATTTGAAGATATCTCTAAGTTTGCCTGTCTTCAGTTGAATGCACACAATTGATTTATGCAGGCATTAAATATGCTTAACAACACAAACGTTGGATATTGAAATTATTTAATTGAAGATTTTGTCAAAAATTAAGGAAATGGAAAAGATCTTAGAGCATGTACAGGGTATAGGCATAGGGTATCTTAGCAACACGTTGCCAGCTTGAGTGAAAATTAAAGTGGGATACGTTTACGTGCACATCTCAGTATATATGGGGGCGGCAGCTGGCGCTCGTAAGTAGGCAACGGTATGGGAATCACATAGCATCATCAGTGTGAGCTATATCATTATGCCAGACATCATTATCGTCAACTGTGTCAATATGTATTGCCGTTTAAGCTGCGCGAAAGTTTTCAATTTGTGCGCCGGCTTTCTTTCGTTCCTTTCAGTCAGTCTCAGTCTCTGCGTTGCTCTTCTGCCCCTTTTCGTTTGCTTCTTTTTTGGCGCTGGCCCCAAACATGGCTGCCATTTACTTTCCGTTTCCGCTACATGCTGCTCACGACTTTTGTTGCTGATAAGACGCGACGCCCAATATCGAAAGTAGTGCCAACAGCAGCCAGCCGGGTCCGGGCCGGGGTTCATGTAATTTGATTTGCTCTCGTGCCTAGTGCAAATATGGGTTAATGCGATTTTTATGTCATTTATATTGTTGATTTTTGCCAGACTCAGCGAATGTGTGTCTGTGTGCGACTCACGCAAATAGCAATTTACTGCTTGGAAAATGTTGGCTCATTTCTTGGAATTGTGTATGTGTGTGTATGTATGCATTTGTATATGGCCAGACAGGCAGGCGGGCATCGATTCCCATTGGTCTGCGACTTTGGCTAAGCGCTTGAGGCGACAAGACTGCACCATTAGCCATTAGATGTAAGCCCACATTGTCTTAGCTTTGTGTTTAGCCGTTAGAATGTGCATACGCATCGAAATGCAATGCAATTAGGCCTATATGTGTATATATGCGGTCATAATGCAAACACATCAATATGCATTTGCTGGGATTTAAGCACCATCGGCATCCTGCCACTCAAGGCTGCAGCCACAGCCAGCCAGCCAGCAGTCGAACAGCAGGATGCACACAATCCATCATAGTTGCTACTGTTCCATTCGATTCACATCCCTGTCAAGGATTGCTGTTATGTGGCAAGGCAACTATTTCTTCGTCAGATTTTGATTATCGTATTTTGCACAATAATGGCAATTGCATGTGCACTGTAATACAATGAACATTTATTTCTGAAACCCATAATTATTTAAATTCTATCAATTTAATTATCTGAGAATTTAATTTTAAATTAAATTGACAATGCGAATTGCATGAATATATTAGAGCTAAAGTGAACTGAGGCATACCAATTTGCTCGTTTATTTACTGTTTGGGCATCATTTGAGCTCTCTCAATTCAATCCTTAAGGCAAACAAACGAACCTTTTTCTTTCTCGAATACGAGTTTCATTTATGTTTAGATACATATAAAAGTGTTTTGTTTGTGTTCACATTTCAACTGATTTTTATAGAAATATTCACGAATTTCAAAATTGTGTCAAAGCAATTGAATATCTTTGACGCTATATATATATATATATTTATTGTTGTTTTACTGACATATTTAATATTTATATATAAAAATGTTTAGCGTCAAAGATATTCAATTGCTTTGACATATATATATATATATATATATATTTATTGGTTCACTTTCGATTTGATCATAATATTTATAAGTCGACTTTAATAAATCGATAAATGGCAGCACTTGCAGCAGCTGCTGGGTTAAGCATGCACGCCACATGCACGTTTCACATGCAGTCAAATGTACATACATGCAGCCAAATAGGCCTACACCCATTTGCAGGAAATGGCGAAAATGTGGATATGTGATATATATATATATATATATATATATATATATATATATATATATATATATATATATATATATATATATATATATATATATAAATATATGAATATATATATCACACACATAGACCCACAAATGTTGCAGTGCGACAGCTGTCATGAAATATTTAAAAATACATATACAAGCGTGTATATATATATATTTTTTATATATATATATATATATAATATATATATATATATATATATATATATATATATATATATATATATATATATATATATTTATACATAAATACATATATGCAAACTACAGATAATTATATATATACGCACATCCGTTTTTACTGTGGTGCAAAATGCTCCATTAATTATGGGCTAAGTGTTTAAGCCTCTTTTGATTCGTGTTAATCTTATCATTTTAGAAGGCACTTCTAAAGTCTATAAGGACTATATATTTCGTACTATCAAACATTATCCGATCGAAACTCGCAAAGTATTTTAAACCAAAAGAAACGCAACATTTAGTGCGATTTCGTGGCACTGTGCGCGATGCCGCATCGTGTTTGCTTATCGATTATGTGGGCGCAGCTGCACTGTGCTGCGCTGCGCCGCGTTGTGTGCGTGGGCGGTTTTCGCTTTAATTTGCGTTCATGTTTTGGGCTGTTTAATTGTTTGGCCGACAATCGATTTTAATTATGCAAAGGCTTGACGTCAGACGGCGGTTTGCACAATGTTTGCTCTTGAAATTTTCCCATCAACTTTAAAACAGCTGCAACAGCTGAAAGGTAGCAGATGAGTGCACACAGTACAACAAGTAAGAACGCTCTAGTAGAGAGTGTCTGACTAAGAGCCTTGCGTGGAGCTTCTCTTACAATGAATCCTAGTTTCGATTATAGCACGCAGTGCAAACAATATATATATGTGCACATGCAGGCATATGCACACACTTGAGTACTCGCACACACTTACGCACACGCGCTGCTTACGGCTTACTTTACGCAGCGGCTGCGCTTATGGGCTTTGCCATAGCATATAGCTTATTGAATAACTTCTGTTCTAGCTATAAATTGCATTAAGAACTTTACAATGATATTAAAATGCATGTAGTAGCCAAAGCATAAGTTTTCAGAATTTTGACTTTTTAACAAGTTATGCAGGAAATTTAATTTAAAGCCATTATACCCTAAAAGCCTATTGCCCACTTTCAATGGGCTCAGTATATTAAAATAGTTAGCTAAGCTTGCATTTTCTGATGGAATTTATTTAATTGAATCTAAAATCCTGTTGAAAAGCTTTGCATTTTGCTTCAAACTGATTGATTGACAGAGATACCATTGAAGGGCGATCGGCATAGTAGGGAACTCGAATACTCATTTAAATTAAATATTTTGCAGTCTCTTGCTCACGCCTTTGCCATTTTAATTGTCGTTTTCCGCCTGAATCAATCTTCCGAGAACTATGAGCTGTGCATCTGACAATTGACGACGTCAATTTGTATACCCTGAACCTATTGACAATGGGAATTCAGGGTAAAATGGTTTTGTAAATATTCATGTAACAGGCAGATCAGGACGATGAGCTGAGTGCATGTCCGACTGTTCGTCCGTATGAGCACAGCGATCACAGTATACTTGTATAGACATATAATTTTTTATACCATACGCAGTACAAGTTTCTTTTTTTTTCGATAACTCATTTAACTAATTGCCTTATCGATAAAAAATCGATAATTGAGTTGATTTTTTAAATGTAATGCAATGGAATGAATATCAGCTCTTCACTGGGCGCAGGATATCTCCTAGTCGAGCCATCTCGACCCTTAGTTATTATTTTTGCGGCTTGTGTGTGCGAACTTAAGCAAATTTAATATGTAAATTGAGTAAGTAAAGTTGAAATATTTCATAAAACGCATCGTTAATGTCGATGAATGAACACAAAAAGAAAATTCATGTTGAAACAGCAATTAAAAAATAAATTATTTACAATTTAAACGTAAATGTGTCATTTAATTATCAATTTGTGTTAAATATAATGCGATAAATATTCCATTTGAAAAACGTGACCACGCCACGAAATGTGCTTACATTGTGTGACCTGTCATAAGAGCATCTATAAATGAGTAATGAGAGAATGAAGTCAACTAGAACTTAAATATTCAAACTCACTCACTCACAAATAGAGACAACACCCCAGGCTTTTGGGCTTCATGTCTAAGATTACATCAACTATATTTTAGTGTCTAAAAGGTCGAGCTTACGGAGACAGCTAGGTTTATATTTAGCTTAAGTGTCAGCGATGTTCTACAATAATTCATGAAGTGTCAGTCATGATACATCTTGGGAACTGTTCAGAATTTGTCAGTTTAGTGACTAACAAGCTGATGATGCCGGCCTTGCTCGTGCTCTACTCAGCTGGAATGACGCTCAACGCTTGCTTGAGCGAAAGAAATGTGAAAAATGCAAACTGCACGCGCATTCACACAGTTTATCAAATGAATTATCATCGTTTGAAGCATTCGAAGTATTAATGATTGTTAGCTCGCCAAAAATGGAAATAATTTTGACTAAATTGCATTTCTACATTTTCAAAATCGTTTATATTTGTCCAACAAACGCGGCATTGTTGTTTCGTTCCTTTGTTTCATAAAACTGAACAATGGTCAATTTCAACATTTTCCGCTTGCGCGGACACGGACAGGGACAGGGACACACGTCCCCTCCGGGCAACTCCTGGTTCTATCACCTCTTTCTCTTTGACGCGCTCTCTCCCTCTCTCTCTCTATCTCTATGCAATAACGTGTTATTCGTTGCATTTCAATTTCCCGCAGACTGAAACCAATTTTGCATTTTTTCTCCCGTTTTTTTTCGGAGATTTTTCACCGTGGTTTTTTGCCTCTTTTAGCGTTCGCTTTTAGTGCCACTCTCTGTGCGCACCACGCCCCTTTTTATTGAGTTACCCGCCTTACGGTACGTAACGGGAACATGTAGCTGCAGTGCCAAAGGCGTCTGAAATAGAGCATCCCTAATCGGCAGCAACAAAGCGAGATAATTGAGCTAATAGCTTTTATACTTCTAACTTGTGTTAGAATGAAAATAAGCTTAATTAAATATTATGTATTCGCATGCATTGGATTACGATTTGGATACAATAGAGCTCATTAGAAAACGTCCCTTTTGCGAAACTCCTCCTGCATCTCAAGGCTTTCTTTCGCTCGCATATAACTATGTACTTATGGAACACATACGCATCCACATAAGCTCACATATATAATATGTATACGCGTATACATATATGCGCTACACAAGTGCTGTTAGCACTACGTGATGCCGTTTGCATGCCGAAACAGCAACAGCTTGGCCAGAAGGCACCAGCACAGTGCCAGCGAAAAGTTTGAGCCAAACTACGTGCAGCATCCAGCATACAACATACATATATAAGTATGTATGCTGCTCATACATAAATAAATATGTATTTATGTATGTGTACGAGTTGGCATATATGTATATGTTTACTCTATGCACATAGTTCAACTTGGATGTGAGGGATTAAAAGTGGGCCAAAGTTCATGAGGCGCCTAATGAATGAATACATTTTCCCAGTGGATTTGCGGGTGAAACGTGATTTCAAATTAAAAGCAAAAATATATGCATATTAAAAACTAATGAAATGAAAACAAAAGAAACATAATATACTTCCTACTTCATGAAACAGCCTATCTCTTGTATATATACATACATGTATATATACATACATGTATGAAGTAAAAACAAGTTGAGTCCATTTAAATTTGAAATTTAAAGGCTAACAGAAAGTTTCGTATTTGTTTGTCTTATGTTTCATCTGCCCATGTGTGCTCTGCTCAACATAATTATGATATTGGATGCCAGTGGAGCAATCAAGCTGCACGCACAGAGTGCATCGTGTTCTCATTACATTAATTAAGTTGCTCTATTTAGTGCAGTGTGTGCTCTTGGAAGAGCAGCCATAATTCACCCGCAGCTACAATCTGCCACAGACGCTATTTGGAGTGCTCTTTAGTTTCCGGACAGCCATTTTTCCATGCTTCCAGCTTACTTCGCCAGCATAGGAGCTAACAATACAGAGAAGCTCTACGCTGGCATTAGCCGGCGAAGCTATGTGTTAAGCTAAATGCGTAAGCCACAAACGATTAAATTCAATTAGGCAACTGGTTCGGTTGTCATGGCAGTGACAAGCATAGTGCAGCTCCCTGCAGCTGCCAGCTAACAGCAGGGATATACTTTATCCTTTGACGGAGTTTCCTGTTGGGCTTTGTGCTCACGTCTAACCACACAGAACCACATCCAATCGATGGCAACCACATTCAATTATCAAACGTATGCGAAATACGACATTCGATTTAATTAAATGTTGACAGCCAGGTAAGGCAAGGATTTGTGGTCGCATAAGTAAAGCTGGGATGTATATGCATGTATCTATTTGACTATTGAAGCATATTTTCGCCTTATACCCTGCAAAAGTGAATACAAAAGGGTATATGCATTATTAATAAATGATTTAAACTCCTTAATCTTAATCTAACTTAACTTTATTTCATGTTGTCATTTCAGCAGTTGTTTAATTGATTTTCTAGTGGATCAGCTTGGCTTTTGCTTTTGCTGTATCAAACGCTGAGTATCTTCTGTTTGAGTGTGGCCACGCTGAAGTTGGATTTTCCTTTGTTGTCCTTAATGTTTGTTTTATAGCTATTAGCCTATAGATTGCCTTGCCTTGCCTGCCCCGGCGCCTTTATGAGCTTTTCTTTTGCCTTTATTTTTATCGGAAACTTGCATTTCACACGCACATGACAACCGCTCGGCAAAGAAAACAAAATGTCGGCTCCTGTGCGTGGGTGTGTACAGCGACTGGGCGGTGGAAGAGGGGGCGTGTGTGGGCAGGGATAAGCGTATGCAAAGACGTGCTTAATTTTGAAATGAACTTTAAAGAAACGAAGCTCCACAAAAGCGAGTGCGGGCACAAAGGCAAAGTGGGAAACTGTACTGCGATAGCAGCGTGAAACAGGTAGCAGTCAGAGTGTATCGTCGGGAGCCAATAAATTAGCTAGCAGCGAGCTTTTGCTATTGTTGTCGTCGTTATTTTTTTGTCACCCGGCGTCACACACACAGATACACACATAATAAACGTGCTTAAAATTCAAAGAGTATGCAGCAACGGTTCGTTCGTTGTTCGTTGTTCCTTTTTATAATTTATGCAACATTTTTGCATAAGCATCGCTTGCCACGCACAGTCGCTTGCCACTTACTGTGCTCAGCTCTGTCGGCAAGGCTTGAAAAGCTATTTAAAAGAGCGCAGACGAAATTGATTTAATATAGAAAGAAGCCCGCTCTTGCCGCTTGAGCAGGCGGCTTAAAGCAAATCGCTTAAGTTGGCAACTTTTAATGAAAGTGTACACAATGAGTGAGAGAGAGTAAGAGAGAGAGAGAGAGAGGGGATGCTCACGCCTTGGCAAAGTCAGTGCCACAAGCCATTCCTTCAACAGGCAGTCAAAGTCCTAACTATAGCCCAGTTAAGACGCTCCCAGTTTAATCCCAGAGTTGAGAGTGCTCCAGAGACTAAGAGCCAATGTATTTATGCTTCGCATTCCGTTTTACAAGGACCATTTGCCCGCTTCTATTTCTGTCCCTTTCCCCTTTCGCCTTTCTCTTCATCCCGATTCCTATTATTATTCCTATTCCTAGCCGTCTCCCTTGCCATTGCCACCCGGCGTCTGCTTGCTTGTGTCTATTTTTTAAGCCCCACTGTGCTCGCTGAGGGTGGAGCAGCTGGAGTTGGCATTGGTATGAGACATTGGTCGACTTCGGCTCATAAATTGAGCGCTGTGGCAGCATAACAATAAGTCACAGATACAAGAACATATATATATATATATATACACCCACACACAGAGCATAGTTCTCTTGTTGTATCTGTTCCTTTTGTACTCACCCATAAATGCAACTATTGTGGACGATATTATGGCACCCAGTAATAATAATAAAGCCTTAGTTAAATACAGATATCTGAATGTTAGAAAGAATTAATTTTTAAAGATAATAAATACGATGTCAATGTAAATGTTTATTAAGATTTGCCCACATCCCTACTTAGTGTCGAGGCGAACTAGTTAATCAATTCCATAGTAAAAGTGATAGCAAAACATATTACATAGTAGAAACTTTTGTAATTATAACTTTGTTGTTAGTTTGTTTCAGAAATTGCATAATGATAATAGTAATGTACGAGCTTAAAGCTATTGAAATTGTTTTTCTTCTACGGCCGCCATTGCGGCTTACACTGACCAACAACAGTGTGTGCACAGGCATGTTAATAAAAAAACTAAAATATTTGCAATAGTAGCACTCGTTGGCGAGACGCTTAGGGAGGCATTGTCGAATAGAGCTACACAAATTGTGAACAAGAATTCTTTTGTAGATCGCTAAAATGACCTATCATATTTTAGAGATATGAAAGGGATGCCAAAAGGAAATACAAATATAATTTCAGATATGCTAAGCAGCCATAGAGCAAAGCAATAAGGTCGCTTTTACCATGTTTACTTAAAAGGGTATACCAAGCATAGCAACATTCCTCGAGCAGTGTGTGTGCGTGTGCGTGTGTGTGTACGTGCGTGTGCGTGTGCGCCTGTCTGAGGAGAGGTTTCGGGTGTGGAAAGTGGGCGGCTTGAAGGCGCCGACACATGGTCCAAGATGCGGACGTCATTTGTGCAAACATAAAAGCATTGTAAACAAACAGAGACGAAGCTAAATATCTACACACACAATGCTAAGCCCACACCCACATGGTGTGTGCGTGTGTGTGTGGGTGTGGCGCGCATAGCTAAACTCCCAGCAAAAAGTTAAAATTGGTTTACGTGTGAGCTTGGGGACTGAGATATAACCTCGAGCGGAGCTTGTGTGTGCAAACAGGATTCGCATGCGTTCGACAGCAACTATTGTTGTCGTGTTTAGTATTTTGTATTGCTGCTGTAGCAGTTGCTGCTGCTCTTATCAACATCGGCGCTCGTCTGCTTAGTTTGACTGCCACTTTGCTAGTTTCCACTTTCATGGTCCAAGGATTAGACTTGAACAAGCCCGTGAGCTGGTTGCCTTTCCACTTGGCAACGTTAGCAGCTCGAACGCAGCTTATGCTTATGCTCGAAAGTACTTGAGTTTACTTTGCGCAGTTCTTAGGGAGTCTGATGCGAGTTACTTCGATCCTTATCAGCCACTTATCGTGTGCCCTTGACAGATTATTAATGCCGCTGCAGTTTTTAATTGCACTTAGCGCACTGCTGACATTGATAAATTCCTTGGCCTTTGCTGCATTGCTGCGATTGACATTGCATATCGGCAATGCACACATACATGCACAGACATTCACAGACATTCACACATACTTACACACAATCGAACTGATGGATATTCATATGTTTGAGACATTCTCTTTTGTCTGTCAGCGTGCAGACTCGCCAATTTGCATATGTTAATGCCAGCAGGACACGCTTGCTTGTAGGTCTATTGTACTCATTCATGGTGTGTGTGTGTGTGTGCATGTACGTGGTAACGCGTGTATTTGCATACGTGTGTATGCGTATTGGGGCCGTGTGCAGTTGCATAAAATACGTTGCGGTCTGCATTGTCCATCAGACACAATTTGCCATCGAGCTGTGTCCTTGATTTCCGCACGCGCCACTTATAAATCGTATACGTATACGTCTTTATTTGTATGCGCATCTGTGTGTGTGTGTGTGTGTGGGCGTGGGAGGTTGAGTATTTGAGTGCGGTCGTTATAGTCCATACTCTAATTGAGTTATACGGAAAGCATTGCTTAATGCATTTGCCATTGACTATGGATCCGAATGCGTATGAGTTTGAGTGCAGCCTGAAATGGTAAGCAACGCACACAGACGGATATATGCCGCAGAGCAACCGCACTCCCTCTGAGCTCACAGTATGCAGAATGCTCAGCCGCAAATCCTCAACACGCGCCGAGCAACTGGCCAGCTCAGCTGCGTAGCAAAAGGAGCTTTAACATCAATTGTATTGCGTTCTGCTTGGGGCGTCAGTTCACCTGTTTTAATACAGCTGAAGAGGGGCCCTTAAAACAGCCACGCCCACGCCCACGCCCAGATCAATCAAGGGGTTACCGTTGCTATTTGTAGACCCTTCACTGGCTTTGTGTTCATGGCCATTGTTGCCTCTCGGATCCCAGCTCCTCAATGGTCCGAGTAAGGCCCATTGTTTGCACACAGTCAGAAGAAATTAAACCATTAAAGCAAATCGAGCTGTTTGTAAGCCTAGGAAAAGCGGCCAAGTGGCACTTGTTGGCCAAAACCAAAGTCATAAATATTAAATTTAGTCAACAGCTTTCCCAAGAGTGCCATCTGCCCTCCTGCGTTCCCATTCCGCTCCCTCGTCCCACATAGCCAATCTCCGCGGCGAATCAAGCTAATTTACATATTTTGCGCACTCTCACTCGCACTGTTTCTCTCTGTCTTCGCATCCGGTTCCTTTGACATGGACTTGCCGATGAGCCACAGCAGCCGGTCGCAAGCCAGGAAGCTTAAAAAAAACTAAATCTGCCCCTCAATTAAACTGTCATGTCAAAGCCAGAGTCCGTCAATGCCATCGCCCACTGCCGGTCGCCTCCAGCATTCGCTTGGCCTTTGCAGTCAATCTCAGCTAATCTGAGCCTTTACAGAGAAACGACCTCGGCTGACCGCAATTGACTGGCTGACTGTGCAGAGCCTTATTAAACGAAATCAATACTTCGAAATGATGTTCAGAGTGACTAAAATAAATGTTGAATCAAATACAAAATTCCAAAAAAAGCTTGTTGCAATTAAATCAAATTATATATTTGCATATTTTTGTTTCGTTGAAGTGAAATTTAAACGAAAAATTTATAAATGTAATTTTAGACATGCGAAACCCACTTTCATTTAATGCGAATGTAAATTCATTTAATGCTCGCTTTATTGCTATTTTTATTATAAATTAACTTAGTATTGAGCTGGCGACGCAAATAGCTGAAAGCGATTTCCATGTCGACTAATTGGGGGCGGAGCACTCCGCGAACGTAATCCGATAACATTCAACAATGCTGCGTGGACTGGCTTCAAAGTATATATATAAATAAAAAAGTATATAATATAAATCATTTATGTAAATTACGTATTCAAATAACGTACGAAATAATCCCAACGCGAAATGTCAATTTTTTGTAGCGCACTTTTTGGCGCGTGATAAAACTGCATTGATGCCAATACTTATTTAGTTTACGTGACTGCATAGTCTGTGCGCAAATTGTGCAATAAATGCAAATAATTGAGTAATTGCTCAATGTGAATCGATGTATTGTCAAATTGTGCAATAAGATGTCTGATTGCTTAATTTCTTAATTATTAATTAATTTGATCAAAATTCAAGACATAGTTTTTTCTATTAGATTCTCAGTTTCAAATTTGTTAATTGCATTGCTCAATAGCTGAATATGGCTTTGTAGCCTTTTTGGTATTTCAAGGAATGCCAGAGAGAGAGTCGCATTCCATATTATTTAATTCACTTTGATGGGCGGATGCATTGAAATGCAGTTCTGCCATCCGGAGGCAAGTACTGTGTGGGCGTATAGCCCGACTGTCTGCCTTTGGAATTCCAACTAAATGCCAAATTGATATTGCCGTCGTCCTCGTCTTGGTTGCTGTCGGTGTCGTTGTCGTCTGATGACGTAAATACAGCGCATAGCAACAGCTGATGTCATCTGCGAGTTGTCTTGGCGTCGCCGCCAAATTAAATAAATGGAAAATTCGCCAAAGAAATTGATGAAAATTCTAGCACGCGCAAAACAACAAGTTAACGTCTATATATAAACATCTATGTATATATATATATATATATATATATATATATATATATATATATATATATATATATATATATATATATATATATATATATATATATATATATATAGTTTAAGCCGCTATAAGCACCACTTGAGCAAGGCATAAGCAGGAAAGAAACCATGGCAAACTATGAGATAAGCATTGCATTATGCAAATCCACTTAAAAAGCTTGAAGGTCATCTCAATTTTAAAGCTTAAGGCTTAATTCATCTCCTGTGAAACAAATTGAACAGAGTTTTCCAAGGAAAGTGAGTAGCTCAGATGTCAGAGTAGGAGAAGACGGCTCGAACGATTGCTCTCAATCGCTTCGCTTCGTAATTCAATCTTTTAAGCGAGCCCCTTGGCTTAAGTGGGTAACAAAAGTGTTTAATTCGTTAATGAGAGACAATTTAAATATTAAATTGTATCTGCACATTAATAGCAATTAACGGCCTTTGAATGCAATGCGTGCAGTTGGAGACGCCCGCCTCTGGTTAATGTGGCTATGCACACGCTGACGTCTCTGACCGGCATGTCAGTCATGGCAATCCCATTGGTTGTTGTTACCGCATACCCACACACACGCACCCGCACCCACACCCGCACCCGCACATGCACACGCACACGCACTTGCACCCGCACTCGTCTCCTCGGACACACACATGCGCTTGCACAGCCGCAGCTAAGGCATGCCCAAACACACACACACACACACATGCCCACACGTATCCGTGTATCGACATGCAGACAGACAGAGAGCGAGAGAGTGATAGTGAGAGCGAGAGCGCAAGAGAGTAGACGGCAGACAGTAAGAGCGAAGAGAGGAAAGGCAAGCCATAGAGAGTGAGAGGGACGACCATAGTGCGATATCCTGTTGCTTGACCTATCTGAGGCGCTCATACTCGTTGTCACAGGCATGGCCACATTGATGATTCCGGTTCCGCAGCTCGACTGTCGCGTTGCCTGCTTTTAGGCGCTCGCTATGCCAGAACGTGGTAGCTACGCTTTATGGCCAGCAGTTAGTTTTGTGGCTGACCATGTGGATTGGGAGTCGTGCAGCTGACGGCGAGCGAAGGAAGCGGGGGTCACGAGACTTTTGCCACTGGCAAGACAGGCAAAACTTTTGCTACCAATTGTAAATTCAACTCATTCGTTTTATTCATATTTCGCTTGCAGATGAAACCAAGTTAATGGGCAATCCAAGAACAGCAACAGCGCGAGCGGATGAGGGACATCGGTCACGTAGCGCCAGCAGGTACGAAGATGCCGGAGCAGAGGTAACACCAGGACCAACAACATCAACGACACCAGCATCTGGAACCAAACACAACGAGTGCCTCCTCACTAATTAACGCGTGCGGTGCGCGTAGCTGGGTAAATTAATGGAGCCACGACCCAGCCCCACACCACACCAGGCCTCATCTCCAGCACTGCCTGCAATCAGCTCCGGCTACACGCCTCCGGCTGGAAAATTAAATTTAACCAAGTTAATTTTCTGAAAATGGAAGCACAGCAGTTGGAACCTGTTTGGGCAGCGGACGCAGACAGTCGTCGTGTTAGTTGGCTATTTAGAAATGTGAACAGGCGGGGGCACTACGAGTAATTAACTATTTTAGAGCGCGTTGGCGCTCTCTAAATAGGCCGCGCACGTGTTTCCCCGCCAGGTGCTGTAGGGTGCTCTCAGGAACTAATTATTTGCCAGTTTCCCTGCTATTTTGTTGTATTGATGTGAATTTTGTCGCCAGCTATTTGTAATTTCTTCGTTTTGCTACGTGTAAATAGTCATTATAATTATTATATAAATTCTGTGTAACGATAACAACAGCCAACACCACAACAACAACAGCAACAAGAAATCTTAGCAACACGTTTTTATTTTAAGAAACGAAATTTAATAAACAAAAATCTTTATTACGATAATTAGTATTTGTGCATTAACTACATTTATAAAGAAGCAGAGTGCATACAAAACTAAAAAGAAAAAAGAAAACGAAAGCAGAAAGAAAAACACGACAAAAGCAAAAATAAAAATATTAATTAGTAATTATTATAATGTGATGTTATACATATATAAAAACAAATATACATATATACATATACAGTTAGTAAAAGAAGCAACTTTAAACAAAATGTTAACCGACAACCGATTAAAAGAAAAAACAAATAGCAAAACAATTTTATTAAGTAGATTTTTGAATTACAATTTAATAATAATATAATACGTACAAATAAATAAAAAAAAACGAAGAAAATAGAAAATGAATTAATTATAAAAAATATAAACTGAAATCTATAACTAGAATTGTAAATTTTTCAAATTTAGCTTGCGATTAACAAAATGTAAATGTTGTGCGAAAATAGACAATTAGCTATAAATTGAAATTGACATTTGAAATTTGATAAATAACAAATATGAAAAAAAAAGAGAAGAACAAATTATTAAGCGTGAGCAAAAGTTAGCGTCAAATTTGTCCTTAGAAATATTTGCAATTGTCTTTCATTGTTTAGTTATTGTATGTGTGTATATTCTATAGGATATGTTCTAGATATTGATTGATTGATTGATTGTCAGCTGTACAACTATAAGCTTTAGCAGCCTTGTTCATAAACGATTTCCCAATGCACATTTTCTCTCCTCAACCAACTACGCCACTTTTGTAAATTATAAATAAATATTAACAAATTATTTTATATATATATATATAGTGCTATGATATATGTATGTACTTATACTGTTAATTGCTATTACATATATACATATTTTAGTTTTCTACGTAAATCGCATTTCTTCCGCTATCACAAAACAAACAAAAACGAAAAAAGAAGAACATATTTAAGCAAATTATAAAAGGGAAACAAAAGAAGAGCAGACAAATATTCAGTTAACAAATACTATTATTTAAATTTGTTTGAATTTGTTTTACTTCTTCTTTAGCCACGCTCAAAACTATGGCGAGCCCAAGAAAGTAAACTCGATCTATACGTTAGTTTCTATTAATTTCTCGTATTTATATTGTTAATATTAAAAACGTTGCTTAGCATAAGTTTCAATTTGCAATAAAAACGAAAGTAAATATACATAAATATATTTTAGTTAATTTTTTTGTTTTATTTATAGCGTTATAGTTTCTCTCGCAAACAAGTTTTCTTTTTGGACCAGCAAATTATTTGTACAAAAGCAACAATCGAAGAATAATTAACAAAAAAACGAAAAAAAAAAAAAACAAAACCAAAAACAAAGCTAAAAAAAACTAACACAAACAAACACAATTTAAGCGCAGAAGTTCAATTAATAAAAATTAGATTTTTAATATAATTAAATAGTTACATAATTTCGATATTTATATGCGTAAATATTTAAAAATAAATATACAAAAAACAAAAAAGGAAATGAACTAAATACAATTATATGAAGTATTTAAAAGCATAGAAAGTGAGTTTCAGAAAAAAACAAAAAAAAAATCCAAAAAAAAATCAATTTCTTTCAGACTCGTAAAAAATTGTGTACTTTAAAATTGAATAAAATTCAAAGAAAATTCTCTAGAGAGAATGCCCAGTTAAACAATAGAGTTAAACCAAAGAAAGCAAAAGCAAAAGAAACCGCTCGACGAGTCTCACGGAAGGAGATTGGTCGCAGTTGGCCCTTGTGGCTGCCTGCAGCTGGGCTTTTGCTGCACTCGTTTGTTGCAAATGTTGCATTGATTGATAATGCGAGTTTTTTGATAGTGATCATGACGATGTGTTCGCCCAGTACATGATGCGAGTTCGCATTGGGAACAGTTACTCCAACAATAATTCCAGGCATATCGAAGCATTTCAAGCACACACTCAGACAGCAATCAGTAAAGAGAACGGCAAGAGAAATGAATTAGAAATGAAAAACTAATAAGAAATACATGAGAGGAAAGAAAGCAAGAGGGGATGCTGCTGCAATAAAAGGAAAAAATGAAATAAATGAAAAACTTAGCACTTAATACCTATAACTTGAACACCATTTTCTCGGGCGACATCTGTGGGCGTACTGTCAAAAGCCACGCCCACAGAGAACAGACATACGCACACGCACACATACATATGATATAAATAAGAAGACGAGAAGAAAGATGATTCGCATATATGTATATATATGTGTGTATGTATGTACGTATGTATGTTTATACAAAAGCAATAATGCTGAGAAACATGACAAACAATGTGGCACACAGTACCATAATTAAAATTAAAATAAAAATTAAAAAATTGACATGAGCATAAATGAATATTTATATATATTTTAATTGAAGTTGCATATACATATATATTATATATTATATATGTATAAATACATTTAGTCCAAATAAATTAATTAGCGAATCGAGCGTTGATGTAATTGCTATGCAAGTGTTTAATATTTACAAAATATTAAATTTAAATTAAAAAACAACAACAAATTGTGCAATTGAAATGCGTTTGAGACAATGCGCAGCATAGAAACCAACGGGCGCCAGCAGATATATATACATATATATAAGGACATACATACATACACATAATATACAATCCTATATACACACATATGTATGTATGTATATCTGAGTAGCGTGAAGACTCAGTAAAAGCGAAAGAAAATCATGTAGTTTGCGTGCACACAAAGTAAAGTTTACAACAAATTAAACAACTTTAATATGTATAACACACAGACAGACTTCAGCACACACACACACAGACATACATGAACCTAAATATTAAATCAAAACTTAAAAAGAAACTTTAAACTGTACTTATTATAAACTATTATAACAACAAAAACAAAAACGAAAACGGTTCAACTCAAAATGTTTGAGCAAATACTCGATAATTGTTAAAAATGTTTAAATATACTATAACACATAATACAGCAAGAACAAAAACAAAATAAATATATACATAAATATATTTAAATAAAACAAAAATGAACCGTGTAAAACTTCATATTAACGAACATACTTACATCTATTATACTTTTCCCTCGTTAGACAATTTAGTTAATTATTGAAGGTAACAAAATAAAAAAATAAAAAAAAACAAAAACTAAATAAAACAAAAAACGATTACAATTAAGTGTTAGTCTTATATACATACATAATTATATACAAAATGAAAACAAACAAAAAAAGGAGAAAAACGAGAAACGAGTCAACAAACAATTTCAAGTGCGATAACCGAACCCAAAATAAAATTAAAAAAAAAAAAAAACGAAATAAAAAGCAGCAAAAGAAAATTTTTAAATTAAGATTTCAATTGTTTCGCCTTTTGTGTTAAGCAAAAACAAAAGAGAAAAATTCAATTTGTTTCGTTTTATCATTTTGGATTTTTCGATTGGTCAGGCATCAAAATGATTTACTAACATTGATTGAAAAATAAAAATTATTAAACAAAAAACGAACGACGAACGTTGTTTTCAATTCTTCACACTCGCTGGCTGGCTTTCAGGCTATTTATTGCAAAAAATATCTATATATAAGTACATTTCGATTGAGAACACATTTAACCATTCGTTTACCCATGCAGGAGGATAGCTTATCAGTATGGAATCGGACTGCCACTGATATGACCAGTACAACTCGTATCCGTGATACGTTACGCAGGATATTAAATATACCTCTAACAACTGCAATGGAGTATAAGATACACTGTGATAGCCTTAAATACGTTTCAATGTAAGTATAGCGCGCTTGAAGTGCAATTTGATACTTTCAGCGTCTCACGTCCTTTCCAATAACGAAGGAGCAGGGCCCACAGTCGCCTGCGCATACTGAACGGCTCATTGCATAATAGAAATATCAGACATATGAGGCATATCAGATCCTGGCACCGTTAATAACGATGATGCCTGTGCAAGACTGGGCCGGGGCACTCAACTCTTGGCAAATTTGTTTCTCTTTTGATGAGCTAATTATTTTGAGACATTTTTCTTTCTTTTGTTTTGCAGTAATAAAGGCGCATTGAAAAGCTGAAATTCAGTGAATAACTACAAACACAAAACAAAAACAATAAATAAACAAACAGATGATGTAGTCACTAGCAAATGGAGCCACAACAGCAACACACAGCAGCAACAGCAGCAACAACAGCAACAGCAACCGAAACACTAGCACACACACACCAACTCACACAGACACAGCTAACAACACGAAGCACAAAACAAACAACAATATAAGGACAGCAGCCTCTTATGATGATAATTATTACGCAGACGATGACGATGATGATGAAGATGAAGACGAAGTACCATATAGACAAACCCCCTACCACCTGCCACCCCAGCCCATTTCAAACATAGCGAGACAGTTTAATATTTAAGCGCTAATGCTACAAATCCTTGTATTTTCATCAGGTTTACAAAGTCTATTGTATATATGAAACGCAATGAACACTTTAGTTTGTATGTATAAAGTTTACATTAGCCATTCCCAATTAAGTCGCAATCTAAATCCAAATCTAACCAACCAAAATAATTTACCTTTTTGTATGTTTTGTATACTATGTAATATAGAATTACCTTTCACCTACTCTAATCTTTAATCCCCCCCAACAACCACAATTGTGCTAGTACGAATAGTTACAGCTTGTTAAGCGGTAGCGGCCTTTTCAGAACTTAGCTTTTTGCCAAGCTAAGGTGAAGATGATTATAATGATCATGCAACCATATACAACAATCAGCAACATCAGCTAGGAATTACTATATTTATCTGTTTGATATGATTATTTTTAGATTATGATAACTGAATAATCAAATTGTTTGTTTTTGTTCATCAAGAAATACAAGTTTTTTACATGAAGAAAAGAAAAAACGAAAGAGTAAATATTGAAACGAAAAGAAAACCCCAGTTGTTTTACATACACACTACATACATACATATATACCATATATATATACGTTTATACTTACCTATAATAGTATATGTATAAGTATATATCAATCACAATCACCAGTTTCACCCATACATCCATACAATTCTCGCCACAATCACAATCAGACTTACAGTACAACCAACCCAGAAGATGTCTAATAAAGGAAACTATTAAAGTTGCAGAAATTATTTTCAAAATAAATAGACTTCTAAATCGCGTGGACTTTATTTTCAATGATGCATGCAACAATAAAATATCATCGGAGCTAATATAGCTATACGGATGATCCAAGAGTTTCATGGATCAAAGGAAACAGTCTAATGGTTTGTATTTGGCTTCAAATTCCAGGTTAAAGCAATCCCATGTTTATATAATACATTCAAATAGTATCTAAGAAACCAAATCGTATAATCAAAATCATAAAATAGTTTATTAATTTTAAAACTGTTTGTTGTCTGAAGTTCGGATTATAAATAATATCTTATGCTTAACCCTGGTAATGGCCAAAACGTCATTTGTCCTCGTAGCAAGTCAGATCAATTATGTAGACATTAGATATGAGACAATCGCCTTCCTGTAAAATAAAATGTTTGAGTTAATCTTTCATGGTGGGCTTAGCTGACAAATTCCACATACCGCAGGTGTAATGCCGACCAGCGCATCAGCATGACCATAGAACTCCTCCTTTAGAGATATGACAATAGTCTGCAAATTTGTTGTGTGATCTCGAATGTATGAAGCGACTTTTCCAATGTTTGTGTTATCCAAAGCGGCATCGATCTCGTCAAGCACAAAAAACGGCGCTGGATGATAGCTGTAGGAGTAAATGAAATTTGTCAGCGATTCCTTCCTTTCGCATATAATAATAAACCACATTTACCTGTGCGTGGAGAAGAGTAGTGCAAGAGCAGCAATTGTCTTTTCTCCACCACTCAAGTTGCTCATTGGCTGGAAACGTTTACCGGGCGCTACGCAATTGTAATTGATGCCATCCAGATACGGTTCTTCTGGATTATCGGGTCCAATGTATGCCTGGGCGGCCTCGTTGCGAGCCAGCTTTTTGTAAATACCATCGATAGCATCGGATATGTGCTGACAGCATTGCACAAATCGTGACGAACGCTCATTCTTTACTTTCTCAAATGCCGCTTTGGCCTTTTTGGCTTTACGTCTGGCATTCTCGAACTCTTCGTTTGTGGATTGTACTTTCTCCGTAACCAGATCCAGTTTTTGCATCGCTTTCATATTTGGCGTCTGTATGCGCTCGAGAATATCAAGTTTGGCTTGCAGATCTTTCTGCAACTGTTCGTTGGTTTTCTTGAAGGCGGAGTCATCTTTAAGCTTGCACAATTCGCGTGGAAGCGAACGATAGTCAACCTCGATGCTGTGAAAGGTTCAAATGTCAATATGTCAATCTACAACATATACAATACTCACAGATTTTCGTGCATCGTTGACGTTGATGGTTCAAGGCTGTCTGCTTCACTTTGTCGCACGGCATCATCTAGCGAGCCACGCAATAAGGGCACCACAATACAGTCAGTCTTTGAAATGAAATCATATTTAACACGAGTTGCAATTTGTTATTTCCATCATACGTACTTTGGCCTGCAACAATATATTTTGTCTTTCGTTTTTCTTGGCTTCGATTTTTGACTCTATTGAGGATATTTGGCTGCCAACATTGTGAATTTCTTTAGCCAGATTCGCGACATCTTTACGCGCTTTGGAAATGTCCTCTTCCATATCATCTACTGCTTGCTTCTTAGCTTGTTTCTCCTGCTTGAACTTCTCCATTTTCTCCTTCTCTTCATCCATTTCTTTCAAATACCGCGCCTCGGCCGTTTTAAGGCCTTCCAATGCATCTTCCTCATCCTGTACGCTGCGTTCCCAGCGCTCAACGTTTTCTATAAATAGCAATGATGTTTTTAATATTGAATAGGATATGTTATTAATCATTAACTCACTTCGTGTGTCCTTTTGTTTCTCAAAGTCCAGCTGGTTGTTAATTCCATCAATTTGCTGCTCGAACTCTGCACGTTTGCGAGCCCTCTCCTGTTGCATTACCAGCTCACGCTCTTCATATTGCCGAATATTCTTTACACCCAAGCGGCGGCAGAAGTCAGCAAATACTTTGTCTTCCACATTGTTCATATTCTCTTTAATCTCTTGTATATGCTCTTCACGATCTTGCATTCGACGCTCAATTTCGTTAATTTTAGGCTAAAAGTAGAATGACACGAATGAATACAGTGTTTATAAATGCCTTGATTCCACTTAGTCCACTTACCCCACAATCATCCAACTGGCCTTGCACCTGCTGCAATTGACTATCGTATTGGCTAATGGACTTTTTGGATGACTCCAAGTCAACCATGCTGTACTTTAGACGGTTCTCGAGGCCCTTAATCTGCGATTCAACTGTTGCCAGCTCACTTTGTTTGCGCGACTTTTTAACCAACTCCTTCAGCTCCTCATTGAGACGCTCCTTTTGCATTTTCAATTGTGCCATGTGCTTTTCATCCCATCGCTTCGCTTTGCGTGCCAAATCATGGCTGCCACCAGAGATGAGACCGGACTTTTGATAGAATGTGCCATCTAGCGCAAGTGCATCGAATCGTGATCGATCAATTTCGTAAGCTACTTTCATGGCATCCTCTGGCGTTTCACAGACCAGGGCATTGCCAGTGGCGAAAAGAACAGCGCGCTCAATCTCTTGTGGCTCGAATTTAAGTACATCGAACACCAATCGCACATTGCGCGGATCACTGATATTGCGGAGACGTTCCTTTAATGGCTTAACCTGCAGATAGTCCAGTGGTAGAAAGGTCTCCACCTCAAGCATTTGCTCTTTTAAAATCTGCAAAGGAAAGAATGGCTTAGAAAGTAACTTAAATAATGATTTTGGTATTCTACTAACCTGAATGCAATGTCGCGCAGTTTTCTCTGTGTCCACAATTATCGCTTCCATAAATTTACCCAACACCTTAGTGACAGCCACGTTATAGCGTTTGTGTGTGGGCTGGCACATGTTAATCATGCGATCGTAAACTCCGGGGACTTGTTTCTTGAATAGCTCAACTACTTCCTGTTTCTTTTTACGACGAGCATCCTCGTGCTTGTCGCTCTTTGCATCACCCAGTTGGTCGCGCACATTCTCAAGCTCACGTTGTTTTTCAGCAATTTTTTCCTTTGAGCTGCCTACATCACGCCGCAGCTCATCCTTTATGCGATTCTGTTCTTCGAGTGCCGCTTGGGAAGACTTAATATGATCCATTAATTTATCTCTGCGCTTTACTGCTTCCTCACGCTGCAATGAGAGCTTCTTGTACGACTCCTCCACGGACGCCTTGCGATTCATTTCACCGTCAAGAGTATCCTGTTCGGATTTTTGCTCACGATTGATAGAATCCAGCTCGGATCGATATTGTGTAGCGGTTGCTTCGGCCTCCTGCTTCAAACGATCATATTCTTGTACGAGTCCTTCCTCCATGTTGACGCTTTTGCCCCGTCTTTGGGACTCGTTTTCGATCTCGTCCTCAAAACGCTTCTTTAATGCCTCAACGTCGCTTAATTGCTTTTCCAGCTTTTGGATGTCTTGCTGATGTGCATTGTCCGCCTCCCGCGCTGTTTCCAACGTCTTTTGCAGGGATATCAACTTCTTCTTGCAATGTGCCACCTTTTCCTTGGCTCTTATGTATAACGGCCGTCGTTTGTTTAACTGTGTCTCAAACTCGCGTATCTCCTGATCAATTTTAGCTAAGTCTCGCGTTATCTTGCCAGCGTCTTTCTTCTTTTCGCGGAGCACCTCATCAGCAGCTTCTTTGCGCAGTTCCACGGCTTTCAGCTCTTGCTGCTTCACCTCCAAGTCTGCATTATACTTCTGTACATCCTTTTCAACGTGGAATAGGCGAAACAATTGATATTCCACTTGCTTCTCGTTCTGCAATTTAAACAAAGCAAATTTCGTTAATAATAGACTTATCAAACGTGAAAACTGAGGCCTACATATTCATCTTGTAGCCGTGTGTAGCGCTCGGCTTCCATCTTCTCATGCTTGGCTTCCTTTCGCTCGGCAGCGATTCCCTTTTTCTTCTGGTACGTAAACTGTGTCTCCTCTTCAGCGACAATCATTTCCTGCTTTAGCCGATTGTAATCATCCTTTAGCAGACCCGATCTAGCAATAAAATAAGTATGAATTAAATATTTCCATGCGCCAACTGATTCGCCTTGTGACTTACCCGCTAATTTCTTCGAAAAGAGCTGTTCGCTCCTTGGGCGTCTTCATAGCAATGTTTTCTACTGCGCCCTGGAACACTAAAAAGTTCTTCGCCTTGACATTGATGCCTAGTTTTTCTAGTTTATTCAGGTAAGTATTGCTTGAGACGCTCTAAATGTAGAAAGATTAGTCTATATTCTCAAAACATTTCTGTACCATATACCTCGCCATTTATTCGATACTCCGAGGATCCGCTTATTACGGCGCGTTGAAAATCCATATGCTTCTCCCCGTTCAAAATAAATTTTGCCGTCACATAGCAGCTGCGCGCCACTGGCTTGCCAATGGATGAGCCGTGTATTAAATCGTTCAGTCGTTTAACACGCAGGCTCGATGTTTTTTCGCCCATTACAAAACTAATGGCATCCATGAAGTTTGATTTGCCAGAGCCGTTGGGCCCAATAACGGCATTAAACTGCTTTAAGGGTCCCACAACAATGTGTCCACGGTAAGACTTGAAATTTTCCATTTCAATGAATTGAAGAAACGCAGTATCTTCTTCGGGCTTGCAGATAGTAGGAGCCATCACTTTGTGCCCCATTTCCTCATCTTCTTCAGCCATTGTTCCAAATTACAAATGTATACCACGATAATAAAACTATAAAACAATATTTTTTATTTTTTCCAAGATTTTCTTGCGCCAAGAAGCTTCTCTTTTAGATTGCCATTCACTGCGATTTGTTTACGGTGTTGCAAAATACAAACATAATAGGACAACAATCGACCATTCAACTACATTTATCGATAGCTATCGGTATTAACACGATTTTCTTCGCAATTTCTAGATTTAAATATTAAATAACAGGCATTGGCAACTAACAAATTAAATAAGTACAATTAAATACAATTAAAAATTGTTCTTATTCTTTAACTTGTAGGTTGCAAATATTGCATATAGTTGAACTTGTACGTTTTAAAAATATCTGGTCACACTTTTATTCAACTGCAATTTGTTCTATGCTGAGCTATAAAATGCCATTTTAGATGTTTAAATTTTTAGAAAAGAAACTGGTTATACTTTTGTTAATTAACATATTTTTTATTAACAATAATAATTTAGCATTTAATAGTTAACATACTTTTTGGTTGCGAGATCTTTGTTTATATAATACTTTAAATAATACTAATTCGCATATTGATGCGACTCAACAATTTGGTGTCATACAATTTTAATCGACTTCCTCAATGGTGGGTCCAGTGCGACCACCGTTGCCCCTGGCTTGCTGTCCACAGTGGGATGCCTGTGGACCATCGCCGGCTCCAGCTGCACCGCCTTGGTGCAGCTTAGTCATGATGGGACTGCAGACCTTGGTGAGCTCTTGCAGCTTGTATTCATACTCCTCCTTGTCCGCTGTCGTATTGGCATCGAGCCACCTGATGGCTTCGGCACACTTGTCTAGGACACTGCTGCGCTCCGACTGGGACATCTTGTCTGCGGCGTTTTCAGCTGCCTCCTTCACGCCAAAGATGTAGCTTTCCAGCTGGTTGCGAGCAGCTATTCTCTGGCGATGCTTCTCGTCCTCCTCGGCGTACTGCTCGGCCTCGTTCACCATGCGGTCAATGTCGGCCTGCGAGAGACGCCCCTTGTCGTTCTTGATGGTGATGTTCTTGGCATTGCCAGTGCCCATCTCCTTGGCAGTCACGTTGAGTATGCCGTTGGCGTCCAAGTCGAAGGTGACCTCCACCTTCGGCACGCCGCGCGGAGCTGGTGGAATGCCGGTCAGGTTGAAGGTGCCCAGCACGTTGTTGTCCTTTGTCATGGCGCGCTCGCCCTCAAACACCTGCACAGTCACGGCCGGCTGGTTGTCCGAGTACGTGGTGAAGGTCTTCGACTGCTTGCAGGGAATGCGGCTGTTCCGCTCAATCAGCTTCGTCATGACTCCACCAGCTGTCTCTATGCCCAGTGAGAGCGGCGCAACGTCAACTAGCAGCACGTCCTTGATTTGGCTGCTCTGGTCCCCACTGAGTATGGCAGCCTGAATTGCGGCGCCGTAGGCCACCGCCTCGTCTGGATTGATGGACAGGTTGAGGCTCTTTCCGGAGAAGAAGTTCTGCAGCAGGCTCTGCACTTTGGGAATACGTGTGGAGCCGCCCACCAGAACGATGTCGTGAATCTGGCTCTTATCCATCTTGGCATCGTTCAGAGCCTTCTCCACGGGCTGTAGTGTGCCGCGGAACAGGTCGGCGCACAGCTCCTCGAAGCGCGCTCGACTAACCTTTGTGTAGAAGTCATGTCCCTCGAACAGGGCATCAATCTCAATGGAGGCCTCGCTGCTCGAGGACAAGGTGCGCTTTGCTCGCTCGGCTGCAGTCCGCAGGCGACGCAGCGCTCGTGGATTGGAGCGCAGATCCTTCTTAAACTTGCGCTTGAACTCATCCGCCAAGTGGTTGACGAGCCTGTTGTCGAAGTCCTCGCCGCCCAGATGGGTGTCTCCAGCCGTGGCTCGCACTTCGAACAGCGAGCCTTCGTCGATGGTCAGGATGGACACATCGAAGGTGCCGCCACCCAGGTCGAATATCAGCACGTTGCGCTCACCTTTAAGATTCTTGTCCAGGCCGTAGGCCAGGGCTGCTGCAGTCGGCTCATTGATGATGCGCAGCACGTTCAGCCCGGCAATGGCCCCGGCATCTTTGGTTGCTTGGCGCTGTGAGTCATTGAAGTAGGCGGGCACAGTGATGACTGCATCTCTGATGGTGGTGCCCAAGTAGGCCTCGGCCGTCTCCTTCATCTTCACCAGCACCATCGAGCTGATCTCCTCTGGGGCAAAGCGCTTGTGCTCGCCCTTGAACTCGACGCTCATCTTTGGCTTGCCGCAGTCGTTGACTACCTTGAATGGCCAGTGCTTCATGTCCTCCTGAATCTTCGAGTCGTCGAACTTACGTCCAATCAAGCGCTTCGCGTCGAAGACCGTGTTACTTGGGTTCATGGCCACCTGGTTCTTGGCCGCGTCTCCAATCAGCCTCTCAGAGTCGGTAAATGCCACATAGCTGGGCGTGGTGCGGTTGCCCTGATCATTGGCTATTATCTCCACCTTGCCGTGCTGGAACACACCCACGCAGGAGTACGTGGTGCCCAGGTCAATACCAATTGCAGGCATTCTGAATGTTTCTTCCTCTACTCGATTGGCAAACTCTCTCTTGCTCTATTCTTGAAACAATGTCTGCGTATAGCACTATTTGTATATTGTTTATTTTCACTTGTATTCTTGTTTAATATTTCTCGATTGCTGCGTTTAGTATTTTATACGTCAGATTTGTAAATAACGTTAGCTTGCTCAGCTTCTCTTTGTTTCGCTTTTTGTGTTTCCACTACGATTGCTCGTTATGAACTGTGCCGAGGTGGAAAATCGCACTGCTATTTATACCCAGGCACTCTGTGGTGGAAATTTCTAGACTCCCCTCAAAGGAGAGTAGAAAGTTCGCGGCAATTTGAGAGAGAGAGCACGAAAACACAGTGTACTCAGTTCTATTTTCTTTTCTAAATAATGAGCTCAGCCATACTCATTTTTGTTTTTATTGTGGACAGTAAATTGAATTTTATGAGGGGCAGGTCAGTATTTTGTTAACGTTTACTACTAAGCTTGACAGCTTCTCCGCCGAGTAAGTTTTTCGGCAACCTATAAAGTATTTTTCCAATGTACAACAGATACTACATTATATTATTTTGTTGCTTATTTGTTGATTCGCGATCATTTATACATATATCAATAACAATGCATCGTTCAGGCCGTTTAAGGGCCCCCGTGAAAAATTGCTTTAAAAGGAGCTTAGTAGATGTGAAAAAAGGGCAGCTCAAATTTTGCCGGACTATGAAGGATATGTGCACTTTGAAACTAAAAACTAAAAGACTTAATTTCAAAATCATTAAAGGAAAAAGAAATATGAATGAATAAATACTTCTTCTTCTTCTATCTATTTATGAAAAATAAGTTCGGCAATAAAAATATATGTATAATAATGAACGATCAATACATTAGAAGAAAACTAATGTTCCAGACAGATAAAGCTCAAGCAAAAAGACGACTGCCACAGCAACGTCATTACTTGGCCTTATATATGCGACGTCAGTGTTAAACATCAGTCATTCCCCTTCGGGCATACAAAGATACATATGGAAATGGCACATTCACACGCGCAGGGGTACTGTATACTCTCTCTCACTCTCTCTCGAATTGCCTCGAATATTCTACCTTCTTTCTCGAAATTTCCACCACAGAGTGCCTGGGTATAAATAGCAGTGCGATTTTCCACCTCGGCACAGTTCATAACGAGCAATCGTAGTGAAAACACAAAAAGCGAAACAAAGAGAAGCTGAGCAAGCTAACGTTATTTACAAATCTGACGTATAAAATACTAAACGCAGCAATCGAGAAATATTAAACAAGAATACAAGTGAAAATAAACAATATACAAATAGTGCTATACGCAGACATTGTTTCAAGAATAGAGCAAGAGAGAGTTTGCCAATCGAGTAGAGGAAGAAACATTCAGAATGCCTGCAATTGGTATTGACCTGGGCACCACGTACTCCTGCGTGGGTGTGTTCCAGCACGGCAAGGTGGAGATAATAGCCAATGATCAGGGCAACCGCACCACGCCCAGCTATGTGGCATTTACCGACTCTGAGAGGCTGATTGGAGACGCGGCCAAGAACCAGGTGGCCATGAACCCAAGTAACACGGTCTTCGACGCGAAGCGCTTGATTGGACGTAAGTTCGACGACTCGAAGATTCAGGAGGACATGAAGCACTGGCCATTCAAGGTAGTCAACGACTGCGGCAAGCCAAAGATGAGCGTCGAGTTCAAGGGCGAGCACAAGCGCTTTGCCCCAGAGGAGATCAGCTCGATGGTGCTGGTGAAGATGAAGGAGACGGCCGAGGCGTACTTGGGCACCACCATCAGAGATGCAGTCATCACTGTGCCCGCCTACTTCAATGACTCACAGCGCCAAGCAACCAAAGATGCGGGGGCCATTGCCGGGCTGAACGTGCTGCGCATCATCAATGAGCCGACTGCAGCAGCCCTGGCCTATGGCCTGGACAAGAATCTTAAAGGAGAGCGCAATGTGCTCATATTCGACCTGGGTGGCGGCACCTTCGATGTGTCCATCCTGACCATCGACGAAGGCTCGCTGTTCGAAGTGCGAGCCACGGCTGGAGACACCCATCTGGGCGGAGAGGACTTCGACAACAGGCTCGTCAACCACTTGGCGGATGAGTTCAAGCGCAAGTTTAAGAAGGATCTGCGCTCCAATCCACGAGCGCTGCGTCGCCTGCGGACTGCAGCCGAGCGAGCAAAGCGCACCTTGTCCTCGAGCAGCGAGGCCTCCATTGAGATTGATGCCCTGTTCGAGGGACATGACTTCTACACAAAGGTTAGTCGAGCGCGCTTCGAGGAGCTGTGCGCCGACCTGTTCCGCGGCACACTACAGCCCGTGGAGAAGGCTCTGAACGATGCCAAGATGGATAAGAGCCAGATTCACGACATCGTTCTGGTGGGCGGCTCCACACGTATTCCCAAAGTGCAGAGCCTGCTGCAGAACTTCTTCTCCGGAAAGAGCCTCAACCTGTCCATCAATCCAGACGAGGCGGTGGCCTACGGCGCCGCCATTCAGGCTGCCATACTCAGTGGGGACCAGAGCAGCCAAATCAAGGATGTGCTGCTAGTTGACGTTGCGCCGCTCTCACTGGGCATAGAGACAGCTGGTGGAGTCATGACGAAGCTGATTGAGCGGAACAGCCGCATTCCCTGCAAGCAGTCGAAGACCTTCACCACATACTCGGACAACCAGCCGGCCGTGACTGTGCAGGTGTTTGAGGGCGAGCGCGCCATGACAAAGGACAACAACGTGCTGGGCACCTTCAACCTGACCGGCATTCCACCGGCTCCGCGCGGCGTGCCGAAGGTGGAGGTCACCTTCGACTTGGACGCCAACGGCATACTCAATGTGACTGCCAAGGAGATGGGCACTGGCAATGCCAAGAACATCACCATCAAGAACGACAAGGGGCGTCTCTCGCAGGCCGACATTGACCGCATGGTGAACGAGGCCGAGCAGTACGCCGAGGAGGACGAGAAGCATCGCCAGAGAATAGCTGCTCGCAACCAGCTGGAAAGCTACATCTTTGGCGTGAAGGAGGCAGCCGAAAACGCCGCAGACAAGATGTCCCAGTCGGAGCGCAGCAGTGTCCTAGACAAGTGTGCCGAAGCCATCAGGTGGCTCGATGCCAATACGACAGCGGACAAGGAGGAGTATGAATACAAGCTGCAAGAGCTCACTAAGGTCTGCAGTCCCATCATGACTAAGCTGCACCAAGGCGGTGCAGCTGGAGCCGGCGATGGTCCACAGGCGTCCCACTGTGGTCAGCAGGCAGGAGGCTTTGGCGGTGGCAGCTACAGCGGACCCACCGTGGAGGAGGTTGATTAAGAATGCAGAGGCGGCAATTAGTATTATTAGACATAAGTAAAGTTGGATCTCAACCAAAAATAGATCTATAAGTATTTATTTAATTTTATTTAAATTGAATCAGATTCAATAAAAACAATATAAAAATATTTATTCGATTTTTGAGTATTTGTATTTACTTTGGCAGTCCTTCGTGCTCGGCCCAGTCTAGCCACGATCCTTCATAGTTCTTGACATTTTTATAGCCCAATGCGACAGCGGCTTCAGCCGCCTTCAGGCTGCGCACTCCGCTTCTGCAATGGAAAACGAGCTCCGTATCGGGCTGTGGCTTGTCCCGTGCATATTTCGATTTGAAGAGCTGGTCCTTGGACGCCAACTCTTGGCTAACAATGCCCAATGGAATGTTAATGCTGGATGGAATCTGTCCCGTCTCCTTCAACTCCTTCGGCTCGCGCACATCAATGAGCAGCTTATTCGGCTCGTTCGCCAATTTCTTCACTGCAGCGTAGTCCACGATGCCGATGGGGCTGCCACCACTGTAGAAGCGCTGCGACGTTGTGGCGGCAAACGAAGTGTTTTGTAAAATTGTTGAGTTTGCGACAGCAACTGTTCGGAGTCCTGCAGTTGTTAAATGGCGTAATGTGCAGCTACTTGATTGTGTCGCAATAGAACAACATCTTAAGAGTATTTTTGCCATTGTTATAAATGTTTAATAACAATTGTTATGTAAAACTTAGAATTAGTGGCAACGCAAGCCGTTGAACAGTGGTGGGAACGAAAATTGATGCTAACGCCGATGCCGGTTATCAGCTGTTTTGTTTAATAGCGTTGCCAGACTGCCTGACTCTTAATCAGTGGGTTTGAATAAACGGTTTGAATGTGAAAAACTATTAAATCTGACGTATTTCAAAGAGTATATTATAGTATACATTGTTGTCAAGCGCTTGCACTATCACTCGTCCAATACGTGAAGAGTGTGTGTGTCAAGGCAAGGGCTACATCAAGTTCACATCACATGATAAGTCAAACACCCGAACAATGTTTGTTTTTTCTTGTCTTCTCTTCTTGTGGCAGCTTGATTAATTCAATTAATCGCAATACAGAATAGCGATCCCGGATTCAATTACAATTGCTCACACTTGTGAAAATGTGTGCATGCAAACACACAAACAATGAGAGGCAAGCTGATAAGCAACCGTTTACATGTATGTTTTGAATGAATATATCGTGGAATAGTTTCGGGTATAAAACAACGAACTGTTTATTGTTTTCAAAACATAACTGATAAGCAACGAACATAGATTAAGAAATAATATAATTATGTATGAAGAAATCTGCGCTACATAAATAAATACATACAAACATATATGTGTACACCGTTATCTTTGCTGTTTACATAGAGGTGGCCCAATTAGAGGTTAGGGGTGTCTAATCAGAAATTGGAAGAAGAAAAAAACAGGCTTTCGGATTAGAACTGTTTTTCCCATGGACCGCCAACACACAGTCCACTGATAACAGCTTGCATGTGTGCCGATGTCTACGGCCAGGCGCTCACACAGGTCACGCACGTCATCAAATGGCGCGTGCCAAAAGAGACGATCCCAACCGGATAGGGTTGGACTAGTGCGATCGCCGCATTTAACAGTAAACAAGTTGTTCCAATCGAAATCTAGAATTGATAGACCCGAATCGAGCGCTAGACACCAATTCCGGTTTGTTTCAATGCAAACTTTATTAGAAAAAATAGGTATACATATACATATAATGGCTCTTACTACTAATGAAATCGCAAGTACAACTAACTAGCTGTGGATGTGCCGTAATGAGCGCAGCTATATAAAACATCGGTAACTAAATACAAATAGGTACATAATGCTTGATCTTAACGCTTATAATAAAAATTAGAACATGGTTCGTAATAAAATCCAACGATTAAGTGCTATTAGGACGCGTCTAGTAATATAGACTACTTAGACATACATTATACAATTATGGCCTCTTTATGATCCCTGTGCTCAATCATTTGCGGTCTACGATGTGTCCGAGGGATTGGCCAACGCTAATCTTTTGGCCAGCCACAATATCAAACTTGAAGGTCTTGGGCGCCTCGAAGAGGAGCACAATGGTGCTGCCCATGTTGAATTGTCCAATGAGGTCGCCCTTGGAGAACTTTTGACCTGGCTGATCGGGCTTTTTCACATCTAACAGGAGCTCGTCGTATTCGTAGGTGCTCGGTGGGTGCGCGCCCACGTTGAAGCCCGTCCAGCGATTAGTCTTTAGGTCAGCGTCCATGTAAATCTCCACAGAGCCCACATTGGTGGCTCCCACCGCGGTGTAGCTGAAGAAGCCGTGCTTCCACTTGCCCATATACAGCACACGCTCATTCAGGCAGAACAGCCCAGGCAGCCAGTTGGCCACCTTGGGACTGACCGATAGCAGCTCGCCTGAGAAATGACGTCGCACCGTCGGCTCCCAGGCAGCTGGTGAATGAAATCGATGATAATCGCCCGGAGCCAGATAGATAACACATTGATAGAGTTCCGTTGAGTCGTCGCGCTTCTTCTTTAAGGCCTGGGCGTAGCTGATTGGCTCGTTCGACTGCTCGACCGTCTGCAGCGGTCCCAAGAAGTCTTCGATGCTGTAGTTGACGCCCTTTACCTGTTCGATTAGTGAGTCTGCGGCGCTGCCAAAGTGAAGAACCTTGCCGTCGGCTGGCGAGACCAGCGGCGATTTGTCATCGATGACTCGCACGCCTTCCTTCAGTGGACGGGTGAAGAACTCAGCCAGGCTGGTGTAGTGATAGTAGTCGGGATACAAAGCCTCCTCGATATTCACCTTAAACATGTTGGAGTACCAGCCGTACACGTAGGGACGCAAGGTGTTAGGCATGTAGCACGAGGCCAGCCAACCCCAGCAGCGGCTGATAATGCGCAACGGGAGAGAGCAGTAGACCCGCGACTGGAACTCTGAGGCGGTGCGCTGGACACCGTCACGTCCGCTTCGAAACTTGTGCAACTGCCATTCGATGGCACCAAAGACGCACAGGCCCATGGGTGCCCAGCGCAATAGGAATCCTGTCCACCGCAGGAGCACATTACGGCGTAATTGCAGCTGGGTCTGTTGCTTGACCTGTTGCGGCTTCAGCTTGGCACCAGCCGACTCATTGGACGCCGCATTTGCAGGCAATTGTCGGAAGTGCCGCAGCACGGGCCAGTTTCCGTTTTGCAGCACTTGCTTTGGCTGCTGCTGCTCCTGAATGGCCTTTCTAATGTTTCCCGCCTTCAGCAGAAAACGGCCGCGCGGCACAAAATATGAGACCATTTTCGCTCAGAAGTCGTGCGCCTGTTCTCGTTCTTTCCGTACACAGCACCCACGCCGCCGCAGTCGTCACCGATTACGTATTACGTATTAGCTATTGTGCGTGCGCGGCTCTCGCTTTGCTAAATGAAAATGGCACGTTGAGTGTATGGTGATGCTGGTGATGCTTTGCCTAAGTGAAAATCAGAGCAACTATTGGAGCAGCTAATTGCCTGAATCTGGAAACATGTGCATATGTCTGCAGCTGGTAAGGTTTATGTCAGAAAATTCAATTTTGATCAATTTTGTGAGCAAGATGCGAGGGCTAACTAAAAATACTTCCGTTATGTAGCACTGCCTGGCGACAACTGAAAGATGGAAACAAACGGTTTATGCGTTGAAGATTGATATTGTGTGTGAGGGCGCCATAATGACTACGTCGCATGTGCTTTTCTCACCAAAACAAACTCTCTTCGTGAGCGAAGGCGAAGGCGACGGCGGCGGTGACGACGACTGCGACAGCGACTGCGAATGCGACTTATTCCGTCTGCTTATCAATTGCTTTTGACTTCGTGCTACTTGTAACATCAACAATCGTTAGTCAAGGCTGCTTGGCGTGCGCCTTTGCTACATTAGGGGTCCACTGTTTATGACTTACAAACAGGTTTTTTTTTTGTTTTTTTCTTTTAAGCTTTTGTTTTGGTCTGTTATGGGTTGAAAATTGCTTTTATTTTTTTTCTTTTGGTGTATGTAACTGCGCCGCAGTTCTGTATGCAACGGTGGCAACCCTGCAATCAGCAATCGAACAGCTGATTGATTATTTGTGTTTTGCGTTTTTATGCAAAAACCCATTGAATTTTATGCATTGATTAAAGAAGATACACAAAGGCGGAATCATGACTGATGCGGAAAAGCAGCCAGTCTCGTTCGCCTGCCAACGGTGCCTGCAGCCTATAGTACTGGACGAGCATCTGGAGAAAATCAGCGTGCATGCTATGGCTGAACTCTCACGTAAGACACATTTACACATTACAATAACTAAAATAAATATTGGCTTGATTTCAGTGCCCATCTATGGTGGCAATGTGAACACCATCGATCCACAGGATGCCAATAGCTTTGACCACTTTGTGCCGCCATTTAGGCTAACTGACTCCATCAACGGCACGGGCTTTACGATGGTGTCTGATGGACGTGATAACAAGAAATTGAGCTCTGCATTTAAACTTAAAGCAGAGCTGTTTGATTGCCTGTCCTCGAACTCTGAGATTGATCATCCGCTGTGCGAAGAGTGTGCCGATTCAATGCTGGAGATCATGGACCGAGAACTCAGAATAGCTGAAGACGAATGGCATGTATACAAAACTTACCTCAACGAACTGGAACAGCAGCAGGAGGTTCCAAATGTGGATGCGCTGGATAAGGAATTGCAGCAATTGAAGGAAAGTGAGCAAGAACTATTGAAGGAGCTGGCCAACCTAAAGGCCGAGGAGAAAATCTTGAATGACGCCATTGAGCAAGAGGAATTGGTGAAGGAAAAGCTGCATGAACAGGAGGAAAGCTATTGGCGCGAATACACCAAGCACCGTCGAGAGTTGATGCTAACGGAAGACGACAAGCGCAGCCTGGAGTGCCAGATAGCCTACTCCAAGCAGCAGCTAGACAAACTGCGGGACACGAACATCTTTAACATAACATTTCATATCTGGCACGCCGGACACTTTGGGACAATCAACAACTTTCGACTGGGACGCCTGCCCTCCGTCTCCGTGGACTGGTCGGAGATAAATGCAGCCTGGGGACAGACGGTGCTGTTGCTGTCAGCTTTGTCGCGTAAAATAGGACTGACCTTTGAACGCTACCGCGTTGTTCCATTTGGCAATCACTCCTACGTAGAGGTCCTAGGGGACAATCGTGAGTTGCCCCTGTATGGCAGCGGAGGCTTTAAATTTTTCTGGGACACAAAATTTGATGCTGCAATGGTCGCATTCCTAGACTGTTTGACCCAATTCCAAAAGGAAGTGGAGAAGCGCGACACCGAATTCCTGTTGCCGTACAAAATGGAAAAGGGCAAAATAATTGATTCTTCCACTGGCAATTCCTACTCCATCAAGTGAGCAAAGACTATGCATTTAGAATTTATAACATCACGTAATATTCTCTCTTAACAATTACAGAATACAATTCAATTCAGAGGAACAATGGACGAAAGCTTTAAAGTTCATGCTAACGAATCTAAAATGGGGTCTGGCTTGGGTCTCGTCCCAGTTCGTCTCTCAATAAAATTGTCGATTTTTATTGTTTTAATTATGTATAATAATTAGTGCTTAACGTTACAAATAAAATCCTTAACATTTAATCGACTTCCTTGTATCGGCTTCGATTTCGCTGTCGTCAGTGTCTGTATCGCTCCCAGACAAATCGTCGTCAATCCAAAGCGCGCCCTTTTTCTTCTTTATAGCCTTTGCATTGGTGCGTGTGTCGCCTTTTCGTTTAGTGCCAATTGTTGCAGTAGTATTGGATGAGCTGGGGACAGCCTTGGTCTCATCAGTCACATCCTTGGCCTGCTTCAGGCCCTCCTCGAATGCATCATTCACCTTTTCGGTCAATTTGGCCCTGGCCTCTTCATACTGGTCGTCTTTGAACTCATGCTTGGGCACTGCTAGCAGCTTCTCAATTTTGCGCTTCTTACGTTCCTCGGCTTCACGTTCACGCTCGCCTTTCTTTTCCAGCCATGCCCTGACTCGTTTCTCCTCGTTAATGTCACGCAGACGACGTCCACTCAAATCTCGACATGCCTCACGGTTTGTAGTCTTCTCGATTTGGGCGCCAATAGCTCGTAGCATAGACCCGAAGCCTCCCTTGCCACCGACTTGACGGAGGATGCAATGAATGCTACCGATTTCATGTTGAAATTCTATATTTTCACTTAAGCGTTTGCCATTGCAGGTGAGATAATATTCTTCGGGTTGCAAATGCTACGAAAAGTTGCAAACTTTAGTTGTTAAAGTTCGTTGAATTTAGCTACTATTCTACTTACTGTGGATTCCTCAATGAGAGCATTTATTTGTTTTAAATTGATTCCAGTTTTATCAACAGTAATTAACTGTTTACTGTTTACAAAAATATTAATCACCATTTTATTAATTTTCTCTTCTATTGTTGTACTTCTTGGCTATTCTGCTTTGTGCAGCTACATCAGCCCAGTGAGCGTGCGTTAGAAAGAGAAAGCGGTGATGCATGCGATTATCAGTCCGCATAGAGTTGCCATACTATAAATAGGTTATTAAAATTGCTGAAAAATTGTTAAAGTTATTTTGATTTTAATTGGAAAACACGTATGATTGCTCAAAAAGTAGTTAGTAGACTTTGGGGGTAGAAAGTCTCTTGCTAACATTGTTTCTCAGCACTTGATTGACTTGCCGCCATTGAAACATGGAAATTGAAATGAGTTGGCAGCACCTACCGTCGCACACAAAGTGCTCATTTAATTAGTTCGCATTTTAGACGACGAAAGGTAAAAATTTGGCGACGCGTTCATAGAACATTTTAACCAATATAACAAATCGAAAGAAATTAAAATTTAATAAAAACCGGTGGCGGCTGTTATTTGTTGACAAATGCTATATGTTAACAAAGCGTTTGTGATGTGAAAAGCGGTAAATTTACAAGCGCAGCCACGTCACTGGACGCAATAAAATAGTGAATTTTAGAAATGAAATCTGAAATTTCGAGCTGAAAGTGATGCCAGCTACGAACAATGGGCAGTGTACAACGATGGCAGCAGCGGTGGTAGTTGTGTTAATGATAATTCTAGCTTTCTGCATCGGTTGCGGGTAGGAGGGGTAAAACAGCAAATCGAACAACGCTTAGCATAAAAGATGGCAGCAGCAAAGTGAACAAGATATGTATATACATACATGCTCTTGTACATTATACATGCATACATCCATATACATATATGTATAAATAATATATAACTAGATAACCATCGCGAAAATACGAATTTGCCTTTCCTGACCGAAAAAAATTAAGTTAAATGAAATGAAATATAAAATCTACAGTTAGGTGACTATATTGTAATAGGTTTCAACGGCATAATTATCAAAAGCAAAATAAGTGGCAACTCATGTGAGGAGCAACACAAAACGCAAACAAAAAGACAAACGCGACGCCTTTTGCTTTCCGCCCGATTCGGTGGCTTTTATTTTATGTTGACTTGGAGACATATTTCGTTTCCCTGCTCATGAAATCAAATTTAAATTCAGTTAGAATCGGCTTGAAAATAAATTTCTTCAGCATTATGAGCAATTTAAAAAATATATATAATATAAGGGTTATTACTAAACAAATGCAACCGTGTGCTTTTTTTTTGTTGGCCGGTTTCGGTTTTTGCAAATTTTTCTTTCTCTTCATGTTCTCTTCCATTCTGTATTTTGTTATCGACGGTCATTCATCTCCTAGTTGATTTTGGTTCATTCTTTCTCTCTCTTTTTCTATGCGCGCGCGGCTGTGTGTGTGAGAGTGAGTTTTGTTAATGCTCTATAATTATTTTAGCTAAAAAATGTTAAATATACGAGAAAGTTGGTTTTATTTTATTTATCAAAAATAACGTAATTTCACAAGTGCATTAAAAATGCAAAAAAGTTTTAGTTTTTCATATTCATAGCAATAACTGAGACAGTTGCGGCCCTCGCTTCACACTCTGCTTTTGAGAGAGTGTTTGCGTGCGGGTGTATGAGTGTATGAGTGTTGTGTGTGTATGTTTGACTGTGTGTGCCTGCAATGCTTTCGCGTTACCCGCTGTCTTTGTTTCATATTCGCACTCGCGCTCATACAACATTATCCATATCAAATGCTCGCCTAATTCCCCATAGCAATAATTCGATCATGTGTTGCTTGGTTCTATTGTGGATTGTGGACTTTAAATAGCTAATGATTCCCACATTCAACAAAATATATGAAATACACATAATTTTCTTTTTCTTAGCCGTAACTAATATATTTATCTAAACTTTATTTTATTTTTGCTTTTGTTACAGTGATTCCCAGTCTTCAACTTCGAATCCAACCAATAATCGGGCGAACTTTCACTGAAGGCAGCGTTTATATAATACATACACACGTTTTTGTACCAGAAATGAGCAGAAAGTTAGTGTTGATGTAAATTCAATCTATTAACCGCAGTACTGAGAAAATATACATTTTTTCTACAACTATTTGTATAGAGCAATAGTAAAAAAAATATGAAATTAAAATTTAGCTTGAGTTAGTGTGCAACTCTCAAAGAGTATGTTCCAACAGACAACAAGAACAACAACCACTGGAATCAGACAAGTTTTAGAGCAGGCACATCGATATATTCCAAATCACTCCATTAGCGCATAGTTAGAATATATATTAAAGAAATTTATTGACAACAACAACAACAAGAAAAACAGCAGAAACAACAACAGCGAAAGCAATAAACGACGAACCTCAGCGTTAAGCAAAAAGATTTACTATTAAAATATATCTAGATCTATACACTCGGATATACAAACAAACAGAAACAAGGAGAATAGTTGTATAGCCATCGGAAGTATTCGAAATTGTTTTCAGCCAATAGAGAAGAACAGAAAAGAGAATTAGAAACTAGAATCGTTTTCGTTGTTAGTCATTAACTGAAGTTTTAGTTGTTCGAATTGAATAATATACATATATATTTATATAAATATATATATATATAATTTAATATACATTTTGTATATGATTGTGAAGGTGAGTGCATTGCATTTTTATATCAAAATAAAGTAGTAAAAAGTCGCAGGCATCTAGTTTTCCTCATAAGTGTTTTTTGTATTGATGTGGACATTAGTTGTAGCGTAGTTAATACGACATCCAGTGGACACTAGGAGCAGGAGCAGGGGCAGTAGAAGCACCTAAATAGATAGAGAGCCAGTTAAATTGATACAACAGTAGCTAGCTAGAATCTGGTTAAGATGGACGAGTCACAGCCTAAAACGTTGTATGTTGGCAATCTGGACGGTTCGGTTTCGGAGGATCTGCTTATTGCACTCTTTGGCAAAATGGGACCAGTTAAAAGCTGTAAAATCATAAGGGAACCAGGCAATGATCCGTATGCCTTCATCGAATATTCCAATTATCAGGCGGCCAGCACCGCCCTGACAGCCATGAACAAACGTGTTTTTCTAGACAAAGAGATCAAGGTTCGCTTGCATTTTATAATATATATGATGTACGCTTATACTAACCATATATATTGACATTTATAGGTCAACTGGGCCACTAGTCCGGGCAACACGCCCAAGACAGACATCAGTTCACACCATCATATATTTGTTGGTGATCTAAGTCCAGAGATTGAGACGGAGACGCTGCGTGAGGCGTTCGCGCCCTTTGGCGAGATATCAAACTGTCGCATAGTGCGCGACCCACAGACCATGAAGTCCAAAGGCTATGCCTTCGTATCGTTCGTAAAGAAGGCCGAAGCTGAGAATGCAATTCAATCAATGAATGGCCAATGGATTGGTTCACGTTCTATACGCACGAATTGGTCAACGCGCAAATTGCCGGCCCCACGGGAGTCGTCCAAGTCGGGTGGCCAAGGTGGCGGTATGGGTGGAATGGGTGGCGGTGGCGGCGCTGGCAATGGCATTAAGAACAACCAACGACATACCTTCGAGGAGGTGTACAATCAATCAAGTCCCACAAACACCACCGTTTACTGTGGCGGCTTCCCGCCAAATGTTATCAGCGATGAGCTGATGCATAAGCACTTTATGCAGTTTGGCCCCATACAGGATGTGCGTGTTTTCAAAGAGAAGGGATTCGCTTTCATCAAATTCGTTACAAAAGAGGCGGCGGCACGCGCCATCGAGCATACGCACAACAGCGAAGTGCACGGCAATCATGTCAAGTGCTTCTGGGGCAAGGAGAATGGTGGCGATAACTCGGCTAACAACGTTAATGCAGCTGTTGCGGCGGCTGCTTCTGCCAATGTGGCCGCTGTTGCGGCAGCCAACGCGGCTGCTGCTGCAGGTGCTGCTGGCATGCAAGGCCAAATGATGACACAGCAACAGATTGCCGCAGCCACTGGGACAGCGTTACCCGGCCAAATGATGACGCCCCAACAGATAGCAGCCGCTGCGGCGGCGGCGCAGGCGCAGTATCCTTATGCAGCAGCATACCAGCAAATGGGCTACTGGTACCCACCGGCGGTGAGTGACAAGGTCAATGCAACTTACAACTGAATAACTTAACTCACCTCCTTCACCTTTCCCTTATAGCAGAGCTATCCGGCCCAGATGCAAACGCAGTACATGCAGCAAGGTTATTATCCTTATGCATACACTACCAGTGCTCAACAGGCAGGCGCAGTACGTAAGTATCGAACCAATAAAATAGCGATTTATATTCCATTTAATGTCAGCTAAAGGAAGTGAAGTAATATATCGTTGTTTTACTTTTTGCAGCTGCCGGGTACCGTGTGATGCCACCTAATATGGCATGGAGCATGCCTGGTACCACTGTGGTGCCAGGCGTATCCGCCGCTGCTAGTGCGGCTGCTGCCGCGAATGGTTCGCTTGCCCCACAGATGATGTACAGCGCTGCGATGCCACAATATCAAACCCAATGAGCTGAGACATGACGCCTGCTTCGACGCCGTCTGCAATATTCAGGCAGCCAGCAGCGACCGCATCTGCATCCGCATCAACGTCCGCATTATTTACAACAACAGACCCAAATCGTGTTCCAGTCTGACAACGACAACAACAACAATAACGACACAAGCAGCAGCAGCATAACAACAAAATGCAGAAATTAAGATCTGTTGGCGGGGAGACGCTTGAAATTCATCTCAATGTTTCAATTCCTATCGTTTCTACAGCTACGTTGCGTTGTGCTCAGTTCAGTTTGTAGTGTTAAAAGCGTTACGATTTGTGTCATCATTCGCCGTACGTTCTGCAGATGTCGTGTGTGTGCGTGCAGTTGGTCGAAGCCAAGCGTTGAACTAAAAGTTGAATCGCGCGCAGCGTCAGCGGCAGCGCTCTGAAGCTCTGGGCGACGGGCGGGTAGCTGTAACAATCTAATCCAATCTAAGTACATGTTAAAATAATTTAATGATTTGTAATTTAAGTCAGATATAGGCGTATACAAGAAACGGAAACAAAACAAACAAAAAAAGAGTAAAGTTTAAACATCAACAATTGAATAAAATAAAAAGCAAAAAAACAATCGAACGTGACAAAGCTAAATGTAATCGTTGTGAAAATTGCAATTCAAGCGTTGTATACTGTGTCAACCGTGAATGCAAAGAAATTTAAATTAAAGCAACAACAGGCCGAAAAAAGATCCATAAACAAATTTAGATATTAAGCGATTGTAAATGCGAAGATTTATTCATAATTTCGATGTGTGAATTATGTATGTAAAATGTAAAATAAAGAAACAAAAAAATATATAAAACAGACGAAAAACTGTCTTTAAGATTGGCCTACAAATTTGCAATACGTCAAATATTGTATCAAAAAATGCTGAGCTTCATTCATTTTTAGAATTAAATTTCAGAGACTTAACAGTTTTTTGTATAACAGTTTCAAATGAGTAAATACGAACGCAACGCGGCTAACGATTTTTTATAAACAGTTTTTGTTTTTTAATAGATGATTTATTGTAAGCCGCAACGAACCAAATGAACACTGCCAGATGAAACTATATAATAAAAAACTAGAAGCGAGTATTTATCAATACATGAGAAATTTCCAAAAAATATTGCTAATCGAATAGATCTCAAAGGACGGTATTTAAAATATACATCTTATGATGAATAAAATATTTTTATTATATACGTAATATTATTATGTGCAATGGAATTACTGAAAATGATTCTATTTACAACAATTTTAACATTTTATTTGAATGTCTTAAATAAAATACATATCAAAAGTATTTAATCATCATTGTAATAAAACAACTGAATAAACTAAGCCAACCCATTACCTTTTAGTATTTTATCTGGGAAATTTAGTCTGCCCGGTTTTAGAATCCGGTCACACTGCTTGTCATCGCGCGTTAGTTTTTTAAGTTTTCCACCAGCGTCGGCATCACTTGGGTTCGTGATCCGTTCTTTTAATAAATATTATATTTAAAGGTTTAATATATGAATTAGAAAAGTTGTTTCTGTGTTATATAAAACAAAGGTTTGTTTTATTTTTTGGCATATGAGTAAATATTATTTTACCAAATAGATGTGTAGCTGTAAATTTTTTTTTGTGTTGTGGTAGGATTCGCGTCTGAGGTAGAGACAATATGCACAGTTGCCGGGCTTCAATTGTGCAGTGAAAAATGCTGAGAATGTTGTGAAATAAACGAAGTAGTATTATAAAATCGCTGCAATTATATTTGTTATTGATACGTGCACAAAACTGCTCTCTGCATATGCTTACATGCATATAATTCAATATGTGTGTATGTATGTATTCTTTTTTTATCATTCGTTACTGCAGCTTCCGCCATTTTTAAAACAAACCCCGTCAATTGAGCCTGTACGGTACAGTGGTGGCAAAACATTATTGTAAAGGCAGTTCACTTAATTTATTAGCAATACTGGAGAATTATTAGTCCCAATTTCGAATTAAATCGTTATGCATATAAACATTTTGTATTACAATAATCGTTTGGATGGCTCACCCCATTTTGTGCAAGCTGAAACAACGTTGGCTAATATTTTGTGACGCACTGTAACCCGCCTTTTTCTTATGTATGTACATTAGTATGTGCGCCTTTGTTATGCTGCAGGTTTGATACTCAATACTCCAGCGGCTAAAATGTATATAGAAATATTTATATATAAACAAAAAAAAAAAATATGTAAACATAAAAAAATTCTTAGCACGTACAATGTCCAATGAACGTAAACATATAAATATATATTTAAACGTGCATTTACATACACACCCTTTCAATTATGTTTATGCTCGTTTGTGTGTTGCTTGTAGCTGGGTTTATTAAACTCTGCAACACTAAAACAAAACAAAAGCAGACAGAAAAAACTACACTGATGGCGCGAGGGCTTGCCGCAGAACTGCATACACAAGTATGCATGTATATGTGCGTATATACATGTGTATGCGTTTGTCGTATGTGTGTGTGTTTGTGTTTTGATTGTCGCCTGACTTTTTCGTTTAGCTGCTGCATTGTATGTGTGTGTGTGCTTGTGTGTGTATGTGTGTTTTTTCTGTTTCTCTGTTAATTTATTTTGCGCAATGCTGCCTCCTGCACTTTCTAAGAGAAAACTGCAACATACTTGATGCTTGGTGCATTCGCCAAACAACTATCCCCCCGGTCTCCCTTCGTCATTTGCCAGACCAAACTTGTTTGTATTTATGTTTCTTCTTTGCCTGTCTGGGGCATCGAAAAACTGTGTGCGATACTCATCGCATGGGAAATTGTCTGTTAGGCATTTCGCGCATTCTTTTTCCACTTGAGTTTTTTTCATGCTTTTATCACCCTCTGGCCGGTATTTGTTGTGCTCATATGCAATAAAATCACTTGGTTCTTATGCAGAGTTACAGTAGACACTCGATAAGTGAAACTTAATTACACGTCCTCATATACAAGGCATTTATAATAGAATACAATCGTTGTTACAAGATAATCAACATCAAACAATCCCTCTTCAGTTTAATTAGTTCGCTTTATCGATGGTACACTATGCCTGTCAGCTATTTGTTAATTTGCTTTAACTGCATATTCGCCGGAAGCCAGCAAAGAATTTGTGGGGGAGTAAGAGTTATTAAAGTGGAACGATGTCTCGGCTTGGACACCGGCATCCGAATGGTAGTTGCTTATAACGGTCGCTCAGCCATAACGATGTCAATATATAATGTCATGCTTTGCTAGGATCTCGGCAATTCCAGATACCTAGTTGCAACATAGCCGTGCACAGATGTTGGCCATAAAACGATTTGCTTAGCAGCTGCAAGTTTTGCAGGTAGCCAAGCTGCTCCGGCGCATGCTCCAGCTGCTGATTGCATCAAATCCTTGTCTACCTGCATTCCTTCTCGGCGCCTACTTAAACACAGTGCAGCATATCTTTTCACGCATTTGAATTTGTTGACTTGAAACTGTCAATACGTGTGCACAAAATTAAAATAAATACGCTTAGCGTCAAAATTCAACAGGCATAGAGACGAACGAAGCTGCATCTGTGATTGAAAACTGCAAAGCAAAAACAAAAACAACAACTCGATTTCCGTAACTGTGGTAAGTGGGGTACAAAGCGATGCAGAGCCGGTTCTGGCAAGGAATGCTAAACGGCATTCTTGGGTGCGATGTAAACATGCAGTTTCCAAATGATCAAGCATGCTTAGACGTCTCTAGACTTCAATGCACTTGAACTACGAAACGAAATCATATGAAGGAATACATATTTCCAAGCATTAGAAATGAAAAAAATCGTGCTCATAAAATTTCATTCTTACGTTTTTCAGAATTATCGTGCGACACGAATAGGTAAACAGTAGAAGACAATCTAATGCTGAGCAAAATGGCGCAACCGAATAATGCTGGAGGTGGAGGTGGTGGCGGTGCTACTGCCACTGGAAGACGGATGCCGATGTCCTTGACCGGAGCAGCCGGTGGTGGGTCCTCAGTTTCCCGTGTACAGCAATCAGCCGCTAGCAACGGACGCTCTAGCAGTCCACAGAGCAGCAGTGCGATCAAGAAAAACGAATCAGGTCCATTTGTGACTATCAAGAAGTCAAGTGGTATACCGCAGCGCTCGCACAGCAATTCCTCGGGCTCCTCTTCGTCCTCCTCCAAAAACGATGAAAAGAAAAGCCAAAATGGCACCAGCAAATCTACGAATGGCAATCAGAAGGCGGCACAAAATGGCAGTTCAAGCACCGCTGCCAAGGAACAACAGAAAAATAAGGAAAAAGTGTCTGAGAAAAAGGACAAGGTCCGAGCGGAAGTTACAGATGACGCCAAGGAAACCAAAAGCGATACTAAGGCCATAACAGCATCGCCAGGTGCCGAGCCAAAAAATATTGAGGTCGCTTCTAGCGAAGTCATTGATCTGGATGCAGATTGTGTAATCACTGAAGTGTTCAACACACCCACTGCGGAGCGCAAGTCCTCGCGCAGGTCGGGTGGATCTTCGGCAAGCCTAGAGAAGTCGCCCGTTAAGCCCCAGGAGAGTCAGTCACCAGTTTCGAAAAAGCAGCCGGAAAAAGCTAAGGAAAAGTCGGAAGTGGAGGAAGACGTTCAAATGGAGGCGCTTGCAGTGGATGCTTCGCCCCCACGGGCCGTGGCTAGTGCACAGCCCACAGCCACGTCTACACCCGGACGCAATCTCTTTGGCTTTCGTAGTGGCAGCAAGCAGACTACCGAAGTGGAATTGGCCGCACGGCCATCCAGCTCTCCAGCAATTACACCTGCACGTAACTTTGCGCAGATTAGCGGCCGGCGCAGCATACGCCCAATAACATCTCTCACTCCCGGCAGACTGGGCAGCTATCGATGCGTTAATAGTGACCTGGACACCTCCAGCTGCACAAACACGAGCATGAATGCCACCGTCGGCTCCGAGATACCCAATAGCTCTTCATTCTCATTCTCGTTCTTTGGACGCGGACGTAAGCGTGAGCGCACACCTCCGCCACTATCGGCCAGCCAGTCGGCAAACGATCTCGCCCAGGATGTGGAAATGTCGCCGCCTAAGCGTGCACGCTTTGATCTGTTCAGCCTAAACTTGGCATCACCATTCACCATGCTGCGATCGCGGTTCTCGAAAACATCAATTAGCACGCCGTCTTCACGCCAGCGCCACGAGCAGACACCACCAACTGGTGATGATGAGGAGGAGGGCAGAGAGGTGCAGAATGTGTCGGGAATTATAAGCCAAGAGGAGGAGCAACAACAGCTTAACAGATCGTCGGCCAGCAATGAAGTTAGTGTGGCCCAAGAAGCTGGATTGGAAACGCCCAAGAAGAGCGGCATAGCAGGCGAGAAGGATGAGCAGAAGGTTGAGGATCAAGGCGAGGATGCTGTGGCCAATCTGTCCACTGCTGATGGAAACACTCCCGTTAAGAGCGAGGGCTCTAACACGTCGCGCTGCGCCATAATGTGAACGATTCTCATGCAAAGAAATCTGTAATCGATCCCAATACCTTCCCACTTTACCTTTAGTAGCTTTAGCCACTTAAGATAAATGTTCAATCGTTCTGTTGACCTCTTTGGTAATTTGTGGTCTTACGAAAATTACATTTTGTGAACTTTAAAATTGGGCTAACCAAAGCCATGTCTAAGCGCTGGCAACAGCTCGTGAGAGTTGTTAGCCATGCGCCATGCACATGGTCAGCCCGTCTAATGATTTCTTGCTACATAGCTGTGTTCCAGCCTCCGATTTGCGGGGGGCTGTTGCTCAGCTATGTACTGAAAAATCTTTTTATCTATCTTATCATAGTACCCTTAGGACACTCGGTACAAAAAAAAAAAAAAAAGAAACAACAATATAGACAACATAATCATTATCATACATAAGATATATGTAGCTTAAGCTGTACGAGTTTTATAAGATTTGTGTATTCGATTCAATACTTTATTTGTCACCACAAAATGTATTAGTAATAATAAAACAGAATATGTAAGAAATAATTGGATGTTTTTTAACAATAAAAATTATTTTAAAATAAATTCTCCTTGTGACCTATGCATTTGAAAGCGGTTTTCAGCAAACGAATTTGCCTAATGTTGATTAAAATATATATGTATGTAATTATTGTGGGACAGCTATCTATATATTACCAACAATTTTTATCTACCTTTGAGATGTGTTGTAGGAAGTAATATTTTAAATCATATTTGTATAAACGCGGACTTTGTAATCGAAGCAGTCATTGATTAATCGATCGGTTTCCGAGTGCTTTGTTATCGTAATCCGATTATTGTGCTCTGCAAATTCTTTAGTTTTATGTGCAATTATGCAAAACTCGTTCAAAAAATCATCTTTCTCAATAGTATTTTTACTTCACATTTAATACAAATATTCGCACAACAATTTAAATTTGACTTCGGCCTAAATTCGGCATATTTATTGAGAGCTGCATACTATTCTCGCATTCGAATAGCAACGTGCATGACGAGAGCTGCCAACTTCTTTTTAGAGGGACAGCCCTGTGTATAAAAAAAAACTTTCCAACACTGGGATTAGTAAAACAAATCGACGCGCTGTTTAAATTGTTGCTTAAAAATTTTTCTACTAACAATTTATGCTCTGCAATTGAGATTATTGATTATTAATTGTTTTACAAACATATATTTCGTTAACATGCATGCAAGAGTACAGTATTAACAAGTGCGGCCAAATAAAAGTTACGCGCGCGAAACGAATCCAGCGAAGCAGATAAAACTGAAGATAATCAAGAACTAGAGGATAACATGGAACACGCCGATTTGCTGACGTCGCAAAACGAGTTACATATTGACTACAAAACGCCAAAGAAGACCAGCTTGCTGATAGAGAATGAAGAGTTATTGGAGAAAATTAATATATTAACAACCAAACCAGAAAATCACTCGTACAATGCAAAGGTAAATGAAGGTGTACAGTTATAAGATAGACTCTCACAGGAGTCCCGTTACTTGGCGCACACACACAATGACACACATATATTTCGTGTACTCCATTATTAACATTTTTAATCACTGCAGCTGCCCACAATTAAGGATTTCGTCATCATCAAGCCCATCAGCCGAGGCGCCTTTGGCAAGGTATTCCTGGGCTATAAGCACAACGACCCCAACAAACTGTTTGCCATCAAGGTGATGCGCAAGTCGGAGATGATCAACAAGAACATGGTGTCCCAGGTGATAACTGAGCGCAACGCTTTGGCATTGTCGCGCTCGCCATTCTGTGTAAATCTTTTCTATTCGCTGCAATCGGTGTCTTCCGTTTATCTGGTCATGGAGTATATGGTGGGCGGCGATCTCAAATCGTTGCTGGCCATGTATGGGTACTTCGACGAGGGGACAGCTCGCTTTTACGTGGCCGAGATGGCCATGGCGCTGCAGTACCTGCACCAACACGGCATCGTCCATCGCGACATCAAGCCGGATAACATGCTGCTCTCGTCTAGTGGACATGTCAAATTGACGGATTTCGGTTTGAGCAAAATCGAATTGCGTCGTGATCTGGAGATATCTGATCTCATCAACTGCTCACCGAATCTCAATGCACGTACGCCGGGCCAGCTACTGTCGCTCACATCGCATTTATCCTTCGGCTCAGAGAAGAAGTTGCAGGAATACGGTGCAGCATTAGGTGCTGTGCCTACAGCTGTCGCCGGCACGGGCACCTCGCACCTTATGCAAGCCATCAATAAGCATAGTCACATTATGGAGTCGTCAGATAGCGAGGCGGACACGTCGCTGAATGATGCGGAGAAGACGAGCGATAGCAAAATCTCTGGAGTTTCGCCGTTCTTTTCGGCAGAAGAGGTTAACGTTTCCGCCTTACACACCTGCACCACAAACAATAACGTAAGTAACGAATCCGTGTGGCAAGCTGTCGACTAATGTCATTGGGATTACAGTTTTTGGACAGCAGCTCATCTTCCTATCACACCTGCACATCGGCGGAGATTAGTAAAAGCTCGCCGCCTCTGGAAGCAACAGCCGCGGGCGGGGCTCCGGCAAACACAAAGCGACGCGTAGAGTTCGTCTTAGATAGCGTTGCCAACGATGACAGTGACAGTGGCCGTGATCGTGCCAATTGCCAGGTAAGTGCCCAAAGCTAGGCGTACCCAGTGTACTTTTTAAATATGCATATGCTTCATTCACTCAAAAGGGCTGCAAATTGGCCGAACAGGACAAAGACGTTGCCAAGTTGGAAAATACGAACGGATCCTCGTTTGAATTTTCTATGGTACGCAGGCGTTCACTCGATGAGGTGCGTTCTATCCTGTGTCTATGTGTCGCGTTCTGTCCTTGCCTGGTTACATTTATGTATGTTAATGTCTCAGTTGTGCTTGTAGTTTCCCGATGGTATACAATCTGAATTAAAAGATAATGGCATAAGGGTAGCAATACAGAGCTTGGCTTAAAGTATACAGAAGGGACAGATCATATTTTATGATATATGTGTATGGTGTGTGGTTTGTGTGGATACTAAAGGTTATAGTTTAAGGATATGATTAATTAGTTACAGAAGATCTCTTAAGGAACTTTTTTGTATACATTAAGGTTTTGGAACTGAGATTCTCTATAAAATGTTTTATGTTTTTCCATTACCTTTAACAAATTTAACTTTTATACAAAAAATGAGATGCTAAAAATCATTCTCTTTGTATATTGTTTATTTGACTTTAATTAGTTCTTAACTTAACTGTTCTTAAATTTGTTTCAAGCAGCGCAACCGCAATTCGAAGCTCCAAGAGGATTCTGGTGTATCTAGTCGAAAGGGTGATAATTCCAGCTGTCATCTGAATCTAAATTACGAGAGCACCGCATCCTCCATAGAAAAGAACACAGATAATCTGAGTCAGTCGAAGGAGGAGTACAGCTGCTCCGACTACTCACGCAGGTTAATATTACTAAGCAAAGCAATCGAATGAATCTCTACCAATCTGATTTCAATTTTAGCTACAACATGACAAACAATGCCAACGAGCTAAGTGGCATACGCATGAATTCGCCATTCCGTAATCTCTCCAAACATTTCAAGCGACCTGAATTTCTGCGTGGCATGAAACGTAAAATTAATCTGGTCAATCGCTCGGAAAACAATTCGTGCATGGATGTGGACGCATCTGGCGGTGCGAGTACAAGTACTGGCTTAACCCAAGAAATCGAGATACTTAACATTGGCAGCAGCACACCCAAGAAGCGGAAGGCACGATCCTCACCCATACGTGGCGTATTGAAAGTGCGTTCTTTGTCAGATGATGAGCTGCCCATGCAGCATCTCCTGGGATCTGAGGCTAGCGTGGCCAATGTAGTCTTCTCGACGCCTGTTTCCTCACAGAAGCTGCCACGTCGTGATGGTGGGCTGTTGGGCAAGTTGAAGGCAACACGTTTCGCCCTGCCCTTGTCCATTGAAAATAAAAAACGCGAGCACATGGCTGTGGAAAAGCTCTCAGGTGTTCAGTATCATATAAAGTTGGCCGACGACCCAACTATGTCGCCTATCAATCATGGCGGCGTCACAGTGCCCAAGACGCCGAAAAACAATATAAATGTGAATACACCGTTTCGTACGCCTAAGTCTGTGCGACGTGGAATGCGCGTCTCGAACGAACGCATCCTTGGTACACCTGACTATCTGGCGCCAGAACTTCTGCTGAAACAGGGTCATGGAGCGGCTGTCGACTGGTGGGCCCTAGGTGTATGCTTTTACGAGTTCATGACTGGTATACCGCCCTTCAACGATGAAACGCCTCAAAAAGTTTTTGACAACATTCTTAATAAGAGTAAGTAATACTAGACTTGCTCTGGGCCCTATGATAATTGTTAATTCTCTGCAGACATTGAATGGCCTGAAGGTGATGAGGCTTTATCGGCTGATGCAATGGAGGCTGTGGAGCTAATGTTGACCATGGAGCCCGCGGAACGCCCAGCTGCCAGAGAGGTGCAGCAGATGCGTTTTTTTGTTGGCATCGATTGGGAGAACATTGGGAACATGGAGCCACCGTTTGTGCCTACGCCGGACAATCCAACCGATACCGGATATTTCGATGCACGCAATAATATGCAACATCTGCAGCTATCCAACTTTGCGATGGATGATTAGAGAAGCCCTAACCCGTACGCCTAGTTTTATAAGTTAAGTGTTATTTATATACATTGTGTAGCAATTTGTACTTGTCAGTTTTATTTTTATATATATATTTTTTATTGTTATCTCCGTTAGATGAATATTTATGTTCATACTAGTTTATCTGAATTGTATTCAATTTATAAACGCTCGAAACAACACATCATCGTTGTAAACCTACATGTATAACGCTTGATTTCGATGTTGTTAATGTAACTAAGCTTAAACAAATAGCTTCAAGTAGACACGCTAGTAACTGATCAAACACATTTAGTCTCCAAGATGTAAGCATTAAAGTTATCCACGCAAATTATTCAAATGTTTTTGCTTGAAGCTGTCATATAGCAAAGAAAAATAAGATCACTTTATTCATTATTGATGTGTATATATATATATGTGTATGTATAAATCTGTAATTCGTAGAAAAGTAACACAATTGGCTGCCCCAAATATGACTATGTTGCTTTTAGCTTGTAGTCGCAATCCCATACCTCCGGAATGGTCGTTAGATAGCTCTCCTCATAAAACACATCGATTAGACGGCATATCAAATGGGGAACTGACCGCAGATCGGGCATAGGCTGTTCTTTCAGAATGCTTATGGCCCTGACGATCAGTGGCTTAGCGTCCAAAAACTTTTTATTGGCCAACAGCATGGCCAGTTCCCGCATGCCGCTCTCGTACTCCTCGCAAGGCACTTGCACACCACGACTAGCCGGAAAGAGGGAGTAGATGATGCAGGCCAGACAACGTGTCAGCACCTTGCGCCTGCAATGCCAAATCAGTTTGTTGTGATTGTAAAATATATACCGCTTAGCAGATAGTTACTATATACCTGTTAGTAATGTTTTCGGATTTCAGGCCTATCACGCCTAGCAGTCCGTCGCTCCAGCCCTCAGCTTTGGTGGAGGCTATCTGCAACTGGCGCGCGAGCATGTAGAGCGGTTTCTTAATATGCTCCGATTCTTGAAGTAGCTTACAACCACGTGATATGATCAGACCCCAGACGAGCGCCATGCGCGGTTCGGTCTTCGGTTCCGTCTTCAGGGTTTCCAGCAATTGTGTCAGGTCCTGCAGAAAGGTCACTTTTTCGCCCACCGTTTCAATCTCCTCCAGTTTGTAGAGCACGAAAATGTGCAATGAAAAGAAATAACCGCCGCGCATGACGGGCATCAATTCCAGCTTGGGAAGCGACATTTGCAGTGCCTCGAAAAGCATCTGCCAGCTGGGCGAATGCCAAGCGGCATGCTCTGTGGACCTGCGGAAATAGCACTCTATGCTAGACTCCAGCAGCGTATATATACAAGAAATATATGTATTCAGATGGCCAATGGCAGGCAGGGCCGCACACATGACCGGATTGCCAGGAGGACATTGATGTTGCCAGCGCACCAGCGTTTGAATGTGGAGGCTAAAAATACAACAGATTAGTTAGGTTTATTAACTAATTAATTGATCAACTCACTTTGATACCTCCTCGCTTTGCGTCTGCGTGGGAGCCACAAGCTCTAGCATAAGGTTGAGTGCTTCGCGACGCTGCTCCTCCGACGTTCGCTGCTCACTGCAGCCGCTAATGGCTACGTCGATGGAGTCCAAGAGCTTTTCAAACGCAGCGGCAAAGGCACGTTCGCCCTCCTTGGTGGCCAGCAGCTTCTTGTGCTTGATCGCACAGGCGCGCTGCATGCTGACCATAGAGCGTGTGTACAGCATGCGCTTGGCCGTTGCCTGCACCAGAGTGCCCTGCACGTCGCTCTCTGGCTGCATGGCGCAGGCCACGTGAATAAGACTAAGGAAGGGAAGATTGAATCAAGGCTCGAAACACTCTCAAAGGGCTACTCACTCGAGAACGGCGCGATCAGCGTAGTTGGTTTCGGTGGGCAGCTTCAAAGCAATGGCCGGATCAACGTGAGCCACGAACCACTTGAGCAACTGTTCCAGCTCGCTATACTCGACAAGATGCCAGGGCTGGTTGATGGCGTCCTCGAGTATCTTGCTTGTATTGGGATGCATGTGAATATTCGGCTCGAGAGCCATTTTGATGAAGATGACAAAGAGATGGGAGAGGAGAGTCAACGGCTGGGACGTTTGCGAAAACCAGGTGTTCCAATCGACCCTTATGAATATGTGTCCTAGCATAGCATGCGACTCTGGTATGAAGCGCTGCAAGCTCTCGTAGAGCAGATCGATATGCTGGGCGGGCGGCAGGAAGCGCTCCCAGGGCAGCTGCGACAGACCCTCGTGAATGGGCGCCAAAACATGGCCAGCCACGTTGAGCTGTGCAAAGTGATGCACATACCAGGCGAACATGTGCTCCAAGATTTTGCTGGAGGCGGGCAGATACTGCACCACCTGTAAGACGTTGCATACAAAAGATCTGATCATAAGCTTGCTGCTGTCCACGTGCGGTTCACTCCAAGGAAGCAAGATCTTGCCCTGATCGGGGCTCAGCTGACGTATCCAGTGTGCGGCTGCGCCAGCCGCCTGCTCGGTTTGCTCAGTGTAGGGGATTAGCCAGGGTGCATAGGTCTCCACAATGGAGCTGAAGACAATGTCGCTGACTAAAAGAATCGAGTTAAATTGAGTCACAAAAGATCCTCGACCCACTCACTTTGATCGGCCAGCAGCTCTTGATAGCTGCAAATGGCGGCCGCCAGCACCACGTGTCCAAAGCAGGTGAACCACATAACCAGCGGCCTACAATACTCCTTGTGCTTGGGGTAGAGTCCATAGAGACCATGATGAAGTCGCTCCTTTTGGAAGTGGCGCGCAAACAGCAAAAGCGTTTCCGTAGCTGCCTTCAGCGTGAACAGCTTTTGACGACGGGCAAAGTCAGACGCCAGCTCGTGCAGTTGCGTCTCCGAGCTGTTCAATGTCAGCGCGGAGCTTGCGGGTGATAAGAGTGCATTGAGTAGATCAAGAAGCACCAGCGGCATCAGCTTTTGGTCCGAAATGCGATCGAGAACTAGCTGCATGACCTCGCCGTAATGCTGCGGAAAGTCGTACGTAAATATATGGACCAGCTGCCGGCGGAATTGATCTTGCAGGAGGCTGCTGTGCGGCTGTGACCAAGACTCCAGGCCTTGCAGGACCAGCAAGAGCAGCCGATTGATCTCGCTCAACTTTGGCTGATATGCCTCCAGCCAGCTGAGCAGATCAAACTTGGACAGGAGCACGAATAGGATTTTAGTATCGCAGCGCTTCAGATGCGAGTCGATGAGGAATTGGTACATATCCAAAAAGTGCTCGGCATCAGTGCGACATGGCACAAAAACGCCGGCCAGCAGCTCCACAAGGTCGCCTCGACGCAGTGCCAAGCGTAGCACGTCCAATCCCTGCGCAGCCTGCTCGGCTTGAATAAATATCTGTTAGGAGGAAGATCCAACTTATTGATTTGCATAAAGTTGTTTTTCTAAGACTTACGCCAAGGTCTTGCAGCACCTGGGAGTAGAATTTGTTTGTGGGCTGAAACTTCATTGTGATGTCGTTCATGTTGTCCACGACATGGTAGAAAAACGTAATGCCAATCGAAGTAACCTGTTTGTTAGACTTGGCCTGCTCGTGCAGCAGCTGCTGTATGCAGCCGCCCAGCTCTTCGATGGCCTGAGCAAAGCCATCCACATTTAGTGCCAGCATCTCTTCTACTAACTTATCGTGACGTTCTCGGTTTTGTTCCTGCTTCCGCGCTACCTGCTCGTTGCGACGTATGTGCTCTGGAACCAGCTGGATCTGCGCCGGTCGCAAGCACTTCCGATTGAAAAGTAAGGACTCACACTCCTTACTGCGCACTTCGTTGTATGGCACCATCTGGTACAATGCCGGCACCCTTTCCAGATAGTTTAGGTTCAGCGAGTTCAGCTCCGACGTGTTGTAGTGGAATTTACTATAATTGAAGGAAAGAGTATGATTAGAGAAAAGCAGCTAGGATATCCAAGTCAATCTACCAGAAATAAATGAATAATTATATCCCATAGCCCTCTTTCCATAATATCTAGACAATAGTTTCCCAATTTACTTACTTTGCTGTACTGTTGAGTGTTTGTATGCGACGCCTTAGCTCGGGCAGCGTCTGCCCATCGATGGGCCGCTTCTCAATGCGATCCGGACGACAGTGATTAGGTGGCGGAAGGCGTTTGTCATAGGTGGCCAGATGCATTTTGAGACGCTGGGCGGGTGGTAGTACTGGCTTCGGCTTCAACGGAGTGCGCAACGCCTTGTGGAGGTGCACCCGGTAGATCTTGGCCGACCATTGATCCGCCTGACGACGCTGCTCCTTGCGCAGATCACTGGCGCTCAGAAACTCCGTCCAGTGAGAGACGTGACCGCTGAGCAGCTCGCGCAGCTTCTCGTTGTTGTACTGAGCCGGCAGCTGGCAGGCATCGCTGGCAATTTTATTAATCTGTGTGTCCTCTAGCCAGAGGGCGCAGCTCTGCATCAGCTTGGTGCAGCTGCGGTACATGTGCGCAGCCGCATCATCCTCGGCGCGCTTGGTGGCAATGGCAGCATAATATACTTCGGCGGATTTCAGCTGCGCCTTGATTGACTTCATCAGCGGAACGTTGTGCTCGTAAAACTTTTCGGCCACACCACAGTTCAGATCCATGTTCTGGCTAGTGTACTCCTCGGGCAGCCGCCACAGATAAAGCTCAAAGAATTTCTGACACACAATTGGAAAGAGGGCGTGTCTGGTGTCCATGCTGGCCAGGAGCTGCGCGTACTTGTAGATGACCAGTTGCTGCACGGGAAATATGGTGGTCTTGCTGAGCGATAGCGTCTTCTTCAGCGCCGCCTCCACTGTCTGCGTGGTTAGCTGGCGCAGGAGTTCTGGCCAAAAGCGAGTATCCTGCAGCCTGAACTCTATCTCTAGCAGTACAAGATTCAACCAGCAGGTCTGTGGTAAGATCATGGGTATGCGTAAATTAGTTTGTCCTCCAAAAAGGGATTTCAGCGCAGAGGGTTTTGCTGGTAACTTCCAGTCGCTGCAGTCCTGGAAGAAGGCGGGTTAACACACACAAAATCTCCGAATGCAGTTTATTGAAATACCTTATAGTAGTTGTAGAAGAACTCGACGGTCTGTGCACGGCAGTCGGCAAATTGGTATGCGATGCGCAGCATCTTGTCTAGGAGGTACAGGACATGCCCATTTTGTGCCCAGCCAGGCAATGCAGTAAAGCAATTCAGCCAAATATTGATCAGATTCAGAGGCGAACAGAGGCCATAGCTGAAGAGCACAAATATAGATTATATATCGATCTGTGAGCTGCCGATCTGGGACTTGCCTTGTGTAAGAAACAATCTGGTGATGCAGCATATTGTCCAACAATTCAAGAATGGGACCAATGGAATTGGCATAGACCATATCCTTGGCCAGCTTTAAGTAAGTCTTGTCCGCATTGAGCAGCGTTATCATAAGCTTCTGAAAACTGTAATTAAATGGATTGTAGTAGTAGGACTATACTTCCTCGAGCTCATGCCTTACCTTTCGCAACTTGCCAGCGTGTCGGGGGTCTCGAGGAAGAGTGGCACAATCAGCTCGAGACTGCGTATGACAGCCGCATGGCGATGGTCGTTGAGCAGCTGTTGGAGCAGCTCAAAGCCATGTTGGCATATGACCGGTATCGAGTGACCATGGAGGCTCACCAAAACACCGACATACAATGCCAGGGGACGTTGTTCGGTAACACCCTGCCAAATCATGTCCAAACGTTCCAGGTCCGGCACGAAGAGCAGCGGTTCCGTGGGATGCTGGAGCGTGCGTTTCACAGACTCAACACTCTGATCCATTAGATGCAGATGCAACATAGAGATCATGCGCCAGCACCAGTTGGTAAATTGCTCTCGGCTGGATTGGCTCGAGTCGATCAGCGAGGAGACCTGTCGCACGCTCTCCGAGATGCTCGAGGCACCAATTACTTCCGGCGTATGCTTTGTTATAGCTTCAGCCACGAGACAAGCCATGCGTACGTGAATGTTGTGGGGCAACTGGAGACGACCCTCGTCATCGAAGCCCCAGTTGAGATGGCCAATGATCAGTCGCGCCAATTGGTTTTCAGCTGTTTGGTAATCAAAGTGAAGCAGCCAGTTGGACAGCAGCTCAAAGCTGTCCATGTTAGGGCGCCAGTTTTCCAGCGGCAGGGCTTTGAATAGATATGCTGTCTGATCAACCTCAGCAAAGCGCGTCTTCAGCTGCAGCAACACGCAGTCCAATAGCTCCTCATACGCAAGAGTAATATTTACCAGCATGTCCCGAGCGGCTTTGTAACAAAACTCCCGAGTGGTTTGATGAATGAAGCCAATCTGCGTGCGAGTGTGATGTAATGGAAAAAGGGGAACAAGGTGTCTTAATAACCTACCTGGAATATGGTCAAGCAAATGATGCGGATTATGGGCCAATCTTTCGTGCGATCACGTGCATTGGCCATCTCGAAGAAGGCCTGCAACAGATAGTACATATCCTCGGCGGACACATCTGCATTGGCTACATCGAATTTGCTCCAGAAATCCGTCTGAAATATGGACTCCGGATCAGCCGACAGCTGGACGTTCAGATCGCTGGGAAAGCCCACATTGAGGTAGTAAAACAAATGCCAAATAATATCCGCGTGAAGCGTAGTGTAAGGCAACGTGGAGAAGTACTGCCAGGTGCCCAAGTTCCGAGAGCGATATATGTAGCTGCAGGCGCGTATGAGCAATGCCTGTATTTCCAGCTCGATGCGTTCACACATCTCCTGGGGCTTGGCCAGATTGTTGCTCCTGCAAGGGGCAAAGAAGTAAGAAGTGCTTAGTCAGAATGTCAACTCGCAGTCAAGTCAACCTACAGAAAGAGCTCGTGGTAATCGGAAACATATTGCAGCGAGTGGCGGATCAGGCGTCCCAGACGCTTAGCCAGCTGCTTGTAGCGCTCGTTGTTATACGTCAGCATGCCCTCGCCCAATGTCTCGACCAGCTGTGCAAAAAAGGCCACCACAGTGAGCATTTGCTGGGGCTTTATCATATCCGGCTCAATGATGTAGTCATCCAGGAATTTCTCAATGCACAAGGCGGATCTGTTAAGCAGAAGAAGAATCAGGGATTAATCAAGCTTTGCACAGTGCAGTTATGCTGGAGCATACGTGAAGAGCTTATCGAAGGGCAGCTGATTGAGCAGGGCTATCAGGTCGGCCTCCTTAAGGCCAACGCATTCGCCCGTTGGTGTGAGTGTGTCCTCGCCATCCGAGTCCACCACGGTCCAGCGCTCAACATCCCCAGTCGGCTGCGAGAGATCCCTCTGCGCCTGTACCTGACTCTTCAGATAATCGTTGCGCTTCTTAATCGGTAGCAAGAGGATTTGCAGCACCACAATGCAATGGTTGATTTCTGGTGAGCTCAGTGGCAGCGGTAGCTCATTGGGCTGTGTGCCCTTAGACTTTGCGGTTGTCTGCACCATGCCTGGCAGCTGCAGGAATTCTGCTGCCCAGGCGCCCACGCCGTTGGGGCAACGCAAGATATTAAAGAGCAGGAACCAATGATCCTCCTTGGTGGCCAGCAGCAATTGCAGGGCGATCAGCTTGCGCAGCCAAAGCTTGAGGTCCGCATCGAAGGTCTGAATGGAAGTTAAGTTTAAGGAGCTGCCGTATTATGGTCATATGGTAATATAGACATACCGCATTGGGGCTGGGACGTCGAGCAAAGTTAAAGAGGATGCAAATCGCACGTCTCAGTTGGGCTACACACTGCAGGGCAGCTGCATCCAGTTGGGTGTGCAACACAATGGATGCCTGGGCATCGACGTGGGGATATGCAATCAGCTCGTTGATAAGCTGATCGATTTTCACTTTAGTTAGCTTCGCTTCAATCAGATTCGTGGTGTATGTATGGCAGACCAGATCGTAGAGCACTGTCAACGCCGCCGTGGCCGACTCCAACCTGATGGGATCGACTTTGATCCGACTGCAAAGGGAAAAGGAAATAATTAGTTTATGGTTTGATTGGCTGCGCTTTACTCACTCGAAGGTGACGCTTTCCCGGACAACGTTGCCGTCGCCGCAGCTGGCGCTAAACGTGCGGGTCACTGGCTCACGCGTCCAGACCAGCTGCTGGGTGTCGAGGCAATCCTTGCGCTTGTCCTTGATGTCATGCAGATTTGACGAGAGCTTGCCTTGGAGCTCGTAATACTCCTGCAGTGCGACATGGAGCGGATCTGCTTCGCTAGACTCGAGCAGTGTGTTCATTAGGAAATCTAATTCGAATTGCTTGACCAGCTCCAAATCGCTGCATTGATAGATTTGCCTCAGCTGCTCGCCGGTGAACGGTTTCAGGTGGCTGCTCGCCAGCGCAAAGCCCGGCGAGCGCGCCACTCGCTCCTTATAGACAACCTGCATCTTCTGCTCCTCGATGAGCGCATTGCTAATGCGTATCGGCTGCAGATTGGGGTATTGCACCAATGGAGCACTGATCACCGGTGCCATGGGCGCACATGGTGCACTAGGCGTTATCTCCGGCTCCTCCACTCCCACTTCCGACTCTTGGCCACTCGCCGTCGCTGTTGTTATCGCAATTTCGTCAGGCACTGCATCACTTGATATGCAGCAGTCATGACTAATGATGTCTTCGGCTTTGCTGCTGCCGCTGCTGGCCACGAATTCCTCCAGCAGCGACGCATTTTCTAGCTCTCTTTGTTCGGGTACAATACTTGTTGATAGCTCGCTAATATCTTCCTCTTCTTCTTCTTCTTCTTCCTTTGATTGTGTGCGATCGTGGATTGCCCTTTGCCTCTTAGTTTTCTACAATTAGTTCTATTATATAGTATATTCCTTCTGTTATTTAAGCAATTGCACATATACATACGGTTTTTCTCGGCTTCGCCAAAGTAGCCATTTTTGACAAAGAATTATATACGTATTTATTCGCTCAACTTGCTCTGACGAAGAACTTTTGCGTGTTTTGCATTTCGTTGCGTCTCTAACAATAAAACCCCCCACAACTAGCGGATTGTTATTCTCAGTGATGAGCGCACCTTTTGTGTTAGCTATGTTTGCGATTCACAAGAATGCGCGTATTACGTTAACTTTGGACACTGTTGGACATTATGATTGGACATCGATCGAGTTGATTTGCATTGCATATTTGATCTTATTATGCAGATTATTTTGAATATTCTTAAAGTTTGAAGCACTTCAGCGAATGAACTTAGCTTTTATCGAGCTAAAAGCTTTTGTCAACACTGTCGCTGAACAGCTGTTTGTGCAACAATTATCGATAAGCAGCTGATTTCATACGTTTGATGGGCAGCACCGTAAGTAGAGTGGCAGCACTTTTTGCATTCAAATTTTTGACGAAACATTTGGCGAATCATTTGAAGATGTTATGTAACGGTTTATATTTGCTAATATCTTAGAAGATGAAAACTAATTAAAAAGAAAAATACATTTCAAATGTATATTCATTAATTAATCAACAATATTTTATTATTTTGTTATTGATTTGTTTTTATTTTTTTATTATTTATTATATTAATATTTCCTAATATATAAATGATTTTTATTTAAACTATTATTTTTTCACAAGCTTTAATTTAAATTTATTTTTATTTTACGGTTGATATTTGCAAATATCTTAAAAAATCACGTTGGATGAAAACTAATTATAAAATATTTCAAATGTATATTAATTATTCAACAATATTTATTTATTTTGCAATTGATTTTTATTTTTAATTAAATATATATTTTTTGCACAAGCGATATTTTAAGTTAATTTATAATTATAGATTGGTAATTGATTTTTATTTAAATAATTTTTTTTTTTTCATAATCAATAATTTAAATTTATTTTTAATTACAAATTCTTTTATTTGCACTTGCTTACACATACATAAGTACATAGACGTAAATTGGTTTTCTACATTACGCACCTATAGAATATCTCTCAAAGATATTGCAGATGCGTAAATGTATACTCTTGTACAATGATCACAGCATCTTTATCGACATTCTACACCGAAGTTGCATGAGTAATTCGCCTCATTAATTAGTCTACGCGATGGCTTAACTTATAAATTATAGACTAACTATATGGACTACGCTTTCATTTATATATATGCATTTCTGGAGGGTTTCAGTAAATCTCAGAAAGTCGTCTTTGAGCCAAGCTGCCGATAGACACCCGTCTCGCCCGAAGGAACTGTATCCAGCTGTATTCTGCTCACATTGCAGATGGAGTTGCGTTGCCCCTCATTGGCAGTGGAGCTGGTAAAGACGACAGCTATGGGATTCGTCTTATGCTTTCCCTGTGACTCGTTGGCATCGAAGGCGTGATTAACCTTTTCCTCTTTGCGGTTGGTGGTCGCTGAGGAGTTACTGCTGCTGCGTCTATTTAGCCCAGATTCCTCCTCGTGCTTAATGTAGTAGGGCTTGGGCACATTGAGACGTTCATAACAACGGAAAATGATCGGGTGCAGCAGCTTGGCATCGTACTCATCGTCCGAGTGCTGGGTCAGGCAGCTGATGAGCGTGCCAATGAGCACAGTCAAGGCGGTTCCAATCAAACTGTAGTACATAAAGCTGATGGAATAGAAAGCCTCCATAGCAGTGCTAAAAACAACATGAGAGTAAATTAGCTAGATATGTATATATATCTTTATCTATTTACCGCTCGTGTGCGATTCGGGGCGTTGGATCTATGAAGGTCTGATTGTAGCCATCGACGGGAGTGTGCTTCAGTAGCCAAGGCAGTTCATCTATTCCGTTGCTGGGCTTGCCAATGGTCCGTGAAAAGGTCGAGTTGGAGCAGCCCTAGGAGATAAGAAAATATCAATAGAATTCCCGATTCCTATCGAAGAGGGCTATGTCCTCTTACATCTGTGGAAGTGGGCAGCATGGTGGAGGGCTTGTCCACGGTCATGCTACCGCCAATTATCCATAGGACAATGGCGCACGCTGTGATCATGCCGGCGGATGTGCCCTTCCAGTTGGCCACAGGCACCATCATGGCCAAGATGAAGCAGCCGAGTAGCGGGCCCGAGGTGGCCGAGAAGACCAATAACGAGGACTCGATGACGCCCGAGAGCAGGCCCACTCCAAAGGCAACGCACATGATAATCAGTCCACAAATAACGGTGACAATTTTGATAATTCTCAATTGTTGCTTGTCGCTGAGTCCTTTGAATTTCGGGAGCTGTGATACGAAATCTTCCCAGCAAACGGTGGCCAGAGAGTTGAGATTCGATACCATCATGCTAGAGTTATGTCTAAGGATTAGCATATGCACACATATTATATCATATTGATCACTTACCAGAGTGCACCGTTGAATAGGGTCGCCATAAAGATGCCCACAAAGCCGGGCAGATAACCCAGTTGATCCTCAACGAAAAAGGGCAAAATCTCATCGGGTTTCTTAATGTAGCCTTCGGCATACGGATCGCAGCTGATGTATGTGGAGTATATGACCATGCCTGAGACCCAGGAGAGCGCAAAGAATATAAAAACAATTGGTACGTTGCTCAGCATGACCCTAAAATAAAATAAATTTGCGGTTAAACTATCGGTTAATTATCGATAGGCACGTATATATCAAAAAGCTGCTAGCTTATGTTAGATGAAGTAAACCAGCTACGGTCACACTGATTTTTATGCATTTCAAATAATTAAGTGATCGCTTCCGATACCCGTGCTAATCGATAATATTTTGCCAGTGGATTAAAGGATAAGCAAGCTAAGGTCACACTGCGCTGCTTTATTGGCGTTAATTTCGCAGATTAAAAGCTTAAGCTATTTTTTAAACAATATTTTCACTAACCTGCGCACCTCCTTTAGTGACTTTAGACTGACATAGCGCTGCATAAAGTTTTGCTGACAACCAATCTGTGAAAGTGACATAAACAGCTGCCCCAGCCAGGCCGAGGTGGTATCAACGCGCACGGTTAGATCCCCGGTGAAGTTCCAGAAGTTTAAGCGGCCTATAGGATAAGAGGCAGGAAATTTAAGATATATGTAGGCGATATATCTACTGCTTGGCCTGCAAAATATTTATTTCTATGGCAACTTGCATTGCATAGAGTATATACGTATGTATGTATGTACATAATGTAAGGACAAACATAGGTATATTTCTATGGCTGGCCATGTGCTTCGATTCCCAACGCGCTTAGCAATTGTTAGAATGACAGCGAGCGATTCCAACTGAAGTGACAAACGCGCTGCCGTCACACATTTATTACAGTCGTCACGCATTCACATGCTAAGCTGCCGCTGCTTCTCGTTTTGTTTTATATGCTGCTTTTATCATCATCATTTATGTGCATAATGAGCCGACGCACCGCAAAATGGATGCCATTTTAATAGTCATCATTCGTCAGCATAAATATGAAGCTGCCACAGACACACACTCATGTGCATGGGCAGTGCGACAGGCGACGCTAATAAGCTGCCATGATCAATCGGAGCTGCAGCATCCTAAAAGAGAAACTGATTGCTTACCATTATCGCGGTTCAGCTGGTAAACCTTTTTGGGGCCGCCGCTCGAGATTGTGCCCTGTATGCAGACCGCCATTGTTACCACCAAGATGGTGACAGTCTGGATGACGTCAGCGTTGATGGCTGCTTTGAGGCCACCCTAAAAATGAAGAATATACAAAAATCGAACGTAAAGGACATCACAGCTGAGCTGAGCTCTCTCATCTACTCACCATAATCGTGAAGAATATGCAGATGACCGACATGCCCAGTATGGAGGCCCAGTAGGGTATGCCAATGACCGCCGATAGCGCCACGCTGGGCGTGTATACGGTGATGCCCAGATTACAGATCTGCCGCACAATGTACGTGGCCGAGGCGAGACAGCGAACGGTGCGACTCTTGAATCTGAAATTGAGCAGCAAAAAGGTGTTGCGACAGGTGAGTAGCTGGTAGCGGGCTCGATTTACAGCGTTAATTAAGCCACAGAAAACAGAGAACTGAAAACAGCAAACGGCGAACTGGAACAGGAAGTGAAAGTGGGTGAGGAATAGGAAGTGCCCCAATGCCTGGCCTCTCATTTATTTACTTTTATTAGCTGCGTTTATTAAAGTTTTAATGGGCTTGGCCTTTTTATGTGCGCGTTCGCTTCGCCCTCTCATTTCTGCTCTTCGTTCCTTTTTTTTTTTGCTTTGTTTTTCCTTTATGATTTACTGCAGCTGTAAAATGAGGGCGCTTACAATAAGTGGGCGTGGCAGCCGCTGCTGGTGCAGCTCAAGTTTCAGCAGGGCCGCAAATTTACGACACGGCCAAAAGAGGCTGAGTCGCCCGTCTAACAACAACAGCCAGATTGGCGAGTTCGTAACTCGTTTTGATTGTTTTTATAGTTGTGTCGGCATTTTATGATGCAGCCCCTTAGACGCTGAAGCCAAGGCACATGGCTATAAAAATATATATATGTGTGTGCATGTGTATGTGTATGTGTGTGTGTGTTAATTTGCTGTAAAATGCGCGACAAGGCGCCAAGTGACCCAAAGAGGTATCCAGTTTCGGCCACCTAATGATCGCTCCGTATGCGCGCGCCTGCGGCACGTGTAATGAACTTGTTGATGTCCCCATTACGATGGCGGCCCCACTGTAGACATTTATGGCCGGCCCCATCGGGGCAATTGACTGCCCGCACGGATTGCAGTAAAAACTCTATTATTTCGAAAATTGGATATAGTTGTAAAATATCGTACTCCAGTTTATAGATTTACAGTCTGATAACAAAGGCCCAAGCCAAGGATTCTAACTATAAACTGAAACTACAACTCGTTTCTAGTTCAATTATTCATTATCCTAACAGTTCGAGCTACTATATATCGAAATATTAAATATTAAATATTAATTAATCTCTTTTTATTTGTTCATATTGTAATGAAGAGAAATAAGTATATTAAGTAATATCTTCGTAGTAGACTTTCATCCACTTTAAGCTGCTCCACTCTCATCAAATTTCCAGAGCTTACACAAATATTAAACGAATGCTACTGAGATTTATCAAAATATCATGATATTTTTTTTTTTAATTTTAGGAAATTTACATTTTAATAGAAGCTTCGTTCAAATGGAACTGAAACTCAATTTTAGCTTGTCTGCAAGGATTTAAAGTTCAACACTGTCCTACATGACAGTCCTTTGCTATTAAGCTATCAAAAGCTTATGTAGCCTAAGTGTTGAGTGGTGTTTTAAGTGTCATATGAATTTGCAATTTTTGTATTATTTATTAACAGAGAAGTGCTCAGGTGTCATAAATAATAAAAGCGAGATATCCCCAAGGTGAGCAGAAGACCAGCATATAGCTAGGCACACACTCACACACACACACACTCACATGCACACTGCTGGCTTTGCATTTTGCTTGCCGTTGCAATGCTTCTTCTTCTGTAAGCCTATGAATGTGTTATATTCTAACTTGATTATTGTCCAATCGTTCTGAGTGTGTATTTAGTCAATTTACAATTTTGTATCTTTGAAAATGAGTTTGTTGCCGACTGCGGTGTTATAAGGAAATAGTTCATAGATGATGACTGTGTACTTTTAGAGAATAAATATAAAATTATCTGAAATAAATTTGAACTGTGCTTGTTGCTACAGGAGAAGCCTTATAAAATATGCAAGTCTTTAGCTCTTATACAGTAGATTCAAAAATGAAAGGACGAACGATGGTTAGGCCTAATCAAGAATATATATGTCATATGTGATCTTCGAGGCAAACTTATGTCCGTTATACGCACAATTGAATGTGTGCTAGCTTCTAACCCATAATAATAGTGCTAAGCACAGACACAGCACCGATTAATTTTACTATTATTCAATAATTAGCAATATCTGTCTATCATTTAAATAAGTAAGACGCCAACTCACTTCCTGCTAAGTGGTCTGACTGTGTGTGTTGGGGCTTAAGTAAGGACTTATGACATGCACATCTAGCATATGGGTCCCAAATTGCACACACACTCTAGCACACATGTAGTTGTGTCTGTGTGCTTGTGTGATTAAGCCAATTGCATAATCCAGTGTTGCTATGCGCGCTACTTGGTCTTATTGATGGCACATTAAGTGATTAATAGCCACCTGTAAATACACATTTAGTAGGAGTTCATGCTGTCATCGGGCCCGGCTAATTTGCATGTTAAAGCTGTACAGAGAAGCACTGGCATAAGCCTGAATAATTGGGTAGCTCGTCCTTCGAGTGCAAGTCTGAGAGCATTAAAGCGACTCTTTTAATTAATGCCTGAAGAGAAATTTCTTTCAGGACATGATTTAAGCGTATTTAACAAGCTAAAGAAAGCGTGGCACACTCAATAAATATGATTATAGGGCGAACTGAGTCGACTTATCCGTGCATGTCAGTTGGTCTATAAGTCTGTCTGTCTGTTTGTCATCCTGTTTGTCTATCCGTCTGTCTGTCCGTATTTCAGTCTATGTATCAGTCTGTCTCTGCCCGTCTGTCTGTCTGTCCGTATGTGTACGCTTTGATCTCAGAACTGAGAAGCGCTGAAGCAAATTGCTTGTAAGTTTAATTTCGTATCAAATAATCGATAACTCTTATTATAATGTTATCGATTTAAAACTTTATCGAATGTTATTAAATTATACCGTTTAATTCTTAGGGGCCAAAACTTCAAAATTCATGTATTAAACCTCTAAATTCATGTGTTAATTGTGGCTATATTTGGGATACCTACTTCAAATTCATTAAATTGAAATTCAGTTGCACATGCAGATCAAATTCGATTGAAATCCGTTAAATAACACAGAAGTTGTTATGCAAAACGCTTGGCAAAATCACGTGGCAAGCAGCGCTAAGCGCACGCATTTTTCCTATATATGTGCACACATACATTCTAATACGTGCATTCCTTTTTATTCGAAAAATCGCAATTGTGATTGAATGTTGTTTGAATAGTTTGCTGTTGAGTTTTGCAACTTATCGTTTGTGCAGTGAAGTGGCGGTGTTGGTAGAGACGATGGTTGTCGTGCTCAGTACAACCGCTGGTGCTCGTTGATTGTGAAGGTGTGAGTTCGAATGATGTGGAGTATATGTTTTTTAAAGTAAAAAAGTTGTATGTTTACACTTTGTTCTGCTTAATACATGGGTTCAAGTTTATCTATGCATAGATAAAAGCTATGTACTACATTCCCACACATGTTGGGGTATCTCCTAGTCGGGCATGCCCGATCAACACTTTTCTACTTGTTTTATTTGCGGTGGAGCACATCAATCAATAAGCAAATATCAAGCGCCACACCCGCGTGCACCACGTATTTGTTCGAGCATTTAGGGCGCTTAACTGCATATTATGCGCGTTTGTTAACTCACAGCTCGTTCGGTTTTAAGCGGCTTACATGCTTGACAGCATGTACGACATGTCGTATGCGTTATTTTTTAATTATGAAAACGCTGACCCAGTTAAAGAACGCACAGAGCACGCGTGCATGAGTGGGCGTGAGCAAAGTTAAGCTGCGGAATGTAAATAGTATGCTCATTATCATAAGAATATCCTGGCCGTAATGCAAGTACCGCAGCGGCTTTATTAAAAGCCCATTAACCATGGCAATCGAGAGGGCCAATTTGCATGCCGCTAACGATGGGCATTGAGTGATGGAAGATGGCGCTGAGACCAAGCAAATTGCATGGGCGTGACAATTGAAAAGAAGGAGATATTGAGACACAGATAACGAGATTGACACAAAGATGAGAGAGAGAGAGAGAGAGAGAGGGAGAGAGGAGAGAAAGAGAGATGGTAGCATAAGCTAGGCAAACATTTGTTTAGGCATTTGCACATGGCGTTCATCAGGGTTGTCGAATGTATAACGGAAATTGATAAAGAAATGTTTACTGTAGCAAACAAGAAAACACACACAAATACACATACACATACACACACATAGACAACATATTGTGGGTATCGTAGTGCTCATTCTCTAGTTTTTTCGTAGGCGAGCAGGACATCTCATAGCTCGCTTGCGGTCAATTTTTGCCTGATATGTCAATTTGATATGATTTATGGGAATTATTGTTTCGGGCTCTCTATCCGTCTCCCTCTCGCTCTCTGTCTCTGTCTCTGTCCCCATTGCTCTGTGCTTTTTTCTTGCGTTTAGCTTGTAGCAATTGTTTTTCATTTAGCCTGTTAACATCGTGTTCATCACAATAAGTGCTATGCAGCTATCCCCTTCTCTCTCTTTCCTTCTGTTCTCTCTCTCTATTCATTCGATTGCTTCTCTATCCCTCAGTTGTGTGAGTGATGACCCGAGGCTGCCTGTCTGTCTGCCCGCCTGCCCGCCCTCATGTCCGTTGATTGAGCGCTGTTTGGCACTGTGGGACGCTTTTGTTCTACAGAATTTAATTGATTTGCCTGCCAGCTTATATCTAACTGCCTGCTGTTCCTCCTCCCACGCTCTCTCAAATGGCATTGCAGGAAGTCTATTTAAGTCCGCGAACGTCACTTAATAACTTTGCATTAAATGTAAGCGCCGCAAAGTATGCAGTAATTGATGCAGCCATGCCACAGGCCAGGCTTTGGCACAATAATGCGACGCCCAACCAACAATGCCCGTTTCTCTCTCTCCCTCTCTTTTTCACTCTGCCTTGCACTTATTGAATGCAGTTGCACTCGCTGCACCGATGAGGCTCTTGGTTAGTATTAGTATTGTGGTGCATGGCCTATGTGAACCGTTTAAGCCTCGAGTAGCCAGAAGAGCCGGACGCTTTGACAATTCGCTTAAGCCCCGGCGCATCATTTATCATTGCGGGCAGCGGTCGAGTCCGTTCGGTCAGCCTGGACAGCAGCATAAATTAGGCCAACAAAATTTAATATGGTCAGCTGGGACGACTGGTGAGTGGCGAATGGAGTATAATGCGTGCTAATCGCGGCTTTGGGTGACTGTGGACTGCTCGTGCTCCGCTGCGCCGAGCTAATTTTATAATCAAAAGCGAATCAGTTGGCAACTGGGGAGCCGCCTCCTTTGATTGGATTTAATGCGCCGCATAAATAAACATAATCAGGCGTGTGCTGTGAGTGCCTCTGCCTCGGCCGCGCCACCTGCTACAACTTTGTTGGCTTTGAATTGCAAATCATGTCGCCACTTAGTCGCTGACATCGCACTAAAAATGTCTTTATTTATGCGTGCATGTTAGGGCCTCGATTCGGTGTTTTCACTTTTTCACTATCGCCAGGGCAGAGCATCCTTTTGATGTTTGACGTGTGCCTGGGCCCGGGCACTCTGGCCGGGTCCGTGTACATCGTAAATATTCAAGCTGAATTCAAATGCACTCACAGGCGAGCGCTCTGCGGTGCTGTTCGTGTTCCCACCAAAGTGCTAACAAGTGTCTTATCGAACCACGGCCAAAACAAGACTCGAATCAATTTATTTACTTGTCAGCCTCGCCCACCATTCTCCGTCTCTGTGTGAGTGTGTGTGGGTGCGTGTGCGTGTGTCGTAATTGTCTTGCATTCAATTGAAGCTCCATTTCGACAATTTTGGCAGATGTAAGCGCGGTCGAGTCAAGAACTTAAGGGCGACGTAGGACTTGACCGTTGAACTCGAGGCGGGGGCGCAGTGGCAAAAACGAAAACAAAAGTCGCCTACAAATCTCGGCCAACAGATACTCGTAAGACTCGAACTCAAGACAAGAGGCAAAGGCCATGTGCTGAGTGGCAGATGTCACTTGCGACGGACTGCTGACAACATGGCCAGTTTGTGAGTGTGCGTGTGCGTGTGTGTGCGTGTGCTGCAGAGATTTCACCCAGCAGGAAATTCGAGCATTTAATAAAGCAAATAGAATTTCTGACAAACGCCAGTCTTGCACTCAGCTCAGTTATGAAATCTCATGGCTGAAAAAGTATTAGAAGGGCTTTAATAGGAATTATTTTTATTTCGTCGGGTAACATCGACATAGAAATGCTGTAAATGCGACCTCTATGTGAATCTAAATAATGCATGAAAATGTAACCAACGAAGAGCTGATGTACTCACGCGCTAAACTTTCCTGCCGGGTTATGTTTTTGCTTTTGCAAGTTTTTTGGTCTTGGACTGGCAGACTGACTGGCGGACTGACTGGCTGACTGGGTGACTGTCAAAGCTGAATGAGATGCTGGCCTGACGGCAACAACACGCGCTATTTATAAACATTATGACACAAACGAATTGTCATACAATTTGTCAACAGCGAGCACAAGTGTGCCAGCCTCGTGTGGGCCGCTTTGAGGGCGCTTTGTTTTCTTTTCTCCCTTTTTTGTTTTATTATGAATTCAGTTGGCTTCTGGTTTATTATACCCTAAGCGCTCGAAGGCTTAATCTTTGACTTGATATTTCTAATCCGTGTGCCTAGCAAGTTTTGTTTCACATCAATAACACGCAAGAGCCTTCCATATATAAATTTAAGTCATTTTACAGATTGGAGTCGAAATTGTTCTGGCCAGTTTTATAATAGGGTATTAGTTGCTTCATCACTCTGTTAGATTTTCCGTGTTTTCTCTTTAATTTGCATTATCATAGTAAGTTGTCAATGTCATTGTCCCGGCTCGACTCACATGTTCGCCATTGTCTCTGCCTGGCACGCTTTATATTCGACTTGGGGGCGTATTCACTTATAGGTCGCAGCGACTGTGCTCTCTCCGTTCTTGTTGCCAATTTTGATGGAGTTGTATGCATAAACATGTCGCGTAGCGCCAGTTGCGCTGACAAGCGACAATGAGCCTTCAAATTTGTAACAACTTTTTGTTGCCCCGGCAACATCTTGTCTATCAGACTCAAGTCGCAAGTCGCAAGTCCCCAACAGCCCATGCGCAGCCCTTTTGGGGTTGTCTTGAATGTCATTTGGCTGTCATCAAACTAAATCGCACATGAAATTCACCATGTGTCTCGCTTCAGTACATGGAGAATGAGACTAATCGTAGTCAAACAGAATGCCACTAACCAAGATTGATGGCCCCACTGGTTGGACCGAATTGAAGGCAGCAACTTGAACTATTCCCATCATATAATTAGCTGAAGCGCTTTGTCCAGTATTGCAACTCATTAGAACGAACAACAAGTTAACTTTATAATAGTATTTGAAAGTAAGTGATGATAATTACAATTTATACGTCAAGTTTGCTTTGTAAAACTTGTTTGAGAGCTGTGCTAGAGTTGCTTCAAAATTGAATTTCTCTATGTGGCACATGGGTTGCTAGTTGGGTTAAGCGACTTTTGAGTGGAGTTTGTAAACCATTTGATATATATTTAAAAGTTTGCAAAAAAGGAAAACAAGCTCAAAGTTGACATGAGCTAAATAATTCAATTTGAAACCCTTTTAATATCTGCTAATTACCTAATAATTGAATACAGATAAAACTGCTTGATAAATAAATAAATGTTTGATATAATGTTAGCTCGATGAATTCGGTTTTTTTTTTGTTAAAAAGTTGCCAATCTCTGGTATTGATTAAATGCCAATTAAATTCGAGTTTTCATTATATTCCGATGCAATAATAGCTAATTTATAACTACTTAATACCTGGCATTAGTTGCTGAGCGACAGCCCAAGTGCGCCTCACTTTGATATCAATCATTGGCAGCTTGCGCTACATTTAAATAATTTCTCAATTTCTTACAGATTTCGTCGCTCTTGCCAATTAAATTTGAATCAAATTATGCTGCTGTGTGCTGTGCTGTGGGCCCCGGCTGCTCGAGTTTCGCCCGGAGCCGAGTGCGTAGCGTTTGTCAGTTTTGGCAATTAATTGAATTTTGTTGTCGAAACTGCAAACATTTGATAACAAATTAGTTTACTAATTTCAATCTTAAAAAACAATTAGGCTGCTGGGGCGATAAGGCGGACGGAGGAGCGGACGGACGTGGCGGCGACAACTTGTGACAGTTACGCCTAGTTGGCAGTTGGCCGACGGGCGCCGAGTCGGAGTCCTGGCACGACAAGGACAAATATATAGATTATTTGGCCTGCCTTTGTTTGCACTTTGCTGCCTGCCTGGCCATTTGCTCTTGTTGTTCATTTTGTCATTATTGTTTTTTTTTTTTTTTTGTTTCTTTTCGCAAATGTTATTCATATTTATTTAGCTGAACAACAGCCTGTTCTCGCCGTCGTGCTCGTTGCCAGCCCTCCTGTTCTGTTCAGTCTCATTTCTTGGTTGTTCGTTAATGAAGCAGAGGGGCCGCTATAAGGGCAAACCTGGGCGTGTGGGCGTGGGTGAAACGCTCGACGCATTTATGAAATTAAATTGAATGTTAAAATAACAATTTTGATGTTCTCGCTTTGTGCTAATTAAATGCCGTCGTTATTCTTATTAGTTTTGTTTGCCTGGGCGGAGGTGTGGGTGGCACTTACCTTAGATCGATGTACTGATAGACAGATGTGATGCCCAGGTTGAAGTAGACGGGCACAAACATGAAGCAGACAATTGGGTAGGCACTCATCATGCCGTAAATGATCTCCCACATGGCCGAGCCGCGATAGTAGAGCTCGCTGGGGTAGCCTGGTAGGTGGAGAGGTGTTCTTTTTAATTGGTACAGCTTGAAGTTAGGCTGTGCCCTCGACTTACCTAGTACCGATCGGACGCCGAGTGTGCCACGCGCGATGGATATCATGACGGCCACGAGGGACACGCCGCCTGTGGCAAACACATAGTCCGCCTTGCTGCGCTGCTTGCTCTTGCCGAATATGCGCGTCCAGAGTGGTCCCAAGACGGTAAGCGCTATAAATGCCGCAAACATGAAATAATCCCAGCCCAGAGTGCTCAAATCCTTGGCCATGTTGCTGCTGCAGAGATACGAAAACCAAAATGCAAAAATCAAATACCAAGTTGGTCAAAAAACCTTTTCAGCTGGCACGCGGGCGCTGGCTATGTGCTGTATGTGTGTGTGTGAGTATGGGTATGGGTGTGTGTGTGTGTGTGTGTGTGCGGCTTGTTGTCAAAACGTTTTCTAGCATAGTTGAACATGTGCATATTAGTCACGCTCTGTGCACATAATGCCAACACCGTCAACGTTGAAACTTTGGCCACATTGTTGCATATCCGCAGGCGCGTGGGCTGCGTGGGTCGCGTCTGCGGTTGCTCGTCCTCGCTCGTGCAACAAGCAAACTTGTCCCCCGCCAAAAAAGCGACAAACTCTAGCTGGCGCCAGAGCAAATGAGTTAAAACAAAGCAAAATGTTGTGAGCTACAAAATTTATGGACTGTGTCCTTTTGCTTGCACTGTTCACATTTGTATTCACCAAGCCAGCCAGACACTGGTGCCGCACAGTCTTCCCACACCTACACGTGTGCCTCTCTGTCTCCGTGTGTGTAGGTGTGGCCTTGGCTGCGACAAGTTGGTAGCGGGCCACGAAGTGAGCAGCTTATATGCGATTTGCTTTGCAACTTTGTGTTGTTCCACATGTATTCGAAAAAAGCCAAAGCCAGAGCCAGAGCCAAAGCCAAAGCCAACTGTTGATCCGCTTGAGCAGAGCAGCCAAAATTTTATGGTCTTGCTATTGCTTAGCTCAACTTATACGCTCTAAATACGTTTTATAGCCTTACAGCGCATATTCAAATTATATCGCATCATGCAGAGCTTACTCAAAGGAAATATACTCTTGTATGTGTACATAGAGCAATTCGTTTTCGAGAACTTGGCTAGTTACTCTTTACAAGGATTTTGATTATTAGTCAGCGATCTGTGATTCGAATATAGGTTATATGGGTTCTAACATTTTTCTATTTGCGTGAATAGACTTTTTTATGTAGATGAGTGCTCATAGGCTTTTATAAAAAATATGATTTTAATATATATATAACTACAATCAATACTTTTAATGCAGTTGAAAATACTGTTCTTCCAGTTTAGCAGTTCGGATATTAGAGTATTCATGATGTGTACTTTGTAGTGCTTATAGAGTGCGTGTTGGAGGATCTTCAGATCTGACTATGAATGCTGACTATGAATATTTGTGCTTCGTTCTGAACTAAATAGTAATTGTCAGTTTGCATTTGGCTTTGTTTTCGCGGGAATTCACATTTGACTACAGTTTACTTTGATATCAAAGATCGCGTTAGTAAATTGAACTTTTGCACCAGCTGCTGACGTGCTACGTGTGAATTAATGAATCAGAATTGAAATTGATTGTTGTATCGTCAATCTGTTGGTGGAGAATTCAATTACATTTTTAAATAGGAACTGTTATTCAAGAGTATTATCAGAAATTATTCATGCGCCCCATTAAACGGGCATCTGGACACAAATTGTAAATTTTATTTATTACCGACTCATTCGATCATTATTATTATCATCAGCATCACTCTGATGTCCAACTAATTGACAGCACGTAACGGACAGTTGTGTGTGTGTGTGTGTGTGTCATTTGCTGTCCCTTAAGCTTTTATCTGACACTCTGTCTGGCTTTTGTTTTGCCTTTCTGTGCAAACTATTAGTCATGTTTTTTTCAGGCTTGATTTCGTTCTTTGTGCTGCTTTTTTCTTTTTGGCTTCTGTTTTTTTGATAATGGGAGCTCACATTTAAACTGCACAGCTGCCCAGAGCTGACAGCTGTCCAGTTGGACTGGACTGGCAGTCCGCTTCTTCTTTGGCCATGTGATAAGCAGAGGCCAGCAGGGGCAACCCCACGGCCAAAGGTCGTCCATTGTTTGGCTGAACTTGAGCGCAAAATGTTATTTTCTGCTAGCTGAGCTTAAGTAAATTATCCGTATTGCGAGCGCTTTGTTACCTGCTGCTGATGCTCTTCCCGGATTCCGCATTCAATGCCGTTTAGCCAGCGCTTTGGGGGCGTATTAGACAGACACCGGGAGGCGACGTGTCCTCAGCGCCAGCATCGCGCATCTTCACCAATAAACAGCAACGACAATTTGCTCACATTTTCATCAAGTATGTAAAGCGCTGCCGAAACTAAGCCACACGTATGCATAAGCAAGCAGGAAGCCCCATTTTGGATGGGGTGGTGTTTGACATTTCAAAGTTTTACATGGGGCTCAAGTAGTCTCTGCGCGAAGGAGATGTAGACGGAGATGGTACGTAGATTGCAGCCGGAAAATCTTGGGCGCCCACATCATCGTCGAGGCGCCCTTTTTCGGTCCCGCTGCTCCGAGAAACACTTGCAGTTAATATTCATGCACTTTTGGCGCAGCTTGAAAAATTATACGAACGCCGGCGACATGTGTGTGCGCTGAGATGACGAAGGAGTCGTCGATGCCAAGGATCATAAATTATAAAGCAGCTTGTAGCAGCAGTTACGACAGCATCAGCAGCAGCTTCAGCAGCAGCAAAGAGCGCCAAGCCTCTGAGAGTCGTTGACATGTCGTGAGTCTTGGCAGGCCATTGTGTGTGTGTGTCTGAACCTGACAGCCACAATGAAAAGTTATTAAAAAAAAACAACGGATGCTTTGATAAACGAATGAACTCCAAAGACAAGAAGGAGACTGAGAGGGTGGAAGTGAAGCATAAACAAAAAATGTATGCCACTCATGAAATATTCAACATGCGTGACACAAGATCCGAAAATCTGCTTGATAATGCGCCAGAAACTCAAGTCCAATGAAAATATCAAAAACACATTTGCACAGACGTTACTTAATTTGCCATTGATGGTCGCTCTCAGCCACGCCTCGCAACCGCCTCTCTGTATTTTTAGATTTGAATTTTATTATACTCGTCTTCCGCGCTTCCGTGTCCGCTTCGTCTCCCTCTCTGTCTCCATTTCGATTCTATTCTTTGCCTTTTGCATTTTGGCCATTTGCCTGGACTGGCTGTTTCCGCCTCTGACTCGGCCACTGACAAATTGAAAATGTAATTTAGTCAAAGTGCAACATTGCGTTGCATACTTTTTGCGCGCCACGCGGGCAGCCACGCCCACAGGCCACCGTGCAACGCCTCAACTGTTGGCTAGCGTCCAAGCAGGCCAAAGGACAGCAGCAGTTGCCGACCCAATATGGCTTAAAGTGCCCGTCATGACGCAAAACGTATGAAAAACTATGGTCTCCGTGTTTTTTTTTTACCTTTCACACACAGCAAAGGGCAAGAGCTGCATGTTTAATGCATGATTTTGCATTTTTTATTTTCCACCGTGCCAAGCCACAAGGTGTGACCCGTTGGACATCATAGTTTGGTCAGCAGTCGCCAACAACTTGATCAAATCTAATACCCTGCATTGTCCACAAAAAGTCTAATTTACTATTCATGAACTAGGTCTCTGGCCCTGCTTTTGACCCATATCCATAACACTTCTGCCTTCTATATATAGATTGCTCTATAGGTTGCCTTGTGACTTCTATTATGTATTATATATATATTTTTTGCATATAAATAATTTAGTATGAAATTTATTTTAGTTTATTGAGTAATATAGCATATCTCCTAGTCGACTACACTGCCGAGCATAGCTCACTTATTTGTTATGACTGAAGCCGAGTCATTATGGTAATTGTCTTGTTAGCTTAAGTTGGGGTGTGTCCCAATCGATGGCAAATTGATGCCAGGTCTTGCATTAAATTAAATGCACTAATGCTAAGATTGGGCGGTCGCCAGGTAACTTCATTGAGAATGGGTAAAAGCGTAAATTGGTTTTATGCAAATTCATTTGACAGACGGGAGAAGGTATCTCTTTATACGATCTTGCTTATGGTCAACACTTCAGTGAGTTCCATTGGAGTTGACTATTTCCTAAATTGCACTTTTAGTTTGCTAGAAATAATGGATAACACTTTAACTCTTATGAACTGCACAGAAAATGTTGTAATTCCTTGTATAACGATTCTGAGTAAATCGCCATAACTCTTCAAGTTGGAAGCATTAAACTATAATTCAACAAAATTTACTGTTTTATCTGTATATATATACGACTACATCCCATTATTATTCAATTTTAAATTTAACGGAATGAAAAGAAAAGCATTTAAAGCAGCTTAAAAAGCAACAACTTAATTTCAAGCACTCGCAATGAAGGGCAGTAATAGGGCTTATATACACTCCTGATGCTGTAAAGTAAACTTGAGGCACTTGGAAATATTATGAGAAGCCCAAACTAGATTTATGGGGCATTTGCAACAGCTACCCCTTTTCGCAGTCAACAATGTTGCCAGCTCTGGCAATGTATGCATTTCATTACGATGCATAAAACTTTCGACGCTCGCTGCATTTGCAAGCGCGTTCGACTAATTAAGGAACAAGGCTAATGGGGAGTTGGAGCGAGCAACTTTCGAGATTGCGGCAGATTTGGCCAATCAAAAACGCATGGAATTGTTGCAAAAGTTACTCATGATAGGTTTTAGCTTACAGCCACAATGTGGCTATAACTTTCGGATCATCAAGTGCTTTAAGTTTGCTCCCACGCCCACGCCCACGGCCACGCACCTCTTCAAGTTAATGTCCTGGCAATCGCGTTTGTCAGCTCGCTCGCAAAGCTGTCGCCTTTCGTTTGGTGAATGGCCACGCCCCTTGGCACATCCCTTGAAACTGGGTGGAAAGTGCAGTTAAGTCAAGTGGCAGCAAGTTACTTCTGTTTCGTTTGCCGTTGTCGTTCTTTTTCCTTTCTTCAACTTATACCCTGTACTTGCAGCAGATGTGTAAAGTGAGGGTATTTTCTTCTCTGTAATTAGCTGTTCCACTTGGCGAGTAGAGAAAGATCTGAATCTATTTAAATTCAAAATTTCAATAATATTGTCTAAGCTCTTAGAGCTAATTACCAAATCTGTTTGTTTAAATGTGTGCAGTTGCAGTTGGCAGTTGGCTCAGGGTCGAAAGGTAACTCTTAGTTGATCAGCTTTGATTTTTCGTTTGTTTTTAGTTATATTTGCGCTGGTGCTTTTTGCAGCGAGAACTTGCATTGGGTTTTGTGCTTCATTTTTGCCGCACGGCTGCTAAAAGTTGTTAAACACAAAACTTTGCCACTTAATACCAGTTCGGGTAATGAAATACGAGCGTGGCGAGCGCTTCCCCGCCGCGTCGCCAGCAAATTGAAGTTGAAGTATGCGGTTCACAAAGTTCTTGCAACATGCAACTGTTTCAGCGTTTTTTGTTTTTGCTTTTTTGAATGATTTCATCGTCTTCGCAATTTTTCCCTCATTGCATTGGACAATTGTTTGTTTGTGTTTTGTTGTGGACTGTTTTACTGCGCAGTTTTTAGCCTTAACCGCGCGGACCTTACACATGTTGCCCTTTGAGTGCGCTCAGCGGTTTTTGGTCAAGTTTCGTTCGAATTTTCTTTGACCACGTCCGCTCGACTTTCTAATGAGAAAAGTCATTGCTGCTGTCACGCCTCAAATGTGGCTTTTGTCTGACTTTAAGTTCTCAAAACCATTTATCAAAGCAGACCAAAGATAAATACTTGCTGCTACTTCTATACCCTTTCACGGAGTATTCTAATTATAAGTATGATTTTGACTATATTAATAAGAGATGAATCGATAACTCTTATTCATCATTTTTCATCTTATGTCAGAGTATTGCTTCATCGCATTGCTATATTCGAATGTTTCCTTCTGTTCTTGTTGGCTAGAAATGCCAATATTTCAATTTACTTTTAAGTTCAAGGAATTCTTTCGTTTCGTTCTTCAGCACACACGCTGCGACTTGGCTATCGCTTGGGGCAGCCTTCAAATTCCGTGCTCTTGATTTCTGTTGCCTTTTCGCTGCAATTTATAATAACTCGTGCCGCATTCCGTAATTTATTTGCCGTCTGACTTTGAAAAAGTGTCACGCGTCGTTTGCAAAAAGTTGGCAAAGTTTGTGAAAAATCTCAACTCTGCTGATTTTTCTACTGCTGCTGCAGCGCAGGCACAGCTCGGTGGAACAATTAGACAGCTGCCGCAGCTAAGAAATTTGCGTGGGGCGCGTGGCCGCTGAAAAGTGTGCTACAGCCCAGTGTGAAGGGAAGCCAGGCAAGCGGCCACATGCTGTTAATTTGATCAACATCGTCCAGCGCGGGCAGCACTTCATCATGGCAATTTGGTGGTCAGAGTTTCTTTTGCAGCTCTCGTAAAGCCCGGCTTTTGTGTTACAGACATGCACAACTAATTTCACGTTGTCGCCACATTCACGTCCATGTCCATGTCTCCGGATGCCACACAGCACCACTCGACACCACTGGATGCTACTCGACTTACACTCTGTCGCCCCACTATGGGGCGTCTAACTGCTCTTGGCTTGGGTGGGGTTCAGGCTTGGCCTGCTCTCCCACTCAAACATATATATATATATATATAGAGAGTATTTTTTTTCAGCAGCTGCACTTTTGCTTTAACAAAGTTTTCATTACGCGTCCTATGCAATGTCCTCTCTGCAACTGGCAACTGCCCTTTAGGCCATCACTTGTGAACTACTCTCCAGCTTCCACCTGCTGTGGCCGACAATGGGCCAGGGCTGTGGTTTTCTGCTTGAGCTTCCTTTGCTCCTCTGCGCGCACATTTCACAAATAATTAGGTTAGTTAGTCCAGGGCGTTGAGTGGCGAGACTATGGCACCTACAGCTTTGCATATTAGGCATATTAACGCGTTTAGCGCTGGCCACCTGGCCACTTGCAGCACACAGCCACCCGCCCATCCACGTCCCAACATTGTTCATCTCAGGTCGTTTAATATTCCTGCTCTAACGACGTTATGTGCAACAATAAATGTCAGACACGCGGTCAATTGACCAGAGCAACTTTTTAATTTCCCAACAGACCGGGCCAGGGTGGACAGTGTAGAAATCTGTGTAGATGCGAGTATGTCAATGAGGGACATATGCTTGCCTTTCAAACTAGATTGCCACATGCTTATAAAAGATAATCAACTTACTCGTGGGTCATCTCTAATAATAGCAAACGAAGTATTAGCGTGGAGGGCTTTACACATTCATGCAGTATAGTAATGAAGCTGGCTTTCGAGGTTGCAGAGTGTGCAATTATTTTTAAAAGACTAGGCATTTTTTAAATGAGCATGGGATAATAAAACAGATCGTCTCCATTATATTTAAAATTAACATTCGACTGCATACAAAACTGACTATTTAAGGAGACTATTTGAGCAGACTCTCAGTTCTCAGACTGTGGCGTCTTGCCGAATCGAGTTCTGTATAGAATTGCCTTGGCAAAGATAAAAATGTTTTTAGGTTAATATAATACAATGAAATATAAAATAAAAAATCTCTTTAATTTGTATTCAACAAGCTTTAGTAACCAGGAAACAACAAGTTTCTATACTCTGACAACTTATGGAAGTACTTAATTTGCAGCTTGAAATATTTCGAAAACCTGGATGGATTTAAGATAGCTTTTAGTTTTTATTCTACTACAGACAATTCTGAATCTTTACAAAATATTTTATTAAAGGGAAGCTTTATACACAATTTCCCTGGCTTTCTACTAAATGTTATTTGTTTATTGTTTGAAAAATATTATTTTGTCATATATTTATTATAAATTATTTCCGTTTTTATCTAAAACAGCTTAGAGTTGACAAGGCTTTTAAATATTCACAATTTAAGGCCTGCTGACAAGTGATGCAAGTAAATTATTTTCTAAAATATATGGCATATATGCAGAGTATGTCAACTGAGCTGGGACACATCGCAAAAGCATTTTAAATGCAAATATTTGTTGATTAATAATAAATATAACACTTCTACACATTCACTCAAAACTATTTAGTTTAAGCGTTCAGTTATCTGGCTTAAATCATCATTTAGCCTTCGAGTGTGAAACTAATCTTCAAGTTCTTATTCAGCATGATTCAGGCCTTGTTGATGTGATATTTGAATATATAATCCCGAACGGCAGAACAGTGCATTTTTTGCTCAAGGTTCATTGCCGTGTTAATGACCGTAAATAGAGGCCAATGGCAATGGCAGCTAATGTTCTGCGTCTTCTCTGTTTCGCTGTTTGGCAATAAATTTGCATTTAAGTGTCCAGTCAGGGGGCTAAGCAAACTATAATTTGTCTTGTATACCATGTGACACAAGGAAAGGACACTAATCATCGTTTAGAGTGCTGCCACTTGACACCCAGAGCCCAGTGTCAGCCAGCCTCCCATCCGCCTACCAATGCTGTCTCAGTATTCGTAGCTCTGCTGGCTAATTGAACTAATGAAATGTTTTTCTACTCTTACAGCTCTTGAGCGTACAGACTCGTTTGTCCAGCAGGCTTTTGATTTCACTCTCTCTGTATCTCTCTCTCTCTCTCTCTCTCTCTCTCTTTCTCCCTCTCTCTCGTGCCAGCTTAAATTAAAAACCTCTTTTGGGCTCTGTTGTTTGTGTATGGAGTCTGCCGTTGGCAATAAATTATGCTTGCTACATTTTGTCACCAGGGAATCGCTTTAAATGGATATTTATGCTTGCAACTTCACCTGTCCACAACAGGTGCGTGTTGTAAAAGCGCTTGTCAAAATTGACATTTGCTTTGTGCCCTAGTTTATTGCATATTTGAAGTGTATTGCGCCTCTCAGGGGTGTCATTGGAGATTTGTTATGATCCTGTTAATTATTCATATCAAATAGTTCTCAGAATCAATGGACAAGTCATTTGCCTGCCTGTCAAACTAACTTTAAAGTAAGCTTTTAGTATTAACATCACTTTCGGTGTCTCCCCTCCTAAGTCCTTAAGTTCGGGCAGGGTATTTAATCTTCATCTTGATGCCGTCAATTTGAGTTTGTTTTCCTTTTTCGGGAGAGTCACCGTTTCGTTTAGCGCCTGTCAATAGTCGCTGGCAATTTGCTTTGATACAGTTTTGCAATTAGCCTGCCTGTTAACGGTTGCCAGTGACTAGCCATTAGATTTTCAATTAACTTTGATAGCGAGTGCACTGGGCACCGTCCTCAGCGCAGCCAACGGAAGGAAGTCGCCTGTCAGCACAAGTTATTAAAACTTTAATTCACTTGGCTTGATAAAAAAAATGAGTTAGCTCGACGTTTTTCGTGTCATCTGCTGATGCTGCTGCTGCTGCTGACGTTGGTGCCGCTGCTGCTGTTGCTGCTGTTGCTGCCGTTGCTGCTGTTGCTGGCCAATATGCAGATTGTCCCAGTGACCCACCCACTGGCAGATAGAAGACAACATTTTCTATGCAGCTACACGACAGGTAAAAATGGCTAGTCAGCCATGTGGCAGGGTAAGTGAGTGCGCCCTTTTTGGCTGCATGTGGCAGCTGCACAAATTGTTTGCTGCCAGCAAAAACTTTGCAGGCAACAAAGTAATTTATTTAATTCTTGTCGACATTTTTTATTCGTTATCTTTTTTTTTTGCTGCCGTTTTGTTGTCTGCTGAAATTGGCAACAGTTGCCCGGCAGCAGTTGTCACGGAGCCCCACGCAACATTGTTGTAGATTCCATTTGAATTTATGCTAAATTGTCAGTTTAAAAATGCGTGTTATCCTTCTGGACGGGCTGTCGCCGCCCTTGTTGTTATTGTTTGCGAGAGGTGGACGGGGGCGTGTTTAGGGCTTCATTTTGGCTGCTGTTGTCGGGGCTGGCGCTCTGAATTATAATTTCAAATGATTGTACCAATTATTTGCGTACAATCAGCTGTAATTAGCATATTTAATTATACTCATTTCGCATAAATATGCATGAGGCGCCAATTTCATTTAACAGTTGGCAAAGTGTTGACAACTTGAGCACCAGCAATTGACTCAGCTCGAAAACTGCGACTAATGACAACTTTATCAAATTTACTTAAAGCGCAGCCTGATTGATTGACAGGTGAAACGTGAATGAACGAAAATAACAAGCAGCAATTACAGTTTCGACTCGAACAATTGCAGTAAATAGAAAGAAACACTGAGAGCTATCAATGCAATTTAGTTGAAGCACACACTTCTGTGTGTGCTCACCTGCCTAATTGATTCAAAAAGGTGTGCAATTAGCCATATGCACTTCAATGTCAATGTCAATGTCAATGCCAAAGCCTGTGACAGTTGAAGTCTGCATTCCACTTATGCCTCAGCTAGCAAGCAAAGTGAGCTCTGAATATGACAACACTCGATGTATACCCTGCATATATTTATAGTTTGCTAGGCCTGTGTCGAGGCACCTTGACTTCTCTGTTTGCCCTGCTGGATTTATAAAAATGTAAATTGAATTTGAAAAGATCTCAAATGAAATTATATAACACTTTCTATTTCATGTTGGAACTTATAAACTTATTTACGATTTAAAAGGATTTGAATAAGAAATAGCTTATATTTTTGGTTACCAAATTGGTTTAGCTTGTGCTAACGTACAATATCTATACTTGGTATAGATTAGCCATCATTTAGTCACACTTATTTTAATCAATTTATTTTCTAAGTTTTAACATACAGAACTCGAACTGATTCGTTTCTCTGCTCCTTTTTGCAGGGTATACCCTGACTGGAATAGCTCATGCATTGCATTTGACACTTCAGAGGTGAGACCTTCGCGCGTGTCAGCTGCACAAATTTATGTGCGCTTCCCGTTCAATTTATAATTAAAGGTAATTAGTTGGCTATGGCAATGGGGTTTCACTTGGCGATGGAATGCAACAGTTGCCGGCAAGTGTTGCATTCCGCGGATGCTTGTAAATTAGCAAACTCAAGTGCAGCGTGCAGCTCGGAAATGCTTAAATTAATTTCCTTTCAACGGGGGATAGCTTAAAAGTAGGCAACGTTCATTCACACGCACGCACACCCTGTGTAAAGTTATCAAGTGTAATTTGCGTTTCGCTTAAGACAGCAGCAAAATTCAAGCAACTTGTCATAATCAGAAGATTATGTTGCAACAAGCGAAGGCACAGGCTCAAGCACAAGCACAGGCACAAGCACAAGCACAGGCACAGGCACAGGCATCAACAACAACAAACTCACTTAATAACTTGGCAAAGCGTAACAGCAATTACACGACAACACACAGCAACAACAGCAAAGTTTGACAACGCCAGCTTGTGCAGCAACAACAACAAGAAAGTCACTTTGTGTTTATGCTAAAAATGTTGCACGTCTTGATTGACAGCAACAGCAACAGCAACTACGCTGGACCCTTCACAATGTGTGTGTGTGTGTGCACAGAGCGCCTCCTTGGAGCGGAAGCAAGTTATTGCTGTTGTTCTTGTCGTTGTTGTTGTTTTAGCTGAGGTCCCATTTCGGTCACATCATTTATAAGCCAAGTGGGCGTTGTTTGCCACTGTCGGCTGCACTTGTTGTTGCTGTTGTCGCTGTCCTTTGTCATGGCTCGCAGTCGCTCCACGGGCACACCAAAGGTTGCCCGCATACGTAACGAACTCAAATGAAGTTGCCAGCAAGTAAGCTAATTTGCATAGACTTGACTGTTATAATTGTTGTTCACTCATTAAGACGCTTTTGACTGTCAAAACTTCTAGACTTCCAGCCCAATAACGTCATGACCGAATTATCAGAATTTCACGGAAATATATAACACTTGCACTAACAAACGGTTTATTTCTTCTGTGCCGGTGATTTACCCAAAATATTTTCCGCTCTCCTCTAAAGCCATCGACGTAAACGTAAGCTGTCCTATTTGTTGACAACGCAACGATTGCTCAAGTGCTACTAACAGCTGAAATTGAGTGTGGAATATTTTTGCTAAATTCGGCTAGCTTCGCAAATTTAACGAACTCATGGTCTATGCGTCTTGGAAATCGTGTAAATCCAGCTGAATTGAATTATTTAATCATTTGTAATAAAATACATTATTGGATTCCTTAACAGCCTTTTAAAGCATTCCTTTGGCTTTTTTATTTAGTTTATATTGAATATTTGGAATAATAATCAGTAAAAAACCTAGAGTTTTGGATTCAGCTTAGCTTATAATGAATATAATTTAAATAAAAAATTGCATACTGAATACTGAAGCTGATTTCTTTAACTTTATCTTTGTATAGAAAACTTATATTCCGAAAAAACTATTATATTTATTGTAGAATATAGTTCAAAAACTGAAGAAGACACAGACTGAGACCCTAGTTCAAGTCTATAAAGACTCAAATGCCGATGATAGCAAATATATTTCTTTTTCCACTTGTTGCACACTTCATGCGGAAATCAATTAGAAGGATATGCAAACGGGAATTTGCTTTCATAGATATCACGTGCCTAGTTAAGCTATACATTTCTCAGAAAAATTACGATAATACACGCTTTTCGTATGAACGACAGCTGAGTCAGCAAAAAAAGTAAGTTAAGTTTCGGCTTCTGCTACAGGTGCGTCATGTAGAACAGCCATAAGACAATGTCAGCTGTGCAAATAGGCCAGCCACACGATGTTAATCGCTGACTAAATCAATCAATAGGAATATTTTATGCAGACGTATTTAGGCACTCACGTGATCAGGCGTTATTTGTTTTATCTGGTTAACTTCTGTGTTCTATATTATTACGCACGGAGAACGCGACTTGACGGCTCCAATGTCAAAATTGAATGTCGCTGCCGGAATCCCAGTTCCGTATTTATAAGGTGCGAGGGCTCTTTGGTGTCGGGCGACTAAGATGATTTACATTGAAAATATGTTTAACAAATAAGAGTGCTAGAGCTACACCGAGCTAGAGTCAATTTCAGCATGTGCTTTTCTCGTGAATGTGGTTTATGGCTGCTTGAGCCCTTTATAATTCTGCATTATACTGAAATTTAGGTGGAATCTTACCAGACATCTGGCAAATGTTTGTCCATCTATGAAATCATAAAAAAATACAACAAAATATAATCGCGTTTCTCTTGCATGTAACCGAACGACGTCAGGCGAGCTCTCAAGCTGATAAGGCGACCAATTGAATCTAGAATTGTTGAGTTAGTTAGCCCCGGGTGCAACGGAAGTGTTTTCACAGCAGCTGTGCGGCGTTATCACAGATTACTTCAGACTTATCCAAATGGCAGGGTCATTAATCTGCAATGAGTAATGTGCTGCAGCAGCACTGCCACTGCAGTTGACTGTGATTTGGGCCATTGCACACACATCGCTCAGGAGGCAATCGACTTTGTTCGGGTTGCTGCAGCTAGTAATGTTTCTCCAATGGATTGCTACAATTCGAAATTTTCGGTTTTGCCACTGGGAAGGTATAATTTACGATCGTTACTCACGCTCAGCGCAAAATAATGAACCATAATTTAATTTGAAACAAAAGTTGCTACCAACAAATATCAACTACATAATTTCAAGTATTACGCTCTTTGCTTTCTTTCATTCAGATTTTTTTTGGCAGAGCACTTCATAAATTTTCATTAGCCAAAAGCTTGTACAAAAGCCAAATCGTTGTTGTTGTTGTTGCTGTTGTTGCTGGGGTCTACTTAAGCGGCCTAAGCCGAATTTCATTGTTGTAGCACATCGAATTTATGGCGCATCTCGAGAGCTGGGCCAAAAGTTTTAAATTTATTAAAATTTACTTTACGCTAAAAGGTTTTTACAGTTGCAATTTTCGGTTTCGACTGAAACGGGAAGCCTTGTAATGTCAGTCTACACCTGTTGCAGAAGCCGTAAATAGATAAACACGAAAATATTGGGAAATGCCGACGTTTATATACACTTACAAATAATGCTTAAAGTAAGCTAATATGATTTTAGTGTGTAGTTAGCAAACGTTGAAGAACTTTGACAATTTTTGCATTATTTAAAATGAGGCGTTTATTAATAATAAACTTGAGTTCTAATTTAATTGGCGAAAGGTTTAATGTAATTCTTGAAATCGAGCTAGAATTTTTATTTAGTTCCTTTAGACCTTTTTTACAGCTTTCATTACAAGAAATCGTAATATTTTCTCTGTGTTAAATCCTCTATTAGATTTATTGATCCATTGAAAATACCAACAATTGCTTTCCTCTTTGATTTATGCAACGCTTTGAAGTGAACGACTGCATACCTTTGAAGCCTTATAACTGGCTTGATGTTATGGGTATTTAATAAAAAGAAGTAACTTGGCAATTGTTGCACAAGTCAAAGAAAAATGGAAACAACCTTTATTCAAAAGGGATTCATGCTATAAAACTTGAATGTACATTTAGCAGCACATAATTTCTCTCCCTGTTTTTGTAGTGTAATTGTAATGTAGTTACAAATCGACCAACAAACAACAACATCAGCTATCAGGCTGCATGTTTGCAATTTTAAGTAAAATTTGTTGCCTTCAATTTATCAGAAAAACCATTTAGAGTTACGTTAAGCCAAGTCAATTGGTTTGCTTAACCTTTAGGCGAGAACGATTTCATTTAAAGTAAGTGTCAAAAACTGATCTAAGCTAACGTTAGCAAAATTTTTTGCCTTGTGCCTGTGTTGAGATAATACTGCGAAATATTACGGAATTCCGCATCCATAAAATTTTAAGCACTGCTGAGAGATTTCACAGTTTTTAATTATACAAAAACAAACGTTTTTACGACAGCAAAAAAAAAAGCATTGGAAAAGAGAAACGCAGTCGAGCATCTGTGAGCATTTCAGCTAAATATTTACATACTTGATAACGTAGTTATCTTGGCCAAGTTGATTGCTTGTGTGAACTGTTTCAAATTTCTCTTTAATTTTGTTGTATCGTATTTTGTTAACAATGTCTATTGTTATTGGAATTGATAGTAATTGTTTCTTATCTAAGAGAACATAAATGTGTGGTTCTACTTTGATTGAGAAAATATTAAATAAAAAAGAAAGCAATATAATATAGAAAAAAAAAAAAAATTAAAAGACTAAAATGTCCTTGACAAAGCTGATAAAAACAAATATAAACTTTAACAAAGATATTTAGGCAAAGGCAAAATAGGTATACAAAATTAAATATGAATTTACAAATATTCTTGAATGCATATTTCTATACAACAAATGGGCAGATTTCTTTTGTCTACAATTGAGTTTGTTTTATTAGTATTTCTGTTTGTTTCTGTTGTTTTGTCGCCCTTTTGTAAACAATTGATAAAAATGTAAAAAATTTGCTTATTTGTGAAAATATTATAAAATTAATATGCGTAATTAAATATTTATTACACACAAACAAAAACTTTTTTGTAACTCGTTTTTAATGTTTTTAAATTGAGTAATAATTGTTAGCGCTCTGTATTTTCAAACTATTTGTTTGGCACTTAAATGTGCTGGATATGAAAGCACAATTATAAATTCATAAGCCTGCAAAAATATACAAAAACTTTTAATTTTTTTTTCATTTTTTTACTCGTTCTAGAAGTGAAAAAAAAGTATATTGGGTTTGTGCCGTGAAAAGTTAGCTATGTAACATGTTAAAAGGCAGGTGAAAATGTTAAGATTATTATATTCAATCATCAATGATCAATTTATAATCTTTTTCATCTGACTTCAAGTTTCCCTTTTCTTTTATTACATACTACTGTTGATCTCCTCTACATATATATAATAGATAATCAATTATTTCATTTAATTCTCTTTGTACTGTGAACGAGTATTATGCACTCGGCTCCAATTGCAACATTGAACTTGGTTTTTTTATGTTGCTCTGCTTGGCAATGCAGTAGTTTTACGGGAGCAGTATGACAGGGAAAGGGTTGAGCAGAACAAAAATCAAGTGAACATATATATATATACGTACATACATATGTATATATATAATGCATAAAACCACACAAATCAATTTGCAATTGCGCTTTCTCAATGTGCACATTGAAAATGTTTTTATAATAGTTTCGACGTGGTTTCTATTTATTTTCCATGTAACAACAACTTCAAAAACAGCAACAACTACGACAACAGCACCAACAACATCAACAATGAAGGCAATAAGCGAATTCATGCTTGCTTTTTGCCCAGCCATTTTGGCCATCATTGTTCGCTGGCTAACAAGAGCAATAAAAAAAAGTTATTACATTTGCTTTAGATTTTTGCTATTTGGTTTTTTTTTTCGTGTGATTGAAATGTTCAATAAATACGCGTAATGCTGTTATAAAATGCATATAATTGAAATAAGCAGAGAGTTTTTGCAGAAATTGCTGATTGACTCGATGATATCCTGTACTGAGTAATGTGAATTTAAATTCTAAATCCCAAATGTTAATTATTCATATTTTAAATTCTAAATCCAAAATGTTAATTATTCATATTCAAAGTGAATATTTAAATGCAGTGTGAGTTAGAACTCTTTATTTTTTTATTTTATTTGATGCAATGATGCTGCAATGCACTTGTTCATCCCCATTGCAAATAAGAGGATCTAAAAATCTTAGGTTGTTTACAACATTTCATTCGTTTGACCACTTACGAAGATATGCCACAAAGAGATTTGCGCGGTGGACAGCTGCTCTGAATGGTGCAGGTGAGCAGGTGCTGCAAAGGAGCTTTTCAATCGTTAAGCTATAAAGAAAACTGAGTGCTATACTTATACACAATGATACAGTAGATTGTATTCATTGAGAGAAAAATACAAACGACAAAAACGTCTATTTATATAAAGGAATGTTGAACAGTTACAATCTGCAGGTGTTCTAGTTGAAAATAAGAAGAGCTATTATTAGAATGCGAGCTAGTCAAAATTTCTAAAAGTTCCTTAAACTAAATTATTCAGCAACAGCATAATAAGGAAAGCTGAGTGATTTAATCAGCTAATTGAGCTAAGAGTCAAGGCACGCCATGACTGCGTAAGCCGAGATAGCTAATGCTGATGATTAGCTAAAATAAGTTAAACCAAAAGTTTAGCTAATTTTTAATGGTGTTATTTATATATAGGGAAACCTTAGACAGATATTTTTTAAGATTATATTGGCTACGTTCATGGAGAGCATGGCAAATCAGAGAAATGAGCCAACAAATTTGAATTAAAGACAACTGAAGAGTTTCGCTGAACATTGAAATTCATATATTTTGGCAGCGTTCACTGCTCGTTCACGAAGTGAAAAGATTATATTGGTTATATATTAGTCTGAAAGTCCGCAGACACCTTAAATTTGGAATATCTTGGCGTATGTCAAGCAGGGACCTGACCAATCTGCAATGTAATTCGACTTTCAGGGAGAGAAAGACTCAGTATGAGGAATATGTATTCACATAGACAGCAATTAAATATTTTAATAAATAATAATAGAAACAACGTCCTCTGCTGCATGACAAATTGCTTTTCAAGCTAGGACTAGCAAGCTCTGCAGGTGAATCAATGTTGATCTCCTATAGGGATAGTTGGAGATTTTGGAATAATTGTAGTTGGGTTTGGCACGTGAACGAGTATTATACCGTCGGCTGTGCCTGAATTATTTGTTTCCATTATACATTTGATTTTATTATTATTGTTATTTTCTTTGATTGGAATACCAAATGCCAGGCATACTGAGCGCGTCACGTTCGCTGTGCATATTTGGCATGTGTTGTTGCGATGTTGTTAAACTTTTTACACTCGCACTCTTAATTTGGTTTTGCTCCAGATTGGAGAATAAAATTGTGTATTCGAATCAAGAGGATGTTGTTAAATATTCCAGCATTGGGAGTTGATATTTCCATATATATATATATATATAAATAAAATTCACACATGCTTAATATACCCTACGGCTTTTGGCTTTACTCTTTGCTGTGGAGTGCAAAATAAAACTATTCAATTTGTTATTTACATTTGGCTAATTGTGCAAAATGTAAAAGGGGGCACATTGCCAGTCTGAACACACATTTCCATGCGCTTAACAATTTTGTTTACCCTTTTATTTGATGCGTAAGCGAATTCATTTGCCATTTAAACTAAATCGTTTTGGCAAACGTTTTGTGTTAATTTAAATGCAGTCAACCAATTAAACTGAATGTGCTCTACTCATTATGAGGGGGAAAAACAACAAGTGGGCGTGGAGAGTAGGCCAGGCGCTAAGAGATTTATGAAATGCCATTAAAAAATTAACACATGATTCCGTTAGCTACGCGTCAGCTGCCTAATAGCTCCACTGGAGGCTCGCTGCGCTCTGTCACACTTAGCCAGCCAAGTGGCTGGCACTTACCTTTAATTAAATCATTTATGCTAATTTTCTGCAATGCCGTTAATTAATTTCAGCCGCTCGTGCCGCGATGACGAGGTTTCAGCCTTAACTACAGCTTCGTCTTGTGTCGATGGCTAATGGAATGGACGTTGCTATGACGTTCGCCCCGTGTCATGTGTTTGAAGCGTCTCTTGTTTATAGTAAATGTTGTTTCTATTCCCGTTTGCAGCTGTTTAATTAGCCACACAAAAGTCAACTCAGCCAGACAACAGTCCCCCGAAGCGTAATCGAAATGAAGAAAGCTAATATTTGCCCCTTCTGACAGTCATTTGCCATTTGCCAATTTCCAATTGCCAATTGTTGTGCACTTGCTTCAACGGCAACGTAATATAATTTGCAACAATTTCAAGGCGTAATCGTAATTCTAGACAAATCAATTCTTGTATAAATATGTTTGATTGTCAAAGATTGCATTTAATATTTAATTAACTTTGAGCTTTGAGCACACAAATAACTGTCGATGGTTTCGACTGTGAGTTCAGCTTATGTAATTGATGCGATAAGAGCCACGCTTACTGCTAATTACATGTGAGACGACTATAAATAAACTTTATATGTGTACGTAACAGTATAGTAAATTAACTATTGCATTACATTATTTAAAATGCACTTCATTTGATATCTCTTTGAAATGAAATTAAGCTAATCAAAAGCACAAATTAAATGAGAGAATGATGGCTGTTCCAAGGCCTTGCGCTCTCACGTCTGCCATTCAATATAAAAAACCCCATCAACAACAGGAATAGAAACAACAAATAGAACAACAATAAACAATTGTCTATTTTTGTTAAGTGACTTTATCTTGTCAGTCATCGGGCGTCTGCGTGTTTTTCCGTGTAAAATGTTGCACTCGCCATTGAAAAAATATTTATAAATTGTATTTTGCAGATAAAGAATGCAACAACAAACACAGACATATAATGGAAACAAATGTCACGTGAATCGCTAACAGCATTTTACCCAGCTTTTAATGATTGCTCGCACAATTTTCGATTGTTGCGCTGATCAAATATTTTTACATTTAAAAAAACAAATTTTTTGATGTACGAATTTGGAGAACTTAACTAATTATTTTATTTTTATAGCCGACTCGACAAAAAGCTCAATTAGTCGGCTGTTCACACAGCTCGAACAGCGTAGATTGATAAGGGCTTGTTATCAAATAATTTCTTGAAATTTAATTAAATTAATTGACGCAATTATTTGAGTTGTCAAACAATATGGTTTGTGGTGTGCGCCAAGCAAACCAAAAAAAAAAAAAAACAAATTGCATGAAATATACAAATTACCTGACACTGTTTACATGATGAAACAACAAAAAAAAGAAGCATAAATTAAATAAATGTTTATTCATTTAATTATTTTATGGCGTCAAAGTTCACTTTTTCATCGATGCTAAATAAATATTCAATTCGAAATCATATTTTATTGAAGAACTCTTTTAACATGCTTTTGCAGCGTGTTGTGGTTAATCATGGGCAGGAATACTTTCATCATAAAGCAGAGCCTGTATATAATACCTCTTTTGACTGAAGTCTGTACTTAAAGCAGCACTCGCCGATCTTGTTGAAATGCATATAAATATATCCCGAAAGACTGTCAGACCTAATCCTTTTTTTAAAAGATCAAAACTTTTTGATATTGTTCAATAGTAGATTAAACTAATTTCAACTAATCCATACATCTTTTTGCTTACTTGATATCCATGTGAATCCTCAGCTAATTCAGCTTATTTCTTAAGCCTAAGCAGTTCACTTATTGGAAACAATTTCATAAAATTTATTCAACAGAACCATTTCACGTTTGCTTCGCCCTCATTTGCAAAGAGTTTCAATCTTTAACTATTAAAACAGCAAGACAGAAGCTTTCCTTGGGCATTAAGGCGAAGCATTAAGAAATCTTTATACATTTCCCATGTAGGGCTTTAAAATTGAACAGATTTCCTTTATTAAGAAATTGAATTTTCATGTTTGCTTGTTATTTGGCATGTTGGCCAGCGGACTTGTGTCTGTGCGTACGTGAGGAGCCGTCAAAATTCCATGAACAGACCAGAGGCATTCCAACGGCGAACCACTTATGGTGGGCAACGGAGCCGCTGCAACTGGCAGGGCCGATGCCAATGCCGATGCCACTGGTACTGCGCAATGTTACACCAATCACCACGAGCTCGAACTGAACCTCAGGCATTGTCGAGGCTAACGAAGTGAGGCGCGCACAGTGGACGTCAATGTTGCCCAGCGCAACAATGAATTTAATGAATATCATGTAAAAAGGCAGTAGTTAGGGTATTAGAGCAATGGAGAGAGGTTGACAGACTCGTTTGTATTCAACAAAAATCAATTGAATATTCTCATTCATGATACAAATACTCACTGAGTTGACCCACTGTGCGTTCGGATTGGTGCATTTGTCGGGGTTAAATTGCACTTGAATGATTTTTATTGTGACAAGCGCATGCTGTTCAGCAAATTAAATGCCTCAGCCGCAATAATAATAACAACAACTGCAACAATAATAATAATAACAAGAACTGTGCGAATGGGAGCCACACTGACAAGCAATTAAATGCGTGTTGCAAATGTGGCCGAGAGCAGCAGCATCAACATCAGCAGCAGCAGCAGCAGAAAAATTGGTAATTGCTGCTGGGTTTTATTGCAGCCAAAGCTGTGAGTGTGTGTGTGTTGACCCCCCTTGCTGATTCAATTCACATGGTACTGTATGAAATTGTAATTTGCCGCTCGATATTAATTATTTTCTTTTTAATGCTTCCCATATTGAAAGATACAACTGATAAAAGTGCGGCTTAAGGCAACAACAGCTGGGCTTTATTGCAAATATTTTAAATTTCTTGTGCATAAATATTGTCAGGTTGTGTGGTAAGGACAACACTTTGTTAGCTTATGCAAAGCACTTTTGGTGCCTTAACAATCAAATATTCTCATTAAAGTCCCTTGTCGGGCTGTTAATCCTTTGAAATTTTTATTTAGTTTGGCATGAATTATGGGTTAAGCCGAGTAATTTAATCGGCACGCTTATAAAAATTACAAAAGTCATTTAACGCATGGCAGGGATTACGGTCACATTAAGAATGTAATTAATTTAAATGCATTAAAAATGCGAAAGAGCCACAAAGAAAATAAATAAATAACAGCGCAACGCAGCTGAAAGCTATCATTGGTATTTAAAGTGAAAATTACAAAAAATAACTACTGTATATATGGCATATAAATAATTAAAGAGCAGCAGCAGCAACAACAACAATGCCAACTGCACCGCGAGCGAAATTCATTTTCGCCACCTTTCCCATGGGGCACACGCACACACACAGAGGGCCAGGAAGTGGGCGTGCCTCTTTGCTGTCGCTGCCAGCTGATTATTTATTTTCAGTTTTATTTTTTCATTTATATTGTGTTTGTGTGTGTGTGTGTCTGTGCTGGCTATGCCTACTGCCAGGCTGCCAGGCAGGCAGCCAAGGGCCAACAAGACCAGCGCCGAGATTGACATAAATAAAGCGGGCAACTGTACTGCATACACCACAGTGGGGCTGTGGAGCTGTGGGCCTCTGTGCGTCTTGGCGAAGGAGCATGAAAACGATTTTAATCCAGTCTGCAAAATAGTAAGACTGCACGATTTTAACACACCGACACCTTTAATACTTTCGCACTTTCCTCACAAGAAAATCTGATTTCCAGCTGAGCGAGAAACATAAACTTTTATAAGTTTTCTGTAGTGCAATAGAGAAGTATTTTAATGAGTTCTAAAGAAAAAACGAACATTAAAAATTTATGGAAATTAAATGGACGCCTGCATTCGTATGCAAGAATATAATATTCGAATAAATTTAATTTATTTTTAATATATTTGATATATATTATATATAATGTTTAATGGAAATAAAATACAATAAATAGAATAAACATAAAAATTTATTTTTTCGCACCACCTAAAGTGTTACATACAACTCCTTCTAGTTGACTGCGCGCGCTTCTTTCTTAGGGTATACTAAATAATATTTTCTTGGCTGGCCAAAGGGCAGACAGGGCCCAAGCGCTGTAAGCCGTTGTGGTGGCTAAAAGCAAAACGAAATCCGAGAATGAAATTTATCTGCTGCGATTTATGGTTCGCACACACACACACACAGAGAGCTGGCGAAGGGAGTGGCATCCTCGTTGAGTTCATAAATAGCAATGTTGCATGCAACATGCACTCGACTCAGACCGCACACTTGAGCCCCAGTGCAACTAGTCTCGACTCAACTCGACGCAGGCTCTAATTTTTATGAGAATGTTGCGTGCTGTGCATGCTACAAGGCGTTGCCGTCATGTCGACGACAACGCCGCTCTCAACAGCAGGACTCCCGACCTGCAGGGCGTTAGGGGCACAAAAAACATGTACATCAACTACTTTATCAAAATGCAAAATGTTAAATGCAAACAGCTAACGCGGCCCGTGCATAATACACATACGCCACGTGCGCTGCTTTTCAAAATTAGCTCTTTTACAAAAAATGTCGACTGCAGGCTGCAAACGCGGCGAACAATAGCCGGTAACAAGTAATAGGCGGAGTTTCAGTTGCCTGACTAAGGAATACCCTACTGGATATATATATATATATATATATATATATTTATATAGAGATTTTGTTGACAGAGTAAACATTAAATATGCTCGACTATATAGCTCCTTGCCTCGCCCTAAGACCAGTTTCATTAATTCGCTTTCTTATATATCCCAGATTGGACATACGCAATAATTAATATAACTTTTATGATGAGAACTTTTCAATCCATGCCCCACAGGAATGCCTTTTAAGTAATGCCCCAGAGGGTCGCAGCAGTTGGGGGAAAAATTTAATACAAAACTGTGGAAAAACCCACAATCGACCTTTGTTGTTGTGTGTTGCTAACAAGCAATTCAATTAGTTGCCGGCAGCAATAGCAGCAGCAACAGCAACAACAACAACCAGAGCAGTTGCTGCAATCATCTGCCTAGTCACATAAAGCAAAGCCAATGCGAGCCTGATAACTAGGCGAGGCATTTTGGGTGGCAAACTTTGGCACAAAGCTATCAACAGTGCTGCTTGTTGTTGGTATTGCAGTTGCTGTATTTGCAATTGATGTTCAGGCGCACTCCAAGACTCTAGACGAGCTAAGGAAGCTCCAGCTGGAAAGGAAGCCAGCAAGGCGGACAGGAGGACAGGCGGACAGGAGTAGCGAAGCGGGACTGTCCCAGTTGCTTGTTTGATTTGGCTGGCTGCTTGGCTTGCTGGTTCGTTGGCTGCTTGGTTTGTTGGCTGGTTGGCGTGTTGGCCAACAAATTGCAGCCACAAGAAACGGTTTTTTGGCTTCCGACTTGTTTGGCAGTCCTTGCTCCTAGCAGCCTTCATTGATTACTTTGTTATGGATTTCGTACGGCTGATTTGGTTTCAACAATTCCGATGCAACCCTCTGCCAATTTCTTTAGATTACAACAACCGCGGCCACAACGAGCTCAGTCTCTGATTGCAGCAATCATGAAATAGCGCCAAAAGTTTGTGCAGCTTTATATATTCAATATACACACTCGATATAGCAGACATCAATGCGGAGCATTGCAAAGGATATGCGATGCAAGCGCATTGGATCGCAATAGTTGCATCAATGTAACTATAATACACAATGTCAGCATCGAATTTAGCTTCACTCGCTCCAAAACATACGTGTTTCTATATGTGTGTGTACATAATTCAGGCAAATAAAACGCAATTAAAATGCAAACCAGGCGGCGCTTTATGATTAGAGAACGCACTACAATTTTATTCACGTTTTCGACTGAGATCAACAACAACAAGAAAAACTTAACTAACAGCTGGGGGACTGCCAAGTGGCGCATGGAATAATTCAGCAAGCAGACAACAACAATTAATAATCATCTTTGAGTGCACTCGCAAAAAACACTTCAACTTGCTAATTGCAATTTTCAATAATTCAATTATTTTAATTAACACTTCCAGCTGCATTTTCTATTTTGCGTATAAAAAAATAATAAAGATAAAAATGATTTAAAGTAAAAACAAAGCTAAAACTAATAAAAAAGAAAAAAAAAAATTTAATAAAATAAAATATAAATAAAATAAAAATACGATCAATTTAAAACTATTGTAAATAAAAATAAAAAAATGTTTTAGGTGTTATCAATGATTAAATGTTGCTCACAATGTGTTTATGGGGTGATTCTTTTTAGATTCATAGCTTATAGTTGGGAATATTGCTTTTCTGATAACCCATTGAGCAACTAATGCATTGTCTTTAATTGAGCTTGGTTTGACATTTTATTATAGATAGATGACTATAAATTGTTAAAAGTATTTGTCAAAATCATATTTATGTTCGCCAAACTGTGTACTTTGTTTATTTTATTTTTTAAATATTTGTTGAATTTTCCTTTATTTTTTCCAGTGCACGTACGCAGCACTTAAAGATGCAGCTAGACCGGGCCAGCACTTAAGTGAAATGGCTGTAGCTCAACTTTGGCCAAATGCAACTGAAATGACAGCCAACAGCGGACAGCAGACAACAGGCAACAACAGAGGATGTGGCTTCAACGTCTCTGTTGGCTGTTGTCTGTTGTCTGTTGTCTGCTGTCGTCGTATTTATCACTGCTGTCTACAAGCCACAGGTAACTGGCAGGTTGGGCCGTAGGGGCGTGTTCTGGTCAGAACTTGCCGCAGGTCAGGTGGGCCAGGTGCGAGTGGTTTTTTAATTTGTGAATCGTTGGCGATCCTTAGTGCTGTTGTTGTAGCAGCACATAAAGTTAAGCTGGCTGAGTTGAAAAATACCTGAGAAGTAAGCGTGTGTGTGTGCAGCAGTTAGCAGTTCAATGTCCGCTAAATACAAATACAGATTGCAAATACATTTCTTTCTGCTGTTGTAGAATTTCATTGATAATTGCTGGCGACATGCATGTAGTATATGGAATGTTGCATGTTGCATGTTGCAAGTCAGCTGCTGCCGGTTGCACAGTTGTTTGGCTGTTTGTTTGTTCGATTCTAATTCGATTTATGTTTGCATGTCTGCGCCGAAAGCGCTTCGCTATTTGTCCAAATCGATTCGAATTTCAATTTGGGTCAAATGCAATCAATCCCAGCCATCGTCAGCTCTGCGAAATACTTTCAGCAGTCGTTGAACTTTGCAATATTTTGGCGGTTTTCTATTGATTAGTCAGAAATGGCTCTACTTGAATATCGCACGACGAGAGACACGTTCGACGTACTAATGAATGCATTAAAACTAGTTTTTTTTCTATTATTATTTTATGACATTTCTCTTCGCATCATGTGGCAAATAATTAATCAATAAAATCATTTAATCTTTTATTCAACTTGTTTGTATCTTTAAATAGTATATAACAATAAAAATGTGTTGTCCTTGGCACACCCATGACCAAATATCCAGCTAGATATAGAAATTTAAGGTGATTTTATAAATAATATGTAGGTTAAAGGGATTAAGCTTAAAAATTTATTCAATTCCTGAGAGGCTTTTAAAAATTTAAATAATCTTTTATTAAAGTACATACATTTTCTTGAGTATTATTTAAAGAATGGAATTTTTGGTACTGCTCTTTGATATAATGTAAAAACCTGATTGTCAATGTCTACATATCACCAGCTGGCCATAAAAAGACAGTTTCAAGTTCTCAAGTCTACATCAACTCATCTGTTTTGACCTACTCAGAGTATATATGATTTCGTCGATATAACTAACTTTATATATATCTCACAATTATATTACCCTAAAAATGATTCATTTTGTCAATACCTAGCAATGATACAGCATTTTATTTAATTATTCAGTTTAGGCACATTTATAACTTTACGACTGAATTAATATTAGAAGTAGTTTGGTTATCTCTAAGCGATCTCAGCTGATTAGAGCAGGTAATAAACAAAAGCTTGAAGTAGTATAAAAAAATCACTAAAATGCTTGACCAATATGTCTAGGCAGTTATCCAAGGTGTTAATGCTGTTCAAATGCTTTTGACATATATTTGACAAAACGGACGCAGGGCGAATCAAGAAATTGACAGCAAATACAAAATGTTTGTCACGCGAACAACTTGAAATCGTGTTGTTGCCACGCTTCTTTGTGTATTTAAAGTGCCACGCAAATTGAGTACTTAGCAAATTGTTGTAATTAAAAACAGCAAGAAAAAAAAAACGCGCACGCCATGTCGCGAGGTACGAAAATCGCGCGCGTTTTACTAGCGTTTTTTGTCTTGCCGGATAAAAATAAATGACAAATAAAATAAATACATTTTTTGAATGAATTGCACTTACTCGTGTAGGCTTATAACATATTATCACTTTGTAATAACCATCTATTAACTATATATATCAATGCGATATTCAATTTCAAATGAGTTGAATACCATCATTAAATTTAATGACTAAGCCAATTTATTACAAACTGTTGTTGAATCGAATTTTTGTTATATTTAAATAAGTCTTGACAGTCTGGCAAACACACTACAAAATAATTAAGGCGGATGATAACTTTTGCAACAGCTTACAACAGGAATTGAAACAGGTGATAAAGCGGGAATCAAATAAATATTTATATATTTATGTAGTATATTCTCAAAAGCTTAATGTTTTCAATATTTAAAAGTTGAAATAATATTTCGCTGAAAAATATTTGCTGAAAAAATGCTTGTCGGCAACAGCTTGATTGATTTCATGTATATTTAAAATTCATTTTTTTACATATGCCTGTTATCAATTAATAAATAAAGATTCGTTGTCAGTTTTTGCGGATAGTACATTGGTTTTAATACTCGCTTATAGAGTAAGAGGAGTATATTGACATTGTATGTTCAGACTACAGATTTCAGCTTAAACATATCGATCTCAAATTGAAATGATATGCATGCTAGAGTGCGTAACACCCGTTCGCAGATCCAAATTCAGATATTTGCAAAGAGGAGTGAGTATATTTGTTTTGAGGAATAACAGTCCCTATATTCTGCTATTGAGACTAGAGACTTAAGCTTAGGTATATCGACGTCAGTTAAATATAGTAAGCAGATAAGTAAGTAATGTTCGAGTGCGAAACACCCGTTCGCAGATACAAATACAGCAAAAGTGCTTTAACTATTTGATATTTTTAAGTTTGTCAAGTACCGGATCTAAAATCTTTTTAAAATTTAAAGGGTAAATCAAAATTTGTTTGGTAGCACAATATGATTATTGCAAAGTAAATATATTTAATTTATGATAAATTAAAATTGAAAGTGTTGTCTCTGAAATTAAACATGAAGTTGCCCCAGGCGCTAACAAATATCACATTATTTATAGCACGACTTTGGTGTTAGTTGGTAAATAGCTGTAGGACACAAAATGATGCTGTTAAATATGCATTAAGTCTATAATATACGTCATTTATATTTATATAAAATGTGTAAGCCTATTAAAAAAGAGGGTATTTAAAAACCACTCTGTGGTCAATTTAAAAAGTGCCACAAAATGAATATCATTATTTTATGCACTGCATGCATCCAATCGAAAGCTCATAAATATTTATATTTAATGAATGCTGATGTGTGCGTGTGTGTGTGTGTGTGTTTGGTTGCTGCCTTTATGCTGTGGTCGCCTGCTGCGGCGGCGGCTCCTTCTGTCGCAATTGCTGTCATATTTATGAAATGGTTAATCCTGCTTTGACAACATGACAGCCTGACATTGGCGCTGGGCGCGCATTTAATTGCTCAATGTCAGCTAGTTTGACAGCGAGGCATTACAGTTAATGCGCCTCATTAAGTGATGTTTGCATTAGCTTTAACTCTAAATGCGACCTTGTCGTTGCAAGAGAAAATTAATTCAATTCGTTGCACACAATATAGCGAGCCGTCGCATTAAATTGCTGCAGACTGCAGCTGAGAAGCAGCTGCCTAATAAAGTGAGCAGGAAAGGATGGAAATGTGAGCGACTGAGCAATGATCAGCGCTAAGCTCATGGATCATAGCTCAATTTAGAATCGATCTGCAGAGCCGTTTGCAAATTTGATGCTAGTTATAGACTTCTAAATGCAGAGAGTGCTGCCACATTATTTGCACTAAACCAATATTCCCTTTTATACGCTGCGAAACGGGCATGAAAAATGGTTTAAATGTAGATTTATGCAAATGGGCCGCTCGCATCCTGTCACCCCACGGCACAGACTCAGTCGCATCTCGGCATGCGCTCGCTGTGCTGGTAAGCTTGCTACTCATCGTTTTCTATCAACTATGCTCTAACCCCTAACACCCCCAGCTAGCCACACACCGCCCCGCAGCATCCCTCGCCTTGTGCTTTGTCATGACTGTTTTAGCCCGCTGGCTGTCTGCTTGCCAGTTCGCTGCTGCTGCTGCTGTCTCTGCTGTGTGTGTGTATTGAGTGTATTGCATTTAATATTTATTTGCTTTTATTTCTCTCTTTTTTTGGCTCACGTCTTTCTTTCGCATCTTTTTTCTCTCGCTGCGCACATCTGTCTTTCCTTTGGCAAGGTGCGCCAGCGTCAGGTGGAAGAGGAAAATTAAAAATGCAATTGCGATTAAAATTGCATGACAAACGCATTGCAAAATGTTTCATGTTTAGCAGCAGATGCTCTGAGCCAAGCCCCACCGCCTCCCCCACCCTCCGTGCCCGCACGACAGCTTGAATAAACTGTTGGCCCGAGTGTCGCATGTTAAATGATTCACCCAATATTTGACTCTAACTGAGATGTCCCAACAGCCTAGTCTACATATGACACATTGTGTTCATTCACACTTACCTTTAATCAATTTCCAGCTTGAAATTAGCACAGTTCGGTTCGGTTGACCGCGTCTGTCGACAAAAAAATGATATAAACTATAGATAATTTATTGCTTGTTTGATCAATTATCGCGGCGCTTCAAAGTATTTAAATTCACTTTTCGATTGTTGGCTAAAAATAACTGTTGAATTTCACTTGGCCGCGAATTGACAAATTGTGCCAAATTTAAACATTTCGCGCTGCGAGGCTAAGCAGAATAATTTAATATTTGTGTTTCAAAACAAACTGATGCATAACATATACGCCGCTTAGGTTGGCCGTCTGCCCGGCATTGTGAGCTGATGATTTCCTGTGCCAATGGCCGCCACACGCGACCTGCCCACCGCCCCCTTTGGGACAGCGCGAGGTGCAGTAAGTGATGAGCACAAAGCACAAAAAGCACAAGAAACAAGCGAATTATGTGACAGGCGCAAAGGCCTCGGAGAGAGGAGAGAGGTGGGCAGGTGGACAGACAGACAGACAGACAGGCTAGCTGCGGTATGTGAGGAAATTGATTACCCCTGCCCGTGGCCCGGACCACGTGACCGGCTAGTGATTGTCTGATGCGACCGGCGTAGTTGCGAGCGTTTGCGTTGCTTTTTGTTTTGATTTCAGATTCGTTTTCCTTTGTTTTATTTTTAACTCTTGTTTCTTTTTCTATTAATTTCTTCTGTGTTTTCGTTTCGCTGTTCGCTGTTCGCTTGTATTTTGTCGCGCACTGCTCGCTGGCGCACTGCTCGCTGGCCGAATGTCAAATGATTTGCCACCAAACTGTTTATGCTTTATTTATAATGTCTCTAATTAATTTTCTCTATGAATTCGTTGGGCAATTGTGAGGCCAAAAACTGATGCTAATGCGATTGCGGCTGAGCAGCTGCCCGGTCCGGCTAAACAAGCAATAATAATTTGCGGAAACAGTCCCACAATCACGCCCTTAGCAATTGACTGACTGACTGACTGTGTTGTTGCTGTTGTTGTTGCTCGTTGTTCTGGCTGTGCACAGTTATTATTATTAATTTTCCAGGTAAGCAAATATATATATATATATATACGTATAGCTAGCTCGCTCTATCACGCACGCCTCACACATCGTATATAGACCGGAAAATAGGAAGCTCTTGACTTTGCGAACCTGTCACGACTTCAACTTGTTATCGTGCTCTCCACGCATCTCTCACGCAGCTGTAAAGCAGAAGCCATAAATTATGAATTATAGCCGACAGCAGATTGTAATAGATTAAATTTGGCTGGTTTGTTTTTAAACTTGTTCTAGCTCATGTGACTAATTTAAATAAAAGATGCTCAAGATGAAATTAGTTAGGCTTTTTGAAACACGTTTTGCATTCCAAAACTGTTGTTGGTCATGAAGAACCATACACAAAAATATTAATATATTCCGTTTCTTGGGCATCTTTCACTGAGAATTCTCCGTTGGCAGATTAGAAGATTAACAGATACCATAATATTAAAATAAATTATTTCTAAGATGACTAAACAAATTATTCTTAGATTTTAAATTCATTATAATATTCTTTTTTTTTTTTGATTTAGCAGCACTACAAAAGTCTGTTTGACCCTCGAACTGGATTTAAGTCATGCGAGCTGATTTAAATAATTTACATTGCTCGCACGGTTAATGGCAGATCAACCAAAAGATATTTTTAGTTAATTTGCATTTACGATGCTTTTGCTTTTTGTTTTCTTTATTTTTCCGATATCCGTACAGTGGTCGGTGCGACCCTCGTTATGGAGGTGTTTTGTTTTTAATTTATAAAATTTTCCACTGCAATTTCTTATTTTGGGCACACATTTTGATGAAAACATAATTTGTTTAGTTGGGGCCAGCTTTTCCATGGCCCATGCGTAAGGGCGACCTTAGTATTTTCGCTATGCCAGTCACGTTCCTGGGCTGAAACACACGTAATTAGCCCTACAAGCAGAATGCCATGAAAATAATGTGGCCCACGCTTATGTAATAATTAGATTTGTCCATCTTTTTTGAGGCGTTGTCACTGGAGGCAATTCATCAACCGAGAGACCACGTGATTCTAATCATATGCTTTGATTGGTTTTCTTTTATTATTTTTAACATATGTTATTTAACATTTGTAATCAATTTTCAAAATCACTAGAGAAGATTATTTACATTTTACTCGCTCTCGCTCTTGATATTTTTATGGTATTTTCCTTAGGTTTTTATTTTTGCGTTTTCAGCTATTTTCACTTTTGTGATCGGAGTGGAGCGCGCTGCGTCTTGCGTCTGCGAGTGCCACGACGGGTTTGTTGTCATCGGCGGCTGCGGCTGCCTCTTGGGCGGCGCTTTTGTTGGCTCGATCTTGTTCGCGGTCGATTCGGCGTCGTCGTCAGGTGCGGCTAGAGGCCGTTACGTTTGTCGTTGGAAGGTTCGGACGACACTGGCGGTGACGGCGACTGCGGCAGCGACAGCAGCAGCGACAGCAAAAATCACGGCGACTGCAGCGTCGACAGCGCAGTCGACATCGCAGTTGTCAGATTTTATGACTGCACATCTTGGCCCCAAAGGCCAATATGGACAGTGCGGCCTATGGATTAGCTGGCTGGCGATCCGGTTTTTGGGCCAGCTATTGAAACGCGTCGTCGTCGTCGTCGTCTGTCGTCCCTCGCCCAGCTCACAGCTCGCAGCTCGCAGAGTTTGTGTGCATAAGCGCTTGGCTGGACCTGGACCGCGGTGTCAATGGGCAGGCAAACATGCACACGGAAACACAGCAGCTGCAGCCGCAGTAATAGCTAAAGCAACGTAAATTAAAATTGTCGGCGCCCTTTGCACAATTAAGCAAAATGACAGAGTCAAGTGCGGCCTATCGGAAACTTTTTTATGCCCATTAAAAATTCTATCATGGGGTGCAAGAGGAATGTTTTCTGAAATCATTTTGTAAACTGAGCAGCATCAGCATCAGTTGATCTTGTTGATCGAAAGATATGAAAAATCTTTGTTAGCTTCGTTTACATTTTGATTTCGTACTTCTATGTGTGGCCTACGTGCCAAAGTATTCATAATGTCTAAGTTAGATCGTTTGTATAGGCCACTTCTAGTCGTTGGCTTGACAGCAGCAACGGGTATAAAAAATCTTTATAAAGTCTTTATGTTATGCTCCTATGGCTGCATATATTATATATATGTAATTTTGTCTAGATTCTTATCGTTGAATCAAATAGGAGTCTTATGTCATGTATAAAAACATATATATATATTTTTTTTTTGCTTACATTAGCCAATTATTGTAGGCGATTTCTTTAATTTTGTCGTAGATCTTAAGATAATTTTAGCAGTACAAAAACATCATTAACTATGCCGTATATATATTCTAAGCAATATGGTCGAATAGTTTACATAGTAAATCCTCACTTTCGTTTCATTCGCTCGTCCATAAGCAAACAGCTAATTGTGAATCACACAAAGGCAATTCCTAATTAAAATAAAATACAAAAATAAATATAATGGATACGAGACGTGTTGCAAATGCCATTTTTATGACCCTTACCTGCTACTTTCAATCTTTAAAACAGAAGTTGGTTAGGAAAATACATCCAATGCGATTGACTTCAAGCGAATTAAGATTCAGTTGATTACTCATATGGGCACTCACACATGAGATGAGCCGAGCCTTATGTGCAGTAGGACTTGTGAAGTGCAACTGAAGTACATTGCCAAGTTGGGGACGCGTTAATTATGGAGCCTCTGTCGAGGGATTTTATTTACGGCTGCATATTCGCCATTAAACGCTTCGTTTGGTGCCCAAGTCGCTGTCTTGTCAAACTTTGCAACTTCTGTGAACTTCTGGTAACAATTTTCAGTCGGCGCACAGACGAGTTGCAAGTGAATGCAAAAGTTTTTGCATTAAATGCAAAATAGTGTTAAATAATTTCTGCTATTTTACGATCATTTTTCATCGGCTGACGCCTCGTTCTGTCTGTGTGTGTGTGTGTAGAGTGGAAGTGTTATTTTACTCTATCTCCCTTTCTATATTTATATCTGTCTCTCTTGCGCTCTCGACTACACTAGTCTAGCTGTCGCTTGTCTGGCGCACCGCATAGTTTATAGCCTGTGTTGGAGAGAATGTTTATGGAAGCGAGGGACTGGTGAATTAGCACAAAACCGCATGTAGATTTGTTGATAACAAGCCAAACACACACACACACACATATGCACACAAAGGCCCAACAAGTGCTTGTGGCTAGGGCTAAGAACGAACAGTGCAGTTAGATCCTGTCAAGTTGGGAATTTTATGCGAAATGTTTAGTAATTAGTTGCATCCGCCAGAGGAAATTACTTAGCAGCGGCACTCTCGACCGCAGCACCCTCAGTACTTATTCCTGACGGCCGTCGACAGCCTCGAAAGAAAATGCCCACGCGTCGTATGTGCGCTACGTACGAATGTATCACTAATACGCAGCGTGTACTCGGTTTGGTTGGCGCCAAGCGTTTAATTAACTAATTAAAACTTGCATAGCGCGATGTAGTCTGTCATGTTATTGCTATCTCCATCACTCTTCCTATCTCTCTCTCTCTTTCTTTCTCTGTCTGTCTGTCTAAGCGAGACCCTTGCTAATTATTTGTAGCTGCAGTTTTAATTCAGCTAAAATATTTGCACGCATGCCAACTACACAAGGCGGTCTGACCTATTCCCGACAGACTAGCCCCTTTGCCGGTCTGCCCGCTAAACTCATCAACTCCAGCCAACAACACGGAGCAACTGTTACAATTAACACTGTTTTCCATTTGCATTGCATTGCAATTGTTGTCGAACAAAACTTTTGACGAACACTTCTCGGGGCGGCACACTTTGTGGCTGGGCTCACAACACATGTGTAATTAGCACCTGTCTGTTTACCTATTTGGCTGCCTGGTGAACTTTTGATGATTCTTGTGTTTGCATTAATGATTAATGATGCTGTGGATTGTCGCATTTAATTTTAAAGGTTATTTAGTTTCGATCGACTGAGCTTGAAATTACTTTCGCTGCGTGATTATCAAGGAAACATGGCAAATTTATTTGTGTTTTAATCACAGCTATCAAACATGATTAATTATAATAAATAAATAGATGTATCTTGTTAGAATTTTCATTATTTAGGCAAAAAAGGCAGATAAAGGAAGAATATTGAATGCTCTTTTCTAACATTTTCTGTAAATAAATCTAGGTAACGAGGTAGACCAGTAAAATTGAATGAAATTTAGTTATTAAGAATCAAGTAACACGTTTCCAACTCAGACAATACTTATTAATGTAATAAACTAAATCTGAAAATGTATTTGAACGGCGGCGTACGTTATATCCAATACAAAATATGTAAAAAAACTTACAAATGAACAATTAAAAATTAAATTATAAATAAAAGCGTATTCAATCTAATTATTTGCTCACGCCTAAATGATTGAACAAATGCAGCTGTAGCTTCCACCTTTGCTACTAAATAACTTGATTAATTTTAGATTCAGCGCAAAACTATGCTACGAATTGTGTATATTCGTGAATACCCCAAAGTATGCTCGGCGAATTTTTCTTACCTTGTATGTTAGCTAAAACATTTGAGCCCGTTGACAGCCCTGTCGGCAGTGCCCCTACCATCTTACGTCTTTGGCTTTGTCTTTCGCACTGTGCAAAAAATCAATAGCTGCTGTGAACTTTGATGTGCTTAAGTCTTTGTTTCACCACAGGTGGCAGCAAGTGCGGTGCTACTGTAATATCCTGCAAATACTTAATACACCTTGGGAATTGCTTAAAAAAGTTTTCTTTTAGCGCACACACACAGAACACTTGCTGCAGGCACTGAGCCTGACCTTCGACTGCCGCCTGTCAGACAAATGGCGGCCAGGGTTGCCAAATACCCGCAGGCAGGTAAATAAAAAGACTTTCGTTTTTAAAGAATTTAAGAATACCATTCATTTTTATTTTTATTACATATTATGTAGGTCGTTTACGGATTTTTTGGTATTTGGTTTTGAATTCCTTTTATTTTGTTTTTCACTTAACGAATGTAATTTTAAAACATTGTAATTATTTATTTTATGTTGTTGAAAGTAGGTTCCATAGTTTGTAGCTTTAGCTATGTGGATGAGTTCAAATGTAGTCTAATAGTATTTGGATTACTGTTTACTTGTTAGTCGTTCTGCTTAATAGTTAAGTATTTAATTTTATAGAATCTTTATTGTCCTTTAATTGGACATATTTTCGCTTAGCTAATAGTTTTAATTTGTTAAATATATTTTGTTATGCCTCAAATTGCTGGCGTTCTTTATGTGTATGTATTTTGAGTATATCTACTATATGTTAGGAAAACAGTTTTCAGATACAGATACAGATACAGATACAGATACAGATACCGATACTGATACAGATACAGATACAGATACAGATACAGATACAGATACAGATACAGATACAATACGCATACATATGCGATTGCAAGTGCATATGTTTACATATGCCTATGCACCGATCCAAGTATGTTTTAATGAAAGAACGTAAAGTTTTTAAATGCGTTTTAGTTTAGTTTAGTTTAGTTTAGTTTTGTTTGTTGAAACTTACAAAAATTTGTTCGTAGTTTTTACTGAGTGATGAATTGTATAGTTGCTACGTTGTTTACTTTAGTTGAACTATGATATATGAGCGTCTAATTGCTAAAAGTTTTTAACTATCGTAGCTTAGGAGTACAACTGGGTCGCTGCTGGGTTCGGGTCAAGTTGGGATTGTTTACGCTTAGCTTAGGTCTGGTTAGTTATACTTTTTCGAAATACATTTCGTTTCTTTCATGTATCATTCGACTTACATGCAAAAATTCAATTCTTTGGTGGCTTCAATTTGCAACTTTTGTTGTCGCATAATTTACATTGGTTATTTTATATTTCATATATATATTATTCTTATATACATAAGGTTAAGTTCATTTTATATTATTTAGGTTTCTTAATTTTTACACTCGATAAATAGGTATTTACATGTCTTGACTTAAAAGCTTATATTTATTTTATAATTTTTTCTGTTTTTAAATATTAAATTTTGTTTCGAATTTTTCTTTATTTTGAAATGTTAATAACAATATTTGGTCTATAAGATGAGAGAAATAAATAAAGAATCTTGTTCAAGACGTTAAAAAGGGGCTCAAATTTTAACGTTCCTGACCGTGGCGATAAATCATAATAAGAAATGATGTGAAATGCTTTCTGCGTAACTCATAGCACCATGTTAGTTCGTTGTTAGACATATAAATACGAATTTAGATTATAATAGAATTTACTACATACAACAGAACTTCTCCTTTATATTACAGCAACAAATCTGATTTTATCAATGGTAAATTGATTTAAATTAATATTTATATCTTTTGTTAACTCTTTTTGTGTTTTAGTTCAATTCATCTATTACAATGCTTAGATACCTATTATGATTTATATGCATATAAATTGTGCAGCAAATGTACTCTAATTAGTTATCGTTAGGTAGTTAATTATTATATATATATTTATATTGAATCTTTTGAGGGGGAGAAACCTTTGAAACACACATATACAATTTAGTTCTTAATAAGTAAGTAACACAAACAGTTACAAAAGTCGGTTACTCTGCAGTTATCAAAAGGGCTAGCCTGATGTCTGTTCTGGTTTGGAGCAAAAATACGCGTTGTGATGTTGGGTCTGGGAACTGTGTGGGATCTGTGAGTCGAATGGATCGGGATCGCGTAATTGTAGTGGAAGACTTCCGCTTAAAATGTAGATAGTTATTAATGCAAACAGTTAGCTGTTGTCGAGTTTGATTCTTGCTTCCACTCGATACCCACCTACTACATTTGACTTATTTCGATTAAATACCTATTATTTATTATTCTTTAACTCTTACACTCAACTATAACAGAGACACATACAATTAGAAGTTAAAAATTGGGTTAAGCAATTTGATTTTATGCAACTAGAAATTATGCTAAACACATGAACTACTTATGCATACGTTTATCTGTCGTATTTTAACTGGCTGTTCACAATAAATCTGAAAATTCAACTTTTGATATACTATGCTGCAATATGAGTCTAAGATATATGTAGATTTAATTTAAACTACAATAAGCAAAAATGTAATATATCTACTATTTAAATACACAATAATTAGATAATTTTCTTCTTCTTTAATATTTTAGTTTTTATTTTTTCTGTTTTACAATGAAACAATTTTCATTTAAGCCTTTCAGTCATTTGGTTGGTGCCGCTCCTTTAAACTAACTAAATTAAAGTAGAGCAATCAAGTGCATTTTCTTTTTATTTGGCTTAAATGGTCTTAGCTTATGCCAATAAATTCATTGGGAAATAAATATATATATATTTTCAGCTGATTGGCTACAGGCATTGGGTTTGCTTAGTCCTTAACCAAATGCTAATTAATCAAAAAAGACTAAAATAAAACGTAAATTACAAACTAAAGCCAAAGCAACGTTAAACTCAGTGCTGCTGCACACAACTCAATGTTTCATGAATATATAAATATTTATGCGGTCAGTGAGTGATTGCGATATACGTTTGAGTGCCTAAGTGCCTATTTATAGTCTTGTCCGATAGTTATCGCGTTTTATTAATACTCTTAATGGACATTGTAATGATCGGGGTGTTCTGCACTATGAGAGACTCTTGCCAAAAATACATCATTCCACTGTACTTAAATAATTGACCTTGGGCCGACGCATGCCTCGCTGGACTCTGTTTGCGAATATCATTTTAAAATACCAAATATGCCGTGAATACAAACTGTAAACGAATGCAAAAGCTTTTGCTTTTATGTGTAGCACTAGTGGCTGTACAATTTGGGCGAAACGAAAGTGATTTAATTCCCATATCGTTGGCAACAAAGCGCTAAGCCGCCAACTTAATTATGACTGGCAGGTATTAGCAATGGAATCATAAATAAACATGAAATTTATTTTGGCTTTCCTTCTCTACAGTTTCACTGTTCCAACCGTTTGTGCCCACATGCAAATAAATGTAATTAAATATTTGCATAGAGCTTTGCTCAACTAAATTTCGCTTTAATTAAATATTTCAGTACTTGATATGCTGATTGCCGCGTAATTGTTAAGTTAATCGCACATTCAATTGGCTTGTAGTTTGACCAATTAATTTTGATAGAAATTTGCAATTACCAATTTAAATTTTTTACATCTACCGCACTTAAAATTTTATTTGACATTGTCAAAGCCAAAAAAAGTCCACAAATATTTTGCCAAATTCAATTATTTATATGCATTTTGTTTTTGCTCTTATTTTCTCTAAAACAATTGAATGCTAATTAAGGCTCTGGAAACAACTGGAGTGCGGCAAACATTTGCATAAAAAGCGTTTCTAATTGAATCATGTGCATTAATGCAAATGGCTTTGCAGTATTTAACTATTTTTTGTTTATGTTTTTTGTGTTGCATTTAATTTATGCTAATTGCACGATCAACCATAAATTATATTCGAATAAGCACTCTTAATTGTGTGATAAAAGTCAATGCAGTGAAAGCCGACAGCTTTTGTGGAAAAGTGCTCAAAACAATAATTAAATCGGACAACTGAGCGACGCGTTGCAAGGTGTTATCTACCATTAACAACAAACGGGCAATGTGAATTGTTCTGAATATACACTGTAATAAATTGATGATTGAGAAAAGTATTTATCGGTTTCAAGAAAATATTAAAAAATATGGGAAACAGAATCTATGAACTCCTGAGCTGTCAACTATTTATAATGAGATCAAACAACTTCTCTAATTCTGTGAGCATCATGGCGTATGCGTTATCTAGCATTGAATGACGTTCAATTATTCATTCAACCATCGTATTATTTATTCAATCGATCTACATTGATTGAATGACTGTTGTAGAGGTATTCACTAGTCGGTCAAGCCCGACTTTAATGTTGACTGATTGTTGGCGCTCTACTAAAGCGCAAATGAATTTCGATGTTCCAGCGAAAACAAAGTCAGCTGAAAAGAAATGTGTTGCAGCCAACGTTCGGCATTCATCCTGGCTCTGCCGCACCTAAGTGCACTTAAGTTCTCTAGGTGTGTGTGAGTGTGCGAGAGTGTGTCAGTGCCATGCATTTAAATGTAACGGTGGCTGCCAGCTGCATTCGCACACTTCTGCCTTGCCATCGATTTCAATTGTTTTCGATTTGAGTTTTTACCCATAGCTATTTGATGTTGTGTTTGGTTTTTTTCCGTCCCTTCATTGTGTTGAAATTGTCATTTAAGTGCAGTTGCTGTACACACCGCTGTCGCTGACAATCAAGTTGTAATTTTGTGTGTTTGCATGTGAGCCATAAAAAATGCATGTTGATTGGAAAGAAAAGCCCTTGTCTTCACGCACATACACAACTAATACAGTATTTGCTTTTGTTTTTGTTTTTGGTAGCTGACAGATTTTGCGGGCGCATTATTTATGAGCATCTGAACAATTTAAAGTCGGCTGGCACTTGGTCTGTGTGTGCCCCAAATAAATGGGCTGGCCAATAAATTTGATACATTTGTGGTGTGTGTTGAAAGCTGAGCAACAACGAGGGCTAAAAGCAGCCATAAATTCAAGACATGGAACAAGCCGATTACATCTCTCAGAGACACGCATCTTAAATTTAGGTGCAACTAACCGCAAAGTGTCTGAAATATGAAAGACTCTTGTAGCAGCTGAGATTTATGCATAGTTATGCTAGTCTTTGGACTTGGCCATATAGAAAATGTGAGGGGAGCCCAAATGGGCTTCATGCCAAAACATTCGTTGCTTTCAGTTTCAGCTTTTGCCTCTCATATGTTCACTCTCTCTCTTGTTCACTCTCTGACTGACTGACTGGCTGTCTGTCTGTCTGTCTGTCTGACTGAATGACGTGTCGTTTATTCCTGTGACTGGCGCATGCATTTGCTGATGCATAGCCAAAAATGTAAAAGATGAGAAAAAAAAAACACACCAAAAATTATGGCATCTAAAGTGGTAGGGAGGCATCTATAGCGCATCTGTGCATGCCCATTAGTTGTAGCTTTTTGTGGCTATTCTTCTATTTTTGTGTAAAATATCTCTTACTGTGCGCCATATAGTAGGGCAGCGTCTGTCTGTCTAGTGTTTGTATTCTTTGGATTATTTTAACACTTATGTGCCTTTCACTGAAATGGCACAAGGCTGCATAAGCAAGTCGCGCCCAGAGCCACACGACTATGATAAATGGAAGATGATGGAAATAATTATGGAAACACTTTTTTATAATCTCACAAAATATATATCTCAAGAAGCCAAGCTATGACTTCAGATGAGATAGTAGAAAATTGATTGAAAAGGAATATTGACCATAGTCAATCGCATACGATTGCTTCAGTTTTATGTTAGATTATCTTTATTAAAGAGGAATTTAATTAAATGAAATATTTAAGCAGAAGTGAACTAAGAATTCTGATAGCTCTGGTTGCTCAATGAAATAATCTTTAAATGCATTTTGTCGCCAGCCGCAGGCAATAATTAATTTGCTGCGCAGCATCAAGTCAGATCATCATGTATTCAATGACATTTACTTGACAGCCACACAGTGTTTTTTCGTGTTTTGACCCCAATTCGGGTGGCAGACAACATGCTTCCGTTCGCACTTTGTTTACCTGGCCCCGTTGACATATGGCCGCAGAGCAGAGTTAGAGTTCCCCCCATTGCGGCGTTGCCCGAATGCAGCCGCAATTTGTGTTCTTGGAATGGAAAATTTGTGCAATATTATCAAGTTGAATGGCCATTGAGTGTGCATAAAAGATGTTTGCTCAGTTGAAACTTGTGTTTGCATAGCTCGAGGGGCTTTCTCCGTCAGATGTGTGTGGTGGTGTGTGGTTGTGTGTGCAGCAGCTGCGGTTCAAGTTCACAGTTCGAGGGCAGCTTTAGAATAGAAACTAAAAATGTGTAAAACTTAAATTGAGAGATTCCATCAAATTCACAGCCGTTCATTGCTTTTGACATGAGCTACAATGTTCGTTACTTTAAAACAAAAAGGAGAACGAAAATAAGGAGTAATTGATTCAACTTAAGCGTATTGGGGAAAGAAAGAATTTTGAAAATTAAATCGAGACTTAATGCTTAGGATAATGCCCCTACTGGTAGGGGCACGCATAAGCCAAGCAAGACTAACGCCTGTAATGCTGATACATGCCATGCCCATAGCCCATGGGTGTGCTGCCCATGGCACGTTCGGTAGCCTTCTCGATGCTCGCATAAACGCACCTGTAACAGCACACGTAGGCCAAACATCACTTGAACAGGATGCGCCGGAACGCGCGCCGGAAGTCCTTGTTGAATATGGTGTAGATGGCCGGATTGAGCGCCGAGTTCATGTAGCCCAACCAAAAGGCAATCGCAAACGCCGACTCCGGTATGTTGCAGTGGTTGCTACAGGCGGGCACCAGTATGTACAGGAAGAAGAAGGGCAACCAGCAGGCGATGAAGCTGCCCATGATCAGGCCGAGTATGAGCGTGGCCCGCTTCTCCTTTTTGCGCGCGATGCGGCGCTTCTCCTTCTCCGGATCGCGTGGCTTTGGCGTTTTGGGTATGGCCGGTTCGAGTTCGGTTTTGGCGGCCAGCTCCTTGGTCTTGGCCGCGGCTGCTGCGTTGTTCTTGGCCGCCACGGTGGCTGCCTTGGCCTCGTTGCGGCGCTGCTGGTTCGCTTTGCGTCCGAAGATGGGCTGGCAAAGGCGAAATTTGAGGGGCTTGACTACCGCACAGCGGCTGACCACGCCCGAATCCGAGCTGGAAGGATCGAATTCACTCACCATGTCCGTGTCAACGCCCACAGAGAGAGCACGACAGCGTCCGGCAATGGGCGAGACCCGGAGCTCGTTGCTGCTGGCCGCACCACCACTCGCTCCACCCGCTGCAGTCGCTCCGCTGTGGCTGCTGAGAGCGTTGGCTCGAGCGGCGTCTGTAGTTACGCAGCCATTGTTGTTGTTCAGCACATTGATGGAGTTGTTGCTGCCCATGGACGGCGGCACGGGCACATTGAGTCCAACGCCGCGTCCCGTGGCGATGGTGCTGACTTGCAGCGTTTCCTTCGGCGAGCAGGGGCCGCTGCCTAGTGCTGTGGCCGCGTTGGAGCCACCATTGGGATTGGCGTAGGCCAGCACCGTCTGAGCGGCAACAGCCTCCAGCTCGCCGGCCTCAGAGGTGGATATGTCGGAGGCCAAGTCCATGGTGACTGTCGGTATTTGCATGGGTATCGACGCGCTATTCGGTGGGGTCTCAATGGTGGCTATTTGTCGCTGCTGATGCAGCTGCAGCTGCGTTGCGCCGCTGGAGGATGGCATCGGTATTGTTCCTTTCTTGTTGGCGGTGGTGAAGCTCGTTACCTGCAAAGAAGGCGGCAAACAGTTCTTGTTGGTACATGACATTCCCATTTCGGAAATCCGATTTTAAGCCCCGTGTACGGGCGCGTCAACAGCGCCAAGAGCGTCCGAGCGCAACCATTACACAAACAAGCCCCCGACGCCCAGATGCCCCGATGCCACCAGCCCTGCGGCAATTACAAGTGAACGAAGTGCAAAGGGCAAACGTGATTGTTAATGCATGTGCGAGCGTCGGCTTTAATCTGTGAGCTGAGGAGCAGCTGGCACACCTGGCCTTCTTTGTTTGCCCGAATTGGTGGCGGTCAAGTGTCGCTGGACGTTTGCCTTGCGTCCGGTTAATTGGAAATGCAAATTGTGAATGAATTGGCCTTAATTGTGTTTCACCAGCGCTTCCCCACCTGCCTCACCTGCTCCTTTGAGCGGGCCCCTGTAATTTGTAATTTGGCCAGGTAACGTCGACGGCGGCGCTCGCAATGTTCAATCATTAGAGTTTTTGGTGCCCAATCAGCGTCACTTCTCCCAATGATTTTCTGTTTAAATCGTTGCCATTTCGTTAAATGACGCTGCACAATGGCGCTGCAGCAAACTGAGCAAATGGCCAAAAATGGAGGAACGTGGCAAAGTGCAGTGGCGAAAGTGCTGAGCGCTGCTTTTACGGTCAGCACGTAGCGCACAAATTGGTGTATAATTTAAGCAAACGGCGCGAGGCACTTGCAGCGCTTTAATGCGGCGCGCTGAATGCGAGTGGAAAACATTGCGCATACGCCGCATATGCCGGGGAAAATGCGTGCCATCACCTGCCATAGTGTGAGCGCTCCTCCATGGCCATGTTCATGTTCATTGAAATGGCAAAATTTGCATTTACAGTGCTTGCCACGTCGCTGCGGCTGTTGCTCAACTCATCCGACCGCACGGACCTGCGTGGCAGGCGTGAATTAGCCACCCCCCATCAAAACACATTGATCGATTGAGGCTGGAGCTTGGTGGCAGCCAATGCAGCTCAATTGCAGCGTGCCAAGTAATCACTCACGGCAACAACAGCCCCAACCCCCAACCACAGTCCCAACCTTGTGGTTGTCCCAACCACATCCACATCCGCATCTGCAACATTCGTTTGCAATTCTCTCATACTAGCTCACCTGTTCGTTGTTTGTTTTGCGCGGATGTTTTTTAATGCCGCGTCTCGCTCGCGCCTTTGCGGCAAAGTATATTCGTATGTACACAAAGACCATAATGCAGCTGGGTATGTAGAAGGAGCCCAGCGCCGAGTAGAGCACGTAGCCAATGTCCTCGCTTAGCTGCAAGCAGATGGAAAGTGCAAAGAAGAAAGAGAGAGTAAATAAAATTGCATTTGTTTTTCGCAGACTTACACTCAAATTACATAACTCTGAAATCCAATGAAACAAAGTTCACTGAGCACGTATGGTTCAATAATTACTTTTAGTAAATGTATTGACTAAGCCAAAGCGTATTAGCTAATTTTAGCATTACTAAAAGGTCGACACCTAGAGCGATAGCTAAGCTGATCATCACATTGATTTTCTCTTAGTAGCTTAATAGAGTTTCTAGGAAATTACTGAATAAATTTTATTTTTCCTCAAGCATGTGCTACGCAGAAATGCAAAAAAGATAGTAAATTCCTTGATTCAATCTATGTGGCAGATAATAAACTCTGGCCAGATGCATTCTATATTATATATATATATGCAAAGCAATTGACTGATTATATCGTTGGCCAAATTCTTTGATGTCTGTGTACATGGAATTTGCTGTCAGTTGATTGCGTTCGGGGAGCTCAAAGTAAATGCAAAATCAACTGTCGTTTGACTGCTGGCAGTCACTGTGTGAGCTTTGCTTTATCCACTTACTGAGTTTCCGTCTATTCTGAGCGCTCTTTTGATGGCTTGGGTATTATTTAGTTACTGATTTACTGTAGAGTTATATTCTAGGCAATGGCTGGGGAAAATGCTTTATCAGTTGTTGCCGTGAAAAATTGTCCAAAAATGCAAAGTGCACGAATTGCACGGGGAATTTCATAACGGTAAATGAAGTAAAAGTATTAAATTACTTCACATAAAAGCTTTGGCAGCGCAATATCTCTGAGCCAGTCTACCATAGAAACAAGGACGCTGGAACGACTGAGCTCGACGGCCAAATGAATGCCATATTTCTTAGAAGTTGCATTCAGCTACGTTTAAGCTGGCGGAATTAAATAGAGCCCCGGAGTCTCTGATCTCTGCCGTTTCGCATTGCTGCTGCAGTTGCTGCTGCTTGCTGTGGCAGGCTGATTTGTTTGCACTGCGAAACACCTGAAAAATTATGCAAATTAAGTGTTTTGATGAAAAGCACGGCAAGGAGGCGAGCTCAGAATATTGCTCAGATGCCGAGCAACGCTCTTGCCCTCATCTCCTTTGTTATTGCTGCTGTTGTGGTTGCCGCTCCTGTCGCGCATAATGAAAAGCTAGAAAGTTGCTGTCGCCGGCACAGCCGCTGTTCATTGTAGCCCGATAGAAGTCAGGCATCATTTTGGCCAGCTGCTGAGACCGCTAAGGTACAGTTTGCAGGTGCGCAAAAATCAGTAAACAGTTTAAGATAGGAAGCATTATATACGCATATATATATATTAAAGATGTGCCATATCAGCGTAAAGAAACTAAATGTGTATAACTTGTAATCCGCTTAGGGGGCAACAAAATTGAATTTGTTGTTGTTTCAGCCGAAGCCTGTAGAAGAGCCAGCGGCTCAAGTATAGCTTGGGTTTATCATAAGCCTCAGTAGCAGCAGCAGCAGCAGCAGCGGCAGCGGCAGCCACAGTATCAACTGCATTGCTATATAAACTTTATTCAGGCTTTATTCAGTCTGCACGGCCGTCGAGCGCAAGAACAAATTTCAGTGCAACATCCTTGGCGCTGGCGTCTTGCGGCCTGCACAAGTTGCCGCAGCAAAATAAGCATAAAGTATTAAACGTCGAGTATAATGCTGCCAAAATACACACAAATGTAAATATATATATTGTGTATCTGGCTGCAAGCACGTAGATGCATGGCAGTGTATATGGGAGTACATCAAATGGCAGGCTGTGTCAGCCAGTGGCAGGGGCCAACAGCCACTTAAGCGGGCTGACTGCAATTTTCAACTTATTGCCCAGAGGCAGCGAGCGTAGGGCGAAGCTGCTGCAGTTGCTCTTTTGTTGCCTGCGCTGCTGCACCGGGGCAGCATAATAAATCGTCTCATCATTTACGGTTTACTGTTGATATATTGACGGCATTTGTCAGCACCACCCGCAAACAGTTAACCCAGCTGAAGCCACGCCAGCTACACACGTGCATATATCAAAATTTAAGCTGTAGTTAAAGTTGTCTGGCTGTGTAGCACTTAAGTATCATTTGCTCTCATAACTTACGCCCAGCCGGCTGGCTAAGCGAGGGCTTTCCTTGGCGACACCTCATAAATGGGATAACAACTTCGGCGTAGGCGTACAAGTTACGCATACGCCAAGTGTTATGGGCACCTGTGCGCCTGTTTGCTGGCGCCTTATGATAATCTCGGCAAGCCATGCTACACCGGCGCATTTAGACAAATCTCTTCGGTAACTAAATTGGCAACTGGGAAATTGCAACTTGTTAGTTGCAACAGGCGAGCTGCGTATAAGGCTGACTAAAACGCTGAAAATAAATTGTCAACGGTGCGCGTTGTCAACTTGTGCGCGCGGATTTAATGTAATTGAAAAGTCGCTGCCGGCGTTGCTCGCTTTTCCATTTTGCGCACTTTCGCATTTTCGAATTTCGCCTTTCCGCACTCTTAGATTTCTTGGTTTTCTATTTCTTTTTTGTTCGAGCCCCGTTGCTTCCACTTTTCTTGCTGCTGCATTTGCGCTAATTTGCAGATTTTCAAATTGCGCTCAGTGCCTTTGTTTATTTAAAAGTTCTTCGCGCTGGGCCGTCGTCGGCGTGGGCAAAGTGGAAAGATGCGAAAAGAAAAATAATTATTCTGCAATTTTTAATTAAATGGCAATGGCAATGCTGCCGTTATTGTTGTCTTTCGTTGTCTTTCGTTGTCCTGGCGCTGATGTTGCCGCTAGAGCTTAAGCTGCTGGAAACAAAAACTCATTATGGGCGACCAAAATCATTAGGATGCTCGACAGTCACGTCGAAGCGTCGCAAAGCCGGCCAAAAGAGCTGTTGATGAGCGCCATGCTGCCGGAGAGGATGACGAGAACGCAGTGGAAAGTGAAAAGTGGAAAGTGAAAAGTGTTGATGAAAGCGCGCAATTTATTGAAACGTAAACATGCAACAGCACACTGAAATGAGTGCAATTAAAAGATAAAAATGTTGTCCAGGCACATGCCATCAACACACAGCACGTTTCATGTGGCGTATGAGTAATTTTTGGTCTGGAGCCCGCATTTTTTTTCAACCAAATCAACTGCCCGCTTAAGTGTAAGCGCGCACTTTAAGCTTGTCTGTGGCAAATAAGAAAAGCCCGAAATTCTACATATATATATTTACATATATATATATATATATATATATATATATATATATATGTATGTATAAATGTTTGTATGGAATAAGGCAGGAATTTTGCTGTAAACACAAAAGAATTTCAATCCGAATCGTTGTTGAAAGTATGCACAAAACAAGCGCCAGGCAACAAGAGCAAAAACGTGAAAAGGATCAAGAGTATGTGTGTGTCTGCTTGTTTATGTGTGTGTGTGCAGTAAAAAGTGCGTCTTGCAGCGAGGACACAGCGCTGCGACATGGTCGCAGAAGGGCGCCTGGGGCCGAGCGGTTGTCATCATCAGCATTGCCAGTCGCTTTACTGTTTTTGTTGTTGTTGCTATTGCAAGTTTTTATAGCATAAGCTAAGACACGATGTTGACGTTGAACTGGCACGACTGCAGCACCAGCAACAGCAGCAGCACTGTCGAAGCAGGACAGCTGGACCCACAAGGCCGGCGCTGTTGAAACAATCAATAAATCTAAAGTGCGACTCTGAGACTACAATTTGCCGTTCGGCTGCCAAAGAAAGGCGCGCAGCAGCTATTGCTTGCTATTGCTTTTGACAATGTTGTCAGTAGTTGAATGCCGCGCCCCTCGGTCTGCCTGCCCACTGCTTGCGCTGTCATTAAGTTTAGCTTCTGCTGCCTGTGCTCTACCTATTTGCATTGGCGCTCTTTGTTTGTCGTTGCGCAGTCGAGCAACTATTTTGCCAGTTTGCGCTGCCAATTTGCCTGGCAGTTGCCTTCGCCTGCACACTCGACTTGTCTTGTCTCTTGTCTGGCACTTGCATTTCAATTGGCTGCATTCTTTTGCCCTCTCACACATATATATAAATATATATATATATTTAGCCAACTGACCACCCGGTCCCTTCAAATTGACTTCATTTTCTTTCCCTTTGCACATTTCTTCCGCCAATAAGATTCAATGGCCAAATATAAAAAGACTCCTGCAGAAAAGTTAAAGCTTTTAAGGGCCAATATAACGCCAGTAAATATCCAACACGCGCTGCCTCTGTCTCTGTGCCCGACAATTAGCCGACCCCAAATGACAAAAATTTAACAGATGCCCCAGATAATGAGTTTTGCGGCCGCAAGCCCTCGACGGATAAAATTGGCTAAAAAAGTGAGTGCCGTGAAGCTTACTTAACTATGAACTGCGCTCTAATCAGTTAAGTGTGTATTACAAAGGTATAAGGTATAGACATAATGGCATTAAATACAATATAAATGAATAAACTTTATGTATAATCATTTATTATATTTTTCTATAATACGCTAATTTTATTAGGTACATTATATATTTAATAAATTGATAATTATTTAAAATATTTAAAAAATTAGAAAGATAGATAGATTTGATAAATTTACGGATATATATATATAATAAATTGGTGGATTGCTAGATTAGATATGAAATTAAAATTCAAATGATACAAAATCATAGATATGGATAGATCGTTGGATAGATGGAAGGAAAGTTGGATGTCTAGATAGATAGAATTGAAAAAAAAGTTAGGTAGTTTAACAATTAGATACAAAGATTGGTAAAATAATAGATTCTTTATCTAAATTCCATCTAGTTAAAAATGTATTATACTATAGTTGCTATAATTCAGCACTCTCTCGGCGCATTTCATATAAATTAAACACGCTCAATGCTTAGCGCCAAGTTCGATATGCTATCATAGCTGTTGAAAATCATAGATTAGTTGATATACCCAGTCGAAGCTACACAAAAGCGTAGATTGTTTTTGTAGCTTTGGGCCTTGGCAGTTCGTTATGGCTGCCTAATTGCGGATAACGGCATGCATCATTAAATTGCAATTCGCTTCCTTTTTTTTTATTTGTTATTGCTTTTGTTTTTTGTTGTCCAATGGCAGGCGCTAAGCCACGGAAATGCATTGGCTGCCATATCGTAAAGCTCGAAACTCCCCCAACGGAAAGTTGGCATTGTGCTGGAGGCATTTTAATTGTGGTTAGCAGTTTTATGGGTTTATTATTTGATTATGCTGCACTACAGCAACAACAACGACAACAACAACATAGACAGCAACAACAAAAACAATGAGATCTACAGCAATAACAATAGCCGCAGGACAATGTCCTGCCCGGCTCGCTTCCGCTGGGCAGCGGCGCTTTTTTATTGTGCGGCTTGATACAATTTTTAATGGCAACCACTTTATGCTGATTGCCCCGGCCCAGTTGCCCCGACCCGACCAACCTATCCGCCAGGCGATTCAACTTAATATTATCGTAAAAATAAATCCACAGCTCACCAACTGTTGCTGCTGCTGCTACTGCTGCTGGGCTTTATTCGTAGTAGTATTTGCCTATTGCAGCGGGCAGCATTTGCTGCTTTTATTTTCCCATTTTCCTTCAGCTTTTTATTGTTCCAGATCGTTCACAGTGGAAATGGCTTGTTGACACGCAAATACGATTCGTGTGTGTGTGTGTGTGTATGGGTGTGCGGGTCTATACTGACCTATTGCACGGCAATTTGTTTTCTCACCTGCTGGTCAGGTTTTGGCCTAGAGGAATTAGCCATGCCCGCAACGTTTTGATTGATGTTTGTTCGTAACATGGCGGCTGTATAATTAGATAAATGCGATTTGCATTCCGTTTTATTAGATTAGAGGGTCTCAGCCAGGGACAATATAAATGATAACTTAATTTGGCGTAAGCGTATCGATTTTGCATCATTGGCCCTCGCCCGGCGCTCCAAAATAAATGAAATGTGTAATTAATATGGCCAATGCCTCGCTCTAATGGCAGCCACATAAATATCACAATAAGCTAATGGCCTAGTTGTGTCGTTACGCCGGCAAAATGGTAGAAAATTAATTTCCATATAGCTTATGCATGTCCGAATACAAATATGTATTTTGTGCTATGTGTGTGTGTGTGTGTGTGTGTGTGTTGGCAGAGCATGTTTAATGCCCGCTCGCCCGCTCGCTGCCAAACGTATGATAATATTATGCTTTTAACCACAATGTCGCATACATTGTTAATCATTTGCAGTTGCCAGCATTGTAACAAATTGCTGCCAAATTGTTGTTTTGGGGCCTGACTTTTCGGCACACACACACGCAGTCACACACACACACATACATGAACAGAAACATTGGCGCATGCATCGTTAATTTCGACAGTAAATTAAATACAAGCATCCTCGATTCGGGCCAAAATCCTGAACCGAGTTGGACTGGCACCCGGCAAACAGTTAACCAGGCCTAGCCATGACTACCAACCAACTAGTCCATATTGGTTCTGCCCTCTCTCTCCCTCTCTCTGTGTGTCTGTCAAGCCAATCGGAAATTTTAAATGATCTACGAGTGGGCGAGCTTTGGTTTGGCACTCGCCAAATGGGAAAACACAGAGTGTGAGCCGTCTGTCGGGCCGCCTGCTGGCAGCCGTTACGAGCATAAAATAATTACAATGTTTTGCCAGGCTGACAAATCCCGTTGGTTGCATGCACCCACAGGCAACGCACACACACACATGCAACCCGTACCGGACGTGCAGGGCATGCACTCGGACAGCAACAAAGCTGCACAAATTTTAACGCTTAATGGTTATTGGAGCACACACTCACAGACAGTGGACAGGGGCTGCAAACAGCATGACACTTGAGAGCCAAACAAATGAACAACTGCGGCTGCCAGCCATGCACAAGTTGGCCACTGGGCGACTTCGATTGGTTGGCGCGTTGAAGTGTGCTGTGTGGGGAGGGGGACTCGACCACAACGACACCGACAGCAACTGCCAAACGCAAAAACAATAACAGATAGAATAAAGAGGATACCCTAGTCGGGGGAGCTGACTCGAAGTTAATCTGAGCTCCAAACTTCCTTCCATACAATCAATATACTTTCATAAAACAGAAGATCCCAGGTGGGGAGTGCGCGCTAGTGGATTCCCTCAGCTCAGCGATGAGCTGTTGATTGATTATTGATTAGCTTTTCATCCTTTATCTTTCATTGCACAGCATTCAAAGCAAAAGTATGGCAGCACAGTGGAGTCCAGTTAATAAAAGATGCCCGAGCAGCTAACAGACCTGGCTAGACAGGCTTGGCTATAAGTGCTTCTGGCTGTTGCATACTCGGCCATAGCACAATTATACCCTCTTAGCACATTTTGCAACGAGTTGAAACTGCAAAAACTGAATTTGTTGTTGTTGCTGTTGACCACCGGCTAACAAGCAAAACAGCTAACAAAATTTTCATTGCTGCTCTGGTGTTGTCTGCCCGTCGTCCCCTTCCCTCGGTGTCTGGCCATTATTTATGGTCTAAAGTATGTACATGCATAGAAGAAAAAGCCAACAAGCGCATGCACATAATGAGCTGTATTGAAATTAAATAGTTTCCAGCACGAACTTTGCCCAGTATTAAAGTGTAGCCAGCATATTTCGCAAAAACCTTTGATCGATTTATTATTAATTATGCAGTTCGTTATGCATCGGGGCTATTTGCTGATATTTCAAATTTAGTTGGAAATTTAATTTTGCTCTTGAAAGTTAATTAATGGGGACTGAATTTCTTGCTTTTAAAAACTATATTTTGAGTATATGTGTGAGAGTAGTGTATTTGTGTTCGAGATAGAGAGAGAAAAATGTGTTGATTTTTCCTTGAATTGATATTATTTTACATTTTAAATTTCCATACTCTTAATATATTTTCACGGTTTTTTTATGGCTCATAAAAATTATAAATTGCATTGAATAAGCATTTAATTAGCTTTTTGAAAATTTAAAAACTAGGACTTTATTAAAATATTAGCTTTAGAAACTTAAATTAAATAATTAAATTTATTTACATTTTTTCCAGCCACTTCGCTTTCAAGTTTTATATGAAATATATTTTAAATATATATATTTTTTTTAATTATAAGTAATATATCAATAAAAAGCTTTAAAATATAGTATATAATTCATAAATATTTAAAATGTAATATATCATAAATATGTAAGATATCTGATGATATCAATATATAAGTTGCTTTGGCATTATGTGATCAGAGCTTTAAATAAAATAATAATTAAAATTCCAGAAACAAAACATATTTTCAGGAAAAATGTAAAATGTAATTTGAGAGCAATAAATATCATTAGCTGCATTCTTGGAAATTGCTTTTATTTGGTTAGCTATCGATGCAGAATTCGATGCGATTGCAACTTATCGCTTGATTAAATTGGCTGCGCAGATTGTGTCATTCATTATATTCGCATAAAGCACTTAGTTAAGGACATTAAACGGTTAACTCGTTGTGTCTGCCCACCAACAGCAACGGCGGCAGCAACAACGAAGGCAAAGCACTTTCAGCCTTTATTACGTACGCAACACAAGCGGCAAATTAAAGAGAATGTGTGCTTGTGTTCGCGTTTGATATGAGCAATTAATTGCAGCTTTATTTCGTGATCTGTTGAACAATGTTCAGTGCAGCACAATGTGCGGGCTGCACGCAACAGGAGCGAGGAGGACGGCTGATTGCACTGAAGGTAATGAGACACGAGCAAACGTTTTGTTATGTAAAATTCCGGGAATAATTTCATTTTAATTTGCATTAATTTTTAAATGGCAATTCGCATGATAACGACCAACAAGTGCAGCAGGTATCGACGTTGCGCTCCAGCTTCACCTGGCCACAAAGTGTGGCGTGCCACTTACTATTAAAGGTAATGTGCACACACAGACTCGCAGCTGCTGTGTGTGTGCTGTCGCTTGGCTGTGGCTTGTGCATGGCTGAAATGCGTTAAGAATGCGCGCACTCAATGCGAACTAAAAGCAACAACTAATTAGGGAGCTAATTAACATTATTAAAATACAACGCACTAAAGCGATTGCTGCGAGTGCAAAAAACAAGTCGATGCCAGCGCAGCACAAAGGCGTCTGACAGGACGAAGAGGCGCAGAGGAGGAAGTGTAGCGCCTGACAGCTGCCTCTCTCGGTATTGAAGCTGCTCATTAAAAGCACATTTAAGATGTTTACAAACGTGTTCTAAGACGCTGCACACACACACACCCTCATACACATACACACACACGCGCGCGCGCGCATTTAATACTAGTTTTTAGGGCCGAACGAAACTAGAACACGGCGCGAATTGTAGCAACTGTGGCACGCCGGAAGTGAACGTAAGAGACAATGTAGACTAACATATATACAGCTATGAGTGTGTGCGTGTGTGTGTGCGTTCGTGTGTGTGTGTGTGCAGTGGTTTAAAATTAGAGCCAGACGTATGATGTGCGTCTGAGTGTGTGCCTGTCTGTGTCTCTCTGTGTGTGTGTGACTAGCAGATACTTTAGTTTACAACCGGTATTACCACAAAATCTCAGCTGCTCACGATGCCAGCGTCCTCGCCGTGCTGGCTCCCACATTTGATTGGCCTTAATGGTTGGCGGCTAAAGGGAAAACTTTACTTTAATTGACAGCAAAAAGCAATTTGCCTCATTACAGCGAACACGAGCGTAATTAAATGCCGCCCTGGGGCTAAGAGCGACCCCAGTGGAGCTACATCAGTGCCCCCACAAGGCTATATATATATATATAAATATATGTATAGGGGGCGATAAATGAGCAGCCTTCGGTTCGAGTTGCTTGCCAAAATACAATGCGGAAAAGGGTCAGCTACGAAAATGGCGTGGCGGACATGCGATTTAGTTTCTTATTTGACACTTTTTGTTTTTGTTTCGGTTTTTGTTTTCGTCTGTCGTCCTGCGAGGGGGATAACGTTCGGATAAGCAGCTGTCTGCTTTGTGGGCTGCTACTGCTGCTGCTGCAGTCGTAGTAAATGTCATTTAGAGGACAGTCATAAGGTCGGCTCTAGTCGTTGTTGCCACCGCATTTAAAGTCAAGTTAAAGTTCAAATTACTGCTCAAGTGGGCGTCAGCTGGCATCCCCAACTCTGCATCGATTTACCCGAAAGTGACATAATTATTGCTCAGCCGACACACACTCTTCCGCACACAGAGGCAACTTGAGCCCCCCGTGCAATTGGAGGCTGCTTCAAGTGGGCGCCCGGAACAGCGCTCAAGTGGTTGCTGGACATGTGCTAAAGGCGAAGGACGAAGGACGCATTCAACTCTACTTTTATTGCAGGCGTGTGTCGCTGGCGTCGCCCCTGTCGATTTATGGCCGGGTTCGGCGCTTCGGTCTGCCCGCTGCAGAAAGAGTGCCGCCCAGCTCTTGCCAGCCCGCCTGGCGGCCATATTTAATTTAATAAAGACAGACAGAGCACACACACGCCGCTCCGATAACTTTAAGCTGGTATCATTAAGCGGTCTCAGCAGGAACTTTTGTTTGTTTCCTGTGCCGCTTGGTCAAAGTAAATATTGAAATCAACAGCCGCTGAGCCGCATGCCAAAAGCGACTGACCAACAACAATGGGTCTTGCATACAAATTTGTGGGCGTTGCTGAAGAGATTTGTAAACAACTTTTTGTGGCATACATTTGGGGCAGCGCGTCGCGTCGTGCGACGGCCTCTGCCTTAAAGATTTTCATTTGCCTTTGCCCGTCTCGCCTCCACTCCGACTTCAGCTTCGATTTCCATTCCGAATTCAGTTGAAGCATTTCGTTTCTATTCTATTTTGCTATTTCTTGTGCGTGCTGCTGTTTGTCGAGGCTATCGGGAATTTATTACAAGGCAAACAAAGTCTTCAAGTGGAACAGAAATTATATCTCTGTTGTTCTATTAAATAATAACTATACTTAGAACTGAGTTGCAGGCTCTAAAAAGATTTGGTATACTTTATCAAAGGCTTCGCTGAGCTCTCCGTGACTCACGTTTTCTGCATCATCATAGATTTTTGCCACAATAATAAAATACAAATTAAATATCAAATATCTGTTTGTAAGTGTATTTGATATTCGTTGTTACGACATTGTGTTTGTGTTTGTGTTTTTATTGGCTCTGCTGTTTGCTGGATTGTTGAAGTATTCCATTTTGAAATTTGCTCGGCCTTTCGAGGAGCAGAAGGTTTAGTGGATTATGGCATTTTTATGAAGCGTATAATGTGAGGAATGAGCAAATGAGATTAAAAACTTTGCCCGCCTTTGGTGCTGTGTTGTTGATTTGATATATTTGAGCAGTGTATTCCCTGGATGTGTGTGTGTGCGTGTGTGTGTGTGTGAGTGAATCAACAAAAATAGAACTTGATACTGTGGCAGCAATGGCAGAAAAAGAAATTCACAAACACAATTTATGGCCGATATTGGGCGGCCAATCAATTTACATTAAATGAAACATATTTAAAAGATACCACAGAGCACGCAAAAATGCGGGCCGAGTGTTTTCGCCGCTGTTTCACAAACACAAAGAGACCAGCGGAACGGCAGAAATGTGTTGCTAACGCAAAAATTTATTACAACTGTCAAATGTATGGCCGGCAGATACTTTGCTGCTGTCGCCAGCCTGTCAGCCTGTGTGTGCGCGCTGGCGGAACTGGCTCCGAAATCGACACAGCCGCCGACTGCCATCGGCTGCGCTCGCTTTTTATTTCGCTTTCATGCCCAGCAATTGCACACACACACATAGTGACATAGACGGGCTCGTGATTGCTTTGCACTTTTTGAAATATATCCCGCCCGATACCCCTTGGACTCTCTTGGCCTGCCTGCCTGCTATGCGTAGTTATTTCTGATCATAAAATCAATATGCGCATACTAAAATTTTATTTCTTTACAATTTGTGTACGAATTTCCTTGGCTGCTGCTGCTGCTGCTACTATTAGACCCTCCCAGCCCCCTTAGTCCTGTTGCTGTTACGATTTGCCAGCTTGCCAGTGCCGCATTGTTTTTTATTTTATTTTGCTTTGTGCCTTTTTTTGTTGCTTTGTTTTGTTTTACTTTTGTTTTTGTAGCTTTGTAGTCCATTTAATTCATGCTAGGGAAGGACCTTGCTCGCAGCTCGATACGGCACATGTTTTGTCCATTTAGCTGTGTATTGTGCAAATGGAAAGCAATGCTTTGACATATTTTCCTTTTATAGTTCGTACATTGCGCTGCAATACTCTGTTTAATGGTCCATAGCCAGGGGGTGTTTAAGTTTTGATAGATGGCACCATCGATTTGTCAGGCACGGGCAGCAGGTCTTTCCCGGATCCATCTTATCTTACAAATCGTTCGTTTTCTTCGGCATTCAATTCTCTTGTGTGCTCAGGCATTCGCTGGCTAAATGCTATTATATATGCTTATCAGAGCCCTGAGCCCTGGGCCCCCGTTGCGTATATTTAATAAATGTGATGGCATTGCGTCGCCTTTGACACGCCTAATGACTTGCAAGTGTTTGCACTGTGCCCGCCTAATTGCGTTTCGGGGACGGCACAAATGATTACTAGCAGCAGAGTCGAATGGACATTAGATGGAACGATAAGCGAGACCGTAACGACAACAGCAACAGCAACAATAATAATAATCAAAGAAGAAGGCAACGCCTTGGCCATTATGTCATTCAGGGCATTCAATACAAATTGGTAATATCTCATTTATTTGGCTGTACGCTCTGCTCTGCTTGTTTGCTTATTTTTCCTGCTCGTGCTTGTTGTTATTAAATTGACGCATGTCACACACACACACAAACACACACACAGTGTCATAAATACACATTGGGACTCTTACATACGTGCTGGCCACGAGTCCTTCAACTCTCCGCTGCTGACCATGTGGGTAAACAAGCAGATAACTGACATTCGCTAAGTTGAGGGGGGCGCGTGACATGGCCTGAATACTCATTCGCCATCGAGTAACGAGTTGGAGTGACCAAATGTCAAGCAGACAACAGCGTACACTTATTTCAATTCCAGATTTATGGTAACGTATTTGGTATTTGGGCCATCTAGTGCGGCAGGCCACAATGGCCGCCTGTGGGCAAACAGCTTGAAAACCTCAATGATGTGACTCCTTCGCAGAATGCTGCGCTGACAGCAATTCTGTCGAGAGCCGTTGGAAATATGCGCCTGCATTCTGCCATCTGCAGTTATTTCTGCTGTTTGTTATTTTGTTCATTGTTTTTTTTTTGTTAGCAATCTCGAGTGCACGTTGCCGCAGATCTCACTTCACTTGCAACGCGATGAGACAGAGAGTGCGAGAGTGTGTGTGAGAGGTGTCGTTGTTGGTGCACTTTGCAGTTGATTGCTTCGCCTGCTGCAGGACGGGATCACAGTGGGGTCGCACAGCTCTTGGCTGCGGGTTTTGTTATGTTGCCGAACGCGCTGTCACCCCGCCATCGAAGCTAGCTCCCGTCAATGCCACACCCCAAATCCATTCGTTGGCGTACGTTGGCCTCAATTACAAGTATATCATGCCACGCACGTATTTGCGCTCGCTGTTTATGTCGGTGTAAAGAGTTTAAGATGTGCTTCGATTGCATTTGCGGTAGCTGCGCGCTGGCCTCGTGCACGTAGGAACTCATCTATAATAAGCGCACAGATGTGGATTCAAATGGCAATTCACTTTATTATTGATGTGGGTTCGACAGCAATTGAGCAACAATCGCCCTCAAGTGGCGTCTGGCCAAGTTGCCAAAAGGACAATGCCGTGTGGCTAGGTCCTTTGTTCTCTAATTTAAGCAACATGTTTGTTTAGTGCTGAGCATCTGCATTGCAAATGTTTCGCAATTAAAGCTGAGTTTTATTCATGGCGCTGCATTAATTCTGTGTTTGGGGCTTTTGCATGCGATGTGGCAGTTGCCCACGCTGACTGTGTCATAAAACTTGGCCATAAATAAAATCAGTTTGGCCAACTGACCGACTAACGGGCTGTCATTAACCGAGTCGCGTCGTTAGCCATGTCGCCGTGCGTGTTGACGGATTATAACTAAACGACGGGGCTGGCTCAAATGGTGGGCTTAGCCCGGAGGCCAGCTGAGCCGCTCATGTCGCCCGGCTCTGATTAAAGTGGTTTTAGTGAGCGACATAAATAAATAAATTAAATAAATAACAAAACAAAACATGAGCCAGATTTGTGGCGATGTTAGGCAAAAACTCAAATTGAAATTGGGTCTGCACACACGACACAGCTCAACGATAAATTATGATCGCAGCAAAACTTGAGACCTAACTCACACACACACAGAGAGACACACGCACACATGCACACGCACATGTGGCCAGTTTAATATTTTATGCTAAACCACAAGACCAACTCAAATCTCATAAAGTGAACATAAAACATGCAAATTAAAAGGACCGAACACGTCGTCCAAGCTGAGGATTGAGCGCACAAACTTACTCACCCAATACACACACACACACACACACACTCGCACACACACACTCGCACACTCGAACTGACGCACACACGCACTAGCAGAAATGAACTAATTTACACAAAAACAATACAATTTGCTAACCCATGTTACCGAACAGCGCCCACTCCAACGCCAGCTGCCACGCCCATGGCCCATCGCCTTCATCGCCCTTTAACTTCATTTCTTAGTGTGTGGATTTTGTTGCTTTAACCCTATATCCACATTACATACTTACAGCCAAACGGCGCCACCCAGACATTTATATCCAGCTCTGCTTAGCCCCTCTACTCTCCACCCGCCATTTACTTATGCGTGCAGAGTGCACTGAGAAAAATAGTTGGCTATTAATAATCTTGATTTCGAAATTTAACAAAAAACTATTCTTTAATTCGCTTAAAGTTTTTATTGAAGAAATTTTCAAGTGATTAAAAAGTTTTATTTAATAATTGCTAAGATTTTTGTAAAGTATTTAAGCTAAAATTACCAACATTTTTTTTTTTTAAATATTAAATAGTTTTTAAGTTAAAGTTTTTAATGTAAAAAAAATTCTTTTTTTTTTATTTAAATTTATTTCTGATTTCTAATCAAACATTTTGGAATAGATTATATCGCTCAGTGTATGCAGAAAATGTATATGTGACCGCACACTGTAAATCTAGCTGTCATGAGACCCCGTCCACTGGGCCACTTCATTGGAGGAAGCTAGCGCTGGTTTTTTGCAAGCGTAGCTGCTGTCTGCCCGTCCCCCAGCATGTCGTGGGAGGGGAGTCGCTATACTTTTCACTTAGAACTATATGCATATGTATGTGTATGCGCCAGTACATATGAGTATATGGAGCCATACACACGATGTTATATGGTGGCAATCAATGGCAGTTGCTTGTGGCAAAAAGTCATTTACCCTGAGTGTTTTGTATGCTCGCATACCTTTTATTTCTTGGGATTTTTGGCCTGCGGTGCAAAGATTAAGTTTTTGCCATACTAATTTGCCAGCTAAATGGTTGTGCGTGTGTGCGCCCACAGCTATGTGTATATAGTGCATATTTGTTGCTCTTAATTACGTACATTTGTATGGGTGCGTCGAGCTTTGTGTCGACTCCTCCGCCTCTCGAGTGGATGTCGTCGAGTGCGGGCATAAAGTAAGAAGTTAAATGGAAATTATTTAATCAAATAAGCAAAAGTTTGGCAGCAACCGCAGACTTGAGCAACAGCCAGTCAGCGAAATAGTGGGCATGGTCACGCCCATTATGCGTATGCAAAAGAAGACGACGTTTGGGGCAAATGTTGCCTTTTGCTTTAAAATGGCCAAAGCAATTCATTTGATTCATTTGCATGCAGATTGTGTTTTCTGATTTGCTCTAAAGCACACACGCACACTCACACACGCACACTTACACACACATATAAATGCAGAGAAAATGTGCCTTTTCTTGTGGCTTATCTGGCGGCTTTTCAATGTTGGCCTTTTGCTATATTTTTCAGTTCCAGCCCGCTAACACAACCAGAGAATATATCTACATATAGTTTGTATCTGTGTAGGGCTCTTGTGGCATAAATTTTAGTTAGCAGTAGATTTATTTCCGGCTGACATTTTCACGCATCATGCGCAAGTTCATTTCATCTAATGAATGGCATTTTTATAAAATTTGAGCATATAACAAAATATTCCTCTGTATATTCACTATGGGAATCGCCTTTAATGCAGCAAATGCTTGTCCTGGTGAGACCTGGCTAGGCTTTGCATTAAAATTTGCGCACTTTAAAATCCTTTGAGTATGCTTTTCCAAATGAAATTAATGACTTAAAAGCTTTTTTGCGGTACACGTCACTCATAATACAATCAACGCGCTGTAACGCAACGACAGCAGCAGCAGCAGCCGCAGCAGCAGCAACAACACCAGTGGAAGGCTGAGCCATGCCCAGAAAGTGCTGCTGTGGCGTAATGGCAGCAGTTTTGGAAAGTTTAAAGGAATTTACAAAAAAGTTGCCGGCAATCAAAATGCTTTTCCTACCTGGCCCGCACAATTGACACACTTTCAGCACGTAGCTGCAACAGGAGGACGATCGGGCGAGGGAGAGAGGGGGAGAGAGCGTGTGGCAGCAAGAGGCGTGTCGACGGTTGGTGTGGGAAAGCTGTGTGCAAAGGTGTGCAATTATTATTGTTTTATGTGGCAAGTTCATGTAAAGGAATTAAGTAACTGTAAATGCAATAAACGGGCCACCCCCAGCCCACGGCCCGCCTCCAGCGCCCTTTGGTAAGGCCCTTCAGCACGATGGCAGCCTGCAACAACAACAACAACAACAAGCCGGCACACTCAGAGTGAGGGTTTTTATGGGTTCGACTGTCAACCGCGCAGCCGCCCAGCAATAAATTCTGAAGCGAACGTTAAACGTGCAACATATTCAAGAGGTTAGCGACGCTCCCTTTTGCTGTTGTACCTTAACAGCTCCACTTCTCGCCCGTCCCCGCCCAAAGGTGGAATAAATGAGCATTTTGCACCATGGGGCTCAGTGGCATCATTTTTCTTGGCCAGCAAGCAGCAACAGCAACAGCAGCAGCAGCAGACACACGAGTCGAACGGCAACAATAACAAAGGCGAATTGTAACGCCATTAAATGCCCCAAGTTGGCCAACGCAACAAATCGCATGCTTTAAGAAGTGCCAAGCGAATCAGGGTGAGCCCCGCGTCCCTCGGCCTTTCGTGTTTGCTTGCTTGGCAGCGATGCTAAATCAATTGAAAAAGTGTGCGAAGCGATTGGATGTCAAGTCGCCGGGCTGGCTGCCCTTAGCAGTGTGTGCCTTGAGTGATGAGGTGGGCACAGCACGGCAGCAGGATAGGCGGGCGTCTGCGTCCCCCCGGAAATTGTGTGGAACAGCAACACGTAACGTGGCGATTCATTCTGCTCCCTTTCTGGCTGTTCAGTGTGTGCATCGATGGCATAAATCATGTTTTCTATAGCATAACAACCTGTACTCAATTTCCGGTTCGCCACAAATAGAACTCCAAACTCTTTATGTGGAAATCGGCAAAGTTTCCCAAAGTTCCAGCAAGAAGTCAAATTAATTATTTAAATTAGTAGCTTAAACAAACTGCTTAATTGTGTTTCAGCTATTGATTTGGAAGCAAACTTCTGCTCGTGTCTACTGGGCGTATACGTGTCAAACACTTAACATGTCAAGTAGAAATAGTTTAGCGCAATGTATAGCCTTCTATAAAAAACTCTTGTTGTGCGTAGAGAAAACTAAGAATAATTTTAACAAGAAACGAATGTATATAAAAATATATATATTTTTTTGATATTCCAGCTACCACAAAAAATCAAAAGCTATTTTTGTATTCGTTTAAGAAATGAATGCAATCCTTTAGAACAGAAAAGTAATCTTCGTTCTTTGTTGAACTACTGAATGCGTAATTTTGCTCTCATAGAAGCACAAATGTGCATTCATTATAAATTACAATATACATATATATACATATGCATGAAGCTTGCTTGTCTTAAAAACAGACGAGATTATACGAGCTCAGTAAAAAGGCAAAAAACAAGAAAAGAAATGACAAAAATTCTGTGCAAATCTTGCGAATATACTGAGATATATTTATGGCAAAGAAATAAAAAACTATGAAATAATTATAAATAAGCAAAAGAGAAAAAATTAAAAAAAAAATGAATGCTTGCGTCAAAAAATATATATATAATAAAATAATTTAGCTTAAATATATTAAACTGAGATAGGAATTTAACTAAAGTGAACTAAATTTCTATTTACACAATTTTAATTTAAAGTTTTGGACTAATTTAAGTGTTTAACATTAATTTAAAAAAAAAAGAAAAAGAAAAACTACTGAAATAGTTTTCTTGTGTTGCTTGAATTTCTAAGAAAATTTGAATTCGTGATATTTTGTTAACTTTTCAAAATATTTATTTAACATAATAATTTGCTGGGAAGTACGGAGAGTAGCTTGTTTGCTGCAAGCCGCAGGCTTAAATTCCATTGATAGTGGCACGAGCTCGCATGAATGTGTTGTCATAAAAAAGTTTTGCGGCATTTCGTATAAATTAAATTAAACACAAATAAACGCTAAACTCGTTGCCGCGCGCTGTGGGGCAGCTGCATGTGGCAGCAATTAATTTAATAAATCAACAGAAAAAAAAAACTTTTGCTGCCGCACACTCACACTGTAGCCAGTTGGCTGGCTCTTGGTAATGGTCCGGCCTTGGGCTGTGGATATGGCCATGGCTATAGAGCTTTTCTTTCAGTTTCCGTTAAGCGGCGCCCAGTGTCAACTTAGACGGCCATTAAGCGCGAGCTTAACCCATCAGTGTCACAATTGTGTGCGAAAGTTAAAGAGCTATCGATTATAATATGTAGCTAGCTGGTCGGCCGGGCTCTGTTCTATGCTATGCTGTGGGAGGGCTTTATTCCAGGCATTTGCTTAGCCTTGTTGCTGGCCTTCCAGGAATTATAGCTATCAGTGCGCCGCGCACCTCGTACTTGTTTCTGAACTTTGCACAATCCTAAAACTTTAATTACAACGTTCGCCGACATACCAGCTAAGGCGAGGGCGAGGGCGATGGCGAGGGAGCTGGCTTGGGTCGATCGAGTGTGCTAGAAAAAGTGATGCCACTTTAGCTCATAACATTGTTGGAGGCCAACGGCATCTTGGGAGTGGTGTGGCTCGGCCCGGCCCGGCCAGACAGTACAGCGGACAAGAATTTCAGTTTAATTTGAACAGAAGATGCCCCGAGCTTGTTGAGGACGATGTCGACGACGTAGCCTACTTCCTGAGAGCAACAATAAGCACAAGCGGCAACAACAAATGCGCTGCGCTCTGTTTGCGGCAAATAGAGCCTGCATCCTGCGCTGCGTGTCTGTGCATTGTCTGCTGCTGGGCAGTGCGGCTGTTTGGCGAAAGGGTTTATGCTGGGTAAACGCTGCGAGCCCTTGTTAAAGTCGCTCCCGCTGCCCGCCACGCCTCCACATTTCTCATCGCTGCGGATGCTTGAAGACTGTGGAGCGGCTGCCGCTCAGTTTGTTTATACTTCTTGTGTACTTCTTCTGCTGCATTCACTCAGTGCCGTCGCTGCTATTGTTGCTCAAATGATGCTAGGCATTTGCACACACACACAAATGGCAGAGCAGAGGGATTGCAAGAAATGCAACAATAATCTGTCTGTTTCCTTTGCTTTTAGCTGCTCTCAGCTTTCCTTTTCTCTTATTTATTTTGCTTTATCTTTTCATTCTGCAGCGTTTAATTAGCGGAAGCGTTAACAATTAGTCCAAAGCAAAAGCTTTGTAGGCCAAAATGCACAGACTGCCAAGGACTTGAGTCTAGAGACTTGAAAATAATCTTGCGCGTGCTTGAGCTAAATGCCTTTTACTGAATTCTATATAGATTTTGATCAGCAGAAATATTCAAGGCTTTTTCTGTTTTTTTCTTATTTTTAATAAATAATTTATTTATGAATATAAACGACTCGTGTGTGCCGGAGACCAGTTTGCGCATGAGCTAAAAAATTGTTGTTTGTTACACAATCGTCTTGGGAGCCTCTATTAATCTTGTCTGGAAATGCATGGCCGGAATATCTACTTGGCCTGTATCACAAGGGAATAAGCGATATTTAAATTTAAGGCAACGTGTTGCCAACCTTGCGTATGCGTAATATGCTGTGCTACTTAATCGAGCTTTAATATGTCCAGGGTGTATTTAGCTATTATATAAATTCATATATATCGCAATAAGCGCCATGAACATGAATAAAACGAACGTTGCACTAATTTCAGATAAGTTTTTAGTGACAGTTTTTTATGGCATTTTGATAGCTGTCCGCGCCCAAAGTTTTTACTTACTCCCACTTGTGATGGGGCCATTAAAGTAGAAAGTGGGTGTGGCCGTGGCGCTACTTGGCGACTTGTATTTAGTTGTTGCAGTCTTTATCACATATTTGTTTGGCTGTTTGTTTGCGTTAGTTTTATGGCTGTGTTTATGAGCGATATGTGCGGCAGCAACAGACTCATGTTTATCTATGTCGAGGATGTTGAGCGTGTTGTTGCTGTCCGCCGCAATTGCCGCAACTGCACTGTGCGCCATCAGCAGTGGCGGTGGCATTTTCCCGTCACTCGCCTTCCACGCAAAACGCAGACCGACAGCTAGTTATGGTCATGACTCGGTCGCACGCCCCTGCAGCCCACTTGTCGCCTTTGCTGTCTCCATCCAAGTGCTCTGCTGCTCGTGCTGCACCGTCTTCTCGCATTGCTCCTAACGGTGGCAGCCACTAATACGCCAGCTTGCCAATCTAATAGAGCGGTATGCCGATGCAAGCAGTTGAACGAGGGGCCACTGCATTAGGGAAGCCACCTTTGGCTGGCCCGGACCTGACCTTGTGAGCTGAACCGCAGCGCTAGTATGACACAACTTGGCTGAGCGCCGTAAATTCCATTTGGGCATTAGGCTAATGAAAGGAATTCCTCGCACAAAAGTTGCAATTGCGGAGCCGGGACCGCAGCTTCCATCAAACTTTTGCCACGCGGTCAGAGTGACTAAAATTCCACTAGCTGACATTTGCATAGTTGGTGCAAAACAATCTGCTTGGGTTAGCTCATCTACGATTTTTTACTTTTTGTCAAGGGAATTTATGGTAGCTGAAAGCTGAAGTTATTTGACAGCAGCATGCTAATATATGGCCAGCCGCATAACTGAGCCATCATCCGTTTTGGCAGCCGAGTAGCTGTTGGCCAGAAGACGCTCATAGCCAAAGGGCCAGGCGATGTGGCGCTCATGCTACAAAAGGATTTGCGACTGCTATTGAGATTTAGATGGAGCCTGCGACGGCAACGGCAACGACGACGGCGAATGGCGAATGGCGATGCGATGGTGCGCTAGTAAATTGAAAGCAAACAGCAATCTATTTTAATGTTCAGTACGCAGTTTGGCTTTGGATTTGGACGTGGCGTTGCCTACATTTGCTGTGCCACTTGCACAGCGGCTGCCATCAAGCACTGGCCACACATTGCGCGTGGTATATAAGGTTTTTTTGCAGCACTGCGAGAACTGAACATTTTCAGGCTCCATTGAAGCGTACTCAATGTAAATAAAAACTTTTTTAGCCCCTGGGTAAACAAAAGTTAATTAAAAGATTCTCGTCAAATGGCTTCCCTTCGCAATGCTCCCTTACCCAATTTCAAAGGGTGATCTGAGAAGATGGAAAAGGAGGAAACAAAAAAAAGGGCTGATACAATTTAAAGCGCAACGTCGATTGACCGCAGCAGCAAATTGATTGTTGCATTTCTTATTAAAGCCAAAGCTTAGCAAACATTGAAGCAATTTTTGGAGCTGCACTCACAAAGCGAATAAATGGGTAGACCGCAAATCCCAAATTAAAAATTAAAATCAACAAAATCCATCCAATCTTATGAGAATTTCTTAAGCCAAACCGAAAGCGAAAGCAAAAGCCAAAGCGAAGTTAAAATAAAAGACGTCGAAAGCGCAGGGGAAAATTCATGGAATTTAAATTGAAATCGCAGTCGAAGTGAAATGAAGCGTTTAAATTGAGAGTGTATGCGAATGCGAGTACACACACACATATACACACAACAAAACACACGACATAAAGCGAGCGAAAGCTAATGTGTACGCTTGTTTACTCTGTGGCTGTCGAAAATATTTCACGTGCAGCAGCTAAAGCAAAAAACATTGCCGTCGAGACCTGAAAGAGCAACAGAAACCTGAACAAGAACAAGACCAAGCACCAGAAGACGAACTGCGAATGGAGCACAACCCAGAGAAAATTGCAACACAGAAAGGCAAAGTCTCGACGAATGAAATGTACAGAGACCCAGATACCCTGTAAATAGTTGATGTAAATTGTTAAGTGTTTGATGTTGATATTGAGAAACCATAGTAGATATGTTTTGTTCAACTAGAATATTATAATATTTTATTCACATATCATACACAATTTATTTTAACTGCTTTTTGAAAAAAAGGTTAAGTATTTAAACCAAAAATGTAATACAATGAATTGTGTTTTTTATAGAGAGATAAAATGATATTAATTGTATCTCTCTATAAAAAAACACTATTAATTGTATTACATGTTTGCTTTAAATATTTACTCTTTAAATTAAATCAGATTTACTCTTTGAATTAAACCTAGGTAAATTTAAACAGAAAATTAAAAATATAAAATACTTGCTTTAGCTACGTGACATAAAATATCTATATGAATATAAATATAAATATAAAGTATTAATATGTATAAATATAAATGTATATATTAATTTCTCTCAATTTTGGGTAATCTACTATTATAAAAATGTGTTTTTTATTTATTATATTATCAGACTTGAATGAAAATTTAGATACTCAAATCAATATATTTCATTTTCCTTTCAGTAGAAAGCAGAAATTTTTCTGACTGCGAAATCGGTAGAATACAAATGTTTATCTACATATTTTATTATTTTAAAATATTGTTAAATTTGCTTATTATTTTGGTATTTTATAATACCCGAAATATTTTATAATAGCGAAAATCGGAAGCCAAAAATAGAAGCCATCCAGCCACATCTCTTGGGAGCATTGGGGCTGAGTGTAAATTGAAGGCGCCTCGTTTGCTGTGCCACCAAGATTATTTGGCTTCACCTTATTCGAAACAGCACAGTTGTTGGCCTGACTGACTGGCTGGCTGGCTGGCTGACAGGCTGGCTGGCTGACTGGCTGACTGACAGACTGTGTTAGTATTCCATTGGGAGCTTGTGACAGACGAAGTGTAGTCACGTGAAGCAACAAAGTCTGTCACAATCGAAAGGAGTCGCTCAATCGCGGCAGCAAATTTTGTAGAAATAAACACATGGAAATTATATTTCGCTGGCGGGGTGGGGGATTAACTTGTAAATCGAAAATAAATCAACACAAGCACCTGCAACTTCATTATCGCGTTCCTTTGAACAATGTCAGTAGATGTTGGCTCGAAAAGTGACATTTTCCTTATCTGCGCCTTCCTTTGGTGGAATATACCTGCTTGCCGCTCGCCTGGGGCTTAACTAGGCTCACTTTAAGGCATGACTCAAAAATTTGTTTCAATTTCTTCAGGCTCGCCTCACTAACTCGCAGTCTGTGTGTAGGTGTGTGTGTGTCTGGGCCTCTCTCTATGATTACAAGTAAATCCGAATCTCAGTGGCGCACATTTTATATAAAAGCATGGAGTATTTTGTTGGGGATTTCATTCAAAACAACTCGCGGGAGTAACTGTAATAAACTTAAATGTGTCACTCACGCACACTCACACACACACATACACAAAGAGAGACACACAGACAGAGTACAATCACCTTTGTATAAACTGACACAGCTACAGAGAAGCTGCACCCTTCGCAATGTGTGCGTGTGCGTGTGTGCGTGTGTCTGTGTGCTTATCTGTGTATTGGTATGTGAGCGCGTGATTTATGCCCTCATGACTACGTTTGCGTTGGCTTTTGTTTGCTTAAGCGCCAATTGAGTCTCACGTCCTGGTGACAAATCGATTTCTTATCACTCTGCGGTTTTATTATGGTCTTTGGCAGCACAGCACAGTACATCGCAGCCGGCTGGCTGGCTGCTGCTGCTGTGTGGGCGTGGGCATGGGCGTGGGCGTGTGTTGTGCGTCTAACATTGATAAGCTGGATACGCCCTAGACGCTGCCATTTTTAAAGTAAATAAATTTTTAATTTAATTTTTAAGCACTCGAAACGATTACGCGTAACTCAATCGAACAGAATTCTGGATTGGGGACTTGCTCGGCTGCCCTTTATCAGCGATGCGGCAGCGAAAGTTGTTGACTTTTATGGCAGCCAACTAGGGCACAGAGACGCATTTGGCTGCTGCCTGCCAGCTTGCCAGCTTGCCACTAGCCGCTTGCTGCTTGCTACTTAAGTGCTGCTCTGCCACATTTAAATGCCCCGCGGTGGACTTCACTGAGTTACTTGGCTTGCGGCAAGTAAAACTTTTGTGCTATATTTATTTTCATTTGGCTTGGCAAGTCCACAGCTCCTTGTTGTCGTTTCTTTCCTTATCGTTGCTGTTGTTGTTGTCGTTGGGGATGCTGGCCGCCCAGTTGCTGGAGTTTTGTATTTGTTTTAATTTCCTAGCCATTTCCTGGACGTTCTATGTGCCGGCCACATTTGTCAGTCAAATGGCGCTGGCGCGGCACGTTAAATGTGCAGTTTCCTCGAGCTGCTGCCTTTTAGTGTTTATTACAGTTAACTGGCGCCCAACGGAAGTTCAGTTACTTGCAACATCCGCACCTACATATACATATATACACACAAAAGTGGGCCCACATCAAACGGAAACTTGAGCGCGCCCTATCTAAGCGCCAGCTTTCACTGGCCATTGCCGGGCCCCTAATGTTCCTCCCCGACTTGCCGTCCATATTCATCATCTGGCGGGGACTTGTGCGTTAACATTTTTATTGACTGTACGGGGCGAAAGTAAGAGTCGAAGTTCGATTTATGTGGGAGTATTTCCTTTAGTGCCTTAGTCTTTCATCTGACCGTTTTGCAAATTGGCCAGTGAATGGGACCTACTTAAAGCTGCAGCAGATGTTGCGGCTGCTGCTGCTGCGACTGATCCTTAAGAACCTTTATGCGTTGCATGTTATTGTCAGCATCGCAGCTGGCTAACACGTGAATGGACAGCTCTCACCTAGATGACGTCTGCCGTCGTCCCTCGCCGATGGCATTTTATCGCCAATTATAAATCCTGTCATTTTGGTATTTTTATTGATGCGCAACAAATAAAAGGAGAAGAACAGAAATAAAGAAAATGTTTCAACAAAGGACAGGTAGCTGTAAAATACCGTTACTTGAAAATGCCAATCATGGTGATGACGGGCGGCACGTGGAGCCACATCCACAGTATGAAGCTTGTTAAAACTGACAACTGGTTGATTGAGCCCGGCTGAGCTCAACCGGTCTCATCTGCTGATAACAACAGAATATGAAGCGAAGCCCTATGCTGCCCCATGTTAATGGACTACTTGACCAAGAGAGCTACTTTGAGCTGTTTACCCAATGCCAAGTGGCATGCCAAAATGAAACAATCAACAAATGGAAATACTTTCGCCGAAAGGATGTGAAGTCTATTAGATTGCAGCTATAATAGAATTTTGTTCGATACTTGAATATCTAGGGAATACAAAGACTCTTCGCTGGAGAATATCGCAAATAAAAACGAAGCAAAATATTTGCGCGAGCTTGAATTATAGGGTATACATATTCGACAACTGCAGCAATGACAAAGAGCCATGATAAACAAGTGAAATGCTTGTTCTACATATTTGTGTGCATGCGTGTGTACACACACACAGTCACACACACACGCGCACACACACATATGTGTAAATAAAAGCTGTTAAAATACGATAGTGCTGCCTATTAGCACAATAGACACGGCAACGCCAACCGCAGCGCGACGCTTGCAAAAGGCAGAAAAACTGACAGGATGGGCGGTATGTGGCCACGAGCACAGCCTGGGACCAAAGCGCCAACAGAGAGAGATAGAGAGAGTGAGAGAGGGGGGGGGGGGAGGGGCGGAGACCAAGGCGCAGCACGCAAAGTGTAACCGCAAACATAACAACGCAAGAAGCAACAACAATGGAAACAATGACAAAAATAGCAAACAGAAAAGATACGAAATGAGTGACCATGAAATACCCTGTAAGTAGAAGAGGTGGGCTTGCCACGGCACGCATTCTTATTTTAATATATCAGCAGCCAAGTGGAATTAAAACTTTTTACAGAAATTGCTGAGCTTCATAGAGGCATGTCGTACAAGCTGTTGTCAAGTCCACTCTCCTTTCCAGAGAATAGTCAAGCGCACATGGAAAAGGGATGGCGCCAAAGCAGGACAATCGAAAAGACGAGTCGACGGGGGAGCGGGGCTACAAATGATTTGTAGTGTCTTGTGCTTGGATGAGTGCTAGGGCGAATATGGGTGGCAACGTGTGAAGGCTTATGCAATGTTGTTTGCTTCTTTTACGTGTTTGCCTGTGTATGTGTGTGTGTGCCTGTTAGTTTATGATCAGAAACTGAGCTTGACGTGCAGCATACGCCGGGCAATGCGGTCACACAGCAATCGCAACACATGGACCGAGCTGCTAAATGCCAGGGAAAGGGAGAGCAGCCCTTTTAGTCCAGGACTGGGCCGGCAGCTGGGCTAACACACGTCTATCGTTGTCCGCCCGGTGCCAGGCTGACTTTATTTTCCCAGCGATTTTCCTGTGGCTGTCGTGGCCTGTCGTGCCTTGCTCCCATACTCGGCCTGGCTCGGCCGAAGCTGCCTTTCACGGCAACCACTTAAACTAAAGCTGTAGCTGTGTCTGTGGCTGTTTCATTTCCATGTCGGGCTGCAGTTAGTTTTGCCTTTCCTTTTGTCCTCTTGAGCATGAGCATTGTAAGCCAGCTGCCATTTGTAGCCACTTACCGTTACTTTCTCAAGGGCTTTTATGATTTAGCAGATGGAAAACACGTGGCTGCCAAATTAGTCGACATTTGGATGCAGAAAATACTGAGCATACGCTCGTTACTTATCAGAGTCCTGCCCATGAGGCATTGCGCGTCCTTTTGTGGGGCTTAAATTGATTTTGTCTTTGTGCTGCCCCCAGCTGCACAGCGGATCAGATTTTTCGCTTCGAGTATTTGCAATCAAAATTCCAATGACGTTCAACACTTAATTTGGGGCATCTCCCTCTGTGTGGCTCGGATTTTATTGTTGTTGTTGTTATTGTGGTGTTCTCATTGCATGCTCAAATTCATAAAAAGGATAACAAATGCCAAAGCTACATGGCAGCTGCCTGGACTGAACCATTTCCGTCCATTTGTCTTTGGGGCGTGCCTGGCCATAATATCAAATCATATCTTAACATTTACTCCAGCCCGTGCCTTTGCCTGCCAGAATTTTGCGGCTACAACGGAATTTCTTAAAGCGTAGCTACAATAACAACCAAGTAAAGCCAAAGTCAGGCCAGACCAGGCCACGCCTGGCCTTTGCTAATTTCATAAAGCCAAATGAAATAAAAATGGCGTAGACAGTGCGGGCCACTTATTGCCCCTGAATAAAAGGATTCTAATCCAGCGGCAGGCGAAGATGAATTTATCTCGCACTCAACTTTGTCTTGCGACACTTTTGGCAACATGTTCAAAAGTCAACAGCGTGACAGCTGCTTTAATGCAGTTGGGAATGTCTGGGGAGCCTTTAAAGCGACGCTTTGTCACTTCCGGGCGCCAAGAATGTATGTCTGTATGTAGCAGGAGCTAAGCAACAACGATGAGCGACAATGACTGTCGTAGTTATAATTTGAAGATAAAGCTCAACAAAAAAAAAAAAAATATATATATATTTATAAAAGTTGGAAATTTAAGGGAGACTAACGCATTTGAGTAAAGCCGTAATGAAAAGCAACGGGAAGTCAGCTTTTACGACAACATTCAAGTGTAGATTGCAGTTCGCTCTTCCCTTTGTGGAAATGAGTCACTTAGGCGGCACGATGGGTCGTATGCGCAATATATGCGCTGAAGCACTTCAATTATGATGATTGATGAATGTAGGAGTTGGCGTGGCGTGTGGGCGTGTGAGATTGGGAGTGGGCGTGGGCGTCGAAGCTTGAGCCCATCCGAGCTGGAGGGCATTGCCATTGGCATGCAAAATAAAAAAGGAATTTCGCAAATGAATTGTTAAGTATGCGCCGCGTTGGCTGCCAATGGCAGCGCAGTATTTGCAAAACGCCGCAAAGTATGCAGCGCGTGGCGAGTTGGCAAAAAAGGTGTGCTGCCGCGTCAAAGGCTTACCCAACGACCAAATATGCCAGCGGAATTTCAAAATGACTTTTAGCCGAACAAACAGCAAGGAATGAAAGCGAATACACCAACAAAAGCTGCAAAGAAAAACAGGAAAAACAACAAAACAATAAATTGAATATTTATAACACGACGTGCCATTAAATGTCAATGTATTTTTAATTATGCGCCCAAATACCAAGCAAGGAACCCAATTTTTTAAGCCTGGCTTTCAGCTCAGCAACGCTTTCAATTATGCGCCAGCAATTTTCACTTCGTTGCCGCCTGTCAAAAACTTTAAGCGCTTTGCTTTGCTTTTCATTTTTTTTTTTTTTCACTTTTATATATATATATTTTTTTTTTGCTTTTTTATTTTATTTTGCATTTCGTTTTGTGCTCCGAATGAGCGTAATTAAAATTGACCCTTGGGGACTGACCCAGCATCATAAAAAGTGCGGGACTGTCAAAAGAGACGAGTGAGTGGATAGAAATACCCTGTGTATCCGAGCTGAGTTAATTCGAACTTAATTTGATATACAATGAATGCCATTTGAAATAACTCTGATGTGTATAATATGTGTAGGACACAAGGCAAGAAAGATTCCAATAGTTAAATATTAATGCAAGACGGCAACACATCCATTTATTTCTGTTTCTTGGAATCTACTTTAACTGTGTAAAGCAAAGTTTGTTCTATTTTTATATTTTGATACCCTTAACTTATTGGAAATGTTAAAGTTTCGATTTGCAACGTTTCAGCACGGGAGTGTTGGTGTTGGTAGAGGCGATGCGCGTCGTCGACGAGTTGTGGGTCCTAGCGGCGTCGGTCTTTTGTTTGTCTTTTTTTCCCAAATATTTATAAAGTCGTATGATTTTCTTTTTCATCTGAAAATGACATGCTAATTATGAGTCTTTTTATTGATCGATACAAAGACACAAGCTATGAAGCATATTTAGATTGCAGCTGAGTCAGGATTAGGGGAATCTTAACTTTTTTTTCATTTATTATTTTTGATTTATTCGTTAACGATATTTTAATAATATCTGAACTCTAAAGCTGTAGTAATTAAGGATGCACGAAGAGTAAATTATTCAAATAAATATGAGTAAATAATTAAGCAATAATATGAATAACATTAAATGAAAACCAACATGTTCTATCCTTTGCCTTCTCACATTAAAGCCTGTATACCCTGTTCACATATTTAATACGTTTACAGGGTATATAAAGTTTTACATAATTACCAGCTATGAACGAGTTGAAGAAGCTGCACAAATCTGTTTGCTTTTCAGAAGCTCAGCTCATGTGCCAAATGGAATTTTTTCGCTTTTGCTCACTCGATGAGAGTTTTGTTAAATGGGTCTCGCTTATTCTCTCAGTCTCTGCACTCCCTTGTCCATTTAATTTGTGAAGTTTTCTTATTTTTTGATTTCTCAAGAGAGTTTCAAACAAAGCGCAATCCCACTTGCTAGCTGTCCGACAGCCCAGCTGCCCGAATGGCAATTTGATTTTGATTTGAAAGTTTTGTCGTTGGGCAACAAATTAAAACTAGCAAATGAAATGAAAATGTGCGCAACCCACTTGAATTCAATTAAACGGCACGCGTGTGGAGCTCGAGTGTTAATTAAGCCAGATTTGCTGTTCAAATAAAATGCAAATTAAAAGTTATCGCTGCAATGACTGCCTAACCAGCTGCAAATGCAATTAGTTGCCAATCAGAGAGAGAGAGAGAGAGAGAGAGAGAGAGAGAGAGAGAGAGAGAGAGAGAGAGAAAGAGGGTGAGAGGGAGAGAGAGGCTTATCACAAATAAATTTTAGCTGCGCTCGGATCGCTTCAATCACAGCTACACTCACGGCCAGGGCCAGGGCCATGGCCAGGGCCACGGCCACGACCACGCCCATAAAATTGTTGTCTATATACAAGTTTTCTACTTCATCGTTTCTTTTCTTTCCTTTTTTTAAAGGGCATATTAAATTGCGATGAAATGGCCCACAGAACGGGCCCGACGACACTTCATGTAATTTATTTGGCCCAAAGGCGCAGGCAGTCCCTCTGCTGCGTCCGCTTCAGCTCGAACTCCCACTCCTGCCCCTCGGTCAGGGCCATGTTGAAAGCAAAAACGAAAAGCGAAAGACGAAGACGATGACGATGAGGCGGCAAATGCGTTAAGACGATTTTATGTAAATGTTTTTCGTGCTCATGTTTTAAGTGTGTTTGCCTCGCCGATCCGGCGGAAAAAAGGCAACGGCCGCCCGAACAACAACAACGACAGCAACAACATCACCAACATCACCAACATCGCCAGCAACGACGACAACAACAAAGGATGTCACAGGCTGCCTTCATTGTGTCTGTTCATTTGGAATTTTATTTAAAATGGATTATGCCGCCTGCGAACAGCACAAAAACAAAGAAGCGCAGCACACAAAGAACCTTAAATACTCTTGAAAAAAGCAGAAGAAGAAGAAGAATACATCATAAAAGAATATGTTTAACAAAATGACATTAAAAAAACATAATAAATGTAATCAAAATGAAATGACATCATTTGAAGCGTTTGTGCGTACATCAACTATGTGGATCCTTTCGCATTTCTTCACCCGTGCATCATCAAGAGCTATTGTTTGTTTGGGTATAAACATTTATTATATAAATAAATTTTTATGCACTTCTATATTTTGAAATGCTTGAAGTTCCTTCCCTACCTTAGGTATTTAGTTTAAGCCTTTTTAAATAAAATGGCTTTATTTTGATTGGCTTTTTCTGATATTGATTGATTATGTAATTTATATCTCAGAACCTTTATCTCATTTATCTAAAACACAGGAGCATGTTCCTGAATTTCATTATATTTGCTTCGTAATTCAACAAAATTAAGTTAATCCTGACAATGTTGGATTTCTCAGCATTTGCTCCTAAATGGAGTGGAAGCATTATTATCGCCCTGTATAAGTCGATAATCTCGGCTATATTTAACTTAATCTTCAACTACTGCAAGCTCAATGAGACATGATTGATTGCTTTAGTTAGAGTATTGAATGCCAAAGAAATTTATGTTGGCCTTCAGCTCTGTTTTGCCTTTTTAGGTGTTTATGTTTATGCGACAAAGTAGCGGGGCCCAGACTCCCTGCCACCAGTTGGCCGGGCCGGCTGATGCCAACGGCTTTAAGCGGGCTTTTTGAGTTGAATTTAATGAAAAGCGAAATGGTTATTTGATTTCACAGCAGCGGCTGCAGCCTGGGCTATAAATCTTCATATGGCGGACGGGTCTCATGTGTGCGAGGCGAGCCACTCTCTCGGCAATTATCTAACACTCGCTGCAGCCTGTTGGCTGTTGTGCTGGGAGGTGGGGCGTGGTGGGCCTTGGCGGGGGCTGGCTAAATCAATATACGTCTTATGGGGCACACAATTTACGGCAAATAACGCATTAAATTCTATGGCTAAATTTCATTTGATTGTGAAATCGGGCGAGACGTCGCGACGTCTGGCGGAACCGTTGATCCGTCGACTCAGGCCTATCGACTGCATAACTCATTCATTTATTAACCGTTTCCTGTGCCCACGCGCCCCCAGCGCCCCCAGCGCCAGCCGCCTGCCCAGTGTATCGAACCAACAAAGGCGCCAGCCGATGGAAAATCGTTGACAATGCCAGCTGGCGTGATAAGCCATTCATTACGATTATTACGTTGGGGCATGCGTGGGTGGGTGGGATGCAGAGCGGAGGGCAGGGTCGAGGTGTGTGTGGAGCATGTGTGGCGGCAATAGCAGGATGAACGGCTCCGCTTGCCATAGCTCGGCAATTGCCACCATGCCGAGCTGGCAAATAAAAAATATTGCTGATAGGAGTAAAAATTTTCATACTCATTTATTTTTATTTACTGCGCGCAATTTGCACATAAAAGCCGAGCAAAAAGACGCACCATGTTGTGCCGTGTTGTGCAAAAGGGTTCGCTTCAAATCTCTGACTTTGACACAAGTGAAAATATCGGAAAATTATGCGTGGCTATAAAAGTAAAGCGCACGGCGATGCCGGCGATGACGATGGCGATGGCGATGGCGATGACTATGACGATGGCGTCAATGTCGATGGCATTGTCAATATTTAAGTTTTGACATTGTTATGACAGCAACAGCAGTAACAGGAACAACAGCCAACAGCCGCCGCTTGTTGTTTATAGGTGTTGGTTGCTTGGCTGCTCGGGTGGGGTTAATTTATGGTGTTCATGTATGCAAATGTTGTCATAAATGTCGAAAATTTTTGGAATTTTCTTTCGAGAATTATGAGCTCATGAACTCGAAGTGTCTCTGTGCATGTGAGTGAGTGGGTGAGTGAGTGTTGGGTTGCGTGGGCGCCTACTTCCCTCATTAAGCAGAGCAAACCACCTTTAATTAAGGATCTCGCAGAAAGCAGCTTAGCTGGCCGCAAATTACTGTCAGGCGGCCAATGAGAGAGAATGATGAGAGAGTATGATGTTTGTCCTGGATAGAGATGAGAATGTGGGATAAAAAAAGTGGCTGATGTCAGAGATGAGAACATGGGATAAAAAAAATAAGTTGATTTTATAGAAGCCATAGTCGAGTGGTAAATCACAAGGCTGGGCGAATGCCAGGCGACCAATGCGACAACAGGCGTATACGCAATTTGTTTTATTTGTCTCTATTCAAATTGAAATTGTGAGTGAGATAGAGAGAGATAGAGAGAAAGAGAGAGAAAAAGAGGTGTGTTGGAGGGTTGGGGGAGGGGTGAGAGGAAAGAAGCGATTTTCCGCTTGTTTTGTCAATTAGGCGCCAGTTGACTTTTCCCGAGTTTGCAACAAGCGACGCAGCTTTTCGCGATTTTGCAATAAATTAACTGCTCAACACTCCGGCTGGCCGGCGGACTCTCGCGCGTAGTTGAAAATCGGCTTAAAATTGATAAGCTGAAAGTTAACAGACGTGAATTTTGCGGCTTTGCTGGAATTCATAATATTGCTGTTGAAGAAGCGATTATATATGGTGGTTGAGATATAATTTTGGCAAATACTCAAACATACTCATTCGTTATGATAAGAGCTGAGGATATAAAAAATATATTTATGCTAAGAATATTCATTATAATTAATAGACAAGTTAAACTTAGAGTTTATGTAATTTAATTATATAATTATTATATATATTATATATAATTATAAATAAGTTGTAATTAGGTCTTTACTAAGGTCTACTACTAGGTCTAATTCCGTAACCCTTCAGCAAATTTATTAGTCTACCTAATATTCATCCATAAAATAATTTAATTTCCCTTATCATTTTGCACTCATTTGATAGGGTATTTGATGGTCGTACACGCCTTGGTTTTGAGCAGTGAATTTTTTCTTTGATTTTATTTCGTCGCATTTGTTTGCCAACTTTAATTTACTTTGCTCAACTCTCAGCTCGGCCGTAGACAAGGCGAGCTGTGCGCGAACTCATAAATTTCAAATCTGTTTCAATTTTCATTGGGCTTTCGGGCAATTGTTGTTGCTGCTGTCGTAAGCTTGTTTATGCTGCTTGCCAAGTGAAAGTTAATACGCGTGCGAATTTTCCAGCCACTTTTAGCACGTGGCTCGCCAAATCGGGCAACAGCCACGACAGCAAAAAATACAAAGCTAAACTTTTGCCAAAGGAATTATTCCTGATATGAGATGACATCAGCGCGTATTAGGTTGCATTCCAAGTGTGTGTGTGTGTTGCTGGGTGTGTGTGTGTGTGTTGGTAGGTGTGCGTGTGCACATTTATTTCTTGCTGGCTGCGCCAGTCGTAAAGTTTCGAGCCAAGCACGGGTACCTAGCGCGATAAGCAGAACAACAAACACGAGCCAAGCAAACAAAAGAGACTCAGAAATGGAAATCACAACGAAAATGAAATACTCTAAAATTACCTATTGTTGAAAACACATAAGAAATAGTTCGCAATTTAAAATAGTTTCAAAATAGCTTAAATTTAAAGTCTTTGAAACACTTAAGTAATTTATTGAATCTAAATCCTGTCGCATAGTTTCTACGGCAGCTGCGAAAGTATTTGGCCAATCTAAAGCTTGCTAGTTGCGCTCCGAAGGTATTTGTTAAATGCGTTACATGTTTCGTAAAACATTTAAATACTCTTTGGCAGCGTAAAATGAACTGGCTGGAAGGCTGGGCGTCTCCTTTGCGTAGCACGACTCAAGGCTGGGATGGTCGGAATGCCATTTCCTCGGGGCTGCAGCAGCTGATGGAATGCAATAAAAAACTTTTCAGACAGCCACGGGATATGCAATGCAAATTCTATAAGCAATAAACGAGCGTCTTTAACTTGAGAAACTGTTGGATATATTAAAATGTATATACGCTAAGATGTCGGCTAGAGGCTCCCAAACAATTGACTGACTGCGGTATACCAACAAATATTCTGGCACTAATCCCAGCTTAAAACTTTGCTTTATTTTAATCAAATTGGGGAAGCGGGACGCACAGCCCCAACAAGCCAAAAAAGAAAAGAAAAGGAAGCAGAAGAAGCCATTGGCCAAATGCGCAACTGGCACGGCACAGCTGCAGAGCGGCCGGCGGGAATGAAGCTTAAAGCGGCGGGAAGGGAGCAACCGCAAATTGTATACGCTACGTACGTCTGCTACGTGGAGCACTCGCAAAACAATGCCACAGTGGCAATAACGGGCCAAAAGCAGCCGGAAAGAATTGCTCAGTAATTTAATTTAAGCATGCGGATGGCTCGCAGCCTCGCAGCCTCTCAGCCCGACGCCTGGCCAAAATAGCGAGCGTCAGTTAGTGGTGCGTGCTCCGTAAGCCCAAATGTCAATATTTGCCTATGCCACGCATTAAGCGCGCCACACCACGTGACTCAAATGTGTGTGTGCGTGTGTGTGTGGGGTGCTGCTCTTTCTCTCTCTCTCTCTTTGGGGTGTGAAGTGCGGACATTTTAAATATGTTGTCTTGCCACCAGTTGTTTGGCAGGACGCGCCGCTTTTTAAGCCATACAGTTGCATATCTACAGCCACAAGCGCCGGCGAGAGCGGAAATTAGCAAACGATTTAAGCTGTGGGGGGTGGGGAATGGGGGGGACAGGAGGACGCACATGGAGCGAGACAACGCGGCGTATGCGTGTTATTTGATTTTGCTGTGGGTGCGCTTATATTTTTTGCGCTTTACATATTCCTTAACAATTTCCTGTTATAAACAAATCAAGGATGTAATAACGCAGTTCAATGCGCGCGCTTTAAGCGAGAGGCGGGCGCCTAAGAGGCGATTGAAAATAAATGCCGTTGATTATGATCTTAAGAGCCGCCACAGCCAGTAATGGCCGAGCAGAATAGCTGCATAGTGTGTTGCACGCTAGACTCAGCTCCGGGGCTACGCCCATTAGTTAACAGCTTACTGCGTTTTTTTCTGGCTTTCTGGTTTGCTTTGAAAAATGTAGAAAAATATTTAGAATAACAAAAACTGGAAAAAGGCTATCCACACGGAGGAACACAGACCAACACATGCTGGGACGCAGTTTGATGGTATGTAAAAGTACAGGGACAGCAACAACAAGGACAGACTTAAAGAAAAGCCAGTCAAGTGTATGAAATGTAACAAAGACCTTAACCAGAATGGCGAACACACTCGCGCCCATACTCGCCCACCAACCGACTTACCCACTCACCCACTCGACGGCCACTCACACGTACTGGGCAAAATAATGAGAAAATATCAAAAGTGGGCCCACTTTTGATATTTTGTGCTAGGGCCCTCGGGCTCGGTCCCAGCTGAATGTCAACTTAAAGCTCTTGCGGCTGCCGTTGGCCAACAAGCCGTGGCCAAGGCGTCCTTCTCCGGCTGGCTGGCTTTCCACTTCGTTGTATTTCTTTTTTCTCTTTTTTTTTTTTTTTAAAGTATCCGAGCTGGGTGAAACCGACGCTAATGAGCTACTTAGGCGATGACTTAGGTCATTATTGTGTGTAAGTGTGTAAGTGTGTGTGTGTGTGTGTGTGTGTGTGTGTGTGTGTGTGTGTGTGTGTGTGTGTGTGTGTGTGTGTGTGTGTGTGTGTGTGTGTGTGTGTGTGTGTGTGTGTGTGTGTGTGTGTGTGTGTGTGTGTGTGTGTGTGTGTGTGTGTGTGTGTGTGTGTGTGTGTGTGTGTGTGTGTGTGTGTGTGTGTGTGTGTGTGTGTGTGTGTGTGTGTGTGTGTGTGTGTGTGTGTGTGTGTGTGTGTGTGTGTGTGTGTGTGTGTGTGTGTGTGTGTGTGTGTGTGTGTGTGTGTGTGTGTGTGTGTGTGTGTGTGTGTGTGTGTGTGTGTGTGTGTGTGTGTGTGTGTGTGTGTGTGTGTGTGTGTGTGTGTGTGTGTGTGTGTGTGTGTGTGTGTGTGTGTGTGTGTGTGTGTGTGTGTGTGTGTGTGTGTGTGTGTGTGTGTGTGTGTGTGCTTGCACATCGTGACATTACACATACGCAACTTTGTTTTGGCCACACTCTGTGGTAAATGTAAAGCCGACGACAACTGCCGTCAGACATGCTCTTGTTGCTCCTGTTGCTTGGAGATACTTGAACTGCCTGCGGGGCGAACTTTAAGGCGAAGTCCTATGTCGGCGCTCGGCATTGTGCTGCGCCTTTTGTCATCCTGGCCGTGCCCCACCCCAAATATGCCATATTGTATTCGATTAATATTTCAATAAAGTGTTTGTGTGTGGGCCGCCCCTAACGGATTACAATAATCAGAGTCCTTTTGTGCCGATTGCCACAATGGGCTGGCCATCAAGTGGAAAATGAGCTGCTTAAGACCATTCGCAGCTCTCCTTGCCGACTGCATCAAATGATGTACTCAAACGCAATTTTTCGGCCTTTGAGTTTGGAAAATTGTCCCGCGGCTAAATTGAAATCATTAGCCAGCTGACGAACAATGGCAGCTGATTTACTAAGCCGCAAACGCCGCGGGCTTCATTAGACAGCAGCAGACTAAAAATAACAAAGCAACAGATCACGCACACACATACGCACACACACACACACACATGTGCGTAATTGCCAACACCTCATTAGGCAAATGCTGCATAAAAGCAAAAACTTTGCTTTAATCAGGCACCGCGACCGCAGCCGCCCCAAATGTGAGAGTGAAAACTTTCAACAGTGGCCCCAACCCCAAGCTCTGGCCGCCAATTAAACGCGTCCATCACACTGTTTGCCCAGCACAAACACGACAAAAACAACAGCGACAAAGACGAGCGCCTGGGGCCTGGGGCATGGGGCGGCTAGGCCTATCAAAGCTGCGGCTGGAGGCGAGCTGACAGTGAAAACCATCGACATAATTCGGCAAAATGTGATTTTATTAATTAAATGCGACAGGCGAGTGCCAAATCAGCGACAGGGCGTGGCTGTCCCCTGCCGCCGGCCACCTCCGCCCAGCCGCCCCCTCGTCGCTGCGGTTCAACGTGCTGCGAATGTCTCCGCCGCCGACTGCGCACAACAATTTTAAACATGTCAACGTGGTGTCATAATTATAATATTTAGCCCACCAGCGTGAGAGTGGGCGGCTGTGTGTGTGTGTGTGTGTGGGTGAGGGCGTTGCTTGTGCGCTGTTCGATGCGGTTGCGAATTGGAGCCTTGAATTCGCGACCCCAAAAGCCACGCCTGCAAGGCGTAGCCTCTGCCGACGCTATTGTTTGGCTTTGCGTTGGGCGGCATTTTTAATGATCCAGCAGGAGAGCTGAGGGACCAGCACTATGCCAGCCATTGGAAACTGTGCTCTGTTGCTGCTGGCTCGCTGCGGGTCGCTGGTTAACTGATTGGTTTTGCGGTCGGCTTTAAGCCGACTTTTAAGAGCCATTTATTAGGGACTACAGCGACAATGCCACTAATTGCTTTGCTCTGTGAGGCAGCAGCTCGCATTTTGCACTCCAAAATGGTAAGAAATTTGATGAATGAACAGCTATCAATAAGGGCGGAATGGGCCTCGAAATAGTCAAATATTATGAATTTAAAGAGTGTGCGCCCAAAGAGGTCTCAACTGATGCTCGACTCGCATATTTAAATATTATATATGCAATTTTAATGCTGTGCACACCCCAATCAAATCATATGTGCTTCCCACATATCTAGATTACTCTACATCTTCCACAATATGAGGAATTATATGATAAGCTTTAATTTATTGTGCTTTGGGCGTACTTTAACTAAAACTAAAAGAAATGGTAATTCATGCTAAATATATGCCATTCTTATGGCAACTATATGATGTTCTAATCCCAATGGATCTATGCAAATTTATACAAAAAATAAGTAAGAAAACTCTAGTCGGGCGTGACCGACTAAAAGATACCCTGAACCCTGCGGCAGCTGATATTGTGGGACTTCCTCTTCTGCCTGTTACATACATTTCATATTTTAACAAAACCATTTTACCCTAAATTGCCCCCATTTTCAATGGGCTTAGGGTATAAATCTCATATAGATAAGGAGTAAATACGAACTCAGATAAAGTAAGAACAATATGAGGTAACCTCACTCTCTCTTTATCCTTGCAATAAACAAAAAATATTAACATCATTAATTATTAGTGCTATTTGTTTATTTATTTTGAAGCTTTGAAGTGGGTCAATTTATTTGTGAATATCTATTTATCTCAATTTGTGGCACTTTAGTCGATACACTAGTTATTCTCTCTACAGCTCTGCTGGGAGTCTTAAATTTAAAGCATTTTTGGAAGCAAGAAACAGAGGAGAGAAAGAGGAAGGAAAACAGACGAAAACCAAGGGGAGGAAAGAGGAGGTCTGTTGGCCAAGTGACCTAGCGGCCAGCAGTTGGCTGCACGTTATCCTGGCCACTTAGTCTTGATTAATGTGTCGCATTTGCCTGCGGAGCCCGGCGTCAGGCTCATGCACCCGTAAATAACGGACCCACTCGCTGGCCTCTCCCCGCCTGTCCACTGACCGCTGTCAGCCCGTCCCCTCCAATGAGTTAGTTTTTATTGCTTCAAGGTTAATTGGAAATGCCAAGGCTATATAAAAACTGTTTGTTTCCGATTCAAGTTCTCAGTCTATTATAATTTTTATTATTTTTTTTAAAAAATATATCATGAGAGTTGCACACCCGCGGCGAAATTTCTGATGTGGTTTAACTCTCGCATGCGCTTATTTATTATGGATGCAATAAATATTTATAGTTGGACATATATCAAATATATGAGGAATGTGTGTATATGTGTGTGTGTGCATATATTAAATCTTTAAGCACCCGTCTCTGTTTCTGCCTCAACTCAAATTTGCGTTCGTTTTCAAAATTGAATATTTTCTTGCTTGTCTGCATGTTGATCGCTTGTCGAAGCCGTCAGTCAATCATTCACTGGCATATTGATTGAATGCTGCGCCCTGCAACCCAGCTGACCTGCCACGTCCCGCTGCAGCACACACGCTCAACTTTGTGGCAAAACTTAAAGCATTTTCCAAACTGAGCAACGGCAGTGCGAGCTTGGGCTTGTGGGCTTGTGGCTGGGCAGCCAGGAAGGAATCTCTCTAGTGAATTTTCCAGATAGCCTCTTACAAAAAGGGCGCAACACATTCATAATGGGGACATGTAATGTGCGTCTGTCTGTGTGTGTATGTGTGTGTGTGTGTGTGTGTGTGGCAACAAAAATGTAAATGTTGGCAAGCAGTTACTAGGAGACAACGACTGGCAGAGACAGGAACCCGCATGATAACACGCATATCTTGATGGGTTATTGCCTAGTTTTTGGGACTGGCTTCCTTCACAGAGGGGAATCAAATTAAGCACAGACACACACAAATATACTCACGTACAGTAAAACTCATATGCATAAATATTTGTGGATTCAGTTGCCCCGCGACGCGACGCGACTCGTCGCAGCAGAGTCCAATAACAATGCGCATCAAAATGAACCGACAATTGTGCCTGCCGCAGCCTCAAGTCAAAGGCGATAAATTTGAATAGGGGTTACCGTATCTCTCTGTCTGTGTGTGTGCGTGTGTGTGTAGACTTGGCGTGAAGAGTCTTTATTGTTTGCAAATACGTAAATTGACGTCTAGCACGCCGGCAATTGCCGCCAATTGGCTTTAATTTCGCATTGGACAAGTGCAGCACTTACCTCGCACTTCGGCAACGGACCCTCGGGCATCTTGACCTTCCAGCCGAGCAGCGGCGGAATGCATATGAGCGCTGACATTATCCACACCGCCGTGATCATGACAGCGGCGCGGGCGGGCGTGCGGGACTTCAGATAGTCGACGGCCTTGGTGATGCTCCAGTAGCGATCGAGCGAGATGAGGCAGAGATTCATGATCGAGGCGGTGCAGAGCAGCACGTCCATGGCCGAGTGTATGTCGCACCACCAGCTGCCGAAGATCCAGTAGCCCATCAGCTCGTTGGCCAGCGAGAAGGGCATTATGATCAGGCCCAGAAAGAAGTCGGCCACGGCTAGCGAGGCGATGAACCAGTTCTGTATATTCTTCAGCGACTTCTCAGTGGCGATCGCTATGATCACCAGCATGTTGCCCACCACGATGATGATCATCAGTATGGTCACGATGATCGACGCGATCACAATGTGCGTCAGCGTGTAGCCGCTCGGATAGCGGCCATCCCATTGGACTTCCGTGCCGTTGCTGCTGTTGGCCAACAGGCCCAGGCTCATGTTGGCCGTCGACTGATTGTAGTAGCTGCCCGCCAGCTGCAGGCTGTTGTTGTAGAGGCTGCCGTTCAGCAGATAGATCGTGTCATTCACTGGCGGCGGCATCTCCAGCAGGTTCGGCAGTGGCACCTGCCCGTCGACGGTCACTAGCGGCGGATTGAGTGTGGCACCTGGACCTGGCGACGCTGCTGTCGTTGTTGCTATTGTGGCACCGCTCGAGAAGACTGCCAGGAAGGCATCGTTGCTGATATTGCCCGTATTGATGCTGGCCTCCACCTTGGCGTAGTCCATGTTGCTGCTGTCTCAGTTGCTGTTGTTGTTGCTGCTGTTTCTATCTTTCTTTCTATCTTTATCTAGCGTCGGATTGGTCCCATGCTGGCGCTGTCCGCTTCACTTGGCTATGCATACATATATATTTATATATATGTGTGTGCGTGTCTTTGTATATATAAATAAATATATATGTGTGTATATATTTATGTATTTATAATTAAATTTGAAAATGCGGCCGGCAATTTAGCATTCGTTTGCGCGCGTTTCAATTACGTTCAGAATTTCGTTCTAACACCCAATTAAATCTAATAATTTATCTAATGCCTAGCATAGTTTTGCGATTTGCAATTATTCGATTATGTTTTTACCCGTTTTGCACCGAAACTTGTGTATGTGCTTCTGTGTTTGAAGTCGCGTGAGCGTAAAGCGCGCGCGGCTCTCGTATAACTATTTATTAATATTACTTTTAATAATACATTTATGTTTTTGTTTTGTTTCTTATTGTTGTTGCTGGATAAACACACATATACCGACACCGATACACATACATAAAGACATACAGACTCACAGTGAGAGGGAGACAGACAGAGAGTGAGAGAAAGAGATACACAGAGATTAAACGTATACTATATGTAGAAAGACTGACTATATACAAGAGGGATGCGTCGCCGGGGCGCCACAAGAACCCCGCTCTCGATGTCTCGATCTCGATGCCATCGATCTGCCCGATCTGCACTCACGTTGCGCCCTAGCCTCACTGCAGTCACAACATCACTCGCGCACTGCCGCTCTCGCGCCTTATCGAACTTTATTTACACTTGATCAACAGTTTGTATCTCGTTCGGCTGAACGGATCTGCTCGTGCGTCAGCTCGTCTATTTACAGTATATTTGTGGACAGTTTTCTAATGCTGTTAGCTGGTAGCTGGACGCGCGCGCCGCACAAAACACTCCCATCAAGCGGGCGTGGGCATTTCCTGACTCGACTTTGTTTGGCAAAATGTTTGTGATTTTTGGTACTTTGGCTGCTTGGCTGTTTGGCTACTGGGCCAGCTGACGCGCCCGCAACACGTTCGCACCGCTGGAAATGCACATCTTAACTGAATGCCCCAACATTTGCTACCAAAGTTGTCTTCCATACACGCAGCCTCTGCGGCTCGCTTCGGCTTTCGCATCGGCGCCGATTCGTGTCGTTCGTCGCTCGGCTCCGTCCGCTTCGCAAGGGAAATTCACTCACGGGGAAATTATCTCTTTGGCGCTATTTGTGTTCCATTGCCCATTCGTTCCGCCAACGTTTGTTTTGGTCAAAGTGTGCTGGTGAGTGGGGGGCGGGTGTGCGCCCCATGCCTTAACCGAAAACCCAAAAAACCTAAACCCAAAAACCCAAACCCGAACCCATTTGTTGCAGCACTTTTCACGTTTTCCATTTCACTGTTGCACCCTCAGCCCCAAAGGGCGCCCGGGTGTGTGCGAGTGTGCGAGTGTTGGCATGTTTGCTACAAATGTTGGCCATGCGAACGAGGCCCATGTGTGCGATGCGGCCTTTTGTTTACATTTTTTATTTCAACCCACATAGCAGGCTTTGTTTTCACGCCAAATGCTGGCAGGCTCACCTTTTAAATACTTCTCCCACGACTTGCGGCCTGTTGAAGTTGCGCCTCAACTGTGCCAACAAAGCCACCGAAATGAAGCCATCAAACGGCGTGCGGGCTCACGAAACACAATACATAGGGCTTTTGCTATACATATATAATATATATATATATGTATATATCTTTATTAATATATATACTTATGAATGCCAGCACATTACGCACATTATGCGCTATAGTCACGTCGATGGGGCACATAAATGAAAAGCCAACTTGTGCGTATCAATCGTGCAGCCAAACAGGTTGTTCTGATATCTGTTGTTGTTGCTGTGGTTGCTGCTTCGGCAGCTCGCAATGAAATCAGCTAGAAATTATTATGATAATGAAGAGTTGAGCGCACACTCAGCTCGCCAGGAAGTTTTTTATGAGCTGCATCATGTATACGCTGCGTATGAGTTATTCGAGTTATTTGATTACGTTCAGCATACGCCGTGTTGCTGCCGCGCATAATTTCAAATTACATGCAGCAGAGCGACATCAACATAATAAATCTGAAAAGGGCCGACACTTGACAAACAAGCAGCGAGCGAACTGCTACGACATTAACTTATTTGCCGTGACGGCCACACACACACACACACACTCACACACGCACACTCCTAGTGAGCTGACATATGCCGGAAGGACTAAGCAGCCGAAAGAGCAGCAACAGCGGCGGGCACTCAGGCTTCAGTGCCTAGCAGAAGATTGCTTGTCAAGCGCTGATTATATTAACGGCCTATGGAATCTAGACACACCCACACACACACACATTTGTGGGTGAAGCCAATCAGTGGGACATGCCCACTCGCACACACAATAAGCAGCCGCAGTGTCGGGCGGAATCAAATTGCGCATACGCCGCATAAGCCGATGGGCTGCAACCAGTCTGACGGCACGGATAATGCGCAAATCTCTCAAATGCGCTTGCATTAAGTTGCACATACATAAGTGTGTGTGTGTGTGTGTGCGTGTGTCTGGGCGTGTGCGTACGCGGATGCGACTGCAGCACGCACATCACAGCCACTAATGATACCTTCGTCTTTCCGTCTGCATTTATGTTGCCGCTGGGCTAATCTAATTCTTATTCGCCGCACGTTTTGCATAATGAAATCGGATTTGTGGACCGCCGTAGACTGCAACTAAAATTGTGGGCGTGGCCGTGAATGGGGTCAGTGCTCGCGAATGTCACATAATTCGTGCAATATATAAAGAGCTGTGCAGTCCCTAGGAATTCGGCAAAATATGAGTATCATTATGTGCCTAAGCACATAGAACTGAATATATTTTAGGCTAAAGAGGAAATATGTTGATATAGTCCAGTCATTGCGGATATACATATAGTTTTGAGCACCAACCTTATTTAACTGGGCTGCATCTAGGGTATCTTCTAAGCCTATTAGACTCTCGCGACTAGAACACGTTTTTTCCGCTTCTATTTTTCGAAACTTTTTCAGACCTAAGCGTTTTGTCAGTACACGACTGGGAATATCTGTTGCTGGGAGCTGTGAACTGGCAGCTGGGTAAAGGCAGCGCGAGCTGCTGCCAATTGGGCAGAGCCATGCTTTGTGGACGAGCCATGGAGTAGGCGACCAAAGGCAAAAAAAAAAAAAAAAATTAAGCATTTTCAGTGCGCGGGCTCGGGCGAAAAATGCGCAAATGCAGCTCGCTAATGGCTGCGAATATTTTATGTGCGCTTATCAGTCGCATTAGCAGGCAAACTGTTGCTAAAAGCTTACCGTATCCCGAGGGAGCTCTGTGCTACTTTCTGGCATGACGTCGAGCAGGTTCCGGAAATGGCGTTACTCATACGCACCGTAGCGCAGCCCGATGCATTATCTTAATTTAAAAGCGCGTTACGCGCTACAGCCAGCGGTACGTAGCATTGGACAGGTTGGCAGGCAGCTCATGTGCCATGTTTTAGTTTCATTAACTTGGCTGAAAACTCATTTATCAACCTGTCAGCAGCAATTATTTATGCCCACCTCCCGCCGCGCACCCCTCAGACGGCGCGCAGTGCGCTTTATGTGCACGCGCGTCGCAGACAATTATAGAAAATTGCCAACAACAAACGACAAAAGCTCCCAATTTTCCCAGCGACTGAATTTCCAGCATTTAACTGAAACAACAATCAATCGAACTTAAATGCGCAGCTAAATCGAATTAATGGCCACGCTCAGCGAACAGCGACTCGCAGGTCGCGAGCCTTGGCATTTAGCATAAGCAAAAAGCATTGAAAGTTTCAATCTCTTGATATGGCCTCTGATTTCGAGCTGATTCTGTTTTCCGGCCTGGCGCCGTGCCATTAGACGGCCAATTAGCCCAAGGCTGCGCCGGCAACACGTGCGCTCAATTGACAATTGACGACCTCCTTTGACTAGCCGAGGGCAATCGGGGCTAAGTGGGAAGACGAACGGGTTGGCTGTTCCGTCCGGCCAACACGACTTCCATGTGCATGTCGCAAGCGCCTCACAGCACAAAACATAACCAAATTTACTGCTTGGCCGAGCACAGCAGCAAACACTGTTGCCAACAGTTGCAGCTCGGCCTAGGAAGCAGCGAAGCAACCAACTCATGGATGGATATTAAATATATATAAAAAAAGACAAGTTCATTCGATTGTAATTATTTTATAAAATAATATTATTAAAATTAAATAAATGTAATAATCTAATCATAAATTTAATATAATATAAATTATATTATAATAATAATTTATGTGATATAATTAAAAATAATAAATACAATAAATAAATTATAAAAACTAAGTAATACTTTTAAAGCTATTCGAGTTCAAGTTAATGGACCAATCTTTGTAATTTTATATTTTATTATAAATCGGAAGTATATATTACAAGCCATTACATATCTCATTTGGATAAATTTTAGGTACTATCTATTTAAGTGGACTTTAGCCGGAGGATTCAACTCCATTCGATAAACTATATAAATACATATTTATATAAATATTTTTAGTACTACAAACACATTTAATCTGCCTTAATATTCTGTATTTTCTCTCTCATCAGTTATTATTAATCATATGTTTCTTGTGAAAATGCCTCGTTTGATTCTTCAACTTTCTCAGCTTAGACTCAGGCAGTTTCCATTATCAAAGATTGCTGGCGAAGTGTGCAATTGTCAGTTGTCATAAAATATATGCGCCTAATTACTTGTCGTCTTTGGTCGAAGTTTCGCCGGGGAGAACGACATCATTTATTATTTTTATTTGCGCAAGAACAAGCGTTTTATTGACACCGCCAACACGACGAGTGGCGGAGCGGTGCGTTAGTCAATAGGGCAGCGACAACTCAAGGGACTCTGCCCAAAAGTGCCATTAATCTTAAGGCGAAGTTGTGCAGCTAATTGCGCCTCAGTCGGTTGTCTGGAACGGCACAAGGTCATTTGCCTTCAGGCTGGACGGCGAGGCAAGTGCTCCAGCATGTTTACCCCGTATCTATGCCCCGAGCCCCACTCGGCCGGCTGCACAAGCATAAAAGGCCCTTGCTGGACATTAATGCGTTTAATGCTCCACGAATTTAATGTGCGAAGGACAGGACGGGACAAGGTAAACAGCAGCACGGCCAGGTTAAATATTCAGACTTATTTATGGGCCGACGCAATCAGAGAAACGCTGAAAGTTGCCTACATATTACACTTAAAAAATTTTAATTAGCTTCCCCGACAACACAACAAAGCAAAACAAAACCAAAGGGGCGAACAAAGGCGAAGTGGCACAAAAAGCGTTGTGGGCGCCGCGTCCTGTAAGCCTCGGCCTGTGGGCTCGACAGCCATGGAGGTAGACCTGGACCTGGGGTGACACGACGTCGCGCGGCATGTCCAGTGCAGAGGGAAACAAACGTCAAAACTTGCAGCCAAAAATGGAGCTGGCCACAGCGCTATCAAATCTGCGCCAGCTAGGAACGGTTGTGTTCGTTTGCTTGCCTTTGGCCTTTTCATAGTTGCTGCTGTGCTTTATTTTCGCTGCGACTGTATAATGAAGAATTTTCCATTGCCTAAACCAAAAATGTTGCAACACAAAGAGCCCCAGGATGTGGCAGCAACAGCAGCAGCCCCATGACTTAATTACAATTTCGTGCAACTGCACTGACAACTGTGCAAATACCTTTTGAGAAATGCGTTGAGGCCCACACAACAGAATGAATATGAAACTACCTCAAATGATGTATACCAACCTGACATAACATTTCATGCCCATGTTCGTCATATAACCGGCTGAAAATGTCATTGAAGCTAATATTAACCTTAAGGTAAGTAAACGAGGAATCTGTCAATCCCACACAAATAATCTAACTGAAATTTCACCCACTTTCTAGTTTTACTCTGTGGTAAACAATTAAGCAAACTATATTGTTTTTACTCTCCATATCCAAAAATATAAGTATCTTTATAATGAAAATTATTTTATTTATGAATATGAATAGAAGACTTCAGTTTTATGTAGTGAAATTGTTCAACTTGATGTACAAAATTATGTTTTTTATGAAACTTATGTATTGATATTAAATAAATAAAATATTTATATTCTTTTATACTCTTCCAATAGCATTTTTTTTTTAAATGTAGAGTATTTCCAGGTCCATCCCCAGCATGCTTTCTGACTTAACGCGCCCAGTAATATGTGAAATTTCCCTTCGGCTGCTGCAAAACTCAGTGCGATTGAGCTCTATTGTTAGAAACATATGATGATGCATCGAGTTATCAACAAGGCTGCAGAAATGTTCTCAACTCACAAGCTGGTCGACTGAATTTTCAGAAGATTAATAATTCAGTCTATTGCAATATTGCTTTCAATTGGCCAATAAAGAAATTCAATTTCAAGTTTGTCAAAAAACTAATTGTAACAAAAATTATCTTTAAATTGCATTCATATATTTTTATTGAAAATAAAGCCAAGCTGCAATCATTTGTAATTCTGCTGGCATTGTTGACCTTCAGAGAAATGAAATAAAATAAAATTGAGATATTCAAATAGAAACTAATTTAGAATTTATTTGCATAAAGTGTTATCTGTGCGAGCTTTGTGTGCGCTGCATACGTCTGTGCGCTGCCGCCCACGCACTGCGCAACGCCTGTTGCAGAAGTGCAAATATTTGCATGCCCTTTTTCGTCTTGTTGCATAACGAATTGGGCAACTAATGCTTACAACAATGTTGCTTGTTGCTGCGTTGTAAAACATGCGGAATTACAAGCGGCAACATTAAATGCAACATGGGAGCAGCTGCTCTGGCTGCAGCAACTGTCAGGGCAGGACTTAAAGTGGGCGGCACGAGCTACGTATGCTGCTAAAAGTGTTAGCATAGAGCCCAACTCCAGCTCCAGCTGCGCCACTGCACATTAGACACGCTCATAAAGCGGCCCTGCAGTGGGTGCATCGAGATTGCTTTCGATTGATTTTCAATCAGCATTTTCGAGTTAGCTGTGGCCTTCATTATGGCCAGCTCGTAAAGGCGGCCGCCTGACCAAGCACCGTGTCCCAAAAGCCGCCTGCCCATCTTGCCTAGCACTCAAGCCTCATTGCTCATGCGACCAATAGCAGAAGGTGAAAAAGCTTTTAGACTGCCCCAAGCCCACCAGTCCAAGCCCTGCCCAAGTCCCTCAAATCAATGGCTGCTCATTTTGCACAACCTGCCGCTAGGCTTGGACGTGCAGCTCATATTGCATCCCACACCGAAAAGAGAAGTTTTCTATTTGCCAACTGCTGCATCGCATATTGCATGTCGCACATAACTTTCAGCAATTGACTTCCCATATTTGCCTTTTCTGCGAAATAACTGCAAAATGTTGATATCAAACGCTAAACATTGCAATTGTCTAACTGGCGAAGACTTAATACCCTTTCAATCAAGGCATTTATTTAAATATATTAATACATATTTTATTTTATTTATGTTTTTTATTAGATTCAATTAAGTTTTTTTCTATATTTAAAATATAATATAACATTAATGTATTTTATATTATTTTTTTTATACCTTTAAACTTAAGCTTTTTAGTATAGATTGATTTTATTTAATTTATTTATCGTATATAAAGTTTAAACTTTTTTCTCTATTTAACTATTCTAAAAGTCAAATATAACATTTTTTTCTATATTTATCCAATATAGATTTATGCTTTCTGTATAACAAATTTATAGCTTCAATTATGCAGTTATAGGTAATACCGGGAAGCATAGAGACATCTGCATGCAGCACTCATAAAAAAGGGGAAAAACTATTAATTGCATTTTTGCGATTGTTTCGAATTGTTTGATTTGTTTTTGTTCTATTGCAATTCATGACTCTATCAAACTGAGCAAATATGCCAGAGCCCTGCATCGGAATATCGTTGCAGTAGATAAAAAAGTCAAAGTCAATTCATGGCTTTTTGGCATAGAGGAAAATATATGAAAAATGCCTTAAATAATCTAGTGACAGCGGAATCGGCTTAAAGCAGCTTAAGATGACTTTATGTGACTGGTTAGAGTTTAACAGCGGCTGGAACATCGTTAACAAACTGCAAAAGAAGAAAGTTATTTAATGAACTTCCTGATGTCGACTCAACCTTTCGACTTCTGATCTGGCCAATGGCCAGAGGCGCCGCAGTTTAGTTGGTCATGGCCGTGAACACCGCCGCTTGGCGTGACCCTCGCTTCATTTGGTGCGAAAACTTTTCGCATACATGCAAGATACGTGCCGAAACTTAATTGGCACTAACCAGGTGGACGCTCCTCTTTAAGAGAGAGCCAAAAACAAGAAAACTGAAACAAAAGATTCCAAGTTGAATTTATTGGTTTCCATTATGAAGTCGCCTTTGTACAAAGCCGCAGCAGCAGCAGCAGCTGGAAATAATTAATTAATAGAGCATCGTCGAAATAACTAACAGCTCATAAACAGCCTGCGGCTGGGCAGTGCACTGCTCGGGCTTTTTAGCATAGTGGAAACCTGAGCTGCTCGAGCCCTGAGACTATTTTTGCACCGGAAAAACTGTTAACTCAGCCAAACCACAAAGACTGCATTATTTCTAGGAATTTCATCTCGTTGTTTGCGAATTCCCTTTACGCCAACGGTTACAAGCCGGGCTCGAAATTCTTTCCTTTTTGCATTTTTGGTCAAATTTATGAGCGAGAGAAGAGAATATTGGTAATGTACAACTAGCAGAAGGTATCCATTAGCTGAGAAGCTTTGAGCTTGCAACTACAAACTTACAACTTGCCTAACTTATTCAATATCTTCCCCGCTCGAAGCTTGAAAAATGGTTGAAGTATTTATATTACATATATATATATATGTATATATATGTTTGCTATTACGTAACTTTGGCTTTGGCCTTTGGCATACAATTTGTTTATATAACTTAAGCACTTCAATATGCCAAATGACACAGCTTAACTAATTCTTCCAATGACCATGTGATGCACAGTAGATAAAAGAGGCTTTAAGAATGCGTCGTGAGCTTGAGAACCATATTAAAAATATTAAAATATATTGTTTTTCTTTTGTATTATAATTGGCAAGCGTATCAAACTTTCTTTAAAAGATATACCCAAAAGACTACATACAAAATTTAATTAGCATAAATGCAAAGAACTTTCAAATGCACACACAGACAATTATAATTCGCTTTGAAATGTCAAAACAAAATAAAAAATAAATGGCTTAACTTGTAATTGAAATTCATTGGCTTGGCGGCATTTTAATTAAAATTAGTCAGGCTGCATTTAGAGTGTGCGATAGACAACATAATTACGAGGCGCTAGCTGGAATCTGAATCAGAATTTGAATTTGAATTTCAATTTCAATTAAGGAGCAACGAAAATGCGCACGATTGGGCACAAAACGCACCTAAATCAAGCGCATCTGCCGCGGCGCCGCTATCGCCCCATCTCCACCTGACACCTGTCCCGATTTCGGTGTCAGATTGGGTCACCCAAAAGGGTCCACTTTGTTGGCGTTTTGAGTTTCACGCGCTGCGCGTAATTGCAAAGTGCAGAGCGAGACAACATCAGTTGCCGGACTCGAATTGAATTTTACGCTTTAAAGCAAATGCTTTTTCGCACTTATTTCAAACGCTTCTCCAGCCATTTGTCAATGTTTGATCTGATCTGCAGAGGTGGGGGTCCAACAGAAGCGGCACCAGCTTAATGCAAATGAAATTGAATCATGTCGTTTGGAACTTCTTAACACAACGTTCACAGTGCAGCCAAAATCTCTTCAAGCGACAGCTGTCCATTAAATAATTGAAAAATGCACTGACAGTGCGAGGAGGAGAGCGCAGAGCGAAGGCTGAGGGGGAGCAGCAGAGAAGGCGGCGGGGACAAATGCCTCAAGGTACAGCATTTGTCAACTTATCAGCCAGCGCACAGAGCCACATACACGGGCTGCCGCTAAGTATAGTGGAACTCAAAGCGATAATGTAATGTAAGGCAATTTGTGCCAATAAATCAAATTGCTTGTGCGATTCGGCAACTTGAACTGCGGGCAGGAGAATTGATACAAAGTCGGATGCGGCAGACGTGTGGGAATAAGTGACGCACAGGCATTTGGCGTTTGTATTGTTGCTGATGCTGATGCTGACGCTGATGCTGATGATAAACTAAATCAACGAAAATTGGCTTACGAGTTTGGGAATTTGAGTTATTACTGCCCACGCTGCGTATACGTAACATATCATTAGGGGCGCATTAACGCCGCCATCTAGCGAAAAGCATCTCGAATGTCTCTTTCGTCGAAAAATAAAGCCATGCACATTGGGACTCTGCGAAAACTTTGTGGAGCAATTCGTCTGGGCTCGTAATTAGTGGGCGTGAAATTGGCGAAACTTTTGCACTGCCACAACATGCATTTCATGCTCCTTTCGGTGTTGATTCATATATTATTGCAGCGAAAAGTTCTACAAAAATTGAGATAGTTGTTTGTCGCACGCCCGAAATACTTTTCAGCCGCAGCCATGAATGAGTTATGGGCGTGCCACTCCAGTGACCCACCAGCCACATTCCACAGGCACTGAAAGTTTGACAAGTCAGCCGCACACCGCATGCAGATGCCATTGACTATCTCCGCTCGGAAGCCAAGTGCAGTTGATTCAAAGTTTCAAGCCATCTGCCAGACCATGTGAGACTTATCTTTTGAGCAGCAGCCGCCTTTGGTAGTTGAAGTTTCCCAGTCCGTTGCCGCAGCAATGAATGTCAGTTGTGCGCCGCCGTCGCCGCTCGAGACAAGTAGCAATTGTGGGTGCAGCCTCAAATTAAAAGAAGACCAAATCTGATTTGGGGCTCATTTTCATTTGCCAGCCCCAGTCTAATTATGCCAATGACAGGCACTTGGCAGCGGGACGACAACGTTTTGGATTTCTTCAACACGAGAGAGAGAGGGAGAGAAATTTGGGTTAAGTGCATATGAAAGTAAGGTATGTACTTACTTGAGTGCGAGCAGCGGGGTGCACATCGAAGTCAAGGGTATAATCAACTTGTGGAGCTTGCTTGAGTGCTGCCAGTTGTACAAAAGGTGAACTAATGTTGCCCTGTCGAACGTTTGCTATTGTGATAATTGCTAAGCCCTGTCGCTCTTACACTCACACCCACATACACACACTCTCAAGCATAGTAGATCTGCCCACATTTCCGCATCTAATGGATTTTTATGCGGCAACATGACGACGTGCCGCCATTTAATCTACACTCAATATGATTTCATTACGCAGCAGGAGTCAGGCACACACGCAAGCCACGGCCATGCGCGATGGCTATCATATTTGGTGTGCGTCTGATTGTATTTATGCGCCATAATCGGCATTATGAGAGGCTTTCTATACCCTCGGCCCATTAAGTTGGATTACAAAAGGGGATGCTATGCCTTAAGCAGTAAGAGATTTCTATATATATGAATCAAACAGAGCCGTTTGCTGATACTTAGATGTTTTATGTTTCCGTTAATTATCTATCGATCATTTTTATCCAATTTATTTCGATTTGTATCAATGGTTTTACCTATTTCAAAGTAGGTTAAAGGTATAAAATGTTTCGGTATAATATAAGCATTCGGTTGAATATGATTTTTAAGGTTCAATAAATTATTGATATATGTTTGCTAATATCAGAAATTTTAGCAAAATTATTACAGCTTCAAAGTAAGATAGTCTGATTAAATATATATTTTTTGATACTTTCTATCTGTAAAAAATTTTTAAAAATATATATAAAGCATTGTAAGTATTTATTTAATTGTAATAAATTTATAAAGCAACATAATAAAATAATTATAATTATAATAATAATGCTGTAATTACTAAAAACAATAGGACAGACTTTTATGTAAATTGTTTTAATATACAATAAATATTTATGCGATTGATTAAGTCACCTTTATCCAGCTTACAGGCTATGTTCCAGTCGAGCAGTCGCTGGCAGTTGGGCTGCTTAGCATTATAGTACCACTTACTAATGATGATGAAGTTGTGCTTAAATGGCCGAGCTGAGCCGGATCCGGCACTTGACACTTGCCATGCTGGTCAGTCCCGGATTATTCTACACTTGTAATGAAAAGTAATTTGCGCCCTATTCGCTTGATTGTGCGTATTTTGTTTGGTAAACCGACGGGCACAAAGGCAACGGCAAAGGCATTCCGAAGATGGAGCACCATAATGATTGCGTACAAAATTAATGAACGTGATTCGGTGGAGAAAATTTGATTAAACTGTTCATTAATTCCAATTGTGAGACAATTTGCGTGGGCTTCGTCCACACACAGCTCCACGAAATATACATCAATTGAATTCGACTTAATCAACAAAGTTCGTAATATATGAAAACAATAAATTCAAAGAAAATTAAGTTAATATAATTAAGTTAAACAAATGAATATTGCCAGTCAATCCTTGCAGCATTTGGATTTTTGTGTAGTGAATGTGAATTTATTATTTCGTCAGAATATAAGATTTAATTGTGCATAGAAAATGTGTTTGGCATTTAATCAAATGAACCGAGTTTTCGATAACAGAATTTCCATCATTCATGGAAATGTCAAAGTGCGCAAATGAATATTAGATAGCTGTGGAAGCCTTTGAACAACTGACAATTGCATATGGGATTTAATTGAAATTGATTGCAAACTGCAACAGAATGCAGCGATGCTAGACGAATTATTTCTGATCAGCTGCTCATGGAGGCCAACAGCAGAGCAGTCGAGCAGCTGGTCGAGGAATAATAAAGTTATGCATCGCAAAGCAAATATTAGCTCGATAGAAAAACATTTTCACAAAATTCTACGAAAACATTGCAAATAATTTGATCAAAGCGAGGTCAAGCGAGGCCTGCCGTTGGCTACATTTAAGCCTTGTCTATATGTTCAACAAGCAATGTCATACAATAAATCCAAACTCAAATGGCATAAGAATGTGGACGAAAGGATTTTCCGCCCCCAGGCGTTCACAGGCGACGACGCCGGGCGACAGGGTCGGCCAGGACAGGACAGTCAAGCTCATTATTATGCATGAAGTCATTGACAGTCTACCACCTGCAGGACACAACACACACACACACACATGTATTACCTACATGTGAGTGTATATGTGTGTGTGCAAAGGCAACTTGTGGCACTGAAACGGAAATTTACGCTGACATGAAAACCTTGCCATTGGCGTCTGTGAGACGCAGCATCCGTCGCAGCAGTCGCCGCCGCCGCAAAAGTTTAAGTGGGCTGCGTCCCAGTAGCATTGCTGGTGCTGGCCAGGCCCAAACTAGTTGTTATTCAATGCAGCATCCGGAACTTGATGGAATTGACTTTTGTGTCCCACCTCGGTGTCGCTAACGCGTTGAATTTGTTCTGCCATCATTAAATCAAATTGAAACCCCTTTGCTTGCCGAAGGACTAGAGACTTTTGATTGCCAAAAACACACTCACACACACACAGATTCAAAGGCGGGTGCAAATCTGTGTGCCGGGGCGTGTCAGGTATTAATCTAACACCCTGCTCAGCATTAATCACACTTAAGTTTGGCCAGAACTGCGCAACGAAGCGACGTCTTGACTAACGGCTTTGGTTAGTCACAAGATGCCTTTTAATTAAAAGGCAACACATGCTCAATTATTTATTTAAATTCGCCCACGGCATATTCCATCTTTAATCAATCTGGCAATCTCTCCCCAACTCGGCTGGCTCACCCACAATAGCCGCAGGGCTCTGATTTATCTGAGTCGAAATTGAGTTTTGGCTTTGACCTCCGCCCTGCAGAAACTGTTGCCAATCGCACTCTAAAGAGCTGCCACACCAAATGCCAACATATTATTTTAGAAATGGAAATGTTATGCGCCAACAGCCACACGACGGTGCTTCACAGCTCTTCAACATAAATGTCGAGCAGCTGAAAAACAGTGAAATACAAAAACTTTAAACTTTTGTCACTTGTTGTTATTGCTGCTGCTGGTGCTTTTAGTTTTCTGTCACTTTGCACTGTTGCAACAATTGTGGTCGTGCAACAAAAAAGTGTTGTAACTACTGTTGATTTTAGCTGTTGCAACTTTTGCAGCCGCACACAAATAAATTTAAATAAACATAAACCAGAACGGAGGCAGCATATTGGCCCCATAACCATAAAGCAGCAAATCGCTTTTAAAGCCTTCCGCTGGGTCTCGAAACGCTTTTGCCAGCCTTGCCACGCATGCTGCATATGAGCGCGGAAGCTTACGAAAAACTGTGACTATTGGAAATATTATCTACTTTATATAATGAAGGCATAATAATTATTTCGTTCATTAAATCTCTTTGAAAAGAATAGATCTGACGTGTAAAGCATTTTTTGATACACATTTCTTCATAGAATTTCCTCTTTAATGCTTCGAAAAGATATTTTTTTCAAGCACTGAAATAAATATTTTAAAATATTTAAAAATATAAAGCTTGCACTCAAAGTCTTTTAATTAAGCTCATAAAACTTTTTGCCTTACTAGAGAAAAGATTATATATTTTTTTTCTGAAACAAAACGAAAAATTGTAAAATTTATTTTTATATATTTGCCTCTTTTTAAGCTCAGCTTAAAAACTATTTTTTAAAAATTCATACAAGTAAATGGACTTGCTTCACTTTCAATTTTTCAATATGTGTTAAGATGAAGGGCATGCAAAGGTCGCTAAGCCTCTTATATTTTAGTGCAGTCTCTCTCTCTCTCTCTCTCTCTCTCTCTCTCATTTGCTTTGCTCCTTTTTTATTCGCATTTTGCCGTTTATTTGCGACGCTGTGTGCCGTGCAAATGGATATACATAAAGTTTTGCAACTGTTTTGCAAAATGTTTCATTGTCGCGCATAGTTTGCATATTTGCGCAATGATTTTGTGGCCTGGCAAATATTTGTTCACACATTCGCTGTAACAGTAATCGGCGTGAGCGTCTGTGTGTGTGTGTGTATGTGCAACGCCTGCCTATATGTTTATTAAACTCCTCGTCTGGGCTTATTAGCATATTAGCATTGTGGCTTTTCACGCACACATTTCCATAATCGCTAATGCAAACAGTGAACCTCATAATCGAGTTGATTAGCGGAAATGTTAATGCCGCTGGCTCTGGGTTGAAGCTACGCTCAGCCGATTCACATTTAATGCTCTTATAATATTACCAAGGCTTTCAGGAAATCGCTCCAGCTTAAATTGTAAAGTATCCATTCGTATCAGGGCAATCAAGTGGACATTGTACTCTTCCAAAGAGGATAGAAAAAACAAACTATTAATATGAACGAGTTACTAGAGAGGCCGTAGGCAAGGAAATAAAACGACTTCTATAGAAACAATATGCTCTCTTCTGCTTCTTCTTTTTTTTCTTTTGGTAAATAATAGCAAATGGAAGAGAGTGAGGGATGAGCATGAGTTGCGTTCAGGTTCACAGCTGGCCGAAACAGCCCTTGAGCCAACAAAGTTTACATAACAAACTGTCGAAAAGTTTACCCAAAAATGTTTCAGGTGAGCATCGGACAGCAAAAGCAAAAGTGCCTGCAAAAGAGCAACATCACAAGTTGCTCACCAAGCGGGCCAGGCCGGCAAAACTTGTAGAAATGTATTCTGTGGACTGGGCAGAATTTGTGAAAGCCCACAGTTCGCATATTTTATTTTGATTTTCTTTTGTTTTTTGTTTTTGAACTTGTTTTTTTGCTGTTGGGACTTAAAACTTGGAATTGGAAATATATTGGGCAGGGCGAAACAATAAATAACTAAATTGGCATTGCAGGCAGCAATTCCATTGCGTTTTGATTGGCTACCGAGCTACCAGGCTGCTGAGCCAGCGGAGCGCAACAAGTAGACAATTGAATTGAATTTCACAATACGCGGCTCGGCGTCGAGACAGATGCAAAGACGCTCGCAAAGATGTGGCAAATTATAGATGCCACGCGCCATAATCTGGGCAAAGAATCTGGACGCTGCGGCCATGACAACGGCTTGCCCTGCCGGCAGCCGGATTGTCCGGGCGGAGCTCAACTCGTGCGCCAGCTCCATAAACTTGCAGCGGTCCCAACGAAAACTTGTGTATAGAGTCGCTAATGTTATCTATTTACTGACTGTGGCCTCTCCAGTCCTTGCTGCGTACTTGGCTGGCTGTGGTCCATAAGAAGTGAAGTTTAAGCTTAAAACTAAATGGAAAGCTGGTGGTGCTGGGCACCTCAACTATAGCGAGGCAACGCCACGCTGCCCGGAGCCGGCTTAGCCAACGCCAAAATTATATTCGACTTGGCAAACAGAAAACAGAAAAACAAGCACGGAATTAATTCCCAGCAGAGTGCCCTGGCCCGGAGTGCAGCCAGCAACTGCTGGCGACTTGAGCTGATTGGAATGAAGCAGCTGCCAGCAGCATTGAGTTTCGCTTTATTCCTATTTATGGGATTGTGAAATGCAAACGAACGCTGTGATTAGAGGGCGATAGATTTGCTGGCTGGAAGTCAACTGGCTGCGAGAGATCCCAGATCAGCATAGTTGGCCAGCCAGCGTACTAAGCCACTCCGACAACAACAAAAACAATTGTGTGCTTTAGTCATTAGCCTTTTTTCGCTTTTTTTTCTGCCTCGCCCTTCATTAAAGCTAAGCCCCAAAAACAAAACAATTTGGCACAGTTGCCAGCCACAAAGGCAAACGGCAAACAACGGATTGCTTCAAGTTGCAAGTTCAAGCAAATGCTGGCTCGGAGCTGGCGAGGCAACCCTTTTAGTCAAGGGCCATTCGAGCGCAATTATCGAAAAGTTTTTGGCAGTCAGCGAAAGCGAAAAGTTTGTTGCCCTCGGCAAGTCCCTGGCCAGGCCGCCCCCATGGCCCAGGGGCATGTCTTAATTCAGCCGATTTACATGAAACTTTCCAAGCCGATTAGGCGATTAATAAGCTTGTCAATTCGCAATTGTAGCCAAAAGTTGCTGCCTGAATTATGAACTGGCCGCTGCAGCTTAAGAGCAAGGGAAAGAGCAAGAGCAAGAGCCGCTCTCAAATTCGTTAGCAATTAGGCCAAAAGTTGCCAGCAACTGAGCTAGGGCCGTAAGGGCGCTTAATTCAGCTGTCTGAAGCTGAGCTGCCTGGCAACTGGTAGGTAAACAAATGTTTGAGTACGCCTGGACCGGCCACCAGTTAACACCTGCTGCAGCACACAGCACACGGCACACAGCACACACCTGCCGTCGCACAGATTACTGTTAGCTCCGCCTCAGAGGCGGAGGCGACACCGGTGGCAGGTGACTGCGCAACGAGCTATCAAGGGGCTCTTCAAAAAAACCAGAAAAGATCGTGTACGGCAGGCCGTATGTGTGCGAGGGCGCATTAGACAAGCTTGTAATAGTTGGCGTGGCGAGCCATGTAGGTACCTGGGAGCTTCTTCTGCTTACTTGGCTACACATCTTTTTATATGCGCCCTGAGAGCAATTACCGAGGATTCCGCTTTTCTTGCAATAAAAATTTAAGACGCCAACGGCCGAAACAAGCTGCCACAGCTACGCAGAGCTTCCTACTGCTCGTGCACAAATTGAAGACTAAATGCAAAAATTACACCTAAGCGTCACATTCTGCTTAGCAGCAGCATGTCTGTGGCTTCAGCCTGGTGGGCGTTTGCGGTAGTCGGCTTAAAGCAGCCGGCAAGCGCCGCCGGCGACACCCGCCCCCGCAATTTGTACACAGTATCCATTGTTTGAAGTCCAAATACAATGCATACAGAACGTCAAGCGCTGTGTGCACGGCTGCCAATAAATGATGGGCCACAACTTCATTGTTATGCAGGCGTCACATTTGCATTCCACGAGAGTGTGAGAGCCTTTTACGAGCTGCTGCCGGCTGCCTGCTGCCTGCTGCCAATGTCAGAATAACATCCGAGACCCAAACGTAAATATCAAGTAACCAGCCAGTAGCAGTCAGCCAGGCAGCAGCTAGCAGCCGGCAGCCAGCAGCCAGGCGAAAGGTTTAGGTAAATCTACATTTTAGCAGCCGCAACAAGGTGCACTTAGCGCACACCTACGGAGAGACACGGCCAGGCTGACTGACGAGTGGGGGAGAGAGAGACAGTGAGACGCACACGTAGACGCCGCATAAAGTAACTTTTTTATTGCGTCTTCATAATGGAAACGCCACCAACTTTTCACAGCATTGGTATTCAAAATAGCAGCCCAGCCACAAAGACACAGACAGATAAAATGACGACGATTTAATACACTAACAAATATATATTTGCGTATGTATATATATCAATTTGAATGAAGCAAGCTTAGGCTCAACAAGTATAATCTGGATTGTCTCAAATCGAAAAAATTAAAATTGAAATTTTAAAATGAACTTGTTTGCTAAGCTGAAATTAAATCAAGCCAAACATTGATATCAACAAGAGCTCGTGTATAGCAAATCCTTGTCTCTGCCTCAGACCATTTGCTTCGGTCGCATATTTCTCATCAGAATGCAAGGACTCGGCAGGATTACGAAAATAGAAAACTGAATGCTGAGCGCCAAATCCACAATGTAAAAGGTCTTTTGAGGTGTTACGTTGTCAGGGGCTGGAGGGCGGGGCAGGGCACGAAATGAAAGCTGAAAACGGCAACGCACGAAATTGAAAGACGAATAATGAGCTGGCAAAACAAAAATCATGCCAAGCTTATCAAATCAATGGGAAATGTTAGCTGCCAGTTTATAAAATATGAAATATAGCTTCGGGGCGGGTCTGGGCGGCAGAGACCTTTTCCGCCCTACTCACGAAAATGAGGTTCTGCTTCTTCTTATTTTTCGCTCGACGCCTGATGATCCATCAAATTTACCTGGCCTCACCTGTTTTCCATTCAATATGTTCGCTCGCTGGCTGCAAAGTTTTTGCTTTGATGCGCTTTTGTTGTAGTAAATTTCTCTTGAATTTCAATGGGTAATGGCCAAAGCAATACCAGACGCCGGCGCCTGCATGAGTTGGCCGAAATGAGACTTGACGCCGGAGCGCATTTCAATTTAAAATGCCGAACATGGAGCTTGCACCATAAAAGTGGCGCATAAAAACGGTGCTCAAGTGAGTTTTAGTTGCCAAAAATCTTCTCTAATTAAATTGAATCGCTTCTTTATTTTTACTATTATTTTTTTCGCTTCTTGCTTTTGCTGCAAACTTTTTAATGCCACATTTCAGCTATACGTGCGCTGAGCTGAAGCTTAAAAAATTTAGCACACATTTAGTTTTTACGGCCAAGTGGAAGTTAGTTCTAGGATTCGAGTTGACGGACCAGCTGGCTGTCCTAACCTGGAGAGGCAGTGGCAGAGAGCAACAAGCCATGCAGCTGGTATTTGTATGCATTCAAGCCTCAATGCTTGACCCACTTAAGTGCAATTTGGCTTTTCACAAGGACCCTCCGGCCAGACTGTAAACAAATAGCCACAAGACCAAGCTTCAATATCCACTCGACTTGCCTCTCTCACACAGTGCGGTCCGGCCTGGCCGGATTGCGGCTGTCAATTAAGGCGTCTCCCAAGACTCAAAGCAAATACAGCCACAGCTTCGGACAAAGGGCCAATTAAAGCTAAATTAATTTCGATTTTGGGAACAGCTATAATGGAATTCAGTCGGCTATCCCTGCGCCCGGTTCTGTTCGATTTGCAATATTTGCTTTTGATTGAATTAACACTTCCTGGCCAAGTTTAAAGCATCTGCCACTGCCCCACTCTCTTGGGCAACCGGCCAGGCCAAAAGCCAGCCCGAAAAACTTTCATATTAGTAATTAATATATTACTAGGAAGGGCAGCAAACTGCCAGCATAAGTCCTGGCTAAGTCTGAATGTCACAGACAAAACTTTGGACGCCCAATAAAGGTTGGCGACTCCAGCAACTGGTTGGAGATGAACCGGCAGGACATGAGGTGCAGACTCCAATGCTCTTAATGAACGGAACGGAGCGGAACGGAACGGAACGGAACGGATGAAATGAATACCAAGCGAAAATTCTGATGAAGAAAATTATAATGAGTTCGTCCCTTTGGTTGCGCAACTTTTTGGACGAGTTGTTGCTTTCGCTGGTTTTCCCAGATGTCGAATTGTTCGGCACGGAGTACAAGCGTCGACGCTGATGATGTCTCGTGGCACCCATGTTAATTGCATGTACGATATTAATCCCTTTGCCTTTGCTGATGCTGTTGCCACTGCTGTTGCTAGGGCTGATGCTGATGCACATGGCGATTGGTAATGCTGGAGCATGTTTATTTCTTTAGAAGGTACCGTGGAGGAACGAAACGAACGGAGCAGCGCGTTGCCTATCGGCTTGCATAATATGATAGCTCACACAGGACACACCCACCCACCCACTCACACTCACACACACACACACAGTCAGTCAGACAGAGCTTGTGGACACAGAGCTGGCAAGCAGTGCGAATTGGTTTCGACGTACACACAATTTACATAATTGAAGTGAGCGAGAAAATTGCAGCGCATGTGAAATGAGTGTTCTCCTCCTTTTCCACGCATACACAAGGCGACTGTCATGCAGTCGCACACAGTCATATGTGTACACCGATGCACATGCAAATAAAGACATCTGCGATTCTTAAGTTATGAAAAGAGCAAGCGGCAACAGCAACAGCAGCAGCTACAGCTGAAGCAGGGAAGCCAACAAAAGTCTGTCACTGATTGCAGTGGAAATTGATTTTTGTGTTAACTGAAGTGAATTGGCATCGCATTAATAGCCAAACTATGCGTAAACAATCTTTACTCGCGCTGAAACCAAGTGCAGCACTGGCCCCTCACACAGCGCTCAAAAGTAGGCAACGATTTTCGTTATTAAGGCATGCGGGACGCACACACGTTGCAGAGGAAATAATCGAATATTAATGACGCTCCATATGCAATTTGAGTAACCGCCGCAGTTGCAGTTGGAAGCAACATTAATTATGCAAATCAAAGTCAACGATGCATTCGCCCTCAAAGGCTTATCAATTATCCTGACCACGAACAGCATCAAATATCAGCTATAGTTAATTACTACCCAGCTTGATATTTGACCACTTACATCACGTATACACATACATATCTATATATACCTATTCATGTTTGTATGTGTACTGTTTCAAATACAAAGTTTACGCTCGCAGAAAGCGTAAAAGCTACTTTTAAAATCAACTTCCATGGGGAACAAACGCCATTGTTAGCTGCATGCACTTTTGTTGAAGTTAACGCTACTTATATATCTTATCAAAAATGAACAAGCTTTGTAAATTTGCCTTGTTGCTGTGGGCAATTCAAACTAGCAACGAAACACTTACGGGCATCAAGCTGCACTGAGCGAACAAAGAGGGCTTACTATGCACTGATGCTAAAAAGTTTGTATTACTTATGCAATTTACATTTACAAAAAATAACTAAATAATATATTTATACATTTTAAAAATTACAAAAGGATTCACTTACACAAAACGCTCTTCTCCGTACTTAAAGACCTCTAAAAAATTTTTTTTCTTTGTGCAACAGTTTGACAGCTTTTGGCCATTTGTAGAACGTTTTCACGGCACTTTTGTGCCGAATTCGATAAAAGCCAACATTTTGCGCAGCTGGTCGAGACCATGGCAGACATGGGGCCCCCGAGTTCTTTTGTGGCTCTCCGTAAATTGCAAACGTTTATTTAATATTTGAATCTTAATAGGCTGCGATTCAATGAGCGCAACTTTAAAGCCGGACTTCATTTGCATTGTTTTTCAAATGGCCGTTTTCGTTACGTTCAGCGCATTATTTATAACTAACTGAGGGGCGCATGTAAAATGGATGTTGCCGGGTTCGCGGTCTTGGCCATATAAATCACTTGCAGGCAAACAAGCTCACAACTTTGTTGCATTTGCATAACTTTCTCAACTTTCATTTGGCTCTCCTGCCATACCCTGGGCTCGAGCTTCATTGCTCTTACCAAGAATGATAAATTTCAGTAAAGTATACGTAATACAAACTTTTATGGGCAGTAAACGCCAACATCATGTACCGCTTGTTATATATGTGTGAGTCCTGCCTTCATACAGGGTGTTCAAAAGTCGTTCTCTAAATTCATTGTCTTGCTTTAGGCTTCAGTAACTTTTTAAAGCGTTTGCTACAAACTTGGTCAACTGCCATCGGGCAGGAGCTGTGCAGTAGACGATAGTTTAATTTAAATTCAGGCATCTTATCAATTGGCAAACATCAATACATTTTGGCTACATTAATCACTGCGGGCAAACACACGTTCGCTGTGCCCCACAGAACAGCTCGGGGAAACGACGGATATCTTTGGCAGCAGACTTCAATTTCCATGTGTTTGTTTGCACTCTCACTTTGCTTTAGAGCATACGGAGCGCTGCACAGTGGTTGGCATAGCCCGACATAGCGATCAAATTAAGAGAGAGAGAGGGCAGTTCACTTTGCATAAATAAATAGACTTACTTTAAATAAGCAGAAAACTGGTGGGAAATCAAAATTACATTTATTCACCGACAATTTGCTCATATAATTGCTTTTACTTTATTCCGTATGTATATACATATATTTTTATATAATATTTCATGTAAAGCCTGTGTAATCAGCGAACTATTAAGTGAGTGTTGATTGCTCTCCAGGCATATGCGTACGAGGAATTCAATCCACTTTGAGCTCATTAAAATACAATCGCAGCTTAACTCATTATTTAAATCTGTTTAATTTGAGAATCTGAAAGGATAAAGTTTTTTAATTAAAGTACAAAGTCCAGCCCGATTGTATTAAAAGCCTAATAAGAATCATATTAATTGCTTGATTTATTTTTGGATTTTCACCAACAGAGGTGAAATGTTTATATTTATGTATAGCATACTTTTAGGGTTATCGGAATATATATTATGGGAATATATTATTTACAAGGTACAACACAGATTTAGTGATTCGCACAGTGGCTGAACTTATTAGGCGAGGCAGCCACAAGCCCAATAGTCGTCACATTATGATCTGCACGTAACATCCATTATCTCTTAAGAAAAAATCTTTTATAGATTTTTAGAAAATAAGATTTCTTTATTTATGGTCCACTGCAATGCACTCTAGTTCACTCTTTTTCGCTTGCAAATCAGACAATCGAAAGCGATTTTCTACGAAAATCACAATCTCACAAATTGATAATCATCCGCATGTGGCACAAGCCCCGACCCAAATCAAGCAAAAGCTCTCAAATTGCAATTGTTGCGGAAGGATTCTGCGAAACGACGTAGAAGCTGAGTGCAAATTCAAATTGAATTTACTGATTTAAATGAACGACTACTCCAAACAGTAAAGTTATAATAAATTTGTAATCACTTAATCGGACTAGAGCTGCGGCAAATAGTAAAAAGAATTTCACAGAATAAATGAGAGTGCCAACTGGGAGTCCTATTTAAACAATAAGCAAAAGCACATTAAATATAATTACATATTTAATTTGCAAAAGGGAGAAAAAGAAATGAAAAAACATAATTTTTGTGTGCATTTTCACAACTCCGGCTTATTTTATTATCTCTGCTGTGACAGCCACAAAATGAAATTCATAAATTCGAAGCGCAGAGTGCAAAAGGAAAAAGGAAAATAAAAAATAGATATATACTTATATATAATATAGTATACGGTATATAAGCGTGATGTACATAAATAAATCCAAATTTGGCACAGCATGGCGAATAAATTATGCATAAATTCAATTAGAAAGCATTCATGCTAATGAATTTACACGAATGCGAGTATAAGGAGCAATTAATATGGGAACGTGTCTCGGAACAGAGCCGATTACCACAAAAGGCGATGTTCGCACGACTTGGCATTATCAAGATATATAAGCGGAAATAACTACTCATTAAGCGCGATGGCCACGTAAGCTGCCAACTACTGCCAACTGCAAGCTGCAGCAAAAACAACTACAACAACAACACCAGCAGTCGCTGTGCGGTAATAGAAATCATTACAATAAAACCTAATGGCCCCAGAAGCAACAGCCAACAGCCAAGAGCCAAGAGCCAACAGCCAACAGCTAAGAGCCAAGAAAAAGAAAGTCATTTGGTAGCGGCTGCCAAACGAGTGTGCAGACAAATGGCAGACACGTTCCAGCCATCACGGGCCTGAACGGAGCCAGACTCAGGGCCCTGGCCCGGCCAGACAATCAAAATCCATTTGAGTCGGAAATGAGTGAAATCAACATCACACTGACTGTCAGTGTGCTTAGCGCTCAGTACATACATAACTCGCAATGGGCCAGCCTTTGCTTTGGGTAAATGTCAAAGCTTTAAAATAGTGGGGACTAGCAGTAGCAGTAGCAGTACACTCTGCTACATGGGTGAGAATGTTAAGCACATTCGATTTTGTTCACAGCGCATTCCTCGACAGCTTCTTCGGCATGCAAGTGAAATATGTTTTGTTATTAAATTGTTGCTGAGCCAGCACCCAGCCGCAGCCCCCAAGCCGCAGCCCGCTCGGCACGCGGTATCCACGACGCATAATAATTTTCTGGCTGAAAGCTTCGAGCGGGTAGCCGCTGGATCTTCCAGTGCAGTGCAAGGACGCACCCGAGCTCGGGGCGCTTAGCCTGTCGCAAGAGGCGACCATAAACTGAATTCCGAAAAGCAAAACTGGAATTTTTATTGCAAATTGTAAAATTTTTACTTAAACACAAAGCAGAAACAGCCACAAACCTGATGAAGCCCCCGAGGCCCGCCTCTCCATCGCCTAATTCAGCGCTCGATTGTTGCTCGACAGATTTCATTGTCACTATGCCAATGTGCTGTAAGAAACTGTCTGCCATTTAGCTGTTCCGACTCATTGAAACCAATATTAAGCAGTTGCAGCATCAATGGGCTCGCCCGGATACTGTCAAGCACTGCATGAGTGTCCCATGCGCTCCAAATGAAGCTCTTAATTCCGACTTATTTTGTTTTGTGAAACACAGCTCCACAGCCCAGCGACAGACCTAATCCTTGGAATTTACATATTTTGCTTTGTGGAACGACTTAAGTTTGGGGGCCAGAGCAACTCTTTCGGTCTCCATAGAAATGTCGACCTGCCGAATAAATGCCGGAAGTGAAGCATTCAAATGTTCCATTTCCTCAATTTGCGGCCAGCTGAAAGCGACTTTAAGCGGAAAGCGACTTCAAGCGGATTCGCCAAGTAAAAAGGCACCAAATGAGCGAGCTACAAAAAAAAATAATAAGGCATAACCAAAGAGAAGAGGAAATGCAAAAGAATTTAAGGTAGAATTAACGGCAGAGCAGAGCTCGCTAGAATTTGTAGTATTCGGTTAATGACTAACGGCTAAATGCTGCTCCAGCTCCAGGGTCATTTCTTGACGGCTCAATATTGCGAGTGTCGTCAGCGGCTTTGAGCTGGCATCGGCTTTCGGCACGTTCAAGTGCGGCCATTAAATAACTTTTGGTCCACTGCGCTCAGAAGTCCGTCAAAATTAAATACAAAAAATCACAAAATCACCAAATTGTCAAAACAAGTGGAAAATCACAAATTACGGCATTACATTACGTGGCGGACTATAAGAAACGCTGAAGTCAACGGACGCTTTTATGCTGCCTTGTTTTTTCTTATACTTTTCATATACTCTGTTGCCAGAGTGCTAAGAAGTATGTTAAGTTAGGCAGTCTCTATAATAAAATTTCAGATTTTAATTGAAAAAATTAATCTTTAGAGCACATTAGTCAGTTACACTTGGCCATCGAAGAACTTACCAAATAATATTAAACACATATTTTGTGCTACCTTGAACAGAGTATACTACAGTCAAGAGAATCTTTAGCAAAGTCATCCTTGAGCTTGTTTATTTTGTTATTTTTTTTATATGTTTTTTGGTTCTTTTTTCCGCTAAATCATATCGTTTGAGTGTGAGCCGCATTTAAGTACGTATTGATTTACTGTAGCTGATACATCACGTATACGCCACCACCGCTTCGTCCTTTGACTAACTAATCACGGGCAATGCGCTCAAAACTCTTGCGACCCGCTCGCTGTGGCCAGCTTTGACAGGCTGGCAACTTGAAAGCTCTTCCAGTCGACTGATTTTGTATACCTGGGACGTTAAGACTTCCGTTTTGGAGGTCGATGTTTCCTCTCACTGATGCTTGCTGTAATTTTGATGATTTCTCAACTCGACTACAGCCGAGATATCCAATGCGAAATCCGCTGAAAGCGGAGCGTCCAATTAAAAAGTCAGTTGACATTTGGTCCGATGGCTGTCAGCAGTGGAAAAATGGGAGCTAGCTGTTGGCTGGTGGCTGGTGGCTGGGTGCCACAGCATCGGGTGACATCATCATTAATGTTCTCCTCGCCCACGGCTCACTTTTCCATTAGCACGTTCCTTATGCACTGCAAGCCAATTAATCATACGACATGTTGAACCAATTACTCCAACTCCATATTACGCAGCAATGCGTCATCAGCAGTCAAAATACTGTATGTGATATTGTATACCCGTGCGCCGATACGAATGAGCAAATTGAATTTCAAATGAAGATTGATTTTCGAGCTTGCCCCTTGACTTGATTATAAAGTCCAGCCACTTGTCAAACGGGAACGCAGCGCTTTGGGTGTGACATTGAAAAATCTAAAACAAATGCCGCCCAGTTGTAATTAGAAACAATGGAAGCCAACCCTCGACTGGGTCCAGGCCAGGGTCGACCCTTTTGCCTTTCGCTGTTGGAAATTAATTCGAATGCTTGAGAAAAAGAAAGAGAGCACAAATAATTAAAATTAATTATGTGGAATATATTCAATAAGTTGGAAATTATGCAAACGAGCGCAAAGTAAACGCCTGGCGATAACGCTAAGTGCAATTGCCGGACCCCGCAAAATACTTTTCTCGACCGAAAATAGCTGCCCCTACTTAGCTTTGATGGACATAAACCGATGGACGTACACGCGGATGGATGGATGGCTGAACGAATGGATAGATGGATGGATGGATGGATGAATGGATGGATGGCTGTCTGTATGGATGAATTGCTGCTGGGTTGGACAATTGTTCAAAGTATTTTCGAATTTTCGAAGCGACGACAAACAAAAAATAAAAATAAAAATAAAAGTACAAAATTTCGGAAAGCAAAATAAGTATTCCGAGAATGGGAACAGCCACATGCTCGTGCTTCGTTGGCTTCGGGAAAAAATCTTTGGCCACAATTTCCGGCATTTCATATATAAGCTAAAAGCATGCCCCGGCCAGCATTCAGTTCGCTCGGTTCGTTGGACCACGTCGCGTTTTTCTCAAAGTAGCGCAAATTACTTAAAATAAACAACGAAACTATTGGAGCAGCCACCGGGTCCACAGCACCACCACAGACATTTCACTCGTCGTTCCTAATTCAATTGCATTTCGCTGTTGTCTGCTGAGTGTTTCGCGGCGCGAGAACCGAAAGAGAAAATAGAAGAAAGAAACATGAATCTGAAAATCAATTTGAATTTCGTATCTCTGGCACTTGTCTGCCTCATCTCTGTCATCCTGTTGACTCAGACTGTTGGAATCGTGGCAGCCGGACCTGGAGACGGCGCATGCAAGGAGCTAAGTGAGTGAACCTAATTACAAAATGCCAAATTAATGTCACAAAACAATCTCAAATGGGCCATAGAAATTACATTTATAGCCCGAAAATATTAGAAAAAAATCTCTTTGATTGAGATAATAAACTTTTAATGAATTTGATTTTATGCAGAAATGATTGAAATTAAGGAAAGATATATTATTTTAGTTATAATTGTCAGTCAATTAATTGCAATCTGAAGAGTCTTCGAACTTTCTACATTTTAGCATTTGACTCTTGATTATAATAGTTTCAAAGTAAATACTGTAAAATTGCTTATAAATGGACGGCTACAGGCTTTCGGAACTAAGTCCCGCTTTCTCTTTCTTTATTTTATTATATTATTATTCATTATAATAAATATAGCTTTTCTACCTTTTCTGTCTGGCTTCATTCCCAATAATTGTAAAATAAATAGTTTCGGCCAATTTCAGCCATTCGCCACTTGACACACAACTGCCAAAACTGTTGTCAGTCACATTTGCCATTTTCTATACAAATTATGTTCGCTTTTTTTGTTTTGTTAGCTAGACTTATGAGATATTTTGTCAAAATTGAATGCGTAATGTGCCTGTAGCGTAAGCAAATTGAATAGCGGCAAATGACGCTAGCCGCATGGGGGGAGTGGAACTAATTGAGGCAAAGAAAATGTGGATACTCTTAATATGGATATAAATCGATTATCCAATTAATTTGGTCAATTAAACAGCACGTTTCCCTTTCCCCTTTATAGACAATGTTAACTGCTACGTGGGCCGCAACGAGGGCAACTACTGCAACAGGAAGGACCAGACGAAGGCCCTGACCCGCTGGTATTACGACAAGGGCGCCTGCCGGCCCTTCACCTACAAGGGCTGCAACGGCAATCGCAATCGATTCTGCACGCGCGACAGCTGCGAGACGCGCTGCGGCGATCTATGAGCAGAAGGCAGAAGGCAGACGGCAGCAGACGCACGCGCTTCGCCACAATCAATTAGACATTCACTTAGTTGTTAAGTTTTCGTATGTATATGTATGCTTTATATATAAGTGCTGAGCACAAATAGAAGCAAGCCAAGCGAACCAAGCGAATTTCTCACCTTTGATCGGGCTCCCTAAATCCCAAAATGCCGTCGACAAAATGGATAGGCAGCCAAGTGCTGCTGTAAGCTGTTAGTACAGCATCAACAGCCTCAACAACAAGTGATAGGACGGCACTTTGCCACGGCCGTTGGCAACTGCCACTAACGCTGGGCGAGTTATGAAAAAAAATGTGCAAGCTGTCAGCGCTTTGACGCCTCACGTATCAAATAACGCCTTCACATGCCCCATGACAGTGTCACCAATGGCCCGTTGACTTTGATTTTGATGCCGCTGCCGATGCCGCTGCTGATGGCGCTGCTGGTGTCGCTGGCGATGCCAACGCGAATGCTAACTTATAGCCCCAAGCTGTGTGCTTTTAGCGCTGACGCACCGCGACAGAATGCTGGATGTCAGCCGGTCTGTGTCAGAGCTAAATGTCAAGACCACATCAAAGGCCTGCCCGTGGCTGGCCATTTGGTGTGCCGATCTCCTTACAGCTAATTAACATACCAATACAACATTATCGAGTAGTAAAGCCATAGCCGTTTACCTGTTAATTGTTTGAAGACCTTTTAGTCAGTCGCCCAGTCAGACCGAGCTGTCACCGGCCAAACAATGCGCCATCGAAAGGGTATTGCTGCCAGCGGGGGTAATGTCTCAGCTTAATGGCTACGCACAAACAGCTCTGCCAGTCAAATACATAGCGACAGCAACAGCGCCGTTTAAGTGACACGCAACGAGGAGAAACACCACAATACACACACAGATGCACAGACACGCACACTCTCACACATACTGAGTCATGTGTTGCTGACTTTAAATTCACCTGCTACGCACAAAAGAAATTCGCACAGCAAAAATGATTGGCAATAGGAAATTCGCCAGCCGCTGGCATTTCGCATGAAATTAGTTAGTTTTAATGGGAAATTCGAGAGGCAGCTGCTCTGACCGCAAAGCACTCCAACGACGCCTGTCACAAGTGGAATAGACGTGCTAATTGAAAGCGTAATACGATTTATAGGCCAAGTTCGGACCAAGGACTCGGGCCAATCACTCGCCCTGCGCCTAACAGGCCTAATAATCGCTTTAACCAAAATCGACGGCTGGCTATAAATAATGCGCCTCGTCAGCGCGGCGAAGTGCCTAAGATGGAAAGCCGAAAATCTGCGGCATAAAAATTCAAAGCGCCAAATCTTGGCGAGCATCAAATGCGTGTAATTTGATTATTTATCACAATTTTAACATTTAACGACCCAATTGAGTTTTATGTGCCCATTGCGCAAACGGAACTGAAAAGCAAAAACAAAATAAGGAAAAGTTCTTGAACTTGACTAATAGATACCCTGGCATGACTAACAGAACTGCTATATATGTGCGAAATACATGTATAAATGAAGAGACTGTATTCTGGGTAAGCTAATCTGAAGTCAATCTTATCTTATCTTATCTTATTATATCTGTAAAATTGCCTAATCAGCCCGGGAAAGACTTTCTCTTTTATTTTGTGCACATTAACCAACAGCAATTAGCTAAAAAAAAACACTTGATGTTGGAGAATGCTTTTTAGTTTACAATACAAGCTATCTCATCTCTGCTCTGTTTTGCATAAATGGAGACAACTAAATTATACTCTGACTATTTTATAACCAGAGGGTATCAAAAAATAAAATACAAAATGAAAAAGCCAAAAGCTTAGCAATCACATTTGTGGACGAGGAGGGAGAGAGAGAGAGAGGGAGAGAGATTGAGGAGAAAGTTTTGCATTTAGACAGCAACCTGTGGAAGAGCAAGCCGTGCCTGCACATTAACATGCCAAAGGCCAAACAACATGAGCCGCACTTGTCAAAAGCGCTCTCAGGCGACCCCTGACAGAGCTGCACTGCATAGCATAGCACTGACGCCGTACTTTCGGTCAATCAAAAAAGTTTTCCCGTTGATGAGTCGCATAAACTCCGTGTAGGTGTGTGTGTGTGTGTGTGTGTGTGTATGTGGGTGTGGGTGTGGGTGTGGTCGTCTGCCATCCTATATTCAACTCAACTTCAAAAACAATATTTCTATGGTTGCCCCCGATGCCGAAAAGCGCACGAAATTGTGCCATGCAAAACGCTTTGCTCAAATGAAAAATGAAAATCTATTTGTAAAACGTTGTTTCTCTTTGCTTTTGCCGTTCGTAAAAATATTTTGCGAGCAGCAATGCAACGGGTCGGGTATATAGGTGATACGATTTTTGTTATGCAAATTATGGTAGCTGCACAAGTAAAAGTTTTAAAGAAGTTAAATTTTATGGATTGAAAGTTATGTTAGGAAAACGCTTTAAGGATTCAAATACAGGTTCAGATATATACAAAGTTTTTATTAAAAACAATCAACTAAAAATCTTCCTAATATGAGTATTTATATAATTAAAAAACAACAACGTTGATGTCCTGAGCATATCATAAATAGGTTATTAACATAATAAATATAAAATAAAAAAATAAAATGATTGAAATTCGTGAAAAATAATTCATTTTAATTCATTCAACCCCCAATGAATCTCTGAAGTTTGACAAATATTTTATATGGAAAAGCAGAAATGCATTTAATAAACTAAATGAAAATGGCAGAATAATATTATATATAATATGTAAAAAGCTTGAGCGCTAAAAAGCCACACCATATATTTCTCCTATAGGCATAATGAGTATTTTTGCTTGACGTGCAGCAATGAAAGCAAAACTTTAAATCTTTAATGAAAGACTTGATTACTTACAACTGAGTTACTGATTATAGAGTTAAGAATACAAGAAGAGGGTATTTAATAGTTAAACAATAGTTGGGCACTTATTCAGTTTCATTTCATGAACGGAAATGTACCTCGGCACGGGCTAAAGCCATGGATCCCTTTTAACGGCAAAGGAATTCATAAAACGACAAAAATTCTTTTGTTGCCCCACACACGTATGGAGATTCTGTGTAAGGGCGCCAGTGTGTGGGCGTGGGTGGTGGGCCCTGGATGAGGGGGCGACTGCAGGTAGCCCAGCAACTCCCATGTGTTCATATAAATTTTGTGTTTATTCGGGTGCATTTCCACTGCGGCGCACATTCAGCCGCAGCCGCAGCCGCAGCCTCAACCTCAGAAATAGACGCAGTCGCAGTCGCTTTCCCCCACGCTGAGTAGCCAACCAACCAAGCAACCTTGCACACACACGCCAACACCAATGCACACACGCACACACACACACACACAGAGTGCAACTAGGCAGCGCTTGGCTGTTGCATGCCCCACTGGCTTTGGGCTTCATTTATGTGGATCAAATAATGTTAGTTTCTCTTGCCCGAGCCGGTTAACCGTACAGCTTTTGAGTGCACCGCACAACAGTAAACACGCCCATACACCCAGACACCCCCCACACACACGCACACAGAGAGACACCTGCAGTTGAAACTATTTTTCCGTTTAAATAATTTTGAGATGCTTCATTGTGGCTGAACCTTGGCTATTTCGCCTGCATTTTTTGTTCTTTTATTTTTGTGCTTTGGTCAGATTGAATTAAAATTCCGGTGCCAAGTTCTTATGGATGAAAAAAGTTGTCACAGAATTTATTACTTTTGACTTTGGGACGATTTAAAAAGTTTGCCCGTGCAATGCTTTCCATTTTCCATTTTCCACTTACCCAAAATCCAGCTGTACCACGCCAGCCACCCCTTTTGGCCAATTTCATTTCTTCCCTGATGCCTTTGTGTTTTCGCACAAATTGGTTTCTGCTTCTGCTTGATTTCATGCGCCAACTGAAGTACAGATCTGCCAGGTGCCACAGCAGCACTCATGCACCCCACACACGCACATGCACACGCACACGCACCCGCACACAAACACATACACACACACACACACTCAGCTAAGCATTGGCTTTCAAGCCACTTGACTTGTTAAATTCACTTAGCTGATCAGCCGAGCAGTCAACTTACACTTGTTGGCACTCAACCGCCCTCGCCCCTTCCCCCTATGCTTGGCACTGGGCGTGGCTGGTGTCGGTTGTGCAATAGTTGCGTTTGCCCCGCTCATATCCCAGCGGCACACTCTATTTGTCTAGCTGAAATTGTGATTTTTGTGCACCAACACCGGCTATCGGTGCGTATACGCAACGTAGCACTGGGACCACTTGCTAGCTGGCAGAGAAAGCGAATAAAATGCAGCATACTTTCGAGCATGACAATGTTGCAGCACTCCCATCGACATTGTTTCGCATAACACGCATCCTTGCAGAGCTTACACCGAGAGTCACTTCCAACTGGGATTGTAATGGAAGTGCCACTTCTCGAGGCAAGCCTCAAGAGCTGTCGAGTAGATTTACTTGCCACTGTCGTTGTCATCGTTGCTGCTGTTGTTGTTGGTGTTAGTTTTTCTGTAGCTTGTTGCTTGCATACAAATAAATTAAAATACATATGTATTTATGGAAGACAAACACACACACACATACAGAGAGAGAAGGAGAGATAAAGATGCAAACACACTCCAGTCGGATATTAAATTAAATAAAAACCTACATCGAATAATATCAACATGCTATTTCTATTTAAATTTCGAGCCCGGCCCAGGCATAGCTGCACGTTCAAGATAAAAATATGTATGCACAAGCGTACGCACACAGCTCCTGTAGCTGGCACATAGATGGAAACGAAGCCCGAAGCTGACGACCGATGAATACTCTTTCTGGCATTCTGCTAATTAGTTGTTGCTATGACTATATTTGAGACTGATATCCTAGATCTCAGTTACTTTTCACTTGGCTTACAAGTTGCAAGTCTCTAATACTTGTTCGGAATATAGCCGAATACTCCTTGGATTACACTATTCGAGGAGCTCGGCGGCTGATGCTAATGCTGATGCTGATGTGGGCGTGGCTGGCAAACATATTGCAGTCTGTGTTAAGCAACAGCTCAGACGCAGGCAGACGGAAGCGAGTTGAATGAAAGGTTGACGATATGCGAGTGTGTGCGTGTCGCCCATCTGTACGTGTGAGTCAGTGTCAAGTCAGGAACATTTAGTAATTCAGCACGCATATCAAGGACAACGTACTCATAAATACCAACGCCAAACGCCTCACAGCAGCAACAACAACACCAGCAGCAGCAGCAGCAGCAGCAGCAGCAACAAGAACACCAGCAACATCAGCAGCAGCGACAGCATCAGCAGAAGCATCAGCAAAAACAACTGCAGGCTTGTCTCGGTGCCACGTTTTAGCTTTAGTCGGTTCGCCTCTCTGCTTGCCTGCCCGTCTGTCTGGGTGTCAGTCATTTTGTGTTTGTATGTATGGAATTTTTAACTTCATTATCGAGGCACAGGCTACCATTTGGTAGCTACGCTTCGCGGCTCATCTGTCTCCCCTTCCCCCGTGTCATTGTCTCAGGGCGCATTGCTCAACAACTTTGACACTGCGACAGCCCCATGGCTCATGGCTCATATTCCGCCAATGCGCAATGGCATGCATACCTAATGCCCAATGATGTGCACGCTGGAGACGACAGCTCCACACAGCCGCCCACTTGAGCTATGATTGCCGTCTATCCAGCCCGGGTAACTAACATGCGCTGGCAGGTCTGGCAGGGCTCGCAATCCAAGCTGTCCATTCCATTATGGCAGTCACTCGGCTTGTAACCCGTCCAATTCTGGCTCATTCGGGCGCCACTTTAAAGTTGAAGCTGCCTAAAATACCTTCACTTCTTTGGCTTTAAACATTTCGCGTTGTTTCTGGTTGGCCATAAATTCAGCGGCTGTCCGCCGATGGTTGTTATTTATTTGACTTAAGCACGTTGTGGCGCGTGGCATTTGGTGCTTGCTCTTGGCCAGCGACAACCTTTAAATGACACGCCACGCCCAGTTAGAGCCCAGCGCCCAGCACCCAAGCATGGCCACACAGCTGTCAGCATTCAAGCGTACCGAGAAGGCACCCGGGCGACACCGAAAAAGTGAGCAACACGCGATTTATAGCGCACCTAAGTGAAAGTCTTGACGATTTTTTTTTGTTTTACACTCTGCAGGGTATAGGAAATATATGTGGGGCACGTTTTGTGGTTCTCCAAACAATTTATTGGTTCTATCTGTGTGTGCGTATGTCAATGCCAAGTCACCGGCTGCGGGCCCAGCTCAACAGCACAACAGTCGCGCATGTGTGATAATTTTGCTGTTGCCGAATGGCTGCCCTGTTAAAAGTGAAACTTAATTAATTATGTGCCCTCGTAAGCACCGCCTCTGCTGCTAGCGAAAATATTCCATTCTGTGCGCCGCAGTGTATGCAATGATTTATGGCTGCCAGCCTAGCGCTTGTGCGGGTGGCCCTCCCACTCCCACTCTCTCGCCCGCTCTCGCTGTTTACATCGATGTCCACGTCTGTAGCTCTGACTGTCTGTCTGCTCTTGCTTGGCTTCGTCTGTGCAATTTTGACGGGCAGCTTCAAAAGCGCAGCATGAGAATTTATTTGGCTCGCATTTGTCTTGCCGTGGCACAACAGCACAACACTCACATGCACTCACAGTGGCACACTCAGACTCCCACATTCACATGGTGGCATTATTAATAGTTGTGCGCGCTGCCTGCAATATCCTGTCAAATTAATTTCAATTTAATTAAATTCTTTTTTTTGCAGTTCCGCTCGCGTTCAAATAAGCTAAGCAAAATAAATGAAAATTTCTGTCAAATAAATGTTAAAAAATTGACTCATTGTGGCGCATTCGATGGAGGAATGAATCCGCTGTGTACAAGTGTGGCAGCCAAGCGCCAAGCGCCAAGCCACGGGGAGCTCTCACTCTCTCCCTTGATTGTTGTTGTTGTTGTTGTGTGTGGACAAGCCAAGCGATAGAAAGCAAGTGAAGGGAATCACAGCTGCAGAAATATTTGCAAGCATTTGTTTCTCACCCCAAGTGCTCGTGCTTGTGTGCGTATGTGTGTGTGTGTGTGTGTGTATGTGAGCATACAGCAAATACTGAAAATTCTCACGCTTGGCACTAAAGTCATTTTTCGCAAACTCTGCTGCTGTGGCGCCCGCCCCAAGCTATTTGCCATTGAAATAGTTGAATGTGTTGCTGCTGCTGCTGTTGTTGCTACTCGGCTGTTGCTCCAGCCCCAAATAGCGTTTCGAAAATACGCTCATTTATCAATATGTCGGTTGTTGTATAACTATTAATGCCAGCGCGCCCACCCCTTTCGCTCCATGCCACGCACGTGTCGGCAGCCCAAACTTAACGCCAAACTTAGAAAACGTCAAATGCGTTTTAACTAATTTGGAGCAATTCATTTTCATCTTCGCATGCATCTTGCTGCCAACTGTCGTGCCTGGAAATTAATGCGAAATGCATTAGCATTAGCTCTTATAAATGAACGTTGGCAGTGCTTAATGACGGGCCCCCACGGACAGACTGGCAAAATATGTACTTCACATGCCACTCAGCCGCCACAATGCGCACACGACGATTGCTTTTTTCCTTTTGTGTATATTTTATATGTGGCATGCAACGTCGAGCTGCTGTCACTTTTGACACTGCCTGGCATTTCATTGATTCACAACAAATGATGTGCAAAGTGTTGCAAGGGCTCGCCAGCGACACTCTCCTATTGGATGCTCTGCAGCAATTAATGAGTACATATACATATTCATAACAGCATCAGCAGGATAAAAGTGCATATCTATATAAATAATATAAGGAATGCAAATTAAAAGAAAAATATATATATTTTTTACATTTTCATAAGATTTCAACTTATGCAGCCATAAAGATATTTTAGCAGTAATTTCTTCTGATAAGTCCAGTATCTCTTCAGTACAGGGTATCTCTGAGTTGATCACTTCCAGTGGAACAAAGGTGTGCGTTTTAATGTTTACTTATTTGTCGCATACATCGCATGCACAAAATGTGCAGAATGTGAGGTTCTTTTATACATTTTTTCATTTGCTTGTCAGACTCATCTGTGGCACGGCCTGAGCGTGCTGGCATGGTGTGGGGCAGGATGCGGGGCGTGGCTGTCATTCGTATGACAACCAAAAATGAAATAAAAAAGAAATGAAATAAGGAACAAATTATGGCAAATGGGTGCAAATTTTAATGAAATTCAGCAACAAAAAGTGAATAAAGTATGCCAGGAGGCATCAGAAGTGTGGCACAAGGAGCGGGGGAGGCAGAGAGGGGAAAACCCACATGGCAAGATGTCAGCAGCGAAATATTAAAAAGGCTCTGACAGGCAAACGAGGATAGTGCCAGGACGTGTCGCCTGCCAAGCCAAACAGTTGGCACCCCCCCGCAAAAATCCATTGAAAAATTGTAACGATCTCGGCCCAGCCGTGTTGATATCCACATTTTTTACTGCTTAAAGCGGAATTAATAATTCAGCTTTAATCCAGCCATAATCATTTGTTTATATCAATTGTGCTGGACTGTGGAAAATTGCGCTCAATTGCATTACAAATATCCAAATGTTGAACAACATCTCAGCAGCAAATAAATCAAATAGCTGCGTATCACATTGCCGAACAAGCGTTGTAAAGCCGCATTAATTCATGACGTTGTTTGTTATGGCCATTTCCGGCTTGTTGCATCCGCTTTTCACGCACTTTGCCGGACGGCGACCACACAAACATCACAAATACTTAAACATATTTACGAATAGAGACCGAACTCGAATCATTTACCGAATCACATCAATTTGTTTCGCTACATGTCCTTATGTAAGTGTCTGTGTGTGTTTGTTTGTTTGTGTTGTGTGCATATTTTAAGCACTTTTAAATTATAAATGGGTTTGTGATATATCGCAATGGCATTCCATGAATTATTTAAGCACATTTAACTTGTGAACATGTTAAAGTCATTGATTAATTTCAATGAAATTTTAATTCTAGACTTTTGCACTGTAAACGTGTCGTGTAAATATTATTTATCGGAATTTCAAATAATTTCCATGGAAATTTGAGCTTTGAAGTAGAAATATTTGCGCTCAATGCTCAGTTTAACGTGCTTCAAATTCCGCTTTACTCTGGCAAATACATATTTATATCATATTTAAGGAAATATTTACGATCGAAATGCAGTCAAATATTATTAGATATGTTTATTACAATTGCAGGCAATTTTTATTTTTGTTGAATTTTGATTTCAGTTTTATTGAAAATAAAATCTGTAAACGTGGCGTATAAGTAATATACATATATATAAGTTACAGAGAGAAAAACCTATACGTTCAGAATACAGCTAAATTTAGTTTTATTGAAAAGTATATATGCAAACGTGGCGTATAAGTAATATTTCTGGACATATTATAATGATGAAAGTGTCTAAAAACACATTTTTATACAAATTGTACTTTTATTTAAAGTGAAATCTGAAATGATATCAATTAAATCTATGGATTTAATTATATAATCAATATAGGTTTCTTTAATTATAAATTAATTAGATAGAAAAAATTGTCTACAAAATGTTCTTAGAATAAATTAATTAATAGTATATATATTTGATATATATTTGAGTCCATTGCTCAAGAAAAGTCTATAAAATTTAATGAGTAATTTCGCTGGTTTAACAATGACTTTTGCCCCACCTCTGGCGCCATAATGTTATCTTAAATAAAATTGGCGAACGCTGAAAGTAACTGGAATTAAAAACAAACATTTTGATAGCAACAAAAATTGTGCACAAATATTTGTTGCCGCAGACGAAATACCCTAGCAATGTTAACTGGAGCAAGCACGATAGAAACGTATTAAAGAATTCGATTTTAATTATGCAATGATTGGATACGTAGTAGATAACTTTGTAAATTTGCCTTCTTATGTTCATCTAAAGTTGATTTAGATAATCGGCTTGAATTAATTGAACTTTCATTATACCCTTCATATTCTATTTCACTATAAAGAGGGTATTTAAAAAAAGGAAGCACAACCTTAACACACAAACATGGCATACACTCAACATGCCAAAATATTTGCTGAAACGCATATTTACTCGCCAAAAAACAAAGCCAAGCGAAATTGGTTGGCAAACACTGCCAATAACAGCAGCAACAACAACAAAGACGACGATGATAAAATCGTTTGGCGAAATCAATTTGCATTGGCCAGGGGCTGCTCGAACTGTGTGAGCTGTGCGGCGGTGTCCCAGTTCCACATAATACAAAATGCAGCAAACAAATCAAAATTAACCAATACAAGTGGGTGGCACTGCGGGCATGACGCATGTGGCTCACAGCATGGGGCAGCCAAAGCGACAGCATATGCAACAGTGGCACACAACGGCAACATGGCACCCCAGCGGGAGAGTGCTTAAGCCAGTGCTTAGTTAACACACAAATGAAAATTTAATATTCGCATGACTCGAGTGTGGCTGGAGAGAGGAGGAAGGAGGAAGGCGGCAGCTCGTGGTTATTCCCTGCAGTGACCACTGCTGCGGGTCTCCAGTTCGCTGGCTCCACTCGCACTGCATTGCTAATTTAAGCCCTGTCCTGCATTTTAAGTGGCTTTAAAGGGGCGCAAGGCATTCGCAGAGGGTCAGCCACTTGACAGATTGTTCATTACGCGCGCTGCGCGAATGCGTTTTAATTACCAAGCGGCCTGCGAAGCAAATCAATTATAGGGCGAGCGACTGCTGCAGCTGCAGCTGCAGCTGCTTCAGCTTGCTGCGGGCCAACTGTCAACTTTTGACCAGCCTCGCACCTGCCGCTCAATCAACCGGGCGCAAGGCAAATAATTCACACTTTAAGTCCGCACGGCCCGCTGTGGTGTCGTGCATCAAAGGATCTGGCAGAGGAGCTATTATTGCAGGTTTGATGCGGTTTCACGTGCGGTGCCCCCCGTAATTTACGATTATAGCTGAGTTAACCGCACACCCACACACACAGGCACTTATACTGAGTGCGGTTGATGTGACTGTGGGCATATCATAGCTCAAATGTTGGCACGTGTGTGGGCGTGACTGTCAACCCTTTAGGGCCATTAAAAGCGCTCGGCTTTGGCATAACTAATGTGCCTATTAAAATCGCATATTAATGCCAGATATTTGCCAATTGCCAATAAAGTAACCAAGCACAAAAGCCAGCCAAAGAAACTTTCTCGCTTTGTTTTTTATTTGCTGCGAGGCGCTGAGACACAAAAGTTTGTTTATTCCTGCTTTCGACCTCATCGATGAGCTGATAAGTGGCAATTGAGGCGATGCGTGTGTTCTTCTTGCTGTGGCATATGAAGTGCCAAAGTTGAAAAAGTTATTTGCATGTAAATTTGTTGCTAGTAGCATCGAGAAAGTAATACGAGGCACAAATGAAAAAGCTCGAAAAACTTTAGACAAAACTCAAATGGGCAAAAAAAAAAGTGGGCAGATAAGGCAAAGAAACAATGATAAAAGAGCTCGAGGTACGAGCTGCGAGCTCGAGCTTCGAGCCACCCAAAGGTTGCCGCCTAATGACGGCGATAAAAGCTGGCAAATGGCTGAAACCAAAGAGCCAGCAAATGAAAAGTGTTTCAATAAAGGCCAACACACAATTGAAAACTTTGCAATTGCCACGTAGAACAGTGCACACACACACACACACACACTCACACACACACACACACTCCACACTTGAGCTGTTTGCCGCTTTGTTTAGCTACACATTACAGAATGTTGGCGCTTTGTATCCGTTTCCGCTCAACTGGCAAAATTCATTAAGCCCGACAAAATGGGGCTCGGCGCTCAAAGAGTCACTCAATCTGCCAATCTGTCAAGCCGTCAATCCAGTCGGCCAGCGCTCGAGTGGGTGCCAGGCGCTCAATAAACTTTCATTAACTTCGCCCATTCATCAGCCAATCAGGCAGACCGACGGACCGACTTGTAAGTGTTTTGTAAACATGGCTTACAGAAATGGCAGCCAATATTTTTCGCAGTTGCAACTCGAGTGGCACGCCCCGCTGACATGTCGGTAAGCCTGCAGTTGGCCCAGATCTGCAGCTCTGAATAATTCATGATTTACCCATAATGCTGAGCTGCCAGCCAAATGTCAAACGGCACAAAGTCCTTCAGGTCCTTCAGGTGGCCAAGGCACAAAAGGCCAATGCAAAAATCGCAATCCTCAATTCGGTAAGCGGCGGCAATCAGCAGTCGGGCGTTGGCAATCGCCAATTACAATTCAATTCGGAGGAAAATTTAATTGAGCATTCAGAGACGCATTGACACGTGCGACAGACGGCGACGATATCGCCAAAAATGCTGGCCAATCCGCTGACCAATTTCCTAGCAAACACGAATCAAAGCTCCAATTGCTGCTGTCAGTGGAAGGGGAACCGATGCGAGAAGATTGCCTCTGGCCTGGAAAGATTTATCCCCAGTTTGTGTTTGTCACTCTGCACTCTGTGGTGGGCTGAGGGACAAGGGCAGCTTGTTATCGTGTCTGTCTCCACGATTCCCGTTTGATTGGCAGATCAGGTTACAGCATTCAGCAGTAGCAGCAGTAGCGTCAGCACCAAAAAAATATCCTTCTGCGTCGGTTTCCATGTTTTGCTCAGCGTCGCTTCTTCCACGTTTCCCTGCCAATTGTCCAACTGTCAGCACACGCAAAATGCTGTCAGAATTGTGTCCCTCCGACGGAGCTGCAATTCCAATTGCAACTGCGACAATCTAATACGCGTCATGAAAAGAAACATCCAACCATTTGCGGCAGCCAAGTTATTCGAGCGTTGCAAGTGTTAGCTGGCTTAAAGGGATTTGTCGCTTTTGAGTTTATTTATTATTGAATGTGATCTGACGCATCTGACGCATCTGGAGCATCTGGGTCACCTTTCTCAACTCTCAACTCTTTGCTGAAAGTGCAGAAAGAGTTCAGAGACGTCACGTATTGAGCTAATTGTCAGCATAATTAGAAGCCGGCGGTACGAATCCCCGAGGGCCATTGACTGATTGGCAAAGATGTTGCGACATGGGCGTGGCCAGGAGTCTAATTGAATCACGTGCGCGGGTGGAGAAATTGGCTTAGGCAGTGCAAATGGAGTTGGGACTAGGACTTGAACTGCTTCTGGGACTGGGAATTGCTCAATCGCTGACTTTTCTAATAGTTGCCCACAGGCACGGCACGCCCACCGACGCCGCCCATAAGGCGCCATCGACGCGTACGCAGTGGGACAACAACTTAATCATCATCACGTCGGCATTAGTCACACTCCAAGCGCATTATCCTTTCACCCAAGCTCGCATTTGCGTCTGTAGGACACAGCTTACACATCGCCATGTATGTGGGTGTGTACGTAAGTGTGTGTGTAAGTGTGTGTGGGTGGCACTAGTTCGCTCACATGTCATTTGCAAGTCTCTTTTATGGCCACGACAATAAAGGCATTTGCCGAGACTGTGCAGCTATCTGATCGCTCCCTCAACAGCTGCATCAATTCGATAATTATAGCATATGCCGTTTGCTGATTGTGCACGGCCCTGGTGTGGTGGGCGTAGTGGGCGTAGTGGGCGTGGTCAGCCAGAAGGGCGGCTCACATTAGAATTAGCTGCATCGACGTGCCTAATTCCAACAGAGCCGAGCAACGTTGCGGGCTCATCCCATCAGCTGCATTAAGCGATTAGGCCACCCATGTGTCCATAAATATCTACACATATCTATTTATATTTGCTTTAGTGTCTGTGTGTGTGTGTGTTTGTTTGTTTAACTAAGCTAATACGTGTCTGTCGACGTGTGTGTGTGTGTATATATTTCAAAAATTGAATTGCACACGTTTACATATCACGTGCACTGCGGCCACCTGCATTGTTTATCTAAATGGACGCTGTTGATGGGGAAATGGGGAGAGTGGGGAAACAGTGGTGGAGTGGGTGTCGCTGCTGCTGCTGCTCAATGGCATTGCAATTTAATTAAGTCACGCAACATATCGATTCAAAGCATTAATGCCAGCGTACATTTGCCAGCCGATTTCAAATGCACATAGTAAAGTTGGACTCGGCTCGAACTGTTGTTCACTAATTGGAATTTGAAAACAAAACGCTTAAATACATTTGCATATTTGTGCAATGCGATGGGCAAACTTTGAAATTATTTTAAATAATTGATGTAGCAGCTTCATGAGTAAATTGAATAACAATTAATCCACTGAATAGTCAGGCTAAAAAGTCGATATATCCATGCCACAAATTTATATCAGATCTTATTTAAGATGAAATACTTGACTTTATATATATGCGAAATTCATCACTCTCTAGATATGCAATATATATTAAGCCCACAGCTAACCTGCATATAATGCAGCTCACTTTAAGTGTGATGTGAACATTTGTGCATTTGCCGACTGAGCTATGCCTGCTTAGCCCAGCTTGAAGCAGAGCAACACAACAACAACAACAACAGCAACAGCATCATCATCAATATATGCAGCTGGCCCAGAGGACAAATATGCTAAGCAGAGTCAGAATTTGGCCCAGTCCTAGACAGGTGAGTCGGGCGAGTCAAGTGGGCCAGTTGGACTCCTGTCTGCCCCCATCTGGCGGCCCAACTAGCTTCTGGCTGTGTCTTGTTAGCTGCTCCACTCGCTGCGCTGCCGTGTCGCATATTTGTTAGGCAGCCCAAGGAAGCGTAAGACATTTGCCTGTTTGCCTTTGGCACGTGCACGGCATGCGGAATGGCGACGGGAATGGGAGTCCGTAGGTTAAGGTAGCTGCAAACAGCAATATGCATATACAAGTATGCCAGTGTGCATGCGAGAGAGTGTGCGAGTGTGTGTGTGAGTGTGTGCGAGTGTGTGTGGTAGTTATGCATGTTGTTTTCCTTTGCCCTTTCAGCGGATTTGCCGTGTTCTTTTATGCAATTTGCTTGCAGACGACTCGTTATTTTATTGTTTACCTCCGCACACGGCAAACATAAGTAGAACATAAATTCGAGCTCCGCAATCTTGGGCGACTGACTGCATTGTCCTTTGTTGTTCAGCACTTTGCCGCAGAGCACGAGCTCGCGCCAGGAGGAAGGAAGGAAGCCGTGACTAAATAATTTCTGTTGATTTCGTTTCGCAATTACCGTGCAAATAACAGCGAATTGGCAAACGCTTTGACGATTGATATGCTTCTGCTGTTCATTTCGATATTGTCAGTGTTGGGGCAGCAAAATCCTTTTAGCGCTAATCAGCCAAACACAACTCAAGTGGGCGACACATGTGACCTGCAGCCCGAATTTGGGAAATTCGCAGAGTGCTGTCGGTGGCGGGGCGGGGGTGTGGCAGCTGCTTGAGGGCTTAAGTGAAATTACACTTGGAGCACAGCAATTTTATCCACAAAATGCGCAGTGCGCCGCCCTGGGGGCGTGCCAGTGTGCTAAAATGCGCGCTAAAAGCTTTTGGCCCACTCAAATGAGGAAAATTTTCGAAAATTCTAAAGTGACATTGCGATAATCGCGTAATCGATGAAGTCTGTCATTATCATGAGCCACGTCGACATCGATGTCGATGTCGATGTTGCAGCCGCTACCCCAACCCCTGCCCCATCCGCGGCCCCTGCCGCTGCCGCTGACAGCGTCAAAGGCAAGTCAATAAGTAAAAATTTTCAATGGCAAAATGTCGAGGCAGGCAACCAGAAAAAAAAAACACTTAGGCGGCAAAGCGGACAAAAAGTACAAAAAGTTTGGCAGGGGGCAGCGGGGCAGGGGTTAGCGGGCTGGCAGGCTGAGCGTTTAGTTTTGAGCGCTTGACGTTGGCAAATTGCCCCCTCGAACGCTGCTGAAACAAAAAGCTGCAGCATCTTAGGCGAGCGAGGGCGCGCGGAGACAGCTAGCTTTAGCCAAAAAAGTTAAAGCTTTGATTTTGTGCTTCAGCAGGAGGGCTACAGGCAGATTCAATTTGACAGTTGCAAGAATTCAATTTTCTTGTCATCATGTTGCGGATTAGTTTCGTGCTCTTCAGGCCAACGTGCCGGCGCGACAGACAGCTGCAAGCGGCCAAACAGCAGCAGCGCAGTTGGACATCATTTGCAAAGTGCGACTGCAGCAAGTAGACAACAGACTGCAGACGGCGGACGGCAGGCGGCAGAGAGTAGACAGGAGACAGCAACTTACCAATGCACACGCGACGGGGGATATGCGAGCTGGATGTCCTGGACAAATAATAAAGTTTGTGGCCAACTCATGTGCGTGTGGCATTGAATTTGATGCACGTCGTGGGCCAGATGCAACAGTAGTTACAGAACGAAAGCATTTGTAAAACTTTTAAGTTCAGCTTAAATAAATTCAGTTACAAGCAACAGAACGAACAAGTGAACGACAGTCACAGACAGTTAAAGTCGAAATTTAATGCTTGAATTAATCTATTAAATACAAATTTGCGAATGCCTAAACTAATTACAATAATAATTGTTGACTCTGACTCTGATTTTGACTTCGACTTTGACTCTGATTCTCATTTTAATTTTAATTGCAACTCTAATTCCAATTGTTATTCCCATTCTCATTAGCATTTTCATTCTCTTTCTCTTTCTATCTCTACTTTGTATTATAAACTTTCAGGTATGCCCTTCACTGACACGATTTAGGTGTGGTCAGTTCTCAGTTGCTGAGCTGGAGCTGTCAGACGAATGAAATGTATATCAATTAGGCAATTTCTTTAGACATGTCAACGCCACTTGCTATCTGAGTCTCAGCTGGGTGCACTTTGGGGCAGCCACAAGCTGTCCGCAGCAGTCACAACAAACAATTAAAGAGCAACTTAAGCAACAGTGATATGACCGAAAGCTTATCTAAGGTAACTTTAATGTTCGGCTCCAATTTGTCACAACTTCTTTGTCAGTCATTTAGCCCGAAAAGAAAGAAATATGAAATGTCAACTGGAATGACTTATAGACTCCGCAAACTGGCCGAGTGCCATCCATCTCCGCCCAAGCGGCTAACTGCTTAAATACTTAATATACCAACAACAACAACAACAACAGGAGCAACAATAACAAGAGCAGCAGCAGCATCAGGAAGGAGCAAAAAAACATACAGGATAAACAAGAGACAAAGGCATGACGACGACCAGGCAAAAAGGAGGTGGAAACAATTTGCTGCCTACTTCGCTAGGGCCTCTGCTGCTGCTTACTGTTTCCTCAGCCAAACCCAGGGCTACTCTGCAGCCTTCTGCTGCGACTATTGTCGACGTTGTTGTAGTGACAGTGGCCCGAATTCCGAACCGAAGCCGCTTGATGGATTACAGCCAAAAGGCGGCAGCTCCAAGAAGTCAGTGGAAGGTGTGGCCCAGGCGGGCGACAGCAGCTGCACGATTAGGCTTTTGTTTAGCTGCTTGTCAAATTTCTATGGCCACACCCCCAGCCGCCGTAGCCTTAGCTCTGACTCTGGCGCTGGCTCTGGCTTGGGCTTTCGCTTTCGCTTTTGTGAGTATCTGCGGCAAAGTGATTTGTGCACCCCAAAGGATTGGAAATTCGTTTAATGAAGTGAAGGGTTAAATTTGCCAAAAGGCTGAGCTGGGCCCACAAGCATTGCCGAATGGAAGCGGCTTACAGGGCACACACAATAGAGGTGGAGCACAAGACAACAAATTCAATTGAATATACACACAAGCACGCACACGCACACTCCTCAATACGTATCGATGAATAGAAAGTTGAAGAGCCATTATTTGGCCAGGATGGCTTTAAACTAAGCCGAACAGCAGCGCTTCCGCCAATTACTCTCGAATGCCTTTCGCTGACCTTCACACACGAGTCCCGCCAGAGGCCGCGTCAGTTTGACCGCCACAAACTGGTGCGGGCCAACTGACAACATAATCATTTATCATACAAAATGGCATTTCTCAAGTGGCATATATGATTGCGGCAGAGCCGAGCCCAAAAGAAGCAGCCAAGCAGCCAAGCACGCCTAGCCAAGCCAAATCAAGGCCAGTTCGCCTAGAAGCCTAGAAGCTGCTAAGGCTCCGCCTGCACTTCCCACTCAATAGGCCATAAATCTGCAGCCCGGGCCAGCGGTGCGATATGCGAAATGGCAACGGCAGCGGCAGCGGCAGTGGCAGCGGCAATGGCAACCATTTGTCTAATTTTAATGGGCATGCTAATAGAGCCATTGGCTTGTCGAGCGGTCGCCAGTGGATTGGTCAGCCAGCACCTGCCCCTGCCCCTGCCACCTGCTGTTGCTCCACTTGTCGGGCTCGCTTTTTGGGGCCGGTCGAGTTTTAATTTATGTGCGGCAAAAACTTTTTGGCTCATTAAATATACCTCAAAATGTTAAATGACTTACGAGGCCCACTAAAGAAGCCGCAGCGAGATGTTGCAAACGATTGACTGCCGTCTGGAACGTGCCACTGTCGTGCCCCGGCCAAAAAGCCAACTGCGGCAGTCATTGCATCATCATTTACTGAATTGCCGCTACGTGCGGCATTATCGGCCACAGCCAATCGCAGTCGACGTCGCAATCTCAGCAAGGGGTCGGGCCAATGTCTGCGACATTGATGAACAGACAAGTTAAGTCCTTTGTTTTGATTTTTAATAAGCTACAGCCGGGTATACTCTGACGCAGAGTATGTCAAGGAGGCTATAAGCTATATTATATATATTCTTATCTATTCAAGGATTGGTCAATAATAAAGAGTTAGTACAGTAGTTGCCATCTCTAACTACGTGTCAATTCATATTAGAGGATTAATATAAATAGATAATATGTAGGATCAATATAAATAGATAACTTATTTTGTATATATTTATATCTACACATAGTTATATATCTGTTAAAGCTGATTTATAGCTAGAGTTTCTAACTGAATTTTACATCTAATTTAAATAACTTTTGAGCTAATTGTACTTTGACTTAGCTTTCAAATGGTCAGGTCTGTCAAATAGATTCCCATACATATTTACAGCTTAAAGTCTGGGTAGACATGACTCCTAAATATATCAAAAACATACACTATTTCAATACCGTTCGCTGCTCACTCGAGTCAGGGCATCTGCCAGTCGTGCCCTCCTTGCCAGAACGCTCTCGCTCTAATTTATTTTGTTTTGTTTAGAGCCGGCGCTCATTACTCATTAATGATGCGCATCTAGTGGAGGACAGCGACACAGTTGAGTAGTGCAGAATGACAAGTCAAACAGAATTGACTCGTTTATTTCCTGCTATCATTTCACCTGACAGTGACTGTTCGTATTTGCAAGCAATATGCCCCAGGTAATGGCACAATAGAATTGCCCACCTGACTGACTGGTGGCCTGTCCAGGGGGGGAAATGGCCAATTCAATCATGACAGCCAACCTAACCAGCCAATCGATTCGCAGCTGGTGGCAATTTCTCGCATGCAGGCTGTGCATCATAAATATTTATGAGTGCACCGGAGGCATAGTAGACTGTGCCGCCTCCCTCAGAGTAGTTGCATTTGCATTTATCATAACAAGCCCAAATTCAAATAAAATCGCATTTGTTTAGAAAGCACGAATATCACGAAAATGTGGCTGAATCCGGCAAATAATGAGGTTAGCTGGTAAAAGCCGAGCACACACACACACACACCCACACAGCCACAACGCCAAATTTAATTTCAAACACAAACCCAAAAATTGGCTAAGCCCCAATCAGAGTTCAGCCCACACCCAAGCCCTGCTGCGCTTCCGTTGCTTCTAAACGTGTGTGTGTGTGTGTGTGTGTGTATGGGTGTGTGCGGCCAAAACTATGATGCTATAGCAGTCAACACAATTTGTACGCCAGCAACGGGGTTAGCCGGAACCAACAGAGCAAAACTCAACCACTCTCTGGGCCTCTATTGCACCGCCTGGTCAGTTAATGCAGTTGCTGGCTGTGTTGCTTTTTACTGCTGATGGCAAAATAGTTGTTGATTTTGAAACAACAACTCGGCAACAACTGCAACACAAGCAAATAAAAAAAAAAGTAGCAACAAGAGCGGCCAAAGTTTTGTTTTTTTTTCTTTTTATTATACCCTGAACCCATTGAAAATGGGAATTCAGGGTATAATGGTTTTGTGAAAATGTATGTAACAGGCAGAAGGGGGCGTGGCAGACCCCATAAAGTATATATATTCTTGATCAGGACGACAAGAGAAATTGTTTAAGCCCTGTCCGTCTGTCCGTCCGTCCGTCCGTCCGTCCGTCCGTCCGTCCGTCCCCCCGTCCGTCCGTATGAACGCACCGATTTCCTAAACTACAAAAGCTAGAGACTTGAAATTTAACATGAATACTCGTGTATACCATACGCTGAACAAGTTTATCATAAATTATCGAAAAGTCATCCCATTTTCTTATTATCGATAAAAATCGATAATTCGACTTTGTTTTCCAAACGTAACTCTGTAACCGTAAAAGCTAGATACTTCATGCGGTGTATGTTACTGTAATGAATGCGCACATTTTGGCATTTTTCGATTTTAGATACCGGCCCCCATTTCCCCACAATTTGCAAATTTCTCCAGAAGTCGTATATCAAATACTAGAGACTTGTGCTTTGGCAAATACACACATAGGTACCATCTTATTATACTCTGAAAGTTTCATTTAAAAAGTCCAAGCAGAAAAAAAGTTATTCAACAATCAATTTCCCATAGTAATGCTTATATTGCAGCCCAAGCGCTGCCGCAGCGTCAACTGCGCAGTAAGCAGAGCGCGTGCCTACACATAACTGTGTATGTATGTGTGAACGCATAGTTCGTTTATGTGTTTGTGTGCGATATCCTCGATACGCATAAACACTAGGAAATTCCAATTATGCCCTTTTTTCGCTACCAACTTCAGATTTCTAAAAGGGTCAGCAGGTACCAAAAATATATAAAATTCCCACCCCTATGCCTACGCATAACTGTGTATTAATTTGTGCATGCGTTATATGCAATGTATATATAAAAGAAGCTTAAAATGATTTTAGTAACAGCTCTTACAGGGTTCAGGGTATCTCTTAATCGAGCCGTCTCGATTAGAGCACTCTTACTTGTTACTTTCTTCTCTGACGCTGCGGCGTTTTGCGTTTGCCGCTGATTGTTGTGCTGTAAATTGCATTTGCGGTCAACAAAGTGCAACAGCATCAACAACAACAGGCTTCATTATACCCTGCCTCCACTAAAAATGGGGGGTATGATGATTTTGTAAAATTGTATGTAATAGGCCGAAAGGACGAGCTGAGTTGATCTAACCATGAATGTCTTGTAATATGTATATGTATATACAAAATCTACTCATATATATCTTACTCAATATACTCATATTACCACTTTTTTATATCGGTACTTTACTTTGACTTTGTTTTTTTAATGTGACTAGAATACCATAAAAGCCGTAGACTTTAGATTTGCTGTGTAGATGTCAATACAAAGACTTTGTTTTTTTTTTTTGTTGATTTAAATGGCTTTCCCCAAATTGCAACAAACCCTTATTAATTAACCAGAAGCTTGAGTCTTATGCTTCAACAAATACAAGCATCTGAATACTAATGAAATCTGGAACATATCACTAAGAAGGTCTAGATAGAAGAATAGTTATTCAACAATTCAGTTGCCTTCTCCGCAGATTTTCGGGCATGTCCTAGTCGAGCAGTCTCCACTTTGGCTCTCTTACTTATTTTGTTTTGTTTGTTTCCCATTTTTCGTTGAATTCTGTTTCTCATTTTCATTTTCATTTTCATTTGCTGTTTGTTTCATTTAAATTGCCATTAGGTGCGGCTTTGTGCCGACTGCTGCTCACACGCTGTGTCTGTCCGTGTCTGGATGCCCATTCGGATAACCACAGCATTTGGGTTACGATTTCACACACACACACACACATAAATATCCACACCCACAAATATATACACACACACACACAGGGCAGCTGATTAACATTTCCGGCACTCTGTGTCTGTCTGTGCTTAGACATTTTTGTGCTCAATAATTTGCACATTTTTTGCCCAACTTTTGCAGCTTGCACTAAATATTCAACAGTTTTCGTTCCATCTATCCTACCGGTCCAGCTCACTTTGATTTCGTTTTCATTACATTTCCTTTCCTTTATTTTTTTCTCGTTTCTATCGAGGAAATAGTGCTGGCTTGGTTTTTAATTAAAACAACAATGTGCCGCTCCAGTCAGGGATACCATTTTCACCTATCCACTGATCGGCCCACACACGCACGCACACACACCCACACACCCACACTAGAATACAAACTGTATTATTGTATTGCCTGGGCAGCCAGTCAGCCAGGATGTTGTCGTCGTCGTTGTTGTTGTTGTTGCAGTGTTTTACTTTTAACAATTTCATTTCAGTCGCCTCCCCTCTGCCAGTCCCTGGGCTTTGTTTCTGAACGTGTTTTGTGTGAAAAGTGATAAGTGAAATATGCTTTTCAGTTTTCAATTTAGTAGTTCAATGCAATTCCAATTGGATATTCGCAATGGGCAATGGTCGACGGTCGGCGGCCCAACAGTTGCCCCTGCTCACTCGATTGGCAAACTTCTGTGGCCCGTTGAAAGGGGAAACATTTGCAAAATGTCGACAGTCAGCAGTCTTTTAATAATGCTTTTATTGCACACATATAGAAATGGAAACAAAACAAAAAGAATCAGAGCCCTTTGTGAGATTTGTGTGCACGGAAAAATGCAGCCAGCCTTTAAGCTGAAGGTATCGCCCTTTATAGTCTATCATTATGGTGCGTGCACTCTGGGGGGCGGTGCATTGCATCTGCATTTGCATATGTGGGGCATGGCATCGGTCCAGTTCGCTGAACTCGCCAGTTCTATGCCCTGCTTTGCCCCGTGGGAGTTAATTTAGAACGCTCCATGCGTCGCGACGCGGACACCTCACGAGCACTTGACACTCTTTGTGCAACGGCGCCGCCCCACCTGCCAGCCCAATATTTTTAATCCCTTTGACTGTGCCCCGACGACTGCTACAGCGAATGGGTTGCCAAGTGGGTGTAAAGCAAACATTTGCCAAGTCAACAAGAAGAAGGCGACTCGCAACTAAATCGCCATTTTTTGCACAGTGTCCCCAAGCCAACAAGACTAGCTTATAATCGATTAAAGTGACTCATGTAAAATACTTAAATTGCTTTGCTACAGACTTTGTCTGACTTCACTACTTGGAGTAAGGAATGTATTTAGTATCTTTGTAACAGTATCTCATGTAACACGTAACCAGAAATTTGTTTTTTTGTATTATTTTATAGACATTTGCCTTCGTTCGTCCCACTGTGTACTTCAGTCAGCGACAAGTTGGAGTTGAGCGTAGAGCAAAGGACAACCAGTTCGAAGGACAGCAACAGGCAGAGAAATGCATTCATACACACACACGCACGCACACACATACACAGACACATACATGGTAGTCAGATGCCACAATGCGAATCATAGAAAATACACTGTGCCAAATTGGTGGGAGACTCGTCGTGGTTGGGGCAAAGTTCATGAGGCGGGTCGAGTTGTGGGCGCTCTTCGAGTCGTGTCCTACATTAACAGTGACACGGCTCATTTGTGTTAATTTGAAAACGCTGACAGCAGCAACGAAGTGCTAATGAGTGCCGAAAACAATTTGAGCTTAGCAGGCCTTGGACTATTTAAGCAAGTTAATCTGATAAATTGATGAAGGCATATTGAACTTAGATCAAATTTACGATTTATGCTCAATATAGTGAAACGATTACTTCTTAATCCACTAACGAAATTCTCTGTGATAACTCAACACATACACGATGACGTTTAAGAAACTACTCTTCGTATGCATGGGTAAGTGTCGTGGCAGCAGAGCTTCTAGTGGAACGCGTGATTCCATGTGGTTTCATTCCAAATCTGGTGCAGGTAACTCGTGCAGCTCGCCGATGGCCGAGACGATTATGCAGACGCTCATGGTGAAGACAAGTCTCTACTGGGAAGTCGACAGTGCAGCCCTGCGCACCTGGAACATAGGTCGGCGTCCGCACAAGCGCTGTCTGAAAGTTCTGCGAGAACACGGGCTACGCTCCGATCACTTCTGTCGGCTGGTACATGAAACTTCGTTAAAAAGAAAGAAATAGCCTCAATTTGATATGTTCTCCCCTTTGTCAGCTAACTGTCCAGGACTTTTACTACTTTGACAACATCATTACCATGAACGAGCATGTGTACAAGGAGCTGCTCCTCTGGGCGGATGCGAATCGCGTTTACCAAACGTCGCATGTCACTATGCTGGGCGCGTACGGGAAGAATGGCAAGAACGTGTCGATTATTGATCTGTCTCCGGTAGGTTGAGCGAAATGTTTCTCGGCAGAGCAATTTGATTATCTGAAAACGAAAATGTTTCAGGCACGCAAGCTGAAGGCCTTCCGCAGTGCGTACTATCAGATCAAGGACTGCTGCAAGGAGCTGATACTGAGCGAACAGGTCAGCATTGTGCGCTACGATGTGCCCAGCACGGATGACGATGATGAGACGGTGTATCAGCACCAACAGAACAACCTATTCAATGCTGACTCCAGTGAAGGGACCGGTTCCCCCTATCCCCTAATACCAGAATGTGAAAAATGTAGTTCAAAATCGTCCCTAAAGACGTTGTGTTCAGTATGTTCAATTGGTGTACCCCAGACCAATAGGAAAAAACTATGCCACAAGTGCGGCAAAAAATTCTTAGCTCAACTCTGACCGCTTCACTTGGCTTCAAATTGACTATTTTTGCTATCCCCATAGACAAGTTCGAGGTTTTCCACAAAGTGGAAAGTGTTAATTATGAAATAAACATAAATGTGACTCTGATACGACAGCTATTTCTATTAATGCATATTGCATCGATCCAAGCCTAATTGGCTCACAGAGCCGCCTATAAAAGACGCTGTCTGATGGCAGACAGCTCTGCTAGTGCGGAGCACCTTGATGTGTGTGGCCGCGCATCGCTGAGCGGCGGCTGAGCATGGAACGCAGCTTGGACACTGCCGTGTCTGCCACTGGACTTGGACCCAGATTCGAGGCCCAGGCCAGTGGCAATGGCTCTGTCCTGGACAACGTAAGTTCACCGTTTGGCTATCTACTTAAGGCAAAAGAATTTAATAATAAAATATTTTTAAAATATTTTTAAAATATTTGTTGTATTATTTATTCAATTTAAAAACCAACTCACAGGAATATATGATTTATTAATTGAAGCTGAAAATAAAAATAAATAATTAGATATACAAAATATGCAAGACAAATTTAAGCTCTACAAACTATAATATATAAGTTTTCAGAGTAAGATGTAATGGCCACGTCCTCTGATGCAGGTCAAATTGGGCTCATAGATACCGTAATCATCCTTACCAAGCTACTTTAAATCAATCTCAATTCCAATTTACAGGTACTGCCGGATATGGCGCACCTGGTCAATCCATACTGGAGTCGCTTCGCCCCAATGGACGCGACGATGAGCAAGATTCTGGGTATGTTTACCCTAATTATCCTCATCATCTCGTGCTGTGGCAACGGAGTTGTCGTCTACATCTTTGGCGGCACCAAGTCCCTGCGCACGCCCGCCAATCTGCTCGTCTTGAACCTGGCCTTCTCGGACTTCTGCATGATGGCCTCGCAGTCTCCGGTCATGCTGGTGAATTTTTACTACGAGACGTGGATCTTGGGGCCCTTGTGGTGTGACATTTATGCGGTTTGTGGCTCAATGTTTGGCTGCGTTTCGATCTGGTCCATGTGCATGATCGCCTTCGATCGCTATAATGTCATCGTCCGGGGCATCAACGGAACGCCCATGACCATTAAGCTGTCCATCATGAAGATTCTGTTCATTTGGCTGATGGCAACCTTTTGGACCATAATGCCCCTGATCGGCTGGAGCAGCTATGTGCCGGAGGGCAACCTAACAGCCTGCAGCATCGACTACATGACCAGGCAATGGAATCCACGCTCCTACCTCATAACCTACTCGATATTCGTCTACTACGTGCCGCTGTTCCTCATCTGCTATTCGTACTGGTTTATAATTGCTGTAAGTGTGCGAGGCGGGAGGCGTTTCCCTTCCTAGCCAACGGTCTAACTGTCTAATTTGTAGGCCGTGGCAGCACACGAGAAGGCCATGCGTGAGCAGGCCAAAAAGATGAACGTCAAGTCCCTGCGCAGCTCTGAGGATTGCGACAAGAGCGCTGAGGGCAAATTGGCCAAGGTAAGGCCAGAGTAATTAATTTCTTCTTGTTTCACATTTCATCACATGCTTAGGTGGCTTTGACGACTATTTCGCTGTGGTTCATGGCCTGGAGTCCGTACTTGGTCATCTGCTACTTTGGCCTGTTCAAGATCGAGGGTCTGACGCCCCTTACCACCATTTGGGGCGCCACATTTGCCAAGACCAGCGCCGTCTACAATCCAATCGTCTATGGCATTAGGTAAGGTGATGCGCAGTACTTTTTAAGAGAATCTCTCATATATTTCTATTTACTGCCCAAAGTCATCCCAAGTATCGACTAGTGCTCAAAGAGAAGGTAAATCTATCTTATCTTACCAGAGACTCGCGCATTTTCGCTTATCTTATCTTGCCTTTTAGTGCCCCTGCTGTGTTTTCGGCAGTACGGATGAGCCCAAGCCCGATGCACCCGCTGGCGATACAGAGACCACTTCAGACGCGGAATCAAAGGCCTAGGCATACTCAAAATATTCAACAATCTTCTGCAATTGCCTACAAAAGGCACAAAATGTAAAAAAGAAATTACCAATGCAAATCTCTGTGAATGATACAAAAATGTAAAAAAAAAATATTAAATAAAAACTATTTTGTGAGAATATCAATTTAGACTATTTCACAATAAAACTTCTCAAATGTAACATAAATAAAATTTTTTTGTGAATTCCAAATGAGGCAAAACCTCTCTTAAAAATAAACTTTATATCAAGTTGGGCAAAAATAAATATATTTTTTTGCGACTTAGCATGTTGCTGCATTGCTGAACCATTCAATTTATCTGTTGAGTATGCCAACAGCGTTCCAAATAGCTTGTTCTAATGAGCTAAAAATGCTTACCTTAAAGACCGAGAAATATAAACTGTTCCTCAATACAGACAGCCGCATATATTGCACAAAATCAATCGACATTTGCCTCAAAGTAAGAGCAAAGCAATTGAACGATTAAATTGAATTCATCAAATAGGCAAAATTTGACTGCGTCTTAGGCTAGGGAATCTTGTCAATGCCGAGAAAATTGCGTCACGCGTACATCGAGCTGGAATACGAGTTGAACTCTTGATTCCCACTCCGTCGAGTCCCGCTGGTTTCATCTGCCTTGGCACACATTTGCAACGACGTTAATGTCGCTATTTGCTTTGACTGCTGCGTCTTTCGTTTAATGATGATAATTACTCAGTTATATTCGCCGCACGGCCCCGCCCCCTCAGCACTTCCCGCACATTTGGTCTAATGAGCATGTACACACACACAGAGACACTGACGCATGCATACACACTCGACAGTCTAATTAGAATACAACAAAGCAAGAAGCAAAGCTAAATTTTTGCCCGTCAGCAATTTGGCCAAAAGTTCATCAGATTGCGCCGCCAAGTGCTGACGACTCTCCTGGAAGACATATATATATATGTACATATATATATGTGTTCCAGCACATCATCTTCTGACCGACGGAGCTTAACAACAGCAGCTGGCGCTGCACCCGACCAGTAAGGAGAACAGCTGCAATATGGCCACGCATCTGGATTGAGCTTTTATTTCTGACAGCTGGCTCTAAGTTGCAATTACTCTGGGATAATTGCATGTGGCAGAGTCTTACCAGAACAGCGTGGGACGGGAGGCGCCCGACTTGGCCCAGTGCTGGCCGGCCAGCTCGCCAACGGAGGCCATGGCCAGGCCTTGGAGGGTGCCAACGCAGTTGACGTACTCGGCGACCAGCTTGTTGCTCCTCAGCTGGGTTTCGCAGCCTTTCAGGCCGACCTTGAAGGTGTCCAGGACGTAGGCGCCATCCTGTTTGGCCTCCGCAGTCGGCGGCAGCATCTCATCGATCGCATCTCGCACTGCCTGCTCGGCCGCGGCGCCACGCTGCAGCGTCAGCTCAATGTTCACTTCCTGGGCGTACGTCAGCACCTATCGAGAGACAAATGGGATATTTCCGCGAGCTGTTGAGTGATTCGGATACTACTCCTACCAGGCAAGCCCAAACTGAGATCAGTATCACCGTCGTCGTCGACATCCTCTGTGTGCGTTCAGTGAGCAACTGTTCTTAATCTCAGTGTGAGAAGCATCTATTATATCTTATCTGGCCGGGCGCACAGATAGATAAGAATAATGTTGTAAAGTCGCTTGTAAAGGCGCCTTCATATATCTCTGGCCGCGACGTCGTTAACAGCTTTAACCTAATTAAATGCTTAAATGTTTTTCTGCCTCAACGATAGTTGCTTATCAGCGGGCAACGGAAATGCTAAAAGGTAGCTAATTGCTTATGCATTCAACTGCTAAGCTCGCATAAGCACAAATATATTTAAATATATATCACCTCTTTTATCAGGTGAGAAGAACATACAGAAATAAAAAAAAACTACAAGCGGATGTGAGTCAGGGCGGCATTGGTCAGTGGGCAGCAAACGCTTGACAATGGCTAACTTCATTTTGGCCAGCATGACAGCACGTTCGCCTTGTCCTGGCCACGCCCACACGTAGCAGGCAGGGCTCGACATGACCGAGGCGCAAGAAGGAAGAAAAGCAAGAAGCTGTTGCCTGCTTTTTGGGGGCGCAACTTTTGCATACAAATCCGCAAGCTGAACACAAATTTACATACATGCGCTTATGGAGCGGCTCCCTGTGCAGCCCCCTGTCATGTTTTTTATTTATTTGTTTTCCCCCTTGTTTGGCTAACCAATTTTAGCATATATTTGGCAGAAGGCTGCTCGGATGCGGCCTGCTTTTATTTTGTCCACTTCTTTTTTGAAGCACTCGAAATGCCGCAACTTTTGCATTACCAGCAAAGCGGACGGGGCGGTGCTGGGCGGAAAAGGGCGTGGCTGGTTGTACCGCAAAACTTAGCAAAGCTCATGGCAGGCCACACACTCTGGCATATTTGTTGTAATGACACAAACAACAAAACTCGAGTTTCAATCTTGGGGCAAATATTTCAATTAAGTGACAAAACTTTGCACTCGCCTTGATCCTTGTAATTCGCCTTGTCATTGTTGTGTGTGTGTATGTGAGTGATTGTGGGTGTGGGTGTCTGACATGGCCAACGGCTGTTTCAAAATTTACATTTAATTACATATTTGAATTTGAATTTGAATTTGAATGTGCTCCACCGCATTAGGAACGCCAACGAGGCGTATGCGTCATTTGGCTCAATCCATGCCCTGGCCGGAGGGCATTTGGTCATTTGCGGCAAATCTTTGGCTCGTTAAGCCAAACCATATAATCCCCCTTAATGCCCATAGACCACGGGTTGTCTCAACAACAAAAGGGCAGCCAGCTAGGTATAGAATGGACACATAACCAGGACAGTCAAACATGGTGCAACTGCATTGGCCACATAAATCAACATTGGCTCGTCGGCAGTCAGTCAATGGGCCACTTTGGTGGGGTACACTCAGTAGAGACATTTTAAAGAGAAGGACACGGAGCCAAGGCCGAATTGAGCTGCCCATTTTCACAATGTTCGCGCAAAGAGCAAAGAAGCCGTAAGGCTGGGGGCAATTGGGGCGGCACAGTGAAGAAATGCCGCAAAGGCGAGCAAATAAAGTGAAGGAATTCAAATATTTGGCCAAAATGCGTCAAGTTCTTACTTGGCCCGCTCGAGGACAGTTGGGAACTAAGCTCCACAACATTAGCCCCTCGCACAACATTAGCGGGCTCTGGACACGGGTCAAGGACACAACTGCAAGCTTGGGTGCTTTGAAAAGGTTTATTTAAAGTATATCGAATCTATGTGGTGTATTGCTGTTAAATTATGTTTTTTTCGGGTGTCCAGTCGGGTGGAGTCGTCGGGTGGAGCTGAGCTGGGCCTTATGCTGCCGCTGGGGCTGGGGCTGCGGTGGTGGCCGCCAGACGTGCCTGCCACTCGTCGTCGATGAGCTTCAGTTCGTTCTTGGCGGCGGTCAGGGCGGGCTTGATGCAACGGATTTGCAGCCAGGGCATCGTGGCGGTGTTGCAGTTGGCGAAGGCCAGCTCGGCGTCGGAGAGCACATTGAGGACGCGCTCGGTCAGATCAGCTGGGAAGTCGGGCTGGCTGAGCAGACGGTTTGCCTCCTGCTGCAGCACTATGGACTGGAAGAAGGCGGAGACGGAGAAGCCACCCAAAGGCGCAGCCGCTGGTGGAGCAGCCGCAGCAGGTCCGGCGGGAGCTGGAGCGCCAGCCGCACCCGCTCCAGGCGCAACTCCACCGAAAACTCCATTCAGATACGGATTAAATGCAGCAGCAAAGGGATTCGCACCCGCGAAAGGACCGAAGGCCTACAAGAAATTCGTCAATTAGCGAAGAGCCAAACAGGTGTCGCAGAAATGTAGATTTACCTGTGCATTGATGCAGGCAATGCTGGCGACGAGTAAAACAATTGCGAATTTCATTTTAAGGCGATTCGATTCGTTTTGTTCTGAGTTGGGCTCAGTCGTAGTAGTTTCAGAGAGACTAATATCTGGCCAGGCGTTGGAATGGGCTTATATACACATAGTTAGCCTGCGATTCAGCGCGCTTATCTTGGCTCTGGCAATTGAACTGATTTACATGCCCCAATGTTTGTTTATCAAATGTAGTAGCGTAATCCCCATTTCCAGGGGTTATTTGTTAAGATAGTGGCAATAGCCGAGGCACTTCGCAAAAATGTCGAGTCACCAAATGTCGTCAGATTGCATACTTGACAATTGTTTAAATTATTCCTAAAACTATTTTATTAATCTTAAGAAAATAGTGTGCAAAATGCAAAATCTTCCAGTAATTCATGAATATTATTTTTATTTACAGCTTTTCCAGCAAGTAAACAAATAAAAAGAAATTGATATTTGATGCAAACAAATTAATTAAAAATTGAGAAAATATTGTGTACTTTACAAAATACTTTCGACCAAATGAATATGATAGCTTTACAAATGTACATCTACATACAGTTAAAGTACGTATGCAACAGTCGGCACAAATATAAAAAAAAAAAAATAAATAAATAAATAAAACGAAAAACAGAGTTTTTTGTTGTTATTTAGCGCTTTTAAGTTGTTTTTGTTTGTGTTGATATCTCTACAGATAATAAATCTATCTATGCATGTGATATGGATGCATATACTGATAAACAAGCAAAAAATAAACACAAATTATGGATTAAAAATAGATTTTTAATGATACAATTCTGTTCGCTGCTAACTTAACATTTGGTTAACCGAATTTTATATCGAATAACAGACTGCTTCCAAGTGACTTGCCGTTATCTTACATGTACTTTGAATTTAACAGCTGCTTTTAAGAGTAAGTAAACAGATATGCAATAATTTATAATTGCATATTTAAAAAGTATACTGAGATCTTAACTTGAATATTTCAAAAATTGAGTGTTTGCTTTTAACTTACTATAAAAAGAGCATTTATTTAAGCATACACTTGTGTTTAGCTTGCCCGCGCAAATTTCAAATTAAATATTGAGCAATTATTCCTAATGAATGCCTGTTAAGCTCATATGACAATGTTAGTTAACATACGTGCGTCATGTTAACGCAAAATGAGTAGCTAATGAAAAGTATCGGTATCGATGTTTCTGGCATCACTAAAATTTTTGTACACAGCAAAAAATCGATTTAGTTCGACGAGGAAAAACGACCCCCGCGTCCAACACACCAGCCCCAAAGGCAGAGGGAGATTAGTAGTAGTAACGACAGTCCTTCAAACATTACGCAGCCAATCGTCGGGCCACACTCCAAGGTTTGGCCAGCAGAGAGTCAAAGAAAAAGAAGTGTGAAGGTAGCACAGAACGTGCAGCGCAAGCGAAACAAGTGAAAGTGCAAAATTATAATATAAATCTATGCGACTGGCGTTTTCAACAATTTCTTCCAGCCAGTAACAGCCTCAGTCGACGTCAGCCCCAGTAGCACCCAGCATCGAGAATCGAGCGTTTCCACCCCCAACACAAAAAAGTGTGCACGCCGCGTAAGTCGTCCAAACGTTAAAAATAGATTCGTATCGTAGTTGGGCAGAGAAATCAAATTTTGTTTTTTTTTTTTTCTTTTATCATTTACTGATATTTTGTGGGGTATAAAATATATAGTGAAGCATTAACAGGCAAGTCAACTAACTCAAACCCGTTCACAGCAACCGCGTCGTTGACATCGAGCCACAGAGAGCACCAACAACAAGAGCAACAGCAGCACGATGGCTTTCGCTGGATTGAAGAAACAGATCAACAAAGCGAATCAGTATGTGACGGAGAAAATGGGTGGTGCGGAGGGCACCAAGCTGGACTTGGACTTTGTGGATATGGAGCGGAAGACGGATGTGACCGTGGAGCTGGTGGAGGAACTGCAGCTGAAGACCAAGGAGTTCCTACAGCCGAATCCGACGGCACGCGCTAAGATGGCCGCCGTCAAAGGCATCTCGAAGCTGTCGGGACAGGCTAAATCCAACACGTATCCACAGCCTGAAGGTCTGTTGGCCGAATGCATGTTGACTTATGGTAAGAAGCTCGGCGAGGACAACAGCGTGTTCGCGCAGGCGCTCGTCGAATTCGGCGAAGCGCTAAAACAAATGGCCGACGTCAAGTATTCGCTGGACGACAACATCAAGCAGAACTTTTTGGAGCCCCTGCATCATATGCAGACCAAAGACCTCAAGGAGGTCATGCACCATCGAAAGAAGCTGCAGGGCCGGCGTCTCGACTTTGACTGTAAGCGTCGTCGGCAGGCCAAAGATGATGAAATTCGTGGTGCTGAGGACAAGTTCGCCGAGTCATTGCAATTGGCACAAGTAGGCATGTTCAATCTGTTGGAAAACGATACGGAACATGTCTCCCAACTCGTGACCTTCGCTGAAGCACTTTACGATTTTCACTCTCAATGCGCCGATGTGCTGCGTGGCCTGCAGGAGACGCTTCAGGAGAAAAGGGCCGAGGCAGAGAGCCGGCCACGCAATGAGTTTGTGCCCAAGACGCTGCTCGATCTGAACTTGGACGGCGGTGGCGGCGGCCTCAATGATGACGGCACGCCGTCCCACATTAGCTCGAGCGCCTCGCCGTTGCCCTCGCCGATGCGCTCGCCCGGCAAGTCCATGGCCGCCACTCCGCATCGCCAGCAGCAGCCGTGCTGCCAGGCTCTCTACGACTTTGACCCCGAGAATCCAGGCGAACTGGGCTTCAAGGAGAACGACATCATAACGCTCCTCAATCGCGTCGATGACAATTGGTACGAAGGTGCCGTCAATGGCCGAACCGGCTACTTCCCCCAGTCATATGTGCAGGTGCAGGTCCCCCTGCCCAATTAGAGTGTCTGCATTGACCACAAATAAACTGAATGTTGGTTTCGCAGCTTGGCACAGAGTATAGATTCAAAAGAGAAAAACATACAAATGTAGATGGTTATATGCGGATTAATATGGTTTAGAGTTACGATTACGGCTTAGCTAGCACAGCACATTCACGTGGCCATAAAACATCTATTGAAACGGCGCAAATGCGAAACAAAATACGAAAAATATGAGTATAAAAAAAAGAAGAAAAAAAACGATAGCAAACTAAATTCAATGCGAAATTTTACCAGTTGGCAAAACAATAACTACACATTATTAATTACAATTAAATTAACGTATGTAATTATGTATGTACTTCAAACTACATTTTCAAATGTTACAAAATTAATACGAACTTTCCGTGTGTTTCCAATTTTAGAATGTCAGCAATTGCTCTATTTTCAATTATATTTCTTATGCTATATGAACGCAAAATCACAATATGCAGTATATATATGTATAAATATATATATATATTGAAACAAACATGTCAATCCAACATATTAATTAGCTAGATATCCATACTACATACTTACACAAATTTGTTGCGAGTCTTTTGCTTTCTCACATAATTAATTGTTGTAATTTCTAATTTGTAATTTCCATTGCGCTCTCTATCCAAATTCTATCTAATGCTACCTACCTAAAACATATATATATATATATATATATATATATATATATATATATATACATATATATATATATATACCTACTATATACCTATATATATTTATTGTATACCTTAACTGATATTTGTGCAAAAACAATACTCCCCACACTCTATCCCCCAAAGGCGGCATATAAACTGTCTTGATGTTCGTTGTAAAATTTCAAGATTTTTGTCAAAATTCAAGGATGTAATACGATAACAAAAATTGATATCCTAACTTTTTGCTCCTTTTTATGTGTGTTGTTTTTTGTTATTTATATACATAACTATTACATAAAGCAAAAAAGAATATATATATATAGATATATTTATTAAGCATATTATCTACATGTATATTTATTATTATGTATTTATTATAACTTATACTGAGCAGCAGCGTTAATACAACAAATAATATATTTATAATAACAATGGCAAAGTAATGAACAACGTAACGGAATCCTCCTAAGCAAACCAGCATATAACTAGTTAAAATTTGAAGATAATTATTAATATTAATGCGTTGATAATAACTGTTAACATAAGCGACAACTCAGAAACCAGTCAAGTCGAGTCGAAGCATAGCAAAAAGAAAACAATTACTAACCAAAAAGCAAAATGAGTTTACTAACAATAAATGCCTAGAAGCATATGTATCTGTATCTCTATCTGTATCCGTATCCAAAAGCAGACGAGTCAAGCCCCATATAGATGGCATACATAGAATGGTGCATACCAAGCGAGCGATATACATGCAAGCACGAATGTATATAAGCAGCCGTATACACAATTATATATTTACTGATAATAAATTAGTTAATGAGCAAGGAAAAAAATTAAATTTACGAACGCGAATATATAGAACTTGCGACATTTGCCAAACATTTCCAGGCGGCAGCCCCATTTAGAGATTTTGGCTCAACCGGCCGAGGCAGAGGCGAATGTCTTAGAGACGCATTGACGGAAGGCAAGAAAGAGTAAAACAATAATAATTGTAATTATGCATTTGAGTGGTGGAAAAGAAATTGAAAATACTATATATATATATATATAATACTATATACATAACTACGTACATACAAATAATACAACAGACAAACTATATAAGAATAACGCTAAAACTGAAAACCTAACTTATGCAAAACAAACCAAAATTATAAAAAAAAAACAACAATAATTGAATACATTTAATTTTCAATGTGTCTTTCGTTCAAAATCATAAACAAAAAAAAAAAAAACAATTTGTGTTTTGTTATTTGCACGTTGCCCTTTAAGCATTGCAACCATACCACACCATGCCAAGCCATGCCATGCCATTCCGCCCCTTTGTCATTCAGTTTAGCCTTGGCCCAGCCCCGAGGTCTTAATATGAATGTTGCGTAACATTGACTCGGATGCTGCACAGGGATGAGACCCGACACGACGACGTCGACGTTGACGGCGCCACAGAAAAAGCAACAAGAAGACGCATTGAAATATTCGATTTTCCACACCGAACACAATGGGGCAGACGATGTATCCAAATCCGCACCTTACCCAACCCAACCTGAAAGAGTAAGACGACCCAGTTGGAATGACATTGAAACGTGACGCAACACCCCCGGCTCGCATCATCTCCATTGAGGTCATGATGCCACCCCTGCCAACGAATTCCTAACAAGCAAGTGAGCAAGTTCATCCTGAATGGGGTTGTGCTACCTCCAATGCTGGCTACCCAAACACAGAGTAAATTGTCCCACACAGCTCTGATATAAATGCGCAAATTTAATTTTTACTTATTACTTTTCTATTTTTGGCAACGCAAAATATTATTCTTTTTTATTTCCAAGTTATTTTCAATGTAGAATAAATAATAATCATTTAAATTTAAATATTTATTTCTTAGTATTTAAAAAAGCTTTCACTTTTAATTGATTTATATATATAAATATATTTTTTGTTGGTGAAGTTAGAAATTTTTGTATAATATTAAAGAAAAATTTGTAAATATTTTTCTTGCTTTAAGTCTTTGTTTGAACTCAAATCAAAAAACATTCAAACTCAATTAAATTCCAAGATTAGAAAACAAAAACTATTAGTATTAAATAAATATTAATTAAACTCATATATATATAAAAAATATAAATGTAATAAAAATGTCTTTTAAATATTGATACAGTTTTTAGCTATAAAAAGCTTATCTATTCAGCTTGGATAAATCTGAGTTCAAGTTCCTCATACCAAATTGCGTACGTCTCTGCAAATTTCATACGTATGAGAGTATATCTATGTCAAGATCATCATCATGATCAGCTACCGTGACAATATGATCTAGTCCATTTGTTGGTTTCTAGCCAAGCGGGCTTTTCGATTTCATAGCAAACTATGACGCAAATTGATCCACTACGTAATATATCAGGCGATAGCTTGAAATTTGAATTTAAGTTCTGACTAAAGATATTTTTGTATGTAATATGATCATAATTACATAGGCTATGAGAGAAAGTAATGATCGCATTCAATATAAATGTTGCTAGAGTAACTTTGCAGGCAGGAGTAATTAGGTAAAATAATTTTTACTTGTTGCTACTATTGTTACTTCGACCCTATCAAATGACTAATAAAAACTATATTTTATATACAAATCAGGGCAATTAGCCGACGATACTTCAGTGCTTATCAGTTGAGCAGTTGGTCTAGCCCCAAATGACTAACAAATGTAAAAGACTTTGATATAATCATGTGCCAAGGCCTTATCAGCACACTCGACTTTATTTTAAGTGAGATAAGAAAAATACAAAACTCAAAGTGTGAGTTAGAACAAGTAGGAAATAATTGATCGTATCGGCCAATACTCTATGAGGCAGCTAGTTACACTACGACATACTGTTCGTACTGCGTGAGTCGCCGACGTTTGGGCCGGTGCAGCGCCTCGTGTCCGAGTGTGAGGCAGACAGGTTCCTTCTTGAAAACTCCCTGATCTTGCAGCACTGCGTGGGGAGCACAACGCCAAGGGTCCGCTGTGTCTACCTGCCACTTGAAGAGCTGCTGGCGCAACTGCTTCAGGGTGGCGCTGTACTTGGGCTTGTCCACAAGATTGAAGCGCTCCAAAGCATCCGCCTTGATGTCGTACAGCTCCCACTCGGGTCGCTGGTAATACTGCTGTAGGGTGCGGTACCAAGGCAAAGCTTGCTTGTTGATGGTGGCATTGAGGATTTGCTGGAAGGTGGGCGATGTATAGAAGTCCTGGTCTATGGGGAAATCCGCCCAATAGTTGAGATTGTGTATGAGCTTATAGCGGCGGTTGCGCACCATGCGCATGGGATAGGCCATGGTCACCTCATGGTAGCTTTGACTACCAAAGACGGCGTCTGTCTCCACAGGCTCGGGCTCCTTATGCAGCACGGGCAACAGGGATTGACCGCTGAAGCGAGTTCCGTTCGGCGGCGACAGCTGGAGCGCATCTAGGACGCTGGGATAAATGTCCAGCAGGCTGGCCATGGCAGCGCTCGTCTCATGGCGCCGAGCGTCCGGATGCGGCGAGCTGAGAATCAGCGGAGATCGTATGCCACGCTCATACAGATTAGTGCGGCCACCGGGAAAAGGTGGCCCATTGTCCGAGGTGTATATGACGAGGGTATCTTCCGCTAGGCCTGATGCCTGCAGCTCCCGCAACAGCAGCCCGACTCCCTGGTCCAGTCGCGAGATGGTCATGTATTGGGCGGCCAGCTCTTGTCGCACCACATCCGTGTCCGGTAGCCAGGCAGGAACTTTCAGATTGCTCCAGTCATAGTAGATGGGCTTCCAGTCCGGTATTGTGCCCATACCCTCCTCCCCGCTGCCCCAGCGCTCGCAAAACTCGCCGTACTGCGGAGTGATGTGTCCACAACGGTGCGGGTCATGGAAGCCCACTAGCAAAAAGAAGGGTCTTGCCTCGCGCTTGGCTTGGGCAAGAAACTCTCGAGCGTACTCCTTGATCTTGGTGATGTTGCGACCAATTTGGTTTATCGAGTGCTGCTCCTCCGTCTGCTCGAAGTCGAAGCGAAAGTTGGAGGCGGCTCCGACATGCTTCTTGCCTATTATGCCGCTCAGTATGCGGCCATTACTCTGCTCCCGCAGCACGTTGGGCAACGAACTCACCTCGGGCAACACGTTGAAGTTGTGCACGCCCTGATGAAGCCCATACATGCCGCTGGCATGACTCGCCTGCCCGGTCAGCAGCTGAGCGCGGCTCGGACTGCAGCTGCTCACAGAAGTGAATGCGTTGTTGAACAGCAGTCCACTGCTCGCCAGTGCATCCAAGTTTGGTGTCTGGCAGTACTTGTTCAGGTAGGCGCCCATCTCGAAGCCAGCGTCGTCGGCCAGCAGCAGCAGCACATTCTGTGGCGTCTGTGAGCAGCTAACGCTGCTAACGCCCAGCAGCAGCACAAGCGGAGCAAGTTGAAGGCGCAACAGCATGGCGACTGGACACAGCGAGGCAGACCAAATCAATCCGTCGACACGCTCAGCCCGAGCTCAACTGATCCGTCAGCTTTTCAATATATGGCGAGTCGACTCTCTCATCTTTCTTTCTTTCTCCCGGCGCACTCCAATTCAATTCCAATTCCAAATCCAGTTTTAATCTCTTTCCCAGCAAGAGCTCAGCGTGTGCGCTCTTGCACAATAGACAAACCTGGGTACACAATCTACACACATGGCACACAGAGACACATCTAGATATACATATATGTGCGTATGTGTGGACTTTTGTACATTCACTTTGACCGGCTTTCGCCAGGGGCGGTCGGGTCTATCTTCATACAACCAAACTTAACTGACTTTTGTATGTAGCTAAAGTTAAAGACAATTACAATAAGATTAGTCATAAATAAGTTTTTGCAGCATTTCGATTGTTTCCATAAAAAAGAAAGAAAATACTTCTGTATATTATTATTTCTATTGTTACTCCCATTCCTATACCTGTTCATTAGCTAAAAAGAGTATATTGATTTTGCTAAGTATAAAATGAGGCCTGCAGGCGATACGCTCTTCCCTTGAAAGAGTATGATGAGAACGCACGACTGAAGAAGTGTAATTAGCATTGAATTGTTTCACTTTGATTTCAGCGCATTCTCACATTTGCGCTTCATAAATAATGCGCAATTCGCTCTCAGCTGTTCACTCTCTCATATTATTTTAATTTTATTGTTAATATAATGCATTGAATATTTAATGTAAATTTATGTACTATATCAAGAGCTCACGACAAAATATTCTATCATTGCTAAAAGTGTTAAATGCATTGTAAACGAAAACTCAGCAAACAAATGTCTAGCCACGCTTGGCAACATGTTGCACTGGCTTCTGACTCTGGCAACATGTCGGCGAGTGGCCATCAGCTATGCTTCGCGACAAAAACAGCTGCTGCTCTAAGGCAAAGCAATTGTTGCACCAGCCAGACGGCAAGGCGCACTCTGTCTCTCTCTCTCTCTCTCTCTTTCTCGCAGAGGGGTCACTGCAGCCGCATGCACAGTGTGTCACAGGGGATTAAGAATTAAGAATTGATCAAATTTATTCATGTATGTAAATAGGTATTCTAATAAATAATGCTTAAAGCAGGTTTGTTTCAAATATTCCCAGCTCTAATAAAGTTATCCATTTCGGCTAAAATCGCTGTGGAATATTTTTATTTACTTTTATTGAGCTTTATTTTATTTAATTAATTTCAATTTTCGTTTATAATTGTATATGTTTCTTGTTTATGTATTTTAACCTTCTTATTTTGTATAAAAAAAAACAAAAGAATTCGCCTTAGCTGGATTACAGTTTAAATTGCATTCAGGTTTCCGCTAATCCGCATATTTAATCGAACTTTTATGGAATTTGAGCTCGCGAGCTTCTGGCGCCACTGCCAAAATTTTGTCAACAACAATTAAAAGTTACTTCCTCAGATGTCGGCGCTGAAAGCTTTAGCTAAACAAATCGAACTTCTCCTCTGCACAAAATATTAGTTATTCAGCAAAAGTTTTGTTTCACTTTATATTCAGCAAGTAAAGGATATAAAAATTCACAGAATGACTTAATGCATTCCTGAGTTGAATAAATGAATGAGCTTTAAAGTGAACTTATTTTTGACACAAGCCAACAGTAAGTAAGGCCAAGGCACGGCAAAATCATTTAACTATTTTGTTGACCGATTGCAAGAGCATAATTCAAATATACAAACGACTTTTTTGTTATTTTCATACTGTTTTGTAGGCTTGGATACTGAATCTTCATAGTCGGGGGATAGAGAAGAAGCTGTCTTACTTATTACAACAATTTTTATTAACTAGAGACTCGGTTATGGTTAAACAGTACAAAGAAGCTAGGAATTTGATTTGTTGTAAAAGCAATACAAAACTGAAAAGATGTCCTTGTATGACCCAGGATTACCCAGCCGAAACTTGAATATGGCACTAGGCCATCACTAAAGATGAAAGATGAAACAAAAATGTTAATTCGTTCAGTTTTATGCCTACCTGATTTTCTGTGTGGCTATTATCTATTTAGTGGCTAGCGATAAAGGAAGCGCTTAAGCGCTTTATATATTAAAATACGATCGCAATCAAGTGTATAAAGATAAAGTTGTTCCCCGATTTATTTGACGCCAAGCAGATTGGCTAGAATGTACCCTATACATGCTGTCATCAGGTACCGAAATACGAATTATGCTAATATATTTATAAATATAATATATTCGGCTCGAAATCAGGTGTTTGCAAAAAGAAAACGTTTTACGCTTTGCTCGGCGCATAAATTAGTTAGTTTAGGGTATAAGCAGCCGTAAACGAATTTAGTCAAAAACCTGAACGGCGAAACGCTCGTGTTGGATCTTATCGTGTGGATTCATTACATATGAATGATAAAAATATAAGATCAGACGTTGTTTGTTTTATGGAACTCATTTCAGACGTTATTCGGTGGCAACGACTTAGTCGGATTGTTATTTGCTCGGACAAATATTGCAGGCTATAGGTGCACGAATGCTGTGTGCGTGGGTGTGAGTGCGAGTGTGTGTGTGTGTGTATGGGAATTTTTGCTGCGATTTTTCTTTTTTTTTGCCACACGCTCGACAGGCCATGACTGGTTTAGACGTTGTCGTTCGCTACTCAGTCAAAATGGATTTCGAGAGCGTTTTAGAGAAGTGTGGCAGCTTCGGACGATATCAGTTCGTATTGCTCGTGCTCTATGGCTACACAAACATATTGTCGTCCTTTCACTACTTCTCGCAGACCATCATCAGCTTCACGCCGCCGCATAGGTAATGTATTAAATTAAATAAAATATAATGATAAATGCATTTGGATAATATAGTTAATTAATTAATTTATTGCTATATTTTATTTGTAGGTGCATGCCCGAGGAATCCGATTCGTTCGGGTTGGCAAATGGCACTTACTATAATCGCTGCAGCTATACTAAGTGGAATGCAGAGGAGTTGAGGAACGAGGAGTTCAAGTGTGAGTCCTGGCAATTTGAGCGTGAGAGCAATTATGAGAGCATTACCACGGAGGTAAGTAGAACCTAAAAGTATGCAACACCTCAAGGAGCTTCACAGCTTACACTCGCATCCTGCAATATTGTGCCCAGCTCGAGTGGGTCTGCGACGACGCCTACAAGCTGGCCGTGGGCCAATCGTTCTTCTTCGTTGGCTCCGTCCTGGGCACCATCTTCTTTGGCTATCTGGCAGATCGCATTGGCAGACTGAAGGCCTGCATACTGACTACTCTGACCGGCGCCTTCGGCGACTTCATCACCTCCTTCGTCAATTCCCTGCCACTTTTCTCGGCTGGCCGCTTCATATCCGGCCTATCGACGGACACACAGTACATTCTGATGTACATATTGGGTTCGTCTCATCTGCCCCAATTACCTGCACAGGTGTCTCACAATCTGTTTTCTTTTATCGCAGTGTTCGAGTATCTGAGTCCCAAGCATCGCACTCTGGGTCTGAACATCGTGCTGGCCGTATTCTATTGCGTGGGCCTGGTCATATCGCCCTGGGTGGCCATTTGGGTGGGCACTTGGCGCAACTATCTGTGGGCTGCCTCGCTGCCGGCACTGGGCGTGCTCTGCTACCCGTGCCTGCTCTTCGAGAGCGCCGAGTGGCTGCTGACGAAGCGTCAATTCGAGAGGGCAGCGGAATGCTTGCGACGCATCGCCAAATTTAACAGGCGCCAGGTGGACGAGTATGTGTTTGACGAGTTCATCAAGCACTATCACGAAAAGATAAACGTGGAGCAGAAAACCTCAGGCGATACGTTCATGGGCATGCTCAGGACGCCCAGATTGCGCAAATTTACTATCATACTGCTCATTAAGTCGTAAGTCTGGCGGCATTAGAATTGCCTAGAGCGAAGCCTATTGAAGCAACTGTTTCTCCACAGCATGATTATCACGGTGGCCTTTGACATACTCAGCCGCAACATGGAGGGCATGGGCACGTCCCCGTTCATGCTCTTCTCGTACACAAGCTTCACCTACCTGCCGGCCGGCCTCACCATCATACTCTTCCAGAACTACATCGGGCGCAAGGGCATGGCCTGCGTCTCCCTCTTTGTGGGCGCCGTGATTACGGCCGTGACGGGCTATTTGATAGCCAGCTTAGACCCAGCTGAGCATTCGCTGGTGCTGGCACTCATGGTGGGCCTAGGCAGATATGGCGGCGTCGTCGCCTACGATGCGGAGGCCCAATATGCTGCCGAAATCATACCCACGAGCGTGCGCGGTCGGGGCATGTCCAACATACACGTCGTGGGCTATGCCTTCGGCTTCTTCAGTTCGTATATCATCTTCTTGGGCACCTACTATAAGCCGCTGCCGTCCCTTTTTATCAGTCTGCTAATGTTTATTGGATCCGCCTTATGTCTGACCCTGCCGGAAACAGTCAAGAGGTAAGCTCCCGGTTCCCACCATTTCATTCGCAAATTAATCAACTGTGTTTCCAGGAAACTACCCCAAACATTGGCGGAAGGGGAGACTTTTGGTAAGGGCGAAAAGTGGTATTACTTTCCCTGCTTTAGCCAAAAGAGGAAACTGGACGGCGACACGATTTCCGTTGCCACCATAGAAAATACTCAAACAACAACTGTACCTAAATAGCTCAGAAAATAAAGTTTATTATTATTGTATAATTTTATTTGAAACTGCATTTCTCAGTCTCGAACACTCGTAAAGCTGGCGTCTCGTATAGCAACCCATTCTCTTTTTAAGTACACGTTCTTTGAACAAGCAGATCCTGTTAGTTTTTATTATGTTTTATGGCTAAATTGGGGCACTTGAGGCATTATGATTTAATTACTGCATAAATCATTTCGAAACGTCAGAGAATTCAGCGTCAGAGATCAGCTTTATGATTTATTATTATCACGTCGATGCTTTGGAAGCTTCTTATGAATGTATATCAAATGCTTAATATCACCTGGCGTGCGCTGCAAGCCGAGAGAATTTCGCAATGTCAATAAAGTTGTAATCTATACTATATGTCTGCCATGCCCATAAGCCGAGCGATAAACTTGTCAGACGTCATATAAAGCCTGTGATAATGGTATTAAATCTGTTTAATCAGCATCCGATGCTAAATCTTTCACTAAGTACTCTTGCGTTTGCCAAAAACTGGTCGGGTCGCCCCACTGACTTGCCACTTCGACTCTCATCGAGTTTAATGTCTGATAAGCGAAACCACCAGAAATGTACTTCTCGAAAAAGCCCCTTCAAAACTTTCTTAGGCATCCCCGACGACATTGCCAAAGCCACATTCCGCGTATCAGCTATCGTAAGCCATAATATGGTTATGGAACTTTTGCTGATAGGGCTACTTCACATCCTAAGCAAATAATTTGAATGCCATATAGTTAGCATGTAATGTAGGCAATTGAAAGGCGGGGAGCAGCTGACTCTGGCACGTTGTCGTGCTGTACGACTGCTGTGTTTGTCCAAGCCTCAGAGTTTTATGGCACAATAGAGATAGCTAAAGCCGATTCTCACCTTAATCTGGAGCGACTTCTAACGGCGATCATTCTATATAAGATAGCAAGTCAAGAGCAGAGCATCAACAATCAGTTGACTGTTGGACGCGGAGCATGTGCTTAATGGGGACCTCTCGATTCCTCAACGCCTTCTCCATATCTGCTGTATAAAGTGTGCTAGAGTGTAGCTCGGAAACATGGATTTCGATCGGGTCCTCGAAAAGTGCGGAAGTTTCGGACGCTTTCAATTTGTCATGTTAATTCTATACGGTTATACGAATATATTGAGTTCGTTGCATTATTTCTCGCAAACCCTCATAACATTTACCCCGGAGCATTGGTATGTATTTAGTGCACAAGCACTTGAGAAAGTTGGTTCTTAACTCAGTTTGTTGATTGTTTTGTTTAGGTGCTCCCATGATGATCTTGATGGTCTGAATGCAGAGTCGATACGCTCTATTTATTCAAATGTAACCAATCCCTCCTGCACCTTGCTGAATGACGTGGTCAACGGCACAGGCATTGCTGACGAGCAGGAAACTTGCCAGAATTGGATTTTCGATCGTGAAAGCGGCTACGAGAGCTTGACGACTGAGCTGCTATGGGTCTGCGACAAGTCGCACCAGCCGGCCGTGGGTCAATCCTTCTTCTTTGTGGGCTCGGTGGTGGGCACCATAACATTTGGCTATTTCTCGGATCGCATTGGCCGACTGCCAACCATGTTGATGGCTACCTTAGCTGGAGCCTCCGGGGACTTCATGACCTCATTCGTGCACACTCTACCCTGGTTTGCCTTCTCAAGATTTGTGTCCGGTCTCTCCACCGACACCATGTACTATTTGATGTATATATTGGGTGAGTACTCCTTTAATACTAGGGAGAGTGTATAGTCAGTAACTTAACTTTATACTTCGCTTAAGTGTTCGAGTACCTCAGTCCGAAGCGTCGCACCTTTGGTCTTAACATTATACTCGCCGTCTTCTACTGTTTCGGTGTGGTGACTTCTCCCTGGCTTGCCATCTGGATTGGCAACTGGCGGCGCTACCTGTGGCTAGCCTCGTTGCCCGCCCTCGGTGTGCTCGCCTATCCACTCTTTATCTGCGAGAGCGCTCAGTGGCTGCTCACTAAGAAAAGATACGATCACGCCGTGAAATGCCTCAAGTGGGTGGCAAAGTTCAATGGGCGCCAGGTGGAGGACTCCGTCTTCGATGAGTTCATCAAGCACTATCGCGAGAAGGTGATCGAGGAAGAGAAACTTACCAAGCACAAGGATACGTTCATGGGAATGTTTAGAACACCGCGTCTGCGGCGGTTCACACTCACATTACTGCTGAAATCGTAAGCTGTTTCCCCATATCAGATTTGGGTTTGGCCTAATTATGTCTATTCCAACAGCGTCATTATTACACTGTCTTACGATGTGATAAACCGCAACATGGAGGGTCTCGGCACGTCCCCCTTTAAGCTGTTCTCAATCACGTCGATCAACTATTTGCCAGCTGGCTGCACGATCCTGCTGCTTCAGAATATTATCGGCCGCAAGGGCATGGCCTGCGGCGCACTCCTGGTGGGCGCCATCATTACCACTGTCACAGGCTTCCTCATTGCCTTCCTGGACCCGAAGGAAAACGCTGTCCTGTTGGCCATTATGATCGGCTTGGGTCGCTATGGATCCACCGTCTCCTACGATGCCGAAATTCAATACGCCGCCGAGATAATACCAACAAGTGTGAGGGGGAGTGCCGTCTCCAACATACATGTGATTGGCCTTGCCTCGAGCTCATTGTCCTTCTACGTGATCTACTTGGCCAGGTTCTATAAGCCACTGCCGTCGATATTCATAAGTTGTCTTATGTTCGTCGGCGCTGGCCTATGCCTGACGCTTCCAGAAACTCTACACAAGTAATTTCCACTGCCTATTCGAGATTTATAAACCATTTAACAACTTTGCTTTCTGTTCTCTAGAAAACTACCTGAAAACCTGGCCGAGGGCGAGCGCTTTGCTATGAACGAGGGCTGCCTGTATTTCCCATGTTTCAAGAAAAATCGCCAAGCCATAACCGAAGAAGGCAATGAAAAGTCTGATGCTTAGGTCCTTGTTTACCTAAACTCCTGCACCTGAAACTGATTAACTAACCAAACCCACTAACCTGATAATGAGCTCAACGTAATGTTAGTTCCTGTAACTGAATGGTCTGATAAGTATTACTCATGTAGAGAATGCATAGTAATTGGGATTTAGCCGTTAAATTGTATATACATGTATTCCGCTTAATCTATTTTGATTTTAAATAAACTGAACTGAAAAACCATTCGATTTCTCATAATCTCAACTATAACCATATAGAGCCTTGCCCACATATCTATATGTTCTATCTTTAAAATCAGCTTAACAATTTTAAATCTTCAATTCAATTGTTTTACATTTTTATTCCTCTCCTCTCCACTTTCTCCAGCTCAATTGATATATGATGTCTTTAAGTAATATTAATTTGCTTTTTGTTTTCGTTATTCATACTTCTTGCTATCAGCTCAAATTCAAGTTATTTCTCCGCCTATTAAACTACAGATTCAATATTTGAAATATATATACTCGAGTCAGATACAAATTTGAAGATTGTGACCACGTGATTGTGACCGTGACCACGCCACCACCGCTTCCGAGCTCGACTCATCAACATTTGGATGATAAATAGTATTTTTTTTAATCTATTCATTCCTACTTATTTAAAAAATCAACAAAATTCTTATTTTATAATCTCGTTTACCATGTAAAGGTTTTTTCTTTCCCATTTTGTAGCGATTATAGGGCTATATTTCTTCTTTAGAAATGTTCCTTTGGGAATAAATAAGCTTTTGATATAAGCCTCTTTGACGTCAATGAAATCATTCCTTTGGTATATATTATATATGTATGTATATATATGATTTCCCCAACTGCAACATATCCTAAGCACAATGCTGAAATACTGCTTAAATTATATAAATATGTAAAAAGAATGCATAATATATACATAAAGTCAATTGTTTGAACTCTCTCCAATACCTAGAAGTAACCCACATAAAGTATAAATAATTAATTAGTATGTGAATCTAACTAATTAAACATTCCCATGAACGTATCCTAGAGCTTAGTAACTTTAGTTCATTTTTTTGGCTGTTTTGTAGAGTTGGATAAAAATAATATACCCGTTTTATCCAATTTAATTGCAGTGTTTCGGGTATAAAAACAAGGAGAAAATGTTTCAGTTCTCTATGTTTGAACGGCGAGTAAAGAGACCGGAACGGCAACACATTTAACCGTTTCGAAATGGGAAAGTTTCTGATTTTGGTCTTAGCTTTGACCTTATATTGTGTAATTCTGACAGAATCTATAACTGTACGACAGCCTTTCAAAAGCGACCCACATCACAATAGAACAAGGTGTTTGAAAAGAATAGAAAATATTACAAAGAAAGCTTTGCAAGGAATTCAGCAATCAAAGGAACAACTCAAGAGACTAAACGATGAGCTAGCTCAATTTAAACTCAACCATCAACAACTAATAGAAGAAAAACAAAATATCAACAAGGATTTGGAGCAGATTATTACAGACGTATTCGCTGAGAGAGATGCTCAGATTCACAATTTGACAACCAAAGCTAGGGCCGCACAAGCTGAGTTAGATCAAGTAAAAATTGAAAGAAAAAATCTAGAGCATAATTTCATAACTTTGCAAAGCCTGCTTGAAAATAAAAAGAATGAAATCAACAGCTGTGAGCTCAAAACAGTCAATCTGGAATCAAAATTAAATAAATTGCAAGCAAATTACACTGAGCAACAAGAAAATCTAAAAATATGCAACAAATATCGGACAGAAACTGGACCAAAAGAGGAAAGAGCTATATTGGTGAATTATAGAAGATTGGAGAACACGTGCCCGCCTGCTGGCCATTTGACAGATGCTTATTTAATATCCCTTCCGAGCGGTAAGAGTTTCCAAGTGCCGTGCACAGTGGTCGGGTCTGATAATCAGGTCTGGTCGATTGTCGAGCGTCGATTGGATCACAAAATAAGCTTTAATCGTAACTGGGAGGAATATGTTCAGGGCTTCGGTAACTTCAGCAGCGAATTCTTCATTGGACTGCAAAAATTGCATCTCATGACATCGTCGCAGCCTCACAAGCTCCTGATACGATTGGACTCAGGCACGGAATTGAAAATCGCCTCGTACAGCCACTTTCAAATCGGCAATGAGACTGAGGGCTATGCTATAAAATCACTTGGCGAATACTCGGGCGACGCTGGCGATGGATTGGCAGAGAGTTTGAATCAAAAGTTTAGCACCTTCGATCGCGACAATGACCTCATTGATGAGGTTAACTGCGCCAAGGACTCCAAAGGAGGCTGGTGGCAAACAGATTGCAGCAAATCGTATGTAAATGTCATAGAAATGCAATTCATATTATTAATTAACCTACTTTCATATTCGAATAGCAATCTGAACTTTTATATCAGAAGCAACATGGTCCTCTGGAACGATTACCTTGACTCCATCTATTCCGTTGAAATGCTGATACGTCCAACAAATGTCGATCAAAATTGAAAATGGGAAGGGAATAAAAATATCATTCTGCTTAGATTTGTATACATGTGGAGTTTTTTTATATTTAAATTGTTTCTAAAATTGTAGATATTATCAGATTTGCATTAAATAAAAAAAAAACGCATACTAAATATTAAGTATTACACTTACGCTAAACTATGACATATTTCATATACGTAAATGTGTATAATAAGTATTCAATTCATTCAGTTAAGTGAAGTTGTGCCGCTTAAATGTTAACTATGCGATTTTGATTCCCTTCTCGACTTCGACAATTTACATGCGTTTGGAAAATATTCTCAATGGCTTAATTTTGATTTAAGTTATGAGTTATTAAATATATATTTATAGATCTACATACATGTATGTATGTATATGTTACTTACATGTCTACATAAGTATATAAGCCTAAGATTTAAGACATATATATTTTGTTTAAATTATATGTATACATATTTGTATATATGTATTCATTCATAGGGTGTGTGGGTATTAGAAAGAAATATGTATCGAAAATGTTGTCTAGATACTGAGCACACAGATTGTAAAGTTTAAGTAATCTTTGAATAGTTATTTATGAGGTATTCGTACAGCTAACTAAGCACTCATTTAGATTTGTATTATTTTTAATCTATATACGATAGCTGCAGCATTGTTAAGAGAAAGAGCTTCAATTGAAATTCAGTTTGATATCATAGATCAGCTGTCTACTTAGGACTATTGTTATTGTAGTTGCTTGATTGATAGTGTTAAGTGGTGCCAATAGAAAATTGTTTAACTAAACTACAAGCTAGTCATAGGCATTAGGGATTGTCTCAATGCTTGGCATCCTTGAGGGCCTGCTCCTCGCGATCGGCATCGATCAGCGACTGTTTGCGCTTGTTATACTGTCCGGACTCCACCTGCTGCTTGGCATCAATGAGCGAATGCTTGCGTTTGTACTTTTCCATCTCAGAGTCGGAGTCATCGTCGTCGTGATGCTGCAGGCAGGGGAAGTCGAACATGCGTTCGCCCTTGCCGAACACCTCACCCTCCTCGATAGTCGTTGGCAGACTCCTGTCGAATCGAAAATAGTCAAGAATTGAGCAGTTTGTTGGGGGAACAACAGCATTCGCACACTTACCGGTTGAGGGTCTCTGGCAGCAGCAGGCATACAAAGGAGCCAGCAAAGAAGAGCACGCCCAAAATGATGGAGGGGGCTGCCTTGAAGAACGTGCCCAGCCATAGGATGTAGGGCGCCAAGAAGGAAGCCGCAAAGCCGGCCACATGCACCGCAGCCACTCCCTGGCCGCGCACACATGTGGGTATCAGTTCTGTCGCATACTGCGATCCCGACTCGTACGAAATGGCGACGCCAAAGCGCGCTGCGATTGTCAAGCAGGCCAATAAAATGGCATTGTGATTGTGCTGCTGATAGGCGATAGCGATGCCAGCGGCAGCCGTGAACAAGCCACCGACCAGCAGCGAGCCCGACGCCATGCCTTTGCGACCAATGCGATCCTGGAGCAAGACCAGCAAAATACTTGAAGGCAGCACCGCCAAAGCGCTCAGCGAGAACATTATGAAGGGCGAGATGCCCATGCCTTCCACATTACGCGACACGGCGTCGTAGCACAGTGTAATGACCATTCTGCAATACGAAGCGTATGAGTAATTTATCGTAGGAGTGATATGGCATTACTTACGATTTAAAGAACAGAATCAGCGTGTTCTTGCGCATGCGTGGCGTCCTGAACATGTCCAATAGCGTCGCATGCTTCTTGTCATCGCCGCCCTGCATCTCGCGGGTCATCTGGCAGTGGCGCCTGAACTCATCGAATTCCGCCTGCGTGACATGGCGGCCATTAAATCTGGCGACGCGCTTGAGCCGCACGATGGCCCCATCGATGTCATTGCGCGTCACCAGCCACTGCGCGCTCTCCTGCACCACGAAATAGTAGAGCACCACCAGCAGTATGGGCAGCGATGTGCAGGCCAAGTAGATCTGCCAGTGCCCGGCCAAAACGGCCAGCCAAGGCGTGAACACCAGGCCCAGGCAATAGAATAGACCCACAGCCATATTCAGACCCAAAGTGCGCATGCTGGGCCGTATGTATTCGAGGACTGTACAATGAGAGGCAGAAGATGATTATAATTTATTTCAGGCATCGTTACGAGTACACTTACCTATGATATACATGAGATAAAAGTTGGTATCGGCCGCCAGACCCGATATGAAACGGCAGAGCGTAAAGGTGGCCACGCTCTTCGTGAAGATGGTAGAGAAATCGCCAGCGAAGCCGCAAAAATTCGACAGTATCAATGCTGGCACGCGGCCAATTTTATCAGACAACAGGCCGTAGAACAGCGTGCCGACAACAGAGCCAATGAAGAACAACGATTGTCCGATGCGCGCCTTATACGCTGAGTCACAGACCCAGTTCAGCTGTTGATTGATTGCAAAAAAGAAAACAAATAAATAAAAGCCAGTTAAATTTATACTTTTTTCAGCAAACACAGAAGTAAAACTAATAAGAATTTAGGTTTTTTTTTATTTATTATTATTTCTTTATATTTTTGAATATTTATGAGCTAATGATACTGGACTAATGGATTAAGATATGATTGTAATAAGACATGGGCCTGATTTTCAATTCATTGTTGCTTTCTCTTAACTCTTTTTAACTTTAAACTTTGATTAGAATAATATGTATATAATATATAGATCAAATAGATTTCTGGTCTAGTTAACTTAATAACCAAGTGTTAACTATTCCTAATTATATTCATTCACGCAATGGAAGGGTATATTGGTTTTGTGCAATGTCCGTCCGTCCGTCCGTATAAGCATAAACCAATTCGCCCGCCAACCTTGAGACTTGGAATTTGGTATCTGGGTCTGATAAAGTTTTAACATTTCTCCGATACGCACCCTGAGGGCGTGACAAATCGAGAAATACTCTACCTGTTCTACCTGAAAATGGCATACTTAAAAGAATAGAGAGTTGAAAATTAGAACATATACTCGAGGTGAAAACCCAAGATCTATCATTCATAACAACCCAAGATCTACCATTCGACACTTTAACGATTACAAACTGAGAATATTATAACTAAATTACTTATTTTATTCTCATATTATCAGTTTTTCATATATGAACTCACCTCGGTGTTCATGCTTCTATAGCCAAAGTCATAATTGTATATCCATTTCTCGCATTTCTCTGTGCTGACCGTGACATTGCCGCCGTTGATGTCAGCGAGGCGCGTGCACGAGGGACTCTCGAATTTGGAATAGATGTCGGCGATTTCCTTATACGTCATGTTAACTAGCTTTTCATGATAGCACCAATGATCCGGCACGAAACTAATCACAGTTTGTGTGAAATAATGCTGCAATGAATAGGTTCAACACTTCAGTTAGCCGTCGGGTATTGTATAAGCAGTGAGTCGTACATACCATCGATACGATGATGTTGATAAAGCCAAAGAGTGCGAGTATCATAAATTGATAGCGATTGAAGTCGCCGCACTTGGCAAGAATTTGATCGAAATCCATTGTGACTTCTGCTGAGCACTTCTTTTGGATGTATCTGAGGTTTGTACTCTAGGGGTATGCTGTTGCGTTGCGTTGCTCTCCTATTAGCTGGATGGCCCGCCTCAAATATAGGGTATCACAGTTTGTTCTGTCTGTGCATGTATGTGTACGTATGTATGTGTGTATGTGTGTGTACGTGTGTCTGTTGTGTGTGCGTGTCGATGTGTGAGTGTGTGTGTGTTGTTATCCAAAAAATAAATGTCTACGCATTTGGTTCACATTTGTTTTGTCTGCAAAAGAAAACCAAAGCGAAATGTTAAAAATCTCCCTGAATAATCAAATATTTTATATAAATAAGTTTATCTAGCCAATGAATAATTTACATCGATTATAAATATAATTAATCAGATGTAAAGTAACAAAAAACCAGGTATAACTTTTCCGCCGCTGGGCGTCTTAATTAAAAATGTAAATATCTAGTGAAGGAGAAAGTAGATTGAGATAAAGTCGAACGACTTTCTCAAACAAGTAATTGGAGCCTTCAGTTATTTATTTATTGTATTACATTTTTTTGAAGTTTCTGTTGAAATATATACAGAGATATTTCTGAGAAATGTATACATAGCTTTTTGTTTACTTTTTCAATTCATGTTTCATTTAAATTTGATTAAGCCAGATAATTATACAAATCAAATAAATTGAAGGGTTTGCCCACTCAATGAATATTTTTAGTAATTTTTGGCAGCAAACCAAGATAAACAGCAGTTGCTAAGTAGCAGACTCAACTCGATCCAGATGTTTTTATCGTGCTGCGGAACTGGGCTTATCAGTGGCATAGTGTTTATATTAGCAATCGTTCAAATACAACTTTGCTATGTCGGGCAGCTGCCGCCTGACTATTGCTAATTGCTAACTGCCGAATGCTGACTAATACACTCACACACTCACACACAGAGGGACACATCCCCGGTTGATTAGAGCGCTGAAAACCCCGTCAATGGTTGTCAAGCAGTTCCAAGTAAACGACTTCACATTGAGCGCAGCACGTGTAGCTGCCCAGACCATTTGTATCTCTACACACAAATGCCATAAATTACAATAATAATTCAAAGCGAACTCCTGGTGTGCACTTTTTTTTATTTCAAAATTGACTTGATTCGATTTGAGCTTGTGTGTGCAATTTGCCATTTTATATGCGTGGCACACATACATAACATATTTACATATATACACATATATAAATATATATATGTATGCCTTTTTGTTTTTTTCGTAACTCCACTTTGAATATTTTTACACATTTATAACTGGTTTCACAGCAATTGCAAATCAGCTCGAGTAAAGACAAAAACTGGTCTGACTGTTAAAGACTTGTTCAAGGTCCTTAAAACTTGCCATTAGAGGATCGTTTGTGCACACTTTACCTCAAGAGAGGTGGTAAATGAAGTGAAACAAACTTAATACAATAAATACGTTTTTCCTAGCTTCTCTTCTTACCTGGATAGCAGCTTTCAATAAGTTGAAATTTATATTTTCTTATCTACATTAAGTTTTCCAGTCACACATGAAAACAAGAAAACAACATTTGTTTACGAACAGAAATACAAAACGGAAAACAGGTGCGTATACACAATTTTCGTTGAAGCACACACAAATAATTTGTTGGTTTTCAGAATCAAAGTTCTATTTCGCGACAGCCTTTCTTAGTATAGAAATACTTTTGTATATATATCTATATATAATTGTCGATCTTTCTTATGCATATATGCGAAAAGTTCAACGGCTTCAACTGTCACACGCGTCACAACTAATGAAAGCAGTAAGCGAAATTTGAATTTGCTTATTTTGTGTTTTTTTTTAAATATATTTCGAGTTGCTTCTTGTTTAGTTTTTTTTTTTTTTTAAGTAATATTCGGCAGCTGATGTTTTGGGTCTGTGTTCTGGCGAACGGCCCGTTTAGCGCGCACTTGTAACGTGCCCCACGACTGTCGCTGGCGATGTGTATCCACGAAGTGTCTTTTGCGTACTGAGCTAAGCGACGCACCAGTTTGTTTATTAAAAACGTCAAACAGCTGTTCGAGTGAACGTTGGCGCCTGCGTCGCCGTCGGCATCAGCGTCGCAGTCAGCGCTAGCGCCGCGTTCAATAAAATCAAATCAACAGACCGGCCAGGGACAGAGTTTTGATTGAATTTGTATGCTCTTCCCGGTGGGAGGGGCGACTGTACTCCACGACAGTCAATCAAACAAGTTTTCACGGCAGCCAACAACAACAGCAAGAAACAGGTCAGGAGCTGCCGAAAATAAAAAAAAACACGAAAAAATACCCGCAAAACGCATGGCAGGCCGACTCAAGTCGGGCTGTTGACTTTTACGAGCGGCCACGCGGCGTATACGCGATTAATGGATTCGATACGATTTCATTTGATTTACATGCTCATATGGGCCTTGTGATCGCGCACCCACAAATATAACAAATTGCCTCGCTAATTTCTGTGCTAAATATCACATTTTTAGTGTTATCTACAGCACACAGACTTCACTACGATTTGACCACATCTTTGCCTTCTACTTTCGATCGCCAGCTTTATGATTATTCACTTCACAATTTTCACTCTAGACTCAAACACACACACACGGACGCATTTATGGGATATGTATTTTTTTTTAGCTTTATAGCACATTGGGGGAATTACTAGAGGCTCCAAAACATGACTGATTCATGCATTAAGGGAATCGCTTGCTAATTGCTCATTTATTAAATCTCAAATTTGATGATATAATGTTTATGGCTTTGCTCATATATCGCAATTGTGCAAGTAATTTACATGATATTTCAGCTTATCAATTTGACATCAATTTATGAACTTTTCTACAATTACAACCAAACACATTTCTTTTTATTACAATTTCTGTTATATGATCTGAAAGATACGAAAATCTGTCTACAGAATTTTATAAGCTGAATCACTTAATTATAATATTATTTGAGCAGTTACAGTAAATATTTCTTACAAGCAATACCATGAATAAAATGGATAATGGTATATCCAAGATTTTCCAGCTTCCTTAACAAGTAATCAGGTCTAGTTGCCCGACTAGAAGTTCTGAAGCCATTTTAGATTTTCTGGCAACGAAGTCTTTAAGATTAGAGATCGCCGTATTATTTCATATAGACAGACAAACTCAAAAAGTGATCTTGATCCACGATAGTCGATCTAGCATACAAATACTTTATAAAGCTACTCATATACATATAGTTTACGTAAACGTAAAGATGAGCTTATAAACTTCTATAACCATTAACTTCTTTCCTTTCTTTAAACATCATTAGTTTTCATAATATTTGACAAATTTAAACATCGTCACATTAACCTTTGTACTATTCTTGAAATAAAGCAATTCAGATATTAGCTAGACTGAAAAGGAAAACGTCTTGAGGCTCGCGACGTTGACAGTCACCATAAATACTGAGTGTATACGACGCTATCAGCTCAGAGCTGAAATCAAAGCCCATGTCTAATGCCTTAATGTGCAATTATAGATTAATAGAAGATTTTGGGCGACAGCAAAGGCAAACGTGATTAGATAAGCCAGCATGGGCAACTAAGTAGTTGAAAAGTCGTTGAAGTACTAATAGGTTTAGTGCCTACAACTATTTTGGTGCGTGCGAAGTGTGGGCCATATCGCAGGCACACGATCTTATCGCATTTTCCACTTAACAGACGCTCGTCACATGTGCGGGGGACCGACTGTACCAAGTGCGTGTAGCGACGGAGCTGGCCAGCCGTATGAGTAGTGCCGAACGCAGGCAGAGTCAAAGATACCATACTGCGCATCCAAATATTTACATGAATGAGATTTCCTTTGTTCGTTGTCCGTTGGCAACGCAACAAAGAACAAAGAAAAGCTCACGGTATAAGATCCCCTCAAAGCAAATGCGAAACTCTTATATCAAGTGTCCAAGCATATACTAACAATGCGCGACCTATAAGTGCGAACTTATCACGAATACGCCGTGTTGCCAAGTCTTCAAAACTAATTTCAGCTGGTTATGAAATAATTTGCAATGAGATTTGGCTAATTCCGAAACTAATTTCATTTCGTTATGACTTAATTTGTTTAACTGATTTCAAAAATTATCAATGCCATTTTAGTTTATATATATGTAATATAATAATATTGTTTATATATATGTATCTGAAACGCAAGTGTTGCACAGAAGCTATAATAGCAATTGAAACATCTGGCATTACAGTTGCCAATGCTAGCTTTAACACCTAGTTGATGATTAAAAAAAAAAGCCTCCCATAATCAAATAAGGGAGGAGCTTTACTAAAAGCTAAAAATATTATCAATGTGCCAACTCGAGCAAATAAAGTTGGCCTACAATTTTTAGACTGACTTTCGTTTCATCTATTTGCATACAAAATATTTGGCCTCGCGGACGATAAGGAAAAGTTTAAAGTTTCCCAGATATGAGCCACGCGTCAACCACAAAAAACTGATTCTTATCATTCCTATTTGTTTGCAGAGTTCTCATTAAGAAAACAAACAAACAAACAATTAATATGCCAAAATATTGTGTCCAGTGTCAAGCGAAAGCAAACTCAAGTCGAAGTTTCTTTTGTTATTCCAACTAATATTTAGTATGGAAACTATAATTTTGTTATTTTTAATTTAAATATTTATTTTTATATAAATCACATTTCGTAGACCCGAAACTGAGTCGTATAATTTTAAACCTTTCAAATGGGACGGGTTTTTTTTAGGAGCTTTGCTTCACACATATTTGTGAAAAATTTTATTATATTACAAATTAGATATTCAAATTGAACTTACTAATTATGAAATTTTTACGATGTTTTGCTCCGAAATCAGTGCAAAGTTTTTTATTTCCTTTTCTACGCGCAATAAATGCGTGTGATTATTACGAGTCCGATGATTCGGAATTTCCCATACGTAACAAGTGCACCAACTCTGCCACACTCACACACACACACAAATACGTACGAACTTAAATGCATTCGCATTCACTCGATGCACTCTTCCGCTCGATCGGCATCTGGTGCTGCTCGCGTGACAATTGAATTCGCTTTGACATCAAGTTCAACAAATGGCTTCAGTCTTAAATGACTTGCGTGCCAGTTTCTTTAAATTGCCCCTGGCTGTATCTGGTTATGTGTCGATGTGTGAGTCAGAGAGAGAGAGAGAGAAGGCGAGTCAGAAACAGAGAGGGAGAGAGAGAGAGAGTGGTTCTTACAACTGCTTTATATATTATATAAAAAGACGCTGGCGTCTGGAGATGCATATAAACTTTCCGTGGAACCAGCAAAAGAACAGAAATGCACACAGACACACGCAGACACACGCACACACACACACACACACACACACATAACTAACACCCTTATGTTTACAGCTGAGCCCATCTGAGTGCTTTCATAACATGGCGTCATAATGTCTCTAATACGCTCGCTGCAGTTAATTGTTAAATAAGAAAATATTTATATACATACTCATCAAGCATTGCAGCTGACACTTACCCCAAGCATCAGCCTAATAGAAATATATGTTGTATATATAAATTGTACATCATTGAAGCAATGCTCCAATGCCCACTCAAATATGGAATTCCTATTCTATTAATATTCAATTGTCTTTAATGGCAAACGTTTGTTTGTTGCTTATGAATATTTAAATTAAGAACTATGCATACGTTTCCATATAAATAGTTCGCGACAATTGATGTGAGACATTAATAATTCAATGACAATAAAAGTTATGTTCGCTCCAATGAAAATTGTTGTACTGTCTGATGTCTCTCATAATGCAATTTACATGTCAAATACAGATAATATATTTTAGTGCATGGCTGAGATTACTTTATTAAGTTTAGTTTCTTATACGAGCATCCGAATACAAAATAAAACTAACACCTAAACTTGGTTTAATTGGGTACCTCAAGATAAAACTCTATTAGAAAATGGAGAAATGAGCAAATAATTAATATTAATAGACAATCAAGTTTAATTTTGGAGATAAACCCTATAACAAGAGGTGAAATGTAATTACATTTTAGTGATCTCATCAGCAATATGAAACAAATAAGATAAACGCCAGGTGAAATAAATCAATTAAGAGGAACACATAGAACTCATGTTCAGAGGTTTATGGCTCTGAATCATGTTTATAGGCTGAAAATAATTAATAATTGCCGCAGCTATTTAGAGATAAGATATACATTTGAAGTACCAGAACCAGTACGGATTAACAATGTATAAATCAATATGTTGGCACGAATTTGTGCTCTTAGAAAACTACAAGAGATCGGCCTGATAAGACGTCGCCGGGCGTGCTTACAACGTAGTTTGTAGCCCAGCCACAGCGCCAGCCATAAAGCTCACAGAGAGCTTTGCCCAGACGAGCCAGAACCCAACCAGACTGGTTAGCGCCGGTTGTAACCAATTACCAGATTCTGCTTGGCCATACACCTGCCAGACACAAAGTCAGTCAAAGAGTGAGAGAGAGGGAGATATCATAGTGTTTGCTGATAATGGCTTTATATGCAATTAAAGCTATACCCAGCAAGAATTTACTTGAATGCGATAAACATAGCTTCACAGAAAATTTTGTACTGCGCTCAGCATAATTAAACTGAGCTAAATATGTGACTGGAATATTGAGCAATTATCATTTATGCTTATATACACATATATATTTGTCTATATAGTTTTCCACTACTCAGCTAATGCTGAAGTATGCCCTCGACAACAATGAAAAGCAATAAGAGCTGAAAAACGTGCCGCTTGAAGTTGTTCTTGAAATAGAAATTTTAGATTCACAAACCTTGGACTCGTGGAACAATGTACTTCAGCAGATCCAACTGTTAGCCAGATAGCTGGAAATAGTTCTTAATCCTTATCTGAAATATTTGCCAAGTTCTTTGCCATTTATTATTTGAATTATTTAACACTTATCATTGCTATGATTTGATTATTCAAAGTTTACTGCTTTGCTATTTTTATTTTTAGTATATAGAAAATTATGCGAAAGCAATATATATATAAATTTGTTTATATTTTTCAACAAATTAATAACGCCAAACTGTTCACACACAAAAAAAAAAAAAAGCAAAACACTTTAGGGATGCGCAAATTATCGCGAACCGTTGTTGATATCAAAATAAATCAATTGGAAGTCGGGAGACGGCGGGCACGCGTATACGAAATGATCTCATATTTGATTATGTTGTGCCAGCATAAATGTTTCGGAATATTCCATGGAATCGTGAGACCGTGACGTAAACAAACTTTTACCCGCTGGGTGTGGTCCACAGAAACGTGGTAAGAAAATAATAAAAAAAAAATAAACAAATAAACAATTAACTGAAAGCCAACCAAGCACAATTGACAGTGTGAAGAACGATTGATTTTAAGCTCAGATCTGCTTCTGATGTCAAGTAGTTAGGAATGGCAATTGAACCGCTTGCGTTGGGTTATTGTCAGCGAAAAACTAGACAAATCAGCCTCTAAATGATCCTCACGCTGCTTTCAAATGCACACGAAGCGACTACAGTAACAACAACAATAAAACAAACCCAAACAGCTGATAGACTAGTTAGACACAAGCGTAGACAACAGTGATGACGGGAAGTACGACGACGTTCCCCAATCAAAACAGTTGTACGAACGAGCCCCATACCATAACCAGTACCCACACTGCCACCCAGTACCCAGTAACAATCTACACACGCACACACACACACACACATACACATATGTGATTCTTCACAACGTCTGCAACGTCGTCATCGTCGTCGTCGGCACACGACGCGATTGCGCAAAGATAAGCGGCAGGCGAGCACGTTGGACAAGCGTCTATTATATAGAGCTTTGAGCAGCGGCATCCGAGTGCTAGCCAGCTATGACCAGGCACATATCGTACAGGCCACAATAAATGTCTGACCCTCAATCAAGTAGTGAAGCAAAAACTACAGAGCAATATCGCTTGGCAACTACTACTACTCAGAAATATAAAAATATACCTTTTCAGTCTATAGACTATACATACATATATATATATATACATATATGAATATTTATCACTTGCCGCAGGCGACGCACATAACTTTTGTTCTTGTTTTCATTTAAAATAAGTCAAAAACGTGACAAAAGTATTTTTTTGCTAAATTTATTTTTGTGCTTTCCGATTGTGCTTTTCTCTCCCTCTCTCGTTCGCTCACTCTCTTTTATTGTTTTGTTTATAAATTTAAATTAATTGGTTAGTTTTTTGTAAGCTGTTTTGCTAACTTTTGATCTTTGAAACATTTGAATACTGAAAGGAAACCTGTTGCTAGAGATTAGAGTTTGTTTTGTAGTCCAATCTGGTCTCTCACAAAAACCAGTCAACAACAAGATGCATACGAATAGAGCATGTTATTAAGCATCGTTTGCCATGATTGTGCATGGCAGATTAGTTCCAAGAAATCAGATAACAATAATAAGAGCCATATGCTAGCAGCAACAACAACTCGTTAGCAAACAGAAAAAAGCTTTCCTTTTTTTAGATCTCAACCCATTGATAAAGAGTAATGTTATTTGCGAATGCATATAGTATAGGGGACACCTCTCTAACCTTATAAAGTTTTTGGATATCATGCCTCACATCATACATTGCCTTGCTGAAGTCATGGATATTTTTCAAATTCACCAAAATTTAAAGAATATATTTAATAGCTAATCTTGTCTTTTAAAGAATTATCGTTTAACTAACTAATTAGCTGAGTACGAATTTTTCACAATTTTCAATTTATTATTTACTTAATTTTTCTGTTTTAAAAACATATTCTCGATTTTTAAACCAATATAGTGTATACCGTACAACCCATAATACCAGAACAATTTCCAATGATCTCTAAACATATACAAAAATTATTAGCAACTAAGTTTCGCGCAATGTATTTGCTTATAAATATCATAAGTATAGCTACACGACAGTGTAATACTAGAAATGAAGTATTCCCAAGTCAGTCACTCCCCACAGACAGAGCAGTCTGAGTTGCTGTTATGCGATTCGTAAATAATTGATTGTATTGAATAAACTTTAAATGTGGTTTACCTAGAAATACGCTCACATTTACGGCAGGTACTTCACAACACTTACTTACTTACTTATTCATGACTGTCTAAATTAATTTATGGGACTTTCCGACTCAATTGACACTTCTAGTGTATTTTACAAACATCGGTAATAAGTAAGGCTATCCTTTGATATAGGAGCTGTACTCAAATAGTATATCACTAACAAATCGTTTGCATATTATAATCATTTTTGTATGTTATTAAATGAAAATAAGACTTTAAGTGAAATATTTTCCTTCAATTCTTTGCAGGAATTTTGAAACATTTGTAAGACGTACACTTTTTGGATACATCCAAAAGGCATATTGTGAATATATATGTAAATATAGTGCAAATGCACTTGACCAATTTACACGTGAGAAGTATAAAATTCTTACTCTCCAGACCGGCTCACAGCTTGCTAACATTTCGAAAATGAACACAATTCTCCTAGTCAAACAGACGCGTAACAATATATGAATTGTATATATCTGATAAATAGTGTATATAGATCTATAATAGATTATCACACTGAAAACACATGCCTACAAATGTTTTAGTAATTAAGTCAGAACACTTTATTATATAGAAGAGAGAGGAGCCTTGGGTCTATGAAAACCTGTTTGAGAAATATTTGTAAGAAACTGTGAACACTGTGAAATAAAACATCAAAAATTATGTCACTCTCTAATTAATTTCTCTAGATCATTGTTATCACTCCGCAAAGTCACGAAACCATCTAGTAACACTTTAAAGTACTTGGATGGTAGCAGGTACTTGGGATACTTTTATTTTCACTTCAAAGGTAACAGTGCCGTTCAAATGTTTACGCTTGCTGAATGAAATTCGCGAAACTATGTTGTTGATATTGTTGTTGTCGTTGTTGTTCTTGTTGTTGTTTTTGTTCTTGTTGTTGTTGTTGTTGTTGTTGTTGTTGTTATTGTCAAACTTAGCTATTGTTTCCTCTGTCCCCGTTTTAACGATGTCGCTACCAGTATAGAATAATAAATTATACCATGCGGGCACCAATAGGGGAGTAGCAAAGCACAATGTAGCCCAATAATGAGTTGGGATGTATAAATACATATATGCATAAGCATGTGTATATACAGCAAAAATATAAATAAAAAAATAGAATTTGAATGCCAGAGTCAGTGACAAGTGAGGTGTCTAAGGAAATAACAAACATTTGGCTGTAGATCAATTAGCAACAACATTTTCTAAAGTCTATTTAAATATATATGTACACTTCGATATCTACATATGTATGTATGTATGTATGCACATATATGTGTCTGTGTGTGTCAACGGTTCACTAATGTGTGTGCTTTTTGTTTATTTTTAAAAGGCACACTTACACGCCTAAATAGTGCCAAAACATACACACAGACACACACGCACTCATACATTTGCATTCGTGTTGGAGCAGCGGCCACAGTGGGTTGCATAAATTTGTTAATTGCTATTTTTATATGCGACACTTGGCGACCGAATCGATTCGAATATTGAACAAAACTTTCCGCTCGTCTGCGAGGAACTTGGTATGACGCCGCCCGCCGCTGCATTTCAATTGTCGTCAATTAATCGTTCTCATAACACCACACACATACGTGTGCATTTATGCCTGCCTGTAAGTGTGCATGGGTATGCGTATTAAATATTGCACTCTGCAGTTTGTTATTGCCTTGTTGATTTTAATAAACAAACTATTTATAAAACCGAGCACAATGCACTTGAACTTTTGATCGTCCTTAAATTTGCAATTCACAATTTACAATTTTCAATTCATCTATTTCTCTGCTGTCCATTCCGCAGTCGCACACACACGCTATTCACTATTTACCGTTAGGTCCTCTGAGTGCGCCTAAGCGTGCGCCGACTGCTCCCGTTTGTTCTTTTGTGTGCTTCTGTTTCGTGGTCGTCTGCTGCGCGAGCGCCGTCGTATGACTGTTCATCGCTGATGCTAGTGCTCCTCAGGTATTCCGAATAGCGGCCATGACTTTGAGAGCCGAAACAAGCACAGCAACAATGAAACTATTGCGGAACAGGCGCGAGCAAGAGCGCAAATGCAATGTACAAAAATCAAATGGGCGACTAGTTGTTGCTCTCTATTCCATAAATTCTATTCTCAATGAGGACTTTTCTACTCAACAAAAAAAAGTAAAAGAAAAGATACAAAAATATGTTTATTAACATGGGTAGAATTTTTAATATCTTTTTAAATTTAGATATATATTCTCTAACAGCACTAAAAATAATTAGCTGTTGTGCTCTTCACATTAGGAAGGGTATATAAAGCAATGCGATTGCATTTTTTCTTTTCAGCTGCTCTTTTGTTGCGCATCCCCTTTTCAACGGCACGTTGCTCTTGCACTGTTTTTCGCCTCTGCCATTGCCATTGCCATCAGCTGTTGACGGGTCGTTTTGTTTTGCTTTGCTTTGTGTTGATTTTTTGTGCGTTTTACATACCGCAAGCAGAATTCGCTGTGCTCAGGCACTAGTTCGAACCAGTTCAATGCGCTCCGTGCACACTCAACCTGCACCAAATATGCAATAATTGCACTTAAAAGGCATATTTCATAATCTTTATGATTGCGCCTTGTTAGAAAACATTAGTTAGCACGTAACGCGGGCACTTTGCCAGCAATTAGTAGGGCAACTGGCAAACAAATGACAGACTTGTTTACAATGTTCTTCCGTTTCCCTTGCCTGATGGCAGTTCCAGTATGCCCAGTATCAGTACCAATAATTGCTTATAGTTGTATGCCCTTTAATTGGATAGGAGGTAGGTGCGGAAAACCTCAATTTCTAAATATCATTGTAAATGCATTCAAGCTTTTATTTATCTGTGAATTGTTTGAATTTTGATTGTTTATGAACCTAGACTTTTTTCTCTTACAAACTATCCGTATTCAACGCAAAACTACAACGCAATAACCTGATTTTGGTACACATGTCAAGGAACAATGGAAGAAGAAAACGCCCAAAAGGAATTTGAGCACAAAGAAATAGGTTTTCCAAAGACATTATAAACAACCCCCTTGATGCATGCAGAGGGAAATATGTATAAAAAAAACCCTTGCGAGCAAAGGGCTGAGACTCTAGCCACTCTTTAATGCACTTCTACATCAATGAACCAGTACAAGATTCGGAACCAGCTGAAAAAGTTCACGTTGTGACAGAAAAATATATTTCTAGCACTTAGACATAATATTATACAAATATATAGATATATACATACATATATTTGCTTTGATTTTGCGTCTGAGATTTGCATTTGCATCATTCACTCGAATTAAGAGAAACGCTAATTAAAATGCCGACGACCTTCACAAATGATTTTCATAAATTGGAAACGGGTGAATTTGTATTTTCATAGGATTTAACATCTTAGCAACCACAGGAATTTAGTGCTTACTCATTTGTTGATTTTTGGTCGAAAGTCGTCTTTAATCAAATTAAAAGTTTGTTTTCTTTTTAATATAGCTTATACGAAATTAGAATAATTATTTGCCTAAAATCGACTACATCTGTTAAAACTACTCTGAATACATGGATAGAATAGTGAGAGCTGTTTTAGTGATATATATTTTCATACATCTATGATCTATCTATAATCTATGAGTATTTAGATTTTCACAAATTTGTAAATATATATTAAGCATATCGAAATCAATTAGAGCTTACCCCCATGTTTTTCACAGAAATCTCATTAACATTAATCTATGATAGTATTATATATTATAGATAAATTATACACATTTATTGCAAATATACATCTATCAAAACTTGGTTTATATTTATGCTAATTGTCTCTAAAATCTGACTCAAGCCAACTAAATAAACCCAACAATGATATGGAGAACTTACAAATACGCATTGACCTGAATGGAAAACTTTTTTATTGAAAGTTTCCATCGCAAAGTTGAAAAACTTTTTCAAATTGACAAGATAAACTCAGCTCAGCTTTAAAGTATACTAATTCAATTTTATGAATTTTTTACAAAGTTGATTTCTATTTCTTATATATATCTAAGTTTTACTAAATTAGAAAAATAAATCCAGCTTTAGTTTTTAAGTATTTTTAATTGGAGATAATGTTGTTATTATTATTATAATTTGTTTAATTCTTATAACCTTTACGACTATGAGACATAACTACAATCACGTTAGTCATCAGCAAGACACTTCCCGATACTTCATGTTCCTCCTCTTTAGCTGACTTAGTCATTAAATCAACCTAGCTTGTTATAATAAATAAACACACATATATCACTTGTTCTAAGAACCTTTAAACTCATAATAGATCAAATTTGTACAAGTCATGTTCAACCTGGAACACTTTCTGCAACGAACTATAAATCTGAATGAACCTTGGGCAACATGTTCAAAACTAATCACTCGCAGACATCGCAACGAAACATCGATGGGAATGGCACCCCGGGGAGGGGTAGGGGCAGGGGGAGCGGAACGAAAGTCATTCCCGTCATGTAAATGAAATTGGCGTCGCTAGTGACGGTGCTTGGGACGTTGGATATCTATTTATATAAAGCAGCCAAGGACAACTATAGTACGTATGGCATGGCCAGAGCGAAGACATTGCGTTAAATTATAGAAACGCAAATCGCGTGTGCCGGGCTATACCCGAGGCACAAATGAGTAAATAAATGATGGAGAAGGGAGTCTATTGTTGACTTGGCACAATATGTAACAGGCAGAGGAAGGGATATATGTAGAAGCCTGATCAGGATTAGAGTATATACATTCATATTTTCTTTTGCAGCTACAGGGTAAGTGCCAGTCCAGCCCCACCAAATATTTCCTTTGATATCGGAAACATTTTCATGTCTTCAGCTACACCTACTATAATTGTATGTATATATATATAATTAGCTTTTGGACTGTTGCAGCATGCTTTCGATTGTAATATCCGTTCAGTGAGTCAGCATATTTTGCCTGTTCCTTGCTGCAAAAGCAACAGAAACTTTTTCATTTATGCTTTGTTTGGCTTTACACAATTTTGTTGCTGTTGCTTGGCTTCCTGGTGTTTTGTATGAGTTCCTTCTTTTTGGCCAACAAATTTGGGTATTTAATTTGATGTTTGCTTTGCTGGCACCCAATGATTATGCCGAATTTATGCGAAAATTTTATTAATTTGTTTGCCCTGGCGATTGATTGGAAATTTCTGCGGCAAGAAACGGAAAATATGGCAACAAAATAAGGTTCAAAGCATATTAGTAATAAATTAGGTTAGTTTACGATCATTAGGAGGTAAATAACAGAAGTTAAGTCAAAATATTGCGCATACGAAGCGTAAGCTATATCAAAATTTGAAAGCATCAGTTATATAAATAAGAAGAAGAAGCACAAGATATTTATGATGTATGAAATATATGAATTTATAGTCGGGGCACGCTCTGCCTGATTCATTAATTTAGCTTGCACTCATCTTACACATTCATTGTTTACAGCCCAAATAAAAATAAAATTCATTTTAATTGTAATATAATTAATTTGATTTATTGGGCCAAAGAGAAAATGTTAATTAAATTAGCCAAACATGCGCAGTGCTGCTGATGTCGCACTTACTCAACCTATAACACAACTAGCTATGGGCGCCAAGGCCCCAATGCCTCCATCAATCAAGGGAGGAGAATGGCAACAGCTACTTCGCAGACCAGCAAAAAAAACAAACACAACTGATTAATGTCTATGGTAATCGCTGCGGCCGAAATTTATAATAACTGCACATATAATTCTATCTATATATTATCTAGCTGACAGCCACTGATGACTTCCGTTTCATTATTAAGCACTCAAGTGGAATAGGAACCGTCAAGCTTATCGTAGCAGCTGCCCACTGTTTGCATTGTAATTTGACTGCCAGAGTCAGCTGGGGCAGAGGTTCTGGATATTTGAGCATATGCCCCACGGTCGATTAAGTACGGCAACAGGGCAACACGCCAAAGCCAGCGCTGCCTGGAGGTAAATAATTCCGAGAGACATTAACGAAATGTGCTTAATTGCAGCCATATTATTTGATAATGTATAATTACAGCAAGCGTCGCTACTTATAGGTCAATCTAATTGTTCTTTGAGTAAAAGCTGCGCTAAATACATGTTAATTGATGCCTAAGGATAATAATTGGGGCATATATCAGAGCATTCTGCGAGTTCTGTCTTGTAAGGTAAGACAGCTACAATTGACTTGCCTAACATCATCCACATTTCATTTCATTTCTTACACAGGTGTATATATGTATAAATATATATGGTATATACCATATAAATGATTCTAGCCCCAAGTGAACGGAACGAGACACAAAGAAAAGTTCAGTTGTTGACTTTAAAGCTTATTAAATCTGTGAGTTTTCAACAAATCGCAAACAAAGAGACGCCAAGGCGGCGGAATGCAATTGCCAAGGCAGCCACACACACAGAGAGGGAGGGGGGGGAGGAGTAATGACTGTGGAGCAAGAAATTTGAGACAGTTCCTTGAGTGCTAGCCGACAGTCGGCAACTAAAATCAATAGTCTGCGGATCGCAAAAGGTCATTTGGATATGCATGCGAGCGAAAGGCGATTTGATTGTGAAGTAATAAACCTGTAGGTGAGTATTAATGACGCTCTTAATTAAGACATACTTGTGATTTCCGCCTGAGCAGCATTGAGTGTTGGGGCGAGCTGGGACTGCACTGCACTGCCCGCTGCAGTTGCCAGGACAACACACTTCCGCGCTTAGGGCAATGTACGCGGCACCTGCATGGGCAACGGCAACGGACTCGAGTCGAAGCAGCTACGAAATTGAGTTATGGCAGCCAGCGCAGCCAGCAACATTTTAGCGCGCTCGACTACCACTCGATGCTCACACGATTAAGCCGTAACGTAAATTGAATCCGTCCAATTTCGCTTCACACACACTGATTGCACCACGAACCACGAACCACGCAGCGCTGGCGACGTACACACCGTGGCTAACAAAATAAACGAATGAATGTGATTATTGCTGTGCACCCTGGCTGAACAGCTACGTCGCCAGCGACGCCATCGCCACCGCCATCGCCATCGCCACCTCCATGTGCGCCCGTTGGCAAACACAATCAGCTGCGCTCCCCACTGCAGAGCGCAAGTTTTCCCACGTGACGTCATCGTTTGTCGCATGCGCAGCAGACGCGAGCGCAGCACAACAAATCATTCAACCATCAAATTTCCGCCATTCGCCCAACTTGGCCAATTCTCTCCCAAACTGCGAGAATATGCTTTGCTCCCAGCTGTATAGCTTGTTGCGTTATGGGCATCCACTGGCCAGCCGCAGGGGGCGGCCAGCACATGGCAACGCTTTGGGGTTGATGCGAGCGCTACGATATAGCAAAAGTCTGGCATATGCGACTGTGCAGGAGCTCGACAGAAATATAGATATATGCAAATAAATACAGGAGACATACAGACAGACAGATATCGAATCGACTGTTGCGCCTGTTGATGAATGGATGATGATGGGGAGTAGAGACAAGCCTCACCCTGCCTGTTACATACAGTTTAGCAAAACCTATATGCCCTAAGCTCGCCTTTTACAATTGAGACTCTTCTATAAATAAATCTATTTTTAAGAATTTATATATTATTGTTTTCAATTTTTTTTTTTTTAATTTTTATAAATTATTATTGTTAAATTGCTATTATTAAAATTGTATATATTTTATACAAGTGTGAACCTGTTTATTTTTAGCTAGATGTGACTATGACCTTCGGCTATGATAACTTTAGAGAACTATACTCGTCTATGAATTAAATAGGAATTCTTTCGGTTCACTTAGTCCCAGCTGCCAATGAGATATATACACAATCGGCTTATGCCTCCTTTTAAGATGAAATTTCTTAAGCACCTTTGGCGAATCACCTCTCTGAGTCGCTATAAAATTTAAGTACTCAACTTTTATTATCTGTTTAAGTATTTTATTGTCAGGGAATTAGCTTCGCATTGAAGGGGGCCAAATAAATGCTATAAATTAAGCGAAATCATGTTTACCAAAGTCTTTGTACTTAAGTACTAACGACTGGAAATGTTTACGATATAGATTAAAGTAGGCTAATTTTTAGACAGCATATGTTTGCTTTAAAGTATTGCTTGCCTATCGTGAAACAATGAACCAAGCGGATTGTGGCTAAAAACGATTCAAGGCATTGTGGTCAAATAGGCAATGGTCGAATTCAATATGTAACAAGAAACAGGGTTCTATTCAGGACAGAGCGACTAGGAAATACCCTGACCTCAGGAATTCTACAGCATAACATCACAAGCGCACACACAACTACTCAGCAGAATGGGAATGGGAATTACAGAATGGCTAAAGCTCAAGGGATTGTTAAATAACGTTTATGTTATATGCTTTTTTAATGAATTTTTCCAGATGTGTGCATTTACCGCAGGACAAGTCTTTAGTGACTTACGTATACAGAAATATACATTTGCCAGTCTATAGCTGCGGAGGGAGGAACACACACAAACCGACCAGATAACGAATATTTGTGCTTCTTGGTTTTTGTCGCGCCTTCATCTACCTCTTACATACGTTTTCACAAAGCCATTATGCCCTAAATTCGAATGTTAAAGGTGTACAAATATTTTGAAAGTCTTTGTTTTACAATCCAACTGATATATATAACTATATAATAAATAATATATAATAAACACAATTCGTATTTGATAGCGCATATATACTAGCTAGACGAAATTTCATTAACAGATATGTATATGCAAGTCCATTTATAACAATAGTATATATATATTTATAATCCATAAATATCAGTTACATTTCAATAGACAGATTCAGATTCAATTTTCAATTTGTATAACATATTTGTTCAAGTACCTTTATCTAATATATACAAACATCCATTGCGCAGTTAATATAAATATCCTTTCTATATATATGTGTATATATATAATTCATTTATCTAAAATAGTTTCATAGTTTGTAAAATTTATGTATGTCTAAATGAGAATTCAATGGATTTTCGAAGTCGCCTGAGATTTCTCCATATACATGTGATAATAAATAATAAGCAAACAGAACTTAAATCTAAAGGTGTGCCATTAAATATATATATTAAATACATATATTTTTTAATGAAGAATATGTTTTGTTTTGTGCTCGCTTCTACTTTGGCACTTGCTGAGCTAACACAATATTGAATTAACTAGATTCGTGCTAAGTCTTTGCAGTTGTGCCCAATATGCATAGTTGTTTTTAACAAAACTGAGATAGTTTCAGTGTGATTAAAGCTTTAAACCATATCGATTAAACAAATGTAAGGCATTTCGTACAACTAATTAAGTTTTTGCAAGGAACTGGCATAACACAATGAAGCACTTTAAAGCGTAAACTAAATATGTTGAACTAGAAACTAAAACTAAATATCAACGCATCACTGAGCATTGTGAGAAGAGAGCATAGATGCTAGCAGTCTGCACCAGAGATGCCTGTGGTCGTATTTTCGCCATGTATAATTGAGTCCATTTCAATTTGTGAGAGGTTCGCGGTGAGTAGTTTTTCAATTTGTATGAACTTCGCGTTGGGTTCATCTACAGAGGCAGCGTCCACATCTTGCACGCTCGCCGTTCTTGCCAATGAATAGTTTCGTTTCGCACGTTCTGCAAGAAGAGAAATATTAAATAATTTCCACGCCAGTTATGAACTGATCTCAATTACCGAAGCGTGCGCGTTGTGCTTCTTGATCTATGATTATCTCATTGGTTATGTAAATCTCACGTCTGATTTGATCCCGTAGCTCCACGCTCATGTCCGGTATGCACCAGCGCACCAATATCATCACTAGAGCCACAAAATTCTGGTAAAGGTAAGAGAAATTTGTTAATTACTTTATATTATTGAAATTATTTAACTCTCTATACTCTACTGTGTGTTCAACCTTCAGAGAGCTTTTGTATTCAACTAATTGCTGAGCAGCATTCTACGTTTAGTTTTCTAACTGGTGCAGGTGCAATATTTCAGCATGCCAACACCTGATTGGGGTCATTAGCACAGAGTAAAACCTTAAAAATGCGTCTGCTGGCGTCTAAAACTTTAGCTTCTATCTAGTTAATTAAATTGTTTTAGCTAATCAGCCGGCGAGCATACTTTACTTTTATATACATACAAGAGCCAACAGCTTTATAGTGCCATAGCTTGGATAGATAGCTTAAGCAGGTGTCAACTAGACTAGGAATTAGGACTAATATGAAGAGACACAGAAGAAGCCAACGCACAGATCTAGTTCACGTGCGACAAGCATACAAGAAAAGCGAAGAGGGAAAAGTGAAAAGGCCAGCTCAATGTAAATTGGACCTCATTTTGTTAGACATTGTAGCACTTTTTGACTCAGTAGCGACAAATAGTTCGAGGCGAATGCACGCGTTTACAAAAAATTATAATAAATAAAGGATAATATAGGATAACTTACAATAATTGATATAATATAGAAACGATCAAATTAAATATTGATATAATATATATTATTTTATATAATATAAAATGAAACGTTTTGCCTGTTTGAATCTGCGCACGTTTGGCCTAAGCATAGCCTGTCTGGATGCATTGACTGCGGTGTGCATCCTCAGCCTATGCAGCTTTTATCTGTATAATGATTTTATGGACTTTACGCCATGGCAGCAAAACGACGTCCAGATCTTGAGTCCTTTTGGCACATTTGTAGCCACATTGGGTAAGCAAGGGGACAAACAATCAATCAATCAGGCAATCAATCGTTGCATCTACTTTCTAGTGGACTATGTGTTGGTTCATGAATTCTCACAGGCCTTCTATATGATAGTCACTGTAACCGTTTGGGTCAAGGCATTGATAAATCTAGTGGTGGCTGGCATTCTAGTCGATGGCATCAAACAGGTGAGATTTTCATGACAATATCTAATATAATAACTCCTTGAAAACATCTCTTTAGCGACGACTAATTTGCATTGCCCCATGGCTGATCAACGCCTACGTCTCCATGGTCATTGAGGTGGCTATTTTCGTAAGCTTGGAGCTGAAAATTGATGAAGTGGATGCATCCATAGATAGACGCATAGCACGAAGTGTGCTCTTCGGTGTTTTCATAGGTAAGTTTGATCCCCATTTACTACTACAATTTACTATTGACCTATATAACTTTCCCAGTGCTGAATGCGCTGTTTGCCTATGGCATTTATGCGCTCTATCGAATGCTGAAGTCATCTACAAATGAGAATCGTGCGCTGCAGGAGAGCATTGTGGAAACGTCGGGTATGTTTCAGCATATCAAGGTTTGAAAGTTTGTTGAAGGTAATTAATTGAAATTCTGTATACACCTGAACGGCCAGAAGGAAAACTTATTTAAAGTGGATTACATTAACTAACGCTATCTTCTCAATCAATGTACAAGCATTTATGTAATACAACAAATAAAACGAACACTGCAAAGTAAAATGACTCGAAACTTACTTCAAAGACCACAACAAAGCCCAAGCGACAAGCTAAAATGATGTAAAAAGTGCTCGTCAGATGATATTTGTTCGGTGATGTGGGCGGCTCTCGATAATCCGTGTATCTGAGAGTAAAGAAATACAAATTAAATTTGAAAATTACAAGAAAAGCCTAGCCATATTTACTTGCACGTAGTTATATTGGAAAAGTCTCCTGCTAAGCTGTATAGCTTGGCCGAGTCTGCAATTCTAAACTCGGACAAGGTAAAGTCCAGGTATCCATTCAAACTGCCATCAGGCGACTTTAGGCTGCGATACACCAACCGGGGTATCATATCCGACGTGAACGCAATGATGAAGCCCTACAAAATATAGCCGTTCAATATCAAGTTGAATTCACAGAAAATTTAAGCCAACTCACATTCGTGATGACACTCAGCTTGCCGATGCAGTCGAGAATGCGATACCAAACGCCAATGTCTCGGACACGTTGGGACACGGGCCGTTTGTGATGGGTCAGCAGCTTCTTGGCGTCCAGGCGCATTTCGAGTATGTTGTTGAGAAGCGCAAAGAACGGCGCCAGAGGAAAGGCAGCCACAAATATGGTGGCAAAGCCATATTGCAAAACCATTTCCAGATACTCGGGAAACAAGCTGCGCGCGTTCCAGTCGAGTAGCTTAAAATCGCGCATCCAACGCTCATCCTTGGCCTTGTCAGGCTTAACCGAATTGCCAAATAGGCGCGAAAGGCCGACCTGAATGGCTTGAACCTTGCGCCAGAACATCGGCAGGTAAACCTCCAAAATGGTATTAAATGCCTGCTTGCCAATCATTATAATGGCCAGCTGTATGCAAAGCTCCGTCAAGCAGCCACCCGAGGAGCACTGAAAATGCCAAGACAATTAGAGTTAGTTATATAATAAGTGACGTGTTAGCCTACCTCCTCTTGACGGTATTTAAAGACGGTAATATACTCTCCCGGATGCCCCACGAATTTGCCTTTGAAGAATGCTATATAAAATATCGAGGCATAGTAGTTCACAAACTGCAATAGGTAAATCTTGAGCGTCAGCGAATCATCGAATTGCGTTTGAGTGCGCCACATTTCCAGCTCAGTCAGATACTCCGCCAAGTGATTGTATAACTAGATGAAGGAGAAGTTTATATATATTTGAATAACTTTATGCCAAGCGACTTACATAATTCAGTACGTAGAGCAAACAGAGATTGACAAATGCCGCGGATGCCGCGGCTAAAACAATTGCTTTTGACGTGGTCATGCCACTGCCATCGACCTTTAAGGCGGCCAGCATGGACATGCGATGCACGACGACAGCAACGAGAGCCACAAAGGCCAGGGCAATAAGCAGCACCACAACGGAGAAGCTGAAGACCGTCGCTGGCAGCTTCATGCGCCAAAACGGCACCGTTGGCTCCTTCATATTGGTTACATAGTCCGTGCGTGTGGGCTCGATGTGCTCCAGGCGGGCCAAGTACTGCGGCCGGGGATGCTCCTCGTGCACATCGAAGCCCGTCAAATCCCAGCGATGAGTTATCTCAGCCGAATATCGTTTCCAAAGCTCCAGGAATAACGTCGCCCAAAACGACATAAAGACGGCAAAGAACACCGTGCTCGGATTGTCTATGAGGTATGTAATTTTGGCATAGTTGCAAGTCTCTTTCAGATTCCAGAATTCGCACCAATCGCACAGCGGACACATTGTTATATTCGAGTTTGAGCGCAGGCAAATGTCCTTACTGCAGTTGAGAGATGTGGATTAACTTATAAAGACTAAACTGTCAGTACCTTGCCAACTTACACGGGCACATAGTTGTCAAGTGAGAACCAGGAGTAAAGGAAGCACACGACTCCCACAATGGATGCTAACAGCAGCATGTACGTATAGAAGCCCAGCCAGGCAAAGTAGAGACCTGGAAAATTTGCATGCTGTGAGTGACTGAATGAGCCTGATTGCAGCGAGGTCACCTCTTACCAATCTTGACGCCAAAGTACTCCTTGATATCATCTAGGGGCTGATAGCGATACCATTTCTTCACCGAGGCCCAGTTCTTATAGAGCAGCGCCCGCATGGTGCCCTCCTCTGTAATTTCGCCCTGTCAAGTTAAAGATATATACATGTAATATATACTTATGATCAAATGATCAATAACAGTTACTTACATCATGCAGTGGATAGGCAGCACAGTAGACGCCCTCGGCAACCAATCGCTCTATGCCGAAGGCCATGTCATTGTGCCGCTTGGCGGGAAATCGCTGTCGATCCAAGATGAATTCCACAATGCGCGAACGCACTGCAGTTGTGAAGAAGCAATCCTGACGTATATCGAAGCTGTAGGCAAAGGTATAGAAGTAAGAGGACTGATGTATCTATTCAATCTCAATGCTGACTCACAGATATTCCTTATCACGACTGTAGATGGCTGTGAAGCGATGCGCTCGCTTTGGAAAGTATCGCTCGTCCACATAGATATTACGCAAAAAGAATTGGCAGACTGTTTTGAGACTAGAATAAACACTTTTTGTGGAACGATTCACCACAGACAGGCCGGGTATCTGAAATAATTAAAAAATAATTTGGTTATATACTCAAATTTAGAGACTTTGCAGAGTTTAAGAAGAAAGTGTTGGATAACAAAACATAAAAGAAAATAAATGTATATACATATACAGCTCTTTTGAGCAATAAATAATAGTAAATAAGAGTTAAGCTACAACAAGAAGTTGAAACGGTTTTTAAATAGGATTCAAACTAATAGAAATTCTATTGAAAGCATAAGTTGAGATCATCTTAAGAGATTGAGATTGAGATTGAGTGGATTCACACTAGCAATTGGATATCAATTAGGGCGTATATAGCACAAGCATAAATACGGCAAAATACTCAGAGACCGAGGCTTATTTAGTGCAGCAGCATGGCAAGGCGTAAAATCTGCAAGAATTGTTAATTGTATTTAATTGAGACCTGAACTCTTTTGCAGACCTTCTTCGACAAATAATGGGCCGCATTGTGTAGACGATTTGATCTCTCATTTACGCGCACATTACATAATGACTAAAATAATATAAAACGTTTTGTGTATCATTCGAGTGCAGTGAAAAGTTGCAGTTTACGGAACTGCATACACACCTCCTTCATGGGCATACGCAGCTTAAGTATCTCCGCATAACGACGCAGCACCTCCAGTGGCGCATGTATCTGAAATATTTTCATATATATTAGAGGTATATATAAGGTATATATTTAAGAGATATTCACTTTGACAAAGTAGATGAGGTCCTTTTGGCTTATCTCCACCTCGAGGCCTTGCTGTATGAGATTCTCCTGGAAGATGCGCCGCTTTTCCACATTCTCCGCTTCCGTCTCCTCGTTCGCGTTGGTCTTGTAGGCCAGCACAAAGTCTATGGAACGCGTGCAGTCCGCAAAGAAGAGCGAGGTGTTCACCTCGGCGCGCTGATAGAATTCGCGCGGGCAGCTGCACTCGCGCTCATCGTAGCTCTGCGTGGGCTCCGACATTGGCAGTAGAGGACTTGACGGATTCAAGGTGGAGTTCTTGCCGTTGGGCAACGGCCCGACAGTGTCTGGCAGTTCGGAGTTGGATAAGCCGCTGTCAAATGAAAAATGTTAACACATTTCGTTAGATTTGTGGACGAACTGAACAAGCCAAAAGTTGAGAATTTCATTTCGAAATGGCAAACATATTCAAGCAGCAACAATGTCTCCCCGCAGACATGACCTCTTCGGGCAACAGGGACTTCCAGCGCCCTGCCGTGCTCAGTGCTCATAACAGGCTCTCACCACTCCCGCAATAAAATGGGTCAATATGGATGAAAGTCGTTAACGTTAAATGGGTCGTATACTTAATAATCGTCAGAGCAAGTTTATTAAAATGTTTGAGCAGCCAGGCGCCTTGCATAAATATATATATTTCGATGGCGGGGAATTCAATTATTTATGCAGCGGTTTATAGCGCAAACAGAGAACTGTGAAAATGCAATTCGAAATAAACAAGAGCACAGTTATGTGAAAAGCTCGCTCGAAAGCTCTTACCACATCACATTTTCGTCTGAGATAAGTGCAAACAGCGATTTGCTAATGAGCAAAACGGCTGCACATTTAGAATATAATCAAGTGTTATATATTATACATATATATATATTTGTATATATATAATTTAATATTTGCTTGTGAGACACAGTGGTTTGCTTGCCTCTACGATTCAGCTACAGTGGCATATTTCTCCTGTAATTTGACCATGAAATAACACTTGTCTCTGATGAATCACACACGATAATGTGCTGCAAGTACTAATGCGCTGGTTTCCAGCAAAAGCTATACATATATTATTATTAATATATAGGAAACTGAGTTGGGTCTTATTACATTAACTTCTACAGAATTTTATAAATATGGAAATCAAATCAAATTTGCCAGAAGAGCCTCTGGTAAAAGGCAAATTATAACAAATTAGCAAATTATACCAAACAAATTTTATTATAAATATACAATACAATATTTTATTAACATAGTTATCATTTTATTTAAATCTCATTTTCTAGTCTGGCTCATAATAACACTTATATTGCAATTCAAATATGAGGATTACTGATAAGAACTCAGTTTTCAATATGTAAAATTAGATTAGAAATTGATGATTTCCCTTTTTTTAAATATATGAAATCTAATTAAAACGTTATTAAAAATCAAATAAAATATTCAATAATATTCAACTAATATTTTAAATTATCCATGCCAAGCCATTATTAAAATTATTTCATTTACAACTAATTTACCAAAAATTAAGTTCAATTATTGTTTCACATTCTTCCTTATTTTCAAGCCACTATTATTTTAATGAACAACTAAATTTTTTATCAATTATTCTTTCTCAAAACATAAAGTTTTTAAGCTCTTCTTTTCGTACAGCCATCAACAGAACCCCACTGTATATAAATATTATATATATTATTAAAATATTATCTTGGTATTCCACATCTAACAATTGGTATACTCAAATTTATTTGAAGCTTTTTCTCTTTTTTCAATACAACAACAACAGCAGCAACAACAACATAACAATGGCTATTCACATTTGATTAGCAGCTGTTCTTTTTGAACCCTAATTCGTGCCGCGTTTCTTAAAGCTAAAAGCTAGCTTTTGCTGTTAATATTTTTGTAAGTTTTAGGCCCTCTCGGGCAACAACAAAAAATAATGACCTTGTGGCAAAAAAAAAGCAATTAATTTTAAGCTTGCCCAAAATTATACACATTTACACACAATACAGTCAGTATGACCCCATGAAACACATTTTTTTTAAATATATTTTTTAAAGTTTTTTTTAAACAAGGCCAACAGATTTTATTTACGATTTTTTCGATGCACTCAAAATTTGCCACCTATGTGCACAAAAGCAAGGCAAGATGTGAAATTTATTTAAAATATATATATAGTTTATATAGTTTAGCTGTTCAAAATACGCGGAATTTCGATATGACAAATAACTGCAAAATAATGAGACAAAAACAAAAATAAAAGCGCCCACACGACTCTCCAAAGAAAACAACAATAAAAGACAGAGATGTCAGCGATACAGAGACAGAGAGATCTTTGTATTATGTCCCAGCGCTGATGAGTAATACATTGGAGCGACAAGGCTGATAACCAGCAAGGTGAAAGGAACTAAGCCCGTTACGCATTACCGTTTCCGTTTCCGTTTCCGCTTCCTAAGCCATAGTTGCAGGCATTAATAATGTGCAGAAAAGAAATCAAACTAATAATATTTGATGCTCTCTGTCCGTTGTCCACGCGGATTATTAATCAAATTAACATTTGTCAGCTGCCGCGCGTACACTGAGAATAAATAAAGAAAACGGACTGCGGTAACGACGACGGCGACCAACGCGCAGCAGCAGCGACAATAAACTGAACAAGCGCCAACAGCTGAGTGCAGAGCAGTTGAGCAGCTCTATACAGTTGTTGGGCCGTTTGCCGGGTTGTCTTGCCGTGTTCACTCTCCACCCTGCGCCCTCTTTCTGCACACTTCTTCACCTTGCTGAGACGCACAAGAGAGCGCGGCAGAGCAGTGAATCAGCTGTTACTGGCCATAGCGTCGCGTCGCACGAAACAGTGAGAGAGCAGCGATTGCGAGAGAGAACTTGTTGAGTAAATTACACGCACACACACACAAGTGTCTGTAGTTGTGCGTGTGTGCATTGGTGAGATGTAATATTCCTCTCATGATAGGGGGAAAATATATTCAGGTCAGCCGATCGCATTTCCTGATTTCTGTGCCCTTTGATAAACTTTGCTATAAATCAAGTCTAACAGATCAGACAGTAAACAATCAATTTTCTCAATTAAAGGTATATATTGCTTTTGCTTTAGTTTGAATAACTCTCTGAAGATTATAAAAATTAACATTTTTTTATAAAACTTCTCTTTTTTTTAGGTCTACCTATTTCTCATTTACTTTTACGAAAGGAACTGAAACAAAAACTTAAAACAATAAAATTCTAAGAAAATATTTATTCAATACGGGCGGAAATAGGGACTATGTGTCATATGAAGGGTATATTATTCTTTAAATCAAAGTATATTTTTGAAAGTATATTTTTGAGTAAAAACATTTTTAGGAATGAAAGACTATAATTCTACGTCGAATATACAACACCATAAATAATGAATACCGAAAGATTCTAAGTATCTTCAACTCGACTTTCTACTCTTATCACCATTAAATTATCTCTCCAAACATCATTTAGCACTTAAGAATGATGAGTAACTGCTTAACTTTTATAAACTATGATGACAAAGGGAAAGGCTTCCTGTACACATATAATATAAGGCAAAAAGCTATTCAAAGATAAATATGTTTCTGATTAATTCTGTTCATTTATACACATTACTATAATATATAGTATAAAGGAATAGTTAGCCGATAATAATGATTTTTGCATAGGAATCATAAAAAAATATTGTAAGAACTAAGCTTTATCAATTTTTATTATGTAGTTACTGATCAGGCATATATATGTTAGTTTTATACTGAATAGAATAAGTAGATAAACTTTAGCTAAAACAATATCGACATCTGGAAAGATGTTTTACATTTTTTAAAGAAATTTTATATTAGCTTAGACATATCTATATATTTATTTTACAATCAATACCAACATCTGGAAATACATACGAGATCTGTTCTAAAAGTATCGCAAATTTTAGTTTATTTTTTATATTTTGTATTTATTTAGAAATATCTATTTCAGAGTGCTTGGTATTACCCATGAGCTATAATAAACTTGTGCCAACAAAGCACTTCAAGATAAGATGGTTTTTTTTTACTCAAAGACGAACTAGAGAAATTTCAGCATTTTCAATATTTTTTGAACAGACCTCGTATACCTCGTTTAGCTTTTCTAATCCGCAAGCTCTTTGCTTCTAGGCATTGCAACATATTCGAAGAGCTAACAGTATTTACCATGATAATCGACTCAGTCTAAGTATGAGTCCAGTATATCATATTTCAATAGTATTTCCCATGAATACTATTAACCTTAAGTATCTGAGCAGTTCAAACTAAATGTGTGTGTGTATATGGATAAATATATAGTCCAGCTATAGCTAATCGCACTCTAATTGCCTAATAAATAATTTATCATTCACGAATCACCCTGTGCAAGTTGACAAACAAACTACATCGATAGATAGATACATAGATAGGCAACAGAATGAGAATAGAATAGCAAATGGAATGTAATTAAGTTAATGACTATTTCCTCTGTGACAGAGGCGCAATGCGGGGGGATTTACCTCTCGGCGAAGCGAGCGCGTCTCTCGTGCAAGCTCAGTGATTCAGCCGATGAATCGCGGGCCTTTCCGGCAGCGCCGCCTCGCTCAAGATCGACAAAGCGCGTCGAGGCCTCGGCGCCTCTGTCGTCTCGTCTCAACGCGCCTCCCCAGATACTCTCTTGAGCCACGAGCTTGCCCTTTAAGCCGGCTCGCCGCACCAGCTCCATGTCGTAGGGGGCCAAGGGGGCCGTGTAGGGTGGCTGAATCTCAATATGTGGCCTTTGGCTCTGCTCGGCCAGCAGCTGCGCAGACTCCCCATCGGGCTGAGGCGGGGGCTGGGGCAGCGTGGGAGGTGTTTCCAGCTCATCGGCATCGCCGCCAGAATTGGCACTATCTAAATTTAGCATTTCGCTCTAAACATGTGTGATTCGCGCCTAACTGTGCCAAAAGCTCGCCGGACTTGTTTACTTTCACGTGAAATTGCGCTTGTGTGCGTGCATTTTCGGGTCGCCTTATCCAAATTCGAGGTCAGCTCGCGGGCATTGAGACTATGATGTGAATGAATGACAACCGTTATCACCGAGTATTGCACTTGCTCTTGTTATACAATTGAATGTGCCGCGACTGAGCTGAAAATAACGGCGCACCAACTCCACACCGCCGACACTGCAGCTCCTGGCCAAGCACAAGCACAATAAACGACTAAAATTTGTCTGCAATACCTAAATACCAGTCACAAAACGCACTAAAAAATACCAAGATAAATACCAGCTGGATAAACAATCTGTGTGTGTCGTCTGTCATGCAACACAAGACGTACTAAAAATACCGAGAAAAATACCAGCTGGGTATGCAACTGTGTGTGTAGTCTATCCTGCAATATACAACTGGCGCAGCGCTTGAGCTCATAAGTCTAATTGGATAAATGAAATTAGACCAATTCATCAGTGTCATGCTGTCATGCACGTCTGAACGTGTCTCTTATCATATTTGCTCGCATCAAGGCAAAGAATTAAATTAAAAAAATTGAATTTTGAAAGAAAATAACAAATTATTTTTATATGGAATAAAACATAAACAAAATAATATACTTTAATTAACAATTGCGAGCGCAACAATCGGGGGTGATTAACAGATAATTGGAGCTTAACTGCACCGAGGCTCTATCCTGGTGAAACAACAAACTTTTAATATATGGAATAATAATACAGCAGAGTTTAGTATAGTATGCACTATTATTAAGGGGCTAAATGATGCATCGAAGAGCTGAACTTGGACATCGAATTTACAGTAGAACGAGCGATATTCGGGATGGGATGCGGCCCATCGCCCCCGTCGCCAGTGGCCCAAGGCTTTACTTCCTGTTGTAGTTCTTGTGCACTTCGGGCGAGATGTTGTAGACGAACTGCAGGACCTCCTGGATGACGGGCTCTTTGCGTGTCCTGATGGCGCCCTCCATGTCGGCCAGCTTCACGCGGGTGTCCGCATCGATCTTCGCTGCGACGCCTTCGCGGCTGCCCATGTGCTGTATTGATGGAATGAAAATGAATGAATGAGGGAATGATACTTGGCTCCCCCCTACCGCCCGCCCCAACCCCATGTTGGGGCACTAACCTTGGCCTCGAATTCTTTGAAGGCGCGCTCGCGCTCCTGGCGGAACTTCTCAATCTCCTCGGTGGCCTCATCCTTGGCCTGCTTCAATCTCCTTGCCTTGCCTGCAATTGCAGCAGAGATTTTGACATTACATCAATATTTACTCGAGTGCGAACGAATCATGTGACTCGACGTTGCTCGACGCGCGTAACGTCGATAGCGAAAAGTCGTAAGTGAATCCAATTGGGCGATAAATTGGTTGGTTTTTCACTTACGTTTCCTGGCCTCGGCGACCTTCTCGGCTGCCTTCTTTTCGGCAGCAAGCAATTGCTGGATTCCCTGTGTTTGACTGGCCATTTTAAGGTATTTTCAAACTTGATGTTTTCTGCTCGCTTCAGCCGTGGTATCAATGCAAGTTGAAAAAAGCAAGTGACGACGACGACGGACTTAATACAAACGACGTGAAAAATGTCATATGACGAAGTCACACACACGCATACACACTAAATTTGTCGAAAAATCGAATATATCGAGTAAGATATTCTGGCCGACCAGTTCATTAACATAAAAATACTATCGATACATTTTTAAATCGACTCCACCATTTAACAGCAGTGAAATCGATTTAATGCTGTTAAAAATAAAAACACCATGCGAAAGACTAAAAGTTTCTTAGGATGAATGAATGTTACATTATTTTTAGTTTAATATTAACAGATTGTTTTGTGTTTGACGTCATTTTAATTTATTACACGTTGTTAAGTTTGAATTCACATAATTTTTAGATAACTAACTCAAGTCGACGCAAAACTGCAACACTGCCATTTAAATTTGATAGTAACGCCACGAATTTCCAAACACAAGAACAATCCAGCAAATACCAGCAAATATCAAGCAGCCGCCACACTTAAACGGAGCAAAGAAGACTTATATTCTAAATTTATAGTTAGTAGTTGGACATTAGTTAATTGTCGTCTTAAGTTTAAGACGGTGCTAAATCAAACGCAAATTTTACATACAAGCCGTACATACAAGTCTCTTCCATTTGCTTGCCTAAGATAGGGGTCAGTATTTCGATTATACTTCAGCGGTATCGTTTGGTATATTCTTTTACTGAGCGAAATGCGTTTTTTTCTTCGTAGGGATTCGGTCACGCTGATGCCAGTAATCTCAACAAATATAGTAAAAATTTGAACGAACTGTGTATACGCATATATAGAGGCGATTTACCATGGAAAAGGCGAGCAAAAGCAAGCGCGTGGTGCGCGATGAGAAGCAACGGGAACTGAAGCTGGAGGATATGGTAAGTAGCGATGCCAGCAAATGGCACAGTGATGAGACTGCCCATCGAAATAATAATGCGAATCCCGTTACCAGGTGTTGAAATCCTTGGACGAGTGCGGCACGAATGAGGATAAATTGAAAATGCTATTGCAGCGGCATGTGGAGAGTGAGAAGGCAGTGAGCCGACTCACCTCCGAGATGCGTGCACTACAGCGGCACATGGAGGCCCAACAACGGGAGAAGGAGCAGGTGCAGCGGGAGCTGAATAAGAGCGTTCTCATGAGGGATAAGCTGCAAGAGGTCTGCCGTGAACAGCAGCGCATACTGAAGTCGGTGAAGAACGAGAGCATGCTGCAAATCAAGGTGGAGGAGGAGCGGCGCAAGGAGAGTCAAACAAAATTTCAGAGTTCGCTAAACGAGGTGCAAAAGTCGCTGTCCAAAAACAACGAGGAGAACGTGAAGTTACGTGATTACAACATCGAAATGACCAAAAAGTAAGAGGCGCTGCCAATCAACAGACAAACACCGGCGTGCGCTGTCTATTTATAGGCAACACGCTGCATGCCGTTTGCCGTTTGCTTGTGGATGTAGCTGGCCGCCACATACATACACGCACAGATACAGACCTCAATCGACCATATGTTCATCATTTGATTTGTTTTTAGGTTAAAGCTTCTTGCCGACCAATATGCGGCGCGAGAGAAGCACTTGGAAAAGCTGAATGAGCAGGTGCAGCTCGAGTCTCAGCTGCATCAGGCGAAGTTCAACAAGGCCCAGGTTGAAGCTGCTATGGAAAAAGAAATCCTGACCAAGTGAGTACAAATTAGCTATGCGCTCTCTTCATTTTCATCATTATTGATTGTCTGCAATGCCAAACAGGGAGAACCAGATTGGGCTGGAGAAGCTGTTGCAGGCACAACGCGCTATTAAGGAGCTGACGGAGCGCGAGCAGCAGCTCAAAGAGCAGCTCAACATCTATACAGCCAAATACGATGAGTTTCAGCAATCGCTCAAGAAGTCCAATGAAGTCTTTGGCAGCTACAAGGTCGAGCTTGAGAAAATGTCCAAGCACACCAAGAAAATTGAGAAGGAAGCCTTGGGCTGGCGCCAAAAGTATGAGAAAGCCAACGGCATGGTCATTGAATTGGCCACTGAGAAACAATACAGGGACCAGCAGGCGGAGCGTCTCCAAAAGCAGGTGGATCAGCTGCAGAAGCTGCTGCGGGCGTTGCAGCTAGAGCGCACCACGCTTCATCAGACTCTTCGCGATAGAAATATTGAAATTCCTGCCATGCCGCAGCTGCCGCCCGAGCCGGAGCCGATCAAAGTTGTTCCCATCAACACGGACAGTGCCAAAATGGAGCTGATGACGCGCAACTGTGCCGAGCTTAAGCAGACACTGGCCAACTTGCAGAACCAAATGAAGCTGCTGACCACGAATGATGCGAAAATATCGGCTGCCGGAGCTGAGAAGAAACAAGCCTCTGAGGAACAGCAGAGGGCAAACAATATCAAGAAGAATAAGAAAAAGGCCAAGTCGAAGGCCAAAGCTGCAGCAGCGGCTGCGGCAGCGGCAGCAGCGGCCGAAGCTGAAACTGACGCAGCCCAGGCTGAACTGCCACCAGATGCAGATGAAGAGCCACAACCACAAGCTGAGCCAGAGCCAGCGCCGCAGGCAAACGCCGAGGCGGATATACAAGACGAGTGCGAAATTGAAGGAGCTGACAATGTGGAGCCGCCTATAACTCCCGAGGAAAGCTGCAATGGAACTGCATTTGATGTCGAAATTGTACAAGAATCTCAGCAAGAGGAGCTAGCGGCTTTTGACCACTCGGAGGTGCCTGACTTGATTGATTCCAATTAAGATTAGGGATCCGCCATTAAAGTGCTCCATCGACTGTTATTGTACTTGTACTTCAAATTTCTGCCAACATCCTGTATATGTGCATTTTACTGTAATCATTTTAAAACAAAATATATACCCGCACTTAAACCTAACACATGTAAAAACATCAGCAAAATGGAAAGAAAAGGAAAGCCATTCAAATCGAGAATTCATTATTGATACGAACTACATATTTATTTATTCTATTTTATACTTATTTATTAGTGGGCCAATTATGAGCTACTGTAAACACACAATAAATATACAGTTTCAATAAAAGAATTTATATAAAAAATGTATTTAAAAATACTATATACATATATGAATGAAAAATTTGCAATGTTAGTAAAATATTAATTTGAAAAGCGAAAAAAATTTTTATGAGATACTTTTGAATGCTCTTTGAATAAGCTCAACTTCAATTATATCTTAAGAAAACAAAACAAAATTTTGTTAAATATATACGTATATATATATTTATTTATTTATTTTTTCTGCATTTACTATTTTGATTTTTGCCTTTCATCTGACTTTTGCTTTAAGCAATATATGAAAATTTAAGCTTGACAAAAGATAATTTTTATAGTCGTTAATAAGTTTATGCATTATTCAACTATATCGATGTAACTATATATATAACGATCGTAATATATATAATATATAACTAATGAATGTCTGAATATAAATAATATATATATATGAATAAATATTTTTTAGAATTTTGCTCAATTCTTATCGAAAATATCGTATTTTGCTAAGCAATCCAAAGAGCCTCAACTTGATGAGATTTTAATTAATGCTTTTATATATATTGTAGTTATGGAATGAAAACATAAGATCAATTATGGAAGTGTTTATATAAAATTGTCCTATACCATAGCGAATCTAACATAATCTCAAGGCATATTCCTCAATGATAAACAAGAACCTTATGAAATTCTTCTTAGCTGAGCCTGAATCTAAAATCAAAATATCTTATTACTATTTATTTATTTACTAAAATAGATCCCCAATATAACTGAAGAACGGGCTTTGTCACAGTTCGGCTAGAATAACTCAAAACCCCAAAAGTTGTTGACTGGAATTAGCATGCGCATTCAGCACGCGAAAGGCCTTCATTAGATTATATTCAAATTGTTGGTTATTAAATTTATTTCAGTTTTCTTAGCCACTTCTAGTTCTTCCTTACACTGCGAATTAGTTAAAGAAATCAGTTAAGAACTCTGAAATTGCCTTCGAAATTGCTGGTATTTTGTTGGGCCATGCAAATTATGAGGAACGTGAGCTGCCGTGCGTAATTGGCCAGCAAATTGGCAGTTGGTGCCACGGTGTCTGCCGTGGCATGCAACAAATTGCATTGAGTGTGTCCAGTGTTTGCCATGCAAAGTTGTTTCACGGTCAACACAAGTACGCCGTAATTGCAGCGCGCAGCTATCAATGTACTCAGGCGTGCTGCGCTTTGGTATGCACATTTTGGCGCGCGTGCCACGTGGCGTATGCGTAATGCCACAACTGAGCTAAGCTCGCCCATTTTAAATATAGCCATTCAAGTGCCACACTAAAATAATTACAGAAATTATTTTAAATTGCATAAAGCGGCGAGCGACTACAAGGAGTGACCCCAACGGCCCCCACGGGCCGTCAGCCCCAGCTGCCCAGCCAGCCACATAGGCGACACATGTGCATATTTCACACTTGTGCACACTCCCACACACACACTCACACACGCGTGAGGGCACACAAATGTGTGCACATTTCGCAGGCAATGAGCTCCTGAACATTTAATGAGTTAATTCGCTAAATTTGAAAGGCGCGCAAGCGTGCGCCAAGTGCTCGACCAGACTGTTTCCTGTCATGTTGGCACCCTCGAAACACCCGTTACTCGTTATCCGATTCCCGGTGCTGCGAGCCCAAGAGCCAGCTTCATGGCCGTCATCCCACAAGTTGCCCATTTTAAAGCTGCAAACATGAAAATGATAACAACAACAACAGCAACAGCGACAACACGCACACAAAGAGAGCCATAGTACATACATATAGCCAGTGTAAGCACTTGTCATTTAGCTGTAAAGTGTCCGTCCGCCGTCCTGCTGATGAAAAGTATGGCAATGCTCGATACTCGACAATGCAAGGACGCGAGGGCGGCACATAAAGGATGCTCAAGCTAAGCTCTTGGGTGTAATTTCTCAGGCGCTGGCAAAAGAACACGAAGGCATTGGCTAACAGCGACGTTAACAGCGTCGGCGACTGCGACGCCAGCAGCGCCACATGAGCCCAACATATGCCCCAAAACAGAGGCGAGACCGAAAGCAGAACAGCGCTGAGACTGGATGAGCACAGGGCCAGCCCACACAGTGCTTTCTTTTCGTGGTGCTGCCAGACTGTGTGACTCGGCAGTCGGCGATGGGGGCGGCCAAGCAGGGGTGGGACGCGCACCGTACAGTGGGTCGAAGTGAAACTAAGACTCTCTTTGAAAAGCTAAATGAAAGGGGTCAAATATTAATATATTAAAAATAATTAATATACAACTTTCATTTAATATTATAATTAAACATATTAATACAAACAAGTAAGAAAACTCTAGTCGGGCGTGACCGACTAGGGGATACCCTGAGCCCCGTCGAATCTGTGTTTTCATAGAATTCGAAATTGCATAAAATACATATAAAGCTAAATATAAAATTTGGTGTCTCTAGCTTAAAAGATGGGCAAGATATAATTTTTTCAATTTTGTTTGTAATCGATAACAATTAATTGGGGATAGTTATCGATTTTATCCTGATCAAGAATATATATACTTTATGGGGTCTGCCACGCCTCCTTCTGCCTGTTACATACATCCAACAAAAACATTTTACCCTGATTTCCCATTTTCAATGGGCTCAGGGTATAAAAAATGGAAAAGCCTGAAATATTGTAGTAAAAATTTAACGCTTATGTTAGCTGCGCGTCCCATTGTATGCGCGGGTTGCCATCGCACCTATACCAACCCACCGAGTGGGCCTCTGCGCCTCTCCGTGTGTTACTCACTCTCGCGCCTCGTGTCCTCTCTTAGACGCTCTGGCTCTCGCCGCAAGAGGCCCATGCCGCCAGCGCTGCGGCGAGAGCATAATATGGCGAAGCTGTCGGCGCTGCCGTTGCCGTTTCAGTCTCTGTCTCTGTCGCCGTCTCAGCTGTCAGGCGTCTGGCAAAGCTGTGCTTAGTCAAATTTCGGTAACGGAACCTGGTCGTCATCGCCGTCGACGTCGAAGCAGACGCAGACGCCGACGCCGACGTCGTGTTGCCGACACGAACACAGAGCGAAACGAATCGGAGTTGAAGCGAGGCGACGCCAGCGTCGCTGCCCAGTTGCCATTCGAGCCTCTGTCGCGTTCGACGTTCGCTGCAAGGAATACAATTGTAATCAGTTGTGTATAGGACACACGCGTGTGCGCATCGACTGGTTCCTTCCCGACGGACTCGTCCACGACTAACTGCTAACTGTTCCGCTAACGGCAACTGGGCTGCTTGGCGCTAAAGCTGCGCGGCTGCTGCCTAGCTCCTGCTTATCTGCCGCCGTCTTAATTGTTGTTGCTGCTGTCAATTGTTGATTGTGGCGCTGCGCTTGTTGTTGCTCCATCGCATTAAATTTGCTTGTGAACGCGCGTTCAATTTTCGCGGAGCAGCGTCAATTGAACGAAAATTTTTGTTCAGCTACAGCTACAGCTGCTGGCGGTGCCACGGCCGCAGCTGCTAATGCTGCTGCTGCTCTGCCAACGCCAACGCCGCAGTTGCTGCTGCCGACTGCGCTGCTGCGCTGTCCGAGATAAAGGATATGCCCGGATCTAAAAGATACAGTTTTTTTCTCGCCGACTTGTGCAGGCTGCTTGCTTGGCTTTTTGCTCTGTCGCTTCGTTTCTAAGCGAACTTAAGCAGCAACAACAGCAGCGACAACAACAGCAACAACAGCAACAACAACAGCAGCAGCAGTAAAGAGAAAAAATTACAACGTGTGTGTGCGTGTGCGGGTTGGCTAGCAGAGTAAAATGAGTGACAACTTGGCAAAAAGCAAAAATGAACAAAAGTGTGCGCAACTATGCAAATAAATTAATAAGCCGAAGTCATTACCAAATTAAAATAAGACACGCAAGAGCCAAAGGCCAGTCGGAAAAAACATAATAATAATATAAATAAAATAAATAAAGGAAGAGTCGGAGCGAGGACCTTGTCAAGTGCGTTGCGTTGAGTCAAGTCGAGTCGAGTCGAGTCGAGTGTGGAAAGTCAAGAGCTACTGGCTTTGGAGCGTTGGAGCTGCTGGCATGCGTTGGCGTTAACTCGACCAGCGTTCTCATCCTTGTCCTCCTTGTCCTTCTCGTCCTCGTCGTCATCACCGCCAAAGGCATCGAAGGTAAATATATACGTAGCACAGCCAAGCCAAACAAACTAACCTACAAAGTAAACAATAGCGTAACGGTACAAATGCAAATTTATTACCTACACACACACACGCACACCTATGCAGCATTGAGCGTCCAACTTATTTAACCGCTGCACAGTGCCACCAAAATCATTGCTAAAACTATTCTCCACAGTTGGCGCAGAGATGGAAAGGTTAAAGTGCGACTGAGCTCGGCATATGTGAACAAATTTTGTGTTTAACACATAATAATTACATTTGCAACTTAGCCAAGCTAAAGTTATTATTTAATCTGTGTATTTTATATGAAATATTTAATTTTTAATTGCATTTGTCTATTCATATGAATTTAATATATATTTATTTTTACATTATTTACTAGAAATGCTAATTGGAATTTCTAATTACACTCAAGAAATTTAATATTATTGTGAATACATAAATTTATTATCTTAAAATGTTAATAGATTTTGCGATCTTTAAAGACACTTTCAGAATATATATCCTTAATATATATCCTCAAAAACTCCTCCTCTTATTGTTCTAAACATAGTTTTAACCCGGTTTCTTCTCTTAACAACTTGACTTTCACATTACTCATAATTTATAGCCACTGTGCAACTTTCACTGCCATAAAAAAGCCGTAAAACCAACGGGCATGAAACAAACAAAGAAATGAAAATGAAAATGAAAATGAATTCGATACTCTACCAAAGATTTAGCTGAAATAGAAGAAGAACAAAAGTAAGATAACAGTAGCTAAAGCTAACAAATGTACCTTAAGTCACCTGTGTCCGCCTGCCTACTTGCTTGTGCATACATTTTTAATCGCATGCGATTTATTCAACTAGGCGCCTCGGGCACACACACCTCCCAACACCCAACACCCAATCAAACTTAAACGAAACACAAATACAAACACAAGCACAAAAGACACCTGCCACGTACAGTGGGCGTTGTTAGTTTGCCTACAAATACCTAATGAGAGCTGCCATGTAGGTAATCAAATCTCTGACAAAAACATGTTTACATATATATTATATATATGAATTTAATTATATATATAATATATATAATATTTAATTATATATATAATATATATAATTTAATATATATAAATATATATAATAAATGTATATAATTATATTATATATAAATAAATGCATATACAAAGCAGACCAATTTCGCGCTAGGCCAACCACATAACAGAACTCTAAGCTGGATAAAACAGCAATAACTAAACAAAATATATAAATATATGAAATTCAATTGTTGTGCACACAAAATCTTTCAATTTAATTGAAATAAAATATTTCATGCGGCCTAATAAGCAAATTGTCATAATTGAAATTGAAATCATCAAATGAAAATATCAATATTTATGATACCATTGGGAATTTTAATAAATAGAAACAAAATTTATTTATGCTATTCTAAAATTATTATTAAATGGAAATATATTGATTTAGTTGAGTTCATACTCAGCCTGCTTCTGTCATTTATATAAAATATATATAAATGTATAGCCCTATTCTGGATAAATATAGATATATATACATTTATTTCCGTATCATGCAAAAAAAGTACAAATTTCCACAGTTTATGCAACGTTTAAGAAACGCGCTTGGAAAGTCCTTCAGCTAGATTGCAATTCATTAAATAATGTGTGAGTATAACGCTCAGTGTCACACACGCGCGTATAAATATATGTATATATATACGTTTATATAATACTTGACGTTGTTTACTCGGTCATATTTTGAGTGTTGCCAACTAACAGCTAAAACAACAACAACTTGGCCTGGGACGCTGCACAAAAGATGCGGCGGGAACTGGGAAAAACTGAAAACAAAGGAAAAAAACACACTTGAGGCAAAACTAAGCGGCAATTGTGACTGCAGCCGTTGTTGCATTTATAAATAGCGTCAAGGTGCGCTCTAGTTTAATTCACACTCACATACGCCTACGCCCGCCATGCTGAGAATAGAAAACGTTAAAAATAAATTCAACTAAACGCAGCTCAAGGATCAACTCGGAGCGAAATGTTGACTGAACGAAACATGATTTTTAATCAAATTAGCATTTGTAAAAGCTGCTCTGTAATTCTATGTGACAGGACTCGAGCCGAGTGAGAGCTATGTTATGTTAAAATACCACCGCTGGAAGGGCAGGTGTTGTGACCTTTTGTGGCCTGGTCAAATATTTGCTGCCTAAACGTTTAGACACGCAACGCGGAAAGCGGCAATAAGAAGGCGTGAAATGATTCAAGCGCTTTGCCCGATTTTCTAATCACTTTGGGGTGTTACGCTATTCGGGCTTGGGATATCAAACTACATGGCTTTTCGCACACTTTGGCCACGTGAATATACGTCACTATGTGCTCTAAGCACACATAAGCATTCAATTATATAAGTAATTGGAAAAAGAGTAAACAAAACTAAACTAAAGATATCAAGTTGTTAAATATGAAACTTGCAAAGTATGTTTAGGTATGTTGCAAACGATGTAATTTGTGCCTGAACTTCAGCAAAGTCAAAAATTTAAGATATGAGTCTGGAAATATATATGTAACATATTATTTGGCTATACATCAATATATTCCCAGTCAGCTTAACATATTTTAAAGATGAAGCTATTTGCTGCCCCTAAGTTAAGTTGCGGTGTTTACTCTCATGTTATGCTTATCAAATGGTTAGTTCCATTACCTCATTTGTTTGCTCTCAAGTTCTGCAAGTTAAGTAATATGCAGTTTCTTTTTTATTATAAATTGAAAAAGTTTTTCAAATAGTAATGCAACCATGATCAGCTTACACTAGCTAAGACATTTTATTGACAGTGGGAAACAGGACTCAAACTAAACTTTTTGACGTGCTGAATCCGAATAGAATCGCTGCTAGAGAGACATGAGTGAAAGGGTGTATGTGTCTATCCTATCTAGTCTTTATCTTATGCCAATAAGTACTTTTACAGTTTTTATACAAATAATTTCATACTAATATTATAATAATTGCAGACACCAAAATTATTTTATTTCTTTTACTTTTTTTATTTATTATATGTCATTGTCTTTAATATTTTGAACTCATTCTGATAACATTTATTAAAATTACGAATAAAAGTGTGCAAAAGCTTAAACTGTTAATCGAAAAACTTATATTAAGATCAAGCCCGAAAATCTTTGGCATCCGCTTTGTATTTTGCATTAAGATTCCGACTCAACAGTTCAGTTTGCTTTTCTAAATAAATTATTATTTATAAGCTCAGAAAATGCAGTGAATAAGGCCTATTATTAGTTTATGAAGCAACTTTCTGGCTTAAGCTCAGCTAAGCCCGGAATCCAAGTTAAGTTTGTTTTTTAACTGTTGTTCGCTGGTTTCTAAGTCCAAAGCCATTTAAAACAAAATAAATGCAAGAAATGGGATTTGAGTTTCTTTTTATTCGGATAGTAGCTTCAGTTCGAGCTTTTGGATAAATGAATATAAGACTTTGCTGGGTTATAAAAATATACAAAATTTAATAAAAACTTTATATATATATACATATATACATAAATATTTAATATGCAACACATACATTGCTTTTTTTTTTATTAAGCTCTAAGACAAACTATCAGCAAGGCTAACTTTTATGACACTGGCTGTGATTGCAAGCATATTTTTATTATTATTAAAGACACAGAGCCAAGGCCAACAACAAGGATATCCATATGTATCTATTAAATGCATATACATACATGTACGTATGCATACATGCGTACACATGTGCATGTGTTTACCTTCACTATACCCTGTATTCTATAAAGCGTGGTATGGAGTAGCTCTAATGCTTGCAAGAAATGGAAAATTAAAATCTTCAACTTCCACTTTATGGCAAATATGTAGCCTAGATAATCCACCTTAAACTGAATTCTTCTCGACCTATAAATAATATGTAATTACAGGGTATCGCCAGCTGAGCACTGGCTCCTGACATATGCTTACTTGTGTTTTATTTGAGTTTTCAGCGTTGTTTTTACGGCCAGCTGATGAATGTAAAGTTGCGCAAAGTTTCGGTCTACGCAGCGGCAATACGTATACGCCATGTGCCATGTGTTACGCCCAGTAACGGAAGTTGGCAAGATTTGTCAGGGACTGCGGCTGGCATGGCCTTGATATAACGGTTTGCTAACAATTTCTAATTGCCATGTAGCCACGTAGGTGGCGCCAAATACACAGTTACATGCGAACATATGTTGCCAAACATGCAATTAACAAACGGCGACCAAAAATTCCTGATAGCGCAAAAACTGAAAATGTGGCAACGTTGCGCAGCCTACACACTAACACCCACGCACACACACACACCCACCCAGCCACACACACACACTCGGAAACGTTGCGAGATGAGTGGCACTTACAAGCATTAATTACTATGCAGGGACTGGCCAAGTAGATGCCGAAGGGCCGCCAACAGCAGCCAAGAGACCGCCAGTCGCTTTAATAACAAAAAATATATATATATATATATATTTTAATGTATGTTTGTATGTATTTGTGCATACATATACTATAGCATACTTTTTCGGGCTGTTTTTGCATGACTTGTGCCTTGACTGTTTCCATTTTTATTGGCATTATTGCGAATGTTGTCGTTGTTGTTGTTGTTTCCTATCGCTGTTGTCGTTTTTGTTGGTTTTGTTTTTGGCTGAAAAACTTTTACACCATTTTTTATTAGATTTTCTTGCCTTCATTATTATTATTACTCTTGTTGAACATAAATATACTGAAAAAATAATAATTTCAGCTTTAGGGGATGTGAGAAGTGCGAAAAGTTGAAAAAATAACTAAAAAGCTAACAGAATCTATAGTCTATGTAAATAAAGACAGTTTGACACAAGAATAACCAAAATATATAGCTAAATTTACACAAATTTTTGATAGTTCGTCTCAAGTTTAGTAATCTTTAATGATATCTTGAAAAACTATTTTTCTAGGGACTATATCTGTAAAGTTCTTATGTCTCTCTCCTGGTTTGGGCTCTCTCAGCATCCTCATATTTATAATAAAATATCTTCAATCTCTGTTCTGATAAACAGGCAATCATAGCTTATAAAGGTCAAAATGTTGTCAACTAAAGAAAGATCTTAAGTTCCGAATTGAATTCTTGCTGGTGTGTTTTACTTCTGCATGTCTTAAGGGATTCGCACTCCGAGTTCTATTTTTCTTTGCAAGGCTAGCTCATATGGGTTGTTATACTTCTTAACAAGCACATAATTATTACGTATTAAATTGTCGTCTAATTGTCTACAAAATGGAACTCTAAAAAGAAAAGCTAAGCAATTAAGGTAAGCCAGCCAAGTGAGCGAGGGGAGAGGTCACACGAGTTGCTATGCATCCATGTAGGAACCATGGCAACCAGCTGTGCAGGTTTCATGCACTTTAAGGGCAAACACTTGGCTGGAACTGAAAGCCAAGATGCGAATTAAGTGAAATGCCAATCGGTTCCATGTTACGCTTCGGCAACAACACAATTGCAGGCAGGAAACTGCAGCTGTCAGAGTTGTTGCCAAAAGATGGAAGAGCCACAGAAGTGTGCTTTAATGTGTGAGTGTCCGTATATGTGTGTGTGTGTGTGTGCCTGCTCTTGCTGTCAGTAAGCGAACCGGAAACTTGTTACGTGCAATTGGATCGCATTGAAGTTTCATTAAGGACACGATTGTGTGCCACTTGGTTGCGCCGGCCAATTAAAAACTTGTACTCTGCAATTGTTTTCAATAATTTAACTATAGCTGCAATCAGCAGTCAGCAATCAGGAATTTAAGCAAAACATTTTCCAGCCATATGCAAAAAGGAAAGCCAAGCCGCCAAAAAGAAGAAAACCTTGGCGCTGCACTTCCGTTGCGAAAGTTTTTAGTAACTCCCACAATGAGAGACGGCAGTTAGTCTTGGCACTGGCCAAGCGACTAACAACTGACTTCATTGTCGGCCAGCCAAGCTAACAAACTGCCAAAATAGTTGTGCGACTCCCCGACCAGCCCCAATCCCACTCGTACAATTGTGCGGGGGCCGTATTCATATACGATTCTGTGCGAAATGCTTAACAATAAAACGCCATTGAGCGTCGTCGTGCTGGCGTCGCACACACACACACACATATACACCACACACACATATACACAGCGCACACACTTACTCAAGTCGCCCGCTAGTTTTTATGACCCCAGCACTTCCGGCCCGGCGATATGCGCCAAGTTTTAGACAATAATTTTCTTTATCGGCCAACAAAAGCAAAAGGCGAAACGCAAATGCTTAGCAATTTTTGTAGTTCGCTGTTGCGAACAGGCGAATTCAGGGCAAGTGAATGAGCTCTACAATAATTTTTGGCCAAGTTATAAATATGTGCTATATATGCGGTGTGCGCGTGTGTGTGTGTGTGCTGGAGTGTGGACTGGCCAGCAATTTTTCTTGGCTAGAACAGCTTTAATTTATGAGCTGGCTTAATTTATTTCCGCCAAGAGAACGGCAAAAAAAATGTCAATGAAATAAGAAAGCCGACAAAATTAATGGGATAATTAGCAGTAAATTTAAAAACTTGTTTTCAAAAAATAAAATCAGTTTTTTTTTTACATTCACTAATAACTTACATAAATACATATCTATGTGAACCTGTGTTCAGAGTTGTAGAAAACAAGTTTAACTATTTTGGACAATATCTGAATGAGCCAAAAGTTGACATCATGCATTCAAAATTAACTTAATACATTTTATAAATATAAAATCGTAGACCATTTTATTAAAAAAATTGTAATTTTGATTAACTCTTCTAACTTTTATTTGAATACTCTACAATTTTATAAATATTTATTAAACTGTTTTCCTTTATCTCTCTTAAAATGTACTCTCTCAGTCACCTGGAGGCTTAGCATGCTTAGTTGATTACTACAGAGATACAAGTCCAATAAACACCTAATTTGCTTATGTTTGCTGTTTGCCCAGTTTGATTTTGCGCTCGACAGTTAACTGACGAATGATTGCCCAGGGACTGTGAAGCGGTGCAGCAAGTTAGGCAAACAACACAACACACAAGCAAATAAAGTATGCATGAAAGTCGTGCCTCCTTTGAAATCAACAAGCGACACATAGTCCCCGTATTAGTGATAACAAATAGTATCGAGCTGCAGCTCTGGGGTGTCGTTTGTTGTTGTTTCTTGGCAGATCTCAAGGCTCCACCGGGGACAAATGCTGCATGCATGTCAGCTGGGATACGTTGTTGCTGTTGTTACTCTTGTATTTTTTTCCCGAGTTTTGTTTGTACTTCATTAGTAAGCAACTAACCAGAAGGCAACAAACAAAGCAAATAGTTCATGGCTGCCTGGGAGCGAAGCTAGTTTCCATTCACACTTCTCGCTTGATTTCCCCGAGGAGACGCTTAAGCAAATGGCAAAAATGTCATTTATAACGTATACGCACAGTTGCCAAGTGCTGAGCAGCTGTGCTGCAGTGTTTAATTTAGACTTAGGCAAGCAAACTCAAAACAATTTATAAACTGTTTCCATTTTCCATAGCCATCGGATGACATCCATAAGACGCAAATTGCCTATTTGTACTATCAGCTGGACGATGTCCAACTTTATATAGTTTTCTTGCCAACTCATTTGGCACATTCGCAAACTTTAATTATGCGTCATGCTGTCAATTACAAATATATATATAAATAAAAATATATATAAAATATATATATATATTTATATATATATAAAATATATATTTTATATATATTTTTATTTATATATATATATATTAATATATATTTTATATATATTTTTTTTATATACATATATATGTATATATATTCAGCTCGCTGATAGGTAAATTTTCTCGCTTCAATTCAGACTATAATAAAAAACAGAATAAAATACGAATTACATTTCAGAAATGTAAATGGATTTTTTTAATTTGTCGTTTTATATGCGTTCTGATTTATTTTTAACTCCCGCGCAAAAACTCAAACAATGCAATTCAAATATTTTTTTTTTATAAATGAAAAAAAGTTTTATGGAAAAATGATTCTGAAAATTGATTGAATTTTAAGTTTCCATATGACTTTTATTTGCAAAAAAAAAATGTATTAAAACATATTTGTTTTATTTTACATCAAATATGGCTTTCAAGTTCGTATTTAAATAAAGTATAAAAAAATGTGAACATGCCTGCTGTAGTTATTAAGAATTTATTGTTTATTTTTATGAAAGAATGCACTCAAATGAATTTTAAAGCGAAACTAAAGTTTTTTTTATTGTGAATTATATCAAATAAATAAATTGGCGAAAAGCTTATTTTTCTGACTAAATGTATTTGCTGCAAGCAAAGCTTTGATTAGCTAAAAAAATAAATCAAGTCAATAAAATTAAATAATAAGTCAGCGTTTAGCATTGCAACTGTTAGCTCTGTTTATGTATTAAGGCCTCGACCATAATAACATTTTAGCCTTAATTGGTCTAACTAACTCGCTCAACGGCTGCTCTAGTTTTTAATTCCATTTCATCTTGCCTTGGTTGCAATCTACTTTGCTCTCGATTCTTAGAATTGTTCATGATTTGTATAGAGTATATTGATTTTATCTTACATTCACCTTTCTATGCATTCGACTGGCCAGCTGCAAGTGAAAGCTTTTCCACAAAATTGAAACATGCGACTTGACATTTTAGTATATATGACTCGAGTGTTTTCGGATTACACACGTGGGGGTCAAGGCTTCCCTGGCTTTACAACTATGTTATCCTACCAAGTTTTAATCTTCTCTGCAGACATGCCTGACTGCATTTTGCAATAAATCAAGCTTTACCTTTGGCACATTGTGGATTATAACCGGCATTACAATCGCACCTGTTCGGTTACTACTAAGGGTAATGACATTTCAATGCCAATCAAAATATTAGTTTCTCTATTTACACATATGAATGCATGTATATTACTGTGTTTGTAAGCAGGTCATTGACCATCTGATGTGCAATCATGTTGGAGCTTGCGTAGCCTGCCGTTGACTGTGCATTCATTCATTCAGGCAGCCCAATTTAATTATTTATCAGGCATCAGCATGGGACTGGTCGGTGAGTGCATTATAAATCAATTAGGAGTGCTCCATTAACCCATTATGTTGCTGCGAGGCATGCAAATACAGGCAAATTGAATTTTGATTCCCCACAGGCCATAAACAGCATGGAACCACATTAGTATCAGCAGCAGCAGCAGTACGCAGGCTAGCAGCAAACGCATAAATGTCAATATTGGCTAATTTTAGACCAGCTCAGTGCAGTGCCAAAGGAGCCGGGGGAATGCCGAGGTTTATGAGCCAAACATGCACGTTCCTTGGAATGCCAATGCATATTTCAATCAGTGGAAATATTTCTCACATGTCGTCACGAAGTGGGTTGGTTCATTATTAAGTCGTTTCCCGTGTTGGCCAAAAGCTTGCCACCCTTTTTTCTTGCACTAGATTTTGGAGCAGATTGAAAAGTGTTGCAATTTCTGTTGGCTCGGTGCTCGAAGTCGTTTATCATTTGTCCAGCCCACAATGAAAAGTTAGGCACACAGAGTGAAAAAAGTAGAGCTAGAAGTAGAGTCGCTAGACTATAATTGGCGTTGATTTATTGTCTTTGCGGGCACCTCAAGATTTACTTTCGATCGGGGCGGGCGCTTAGAGCTTGGAGCATGCCAAAAATTCAATTGTGTAATTGTGCTCACTATGCCGAGTGGCACGCAAATAAAAAATGCAATTTATATAAGTATATATGTGTAGATCGACCACATTTCTATATGAAATTAGAAAGACATACAAACATTTACACAGTTGCGGTTTCGCTGAGGTCGCGGGTCGCCGTTGTCAGGCTATTTTATTTAGATAGTTGCTAGTTGGCGAGCTGGTTAGTTAGACGATTGCTTTTCTAGTGCTAGCCACTCCTCGCTGCTGCCTGTCCGTGAAAATGGCATGAAAGCAGCGGGCAACGACAAGGACTGAGCACTGCCAATTGCACAGTGGTGCGAACCATAATGAAAATTTAAAATAAATAGTGCAAAAATTGAAGCAACTTGTGACGTTTGTAATATTATACTCTAGATTTTGTTTATAATCTTAATATGTTCATATAAAAATGTTAATTTTTAATGAATTTGTATGTAAGTCTTAACATACCTTGGCGGAGACTCGAAATTTATTAGCTTTATATTCCAAACAGAATATAGGTTCACAATATAGGTTCCGATAGGTTCATGAATAAATTTATAAGAGTTATATATAATGAAATTCAAATTTTCATATATATATATTTGTTTATCATATTTGATTTATTTTTTTAAAAATAAAATGTATTTGCTTTGCTGAAGAGATATATTTTCTGAAAAATTCAAACCTATTTAGATGAGCGGCATTGTATATTCTAGTCAGTATAGAGTTATTTTTATTAGACTCCACGCTTTTTATGTAATTAAAGTTCTCCCTTACAAAATACTATCCCAAGACTTCAAAATACTTACTTGAACCACCGTGCGCACGAAAGCCGCTTAGCCAGGGCTTGGCTGCCGTTTTTGTTTAGTTTTAGTCAAGTAGCATTGCATGACTGCATGCCAGGCGCACTAAGAAGCAGCAAGCGCTGTCCTTTGTATGACAGCTGCTGGTATTCGTTGGCGTGCCGCTGCTGCTGCTGCGGCTGCTGTTGCTGTTGCGACTGTCATTGGTATTTAGAAGCTTGAATGCCATTTCATTCCAGCACTTGTACAACATTCCCACGCCGAGTCGCATTTCCACCATCCACACTTCCAGTATTGGCAAACCCAATTAGACAAATGAACAAACAGCCAATGCTCGGCGAAACAACACAAAATAGTACTTAGAACGCGCAATTTGCATACATGTAGGTCTGCCTGCATGCAGCGGCAACGAATCTGGGTCTCGCCTTTGCCTCCGGAGTGAGAGAGCATTTCGATGTGCAACGGACTTGTTGAGGAGTGCTATGGCTTGCCATTCCACAATTTGTGGCTAATGAAGATTTGCGCATTAAAACGTTTAAGCTTTGACCTGATTAAATATTTAATTAGCTTACATTGAATATTATGGCCCAGCAGCGAGTCGTATCGTGTCGTTTCTGCCTGTGCCGCGTGTCGTATACTTGATATTTCACAAACATTTCCCTGACACATACACAGACACATTTGGAGACACGGGAAGAGCCTCAGCCAAACTGACAGTCGAATGCATTTTAAATTCAATGTGGGCGTGGCACGCGAGGCGTTGCTCTCGCCTCGAGCTGTGTAAACGCTGTAAAAATGTATCCGATTCGTGCAAATGGAGAGCTGCTGAATTATATCACCGTTTACCTTTAGTGAAATAAAAAAAAAGTATTCACGAAATGTATATATTTCAAGAGACTCGCATACTCACAGAATATAATATATATATATATATATATATTATATATATATATATATATATATATATATATCATGAATCGGTGAAAAAGCTCGGTTGAAGCCGATTTAAAATGCGAAAAATTCAATTAATATCAAGCTGAAGTTAAATTATTGTGAAATGAAATGCTTTTAAAATGTAAATTGTATATTAATTATTTTTAATTGATGCTAAGGTGTGGCATATTGCATTTCTCTCACTTCTGCTGCTGTAATTTATACGATTTTCCAATAATTTTGCGTTGAATTGAAATCACTCTGCACTCTAGTATGCATAGTCTGACAGCCAGCTGGCAAAGTCTCAGGTTATTTTGAGTTAAATGGGCTTAAGTAGTTTATCATTCATTAAAAATGTAATATAAAATGTAGCAACTGTTTAACTGAATGAATTCATGGTTGTTAAGTTAGCTATTTCTGCTCCAAGTCTGTTTGATAAAAGTTTTAGGTTTGAGTTGAGTTTGCTTTATTTGAATGTCCTTCACAGTTCGCCCTGAGCACTCAATATATTACGAGTGCCATCGATGGCTGACATAGTTTCAGGATTTCAATAACTTGCATTCATTGTTTTAGAATTTCAATAAGTGTCAAGCAAAAGTTTTCGCAGACTCTTAGTTAAAGCAATGGCAACTATCTGCCACATGAATAAAACTTTGAGTATCTCTTGATGCGCAGCTATAGATTCGATTCTGAGTCCTATTACTCAGATGTGTATCGTGCGGCTTGACTGGTGCAGGCTACGGCATTGATGAATTATATATTTGACTGGGACAGGCTGCATGTTATTTGAATTGCAAGAGCGCCTAAAGTGCGGCAAACGCTTTTGCAATATTTATTTTATGGCGTTGGCTGCGTTGAGGTTGATGGCGGATGAAATGTATCTGCCAAAGAGGAAATTACTGCAGCAAATTAGAGAAAATATTCGACAGGATTAAGCTGTCAAGGCCATTTCCGTCGGTGCTCTGACCTATTTGCTCATCTTATCGTCGCTATCTGCTGGATTTATCCGTTCCAACTAACAAACAGCTATGACGTCGGAAATGGCTGTGCTCTGCTGTGCTGTGCTCTGCTCTGCTGTGCTGCTTGCAATTTGATAATGCTTTGCTGTGTGTGTGTGCGTGTGCGTGTGCATTCACTCAAAAACGAGTCCAATGGAAATCGCATGGAAAAATACTGAAATAGACCAAAAAAAAAAGTAGAGGATAGAGAATTCTTTTTTCATTTCGAGTGCCCAACGCCGAAGCACTATTGCATTTTGCCCTGGCCATGGAGGTCAAACTGTTCCACTCGAGTAGGCGAGAAGAGCGATCAAGTTTTTCCACTTTTCCATAAGGACGTCTTAAAGTTTTCTCAAAACTTGCTCCACTTTGCCAGCTACACAAAATGCCTTTCGAGCTCTGTGCTCCGTCAAGTGGCTAAAGAGCTTGACTATGCACAGCTCAGTGCATCAAGTCCACAATTTGCAGCAAACTCAATTTGTCCCGACGGCATCAAAACAATATATCAAATATCGACTCTGCTATAAAACATTCTCGCTCTCAATGCTGCCTTAACGTCGGTATTCTCCACTCAATGCATATGATTTATAGCTACAAATTTAGCACTTGCAAATTGTATTTTGACTACATGGCATTTGCCTTACTCTGCTGTGGCTGACTAAGTGAAAGGACTGAAAATTGTTCAAGAAATGCATCTTATTTAGTAAATAATTGATATTTTTATAATATATTTTTAATTTATGCTATTAAATAAAATAGGAATATTTATAAAAATAAATGTTTATGCAAATTGGAAATATAGTTTTAAAAATATTTAAAAAAACATATATATATATATATATTAAAAAAATGTTTATAAACAACAGAAAGTAGCTTCCAGGTCTATTTTTTTCTATTTTGCGGATTTATAACTAATTTGTTATCTTCCTATAATGCGTTATGTTATTTCAAGTGTCATCTGTTGTTAATTATAATTTGGTAATTATTTTTCTTTAAATTTTTTTGAGCTATTTCATATTTATTAAAGATTCATTCGAAAAGAACTTTTAGTCTAGTTTTGATTATTGACTTGTATTGTTTTCACTTTTATGAATAATAGCAGGAAAATAAAAGAAAGAAATATTTTAAGTAATAAATAAAAGAATTTAAATTGATTTTTTTTTAATTACTCAAGCTTTATAATAAGAGGCTCCGTAAAGCGAATCACATTTAATTATTAATTATTTTTGAATGGATTGCAATTAAACGGACTTAAGCTTCGTGCATAATCAAGATTTCGCACTTATCACTGCAACTTAATGGATTCGAGAGCAATGCTCACTCAATTCATCTGCATGCAAAGTGCTCATTAATATAATTTGGCCCGAGGGCGAATCGCTCGATAGACCAACAGCTGTAGCAACAACAACGGAAATCACAATAGCAACAACAATAACAACGCAACTCACCTGCTTTAAGCTTAATCTCGCGCCCAACTGTGCCAAGTACTAATAATCAGCATTGCATGTTGCCGTCGGGTCACTCCCATAAACATGCGCACACACAAACATAGACAAATATTCAAGAAGTGGCTGCAGGCAATTTCCCTTTTTTCATCTATTTATATTTGTATACTAAGAATAGCAAACACGGCGTATACTTAATGTACACAGAGACTATGCGCCTCTGTATATATACATTTGTATATATATATAAGCTCGTTTACTGATAGCTTGTTGGTTAGCCCTGTGGCAGCTGCAACTCAACAACAACAAGTTGCACTTCCGTCAGCTGAAAGTTGGCCTTTACAAGCGGGCAGGAACAGCTAGCCGCAACCAGCGCTCTTGATGAGTTTGCGTCCTTGGTCGGGCATCCGTTGTGCACTTGGCTCGCTGCCTGACCCCCTGATTTATGTAACTTTTTATTCTGGCCCATTGCTCATGTTACCTTTCTGGCTCTTTTCAGCGATGCTTGCCTCATTAGCGACTTAGCGCCCGAAATCCCATTGCTGCATAAAGGTGAGGCAAGAGGAGGCCGAAACTAAAACCAAAAACAACCCGAGCCAAAAAAACGCGCTGCTTGCAAGGATATACGCTAAATGGCTCTGCTGCCAGCGAATTCAGTTAATGACCTGACTTTTATGAGCGTGTAAAAGGGAAATTGATATTGGACTGAAGCTGGGGCTATAAATAAACACAACAAATTAAAATTAATAAGCAACTGAGCTCGAATTGCATAGCAACAACAAAGGCAGCAGCAGCAGCCACAGCAGCATTCGCATTCGCATTCGTATTCGCATTAACATTTAGATTAACTACCATGGCATCTCCGCCGGAAAGCCCCATCGAGGAGGTGGTCTATGAGTTGGAACACACACGCGTGCCTAAGCCCATTCCGGTCGCTCTCGAGGACTTGTGCCGCCAAACCAAGTTCACCAAGCAGGAAATTCGCGTCATGTACAGAGGATTTAAAACGGTAAGTGGACACACGCCCCATATCTGCTCCAAGCACAACACACTCCAATCGCCCCGTTGCTCGCATTCACAAATTCATAAACAATCGCACATGATCCAAGTAAATGCCATCAACTTTTGCGCTTTCATATTTATAAAAATATTAATATCTAAGCACTCAAATCTATGAGGCAAAAGCGCACCACGGCGAGCACTGTGTTCGGGGGTGTTTAGCAAGGCCAGACTGTGAATGGTTTGGCAGAGAAAGGGACAGAAAGAGCATGAGAGTGAAGGACAGAAGCAGACAAGCAGCAAGAGCGAGCTAGAAAAAGAGAGAGGGACAAATAGTGATCCAGAGCGAAGGAAAGAAACAGTCAGATAGACAGAGACGCAAAATAAAAGAGTGAGCGAGAGAAATAGAAAGAGAGACATATAAATTCGGACGGGGAAAATACGGAGATTGAGAAAAAAGCAAGCGAGATAAAGATAAGATAAAGGTAAGCGATAGAGAGAGAAATAGGTAGAATGATAGACAGAGTGATACAAAAAATAAAAGGTGGGAGAGAGAGTACTTGCAAGAGATGGAGACAGGATTAGAGAGATAGAGAGAACGAGAGAGTGAGAGAAGGATAGTAAGATGGGCAGTGCGATAGAGAAAGATAGTGAGACAAAGTAAAAGGGAAAGTCAGAGAACCATAAAGAGAGACAGGAACGAGGGTGATGTTACGAGAGAGGGATAGTGTAGCAAGTGAGCTACAAAAAGGAAAAGGAATAACAAGAAAAAAAGCAAGCTTGAGAAGAGATAGAGATTAACATAGATGGAAGAAGAAAAGACGAGAATGATACAGTCGTTAATTAATGATATGCTCTATAAGCCAATTGTTAGTTAGAATCTTTATCTCTTCATATAGTTGTTGACCAACAGCAATTCGCAAAATGATTAACATATCAAATGAAAAAATTTGGTAAAAAAGCATGGCTGAGAACTCAACCACATTTAGATTTATAAGACACTATGGTATGGGATGCTCAAGGAGATTTTTATTTTTGCAGTCATATTTTCACAGAGATTTTCCTCTTACATTTGCAGGAATGCCCGGAGGGCGTGGTGCACGAGGATTGCTTTAAGGATATTTATGCCAAATTCTTTCCGCACGGCAGTAAGTATTTGAGCTGAGGGGAGTATATATGTATAGAACACTTGCATCATTATGTGTGTGGGTGAAATGGTTTCTTTTATAGCTTTGCGCCACTTAAGCCCCCATATTTCATTTATACGCGCTAGTTTCTTGGGATTTGCAGTCGCTATTTCGAGCACTCAGTGCAAGTACTAAACACTTCCAAATTTTCTACTTCCGCAGATTCTAGTTTATATGCTCATTATGTGTTCAAAGCCTTCGACGTTAACTGCAATGGCGCCATTAGTTTTCGGGTAATTATGCTCATTATTATAGACATTCCTTATTTCTGTATATATATTCTTGTGTTTATTTTTAGGACTTATTGGTTACCTTGTCCACTCTGCTACGCGGCTCCGTTTATGAGCGTCTGCGCTGGACCTTCAAGTTATACGACCTAAATGGCGATGGGCGCATAAGTCGCGGGGAGCTCAGCGAAATAGTCTTGGCCATACACGAGCTTATGGGCAGAAGGCCCCACCAGCCCGAGGACGATCGCAAGGCCAGAGATCAGGTGAGCTGAGCAACTTGTATCTATGCGCATTCAGTTGAAGTAGCCCTAATATATAGGGCTATATAATAAACTAAAAATATGATAGAAAATTACAATTTCATGTTTCAAACGCTATTTGAACTGCATCACAAAACATGTGATAATATTTATTATAGCCTTATTAGAGCTTATGATCTCTTATCTAGCATTAAGGCCAACACATTCATAATAATATGTAACTATTATATGTTATTCTGATTTTCAATCTGTAAATTTAAACAAAACAAGCGATGGCTATAATGCAGCAAGCTATACATCCACTTACTAGCCTCTGATTGAATGAATGTCAGTTAATCTATCCAGAACTATATATAGTTGATTAATTAACTCTAATTTTATAATTTCTTGACTTGGGTATACACACATCATAGATATTGATTAAGGTATGCAAAACAATAATTTGATAATCCAACACTTCGGAAATACACCAACAAATTGCTTATGAGTGTGTCAAGTATATACCTATTTAACGAGGCCGTCTAATGACAATGTAATGTAATTACAACTTGACTGTATTAGCAGTAATTAATCAAACAATTCTTAATTCTCTTTGATATTAAATGGTTTTCATACCAAATAAATTTATTATGCTGCACTCCATATATCTAGTTTGCTATCGGAAATAATTTCAAATATAATTCAGGGAACTATTCCTATTGTTAATGTAAAAACATTTATGTTTGCAAATCTAGATACGTAGCAAATTGTTTGCAAATGCATTTGCATTGATAAATCGTTAAATACAAATTATAACAAAAACGCGCTTGAAATATGAAATTCTATTGAATCGATGCTGAGTGCAGTTCGGCTTATGCTTGATATGTGTGTGGGTATGTATGGTTTAGTGGGTGGCTCTCATTTGTTATGCAGAATTCTGTATGCAAAGGCAGCGCTAGATGTGCTCGTGCAGCATCCGCAAACCCGCAGGTGCAGCGGTGCAGAGGGACGCGGCTTACGCGGCGTATGAGCAATTATTGTTGCGCAAGTAGAGAAGGGCTGGCTGTGCGTTTGCGTGTGGGTGTGTGTGTTTGTGTGTGTGCGTTGCGCGTGTGGGTTGGTGTGTTTGTGTGTGTGGTTGCAGCTCAAGGGAAATGGATTGGCAACGCAAAGCACCGGAAATGTTATTTAATGAAAAAGGCTTTGGGTACATTATTGACGCAGGTGCAGGCGCAGGTGCAACTATGTGTGTGCGCGTGGGAGCTGCATGGATGACTGGCACAATATGGAAAATGGAAATTTATCAATTTTACGTTTAAAAATAGTTAATAAATAATGATTTTCCCGTTTGCAGGTGGATCGAGTGTTTCGCAAATTGGATTTGAATCAGGACGGCATCATAACGATAGAGGAGTTTCTCGAGGCATGCCTCAAGGACGATTTGGTGACGCGTTCACTGCAGATGTTCGACACTGACCTTTGATGACTAGAGGAGCCAGAGATGCGGGATACACGGACTGTAATACCACTCATAGATCTATAAATTGTCTTAGAGCAATAGAAAGTTGAATGCAGTCAAGATAACGCCAGAGCGACAGAGAAAAGAAACAACATATTAGTATTTAATATTATTTTTAGGCAAGAATATCGAACAAACAACAAGAGTAAACTTTAACCTTTATAAGTGTGAAAATAGCAAATTGAATATAAATATTTAATATATGTCACTTTTTAAGCATATTATGAATTAAATCCTGCCGTCAAGAGCGAATTGGTCTTATACTATTGATGTACTTATTGCGTGTATATCAATGTGTTTAAAACAAAAGAAAAAATACTTTATTCATAATAATAATATTGAATGAACAAACAATTAAACAAAACCACCAACCAAAGTGAATATAATAAAGACAAAGAACTTGGAAACGGAATTGGTTATTTGATAACGAAATAAAATCCAACACGATTTACTTTACACAAAAACCAAAGGAATAGAAAAACTTATCGAATAACTGCAATTTATACACATTCAGAGCAATATGCATAAGTACTCGACATATGTGTGTGCACACACATACATACACACACATACATTCACTCATATAGCTTACATATATTACACGAATATCCGTCTGTGCGTGTTTTTTATTGCTTAACTCAACCAATTGCATTTAACTCTGTGTAATTGTCCACTTCCCTCGGCAATGTGTAAAAAATTCATCTCAATTCATTTCATTTATCTCTATTTTTTTGCATGCAACTCGTTGCACTAATAATGAATGCCACTGAATATTTTTTCTGAACTTTACAGTCAATTAAAGAATAAATAAAATATTCAACATTCAAATAAGCTGAATGAATTTACGTACATTTTTTTTTATAATTATTTAACAATATTTTTGAAATCTATTTGTGCAATTGCAAAGCAACCACCGATAAAAATAGCTCTTGACAATTATAACCGCGTTTATTAATAATGGAGAGCCCAATGCTCGACACAAGTTTTCAATTAAATTTAATATTCTTTCAATTTTTTTATACAATCAATGCAATATTAATGCAAAAGCCAAAAACGAGCAAAAACAGCAAACCCAGAACAGAGCAATAGCAACCTTCACCCTTGTGCAGCATGCAACATGCAACTGCTTGCCGCACGTGGCATGCACTTGTTTTTTTTTTTTAATAACGCCCGCAATTCATTGAATTGGACAAACAGGGTATATCATATAATTTATATACTCTGGATTGAAACAGCGAGCTGAGTCGAGCTAGGTCTGCACGTCTGTCCGTCCATCCTTTCTGATTGAAGGACTAAAGTTGAAATTTATAATATGCGATCTTATGTTTAGTATGCGATCTCATTTGCCATAAATCGATAAGTATCGATACTTTTTATTCTTAGGCCCAACTTGAGAACCATTTGAGCTGCATATATTTGATAGGCTCTCAGAATGACACATCTCTACATATTTTAAGTAGTAGTCTTGCTTTTATCTTTGATACATAGTCTTATTTACGAGATTTCATTAAAATTGAACAACTAGAAAGGAAGTTCTTAAAGGCAAGCTTTTTAGACTGGATAGCTGCAGAAAGAAGTAGCTCAGTCCATATAAATTTCTATTTGTATTCGTGCAGCACTGATTCGTCAATCAGCAGCAGCTCGACACAGTATCCAGAGTACTCACTAGTCGTGCACACCCGACTAGCGCATTCACACTTGTATTCTTTCATTATGAATCGTTAATGCGCCACGTGTGGCCTACATTTCCACAGTACTATAGCACAATATAATTTAATCGTTGGCATATCAGTGGCCAGAGACGAAATTGAGATGAGACAGGCAGACTTAACACAATTGTTCGAGCTGTCCGAGCATTTAACATTGCCTCAATGCACGACAGCTGAAAAGAGAAAGAGAGAGAGAGAGAGAGAGAAAAAAAACAACATAAAGAAAACAATAAACGTTTATTTTACATTGTACCTTTCATACACAATACAATTGTTGTTTCAGCAAAAGTTTTATATTTATATTGAATACACGTCGCGTTCATTGAATGCGTAGAGTCGAGACAATCAATGTGGTTTGATATCATTCCCCTTAGTTATACTCATGCTCTTCCATTATTATTCTTAAACAGCTGCTAAATATGTTTAGGCCTATTGTATTATTTGTAAAACTCTCACACTGGAAACAACAATATCGACTGTTAGCTTTTCGTTAATCTCATGCGCGTTCACTAAATTGCGAGAGCATATTGGTTTCATGCCATGCCCGTCCGTCTGCCACAGCCTTAGAGCTAAATGAACTTCAAAATGATTCATCAAATGGATCACTGATCGATCTTCATAGACAAACTCTAAAGCTTTGTAAGTGCCCTGGCTAAAATCAATATTTCTAAACAAATGTGATCTTTTCTCAACCTTGAGCGAGTGTTACCAATTGGCTAAAAACGCAGGACAACAGCATTTAGTAACCAAGAAATACTGGCCTACCCACGGATATTTGAGATCTGTTGAAAGAGAAACTTTGATGAGATATGGAAATGTAGAAAAAGCGAAAACGTGTAAATTGAATTCATGAAACTTTGGGAAAATTTAATAGGCTTTTCCAAAATTTGATAGAGAGTTATGGAGGCCTGTATTTCTTCTATTCTCAGATAACCTAACATAATATTTTGCTGTTGTAAAACCTTAAATCTACTTGAGCTCTCACATTAGAATATCTCAAATACTTGAGATTTCAGATTATCATACGGCAGGTCACTTGGTTACTAGCTTGCATCCCAAAATTTGTTGTCTTGTGTTATAGATTTGTGAGATGAATGATATTTCATACCCATTCAGTTCACTAACATCTAACGTATCCCAAATATCATGAACTGGTTCCCTTATTAAAAAATACCACAAAATGGCAATATTAGCAAATGCGCTTCGATATCAGTGTTAGGGGAAACGATGAAACTTTAGATAAGTGCGGGAGGAGAATGTCATTAAACTTGAACTTAACATAACTATGCGACCTATTTAATAAACCACCCCGAGATTCAACCTACCTAGTTTATGCAGGGCAACTGTCCACGAATAAACTCAACTCAGAGTTTGAATAAAAATAAATACAAATACTACAATTTAAATGTCTAACTAGTAAAATACTAAAAAATGAAATTGAAACGCTTAAACTTTATTCATTAAATATATATTAATATATATTGTAATTATATATATATATTTAATCAATTGACAAACCTATTGTTACAGCAAGCATCATTGTCATTGTTTTTAGCAACTGAATGTTTAGTAAGAGTAACTAAATTTGTGTAAGTGTCTACTAAGCTACTCCCAAATCAAACTATCTACATAAACATATATAGAAATATATATATATATATACAAATAATTTGACGATGTTCTCTGAGTGTAGCTAGCTAGCCAAGAGCAGATCCTTAAAAGTGTTTAGCAACTATTTTTGGCATAATTCAAATTAAAACATAAATAAATTGATGTATTTTTTAACTAAATATATTGTATTCGCATTTAGTTGAAACTAAATTAAATCAAAATGTACCTAGTAAATGTAAATTATGATAATAATTTTTCCAGCATAAGCTATTTAAATTACGATTAAATGTATAAAAAAAACAACAAGAAGAGGAATGAATATTTGAGGATTCGCGGCAAGTTCATTCAATTCATTTATCTGCTAAATTACATAATTCTATTATTTATAATTTGAACTTAAAGCAAAAAAAAAATAAAAAGAGAAGAGGAAAGCCGACTTTTAATGTACTTAACAGCAGCAAACGTGGTTAGTGATTTGAATTGTTTATAAGTAAACGCTATAATAGGAGATCCCACAACACATTGATAACATCTAACAACATACTCTAATTAACTATACTTAATGTACACTTGTTTAATTGTCTAATACATACATAAATGTATCCGTGCATGATTCATTAATGCTAAATAACTATTCAAGTCGAGTCGAGTCGATTCGAATCTCTCTTAATATTTGTGGTAAATCTTTTAATTAACATAAGCGTATGGAATTTAATGCATAACAAAACAAAAACCAAAAAAAAAAAAACAACACTTTACTCTTAAAACAAACAAAACTCGTTAGAGCTTAACAAAAATCACGTCTATTTGTTAGTTTAGATTGATGTCATATTGTTTGCCAAAACAAAAAGGAATTCCATATAAAAATCAATCAGTTTTTAGTTCTCAATTGTGAATTATGTTAGTCCTTAACTATGATAAAACTGAAAATAATAACCAAAAACTGGGCAAAATATAACAATTTTAATAAAAATAACAATTTAATAATAAAACTTTTATGCATTTTAATTAATACAGAGAGAGAGAGAGAGAGAGAGAGAGAGAGAGAGAGAGAGAAGTTGAGTTTTTATATTTCAGCAACCTACGCATAGAGGTGTAATCCAACAACGGTTTCAAAAATAAATAAATTTAACGAAATGAATATATCAAATATTGTTTCTGGGTTTAAACCAACTACAACATGCTTTCCTTCATGCCATTACATAAGTTCCCATTCTCACAAACAGATAGTGAACAATATAGAAGGATCGACTTACCTGTATTTAATAAGCTGATGTTAATTATAAGTAAGAATGCTCCAGCGGGAATGCTATGCTAGAAAATAACCCTAATATATTCTACATGAAATCTTCAAATGCATCGGACTATGGGAATCTAAAAATGTTATGAGTCTTAGGAAACGGTGTCCAATAGCTAAAGTATGCAGTAAGCACAGTATGCACTAAAACATTAACTCTAGCCTCTGCAGCTCTTACGATCTACAATTTATATTTCATAAAATGTTGTTTCTTAATTAAGGGAATAAAATTCAAAACATTTACTACTATGTTTCCCATTCTGAGATTACCGATTCTTTCATTCTATGTCGAAACTTAAATAAACCCAGTTCGCCTCAACTATACTTTACTAGTTTATTAGCCTAGACACATTTTACTTGATCTCAGATATTGTCACGCATCCCAAGAAAATATGGAAAATGGAAGTCACAGTTTGTTAAATAGATGTTTATTTATTTATGAATTTTGTCCGAGTGTAATATTTTCATGTATTGAATTCTGTATTTATGCATTTGACTGTGAATATCTATAATTATACGAGAGAGTGTGTGTCTTATCATAAGGTTTTTCAGAATATTTTTCTTAAGTAATTGCAATTGTTGAGCATCCATGTTTCAGGATTTATTTATATTGCTTCACTTGCTGTGCTTTGTTTGTATTTCGACTTATAGCAATTTTCAATTTGGGGTCACCCACATGGAGTATGTTAACTATTTTCTTAACTTTCATGATCTTCATTTGGTTATACGAATGTATATGGATATATTTCATATGCCAGCATTGGAGTAGAATTTATTTTGAAATATATTTTGATAGTTTGACTAATGCAATAAGTTGTATGTATTTTGATGTATTGATTTTGATTCTCAATGACTTATGATCATTATATCGTAATCATATTAAGGTTTTATGACATTTATGTTTGCTAAATGTTAAGTGTGTTTCATTGAATTCCTATATATATTTGTGTTTTTTTTTTATATATATAAAATGATTCGCTACATTTTTAACGCATTTCTTTTTTTGTTAGTTGAATTTGTTATACATATTTGTTATTTATGAAAGGGCTTAGACTTAGACTACATTTTAAAATTTAACTCCTTTTGCACGAACATTTTTACTTCACTAAATCAAAAATTGGATTAACTACTGTAAAATGTAAATAAATGTTTATTTTCTGATGTGTAAATTTAAATATATATATTTTTATTTATTTGTATGTATTTACGTTTACTTGTAAAGTAATGTAAATGTAATATAATGTTGTCATTGGATTGGATGTAGATTTGATTTACTTGAACGTTGCGAAGGGTACAAAGTATGACGCTCATTTACCTTTAACTAACAACAAAATTCATTTAACAACAATAAAAATACAAAATTCGTTTAGTTTCGCATTTATGAGAAATGAAGAATACGTGGTACAAAAAATATATACATATGTATGTATAAATATATATGTATTGGGTGTATGTGTGTGTGTGTGTATGTATGGATTTTCGAGGTGTAATATAAATATAAATTCATTACGTACTTTCGTTAATGGTTGTTTAGGTTACATATTAATTGTACTTTAATAAATTAAACAATAAATAATATATATATTATATATTGATTCGAAAGTGTTTAGTTCGTCATAAGTGTGTGTGAGAAGTGTGTAAGTGTTATTCTGAATGTACTCAATATATGGCAGGGTATTGTACAGAGGGCTGTTAACTAACAGCATGCTCGATAACAGTGCTTGAACGAAAGCAGCGCTTTTAATGGCAGCTAATGTTATGTTGTCAACAGTGCGCTGTTACTTAACAGTCAATGTTAAAACAAATTTTGTTTTGGTAAATACATAAAATATTTGGCATTTAATTTCGCGAAGCTCAACGAATTTCGTTGAATATTTAACTATTCGTTTTAGCACATGATTTCACACAAGAGAAATGAAAAGAATTTTCTTTTTTGGATTTGGATCTTTGGATGGCAACGCCGAATCAAAACTAAATGTGGGCAGACATATATGTAAATATTTTCACTTTTGGAATGCTCCTTCGTTTGATTCTCCCTAAATTGTGCATACACTAATTGGCATACGATTCAAAAGTGTGTGTTTTTAAAGAAAACTATGATTGCAATCTTTTTGGCAAATCAATTTTTACTGTTGTGCTTAAATTTCTAATTTATAATTTGTATATAGCATGTCTGTGTCACACTATATTAATGTTTTTCTAAAACATTATGCATTTCTTTTTGTTTGACTTGAAACTTTTTTGCCTTATGCGGTTAGATTATCCTAATATTAAGGAATTTACGGCTGCTGTGTATAGAGTTACATTAAGATTTCTATTTTGTTTGCTATTGTAAAATGAGATTTGTTTTCCGTTTGTTTTCAATGTAGAAATATTTTAGAAAAGTTCTTGCGTATCAAGTTCATATAAAGTTCTTTCAATTTCCTTGACTCTTTGTCATTTTCAAATCGTCCACAATTGCTCAGTTTGTTGCTTATTAAAGTACTACAAAAGTGTTTTAAAGTATTTGCATGGACTGACAGCCGTTTAATACCTCGCCAGCGACAGCCACAGCCGTTGCTATAGCAATCCACAATCTGCAAACTGTTAACTGTTTGCTGTCAGTGCTAAATGCATTTCTGTCGCACCAATTGTTGTTGTTTTAGTAACGCTTATGCTTCAGCAGCTTACTTTTGGTTTGTTAGTACTTCTCATCGTCTGTTATTTCCCTATGGGAATTCTGTAATTCTCAGGCCTTGTAGTGCTGGTTCCTCACCGCACAGCACAGGCTCAGGGCGAAGGTCAGCGAGAGCAGCTCCAGCAGAATGACAGCAGCAGTAATGGCAAATATTGTGACCCAATTCTCATAGATGATTTCAATCAGCTTATCAACGCAGCCCTGCAGAAAGAAAAACAATTAGAATTTATATACAATTCTTCTGCTATTTTTTATGTATTGTGTTAAATTCAAATATTTGTTGTTTCTTTGTTTATTATGCGTATGGCGCCATAGCAGTTTCAATGCGTGCGGAGTATCAATAATAATTAACACATTTTAGTGTCTGTGTCACGCATAGAATTTTTATTGGCCCAAGCGTAGAGAAGCAATCAATTAACTTAAAGGATTATTAATTTTTATGATCAACCGATTAAAGGTGTCTAAAAAGTTCAGATAGTCTTCAAAGGTCAAGGAAATTATAATCATAGACAAATGTCGACAGCTTAAACTAGCATCGATACTAGAAACAATTGCTTATAAAAGCTCCCACTATTTGAATTTACAGATATCATACTAAAATGTTGATTTGTATGGATCGATCTTACCTGCTGATAAATGTACGTGTTTAATGGGCCGCCGAATTTCAAGTTACGCCACTTATCGCACTCGTTATCCTTGATGTCCTCTTTGCAACATGATTCAGGTATATTGTACAGCACGTTCATGGAGGATACGGCAATATCGACGATGTTCGTGCGATCGACATTATTGAAACGACTCGTGGCCCAGTCGCCGGGTCCATCTGCACCGCAGCATTTCAACTATAAAGAGAATTGTGCTTAGTAAATCACTTCAGCGTCGCATGATAATATTTACATTCTTTTGCAGCGTGTCAAAGGTGACGGTGCGCGAACTCATGCTAGACTGTCCGTACTCCTCCTGCACAGACGACTTGACCGCCGCACGCACCATATCATCCAGTTTGTTTCTGTTGTGGAACGCCCAGGCACCGGCGGCGATTTGTGCGACCATCACAATGAGTATCACGCAGAAGAACTGCAAAATAAACAGTTTATTAATGAATGGGCGTAAATAAACAAACTGCAGTCAAAATAATTTATCCAATTGCGGCTTTTGGTGGGCGAGTCAATGCAGACGGCGTGGGCCAAGTGCGTGTGGGCTGTGGTGCTTTACATTTCGTAATTGGATTCTGCAGCTGGGCAACACTTACCGAGACAAGCAGACACTGCGACTCGCGGCATACACCCAAACAGCCAAAGAATGCGCCCAGTGTAATAAGTATGCCAATGGCCAGGAAGACATAGAGAGCTATATGATAGTGATTATACGATTGTGTCATCGACAGCATAAACGTGGGATCCGTCAGCATCCATAGCGAGGTGAGCACAATGGTCAAGCCGATTAGCTGTAATAAGATAGAAATGCGTTAAAGTCTTTAAAAACTAATCTTCTAAATAGGTCAGACATTAATTTGTTCATATTTAGTGAAGTAGCGTCATGTGTTCCTTACTCAATCTCATCAATCGTAACGTTAACAGCCAAATGCTTCAATGACGCAATGTTTATGTGTGTTTGTATGTGTGTGCGTGCGTGTGTATGTGTAGTGTACGACACGCCCCACTAGAGAGGGCGGCAATTAAAGCGGGCAGCAAAAGTCGTGCCAAGAATGCGAACGTCTTCCCCTGAACGCTTTCCATCCGCCGATGGGCATTATGAAACATAGTTCGTTCGTAACTCATGATTTCCGCAGTCAGACAGACTTTATAACATAGATGTTTTTAGCATTTCATGTCGTTACGTTCTCTGTTTCTCTGTTTATTTGTCTGAATATGTTTACGTTTTCACGAAATCAAGAGCCACATTTTATTTTCTTTTTTTTGTTCTTGATTTTTTTTTTTGTATTTGCCAAGACATTGAACCACTCGCAGTTTGCGAATGCAAATTCATAATCTTATCTGGGGGCTGGGGGATTATCAGGCATGGAACGAGATCTCTGAGTATGCCAGCTTTTATTTTCATCTGTCTACTCATATTACTTAGAGCTGATTATACTGCTAATGAGCAGCTACAATTTTATGTAAACTAATTTGCATAGTTTCTCACTTATCTTAATTGTCATTATATAAAAAGACATATTGCTACGAGATACTCTATAAATTCAAAAACACTAAACTGCCAAGTAGCTAATTACACTATTAGACTTAGTTAGTTAATTTAACGTAGGAATTACATTATTAATTATTATATAGATTATATTATATACTATTATGAATTCCTAAACGAATCTAGTACACTTTAAATTAAATCAATTTCACATTCCTATGAAGATTGGAGTTGTCTGGAATTTAAATATAATATATTGTAAATTCAAAGTATATTATTTATGACGCAAGCAAATGTAAATAAACATTTCAAACTTAAGTTTTTATTTCCTTTACCCATATCTTACTGCAATACTTATCTCGTTATGTTATGTGGAATTCTTTCAAGAGCATTGTAAAAGCGTTGTTTTTAATCTGCCGAGTAAATTACGCAGACTTGAACTTCATTCAGTCAAGGCTGCTCGGTGAATTATAATATATCATCATATAGATATATATTGTGTTTGAAAACATTTAAGCAATCGAATGTTTCATACAGCTCTTGAGAATGTATCCAATTTAATTAATTAATTAAATAGTATTTATATATTTATGTAAATACATATATCAAATTATTCTACATTGACCTCGACCTACTTCTTTGCGCACTTAACATTTGCGATGTTGCAACTAATCAACTATACTCGTATTAATAAGTATTCGTGACAATGTGGCATCAACCGCAAATGCCACAAAGAATAAAAGCTAAAACTCTAAACTTAATTTACTTATTACTCAAGACTTTATGGTACCACAATATTTACAAAAATTATAATTTTAATAAAATACCATAATATCATGCTGTCTTTATAAAAATGTATCAATTAAAATAATTAATTTGATAGATTTCTTCATATACATTTCATTTTAGTTTTTTACGTTTCCATCACTCATATCCCAAATACTCAATATTTACTCTCCTTTATTTACTCTACTTGACATTTAATATTTTTTTTTTATTTGCCATTATAATAATATAATTAAACAATTAATAGATTTTAATTGTCAGATTCGATCGCAAGCCTGGTTTTCCACCTACAGTTTCACTGCAAGCCTTAATTTAAAATGTACCACTTGAATGACAAAAAGTACCAAACTTTGGTACATTTGTACCAAATGACATTTCTGTAAGGCTAGCACAAAGCAAAAACAAAAACAAATCAGAAACTTAAGCCAGCTTTGGAGTGCGGGTGGTCTTCCACTTGCGCTCTTCGCTGCGCTAAGAGCGAGTTGAAGTAAAGGAGCGAGAGTGAGAGGGATAGAGTTCACGCGAAGACATGAGAAAGGCAGAATGGTTGAAAAATAGGTCAAAGCAAAGTGCATTCTGATGACCGCTGGTATGAATGAAGCGGAATACAACAACAAAACGCACAGCGTTAAAATACAAATGTTGCGAATAGCGGAAAATTGGTTACATACATATGTATGTAAATATGTATGCATGTATGTGTTATTAAAGTACGTGGAGCACACAGAACAGACAAATTGTCGCGTGCAGACGAAATGTAGGCCAAATGGTTAATAAAAAACCCAACTCCTCACACGACCTACATCACTGTGGAAGTAGTAGGCAAATAAGAAAGCAGAAAGAATGTCCTCGGCACGATTTCCTTATGCAACTTTGATCGCTTAGATTTTATTTGTCGTGCATGATGCAAACGCATCTATGAATAATTGTGTGAAAAATAGCACAGTGAATTACGAGCCAAGTGAGGAGGCCGGAGGAGAGCAAATCATATAAATTAATTGGCGGACAAGCGAGAGGCGGACAAGGCAGAGCGCTCCTAACTAAATGACGGCATCTGTGGCGGTTGGTCGATCTGTCCGATCTGTCTGCTGGTCAGACAGTATCAATGGAACGTCAGAGCATCAGCGTCAGCTGAAGTCGTGCCGTTTGATCACGAAGCCCCGCAGCGACGATGCCTGATGAAAATGGTAATGTTATGGAAAACTGTGTCACAGTGGCAATATTCACAATAAAAATGTTTTTTTTTTTATAGCATTATAAAAAAATTCCGATTATGCCAAAATATGAAATCATCAATATTAATCATAATTAAAGCAAATTTGATTAGTAAAAAAAATGATAATTCAGCATATACAAAAAAATGCATGTTACAATTTAATGTTATATATATTAACAAACAAATATTTGAATTTATATATAGACAAGAGAAAATCATGTTTCTTACTATCAAAATTTTCATATTAAAAGAAAATTATCATACTTAAATATTAACCAACGCAGCGAGTGATATATTTATTTAGTATTTTTTCATACATATATCACAGTTCATAAATAATTTGCACCACTGTATCTCCCGCCTTCCACCTCCCACCTCCCACCACCAGCAGCAGCAACAACAAGAGGAAAAATCAACATCCACACAGAATGAAAGCTGAATGTTGTTTTTGGTTTGTTCGAAAATAGATTTGACTAATAAATACTATAGGGAAAAATCGAAAAAGCAACAAGAAAATAACAAAAAAAAATTAAAACAAAATTGGAAAAGAAAATTTGACTCAAGAAAGACAAACAACAGAAAATAAATAACAATTTAAACGATGAATCGATGTAAAAATAGTAAATTGCGTAAAACTAAAAAAAAAAAAACATTCACACACACACACATACACACGATTCGTTGAACCCTTTAAGTGAGTAGTAGCTGTAAAAATAAGAGAGCATGGGCTAGTGGGGAGTGGCGCACCCAAAAGGCGCCAAATGTAGGTCCTGCTCCTACATGCGAGTGTGTATGTGTGTGTGTGTGTGTGTGTGTATGTGTGCGTGTATACAGATACATACACACGGGCGTTAGAGCAATGAATGAGCCGTTGCTTCACTTTTACTGTAGATAAGAAAACGAAAAGAACGAAGGTGTAGCAAGAAGCAGCGCTCAAAACTAACAACAACAAGGCACGCACACTGGTATAAAAATAAAAAAAAAACCAACAGGAAAAGGCCAACAAGAAAACAAGACAAACAGCATATCTCAATGTGTGGGAGCAGCGCAGAGGAGGCGGGGGTGAAAAGAAGCGTGATGCTTTCGCTGCTTGTCTGTCTGTCTGCTTCTGAGCGTGTGTGTATGTGTGAGTGGGTGTCGTATACTCTCCACCCACAGCGGAACTTCTATTGTTTATTGGAGTAGGGAGTGAGCAGCAGCAGCAGCAGCAGCCGCGTTGAGAGCGTGCGCGCGAGCACAGGCTAAGGCATAGGGAACGCGCACACACACACACACAGACGCACACACCTATAAACGCGACATCTATATATCTATTGATGTGTTCCAGTTGCTGGTTGTATTAGTGAGCTGGCCGACTCTGTTGTTGTTACTGTTACGGTTGTTGTTGTTCGCCTGCATACCTACCCAGAATAAGATGTTTATAAGGACCATCAAGTATTTAACACATGAGCAGCAGCCGTTAAGACCCATTTTGTGGTGTTTTATTAACTTTTTCGCACAGTTTTCGTTTAGCGATACGGCTTTTTCAACACCGTTGACTTCCTGCCGTTTTAAACCTAGCTGCTTTGCTTTAGCCTCTTGCAGCCTTTGATGCAACTTTCCTTATCGCTGCAGTTACACACTTTTCAAATTGATTCGTTTGTCGGTTTTTTCGTCATTCAATTAAAAAACACTTTTAGCTTAAATCACTATTATTCGTTTTATTTCCGTTAAACGCGTTGCATTTAACAATATTTTAAATTTTTATTTGTACATCGAAGCATCAGCGGCGCTCTCTCAATCACGTCTGATTCAGTGTGCCCGTGCATCATATGGCCTTTAGTCAATTTATCGCTTCAATACGTAAATTCTAATCGATGACAAGCCAAAACGAAACGTTTTACAACACTTTTAAATATTGTAATTTGTTTTCAAAAAGACAACTATAAATTGATTTCAAATAAGATAATTGGTATAACTGTGCTCAATTCATTAACTAATTGGAAATGAAAAATATCGATAAATACAAACGGCGATTTCATAACTCTACTATCGATAAGCAAACATCGTCAAAGAACTGGAAACATTTATGGCTTCGCGGTGTTGGGCCACACTTGCAGTTCGTTGTTTTTCCACCAGAAAAAAACAGTAAAGAAGTGCAAAGAAAAATAGAATACAAAAAATGCATAATTAGTAATTAATGAGCTATTAAGTAACCAGTGAAAAGTGCATTACGCTGCAATTCACAAAAATAAAAGCAAAATGTGTGCACAAAACATGTAGCAGCTGTGGCTTTCCACTAAACGAGAAGAAAATCGGTACAAAAGGAAAACAAAATACACAGCCAAACACGAATGTAAATGTGAAGCACAGGGCAAAGTAAGCAATGGCAATCCCCCAAGCAGGCGCTACACACACACAACCGCCCCCACCCATCCAGTTGTGCCCCACAAATAGTGTATAAAACGACGAGGTGCAATGAAATTTAAACAGGCTGCTGCTGCTTGCCTCTAAGTTTTAAGTAATTAAAGACCAGCCCCTTGCTACACCTCCGCTCCTGTCCTTGCTCAACACACACATGGCCCAACGGTGTGTGTGAGTGTGTGTGAGAGCGAGTGTGTGTCTTGTAATTTTGTTACGCAGTGGAGCGGTGCGGTGGCCGTTCGAGTGGAGTCTAAGCATTTTGTATATGAGAGAAGAAAAAATAAAAGCTTTGCCTGCGCTTTAAGGTTTGTTGTTGTTGTTGTTGTTACGGTATTTGATGTTGTGTACATACAGTTTCACAAGTGTTGCATTTGAATCCAGTTGCGAGTGTTGTTATTGTTTAGCGTGTGCGTGTGCGTGTGTGTGTGCGCATGCATGTGTGTCTGTGTGTGTGTTGCTTGGCAAAATGACGATTGAAATAAAGCAAAAGCTAAACAGCGAAACTCAGCGAATTGCATACATATGCAAAAAATAACCAAATACATCCAAACATACATGTGCGCATGCATAAAGCGCTCATATAACTATTTACACTTAATGGAAACTAAATAATCAACTCATTTGTATACAAATAAAATGTATATTTATCTTCTTTTTTTTTTGTAAATACTGTAGATCACACATGTATTGAAGGACTGCAAATAACATAAAAAGTGTTTCTAATCATGTGGACTGGACTGTATACATAGAGTTTGGCTACGTTTGAGCGTGTTTTTTCCCATAGACAAATTTCACTTTCACCTTCCGTTTAAGCAGTTTGCTTGGAGCACCGGCCACAGCTGACCATTTGCTCTGTACTTTAAGTTATAAGTTATAATTAGCCACATGTTAAAATAGAAAGTTATCTTGTGCTGTGTGTGTTTATTTGATATAGATAAGAGGTTTCTTAATTTGAATGGATTAATTAAGACTCTGTCTTCGTCACTTAATATAATTCCAATTAGCCCCTTTCTGTCCCCATCAGAAGATGACATCTAATTGTCTGATAATCTGCCGCCTATTCCGTTCTCTTCCTCGCTTCAGCAATTTTAACAAGCGTGCAACGTGTGGGAACAGTTAAATTGTTGCACTGAAAAGGGGGACACACATACACACACGCACACACATTCAGATATTTCAATCATTTGCATGCCCCCTACACACACACACACTCGCACACATATATTCACGCAGACAGCATGTTACACTTTGCATTTCAAACAAAGCACATTATTAAGTCCGCGCAACGGCAACACGCTGCAACTATAACAACAACAACAACAATAGACAACAAGCGAGGAAGTTGTTGGCAACTGCTTCGCTTTTGTCTTGTGCTTCATTTCTCTATTAACGAATCGCCCTATTATCATTAACAGCGCGCTGCTGCCAGCATTAACAGTAACAGTAACAGTGCATTAACATAGCACGAGTGCAACAACCCAATGAAGTGCAGCCACCGGTGTTACTAGTGCGATGCGTATGCTCGACTTTGAGATACCGTGCTTTGCAATTGTAGGGGATGATATTTAGTTTACGAAGGAGCACGAGTCTGTGAATTCGTTAGCTGATTCTCTAAAATAGTTCACGACAGATCGGCTGGTAAATCTATAATTCAAGGTGTTATAATATATATACCTTTTGATCTTATTAACAATGCTGGGTATTTAAACAAGAGCTCGGGAAGCGTGTGTAAATGCGTCATAGAATATGCTGCAACAATAGCATTCGACGACAGCAACAACAACAACAGCAACATCAATCACAACTTTGACTACGACAACGTCGAGTGGGCAAAGCATAACAGAAACTGGGTAATACTTTTATAATTTATTCGAGCGACTTTTTATGGCCTTCTTCTTTGTGCCTAGGCCCCTTTTTATTTTCACACACCGGCAACAGTTGTTGGTTTGTTCTGTTCCGCTTTTGCGAGGTAGGGCGTCAGAAGTTAGCCCGCATGAAAGTTAACCTTTCCGTTGGTGTTTCGACTTTTGAGGTCTTTTGAGCGCTAAGCGGGCACTCAGCGAGAATCGTATAATTTATTATTGTTTGTATCTTAATTGAGAGTGTGTGAGTATGTGCGTACAACTTCTGTGCCAGGGCAGCTGTTTAAAGTTGCTTTAGAAACAAAGATAAATAGCCCAATGCAAACAAAAAGAAAATAACAAGAAATAGTGAACACTTTTCGGTGTTTACCAAAGCAGCAGCTCTCTGTAGACACGCTCCGCATACACATGTGTCTTGATTCTAATGAGCCAAATCAAATTTCAGTTTCATTGCAGCCAGCGGCCCAGCAGAGACAACAACGTAGCAGCAGCAGAGTACTGAGATAAGCAGTGGCAGCTGCGTGCGCTGATAACAACTCACAGTGAATACCGATACTGTATCCGATCCCGAATCCAACGGTGACTGTGAGTGCGACCCGGCGAGGACGTAGTCTCCTGCGCAGCGGCAACGGCAGCGGCCATCTTTTCGGTTATCATTGAGCGAGCATGTCGCACGGCAGCGCCGGCGCGCAAACTGGTGGTGGCGGCGTTGGTGGCGGCAGTGTCGGCGGCGGTGCAGCAGCAGCAGCGGCGGCGGCAGCAGCAGCAGCAGCTGGCTCGGAATATCGTGAACTACATTGGACGGTGTCGAGCGTGATGGACTCGTCGCGCGTATCCACCTGCCTAATATCGATGCTGCTGATTGTCTACGGCAGCTTTCGCAGCCTCAACATTGAGCAGGAGGCGCGCGAGCGAGAAGCTAAGAAACGCAACGAATCTATGACGAATCTGTTAACTGGCGAGCAAGTCGAGAAGGAGCCAAGTAAGTGAAACAATTGAATGCAAATACTATAAAGCTTTCCCTCTTGTTTATTTATGGAAAGCCTGATTCATCAGCTTCTTCATTACGATTCCGACTTAAGCTTACAGTAAATAAACATCACATCATATGTTACTAATATTAATTGCCTTGCAATATCAAACATTAATAGACTCGAATTTTGATGTAGCGGATAAGTTTGCCACGCTGGATACAATGCATGCACTGTGCCTGCCCCTGGGTGCTTCCATATCGCTGCTCATCATGTTCTTCTTCTTCGACTCGATGCAGTTGCTTTTCGCCGTGTGCACAGCCAGTAAGTGGAGCATATTATGTGTAATCTGCTTAACCGCTCACATTAACTATTTATTCGCAGTTATTGCCACTGTGGCGCTGGCGTTCCTGCTGCTGCCCATGTGCCAGTACATCATTCGGCCCTGCACGGATGGCAAACGCTTCTCCTTTGGGATCTGTGGACGTTTTACGGCAGCGGAGCTATTCAGCTTCACGCTCTCGGTCTCAATTGTGTGCGTCTGGGTGCTAACCGGGCACTGGCTGTTAATGGACGGTACGATAACTGACGCTATTCAGTACATTTATTTACATTCTTTTTATGTATCCATTCGTCCATTCTAGCCATGGGCATGGGTCTGTGCGTAGCCTTTATTGCGTTCGTGCGATTGCCCAGCCTGAAGGTGTCGACGCTCCTGTTGACCGGTCTGCTGATATATGACGTGTTTTGGGTGTTCCTCTCATCGTACATATTCAGCACAAACGTGATGGTCAAGGTGGCCACACGACCCGCCGAGAATCCCGTTGGCATTGTGGCGCGCAAATTGAATTTGGGCGGCATTGTGCGGGATACACCGAAGCTAAATTTGCCGGGCAAACTGGTTTTCCCCAGCATACACAACACAGGACACTTTTCGATGCTCGGCCTTGGCGATGTGGTCATGCCAGGACTGTTGCTGTGCTTTGTGCTACGATATGATGCCTATAAAAAGTCACAGGGCTTCACATCGGATCCAACGCTATCACCGCCAAAGGGCGTTGGTTCGCGGCTGACATATTTTCATTGTTCCTTATTGGGGTGAGTAGAGCGACTAGATTGCTCATAGTTTATGGTCTTTCAATGTGGTACTTCCTTATTTACAGCTATTTCCTGGGTCTGCTAACGGCGACAGTTAGTTCAGAAGTGTTTAAGGCGGCACAACCTGCCTTGCTCTATTTAGTGCCGTTCACGTTGTTACCACTGCTACTGATGGCCTATTTGAAGGTATGGGAAATCTCTCATTGAGTCTATTGAACTTGTCCAATAACATATTATATTGTCTCCTTAGGGTGATTTACGACGGATGTGGAGCGAACCGTTTATTGCGCATCAACCATCAAAACAATTGGAAGTCTGAGTGTATTCTATCTGAAAGCAGAATTAAAGAGATCACACACACACAAACAAACGAAATAAGAGTAGAATGAGAAAAACACAGCAATACAAATACTATAAATTCTCTCTTGATAACATACGTATTCTTTACTTGTACGTATCAGATTTTTTTAAGTTAGGTAATTCTAATTTAGTGAAGTAACAGCAAAACCGAATAATAAATGTACGTAGTTTTAATATAAGTGGGAACGATTTTTTGAAAACCACAAAATGTACATGCATGTTTTTACGTAAATTGTCCTTATGTTACACTGATGCTGAGCGTACTATTTAAATTGATTGATTTCCGATGCCCTTCTATCTCATACAGACTTAAGCAGCCTTATAATTTACATACTAACCTGCATATAGTATTAGTGTCTTTATTTTTTTTTAATTTTTATTACCAACTGTTGAGATTTAACTTTATTCGTTTAGTTTTAAATGCATTTTAGACATTTCCATACACATGATAATCGAGAAAACAAATTCATACAATTTCCGAATAGAATCAATTATCAGGCAGTATGACATTTTCTGTAAATACTTAATTTTAATAACCACAATCACAAATAATAGTTAGTAAGTGCGGCCGCATTTGAAAATCATATTTCGATTTACTTTCCTCAGACACATTTGTTTTCCCATTTCCATGGCCTTTCAAATTTTCGCTCGTACATTTATACAATGAATATGATGTTTTGCCAAAATGCATGTGTTCGTTTTAAATAATAAATATTGAAAAACAAAACAAAAAATGAAAGAAACAAATAACAAAATGTTGCACTTGGTGTGTTTCACAAATTAAGTTTCAAAAATTTTAATTATTTATAACGATCAAAAAGAAAACCAACAATATTAAATAATTATAAATATATGCATAGTAGTTACACATTAATTTTAAGTAAATGCAATTTCGAGACATATAGAAACAATAAAAATGTGAGATTTGAACATAAAACATTCAAGCTAATGAAAAAATTTAACATTTTTTAATCGAAAATGAGAAGCGGAGTAACAATATTTATCGTTTTTTTTATTATAATGAGCGAATAGGTGTACCCTTTAAGTAATAATTCTTTCAGTTATCCATGTTCTGTTATATGAGCGTTAGCCAGTTTGCATTCAAATTAAATTACAAAAAAATATCAAAAGGGCGCCTAAACTTAAAAAATACTACGCAACGAATACTTATGCAATCGAACTGTTCGATAATAAATGCGTAGTGGAGGTGTGCCGATAGATAATTAACTAACGACTACCGATACAGTTGGTGTTTGGACGATTAACGATTATATTGCGTTGTGTTTTTCTTCTGGAAAATAAAATAATATCAGAAAAGAAAAGTGAAGAATCGTAATAAAAAAGTGAAAAACGTATTTAACATTACGGTGTGCTGCCGTAAACAACTAAATAACCAACAAGTAAGTGCAAGTTGAAACAGTGAAAAAGTGTAACGCCGAGAATGAATGTGTAGGTGTAATACACACATACGAATGCTTGGCTATGAGTGAGCTGGATTCCAACAACAAATTGGCGAGGAGCAATATAAAAAGACATTAAAATGGCCTTGACTCAGAATAGAATGACTCCACCTTATCATCAAATTTGCAAAACAAAATCAAAACAGCAGCCATATCACACACCGACATCCATACCACATACATTCACAGCTATGCGGTGTGTATATGTGTAGATACGTTAATACGCCTACGCTTTACGTAAGGTAGCATTTACAATAAACATAGTACGTAAGCGTAAGTACGTAAGGTATGCGCAAAATGAGCAACGTAAACGCAAATTGAGCACCGTCGCTCATATCGCGAGCTTGTTCATTACCAGAGTTAACTGACCAATGGAATTGAGTGCATAATCCGTTAAAAAACATTTAAAGGATTTTTAAAAATAATGTGTTTTAATTTTAAAAAAATACTGTACTAACATATTTAAAATTCCTGTATTTTAGAGAGAATCGCAGCAGCATAGACTGCGGCTGGGTAACCCTTGCATCAAGCTGAATACAAACAGAAACACTGAGTCGGACCCGCGCCGCCACCCACACAGAGTGCAGCAGTCCTTTGCGCACATGGGTGGGAATAGCGCAGCTGGCAACGCAAGCGCCTTTAGCGCTGGCGGCTACATTGGACCGACAACAAGTTTGGGTGCCGCCGGCGGAGGTGATTTGATACCAGCCCCAATAGGAACTGGAATCGCGGTGGGCCCCACATCCTATACATATGGTGGCACAAGCTGGGAAGAGTTTTGCGATCGGCATGCGCGAGTTGCTGCTAGCGACTTTGCAAAGGCATGCATTAACTACATCAATGGCAATTTGCCACCTGAGGTGGCCCGCAAAATACCACACCAAAGTTTTTCTCAGAAGTTTGTCGAATGCTTCTCGGATCACTACGATGCCGAGTTTTCCAGACTACTCAGAAACGTAAAGACAGCCAGTGGCTCATTTGATGCCAGCGGAGGCGGGGGCAGTAGATTCGATACGGAGGAGCACGAGGTGTCCAGCCTGTTTTCCAAGTCGCTGCTGCGTCGCCTCTCATTTAAGGGCCTGCGAAAGGGCAAGGTGAGCGGGAAATGCGCAGCAGACAGATAATGCAATGTTTAACTTTAGAAACTCTTGTTTTTGCAGGCTTTCTTCCACAAGAACTCGGACGACATTGACGGGATGGGCAGCAGCAAGCACAGCAACAAAACCAAATTGGCTAAAATAGTTGTGGAGTGCCGCAAAGAGGGCATCGTCAACAATTTGACTGCCGAGAGCTTAGACCAGACGACGGGCACACAAAAATGGGAGAGATGCCGGTTGGCGCTTGTCAAGGCCGTCGGCGGTTACATGCTTGAATTCTATACGCCGCCGAGATCCACGAAGCCGCGAAGCGGCGTATTTTGCTTTCTTATTTCGGAGGCACGTGAGACGACCACACTTGAGATGCCCGACCGAATGAACACGTTCGTGCTGAAGGCCGACAACAACATGGAGTACGTAATCGAGGCAGAGAGCGCCGAGGACATGCGCAGCTGGTTGGCCACAATACGGTATTGCATGCGAACACCGCCGACTCAGCAGCCGATTCTTGAGTCGGACGTTATTGCGGCAGCCATGCAAACCTCGCCGGTGACCACGAACCCGAATCCGACAACAAGTGCGGCCAGTGGCGCATTGGGCGGCATACAAAATCCTCAATATCAGCAGCAAGGACCTCTGCTGGGTGGCTCCAATGGCAATCTGGTCAACTCACAGTCAGCTGACAGCGCTTTGGCCGTTGCTTCGGGCGGGAACACTAACGCGAATGCAGCCTCCGTCAACGATTTAAATGCAATTTCCCAACCCAGCAACGAGCTGAGCAGCACACCGCCCGAAATACCCTCGCGACCGACACGCGGTGATCGGGGGGAGCAGCGTTTGTCCGCCTCCAGCAACTTTGATGGCAACGAACTGGTGGAAACAGAAACCGACATAAATGTGGTGGATTTAACAGCGGAGATGCGACTGTTTCCCTGGTTCCACGGCACGTTGCCGCGCGCCGAGGCCGCTCGCATGGTGCTGCAGTCGGAGGCAGCGGGTCACGGCTACTTTCTGGTTCGCCAAAGTGAAACACGACGCGGCGAGTTTGTGCTGACATTCAACTTTCAAGGACGTGCCAAGCATCTGCGACTGACAATCTCCGAAAAGGGCCAGTGCCGTGTACAGCATCTGTGGTTCCCCACAATCCAAGAGATGCTCGAACATTTCCGACACAACCCGATACCACTCGAGTCGGGCGGCACATCGGATGTGACGCTCACTGATTGGGTGCATCACACGAGCAGACTGAATGATAACACTCCCATAACAGCTATTTCCGCTACTGCGCATGAGCCGGGCACCGATGCGAGCACTGGCGCGAGCAACGTTGCCAGCAGCTCTGGCACTAGCAATGGACATCCATCGCCCAGACATGTGAGATAGCCAAAATTTTGGAGTCAATTCAGTGTCAGTGATGGTTTTTATTTTCCTTTATTTGATTTGACCATTTTTTTTTAATTCACAAACAATAATCCCGACATAAAGATAGCTTTGCAGCATAGTTCTCTGAAGCGTCAGGGGGAGATATATTGCCTTTAGCCAATGTCTTACAGCTTAGGTATTCAATAGAAATGAAAAGATTAGCAATCGTCTTGGTAAAAGATATTTAACTACAAAAATACAAAAAAATACTCCTCAATATATATATTTCTTATATTAAAAAGTTTTTGAATTGCGTTCACTCAAATAATTCTTTCCACGAATAATTACCGGAGCAAAAATAGAAGAAAAATCTATATTTTAAAATCGTTTACTTTTTTTACATTTTATTTATTTTTCTGAGTGATTCAACCTGGGACTCGTATCTATTTTTTCTTTCGTGTTTATTATGTGTAGTTTGAGTAAATGTCGCATGTCTCGTGTCGAAGTCGTTCCCATGAAATGAAATCATTCGCCTTGCAAACCGAAATCTAATCCATCCAATCAATTGCAGTGCAACGAAGTGATCACCATGAATCTAAGTGTTCGCCTAAAGACAAACGAAATCGAACTGCCACAGGAGCCGACACACGTCTTTTTTCCGGAGCAAGTCTACTTCCATTTGGATCCCACGTCGCTGAGCGTGCGCAATTCGCCGCCAACTGGTCAAGGATTTCTCGATCAGCCACACCTACGTGCATCCAATGCTTCACTGCAGGCAGCCCACCAGGGCGTTGGCACAGCGCGACATGCCGGTGATGGGGGCCCCAGTGGTAGTAGTGGTGCTGTAGCTGGGACCAGCGGCACCAGCGGTGCAACAATAGGAGCCGAGTGTACCGGTCGCGCCATCGATAATCAGTATAGCTACACCTAAGCGAGTATCGCCAGTGGATTGATTTTGAACTTCTAGCGCGGAATTTACTTTTGTGCCATTGCGTAGCTGCAGCAGCGAAACAATTTTTGTATTTCTCCTGTTTATTTCTTTTTTTTGTACCATTTTCTGTGTTCGCAAACAAAATTGTATCTGTGTGAGTCGTCATCATCTTGTTTCTATTAGTTCTAGAGCCTTTTGGAAGACATGAAGTAACTGAATATTACGATTATGATTGTATACATTAATTAGCTAAATATGTGTGTTCATTTTAAGTAATTATGTAAGTGTTGTATGTATAACAAGAATCAAAGAAACAAAATCTTAAAACAAAAATGTAAAATTGGTGGCACCAAAGGTGTAACCCTTGCAAATCCTAAAACTTCCTGCTTTACAAAAAATACGTACATATATACATAATATATATGTAAAATATATCTATATATAATACACTTATAAATATTAAACCCCATATATAAATATATATATATATATTATTAATATTAATATATATATTATATTGAAGCTGATAAACAACAATAAATGAAGTTAAATGAATGCATGTGCAGAAAGATCTTTGATAGACTTCATAGAAAACTCACATCACTGTAAACATCCTATGTTAACAAATCGATAATGCTCTGACTAACATTGGCAGCGATAACATCGCTTTTGAAAACTCGCATGTAAAAAGTATCATGATATGTAAACAACATTGAGTTTCAAGCTTGATTCGTCTCTTAGCAACTAATCCGATAAACGAGCGATAGAACAATCCTAATCTATCGAAAAATGTAATATTATGATTTGCCTCAAGCTAAAAGCCTGTTTAGCTTAATTTAACTAAATTAATATTAAACTAAAATCACCACACCACACAAAACATCACACAAAAAAAAATAGGATATCATTTCTTTTAAACTGAACACGATTAACGGACAACTGTTAGTCCGCTGTTAGTTACAGATATCAACATGTTAAATTTACTCACTGTTAAATGTGACAAACGAATAAGTGTGCCCAGATCTCTGTAAGTGGCAGCTGGAAGAAACGAAAACAACATTGGAAAAAAAGGAAAAGCCGGCAATGGATCTCGAACTGGATATAATAGATTCTTTAGATGCACTTGGCTACAAAAATGTGGAGCAAAAGTCTTTGAACCAATCCTTGGACAGTGGCATAGGCAATGCTGACTTGCGCGAAGTGATTTACTGGCTCGCCAACCAACTGCATGTGCTGAGGAAGACCGATGAGCATGTGGCTTCCAGTAGCAAGGATCATGACGAATTTGTTTTCGAACTGTCGCTGTTGTTAACTGAACTGGGATGCCCCTACCGCCAGTTCGTAGCGGTGCCCATGTCGGAACGTTTCCAAACACGAGAATCCCTGCTGCATCTCCTCGATTATCTCACGTCCGAGCTAATGGCCACAAAGATGTCGCTTAAGTTGCAGCCTGCCGAGCCGCCCAGTAAGAAATCCAAGACTGAATCGCACCTGCAGGAGACTGTGGCGCAGCTAACAACTGACCTCCAGCTGGGCGAGATGCCGAAGAACATCAATGCAAAAATGCTCTTCGAGCGGATTACCCCTAAGCTGGTGCAACGGCTGAGCCAGATCAGCCCGGCGGTGATCAGTGAGCCATTGATGAGTACGAGCAAGCCACTAACCGATGCTCAGTGGCGTGTGCTGGATACCATGCACCGAGATCTGGATGCGGAATATAATCTGCGCCGTCAAATGATGTTAACCCGCTTGGAGGCGACTGTTCAAAGCTTCCAATGGTCGGAGAGCATGAAAAATCGTCAAAATGAGATTGGGGATCGCTTTCAGCGGAAGCTTAAGGAAATCGAGAAGCTCCAATATGGTGGGGATGACACCAACATTGTGGCGCTGCTGGCAGCACGCGCGGATTTGGCGATCATTGAAAAGACAAGTTCGGTGAATGTGCGCAAGAATACGGCTTCTAAAATAGAAAAACATGTGATTGGAAATGTGCCTGATCGCGGAGGACGTGCCAACGAGCATGCTCCGCCGCCGCCTGAGATGCCTTCCTGGCAGCAGCAGCGTGCTGGCGGAGGCGGAGGCGGGCGTGGTGGTGGCGGCGGCAATTTTCGCGGCGGACGCGGTGGTGGGCATGGTGGTGGACGTGGTGGTGGACGAGGTGGCGCAGCCCAAACCTGGAAACAGCAGCATTACGAAGAACATCCGCAACAGCAGCGGGACCAGTTTATCAATAACAGCGGACGTGTGCAAGGCACTGGCTGGAATCCACAGGCTGGGGGACGCGCTGGCGGCGGCGGCGGCGGTGGGGCATACCACAATGGCGGGCGCGGTGGAGGCGGCGGTTACAATCAACGCTCTCAGGGCGACTATCAACGCGGAGGCTTCCGTTGACCCCTCTGGACGAATGCAATACTATAGTCTCAATTTCAGCCTTTTACTAATTACCAATTATGATATTTATTTACGATAGAGCCTAACATAGCTTCCCTGGCTATTCGCCCTCCCCGCTTGTCTATCACTTAACTTAGCTTATATTGTAGAACACCTAAACGAATCCAAATGTTAATTGTTAATAGGGAGCAATCGAGAGCTAAACAATTGTGTCATCTCGATAAAAATATATAATGTCGTTCAATTTTGTAGAGCCTAACTTTTCGCTTTCAATACTATTAACGTTGATCTAATTTTGCAAATGCGTTTTTTATCCCTCTCCGAATTATGTGCCCATTGAACAGGGACGTCACTAACTGGAGCAAAAGGGGGCTGCGAACGTGCAAATGCCTTGTCAATTTATTTTGATGTTCTGCATTTGTATGATTTCTTTACATTGGGGCCAATTACAATTACAAAGCTTGGCATGGCGATCGGTGGCTACGCCCCTGGACAGGCGGACGGACAGGTAGCCAAGCATCACACACGCGACACTCAATTGCCATTGAGTAGTCATCATCCGCACTACTGATACAGCCAACTGTACGCAGCAGAAGCAATTAACGTGCTCAATCGGCATGAAATCCGTGTCGAAGTTGTCTAAATGCCAAGCGACGCAGTGCATGCGGCTCAGTTTGGTCAAGAGATTCAGAGACAACGGCAGCATTGCCCAATACAGCAGGTCCTCCACAGAAACCCAATTACACGAAGCAATTAGCCGCGATGTTCCGCTACAAGCCCTTGCTGGCATTTATGCTATTAAATAGCATTTTTGTGCCTGGCGGCGCGCAAAATTTGCTGGATCGGCTGAGGCCCGGGCCAGCTAATCTGACCCGCATCGACGATATCAAAGTGGTGTCCGGCACAAAGGTGAAGCGCTACGAGCGCATGACGGTGCCGTTGGCTGGCATTGGGCCGGTCATTGGCGGCATCGGTGCCGCCGCACTGCTCAGTCCTCTGCTCCAGCCGCAGCCAGCCTATGTGGGCTACTCCTTTGTAGGTTCTTGCCCCACTGTGCGACGGCTCTTAACAACTGCTCTTACCTCTACTCGCAGGTGCCCCAGTGGCAGGCGGGCGCCGTGCTGATCGGCGACGGCGAAGTGCCGGGTGCATCCGGCATGATCACCTTCCAGCAGCTGCCCTACAACAGCGACATCAGGGTGACCATCAACATGACTGGACTCCCGCCGGGCAAGCACGCGCTGCACATACACACCTACGGAGACGTCAGCGGGGGCTGCAAGTCCACTGGCGGGCAGTTCCCCAATAACTTCGTAAGTCGCACTCATTGCCAGCGATTCAGTGCAGCCATGAAAGTCACATTCCTCTCGGCAGCTGGGCAACTTGGACGTCAAGCCCGACGGCACAATCTCGGCCGTCTTCATGAGCATCTACCTGCAGCTCTTTGGCTTCAATGGCATCGTTGGCCGTGCCGTCGTTATACACAGCAAGCCCATCGATCTGAACACGGCGCTCAATGCCGAGGTCTTCTCCTCGGCGCTGTCGGTGCCCAATGCCTTAGCCTACCAGAACGAGGAGATGTCCGTGGGGGAGCCCATTGCCTGTGGCGTTATCAGCCTAATGAGTACAGCCCTCGTCGCACCCACCGTGTCCACCTCACCCGCTGCTTCAGTAATGCCGGAAGTTTAGACCCAGATTAAATGAAATAATAATTTGACTAATTCTTCAAATATTTCAGCTGCAATTTTCATATAATTTAATAAAAATAAATGGAAAGTATTTTTTAAAAACGTTGTTTTTTAATGAGCCATACATTTATTATTAAAAAAAAGTTTTATTTAAAAAAAAATAATTTCTTTTTAATGAAATCAAAATTAAAGCTTAATTGACGCTTTCAATTATTGTCGAATCAACCGATCTCTAATTTTCTATACTACTATATGAATTACTAAAGAAAACTTTCTGTTAAGTCTATATCTATATCTACAGATATATATAGAATTCTAACAGAAAACTTTCAGACATCGGAGGGAGAGCAACGAAAAGGAAGGAAGGAAGTCTTTTTGATGGCTACTCAAATCAAACTTTTCCTTCATCTAAGGGCCTCTTTGCGCTTTCATACAGAGTATCTATCAGTCGATCACACCTTAGTACGCGATCAATTAAGGGCAAATAAAATGCAGCTCAGCTTTTGAAATTTGCACGTGCTGCGCATGCCCAAATCTTCTCGGTTTGGATTTCCAAACTTTCTTCGGGCGTTGCACTAGGCCTTTGGGCACAGTTGAAGGTTGGGGCTTGGTCATGATGGTAACGAAAAGTAAAAGCCATTACAGTTGGCACCTAATCTTCTGGATTTGGTGCTTTGGGCACCTGGCACAGGCTCAGCAGAGCTTGGAGCTGGAGTCCGGTGCGAAAACTGACTGGCTCACGTTCCCCTGGACGCACAGGAATAGCACCAATAAGGAATCCCATTTGAGTCCAGGCTTGCAGCTGAGGGATGACTACGGCGAGGCGGACATATCCAATTTCGGTGGATTCGAGCGGCATCCATGTCGTCGCGTCTGCCAGCAGGGGCAGAGCCAGAGCTGCTACTACCAGCTGGTGGTGCACAACTATCGCCGCTTGGGCCCCGAGTGCCAACGCTGCCAGTATGATGAGCGCGCCTGTGCCGGTGAAAACTGCCTCTACGGGGATGCCGTGACTACGCCCGTGATGGCCGTCAATCGAATGGTGCCCGGGCCAGCTATCGAGATATGCGAGAACGACACGGTGATTGTCGACGTGCTGAACTATCTGAATGAGCCCACCACCATGCACTGGCACGGCTTCCATATGAGTCGCAGTCCCGAAATGGACGGAGTGCCCGATGTCACTCAGTATCCGGTGGAGCCGGGCAAGGCAGCCCGCTACGAGTTCCTGGCCGACCGCAGCGGCAGCCTCCTGTACCACAGCCACGTGGGCTGGCAGCGCGGCTTCGGTGTGGCTGGCAATCTAATAGTGCGCCAGCCACATCAGGTGAACCCCCACGCTCGGCTCTATGACTACGACCTGGTGGAGCATGCGCTGATGGTGCAGGACATATTCTACGACTACGATTTACAGCAGGTGCGCAATATACTGGTCAATGGCAAGGGGCGCAATCATCTTATTCAGCTGCCTGATCAGGATGCCAGGTTTCGCTATGAGAGGCTGCGTGTGACGCCCGGGTATCGCTATCGCATGCGCGTCGTGCTCAACGGCGTCTTCAACTGTCCCGTCGAGTTCTCCATTGAGCAGCACAAGCTGCTGATCATCAGCACCGATGGCAACGACATTGAGCCCGTGCTGGCCGATGGCTTCTTTCTGACCTCAGCGGAACGCTTCGACTTTGTCTTGGAGGCGAATCAGTATGCCAAGAACTACTGGATACGCGTCCGCGGCTATGAGCAGTGCGAGGAGCGCAAGCTGTATCAGGGCGCGGTGCTCAGCTATCGGGGCGCCGCTCGCAGTGAGCTGCCCCAGGGCGGCATACTGGACAGCCGTCAGGCCAGAGATCAGGACGAGCCACCGCTATTCATCAATGATTTCCGATTCAAGTCCTCCAATGATTCTTTGTCGACGTTGCGGCAGCTGAGCAAGGACAACGAATTGGGAACTCTGTCGCTGCGCTCCGTCGAGCCGGTTCCTTGGCCAAGTTATACCAAGTTCTTGACGTACTATTCCAGTCTGAGCAGCCGGCAGGCGCCAAACGGTGAGCGACTCTTCCAGATCGACGAGATCAGCTACATTTCGCCGGGCATTTCGTTGCTGCAAGGACGCAACCTGTTCAAGGACGACGAGTACTATAGCAACCGCAGCTCGCTGGCCACAAAGGGTCGCAACTGTGCGCGGGAGACATGCGAGGGTGTTCATGTCATCCGTCTGCCTGCATATCGGGCCATCGAGATGGTTGTGACCAACCATATGGAGCCCACTCATCCCATTCACCTGCATGGCTTCACCTTCCGGCTGGTCGGCCAGGGAGTGCTGGGCAACCTGAACGACTTGAGAAATGTAGGTGCTCGGAGTTGCCAGCTAAATGAACAATATTAATCCCTTATGCATCCACAGATACGCGAGCTGGACCGTCGAGGACGTCTGCCCAGGCTGTCCAACGGGTACGCCGTGGCTAAGGACACTGTGCAGGTGCCCGCCTTGGGCTACGTAATCTTGCGCTTCATCTCAGATAATCCCGGCTTTTGGGCCTATCACTGCCACATCGAAGCCCACACTGTGCAGGGCATGTCAGCCGTGCTCAAGGTCGGCGGGGATAATCAAATAAAACGGATTCCGGTTCGAGCGGGCTGTTGAGCCCTGAATATTGTCTTGTATTAGCCAACTAAGAACAAGTGTAGGACGTAATATTAAAGTATTTTTAGAAGAACGAATTTATTATCCACTTGAGTTGTAGTACGAAGCATTCGATTAACTCTTATCGGCAGATTAGGCAAAAGTGCCCAGTTAAGGCCTTTATTTATGGATGCTTTAGATTAAGTATCGACAGTCCCGCTGGAACATGGGGAAAGGACTGATCGTTGCTCTGTCGCTTCTGTCTCTCTGGACAGGTGCTCAATGCGCGCCGCCTGGGCTAGACGCATTTAACTTTGATGGTGTCGATTTCTATCAGCTCTTCAACGATCCAGAGGGACGCCTGAAGCTGAACCCCAGACTTAAAACAGCAAGTAGAAAGAAGTAATAACAAGCAGAGGGCTTATGTAAGTTCCTATAAATAGGACGATCGCATTCGGGATCATGGATATCCGGCAGAGCTGCATCATGTACCCACCGAGGACGGCTATATCATTGGAGTATTCCGCATACCCTACTCACACAAGCTGCAAAATCAGAAGGCCTATCGCCCCATAGTGCTGCTGCAGCATGGCATATCGGGTTGCTCCGACAACTGGATCTCAATGGGTCCAGATAATGCTCTGGCCTTTCAGCTGGTGGACGCCGGCTATGATGTGTGGATAGGCAATGCACGGGGCAACACATACTCGCGGAATCACACCTCGCTCTCCACGAAGCATCCCTACTTCTGGCGCTTTAGCTGGCATGAAATTGGCTACTTCGATATCGCAGCCATGATAGACTATGCATTACTGACAAACGGCCAGGGTCAAAAATCCATACATTATGTTGGACACTCGCAGGGCACAACCGTGTTTCTAGCGCTAGTGTCCTCGCGTCCCGAGTACAATGCCAAGATAAAGACAGCTCACCTGCTGGCTCCCGTCGCCTACATGAACAACATGGACTTTCCGCTGGCTAAGCTGACGGGACCCTATCTGGGACACCATAATACGTACGCCATGGTGTTGGAGTCAATGGAGTTTTGGCCCTACAATGATTTCATACTACTACTACTCTACAACGCGTGCGGACCGGACTCGAGGTTTCTTGAGTACTGCAAACAGTTTCATGACACCAGCACCGAAGGACGCGCCAATACGGTTAGCCCCAATTTGTAATCGAAAGATCCTTTGTATACTAAATATCCTTTTTCCCCAGACTGCCACAGCGATCAATGCGATAACAACTCCCGCAGGAGTTTCCACCAGCCAGTTCTTGCACTATCTACAGGAGCAGCAGTCGGGACACTTTAGACCTTACGACTTCGGGACGAAGAAGAATTTGATTATATATAATGCCGAGGTGCCTCCTGATTACCCAACCCACCTAATTACCTGTGAAACACACCTGTGGTACTCGGACAACGATGAATTGACCGCAGTTGTTGACGTTCTACGACTAGCTGAAACCCTGCCCAACAAAGTTATGCATCACATGGAGGATCCCTTGTGGAATCATGGCGATTTCGCTACCAACTGGGAGGTGCGCAAATACATAAACGATCCAATCATTGAAATTATGAACGAGTTTGAAGACTCCTTACAAAACTGATATGTAAGCAATTTACGATAAGACATTTAATCAAAAATCACACACGTGTTTACTTTTCGAAGGCAAATATAAAAAAATTATTGTAATTATTTTATGAACTTGCTAATGCTTGGGGCAAGTACATAAACGTGTTTTTATTGACCCACCCAATGCAGAGCGATAAGGCCTTCTAAGTCTGATAAGTACATGACGCGCGTAGTTCTTTGAGAAAATAATCTAATTGCCCAGAGCGAGAAGCGACAACAGTGAATGGGCTTGCTCAAAATCTATTGGCTTAGTCGAATCTGAAGTAGCGCTTATCGCGCCTTTTTTTATTTTTCCCACATAATACATTAAACTTGAGGTCAAAAAACAAACAATGAACAAATTTTAATCTTTTGCCTGGTTTAACGCAAAGTCTTAAAAATATACCTTGACCTCAAGCATTTGGATTCATTTAAAAATTAAGTCAGCTTAAGCCGCGCTTTGCCTCTGCTTCCCATTTATCAATATCATTATGTTCAAATTTGTATTATTATACTATTAGGATCTTTTATTTACACAAAACATGTAATTGTTCACATTATATTAATGAATTAGGCAAAATCGTTGCAAGCAACATAAATTTAAAAGCTTTTGCCATTTGAAAAAAGCCGTTAAATATGAGCTTGGCTGTTATTGCAGCATGACGTGTATCAAAAGAATAAATAAAAAATATCAATATAAAAATAAACACAACTTTTATATATATGCAAAGCTATAAGCACAACACATATATAAATAAATATAATTTTCCTAATTTAACATATCAAAAGCTCAAACAATTCCTTTATGGGACTTCAGCATTTGCCAACACTTGGCCAACATTTTACAGCACTGCCGAACTGAGCGTGGCTACACGCACGTGTGTGAGAGTCTGCATGTGTGCGTGTGTGTGTACATATATAACAGCGCACCTATACATATGCTGGCCAGAATAGACACGGGTCTATGGGAAGCAACTACAGCGAAGCGCTAAATATTTCACGTGTGTTTATTCTCCAATAAAAAGTGTTGACAATTATATATTTATACATAAATAATTACTCTGTGAAGTAATATTAATTTATATTAATTATACACTGCATAGATACACCCAGATCAGCTAACGTATATACTCAGGTGAGAACATAAACACGTTGATAAGAGTAGTTTATAAATATATTGATAAAAATACATGCATCTATGTAGCAACACGCATGTAAGGCATTTAAAGATAACACATAAAAGTGAGCAGAAATATATACTATATATAAGGTATATATGATTTGCTGGCCGGAGAAAATTTTCCGGCTTTAAGGTTCAATGCACTCGGAATGCATGTGTACCTGCATTTTCCTACCGGTTCAGCTGGTATGCAGCAAAACCAGTTGGAAAAGAAAAAGTGGGCAAAAGCAGTCCCGCTGAAAATAGATGCAGCCAGAAAGTTAGATCCCGTTCGCTAATTATAAATTGTGCAAAATCATTCGAATCTGGTAAATAGCTTAATTCTCTCGAATATGTGAATTAGAATCGGCGATGACATGGTAACAATTGCAACGTGATTCGCTGATAGCTCCAAGCCAAAACACAATTTCATAATAAACTAAAATGTTGAGTGTTGATAATACAAGTTCAACGCCTGACTGACCCTAGGCAATCCAGATGCCAGATGTTGTGAGCTGAGGCACACATGCGACGATTTATTTCAGTAGCAACCGGCAGCGGAGCAACACGAGGCGTGCTCCGAACAATTCACTCACCCACCCACTCTTAACACATCCACAGAAAATGTCAGCGAGCAAGCCCTACGAGCGTCCAGCCAACTTCATCGATCCCGGCAAGCCCTCGAAATGCACCTGGCACCTGGCTACCAAGGAGCCATCGCCGCATACGCAACGTGGCTTTGCGCACGAGAAGAAGATTTCACCGGACATCCTATCAGTGATTGGCTGCACCCCCCTGGTCAGGCTCAATAGTATTCCGGCCAAGGAGGGCATTCAGTGCGAGATGTGTGAGTAATCAACTTTTTATCTCAAAGAAAGATATCTCGGCTTTCGTTAGCTCAGTTATCTATTATCTATTCATGGTATAAATAATGATATAAAAACTACAAATTTGTATATAGTTTTGCACGAGCAACAAGTTTCGTAATTGGAGCTGATTAACTTTCACTATCTCTTGTTTACGAATTACATTTTTTGTTTTAAAAAATTAAACTAAATAACTTTTGATTTCTTTCTATTTCCCATTTAGATGCCAAGTGCGAGTTCCTGAATCCGGGTGGTTCGGTCAAGGATCGTATTGGCTATCGCATGGTCTTGGATGCGGAGGAGAAGGGACTATTGAAGCCGGGCTATACTATCATAGAGCCGACGTCTGGAAATACGGGCATTGGTCTGGCAATGGCCGCCGCTGTACACGGCTACAAGTGCATCATTGTCATGCCCGAGAAGATGTCCAACGAGAAGGTGTCTGCCCTGCGTGCCCTGGGCGCCAAGATTATTCGCACGCCCACGGAAGCAGCCTATGACTCGCCGGAGGGACTCATTTATGTGGCCCAGGAGCTGCAGCGTCAGACACCCAACTCCATTGTGCTGGATCAGTATCGCAACGCGGGCAACCCGCTGGCCCATTACGATGGCACCGCCTCTGAAATACTGTGGCAGCTGGATAATAAGGTGGATATGGTTGTAGTCGCAGCTGGCACAGCGGGCACTATTACGGGTATCGGTCGCAAAATCAAGGAGCAAGTACCCACTTGTCGCGTTGTGGGCGTGGATCCATTTGGATCAGTGCTGGCCCGTCCACAAGAGCTGAACAAGACGGATGTTCAGTTCTATGAGGTCGAGGGCATTGGCTACGACTTCCCGCCCACTGTCTTCGACCAGACGGTCGTCGATGTGTGGACGAAGATCTACGACTCGGACTGCTTCCCCATGAGTCGCCGTCTCAATGCTGAAGAGGGTCTGCTCTGTGGCGGCTCTAGCGGAGGCGCAATGCATGCTGCTCTGGATCATGCACGCACCCTCAAGCCTGGTCAGCGCTGTGTAGTAATCCTGCCCGACGGCATTCGCAACTATATGACCAAGTTCGTATCCGACAATTGGATGGAGGCTCGTGGCTTCAAGCAGATAGTCAATGAGCATCGTCACTGGTGGTGGAATGTGCCCATAGCCCAGCTCAAACTGCCCACTCCAATCGCTGTGCTAAAGTCTGACGAAACGTTTGCAAGTGCCATTGCACTGATGAAGAAGCATCGCGTGGATCAGCTGCCCATGGTCGACAATGATGGGTATGCTAACAAAACACTTAGTTGAGTAGACGTTGCTTAGTCCCATAATCTCTTTACAGAAGCGTCTTGGGCGTCGTGACACAGGACACTCTTTTAAGCCAGATTGTCAGCTTGAATCGTCAGGTGACCGACCCTGCGATCAAGGCCCTTAACAAGCGAATCATTCGACTGACTGAGACCGACATATTAGGCAAGCTGGCACGAGTGCTGGAAGTTGACCCCAGTGTTTTAATTGTTAAAGCGAATGCGCAGGGCAAGGACGTGGCCCTGGCACTGGCCACTAAGCTGGATGTGACTTCGTTTATTGCATCTGGCAATGATGCCAAGCAAAATGGCAATGGAATCGGTGATCATTAAAGCAGAGACATGTCTGACTTAATTATCTTTATATCCAGCAATTGCGTGCATTTATATATTTGATATTTTAGCTATTAAAATTGAACTTTACACAACATTTCAATGCATTCTTCATATAAAAATTACTTCTTCTAGTATCATTTTAACTAGTTCTTAAAGGTATTTTGGTTGAAGGGCTTAGATATTAAATCAAATCATGAAATACAGACTACATGATTTATCTACTTTTCACTATTCATTAATATTTCGCTAATTAGATTTCAAAATATGACAATATGAATATTTTTTTAACAAAATATAAAAGCTCCATTAAATATGTAATTGATTTGTACATAAAGAGATTTAAGCCACTGATTCCTTTGTCTTTAAGGACTTGACGTGTTCCTCGACTTTTTTATGAGATTTGGTGGTCAGATGCTGCAAATAATGCTTCTGCAGCTTGAAGCTTTGCTCACAAATGTCGCAGCTGAAAGACACGTGAAAGTGGAAAATGTTAATAACAAGACACAATCATGGGCTCTATTAATGCAACTACCTAAAGTCACGGCTCATAGTGTGAACCACTTGATGTGCCCTGCAATCGCCTTTGGTCACAAACGTTTTATCGCAATAGTCGCAATGGAAAGGTCGTTGATTGCCCGCCATATGTACTCTGCGAACAAATTTGCTTTTAAATATCAAGTTTTACCTTATTTTATTTTGCTTACCTCTCGTGTGTGCTGCGATTGCTGCAGTGGCGAAATGATTTGCCGCACGCATAGCGACATGGATATGGACGCACATTGTCGTGGGTGCGCTGGTGATTGTTTAGCTCTGCTGCCGTAGAAAAGGCGGCACTGCACAGCTTGCATTTATGAGGACGGGCGCCTGAGTGGCGCACAATATGATTTCGTAGATTAAATGCAGTGGTAAAATTTTTACCGCACATGTGACAAATATGTTCGTCGGCCTGCCCATGAACTCGTCGCTTGTGCTTCTTGAGAAAATGCCTACTATGAAACTTTTGACCACACTGCTCGCACTTGTAACCAAAAGAAACCCCGATGCTCTTCAGATGCTCAACGAGGGGTGCTGAGTATTTGAAATCGTGTCCACAATGCTTACACACAAATCTAAAATTACACATCAAATAAATATAGCTTATTAAGTTAGACTACATACTGACACAAACCTAGTATGAAGCTGCAGGTCATGGCACTGATGCATGTGCATTTTCAGTAAATCCTCGCTGCTAAATGTCAATCCACACTGATGACACTGGCAATTATGGTTTTTTTCCTCACATTTGGTTTCCATCTTTGATGGCGGCGGTGAAGCTGTTGGCGGTAATGGTTGTACATCAACTTCTTCGCAGTAATTTTCATCTTCTTCTCCTCGTTCTTCGTCTGCAACAATCAACGTATTGCTAGGGCTGTCTGCCACATTGTACTCTACATAAGCTATTAGTTCTGATTCTGCGCTCTCCTCCTTTACTTGTTCTTTGATCAGCGCTTTGTTCTGTGACTCAATGCAAACTTTGCGAAATTCAGTAGCTATGTGAAGATTATGTTGACAATGTTGGCAAATAAAATCTGATAAGTCTTCATGTTGCCTCAACTAAATACAATAACAAAAAATTATATTAGACAAAAGTTGGGTCTATTCAGTCTCACTTACGCTTAGTTCCGTCAGGGCTTTAATTTGGCACAAAAGTTTATGATTTTCAGGTTTGAATAAGTTCTGGGAGATCCGAGAATTTATTGGCTGCGCACACGTTCGACATAGTACATCCTGACTATTTCTCTGCTGTAAGCAAAATGATAAATTTTTAAATTTGTGATATCATACAGATGCTAAGCTCAAATTGTTAGTCGATGAATTTACAGGAGCTTTATCATCAATGTTGGCAGTAGTGTCTTCGCCTTCGACATCGTCATCGCAACTATTTATTAGGTAAGCGCTATCTAGGTATTCCGTATCAATATATTCTTCCGATGCAGAGTTTGCAGAAGTTTCATCCAATTGTCCTGAGTCCAAGTCCTGGCTGAAATGTTTAACACAAAATAAGCTTTCAACAACCGAATACTTCAAAAGCACCAAATAATTACTTTATGTTCTTGGACAAATCCTGGAGGAACGACATATCCTCGGCAAATTTCCATTGAATCTCTGGCGTTTCTAATGGGTCAGCTTCGCCCGCGCCATCGTCTCCGTCCAGCTTTATGCGGGTCTGCGCGGATTTGCAGTGATAACGATAACTCTGGCGTAGCGAGCGCCAAGCGACCTTGCATTCTTGTGCTAATTGAGGCGAAATTGAATCAGGTCATTAAATTGAAAGTTCCTCATGCTAAGAACTTACGGTCTCTGTCCAGCTCAGTAGCTACAGATTTCCAAGCAGCTTTAATACTTATAAGATCATTGTGCTCACTGTCCTTCATATCCCAGAGCAGACGTCTAACCCTAACTGCAGCTATGAGCTGGATTTTGTCATCCTTTTTGAAGCGCAAGCCCTTTTTACGATTAATTCCACGGGCTGCGAGCATGTTTCAACTTGTGTTTCCAAAGAATATGAATAAAATAACGCTCCTTAGCATCGGTAATCATGCACTTGTGCTTAACAGTAAAAAATAATTTAAACTGTAAAAGTTGAATAATGCTTCCACTTTATATGTGGTTAAAAGAGGCATTAAATTAAAAAAATAGTTCCAATCCACATTTTAAGTTATTTATTTCAATTTGTACTCCAGAGCAGCGTATGCTCCTTCAAAATTAAACTCACCGAAAACAAATTGGCCATTCACACAAAATGGTATCAGCTGTTCATTGTTATTGACAATCACACAGAAAAAATGAGCTCTAGTTAATTTTGTTCCTAAACAGTAAAAATTAAAAATGCTTCGTCTTTATAAGCTGTTAGGAGCGGCATTAAACTAAATAAATAATTCCACTCAACGCTTTAAGTTATTTATTTAAAATTGTACTCCAGAGCAGAGCAGCGTAAATATTAAATTCTAAATTAAACTCACCGAAAGCAAATGTGCTATTCTCACAAAATGATATCAGCTGTTTATTGTTATGGACAATCGTGTGGAAAACAAAATGAGTTCTAGTTCATTGTGCTACTAGCTTCTTATAAATAAACTTACGATATTCATATAAACGAATTTTATTCAAACACATATGCATATGCAAGTAAATAAACTAGTCGCAAGAGGTTTTATTTTTATGAAGCTTGGTCCGTTGATGTAATAACAAATGTGAAGGTCGTAGAAACCATTGGTCGCACGGCTCACAGCTGTAAAAGAAATAAGTTTATCAATTTATCTAGACTTCAATATTATTATGACTTTACTGATAGTTTCGATTGTTAACATGCACACGCTCATGCATTTTCCGCACCGAAGTTGATCGAAAAGTTTTATCACAATATTGGCAACCAAATGGCCGTTCGTTCGTATGGGTTCTACAATAATTATACATTTTATAAACGCACTTCATATTAAATATTGCTAGCAACAAACCTTTCATGGACTGCCTTGCTGCTCGTGCCTCGAAATGTTTTATCACAGAAACGACAGGCGTATGGTCTGGCATTGGTGTGCAAAACTTTATGTCGCTCCATCTCGTTCTTGGTATAGTACCTACTCTTACAAACATCACACTCAAACTCCTTAGTTCCCGTGTGACGCAACATATGCAGCTTTAAGTACGTGGAGCATCGAAATTCTCCGCCACAATGTTCGCAAATCCATGTCTTGGCTTCTTTGGCTTTAAGCATTCTCTTAGGTTTTCTTTTTGCAGGAGCGTCCACTGATTTAACTCCGTAATTGTAGGTCTCACTTCCCAGATTGGCATGTTCATCGCAGCTCGTACTACTTTCGCTTGTAGCAGCTATTTCGTCGAAATCGTAAACAATACTAACTCCTGGATAAGTATCCTGAGCAGTGCTGCTTTTTATGCTCTTCCTTTTCATCTCTATTAGTTTCTTATGTGTATCCAGGCAATTCGTTCGGAACAAGCAAATTTGATCCAACATTGATTTGCAGCTAACGCAAATATATTCAGACATGCAATGGTCATTTTCAATCTGTAATATGTTTTTACAATAGTAAGCTGCAGAGAACATAAGACAATTTAACAATTTACTTGCCAACATATCGGTGATGTCCTCGATTAAAGTGACCAAATGATAATTCAATTCCTCAAACAGCTTAGTATCATGCTTCTCATTTATTGTTATGCCGCAAGTACGACATAGTGTACGCAAGTCAGTCATTGTGTGTTTTTTACATTTAAAAATTAAACTCTTTTAAAAATTCATATTTTTAAGTTCCGCGCAATCGAGAAATAAACAAGCGTTTAACAGCTGACTTTTTCACAGCTGTTCAATAATGTTTAGGTACACACGGACCATTCACAATATTTTTAAAATCTGTAACAGAATATACTAAACGCTTTTATTGAAAGGATTTTATAAATTATAATCACTTAACATTCACCTATCTCTTTTTAACATAAAAGATGTACAGTATTTATTTTTATGTTATGGCATTATTAGGTAATTTTTTAACCATTCACGTGTACACACTGGTAATATTTTAATTTTACAAATTTTGTAAACAAATCAAGGGGAAAAAGCGGAATGTCAATATCTTGTAGAACTTGCGCAGAACCAATTTTTCACTTGAATCCTAGAAATCTTTTCAAACAAGAAAATGAAGATATTCGGCACCACATCCACGCAATCACTGGGATCCAGGTAAGTCGTCAATGATGAACTATCGGCGTCCCCATAATTTGCATAGCTTTTCCCTTTTAGTTGTGCTATGATCCTGACATGCCCATCCATATATGTTCCTGTTGTTATTTGGACTTGAACCACGCAATGGCATTTCGGGAGCGCTGCATAGAGGCAAACAAGGAGTTGATAAAAAATGAAATCGGCAAGAGAAAAAGCGTTCCAGTTGCCTTTCGGCATAGCGATCCATTGGATAACCGTGCAAAATGTGCTATCAAATTCAAAAAAACATCTTTAGATAACCCGGAGTATACAGAAAAAGTTTCGCGCAAAGAATGCAACCAAAAAGACGAAGAAATGCGGGGAGTGCTGAGCCCACACCATGTTTCGCCTCGCATACGACTTCTACGTTGTCGAGATCCAAATAATGGACGCCAAATCGTCAATCGGCCCGCCATATTAGTCAAGAAGAGCCCGCCCAAAAGTGGAGCAGAATTTATAGGAGCGTCACATCCTACGGTGGTTAGGCCAACTGCTTCCATCGCTCCTAGCCCGACGAAAAGATTCAGATCAGGTGGAGTACAAGCATATGCGCCAGCATCTCGTCATAATACCGCCATAAAAGTGAAGAAACGGAAGCCCAAAGTTACGCCGCTGGAAAAGAAATATGTGTGTGAGCACTGCGGCTGGTCTTTCCGCGATTTGAGCAACATGAAGGACCACGCACTGCGACACTCGGGAGTAAAGAAGTTCGAGTGTGAGGAGTGCGGCAGCAAGTTCTTTACCCGTCCCCTATTAATGCTCCATGTGCGCGTGCGTCACAAGGGCGAAAAGCCATTTGTGTGCAAATACTGCGGCATGGCATTCCGCAACAGTCCCAGTCGCTGCCGGCATGAACGGTGAGTCCATTGCATATTAAATGAGGCTTGCAATCAATTTGTATTTGTGAATTGCAGGAAATACCATGCAGAGGAATTACCTTTCGAGTGTGACATTTGCAACAGGACTTTCATAAGCAAGATTAGTTTGGAGAAGCACAAGGAACTACATGTCAATGGGGAGGCAGTTCATGAGTATGTACTCGCAATACCATGTCTTTGAGAGCTTTTTTTTATTATACTTTGCCTATTTTAGATGTGATGCATGCCAAAAGACTTTTAAAGGGCCGACATATTTAAAAAATCATTATCTTACAAAGTTTCATCAGAGGCGAATGGCTCAATGTCTGAGAGTGGATTTTAACGACGATGAAATGGCAGAGATTAGCGACGAAAATATTGACTTTGATCTTTCCAATTCTATTATTGAGGAGCTCGATGAATAAAACGACTTATCTCAATATTTTGTGCAGTAAATTTGTTGCTCGAACATAAAACTCAGAAATTTTGAAATAGCTATGAATTAAAAACTAAACAAATGAAATAATTTTAACGTTGTCATTTAATCACAGTAATCAAATTTAATCATAGTAATACAAATTAGCAAAAGGCTCCAGGAATTAATTATTCCAGTTAAAAAATGAAAACGGAAAACATATCAGAACAAGTATTTCAAATAAATAAATAGGAGGCTCGAATATCGTATTTAGCTATCGATATTTTTATTTAGCCTGCACATACCAAAAAAATACTAAAAACAGAGTAACAACCCTGCGCTCCCTAGAACGCTATTATCATTTTGCGTGGAAAACATTGAAGTTGACTAAAAATTGGTAAAATGACGAGTCGATGCAGAACATGTGCCGTAATGATTTTAAATCCCAATGCCAAAAGTCTCTTTGACCAAGACGACAATGAGATACTCAATAACATTGAAACTCTGACTGGAATACGGGTAAAGATTACTCTCAAGCTCTCTAGAGATATGTACACAAATGGAGCTCAAAATGTGTGTATTTTTAATTATAGTTAAATGACGACACGCATATGCCAAGGCACATTTGCACCTGTTGCCATTTGGACCTGTACCATTCGCTAGCCTTTCGAGAGCGATGCTTGAAAACGGAGCATTTCTTACAAAGCGCAAGGCCAAAGCCAAAAGCGGAAGATCCACTAATTACACCGCGGGCAGAAGCAGCATCAACAGATAAAACACCAAATAAATTACCGTGCAGGACAACAGCAGCTCAACTAGAGAATCTCATTTCGAATACGCCAGGAACAGCTACTCTAGGTCAACAATGCTCACAAAGCCGTGTTTTGCGCATTCGTAAACAAAGAACGAAAGACGTGAATGGGGAAAAAACAAATTCCAATGAGCACGATTCCCCTAAAACAATGCCAGCCTGCATAGCTCAACCCAATTCGAAGGATGCGGATGTCAATAAAACGCAAGATTCAAAGACTTCGCCACTATGTGAAAATATTCCATGTACTTCAAAGGACGAGACTAATGCATGTCGTGACGTTGAGGAAACTGAATTGGCTCAGGGAGACAAAGCATTTCCTGCACCCAGTTCACCTGTTATTTCAGCCCTGCAATCTCAACCACCACAGGATAAGGACAGTACGGTGGTCAAAAGGCCGTATAGGAAAAGCAAAGTGAATAATTTGAAACAAACTACGAATCCGAAAGTCTTCATCTGTGATCTATGCGGCCATCAATCCTCGAGTCCCAAGAACTTGGATCTTCACATACTGCGTCACAAGGGCGAAAAGAATTTCGAATGTGCCGAATGTGGCATCAAGCACTACTCCAAATACCTCCTCAAATTGCATATTCGCGTGAAGCACCAAGGCGAGATGCCGTATCTGTGCAAATTCTGCGATCAGCGCTTCTATTCCGCCAGCACGCGTCAGCGCCACGAACAGTGAGCATCCTAGTTGGAGTAGCTTAAATATTTGTAATAAAATATCTTCCTTTGCAGAGTACGACACATAAGGAGCTGGTCATACGAGTGCAAGATTTGCGGAAAAAGGTACAATACCAAATCATGTTTGAATAAACACGAATTTCTGCACACTGGCTTAAGGCCATATCGGTATGCCACAATGAATAACCAGCTACTAGATGATATTATAATTCACTTCATTTATTGTCTTTTAGCTGCGACTTGTGTAATGTGGCTTTTCCACGCAAACCTGGCTTAAGAATACATTGCCGTACTAAGCAGCATCAGAAGAGGGCTAGTGAAGCGTTGAGTAGTCAAATGGACGGCATTAAGGAAATAGCAATTTCAGATAATGCAATAGTATTTCCAGACTCAATAATAGTGGAGCTTGATGTATAAGGGAATTCGTTATCGTGCAGAGCATGACTTTAAATTTTGGCGCCACATTGTGGACATTCACACGACAACGTAATTATCAGCTGTATTTATGCTATTCACACCTTCCGTCGGTATTAAAATCAATAAAGACATTGCCTTTATTTGGAAATAACAGTTGGTTTGTTAAAATGTCGAAGCTCCTTTTATGCAGAACGTGTGGCAAGCAGATATGCAATGTCAATGCCAAAAACCTCTTCCACCAACAAAGCGAGGATCTGTTACATAAGATCGATGCGCTGACAGGAATCAGGGTACTTTGAAATGAAACAAGTTTACGTGTGCATTAAAGCTGTTAGCTTTGTTTTAGTTGAATGACGATGAGGACATGCCTAAGCACATTTGCAGCTGTTGTTATGTGGACCTAAACCAATCAATAGCATTTCGAGAGCGGTGTATAACAGCACAAAAAGTTCTGCGCGACGGCATTCAAAGGGTTACACCAGCACTAGACCCTCTATATCCGGAAAAGGAAACAGTCGCTTCTAATGCGATCGTTATCAATAAACATTCTCAGCGCAAAATTGTGCGTGCTCGCATAGACGCAATGCAAACATCGCTGCACATTGTACGAGCGCGCTCACCAAAACAACAGTCAGGCACCAACACAACGTCAGCCCATCGTCGGCGTGTTATTGTATTAGCCCGAACATGCTCGGAGAGAGAATTCGATAAGAGAAGTATTAATGCTACAAGACCGACCCAACTGTCGACAGTCATTAAGAGCGATTGTATTGCGATGGACGACGCTCTGCAATCAGCACCAGAAGATTCTGAGAGCGCCACGCCTGCTCCCTCCAGAGACCAAGTAAAACACAGTGTGGGGCCGCGGGGAGGCAATAAGAGCTACGTCTGCGATCAGTGTGGCAAATGCTTCACAGACGCCAGCAATCTTAAAGTGCACATTTTGCGACATACTGGGGTGAAGAGATTCGAATGCCTAGATTGTGGGGCAAAGTACTTTACGCGCCATCTCCTAAATCTGCATATACGCGTAAGACATCAAGGAGAGATGCCGTACGCATGCAAATATTGTGACGAGCGCTTCTTTACAAGCACCACACGCTGTCGGCATGAACGGTATATTATACTATATATACATACTTGATTTTAAGCTACTATTATAGCCTATTATTATAGCGTGAAGCACACGAGAAAATCGACGTTTGCATGTAGACTTTGCGGAAAAACGTATTTGACAAAGTCCTGCTTAAACAAACACGAGTTCCTTCACACAGGCCAGCGACCATACCGGTATGTTAGTCCTATTTTTCATTAGCTATGACAGCTAGATAATGGCATAATCTTTCAGTTGCGATATATGTAATGTGGGATTTCCTAGAAAAACAAATTTGAAAATTCACTATCGTTCGAAACAACATCAAATAAAAGCTACTACAGCAATTGATGACTCCTGCGATGCAAAGGATACGATCTACAATGGGGATTCTGAAACTGATTTACTTTGTAAAGATTTGGATGATTAAAGTGCATGCAAATTGTTTTAGCGCCAAAATTACATTGGGATTCACACGGATAATCACAGTTCTAAACAGACAACAAAATAAAATTGTTATACTAAATGAAACACATTAAACATTAAAAATTCAAAGAATAAAACCACTCTTACTTTTACGGTTATTAAGTTACGCTTAAGTAACTAAGTCAAATTATTTATTACTATAATAAATATTATTACATTGTTATACAATTTATTTTTTCTCAGATACTATAAACTTTGATTCCCGCAAATTGGCGCGCTGTCAGCGATAAAAGAAGAAGAAGAAAATGTTATCGATCGAATATCGATTGTGCTTGCCAGCCCTGGAACTAGAATTGCAATGCGACGTCACAAACGAAAATAAATTGTATAAAAATGAAGTGTGCAGTGCAAAACTGCGCAAACAAGTTCAGGTCACGACAAAAACACTCGGAACAATTGAGTTTCTTCAGCTTTCCCAAAAATCCGGACGTCTTAAAAAAATGGCTTTCATTTTGCCGCAGATACAACAAAGAAAAGCTAAAGGCGCCCCTCAAGAGCGTTCTTTGCAACGAGCATTTTAAAGAGGAGGATATTCAGGGAGCATTACAATTTCAGATGGGTTCGTGAAACCGCCCAATCTCTTCACACTAACTTTAATTTCCAATTTTAGGTCTGTGCAGTAAAAGAACCCTGCGACCGGGCGCTGTGCCGTGCATAAACAAAAACGACGTGAGCGCAGTCGAGCGGGAGCGATCTGAAAGGCGCAAGAACAAAAAGCTGGTCGCAGAGCTACTGGAGGAAGCGGCAGCGCGAGAAGCTGCCGAAGCCAGCGGGGCGATTGTTATAGCGCCAGACTTTATTAGAAATACAGGCATTGTCTCGGTTCCCGACTTCGTTGTTGCTACAGGCAACGCCTTCATTCCCTGCACCCAGACACCCAGTGAAAACGATCCCCTGGCTGAGGAGCAGGCGGAGCAGGAGTCGTGCCGAGATGAAAGAATTATTGAACAGATTAAGTGCCGCACCTGCTATGAACCATTTGTTGTCGACGAGAATGCCAAAGACCTTTGTGACGAACAAAACGCCGTCATGTTGTTTCACATTGAAGTTATAACCGGAATTTGGGTGAGTGTCTGCTGGATCGATTGTTTTTCGCTTTTGGAATTAACATTTTTTCTCATTACAGATCCAGTGTAAAGAAGGAATATCGCCGTTCATGTGCTCAAACTGCGTCTATAGTCTGCGCACAGCCATTAATTTTCGAGAAACATGTATTCGAACGGAAGTAGAGCTAGCGGAAAGGGATACGATTATTAAGGAGAACGACGGAGACGCTTGGAATGCTAATGATGCAGAGATGGTGCCGATTAGCGAGAGCAATGTTAATGACTATGCTACTATATTTCCGGCAGAAGATCAAAATGAGCAAGCCCCTGTTGTTGAGTCTATGCCTTTGGAAATAACACAAGAAAATATTCAGCCCATATATACATCAGCTGGGGATTCTAATAGTATTGCGTTGGGTGCTCAGATTTACGAGGATCTTCTCAATGAATACAGGGGTAAGGACAGAGTAGCACGTCCACGACAGAGAAAGGTATCGATAAATAGGACAAAAGTGGCAAGAAAGCGAAAGCGAAAAACTAGGGATCCCAAGCCGAAGCGACCGAAGCGTACAAAAGAGGAAAGAAATCGCATACGTCGCGAGCAAATCCGAGCTATGCCCTTGAATCATGTGTGCGATCAGTGCGGCGCCTCGTTTCGGGTGAGATGTAACCTAACGATCCATATGTTGAGGCACACGCGCACAAAGAACTATCCTTGTCCCGAGTGCCCCAAAAAATTTTACGATGCCTATATGCGAAATATTCACATCCGTGTGCGGCACAAGGGCGAATTGCCATTCGAATGCAAATTCTGTAGGAAAGCATTTGGCTCTTCCAATACGCGTTATCTGCACGAAAAGTAGGTGACAAATCGAAATATTCAATGCAACGAGAATGAAAATTGCGCGTTTTTAATATACAAATGGTCTTTGCAGAAAGGTTCACGGAGCATCGCCACGTATTCACAGAAACCTGAGTAGATTGAATAAAAGAATCGAGCTTAAAAATGAGCAGGAGGACCATCAACAGGCTACTGGGCTGGGACAAAAGGAAAGTGTTCGGCACTTTTGCACATATTGCAATAAGAGCTATGCGACAAAATATGCCCTCAACTGGCATATCAATGTGCACATGGGGATCAAGCCGTTTAAATGCAAATTCTGCGACATGGGCTTTGCAGATCCCCAATCGAAGAAGAAGCATGAAATGAAGCACGATAGCAAACGTCCCTACGAATGCGACATTTGTCTTAAAGGGTTCTACGTGCGCAGCAAGCTGAAGGAACATGAACGTATTCACACTGGCGAACGACCCTATAGGTTTGGCAATTAACGTTTTGATTATTTTAATTAAATCATTTAATATGTTGACTTATTTTAGGTGTGAAGTCTGCAACGCCTTCTTCCGTTACAAGTTCAACTTGTGCTCGCATCAGTTTAGCAAAATGCATAAGGAGAATCTACAAAAGCTAACAAAAGTTGAAGTGATTGAAGATTCTAATTAAACTGGGATAATGGGACTAATAGGGATAAGGGACATAATGGACGACATTATGCATTAAGATTTCTAAAATACAATGAGCATTATTTTTCTATTAATTTTAATATTACAAGCATGCTTCACAGCGGCAACATTATGCTGTAACATCTACGTTTAGCGATTTCTTCAGTTTCGATTGGGTCTTTTTACTTTTCATCCGCGCGTTGGCAATATGATTTGATGAATTTATATGCTGAGTTAAATTGCCCGCACGCAGGAACCAAAGATCACAGACGTCACAACTGTGGAAAACAAGGGATATGTGAATTAGGACGAATTAAGCTCTCAACTCATTAAACTTACTGAAATGTGCGTTCGCCTCGCTTGATGAGCTCTGTTTTCGATTGCGGTGCTCGGCCCTTTTTGCAGGCCTCACTGTAAATCAAGAGCAGTGGAATACCGTGTTGTCTGTTCTCTTTAAGTGCCTCTGTACTCACCGCTCGTGCCGCACCCGCGAGCTGTTCGTGCTATACTGAAGTCCACAGAAGGTGCAAGCGTACGGACCCTCAGTATGCTTTAGCTGGTGTCGTCGCAGCAGGTGCAATGTGTAACACTTTTCGTTGCATTCCTGGCACTCGTAGTTCTTAGTACCGGTGTGCCGCAACAAATGCACATTAAGATTGCTGCCATCCTTGAATTGGCGACCACAGTGCTCACAAATGCAGGGGCGCGCTGAGGCCCATTGGCGCTCTCGGTCCACAATGCGCTTCGGCTGTTGCTCATTTGTTAGTTTAATGTACATAGTCCTCTTGCCCACACGCATAGTGTACTTGCGGGTACTATTTTTCGCATTTCTATTTGGCTCAATGTCTGCTGAAGTATTTAACTTAGTTTTGGGCTGGGCAGCAAGAGAGCTGGGTGGGTCATCACCAAATGAGATATCAGCATAGCTATCGAAATCAGGTTGGTTTCCATAATGGCATTCGCTAGTTTCTTCGGTGTGCTCGTGCAGGTCAGTCTTTGACTCTATTTTAATATCAGCATCAACATCCATCGAATCAATTCGAAGCGGATCGGAAATCTTAGCTTGGTCTGATTTTGCATTGTGTGAGCCCAATTTGGCTTTGCGTTTAGATAGAAAGGCTTCTATTTTTGTGCAGCGCTTGCGAAAGGAATTTACCTGCTTTACCAGAATCTGACACTCCTCGCATATATAAATAGGAAACCCGGTAACGTTTTCCACCTAAAATAAACAAAGTTAGAATTTCATTGGAGTTAACTTTTAACAATTGTACCCAGCAGCTTGTTATGTTGCGCACACAGTGTAAGAGGCGGCGACCCTTGGGTGCGAAGAGGTTGATACATCTTTCTTCATTCACCGTTTTGCCACAAGTTCGGCAGAAATCTTCCATTTCAAAAAAACCAACATAAAACTATTTATTTCATTTGTAAAATATAGGGATGTTGACAAAGCGACCAAGTCACAAAATCACCAAAATACTTCTTTATGAAATGTACTAAAAAATACGTATGAAAATGTCAAAAATATACTGTTTAAAAAAAGTTATGAAATTAATCAGTATACTCTGTTCGTATCGACGTTTGCTTCAAAGATTAAAAACAAAACATATTTTATATTCGTTTTTGTTGCTTATATTATGTATTATTATGTTACATTTCAACTATCTTTAGTTAATTATTGCTTGCCTTTTAGCCTTTCAAAGGTCCATTATATGATTTTGGCAGGAATTATACTAGCTTATTTGAAAAATGATTTTATAAAACAAATAACTTGGTCTACGAAAGTCAAAAATATGTTAAGAATAAACAAATAAAAGCTTCATTAAAAAGCTTTATTTGAAAACTCATAATCAGTTAGTATTGTTGGCTTTCAGGACATGTAGCTTGGACAGTAAGTGAGCCTTCAAATGGGTATTTCTTTGAAATGTCTTGTCACATATATTACAGCTGAAACGTTTACGATGATAATTAATTTATTTAAATGCACTAAAAAATACTCACGAAAATGCACGCACACCATTGTGGGATAGATCGTGTCGCTTGAGAGCGGATGTAGAAATGAATGATTTCTCGCAATAATCGCAGGGGTATGGACGCACTTTCGTATGGGAGCTAAATACATACGATCATACATATTTATGTATCATAATTTATGCATAGAGCCGACATCAGGTTGTGCATACTCACCGTTCGTGCATCACACGATTCGTGCTGCTGTTGAAGGCCTTGTCGCAGTACTTGCACGCATACGGTCGCTCTCCACGATGCACGGTCCGCGCATGGAGCTGTAGCAAATGGTCCGTGTAGAAGAGGTGGCCGCATTCTTTGCACTTAAAGTTCTTGACTCCACTGTGCCGCAGCATGTGCAATTTGAAGTTACTTTGATCTGTGAAGTGCCTGCCGCACTGCTCACAAATACAATCCCGAAGCCGCTGTTTGCGCCGGCGCTCAACAATTTCCTCCTCTGTCAGATTCTTCCAGCTAGTGTAGGTTTTTTTAGTCTTTGCTGGAGTACTCTCTGCTGATTTGCTTTCATTTAAATCTTGATGCTTTACGGTGTATGTTGCACTGCTGATGACATTGGAAGATGCACTTTCGTCACTGTAGCTATTAGTTTGCATTGATTCATTATCCGAGACTTCCTCTTCAACTGTCTCTTCACTATCGCTGCTAGGTTGATATATGCTGCTCATTGCATTTTGAAAACTTGTTGTTGTTGCAAGAGTTCCAACTGAATCAGCTTCCATGGTAATTGAAATATTGTAGTCAGTACAATCAGTTGACTCATCTCTCTCCTCTTCTAGTCTGTCGATTTCTAGCTCTTCATCATTAAAAATGGTTTCTCTTGTCAAGGAATTTGTATTGGATTGGATTCTCAGCAGCTTCTCTTGCGTCTTCATGAAGCGATCTTTGAATGCGTTAATAAGAGAGACAGCTTTTTTCAAATCAAGAAGACAGCAAGCGCATATGCGGCTTGGAAGCTCAGGGCTCAATTTCAGCTGAAAAATGATTTAAATAATCATTATAATATTATAAATATTTATAAATGTAAATATGCATATTTAAAGACTAATTATTACCTTTCTTCCAGTCACATTTTCAATGTTCATTAAAATTTCAGTGTTTTCACGCAGGAATATATTTTTAGCTCTCACATTATAAATGGCATTTCCACATGTACGACATCGCATAGTCATTTTTAAAATCACTAAATTAAATATAGTCCTTAAAAACAACTGAAGTTTGTCGATATTTTTGCGCACAAAGTCGGAAACAGCTGTTTCAATAAAATTGCTCGTTCGTTGTGAATGTTTAATTTAAAGAGGAAGCAACCCTGTTAATGCCATTCACTTGAACGTGTAAACTCAGTTTTTGTATCTATCTTTTCACATTAGTGTAAAGCATACATCATGGAGAAGAACAGGTGTCGTCTGTGCTTACATTACGTTAAGCGTTTTGCAGATATGGTGGATCTTTTCCGTGATCAGAATGCGCATTTAATAGCGCAACTGAACTCAACTAGTAAATTGGAGGTTGGCCATTATCCATTGCATATTGTTACCAGTTAATATTAAGCTTTTTTCTTTCATCATTCACAGCTCGAGAAAATTCCAGGACATCCAGTGTACATTTGCAGGGTATGTCTCATAGACTTGGGATGCGCCACCGCTTTTCGCAATCGCTGTTCGCTTACAGAAAAGCATTTGATACAAAAGTTAATTCAAAATTTAACTACCGCCAACCTGGCGACCAACCAGGCGGCCAACCAGGCGACCAACCAGGCGACCAACCAGGCGACCTAAAGTTTTAAAGTCAAAGAAGATTTATTATAAAGGTTTCGAACGATTTGTTTTAGAAAAACATTGACTCTTTATGCTTTATTGAAAAACTGAAAAATTGTATAGCAAGACATTACGGAATTTCTCGAGTAAAACTTACTCCGATGTAATGCTCTTGCAAAACTGTTGCTTACAAATTTCGAGAGCGTAAAAGCATTAACAAAATTTATGTGCTATGTATGTATCGTATACTACTTATATAAGATATATCATAACCCACATTTACACAAACCAACACTTTTTTTGTTCAGATGTGTCGATAATGTTTTACTACAAAGATGAAGCTGATCCAGAACATTCGTCGTTAATAGTCGTCCTATCGATTGCTATGAAAGCGCGAAAGGTCTCTTCCGCTCTAGTTGCCGGAGGATGCAACAATTAATACCTAAATCAGCAATCCTCGGCAGATGAGCTATCCAAGTGGTCCAGTCATGTAGGCCACAAAGCATCTTGGATATGGAATCGGATCCTAAGCTAATCTATTGATGTTGTATTGTCTTAGCCAAAGGCCAAAGTTGCCAGTGCTATTAAAAAAAAAAAGTTGATCATTTGCAACTCTGTATGTCCTGTTTGCAACTCTGTATGTCCAAAATGATATAAATAAATGTATTATTGTCGTGTAGCAACTTTGCATGGTCTTTCTATCTTTATTAATCGACCGCTGAGACTACATTTCAGATAACTGATTTGGCGCAATGTTCCAATCATACTATAAACTACAAATTTGTCGATATGGACGGACTTGAATATGTATATGTAATAGAATATTTATGAATTATTCTATAAACAATGAAAGGTTTCTTCTTCCTTTTGTTACTCTTGTAATTTATGGCGAGCTTAGGCAAAACAAAGTTGAAATTACATTTGGATTCTTAGATTTGTACTTTTTATTTACATTAAGATTTAGTTTTATATTACACAACAACTAAATAATTATTTAATTAAATGTGATTGACTAATATAGCTCAGTGTGACGAGCTGCATCGCTAGTCTGCAGCGATTTCACAGTTTGCTGATGTGTCATAGTTCCCATATGCTGTTCCAGCTGATGCTTGCGGGAAAAGGTTTTATTGCACGGCATACATCTGAAAGGATCCATTTGATTAATAGCAACTTGAGGTAAATTTTAAGCACTATATACTCCATTCAAATGTGAGATAAGACTGTCATTCGACATTGGGCATATATATAGATGTAAATCATTAACTTACAAAAAGGGTTTTTCGCCTGTATGCGTCAACATGTGATTCTTGAGAACATTCGAATAGGAGAACGACTTGCCACATGTGGTACAGGTAAAGGGACGCTCGTTTGTATGGGTTCTGCAATAAAAAAAACATAAGTTATTGACTAAATAAATTTCTTTATTGGATATTACCGTTCATGGCGTATATTTGAGCTGCGATCAGCAAATGCACGGGAACAATATTTGCACGTAAAAGGCTTCTCGCCTGTGTGGACTCGTATATGGCGATTGAGCTCTGAGGGACCGGCAAACGACTTGGAGCATATTCTAAAGCACAAAGAAAATTACGATCACAAATATATATGTATATGATTAAGTATTTGCATTTTTGATTAAAAGCGTTTTAAAGAGTGTCAGTTGAACTGAAAATGTTGTGTAAAGTGTGCATCTGAAATAATAAAAAAAGCAATTCATTTAATGTCTAAATGGCTAAATTCGACTGATATGGACAAGTCAACTCATGGCGCGTTGCTTCAATGCTTCAGAGATGTAAGCAAAATCATAATCATCTGTGATGGAATATGGATGGACATTGACAAGATTCAGTGTGTGACCTTTTGAAGATAGCATGAATTTCTTCATTATCGTTACTCTATTCATTAATTAACTTAATTGAAATGTACTGCACATCTACAAACATACTCGCATTCAAAAGGCTTCTCGGCCATGTGGCGTCGCATGTGAATATTGAGGGCTGCACGCTTTGAGTAGATATTGCCGCATATTTCACACATGATGTTTGTGGAGGTCTCCTCATTCGACTTAATTGCAGTGGCTGCATTTGTTGTCTTTGCTTGAGCATGCTTAAGTACTGAGTTCGTTGGGTTGCGAGGTCGTCCCCGTCCACGTTTGCCAAGCCTCGATTTTCGTACCTTTGGCTTTCGCAAGCGTTCAGTGGGATCGTAGTCGCTGTCGCTCGCATTGCCAATCAATATATTCTTATCATCCAGATCTGCGGTCCGCTCGAAATCATCAAACACTGCATCGGTCTCTGTCTCCTCTATTGTTTCTTCCAAGCGCTCTTCCAGCATTGTATCGAATTCAATGTCATCATCCGCATCAATAAACTCATTGGCCGCTTCGTAAATGTACTCCACGGTATCGCTTTCCATTTGAGACGGATCATCCGTTGGCTCCAATTTCAGCTCAGCCTTCGAAAATTAAGCAATTAAATTTACAGATGAGCCATTGATTGTTATATAAGCGGACTGGAGTCTATACCTTTACAACGCTGCTGGCAAAGGTTCGCTCACTCTCCTGGCACAATTCACGAAATTTATAGGCGCTAGTGAGACTACCCACACAACTGCAGCAGAGAAGGCTTGGCATGTCCTCCAGGGGCGGTAGCTGATTATTGAACGTAATTTAGTGACGAAATACGAAATATATATTAACGTCTGTTAACTTACCTTTATGCTTCCGATTTCTTCTATTTTCCTAACAAGTGGACATTGGACGTCCTGCTCGTCGTACAGTGGTGTCATGGTATCAGCGTTCATGTCCTCCGTTAAGCATATTCGGCATATTAAATATTCTGGCATGGTTTTAGTTTTATTTGCAATTCTCTAAATAATAATAACAATAGTACGATAATAAAGCGTCTCTAATTTTTTTGCAGCTTGTGTTGCAGTTTTATTTTATTTTTATTTTTGACATAAAAATAAGGTGACCATATAATCTACAAGCTGTTGTTTTTGTGAATGCCGATATATTAGAATGCCATTCTCAACGATTAATGCGATAACATTTGAATGCGTCAACACAATGTAGCACATCCGAAAAGCAGCTCAAGACTTATATGTATTTAATTAGGAACACCTAAGAAACTTCTTACTTTTTGTGCATTTTGTACGTTTGAATTGTCAAAAACACGCTACTCATATAATATAAAACATATTTAAAATAAATTCTAATGGCCTGCAATCGGATATCACTGCAATGCGCGTTATAATTGGCCGTGAAAACACGTTAAAATTGACAAGCTGATTACAAAAGCTATTTACTTTGTGGCGCAAAATGATCCGCTGTGTTTCAGATTCTATCTAGTGCGGGATATTAAACTGTTGAGAAATGGAAATTTGCATAAAATGGAGCATGTGCCGAACGTGCACTGCCGACAGCAGCTCCCAACTGCAGCCGCTCTTCAAAGATGCCAATTTGGTCAAGCAACTGGAGGAATACGCCGGAATTGCGGTAGGAGAACGATATTTAAAATTGTCATTGTAGTAATGATCTATTGTCATATGCAGGCAAGACCAGACGACGGTTTGCCAGACCAAATATGTACGGATTGTGTGGCAGCTCTAGAGTCGGTTCATGTATTTCTAACAGGCTGCAGGCAGTCCGACGCGCATCTAAGAAGTGTTGTGCGTCGAACCATGTCCTCGGGAAGATGCTTTCCAGGTAATTCCATGAGTCTGAGCGTGGATAGCTGCAGTCTGCCCAAAGTTGAAGCGCGCAAGCAAAACATTTCTCTGCGAAATACACAACAGGAAAAAAGACTTAAGTCGGAAACAGTGAAAGATCTACTGAGCGAACAAGAAACCTCCAATCCAAATTACGTAGAAGCACACGAGATTTCTGATAGCTCTCTGGGAAATGGAGGCAAACTACTGAACCACTTAAAATATGAACGGCCAACTGAAGATAACAAATCGTCAGCTTCGTCTGGAAAAAACGATGAAGATTATTTGCTGGTCGTAAGCAAATGTATTCTTAATTTAACTGATGATGATGCAGAGACAGACACCGAAGGCAATGAATATATCATAACTGACGTGGGCGCTAATGATAATGAGGGAGATGACGATAACGACTATGCAGAGCGCGTTAGCTATGCTGTTGCAGCGCCAGCTAAGGAGCCAACCTCGCAAATTTCAAATCAAACTGTAGAAACTCATTCAGAGCCCGAGGAGAAGCCTGCGCTGAAGCTGGAACAATTGGAAGTAGAAGAGCCGCGCTCAGCTGCTACGCTCAGCAGCTCAGCCAATGTTGTTGACCTGGGTGCAGCATGTGAGCCATCCAATTTCCCCAGGCACAGCTGCGCCACGTGCGACAATTCGTTCCCAAATCAAACGCAGCTTAAGTCGCATCTGCGCACCCATCGCAACGAAAAGAATTATGAGTGCGAGTAAGTTTAGTCAAGCCCAGTCTGGCATCAACTAAAATGTACTTATTTCTAGGCTGTGCTCCAAGCGCTTTAATGCCGCGTGCAATCTAACAACCCATATGCGCACCCACACGGGCGAAAAGCCCTACGAATGCAGCCACTGTAGTCGACGGTTTGCGGATCGCAGCACCCATCGAAAGCACGAAAGGTATACTATATGGTATGTGATTGGGATTGTTGACTAACTATTATTATTATTTGCAGAATGCATACAAATGAACGGCCCTTTTCCTGCGAGATATGTGCCAAAACCTTCTCGTTATCAACCACATTAAAAGCGCACTACCTCTCCCATTCGAAGGAAAAGCCGCATAAATGCCTTACCTGCAACAAGGGCTTCCGTCTTCCACATCAGCTGAAAGCCCATGAACGAACTCACGTTCATCGCTATGAAGTGGACATAACGCTGTACAATCCGGATGAAGGCGACTACTCCAGCAGCTAGCTGTTGCTGGAACACACACTTGCCTTGTTCATTACATAAATTGCTCCTATGGTAGCTTTTCTACTTATTTCTTACAAATTATTGCATTCACTATTCTATAAGCATATCAGAATTGGAAACGAATTGGATAAATATGAGATATTTATATACAGTATGTATAATTGCATGTATATGAGATATTTATATACAGTATATATAATTGCATGTCTACAAATTAGGGACAGTACACAATATTCAGTACACATAAAATGTTTCGTTAAAATTAAGTCTACCGTAAAGTCTAGCTTAAATTACTCAGTGTGAAGTATATAGGAGCTGCTGCTGCTTGTAAATGATTGATTCTCCTTGCTCCTATGCGTCAGCGTTTGCAAATGTGCTTTCAGCTGGTGCAGTAGGGTGAACGACTTGGAGCAAACGTTGCAGCTGCAAAGATACTTCCAATAATTACATATGCACGACAGCAGTTTTGGCTGTGCTTACTTAAAGTTCTTCTCGCCGGAATGAACCAAACTGTGATTTTTTAATATAGCCGTGTGCGTGAAGGTCTTGCCGCACTCCTTGCACTCGTACGGCCTTGTGTTAGTGTGCACCCGTTCGTGGCGGACCTTTTCGCTGCGGTCGTAGAAGTGACGATCGCAGTACAAACACTTGTAGGGCCGCTCTCCAGTGTGACGTCGTATATGGGCCCGCAGCTCCCCCACTTGGCGGAAGGACTTGCAACAGATTCTGAAACACATCAAATATATATATTTATATAGGACGAACGTGGCATGGCAGTTGATGGTGCTCACTCGCATTGGTGCGGCTTGTAGTCGGTGTGCGCCATCATGTGGGCAGTAAATGCAGCCTTCCTTGGATAGACGTTGCCACAGAGGTTGCATATGTATTTAGTGTGAGTATCCTCGCTCTGTTGCTCGTGCGATTCGCTTCTTTTCCTTCGTTTTGCCTTTAGCTCACTGTCCGGCTTGCGGGGGCGACCTGGCTTGCGCTTAGCCATCGCATTGGTTGGCTGTAGCTCAGGCGAGGGAGTTGGTGATAGGAAGTCGTCGTTGTCCTCGCTGTAATCCACTTCACAATCTTGCACTTTAATCGGTAAGTCAACTTCCGCATTGTGGCCTTCATCTGGGTAAACCAGAGTTGACTCGTCTTCGATCTTATCGTCCTCGTTTGCTTCGTATGTCTCCAGTTCAGTTAGTATTTCCTGCATATTATGCTTGGAGCTATCGTCCCGCTCTTCTGCTGGTATTGCGTCTGCCACATAGTTTTCCTCGTCATAGTCCACAACATAATCACTCTCAATCTCTGGAGAGGCACCAGATTGGCGTCCTTCACTCGTTTGGTAGCGATTCACTGTGGGCAACTGCAGCGTCTCATACAGATACTCCATATACTGGGTGTCGCTGCTATCGATCAGATCAGTAGGCTTCTCACTATGGATATATGTGCTCTCCAAATACACCTGCGAGTTCAGGCACATTTGCCGAAAGCTGAACCACATCCTAACGAAATCACAGCATCTCTCGCAGACCTCGGACGGTAAGTGCGACGCCTGGCGAATCTGCAAATAGGATTGTATAATACATACGACGATTTTTCGTGCATTTGACTTTACCCTAATTCCGCAACAATACTCAATTTTGCTACTCAAACGCTGTGTGTCAAGGTTGGCGTCGGCCGCATCCTCAGCTGCTGCATCGACATCCTTATCACCTGTGAAAAGTGCCTGCATGGCGCTGGCGTCGTATTCGCCTAGACACACACGGCATTTACTTGTGCCAACGGACATCTTGTTCATAATGTCCATCAGATGGCGTTGCACTGATCTAAATAATTGTTTAAGCTAGTCTTAGTTCAGTTTTCAACAATTTTTATTTTGTTTACTGTTCACGATAGAAGGTCGATATATTCTTGAGGTAAGAAATTGCGTTGACTTGTTTCAAGCGAGTTGGCATCTCCGATCGATAGTTTTTACTAGTTCAAAAATTATGTTCAGAGCAAAAAAAAATCATTTGAGTTGGTGAAGAGGAACTAAATATCTGGTTTTTATTTTTATTTTTTAATTATTTAATAAAATTAATTTATTAAAAGTATATATTTTTAAATCAAGATGGCATGTGTTTTTATACCCTGAACCCATTGAAAATGGAAATTCAGGGTATATTGGTTTGCTTAAGTGTGAAATGTATGTATGTCATTCCTTTATTATCGATAAAAATCGATAATTTGACTTGGCTTTTCAAGCGTAACTTAATAACTTAAGATTGACAATTTAAAAGTGCAAGTCTCCACCATTTTGACAATTTTTTGCTAAATGCATGGTATGTAGGACATTGAAAATTACAGATTCTACGTGGTTCGGGGTATCTCCTAGTCGGTTACGCCCGACTGAAGTTTTCTTACTTGTTTATTACGATTATCAGTACATATGTGTAGATATATAACTAAAACTAAACCAATTTTGAGATGACGGAACTACAAATACGTTTAGGCTTTTGGCTTCTCCACCCGCCCCTTCTTTACACTGTTTATCTTGGTTGATTTTTGTGAGTGCTTCGAAGGCGTCTTTGCCTTCAGCTTCTTCTTCTTGTCGAAGCTGCTGAAGTCGACTTCATCGGAGTCGTCTTCTCCCGCATACTTCTCCAGCAAGCGATCCATGAGGGAGTTATAGTTCGACTCCCGGTGATTTTTGCGCGCCAATATAAGTTGCTCCAGATTGCCGCCCTCGGGCAGCTCTTCCTCCGCCTCAGCGTCCTTTGCGCGTCGGCGCTGAATGCGCTCCTTGATAATAGTCGCCTCCTTAGACTCGCGTGCGTATTTCCTGTGGCGCTTATTACGCTTGGCAGCCGGCTCCTCCGTGAACATCTTGTACTCGGGCACCTCATTGGACGCTATCATGGAGGCCACGATCTCCTTGAAGCGGGGCTCGTCCTCGACCTTCATGAATGGCACATGATTCATGATGTGGTTTATGCAGCCCTTGCCGCCCAAATACGCCTTCTTGATGTCCGTGCGCTCCAGCTCAGAGCCCACATACTCCTTCTCATAGTTGCTGATGTCCTCCTCGGAGAGCGGCTTGAATATCTTGCTCCAGAGGTCCAGCCAGTTCGTCTGCTTGCCCTCGTCGTCGTCATCGATGATGCCCTGTTCGTCGTAGACTGCGCGCTTCTGTGCGTCAGTCAGCACCTGGTAGATCTTGGAGAGCACTTTGAACTTCTCCGTGGATTCGTCTTTCTGTGCCTCGGGAACTCGATCGGGGTGCACGAGCAGCGACAGCTTGTGATACGCCTTTTTGATATCCTTCTCTTTTGCGTCCTTCGCAATGCCCATCAGCTTGTACACATCGCGGGTCTCGAAATACTTCTCACACAAGTCCAGCGTCGACATTTTGCTATGTATTTAATATTTCTGCGCTTTGTTTCTTTTGTCGGAGGAAAGTGCTCTAAAATGCCGACGAGCTGCCAGTGCTAAAAAGGCGCCAGAACGAATACGAGTGGGCTGCCCACTCTGTGCTAAATAGAAAATACCAAACAGTGTTATCGGCAGAGTTGGTTTTTTAGTGCTTTATCGTTTGTTAAGTTGGCTGCGATTCGACCGACTTCCTTTTCCGTGTTAGCTGTGAAAGAAAAAACATGCCGGTGGGTGCGAATTTATACAAAAATAAGCTTTTAAACAAATAAACTTTGCAAATGCATACACGAAAACCACGTAGTAGCGCTCGCGCTGCCTCGCCGTACATAAAAACCATGCATTTACTGTGACACCACACGAACTGTGCGAATAAAACAGTGCGTCGCTCACCACCTTGCAATCTGTGCGCTCGTTGGCAACGCACGCTGAACGCGCGTATCGCCGTCCGTCGTCCGAGCGAGTTGATTGCAGACAGTTGTGAAATGCAATATTGAATTGTGTTGTGGAGCAGACAATGTTATTCCTGAAACTCGCAATGTGACGCATGACTAATAGTGAACTTGTTTTTCAGCTAGCAAAAGATTTACTGCACCCTCTGCCCGCTGAGGAGAAACGCAAGCACAAGCTAAAGCGCTTGGTGCAGCACCCCAACTCCTACTTCATGGATGTCAAGTGCCCCGGATGCTACAGAATCACAACTGTGTTCAGTCACGCCCAGGGCGTTGTGGTCTGCGCTGGTTGCGCCACCATTCTGTGCCAGCCAACTGGAGGACGTGCCAAGCTGACAGAAGGTAAGATAATCAAACTGAATAATTGTCTAATCCATGGCGCTAATTTGTTTTGAATTCGATTTTAGGCTGCTCGTTCCGTAGGAAGCCACAATAAAAATGGGGACGCTTCTGGATGAACCACAAATTATTAATTTTTTAATAAACACTCTAAAAACGTAAAGAAACTACAAATCCCTTGAGCCGTTTTCATTCACCTATTGAGAAATGTTGTCAATCTTATAGGCGTCGCTTATTTCGCCTCGCAAATGGAGTGGATACATGTGAAACAAGCAACACTTCGCCAGCGGCAGCAGCAATAATGATTTTGATAAATAGTTTTCTCAACTGCATACAACAAATAACAACAACAGCGAGGCACACAATCTCAACACAGGGCTGAGGATAAACTGGCTGTAAAATAGAAAAACGCTTTTATATGAATTTGGAATTTGTTTATGTACGCGTGAGCCTTTAGTTCATTAAAAGATTAACGATGTTGTGGTTACCAATGTGAAACGGCGTGTTGCATTGTTCTTTTTCAGTGTAGACTGAATGTAGCTAATAAATGTTATCGCTTTTAATTTGTGGCGTGTCCATTATAATTTCAAATCATATCAATTGCAATCCAAAGAGAAGCTGTTCATCAAATTGGAGCCGAGTCCCGTTGGCGCGGTACATTTTTAAATATTTTCAAAATGCTCGACAGCTGGGCAGTAGCGATAACCAATGTACTCTGTTGAGGTTTTCGATATCACAATCATCGAATATTTTAATTTATCGTCTGTTCATGGTATGTTAGCTTTACAGAATATCGATTGATTTAACAGACACTCTACTGGCGGTGCACGATGTTAAATTTAACATGCTATCTCAATAAATTTATGATTATTTTTGTAACGTGTTTAAATTATTTTTAGCAATTTTTTTGAAAATATTTACTAAGCATTTTAAGAAAAACCAACGGTATAAAATGTAGTGAAGCAGGCAAATGTAACGAACAGTCCCCTTTGGGTGTGACAGTCTGGACGTGAGAATACCAGTGTGGATAATTCGCTCACGTGCTCATCACTACTCTGTTATTCGATCACTCTTATAAGAAAAAGTTAACAGAGGTTTTTTCAGTAATATTTTTCTTGTTCGAGCGTGACGTCGCGCGACTGTGCCGCTTGTAACTGTTTGTGTGTTTTAAAAAAATATATATATTAAAAAATAAAACGCAAGAAACTTAGCTGGCGCAGAGTGTTAAAAACAACTGAAGTTTGGCGCGACGTAATTTAAATGCAGTAGATTTTTTAGCGCGCCGTGCAACAGAAGCGACTCAACAGAAAAATAGTACAAAGAAATTGGTCTTCCTGCCTTTGGCCGCCGTCGCCGCTGCCATCGAAGAAGAGTGCGCAAAAAAAAAAAAAAAGAAAAGAAAAATGCAGCAAAATACGGAAGCAGAGCAATAAACGTAGACTGGCGATAATTGTGCAATTATTGAGAGAATTGTATATTTATTTTCGGCCGAAAGTTCTTTGTGTGGGCAATACATACATACAAATAAATTACTAGCAGTTCACAGCAGCAGTAACAATAACAACAACAACAACGACAACAACAGCAACAGCATCCACGGCAAGCAGTGAAAAATCTTAATCTCGCAACGAAACGACGAAGGCGGCGGCAGAAAATTTATTGAAATCAAATCGTTTTTTGGCTGCTCGCTAAGCATTTAAATTAAAAAGAAAACAAAATTCGGAGTGAGGCTTCATAGTTGTTATTTATGTAATATTATCGAGTCGACAGCAAACACAAATTCAAATCAAAAAATGGATGACAAATTCATCATATTCAATGCTGCACGCGATAATAACCTGCCCCTATTGAAGGTGAGTACCTGCGCTGCAATTGCCAATGGCTGCCTGGGATGCGTGGGCGACAGTAAAAATCATAGCAGAACTCAGCTGCTGCTGCTGCTGCTGCTACTACTGCTGTTGCAGTGCTGCCAGCCTTGTGACTAATCAATAAAATTCTACACACACATACACACTCAGCATATACACACTAATGTGCGCTGCTATCAAGCTGAGAGAGCGCGAGAGCCAGAGCTGGGAGAAGCATAGAGCGAGAGAGAGAGAGAGAGAGTGGTTTGCTCGGCAACAGAGCCAAAACACAAACAAATACAAATCTACACATATGCATGAAATACATATATGTGTGTGCGTATGTGTGAGCTTGTAGGTGTATACACCTCAAGCTCCCTGCGACTGTGGCACGCTTTATGCATAATAAAGTTCTTAAGCTTTAACTACATTGGCGCGACATTGGCGCAGTGCAATTGCGCTGTTGCTGCGTGTGTGTGTGTGTGTGTGGTGAATTTTCATGCATTAAGACAAATGCATTTATATTTATTTTTATCATTTTATAATTAGTTAGTTTATTTGGGAAAATAAACAAATAGTAAATAACTACTACTTATCATTAAAAAAATGTTGCAACTATTGTAAACTAATATGTGATCGATTATTATGTTATGATTGTTGCTGGGCTGAGCTTTTAAATTTTTTTAAATTTAATTTTAAATTGTATTTAATTTACTTTAAATAAAAACTCGCCATGTGCCACTGGACAAAAATTACTTTAAATAAAAACTCGCCATGTGCCATTGGACAAAAATCGCAAATAAGAGTAAATTTACAAATATTATTAAATGGTGAAAAATATTAAAAAATTAAATAAATTGTCGTGGTATTTAGACACATTAGAGAAACTAATTTAACATATTTTACGATACATTTCGCATTGATTCACTTCCTCTGCTTATCTTATCTTATCAGCCGCAGACACAGGCAAGACACAGAGACACTCAAATTTCCGTCCATTTTTGTTTTACGACTAACCGAGTATTTTTAGCTACTTTATTATTATTATTTTTTATTTTTTATATATCATCGCGTTGCTTCGCATTTGGGCCACGTTGCTGTGCGTTTTCTGGCTGAGCTTGTGTTAACATGTTAATGCAAACATATAAAATTAACGGCTGAGATCACGTTGCGTTTGGTTGTGTTAAACGCTTCCGCGATTGTCAAAAGCGTCAACTTGTTTGGGCCGATTTTGTGGCGTAGCCCCCCGCACCTGTGCGCATTCCCGCGCCAGCGACAACGCCCACCAAGGGGCGTTACACTTATGTATATAGATAGCCCGCATATGCATGTGGTGTGCTGTCAGTTATCCTTGAGTGCGTTCAATCACCAGCTCAGAGTCTCAGAAAGGCTCGACTCGCACCGGTTTTGTTCATTTTTAGACTTCCTGACTGGGCTCGGCTCGAGAGCCGAGTCGAGACTCTCTACTCTCCGTTCTGGCTCTGCTTCTGGTTCCGAAAATGTGTCATTTGAGTCCGACAGCCGATTGATGTTGCTGCTGCTGTTGTCTGCGCTCTGGCAGGAAGCAACTGAGTGCATGAGTGTGTCTGTGTGAAGATATCCCAAAATAGCCTGCTGCCTGGGCTAAATGTGCTTTTTCATATAGATATATGCATATAAATGTATATAAATATATATATACATATATCTCTATACATATTTTGCAAGGTGCCCATGCAGACAAGAGAAACTAGTGCACCATATTGAGCGAACTAGCTCCGATCTCGTTCTCGAGCTCGTACGTCAAGCGTGCAACATGTTCTAGCAAATGAAACTGGTTTTTCTTGCTCGGCCAACTCTTTTTGTTGTTGTTTGTTGTTGCTGTTGTTTCTAGTTCGCTGTTGTTATTGTTGTTGCTTTTGTTTATTCCAAAAATAAGATCCAAAACACATAATATAGTACGCATGTGGTAAAGAAACACACATAAATACATTTATATGTATTTGTATATATATATATATTTTATATGTATTTATGTACGTATTTGCTCAGCTCAAGTCCAAGTGCCACTTTAAGCTCGAAGTCACAACAAAGCGTATTTTGTGAAGTACACTACGTGATCGGAGCCGGATGGCCAGATGAGTTGATGGATGTGCTTTGGTTTCTTTGAGTCGGAAAGAAGAATATATTAGGGTGCTAAGAATACTAAAAGAATTTTGAATAGTTTACAGCGCCAAAGAAGTTCGATAAGTGACAAGGAAATGGATATAGCGTAAATATGATTTATGTACAAAATGAATATGAAATTTAAAACAAGAATTTCATCACCTGTTGCTAAATTTCATTAGAACTTGTTAACATAATAATATACTATACTATCGAATATTACTTAAATATTACTAATAAACCACGTGATTAAACAGGATTTCGGCTTACTTTAAACAAGAAACTTCCAAAAAGAACCAGTTCAAAACGACATAGCTAATTTCTTGTCAAATTTAAATTCAAAAGGAACCACAAAACTCAAACTGAAATTTGTTTTAAAAGCAAATAAATTGAAAAAGTGACAAAGTTGGGGAATTATGGAAGAAATATGTATTGATTAACTAGAAGTGACTAGAAGCCCCAATTTAATTTAAGATTGGCCAAACAGGAAGCAATCGAAGTGAAATTCAATTTAGATTTTAAAACCAGAATAAAATCACGATGTGCAAAAGTTTAACGACCCGTCCAAGGATGAATCACGCTTAGAGCAGAATCTAATGTATAAAGCTCAATATATTCAAACTCGTGACCTGTGAGCTAAATTAATTAAGCTATAGAAATATGCGTGTATATAAGGAAACAGGATTTTAAATGAACTTTTAAGTAAGCACTTGTGTGAGTCAGGGTTCGACTTCTCAATGCTAGCCAAGGTCAGCTAATGAGCCAAGCGAATTGTCTTAATTGTGTTCAATAATCAATAATTCGTTAGTCCGTTAGCTGTCACCATGAAGGACATTGAATTAGGACCGCTTACGGATAATCAACAAGCTAAAGACGTAAAAACTCACTATGCATGTTTAATACATGCTTCAATCAAGCTAAAACTAAAACAGCAAAAGAAAAAAAATTTTTGCTAGTTGTTTATTTTTAAAACATTTGCAAATTGGATTTGTTTTTGTGCCAAGCTTTATGCACAGCTAAATACATGCACATAGGCATGTATGTGTGCATGTGTGTGCTTGTGTGTTCGTATTATTTGTTGTTGTTGTTGTCGTCGTTTAACAGCTGTTTTTGAGGTTGAGGCTGATTCTTTGCTTGAGCTTTATTTTTTTGTGTTGAGCATGTATTAAATTTGTTGCCTGTTGAGTTGTTGCTAGGGTAACCTCAAAGCGTAAATTTGAATTCGAGTGTCAAGCTTTTGGACCGAGTAAGGGAGAGAGAGAAGGAGAGAGAGGCTGAGACAGGCAGCTGCAGCCGAATTTTTTGAGCATTTGCAGCATCGCTTATTCGATTTTCTGCTATTTTTTTGCCTTACTTGTTTGCCATTTAACTGTTTCTTGATTATTTGTTGCTGTGTGTGCCTGAGTGTGTGTGTCTTGATGTGTAAATGGAAGGTCAGAGCCGAGCTCTGGCTCTATGCCTGGTTTGCTTTGACTTCAATTCTGTTGCCATCTTAACGTAGAAGCGCAAAGAGCACTCGACTCGCATGTGTACAAAGCATTTACCCCCATTGAACGCACAAAGAGCAAGAAGCGTTGCCAGCAACAACAGCAACAACAGCAACAGCAGCGGCAATTAACAGCATCAGCAACATCAGCAGCTGTAGCAATAATAACAAGAAAAACCAACAATGCAACTCTTGTGGGTCCAGTGAGTTAAAGCTAGGTGCGTGCGATAGCGTTCATTGGCTTCATATTCAATATTATCAGCATACACACACTTGCCACACAAGAGGGTATGCACACTCTGTGTAATGTCCATATAAAGATACTTGTTTATTGGCAACAATCAAGGAAAAACTTCAATATATTTTGAAACTTTGTCAACTAAATGTATGCCATTGATAACATCAAATGGTTTTAAGAAAATATCTAAAGACCCAAAATACAAAATACTCATGAATACTATTTGCAGTTAGTCTAATATATTTTTATCTTAAGATATAAGAGATATGTATAGTCATACGTATGTATATATTGTTAAAATTGCCATAATTGTATAAGTATATATAATTTTGAATTAATAAAATATTTACATACATTTTGTAGTTTAAATGTACTTTTGCTATTTATTATTTTCAACTTCCACTAATACTATTTCTATGAACGGCAACGGGTTATATTCGCAATTGTTTTTGAATTCTATTCTAGACAAAAAGTAGGCAAATTTGTATATTGTATATTATTTTATGTACTATATTACATATATTATATTACATATTAACACAACATTATATGTATGTATATACATATATATACATAGCCGTATACAGTTATATATTTTAATCTATTTTGCTAACGAAGTTCGTTCACAAATCACACATTAGAAAACTCAACAAAACTATTTATCTACAATATTTGTAGATAATATATTTCCATGAGCAGTGATAATGTGTCCTACAAGCAATTTTCAGATTGCAATATTTTTTATTACATAACAAACAAAAATGTCTTTAGAATACGGCTTCGGGCTTATCTGACAATTCTTATCACTGCAGCCATACATCAATCTATTATAAGAGTGCTTGACAAAAATTTTGTTCTATTTATATGTATCAATTCCGTGTTATGGGTTCTGTGTTCTGTGTTATATAACACACAAATAAAAAAAAAATGTTTACTTAATTTTTTACACTTCTTATGTAAATATGTATTTTAACTAATTCATAAACTTAACACAAGTGCTGGAAGTGACAATTGGGTGTTACTAATTGGCTGACCTTTGAATGGGATGTACTCAAAACTTTTCTCGCAGTGTATGCATCTACGATGCTGTTCCGTCAGTGCCGAAGCCATTGGCACTTACTCGACTCGAGCATATTGCGTGCTACTGCGATACGAGAGACGCCATCTACATATAGCTAACTATCTATCTGTAGCTTTAGCTGCAGCCATAGCCGTAGCTGTAGCTGTATCTATAGCTGTATCTCTTGTCTGTTTTGTTTTGTTTGGATTGTTGTTTTTGTTGTTTGTCGAAGCCGTCATGACTTTGAAGTTCGTCGCACGATTAACTAAAGCAACAATGCTGCTCCTCTCAACAATGTGAATGCCTTCTTGCTGATTATACGCCCATCATAAAGCATTATATTATCAGCATCGTCGTGGACTGAGTGCCTATCTAGCTGTGTGTACATATACACTCACACACACACATATATATAAATATATATATCTAAAATCTCTGTTTATGTTTATCCGTTGATATGTGATCTAAACATACTTTTGCAGTTTACTTTATGATACCGAGCAAAAGTTGATATGCTTGAACCAATAAACAGCTGAGCTAAAGCATAAAAATTTAAATTTGGACTCAAACTGAAATACATATTAATGATAATACGTTAGTACATAATGAACGCATTCCGATTTGCATAGTTTTATTATAGTAAAGCAAACGTTTACTTTTGAACAATAATACAATTTATATTGAAATAAAGCTTTATTATATTTAAATATTTTAGAAAATTTAATCCAGTTTTCAGTTCCTTTCAGTAAATTGTATAAATACATACATTCATATGTATATATATTTTTATATATATCTTTTAGATCTTTCAATTGTCAACGTGACTTGATTTTTTATGTTCAAGGAAATCATTTTTTCAGCTGAACTAATTTCTTAATTTAAATTTAAGTGTTTTATTCTATATACGGTTGTGCAGTTGACATAAAAACATTTTTAGTGTCATGTTAATTTATTACATTTTTGTATTTCACATTGAAATGTGTTTATATCTGAAATCTTTATATGTATACCTATATATATATATGTGTTTTTTTAGAGTTTAAAATAAAGTAAGAAATTTTGGTAGTAAACAATATAAGTGCATTAAGAACTATGCATTAAGAATGCTACAGCTACATACAGTCAGTTTATTTGTATTTCAAAAATTCTTCAATGGTTCGATTCGGTCTGCTTCTTCTGATTAACTGGTTTGGTTAACGTTTCAGTAAATTGATCAAATTCAAATCAAATCCGGTTCTTACAGCCTACAGCCTACAGCCTTGAAGGTAGATTAAATCATGTAGTTCTTAATGATTGTCTATAAAATATGAATAGTTTTGGTTCTTCATTAAAAAGTTGCAGCTTTATGTTTCATTGCATTCTGTTCAAGTGGAAATAATGCTTAGAAATACCAGTTTCTAGTTTTTTTTTTTAAATTTTGATTAGAGGCGTTTTTTTCCATGGCGCATAAAAACAAAGCGCTTCAAAATTGACCCTGACCTCGACCCTGCAACGTGTGAACTTCAGCATGCATAAATATGTATGTATGTATGTTTAAATCTATGTATATGTATATATATTTATAATATTTATAATATGCATTGCTTGTTGATATTTTGATTAGTCGTGTCCGTCTGATATCAGGTATCTCTCCCTGTCCTTCTGCCGCTTTTGTTGAACCCGTTAAAGAGCGCCGTTGACCTCAACTCAAGAGCTATGCTCGCCTCTTAGTAGTTTTATTTTTTGTTTTTGTTGTTTGTTATATTTACACCCTTGAGCGACTGCGCAGTCGCGCCAGTTTGGCTAACAAATAAGCCAAATAATTGAGCGACGTGGCTGATTTGAATGTGTGTGCGCGGGGCTGACGGTGAGGGGCGAACCTTTAAGTTGACGGTTGAACGCACCAAAGCAGAGCCAAGAGCCAAGAGCCGCGAGCCAGTCAAGAGCGGTGCGAGACATTAAATATCTACTACTGCATATCGACATTGAACTCGTTCAATGTCAAAATTATAATAAATTATGCGTGCACGGCAAACAGAAAACGATCACAAAGCAACGGCAGCAACGGCAGCAACGGCGGCAACAGCAACAATGGAAAGTTGTTTATTACACGGAAACAAAACTGTTAATCGCCTTTAAACTAGCGCTTGCTATGCATTCGCATTAGATTTTCGCGCTCAATATTTTCATAACGGCATATGACAAGGTGAAAAATTAATGAAATGAAAATCGCATTGTTTTCCTCGCGCCGTTCCGTTTCCACTTTCGCATTATTTGATGGAGAACAAATGTCAAGTGCTGAGCACAAATTGTTACCTCGTTTCAATTATAAATTTTATATATGTACATATGTATTGTATCTTTTTATTGCTGTCTGTTTTGCTTTTTTGACAACAATCTGCGAAACAGCAGTAAATACAAATTAAAAACAAATTACACGCGCACACATACATATACACATCCATATATTTATATATATAAATATGAATATGTATGCGGGAAGTGAAATTTTAAAATCTGTTTTTTTTTTCTCTCGGGCAAATGCGCAAAGCCAACTGAATTCTGAGAGCAGACGCAATTGTTTTATGTCCCTCTCAGCCTGACTCATGCAAGCGTCCGAGTCTGGGAAATTTCGAGCAGCTGACTAACAGAACTTTGGGCTGACTGACTAAAATTCTGTCAAGTTAATCTCTAGTTAAAGCAAAAAAAAAAAAAAAATAAAATAAAAATAAAAAGAAACAATTAAGTTAAGCAGCGTAGCTTTATCAATTTGCCAGATTGTCAAACTGATTCAGATTGCTAACTTGATTTTCATTGCAATTATAATTAACTGATTGTCACAATTATAATGCAAAGTAATTAATGTAGAGTCCATTTGTCTACTTTAATATTCAGTAATTTTTTCCATTTTTACTTTTCTTTTTTGTATATCTATATAATTTTTTCCTTAATTTGTCACCTGCATTTATCTAATTTATTTTTTTTTTGTTATATTTTTTCTTCTTTTTATTTTTATATATTTTTTATATATTTATTTATTTATTTTGTATATTTTTTTTATGTTTAATATTACTAAATCTTAATAACTTGGAGTTTTTAAATATTTAATAGGAATTTATTAAAATTATGCCAAAATAAATTTATATTTTATCTTTATTTATTTTTGTTGTTGTACTATATTGTGTTACCAGGACTGCTATAATTATTTATATGCTAATATATGCAAAATATATGGTTTGCATATAAATGATCTAGATATCTGTGACTTCCTTAGCCACTTTAGGAGCTCAAAAAATAGTCTCACATATAAAATATAAAAAAAATTTATTTCCTGCAGTCTTTAGGTAGATGAGTAATAACTTCTTATACTTCATAACTTCATCCAACTAGGTTCTATGATATTTTATTGATATCAACTAACTAGTTCACTCGTCATTTGCACTGATTGACCATATGCCAGGGTTTCCACAATTATCTATGCTTTTCCCATTGACTTATGCTCCCACCGGCCGCTGAGCCCAAATGTGACTCAATATGCGAGGTTATACCAATTATTGCATAGCGCACGCTACCTGTGCTACCTGTGTTAAACCGTTATACTTTTAGCGTACATTGCTCTGCCCTGCTCCACCTCGTGGCGCCTCCTTTTCATGGGCCAGCTCCTATGTGTATCACACAGCCCGCCCAGCTCCCATCTAACACCGCCCACCTCTGTCAAAAAATTCGTTTGGCACACGCACATACATACACTCACGCACACCCGTCGTCTGGGGTCAGTTAGACGTATGTCAAATGCTGTTTAGATTAGCTGAAGCATGACTTGGGGGCACTCGTCGAACTTGGCGGCATTCTGATCAGCGTGGGCTGTGACTCATGAACAAGCTGTTGGCTGTTGGCTGTTGGTGTGAGCTGAACTTAATCTTAATTGAATATGCAACCGGGAACCGGCTCTCCATCGTATGTGTATGTACATGCATGCATACATACATATGTTTGGCTGCTATAAATGCGGAAAAGCAAACAGCTGCGTTGGACGCGTCATCAAATTGTTGTTGCTATTTGTTTGCTTGAGCTTTCCGTTGAAAGCGAAAAGTTCAGTAGCCCAAAATGCTCAATTCCAAGTCGTTGTGGCATACGGCTCGGTGCTTGGGGCTTGGGGCACTGGGGGGACTGGCGATTTCAATGGCAATGCTATAAACATTGAATGATCCATAGCAAAGGCATTGCTCTCGATATATAATTGAAATATAAATGCGTAAATTATGTGTATATAGATTTAACTGGCATTTAAGCACATATGTAGATGTATATGTGTATAGATTATAATATTATATATTATTGTTGTCGTCTGGCCGTTTCTGTTTGTATTAAATCGCTAAATTTCACAACAATTTCTATACGCGTTTGCCTGCTAAATGTTGCCAAAATGTGCCTGTCACGCGCACGAGCTGCGCGAAAGGCTGGGCTGGTCGGTGTCGGGCGGGCGGTGGGGCGGTGGGTGTTGGGATACCAGCGATACAAACAGACATATGTGGCCATTAAATGACGCAGAAGAATCACAAAGAAAGAAATGTTTGTCTCTCTGTTCGCGTCTTTGTCGAATTCAGGAAGCAAAGATATTCTTATACTCTGCAGAAGAGCACAGAAGCAAAGCACGGCCGACTCTCTGAGTGAGGTAGACGCAGATACACAGCCAAGAGAATTATAGCTCACCAATGACAAAAACAACAAACGAAAAGAATAAATAAATAAATAAAATAAAACGCCGCACGGCATTCACAAGGTCTTCTGATTGAGTGCTCCCCCGGCGGCTTTTGTTTTCTGTTGATTTTATGCATACCCTGCACACGCTGAACAAATGGGGCTAGGCTGCTTTTATTGCACTGTATGTAGCAGGCAGATAAAAAAGAAATTAAAAAAAAATATATATAGAATATATAAATCTACCTTTTTATTTTTATTATTTATTATATAAACTGGGTCGAAGATTATCGTAAGGAAAAAATAAGAAAATTTTAAATGTCATCCCGCAGACAGAAACGAGTTTCGAAAAGGAGAATCAGAATTCTAGAGATAGATTAGATTGATTATCAAAAAATGGTAGAAAGTGCAGTTAAATAGATAGTTCATGGAACACCTGTATGCAGGGTATTTTCTAGTCGGACACAGCCGACTCAGCCTATTTCTCTGTATGCTAATATCTTTATGCCCTTGCAGAGAGCATATTTAATATTGTAGGATATTTGTAATTCATGGAAGTTATTATTGAGAATTCAGTTTGAATAGAGGCTGAAAGACTTACAAATCATTTTTGGAAACTGCGTATTGGCATAGAATGCCATAAGGTTGTCGACTTAAAACTGACTTTGATAAATAATCTAAGACATATCAATCAAATCTTGAATATATCTGTGCTATTTTACATCGCTAGTTATCGGAAGAATAGGATGTATTGGTAAGGTAATCTTACTTATTTTATAGACATTTTTAGGATTTATCGCCATACATTGGGACTAGCCATAAAATATGTTTGTTTATCAGTAAATATGTTATCTATAGTTCCTTTTTATTTATCTATTTGCTGGCAAGCGTATTTGATCTTCGAATACCAAAGATATCAGCTCTTTCTTTTCTTTTCTTTATATATATACATTTTTTGTTTGTATTGTATTTCTGGCTCTAGGCAGCTGACGGTTTTTTTCTTTTTGGGGGTTTTACGTTTGACGAATGTTCTAATTGAGATTGATAAGTCAGGTCGCCAAGTTCTGTGCGTTACACTACAGTGCGTAACAGCTAGTGCCTGCTTCAAGGTCTTCTCTAATCATTTTATTTCCTATCGCATAAGTTGTCTACTCGTGTCTGACTCTTTTCAATGAAGGAAACAAACAAATGAATGTTTGATACGCAAAGATTGAGAAAAAATGTCGAACTGTCGACTGTCGACTGTGGGAATGTTCACTTGAGAACAAACTGCTCTGTACCCACTTAAAAGCCGTTGAAAGGGTATGATGATTTCGTGCAAACGTTTGTAACAGGCGGAAGTAGACATGACTGAGCAGTGCTGGATCGTCTCAGAATGTTCTAGCAAAGTGAGTCGATCTAGTTCTAGTTTATCATTTGTTTCACATATTTCATTTCATTTAAATATTTATTAAAATCTTTATTTACAATTAAGATAATTGAGACTATCTTTTTCTGTACTTTTTCCCAAAAATTTGTCTTAATATTATTTAAATATTTATAAGTCATATATATACTGAACGTGTAGAATTTTAAGACCTCAAATGATACTTATGAAGTTGTTAATAACTTGAATCTGTATAATGATCAAGCTCAGTCGCTGCGCAATTGACAAATTACGTGCTCACTTATATGCGTTTGCATGTGTGCGAATGTGTATGCCTGTGTATAAGATAGGGTATGCGTTAGTTGGGCACTTTCAATGCCCACATATTGACTTCGATATGTGAGTTGAAAAGGAAAAACTTCTAGCAAACTAGATGCCCCGTGAAATCTTGTTGGCCCCGCTATGTGCGAACGTGCAAATTTGTGTATTAGCTTCCTATCAATATTTAATTATCGATATTAAACGCCAAATGCTGCAATGGCAGCTCAACGGGTCGACAACTATTGGTCGAAACAGAATTGTCGTCAGTCTGTCAGGCAGTCTCTGTTGCGACTCGATTGACATGAAATACATGTATTTATTAAGTTAAATATAATGTACATATATGTATGTATATTTATTTTATTATTTTATTTTGCTATTTGTAAAACATAGCCGGGAGATTAACTTGTGATATTTAAGGTTAATTTATAATCCAGTCTAACAAGTTTTTCCTTTAGCATTAATTTATTTATTCACTATAATTTGCTTTTATACTATTTGTACTGTATCAGATTACAAGCGAAGTTAAGTTGACATTTGAACTTATCACGAATCTGCAATAAATTGATCTAGCAATGATCTTAACAGCTTGTGCATAGTCTACATCTTTAGTTGACGCGCATTATAGATGACATTTGCTCAATAAAATATTCCTGTTTACTTAACACCAGCTGCTGTGTGCGCCCATTTGCTCACCTGTCTACATTATGATCTGAGTGCGACACGTGCGTCGAGCCACACACGCATCGCAGTCCACAGGTGCCTCCACCTCGTGTAGCCGGCTCTGCTTCCTTTGCCCAGCTAATCACATAATTAGCATACAGCAAAAACAAAACACGTTTGACATCAATGAAATTCAATTTCAAATTGGCATGTGCAAAAAAAATGCAAATAAACCTGAACTGAGCAGGTGACAAAATGTTGCCGACGATTTCATACTCTAAATGGAATAATGTAAAGCGAAATATGGAGTATGAAGAAATTCTAAGAGAACTATGTATACATATATCAAGATATTTATGTTATGGCTCAAAAACAAAACTTGTTTGTTTTCTATTCCGTATTTAAAATGCATAAATAATATTAAATTTTCTAATTGGTATTTAAATAGTCAATCAGAGACTCAAATAGTTATTTGAACTTGAACTTGCTTTATGAACTTCCATCAGAAATTTTCATTTCATTATTTTATAAACTGAGTGAAACTTATTGATTAGCTCAGTTAATTATTTTGTACCTGCATCTTGTTTTAGCATATATGAGAAGTATTATTTATACATTTATTTATATATTTTTCACACACGTTTGCAAATATTTTCTAATTTTAATTAGCACTTGATGGGATTCGTTGATTTTTGAACGACTTTTGCGTTGTTATTGAAATAATACGTATATACATATGTATTTTTTTTATATGTATTTAAATATATGTTTTTATATATATTTATATTCATTTCATAAATAAATATATTTGAATAAACAAATTTTTATTCTGTACAAAAACCTTAGTTTTTTTAAATGTATTTTTCTATCGCTGCATTACTAAAATATTACTTTGGGCTATATGTAAGCTTTTGGCTTATGAGAAATCAGTTTCTATTATTATAGACATATGTTTATTTTAAATTGTTTTGTGAATTTAAGAGGGAAATATTGGTTTATACATGTTGCAGAAACAATGTGTGCTATCAAACATGCTGCTGCAACATTTTTTGAAGAAAATGTTACTGCAACATGTAAATGGCACAACATTCTTACTTGTTGCAGCAACATGATTATAGATCATGTCTATGCAACTAGAAAGAATGTTGCGCGTACAAGTAAATCAAGTGAAATGTATATGTTGCAGCAGCATTGTGTGCTGCTCATACTGCGGAAACATCATTTGTAGAACATGCTGCTGCAACACAATGTGTAGATCCTGTACATTTAGCGACATCTTGAGCAGTTTATGTTGCTGCAACACAAGAGACGTAGAGCTATATATTGCAGCAACACTATGAGCAACATTATGCTGCATCAACATGTATGTACTCATATGCATACTAATAGTATTTCTTGGATCTATCAAACGAAAAGTTTTACGTATATATAAAAGCTTTTTATGCGCATTTCGCATTCAACCTATCAAGTCCGATATTAACTCTGCCTAATATTTTCGTTTCAGAATGTGCTGTACAATAAGAGCTCTGCAGAAATCTCGACTCTGATTTCGGCCAAAGTGAATGGAGCCACGCCGCTGGTCATCTCCTGTCGCAATGGACACTACGACATTGTAGAATATTTATTGACAAAGTGTCGCGCCAATGTGGAACAGGTTGGCTCCGTGAGCTTTGACGGGGAGCCCATCGAGGACGCGCCGCCGTTGTGGTGCGCCGCTGCAGCTGGTCATCTGGGCATCGTCAAGATGCTCGTGCGTCGCTTTGCCAACGTCAATAGCACGACGCGAACGAACTCGACCCCGCTGCGCGCCGCCTGCTTCGACGGCCACTACGAAATCGTCAAATACTTGGTCCACCATGGGGCAGGTGAGTAGCTGGGCTAATCCCATTGGCCTCGGTGTGACTAATATTTGTTTGTCGTTTGCAGACTTTGAAGTGGCCAATCGGCATGGCCACACCTGCCTGATGATCGCCTGCTACAAGGGCCACTACCGCATCGCACAGTATCTGCTCTCACTGAACGCGGACGTGAATCGGTGCAGCATCAAGGGCAACACGGCGCTGCACGACTGCGCGGAGTCGGGCTCACTGCAAATACTGCAGCTGCTGTTGAAGCATGGCGCCACCATGGACGTGGACTACTATGGCATGACACCACTGTTGGCCGCCAGTGTGACCGGACACATGCCCATTGTGGAGCACCTCATCACGCTGCCGTGCGTGAGTCGGGTGGCGCGAATCGATGCACTGGAGCTGCTGGGGGCGACATATGTGGACAAGAAACGTGATATGGCCGTGGCCCTGACGCTGTGGCGGCGAGCGCTGGAGGAGCGAGCACAGGAGCCGCCGTTACATAAGAAAGTGCAGGAGCCGGTGCCGGCATACGAGCTGGTCACCGAGGTGACCACCATCGAGGAGTTGGAGGAGCTGGTTCTCGACCCGGATGAGATGCGCATGCAGGCGCTCGTTATCAGACAGCGCATTCTAGGACCGACGCATCCGGACACCAGCTACTACATCCGCTTCAGGTAAGCGATTGATTATCATGGGCCATCAAAGGCTTATCGATTTTTATTTGCTTGCAGGGGCGCACACTACGCTGACGCTGGCCGCTTCGATCGGTGCATTGAACTCTGGTCATATGCCTTGACTATGCAACAGAAAATCTTGCAGCCGCTGAGCCCCATGACCCAATCCTCGTTACTTTCCTTCGCCGAGCTGTTCAGCTTCATGCTGGTTGAGGCGGGGCGGCTGCTGCCGCGCGGACGCATCGTGCCGCCCATTGAGGCCGACGGCATGCTGACCATCTTTCACAAGGCTGTGCTGGAGGTGGAGCGTGGTCAGGCATTTACATTGGAGCAGCATCAGCACCAGCAGCTGCTGCCCGCTGCCAACAAGCAGCTGACTCAATCGCCCTCCTCGTCGTCGACATCGTCCTCCTCCAGCGCATCATCCGCCAGCTCAGCGTCCGCCTCATCATCCACCACACTGTTGTCGGCGCATCAGCACGACTGCAACCACGATCCCAATGCACTCAGTCGCACGCTGGTCAGTGCCCTGCACATTGGTTGCCTGCTCAGTTCTCTGCTCGAAGCGGAAACCTTCTGCCCGGACATGCGGCAGCAAGTGATGAGTGCATTGTATCGCCTCAACCGTCTCAATGTGCACGTGCGCTTTGGCCGCACGGCTCTGCACTATGCCTGCTATCGCGAGGGCACGCTCGTTGGTCGATATCCCTCCTGCCAGTTCCCCTCCGTGTCGCTGGCCAAGGCGCTGCTCGAGGTGGGCGCCAATCCGAATGCCGTGGATGACTCGGGCAATACGCCGCTGCACCTGGCAGCCACACTCCAACCGTATGTCGAGCCACTGGCCCAGACATTGCTCGAGGGGGGCGCCCATTTGGTAAATATAAATATGAAGCAATTATGTCCACTGGCCACTAATCGCATGCCATCTTCTCCTCGCGACACAGGACACCAAGAACGATGCAGGCGAGACGTTCGAGTCACTGGCGCCCACGCCTCTGCACAAAATCATCGATCCCATGAAGTATACGACGCTGGCGTGCCTGGCGGCGCGCTCCATCAAGCAGCACAGCATCAAGTATGAGGGCACCGTGCCGCCGGCGCTGTACAAGTTCATCGAGTTGCACTAGGCGAGCTGCAGTTGCGAGCGCTGAACGACAGAGCTATTAGGCTGAGGCCCGTCGACTCATTTACACCCGGACACACACAGACTTGAACGACCGCCCGCCAGCCCGCCCGCCATCGTAGCCATGCCACGTGGATAGAGATAATATAGCAACTATCTATTACTACTACTATTACTTTTAAATATTAGAGCTGATGGGAGAGCGTTACTAATGACTAGGAACTGATTTGTGATGTTTGCAAGCGAAGTGGCCAGTCCTGGTGCAGGATCAGGATGGACAACGATGGACGATGACGACGACGATGACGATGACGATGACGATTACCGATTGACGATGATGATTCTGTCGAAATATCTACAGTAATAATAGAAAAGAAACATCAACCAAAAACTACAACAACAACAACAACAACCACGATGACAAAAACAAAACTAAAAACTAAAAAAACAAAAAACGACAACTCAAATTCGCTGTTTATTATTTTGCTTGCAAAATGTGTGTTTTTATTGTGTTCTTGCTAATTTCTTTTGTATGTATGAATTACGATGATAATATTAATAATAATAATAATAATTATAATACTATTAATAATACTAATAATAATTATAATTATAATCATATTATTATGCATACGCCACGCGGCGCCGTCGGGCAGCTAACGCAATTGCACGCCTCCTTGGGGCTGCAGCAAGGTCCTCATAGTTGCCGCGACCACGCCCCCGTCGTGTATTATTATTATAATGCATATCTAGCGTGTACTATAAAACTGTCCTCCCCTCTCACACTCCCGACTGATCCGTTTGCCAGAGCAATAAAAGATAACTGAACGAGAACAGAGTTTGGAACAAATACTGAAATCAAAGATTTTCTTTTCCATTTCCATTGGCTTTTATTCTGCACTCAACGACTCTACGATAAATAACGGTACTCGACTTAAGCCACAAAACTAAATCATAACTAAAATATTCGATAGAAATAACCACATACATATACATATACATATGCAAATACATATACATATACATATTTTACTCACTGTACAATTTTAATATTATCGAATCAGAACACACACGAACAGAGGCAGCCAGCCGGCTAGCACATCGACGATTGCCTATGTAATATTATGCATTTGGGCGTGTCAAATTGTATGCACCTGCCTGCCCGCCTGCCAGGGGCAACCTGCTCAGAGCGGCGCAACACTGGTGGCCAAAAAAGTTGCTCAACTGCGCCTAGAATGAATTTTAGCTAGTTAGCAGAGCTTTTAGGCAATGCCTCTACTTAAATACGTTCGCAAATTAAAGTAAATATAAAATAAATCAAATTTCATTAGCTCAATTATCTTTAATTTATATATATTTTTCAAATGTTTGCGAAATTGGATTTATCTAATTTACTTTTTTTAGTTTTTATAATTATGAAGAAATCTAGGTGCAATTTATAGTTGAAATCTAATTTAAAGTCTATACAATTTTTCGTAATGTAATCAAGTTCTCATTAGGTTATTTTAAATTTGTGTTAACATCTCAGGTATAATTTAGCAAGGCTCAGAAAGAAGAGCAGATACAGCGCGACACTTTTTCTGGCCGGCAGTGTAGCCCTAATATGATTGAATTATATTGTCATGCATACGAAAGCGACTTTGTGTGTGCGTGTGTGTGTGTGTAGTACGCGCACTATATAAATATTATATCTATGTTAACTTATGCAAATTGTATAACCGCCTAGCCAAGTAAGTCGCAGCAAGCGAATCATTTCGAATTTGGGCTCCGATGCGGGGGAGAGAGTAGGCTTATGGAGGGGAATAACTATAGTTGCCTAAGTTCCATGTGTTTCTTATACTAAGTTGTTAACTGTCTAAATATATATATATACATATACATAGGTGTCTACATATACATGTCTATGTCTATGTCCATGTTTATCTATGCATGTGAAGCCCTAGTTTACACACTCTCAATGCAAAATACAAACTGATAAATTATATTTTAAAGAAAACATCAGCAATGCATTTTGATTCGCGGCTATAAAAGGCGAGGGCGACTCCGTTTGGGTCAGGCAAAATGTTGCGGCTTCTGTTGCTTGGCTTGTTGGCCATTGTCGGTGCACTGGACTCGGAGTATTTCGAGAACTATTTCAACGGGATCGATGTGGACGATGAGCAGGCGGAGATCAAGACGCGCAATGCCATGATGTCGCCGCTGCAATTGTGGCCCAGCCGGAGGATCTACTACCGCGTGGACGGCGACTGTAGTCCGGAGGAGGTGGCCAATGTGCGCACGGCCCTTGCCACGTTCAACGAGCAGACCTGCCTGGAGTTCGAGGAGCTGACGGGACCGCCTGCGGTGGGCAGTCGCTATGTCTACTACAAGAAGTCGGACAAGCTTTGCGGCACTCGCATCGGCTATAATCCCATTCCGATCCTGGGCTCCGGCGCACATGACGTCCTGCTCTCGCCGAAATGCTTTGCCACGCCGGGCATCATCCAGCACGAGACCCTCCATTTGCTAGGGCTCTACCACGAGCAGAGTCGTCCCGACCGCGATGACCACGTCGTCATCGACTACGACAACATTCCGCGCAAGTATTGGCCTCAGTTCATGGCCACCTCGTCGTCCACCACGACCACGTACGATGTGCCCTATGACTTTGAGAGCGTCATGCACTACCCCAAAAATGCCTTTGCCAAGGATCCCAGTCAGCCCACAATACGCGCCCTGGTGGACGGAGCCGCTGTGGAGCGCGATATGGGACAGACGGAGGCTCCAACCGAGGGCGATATATTCAAAATACGCATGATGTACAAGTGCAACTCGTAAATACGTGACGGAAAGAGAGAGAGAGAGAGAGAGCGAAGGAGAGAGATCCAGCTGGCAATAAATAAAACATTTTTTTGATCAAGCATATGTTATTCCTTTGTTGATTTGGTGAGATCAGGTAAGATGGAACAACGAAATTGGCGTCAAGTAAAGCAAAAAGACAAACAGGAAAATATTAGTCGGTAGAGTTAGGAAATATCCAGTAATATTTGTTACCAAAAATTCTATTTGAAAAAAAAAACATTTTGCCTCGCTCGTAACCTTTCGTATCTGGTTCATCCGAATCACAATATATGTAAATTTAGCTAAAATTTACTTTTATTTAGTGACCGAATTTGGAATTGAAAACAAGTGCAAAATTTGGAAATGCTAGCCGTAAAAGACACTTGAGCTGTAATTTGGTAGTTAAATTTCGATACAGTATGGGGAAATGCGAAAAAATTGTAAGTTTCTAGCTATTATAAATTTGGAGATAGTGATAGGTAGAGATAGATAGATAGATAGATAGATAGATAGATAGATAGATAGATAGATAGATAGATAGATAGATAGATAGATAGATAGATAGATAGATAGATAGTGATCCACTCAGCTCGTCGTTCTGGAGTATACACTCGTTATAAGAATATACACTCTTTATGGGGTCTACCACGCCTACTTCTATCTGTTGAAGGCTCTCGATTTAAATACATGGGTTATATAATTTCCCAATTCCAATGGGCTCCGGTTAATGATGGATAATAATGGGATAATGAGTGCTCTGGTAAGCACTGCTCGACTTGAATATTTGTATCTTTCTAATTTTTATAAAGAATTTTATTTATATGTATATATATTTGTTATGCATATATCATATATTTTTGATATGAAAACGCATTTAATTTGAGCCATGAATAGTTTATAAAATCGCGTTTCAAGTTAAATCTAATAATTGTAAGTTGAAACAGATAAATGTGTCAAAGAATAAGTTTATATCACATTTCTAATATTTAGAATAGTGATTAGTTTCTCAAATTGACAACAAATTTATTAAAAATTAATATATTTAATGAAGAATAAATAAGTTGAAAAACTAAAAAAGAAAACTAACAATATGTTTCGTTCTGTTATTATTCAAAAAATGAATATTTCGTTAATTATTTTTTATTATTATAGATTTTTGAATATCAAAGTACTTTTTGTGAGTATAAAAAGTTTTCTGATTTTCAAAAATAATTTTTCATGCAACCCTCGTAATTTGATTTGGATCAAAATATTTATTTCTAGGAGAGATATGCCCAGAAGACGTTTAACTGCTGCTGCTGCTGCTGTTGCCGCTGCTTAAATCCTTTTCAATTTTGTGCCAAAGTGTCAAAGTCAGTTAACTGAATAGTAACTGGGCTGTGAACTATTGTAGGGCAGTGTGGGCCTCGGTTTGATTTGGGCAGACAGCCAAGGAAATTAATGTGACCAGAGTGGCTAGCGAGTGTGAGTGCCAACTGTCTTGGCCAGCCCGAGCCTATGCACATGTGTGTGTGTGTGTGCGTGTGTGACTGTGTGTGTGTCTGGAATAACTAATAAATAACAAAAAGCTTCGTCTCTCCAAGCATTTGCAATTGAAGTTGAATGCATTCATTTCGTGTAATTTCGAATTGTAAATCTGTCACAAAAAACAATAACTGTAAATGCTGACCATAGCTTTGGCCTTAAGAGCATTTGCATTTGAAATGTGCGCCGGCATGGCTTAAGAGAGTTCGAAACTCGAAAGCGGAAAGAGCACTGGAAGCGAGAATAGCACACGTTGCCTAAGCCTGGCCCCACTGTGCTCTCACTAAGGCATTGCGAAAGCTCGCTCTCTATTACGCGCGCTCTCCTTCGCGCTCTCTCCTTTTGGGCGCTTTGGCTCTGTCGCCTCGTCGGCTGTTGGCTGTCGGCTTTCGGGCTCGGCGCTGCCTTGGGTAACTCGCTCGTTTGTTGTGGTGTGTTCGAGTGCTGCTTTCAGTATATTTAGTGCAGTCGCGTCGTTCGGTCGTCTCAACGGGACACCCGCATAGCTTTGGCCTAGTGAAAAGACAATTCAATCACACACAGTCAAACAAACTGCCAGCTCCTATACACTGATACGCGCAGTGCTCTATGTGTGTGTGTGTCTGCTTGTGTGCTTTAGGTGCGGCAACGAGCTGAAAGTGAAAGTCGTTCAATGTCCAACGGTAAATAAATAATTAAGCTGACATACCAGTCAACACATAACAGCGATTTAGTAAGAGTGAACGAGAGGGAAAGTCGATGCAAGTAAATATGCAACATTTGGAGTGAAGATTTGTGGCTTGAGTGTCTGATATTACCAAGAATGTGATAAAAATGAATTTCCCTCATCTCATGCTCAACCAAAAAAGTGTTAAATGAACATTCCTTTAAGTGCTACATAACTGTTTTGTGCACAGTGGAAACAGTGGCTCAGAAATCTCATCATACACCTGCGAGCAATGCATGCACGTGGGCGTGCGGCCAGCCAAGGACAACCAAGAACAATATAAAACCCAACTTTGTTTTGATTCTGTTGTTTAACCCGAAGGCCGCACAAAAATAAATGTTGTCCTTTTTTCGGCTCGTTCTCGTTCTCCTTCTTTTTTTTGGCTGCCAGGTGTAACCCGAAATGCTTTAAAATACCTTAACGCTAAAAATCAATGCAGAAACAGTTGCCAAAAAAAATTGGGGCTATGCGTTATGGGGTTGTTCAGGAAGGGAGATTATTAAAAAGGAAAAAGTGTTGTAAAACTATTTTTTTTTTAATTAAAGAGTAATTCTGAATGTTTAGTGTTGAGAAACGATTTAGATTTGACTAATTTTGGATTAGCTTTCCAGTCTGCTGGTCACATAAATTGAAGGCAAAAACAAAGCCATAACAATTTGCATTTCAAATAAAAAAAAACGTCCTTTGGCTCGGACCGCAGACAGGGGGCTAAAAGGGGAATATTAGATGCATGAAGGGTTGGCAGATCCGGCATATACGTAAGCCTGCGAATTACGACCGGTGGAAAAACCACTGAGAGAAAAAGGAGTGAAAAAAGTGAAAAGGGATAAGGAAATTATTTTTACGCCGCATTTTATGCTTCGGTTTTCTGTTGACTGGACGCCATGGGCGTAAATAGCCCCCATTCCATTTGGCTGAAACTTTATCCCTTTTTCTTTCGTCTTTTGTTTGATTTCTTCAGTGGGATTTTAAAGCATTTTGAAGGGCTTCGACGGGCTTTATTCCTTAAAGCTACAACGAGAGCGAGACGAGAAACAAAAAACAATTTAACACCTGCCTTTGCTTCTTATCTATAGAAAAGTTAAACATTTGGAATAGACAATCGAGTAACAGCAACAACAACGAGAACATCCAATATCCACGCACTACTTAAACTACTTAAGGTAAATTCCATTAGATTCATAAACTAATAAGACAATAATCTCTCCTTTAATTGTTTAGATAATGCAGGTAATCACCCAAATACCGTTAGTCTCTCACCTTTATTGTAAAAGCAGAACAACCACAAATGGCTCTACAGCCAGGGCGGGGATTTGCTTAAAGAGTAATCGCACGTGGATTCTAATTTTGGTTTGCCTAACTTCGTTTGCGGTTTATTTGATGACCAGACACAGCAAAGTCAGTCGATAGGTGCGAAAGAGATAGAGCAAGATAGAAGAGAGAGAGAGAGAGGGCTTGAGCTATTTTTATTGTAAGCTGCTCAATTGAATTATGAAATGTAGAAATGGTGGAAGTAGCCGATGAGTGAATACCTTTGATTAATTAAAATTTGTATGGAAATATTTGAGGTAATTAAAAAAGGAAATGAGGGGTAAATTTAGGTATAGTATAGATATATGGTATATGTGAAATATTGGTGTATATTTGATATATTTTTGGATTATATTTGGTATGTGGTAAAGACATACCATATGGCTTACATATGTTATATATATATTATATTTGTAATATCTGGTATATATGGTATTTCGGTATATATTTGGTATATCTGGGACATATGATAAATGTGGTATATTTGGTATTTTGGTAAATATTTGGTATTTATGGGATACATACGGTGTGTAAGGTATATTTGGTAAATCTGGTATATGTGGTATATATAGTATTTTGGTATACATTTGATATATATCGCTTGCATATGTTATATATGATATATTTGGTATAGCCGGTATATATGGTATATTTGGTTATATTATATATATTTTTGAGCCCAATCAATGTAATAAAATATCAAAGTAACTTTTAAGCCTTTCAATTTTCAAATTTTAAGACGTAAAGCTTTTGTTCTTCCAAACAATAGACTGTGTGGTATTGATTGTGGCATAATTAAGGAAGATAAGATGACAAGGCGATGATAGGAAAAGTGATTTAATAATGACTAATTACAGCTGGAAGTAACCTTTTTAAGAGTGCATGAACTTGCAAAGTGTTGTACCTAAAAGGCTTCTACCTTCATTACGCCTCACAACTTTTAGGTATTAATGATGAAAGAGTGGATCAGGAAGTAAATGAGATGGCTTTAATAACTGAAGTTCGCTAAATAAATAATTTATCATTAATATAAATGGGGAATCCCTACGAAATTGTGTTAATCTCCTTTTTTTTTATATAGAAATTAGAGTATAATAAAAATTAACATTTTTAAACTTATATTTAGAAGACCTTGAAAATTTGATTTTTTTAATAATTTAAAATTATGTAATATAAAGGGGTCAAATTGCGGTAGTCGCTAGAGTAGAACAGTTCTTGGCCTAGGCTGAGCTACCATTGCAAGAACTTAAGTTTTCTTCTTATTAAGTTTTCTTCTACATAATTATAAGATTGTAAGTATATTTATGGAGTATTCGAAGAATATATCTATTAAACATATCTAAACATCTTTTAAACATACTAAAACATACCTAGCTGTCTTAGTCCTTAAATGCTGTTCAATGTACAGTTCCTTAAGCTTGCAAAGGTCCACCTATAGGTTTTCCGAGAGAGGAAAAGAAGGAGAGAGAGAGAGAGATAGCGAGAAAGAGAGTCGGATAGAGAGCGACGGACAGGCTATTATACCTAGCTTGGCTTCACACTTTGTGCTGATTATGGAAGATGCCGTGCTGCCCCTTCATAGATTATCAATGGGTACACAATGCCCCACTCTTACTACCCCACTTAGACTACAATGCTCGAATTTCATGCCTCAAGACTCGCGAATCAGTTTAATGTATTCATATACATAAATTGGGTGCTCTATAGACCCGAATACATAATTACGTAATGCCCTAAAGGTGCCAGACGGGGAAAGGCTTCACTTATCCGCACACAGATTTAGCATTGACACCGAAACCTTTTTCTCTTCTTCTCTCTTTTTGTCAACTGTGTCCCCAAAATATAAAAATGAGAAATGGAATTTGTAAATTTTACATTTTCAGTTTTAATCTTTCTGCTTGCATCAGAGTTAAGCTGCGAGAACAATAAACATTCAACTTGTTCTTTTTTTTAAGTTTGTATATGTCAGAGAATGTTACGATATTTTATTTAAGCTTGAATTGGATTAATACTTTTTCCAGTCATTTTACACTTTGCTTTGTGTTTTTTCTGTTTCATCTTTCGCTTATTTGAAACATTGTGTCATGTGGAAAAGCTCAGTGCCAGCAAATTCCATTTTCAAATAATTAATATGAAAATTTACTACAAATAATGCGAGGCATTTAAAACAAAGAGCAAGAGTAAAAAAATGTTTCAAATGAAAAACATCAGCTATTGTGTTTAATGCAGCCAATAACATTTATTATGCATATGATAAATGTGTAAATGTGCAACAAAAGAAGCGATATCAACTGCGGCTGCAGCAGAGGTCGCTGGATAATTAAAGCAAATTTTCATTGGCCAATATGCATTGTTTTTAATCAAATATAATTACACGGCCTGCATATTTCATTAATTAATTGAAGGCGCTAGGGCGTGGCCAGCGCCTACGCTTTTAACCCTGTTTGACGGCTGTCAACGATGTCAATAACCCACATTTATATGATTCTGCATATACATATATATACATATTGAGAGCAGCAGAGTATATTGGTTTGTATGGCATATCAAATTATGAATCTTCTTCTGCTGCTTCTATAACGCTAGCAGCATCAACTAGTTCCGCTTTATATTCTATATTAGTCTTCTCATTTTCGTGAACGAGTATCTGGCAGTCAGCTAGTTTCGATCATTATTTTCTTAGTTGGTTTTTTAATGGCTTCGGACAACGCACATTTTAATGGAAATTATAATGAAGCTCTGTGCTTTAATTATGCAACGCGGCTGGGCAAATGGGCGAACGGGCCAGGCACTTACAAGTTAATGCAGCCAACAGCGTGATCTGCCTTGAGCTGACTCTGGCTTAATCCAGTGCTTTGTTTTCGCTCTCGCTGCCATTTTCCCTAGATCCACGTGGCGTATACGCAACGCGCACCTTGACACTAATAATGCCTAACAAAAGATGAAGAAAGAAAAGGGAAATAGCTTACAGCAGTCGCTCAGCCACTCGCTCACCTTGGCTTACCTTTCGCCGCAACTGTCTGATTGTTGGCACGCTGAAATGCCATTGGGGGCCAGGCCAATTCCTTATGTACGTCAAACTCTGGCACAGGACCCAGAGACGCCATGTGGCACGCAGCAGATGTTTCGCGTGTTCTCTAAATAAATTTCTTGTCTTTTTTTTTCAAGTTTATTCGAGCAATGGACATTTCGTTCTGCTGGATGTTCTTGATAAAACTTCTTTTGGCCTTTGGTAAACAATTTTTTAAGGAATTTAAGTTGGAAACATTTGGATAATCAACTTTTAGTTTTTACTTTTAGAAATATGTTAAGATCGCGTTGGATATAAAATAAATATATTACACAAATACAATATAAGTTTATTGTCTTTTTGGTATTTATGGCTAGGCTTTACTGTGAGTACATAAGTTTATATTTTGATATTTCTTAAGTTCACATTTCCATTTATATTCTCTAAGCATATTAAAATGAAGTTTTCCGCCTATATTGGCCTGGCTAAAATGTATGAAACTGAAGTAGGTTTGGTTGATTACATAAACTAGTTGAGAGTACCTATATTTTAGTTGAGAAGTAAATTTGTTCCTTTAACTTTACTTTCTTTAATTATTTTACGAATGGGAGATTATATATATGGTATATAGATTAGAGAATGATTGCTTTACTTTTGAGAAGATCATCTTCCAAAAAGATTTCTCTAATTTTCCAAAAATCTTAAGTCATAATATATTTGTATATCAAATTTGTGCCCTGATAATAAAAATAAATGTCTAAGTTGATTAAAAATTGCCAGCAAGGCTATAAGAAACACTGCTAAAATGCTAGGTATGCTATGTAAAAGCGTTTCGTCACGGCACTCAGGGTATTTCTTAGTCAGGCATTACCAATCAAAGCGTTTCCACTAGCTAATTTCATACATTTTTAATTAGTCATCGTTGAAAGAGCATTTCTAATGTATAATAAGGGAAAGATGCCGACAAAGTCGTGGACCCTAAACTCTAAGAAGTAACTCTTTATTTATTTATGCCCGTTCTAAAGTTTGCTGGCTTGAAACTAATTAAGGCATAGCCAAATGGAAGTTGCAATGTCTTCATTTATATGTGGATGTATGTGATGGGGACTAGGCAGCCTAAAGCGTCAGACAGTTGTATTTTTAGAGTCCTGCTTCGCCGCTCAGAAGTATAAAGTTTGACATTTGCCCTCAAACAATTTTAATTATTAAAATATTTCCAGATTATAGACTGTTGCGGTCTGCGTTCACTGTGCAGCCAGCTCACAAATTGAATTAGGAAATTAATTAAATTAAAATGTCTAGCTAAAAAAGATAATAGTAAGAATGTTTTCGAATTGAATGGCTTCAAACCGCTTTGAGTTTCAAGCAACGATAAAGTTCGTTTCGCAAAAGTTTTAATTAATTATTGGTTCTCAGTAGCTCAATTAGTTCAAGTTTAACAAAGTTTTATTTGTAATTGAAGAAGAGTTAAATAAATTGACTATTAATATTGGTTACTAAAGAGAATTTCTATCTCGTCCTGAAAATCTGAGAATAAGCTATTAATCTTTCTTAAACTAAAACAAACTTAAGTAAAGTATTTAGCAGTCTATGATGATACCTTAGGAATCTTTTCAATGTATTTTCAGCTGTTTTGCCATTAATGTACCACAAATTACAAGCACAATTATTTATGGCAAAGGTCGTCCTTGAAGTGGAATTACATAGATTTCCATTAAAAGTATTTATGCCATAGCCCTCGCCTTAAGTTTTGATTACAATTTTTGGAATACATTTGGAAATCGTATTATTTCCTTTGGTATTTGGGCTGTTGGAGGAACAGATTCATAAAGCCAGCAAGCAGAGGGGACTGCGTGTTTCAGAGCTAACATATATATAAAATATTTGCGTCGCACTGTCTTAGACTATATAGATACAATTACAGAGACAGGCAAACAGACAGAGATAGGACATTCTGTGAAAACAGCACAAAATACAGCACGTGCCGGCATACGCACAAATTTCCATTTATTTTGGCTTTGACATTTGAATTTTTAATGAAATTCCAAATATTTTAACGCTGACTTTTTCTTGTTTTGCTTTCCCCTATTTATCTCTCTCTTATTCTGCTTGTCTCTTCTGCAGCCGGCGCTGTCGACGCAGGACGCAGGACAGCGAAGGACAATCGCAATCAGGACGCTTGCCGGCCGGCCACGGCCGCTAATGAAGATGAAGTGATAGCCAGTGATATCGTGTTAAAGTGGAATTAAATAGAATATAAATCGCTGGAAAAATGACAGCGATTTCTCAGCACCAGCCGAGCAGAACAAATGCAAAGTAGTTTGCCAACATAGGACTCGGGCAGGCTACAAATAGCAACAGAAGCAGCAGCAGCAGCAGCGGCAGCAGCAGCGGCGGCAAACGGAACAGGAAGAGGAGTAGAGGCTCCCCAAGCAAGCCGGGCAATTTGTAAGCCGGCTCGGCAATTTCACGCATCGCGGCAGCATGGCAGGCGCTAATAAGGCGACCAGCCACGCCCCATTGTTATACAGTTGCCAAAAAAATGCCCACTCTCAGCTAGATTCGAGAGCGCCTACCAACTAAGCGAGCCAGCAGCCAGCGAGCGAGCGAGCGAGCGAGTGACTGACTAGCCCCCAAGTAGCCTCCCCCTTCGCACACACACACAAAGACGAGTGAAATATTATGGCAACTTTTCAAATGGAAAAACGCCAGCAGCAACAGCAGCAGCAGCAGCAGCAGCAGCAGCAACAAACGAATTTAAAACAACGACAGAGACAGCAGCGTACAGATCGTGCAGCCAATTCGAACCAGGAGCCGCAGGACGAGGAGCACCGGCCGGGGACACTCACAAATTGCAACCGGCTCTGGCCAACAACCTGCTCGACGGCAGCCAGCGTCACATCGGCCGACTGCAGCAGCTGCCAGCGCGCGCTGATAATGCTCAGCATGCTAGTGGTTGTCATCGTTGTGATATCCGGCAATGGAGGTAAGTGGCGGGCGGACAGACCAGCTCATGCTCATTTCTCAATTCGTAGTCCCACTTCCGTTCGCATCAGCTCGGCTCGGGTGGCCGCCCCCATTTTAATCAAATTTGGTGGCCCAGTTTCTGCCCGTTGCAATTGTTGTCAAATTGATTTGACCAATTTCATTTATTGATTTCAACTTTCGATATCAGTCCTTCTCTTCGTGCTTGTGCCCAGTGAGTCAGCGGCAAAAGTAACACAAAATAGAAATCGGCCTTTGCCGAGTTGGCATTTTTCAACGCTTCGCTCGGCCTTGCATAAGACTTCTGGCCCGAGTTTTTAGGTTGGGTAATTAATTTTCTTTCTGCCTCTAAAGTCTGGGGAAATCAATGTTGCGGCCAGACCCCGGCCCAGGTCCTGCCAACTAGTATCGCAACTCCCCAGCGACTTTCCTGCCCTGATTGAGTGGATCCGTGAGTATCTGCATGAGCAACTGCAACAGTATGTGTGTGTGTGTGTGCGAGTGTGTGTGTGTGTGGTCGGCCCTTCATTTTACTTTCATTTTTCATATGCCGTGTGCTCGCTTAATGACAAGCCTGCCTTGGGGGCTTGGGCTCTGGGCCCTGGGCCACCTGAGTGTAGCAGATAGCGGGCCAGGCCATATGATCATTAGTTCTTAATGAACTGGCAAGTCCAATGCGCGAGCTTATCAGATGCTTATTAGATGGTGGCGACTGTTCACAAATTATACATTATTATCACGAATATCTATTGTGTATTATAGTATATAAAGCTGTTAGCAAATTAGGGCTTGCTCAATGAATCAACACCGACGAAGTGAGTGTAAGGCAGGTTATGAACGTTTCTAGTTCGACTAGGTATTTTTTATTATATTCAAAATAAAACTTAGTTTTATTTCAGTTGAAAATGGATGTTACAGATTCTGTAAAAATAAAATTTGTATCAAAAGCTTTATATAATTGTAAAAATGTTGTAGATAAATAAAGCCTAACAAAAAAAGTAAGGTTTAGGACTGGTTTATCAAATCATGGTGTTTTTGTACAAAACTTACTGTCGCTCATCATATGTAAGCATCACATTAGACAAGAGTCTTACATTTAAGATCAACGAAGAACTAAAAGTTGGAAAACCAAATAATAGTCTTTATGTCTGTATTTCAAGCGGTTACGTTTTATGGTCCATCAGTGTAGATATAGCTAAATATCATACAAACTAGTTGCTAATCAATCAATAGAGAATATTAACACTCAGCTACAGTCTACCTGTATTACTCTACGATTGACTTACCTTGTTAAGCCTAAAATTCTTATGGTATATACAAGAATATGGCAAAATTTGTATTTCAATGTCAAGATGATCTGGGCCTAGTCACATAGTTGGAAGAAAGTTAAGAGTTCTCGTAGGGCTTCCTCTTTTTTTATATTTTCTCCCCATTATTAGAAGGCTAGTAACTAACTTATACTTTTTTTTTTTTTAATTTATAAGAGTGAGAAAAATCAATATCTGCTTGGTAAAATATATTATATTATATAGATCTAATAGCAAACACCATTCTCAGTGCAATTGATATTTCCTTGTTAAACTCGTTTAAAGTTGTACTAAAAATACTTTAAAACTTATGCGCAGAGAAATTGTCAACAATTTTGTTAGCTGTCAAAAGTCAAGAGCCTCAAACAAGAAGTAAAGCAAAAAGATATGAATAAGAAATTTTTGAAAAAGAAATATTAAAATAGCAGTCATAATGCGACTCTCGGCTTTCGACTTTCAATTTACCGCATACTTTACACAAATTTATACCGAAAAATAAAAGTAAGAAGAAAAATTAAGCAACAACAATAAAAGACGCACAAACGCCAGAGCTTTAAATATTTAAAGAAGTTTTCTTTTGTGCGGAGCGCGTTTCCTATAGGGAGATGTCAAAAGTTGAACAACAAGAAATTTTAATTTTTTAAGTGAATTTAAAAATTTAAAACTTTTTAGCAGACGTCATATCAACGCAAATACGCACTCAGATATACATGATATCCACACACACACACACACACACACACACACACACACACACAGACACACACACAGACACACACACATACACACTCATACTCAAACTCACACTCAAACAAGAAAATGAGCAAAAAGTTTTGACATTTCAAATGTTTCTGACAACAACAGCAACAACAACAAAGCCATGTTAATAATAACTGCGCGGGTGTAGCACACTACAACAACAACAATAACAATAACAATAGCAACAACAATAACAACAATGACAACGAGATGAAGAAGTTTAGCAACAGGAACATGCCCTGCGGTCGTAGCTTGTTCGACGCTGACGCTGACGCTGACGTCGCGACGTCGAAACGAGCCGGCATATGACTTTTTGATTTCTGCAGGGCGCTTTTAGGCAAGTGTATTGGAGCTTTAATTTATGTTGTTGTTGTTGCTGTTGTGGCTGTTGTTGCCATTACCGTTGCGGTCGCCGCATCCCAAGCAGTCAATTTATTTTAATTTCTAGCCAGCGGCTCTTTATTTATCATGTTGTTTTTCCAGACAGCCCAGGCAGACCACGCTGGGCTCCGTTCTGGGTGGGCGGGGACAAAGGGACCTGCGGACCTGCGGACAGTCGGGATTTGTGCGTTGCAGCAACTTATTAGCAACAATGTTTGCCCTGGCAATTGAACACCGCAACAAGGCCAACAAGGCCAACAAAGCAAACGCAGACGACGAGACGCTGTCGACGCAGCTCGATGTTGTCGTTAGGGCATATTGGCGCAGACGATATTTGTCGATTATGAATATTCCATTGCCGATGCCTTGCTAAGAAAGTAGAAGTATGGAAGAAAGCTCTTATAGAAGAGAGAGAGAGAGAGAGATTTCTACAGAAGCAGAAACTGAGTTGCGATGCAAGGCGGGAATCCCTTTGTCCGTTTCATTAACATTTAAACTAATTACAAATTGATTTAGGCACTTAGCTTACAGGGTATTGTGCAGCTGGAATAGCCAATGGGAGCATAACAACTTTGTTGTCGCTCGGTCTGTTGAGCTGCGGCTGTCAATACAACTAGCGCCACGTACGGCAGCAAGGATATGCGACTTATCTGGCCAAAAGCATGACCAGAGGCGGGCTGGCTAACAACAGCAGACGAGCTAGATAAGATATGCGCGTGTGGGGCTGTGTGTGTGTGGTGTGGTGGGGCTGTGTATGTATGTGCGGCTGACAGTCTCGGGCCAACGTGCACAACATGTTTAATCTAATAAACTCGCTGGCTGCCAACTATAAAATGGTCGCCAGCGCAGCTCGCCCAGCGCCATAAAAAGACGCTGCCTGGGCGTAATAAGCGTATCAAGTGCCAGGCGCGCACACACACACACGCATGCACTTAAGGAAAGAAAAACAAATACACACAAATATATATTTGTATGTGTGTGTGTGTGTCTCAGGCAGACGCATCGGCGTCGTCCTTGCTGCTCGCTGCTAAGTGATGGGATAAATGGCGGTGGATAAAAATTGGTCGTAACTGCGACAATAGCAAGTTACCAAGTGGGTTTCACTGTACACTGCCTGCCCATGTGTGTGTAGTTGTGGCAGAAAACATGAAAATTTGATAAACGTAAAACATAAAAAAAACAAAAACAAAAACAAAAGAAAACAAAAAGCTCACATCGAAACTTTATGCCCCATATGCGATATGCGCATAACAAAGTCGAAATACGCGCACGTCTCTCTCTGTGTGTGTGTGTGCGGGTGTGCGTAATTTGCTAATTACCTAAATGGTTGCAAGGTATGCGACCCACAACTAGTTTGTGCATGTGTGTGTTCACGTGTTTGTGCTATCGATGAAAAGCAAACAATGCGCTGGGCTCGAGCTCGGGCTCGGTCTCGGGCTTAAACACAAAAGTTGAGCATGTGTTCTTGGGTCGGACTAAAAAGCTGAGTTGGGGCACCATTTAAGGCTGTTATGGCCAATAGTTAGCTAATTGAACAATTATGGTAACGATATTGCATACGCAGTTGCCAATTTAATGAGATCCGAGTGGACTGACAGCCCCTCGCCAGGCCATGCAAACAATTTAAGCCAATTGCCAGCAATTTGTTAGCCGTCAACTCGATTTTAATGGCTGACAACTTGAATCGTTTGCTGGCCTCGTGTGTACAGGCAGCTAAAGAATTTTAAACTTTACTTTATTGATTTCTCGCTGTAGAGCTTAGAATCGAGGCTTTCACTTGAATTGTTGAAGTAATTGGCTTAATTAAGTTTGCAATTTCGTAACTTTCAGTTTTAGCTTTAGATTTGGAATTGATCTTTTTTGTATACTTTAATTTAAATAATTGGCTGCATTTCGTCAATTTAATTAAAAGCTTTTTTGATTTTCTTTTTTTTATTCTTTTTAATATTTTAGATATTATTTTGTAAGAGTTTCTCAGATTTTGAAAAACATTGATAAGTTCGGAAATGGGAATTAATTTAATTGGTTTTGATGAAAGCATTTGGAAATTTCTGGCTTGACATTAAAGCTGTGTTGTCAACTCCAAGCTCTAAGCCTCTAAGAAGAACCCTTTGGGTAATTGATAAAGCTACATCAATTCATCATACTTTTTGGTCTATTCGAACTTTGAAGTTTGTTGAACTACTTGAAAACCCAGAGCAGAGTTCAGGCTATTTGTCAGTCTGGCATGCTGCACAGATTAATATCTACCTCTCAGCTCGTCAGTCAAGCTGTGAATCCATTTTTAGCTGTAAAATGAAACTCAACCCACACATTTGTTGCAATCGCTGCGGAAATGGTAAATAGAACATTAAATTTGAAGCGGATGCAATAACAAATTAATGATTTCCTAAACACATGTGAGACTTGAATGAAATTCCACGACAATTGTTCCGCAATCAACACGTGTGGCATTTATTTTTAGCGGGCACTGTTGCATTTTGATTTGGCTTTGATAGAATTGTTCAGCTGGATGCACTGATAACATTGTTCTCTGATTGTTTCTTCTTTGCAGTGCTGGCGGCGCAGCGTGACTCGTACAAGTCGAAGGATGTGGGCAGCAGTAATAATGCCATACCGAGCGAAGGCGACGCAGCAGCTGCTGCCGCTGCTGGCACTGGTGTTGCCGGAAGCGGAAGCATGACCAGCACGACCAGCAGCAACGGAAGTAACAACAAAAACAGCCATGCGACTGGCGCTGGCCAGTCAATGACAACCGAACGCAGCTCCAAGTACAGCTCCAACGCCAACTCGAACTCCAACTCGAACTCAAACTCCAAATCCAAATACAACTCCAATGCCAATACCAACTCCAACTCGAATGCATCGACTACGGCTGCAATGAGTGGCATTGCCAGCAGTAGTTTCCACAGGGGCAACTCGATAGCATCGCTGGCCGCTGCCGCCAGCATCAATCGCAACAGCATCGACCTAATGGAGGACTCGCGCAGCAACGGACCCTACTTCGACAAAGGCGCCTCCAAGAATGTCACCGCGCTGCTGGGCAAGACGGCCTACTTGAATTGCCGCGTCAAGAATCTGGGCAATAAAACGGTAAGCCAAATGCGAACAAACTAAAGCCAAAGGCTCCTGCAATTGTTATGCCATTAGCTGCCATCAAAATACGATTTGTAATGCATATATGTGTGTGTGCTTTAGTATGTGTATGTGTGTGTGTGTGTGTTATATTTCATGTTTTTCAGCTAATTAGCACGTAAACTGCGCCCACATGGCGGCTTTGGCTAATTGTTCCGCTGCCAAACAAAATGATTAATTATACTGAAACAGGAAACAGATTTTACTTTATTCAACTTTGCCGCTTCGACTTCGTCGTCGCACAGTGCGCGGAAGGAAATGCCGCAAACATTTCGAAAACACAAAACTTCACCGCCTCCCCTCGCTGCCATCACCACAACACTTCCGACATAGGCTTTAGCCAGCCAGCCAACCAACCGAACCTGCTAAACTATTCAAATCGTCTGCTGGGACTCTACACACATGGCAACTCCACGAAATCAAGAAAAACGAAAATAAAATAGGAGAAATTGAAATTTATGTAGCCATGCTTTCATTTCGTTATTTTTATACCCAGAAAGCTCAATGAAAATGTGTAAAAAGGGTATAATGGCTGTGTGCAAATATGTTTTGCTACTTGCCACTTTGATGCCATAGATATTTATTTTAGATATTTTAGTGCAGATTATTTTTATGAAATTGAACTTGAATATTGACTATTTTCGTTTGCTTTTAAATAATTGTACTATATAAATATGGGCATATTTCGGTGAGGGTATTTGCTAGTCGAGCACTTTCTCTTTCGTTGTAACTTATTTGCTTTTCGGTTTTGTGCTCTTTTTTATTTGGGTTTTAGTTTTGCAACCTGCGCCGTAGTCATTCGGCTTCCGCTGCTTCCTGTGCGGCGGCCGACTTCGAATCCGTCGCCTTTGCTGTCGGCCCGGACCTATTTTTCGATAATAATATGTTAGATGTCTGGGCCCGGGCTCTCACCTGCACTTGCGAGTGGGTTGAATGGCACAAACGTTGGCTTTGCGGTTTCGAAAACTAATTTGCGTGATTATTAAATTCGAGTAGCTGCGGCCCACAGCACTCGTTCCGGCTGGTTTATGCATGGGCGCAGATGTAGAGTGGGTAGAGTGAAAAGTTTTTAGGCCCTTCGCTAGATAGGCTGTCAACACACACGAAGATTTAGGTCAGGTTGGGTCAGGTCGGAGTAGCCTGGAATTGTTGGCAACTTCATTAGATGCCAATTAGCTGGATAACTTCATCGATCATCCACAGACACTCGCTGAGTTAATTAACTAGTCTTTATGCTTCAGACACTCAATTAAATAGGCGTGGAAATATAAGAAAGAGAAAGAGGAAGAGAATAGGAAAGAGAAAGAGAAAGAGGAACAGATAATGAAAGGGAACGATAAATGAAAAGAGAAAAAGAAAGGTAAATAATAAGGGAAATGAATGATAATGATAAAGATAAAGATAAAAGGAAAGAGAAAGAGGGAGGCAATAAGAAATAAATAGAGAAAACGAACGACAAAGAAAGAGAAAGACTAGGAGAAAGAGAAAAAGGAAAAGAAAGTGAAAAAGAAAAGGAGAAGTTAAAGAAAGAAGAAGAGAACAAAAATGTAGAGCTAAAGTGAAAGACAAAAGGAAAGAGAAAGAGAAAGATAATTGGAAAGAAAATTAGAATGAAATATTGGTATATATAAAGTAGGGTATATATAGTAGTAGGGTATACATGAGATTTAATTTAAATGAATATTATTTAATGTGTATACTTGATATTGTGTATAATTGATGTAGCTTGTGCATTATGGGGCGTATACTCAATAATATGTCAAACAACTGTTTAGTATATATGTGACCATGTATTATTAAATAAATATTTTAAGTCTAATCTCCAATTTTGAAGTTAATTACCAAAAAATCTTCAGGCATTAATACAATATCATTTCTTTGGGCTGTCAGCTTAAAGTCTAATTAGCTTTTACCTTGTGGCATGCCATAGCAGCAGCCGCAGCCGCAGCAGCAGCTGCACGGCTAACCACAATCCCAAGCTCAACCCTAAAAGTTAACTTTTAAACTTAATTTTCATTTCCGTCAGCAGACCTCATTGCCCCTCAGACAACATAGCCATGAAGCAATACATCATTGGAGCTGAGATTTCAGCGGATCTGGCTAAAAACTTAAGCCAGCCGACAGTAAGAAAAAAGAAAAGGAGAGGAAGAAAAAAATCAGAGGTGTTAGCCGCCTTCAGCTTTACGTGTGCTGCGCTGCGCCGTGTAATGATAAACAGGCAACGGATGTTTATGTTTTTCACATTATTAATGACGTTTTTCATTAGAGGCGCAGTCGGAGTCGACATTTTACGGCTGCCACTGCTGCTGATAACAGCATGCGAGCGGTAATGAGTTTCAAGGGGCGTGCCAGGCCCCCCAACGAAAAACAAAACGCTTCTAAATAATTCAAAGCTAAAGTAAAGTCAGAAGAAAAAGTTTAGGTACGCCATAATATTAGATTAATTTCGGCGCGTGCGACTACCCGAATACCCTGTAATGTGGTAAAGAAAAACACGTATGAAGTATTTTTATTTGTGAAATGAAGTAAATTAATTAATAAAAATTAAAATACTCTCATGCCAAATGGTAAGATAGATAAGATAGACATACAATTATACCCGTCTTGCAGCATTGCGAACAGGGTATATAATAACAAGCGGCTAACAAATTTTAAAGCATACTTTCGTGCGCACTGCAAATTGAGCCATAAAACGTCAAACATTTTGCCGCTGCCTCTGTTTGGCCAGCAGCCAGAAAGAGTATAAACTCCGGCTGCCTTGCAATCGATACACAAATTTTACGATACTGTAAACACGCATAACGCGCATAAAGTTGGCGAAGGGAGAACGCTGATTCTGGTTAGGGCGTCGGGACTTGGGCCCCCGCCCAAGGCTAAGCGAAATTTTCGCCGTTTGCTGGCGCAGCTTGAACTCGGCTTGGCTTGGCAGCGTACAGGATGTGTTTGTGGATGAATGTTTGAACATTTGCTGTTAATTACATGCAACTTTCTTTCAACAGAACGCCAAAGTTTAGACTAACATCGCTTGTGGTGGTGTGGCACCTGCAGCATCTGCCGTATCTGCTGGCAGTGGCAGTGGCAGCCTGTGCCGTGCCACCATTACTCGGCTGTCCGTCGCCGAGTTTCTTGTCCATTAACTTTGCTGTCGCTCGTGTCGTCAGGCAGCATGCTGTTAAGCTGTTGTCATTGAAATTGAAAATGAAAATGCAAGCAGCTGACGTCTGACACGCGATACACTGTGGGCGGCGCCGCTGCTGGCTGGAGCGGTTGGTGTGGGCGTGCGGAAGTGGAGTGCCTGCTCTGGAGACACCCCTAAATCACAGTCACTTAAAAATGTTGAGCTAAGACACGTTAACAGCAGGTGGTTGCCAAACAGGTGTGCATTAGCATGGGCGTGCCACACACACTCTCTCACACACACACACACTCTCGTGTTGCCTTCAATTTGACTTGAAGCAGTTGGCATTGTTGCCAGCGGCACGACACACAGCCCACTGATAAGGGTAGGCACTGCCGAGGCGACCCAGAACGCACCCTTCGCCAAGGGTCGCATACAATGCTGACACATGTGTTGCCCTTGCGTCAAAGTTTTTGCGTTTCTTTGGCAGGCGGCAAGCAACGTATAAAAACATTTCAAAATAAATTTGCATTTTCCATGCCCAAGCTGAAAGGCGGCTCCGCCCCAATGGCAAGCGCCAATGCCAACACCAAAGATTGTGCGTGAAATAGACTTTTTAAACTGTTTGCCCAATAAATTAAACTAAACATGCAAATGCTCGGGCTTTGACAAATGAAATCTTTTCTTGTGGCTAAACTTTTGATTTGATTTTATTTCAGATGCTTTTGCAAGTTTCGTGGGTGCGACACCGGGACATTCATCTGCTCACAGTGGGACGCTACACGTATACATCGGATCAGCGCTTTCGGGCCATACACCAGCCGCAGACCGAAGACTGGATGCTGCAAATCAAGTACCCCCAGCATCGCGATTCCGGCATCTATGAGTGCCAAGTCTCGACAACTCCGCACATGAGTCACTACATCCACCTGACAGTTGTGGGTAAGTTTCTAGGGGCCGATGGAAAGGGAAAAAGGGACTATGTCAATAATGGGCATCAAGGCACAAAATTCTAAGTAAATGGTAGTAGTTCGACTTAGAATGATAATAATAAAAGTAATAAGTAAACATAAAAATAATAGCAATGCATTTAAATGATAATATTTTTTGATTAATGGTACAGATACTTAAAAATGCCTTATGCACATCAGCCAGGCCCACCTGACTGCTGAGTCAGACTGCATTTCTCTGTCTCCTCTTGCATCCAGCAACCAAGCGATTTCCTGCATTTACCTTTAGTGCGCGGTACTTTTGTACTTTTAGTGGGCACTATCATCTGACGCTTTTCTAAGCATCTTTTAAAGTAAAAAGCTTACCTGTAATAGCAAATATATATATATTATATATGCCTTCTCTCCACCCTGCGCAGGACAAGAAAAGGTGCTCTGCGCTGTCCATGGCGTTTTCGCAGTAAATGCAGATGTGCTCGCCACTTTTCTTTTTAATGTTTGTTATTTACGAACCTTTGCAAGCATTCATGACCAGATTGCATCGGCAGATGTCTCTTGCCGTCCTTTCTTATAGCCACTATTCTATTTCCCCCTTCAGTATCCTCTTTTTTGCTTGAGTTCCTATGCTTGTGCAACTGTAATAATATAATAAGAATGATAACAACAACAAGTAAGAAAACTCTAGTCGGGCGTAACCGACTAGGGGATACCCTGAGCCTCGTCGAACCTGTGTTTTTCAATACTAAAGAAACTAAAGCAGCAGCTGATAATTCAACAAAATTCAAACGTAATTTGCGATTCTTCGAATCGACTAGAATGCGAGCGTTAGTATGTATGTGTGCAAGTGCGTTCGCTTGGCGCTGCTGCCGCGTGTTTTTGCAAAGTAGCCAAACGTTTTGCTTAATAACTTTTTTGCTATTTAACGGATTTCAATAAAATTTTCAGCATATGATCAACATATTCTATGGGCATATTTGTCAGTTTAGTAAAAGTGTCAACTCATTCGCATTTTGGCTATATTTGAGACTGAACTTCAATTGGGGAAAATTTGGGGCCGGTATCTAAAATATAAAAAAATTCGAAATTGCATAAAATACATATAAAGCTAAATACAAAATTTGGTGTCTCTAGCTTAAAAGATGGGCGAGATAAAATTTTATAACTGAATTTCGATAATGTTTTTATTCGATAACAAAAAAACGAATATATTTATCGATTATCGAAAATAAACTTGATATGCGCGCTGTATATAGGGATCTACAAAAAAAATTTCAAGTCTCTAGCTCTTCTGAGAGCTGAGATCGACGCGTTCATACATACGGACAGACGGACGGACGGACAGACGGACGGACGGACGGACGGACAGACGGACAGACGGACAGACAGACAGACGGACAGGGCCAAATCGATTTCTCTTGTCGTCCTGATCAAGAATATATATACTTTATGGGGTCTGCCACGCCTCCTTCTGCCTGTTACATACATCCAACAAAAACATTATACCCTGATTTCCCATTTTCAATGGGCTCAGGGTATAAAAACTGAAATAAATGTAAATTTGAATAAATATATAAACTAATTATAAATTAACACAAATTAAATAAATTAAACATATTAATAATAATAATAAAATATTTTTTTAATAAATATTATATAATGAAATAAGAATGATATCAACAAAATATATTATTATTTGATTATATATTTATAAAAATTTATAAAAAATTATTATTATAAAAAATTCAAAAATTTTTTTAAACTATTAAAGTTTCCATTTGCCATATTTGGTCAATTTGCAATGTTTTCTTTATAACTAAAACAGCATGTTTTGCGATTAAATATCTTTAAGACAATAAACAAACTTAACATCACAAGCATTAAAAACAAATGTAATTAAAGTCAATGAATTATTTTGCGTCTTGTGTTTACTTATTCATTGGCTTTAAGAATAAAATTGTGGCAAGAAATATAAACAAGCATATTTATGTGTTGCTATATGCAGATAACCAAAATATTGATATAAATTCTCGCCCCAAGCAAACAAATCGAACTCATAATGATTTTCAAAAAAGTGAATCAGGTTAAACAAAGCTAGAAATGTATTGATAAGGCTATTATAATATAATTAGGTGCAGCACTTAAAAGTTTTTGTGTAACAGATACAAATGAATGCCATTAGTGATAGATAAATTAATGATGTTTGTATACACGTGTTTGACTCGTAGTATCTCTTCTAATGAGCTTATAGTTTGTGTAATAGTCAAAGTATGTCAATATTTTTGGGTCAAATGAGGCTTCCTGTTTACCCAAAGCCATATTAGGCTTCTGTTGCCACGGAACCCTTTTGTTTTCAGAAGTTTAGGTGACATTTTTGAAAAACAATTTCCTGGTCTTATATTTCAATCATGATGCAACGTAAAAATAAAAGCCAATCGCAAAAGTGTAAAGGTATTTCGACCTTTAAAACTTGTTGCTAAAGGTGCAAAGGGTACAAAGTGGAGGGGGGCGGGCGCGCACTTGACTTTCATGGAAATTTTCAATGAAAATCTTTTGAAATTGTTGCGCATTTAAATTACACTTTTATTTCTAATGAGGATGCTCAGGCGAGCTAAAATTTGTATTTGCCTAATTGCTCTTTTATTCGCGCTTAGCTCACGTAGCGAAAGAGCCCTAGAGGTAGAGGCCCATTTCACTGAGCACTGAAAGCATTTAAGCACCAGCCGATGAGCATTCGAGTGCTGCGGGTTGGGTTAAATATGGGTTCATGATGTGAAACATTGTATTAAACGAAAGTTTTCCCTTTTTCTGCTGTGTTTCGTTTATTGCAGAGCCCTCGACGGAAATTATTGGCGCACCCGATTTGTATATAGAAAGCGGCTCGACTATAAATCTCACCTGTGTCATACTCAATTCACCTGAGCCGCCGGCCTACATCTTCTGGAATCACAACAACGCTGTAAGTGTAAGATACTTTTCTTTATATTGGGGTTCACTTCACTTTTTTACTTTTTTTGTCAATTTCATCAGCCAATTACTTTGGGGTATCATATTATTGCGCTGCTTATAAATGATGAGGGATCTGAAGCGTCGCTTCGTTTTAGTAACTTTTAAATTAGCTTTGCAATGCCGAAAACTGTTTAACTTTTCTTCTTTTTTGTGTTCTTTTTTGCACTCCTTTTCCTGTTTGTCTGTTCCTATTTTGTTGACTGCAAGAAAATGCCATTTAAGCACTATGCGAAGCGAGGGACCCTAAAAAACCCGTTGAGGCAAGGGTTTTAAATGGATTTTGGTTTGGCTGCCTCTCCTGCTGCTCTGGCTGCTGTTGCTTCTACTCTTAATATTGTTGTCAGTGGCATCCCAGCGGCTGTTAAAGCCACGTTTTAGTTTTCCATTTTAGGTGTTTTCTTCATGCTTTGGGACTTTAGTCACGGCCATGTTTTAGCTTATTGTATGGGGAATACGTAAGGGTTCCTGCTGTGCACAACAGCCCTTCTATTGTTATGTATTTTCTATAGAGCATAGCGGGCTTTTAAGAAGGGTTGAGTAGGAGTTTGAGAGTAGGAGTAGCCATGGACAGAGAGTGAGAGAGAGAGAGGGGAAGTGAGTTGCCATTAGTACCACTTTTGCCATGAGGAGATTTAATTTTATTGTTTTGCCTTTATTCACAATCTTCCTTTGACAGGCAGCTATATATGTATATATTTCTTTCTCTTTATTTCTTTTTGCCTTGGCACGGCCAATAATTTTAATTTTCTAACAACAGCGCAACAGTGCGTATACCTAATGTGGGCACAAACAGTTTTATGGCATGGAAAATGAATGCCGCATAAAATCTAATTTGATGCGACGGTGTCCATACGGCATTGTAAATGTCATTCGCATACAAATTGTGATTGTTTTTTGTGCTTGGCACTCTCTCTCTTTCTTTCTCCGACTCCCCCTCTCTGTCTCTTTTTATCTTTCTTTTTTTAATGTGCGCACATAAAACCCTCAAGTACTGCCAGTAGACTGTGAAATTCTCGGCTCTTCTCTTTGCAGATAATCAACTATGATTCGCCTCGGGGTGGCGTCTCAGTTGTTACCAACAAAGGTGAGACGACGACATCGTTTCTACTGATTAAATCAGCGCGCCCATCGGACTCCGGGCATTATCAATGCAATCCATCAAATGCAAAGCCCAAAAGCGTAACGGTACATGTGCTGAATGGTAAGTAAAATCAACGACAACCCAACACAGAAATTCGCAAGCCAACACAAAAGATAATACTCCACAATGAACCTGAGCGCATGCAAATAAAAAAACAGAAGTAAATTATAGGCGGCATTTGAATACCCTTTAAAGAGACAAGACAAGACTTAATATAATATGAATTGCTTATGAATAAATAATTGTTAAATAACAAATATTTAGCTAGTTTAACTATATGAAAGCAAATTAAAAAGTATGATTATATATAAATATAACAAAAAATTCCAGTATATAATTTTTATATATGAAAAATAATGCAGTATACATACATATCTAGACGCATTTAATTCAGAAAAAGATTATTCAAATATTTAGAATTTACATAATATTCTTTAATATTTATTTTCTTCAAGCTTGTCGTATAATATTTCTTTTTGCTTTCCAATATATATGTATAAATCATCAATATTTAAAGCTCATATACACGCTTAAAAATATTGCAAATTTGGTAATACTTTTTCAAACTTTTCCCATAAAGCTTAATTTTGAACTCACATTTAATTGGCTTAGAGAAATCTGTTGTAGCTCAATTGCAGTTCGTTTATGCTGGTAGCGCCCATTAAAATGTACATAGATTATATTTATTAGATTAAGTATTAAGTACTCTCTGCAGTGCTAAGCCAACATTGTGATAAAGTTTAACTACCCTGATAATAATATTTTATGGTTAAAATGGCAACGAAAAGCACAATGGACCAAGGCGAAAAGTTTGGCGTGATGAATAAATGGCGAGAGAGACTGACCGACGACTGCGTTGAGGGTAGTCCCCAGCTCAGTGCCGCTTAGTTCTGGAGTGCGGAATGCACAAAGACTTACGGCAAAGTGCAGAAGCAAGGCGTACTAATGAAGAAGACAAAAGGGGAGGGTTAGGAAGCGCCACGTACGCCATTGTGGTGAATGCGGGTTTATGAATGCTTTGTGGATTAAATCTGAATGCTTGAATCGCTATTCACTGTTTGCTGGGCATTTCAAGTGATTCTCAGTCGGCGAAAGAGCTCTAAGAATTTGCGAAAACTTCGGTTAATATTTGTAAGAGAAATGCACTCGAGTGTGGGAAGAGAATTGGAATGCCTGAACTCTTGACTCGAGCGCTAGTTTCTTAACAATGCAAAATTGGCTGCAAGTGGAATTATTTCAAAGTTAGCCTTAAGAGCTTCCAAACGATGTCCATTGAAAGCCATTGCTTAATGAGAAATGCAAAAGATAATACGTTTAATTAATGAAATACACCAGGCTAAGTAATTGATTTTCCATCGAGTACTTAAAAGTCGCGTATGAAAGGGGCTTAAGGTGTTTTTTATAATTGAAAATCCATCGATGAACTGTGCTCCACAGCAGCGCGCAAAGCCATAGAAATGCAGCTTCAGGTAACGCAACACAGTGACACTAAATAAACGAGGCCAAAAGGTGTCGAGCACAAAAGCGGGGGCAACCACTAGAGCGTGCTGCAAGTAACTTGGCTATATAATGTGTTGAAAGAACGACAACACGCAAGAACGAGCAATTGAGAGTGCACGACTAGGAGATGCCCTGCATTTAATTGGATTTGATTTGGACTTGGGAGAGAAATATTATAAATTGTCTAAATGCATCATCTTCTCTAGCTCCCAAAGTTCTCATTTATGCTTCAATAAATATGTAATCTTACCGATATACCAAAGTGAACTGAGATATCTAGAGATATCTTTTAGTAGTAGTAGTTCCGAGGCTACCTGTGTACTTTGTCACTAAAGCATTAAACTGTCTTAAGCAATTGGTTTCACGAAAAGTCCAAGTTAACGAATTTCATGCGCTTCATGGAGCAAATATTGATTGGACAGCAGCAGAAGTTGAAGTAGTCATGGCAGCTTGTGGCGCTGTAATATGCTAATTGGCGGGCGTGCTGCTCCAATGGGCGTGTCTGTGACAATACTTTCGATATTCAATATGCGCTGCGTTAGCTGTAAATGTGCGACATGCAAATTAAAATTAAACTAACTAAAGAACAGTTAAAGCAAAAACGCTTTTCCCTTGCTGCCTCCGCCCGCCCACTCTCCTCCTCGTCCTTCGTGCACGCAGTTGTAATTATTATGGCGCTCTGCTAACAGTCTAACAGAACTTACAGCACTTAGTAACTCTGCCCTGCTCTTCTCTCCCCTCTCTTTCCCCTCTCTCTATCACCCTTTTGCTGTCGTGCTGCTGCTTTGCAGACAACGTTTTTTTTTCTATTCTTTTGTTTTTCGTTTTAGTTAACGCTGCGACATTTCTCCGCATGTGAATGGCTATGGTGGGCTGCAGCAGCTGAGCGAGTGGGCGAGGGAGCGAGGGAGGGGTGCTCGTGGGGCACATGAATATTATGTTTATGTTGCGCTTGGTCTCTGTGCCACACGCAACCCGCAGCCTTCGCCATGCTTGACTTTATGCTGCATGCCACTTCCTTTGCGACTTTCACTAATGTCAAGTTGTCGTCGTTGTTGTCGCAACGGTGTCTGCTAGATAATGCCACAGCGTTGGCACCGCAACAGCCGCACACACACTCTCTCTCTCACTCACACACATCACACAGCTCCGAGGTGTACCCATCTCTGCTGCCATATTGTGCATGCAATGCGCGTTGTTTCCGTTAACTGCTTTGGCACACTTGTTTCTGATTATTATTATGTTTTGTCTCTTGTTCTGCTATTTCGTATTGTTGTTGCTGTCGCTGTCGCTGCTGCCGCTGCTGCTGCCGCTGCTGCCGTTACATTTTGTTTTGTTGTTATTTTTATGATTATATGCCCGTCCACATTGTATTTTGCTTTCTTTCTCTCTGTAGTTGTTGTTGTAGTAGTTCTGCTTTTGTTTTCACACACACCCACACCCACACACACACACACACTTTGCGTAGCGCTCTCAATGACAGTGGCTTGTTTGCTTTTCGTTTCGTTCGTTTTCATTTGTTTTCCTTCGCTTTTTTGCATTACTTGGCTTTTATTGTTTATTGTTGGCTCCTGCCAGACACCGGGATTTGTCGCATTACTATCAACAGCATGTGGCATGGATTTGGTCGCGCTCCGCTTTCCGCGCTCACTTTTAGAAGATCCTCTATTAATTTCACTGCAAACAAAATAAATATAAATCACTTTTTTAAGTAGCAAATAGAAGTCAGAGAAATGCCATGAAATGCAATGAAGATTGGCCCAGCTTTTATATCAAAACTCGAGCTCACTTACATTAATTGGACTTACTTTTGATTTCATTTAAAAGATTTATTTTGTCTAATCAATTTGTTTAAAGGTGTTTTTGTACAATTACTTTTCTGAAGATTAGTGAAAGTTCCATAGTTATTTATATTTTTATTTTGTCATCATTGCATAAATATAGAAAATTGTGCTTTGGACTACGCGCTGATTCATATCGAGAGTTCCTTTCAGCATGAGTAAGAACTTACCTTTGAGGAATAAAAGAATGACTACAAAATTGATTTTTATTTATTTGAATATGTCTTTAAAAATGCTTTGATGTATCTTTGTTTATATTAAGTTAACTTATTATTAGAATTTAATATATATATTATTACATTAATCATTGAAGCTTTTAAATTTTCTTGTTAATTACAAAATCATTTGCGACCTCGTAGCTTATTCTTTAGCGCAAATAAGTAAACTAACATTCTTGCATGCGTATCGTGAGATACACGCTTCACAAGTCCTTCCCTAACTTCTTATTCCCTAGATGTAGTTGCTGCTGCTGCACAGCTGAAGTCTCTGCTAATTGTTATCAGCTTTTAGTTTCATGGGTGCAAATTTCATTTGGCTTCGTGTTCGCCAGCAAAGGTGTATTTAGTACAAAATTAAGGCGGGATTTTGTTATGGCCACATCTATTACATTTTCTTACTTATTTGCAATGCTTCTCTAAGCTACACAACACAATTTTTAGCTCATAGAAATAGTTGACTTTTAGTCAATATAAGGACTATACATTGAGACATAAGACATGTCAAGTCGTCAGAGTACTCTGAATCGGATTATATAATCGGAAATTGATAAATGTACAAATGATCGAATACAGGAAGCACTGTGAACTAAAAATATAAAAATATACTAAATTTAAATCTTATATTTTTTATGAAATATTCTTGAACAAATGTCTTATTCCACTCTTTCTCTGAGTTTAGGATGTGCTTTCTCCTAATGAAATCATTCACCATTTGCTATAGCTAGTCAAAATGGAGTTTATATACTCGTAACAGCATTGCTATGCATCCATCTAGTCTAACATTTCTTGCTCTTTGTGCTATTAAATGTTGAGTAAATCACATGTTCATCCAGCGAGATTATCTGACTGAGGGAGATTATCTTATATTATATATAAATGGCTGTATACATATTTTTAATATTTTTGTTTCATCCAATCACTGAGTATGAGAGCAGCAATAAAGATGTAAATTAAACAGGTGTTTCTCATTCTGTTTCCAGGGGAGTTCCCAGCAGCAATGCAGCACGCGGCACCAGCACATCCTCCCATGTCTCCAAGTCGCTATCTCTTGGTGTACCTGTTTGTGTGCTGCTGCAGTTTGGCGTTTGCCAGGCGCTCTATGCGGCCCTCAGTGGAGCAGCAGCGGCCGCGGCGACGACGCTGCAGCGACGATGTGCCACTAGAGGCCGAGGCGGAGGCAGAGACAGAGGGCGAGGTAGTTGGAGTGCCGGAGTCAAAGCGACTTTGTCGGTATGTCGAATGGGAAACCTGCTCGAATGTCTTTTAAGCCTGCTGTCCTCGCTGCTGAGCATCACATGGCGCTGGCACTGGCGGGGGCGTGGCCCACACCATCACCAGCACCAAGAAGAGCAACAACAACAATCAGCAACTGCAACTGAAACTGCAACAGCAACAAGAGCTGAAGCAGCAACGTTTAGGCAAGTTTATGAGACGGACATAAGGTGAGCAGCACCTCAAAATGAAAACGAAAATGAAAATAAGTATATGAATGAAAGCAGAAAAACACTTCTAGACTCTAGACTAATATAAAGTACACACACACATACATATACATACACACTTATCTGATAACATCTTAGCTTAACTATCTAAACACACATACAAACACGACTACATACATAAGCTGTAACTATATGATAGTGACTAATGTGTAAAATCTATTGGCTATTCAGTTTTCTATGAACCCGTGACGTATACGTAATAATTAGCACACACCCAAGAAGAGGAAGAAAGAGAAATAAGAAATAAAAAACGAAATACAGAGCCAAGTTGTCGCCTTTTCAAGTACAACTTTGTATAATATGTTTAATCGGTTCTGTTGCTTTTATTTTGAATTTCCGATTTTGTAAATAGGCAGCATCGCACACCCGAAAGCGCTTGTTGAGCCAAGTTTGAGTTTGACTTATCCTTCAAGGAGTCTCAGCCAACTTCAAACTTTTTGATACTAACACAGCGAGTGAAAATATGAAATACAATTTGCTAAAACTTTCCGTAGAGACTTTTTTCACTGCTCAAAATTGCAAAACATTTTCAAAAACAATGAAACACAAGCTAAATGTTGAAATAAGTGTTTAGCGCTTTTCCAAATGCCATACTCTGAGACTATTCCCAAGGCAACAACTCGAATAGGCGTAAAATTAAATGTTAAACGAAAAGAAACTTAAAAACAAAAATGCAACTGAACAAAAACTTCTAAATGTTAAACTTCAACTGCGTGGCAATTTTCAAGTACTGACTAAAGCATATAAAAAAAGCAACTTATATATACATATAGAAAAACACACATATAAATATAAATAAAAATATTATGAAGAATAATATACACTGTAAAAATGACTTCACTACGAATGCAGCAAGAGTTAAATTTAAGCTAAAACTTTCTCTAGCAGAATCTGGAAAAGTCAAACGATAAAGCTAAGCAAAAACATCATTTCACAAAAACAAAATATTATATATGTTTTTTTTTTTCTTAAATTTATTTCGTGTGTACAAATCGGATCAATGAATTAAATTTTAGCTTGATAAATTGAGAAATTCATTGGGTTGAGGGACGGCGCTGAAGGACTGAGGATAGATTAAATTTGAACGAAATCATGTTGCATATAGCAAAAATTTATATGTTGTTAATTGATGAGAATATAAATACATATATATATTAAAACTAAAAATTATGTATAAATTAAGAAACAAGAAAATTGAAAACTTATTAATTATATGTGAAAATTGTGCAAAAACAACTTTCAGTTTCAGTTTGGGTTTTAAAAACTAAAAACAAAGTGGTTTGCCGATCAAACATTTCAAAAGTGTCCTATTCTAACGTTTTAATCATAATTTTGTTCAAATTATCTTTCAATCGAATATTATGGTTATATATCTTTATGTAATTTCTTTTGTTTGTCTTCAATTAATTTTCATTCCAAGCTCCGTACTTGTTATTCAACTTAGTTTTCTATTGCCTGCAGCTTGATTTTTTAAAATTTTACAGCTCAGACTTTACTGTCTTTTCATATTCAGTGTTAGCTCTTTTATATATTTTTTAATGCATAACAACTGATATGATAAAAGTATATCTATATATTTTTTTAAAATTTTATTTATTAGAGATGATATTCATTTATATATACTATAGTTCAAAAAGTAAATTTAATGTTTTTTATTTAGTTTATTTAAAATTATATTTTAATTTTATACTTTAAGTTTATCTCAATTAATGTTTAAACAATACTTTCAATTAAAAAAAAAAATAAAAAATTTGAAATATACGTTTTGTTTTTGTGTTTTAATTTCAATTCGAATTAAGCTTCATGTTCCCGAACAATTATTTATGCTTCTCTATGTATTCTCTGCTTCACTCCAGCTTATAAAACAGTATTTAATTATTTTATTAGTTAATTTTCTGTCAATTTCTGTTTACTTTTTAAGCTCTGTTTAAGTACATACTTTACTATGTTTACGAGCCTTCTTTGTCATAGTAAGTACATAGATAAATAACCATATAAATGTTTGCAGCAGTATTTGCAATTAAAAAAAAAAAACAAGAAAAAAATACACACAGAAAAACTGGAAAAACCAATTTAATTCAGTGTTTATATAATGGTATATGCAATAAAAACAAAAATAATGAAAATAATAAGCATTGAAAAAGTTTATAATGCTATCGATAGAAATAAATACAAGAAAAGAACGCAAAAAAAACACGAATAAAGAAAAGCTAAAAAAGTTTCATTAAGCATGCTTCACAGCAGCAACTATTGAACCCCAACTGCGAGAGCTGCTCACAACAACTTTTTCATTAGCATTTCAACAACTACAACAAAGCCAACAGATAGAAAAGGAAATACAAAAAAACACAAAATAAACTCAGCTTTTGATGTATTCAACATTTACGTTGCATACAAAATGTTTCAGCATTTTCTCTTTTTATTGTATTTTTATTTATTTTCACTTAACAATAACAGGCATATAAATTGAAATTTCGTTGATTTTTTTATTCTGAGCCATTCACGGCAAAGGCTATCAAATAATAGAAGTTGCATCAAAGCGCTATTAATATTATTTTAAATTAATAATGACATTTTTCTCTAAAGTTTAATTTCCCAAATAATTTACAATTAAAAATTGTGAAATATTTAACGATTCTAAAGTATTTTCACTAACATTTCCACCACTTACATTAGGCGTAGCTTTAAGTGCGGCTACACAAAGTGACAAACTCTTAAAAAACGTAAGATCTAAGCTAATTCAAGAGGCAACTGGCGTAAATATTGTATATGTAAATGTGTATCTATAATAAATATTACTACATAAAAAGCGGAAGCTATATATATGTATACATACAGTATAGTCTATTTATTTCAGAGAAACCAAAAAAAAAAAAAACAGAAAACGAAAACAAAACATAATTGAATTAATGACGTTATTAAAGCTAAACAGAACTTGAAAGTAACTTTCAATTAAATACAAGAAAACACAAGAAAAAAAACAGAAAAAATATAAGATAAAAGCGAGGCAAAAGAAAACTGAATCTTCTATGAATGTAAGAATTTAAAATGCAAAAACGGACATGTAAAAGTGCAGAGGAGAAAGCGATAAATAAAAAAGCTATAAAACTTAACAGAAAAGAAAAGAAAAACATTAACTAAAGAATATTATGTCAACTGTTAATTAACTTGTTTTAATGGCAATGGGCAATGGGCAACTGCAAATGGGTCATAAATTATGTGTGTGTGTGAAAGAGTTTGTCAGCTCTAGGAGGTAAATGCTAAGAAAACAAAAGCAAATCATTTTTCATCGCCGGACAGCCGAACAAAAGCCACACAGCTGTGGGCAGTGGGCGAGCCATAGATCTGGCATTGACGATAAAATCCTGAAATGAGATTAATCATACGCCCCGTGAAAGCATAATGAATGCATGGCAGAGGCAATCGCTTACATTACACACTGTTAACAACTTGTTTCTATGCACTGGCAGGCTCATAATTTAAAGAGCGTTACGTAAGGCGTCTTTACGGGGTATATTTTGCTTTTTTTTTTAAATAAATATAAACACATAGTTAAGCACTTGAGCGCACGCTGATGGAAAATCAATAAATGTGCCAAGCGATGTGGAGCGTCGTCTGATGGACGCTGCAAAGTATGCCATATATATACACACACTCTACTCTATATATATATTTTTTATTGACGAAATGTGGCTCGTCCGTGTGCCACGAACATCAACATCAATTTCAGAATCATCATGGCCTTCCACCAGCTCTCTATAAACATTAACAGCCACGCGGCCGACCTGGCGACTTCATGCAAAACCACTCAAGGACAAGTGGGCAATAAGCGAGAAACTTTTATTGTTTTATGTCGAAAAGTTTTCTATATGTCTGTGTGTTGGTCGCCGCTGTTATTGTTTTGTGTCAAGTGCCACCCAACAGCAGCCGCAGCAGCAGCAGCAGCAACAGCAGCAGCAGCAGCAGCAGCCGCAGCAACACATTCTGGGCACCGTCGCATAATGTGCCGTATATATATTATGGCCAAAGGCCATTTAATGCGCCATCCTATATGCATGGGATCACAATCTCGCCATGCTTTGGTCATTTACCGCTCTCAAGTACTGCACAAAGTGCAATCGCTCCGCCACAGCAATGTCCGCCAGCACTGCGAATGGGGCTAAGGGGCGGCCGTCCGTCCTCCGTCATAATACTGAATAATGGAATGTAGGTGTAAATGATGGCCTGCTTATGGTGTTGCTAATATTGTTGTCTGTTGAATTGTGTGCTGCCTGGCCCGGAGCTGTTTCGATTTGCTCTCCCTCACAGCTCAGCGGCTATCAACAATTATTGACTATTTCGGATGGCGTTCAATTAACTTGTGTGATAATCAGCTTTGTATTCATGTTGCAAATGATCCGATTTCAGTACTCAAATTCAAAGGAAATAGCGCTCGAACATAAAAGAAGCTCTACTGCTGTGGAATTCATTTCTATTTTCGTTCCCTCATAGATTATTTAAAAGAAATTCTTGTCAATGAGCGTAAGCGAAATCGGAATTTCGTTTTTATAATTTTACGTGTTCAGGTCGTAAAAAGCTCATAGTAATTAGCGCTTTATAAATAGATGAGCCAATTTAGCTAAAAAGGAAATTCCATTTCATTTACAACTGAGATTATCACTGTAGTTACAGATAAAAATTTGATAAGATAAAGTAAGCATACATAGCATAAGCTAGCTAAGTAGCTAAGTAATATTTAATCACTTGTGCAGTTGTCTTACTGTTGACCTCTGAAGGCTGACCCATCAATTTTATTATCAGTTAATTATATTATATTTCTCAATAATAGAAAAAAATTTCTTGAAGTTTTTAAACACGCCCAAATTGACAATATCCTTTTTTTAATTACTTAAACTATTGTTGGCGCGTGAACAAGTCAGCTGAGCTCAGCCCAACTGCAGTTTTAATCAAATAAAAATGTAATTGCACATTCCAAATGGTTTTGTTACCAAGAATCAGACTGCATTTTACCAAAGTTTGCTGACGTGTGACTGTGGAGGCAGATTTGCTGAAAGAAAATAAAGAGATAATGGGGAGACGATGGCGAGAAAATCTGGTGTTGCGGTGTAGCATAGCTTTTTACCGAATTCAACAGAATTTTAAATATTTAAAAAATGGTTTCTGCAAACGAGGACAAGTATTTTCAGATAACGTATCTGTATACTATTTGACCTGATTGATTTGCTTAGTATCCTTCACCAGCTTGAAAACTTTTCTGCTTATAAATTTAAGGCTTATTGTTTGCCTATTTGAAGCATTTATAATTATTAAATTTAAGTAAGCCACACAGGTGCTCGTGGCTCATGTTTTCAATTTGTTTTTATCACATGTTAAGTCGAAAGCCTACAAAAACTGACACCTGGACAGGACATAGTTCAAGCCAGCAGTTGGTTTGGCTGAACGATGCTTGACACGACTGACTGTTATTGAACCTGTCCGTCAGTCAGTGGCTCTCTCAACTACAGTTGCCGCATGAATATATATGCAGAGTTGTTGTTGCTGCTCCACTCGGGCTGAGTATGTGCTGCAGTTTATGGGTGTAATACATTTTGCGTCTGCCTCGTCCTTGGACAGTTGTTATTTGCGGCTTTTTGGCAGCTTGACGCTCTCCGGAAAAAGTTATTGAATGTTATAGCCAGGCACTTGTGATAAATCAAGGAGATGACACGAGGCGGAAGTATAAGTTGACAAATGAAGAAGCCAGCGTCAGATTGACATGCATGCATGCGTGCATGTATGTGAGTGGCTCACTAAATTTACCATAAATATAGCGAGATTCGTTATTCATGTTGCTCTCTAGAAATTGATTTAAATATGCGAAGCCAGCTTGCCTTAGCAGAAATTATAAGCACTTTATCCCCATCATTTGTACAGTTAATGCGAAATATGTGATTTCCCAACGGGAGAGAAACAGAGAGTTCCGGCCAGCCGGATAATCAGCATTAAAAAGTTAGTTGAACTTTGCAAGCTGCCCGGCTCGGTACTTGAATAATCGGCGTGCAGACAAAGTGCAATATTATATTCCATATCCTGTTGGAGTGCAAAGCCGAGTGTGTGGGTGTGCGTTAAGCAAACAGAATGGTATGCTGCATAGTTGCTTACGTTTGTGCAAACATTTATTATGGCCATAATCCTTCGGTCTTATGCGTTTCTCTGAGCAGAACAGAGCTCAAAGCATGTGTGTATAATGCCGTGCTTAGCCCACAAATGGAGCTTTAATTAAATTAAAACTTTTTCCATTTGAGTTCAGCACCGTGAATACAATAAAAATTAAATTCCAGCTCGCTGTGTCTGAGCTGAGCGAAAGGGGTCTGCTGAAAGCTCAAGACCTGAAGATAGTGAAACACTTACGAGCTGACAACAGCTAACAAGTGCACTACACGGCGTATACTCGATGCGATAAACAGTTTGAGATTAAGCGTTGCTTGGCTTAAGTGGCTGGCCAAGCATGCGAATGCCAATGCGAGTGCGAATGCTAGAAAGAATAGGAGAGCGTGTGTGGGTCACTGTGAAAGAGTGTTTAAACTAAAGCGCTGCCATATAAGTGAGCTTAGCCAACAAAATGTCTATAGACGGACTTACTTAACTATGTGAGTCGTTGCTCTTCTAAGCTGTTGATCGACGCTAAGAATTTGTATTCATTTCTTACGTTTTTGTTTGGGTTTCTTAGTTAGTAAAATAAGAAAAAACTTTAAAGTAATTTATGTGAAGAATGGACATCGGACAGTGAAGTCTTTAGTTTACTATATTTATATTTATTTAAATATTATATTTAGAGTTAAATATTTTTTATATTTTTTATTTATAGAATAATACATATTTACGTAAAAACATTATTAAATATTTAATTATATAAAGAGTTGATCAATGTTGACATCAACATTAAAAATATACATTACAATATATTGATAAAAATATGTTTTAAACGCTTGAAAGCAAACAAGAATCCTGAATTTCCTTCTCAGCAAATAAGAATAAGTACATTTATAAAAGTAAATATTTTAAATTAAAACAAAATACCTTAATTAATCAATCACTAATATTTGCATATAAATATGTTTTCCATCTCTGTCTAGACAAGTTTTGATTTCTGCTCTTACCTGCCTTGAGCATTACTAATAGTTCTGAAATTAGCTCTCCTACAGAGCTTAAATTAAGTATCACGAATTAAAGCGCTCCAACCAAGTGTCAAATATAAATTAAAGTCTGCCAGTCAAAAGAAGGTTTTAGCACACTGCAATGTAGAGCATTTAGAGAGTCACACAGTCCGGTTGGCCGCAGTAACCGCAATGCTTCAATGGGTTTTTGTGTCTTTACATATATATATATATATATATATATATATATATATACATTTCTTTGCTGTTGTTGTATGTCTGTTCGACTATCTGTTGGTGCAAATTAATTTCCATTTGAAAACAGTAATTTTACAAGCACTTAACTCAGGATAGCAGCAGCTGCTGCTGTTGGCCAAGCCGTTGGCCAGTCGCATCTCCACCTCCATCCACTGTCAGCGTCGGTGGGTGCAGTCATGGCTTAGGCTGGGCTTCGCTGAGCTGGGCGTGGCAAAGCGGATTACGGCAAGAAGTGCAAGAGCTGCTACACTGGCCAACAGCTAACCAAAGACTTGAACACGAACGATACTTGACCAACACTTGGGGCTTCGGCTGGCCAGTGTGACTGCAGTCCGGTCGCAGTGCAAGCGTTTTTCGGCATACAAAAGTTTTAAATGCAGAGATAAAAGTTGAACGTAAAGCGAATCAAACAGAGGAAGCACCATAAAAATGCTTATAATACAGATTTTCAACGCAGACAGAGAGAGAGAGAAAGAGAGAGAGAGAGAGAGCGACGGCAAGAGAGTGTAGCATGTATGAGTGTGGCAAATGCTCGACACAGATGCATATCTGTTGTTATTGTATGGAGGTTGTTTGGTAAATGGGGGTCAGTTTGGAGCTTGGGGCCAGCTTGGCTGTGGCTGCTGCTGCTTGTTGTTCGTTGCAGCAGTTAGTTACAACACGTTGTGCATGTGCTGGCTATAAATACATATGTTTTAATTTCCGCACTTTTGGGTCAGACCCAAACGCCCCCGTAAATGGCGGGCGGCGGTGGGTCCAGATTAAAGGCGGACAACGGATGTGATGTTGGCAAGTTTCCGTTTCTCTTCGACTTCTTTTAACTGCTGCTTGAATTTAACTGAGTCTGGGTGGAGGAGGAGGGGAGGGGATGGGAAGGGGGAGGGGTGCTTCACACACATACACATTTTGGCTCATTTTCATCATGGGAAAGGCACACAAATGCTGACCGACTTAGCAGACGCTGCAAGTTTTTATTTTCCTTTTTCGATTTTGTGTTTATGTTTTTGTGCGCACTTCAACAACATGTCCAATAACACACACACACACACAGTTATTTATGTGTGCGTGTGTATCCTGTTGGAATTTCATAAACATAATCATGTGCTATGTGCGACAATCACACACACCCACACACTCGCACACACCCACAGTCGCATTCACGCACATTCAAGCTAAATTCATCGATCTTTTTTTTTCTGTGCTGCTCACAGAACTCGGTTAAATGACTCATGAAATTGCTGCTGCTACCCATTTGTTTGTATAGCGCGCGTGTGTGTGTGTGCGTCTGTGTGTGTGTGTGGCTACGTATTAGTTTCAAGTGCTCACTGTGTGCGCTCATGGCAAAGCAATAATGTTTGTGCTTCTGCCGCTGCCATTCGGTTAATAATTTAGGCTTAAATACAAAACGAGCTCAAGCTGCGTTGCGCATACGACATGGTGGACATTTGAAATGGGTAAATGGCATTTGGAGAGACAGGGAGGAACAGAGGCGGGCAGCTTGTTGACACATGTGTACATGCCGTACATTACACGGACTTCGTGGCAGCCCAAAGTAGCCGCAAAGCCAATTGTTGAAAGCGTCGGTGCGGGCGCGAGGCGTCGCGGGTGGGAGGCCATCGTATGTCAAATAAATCTAAGCGATGCTAAAGTCCGAGTGCGAGCGTGTTAAGTGGGCTCAAGACAAGGTTGATTGGGCGCGAACTTTGCACACGATTGCAACGTGTTCTCACGGACAGAGGCAGACGAACGCACAAGGGCGTGGCGCGTCGGTTGGCTAAGTTAGCTGCAAAACTTTGGTTTCGGCATATGCCTAAGGGAAATTTTAGTGCTCCGCAATGTAAATACAGCGAAAAATAAATGGAAATAAAGGTGAATAAAGTTTTCAGGAGAAGAACAAAGCTGCACAAGCTTTACTGAAATGGAACATAGAATCGTAGTGACGGCCAGCAAATTGAGCACTAAATTGATAGAGAGATACCATTTAAAGGAAGTTCAGTAATAAAACAATTTTATAATGTGAGTTTTTTCCTTATAAAAAGCAAATATAAATTTCGTGTTGATAGTTTGTCTCCAAATACAACACTCCAGCCAATGATGTGTATATTTATTTCACAAATTGAACATTCAACTCGAAAAGAGTTTATTTATTTTGTTGCTTAAATTATGCACAGTTGAGCAACAGAGGCGAATGCTGGCAATATTTCAGTATTTTTACGAAAATCCCAACTGCCCACCCATATGGAGAGGATAATTTGTGTGCGTGTGTGCATGTGTGTGTGTGTGTGCGTGTGAGCTCGTGCTATGTGTGCTGGCTAGAAAGCAACCGCCTGGACCGCAGGCTGGCTATTTTCGGTTACAATGTGGTGCCATCAAATTACTGGTCTCATTTTCTATGCTGAGTCTATTACGGCCCCGAAATGAAGCCGAGGCAAAAATGCGACAAGAACGGGCGTTAAGTTTCACACTACTAAAAAAAAAGGAATAAAAAAGGGGAAGAAAACAAAGCAGAAAAACATGGAAAAGTATTTGGGCTTCCACATGCGCTGGTCACGCAGCGGCAACAAAACCGCAAATATGCAAATTCTTGACGGGAAGGTAACAGCCGGAGCGCCAGAGTCCTGTCTGAGATGGAATGTTCACCTTTGAACTGGGTCCTGACTCGCTCGCTAATGCATTCTCTTGCCTTAAAAGCTAGCTTCAGCACAAAACAGAAATGGGCAGAACAAGACTTACAGTTATAAGCACATTTATCAATTTCTTTATTGTCTTGTCTGTCACGGACTATTCTGAAAAGTTATGACCAAGACGCGACAGTCGGAGAGATGTTTTTATTTTCTTCTCTGCATACACTTTATTGTGCCTATAGCTGCTAATTGAGATCTTGTTTCCAGATGCGATGTGAAATTTGTTATTTTAAACTAATATTAATGTTACAAACAAATTAAAAGATTATAGTATAAAAATTATGATGTACATCTTTAGATATAAATCACAATTGTATAGACTTGGCAGGAATTTGTATAGACCATGCTTGTATAGACCTTATACTATGGTACACATTTGTTGATCGATTATGTATTGTAAGCAAAGCTTAATTATTTATACAATTTTTACAGTTAAATACTAAAGCTAAAATAAACATTTATGCTTTTGTAATATATATTAAAAATACAATTTGCTATATTAAACGACCTGAAAACTTGATTATGCTTGTCCGATTCATTTTTTAGAATACTTAGTTTAAGATTCTTTAGTGCAAAGTGAACGTAAATGTTATTATAAAGTTATTGTATAACATCTACTAAGCATAGGCTTGGCTTCTGGGTGTCCATAGATTCGTTTGCGTCTTGCCAACTTATGCCAGACGGTTGCTGCGTAGTGGTTTCGGCCAGTTAGTTGTGGCTCAGAGAGAGAGAGAGGCTGGCAATGCAATGTTTATGGCGTGGCGAAGTTAAATTAGTTTATTTATGCTTTGTTTGCCGTGGACTTTTTTGGGGTAATTTCTTTTAATAATTTGTCGTGGCTGATAACTTTGGGCAAAGTTTCTGGGCGTTGCTGTTGCTGTTTGTGGAGAGCTTAGCTGTGTCAGGCTTTGCACCAAGTTTCTGCTGATTGAGTTGCCTTTCCGCGACTTTGGCTTTAAGTTGTCAGCGGCGATCTCTGCCAGTGGCTGCGACCGAACATAAAAGACAGCCAAACAGTGCGTAAAATGTTTGCGAAACCCAAAAGGGAATTAATTACAGTCAACGGCCAAGTACAGAGAGAACCCGAATCCTTTCCTTTATTTTCTATTCTTTTCTTTTCTTTCCATTTTGTTCCCATTGACTTGCATTTCACTTTGTAAGCAGCGGACGGTCCTCTCTATTTCTCTCCATTTACGTCTGCCTGAATACTTTTCACGAATATTTACTTGAGACATTTTCATATCGAGCATTGTTAGCTTTCATTCCCTCCTTCATACCCTTTATATGGGCACTTTGACATCAAGCTGGCAGCAAGCATCAAAAGCATTGAAATTGTCATCACTATCAGCACTAAACCAAAGCTAAATTAAAGAAGCGACTGTAATTAGCTTAAGATGAAATTTTGTTGACGGCAAGAGACTTGAATTAAATTTTAAATTTTAGATTAATGGTAAATGTTAATGCTTAATCCTAAATAAATATAGGAATATGCGTGTTATCATATGGAAAAGTGAAATTTAATAATTGTAAATATTTGTAAATAGATTTATCTCGTAGATGTTTATTTTTATTTTTAATTTTTTGCAGCTTATTGTCTAAGACTCGAAAACGCATTTAGCTTTAAGACTTAACTTGTGAGTGGACTTGTAAGGCTTCGTAAGATAGACATCTTATCTCTGGACTTATTTATTTCAAATGGTATTCTGCACTACAATTTTTCAAGTTCTTTAGCTTCACTCTGCGTTCCAGAGGGATTTATCTGTTTAGTCTATTTGTGTTGTAGCTGTTAGCCAGTTTGATGCAAGCTGGTTGGATTGCAATCTGTCTGGGAATCCGTTGCTGTATTGAACATGAGTTCTCATGCACCGCACTGTAGAGTCCCATAGAGGAAATATATATATATATATATATATTTATATATAATCTGCTTCTTTAAACTCTACAAAGTTGCTTTCTTTCTGACAACATTATCCTGGAAAGGGAATTAGCAGTGTAAGTGTGTTTCGCCTTCGACTTGTTGCTCTACAAAATATTAACTCTTATATATTATATTTTTTTACAGAAATATTTTCTGTTGCCAGATGTTCAATTTGGCGTATGCGATGAATTTTGTTTGGGCTGATGCTGCTCGTGCTGCGGCTTTAAATCAAAACTTCAACGGGCGTAACAAATTTGTGCTGGCTGCTGGGAGGCGCAGGCATAGATGACTTGTCCCTGATATATCACTCAACGGGGACAGGGCCACCTGTAAAAGTGACTGAGACGTGGCCATGGCCAAGTGACAAATTGGCCACATCAATTACAGAAATTTATTTTACCGCTTTGTTTGTATTGCTGGCGTCTCGTTGCCCGCAGCCGCCCCAAAGCCGCCTACAAACTCATTTGTTGTACTTAATTTGGGTTTTCTCTCTAGCCCTCTCACTCCCTCCATTCGCTGTCTCGCTCTGCGAAGCGGAGTCTCTGTTCGCTCGTTGAAAAAGGGCAACGAAATGCGCATTTGCCATTGTTTTCTGTCTCGGTCAAGTGCGGAGTCCTCCCACCCATCACGGCTGGCTTGGGGTAAAGTTTTTTTTGTTTTTGGTTTTCATTCTGGGTTTGGGGTGTTGAACCAAATTAGTTTTATGATGAGCTGCTGCGGCTCGACGTTCGCTGCTGCTGCTGGCTCTGCTGCTGTTGTTGATTTACGTTTGTTTTGTTTGCTTGCCAAAATGCTTAGAAAGCAACATCAACTAACAGTTTTGCACACCAACACACGTACCCTCCAGTCGAAGTATACATGTGTATGGCTACATACATACATAAATACAATATCTATGCTTGCATGTGACAGTGCACATGTATGTGTGTGTGTGTGTGTGTATAGGGTCTGCTTGGTTGGCGATAAAAACTGAAATTTTCATACTGAAAACAAAAGTTTTGCATTTGATTTATGTGCATTTCGGTTTAGCTTTGTATGTAGCGTAAAATAGTTGAGGCCAAAACTAGATATTTTGCTGGAACGGAGGTGGAGGAGGAGCTGATGAAAAGTTAGCTAACTGGCCAGTTCATAAATTCTATTCATTATAAATGCTAAGCCTTAAACCGTTAGCATGAATAGAAGCGAAGAAGTGTGCCATAATTATATGGATGATTAAGGGCTTTGGTGAAGGTTTGTGTTCGGGGCCTGACATTGAAGAACATTAAGCAGATTATAGTAATTACGATAATATGGCCTATAAGACTTAAGAAAGAGCTAGGAATACTTTAAACAAGTTATAATTATTTGATTTATTGTTCTTCAATTTGTATCTCTTACGAAATATGCGTCATCAAAGCGCCAAGTAAGTCAAGTCCTTAAATATGTTCGCCCCATTAACTAACTATTTAGCTCCTGCACATTTGTTCATGCTTGTCATATCTCTATCCTGACATGTTTTATGCACATACATACAAAAACTCTCTCTCTCTCACACACATACACATTTACACATGCTCATGGACAGTTTCAATTTCATGTGATTTTCGCCCCTGCTGTCCGACTGACATCTTTATAATATGTGGTGGCAAATGTCTTCATCAGAAATCAGCTAACAAATCGGGCAGCAACTGGCATTCAATCATTGTCACTGGCCATGATGATAAAACATTCTCCCCTACTTGATTATGGAAGACAGACACAGAGACAGAAGCAGAGACAGAGACAGAGACAGAGACAGAGACTGAGACAGAAGCAGACTGATAGACAGAAGACAGAAGAGATAGAGAGATATAGGCAGAGGGTCAGAGGGACAGAGAGAGAGAGAGAGAGAAAGAGAGAGAGAGAGAGAGTTTAAAACTATTATAATCTACAATAATATTCTATTAAATAATATTCTCTATCTATCCGTCATTCTATCTCCAGGTGCGGTCTCATTTGCATCCAACTGCAACGATCTCAAGTGAAATATACCCACATATAATTTCCTCTTTTTGGACGGCAGTCTCAAAATTAAATACTTATATTAGTCATACGAATTGTGAGTGGTGGCATCAGTTTAGAACGAAATAATCAACTGCAACGACATTCGCTTTTGAATTTTTCCCCAACTGCGACTGTGTGGGGGCATTCCAACCGATTGCGCCGCAATTTATGCTACACAATTTGTGGCATGACCAGGACACGCATGAAGTTTTTCGATTTGCCAAACTATTTTTATGGCGCGCTTGCTGATACGATTTTGGGCGATTGCCCGATTGCCAATTGGCAATTGAAGTGCATTGAAATTGTTTGCGTATGTTGCGTTGGGGTCACATCCATCAGATACAACCGCATAGAGACGGTCATGTTTAAGTGCATTGTGTGCTTATGTGTGGCTGTGTGCGTGCGACATGCGTGGAGTGTGTGTGAAGTGAGTGTGTGGTGGAGTGGTTGTCTTTGTGTGTGTTTTCATGACCACTCAACAAGCTGGCGGCTGTTTGGTGCAGCTTGCTCATAGCTTATCAATGCAAAAAATGCATTAAAATGGATATCGATTTGGGCAGCAGCGGCAGCGGCAGTGGCAGCATCAGCGACTAAGGCTGGTCCCAAATCTGACCACTTTGGTCAGCGCCATCAACAAGTTTCAAATGGATTCACTCGTTTGTTTACCCTCGGCTATGGTTAAGCGCTTCAGCCACAAATCCTTTGGTCTGGCTCCGTTGCGCACTCACTTGGAAAGCGAGTGAGACATCGAGACGTTGACATCCTCATCGCCATTGCCTTCGTCACTGCCCTCGTCATCGTTTTATGCAAATATTGCGCACATGCCGTTTCTCGTTTTTCGTTTCTCTTTATTTTTCGCATTTCTTTTCTAATAAAAGAAGACGACAATAAATATAAAATTAATCAAACCGAAACTTGAGTACCCTCGCTTTACTTAACATGACAACAAAGTGAATACTTTAATAGCTTGATTTAAGCAACTTATAAATATATTAAGATTTTCTATTTATTTAAAAATATTTGATTATTGATTATTAAAATCTTAATAATGAAATATAAAATAAATTATAATTATATAAAAATGAAAAAATATTGAAATAAATATATCAGTCGAAAATATAAAAAATTATTTCTATATATTAAAATGAAATATTTATGACTCTCCCAATATGCAAATTCCTTGAAATTCATTAATAAAATAAATATACTTAAACCAAATTTATTCTGAGCTGAAACATCGCCCGGACTAATCAAAATATTTTAGTTGTAATTCCTTTTTTTAATTGAGAGGCTTATAAATATTCATTTTATATAATTTTCCGCTGTATTACTCATATATTTGAATGCTTATTGAGAACAAATGAAGCCCATTCAAGTGAAATTGAATAAACATAAAATTCTATACAAACATTTCCATATTATGCATTTATGTAATACACATTTTTGTATAATTAATAATGAGGTTTTGGTGCTGGTACCAGGTGAGGGTAGTCGAAATGCCAGGTTATTCATTGTTTAGCTGAGAGCCCACAGCAAATGCTTGACATGAGAACGCCCTCTTTTCCGTTTTTTTTTTTTTTGCAAATTTTGTTTGACTGCACTCCCCTCAACTCACATGGAATATGAGGAGTATGTTTGTGTGTTTGCTGCTCGCATTTCTAGGGAATTTACATGCGTCTGTAAGCTGAAGATCTAATGATGTGTAAATGTTTTGCTCTTGTTCTGCGGAGGGTTGAATTTCTTCGACTAATTTGAAAGCAATGTATTTTTGATTGCATGATTCTACTCTGACTGCTGATGTTGTTGCTATTGCAATTTGCGCTGCTGTAATTTAAGACGTTGAGCGTTTAGCATTAAGTCATTCGGCAAATGAATACATCCATGCACGAGCAAACAAGTCCAACTATATATAGTATATATATAAATATAGCTGAGCAGGCAATAACTTGGTCTATACGTCTCCTTGTGCCTAAACAAATATTGTGTCATGTAGTTGGCGACTTAAATAAATTAGCTTTGATTATGGTCAAGGCCATTTGGCTGCCAGCAGCAGCCAGCTGTATTTGGGCTGGCTCTTGACCTCCTCCCTTGGAGCGACTTTATTCCGAAAATTGAAATACTGTCATAGACCGAATGCCTAATTATATTGTTGACCCTCAACGGCGCAAAGGACAAAGACAAAAGGAAAATGCGACGCAGGCGCCGCATATAAATTGTCCTTATACCCTGCATACATTACAAATGCGCAAAAAAGGCAAAATTGTATTAAAATACTTGAATCTGGGGGAAGAAATCCTATTCTAAAAAAAGTCAACTTCATAAGAAATGACCAATAATATATAATGTCATATTTTGTACAGGGCATCTGATATACAGAAATACCTTCAGCTTATAGATTTGCATGCATGAAGTATTTGGTCGACTGATTTTTTAAATTGATTTTCAACTATTTCAAGAATTTTTAATGCTTATTACTGCGTTAAAGATTCTTGAAATATTTAATATTCTGAATAATATTTTAATTAACTTAGCTGAAGCTTTAATTTGTAAAGGCTAGAAAACATTGATACTCTTCAAGTTGCAAATAACTTAAGACTCTCAATATCTTAACAAAAAGCCAATAATTATATCCAGCCTATTAAGATGACATTTTGATCAATATCGTAACAAAAAGCCAATGATTATATCCAGCCTATTAAGATGACATTTTAGATCAATATCTTAACAAAAAGCCAATGATTATATCTAGCCTAATATGTGAAATTTTAATCAATATCTTAACAAAAAGCCAATGATTATTTCCAGCGAAAGTTTTTTTTTTATATGCATATATTTAGACAAAATATCTAAAAGAATATGATTCGAATCTTTTTATTATAGATTTGATAATATATGTGAAAGACAGATTAGGCAAAAAAAAAAAATAAATAAATAAAAAAAATTAGAGGTCAATATGAGTTTAGATCTTAGTTTATTACCTTTAAGAAAGACACGATTCAATATTGTTTTTAGCCTGCTCTTAGTTTGTCGAATTATCTGAGTTTATGTTGTGTCGTAATTATTATTGAATCCGCTATCTATGTTTTCTTGTGTCGCTTTTCGCTTTTCGGGAAGTCGCTTTTCTCTTCAGTTTTTTTTCTGTTTTGCTTTAGTTTCCGTTTTTGCTTATCTTTGGAGCTGCCATTCCTCTTGACACTTTGATTTGTTGTTTGACTTTGCTTTATGTTTCACTTTCCCACTTTCATTTTCAGCATTTTTTCCAGGGCTCGTCTGCTTGCTGTTTGTCTCCCCATTTGTCCTCTGTCCCATTAGTGCCTGCAAGCGTGTTATAAAACCAAAGTAGCCCACTCAAAAACCCATACACCTTATACACACACACACTTACAGACACCCTGACCTCTGGCAAGAAAAAAGGCACAATCGAAAGCTGCGCGGCAAAGCGGACACAGTTTCAGTGGTCCAGTCCCGGGCACAGACCAAACGCAATCTCGGGCAAGCCCAGCACACACAGATAACGAGGGCAACTCCATCCAGCACTTATCTCTGCCTTTCCTCTAGTATTTGGGCTCGAGTTTTAGTTGGCTGTGCGGATAGCCGTGCAACTTTCTGCTCCTTGTTTTCACGTCTTGTTTATTTTTGCTTACACTTATCAAAATATTGACGATACACATATTGTTTTGTGCTGCCATCATGGGGCATAAGGATACTCAAGGTCTGCGCCAAAAACAAAGCCGAAGCAAAAGCGAAACAGAAATTTGTCTTGCACGCGGCCGCACACTCTTGAATTTTTTACCAAGTGTGTGTGTGTGTGTTTGTGTGTGTGGGTTTGTGTTTGTATTTTTCTTCTTCCTGCTGTGTGTGCCGTAACTTTCACTTTGTTGTCAGAGTCCCCACGCCGTTGCCAGCCCTATCGCTCCACACTTTATTTGGCCCATTGCTGCTTAAGTTACTTTTGCCTTACGCTTGAATTTCTTTGTCTTATTCAAACGGGGTTCGTCTTGGCCCTTGCTGTTTGCCCTCTGCTGGAGCATTGCTGAGCTAAGCAGCTCATTTTCAATCGAGCATGTGCGTTGGCTCTCTGATTTTTCTATCTATCTGGCTTTTGCCGGCTGCTGCCCTCGCCCTCGCCCTCGCCGTCTTGCCGCTTGGCTGCTTGGCATTTTCTTTGTTTTTCGTTTGTCATTTTCATAAATAAATTTGCATGCCAAATGAAATTGTTTATGGCATTTCTATATGAAGAGCGCATACTCATATATCTCTGTCTTGACCCTGCCATCGTCTTTTTGTCACACGTTGTTGACAACTTTGTTAAAATATGTTTACATGCTCAAATTAGTCTCCGGCTCAGTGGCATCTCCTTGCCAGCCGCTCGCCATGCTCTGTTAGTCTCTGCATGTTAAAAGTTGACATCCGAAATGAATTCGTAATTGAGTTTTCTCCTCTTGTCTCAGTACGCTTTTATTTTAATTCCACATACAGCTTGTCTCCTTTCCTTCATTGTAATTCCGACTACAATTGAATATTAGCGACTCTCTTGAGCATGTTCACTTTCCTCCATATGCACATCGTAGGCAAGGGGCCATCTTCGGCCGGCGTAGACGTGGCGCCAGCCAAATGGCTCTCCCCAATGTGCTGTAATTATTTCAACATTCTCATCACATTTGGTTTGAAAAATAGGCCATAATTATTGAAAATAATCCATGCGCAGCACATTTGTTGCCTTAGCCCAGCTCTGAGTGTGGTCTTAGTCCAATCCCCCACAATTCTCGTAGAATAATTTGCTGATTAGCAAATGCTGAACAGCACACGTTCGCCCGCCAACAACTTTTCTTATCAGCGCAAACAGAACAAATTTATAATATGTCTTAATTCCAGTGCGTAAGCGATTGCTCATACGCCCTGTAAGCCAGCCTAAGCTAAGGCCGCAAAAAAAGAAGGGAAGACGAAAAAAAGCGAAAATTATGTCACTGCTTTGCAGTTGTATCGATTGTTGTTGCCATTGCTTTTGCTGAGTATTTCGATAAGGACCACGCCAGAAAGTTTTCGCTCAGAATGGATGCGACTCCTGCACGACTTGCTAATGCTCTCAGAGGGATTATAGTCAAGTATTTTCGACGAGCAGCCACAAGAAAGCGAAACTTCGTCTGATAAGATATTTTGGTGTATATATCAAAATAATGATGGCAGTTTGGAGTTCAATAAAATTTAAGTAAATTTAATATTTGCCGCATGTTTTGTAAATGAATTTAATAATTTTGATTTTTTAGAAAAATACTTTTGCTTATCTCCCAATAATAATAACTTTTATCTGAGAAATCCTTTCAATTAATTTCCGAATCAAAATTTTTACGCTTCTTTAGGGTAAAAGTAATTATAGTTCTCAGTTGAATTGCTTTTAAAAATATTTTTAGCTCTTCATTTATTGAATTCATGTTGCACCTTGGGACGCTATGAAGTCGTGTCCGGGGATTGTACAAATTATACTCAATTTTTTTTGTAATCTCGTTTTGTGCCGCTTATAGCACGTTCTATTAGATATTCGCATTTTGCTCTGCGCGAGTGTTCAATTGAAGTCAGTCGCATTGTCTACGCGCTGCCATCAACATCTTGATTGCCGGGCAGGAGTCTGCGAGTGCGGCTAGCTGAAGAGGGCCCAAAAGCAAGCTGAGCAGCCCAAGCGGCTCAACATAAAGTAATCTAATGGCAGTCAGTCGGTAAGTACTCCCAAGCACTTAAGTGCGGGAAAACAGTGAAGACGCGAAATCAGGAGAGAAGGGAGAGAGGCGAGCTGCCGCCTCGATGCTGCTGCTGCTGCTGCTGCTGTTGCCGAGCTGTCGTTATTCCCAGGACGCAAATTATGCATTAAGCTGTAGAAAAATGCCGCATAATGTTATCAGACGGGCAAGTCAAGGCAAACGAAGATACGGCAAAGCAGGACTGGGCACTGCTGCTCAGGCTGACGGCTGGGCTTGAGGTTGAGACTGGAGCTGAGTCCGGGGCTGGCTAAGGTGATTTCCTGTGTCTCTGGTTACCTTAGCAGTGGCATTAACAGTTGGCAAAGCGAAAGCCACAATCAAAATGTGTAAATTAGCCGGTGATGCAACTGGCCCTGACGTGCCCAAACCGAATGTTCAGCCTCTATCCGAAACAGGGCTGAGCTCCATTTGACACTCGTTTGCCCGCTTGTGGTTTTCGCTTGTCAAATGTCAAGCTTCGCCGTGTTGTTGGTCGACCTGTTTTCATATATTTCACGCCAAATTGCAATTTCCACTTTAATCTCCGCCGCAATGTGGCTCAGACACAGGCCAGGCTGTGCCGCCCCCTCTTGTCAGCGGCCACAGCTTATAATTTCGTTTATAATTACATTGACAGCAAAGGCAAAACTCAAGTTGTAGCTACAGCTGCCACTGCTGCCGCCACAGCTGCTATTGCTGGGACAGCTGCATTTTCTGTAATTCCTGCAAAAAGTGCCCACCTGCAGGCGACACTTACCTAATTAGCTCAAAGTACAGTGACAGCAACAACCATTTCAATGTAGTTGTGCAATGTGACTGTGCATGCTCGAGCCCATCATGGGGCAACTGGCAATTCGTAGTTTTTAGCTGTCCCAAGGCTAATGTGAGCCTGTTGAACATGCACCGGGCATAAGCCTGCCTGCCAACTGTCGCACATTGCTTTGCATATTGAAAAGAGTGTGACAAAGGTTGACTCAGATGTTAACTAAAATTAAAAAATGTGTAGATTTTATTTAATTTTTTGTATCAGCTAGTTAGCATTAAATATAATGGACTAGATTTTAGAAAAATCCCTATGATACTTAGGATTATTTATACAAAAAAGCTGACAGATGAAGAGCAGGAATATTAAAAGAAACAGTGCTGTTAATATAAGATCACACAACAATATTACTTGACCTCAGTTCGAGTATAATTATTATTTAGTATTAATATTGCTATTAACTCAACAAAGGGTTAACATAGCTTTCGACTAAGACCTAAGGGTAACCATGCAAAAAGCTTAAGTTAAACCAAGTTTATGAATGGTTTACTTAATCAGAATCTCACATATAGAAGGAGCATGCCAAGCTTACATTTATTTATTGCCTACAAACTTTATCCCAGCTTACTTTAATACATTTTCTTTCAGTTACTGATTGTAGCACCAATGTGCAGCGGACACTGGAACTGCGAATATATTTTGGATTTAAATGTACTAAGATTCAATATGTCAGACAATCTATATGAATTTTGTTATTGGTGCTTGCATGGTTAATAATTGGTAATTGGAATTCCTTTCTAAAGAATTTACTATTGCTAAGGAGAAGACTAAAATTGTAAACCATCAATGGTTGTTGTCTTTAGCAGTTTCAAACAATGTTTCGTAATTTTAATCTAGCTAAGGCAAGAGCTTATTCGTATTACTCAAATTCTGCTTCTAAATAATTAAGTTATTTACCAGTTCGGGCATATCTTTTGCTAAGAAATGCAATATACCTGGAGTAATCAAGCCCAATTACAGCTGAGAGCTCCAAAATACACAAAAATATGCATCAGTAAATACATTTGCAAATCAAAAATTGATTTTATGTAGGCAGACAGAGACAGATAAATATTTGACAATAGAATTTAATCATTTTACTAAACGGAAGAGCAGGGACAGTAATGTGAATCCAATGTAAACGATTTGCATTGTTGGTAATTTGGCTCATGTTACTTTGCATATGAGGTTTATTGAAGGTAAATTTATGCCATTGAAAATTTCATAATGAATGTTCATTGTTATTCTTTGAGCAAGAAAATTGCATATAATATTACAATATGAAATTCCTTACACTTTCTAATTCTATTCTTTGCTATTGCATGTAACATAGTTCTTCTTGGTAGCATGTATGATCAGTTATAATTCGGTATTAATACTCAATCATTAAGTGAAGGAGGAGGAAGCCTGTCTATTTCATATGAACGGAAGCCATTTCACCGCTATTAAATTGAAATATATACTCCTGGGTACCCACGCCTGATAAAGTGTGTGGATTTTCCCACAAGCGGTGACGAATCGGAAAATATTATATCTGATATGTCACAAACGCTATTAGGTTGAGTGCTAGACAAACTGCATAAATAAAAAAAAAGATAATATATCTATGTCCATAGAGAGCGTGGAAAATTGCCACATTATCTATATATCCTTGTACTCTAAAGTTGTGGGGCTGGTCAGTTAAATATTCGATTATTGTATTACTGTTGACATACCAAATCGATAAACCTTTGGAAGAGGTATAGAAAATACCTTGAATTTGTTAGTTTATGCAGTCGGCAGCTGCCGAATGCAACAAATTTATACGTTTTTTTTTTTTTTCAAAGTTGGAACTTTCTTAATATCGACTTATATATAACGTGTTCACTTACCAGCTTTTTTCCTTTCGGAGTCAATGAAATAAACTCATTTGATTACTTTTTGCTCTCGAGCAGCAAGAATACAAATCGAGGTTTTTGTTTTGAAATGTCTAAAGTAGCTGTTGCACCCTTTAGGCACTTCCCTTTGAAGACATCCACTTCTGCCTGGTAAAAATTGATACGAGATTTTTCATTTCGGATGTGGCAGGTATTCATATGGGCGAGTTGCAAATGAAACATCTCTTAATTTCGATTCCTGCAATTCCTGAATGTCTGTTTGGCTAATGGTTCTTAATAAGCCATTCAAAGGTCTCATGGCTCTTCTTCGGTGCTGTCAATTCATTTGTGATATGCCTTCGATTGGCATTTGAATATGCTGCTGCAATATTAGAGCTACGCCTTCGACTGCTTCAATATTGAATGGGTGATATCAGCAGTTCGATTTGCGAAAATGCCAGCTCGTGCTGTTGCTCATATCATATCATGCTCTGGCCATTTTGGGGCATTTCTGCATTTGGCAAACCTTTTTCTAATAACGCATGCCAATTTATCGGCTTGGGGATGTGGAGCCACAAAAAAGAAAGAGAAAAGTAATAAGCAAATAGTTGGCATAATTTGGGTAAGGACGAAACACAGCTTGAAGCGGCAGCAGCAAACGGGATCCGTTGACAAACGTTAGGCGAATTTCAGCTTCCTTGCCAGGGGACATTGACCACTGACGTAATCAAATCGACAATCAGTGGAAGATATGTGTGCGCATCAATGTGCCTGAAGGGCTGTTCCAGCACACGAGTGGGCGTGGCGCACTTTGGTAACGGCAGCAGCAGCAGCCTCAAATATTTACCAAGCCAAAAAAAGGACGGCGTGCGGCTGCCTTGCCCGGAGCGTATTTGGCCTGTCCCGAACAGTGCGTAAATTGCCATTTTCAAACACATTTCAATAAATTTTTACGTTTTTTTTCAGCCAGAGTAACTTTTGCAGCTTGTCAGCTGCCCTGACGACTCGCCTGTCGACCGCTGACTATCGTCTATCGACCAGTTGTCCGTACTTTCGCTCAAATAACGCATACGCCTCGTGGAACACGAGTGTCAGGCAAAATCTTCCATTTTTTTTCGCAGCTCGTCTGTTATTGCTCTGTCATTTTATTGTTAGGCGACACTGACAAACAAACAGACAGGCAGACATACAGACAGGCAGACAGACAGCTGGGCCTGCAGACAGGCGGACAGTGGCAGCCTTTGATCTTGGGCCGCTTCGAGAGGCATGCAAAGCATTTTACAGTTCCAGGCATTGTTCCCCGTGTAAATTGCGCACATAAGCGAAACGCACGTGCACGAAATGGCATCACATTCTTGCCCCTTTCGCACACACACAAACACTTACATCCACACACACACACATACATACACACATTCCTTCCTAGATGCCACGGCCACGGCTGTTAAAGGATGATAAAATTTTTGCATATTTGTTTGACTTTCTTGCTTAGCCTATTCGAATAATAGTTATTATAATTATAAGTGTTTCATTAGTATAAATCTTGATTAGCTTATATAAGATAATGATGGGCAAGCTAAGAATATTTTAATCTTCTAAATTGGTTTGTGTAGAGGAGCTAGTTGCATTTTATATCTTGCACTGATCCCAAATCCAGCTCGAATTCAGTGTATTTTTTAGTCATGCAGCATTTTCCTCATCATTATATATTAATAATAATTTTTGGAAAGGGATTTGTTTTGCTTTAGCAACTCTGAAAGTAATTAGCTTGAAGATAAACTGTGTAAGATTGCTAACGCATAATTCCCGCATACATATTTTTAGATAGTACTTAGAGCTATTCGAAATACTCTTAAGTCTTATCTTAACAAGTTCTTATTTTTAGATATAATTACGGAATCATTTGCAGTGTTGGCTTTGGCATCTGCGACGCCCGACATCCACTGCAAATGGCTTCATTGTAGGGACTCGAGTGCGTCTGCCCACATTATATTTTACAATCATTTTACAACCGGTGTGATATTTAGAATGTTACCATAAGTTGTTTCATAGCGTGTTGGCAAACTTTCTATAGCCACGTTGCCTGCCCTGGCGAACATTCCAGCTGCTCTCCGCAATGTTGTTGTTGGTGTTGGTGGTGTTTTAGTTGCTGGCGGGCTAAAAGTTGATGCCGCCACATGGTAGCTGTTTTGGCAGTTTTATAGTGCTGGCCATAAAGTACTTAAAAGTTTCATTTTACGCCTATTTTGTAGCCAGTGCCCCATCCTTAGAGCCAGCGAGAGTGACCTGTGGAAGGGCAGCAGCAGCAGCAGCACCAGCAACAGCAGCAGGGCACAACCTGTGCGGCTGCTAGCTGAATCCAATTTGCTAACAATTTAACAATCATTGCTTTTGGGTCAAGTTGTAGCATCATGCGCCCACAGCCCTTTTAATTGCCTTCTTAAACAAAACAAATTTAAGAGGCCTGTGTCTTCAGCTCGAGTGCTTGATCGCCTTTTGCCACCTACCGCCAATTAATGCCACAAGTTGCACGCTGAAAATGCGATTTCTTACTCGCCATATTCAAAGTTGCCCAAGAGCAATTGCTTGGTAATTGCCTCGGGCCCGACCCGAAACTTCAGCTTATCAATATACCAAGGAAGTGAGGACGTCATCGCTCGCTGCTGCTGCTGCTGCGGTTGCTGTTGCTGCTGCCGTTGCTACTGCTGCTGGCAGTAAGCTGCTTGTTGAGCGGTTTCATGGAAAAATTTCAATACAAATGTTTTTTTTTTTTAACTTTTCCAGCCATTCAGCAAAATGTTGAAGAACTTTGTTTATTTTATCCTGTACAAATTGTGAGAATATTTGAGAGCATACTATTATAAAGACATATTATATATATATATATATATATATATATATATATATATATATATATATATATATATATATATATATATATATATTATATATATATATATATATATATATTTTATATATATATATATTTTTTTTTTTTTTTTAATTTAACCAATTTAAACTTAAATTTCAATTAATTTTCTTTAGCGACAATTGTTTGATTTGAAAATTGTTCTTAAAGTTGCGAGGCTTTAGTCTTGCCAGTCAGATTTATAACTTATACATATATATAACTTATATATATATATATATATATATGTATACATATATTTCTTTGATTCAATTTACTTTGCTAAAAGGTATTCTCCAGTCTGCACTCTCTTGAAAGTTTTTAAAAATGTTTCTTTTCTATGCGACTGCCATTGCTGCCGCTGGTGTGTTTAATGGGTCTTATGCCAGTGCAAAGAGATCATGTTCGCCATTGAAAGTGGACTCGAAAGGGCATATTAGTTTTGTGCAAATGTATGTAACAGGTAGATGAATCTTTTCATATGTCATATGTCTCCCTTTTCTATTTTCTCCAAGCTAAAATGAAACTGTTGTTGCTTCCTTTCTAATATCTGAAAAGTGCATATTCAATTGTACATAAATTATTTGCTTTTTATTTTCTCTTTCATTGCACTCATGAGAGTGAACTGCATTGTTAAGTTAGGGCCTTGGGCCTTGCAATTTAAATATTTATTAATTTTTCGATATGTATATTGAGCTCTATTACCATTATAAATAATTCATCGAGTTTAGAGCTGCACAGCCATGTAGCCTGCGGCAGTGTGTTTAATAATTGCATTCACCGTTATGCATATTTTCGCTTTCTTTTTTTTTTTTAATTTAAAATGTGCATCAAGTGTTAATTTGAATATTTTAATTACTTATGCGCTATGCGCGTGACAAAGCATTAGTTGTGCTGTTCGATTAGCTGGCAAATATCGATTGCATTTTCTCTTGCCACTCGCACTGTCTGCTCAATGTATATCTATATATATGATAGATTTTTATGAATATCCCAAGCTTATTTTTCAGGGTATTTTCTAGGCAGTCAACCGCAACTCTTGTACTGTTACTTGTTATTTTCGAAATACTTGAAACTTGAGAAAATGATGAGTTCGCCTGCGCTTCAATTTGCAATGTAAATTTTCACGTTCCATTTGAGAAGGAGATAAATTGTTGGCCAAGATGATAATTGGTCAATGCAGAGTGAGCCAAGAGCAAGTTTAAGAATTGCATAATATTCAAATTGTATTGCACCTTTAGTAAGAGAAGACATTATTAATTGTTCAATGCAATGAAAAACAAACGTCAGAATCTTTGCAATATTTATATTCGATTACGTACTGAAAATTATTGCTAATAAATAAGATTGACATTATAGCTTTCAAGGGTCCATGACATACTGGTAAGTCGCCAACTTTAATTACTCGAAAGCAAAGCCAATCTAATAATAATAACAATAAGCTGGATTGTTGATTGCTTTACAGTTATGTAATTATTATATGAACAGACCTTGATGCCCTTGGCCATTGCTTATTAATCCACAGTCTTTGATTAAGTCGCCGTGATTCCAGCCAGAACTTAATTGGTTTCTATAACAAATCAGGTCGTTACGGAGCTTTCATAGTGTTGTGGCGGAATTGTGAGAAATTAACTTGCAGCACGATGGCAACATTTGCTGCAGCCAGCTGCAGCTCAGAGAAGTCAAGAAAAGTAATAAGCGAATGGCTATCAGAGTGCCGAAGATTGAATACCCTTGCATGAGGCTACAAGTCTGACGTAAGTGATATATTTACATCAGTTCAAATTGGGTTTGAATGCTTTTGCTTTAAGGATTCGATAATTAAAGCTTTTGCCATACTGCTTAAAGAAACTAAATTATCATCCAATTAAAGGAATATAATGAGATTGCCGTTAATTGGACGAAGATATCAAATGATGACGAATCACTCGACAATAATCAGAATATCCTTTGCAAGCATAAAAAGGAATACAGAAGCAGGCGAAAAGAATGGCAGCGCAGCTTACCTCGTCGACGGTTTCTTTCTGCTTGGCGAGTGTCGCGGCGCAGTTGATGTGTTTTGTGTGTTTGCCCGGCCATTTGTGATTCCCTGAGCAGTTGTTCCAGTTTGTAATTGTGCGCGACTTGCGTTGATTTGCCCAACTCGGCCAGGTTTGAGTAATGGGAGCGTCGCTGGCATTCCCTGGATTGCTGGCCCTCGCTTCAGCCAATGTTCGTGCACATGCTGCAGCCGGAGCTTGCCTCTCTCCCAGGAGGCTGGCGATTGCATGTCTATGCATGTAAATGTTCGACTAGCACTGGAGTCGGTTGGCTGGCTGGCTCGTCGAATCCCTATGCTCGGTGCTTGTCGGTGGGTGTTTTTTCTTCCTCCTTCTGTTGGCCCACGTGTCCGTTGTAGTTGAAAGGTGAGCGTGGCGCTGCAGTCTTGCACCCACCGCCATAGCACACCCAGCCTCAAGCCAATTCCCCGCTGAGGTAACGCTAGATGAAAAATAAACAGTATGCGCTATGTCCATACTTTAGTCCTCTTGCACTTCTTGCTCTTTGCTCTGGTTGCGCTTGCCATTCAAGATGATTTACAGCCCTTTGTGCTTGTGCTTGGGCAATGTGGCTGTCCGGCATGGTTGCTGGCACTTGGTATCGGTGGTGTAGGAAGCGCATCCTTTGCTCATTTGCCTTCTGCATTTGTCGCATAATCGTCCGTTTTGTAAGCAAGCCCCATCAGTTGAACATGCATTGGACTGCCGCACCTTGTGCTCGTCGCTCGCATTATTTAAGCTCCTTTTTATTTGCTGTCTGGCATTGGCTCTTTGTGCCTTGAAAAACTTTGCCATAAAAAGCGACGCCACAATGAGCAGGAGAAACAAGAGAACAACAGAGAACAAAAAAAAAAAAGAAAAAGAAATAGAAAGAAAAAAATAAAAATAATAAAGCACTTGAAACAAACGTTTTCAGTAAATTTAACATTAGCTGCTTTGTGAAAATAATCAGCGAAAGGTTCACTGCGCGCCGGCATAAAGCGGGGAGGCTCCACCTTGTAGGCGATTGGGGTTGCCGCAGACGTAAGGGGTCAATGTAAAAAGTTTTCTTGTTCGGCTCCTGCGCCTGCAAGTAGGCAACATTCTTTGTAGCTCGCTATTATTATACTGACTTGCCACGCAAGCGTGAGTGCACGTGAGTGTGTTTGTGTGTGTGTGTGTTGGTATATTTACAAACTCTGTAGCATACTTTTCAGCTTGCGTGGCTGTTGTGTGTTAAGGTTAAGAGTTGGCAAGTCCTTTCGGCTGCATAGAACTTCCACTTCCAGGCAGCGCCGCTGTCAACTTTGCTGTACATTTCTGATTTATGTGGCGGCACTGCTCAGCCAAGACGAGTGAACGAGAGTGAGAGAGAGAGAGAGAGAGAGGAGAAAGAGAAAGGGAAGGCAAGTTTCTTTTTAGCATAGCATACTTTGAGGCATGCCTGAATTTATATTTATTTTTATTTTCCTATTTTCCTATGCTAGCCGCCAAAGTGGGCAAATTATTTCAATTTCTATTATCGCATTTTATGATTGCCGAGCTGCGGCTTTTTATTTCGCAAATTTTTCCTGGAAATTTCTCAGGCATTTCTCATGCTTGGCTGTTGCGTTGAGTTCATGGCATTTCACAGTTTATTAGCCCAGTTTTAGTTTTGGTTTTCTCTCACGCTGCCTGGATTCCAGATGCCCTATCTGTGCTTGTTGCTGTTGTTTTGCCTTCAAGCAGGAAATCTGAAGCAAGTAATTAAGGCTCTGGCAAATAAATCAAATTGTCAACCATTGTGAATGCTGCGTTAGAAATTTCATCAAAAAGTTCAGTTTGCGAAGAGTCATCGAATTGGCGCAAAACTTGATAAATTCGTGCCAAACTTTAAAATCGAAATGAAATTTGTACAGCTGCTGCGGCTAAATGTTCGAGAATTATGCCAAATGCAGCGACAGCACGAGTTTTGTTGCTCATTTCAGCTCAATTCGAAGCGCTCGAATAATTGTGTCGCTCACAATTGCATTGAACAGATTGACTTTTCTGCTCGATTGCAGTTCAAACTGAAATTTTCACATAACTTAATTTATGGAAAAATCCAGAAATGAAAAGAAAAGAGTTTGTATGAATTATAAAGAGTTTTTATCATTTGAGCAGAAGTAATTTCTGAACTTAATTATATGGTAAGAAATATGTTGAAAATGTAAAAAATAAGCTACAAAATATTTTAATATGAGACGAATGATCCATAGTAAACTAATGCTAAAATCAAACTTCTTTATTGTTAACAGCACATTGCTGGTAACACCATCAGTACTTGTCCATAAAATCTTCCCTGTAAATTATGCGGGAGTCGGAATTAGCTAGATTACTTCCCATGATCATATAAAAATAAGTTGATTTGGTGTTAAATATTAAATATTCTATTCATTTGATTCTATCACAGTTTGCTTTATATACATTTTTTTTGAGATACGGATGGACTGGAACCAACAAATATAATATAAATGTAAGACATATATGCATTTGCAGATATATAGTTAAGGTTTATGGCAGGGCATGTTGCCCTAGATTTGAATAAAATCTCTTAAAAAATTTATATAACAATGGAGTTTATTAATTTAATAAACAATAGTAAACAATCTAATATTATATTATATATTAATTGTTATTTAATGAATTTAACTGGTTATAGCTGAAATAGAAAGCTTAAGTGATTTAAATTTAATAATTTCAATAGTTTCATAATAAGTATTATATGTTGCATATTAAAACCATTTTTTTTCGTCTCTCTTTTTTTTTAAATATTTTTTCCGTGACCTAAAAAGGAGGCTGACCTGAACAAAACACATTAAACGAATTATTTATGTTTACAATAATGCATTAAAATTAAATTTGATGCCATAAAAACTCCTTCGGTGGCTTGGTTAAGCTCCACTCCTCATTGCCTGAATGTTTGCAATATAAAAACTCCTTTGTAGTCTTTTCCGGTTTGCCTTCATTTGAAGTTTGATACGCGTTTGGATAAATTTTCCGGCACTCTGTCAGTATCAGGCATGTTGCAAAGTTGTTGCTGTACATCTAGCTGAACAGATCCCGCTGAGAACAAAGCTGAACGAGCTGGCCACAAAGTGTTTATATTGTAACAGCTTACTTGCTTGTCAATTGACTTACTTTGACACACACACACACATACACTTACACATCCGGCTAGCTACTGCCATTTGGCATTTCCTGCCCTGACTTTTATGTCTGCGTTTCCGCACGCAGCGTTTGACGGAGTTTTATGCGTTTCGCTCTAATTTTTTAAGCCAATAGTTGTCCAATCAATTTCAAGTGCTCGCCTCCAACTTGAATCTGCATAAAACTGCCAGGAAGGCGATTCCAACACTCTCTTTCACACGCACATTGAGCTGGCTGGCCAGCTATAAAATTCAGTGTTGACGCAAGGCGCTGACGAGGTCGCCAATGGACGATGGCGGCGTCTGGCGAATCACAAATGCATAAATTTTGCTCTACAGCAGCAGCACCAGCAGCAACAACAACTGCAGTAAAGGAAATGCAGTAAGGGAATAAGAGCAAAGCTTGCCAAAAAAAAAGAAAGAAAAAAAAACAGTTGAAAAGCTGCAGACAAACTCAACCCAACCACCATTCAAATATGAGTGGTGTGTGTGAGTGTGTGTATGTACTCTGAAAATAAATGTCCTGCAACCGAATGGCAAAGGGAGTATATGCATTGAGTGCAATAAAACTGAATGCATTCGTCAAGTGTAGCGTAAGCTAAAAAGTAGCTGATTAAAGTAGATCTATATGTATATAAATACAATATATATATATAATATATATTAACACACATATAAATATAAATATTTATGTTATATTCTTAGAGCAGCAATGCTGTAACAGTAACCATAGCTCCTTATTTTATTATCATTAAAATTTGTTTTGCTTACAGGGTATCTGAACGTAAGCACCAACAAGCCGACATGTCAGACAAGTGTGGCACAGATGGAATCTTGTGCCATATTAAATGTGCATAAGAATATGTATTTATATATATATATGTGTATGTGTATGTCTGTGGGTTTTTTGGCAATGAAAAGGCCTGCCATAGCACTATGGCACGGTTCGAGGCTGAGCTCAGATTGTGCTGCTGTTTTGCTGTTGTGTAGGTATCGTCTGGTGTTGGATAAATTGAAAAGCAAATTGCTGACATGGAAGACAATGCATCAAATATTGAATGGACAGTGGCATTCAGTTAGCCATGCCAGGGCCTGTTTTACAATTAATGGCAAAAAACAACTGGGAAAATGATTTTTTTTTTTTCAAGCCAACAGCTGCCAACACGTATCAGCGGTAGAGGCTGAGACAGAGTCTGTTTGTGGAAGGGCCGACGGCAGGGGCTAGAGTGAAAGGCTTCCAAAAATATGGGTCATGTTTGCCATGGTGTAATGTGTAGAATGATTGCAACTTTAAAAAGCAAACAAACAACAACAGCAACGCGGCAGCTCGGCCAGTCGCCAGCCACCCACAGGCTGGGCTAGTGAACCAACAAGGCAAATAGCAAACAGCAAACGGCAAACGGCAAACTGTCTGCCAGGATGAGGAGGCACTGGCCCAGGCTCTGGCACATGCCCAGGCAAGCAAACAAACGAAACGGAACGAAACGAAGCGTCCATACAAATGCCCAAGTCTGAAACTAGGCCTGTCGTCGCTGGGGCGCATGCATCATGTATGCAGCCAACAGTTGCCGTTGAGTGGCAGCTGCCGGTCGGAGTCGGAGTCGCAGTCGCAGTCATAGCAGTAGTTGCAGTAGCAGTTGCAGTCGGTAGTCGCTGTCAAGTTGAGGTATCGAGTTGAACTGTGTTGCATCTGCATTGGTGCCTGCTTCATTGCAACGTGGCACTTGCAGTCGCTGTTACTGCGGCTCAGCTTCAGCCGTTTTATGTAGCTTTGACGACGTTGTTGTTGCTGGCAGCTACAATTGCCGCTGATTGCAAAAGTATTTGCGAGCAAATGTAAACCGACTCGCAGGGCTGCACTGTGAAATGCTATCCCATATAGGGAACTGGATTGTTTGAAGCAGAAACGAAGAGCGCAGCTCCCACTTGTCTCTCGCGCAAACACCTGGGATCGTGTTATAGATAAACTCAAGCTGCAGCTTACACCTGCCCGTGTTTCAACTAAAAGAATGCGCCGAAAAATAATACAACTTAAGCTGGTTACAGGAGCTCTTTCACTTCATGTTTTGGCAGCCTGAAAAGTCTATAAATGGGAAATGGGCGCCGATGCAGCCCTGGCTGGCAGCTGCTCTCTCGATTGCTGATTACACGAGTATCCAGAGGAAAAGGAGCGCAAGAAGATTATAGTCGGCCTGCAACTGGGAAGCAGCTACCTGGCGCTGCGGCTGTGCCAGCTACACCCACTATCCACTCAAGCAGTCAACACTCCGGGACTGCGTCTGAAGTACCAAGAGGCATGCGGCATGTGGCATGCGGCATGCGGCATGCGGCAATAAAAGCCGTAAGAGTAAGCCGCTTTCACGGCAGTCACGGAGTGGACAAAGAGGGCGGGCCCAGGCGCTTGAATACGGTTGATTTAGTTAATAGGAAACAAATACACATGCATCGCTACAGTTACAGCAGTCGCAGAGCTTTGCGCAAGGACTTACCTGTTCAGACCGAAAGAGGCGCGCTGGCAGCCATTGGCTGCGCGAATTTCGAATTTATATGCGCCCGAGGGAAGCAACTCGATGTGGGCGAGGGGCGGGTTGGGATGAAGCGGGATCTGCTAGGCGGCGTAATTAAATTCCGGCATTTAAACGTTCCATAAGTGCCTGGCAAATGAATTGCAAATGATTTGTAAAGATGCCTGCAAAAAGTTTACAATTACAAAGGGGACAAAGCCACTCGCTGACTGAATGACTAACTGACTGAGTGACTGAGAGGCGGTCGCTCCTTGGCTGCCTGCTCAAAGCGTTTGCCTGATTAAAATTGCTAAAGGCCGCAGCAGCAGCAGCATCAGTAAAAAACCCCATTTAACCCAGATTGAAAAACTCGAAATTAGTTTTCATTTACGTTGGTTGCCTGTTGCTCTTAAATGCGGGCGCTTTGGCGCGAGTTTTTACTGACTTTGCAGTTAATTTTTAATGCACGGCGTCTAAAAACTGTTGCTTGGCATGTTATTATGCGTACCATACTCATGCCAACCCATTAACAGCAGCAGCAGCAGCAGCACTTTGTAGCCACAGTAAATGGAGAGCAGGCGGCGGTGGCTGAATGGATAATCGTGTTCCGACAAACGGATGCAGCTTAGATTCCCAATATTGTTGAGTATTTGTTGAGTACTTGAAAACTCAATTATATAACATATATACTATATATATGTATATATATATATAAAGTATTATACATTATTTCTCTTATACATTATGCACTTTCAGTTAACAGAGCTCTGCCAGCTTGAACGTTCTCTCTATAAATATTGCATTCTCGGGCAAGTCAACTTACTTTTTGTTTGTTTGTTTGTTATTTTAAATGAACTTTTTTATATGCTAGCTGCTTGAATTCGTTTTTGTTTTTGCTCCGCAAAAGTTCGTCAGTGTTTGACCGAAGTTCAGGTTTTGTACTTTGCCAGACTGCCTCATGTCAATTTTTCTATTATGCAACTTACTGCTATCAGACTAAATCTTTGTGTTTGTTTGCATAAAACTTTATAAGTAAATATACAAAGCACAATTCTTGGAATACATCTACATCTACACACACACACACACGCACACACACATATTTATATCTATATACATTATCTTGGTGAAGTGCAAGTCGCCTGTTGGCCAAGTTGAATCGATTTCCGCTTAGCCAAGAAGCGAGACACTAAAAAACTTGCCTCTCTATTGGCAGTTGCGACTTTTTGCCTCTGTGTGGGGTGTCGCCTTTGCTTTGAGTCGCTTTCTTTTCACTTTCACTTGAACGTTGGCACGTTTGCGTAGTTATCGCTTATCCGCTGTTGTGCAAATTATTACATTGACCTAGTAAAGCGGCAACGAGTCATGTGCATGACTCCTCAAACCTTCTGGCCAGAGGCAAATCAGAAGGTTCCCATCGTACATAATCGACTGACCAATACTCGTTCATAGAGACGCCTCTCGATTGGCTGCTCAAAGGCTGTCGAACAAAGCATTTTGTGAGCTTTCCATACAATCAATCTATCAGCAATCGCTTTCGAATGGAAAACACCAGCACAAACTAATCATAAACTCTGGAGTTCGAAATTGAAAGCAATTTTTCCCCCACATAAAGCGACTTAAGTCATAAGACCAGGAAACGAACCAAAATCATGAAGCAAAGCGAAAGCAACGAAAATTAATTGCCTCCGGCGACTGCAGGCAAGAAAAGCAATTAACTTACCTACAGTTACGTATATAGTATATGTATTTTATACAACCTGAGTGTTGTTTTTATAATTTAAACAACGGTTCCTTATTGCCCTTTTATACACTGCCATAAATCAAAGGCAAAGGCGCTTTAAGCGAAATTCAAATGCTGGCCATATGGCTGGCCAAACTTGTCCTGAAACTTCGTGTTCATTGCTCCTTCTAGGCAGTCGCTTGGCTGACTGGCTAGCTAGCTGGCTGGCTGGCTGGCTGGCTGGCTTTCTGGGGCAAGGACGACTTGAGTGGTGGCGCCTGCGATCTGCGCACATGCAACATGGCACATGTGGCGGCTGTTGCTCGCCTGCTCCGCTCGCCTCCTTGTAAATAATTCATTTTTTATTTGCTGCCAGAATGAACTTCACCTGGGCAATCAAGAGCAGGCGCAGTATTAAAAATTATTATTATTTCTTGATTTATGATTGAGTTTATGTTGCTCTCGGCTCTCAATATTTTCATAGCTAGCAGCGCTCTCTTTAAATATGAATGGCTAAGCTGAAAGCGTTTCACGCAAACATTCAAAAAACTTATACTGTCAAAGCACAGTTTTTGCCTTTTAATGGAGGTGAAATATTCACATATAGATAAATATATTATTTCCATGAAAAAGTGTAAATCACAGAAAAATCTGTACTAAAAAGGTTTTGTGACGTTTATTAAGACTAAGACTTAAGTATACGATTTAAGTTTATACTAAATATATATTTAATATAGATTCCATGTTAACCTATGACAAAGCGCAAAGCTGAACATGAACATGATATAGACGGAAATGTCGGAGTATTGAGGTCTGAGTATAGGAACCAACAAAAAACACTTGCACTTAATGGTCAAACTTTGTCAATAGACATATGCTATTATATAAGACATCAAAATAAAAGGCGTCGCTCTTAGAGCCGACGAGTAGATCATCATACAACTGGGCTCGAGAGTCTTAAGATCTCACATGACTTATCCCACTGGTCTACACAGACAGCATCTTTTAAGATTACATATTTGCAGCGTCTATTCACTCTAATCCATAATATATCAAATATAAATTAAATTTGCAAAATGTTTCTTATGCGCTTATGATTTCAAATGCAGTCAACTACAAAAAACTGCATTATTAAGTCGCTTGTTCATTTAGTATTTTTTCAAAATATGAAATTTTGCTTTCATTATCTAGGGCAATTTCATGCACGTTACGGCTGCTAAGTAAATAAATATGAATGTAAATTTGCATTGCACACACATCACTTGTGGTTTTCATTTTTTTTCGACGGAGTCTAATTCAATAATGTGTGCTCAAAAAAGGAACAAAAGAGAGTAGAGTCCATGCGAAAAGATGAGATAAAAACATTGGCAGCAATTTAAAGCCTAACCGCAGGCTGCGCCTTTTTTGCAGTGGTCAGCGGTCAGCAAGAAAAAAGCTTCTATGGACAACAGAAGTAAATGAAACGTGGAAAAAAACGGCTCACAAAACACAGAACAAAATGGCAAGCAATTTTGGTTGAGGCGTTGCAATTAATAAAGGCCACACACACGATGATGCAGGCGCAGGACATTGACACGACAACAACGGCTGCAACAACAGCAATAGCGACACACAATACAAACCATTTAAGGGCCACCAGCAGCAATCACAAAAAAAGGGCGTAACAATCGTCCGTGTGCAGTTGAAGGCACATAAATTAGGGGCGTGTCGGATGGCAGAACACAGTACAACTCAACCGAATATTTAGTAGAATGGGTTTCTTTCTTCGCTCCTCCTCGGTTTTTTTTTTGCTCGCTGGCTTTTCGTTGCCTGCTGTTGCTTGTGTGTTGGGCCAAGTAAATCTTCAATGTTGTTGCACAAGCGATAAGGCAAGATAAATGAGGCTTTAATGTAAAATAAATTAAGCACTTGTCGTGTGTATTATGTGCTCCCGAATGGGCGCTCGTCTTGACTCAGCTTGGGTTGGTCTGGCCTGGCCTGGCTGGGCTAGTCTGGCATGCCAGGAATGACATTTGATTATCACGCGGCTTCAGCGCGCGTCTTTGCCAGCCAGCAAAAACGCGCGCATTCCATAAATCAACGACAGCGTTGACATCGATGTTTGGGTCGACATTTGTGTCGTGCATGGCATAACAATGCCAGCTGGCTTTAATTAAACTACACTTAGAGTAGTCTATTGCAACTGTCTGCATTCCTCAGACCACAATGGAAACTGTGCGCCAAAGCTTGCTATAAATTTGTTCAAGCTCCTCCGCTTCCATTGCTGCAAGGCATCAGCAGGTAAGATAGTTTGCTCTCAACTAGATAACTTTAAATACTTACATCTGAAGTCTGTTGTTGATATTCTACTCTAAAGTACATTTTAAGCCCCTTTTTATATAGAGATGATATCTAAAATGTGGTTTAGACAAAGTTGAGGTAACTTGAATAACTAAAATTATTATAAAATAAAAATTTTGAGTATGATTAATTGAATTATTCAAGTTGTGTTCATGTGTGTACATGTCGGGAATGGGGGGTGATTCGTATGCATCCCCAGTAGGCATTTCAGACTACATTTTGTATTCTTTTATTTAGTCATACCGAAACGCAGTGAATTGCAAGTTCGTGTTGTTTCTTCTCTTGTCATATGTCGACTGAACCTTGTGTCTCTGACACACTCGCTTTTACAGCGAAATTTCACTTAACAGCTCTTCTAACTAACTAACTTACTAACAAGACTTCAACGTCATATCATCAATTGAATAGTTGACATAAACCATTAGAAAAAGTAAACTATATTTTAAAAAACATTTTTCGCTGGTCTATCACAAATCCATTTACAAAATTAAACAAATAAATATATTATATATATAAATATCTAATGAAATACTTTTATGAGCTAAGTAAAAATTGAATCTGTACAAAATAATGAATACACAATATAACCCTGTATAAATTGATTGCTAGTGAAAATACAAAGATATTGAACATTAATGCAATTCACATTGCGCCTCTTCATTATTGAATGTCGCCTGTCGCCTGTTGCGCGGCATAGAGTTTGTCTGTTTGCTTTGCTACCCAAACGCATACAGCAACAGTGTTTGCTTTTCATTATAACAAATTTGTTGTTTACACCGTGCGCTGCCTCGATTGATTTTGGTGCATGCATATTTAATGGAGCCATTGCCATTGTGCTACTTCCAAAGCATTATGCTACGCTCGCGTGCTGCATGTGATTAACAGTCGACGCCGGCTCAACGACTGTCAGGTGTGATAGTTATCCGACCATCGCTCGGTCCCTTCACGGCCATAAAATACTAGACAAAATTAGCTTCTGTTCCGGAGCACATATATTCGTTTTATTAGCTTGGAAAGAGTTGGCTGAATTGTAGCAGACCCGAAAGGGATTCCCGAGCAGAATGGCCGCCTCGACTAATATTGACTATAATATAATAATATCACTATGTCAACTTAATAGACTAAAAAAAGGCATTATTATACAGTGAACTGTTTGTCATATGCTTTTAATTAATTAAATTGTTCATTTCCGCTATCTAATTAAATGTACAACAAAAAACCCCCTACACGCCCTACAGCTTGAAATATTTTATTTAAATTAAATACTAGAAAAAATACGAGCGGAAAAAATGCTAAAGCGCATTCACATAAGCATGGTACAGTGAAACCAAACAGCGAATGAATTTTCGCCCTTCTTTCATGAGTTATTTTTTATAATTTTGTCAAAGCGTATTCTCTCTGCTTCAATTAGTCTTCTTCCAAGACAGTCGGCTGTGGTCGGTAAAATATGTTTAAAAAGAGAAAAAAATTGCCTTGAGCACAATTATTTATGCTTGGCTTGTAATTAGTTCAAAATACTAAAACTCAAACAAACTTATATAAATATGTTTATATAAATAATACGTATATATAAATATTTATACTTCACTTACACACTTGTTCATTTACTCATTATTTGTGTGTCCCTTTCTCACTATACGCTCAATGGACTAAACTGATATTAAAAATTAAATACTTCAACGTTTGAATACAATTGTAACAATGTTTAATAATCTCACTAAAATTATTGAATTATGGCAAAGTTAGCCCGTCTGGCAAATAAAAATTAGGCTAGACTATCTTTGTTTTAGTTTCAACTTTATGTTGACACTCGCTTTTGACAACCTATTTAAAAAAGTATATATATAAATATACAATATATATGGAATAGATGAATAAATAATTAAATAAAGAAATAATATAATAAATAAATTATAAATATATAGGAAAATAAATAAACAACAATTCACATCTATTACTGACGTGGGCAACTTTGTGCCCTGCAAATTTGGGTACATGATAATTCTGTTATGTATTTTACATAAAAAATAAAATTGATAAAACTTATATTTATACATACTGCAGTCGGGTATAAATGTCAAGGCATTGTTGCGAAGGAAATTATAGTTAGTCGAGTGAATTTATTACAGTGGAGCTGTTCTATACGAAGAATTAAATTATCTGCCCATTTTTTCTATCAATTTATTCGTGCTGCGGCCATGAATAAATTGTATTAATTAATATAATTATATATTTAAAGGTTTATTTATAGCCTTTAAAAACACCAAATATCTTGATATTTTACAGAAGAAAAAATATTTCAAATAAAATTTGTTTTCTTACACAATTTTTCTTTTATATTCCTCATTGTTCGTTATCTTGCCGAACTATTTATTATGTATAAGACCTATGAATTAATTCACTTAAACAAAATTTTCTGGTGGCTGCTGGTAATTGATTTAATTCAATTTGACACAGAAAACTATTTGACATGCAGCTTCAATTAATTTACACATGACTGTTTTGGCCATGTCGGTTGATGTGCGGTCAAAGATGACGAGAGGCATAAGCTATCATATTTGATATTGAATATTATAGTTACCGTTCGGAGAATCATATTTCACATTCTGCTGCATTGAATGGAATTGTGGCAAGTGCTCTGTGACAGTCGAGCTATATTTCAGGATTATAACTGAACGAACCTTGGGACGCTTTGATTACTCTTGCCGCAGAGTGGAAGACACAAGCACTGCCTGAGTATCGATATTCAGAGCTCCCTGTCATGTGTATGTGTGTGTGTGTGTGTGTGGGTGTGTGTACCTCTAGCTTGTTGCTTACGACCTCAATTACATGCACAAATAAACTGAAACAAACATTTGCTGAGGACTCGCCGCTGCTGCCCGCCCAAAAACCGAGTCCTGCCATGTGGCCTTAACGCTAGCTTTGCTTTTGTATAAATGTTGTTGCCTCCTTCGCACGTACTCACAGATGTGCACACACAAGCACACACTCACACACGCACACACACATACACACACAGACAGAGTCTGGCCTGTGTTTGCGTGTTTCGGTATTAGAATTTCAATGCAAATGTCCTTGTCACATTTGGGAAATTTATTTGTAAATTTGCCTATGCACATGGCTTCAACGGCAAGTACTTTCTCATGCTGTGTGCGTGTCTGTGTATGTGTGTATGGCTGAATGTGGATATGTATTATTTGGTATGCGACTACTGCCACAACCTCTTTTTTCAGCTGCCCAAAATAAAAGTAGAAACAAATTTGATGTTGGTTCCAAAATGCATTTCTGCCTAATTAGGCCAGGCCACATTTGCAGGAATATTATTTTAATTTAATTGAGACTTAAATTGGAAGGAAGTGAAATTTATTTATAGGCAACATACCGTATATGTAAATAATAAATATATATGAATATTTCTTACGACTCTTAAAAGTACATAAAAGATTTGCATAGAGATTAATGGACAGAAAAGGCAGTTATATTTCATTTACATTTACTGCATTTTTATGATCTCGCTATATATTCAGTCACACTTTGCGTTTTTCATTAGGCTAAAGGTGAAATTTATTTCGAAAACAACCTAAATTTCTGTGCATTTGCATTTGCGCATTTTGTGATGAAAGCCTACAGCGCCCATCAGCAGATCGTGTTGAGTCCACTATAAAATCTCAACCCCATAACCGCACACACTGCCACACACAGTGCCATACACACTGCCACAAACACTGCCACACACACAACCACACCCACTTCCACTGCCACTCCCACACACAGATACATATACTTGCAGTTGAATGCCAGAGTGAAATTTGACATTGCCACGAGCTTTCGAATTTTTGGCTTTGCATAATTTCGTGTTTTTGTTGCGCCTAATTGCAGTCATGCAACTGGCCATCGATTGCATGGCTCGTAAATCTTCATAAGTCTCCGGGTAACATAAACTAACGTGGCATTAATTTCATATTATCAGCTGCCGGCTGCCCAGCGGCTATAAAACGCGACGGAAAGACCCGAGCAGCCCGAGCTGGCCACAACTAACGACTTGTTGTGCCGGCATAGCATACTTTTGGGGTTTCTATTTAATGGCATTGCGCGAATGCCGAAGATGCAGCAACACGAGGCAATAGCAAGGCTCGCTCGACTGCCTTGGCCTGGGCTGCGCTGTGCTGGCCTGGCCAGCGCAACTTTGGCCAGCTTTTAGGTTGGGGAAAGTTTTACTGGCGCACAGCTAGAATGAGCTCACGTGCTACGTAGTTGGGCAACGCCAACGCAAAGGCCATAGTCAATTCCTTATGCGGACACAATTTCACAGCGAAATGATTTTGAAAAGGGGTCTCAGGTTGCTCAGCCTTCCAGTGACCCCGGCCAGCAGGCGGCCAGCAGTGGCCCATCTGTGTATTTGAACGTTGAAAGATGCAAATTTACTACACACCGAAATGGTCCGACAGTTGAAATAAATATTAAAGTGAAAAACTTTCCAACATCCCTCGCTGGCGCAGTGTCTGTGTGTGTGTGTGCGGACCTTAGGCAAGCGAGCGGATGTTAATAGAGTGGGGCGTGGCGGACGACTCTGCATAGCTCGTGGTCTTTGCAATTTTACTTCATATTCGCTTTTCTTTGCTGTGCAAAAATTAACATTTGCACAAGGTTTGTTGAAACAGAAACGGCAACGGCAGCGGCAGTGGCAGCGGCAACGTTTAAGGGTAAGAATGGGGTTGGGGGTTGGGGGCTGGGCACGAACCTCGGCTTGGAGCTATAAAACTTGCTCATTCATAAATCATGCACAAAATTATTATCATTATGAAAGTTGCCTTTCAGTATCATCAAAGCGGGTGCCAACGTGGCTGCCGCCTGCCAGAACCAAGAAGGGTTAAGCGTGTCAGCCAAAGATTCCTTTTTTCAGCTTCGCCTCGACGTTGACTTTCATTTTTTTCAATTTTTCATCATCAAATCCAGGCAGGAAGACGACGCTGGCAGCAAAAAGAAAAATGAACGCTGCATAGATTTAGAAACGCACAGATTTACTTGCCCTTTCATATTAAAATTGTTTTTTTCTGTTATCGCCGAATTGTAGCGCATTGTGAACTTTGAAAATTTCACACTTAATTTGATTTGAGATGTCAGTGTCCTTGTCTTGTCCTGAGGTCGGGCTGCTGAGACGCCTGACACAGCCAATGAGACAGCTAAACATTTGACTTATTGTACAAGTCAATTTGGTTTACAACTGATGCGGGGCAGCTAGTGGGTAGCCTTCGGTCTTGATTACATTCATACGCTCTGGGTGGCAGCTCGCCCACGACTCGTCTGGCTTCCGTCGATTCTATTTAGCTTTACGCCGGGCTGAATATAACGAGTTTACTCAGTTATTGATATGCAGCAGGAAGTTTTAGTAAACTTGCTTAGCTAATAGCTCTCGACGTTGTTTGCGGATTATAAAGTGCTAATTGCTTTAGAGCTTAGACTAACGAACAGCCACGAGAAGGTGTTGAAGAGTTCGTCTTGGGGCTAACTAGGTAATTGGCTGATATTGTGTGTGGGTGTATTTAAATATATATTTTTGTGTGCATGAAAAACTTGCATTGGGAAAAATATATTTTTCTATTAGCCTTGGTTGAGGATTGCCTGCCGAGTTTCACAGCTTGTTTTTTGATCTCTTAATAATTTATTTAAATTGTACAATTTATTTGTTTCAGCTGAAGTTTGTTGAAATTGAGTATTGCGTCGACAACTATTGCCAACATATTTCATCTCAAACTGATTGCATGAAGTCGACTTAAGAAACTTTTTAGCGCTCGCAAGGAGAAACCCACTTAATCCCCTGACATATATCAACTTGAAATAACGGCAACTGCAAATGCACTTTTTCGCAACTGCATAAATCTTTGACTGCTCGCGAATTACTTAAGGCGAACAGCAGCTAAGGAAACTTTTAGCGAACAAGCTGGAAAGTTACGCCTATGCCAGATTCTGCCAATGCTGCCAATATGCTCGACCTCAAAGTGGTAAAATAAAAAAAAAAGCAAGGAACTAAAGCTTAGTAAACTGCACCACACAGCACCGAGCACCCGGCAGAGTAACATGAACCCAATCTGTAACAGGCCACAATCTCCGTCTCCGTCTCAGTCTCAGCCTCAGTCTGCGAGTCGAGTCATGCAAAATAGCAACAAGCGAGTTGCAAGCGCGGAAATTGAATCTGAAAGCTGTTTCGTCCTTGTTGAACCTATTTTCTAGGCAGCTACCAAAATGGGGAAAAACATGAGCAGCAGACAAATGCAAGTTTTTCTTGGGGCGTGTTGGCCAACGATTGATTTGTGCTGTTTGCCTTTCGGTCATATGAGGAGAATTTCTACAACTTGAGCGTTGTTAAAGAAGGTTTGTTTGATAATACCATTTAGTTAACTAATACCATTTAGTTAACTAATACTAATGTTTGATAATACCATTTTGTTAACTAAAGTATGAAACTAATTTATACAAATGTGCAGCATTGTAATTTCTGTAAAATATTTTTGCTTCTAGTTCAGCAGAAAATTTCAACATTTTCTAAAATGGTTCTTCTGCATATTCACCTATTATATTTTATTTTTTATTTTTCATGTTATCGACTGTAGCAATTTTGTACATTGGCCAGGCTCTTCAGAAACAATTAGTTTAGGTTTTTGTTTTCCGTTTTATAAAAACACTTTACCTTCTCTTAGTAGATATCAATAAATCAGCATCAAAGTGGTTCAGTTGTTAGTGCACAGTTTATATTTGCATTAGTTATAAAACCCATTCAGAATATTAGTTACAGGGTAAATAAAAAATTGGAAATACGAAACTTCCATTTGCTTATTTTCCGTTTGTATTTCCTAAATTGCATTTCATTCCGATATATGCTATGTATTTGCATGATGATTCTAGACAACATTGAAGGGTTATCTGTGTAAATGTATGAGAAAACACAGAACAACAAATTTAAGTTTAACAATCATTTTACATTGGGTAGCTGTGGGTTAGGAGTGTAATCTGGCCCAGTGCACTTTGTGCATTGCCATAAACACAAAGAACGGATTCATGATTGTTATAATTACATTGATGCCGAATGAATATACTCATTTCACGTTTGATAATACTCTCCAAGGGGGTATGGAAAGACTAATTAGTCCGCAACAAAGAGAAAACACACATATATTATTTTTTATATTTTGAGAAATTCTAATTATCAGTGAGCCCAATTAAATTTTAGTATGAATGCAATAATTATATTGAATTTAATGCTGCAATTAAAGCTTATTATAAGGAAAAGTCATTTATAATTGATAATGCATAAGTTTTCTTTGATACGAAAAAGCCTTTAGTGGTTTGATTCCGCTTTTTCTGTTTAGCTCAGATTAAATATGCTTAAATATGCTTAACATTAACCACAAATTCGAGAAACTGATATTATTAAAAGTCTTAATGGGATTGAACATCTATTAGTTTCAAATTTGCTTCCTATATGATAGGTAGCGTGACAAATTTGTAATTCAAATTTAATTATGGACTTTATCAGTTGAGGAACAAGTGCTTGAATTCCCTGTCAGAGTTGCTTGGCTTTTTGTGAGACACGTGCCTCGGCCTGTGGCTACACCTGACGTGCGTCATAAACATTCCTTAAATTGGTTTCAAAGCTATTTCTTGACCTGCGATTAAAGTTTGAGCTCACATTGTGATGCCACATTATGGCGATTGCCTCAGACATTCATAACTTAAGCACGTCTGTGGAACTTGGGGAACATGATATGAAAATGGTTTGTCTAATCTTCGAGATGTCTCCATGACTTCGCTCCGAGTGAAAAGGGTTAAGCCATTGAGCGCTGTGCATACATATATTAACAAGCTTATTGTTGGTCGCCTTCGAGGTTGCGTGTCTCCTCATCCTCAATGTTGTCCTGATGACAGTCGCCGTTGCCTTGGGCACAGCACAGCTTCTGCTCACTGGTCAGTGGGCGAGTCAAATTGGCATAAATATTAAGGGACATCGACAGTTTGACATTTGTCTAAATATTTCGTCATGTTCTCGATGTGCATTTCCATTTATTATTTGAATTCTTATTTGAAGTTCAGCCTCTTCACAGGTAAAATCAATATTTAATAACAAATGCTTGTTGTTTTTTATGAGGTTGGCAATTCAAATACCATTTGTGAACATGTTTAATAAAAATAACTTAAGGTGAAATGAATTTTATTTATGTGCAATAATAATTCAGCTGAATTGTCTGGGAATGCTTAACAGGTCAACGATCTAATAGGTCAAAGCTGTTGGTAGGCATGTAGGCATAGATCGGATACAGATTCAAGGTGAAAAAAGAAGAATCATTAGAAATTGATGCTTCAGGAATTAACTGATTAACTGAGCAGAAAATATTATCTTAGTATACAACGAGAACAGGTAAATAATAAACATTTCAAACTAATTATGAAGCTTTTGCTCTGCCAACATTGTTGCCATCTCTGGCAATTTAAACATGAATTCATGGCATTTAGCAGGAATTGGCAAGCTGAAATTCAATTGCGCTCTGTCGCAGCAAGCGCTGAGAGTGCCGAGTGCAGGACACGCAGCAGATGAGGCGAAATCGTGGCATACTTTTAGGTGCTAGCCTTTGGTATATTGCCATAAGCTGCTCTGTTCCCCTCTCTCTCTCTCTCTGTGTGTGTGTGTGTGTGTACTTGCAAATACTTAAAGGCAAGACAAACCATGTCAATGACATTTGACGCGTGACCCTTTTTCGCACACAGCGAAGGCAACCATATAACCATAACCATAAACATTTACCCAGAGCATCGCAGCGAGCGCCAGAAGTTGGCTTTCTTACTAACGTTGCTGTTGTTGTTGCTGTTGTTGTTGATTTTGTTGTAAGCACTGCTTGGTAGCTCGCTGGTGGGGTCGTTCCAATGTGATTAGATGCGATTGTGTACGCAATTGAGCGAAATTGATGGCATTGCCATTAAAAGGTATGTCCCAGATATGTCGACTGCCTCCCACCCTCCCCCACTCCCCTCCCACCACTTGCCACACTGCATTGGTTTCAGTTACGTCGCCGCCGTCGCCGCCGCCGTCGTCGTCGTTCATAATTAATTTTCTAGTGAATTTACTTTCATGACATTTCGGTTAGCTAAGTGTGGCCAAGGGAAGCCAGCCAAGCCAAGGGCAGCCGACCCCATACTCAACGCCTGCTGCCTACTGCCAGCTGCCTGATGCCAGCTGCCCGGTAGCTGCTGCGGATACATAAAAGTTGCTTCAGCTGCGGCATTTATTTTAATTTGAAAACTATTTTCACGCCCCGTCGACGCCTCGTCCTTGGCCGTCTACGTTTTGTGCGGCCATGCTAATGCTTATTATTTTCGCATGACTTTAGTTGGATTTTTATTACATAAGTCGGCCGCATTGCGTATACGCAGCTTTGTACAACAACCACAATTTGCATTATAATTTGTATATGGCGTGCCACATTACTCCCACTGAATTTATCGCCCGAGCTGAAGAGGCTAAAATCTGTTATAAGCATTCCCACAGCTCTCCTTGCTTAATGGCAACATAATTGTAGTGCGCACTACCTCTCTAATCGGACAATCAACTCGCTAATAGCCCTCTATATGCTTTGCTGCTCCAGCTCCCTCTGCTCTACAGCAAAGTACTCTGATAGAAATTCCCCTTGATATTTGCGATTCTGAGATATGAATTTACAGTTTCGTGATCGCTTGTATGCAGTGCGCACTGTAGTTTACGGCGTTCTCGCTGGAGTGTGCTTACGATATCTTTTATGCAAAAAAGAGGAAGGATATAAAAATACATATCTAAATACTTAACGTAGTTAAGCTGGCAAATTATTTGCACGAAAATATTTTGGGCTTCAGGCTAGGCAACTTCCGGCCCGTCCCGGCCCAGTTTGGCCCGTGTTGCCTGCTGGCGATTGGCAGTTGGCTCTTGGCTGCTGGCACTTGGCGTGTGTAGCGCCCATTTTGCCGTGGGGCCAGCTGCCAGGCCAGGCGATACATGGCTGAGTAAAAGGGGCAAGCTGAAAGGTGGGTGAGTCCGCCGGCGGGTGCAAAGCATTTGCGTTCTGTTCTTTTCGCGGCCCAAAAAAGAGCGATATCCACGCAGCAATTACCTTTGATTGGACACTTAAGTTTTCGTTTTGTTTTATTGAAACGTGATTTATGAGACTCGACTCGACTCGACTAAACACAAGGTCAGATCGGCTGGCATGGCACTTAACATTTCCAACAGAAAGCTGTCGAAACAGCTGATGCAGATACGACAGAGTCCAATTGAATCGAATCGGATACAAAATAGAAATCGAAAACGATTGATATCAACGTGAGTGCCGCCGCTTTATATATCTACGCTGGTGGCCGCAGGTGAGTTTCGGTCAAGAATTTGTTGCGCAATCTTGGACTCGAAGAAACGTTTTGCTCCGCTTACGCCCACCGCGGAAACATTGACGACTTCCCTGGGTCGTACCAGATTTAACTGTGAGTTCATCGGCTGACCGCCTCTCGACTTATTGGCTTCCAGGATCGCTGCGTAGGTGAGGAGAAATTGGCAGAAATTTAGCTTCGTTGCTTGATGGCCGGCGGATTTAGCCATGAGTTCCTTTGCGGCCAGATGCGTCTGTGGCACCGATAGCTTCTCCAGAGCCAATTTCAGCTCAGGCAGCTCAATGTAGTTGTCTCCATTAAAGTCGTATAGCTTGAAGGTAGCAAATGCTTCACGAATCTCTTCGGGCTCAAAGAATCGCTGGGATGATTTGCTCACAGCGTGCGGCACGTCGTCCTCGCTGCTATCGGTGAGTTGAAGGGGTCGACTCTCGAGAACGACGCAGAGTGACAAACTTCTCGACAGCCGTCTGGAACTGACTGTGCCGATCTTACGAGTTAAGTCAAGTCTTGACGTCATATTCTCCAAATCAGCTTCAAAATCATTTATGCCTCTGTCCAAGCTCATTGTCGACGCGCTTTTCATGCGATTTTTCCATGCCTTACATATGGTTTTGAAGGATTCGCATGAGGCGAACGATGACTCGAGGGATAGGTCGGAGAAGGTCTCAAGCGAATTGCACGGACTAAGCGGCTTCTCCATGAGGCTATCCCCGATTCCATATGTTTCAGCTGACGGCATGATATTAATGTGCATTTGAGTCGACTTTATAATTTTTGAGGCTTCATTTTCGATTTCAGTGGCCATTGTCCTAGATAAAATTATTAGTTAACATTAAATTTTGATTTGGATCCAACTATCGAAGAGCTAAAAATATTTTGACCAAAAACTACGTCTGGACTTGTTCTGTTCTATACAAAGTTAAAATAACAATCAAAATTTTAATAAAAAAAATTAGATTTCAGTTGAATATTGTCAACAACAAATTGGCCTGTTTTGTTTTACGATGTCGAAACTGAAATTGAAGCAAATGAAGTGCACGACTAGCACTTGTGCCAAGTTCAAATAAACCATAAGAGCCATAAGGATATAATTTCGACTAAAAAATATAATAAAAATTATTCTAATTGGGTTTTGATTACCGATTGAGCGATTTAAGCTACTGTCTAGATATATTGTAAGCTGCACATACGAAGAACTCATACACATAGAGAAACAGGTATGGCTGAAGTCGATCAGAATGTATAGATCAATAATATAGAATTTTAAAAGTTTATATTTTATTTTTAATCGAATGTTAGTATAAGCTTCCTAGAGCTCCCCGCCGCCGCATATATTTGCAAAAGGAGCGGCTTTTAGGCCCAACTAAGCAAGTAGTTGGGCAATAAAAGTTTTTCTTCTAAGCTCTTCCTCTTTGGGCGTTGCCCAATTAGTCAGCTAGCCAGTCAGTTGAAAAGTCAGCCAATTAGGCAGTACAAATAGTTGTATATATTTAGATTAATTAGCATTGGAGGGACGGTTCGCTCATAGTTTTTGCATCTAGTTTATGTTGCCTGACTTAGCCGCAATCTCAGTTAATATTCTCCGGCTGTCTTAGGTCCGTCACTCAGTGAATACAAAGATTTTTGGTCTGTTTCAGTTCGCTAACCCTCCAACTGCAAATTAATGACTGCGGAGTGTGTGGTCGCTAGCCGGGTTTTTTTCGGCCACCGTTAATATGCCATGGCCATAAACAGTTAATTAAGCTTTTATTGGTTACTCTCTTTTTTGCGCCCTGACATTTCACATTTTATTTGTCAAACAGGAGCCCAAAAAAGTGACGACCATAAACGGTCAGTCGCCCCGGTGACCGGGCGTATGACCAAATGCCAAGCCGCTCGCTTGTTTGCCTCGTGCCGCAAGGTAGCCAACGGTATATTTGCACACCACGGCCCAGCCGCGGTGGCTGCTGTGTGGAGCTCGGCTCTCTCTCGGGTTTGGGGCAGAGTTTATTTATTCGCTCATTTCGTGTGCAGAAATATTTGGTGATAACGAGCCGCCAGCCCACGGCGGCTTGTCATGCTTAAACCACATTTATTTGTTGGCAACACGGCAACAATAAAAAATTGTGTATATTCTTTTGTACAAGCACATTTTTGTAGGTTACCCAACAGAGCTGCGACAAATGTACGAAAAATAAAAAAGGCTACAAAAAGTTGGCGGCATCGGCATTTCATTTACATTGCAAAGTTTCGTTTCGTTGCGTTGCGTTTCGTTCGCGAGAGCATTCAGATAATAAAAAGCAGGCAACTGGAACTGAAACAGAAACTGGAACTAGGTTAAGCAAAAGTGGATAACAAAATAAAAACTATAGCTTCGCGAGGCGTATAGGCAGGGGGGGGGGGAGGTGGTAAGCGGACAGGCGAAAGGACAACGCAAAATGTCGATAAGATAAAAAGCCTAAAGTGAAAAACAAAACAAAAATTCAGAAGAAAATATAAAGTCAGCCTGAGGAAAGCCAAGCGAAAGTTGTGGAAGCCCTTAATCAGCAGGCCATTGCGAGATGCATAGCCTCGACTTACAGTCGTATTTGTTCCGAAAATCTATTTGTCGTTGATTTCGCCAAGTTCCCAGTTCTAGTTACGATCGCGACTTTGAAAAGTTGATTCACAAAGATGAAGGCGTATAGAACAACGGAGTCTTAACAATGTTAAGATTGAGTCTTGTCAAGGAAGTTCTGTATGTCTGTATGTAATTTAAATTGGATCAAATAGTTGATGAATTAACAATTCATTGATAAACTAGCTAAACTACTTATCATGGCATAAACTTGCTTTAATATTAATTCAAGCAGTTTCTCTCGTAATATTTTTACAATATAGATTATATATTAGCTAAGCCTAATTAAATTCCTATAAATGGGAAGTAAATATAAATAGGAATTTATAGTTTATGTATAATCTATTAAAATATATTGCAATATATATATTGCAATATATATATTTAAACAAAAATAACCCAAATAAAGCATCACGACCAAAAAATTATTCCTCCCTCTTTAACAGAATTTAGCTTTTCGATTTTTCTGCCTTGAGCCTAGTTGCTCGTGTCGACATCAAGTTTTTTGTTTGGGCCAAAAGTGTCAAAACAACTTGGTGCCGCAGTTGCAGTGATTATGGCTTCGGCTGCTGTATGGCTGCAGCGGTTGTTCAAGTCGATACTGGCAAGAAAGAGTGTAAGTTGTTGATTTCTTAAGTTAAGGGAAAGTTGGCCAGCTGAATTGGCTGGCAGCCAGGCAGTCAGGCAGCAATTCGTAGGCGGCGAGCCCCAAATGCACTTCATAAAAAACTGCAAGTGAAATTGAAAGGCAAGCTGGCGCCTACGAAAACTTGTCACATAAATTGCAGCTGGCGAATTGAAGCCGAAGTTTCTCCGTGGCCAGAGATCATAATTAATGATGCTCAAGCTTTAATACGGGACGTGGAACCTTTGCTGGACTCTTGCTTTTCATCTTCGTCTTGGCAGCACAATAAATCTCAATATAACCAAAGTGGACGTTACACTCTAAACTTTGACATTTGATGGCAAAATCTGCCTGTTGCCCCTTACACTTTTACACACACACACACACACACAGACTGCGATACATCAGCAGAAACTCTGCAGCCATCGTTTGTCATGCTGCACGTAAGCTCAATAATTTTTTCCCTTTCGCTTAAACTGAGGCAGCTGAAGGTCCTAGCGAGCGGACTGGCCAACGCCCAGCTCTGAGATGATTTCTATATGTGCATATGTATTATTCCGCAAACCCAAATTGATTACCCAGAATACTTTGAACGACTTCCAGGGATTGCCTGCCCTTTCTCGTAGTCTCCTTTTTAGTTGCCTTCTGACGTTGTTTTTTTTTTTGGTCTCTTCCCTTAGACCCTTTGTTTATATATGCGGATTTCATTTTTTTTTACTTTTACTTAATTGAAGCCTTAAATGTTTTTACGTTGCGCTGGGCTAAAAAAAAACCACAATATGAAAAGCAACAGAAAACACAGCGAAGACAACATTCATATGAGCGAGGAAATGAAAAATGAAGTCCAACATGAAAAATGCTGCAAATTCTCGTACTTCCTTTAAACAAACTTGGTTCAATTGAATACCTCCTGATGACGTACACAAACCATTACACATACACACACACACATAAATATCAATCAATCAATTGGCATTTAACGGGCGCCTCTTGTACAACATTGAATGGGTACTCAAGGGCCAGGTAAACATAGTTAGAGGGTGCTCTATTATCTAGGGCGCATTTCACACAAAGTTTACATCGTTCTGCTGAACTGCTATACTTATGTATAGTCAGAGTGGACGAATCGCCCGAGGCCCGCACAGAATTGGCTCAACACATTTTTCTATTTATATCCAAGCTAAGCTATGTGTAAGTAAGAAGTTATCCAGAAATTCATATTAGCATTCAGAATTACTTTATTGCTATTTATATCAAGTTACGAGGTGGACACTCATAACAACAAATGAAGAATTAAATGCATATGTCGAAATAGAAGAAAAGAGAGTGAGAGAGTGAGGGAGATAGAGAATGAGATAGAGAGAGACACACACTGAGATAGAGATAGAGACAGAGACAGTCCTAATTCAATAATTCAATATTTCAAGAACAGATTTGTATCGAAATTTATATACGTAATAAAAGTCTAAGAGCTAAGTTTTATTTTATTTGTTTTATTAGTTGATTAATTAATGGCAATTGAAAATGCAAAATTGCGAGCAATTTGTATACACACACACACCCACACATACACACACAATGACACACCTACACCGATAGACTTATACATACACAGTCATATTTTATAAGAACGGCGCTTGACATTTGGCAGCGCATTAAAGCCATAATTTCACATTAAACGCAGGCGTGACTGTCGCAAGGAGGCAGGTCCGCTGGGGCCGTGTGCCTGGCGCGCCAATTGGACACACGCGTTGCCAGCCGAGTCGGCGGTGATTATGATGTTGTCTTTGCAGCCGCTTCAGCAGCGGCCGCAAACATTAATAAGCCAATTGATGTTTTGTTAACCCACAAAAATGAGATGAGGCGGGTCGGCGGCAGTTCGTCATATAACGGCTCTCCCTGGGCGCGCACATGCGTGTCCTGGCGGGTGCTGCCGGATCCTGGTGCGTCTCGGCGGGCCCCAGAGGGCCACAGCGGGTGCTGGAACGGCTTTAGCCAAGCAGGCGCTGAAGCTAATTGCAATTTATGTACGCAATAAAACATTTGCCAAACTGGCGGCCATTCGGTATGCAGTCAAGGACGCTGCCAACGGCTGCCATTCGTTACGGCTTTTGGTTATAAATTTATGAAAAAAATTGCCACCGAAACGGGGAGTGGTGACAGGACGACAGGGCGAACAACTGGGCAGTCCTGCGGCTATATTAATAAAGCGCCATCTCAGTCCCGAGAGTCTCGAGTCAATTGAGCCCGATTCGCGCTGTGCAAACAATCAGAAAAATTGATGTTCAGTTTGCTCGTTGGCCGTTCCACTGATTGGGTTAACTGAAATTTAATTTAGCCCCACTCCGCATGACCCCATCGCAATCAGATCAGCAATCTGCAGCGTATTCCAGCCTCACAGCCCATCAATGTATGCATGTGGCCTACGCGTGCCAGCAGCCCAGCAGCCCATCAGCCCAGTAACACACATCTGAGTAATGCAAAATTTAACTGCCGCAGTCGTTACGCCTGAAGCGCTAAAAGTAATCGGGCTAACAATTTGGAAATTATTCGACCTGCCTATATACCAGGTGAGCGGATGATCCGAGATGAGATGAGGTGCCTGGAAAATACTCTTTTCGATATATTTAAATCTTCAATTTAAAGTTCTTTAAAAATGAAACCATTTAAAATACAAATGTAGTCTTAAGCTCTCTTCACTTAACTAAATATATTATTGTATTAAATGTGCATTAACTTCCCATATTAATAATATATGAATATCTTAATATATATGCAAGCTACATACATTTCTGTTTTTATAATTATTTATTTTTTAATTATAATTTATATTGCATTTTTTGTATTTTATATTTATATATATTATATTTACATTAATTTTTTATATTCATATTTACTAACGAATATTAAGCTATTTTTTTTCAGATTATATAATTTTAATTGAAGGGACTAATGTATAGTGCAATACAACAATAATTGTTTATTTTTTTATTTTAATAAGCATTTATTGAATTGAAATGGAAATTTTAAGTATAGTAAAAACTTTAGCTGCACTTATTCAAAGTCATAAAAAAAACTTTTTTCTTAGTGTTAAAAACGCCAAGTTTCAAGGTAATGCATTAAAATAGTGTGAAAAAATATAATGAGCTGGAATTAAAAATTGTTGTTTGTTTTTTTTTTTATAGGAGCTAATCAGATAAACTTTAAATATTTACAGTAAAAATTAAAAAGCTTATTATGAGTGAAAATTATTAATGTATCAATAAGAGGCAAACTAAAAGCATTGAAAGTTGACTAGTTACTCAACGTAGCTCATGTATCTCTAGAGGCAGAGCACTAAAAAGTGAAACAAATTTTCAGCTGCAGTGGCTTAAGAGGCATTAGTCAGCTGACAGACAGAGAGACAGGTAGACAGATAGAAAAAGAGGCGAGAGCGTTTGGTATTCGCGCTTTAGTGCAGCTGCTGCCACTGCGAAGCGATTGCCGTGCACAATTCCCGTTAAAAGCTTTCACTTGCCAATTGCCGATGAAAACAAATGCGCAATCTATTGCTTTGCAGTAGCTCCTAATGCCGCCTCTGATCGTCCGTTAGTCTGTTGGCTGACCAACCCGTGCGTGTTGGTGGACGACTCTTGCTGCCCCCCTTTTAGAATGTTACCCATTCTAATACCTGCAAGTAGGGTATTATCAAAATAATAGCACATATATTAAGGAGTCAAATTAAATTGAAACTCTAGGTCAGTAGGTCAATTACTTTTTGTTGGCTGTGTTTTGACTGCAATTGACTACGGCATATCAGAACGTAATTCTGCACATCATAAGTAGTTCTTAACACCTTCTTAAGCTCTAACTAAAATGCCTGATGTTGTTGACTGGCTAGGCTACCAACAGGGTATCATTTAGTCGGATACTCTTACATGCGCTCTTTTTTTCAGATTTTTTATTTTTTGTCTTGTTGTTACTTTGCTGCTCTTAAGTAACTTGGCCAAAACCCGTGCTACCAATTGAATAAAGGTAAAGAGTCTGAGAGGCCTGGGGCAGAGCAGAGTGAAACCGAGAGAGTGTGAAAAGCACTCAACTGTGCGCTCAATGTGTGTGTGTGTGTGTGTTGGCTGTCAAGGCTGAGCTAATTGAAAACTACTTGGCAACACAGGACTATGGCCAACAAACTACAAATCGGCAGCAACAAAGAAGCTAAGAAAGCCACACATTACTCATCCGCAGCGTATACTGCTGGCGTAAGCAAAGGGATTGCCTGATGTTGCTGCTGCTGTTGCTGTTGTTGTTGCCACTACAATTGCGGCTAGTTGCTTGCTTGTTGCCACTCAGCCGGCCCTGGCTGCCTCTCTGCCATTCTGTCCTATTCTGCTGCTGTGGCCTAGGCACCGGCACGTCCAACCATTTTGCTTTTTTCGCCATTAATGCCGGCGCAGGGCTCTGTGTGTTTGTATGAATACATTTTGTTTCAAGCTGTCGCATAGTTGTTGCCCTGCGTACGTGATGGCGCAAAACTGTGTGTAGAGTGTGCCTGGTTGTGTGTGTAGTTGGGTGCGAGGTGTGTTGCACCACAAATGCATATCTGGGCAGGCATTGCGCTTTGACTCGCTGTCAGACGAATGCGACTAATGCTTCCGGCTTATTTTCAGTGGCACGTTGAACTCGGCTCGCGGAGCTCCATGCCGATCGCTACGCTAATACTGGGTAGCAAGAGGCAGCACCTTTAAGTGGTCACTTCATCAGCTGAGAGGCGACCACTTGCCACACTTTGCTGCATTTGAATTATTTCCGTTTTGCACTCGTCGTGAGCATTGAAATCACCTGCGATTAAATGCAAGCGACATTCTTGAAGCACTTTTTCGCCTTCCGGCTTGCAGCATGCAGCCATGCAGCATGCAGCATTCAACATGCAGCAGGCAGCCATGATTTAGAATTAATAAGGGGCGCCAGCGCTGTGCATTTTCCGTTTGCTATTTCTTGGCGCTGCTTTTTTCTACTTCATCTTCTTATTGTTTTCTTTTTGCATATCCTTTGTGCATTTGTATATATATTTAAGTACATATATATATATGTGTATTTGTTGGGCTGGCTGCCAAGCTGCCAGTTTGCCGCTTCGCTTGCAGTTGACTTCTTTTGGCTGCTGCTTCCACTGGCTGCCACCTGACATTGTTTCAGGGCGTGCACATATAAATGTGTTGCATACATTTCAGCGCTAGATTTATGCAGCAGCCGGCTTGCGCATATGCGTTACCTTGGTGCTCTTGCTTTCGCCTTTACTCTTATGCGAAATGCAGTTAAGTGAGTATATATATAGATGAGTGTGTGTGTGTGTAGATTGTGTGTGCGTTTCTTCTTGTTGTTGTTTTTATTTTCCTACTATATTTGTGTCAAGTACAGGACGCAGATTAAAGGGCATAAAGCTGGAAATAGCATAAAGCACAGGCACACACAAGCCGAGAGTTAGAGAGAGAGAGCAAAAAAGGAGAGAGAGAGAGAGAGAGAGAGATGAGATGGCTGTGGAGCTAGAAGATAAATGGACAAGCAATGTTGCACAAATCGAAAGGAATTGCAGTTTAATAGCATAACCTGCGCCAGTGATGCGAGTCTCTGTGAGCTTCTCTCGGTGCCTCTGAGCAGCCCACTGATTGGTGAATGTAATTGGGTTACGCACAGTCCACACAACTTGTATGTTATCAGATATCATTTAATCACAGCATGTCATTTGATAAGCTCTAAGTGCCCCTATACAAAACATATCTGGCATTGTATGATATAATGTTGGCATGGATTGATGAAATAATATTAATCTGCAAATTCCACAAATTCATTATGAAATCAATTTTGTTTTGCATACATAAGTATTGAAGTTTAAACATTCACTAATCGGGCTTATTTGCATTATATAATGCATTATGTATTATGATTACGCATACGTGATTCGATATTTGCTTGGCACCCATGCCAATCACCAGCGGGAGAGCTGAATAAAGTGGAGCAAAATAAACGCCAGACTGCAATTTCACAGCGAATCGCAGCGAGGTGTGAAGTCAAGCTGTTGGGCAGCAGTTGCTGGTGATGCTGCTGCTGCTGCTGCCGCTGCAGAAGTCACACTTGCTGAGAGAAACGAGGACTCAGAGCCAGCAGTCAGTCGCACGATGGGGCGACGCTGTTCAACTTGACTCGCACATTGTTGCATGCAGCGAGGCGTTTTCTTTGAGCACGGCACGTGCTCTCGCAGCCGGATGCGGGAGAGGAGACGAGCCAACCAAGCCGACCTCCAGCTGTAACCCTTTTTAGCGTGTGTGCGTGTGCGTGTGTGTTTGACTAATGGCGTGCAGGTAAAATCCTTATATGTGATATATATTATATGTGTGTGCGCAGCGAGAGCCACAGAAAGATAAAAGTGAAGTTCAGCTCAAGTATTTTGCATGCGACCCAAACTAATATTGCCAACTCCTCGCGATCCATCTTCCTCGCGCTCTGCATATGTGAAGCCCACAGCATTTGCCATTTATCACGGGGACTTTACTCTCGCCCAAGCGAAGCGCACTCAAGGCTATCGCCTCTACAATCGGCCTGCTGCCGTTGTCTCTATGCCAGGGACACTGAGTTCATAATTAAATTCAAATACTTGTACAATTTTCGCACGCTTATGGCACACAATTTATGAATGACTACCATAATATAAAGGTTTTTCATTTCACTTTCGCCTCTCTCTCTCGCTTTCTTTGCCTCAATTTTTTTTATTTTTCTACCTTCGTCTTTATCCGGGCGCTCGACCACCTGCTGTCTGCGTGGCCCACTCACAGCGGGCGCTTAAAATTAATAATGTCGAGCGTGCTCCTATGGCAAAGCTAAACATTTCTATGCATGGGCTCGACGACGGCGGTTTGCGAGCATTAAGAGCCGTCGAGTCTCCCACAAAGCGGAGACAATGGATATTTGTTGTGCTTGATTAGTTGCCTGTCAGCAAAGGCATCTTTGAGCTGAGCACTCAGCATAGCAGCTCAGAGAGAGAGAGAGAGCGCTTCGTATAAGCCCCACAAAGGCATTGGAGCCACGCTCAAAGTCGAGTTTGCTTCGTAGCAACTAGACAGACTTAAAGCGACTTCTATCTTTAAAACTACAAATAACAGCAAGAGGATATGCAGACAGGACACAACTACAAAGGACCCAGTGAAATATTGCTGAGCTGCAAGCGTTCTGGCAGTTGTTATCGACATTAATGTGAATTATCGATCGAATGCGTTTCTGATGATTTATTGTTGTGCCTTAGGGCAGCTCTATGTGCTAGCCTTGCCACAGATTTGCTGCGCTTTTCATTTGGTCACCTTTCTCGCACATTTGACACGAGTCACGCGTAGCTTTTAATTAAAAAACTTGTGCGTGCAATTATTTTATCGTACGCGCTAACCGATTGACATATTTCGTTGTATTGCGAAATAATTTTATATTTTATTGTGCGCCAATATAAATGCAACTGCAATCGAAGCCAAAGTTTTCATTTGCGATACGATTAAATTGTGCAGCATTTATAATTTTTTGTAATTTCAGCTAGCTTAAGAAAAATAGCAAATACGCAGCGTATGCGCTGTGTTGCTGCTATTGTTGTTGCTGTCCTCGTTGGCAACAATTGGCTGTAAGTGAAAAAGTGCACAAACAACTTTTGCGAACAACAAAACACTCAGCAAAACTCGAGGTAAATAACAACAGCAAAAGAAAGAAAAGTGGCGAAAGGCAAATTCTAGTTTATTGCACTTGCTCAGATTTTCATGCCCCATGACAATTGCAAGACTCCGAAGCATGAGAACGGGATTCGAGAAATCATGTTTTCTTTTTTCTTACTCTTTGAAATAAAGTGTAGAGTTTTGTTGCCAGCTCAATGGCATATTGAATGCATCTTCGTGAAGAAATGTCTCTCCTCTTCGATCTGCATGTCGAGTGCGAATCGACTGAAACTGAATCATCTGAGTCACTGATTAAACACGGCAGCGGACCCGGTTGACGATTGGCTGTAACCCTTTGGTGGCATCATCACAGCGTCAAGCTGTTGAAGCATGAAATTTTCGACGCCTAATGAAGTGTAAAGGTTTATCGTTTGAGGAAAAGGCAGGCCAACCCGACTTGGGCGCTTGTTGTTATCGCAGCCGATTCATGTTTTTGCTTCTCTCTTTTTCTGCGTCCTGTTTTATTATTATTGTTTTGAGCAGCGTATTATTTAGCTTTTGCTTTCATTTCATGCCATATTTCAGTGGCCTATATGATGTTCGGGCTTTGTTACGCTTGCACAGTTTATTATTATTTGTTTCCCTTTTTTCTTGTTCCTTCTTGCTAATTTTAGACTTCATTGATTTCCGTGATTTATTGAAATGTGCGTACGAATCGTGAATGTTATTTAAATTTAAGGATAGGACGGATCGTGGTACGTGGACTATCAATTGCATAACTAAATTGGAGACATTCATGTCGTCGCTAAATTAAATTCAAATCAAATTAAATTGAAAATATTTTTAAGATTTCAACAAACTAAAACTACAAAACAGAAAGAGAGAGAGAGAAAGAGAGAGAGAGACACTCTGATAGATTTTAAGCCAAACCCTTAGGGCGTAGTTATATTATGAATCCTTGTCCAATTTTTTTATGATTTAATTAATTTTCGTACTATGCACAAAAGTTATATACAATAGTTCTTGTAAATAATAAAACCCTTTGTATTTAATATAAACAACTGTAAGTTCGATATACTCAATTGATTGAGTTTCCATTTTATTCATTCTTCACTTTTTTATTAGTATTTCAATTTAATTGCTTTTTTTTGAAATCATATCATACAAGCTATTGTAAACACCGGAAACCCTATAAAATATTTTATGGCTTATCCTCATTTTTTTTATTACTTCTTAAAAAAATAAATACTTTGATGAATATATTGAATGATATTTACTGTTCATAGTTATTAAATTGCAAACTAACGTTTTATTATGACAAAGCGTTCAACTGAGTTGTCTGCAGGCTAAATTTACATCAAATGAAAATTTTTATTCACTGTATTTTTTATGGCGACTTCAAAAGAACCAGTTATTTAATAATAAAATTTATCAAAATGAGTTATATGCGGGATATTGACTCTCGATATTGATGCATATTCAGTTAAATTTATGGATTGCAAAGAAACAACCTTATGCGACACAGACTACAGAGTACTTCTCAGTCGTTCATTCACAAGAGCTTACCACCTTTATAAGTATAACTAACATATTAAAACACAATATATATATCTATGTCAACATATGAATTTCAATTGTAATAGCTTTTTTTTTTAGCAGTCCGGCTTATGAAAACTTTTGCATTGAAATGCTAAAATAATTCTGCTCGTGTCTTCGTCATGTATTTTACTTGGCCCGGTGCTCAGGACTCAACTTTCCGCCCATAACAATGGCTGATTGAATTCCAAACGACTGCACCTGCACTTGGGCTTCCTGTGCGCCGGTTTCACTCGTCCCCAATGCAGCTTGTCCAGGCTCGCTGCACAATTGTCTGGCTACCCCGCGGACCGATATCGCCATCAGTGGAGGCTGGCGCATTGAAAAATGCTGCAACTAGGAAATCAAAATGTGCATATGAAAGTAATTTCCACACTTAATAGGATACGGAAACTCTGGCGATACGTTTTACGATATCCTTTTGCCTACTCCGCTGTGACTACGTATGATGCTGTGCAGCTACATACATTATTCAGCAGAGTGAAAAGGAAAACTCAGCCAAGAGAAACATACAGCGAGCTAGAGAGAGAGAGAGAGAGACAAAGAGAAAGATAGAGAGAGCTGCACATCATTGAATACATGAAATGCTTGATGGGTTACCTCGGTACGCCCAGCCACGTTGGCTGTTTCCGTTGAAGCTTCCGTTTGGCATACGTTTCCAATAGTTACAGATACCTCAGAGGGGGCGTAGGATTGGCTAACAACTGGGTAAAAGTGCTTCCATATGTCCGCTGTCAAATTTGAAAATTATTCAAGCTGCTCGCACCTGGCAGCCTGCAGTGCCACAAAAACCAGGCGAACCGAAGTTATCTGCAGGTGGTAGAAATATATAGTTGCTTTTAGCTAGCAGCAGATACAGATTGCCTCAGCTGGCTCAAACGAAGCGCTGCACAAGCTTATTGCGGCAAGTGAACAATTTCACCCGGCAATCGCTGTGGCATGGCCTCACCTCGCTGCCAGTCAATCGTCTGCGGACGACTCCTCTGTGCGCTGCCACTGGCAGTGCATCATGGATTTGCTCCCTGCCCGCTCAGCTGGAATCTTTTTGTGACATTGCTTCCATGGCAAACGGACCACGACCCAGTCCAATAAAAACCAGTGACAAGCAGTGCGCGAGCTGCGATGCTGCCAATTTTGGGTGAGCTTGTGCAATTTTACTTGGTATTGTCATGTAGCTGACTATAAAAATCATAAACGAAGTTGCGTCGCACACTTTGATTGACCATTGAAAGTGCACGTCAGCGCAAGCCACGCGGCGTATGAGTAATGCCAAAGACGTGCCGAGTTGACACAAACACGTCGCGTACACAGCTTAAAGTGTACGCATGTCTATGTTCTCAGAGTTTAAGGATTACGAGAATATGAGTTTTCATTGAGCTTCACTTTTTACTTACAGCATATGAAGCCGCCCGCCCCTCTCCCTCTCTGCCTGCATTGCCCCGCCTCGTCCACTTTGTGTGCCGAGCGCAACCGCAGCTAATCTGTTTGCCTTTGTAGTCGCATCAATCAAAATATGTGCACGACAAGAAACTTCAGCCAGCAGAAGGCAATCTATTCACCGTGCGGAAATTGTAGCAGCCAACGCGTCAAGATCAAAAATGAACCAGATGAAGGCAGCGCAGCAAAGTTGCCAAAAACAAAATAAAATAAAAGAAAGAAGTAACAACAATAATCAAGCTGGGACTCGCTCGGTAACTCGAGCTGGCGCATGCAAAATTAAGCTGATCTTAAGCGTGCCCCAGAGATTGAAGCTCGGCATAGTGTGTAGATGTGTACTTATGTAATCGCACTTGCTGTCGACAATAGTGTGTGCAGATTTACCTACAGCAGGGAGACAAGGCACATGTGTTTGCCAGGACGTAATAAGCAGGAGACTCGGGGACAACAGCCCGGGCACAGAGTGCGAAACAATCAGCTTGTGCGCTGAAAAGTGTGCTATGGCAAATTAGACCCTTGAGCGTAAGGCGCACGCAAATCACATTCGGAGCGTGGCAAAGGGCAATGAAGCAACTGACATTTGCATTTGCATTTCAAGCACAAATACTTACGTATGAGCCGCACTTGTGACGCATAACTGGAAGTCTCAAATATAATGGCGCGAGTAAATAAATGCTGCGTAAACTTCGGCACCTTGGGATGCACGCAGAACGGTGCTAGCTGTAGAGGCGTATTTGCGTATTTGCAGTCAGGACTCACAGAATAAATATTTATGCAACGCACTTGGACAAACAGACGCGGGGAATGACAGGCAAACAAACAAACAGAAACTGCGATAGATGTAGTTAAATAGCTCAAGTTTTCTGTAGCACCCTCGACAGCGCACCCAGCGTTGCACCCCAAGTGTTGACGTTGCAAAGTTAATGAGCTGCCCCAGCAAATGCAGCAAGCGCGGAGAGGCCCCAAATACAGCCAGCGCCATTGAAGGCCAAGATGCAACGCTCCCACAACGAGCCACTTGTGCGACATATGTTCGTGTAGACTCAACTGCTAATAAAGCTTTGAAAATGTTTATGATTAGTTTGTATTTTATCTGCACAACTCTCAGTCATACATGAAAGCTTTTCATTATCTCAGAGGCTCTAATGGCTGAGCAAGTAAGTCGACTTGGGCTAATCAAATTGGAATGGCCATGAAAGATTGGGTCGGGAAAAAATATACATTTAGTTTTGCATTGCTCAATAAACACCATCATAATGAAATTAATTTTACCTGGTTTGCTGAGGCACAAATGAATAAAACTTGCAGGTGAGGTAAGACATTTTTATTATTCTGAGTTATGTATATTAGATAACGCGTTTAAATATTCTGCCAGAGGCTTAAAAGAGTTTGTGGCTTGAAACTCACAATTCATTCTATCCTGGCCTTTCTGTTGATAATTAGTCAAGCGTGAGCATTTGATTAATTAAAAACTTACAAATATTATAGATAAAAACAGAGAATTTATTTGATTTCTTTTTATTTTATTTATATCGGAAATGTGCAAGTGTAGATAATTTATATAAATATAAAAGAGGGCGGTAAAAATATGAATAATTTAAATAATTTCACTATTCTGAAAGAGATGCATCTATACTAAATAAAACAAATTTTGTATTAAAGACTTATATTTTAAAGCAAATTAAGCAATATTCATGTCTCACATAATTGTTTAACTGCTTCAGGCTAGGCAAGAAACAAGTGGCCTCCATTGAACTGTTTCTTTTTCCATTTTCATTAAGCTACAGCTATTCATTGTGAAAGTTCATATTTTCTTTGTAAAATGTTAAATTTTTGCATGTTGCTGTTTTTGCAACTCAAGCGGACGCTAGAATAAACTGAATGGGCGTTTGCAATGAATCTATTCGTATGAGTAATTTTTAATTCAACATGTGTGGAGTCCTCTCATAGCAAAATGTTGAAGTTTGTTCGTCCATTGTTGCTGTTGTCGATGCATCGAAGCGTGTTTTCTACCTTTGCTTAGATAACAGCTGCTCGAGAGCGACGTGCTATTGTGTTATAGCCTGTGGCAAGACAGCGTTCATATGCAGATCCATCATCGTCTTACCCAACCACCTGCCTCCTCGACAGTCTGTCTGGTTTCCTGTGCGCTCAGCGGTCTGTTTGCTTAAAGTCGATTGCAAAGCAGCAATTAAATACACTCGAAATAATCGTTGACAGTCTTCCATTTATAACACGCACTCACACTATACAAATACTGCTGTGAATGTTGTCATCAAATCAAGCTGGGCTAACCCAGAGACAAAATTAAATGGTAAACCGCTTACCTGTGGCAAGCAGTTTGTAATTTAACCACTCATTTGTTTACGGTTCAGAAGGCACAGGAACTCATTGTCTTGTGATTTAAACCAACGGCAATTACCTATTTTCGGTATAAATTAGCCTCATTGTTATCAGCTTACTACAGATATCAGATATATAAGCCCAGCAGATGGACCAAAATCAATGCAATTATCATTTTATAGATTTTTTTGTTTGCGTAGCTAAGCCGAGACACAAGACAACACATGTTCGACAGATAGAAGCGGATTAGAGTTTAAATTAAAATAAAAATAATTCAAACTGCGCAAATTAATTTAAGCAGCGGCATCAACTGAGGTGCGATTCGGCTTAGCCGCCAATCTAACAACAATAGGAGATATAAACAACAATAGTGGGAATACCCTTGTATTGACAACGTACAAGAGTTGATATCAATTAAAGAATAAATATAATTGATTTATCGGTTGAAATCAATTACGGAATAAACCTAATTTAATTATTGATTACTGTAATCAATTTAAAATTAAATTTAACTTAGATAAAATTGCATTGCATGAAGTTAGTCGAACGAAAGGGAAATAAGATTAAGTAACTACAAAGTGCAAAAGGCAGGATTCAGTTATTGCCAATTATTCTGTTAATTATTCTGTCTATTTGATGTCCATCAAATTGTTGAGCAAAAATCAATATATGCACGCATAAGAGGCTTAAGTTTTATTTTCAATTGAAGTACTCAAATTTATTCGATATTTGATCTTTAATTTAGATTTTCTTTGCATATGACAAACTATTGACAAAATTGTATTTTTGTATTTTGCAGCTCTTACGTGACGATAGTCTCCCATAAAAAAAAAAAAAATAATTGAAAACAAAAACATATTCTTTAGCCACAACTTAATGAATATTTGAGCATGAATATGCTCGACTAGCAGCCCTAAATATAGCTCGTTGATTGAGTTTGTTCTTTTGCTCACTAAGCCACTGAAAATATAAAAATAAATATCATGAAAATTACAGAAACAGATATTTCATATTTCCAGCCTATGCAATTTCTATTCTTAGTAACTATATATATTAATACACCGACTTTAAGCTGTTAAGAAATACTTTTTTTGCATGTCTTATGAGTTTCTCTAAGCCTGCTTAATTTTTCAGATTTCCAGAGCATATACCAAATTCCTTTTACTGTCTCAACTTTTGTTTAAATATTTATTAAGCCAAACACGACACAATCGAAAGGTTGCATGAAGATAAACTGAAAGTTAAAAGGTTGCGTGGGGCTAAGCTCATTAGGTAACGCTCAAAGCTGCGAGTGTCGGCATCGATTCAAACAAATCGCAGCAATCAAAGGGTTAACTTCTGGGAAAAGCTAATGCCAAAAGGTTAGGTTTAACTCTATAAAATAGCGCAGCAGTCGTGGTCGATGTAAATTGAATTGCCTTATAAAATAGTTAAAAGAGCCGATAGCGAAAGGGCAAACTGATTAACAAACATTATAAAGCATTCAGCCTAATTTGTAGTGCTAAGTCGCATTCATGTAAGTGTGTGTATTTATGTGTATTTATATGTGGTGCGAGCTATAACGTGTCTTAAGCATTGCTTTCCGTTCTATCTTATATGTGATAAGCATACGTCTGTAAATGCGCATCACGTTCATCAAAATGGCATAATGCGTAGGTCGATAAGAGAAAATGTGAATACGATGTCTTTAAAAATAGCTTTTTAAAACAGCCTCATGCCCACTCACAGCCCCACACACATCCCACTCTGCGCTAAAGTGAAGAGCCAATTGGCTTCAACTTCGACTTGAGCTGCAGCAAAAACAATGACAACGAGAGAAGGGAAGTCGAGTGAGTAACAGCTGCAGCAGGTACGGCGACATCGAATGAGTCTGGTCTGAAGAAGTACCTGTGAGTAATGAATATTTAATATGCAACGTTGCCAAAGTCCTGTTCCACTCATTTGCCGTAACCACAAGGACAGCGAGGCAAGAGCTTCGCTCTCCTTTTGCACGGCAGACGAAAATTGGTTTTAAATTGATTTACCATAAGCGCGTTTTTTGTGCCAGGCCGAGCTCGCAAGTATAAATAGGAAGAACAGGGAAGTGGAATGGAGGCAGACAAGACGCCGCACAAAGTCCATGCAGGACTCGTAAGCTGCTTCGCCTTTCATTTCCATTACGCTTCTGTCTTTCGCTTTCAACCGGATCATTGCTCTGTGCTGCTCTCTAATTTGTATGCACATCAGCAAATTAGAACATTTTGACATTCCAGTTGATTTGACGCTAAGCCGGGCGCTGCTACTTCAATTGCAGCGCAGGAAAGTATGCAACAATTTATATGCAGCCTCTCACATGTTTATTACGGCTGCTCTTGCAGCTGCTGTGCTGTGCACTCGCGGAACGTGTCGCTTGCTTAATTGCAGCTACCAGGACAACGGTCGCCAGCAATTAGACGCCAACGACAGCGCTATTACCAGCGAGCACAATAACAACGATGTCGCTGACAAAGGCATCGTCGGGCACAATAGAGGGGAAAATATCAGTCAACCACATGACATTTGTCGACTGACAAAGAGATCCACACACAGACACACACACACATACCTGTCTGTCTGCCTGAGGGAGCTAGCTTGACTTTCTCTTGTTCTGCTTTTATTTAATTGCTGGAAATTACCTCAACCGCATCGCCAGCTATTGCTTAATGCCATTCTACTTTGCGCTGACCTTAAGCCACGCCCTCTCAATCGCTTGCAGCTGTACGACATCTGACTGACAATATCTTTCTACTTGTTTCTATGAAAGTTAAGAGTCTCAGAGTTAAGGCTTGTAGCGTAGTTCCCATAGCTACCATGATCGATTAACTAGTTTAGGTATATAAATGTTTTTTTTTTTTTTAATCTAACTTCTATGTCGAATCACTTTTTGGAGAACACTCTTATAGCTTTCTAGGCACATCTCGGCAAGAGCATTTCGGCTTCGTCGTACTGCATTTGCTGCTGTTGAGCGCTCGTCATTAAAACTTTAACAGTTTTATGTTGACAATGGCATACCAACATGTTAGCCTTAGCTCCGTTTGTATTTCCATGCAGCTAGCTATCATGCGATGCATGTGTGCGTGTGCATGTGTGCTCTACGTGTGCTGACTAGGTGTTTGGTATACACAAAAAATAGCATGGAAAACACGACAAGCAACTCAAAATGAATTTTAAGTCTCTCAGCTTTCACTTGCATTGTCGTTGTTCAGCTCGAGTGCTCTGACGGTGTGTGACAAATTAAAATGCTGGAAAAACAAATTTAAAAAAAATGCGCAAAGTATCAGAGCCTTGTCCCGTGTCCTGTTTTTATTTTTATTTATATATATATATATATATATATATATTTTTTTTTGTGAACACTTTTCATTTGTGTTATTTTTGGCTTTTATGTAGTTGCACTTTTCTCATGCCAAAACTTAATTCATTATCTCTTTTTTATTGCATAATGAAACTAGCTTACAGACTTTTATTTCAGATTAACTTTTAGTTGTGGCTTGTTAGATTTGCTTTGCTCTTGAGATTCATTTTATTTGGCTTCAGCAAACATTTAATTCAATGAGTTTGAATTTTACCCTTTAATGTTCTGCTTTAAAAGAAAGAATTTCCTTAATGTAGCTGTTTAACCTAAAGCCTATATATGTATATAATTTTTTTTGTGTCCATTGAAAAATGTACGCTACTAATTAATTATAAATGAGCGGCTTCCATTTTGCCTTTTTGAGAGCTCTTTTTCTCGGAATTTCGTATAATCGAATTACGCTTGCGACCACAGCATTGGCTGCAGAAGACAAGTGCTAGCAGCGATATAGCAGACACCACTAAGCCGCTTACAGTTAACTGACGAAAGAAATTTGGCTCAGTGTATATGTGTGTGTGTGCGTGTGTGTGTGTGGGTGTGGATGTGTGACATCTGCCCTTGGTAGTATACGAGTACGTAACATTTTGTTCCTTTTATACATTTTTTATATGTGCTATGTGCGCTGGCTCAGTTGTAGAGCAGGTGCGGGCAGCATGTTGCCAGGGGCTGATAGGGGCATATGAAGTGGCTGGGCTTTAGACCAAAATCCGCTTAATGCGCGCATAAAAAATGGCAACGGCGTCGAATGTTGAGCGCGCGCCAAGCGCCCAAACTTGATAAAATGTAAAATTATCGTACATTCATTGTTATTGTTTTTCTCGCTGGGCTGTTTCTCTTTATTTTTATATCCAAGTCGGAGCCACCGACGAGTGGCATCAGCGCCGCCAGCTTTAGCCTGAGTAAGCCCACTCAAACACGCAGCTAAACACACGAAATCAAACTTGAAGAATTACGTTGATTTGCCCCAACGTAGGCGACACACAGAGGCACACAAAAACCAACAACATCAACAACAACGAATAACCGAAAAGTGCGTCAAGGGAAATTTTGCAGCACACGCAATGCATGAAAAAGGAAAAACCGGCAACGGCAAGGAAATAGGTCCTTTTTAATGCCAGCCAGTCACATTTTATTTTATTTTATTTCATTTTATTTTATTTTATTTTTATGTCCTGCGCCAGAATAACAAAAAGCAACTTAGAATGTCTAGGTAACAAATGTTCGACTACAAATACCCTGTCAAAAGCTGAAATCTGAGGAAAAAAGTGTGTAATGTATTCATTGACATAAAGATCATATGCATGAATGATTATAAATATATATAAATATATATAAATTATAAGGTTTATGTATGTCAAATATACCTACCATTGAGTTTCATAGGGCATTGAAATAAAACCTCGAAAGTCAAGCGCATTTTTCTCTTATTTTATTTGAATATATATATATTTTGTTGTTGGTTTGAATTGCGATTTTCTTTGACTTTGTCTTTTTTGCTTCGCAGTGACTTTGGTTTGTATTGGCTACACTAAATCACTTTAAAAATTAGCATAATCCGGTGGGTAAATAAAAATAAGTAACGCTCGCTGGCGTGTCGAATTTAGATGTGAATGGGCTATGAGCCCGAGCTCCCATTCTTGGTCAATCGAAGTGGCAATCGCATAAGAAGAGAGCCAATTGCAATAAGTCAAGAGAATAAGGAATGTGGTAAGACAATTTAATGATTGGCCAAGCAGAAAGAGACAGAGACACAGAGAGAGAGAGAGAGAGATTGAGAGTTTGAGAGAGAGAGAGACTAAAGGTAGCGCAGCTGCAAACTAAATATTACATTATTATTTTTATTTTTTTTTTTATTTTAACTGGGATACAGCTCTATTTATTATATATATGCAGAACTGAGCTTGGATTAATTGATTTTCATCATCTTCTCTATTTGTTTTCTTTCACTTGTTTTTCAAGTCTGTTTTCTGATTGTCGCATGCCTTTCCCTTTCCTTTGTATCCAATCCTGCGTATGCTTATTTTATTGACGTTTTTTCGTCTTTTATGGCGCGGAAAACCCTTTTGCTTGAATTTGTTAAGCTCGAGTTATGCAAATTGCGCTGTGAAGCGACAGTCGAAAGCGTATTGATCAATTAGGCAGAAGTTGTTTATGTATGCAAAAGATTTACGTGGAATGAGCAAGAATCCCTTTCAGCCCATAGCCATTCTCAAGTTATTTATTTAAAATATTTCATTTTCCTTTTCTTTTTAAAGATTTAACCAGAAAGTGTCATAAATTTTCATGTAGCCAAGTGTCAGGGCGGGGCGAAGGCTAAAAAGCAATTATCAAGATAGATGTGTGCACACAGAAATCGAGCGGAGGCAGGACTTCTTTTGGTATTTACAGATAACATCATAAATGTTAGTAACGTGTGTTTTGCTGTCGGCTCTGGGATTACATTTTAGGGAGGGGGATGGGCAGGGGCGCAGCAGCTTCAGCCCGTCTACTGATTGATGATAAGTTGCTAACGACCTATGTAAATAATACAGAAAACTAAAGGCCGAAACAATGATTTCTCCATGAAAATGCTAAATTAAGACGGGCACGAGGCAAACCAACAGCTTCAACGCATTCATACATAGATGATGTGGAAACTGCAGCAGAGGAAGACAGGCAGCTCTGCTTCCATTCGGACAGGCTTATGGGTCAGTGGGATGCACAAAACAACATGAGAAACAATTGAAACCATTCAACATTCTCTTGAACGTATGGGGATTTCGTTGAAAACACAATTTAACAATTTTTTCCCATTCAAATTTTACAATTTCTAATAAATACTACAGAGCTCTCGGAAATTGTTTTGCTTCTGAGTATGTAGTTTTAATATTAATATTAAAAGTTGAGACAATCATGAAGACGAAGAACTCTTCCTACACATTTTCATGTCTTTTGAAATTGCTTTTCCTGAGCGTTGCTTTCAGGTCAAGTATTTCTTCTTCCTTGCCAGCTTCAAAGCTGTTTCAAGCTAACTTGCCATAGCAAAATATGCAAATATATATTTGTATATGCACAATATATTACAGTTAAGACATATAGAAAAAATAGTTTTAGTACGCAGCGGAATGACGTTGAGAGACTTTGTTCTGTGATTGTATGAAAACGACATTGCTACAAGCGGTAAGAATTTTTTTGATTTGCTATCATTAAGGGGAATTGTTGTATAGAGTAGAGTATTACGGTTGAGAGAGGAGAGAGAGAGAGAGAAAAAAAATACATATATATCGACTGCAGACTTTATGCTCTTAGCATTGTGATCTAGAAATTCTTTGCAAGTGAAATGCTATTGACAGGATATCTATCCGTCACGCATACAACTCGATCTGTGGCAGCAGATTGAATTGGGCTCGTGTTCAGTAGCTGCTGCTGCTGCCTGGGGCAAATGTAACTATTTTCCATTTTTTAGTTGAACCCATATTTAATTGTAATGCAGATTTCATTTCAATTTCTTGCCGTTGCTTTGGCCGCATCGGGCTTCAGTTTCTCACGTACCCAAACCCAAACACACAGAAGAAGAAACTCAATTAAAATTGAATAAATTTCCATGCTGTTGGGAATAATTACGAATTTCAATTTATTTGCCCCCCGATGCAAAAAGCAAAAGCAACACCCAAACACAACGACAACAAAGCCAACAAAAAAGCCACGAAGCCAGCAAGCGTAGTAGGAGAAGCTCTTCAGCAAAGGAAACTTTTTTTGCCAAACCAACAGACGCAGGTTTTGCCTGCTATATGAACAGACGGTTGCTACGACTTGGAAAAACACTCAATGACAAACCGAATGCTTCAAGGATACTCAGGCTCAACCACCGACTCACTAATTCACCCACTGACCAACTGACTCGCAGGTCTCTGAGCTCAGTTTATATGTAAATTCGTTTGCTGTGGCTTTACGAGCGAAGCATTTGCGAGTCTTAAGTATATTAATAAATTAATAATAAATCAACTTGCTCTTAAGTAATTTAAGGCAAGTCTATTTCGTTTCAGTAGACGAGTCAAGTTCATTTTGCAGTCACAATCTGGGGGGAAAACTATGATTTGATTATATTGTAACTGCAAATCAAGCTTGAATCTACAATCACCTCAGCAGCATAGTCATTTAACAGTGGGTAGACCTACGTTGACTTGTAGGTGGAGGTTGGTGCTTGGGGAAAGGGGTTGAGTGCGAGTAGTGGTGTTGTTATCAAGCAGCTTGGCTGATAATGGGCTAACATGTCTGTTTGGCTTTAGAGATACTTCGGGTCTAGCTAGGACTCTCTTTAATCTCTAGATTTTATCCCGTTTGCTCTGGTTGGCACTGTCCCAAAGTTTAAACATTCAACTTTGACAGCTCAAAAATATTTAATTCGATGTCATATTAAATAATAGATATGCGATCCAACATGGCTTAACATTAAATATGTACGGATTGCGCTTATGACTGGGAGACCGTATGGCTTCCTGATATGCTCTGCGCACAAATATTACATTTACGTAATTACGTAGGGAAACATTCCAAAGTGAATAACATTTATTATATTAACGATTGGCCATGTGCGAATATTTTTTTCCAGCCAGGTTCGGCAATTAATAATTTAACTCCGCTGCGAGGGAGTGAACGGCTCTGTCATCAATCAATCTCAAAGAGCGAGAGTCAGAAAAACTGAAAACTGCATTAATTTCGTACATTCAGTCAGGGAATGTGATTGCGGGAATGGGGGAGATGCACTTGGACCACGATGAATGTATTCTACGGAGTCAAGAAATGGCTTGCTCTGGCGCGCCCGCAAGGAAGAGTCACAAAATTGTTGCTAAAATATAAAAAGAATCCAAAGCTGCTGCAAAGCTACAGGAATGTGTGCCAAAGTGACAAATTGGAAAACAAAGAAACGAAGCACGGCAAACTCTATGAAACGCTCCCTGAGCAGCGGCCAGCTCAGCTTGCAACGGCTCTAAGCCAACAACTGCGGCGAAAGTGGAGCTGCGAGTGGAGTGGGCGCTGCGAGGGGAGAGGGGTGAGGCGCATAAAAGTTTATCAACTAAGTAAAATAATGTTGGGCGTAAAGTTTGCAGCCGCAGTGGCCACAGACGCAGCGACCAGGATCGAGGGACAACAGCATAACAATAAAAAGCAAATGTTGCGACAATTCAGGTTGCTGCCTGGCAGCAGCAGCCACAGCTCCAAAAACAAGCTAAAGACCAACGAAAAGGCAAAACAAGCGACAGTGGCAGCAGAACGCTGCTGTGCACCTCGAGTGTGAGGTGAAACTGAAAGGAAGCCAGCCGGGAAGCACGTTTTGCATAATGATGAATGAGGACGACGCGTCGACGATGCCGTCTGTGATGTGTGCACTGCTTCTGCCTCTGCAGGAGTCGCGTTGCTCTTGCACTTTTCGCTGATCCGCTCCCCACGGCGCGGCTCCTCTCGCCCGCAGCTGTGTTGATTTGTTTATGCACTTGTAGTTGGCGCAACGGTGGCACACACGAAAAAATGATAGCACACTTTTCAGCGCTGCAACTTGACAGGCTACGGCAGCGCCCCGTGTCGCAATTGGAAACAAATTATGCTCAAAGCGCAGCCCGACTGTCAAAGTGGCAGATGGGGTGCTCCACGCTTATGGCTGAGCACACCCTGGGGTCTCGACGAGTCTCGCTTCTTTCAAGTGATATCTCCATTACGTGTGTGTGCATGGCGAAGCAGTGAGAACGAGAGCGAGAGATAATGTCTGCTAATGGAGACTAGTGATTCAAGTTCATAGCTGAAAGCTGAGATAGTTGATAGGAGTTAGGAGAGCAGTTTAATCATTGCACTGATTTGTGTACTGCGGCAATTAGAGATAGTTTAAGTGACTAGCAGACGAGCAGCTTAAGCTTTCCAGGTTCCATTATGTAGTCAATAAAATAGAAATTCAAAGCTTGCCTCAACCTTTCAATTGAAAGCTATAAATGCGTATGCAAAGACATATTGCTTTAAGAAAAATAAGCAAAGAATGACCATAAAATTGCAACTAATTGGCAAACAGCTAGAGGCTAAGAGTTTAGTTTTCTCTTTGCCATGCAAAGCGCTGGCTGGCAGAAAAAAGCGAGCGTTGGCCGGAACTGGAGTCGGGATCTCTTTCGTAGCCCATTGCTGCCTATCAATGGCCATCGAAGTGCTACGCGCAGCTTAAGCGACAAGTGAACGTCCGCCCACTCCGTCTAGTTGCTAGCTAATATGCAAATGTCCTGCAGCTCTTACTTTAGTGCTCCTTTTGCCCGCGCTCTCACTGCCCCCTTCCCCTTCAATTTAGTCGCCATTGCATCGCATTGCAGCCATAGCTTTTGTTTTGCTTCCGCTTTGCCATGTTTTCCACCCATGTCGTTTTCTTTTTTATTCCTTCGGCAACGTCGAGCTTATTATGCATTGCACATTTTACATTTTTGCTTAAAGGCAAGACGTGGCAAGGGCGAGGACGAGGGCGAGAGTGCAGAGAAGAAACTAACCCAAAAAACGTAAGCGCCGCACACCGCAAAAATCGTAATGAAATTTTTATTATACGACAAAGTAAAATATTTTTATCAGCATTTCCCGCTTGTTGCTTTTGAGTCACGCAAAAATTCTTTGGCCAAGACGGTCGAGTCGGGTCTTAGGGCTGGACTTCGTGCCGTGTTAGGAGTTGGCCTTGTTGAGGGGCTGCAGTCGACATTAGGTATGGGTCAGCGACCGGCTTGAAAATCTTGTAAAAACTGTCAAGACAATGAAAACATGGCAAAACTTTATCATTCTGAATTTGACTTTAAATCCCGGCTGCGGTCGTATAGCCTGTTGGCTTTATATTTATTTAAGCAAATTTTGGCCGAAACTAAACAGCGCCCGTACGAGTCGAATCCGTCTGACAGCTCTGCCCCAAATTGCAACGCAGAAGTTTTTACACTGCACTTTGACTTTGGCCCCAGCTCGGCCGCTGGCTTCGGCCGGGTGTCAACTTGCACGGGCCGTGGTCAGGAAAGTTTCCCGTGCCTTCAGCAAATATTTGGACTGCGTAATTTGCAATGCGGCGCTCCAAGCAAAGAGCAAAGAGCACCCTGCTCAAAGTATTCAAATTGCTGAGCTTATTTGAGAGCCGACAGCAACGAAGTAATGCAAGACTATCATTACGTACGAGAGATGATTGAGTTTCGTACGCCAAAAACCTGTCGAAGTTACCAAGAACCTTAGCTCTAGCTACAGCAAAAAATGATATTTGCTTAATTACTGTTGGCTTACTATAATTAGCTTGCTTTTGTTTAGAACTTTAATGAAGTATATTTTATATAGTTGCAGTGCCTGAGATTTCATATTACCATTGTAACAGGACTGAAACAGTTTCTTTTAGCAGGTAATTATAATATGAAAGGTATTAAAATTCGATAGTAAATACGGAATAGGAATCGAGTCAGTCGAGCTGCGAGCTGTAGGCGACCAGCTGGATGCCAGCGAATGAAACTATTGTCACGCCCGAGCTAAGCTTAGTTGCGGTCGGGGCACGGTTTTTGTATAGCAAAACCAATGCAGAGACGTGCTGAATATCGCATTGGCCTTTCTCGCACTATCAGCTGATAGAAAGCATTTATTTGGGGTGAAACCCCAAGCAAATGCTGCCCCAACGGTTGCTTTTAAAGCTAGAAATACTTTAAAGATTTGCATATTTATTGTCAAGTTTTATGACAACTGAGAGCTAATTGAATTGTTAGCGACTGGAAAATAAGGGAGTATTTAATTTATTTAAAATGTGTTTTAGTCTGACTGAACTAAACTAACTAAAAAGGAAGCACTATACTTTAGTTTAGGACAAATCTCATTTATTTGATATCGAGTAGTGCCCGAGGACTGTTAGCTGTAATGGATTGTATTTGAGCAAGACATATTCGTATGGGATAGCAAGCAGGGGTCAAGTCCTGTCACAACAAATCGACAAGACTTTGCAAATGTCGACCAACTCTACTGAGTGACAGCGGGAGGCTGCCTGGGGGCGAGTCAGCCAGTCAGACATAGGCAGGGAGGAGCAGACTGCTTCGCTGGTTGATGAAGTGCAGGGCGAGGATTGGTAAGCCGTATATTTGCCAGAGCCTGGAGCTTTGTTCCAGCTGTAGCTGCGTCACAACAAATCAGTTTTGCATTTGCATACATTGCATTTCGTTGCGGGCCAGGATTTTTCAGGCTGTGGTCCCAGCTGACAGTCGAATCGCAGCCGAGCTGTCGAGCCGCCCACGCAGCCAATGGGATGGTTGTCTAAGCAGCAGTTGGCGGTATGTTAACAAAGTTGGTTGCAAGAGAAAGAGATAGACAGTGGGATATGATTTATGTGGAAGCCAGGCCAGAATCAGGCGCTCTCGGCATAAACTTTTGCTGACTGTTGTCAGCTGGCAAACAATGGCACAGCCACAACAAGGCCAGACAAGAACGGTGCGGCTCAAGCGGCACACTGTATACCTGCTTCACCATGGCAGCAGCAGCAGTAGGAGCAGCAGCACCCACTCAACTGCCAGAGGCCAGCTGGATGACGCAGAGGCTGAGCGATCCGCGCGCGTTGCCGAACCGTCGCCAGGCTGCAACGACAGCGAAAGAGCCAACATGAAATGAGCATGGGGCCAACTTTATGCATAAATATTTGCATGCCGAGAGTGGGAACTGCCAACTGTTGGCTCTAGTTTGCTGCTGAAGCCAAGTTAGCCACGTTAGCCGTAGGCAGCGCCGTGTCATAGTTAAAATATTCAGCGCATTTGCAGCATTCGATGCTTGACCAAAATTTTGTGGGCTTCTCCTGGTTGCTGTGCGACTGCGACTCACAGAATGCGACGGTTCCCACATTACGATTCAAAATTCCCAAATGTCAACTGGCTAGAAATTTTCTTGTGCGCGTGGCCGTAATGGATTCAAATGCTTTTAATAATGCGCAATCATTTGTCAGGGACAAGTGCAGCCCAGCGCGGTAATTTACAGCTGCACAAAACTTCAGCCAAAAATCAAGTTGGGTAGCGCATATGCCGCCTTCTGCAGCAGCTTCGAGCGATATATTTCGCTTGTAAATTGCCAAATTGCCAAATCGCTAACTGTCTAAACGTCTTCGTCCTCTGGCAATTGCACACACACAGACAGGCACACACGGGATTTACGACTCGAACTCACATAAACTGGCATGAGTTTTGCATCTCTCAACGCCCCAGACGATTCAGAAGTTATGCAAATCGATTTCTGCAATTGTTTATTCCATTTAAATTTATTTGCATTTAAAACTTGGCAAGCGCTTAAAGACAGCTGCGAGATTGAATATAAAATTAATATAATCTGCTCTGACATTAATTTTAAGCTTTGATGATTAATATATAAGCACAAGACTTTGAATTGCAAATTTCTGTTTAAGTTGTTAGCCAATAAATATTTTAGTTCCATTTTCTAATTGTTCATCTCTCTTGTTTTTGCGTAGGTAGGCCCATTAACTGGCATTTTAAATATTCTTTCATTAGATTAAAATTTGAATTTTGGACTTATAAATTACATTAAGTCTTAATATTTTGATTGTCGTGCGGCGTCAACTGTATTTATAGCAAGTCCTGAACACTTTAAGCATAATGATTTGCCTTGCTCTTGTTTCTTTTAATTTTACACGCAGTGGCTGACTGATTTAATGGGCTTTCAACGAAAATTATGTTGACATCCTCAACAATAAACTGTGTTTATTGGCTTTTTATGAACCACGAAATGGAGAGCGGTCAAAGCAAAGCTCCTGCACCGCAAGAACATAATTCTGACACACCACAAACACATGCATACAAGCGCGTACACACACAAACACATAAATAAATACACAGTGTGACAGTATCCAGCATAATTTTAACATCCGCCCGGCGCCATTTTCACGCTTACTACGCTCATCTTTGAGGTCCTATTTGGTCAGTCTCTGCTGTCATCAGCAGAAGTTGTTCCCTCCAGGCCATTAAAAATACTCAGTAGCAGTCGATAAGAAAAAATGATAGCAAAAAATTAACAAATTAATGACATTGAAACTTAAAAAAAGTCGTTTTCAGTTTTTTTAAAAGAGATACTTATATTTTAATTTAGCCAGAAGGGCATCTTTACAAATTAAATTTCATGTTTCAGGCAGAAAAAATTCATATGAAATATTAAAGTAATATCCCCAGTAGTTCAAACCTAAAAAAAAAGAATGTTAAAAATATATTAATAAGTTAAAAACAAATTTGAAATTTGAATTACATATGATTAAATTATCAATATGATTAAATATAAATATGAAAATATAAAATTAAATGCATCAGATATCCAAAAATATTCCAGTACTATTTACTATGATATATTACCTCCAAACTTTTTTGTACAAAGAACATTCCAGTATGAATGTAAAAACTTTAATCAAAAATATTGGGTATCTCGATTTAAGTTCTGATTTAATGATATGCATCGATACATTCATGCTTCGGATATACAGGTTTAAGGGCTTAAAAAATATTGTAATAAATATCAGTTTCGCTTGGATCCTATATATATATATTTTTTATATATATATATATATATATATATATATATATATATATATATATATATATTATATATATTTATATATATTAATAATAAAACTAAAAATATTCCTGAAAACAAATGAATTTTAATTACTTTAAAAAAAAATTATGAGTATGGGGGAAGGGCGTAGATATACCGTAATATATAATTAAAAAGGTCTATACCTTTATTAATCATCTATTTAAATATAAGTACTAAGAAACGTAAAAATACATAAAAACATACATATGCTTGTTATGACAAATAAAAAAAGATTTATATAGATTTCAATACTTAAATTAAATATACTATATTATATACTTTACGACAGACCTTTTGCTTGGTAGGACCTAGTGTACTGAATCATGGTCTGACATTCGTCTTTCATTTGCTTCGCTTTTGTTTGAAAAGCTGTGGGTGGAATGCGAATCCACAAATTGCTTGAAAGGACAATTTTTTAATTTGTGACTGTAGCCTGCTCACACATCGGTTGAAGTCGATCGAGAAGGAAAAACACTCAAAAGAAATAAATAAAAAATTTCCTGTATTCTTTCTTTACAATGTTCTTTTGTACATTTCGGGGTTTCGGTAATAAATTCAATAAGCGTGTGCGTCCGAAAAGGGCTTTAAAGTTCAGTCTTTAATTGGCTCTTGTCTCATAAAAAGTTTGATTGGCCGACGTCAATTAAAGGAGTCAATCAAAGCAACTCATTGTTTTGTGCTTTTCAACTGGCTGCAATTTATCCCGATGGCTATGTTCTGTGTTACAAACAATCTTCTTCTCTCACAAAGATTTCTTTATCATTTAATATAAATCTTCTTTAATTAAAATTAATTTTTTATCACTCTGCCAGCACAAATTTAAATTGGATTGAACTCCATTTGGCGGCATATGGAAATGAGACATTCGCCCAATCTGAACATTGGAACTCAATTCGAGTGTCTGGCAAACATAAAACTGTATAATGATAATCAAAAGTGCACATTTTAGTATTTTTTATTGTAAATTAAAACATTAAACATTGAAAAAACTTGCCACACTCCCACCCAGAATACAGTAATTTGCCTCTCCTTTCTCCTTGCTGCCTCTGCCGCTGCTGCCCTTTATCAATGGGCCATCTATTTTCATTGTTATGTGGCCGGCACACGCACAAGTCCCACTGTACAACAGTCAATAACTGTTGAAGGGCTCGGCGGAGCAATCCTGTCAGAGTCACTTCCAGGGCAGCCAAAGGGTGTATTGCTACTCAGAGAAGGAGGGCGAGGGGCAGAGGTGGAACGTGAGTGGGACTGTGAAGCATATCAAGTTGTTTTACGTTTGACAAATTTAATTTGATTTTGTGTGAAGTTTATTGGCAAAACGTTTTGCGAGTGCTTCGAGGCAAGGATTGCGACTTGGCCAAAGAAGCAGCTATCTTAGGCTAAGACAAGGCGCCTAAACGTGCGTATAGCTGAACGACGTGGAAATTGCGTCCTTTTTGGTATGTAATTTAATATTTGCGCACACAAGTGCAGGTGCTCACACGCACATATATAAATAAATGTGTGTTTATATACAAAAAGGAAAGCACTTTCGTTAAATGCAATTTTCGTTTCACATTTCAAACTTCTACTTTGTTCAAATCAAATTAATTTTAATTCAAAATGTTATTTCTGTGGGCAAAAGCTGTTGAGCTAAACTTATTTTAATAAACTCTTAAATTCCTTTTCCGAGCCAACTGCAGACCAGACTAGATTTTAAGTTCTGCAAGTATCCTGTTTAGAATTCTTCTAGCATGGTAATTCAATTTCATGGAACTTGTTCTAGTATTTGACTTTTACCATTTGACTTATTGAATTATAATAGGATTACTATCCGCTTCAATAATTTGTCTGATTTGACTTATTAACTTTACATTTACCTCATATACAATCCATGCGTAAACAAATGATAAGTGAAGAGGTGAAGAATATGCTACTCTTTCTCAAAGTATTTTCCTATACATTTTAAAAAGTAAAATGATACATAAATAAAAGAAAACACCGTAATAATTATACTTCAAAAGTGTATCTGGCAGTCATCACACTGCACGAATGCTTATGACTATGTTTCATCCCGTTCTCAGCGTGACCAAATCATAAGCCGACTGGCAGTAAACTATACACAAAGAGAGTATCTGCTAGTCGTCTATACAACACGATTTCATCCCATTTTCACCTTCACCGAATCAAAATATGCACAAACATGCGGATTGGCAGTGTATAAATGTAATCTGAGCTTGTGTCTGTGCGTGAAAGTATTTCAAAAGCAGGCAACCTTCCGATTGTGTTTATGGATGCACTGGCAGAAGGCATTTTGTGGTTGTTGTGGTGCAGCCGCAGGAAATGCTTCTACTATCCAGTATCCTGGCCCTCACACGAGTCTGGCAGCCGCTGCTGACCACAGCATTGAGTGTCTTAAAGATGAAAATTAACCGACACATGCAGTGGCAGTGGCAGCTCTCACTGGGCACGAGCAAATGGGTTGAGCCCGGGGCTAGGGCTGGAGCTGTAGGCGAGGCACATTAACTTCGCATAATTTGCATGCCAGCATAGCTTTTGCGGTTGAAAATTCATTTTTGCTGGCATATGTGAGCGGCAGCGCCTGCTTCTGAAATATGTCGAGAATTTTCCTACTCAACGTTTCCTAATGAGTTTTACGCAATAGGAGAGAGAGCGACGTAGTTGGCTCATTGTGTGGCCAGCCTGTGGCTTGTGACTTTCGTCACACACAAAAAGAGAAAAGCACAAGCAAAAGAAATATAAACTTTTCAACTTTCACTTGAGAGTTTTAGTGGCATCTTGCAAATAAGGTTCTGTCAGTTGCGATTCGTTTCGTTTCCGTAGCGTTGATTAGTTTCCACATGAGTATTTCGGGTGTTCTGCCTGAGTATCTCAGGGTTCTGTTGCCAACTTATTATGAGTGTGGATATTGGCCAGGGAATACGAAAGTCTCGTTTAGCCATGCATGATTAAATATGTGCGCTGCCTCTCAAACTTTAATGGGAATAGCTTAAAAAGTTTCCATCATAGGGGGTGGTAAATAAAGCCACATAAAGCTCGTCACTAGATGAACTGAGGTCAGAGAAGGCCTTTTATGCGAGGGTAGATCACACATAACTCAGCCACGCTTAAGATGTCATTGGAGAATTAAGTTTAAGATATTAAATTTATCACATGTTTTATTATCGCTGCTAGCAATTTATAAACATTTTAGGATGTTAGCAAATAAGCTAAGTTGTGCTTGCATTCCAAAGAAGTCTAAATTTAGAATCAAGCCAAATGAAGGAGGAAACGTTATGGGCTTAGGGTCGTACGTCGTGAACTATATGTAGACATTGTTTCCTAAGATACTTAACATCTCACATTTATAAATGATTGACTGCAGAGTGAAGTTTCACTCAGGTGAAACAATCTCTAATGTATCTGGGGCCCTTCACTTAAGTAGGCTTTGTAATGACCTTCGTCACATGAGCTTGGTTGTTTAATGCTGTATCTCAGAGCAAAGTAAGCTCACTCCGCCTTAGCTGCACCATCATGAACATAAAAGTATTCAGTACGATTGGAAATTGTAATATATTCCAGTTCTGATGTAATTATATGCATATATGAATGGATACTTCAATTTAAAGACTTAGGGATCGAGCAAGCTTTGGATACATTTGTCTTCTCCAAGAAAAATACCTGATGACTTTGCTAAATATTTCTAGAATGGCTAGAATCAATGGACATTCGCAGTACAATTGTATGATAATAGATTAATGTTGTTAGCAACAATTTAATTAAACTAAATACCTTAAAAAAGATAAACTAATACTATAGCTGCCTTTAATAAGCTGGTTAATATCAAATAATTTTAATTATTTCTCTCACCACCATGGAAAGCGAAAACCACTTTGAGTTTTTAATTCAGATATCAAAGGAAACTCTTGGACTTAGCAAAAAGTTCAGTGGCCTCGCCTGCAATGCCATTCAAGTATTTATTTAGACTTTCTGGCTAGCAGCACACGAAAATGACATGGAAAGTGTTTACTCGCCTGCCCTCTCCTGGGCATCGACACGCCCAACACTTGCGAGTGCTAAGTGGACGTGGCCTTCAGCCCATCTGCCTGCTACCTGCTGCTGTGTCTGTCTAGCTGTCTAGCTGTCTATCTGTCCGCCTGTCTAACCCAAAGGGCCGAGTGGCAGCTGTCTATTGGCCCAGTCCGCAGTGAAGAGCTTTGCTTAAAGGTTTAAGAACTCATTTAAGGTACGCCAAATCTGAGGCAAACCGAAAAGAGATTAACTTAGACAATGGATGTTGTGGTTAAAGGTCAAATGCTAAAATATGCGAGCAACGATGCGACAGTGTGCTGATGTCAAGAGCAATCGAACATTGCCAGAATACGTATACGCAACGTTGGCAGAATCAATGCCCAAACAACAAGTCGACACAGCTATACGCAACGGAAAGGGAGAGAATTTCAAATTCAATTCGATTCAAGTGCTTGACTACAGCTTGCCAGAGAGTGGGCCAGGTGTAAGTGCGTGTGTGTGCCTGTGTAGGTGTAGGTCATGTATACTCGCACGGCTTGAATAATATGCGGCAATTATAATTTCTAATTCTGACGTTTGTGGCACGACAGCGTGGGCGAAGCCATCCGAAGAGAAAGCGGACCGAAAGCTCTCTTAACCTTTAGGAGAACGAACTTTGTTATCTTTGCTTCGGCAGTTTCGAACTTCCAGCGTGCATTTCCTATTGCCCGAAAAGAGCTTTCGAAGAGCTCTGCTCTGGTCCTTCCGATTACATGCTCTCTTTTAAAGGCTGGCCTCTCTCTCGCCCTCTAGCTCTCGTGAACTGTGGCAGCTAGACGAGTATGCTGTTTGGCATTTCAACCTTTTGCCAGGCGCCAAAAAGTGTGCTAGGCATTAGTGAAGGTCACTAATTGATTAATTCACCTACCTGGATAAACAAATTACGCATACGCACATCACACTACCCAGCAAAAGCTCTGTCACACAGAGAACATCATAATTCTAACGGCAAGAGCCCTATCCGCACCTCGACAATTGATAATGACTTAATTAGGCCGATTGAATGAACGAGCGCGACAAAACTCAGATCTAATCCTAACTCAGATGACCCTTTCTACGAATCCACTCACCCATCCTCGCACCTACAAGCACGCGTTAAGTTGGCCCTTGCCACGAAAACCCCATAAATGGCAAACTTTTCATAAAGGATTTAGCCAAAAACTTTTTTGGTGCATGCATATGCGAGCTGTGTCTGTGCTAGCGTGTGTGCCTGCTGTTTAATTTATACATTCACTGCAAAAAGTATACCCCCACACACACTCACACGCACAGCGACAAACGCACACAATCAAATGTATTATTGCACCGGCGAAAGGATTAAAAATTTTCGTGCCTTTTTGTCATGGTTTATAGAAAACCAGCTCGCGCGGAAAGGCAATAGTGTGCGTGGGCGTGGCTGTGCCAGTTCCATGGTAGTTTTCACGCATTGCCGACTTTTACAGTTATGTTGGTCATGCCCAGCAATAAAAACAGCAGCACCAACAACAACAACAACAACAAAGCCACTCATAATGGCCGAACTAACAATTTACCAAAATAGGAGCAGAAAGCACAATCTGAAATGCGAACCACACAAATGGAATTTAAGCGCACAGAACAAAACCAAAGCGATTTATTGTGTTCAAAATAGAAGCTCTACTTAGACTACAAACTAAGCATTAGTGACGCTGTTTAAGGTTATGAAGGTTCTCGTTTGTAATTATCAATTAGTTAAGCTCGTATTGTCCAGCTATTGCAAATAGGCGAACCTCTGCCAATATCTGCTATTTGTATAATATTTAATAAGATTCGTCAAAGGAATGTTTTTTTTATATATTTTACTAGGAATAGTAATAAAAATACGACACTAAAAATATATCCTTAGCTTTTCAAGCCATGCAGTTAGGACTGTTTCATCACTTTCAGATTGCCTTTACTCCAATAAATTTCATTGCTCCGGCCTTTTTGACTATTTTATGTTTCTGCTGCTCGTTAAAGTATATTAAAATTTAATATATGCTTGAGACGGGCTTGCATCAGAGATGTTTATATTTTCGTAAAATTTCTTGTGTAATGGGCTTCTGTGGAACCGACTGAACATGACTTATCATAATTAATTATTTATTTTAGTTGCCTGCCGTAATGGTTGCTCATTTTCGAGTCGCGTGGCATGGGGTCTGCTGCCACATTTGATGCATGCCCCTCATTAGAGCCGTGAAAATAAAGTTTGCCTTGGGAAATGATGTGACGGAGGGCGTGGGCAGTTGTTCTCTGAGCAAACCTGACAACGGTCGGAACAAAATATTTGCGGAAGTTAAAAATTAATTTCAAGTGCAATCGAGCCGGCTGCAGATGTGACTGCGCCGCTGGGCGAAAATCTCGAACAATAAACATAAAAAACGCGACAGTGGGCGGGGCCGGCCATTGCCATGAATAAAACGAAACTTAAGTAGGCATACAGAAGTGTAAGGTGTCCGAGCAGCGAGTCCGGAATATACCTATATACGCCAGCAGGGCACAGCTGCGACAGTCGGCCTGGCCTGCCAAGATATACTCTGACCAGCGGGACACGAAACGCAATAATTATTCGAGCAATAAATATTTATTTATAATTTTGTTTATACAGGATATTGAATTTTTTAATTTCGTTAGGCTTTCCGCACTCCTCTTGCTTTTCAACTTGTTCAAGAAGTAAAAAAGGTCTATACACTGCCAGCGATGTCCCTTCGCATGGACTAGCTTCGTTAAAGCCAAAAGTTTAAGGCTTCAAGTTTAGTGTTTATGGCTAAGAGATCATGCTGAATGCGAGTTTAGAACTTCAAGCTATCCTTCTATTTGCTGCCTCTCCAAAAGCATATGCCCTCAGACTGTGAACGAGTATTACGCAGTCGGTTGCATCCGACTGCAATGTTCTTCCCTGTTTGCTTTGCTGCCTGATGCTGTTTCTTCGTCTGCCAATCGACAACATATATTTATGCCATAAAAATATATATATTTATATTGATTTTAAGTGAACCAAAAGACTCTCACGCTAGGCTACCAGTTCAAGTAAGTGATTCCGCGGTGGGAGAACCGACTTTGAGATACTAATTGATTCTATAATAATCGCGATAATTAGATGATTTAGAGGAAATGGTTTACATTAGAGAAATCAAACGATGTATAGCAATTCAAATACATCTTTTGCACTCTGAAAATAAAATATAAAATATTTCTTCAGTATTTATTTAGTATTTTATTTGCGTATGTATGAAACTAATTACTTACCAAGTTACAATATTACAAGCTCTATGTATCCGTCTATTATCGATGCTTACACTCATCAATATACCTGTTGCATTGTTTGCCTACAGGATATACGTTTTAAAAGCCTTTTTGGTCTCGTTATATTGTATATATATGTGTATATAAGTGCATGTGTGTATACATGTGCGTGGGCAGCACCAATTTTAATTTCAAGTAATATTTACGTCCTCCAAATGGCCCTCGACTCAGCGTGGGTCTTATTTTTACTCAGTTTTTCTTTTACTTTTATGAACATGGTTGTTGCTTCACCAGCGAAAAGCTTTCTTTAAAAGTATGGAATGAAGACTGCTAGGGGAAACAGGTTTATTTATATAACATTTATTTATGTCTGTGACAACTTCGAGATGTATTACATAAATATGAGGTATTTCGCTAGATGCAACATCTTGAACTTATCATTTATGCTTATTTATGGATGAGAATATTGACACACCGCAGTTGGGTTGATGACTTAATATAAACACTGAAGGAGAATGGTTTATGGTTGAGAATGGGCCTTCAACAAGTAAGATATGCTTTAGCAATAGCTAGCTAACCTTACCCATTGTCATTTCCTAAATTCAAATAGATATATATATATAATATAATTATAATATATGTATATTATTTCCACTTCACTAAACCAACATGTGAAGGCATTGGGAGCCTAAATTCAGACCATAATGTTGGCTCTCACACTTCGAGGCGTTAGGTTCAATCGAACCGGCAATCGATGGGGGATTGCAACACCTGCGGTTGCATCTTCATCTTAAATGCGGTTGCACAGTAGAGAGTCGAGGAACGGAATGCACTGTTTTGAGGGATGTGGTTTGTGCTTCTGCAAATATTTTGCTACAATTTTAAACCAAGTGGAATGGCATCAGTTCATCCGCTGGGGTTTCTATGCTGCATTCAAGTCGCATACAGCTCTCGCTCTCTGTGCGTGTGTATGTGTGTGTGTTTGTGTGTGGCACACATTCTGCGATGCCTGTGGCAGCGCTGCCTTTATTATTATTATGTATTACTCTTTATGTATCAGCTTCAATTAATGTCAGCGTGTGCGCGTAACGATTTTGCTGTCATTCATGCCAGTCAAACATGACGGGGCCACGGTACGACAGTTATACAAATAGACAGACAGCCAGACAGACACAGAGACGAAACGGCAGTCGGCACATGCATACATTAAAGCATTGAGTAAGGCAACTGGATAGAAGCGCCGCACAGCAGAGGCAACTCCGCTCGGCGGGAGGCACAACGGCAGCGTGTCAGTGCCGTCATGCGTTTATTCATTCGTCATTCGTTTGCTTTCATTTGGCACAGAATTTTCCACTGTTTCCGTTTCATTTTCTCTCTTTTTTGGTAACCCACCACACACGCCAAGAGCGTATTGAAGTGTGTGGCAAAGAAATCAAAAGAATCCCGATGAGTCGCGCATGAATGTTTTTCAAACTGCCTGCCGAGGACCTTTCTGTATTGCTCCTTTGCAATTTGTGCTGCTTTTGAACCGATGCTTAAAGATGAATTGCGATTCACAAAGAAATCTTACTGAAATGTCAATAATTAACTCAATTATTGCCAATGACAAACAATCAAATCCATTATGGAGGATAAGTTCACGGACTCGATGAGAATCTATGTGGGTGGGAGCCTGGTCAACTGAAGTGTTTCATAAGTAATATATAACTTAAACTTTCATTTGTTTACATCTTGTGGGAGCACTTAATTAATCTTCCGAAAAGAGCCGAGGGACGCGGCTGTCAAGCGACTGCAGGTTAGGCACGCTTAAACTTTAAAGCCAGCCCAAATGACAAATTTAATTAATGAATTATTTGTCACCGAAATCTTTTGACGAATTAGGCCGCACGTGTGGGTTACCTGCGTTTGGGCCTGCTCTGTTTACTTCAGCTAAAAAACAAACAAATTTTAATTAAAAACTGTGGCAGCAACAAAGCAAAACAACAAAAGAACAACTGAAATTTTTCTCATGCCTGCGGGCGAGGCGTCAATTGAAGTGCTTGCCGGAAGAGGCTTGGGGGAGCAGCGAGGCATACTTTGCGGCGCACCAACCCCCAGCTCAGCTTGTCAAATGAGCAATCCAAACACAAAATAAAAATATATATATACCCATATATATATTTATATATATGTATGTGATATCAATAAAAATCAATGTCGAGTTGAGGACTGCAAATTAACAAGTCATTGTGGCCACATTTGTGCTGTCAAAATATAATAAAATACAACAACAACAACAAATAAAACGTCACAGGGCTGAGATTTATTGACACTTCTAATTGTCAGTAATATAAATTCCGTGGACTCAATTATGCTAAAAGCTCGAGCAGCCAATAAAAACACTCAACTCCGCAGGGGTTCCAGCGTCCCGTGGCCGTCTAAATTAATGTATATTGCAGGACGGAGAAAAAAGAGACGAAACCGCAAAAGACTTATGGCTCACAAAAAAAATGATGGCAGTGCACAAGCCGGCAATTAAGGCTATTGAGTTAACAGCGGAGACCCAAGGGCAGCGACTGCGTCGTCTTTAAAGATTTCACGCTGCGTATGAGTAATATCGCACAATCGGATTTTCCTCCACACCAGCTTTTATTGTCTTGCTGCTGTGTGCAAGCACTTAAAACTTAATGAAATATTTACAGTAATGGAACGCTGCTCTACCAATACACTTCTCCTGCCTCTAGCGCACGTAGTGAACTCTGAAATTATGAGAAAATCGCTACAAATCACGCCAGTCTTCCGCGTTGCTTTCATAAGCGTTGTGCGTCATTTGGCATTCGAGTAACACAAAGCATTCGGAGCATAGCTGCTCTGCTCTGCCTGCTCAATGTTATTGAAATGCTTCTCTTTTTATTATATTTTGCATTAAGTGCTTTCTTGGAGTGGCAAAGCCTTGAGTTTATGGCGTCTTTGATTGAAAATCCAGATGACCTAAGCCACGATTTGTTTGCATGTGCCACAAGTCTTTTGTACAAGTGCGAAACATGTGCTTGAATCTTCGTTTGAAAAGCACTGTACTGATTGGCAATTATCACAGTACAAGTTGTACTGAGGATTTGTTTCACACTTTGCTTGCAACAGATCTAAATATTTAATAAATTTCTATGTTAATATTTAATATTTGTTGGCCCAGCAGTAGCAGCAGCAGTTAGGTGCCAGAGCAAGTTTCAATTTGACAAACTGCAAGCGTTAGCTAAAGGAAAAGCTTTGTAAGCTTTGCACTTTTAAATTATGTATATATGCGTCAGCACGAGCAAATGGGATCAGATTCGCCAGTCATTTGTGGCAGAAGGTTACACTACCAGATTCTCAAATCCACATTCTCCAATGAAAAATCCCTAGTCTGGATTCCACATTTAATTTCTATTTCTAAAGTCTAAGCTCTCCATTTTACATTCTACAACTCTTAACTTACTTGAATCGGCAGTCCAAATTCTTCAGTCTCACTTCTCAAGTAAATGTTCTGCATTCCATATCCTCCACACCAAGGATATTTGTCTTCCTGAGCATAGAGCTCAACGCCCGAGCTTGACTTAAATAAATTCAGTCAGCTATTATCAATTTAATTAAAATATTAGCTTATGTGAACTTCGCTTGTATAAATGTATATCGATGATTCTTTTAATACCTATGAATTATTAATTTATTTATTTCACGATTCATCAATTTCGCGAATTTGCATAATTAATTGATAGATTGGAAATATATACAAATCAAATGTGCTATTTTAATAACTATTTTTAATTCTGACCTTTTAGCAGATATTTGTTTGTTTAGCCTGATTTTAAATTATTTTGCGCTCTTTCCCTGAATTTACTGGGCTTGGTCAAAAATTCCCGATTTATTATACTTCAATAAAAATGTTTGCCCATTTTCAACTTTCATATATTCGCCATAAAGAAAAAACTTACAAAATTTGATATATATCAAAATGCCATGTTAATGCTATGCCAAACATAACATTTTAATTAAAACGCGCCAAATCGTTGGCCCTCTCCATTTTAGCAAAATAATAAATAATTGTGCGCGGGCCACAATTTTGCATGCTTTAAACTAAACAAAAAAAGTCATTTTTTGAAACACGCACATTAAATACAAGCAAAAAATGCTAATTTATTAATGTGAAAAGGGGTATATTAGTGCAATTGATGTGGCTGCTTTACAGATTGACTCATCAAATTTTGAGGCTGAAATTTTGTTTTGAATTTGCATATTCTATAAATGTAGCCTTTGTCTGCTAAGGGCATGTCGGGTAGTATGTTGCCTGAAATGAATAGTAATAGGTACAGTTTCGATATGAAGCAGCTTCTGTTGAGAGGTTCTCTAATTGTTTAATTTTTTGATTAGGACATTTTGTGTGCATGTTAGTTTATAATTAGTTTAAATCAACCATACATGCAATTTCAACTTGAATAACATCAACGAGCGGCGCCCATAGAATGGAAAACTACTTACAGCAGGCAGCAACATTTTGTGTAGCTTTTTAATGAATTTATCGTGTAAATTGCGATGAGTTTACACGTCTAACATATATATATATATATATATATATATACATATATGTGTGTGTAAGTGTGTAAGTGTGTAAGTGTGTGTGTGAGTGCAGTATGTGTAAGAGTAAAGGTATTTGCTAACGCCCAAACAATGTTTCCCTAAATAAGCGCCAAGCCCACAAATGTTCTTTAAATTTATAATTAAATTTGAAATTGCTCTCAGCTATTTCGGGAGTGTGTGAACATGTGCGTGTGCGCGTGTCTTTGTGTGTAAGTGCGTATGTTTGTAAAGCGGCAAGAAGGAAATGTTGAAATGGCTTGTCACAACTGTCTTTAACAGCAACAGTAATGATTGTAATAACCACAGATGTCGCTTGATATTTATATTTTGAATTGGCCAATATTTACAAATGCTTTGACATATAAAAAAATAAATATTTACATTTTTTATAGTTGTAATGAAACTAATTAAATGATGAAGGAAATGTGCAAATTATTAAAGTCTATTTATTTTAATTTTATGCCAATAATCTTAATATATTAAATCAATAATCTTTTTTTTTAATAATTTGCAGTCAATTGGCTGTCAAACGAAATTAAGCTTCATTCTTTTGCACTGGAGACAATAAGTGGCTTTTCTTGATACCTTCATTAGACTAAGCTAAGATAACTTTGAGAGATGGTTGCTAGTGGGATTAAACTGCAGAGTGGCTTAAAATTTATCCTCGAAGTTTACATATGGTCTTTATTTACTTTAATCTGTTAATTATTGTATTACCCAGTTGAAGTCTTCAGGCTTAGGCTGAAATGCTAATCAATGGGCTCAAGATAAAATGTATTCTATTGATCTTCAGGTCTTAGGTCAGTAGCAGATAGCTCTTCAAGTAATGTGCAGACCACATTTCCTTTATACTCATTGCGTATATGCAACTAGCTATTTATCTAAAATATTTACATACGCAGAAAGTGTGCGCATATATTTAACACGCAAGATTGATGATAATTGTCAATGCAAGGCTCATTATACTGTGAGGCCACAATGTCACGTCGGCATTCAGTGCAAATGTTTATAGCTATGCTGATTGCAATGACCATAATTCAATCAATGTGACACTCCAGTACAACTGACCACACACTCACGTCCGCACACTCACGTACACATGCACAGACAGCCTTGCAATATGTTTCAATTGAAAATTGATAAATGCAGGACGCATTGAGCACTCGGTCGTATGAGTAATTTTCTTGTTCTTATGTTACGCATGAAATGTTATTAATTACAATTATTTTCTGTTATACATATATTTATATATAAATATATGTATGTATATATATATAAGTATATGTGAGTATTTCGCATAATTATGTTAAGTTTGTCCGATTGACGTACTTAATTATTTTTATGAAATGTTCCCTTTGCCATGTAATGAGCAAGTCACTTGCATCGGGAGAGGAGGCTGAATATCTGGACGTGTCAGCTTGTTCAACATTTAAGACTTGAAATAATAATATGCCCGCAATATGCATTTAATAACCTGCAAAGCTGCGCATCTAAAATTGCGAGCCTGGCCACAGTGGATCTCGCCGCTGGCAGTAATTTCAGATTTTAATTAAATTCTTTTCTTCTTTGGCCCGGTACGATGTGCAGCATGCTCCACCGCTCCAGCGCTCCATTGCTCCAGTGCTCGACTGCTCGAAGCAGACAACCAACCCAAATAACTACGAGTACAAACGCGTGCTGCCAGCCCACCTACTTTTTCATATAAAAAAAAAATATTGTAATGCCGTAACGCAAAAATAACACATACAAATTCAAGCAATTGTGAGCCTCACCACGTCTTCAACACTGACAGCTTGGAGACGCGCATTACATAAGTTGATTCGTTCGTTCACATTCACTTTGTAATATCTTTTGCTTTAAGTAAGTAAGTACAACTTAGCTGGTTTATCTGGAAAAGTGTCTTTATACTGTAGAAATTTAGGGTATATTGGCCTCATGAAATGAAAGAGAGCAGATGTGACCAAGCAACATAGACTATATATATTCTTGATTAGGACGACAAGATAAATTAATCTAAGTTGATACACGCCCGTCCAAGAGAGACTTGAAATTCGTAAATTTTTACTTTTGTATAATTTATATCCTCATTCCTTTGAATATTTTGTAGGAAGAAAGTGTCATGATGATGAATACTTTAAACATATCTTGTTGTCGTCAATAAGAAGATTTCAAAACGTTGACTTATTATTTTCCGAATAACTAATAAGCGGGAAAATTAAAGGCCAAGCTGTTTATGAAATATTCATAAAATTCGTTTCATTTAATGCTTTTTTTATAAATATAAAATGTAAACTACAAACTCAAACTTTTAAAAATAGCGTTTAGCATAAAACTAAAGAGCTAAATGACTAATACACATACTGAAAAAGTACACTTAAATCACTTAAGCAAATTACAATAAAACTTGCTGTAAAGTACTTAATATCAATAAATCAGAATGCTGAATACAGTTAGACTGTTTAAGCTTGGAGCGCGCATTCAGGTAGAACATAAGTCACGAGACGCTGGCTAAGTGAAGGGTAGCAGTCGCTCTGACGGCACTTTGTGAAAGACCTCCACACGGCGTCGAGTCGGGGATTTTCACAGATTGGGCCACGGCTGCCGTTTGACGAGGGGCGAAACAAATAAATAAGCGCTGACAGGAGTGGGCGGCAGATGCATAGTGGCATGGACAGCGTCGCATATCAATGCATTCGCAATCGGCTTTGCCCTTAGATTTATAGAGCCACGCTGCAGTCGTTGGCCAAGTGTTGATGGCGGCATCAGACTACTTACACTACGTATATATATAAAACGCTCGGTAAGTCTGGCAGCGACTGCAATTTGAGGGGATTTGCACGCTAGCCGGCGACAGTTTCCGCTTGCAGTGGGCTCAAGCAGCCTCAAGCTGTGTCAATACAATCTCGCAATGGTTCAATAGTTGAGAAAATGTTTGCCTAACCGCGCGTGTACAATGCGCATTGGACATGGCCATGTGTGGATCGGTGCCACATGCACGCACCGCTGAGCACATAGAAACGGCGCATGCAACTCCCACAGGAACCGCAACAAATGGCCCCAGCACACACTGCCAGCGTACCAACCAGGCTTAAGCTGCAAGTGGCCAAGTGAGTAATCAAAGCTGCCACACACAGCCATTATGGTGCGAGTGCCCGCATATCTACAACTGCGACAACTGTCAGGACAGTCTACGCAAATTAATCCGTTGCAATTTGAGAGCACAATTTAATTAGATAATGTAAAGAATATTTGAATAATTTTTTTGCATAATAAAGACAATTTACAAAATATTTTATGCTCAGGAGACTTACTACAAAAACTTTATTCATAGTCGAACTAGTCTGTCTGACTGCAGGGTATTTTTAAGTTTGGTATTATCTTACGTGTTACATACGCTCAGCTATTTTTCATCGGCCTAAATACAAGATATTAAATATTAAATACTGTATTTTCGGGCCTGTTGTCATTATTTCGAACATGTGCACAATTTGTAATTGAAAATTCAGGCATTTTGGTATTAAAAGCAAACAGTTTAATGCATGGTGGGCATTAGTTACAGCCAGGAACGGGAATTGGCTAGAGCACTGGCTGGGGCAAGGGCAGCCATAATGCAAATTCTGAGCATACAACATGATAAATTGATACATAAATTATAATAAACACACACATGTGTGCTGAACACAAACACGCCCACTCACACACACACACACATATATATATAAAGGGATATGTGTGCGGTGGCTGGGGTGTACTGAACCGCACGTCATTGCCTAAAAATTTACATGAAAAACTAATTTTGCTTGAGGCTGGCACTCGGATTGACTAAATGACTAAATGACCAACTGATGCAGCAGATGCTGTTGCTGATGGCGATGATGGAATGCCAGTGTCCAGCATGACTGCAAAGAACACACGCACACACACGCACACATTGAGTTCACACATTGCACATTGCATAATCCAAGCGATCAACATAATCATCAAAATTCATGAATCGCATCAGTTGAGCTGCTTTGGAGGGGAGCGAACAGCGCTACGTCGACTGCCGGCCATGACTGTAACGATTAGTTACACATGCTGTCAGAGAACCGCAAAAGCTCTCCGAGTCAAGTTAGCCAGCTGCCAAGAGTCGCCGCAGGCGACTGTCTGCCCAAAATGCAAATGCATAATTAAAATAATTCACAGACATGCGGACGGAGGCAATGAGCATGCGACTGCACCGGCCGGCAAATATCTTGCACATGCAAACTGCTTCCTCCAGTCCCCGCCCCGGCTCGACTCGACTCGATTCGACTCGACTTGACTCGACTTACTGGCATTAAGCAAAAGTGCAATGACTGAAATATATGTCACTCACGGCATTTGTACTCGGCCCCAATGCCGGCCCTCTACGCAGTCCGCAGCGAGCGCAGTCCGAGCGGAGCCAAAGCGGGCCACGTAATTAAATGCACGATAAGCATCTGAGGCTTAAGAATTGGTATGTCGAAAACGCCAGCGCCTACAAATTATATGGCATTCCGCTCTCCCCAGCCCCCTCCGACCCAAGCGCATAGAATACGACTATCGCCATGCTAAATAAAAGTCGCCTCTATTGCTTGATTGCGTGCAAAGTATGCTACACGATTTTACGAGTATAGCCGTTCCGACATTTGTGTGATTTACGCGAAATCTCGCGAAAATTCGCACTGCAAAAGGTAGGGCGAGTAGTCAACTAGTAAATACCCTCTACTTGCTCATAATAAATGAGGAATTTAGTATGCACAGCATGGCTGGGCAGGTATACATGGCTATAAAAGCTATTATAAATCTTAGTAAATGCATAAAGATTGATAGGATAGTTAAGGGATTAGCAATTGACAGCGATTAGTCATGTGTCCAATATACCCTTGCCTACTGCCACTTCACATGTAACAGAACAAAAAATTATAGCCACAATCGTGAGTGTGTGTGTGTGTGCGTGTGTTTGTCTGTGTGATAGCAACTTCACACCTCGACGGCCGAATGAGTAAGGAGAGTGTTGTTGAACAGTGGGTGTGGGGCGGGGTGTGGGGCGGCTGGCAAAAACAAACGCCGCCAGCAATGAAATGCAATGCGCAAAATGCATTTCCCGCGACTACACAATTGAAGTAATAAATCACGCCTGGTGGCAACTGAGCGACGGAAGGGTGTTGCGGAAAGTGGAGCGGGGAGTGGGGCAAAGGGAAAGTGGTAAAGGGTAGCAGCCACATGGGCAATGCGGCCAAAGCTGCGAAGATTTTTTATGTCTGTAGCTGCGAAAAAACTGCTGCCAGCCCCAAAATGTGCGAACGAAGAGCCGCAAATATTGCACACACACACACCCTACATTAAGTGCAATCGTGTGGAAATGCGCGGGAAATGGCAGCCCGGAGACGGGGACGGAGACAGAGCCGTGGAACGGAGACTACCTATTAAAATGTACACTCATTAATCATCGGCACAGAAACGGCGCGCGTTTTACTTGTCGTTGCTTATTTTGTATATATAAATATTTCGTAGCTGAAAAAAAATGGATGTGCCAAATATATATAAAAGAAATAAAATTGCAAATTTATGCACTTGTGTTGAAAAAGGAAAAAAAATGCAAAAATGGACTAAAAAACATTTCAACTGGCGCATAAATTGTGCCCAAAAATTTAATACATTTTATAAAGTCCCCTGTCGATTTCTATTTCTTTTTGGTTTTGTAATGTGCCACGGACGACTGTAAATAACTGCAACAAATTGTGTCTACTGCACATATTGCGCATACGCCGCATTGCACACAATAAATGAAATTTAATGCTGCACTCACACACGCACACACACACAGGCATTTGATGTGTGAGGTTCGCATAAAAAGATGCGGCATAAATCAGAGAATTTGCAGCTGTAAAAGGCCAAAAAGAGACAGATCCACTTGACCGTTTGTGCATTTTGGAAATTAATTTAAACGATTTGCTCAATAAAACGGCAATTCAAACGTGTAATTGACGTGCGCCACATATAAATGCAAATTGCACAGCAATATAAATAACACACAATTATTAACAGAAATGAAATATGAAATCTAATATATGCATATACATATCTATATATATGAATAAATATATATAAGTAAATACGTATGCTGTTTCAATGGCAACATTTTAAGAGTTGTCTCAGGTTTCGAAGAGCTGTCAAATAATTTATAAACGAGCTCTGATTGACACGTTTGAAGTTTGTTTGAGGAATTCGTTGGGTAGTGACAGAAATTTAATAAATTGCGAAAGTTGATAAATGCTAAAAATAAATTTGAAATGAACACAACTCGAAATTGTCCAATGCTCAGTTCATTTTCATTTTCCTGCCAAGAAAAACTGAACTCTCAGGTAAAATTTCGTCAAATTTCATCTAGGTCAAGTTAATTGCTTATGGAAATACTTATATAGCAATTTGAAGCTTTTTCTGTAGAATAATAAAGTCAAAATTTTGATTTTAAGTGGTAGTTTTTAAGTTAATTAAAAATGTATAGAATTTTTGAATACACTTTCCCTCTTCATTGATAAGATACTTTTAAAGCGCTTTATGTCCAAAAAGAAAAGGTCAAGCGACTGCACTCTGAAATATTCATGTAACATACTCCGACTTGTGTAATACCTGAGTTTATTTAAAATAAAGTTTACTATATAAATAAAAAAAAAGATGTTAGGCTCTCGCTTTAAAAAGTTTCGATTCACATTTTCTTTTTTTTTCTTCATTTTATCATAACGTCTCAAAGTTTCTTATTTATTTACTGTCTCTTTTTAGAATCTATGTATCTCTAAGAGCTAGACGTCGCTAAGATATACGAAAAAATATGTTTTTGATCCACTGATCGTCGCTTTACAGCATTCTATATATTAAAATTTCTTGCAAAGAAACATCCATTTGCCACAAAAAATAATATAATAAATAATATCTATTGGCATGGTCTCCCACGGTGTGTAATTGAAATATAGGCAAACAATAGATAGATGGTCACAACAAGATAAAACAACAAACTATTCATTTCAGTGAAATTTGCAGTAAACCATCTTTTCTACTCAATAAACTTTTTGCAGAAAGTAGAAAGCTTAAAGAACAAACATGACCTCTGCTATATTGTGCTGAATTAAGGGACGGCCACGGACAATGGCATTGCAACTAAGTCATAGCGGGTTGTGCGCAATGAAATGAATTCAACTGGACTTTAATTGCATTATGTTTCATTGATGCAACTGGTAGAGCGTTTTTTATTCATATTTCTATTGCGGTAATCAGTTGGGGTAAGGGTAAAGCGCGTGACCGGGTTAAGCTGGAGAAATCAACATAATTCGCATGGAGCCACCGCCTTAACACCGCGCAACCTCATTTACAAACTGTTTCAAAGCTCAAGGCACTTCCTGTCTCTGCGTCTGTCCTTGTCTCCGTCTGCATTTCTGTCCCTGCACCACTTTCAGTTACCCGGTTCAGTTGGCTGACCCTGCATTCTAATTAATAATTTAAAAGCCACCAACAGGCGCAATTTCAGTCAACATTTTCACTTGCATTTTAATTATTCAATTTGCGTCGCGTTCACAAACTGACCCTCGACACGGTTGAACCCCCGCTTCGCCTCGGCTCGCCTCGCCTCTCTAAGCCAACACAAAAAGTCAATTAAAAACTACGCTTTGTCCAGCGCAAATTTAAAAACGTTTTATGCCACAACAAAATTTAATAACATTTTTCTGCATTTAATAAATGAAGCAAGTATAAAATAAAAAAAATATTCAAAACAAGGTAAATTTGGTAATGAAATGTTTTCTGACAGTGTTTGTACTTTTAATATCAATCTGTCCTTTTTTTTTTAAAATTTGATTTGTATAAATTCAAACAAGAACATTGCAGATGATCCCAACTGATTGCACAATACTTTTGATTTTTAAATCAATTATTTCGCATATATTTATTAAGATTCTTAGAGTCATAGCTATATAATCTTACTCCATTTTAACTCTCTGTAGAAACAGTATTTCCAAATTTGCCATACAATAGCCCTTTACGTAAACCTATTTATCTCTTAACGTTCTACGCATGTCTGCAACGAATGTCAGTTAACATGCAAAGTCTGATTAATAAAGATCTCCAGCTGTTTGTCACAGCAAGTAACACTGTAGCAAACTAAAATAAAAACTTTGTTTATCTTTTAAAGCATTAAAAACAATTTATATTTGACCTAGGACCTATGGTCGCATTGCCGCCAATAAATTGTTTGCGTGACATTTTGAACAAAACACAAAAACATTTTATGTACACATACAGAGTGTATATCATCTATTACACACACGTACACACGCGCGCGTATACACAGAGGGTGTGTAATTGTGTGTGTAATTTAAGCATATGGAAAATTTTCTAACTGAGCGCAGTTGGCGGGCAAAAAGTGATACTCGACCACGATTTCGTTTATAATTGCTTTTGTTTTTTAATAATCAAGCTTGACCCATTGCCACATGCTTGTACAGCCACACACAGTTCACACACATAATTGGATATCCATAATAGATGTGTATGAGTGTGTGGGTGTGTATATATACAGCTGGATAATGGCCCCCACGCACCACATTGCGTATGCTTAACATTTTGTTGGTTGGTTGGTTGGTATGCAAGATAAACTCGAAGCGCAGCAAAAACTTTTTATTATTAACTTAGCGCTTAAAACTAATAAAGTATGCAGAGAGCAAGGGGTTGCGAGGGGGCTAAGAGGCAAAGGGGGTGTGGTTATTTGAGTGTGCCTTTATATACGAGCGCTGCGCCATTCATTTGGGCTTGCTAAGCCCGTTTATGAAATAATTTTTGATTATACAACTTTTGCCATTTAATCAGCAGCACATGCTGTGTGTATGTGTGTGAGTACTCTGACTATTTCAGTGAATCTTTTATGGTCTGCATATATTTAATATGAAATTGTTGTATCAAAACAAAAAATTCCCCAAAGCTAAATAAACTTTAATATACCGAACATATTACACAAAGCTTGAATTTAAGTTAACAATTGTATGAGTATTTTAATATTTATACTGTTTCAATAGATTACATCGATGTGAGGCTACTAAATCTCTGTAAACGCGTTTTTCTACACACAAACAAAATGTTTTTATTTTCTGCTAATTTAGCAAATGTTGTCATTATTTGATATCTATTATAATAGAACTATTTATTTCTAACTATAATACTCACAAAATATAAATATTCATAAATGTTAAAAGCAAGAACCAATGTAAGTAAAAGAGCAAAAATTGAAGAATATATTATAACAGTTTCTCACTTCAATCGTCCCTCACCTAATCGGGCATTATTTAGTATTCTTGACCTTCAACTGTTTAAGCGCCAGTTTCATTAAAAATTCAACCTCATTAGCTCATTTAGTTTTGCGGCGAGTGAGCTGAGGTGAGCCCCAAGAGCGGTTCCTAACAGCATTCACATACACGTGCCTAGTAGAAATGTGTGAGTGTAAATATCTGGGTCATGTTGTTATTTCCGGCTTCTGTGGCCAGCATATGGTCGACAGCAACTATTGTAGCAGCGATCATCTTGTGGTGGATTAGTCAATTTGTATAGCAGCTGTCTGCCGACCCGATCCCACACTAATAGCCCCCACATCTAACCAGCCCTCCACCACTCAGTGCACTTGCACTTGAGAGGCTTCCAAACGCAATGGATAGCTATTTTGCATGCACACATGCAAGCATGTGCACGCATTTGATTACATATTTTCAGGTGCATTCGCTGCAGAGCTTGTCCCAGTCATTTGAAGCTCGAAAATAATTTTGTAATGAAATTAGAATGTAATTCCCATGGCCGTACTTTAACTGGGGGCCAAAGAGCACAGCTGCACAATGTGGCAGTGTCTTGTGAGCGCGAACACAACCGAATGCAAGCTGAACAAATATGACTCTGGTCTTGTATTTAATTCAATTTTGCTTTAGAGTACTCTCGGTGTCCACTTCTCGATGCGCATCCACATGCAAAGCCATTTGCTTAATTTAATTTAATTTCATTTCTTCTTCCTGCACGGCTGGCCTGGTCGCTTTGTGAGTGTACGAGTTTAAAGGCAAATTACGAGTAATTAATATATTTAAGCTGAATACTTATCTTGAGGCGTCGAGCGACGCACAAGTGTATTTTCATGTATCAAACGAGCCGAATGCAGTTAAATGCAAGTTAAGCCTTGCATGAAGAGGACTCCAATCACAGACAGCTATTAACGCAATTATCAGCTGTGCAGCTGTTGACAGAATGTTTACTGAATTGTTTCTTATCTTATTAAAACTTGAAAGAGAAAAAATTGTATGTTCCAATTATATTTTTAAAGAGTAAAATATGAAATAGGGCGTATTTATATGCATATTATATATTAATATGTGTTCATATCTATATATATTTTTTTTATATAGTTAATCGTTATAATTCCTAACTCTTATTTTATTTCTTATTTAAATACTAATTTTTAAACGAAAAAGGAAATTTTTAATTTTTAATAATTTAATAATAATGAATAAACTCTGCATAGATGCAGTATATTATCTGTTCTATTGTTCATATTTTACACAAGCTCCACAAATATTTCTGCAATTTACATTTCGTAGCAAACCACTCAAAATTCGTTGAAATCTTTTGTTCGAGGCCAACTCTCATCGTTGCAACAACTGCGGCATGAAATTATCGTGTGCTAAAACAAAGTTGTGGCTTGCCACATATAATGCATATTTTTACGATGTACACACACTCACACACATACACACACGCACACAAACACAATCACAAAGCCACCGACAGTTTTTACTTTCAACATAGGCTCTGACCTTTACACTTACATCTGCGTGGATTGCGCGTGGCATCTCTACAGCAGTGCTGCAGGCGGCAGTCAAAGCAGAAATGCAAATTACATTCACATACACATCTAACGTGCTTAGCTTGGCTAACAAATACGCGCGGCATAGCTTCCCTGCGGCGAAAATAGCGCCTAAAAAAAGTGTAACAATAAAGCAAACATTTTGGGCTTGCCTCACACGTGGTTGGCTCTGGGGCATCTGGCCAGCTTTGGTCGCGAATCTAATGAGAAGCAGGTGGCGAGAGGCAGTGGCGGGAGCGACGCTATGTCGTGCTTTAACAGCACGCTCTGTTCTATTTAATTACAAAAAAATGTACATTTTTACATTTTCGCTAAGTTTTTAATTTCCATAATTAGCGCTTGCATTGCCGTCGTTGCCAACAACGGGCTGGGCGATGCCTGCAACAACTTTGGCCAAATGACATTTTTTAGTATAGTATATAACACACTCGCATTCACACTCACAATGCCACTGACACTCAACACACATTCACACCAACACCAACAGTCACGTGGCCAGCAGCAATAGCAGCCAGAACAGTTTTCGTTGCCTACTTATCTGGGGCGCAGTGTCATATGTACGAGAGCGTAAGCAGCTACTTGGTTGCCCTCTTCTATACGTGTAGGTGTGTGGGTGTGCATGGGTGTTCACATGAATATTGGTGAGTGTGTTGTGCAACATTGTGAAGTGTGCTCGTCGCTCTCGTTTCCCTGCTTGGATCTTGTCGCAGGTGTTGCCATTGCCGTCGGGTTTGATGAAAGCCATGTAAATTCTGTTACATGTTTTTACCGGAGGGCAGGCGCTTCATTTAATACCCATTGGAAACAAAGCAGCAGCCTCACATCATTTCATTCCATTTCTCACCCTCGATTCTCGACTTGGATTATACAGTAAAAACTATAACACTGAACGAATTTAAGTTGGAACTTTAAAAAGACTTCTTTGAATTCTCTTTTTGGTTTTAATCGATTTATCTTCTTAGTCATATTCATGGTGGCACCTGCATACATGCATGCAGCTAGACAACACAACATAAACTGTCATATTAGCTATGCTAACAGTTATCCACACACCAACACACACACACACACTGAACCACCTTAAATGCTGCCTCGGCACCGTCGCATAGCTTGTGGTCAGCTTACAACACTATTTGCCCACTCGCGCGCATTTATCACATTTATCTTTAGCATTTGCCGGCATTGTCCAGGAGACGGGCTTACGGCAGGAGCAGGATCAGAGCGAACACCTTGCAGCACGGCCACAGATAAAGAGTCGCCATAAAGCATAAATGCAAACAGCCAGCTGTGCAATGGCGCTCAGTTTATTTGCGTATTTCTCTGCCGCGAACACAAGGAACTGCGCGAATTTATGGCAGGGCAAACGGAAGCAAGTAAAATGCGAAATAAAAAATACTAAAAATTCAAACTGCAAGAGCAAATTTTAATCCCATTTGTAGAGCATCTATTACGCGAATCATTTCGTTCTACTCAAATGTTTTGCATTTAAAACTACGCTCTACAATACGTAAAATAAAATACATTTTATAACAAATATTTTCCTTTAAAAATATATATTTACTCAAAGACATGTGTAGATAGAATTATTTCGATTTCCAATCCGCTCACCTCACATCAACAGCTTTCAAGAAAGTATTGCCTAATTATAATGATGATTGTTAGCTGCTGCGTCGATAAATTCTTTTATTATTTTCAATAAAATTGTCAATATCAGAAGCTAAAAATAAATAAATAAATCAATACGAAGAAGTGAAAAGCCTGCATACAGCTTCAAAAATACTGTTCTGTTATCAAAATAGAATTGGGATAGAAAAACATCGCTTACGGATGCAAATATTGAGCGCTTCTACCTCACTGCTGGTTTGCTGACAATAGCTTGCATACAAAAGAACGAAAATTCTGGTTGGCCCAATTTAGTTGTCTGCATTTTCGGTGTTAAGCCCGACAGCAGGGTTAATTAGAAATGGTGTTTCGATGGTCGTACACTCAAATTTCTAATATGTACCTAAAAGGCAGGCCTTGCGGCTTTACCAGTACGCCAATCAACGTCACGCATTGGTGGTTAACTCTACAAGCCTTGCGCAATTTAACAGGGCTGTAATTTTCACACAGCCCTCAGAAAAAAGAAATTAAATGGAACACCACCGAAAGCTGCCAAAAAAAAAGCGAAAATGGAGGGAAAATGAAAACTTCAGTCTAATGCGTTTACGATGCAGGAGCAGGGCAAGGTATCTATTTAATTTGCATTTTACACGCGAAAATAGTTTGCATATCGAAGGCCAGCCAGGGGCGGCATTGTTGTTGTGGCCGCATTACTCATACGCAGCGTGCGCCAAATTGGTTTCGCACCACCACATACCAAGCGACCCGCAGCCGCAGGTCAATTGCCAGTTTGTGTCGAGCTGTGTGCATGTGAAAGCCCTGTATGTGTGCGTTATAATTAGAAGTTTAATTGGTCGAGCATAACTGATTTAATGAGTGTTGCACCGCACAGAAAGATGCTTCCAATGGAGAGAAAAGAGTAACTAATTGAATACGCCGCTGCAACTCGAATGCGCTTAAATCGCAGTTTAAAAAGCTTTCGCAGCATTAAAACTGAGCTCTCTGCCAGCTGAAGAGCAATAATCAAAGCAAATTACACTTAATTAGAAGCGCATTCTCATGGCAAGCTTTTGTTTTTTTTTTTTTTGGTAGGTAGTTCAGTTATAGGAGTAGCAGGAGGCAGCTCATTAAAATGAATCACGGGTGCTCTGAAGGGCCCGCCAGTGAGCAGTAATTATGGCGCTTGCCCAGCTGCCAATAAGATTCAAGGGAAAAGTAGAAAAAATTACAGTTAATTATGCTGCACAGTTGTTACACAGTCCAAAAAAATGCTGTCGACAGGATGCTGACAATCATTTTCTTTCTTTTGATTTATCAGTGGCTAAGTGAAGGCAGCGAGCCATTCAAACTTTAATACGGCTTACTTTTAGTATTCTGTAAAGAAAGGTATAATGGATGTGGAATAGAAGTATCAATAAAAGCTTAGAAATTATTAGCACAGCACATATTGTAAATAATAAACAAATTACAAAACTTTTAATTTTCCCAAAAGTTTACTAAAAAATAGTAGAAAAACATGATTTTTTTAAACATTTTTATAATATTGAAGACATCTGGAATATTGCCAACATAAATACAATGCATTAGGTAAGGTATATTCTAGTCAGGCATTGCTAGGAAATTTCCACATATTTTTTTACATTTTGTGTTTTACACAAAATCCATTTTTTTTCTGAACATTTTTTTTCTTATTTTACATCAGACACCACGTGTAGTACTTAGAGCTCTCATTGAAACTTTTAACAAGCCATGGAATTTTATTAATTTTCTTGACTCTTAATACGCTATCTCTTTCTCTCTTTGAAGGCGACTATATAATGCAATGACCCTCTGTCTAGAATTTGCCTAGCATAATGGCATTTGTATGTCTGAGCAGATAAACTCATTCTGCAACATGCCTTACTCAGTCTCTGTGAAAGCTCCAGTCATTCAACTGCCAACCAAAATTGAAAAAAGTACGTTTAAATGCAGGCAACGTTGGAGAGGATGAGGGTGTGTGTACGGGGGGAGGAGAAGGGCTGGGTAAATGGGTGTCGCCCAAACACTTTACGCTAAGCTAAGCGGCTCTTGCCTTTAACAAAGCAGCTCCTCACATTTCTCAACTTTAGACTGGCTGAAGTAAATACCGGAGGGCGGACAACCACTAATGCCCTCAGCACTTCTCTTTCAAGCTGCTGGCTTCTAAAGCCCTCTAAATTAGTATAGCTCCGGCTTGGGCTGCCAGCTCCAGCTCTGACTGGCAGGCAAGGTGCAGCATAAAACTCTCTACTGAATTATTAACTAGGTCTAATGCATTTGATGCGTTCTTAAGCGAAATTCCACACCTCAGCTCTTCATTGATGCACGGCGCAGACCCTGCAGCAAAGTCGGAGTTGTGGCTGCTTTTAGAAAGAGCCAGCAGAATTATCATTAGACTGGCACAAGTGCAGACACAGTTGTGCTTAATAGCTTATTGTTGAAATGGCTATTGTCAGTTGATCACAGCCTGCTACAAATTACTAAGCTTTGTGGCGTGACTGAGACACCTAATGGACACAATTTCTAAACCGATAAAGTAAACCAGGCAAACAGTTAACTTGGCTGTATACTAACATATAGTTGATATATCGTATCTTTAAGATTGAGCTCGAAACTAACTCAAAGTTTTCACATGCTCAGATGCTTAAATTAATTTCCAAACAGCTTCAAGTAAGGGAAGTCTGCCTCATAAGCATCTTAAAGCAATGTCAATATTAATTTTCTTTATTCCCCTCGTCACTTCATTCTGTTTCGACTTTACACACTGCAAGTCTGGGCTGAATGGCAAACTCTTGAAACTCAGCTTGTCTTAGTCACTCGCATTCAGCCAGTGAAGTGATAAATTATTCACAAATTCATTACACGCGCGCAGCCAATATGAAGTTGCCTCATGATCAGCTTAATGCAGGACTTTAAGTGATTTTAATTGCACATGAAGCGAGTGAACTTTGTCTATGGCTGTTGCATTGCTGCGGTTGATTTCGACTGGGATGCGGCTGATTTCAATTGGCAAATGGAAACGGCGAAATGACACAACGGGCGGCGGTTGGCAGAGCTAAGTGCAACCGCAGAAAGAACATCATAAAATTATTGAAAATTAATTTAGACGCAAATTGATGACTGTTTGCCAGTCAATTGCAATTGAGATGTGGAAAGTGGAATTCGGGATATGGGATGTGGCATGTGGGCTGTGGGATGTGGGATGTGGCATGTGCAATGGCCGTGCAGCAAAGTGCGGCAACCGCAATTGGTAAATAGTTTCATTTAGGTTTTGCGTGTAGATAGACATGTTTCGATGGGTATTGGATTGGGCTTGGCAGCTGTAATTAAAATAATGGAAATACTCTACAAAACACGCTTGCGGTTTAACCAGAAAAAACTCGCCAAAAACTTTCCCATTGAATATTACAATTTTTGCATTTTCTATTCCAATTTCGCTTGTGGCCATGCAACATACAACAAACATTTGAGGCAGACAATGCATGGCCAAATGTACATATATGTTGATTTATATAAATGCCAAAAGGGGCGTGGCTGCATTTTAAGGGGATTATGTTGCAGGTGTAAGCGTTTTGCCATTTCGCATTTTCATAGCAGATATATTGGAAATATTTTAAACTGTGAAAGCAAAAGTATTATATTAAAAAGAAGGAAATATTTGCAATACATTGTCAGCTCACGTTAAAGCTTCAATTCATATTTCATAATCTTAAGAGCCTTTCAAATACTTAAAACTGTTTTCATTTAATTTATTTATAAACACTTAGCATTTACCCCAAATAAATATGGTTTTGCCAACAATTTATGGCTCATCCCGCATCAATAAAATTCAAATACATTGTTAGAGATATGTCCCAAATATGAGGCATTCATATAACTCACATAAAAATAATAAAACAAATGTATGCTATTCTTTAAATATGCAAAAATATATTTTAATATGCTTTGCAATAATTTTAGTAGTCTGAATAAATGATCTAAAAAACATTGAATATAAATTTTAGTTGCCGAAGGCCATCAAAAACATGAATTCCGAAGTCAAACTCTTAATCAAATAGATGGTTTGGCATTGTTTATAAACAAAATGATTTATGCAATACAATTTTATTAAAAACTCAAATTGATGTCGAAAAAGGAGTATATTCCTTTTAATTTTCTAGAGCACCAAAACATTTTATTATTATTTAATGCTGATCATTAATATTATATCTATTTTGAATATTGGATACATAAAGAGAAATCTTTAATGATTTATATTATTAATGATTTATGATCTACATCAGTTTTTCTTTGATTTTTGTTTTAGGAGCAAGTATTATGCAGTCAGCTGCGCCCGACTGAATTCATTTATTTCTATGCACTTCGAAATAAATACTAAACGAGCACAAAAACATCAATAAACACTTAGAATTGACATTTGACGCTGCCAGTCTGAGAAATTCGAGATAAAAAATATTTAAATGTCGAGTGCATTGAATATATTTTGACACCTTTTATTTATTGTCAAAAAATACGCTTAGCTGGGTATACCTAGCATCGGCAACGCAAGCTGAATCAATACAAAACTAAAACAATTTATGTTCTACACACATCTATACACATTGCCCCTGGTGAGTTTATTTGCATTTCTCTTTGTGCATTTTAAAGCATCAGCCGCATTTTGCGGTAAAAACTAATTTATTACGCCTTCATTTTTTGCTGCTCCTATTGGTCACGCGTTGCCCCTTTTTATGCTGTTGCATGCCACAACAATAAACTGTGCACAGTGGGGCAGCTGCAACAATAGACGCGGCAACCGTTTGTACATTTTTTCCATTTCTTTGCACGCCCGTGCGACAAACCCAAACAATAACCAGTCATACAAAACAAACTCTAATAGCTGCACAACCATAACAACGACAACAATAATAACAACAACAACAATAGAAGCAGAAGCAAACTCAATTAGCATTCATGGTAAAGTTGACGCTGACTATAATTGAATAGAAAGAGTGCTTCGAAGGCAAGCGGACAACGGAAAGTGAAAAGTGAAGGGGAACCTGTCAACGGTATGCCATGCAAATGTCGCGAGAATATGAATATACTCCTTAAAGTGAAGTATATAAGAAAGGGAGTATATGCATTAGGCAGGTATTCGTAATCAGTCAATAGATTAAAATAGCGTAAGCAGATTTAAAAATAATAAAAAAATGTTAAATTTAAAAAAAAAAATTAAAAAATTTAACGCTCATCTGAAAATATACTTTTTCTATTTAAGTAAAATTAGAGAGGTTCAAAGGGGATCTAAAGGCTCCTAAAGTGCACAAAGTTATGCAACTATGAGCAGTAATGTACTTTCAACGCCTTAGTAGTCACCCTAATGCTCTAATGCACAGACGGTCAACTGTCAATCCAAGAATACATAATTAATTTTTATAATTATTCTACTTTGTTCATAAATGAAACAATAACAATAACAATATATCTATATTTTTATCAGCTATGATCAATTATTCTTTTCCTTTTATGTGAAACTAGATTGAGTTACTGCTAAATGTACCATAAAACATGATTAAATAAGTAAAATATAGATATATAAAAGCTCATAGCTAACATATATCTTTCAGTCAATCACCATGCTGCTCCATTTGGCTATTTTAAAGCTTCCAGAGTCATAAAACAAATTGAATATAAATTCACGTTTAAAGGCAAAACTAACGTATAAACACATAGCCAAGCTGTGGGCGGAGCCTGGAGCTGAGCGGCTGCATTTGAGGCCCTGAGTTTATGTGTGCGACGTTGTAAGAGATTTCAATTTTCGTTGAAAATTACAAGAGAAGACGCATTTAAATTGTAGAAAATGAGCGAGAGATGGAGATGGAGATGGAGAGGCAGGAGGCCTCTGGGCGGGGGCCTTGTTATCTTTTGCTTGCTTTGCTCCGGGCTGCGCCTAAAACTAGGCAACACAGCCGCATATAAAAGACATTTTTCAATTCACAACAAATGTGCGTTGTAGCCCGTGGTTGTTTTTGTTTAATTTTGTTTTGCATGCAGACCGGCAATGGCCATAAGCAGCAATAACAACAAAAAGCACAAACAACAACAATAACAACATGAGCAACACCAGATGAACGACACGAAATCACGCACACGCAGAGGACGAGGCGGATGGCTGAGTCGGGCGTGTGGAATGAGCAAGAAGCCCAGCAGGAGCGAAACTCCAATTGGGGGATGGCAGCATCTTCAACATTGCTAGCTATAAAACAGCAACAGCCACACCAACAGCAGCAGCAGCATCAGCATCAGCAATAGCAACTGAAATGTACAGCATTTCCCACATGCCACACTCGGACAGGATATAGCGTAACTTGTTTTCTTGTTGCTGCTTCTACTGCTGCTGCTGCTGCTGCAACTGCTTCTGTTGCTGTTGCTCTTGTTTTTGTGGTAAATGTCTCTGCACATTGATGTGGCGCTCACTTGGGCATCTTGCAGCTGCTCAGGCATTCGAAAATAGCCACAGCAGCCAGCCAATGCAAACTTTGAGCAGTTAATGCTTGGAATGCAGAGTGCATCTACTCACACATCTATACACAGTGTGCAGTGGCAATAGCAACGAATACAGAAGATGTACTAAATAGCAGAGCCGAATTAGCGGCTACTTATGTGTGTGAAAAATAGTCGAACAACTTATAAATGGAGTAATTGTAGAGCAATTTGTGGATCAATTGATGAATTGCTAACACGCAGCCAACGCCACAGCGAAGTGAATGAAATCAAATCAATTAATTGCTCAAGAAAGGTAATCAGTTATACCTTCAAAATTGCAGTATGCGTAAGATACATTATCTAAGTAGTTGACAGAGCTAAACGATTTAGTAACAAGGATCTAGCTCACGAATTACTGTTTCCAATTGTGTCGCCTTAGCCAAAGATATTAGATACCAATGAAATTTTAATAAAATGTAGCTATAATTCGTAAGCTTTGTGTTTCTTTTCTAATATGAAATATGAATGCATTGATTCAGGTAAAACGCTTCCGACAGCATAATACTCATTAACAGCTCAAGTTCTAGCTCCAAAGCCTTTGCCACATTCCCAGTTGGCGCGGATATATAATTGTTGGGTATATAGCAGGCTTGGGCAAATACTTAAAGAAAATATATTTTGTATTAAAATGAATAAATGAATAATTAAATGAATAATCTCTTCGATATTAAAAGTAGAGTGCTTGAGATTCCCATATATTTAAGGTTTATAAATTAATTAAGTAATGAAGGATAATTTGGTATATATATTTAAGTTTTAGTCTCCCTTTCTACTGCACTGCCAATCGTAGAGACTCAAGCGCAGCTGTTGTTTAAATTGTATTTTCAAAATACACAGCTGGCCAATTATTTGATGTCTTTCTTGGTTTAAGCCAGCATTTAAGCAGCTGTCGCTTTTTTTATTTTCTGCAACTGCAACATTATGCAAAATAGTTAAAAATACATCGAAGAACGTCAGAATTTATGCAGTTTCAATCAGCAGCCAGCTCAGTGGCACTGGCAGCGTAGCTATTTTGTGACAGCTGCTGCTGCTGCCGCTGCTGCTGCAGCTCTGCATTTGATTTTGGATCAGCTGGAGCAGCTGGCAACTGGGTTGGATGGATGCAACAATGTTGCACTGGCGCTGCTTATTTTGAGTATAGCTGTCACTTCAAGTGGGCGCCACTTGCACTTACAAATCATTGAAAATTCAACACATTGCTAATACGACATGCTGGCGCAACACTGTTGTCAGCCATGCATAGCTACGGGTGCCACTGTGTGTGTGTGTGTGTGCCACATTGTGTTGCGCTTGTTATTAAGTACTCTAGTGCACAATTTTGTCGTAATGACAACCTGCTAGGCACATGCCTAAGGCGCCAACCTCGCGTGCCCAGCCGCGACAGCAGCTTGAACTGAAGTGCAAACCATGCTTGCTTGCACGGGGCCAAGGGGCGGCGTATGGGCGTGGCCGGGCCTGGCAGAATGCGCGTTGTTCGCCGTACATATGATTTGCATGTTTAGCAAAATTAGCGCACTAACAACAGCTGCACACAGAGAAAGAGAAAGAGAGAGAGAGAGAGATAGGAGGGGAAAGTGTGAAATAGAGAGAGAGAGAGAGAGAGAAAGTGGGAGAAGAAGTGAAATGGTGCCACTGCATTTGTTGTTTTGCGTGTTATGTTGTGTGTGCATTTTGGTTACCGAACTGCAAGCAAGCGACAAATACTACGCATACGCCATGTGTGCCCCAGTCACACACAGACATATACACAAATATACACACGCCGCCGCAGAAGCGCACATAAACCATTATTTGTTTGTCGGCAGTGCTGCGAGCAGTTTTTGGAGCTCGAGCCACTTTAAATTAACTTTAATGGCCAGCAAAGCCCGTTGCCAGACACCAGTGCCAATTCGTTTTCTAAACTCATTTGCCTTAATAAGTCAATTATTTAGCAGCTGCTTTTTTTTGCTGCCACTTCTGCCTTCCACTCCAGGGCAGTCTCTTGCTCTGTGAAATGATTATGCAAAGCTAATGCACTTTACATATATATTTTGTTTTATTTTATATACGTATTTTATATATATTTGGATTACATTTACCTCCTCTTTTATTTCTGTTAAGAATTTCGCATCATTTTCTCCTTTCATATAATTTTAAGCATTTTTTCCATTCGCTTTTTCAAATGCGAGAATTATTAGCTGCTTATGCAACCATTAGAAATAAAGAAAAGCCAGCTGAAAAACAAGCAGCAATAAAAGAAATTATGAAGAATAATGACTAAAGTGAATTCAGCTTTGTTTTCAGTTTGTTCGGAATAATGTAATTATATTCAGCTGCTATCAAAGAGAACCAACAGCGCAAAGATCTTTAAGTGTGGCGAGCGAAAATGGCCAGAGGCTTTAATGAATCACAAATGCCAAAAAGTATTCATTTATTAAGTAAATAGATCCACGTCTGCGGCTTTCTGGGCAGCTACTGACTACTGAGTAAGCTGCTTAAAAGTTGTGAAGGCTATAAATCCTCTGCATTAGGACTAAATAAGATCAAAGGATAAATAAAATACTTGTGGACTTTGTGCCAGGCAATAACTTAAGTGCCACTGTAAGTAAATGGAGTTAAAAACCCAGCGGCAAAGTCAACAAATCGCGTCTGCTTTCAGCTAGTCAGCTAAACCCAGCCCACGCCAGGTCACTTACACCTAATTTCAAACATTATTTAGTATATAATATATACGCATAGCCTGCAACCTTCCAGTTCCAAGGAAAGTCCGCTCACAGCAGCATAAATAAGCTCTCGGCATAAGCTCATAAATTATTTAAATCTTAATATGGCAACAAGTTGTGCTAATGCTTTTTACTTTTACACACTCCACGTTGCCATCTCCGCTCGGCTTAAAAGCAAACACGTTCCGTCTAAGTCCTAATAGTTCATACTAATTACAAAGTAGCCGCCCCTAAAGTAAGCTGTTTGAACTTTCTGCCAAATAAATGTCTCTATTTGCATTCATAAACTAAAAACAATTTACCTAAGCTCTCTCTACACTAGACTACACTATTCAGTATATTCTTATTTATTTTCTAAAAGTGTATATAAATTTGAAAAGTACGAAAAGTAATTTACTCTCAACAGACACAACTGCTGCTGCATAGTGTAATAATTAACTCATAAGTGTAAGTACATAGCACAATCCACAGCACTGTAAATATTTATACATACTGCATAAATATTTCACCTACAAAGTCAATAACAAGCTAATTGAAAATTTCCGCTTATTTTCTGTTGATTTTCGTGACAGTTGCACTGGATGCGTATCAAATTAGTTTTAAAGTCGTATATATATATATGAGAGGCAAGAGATTTACTTGCAAATTTCCAAATCAAACATCAAATTATGATTAATTACAAGAGTCATGTTTGCCTTTGCGTCCGACTCATAAATTGAACTTGTTTACTCTAGGCAGCTCTCTGGCCATGTTTAAAACTTTCCACAAATGCCAAGCGTGCCACAAAAGTTTTTTTATAACGCTTGCAATTAAATTAGCTCCACACTCACACACATAAAGCAGAAGAGCTGTACACGTGAGTGTCTCTTTGTGACTATGCTGTGCCTGTTCGTGTGTGTGTGTGTGTGTGAGTGAGAATGTGTGCGTGTGTGTGCAATAACTTTCTGCACTGCGTGTCATGTTGGCATAGTTACGTTTTTTTCAGTGACAGACGCTTTAAAATTGTTTTTCGCATAGTAAAACGTCAAGATTAAAGCGCTTTTCGTAATATTTATTTTGCAGCTTTGTCGCTCTCGCTGCGCGTCTATTTCAGGGGGACGCACAAATTGATTAAAAATGTTGCCAAACACTTGTTCGGGCTGCTGCTGCTGGCTAGTAAATATTGTTTTTTGTTAGTTAAACGGCGCTGCTGCTGCTGCTGCTGGCCACGCCCACTCAGCCGCCTTATTTGTGTTTGTCGTTTCACATATGCATTTAAATTTCCATGCCAGCCACACAAGAATATTTCCATTTTAATAATTGATTTTTCGCGTGCGTAGAGAGCCCGAGTGAGGCCCGGGAGTAGCTGCCGCCACACACGGCGTATGAGTAATGCCCATTATGCCCGCTTGCGTATACAGTCGCACGGCTGGGCGTATCTGCATGCGCCGCCTGGCACTGCTGCACGTCGACACGTGCGCATTTTAATAAGTTATCCAGACACACGGCGCAAAGTCGAAGCCACATTTACTTGTGGCCACAACATACTCCCAGTTGGCCGGGCTCAAATCTTCGCAAACTTTTCCGCCATGCATAAAGCAAAGCTGCCGCTCGCTGGCATGCGCTTAAATTTGAGCACAATGCAAAATTCGAGCTAATCCCATGAATTATGGCAAGGGGCGTTTACGCTCGCCGGGCTACTACATTTATTATGAAGAAAGTTCCTCTAAACCAGACCAAACGTTAATCTGATGCCAAATTAAAGCAACGCAAACTAAATACATTTAGTTTCTAACGTGAGTTGCTTAGCCAGGCATATTAGATAATTCACATGCTATCAAAGGGATAATCCATATGGCAGCTATAATGGCATTTAAATGAAGAGATCAAGTGAGCTGCATTAGGGCCGTAATCCGACAAGGAACTGGAATGAGCTTTAGACTTATTCAGCATTTATTTAGTTTAATTTGGATTCATCCTTTCATCCCACATATTCAGAGCTTGTCAATGTGGGGAGTATTAGATGTTTGACTCCTCTCTTCATAATATATTTTTGTATATCATAAATAAGTTTGAGAGTTTCTTAATTGCAAACGTTATGCAATTCGAATGCAGTTAAATAACTGTGTAACCAACTGCCCAGTTATATAATAAATAGGTTTAAGAATGTTCATATCTTGCATATGGTTGCTGCTTCGGGCTCTTCTGCTGGCAACAGCCAAGTCCATATGGCATAGAGTCTAGAGTAGAGTAATTCTCTTTATACATAAATATACTTAGAGTTTTAGGAATTTATGCCCGCTGCTGGAGGGAACTTTTGCAATTACAAGCATTGCCCCACATGGCAGGCAGAAATAAAATATGTTGACTTGATGCTCGCACCGTGGCAATGGTTGATGGAAATGGCTATGGTTTCGGACCGGCCGGCTGTCCAGCTGCTGTCCGGGAAGTTAGCCTCAAATCTGTGTGAAATGGGTCAACTGCACTCAATTGTAACCGACATGTGGCTTGGCTTTGCCCCGGCCCCCACCCCCACCACATGGCACCGCCTGGTCTGCTGTTTGATTTCACTCTAGCAGAGGAAGTCCTTTTCCCTTTCATACATTTTCTCTAAGCGCCATTTTTGATCAAGTGCATTTCAACTACAGAGCTAACGAAGTAGAAACTTAAGCTGCCGACGTTTTCGACTGGGCACTGCTTGTGCCTCGGCCAACAGCTGAGCGAACTCAGCTCTAGGGTATAGCAGGTCAGATTAATGGGAACTCGAGTGTTTATATTTTGAATACATTCGAGTCACTCCTTACTGTATATTGATTGATTCAGATATTGCTCGATTCAGTGAGTGAAAAACGTTCTTGGTAAATTCTCTCAGACTTTACGCAGTCTCTAATATGCACTCTAGCTTATCTCAAATTCAAAGAGTATGTAGAATTCATGCTCAGCTGTGCTTCTATCTCTAAAGTCTTTTACATTATTTTCTTTCTCTTTTTTAGTTGAGAGTCGTGCAGGCGAGGCACAAGTGGGTCATTGAGGGGCACATCCTTGAAGAGGAGGAAGTCTCTGGCACATTTCACTGCTGACGTCCGACATATTCGTACGTATAATCAAAGTCTGGCTAAGCGCATAAGCCGACAAAACTATGCGCACTAATTAATGAAAACAATTAGTAAATTAAGCTGGCTATTTCCGTTCGATGACAACGACTAGAATAATAATATAATGGTGCGGCCAGCAGACAATTGCTCGAACATAAGCGGCCAAATATCATAAACATAAAAACGCAAACGTTGGCAATAAACGGGCATAGAAATGCCCAAAATTTATGCTAATTGGACTTGTTTACCAGTGCGTGTGGCTTAACATGCATAAATCTAAATCCACACAGTGAGACTCTATATACATACCTCTCCCACTCTCTCTTTAGCTGTCTGTTGGCACACATGATCATAAATATATATATATATATATATGTAGTTACATATATACATATACACATGTACATTGCCAGCATTTAGCTGACATCTTCAATTTTGTTTATTTCAGTCTAGAATGCCAGCGGCAGGTTGTCTGAGCTCCGACCAGGACAAGCTCAATCTGAGTCTGTGCCTTACGCTCTGCGTGCTGTGATTTCTTGTGTCAACCCAACAAAAACAACAGCATAAGTAATATGTTGAGCAGTGCTTTCTCTTAGAAAATACCCTGCACGAATATACTAGGAAATATACACAAAATTCGCAAAATATCTTTATGTTTAGATAAAGATATTTAGCGAGCTCTGTTGATTTTACATTTTTACTACATTTATAAAAATTTATTTATAATTTAGGTATGTTAATCTTAATTAATTATTGTTAATAAATATATATATATATATATACATTTATTTATTATATACAAAAATCTTATATATATATATATATATATATCTTATATATATATATATATATATATATTTTAAAAAGTTCTAGTTTATTTAAGAACTAAGCAACAATCCCAGAAACGACCTCAGATAAAGTAGTTACAATTCCTCTTTGTTTACTTCTTATCTAAAAACTCACATTAGTAAAATATTACTCCCACGCTCAGATGCAGGATATCTAAAAACAAAGCCCTGCCGCTGCAGACGAGTGAGCAAATATTTTATATTTGTTTCGAAACCAAAGCCAAACGGCAGCCGAGCTAAAAACAAAAGCATTGCAAAATATTTGATTTGGCATTGTGTTGGCAAAGGCAACAATGTGGGCATGGGGCACAGAGGGCGACCACTCACATTCGCATTCTATATCAGCTGATGCGCCGGAATTCCTTGTAGGATTTGCGCCGAGCGTCGTCTGGAGCTTGGGCTATGCCAAAAATTGTATTTGCATGTCAATTGCGTTTGTTTATCTCGCGTTATTATTTTCGACATTGCCAATAGGCATAGGCTAAGCACATGAGTGCTGAGCGTGGGAGTTTGACAGACTGATTAGATGGCTGGGATAAAATATCCTGGATAGTCAGGCAGTCAAGTCATGTAGCTAACTCGTAAGCTCCAGTTGGCAGATTAAGCTGTTTTCGCTAGATTTGAATAACGAAAACAAACCTTCTCCTTTATTTAGTATAATGCTGTACTAGCTTGATCGACATAAACTATTAATCTGCATAAACAAACGTAATTATGTTGATGGCGCTGACTTGACGCTCTGCCACACATTTCTGATTACCCCATCACAAACACATTAAACGTCGATGCTCTGAAATGTAATTAAAAAACATTTTACAGCACTATAAAAGCGAGCTTCTACTATCGATAAGCTGGAGAACTTTGACAAAGAACTCTTGACTTGATTGACGCAAATATTGACCACAGAATTTTCATGAATTCTAATCAATTTTGCCTCAATAAATAAAAAGAGGTTAACCTCGACGTGGCTCTTTTGTGCTGACGTCGAGTTCATTGATCAAAAACAAAAACTTGAGTCTGCTGGCTGACCGCAATGCAATCAAAAGGTGACTTAAATTGGAAAAGTAGAAAAACAATTTGCATTTGCGGTAAATGTGCAGCAGGCAATTAGAGCACAAGCAACATGCTTGCGAAACCATCTCAAATACATGATGCTGACATATATTGTGCTCATAAGGGCGCTACACTGTCTGGCACTGGGCTCAAGGCCGCTCTTTGGGCTGCCAGCACGTACGGTACATAGATTTTTATATGCCTTCAGCTAGGACGGCTAGCTTAGCATTCTAATAGGACGCGAAGCAGACGCTCGCTCATAAATTGTCGGCCAAATCCACTGAAATGCGCACACCTGTTCTCGCAGCTAAGTATTATTGATACGCATTAAAATCACGCGCGTGTTCAAAACGCGCTCTCGATAGAGCATTACAACGTGCATTATACTTCTTCAATGCCGCCTTAAATGTCTATCAAGCGTTCTACTAACAGCGCTTTCTTTTCTCTTGCAAGAGTGCAATCAAATATGTTTTATATGAGTGCGACTGTAAGCTCATTAGCAGACTGAAACAATCATCAGCGGTTCACACACACTGGCTAGTGGTTCGTTTGAGACTTGGCTGCTCAGTGGGCCAAGGCCGAAGGAAGTGTGAGGGCAAGAGATTATGGGCGTGATGGATAAAATGTCAAGCTGCAGCAGCACTTTCTCTCTCACATATCGATACCAAAGGGTCGCCTTAACTGTTTTCTATACCCCTCCAAAGTGGGAAATGCTTGTACCTGGTAGAGGCAGAGCTAGCAGACACCTCACATAAAATATATCAAATAAATATAAAAACTCCAAATATTTTAGTACTGTGCTATCGACTGCATTATACTCATTCACGATCAAATCGCTGCCAGCTGCCAGGACATATCCCAAATTTCAATTGTCGAGTGAAATAGTTTGCATTTTATAGGAAAGACGGATGGAGGTAACAGAGACATTGTACAAAACTATATATATATATTCTTGATCGTATATCCTTTTATCGTATCGTATTACTACTAACGATGGCTGCACTCATAACATACATCAAATTGAATGCATTTGAATTGAGTGAGTGAAATGAGTAAATACGGAATGAAAAATTATGCAAAGTCGAAGACGATCAAGCCAACGACTCTGTATTTATTTAATGAAGGCTTAAGCGAAGTGTGCCAATGTTTCTTCTTATGCCTTACGCATGACCAAGACAACAACATTATAAAAGTCGGCTTGGCACTCGAACGCAACCACTCAGACTCATGCTTTCTCTTTCATTCACTTCGTTGCGTTTTAATTAAATGTTGTGCCGCCGAGTCTTACGCGAGCGCACTCATTCACATCAGCTTATTCGGCTTTGCATTCAATTTCACTCAACGTTTTTGGGCATTGCTCATTTGAATAGGTTTTTTTCTTTTATTTGTGCAGACATCAAATAGCTGCGTCGGCAATGTTGGACTGAAGCCTAAAATTCTATATGAAATTGTACAAAAGTTAAGTTTATATTCGAAATGCAAGCCAATGTAATAAACAAATTGCAAATTGATCACTCTAATAAGCCAATTTGTCTTTGTGCAAATTGCAGTGGCTGCAGCAGCAAGTTGCAGCGATTTGTATTATTGAATTACGAGATGTAGACAACAATTGATATGAATTTGTTGTCAAGTAAACGAGAAAGTTGTCTCAAGAAACAAAAAAAAAAACAGCTGACCCCGTTGGTCAATTGGCCGAATTGATTTGCAAGGCAATGCAACTAGATCCCAAGCCGGGTCTCGTTAGTGGCCGGTGTGAATGCATTTGATTGCACAATCCTTCTTTGCCAGGACCTTCACTCGCTGCCAACTTGCGCCCTTGTGTGAGCTGGCTCCTTCAATTTCTTATACAATATATGCGCCTCTATATATCTAGTATATGTGTGTCTTTTATCTGCTGACCACAGCTTATGGCCCCACCCCGCTTCGCATTAGCATGGACAGCCTCGCACAAGGATTCTATTGTGAGTCTCTGGCCCTTTTTTATTGGCCTTTGTGGCATTTGTGTCATAAACCGCTTTGGCATTTGGTTGCCGACGTTCAGTGCGCGCCACTTGAATTTAACTGAATTTCCACATTTTTGCTTCCCTCTTTGCCTCTATTAACTTCGTTTTTTTTTTGCATGTTTTTGCAACATTGTTTTATTGACTTTCAGGAAAAGAAAAAACTTAAATTGCCATCAAAAGGCGCACGATATGACAATTTGCCAACTAAGTCGTGAGAAAAGTCTTGTCATTGTATCAATTTGCTTGGCTCTGCGAATGTGTGTGTGCTTGGCTGTTTGGCTGTGTGTGTGTCCAAGTATAAAAGGTTTGCTGATTTTGTACATTATGCAACACCTCTCCCATCACACTGCTGGGCATGTGACAGCTGAGAATTCATTTTAAGTTCGCTTTGTTCAGCTCAGTTTGCCTTCTTTACAAAAATAGCATTAAATATTTAAATTGTGATGTCCCTTGTTTGACCTTTAACCACAAAAGCTAGTTAAGCATTTGAGGGCAAATTAATTATTTTATTTTTAGTTCTGGGTTCGTTTAAAATATAAAGTTCAAGCTTTTCATGAAATTTATTTTGACGCGCTCAGAGCTGTCCTCGCACTACCCGAGGCAACTTAATCGATATAAATTTTTGCACCCATCCTAAAAGCGGTGTATATGTGCAGTTACATTTTTGGACTAGTCGATAAAGCAAATCCATCTCATATCCCTTCTCCAGCCCGTCTCTAGCCATACTCTGTCTCTATTCTAGTTTTCCAGTGGCTCTATCAATTTAATATATTATTATTATATTTCCTCTGTGGTCTGGCTAACTTTGTCGTTGCTTAAAATCAGTACAACTTTATTATTTTCGATAATTTTGGATCAAAATCTATAATTTGACTTCTTTTTTAAGCGCGTATTGAATGCCGTAAAAGGTAAACGAAGACTAAGAGTAAACTGTGATTACACATATTTTGTATATTTTGGATACATGTCCTCTTCTTCCAAATTTATATTTAATATTAGAGACTTGTCCTTTAATTTAGTATTTTGCATTGCTTTGATTATAGATATCGTACTAAGAAAGGAGCTGCTGTGTTTCCAAATAATCTATTTTCACCGAACTATTGATACTGTTCAACTAAATACGTAATTAGGCTCATCCGCTCAAAGCGCATCACAACTGTATTGTGGCAATTTATCTTTGTAATTAACTGCAAATCAGATCATATGCAAGAAATACCTATATAATTTAATGCGATTATATTCACACTCGCATGGACATAAGTAAGGCATTGAACTATTGTTAAGTGCACATTCTGCAGTTAATATGGCCCAGATTTGCATGCCAGATTGGATGGGATGTTCGAGTTCTATTATGGCATTGGCGATATCGCGTATACGCAGCATTGTCCAAATCATATATTCAATAAGCGCAGGCTGTGGTTTATGGTCCAGCCGTGCAGCACAAAGGCTAAATCTAGGCGGCCCAGCCATACGCCGCAGCGTGATAGAAAAATAATTAGACACTCAGCATTATTTGTTGGCAATCGAATTGAATTAAGTGTGGCCCAAGGCTTGGCGTTGTCATGGCCACGCCCAAAACATGCACGCGAGCTGTTCTATACCCGCTAGTGTGTGTATGCGTGTGTGTGTATGTGCTTATGGCCAAGTGTGTGTTCTACGGACACTTGCCTCCGCCTGACAAGCTGTTAATTCTCATCACGTTTAATGTAATGGCAGCACGTTAACTTTCAAGCGCAAAATTGGAATTCAATATGTTCGCTGGCATATAAAATGTCTCGCGTCCCTCTCTTCCGCTCTCTCTCTCTCTTGCTCACTCTTTCAATATGTATCTCTTTCAATATTCTACTTTTGTTGAGTTGGGAGCAAACTTTTCTTTGGCCGCAGACACACTCGGCTCGTAAATGCGCATTGAATTATGCCTTCAATATGGCCTAACAGCGACTGAAACTTGAAAACTGCCAACTGTTTGCCCTAGTCCCAAGGCCAAAAGTTAACTTTCCGCCGACTGCGTCCCACATGTAGATTATTATAATGAATATTTAATATCACTTGCTCTCTGTTCATATATAAACATATATATATGCATAAGTGCGTTGATTTCTTTATTGAAAATAAAACCTGTGAAATTGTTTCCATTTTATTGCATGAGCTTACCGATTATAATTATTTATAGTGCATATGTTGTTTCAGCTTGTCGACTCATAAGGTAAACAGCAAGGCAAACAAGGAAAATTAAATTAAATTTCATTTGTTCACGGCTCGTTTGAACATTTCTGTACTCCCATTGAATATTCCTTAACATTGGAGAGCCTACATTATAATTCCGTCACGAAATATATGAGAAAACAGAATACTCCGACTGCTTAAACAATATATACGTATATACTTTATCAGAGCTACGTGCTGCAACGATAATGGAATATTTGCCTACCATTCGAGTCGACTCGGCTTCTCCGCGTTAATCCAACATCAATTATTGAACTTCCCAGATTTTCGAGATGACTTATTGATGAAAGTTCATAAAACTCTTAAGACACTCGATATAGGTTGAACATTAAAAAGTCAAATAAAATTGTTTACTGTGTGTCTCAACTCACTCGCTTTTGTGGTATTTATTGGCATCAAAGTCGAGGACGTTACTGTTAATTACCAGAAGTTGAACATATGTATGTAATTATAGAGAGAGGAGAGTCGTGCACTGAGTTGCGAGACACGTCGATGCCCCACGAGACCCACAACTTTATATAAATAAGTAATTTAAGGCACAAGCAGCATGGGCAGCGTGGCAGCAGGAACAGCCTGAGTTTCATGGCTTTGACTTGTCGCATTTTTGCTTTATGTCCGCCATTAACTCCAAGCAGCGCCGAGGCGAGCTGCTCATCTGCACTTAGCCCACTCAACGAGTCGCAATTTTGCTTGGCTGGAGCAGTGGACACTTGGCCGCTTTAATATTTGAGCAGTGTCCGAAAGTCTTCAAGTGCACCGCACTGCACATGACGCGAGAGTAAATAAACCATCTCCATCTGCTTGCCATACTAAGCAATATTTCATCTCTGTCTCTCCCTCTCTCTATCTCATTGGGGAGCACACTCATCGCGTGCCAGACAGACAGTCGACAGTCACACGGCACATTAATAAGTTCCCTTACACTTCCAGGGCAGGACACATTATTCATGCCTTCACGACATAATTACAATTTGAATTGCTTTTATTGCCACGAGCACGACTTTTATACCCTACGCTTACTCCCCTCCGCTTTGTTCCTGACAAATGAAAACATTTTGCCGACATTTACGTGGGGACTCAGCAGCAGCGACAACAGCCGGTCTGTCAGTGTCCGGCTCATTGCCTTCACTTCACTCATCTTTAATTACCATTTTGTGCTGTGACAAGAGCTAAAAGTACGCCACCTCTTAAGCTCTGCGATTCTCGAAATTCTCTGCAAGGCTTAAAGCAGGTATATGGAAAAGTTAAGGTATTTTTCTCCTTACTCCTTTTCTTTTGACTTTTCCTTAGAGTCATTCACAATGGGATACTGCATACTGAGATATTGGGATACTGGGTATACATGGGATATCAATCTTAGTCTTCTTCAACTACATTTTCTAAGTTTCAAGCAATGAAAGTGTTTTACTCGCTTAGCCAGATCGCATAGATGTATTTAATTTCGTTTGTTTTCATATTATTTATATTGAAATAACAATTCATGCCTGTTAATTAAAACATTTCCATAAAATTTGCCTTCAGCTAGCACATGCCGAGTGAAACGTAAAAAAACGTAAAACTAAATTATGTTTCTTTCTGCTTAAATTGCGCCTCGAGGTGACTTTTAACATTTAGCCAACATTATATTTTAAGAATATTTAAGGCAATGTGCCCGACAAAAAGAAATCCAATTAAAAGTTTCCTGGAACTGAACTTAACTGAATTTCCCAAACAATTAACATGTCCAAAAATATTACATCATTTGCAAAGAGTCGAAGGAAAATATGCTGAAATACTCGACTACACTTAATTAACAGTTTAAGCTACAAATGTAATAAGTATATATATCATATATATATATATATATATATATATATATATATATATTGTATATGAAGTATGATAAGCCTTGGAAATTTCCTCAGCAATTATGATATTTCAAATGCATGAGCTTAGCCTTCACCAGAATTTAGACAAGCGTATATATTGACAGTGCACATATACATATCCTTTACATTAATTAGCCTTGTGTTTGATTTCCCATGTCAAATGTATCCAAACGTCAAAATATTTATAAATGGAGTAAGTTTTTGAGTGACAAGTGAATCGCCTTAAGTCAATAGAAAACCGCCTGAAGGCCGTCCCCAATAATTGAGCATAAGTGGCTAGGCAGGAAAAGTTGATATAATCGGTTGGGTCCGACTAGAGGAAACCCTGAATATACTTTAACATAATCAATAAGACTCTCATAACTAGACTTAACTCTACAAGCATTGCAGCATATGATGTCTGGGATTTCGTATTAACTTCAATTGATTCCAGACTTGAAACCTCTTACTTTGGGTCATTTCGAGATCAAGACTTTCAAACAAATCTACACAACTACTGAACCTTTCTCGGGAATATATAAAATTTTTATAGTCAAATTCCTGTGTCTGTTCCATACATTATACCCTGTTAAGCCACCTAAAATGGGTATAATGACAATAGTGAAGTCATTTGCTTACAGCCGCATAGCCAGTGCGCAAGCAATATAAATAAACTTTAGACTAAGCCCACTTGGCTCTGCTAAGCTGTTAGCAGTGGCCCCCCTGTTGATGTTTTTGGTCCCAAAAGCATTCCGCACGAGGCCCACATTCAATTCCCGAATCGCTGCCATTACTTGGCGCAGTTAGAAGCAATCGATACGAGCGCAGTCACTGCTCATTTTATTACATTTCAACCCATTCGAATTGCGGCACATTTCGCAACAAAATATGTCAAATTTAAAATTTAATTGAAGTATATAAATGTACATTTTATTATGAAACTAGATGCATGTTATGAAAATCAATTATGAGTAGTAGAAATATATATGAAAGAGTATCGAGTCTTCGGTGTGCAGAATACGCTTTTATTTCCTGTTTTCAATTTCTTTAAAAGTTTATTATCGCCATTGCCGTATCTGGCGAACAATCAAGATAAATCGCTGGGAGTTGCGCCCATTTGCATTTATTTTATGAACAAGTTGGCGCAACGGCGCATTTATTGATTATTTGATTGTGTTGTGTACAAAGCGTTTATGAAATTGAAAATAAATAAATAAAATATATATGTGTGCACAAGTGGCATTGGCCATTTCGCAGCGCAGCTGCTAATGCATAGTATTTACAAGAGCAAATGGAAAAACTGCCCCAAGACGAATCAAAAATTGCCCAAAAAAAAAAGAAACTAAAAAAAGCAGAAACATGTAACAATACAACGTTGTAGATTTAAATATTTAATTTACCCGAAGGTGGAATGTTGCCACGAGCGTCGCTTAGTTACTTATTCAAGCAGAGCCAATTAATTAATAATGTCAATATTCACGGGCCATTGTGAATGCTAAAAACGCGAAAGATGCCAAGGCCATTAACGACATCGAACACCGAAAACAAATTGAAATGAATAGACCCAAAAAGGCCAATGGGTAATGCATTCAAATAAACAACGATCAAACATCAATTTTGATTTTATGACATGCTCGAATCGGCTGGTTGTAGGTGTTAATTGGCATTTTGTCCTGACAGCTTTTGTCATTTAGCCCAAACTTATACCAGAAAATCAATACAAGTAATTACACAATTGGCTACATAGCTCGTTAGGATCAATAAGTGAGCTAAGTACTTCGAATGACAAAAACTTTGTGATTTATTAACAACTCAAACCTATCTTGAGTTTGCCAGCTGGCTTTGTCCTTGAGTTTGCGTTGTTGGAATCAAAACTTCCTAATTTCATTTTGCCAAATGATAATTCCAAGAATTTACCTATTACCTATGTGTATCAAATCAAATTCTCTTCCTTTTATTCACTTCACTGTGAGTCCATTGCATATATGTCAGTTGAGATATCAAAATTGAATATAAAATATTTTCTAGTCGCGTCAATGACTCTGCCTTCTGCAGTTCTTCTACTAAATATGCTTACCGAGCTAACAAATATTTGTAGTTTTGAATATATTTTAACTATCGACCTTCAGCTAATAATCGAACAGCCATTCATTTTGACAGCAGAGCAAACAATTTTCGTTGCTTTACAGCTAAATGCTTTTCAGCCACACTTCGATTGCCAAATGCATTGCTTTCTGAGTTAAAATTTAACAAGTACTCAATTCATTTGCAATACAAAAATTCATATTTCGATGTCACACCATTTAGGCTGCTATCAGTCAATCAATCCTTCACACTTCTTGTCCAGCACACTCCAAGCTGCAATTCAATTTTAATATTAATAGAATGTAAATATGCAGACGTTTTTCATCGAAATTCATTACTGTCTCATGAGTTCAAGAAAATTTATCACCTTGATAAATTACGTACCTCAAAGTCTCACGCACTAACTTTTGATATTCCGTTTTTAATATCGATTCTCAGAAAGTAGCTTAAGGCTATAACGACACTTCGCTGCCTGTGGCTCTATTTACTCTAAATATTGTTTTTGGCAGTTAATGTAAAGGCAAGCATTAGCTGTATCTGTAAATTATAAGATACTGAAAGCAAGCTCTCTGCTTTGCTTGAACATTTGTAATTAGTTTGTAATTGTTAAATAAGTTTGGTATAATCAACAGTTTATTTAGAGAAAGCGGCTTAAATGAAATTGGGTGAATGTAAATTGCACAAATATATTTTGCGAACGAACAATTTCTAAGCCAATGCTCCTATTTGCATATTAAAGCATGTGAAATTGTGTATGCCAGCCCGACAGCCAGCCGAGTTGAGTCGACCCGAGCAGGTCAGGCCAGCATGCAATTTACACAATTACCCATACGCAGCGTACGCCAGCAAAGGTCATTACTTTACCTTGTGCGAGCGAGAGGGCGGCGGAGAGGGCGAGAGCGAATGTGGTGCAGAACTACAAGTTGGCGAAAACACGAATAATTTCCATAAGCTAGAAAATTTATGCTAAAATAAGCGTCACATAAAATGCAAATAGTTATTATTACACACTTTTTCCAGCTCGTCCTGGACGAAGAGTGGGCAACGAACGGGCGGCGAGCAAGGTTGCAGGGGGCGCAGCGTTAAAAGGAGCTGGCAACGAAGGTTTGTGCTCTCTTACCTGTGTATAGCTTGTATTTAGTCTCGTTTCGCTGCGTTCATCATAATTAAGTTATGGCCAACATAGCACAGGGCAAAGAAGGTTAGAAGCAAGGGCTCCACAATCGGGATATGCCACAGTTCAGTGCAAGCCATAGATTATTTGCCCCGTCCCTGTTGTTGCTGTTGAGCATATAGAATGTGATTACAACATGAGATTATGTGGATACCAATGTTAATGATGTTACGAGGGAGACACATCTGGAGTACAGCTTGAGCAATTTGCGAGCGTAGCTCCACCTTAATGTTTAATGATATTAATACATCGCCTTACTTTATGACTGTGTGTCCTTTTTGGGAAATAATGAACATTGCTCTCCGTATTAATTACTGCAATAATTAACAAGCGACAACGACAAGGACAACGACAAGTGCTGGCTGTGTGTACGGCACAATAATTTGCGTAGTTCGTTCGTCCGACAATTTATTATTTGTCATCTGTTATTATGTCATTAAGAGCTTTTTTATTGCAGTACATTTTTAATTATCATTTGATCAATTTTATTTTCCTTTTATTTTGCTCCATTTTTCTTTTTTTTTTTTGCCTGTTTCGAGCGTTCGTTTTAATGATATTTTACACGGCAATTAACTTGTAGAATCGAGGCAGCTGTTGCCAATGGCAATGAATGACCCATCAATTCGGATTGAAAATTGTTCGGTAATTGAGAAAAACTCATCAGGGGCAGAGTATTATTAACTAGCTCACTAGCTATATACTTTACACTATATCTGATTGTGAAGTGTATCCAAAGTGCACTCAATGTGAGTTGCCCTAATAGAGCACAGATTCACAGAGATTAACAAATATATATATTTATACATGCATATAGTAAATATGTTCAACTATTGTTCTGACTTTCGCCTTTGTTGTGAACTTTTACTTTTTCTTTTTTTTTTTTAATAACAAACCTTTCACGTAAGGCAAATATAATTAAAATATTGTATTTTACAACATATTTGCCTGCGGCTTGGTTGGCTTTATTTGCTTTACGTGTATTCAATTTCATTTGCTTTACGAATTGACCCCGAGACATCTGTAAATGCCACGCATAAATTATTTATTAATAAAACTTATCAGCAGAAGAAAGCAAACAGCAGTGTACAAAAATAAAAAATTTACTGTCGTATTGCATGTCCAATACAAATACTGGAAAAAAGGCAAAATACAGAAAAACATAAATCAAATAAGGTTGTCATGCACAAAGATTTTTAGCTGTGCAACAAAAAGTCTGAGTTAATAAAATTGTTGCGTAATGCCCTTTATTTATAAAGAGGTGAAAAAAGTAAATAAAATCTCAGCTTTATTAAATATTTTAAGCAAACGTGAATTTAAATTAAAAACAAAATAAAAATGGGAATATAAATCCACAAAAACGAAATGTTAAAGATATGAAGGTAAATTCGTGCTAGCGTAAAATATAAAATTTTATAAAGCTGTCAAAATATCTTTAAATAAAACGCTATGTCTCTTGTAGCGTCTAAGTATAAGCTGCAGCATAATCAAACATGATTTTCCCTCTAAGCCATCAGCCAAAAATATTCGCGTTGGTTCTTTTTCCAAGGACATAACCAATTTATTCCGAAATGTTAATAACTTAAAGAGAGTAGCAAGGCCTGTAGGCCCAGGCAGCTCATGTCACACAACCAATTCACTTATAGTATGCAGTTTATACTTAGTATATACCTTGCCTTAATTCAGCTAACTTCATAATAATTGAAAATATTATATATACATACATAAGCTCTTACCGTAAGTCGAGCTGGCTTCAGTATGTCAACTTTTTCACCGCACATCGAGCTTAATCCGAGCGTGTGCGCCTGTGCGCCTGTGCTTACAATCGATTTTTCGGTTCATTAATATTAAATTATGCAACCCGGTCACAAAGTGCCCAAGCTAATATCAAAAACCTTAAAACAATTTACGAAGCCCAAAGACAAAAAAAAAAAGAAAGAAAGGAAAGCACATGTTTACATAATTAATGTACTCGACTGGCAATGTTTTTAATGGATTTCGGAGGAAAGCAAGTGCTGGTGGAGCCAGCCGTGAGATCAATAAAATGCTCCTCATATTCACACATAAAAAATGATTCTCTCTTGTAGAATTCCACGATTCCGCATGCCATTTCAGCCTGCTTCGGCATAATAGAACTTTTGCTTAATGCTTTGCATATTTAACTTTCGTCTACGCCCCAATACTTAGGCTAGAAAATGAGGGGGGCGTGAAGGCAAAAAATAAACATGTCAACACGCGAAAGAAGTTTACTTTAATTTTAACATTGCATGTCAAACTTCTTGCCTTGGCTTTGGGCTCGCAATTTGCGTTGCCTACTTTTGGGCGTTCTTTTTGCACTGTAAATAAATCAAAGGCAGTTTACTCTTTCGGCTCTGCTGGGCCTTTTTAATGGCCGCAAATCACGTGTTTGGGGCTATTTCATAATGGCGCGTGTGCCAGCCTCGATAAGGCAAAGTAAACGTAACTTGGCCCCCTTTGGCTGCTCGGTTTTTTTGGCTTCTGTTTCTCTTTTGACTTGAGGCCTGCGCCTGTTGTTCGGAAAAAGTTTGCGAAGTGTGATAAGTGACCGCCTAATGGCATTTTTGATTGTTTATGGAATGCATTTAGTTTGCCCTCCCGTAATGATAAGATTCGAGCTCATTAATGCCTACCTTAAGGCACGTAATAATAATGTTATTCATGCAAATTCCAGGCAAACGCAATTTGCTCCAATTTGTTTGCCTGCGCCCGTCCTTCGTGCGAGCCTGAAAATCCACACAAATCCATCAAAACTGACAGCCAATAACTCAAAATCAATTGAGAATTTCAGAAAACATACGCACATGAAGATAAGAACACTTCATGTGTGCTTTATAAAGATTAACTCGAATTTCATCTTAATAATGTGTTCAATGTTTATGCTTCACTTATTGAAAGCAATTAGAATTTCTATTGATGAAAGAGACATTTAAATAAAGAAAAACGTTTTTTCTTCAATAAAATATATATACAAAACGCCTCAGCTGCTGTTAATACCAAAAATCTTTTCCACTTTACGTGATACAAACAGTAAGGAGCTGCCATGGCTTAAGAGTCATAAGCCACTGCGGGACAGCCTTAAAAAAAGCAAAACATCTCACTCTAACACTCTAGCACAAGCTCTCACTTTTAATACCTTTCAGCCACAGATGAGAAGACTTAATTGAAGGTTAGCTGATACTAAGCTCATACCATTGAAACAATTAACAATCCACAATTTCACCGTCACTTACAATTACTTTTTATTGGATATTTGTTTAACTTGCGACAAGCAAAGTATTGTAAAATCAAATCACAATATGTTGGGGAAGATTCGGGCTAAGTCGAGTGGTTATCAAATTTAGTTGCGCCCTTGCGCAATTACCATAATGATGTCAGGCAGCGCACAAATCAAGCGTCGACGTCGTTTATTACAAGTGCGAGAACTTAATTAAAATGCCAGCAGAAGGGCGGGTCACAGCGAGGGGCGTTCGAAGGAAAGCGAAAGTACGGCGCATAAACTATGCACAATGCCAAGCGAAAGTGCCGCTAGTGATGGTCGCTGCTATTCGAGGACTTCCGTTGCTGCTGCTGCTGCTGCTGCTGCTGCTGCTGCTGTTGCTGTGGCACATGAAAAACAACAAACGATGCCGACTTGAGGGCGAGGGGCAGCAAGTTGGTTGACTTTTATGATTGCTCGCTGGCATTGGCTGGGGTAAATGAAAATGGAAAGTCCGCATAGCCAGAACGAACTGAGCTGAACGCCAATGCGTCTTTTCACGCAATTTCAAATCCCAACTCAATTTGAGTAATTTTGCAGTGAATCCTTTTGACTGCGGTTAGCGTTCGACTGCGCCCCCGTGAATGGCGGCCAATCGCATTACGGCAGCCGACCCATGCCGTCATCCACACAGCATCGCCATCCTCCATTCCCATCAAATCTGGGAAGGCAGCGCCATTGTTCAAGCTCGCAGCGCTGCGCAAGTTGCTGGCTTTGGTTATTGGTCGTCTGGTCGTCTGGTGGTCTGGTCGCTCTGGTGGTCGGCTGCCCTGGCTTTGTTAATTTGCTTCACAAGCTGTACACGCACACATGCACACCACTATTACTATCACACAGCCACACACACTCACACACACACGCATCCCTGCAGTTAACCCACAATGCTCTTGGCAAACGCATTTGGAACATTTGCTTCATTTACTGCGTCGTTTGCCGCATTTTAATTGCTTCTGCTCGCACATACAATCGCACGCATACCCTGACACTTACGCTCAACTGGCAGAAGGACATCGCACACACACGCACACACACACAGTTGCTCAACGTTTGTCAATCTGCAATTTGAATGCGCGGCATCATCCGCGTACGTTTCCTGCCCATTCGCTGCGTCTGTTTGACTCATAAACCTGCACGCTATTAAATGAAATGAGTTTCTGACCAAATTATCTTCTTGAATGCGAGTTGACGCAATGGGAGGTTGAGCGAAAAAAAAAGAAACGAGAAAGCATATATTATAGTATCTCCACTCTCGTTCGATCTCAATGTTTAATGATCAATTTCGGTCACATAATCGCATATTGCGCATACCTGTACAGTGCGACGTCCACATACGCGTCTAAGTACATGCGAGCGAGCACGTTGGGCTCCACAAATTGTTTCATAACTCACTTAAGTGCTGGCTGCCGGCGTGCAGCGCAAGCTCAAACTTTTATTAAGTTGCTAAGTAAATCAAACGAAATGAGCAGCTTGCGACAAGGATTACTAGAACGTGTAGCAGACGCGGCATCAGCCAGCGGCAACGCACCTGGCAGCGCAGCCAGGTGCTTAATGCCATCGAATGGCAGCTTTTGCATCGCCCTCAAGTGGCATTAAAACAAATTACAACTAATTAAAGAGTCACTTCTCATTGACGACAACTGCTGCCAGCAGCTACAAGCGCAGTTACAATTCTTTTATTTTTCATTTTTCCTCTTTTATCTTTACGATTCCAAGCACTTGATTAAAGACGCACGGATACACTTCACATCACATAGTTCTAAATTAATAAAAAATTGCATTACTCTTAATTGTTGTTCGACATCCTCACAAGTAATCTAATTAAATTCTATTATTTACTCTAATCTGAAACTAGACCGAAGAAGAACTACTCTTTCAAAATAAAATAAAATAAAATAAATATATAATATTTTTTATATATAAATATATACATATATACTGCAAATTATATGACTCAATCATAAAACATTATTTATAGCTACAAAAAAATCTTCAACATTCTAAAACTTCGCTTTTAATTAACGGGCAAATAAATCCAAAAACAGTTGCCAAAGTTAGACCCTTGAAAAACTTGCAACTTCTTCAAACCTTTTAAACAACATAAATTTAATTCTGATTTAAAATTCAGGTGCAATAGGAAGTGTCCAACTAAGAGATATCCTGAAAATGTTTCGTATATGTAAGCTTATTTCCATTTATAGACGTAAGTAATTACACAGGCAGACATATGATTGCACACACACAAACAAGTCAAACATAAGTGACGAATGTGCTACACTATCCAGGACTTTAAAATGACATACAGCTAATGCACATGCAACAAGGGCTTAGAAAAAGGTGCTTAAAATGAGTTTTTTAAATATTGAATGCCAGAGGAGTTCGCCACAGAAGAAGGCACAAAACACTAAAGAGAGATACTCATCACACTTACCAATATATCAATATTGAAAGTGCCCCAAAGCTTAGCTGAAACCTCGTCTACACACACAAACAAGGCTAGTTTTACATTTTGTTATTCCATATTGTAGTAAAAGTCGCTACGTAGCAAAGGCAAATTGAAAAATTATTTCCAACTGCAAATGATAATTGGAATATAATTTTGTATAATTATGTACATGGCTACAAGCTAACAGACGTGGTTACCCTTATACAGATGGAGTTGATATAATTAAGTAATTCATATACCTTATAAGTTGCAGCTCGACCTCTTCTGACTGTTTGCACAACCATAATTTATCCTGTTTATCCCTTTGCAATGGGTATACGAAAAAATAAAGTGTAAAGCAAATAACTGTCCTTGGAGCACAGGTAAGCGGCGTCTCTTGTTGTTTGCCAAGAGTCCAAAGTGTCTCGTTGAAAAGTCGAACTCATCGTCATTCAGCGAGATGTCAATGGACTCGCCATTCCTATCATGGACCTTTGATTGTTTACGCGCTCACTTTGATTTATTGTCGGTTGGAGACTCATTTGATTAATGATAAAAGTTTTTATTGGTTGATAGCAATTAAAAATATATTTTAATCGCTTTTTGTTGACGCAATTCCGCATGGTCTGCAAGAAGTCTGAATTAACTTCGATTTTATTGTGGTATGGCAAAGATACTATATTTACATTCTAGATTAATGGAAATTTTATTCAAATATCTACCTAATATTTTGTATAGACTTGTGTTGTTACTTGAAGGCATATAAAAAAGAATTTTAAGACTTTTGTAATTAATATAAAGTTACAAAATAAAATCTATTTCGAGATGTTCAATCGAATTCCTCAATTGACCTTTACAATAGAGTAACCTGAATTATTTGAAATTACAAAAGTTGCAGTATACAAATTATGGTATTTATAGATTCATCTATAAATTCCTATTTCAATAGGAGTTATAGTTTTTCAAATCTCTCTCTTATGAAATTCCTGTTAAAATCCTTTTTCATGCAGGCTAAGGCATTTTTGAGCAATTCGATCAGATGTAAAATGCGCTGCAACATAGAAAATACCGACTCTGAGCTGTAATCTGTGGCAAAACTTTTTTGAACTCATCTTGTTTCACTCGTGTATTTGTGAAATTGTTATTATGCTCAGTTAAATGGATTACCCTCCCTCCACTTCTTACAATTTCTCGCCTTATCTCTTTATTTTGTTCGTTGCACCAGCAAATTCTATGACCCAAATATGCACTATAATTCAATACTATCAGCACTTGCGCCGACACAAAAAAAACTGGATTACAACACACAAAACTTGCATAGCTGCTATGGCAGTCTCGGTTATGTAAGCTCGCCAGTTGCCCAAGCTGGGCCAAGCTGCTCGTTTGCCAGCAAATCGCAAATCGAATTCACATTTTAAATGCCGGGCCCCGAAAATCAATTTAAATGCGAAATCTTCTGCCGTTGCCTGGCCTTAGCCTGTTTAAGCGATTTGCTAATAATAGCCCAAAGCCGTACGCTCTGCAGCCATATGGGCGGCTACGCAAGGGGGCTAAGCAGCTAAGGAAATCGGCTCTCATTAAATATGCATAAGTGTGTGCCAGGGTGGGCCCCAAAGTGCCGCCCACTTCCTCTCGTTAACAACAAGCAATTACAAATGTTGTGCGTAGCTGTAACTGCGGCTCGACTGCCTGCGGATCCAACTGGCCGACAGTCCTCATGTGTGTGTGTGTGTGTGTGCGAGTGTGTGTGGGCGTACATGCATATATGTGTGTAATCTATTATGCCGCTGAAAGTGGTAATTCCGGTCAGTAAATAACGGACAGAGCCCAATGCCGCCGCACTGCGGGAGTCCAGCTCGAAAGGCGTCGATTAGATTTTAAGCCACATCGCGACGTCGCAACATGGCCAAAAGTCAGAGAAAATGGCCAATGGCGACGCGTAGAACAGACAATAACGGCCTGCGGGCGCAACCGTCTATAAGTCCTGTGTTAAAAGCAATAAATCCACTGGGCCCGCTTACATATGCGCCATTTCACACCGTTTTACCGTTTGACGCACATGGCTACATACAGGTGCAGAGACACATACAGGTGCCTCAATGCCGCTCGCCGCTCGCACGCAACCAGAGTCAGCTATCGATAGAAATGGCGTGCACCTTTCAGCCAAATTGCTTTCCGGTAAATATTACAACACATTTTCTCTCCCTCCAAGCGATGCTTTATCAATATTCAATTTTACCGTTGGCAACACTTTAAAGCTACATAATTACGCATAAAGGCTATCTTTGTACGTTCTGTGTTTAGTTATCAAAGCAGCCTAAAAATAATCGAAATTCAGTGATAAAACTTAAAAATTGCATAAGCTGTAAAGCTATATTGAATTTATCCCAATTAGAATTCAATATTTCAGCTATTTACAAACTCACTGATATTGACTATCAAAAAGCTGCGTCGAACGAGCGAGCTTATGCGTCGATTTTTTGTGCAAAAGTTACCTTTCGGATCAGCTTTCTGAAAAATTTGTATTTCCAATTTTGAATGAAAAGTTGGGCAAAATTCGTACAGGTATTTAGCCGAAAATCTGTTATTTATGAACGAAAATTCGGGATTTGTGCGCAGTATTTAGACCAATTAGGTGAGCATTGACGCACTCTACTCATGTGCACTCTAACGAGCTCTGTTTGTCAGACTTCTACAAAATCTCTATTCACAAAATCAATGCATCATCAAATTTGCCAAATATCTGAACAATAATTGCAAAACAAGACCCTGTGCAAAACTCATTGAGCGACGTGGCTGCTGACACACGATTAGTTAGCATTCAAACAAGCTCATATCTAAACTGGCTACCAACAGTAATAGGCTAAGCCGAAAAGACTATACCCTTTGGATAAGCTTGAAATCTTAAGACTAAAAATTAAATATATATTTTGCTTAAATACATACATATTTTGTATTATTGGCTTTTTTGCTATGTTTTTCTTTTTTTTTTTAAGTGATGAAATACAGAGTTACAACTTAATCTTAACAGAAATTACTTAATTTACTTTTTAAAGCAATGGACGATTACTTGGTATAATAAGAGAACATAAAGTTATAGGGTGAAAGTACCCGAAAGTTTGAGAAAATATGTGATCAATTTTAAGTCATGTAGGTCTTCAGCGATATTTGCGCTGCGGTCAAACTCTCTATGCATTTTGTGGGTCTCCTCTTACATTTTTTCTCCAAGGCAGTCATCTAGAGTCCGAAAATGAAATGCGAATCTTAGCAAATGATAAACAAATGCATGCAGTAGAGTTGATTAAAAAGGATTTTTTGCTTTTTTGATTAAGAGGTTTTATATAAATATTACAATTAAACATTATTTAAACTTAATGTTAAACGACGAAGTTGTTTTAGATTAATCAAATTTGTACAGTGGAAACTAATCGCAAAAATTTCGATAACTTTTAATGTCGTTGGTCAAAGACCGCACAAGAGGCCACGTTAACAGTTTTGACAGTTTTCAATTTGGTTGGCAGACAAATTAAAAATGGTTCAAAAGCGACGACGAAGCCGCCTAGCGACCAAGCGACGCCATCTGCGGCCTCAAAAGCCTTCGAAACACACACGAAAATAACAATTGAATGGGGCACATCAGAGCGGGGCGCTGGAGAGTTGGGCCTGCCGGCAAAACATGCTCACTCAGAAAACCATATAACGAATATTTGTCAATTTTGTCGTTAGTTGGCAAAAAAAATCAAAAAACGAAAAAAGAAAAACCGAGTGTCTAGCCTTGCTCTGGGGTCGACGTTGTTGGAGTCCCTTTGACTCTGGTTCGAGGTCTCAGACCCGTCTGCACCGCCGACGGACTTCGTTTTGTTTGGCTCTTTTGTCTGTTTTGCTTGCTCCTGAAGTAGTTTTTGGCTGCTGATTGGAATCGCACACGCACGCGCACACACATACACACACAAACACACGGGAGTACCCTAAATGTTTTGTGCGAGGTGCAGATCATAAACATAAAAGTGAAACGGCAAAAGTAGTGACAGCGACACATAAATACGTTTACATGTATGATACAAATCCTCTTTTTATTATTATTTAATATTTCTGGCGTTTTATGAAATTTTAGTTATGCACACACACATTAATATATACATACGTACACACACTCACTCACACACAGGCAGCGGCAATTGGAATGTTTTTACGTACAGCTGTGACGTCTTTCATTTGTTTTCTGTCTTGTCACCCGCTTGAAGACATTTCTGAGCACGCATATCGCATACCGCCGACGACGAACCGGATAAGGACGAGCACAATGTCAGCACACACACGACACAAATACGCAAAAAGGTATAATAATAAAAACCAATAAAAATGACAAATAAAAAGATTTATGTGCTTCGTATATATGTCACACATGTGTGTATGTATGTATGTCGGCACATGTGTGTAGCAACTAAATTTCGTCTACTTTAACACGGCTTTGTGTACACTTCGAGAAAACACTTATTGCGTATGCCTGCTGCGTGACCCACTGATGGGAAAGGTTCTGCTCCTCTTCGACTGCTGGCTATAAATATCACATCGACAGGGTTATTTATTCAAAATATCTGTGACATTACTTGAAATAAACCAAAATCGAGACATGCTTGACATATGTGAGAGAAGCTGAAAATATTTGTTTTATTATACTCAAAGAGGACTAATTACACCTTTATTCTATTTCAAGCCTCCTCCAACTTCTTTTCTGTCTACTGTCAATCAAACCCCCATCATTAATGACTTTTAGCGCGTGTTTACCTTAGTGCTATATTTACCCTAAGTTTGTATTATATATTGATCTTCATCAGGACGTCATTTTCCCCTGTTATTCAATCTCACAAAATGGTTTCTTTATCAATTTCCATATGGAAAGAAAACAACTCATTTAATTGCCTGTGTGATTTATGCATAATGTACAAACAAGCCATATTTTGTACAAATACACATTCGCATTTATTTTTACGCATACCATTTAAAGAGTTGCTTTCCTGATAAGAAAAAAACAAGTAAATTAAAATCATATGAAGCAAACGTGTGTTTGCATGAACCTTTCCCAGCATGTGAGCCCACCACATGGGGCTCAAAACAATAAAAATATATACGTACAATATGCAAATGCAAAAGGTAACTGTGCTGCTAAGTGGCAGAGTAACAGCAGCATCTGAGTCTAAAAATTATATAAGTGTCTTTATAGAAGTATTTCTGAACCGAAATCATTTAATACACATATATAAAATATGTCATTTGTTTTCTTTATTTCAAGAACAACCTTTATAGAATATATTAATGAAAAAAAAAACAACAAATTAATTTAATAAATCTATTCATTTTTTTACAGGTTTATAATTTTGCGTTGTTAAACCTGTTTAATTTGACAGACCATTTAACATCTGGTTTTTCGTTTTTCTTGAGTTAACCTTGATCTTTCATTATGAAGAGAGTTACACTAAAACAAATCATGCCAGTTGTAGAAATAGGGATCAATCAGTTAACAATAATAAATATTTTTGTTAGCTTCACTTAATTTATAGAGTCACATTTGAAATACAATATATTGAGACATTCGGAAGATAAATAAAAAAAAATAAAAATTAAAATAAAAATTACATTTTTTAATATAAATGCAATATTTAAGAGCAAGAAATCGTATCATAATTTCGAATGTACAATTAAGCAAAATATGAAATATAATGCAAATTCATAAATTAATTTCTCTCCTTCGTCAATTCAAATATCATTCTTGACATCATTTCACAAAGTATTAGGAAAATCCTCTTTAGAAAAAAATATTGGCTCATTATAAAATTTCTTTTATAGGCAATCTTCTTTACATCATTTGTATTTCCTCATTACAATATTTCTTTTAAAGGGAAATTGAATTCGATCTCTAAGAACTTCTTTTGTCCTTTTAGCATCAGTTGTCAAGGCTTTAAAAAAAAATGTAAATTCGCTCTTTACTTGTCACACAGCTTAAGTCGGAAAGAATGGAAAATGCTCAGAGTCGCAGTTGAATACGAAGCCTCAGATGCGCAACAGCTTGGAGTTCGTTGAGCTGCCCCAGAGGCGAGTTGCATTGTGGACCGAAATGTGCTTCAATGAGCATCAATATCAATTTACTCTTTTTCAGAGCGCTGCGAGTATTGTCATTAAGAAATTTATTTATTTTTCATTTGTACAGTGCGTCAGCTTTGAAAGCGAAATAAACAACAAGCCGAGCCGAAGACAGATGCCAGCATCGATTTTCATCTCCTTATTGGCAAACAAATAGTAAATCGTGACATCTGACATATTTTTCACTGCGTTTCTGTTTTTTGTTGTTTCTTTGTACCCCGAGCCAGACTCCGCCAGACTGCCAGGATGACAATGTTTGCTTGTCATTGCCCGTTCCCCAACAAAAGGGAGTAGTGAAAGTGGCGCCACATTGTTTCAGTCTCGCAATAACCTCAACATCTTTATCTCTCCCTATCTAGCGCTTTGTCTATATCTCTTTATATCCTTGCTTGTGTAATTGATCAAAAAGAAATATACAGATTCAAGGTAAATAAGCTGCTGCTAGGCGAAACAGGACCAAGTAACCTTGGTTAAAAGTTAGTAACAGCCAATAAAGTTACATTATATAAATATATTTAGAAAATAAGATACCTTTGAGAAATACAGCTAAAAGCAACTAGTTACTTGACTTTGTAGAATAGATACATCAAAATTTTAGAGGTCTTAACTGCGGTTGTACCATATACACATAACATATCAAACAAGAAAAGGCAAACCAAATTAAAATCTTTCCCACATACACAATTGTTAGCGCAAATAAATAATATATTTGTCAGAAGTACACTCAGCTCAGCTCTTTCGCACATGAGCAGCAAGGGTACACCCCTTCAAGCTGAACCAAGCGTACTCAGTCAACCATCTGAAGATGCTCCTCCTTGTGCTTTAAAGCCATAAACAGAGCAGCATCAGTTGGGAGAGGGAAACAAATAAAATATTACATGAATAAGTTCTGTACTAGGGAGTAGTCGACTAATAGGTACCCTACACGCAATTTTCGAGTTGACTGTAGAAACGTTAGGTATACAAACAGACGTCACAACGATATTAGCTAGTTAGATTTGGCCAACTAGCAAACCTATCTTTTACCGTGTCAAGCACAAAGTCTAGTCTCAAATTTAATCCCATCGAGCTAAAGGCAATTGATGTGTCGAATTTTATGTTCTTAGAATTAAAAAAATTTCGAATACTTGTGCAAATAAAAACATATTATGAAGAGATCAATTCCATATAAATGAGCCAATAATCTATTTTGACTTCGATTTCGATCCTGATTTTTTATTACAATAAACATCATCCATATTAGGACCCATCTCATATTGCTCCTACGATATCCAGACTTATATACATGAAGTGGTCAACTCTAAACTATATACCCGCTCTCAACCCCTTTCAAGGAGTATCGATTTCAAATTACAGTACTTCAGTAAACTGGAACAGCAATCATATCAATGTATTTTGTATGCATAAAAACTTATGAACATGTGTAAGGCGAACAGCCGTATGGAACGGCTGAATAAAACAAAACTCTCAACAAATTGTTATTGTGGCGCGCACATTGCCAAATGGATACAGAGATAGGCGCATTCGCCGCCTACATTTGTGTGTAGCTATATGCATGAGTTCATAGACGAAGGTGGGGCAATGTTACAACAGGTAAGGGGGCTGTGGAAGGAAAGCATGCTGCAGACCTGGCTGACTGACAGCCGAGAGAGCAAAGTGATGATGACAGCTAGAAAATTGGAGCGGCAAAACACAGAGCAAGCAAATTTCAGATTTACTTTGGCAAATTTCTCATATGCTACAAATTTCTAAACAAGATATTGAAATAGTTGTGTGCTTAATGTCGGGACTACAAGTTATGATTACTCTTACTTGTAATTACAAAGTTGAGCCGAACTTGATAAAAAAAGACATTTTTGGCTTGTTTTAGCAGTAGTATATTATAACGAACCGACTTCTTATGACTAGTTTTCTTTATCTGACTTCATGTTATTTATGCCATGTGCTTAGAGCTAATGCCTTAAGCTAGCTTATTTAGTTCTCTATTTCTTAATCAAATTTCTGTAAAAAGAAAAAGATTTTCATATAGTTTACTTTGAGCGCTTCTCTTTGAAATTAATATCCAATTTAATTCAAGCCAGTTTCAGCTGCAGCACAGCAAATATCACATTCAGAACTCGCTTTATACAATTATTAAGTATATCTGTATCAAGGATAAGCTTTTTCAGATTTTTCTCAAAGGTCTTTTTTGCCATTGGCCTCAAACTGCACCCACAAGTGCAAAGCCCAAGAGCTTCGTTCAACCTGCCAGAAACATTTCACAGCTGCCCCGCTCTCCTCGGCTCCCCAGCGCCTTGACTCTTAACCCATATTCAGTTTTTTAGACACAATTTCCGTGCCCCTCCCGCCTCGTGGGTTGCCTCCTTTTAATAATATTTTCTGTGTCTCTCCGTTTGTTTTGTATTGTTTGCATTTTGTTCTTTTTGCCAGGCGCTAAAGTAAAACTTGCAAAAGTTTCAGTTGCATTTGGCATTGTTTGCCTGCATTTCTCTCTTCCTTTGCCCTGGCATAAATAAATAACTTGGAATTGTTTGCAGAATGTTTTGGAGCATCGCCGACTTTTAATTCATGTGCGCGTTCCCACTGAAACGATACCCCGACAAATTAGCGCAAAGTTATTTGGCTTGATTGCGATTGAAGCACTTTGATGGTACAGAACAACATGTCAATGGCTCATTGGCGCGTGAGCTGAATCCCAGTCACTCGCTCCGATTCTCAATGCTAAGTGCTACTCAGCTCGATGTATACCCTAAGTGGCTGATTCGAATGAGATGTGCTCAGCTTCAAAGACTTCTTTTTGATTTAAGTTAACATTAATTTCGTATGAAGTTAAAACAGCTTCAATATTTATAAAATAAAAAAATATAAATACAGTAATTTACAAGTGCAATGAAAAGTCGTAGTGTAGCAGACAGTGTAATACCCCTTCACAAACTACTTACTCATTTTTGGAATAAGATAATGAAGATGCATTTTGAGAATATGTTCTATTACTCTTAACATTTGTATGCTGGAATTTCAATTTGAAACGTATCACAAAACTTATATACTCTAATCAGTTTGCTGAGCGAGTATCGAGCAAATTGTCACAGAAAGTTTCTCAGATCGGGGGCAGCTCAGTTGGCAGCTTCACCCACACACACACACACACACACACACACACACACACACACACACAAACACCCACACAGATACTCGTATAGACTGGCAATGAACCTATTTGTTGTTGTCATTAGCCGTATTTGTCTGATATTAAGTTGAGTTTTCGACTCAGCTCAGCGCACAGTCAAAGCCATCTGCAGACCGCCAAGAGACAGACGCAAGCTGTGCTTTTCGCTGGGTTCATTTGCGGTGCCAGCCATTATGGTTTTATTGTCATCAATATCACATGCTGGCTCTGCATGCCACATATCTAAATTGTATGCCATGTGGAGCAATTAATTCGGTTTGCTTTATTTACTTTCTTTTAAGTGTTTCGCACAGCGAACCCTGGTCCTCGTCTCCATATCCATCTCTAATTTCGCCTTTGTCCGCCAACAGTTGACGCTGTCGTTCTTCATAGTTTTGATTTTATGACAGCGACAGCTCTACTCAAATATCATATGTATACATACACACATATATATTTAATATATACATATATGTATATACTTGTGTCTGTATCTGTGGCTGACAGAAAGTTCATTATGTTCGTCTGACATTTTGACAGAATATGGAGAGATTCTGTGTCAGCCATTTTGTGTGCGGTCGCTTCAAATGGCTTCATCTTTGTTAAACATTTGAATTCTGCTCAATTTCAATGTTTACAAATGTTTAAGTGACATATTTTGTCTACCTCTGCCTTAGTTTTGCTCAACTTTAAATTTTGACTAAGACAGCTCACGACATCTTGCTACATAGCTGTTAAGGACATGAGTTGATATAGGTGTCGAAATGTTTAGAAAATAATACCTTCAGCTCGTCCCAACAATCCATTGTCAGGCGTTCCATACGATACCATAAGATATAAGAACTACGTTTGCCATATAATACCATAGTATTTAAGCTAACTTAAAAAATAGAAAAAGCTTTTTTAATGAAAGTTGTTGATGCCCGATTAGACAAATTGTAACCAAGCTTGTATTTAAATACCAAGTCACTTGCTATAATTTGAGCTCCAAAGACGGACGAAATATAATTTAGTAACAGAATTTGTGTCAAGTTTTAATCGATAATGAATGACATAGACGTGTTTAATCATGTCCTTCCATCTATCCATGACTAAATCGACTCAACTCTTCGTTCTTTATGAATCCTATCGCGTCTGCCTTTTTCCTAAAACCTTTATACCCTGATTTCTCATTTGCAATGAGTTCAGTGTATAACATCTGTGCACAACATACCTGCCAAGCATCTCGACTAAGGCTGAAATTCTGAGAAGTTACCTTACATAGAAGCCATTAGCCGGAAAGCAGTAAATGGAAGAAATCGAGAAGTTTATAAGAGCCACAAATGGTCTATGAAAGGCTTCAAATGCTCTTATTTACTTTTCTACAGCTTTGGCTTCTGCCGTTCGCAACTTTTCTAGTTTTTCACATTTTTCTCTTGCAATAATTTTTCAATAGCACTTCAATCGCGCCATTTTTCGCCGCTTCTGCCTCAACCACACACTCAATTCCATTGTTCAGTCTTCCTGTTGTTTCCACTCTAAGGCTTAAGCATGCGGACCACTACGAATTATCTTTATACCAGCAATTTGGTCTTTGATTGCTTCACAGATTATCGGGCAATTCCTAAAATAGAAGACCTGCTCGTTAGAGTTCAGCCAACAAGCTGTCGAATATCCCCGCTTCCTGTTGCTAGTTATACCTAGGGGAAAAGAGAGCGTCCCAGAAGCAACTAGACAACAATTTAAAGCCTTAGCCGCCCACAAATGACACCAAATGACAGCAATTGCAGGAGAAACACGCGCGTTTTAAAATCATCAGCATTATCATCAGCATTATGCCAGTTATGCGGCGCCTGTTCGCTGTTTTGGCCCAGGATGTCGGCAGTTGGCAGTTGACTGTTGCCTGTCGGCTGTTGGCTGATGGTTGTCCTAGTCTTAACTGATGTCGTCGGCTGTTGCTGTCATTCATTAGTACGGCGCAAAGTATACCCAGAAATGTGCCGAGAGACCAAAGTGAGAGCAAATGGCAGAAAAACACACACACACTCACGCACACACACGCAGACATACACACAAAGAGCAGCACAGAACATGAAATCAAATTACACGGAAAAAATGGCGACGACAACGTCGAAGCTGGAGTTGACGCCGAGTCTCCAACCGCCCAAAGAGTCACAAAAGCTCTGCATGTTGCGTCACGGCTCGACAGGTCTACGACTGACTGGCAAGCCCGATAACTATCCTGTCTGACTGTATGTCTATCTGTCTGCCTGTCTGCGGGATTCGGGCAGGTAGCTGCAGTTGCTTTACTTCTCATTTTAATTATTTCCGAGACAGAGCCCCTCCCCGGACCGAGACGGGCTGGGCCCGCGTGTGCCACATTTTCCCTCTGCAGTAATTTAGTTTATTGTTATTTTTGCTTATACACTTGGCAAATTGCATTGTTTACAGGAAATTGCAGAAATTAGTTTTCCTCGACTAACAGCGCATAATTGTGTAAAATCTCAGCGCCGCACTCCGGCTTAATTGTATGAGTTTGCCATCTGTAAACAGTCATAAAGAAACACACATAGCTATATAAGCACACACACACACAGACACACAGATTGCGCAACCATTGAAAAGACATAAAACAAAAATACGCAAGTCAAACAATTTCCGTGTAGCCTTAATGCCGGCTTTTGGGCACCGGATTCGCTGATACTTTTTATGACACATTGATTTTATGATTTTTAGCACCCAACGGTGTAAAACTTGACAGCCATGTACTCGGGGAGACTACGGCCCGCACACTTACAAGACGCTGCCACACTCTGCTGGGACTAAGACACTGCAACGCGCTACGGACTGCTCGTAAAGGCAGTTAGGTTCTCTTTACGATCTGCCGATGCGACCGGATTGATAACCAATTGAGAGATGAATATTAAAAAAGATCTACTGATCAGATAGCGAAGATATTAGGACATACTTGGGAATATATATATTAAGGAAATAACTAAATTATATCATTTTTACTGGATTGACTGGATTATAGACTATTTATGTAAATTACATTTTTTTCCTATACTTTTTCTTTTCTCGCTTAGGAATTAGTTTGGCATAGTCCAAGTTTTTACCAAAACTTTTCCCACATCGCATCACACCTCTCTCCTCTCCCGTTTAGCTCTATTTTTTATAGCAATTTCTTACTCCTTCCATAGCAGATTTCCAGTTCATTTAACCACGCGTCGTAGACTTCCATCTCAGCGTATCCAGGCAGTCAACTAAACTCAACTCAACTCAACTCGAGTCAAATCAACTAAGCTCAGCTGCCGCCAGACGTCTCATCAGAGCGTGCCAACATCTAGGGCATCCAGCACAACACTTTCACATTTGCTAAGCTCTCGGCGTAAGTCTCAAAACACATGCTCCCAAGTTGCGCAGCATCATCCATCAAAATCATTTTATATGGAAACGAGACGGGCAGCAATTTTATGGGCGCACTTTTTTGCTACCCCGTTTAACCCCTAACCCGTCCAACGGCACGGCGATTCGATTTTTAATGCCTCAACTTTAACACAGTAGCATTTCGTCTGCTGATATCCAATTCCTGGCCAATAGACACGTTTTGTTTTGATTTTTCTTCTGCAGCGGAAAACAATTTTATTTTTTATGTGAAAACAAGTTTGTTTTATGTTTCACATATTTGTCCTGTTTCTGTGTGTTTTCCTGTATTTTTACGAGTGTTTTGCTATCGCTTCTGAATACACCTGTCACCAAAATACATAAAAAAAAACTAAGAAAACAAGTAGCATGTTGCAGTTGGAGGCTATCGACTGCATAATACTCATTTACGGATCGGAAATAGTTGAATCTTAAAAGGGAGTCCGCAGTGAGAGACATACTTATGTATGATAAATTGTAAACAGGAAAGATCATCAGCAAGTTATTTCTACCAATAGGTGTGGATATATAATTATTGATCAATCTACAGATGCAGATGCTAGATGATCTAGCTAGATTTTAGCACTGGTGATTCAGAGCCATGGAAGGATTAGACCAGACTAGAAAGGAGACTTATAAATGTAAATTGCGGAGTCAACAAATGCTCGGCATATGGGTAGATATATGCAGACTCCTTCTAGACTTTAAAGTACACTTAAGGTAAAACGAAAGTAATCTTAACTGAAATACCCAGAGTATACGCAGTTCGATTTGTCAAAGGAGTCGTTCATCATTTGGTTTATAGGTCATTGAAACGTCAATTTGAAGAGTTGGGTATGCTGCTGACAAATTCCCCTCCAGCACCTGTCCCATCAACCATTTGCAATTCCGTCAATCTAGCTACATGTCTATGGGTGTGTGTGTGTGCGCGTGAATCACGCACGAAGGATTTTTGCATTGGCACCGAAATAGACGGCGGATACAGAGAGCTTTCGGGCCGCAGTAATTCAACCAGAATCCGGTTGGCAAAGTGCGCAGCGCAAATATTTTCATAATTCGCTAACTAAGTCACAAGCCGCAAACTGCATTCCGCGCCACAAAAATCAATAAGTTTGGCGTACGTGTTGTGCCCCACAGCGTCATTCAGGAGGCAGCCCAGAGACGAGACAAGTACGGGATGCCAGTGTATGCTGCCTCGTGGTTTTTGCGTTGCCAAAAAGTTTTTTTGTATTTTTTTTTTTTTTTTTGGTGAAGTGGATTTGAGCTAACGCCGTCGATAACTTCATAAACGTGAAGGATTTTTTGTATATTTTTCTCTGCACTATATTAAAGTATATTAGCTACGAGAACAGCTTTCTACAAACATATACATTACAATTGAAAATAATAAACTTTGAAGGTATTTTCAAAAACCAATATAAAGACAAAACAATTTTATTATATTCGATTTGTTATAAAAGTATGAGCATAGCCTAGACTACATACAATTCATGTGATTCATGAGAGGTATTCAAGGTTCGGCACTCGGAATATACCTCATATTTTACTTATTCATTTTTGTTTTGGAAAACTTTTTGGCATGGGCCGTGGGTACGTGTTGGTGGATGTAGCTCACGCTAGAGAGTCGATACAAGAAGTAGAAGTAGAAGAAGAAGGAGAACTGTACTCGTTGGCTGCATACTTATATTTATTAATGGCCATTTCGATAAATCTAAAGCGAGCAACGCCTCTGCGTCCAGTGGCCCATCAACAACGTCATAACAAAAGCTTAGCGAAGTTGCCACAACTTTTCCAATAATAGGCTCAAATGAATATGAGCCACGAGGCTGGGATGAGTGTGGAGCGTGGAGCGAGTAAAGGCGCTAAGCAGCCTCCAACAAGAGATATCGAGAACTTTTTTGACATGTGGCTCAGATAATTTTTGTTGGTGGCAATTTGATTAAGGCCCAATCATTGAATGGAAGCCCCCAGGCTGAGCCCAATTCTGTGGCCCACAATGATCTAGTTAAGGGAATGACAAGGCGAAGCCCTAAAAAAGAAAAGATTAAGAGACCAAAAGGCGGCATCGAGAGTTATAAAAGGCATCTATTGACATCTGCCTATCATATCATAGTCCTAATATAATACTTAGGCATTATGCAAGAACTTTAATTATCGCTCACATTAACAAATTGAAACATTCGTTTCTAGAACTTGGCTTACACTTCACATGTCTGGAAGGCAATTAACAAAAAGTTATAATAATGCTGTGAGGCTGTGACTCTGTGAGGCTGTGCGCAGTTAAAGTACTTTTGACGAGGAACAACTTGAGCTACAATATTTACTTTTGCAGTTGTTTGTTGCGTTCCACTCGAGTCTTCTCTCAGCTATTTACATATTTGCAGGCGGAGGCTGTCAGCTCCACTTGGCGTATTGTTTAAGAGAGATTGCCGACTGTTTGGTGTTAAAGCGACATCTAAATAAGCAGAAGATGACGAAAATGTCCCAGCTTTGATGTAAGTCTTGAGTGGGTCTTTATCTTAGCCCGAGCCGCAGTCACGACATCGCTCAACGGCTGCGTAAAGTTGGAGCCCAAGCGTTGACAGGCTTTGGCATGCTGGCGCTGGGTGCGAGTTGTTTGCGCGTGCCGCTAACAAGCCAAGTCAATAGCGAAGCACGGGGCCGGGTTAACGCCGACGTAGAGCCTCATTAGGCGGCTGTAGTCCTGTGGTCCCGTGCACAAAGCGCTAAGCCCAACCAGTTAGACGCCCCAACAACATTTCGGCATTGTCAACAATTCGTGGAGCAGTGAAAATCGTCTGGCAGGAAATGAGTTTACTTTGGCCCGCCCACGGGACCCGAGCAGAGGGACAGACGCAGACGCAGGGATTGGGAAGGAAGCGACGGCGACGCGTGCGTTGTCCAGGAACAGGAAGTTCGCTGTCATAGTTGCTGCCATAATTATCTTGTTTACAAGGTGAAGGTAGCCTGGCCAGCCAACAGAGCGACTCCCCAACAACAACAACAACAACAGCAACCCCAACAAGTCCAGTCCGAGTGCCAGCCACTGGGCCTGACCTCAAAATTTATGGCCGTACAACACATTGGGTATATTAATTTGAATATGATTGCCCTTGGGAGCCGGTTTGCCAGTTCATAATATCAAGTCAACACACACAAACAAACACGCACACACACACACACACACATACGCACACAGCTCTGCGATTTAGTGTGCTCATAAAATATTTGTGTTGCAGATTAGTAAAATAGACAATTTTGTTGTTGCCGTCGCTGCTGCTGAGCCATTAATTAAAGTTTTCACTCTCGTGCCGAGATTCGTGTGTGCACATACGTGTGCGCAGTAAGTACAGATACACACATCAGCTTGTATCTGACGTCCTCCCATTAAAGTGGCACAATATTTTCTGACAATTATTAATCATGTCGCCTGTCGTCTGAGCCATCAACGTTTTCCAGCTCTCCCAACTGCTGCCGGTTTTGCTGTACATTAGAATGCTGAAGGCGCTGGCTCGGGCATGCCCGTCCGCCTGGCCAGTAATTGAGTTCACTTGGTTTATTGGGATCAAATGGAAAATGACTTGGCCCGATTCAACTTTGCCCGATCCCAGCGCAGTCAGGTCTCACGTTGACTAAGCGAAACTGCCATTTAGTACATTAAAGCGAGCATGATTTAAGTGTGCTAAATAAACTTGGGATATTTAAGCTAACAACAATTTAAAATATAATTTTAAGATATATATATATACCAGTTTATATTTCCATCGAATATTGCCCTCCATAGCGATCGACCCATGAGCATCTACAATAATTTGAGTAGTCAACACCAGCTGGTGACACTAATTATCCTAGTTTTATTATATTATATGTAATATTATATTAATTTTTTAGTTTAGACAATTTGCAGAGCCCAAACGATGAGCAACAGCCTAACAGGACATATCATTTCTTAATCAACCTGTATAGGATATTAGTAGTAACTCGCATAGAACTTTTAGGTCTAGGGCTGTTGAAGATACAGTTTTACCACAATCTTCCACATCCCCAATCAGATATATTCACCTTATCTTTATGATCTTGAGTTGTCAATGCGTATATGTACCATCAGGATTTCCAGTCTGTAGCTTTAACTCATTGAAATATCTTTATCCCAGACATCAAGCTTACTCTCTAATAGCTGTTAACGACTTTTTACATAATCAGAAATAATTTGTTTCTCTCTGAATTGCCTGCGTGTTAGCAAAAATTGTTCAGCAAATGCTTTATTATTTGTCAAGATGATCTATGACAAATACAAGAAATAAATTTCTTGTAAATAGGCCGAAGCGCGGCGTACATAAGGCCTCCTTAATTATGCTGGAGCCCTGAAGAAAAACTAATTTATTGCCCATTTGAGGACGCATTCATTCGTTTGAGTATATCTTGTTAGCTACGCTAAGTCGAGCTACAAATTAATTTATCATTACCAGGCGAGCCAGCCTAAAAAGCGCTCAAAAACTAAGCGAGCCGTATTCACAAACGTCTGGCAGCAGTTGAGCTGCGGGGCGGGGCGGGGCGTAGGGGTGGCTGATGAGCAACCCTTCAGTAAGTTCATTAGCCCCCAAATGGGTTGGAATAATGCGCCAGTTTTCGCTCGAAGCCGAAAGAAAAATCAACAAGAGCAAGCGACTGCAAAGAAAATACAAATTAATGGCAAATTAATGAAATCTATGGTGGCAGGCAGATGGAAAGCGGGAAATGGGAAATGGGAAAGCGAAATGTTAAATTGAAAGAGCAAGATAGAGCGGCAGCGCAAGAAAGAGATGGGACATCAACTGAAGCGAATCGGGCTTAGAGCAGAGGAGCAACCAACCCGAAAATGCCGCCAAAAGCAACAACTGGAAATGTGTCAAACCCCATTCATGCCACTGCACCATTCCATGCCACATGCCCCATGCCCCATGCCCCATTCCCTAACTGAGGCAAAACCCACAGAAAAGCGTGCAAAAGCGACGACTGAAGGAATTTGCAGTAATTAAACAATTTTGCACTGACGCAACCCTCCGGGGTCCGGATCCGGATGCTGCCAGCTCGCGCTCATTACGGCAATTTCTCAGCTCAAGTGTTGCATTTTGTTAGCGCCAATATCAGGGACTTGCCCCCCTCCCTCCCCCACTCCTGCCCCTGCCTCGCCCCACACACTGATGCAACTCGAGGTTTTATGAGTGCCTGCAAATTAGCTTAAATTATAGGCGAGGGTGCTTGAAAAATAAAAGCAACAAAGCAGCTAAATAAACGAGCTAATTATTAAAGCATTTCAAAATCGCCTTCTGCCGTGTTTGCGTTTCTCCTATCGAAGCACCTTTGCTGCCAAAGTTTGTTGACAGTCAGCCGATGATATTCATTTTCCTCAAGGTACCCAAAATGTAGGCCAAGATAAAGACAAAGAGAAAGGCCAAATTAAATTGGAGCTGAAGGCTGACAGTTAGACAGACGTATTAACATTGAAGCATATATGTATTTGACCTGGTACAGATTCTATTTCAGGGCTGATAGAAACCAAACAAACCAACCAAATAAGGACAGTCAACTCAGATGAACAGCATAAATACAAACAGAAACGGATATACCAGGAGGACAAATGAGGAAAACAAGAGACGTCTCGGTTTGCTGTAGATTAAATACCCTTGCAACCTCTTAGGGTTTCATGACTAAGCTATATGTACAGAGTATACAGAGTATATAGGTTTATGTTGAATACTCTGTATACACAGAGTATTATTATATGACCTCGGTTTTTGGTACGAATATATAGAATATTCGAATATGCCCTAATATATATTTTGTATATATAGATTTATTTGTATATATAGATTTAATATATAGATTACCCTAACGAAAGAAGAAGGTGCCTTAATTAATCATTGGTCTGAAGCTATTAAATATAATATTTGTATGCTTGGTATGTAGAGCTATTTATAATTTCAAGCATTTCAATTTCACAAGCATGACAATTCCATTTTATTGTATCCTGAATCCATTGAAAATGGATATTCCGGCCATAATGGTTATGGGAAAACGTATGTAACAAGCAGATGCGTCGTGGCAGAAAGCTAAAGTTATTCGATATTCTTCATCCGACCTGTATTGATCTAGCTATGTCCGTCCGTTTGTTACTCTATCTGCGTGTCCGTCCGTCCGTCCTTTATTGTTTATCTCATTTGATTATCAAAATTAATATTTTGAGTTCAATTTCGGAGCGTATCTTGAATACCACATAAGATAGAAACATTCAACTTACAATTTCTTACTGTATTATAGATTTTGGATACCTGCCATCCTTCCCTTCACAAAAAAATCATTAAAAATCATTATCACGCTCTCATTTTGATTAAGAAAATCCATTTAGAAGAGAAGCGAAAAATGATGGGACATTCAGCTCTTCGCAGAGCTCAGGGTATCTGATAGTTGTGCAGTCTCTCGAGAAAAGCTCTCTTGCTTGTTAGTGCGATATATATTTTTCTTTCTTTATTTCCTGTTCTCACCTCACCGTATAACTAAGAACAAAAACATACAGCAAATGTAGTCAAACAATTGGCAAATATCCACAACTGCTTATTCACTCATTCACTCAGCCATTCAATTTGGGGCTCACTCCCACTCGATGGCCACCGAGCGGAGCAATACAATTACATAAATGTGGCTGAGGCCTTGGGGCACAATAAGGCGAACTGTAAACCATCACCAATGAAGCGCTACATATGAGAATGTATTGGGAAAAAGGAAGTCTGAGTGGGAGCAAAGCGAAACGAAAAGCAAACAAAGGAGGCAAACAAATGCGCTGCCCATCAATCAAAAGGGCATTCCAATGCCAACTGGTAGCGACAAACGGCTGGGCGGAAGCGGAAGTATAACGAGCTGTTCTCATACTTGCCGCCGGATAAGAAGCGGCAAGGTGGGCAATAGCCATGGCCGAAAAGGAAACGCTTACTAAATGCTCAACAAGACAGGCCAGCGGTTGCTGCTGGTGCGGCTTAAGGTCTTAGCTGGAGTCTCAGTTTCTGTGTTTGAGTGCGACAATAAACAAACTGGCAAGCAAACGACAAACAAATAGACGCTTCACAACTTTGTTTACTCAAACACGTTGGCAAATGGTGGCCACATTGCGTATACGCCACAGGCACCACGACACAGCCAACTGCGCCCTTTGACACACTCGCCACACACTTGCCAGCCAAAAGGTAGGCAAGGGTAAGCATAGGCATTCAGACACGCTCATTGTTGTTGCTGCTTTTGTTGCTGTTGCCGCTGTTGTTGTTGTTATTGCTGGAGTATTTGCGGCCTCGGTGGCCAAACGAAAAACACACGCGGACAAACTGACATTGAAGCAGACAGGCACTAGCGTGGTGGAAGAGCGGCAGGCACAAATAAGCAAACAAACAGCCCATATGCACGCACAGAGGCCGGCACATATGACATAGTTAATACCACGAGAGTTGCCACAAAATATTGCAAGCATGCTGCTCTCAACTCTTTCCCATCAGCTAGCTTTCCATATATAAAATAAATAAAATAGCGGCAAAGATAGCACAAATTGCAAAGGGGTTGAGGTATTAAGTTGTCAAGTTTTAAGATCATATCTTAATATTGACATTGCTTTAAGCATAAAATAAAGTTTTTATTGACGCAGCTTAACATCTTGACTCTCTGCGGACTCCATTTCAGGGAAATCTTTTTAGCTAGATATTATTTAATATATAATATCTACGAAAGTCATAATGATGATAGACTTTCAGACAAACTGATAATCTTGAATTTCTTTAACAATTGTAAATTATTATCAAATATTTACAGACCTAGGCCGACTTATAACCAAATAGCAAATCTAATATTTACACAGCCTGATATGTTCAATAAATTCAAGTGCTGCCGAAATATAGTTATCTTAAATAGTATTACGCTTGTGTGGTCAACCTATTTTACCAAAACCTATTTCTACATAAACAAAATCACTTAAAGAATATTAGAAGAAGTAGATCAATTACAGTACATATGCAACTCATACTAAGATAACTACGCTAATATAATACCTCCGTTTTATATTTATGATACATATATAAATGTATATATAGAGTTGTAAAAAAGTCGACTGCCCGTAAAATGTCTCAAACTTTTTGGGCTGCCCGCACATATGCAAATTCAGTCCACTCCAAAGGCCACAGATCTCACGGACAATTGCTGTCAGGCAGAGGCGGAGGTGGAGAGGCAGCGTAGGAGGAGGAGAAGGACGACTGTCCAGGGTAGACACACGGAAACAGCGTCGCTGGCATGTGTGAAAACCCAACTCAAAGGAATTTATAATATGCAGTTAATTTTTCAGTTCGCTTGAAACGAAAACGTACAGCATACATATCCTAAATATCCTTGGACACTCGAGCGAGAAAAAATAAGAGAGGAAAAATAATACGGAAGCGGAAACTGAAACCATGACAGTAAAGTGCTGATAATTTGTAGAGCTTAGGACGGACAGGCTCTCATTGTTTTTGGTCGGAAACTTGATCTATGCTAAAGGACATTCGCTTGTTTGTCTTGCATTTTGTTTTGTGACTTTTTTATGGCTCGCCAGCTGCAAACTATAATTCGTTCCAATTATTGCCCGCCTCGGAACACACGCAGTAGACTTGGCAAAATCTTTATGCTTTTGATGGCATGCTCTTTAAAAGTTGGCAACAAGCTCAAAGTCTTATAACGTAAAGCTCATTAGATGCAATAGTAAAACAAAAAGAATAAAACTCCCAGGGATACTTTTTAACAGCAAAACTCGCTATGCAAAGCAAATGAAAGGAGGACGATGATGCCCCGCCCCCTTATCCAGGCGCGCTACAAAAATGCAACATACCGCAAAAAACAATAACTCATTCAAAACCCAATTTGTTTCCGGCCTGTTTCCCCAACGAATTAATTATGATATCAGCATAACAATTTGCATAACCTCAAAATGAAAGACAGACGTGCACCCACACACCCCCGCACACACGCACACCATGTGTACATGTGTGTACATCTGTGTAAATACAGTAACATGTTGGAGCAGACGCAAACACAAAGCCGACAGAGTATCGAGTCAGGCGCACAAATGAAATAAAACTCGTTTCCCCAAATGCCATATCAGCTCAACTGATGTATAGCCAATGATACAATATAACAACAACCCATACTGCAGCAGCAGCAGCGGCAGCAGACTCATCCCAGAACCTACACACACAGCATCTATATTACAATATAAAAATTCATACGAAGCGTGCTACAAAAATACACACATTCCACTGTTCATACTCTATGCGTGTGGAAAATCTTTTTAATTCAATTCAACAAGTCAGAGTAACGAAAATAAAATATTAATAATGAATATGTATTTAAATAATAGGAGGCATTGAGTCTTAAACTATTATATAATTTAAAAAAAAATTATTTTAACAATTATATAATTGTTTGTATATCTTTTTAAATTTAGGCAACAAATATATTTAAATTATCAAGATAAAAATAAGTTAAAATTAAGACAATTGTCGGGAGACCTAAAATATTTTAAAAATAGAAAAACTCCCATTAATGTTTGTTCAATAAAAAATATGTACTTTTAAATATAATGACTTTCAGGTTCAACCTAGTATTGATTGAATTAACCGTATTTAATACTAGATCATAAATTATAAATCTACGATATTCTATTTCAATTGCAGTGTGTAGCAGAGTCGTCTATTTGTATGTCTGCAAAGCTATTTATTTTTTTAGCCATTTCTCCATGTGGCAGCGTGTCTTTTGGTCTGATGAAATTGCATAATCGCTTCCAGTTGTTGCACAATTATTGAAATGTGTCTGTTGGCCGCCCATAACAGGAGTTGGTGGCTTGGCAGTGGGCTGGATCTGAATGGGGCATGGACGTGCATGGGGCCAACCGCAGTGCTACGCCAAGCAACGAGCCGTAAAATTCACTCGACGCTCGAAGCGAGCACGAACTGCACAAACGCAAACGCAAACGCGAATGCGAACGCAAAACGTAAATGAAATGCCATTTTTCAGTACAATGGCAACAACAAAGGCAATCAAAAATTTATAGGCGACGACAGGCAGACACATTGGGAGCAGCGACATCGTCGACAACGTTGTCGTTCTGGTTGTTGTTGTCTCTTAAACACGAAGCATTTAATTGCAAAGTTACTGCAAATTGTTGACAACATTATTGGGCAAAAGCAGGACAGCTTGTGGACGGCTTCTTGGCGAAGAACTAGTTAAGCTAAGCCAATTCTGGCCAGTCAATGGGATTATCAAGCAACGTGGACAGCTTGGCGTATGCACAGTTTGGTGAAGAGAAAGCAAAGAAAGTAGAATTACAAATGCATGAAGCTCGCCTGCTGGGCTAAGCAGGCATTGTGGAACGAACTATAATGCAGCCTGTCATAAAACTGAAAATCTCATTTGCAAGACTCGTTGCTACGCCCTGACAAGAAAAATGGATATCAAAGTGCAGGCCAGGCAGACAGACAGCGGTGAGAGTAGCGGAAGACAACGCGTGCCGGTCGGAACTTGGCCGCTCTGAAGAACAAGGCAAAGGCTGTCAATTTCAGTTAACTGTTCGAAAGCAAGCCACGCTGAGCTGGAATAACAACAAAATTGAAGGCAACTCAACAATACAGCCAAATGCCGAGGACATTGACAACGACAACGACAACGCCAACGACAACGTCAACCAGAGAGCGAGCAGTTTCGCATGCAACTTCCGCTTCCGTTTTGCTTTGTTCTCCTTTGTTTTTGTATGTCCATCGTTTAGCCTTTGGGCTTGTTACTGCAGCTAGACAACGTCAACAGCATCCTTTGGCCTGCTACTGACACGCCTGTTGATTGGTACCTGTGGAGGCACCCATCGCCCATTCGACTACTTGATCGGGCCCTACCCACCTGCTCAGGGGCGTCCCGATTGCTGTGTCAAACATAGGTTTAGCTATTGAAAGCCGTGTAAATAGTTTACTAACAATTCCAACAATCACATCTATAAACCAGCGAAGGAACACATTGACTCAGTTCTTTATCCTGCTTGAGAATATATTTTTGTCTAGAGATACCTTCTTATGCCTGCCACGTTCACAAGCAAAATAACTCATTTTATTTTAATGAAATTATTTATATTGAGTTATGCACACTTTGCTTCGCTTTAAGCACACTAAGTTTCCATTCTATTTACTAGAAAGTATTTCATTATGTTTGGCCCATTTGCGGATTGACTAATTGAAGCACATTTAACTTTTTCAGCTACGCAGTTGCTGTTTAGTCACTGCAAGTGAATGGTAATAGTAGTATCCTTTATCCTTTATCCCTACTTCAATTTGTTGAATGCCTGCAGCAACGTTTTGCGTTCTGTTTTTGTCGACCAAAGTATTTTTGAAAGCTGTCTCAAGTCTAAACGCCACGTCGCCCCCACCAGACAGCTCATCTCTTTGGCTCGCGGCAGGTTAACAATTTAGTTCAACATTGCTAACGCCGCACTGCCACCTCCTTTAGCCCTTATAATACCAATTAGAGCTTCGCCAACACAACAGCCCTGTCAAGGCCCATCACAGTGCTTAGCCATCTCATCTACTTACACACCCAGAACTATTCAATTATCCACGCCACCCACCTAGCTTTGTGGTGCACTCGACTGCAGCACCACCACTGTCTCATCAAATAAAAGTCATTTGCACTTTTATACAAATTACTTCCAGTCACAGCTCCGGTCAGTGGCTAGCAAAGACAAGAGAAAACTTTTATAAATCCCAACTTGACTCTTTGGCTGATTACAAAACTCAACTGAACGGACAGCATTGAGCACCAGAGCATACTTCAACACCTAAATATATGATCACATGCAATAGACCTTATTACCTTATATTATTGTACAGAACTGTAGTGAAGCAATTCAGCATTTAATATCTGTATATTCAACTAATAAGATTAATAATCTAACTTGCTTACTTTGTGAGCCGAATGCCAGACAATTTAAATATTTATTGCGAGGAAGTAGAAAGTAAAGAGTGATGGAAAATACAGATTAATGAAAGAGAAATACAAATTTGTAAGTATTTTCAGCATACCGAATAGTAAATACCCTCGCTTACATATATTATAGAAGATAGTTCTGTTAGGAATTTAAATTAAAATAAAAGTGAGCTGGAAAGACGAAATATATAAAATGGAAAAATATTTAAAATTACAGCAAAATAGATTAGACTTAGAAGATAGACTACATCTGGTAAGAATAACAAATATTAATTTTTATATTGTATACAGTATACTCAAGCATGAATAATATAATATATTATATAAGAATTCTAAATAAAAAGCGTTACTATTCTGAGCGACATTGAGGACAGCAGTAGACGTTGTAGCTCGAACCCACAAGAAGTCAGATACTCAAAACTGTATAGCTGCTGTATCTTGAGCACAGTGTATTGCTCATCCGACTACATTTCTTACATCATTTGTAATTACTCAATTGAAAATATCGAATGCACACAGAACATAGCCTACATACATTGTCGGGTCTGAAAATATATCTATTATAATTCCAAATACTTAATAAATTTGCTTAAATTGGCTTCAGGGAATTCGTGTTCGTTTAACTGAATAGAAATAGAAATTTATTACCTTCATATTTAATTTAATCTACCTTCATATTTAAATAATAATTTAATAATTATTTATCTTTTGTCAATGCAAATTTTGGTTAAGAAATTCAATTTAAATTTGATTTGATCCCTTACATAATCAAAAGGAGACTGGCAATTAGAGATAATAATCAAGAGCTCTTTCGCTAATTGCTAGAGAGAATAAACTATAATTGAGTTCCTTATTTGCAGCTTTCATACATAGTTTACAAAGTGAAAAGGATATATTGGCTTGACCAATGTTTAAGAGCTATATATAATACTTATATATATAGAAAAAGGTTTCTTCATAGCCTCTATCAATATGAATTCATAAATGTGTAAGGCAGACTGCCCCTGGTAGATTATAAGTCTAAGAACGAGTATTGGACAGTCGGCTATGACCGACCCCGTAAATTATTATTCTCTCCCTTTGCTCGATTTTCTGTTCGCTATTTTGCCTTTGGCTCGAACTCAGGTTCATTATGCTTCCATAACGCATAGTAAAAATGTCAAATGGCGACAAATATGACAGGATATACGATACTAATGAACTGTCACTGCGTCCAGGATGTGGCTAAGGGAGAGAAAAAGTTAGCGCACATTGGCAATTTGATTGCTCCGATTGGATGTGACCCAGTACCCCAGTTGCCCTTGCTCAGCCACGTGAAGGCGGACATAGTCGCTTGGCTAGCGGTGTTCGCGCACAATGGCCAAATTGAAATTGGATTTATGGCGCGAAGTTCGCACAATAGATGGCGCCACAGGCAGTCGTATATGAAAGCTGCGCACGATATGGAATATATTTTTTAATTAAAATTATGGCAGAGCCCACGACGGCCTGGTTGGAGTGCACAGCGATCAGCGGGAGGAAAACAAACAGTGTTAGCTTGCAGAGTAGACTCTTGGACAGCAAACTTGTAAGGAGTTGGCACTAGTCGCAGTTGGCATTCGGGAAAACGGAATGAAAAAGTTTCTCTTCCCGATGAAGTAGGAGAAGTTGCAAAAAGGCCACAGAACGCCGAACCTCGACGGGAGATTGCTGCACAAATGAGCAGCAACAGCAACGGCAATCACAATCGCAATTGCAACGGCAACAGCAACAGCAACGGCAACAGCAACGGCAACAGCAACGGCAACGGCAACGGAAAATGCACAAAACTTAACCTAATGAACATTAAGATAATGCAACAACAAGAGAGAGTCCGACCCCTAGAGCGCTGCTGGCCTGTCCCTTGGCTACATAATTCTGCATTCGACCTTAGAGCAGCCACAAAAGTTTTGCTTACTACAACGAAACGAAGACCAGCGCCGTCTCCAAATGCATTTTGGCATTGGACAAAGTCAGAAACTTGCGCTGCGCCATTTGCCAGTTTGCATTCCAGCAGCAACATAAAGTTTTTAGCTTATGTTGTGATTTTTATGGGCCAGCGAAATAAATGTGGAGCGGGACCAGCTCAAGCTGAGTGGCACAAAATGAAGATAAGTTTTATGTGGCGCGGAAATTAAGAAGTTTGTTTATAGTAATACCTACTAGCACACAGCTTAGGCCAGCCCCTGGCCCCGCGCTGCCCCATTTGCTTGGTAAATGTTTTCCCATTACCAAATGCCAACTGCCACTGCCAGTGGGCGCAAATGACTTGGGACATGCCTTCGGCAATGCCAGTTAGAGTCCTTTTGAAAATGTGATTAAATGTATTAAGAATTCATTAGTAGTGGTTGGGCCTATTGGCAGGACACCGACAAGGACACTGGCGCACTCGAGGCCATCATTAAATATGCATTCGTTTTACTCAACTTGGCATTAACATTCGTCCCGACCGCCCAATGAGTTGGCCTTTTCTCCCAAGCACCTGCAAATGCCAGTCTAATGCCCTGCCAATACTATGCTTTTAATTGAAATAATGGCAGCTGGCATTCGGGGCCTCAAATGAGGATTCCATTTAATGCAATTTTAATTTCCATTTTATTTGAGCAACAATTTAAAAAGAAATCAGTTTTACATCACAATTGAAATATCTCATTTACTTACCCACATAAATAATATAAATAGTAAATTACAGAGATAATTATTTTCAAATTATTGATATCAAATACAAAATTTCAAATTCCACAATTGAAATATGTACTTATTGCATTTTATTGGACTTTATAGCTTTTTGGAATATAATGAACAATAATTCTTAAAAAAAACGTGCTTAACTGAAATTTTTAATTAATTTTTTTGATGGTAACGAAATATTTTAATAATACCTTTTAGAAAGCGGCATAGTTGTATTGCATTCATTTGAATTGCTATTGTCAGCGTGGAACCTGTAAGGCTTGATCCCAAATGCTGACCAACAATATTTGTTTTTTTTTTTTGCAGCTATATAAGTTTGAATCATAATAAAACAAACCAATATATATTCAATATCAATTGGATATATTTCGGCTATGTGACTGCGTCAGCCCATAAAGCGTGTGTCGACTAAAGCTTATGGAGTATCCTAGCTCCAAATGCAATTAAAATGCAACTATTTGATGTAACATAAGTTTATCCACATTGAAAATAGTTAAAGTATCAGTTAAGCAAGATAACTGTTTTAAAATATCTCGATGATGAGACTAGACAAATATAAGAATACTATATTAAATTCGTTACTTATGAACCATCTAACAAGTATAACTCTCAGCAATAAAAATGTAAAATGTGTTTTGAGAATGACTTCAAATGTAGAACACTTTTACTAGTGTGAACCGGTACAGAACAGATGAACAGGGGCATGTTGCTTGCACTGACTCAAAGTCGCTTTGTAGGTTCTATAAGACCAGGTCTTTGAGTAAATGAAGCAATCCCAATACTTGAGCTTACATCAAAGAGGCTCTGTTCAGCAAAACAGCTTCTAGCAGCACTTAAAAAGCTTTCCAATTAATTGAACTCAAGTTGTTTTCACACAAAAAATTAAATGAAATAAGCTAATAATTTAATAGAAAACTATGGAAGAAACTAACAGAAGCTACTTAGTGCAAAGTTAGTAGACAGCCAAACGGGCAAATTAAATAAGCACATGCTGCTTTTAAACTAACTTTAGAGTATCTAAGGATGCGCTCGCACAAGTGGCATGAGTCAGGCTGCAGTGGTTAAAGCGAACCCTTTTGGTATTTTAGCCCACATCGTCTAAGTCAACACGTCTAAAACGTGTGCCAAATGTGGCCACTCATACACACATACATAGAAAGAGAGAGAGAGAGAGAGGGAGAGAAAGAGAGTTAAACAATAAATCCGCATTAAGTTTAAACGCAAACACGTCGCACACGAACTCAAAGAAATGCAACTCCGCTCGCAACTTACCGTCTGTCGACTAATTAACTTACCTGCATGTGGGTAAAAAAGTTCACGGCGATTAGTTCGGCAAACCTCAGCGAAAGCCATAAACTGTCGTGCGACAACTTTCAGCAATTAATTATCCGCAAAGTTTTCAATTACGAGCCAATTACGGCCAGCCATCAAGCCATTATTTCGCACACACTCGACCCACGAGCAAAAAGATAAAAAATAAGAACAAGTCGGAGTGCTCTAGTCTAGACCGACTCAGAAATACCCAGCATGTGGAGAGTTAGTCCAATCATGCTACGCTTCTAGTTTTTGCTGTGAATGGCATAAACGAGATACGAATTTCAGAGGGACAAGGCTCGATCGACTCAGTTCGTCGTCCAGATCCAGAATATCGATATATTTTAAAGTCACTGCCACGCCTCCTTCTGTCTGTTACATACATGTTCACAAAAACATTATACCTTGCATTCCCGTTTTCAATGGGTTCAGGGTATAATAAAAAGAGCCAAATGAAATTTTGTAGAGCAATCGTACGACACGTACGACTCACCCCAAACCCTAGCCAAGCGCTGCTCTCGACTGCTGCCTGCTGAGTGCGTTAACGCATACAACTCGATGACACGTTTTGCCAACACATCATGGCGGAGGTATGCGTCCGCCGCCATTTTACGGAAATGCAGCCAGCGCCATGCCCAAAATCGGGCTGGCAAATATGGCGCCCAAACAATGGTCGCCAGCCACTGCGGGAAATAGTGTTTTTGTGCAAATTTGCCCGAATTCGCAATCAAGTCGATGCAGCTGGCAATGAGGCTGCATATGGGAATTGGGAATGCGCGGAATGAGGCATTGTAAGCGCCATGTGTGCGTGTTCCTCAGAGTCTGTTGAATGCTAGGCAACATTTTGTTGACAATTAAAATGTACTCTTCATTAAGGTATAATTGTGTATTCCACCAATTGGCAAACATTTTCAAAATTACTATGCCAGCAATGGAAACTCACGAGCAATATTTTACAACGAACAGCGCGAATTTATAAGCCCAAACGAACTGCCAAAGCCCAAATCAATTGTTTGAAATTAAGCACAACTATGATAATTGCTGTCATTATAAATATGTAACCTTTTATATAGACAATAGCTCTTTAAACGTGTGCGCTATTCGAACTACCATAGTTCAGTAAACATAAATCAATAAATGATTATATTATTGCAATGAAATTTTATACATTCCGAGAATAAATAACTGACAAATACTTTTCCCTTTTCCAGCCACACTTTATATTTATATGGTAAAAGCAAGTAAGATTGATGTATTCGGGAGTGCTGGACTACGAGAGGCAATAAACTCTGCGAAGGGCTGATAATCCATTTATTCTACAATTTTATAATACAGTATGGTCATGTACACATGCATATGCACCTAAACTTAATAACCTTAATTGTTGAAAAGCTTTTCTCTTAATAGACATACGTAAGAACATTTTGAAACAAAACTTTTGTGTAGCTGGAATCTAAAATATAGTTAATTTAAAGTTCGTAACTTTTCACAAATTCAACTTACGCCTTAAAACTTAAATTAATATACGGATGGACAAACAAGGCAATATTGAATAAGCTTGTCATCCAAATCAATAATACATATATATGATATTCGACCATCTACCTATTAATATTTAATTAAATAATTTGAATAAAAGTATACAAATATATTTAAGTTTTGCATCGTTCTCAATATTTAGAGTTTGTTATAGCTTCCAAATTAAAACAAAAACGTAAATTCAAAATTCATTCATTAATATGAAATTGAAAATATTTAATTAAAAACTGTGCTTGGGTCATTGAAATGTTTTGCTTTTGTTTGGTAAATACACTCATACAATTTTAAATAAAGTCCCACTTGAAAGCTATAAAATTAAGCTGAATAACGAATATAAATTAATGAATATCAATATCTAATATTAATTGGGCAGTTGGCCTGCATTATAAATTATCCAAGCTCCGTTTTGTCAGTCATAGAGATACGATAAGCATTTGATTGCCATACTCAAATCGGAATATCTCAGTCGATATGTTATTAATAACAGCTGGATACAAATTGTCACTCACATGTAATGAGCTCGAAGCGCCAGGCAGAACGACGTCTGCCAAATTTATCAAGTCGCGTGTTAATAATGACCCCAACGAAAAAATAATTGATTGAACCTAATTGTGCTATGGCCCAAGTGGGTCTATATGTCCGAGTATGCGCATATTAGAGTTCATATGGGTCGCTTAATCAAATTGCATCTATTTCAGTCACAAACAATGCGACGAGTGTGAGGCGAGGCGGGAGTGTTTGACTAACAGATACCCAGTCTGTGGATGCGAGCTATTAACTCAGCGGTGCCATCCTATTATAGACACATGAGCTAGTTAACTTATATATGTATCGACGTCACCTAAAATCGGAGAAATATTTAACTGTTGTGAGGCTGATATCTTATGAATCAAAATGTGATAACATTAACTTTTAAAACGTGGCTAAATTTCCTTCAAAATACAACTTCTAAAAATTATTTTTCCTAAAAAATACATTGAAATACTTTTGTGATAAAATATTCAACTCTTGTTGAATTTTTTAAATAATTACATGGTATATTATGAGATCTTGTCTAAATTGCGCCGTGTTAAGCTTTTAGTAGAACGTTCCATGTGAACTAAAATAGGTTCGATATCTATATGTAAATATATTTATATATATACATACCAGTATATGGACTGTTTTCAGCATTTGCATTATTTATGAAACTGTCAGGCAAAAGCAGCCAACGCAAACCACACCAGGTTAAAGGCCACGCAATGACACTTGGGACGGCTGGACAACGTATTGAATGTATATTTATACATATACAATATAAATATATATATACACAATATAAAGAGAGAGAGAGAGAGAGAGAGAGAGAGATATATCGCAATGCATATGCATAGCTACCATTGCGAAGAGAGAATGCATCGAGTCTCTTCACTTTTACTTTAACCTACTCAACTTCAAGTAAGTTGCCAATATCTACATCTTTGCACAGTTTGATTGAACTGAAGTGAATATCAGCTGCGCCATCAGCATCAACTTTGGAGCACTTTGAATGGAGAGACTAAGTGAACGCCTTCACATGCCCGTTTCTATTATCCGAGCGCATTTATCTAGCATTTCCAATTGGATTTGTAATGTGTAACGTGCGCGTGTGAGACCAGATAATGAGACGGGATAATAGGGCAATAAGTAGCACACACGATTGACTAGTCGGATCAAACTGAGCTGCATCAGCGTCCTATTAAAATTCCACAAAGTAAGCGAGATATATAAAATTGATTTAAAGTAAATTTATGCTTAACTTAGATAATAAGATAAAAAATTAAATTGTAATCAATTCATATATTTATATGAATTATTAAATCAATATTGAATCACATATTTATAAAAATAACATACAAAGAACTCCTATGTAATAAAATCGAAAGCTTAACTTTAGGTCTTTAAAATCCAATATATAGATATATGCATGCATTTATTATAGATGTTTGCAGAGCGTGCCTTCAAGCAGGGGTCGCCGAGGGAAAAAATAATGGACGCAATATGAATTTATTGGTCAACCCATTCGCATTAGGGCAGGCGTGAGTGTAGTCTCTGCTGATGCCAAGGGTATCAGAGGATGGTCAAAGCCAACCTCAGAAGTTTGAGCGTATTGAAATGAAGGTCAACTGAGCTGCGTTGTCGGATGTGGAGGTGGATGCTCTGATGCGGTGAGGTGTGGTGATGGTGTTGCAAGGACAATTGAAGTGCACACACGGCAAACTTGTAGAGCACTCAGTTAAATTGTCCAACTGACTGACGCGTATACCCCCACAACACTGCCTCACACAGACACAAACACACACACATACACAGACAGATATTGAGAGCTTCGCAAAGTGCTTACCATAGCAGTGCAAGGATAACGAGCACTGGGCTATGGCAGCACTGGCGCGAAATGGCGCAGGAGAAGGAGAGGCGAGAGACGGTGAAATATTGAAATACAATTGAGTTTGGAATCTGCGAGGAGAGCGCTTTAAAGGCAATGGCAGTTGAAGTTGCCATGACACAGGACCGAAAACTAAAGACATTGTGGTCGCACTGTCGGCGACAGCGGCCCGCTTAGAGTGTAAATCCTTTAGGTACAAACAAACGTGGCCCGTTCCGGCACATGCTCCTTCGTCAATCAACGCCGGCAACGCCATTGAGTGGGACACGTTCCGAGCAAGTTTCTCCCGCTGAGCCAAAGTTCACAACAAGCCAGGCGACACATGACACGTACTCAGTTCGACTGGAAGGAAGCCCAGCTCTCGTGTCGTGCCGTTCGGTCTGGTCGTGTCGTGTCGCGTCCCATTTTGCCTCATCCAGGACTCGGGATTATTTTTAGTTTCTCTCTTTTAGGCAGTATTTTAAAGTTTAAAGCTCTTTTGTGGCGTATTTGCATATTAAGTGGCATGCGTTGAACGTTTGCAACTGACGCAAGTGCCCCAAGCATCTCTCAGCAGCAACAGCCACGGCAACGGCAACAACAACAACAACTAACGAGTGTGTGGCAGGCAAGTGGAGTAAGGTGAAGTGAATGGGGTGTTGGCTGCTATAGTTTTGAGCTTGACGCAGGTGGAGCTGTTGTTAGTTTGCGTAGGCTTATTGTTTGAGCCCCCGAAACCGTAATGCCAAGTTGCAAAATGTCAAGAATCAGTGCCAGCCACACTCGCTGTGTGTGTGCGGATTATAGTCCTCGCCCCCGACTCCATGTGCCTCTGCGGCTACGCCTATCTCAGAATAACTGTTAAGTCTTTAAAAGCTCGACAAGCTAAAACATCAAATTACCATAGGATAAAAGGATTTCCCGATTTAATTTATAATGAAAGGAACTTTAGCGCATACATTTTCCCACTTATCATACTTAGATATTAAGAACTCTACATATATCACGCGATTGCCGAGCTAGACAACAGACCTCTTCAATCTGAGCGAACAGTCCTCCTGCATGAGTCGCAAAGCTATAACAAACTATGATACGATTGCCGTCTTTATGTACATTCGTTTGGAGTGGGTGACAAGGCGTTTATTGGCCGTTTATAAACTGGTCCACCTGCTCGCTGATGGTCTTCAGTATAATTTCAGCTGGATTCGAGCAGCCGTTGATGACCCCGTCGACGCACGCTCGCACCGTTATGCGATAGTATTCGCTGACTTTCAAGCCGGTCGCATTGAAATAATGCTGAGTACCAGGTAAGCTGACGCCAACTGGTTCTTCCTCGACAACGCATTTCTGCTCCAGTTGGTAGCCCACGGAGGCGTGGGCATCCTGACACCTGGGCCTCGCATGCTGAATGAGGAAGTCGGATTTGTTTGTGTCCTGCAACTGACGCATTCTGTCCTCGATGTATTTGCGAAATATTTCATATTGCTTCGCCGCATCAGTTTCCTCCTGAGAAACCGTCTCGTTCTGGCTGGCCACAGTCGTTGTCGACTTGCTGTCGACGAGCGGAGGCGCCAGAGTCGTTGTACTCGTGCTGTTGTCGTATGTCACTAGTGAGGGACCGGCGAGGAGATCCTCATAGCTTTTAACCTTGTCAAACCTTTCCTTCTTAGTTTGCAGTTTGCGACGTCTGAGATAATGAAATAGGAAAACTTACAAAACAAACACCCAGCGACATCAAGCAAAAATAGGACTCACGAAACATATATGAGATTGGGCAGTGCATCCTCGTACGTTATCTGCTCCTTGTTATAGTAGTGCTCATCCTCCGGCTGTGGGCCCGAATTGTACGGCTCTAGCGCATTGCAGACACAGCTTAACTCACAGGTGTCGCAAGTCTTGAAGGTGCTGTAGCTCTTGGCACTGGCCTCGGCCTCGGTCAGATTGTGCAGCTCAATGCTGACAACGTATTTGGATATGATGCCATTGGGCCGAAGTGGGGGCCACCAATAAACCATCTGCAAAGCCGACAAGAGATAAACTCGAAGCAAAGTCAAAGCGAATCACTTACGATCTGCGTACTGTGGTCCGAGCTGCCATGCAGCTGACTCACAGGACTCGGCTTGCTGGGCAGCGTGCGAAAGTATAGAATCTTGGAGTATGCATCGACCTGCATGTGGTAATCGGTGCGCGTTAGGGTCTTCACGAAATATGCATACTGTGTGTAGGGCTTCAGGTTCGAGATGACATGACGACGATTCTTGCTTGGAGAGACATCCATTAGCCAACTAAAGAGAAGTTAGGTAAATAAAGGGAGTTTCAAGAAGTTAATTACCACTCAGACTCACTCATCATGCCCACAGCCGTGTCGTCCGTCGTACTTGGTTACATTACGCTGCGGCGCTTCCATATAGTGATAGGAGTAGCCTATGAGTATTTCCACATCCTCAGACTTCATGAAGTCTATCACAATGCGGGCAGCTGTTGAATTTACGTCCTCGACTTTAACGTTCAGAGTGCGCACCGAGTCGCCACATATCACGCGCTCGCCATTCGAGTTGGGCGAGACATCCGCTATGGATATCTTCCTGACACTCTTTAGAGAGGGCTGTAGCTTTTGGATTTTGTCATAGCACAATCGTGGATTCAAGTGAAAGAATATGGTGCCAGACTGAATGGCCACCTGACGATTGGCTGGCCAAATGTGTTCCATGTGGTAATTGTTTACAACATATAGAGCATATCTGAAAGTTTACAAATTAGAAATAAAGCTTGAGCAAGGATTTTAAGAATAAATAGTCAAAGGACAAACATTTCATTTTAAAACTGGATTATATTTGTCGCTATCTACAAAAACAAATTTAAGAGCTGTAGAGACTTTATAACCTAAATACTACATAAAGTATTTCCAGGTTTTTAAGTTATACTTAAGACAGTTAGAAATACTGACTTTACAATATTTAATGACACAGTGGACTTAAGCTATTGGGACTCTCTAAAAACCACGAAATTCAAACAGTCTCTAGGGAATTTGGAACTAAAATACCTAATTCAGTGTTCCTACCTCTTGAAGTCTGCGAGCTATGACTAAAAGAGCGCTAATAACAACGACTTTTATTGATATTCCATGTGAAACTGCGTTCAAATTTGTGGATATATTTAAAAATTACAATATCTATAGGGTTTGCAGAGTCTAGAATCGCTATACCAAGTTAAACCTTGCAGAAAAAAACGCATTGTTAGCTTTTTTCAATGGATACATAAAGAATATGCATAAAAGTAGGCTTACTTGTCTTCAATCAGCTGATCGCCACGTATGGTATCCAAGTTACTGAGGAAGGTCAAGGACATGAGCTGGGCGGAGTGTATGACCTTTAGGTAACCGGTAATCTCCTTGATGCTGCCCATGGCCTGCTCCAGAGCAGACACAATTTTTTCTGAAATCGTTCAACCATGAAAATAAATGTTTCTTCTTTTTTTGTAAGACCTTCAATTGATTACCCTTTATATCCACGAGCTCTATAACCAGCGATCCATTGATGGTCACACAGTCTTGCAGCTGCTCCAGATCCGCGATTCGCTTGATGTGGAATATCCCCTTGCACTCCAGCTGGCACTGCAGCGTCCCGTTGGCATCAATTACGGGCTTGTGGTTATTGGGACAACGGTCCGCGCAGCGATAGCCACGCGTCAATGGAATTAGGTTAAGTTGGCGGCACTCCTTGTACGAGATGCAGTGCCTCTTGTGCAGCTCATAGCTGGCAATGCACTGATCCACGCAGCGGCCATTCCGGAGATAATTGCCACAGAGCGTGCAGCTCTGGGCCGAGCAGCCCGTAATGCAGCTGTGCTGGCAGCAATTCCCTTTGGCATCACAGCCATGCCGACCGCAGCTCTTGGGGCACTTCTCAGCCTGGGGCGGCTCGACGCGCACCTGGGCAGCACGCATGTTCCAGCAATAGCGCGTGTAATTGTAATTAATTGAATAATCGGCAGAGAGGCCACCACAAACAGGACAATGATTCGGTGACTTGTTGAGCTTCAAGTATTAAAGTTGTTAAAATAAAATATAACAAACTTTAATACGATATGATGAAGTTGAGCTTTAAGTATTAAAGTCATTAAATATATATATATAATTTTGATATGATATGTTGAAGTGTTATAATATTTAATTAAGTAAACAAGTATATTATCTTAATCTCAGCTATAAGAAATTGATATATTATATTATTATACATATTATTTAAAAAGACTTTCAAAGTAAACGGAAATTAAATACATTTTCAAGTGAGGTATTTTGGGGTTCTTTGCTGTTAAAAAGTTAAGATTCAATATTTAATCAAATTAGCACTGATCAATCAGTTTTCCAGTCTTACTGACTTTTCACAGTGTACAATGATGTATTTCTACTTACATTACAGAATTAGGTAAGTTAGTTGTCCTCAACTTACTTTTATATAGAAATGCTGTTTGGTGGCATTGCCCGAGAGGTAGACCCAGTCGACTGTGTGCACGAAGCAGAGCATGGGATTACTTTCGACTCGTATATGACCGTCTTGGATGCGCTGCAGCTGCACCAGGCCAAGCTCCCGCAAATTGCGATTCTCGTAGACGATCAGGGCATACTGATTCATGAGCAGCTGCCTGCCGCGGATGAGGCGCAGCTTGGGAAAGATTGCCTCGAGTGTGAGCAGCCCAACGGAGCGATAAACCAACAAATAGTCCGTGATCTCTGTTAGCTCGCTGCTCAGCTCGTTGAGGCTTGCATTGCTGGGCAGCTGGAGGTTCGCAATGCGGACGTGACCCACCACAACGCTGCAGTTGCGCAGCTGATCGAAATCCGCGATGCTTCGCAGCTCCAGGGAGCCGCAAATAGTCTCCGATCTGTTTAGAACTGGGCACAGCAGCAGCAGCGGCCAGAGCATGTGCCGCATGTTGACTCTGTTTCGTAGCCAACTGACACTTTCAATTGAGAGCACTTGACCCAATTGGCCCCCCTAACATTGATGTACGCAAGCGTAAGTTGAATGACAGCGCAAAGTAGGGAATGGGAAATATGTTATGGAGGGCAATTAGCGCAGCGCGACAAAATTACACACTTGAATGCCAATGTCGTTTGATGTTCACCCTGCCTGGTGGCTATTTCTGTACCCGCTTCCGAGTGGGACACGCGCTCCGCTGGCGACGACGCTTCGGCTTCAACTGATTTGACCGGCGAGCCAAGCGACGTGCAACGGCAATTCAGTTCGATCTTTTCAATTAGCTCGAGCCCTGCCTCCGTCTTTGCTTATTTGTTTTGTTTTTGCTTTTCGGGCCTGAGGCCAATTCTTCAATAAACCAGTTGCAAAATGTTAGTGCGCTTATCATTCCTTCGCTTTGTATAGCTGAGTGTGCTTTATTTTGCAGCAGCAGTAAACGAATTTAAGAAGAGCGCAAAAATATCGTAGGCAGTGGTACCCCAAAAAAAAGGGGGCACTGAAGTTGAATTAAAAATCAATTTGTAGCAGAAATATTTAGTCTAATGACATTATTATTTTCTATTTAATGTGTATATGTAAAAATTTATTCTTCTCAGCTTGAGCCCCGCATACATTTCAGTAACGACGCCACTGTGGATCTTATCCAATCCCTTTTTTGTCTCACGTGCTCGTGTCGATTCTTTCAGGCAGCTGTTGCCCTTCAATTTAGTTAGTTAACTCTTCCACTTCCTCTCTGCCGGCAGCCAGAGCACAGCCCACCCCCCGCGGGCCAGGGCGCAGCAAACCAGTTTGCAGTTGCAGTCGCAGTCTCGGCTGCCGTCGATTGTCTGTTTCACTCTTTCCTTTCGCCCTGTTTTGTTTTGATTGTTTTCTTTAGATGTTGCGCTCGCCGACAACAAAAAAAGTGCCGCTGCGCAGAAATTAAGTTCTAACGACGAACATTTCAATTAGAGCCGAGCAACGAGAGAACGAAGAGCAGAAAGCGAACCGCAGCAATTGTGAGGAAGTGGCATAGGGCAGACAGCAGACAATGCGTGGTTCAATTCAAGTACAACTAATGCTTACCATGTGCAATTGCAAATCTGTTGAACTAGATGCGAACGAAATTAAAAATAATTGATGTGAAAATTGGAAATACAATATGAAACTTACAGGCGATACTATGGGGGAGTTTCTAGCAGATGTTGCACTATTAGATTAAGTGTAGAGTAGAATGAAAAATGGAATTAATTAAAAGATGCCTCTAAAACACAGATGTTATAGATTATTGATCTTAATTTTAATGCTCTTCAGTATAACCACATGCATAAAGATGTGCACTAAAATTGGAGAAATACAAATTCTAACGTATTCCCATATACCACAAATCGCCATGCGACAAAATATGTAGTTATGCGGTTATACAAATGGGCTGCGTGTCAAAAAGCCAAATGTGATAGGATAAACTCATGCGAAGACAAACCTCATGCCTCCTCGTTGAACCGCAGCGATATTCATCAGGTGCACGATATGTCTATATATCTATGTCTATATATCTATGTATATTCATGTACAAATGCGTATGCAGTCCGCCGTGCGATGCGCTAAATCAATTTCCAAAAGCATTTTTGCGGCTGGCGGTGATGAGTGGAGTAAATTGAATGCTGCATACTTTCAGGCGGGTCGTCAAACTATGCATGTGACTGTGGAGTTGTAGTGCGGCTCGTTATAGTTTCCCGGACCCGGCGGTTATTGAATACGCCAGCCGGAGCGACACGGTGGACGCGGCCACACGGCCGCACATCCACGCGCTATATAATCCACTGGCACGCCAACTGGGAGACACCTTCGGCATCATCGACGTTGGAGGCGGCAAACACGTAACGGCATTTTGTGGCGCGTGATGGGAATCTCTAGCAGTTTCAGCTACTATGAAACGTGTACATATGCCTACACAGACACTTATGCACACACACACACACACATGGAATGGGCGCCCCATAAGTCAGTCGGTCCCACGCACGTCGTTGCATTTAAGTGCCAAATTAGAGCTGCGGACGAGCTGACGCGAGCTCCAACTGCACATGACAGCCATTTATAAATCAAGCGTGGGACGCATCTTATATGCAATTTATAGCATGTCAATTCGGCGAGAAAGAAAGAACTGCTGCCTCATCACAGCCATTAGCCATCAAGCAGTTGCCGGCGCCGAAAATTAATTGAGTTTCTGCGAAAATGCTGCTGCAGCTGCCACTCCTGCAGCTGAGATGACGCCGGCTCCATTCTGGTCCATTCGTGGCACTTCCGATTGTGTGTTTTGACATTGAGGCAGTCTGCCTCAGTCAGCCAGCTCCTCGGCGAGTCACTCAGCCAGTCAGCCAGGCCCGTATTTGATGGATGTGACATCTAGTGAGAGCTGACTGCAGCCAGAGTCTCGAAGCTGCTATAATAAAGTTGAAGAGATTGCAGCTCCTAAAGTGCAGTTAACAGAGTAAGTGCATTATAATAGGGATATAGTACGAGAATATATATATAATATATATATATACATATGAAGGCATTATGTCAACTTGATCGCCTTGCATTCAAATTTAATTATTTTATAGCTGTGCCCAGGCACAAAGTTATCGAATTTAGACTTACGATAAAGATTTGGGATTTTTTTTTTTTTTTTTTTTGGACTTTGGATACTTTTCCAAAAAAATTGCAAAAAACGTATATCACATACTAGAGACTTATGGTTTGGCAAAGTTATTTTACAATCTATTTCCCATAATAATACCCATATTGCGCAAACTGCGCACGTGGTTATGGTAGTGGTTCAAGGTATCTCCTATTTTTATTCTATTAAATAATTTAATTCGAGCTGCAAAATCTTTTTTCACTGTAAAATATAATTTATTTTGATGCATTTTGATTCATATATGTTTTCTTAATAATAAACCTCTCAAAACTCATATTTTGAATGATTTAACGCATCAATTAACATTTCTCCATGTAAAAATTTTAAAGCTTCTGTAAGTTTACAGAAAATTAAACAATTACTGGTGCAAATTGAATATGTAATAATAATAAGAGAAAAATGGCACAATATTCTGAGAAATTCGATTCAGTGTTTATTATTTAATGCCTTAAGAGCACTTGCCCTTAAGGTACTTCAGTTCACATGGCAACTCATCCCCACGCACGTTCCAGCGATTGCATATTGTCAGCTTCAAAAACTGCTCATTCCACCTGCTCAGGTAACATTCTGAAGTTGCTGTTCATCTTGGCTTTTGCGTTATTGCCATGGCGCTGACGTTTCGATTGCTTGGACACCTGCGCTTGAGGATTAGAGCTCATTTAACTACGCAGTTTGCCGCCTGGCTACCTAGGCACCTTGCAGAAATTCCTCTAGCCTCGCTCTAGCAAGTTTCCCATTGTATACGTTAGTTATTCCAATTACACGTAATTGCGCTACTTAGCAGATTATAAATACATTTGTAATTTGATTTCACAAAATGCTAAGTGGGTATAAAATTCGGATTGAGCAGGCGGACCCCGCTCAGCACGCAGCTGAATTCCTTCAACTATATTTAAATGATTTCCCCCCTGCACTATACTTTTTTCTTCTCAGAAGCAGTTATTCATGTGTGAGTGAGCGCGCACGTGTGTGCGTGTAGAACAAAGCAGCAAACCACACGTAAAGGGGTAACTTGTCTGAGGTATGTAAAGCACTTCATTCTTCCCTTTGTACTAAAGAATTAATGCGAATTTTCATACAAATTGCATAACATTTTGATATGTATGTATGTACTATATTCATATACCTGAAATTACTAATTAATTTCATGTAATATCTTGTAAATTTACTTGTAATTGTAAATTCATATAAGGTTGTTTGTAAATTCCGAAACTGAATTTAAGGTAACAGAAAACTGTAAACTAATATAATCTTAAGCTTAATATAATATAGCTTAATATGCCAAATAAATAAATATCATGTAAATCTTATGGATAGAGTTCTAATGAGCCTTATAGAGTTACTAGCTGTTTGCAGGAAAGGCATTTTTAAAAATTCTTAAAATCACGAAATGCAGACCTTGATCTCTATAAAAAAATTACTACCCTTAATTTAAGTCAAATATGAAATATGGAAATATGAAGCTCCAAGCTTTGTCTATAAAAATAAATTGTAGAAAATTCTCAAAACTGAAAACAAAATCTAACACATTTGGAATCTACAAGAGAAAGCATATGCGAATTTCTATTGTATATATAACTCCACTCTACTCTACACAAGAAATGTTTCAAATCATTTTAAGATCTTGTAAATAGCTAAGTAAAACTCTCAAGTGCAAAGTGTTCAATGAAGACAATGCTTTCTGTTATGTCTGTAAAAGTGTTTGCATTGCTGTCAACGCATCTATGAAAAGAGCGCTGCATATTTTACGACTGAGCCCATTATGCCAGTGCCAATACGGAGACAGCTGCGCTTAGCCATAACTGTTACCCGTCGTGGCATTACGTATGCGCCCTGTCGACACACGCGCACACCCATATGCAGATAGACACTCAAATCTTCAAGTTTATGCAAAAGGTGCGCAACGCTTTCATTTGCTTATATTCCACTCTGAATTCTTATTTCAATATAAATTGTGCCCCATGCTAGCCCAGCTGTCTGCGCAACCTAGAGCCCATAGAGCCGACATCTACAGTGCCTCCTGCATTGTTCACCTGCACTTTATATGTATTTTTTTTTTATTTTTTATTTTTTACCATCCCCTTTATCATGCAATGCAAATCGTTTGGCGCTGGGTTAAACATTTTTCTCTGCATTTTTATGCCATTCGCCTTTTGTTGCTTAAGCGTGTAATTTATGTGTGTGCGTGGGTGTGTGAGTGGGCGGGTGGGTGTATGGGTGTGTGTGGCTGACAGTATGTGTATACTTCCGGATACTTTGCATGTCCTGGCACAACAATTTGCATATGGTGCCCATATAAAGGGCAGGTAAAAATTTTCTATTAGCCGCACATAAAGCTTAATTTATTGGCCCAGAACTTGGACTAGAGCTACCCGCTGGCCAGGAAGTTGCAATCAGTCCAAAACGCGGCAAGCCCTTCACTCACGCCTCCCCCGCACCCACAGCGGGGGGCCAGTGCAAAAGTAATTTGATATCAAAGTAAATTAATAATGCAAAAAGGTTTTCTGAGTCGCTGGAATTTTCACTTTGCGTGCAGCAGTGGAATTCGATGCCGCCTGCCTGGGCCCTGGCCTCGGCCCGCCCCCTCTGTCAGAGTTTTAAATGGATGAAAATATTTCAAAAAGCTCAACCAGCCATACTGCGAGCAACGCCAGCCTGACAATCTGACAATCTGGCAGCCATCCCACCAATCAGCCAGCTACCCAGCATGTTAAAAGTTTTGGGACTGAATTGAAAAAGCTGCGGGAGCAGAGACCAAAGTTAAACCCCCGAACAAAAAGCCCAAGAACAACACAATATTAAAATCAAATTAAAGTCATTATTAAATTTGGTCGCTGCCTGCGAACAATGCGTGTTGAAAGCGTTGTCCTCGGCGCTTTGTCCTCCGTTGATGGCCAAATTAATTGCATATCTGATGGTGCTAAGATTCTGCATGCAAAGCGTAAACCACTAAGCCGAATCCCATTTACCAGCGCCGCCATGCTCATTTGTTGTTCCTCTGCTCGGGTGATAATTGTGACGGCGAAAGAGGAAGGGCTGGACTGGAAAATTGGGGTTGCCCCATCGGTGGTTGTACTCGCATAGAGTTCGACCGGATAGGCAAACGATATAGGATAAAAGTCAAAGGGTATTGTCTGTACGAAGTTATTGCTTACTCAAGCATGAGTCCTAGAAGCGACTAGACGACTTTAGTTTAGATTTTCTGAGTTGAAAGACATCCAGTGGACGGGCGATATCATTAAAGATTCAATCAGTTGAGGTCATCAGCAACTTAAAAACTATATTTAGGAGTGTTTTCCAATAAGTATAGTCTTAAATATGACATGATTATAGATATTTCTTTGTCCGTCTTTCAGCTTATTATTTTTCCTATTTATTCCTACTTATGTAGAGACAACCTTTGTTAATAATTATTAGCAAAAGTAGCTAATTTATTTAGACTTATTTGATATTTGGGTTCACGTTAGGTATGCATAAAGTGCTCAAATTGTATAAGACTGTATAAAGAATATATATACTTGTATGTACATATAAATATATATGAAAACAGACTAGCAGCTAGTGCTTAGAGATCTCCTAGCAGACTCTAACTATTATTTTTATTATAATAAAATTCACATAAAATCAATAACTATCAGACTATCTACTTACCTCAGCGAGCCTTCAAATTTATACCTTGGTATTACTATGAAACAAGCGAAGGCAGAAATAAGAAAACCTTTTTATTGTAAAAACTGAATCGAAAATCATTTTCATACGCAAAAGATACGAAAACGTTTTTACTCAAAGCTAATGAGACATTTAAAATATTTATTCTGAGTCTGTATCACTTATCATAATATTATATCGCTTGATTATATTTTAAGAAGTTATCTGTATAAGTAGGTCTGTACCTTCGTAGGGAAATTAAATACTTAGGAAACTGTTGTTAATTATTTAAATTCATACTGAATCTAAAAGCTTTTTAGTTTCAAAGAATAATATTGTATATATTGTGCCTCAGTCTTTGAGGCATTAAAATTTCCCTAATTTCTGCTCACTTCTACATCCTGGCCGTGCGTGCTCCGAAGAATGTTGTGGAAGGCAGCAAGGCACGCTTACACCGGCAATCGACGTTCCTAGAAATGAGCAAGGCAGCTGACAAACAAGCAGCGCACCTCAAATTTGTTAAGATTAGCACACAATTCGCACACAGTCAACAGCAGGGCCCCGCCCATTGACAACATCGACAACATTGACGGCAGTGGCCGAGATGCGGTCCGTTGTCTAATCTAATGGCTGCCGGCTGCTGTGGCTGCCTGCAAAACATTGACATTTTCTGTTATGTAATCAGACGCCCGGAGATATGCAGCGAACAGCGGGAATACCAAAAATGAAAAAACCGAAAAACGTGCGCCCCAACTGGCAACAGACAACAGACAGCAGGCGGCAGACGACGGACGAAACGACAAAGGAACGCAATAAATTGTCGCGTAAAAATTGATGTTTTATTTTCAGGTGCGTTGGCTTTGCCGTCTTCTTCTCCTCAGTTTCGGCTGCTGTTGTTCCAATTCTTAGGCACGCAAAACGTGCACAGAAAACACAAATTCCTGTGGTTAGCACCAAAATAGATAAAGAAAAACAAGAACTTATGCAAATGCGTATAGAAAAATGTTTTATTAGGCATAACTGACTGCGCAATACTCGCTTGCAGCAACTTGAAATTCTCCAGCAATTCAATACGAATTCGAATTCGGAACAAATTAAGTCAGGATATTTTTTAATTTCTCACTTTTTGGATATATTCCAGCATTACCTGTTGACTCAAGTCGAATTTCTTATTCATTTAGAATTCAGGGTAAATAAAGGAACTTAAAACATTGCAGATTAGATCATAGAATAAATAAGTTTGAATTTGACATGACCGATCTCGCAGAGATAAATAATATTTCTTACAAAAAAAAAACAAGTAAGAAAACTCTAGTCGGGCGTAACCGACTAGGGGATACCCTGAGCCCCGTCGAACCTGTGTTTTTCAATACACTTATATTTTGCGTAAAATTATAAAAAAATTCAAGTTTACTCTTAACAGCCAAAACACTGACATAGGCGAGGTTCGAACCTACGTTAATTACGCAACGTGCATCGTCTCTACCAACAACGCCACCTAATTTTTATAAAAAACTAAAAAACTAAATAAATAGCTGGCGTCGCCTGGTCTCGAACCCAGGTCTTCACGTTTCGCGTGCATCGCTTCTACCAACGACGCCACTCTACCGCTTGTGAAATCGGTGGCAAACGTGAACTAAAGCAGCAGCTGATAATTCAACAAAATTCAAACGTAATTTGCGATTCTTCGAATCGACTAGAATGCGAACGTTTGTATGTGTGTGTGCACAGAACAGAAAAAGTGCGTTCGCTTGGCGCTGCTGCCACGTGTGTTTCTTAAGTAGCCAAACGTTTTGTTTAATAACTTTTTTGCTATTTAACGGATTTCAATGAAATTTTCGGCATAAGATCAACATATTCTATGGGCATATTTGTCAGTTTAGTAAAAGTGCCAACTCATTCGCATTTTGGCTATATTTGAGACTGAACTTCAATTTGGGGAAATTTGGGGCCGGTATCCAAAATATAACAAAATTCGAAATTGCATAAAATACATATAAAGCTAAATATAAAATTTGGTGTCTCTAGCTTAAAAGATGGGCGAGATAGAATTTTATAACTGAATTTCGATATTGTTTTTATTCGATAACAAAAAAACGAATATATTTATCGATTATCGAAAATAAACTCGATATGCGCGCTGTATATAGGGACCTACAAAAAAAATTTCAAGTCTCTAGCTCTTCTGAGAGCTGAAATCGACGCGTTCATACATACGGACAGACGGACAGACGGACAGACGGACGGACGGACAGACGGACAGACGGACAGACAGACAGACGGACAGGGCCAAATCGATTTCTCTTGTCGTCCTGATCAAGAATATATATACTTTATGGGGTCTGCCACGCCTCCTTCTGCCTGTTACATACATCCAACAAAAACATTATACCCTGATTTCCCATTTTCAATGGGCTCAGGGTATAATTAAATTAAATTAAATAATATTAAAATAAATAATGTTCAAAATTAAATGATTTATAATTAAAATTAATTATCTTAAATTTTTATAGATATATTTGTTTAGAAACAATTGTTGGATTTCTAGTGACTTACTCCCAATCATACTCAATTCGTATTCGTTATTAAGATCTCGTCAGTGGACCTTGCTGGGCCTCGCTATAAGCCTATATACTTCATTTAATATAAGAACGAGCATATTTATATATGTACTTTCTGGTCTACAGTTAATTTAGAAACACGTTAAAGCTTACTGAAATCCAGGTATTACTGTAAGCCCATATTATATAAGAAACTGTAATAAATGATTAAATTAAATGCTTCTGACTCTGACAGTCTTCATCAGCGCTTAGAGCTCAGAGAGGCTTAAAAAATATGTCTATGTCTTGAAAGGCTATCTAACCAAAAACAAATAAATAAGTCTAAGTCTAAGCACAACCTTACTTTGCCTACGTTCATCTAACATTTCTCAATTCATTTCATTCTCAGCTGTGCAAAAACCTAAGCAGATCTGATTGATCTGCTCAGTGTAAATCTATTCGATTCCATCCCCTTACTGACTTACCCAACAACAAATTTCCGAATAATAGACTAAGCCAACCCTTTGGCGACGACATTTTCAGAAAAGACAAATCCAATTACCATTGTGTGGCCTTTGCCTATGAAATTGACAGGCTGGGTGGCTAGCTACTATAGGATATGTCTATGGCTGCCTGGTGTTTTGTTAGACCTAGAAAGTCGATAATTTGACGCGGCGTTTAGCTCAAGTCATTTGTATTAAGTGGGCTTAGCACGCCCACAGAAAAAGTGCCGCGGCACAGCTGGGAAATTAATATTTGGCTCCTCGTGTGTGTAACACGGCGTATGCGCAACCCGAGGCCAATGACAAGTGAAAAATGGCTTATAATCCATAACATGGCCGCATCTGATTTCGAGCCAACCAAGATGAACGAACAAAGACCAGGAAACTGTTGTATTTCGAGTGAAAGTGTGTATATCTATATTTGTTTTATTCTAGCTATATCTATATAATCTCTCTCTCTCCCTTTCTCTCCTTATGTCTCTATTTTGTTGTATATATATATATGAACTCAGTTAATGAAAAACTAGAGTTCATTTCCTAATATAAGTAATCATAAGTGAGTATTTATTTCAAATTTGATTTTAAGTTTCTATAAAGGACTATCTATATTCTCTAATTTCTCTCACAAAATTGTTGAATGTTGCAATTTGAATATTAAATAATAGGAAAATGTATTAAAAACCCAATGCATCTCTTAGCCACGCTAACCAACAAACTATAAAAAGGCAACAGTCTTCAAAATCAAACCGTTCCTTGCAATAAAAGGATGTTCGGCCTTATATTCGCTGCCTGGCCTCGGCGACCATCAAAGTTTGGCCCGGAGGCGGAATCAGCTCTTTGCAGCAGCTAGTAACGAGATAGCGCTCCGGAAATTTGAGCAATGCAGCCAAATTGCGTTAAACCAAGCGAACCTCTTAAAGAGCAGCAGCCCCAATGGAACGCGCAGTCGAACCCGGCTCAAACCCATTCTTCAGGTCCAGACAACTTCATGCTCACCTCCACTCAACACTAACTGTGCGTTGAAAGCATAAATTCTTGATTGCAATAGATGCTGTCGACGTCGACTGCGACGGCGACTGTGACTGCGATTGCGACGTCAACATTGACGTCGTTGTCCTCATCGTTGTCAGCGGCAGCGACGTTGTCATCATTTTGACATCTTCTCATGAACTTGCGCCATATTTCACTCAGGGGTAGCGTTACAAAGGCCAGCCACGCCCACGCCCAGGACAACAGAGCGACAGTCGAGCTGGCAAGCAGTTAAATTGCGTCCAAACGTAACAAAGGGAACACGTGACATCTGCGACACATAAATAAACCACCATTGTGAATTATTACGCGCCATCATCAGCCACGATTTCGTGGCAGGTGGAAAGTGAAAGATGGCGGATGTGGGCGGGGCTGGGAGGTGGGAGCAGTTGGGCAACATCCAGTGTGCCTTCGTCCAGGTCACTGTTTTATTTATACAGCTCAAATCAATGGAGACTAAGTCGCCATAAAGCTCTCAACAGCTCAGTGCTCGCCCCCACTGAGCGCCGTGGAGCGTGGCTAACACGGCGTAGCCTACTTTGGGGCAAATTAAGTGCTTAAATTTCAATTAAAACTTGTGTCTCCCGATTTCAATTGGAAATTTCCTGCCATTAGGGCTTAATAACAGCGATACTTTATAGTAATTAGCTGCAGTCAAATTAAATTGCCATGAAGCTCGGTGAAAAGGTAATAACAGTCAGACTATTTTGGGTTCAAATAAATTATATTTCGTATGACTTTGACTCCTTCATTGCTTTCAATTATATAAAAAGAAATTATCCAAATGCCAGAGCTGATGATGTTAGCATTATTTATAGAATGAATTTAAACTCAAACTAAATCAAAGCAGCTGAGAATGCTGCGGTCAGAGAGAATAGATTGATTACATTACTTTCATTCGTTTCTATAATAAAAGAGAGGTATTTAAATATTCATATTTTTGATTAGCCAATGAGGCCTAGCTGTAGAGAAGTTCGTACATGTTTGAAGCCTTGCAATGCTTTAATATAGTTTAAAAACTGTAGAATTATTTATGTCATTTGCCATGCCCTAGTTGGCAGTATGTAAAGGGTTTTTTTTAGAGTCTAACAACTTTGAATTCGTAATTTTATTTTATTTAATAAAACATTTTCTTTTTGTTGAGTTAGTTTTGACAATTTATTGAAAATAGATCGAGAGTGTCTTCAATGGCCATGATAGCATAGATTGGCCTTCCAGATTTCGACAGAGGTATGCCTTGACTTTGGCTGCCATATGAACGTAACTATATTTAAACATTTATGTCATACAATTTTCTATTAAAAAAAAAAACATTTCATTGATATTAGAAATGCATTTGTTTATTTTGTTATAATTTAAGTTTGTATAGCTTTAGAAAAAATTTATATGTAATTTAGGTTCATCCATCATCTACTAAAGGAGATCTAGAATAAGAAACTTATTCAATTTATCTTTAAAAATTTTTAACAATATTTTAAGCTTTCACAAAAATGACGACAATGAACGTTAAATTAATTTCTATAAAAGGCTCAAATATAGAAATTTGAACTGTACTGTGAATTGAAGATATAGTTTTGCCCTAAATTGCCCTAACTTGACATTCCTATCTGTGTACGCGAATATAGTTACTAATACTTCAAACTTCTAGTCTTTAGCCGAATCCATATTCAAAATTTGTTTAAGCTTACAGTCTTCACTCAAGCCAATACACTCTTTTTGCAATAGAATTTTGAATGGCATTGAATGTTAAGTATTTGTCGCTGGGTTAATTAATTTCATTCTGAACAGTTTATCAAACTGAAATACTTTAGACTGGAATGTGGAATGCAAATAAATTCGATTTTCTAAAAATAAACATTTATTTGTTACTTTAAAGGGCCTAAGGCAACCGTGAAGTAGTATTCAAAATACGAGGAACTCAAGCTGAAATTTGTTGCCGGATTGCTTTCTATTTTACGTTTGCCATTATTGCGGGCGTCAGTCAGACAGGCAGCAGGAATTCGAGGGGCAGAAATTTGTATTCGTTGAGCTCACAATACATTTCGGCTGCCATTTCTCTCGATGGCTGTCTTTGATTGCAGCTGACCTACTTGCTGCCTGATTACCCAGCCGCATGCTTACATACATACACATTTATAGGAACACATACGTACATATATATATAAGTAGAGAGCGAGCACACCATCGAATACTTTGCATAACTTCAGCCACATTCCGCATACCTCGCTGACAAATAACTTTGCATATTTGGCGGCGCCTTTGCCTTTGCTGTTGCCTTTACTGTTGCCTTTGGCTCTTGCCTTGATTTATGCAAAGTTTTCAGTGCTGCCGCAGCAGCTACTTCGATTAATTGCTGGCAGAGTTCCCAGAGTTAAATGCTCGCACGCTCCCCATTGCACATGGGAAACTTATGACAGGCAATTCGCAAAAAAGCCCAAGACCAAGTCACAAAGTATCACATTAATTTCCAGCTCGCTTTTAAGGGACTTGCAAAGTTTTGTTTGCCTGCGACTTAGTTTGTTTCGTCTCCCAGCTAAGCTGTTCGCTGTTTGCGTTTGCGTTTGTTTTTCCACCAGCCTTAAATGCAAATTTCTTCCATTTATATGAATTTGATAAGCATAATGAAATCAGCGAAGCATAATGAGATGTGCAACTCATACATCTACTTACTTGAGCCTCCTTCAGCTAAGATTCTTAGAAATCTCTGCGCATCGATTTGGCTTGAGGCCAATGAGAGGCTTCTCTAATTACATTTTAATCAGTTAGCCAAACAATTTAACATGATATTAATTTCATCTATTCTTAGCTATTCATAATGTATCTCAAATTTAAAAGTTTTCAAGTTAATTACATTGTAACAGTTGTATTTGATAATTGTAGTATCAGTAGATACATAACATGTATTTGGATTTCTGATTCTGTCTGTCTGTCTATATCTCACACGGTTTGATCTATCTGTTACCTTTATAATTCTCTAATCCTCTCTCTCTTTTCTCTCCCTCATTTACTCTCTTATCCTCTCTCGCTCTGTCTCTCTCTGTCTCTCTCTCTCTCTCTCTCTCTCTCGGTTTCTATATGTTTTAAGTCATGTTTCAGTCACTATCTCTCGATATTATTTTCTCTCTGTTTCTCTCCTTCTCTTTCATTCTCATTGTCGGCCTCGGTCTCATTTACTCCCTCTCTCTCTGTCTCTCTCTCGCTCGCTCTCTCACTTTTGTCTTTCTATGTTTCTATTTCTCTCCTTCTGTATCTCCTCACTTCTATCTCTCTCTCTTTTTCTTTCTCTCTCTCTCTTTCCCTATCTCTTTCTCTCTCTTTCTCTTTCTCTCTAAGTTTCTGTCTTGTTCTGTATACCTCTCTCTCTCCTTCTCTCTTTCTCTCTCTTTTTCTTTCTTTCTCAGTTTCCGTCTTGTTCTTTATAGCTCTCTCTCTCTCTCCCCTTCTCTCTTTCTCTCTCTCTCTCTATCTATTCTGTTCTTCTCTTACTCTTCTTACCCCTCTCTAAGTCCCCTTTCACCATCTAGCACTTAATCTGACACTTTTCCACATGCTTCTGCCAGCCAACGATATTTTATTATTTGCATTTTACTTACCCGAACTACTTTCGACTGGCGCAAGCAGAATCTGAAAATCAACTCAAGCGCGCTGCGAACCTGTCAACCGCAAGGATTCACCGGCGACGCTGCTATGCAACCCACATGGATAGCCAAATGTGTAGTATGTAGAGCGCAAACTAACTGCACCCGACGCACTGGCTAATGCACACACACACACACAGAGACATACATGCAGACAGGTAACTCCGTTTTTTGTGCTGCTTGGTCGACCTGTAGCTAATAGTTTACTCTCGCTGAGATATTTGCTTTGCTGCAGCAGCATTTCTATTGCACACGCTGAGTCAATTTTTATCAGGACTGTTAAATTTGCATACGACATGACAGTTGACTATTCACTTCCGCCGTTGGTAACTGCAACTGGCCAAGATTATTTGCCAACCCCAGCAGGAGTCAGCAGCATTAGCAGATGAAGGTGCAGCAGCTCGGTCTAGCGAGGCAGCCTCGATGCTCGTTGCAATTTTTCATTTATATTTTCATTTCGACTAGCAGTTGGCGTCGTTAGCATCCGGCGCGTGCCTAAAACTGCATTTGAAGATGAACATGGCCCGAAGGCCGTGGGGTGTTTAATGTGCCGGCTGTTTGCCGAAAAATTAAGATAATTACGCAGGAGGCGCTGGAGTTGCTGTCAGGATCAGCCGCAAATTGCCGTCATCATTCTTGACTACCTTTTGTTGTGCCAGGACTTATGAGAAAGGCCGAAATGTCATGTACAAAAGATAAAAAGGACACGCCGGCTAATGAAACAGCAGCAAAGCGTAATAACAAAAAAAAGAAAGAAAATAAAAATAAAAACAGAGTGAGACAGAGAGAGAGAGAGAGAGAGGGAGCAAGCATTGTGCAGGGCAAACACCAAAAGGATTGTAAGGCGCATTTCCATTTCGGCCAAAAACACCCACGCCCACACGCCATAGGCAACTGCCAACTGCTATTGTTGTTGTTGCTTTTGCTGTTATTCAGCTACCGTTGCCTTTGTTAAATTGAAACAATTTGTCACTCTTGGCCAAGTTGCCAGCGGGCATTGTTTTTGCAGCAGAGCGAAGGCTCCGCTGCTACAGCACAGCACTGCCCCAACCTATTTGATAATGAAATAAATGAAGAGTAAAGTGAGTCGGGGCATAAATATTTTTTCTTTCCCATTTTTTTTTTGTTTTGTATTAATATTTCTGTGTGTATTGTAATTGCATTGTATAAAATATGAGCACGAATGTTTGCAATTATTCTGGCATTATGCGATCCGAATTATCGCAACGAAATTATGCTCAAATTACAAATTCATACGCAAATATTTTAGGAATATAACATGTTATTTTTAAGAGCTTATTTGCACGCTGTCACTGAAATTTGATTATTATAATGATAAAAAAAAAAATATATATATATATATGAGATTTGGTTCGAGTAACTATGCTTGGATACGAAAAGAAGTTGCGGCTCGTTTTCTCTGATATAGCGTTTTATAAGTCTCTCCACAATATGCGAACTTCGACATTTATTCCGTTTAGTTATTGCAATTTTTTTGTTTGACTCTATAGAGCATTTAACTGAACTTCCATTCAAACTTTGCTTTTATTCAATAGGTAAGCGCACATAGAGAGAACGACTTTCCTAGTCATAGAACTTTAACTTTAAATGCTGCTTATAGAAAGCGTCTACTTACTAATATATAATATTCAAAAGACAACAAAATTGATTTGATTTTACTAAATATGAATTTACTGAATATGAATATGACTATATAAATTTACATCATAAAATACCAAATCCAAGAAAGTATATTTAAAACAATTTTTTGCTTTGCTTTTTGCTTTGCTTTTCTACTCAAATATTAATACAATATAAAAATCCTTCATTATCATTTTTAATAATATATAATAGTTCCTATTTTTTTAAGTATATATAATCACCCAGTCTACTCGATATCGCCTGTCCAAAAACTGCGCTTTTCATCCATCTGTCTGCCCAGGACATTGACAGCTAATGGGAATTCGCCTTGTTGATGTAAATGAATTTAAAGCTCGACCACATTGTTGATACACATGCATAATGTATATTGTGTGTGTGTGTGTGTAAATGCGATATATAATGCAGACTCGGTGTAAAGAAACTCAAATTGAACTCCATTTGCTCAGTGGCCGTGGCGACGTGTGGAAGGCGAATGGAATGGAAAATAAAACAGAGGGAAAATCAACGCCAGTTAAATTTTATTTAAATGGCAATTTCATTTGCATAACTTACGCGCAGCGGGGCGCATTACATTAAATTACATTAATAAACCAGATGGCCACTTAGCGCAAATAAAATCAATTCCAACTGCTCGATGGGCAGTTAAGGCAATGAACAAATGTCAGAAAGCAATTCATTTTACTTCCTATCCTTTACTTTGTTTGCTGAAGTCAAAGCTCCTGTCACACACACACACACACACGCATACGCTCAGAGCTGAATTCAGTTATCCAGGTTTTTGACGTACTTAACCTCCGGTGGTCAGAGCCGTCTTGTGATAAGCCAAAGGATCTGGCCAGCAAGTGGCCATTTGATCTGTTGCCCCTTTTCGACTTGCCGCCCGTTTGCCTTTGCCAAAGCGGCCTAAATGTCTAACGTAACAGGAAATAAATTCTCAACAGCCTTTTGTGCCATGGCTGATGCTACTCGAACATCCGCCACGCCCATTATACCGCCCAACTACCCCCTGCCGCAGCAACTGTATTTACTGGACCTCGGCCGGACCAAAAGAACCTGGCAAAATGTTTGCTTTAAATGCGGTCACCTGGCCCAGACTTATTGCAGTTGCTATTACACTTCGGCTAGGCTACTTTGGCTAGGTCAACACACTTTGCATTTGGGTAGAAATAATTGAAATGATTTTAGATAAATATGAATTTAAGTAAAAGTGTGTTTACCTTATACTATTAAATACATAACAAATAATATTACCAAAATAAATATACTTTTAAAATATTTATAAATAATTGATAAATAAATATTAAGCAAGACAATTTGTATCAAGGCAATCCTCGTTTCAACCTGAATGTAACGATTTCCATAGTCCGAGAACTTATAGGACGACAGAGCAGCAGGCAGCTGGCAGCGCATCTAAGGCATTTAGTGGTAAAATTACTTAGCAATAACAGCAAACCCACTAACTAAACCATCTAAGCTAGCTACACACAACAGCAGGCGAAGGTTGAAGAGGCTAAACCCTCTGGACCGCATTGGAATCTGATGAGCTTAAGATTGCAGAACAAATTACGATAAATATTTTAAATATATATATTTAAAATTTTGTTGAACTATTAAGTACTTAATCTAAACATAAAATAATAAATATAGTCTGTATAGAGCTATGGACGATAACGAGTACAAAATACATTGTTTAAGGCTTAAGATGATATTTCAAAGCAGGACCCAAGCCTTTTGCGAGCTCTGTACCTAGATGCCTAGATGACAGGCAGCTTAATTAAAAATCTCGTATCACTAGCATTATGTTTTACTTACGATGAAAATAGAAAATAGTAAAACTGTAGAAAGAAAACTTTGATAATGAATGAATGATTACAACACACGCATAAAAACCCGAATTAAATTCTACCAAAACTAGAAAAAAATTTTCGGCTACATTTTAAGTCCTGCCGCATGAAGATATATATTTTTTATTCCAATAACTGATTTTTTTTTTTTATTATGAAATGTAGGTTCTTTATTTACAATGGTTAGTGTGCTGTTACCATTTTGGCAACTTAACCTAATCAGAATTGTGTATTATTTGTAGTAGTGTGTTATTGGAACAATATTTACAGTGAAAAAGTGTCAAATGTCAGAATTGAATATTATTTGTAGTAGTGTGTTATTGGAAAAGATATTTACAGTGTAATAGTGAGATGTGTAAGGTGATAAATGATTTGTTTTTATGTCAAGACCCGGTTGGGTAGGTCTTGAGGGTGGTGTCGCTTGAGTCTTCTTCTTGTTCTTGTTCTAGGGTTGGCGTATCTTATCGCCGTGGTGCTTAATCTTCTTGCCAGGCTGTTCCAATAACTGATACGTGATATGAATGTACTTCTATCCAGCGCTGAATCTAGTTTTACATTACAAAAATAAAACTTTTTATCAACTAATGTAATAAGAGTTTGTTTCTGATGCATAAATTCAAAGCCATAGGGAAAATGTTCAAGGTCTCTTAGTAGATCTATTGATATATATTCGAGCAATGAATATTAGAACAAGCAAATATGCAATATTTCAAATGAAAAAGATAAAATATGAATAATAATAAATATTCAAGGAATTACGGATCTCGATTGGATAAGAGCTATAAAGTTTCTCTCCCCGGCCGTATTACAGGGTATATATCGTATTCGCATATGCCGTCGATTGATTGCGCATTCTTTGTATGTTGTTTATTTTGATGTACTTCAAGTGCAGAGCAAGAGTTGATGTCGACTTGTCGTTGCTGCTGTGCTTTGTGTTGTTTGTGTCTGAGGCAGCCCTGCTTCAAATGCAACATTTCACCGGAAAGGAGCGGAAGAGCTTTTATATGCCCGGGCTACTTCCGGTCTATGGAAGGCCCGAGTTGTTGCCGTTGCTGTTGTTGTTTGATTGTGTTGTCCGTCCCGAGTAGCTGCTCGACAGGCAGCTAACAATGGCAGCGCCTATGCATATGCCGCAGACCTCTTTGCCAGCGCAGTCAAGAGCTAACAAAGTGTTGCATACTTAGAGGCGACGCCCTTAAACTTGCCAGCTGCAGTTTAATAAATGGCCACAACAATGCCATGGGGTGTGTTCCAGCCTCCAGGAGAACCAACTCACAGACCCCATTCAAGCGATTCGATTGCTTTTGCTTAAGTGTGAAAAAAGATCAATGGATGCGTGGCAAATTGGAAATTATTATATATATTTTTGTGAAATAGAGGGAGAACTATAGACATTGAAAATATAGAAATTAAGATAAGATAAAATTAAAGAATTATAAAAGTAAAATGGAATTGATCTCTTGATCTCATATTATATATATTCTTAATTTATAGTTTTGGGGCTTCGACTCCAAAGAGAGATTGTAAGAAGATTAGAAAGGGAAATGTTCAATCAGAAATTTATATTTTCCAGAATTATAGACGGGTTCTCAAATGCTTTGCAGCTGAATCATTATTGACTTTAACTTCAACTTGAGAAATCATAAAACTATATCCTAGCATTTCGAGTCGAATTCGATGAACGAAATATACAATTTGACTCAGATAAAAATAGTGGGAATAAAGTCTCTGAACCATGTCGGACCACGTCACAATGAAGCCATCGTACAGCATTCTAAGCGAAACAATAATTCGAGGTATCATATCAAAGTTTTTTATCCTGCTGATCCTGCTATGTTGCACGGACATAAGTGAGTATATGAGGAGTTATATTTTGGGCCAGATGGAATACACGCCTTCCCTCCATGATTACAGTCAAGACGACCGTGGTGTCGAAATACTCGTATTATTGTTTCAGACAACTAGAGCGTGCCCTCGTAAAGGAACACACCTACTTCACAGAGGCCGGCACTGCTGCACCTATGTTCGAAGAAGTGCTGACAATTAATGAATTATGGGACTATTATAAATATAATTTTCTCAACATTTTACACGACATTGACAACCTGAATGTCAAGAGAAAAAACGACCGATTTCCATACCTCTTCACCACGGGCTTAGTGGTGGGTCTGCCAAGAATACGACAGAAGCGCGTCAAACCCAAAGAGAAATGTATACACGGCATCACCCTCGCGCATATAAAAGACAGAAAATGTTATCCGGAATATTCATCAGGAAATGAATTCGTAGGAACTTTTAAGGGGTAAGTTGGCTTTAACGTGCTGAGCTATTGTCTAGGTCGACAGAATTCGACAAAATTCAGAAGTTTTGTAAAGTATTCTATTAATATTATTCGCCATCTCTTGTTTCTCCGAACCTTGAGTAGGTGAGTAAGGTTCTACTTTTTTCCCCCTTCTCGAGTCATCTATTCCAGTCATGCCATTCTCCATCTCCATCTGTCTCTCTCTCTATCTGCCTGCCTATCTCTATCTCCATCGATCCCCATCTTTCTCCCTGCCCTTCTCTTGCCTTTCTCACGTTTTCTATTCTTCCCTTATCCTTTAAATCCTCCCCTATATCTCTCTCACTTCATTGCTCTCCACCTCATACGACCTTTCTAGCTCTCTTTTCCTCTCTTATAATCCCTTATGCTTTCTTAGACTCTTTCGCCCCGTCTGGCTCTCTCTTGCCCACCTCGCGCTCTCTCCTATTTCTTCCCCTGTTTCTTCATTGTTTTTGCCCTTCTGTCCTACGTCCCTCCTCCCTTTGCTCCTTCCCCTCTCCCGCCTGCCATTTCAATTTCGTCTATAATTCTTAAGATCGAAAAATCAAAATCTTTTGAACTGATGTATCTAAAAAGCACTATCCATTTAATCTCTGCCCTGCTAGCGTGGAGCACACGACAGACTCGAAGATCCTGAGAACAGAGTTTTACACATATGCAGCCGGAGGATTTTCCATTAACTTGTCACACAATTTCACTGAGAATGTGAACATGCTGAACCGTCTAATAGAATCAGAATGGATTGATTTCGCCACGCGTTTAGTTATTATTGAAATGAATATCTACTACGACAGCCTGAATATATTTACTTCTATTAAGTGAGTTTCCTGATCTGCAGAACAATTTGTTTCCCCTTAACATCGTCATACGCAATGCAGACTAATTTTCGAAATAAATCCGACGGGAGTTGTGCGGCCCTCGTGCTTTATACAGGAGCTACCCCTAACCAATTTTCTGAATGAGGGCGTCCCAAACATGACTGCTGGAGCCATCTTCATTTTGATTATCCTGTACTATACCTATGTGGAAGTCTACGAGATCCGCTGGTTCGGTCTATCGGTCTATGCCAGAAATGTGTACAACTATATCGATATGGGCTTCCTGATTGTGCGTAGATTGCACTTTGATTCGACCTTGATCTATATTGATATTTTGTATCTTTAGACAGCGTACGGAATGCTTACCTTTAATGTTTGGCACACGTTTGAGATCAAGAGGCTCAAAGCTGTGTTCGCCAAAAATCGCTTTGAATATATCAATATGGATGGGTTGGCTCACGGCTGGGAGATCTACATAAACATGTTTGGCATAATGATTTTGCTGCTCTGGCTGAAGCTCTTGCGATTCATATCGTTTCACAGAGCGATTCAACAGGTGCAGGCCTCAGTGGACGTGGTAAGAGGGGGATGTCTATGGTCCCATCTGACTTTCATTAAGAGCCCCGCTTCCTATTCGCAGTCCTTCAAAAGTATACTCTGCCTGTGCTTATTCTGTTCGATCATATCATTTGCATTCGCCCAATTGGGCTACATTGCATTCAGCCAGATCCATACCGAATATTCCACTGTGGTGTCCTCGTTCGTCTCGGAAGTCCGCTTCGTGATGTCCGACATATCCTATGACGCTATGGAGGAAGCTCACCCTTTTCTCGCGCCGTTCTTCTACGTTGTCCTCGTCGTCAGCGTCTACGGCATTGTCATGGTAAGTGCACACGCGAGCATCGCCCCAAGAGCTTGAAGTGAGCCGAGTTTTAGAATTTATTCAAGGCCATCTATCTGAGCGCCAACTTGGATGTGAAGAGGCGGCTGATCTTCCACGATCATCAGGTGATTCGCATGCTGCAGCAGGGCTTCAAGCACTACTTCCTCTTCTGGCGCACCTTCAGCTCGGAGAAAATACGCGTGACTCACGTGGAACGACCCATAGAGGAGTTGCCCAAACCACAACCACATCAAGCCAAGCGCCGCAAACGCAACTACTCAGTGGACACAATCATTTCGCTTCGCGAGCATCTGGCACTGTAAGTTCCCGATATATGTATTATAGTTGGAACACACCCAAGATATACTCTCATATTTGACTTCAGGGCGACCGAGCGTTGTGCGCGTGTCGAGGCGAAACTCGAGATCTTTGTCAACATGCTAGACAGCATTGAAAAGCTGCAGACCGCCGACAAAATCTAGAAGAACAGAAGTAGATATTGGTTAGTATAAATAGATAAATAGATGAATAAAACAAGATGAATAACCAAATATTTATTATTTTATAATATTATTTGCATCATTTGCTCCATCTTCAAGCCAGCGAACATCTTCTCGAAGCGAGACTTCTACCCATTAATTAATGTCAGGAATACACAGGGGTATTATGGTTTTGTGTAGGCGTGGCCAAGCCCCATATAGTCTTTCCTTAGGCTCATCATGCTGTTATTTACACAGGATTCCTCAAAAAGAAAGTCGCAACTCTTCTCTAGATTTGTAAACATCGGAAAGCAAAAGTTATTAAAATACAAAATATATATAAAATATATATAAAAGGGATTAATAAACTTGGAGAAAAAAACAGATACAAAGGTACTAAAAAAAAATATATATATATAACATAAAATAATATATAAAATAAAATAATTAAATGAAAATGCAAATATTTTAGCCTAAAAAAAATATATATATTAATATATTAGTAAAAAATTATAAAAAACACACAAAAACCAAATAAAATCAATAATATAAAAAGCTAGAAAAAAATATAAAAAAATTAAATAAAATATAAAAAAAAATAGTATAAAAAAGCCCGATCAGTAAATATAAAAAGAGAAAATAATAAAATAAAAATAATTGTAATTATTAAAAAAAAACTATATTTGTAACGTAAATATAAAATATCTATAGCTTAAAATAAAAACAATATATATGATAAATATTTGAATAAAAATAAAATATAATAAAAAAATAATAAAAAAATAAAAAATGCACCAAGAGCTTAGAGAAACAAAATAAAAATAAAGTAACTCAAATAACAACCGTTATAAAAAATAATGTTTACTAAATAACAATTGTTATTTTAAGAACTTTTCACTAAATAACAATTGTTATTTTAAGAACTTCAATTTTTTCGCTGTTTTTTTAAGAATTTTTTTTTTTATTTATTTAATAATTATAAAAAAAAATAAAAAAATATAATTAAATATATAATGTATTGTTAAGTATTATGGAGATTGTAGAGGCGCAGAGCATTACTATTTCAGCCAAGGATGCCTCTCCTGCTCTCCAGATAGTCAAGCTCTGGTCAAGAGGGGCGAGGGGCTACTCTTCTTCTAGCATCCCACCGAGATGAACGACGACGGTCGGAAAAAAAGCGTTCCACAGAGCTGAACATTTTTGGATATTGTTAGCTAATTTCAATTTTAGAAACTTTAGACTTTAATTGAAATCGCAAACGGCGTTGCGGCCCGCCCCGCACCTGCCCTTTGCTCTGCTCAAATGAATGCGGATGAACAAGGAGCGTGTCGGCCGGGCCTCAGAGATAAAGCGCACACGAAAATAAGTCAAGAGGAAAAAAAAGCAGGAAAAAAGCGCAGGTTAATGGATTTTTCTTGTGATATTTGACTTGAGACACACGGCGATGACCACCCGACCCCGCATATACCCAACAAATCCTATATATATATATATATATATATTTTTTTTTTTAAGACGACTTTCCTTTTATTTCACTCTTTATGCCGCGCTGGATTTTACAAGTGAAAAAGTTTACATTTATTATCAAGATGTCTAGAGTAGGCGGCCCCATTTCGGAGGGACGACAAACAACACATTACGTTTAATTGAATGTTGCGGTTGTCGCTTGTCGTCGGCACACGACAACAACAGCAATAACAGCCGCAGCAGCAGCAGCAGCAGCAACAAGGAGAACATTTTGATGCCCGCTTGCTTGGGCGGAGCTTTTGTGTTTGCTGGGCACGCGCCTGGGAAGAACAAAAATTATAATGTAGTGTAAATATTTAATGGTGATGTGGCTTTAGATTATGTTGCCATCACGTGGCCGCACCCCCCCCCCCCTCCCCCTCTTCCTCTCCTGCCGAGTCGCGGTAGCTTGGCCAATTCAATGAACTGTAAATTTCACCGTCTTTTTGGCCGAAAAAGGCGGAATAAAACACTTTGGATGTCATAACTTATTTGTATGTGCGAATCACTGAGCTGCAGACACGGAGATAATAAAAAAGAAATGAATATGTAAGTGTAATTTGCATATATTGCACAGAAAGTTTCTCATAAATAAAAAAGTCTTCTTGTGAATTTTCAAATTGTCGCGCGCTGCACACTGGCGCCATCTGTGCGTAACTTTTGCAAGTGCAGTTGGTGGTGGAATTGTGTAGCAAGCAGCTTGTGTATTGCATGCTTGAAACGAGTAGTTCTAGTCGATTTATGCGGACATTTCGCGTATCGAGTATGTATCGATTGGCGTGACCTACTCGATACCTTATGATAGAGAAAATGTACGTCATGTGATTGTGGATTCTTTTTTTCGCACGAAGCAGTCACCTGTCGGCCGAGAAAAATACAATTACGCCTGCAATTTGGTAAATAGCAACTCAAATTCATACAAAATCCAAGTTTATACAGTGTTTTAAACAATAGACAGACAAAAAATCGTGCAAGATGGCGCCCCAAATACGCACAGTCGTGACCCAAACATTTCTATGGCTCTTCCTCGCCGCGGCCACAATTCTAATACTCTACTTTGTTATGACTGGCAAGGGCGAACGCGTGAGCGTAGGTTGGTTCCTGGCCACATCTAGTCCGTACATGTGGGCCTGTCTGGGCATCGGACTCTCTGTTTCCCTGTCTGTCGTTGGCGCCGCCCTTGGCATTCACACCACGGGCACCAGCATTGTGGGCGGTGGCGTGAAGGCGCCCCGCATTAAGACCAAGAATTTGATTTCGGTTATTTTCTGTGAGGCCGTCGCCATTTACGGCCTAATCACGGCCATCGTGCTCTCTGGCCAGCTGGAGCAGTTCAAAATGGAATCTGCGCTCGCCAGCGAGACCGTGATGAGCACGAACTGGTTCTCGGGCTATTTGATTTTCGGTGCCGGCCTGGCCGTTGGCTTTGTGAACTTGTTCTGCGGTATCGCGGTCGGTATTGTTGGCTCCGGAGCAGCGCTTTCGGATGCTGCCAACGCCGCGCTGTTTGTCAAGATTCTGATTGTGGAGATCTTCGGCTCGGCCATTGGTCTCTTTGGTTTGATTGTGGGCATTTATATGACATCCAAGGCTAAAATGGGTGATAAGGATTAAGTGGACGTGAGTATTAACTAGCTGTAATCGATTTATACAACATTCTCCAAGCACTTAACAAAAGTTTTTGCAGTTCTTGTGTCACGCGCCCAATCAAGACAAGACAAACCAAAATTATATATATCTATATATATGTCAAAAACAAGAACAACAATCAGTCATCAAGCCATTCCGACAATTCAAACACGACAACAACGGTGTTCCATCTTTTGGAAATTACAAACTCGATATACGCAGTTACCGTTACAGAAGTAGCCCCTCGCCCCTCCTGCAACGCTCACGACAACATGGGACTCTAGTTACTTACTAAGCTATAAAGTTACAACTCGGTCAATTTCTACGCTGCGCGCGTTTCGTCACCTTCAGCATCAGACGCTAATGCGCGCCGTGTGAAAATTACATCCGGCCTTTCTTTTACATTGTTATCAGTTATCAGTTTAATTTCTAAGTGTGCGCAGAAAAACAAAACGAGAAAAGTGTGTGTGTTTCTATGATATAGCTAATGTAGTTGTTTATATTATTTGTTCATTTTTGGCACTTGTATTTCTAAAAAATGTATTATATTAACTACAACTACAAATAATAAACATAAATCTGTATATCCTATGCTACTGTTAATGCAGAAGTACTAGAAAGTACAACCATATTATTATTATTACTATTACTATAGACAGTATTGCATATTGAAAGCTATTAAATACACGAGTTTTGTTAAACAATCCCCAATAACTTGAGTGCTCCCACTTTAATCGTTGTCGCACCTGCTAGACATTCGTAATCATTCGCTTTTTACATAACCCGCCGCACACTAACTTTCATAAACGTTTCATTATTTTGACTAACCGATATACAAGAATCTGGCCGATATCTCCACTCATCTCATATCGTATCGAAATAATTACCCAGCATCGATTCACTCGCTTTTCTCATTAAGGATGCACATCATTGTTAACGCTGCATCGCGTTTCGCTTCGCTTTTGCCTTTACCCGGTTCGCTCCGATAGTCAATGCCCGACTGCAGGAATACCTATACTTTTTAGGAATGCCTATTATTCACTTTGTCAAAGCTTGGTCACACGTCGTAAATGTCAGCGCTGTCACGCTGACGCGTGGTCAAGTTCTTTTTGCATCCTGCCTTCAATCGAAGCAGTCGCATTTTTCTTAATTCCTGCGGGAAGCGATGTAAGTTTCTAAAAAAAGTGAGAAAAAAGTGAAAAATATAGAAAAAGAGAAGGAAAAGTATGAAATAATATTGAAGTCTAAATGAAATAACTTTGTCCCCTTTAGCACTGTATCAAATATGTCTGAATACGGAGAGTCTACTTTTGAGCCCGGCTATGAGAACTCGGAGTCGCAGCAGCAGCAGCTGGACCCGATGCCAGTCCAGCATATGGTGGATGATGTGATCTGGGAGGAGAACGAGCCGAATGGCTTCGATCAGCCGGCCGCCAATGAGTGGCCCGAGATCAAGATCTTTGGCCGCTGGAGCTGCGACGAAATTACCATCAGCGACATCTCGCTGCAGGACTACATCGCTGTCAAGGAGAAGTTCGCTCGCTACTTGCCGCACTCGGCCGGGCGCTATGCCGCCAAGCGCTTCCGCAAGGCCCAGTGCCCCATTGTGGAACGCCTGACTTGCGGTCTCATGATGAAGGGGCGCAGCAATGGCAAGAAGCTGCTCGCCTGTCGCATCGTCAAGCATGCCTTCGAGATCATCTATTTGCTCACCTCGGAGAATCCGCTGCAGGTCACGGTCAATGCCATCGTCAACGCCGGTCCGCGCGAGGACTCCACTCGCATCGGACGCGCCGGAACTGTGCGTCGCCAGGCTGTCGACGTGTCGCCATTGCGTCGCGTCAATCAGGCAAGTGCTGACCCTCTACCCACATCCATAGCTAACACTCCTCTCTTGTCTTACTTACTCCAGGCCATCTGGTTGATCTGCACAGGCGCTCGCGAGGCCGCCTTTCGCAACATCAAGACCATCGCCGAGTGTCTGGCCGACGAGATGATCAATGCAGCCAAGGGCTCGTCCAACTCGTATGCCATCAAGAAGAAGGACGAACTGGAGCGCGTGGCCAAATCCAATCGTTAAATACGAAGTCCACCAAACAAAAAAAAACACGAATTTAAAAATATACTCAAATAAAATATCACAAGAAAACATTCAAATACATTATACCAAATATCGCATCCTTATACTAAAACTCATTTCAAAATATACTTAACCATCATTCCATAACTAAAGTATTGTAACTTGTATGAATATAAAATGATATATCAATATGGATTATGCTTTTGTTTATTCAAATAAGGCGTTAACTGTGAAAAAATGGCCAGCACTTGAAGTGCATCTCCCGACTACAGATTATTAACTACAACTGAGCTTTATTTAAATAAGGCGTTCAGGAGGGATCGGTCACAGCATTAGTTAGCGTTCCTTGACTTTACTGGACATTTCGGATATTCAACTAACAAACAAGTAAGAAAACTCTAGTCGGGTGTGACCGACTAGGGGATACCCTGAGCCCCGTCGTATCTGTGTTTTTCATAGAATTTGGGGGAATTTTGGGCCGGTATCCAAAATGTAACAAAATTCAAAACTGAATAAAATGCATTAATATAATCGATAACAAATTATTGGGGATAGTTATCGATTATTTAAAATAAACTTGATCTGCGCGTGCTATACACGGATCTACATAAAAAATTTCAAGTCTCTAGCTTTTATATGTTCGGAAATCGACGCGTTCAAACATACGGCCAAATCAATTTCTCTTGTTGTCCTGATCAAGAATATATATACTTTATGGGGTCTGCCACGCCTCCTTCTGCCTGTTACATACATCCAACAAAAACATTATACCCTGATTTCCCATTTTCAATGGGCTCAGGGTATAAAAAGCGGGCAAAATGGGCAGCACTTCAGCTGAATTTAAGACTCCAGATAATTAGCTACAATCGGGCTAGTTCTTCATTCAAATAAGGCATATTATGAGGAATTGGTCAGAGCATTAGTTAGCATTCCTTGACATTTTGGATATTCAACTGTCATTAAAAAGCGGGCAAAATGGGCAGCACTGGAACTGAAATTGTAGCGTCACGGACTTCGTCACCAGCTGACTGAAAATCTTTGCCATTCATCTGGAATTCATCTGTCAAAAAAAAACAAGATTTAATTTTATTCACTAATTTCATCATTTGTATAACTAAACGAAATGGGCATACGCACAGTTATTCTAGTATTCTTGGGCATCTGCTGCTTTGCGTTCTTCGCCATGGTCCTGGGCAGAGTGATGACCGGCGTGGGCGAGCGGTCGGGCCTGAGCTGGTTCCTCTACACAACCAGTCCGCACATGTGGGCTGGCTTGGGCGTCGGACTGTGCGTCTCGCTGTCTGTTGTGGGCGCCGCCATCGGCATCTATATGACCGGCGTCAGCATAGTCGGAGGAGGGGTGCGTGCGCCCCGCATCAAGACGAAGAACCTCATCTCTGTGATATTCTGCGAGGCTGTGGCCATTTACGGACTCATCAGCTCGATCGTGTTCTCGGGCAATCTGCAGAGGTTCGTGATCCACCAGGTGATCAACCATCGCAAGATTATATCGCGCAACATGTTCACGGGATTCGCCACCTTCGGCGCCGGCCTGTCCGTTGGCTTGGTGAATCTCAGCTGCGGCATTTGCGTGGGAATCGTGGGCTCCGGAGCAGCTCTAGCGGATGCTGCCAACTCGGCCCTGTTTGTCAAGATACTAATCGTGGAGATCTTTGGATCGGCAATCGGACTGTTTGGACTGATTGTTGGCATTTACATGACATCCAATGCGGAAATGGTTAATTAATTCATTTTTATTAAAAGCTAATCATATAAACTATCTATTCATCTTCGCCATCTTCGGCGCTGTTTCCATCTGATTCGCCTTTTTCTTCTTGCTCGTCATCGTCTTCATCCCAGTGCTTGATTTTCTTGTTGGTCATGAAGTCCTCGCGGAGCACATTCCATTCGGATTTCTTCTTCTTCTTGCCACCGCCTTTTGTGGGCTCGTCCTCATCCTCGTCGTCGTCTGTCGTCGACTCTGGCTCCTCTTTCTTCACCGCATTGTCGATAACAGTGGACTTGGAGCGCTCGCCGCTCATCAATACGTCCAGAAACTTGCCCTTGTCTATGTTGTTCAGCACTGCATCCTTGCGGCTGTCCAGCGGCCCAGCCTCAGCCAGCTTCTGTTCCAGATCCTTCTGTTGGATTCGCACCGCATTGAAGAACTGAACCGTGCCCCGTGTAGCCACCTTGCGCAAATTGCGCTCTCGCTCGAGATCCTGTTTGTCGGGCTTCACACGCAGCTGTAGCGGCACATTCTTGCGCTGCTGACGCTTTAGTTCAGTCTCCTGTGCGGAAGTCTTCTCTTCCTTGATCTCTTTCTCCTTTTTGGGCTCCACTTCGGCTCCGTCGATCTCAAAATCGTAGCCCTTCTTCGCCTTACTGTCACTTTTTTGATCATCGTTGGGCTTCCGCTTCTTGGCTCGGGAGAGCACGATCCCCTTTTGATTCTTAGGTGATTTTTGGTTCAGCAGCTTGGCCATTATTCCTGCCCAAACAGGATCGCCCTTCCCGACAATTTTGCCTCCGACTTCTTCGACCGACGAGTCAACGTCTACGACAGGTGGCATCCTTTTTGAAGAAGCCATCAATTCAATTTATATATTAATGTGCTACAAAACAAAATTGGAGGAAATTGCGCTGCTCGTCGGCACGTGGAAGCGTCAACAACTGATGGAAAGCAGTCAGCTGTTCAACAGTGTTGAACAGTGCTACCAATATTTGTTCGTAAATCGAGCTCAACTTGAACTAGTTCATAAGTATGTTATTTTGTTTTTGACAGACATGGTCACACTCTAGTAATATGCGCGCCAACTTTTGAAACAAACTTTTTTCATTCTCCTTCATTTCTATTTATAGAAAACATTTCTATGTCAGTTTATTCCAACAAATAATTGTGTAAGAAATGTGGATAATATAATACAACTTAAAGCGCACGAAACCGATAGAATGCAATAAGCTTATTGCAAATTTGAATCAAATTGTTGCCATTCTAAGAAATTAGAAAACACAGACAAATATTCTTCAAACTACCACAAATCAAATGTAAACACATAATTTCATGTTATAACTGTATATTAGGTCTACTTTATTGGACAATAACACTAGGCAATTTCTCCAGCGCAGTCAGATAGTGCTTCAGATTAGAGGGACCTCGGTGATCCGTCGAACCATTTTTCAATTGATAAATGAATATCTGTATAAACTGATTTGTTAGCTGCAATCGAAATAACGCATTAGAAAATAAAATAGTTCGCCAAGTAGAATGTGGTAAAGCTAACCCTTTGCACTCGCTCGTCGCCCTTATGGACGACAGTGCAGTCCAGGAGCACAGCCACAAACTTGGAGTAAAATTCTCGCAAATGGACGTGCAACGCCTGGAGCGGAATGGGCAGCACGCAGACTAGGAAACAGCGCTGCATCTCGACCAGCAGCTGTGCAGCAGCATCTGCGCTTCGCAACAGCTTCTCTGAGTCCAGCACAAGCATTTGCAGTATGCTCTTGGCCCATCGATAGTTGGTGCAGACATTAAGCGAAGCACACACCTCCAGGCACTCCTGCATCCGACTTGGCTCTGTGAGGTCCATGGCTAATACTGTCATGATTTCATTCTTATTGATGGCAAAGTAGTAGCCGAGTTTGGTAATGAACTGCATAAGGCAAACGGACATTTGAGTACTTGAGGCCAGGGAAACATTTTGTATAAGTCGCTCGAGCATGTCATCACATTGATTCCACTGAAAAAGGAAGGGTTTGCATCAGCTCAACTCGTGTAGTATGATTTGTGTCTACCGTAAAGCCATCCAGGTCGATGAAATGATCCAGGCACAGGCAAAGGCAGTCCCAATTGCAAGCCGTTGCCTCGACTGACTCCATGCTCTGGACGTCTCTGAAGACATGTTGGAAAATAACGCTGTGCACATTTAAGAGATGAAAATCCGTAGGGCGCTGTGAGCACAAATCAGTTGCATGAGAAACATGTATATTAAGGGCTTGGTCAGATGCTTACTCCATGCTTCAACAGCAGCGCAAAGATGCGCACGCCGAGCTGCTTGTACTCCGGCTGAAAGCTCTCGCGTACATTGAGCCCCACAGCCAGGCTGAAGGTTAGCATTTGTCTTGGCATTTTTATGTCGTTCAGGTATCGATGCTGCAATGAAGTTACTTAGCATTATTTCAATTTCTATTTATTTTCTTTTGGCACTATTCAACCTGCAAGTATCTAAGGTAGCCATGCACCGCACCCAGCTGGCGCTGCCAGCAACCCCTGTGCAGCTTTTCCTCGTAATATCTGAATATGATCTTTTCCTCAGCATAACGGCAAACGGAGCCAAGTTTCCCCAGCAATTGATGCGCATTCTGCAGCAATTGCTCGCAGTCGCTCTTCAGGCCGTAGATCGTGGGCGAGGCGGTGACTTCACATAGCAGCAAAACGAGATGCGCTCGAAGCTAACAAACAAATAATGAATTACATGAAATACAGTTTCTTTGTGGGGTAAATACCTCATGGTATGGAAGACTTTCTAATAAAACATCTTTGTCTCGCTGCAGTAAATCGTAGAGCTTGGGCAGCTCTTCTTCGAGCGTGACATGGTAGGCTTCAAAGTGCTCCGGCAGAACCTGAACTTCGTCTAGGTCTGCTTTGAGGCTAGGCAACATGCAAATCTGCATCTGTTCATATATAAGCGCCAACTGTGGCACCTTTGTATCAGCGGCCATCCTAAATGCACAATTATCAAATCAAAACAGTTTAAGCCAATGGTAGCCGAATGTTATCGATAACCGACAGCTGTGCGGCAGTGTGCCCACAAATAATATCGAATATTAAATGGTCACATTGTTTTTTATTTTAGTGCAGCCGGTCTGATTGCTGTGTTTATTTGATAATTGTTAATTTGTTCTATTAGAAGCTACAGGAACAAAATAATGTTAAAGCTAAAACTAGAGGCACTGGGTCATCCAACACCCAACGATGTGGTATTAAGCAGTGAGTAGACAATTTGTGTGCATTCAACATATGAATGAACTCAACCCACGCTTTCCCCGTTTCACAGATCGCAAGGAATTTGCGAGCACGGTGCTTTGGCTAGAAGATCAAAAGATACGACTCTACACGATTGATGATCGCGAGAAGTTGCGCAATTTGGACGACATGGTGGTGTGGGAAGAGGGCTATAAGCAGTACTGCATTGACTTGAACATGCCCCCATACGAAACACAGTTGGAGCAGTTCACCTGGATGGTGGGCCATGCCATACGTCTCGAGTATCTCGACGATCCTGCGCAGTACGCATCAATCAATTGTCAGCCCACTGGCCAGGCAAAAAGCAACGGCTCGCTTGTGAAGAACAAACAACAAACATTATTCGATGGAAAAATAAATGGTGAGTTCCCTACGCTAAAATCTATAGAGCTAACTACTTGCTAATATCCACTAAATAGTCCACGACAAGGAATTTATTGCTGGCGTGCGTACCTTGGCCGAAAAGCTTAAAGTGCCCTATCATCCCAACCATTTGCTGCAACTGGAGGCCGTGGCGCGCATTGTCCATGAACGCGTCGGGCCGATGGCCAGTCACAAAGCTGCGGTTACCGGCACCCCGTTTCCCTTTGATAAGGGCAACGATGTCGTTTCAGGTAACGATCCAGCTCTCGACTATCCCATGCGCATTCTGCGCCTGTTGCAAATACAGAGCTTACGCCAGCTACAAACTCAGATCAACGAAACTATCGTCGCCGTTCAGAACCTAACTGCCAATCCAAAGACTGACACAAAGCTAGGAAAGGTGGGACGCTGAAGACAAGAGATGTGTCTACAGACAGATGAATAAATGTAATGAACAAATTAAGTTTAACTAATACGTATATAATTAAATGACATCAGCGCTTAAAAAACGGATGATCTCCTGTAATCTTCTTCTGCTCCTTTGTAGGTTCCGCCTTCGCCTTCAGGAAGTCAGCATCCGCCAAGCGTGCAACGCCCAAAAATCCAGCAACTATTTTGATATATTATATCATATTAATCTCAATTTGATCTTTTACGCTTCTGCATTATACGCACCTGCAGCAATGCTTTTCATGGCGTAATTCTCTACAGGTGAGCGACGGCGTTTAGCTTGAGAGAGAATAAACGCTCCAATGCCGAGCATGCCAAAGCCGCTTATTAGTCGGCATGAAACACACTCCACAGACTCCGAAACATTTTCCCGGTACCACGCTGTTAATTTACCAATCATTGTTTCCGCTGTGGGCGGGACTTTCGAATTTACCAGAGAATGTGGTTTTTAGATTTGTTTTTATTTTACGTTGGCTGAAAGTTGTGTCGAAGTGCGTTCAAACGAATGTAACATATGATTGGGGTTTATTTAGTTCCTTCCAGACGAGTGCTGAACTACTTATCGAAGTATCGATATATAGATGCAACGCAATTAGCATAAGTTTCGGCTTTCAACTGTCGATACTTAAACAACTTATAACAATACATTGTGGTCTGTTGTATAATTATATTTATTTTATATATTATATTTTTGCAGTAATTGTAGTAATAGTGGATCTCCTTTAAATTAATCGAAACTTAGCTTCCACTTTTGAAGAATTCTTCATTTAGTGTCGCACTTATCTCTTATCGTTAGACCACCACATTCTATCGCCTACGCAACGCCGACCGCCACACTTTGCAGTGAAACAAACTCAAAGCAATAATACAAACACGAGTGGAGAAAAATCGCTAATTTAAATGTTTAAATTTCAACATTAACGCTAACTCCAACCATAAAAATTGTAAGTTTCGCATCCTATTAAAATTGGCTAAGTCTTAAAAGTTATCATTATGTAAAAGCATATGAAAATGTAATTGAAAATAGATGCCGAAAATGAAAGAAAAATTGCCGACGCGACAACGCTACACACACAGTCAACTACACGCACACATACGTATACAACACTTGCTTGCAAATGGCGGATGGGCCCAACAGCAAAAAGTGCATGCACATACTGTGTAGTTGTGTGTGTCGTTGAAGGTAGAAATATTGCTTGTGATTTCGATGTGAAAATATTGTAAATTTGTCGACGTTGCAAGTTGGAAGAGTAAAAACGGTAATTGTACAAAGTAAAAGCAGATACACACGTATGTGTATCTGCCTGCTCGTCGTGTGTGTTTGTGTGTGTGTGTGTGTAAAGTCTAGTGCATTTGTTGTTTTCGTGCGACAGCAGCAGCGACGCCCTTTTGTCTTGAACTTTGCGTCCAACGCCGATTTGCATAGATCTCCGCTAACTCTTTCCGCCCCCGCATCAATTCAGAGCGCCGCTTTGTTTTCTATGTTTTATGTGCATATATATATATATTTCTATATATATGTATAAATGTGTGTGTGTGCTGGCTAGCTATGCTCCACATCTATCAAGCACAAGACAAATACTAACAGCCGCACATTCAAAATCGGGTTTAGGTCACTTGGCAGGCTATACATAGGCACATACAAGCATACTTATGTATATATATACATATATACATTATTATTTCGAATTGTTCTTTCTGCTTTTCTCAGTCTCGCCAATTAGCCGCTTAATAAGCCACGTTGAATTTTTTCTTAAATAAATACTTTCACTTTATGCCAATTAATTAAACGTCATTAAAGTGAAATTAATAAATGGCTAAATCCACCGAGCAGCCGCTAAAAAAATTATTTATTTATTTTTTTTAGTTGCAAGTTGTTTGTTTTGCCAAAAGCGCTGGCGTCTGATTGTCCTGTGTAAATGTGAGAGTGAGTGTGAGTGTGTGTGTGGGTGTGTACATGTGTTTGTGTGTGTGTGTGGCGTCGCCTTGCCTTGTTTGCGATTGTATCAAACGAGAAATAAACATAATTGATGTGCTGGCCCCTATATATGTTGCACTCGTACATGTGCGTGAGTGTGTGCATGTGTGTGTGTGTGTGTCTTTGTGTATGGTCATTTCTTTTGACATTTACACATTGCTGGCAGACAAGCAGCCAGCAGCAGCAGCAGCAACCCAGCCGAGTCGCGCCCGGCCCTTTCATTTTAATGCCCACTTTAATTCACACAGCCTGGCAGCCGCTCATAAAGAGGGCGCAAATAACAAATGTACATAGTTTTCATTCATGGGATTGTTGTTGCGGGGGATTCACACTTGTCAAGCAACAGCAGCAGCAGTCGATAATCATTAACGAACAGCAAAGACTTCTTTTAATTTCCAGTGAGTTTTTGTTCTTCAACATATTAAGTGAGTCATTGTTGAATGCGGCACAAATTCGGACTTCTGTGACCCACCTATCCAAAAGAGAAACAAAAATTAGCAGCGTCAGCGGCGAACTTGATGCTTGCTCCCACGCAGCGCACTCTCTAAATCGCATGCTCGCGTTATTAAGGCGCACATAACAACATTGCATGTTGCATAAACATAAATGATAAAAAAAACGTAGAGAACTTTCTATAATTATCACTTGGCCGCTGCAGCAGCGGCCTGACTGACTGTCAGAAATAGCAAAAGCAAAATTGCATTTATGAATAACGTAAAGCAAAGGCGGCGAACGAAGAATAACAAAAAAGTGGGAGAGAAAGAACAACAATGAATGAGCAGAGTGTGTTTGTGTGTGCGCCCTTGTGAGAGAGCGAGAGAGCGCCGAGCACTTGCACCGTTACCGTTACACCAATTGGTGTGAGTGAAAAATTCCATATGGGTAGCGGCGGCTCTTTCCGACTAATTGAACAACAACAAAAAATTGGGCCATATATGTAGTTGGCACAGCTTGCAACCGGGCCAGCAGTAAATTTAGCAAACGACTCAGCCATAAACATATAGTTATTTAGGCGCTCACACACACACACATACAAACACACACTTGTACTTGTTGCAGTTGTAGTTATTGCTTTGCTGATAATAATTCTCGGAGCTGTGCCAGCGTACCGTAGCCGCAGCTAGTTTCGACTGTCATATATACAACCGAACTTAAGTATGTCTGTCAGTGTGTGTGTGTGTGTGTGTGGGCATATATTTGAGCACATTCCGCAGCGGCGCTCTTCCGGTTGATGACCTTTACCGGCTTTTATTTGTGGGTTCTTCTTTGCGGCCGCTGGACGCTCGAAGAAATGCCGCCTTTGTTGGCAGCGTCGAAATGTAGCTGAACCCAGCAGAATCGCTCTGACTGGCACACATTTAGCACAGAACTGTTAAATGTTTAGTTCCTTCATTAGCTGAGTGAAGTCGACGTCAGAGTAGCTCTGGCTATTGCGTTTCCCGTGACGAATCGCACTCAGTCGCATTGGCGTCGTCATCAAAATTAACTGAAATTTATAGTGCGCAAATCGACAATATTGACACGGCAAGTGATCGACGCAATAAAGAAGAGAGATAGAGAGCGAGAGAAAGTTAAATAAATGTGAATCCCCAACTAAATACAAGCTGTGAAAACGCATACAGATACAATAAACAACAAGTTCCAATAAAGATTAAATGAGTATATATATATATATATATTCATACATAATACGTATGTATTGCAGCATTACACTGTGTATAAGTAACGAAGCTAAAGTTGTTAAGTTGGATCTGCTGAAATTCTTCAGTTAATAGCCAAGCAGACCTGAGTGAGGCAAAATACATGACGTTGGTTCGAGACAGTTGCTGAGTGGGAAAGAGAGAGCGAGGCAGAGAGCAACAACCTTGAATTGAATTCGCAATTTGTGAATTCTCCAGCACAGTTAAGAAAAAGAAGAAGGAGAGCAACAGCAAGCAGAGCTTACGGAGCACACTTAATATTTCAAGTTCTAACTGTATGCTGTAGCCGTGTTCGTGTGAGCGAAAGAGGGCGAGAGACAGAGAAAGAGAGCCAGAGAGCATTGAGCTGAGCTTTGGCTGGGCATCGGCTTCAGCGTTGACGTTGCTACTAGCTGGCACTTTGTGTCATTCGTGTTGTGTCCATTTAGCGCTCAGTACCAGAGTCGTTCAAGCGCGTTTTGAAAAAAAGAAAGAAAAAAGAAGAAGCGTAGACGATCCCACATAGTAAGTGCTTTTCAATATTTTGCATACGTGTGCGTCAAAGAGCAATGATTTGTGTTTGTGTCTGTATGCGTGTGAATTTCCTGTTACATTTGCAAGTCTTTCTTTGGCTATTTGTCGTGGGCAGCTTTTACTGTTCGCATCCGCTTAAGTTCATCCAAATTAATACGTTTTAGGTTCTGCTTAAACAAGTTGCCATGGGCACTTATCGATGCCTGTTTTCGATCCCAGAATAGAAAATATTCCACCGCGGATTATGGTTGCATAAACATGCATACACACGTACATACAAGCGTACGGTGTAAAGTGCATCTGCTATCTCAATTACGGAACGAGAGCCTAATAAACGACACCCGAGCAGAACGACACCAAAGACGATATAAACAAGTCCATTTATATTTACAACACGTCCACCAGCAATGGCGATAACAATTGTATACTTTAGTATCATTCACCGGCCGGCGAACTGATAAGCGCGAGCGCCGTGTGCATTGCCGCCTGGCACCGGCATCGACACCAACACATGCGCAGAGCCGTTCGAGTGAATGACAATTATAATTGACTTTGATTGTTGAATCGCTGGTCTTAGTGTTTGTTTAATGTGGAACGCTGACGCCGCCTCAACAGTCTGCGGCTCACTAATTATAAAGCTACACGTCATCGGTAATTCCACAAAAAAGCTCCCAAACGTTATTCGTGCAAAAAATTCCAAAAATTTAATCACCTACAAAATTTTTAATAATTTAAGTCAGCGTTGATCTGTTGAGGCGACTCAAAAAACACGTAGACTTGTTTCTGAATCATGTATGAAGTCATGCTAATACTCTATTAAAGTATTCCAAATAAAAATGGATACCGTGGACTATTAATAAAAAGACCTTGTGAATGGCTTAAACAAATATTTGCTGTTTTGTGAAATATGTATAATTGTGTGCTTAAAGTGAAATCAATTTATTATTATTTGCTTTAACAATATTCGGTCAATTCACAATCATTAGCATTACTAAATAATTGAATATAATAGATATCTAAATTAATGTTTTTCACACGGATAGGTAGACAATTATTAATATGAAGATAACATAAAGATTAACGGAAAAATACCCTGTATATACCCTAAATATATATATATATATACTATTGAGCTCTTTTAAAACGAATTCTCTTTGTTCTTACAGCATTTCAGAAAAGAATAAGATCTGCGCTCTTCACACAAAAATCAACGGCTGCCGGCAAAGTATGCAAATATGGATTTTCACATACTGATCGTCATTGGCTGTGTGATCGGCGCATCGCTGCTGTCCTTTTTGTTCATCAACAAGATCTTCAGGCGCAAGACCTTTGAGGAGGTTGTGGCGGAAAAGCGGGCTATGAGCGCCAATTTGTATGCTCAGAACAAAAGCGGAGGCAATGCATCCTCGCAGCGCAAGCCCAAAAAGAAGGAGCTGAAGCGCGAAAAGAAGCAACGCCAGCGTGAACAGCAGAAGGACAATGCCAGCAACAATGACCAGGAGGAGCAAGACGACTTTTCCGACGGCCACTCAGAGGGACAGGGATCAGTTGGTATGGAAGAGGAATCGGCACAGCCCGGACTGTCCAAGCAGCATGTGGAGTTCGACCCAGATCCAGAGGTCCTAAACGAGCAGCCGCGCCGACCCAGCAGTGCCGAAAAGGAGAATCAGCCCAACAACATCAATAACAACAACAACAACAAGAAAGGCAAGAAGGATAAGCGCAACGGCGCCGGACCCAAGGCAGCTGTGGGTATTCTGGTGAACAAGAACGAAGCCGTGGCCGTGAGGCACACAACTGTTGAGGAGACGCCCACTCTGAACAACTTTGAGGTGCGTGCGCCAAAGGATGTGGTTGAGCTGAAAAAGCAGGAGCAGAAGGAACGCAAGGAGGATAACAACAACAGCACCAAGCAACAGGCACAAAAGAAAAACGGAAACGCTGCCAAAAAGGAGAAGCCCATAGCCGCGGTAGCTCTGCTCAGCGCCGCCATGGAGCAGCCCGTGGAGGTGCCCCACGTACCCAAGCAAATTATACTCAAGCAACAGTCAACAGGCTCGCCCAAGCTGCAGCACAATAACGGGAATAGCAAGAATAGCAAGCAGCAGCAGCATGCGGGCAAGAAGCAAAAGGAGACGGCGCTGAGCGTCAAGGATCTTGTGCAGGCACTTGACAAACTCGCCGAGAATCAGACTATTGGAGTCTCCGCTTTGATGAACGTCTTTTCGCGCGCCGAGCTGAACCGTTCCGAGATACAGATGCTCATTGAGTATCTGCTGAACAGGCAGCAGGATATGCCCGCCAGTCATGGAGATTGGTCGGATGACATATGCCAGAAACTGAAGCGGCAACTGGACGAGAAGGAGAAGCAGCTGGCCGAGGAGCAGGAGGCCTCGATTGGCATCCAAGCCAAGCTGCGTGAACTTCGCCAAGAGATTAATACCGAGCGCGCCCAAATACACAGTCGTAGCCAGGCATTCAGCGAGAAGCTGTTGAGCAAAGATCAGGAGTTGGCGGCCCTTAACCAAGAGCTAGCCAGTGCCAATGAGAAGCTGGCACTGGAGCGCCAGCAATTTCAGGCGAAGCTGCTGCGCGAGAAGCAGGCCAGCTCACAGGATCTGTTGCCGCAGCTGCAACGCCTGCAGCAGGACCTTGCACACAAGGAGAAGGTCATTGCGGACATGAGCAGCTTTGTAAATGCCGAGGTACAGCAGAAGAATGAAGTCATCCAGCAGCAGGCACAGCAGCTGCTGGCGCTGGAGCAACAGCGCGACGAGCTGGAGGCCCGCCTCAACAACAGCGTCTTCGAGCTGGAGCAGCGCAGGCAGCTCGAGACTGAGAATGCCGAAATCAAAGAGGAGCTGCGCAATCTGAGCAATGCTCTGGAGTCAGCCAAGGCCGAGCTTGCGCAGTCACAGGGCGAGCTAGCACGCGTCTGCAACACAGAACTGCACGAGCTGCGCCAGCAAGCGGCAGCACTAGAAGCCAGCAATGCCAGCCTTAAGCAGCAGCTCAGCCAGGCAAACAGCCAGGCAGTGCAGGCTGTGCAAGCCTCCGCTCACCAGTCGGAGCAGGCTCAGGTGCAGGCCGAGGCGCTGACTAACTTACAGTCAGAGCTGCGCACTCTGAACGACAACCAAGCCACGCAACAGCAACAGACGGCCGTTCTGCGGTCCCAGCTCGAGGAGGCGCAACAGCGCTCCCAGAAGCTGCAGGATAGGGAGCGACAGCTGGAGCAGGAGCTGCAGGAGCAGCGCGAGAAAAATAATGTGAGTGCCAATATATAAAAGTGCTGACATCAAAATATATATGTTTCTGTTTGGATCGAGACAGTGAGCTGATTAATTTGAGCCATATCTGTCTGAGCATCTGTCCGTCCGTATGAACTCACTAATCTTGTAAACTACAATAGCTAGAAATACGAAATGTGTATATATGGAACAGTCTTATCAATTTCCCGACTGAAACACTATTTCCTGCCTTACTTAATTATTATCAAAGCCATGCTAAACTGTACAAAAAAATCTATTTTTAGTATATTCATTTTATGTTTTACAAACACATTTATTGATAATAATTGAATTAACAAGTCTTTTTAGTCACTATTAACATTTACTAATCCAACGTTTGCTTCTACTATTTTATTTGATGTTCTTTTTTTTGCTCTTTGTGTTAATCCTTTCATCCCGCTTTGTTACTAATTGCCACGTATTTGTGTTTCGTCAGGACATTCGTATGAAAAATTGGAAGTTGATTGAAGCGTTGCAAAATGCCGAAGCAACCGCCAGATCCCCAACAACAGCAAAGACGAAAACAAATACAGCGCAAAACGTAGGCGTAAGTGCATGCACTCCAACCGAATTATAATTTGATTAAAGTTACTAAACCGCACAAAAGTTTTCTCAGCTTCCATTTGACTTTTGATGTAAATAAATAAAATTATTAGAAATTTCAAGCCTATTCCCTTACGAACTTTTGTAGGTACTTTTTGCCAATTTGAAAACTTTAATTGTGAAAATAATTTTTCAATTTACAGCAACAACACAAACAGCTGCAGCAACAACAGCTGCAGCAGGAAAAGGCGGCCGCTGCCAACGGCGAAGACTTGAGCCGTGCATCCACCAACTCAGCCAAGGCGGAGCAGCAGCGTATCCGCGAGCTGTACCAGCGCTTGTATCCAGATGCTGTCAAGGCACACGCTGCCACCGCACTCAGCTCCTCCTTTGAGGAGTGGCTGCAGCAGGTGCTCGCCACACACATTAAGCAGCAACAGGCAGCCGCACCAGCAGCAGCACCAGCAACAATAACAAGCAGTAGTAATAAGTCCACGCAATCCAGCAACAGCGATAGCAGCAGTAGCAGCGATCACAATAGCAGCCACAACAATATTAGTAGCAATAATAGTAATTCGAATAGTAAATTCTCCGCTAGTGCTGCCGAGCAGCAGGAGCTGCAGACGCAGAACCTGAAGCTGCGCAAGCGAAACGACGAGCTTACGCAGCTGGTCACAAAAACGGTAAGCTCGGCAAAGTCATTGAGTGACCATAGCTAATGGATTAACAATATGATATTATTTGTGTAGAGCAACACTCTGGTGGACTTGGAGCAGCGAGCCCGCGAGCAGGATGAGCACTGGCGCGGCATTGTCAGCCAGAAGGAGCAGCTCATATCCAAGTTGCAGCAACATGCCTCAAACGGTGAACAGGTGAGTAAATGTGTGAATTCTATTCGTGCGCCGTTTTCTAATCAAACTATGCCTATTTTAGGACATTTAATGTCATCGTGTCGGATCGCCACTCTTGATAATAAACAGTAGAACCACAACGATAATTGACAGCAATCACAACGTTTGTCGAACTTCCCAAAAACCGCAACAACAACAATTCTAACAATCTATTAAGTTTAAAGTTAATATTACAAATATTTGAAACAAAACAAAACAAGACAAAAACAAAAATACAAAAAAAAGCCTACAAATATGTGGAACAAAAACGGAAAGCAAATATAAACGAGCCTAACAGCAACATTTAACATTTTAAAGTAGTAGAAATGAAGAAATTAAGGAATGCTTTAAATTTTTATGTTTATATATCTATATATATATATATATATCTATATATACATATGCATAAACTAAAGAAGCGAAAAACCTCGTGCAATGTTGAAGACCTAAATCTGAAGCGAAGAAGTGAATTATTATTATTCGATTTGATGAGTATATATTATATATGGCCTGTTAGCTGTCCGTCTGTAGTTAGGACCTGCTGCTTAGGCAAGAGCAGCGAGCAGTTGGAACCGCGCCCACGCTCACAAATTGCTGCTGTTGCACACCCATAGAGACACACGTACATTGTTTGTAATTTTGATTATTTATATATAACACAAACATATATATACATATATATTATTATACTATATTATATTATATTATGTTATATTATGCTATATTATTTGTGTTTACCTGCATTTATAAACCACTAAAAAGTGCGCGCTAATATTTTTGTAAATGTTTCGTTATATTAAGCAACTGAATTCAGAGCTCACTCGTATCACAACTACTTAATAAAATCACTCAAAAATAAATACACATTAAACAATTGTGAATGTCAAATAAGAAATTCCTTTTAGAGTGTACTATGTTCCGTTAGAAAAATTGTATGTGCAACAGTTCAATTCAGTTCAATTTGTATCTTTTGTTCGTTTGATTTCGTAAACAGCGCAAAGTATTCGATGCAGCCGCAGCAGTAAATATGTTAGTAGAGCAAATGGTTAGCCCACAACAGCAACATTTAATTAAGCATATGATAAATACAAATAAAAATATATAAAAAAAAATACAAAACAAAACAAAAAGCCCAACAAAAAACTATTTTTATATACATATAATAAATGATGAAAAACAAAATGAATAAATGTAGGACATAAGTAAACGCAAATTATATAAATGAACACAAACTCAAACAAATTGTTGTGCGAAGGTTAAACGAGGTAAAGGAAAGCAAATTAGCAATTAATGTCAATACTTGTTGCATTACGATAACGTTAAATTAGGGAAAAACAAATTGAAAACAAAACAAGTTAAACAGAAACTAAAACTAAAACTGAAAACAGGTCGCAAATTCAGCGTTGTTATCGATTAACACTGGACGCTGGCGTATCTATAACCGATATGGGCGCTGCATTATAACAATTAAAGATGTATAATTTATGCTAAATGAGAATTAAATACACACACACATATGGAAATTCAGTGCATTATATTTATGTGTTTCATTCTTATAAATTGTGTGGAGAAGCAAATGGAACTTATTACTAAATGGAGTTTCTAATTCTAGTGATTTGTAAAATTCAGCGCTTGGCTTCTAGTTGTAGATTCTGTAGTGGTATTACCATGTGGAATGGATACTTGAGCAGCTCCACGCACGAGGGCCGCTTCTTCGGATTCAGCTGTAGGCAGCTCTTGGCCATCTGCGTGGAATGGAAAATGCTTTAGCTCGACATATGATGAATTGTGGGCAATCTATATACTCACATGCACCAGCATGAACGGATAGTAAATTGGCAGAGCTGGATACTCGATGCTTGTGCCAGGGCTGGCTATCGCGCTCATCTTTGCATTGATATTCCTGATATGACCGAATGGCGTCTTCTGATACAGCAGCAAATACAAAATGCAGCCGAGCGACCAAACATCCGATTTCGTCGAAATCTTTATCTTTGGCTGATTGATGCCACGCATTGGACTTGATCCGCTGGAGATGTCCGTAAGTGCTTCCGGACTGATGTAATTGAAAGTGCCAGCCTGCGAAAACTTAATTATGCTCGTCGAGTCCACGGCAATGTTGCTGGCAATGCCGAAGTCTATTAGCTTCAGCCGGCCGTTGACCATGAGGAAGTTGGCAGGCTTCAGATCGGAGTGAATCACTCCATTCTGGTGTATGTAGTTGACTGCCTGCAGCATTTGATAGAGTATGTTCATCAGATTATAGAGCGGTAGGTTGGTTGTAAATCCTTGCAAGATCTTGTTCAAATCACAGTCACCCTTCTCCATTACCATATAGAGCTTGGATTCCTGCCGCAACAGCTGACTAATTTGTATACAGGTGGAATTATTAATCTGGATAATTGGAGATACTGATATAATTACTTACTAGTCGTAGAGCGACACGACGCACACATTGCCTTGGAGCTTTTCGAGCAGCTTGGTTTCATTCAGATAGCCCTGCACCACTACCGGATCGGCCTGGAGATCGACCACCTTTAACGCAAACTCCTGTCCCGTATCCTTGCGGCGAGCCAAATACACCGAACTTGAGCCGCCACAGCCCAGTTTTTTGACCATGAGATACTCATGGTTCTTGATTTGCAGCACATTCGATTTTGATGTTGTTTCCGGCTTGTTGGGCAGCGTAGCAGCGGGTGCAGGCACAGAGACGGCCGCTGGCACTGACATGACCAATTCTGGCTTCTCCTGCTCCGCATGGCGGAACTCACATTCGAGTGACTTTTTCGATTTGCTGGCGATAGGCGCTTCTACTTTTGGCGGCGGTTGGGCAGGCGTATCTGGACTCTCGCTGATGGTGTCGCACAGTGAGAAGCTGAGGCTGTCGCTGGGAAATGGCGCACCGCGACTCACAGTCATGGGCGTCTGGAAGAGCACCTTCTGCGAGCGGAACTCATTGGCCAGTTCATTGCGGGTCTTTTGAGTGGTTTGGGTGCGCGTATTTTGCCTTGTGGCAAGGCTGCACACCTGTGGCGTAACGAACTCCGTCTCGGGCTTTGGCTGCTTTTTTAGGGACGGCGCTAGGGAAGCACGCAACGGCGTTTTGCTGGACACGGCCTTGCGCTGCTCCGCAATTATCTGCAATGTTGAGGGCGGTGGCTTCTTGGTTTGCAGCTCAAGTGGCTGCTGCTGATCCGCTTGCAAAGGTGGCGATTTGCTGGTGCTGCAATTGATGCCCATGTTGTTGAACCGACCGAGAAAGGACAAGTTCGAGTCACTGGCTCGCAGGGCACCCGCTTTAGGAGGTATGCTTGTGCTGCTGCTGGTTAGCTCGTGCATGGGACTCAGCACAAAGGAGTCGTTGAGAATGGCGCAGTTCAAATTGTGATCGTTCTTATTGTCCTCATCGTCACTGTCCGAGTCCATCATTGTCAACTCTGCACGACGTCTGGGACTGCAATTGGAAATATCCTGAAATTCGCATTTTGCCTTAGGGGAAGCGTACTTACAACAGGACTTTAGCTGCGGGCGCTGGTCTGTTTTCCTTGGCCATTTGAAGGCGTGCCGGCTTTGGCTGGCCTTCATTCTCCTTGTTGCCGTTGTCGCTACAATTAGTGCAAGTTTGCAACATTTGTTTATTTTGTTTATGAACACAACTTACGATTCCTCCGCTTTTCGTGTATTCGCTTGACTCGCTTCGGTTTCATCTTCCGAGTCCGTACCAAATGCTAACAAATCTCTAACATGGCGAGGTGCAGGTGTAGTCATTTGTAACCTGTAGTAGTGTATTGTAGTTGTTAAATGTTAATGTTAAACAAAAAAGTCGCAATTCAATTTGAATTTGTGCAACAACAAATCCCTCGCAATGTTTTATTTATTTACAGAGGTGTAATTATTTTTATCGATAGACCAACAACAATAATTTGTTACATCGATACATTTATATGAATAAAAGAAATTAGATTTCAATCAATCTGTTTCCAATTTCAGAAAATATACACTAATCTGAGTAAAATATAAAGTTATATCACAATTTTTAGAACGAACTAAATAGTTACTTTAATTATCTCAGTTTGAATATACAATTAGATATAAATATATCGATATTTACCCTAGTATCAAATAAAACTCTCTGGCAACGCCGCGTAAGTGTCATTCTCTGATGCACCGACAACAAACAACAAACAAAGCAAATTTGCGTTAGACGCTGCGCAGTTGACATCGATAAAATACACGGAAAACAACAAAAGATGGATAATGAAGCAACAGGCGCAGCTATACAGCCCAGTGGTCAGCACAGCCACAATCAGGACACGGACGAACTGCTCGATCCGGTGTTGTTTTCGGACAACAACGGTTCGTTCAAGCTGAAAACTGTGCCCGCATTCAGGTATGTGTACTATGTGCGAGGCCGGCTTGGCTATGAATCACACTGCAAAGGGATGATGCGTCTGCTGATAGCAGCTGCGCAGCACAATTAACATATGAATAAACTAATGTATTTGATTCATTCTGTGCCTGTTTTGTTTTGCTAGTATACACTTGCTCATCTCGACAATCATTTCGTTTGTGGGCATTGGCCTCGCGGCGCTCTTTCCCGAGGATCGCCGCTGTGAGGCCTATTTCATAATGCTGTACCTGCGCGCCACATTCTGGGTGATCACATTCGTAAGTAGATGGTCTCCAATGTTGAATGTGTTTTGAGCAACTCTCTCCTGTATTACAGATCTTCGACCACATTGTTAAGAAGCAGCACGACGACTTGCGCATGAATGGCTATCACGACTTCCATCGAGATACGAGCATGCAAAAGGGCGTTCCGCTGCAAATAGTCTCACTGTGGAACTCCATGCTGCTGGCTGTTCAGGCGCTGATCCATCACTATTATGGCGATCAGTTCTATACGCATTGCGCCGCCGGCTGGCTGTCACCCATAAGCTATGTGACTACCTTTACTGTGGCTGAGAATTTGGTGCTCGCTGTCACCCATGGCTTCTATATAGGTGCGTATTGGTATAGTTGATTCATATACATATATATTATATGTATGCGTTTCAATCCTCTTGCAGATAAGGTGCGCAAGTTTAACAAGGCCAAGCTGTCGCCAGATGTTTTGCGTGGCGCTGACCGTGCCGGTGGCTCATTGGGACTCATGCAGCCCGGTGGTGATCAGGCAGAGCTACTTGAGAAACAAGCCGATCTTATTGCCTACTTGCGGGATCACACCCACAAGCTCAACCAGAAGCTGCACCAGATGCAAACGAATGTGCATCCAGTGCGTGTGCCACAAATTCCTTAAAATCCAATGCAGCATGACGATCAATACGTATTCCTTACTACCCGCAGCATACATCAAATAAGTGCGAATGCAATATATATACAGACATATTTTACTCCATTTAATGACTTTGGTTTCTAGTTAGTTATTTTTAAAGCGACGAAGAAATTGTTTTCAATCAAGGTGGTCGCTAACATAATAACACAGAGCTTTAACTTAAATATTTTTCAACTGTAAATACGAAAAATGTCATTTACAGAAATTATTTAAAGTATTGTAAGAACTATAACATTTCTTAAAATATATAAATCATATTTAAATTGCTGATCCTTAATCTGAAGTCGACTGATCTAAATTCAATATTTCTGGCGGTATTTCAAGTATTTCCAACGAATTGTCCTTTGACGAGGTGACGACCTGGAGGTAAATTGAGAGTCAAAATAATGTTCAGCAATTTTTAATGGGTTTCCACATTACCTTATCGCCGGCGATGGCCAAAGCAAGCACCAAGCGTCCGGGTCCACTGAAGCGCCCCAATTGCACGCCAGTTTCCTTGTTCAGCACATAGATGAAGCCATCGTAGCAGCCAATCAGCAAATATCTGTCGCCATACGAAGCCATGGCAACGGCCCCATTGCCGCATTGGAGCGCGTTGGTCAACACGCCAGTCTGGAATTTAAAAAATATATAAAGTGAATGAGCAAATAAATAGTTGACCTTAGGATATTACTCACAGCAAAGTCGAACTTGAACACCTCGTTCTTCTGGGTGCCACAAAAGACATGGCCATCAATCAGAAGTAAACTGTAAACATTGAGACCCTCGGGCACGCTGAGGCGACGCAACATCAAACCAGTTGCCGCATCGTGCAGGAACACAATGTTTCCTTTGCAGCCCAGCAGAATTATCTTGCGAACGCCCTCTTTGGCGGCCTTCACGGCGATGATGGACTGACCAGCGGATAACAGCGGCATGTCCATCACTTTGTTGGCCTGCAAATGGAAGAAACGGAATCTCTTTAAAATGTACTCGATAATTAAAAATAAAAAAAATGTATAAAAAATTATAAATATCCTCTGGAGATGCGGGGCATCGATCCCCGTACCTCTCACATGCTAAGCGAGCGCTCTACCATCTGAGCTACATCCCCGTTGTATTTCCCTCGTATTTATTGACCACCAAAAGCGTTGACAGCCGCGTTTCAATTCTGTTTTGCCACCAAACTCAATTGCCTGACCAAATGTGCTTTGCATTGTAATTTTTCTCTTTGTCATTTCGAAGAGTGCAACGAAGTTGGACAACCATTTGCTTTCGTTTCCCTTCTTAGTACGCACGCCTCATCGATTTTATAAATAGATTTGTAGCTGAAAACTATTTCTGTATACACCATATCTATTTCTTGCGATAGATGTGCTGGTTTAATTATAACAAACTGACGATAAGATAGCTTTTTAATCTATTTTTTTTAAATAATTTATTTGGTCAATATTTGCTGCGATATTTTTTACAACAATTATAATTAGGGATTTGATGATTTTGTTTTGCGATTTACAAGACTAGTTTGAGATATATTTTACTTTGTTAGATGACTTTATGAAATTATAGAGACTACAGTGAAATAAAATGGGCACTGATGGACTTTAATAATAATAATATCAATGGAAAAATCTATTCAATTTCCATTTCAGAGAATCTGCAAAATAAATATATGCCTGTGCTATCTAAAGATTGTTTATCCCGGCATAATGTAACAATCTTCGGGTTGACTTTGGAGCTTCTTGTGATATTCCGCAAGACCCTAATAAAGACTAATACTGCAAGCTAAATAAGAAACTGCTTTCATGGGATATGCATCTGAGCCTGTAATGGCAATATAATTTTTTTTGTATGTAGCTGAACTTTTTAATAAGGATTTCATACATAAATATTGTAAATCTGTCTAAAGCTTTTTGCTTACTTGTTTGATAAATCACACATTTAGGATCATCGGAATGTTATAATGTATAAAGATTAAATTTTATTGCTTATTTGTTCGTTCCTATACGCAGCATATATCTATAAGCATATGTAGTTTCTACTATGGGTAAATATTCACATATGTACGTACAAATAATATATATTTTAGTTTTTGCACTTCTTTCGGCACACGCCTTTGTCTATTTGCCTTTTCTCTTCATTATTTTCATGATTTTTTTTTATATTTTATATTTATATTTGCCATTGAAATTGTTGGTCAGGCGTAATACAGCCTGATAACGATAAGAAACTGTGTCATTGCATATGTATTTAATTATAGCGAAATTATTGTGAAAGTTATCAATGTTGAGCTGTTTGGTTATCTACAAGACAAAAGGCTTAACGCAAGTCAATTCGAATAGCAATTATTATAAAATCGAAAGGAATTCAGTTAATCAACATTATGTAGGATTAATAATGAAAATATTATTGATTATATATATGAAATTTGAGATACCAAAGGTCAACTGCTATTCAAATTGATCGAAGAGACTCTTAGCTTATGTTTGGATTTTTTCCTTATTCATTTTACAGCTTGAATTTGTCTGAATTATGAGAAAATAGAAAGGTCATTGCAATAATACTGAGGCATATTATCTAATTATGTTAGTATTCTTATTTATTTATTTTATGTTGACTGTAATTATTTTAAAAATGTATTTCTATTTGAAATATACCTATGTATTATGCACATATGCAATGTCTTAAAATGTTCAATGTCTATCAAATTCTGAGTAGCTATGCAAATTTTAATTTTCATAATATATATTTTTGGAATCTGCCATTAAATTCAGCAAACACCATTAAAAGTTGTATTAAACAAAGAAAAACTAGCTGAGGAGTTATAAAATTGTGTGGTCGAAGCTGCTAGAAATTAAAATTAAAAGCAAACATGGGGAGGTTCCTTGAGCTGCAACTATGATAAATGAGGCAAGTCCTGACTACTGCACACTACACATTGCATAAGCTCTAATCAAACATACACACAGACACATCTGTGTGTGTGTGGAGGGACAATAAAATGAACAACATTTAAAAAGAGTGCGACAGAGACAGCGGCACTGCAGCTCTCTATATATATATTCATACTTATAGGTGCCTGCATCTATGTACAGTTAGTAGTTTGCAAGATGGCGTCCTACGTTTGCTAAAAAGTGCAAGAAAAGGCGAGGCAGACAAACAAATGCAGAAATGCTTTTTCAATTGCTGGAGGCGCACCCAAAATCACCGCAGCAGCTGCCGTTGCCGTTGGGTTGCCTTGTTTATTTAGTGGTTGCAAGTTGGCCTGCCACACCCACATTGGCCGCATGGACGCATGCAATTTGCTGCTGCGTCGGCTGCTGTGTCTACAAAACAACAATAACAACAGAAACGAATAACAGTTACTTGCATACGGCGTCGGGGCCTGGGCTGGAGCTGGCTAACAACCAACCCGATTCGTCAGACTCGACCAATGAGAAAACGGCGTTGCCACACAGTCACACACACACACATAGACATACCGACTACAGACAGGCGGCGTCATTTTCCAGAGACACAACACAACAAAACAGGAGCCAACCAGCAAGAAAGGCAGCCAGCCACCCACCCACAACAACAATAACAGCAATAGCAATAGCAACAGCAACAACAACGCACAGCACAGGGACGAAGACATTCCAGCTGCACTGCCTTGGAAAGCCTCGCCTGCAATACGCGAACGACAGAGAAAGCGAGAGCATACAAAACGAGAGAGTGCCGGCATGTAAGAGAGCGTGAGCGAGAGTGTGAGTGCGAGTGCGAGAGTGAGAGCTGATTGTGAGTACATAGTTTGTATTTTATTTAAAATTGTTTTCAGTAAATAGCATATAAACATTTTATTTGCTGCTGCCAAATTGCCGCTGCCGACGTCGTGGCTGCCAACGAAGGGGTGAGTGCAAGAAGTACAAAACTAGCCGAGCTAACGGCTTGTGCAGCAACAAGAAAGTGCAGCAGACAGAGACATGCGCACTGCAGTGTGAGAGAAGAGTCACGAAGGCTGAGCAGCCTCGTGCCGCTCGGGCGAGGGCTGCGAGTGTGAGAGAGCGCACGAGCGAACGGGCAATGAACGCTGCAGTGTGTGCGAAAGTGTGAGTCAGCAAAATATACAGTAAACTAAACATGAACACATAAAAACTTAAATAAACAACAATAGAGAACGAGTGTGTGCGAGCGAGCAAGTGTAAGCGAACGCTAGTGAGAGAGGGAGAGCTTTGTACGCAGCGCCCGTTCTCGCTGCAAGCAGCTTGCGCTGCAGTTTGCTGTTGTTTGTTGCAACTAACCCCCAGCCTTGGCTATATATATATATGTATATGTATATGCTCCTATGTATTAGGTTTTTGGCCAAACAACGTGCAGCAAGCCCAAACACTCACACACACACACATGCAAAATAAAAACACAGCAAAATATCAAGCAATAGCAGCAAAGCAAAACTGCAACAAGCAACGCCTCCTGCATACATAGGGACATATGCTTGGATCGCACTCGGAGCACTGGGCTGGGTGGGGTTGACTGCACTGGGGCGTGTCTGTTGCCTAGGTAGAGCAAAATATTTAGTAAATAACTAGAGGCGTGCACTGCACGAGTACAGTTGCCGCAGCAGTTGGCCAAAAGTTCCGAATCATAATTTTAGGCAACAGCCGCGCATTACCCGCACGTCGCGGCCATAAATCGAATGCTGCCAAAAAATTAAGACTTATCGCCATTTGCCCCCAGTGCAAAGTTGTAATGAAGTGCCAGCTTTGCACCATCATCCGTGCCATCGCACCACCGCACCACCGCACCATCGCACCACATCCAATTTGCGTATATCGCTGGCGAAATGCGAAAGAAAAAATAAATTCGATTTGATTTTCATTGTCTAGACATTGGGTTCTTACTCTCGCCCCCGCCGCTGGGGCCACATTGAGGTGTGCACACCACTATCTCTGCTGGGGAGAGTGTGTAGTCAACCTGGACTCTCTTACGTGTCCACGTTCTTCACTTTTTAATTGAATATTTTCAAGTGAGTTGATTCGACAAGCTAAATATTTAATGAGCTGCAAATTAATTGGATGCGACTCCTAGCTAGACAGCACTCGACATATAAGAGTAACCATTAAGCTATAGCAGTTCATATATTATAGAAATGAAAACATTGTGATATGCAAGATATATTGAGATAATATTTCCAGTGTTCCAATGATCATATGATGGATACAAATCGGACTGCAAAAAAGATTCATTACGCCTTGGGATAGGCAACATATCATTATAATAATTCTAATAATAATTATATAACAATATAATATGGTTATAATATGATCTCAAGAAGTTCACATCTTGTGAAAATTGATAAACTAAAATGTTTTTTATATAATTTACTTTTTTTTTTTTTCAATTATATGTTCTTTATTTACAATGTGCTGTTACCATTTAGGCCTAATCAGAATTGAGTATTATTTGTAGTAGTGTGTTATTGGAACAAGATATTTACAGTGTAAAAGTGAGTTGTGTAAGGTGATAAATGATTTGTTTTTATGTCAATATGTCAATTGCCTTACGATACAACACTACTTCGAAAAAAAAAAACAGAATTTTAATTAACAGATTTAATATATTTTGACCAGACAGCATTGCTTCATTATCACTAAAATTCGCGAATTGAAATATGCTTTTATCCTTTTATATTTAATTTTAAAAGATTATCAGATTAAAAAATTAAAGTTTTAATGGATTATTTTAGATAATAAAGACTAGCAGTGCTCTAGCCGGGAATGCCCAACTAGAAGATATCCTAACCTCTGCAAAATCCTCCTATAAAAGCTTGACTAAATTCAATGCCTATTCTAAAATCAATTCAATGCACATTCAAGATATAATATATAATAATATATAATATAATAATAATATTATCTGCCCCCAAAATGTATTCATAGCTGTTAAAAGCCTCTTCAACTTACCGCTATATTATATGTGAAAATGTTGCCCCAACGGCTGCCAATGAACGCAATGCCCCATTCGATGTCAATGGATTGCAGGGGCTCCTTTAGGTATACTGTCTGCATTACACGCTCCAGATTCTGTTGGAGAACAGGCGAGTTATACAAATCAAATTCAGTCCCTCGGATTTCCGGTCCGGTTACTCACCTCTAGGGAGGACTTCTTGAGGAAACCGTCCAGAGACGTGGTGTATAGAAAGGATTCCTTCTCGCACAGATACATATTCGTTATGGCCTCGCTGTGCTTGGTTATCTGGCGTTCCAGCTTGTGGTTGGCTATGTTGAACATGAAGACATCGCCGTTCTCCGAGGCGGCTATGATGTACACCTTATAGATGCGGATCTGGGTGATGGGACTGGTGATATTGTGCAGTCGCCCGGTTGGTATAAAGCCATAGTTATAGTGCTCCGCATGTGTGTCTCCCATGTGAGTCTCGGCAGATGGCTGCAGGGGCGGAGTGTGTTTTAGCAGCACGCGCGGCAGATCATAGGACATGTTGGCAATCGACTCCGGCGGCGGTGGTGGTGGTGGCAGTGGTGGTACAATTGCCATCGTTTGCTGTGCAGTGTTGGCAGCAGCAGATCTGGTCAAGTGCTGGCGCTTGCTGCTGCTACCAGTTGCAGTTGGTCCTGCGGTTGGATCGCTCAGAAGTTCGCTGGACGGCGCTGGTAGCTCCCTCGGCTCTTCCTTGATGTGCAACTCCGGCGCCATGGGCTGGGGAATACTGGGGACGGGCGCAGTCTCTTTTGGGGCAACTTCTTCATCAGCTGCTTGACTCGGTGCGGGCTCCGAGGATCTTTTGACCAGACGCCTACGTTTCGGTAAGATCTTCACACGTTTGACCACGACGGCGCGACGCTTGCACCTACGACTGCTGACTTCAGGATTAAGAGGAGCTGCTGCTGGCGCTGCATTAGCATTTGGCACCGTTAGCGGTGGCGAGTTCGTGGGTGTTACGGTGGTTAGAGGCGTCACTGCCGTCGCCTGATTCCGTGAAATCACCGTATTGAGCAGCAGAAACTTGCGACTCTGCAGCTCCAGGCTGAGCATCTCCAAGTCGGACTTCTCGCGCTGGAACTTCATAATCATCTCCTCGAGAAAGCCTCGACGGTTCTGATTCTCGAGCAGGCGTCGATCGATCTCGAGCAGACTGTGCGTCACCGAATCGCCCATCATCATGATCGGCTCGCTGGGCGAGAAGCTGCCGGGCGAGAGACGCGACATGCTCGAGTCCAGACCCACATAGGGCAGGCCCATGGGCAGCGCGTGCAGCGGACGCGTCGTTGCTGCAACTGTGGCGGGTGTGGGCGTGCCATTCCGTGGCGGTGTGGGCGGCATTAGAGCTTGCGCTGATGCTGTGGCTGCGGCTGCCGGCTCAGCAGCTTCCCTTTGATGTGAGTCAGACGCGGGCTCAGCATTTTTCGAGGCGGGTGAAGTGCTGATAAGCTCATTAGGCATCGGCTGCGCCTTCTCCAAGGGCTGCCCCTTCTCCAAGGGCTGCCCCTTCTCCATGGGCTGCCCCTTCTCCAAGGGCTGCCCTTTCTCCAAGTGCTGCCTGCGTCGCGCCGTTGCCGCTTGCTTCTGCAAGTTGACAACATTCACGATTTCCCGCAACAGGAACTCTATGGCCTGGCGATAGTCGCGCGACTTGAGATTCTGCTGTATCTTGGCCACTTCGATCTTGCTGAAGCTCTGCGAGTTGTGCTCACTGCTGGTCACCACGCAGGAGATGAAGTGCAGGCGGCTCTGCAGGTTGCCACAGTGGCTGCCGCGATAGCGTTCCGCCAGCGACTCCTTCAGCTGCGGCAAGATCAGCTTGTCAAAGCTGTCCACAATGTTGCGGGCATCGCTCTCCAGTTTCTGTCGATAGCGACGCTTGGTGGAGTCAGTGCTCCAGCTGGACGCGTTCGAGTGGTCGCTATCAGCGTCGCTTTGCTCCGCAGCCAGGGATTTTTTATTCTTCCGCGCAGCATCAACATCTTCATCCTCATCCTCGGACGAGCTGACCACAATAACAGAGTTTTTCTGTGGGCTCCTTGATTCAATTTGAATTTCCTTTTTGATTGGCAAGGGATTCACTGTCTCCACTGGCGTTGGCTCTTTCGGCGGCTGTTCTTTGCCTTGCGTGGAATCTCCGCTCTCAGTTCCTTTTCTTTGCGGATTCGGCTTTGTTATATTCTCCGAAGTCTTAGCTACCCTGTTCTGTGAGCTCGGACTCTTAGCCTTTTCGCTTAGCTGTCGATTTTTACTGTTCTTTGCTGTCATCGTCCTAAATTTCTCGGCCACTTTAAGGCGCTCCATTAGGTCCGTAGAGTTTCCCATCGCCATATTCTCCGTTGGCTCTGTGACCTGCTCCTGAGCTGGAGCTGTCTCTTTGACACTGCTTTCGCTCTCTTTAGTAACCTGCTCGGCTTTGGTTGCGCTAGGCGCTGGTGTCTTTGCCACTGATATGTCTATTCCGAAGCACTTTTCAATCTCCTGCAGCAGAAATTGCGGCAGCTTGATGGCCTCAACGATCTCGTCCTCGACCAACTCCTTGGCTGGCTTGTCCTTTGGCTGCTCCAACTCAATTTCCTTCAGCTGCCGTCGTATCTCCTCGCGCAGACGTCGCCGCGCTTGCAGCTTCAGGTGCTCGTTGTATATCGTATCGCTATTGTTGATTATGTTCTTCAGGCCCTCCTTGTCCATGTTGGCCAGGCGGTCGTTGATGCTAAGGTCGCTGTTGCCATTCTGATTGTTGTTGCTGACAGTCCGACGGCGACTTTGGATCGTTGGCCGTTGGCCAGGCTTGAGAGCAGCTGTGCAGCCGGCCAGTAGCTGCTCCTGGGTGACCGCGAATAGTTCCTGCTTCAGCAGCTCAGCCAACGGTCGCACTTGTATCTTGGGAGGTGTGTCTGCTTCGCCTGGCTGTTGCTGGCTAGATCCTGTCGGTTCAGACTGCGCTTCAGATTGAGTTGGCTCTGTAACACTTGACTTGTCTTCTATCGATTTGGTTAGATTCGGGGCCTTCCTAGGCGCATTGTTGCGTCTTAAGGGACTCGGTATACTGTTTCTCAGCGATCTCAATTTGGAATAGCTGCTAGTTGTGCGATTTACTCTTTTGGGACCTGGGTTGGCCTGCTTCCCAGTATCCTTTAAGCCTCCAGCTTTCACTTTAGTTATTTCTTCTTTGCTTTTTGATTTTTCTGCCTTACTTTCTGTAGATTTTGATTTTGATGTAATATTATTTGCTCTGATCTTTATTGCAGATTGTAATCCTGTTGGGTTTTTCGTTTGCTCTGTGTTACCGACAGGGCTGCTTGCCTCAGGTTGATCTTTAGTTTGTTCTTTTGCGATCTCAGTTGGTTTTTCTAAAGCATTTTCTTCAGGATTAGTAGTAATATTATCAGACTTATTTTCATTCTCCAGACTCTCTTGATTCAATTCGCTCTCATTACTCTCTAAGCAACGTTCATTTGCTTCACTGGCTTGGCTCTCAGTTTCGCTTGCTTTACTTGGCCTTGTTCTATAAGAATTTGAATTACGATATGAGTTGTTAGTAGACTCCCAGTTTCTATTTGAGTTGTCGCCCACAAAAGTATCAGACCGATTCGTATTTCTATAAAAATTTGTTCTTTCGCGGTATGAATCCCTTCGATAGTCTCGTCTATCGAATGATTGATTCCAATTGTTGTTGTCTCCTCTATAATTTGACGATTGATTCCAGTGATACGAGCCACGTTGGCTATTTTGCGTATAATATTGATTCGGTCCGTAATTATTCCACTGCGCAAAGAGACAGATCCATACGAATGTGGAGTTGAAGTCTGGATATGAGGCTATATATTAATACTTACATTATTATTATTGAAGTTATTATTATTATTATATGTGTGGTTCCTGCAAGTAATAGAAATCAGGAAATTAGTATAAAGTTTCTTAATTACAATAAGAGTTAGTTACGAGAGCATAAACTACACATAAATGGGGAAAAAGTCAAGTTCTGCTAACAATAAAGGAATAATTAATGTAATCAAGCAACGTGGCTCGGCTTCTTCGAAGTTTTCAGTCAACTTTGCGGCACGTTAGAATGAAAGAACTCTGAGCCATTAATTTAACAGATTTAAAATTTATAACCACACGCCCCTAGCTGGCCCCCTATTTGTGTATGCAAAGGTGCGAATTCCTTTGGCGTTCAGCATTTCTTTTCTTTTCTCCTCCTTGCCTTCGGCATGTCCGCTTTTGTTTTGCGTTCGCTCGGAAATCTCGTTAAGAAATGCTAAAATATACGACCACAAATCTTTCGTAGCTGTTGCCTTGCTGTTAATGTAATTTGTAACTTGAACTAATTAAAAATTTAAAATGTCACAATGGGAATCTTAATGCAATTGGATATCTGCCTAAGTTCTTTTACAGTAGACTGAGTGAAGGTGGAAATGGGAAAAGACAGGTGGAAGCTTAAGTCAAGTTCTGAAATATAAATACTTTTATTATCAGAAATATCTTTTAGATTTAGATTATAAAGACATCATTGACTTGGGTATATACAAAAATGTTATTGGATAGGTTTAAGTATATGGTATGAATGTAATATTTGGAAAATGTAGAAGTTAATGACTGTCTGATTTAAATACTAAACATCCTCTTGAAAATATGTTTTTATATTTAAAAAAAATATATATTAAATTAAATTGTAAAATATATAAAACTTAAAAATTATTAAAATTTCCCTTCGAATAATTCCAAAAAAATCCTACAAATTCCATTAGAAACAAAAAGATAAAAAACCAACTAAATTTACTTCACAAGCTCCGTCATTTGCCACCACATTCAACATTTTGTGCCAAGGTGGCACGGCTGTAAAAATACAAATAACAAGTGGAAATATTCATTCAAAGCCTAGTACAAATATTTTGGGTCGCAAAAATCGGATATTAATATGCATAACGCGTAGCGAAAAGAAAAAACTTAAGAAAATTTATGCAGTGATGAGTGAAAAAGGATGCCATTCGGGCCAAGTGTCTGGAAAATAAAGTCGAAACACGCACCTCGCCCGGATGGCAGAGTCAAATGTCACTGGGCGTATGTGACAAGTGCTCCCTAATGAGCGGGAAGATACATTTTAAAGGGCACCTACCTAAGTATTTGTCCAATCAAGCTGAAGCCCCACCAATCAAGCTTGAGCGGGACATTCCAGGCACAGGCAAGTCAATTAAAACAAAAAAGTCAAAGCAGCGAAAAGTACGTGACGCTAGAGATAGAGAAATGCCGAAGGAGCGGGCTTTGGCTCTGGAGTTTTGTGCAAATATTTTCAGGACAGCAACTAAAAGTCGCAGACTGTCTTGAAATTAAAATTACAAGACGCTTGGATGAGTCGCCTCTTCGCCAGGCGAAGGGGCACGCAGGCGGTGCAAACGGTGACAAAAGTTTTGAGGTAACATTTCTTTTACGATTCGCATGGGTGCCAGAAAGTAAGCAAAAGTAAGTCGGAGAAGTGCCACTCGTGGCGCCGCTGTCATTAATTTTGTATATCATTGAGTTTTACGATGCTCATAAATATGAAAACGTTTAACTCTTTTGCCGAGACACGAAACCTCACCCACCCACACCCACGCACCGTTGGCTGCCTCTGTCATGTGAGACAAACTAATTGTTGCTGCTTACGCGCGCTGCTCGTAATGTCTTTTTAAGCGGGGACACGCCTCCTACATGTTTTCACAATGTTTCACTGATAAAACAACAACAAAGGGGAAAAGACAAGAGCAATTAGTGGGTTGATTGTGGGGCACACATTGTGTTGAAGGGGGCTGGCTACTGTATTGTCGCCTTATCGCTCGAGCCCTTCAGTCTCAGCCTTGATGTGCAACAGCTTGAGGTAATTTTCAACTTTTCTCAACGGCTTCTCGTTGACAGGCGTTTGCCTGTTTTGTTTGGTTTTAATTAAAGCCCAAAACACATAATGTGCACCAAGCACTCATACATTACATTGCGGTGCGAGGACAATAAACTTCTAATAAATAAGCATTGCTCGAGAAATGGACTTTTAATTGTGGCTTTTAAATCCATATTGCAGTTGGAAATGTTGTTAAGCAAATGTAAAATGTATTTTCACTCAAATAAAGTAAAAACTGTTATAATACTGTTCCTTTAAGCGGGGAACTTTAGTCGTCGCTCACTCTTATTTTTTAATCATTTTTAGAACAAAATTCGTTTCTATAAGCACTTGGTCTAATGACAGCATATTGATTTTATGATTTATTATTATGATTATGACTTTAAATATTGTTAAAATATAATATTTATTTTATCAAGTGTAAGAAAAGATAGACAGACATATAAAGAAGTTAAAATGAGAAAAGACTAATTTCATTTTGGTAAAAAATGTTTTCATTTAAAAAAGATATCGTTCAACTCTGCGTATACTTAATATTTTTCATTCATCGACCTACAGCTGAGGTAATATGCAGCGTTTTTAATCAGACTCTTCTCTTGGTTGGACAGTTATGCTGAAACCTTAAGCAGTCTACCCATTTGAGATTTGGCTTCCCATCCACAAGCGCTTTACGTTATCAGTTAATGTTGAATATTTTGTATAGCATTCGAGCAATCGCGTTACAAATTGGTTTACACTGGACTTATTTTGATTGGACTTTTAATAATATCGTCAAATATTTTTAAAGGTTGGTTTGAATATCTTGTTTTTAATATTTGTTAAATGTATTTTCCAATTTCATATTTTCAAAACGCCGAGAAAGTTCCTCTAACCTTTCAATTTGCTTGTTGGCATTCGAGCTCTTGATATTTTACAACAGTCGTTACTATATTTTATCATTGCTATATTGCCTGAAGAAATTCAAATCCATAACTAACTTGAAATTCGATCCTAGTACGTTAAACATTAACTAAACTATAGTTATATAGCTTTTATGTATAGCTCAGACAAAAATTTAGATAATAATATTTATTTTAAAATCTGTTCGAAACAAGTTTGTTTCTCGCCCTATGACAATGTTTTGTAGCTTTCAAAATGTAATCGTTGAGACCGTTGAACAGCTTTGTTGACCACTCCCAGCTAAACGCAGACATGCAGCTAGACATGTACTTCAGGTAGCGGTCTTTAAGCCGCAAACCAGTTCAGGCCAAGCTTATAAACAAATCTGGGCCAATTACGCCGATCGAATTTCAATTGAATGAACGTTAATTGTAACTGAAAGTCGTTGGAGTGGGTACCGAAACTGCAATAGTTATATCGATGTTATGTACCGGAGTACAACATGGGGATGTAGCTCAGATGGTAGAGCGCTCGCTTAGCATGTGAGAGGTACGGGGATCGATGCCCCGCATCTCCAAGGATAAACTTTTTGTGTTTTTATATTTTTTTTGCCACTATTGAAAAGCAAACTAAAATAGAAACTGGAAAATGGAAAAGTCGAAGCATAACAAAACACTTAAAACAATTAAAAAATAGCAAAACACATAAATTCTGAAAAGAGAACAGCAACAGCTTAACTAGCTTAGCAGTCGTCAGGGAGGAAAGTTTGTCCTGTGCGGTGCAAAAATTAAAACAAAGGCTTCTCATAAATAGCACATCATGTATCATTTACAACACCCAAACCTGGCACTAGACCCACGAGTTCGCTCTGCTTCCTGTGTGCTGCCTGCGGCTGTGGCTGTGGCAGTTACTCAGTGAACAGCTGCCCCCTGCTCCTGCTGCTGTTCGTCCTGGGACCATGTTCCTGGCTTTGGCTGCCTGTTTAATTGCTGGCAAAGTTCTGCGAATGCAGGCGAGTAAACAAACATTGGCATATTGTGCCTGATTTATGCGCGACAATGTGTCCTGCTCGCCGTGTGTTGCCTTCTTGGGTGGGGCGGCAAATCAAATTACGCGACCTGATTGTCGACATGGGGGCGCCGCACTGTGCGCCTGCAGCCAGTCTGTGTGGCATCTAATGCCAAAGTCGTTTGGCAGTTACAAAGCGGCCTTTGAATATTCATTAATGCGCCAGCCTCTTCTTGCCTGTCGAGAAATGCAGACGTCTGCGTATTTCTAAGTCCATTGGCGGTAGTAAAAAAAAAAGGAAACCCACTTCTGGATTTCGCATATATATCTTGGAGATGCGGGGCATCGATCCCCGTACCTCTCACATGCTAAGCGAGCGCTCTACCATCTGAGCTACATCCCCACATATGTCGCTAGCCGAACAATTACCATGTTGAAGCGGCCAAAAGTGTTGACAAAGTGCAATGCCAGCGAAAAGCAAGAAGCAAGCAGCAAGAAGTGAAGCGAAAGCTCTTAGCCCAGCCAATACTTGGCAACTTCAATTCACTTTCGATTCGAAAAGCGTTCAGATAGTAACATTAATCGCACATGAAGAATGCTACTTAATTGATAAGCAATTTATCTATTTATAAAGGTAAATTTATGTCTATAGAAATTTCACTTTATTGCTGAAGCGCTGATAAATATTTAAAATATTTATATTAATTAACATGGTAATATATAACAACAAAATAAAATATCTGTGCATAATTTTATAAGTACACCATCAAGCCGAAGGCCACAGCTGCCAGCGCTTAAACTCAAGTTAGCTCTAATTTTAATAAATAAATAAAAAACATGATAATATAATTTGGTTATCTTATTTTTTTTTTTTTTTTGAAATAAAATGGAACAAAAATTATTTAATATATCAAATATATTTATATTATTTTTTATTTCTTTATTTATTATTTTTGATTTTCTTTGCAAAAAAAACTGTTAGCACATTACTAAATATTGACATATGTACATACATATACAAGAAGCAAGTGATTGAATGCAAGAAAGTGTATTTCTGTCAATAAATTGTTATTAAATTTCTTTCTTCTTGTTTTCATTAGAGTTTTAGAGAATAAATGTATTTTTTTTTTTAACTCTTTATACAGCTTTGCAAGTGCAAATCATATAGGACAAATGCCACATACAATTTATACAATCAATCGGAAATAAATAAAAAATCGGAAATATAATTCACGAATCAAAATACAGTTAAGAGTACATATTACTCTCCTAAAATTCCTTTTTACGGCCCATTGAAACAGCGAAACTTTGATAGAACTGTAAGTAACCCGCATAATCAAGTGCGTGGCATTTGTATCATTTGTTTTTCTTTTTGTTGGCTAAATTTGCGACGCTTTTTGTCGTTTTTGCCTGCAAGTCGCAAGAAACAAAACAAACAAACAATAAAATATTGAGCACATTAATGTTTAGTCAGACGTAAAATTACTTTTAAGTCTACTTTTGGACGGGGAGCGCGCAATGCGCCCAGAACAGTGTCGCAGCTGGGTGGGTGGCAGAGGTGGAGGGCGAGCTATAAAGACGTTAGATAAACGCTAGATGCATATTTATGATTTAGCACTCGAAACTGCGAGCAGGAGTGGGATACGTGGCGATTCCCAAACACTCCTGACACTTGGCTGACTGTCAATTTTTGTTTTGGGTGCGCAAAGCTTTCATAATGCTCGATAATGAAAAATGAAAATTTTTCACTTTTGCTACATTGACAAATGGCCCCAGGGTGGGGAGAGAAAATGGCAAGAAATGAGGTAGATTGCCGGATTGGTGAGCTTATGGCCCTGTCTTGGCCATAATAAAAGTTTATGCAAGTGTTTCGGATTTAATTAAGAATAAGAAAAATGAAAATGCCAAACTTTTCGATTGCCAGATGCGCGCGTCTCGCCTAAGCGGATTTGCCAGAGACATTTATTATTATTATTATTTTTGATGCTTCAAATTTGTTTACGTTAATTAGAGGAAAGCTGTGCGAGTGCCTGAAGATGCTCTTCGCATTTGACTGAACTGAATTGAATTGATGTCTGCCGAAAACCATTTCTGTGTGAAATAATAATAGCTAAGATCTTAAATTCATTTCAATTGCCGGTATCGTTGATGAGGATGACGGACTGAGTCGATATAGACATGTTTGTCCTTCCACTAGCTAAAGATTTTAAATTTTAAATGTATATGTCTTTATACCATATCGTGTTTCCTCGATAATTTCATTCCTCGCTACTGACACAAATTCAAGCGCCGCTTAAGCTTAAGTTTATGTTTGAATCAAACAATTTGTTGAGCAAATATCTGAAATATTTTTGTATTTTTCGAATTTTGGATATCTTTCCCCTCAAATATTTGGAATAGTAAAGATTTGAAGTCATTGTTATAAATGCTGACAATATGTATATTTTTTTTTTAATTTTTCCTAGATTTAAATATTCAAGAAATTAGCTGTTCGCCTAGTTTATTATTGAAATTCATGTCTTCAAAAATAAGTCAAAATAAATAGTCAATATATTTCGATATGAGAACTTGACTAATAAGCAGATGTTGATATTTTGCTTGCTGTGCAATCATTTATCCCTATCAAGGCATGGCATTAAGAATGCATGTTATTAAGAATATCTATGTACTCCCATGTAGTACGTAAATACTTTTCTTACTTTTTAGAACAAATTTGAGATTTCTTAATATTCATCATTTGTTCAGCTCAAGAGAAGTACGAGTTCGAAGCAAAAAACATCAGAATAAGAATTATATTCTTAGATCGAGGACGTACAGAAGCGAGGAAAAAACCCCATTAAAATGTATAAATATGAAAATCTTTCGAACTATATTAGGTTTATATTCGGTTACAGATTTAGGGTATCATTCACAAAGTTAGTTTTTTATAACCTAGCCAAAAAAGAATGAATATTTCTAATAAAAATATTAAGTATTTCTCTAAATTTGTATATTAATAAAATGTTTATATAAACAAAGAAAAAAAGTTCAATAAATGAATTTCGTTGAATTTACATTTGAATAAAATGGTTATATAAACAAATTTCAATTTGTAAGACAATAGCTCACCTCCAGCCTTGGTTAAAACAATAATAATCTTGCTTTGTATTTTCGCGTTTTAAGGACATAGGCATCAAAAATGTAATGCAATAGACAATAACGCAATCACAGAATTGGCAACTTTGTTGCCAGTTATTAAACTAAGCACCAACCGAACCTAATTTATCGAAACTAATTCAGTCTCTGTTAATAGCTCAAGCAATTCAAGAGCCTAAGTTGACCAGTCACTTAAGTGAGTTAACTCAATCACAATAATTCAGCTGGCGTTAAGCGTTTATACGAAACATGACAATATCAATGACAACGTTCTGAACACACCTCACGTCCCGACACTCCAAGTGACACTTAATTGTTTATGAATTGTTTGACGGGCTGTGCGTGAGAGTGTGTGTGTGTGTGTGTGCGTATATGTGCGCACCTGCTTGTTAGGCTATGAAATTTACCGTCTTGACAGCTAGGCGGAAACGGAAGTTTAGTTTCCTTGTGGATTTTTGATTCGATTCTATTTTTGTAAAATTTTTGTTTTTAAGAAATTTGAAAATTTAGTTTATTACATTTGATATTAAATGTCTATTAAATATGTAATTTTTTATTTCGTATTTTTCTTAGTAGCTTAAATGTTATTCCCGTTGATTATTTTGATTATTAGTGAGAAATGAATTAATTGCTTGCAACAAAAATTCAGAAAGCTTATATATTTTATAGTTTTTTTCACAATTTTATTTGTAGCGTTCACATAATACTTTGTCTCTCGTATACACATGAATCTAAATTGCTGAAATATCTTTGCCGTTGTTTATGATCGGGACAACAAGATGCACAAAACACATCACAGGACAACACAGGACAACACTACACAATAGGCTAGCCACGAGAACTTTCTGGGTGCCTGTCGAGTTGCCAAATGCCGTTAACCGGCGGATATGCGCCTGCAGTTGGAGTAGTTTAGAGAGCAAAACAGCAATAGCAATAGCGATAACAACAAGGACAACACTGGCAGCAGGGGCTGGTATATGGGCATGCAAAGGCAAGAACAACAATTGCAAAAACACACAACACAATAGCAAGAACAACAACAAGAACAACAGCAATACCGTACACACAACCAACTCATATCCAGCGAACGAGCGTCGAGCGTCGAGCCGAGGATCATAACGACTTGTACATAACACGAAGTCACGGCCCGAGAGGCGGCCGCTGCACGGCAAGCAGCAAAACAAAACACAGCACAAAACAATGCAAAATACAACAACAGCAGCGGGAGGAGCAGCAGCGGCAGCGGCAGCAAAGTGTAACTAAATAAGATGCAACGGCTGTGTGCAATGGTAGTTGTGCTGGTGGTGGGTGGGAGGGGTGAGGGATGTGCAGCAGCGACCATCCGCCCACGCTGCCCGCTCCCGCTGCCCGCTGCCGGCAGCGCACGACGAACGAGCGAGCTGAAAAGACCGAGCGAGACTGACGGGACAGCCAAGGAGTAGCGCTGCTAGCGAGCTTTTCGCTTGGACCCGAAGTGCTTCACACGATTGCACCCGACAGAGACAGAGAGAGCGGGAGAGAGGGAGTGCAGCAAAGAGAGCGTTAGAGAGTGAGCGAGTGCGCATGAGAAACTAAGCAAAAAAGCGCATTGGGAAATAAAATAAAATACAAGCAAAACAAAATAAACAACAGCAACAACAACAACAATGGCAGTTGCAATGTGCAAGAGAGTGAGAGAGTGACAGAGCGATAGAGTGAGAGGCAGGCAAGAGCAAACGCTGCCTGGTTGGCTGTTGCATGCTGCTATACAAGCCGCTGGTGTGAGTGTTGGCATTATTGTTTGTAAACTACATACAACAATACAATAAGCAAGACATGCAGTTGGGGGCTAGGCACTAGGAACAGGACTGGACTGGAGTATCGCATCTCCCGTTTACTTGCCGGCCGTACATATGTATGAGCCGAATTCGAATTCGGCGCATGTCATTTGATTGTACTGCCTATAAAAGTCAGTTAAGCTATGTGCTTGAGCTCAGTTGAATTTCAACTACCAACCTCTGGAGTTCGTTTGAGTGTGTCTCTTCTCCTCAGCGCCACTAAAACCAACAAATAGACAAGCGAATCTATCCACCTATTGCCACAGTCGATTCTATTGCGGTCATTATCACAGCCCTGCAGGAGCATTTTTTGTGAGTTCTTTGCCAAAAGACGGCCAGACTCTTGGATCCCAGCGCGAGCCACTGGCTTACTGAGGTACGTATTCAATGTTAGTGTATGTACATATGTGTGTGTGTGTGTGAATATATGTATGCATACAGTCATTAGTTTGACATACATACATATGTATCTGTGTATGCATGTACATATGCAGGTGTCCTATAACTGAGTGCTTGGGGTAATGAATAAAATAATGAATAAATATATATAAATATATATATAAATGGGTTTTCAGTGTTAATATAATTAATAATGCTAGCATTAGTTATGAAAACGATCAACAATAAAATATTTAAAGATATTCATTATCCTTGAAAGTATGCTAAAAAAATTGACATTCTAAAAGTTTTATCTTTTTCTATTGAAATGCAAGTGAATTATATATATATATATATATATATATATATATATATATATATATATATATATATATTAATTATTACCCAAAAAAAAAATCTGTAAAGCTGTAGCTTAATCTAAAAGAAAAAATATGAAAAATAGTTTTAGAGTTTTTCTACATATTTATAAGTATTTGTATATCTAAATATGTTAAATTTTGTATCTTAAGTCTTTGAAAAATATCAAAAAAAAACTTAGATAAGCTTTTATAAACAGTAATTTAAAAAAAAAAAACAAGTAAGAAAACTCTAGTCGGGCGTGACCGACTAGGAGATACCCTGAGCCCTGTCGAATCTGTGTTTTTCATAGAATTTGGGGGAAATTGGGGCCGGTATCCAAAATATAACAAAATTCGAAATTGCATACAATACTTATAAAGCTAAATACAAAATTTTGTGTCTCTAGCTTAAAAGATGGACGAGATATAATTTTTTCGATTTTGTTTTTAATCGATAACAATTAATTGGGGATAGTTATCGATTTTTTAAAACAAACTCGATCTGCGCGTGCTATACACGGACCTACAAAAAAAATTTCAAGTCTCTAGCTCTGAAATCGGCGCGTTCAAACATACGGACAGACGGACATGGCTCAATCGAATTCTCTTGTCGTCCTGATCAAGAATATATATACTTTATGGGGTCTGCCATGCCTCCTTCTGCGTGTTACATACATCCAACAAAAACATTATACCCTGATTTCCCATTTTCAATGGGCTCAGGGTATAAAAAAAATACCAAGTTAGACTCTATATAAAAAAGCAGAGTTGACTCAATTCAGTTTTGACACTTGTGAAGTAAACAAACAGAATACAAATAGATAAACTACGAATCCCATAATATAGGGATATATTAATATTCTCAGTTATTTGTTTATATATTAGTTAAATATAACATTGATTTAGTCTTTTCGCCCTTTATATAGATTTCGTAACAACATTCTCACAGCTCTGTTGTAATACTTCTTTAATGATATCACATCAACTTGTTGACAATTCCACTCTCTTTCAGATCAACAACTGCGATCGATATACAAAAAGCGTCAGTTGCTTCAACTGAGCATCGGCTATATAGCCAAATCTAAGTCTTGTGTGTAAATCGTTAGTTCGTATAGAGCGAACCAACTGTAAGTAGAAACACGTTAAAATGACAACAAAAATGGATGGAATAAATAACTGTAATGTACGCCATATGGCGGCCCGAAAAGAGTCCAGGTTAAGGAGTATACGTATTAAGATACCAAAAATCTAATACCGAAGAATAACATAACCATCAAAATAAAACCTAACAAATTATATGTAACCAATAGTAGGGCAAATATGTAGCCAATATTATATACATACATATGTAATCGCAAGTATAGATAAGCTGCTCCGGCAGTCACATAAACAGCAATGCATAGGTAGGCGACTAATGGTATAGACTTAAGTTAAACTCATCATCGATTTAAATACACATGTAATGTGCCGAATCCAAATGAATATCCGAATACAATGATTTTGATAATTGCGTAGCGTGCGACTTAGATTTTTGACAAAGATCTCCCAGCGAGAGCTAAACATTGGCCTAATCTGCTCTATCCGGGGCTGGTGTTCTGCTTGCCCAATATCTCCAGCTAACCAAATTATCCGTGGCTAATCTGAAAAGGGATGTCCGAACTTGCAAAACGCGTACGCGTCGGTTCAATTGCCAACTGTTTTGGCCAGGGTCCGGACCCTGGCTGTATCGCGATCTACGAGCCGTGCGCCATGCGGCAGTCGCCCCACGCGTCGGTTGGGCGGGTGGTGGGTAACTTTGAAGTTACACGTTGGGATTGCGTTCGTACAAATTTCAGGTGTGTTTACGTCTGTGATATGTTCATCTCTGGCATGCTGCATGATACGCATATATTCACTATACTTTTATCTAGTGAAACTTTTTTTTGGGTTTTGATCTGACGATTTTATCCTTAAATTTCGATTAGTCAAAAAAAAAATACATCAATGCAAATTATTTTTTAAAATGCTAGGACTTTTCTTTGGCTTTTCTTTTCGTATATTAAATAATTTTTTTTATGTAATTCATTATTATTATTATCACTCTTAAGTCATATGTATTTGTTATATTCTTGTATATTATATATATTATTTGTATTTGTATTTGTTATTACTTGTACTAGGATCACAATTACATTGTTACACATATTGGAAAGTTTTTGAATGCAGTTTAGTTATAGGAATCCAAAGGGGTTTTTTTTTAATATAGAGTATTTAAGACTCTTTTTCCTTAAATGTTATCAACATTTTCCAGAAATCCTAGAAAGTTCCAATAACTCTCATTAGTCTAATAGATTTTTGTAAGCAAACTTTCAGCAAATGTAGGATCCTCATAGAACATTAAATGCAATATTATCTGTTGCTTTACCAGCTGCAGGCATATAGCATATATTATAGATCCTTAATCCATATATGACCTGATATGACAGTTTTGCATATCTCGGCAAATGTAAAAGTATTTTATCTACGCCTGCACTTTATCCAAGACATTCTTCTGCAAGTCAGGGCTTTGTCAGATTTGAATTGGCATTTACGGCAGTGTTTGTTTTGAAACCCTTAATGCAAACCTTGTTAACGCTTCTTGCTGTCAACAACGGCGACCAAGAAATGCATATTTAGTCAAGTGTTAATAATGCGGTTGCCTTCCCTTGGGCAAACTAGCCCAGCCACTCACACACATTGCCTGGGCGAAGGTGAAAGCGCGCACACACACACACACAAGCTAAACAAACAAACAATACAGAGAGCGGAAGACAAAACAAATGGCGGGCAGGACGACTGACACGAAGGACTTTCAGTGTGGGTTAAAAATTGAGAAGAAGCAGAGGGAAAGAAAAACTTGCCTGCGTCCTTTCTGCCAGGGCTGGCCATTATAATTTGAGGAGTTCATCTGGCGCCTGTGGAAACGAGAAAAAAATAAAATAAAAAATTTAAATAAAAAAGAAGAAAAAACAGAAAAAAGAAAACAGGGAAATGCATAACTAAACAGCGCAGATCTTACAAATAGAGTTCGAGCTGAGGTCTTGGGGCTGTTCTTAATTTTGTTATTCAAAATGTTTTCTCAGATTCGCGACGTTTATTTATTTCCGCATTGCAGCGGCCCTTTGCCATTTTCCGTTGACTTGGTTGGGGCTCCATTGTTGAGCTGGGCCTGCCATGGCTTGATAATGAATTGGATTTTTGGTGGCGCATAATTAAAATGGCAACGAGTCTGCGGCACTAATTTGCACACAATAAAGCAGACTTAGGCAGTCAAAATGTATCTGTCAGATACTTTTCTGCGGCGCGTCACGTGCTTTCAACGTCAATTGGCCAACAAGTTATTGCCTAGGTGAATCGACAGCCCGCACAGTGGACGCACTCGCACGGAAATTTCAATGACAATCGCCAGGGTCCAACCGCAGTCGAAAGGCCGAGCCACCCAAGCGTGAGGCGAAGGTACCTTGTGCAGTGCCGCAGGCCTTCCCCTATGACACCACCCACTTCAAATTTATGTGTTAATTTCAAGATGCCCGCGACCCACAGGGTTTTTCTTTTCACCATTTTTTTATTGCCTCGGACGGGGCAGCATTTTTCACAAAGTTTTCATCTTTGGAGTGGGCTTTGCTGGGGGATCTGGTCCAGGTGCTGCCAGGGTCAGCACTTGGTGGTAATAAATGAGCTAATAATAAGCGAAATGTGCTTTTGAGTGACCCTAAACAATGGATACGGGCTGCCTGTGGAGCTGCCCAGAGCAGTAGGGGCCCGTCCAGAAATTGCTGTGAAATTGAGTTTAAAAAAACTTTTCGATGGGTTGCTGAAAAATGCGCAAAAGTGTCGCAAATTCCGTTGCTGACATGAAAAGATTTGTTTATAATTAATTTCTGCTTTTTTTTTCTCTACGCTCCAAAACATGTGACGCGCTACGAAATTAATTACGTTAATACCTATGGTCAGAAATTTACCCGTGACCCAAGAAAAATGGGTTATTCGGGTATATTAGATTGATAAAAACGTACGTAACACGTAGAGCAATGATTCTTCAAAATTTGATTCAATATGTAAAATTTCCTTGAAATCATTTCATATGCATTTATTTGATTTCTTAATCTCGAAGACACACTTTTCACACACATACTAAATTAAATAGAGTATTATGTTAGCTTATTTTTTCAGAGAAATTATATGATAAAAGTCTGTGTTTGGGTGTCTGAGCAATAGCATTTGTGTGTGAAGCAATAGCGTTTTGCAAGCTTCCGGGTATCAAACAGTTGGATACTCCCGATTAGAACAATTTAGTTATTTTTGGCGTTTGTACTTTGCTTGTACTAAAACATTATGGGAATTTTAAAAATAAAGGATTTTTGAATACTAATACAAAAGGTATTGTTTATGTCCAAAGCTCAGTTTTTAAAAAATTTATGAACCATATATTGAGATAGAATGATAAGCTAAACATTTTTCTATAAATTTATAATCATTAAAAGAAAATTTCTGAAGTACAGGTATTCAAAAATCTAAAATATATAATCTATAAAAACGTTTTTAGAAATTGAAAGTCTAACAAACTTCATGACCATGTCTAGAGAACTTATACAAAGAGACATTTGTGAGTCCGGGTCCGGGGCCAGGACCAAGGGGCAAATATGTAGCAGCAAACAAGCTCAATGCTCAAGTGTTGATGAGTTTCCCTGGGAAGAAGGAGCAAGGATAAAAAACTGAAGCCACATGTTGTAAATTCCAATCAATTTCGATAGCTTATGGCAGCTGAGGTGAGGTTGAAGCACAGTCGAGATGACGACGTCCAGTCATTTGTCGGAAAATTGAGTAGACATGCATATCCGCCGTGCTGGCTGCCGGACAACGGAAGTGGTCAAGATGCAAAGCAGCAGGCAGGTGTCCAGTTGGGCTATCAATTAGAGGCGTGTTTTCTTTTTTTTTTTTTGGGGACCTGTGGCTTTGTCTTAGCGCCAGTGTCTGCAGCATGTTTGGTTAACAAGATGAAGCTGACGGAGCTGCAGGCCATGGCTAAGGACAACGTCATTGAGACACAGCCAACAAACAAGCAAACAAATAAACAACAGCAGCAACAACAACATGCACGAAGTTGTCTATGAGCCGCTTTTGTGTTGTTTTTGGCAACATTTGCGGCCTAATGGAATTTGGCATTCGCTAACTGGCAAAAAATTGCTCAAGCAGCTGGGGGAAGGTCCTTGCTACATGTGGCATATGAGCTGCTGTTGCTGCTACGGCGGCTGCTGCTGCTTCGAATTGAAAATCGAAGTTAATATGCGCTGCAGACTGTGAAACAAATCATTTTCAAGTTGTTATGCGAAATCGACACGTTTTGCCCATTTTATATTTATTATGAACATTTTCGAATGTTTTTCTGATTTTTTTTAGCAGCTGTTACAGGACTCGGGGAGAGACGTTTGGTTGGGCAAGGCATAAAAGCTAATAATTTGAGAATATTTCGTGTGTGTTGATGGGCTTGGCAGAATAAAAGGAAGTCAGGGATATAAATTAGAGTAGGGTTTGTTAATGCAGCTGGTTTGTATAAGGATTAGAGTGCTTGGAATTAAAAACGAATTTAAATCATAATTTTCTAAGAATCGTGCAATATTTATGCAAAATTATTGATTTCATCTTATTTTAATACTAATATTTAAAAATATTTCATTTATTGAGAGCGTGTTTTAAACGCATATTTATTGTTTATACAACATTAATTTCAAGATATATCTTTGCTTGACTATTTTCATTTCAAAATTTCTATTCAGTTAAATATTAACTTTAGCTTCAATTATATATAACTATTTATATACGAAAAATATCGTGCCTTGTTAACGTGATAAGCTGAAGCCCAAAAGACTTCATAGCCACACCAAATAGCCCAAGCAGGAGTCAAGCAGGAGCCAAAGCTCAACAAGGTACTCGAATATGTAAAACAGGAGGCGGAAAAAAATTCGTTAAGGCAGGCTATTTTAGCATGATGCGCGTGTGTTATGCCGTCGTCTACATCACATTATGTTTATGCCACTCGGAGCAAGGCTGTGTCGCCCGGCTTGTGATCCTGGGCGCTGGCAGCACATAAAATTAGCAAGGACGTGAGCACAACGCGTTGCTGTATTTGATGGCCCGGCTCATTATCATAGCATTTTGTGCGAACGTTGGCAGTTTTCGAACGAGGAACGGTATGATGTACGCGTAGATAGATGAGGTACTTAATGCATGCTCCTGTTGTGCATATAGATATATGTATATATATATGTGTCTGTGTGTATGTAAATGTGTTTGAATTTGTGTCTAGTGCGATTTATATACATAGGAAATTGTAACTCACCAGCCCATGGCATTCGGTGGTCCATTTGAATTGTGATAGCGTTGCTGTAGCAGACCACCTGTATGGCATCTCATACGCTCCATTCCTGTCGCATCTGCAGCTGCAACAGCATCGCAGCCCGAAGCTGAGCCCGACACCGCTTCGGCGTCGGCAGCAGTTGTTATTTCAGCAGTAGCTGCGTCGACGGCGGCTGTTGCAGTTGTCTCGCGGCGCTCTTTCATGATTAAACTTAACAATATATGGACACTAGCCAAATATAAAAATCAACTTTATTCATTATTATCGCTACGCATATCACGTTTGCTGCTTGCATTTCACTGCCGATGGCAAATTAAAGGACATTTTTGAACTCTGTTGTATGAAACCATAGACGAGCGTCTTAAATGCTCAGCATTATCGTCTTGCTCCGTCCTTTTATAATTGGCTTTGAATATATAGTTTATACTTAAGAATAACACGGCAAAGCCTTTTGTATATGGAGTAACAAAATATATATGCTTTACAAAACTCTTACTTTTATTCTACATCAGAGAGAACTGGTCGAATCAGCTGTTCCCAGAGTTGCATCTGTGACTGTGTTGCCACCTGACGCAAAATAACACTGCGCGCGTAAAATGCCAGACTTTAAATATTGTCTGCATGCGTTCAGCATTGCGGCACGTTTTTAGCTTATGTAAATTTTGCTTGCTTCTTTTTTCCCCCAAGGAATTGTATTCCTCATATCATTTTGTTTTGTCGCATCTTTTATTTACACTGGCAAAATCGTTACGACTGCTGGCGCTGATTTTTCATTTGGGAGCCATTTGTTTTAGGGCTGTTGCTGCTGCTGTGGGGTGGTGAAATTTCCATAATTATATGCATCAGATGGCAGGTGGTTGGAGCGGATGCTGAAGACGTTGTGCAAAGCTCAAAACAATAACGCAAAGAAAACAAAACAATACAATAAAACGAAGATTGCGCGAGAGTGTGTATTTTTGTAATTTTTATGGCAGACTGAACCTGCGCCAAGTGTAAATATTGACAGTTTTTAAAAGCGAATAAATAATAAAGCAAAATTGCAAGCGAAAAGAAAATGCGTAAATTAATTTCTTTTGTTTACTGAGGGTGCCGTTGGGTTGATTTTGTGGGTTGTTTCATTCCAGATCGTTCCAAAGGTAAGCAGCGTTTAATTTGGCCAAAGTGAACAGCCCTGCGGAATGACACGTATTTTTGGCCGCCGATCACCATCGGGGGATGTAGCTCAGATGGTAGAGCGCTCGCTTAGCATGTGAGAGGTACGGGGATCGATGCCCCGCATCTCCAATGGGAATTCATTTTTTTTCAAACCTTTTTTATTGCTGTAATAAAATTTTTAAATAAAATGTGAATAAAAGTGGTATATAAATTAATTATAATTAAACAAATATACTATTTGCGTCTTGATTTATTTTAAGTTAAAGATTTACTGTGAAAAATTAATTTATATAGCTGAATTTTTGGGTATAAAGGGGAAACAGAAAATAAGTACACGATTTTAATTAGATATGTTCTATTCAGATACGACAAATACAAAAATTTTCAGCTTTTCACATTGATTTATTAAAATAAAAAATGTATTGAAATAAATGTTGATAATTTTTAAATATATATATAAAATATATTTCAACTAAAAAATGTCTTGTAGACAATATCCTTGGAGATGCGGGGCATCGATCCCCGTACCTCTCACATGCTAAGCGAGCGCTCTACCATCTGAGCTACATCCCCGTTGTTAAACTGCCCAGCGAAGTGGTCAATAAGTGACAAAAATGCAACTCACGTGGTTAAAAATAGATTGGTATATAATCCGTTACAAATAATGTTCATGGTCAGCTTTTGTTGAAAGTAATGACAATGGCAATTGAGGTGAACGACAAGCCACGGACACATTTTCTTTATTGGAATAAAAAATACCTAACTATCTTGCAGCATATGTACGGAAGACCTATACAAACGTCTCTAAATGTCCATTACAATGTGAAAGGCTAGAACTTATTATTTTATTTATTTAAGTTTTCATAAAAGATAAACTACATTAACTACAAAATTAATTGAGTTACTTCAAAATTATTTTATAATATACCTTTCGAAATGCATCGAACAAAGCGGCAATAGATATTTGTATCTTCATTAGGGTATTCGGCAGCCACATATACGTGGCCAAATACCTTTCGAAACTACCACTAAAGTAACATATGCACGTTCAGACGATTTTATTATGCAAGAAATGTCAGCAAAGTAGTTTTCAAGACACTTCAGTAAACCTGAATTGCCAAGAAATAAAACAAAAACAACGAAAAACTGGTTTATTTTCAAGCATTCAGGCATTTTGCTTGAAAATACTCAAACGAATTATAATCAAGTTGATTAAATAGAAAGATAACACAAATGACAAGATAATACCCAATATTAGGCACAATTTAAAATAAAATATAAAAAAAGAAAGAGTGGGCTCAACCGGGATTTGAACCCGGGACCTCTCGCACCCAAAGCGAGAATCATACCCCTAGACCATTGAGCCTCATGCAATGGTACTCGCCCGGTAGCACTTATAAGCAACCAAGTTATAAAATAGGCTAAATTATCCGTAGACTACTTATTATACATTTAACCAGTTTTAATTTTATACAAATTCATGGCCCTTTGCCTAAATCCAAGGCTGAATGCATTAAATAACGCATAAATCATAGAGTGACATTTGTTTGCTTTCAAAACCGACTATTATTTTCTGCGATTTCAACTGGGGATGTAGCTCAGATGGTAGAGCGCTCGCTTAGCATGTGAGAGGTACGGGGATCGATGCCCCGCATCTCCAAATATAAACAAAGTTCGGTGACTTTTTTGTTTAATTATTTTCCTTTTTTTGTGTAATTAACTGCGGCTGTGCACATAATTTCCACTTTAATGCACTCGAAATGGACGGCAATTATTTGCATTAGCGTTTTTGCGGTCTGCTGTCCCTAAGTAAACGAATAGCAAATGGGTAAATCTTAGAGAGTGGAAACAGTCGAATAGATAATGATAAAAGTCCGAACTAAGATGTGAAATTCGAGCTTTGTAAAAAAAAAATTATAAGAGAGAGAGAGAGAGAAAAAAAGATAAATGTTGTATATAAATAATTGTATGCGAATATTTGCTGTCATTCAACGAATCTCAAGCAAATATTTTTATAGGCTAGTAAATGTATTAATTAATAATTATTTTATGACTGTAAAAGTAAATTCATTAGTTTCTATAAATAAATATGTCGTTCATTATATAATACGAATAGATATCTATCCCCTTATCTGTACCGCGACCATCAGACTAATGGATAACTCTCGAACCCCCGAAGTCCACGTGCAGAGTCTGCAACCTGCGCAAATATTTAATTATTCATAACTTTAAACAATCACAGCGACGTCAGCGTCATGGCATATAACCCCAGGGCTACGCGGGCCGACGTCTCCAGCCCGAATGCCATTTACGTCTCAACAAACACAACAGGCAATACAAGGGATCCAAGCACCAACCCTCGCTGCCTGGTAATAACATTGTCGTAAAATCATGTTTGGCTTATCGTTATCCCAGCTGGGTAGCCGAGGCCAGGACGCAGCGTCCCGGCGGCTGCCAGGATGCGAGTCGCGCGCGCTGCATTTAAATGCCGTTGAAAATGGCGTGAATTATAGTAGCGTAGGTTAAATGCCTTTAGACAGCCGCATAAACTACAACAGTACGCAAGAGAGAGGGAGAGGGGAGAGCGAGTGAGAGAGAGGGAGAGAGAGAGAGCGAGAGTAACCCTTTCGCTTCTGACAGGATAGATTTCAAAAATTGTTGAATCTACGCAAAAGTTTTGCTGTCGTCTGCTTTTAATTTTTGTAAAATTATTTGCATTCGCACACACAGCTGACAAACAGAGCTGAAACTACTTGTCCTGCTCCTCTGCTCCTGTGCTCCTGTGCTCCTGGCTGGTTGGCTGTTCGCCTGTTTTCTTGTAATTATCGCCTTTGTTTGTTAGTTGAACTTTTGCCAGGTCTGCCCGCCGGCCAACATACGAAATTAGCGTGGCAAAATTACTAAACAATATTTGCTAGGAAACTTGCCTCCTCGAGACGCTGTTGCCAGCGCCGCTGCGGCAAGGCAAGCAACATATTGTCCTTGTCGCTGTCGTAATTTTCTAATTGGCCAAAGTTCCTGCCAAGTTTTCGCTGCAGCCCGAGAAGCCAACAAGATTTGTGCTTAGTTTCGTTTGCTAATTCAATTTTAATGCTTGATTTCATATTAATTGAAAAATACATTTCGCTTTCTGCCCAAAGGCTTGAGCTGCCATCTGAACATTTAAGATTTGTGCAATAAAGTTTCAGCTGAATAACGAAGATTTGGGGAAATTCTCATTTTGAAGAGTCCGAATATTATCTACACACTTGTAATATTATCTAAATCTTTAAATAATAAAATTAAAATTTTCAAAAATTATTAGTAATTAAATTTTTGCTAAAAAAAGTCTTTCTTAGTTTATTCTCAATGTCTTTGCTTTTTTTGGGAAATATAATACTAGAAGCATGTCTTCCACTCTATTATCAGCTGAGCACAAATTATCTAATATTATTCTAAATGTAATTCTTTGACCAAGTTTGTTGAGGCTGGAATATGGTATGGACGGTCAGCTCCTGACCCAGGACTACGGACACACGTAGTCTCTACTGTAATTCCGGAATTGTCAAAAACAATATATTCCCTTCACATTTTGAGCGGGCATGGCTAATATCCAAGCAATTGCCTTTAGTCTTTGGGGCAATAATTTCATGTGTGGCTTGCTTTTATTAAACTAATAATTTACATGGACACACATTGTCGTTAGAAACAATTTCGTGTGGTGAGCACACAAAAAGCTCGGAGATTTATAATCTGTCGGCAGTCAAAGGCAAGCGCAGCACCCGCATTAAAAATCCGAGTCATAAACATATTGGGAGCGATAAAAAGGTCAGCCCAGCGCCCGCAACCAAGTGACCTTTGTGCTCTATGCCCTGGTCTAAGCTGTGAGTAAACTTATTGAATGTCTTAAGTTTTTTACATCAGCCTCGCCCCAGACTCTGCCTTCTGCTTGTTTTCATTTCATTTTTATGACAACGTTTAGAAGTTGCTGTGGCTGCTGCTGTTTGTCTTTCCTTTGGCTGCTTTTGGCCACATTTAGCGCGGCCCCCACCGTATTGACATTTGATCTTTATTTGGGCATGGTCTCCACCCCAATGCCCCAATACACGGCCCCATAGACGAGCACTCGTGTGCTGGCTGTGTCGCTTTGTTTGTCTGCAGGCATCTTTTTATGACTCGAGTGTGTTTGCCTTTTGGCTTTCTGTATGCCATAAAGAACGCACAAAAAATGGAATACAAGCTCTAGAAATCAAACTTCTGTTTCGTACGACGAAGGCGGGCGAGGCCACAAATATGAGGTCATCTGTTATGAACGCTCGCCCAACTGGCTTAAGAAGCCTTTAAGCAAATACAAATTGTTCGCTTGCCTTATGGAATGCTCTGCTGGCAGTGACAATTCGAGGTCTCTTCGATCTAAGATCTTTAATTTCTTAAAGATTTCCAAGATTTTGCGAACGATATATTTGGTATTTGTTAAGTTTAAATACTTTACAAGAAGTAGAAGTAGTTTAATTTATAGAACTTGCTTTCCATTTAAGTGTAATCCTTATGAAAACATTTTATATTAATATATTCTATTTCAGTCATAATATTTCTGTCTTGAGATTTTTTAAATATTTTAATATATTTAATATATATAAAAACGTTCTGAATTCAATAAACAAACTTGTCTAGGTAATACCTTGAGCCTCGTTTTGATGAGCTTATTTTCTGTCATCTGAGAAGGTAACAAAAAATTGGAATACTCCTGATTTGTTGTATCTATCTAGATGGTCACATCTTAAAGCTTAAAAAAACGTTTGAAATAATTTCGTTGGAATAACAGGATATTCCTTGCAACGCTTTAAAAAAAAAAACCACGTGAAACATTTCGAGAATCTAGCTTGAAATAGTTGCAAGCTCAATGGTTCCAATGTTTTCATTGATACTCCATTGAATAGGAGTAGATAGATAAATTATATCTGCCTGCTTATCACTTTTCAAAGAAGACACTTCTGTTTATAGCCTAGCCTTTTTTTTCTTTGAAAAAGAAATTAACAATATATTCGTATTGTGAGTTTCACACTATTATTTTAAATTTATTATATATAGTCTCTAGAAATTTCGTCTAATATATTATAGTAATGTAACCATGGCTTTAAAAACCAATTTTCCAGCCAGCATTTCAGCCTGAGCTGCCAGTAGTTCCAGCCTATTAAGGAATTAATCTCGTAGTTACCCCATCCAAGCCCAACAACTAGTTTTTAGTGCACACTAATTCCAGAACTAAGGAGCTACTCGGCAGCAAGCGACACACACACACAAGACATCTTAATCAAATCAGAGCAGCTAAATGGCTGGAGATACCCTCATAAATATGTCAATTAATGGCACGCCCCAGAGCAGAGGCAGAGCTGTGCAGGTCTCTTATCGCAATGAAGACATAAACGCCGTGATATCAATTTATGTCAACGCAAATGGGACGGACTGCGTTGGAGCGTGAGTGGGTCTAGTCCCTGTTTAATATATGCGCAGCCACTTGACTGGCCGGGAACATGTGTCAGCGAATCTTAAGTGGAGCTTATGAAACTATTAAAAGGCACAGACAACGAGCGGCAGCACATGTCTCTGTCTGGTGTCCCTTACAACAAAGCAAACAAATATCCAAGAGTGTCCCACACATGTTGTCGGAGCGGGGGTAATTAGTTTACTACACGCTTGAGGCGTGCCTGATGCCAGGCCGAGGCTGCCCGCACAGTTCTTGTCGACCTGCGACTCGCTCTCCTGCCAGGAGACCTCGCCTTTGCCCGTTATGAATAATTCAGTCTATGGGCAAAAACTTTGACCAGCTGGCTGAAGGCTGAAGGCTGAAGGTAGAGATAGCCGCAAGAAGGCAACCGCAAGTCGAATGAAGAAGAAAAGGCGAGGCGCACAGATTTCATTGCTGTCGAGTCATAATCATTGCGGAGCTCTTAAACGCAGATTACTCATACGCACGGTTGGCGGCGAGCATTCATTATTTAGCTGCTAAGTCTGACAGCTCAATAAAGAAATGTTGCTAATGTTAATTGCTTTTGTGCCGCAGCGTCATTTGCATAATTTCCTTTAAACAATAAAAATCTAATTTGCCTGTCTCGCATTCGCCACGGCACTTAGCTATATAATTTCTTGTTAAATTCATAATTGTTAATTTTGTTGTGGCCACATTTGCCTTCTCCTTCGGCTGCTGCTGCGACTGCGGCTGCTTCGTCTTCTTTTCTTTTGCCGGGCTTAACTTTAATTAAGAGACAAGTTTGCTCTCTGGCCACGCTGAGGGTTGTTCGCCGCGTGGGCCAAGTGCCAGCATTATAACCAACATGAGGACAATTAAGAAAGTCAGTGAATGAGAATGAAATCAGTTGCAATTAGATAAAGTTTACTTATATTGCTGAAGCATGTGAAGTTTGATGTGGCAATTATTAATCAATTTTAATTGGCAGTTTAAGTGGAGGAAATGCGAAAAAAGGCAGGGAACTATAGAACTTACTAATTATGAATCAAACCTAATTTTTTGAAGTCTTCCTGATGTGCTGAATCAGTCTTTTGAAACTAGAAGAGCCTATTAATAACTAAACTAAATATGTAAAAAAAAGTAAAATAATGTGGAAAAAACTGAAAAGGAAAACATTTAAAAAATTGTTAGAAAATCTAAAAAAGAGAAACAAATTTTGTCATAGGTCTGTGAGAGAGGGGGAGAGGGAAAGACGTAAAGAGAAAGGGAGAAGTAAATTTAATATTTATATATTATATTTATTTCTCCCTCTCTTTACGCCTAGATATTATATCTTGTTCAATTCTTTTCCCAGTTTTCTTTAATTTTGCCTCACACATTATTAGCCACAAAGCCCAGTCTAATTAACTAACTTCTTATCTAACTTAAGCTAAATCCTGTTGGCCAGACAATGCCAAACAGCTTATAAGCCGTATAAGTAATCCCTACTACTTAAAACATTTAATAAATATAACTAAGCAATTTAATTATACTTTGACGATCTTGATGTTTGTCCACTCGAAAGCCTGCTACAGCACAGGCCATTCAGAAAGGGTATATCTTTGTTCACACAACACTTAAAATTAATGGCTCACTATTTGCACAACAGCTGCATGGCATTTGGTTATTTTACTTCCAAATTTGACAACTGGAAAAAAGGTAAGCAAACCATTTTGCAACTCCACCGGCCCCACAGCTGACGCGAGCAATTGGATTGTTGGTAAACACACAAACCTTTTGTAACTCATTCGCGACAGTTTCCCCCAGAAGTCGCTGTTGCCATTGTCGTCGCTCTGCCGCGCACTGTGACATATGAGTCGAATATGTTGCAAATTCAATATTTGCCAACAATTTTGCAGCATTTCTTGTTCTTTTTTTCTCCTTTTTGGTTTTGGCAACATTTTTGCTGCTTTGTTTTGCACTCTTTTTCCACATGTCCGAAACGACAGTTGTAACAAGCAAACAGACCAACAAAAACAACAACAGCAACAGAAACAACGAAAACAACGGCTGTTCGTCATAAAAAAACAGAAGAAAGAGAATGTTTAAAGCAAATAAAATCATTTGATGCAACACACAGAGCAGATATATAAGAAACAACAAAAAGATTGAGCAGACAATGAATATTTATTACTCTTCTATCAACTAAAGTTGTAGTAAAAAATAATCCAAATAGAATAAATAAAAGTAAAGGAATTAAAAGAAAATAAAAAATAATTTTAATAATATTTTAAATTATTAAATAAAGGCGAAACAATTTTATTGCACTTTAGTTTTATAGTTAATATTATATTAAATAAAGCTTAAGGAAACATTTTTAATCTTTTTAATAGTTCTCTAGATTCTTAAAATAAAATATTATGATTATAATAAGTAATAAATTAAATTTAAATATTTAAAGTAAAGTTTTATTTTATATTTTTATTTAAATCTTTAAAGTTTTTATTTCTTTTATTTTATTTCATTCATTTTATTTACTATATTTTATTTCGATTAATAATATTTACTAATTTAATTCTTTTATTCCAAAGTTGTAGTATATAAATCAGAATTATTTTTAAATTCATTCTTATATTATCAATCAATATATTCCCGATTCCAGACATACTAATTCCGCTAGTGGATATACCTGCACCTAGAATACCTTCCATGCATTCGCACTACGTTTGGTAAGCAAATGTGTGGCCTTCATTTCGGGTGGGTGGAGTCCACATTTCCGGTTTCATATGGTTTCATATGGCCGCAGGGCAACTCTGCAACTGACCGGCCGCTCGGCCGCCCGGCCGGCCAGAAGGACAGCTGCTGCTGCCTCCGTCCTTCGGTCGCCTTTTAACGTGTGCTTTGTTTAACGAATCGTGCAAATGCGGGTGGAATCGGAGTACGCCCAGCCCCGTGGGGCGATGAGCAGTTTATTTTTCACATTTTTGTGCATTTATTTGATTACGCTGAGCATTTTATTTTTCAATAAACACGCGAAACACGAAACAAAAAAAAAAAAAAAACAAGAAAGGAAACTGGCGCCGCTCATTAAATTTTGATTGTTTCTGGGCCATAAAAATCACAGCAAAAGTTTTAACTGTGCGCCAGCAATCACACAACTACTACAGCAAAACAAAGAATAACAAATTATGCTGATGGCTACATAATAGCCAGAGCCCTGGCAGAAGCCCCTGCCGCCTCCTCTGGCTGCCCATTGAAACTTTGGCGTCTAAACAGCAGAAAAACTGACTCGTGACTGGCTGAAATCGCCTTAGGCATTTCCCAAAAATGATGATAATTAGCCGAAAAACCGCCAAGCAGCCCGTCAGCCAGTCAGCCAGTGAGCCAGCCAGCGACAAAAAGTAAAAGTCAAATCAAAAACTAAACAAAAGTGCCAAGGAAGCGACGTCTCCAGGGCGGAGTGTCAGTGGCGTCCCAATGTGAAAATTAACTTGTAAACGCTTACAAGCATTGGGCGAGCAGGCAGAGGCTAACACCTAACCGTGGCCAGGAGCTGTCTACCGCCTATCGCCTCCCGGGACTCTGGACTAACGATTTACAATCAAACGAAGCGCCAAAGTCAAAATAAAAACTTTTGCATTTTATTTCGACTTTTGATATTTGCGCAGATTTCTTGCTCGCTTCTTTCGAGTGCGATTAAATTTGTTTTAATGGTTTTTGTTCTTAGCCTGCTGGGTGTGTGTTGGGGCTATGTTGGGGGCGTGAGACTGCCCGCAGTTGGGGGCGCAACACTTAAAGTTTGTTTTTTAATGGCCGCAGCTTTGGTGGAGCATTGTGGTTGCCGGGACCCCCTAATTGCCGCCACGCAAACAAACCGCTTAAGGGCGTTAAAGTCTTTAGGAATTCCCGTGCTAAGGCTAAAGGCTGAAGGACTTGTCTTAATCACGCGAAATTGCTCTTAAAGGTATTTTCGATTGATTTAGCCTATAATGCCACATTTTGTATTCCTTTAAAGGGAAAGTCTTGTTTGTTTTATTGTGACAGGCTAAGTTGCATAATTTAAAAATGATTTTTAAATATTTAATAAATTGTATAAAAATAATATACCGTATGCGAATGTATCTGTATCTTTGGAAATACTTATAGATGTTCAATAAAGGTAGTAAAATAAAGCCGAAAGCTTTATTAAACGTGTAACATTTAAAAGTATATAATATTAAGCTTAAACTCAACTTAATTCACTATTTAACTTACTTACTGTGAATAAATAATAATTAAATTTGAAATTCTCTGACATATTGAGATATCTTAAACAAAAAGAAATTTTTATAAATATATCAGAATATAGGACCTTTTAAGCTTTGGAATAGTGAACAACAAAATAGAATTAAAGTCAGAAATATCATATATGAAATAAGCTAAAAACGAATATTCTTTTGTTTTACAAATGTTGCTTAAGTCTTATATTTCAACTGTGGCTTTTGGCAAACAATAACAACTTTATTTCTGTAGTCAAATAATTTTGCTATCAACGCCGTCACACGCTGTCCAGTTTTGGCCAGCTTAAGGACATTCCTGCCCCACCTTGGGTCCACCTTTGTCACACAGACCTAAGCTTATGCCCAGTCCTTAGCCTCAGCTCCAGCTCCAGCTTCAGCTGGATGCGGTCCAAGTAACTATAACATTTAAGCAGCTTTGCACAAGTTGTGCGCCATTTGATAGCCATGAAGAGTTGAAAATGAATTTTATATAAATGTTTTTTCATAGAGAATAAGCAAGAGACGAGAGTATGCTTGACTATGAAATGCGCTGTGCTTCGGATGGTAGCTGAAGAATTCTGTTTTACTGCCTTACAGACAAGAAGGCAAGAAGGTTAAGATTTCGTCGTGGCTATAATTCGTCATTCGGTTAAAGAATATTCTTCCATGTTCTGCCTGCTACACAAATATGAACTCAAACTAATACTCCCTCTATACATTTCCTACGCGTACAGGGTATTAAATGAAAGCATTTGCGTTTCTCTCTCAAAAAAAAAAAGGGCAAGCATTTTATTTTTATGGCAGCCAACTAACAAGGTTCAGTGGCAGTTGACTAAATCATCTAAGGATTTGCGTTTATCACAAGGCAGCCAAAGCAGTTGGTGTCGCAGCGCCCGATTGTCTGTCTTCGTGTCCAGGGGCACCTTTGGCGACAGGAAATTGAAAATTTCCACTAGTCGAGCAGCAGTAATAGAGTGCGTGGCATGTGTGGCATGTCAGCGATTCCGCCTGAAGCGCACCCAAGGGCCAATAACATTTACGCTAATTTGATAATCTGCACACGCACAAGGGTTGCGCCAAAGTCAAAACATTTGCATAGCCGACCGATTGGGACGACGCGACGCGACGGCGGGTGGCCATAACAGACGCACCTAATTGGCTGCAATGGGACCCTAGGGAGTGCTCGCTGACCAGGCTGAGCTTGCCGCATGCCACAGCAAAACTGTTTCCAATCCCTTGCACATTATCAGCGCGTTATCATCGCATTCTTTCCACTCTTGAGCGCGTCCGGCTTTTGGCTGGAAATTCTCTTGCGGTCAGCGAGTTTATTATTTGGCCTTTTATTTTATGCTGGCTTATCTGTTTTGTTAATGCTCCATTCTTGTTGTTGTTGTTGCTGCTGTTGCAGAAGCTGCTTTTGCTACGCTCGCTCCAAATCGCCTTCGTAATCGCTTTTACACGCTTGACTTCAGCTAGCTGCGGGTTTTCAGATATCCCATTTATTGTTGTTGCGGGTCAGGCAAATAAATAAAGTATATATCTATATAAATACAATCGTTTATGAACATTTAAATGTAGTTGAATTCTGCTATTGTCTTATGTCTTGAACATAAGTACAAAATTTGTCTCTCATAATAGCCCAAAAGTTATTTAGGCAGCTTGAAGGCAAGACGAGGGGAACAAAATGTCACATACTCTTTATACCATCAGGTGATTATGCAGAGCTATATAACTTTACATCAGTATAAGATAAAGAAATATATTTTTATTTTTATGACATTTATGTTTGAATATGATTTTGGCTATGTGGCCAAAAATTGGCTTTACATAATATAAAATAGATGAGTTCAAATGTCTCTTTAGTATAATTCTAAAAAAATAGTCAAGCCAAACTCAATAAAATTCAACTATTAGCTGCTAATTTTTCTGCTTAAAAACTCAAAGTCAAAGACTCTAGAAAAATATTTTATGCACACAAAAAAAAAAACAATTCATAAAAATTATATTCAGCATATTATAAATTGCATTTATGAAATTTTCATATATATAACCAATTGAAATCGTTAATTCTACGCTAGCTACCACCAAAATGAACGTCATTAGCAGTTTTGCTTCTGCACGTTGTCTGCCGGTCGTATTTAACTAGCATAAACGGATATCTACGCCCACTTGGCGTATGCGCAATCTGCTTCCCCTTGTATGCATATTTATAAGCTACTCATACGCCCCATAGGCCAGATATACATATATATATATATATATATATATATATATGTGTGTGTGTGTGTTTGGCATCCTGGTGTGCGACAAGATTTATGCCTGCTTTCTTTTTCTGGCATCAAGCATTTCAACGCCTGCAATTTGCTAATTAATTAGTTTAAATGTGTGCGACGCTTCTGGCCATGGCCAAAAGGGAAAGCACGAGAGTTGGAAATGTTCAAAATGCCTTGCTGTTGCCAAAAGTACAAATCAGTGCTACTTCTTTTAACCACTTGTAATTAATGTGTTTATGAGCCGTGGCCATAAAAGCCGCAGACAAAAAACGCGCGCGTTTTTACACGCGTGTAATTTGTTTAGCCACCAAAAAAGGAAACAAAACGAAGTGTGCAGCCCTTTTATTTATTTTTTTTATGCTGGGACCTTTTCACATACTTTTGAGTCAAATAAAAAATTAATTTAACGCATGTTTCTCATATGGCCGTATAATGAAATTGATTTAAGGTTATTAATGCGAAGCCTCGGCACATTCCAGCCAGGCGCTGCCTAAGTAAATGTTTGGCATTTCATAATGTTGCTCCAACCTTTAACGTCAATTTTATGCAAATTATGTTATTTCTGCTGCGGCTGCTGTGGATTTGTGGCCAAAGAAGCTCGGAGGGGGCGTGGCTGCATCCATGTAGCGACGGGGCGTCGCTGTAAAGTTTTTTTTTTTTGTATTCGAGTGGGTCTGGGTGTTGTTATTGAAGTTTTTGGGCGTCTCGCTGCCTGCTGCCTGCCAACTGCTGACTGCTGACTTATTCAATAAGCCAAGTTGAAGTATGCCCCATGGCTGGTGGTGCGGCTGCTTAAGTAAATACCGTGTGCCTCGTACGAGTGTATGCAAAAAGTGCAAATAATAATAATAAAGAGTACTTATTGTTTGATTTATGTGTCTGTGTGTGCACAATGTAGCCGAGGGACGAGGACAAATGCACCCGACCCACAGTCCCACAGTCTTCAAATGCTGAGCTCTCAATATTGAGCTACGAGAGTGGGCATCAGCTCGAAGAGCTTTGTAGAAGGAATGATTCCATTATAAATATCTGATATTAATTAACTCTATTTATTGTGTGGTCTCTGTGAAAGTTTGAGTGCTCTCATTGATTATATAGAAATAAATATAAATAAATGGTTAATTATTGCTACATATTATTTATTTGTAAATCGCCAGATCATTATTTTGAATTTTACATAAATTTAATAGCCTCGCAAAAGTTAGACCAATACGAGGCGAGGAGTACAAAGCTTAGTCTGGTTTAAGTCAAGTATTTCCGTCTGTCTGCTTATTTGTATGCCGATCTACGTTCTCCTACCTCTTGTAAGCATTTATATTGTATTATTAAAATATATATGTAAATATATCCATACTTTAACAGTCTAAGAATTACTCTCTAAATACTAAATTTACCTCATGCGAATATTTAGCATAATTTCCGCTTCGGGTATAGTAAATCTGAGTAACTTGAAACTTTGATAATCGACTGCTTACTTTCAACACACTGTACTTTGATCTAGCTTAAGGTGTTATTTGATACTCCCCCTCTCCCTCCCTCTCTGTCTCCCTCTCTTTCTCTCTCTCTGTCTCTCTTTTACTCTTCGCTATCACAAGCTAATCCCTGACATCAGTTGCTACTGATAAAGTCACCTTTATTTGTCAGTCTTAGCCCACCTGGCTGTCAGTTCTCGATGAGACGAAGGCACGTACCATCCACGCCCATTTGGTATTGTCCAAACCCTAAACCCAAAGCGTCAAACCGCACACACCTATCATGATGGTGTTGTTGTTGTTGTGCCGTCACCTCTGAAACACAATCACCCACCCATCAGGCGGCCAAGTTGCCGGCCCACAGTAACAGATCCAGGCGGCAGTGGCGGGCGCTTGCTAAGTGAGCCATTTATCTTCGCAGGAACCTCAAGCGCGACACAACAGGCGGAGCAACAACAATAGCATTTCCTACACGCGTCATCCAATCCAGGCAGACGCCAATAATGCCGTACTGGAAATAAAACGATTTATATGCCGCAATACCACGCAAAGCAAAAGCAAAAGCAACACTGAAACAACTACACGACATTTCAGCGTATTTCGCTTTCGGTTTTTGCCTTATCCCAGGACACATCAATTGAACAGCCGCAGCAACAACAACAGCAACAATAACAACAACGACAAGCAGTAAATGAAACCCCTGGAAAAAAAGAGAAGTAAAATCGAAGATTGCTATCTTTGACGGCTTGTTTTCCTGCCCTCCAGCCGCATGCAGTGGGCTGTGGGCGGGGCAGCCATTATGTATTGGCGTTGAAACAATTTGAACAGCCATCGGTCCCAGCGTCCTCGCCCCGTCGTCGGCAAAACAAATGAAAGGAAGTCGTTTAAAAGTACAAACGGACATTATTTATCGCTCAAACCATTTAGTCGCCGAAACTACCCGAAGAGCATAAAAAAGAAGCTGGCTAAGACCTCCCCCAGTAAGTAGCCCCAGTTAGACCTCCACCCACCCTGCCACGCATCCAATTGTTGTTGCTGTGTCTACTTAGTTGTAATAAATGGAAATCGTTGGATCCCACAACTGCCCCACAATACGTTGCATTTAATTTTGGACTCGCAATTGGATTTTAGCCACAGCTACTAAGACACAGACAGAGACAGAGCTAGAGGCACTAGAAGAGCGAGCGAGTGGGGCAGGAGGCGGGTCCAAGCACAGCAAATCGATTGATTTCTGCTTACTCAAGCAGTTTTCTACAGATCCGGATAACAGCTGAAAGTAATTTACAGCTGGCTAAATGTTAATTGGAATTGCGTAGTTGTGGTACCAAACTGAAATGAGTTTCCTCTAGTTATTATCGAAAAGGGATTGGAGTATTGCGTGAGAGAAATGTTGTAGCATTATATCATGAACACAATTTTAAATAAGAAATAAGAAAAATCTCAACTAAAAAATTAGCATCAAACAACAATATTCAATGAAGATTATTCAATATAAATAAGTATATAAGAAATTAATTTATTTATTAATTAACTAATATAAAATTCATTATGAGCATCATTATTAATTACAGTTTTCAAATCATTCCAAAATAAAATATTTAAATTGTAAAAATATTAAATGAACTCAATAATAAGATAAAATTACAACATTTTTTTGTATTCATACTGTATTATTCAAGTTATTAATATAAAATACATTTTAATATACAACACAAAAAATATAGTATGAACTAAGGGTAAGACTAGATTTTTATAAAGCAGTTTTTTAATTCCTTTGTTTATTAACAGAGTTTATATTTAAATTATAAAAAAATCAGTTGATTTTATATGACTATAGCTAAGTGAATAAATTTAAGTATATATGTTATAGGCAAATATATATTTGTATAATATTAATATAATATTATATATGATAATATAATAATACAGTAATGATATAAGTAATCACATCAGCACGACTCAAACTAGTTAACTCTTAATTTGTAAGATCTCTAAGACCTAAATAGGTTTATTTACATAAACTGTACTTCTTTCTGATCATCTATTCTTAACACCTTCTCACACATTGCGCTGGCTCGCTTCTCTCCGTTTGGCGCCCGCATTACTCATTACCCCAATGTGTCATGGAAAACCGCGTGTGGAACCCCAAGCCCAAGCGGCTGGCATCTGAATCTACCCATTGTCGACGCGGACACACAAGCCTCGGGCGTCTTATCGCCTTAAACCACTTTAGTGTCAGCCATGATGACAGCGGTCGGTCCAGCGAGCTAACTGTGAACATTGTCGCCTTTTTTTCCCAGTCGCCAACGTCCAGTATCCTGCTGTTGTTATTGTTGTTGCTGCTGCTGTTGTATGGGCTGACCATTTAACGGAGTGGCTGTCGCAGTCGCAGTCGTAGCATGTTGTCTGTTAACATGCCCAGTGGTCTTGTCGACATTGCGATAAAAAAAAGAGAGAGCACAAACAGGCAGGCAGGAGGAATTTACGTTTTTGGCCATAATGAGGGTGATTTTCGTATTTGTGGTAGATTTGTCCACTTAGCAGCATGACCACAGCCAGAACTTGCTTTTTGATGCTCTTGCAATTTGCCGGCCGTTGGGCGTTAAGGCAAATCATTTGTACATTTCGCACAGTGGATTATCGTAGGCTGGCTCAGCCCCGGCTGCTCCTCAGATGATAATGTTCATAATTTGTAATGGCTGCATATATATATTTGTATTTTTTGTTGCCTATTTTGCGGGCAGCAGCATCATGATATATGCGCCAGCATGCCTGACAATGATTTTGGCTAATGAGCGAGCCAAGCATCTATTGTCTCAGTCCGGGCAACTGTTGCGGGCGCTTTGCTTTTTTAATTGGCATTTCTGCTGAGGTGGCGTCAACTTTTTTAATAAAAAGCAAATGCAAGAAAGGAATTTCCATTTCGTATGCATGCAAATGAATGCCCAAATTCGGGACAGTTCCACTTCATTCCAATCCAGTTGATTTTCATTACCGTGAAGTGGGGTGTCCGCCAAGTCCGCCAAGTGCTGAAATGTGTACACTATTGTCTACGGATTTTCAATATTATTTGCTGCGGTCGGACGTTTCTCCTCTCATCCGCTCGCCCGTGCGCCTGGTCCCCAGGCTGAACCCCAAGCAGCTGAACCAGAATCTGAACCTGACGCAGAGCTGTCTTGGGTTCATTGTGCGACGAATGTCGAGGATGTTCATTGTAGCCGATTTCAATTGGGCATTTTATTTTATATTTGAATTTTAAAATTCCTTCCGCTCCGGCGACAGCAGGCAACAGGAAAATGGACAATTTCTGTTTTGTGGCAATTGATTGGCAAATATTGTCCGGCCAAATGGCCAACTCGAAAGGTTTACTGATTAATACGAACTGACAGCGAGTCAGCAGTGTTTTTTTTGTATTTTTATTTACAATTTACAATTTATTCTTACAATTTGTCAGAGTTAGCTGAGACAGGAAAAAGGCAGAAAACATAAGAAATATATATATATATTTAATAAATATCCTTTCCTAAAGATATACCAAAATATAAGCCAACAAGTAAAGGGATTTTATTGGCCTTCAGTTTCGTTACAAATCTCTGTCTATTTTGGCTGATTTCAAGTCATTTTTGGAGCAAACTTTGCACTTAGCAGCTACCAAATACACCAGACAACTCATCCATGGCTGTAAGCACAATTTAAGGTGCCTATAAAAAAAAGTTGGCCAATTCGTAAGTCGCATGCAAATTACAAGCAATAAAACGAGGCACGTCGATGCTAAAGCAAACTTAACACAAGAGGCTGAGGCAGACACACTGCGACGCCCACAAGCCAAAGCGATTATTCTTTATTGTTTAGACGATGGCTAAAACAACAGCAACAACAACAACAACAACAACAACAGCACAAACAACATGAAACAGCCGCTTGTAACAATTCTCACATCATACGATTGACATTGAGATTGCGTCTTGGTATTGGGAAATTCCCAAGGCTGTCATATGTAAGCACAACTAGACAGGCGATGGGCATGAGACACACAAGCACACGCACACGAGCTTTGAATATGTAAATTTGTCATTGAGCAAGCAGAAAAGGAGTGAAATAATCATAAAAATGTCAATGCCGACAACGAGGACAGTGGAGGCAAAATCCTGAATTGAATTTTTATCTATCGTATGGGCAATAAAGTCACATTGTCAACGCGCCCGTAGAAAATTATGATTATATTTACTTTTGGGGGAAAAAAAGTAAAAAACAAAAGGAATTGATGGGCTCAACCGGGATTTCAACCCGGGACCTCTCGCACCCAAAGCGAGAATCATACCCCTAGACCATTGAGCCGCTTACGGATGCTGTGCATTTTTAACAAATTTTGTATTCCTTCTATTCGTTTGGTTTTGGCTGCAACCAAAGTTGCTTTTAGCGTGCATTACTTAGTTAATATAAGAAAACTTCAAGTCACAAATTTATACAGTTCCAACCGGTTGATGTTTCTCTTTTGCCTTTGTCTTTTCTGCGCTTTTCTTAATTGAAGCACACGCAGCTGTAGACAAACTTGTTTTTTTTTTTTGGTAATTTTCTTTTTGTTATTAATAATAGGTTTTTAATAAATTGTACCCTTATCATTTGGGCGTTGATTTATTGACTTTTAAACGCTGCAGTTTCTCAACACGCAGCTGACTCATCAAATTTGTTTTGTCTTCTGCCTTTTGGCATGCTTTTAATTTAATTTGAAAAGTTTCGCCTGCCCATTTGGCGCATTAAACCCTTTGACCTGCGTGCCAAAAAAATAAAAAAAAGAATCTGCCAGGCAAAACAAATTTAAAAAATAAGGAAAAAGATGTCCCATAAATAATTATGATAACTGTCAGAGTTTTATGCAACGCTACTAATTGCCACGCCCCTCGTAATCACCCACCCTTTAAATTAAAATGGATTTAAAAAAAGCTTCGCTTAAAGGCAAAGAAGAATAAATGTAAAGATAAAATGATGAGCGCAGGAGTTGAAAAACCTAATTGCTTTAATAAACTTTGGCGATAAGGAATATGTAAGCGAAACATATTTGAAAAATTCATTATTTGACAATTTTAGCTTGTAGTCTTGAAGTAGGTACATTTCAAAATATCAAGAAAATTTAGAAGCTTTTTTAAAGTTGGAAGTAAAAAGATCTTTTTGAACTCCGACTTTTCTTATAGCCTTAAACATTTACAAATGACTTTATTAAATTGTTATTTGTAATAATTAAATAAAATACATAATAAAATTATAATAACGATAGAAATACTATACTATACTACCTTTTCAACAATCTGCATAAAATTTAAAGTCTTTTTAGCTCGCACTAGACAGCTCAAAGTTTTTGTGTCGTTATAAATCACACGGCTATAGCCATAGAAGATTTATGAGCTGCTAAATATGCTTACCAAACAATGAGGGAGAGCTTGAGCTGGTCGTTTACGACTTCCTGTTTGGTCAAAGAGGAAAGTTTGGCAAAACTTTATGCACATATCAAAATTTAAATACATTTGTTATATAATATATATATATATATATATATATATATATATATATATATATATATATATATATATATATATATATATATATATATTTATGTCTATTTATTTTGCGTCTATTTAATACGCAAAACTAAAAAAATATATTCAAGTAAAGTTGTCAAACTTGTAGTAGATTTTGAATGTAATTTGTTTTAATTCTACTCCGTGCATTAAGTTAAAGATTATGAAAATGATTTCAATTAATACTCGAGAACTTTTTCTAGGATCCCACTTAAAGGCCATTAACCATTAAGAGCGCACAACAAATTTTTACACTTTGCGTGCCAAAGGCAACAAACAAACTAACCGAAATGACAACAGAAATAACAACAGCAGCAGCAACAACAACAACAATAACAACAGTAAATAGAGTTTCCCTTATTTATTTTTTCAAGAACTTTTTACCTTTTCCCCAAACTCATTTTCAAGTGTTTCGCTGAGCGCCACTTAGTTGTTCTTGTTCTGCTGTTGCTGTTGTTGTTGTTGTCGGAAAAAGCCATTAGAAAAAGGCTGCTCGAGTCTGAAATGGGTTTGGCTGGGGTTGGCATTGTTTTTGTTCGACTAAGTCAACAAGGTCGAGGGTTAATGAAAGCTGGTCGATCGCACCAGCTTCCAGCTGCCCTGACCTTTTATCTTTGTTACATTTTTTTGTATCTATATATTTGTATAAGTTTCTTGCTGGACTTGAAGTTACGCTGCAAAAGTTGTGCACTCAAAGGCTCTCTAAGCATATATATAGATGAGTTACCTAATAATTTTGTTCGTCTTGTTTATTATTCTTATACAATAAAGATTTCATTTTAATTTGATCATTGAATTGAACTTATCTCGTTTTTGTTGTTTCAAGGCCTGGTGCTTTTTACGCTCGCAATTCTTTAGCAAAATCTCTTGAAACTTGCGGCGCATGGCTAAGGAGAGGCCCGTATTGCGTAGATCCATGTCTTCCAGCATCTTGTTGCAGTTGATGATCTTGAGCAAGTGCTTGCCAAAGTCCTATCAAGTATAGCCGTTGAGTCGACATTACTTATTTCGCAAGTGCTGCACTCACCTCTCCCAGATCATTGTTTGACAGGTCAATGATTAAGAGCGTCTTCTGCTGACATATTAGCATCATGAACAACTTGGTTATGCTGTCGCTTATGGAGCAGGAGGCCAGATCCAGCTCTCTGATGGGCATCGTCTGTAGCGTATGGAAGATGGCAGCGGCGCCGTCGCTCCGAATGGGATTCAGTCGAAGCACAAGACGCACCAGGGGCACATGAACCAGCGTTCGACTGAGTGTATAGGCGCCCTCCTCCGCTATGAAGGGTTAGCTTTAAATGTCGATATTGCTATATAATAAACTTTCTATTTACTTATTTTGTTGTTGGTTAGATCGAGGACAGTTAGGGTGGCAAATGACTCCTTGCCGCAGGTCTCGAGGAAACAGCGTATGCCCGCATCGCCCACGGCGCAGTGCAGCATGGACAACTCCCTCAGGTGATGGCAGCCCTTGTCTAGGCTGTGTGCCAAAAAACGTAGCTGATACGACAACAGCTTCGTGTTATGGAGGCTAGAAAGCTTGAGCCATGATAACTGAGATGTGTGGCAATGTCAATGACAATTCTTACCAAAACTTGCGCAGCTCGTGGCATTGGCTGAGGCCTTTGGCCAATAATAATATGTCACGAGCCGTTATTTGATTGCAACCCGGTTGGTAATGGATGCCAGCCGTCTTGCTGCTATAGCTCAGCCGCAGTCGCCGTAAGTCCGGCAGATTGCTCAGCAGGTAATCAAGCGGAATGTGATCTGTTGTGGATGGGTTAACTCATTATACTCTGTGTGAACTTATTTTAAATGAGTTGATGATGTTTTCTATCTACTTAACTTTAAGATTTTTCAAATACCCTTTAAAATGATGTGGAGCTGGGCTTCGAAAATATCAAATCCCATTGAAATCAATGAACATTTCTTCAGTGTATATCATAAATCTGATAAATTAAATCAGTCATTAACGATTAATCATCTGTCATTGGTATCTAGTCATTACCTAGTTATCAATAATTAGATTAATCGTTTATTGATCGTCAGTCATAAAACATATGTGATCAGCCATAAACCATTCGTCAACAGTTATTACCCATAGCTATTACCCATAGCTATTACTATTACAGCTAACAGTAATTTGTCATGGGACATTAGTCATAAGTCATTAGTCATTATTCATCATTAATTATCAGAAATAAGTCATAAGTGATTATTCATTGATTATCAAAGATAAGTCATCAGTTATTATTCATTAGTCATTAGTTATTAGGCATCAGTCTTTAGTCATCATTCATTAGTCATCAATCATTTTTAATCGGTGTTTATTCATAATTAATAAGCTATCAGTTATTAGTCATAAGTCATTAGTCATTATTCATAAGTCATGAGTCATTAGTTATCAGCCATCAGTCATAAGTCATCATTTTTAGTCTTAGTCATTGGTCATTAGTCATCAGTCATTAGTCATTAGTCATCAGTCATTAGTCACTTCTCAAAAGCAATCATCAGTCAAGACATGGTAAGGGTATACAGTCTCCACTAATCAACGGGTGCTCACCATTACTCTCACTGCCAGGAGGGGCGGGCTGCAGCCGATTTACCTCCAATTGATTTATGTATGACGCACAGATGTCCAAGGCGGCCTGCACATTGCCATCCTGCTCGTAGTCGCCGGTTTGCATATTTTCAATAAACTCCTGCACATGTCGCTCCATGTAAATGTTAATCCAACGTCTTTCCCTGCCGCGCGCCTGGAAGGGCGCCATGCGCCAACGCAGCTCGTAGCTGCGTTGCCAGAAGTAGTCGTCGCGTATGTGCGAGCTGAGCAGCTGCAGTGGCAGCTGCGTATCCAGCTGGGTGAGTATATAGTTGCGGTCCTGCCGGCGTCTCAGCTGACGGTAAAGCGGTATCTCTGGGAACAATAGTCACAGACGGTTGTCATCTAGGATTTCGGATTTCGCATTTCGAATGTCGGGCTCTTACCGCTCCAATTGCTTACGATGGCATCGAGCACAAGATGTCGCAGACTTTTCGGCTGATTTGCTTGGCCCTCGCCGATCTCGGGCTGGAATTGCTCCAATGATTTACTGTTGATATTGGGCAGCTTGACATCATTGGGATTGAAATAGGCCTTGAAGGTGTCTATAGAGACGGTGCTGGGGAATTCACAATACGTAAAATCCATTCTCTGCTTTGCACACACGGCAAAATAAAACCAGGCATCATAGCACAGCTGTAGGTCGTTATAGATACGGAAAATTGTTGCCAGAGCAACGTCTCGCTTGTTATCAGTCAGGGTTGCCAGCTCTAATAAAGTATCAGTTGATTAAGACTTAAGGTTCGTCAATTATACAGTATTATATGGAAATGTGTCTTTCAAAAGCATTTATTAATAATTAATTATGAAATTAATTTGTTACAATTTGATGGAGCGGGTAGTTAGGGATATAATACTCCAGGCGTTGATTGCGCTTTAGCATGCACTCTTGAAACTCTCGAAACTTGACATAGTTATTTGAATGGCATTGCTCCGCGTTGCCCTTTTCAAACAGGTTCCTTCGGAGATCATTCATGATCGGCCTGTTACTGTGCACCGTCTCATAGGGATACATTGTGAGCCAATTTTTAATTATAGGAATATTGTAGATGGTAGATCTACCAGCGCACACTTTGTCCAAATTTTTGCTGGGTAAAATAGGCTGTTTAATACCATAATGAAACCTATTTAGCACTTACTCGTCTGGGTAGTAATGCTGAGGTGGGCCCTTATCTATTGTTATGCGTGGTATAGTGACAACCGCGTTAAGATTAAAGCGCGTATCCTCCCAAACTTTTCCATATGTAACACCCCAGGGATTGTACACCCATTTGCCCACGGTATCAAGCTTGAATCTAGGTATTGATATAGTCCATTCCGTTTGCCTTTGCTGCTCAATAGTCTCCGCAGAACCAGCCTGGAATTTCACTACTTCTGTCTGGCCTTCTGGTTCGGCAGTTGTATTAACTGATGTCATATCCTTTAATCCATTTTTAAACAATCGCAGCATCAAATTTTTCTTAGCGACATCCGACAGAGCAACATTTTGTCTAGAGATCTCTCTAAATTTTTGTATATTCGTCTCCGCGTTGGATAAGGGTTTGGCGTCAGTATTACTCAAAAGAATTATCTATTCTGTGGAGCTTAAGTCAATGAATTTGAAATACATATAATATCAACTTACATAAGCCAGGCAACTACCTAAAATATAATTTAGATCCATAGTTCAAGACCTTATATAGAATTACATAAAAAGTGTTATTTTTTTTTTTTTAAAGCTTTTAAGAAATTCTATTGTTTGTAATGAAACAAACATTTGACAGATAACTAAATGACAAATATATAAATAATATAAAAGAAGAGCTTAAATATTGTGCTCATAGATTGTTAATTAATTTGCGACTCAAATTAGTTTAATGTTTTCAGATACGATTTGGGAATTCTGCTATAAACTTTGGCTTGTCATATATACCTTATTAGATACCTTATCTAATAACTAAAATTAGACTTAACTAAATCTAATTACATAAATGTAAGTAGTTGGCAAGAATATGCCTAATTATTTATGTTAGTCTCGCCTATTATACCTACAAATTTAAGTTTCCAGATACAGCTTGTTCGGGTAAGACAACAATTTAGTCTCTGCATGTCTCTCAGATTGATAATCGGCAGGCAGGCAGAGCGCTCATCAGTTTGATCATAAATACATGTTGAAGTTGCAGAAACTTGCCTCTGCATATTATAAACATCTACACGATGCAGGATAGAAACGAATACATCCTCAGCAATTCTGTTCAGACAAGCAGTGCCATTCACTGTCTGAGTCCGTGTCTGGGCGCATGTTCGTAAATTGGCCAAGCGCATCGTTAAGTGCCATAAAAATAATTCAAAATAAATTGCTTTACATAAAAATTGGTTCGAATTTGGACAGAGGACAGAGGCGAAAGCGCAACTGTTTTATAAGGTAATGTAGAAGGTATAATTTGGTCATAATAATGCGAATCATGAAAAGACTCACACACACACACACACTCGTGCACATTGGGGCATCGCATAGACAAGCTGGGTTATTAATTCTGGCGTCGGATTTTGCAGGGCCGCCGTCGCAAAACATAAATAACGCGCTTTATACGAAACACTTTGCATATTTGCGGGCGCCGCACAACTAAGCCATAAAAATTACAAGAATTTGATGCGGCAAAGTCAAGAAGCCCAGTCATGTCAGCTGCGGATTCCGAGCTAAGTCCCAGGTAGACTTTCGCCGCGAGCAGCCACAATAAAAGAGCCCACGTCAATATTATTGGTAAACTGAGTATAGCCGAGTGGCCCAATGATTGCGCACAATAACAGCGCGTTGTAATGACGTGTAATTATGGTCATAATCGGATTGCCACTTGGGACATTATCGGCCTGCCCCGAAACGACTTTGATATGCAAATGCCAAGCCACAAGATAAACATGTTTTACTCGTAGGATGATCCCCAGATGAAAGTGAGGGGCAGTATTTACAATAGCATAATGCAGAAACAGGGCTTGGACACAATTCTCATTATATATCAACTACATCTTTTTTTGCTTTCTAAGCATTAATGTGTTATGCTTTGTAAGTTGATATTTTAGTCTATTTGAAACAAAATATTTTGTGTGTTTCGGCTGAGCATATTCCAGCATTGATTAATAAATACAAAATGTACTTATTTGTCAACTATATAATCCGAATTTATAATATTTAAGTCGCATATGCATAGAGAACATATTTTCCATACTTTCAAATTGAATCGTAGTAAAATATTTCTTAATTTATAGTTAAATTTACACCTTTGTAAGGTAAGTTTCTATCCCTGATTTATCATGTATTTTTTGTTGTTGTATAAATTATAGTAAATATAAGAAACTATTATAATATATTAATTTGAAATAAAATGATTATATTATTATTGATAAAAAGCCTGTGACAGGCGGAAGTAGGCTCATAAATTAGATATATTACAGACCAGGATAGAGGCAAATCAAACCATAAATTTCTGTCTATCTGTTCATCTATTATTCCTTTTGTCTCTCCATATGTATGCAGTGATCAATCACAAAAGCAATAAAGTTTCGTTCAAATCATCCATAATTTTGTCCACTTTAATGAAATCAAAGGCAAACTGCATTTCGTTAAGCATAGCTCGAATGTTTTAAGAAATAAAGTAAATTTATTTATGCATTTATTAATGTATACATTATTGCAATACAATTTTTAATTTTCCAAGTTTTTCTAAAACTTATATTGCATATTTAAGCCGTATCCAACATCGGATTTGCCCCTGAAGGGTCCGCTCATGTGGCGTGTGGCATTTGCCGTGGCGCCCACATTGAGATTGCCACTGGGCGAAGTGTAGAGATTGGCAGTGCCACTGGCATTCATCGTCGTCATATTATACTTTGGCACATGGTTAACACCCAAAGCCGCTGAATGGCCTGTGGCCGTGCCCATGTTCAATCCGCCGCCAAATTGATCGTGAGTGCGCGTGTGGGTGTGGTAGGCAGTGGCATTCATCTCAGCATGTTTGTTCTGGAAGATGTTCGCTTGTGCCGCTGCCGTTATGCTGCTGCCATGGCCCGCCGTGTGCCCGTGCTGCAGTGATAGACCGTGGCCATTGCTGTCAATTGAACATGTGAGTGATGTTAGTTAGTGAAACGCTCCAGGCACTTACGCATTCACTGCTCCATAGACACCTTTTGAAACGGGTCCGGCGCTGCTGTTGGTCGTGGCAAAGACTCCGGCACGTGCGTTGACATTTTCGTCTCCGCCCATTACTCCACATCTGACAGAAGCTGCTCCAGTTTTTGGATCTCCAGTTGTCTGACACTCCATTTTCGAATTAATAAAAAGTATATTTACGTGTTGTTTATGAGCGATTAAAATATATCTGATGTTCTCTGCGACAAAACTCTGCATTTTATACGATTCGCGATGGACCTATTTAAAGCACAAACCGCAAGCTCGGTGCATTCCCGTTGACAATCTTTACAAGCATTGACTAATTCGAATGCATATATACAAGTCATATATACGATATATGTGATAATGGGATGATATACGTTTATGTAGTTCCCCACGTATACGAATCGTTTGTTAGTCTTTCAATAAAAATATTGTGAGCATGGATTCCCCTAGCAATCAGTGAATTATATGTATTTTCTTATTCTTGAAGGTGGAATCACACAAAAAAGTTGTCCCCTAATCTAGAGGTTAATTGCTATTTAAAGAAATAAATTTCCTTAGCTTTTATTCTTTGTTTTAAATATAATCCAATAAATAATAGTTTTAAAAGTAGATGATATATTCATATATATTTATTAAAATATTTTACTGCTTCAAATAATATTGCAATGTTACTTATCAAGTTTGATTACTTTGATATACCTATACATTTACATATACTTTTACCAATTAATCTAATCTTATACTAAATTTAACCACAAAATTCAATATAAATAGACATAAATTCATTAGACTAAATTTAACCACAAAATAAATATAAATAGACCTAAGTTCATTTCAAGAAAAAATAAATAAAACTTAAATACATATAGTTATATTCATTTAGATATATTTTCATCACATCTTAAATACAAATTGTGAAATCGAATTGATTATATTTTTATCTTTTGCTTCATTGAGTGTGAATCATATTTAGCTCAATTTTCATAGAATTATACACTAGTAGATGTTTGGGCGTGATCCGACCATGTGGCGCCGTGGCTTAGTTGGTTAAAGCGCCTGTCTAGTAAACAGGAGATCGTGAGTTCGAATCTCGCCGGGGCCTACACAAGTGAAAACTTTGCTGTGTTTATTTTCTTGGAGAAAAAATATTTTAAGTTTAAATGAATATAATAAAAAAAAATTGTGTTAACATAACATAACATAAATTTGTTACAGTTTGTCAAAATAAGAAATATTTTACTGATAAGGTACTCGAAAAAAAAAAATATTTTGTAGTTTTCAAACGTCTTGCAAGTGGCGCCGTGGCTTAGTTGGTTAAAGCGCCTGTCTAGTAAACAGGAGATCGTGAGTTCGAATCTCGCCGGGGCCTTTGTGGAATTAACTGTCGAGCTTGCATTTTTTTACTCTTTTTTTTTTAATATATTATTTGTATAAACTTATATTAGTTTTATTCTATAAATAATACACATAATTGAGGAAAAACATATTTTGTCACATATCTGTGAAAAATAAATTGATTGTTTTTTCCACTGCTTCGCGTTGCACTGGATTCCAATCCCTTCAGAGTCTGAACAATGTACAACAATCCGCGACAGTCCTGTGTTGCTTTTGTGTGTCTGCATTGATGACAGCTGACAGAAAGTTTGCGTGGCACAAACAGCGGCCTTTATGACTATCCACATGCAACCCCCGTTCACCCCAGCACCCACAATGCCACACATTATTCTGCCAGCAGCTGCCACCTGTTGTCCTCGTTGGCGACATTGCACAACGGAAGCCAGCGCCACAGCATGACGGATATGTTCGACAGCATGTTGCACGACTGCCGACTGACCAGCTCTGTGCTTGGGGGAGGCTGGAGACCATTTGCTTTGCAAATGTATCTCATGTATCTCGTGTCCGACGGGCTTTCAGTATTTCCTCTGGGACGGGGCTAGATGCTGCAATTAGCCAGCAGCTACATTATTTGTTTCGATTTATTTGCAGTCGTCGGGCTTATCTTTACTTTTTATACCCAAACGCACAAGGCTGATAATTTCCGACGAGCTGGCTTACACGCAACCGCAGGACAATGCTCAAAATAATAAATATGTAAACCACAACTTCTGACAATGGCCAACTAAGTTGTACGCCTGCATACACAATGTGTAATCATTTTTATGGATATAATTTCCAGGACATTGGAATGCCTTTGTGCGGCTGCCGGTCTGTCCCTTATGCGTCGGATACAGCAATGTCCTCTTCTAATTTCCTTATAAGCATTATTATGTGAGTGTTGCTGACGATTGGGTTAATCTCCTCGACAACTGGCTCATTATTTGCGGACTGCGGCGTGTGCGGCTAGCTGAAATGAAAGTTGTAATTAAAACTTTGCATTTGCAACCAAGGTATTTACTTTAGATATAGATGAAATATAAGTTTTTGTGTGGTATTTTAACATTTATAGCAAGAACATAAGATTTCAAACTAATTTAAGTAGAAGTCTTTGAATTAACCGATATTGGAATAGAAATTTATTGACAAAATACTGTTGATATATTATAATATGTACAAATATAAATTGACTTTTATTTATTAACACAAAAATTAAGAAATCAAATTATTATTAATTGTCCATAGATATTTATATTATATTTATTATATATATATAAATATAAGAGTATATCTGACCATATGAATTATGGAAGCCAGGAAAGCTGTAAGTGATTTAGCTAAGGTGCTGGGGACTTGAGCCCGCAACCAAACAAAGTATTCTATCTGATTTTTATTGAAATGCCTCTTGGGTCTTGGCAAATCAGTTGTAGAGCTAAATCTCCTGTGGAGAGTGAACGAGTATTATTTAGTTGGTGGCGTCCAGTTGAAGCATTCTTACTTGCTTATTTGCTGTAAAGTTTATATTGGTTATCAAACAAGGCTTTTCCTTTATGTTGTTATTGTTCGTTTTTCAAGTCTGTTTTCATAAGCTGAAATCCCAACTGTTAGACCTCATATCTCTCATTTATCATTAGCATGGCTGCAGCGAGTCTTGTAGATATGTAATTGCCACGCCTGCTGTTCATGTTCTTCGCATTCGTCTCCTGCAGCCCAGCTCATAAAGGAAATGGGAAGAAGTCAACAGCTTGACTAGCTCGAATGCCCCGCACAGAGTAGCCGAGACCCACACCCAAACGTTTTTAGCAATTGTCAGCAATTTTCTCGGTGGAGGGCAAAAACTATCGGACGGACAGGACGCACAGGACTAAACAAACGTCATTTCGGCACACAATGTCGCCTCGGTGTTGCTGTGTATTTTTGTGATTATCGTGGAGAGCCGAGCAGTTGACCATTGGCTGCTGACTCCCACACATGGTGGGCGTGTGGCTACCATGCGCTGAGCATTAACATAATTTATGTGGTTCCGCCGGATTTAGCTTCGTCGTAAAAAGGGACACACTCGGCCATTGTCCGTTTGAGTTTTTCGGTGCTTATTTCGATAACAAAGGCAACGCTGGGTGGGATTGCGGTTTTTATTGTTTTTATGGCAGCCAAGTTTATGAAAAGTTTCCCTGCCAACGATTTCGGCTTGTTTGCAATTTCGCTTCGTTTTAGTTTTCCGTCGAGTTTGCATATTTTTTTAATTAAATGCAAGTAGCCGCAGAAATCAAAGTTGCCTCATGCCAGGCAGCAAGCATAATCTATCAGGCCATTTCTCAACTTCTCTGGCTGCGACCTGGCCCATGGCCATAAAAACGTGCGAAATTTTCACGGGCGCGTGAATTTTCACAGCATTTGCTTTTGTGTTTTTGTTTTGCCAGACACTGGCTAAAAGCCCCCCATCCATGCAGCAGCCAACTGATTGTTGTCACCTGTGCAATACCCATTGCTTGTGGAGCAGCCAATGGACGTGCTGTGCCTAAAAGGTAAGATGTAAATGGTTTGATGATTGGGACTCGAGCCTCAAGGCACTGTCTGTGCTATATTCTTGACCGTCCTAAACCACAGTCAAGGCAAAAATTAGGCATATCGAAACAAAATGAATCGATTCTAAGTTTTAGATTGTTTATACAGAATGGTCTACCCCTCGACCTTGTAAGCTTCCTCGTATGCAGACCCAATTTAAATCATAAATCAGTAAAATACTTAATTTGTTATAAATTTCGCTTGTATATCGATGAATGGGCCAGGGTAGTTGTTAGCCATTCAATCTGAATCTTTGCTTTGTTTCGGCTTTTTAGTACACCTGACACGCAGCGCTCATAACTCAAAATGTTGTTGTTGCCCGCTTTTAGGCGGCCAAGCAACTTAATGTGGCAAAACAAAATCAGGCAAAGATGGTAAAAAAAAAAACAAAAACAGGTTAACTTCTTTATTGCTGAACAGTAAATAATGGTAGGCACGTGCCGGAAGCAAATATTTCGAAAAACTTTTTCCGTTCACAGGTATTTATACTCAAAAAATTTTAAAACTAAACTAGAGGAAATCAGCAAAAGCAGAAACATTAAGATAATAATATTATATAAATTTTAGAGCCTCAACGATTATATAAAATGAAATAAGAATATATCTTAATATATCTTCGTAGAGTAATTCATTGTTAGCTAAACTAAAACTGTCATCAGACAATACCGACTTCATTAAACTCGTTCACGGTCCAAAAGACAGCTAAATAATTATTGGTAAATCTTAAGATGTATTTCGTGGTAACCTTGCTCTCCAATTCTGGAGGTATACATAGCTGATGTTTCTCCATATAGCTACTTAGCCACGTCTTTAATGAGCTAAGATATCTACAATCTATCTATTGCTATCTATTTATATCATTGGTCTTGGGTTACAAAAGATTTCTCTAGCTTCAATACGGAGAGACGAAAGGAAAGCTGGACAAAGATTCCATAACTAATATGCTTTTTTTTCACTAAACGAACGAGTATGAAGAGCACAAGATATTTCACAATTTCTTTAAAAATCCAATTAGTATAAGAACATTAATATTGAGCAATAACATTAATATCTTATTAAAATATTTAGTAATTGAAATGTTTTGATATATTTTTTTTTTCTTATTACATAAACAAAACAAGTTATCAACACTTAAAAAGTTGTAACATCAAACGCTTGGCTGATTCATGCCACGCCCCGTTGTAAGCTGTGTTTCTTCGCTCTGCTCTGCTTTGCTGCAGTCAAAGCACTATTTATTGACCTTTGAAATATGAAGTTAGGCTGAAGCTGTTCCGGCAGACAATTCGCCAAGAGATGCCGAGTTGCGGCTGAGCACGCTTATCAGTTAAGTGAGTTGCCGCATTGGCTGCACGCTTGGCTGATGCAATTGTTGCGGATTGCCTGAGCAGCGGCTGCCCAATGAGTTAATTACAGGCCTCATTAGGCGGCGTCTCATGGGCGATGGCATGGCTTAGACTACATCTCGTTGGAGCTCAGCTGACGGCAGTTGGGTGCAGTTCAGTCCCAGACGTCAGCGCGCTCAGATGCTAAATATGTCCACACGGGTAGGTGGCAGCACAGCTTCCTTTATCACAAGATCATCTCTCTGAACAGTTCCCAACAGATTCTGCTGATGCTCCTCTTGTTGGCTGTCTGTTTGGCAGACATGCAACAGGATGCGAACGAGGACTATCAGGCGCAGCCGGAGCATTATGATGGACGCTCGTTCTTCTTTCTGGGCACCTTGTTTCGACGCTGGCGCGATCGCTGGTTGGCCTTTCACACTCCTGCACCGCTCTATGCTGGCGCTGCCTTCCCTCTCAACGGCTACTTCAACTGTCCGTCCTACGGCTGCAATCCTGCAGCCATTGGCCCACCACCTGGTGGCTTCTATCCAACCTACTACGCCTCGCCAATGCCGCAGCAGCCGCCACAGCCGCAACAGCCGCCACAGCAGCAACAGCAGCAGCAGCAGCACCAACAGGCGCAGGGCAACAGCAATGTGTACATCTATCAGACTGATCAGAATCTGGCTAACTCTGCGTCCAATCCGCCCTATGGGCCTGGCTTCTTCGGGCCGGGCCGGCAGCCCACACCACTGGCGCCACCGCCACCTCGACCGCTGCCTTTGCCGCCACCGCCGCCAGCAGCGCTGCCACAGCTGCCTCCGCCTCAAGCGAGCGCCAGCAGCTTCGGATTCGGACCTGGACATGGAACCGTTCCGATGCCAGTCTGTGGCCCCAACTCGTTTCCCTGTGCTTTCGGCTAAGCAGCCTCGCCTAAGTAAACAACGCAGACAAAGTAAAAGAAAACAATACAATTTTAATTGAAAAGTGTGCAAAAAAAAAAAAGGAAAGCAAAAATTCACAAGAAACCACAATTCACATCAAAGTAAACGCACTTCTGTTACTCTATAAATAAAAAAATAAAAAAAAATAAATAAATAAAGATAATTTTAATTATAGTTAAATATTTCCCAGTTGACTTTTAGCACATCTTTATATATATATATATATATATTTCTGTAACATGCTCATAAATATCTTTAACGATTCCCCTTTCGATCTTGCATCAATTCCAGCCAAGACTCGTTGCATTTGGTATGTCGCAGCGGCAATAACCCAATTTGGCGAGTCATTAAAAAGGGTTACATGTAAAAATGTGAACAGAAACGAGGGCAGAGCTGTGGGCAAGGCACACTGACACACACACACCCACCCACACCCACACACACACACCTACTTATGGACGTGTACATAGGACGTACACACAAGCAGCCCAACATACATGGACATTTATCCATTAACGCCGAAAAAGTCCAAACCAATCTGCATAAACAAACTCATCAGGAGCAAACGAAATGATGGCATTTGTTTTGATTCCATCATAAACCATAAGATAGCTCCAGACATTGCTGTTGCTGTGGCTGTTGCTGCTGCTGCTGCTGCTGCTGCTGATGCTCATGCCGATGCTGAGACCGAAGCCGATGCAGACCCTGGTCGCTGAATGCTGATGAAGTGGTTGAAGCTGCCCAAGGAGCAGACGTGAACCCAACGCGCTGCTGAATTGTTTGGCAAATAAATGCCTGGGAGCGCATAATGGATGGATGGATTGCTGGCCCGGCTCCGGCTCCAGCTCTGGCTAGCTTGTAGCCCAGTCCGGCTCTGTTATTATTTTTATATAACTTGTGAAAATAATAATAGAGCTTGCCGGACAAGGCGGGGCGTGGCTCTTCTGGCGGGGTGGCCGACCGAACAAATACGTCAGCGAGCGACAGTTGTATAAACACAAGTGTGAAAGTGCAGATAGTAACGGCTGATGGCCAGTGGGCAATGGCATCGGAATGGACCACGGCATCCATATCCAGCGCAGTGTCTTCAGCTCTATCTCGTTTCAGATCCCCATATGAAATTGTCCGCGTGTTTGTTTGTATTTGTGCTATGACAACAATGGAGCATGAAACTGGAACGAGTTGAGTGCAGTGTCCAGATCTGAAGTCCATCTGCCGACAGGTGTGGCTGTTGCTTTCCTTTGGGCAACTTTCACTGACCGGAAACGGAAATTAAATGCATAAGTTTGTTCAAGTTGCCGAGCCAGCGACGCCCACTTCTTATCGACTTTCAAGCAGCCGACTGAGGAGTGGATATCAATGTGACGGACGTACTCATTGTGGAACTGATAGATTCAAACTTTAAAAGGGGCTAATTGATATATCAATGTTTTGAAACATTTGTTCGCCACATTAAAGGGCATTTATATTAGGAACTAATTGACTTTTTTTTTTTCAATGGTTGAATTTAAATTTTTAAATTCACTTTTTATAAAATTTATTTATAAACTAATTTAACTCCACTTAAATCGGAATTCAACAAATCGAATGCTGTCTGACAAAATGCACAATTTCTCATCATGTACGCAACGGGGATGTAGCTCAGATGGTAGAGCGCTCGCTTAGCATGTGAGAGGTACGGGGATCGATGCCCCGCATCTCCAGGTTGAAATTTACTTTTTTATATATTTAATTATTTATTTCTAAATAAATATAAAGTGTTACTTTTATATTTAAATTAATTCGTTCTATTATTTGATATTTTTAAATTATTTATTTAACTACATTATTGAATAAATATATATTCTACTCCAAAATTATATGTATATGCAGCTTTGACAACAATTCTTAAATTTATAATTTTGGTATATTTTTATTGTTTATTTTAAAACCTTAAACAGAAAATGTCTGCAAGTGAAAGTATTGCAAAATATAAAAGAAATGTAAAAAAAGTAGCACGGGCTCAACCGGGATTTGAACCCGGGACCTCTCGCACCCAAAGCGAGAATCATACCCCTAGACCATTGAGCCGCATGGCACTATGCATGCAGTACAGCAGCTTGTATGCGTTTTTACGACACGATTTGTACTGTTATAACCAACAGAAATAGCAAAAGCAGATACTAAATAAATTATAAAAATAATTTACTTATACGTTTGCAGTAATTTTAAGTACTTATCATGAACATTTTATTGTTTCAGAAGCCATATTTTCGTAGTAAATTAATTACTAAAAAAAATATTAAAGTAATGTTTGCTGTCATATGAATATATTCAAATGCCTAATCAATAAATAAATAAATTTGTATGTTTATATTTTTTTTGTGAAGACGGAAAGAGGAAGGTATATTAGTATATATTTTAAATACAAAAAAATAATTTTAAATTTATAATAAATAAATAATTTTAAATATTAATAAAAATAAATATGAATGAAGAAGAAGCACAAAAAGGTGACCTTTCCGTTTGGAGATGCGGGGCATCGATCCCCGTACCTCTCACATGCTAAGCGAGCGCTCTACCATCTGAGCTACATCCCCATGTCTGCAGCGCGTTGCCAATTTGCTTACAAGAGAAGTCAACTATTGCATTTTATACTTTTATATATTTTGATTTTTAATGATCAACAAACTTACAGCTATACATTGAAAACATGGTAAATTAGTCATTTAAATAATACTTCACTGGACTCTGTGAGTCACAACAGATTATCGCATTAGCCGTAGTAGTTGCCGTAGCCCGGTCCAAAGCCGCCACCACCGAATTGGGCGCCCGGATAGGCGCCTGCATAGCCATTACCGAGAGCCCCACCGTATCCATATCCTGGATAGCTTGGATAGCCACCGCCGTATGCGGGCACTGGCGCTGCTGGATATGCCTGTCCCAGAGGTCGACGCCCACCACCGAGCAGGCCACCGAAGAGATTGCTAAACAGGCCGCCAAATCCACCGCCACCACCTCCGCCTCCACCCAGCAGGCCGTTCAAGCCTATAATGCGATTGCTGACTCCTCCAGGTGAAGCGCCTGAAGCGCCTAAAGCAGGAGCGGCACCAGCAGCACCAGCGACACCAGAGGCACCAACGGCTCCTGAGCTTTGATATTGTTGTGGGTATTGGTATTGGGCACAGCAACTGCCAAGGAGTGATAGCACCAACAGCTGTGGGGATGGAACTGTGAGAAGTTGCTGATTATTGGCAAAATATCTACTTACGGAACAGCTAATCTTAATCATGTTTGGATATTGTCTCTTACTCGACTGTGTGCCTAACAGCTAGAGGCTTCAGTTTTTATAACAAGATCACAGAATGAACGCCCACATAGGCCGGAACTTTGGAACTGTGCGACGACCTTAACCCCACGACTTGAACGCCATCAATGCTTTTCACACGATTAGTTAGCATTTTCGCAATAGTTGCTTATACTAAAAAAGTCGCATTAATAATTATGTTTTGGGCGTAAAACAAGTTCTTCTCGTTATAACGTTAGTTTGGGAGTTCGCTGAACTCGCTGCGATAAGGAAGTACAGGAAATCTTCTAGAATACTATAAAAGTGACAGCTCGAGTCTCTTGCTGGTTAGAAGTTGTCTGCATCATGAGACCAAACGGAGTGAGTTCCAAAGTCATTGCAGAAAGTTCCCCTAGATCTCATTAATCTATTTTGTTTTTCTTTCAGAGAATCATCGCGGTGTTGGCGTTGCTCTGCGCGACACTGAAGTCCAGCCAAGCACATGGTTTTGGTGGCCAAAAGTTTGGCGGAGGCTTCGGTGTCGGGTATCCAGTGCCCTATCCTGTTGCACAGCCAGTCCCAGTTCCACAGCCTGTTCCAGTGCCTCAGCCCGTGCCCGTTCCAGTTGCAGTGCCCCAGCCGGTGCCTGTTCCATATCCAGTTGTAAAGCCGTTTAAGCACGGCTGGAAAGGCGGATTCGGCGGCGGTGGTTATGGTGGTTATGGAGGATATGGTGGTTATGGAGGATATGGTGGATATGGAGGATACGGTGGATATGAAAGCTATTCATCGTATAGTGGTGGATCATACGGTGGCGGCTTTGGTGGCGGCTTTGGTGGTGGCTTCAGGAGGCGGCGATAGAATACAATTCTAAATCTTATTGTTATTTAAAACTCAGTGTATTTAGTCTGTTTCAAGATATTATTATTTTAATATTAAATTAGGTGTGCCAAAAGCATCAAAATAAATATAACAAATTATTAATTAGAATTTATGAACCCTAAATTTTGACTCTTGACAATTTTCTTTATTGTTGCTTGGGTTGGGGTTCCTTGGGGTTTGATATAAATAAAAAAAAAAATAAAAAAAATCATATTTGAATAAAATATATGTTCAAACGAATGATAATCAAAAAGTTGTTCCCGCCCGGGTTCGAACCGGGGACCTTGTGCGTGTGAAGCACACGTGATAACCACTACACTACGGAAACTTATATGAAAGAGCAAACTTGTTTATAATATATGCTGTTGTTACAAGGCGCCATCTATTGTTCATTGCTGTTTACAAATAAGAAAACCTGCAAGTCTGTGGGTGTCCACGAATAAAAGACACTATTATTGAAGACTATTTTAAAAAGAACAAAGCCAAGTAAGAAAACAACTTAATTTAAGAAAAATTTTATATACTTACTTCAGTTTTTAATTCGCTTGCTCCTTAAAAAATATACACAATTTTCTTTAGAGCTTTATAAATAAAAACAAATTTTATTTTGTACAAATCTATGCATATAAACGTATAGTCCCCATATTTTCATTGATACAGCCCTAGAGTATGCGACGTTTAATTATTAATATTTTATTTTGGTATGCAAATGAGTGTGAGCTTAAAACTGATTAACAAATATTTTTCTAATGGAGAGAATGTGGTAACAAGATCATGTATAAAGAATCTAATTTAAGCTATTCTGGGAAATTCGTGTTCATTTTCCCCACAGTCCGCCGCCAAAGCCACCACCTCCATAGCTTCCTCCGCTGCTGTAGTGGCTCTCGTGGTGATGTTCCTCATGGTGATAGCCACCGCTATGGCCGCCTCCATAGCCGCCGCCGTGGCCGCCGCCGTGGCCGCCTCCAAAGCCACCACCAAAGCCTATTCCACCACTAATGCCACCACCAATGCCGGCACCGAATCCACCGCCGTGGCCCGCCAGTGCATGCTTCAGACCCAATAACTTTGGTGTTCGCACTTTCAGTCCTACGAATCCGGCATGTGGACCCTTGAATGCAAACAGCTTCAATTTTCCGGCGTTTGCGCTTTGGAGCAGCAACACTGAGCAAATGCCGAGCAGCAGGAGTAGTTTATGCTATACGCAATTTAAATAAAAAAATTGTTTTACAATTATTGTTGTTGAAGCAATTTTCTGTTGAAAAATATTTTCACATTATCTTTACAAATATTTGAATGTTTAGTTTTAGTATTTTAAGTTAACTTCACAATAAAAAATATTAAACATTTCTTTATTGTAAATTGATATATTTCGTTTATATGTTTTTTTACACAGTGATCATTCACATAACTTTGTTTTCTTAGGCTTTTGATGTTATTAAACAATATAACAATTTTATAGTTTTACACGATTTTGTACTCACAATGATTTGCATTTTACACTTATTTATAATATTTTTTAATTGATTTATTTCGTTAGCAACGGTTGAAGATATAACTTATGGCCTCGTTAATATTCACTTATTGTCTTGTAAGCCTTCAAGTTCAAATTTTGCTTCGCTGATTGATGTTAGTTGCATGGACCACGATACGTATGCAATTGAAGCTGCTGCGCGGTGAGCGAAGAGTTTTTATGTCACTGACGCGTTTTCGACGCGTTTCTTGTCGCCCTTATGCAATCGCCTCTCGATGAGATCTTGCTTGTGTTCATTGTTGTCGTTGTTGATGTTGTTGCTGCGGTTGTTGTTGCTGTGAACTTCAGTTTTTTTTAATATGTTGGCATCTCTGCTGTATTCACAAAATTGACCCTGAAAATTTCTGGTTTTCAGGGTAAATAAGAGCAAAAACACAACAAATAAAAATATAAATGGAACACAGATTTTATATATGTATAAATATATTTATTTGTATTGATTTATATATATGCATGTATGAATACAGTGTAAAGTTAACTGCAGAAAAAAGGCGAATCTGTTGGCAAGCGCTAATAACGGTTGAAAATTTTCAATGGGCACAAAATGCAGAGAGTCTGGGTATTTCCAGCTTATGAGAGGCGTTCTTGGCTTTAGTTTTTATACCCTCACAAAAGGGCATTGTTACTATGTCATACATTTAATATGATATATAAACAGTCAAAACCTTTGATATAGATTATTTTATATTGAATTATATTCAAAATATATTGTAATATTGTGCTTTGCATTTTTTTTATAAATTGTGCAATTCTTTTTTTTTTTTTGACAATTAATAATATAATAATGTAAATAGATTTGTTAATAAACTAACTAAAAAATTATATATCTTTCATCATATTTCTAGATACTGTCTGCAGCTCTTCATATTAAGACTCTATCTTAAGTAAATTCAATGAAATAAATAATCTTCTAAAAAGTTTTGCCCTAATCTTATATTATATTTATATTCTAAAAATTCACTCAATATTAACTTAATTTATAATTCTAGACTTTGAAACCTTATGCTTAGGCTTTTCAGATGAGTTGTCTCTGCCACGATGCTTCTAACGTGTACCGCATATTTGATTATATCAGTTAAAAGTCACCATTTCATCAGCTTTCGACTAGCTGATTTATCTCTATTCGACTATGTCAATGGAATGAATCATCAAATACGCTGACATATTTGGGTATTTTCATTTTATTGACCCCCAAAATGCAGACTCCAACAAAGAGACATCAAATAAAATGAAAACGGAAATTTCCAGCATTAAAAACTTGAAAATATACAAACAATTGGTATGCATATCCATCCAATTTATTTGCCAAAGCCATATGGATAGCCGAATCTATTTCCAGAAGCGTAGTTGTTGTACCCGTTGTACTGATACTGATTGAACTGCTGCTGATAGCCTGCGCTGCCATAGTTGCCGTAGCCGTAGCCATTGCCGGGCCAACCATAGCCTTGTCGTCCATAGCCATATCCTCCATAGCCCTGGAAACTGCTGCTGGCTACGGCACTGGCACTAGATGAGGCATAATTTCCATATCCTGCAAAGGGTGCAAAGCCATAGCCCGTGGAGCCTATGCCCGACCACTGTGGTGTGCTCCAAGCACAGCCACCCAGGCAGAATAATACACACACAGATAAAGCTATCTAAAAGCAAATAAAGATAATTTGAATAGTTATCTTAGTTAGTTAAAACCAGAAGAACTTAGTCAGGTAGGCGGATTACCTTCATAGTTGACGTTTGATTGAATACTTGTTAGCAAATGCCCCGAATATTTTCCTTTTATTATGTCAAAGTGAGGAGGAAGTAAGATATTACTCATTATCAATGAATGGAAAATGCACTAGACGTATAATTACATATACTAAAATAATAATAGGCTCAAATAATGGTCAAGGTTATAAATAATCGACAATCGACAAAAATATTCAAAGTATGAACAGTTCCTAAATTAAAAAATAAATATATTAAGTATATTTTTTATATTTCTTAAAATTGAAATATATATGAATATGATATATATCTATTTATATAATATACAAATTTAGTATTTTTCTTGTTATTTTTTTTATCAACTTAAGACTTTTAACAATGCGAATTTTCTTAAAATAATTTAAATTTATATAATTAATTTGATATCAACTTTTTTATAAATCCAAAAATATCTATAGAATCTCAAGAAACCAAATAAATATTTTTGTTAACATTGGAATTCAAATGGAGTAGTTTAACTGTTAAGACTTTAACTTTATACATAGCTAAAATTTAATGTAGTTATTATACAAAGTTTCTAGCGATTGCACTTGTTTCGCTGATTTAAAATTTGAATTTACTGACTGTGCCTATTCTATACCATTTTAAAATAACTTCCTCATAGTAATGTATGTACTTTTGCTATTTTTGCTGACGTTTGCTGAGTAGTCATCGGCCAGAGTTGAATAAACTGCCAACGAAAGTGAAGGCGTATCTAACATTGTACTATGCAAACATATAAATATGTACACAAATCAGAAACAAAGTGTTGTTGGAGCATCACAGACTAAATACAAGACACACTTATATATAAATATAATATATATGTATATGTCTAGTGCTAATGAGCGAAATGACGTTGAAAATATTTCCGACGTCTGCGCCCATGCTTCGCTGCACGTTCTGTGTAAAGTTTGTTGCCTAAGTCTTTTGTTGTTTGATTGTCATATTTCTCTAACCCAAAGCATTTAAGCTGTCCAACAGTGTTTGTTAAGCATTTCCTTATGAGCTGCTGGATACTTGTGATATATAAATTATGAATGTTTTTAAATGCTATTTTGTAAACATGCAATAAATAAGCAATATGGAAATGCTTAAATAATTTGAGTTCCATTGGAATTTCTCAGAAGTCAACTGAAAAAGTGTATTCAAGTTTCGTTGTTGTAAGCTCAGATGCATGATTATTTTTATTGGGTTTTTTTGTGATCTTGATCTTCTACGGCAACGGCCGACAATTGCCGTAACCCTCAAGAAATTATGTACGTATATATATAATATGTATATACATACATTTTGACAATCGAAAAATTAACGCATTCTGCGGCCTCTTACCCAAGTGAGCCTTGTTTAGCGAGGGGTATTCCACGATGTCGTCACTAACTGGTTCTGTTTGTTCTGCACTTCGCGTAGAATTACTTGGCAATGCGTAGCGCGTCGCCAGCTTCTTGTGACCGATCATTGGGCATACAAATCCAGCAGGGTATATAAATGCGAAGCACTTCACAATTGCAATTTAGTTTCGTTACCGATTCGCGGGGCGACACATCAACGCACAATTATCTCAGACTCGAAATGGCGCGCTTGTGTTGTGTACGTATTGGTGGGTCTACCTAATGCTCTTCCACTTGCTCATCGGCTGTTCTTTTACTCTAGTTGTTGGTGGCATTAGCCGTTGTCGGCTATGGAGCGGCTGCGCCGGCACCCATCAAAGGACGCTCGTTTGGACTGCTCGGCGGTGGCTTCGGCGGCAGCGTGGGACTCAGTGCGGGCCTTGGCATAAGCACGGGTCTCTATAGTGGTTACGGAGGTGGTGGCGGCGGTGGCTACTATCCAGGCTCCTATGGCGGTGGCTACCATCCCGGTGGCGGCTATCATCATGGCGGCGGCGGATATGGTGGCGGATACGGCGGTGGATATGGCGGTGGATACGGCGGTGGATATGGCGGTGGCTACCATCCAGGCGGCGGCTACAGTGGATATGGACACAGGCCTTATTATGGCGGTGGTGGTGGCGGCTACAACAACCACGGAGGCTCATACGGCGGCCACTACAGCCAGTCACAGTCGCACTACTCCAACAATTATCACAATGGCGGCTATGGCGGCGGCTTCTTTGGTTGATAGTCGGAGTAAATGTGATTTTTGCTTAGCTCTAGTTAGCTCTTACTATTTGTGTACTGCAGAAAAGTCCAGTTTGTAAAGTACAAAAGAAATACAAAACATGTGAACTCTGAAAGTCCCCGACAAAATCCGGTTTCTCCTCTTGCAGTGGATACGTTGTCCTTGCCCTCGCAATCGTTGTTGTTATTATTATCGTCTTCTTGTTGCTTTTAATGGGATGAACGCGACGTGCATAAATTGTATGGCCCAAGATGCGAGAATTATATACTACGTGCATGACTAAGATCTAAAGCCAGAGAACGAACAGAACGAACGGACCACACAATTATTCATCGCACTTAATGCTTTATAGCCACGGCAGCATTCATTCCAAACAAGGCGAATGATCACTTTTCTGTTTTGTTTTTAAAATCAACCCAAATAGTTTTTGTAAACAACATAATAAGAATTAACTGTATGTTTCCTGATCATTTTGTATATTTCCTATATATTTAGTTGAACAATATTTGATTGAGATATCTTGTTGTAGCTTGCCCTTGGGTTTATATTAAAATCTAAAGTTTTTAGAAATGATTCCATATTATTTCTGCCATTCTTTGCAGCATTTATTTATTTATTTTATTTTTTTTTTTATTTATTTATTGTGTAAGCTAGATCACTCTACATACAATATATATATTATCACATGGGATCATCTAGAGCAAACTCTTTCAATGCTATTTTGTATGTGCTGGAAACGTGTTCATTATTTTATAGTACTGTCGGTATGCCAGGAATCTTTCAGTTATATTTGTATGACCCCTTGACAGCGAGGGAGTGTAAGTGATCCGAGCGAATATAAAGTCTGATTCAAGCAGACTACAAAGATATAAGTAAAATACTTCATAGCCAATCTGCAGTTAAGTTACCAAAACCATAAAAAAGCAAAAAGATTTCGCCTTAAAAGCTGTCAATATATTTTTTCGCATCTCGTCTTTTATTTCCACTTAGTCATAGCTTAATACATAATTTAACTAAAATACTAATCGTTTTCAAAAATTTCGAAATCCAGCCTATCCGTAGCTGCTGCGAGTGTTTCGCGCACGATAGGCGCCCGTTTGGTAAACCGGCTGAACTTGGCCCGTCAGCTGTTGGATTATCCCATTGATGGTCGTGGAGACGCCGCCCACTAGCTGGCCCGGTGTAACTGGTGGCTGTAAATACAAAAGCTCATAATTGGGGTCAAGTTCAAGTAGAAAGATGTCGTTCGACTTACCGCGCCGGCAGAGTCATAGTAGACGCGATTGGGCACTGGGCGCCGCACGGGCACTGGATTGTAGTTGGGATCCACGGCAGGATCGCTTTGAGGATCATTAGAGGCAGACGCGGGGCGCACTGGAAGCTGATCTTGGTACGGCACACCGGGCACTGTGGCTGCCAGGCTGTTCTGCAGTATCCCAGGTGCAAACAATGATAGCCAGGTGGCTAACGGCGCATAGGGGCGCACTGGCACTGGCACCGGGACTGGAGCAACAGGATCAGACAGCAAGCCGCCACCCAGTCCACCTAGGCCACCCAAGCCGCCCAAGCCACCACCGTAGCCACGACAGCCACCGCCATTTGGATACACATTGTACACGTTTAAGTCGAAGAGGAAACGTCCTTGTTCAGCCGGATCCTTTTGGCCAGCTGCGTCTCGCCCGAAAGGCGTGCAAGGGTTGCCGCCATAGCCATAGCCATAGGAGGCAGCAGCAGCTGCCGCATAGGGGCGATACAGTTTCTTCAGTCTCTTCTTGAGCAACAGCGATCGGTCGTCGCCCACGTCGGAGCTCAGCTCATCCAGCTCCTGATTTCCAGCACCCGCAAACTTGGAATTCCCCGAGCTCACATCACTCTTGCTGTTGTTGGTGTTGCTGCTGGTGCTCTGTCGACTATGGCGAATGCTCTGTGAGTTGTAGTTGTAGACCGCAGGAGGTGCACGCCACTGCGGATAGTTGTAGTAGTAGCCACGTGGAGCGGCTGCACACAAACTAAAGGCGACAAGTAGCAGCAGGCTGAAGAGCTGCATATTCAAAGGAATCTATTCGCGTTGCTCGCTATGCGATGCTTCTATGTCTGTGGCAGGTTGGCAGCGGACTATGTAGCCAGCGCAGAGCACGCCCTAATTTATCACCTGTGCATGTGCGCAAAAACTCCAAAAAAAAGAGAAAAAAAAACAACGAAAATTGCTAACAACTGGCAAATTTGCTGTTTTCCCTTAGAAGGCAGGCGATTGCATAATTCCCTTTTTTATTGGCTTGAATTTTTCCAGCGCATTCGCATTGTGTTTTTTTGTTTTTGATACAAATGCTAATTTGGAACACCCCCGCAAAGCCAACCAGCGGGCAACTTCATCATCATCATCATGAACATCGTTTCGCCCACATGGTTTAGAAAACAAGTTACAAGCGCCGACTCATGTGCATTGACCTGTGTCAAAAAGCAGCCTAACAACCAGCCACCCAGAGGAGCTCTAACTCGATGATGAATTTGCCCAAAAGACGAAATGATACGTTGCCAAAAATAATATAGCAAATGTGGGTCAATGTCATGACGACTGAGTGAGTGCTGGGAACCACCTTCGTTCATTATGTCTCTTGCCGATGCGAGAAGCGCAGACAGCAGCAGAGAAAGATCAGCTGTAATAGCTCAAGTTTCAGCAACACAAATTTAATAATGTCTTTGATATTTCATTGCTGTCACGCCTGACTTAACATATGCCACGATATATATATATAGCAAAATATATAGAACAATGTGGCATTTTAATACACGTTGCAATTTGGGAAGCACATACATATATGTCTCTACTTTATACATAAGCAAAATATATATATAATTTAGTCGTATGCAAACGACCTTACAATACTCGTTCACAGTTCAATAAAAGATGGGGGGACTTACATTCTAAGAGATATGGATTGGATCTAGAGTAATCTTTCGAAATGTATCTAACTATATATTCATTCGGACGATGAAGTACATACAATGAAACTTTGTGAACAAGTATTACGTTTATCTTAAATATAACAATGATAGCTGCGATTGCATTCAATATGCATTTCAAATTGAAGCATTGATTGCTCAACATCTTGTTTTCAACTTAGAACTACAAAACATAACTGTACAATTTATAGATTCGGCATCATAGATTTCCTCTAAACTACGTTTGGATAAGCCTCTGATCTTAAGCCACATCTAAACTAGGCATACATATGCAGCAGATTGTGCGTCAAGCCGAGGGCGTGGCAATAATTAAACAGCTGTTTTTGGTTTGTTGGCTTCGGCGCGCTTGCGTTTCGCCCTCAGCTGCTGATTGCAGTAGACGCGCAGAAAGATGGCCGCGAACACGATGAGCACTCCAAAGATGCCCAGCATCGTAATGCTGTGCTGATAGATGAAGCACGAAAGCATGATGGCAACAGCCTAGCACAGAGCACAAATAAATAACAGATGAGTATACAACTGTGTGTGTGTGAGGCACTCACCTGGCGCACTGTCATGATAATAGTAAACACAACTGGCCCGAACACATCAATTGTGTGGTAGATAAACAATTGGCCCACAGCAGCGCATATGGATAGGATAACCATGTCGAAGACAAACTTGGGATGCTATAGAAGAAACAATTGAATTGGTTTAGCTGTTATGCATTCAATAATACCCATTTACAGTAAACAAATGAAGAACTCACCAAATATTGAGTGAGCCAAAATTGTTTTTAAATAATGTCCGTGCACTCACCTCTGTGGCAAATGCCAGCGAGTCCATGAAGCCGCCCTGCACGGAGAGCGAGGCGCCGGTGAAAATGGAAGAGAACAAATTGACGCCGCACATCATTTGGATCGAGGTCATTCCATAGCTCTTGAAGAGCGAGCCCTGCCAATTGGCCGTGAAGCTGTCGAAGATCATGTACATGGAGAGCAGAACGATGCCCGTCAAGGTGGTCACACCGCTGGCCTTGCTGCTATCCGCGGACCCACTCATAAAGAATATCATGCCCAGGGAAATGAGCAACGCCGTCACGTACTCATACGACTCGTACTTGGCCTTCGACATGATTTTCCCCATCACCATTACGGGTATAATCTTGCAGGACTTGGCCAGCACCTGCGTTGGGAAGTTGACGAACTTAAGAGCCTCGTACTGGAACCATGCACTCATGATATTGGAGAACGAGGCATACGAATACTTGTAGAGAGGCGCACGATGCTGCGCTGGAACCGGCTGCCATTGCAGGTAGGTGAAGGCCACTAAGACTGCCAACATGCGATTGCAAAAGACTAGGAACTGCGAGTCCTTGAACTTGGAACTTTCGCCCGCGAAATTTAGATAGTGCTGCGTCATGATCTTCTCCTGCAGCACACCCCAGGTTAAATAGGAGACCATGAGACCGCCAAAGCACCAGAGCAGCTGCACAGCCTCCTGCGAGCTGGTGCGTTTGCTAGGACGATCGCGTTCCATTGTTGCTCCGCTGCTGCTGTTGCTGGCAACGTGAATAACATCTACCGACTCATAGCTGGAGCTGCCCGTGATGCACATACTGATGGCCTTGTGCAGGAGCGTCTTATTGCCTCGCTCCAGATAGTTCGTGCGCTGCACATACTTGTAGATGAGATAGCCGGGCACAAGGACGCTGCTGTAGCCGAAGCAGTTGACCAGCAGCTTCAAGAGCCACGCGTAGTCGCTCGACTGTGACTCGATCAGCTGCGACAAGGTTGCATCCAGCGCAGCGCTCCCCACCAGCAAGACGCGCAACAGGTCCGCCAGGAAGTGTATCACCAGCAGGCTGGCCACAATGAAGGAGCTGCGGGCGTAAAGAGCTACATTAACAGGCATGCATATAAGCATATATATTTCCCAGACATCTAACCATATAATTAGCTCCGGTGCTCGGTTGCCCATCTTGTAAATGTACATGTGGCGACGTCTGCGTTCTGCAACGATTGAAGTTCAAAGACGAATGTGCTGACACGTTCGAATACGATACGAATTTGGATGCCGCGAAGTCACGCCGCTGGCACTCTAGCCGGCAAAGTCAAGTGTCATAAGTTCAATAACCGGGCAGAACGAGTTTTTGCATAATATTACTTAGCCCCAGCCGATCAACAATAAATAACGAAGACAGCGCGTTTCGTTTGGATGTGTGAGTCGGGAAGTTTGTTTACATTATCGGAAAGTCGCGTGCCGACATATCGTTCTATTTTTAGTGGACGTGTAGCTATGCGACTTGGAGGCACAGCCGTAACTCGTGCCGGCTGTGCAAATACTATACGTGCAGCATCTCTTTTATGGGCGACAACTGTTTGAGAAAATAAGACTTAAAAAACAAATATTACGCTGTCAGTGTGACCACACTTCGCTAGGCATAAAATCCTTGGCACAGCGTTGCCAGATAGTGTGAATAATTTGACTGCAGGTATGGCAACTGAATTCGTAATAATTTAGATATTATATTAACGTTTGTACAAATAATTATTACGATTCATTTCCTCATTTTCTACTGCTAATTAAAAATCAAATCGAACAGCGATTTATTTTCGATTATGGATTAAATACTTTTGAGCTAGCTTGCTCACTCGATAGATGTGGAGCTGAACTGGTTCGGAACTATTCAAAGCAACCCTGCAAGGCTGTACCTTTTCTGTTCTGCATTCTTTGTCAAAACTGTGAGAAAAAATATTATTTGTGCTATAGAAATCTCATAAAATCCAACTGTGCACAGCAGATAACTAATTTAAAGCGTGCAAATAAACGTTTTCAGCAGAGCTTTCAATCAGCTCAAGCGTATATACGTGAAAATTTATTACTGAAGTCGACTAGCAGCGCTCAATCGGCAGACAAAAAACGCAATAAAACAACTAAAGGACAACTTCAATGTAAGTATATGGAAAATATGTTTTTATGTAACTTATAAATGTATTAAAGTGCATTAGCCATGCGAAATACCATGTGTGTATCCGTCAATGAGTCAGTTTTGCTTTTCCCTCTTGTTGTTGTGGCAACTGTGTATTATTATTAGAATATTTTCAAGCATTATACGAAATGAACTTATTTCCAAATATATGTGAGTGTGTGTGTGTATATATGTGAGACACAGTAGCAAATGAAATGAAGAGTCCAGAAATAGGAATAGATAAAAAATGTGCATAGCAGTGGTCCCTACCCCAATGCAGTGTGTATACAGATGCAGAGCAGTGTTGAGTAACGTCAGCAGAGTAATGCATATACACAAATTCATGTTAGGATTGGTGGGGTCTTTCCGTCTGCTGCAACAATTTGTTCTTAGATTCGATTGCCAGGTGCGAAAATTCGAGAATTCACTTTACATGGTCAGAGTTTCACATATTAGCACCAGGTCAGAGTTCCAAAATCAACTGTCTATAATACTTATTCATTTTATAAGCAATTGCATGATTAGTTCTCTGTTAACATCTGCAGGGGAATTAGCAAACGATTTTATTGCACCAATTTGCATTTGACAGCTGTAGAACTTATTTTGGATCTTTAAGGGTTGCTAATCTTCGCCCTTATGAGGACTTTTTTCCAGCAGCTGCAATTTGTCTACCTGTCCGCACTTTATGTGATTACCTGAAATGCAGTTTGAGGCGTATAAAACTGAATCGTTTTCGTGTCTTTCTTTACAGTTGCAAACGGAGGTTCAACCTACGCACACACGCACAATTAAATTGTGGCCAAAGTCTAAGGCTAAAGGAAAATAGGAGTTACACTCGTATCACGTAGATCTCTACTGAAAGTCAAATACACTTCGATCGATAAACCTAAAAATGGTGCAAACTGGAATATCGCTGAATGAGCGTTTCACTCAAATACAATCTCGCCAGCAGCAGCCACTGGCTGGTGGGCAACGGGGACGCACCAGTCGCAGTCGTTCACGGAGTCGCAGTCGCCGTATTGTGGATGCAGTAGCATCGGCGGCCAATTCGCGGCTGCTGCAGGAGTTTAAAAGGAAGCACACCGTCCAGACGGCCCTCAAATTGAAGCGCGTATGTGTCCAAACCTAAACAAAAACAAGCGGTACAACAACCGACCACAGTTAACACTCTGGGATTGAGGAGTTGACTGAACAATTGACAAACACAAGCGTTTGACTATAACCCTTGATGTTCTGTTTGGCTGGGCGAGGGCATAAACGGCAAAGAGCAGCAAATGTGCAGATGAGCGCCGGCAGAGGATTTGGTTATTTTGCTCAGTAGAGCACTAGAGACATTCAGTCAGATTTCGTAGCTAGCGGCAGCGCGCGTTATACTGACTAGCCATGTCCGGTCCAGCCAGGCTCAGCCCAGAGCAGATAAGATCAGACCTCAATAGAAATAAACCCACTTGTAGTAGACATCTATTGAATTCACACACACTGAACCGCTACCGCTTGAGCAGCGTCAAGTCGCATTCAGTTTGTTAAACGCAAAACAAAAAGAATCCATCACAAACCTTATGCATCTTACAGAGAAGCTTGCGGACAACAGCTGGCGGCAACAAAGCGCTCCGGGTGGGGCCCAACGGAAGAGCCATGCGCTCAAGCAACGGCACTGGCCTGGCAACGTAAGCATCCCCAACTAAAAACCAAACACACACTGGTAGCTGTTCTTGACTGTGTGTCATATTCAGTCAAAGTCGAAGATTGCTTGCGAGCAGCTTTTGAATCAAAGCGCCAAGTGCTACAACAACAACAACAACTACAACAACATATGTAAAACATCTACTTTCTGCTTATTCCGCCTCTACAACTTCAATCACATATAACTAGCATGCGCGCAGATCTGATTGCCAACAGTGGACGCGTACGCCGCAGCAGCAGCATTAGCGCCCGACGCTCCAGCTCCGCGGCTGGAGGGCTCCGCCAGCGCCTGGGCCTACGCCGACCCACTGTCGGTGGTGCAGCAGAGCGCGTGGCTCAACGTCGGCGCGGCTCAACGCGACAGCAGCCGCAGCCTCAAGTACAGCAGCAGCGTGGCCGTTCACGCAGTCGTGGACGCGCTCGTTCGCAAAGTCGCGGACGCGATCAGACCCGGGGTCGTTCTCAAAGCGTCAGCCGTTCTCAGAGCCGTGGACGCCGTAGTCAGCCACCGGCCAACGGTGGCAGAACCAGTGGTCGAACCGGTGGCGGTGGCGCCGGCGGCGGCGGAGGAGGCGGCCGTGCTCCGGGTCGTGTTTCAGTGAAGCAACGGTTGGGCGTGCGTGCGGGCGTGGCAGCAGCAGCTGGAGGAAAAGTAGCAGGCGGGAAACGTCGTAGCAATCGTCGGGCCAACAGCAAATTGCGCGGTGTCGCTGCCGGACGCATTGAGAAGCGTCGCAATTCCAACGCTGCACAGAATACAGTCGCAACTGCAGCTGGACGCGGACGCAAAGGACGTGCACGTGGAAGGTAAGTTACAATAGCTTCTATCCCTTGTATATCCTATATTGATGTTGAATTTGTTTTGCAGATCTGCTGTACGTGCTGCTGCAACGGCTGCTACTGCTGCCACGCAACGCTCGCGCTCACGCTCAAAATCTCGGGCCCGACAGGCTAATGCTGTTGCTGCTGGCACTGCTGCTCCATTAAATGGACGCCAAAAAGGTGCAGGTGTTGCTGGCGCTCGGCGCCGGGGACGCAGCGTACAGCGCGCAGGTGCCAAAGCTGCCAAGGGCGTCATTAAAAATGGTAACAAGAAGAACAACAAGAACACGGAAGGTGTCAAGGCAAATCAACCACAGCAGGGTCGTCGCGGACGCAGTCGTGGTCGTGGTGGTCGCACGGTTGCAGGTAAAAGCGTTACAAGCATGGCTCACTGCACGGACATCGGGCTGGACGGGAGAGCATAACGGCTTCACATGGAGTTTGCTCTACTCCTGCTTTAGAAAGTAATGTAGTTAATCTAAGCTTTTTTTTCTTGCCTTTTTCCAATTTAGGTAAGCCGCCGCGTAAGGAAGTAAAGCGTGAGGATTTGGACAAGGAGCTGGATCAATACATGTCAACCACGAAATCAGAAATGGACTTTTTGCTCAAGTAGAGCGCATAACCCGGCTATCAAGGAGAAATACCACCGCAAGGCAGTTTTACTAATTCTTAAATTGTGTCTTTAACACTAATTAGCTGTAAGCGTCACATACAACAATGGACACCAAATGGAATCGTGTATTTGAGCCCTTTAGCTCACGCTGGAGAGGCACTCTGTAAATAGCTTAACGTATAAGTAATTGACTCTGTTTGCACACTTACAATCGAAATGTTTGTATTAAGTGCAGCTAAATACAATCGACTCCTTGTTTAAACTAAATGCTATTGTGTGTACTTTTGTATATATGTCTAGCGGCATTACCTTACTCCACACTAAACAAGCCTGCTGCCAAGTGCCGGAAATTGACTTTTGGGCGATTCTGTTTACTTGTGTTTTGGCCAGCGTGCGAGCGGAAGCAAATAAAATGGACGAACACAAAAAAATCAACAACAAAAAAGTAACCCAAACAGTTTTCCTACCATCCCTTGTGGCACATGAAGATAAATGTCTTTATTTGCTGTCGATTCTTTCTTTTCGTTGCTTGCCTTACTCTGTAATATGCGATGAAGGGTATTTTTGTTCCACGAACAAAGGGTAAATTTCGAATCAGCTATGCAATGTTGTATGGAATATACTACTATATAAATACAAAATATTGTATAAACTTAAAGAATGTAGAAAATAATTGAGCAAGTTGGCTATTGTGGATATATTTATACAGTAATATTTTGGGGGAACAAAAGGTTTCTTTCTTGAAATTAAGGCTACATTTTGGCATTGAATTAGACATGAAGAAACTTGTTTAATGGATGGTGGGAATAGCTTGGATAGTAATTTCAATGGAAGTCAATGGAACTGCATGCTAATATTTTTATTTTGTTAATAATACTTTATTTTACATTGAAACTCAAAGGACAGTAAAAATCAATATTATAGTGGAGGTCATCCTTAATTATTCTAGTAAAATATTATCTCATTGATACAGGGCATAGCACTAGCTACTACAACATTTTGGTGCCTTCAGTCGATTTTCTTTTAGCGTTTCTTTCTTTGTTTTTACGATTCCAGTTCTGCCAAGCGATTATTTTTAATTTCTGTGATTGATTGCCCACGTTGCGGAGTCCACGACGACGTTGGGCGAGATTCGTTGTGGGAGGAGTCGAAGCTAACCAGGTGTTGACACAGATTTGTTTGAGCGGGGGATAGCAGCAGCAAATGGGGGTTTGTCATTTTAATTAAATTCCATCCATGTGCGCTGCCGCAAGCATCTGAGTCAAATAGTTGCGGCAACATTGTGGCTGTCAGGTGCCAATTCATTAAGCTCCACCACTCGCTCAATCAGTCTGCCAGCCACTAAGTAGCGAAACATGTTTCGGCAACCATCAGGGCGCTCGGGCGGCTCCTGCTCAATGCGATTAACTGGCATCAATAAGCCATGGCTGTAACTAATCACCAGCCGCCGCAGCCAGCCGGCTAATTAACACAGAATGACCATTTGTTGCGCCTCCTAATTGCGTGGGATGGCACAAGGTACGCTCCGCAATTCGCGTCCTAGCTGAAGTTATCGCCCACATGGGACGCTCCTCATTAACCCCTTTTCCGGCCAGTCAGCTGCTCCAGACATTAAATAATTCAACAATTTATAAGCAATTAGTAATGGTTGCCGTCCAACACGTTGTTCTCAAATTAGGGAATTCAATTTATGTGCACACCTTTCGGGCACCTCTGAAAGGGTCTCACCTTTTTGCCCGGCCAGCACAACAATGTTGCTAATGATGTTGCCAAGAAAGAAAAATGAAATCGACATTAGGCTGGGCTCCTAATGTGATGCTAGGAGCTCGGCAAAAAAAGCTGTTCATTTAAATAGAAACAAAGGAAATATTTAAAATGTTTTTTTTTTATTTATTTATTTTTATGGAAAAGTAAAAATATATAAAAAAAATATATATATAATCTGATTTGATTATTAAAAGCGAAAAAATTAAGTATTTGATAAGATTTTCATATTTGCAAATCTTTGCAAATTTTTTTGCTAGATGTCAAGACTTTAAGTTATCAGCCCGGCGACTGGGTCGTCCGCTGCGAGTGTCGTAATACCTGGTGGCTTAGGAGCGCGCAAGTTGGCCATCAGGTGCCAAGTGGTGTGGGCAAGGAGCAGAGAAACCAATTTGACTAATCTGAATAGCAAAAGTGGCTTGTGGCCTAAAAAGCGACAGCGACTCCGTTAGCAGGTGAAAAACGCGCAGCTTTAGGCGAATTTCGAGTCCATTTTGTGTTTTGCGGATTACACTCGAAATGCTTGAGCAGTACTCAAGAGTCTGCGACCTTAATCTCCTTGAAGCTGTGCTTCTCGCACTAGACCTGCGAATAAAATATCACAGTTCCTGCATAGAGCCATCCATGGCTAATTGCCGAAATGAAGGTCAAGAGCTTCGACAGCTGCCTTAATCAATTACATGCATGACTGCAGTTGAGGCACATTTGTGGTGTCAGCAAACACGCGCAGTGTGAGCCAAAGATAACAAGCACAACCTCAACAATGCCAGCTGCCATCCCAGGCATTCACAATACAATTCAATTTATGTACACATCGCATCTCAGCACATTACACGTAGGAGGGGCTTCATTAGAAGAACAAACACATACGCACTAATCCAGATCATTGAGCGCTTATCAGGCATGGCAGAAACATGTTTTTGCTCTCTGATAACAATCTCTGGTAAGAAACAGACTTTACCTTCTTTAAGATTAAACATAAGTTTTAGTTTGTTATGAGTAAAGCTGCATGTTTCAGGCATTTGATTTATTTATGAAATACGCATGTCACTTATTATGGTCATTCATGAAGTGAAAGAGCATATTTGCTGTGCGTTGTCTATCCATTTGCAAACCATTTCATCGCTATTGAAATTATTGACTTAATATTGGGATTTTATAGCCGTGGATACCATCGTCTGATAAGATTTCTTGATACGCACACTAGGCATGGCATGGTAAATCGGGAGATATTATGTCTGGCATATCAGAAACACTTTCGATATCTTAAATATATAGTAAAGCCTATTGGAGGTATGGCTAGTCACTTAAAATTGGGCGTCCTTTTTGAGCTAGATCTTACAAATTGAGATGAGGTAAGATATAATATATGTGAACTAGTTAAACTTAGCTGATCTTTAACAGTGAATATAATACACGAATGCATTATGCCCTGGGTAAATTTTGATAAATAAAATTCATCTATAATTGTAGATAAATAGGTTAGACTGTGTATAGCTTACTTTCTTCTTATTTGCAAGTGCTAAGGGTTTTAATTTGATGAAACGTTGTCTACCCATGCAATATTCTGAAGTACCTAACAAGAAGATTATCGCAATGTTGATGAAAATCAATTGGGAAATAAATGGCGAAAGGCATTCGTATTTCATTCACGCCTTGCACGCCCGACACAAAGCTAATGAAGCGTCAAAGTGTTGAATGCCAATTCCCTACACAGATGTGTGTGACTGTCTGGCGGCGTGGAAGTGTGTGTGGCGGGGTGTGCCAGTGTGTCACATAATAAATAAGCCAAATCCGGCAGGTAATGAGGTTTTTCTTATGAAAATGTGCATGTGCGAACAATTGAGCGATCAGAGCTTATTTCCTCTGTGATTTGCGTTCTGCGTATTGTGTTTATATTTTTACGGCATTGTTTGCAAATGCAAATGCTGAGCTCTTAAATTTCCAATGAAGTTGCCCGAATTCGAAGGTGTTGCCAGATTCCGAAAATGTTATTCCCAGTGCCGCCATTAGCCAAGGCGAAAGCAAATAAACTGCATGGCGGCTGAGGGTGGGTGGGGTGGTGAGTGAGGGTCTGAGCGAATGCCAGCGGGGCAATCAATTTCACGCTTCTACACATTTCCTTCACCCACACATGCAGAAGAGAACATGTCTGCTTTTCACTTTGACTCGTTCTCTCTTGCCTCTGCTTTTTTTGTGAGCTGCTGCCCGTACAATATAATTGTCTCGAAGAACTCGCTTCTTCTTCTTCTGCCTCGTCTTCTTAGTCTTGTTTTCGTCGACTGACGCCATTTTGTCGTGCACTTTGCGGCTGGCGTCGCCTTAGCGCTTAGTCAACAGCTCAGCGTCTTTGGCACGCCCCACGAGATATGCAACAGAAACTTTTCATTACTGCAACACCTCGTAGTGCTTGCTTAACGCGTCCGTCGCTCAGCTGCTGAAGCTATCAATGTGTCCAATTTTGGGTACAATGCTTTTCCATTTAATGGCGCAGAAGAAGAAAAACTTTCGCTTCGCTGATCATAAAAGCGTTTGAATTGCATTAAACTCAGGGCAATAATGCAATTTTCGTGGCACGCAGGACCAGTACACGCACGAGAGCACAGACAGCTTGCCGCCTGCAACACGTCCTGTTTCGATGGCAGAAGCTGGATGCATTGAGCCACAACAACAAAAGTATCAAAGACGACTGCAATGCCATCGGCAGCCGGAAACTGTTTGCTGTCGAGCTGCAAAGTAATCGACATAGACATAGCTGTCAGATGTGGGAGGCTCGCGTGTGTCTCCCTGACAGCGAGCACTTAAGTCTACCTAACAATAGCGGATCTTGATTAGGTGCGCCTTGAGCGTGACACATGATGTGGCTCTGCCAAGTCAGCGTTTATTTCATTTGGAAGCAACCAGAGTAAAGCTCATCCTGTCAGTGGCAAAAGCAACAGAGGGTGAAAAAAGTTCAACTGAGATATTGTAAACATGAATTTAAACTTAGATATATTTTTGAGTATTGTATTTAGTAAACTAAAGCACTAATAATCATAATCTAAATACAGGGTATTTCTACATCTTCTACATCACTCGATTGCAACTTCATATCATTCAAAATACAACAGAAAAACAGCCCCCAAACTTCATCTTACAAGTTTTTCCACTCAGCTCAAATAAAAATACATCTGTGTTAGAGAATTTAGAACAAGGATTCTCTTGATAATCTTTATTAACGTTTTTACCAATTACATAAATATACACATATATATTCCAAATATAATATAATTTATTTAACATGCTCTCTTGGAGGCTACACACACATAATATATGATAGCAAAGTGTTTGCCATGACTTGGAATAGTTCCCGATGGGGTGTCAAAGAAGCTTAAAGATACTCGACAGTTAAAGAAAACTGCATAGCAAACTTAACAGTGTTGAAATCATAATTAGCTTTAGCACAAAATATAAAAATAGGTTAAATGACTAACAGAGTAAAAAAATAAATAACAAACGTTAATGCCACATCGCGATTGAGCGCAATATGTGTTTAATACGATTTCATTTTTATATAGTTTCCAAAATATACATACATATATATATATAAATATATATATACATATGATTTATGTTTCTAAAATGCTAAGATAGTAGTACAGTTGACATATGGCTACAATATGATAGCGTGAAATATGACAGGTACAGTTCAACCTAATAAATACGCGCATTATATCGCTTTCTTACGTTGGCTGATGATATGATAGAGTTTTCTAAATAGTTTCTTTTCATAGGTACAGTGGAACCACTTGTAAATAGCAAACGCTAATTACTCGATTCATCTTCGATTCATACTTTGGATAGTTCAGCTTGATGTTTGCCAGGCGAACTATCTATCGATTTTGTCTCGTCCCTTAATTTTTGATTTTGCTATGTGTGGGTGCAGTTGCCGCACTCAGCATTAGTTGTCAACACTCTTCGGATCTATTCTGAATGAATTTCCCTGTAGTTTATATTTGATTTGATGCTTAAGGTAGGGTTTGAATATTTTCTATGGTTACCGTCTGCTGTCATTCCTTTTATCTTGCCCTGACTTTAACTGGTTACAGTTGCCCACTCTTAAATAGACATTTAGATATATATATTTTGAATAACTCAACTCGTATTTAATATTTGGTTTACCCGGCTACTGATAATGTCTTCTTCGAGTAACATCTGTGCTATAAATTTACTTTGTTTTTGGGTAAGCTGTTACACTCAATATAAGCTATCAACTTTTAAAGGTGGTTTAGTTTCGATTTGAATGATTCGTCCGATAATTTGATCTGATGTTGAATGAAACACCCTGTAGTTCCGGTATCAAGCATGCTCAATAAGTTCGTTTTGTTATGAATGGAATTCATCATGTCTTTTTTTTTTTTTTGGGTGCGTTTCTCTCTGTAGGTGCAGTTGTCACAATGAACGGTTAGTCGCCAGCTCCATGTAGCTGGATAGTCGTCTCTTTCCATTTATTTTGCTTTTGCTCTTTGTCTACTGTTTTCTGTCTTATTTTCAATGAATCTCGATGTAGTTTATATTTCAGTTGATGCTTAAGGTAAAGTTCGAATATTTTCTATGTATACCGTCGGCTGTCGTTCCTTTAATCTTGCTGTGACTTTAACTGGATACAGTTGCCCACTCGTAAATAGACATTTAGACAAATATTTTGAATAATTTAACTCGTATTTAATAATTGCGATTTTAGCAATACATTTATCCCGAATATTGATACTGTCTTTTTTGTTTTATCCTTTATATTTAGTTTGTTTTTAAACGCAGTTGATACACTCAATGTAAGTTACCAACTTTAAAAAGTGTGTTTATTTTATTTTTATTTTTAATGACTCGTGCGGTAATTTAATTTGGGTTTGCTCGTTTTTTTTTTTTAAAGATAGAATTTATCCTGTCCCTTTATAGATGTTTTTTGGTAGGTACATAAAATATTTAGTCAACAACTACATTCGCTTTAGCTTTTGACGGAATTTCAAGGTTTGAAGCTATCCTAATAAGTTCGGTTTGTCATGAGTGGAATACATTTTGTCTAGTTTTTAGTTGAGTTTCTGTTTGTACGTATAGTTGGCACAATGAATAATTAGTTACCGATTATATATTTTTTGAATACGTCTGTCGTCTATTTTGGATAGTATGCCAGATGAACTGGGAAGCGATGTCAATATTTTCGAGCTTATTTCCATTTAATCTTATGCTTAAAGTAGAGTTCGAATATTTTCTATGGATACCGTCTGCTGTCGTTCCTTTTATCTTGCTCTGACTTTAACTGGATACAGTTGCCCACTCGTAAATAGACATTTAGACACATATTTTGAATAACTAAATTTGAAGTTCAATCAATACATTTATCCGTATATTGATACCGCCCTTTTCTAGTTTCTCAATTTAAACTTATTTTATTTATGGATATAGTTAATACACTCAACATTAGCTACCAATTTAATTAACGTGGTTTGGATTGATTATAATGATTCGTCCGGTAATTTGATTTTGAATAAAATACCCTGTAGTTCAATAAGTTCGGTTTATTATGAGTGGAATACGTCTTGTCCCGTGTTCAGTTGAGTTTTTTTTTAAATTAGTCACCGATTACATATTTTTTGATTTCGAATGTTTCGTCTGTCGTTTATTTTGGGTAGTATGCCTGATGAACTGGGAAGCGATGTCGATATTTTCGAGTTTATTTCCATTTAATCTTATTCTTAAAGTAGAGTTAGAATATTTTCTATGGATACCGTCTGCTGTCGTTCCTTTTTATCTTGCTCTGACTTTAACTGGATACAGTTGCCCATTCGTTAATAGACATTTAGACACATATTTTGAATAATTAAATTTGAAGTTTAAGCAATACATTTATCCGGATATTGATACTGCTCTTTTCTATAATAGTTTCACCATTTAAACTTATTGTATTTGTGGATACAGTTAATACACTCAATACACCTAATTAACGTGGTTTGGATTGATTATAATGATTCGTCCGGCAATTCGATTTTGAATAAAATACCCTGTAGTTCAATAAGTTCGGTTTGTTATGAGTGGAATACGTCTTGTCCCGTGTTCAGTTGAGTTTTTTTTTAAATTAGTCACCGATTACATATTTTTTGATTTCTAATGATTCGACTGTCGTCTATTTTGGGTAGTATGCCTGGGAAGCGGTGTCGATATTATTGAGAGTATTTCCATTTAATCTTATGCTTAAAGTAGAGTTCGAATATTTTCTATGGATACCGTCTGCTGTCGTTCCTTTTTATCTTGCTCTGACTTTAACTGGATACAGTTACCCATTCGTTAATAGACATTTAGACACATATTTTGAATAACTAAATTTTAAGTTTAAGCAGTATATTTATCCAGATATTGATATTGCCCTTTTCTGGTTTTACCATTTGGAATTATTTTACTTATGGATACATTTAATACTCTCAACATTAGTTACCAATTTAATTAACGTGGTTTGGGTTGATTATAATGATTCGTCCGGCAGTTTAATTTTGAATGAAATACCGTGTAGTTCAATAAGTTCGATTTTGTATGAATGGAATGCGTCGTGTCCCGTTTTTAGTTGAGATTTATGTTTGTCCGTACAGTTGTCGCAATGAATAATTAGTCACCGACTACATATTATTTGATTTTCAATGATTCGTCTGTCGTCTATTTTGGATAATATGCCAGATGAACTGGGAAGCGATGTCAATATTTTCGAGCTTATTTCCATTTAATCTTATGCTTAAAGTAGAGTTCGAATATTTTCTATGGATACCGTCTGCTGTCGTTCCTTTTATCTTGCTCTGACTTTAACTGGATACAGTTGCCCATTCGTTAATAGACATTTAGACACATATTTTGAATAATTAAATTTGAAGTTTAAGCAATACATTTATCCGGATATTGATACTGCTCTTTTCTATAATAGTTTCACCATTTAAACTTATTGTATTTGTGGTTACAGTTAATACACTCAATACACTTAATTAACGTGGTTTGGGTTGATTCTTATGATTCGTCCGGTAATTTGATTTTGAATAAAATACCCTGTAGTTCAATAAGTTCGGCTTGTTATTAGTGGAATACGTCTTGTCCCGTGTTCAGTTGAGTTTTTTTTAATTAGTCACCGATTACGTATTTTCGATTTCGAATGATTCGTCTGTCGTCTATTTTGGGTAGTATGCCTGATGAAGTGGGAAGCGATGTCAATATTTGCGAGCTTATTTCCATTTAATCTTATGTTTAAGGTAGAGTACGAATATTTTCTATGGATACCGTCTGCTGTCGTTCCTTTTTATCTTGCTCTGACTTTAACTGGATACAGTTGCTCATTCGTAAATATATATTTAGACACCAATTTCGAATAACTAAATTTGAAGTTAAAGCAGTACATTTATCCGGATAAGGATACTGTATTTTTTATTTTCATCCGTTTTATTTACTTTATTTGATTCGCTTTGTATTAGCTACCAACTCTTTTAACGCGATTTGGTTTTGTATTTTAGTGATTCGTCCGGTAATTTATATTTGATTTCCTGTTGAGACATACTATTGTGATACTTTTGATTTTTAATGGATCACCAGTAGGTCGTGGTTATCTTGCTCGATAAGTTCAGTTTGCTATGTTTCTTGTCTCACTAAATAGTTGGGCAACAACTATATTTGATTTGATTTTGGAACATCCTGTAGTTCATTTTAATTTTGATCAATAAGTTCGGTTTGTTATGAATGGAATTCATCTTATATCTGTATTAGATGTAATACATGCAGTAGCCACCCTGAATAATTATTCCTCAACTATATCTGATTTGCTTTTGAATGACTCGCCCTGTGGTTGTTATTTGACTACCTGTTTGTTGTTCAATAGTTTCGTCCGGCTATCGATTAACGCCAGCCTTCATAGTTTTCTTTAATTTCTGCTTGACTTGGAATGAATCAAATTGTAATTATGTCCTGATTTTAATTTGGTTTACAGCTTATAAGTTTTTCTGGCTATTGAATTTGTCCCATCGTCCATTTATTCGAAGTTTGCTTCGTTTACCTGTACTTTCTTACCAACATGGCCCATAAATTCGTGTTGACTGACTGAACGCTGTGCTTAGCGCTCGTCATCGCTGATTGTATAACTGCTCCGGAACTCACTTAGCGGCGTCGCGTTTGTGGTGGATGGCGTCATTAGTGGTGGCTCCTGGAACGAGATGGCCAGCGGCAGGGCCGAGGGTGCGCACAGACTCAAGGCGCTGCGCCCTTCGGTCACGGAGCGATAGCGTAACGGGCGGCCAGAACTGCAATAAAATGTGAATGTGAACAGAAAAATATTAAAGTTTTCTCCTATTTCGTTATCTACCAAGTTCGTGTAAACACTTGAGTAAAACTTCTATCGATTGGAAAATATGCAAATTTTCCATTTAATTCATGGCCGAGGCTTTTCAACCTCCGAGCACATTGAAGATATCCCATCTGGGTATATTGGTTTTGTGCAAATATATGTAGTATTCGTGACAACAAAAAGTATGTATATATATATATACTTGGCGAGAATAATAATAATAATAAAAAGGCTATATACTATCAAAAAAGAGTTTTGAATTGTATAAAATAATTACTCATATATCGTACAGACATCGAATTCAGTAAGTAAGTAATTCAATATTAGTATTTAATTTTTACTATTTGGTGGGAGCTTGAAGAGCATACCAAATTTCTCGTCAAGGGTCTTTAAGTATAAATAAATATTTTTTATTTTCTTTCGCATTTATCGGTCTTTAAAATAGAATGTTTGAAAACTGGCCTCAAATGTAGGGTATAACCTAGTCGATCACTGCTAACCCATGTTTCTATACCGACATACCTTTAAATTTCATTAATCAATCGGAACTTTTTCCTGTTAAAATGTTTCTCGTGTCTTGCGAAAGTTAAAACGCCGTTAACAAGTTTGTCGCGTAATTTCCTTCCATTTTTTTTAAGCGCTTACTAAAGTTAGCAAATTACAGCTTCCGCATGCTGAACATGAAATTGTAGCTCCGTTTATGGAAATATTATCAGTTAATAGGAAGTCGCTTTGTGTTGCTTTCAATGTGCACGAATGCAAAGAGATAATAAAAAACTAAGAAAATATGAAGTAAAAGTTTCCATATAGTTCATAGAATCCGTAAAGAAGATTACGTAAAGCTTATATTTATATATATAAATTGTTGGCTATGCAACAGTATCCATTTACGAAGCAAATTTCTACAAGCAAGTCGTTAACTTGTTTTTTCTTCAGAATATTGAATTGTATTGTATTGCTGCTACAGTTGGCAGCGCAGCAAACTTTCTATTAGAGAGGTTTTTCTGGGTATTGGCTGCTGACAAGGACTAAAATAGAAACATATGATGGAAATGAAACTTTAAGTGTCGAAAAAGACAAAACAAATTCATGTGAAATGGACTTTTAAGTAGTAAATACATACTCGTCATCTCTTCATGTTATTTCTTTTCTATTTATTTATAATTTTGATATAACTTGCCCCCCTTTTCTCTCAGTGCATTGCTACTCTCTATGTTGATTCCCGCTTTTGTAGTCTCTGCAACAAATCGCATTTCGTTTCATTCGCAACAACATTTAGTCTGAAATCAATCATACGTCACGTTGCACATCAATTGCTGAACAATGGGTAGCTAACCGTAGCCCAGTAAATTGCAATACCAAGTAACAAATGAATGTAGATAAATTATCTCTTCGCTTACCGTTCGCAGTTGCATTTCAGCAGGCGTATGAATGCGGCACGGAATGTCCGATTAAAGATCGTATAAATGATAGGATTGATCGTTGAGGAGACGTAGCCCAGCCAGAGGCAAGTATTGATCACGTGATCGGACACATGGCATTCCGGGCAGGCGGCAAATATGATGTTCAGTATAAAGAACGGCGACCAGCACAAGACGAAGGTGAAGAAGACCAGGCCCAGGACCTTAGTTGCCTTTTGCTCCGTTGCCACCGCATTTGCCGAGAGACTGTTGCGCTTGGCGCGGTTGTTCAGAAATCTGGAGGAAGAAACCACTTTGGAGATTAAATTATTTGGACGACTCGCACTCACCTCAAATTCAACGTGGGCGTGGCAACACGATTGAATGGCAACTTGAAGGGGAGCAGCCTGTGGCGTCGCCTACCTGTCGCTCGCACTGGGCCCATCGCCGTTGTCGCCACCTGCTGCTCATTATCATTACCGTCGCCACAAACACTGCCACTGCCATTGCCATTGCCGTTGGCATTGTCATTGCCATTGCCAATGCCACTGCCAGTGTCGACGCCAGCACCTTGTGCCTGAATGGTGGCTATGCGCATTCTGTTTGGGCCACCATCGCCAGTGCTGCCAGCACTAATGCAGCTGGTTGTGGCAACTGTTGCTCCGCCAGTTACGTTGCCTCCGTCACCTGGTTCGCGTCCTCCATTGCCATTGCCAGTGCCGTTGCCACTTCCATTTGTTGCGTAACCCAATTGTGGCTGCGAGACGCTGCCGCGCACCGAGACCCGTCGATTCGGATAACTGTCAAATGGTTTGGGGTAGTGAGTAAAAGCCACTTTTCGAATTTAAATAGTATTTCCTGGCTGCCTGGCAGCCACGAGTATTTGATATTAGATTTTGGTCTTTTGGACGCCAACGCAGGGCGCAACAGTTTATGAAATTGTATTTTAATAAAATCCAGCCAAGCTCTTCTGATGTGAAGCTCTTTTGCCAGACCTGAATGAGAACTCATTTACTTGTGGCAGTTTAACCAAGTGAATTCGTTAGCCTTCAATTTTATATAATTTTATCGTAAGAGTCCCTTAAATTTATGCTTTTACTGATTATATAAGATTGAAATGGGCCTAAGTTCTTCAGTAAAATCGAATTTAAAATGTAAGATTAAGTTGAAGTGCACAGACTCTATCGGAGGTATTGGCAGAATAACAAAAGGCAACAGCTAAAATAATATAAATTAAAGGTAGTCGAGAGTGCTTGACTATGCGTACTCAAAAACAGATACTTTATAATTTGGAGATTCTCTTTTCAAATGTTTCAACGTTAACCTTTCAAAGGAGAGAATGCATTTGGTATTAATGGCCACCCCATTAGGGCCTCATTAGGACCTCATTATTTACAATATTGAAATGCCGATGTCTTTGTCTTCTAGTTCACTGCTGGAGAGCATTACAACCATTCTAAATAAACAAAGCAATGGAATGTAGGGATACAATCAGACCAATTGCGACCTATGCAATGCCACCATTTCAATAGAGACGCAATATTCTTAGCGTAAAAGGAAGGTTTATTTCTACTAAGAAAATTCCTGACTTGATAAGAAATTAGAATGTTAGCCAAGTCACTCATTAGAGCAGTTAGAGAAGTGATTTATAAATTTAAGTTTTTATATATCATATTAAAATCGAAATATATATGAAGAAAATCTTGAGAATAAATTGAAACAATATTGATCTGTATGTACACCTTTAGATCTTATATATTAGAAAATCCATCTGTTGATATATAACTGAAGGAGGCCTCGTCTCCACCTGCCTGATGCATAAAAGTAAATAATACATTGCCCGAATTACATTCCGATTTATTCAAAATAAGCTTAAAATGCTTACTTAGTGTTTTAGTAACATTTTACACCTTTCATTCATTTAAGCTCAGATTCCACAAAGTTCAGGAGAGGAAACTTCTTTATGTATTATAGATGAGTTTAATGATTTTTTAGCAAAGTGCCCTCGTCACCTCAGAATGTAGAAGTTGTGGAATAGTAAGAGTTGACCATGGATACTTTTGTTGGTTGGTCCCAAATTCATTGCCAACTTGTTGTGTTGCTTGTGTCGCCATCGTGTTCCCCTGGCAGCTGAATGTTTGCCAGTTGGCAGTTGGCAAATATTCGGAAGCACTTTGCGACTGTTGCCGAACGGCAAATAAAATAAAAAGTTTTTCAATTTTGGCTGGCGACGGTAGCGTATCTGAATAGGCGCCCAAGCGGCGTCAAATGTCCAACTAATAATTCGCAAGTAAATGAAAAAGAAGAAAGTTTCTTTCTTACTTCTGCTCCTACCTGGGCAGAGAGGTAGCTTTTTGGGTCTGTCTCATTAGAAATTCATATATATTTATTCGTCAACTTGTACGGCGCAAATCCGCAGCAACGCGCATATACGTGACATTTTGCTGAGCCAGCATTTTTTTCGAAACCCTCATCTGGGGCATTCCAGATTGGCCAGCCAACATGTAACGCCTCCAAGGAGTCTTGCAGGCTTACGATATATATATGTATGCATTTTTATTGCTGTTGACAAACGAGTCAATAAAGCAGAATGATCATTGACTCAATTATTATTCGAATATATTCTATAAGTCATTTCTCTGCCCATCCATTTGATTCCATAAGTAGTCTAAGCTAGCATTTAAGCTTTGTGAATTCCAAATCCCCTTTTAATTATTTCATTAATAACTTTCAATTTGTTGCCTGTTATCACAGCTGGTGGCTTATCTGTCTATGAGATCGAGCTGGTATTACTAGAAAATAAATGTTTATTCGCTTCTTAGTCACACATTTGTAAGGGAATTAGTTGTGTCGGCATGGCAGCGTCAGTCGAATATTCCCTTTTTGTTTGACTTTTTTGGGACGTGCTTAAGTCACGGCGTGACTTTCGCTTACTGCAGATTTTGCCTGCTGGTTATGCTAAAATTTTGCGAATTTAGCGCCTTTGCATTAATGCACAAAAAAAAAGCAGAAAATTGCAAACAGCAACAACAACAGGAGCGAATGCCGCAGTAAATAGCAATGACATTTGCAAGTTGCAGTGGCAGTCTGTCTGCTGGGAAGAGGCAGGAGCCGCTTGTAGCTATTCGTCGGCAACATAGTCGCCAGCGACGTCTGAGAACTTCCACCATGCCAGCATCATCTCGGGTTGTGGCTGTGGTTGGGGCTGTCCTCTTTGCGGCTTCCCATGCCGTTTTATGCGCTATTTATTGTTGCCGTAGCAGCAGCAGCAGCAGCGGCGTCTCTCTTACTCCTGCACACAACAATGTGGCTAGCCGCCCACAGACCGACAAGCAGATTCGTGTTTTTGTGTTTTTGGTGCTGCACCACATGACGCATGAGTGATTTATGTTTATGGCGCGTTGCAACTGCTTGCAAGCAAATTATGTATTCGCCATGTTGTGTGACACTTGAATGTGCATTTAATTGCAAAAAGATGCGTAATTGATTGTTTTTGCTCGAGTTATGGCAAATTAACGGATCAACTTTGAATCGCGTAAATAAATAGAGCAAACCATATGTTACCAATATCAGAGCATTCATCTGGCTCTGCTCGAATCTCAAATATGTAAAATAATATATATTGTTAAAATAAATAATAAATATATTTTATATTTTTGTTGCTTTCAATTTTCAATTTTAATGTCATTAATTTGATTGGAACGACTCTTGGTACACATAAAAGATTTATTAACTTCAGAATCATCTATATATAGCACTTGCCCTCAACAGAAAAACCTTCAAAATTGGATGACATTCCGAAAAAGGTTGATTAGATGTTACTTTGTCCCATAATGGAGGCCCCTTTAAAAAATTCTAAGTCCATGTTTACTTTGTGTGTACCGAAGGCAAACAAATGAAAATCCTTTCAGACGCGCTTTGCCCAAAACTTGTTGCCGATAAAAAGAAAAAAGAAAAAAAAACAAAGCAAAAAGAAATCAGGAATGGCTGAGCCTAGACATGTCGAGATCCCAATACTCTATTTGCATGCATTCCACACTTTGCTCAAACGTCTTAAAGGTAGTGAGCTGACGATATAGCTGATGATATATATGACTGAATCAGTTACATGAAAATAAATGTAGACAAGTTATCATTTCGACATTGTCTAGACCGACTTCAGGGATTCTCTGTTGCTTACACTTTTGAGGAATGTTTCTACCTCCAATGTTGCGTAGTACATGACAAAGCTGAAATACTCTTTTTTGGGGGGCTTTAACATTGTATACAAGAAAAAGGCAACTATTTGGCGAGAGCGGTAGAGTGCTGGAGGCCGGAAGGCAAAGCCAAATAAAACTCAATTTGTTTTTGTTATTTGCCCCGGCCTCGCAGTCAGCCCAAACATGAGGCAGAGTGAAGCCAAAACGCTTTGCACTTACAATGTAAATTATGCAAATTTCTTAGAAAGTAGTCTGAAAAGTTATTTGCTGCCATTGTGGAGCCGTGTAAACAAATGTAATAAATTTAAAAGCTTGTATGCTCAACTGATAATAAATGTCTGCAACTCCCCAACAGCATGACACAATTTGGCAAAAGGTGAGACTTGCACGAAAAGGTACAAATGTCACGAGTCATCTTGTGGGTTTTGTTTAGTCATTGACGATTGCCATCTCAGCTAATGAGCAATCAAGTACATTGTGACACCGATTTCATGGACTGCCTGCCGAGCTCATCTTGATGTATTCGTAACCTTTTAAATTATCTATATTTAAGGGGCTTTGCTTTAATTTACTAGCACTCAGAGTTCTTTCCTCTGATGCCATTCTAAGGCATCAGTCAAAAATGGTTCAAAGCTATATTGAGGCTCCTATGACACATTGACACAATAATTTCAAATATGCAGAGCTGGACCAACGAGTCAATTAGCTTCTCACATTTGACAATTTAATTAACCTCATGCAATTTGAGGCCGTTTGGGTCACTTGAATGCAGACTGAAGGGCAAGGGGTTGGCAAATATTGCAGCTAATGAAAGTTTCGAGTGGGGCAGCTTACCTGTCCACCAGATAGCGTCTGCCCGAATGCTTCCGCCAGAAGCTGTGCGCCGTTGAGTAGCCGCGCGTCGAGAAGGATGTGGACGAGACGCTCGTAGTCGGTGGGGTGGACGACTGCCGCAAGATGCCACTGCCAGCAAGTCGGAAGTTAGTGCGTCCCATATTGTTTACATTTCCGCTGCTGCGGCTGCCCTCGTCAGAGCCACCTCCGTTGGCCACGTTGCGAAAGCTGACGCTGGCGACGACTCGATTGCTGCTTGCTCGCTGGTGCACCAATGGCAGTCCGGAGCAGTCGGTGTTGCTGCCACCGCCCCCTGCACTGGTGCATCTTGTCCTTGCTTGTCCCACGCCCACGCCCCTTCCAGTCGCTGCATTGTTCACGTTGCGATTGCTGTCGCCCGTTGCCAGACACTTGTTGTTGCTGTAATTATTGCTGCTGACACTGCTGCGAGTCTGCATCTGTTGCTGGCCGTGCTGTGGGCGTATGGTGAAGCGGCCGCCCAGCCTATTCAAATAGAGCGGGTTACATGCAGAGAGGAATGAAACTGATGAATTTTCTCTGGGCTGATTGAGCTGCTGTGCCCCTATTGACTTAAGGCTAATTTGCTTCCCTTGACGCTGCTCTGATTGGCAGTCATAGAGTAAATGTATTAGGTAATCATAAAAACTGTCATTCTCTCTGTGAATAAAAGTTTATTTTCTATAATCAATAGCTCGACTCGAATGAGAAACTGCTGAAGATGGACTATTTTCTCTTGCTATCAAATATAGCCGACATTGTGAACGTATCAAGTCGGGAAATACTATTGTCATGGCCGTTTTTTATACTCTGAGCCCATTAAAAATGGGAAATCAGGGTATAATGTTTTTGTTGGATGTATGTAACAGGCAAAAGGAGGCGTGGCAGACCCCATAAAGTATATATATTCTTGATCAGGACGACAAGAGAAATTGATTTGGCCCTGTCCGTCTGTCTGTCCGTCCGTCTGTCCGTCCGTCCGTCTGTCCGTCCGTCCGTATGTTTGAACGCGCCGATTTCAGTCCGTATATGAGCTAGAGACTTGAAATTTTTTTCGTAGGTCCGTGTATAGCACGCGCAGATCAAGTTTGTTTTTAAAAATCGATAACTATTCTTAATTAATTGTTATCGATTAAAAACAAAATCGAAATTCAGTTAAAAAATTATAGCTCTTCCATCTTTTAAGCTAGAGACACCAAATTTTATATTTAGCTTTATATGTATTTTATGCAATTTTGAATTTTGTTACTTTTTGGATACCGGCCCCAATTTTCCTCAAATTCTATGAAAACACAGATTCGACGGGGCGCAGGGCATCTCCTAGTCGGTCACGACCGACTAGAGTTTTCTTACTTGTTTTTTTCTGCAAATCAATGCAGAAATGATAGAATTATACTCTTCTAATGATATCATTTATGAATTGATTTGTAGAAGAAGAAAAACGGCATTATTTCCCGACTTGATACGTTCACAGTGCCAACTACTGGAAACGACAGTCTGATTCTTGCCAGAGAGAAATAATGCACATTTCAAGTAACTGACGCACACTAATTGGTCAGCTTCAGCTCCCATTTGCGTCTTGTGCTAATTGACTTTTGTGCGAGCGCAAATGAATATTTATTATAAATGTCTTTTCTCTGGAGCTGCATCTCGGGCTGGGTAGGCACACCCACTTCGCAGCACAGCGGTGTGCGTTAAGTCTTAGATTCAATTACTCATATGGCACATAGACTCCGCCGCTGGCTCACATGTGGTAACTGGCCGTGACAGTTGTCTGGAACTCTGGAGTGCAGGATGTCGTTTAAAAGCATTTTCATTTGCGAATAATTTATTGGTATCGATCGAGAGATAAATCCAATTGCAACTGCTGACCGTTGGCCGTTGACAATTGGCGCCGAGTCAAAGGTGGCACAAATCTGAGCCCTGAAGCCAATCGTGCAGACTAATTGCATTTACTTGTGTGTATGTATATATATATGTGTGTGTGCAGTGCTGCCGTGCGAAAGCGAATATCAAAGTTTTTTATCCACTTACCGACGGAAGAGTTCGCTCTCCGGATGCTCGGCGGCAAAGCGGGCCTTCTTGCGCAGCAGTGGAATGGTGAGAGCGTATGTCGAGACCATCATCACCATCGGTATGTAGAACGCCACCAGCGAGCCAAAGACAAAGAAGGCGCGATTGTTAATCACACACACATTCGGCTCGGGCATTATGTTCTTCTCATTGACCAGACCTGAAATCCACAAGCGTCGACACTCATTAAAGCACATTACACGATGCGTACCGCTGGCAGTTGGTCTTACCCAGCACCGTTATCGAGCTGGACACCATCATGGCCATGGCCCAGACAATGGCGATCTTGATGCCGGCCAGACGCTTTGTGGAGCGATGTCGCGAGCCCAATGGATTGCGTATGCCCATGTACCGGCCCAGGCTGATGAAGCACATGTGCAAAATGCTCGAGGAGCAGGCGAGCACATCGCAGGTGACGTAGATGTTGCACCAGGTAAAGCCAAGTGGCCAGTAGCCTGCAATGAACGACAGAGTAAAAGAAGCAGATGGAATAGGACTGGGACTGCTAATGAAAGCGCATGCAAATCAGAGTTAATTGAAATGGGAATGAATGAAGTGAAAGCCAAATGAAAACACAAACGAAAGGAAAACAGGCAAAACAAGTAAGAAGATTGAAAAACGATGAAAAACCATTAAAGGCAAAGCAATTGCTTAGTGCTGTTTGTGATATGCATCTTCATCTGTTTCTGTATCGGCTTGGATTGGATTTCTCCTTTGAACAGTAGAGAATGGCTGGTTGCTGTCAATCGGATCAATAATTGGCGACTTTATAGTCTTTTATGTATTGTACTTAGTCCAATGCTAGCAGATCATTTAAACAATTTGAGTCTCGCAGTCCCATTCGGGGAATCAACACCAGTTGCAATCAGAAATACTATGCGTACTTTTCCACTCGTTTAGCCTGAAATTTGTGCAGTTAGTTTGGGCTTTGTATTTAGCCAGGGGCCACTGCCCAATGACAAATTCTACATTAATTAGTACAAATTGCGCTCGAATGTGCTGTTTTTTTTTCCGTCCGCGCCTAATGGCGCTGCGCGGGCTTCAGCTTGCTAATTGTAGGACAACGAAGCGGACGAGCACAGGCACGGCCCCTCAGCACTCTTAACACACACCAGAGTGAGCCGACGATGAGAGAGCGGCTCCGGACACACATGTCGTATTTAGTTTTTATATGCTTGTCACTTAAACATACACACACACACTCACAGTCATATATATGTGTGTGAGAAGCATCGAGTGCTGAAAATGTATTTATTACGTATGCGACATGTTGTACGGAGCTGCGACTCAAGTGCCTGAAATAAGTAGGTAGCGTCGAGCGCAGCACAGCTCTATTAAGCTTTAGCTAATTGCACGCGTCTACTCGGTATTTTCTTTCAGCTTAGCGTCGCTCGAACATTTTCTTCGACTTCTTTAATTTTTTTTAAATATATAAAAAAAGATAAGTATTTTTTAATACCTAAAGGAAGCTTATGCATATATAAAATATTTCAATAAAGCTCGCACTTCTCTTTTACGAGCAACCTAGCTTAAAACTTTCCTGAAATTGAGCTATATAGTTTTAATGAAACATCCGCTTGGAATAAATCATTTTGATATGAAAGGAATAAATATGACATCAAAGAGCCTGATTTGCAAAGTTATGTTTGGTTTTTATTAAAGCTCAACTCGCTGTATGCTGATACCCATAAATGGAAGTTTTTATTCAAAAACTTTCTTTATAAATTGATTTATTAGTTTTTGGAGCAAGGAGTTTTGCTTTATCGAAACTGTCATAAAATGAAAATCTTTTTAGCGTCAGTTGAGTTGAAGTTAAGCAAGCATACATAAATTCAGCGCAAATGTTTCCTGATGCAGTTCGCAGCATAATTGTTAGCCCGGCGGCATTTGGCGAGTTGAAACGGCATTTAGGGCTGTAGCTACATTTAGTTTTCGACGACAGCAAGCAACTTGAGCGTGAATACAAAGACCTTGCCCTCTGTGGCAGCGGGAGCAACCAAAGCAGCGGCTGAGGAGCCGTCTCAAATGTAAGTGCCACAATGGGAACTTTGCAAGTGCTGCAATTGAATAAGGCCAGCCGTGGCATGGCCACAGTGCCAACCAAAAATCAACAAACACCAAAGTAAATAACGCCACAAATTAAAGCGGCAAACACGCAATGTGCAATTAGGGAAAATATGCCAAGGATTAACTTGGACTCGACGAGTGAGCGCTAAAAAGCTTAAAGTTCTAATTGCGCTCCAAGCGAGAGAGAATGCCGCCAAGCGCGACTAAGTCGCTCCTAATGTAACTTACTACATCGCTCTGTACGTACGTCAATCAGCTTAAGATATATAAAGTGCTGCATTTAAGAAAGTTAGCTTTGAATCACATAGTAATTCACCCTCTCGAAAGTTCAAAGCCCAAAACAAGCTGAGCTATCGAGAGCAAATCGAATTGCTGATTAGTAAAAACTAAAAGCTTTTAGCTTAAGCTGGGTAATGCTGTTAGACACTCTGTAGATTCGGATGAATTTAATATTCTTAAGACATAGCTTACACTGCTAAGAGGAACTGCCCTAATAGCTCTTAAAGAGTCCAATTCATTTAGAAATCAAAAATTGATAATATTAATAACTAGAGTTGAATTGGCTGCTTAAAGAGGCTTGCAGGCTGTTATTTAAAGGTTGCCAAGCACAAGACCACAGAATCATTTAAAGAGCACTAGAAAGTAGAGACTGTATTAAATGACAGCTGGTGGCTGGAGCAACAAATGCGCTCATAATAAAATGAAAATCGCTAATGTTGTTTGGTTGATGCGGCTGGTTGGGTGCAACCCACTAGGCAGATAGATATAACATGTTGGCTCTGCTCTGCGGTGCGTTGCCTGTGGCGCTGTTTGCCATCATGTGTGGCCATTATGCGTTTGATCTGTTCATGCTACGTTGAGCTCAGGCAGCTATTCCTTATCTATGGCACATGTAAATTAGGCTAGCGCAAATTCAAATATTATCAAATTACATAAAGGTTTTATTGAAATTGGAAAATTTAAGCTTCCTGTGAAAGATATTTGCATTTTTAATTTAATAATAATATATTTGCAATAAAAATACGAAAATATTACCTTTCTCTATCTCTCTCTCTCTCTCTCTCTCTCTCTCTCTCTCTCTCTAATTACTTAGCGTTTGGTCTGACATAAATCAAATAATCAATTGATGTATTTAAACTTTGAACGAATAACTTTGAATGAATAATAGCAAATGTCGCATAAGTAAAATTCAAAATATTCAAAATATTATCTAGAAATAAAACAGAAAACGTATTTGGGTAAATGAAAGTGAAATTTATTAAACAAAATCTAATTAATTATTCTTAAAGCTACTAAAATCGATTTTCGTTACGTTTTATTAATTAGCAGTAGAATATGAAATGTGATTAGTGAATGCATGAAATTCCAGGCAGAAATTGAACATTTCAGTCGGATTATTGGGCTATTAAACACTTACCCAAAAATGCTGGAATCGCACCCAGGGGCATGACAAACAGGCTGACGAGCAGATCGGCTATGGCCAGCGAGAATAGGAAGTAGTTGGTGACATTCTGCAACTTGCGATCGAGTGCGACGGCCAGGCAGACAAGTATATTGCCTACGCCGCCGGCAAATATGAAAAAGACCACGAAGAAGAAGAGCCAATCGTAGCCATGTGGCGAGTAGTTAAAAAAACTCCTCCATGTGACAGTGTCCTCTTCTGTTGTTGTGCTCAATGTTGTGCTGGATGTTGAGTAGTTGGACAGTATCATGTCCAAGCTGGTAGTTGAGTTGAGGGTACTGGCGGTGCCAGTGCCACCAGTTAGGTTGTCCACCATTTCGCTAAAGTTCAACCAGGACAACAGGCCGTTGCCCAGGTCAATGTTGTAGTTCAGCCAGCTGGTCGCTGTCTGCGGGGCTGTGGGACTTACAGTTTCCGGCTCTGGCTGCAGCTGACAAGTCAGCTCCTTGTCTATGTACTCACACAGAAGCAACTGGCGATTACAGTCGCTACTAAAACTAAATGTATCACTCTCATTATCACTTGCTGCCCCATTGATTTCCAGTTCAAATTGCGCATACGCCTCGTGTTGCGGTTTCAACAGATGCGTCTCTAGTACGCAAGGCTTTAATACGGATGACTCTGCCTCTGTCTCTGACTCTCCGAGTACAGTGCTGCAGATATAAGCTGCGTTATCTTCGTTGCTAGCGTCGCTCTGCAAGCTGCAGTGGAATGTTGTGCTGCTGTTGGCACTGTTGCCAGTAATGTTGTTGTTGTTGTTGTTGTAGATATTGTTGCTGTCGCTCTGTGCTGTCTCGCAGCTAATGAAGGGCTGCCAGCGCTCGGGCTGTGCCGCTGGTACCACACGACAATTGAACTCGCGTGTCTCAGATGTGAATGCTGTCGCAGTACTTGTTTCGCCTGTTGGCGCTTCAGGTGTCGGTGTCGCTGCTGCTGCTGTTGTTGGTCCATGACCAGCCTCACCTTGCATCTCCATTTCATTCTAAAGCTGTGTGGCGTGCTCGACAACAGCAACTCGCTAAGCTTTTGCCTCTGTTGCTGTCCAATAGTTACTTCTGCTGCGATTGTTACTTTTGCTGTAAAAAAGAGACAAATTTAAATGCATTTGCTTGAATAATTCTAAATCACAATTTAAGGACTATAACAACACATAGTTATACCATTTACGTTCTCCTGCTGCATTCTTTGTAATTAATTGCAAATAAATGTTTTGCAAATTGCCTCTGACATGCTTCATTGCAGAAACCGCAGAACATTCACAGTATTGCTTAATTAGGCATCGAGAATGCAAATGTAAATGCCACGGAAATGCGTATTTGCATAGCTATGCACTGGCAGAAGGGTATTCCAGTTTCTACACTAATTGCGGTGGAAAATTATTTAATGCTACGACGGGAAATTAATTGGAAATAGCGAAATTCATTTGAATTTGAATTTCTGTGGAACTGTCCTAACATCAGTTTCAATTCGATTTAAGAGTTTGCCAGCAAGGGTATTTAAGTGAACTTTTCAGCTTTAGTAAAGGTTAAAGAGTTTGTCAGCTAAGTTAAATATGATTTAGAAGAGCTATAGAGTGTGTTCGGCAAGGGTATTTGACGCTGTTTTAGTAGACTGGCCATTTTTCGTTTTTATTATATTTTCATTTTAGTTCGCCGTTGTCAATAGTCGCAGCATGACAGCCTGACATCGGCGCTCAATGGACTGCCGCGACGTCGGTGCAGATTTCCATCAGCAGAGCGAGATGAATGGCAGTGCAACAAAAGCGCAGCTGCTACGCGACGGGTATGGCTTTTGTGCATCATTAGCTGCGACTGTCAGCTTTAGTCATTCACTAGTCCCCAGTCGCGAGTCGCTAGTCGCTAGTCGCCCGTTGCCAGCGACACGCGCTTAAACTGCTTTTTGTTTGCACTGAGCGCTTGAAAATATCTGGCCTGGGCCAGACCCTTTGGTCGATAATGAGCTCACACCTCCCCTATAACGTGTCCTTGACAACACAATTTGTGACTAGCTGCATAACTACTTAATTCAAAATGCACCTCGTTGAAGATTTATGTAAATTTACAACCGCTGCCGCAGCCAGTTGATTTAGCTGACTTAAATGATGTTTAAAGCTTGTCGCAGCATTTTCAACTATCATACTTTCGTATGTGCATAAGCTACAGACAAAATATTGTTGCACAATTTTTGGATCAGAAAATATTGTCGGCATGCGTCGTGGGGACGGCTTCACCCACAGGACCGCAGCCGAAAAGCGCATTCTGTATGCAAGTGATTTGCCCAATCAACCGCAACAAAGGCGGTTTTAGAGTGCTGTGGGTGCTGGGCGCAGGAGCAACCGCAACAACGTCAACAAGCACACACTCATAAACACACTCACGCACCCACACACCAACCGCTATTTGCAATTTGGCGCTTGGTAAAATGAAACATTTTTGCGTTGCCAAAATGAAAATAAATGGGTTGTATTTTGTTCCCGTCTGCCATATACTAACTGCGAAAGAGCGTATCCTGAAAATTGTAACTGGCATAACACGGAAATCCAGAATAGCCAAGTTTCCATAACATACATAACACAAATACACACAAACCCCGCTCGGTCTGCTCGAATCACTCAATGAAACTATTGCAAATGCTTTTCTTAAAAAGGCACTACAAAATACGAAGGGTAAACGATTTAAAAAGGATTTTTATTCAATTTGAAGTTGCTTCTCAAATGCTGAAACTTAAATATGCCATTTGCCATCGCTGTTTATTTAAATAATTCAAACATGAGCAAGACTCAAATGTTGTTCAGTGAATAAATGAGAACAAAATAAAATTAAATTAAATTAAATAATAAATGTATTCAATGTTGGACAAAAATAAAACAAGCTTTCAACTTTTGCAGTTTTTTTTTAAATTAATTATTAGCGACTTCTACATACTACAATATTTAATAAATACGAAATTGGAAAAAATGCTAGCGATGGAAGCTTGCAGCGTTAACTTAATTAAAAGGATTAAATTATTCAATGAAATATATTCATAAATGCACATTAATAAATTAATTAATTGTCTTTTTTGTGATTTAATAGCCTTACTATAATTCCAGAAAAAGCATGAATCGGTCGTCAAAGGGTATGCAAGAAATGTTAAAGCGATAAATGCTTGATTAGCATTTAATCAAGTTTTTTCCACAATTAAAAATAAATTTGAGCATATTTAACGCAGAAACAAAACTCTCATAATTATTAACTGAAGTCCTCCTATTCCAATTTATGTCATGTTTAGCTTCGATTATGTTGATAGAGAATAAATAGTTCGGTGTGCTAATAGCCTAAATTCGCAGTTATTTTGTCCAGCCACAGCGGCAATAATTAACAATTAGGTTAGGTGACGTGTGGCTTGGAAGGCAATGAAATTTTGATTGGATATATAGCAAACGCAGTCAGGTGTTATTGCTGGACAGCTGGTGTCCGCTTGATTACTGTCCGCGCCCCAAGTGGACAAGCAACACTCGACTCCAGTCAATGCCTATGGCAAGTGCTCCAACATAAGTAGATATCGGGGTCGTCATACGTGCGGATAATGCACTTGCTCTGACAGCACTTTGATGGAGTCCCCTCCCACAGCCCTCTTCATGCCCTTACAACCTTCAGCTGGTCAAAGCTTTAATGATGTCAGTGCAACTTAAAGTCAACAGTGTGTGTGTGTGTGTGTGTGTGTGTGTGTGTGTGGGTGTTGTGTACACTGGCATGCCAACCGTTTAATGAGTCGACCAGGTAAGCAGCAGCGACTTTATTACCGCCAGCTGGCAGCTGCTTGTGCACCTTTTGTTTGACTGTTGCAAAATGGCTTATGTGCTGCAGGACACAGAGAGCCACAGAGACATCATTAATTTCGGAGCTCCAGGCAGTGTCGAACATTAAATAGTAAAGCAGAACTACAGCTATGGTGATATAATTAAGTACTTTCTGCCTTTCTGCTTGAGAGATATTATGTTTTTTTATTTATTTAATTTCCCATGTGCGAGCTATTTCACTGCATTTTCTACTTGAATGCACGACTCAAACCAGCAAACTCCGTAAGCAATTTGTTTATGCCTCACAGAGCTCTAGTCATTATCTCAATGATTTCGGCAAGATGATGACTACTTACACGCTCACATTAGGAACTTTACCCAGCCAAGGCCGCAAACTAAGTTTTCCTAAACTTTTTTTATACTTTCCTTCGCTGCGCTGCAAAAACAAAATTTGCTCTCGAAAATATTGCGTTCATTACATATGAGATTCGCATCAATTAAGATAAGCACGCACGGAACTGAAGTTACTTAAATTACGTTAGGAGCTGCATATCAAGGCAATTTTCTTGATATCAAGTTAGTTAGTTATTTTGCTAACTTGGCACTTTTCTGATCGTAGTTAATTTATTGAATATCTGATGATTGACTAAATTGAAGTTGCATAATCCAATTCATCAAATGATTGGTAGAAAGAGCTAAATATGTAAATAAAAAAAAGGTGTTCAATTTAGGCTAATATTTGCATGTGCAGTGCTGAAACAAATAAGAGTTTTCGCATCGGGAGTTCGCGACTATCTAATACTCTACACGTATCAAAGACTTGTTGCTTAAAAGCTCACAGTTTTTTCTAAGCAATCTATAGTTACTTGCAAAAATATTGATCTACTCAAAGATAAACAAAGAAACAACTCTACTTGTTATCAATTTATAAGCAGTAAGAGGTTCTAATAATATTGATTTATCTTATTATGTACATTTCTCTATGCAAGGCCATTTAGTTGTAGAGTAGATCCTTAAAGGTCTACCATAATAATATTGAAATTTAAAGTTTATCTCCTCTCTCAATTCATCAACTTTAATTCATCTCTGGTCATAGATATAATATAAATTTGACATTTTTTAGCTAAGCAGAATATTAATTATTATACGTTTTGAATTTTAGGCACCTCCCAACTTCAATAGAGGCGAATAATCCTACATGAATAGACACTTAGCTAAAAGCAAGCAGCATTTCGAAAAAAGCACAAAGGCAATATACTCATTTCACCAAGAGAATGAGTATCAGAGTATAAGCTGCAAAACTCACTTTATGGTCAAATGGCAGGCACAGCAAACGAGCGGAATGAAAATAGCAGTCAGCGACAGAAAATGCAAATGCAAATGCAACAATGGGGAACTACAGAGAAAAAGTGGAGGAAAACTGGTAAAATAATATTTGTTTGGAACCCAATATTTGTTGATAGCTTAGCTTGTTTTGTATACCCTGTATGTGGACCATATAGTAAGAGAGAATGTTGTTATGCAACTTAAGCTTTATATTGTATATACAATTCAGATGGGATTGATTGGCCATTAGGAGTGGGAATCACTAAAGTTAAAGTCAATAAAATGGAAATGTCTGTAGGATATTGTCTACCCTGGATATCAGTTAGTTTCTAATCAGTGATAAATTTAATATAGTTTAGATGAGGAGCTAAGGGAATCACTAAAGTTAAAGTCAATAAAATGGAAATGTCTGTAGGATATTGTCTACCCTGGATATCAGTTAGTTTCTAATCAGTGATAAATTTAATATAGTTTAGATGAGGAGCTAAGGCCAATAAAGCTATGCCTGTAATATCTGTTTGAGTACACTAATTTAATTTTACTTTTAATTTATATATCTATATTGTTGCACAGAGTATCTATTAGTCGACTGCTTTGAACTAGTGAATTCCTATTTGTTTCCCCTATGAGGCAAAACTATTTTTAGTTATTGTGGCAGCTGATCAAGTGGAATACGAGACACACTCAATAAAGTTTCTATATATTTGTTGTCGCTTTTTTTTGCGAATAACGTATCAATACGGCGATTGCTATGCATCAACTAGCCATGACTAAGGAGATCAATTGTTGCGCTTTTAATTCGTTTTATTTGCATTGGTACGACAAGCTGCTGTGGCCCAACTGTGCTGACATTGTGCTTGTCTGCTGCTGTTGTTGTCGCCAGCCATGTGTGCCTTAATTTGCGGTTAATTATGCAATTAAATATTAACGGTGCGCTGCATCGTGGCGCTTGACTTAAATTTCAGCGGCTTAACCAACCAACGACATGTTGACAACGTTTTATGGTCATGTTTAACTAGTTGCTGCGCGAGCTTACAACATGTTGCCGACGGTTGGGAAGAATTGCCCCCGAGTTACAGCTTCTGCTTCTGCTTCAATCATACAAATAAATTGTTGCTCATTTGGCAGCCGTAACATGAAGCCTAAACTCATCAACATTAACACTTTACTTGCCCCAAAGAAATTATTGCGAATTATTAATAAAGAACGTGTCAGCGGACAGCAACAACAACAACTAATATACGACTTAAGTGGAGCTTGTCCAGGCGTTGTGATTTGTCTAAAGTGTCGCTGTTTCGCCAGACCTCATCAATTATGCAATGTCCGGCAGCCAAAGTGCCGAGAAATTTCTGTGCAAAACTTCATTAAGCAACGCCCACGAGGCAGCCGAAGGCCTGCCGCAATTTGGGCTAGGTGAACTAGAGAAGGACAAAAGGGAGTTGGAGCTGGTAGCTGGCAGCTGAGCCTACGACGGCAGACTAGAAAACACTTCGCGCCCCTTCTTGGCCGGTTCTCTAGCTATTTCGGCATGCAGTTAATGAAGAGAAATGGCCAAAAGTGTTTTATAAATGTTTGCCTTTTAAGATGTTTCATTTATGTTGTATGCCAACTATGCTTACACAATGCAAACATCGAGTTTTTTTTGTCGGTAACTAAAATTTTCTTACTTCATTATGAAATTTATTACAATTTTGAGAAACTTTGAAGGTCCAAGTATGTCAAAAGTCAACAATATTTACAAAGACTCTTAACTTACTGACATGCACATATGTTTTCTACAGGGTATTTCAGCTTCGTCATGAACTGGAAACACCACTTTTTTGGATGTTGTTCACAGCTATTGCTTGAGCACATTACTTCCTGCTGTTGTTGTTGCTTTTGCGGCTGCTTGCGGAAGTGAGCATCGATAAATTCTCGTTTTTTACTCTCGGTAATTTCTTTCGTTGTTCTTTTTGCTGCTGTTGTTGGTGGACGTGCTGCCATAGCTGCTGCCTGGCACAAATTTTCATATTAAGTCGACTGCTTTAAGAGCGGAGCAATATAAAATATATGAAATATAATATAATAATAATAGTTAATATAGTATACATAAGATGGAAATATACATATTTCATTCTTTCTCTGTATATTGAGATATGCAGACAGCATTCGGGGAGTGCCATTTGTTAACAGAGGCACGTTATCTCAAGTTTCAGGTCCAACCCTTGCGACACGATTGATGACTGTTTAGTTTGCTACTTCAATAAATATTTTAGACACGTTGGAAGGCAGCAGACTGAACACCGAATTGTTTTAGTATAGAAATTATCGACTACAACATAGCCTATACTTAATGCAAAGGCGGTAAATGTTTGGCTAGAATAGATAGTTAAATATGCGTATACTTACGATAGTTTTATATATTCAAAATCCCTAAAAGCTTTTCGTTGATAATTGCTAAAGCCTATCCATAGTTTTAGCAAATCATAAAACCTTGCTCATGTCTGCAAAAGAACTGACAAAAAACCCATACAGCTCATCAAAACTGAGATACCCTTTGTAATGTACGTGTTATTTTATATTTGTATATTACAACATTCAACTATTTGCATAGGCTATACAAATAGAAAAGCTACAACAGCTGCCAATTCGGTAATATATTTGCTTTGCGATTATACCAAATAAATTCAAAGTGCAGCGTGCAATGAACTGAAATCTTTTAGCATACAAATGCGTTATAATGTGATACCCTTTGCCATTAATTGTGCATCACATATATCTTAATTCACAAGTGAATGAGCAGAAAGGCATTTTAGATTTCCTCTTCCTAATTATTAAATGAAAGCCAGAATTTGAATCTTTTTTTTATTACTTAAAATAAACAACGATTAGATAGGATTATGTGTTGGTGGGACTATATGTAGTTCGGAATTTTTATAGTCGATAATTCGTAAGTCATAAATGTAGCATATAAAGTGCTAAATAAAAACTTAATTTGTATTTATTTTTTTATTTCTTTAATTATACGTAGAAGTCGATTTTGTCATTGGCGCTTGGAGTAAATCCGAATGCACTCAACCTCGACTAGTGGCGGGGCCAGGGCGGAACTTGGCCAATTCATATTGAAATGCTAAAGGCTGACAGCTTTGATTTGTCTCGCGTAATTGATGCATTCAATTTTGTATAATTATCAACAAGTTTTCCAACGTTCTTGATAGACATATATAATATTTATATTTATGCATATATGGTTTCATCACCTGCCCTACATAACCAAACAGCCTTGCCATACATTTTATAATTAAGTTCAGGTATTTATAAAGATGCATTTGCAAAGACTTGACTAGCAACTATATAAAAGGCAACTTCATCAAATTATTATTTTATAAAAAATATATTGAAATGTTTCTATTTTAACTTGATTGTCTTATAACTGTCATATATATATATATATATATACAACAGATACTCGCAAGTATAATTAAAGCTAAATTAAACGTATATATAAGGACATAAATTATTTATATTAGCTTAATGCAATGTCCATCCGTGCATCCCTAATTATGAACGCTATTTCTATCTATCACTTTGAACTTTGCTATATATTAATGTTAATGCAAATATCAGAGAAATTCAAGTTCTCAATGATCATAAAGTCTATATAATTGCTTAAATGTTTTGCCTAAAACGTCTGAGTTGCCAAATATCTTTCTTCGCTATCATCTCGCCTTCAGAATAGATGCAATGTTCCGGAGAAAAAATTCATTGTTTAAAAACAAACGGATATGATAAGCAACATTGTGTATACGCCATGTATGGCCAAACAAAAAAACTTAGACAAATCGGCACGTGTTTATGTTCTGTGTTTTCACTTAGTTACATTTTTTGTTTTTTCCCTGGTTCATTTGGTTTGCTGGCAATCAGCCAAGGCTCACAAAAACAACACCAAGGGCTAAGCAAAAAACTATGCACACAAATACTTAGCCCAGATTGGAGCCCTTCGTCGCCAGCATAGAAACTATCAAGTAAAAACAGGGATGTAATAAATAAAAAAAATATATAGGCCTTATGATATATGACTTTATTCTAGTATCTAAATTCATTAATAAATCACTCTTGAATTAAATGAGAACAGATTAGAATAAAATAGTCAATTGACCAACTGACCAGTCATAAGCCATTTAATTAATGATGCATTACATTTCAATTACACTATCAACAAATTAGAATATAGTTAGTATATTAAAAACTTTTTTCTGCGGCTTATTAAAAAGCAATTTAAATTAATCATTTTAATTAAAAAAATTAAAAAAAAAACCATACAGTCTTTTACATATATGAAAAAAAAAAACATTGATTAAATACCATTGATGAAAAGGCAAACTAAAGACATCCGATAAAGAAATAACTGTATTTTCCATAGTATTCATAAAGTTTAAATTATTCTGTTTTATTAGAGACTCTGAGTGATGTAACGATAAATGGTATTATTATGCTCTGCATATATATAGAAATTTACATCCATATATGGCTGCAGCTGGCACGTGGCCTCCCTGCAACCCGCATTTTATTTGAATATTGCATTACCTGTGAGCTCAGTGCCGGCATCTTAATTGTGCTGTCAATCATTTTGCATATTTGCACAGGCAAAAAATTAAAACAAATGTTTGGTGGCCGTTGCGACGGCCACTGTATGCCTAGTAACACCAACAACAACTACAGCATTAGCTACAGTAATTGAACAAAAATATATAAATTTAAATAAGCATGAATATACAAGCAGCTATGTGTATGCGAGATATAGAACCGACTAGCCGCGCAGTGGACAGGCGAAGATGTTTCTTTGTGCGTCAAGTGGCCCGATAAATGCGGCCAGCTGAGAGCGAGAAAATTTGTATGGAAAACAAACATATTTACGAAATCCTCATTGTAAGTCACGACAGCCCACTTCAATGCTGACTGAGGGGGCGTGTTTTGTCGTGCTCAATTAGCTGAGCTCTGTTGAAAATAATAATAAATATTTATGGATTGTCCGTATCGATAACTTCAGCCATAAATTTGCTTAGATCTTTGAAATAAAACTATTTACTTTAAATGTGAATCAATTATTTGTGAGCAATTTAAAGCCAATTAAATGAAATGGCTATAAATAGTTAAAGAAATTCCAACTACACGTGATATCTATACAAAATAAAATATAGTTTCGACACTTACTTATGAAATTCTTTTGATTTGAGATTTAGTTGAATTTGGCATATAATCACAACGATTTGACTTCTCGTTCGGTTTCTAAACGGCTGTCAATTGCTCAGTCGATTTATTGCCACAATCGAGGAGCAGGCACAACAAATTGCTGCCGTCTGTAAACTTCAACATTTTTTTGTTTGCTTTGCTTTCGTGTGTATGTTGTTCTTTCTTTTTTTAGTTTTTCTATTGTTTACGCGTCAATGTTGATTGGCTCAACTTCAACTTAGATAGTGGGCAGCACTAAGGCGAGGCAATGCTGCTAAATTGCATTATTGACCAGCTCACATTAGGGCGATAACGATTATGGTGCCCGCTGGCATACGTCTTCTGGAGCAGGCGGCATTCATGAATTAAATCTAATGCAATCTGGCCCAAGGCACACTTACATTTGCTGTCGAATATATACATACATAAGTGTGTGTAGTTCGCAAATACATAAATCTACATATGTAGCCTATAAATAAAAATAAGTGAATGAGAGCCATGATAAATGCTTCAGCCTATTTATATTTTACTTATTGCACGCAACACTTAGCACAACGATGATTGGATGGTCGAAATATGCCAACAATTTTATTGTCTTAAATACAAATAAAATATTAAGTGCGTTCAATTTAATTAATTCTACACGAATACCCAACATACGGTACAAGAGCAAAATAAATAAATAAAAATTAAGTATACGCTCTAACTTTTTCATAATACATAACACTGTTGCCTACGTCATGCTTTAAGTCATTTTCCAACAATTTTATTTAAAAACATTTCTAATTTTAGTACAAAAATGAGATTCTCTTGAGGTTTTTGATTGTGATTGAGAAATTGAAATTTAATTTATGCATTAAATCTCATATATAAACTGGGAAACTGCTTATTAGACACTTTATCAAGAGTTAGTCTAAACAAATATTCAGATATATATTCATAATATTTATAAAATATAGAATCATTCGAAACTAAAGTCTATGTTTTATTAGTAATAATAAGCTTTTTAGCGATAGATTAATTTATTATAAAATGGTCAAGCTTTTTAGAAGAAATATTCCTGAAATAATTATTAATAAAATAACCAAAAATTCCATATAAAAGTTTATTGGGAATGCCGATGAGCTTTTTGACTGGCTATGCAGAACCTGTACTTAAAGTACGGTGTCCAGATTCTTCAAATCTTATTTGAAAAATAAATTAAATATAAAGAGAAAATCCAAATATTTTGGATAAGTTCTGAGCAAAAGTCGAAAAACAGAATTCCAAAACAACCTTAAGCTAACCTAAACTCACTCAAAGTAAGTTGTGAAGCGTCTTGGAACTACATGCCAAAAGTGCAGCAAATATTAATTGAAAATCCAGGAATTCCAAGCAAGTTCTAAACAAAAGTTTTGCCAGCTTTGAGCCTGACTTCAGATGACATATCGATTTTCATCTGATGCTGTTAACACTTGTAGCACAAAGCGTTGTAATTTGTATGCCTGTTGCTGACAGCAGTGAAATAGCTTTGCAGTTGGGCTGCAAAACTTGAGGTAATCAACAGGATTTTATGTTGATTTGCCACTAAACTTTTACTGGATTCACTTATCAGCGGAATTGGTCTATGGCCGAGGCGAGGTAAAAGTAAATGGTTTGCTTTTCCCCGTAATGACAGGAGGCGCTGGCTGAGATAGTAAAACATAATTTCCCAAACACCTTTTCGGATGGCATTAAAACTTTGGGTACATCAAGAAAGCTTAATAGTTTAATTTCCTGACAGGGCTTTTAAGGATATACGACTCGGGGGAAACCCCAAAACCTCAAGTCACATGAAAAGGTGCGAGACCATTTAAAAGGTAGCCCTTGGGCTTGTGGTCTCCGCTTTTTTGGTCATAAATCTCCGTCTGACATGTGCGCCCGCTGCCTGAGTGTGAGCTGCCTGTCGGGCGGACATTTGACTTAAACTGTCTTTGAGCTGATAACCTTGCAAGCAATCAACTTTAACTTTCTCTATTAATTACAAAAATGTTTACCTGCAGTTACGGCACATAAATGTCCTTAACACGCACCTGCTACGCAAATATTAACTGGTCTGTTAGCCGGGTATTCGTGTCTCTTCCTGCTGCACTTAGGGCAAAACTTCGCTCATTATTTTATGTGATGTTTGCCTTCCCTTAATTGTTCGTGACTCTGCTGCTATATGCGCCCGCCGCTGGCTTTGCCACCGCCACTGGCAAAACAAAGTATGCTAAATACAAAAAAATTAACATTCATGTAATTACGTAATCAGCGGCAGTTGAGTTGAGCATTGCTAGCCAGAACCAGAAGACCAAGTGAAGGACACTGCGAAGTTTATTTTATGCAGGCGTTGCTGTGATTTCCGCTGCCTTCCTTCCGGAACACCTTATTTACATCAGCGTGTTTTTGTTATACCATTTACTTTTCATTTGTGTACAGACACACACTCAAATATATGTGTTGTTTTTAATTAATTTCTATTGGCAAATGATGCCTGTTTTTCTAGGGCGATTGTTGAGTTATTATTTTGCTCTAGCTTGATTAACAACCTGGGCACGTGTCGACCATTGAATTTCAAACTAAACACAATCCACTTGTTAATTATTTGTTGCCAAACGTTTACATCGATGCTCCCATCGTTCAGCGAAGTTGACGAATTGATTCATTTTACGACTTCAATTTGTCAATTCGTTCTCAGTTTCAAGTTTTCATTATTAAATTAATTTGTTTACTACTAATTATTCATGCAATTTAGTTACAGAATAAATAAAAATCAATAATTTGCCGAGCCAAGGGGACTCTGATCAAGCAAGACCAATTATTCGAAAATCGATTGCTCAAAATATAAAAACATGACGGCAAAAGATTTCCTTTTAAACAGCATTCATCATATTAACTATACGTATTTTAAAATATACACTACACACAGAGAACATCATTAACAAAATATCCGATTGATTTTACTAAACTTATAGATTGAACATTTAATAACACATACAATATATTTATCTTACCTGATTCAGACAGTCAGAAATACATACTTTTATCTTACCTGATTTGAAATTAAAAGAAACAACTATTTCTTCTGTCAAGTTTTTATGCGTAGTTTATTACACTTTGTAAAAACTTCAAGATAGTTCGTCTGATTAAATGTTTTTTTTTTTAATTAAACACATCTAATATTTAACTTTATGATAGTATGATTATTATTTTGCAACTTTTATTTTTAAATTTGATTAAGAAATATAGTTAAATACACAGAAATGTTACTAGTATTTATATTTATGAGTATTTATTCATTCAAATTTCACTGTGACTCAACATGGCGAACCCCTTTTATGAATGCCTTCCATTTGTTTTTCATTTATTTTTTATTTTTTGCTTTTGTTTCTGTTTTTAACTTGAAACTAGACTGAAATCAGCATTCATAAAAACCCCGCACAAGTTTCTGTTATGACTCTCAACCATTTATATATATATTTTTTTATTTCAAAGCAAAGTATTTAAATTTGGTTAAGTTATTCAACCGTAAGTGCTTCCATAGTGCTTTGGGCTTGGAGCACATTGAATAATTTACAATGTTTTACAATTGTTTTTATTTTTGTTACAGATGTCACTCAAAATATAGTGCACAAAACACATTCACATTTCGCGCTCAATTGTTTTTCAAAATATTTTCTCGGCCGCTTCGCAAGCGAACACAACGCGGCAAAATTTTAAAACAAACTGACAGTGCGAATTTTCCAAACTGGTCCATTGAGTCTGAAAAGCCAGTGAAAGGCAGCCGCTGACGCTGCAGTAGCCGATGCCGATGCCGATGCCGATGCCAATGCCGGTGCCGACGTCGCAGTCAAAGTTAGCGCTAGCGATTGCGACGCTCGGCACTTACTTCGCATTCTCTCGGCGCTCTCTCGTCGGGCAAGCGAACACTGGGAAATTTTAGCGCGCTTTGTTTGGGACATTTTCTTGGCGCCCATTGCTACAGATGCTGTCTTGTGTTTTTGTGTGAACCGCCACCGCGGTGGCTGTCTTCAGCGCCTTTGGGAGACTGAGGGCGGTTGGTGTTGTTTTGCTGTTGTTGTTGTTGTTTTTTTTTTCTTTTTTGCCACGTGCGCGCCACTGTGCTGCCGACATTGAACGTGCTTGTGCCTGTCCCTCGACTTTTGCGTATTTATGAATGAATTATATACAGAATGGGAAATATAATATAATCATTGGTTATTAGAGGCTGTGAGGAGTTCATGCTAAGGCTCTTACAATGGAATCGACATGAAAATTTCACTTATCACTGTAATCAAACTTACGCAATATTATTTACTCAATAAAATGTGCAGCATACATAAATACAGAAAATACAAAATTTAAAAATATTGGATAGTTATTGAAAGGTGAATAAATATTTAAGAAAAATGATTAGAAAAAAAAGTTTTTAAAGAAAATAGAGCGAAAGTAAAATGACTATTATTTTTTATATATATATATATATATATTTTTTTTTTTGCTAAGTAAATGTTTATAAGTTTGTATTAAATATTTTATAAAGATTTTTTATTTTTGAGATTGAAACATTAAAATAACAAGAGAGTACAACATAATATATGTTAAAGGAGATACGAGCATATGTTAAATATTTGTTTAATATTGAATAAGTCTTTAAAAAAATGGAAAAAAATAATATTTATAAGGAAATATATTAAGATAACACTGACAATTTTTTATTATTTTTGTAATCTTATCCAAGTTGATTAAATGGAATATACTTTGTACAATTTTTTTAATAATACATATAAATATTTTTATTTTTATTTTTTACCGTAAATTTATTAATTTTTTCCCCTCAAATTTTATTTTATTTATATCTAGCCACTATTAGGACCTATTGAAATACTTTTATGGCAATTTGACAAGCCCAGCTGCTTTTTGTATGCCATTTTGATGTAATTTATTGGAACGTGCATTGGTTGTGCTTCATATTGAAAAACTTCGGCGTGTCAACATGAATATCTATATATATGTATACATACCTTTCTGTACCTAAATACGCTTATGTATATAAATATATGGCAAATGCGTGGGTATATATGTTTGTGTACATTTTATGAACGTGTTTGGAATATCATAGGCAGATTTAGTGAATAGTCCTTCAGATATATGAACGAACGCATTTGCTGCTTTGCTACTGAATTTAGTAGCTACTGTGTGCTAAGCAGAGTATTTTTCGACTACCTTTGAATACATACATATATACATTGAAGAAAGAGAGCTCATCGAGAAAGCAAGTGAAGGATTTGGTTGTAGTGCAATGGGGAAATAGTCCATAACTTGTGTTTACACGAGCGCACTTTTATGGCTCAGTGAATTGAATTGAATGGAGAGATGAATTCAGAAAACGTATCGCATCATGTGCGTACGCTCTACGTGCCTCAACACATAGACTAAGTAACCCACTTGAGGATGAAGAGCATCAGGCACGCAGGCGAAGGAGAAGCAAAACTGTTGCTTCCACTCGGTGATATTTTCGCTGCATTTCGTTGCATATTTGCACAAAGCTTCGATTCGTGTTGGCACGTGCCAAGAGTCTGAGTCGGGTCATAAAAATATTGCCAGTGAAGCAAAGCCGGAAAACTTTGCGTAACGCGTCCGGTGGCGTATGCGTAATGTGAGACGTTCTCCAAGCCGAGCGTCGGTCACTTGAGCCACTTAAAGGCGCTCGGTTTCCACCCAGGCAGCCAGAGCGTCGGCCGAGCCAGCCGCAATTTGATGTGGTTGAGCGCCAGTTTTATTTAATGGGGTTTGTCTTGCTTGAATCTCTCTCGCACACGTATTTACACCCAAAGACTGTAAACAGATATACACATGCATATATATTATATATCTGATATGTGGTGCCCGATAAATGTGTGTGCTTTAGTAGTTTAGTTGTGGTGCCGCAGCTGCGATTGCTTAAAGCCCCAACCATATACCTGCGGGCTCATATTGTTGCTATATCATTATGAAATTTGAAAGAGTGAGAGAGGCAGAGGTGGTGAGAAAGATAGAGAGAGAGAGAGAGAGAGAGAGAGAGAGCGTCAAAATATATCGCTCTTTGTTAACCCAAACAATTGGGTTTCTGTTAGTGTATGCCACCTTTATGGACTATTGTGAATAAATTTGTTTGGGTCTGCAAAAAATATAACACCAAAGGCTTATTTACATTGTTTACTTTTTGATACCAAGTAATCTGCAGGCGAAACAGATTTGTATCATTAATTTGTTATATTATGCCTATATGCTATATGATTTATGTATTTTATGATGTTCTCGGTACAAAAGATGATTTGCCATATTTATATATGTTTCATATTACATTTAACAAGGCTGCCTCTATTTAATTTACAGTTTTGTTCACAAAAATAGTAGTGCTGCAGTAAATCAAAGGCAAATAAATCTGGCTATACAAATCTGATTGAAAACACATCGACAAGGGCAGAAGTATGAGAAGTAGTTGAAAAGGTGTCCATGCAACGCATGTGCTAGACGTAATAAATAATACACAACAAGCACAAGTTTACGTAAAGCCTGATTTATGAAGTTAGACTATTGATATATAGTTATTTCCTCTTTTTCGCTGCCACTACTATTTTTATGAATCGGTAAATTTTTTGTAATTCATGCCTTATAAATGGTAGCAAATCATTTTGAAAGTAATTGGAACTGCCTGCTTCGATGTTTACAGTTCATTACGTCGATGCTTAGCTGAAATGAGTCGAAAATTGGTGGGGATAACTACGTAAAAATGACGTTAAAACAAATCTCATCCAAGGTTAAATTAAGAAAATTTTATAATGAGTGCATTTTTATGTTGATCATTAAATTGTATAATTTTTTGAAGATTTATGCGTGGGACTTCTGGGGCTTTGACCTATACCTTTTGCGTGGGCAATCAAGGCGGCATACCCGAAAGCTGTGTCAAATATTTATTTAATAAACAAAGTGGCATTAGGCAGCAACAAAAGCGGGCAACAAACTTGGTCCAACTTGGTGCGCAAATTTAATAAAAAAGTTAAAATACTGAATAAAAGACTGCGCGACTTCCACAGCCGAACTTTTTTTGGGCAGAAACTTTTTTACAGACAGCAGCGAAAGCGTGGAATTTGACGAACAGAAAAGTAAAAAGAAGCAAACGCTACTTGAGTAATAATTTGCCAATTCTAAGCAGCACACGTTACTTATACGCCCCATTTAACAAGCAGTGTGTGTCTGCTATGCAAACTCTCTTCAATGCTTGGGCAGGGGTATTCAAACTTGGCTCAGCTACTTGTCGATGAAATGACCTATAAATAGGCAACAAAGCGACGCACAAGCAGCATTTAAGCGGCTGGGCTTAAGCGTTTAATCATCGACATTAAAAGCAACTGCTTGTCTGCTTAACGTTGCTGTTGTAGTTGCCCGCATTGTTTGGCGCGTTTGTTACTCAAAAAAGCCACCAGCAATTTGTTGTTATCGTGCCAAAAATGCCTTCCATCTCCGTAGAAGCCTAAAGGCGATTTGCTCGCTTGGCTGTGAGTATTTAGCGGTAAACTAAATATTTGCATATTTGTAGCGTTTTCGCCTTTATCATAACACAAATATTATCAAAGCAGATCAGCAGCATTCTTCATTGTGTAAGAAAATGCTTCACTTTTGTGTCCATGTCAAACTTCCAGAAAATAACGTAAAGCATGAGCATATGAATAAACATTTTGCCTTTCGGCTTTAATATTAAATAGGGTTCTGTTTGCTTTTTAATAAAATGAATAAAGTAATTATTTGAATATATTTTGTCAGCTGGCTATGAACTAAATTTAGAATAGAAAACAATATGTATATATATATATTTATATATATTATAAAATGTATAACAACAATATTTGGCTGGACATAAATAATAAATAAATAGCTCGACATTTTATACACAATAAATCTTTTGATATAAGGTCAAGTCTCGACTGCTTGTGACTTATTCGTAATAAGTTAAATTTTAATTAAAATATATTGTGAGTTATAGTTTAAGTAATTCTATAGTTTCCCTTGTAAGTTTCCTGAACAGTTTATGGCATTAGTGAGTGGAATTGACAGAATGAAAATCATTGACATCTAGCTATGGCATCTTCAGTAAGTATCAATAAACTTTAAAAGCAATAAAGGGAAACGTAACAACTTTAAATAGTATATGAAATGCAATTTTAAATCGATGAAAATTGTATATATAACCAACATATGACCCACCTGGGAAGTAATAATCTGTATTTTTATAAAATTAAAGGTTTTTTTATGTACATTAATAAAACGCAAAACAAAAGCTAAGCTAAACAAATTGATTTTAATTTCAATAACCAGAAGCTACATCATTAAAGTGAAGGCAGCATCGAAACAATGGAAAACAGATACCTTCTGTACCATCATTTGCATGAAACTGATTCATGCACCCACGCATATAAACAAACACATACACACACAAACACACACACACACGCATGTGATTGTGTTTTATGTGTCAGACACAGTCGAGGCTTAGCGAACAAGGCAAATCCCCAGGCGCAGATACAAAAGAGAAAGCGTTAGGCAGGTGGAGCTAAAAAAATTAGTCTAAATGGCATATGTATTCAATTAAACATTACAAAAGAAATGACAAGAAAAAAGGAGAAAGTATCAGTCGAAAAGAAAGAATCAACAAGCAATAGCAAAAAAAATTATATTTTTAAAAAATGGTATCCTCCACGGAAAACAATTTATTCTGTGCATTAAATTTGCAATACTTATGTATATATAATATATATATTATATAAATATTTTATTTAATTCATACGATTTTTATAAATGATAAATTTTAAAGTTATAGGAAAACTTCATATAATGTCATATTGTATTATTTACGTTTCATGCTCTTATTGAAAAAAAAAAATATATATATATTGACTTCAATATTCAATATTTTCAATAAGAAGAAATCAATGACAGAAAATTGAAAGACTTTAAATATAAAATGTGTTTCAAATGCAAATAAAAAATAAATTCAAATGTGAAAGAAATTTCTATTCACTTTGACTTGATAGCAAACATATCAAAGGAAACATATTTTGTCGTGCATTTTCTACTATTTTTTATTATCTACGCTCACTATGAAAAAATATCAGAACTGTGCAAATAGAAATCGAAGTAAAATGGAATTCATATGTTGTGTAAAGGCCATCTACACTTTACATGGTAGCACAGGCATTCCGTTCGTACGTTCGACTTGCAATTTGAAAATGTTCTAGGAAATTGACTATAAAAGGCGGTCCCGAAACGGACTCACTCCAACGTACATATGACAAAAAAAAGGTGTAGAAGACAGAATTTTATGATATTGAAGTCTTACTGAAGCAAAAATAATGCAAGCAAAGCTTCATTTTGCTAGCGTTTATATACCCTTAAAAAATGGTTGATAGGTAACAATATAAAGCTGTTTTAGACTTATGGTAAAATATACTTATAGAAGCACAGAGTTATTAGTTTATATAGACAAAACTTGTATAAGACTATCAATATTTTTTTCTTACTTGATGTTTTTCTAAACGTTACACCTTTCAACGCACAATTGCAAAACCCTTTGCAAGGGAATAAAGGGATTTTATTAACTTCCATGCGTCCTTTATATTCATTATGAAAGAATTGCAGGTGAATATTCGAGGAATTTGATACGAGTATTGCAGCTACGTACATAAAGAAACGTAATATTGCACCAGCTTCGCGTGAATGCCAGTCCAGGTAATAATATTTTATACCAGCTCGTTTTAAGAATTTGCTTCTTGAGAAGCCAAGCCAAGGTTAGCACAATATGCACTACGGTCGCTAGTGAGAAGTAGCTCGAACTCCTCGAAAGTTGTCATACAAAAATATAAAGAAATTTATGAGATTTAGAGGAAAAGTACAGCAATTTAAAAGCAAACACCCATAGCTTAAATAGATTGGGTTGTGTAAATAAAGATAATTGTTAGCAGACTCAAACAGATTGAGTTTATGTTGAACTGAGCTGTCTATGATTTCGATATGGGAACTTACTTTGAGACTTATTTATCTTAAAGACCCTCAACAATACGAGCCAGCTGCCAATTTGGTCAGTTTTTGGTATGAAATTTATGAGGCGAGTTTATGTACTTTGGCTACTATTCTGCTTTTTGCCATGTGGGAGATACCAAATTTTATAGCCTATGTAACTGAGCTATAAATTTAAAAGCCGCACTTTTTATTAAACGAAATTTTTGTTTTTGCTGCATTGACGTTCTTTAAATTTAGGTACTTTTCTCTTCTGCTCCTTAAAATTTTCTTTTTAATTTGTAAGCCAATGCTGAAAGTGCCACTTTTAGAAATCGATATCTGTATGCTTGACATTTAGTCATTTATTTATTATATAATATCTGATTTGCTGTGACAAATCATTACTGGTATCACTGTCAGTGTGTGTGGGGATGAAATGGGGGGATAAAATGGGAAAGTAAATGTGTCAAACGCGCTACACTTGCCTTTTATAATAATGAAAGTCGAATTTTTAGTGTCATCTAAGTTCTGGCCATGACTCTGCATTTTGGCCTAATAGCCGAGTGGCCGTAAATCAAAAGGATTAACTAAATTATGCTCGTTTGAAAGTTTAGACCTAATACAATTAATTTGTATAATTCTTGGACTGCCTTATTATATTTCGGATCTTTAGGTAACTAAGCAACGATCAAAGGAGCAATGCTAGTAGATAATTTTGATGGAGTTGGCTGCTGACATCAAAATTCTATTTTCTTTTAATAACAATAAACTTTAAATTCTGTTTATGTAGGGTCAAAAGAGGAGATTTTTTTGTACGGAATGATACTTCTCTCATATATCATTTTAAGATATATTTTGAAAAAAAAGCTTAGAAAAAAGTTAGTTGGTTGTCATATAAATGTCATATAAACAATCCAATTATTTTGACTCTACATCGTCATTTCTCTTCCTTTTTTAAATATTAATAGAAATTAATTTATCTTTTAAACATTTTTCCCTCTTATCATGAGCTTTTTTCCGTTTCTACCAAACAAATTGTCGCTGAATAAACTAAATTTAAAATTCAATAATTGGAATTATTATTTATGTGCATATATCAATGCTGTTATTTAAATAGGCGTTTTTTTGCTGTTGTTGTTGCTCTGCATGTTGTAATCACATGATATTAACCTCATGCATTTTAATACATTTTTCTCGTTTACTGCCACCATTGCCGGGTTCATTGGAATTTTATAATTGCTAATTAATTTGCCACCAAACAAACATTGCGTTGAATGCAAATGGAAGCGCTTGCAGTGCTGCGGCTACTGTAAGCCCTGCATCAGTTTTTCATGATGCGGTTCGTTGAAAATGTGCTTAATAGCTATAATACTTATATGAGCAAACACTCACACACATACACACAGGCTTGTATTCAGTAACTGATTTTAATAATCCGTATATGACTCGCATGAAACTGTTCATTGTTAATTTCACCAATTGACTTGGCTTGAACAACATTGAGCTAATAAAATGCTGTACATTTTAAATCTGTGCAGATTTATTCAGGTAAGCCAGAGTGTGTGTGTGTGTGCGAGAGTGTATCTGTGGGGCTTTAAAAATAAACAGTGACAGTTGGGGTTGTTCCCTTGTTGTATTCTCTAGGTGTAATCCAGTTGTCACGCAGTAATGTAATTTCAAGTTTTAGAGAATTCATTTTTGTTCCATTCACAAAACTCCAAGACTTACAGTGAGCTCCCGCTGCTGATATCCTTATGCAAATGTTGAAGTACGAATCGGCGGAGGCGACCGTGAATACAAATGTGAATGTGGCTGCCGAACAGAACATTAATAACAAAACATTAAAATGTATTTACCCCGCGTACAGCGCGATGGAAATGAAAAGAAAAAATAGAATACGCTTTGGCTGCATACATAATATCCTGCATGCATGATGATCCCAACAATAATTTAGCTGATAGCAGCAGTTCTTGTACATCGTTCTCATTCTGTGCATATTGTTATTGTAGCTACTGCTACTGCTGTCGCTGTTGTTGCTGTTGTCTGTTGCTATAGCTGCTGACACTGCGCGTAAAATTAAAAGCCAATATGCGGCAGAGAAATCCGCCAACGTGGCAGGCTCCTGCAGAGGTTTCATGTGACAGTAAGGACTGAGAGAAGAGACACCTACACATATACCCACCCACGCACACATACCTCTATACACAATAACAACATTATTGTATCGCAACAATGTGTAACATGCCTGGGTTAGCATGAACTGAAGCAGCAGCAGCAGCAGGAGCAGCATCAGTACCGCAGATGGGCTGGGGAACTGCCTTTGATTGCCGTTTGCCACTTGATACGCCCACAGAGTCTCTTCCCTTTGTCGTCGGGGCAAATGTGTGCTAAAGTTCCCACGGGCATTCGCCCCTTATTTACCTATATTCTGCAACATACAGCTAGCTACTCATTCTGTTAGTTCAGAGTTCAAAGAGGCACGCAATCTACACCGGCATAGGTACTGATTGAGCCACTATTTCTATGCCTATATATTCTAGCATTATCTTATTATCTATACATTTATGCTGGTACTGCGTCACACTAGTTGCATTGCGTTATAAATAAACATGTCCTTTAAGAGCGCCTGTGCTGCCTCTTGCTTCAGTTAACGATATGTATATATGTGAGTGAATTCAATTTGCATGAGTGTAAAGGTCAGACCCAGGACAATTGAATTGAACTTGAATCACATTTACGCAAATTAGTGAAGCGATATAAATAACCTGAAGGCGTGTAAGTCTTGTATATGATTGATCATTCGTGCCCGAAGAAACATGAGATGAATCTGAGCTGAATATTTTATAAATATGAATTATATTTGATTTATTCAAATAATTATTAGAATAAATATACATTTTTTTATCTGCGTTTCAGATACATATATTTTTTATTGATTTATTTACGTCTTCTCCAACTCTCTTTAAATCATGATACAAATGCGTAATTGAAAATATATATATATTGCAAATACAATAAGTTCAATGTCCTCCGTTGCTATCCATGAATAAATTACTCTGATTACTTAGCATCTGCCCAGACTCTGCCCCACAATGCCCAATTAACGAGCTTTGCATACAACGTCAGGTAATTTTCAACACAAACCAAGCAAGGCGAGAGAGCCTTAAGCACTGTTTCTGCTGGCATTGTTGAAGCCAACAGCTGCCTGACAGTCGCAAATTTATGGCCAGGCGCGAGTCACAGCCAGCGCCAATGGAGACGGGAGCATCGCCTGTGGCTTGTTGCCTTGAATACCCTACATTATACAAAGCATAATAAAAAACATTATACCCTGATTTCCCATTTTTAATGGGCTCAGGATACAAAAAGAGTAAGTTAATTTAGTTAATAATAAATATTTATATTAATATTCTCTATTTCATTTAAGCTCAATTATTTATAATATTTAAATTATTGTATATATTAAAATTGTATATTAATTTTTATTTTAAATTAAAATAATATTTAAACATTTACAATAATATTTATTTTATTTTATATTTGTATAACTTTTATTATAATAATTAATATTTAAGGTATTCATTTAATATTTAAACATTTCAAAAAAAAATTTGTTTAGTAAAATAAAACGAATTTCCCTCTTCTAAAGAGTTAGTTTATTAAATATCCTTAATTTTATTTTACTTTAATTATTTTATATAAAGAAGTTAGCGACTTTGCAGACCGGCATGGTTTTCAATGCAAAACAAAATTTTACTAAGTTTTTGGAACGGAAGCAGCTGTCTAATACCTTAGAATGTCGTATCATGTGCTGATTTCACGTAGGGATTAATTATACTTTGTGCAGGCTTTAAAGCGACCTTTAAGATGCCACATAAGCAAATGCTCATGCTCTGGCATGATTGACAACCAAAGACACTACGCTTCATTGTCTGTCATGTCATGGGAAAAACGTCAATGCTGTACTTTTATTGCTTCAGCGGAATCAATAATCACGTTTCGTCAACTGTCTACTGTGTTCGGTTAAGAGACATTAATGGAATACCATCAAGCATATGCATAGGCTTGACAGCGATAGCATTGAGTTAAAACTCTCGCTGTGTGCGTGCGTTCTTGTGTATGTGTGTGTGTGCCTATGCGGATTCATTTTCATAATTGTGCATGCCAGCACGGCCACATGATGCAGTTTAGCAGGCACAGAAGCAAATCAAATCACAAAAGCTCTCACTTATGTAAATGTCTCCACGACAACAGCGATGACGCCAGCCCACAATATTTTTCGAGTATGGAAATGGCTCGAAGCGCTTCAGCTGCCTGGTAAGGGAATGGAATATGCTTGTGCCGCTTGCATTCGGGCTCAATGTTAACTTCCCCTTGCCTCACCCAAATCACGAATGTAATTTAAAGAGATGACAGATGTGAAAGTCCCAGTGAAAACAAAGTGAGAAAAGCAGAGCACGAGCCTGGGCCAGTACGACCCAAAGCGGAATGGACTTGATGAAAATTATTGATTGCAAATTCAGATATATAACTAAATAAAAAATTATAATATAGTAGTCTTCACTAATATTTGATTTTAATAATATCTGTATTAATAACATTTAAATCTTACATTTTACAATTTCAACTACAAAATCCGAGAAAGGACTTTCAATTTACATTGAATGTGTTATGAGCTAACTCTCAAGGGAGGCATCTCCATCCTCCAACAAGTTGAGCTTCTCAGTAATATTAATTTGATTTTGATTTCTTGACACAATACAGAATTTATTAAGTTACTAATTGCTTTTAATGGAAATATAATTGTGATAAACGGTCATAAGTATTCAGATATGTTTTTGTCTTAGCTGGAAATGCAATAGCTTAATTGAAACTTGTGAAATACTGTATGGAAAATTCAATTTAAAATTGAATAAATATTACATTTTGCTTGGACTTAGTCTAAGCTAAGCTTAATTTTGCGTATAAGTTAAGGCAAGCTAGATTTGTTCACAATTTTAATATTTTAATGCCCTTCCCTTAATTTCTAAACACTTTTGACTGAACATAGCTATTGTTGAGCATTTCAAAGCGTTAGATCGAATAATACAAATGTATATTTATTTTATGTATCGCAAAAAAAAAGCATTCAATCCTTAGGTTGAGCCTAACAATTAAGGAAAAAGCTTTTTCTATTCATTCACCATGCTCCAGTTATTTATGCATCATAGAGAAAGAGAGAGAGAGTGAGAGAGGTGATTGTATTTGTATGTCACCCATTGAAATGCAGCATTTGACATAGAAATATTCTACTCGAGATGCCAATAAAATAGAATCCAAACACAGGGAGACAATATCTAAGTCGCATCTGTGGCGAGACAGCAACATGACATGCTTGGGATGCCTCAGGGTCAGGGTGCCATTGTGAATAGCCAAAGAAAAGCCAGTTTTGTGTAAATTATTTTCGGCTAAACTTTAAAGCACACAATCGCAGGCTAAGGCACAGCTGTCTCGCTGGCTGCTCGTGTGTGTCTGTTGGCTAGCATTTACTATCACATTCAGTTCGTTCATGCGGCGCTATTGAGGTCAAGTAGCCATGTGAGCATGAGTTTGTTATTCTTTCCAGCTGGCTTTAAGCAGCTCTTTAAAAAAGGACTCTTTGCAGCCTTATCCATGCAGACAGACCCGCCACACACTCAGTCACACCGACGTTCAGATGGGCAAGCAGCCAGTCAGACAGTTGTCATTAGCATACTTGAGCAATTGCTGGCAACAAAGCAGCGTGCATAACAACACTTAATTGTGCCTGGCCATCAACGTGCTAGCACTTGATGAAGGCTTACAGCCGCCCCCATTCACAGAGCCATTCATACGCTGCCCACCCACACACATGCAGAAACACAAAATAAGCAGAGCCTGGCACCCACAAGGACGTGTACGAAGCGCTTTAAATGTTTCATGGCTCTGCTAAGCAGCCGCAGTGGCGAGCTAAAACAATGGCCAACAATTTGCACCAGCGACGCGTTTAAATTGCAAATGAAATTTTTAAATATGCATGCGGCATGGTCAGGTGGTCAACTGCTCAGCTCGGGCACAGAATTTGCAATTAATGAAGTACTCGCGCCCGATTAGGTTGCATTGTGGATTAAGAATGAAGGCGAATTGTTGCCAACTCATTTGAGATTATCGATTTGCAGGGTGTGAATTGAAGTGTAACTCTTGCTTATGCTGTAAAATTCAATACACTCAATGAAGCAAACGACTTTTCTATGGTCTGTAACAAACAATTTCATTTACATAAATCACTCATACGCCAAGGTGTATGTACAGCGAACCCTAAGCGTAGCGAGTGCTGCAGGCAGCTAGCTGTGACTGCCACTGCGGTGGCTCCCTGGCAGCCATTCTGACGGCAAACACGCAACAGCATGACATGAACTAAATTATGATTTATGAACGCGCAGAATGCCAGCGTGCAGCAGCCGAGCAAGCCAGCTAAATAAGCTAGCAGCAGCTGGCTCGAACTAAGACTGGCTTTGAAAGTTAGCAGCTGCTTTCCAGCTGCAGCTCGACGATAGCTGATAAGCATCAGCGCAGCAAAGCTGCATACTAAAAAGCTATGGATAACATATAGATAAGCCTCGAGCACACACTTAGCTGAACGATCTACAACCTTTAGGCCAATACAGATGCTGTCAATCGATTTGGGATATACATTCTTAGGCTTCAGAGCATATCGAATAAAGCATTTATTTTTATTCGACAATAACAATTAATATAATGAGTCATTTGTGTATCTCATTCACAAAGCTCAGACCCATCTCTGACCCTGTTACCCGACACGTCCGGCGCAGCAGTTCCAGCTCGTTTATAATTCGTAGGCAGCCGTTAAGGCACGTGACCGGGGCACGACACCCGGCGCTGACAGAGGTCTTGCCTGAAAGGCAAACAAAAAAAACCAAATTATATATATATATATATATATATTTACGCAGTTTTTAATACGTTCTAATAGCCATTAAATAGGTTCCAGAGAGCATAAGAGATTTCTGTACAACAAAGTACAGAGGATGTCCTTAAAAAAGAACATTTGGGTCTTATCTCCGCCTACAAATCTAATCATATAACATGACAATGTGATAGATGAACGATTATTTAGTTTCCTTTTCCCTTTTCCTTTTTTTAATGGCCATAAATAGCTTAATCAATAGTTTAGATACTATATTTTTGCTATTATTTACTATTTATTTATTTAAATTTTGTATTTATAAATTGTATATATACATATGCATAATAAAATGTAAGTCAATGTATAGAGTATCTCGTAACCATGACACTTTCTGCCAGAAACACCATATTTATTTTTAAGCAACGCTGAACATGAGATCTAAAAAGTTTTAAGCTTGTGCCGGCGTGGTTAAAGCTTATGTTTGCCGTTGGTTTTGATTCAGGTTCAGTTTGCGCTGGACCAGTATTATTTTAATGTGAAAACTTTAATGAGTATGTAAATATTTATTGTTGTGCAATGCAATTTGTGAACTGTACTGAACTGCACGTGTTAAGTAGGACAACAAGTTTTTGAACTGTTGTGTTAATATTTGATGAAGCCTGGCCCCCGGCAATTCGCCAATTTAGGCAAGTGTTAATTGTTGACACATAAGTTTGTTTAATGTTTGAATGTCTACGGTCATTTTGAGTTGAAATTTGCATGTCAATTGCAAATGACTCGTACGACAGCTGACGGACCGTGCAAATAGGGCCCAGAACTCGAGTTAAAGTGAATGGGAAATGCAACATTTAGCAGCCACAAAAGTGCCGTTGCTGCCGAAATGGACAAAGGACGACAATTTGGAATTTTACTTTAGTTGAAATTACAATAAATGTGGAAGCTCGTCTGCCAGCAACTGTTGGTCAAAGATAAACAACCAGCCGCAAAGCGACCGAGAGGGAACTTTCGACAAAACAACAAAGGCCACAGCCATCAAACAATGGCCAACGAGCTGCACAATGCTCGGATGCAGACTTCAACTTGCTGAGGTAACTTATTGTTCATCATTATCTCACGCTTCAGCCCAGGTAAATACCCGAATTTCTCATGTCACTGCCAACGGCAGATACAAAGGACGAGCCCGGCACACACATCGCCCATTCGACATTCAATTGCCAACGTTTCCGTGCAGAGTGTGTGGTAAGCAGTTTGTAATTGAGTGAACCGACACAACATGTATTCAAGTTGAATGCCACAATGTTGAGGAAAGGACATGGCAGCTGCATTTGCATGACCTTAGTTCAATTTCGAAAGAGCAAATGCTGCTACAAAAGCCTCATAAGTACACAAGAAAATTGTTTTGGTTTAGCGTCGGTGGCAGAGGTGAAAGCGGAAGCGGGAGCCGTCCCATTCTAAGTGGTCCCAGGGTCGGTGCTGCCAACAGCTAAATTTGTTTCACCTCTTTTCAACGCCCTCAGTAGGTGTAATGTGTAAACATGCAAGTGTCTGAGTACAGATAGCTATCACGATAGGAAATCATTTATTGCCAAGCAGCTCGTTCTTTTCAGACTATCCGAGTCCTTGCAGTCACCAACTTTAAGGATTTCAGTATTTAAGCATTATCTACGTATCTGACAACAGCTTAAGCAATAATTGCTGCATGCAGAAGTGAAACTGCAAAAGTCCTTTCCGCAGAGAACTTCATTTGGGCGCATTTAGCTAGCCCCGTTTACACACTCACTTACCACAACTAACACTGACAAGCACTTTAAAAGTTTTGCGGAGCTGCATAAGCTGACAAACATGCTTTCGCCTGCTGCTATTTATGTGATCCGAGCACTGGGAATTACAACTTTTTCTTTTTTCAGATATCTTAACCAAACGAAGGAAAATGAGTTTCAAACGAGCAACAAGCTACATAACATGAGTTTCACTAAATCAGCTTATGTCAATTGGAATTGTCTTTACTTTTATTTCCTTATTTTATTTACTTTAACAAGTGTGTGAATAAAAGACCAAGACAGTTGAGTGTATACATAAAGAGAATATATATTTATATTTTGAGTCTTTAAGGGACTTCAAGAGCCTTTCGTACACCTCACTCTATTTAACAATGAATTTCTTCATGAATTATTGGCATAACAAATGCTAAGTTGCTAAGCTGTGAACAAAGAAGTCGTATAAAGTTGAAGAGAAGTTCGATTGAACTTATGCTGTGATCAGTGAACTATAGAATTCAGTCAGCCCTGACCGCATAAACTTTTTTTTATCAAATTGAACTTGACTTTCCAATTGTTGTTTGTTAATGCATCAAATGCTATTTACATATAAATGAATGTGTCCACATTCGTTGCATTACATTTATGAATAACTCTATTAAATTGTTTCTTGCTTCATAGCCTACAATGTTTGCTTCATGTCAAATTTTTTATCCGCTAATTGCTTTTGTGTACATGGCATTTAAACACAAAAATGTTTTGATACTAGTTGAAGGGGCATATTGGTACCATAATATTCATCCGTATAGAAATTTAAAGAAATTTTGTGGGCTGATAAAGTGTTAAACTGTCAACTGGATAGCTACACCATTCATACGCTATTTTCTCCCCAATTCTAAAGCAAGGAATATCAGGTTCAACATTGGATCTCTATTAAGAGTTCGCCTACCAGAAAACATTGATACAATAATAGATGTATCTGGTTTTCAGCCACGGGCGAGCATGATGCAGTTAGTTCCGGCCGCACTGAAACCATTTTCTATGTTTTTTCATACAACATTTCCAGGCCAGTCTGGCTGTGGTCCGGAAATCACATGCATCTACAAATTTACAGCTGGCGATTGCCATATATTCTGTAATATGTATGTCCCGATGTAATTTAGTGGCGCTCTTGCAAATGGCCTCGAATTAAAAATTACGACTGGTGTGACCGATGCAGTTAGCATGCCTTTGAGAGACGAGGGCTTTGCTGAATGGAACACACACCTGTGGGTGGCTATCAAACGCAGTTTATACAGACACACGCGCATTTACACAGCGCTGGTTACCTGGTAAATCCAAATGCAAAAGTTTCACCTGAAGTCATAAAACAGAAAACGAAGCGCTGCAATTGTCGACACCGCAACTGATTTCATAATTCAGTTGATCCCCAGTTATAAAAGGGCGAAAAGGCATACTTAACCATATTTATGTATATATATATATTTATATATATATATATATATATATATATATATATTTATGTCGGTGCACAAAGTTTAACATTGACATTTTAATTGCTGCCTGCCCACAGTCATATCACGCTGCGTATACGCAATAAAGTTATAGCTACTTGCGACTTATTAACGAGCATTTTATGGGACTTCTTGTGGAATTACTTATTACGTTTGGAATCGGTGGCTCCTTATTATGCAAACACTCAGAACATTACGGTAAACACAATCAATTTAATTAAAATTCGCTGAAAGAAGAGAATGCAACGCCCAAAGGACTTCGGAATTAAATTAAAGAAAGTGAGTGAAACACAAAAGATGTAAGAAAGTGAATGCAGCGCAGGAAGTCTGATCGACTAATAGATACTGTTTGGCCATAAATATTTTATTATTAATTATTGCAGAATCACATATATATAAATATTTTACCGTATTATTATAGAACAGCACAAGCAATGCAAGCCATCAACCACTATGACGCATGGTGTACTGGAGAAAAGAAATATTATCAATATGAATCTTAAATGCGTCCGAAATATTTCATTAATTAATGCCAACAACATAAGTTAATAACTTGAGACTTTAATTTTTTGTTATCAGAAAACTCAGAAATCGGAAAAGAAGCTAGCTTATTAAAATGACAGCTGAAAGTTGAAATTCTTTTTTTAATAAATATTACAAGCGGAAAAAAGGTTTTTTTGTGAGCTGAGCTGCCTGCTGCACTAAACTAACAATGATTTGCATGGCATTTATTATTGACTTATCGAAGCCAAACAAAAGCCCAATAGCTATTTATTAAGTTACATAAGAGTTGTGTGTGGGTGTGATTTTGATAAAGTTGTGAAATTGCAAATGCAACAATATTGGTTTGCAAAAGCGCAACATTAGGAAAGTGCATTTCGGCCAACAAATTGCATTTGAAATATGCCAGCTTTTGTTATTGTGAGCATTATCGAACTGTCAATTTAATTTGAAACTTGCTAATGCTGCTCTGTGTGTGGGCAGCAAACAGGTAATTAGAAATGAACAGGCTCGCCTAGGCAATTAGATTCGAATTGTTCGATGAGCCGAGCCTAATTTAATTTGCATTTGATTAACTGATTGTCCTTTGTGCATGGAATTTAATAACGTTGTGTCGGCTATAAGCAGAAACACAAATTTAATTAGCCACACAATTCGGGTTGACAAATGAACTCATGTCTCATGCTCAGAAGCACAATTTCCAGGAATAATTAAACTTGATTTCGTTTGTGATAGCTGCAATCAAGTGGACAATGAAGCTGAGGCTAATAAATGGAAATTCAAATATGTTGTCTGCCTTAACTGTATGCAATGAATAATAATTTAAGACTACATTTCGGCAATTATAAGTTATAGGAAGTCATTCAATATATATTCAACCAGCTTTAAGCATATTGAATTGTCTAAATATTATCATTTATCTTGTGGTTAGTTAAGCTAGTTAAGTTAAGCATATTGAATTGCCCAAATATTACTATTTATCCTGTGGTTAGTTAAGCTACAGATAGACTCCTCAACTAATCCTGAGTTGCTTTCAATAACGCCTTGATAGGCAGCGATCAAAGCCGTGGTAATAGTTTCGATTGCTAATCGAACTGTCGAAGTAAGCATCCTGGCATCAGAGTATCTGCTGAAAAGCGAAAAAGGAAAATGCATTGAGCGCAAAATGCTGAGCGTTCGGAAACTGCCAGCAAAGGGCAATTGCAAATTTGTCAAGAGAGCACGAAAAAAGCGGACGAAAAAATGAAAAAACGAATGACATAAAAAAGCTGGCTGTGAAATGTATAATGTATGTATACATACGTTGATGTCACGGCAACGGCAACGGCAATGGCAACGGCTACGGCAACTGCCAGCTAGCAACGCACCTGTGCTCCGCGCTTTTATGCACAAATTACCTGTCACTTGTGCTTTGTGTGCGTGTTGTAGTGCAGCACAATTGTGAGTGGGTGTGTGTGTGTGTTTGCATGGGTGTGAGCGTTTGCGTAGGTGTGTGTGCGTGTGTGGGGGCACACTCTTATGCCCATGCTAGGAAAAGTTTTGAAGGTGCAAAGTGGAAACTCCTATAGAGGAATGTATGTTTACTGCACGTAGGCCGAGGTGGGAGTGGGTGGCAGGTGGTAGGTGGCAGGCAGCCGTGCCACAAATCTGCACGAGCTACGCTGCGAGGCTGGGTCAAGTGAAAATTTATGACCCACATATGCCGTATCGTGCCGTGCCGTGCCGTGTGTTCTTGGGAACTGTCTGCTCGAGTATGCATGCATCAGTTTAACAGTTCAACTACTCAACTGCTGAACTGTGCGTGCGAGCACTTAATTAACCCACAATCATTAGAATATGAAGAGCACGACCAGCTAAGCCGCATGAACAAAATTTCACACAGCCATTTGCCAATTAAATGGGGAAATGGCAAAGCATTCGGCCGGTCAATTCAGCTACCTTCACCGGATGCAGCCTTCAATAGGTTCTGAATAACGCCGTAAAACACTTTCGCTGGGCCTCGCCCATGATAAGTTGACTGCTTCCGGTGGCATTGCGTGCAACTTGATAGATCGAAATATTCATTAATTAGGTTATTCTGCTCTGTTATTGGGGTAAAATGAGTTAAAAGCTCGTTAAAGAAATGTTAGTAGAACAAAATTGAATAAGTTGTCTTATATGTGTACAGTCCGAAAAGAGCGCAAATTCAGTTTAAATTGGAGTCAGAAGCTCAAATTGGCAAAGCTCAAATTTAAGATATTTGGCTAACATTCGCAGACATCTGTACTAAACATTTAAAACAGTAAACCAAATTGTAGAATTTAATTGATGATACGGAGATACAATGAGTAAGTACCAGATAAGCTAGTACTGTGTATGGTATACATATTACAATTTCAAGTCTCCATCTCAGACAGACAGGCTGACATGGCTAGGTCGACTCAAGAGATCAAGAATATATATATATATACAGGCCTCTTTCTGCCTGTGTCATAGATTATCACAAAATTTCCATTTTCAATAGGAACAATAAATTCTTCGTTTCAATGGGTTCACTAAATTGTTTATTGATGCAATATAATACAATAGTTTTCCAATAAATCCGCGCAGATTTCAAATATTTCATCTCAATTTCTGCGTATTGAATTTATATAGATGTATATATACATATGTATCAGGTCATGCCCTTTAGCATGCTTTCAAAAAAAATTCTGCCATTATTGAAAAATATGCGTTTTAATCAAATTTCGCTTGCAAATAATAAAGAACAAAAAAGAAAGGATTGGCCTCAGGGAAAGCTTTGACTGCGGCAAAGTTTCAACTTTCATTGAATGCAGTTACATATAATACATATATATAATTCAATTAAAAAGTTCCCTGTGCCAACGAGGCACTGTCACTACAGGATGTCAACACAATTTAATTAAACGCTGCTTATACGCCATGTAAGCAGCATAGAGAAAAAATTCTATGCATGCGACAAAGCAGAGCACAGAACAATTTGCATGTTAATTAAAGTGCATCAAAGTTTGACACATAGCAATAATAAAATAATGTAGAACACGTCTCAACTTCTCAGCTGTTTCCGGCAGGAGCAGAAGCCACAGCAGCAGCAACAACAAACTCACAGTGTCCAGTGCCAGCTGGCGGCCACACAATAAATAAAGGTATATGAATATTAATGATGGCCTCGACGTGCTTTTAAAAGTTTGTAGCAAATTGCGTGTCCACAACAAATTTGTTTGCTCGAATCTATTTAGCAAAATATATGCATTTCTAAGTGCGTCATAATCGAATCAGGAATCATGACAAAATACTTTTAGTTATGCCTGCAGTTCTGAGAACAGGCACTGTAGTTCAATTAGTCTATTATACTACGTACTGCAGTTAAAAGTGTGAATATCGTCATCTGGCGGAGGTAAAAAGGAAGGACCTCATCAATTCACTTGTCAGTTGAAGCAAGCACAGCCTAAGAAATTATTATTGCAAAAATCAATGATGGCGTCAAACTTTTTGTGCAGCTAGCAAAATTCAAACTGTAAACGCGAACTGTCGACCATTTTGCTTTTCTTGTGACCGAATTGGTTTTTGTCCTTGCAATTGGCATAATGAAATCTTGCCTGACTGCAGACCCAGCAAAAATATGCTCAGCAATTGGAAGAAGGCCAAGAATATGCATTACCCATTAAAGATGCTTACTATGAGGTATGACAGAAAGAATTTCGAGCTTTTCTTGTAATAAATAAATACAAAGTTATGAGAATCTCAGTAAAAAAGCAATAGCTAAACTCTGTATTTATTAAATTTGTATCAAAGAGGAAAAAAAGCACATTAAACAATTAATAAAGATAATAAAAGAATTATTATTAAATTTGATGATAAAACATTATTTGTAATATAAGAGTAGTGACTGTATCTGTGGTCAGGGTATCTTTTAGTCGGGCAGTGGTGGGTTAACTTCTCTTTCTTACTTTGCAAACAATTTTATAGGGGTAATGGCAATTGTAATTGAAGTTTTAAATACTCGAATTTCGCCTAATGCCGCATGCAATTTCAATTGAAAATACATCGATTACTGTATTTGAAAGAAAATATCAAAGTCAAAGTAAGGAAATAACCAGTCGCCAACAGCTTGTTGAATAATTCAAAAAATTCCCTTTGGCTCAAAAATAAATTGCTTATCAGAACTGAAACACGTCGTTCACTCACAACTGAGGTCTCTGAAATGATTTAATAGCATGGAATAAAAGCATAATTTTTCGAATGCAGTCAGCCAAATGACAGGAAAAAGTTTATGACCATAGCACGGAATCCTTACTTGTAGAGTTTGTTTGCCATTGAGCAAGTGCAGCATGAATTTTGTCTGGGCGTTTAATTCTTAATTGGCAAACGCACCAGTTATGCGTAGTAAAAGGCTATGAAGTATAAAAAAGGTAAATTCATTTAAAAAAATTTTTTTTTTGGCAAACAGATGCAAAATATGTTATTACTTAATCCTAGTGAAAACAGCAATCCTAGCAATGTCAACAAGTATCCAAAAAAGCATTTAATATGTAAGTCTTAAAGGTTTTATTAAGTTCATAGAAAAATTTGACTTGATTGCTTATTAATAAATCTGGTTGTAGCTACACTTAATTTCATAGCAAATTAAACTTAATTTAATACGCCACAGGAAGCAATTATAAATGTTTGTCAGTCAAAGTTAAGGACAAGCTGCCATCAATGTCAAGGACACTGCACGGCACTCGACAGAGGCCATTTTCCCTTATGCGGGGCACTTATTATGCCATCGCCAGATACGCTCAACGTGCCGTCAAAGAGCTGCGTTTATCAGAGAAAAGGAAATGCAGTCACTGCTGCAAGAAACGTTAATACTTACTACCACAATAACAGATTCACAAGTATACAAACAAATAATAAACTATTTTTTTAAGCTCATAGAAAGATTTGAAGTGCTTGACAAACTTAGATTCGATTGTAGAATTGAATTTTAGCTGCACTAAAAAATTGATTAATTAATTTTTTACGCCACAGGAAGTAATTATAAATGTTTGTCAAAGTCAAAGGTCAAAGTAGTGGACAAGCTGCCATCAATGTCGAGGACACTGCACGGCACTCGACAGAGGCCGTTTTCCCTTATGTTGTGCAGTTATTATGCCATCAACAGATACGCTCAAAGTCCCGTCAAAGAGCTGAGCTTATCAATAAAAAGGAAATGAGTCGCAAAAAAACAAGCGTAAGCGCTAAAGCCGGAGGTAGCTCACGGCGTTATACCCTAAGACAAAATCGGAATACTTGATAAAAATTAAAAAAAATATATTTAACGAATATTACTCTATTATGATAATATATTTTTGAAATGGACAATTAAATTTGACTCTTTTTTTTTATACGACATCATGCCCACTTGGCGCATCTATTTAACGGATGCGGGGTATATAAAATGTCCATCATAGATAAATAGAAAAAGTGATAAGTGTAAAAGGCAATGTGAGACGCATAGGAAAACTTTTGCTCAACCTTCTAGATATAATAATATATATTATTGCTTGATTCTCTTCACAGATGGCAAATTATAACCGTCTGCCAATTCGACAAGCATATCAATTGAATTTCATATTTGGGTTCGCCTACATTATATTTATTTACTTTTGCCTTGTGGACATTGAACTTTCACACTTGCCACAGCCTTCGACTGGCTGACCCATAGCGGCGTGTGTCTACCAAATAGGGATAGGCCTTCAAATTATATGTATTGTTATTGAGGGGAATACGATTTCCTCTGCAAGGCCACTCCAGCTTGTTGATTACAGTTCCTGCGCTTGCGAAATTGACACAAATGATAGCTGAATAGCTGAAGAATGTGCTGATTGTCAGCTAATTGGATGGCAAGTATCTGATTATTATGATTTCCGCAGGGATAAGCAACTGTTTGTGTCCAAACAAATAACGATGGCAGACGTCTGCGTTAAACAATGATACTCTCCAAGCACTTGCTCGCTGGGATGACTGACTAATTGGATATGACAATAACAATTTTTTTTTTAGCAAGTAAGCCGACCTTTGTTTTTATACAGCCTTGAATGTGATTTGAAATCTTACAACCTAGCCGATTTTTCATTCAAAAGCTTACATAAATTTTCACGTAGCCCTTTATAAGACGTATTTTTATATAATTGATATCTGGCCTTTAGGTCGGTTTATAATTTTGTTGGAATAACTTCAAGTAGAAGTGCACTTTCGTTGTATACTATCCTATCCTTAATATAAATATAATCATGATAATATTTTCAATATATAAAAATTGAAGTCTTTTCTTATCAATGTTACTTTTGGCAAGAGGATTTATAACATTATAAAGAGAGCCAGTGAAATTCGGCTCTCTTAAATACTGGGTTTCACTCTCCCAGCTGGGAAATTTACTACGACAGTTCCAACGACTTATTATTTTGACTACTTTTGAAAATATGCTATATACAATTTAGTTTTTAAAGCTATTTTTTTATGCGCATATATGTCTGTGTTCATAACAAACTTAAGTTTTAATGTGATATAAACAGAAATATAGAAAATTTAATGTGAACTTATGTGCTACGTGATTAAAAAAAAAACGACTAGCTAGGAGGGCAACAAGTTGGTGAGTTGTTGGCCGCCTGCCTAGCGGGTCGGCTTTCTAAAGTTACTAGCAAATTGCAACGAGCAACACGAATTCCGTCACGCAATACAAGGAACACTTCAGGAATGACTTGCAAAAGGCAGCGCATGTTTCACTCAAGCATAAATGTTAACTTTATTGCCGTCAAACGTGAGAGAGCATGAATTGACATACATGAAAGCTAGCCAAAAACATGTTCAGCCATTCGACAAAAAATACATTTTTAAACTTAAATAAGGAAAACACAAATTATTTTATAATTAATATAAAGAATATGTAGGTAAGCCAAATGATATTAACATCATTATTACTATTACTATACAAATTCAGTTAGTTTTATTTAATAAGCCTATTCGCTGTTCAGGCAGTTGCTATCAGATTTATTGCCGCTAAACACTTCTATTATTTAAATTATTTCCTCTCACGTTTATGGTACAGTGGAAAATTGCGGACTGTTGAATTGGTGCTGCTGCTGTATGCAGTGAATTATTGTGGCCTGCGAGACGTGTCGGAACTCAACTGAAACTTGTGCAGCTCTACCCCTTTTTAATAGTCACGCACAACATGGCGTATGCGCAATTTCGTAGACGACATGTTTACACGCATTTATTGTTGACCATGGTCTAGTCAAGACCGCCCCTCCATCCCTCGGTGTCCACTTCACATTTATTTTCCGGCCTAATAATGAACAGCATCAACTGTTACGGATGCTCATAAAAATTCCTCTTTGCTGATTTTAATATATTCTTAATGGCAGCCATAAAACTAAATGAATGCACCAGCTCAAACAGGGGCAATTTGAAGGGGCGTGTGGTATGCGGTGGCAGTAAATAAGACTTACATTAAAAAGTGCAACCATCAAATTTTGCATAGTTGATTAAACCGGAAATGCATTCTAAAGTGTTTTGCTAATTTTCTGCGAAGTTCGAATTTAGGCAGTCAATTAAGCTTTAAATTTTCCCAGTGAATTAGAGTCTCACGAAGTCAATAACAAAATTTCTCATTAACGCAATTTTTGGCATGCACCGCCATAAGTTTCATTGGAAAAGTTTGCCAATCAGAGAGGCGAAAAACTGAAATCAGTAGATACACCTGCTCAAAGCGGGCAGCAGACAATGAGCTCTTTTTTATACAAATCCTTAAAGTGAGTCCAGCATTGAGCAGCAAAACTTTGTATATAAATATATATATAGATATATATTATATATATATATATATATATTTGTATATACATAAAAGTTGCCGTGTTTGGTTTTAAGCCCACAGCGTGGTGTTCAAAATGAGTTATGTGCCTGGCATGCAAAGAGAATGCCACTGATGTGGGCAAAAGAAGGCTTGCCGAAACTTTGGAACTGGAACAGGATGTAAATGCTAGTGGCTTAGTAAGTGCAAACATGTTCGATTCTCAGCTGTTGCGAGCTTAGCCAAGTTTGAGGCCAAGTCCTTTTTTTGGCCAATTCTCACACATTACGCAAAGCAGGCCATTTAATTAGATTCGGTTTCTGGCGGCTGCGGAAACAAAGGCGGTAAACAAATTTCAATTTATTTAAGCGATATCTGCGCCACACCTGTAACCACAACCAGCAAGCGACCTGAGGTGAACTGCAGCCAGCCAATCTAACGCTGAAGCCCAATTGAACGAAATTAAATTTAATCAAGCAGATGGCTGCGTTTCTCCGCAATCTCTTAAGAGGTATGGCTCCAAATATTTTGGTCAATCAATGGTGAAAAATGAAGTAGGTTTTTAAGCGTTTTCAGCTCAGCTGAATAAGTTGCAAACTTTGCGGCCGGTGGTTAACCCGAATCCCTTTAACAACGGCAGCCGATTTTTAAAAGGGTTCATGGGGCGTTCCTTTATAGATATTTGCTTTCTCTGCTTTATTGCACGGCATGCACACAATGTGGGTGGCATCGGCCACGCCCCAAAGAAGAAGTTGTCATATATGCCGGCAAAATATTTTGCTTGACCTGTGTAAACTTTGTGGGCATTCCGAGGGCGCCCAAAAGGTCAGCCAGCTGCTAAAAGGCTTCGTGTCAAAAAGTTAAGCAATAAAATTTACACTGGACAAACACAAATACAAATAAAGTTGCGTAAAATAAAGGTTTGCAGCGACAAAGGGCTCAACTCAACACAATGTTGTGTCGAAGCTGCGGAGGAAAGACTATTTTGCCATGCGATACAAATAAGTTTTTATCCGTCGAATATTTCAGACATATTTTTATGCCAAGATAAATATGATGTGGTGAAGTAATGATAAAGAATTGATATTGCGCAGGTGTTATGAGGGCGAAGAGACTATAGGCTTTGATTATGGACATATCAAATTAAAAAACACTTTCATGTATCGTGTGAGATTGTAGGTTGAGTGCAACATTTATTGGCTCTAGTCTTTGTAGTTTTTATAGTTATATTTGAATAATATAGCTCATCTGAAAATATGCAACAAATTAATATAGGTATATATATATATATATAGTATATAAATATTATTAAAATCATAGTGAAATGTTAAGAAGTCTTGTCTATTTTATATTTATCTAATTCATATATATTAATATACTCTGTGCATATAGTTTCTTATGAAACAAAGTTTTATTAGTCCAATTCTGCAGTTCTTGACATATATATATATTTGTATGTGTATGCATGCCTTCCTGCGCATTATGCATATTTTATCATAACTGTACTTTTATGGATCAAGAAACTTTAGCGGGTGCAGAAATAGCTAAAACTTAATAAGCTTCTATAAAATGTATAGCAAGGTCCTGTTTCTATTGTGAATTTCATATTTCAAATTCCTGGTGCTTTAAGCTCTAAAGCTTTTTGACCCTTGAAGCTTTTACATAGAAGCTACGAACTTATTCGTGTCCTAAACCAACTGAAACATTTTCAATTTGAAGTTTTATGAAATGCTTACAACCGTATATTGCTCAAAATTAAAGCTGATAAAATTCTACATAAGGAAATAAAAACTTTTTACTAAATATTTAATTTGAAGAGCATTTAAAGTATATTATATAAAATTCTAAAATGACGACTCAATATTAATTCTTAATGCCGAACAGATTAATTGTCTGATTCGCTCAACTAATTAGGCAACTAAACCTTATAGTGTATGAAGTTTCGTAGGGTATTAGCTTATAGACGTATAGGTATGAAAGCTTGTAAGCATATTCCTTGCAGTTGTAAACGTGCAAATATTTCAGTATTATACTGAAATACGAACATGGTTATAAATATCTTTGCATATGTGGTCAAGTAGGTGGTTCATCCAAAATCAATGCTTCACAACCATCTTTTTCAATTTACTTATTAAAAGCTCATGAATTTAATGGCTAACAGTAACCAGCAATATATATGTATTTAGCTCTTAAAACAAAAATTACCTAATCCTTTGCAAACAAATCTTGGCATAAACAAGACTGTCAATACATAAACAAAGCAGGACAACAACAACAATAAGGAGACCGACCGGCAAATGGCTCAATAACAAAAATCAGCTGTTTGGCAGCCGCTCTCCGAAAGCTCGACAAGCTTACTTCAAAAGCTGCCGCACATCGCAACTTACCAAGCGGGTCAACGCTGCGTATGAGTTACATTTCACTTTCGTTGCGAGCAGAGCCGACAGACAGCACGAGGACGAGACGGAGAACGGGGCAAAGGACAGGAAGGACGATTGGCGGCCGCCTGTAAAGCGTTGCCTTTTCAATTTCAATTTCAGTTCCCGTGACAACCTCAACGCGTTCAGTTCTGTGCTACTCGGCGGAAAGACGGATACAACACGCGCAAGTCGCGTGCGGACTTTGTGCTGAGGTAGTTCTTGTGTTTGTTGTTTTGGCTCTTCTACTGGGCGGCCCAGATAAGTAGGCAACGCGGCTTCTGCAAGAATCGGCCCAAGTCAACTACTCGATGTCAAGTGGCCGCCGCAGCCACATCTTAAAGTTCCTTAGTGTATGTGTGTGTATAGTAGGCTCCAGTGTATATGTGTGTGTCTGGGTGAGAGAATTTCTGTGTCTGCAGCTCGCGTGTTATTGTCTAAGTTTAAGGCTTCAACATGGCACAGTCAGCATTTGTAGGTTAGCGCCCGAGCAAGCGTAAGATTTTTATGAATGAATTCAAGGCAGCAAAGGCAACTGCCTCGACGTCTGTGACCATTGTGGGATGTGGTCTGAAAGCCGTGGCGTGCCTGGCATATCGATAGCATTGCTTTTGCTCGTTTCCGTTCGCATCGACAGCGGCGTGGTCATCAGCATCATTGGCATCAGCTGGTGTTTGCCTTAATGAGCTGAAATTGCGACCGACGGCAGCTCGAATTGCGCCTGTGATATTAATGATCGGCCCAAATCACTTAAACACATTGTTTCGTAGTGCAATGAACTGATTACATCGTTCACTTATCACAGTCAAAATTAAAAACAAAATGTATTTAAGTATATCTCGCTAAGTTTCATTCACAGTTCAAGCTTCTTAGAAATTATTTATGCTGCAAAGCTATGTCATTTTTTCTACGACAAATTCTTAACATTGTTGCCTTGTTGAGCGAAAAGAATAAATAAAAAACCAATAGGAATTTTCTTGCCGGGAAAGCCCGACTAGCAGACACCCTGAGCCCCAGCTGCTGTTTCAAGCATTCCTGCTTTCCACATTATATTTACATTAAAATACATTTTAGCACGCTCATCGCTGGACGTGAACTTTTTTGTTCTTTTCGTTCGTTGTCTTTTATTTGGTGGTTTCAATTTAATGAAATAAAAAATTTGGTCTTAATAAGATCATATATTCCGCAATTTTATGTCTCTTTCAACCAGCAAAATTTAAAATCAAAACCTCTATATACTTTTGCACGCTTTTTTCCCAATGCCGACATTACCCATTCTCAATTGACGCAGGGTATAAAAAATTGAGTCAGCAAGGAATGTCACATTCTTAAAATTTCTTAGGAGTAAGCTTCATGCTTTGACATCTATAGGATAATATACTTACGAAGTATTTATTACTTAGGCTTCAGTCGGGCTTCACAGCTTTGTCAGGTTGAGTTTATAGCTTCGTCAGCTTGATCCACAGAAATATATATATATAACGTCGCTAAGAACTCTCTTCAATAGCTTCAATGTGTCTATTGCCATATATGTAAAATTGAGTTTAGATATTTTAAATGAAAGTTGAGCAGCTGTAAAAAGACTAAAAGCATTTGTCAATAGTTGCAAATGTTGAAATTATTTAAAACACTAAATTATTATTATCATTTCAATGAAATTTTGAATCCCCTTAGAGTCCAAATCAAAAAGCCAAATTATGCAGAACAACAGCAAATATTAAATAAATATGTATTTCAAATGCATATGTACTATATCAAAGTTCAATTGAAATTAATCTTTTATAAAATATGAAATTTAATATAAATATCAAATAATTGCTGTCGATTATAATTCACGAATAATAATTGAGCTGGGCTCAGCAAGAGACAATTTATTTATGTATTCCATTTAAAATTCGTTGTGTGTGTAAAAGTGGATTTAACTGTTCAACATATTAAATTTCATGCATTATTTTGGAAAGGCAACTTCAATAGAGGTTCAATCCACTTAGTAACAGAGGTGGTTGGCTTTTGTTGGGAAACAAAAACCTCAGATATATTGCATTGAGTAGTTAGGTAACAGAATAGAAGTCAAAGCTTAGGGCGAGCTAAAGCAAAGCCACACATAATCTCAGGCTACAAAAGTGTTGACAACCTAGATGGGCATATGACATGAGTAGCTTCCAACGCAACAGCAGCCCGCAGCCGTAGCATTAACGAGAATGACATACCTCTGACGGGGGGCATAGGTTCTGCTGATGTGGCTGTCGTATCGCTGCCAGTGGGGCCGTCGCCATGGCTGCCATTAAAGACGACACACGCCAGCCAACTGACGCCTGCTTACATTAAGGAATTCCGCTACCAGCATCGCGTATACGCGCCGTGAGCAGACGCCGGGGCGCATCTTAATTGCCGAAATATTTGTGCCGCCTTCGATGTTTAAAATTTTACAGGCCTATTTCGCAAATTGCAGCGCGCCGTGGAACGGAACGTGCGGGCATTAGGGGTTGAAGCCCAAACAGAATCGAAGACCAAGTAGAGAATTGTTCAAATCATAGCATCAGCTCCGCTTTCACAGCAAACACGTGTTTGCTTAGCATTAGAAAACTCATTTCGAAGGCCACTCGACACGAGGCGTAAGTCAAACGGTCAAAAGGCCACAGCGAAACGCTTTAATTGCGTCTAGCTAAAGGGATTTACTGCGTACCCTCCGTCTCTGTGCGTTCGAGTAAGCCGTTTAACTGAATTGTGCGTGTTTCGCAAGTACAGCGAGAGACATCACCCAATTGAGCTTAGTAACACCGTTGGGCTCAGTCAGCTGTCTAGTCGACGGCCTGGAAAGCAGATTACGACCTGCAGAGACACCTATAGCGGCAACTGACCTCTGTCTATGCAGCAATCAACGCAAGGATCACAAGCATCAACTCCGTGACGTGTCGAGCAGGCAAAGCTGGTAAGAGCAATACAAGCATATTCACATTATGTATACGCCATGAGGTTCTTTTAATGACAATTCCTGCACTCCTGAATATAAATGTTGATTGAATAAAAACATATAAAAATAAAAAAATATATACTAAACTATAATAAAAACATAAAATGTTTCAAAAATGTATGTATTCTATGTATATGTATGTATAAACTATGTATTCTTGGCCTTGGCCTGCGAAAAATTGACTTTGTCTATTTAACATAATCATAAATATCATAAAAGAATTTCATTCAAATGCATAGATAACCCAAATCCTAAAACCAAACAAATTTGATTTTAATGCTGGCTTTATTGACACAGCGTCAAATGGCGATTGCTGCATTAATTGTCAGCTATTTATACCGAACGAAGTATATTGTTCAAAATCAGAACAAGAAATGTAGAAATACCTCGATAGTTCGCAACTAGCTTATACATGTTCCGAGTGCTTGTTCCTGCATTCTTGCTTTATTTATGCACACACACAAATATATATCTCACGCTCTAGCACGCATGCCACTTGCTGCACACTGAACTACGTTCTCGAATAACTTTAGCTTGTCTCTATGGAATTTTTAAAACATATATAGAAGATTCATCCACATACCTCTACCAATTATATAGTTATGCATAAAATAAGGTTAATTGGCTTAAATATAAAGAGAAGCATAAAGCCCCAACAATATCTCTCAGGCTTCTGGGAAATGCTCCTGATTTGGTTAAACGAACCCTTAACTACAAATTAATAGACGCTCAAGTCGAGTGTTTGCAATCATGTTATTGTTTATCTATGAATATGTAAGAATATTTCGGATATTATTATAAGCGTTACTGAAAATTTCACCTTGTTAAATAACTTATATGCTCGACTGATGCTGCGCATATGGCAACAACTGAATAATACCGACAATTTAAATATGGAAAGCACCAATTACACACGCACTCACACTCACACACTCTTAGATTGGGCGTTGAAAGTTATAAATTGCAAGAATCCCGACACCTGGCGCTGTTGCTGTCGTTGCTACTGCGCTACTTGTTAGCCAAAGACGTCGCACTTGTTATGACAATCCAGTGCCAGCCACCGTGGTACCTCCAACTATGAGATAAGCGATGGCAGAATCCACTTGATGAACAAAATAAAACTCAGCGCGCAGAAAAATGAAAGACACGCGCGAGCTGAAGACAAAAAGTCACACGAAAGTCGTGCTGACAAATTTGTGAACAAATAACAAATGTGCTCCGCCCCCACTGGAAGAAGATTCGACAAAGAAAACAAAGCTGCCAGCTAGCGCTGTATACACGGCGAGTATGTATGTATATTATGAGGAATCTTGATGGACCCTAGCAGCAAATACCAACACCTGCAGCAATACTTGAAACGTACTGCGCTTCGAGTTTCCCGAAATGACTTAGGAACTTATCTGATTTGCATGCTATTTGATACTTAGCATTGGAACTTCGTAACGAGTTGCCTATGGTGGATCAGCATTTTAATTAGCTGATGTTCGTAAATTTGAAGCAAATAAATAACTCGAGTAGACAGAATGGGTGCGTCAGCATTCCTATGCGATATCCAACTTTAGCTAACTTAATATGTGCCTTGCCTGTAAAATTTAAAAAACTAATTTGAAGCTAAAATTTTCTTTTGGAAAATAAAACATTGTTTTAATTTCAGATCTTAAGTATTGTCGAGTTACTTCTCTTTTTATATAAAAGTTTAACTATAATCATGAATGATTGATTTAAACTGAAAACTACTTAAAACCACTAAAATTCCTTGGAAAACAACAAATATTTATCTTGCAAAGCCGATAAATTAAGTTGTTTCTTTCAACTATTCAACTCTAATATTTCTAACTTATCTCTTGGCTTGGCTTTCAGGCCACCATCTCGGCCGCAGTGAATTTAAGCAGAACTATGTTTCAACTTCTTTGCTAAACTTTTACTATACATATATTCCGCTTGGGCTTTTCAACTTGTCACATACAGAGCATAAATCTAACATACACACACACAGACACACACCCACACACACACAGACACACGCACACTAGCGCGGCAATCAGCATGCGACAGCAAGAAACTTTTGTTCTATATTTTTTTATTTGCACTTTGGAGTTGAGGCCACAACTAGTTGGCTTTCACGAGGGGCGGTCAAAAAGGCAAGTGAAACATTTGTTTTCGCTGCGTTTACGACTTCCGGCTGGGCTTTAAGCGTTCGCAGTGGTAATTTTGCATAGGCGCGCCCCAAAGTATGCAACAAAATGCTGAGCTTTAATGAAATACACAACCCGTAATCCACCGAGGGACACTCACATGTGGCCCAATTTCAGCTTCGACATGGCAAATAAAGTTTGGTATGGCCCTGGGAGTAGGTGGCTGGAGGCGTCAGGGCTCGTAGTCATTAAACTTGAAGATGCGCTGTACATGCGTGCATGTCAAACAAACGACAAGCCAAACGCCATTGTGATCAGCACAATTCCTTTTCGATTTCTTTTGTCTGTCGATGAAGTGGGCTCCATTTCCCTCGACTACCCGACCCGTGCATCGCAAATGTGCTGAAATGTTAATCAAATCAGCCATCGAGCGGCAGCAAGCCATACAAATACACAATACAATATATGCCATTTGGCTGGCCATTGTTCTAAATTGTACTGGCTGTGATGAATGAAGCCCAACTGCTTCGATTAACATTACTTTTCCACTTAGCAGCCAAATAAATATTCGATATTATACACTTATACTAATGTTTCCATTCTCAATGCACCAAACAATTAAATATTAACAAATTTCAGAAGTTCAATAGTTAAATACATTTTTCATATTTCACCCAATCGTTTTACTACTATCGGTAAACGGTATTCATTTAAAAAAATGTTTAAATTCGTAATATATCTCATATATTTACCACTATTTGACAGCGTTTCCAAACCAATTGCAGTGCTACTTTATTATTTGGCTTTTTTTGTTTTGTTTGCGTTGAAAAAAGTGGAACACAATCGAATATTACAGTCGAACTGATAGCCATTCATGGAATTATTGGGAAAAAAAACTTGGTTGGCGCATCTCCAGAGGGCTTTTTCACTCCCTCATATAGAGTCACTAACAAAAGAGTTGTTGCCTGTATACGTGTTTATATAATATATTATATAAACACTACCAGCAGAGAGCTAACAAAATTACAATAATAATATTGCCAACTAGAGTTCCAATGTTCCGAATGAATATACTCTTTTCACTTTGTAAATGAGAATACAAAAAAATATAAAAAAAGCAGAGCTCAACTTGTTCATGGCACCAAAATTTCAGTTTGCTTTAAATATTTATTTATTTTTTTAGCTTCCCATAAATACATCAATTTTGTGTCAAACGCACTTTTTTGGTTTATTTTTGCACAAGCTGGAACAAGTTTTTTGTCACGCCCAACATAAGCAATGTAAGCAAGAGAGAATATTAAATTCATGAAATATTTTTCTTTATTGAGAATCGCTTAAAATAAATGTTGAAGTGCGAATAATAATGTTTATATTTATTTTGTATATATATATTATATAATAAAGACATATAAACGGCATCCATTGATTATATTCTTACAAATTCACATAATCGATTTGCAAAAGAGAGTCAATTATCTTCAAATTTTTAGTTCGTCAAAATAAAACAAAAGTCAGCTAAGCATTTCTCAAATAAAAGTGTTTTGATAAATTGTCACAATATTATTATAGGGTTTTAAATGAATAAAAATTTAAAATTAAACACAAATCTAATTCCACACATTAATTAAAAGTCCATAAAGCGCAAGCAAAATATTTAATTTCGAAGATTTTAATTTAAAATTCATAAAGTTTTTAATGAAGCCAAAATATGTAAAATTTATTATAATTATTCTAGCGCTTGTTTACATTTACTGCTCGCCAGTAACTTAATCTAGTTGAGCGATCTGCACTGTGCTGTTTGTTTACTTCTGACACACATTGGCACCGTCTCGTACATGCACACACATACAAAGTGACACACGCACTTATACACGCACACACACAGATACTTCATCGCTCTCAATCTGCTTTAATGCCATATTAAGGCAGCTGAATGGAATTGAATACGCAAAAAGGCGCACACAGAGACGCACACATACGCACACACGCACATACGCACACACATGCATATCCTATATGAATACCAGCGAATGGCGAATGCGTAAACACCAAGCCGCGTACATTGACGAGGGAATGTAGTGCGAGCAGCGAACGCCGAACGGAAGCAGAGCAAAATTTTAAAAATAAAATGGCGCTGTAAATAGACAAAAGAAAAACATCAAGAGAAACGTCAGGGCAGAGCTGAAAGCACCAGATGACAGGGCAGAACATAGCACAACAGAAAAACAAAAGCAAAAACAAAAGCAAAACAAAGGAACGAAAACGCAAAATAAAGTAAAATGAAATAAAATAAAAAGCACAACGGGAAACTTGCTGCGAATTTTGAGTAGAGCTTTGCTTGGGTGAGCAAACAAAGCGGGAAACGTCGGCTGTGTGGGTTATTTTTACCGTATTTATGTCTTTTTGAATTTGCTAGTTGCTTTTTATTTCATTTTTACTGCTACTCGCATTTGCTTGCTGTGTGCTAATTTATCTTGTCGTGTATGATTTAATGCTACGCCACACCCGTATATGCAGCCAGCTGCCCCGCTGCGGCCTGCTCCGTCCCGCCCGCTGCACAATTGTCTGGCTTCATATTTATGAAGTCACTAACGGGCAGCTACTTTCGATGCACTTCCTTGTGGCAACAAATTATCTCAGCGAAAATTGCAACACCAGCAACAGCGGCCACAGCATCATCATTTATGCATCCCCTCTCCCAATCCTCCTCCCCCTCACCCACGCAATCCCAGCAATTTTGCAATTTAAAGCAAATTTGTTTTACCAAGTGATAAACGATGCTATTCATTGCATTTGAAATGCACTTACCGATTGCATATGAATTACAAATATACTGAATGAAATGCTTTGATCGATTTCCTTTCAAAACTTAGACAAATTGGTTTAAATGAGTCAACTCTTGAGAAAACAAATCAATCTAAAGGAATGTGCAGAAATATTTATTTGGCATTGCTTAGTCGAGAATTCTTAATTAGAAAAATTGATTAAATGTATTTTATTTAGTTTGTCCAATAACTCAAGGTTTTCCTCTAGGAGAGAGAGAGAAATTCTAATTTTTCCAATAAAATATATTAAAGTGCAAACCCTTCAAATATTTGCTTTTTATAATAAGAGCAAAAAATATAATTTTATATGTGCAATAAATTGCATCTACTGTCAAATAATTAGTTGCAAACTTGTTTACCTTTGACCCAAATACATAATTTAAATATCACAAATTTTAAATGTCAATTAATTCATTGCTAATTAGAGTAGTTAGTAAACTAATGTTATATATTTGTTAGTAAATTCGTTAAGCAACCATGAGATTTAATGACACAGTGATTTAAATACTAATTTGAATACGCTTTAAAATTAAAAATACATATTAATGATATAAAGGCCAAGGGCTACTTTTGTGGCTATTTTAATAACTAAATGCCTGAAATTGGCTGAAAGGCCGGTGGCGTATACATAATATCCTTCGAATTTGCCGCTGACGCTTTCGCTTGTGGGAAAATGCAAATAGAGTTTCATTTAGTTGCATTTTAAAAAGTAGTCAAATGCTGTTTATTGAATTTGATAATGTGTTTTTTTGACGGCATTCCAGTCAATAAAACTAATTCACAATGCTTGCGGTATTCATAAAGCTCAGCATTATTTAAATACGAAAAGTATTTAAGTTATTATTATACTAATTTACTACTAGTTATATATATATTTCGAAATCAATGTCTATGTTATATATATATATTTATTTTATTTTTTTAAAGTCAACTAGAATAGATTGAAAATATTTTTATTTATGGAAATTGAGATTAAGATTCAGCCTCTATATATAGACACATTGAATGGGTTTTTACTTCATTACGTTAATAGCTATGAATAACATTCTTGCTTTAAAGATTTAAATTTACATAAAGCGTATTTCTTAATAAAATTTAAAAATGATTAAACTTAATTATAAATTATATAAAAAAATCAAATGCAATTATATTTGATTTAAGTATTTCTAACTGATCCAAGATAACAAAAGCTCAATTTTACCTGCTTCAGATTGGGAACAGAAAAGTGTAAAGTATTTTCTCTCCAGTGCCAAGTAGACTCACATAAATGATGAATTAAATTTGTCTTAGAGTGAAACGCATCTGCTTGGATTAAATCATTATTAGTAATTACCACAAATTGCTGTGTGCAAACATTTTTCTATCAGTGCGAAGTGAATAAGTCTGCCACGATGAAGAACCGCTGCAATTAGAGACATTCAGAGAAATTAGACTCAGCCAAGGAGCAAATTAATGAGCACAAGTCACTGCACAGCCATAGCCTTGATTTATGGCCTTGGTGGTGAGGTGGCTTCGTACCGACAGGTGCTTAGGCCATCGCAGCGGGTTGCATTCGCGTGGCAACTGTTGATGGCTGGCCATAGGAGTGGCAAGGGGCTATCATTATACTTCTCGATGGTGGTCACTAATTTGCGTCACGATGCTGCGAGCTGGTGACTTTGTGGCCACGGCAGCTAACTCGACGGGCATCTCATTAGTCGCGTCTAATTAGCGAATGGCGTCGCTCAGGGAGTAATGGGACGCTGCAGATTCAACAAACCAATTTTTTACCTCCGTAAATAATTGTTATTTTAAAACTTGAAATTTGCTAAGCTAAAGTAATAAAAATAAAAGAAAACCCATAACAACAATAAAGATTGTATAAAACTCTTGGCAAAAGCTAAACCAAAGCGCAAGTAGAGACCATGGCTGAAGTCAAAGTCAAGACTGGCTGAATCGGGACACCATTTCCCAACAATTACCAGCCGGTGCACGGCGGAAGGAGTATAACACCAAAACCACCCAATGAATGAAAAACGTAAAAGGCGTAGAAGAATAACGGAAGGAATTTAGGAAAGTCAGTAAATATGGCAGCGCAAGCTGTGTTTGCCTTTCGGTTCTTTCATACCCAGTACCCAGTGGGAGAAAATGTTATTTTTAGGTTTGGCAGGCAACAGAAATCAACTGCCAACTTTTCACTTATTATATTTAACAATAATTATATTTATGCATATAGGTTATCATAAGTTGGCTTGAAACTTAATTCTCTGCTTCAACATCGATCAGCTATATACAAATAACTTTTGTATGTACAAAGCTTAGTGTAGTGTAGCTAGGGTATCGTCTAGTCAAGCACTCGCAACTATGGCTGCATTTGCTTGAATTGATTTTTGTGCAAAAATAAAATTCGTAAACTTGAGAGATTTGTGTACGCCAGGATAACAAGAGGAAGCTCGAAGATTGCTCGAAAAGAACAAACCGTGGGAGTTGAAAGAAAAGGGGTTAAGTGAAAGCTGTTGGGGGGCTGATTTGCTGAACTGCTGTGACATTTCCTTGCGCCAAAGCATTTTGGCAGTTAAATAAGTTTTCCAAGTGAAGTGCTAAAGTAAAAAGCGAATGAAAAGCGCTCAGCATAAAAGACGTGCTCGAACTGAATGGAATATGTCAAAGATATGCTTTGTTATAACAACTGAATAGACTTGAGTCCTAAGTAATTCGTTTCCTTCAGCTGTGATTGGCGTACCTCAACCACACAGACCATAAGCTCGGTTAGACTACTATATTTAAATAGCGCAGATTGTTTGCCGACATTATGTTTATCAGAGTCACGCAAGCCAGTTCAGTGAACTCATTATAACGCTCGGTAAACCGCAAAACTTCAACACGCGGCGAACGTGAAATTTTAATGGGTGACAACTCATGACATACGACAGAGACGGCCCTAGCCGCAGAGAGTCTTATCCGATGCGCCGTCAAAAAGCCATAAACTTCTCACACACTTTGCAATCTGCAAATCTTTTTCCACAGCCTTCTTTCCATTTGGCTAACTGCCATCACGTAGAGCGCGGAATTGGGCTTATATAAAATTTGTTAGGGCAGCCTCTGCTTGAGAAGCTGCCCAAGATCTTGGCTAAGACCAGCATCTAACTTGGCTAGCAGCCATTTCGCTCTACATATGAATACGGCTGTGTGCGCATAATTGACGTCGCGTGTAGTTTGTCAATGCTCACGCAGCTTGCATTAACTCGTTATCTCGTTAGCATTGACTGGCGGACTGACACCTGGGCTAGAACTCTGCACTCGCTTCCTGGCTCGTCGCCCGCTGTTAATTGGGCGTGCAAACTAAAAGTTTGTGCACAAAACTCTCCGCCGGACAGCCAATGACCAACGGGCAGAGGGATTATATCCACCTTCCGCGAGTCGCGCTGCGTAATCCCTTTCAATTTGAATGTAAATGAGTTAACTCAACGGCCACCCAGGTGCGAATGTGGCAATTTGTGTGGGCGAAAGACACGTGCCAGCACAGCGGCGTACTTCCATGTGTATACACGAGTTCTGTGGCTCGACTACGTCGGATACTTTACCTGCTGCACTATGCATACAAATGCATGCACATCAGCTTTAAAAGACAGCGACAGCACTTGCGCCATATGCGCTGCTTTTGCAACCCAAATCCATATTTATAGACCTATTCCTTATTCACAATTGAGTGTAATTTGATTTTTTTCTTAAGTAGATAAAACAGAAAAAAGCTTGCTTCAATGAAATACAAGTTTTATATAATACATATATTATTTTTATACCCTGAACCCATTGAACGTGGGAATTTTAAGTTTGATGGTTTTGTTAAAATGAAAACGTGGCAGACTCCTTGATCAGAATGACGACCTGCTATAGACCTCACACTTAATGGGCAAGTTTCTGTAATAGATAAGCTATTCATTAAATATACTGAAAACGTATACTATAGTCACGTCCATTTGCATGTGTTGTCTCTATAAGTATCACCAACTCGCACGGTTCAGGGTATCTCCTAGTCAAGGAGTCTCAACTAAAACACTTTTACGTGCTTACTCTATTTACAAACACATCCTCAATTAAGCTACTTATGCTTAGTTGTTAGTCTCATAACTCTTCGACATCCTTAAGTCCACATCAACTTAAATTGTGCAACAGCAAATTCAGCTCTAAGCTTAAAGCATTTTACAATTAGTCTGTGAACAATTTTCAAAGATAAATGTTTTTCAAATAAGCTGCGTGTATGTGAGTGGGCATATAGAATCTCTGCATGTGTGCTTATCTCATCCAAACAGTTTTAGTTCCATTTGTGCAGCGTTAAAAAAAACTTTCTGAACGAGTTTTACGCATAGTTTCACTGTATTTCAATTAAAACGCACAAGCAGCCGCAGTGCTAACAAATTTTCTGCTCTAGCTGAGAGTCATTGCACGGCGGCAGCTTCAAAGGATATTCGCGCATTTCGCAGCTCGGCAAAATGTGTGTTTGGTAATGCGACAGAGATAAATAAGGAAACCCAGCCAGAAATTAGACAAAACTGTGAGCCAGACACAAAGAGTTTCTCGTTAACATTTTTTTTTTAATTATAATAAAATTTGAAATTTAACTTAAAAATTTGAAAATAAATTAAATTTTGACAAATGCCCTATGATTACTTAACATTTATTAATTTATAATATTTTATTAATATTGATGCTTAATCAATTCAAGGCCTTGACTCAGAGGCTACTGAAACTACTTATATAAATAATAACTATACAGCGTATTTATTTATAAGATTTTTGGCATAAAACCCTATAGTATATTTTAGGGAATTTGAAAACATAGTCGTAAATAAGCAACTGTCCCACAAGTATTATACTGCATCGCATAATCCGCCTGGTGCCAAAAACTGGGACATGCCAACAATATGGCAACGGACTAAATAGAATTAGTTGTCAGCCAGATTGTCCCCAAGCAGGTTGAGAGCTGAGTTGGTGAAGTATCTGAGCTGAAGCTGTAGCTGTAGCTCAACTGGAAATTCAATTAACCCAATTGGTGGACTTGAACGACGTCTCCGGTTAGACCAGCCACTCGCCTCCAAATACCCCCAAAAATATGCTCTTCATTATTATAAAAGCCCAGGGAAGGCAACGACAACAGCGCGCAAGGTCAAAGCGTATTAAATGGACTTAGGATAGGCAGAGCCCGCAAAAAAAGGGTTGCTCTGACCTACCAAAGCTGAGCAAAACAAATTCCTGAATTGCAATAAAAATCGCAGCACAAAAGAGACGGAAAAATCAAGTCAAAGGGGGCATACGGAATTTCAGTATATAATTAAATTTTTGTATATGTGTGAGTAGCAACTCAAATGCGAGACTATTCGTAGATCTCTTTGCCAGCCACTGAAATATAATGGAAAATGCTTATGCAGACCTTAAGCCGAAGCCACAGAGCCAAAGCTGGACTGGTCAAATTTATGGACAGGCTTCGCTCTACAAATTTATCTGCATAAATTTGTTAAAGCGAACTCATTTCGTATAGTTTTTGTGCTTATCTTAGGCGGCCTACATGAGTGTGTGTGTGTATGAGTTTTTGAAGTAGGCTATTTTAGATATGGAGAGCATGAAAGATACCCAAATTAGAAGTCACAAGTTTCATTTAAGTGCCTTGCCAAATTTGCATATTAAATTACTGCAGAGACATAAATAGTTCGGGCAGTTGAGAGCTGTAATCCCACTAATCTGTACAATTATAAATCTAAAAGATATTTAATCTATGAAAGAGATTTAATTAAAAAAAAATGCAGGGCAAATCAGCTGTTTTACATGTTTTGCATAACAGCCAAATTATTTTTGGAAATCATAATATTGTAGTTAAATGCTTGAAGTCATAAACAACAAAATGCTTCAAAGCAATATATATAAATTTCAATAAAAGCTAAAGATAATTTATGCAATTCTAAGTAAACAGTTAATTTAACTGACTTAGTCTTCATTCTATGCTAATGGCATGTTCTTATAATGCTACCATTCCTAGTCATACTACTTTTATCAACCTTCTAATTCTTTGAAATCATCACACTCCGATAACATTGTTACACTTAAAGTCGACTATTTCCCATATTTACTCTTTGCTAATGCTATGCATTTTATTCCTAGAATCAATTTGCGTTGCATCAGTCTGGAACGAGCTCTGCAGTATTTGCTCTAAGATACATTAAAGTAAGTAGATTTAACTTTTACAGTCCAGTTAATCTCATACTCCAGCTATTTTAATTGGTGCCAGCTTCTGTTTTATCTATTTCCATGCGATGTGCCCAAAGACCAGACTAAGTCAGTTGGTTAGATTTGCAAGGGAAACAAAGTGTAAGCCGTGCCTAAGGCCGCAGGCTTACTTTCTGATGGCTGAAATTAGACATCTGTAGGTTTTTTCGCCCACGCCGGCAGCATTTAATTAATATTTATAACACATACTTCAACGTATGTATCTGCACGACATAACACAATTAATGTAATTGGCTGACACTGAGCGCAAATAGTCGTAAATCATTTATCATACCAATCTATGGTAGCCTGCTGCAAATACATACGTTGTCATACATAAATATTCGCATTTATGTGTGTATGTGAGTGTGTGTGTGTATCGATCTAGTTGGAAAGCAACGAAAGTGGCTCTCGACAAACGAATTTTCTGAGATTTTTGCTTTATTACAAGAGGCAAGAGATACAGCGCCATGAGCTCAGGTAAGCAAGGCTTTGAGCTCAGCGTAAATCAAATAAAATGCGAATAAAAATGTTAAGTGGAAAGCGCTCAGAAATTTCGTTTACTCGAATATGCAAATTGCTTTTAGCTCTGATTCTTGCTTCGCACAAAACGCGTGCCCAGCACCGATTTCAATGCAGGTGTATTAGTCCATACCATGGCTACATATACGGAATATATACTTATAAATAAATATGATATATATATTTATATATGTGTATTTTTTTTTATTATATACCGCGGCAGAAAGTTCTATACCCGCAAGTGTTTTTCATTAAAATGTCTGAGATTCTCCTTCAAGCAGCGGACAGAATTCATAAACATTTCTATATGCATAAATATACATATTTACATATATATACCTATACATATATATATATATATATATATATATAAATATGCCTTCATTTATATATGTATATTTATGTATGTTTGCTGTATGGTATAGAAAATATGACATTATGCGCAGATTTTTTACTGGAATTATTTTTGCTAGCCGCTGGTTGAATCTCCCCCTCTATATCTGTCTCTTTCTCTTTCTCACTTCCCTCGCATAATTCCCCTTTCGTTCTTTCTCTCTCTCTCTCTTGCTCTAGTTCATTATGTCCCTCTCTCTCTCTCTCTCTCTCTTTCTATTTTTTTATTTTCTATATTTTTGGCAGAATTTTAATGATGAATGGGCCTCAAAGTGAGGCTGTTTGTAAGTATGCATGCTCTTATTTATGTGTGTGGGTGATTTTTGCGCGTGCTTAGGGAACAAATCTGCATAAATTTACACAAATAATGTAATGTAAAATATTTTTAAAATTTTCCACCCCTGCTTTTGGAAATTTAATTACTTGGCGTTGCCGTAAGAAATTAAATTTCAGCTAAATCTGCGACAGCAAAAATTGCTTTATAACAACTTGTCACTTTATTTATACTCTTAGCGAGCTTAAGCAGCATTCCTATACCCTATACCCATAAGCTACAGCACTCTAGGCAACAACCCCAAAGGTTCACTAAATAGTAAGTTACAATAGTATTAGCAATATTGAACACTTTTCTACAATTGACAGATTTACTTCAAATTGATTCACTTTGATCATATTTCTTATAAAAAACTCATGTAATATATATGACTGATTATTGATAATCTCACTAACAAAATTTATTCGTCTTAATTAAGAGTACGCTCTTAAGTAAATTTACTGTTCGAAGTAAACAATAGACGTCATTTCAACAGATATAATTGACTTGCTTTTTCTTAGTTTTGATCAACTCAAGGTCACCAGAAAACTCATTTTGCTCAATTGACATTTAAGGCAATCAAATAACCCGGGAACAAGTACAAAATCGAATTACTCGCAGGCCAATAACAACAATAAGTAAATCAACTGACAGCCACGTCAACAGCAATAACAACACAACTTTGGCAACTATACTAACGACACAAAACTTTTTGAATACAATTACAACAATCAACGGCACATCGGCAACAAAATCAAAGATAACTAGAAAATCACTTTAGCCTGTATGGACGTACGAATATGAGTACTCATATGTCGAATGGAAAACTTTCACGCATGTGTGTGAGTGTCACTGTGTATGTAATCTATGTGCGCACACACATGCACGGAAATTGCGCCAACAATTCAAGTTCACATTGGGTCTTCGCTGCTTGCCACTAATTTTTGCACAAACAAAAAAATGAGGACAACGCTTTCACTCAAAGCCCAAAAACACACACATACACACACACTTACACTCACACACACACACTCGCACACAGAGTAAGACATCAACATAACATGGCCAACAGCTGGAACGGTAATAAACAACAAGCAGTTAGGGCAACAACAACAACAAACAGCTGAAGCATTGAAAATCCTTCGCTTTGCGTGTGTTGCGCAAGAGATTTTTGTCGCCAAGAGTAGGCGGAGCAGGCGTGATGGAAACAAGAGTAACGAAAAAAAAACACACACAAAGAACAAGCGAAAGTTTGTGCGATGCTGCAAGCACTGCACACACCCAAACACACACACACACCTACACACACAGGGGCTTCTGTTGGTTATCGAGAAAAAAACAAATCACACGGCGTATACTTATTGCAGCGCACAGGGTCAGGAGTCTGGGGGCTTGGCTGTGAAGCATTTTGGGCTTCCTTTATGTAAGTTTTGCATGCCCGGCAACAAAGGGCACGTGCAATGAAAACCATATCAAGTCCGTGCAGTCTACCCAATGTTGATGTATGAGAACTTATATATAGAAAGACAAAAAAATCAATTCGACTTTATCGAACAAATAAAAGTTTATTTTCTTATACCAATCGATTTCAACTTTATATATAACTGTTTTTAATTTATTCCGGTTGATAGATTGAAGACCAAAAGTTGGATTTGCTACTCCCCAGTGGAAAACAAATATTTCTTCCACATATTTTAACTTTAATTTGTTTATGCAAAGGCAATTCGAAGTCGAATCGCCCGGACTCCATTATTCAGCTCTCCATAAATTACAATCTAGCTTACTTTCATTATATTTTGCTACCAAACTTAGCGTAGCAAACCTATCAGCCCAAGAGTCCGCACGGAAACACAAACCCACGCCCCGGCATAAGCCAATGCTCGTTCTTAACCGAGCCACAATCAACAAACGAATGCGGGAAACGACAGTGGCTTTATTCAAATACCCAAAGTTTGCTTTTGCCACAATTTAAATTGAAATTAGTGAAGGAAGGCGCACAGCACAGCTCCGACGTAGCTTAACCCCGTCGGGGATTCCGTTCGCAATGCAAAAAGCTCGCATAAAGAACTGCAAATAAAAGCCGAGCTGAGCTAGTTTATTTGATAAATACTTCAAGTGCGGCGTTTTCTTAGGCATTTATTGACTCTAATAAAATGCTAAGAAAAGGATTTCACAATCTGCCTGTTACCTGCCTCGCCGTAGGCCAAGCTCTAAGTTGTGGAATACTTTGAGTTGAGCTCAATTAGCACAAGGCTGCTTAGCAACCTGTTCCTCTGGCCATCAAAACAACATAAAGCAATTAGTGCAACAGCATCCAACACTGAATAAAACACATTGACTCATTTATCAGAGTAACTAGAGCAACCACGTAATTGAGTTATTACACCTGCTGCCGATACCTGCAAATTTCAAGAACAAAAAATAATAAAGAGATAGCTCAACTGGCAGATGCCTTATAAATATAAATTGTAGATTGGCTGAGGGAAAGCATTTCGATTTAAAGTAAAGTAAAGTAAAAATAAAATATATATATTTACTATAAATATTAAAAAAATAACTAATTGCAACAGAAATACTATAAACTTTGATTATAAACTATTTTTCAGCTAATTTAAATGAATAAAAACACTTACGTATCTGTAATATGTCTAATTATAAATATCCTCTAGCTGCTAGCTGCAAGCTGCAGTCATGTGTTAGTTAGACTGGTAAACTATCAGAAGCCCTTCAAGATCTTAGACTGAAAGTTAAAGTACTTGCGAAAACCACTCATATGGCTAGGCCATTCAGAGCATATGGTAAATAAAACACACACGCGCACAGAGACTCTCGCTCTTGAGAGACAAGGAGAGAGAGAGAGAGAGAGAGAGAGAGAGAGAGAGAGAGAGGCACCTAACAGGCACTTGATAAGTGTGGCTATGAGTGGCAGCTGCTTCCCTGGCACCGGTCACCACTTACCGCACATTGTTAGTTGTGAAGATGCCGCCGAGCTGAGACCCCGGCCGGGTATGTGAGGCCCCAATGCATATGTATGCGTATTAAAGATGCTCCAGATAGACCGGCAAACGCTCACTCGCACACTAACTGCCGTTTGCTCTGTGTCAATATGTATGTAAATAAGCGGGAGAACAAGTGGTTATAAATTTTCAAGGAAGCTGCCGCTTGCCAACAATATTATGTATACGCCAGCGAGGCCAAAAGCCGTCAAGCAAGACTAAATCCGCACGCATATCTTCCTATTTGTATGTGAGCAAGTATTTACTGGAGTCCGCCAATGTGTGTGCCTGTGTGTGTGTGTTTACTAATAATGCCCTTAAGAAAGGACACGCTGCCAGCAAAGACATAGACAGCAGCGAAAAATTGAGTTAAATAAAATAAATGAAAGCGAATATGACGGGAAAAACGAGAGCAAGAGATGAAGCGGGCAGCGAACACGATACGAGAGTTTACCAAAGACCGATGAGGTGTGCATAAGTGTTCGTTCCGCCAGTGTGAGTGGGCGTGGCAGCACAATATATAACAAGTACGCTGAAGCTGCTCGAGGCCTGCCCAGTTAGCCACATCGCAACCCCCCATCAAACACTACGTACTACATATTTGTTTTTGTTTTTATTTTTATTTTTATTATTTTTTGCTTTTATTGCTCTCATCCTTGAAAGTTTTTAATATGTTTATTTATATAAGCGTGCTGGGACGTTGTTGTTTATCGCTCCTGGCCGTTGCTGCTGCTAGCTGTAGCCACTACTTGGCCCAATCCTGTCCGCTAGTTACGCGCTTATTATGCTCCTCATAAAATCACATAAAATTGAAAGCAATTTTGCTCTTAAAAGCGCTTTTACTTCTCCATTTTGACGATTAACTAGATGCTCGTGACTACAGTTAATGCCCTTTGCCCTTTGCCCTGCACTCCACATTCACAGTCATTAAACTGGAGACCGTATTTAAAAAGGCTTAAAGGTCAGTTGCAGATTTGAAACTGTCAAACTTTTGCTAAATATTCAATTAGATTTACATTTTTTAGTACCTCGTCCAGACTACGAGAAAGTGCTCTTACTAATTATGCTGCTCGTAACAGACATAAAATTATTTTTATTAAAGTTCTACTAATTTACTGTTTTTATTATTTCGTATTCCAGTAATATTCGTTGTCAATCGCAATTAGGTGTTAATAGCATTTAAATGTTCTCTACTTGTTATAATACTGTCTGAGCTCATTAATGGGCTTATAATTACCAAGCAGCAATAACAAGGTATAAGGAATCAGACTCAGACCATATCTATTTCAATAAGCTTTTCTAGAGATTTTGCAAATCGACTTTTGGTTCGTCATTTGAGTAGGCTGTGAAGTCAGAGTCGATGACTGCTTGACACTTTGAGGTCATATCATTTTATAATAAGTGAGCATCACTTTCCTTTAACAACTTATAATTACTAAGACCAATATTATAATTAGGATTTATGGCTACTTAATTGATGCTGTAAGACCAATTTCACATAATTAAATTAATAGAAAATCATCATCATCAAATCCGAGCAACTGCGACAATTAACAATCCTATTAAGCTCAATCATGGTCAGAGTGCATGACTCTCGTTTAACCTTTGAGCAATTGACCCCATTGTGCCGGAAAGCAGAATTTACAAAGGTTCTATAGTCAAGGAAATGGCCAATGTGCGACATGTGCCTTGGGCGGTTGCAGATTGTTTCTTTTGCCCGATACGAAATGGTGATCAATCATTTCCGGGCAATCGAATGACTGGCACGGGGAATAGCAGCGATAGGCAAACCAAATTTAATATCTTAATGAAAGTTTAGATTGGCGCCAATGCTGATGAATTGAAATATTGCCGCACGAATGCGTTGCGCAGGTAATCAAGCATGAACTAGGCAGAAGCAAACAGAAACAGATGGGCAGGTGGTAACAGCCGTTCTATGAATAGACAAAAGGCTGCCTGAACTTTACACTTCGAGTTCAAGGTGGTGGGCGTGGCAGTTGCAAAGCTGTACAATGATGACTTGGATATATCCTAAAAAATTAAAAAGGCCTTAGTAAAAAAGACAAATGTATATTCTATTGAGCGTGAGGGAAATATTTTCTAACAATACCTCAAGTGTATTCGCTTTTTTGTAAGAATACGATTTCTCGCAAGCTTTCTATAGAGGCGACTAAAAATTAAATACCCTGCGACCTCTTGATTGGTGCTGAGTATTAAAATGTAAAGCAATCGAAGCGCATCGAACATAAATAAAGTCAAAGAGTTCGGAGAAAAGTACACGCGTGCTGCCGGAACAACAACAAAAATACATACAAAATGTTTATTTAGGCGCAATCAATTTGATGGCAATTCGGTTTTTATAGCAACAAAGGAAGGCACCGACCGGAGCTGGCAGCCAACCAACGCCTCGCGAGCCAAATTCGCGCCCAGAATTATGCAGAGCATCGCATTTCTCTGCGAATCCGCCTGGATGTGTGGCTGTGAGTGAGTGGGCGTGTGGGTGTGCCTGGGGTGCTTCCTGTGTGACTGTGCGTGGGTGAGTGCTTAAACGTGCATGAAATTGTTGTCAGCCAAGAGGAACAACAACAAGCGAGAGAGCGAGGTGCACTCCATGTGTGGATTCGATATGAACTCTTAACCAATTTAAATTTTAATTTCATTAATTTGTGTGCGGTATACTAATGAAATTATGTTTTTCCTTGAACGACGTATCTTATCTACCAATAATTCGTACGGTAGGATGACGATAGCGAATGAAAACCTTTAGCCAACAATTTTAACGAAAAAGTTATCGATTAAGCTTGAGCAGCGTGTGATATCGTATAACGTTCGCTTCGTTCAAGGTTAAAATGTTAAGTCTCCTTATAGTATATAAACTCATTTAAGTCTATTGAATTCGCCGTCTATATTAAGACAGCAGCAAATTGCATTTCATTTACTGAATCTTTTTTTCGTATTTTCGTATTTTCAGGCAGCTGCAATTTGGTGACCAAGAAATCGCAATTATGAGCAGGCAGAGTGAAGCCCGAGAAAACTTCGTTAACAGCAATTACAAAAACATCAAGAACGACAACAACAACAAGAACAGCATCAGCATCGACTATAGCCACAATAATCAACAACATCATCGGCAGCAAAATGTAAACGGCTAAAGGAGGACTCGACCACTGGGTCCGTGAGCTCTGCAGTAGCAAAGTTAAAGACACCATAATAGTGAATACAACAAAAAGTACAGCAACAACTATTGGCACCAACAACTACAACAACAACAAGAACAAGAACAAAAAAAACAACCTTAGCAACAAACAAAATACACAACATAAATGAAGTTAACAATCTGTCAAATTGCTAAATTATTTCTGCTGTTGACAGCCTTCTTCTTCCTTAATTCCCATCACGCCTCCTCCACCTTCACCGCCTTGAATATCACCTCTGGGTCCGTCAACAGCAACGTCTTCTCGCCAGGCCAACAGCTTACCCCACCGACCACAGCGCCAGCTGGCAATGTGCCCAAGACATTGGCAAATGCGACTGCAACAACTGCGGTTGCGTCCACGACACCGACAGCGACAGCGACAACGACAACGAGAACGACAGCGGCAGCAACAACACTTAGCAGCAATTCAATTTTGAGAACAACGACAACAACAGCAGCACAGCAGCGGAGACAACAACAAAGCAATGCAGGAGAATTGGTACGTCAAGCACGTCAACAGCAAGAGACCGCACAACAGCAACAGCAGCAACAACAGCAACAACAGTTGCAACAACAGCATCGCCAACAGCATCGCCAACGCCAACGCCGCCAACATCAGAAACAACAAACAACAACTGCTGCAGCTGTCGCAGCTCAGCGTGTAGCCGTTTTAATACCTTCGTCACTACACATTGATATGATGCAAGTGCAACAGGGCTTCCAGCATTTCGTTGAGTTTTTTCAAGTGCATTTATCTAACGCGAGCGTCGATTTTATACATGATGTCGGTGAGTAAGCAAACAGAGCTGGCAAAATCAACAGCAACACTCACGTAGACACACACATACAAGCACAGTAACACCATCACCAACACCATCACACGTCGAGCCTGATCCGATTTGATTTGTTAGCCATTTCGATTTGTGCTGTTGTCGCTTCGTTTTGCTTGTTAAATAAAAAAAAAAAGATCCTCGCTTTTAATTGCAGTTAATAAATTAATTAACTGCAACTTTATTCAATTTATACGCAATTTATCAAGCTTTATACAAAGTAATTGAATCATACATTTTTTCCTGCTTATTTAATTAAATTGAACGTAAAAACGACTGCTCGCTGATCAAAGGTCACTTTGATTGAATGTCAAGGTTTTCTTTTTCATAGCCAACTTGTTGCAGCTAAGTTAAAAGGACTTATGCGACTCATCAGCTCGAGCACTCTCAGCACTCTCTTTTTTTTTTTTTTTTTTTGCATGGGAATTGCTTTTATCATTGTCGTCAATGCAAACTCAATTTGCATGCATTATGCACAGACTGGGCTCTGCTGCAAGCAAGATTATTGTAGTCGGCTATAACTGACGGCGCAATACTCGTTTGATTTGTCACGAGCAGTGCTTTTCTGCACTGGCTGAGTGCTGTGTCGAAGGACAAATATGCTCTTTTCGGCTTGTGAACGAGTGTAAATGTGATTCTTTTCTTGGTACTTAAACTAATTAAAGCGCAACGCGCAAGCTTCCGGCAGCGTCTTGGGACGTATGTCTTTGGCGCAGCAAAGATGCTGCGTTCTTTGTAGCTTTTTCTATGTTTTCCTATGTGCTTACAATGTTAATTGCATTGCCTTCCATTTCAGGCGCGCATGTCGTGCCACACGACTCGTATCCGGCATCCGTGCAGCCCTCCGCCTCAGCCATCGATGTCATAAATATTTCTGCCCGGCAACTGACAACTTACAATTTCCGCTTGAAATCTTTACGGCTGCAATTGACTTATGGGAATTTTTATGCTTGAAGCCCATAGAAAATGGATAAAAAGGGATTTGTGTTTTTATGCCAGTGCCTCCAACAGGCAAAGGCATCTTCGAGCCTGGAATAAATTGAAATAGTTGGACTTCCCCAGCGCTGTCTCCTCTTTCATCTATAGTTGATAAATATTTATTCACAGCATTCGGCATGGCTGGCCCTGATACATTCGATTTGCATTGATATACTCAGATTTGCTTTTGATTTGCAGTGATATTCCAAGAACTTGGGCGTGTGGCATATTTTCTTAGAATTTCCCAAATACACAAACATTTTTAAGCCGCCTAAATAAATTCACAAAGCTTCCTTCTGGCACCTACAGGGAATAGTAAATCTATTCAGCTGTGACAAGATCCAATATCCCTTGCTGGTATGGTATTTTTCAAATTTATTTTAAAATTTTGTTTAGTATAAGTACAGCTTGGAAAAGAGAATTAATGCGCTTTTACCTTTTTATATTAATTTCTTTTGAAGTTCCTTTTAGGCAGCTCAAATAAAAAGTAAACAGTCTCCGCCCATTGTCCAAAAGTTGCGAGCCAATAAATCACGTAGCTAATGTTTTATATATATTTATATATATTTCTTTTCAATGCAATCAAGCAATCCATAGCTTGAAATGTGAATGAAGAAATATCTGTATTGAAAATTAATTTAGTTTTTAGCTAAAATATATTTGGCTTCTGGAAAACTTTCAACTTTCAAACTTTTCCCATATAAAATAATACCAAATATAATTGTGGTTATGGAATACCTTCAATGAATAGATCTTTATATTAAATATACACTTTGAGAAAAAGAAAACGTATCTAACCGATACTTCAAAACTACAAATTATGTCTTAAGTACGAAAACTTTTAGTTTACTAAGTTGAATGCTTAAGCGCATTTATGTGCGCCACAATGAGAAGCTCTACTAATGAATTATCACAGAAAAGCGATAAGCTGCGGCTTACCCAGGATGAGTCGAGGCAAGTACAAATTGTTTAGTTTATTTGCGGCCAGTGAATAAGTTTGACCAACGAAGTTTTTCGCAAAGTCTCCGCTTGTCGCTCAGTCGAGTTGCTTTATTTTCACAGTTTTCATTCTTTCAGTTAGTTTCAAAGTAAACATGGAGGAATACACATGGGCGAGAAGAATCCTAAGTCTGGCTGATGGAAAACTTGCCCACTTATTTGGCGTCAAAGTTTTGCCAATTACAACAAAAGTTTAGATTTGATTTATTTAATGTAAACTAAATTTCGCTAGCTCATAGAAAGTTTCCATTGTTTCACCTGATGGCTTGAGCTTCAAATTGTGGAGATTTAATTTGGAAACGTAAATTAATTAAGGCAAGCACAAAGAAATTCAATTTAAAAATCACGCTCGTAACTTTTTCCCTTTTTATCGTTTATCTCAGGGCTGTTGTCCACATGCAAAATAAATTGTATTCTCCGTAATTTCTTTCCACATTCTGCCAGGTTTCATGCTGCAAAATATTGAAATTGATTTTAGTTGCATATGCTGCAGTTAGTTCCTCCCGCTAGCTTCTACCTCAATTTACGACCCGACCACATGAGCACAGCAGGGGAAAAACCTATTGTCCTGCATTTCCCCGGCCTGGCCCAGTAAATTCATAGTTTATGCCCACGCGACTTGGCAGGATTCTCAGCATTTGCGGTGGCCCAGAAGGCCGGACAAATGTATAAATTGTATTTTCATGGATTGCCTTTTGTGCAGGAAAGGCGACAAATTAAAAGGTGGCTGCGTTGCCTGGAGCACAATAATACCTTTATCAGGCAACTGGCCTGCTTTGGCCATCTGTGCTTTAATTTGCCAAACACTCAGCCCCCGCAACTACAGTAGACCACACAAATTCCGGGTTTTTATTACAAAACTAATATTTGCCTAACGAAAGAAATATAAGACTCTTACAGAGAACGAGTATAACAAGATCTGCTTAAAACAATTGAATATAGAAAGAATGTTGAAAAAAAGATACAGCAGGAACGTCAAACGACAAATGAGAAAGATAAAGCTGACATACAAGGAAAAGGAAAAGGAAAAAGTACAAAGAAAAAGCTTAGACTTGGATCCTTTTAACAGTTGATAAAAAACTATAAATATATGAAGTAAACATTTCCTTTTTTGCTATAACGTTATCATTTTTTTTATTATATCCGAAGGTGTATATGGAGGAAAATATAAAATATTTTTATGCAAAGTATTTTCTGAATAACAAGCATTAAGGTATAAAGTCAAACTCAAACAAAATTAATAGTATTTATTCATACATAGTTACAATAAGGGAAACAAATATAAATATTCAAAAATTTAAATCAAATGAAATTAAATGAATCCATCTTTTTTTTGGTCTTAGATCAAATTTAGAACTCGAAGAAAATCTAGCATTGAAATTTATAATAATATATACAGAATACTTTTCTAAATAAAGTTTCTAGTCCGGGCCTCACATTTCCTCATTTATATTGGAAAACTACTGTGTAAGCAACATTAAAGTAAAAACTTTATGCAGCGGAGTAAGGTTATATCATAAATATAAACAGGGTTTATTTAATTATTTTTCTATTGTATGAACGAAGTTTAGCTAAAAATGTGTGGGGACTGTCAGCTGTACTGAAGCATCAAGTATCACGATTATAAAGGAGTAAGATACATTACCTAGCTTCCAAGTACATGCATTTCATAGAGCTATATAATATCATGTAAATTATGACAGTTACGACAGCTCACATCAGTTGCGAGCTGCGAATAAGCAGACCCCGTAGAGAGACGCAGAAGCACTCAGAACGAAGCTGCAGTTAGACTGCGTGTGATGCTTTTAGTTGACTGGCTTCATCAGCCGTTACAGTTACTACACTTCTCGAGCACATACACACACACATACATATACACGAAGAGGACTTAAATATGCAACCATTTTTATATGCTACATAAAATGTTTCTTTTCTTTTCTTCTTCTTCTTGCTTTGGCCCGATGATGGCGTTGCTGACGCGCAGATTTAAGTGGCTTCATTAAATTACTCGAGCTACCCAAATACACGAGCGTTGTAAAGACTTTAAATGCGGGCATTAATATAGACACCGATGCGGACCTCGATGGCACTGGCAATAGCGTTGGCGCTGGCGATGGCGATGGCGATGGCGTTGACCCAACAAAGCAGCCAAGTCAGCAGCGTCCCCAAATGAAACAGTTGTCAGCAGACACTTTATCAGCACCCACTGAGTTGCCAAAGGAACAACAGCAGAAACATCAAAAACAGCAACACAATGATAAAGCGCAGAAGGAGACGCAGCAGCAGGAGCGGCAGCAGCAGCATTCGGATACCAGCAGCTTGGCCCACTGTCATCAGCTGGCCGAGCAACTGGCTTACGATTACAATAAGAGCGCTCTCTTCTGGCCCTGCCCACAAATGAAAGTATGTATACAGACTTTTCACTTATATATGTTTGGCCGCTTTTGTTCCTGTTGTCCAATTAATAATAGTTAGCTGTGTAGAATAGGGGCAATTCTTAAGTGATAAGAAATCCCATTGTAATGGGAGTGAGACTTCTTATCAACTTCTGCCTCAAAGCCTACGCAATAAATAATTTTAGAATTAATTAGCAAAGCGCCCCCAAATGCATACATTAATCTAAATTATTTCAAAGAAATGTTAAATTGATAGCTGCACATATATTCATACCCAACCTGAGTTCACTCGTAAACTGGGAAAGATTCTGTGTTCACTGATTTACCAAATTTCGTGGTAAACGCTGCAAAAGAAACTATTAAGTCTTAATAAATTCCATAGGAGAGGCAAATCCTTACAGCTGCACAGAGAGCATTTGCTCTATAATTACAGTTAAACCAAGTCTGATAAGTGGTGCGCCTTCCAATGCTTTCAGCTTGCATTGAGTGATTCGCATTAGAACCCTCTATAATGGTATTTGAGGTAAACCCTTTCTATGTGTTTGCAGTTCCTACTACGGTTTTAATAGCAATTATTTTTGATATAACAATTTCTGCTTCAAGCAGAACAGCGTGCTCTCGATTTGCCAGGAATTGCAACCGTAACCGTTGCCAGCATCAACCTGAACGCAAATGCTTAGCTAGCTAACCATCAGGCATTTTGCTGCCGAAATTTTGCATTTTCTGACAGGGCCCTCCAGAAGTGCTGCTCGGCAGAGTTAAAGCTGGCAGGCGGGCCACAAGTAAAGGGAAATTCAGAATGGAAATGGCAACGAGACTGAAGTTAAGGCTGCAACTAAGTGGCCAGAACGAGAGGGAGACTAACCCCAAATATGTTGCTACGAAATACTTGATAAAAGTCGGCAACTGTATGAAATTACTTTTCGTAGCAGCTGTAAGAGAATTTGCTGTTGCTTTCGTCGTCATCGTTGTTGTTGTTCTTCTTCTTCTTCTTTTCCCAACTACTATTTGCACTTCATTTAAAGTGCATGTCAAAGTTCGGAAATTGCAGTACGAAATTTTTAAGCAATTCATAGTTACAATTCCTTAGGGGCAACTGACATAAAGTCAAATAGTCATAATCCCAAAATACCCTAGCCAAAAGCCTGTATGCAAAGAGAGTGGATAAGCTTATGCAATTCACTTGTTTTTATGTTTCTTCATAGACGTTTTGAATTAAAGAATATACTAAATAAAGGGGTTTTGCTTTTCTATAACGAATATTAGAGATATAGATTCTTATTCTTAGTCAATCATAATCATACCCAATCCGTGAGCCCAATATTATTATTCTTAAAGGATATCTCCCAATCTTGCTTTTTGTTCTTTGGCCGTCTTGCTTGTTTCATACTTCATGCTCACGAGTTTGAAGAAGTGATTGACAAGAGCTGGCAAACTTGTTGAAATATCTGAAATTCTCTAATGGAAGCTTAAAGTTTACAAAATGCGTTGACAAATTAGGACAGAATTTCTGACAATTCTGACTGGTTAGCAGTGCTTAAACTGAGCAATGGATTTCAAATAAGCTGTGAGAATGGAAAGAGAGGTGCAGCAGACAGCTACAGCTTAGACAAAAGCCAAAAAGTTGCCAGATAAATAGCATCTGGAAAAGCCAAGCCGAACAAAGCAGACAGACAAAAAAGACAAAAGGCAAAAGCAAAAGCTGAATTGCATATCATTTCCATGCAAATCACCCAATGAGACAGTCAAGCTGATATAAATGGGTCTGCGTATGGAAATGGAAATGAGCTCGGTCATGGATGTGGAGATGGAATGGAGATGCAGATACAGATGCAGTTGCAGATGCAGATGTTAATGGATCTGCAATGTGCTCCCATTGAATCGTGCAACAATATTTCACAATGTTAAAGCATCATAATTTCAGATTCTTATGAACGCCAATGGCCGTTAGTCGCCAGTGCATTTAAATCACTCAGCTCGAGAATGACAGGAAAGGACAGCTGAGCCCGCAGTTGCACTGCTTGCCAATGAAATGAGAAGCTGCGGAAAATGCACATATTTCAGATGGCCTCACGGTGTGGCACGTGCCGTGGCCGTTGCCGTTGCTGTTGCCTTTCCCGTTGCTGTTGCCATAGCTGCCTTTGTTGTTGCCTACAGCCGATTGGCGACACGTTTGTTGATCGCTGTTGGCTTTGAGCTGTTTTTCTTTTTCTCTTTGTTAGCATAAAAATGCTGCACAATCATAAACAAAAACCTTGCTTAGCCTGGCAGCTGTCTGCGTTTTATGGTCCGTCAGCCGTTGAGTTCCGTCCAGTTTATGGAAACCTTATATACAGAAGCGCATGAAAGACTGCCCGTGGAGCTATTAAAAAATATGCAAATGCACATTAAATGCAACTTGAAAGTAAGAAAGTCCATAAACACTGTTGCCAGTTGCCAGTTGTATTCAAAAGTTGTCTTCTGTCTCCGAATATTAAAATGCTTGAGCTCTAGATTATTAGCTTTAAAGTATATTCTAGCACGTAAAATATTATTGAGACTTTCAGTACTAAGATATAATTGCATTTTTGAGGACAGCATATTTTTCTAGTAAGTAAAGGAGATTCAGAAAAATTATTAAGCCCGAATGATATAGCAGTCCGTTTGCGTCTACACAGAGCTAAGACTAAGCTACTTAGGCTATACTAAATATGCAGTCGATGGCAGAGTTACATGATTTTTCCTTAAAGGTGCATATTACTATGCATTTGCCTGACTCTAATCTTCTTATGCTTCTATCTTTGGTGAGGCTTGTTCATTCTCTCTCTGCTGAAGGACCTTCTATAAATAAATATCTCGAAAAATCAACGAAAATGAACTTTATAAGCACATTCAGCAAAATTTAAGCTGTTCTAAGCCTAATGGCCCACATTTTAGGCCTCCGAATTTTTTGTGTGTTGTGCCAGGGCTTCTCTTTTCGCGAACTTTGCACAAAAAATAAGTCGCCGTTTAAAGATTTCTTTTTTATATTCATTGCCACAAAATGTTATAATAGCAGGGAAATCTTTGAATGAAATTAATTTAACTATTAACGTTTTCTTTTCCCTGATCGAAACCTTACTTCATATCCTTAAGTGGAGCACAGACAGAAGATAAATACGAGCAACATCAAAATTCCAATTAGTTTAGGCTTTAAATGTTCAAACCACTTTCAGTGCTCAGCTAGTAGCAAATGATTATTCTTTAGTGGTCTGCCTTGTCTGCTCTATCTGTCGGCGACTGGACTATAAATCAGTTTAAAATTAACGGCACATAAAAGTAAGCTGCACTAAACTAAGCTCATGTCTGTATAGCTATTTAAGTGCATGCAACGCCCACACATGGACGGACATTAAACCGCAAGCACAACTGTGTCGACAGACTTTTTTCAGAGCAGCGAGCGCAATGTCTAAGCTTCAATGCACCCTGCCGGACCCGGCGGACCTACGAAATAGTATTGTAGATAAAAGAGTTTTTTAATTGGCAATACCAAACGACAATCGTTAACACTAAATGTTGCTAACCAAGTTCATGCGCTGCAAAGTATGCAACGCACATGGGACCAGAGCCAAGCTGAGCTGAATTGATTAAATGAAAATGTTGCAGAGCAAATAATAGATTTAGCGTTTCGCAAAAGAAAATATTTCAGCAATTTGTTGCTTGTGGCATAGATCCAATATACTCCTTGTCAACGCTACGAACGAGTATATAGAGAATACAATACACGTCCATAAAATCAAAAACATTGAGCAACAAAGTAACAAAGCGAGCAATTAACTGTGATTTTTATGCCCTGACCAATATTTATACAGCGAGTGTCCAATGGTGCACGCCTACAACGGGAAACGCAAACACCAGGGCGAGCGCGCATCGGCCGCGCCCTAAATCAGCGACACGAATGAAATTGCAGTTTGGCTCCGCTCAGCTCGAATGGGCGGGATGGAGACTTGCAAAATGCTGAAGTCGCCTTGGGACTGAAAATGAATTCCCAACAAACGTTCTCGAATGCTTTGAACACTTTAAAAACAGCGTGAGCTTAAAGCGATATTGCGCATACGCCATGCATGCCAGCTGTGCCGAGCTCAGATAGGTAACTAAAAGGCGAAAAACCAATTTGCAGGCATCCAGCATCCAATTTGCATTCTTCATTGTGTCGCCGAGTTATCAGAATTTCATTTTGCTTCTTTTTTCAAATTTACTTATTGAAGAAGCTACAAGAGAACGTTGATAGGACTGACAATGCAGGGCTTAAAGATAGATATATATACTATACACATAAGCACACAATCTATTCATTTTATCCCTCATTGTCGAGTATGAAAAATATTGTGAATATTTGCAAGCTACACTAAAAATGTCAATATTTTTCTATTTCATGAAAAAGAAAATTTAGTTCACCAAGCACTATAGGAACTGAATAGATAGATGCAAACTATTTGATATGTATATACAGGGCATTTTTTTATAGAAATTCCACTTTAAGTTAAGCACATTCTCCTGTAAAATGACATACAATTATTGAATATGTTACTAAGGTAAAATAAATAATAAAAGTAATCAAATATAAACAATTTTCGGGTATGTCATCTACGAACGTGTTAAATGTGACAATGTATAAGAAATATATCATTTTTATCATTATACTTATTTCAATTTAATTTACTCTGCTATCTTATCGATTGTAATATACAAGTAGCGTGAGATTAAATTGCAAGACTGCATTTTATACATCATATGTACTTTTTACATTTAAATTTAAAAAATGTATTATTCATCAATATATTTTATATATTTTTCAACATTAAACATTTTCCATTGTTCATTTGAGCAAATAAAGCAATAATCCCGTTTACCCTGCTCACACTCAATTTACACTGAAACACACACCAAACACAAATAAATTAGGAATCTCGCATCATAACAATTTTAGTCTTAATTTGCTATTCATTGAATTTGACGGATCAGTCCAACTAACACCAACCAACTATAATTTTATTTTCCCAAATATAATTCACGAAGCTTTCTGAATTTACAGCATGAACTCATGGCTATCAACTTTTGTGGCTTTTAATGCTCTTCACTAAAGTGTTGTGAGTGGGTATGCTGTGAATGTAAAGTAGCCATTCATATTTCAAATGGAGGTCGAATTGGATTGAAAATAGAAAAATTATATAAAAGGAGTTCCGCTGAGGAAGGTCTCGAAACGGTAATGTGTTGAGTGCCAAGATATTCACTTTAAAAAAAGTTTTTTAAATATATTTTTAATATAACTATTAAATCTAATAACTAACTAGCTTAAGTCAAATGAAGGTCAATTTAAAAGGAATGCGTAGCAATCGAGTATACCCATTGCAAGTCTCTCAACATAAAACATATACACGTTTGGATGCGCATTTCAAGGCCTGGCCAGTCAGTTTACAGTTGTCGATGTTGGTTTAAGCCGCTCGAATTACTTAATGCGGCAAAATGCATTGGATCCGGTAAGGGGGGAATATGTGGGCGTCATTTGAATTCGAGTAAATAATGTGCGAATTCAGTTGGCATGCATTGCATTTGCTCTGCATATTGTCGCTTAATCCCACTGAGCACATGCAAACAACTTAATGAAGATTAATGCATTTCACAATGCGAGCCCCTGAGACAAGTCAAATCACAATAAGATTGTCGTTTCCGAATGCACATTTGAATACGTCGCAAGGCGCCCAAGAGCCACGTAACAGCAGCAGCAGCAGCAGCAATGCTATGCGTCTTTCATTCAGTCAGTCAGTTAGTCAGTCTGTCAGTTACTCAGCTTGTAGGCCAGTCAGCCAGTGAGTAGATGCGTTGGCATAAAGTGAGGCCATGTGTGTAGGAATCGCTCATCTGAGTCGGTCATAGCCAACATTTTGCTTTCACTCAACCAGTTTGACAAGTGACAATCGCATCGGAAGCTCTGAGCTCTCTTTCTGATAACAATGATGCCAGCCATTCAGCGATTGTCAATGCTTAGTGAGTTATGCAGCTGCAATAGATCAGAATGTTTACAGGCGAAATGAACTAAGCCAAAAAAATGATTGCATAAAATATATATTTATACACAATATACTATATATATACTACATATATACTATACTATGTATAATAGTATAGTTCTTAATTAGGTTACAAATTTATTTATTTATTAGAAACTTTCAAAGTTAATTACAACTTTTGGTCAACAGAATGGGGCTTTAATAAGTAAAGCCACAGGTTTTATGTAAATATTAAATTCAGCTTGAAAAATGAAATTCAATTATCAACAATGCCTTTACTGTGTTCATCTCATGCATTATGCACAAACATGTTTTTGCGAGGTTTTTCATTTTGCATGGCCAAACACACTTTGTGAAACGATGCGGGCTTCAAAGTAAATAAACGCAACATATCAAATATTGTTATATAACAGTAAATGAAGCAATATGTTATATGCTGACTGCATTGCAGCATCATAATTGACATTTATTCAAAAAGTTGTACTTTAATGACACAGAAAATGCTGCATTCATTTATTTAAGCGGATTCTTTGCATTAATGTTCTGAAAGCATGGAAATCGCCTGCCTTCAAGGCCAGAATCATTTTGAATAGAGCGTATCATATATTAAATCATGTATAATAGCTCAGCTCTGCGCTATCTTCAAGCGTATTGATAACAGCTGACAGGCGCCTCGCTTGTCGCCTGTTGTTGAGTCTGTTGCTTTTGTTGTTGCCTAGTCTCGTTTCAGTGTCCTGATTGATTGCTGTTTACGCGCCTGGACACGCCTTCCCCTCACTTGGCTGTCCCAACCACTGGTTTTTAATTGCAACAGTCTTTTGCACTGGCATTTTGTAATTCAATTTCGTGTAGCTCACATGCATTCAAATATCGTTGCTAGTATTATTTTTGGCCAATGTCAGGTGGCAGCAACCGGGCTGCAATCTCGATTTATTGCAGCAGGCGTGGACCAAAACAACATCGGGCTATCCATGGCATTTTAATGAAAATTGCTTTGCTTCGCACCAGCTGCACATAGGCGTTGCATATAGTAGTAGAGACCAGGTAGTGTTTCTATTTTTTTTTGATGTTCAGTACTACTGTATTTAATAACAACAAAAAGTGCTTCAAGTATTTTTCACTGAATATTTATATGCAATCTATCACAAATTTCTCTTGAATAAATTAAGTGTGAAATCAAAAAAGTGTGAAGCCGATTCCAATATCTTTTTCTCTCTCTCTCTCTCTCTCTCTTTTTCTCCCGCTATGTGCACTAGAGATTTATTTTATACAAGCAGATTCCAATGAAAATGAATATAAATAATGTTTGATTTAATTTTACAACAATAAACCGTTATACATAATTAATTTGTATAATACAAGACTTAATGTGCAATCATTTTAAGTGTATTCAAAATAGATGTAAATTAATCTGCTCTATATTGCTGTTCGTCCGTCTATCTGACCATATTAAGGTCTTAAACCATTTTGGCGCTATTGAAGATAGAGGCTTGAAAAATTGAATATATACTCATGGATGCCCAGTATAAGTTAGAGAGCTGGAGACTCGGCATTTTGAACATATTTGACAGGTACGTTACTGTAGGAGTCTAAGTATTCTACAGCTATACAGTTGGAAACTTTAACGATCAAGTTGATGTTCAACTACTAAATATTTAGATACATATGATTTGAGGGCGTGACAAGTCATTTGCAATATTACGTTAACTTAGGTATGCTTTAAAGTCTTTTTTTTTGTGGTCCATGGCGCAGAACTTCAATTGTCTCTCTAACCCAAATAGATGCGCAAATTGCTAATATTTTGATCTTCTTTTAATTACTTTTTTCACACAACACTTAGACCTATATATTTCTTTAATACTTCTGCAATGCTGACGCATTCGCAGCATTGGTCTTAATCAATATTCTTAATCTTCTTAAGGTTTTGCTTTTACTTTGGATTCGCTGAGGCTACTTCAGCAGTTGACGGTAACAGTGACGCACCAGACACAAACACAATTAAGTGCACTCGTGCGTGCAATGTCCTTTGTATGTGTGTGTGTGCGTTTGGGTGTGTGTGTGTGTGCAATAAGTATGCTTGCAACGCAGCTGCTCGAATGCCACTATATAGCATATTATCGTTCGCCTACCCCTGCGTTCGCCTTCTCCTTTGCCTTGTCGCGTCAAGCGCCAGAAAGAAAGAAAAACACATTACGTATACGCAATGTTTTCCAGTAAATGGTACAGCAAATGGAGCTTTGTGTTGCCAGCAGCAGCTCAACGTTGAAATTGGCTTGTTTATTATGACGCCACGATAAGTTCTTGGGTCATTGCACCCCCCACTGCCACGCCCATGCCACAACGTTTACCACAGCTAGCCAAGACGAGCTTAACGTTGTTTTCAACATTTCTGCACCATAGGTGGAAAGTGGAAAATCTCGCTGAGCTTCGCTGTCTTCTAAAACTCTTGTTAAATGTGTTAACTTGGAATTTAAAACAAATTTGTATACATATATTATTTGCTTGTATAATGCTTATGCAATTTGCGGATTTGTTGTTTAATTTTTTACACTCGTAGTCCTCGCCAGGATAGTTACTTTAAGCATGATGTAATTTACAACACCGTCTAATAAGCTCAAGCATCTAAGCCGGACTTATTTCCTCATTTACTTTTGCATTTTCTATAGCCATTTATATCCAATCGTCATAAAATCGGACAGCCGACTCTTTTGACATACTCGCTATTTTCTAAAAAGCCGAGCTAAGTAGACATTAGGGAAGCTCGTCACTGATCGAACAATTATTTTAGAAGAAAAATTTGTTGCATACAGCTTGAATCAAATAATTTATAGCACCTCTAGCTCTAACTAACTTTAACTCTAACTAACAAGATTGCAATGAGAGTAAAAATCATATTTGAATAAAAAGAAACTGCTGTGACAAATCATAAAATTTCAATTGTTTTGCTCAAAAGTCGATTCGCTTTATTTATGACAGACAGCAAAAAATTCAAGTTAATGCAGCTTGCAGCAAAATGTCAACAATGAGTTTAGCAATGAGGTAAATAAATGTGCATAAATTGATTCATATTTGTATATTGTGGCAAATACAAATGTTTTTATTTATACAAAATGCATACGCAAACGAGCTTCTGCATAGCAATATATATTCTATGTTTGCACAATGACAAATATTTATTTGCTGTGTAAATAATTTTCGAAATTTATAGCAAATAAAACAACTTTTTTTGATTAAGTAGATGCAATATAAAATCTACTTCATTAAGTATAACAAGTGTTTACTAAATATGCCAATAACATTTTTATTGAAATGTTAAAATATAGTAGTTAATTAAAAATGCGCTATTTGATAACAAGATTCTCAACAATGCTATTGAAGTGGCTCCTGACAATTGAAATTGGTTTCCGTTGGCAAATGGACTTAAGGGTACTTTAAGTGCAAATTGCTGTTCCGGTAATTTAATAGTCATTCAGACAGCATTGAAAATTCATTAATTGTGATATGTGGCACATGAGACGTAGAAGTGAAAATATTTAAAGCCCCTCGAACGGACACAGCAGTGCGTATACGTTATATTTTACTTATATTTCTCGTATTTGGCACGAGTCGACAGACATATCCTGTGGGAAAAAGAAAACAGATGAAAGTTTAATTCATGGAATTAAATTGGTTTCGGCTTTTGTTCGGTGTGTCATGCAACTGACTTATTGGTCCCCTTAACCAAGCTCTAATCAAATATGCCAATCACGTGAGCCGATCCGAATGAAAATGAAATTGTTCTTAATTTGCGTGACACGCATCGAAAATCAATTGTGGACCGCAAATCGGCATACAAACACATGCAAACACACACACGAACACCCGGATCAAAAGTCATCCACAGACGGTGTAGTAAGTGAGAAGAGGTAGAGGTGTATGCAGGTGTAAATAAGTCGACAGCTTGTTAGCCAAGCGGGCCTCTGTCTGTGGGTGGCATGCATATTTAATGCGGCGCCTGCAATAGCCCAGTTGACACACAATTATGTACACAGTATGTGTTTGGGAAAGTGAAAGTGTTTAGCAGTTGCCCTAGAGGTCTACGTAAGCTACCACAGCCTACGCCCCTTACCATGCTCTTATCTCTGAGCGGTTAACCTAATTCAAACGCCCAATTAGCTGTGTAATCAAACAATTCTACGGCGATGATAACTATCTTTAGTTAGTACACAATAATTACAAAGTGGAACCGTTTGTTTGCATAAATATGCCTTTAAGAGTTAAATTGTTTCTATGCAATAAAATTAGTATCTCATTTTTCCATTTCCATTTTAGGATCAAACAAGTTATCAAAATCTTATTAAATATGCCTTTTAAAATGACAAAGCCTTGGGAAAATTTTTTTAAAAAATTATAGCAAAGAAGTACTTTTATTTATAATACATGCATAATAAAATGATTTAAAAAATAAATGAAATGCATTAAACTGAAAATTTGATATGATGAAGTGAAGTTTATTAGATATTTACAAATTATATACGCCTTGAATATTAGATTATTCCTTAATACTTAATGAATATTAAGTATTTCAGCTTAATATTACAATTAATTAAAGTGCTATCAGTTGTCACTCTTAAAGACATTAACACCCTAAGTTCCAAGTAAGCCTTCCGGTAATAATAGGCCGAGAAAACAATCACTTATATAACTTTCTACAACTCGACGCTCATTTTCGCTTTTGGCATTTGGTGCCTTCCTTTGATATCGTAAGCCAATGCCCACAGTTGGCAGCTGACTTATCCTCCTTCTGCCTTATGTTAACTTTTCAAGCTGGCTATCCTGACAGCTGCGTGTGGTCGTGGCCAAATGTCAAGCTGTCTAGAATTGCAATTAGCGAGAATAACAAGTGAGCCCATTCTACGAGTATTCTACACTGAAATATAACATTATCCACGTTTCCACCCAAAAATCTCCTCCGCCCACAGATCCGCTGCTTCGAGGAAAACTCATCCAATTAGCTGCATTTATCTACATGGCCTCTGGGAATGCACAAAAATGCTCTACAATGTTCATAATAATAATCATAAATTCAATGATCCTTTTTAAAGGCCTTTTCTGACCTTTTAGACATGCTAAAAAACGAGCCACCGCAAATGGACACTCACTTAAATAGTCCTCAATTATTTATAAGGAGCACGAAAAATGAATGTGAAAAAAACATAATAAGGCAGCAGCAAGTGTAAAGCTGGTAGCATTTGGAGTTGATCTTGAATTTTCATGATTTTTTAGATACATATCTATTTAAATTTGAGAAATGAAAAGCTCTGCAAGCTGGCAAACATTTCGATCTGCTTATACTTTACAAACGCCCCTGAGTTATGCTTAAAAGTCAAATATACATTTTTGAAAATTCTTTTTACTGTGCGCCTGTTAGTATATTTGCAATGTTATTATGTTTATCTCATTAAAATATTCCACTTCATAATCTATATGGATAACTACAATAGTTCGTAAAAAAATCAATAAAAATATCTACTCAAAATTGAATGAAAGAGAAAACTGCACCTGAATTGAAAGCACTTAAAGCATCTAAATATTCTGAAAAGCATAATTATGGCACATTAAAGTTAAGACTTTAATGACACTGAGGGCCTTTTTGAATATATAATACATTCATGCGAACGGACATGAAAGCAACGTGTAAATATTTGCGCAGTCTTTTGGCATGAAACAGATAGTGTACGAAAAGCCAGAAAGCACACATTTCAACACAATAGTCCGCTAAAGTAAACAACTCAGACGGCAACTTAAATATATTCTACTTGTCGAGCAATATCAGCTTACAACAGCCAGGACATCGGCCAACGGACTGCTGTCAAATAGAATACGCATCTGGACAAATGTTGCAGACATATTATGATGGGCAAATATGTTTCTTTAATAAGCGCATAAATCGTGAATGAGAATTAGTTGACGCTTCAAACAAATGCTGGACTGGCATTAAAACCCCATTTGGCCAACACTGAAACACATCAAACAAACATTTTGGCAGTCAAAGCGCTTTCAATTTAACTAGAGCAAAAGCGGAAAACAGTAATTTGCCATGTGCTTAAGCGAAAGTGAAAACCATTTGGAAAAAGCAGCACGTGCGCCTTGTATGTGATTTGCATGTGTGTGGAGTTGTCCGTGTGTGTGTGTGTGGGTGTGTGATTCAATCTGACAGTCATTTGGTTAGACAACCAACCAGCAGTCAACTCTGCTGTGTAACTTTATAGCACCTCAGTGTTTGCTGCCACTTTGCCACACAATCAACATAGTTATTTCTCTTATTCTGCATTTCTGCCTAAGCAAATCGAAAAATGAGCTGACCAGACTGGGCTGCCCCCAGAGCTGCCTTTACAACCGCCTGCTCTCACTCTCACACTTACTCCCTCTCGCTCTCTTTGTGTCCCCTACTCTCGTTTAATGTGTGGCTGCGGCTGCTGCTGCAGACGCATGTTTTGGCCATTTATTTTCAGTTAAATGACAGCAAATTAAGTGTCCGGCACAAGTTTTGCCTTTTATTGTCCTATATTGATAATGATGACTGTATAAAAAGAGTGCGCGCATTAATTTTTATCTGAAAACGACAGCTGCTTGTTATTGAACCTGCCGGAGCACTCCGAAAACATAAAGTAAATTAATATAACATAAAGTGCGGAAGCCCTCAATCAAACATTTTCATGTAACCCAAATTAACTTTAGTTTTAGAGCCAATCGTAATGACTTTAAGGGCAATGTAGAATTAAATTGTTCCCAAAAGTCAAATTAAAATGTAATATTCATATAAAAAAAATAGAACTTTTATTATTTCGTAAGTTTCAAGTTCGATAAGTTGCAAAAATATTTTTAAAATTTACTTTAATGTTCTTTTTAACTATATAAAATATTTATTTAAATATATGGATATTGGATAACATGATTTTGTATGCATTCAATGATTGCACTCCGATACGAAGAATCAACTAATAAAGGACAAAGATTAATTTATTTTTCGTTAATTTTACTCGTTTAGGGATTGTCTTCTCCTTGTCTGTTTAGCAATTCCTATTTCATATTACAAACCGTTAAACATTGGCATTTATGCCCGATTATGAAATTAATTCTATTATTATATTTAAATATTTAAAACCAACTAAGCTTACCTAAGCATATTTATCTGTTAATTTGTATGCACACTCCTTGCCTGACTAATTGATAAAGTGAACAAGTGACACTTAAATATTTATTATGGTCATTACATAGTATCCTAATTATGAAGTGCTAACTGAATTTAATTAATATCTCAATAGAGTAAACAAATAATGTTAAATTAAGCTGGCTGTATGCAAAACGAGTTAGGATAGCATTCCAGTAAATGGTGTGAGAGATGATTATAGCAACAGCAGCCGAAGAAGAAGAAGAAGAAGATATATTTGCAAAGTTTTGAGCATCTTGTGCACAAGGGATTCAATCATATTCGTATAAATATGTAAGGACCCCTAACTAAATTATGAACATTGCTTTGCTGTGCTGCAAGGACTCTTCCTAAGAAAAAATGTTGCTGCTTATGGGAAAAGCTAAGAATAAGAATGAGATAAGGTGAAGGCGAGGGCGGGGGGCGAGACTGAGGACAAGAGCAAGGGCAAACCATGCTAAGGTAAGGGCCAACAATCTTGGAAGGCATACAAATGTCAAATATTTGCTGAGCTGTGATTAATGTTGATTCTGCGCTCAGTGCTGGTCGTTTGCATGGGATTTTGGCCGCTTAGCACCGCCTAATGGGCCCATTCACCTGTAACAGCAACGAAGAAAAGGCACCGACAACGGCAACGACTGCGGAAATTCATTTTCCGCACACAACAAAAAAGATCTGCACAAGAAGAACATGTTCGATTGCTTAGCATGAATTTTATTTCGCTCGTCCTTTGTATGGCAATTAATTAAATTGATTGAATGCTTAACAATTTATCCAGCAATAAAACAAAGTGCCAGCAAACACCAGCAGCAAACAATAAGAGCAAAATACATCTTCTGCTTTCGCCGATGGCTCAAGTGCACTTAGCTGCCGGCAAAGTGGCCAAACGGAGCAAGTAAATGGCCAAGTTACCATGCCTGGTCACGTTGTGTCAATAGACATCCGAAATGCACTTTGATGCCATGCCTCGCAGTTGCTGCCACAATTTGCAGAACATTTTTTATTGAGCTCTCGCACAAGCCATTCAAGCTGTACTGCATATTGATGAGTTGCAGCACCAGCTCCGCGTGCCACAAATACTATTTATTTAGTGCACGCAATTGAGTCCGTATAATACTCAATACTCAACAATAAATACGGTATGAAATTTGCCTTAAGATTTATTTAAAGCTTATGCTGCCAAACATGAACCACGACTACGCTGTTCTCTTTAAGATTATTCTACTAAAACGAAGCAGTTGATGAAACTTATAAAACTTTAGCTTAAGTAGTAAAGTAATCAAGAGAAGAAATTAAGCAAATAAATTTAAAGTTATAATAACAAAAGTTGTTTTAATGAGCAGAAACTTTAATAAACTTAATTGCCTGGTAAAAAATTGAGCCAAAATAAAAATAATTATTGAGTAAATATAAAATATATAAATTTCAGACTTTAAATCTTATTTTGCTGAACAAATTTAGAACTGTAAATAAATAAAAATATAATAATTATAACAATTCTTTAAATATTACCTCTTTTGGTACACAGTCTTCGAAAAAGTAGCCAAAGAAAAATATAAACTCGCCAAATTCCCCTCATTCGTAGCAAGATTGTCGTTCAAGCCAGTTAAGTATACGCATAGTTGCACAATAAGGAAACGTAATCGCATTCATTGTTGCGCTTTATGTTTATGTGCTAAAATATAAAAATAAACAAAAAATACGTAAAATAAAATGGCAAATCATTGCCTAATCAGATCAGACCGTCCCCATTGCTGGCTCAGTTGATTGCTTCCGTTGTTGCTGGTGCAGAGTTTAAAATTCAATTTTGTAGAAAATTGTGTGTTCCACAATTCAACGTTTTTCAATTTATTTCGTGTGCTAAAAAAAAGAACAGAGGAAGAAGAAGAAAATGATGCAGCCAACATAGGGGACCGTTTAGCCAGTCGGACAGCCACGGCAGCCAGCCAGCCCAATCTACTTGGCCAGTTGTCCAGGGCGCAAACTCAAATCAAGTCAACAAATGCGTCCAAACAAAATGTGAGAAACAGCCAAAAATACAAAATACAAAAAAAGGTCAAAGCGGTAACAGATAACTTTAAGCTACGTGCAGGCCCTTGGCGCACTCCTACTACCAACAACAACACTCTGGCCCTCATCAGCGCCAATACAATATCGAATATTTTTTCCTTTCCATTCAATAGCTATGGACAGGGACCTTTTTATGCCTGACTGCGATGATATTTTTGGGTGTGAGGGTTGATTATTGATTGAACTTTGTTGTGCTTTGTATATTTCAAGTATACAGACATACACACACACACTCACGCACACACACTTACACTCACTCATAAGCACACATTGAGTTTAATGGTTTGATTAAACCTGATTGAATTGTCTATAGTAATGTAAACGATTTGGCTGTCTGACAAGCCTCGTAAATAATTCTAATCAGACATTGCTTTAAGCAGCCAAAACTCACTTCACTTTTGTGGCACTAAAGAATATTATTAAATTTAATATTGTTAAATTAAAATTAATACATATTTATAATATTAGCGAAATGTTTGCCATTATGTATGAATTTTAAATTAATTCTACCATTTTTATACTATTTCAAAAAGTGACAAAAAAGTATATAAGACTTGTGCACTCTCTGTCTAGCTGACCAGCTTGCCAGCGTGAGCACTTAATTTCTTAAACAAAGGGAAAAACTAATTATGTACTTCTTCAGCTCTTCATTTGAACTGCATCAGACAAAAGGTAAAACGAAATGAAATCAAAAGATAAAGAGATGAGTTTGAGATAGCTGTTGCTGACAAGCAGTTTATATATACACACACATACATACTTATATATTCTTTATATATTTATACATCTACTTATTTTGGAGGGTTGGTAATGCTGAAGCGTTTCCTTTAAAATAAAAAAAAAAAACACATTTTCTTATCTTGTCTTACAGATCTCGAGCAATTTTCTGCCATCATTTGAGGCAATTTCCTTGGCTGTGCAAAGCATTGCCAGCAAGTTGAATTGGATGCACGTTGACATCTATGTGGGCGGTAAGTAAACGTTTATTTCCCGATTAAAAAGCAGATAGTTTTAATGATTCTGACTGTCGCTTGCTGCCACACTGTCAGTATTTAATTTGCATGAATTTGAATTTATTTCCCAACGCCCGTCCACAGACTATTTACAATAATGAAATGCCAAGCAAATGAAAATCGAAATTGAAAATATAAATTGTGTATACAAGTTTCCGAATTTATTTAATATTGACCTTTTTGACTGGCTTAATTGGCTTGAATTGGTTTCAAAGCAATTGGAAAGAAAATTAAAATGCTCGAATCGTGGTACTATATGCATAATTATTTTATTAAAGCTGGCAGCAAAAAGTCGATATTTATGGCTGAGCGCAAATTAAGAGCTTAAGTAAGAAAACAAAATGCAATTTATAGAAGTTACATATCCACAATATATTTAAATATATATAATAACAGATAATTAAAGCAGGCTCCATTTCATTCATTTCATAATTTAACACATTTAAAAATAAAGCACTTAAATCATTTCATGTTTTAAAGCACTTGTATATCATATATAAGAATGCCCGCCTTCTACATTTACTGGCCACTGAGCCCTGTTATTATCTCAGCTGGCTACACGGCTGCCTGTATTATGTTAAGTATGCCCATGGACACTGCAATTGGTCTCCGATGGACGGCCCACCTAACTCCGAATTATACTATAATTATTAAGACAGAAAGCGAGCTACAGGCACAGCTGCCGTAGTCAAGTCACAGTACACGTGTGCGTATACGCAATGCAATTAGTGGCGACATTATTATGATTAATGCCCAGCTTTGTATCCTGTGGCCCACTAAGCAATTGTGTGTGTGTGTGGGTGTGTGTGTGTGGTCGCAAATGTTGACAGCTGGGTAGTGAAACACACACAGCGATTAGATTGTTACGCTGCTGCATTTGAAATTTAATTAGGTGGCAAGGACTAAGCTCGTGACCAACTGCAGCACCAGCAGCATCAGCGGGCAAGGCCAAGGGCTCACTGTATTGTCAGAGCAGCATGAGATGCTAAATTAATTGAAAACATGAAAAGCAGCTGCTGCCCAAGGCGCTAATTAAAATTAAAGATCAAGATAAACATGACTCAAAGCTCAAACAAAGTAAAGCTATCGAAGCTATGGAATGCACAATTTGTTCTTTAATTAATTAATTAGGCAGCAGCGAAGTCTGCTCAAATCGACTCATAAAATACAATTTTTATTGAACAAACTCAAACAGATATTAAGAAACAAGCGGAATTTGTTGGTGTAGAAAGCAAGTTGAGGACGTCATGTCTAGTTTGCCTCATCTACCAACATATGCTGTGCGTGTCGCTCGATTTTGGTTGAATTTGCCTTTTCTGAACTCGGGTTGTTGACCCCATCGGCGAGTAGCAACAAACAGTGAAAATTGTGTGACAGCAGTTGAGAAATTGTATGAAAACAAAGCTGTAAAATAAAGCATCAACGGCAACTGGCAGCGGCTAGTGCCAAGAAGCACAAACAAACCCAAAATGTGCTCGCAGTAATATAAATAACCAGAGAGAATTCCAGGGAAAAATGTAAATTTTCTAGCCAGGCAGGCGGGCGATAGCAGCGACCAGCATTGAGACGTCATATTTATGTATATCTGTATATTTTATATATGTATTATATATATATGAACTGTGCATAAAATATGAGTGGCCAGAGCAGCAGGCAATCCATTGCCAGCTAATAAAATCTGTCAGTCAGCAGCCACTCGGGCAACAAGCATTCAAAGCAGAGCCACTTGTCAAAGTGTTTGATTCTTTAGTGTTAAATCATGAAACAAAGTTGAGATTCGCAATACCTAACAAAACTCTGATTGAATGTATTGATTGACCGAACCACTCAAAAGCTTTTAAAAGCCGCCAAGTCGCTCTCCACTTTTAATAAATTCTTTTGACTTTATCACAAATGAAATCGAAATAAAGAGGATTTCTAATTTTTCATTTTCTAGAAAACAAACAGATTTAAAAGATAAGAGCTTTGTCGACTTGGTTAAGGCATAATATATATATATATATATATATATATATATATATATATATATATCTGATTTAATTATATTTTCAGAAAAAAACAAGTATACCCTCAAGTTCAATAAATATATATATATATACATAAATATAGAATATATAAAGATATATGGGCACAGTCAACCGTTGTTGTTTCTGTTTCATACATAAAAGTTGTTTTTTTGCCAAAATTTGCATATAATAATAAGAATGTTTTTGAACGTTACGAACAACAACGTAACACAACAACGTAACATATTGATAACTTCTTTAGCACACCTCTTTACGTGACTCAGTCAGATGTGAACAAAGAGACGCACGCACAGCTGTGAAATTAGGCAGCTAGCGCTCAGGCCCTGATGGCCGTTTAGTTGAGTAAACGGGGGCCACACCCACATTTTGCTGATTTATACCTACACACACACACCCACCCATATATACACACATGCACACACGCACACTGGTGTGCTCCGAAAACAAAAGGAAAGAAACTGAATGTTATAGAAATTCCAGGGGGATGGTCCGTTCGTCTTTTGGTCAAACATTTTTATGAATAATGAGGCCACATCGTTACCCATAAATAGACCATAAACGAGCCTAAGTCTGTAGACACTGAGAGATGTATGTATGTATATCTCTCAAGATTTTCTTGTCGGTCTGGCGCTGATATTAATCGCGGGTGTCGAGCAATTAACATTGGCGGCTGGGCTCAGAGCCCTCAACTGGGCTTAGGAAAATCATTTTCAGCTGCTTTTTATGACAACATAATTAGGTCGAGTTGTTGCCCGATTGCTTGTCAGGGCCAAAAACACATTTCCTTTATGATTTGTTTTACGCTAAGTGACAGCTAATGGACTTGGGACCGTTAAAAGGTGGCCAAGTGTTTGCGAAACCGAAGAAGCCATATGCCATATGCCAGACTTGATTGCCACAGTTATGAGCTGATTGCTTTGACATTGAATTTGACTTTGACGCTGACTTTCAGTCACTGACTTCAATAACATCCAGCTGTCAGGCCATCAATATTCAAATTCAAAGCGTATTCAAATTCCGATACTTCCGCCATTCACGATTCAGCATTCCTGAATATACTTTGTATGCTCAGAGTACAAAGGGACAGGCATAACAGCATCTTGCTACCCAATCAATCCAGCTATAAGTTTTGAGCCATCCCGCAGTAGATTCTATCTCATGCATAATGTAAATGGCTACAATATGGCGAAAGATGCAATTTCAACTTTAATTGCATTTCAACGGACTGCGAAAACTTTTCCCTTACAATATCGGCGACGGCCGACGGCTTCGCCTGACAACTATTTGCATATTTAAGTGCAGAAGAATGTTGCGAGCTCTGTCAGCCACTACACGCAAACACACACACAGACATTTAATCAACTTAATAATCACTTGCATAATTAACTTGAAGTTCGCATGCGGCGTGTCGCCCATTGATAAGAGCCCAGGCGCCATAAAGCAGCTAGTTAGAGCATAGTTGAATTAATGAATGGGCCTGCTTCAACCGAGAGCAGCTTGTGTCAAGCTCTTAGCTAAACAAAAGTATTTGCTAATTTCCCCTCACGAGTTGCTCTGCTCGGTCCTCGAAGATATATGTGCTATCAATTGCCACAAATAACTATTTGATGCTAGACGATAAGAGTGAATTCAATTACTTCAGATTGATGAGCCAATAAAAGTATCAGAGTCTTCCGCTCAAGCACTCTGTGTATATTAAACAATTAGTTCACTGCCAAAACTTTAGGGTATTCCCACAGTTGGGCTTTCACGAATGTGTAGCATATCTTTGGGCGCAGGCCTTCGTGGTGAGCATTTGTGGCGTATTAAGTGAATTAAAATTCTCTCTCCAACTCGCTTCTGAGTGTGTGCATAAATATTTAATTTAAAATTTAACTTTTACATATTACTGCTGACATTAAGTTCAGCTTTAAAGGGCTTATGACAATGAAAAGCAATGAAAATGACAACGAAGCCATAACTAATTGACACTCGACAAGCTTGTGTACTTACTATTGCCATTTTACGACCGACTATTTATGCCATGCGAATTTTTGTTTAATGTCAACACACTTGAGAGCAAAGAATTTTGCGTAATAAATAGTCTGCTCGCAGCTGGCTTTTTAAGGAATTTAAGTTTTCTCTGTCAGTAAACGTAAGCATTCGTTGGCATTATAATTAGCAATAGCTATATCTCTTGTTGATAAGAAAAAATAACTATTTCGGTATTAGAGTTAATTGATAATCATTTATCATCATGTTCACTGCTTAGACTAATACTATTAGCCATAGTTTGTAGTCATAATGTTTTTAGACTCAAATTAATATATTGGCTTTGGGCAATATTTGCCTGCATTGATATCCATGTCTCTTCGTCCATTTTTATATGCAAGCCAAGCTGGCTTTCATAACTCAATTTATCAATTTGATTCAAGCATTACAGCTAATTTCGATGAGCAAGCGGCAAACTTCTAAAAATGTGTAATATTTTAGAATTTGATGAGAATGAAAACTGTGTCCACATCTGCCACACATGGCATGCCGCATATTCTTTGTGGCTGCTTGTGTTATTTACCGCAGCTGACATACCCACAAACACACACACACTCACATATACACATTGTTGCATCGCAATGTTGCCAAGGCCAAGGAATGGCGCGCTCTATGGCCATCGCAACTATGAGCATAGCCACAAGGAAGAGGTAGGAGCGCATACTTAGCGCCAACTGTCTGCACTTTGCATATGCCATGAGCTGCACACAAACACACACTACACACACACATACACAGACATATATGGTATTATAATATGTATATATTCTAACACATATGTATGTGCATTTGTGCTTTTTCATTTTATGCATTTAAATATTCATGGGCTGCTTAAAATTTAAATTACCGCAGCTGTGTGAGTTAGTTAGGATCAACATCAGTAAGGCTGTGTGGGTGGGTGTGCGGGTGTATGTGTGTGCTGGCCAACCAAATGCACAAGCATTTCATGGAAATGCCTTTTCGGGTTTTGGACCTGTTCATGGAAATGCCTTTTCGGTTTTGGACCTGTTCCCTCGTGTTTTTGTACATTTGTTATTTAGTCTGCAGATTTGGTCAACCAAGCGACGTTGTTTACAATCAACTCGCCAAAAAAATGTAAAACAAATGGAAAAGAGCACGAAAAAAAAAGAACCCATTGAAAAATCTATATTCTAAAAGCGAGTGGGTGCGACGGTTATACTAATCTGCCGCGCACATCAAATTTGAAGCGAAAGCGCAATAAATGCGACGTGCTGCGCTAGTGCTTGCTTTCGCCAAAAAAAAACTCTGCCTGGTCAAGTGAACTAAATTTCAGGCTAAAAAAGGACAGAAAAGAGTGTTTACTTTTTTTGGGAACTGCACAGCAGCATAAAATGAATGGGCAGGCAGGTAAATAAATTGAAGTGCCCACCTGGCCAATGCTGAAATTGTAGCACATTGTAAGCGACGAAGGGCACAGACAGCAATACCAATGGAGAGAGAGAGAGAGAGAGAAACGCAATCAGTGCACATGTCAAACGCGTCGTATGCGTTATGGTGTTTACATAAAAATGCATTAAGATTGTGTGTGTGTGTGTGTGTGTGTGTGAGTGTTTGCGCACGTTTATTGGCTGAAACAGAATAAATAGGACTGGAAATGGACCCTTAATTATATTTTTGTTTTCTGCACTTGTGAGTAGAAAATTCTAATCTATCATCCAGCACAACTCACGGTCAAATATCAGAATATATAATAAACCTGTAAGCTATGTGACAATAATTATTTTTATTACAAGTTAAGTAAGTGCCCTGCCCTGAGGTCTGCATATTACCAAATAATTAATTTAAATAATTAAACTGGGACAGAACCTTGGATGAAAAACAATTTTCCCTTTTGAATAATTAATTTGAGAAATGGAAATGAAGTACATATATGCCATATAAATATATATGTATTACATAAAATTATATAAATAAGCAAGCATGCTTTCATACAGAGCAAATAACAAACGTGAGCGGTTCGGGGGGACACACACTTGATGGCAGCTTTTATAAAGTTTTATATAATCAAAATTCTATAGTTATATATTTTATGATTCTTAAATAAATTTTTAATACTTTTTTCTTTAATTATAGTCATGGAAAAAAAGTTACAAAGCCAATGAACTATGAAATCAGTTTTTAAAATCGATAAGATATATGAATCAATTTAATGCTTAATGATTAGAAATCTTAGTTAAACTTGTTACAAATCGGAGAACAAATTTTTAATTATTTACAATTGAATTGTTTCGTTGCTTTAAATTTTTAAATGCCTATGCAATTTTTACTTATTATCACCTATATATAATTGTAAGATTAAAGCTTTAACTCCAGCGATGGCGGTGTCAAGTGAGCTTGAGTGTTGGGAATAGTTAGCTAGCAGACAAAGCCTTAACTTAATTCACCTCTAGGCGCAACGAGCAACTTTAGCTTAACTCAAAATGTGCTGACGCAAACAGCATCATGTGCCGAATGCATGTGTCCAAAGCTGTGAGCTGTGTGTTGCCAGTTAAGCGCCGCTCTGCAGTTGCGTAATGGCACAATTGTGCAGTTGAGCAAACATGCGCTGCCAATATTCGGGCAGAACTGGAGACAGACAACAGCAACAGGAGCAGCAGCAGAAAGTTTGCTACTCGTAACTATGGCACAGGAGAGGTGTGGCATCTGGCGAAAAGTTGTGCAGCTTCTCGTCTCGCAACTGAGTTAATTAGTGTGTCAGTTGCATTGCTAATTGAGTTGAGGGCAACGGTGGCGGCAGCAGCGTCAACAACGACAGTTGCCAAATGCTTTTTCTAAAGAAAAAACAGCCTGAGGAACTAACCCACACATATCACACGGCAAAAAACGAAAAACGAAAAACGAAAAAAAGCAACAGAAACCAAAACACAAACAACGAAAGCAGTTTGCGTTGAAGCTGTGAATGTTATAAATATTTGATGCACCTGCCCCCAGGGGAGGCAAACGTTGAACGGCGCAGCGACTTAATTCAATTTGTTGGCACACACACAAAGTGCTGCCAGCGATTGCGTTAAATGGTCTTGGCAACATGATGTATGAGTAATTTCTTATTGCCGCTGACTTTTCGCCAGCTCATTGGCAATTAATGGTTAACCATAAAATGCTTGAATGAACGGCGTTGGCAGCAGCTGCCAAGTGAATTTGTAGTCTTCAGTGATGCTCCTTCAGTATCCCAACCAAAAATGATGCCATCAGGCTTGACAATACAAGATGAAGACCTTATTATTGTTTGTAAGTCAAGTCATGGACTAAATATAGACAGGTCCCGCCAATGCTAACCATTTATAAATATTTAAAATCGTAATTTATATTTTTGTATTGAATTTCGATTTCAACAAACCAAGTAGGCTTTAGCAAACCATCTGTAGTCAGCCTTGTCAAGTATGCTCCAAATGGGAGTAGCATACATAAGACTTAAATTGACAAACTGATTGTCCTGCGTAGAGTTTTATATATATATATTTGTTGAACATTTCTTAAAAATGCAGAATCATGGCAAGGGGGAGGAGCACTTTCAGTTTATGCAGCTCACGGACCGCAAGAGTCTATACACGCAAATTGGCTTGCTCGTGTCCAAGGCCGAGCAGACTATGAACGAGGAGTTGCAGGATCGCAGCTTGCGTCTGAAGAATATGCTCGATGAGGAGGATAGGCAGTATGAGCAGGAGTTTGCCAGCAGAGTGAAGAACCGCCTGGATGACGAGTTGCGCACTCGCCAAGAGCAGCTGGAGGAGATCAAGGCGGTGCATGACCAGCACCATAAGGAGTTCGTCGATGCGAAACGCATGCAACAGGTCATGTTAAATTGCTATGAGCTGCGCGAGGCACTGCGTCAGAAAGATCGGGAGGACACCAGAATCTGTCTGGAGGAGCAGATGCAGGAGAATCTACGCATGAAGCGCCGCGAGTGCCAACGGGAAAACTATTGGCTGGAGCTCGAGCGACGTCGCTGGAACGAGTTCGATCGACTGAATAACTATGAGCTGCGCAAGCGGAAGCAGATGCAGGAGCAGATATGCCAAGTGCTAAAGGTGCAGCTGGACGAGCATGAGGAAGTGCGCCAGAAGGAGCTCGCAGAGAAACGTATTGACACCATCAATGCGGACAAATTGATCGAGGAGCTGCGCCTGGAGGACTTCGACTACAAGCACCGCGAATTGGACATGAACAAGGTGAAGTATCGCAACGAACTACTTGAGGAAATCCGACGCCGCAAATGCGCAAAGATCGCCGCATGGGAGGCAGACAAGGCAGAACATGAGGCGTTCATACGCGAAACGCAACGCCTCGAGGCGGAGGCCAAGGAGCGCATCTGCCGCTCCAAGCGCGAGTTGGCACGTGCCACCCACGAATACATTGCCTATGTGAAACGCATGCGCAACCTGGAGCTGGGCATCGAGAAGATGATGGACGATCGCACCGACGACCTCTTCCACGTGGACTATTGCACCAAGAACAACGTTGCCGAGCGCACACGCAAAAAGCGCGAAGCGGCGGCGCGCTGTCATGCGTATCTCAAGAAGCAGATCTGCGAGGAAATCGAGCGCAAGATGCGCCTGGAGGCTGAATACCATGAGGACAAAATGATCGAGAATCGCTTCGTCCATCCGCCGGTTACAAAGCAAATGATCCTTTGCAAACAGCGACAGAGATGCCTGGACCTGAATGCTCAGATTGCCGAGATGAAACGCATTCAGGCCGAGGAGGAGCAGGCGTTTGAGAAGAAGCTACTGAAGGCTGTCGACGATCCACAGGTGTGCATTCAGCTAGCTGCTCAGTTTATGAACGAGCACAAGGACTATCTGCCGGCACATCCCAATTGGAAAATATATGCCTGTCCCAAGGACAAATACGTTGCCAAGCCGCCCATGACTCAGCAGCAGTTCGATGAGCTCATTGCCAAGGCCGGCATTGACAGCTGTCCGTATCCGAAGGCTGCTCGCAACGATTGCGGCTTTATGGCTCAGGTGTGTGACCGTCCACCAGCTCCGCCCAAGAAAGACGAAGACGGAGCTGGAGACAGCGAGCCAAAGGCCCAAAAAGATGCATTCAAAAGCTGCAAATGCGACAACTAGCAATGTCATGAACCAATTTTGCTCTCGTCCCAGTTCAGATAAATACCAAAGTTAAGTTTAGTGTTTAGTTCAACAGCAAGTCAAAATAAATTAAGCTGTGCCAAGTTCGAGTACTCGAATAAACAACATTTTTCTTGCGAACTGCATGCCAGAAGCGAGCAAAGCCTCAAAGGTTGCTGTGGTGATTCGCTGGCTTGTTCCTCGTTGCCTCTTGCAGCTGTCAGTCCGTTTAACGACTTGCTGGCCCCTAAGCAAATTGTTTTCTACTTCTCCTTTCCTAGAACTTGTCTGCCCGGCTATTTGCACCTTGCTCCGCCATTTGCACCTATAGCAACTGCTTTCACTTAGCGAGGAAATTAATCTGACTTGTTGGGCACATCATGCTCCGTTAAGACTGTTGATGGTGCAACAATGAGCTCAACAACAACAGCACTATAACGCCCAGTTGGCCTTAAATATAGAGCTATTATCCAGCGTCTCTGTCCCTGCTGCCACACAGCCCCCCAGGAACAACATGTCACAAGTCGTCAACAAAGTGAGCAGCAACAAAGTACTGCGAGCATTTGCTAGTCCTGTGACAGCTATCAATAACAAGACTTTGTTGACGAGCAAAACATCAGCAATATCGTCAACTTTCACCTTTCAAAATTGGGCCTTCAAAGGCGACAAAGCCAATTGTTGCCTTGCCATTTTAATACAGAAATCCCTTGCTCCCAGCTGCATAGGCACAGGCTGTGATGAGTATTATGGCTGATACGTCGTACCCTATGTAGGTTACCCAACAAAATGTCTTGTAGTAATCTAAGCTGAGAAAGTTGTTTTCATGAGACATGTTCTATAGTAATAATAATATTTGATTAACAAACCCGGCAAGCCACAATCCCCCATCATATTAAGCCAAGTTGAAATGAAAATTATAAAAAATATAAATAAATTATGACCAGAATGGCGGGCATTACTGACTGTCTTATTCCCGACCCTCAATTCGGCTTTCACGCTGGTCAACAAATTCTTTCAAAATTTAATTTGCCTAACTTTGTCAGGAATAAGCCAGCACTTGGCTGCCAAAACATCAAATGCGATTCAGAACTACGTAAACTCAGTTTGAAGCTGCATAAATTTCCTGCCTAATGAGATTGTGAAATATTTTCAGTTGTCAGTTTTCAGTTAAACAATTCTAGAATTTGAATGGATAAATAAATGTGAGTACAATAATAAATATGGGAAAGAGACTCTTTAGTGGTTATGCATCTTCTTTAACCTGAGTAAAAACTAGTCTATAATAATATTTTCCACGTATATATAGTAGTACAATAGCATTTGGAAATAAATTAAGATGGTGTCGAAATCACTCTTGACTGGTGCCCACATACTGCTTGCTGAGGCGCGTCGCAGCATTGTCATTGTTTCCCCAGCTCTGAACAAGCCGTCCGACCCGCTCCAGCAACTATTCCTGGACAAGGTGCGCGAGTATAGGGAGAAGAGCGCTGGCGGCAAGTTGGTCGACTCGACTCCTGAAATTGAGACTGAATTCAAAAACGAGATGGATCGTGTTGCCAAGCAATACGGCAGCGATGGCGAGACCGATATGCTTAAATTTCCCGAATTTAAGTTTCCCGATGTCGACATTGATCCAATTATACAATCCGCTGACTAAGGCACACTTTGCATGATTGCCTTACATTGCTTTAAATATCCTCAACCAGAGGGCTGCCTCAATGAACTACAATCAAGCAAACACAGCCTAAAACTAGCGAGATTTTAAAATGAATACAGAACGGAACTAAAATTGAGAACTTTTAGAGGACATAAATAACTTGCGACTCCTTACTCATCACATTTTACTAATACAAACAAATTTTATAAATGCAGTCCTCAGCTACATAGCTACACAATCAAAATAGTAATAATAAATTGCAATTGTCATTATCAGTCTTCATTCTGGTTCAACAATGCGAATATTGAGACAGGCAGCTGATTCACAATGCAAATTAAAGCTGCTTAACTAAATGCTTAATCGTATTAGAGTTATTACGAAAATAATGAATGCATAGCTTAATATATAATATATATCTGTGCTATATCTCTTGAGCTATTTAGGTTGAATTCACACATACTTGATAATTTCTATAAATTCCTTTTTGCTTTAATAAATTCTCAGCAACTTTAACTTAAAATTGCCAATACACAATGTAACATGAGAAGATTAAACATGTGTTGTCAGCTTAAATCGACTGGCAGCAACAATGAAATTTGCTGCAACATGCAGCAAACCACAATTTTGTTTTCAGCGGGAAGCTGTGAGGCGACCCAGAGACTGTCACAGCTGTTGAGTTGCCTGGCTGCCGCTTAGCCCACCCTTTGTGTTACGCACTCTTTTACACTATCTCTATCTCTCTCTCTCTCTTTCACTACTTGCAGACGACAATTGGGGCCTACCATTGGCCATTGCGGCCAACTTACATATACCTTATCGCATTGAAATTGGCGACACAGTACGTGACCTGCATGAAGAGGATAAGCCTGGCAAAGGTATGTATATGGCGTAGGTGGCTGATGCCAATGCCAATTAAAATGGCCAGTTGAACAGATCAAGAACGCAAATCTGCATTTACAACTCCTCCTCCTTCTCCTCCTCCCCCTATACTATCTGTCCTTCTCTCTGACCACACGTTACATGCGTGAGTTTAGCAATTATTATTACGGCCCCGCTGAGCGATGATAGCACACTACGCTGGCTTCGCAGCGGCAAGTGGGTCGACCGGGAGCAGCACACAAAAGTATTGCTCATCGATATGGTAGCCAGCTCATTGAATGTCGAGCATCGACTCTACAAATATTTGGCACGCATCAATGCGGCCACTCGCAATGGTAATGGTAATGGCAATAGTGACAGCAACAGCAACAGCAACAACTACAGCAATGGCAACAGCCACATCAATGGGAACAGCAATGACAGCAACGACAGTGTCAGTGCCAATGGAATTGAGAATGGGAATAGTAGCAGCATGCCGAAGCTGCCTGTGTCCGGTCTGGTGACCAGCAATCTGTTGGTGCTGACTCTGCTAAGCGATAAGCATCGGCACTTTCTGAATGCGGCCGGCATTGGCATGGCTATGGTGCATAATTTTCGTAGACCAGCGTCTGACCTTTTGCTGAATGATGAGCAGCCGACGATGGAGGCGTTAGCTCATCAAAATGCCAGTCTCAACAGGCTGCGCCCCTTTATGAATCTGTTCTCGCTCTACGATCTACTGCTGTCGCACATTACAACAGGCAATGCGACGCCAGTCAAGCCCAAATACGATTTCCTAGTTCTGGACATTGTTGTGGACGCTGCACTTGCCACATACAAGTGGCGTCCACTGCTCATATTGGAGGGTGAGAAGGCTCTGGGCCACTCAGGCAGCTATATAACGCACTCCATTCAACCCGGCTACGATGAATGGCTCTTGGTCAGCAATGCTCAGATCTGGCATTGTGGCGCAATCTGTTGGACTATTGCTGCAATATGCATGGGCTTGCTGATCATCATTGTGGCTGCCAGCGTCGCTGCTGGCATTGCCGTAAGGTAAGTAATCTAGAAGCGCCCTCATATTCACACATAAATTAGTATCTGCTGTGCTTTTTAATCACTTGCTTAAACAGTTAAAATCTAATTCTGGTTATTTATAGTACCTCAGAAACAAACTATAATGTGGAAAAGATTGGTAATATACTCAATTCGTGATCTAAAATCCCGATGAAATGCACGAGTTACTATTTTTCTGTATCTGCAAGTTAGACTGACTCTGCTTAGCATAAGCTTTTGCTAGGCTTTTGACTTAAAAAAATGTTCTGAAATCTTAAAGATTTTAATCAAAATCAAACAGATTTAAAATATAAAATATCTGAAAAATCTTACTCACTTTAGTAAATTCTATGCTATCTTGTTTAGCTTGCTTTTCAAATTGACTTAAATGCCTTTAAAGTTGTTAAAATTAGAATTATAAAAGCATCAAATTTAAACACTAGACTATTTATCTTTTTGTGGGCAAGTAATTCGAATTTATATCTTAATACAATTTGAATTTCATATACTAAATTTCTCTAGATTAATCACTTAATTAATTTTCACTTATTCACTTAATTAATTCACTTAATACATTTTTAATCTTTATCATCAAGCATAATTTACTTTAATTCGCAGATATAAATTTATTTTCCCACTATTAAATATTAAAATTTGAGTCTTCAATAAACAGTAAAGAAGGATTCGCACTATACGTAGTTTATATGCTTCGACGGCATATTACGCTGGGCGAACCACAGAAATTTGGCATCAACAATTAGGGCACCTTACGGGGCCCTTTTGAAAGCTTCGCCCACGCCATTAGCGCGTGGCAATTTCCATTTTAATTTTCATCATTACGAGTTTTCTCTGTAGCGCGCTTTCCCCCCATTTGATTATATTGCATTGAGGCTTTCGGGTTTTGTAAAATGTTAGTTTTGTTTTTGCATAGCGCATAATTAGATAGCTTTTAATTTTATTAAGTGCGCCGCATTCACTGGGGAACCTCGTATTTTAGGCGTACGCCGAATGCATAAATTAATTATAAATTTGTTTTTGCATTTCATTTTCAATTAAAGCTAATAGCAACTGATTTCTTGTTAAGAATTGACATTGACATTGGCATTGCTAACACTTGAAAGTGCTCTGCTATTGGCAAATTTCATACATATTATTATAATTACTCATCACACAAAAGTATGCCGGGAATTTTAAAAATTCGAATAACTGCGAGCTTGAATAAGTCAATTACTTAGGCCAAAAATTATTTACGGAAAATCAATTCGCAGGCACCTAACGCGTTTATATATAAGCATATATATATGTAGTATATATATCCACACCCTGAACACTTGCCTCATTCATTAAAACAATCATTAAATTAATTACATTCATCAAAGCGGAGCACACTAAAGTTGACATTTAGACACCGCAAACACACAAATAAATTGATTTATATATATTAAATTCAGAAACAAAGTCGTCTCGTGTGGTTTGACAAATCCATTATTCAATGAGTTATTCGTCCTTTTTTGCAATCATTCCAACAAAAACTTCAATCTGAACTGTAGAGCCTTTTAAATTATGTAGTTACAAGTCGGAAATTAAAGCCACAACAGAACAGTCAAACCAATTTTTTCGCCTACGCTTGAAATGCAACTCATGAAGTTTTAATTAGCGTGTGCAAAACAAAACAGGCCGGACAGCAAACAGAAAGGGGCCTTAACAAACAAAAACAAGCAGATGTATATGCACGACTAGCAGATACCCTGCGTGATTGAGAGCACGTTTTTTTATGGGCACCAAAGTCTAAGGGTCAACCTAGAGAAATCTAAGTGTGGAATAAAAGCTTATGGGTGTATATTTTTATTAGTATCAATATTTATCTACTGCATTAGATTAGTGTTAGTTGAAGGATTTCCAAAATAGTTCTTTAATCAAAATAAAAGACTTTAAAAAATTTTATTATTTCTTTTTTTTTTTTTTTTTTGATTGCAATTTATGAATTCTTTAATGCAAGTTTTAGTGAACCTGAATTGGGGGCATAAAAAAAGTCTTTATTAATTTTTTTCTTTTTATTATTTAATAATTATGCGAAACTAAACTATTTGGCATAAAAATAAGACTTAGAGCATTTCATTTATCCACTTAATTTCTCTACATACCTCAAGTCATCCCTCAAGCCCTTCGGGTGTGAATAGCCCATAGCAGAAATGAATAGGGAATATAAAATGATGCACACGCGCAAACTGTTTTTATGCTGAACGATCCGGCTGATTATCAACCTGGTTAACTCCGAGGTAAAAGTTTTCTGTGGTCAAGCCGTAAGCTGTGCCGTAAATAGAAAAACTTTAATGGCTTTGGGGTTGGCTACTTAACAGCCGTTACACGTGTGCCCAAAGACTTTCGACTAGGTTCAGTTAATGCCTCTTAATGCGCATAATACACTTAACCTTACACAACTTGGCCAACTCCTGGCCTAACCATTCTTCCATGAATTTGCAATTTTGCAACAGTGGGCGTGAGCTGTCTGCCCCCAACCAGGCGACTGTTCCATTGTATTGTCAACTTACTGTTGTATGTTAGATAAGCATTTACGTAACAGCAGGAGCCAACGGGCAACGGCCAACAGCCAACGGCTGACTTAGCTAATAAATATACATTTCAAAGAGGATAACGGTATAAAAAAAGTGCAAGTAAGAGCGTAATACTCAGCAGTGCTAGACTACATATGTACATACGTCCTATACCTGTAGACTGCGACAACTTTCTTATATATTTATATAATAAGTGTAATCTGCTTCCCCTGCCCTTGGTGCTTTTCTATGTTGAATATTTCAGGTCTCAATGTAGCAGTCGATGACACCACCTACCCATATAATTAATCTCGATTGTAATCCCGTTCGAATGCTATAAAATATATTTAACGAGCTTGTATTATATTTTGTGTGAATCAAGCATAAGTGCAACTAAAATACCCTGTACAATAGGAAATATTATACAGGGTATACAAATGAGGTACAGCCAGCCACCAGCAATGAATCGGCTCCATTTCATGCTACAATTAATTGAGCTAACTCTGAAGTAGTTGCCAGCTTTTGTTGCAGTTGGGATAAATTGCTGCAGGTCATTTTGCGGCAAAGGAGAAAACAAATAAGTGGTGGAGGAAACTTGATTGAATTACAATGCAAATAAATTAAGCAAATAGCTAAAATAAGAGTTCATTCAAGTGTCCATATAAGATGTGTTACTATTAAGATATATCCTTAAAATATTGCTGTCATATAGATAAATAAAATATAAATCAATATAACGGATGTTGTTATAGCAGATATAAACCAAAGAGTTAGCTTTTGTTGGCCTAGTCAACTTGCCCTGGGCTATAGGATATTTAAGAGTCAAGCACAGCAAACTAATTAATTTCTATCAGCACTAGGCTGCATATGATACCAGATTCTTCAGATATATATCTAATCATATATCTACTCATATATAAACCTCATCTAGAAACTATTTCCTACGCAAAAGACTGTCGAAGGGACCCAACAAGATTGTGCTCTCGGCCAGTGACTTTGTTTTTCCCGTGGACTCTCGTCGAGTGAGTAAAGGCTGATATATCGAAATATTGATCACACATTTACACATTTGTAAACTCTTACAGGTGGATGAGGGCATTGAGGCCATGCTCTGCTGCTGGCTGCAGCAGTTGCAGGAATTTGGCGGTCCCGAGGTGGACAAGCCTGATTTGCTTAAGGGCTCGATTGGCTCGCTTAAGAATCTGGGCTTTGTGATTCCCGGCACGGCTGCAGCGGGCAACAGTGGCGCTATAGCTGGAGCTGGGGGCACCACCACAACGGCGACTGTTAACGCCAAGAGTGGCTCTTCGACAACGGGCAGCCTGGCGCGCCATAAGCCCGCCCACCTGGACATGCGCGCACGCTACAACGGCGACCTGGTGCAGCTCAAGGAGATACACTTGAATGGCTCAACAGAGCTGCGATCGAAGGCCATGGATCTGCTGGTTATGGCGCACGGACTGCGACACGAGAATATAAATCCACTAATCGGCTGGCTGTCCGATCCGAATCGCACGGCTATGGTCTTTGATTATTGCTCCCGCGGCTCGCTGCAGGACGTGCTCATCATGGATGAGATTAAGCTGGACTGGTCCTTCCGCCTCAGTTTGTTAACTGATCTGGTGCGGGGCATGCGCTACCTGCACGCCTCTCCGCTGCGCATCCATGGCGCACTCACCTCCAGAAATTGCGTCGTCGACGCCAGATGGGTACTCAAGATCACCGACTACGGTCTGAACTCCTTTTACGAAACGCAGGGCCTGTCGCAATTGCCGCGCAGCAACAAGGAGCTGCTGTGGACAGCGCCGGAATTGCTGCGGACTATGAAATCGCAGCAGCCGCAGCAGCACCATCATCATCATCATCAGCATGGACGCGTGCAGATGGGCACACAGCTGGGCGATGTCTACTCCTTCGGCATCATCATGCAGGAGGTGGTGGTGCGCGGCGAACCATATTGCATGCTCTCACTCACGCCAGATGAAATTATAGCCAAGCTTAAGAAGCCACCGCCCCTAATCAGGCCCTCGGTCTCCAAGGGCGCCGCACCACCGGAGGCCATCAACATAATGCGACAGTGTTGGGCCGAACAACCGGACATGAGACCCGATTTTAATTCGTAAGTGGGACTTCAACTTTAAGCTGGGTCTAAGCTCAGTAGCCAATGGTTTTTAGTTATAGACATAAGAAAATAAACCGTTTTTTAAAGTTATTTTGATAATTTGTGAGAGGTTTCTCAGTGGCATATGCAGAAGACTGTTCCTTAAAATGATCTGATGGATAAAAGACCTTTTATGCTTACTTTGCCTGCAGCCTTTGTATTATAGTTTCGGAATGAAGATGTCCGCAATTTATCGAGACTCGGAAATGTATTCCAAAAGAGAAACAACTTTTAGACATAATTATTTAACTTGTTATTCCTATCTTTTAATTTCTGACAAGCAATTTTGGTAATCGTTTATATGCCTTACGACAATCCATATTCGTCATATATACTAAGGTCCAAAGTTGTTTTTTTTGCTAATAATTCACGCGACTGAATATTTAGATTTTTAAGTAAAACCAAAAATTTAACGTTAGAAGGTCAATATTATACTCTGAATCAGAAAATGTCTTAGATATACCTCGAAGTTTTATATTTAAACTGATTTGTACCTGCAGCGTATACGAGCGCTTCAAAATGCTCAATCACGGACGCAAAGTCAATTTTGTGGACACCATGTTCCAAATGCTTGAGAAATACTCGAACAACCTGGAGGAATTAATACGTGAACGCACTGATCAACTGGACATTGAAAGAAAGAAGACTGAGCAGCTGCTCAATCGCATGTTGCCCAGGTACCGATGGCCTAACTAACTATATGAATCTGGTCAATAATTCCAAATGTTGTCTTCCTCTTCGCAGCTCTGTTGCTGAGAAGCTAAAAATGGGCCTGGCCGTTGATCCAGAGGAGTTCTCGGATGTCACAATTTACTTTAGCGACATTGTTGGATTCACAACAATCGCGGCTCACTGCAGTCCGGTGCAGGTGGTGGACCTGCTCAACGATCTCTACACAATATTCGATGCCACCATCAACGCCTATAATGTATATAAGGTAAGTCGCATTATGAAGTTCATATGGAAATCTGTTTGAAATATCATTTTGTGACTGTCAGGTGGAGACCATCGGAGATGCTTATATGGTCGTCAGTGGACTGCCTGTTAAAATACCTGATCATGCCGAGCAGATAGCCACCATGGCACTCGATCTGCTCCATCAGAGCGGACGCTTCAATGTGAAGCATCTGCCGGGTGTGCCGCTCCAGCTTCGCATTGGCCTGCACACAGGTCCTTGCTGTGCCGGCGTTGTGGGTCTAACAATGCCGCGCTATTGTCTATTCGGCGATACGGTCAATACGGCGTCCAGAATGGAATCAACAGGTAAAGCAAACAGAAATTGAAACTTGATTAGACAACATGTCTCATACTGCTCCTATCTGCGCCACACAGGCTCCTCCTGGCGCATTCACATGTCGCAAGAGACTCGCGATCGCCTAGAGGCACGTGGTGGATACTCGATAGAGCCACGCGGTCTAATTGACATCAAGGGCAAAGGCATGATGAACACGTTTTGGCTGCTGGGCAAGAAAGGATTTGAGAAACCATTACCGGTACCACCACCCATTGGGTAAGTTGATCGATATCATATAAGATAATTCAATCAAGGCACAATAAATATAATTATGAGAATAAATCTTAACTAAACTTTTTTCGTGAGATCGAGATCTTACTTAATTTTCATATACTAAAAAACAATAGCAGTCTTACTGCTCTAGGTGAGACTATCGATTTTTATCGATAAGACTATGGCATATACATTTTAAATTTCAAGTCTCTAGCTTTTTCGACTTACGATATGGTTGCGGTCATACGGATGGACATGGCTAGATCTACTTAGCTCATCATCCTGATTAAGAATATATATTTATATAGCTTAGGGTCTTTCACGTCTCCTTCGCATGACCACTATGTCCCAAATTCCAATTTTGGATGGGTGCAGGGTAAAAAAAAACTGAAACTAAAATAATTATTATATTTGAACTATGCAAATATGTCATATCCACTTAAAATTAAATATGGAAATATTCTTTTTTGTCCATAAATACACGCTCTACCTCAGGGAGTCGCATGGGTAGGTGAATTTTATTTCCATACTCCGCTCAATTTATATTCATTAATTATAAATTGTGAGCACAGATTGGACGAATCACTAATACGTAACTCAATAACGCTGAAGGCACAGGCGAACAAGTCGCGCACCAGCACGAATCCCTCGTCGTCGCAGAGCTCTTCGCTGGCTGGTGAAACAGTTGAGGTTAAGGTGGAGATAACGCCACCTACCAACACGGACATGGGCTCCAGTATATTGCCCAATTCCTATTCGCTGGACTCGAACTCAACGAACACCATCAGCCCCAATACGACCCTATGTCCGGAGTTTCCCACTAAGACGCCCAGCAGCACGAGTCCGCAATCGCGCAAGCTATCAGAGCTGACGCCGGATAGTCTGTTGAATCCCAACAGCTTCAATCGCTTGCCTAGCTCTACGGGCGGCTCTAGCTCGCGGCTCTATAAGAAGATTGAGGAAATGATGGATCTCAGCTCGCCGTACAACCACTACAAATGTCTCAGTCCCAGCGAGAGCAACCTGACCCAGTTCTATGATGGCAAATATATGTATGGCAATTCGAGTGGGGCCAGTGCCGCGGGAAATAATGGTCCTGGCAGTGGGGGCTGTTCCGTTAGCGGCAGCACCTCCAAGTTTGACAGCAAGCCCGGCTCCAGCCGCCTGCTGCGTCGTCAGTTCAGTCTGGACCGCGACGATCAGCAGACCAAAGTGGAGCAGCAGCACCAGCACTCGCTGCAGGCCAGCAACTATGCGGCCTTGATGAATGCCAGCAAGAGCTCCATGCTCGATATACCGACGCTGCACGACACTTCGCGCAGTCCGAAAGGCACTTTGACGCGAGCTCACAAGCAGAACTCAACATCCATAGCTCAGGACTTGGAGAAGATCGAAGAGATACCGCTCTCGCCGGCCTCCTCGCAGCATCACAGCAGTTTAGATAGCAATCTGAATCGGAGTCCACCCTCCACGCTGGAGGCCCAATCGCCCCCGGTGGCTCCCGCTCCCGCCTCTGGTGCTCCGCTCAGCCCACCGTTGCTCTCGGCGCCCACCTCACCGGCACCGTCACGCACTCTCAATGGCCTTGATGCCCACAGTCGGTCCAACAAAAATAACAACAACAACAGCAGCATCATCAGAAGCGAGAGCAGCGACAGCCCCAACCCGACGCAGGAAAGAAACGTGCCCAGCCCCGAGGTAGTACTCAACGTGGAGCAGCTGCTTAGCAGATAGGACACGGTTTAGGCCACAGCGCCCAAGTAAATTAAAAAGCTTTAGATCTGAGGTCGTCTTGATGTAAGAGAATATCCGAGAATTTCAGTGTTGTGATGTGCAAAGTAAAGTACCTCAAAGCATGCAAACTTGGTTCCAGCTGCGAAATGAAAGTACAACTTAGTTGATGATTAGTAATGTCCATCGATCGAATAAATATATTCGAGCCGGCTTCTCATACTAGTCAAGGTCAATCTTAGCCAATTAACGGTCGAAATACGACACACTCCCGTCTAGCTTTATCCCCAAGTGGTTCGTACAGAGGACTAAAAGTAGGCAGTAATCTTAAATATGATTTCACCTAAATTAATATTCAAATTTCAATGATTCTATTGGAATAATTAATGGTAATGAAAGGATTAGGAACAAGTTAAACCTTCTCTGTCGCTATGACCCCATTTGTGTGTGCTTAGTAAGTTTAGGAAAGTGGGATAAAGCCCATCATTAGGTGTTAGTCAAATTTATAAAGGCCTAATCAAAATTATAATTAACTGCATGTAACTTCAGAACTGATCTAAAAACTATATCTGAGCTAAATTCTTGGGCTGACTTCTTTCATCCATTTTGCATGTGTTTTCAATTCTAAACGAAGTTCCTTTCATATACATATATATATACATACTCTACAATGTAAATACCGTTAATACTATTTAGGTACCTAAGAAGGTTTTTGATAACAAAACAAAATATCAAATAAGTATTATAACTATATGTGAATTTAGTTTTCTAAAGACAATCGTTATTAATTTTATAAAAAAAAAATGAAAAAAACAAAACATAAAAACTAAAATAAAAAAAAAATGAAGAAAACATTTCTGTAAAAATTAAGAGAAAATGCAATTCTACTGAACAAAGAATAATTTAATACCCTTGTAGTTAGATTTGATAAAAAAAAAACATTTCAAAAGCTTTTGCTGATAGTTTCAGATGCAAAAATTGATCCACATTCGTCCGGTTCTTACTAAAAAACTTTACGATATACTTATCCGATGTGGAAACTTTGAAATAAGAAATTTGATAACAAAAAAAAATTTGATAAAAAAACAGCATATAAAAATCTTTAAATTATCAAATGGTCCTACAAAATAAATCCTGAATCGAAAACTAAAATATCTACAAGGGTATCAAGAAAAAAATAACCTAATTAATGTCGGAAAGGTATGCAAATTATTTAATGATCCAAAAGTTGATCTTGTTATCCATATAAGAAATTTGTAGCAGCTGTATTGGTAGACTAGTCGGATTGTAAACTACTCAACCTATGTGTCAAATATTAATTACAACAAATAAATATCTATATTGAATAAAAAAAAGTAAAAATATCAGTTAATGAGTGTAAGTCCATAGCTAATTCTACCAAAATATAATTCAACTTGAAATCAAACCCACAAATGCAACCACTCTTATAAGTCATATAGGCTTAGCTCTAAGATCAAGCAAATAAGCTAAGCGAACTATTTTGCTAAATTTGTTTTGATCCATTTCTACTTATTAATAATTTCACGACTTTTCAACTCACTTCATTTCATTTTACTAAAGGCCCATTGTCAATTATATCAAAGCTTAACAAACGGCATTCATTACTCAGCTGATTTAATTCGACTTTTCTGTTTTTCACTTTTATTGACATGAAAACGTTTATTCTGTTCTAATTAAGCTGATAATTTGGCGGCTGTGTGTTTTTGTTATTGTTATTACTTAAACACTTACCTTTAAAGTTGATATAACTATTTATACATGGTAAAATCGGAAATTAAAAATATATATTAATAAATGGAACGATATTGTTTAATTCTATTTATGGGAACTCTGAAGCCCAGGCACAATCGACGCATTTCTATGTCATGCATAATAGAAAGTAGTCATTCGTCTGTGACTAAGATAGGGTCCAGCGTTTATACGGATTGGAGTCCCACACAAGCACATAGAGGAAGTGTCATAGCATAAGAACATTATATCATATATTAGCATCGTATTATTTGCACAAATATCCTCTACAACGTGTTGTCCGTCAGCTTATCTGAAAAGGTTCTTGGACAACAATTGGTAGGACCAAGTAAAATCGTTATTCTACATTCCAAATACTCAATAAATGAACCAACAATGCAACAATACTAAAATAAGTTTGCAAGTTCACATTTCGCTTAAGTTGTAGGTGTTTATTATTGGAAGTGTTTCTTTTTTCGGGATGCTTTGAATTTATTTATGGTTGTGTGTGTGCTTTAGTGTGTGGCAGCTCAAGGAGCGGCCTGCTCGTCTTCCATATAATACCTAAATATATGCTATTCCTCCTCTTCTTTCTCCTTACGATGTGATTTCTTCTTATCGTTTCGACTGGACGAACCGGAAGATGTGGTGCTGCTTTGCTTGCTGCTGCGCTCGCTGCGATCCTTTTCGCGCGATTTGGATTTCCGACGACTGGACTTGTCGCGTGACCGCGAGCGTCCCTCACGTCTCGAGCTTTCCTTTTCCTTCTCTTTGTCCTTATCCTTGTCCTTATCCTTGTCCTTCTCTTTATCCTTTTCCTTTTCCTTGTCTTTGTCCTTATCGCGCGAACGCGCCTTTTCCCGATTACTTCGCTCCCTATCGCGCTCCTTGTGATCACGCTCCTTACGCTTCTCCTCCTTGAGTAAGTGCAAATAGTCATCAAAGTACTCCTCACGATAAGCAGAATCCAGTGCCCTATATCTTGGATCCGCTTCGATTTTCTTCTTAATATCATACCAGCGCGTGTGACGCTCAATATCGTGCCGCTCACGTAACATGTCCAGAAAATCTTTGCGTAGCTAAAAGAGTGAATAAAATTGATTAATACAAAATGAAGGTATATATAAAGAGGTCCAGTAAATAAAGTTTTTAAATTATATATGTAATTGCAACTGACCTGTTCTTTTTTTAGCTGCTTGTCCTTTTCACGCCGCCTTCTTTCACGATCATCATCGTAGCCATCCGCCCTGCGATCTGATGAAGAAGAAGATGACATATTGGTGGCGCTGCCGTTCCCGCCATTGCCCCCCATGGGCATCCTCTGCTGAGGCCCCATGTCTATAAGTAAGGAAAACAATGTTAGAGTGACATATGAAGAAGGCTTTGGGGCGGGCACTTACTCAGGTTGGGCGGCATGCGCAATATACCAGGCGGCGGACCCATGCCTAAAATGGAAATATATCGAAATATATGTTAGTCGCCTAAAGTCTTACGGATGACAGTGCAGTGCTTACCTATGTTGTGTGGCATGCGCATGTTGGGTGGCATCATGCCGGGCGGCGCATGCTGTCCCCGCAGCTGGGGTGGCGGCCCGCTCATTTGGGGTGGTGGTACATTCATTTGCGGTGGCATACCCGGACCGCCTATTTGGGGCGGCGGCTGTTGCTGGTGCGATGGGTGGTGAGCGGGGCCAGGCGTTAGCTCCTTGATGCCAGTGGGCACCCAGCCGGCATTATCATTGCCCCACTGTGATTCCTGAGTGGGCTCGTAGCCATAGTCGAACGGTTCCGGCTCATGGAAGAAGGGCTCGTCGGCAGCACCCGGTGGTGGGAAATTGGGTGCCATTGGGCCCAGACCGCCGCGCGAGTACTCACGACACTCCGCCGTCATCACCTGTATCGCATTCTCCTTTACGCCTCCTGTGGTGGATATGGGACGCGGCGGTCGCGCCATCATGCCCATGCCTGGCCGCGGCTGATGCTGCAACATGGGCGCCATGCCCGGCGGCGGCATTTGCATGGGTCCGTCGCTAAGCACCACCATTGGCTGGTGATGATGCATGGCAGCGCCCATGCCCATGGGCACGCCCATGTTGGCCGTGCTGCCACCATCTGGCATGCCCATTGACGTGGCACTCTGATTCACATTCTGGGTAAGACTAGCCAGCCCGACGCCGCTCTCGGCCACACGAAACCGTTTCTGACGCTCGCAATACGCACGCCACGTTTCCTCGTTGAAGCCATAGTTAAAGTAATCAGTAATGTCAGCACCAGGCTTCCGCCAGGGCTTCTCCTCCAGCGAGTCGATGCTGAACTCATGCACGGCGACGCCGTTAATGGTTCCAGCACCCTCGAAGTCTTCGATGCTAAACTTGCCGGCCTGCGCCGTTGGCTTCGCCTTGTCCGCCGCTGTGGCGCCGGCCAGCAAATTGGGTCGTTGTTTGATGTTGTAGGTGCTGGGCGCCGACTTGATGTCGCCAATAACCACATTGATATCATCATCGGAATCGTCGTCGTCATCATCATCGGAGCCAGAGCCAGTGCGCTCTTTTCGCGATGCTGGACCAGGTGCACCAACCGTCAAATCCGTCATGTTGGCGTCTTCCCCCTGCGAGCCAGCATCATCCAAGCTGATGCCGCTAGGCTCCATGCCAAGCGCCGCTCGCGCATTGCTATCCATTGTGTCCGGCAGCGCTTCCTCATCTTCTTCCATCTCCTGGGCGGGATCCTCGAAATCGGCAAATTCGAGCAACTCGTCCTTGGGAAAGGTGGGCAATGGGCAACCAGCTCCTGGCTTCTCGCCGGTCACTGCTGCAAGCGCCTCGTGCTCCGCAGCTAATGCATCGCTGCCGTTGGACAGTTCGGTGGTCGTTGAGTCTTGATTTGATGTCCCATACAACCAGCTATCTTCATTCGTGTCATCTGCCATCTTTGTGTTAGGTTTGAAGGGCGGCCACGAGTTTATTAAATAAAATGCTCTAAATGCCGTACGGCGAGCTCAGGTAAACACTGTTTAATAAGCTGCAAAGCCTTTTTTAACATTATATCGTTTTTGCACTCAGGTCACACTGGCGCAATGAAAAGTTGCTGTGTTTCACAGTCTGAAATGAATGAAAATGGAACGCTGTAAAGCAGCTGTTAAAGCCGCGCGTAATTTAAATTTGCACTGTGAAATAAATGAAAATGAAACACAGCAAAGCAGCTGTTAAAACCGTGCGTAATTTAAATTTGTGAATTTCCAATAATTGTTAATTGTAATTTAAGCGTAAAGAATTTTCCCAAACTTGTTTTCAATAAATATTTCTTATATTTTAAAAATAAATTCAGATTATTTAAATGTATATAGTTCTTCCAATCTTATTTTGACTTTAAAGTGTCTTCAATATATCACGAACAACGTTGCGAAACATACAGGAGAGGGCACAATCGTACCGCTGCAGGCATAGTTGCCGTAATCCCAGCAGCAGTTGGCCAAAGCGCAGCCAATGCGATCGATGCAGAGTGTAGCGAGCCAAGGAGCAGAGTGCACCATTCGAGTACGTGTCCAAGACCAGAGCATAGTCAGCATTTATGGCCAGTTCTGCAAAGGACATGACTGAGATATACGGCGGATACATATGAGGCTGTGAAGCTTGAACACACCTTTGCGGCACAAAATCAAAGTTTCCAGAAAGTTGAGCTCCATGACATCGGCTCGCAGCTGTTGAGCCTCCGATAGCATCAGCTTGAGCTGCACATCCCCACAGCTCTCGATCATGGCACTGATGTCCAAGGACCAGTGCGAAGCGCGCAGTATGAAACACTCACTCCAGACCACCTGCAGAATGGCATCCTGCTGGGCGCGAGCCACCAGGCGAAACTGCTCGTTCAGCTTCGCTTGGCGCAAGCACGTGACCAGAATCTGAGCGAGTATCTGAAAGTGAACCGCCGGTCCAGGTGGCGACGGCAGAGGTGGAGGCGTCCCAGCCAATGGACGTTGACTGCCCTGTGACTGTTGACTACGTGGTCCACGCTCCTCCTGCACTGCCGCGATATTCATGCCCACGGCAAGGCAGCGCTGGAAGCGACACGAGGGACACCAATTGCGTCGCGCCTTGTCCACCACACAGTTGCCCTTCACGGCAATGCAGGCATAGTGGCTGCCCTTCCGCACACTGCGCTTGAAGAAGCAGGAGCAGCCGTCGCAGCACGAGACTCCATAGTGCTTGCCCGAGCTCTGATCCCCGCACACCTGGCAGGTGCTATACAGCGATACAAGTGACATGGCCGAGGCAACTACTGCGACGCGACTAAGCCGGGCTGGCCATGTCATTGGCGGTTTTATATGGCTAGAGATAGTTGGGCGGCCACAAATGATATGCAAATCAAAGACACTTCACTTGGGCATGATTTGAGGTTTCTTTTTTATATTTATATTAAACAGGATAAGCAGGAATTTCGCCAGAAAGGAGGGCGTAACGTGTCAAAAGTGACAATCATTGCCACGGGCCAACACGGGCGCGTTAACAATTTGTAAACAATTATTGTTGTGCTCTGTGATTGGTCAGAAGTGTCATCTAAAGTGCTTTCAACTGACGTTTTGGGTAAACAGAAGGACGAGTCCAACGTCCTAGCCATGACAATTAGGGGTTGTGCACGAACTGGAGCTGCGAAAGCAGGGAGGGGGCGCTGATCGTATTAAAGCATATTGTTGAGTATTTAGTTGAAAATCTATATTAATTATTCTTCTTTAAGAAATTATGGAAGAATATTTAAAATTATTGTCGTTAATTTTTGCTTAATTTTTCAATTTTAAATTAAAATTTATGAATTGCATATTTGTATTTGAATTGCAATATATGTAAAAAAAAAATGTATATACACTTTATGATGTCATTCTTTATTCAAACATCTCCAATGATAAAACAATTTACATCTTTTACAAGTTCAAAAAGTCGGGATATATATCTATATATCATACTTATCGATTAAGTTGTGCAATCGATAACAAAATATTCATGTAACGAGCTACTTTAGTTTATGTTAAGTGCAAATACCAGCTGTTTAGTATTGTTTACTTTTACAGCTAAGCCAACAAGTGGCTATTAATTTTAAAGCCATTTACATTATTTTATCGTATTAAATTAAAACAAATAGCAGATATTTAAAAATATCTTAGTTGCTGTTGTTAACATAATAACGTATGTTAAGAGTTGCTCTGGTATATTATAAAAGCGTATTTTTAGTGAGTATTTTATCACCAACCGACTGCGGTCACACTATTTACATGTGTCATGTTTTTTGTATTTATTACAAGAAACGTTTTTAAAATAAAATGTAAGCTTTTATATTCGAAATGAGCGTCAAAATCGCGCGTATTCAAATTTTACACATACACGTTCGTTTATCGCTGTGAGTTTACACGCCATTTGCTCGGTCCGGTTTTGCATCACCTGCAGCCACTGCGGTCTTCTTTGCAGTCGGCCATTTAAATCAAGAAACTACAACAATAAGTGAAAACGTGAAAAACGCGTCGCGGCTGCAGCATAAACGCGCAGCAAATGTGCAGTGAAGTGTTGAAGTGAGCTTGTAAATTGTTCAAAAATATATATAAGGAGGTAACTGCCTACAACTACAAGTAGACTCCAAGCGCTGCACGTTTGGGAAGTGACGTCGCGACGTCTGCGTACAGGGTGTTGCAATACACATACCTGTAAGTTTTTGTTATTGCTTTAAGTTTCATTCATTAAAAGTGCAAGCGTTGCAGCAAATTCCAATATGTGCCGAGCAGCGAACAACATGCAGCTGTTTGGCATCACCTAGCCAGGCCCCTGCACACACAAACAAACACATTCACACATGTGGATTGATTTTTCCAACATTACAGTTGGATGTGTATGTGTGCGTGTGCGTGTGTGTGCCAGGAAAGCTGCTCCAATGTTTTTTTTGTTTTCGGATTATATGCGATTAACGCATTACTGCAGTCGCTGCTGCTGTTCCATTTCCATTTTGGTGTAAAAATAAACCGCATTCATAATGTAGGCACCCCTAAAAAATATAAAAAAAATGTCAACAAGCGCATATACAGGGTCCCACCACAGCCCTCTCCATCTTCTTCAGCAACCCCCACCCCAGATGCACGTGTAGTGAGAAGCGCCAGCAATGCAAACAACTAAAATAACAACGAGAACAAGCAAAACGTGCCAAAGCGCAGCAAATAAAGAGACATTTACATGCATGCATCCAAACATTCATACACACACACACACATAGTTATGTGCAAAGGTGTGTGTGTGTGTGTGTGTATGTAATAATTATATTGCTAGACTGGCCACACTTTGCAGTCAATTTAGCATTAAACGGTTAGCGGCCTCTGCGTTAACGGCATATGCCCATAAATATATTTGCTTAGCCCGCCTATGTAAAAGGTAAAACGGAAAACGAACCGCCAACTGGCGTCTGAATGGAAAGGAAAAAATGGAAATACTAGAAGACACATTTCCGTCCGGTGGCGAACAAACCAAAATAGAAAACAACGCACAGTGCTTCCGAGTTGTTATCAGTCGGCTATAAATTATTCTTCAGTATTTCAATTTGGATTTTCTACACGGCTGTAAATGAATTTCTGATTCAATTGTGCATATGCATACTGTGCAATCCAGCATAATGTGAAAGCCGTAACTGGACATAGTAATGCTATTACAATAATTTCGTTACCTATCCATTGACATAGATAACGTAGATACAATTACCATTCAATTAATCAAACAACGTTAAAAACTCCACCCACTGCACGCAATAGAGACTGCAATAACTTAATTAAAGTTCTTTGCGCTGGTTCCACTGTGCGTCACTTACGTCGTCGTTGTCGTTGCTGTTGCTATACGTGCCTATATATATATCTTTGTGTATGTATATGTATGTGTGTGTGCTTGTGCTTGTGGCTTCTCTCAGCACTTGGAGGCATGCTACTCAATGCACTTGCAGTTGCTGTTGCTGTTGCTGTTGCTGTTGTTTCATTTTTATTGCAACATGCACCTAAGTCTGTGTGTCTGTTTGGGCCACTTGACCAGGGGCAGGGAGAGTGGGTCGTCTGCCACTGTCTAAACACTAATCTGAATGCCGCAAGTGTTGCCGAGCTTCCTGTGGCGCTATGGCCGCTCATTAGGGTATAATTTGCATTAGTTGCAACGCAACAACAACGAAAACCCATCCCCGCCAGACACATACAAATGTACGTTCAGATATATAGAATATACAAGTATAACGTATTGATTTTACTTGAACTTCAACAAACTAAAAAGCACACATTACCCTCATCAAGAAGCCCGACTGCAAGGTACTCTATTTATGAATTTGGCATATTTATATTTTATAACCATTCTATTATGTCTGCCCTGGCGAGAGGGCATTAAAGTTCGAAGCACAAGAGGAACACATAAAAGTTAACCCAGTTCCTGGCGCCCACTCGCTGCACTCGGGAGTTGTTTGGGATAGCCGACAGGGCGGGTAAGAGGCGAAAACCAATTTTTACCTATCGTCTATGTTCGTCATCAGTGAGCACTTGATGTTGGGCAGACAGCCAACAAACACACAAATAGACAAATAACAAAAAGAGAAAAATGTTTGCCTATAATTTTCACACCCAGTGCCACATAATGCATGGTTGTTATTGTAGTATTCGCTGCTGCTGCTGCCTGCATTGACTTTTGACGCTTGACGTTGATAAATGAATCATAAAAGCAGCGCAGTCGACGCCACCGGCAAAACGCGCAGACATGGAAATAGAGGGAAAATAAAAAGATAGGAGAGAGAGAGCAGAGAGAGAGAGAGGAAAGAGAAAGAGAGCACAACGCTCGAGTATATACGCGATATGACAAAAGTTTTGTTGCTGCTTCGCTTTATTATTTATTTATTTATTAGCCGCTCTTAAATATTTAAAATGAAGATTAAATACCCTGACTAGCGCAAGGGTGTTGTTGTTGTTGTTGCGAATCGATAACAGCTGTGGCTCTTGTTATCGCATAATTTGAGTGCAAGTTCGTGTCGTATATTTCTCCCATGCTGGCGCCCACGATCGTTGGCGCTCTCTCTCTCTCTCTCTCCCTCTCTCACACACACTCTATGCTTCAGAATCGTAGTTGTTGTAGTTTTGTGCTGTCGCTGCTGCTGCTGCTGCTGCTGCTGCTGCTGCTACTGCTGCTGCTGGCACTGCTGGCGGGCAGTGGCAGTGACACTCAAAGCGAGTCCGAGGCGCGCAACTGCCAGAGTCAGTTCGTCTGTTGGCCCATATTGATATTAATTGTTGTTGTAGTTGTTGCAGCAGATATATAATATACATATAGATGTATATGTCTATATAAATATACACAAATTGTGTGGGTGCCTCTAACCATTTTGAAAACAAAAACAAAAAGCGTTTATTGTGTGTGCCAAAATGAAGAAATTTGTTTTTTTAATTGAGAGCACACAATTTTTAAAGTGATTTTGCAGATAATCATAAAAAGAAGACAAAAATTGAATGGAAATAAGCGGAATTTACTGAAACAAGTCGCCATCTATATAAACGCATAATCATACAATATATATATATATAAAATACGTACATGTATGTATATCTGTATATATTCATATGATATTTCATATATATTTAATAAAAATTTTACTTGACTTCTGCCGTGTTTTTTATGGCAAAGCTAAAGTTGTATATATATATATATGTATAAGTAAAAATATATATAAACGAAGAACTAAAGAAACGACAAAAATTCGAGTTAGATAAGAATTGTGGTAGATAAAGGCCTTGTCCCTGCCCTTGCTCTGACGCATGCTCCAATGACTGAGACTTATTTGTTGCTCTAAGCGATTGCATTTAAGCATTTCATCATATCTATTGCATTTACTATTAATATGAATATTCTTCTTATTTTATGCAGCCGTTTTGCTATAAATCGAGCCAAAAGTCAGGTGTTTGTTTGGTAGCCAGCAGAACGAGCAGAACAGATGTCTAGCGAAGAGGATAAACCACCGGCGCCGCCAGTGCGTCTCACCAGTAATCGTGGCGGCGTTGGCATCGAACGTGTTCCCATCCCCGGTAGTGGAGCCAGCGGCATTGGTGGTGTCGGCGATGCGCCTCCAGTTGATATGCGGCCATTACCCAAAGGTAAGTCAGTTCAGTATGTGGATGCCATTGGTACGGTCGACAATATATTATTCTTTACTCTCACTTAAAGAACCCGACGATGCGGATCGCAAGAAGAAGACATTGAAAAGCAAGATGAAAGGCTCCAAGCCTTCGCACATGGATTCCAAACCAAATATCTCGTACCCCACAAACTTTGAGCACACAGTCCATGTGGGCTTCGATGCGGTCACCGGCGAATTTACGGTAAGGCCGTCTACCTTTTCACGATTATTAATTTGAAGTATTAATCTACTTTCTTGTGGCTTGCATCGTGGCTTCGCAATCATTTTGTTTTATAGCCATTGCAGAGCCATACAATCAATTGCCAATAAGTTTTGTGTTTTGCCAACAATTTTAAAACACACACTGAAACACATCAAATAAACGGAAACACGTTGCGTGTTAAAATCAATTAAAAATATTTAGCTAGCTTATTCATATGATTAGTGCTCAAGAGACTTCTTATTTTTAGGCCTGAAAAAGGCAATGGACATTCTTAACAATATGTAGTTGATTATAAATGCTTTCAACGCGTCTTTTATTCCCGTAAGGCTCCTTCCGATAATCAATCTAAATACACTAAACGGTTTCTTGGCCATTTGAGATGCTTCTAAATTCACAGCTGAAGCGTAAGCCAATTTAAAATATATAAAAATAAATGGACATTAGTCGTTTGGCATTACTGTTCAAGCTATGGTTTTATTATACAAAAATATCGCATATATTAAAGAGATTTATAAAGAGAAGATTATCGATCATTCATATGCATATAATTTTGTGCATTGTTTTTGCTGTTAACCCTTTATAAACACTCAATTGTACACATTATGTTTCTGTCTTTTGAGATATGCTCTATACCAATTTTGAATTATTCATTATTATTTCAAGCTGCCCATGAAAGTAAGTAAACATATCGTTTAAGCAATGGAACTTGCCTTCATCAGTTTTCTTAGCGAAATTCCAATCATCTCTTGTTTAATTGTGTCTCCCCATTTGTTTGTTTTGAGATCGGCTCTTCCATAGTTCACATTTGGTTAAGATGATTTCTATTAACGTGTTCTCTACACCACACTACACCAACCCCGAATACCACACAAAACTCTTACCGATGACTGAGCTTAAAAATTGTAGCTAAATGTTTTAGTCGCCGGCTTCCTATTAATCCTAGACATCATTGGCCAAGTATAAATTCAATCCAGCTTTCCCTTGCTGCTCTCTCTCTCTCTCTCTCTGTCTTTCTCTCTTTATCTTTATCTGTGTATGTGCCCACCTTAGCTGGGCCCCTTTTTTATTGACTTTATAGAACCTTAAAAACTAATAGAAGTTTCTCCATCTTACAGGGTATGCCGGAGGCATGGGCGCGGCTCTTGATGAACTCCAACATCAGCAAACAGGAGCAGAAAAAGAATCCCCAAGCAGTGCTCGACGTGCTAAAATGGTTCGACAACACAAACAAACAGAGGCCAAGTTCAAAATACATGACAAATGCTATAACAACGCATTCAGGTGCGTAATTATAAGGGATAATATATATGCCAGTATTATCGCAACTATTATCCTTTTATCCATATATTCTAGGATCTTCGTTGAGTCGTGTGAGCAGCAGTAGTCCCAGCAGCACGCCCACAGACTCGGAGCTGCATGGCTCGAACAGTGGTGGCAACCTAATTGGCGTGCAGCTGGGTAGCATGACACTGGGTCCCAATGCTAACAATGTGTCCGCAGCGGGTCAATTGCTGAGCAATCACTACCAACAGCAACAGCAGCATTTGCTGCAGCAGCAACAATTGCAGAACCATCAGCAGCAGCAACAACACCAGCAGCTACACCAGCACCAGCATCACATTGGCCTAAGTCAATCGCATTCGTACAACTTTACTGGGCACACAGCCTCTACATCCACTTCGCAACATTCATCTGCCAATGAGAACGATATGTATGTAGATATGGGTGTCACGGCGCAGCAACCACCACCACCGCCTGTGGCTTCCCGGCCGGAGCGCACGAAGTCCATATATACGCGACCCATTGAGGAGCTGCAGCCGGCGCCGTTGCCAGCGGCACCAGCAACGACACCCACAACGCCACTGCAAAACAACAAAGCAACTGCGGCAACGTCGACAACGACGCTGGACAAGAACAAGAACAATGCAAGTGAGTAGTTCTAGCGATTCGACAAACCTAATCCTTTGCTGCTTGTTAAATTTAAAGTTTTCCAAGCCCTTGCAGTGCTAATCACTAACGGTGTTAACAAATATGTCCCTTCCATTCTGGCTTTTGATGCCTAATACAGCATTTTATCATTTCATCATTTAGGTCTCTCTATCTTCACTTTTCGCCAGGTTGACTTATGCAGATTGTAAATCCAAACAAAATAGAATCTGTCCGAAATATCAAATGTTTGTGTAACAAATTCAATTCAATATATATTTTCATATCGTGAGATTTCTATTAAAAATTGTCAAATCTTGTCATGTCTCACCCTCTACTCTACTTAAAATTAGTCCTAAATATTTTGACTTAGCAGCTAATATATGTTAAATGCTATCCATTCTTCAAAGTTCAATGAAGTTTCAATTCTAGAGCTTTGTAGTTCCTAATTTACTGCAAGGGTAACAAACTGCTTCGGTGCAGCTCGAAGATGGTTTCAGTTCTCATGTTGTTGTTTTATTTGAAGTTATCAATGCATTGATGTGTAATGTGTACTGTTTAATGCTAATGTTATTGTCATTTTGTATCGCCTCTTCTGTGTTCTGTTCTGTTCTGTTTTGAATCTGCTTTGAATTGCTGCTTAACAACCAAACAACTGCAACATCAGCAACAATTGCAAGTGCGACGGCAGTGAACAGCTCCACAGCGGCAACAGTAGCAGCTGCAACAGCAACAACAACAACACCCATTGCAATAGCAACAGCAGCAACAACAACAGATACAGAAGGCATTGAGGCAACAGCAACAACAACAACAACAGCTGCTACTGCTCATATTTTGTCCATTTTGGCAAATGCTACTAATTGTCCTCCCACTACTACAATAACTGCAGCTGCTAGCAGAGAGGAGCAGCAGCTTTTAGAGTGTATTGCTGCTGCACCAGCGGCAGCATTAGCAGCACCAGAAGCTACATCTGCAGCAACAACGACTAATCACCACTCTTCTGCTTCCTCCTTTTCATCATTTCCCTCGTTTCATGATGATGCGACGCCCCCGCTTTCCGCCAACGTCTTGCCCTCGATACATTGTCCAACACCAACGTCTTCCACACGCAATTCTGGCGCTGTCTCCACGACCATACCAACTATTACGATGGTAACACCTGCAACACCTGCCACAGACCTGTACCACGATCCGACGGCCAACAATCTAAATGCGTCGGCTCTGACAGCTACGCCTGCAGCGGGCACTCAAATCGCCGTGCCCCAGCAGGCGGCGGCTGCCACAACGACGACGACCACGACGACGAGAGCCGCTAATGCCAAGAAGAAGAAAATGTCGGACGAAGAAATACTTGAGAAGCTGCGCACCATTGTCTCTGTGGGCGATCCCAATCGGAAGTACACTAAGATGGAGAAAATTGGCCAAGGTGCTTCGGGTACTGTTTACACAGCCATTGAGTCCTCGACGGGCATGGAAGTGGCCATCAAACAGATGAATTTATCGCAGCAGCCCAAGAAGGAGCTCATCATCAATGAGATTTTGGTCATGCGAGAGAATAAACATCCGAATGTGGTTAACTATTTGGATAGTTATTTGGTATCGGAGGAACTCTGGGTAGTTATGGAATACTTGCCTGGTGGCTCCCTTACCGATGTCGTTACCGAGACCTGCATGGATGAGGGCCAAATTGCGGCCGTTTGTCGTGAGGTATTGCAGGCGCTTGAGTTTCTGCACGCCAATCAGGTAATTCATCGCGATATTAAAAGTGATAACATACTGCTTGGCCTGGATGGCTCCGTCAAGCTGACTGATTTCGGTTTCTGTGCGCAAATCTCGCCGGAACAATCCAAACGCACAACTATGGTTGGCACACCCTATTGGATGGCCCCCGAAGTAGTTACACGCAAGCAGTATGGACCAAAGGTATTGTGCTACAACTATATACTATATCTATATCTGATGATATACAATGAGAAATGTTCATGATTTCAGGTCGATTTGTGGTCGCTGGGCATTATGGCTATTGAAATGGTCGAGGGTGAGCCACCGTATTTGAACGAGAATCCCCTAAAAGCCTTGTACCTCATTGCCACTAATGGCAAGCCGGAGATTAAGGAAAAAGACAAACTAACGGCAGCATTTCAAGATTTTCTTGATCAATGCCTGGAAGTGGAAGTGGAGCGGCGCGCCAGCGCCATGGATCTGTTGAAGGTCTGACTAACTGAACGATGAATACTGACATTTTTTACAATGATAAATAATAAATGTTTCCATTTACAGCATCCCTTCCTCAAATTGGCGCGTCCATTGGCCAGTTTGACGCCCTTGATTATGGCCGCCAAGGAGGCGACCAAGGGCAACTGATTGACAACCAAAAAACAGCAACTTATTTAACCATTACTAATGAATTACTGTTACAACAAGCAACGGCAGCAGCGAGAACAACAACAACACCAACAATAGCAACAATTTATGCGTATGATGAACAGATGATAAATTATAAGTGTTTACGATTATTATGATTATTTATATAAACGTATTTATATACAAACACATATATACTTATTATATATATTATTAACTACTCGTAACAAACAAGAACTCAATGATCAACTACAGCACACGTGTAGCCAAGTATGCGTAGTAAAATTCACACGACAACATTTTGGGTTTCCAGTCTACTGCTGAATTTTAAGAACAATTTTCTGAAAATTTCGATGTTTTTCCAATCAAAAATAAGTTTTGCTTCTGATTTGTTATACCAAATTATCGGGCATTTTAAATGCCCTAGAAATTATATTTAATAATTTTGACAAAATTCATTCAAAAAATAAATTACATTAATTAATTAATTGGCATTTGCATTTAAATTTTTAAAAATCATATAAAATTAATAATGTAATACTTTACTATAACGATTGTATAAAGGAAAAGAAAATCATTATGAATTCTATATTAGTTTTTCAATAATTTTCTATAAGAAACAATTGAGTAAAAGTGAAAGCACTTACGAAATTCTTGCGCAAAACGCTGTAACACTAACTTTAAACACTTAAGAGTATTATTTAACTGTTTCGTTTACAATCATTAACTGAAATCAGTCAAAGTTTCAATTAGTTTTCGTAAACCGCTTTATTTAATAAAAACCTATATATATTTATATGAATGCGCTTGGAGCATATTTTTATTTTGAACCATGTTTTATTATATGTTTGTATTCATGAATATTTTTATATACTTTTTATTTGACCTCACTTTCAGAAAGGATCTGTCCATGCTGTTACCAAAGATCTTACCAAGCTTTGTCCCTCACTCACACACACACAAATACAGCCTTCCTTTGTACCATGTCTCTATTAATATATAGTTGTAAATCCAAATGGTAAATTGTAATTGTAAAATACTTTTCCATGATATTAGAAGAGCCTATATTTTTCAGATACATGACAAGAATGCAACATGGTTTATCATGATAACAGATTGTAGCAATTTATTAAATTATTATAGACATAGCGGATAGTGAACGATACGACAAACTCGAGAGGAACGCCCTCAACTGTTCAATAAATTGGGAATAACAACTAAATATAACTAGCAATTAAATAGCGTGTAACCATGAGAAAAGCAGTTACTTTGTGCCTAACCAATAAATGAAAGCGGAAACAAAATAAATCTTAACAATACATTTAATAAGAGCAAAACCCTAAAAACAAGGTAAATAATAGTGACTACTATTATAGATTAACAAACAACAATAAGGTAAATAATAGTAATTACTATTATAGATTAACATAGCACGTAGCGTAGAACAGACAACTTAAATACCAGCCACAACTGTAGTTCAGCGACAAAGCAAAACAATAATAAATCAAAAATGTTATACTTGCTAATTAAGTTCCGAAAATAATCAGCAATAGATACATTTATAAATATTGTAACTTTTACCTAATGCAAAATCCAACATTTGAGTTGTTTCATGAGATTTGTTGTTTTTTTAATATCAAGATTACGTACATATTTTTTGCTGCATACCATCCATGGAACCATGCATATTTGCTATTATAAAAAATCAATTCATATTTATTTACTTTACAAATATTTATTTAAATGGTAACGCACAATTCAGAAATTAACAAACGTATATTTTAAAGCAAGAATTATTTATTATTTCTTTATCGGCCCGATTAATTGCTTTTATTCAAATTGTCACATCATTTCGCTTATTATATTTACCTACAATAAATTCATTATGTTTAAGTCGAATGAGGATTAAAATAAACCTATAAACAGGATGATTTACAACTCTGTTAGATGTAATAGGACTATTTCGATAAAATCAACTGTGCGGAATAGTTGTTTTGAAATCTTCGTTAACAGCTCAATGACACCAATACCACATTAAGTCTAGGTGGAAAATATTTTGTGAAACACATACGAAGCGCATTATTTTCGCTATTAGTTCCTAATGGGCACACATACATTTATATTAATATATATATGGATGTATGTGTGTGTATTGACATTAAACTGAACTATGTTTAAAAGTGAACGCCAAATAACATGGCGATGACGTTGAAAACGAATATGAATTATAATATATAGAGTCTATTGTATTTTGTAGTACCTAGAAATCGAATACAAAAATGCAGAACGAATCTGTAGAATACAATAATGGTAGCAATGAATTGGAAAACAAGTACATTCGTACATATATATATATAGAAATAGAATTATGAAATTGCGAAACAAATTCTAATAAAGAAATATATATATATAAATATTTATATATATATATATAATGAGAAACACAAATATAATATAAAAAATGATCAATAAAACAAATATATATATACATATATATGAATATAAAATTAGCAGTTGGAGTTCTAATTTTCATTTTGCATTTATTGTAAAGTACATTATGGCATGCACTTAAAAGGTTTAAAATGTGGTTTTTAGGTGCTACATTATTTCAATGCTTAACTTAAATGGGGTTTGAGTTGTTGTTATGAATAGTATGTTTTCAGCTTCACTTATTGCGACGGGTGGACTCTGAGGCTGTCGGTGGCGGTGGAGGTCCACGTTTTTGCATCTCATCTAAGTAAGCTGCTAGAATGCTACTGCGCTCCTCTTCCAAATGATCCAGAACCAAGTATCTAAATAAATGTTCACAGTGATTAATTGATTTATTAAGTATGAGCCAGTCATAGACTTACCGCTTGTCGTTTTTAAGAATGTCCTGGATTTCCTTAAGATGATTGAAATTCTCCTTGATGAGATCACTACTCTTGTGTGTAATAAACTTACACTCCTGCAATAGTTCACGAAACGCTGTCTTGGCCTGCATGGTTTTATCCTTAATGTAATCACGAAACTCGCGCTCGCCTTTATCGGAACTATATTTGAGATAGCGCGGATCATCCTTGATTTGCCTCTTGATTTCTTTCCAGGTGCTAGTCAACTGTAGTGAGCTGATATCATCTAGCATTTCACGGAATTTTTCGCGTTTCTTTTTCATCAAATTGTCGATGTGCTCATTAAAGATTCTGCGCAATAGACAATAATATAAATAATATATGAATATATAAATCATTGTTTTTGTTTTTTATGCTCACCGCTCACGATCATCACGATCAAGTGTCTCAATTAATTCCCAGCGATGATCTTTACGCAGCTGACGCTTTACTTCTTTCCAGGTGAAATCGGGTGTGCGCACCAGATCTGTTAAAAGGGCTGTAAAGTGTCCAATGCACTCGTCGCGCTTATGATGCTCCCTCTCCTTATCGCGATCGCGCAGGTGTCCGGCTAATGTGCGGTGTACCTCCTTTTCACGCTCCCTGATGCTTTGCTCCGCACGCAGCTTGCGTTCACGGTCCTTTTGTTTCTGTTCTGCCTCGGTTTCGCGCTGCCGTGCCAGTTCGCTGTCCTCGCTATCAGCGCGCTCGTCCTGGTCGGATTCGTCACGGTGTTCACCCTCCTCCTAAGAATGATTTGTACATCATTTTCTCCAATTCAAAACTATTAAATTAAACTTACCGGTGAGTCCTGCCTCTTGCGATCTTTGCCCCTCTCGTCCTTGTCTCTTGATAATTTGCAATCTCGCTCTTTTGAACGGCTGCGTTCCCTGCGGCTGTCTTTTCTGCTCTTGTCTTTGTCCTTATCCTTTTCCCGACGGTCTGATTTGCGTTCTCGTTGGCGGTCCTTATCACGCTGATCGCGAAGTTCCCGATCCCTGCGCTTCTCCTCCTTCATAATGTGCAGGTACTCCTCAAAATACTCCTCCCGATATATGGAGTCCAGTGCACGATATCGTGGATCAGATTCAAACTTCTTCTTGATGTCATACCAGCGCGTATGGCGTTCAATATCATGACGCTCCCGCAGCATGTCGAAGAAGTCCTTGCGTATCTAAAGATTCAAAATGGAATTTAACATGACAGCCATGCGGAAGAAAAAAGAAATCGGTTGAAAAAATAAATTAGTTACGCCTCTGACACTAATGCGAATTTCACTTAAACTCTAAGACTTAGGGTACTAGCTTAACTTGCCTTAAAATCTATATAATCTTAAATCTTATAAACATAGTTACACGCTTTGCTTTGGCTGAAAAAGAATGGTTTGATTAGTTTGGGGCAGGCCGAGCTGAAAGAAAGTTTGCATCAGTTCTGACCACTTGACTATTAAGAAAATGCAGTACACAAGCAGGTCCAAGTCGGCAAACAGACCCGATCGGATATAAAACAATGGCAAGCAAATAAACAAAACTTATAGGTGTGTTAAGACAATTTGTAAAAGTATATATTTTTCTACATGCAAGAATTGACTCTCGCATCTTTAATGTGTTCTTTGTAAGGCGAAAAAAAAAAAAATTAATAAGGGAGTGACGACCTTTTTGCTTGAGTACGTTGCAAGTTCTTTAATAGAGCATGGCCGGGTCAGGATAAACGCTTCAGCTGGGCCGAAGTGCACAAGCCATTAAACTAAAGTAAACATACCAAATACATAATTTATAATAAATTAAATTGTGTCTGAGTGAAAGACAGAGTCTATCAACGTGCTGAGCCGTTGCCAGAAGCTTGTGAGAGCAATGTGAGAGAGATAGAGAGTGGGAACGAATTATTCTCTCAATAGACAGTTCTTACGTTGCTCTGCACAGGCTTGGATCGGGTAGATTGGTTCTCCTGCTGTGGACGCTGCCATTTACAAGTTTTGATAAAACAAAAAGAAATATTGGTTTAATTAAATTATGTATTATTCATACTGTTTGCTCAGCCTCGAAGCCACCTGTACGCGTTTTGTTGTTGCTCTTGGCCGTTCTCTAATGGTTGTTGGTGTTGTTCAGTGTTGTTCAGTGATGAGTGGCTGCTTCCGCTTCCATTAGCCCAAACATTGATCTTCCAACATCAAGTTCTCATCTCTTATGAACATATAACGCCAAATAACATCATCATCATCATCACCATCATTGATCATCGATAATCATCATCATCATTGGCACAACATCATTCCTAGGCGACACGTGCGACGCAGGGCGGGACGGGAAGTGGAAATCACACCAACGATTATCAGGTAATTTTCAATTTTTGCATACCTTTTGATTTTTAGTGACTGTTTTATATTTTTGTATGGTTTTTTTATTCCAAATTTGTTTCTTATTTGCAGAAAAACAAATTTTTTGTAATTTTTTTTTGTTTTTAGTTTGAACTCACCACACAGACAGATTTTGCAAGCGTGTGCGTGGTGATCTTGAGCTATCAACTTTGGCCTGGAACTGGCGCCATGAAGACAACGAGATGAGGACGACAACGATGACGACTGGATCAACGGCAGTGTGTGAATTTGGTGTTTGCATTTGGTGGGTGCTTTTGTGCTGTAATCTGTTAGCTCTTATCTAAAAATTTGATCGTACCGAACACACAATTCGCAACATGAATTTGCAACCGAACCGGTCAGGGGCAATCGTTCAGATCGGTTCATGTTGTATTAATTAACAAAAATCAATAATATTATGTAAATACGTTGTATACAAATAATATGGTAAGTCAATAACATATATAAGAATAGATATGCATATATGAATACGTAAGTGGACAGCTAGTCACACGACGCCAACACATACCTGCTCTTTCCTTAGCTGTTTATCCTCTTTCTCACGTCGACGCACTTCGACGATATACTCATTGAACAAGCTCTCGCGCTCACGTACCTTCTCTATGGCACGATACCGTTCCTCCTTGGCGTTCCGCTGACTGAACTCCGAAAACGAAGACCTTCACAAAGAAAGTTATTTATTATATTTTTATTGAAAGAAATGAGCATTTTTATTGTTGTACTACTCACTTGCCATGCAGCTTGGCTTCCTCCATTAATTTACGGAAATCGTCGCGTTTCTGTCGCATCTTATTGCGTTTCTCCTTACGCTCCTCCTCGGCGCGATCCTTCACATACTTTTCAAATACCTGTTTGCGTTCCTTCGATGTCAGCAGCAAATACCGTGGATCGAACACAATCTTGTGCAGCTCCTTTTCCCAGGTGCTGAATGCGGAAACATCCTTTTCGCGCAGCATCTCCTTGAACTGAGTGACGCGTGTCTCCAGCGGCACCAATGCGCGCTCCTTAGCCGCACGCTGTTCAGCCTCCAGCACAGCATCCTCATTTTTTTTGGTCTTAGTAACTGAAATTGAAAAGTAATTAAAAATGGACATTGATTATTTTCGCACAGATGGTAATATTTTTTTATAAAATATCCAGCAGACCATAATTTCATCAAGTCATAGATATAAATACTAAATCCCAACTATGAAAGCCGCATCTATTGTTGGCCTCTACACTACAGAAAACAATCATAGTCCTGTGATTTCAGGAGTTGTTTCAAATATATTGTTGTACTTACACGTACGAACACGTTTCGTTGGTACCTCCTCCACGCTTGACTCGGACTCGGTGCGTATTTTGATGATCTCATCATCTTCATCATCATCTGGCTCTAAGCGCTGTACCTGCTGCTGTTGCTGTTGTCCTAAAGCCAGCTTCTCCAACGCACTAATATTCTCAGTAGGTTTCATGTCGCGCTCAACCGACTTCTCCTCTGCAGATTTCAATTGCTCGGGTCGTTCATTTACCGCCTTGTCGACATCCTCGCGATTCATCAAATCTTCGGGTCTATCCCAAACGGAAGTGCGCGTCGATGGATTGTAAAAGAAGACACGAGCGTCACCAGTCCAAACCACACACCATGGTGTGCCCGCAATGGGCGTGCTGGTCACCGGGCGTGATTTATCAGTTTGTTTTGCAGTAGCTGCTGCTGCGGCGAGCTTCTTTTGCTCTTCATCTTTCTTACGTTTTTCCTCGGCCGCCTTCTTAGCCTCTTTCTCCAGAACTGCAGCCTGTGCAACTTTGTTGTTTTCACTATTAGCCTTCATGGCAGCTGCAGCGGCGGCAAACGCCATTTGCGGATCAAACCCTGGGCCTGCACCCGGCGGCATGTGCATTAGCGGGTTGGGTAGCAAATGAGGCGGCATACCGGCCGGAGGTCCAACTGGAGTTTGTGGTGATGCGCCCGAATGAGCTGCCATGCGTGCCGCTTCCATATCGCGAAGCGCCTGTGGTTTCTCCCATACACTTTCGCCGCGTGCTGCGTGATAATAATAGGGTCGACCATCAGGCGCACGATGCTCAGACCATTCGGCTGCTCGCGCAATAACTGCTGGGTCGATGACGCCCGGCTTTATAATCAGATTTTTAGCAGGCTTGTCCTGGGACGCTCCGGGTGGTGCATGCAAATGCTGCTGCTGTTGCCATGGCGGCACTCCAACGCCCCAGGGCCCAGCTGGTGCAGCACCGGGAAACCCGTAAGCGGGCGGAGGCATGCAGAATGGCGGTGGCTGCCCAAATCCAGGTGGTGGCTGCATACCAGGTGGCTGCATACCAGGTGGCTGCTGAAACATCGGCGGCGGTTGCTGCCTCACATTCGGAGGTGGCTGACTAAGCAACGGTGCCGCAGTATTTGGCGGTGGTTGGTTCAATAGATGCGGCGGCGGTTGCGATGTTAAATGTGAATGGCCGGGCACAGCCGCTGCTCCAGCTGACATATCAGCATGGTCCGTCAGAGTTTTCTCGGATTTTGCAACGGCATTTGACTGTCGTTTGGCCAGCTCTTCGACCTCAGCTTGTGTCATAATTTTTAAATTCAGACCCTCCGGTCGGGTCCAAGTTGTTTCGCGCGTCACCGCATGATAATAATACGAACGTCCGTCTTCGGCCTTAGTTTCTACCCAAATTTCTGGCGCCTGTGCTACCCCGTTGACCACCGCAGGCAATTGATTATTACCCATATGTTGGGCTTGTTGTTGCTGCTGCTGCTGTAGTTGCTGTTGCTGCTGCATTTGCGTATGCTCACCCATTGGACGACCGCTAAATGCATTGAATGGCTTGTTCCTAAAATTATTCAAAAATGATTCACCATTGGACATGAGGGCGCTAAATAGACGCTCAATATTAACCACGTACCATTGCACTTCGCTGGCGTTTGCTTTTTCACTAGTAATTGCCACCCCGTTTATGCCGTCCTGACTACCAATACCGCCGCCAGCAGGTTTGCCATTTATGGCTGGAGAAGTTTGCGATTGCGAGTCTTGCGGACTTGGACTTGCTCTATCCGCATCCATGCTTTCATCTAAACTTGTTTCCATTGCACAATTATCACACAACAAAGTTTATTCAATTAGCATCTACAAGAGTAAAGAAAATTTTTTCTACAAACTTTTTTTTTGCCGCTATCGATAGGTATTGACAGTCCGTATCTTCTTGTTATCGATTGCACTATGGATGTGACAGTCATTCATCGACTTTGAACAAAAAATACTGTTGCCATTAAAAAAGACATTAAGAAAATACTAGATTAATAAATTACCAAAAGAATATAACAGAAATTTTAAATTAATTTTTGAACTGAAATAATAAATTAGCAGCAGTTGCAAAGATTTTATAATAAAAAGAAAGTCTATCTAGAAGAAAATTATTCAACAATTATTGGTATATCTGAATTGAAATTTCCATAATATATGAAGGCTTAGCAAATGCAATATAAATATATCCTTTGGCTGTCTTAAAGTTATATTCACCAAACTTTGCAAGCTGAGATCCAGTCTCCTTACTCCAGTCTCCCTGACCTCCTTCACAGATATACCTATGGAACATTTTATGAACATTCTGAGCATTCGGACTCTGAAATTTAAATACTACAACAATTTCACTTTTCTCAGTAACACGGAGATTAGATGAATTTTCCAGTTATTTACAGTCACAGTTATCCATGCATAAGTGATACATATCAATGAATTAATGTGATACGAATCAATAAATAGAAAATGAGGCTTAAAATCGAAATGTCATAGATGATATGCCGTTTAAATAGAATAGCTGAGCCGAAATGCCATCAATTGGCGAAATGTCTTTGTCAACTGCACTTGTGTATTCGTGCTGTATAATCCTGATGGCGCAGGCCACAGAGGTGGACTATTGTGAAGCTAATCTGTGCAAAGGACATGTGAGCTGCCTGATGAAACCGAAAGTAAGTAATTGCGGTCTAAATAGCAGACGGTATACATATATTAATATGCGATTCGATGTGGTGTAATCGCAGCAATTCGACAAAAGAAATTGTAACGTCGATGCTGAGGTTGTGGTCCTATCGGCTAACGTCAAGGACAACATAGTTAAATTCATCAATAACCTGCGCAATGAAGTGGCATCTGGTAATTTGGAATATTTTGATCCCGCCTCCACAATGCCGGCCGTCACCTGGGATGAGGAACTAGCATATCTTGCAGAGCTGAATGTCCGTAGCTGTTCCCTTCACCGTGATGCCTGCCGCAATACGAAGAAACATTCCAACGTTGGCCAGAACGTAGCTTACGGAGGAGTCAAGAACAAAAAGCGCTCCTTGTCGTCAAGTATCAAAAAACATATTAATACTTGGTTTGAGCAGTTCAAATATTCACTGCCCAGTACAATGCGTGACTTCGATGGTGTCGAAGAGTAAGACTCAAATCTGTTTAAATGCAATCCGAAATGTATTTGGAATCATTATTTGTTACAGTGAACCACCGCACAGCTTTATGCAACTCGTGTACGACAAGGTCCGTAAGGTTGGTTGCGCCGCTTTGACACAGTCTAGGCATGGATGGAATCAAAACTATTTCACCTGCAATTTTGATGAGGCGCCAGTTAGAGGCGCGCCAGTCTATCAAACTGGTAACCCAGCAGAAGGATGTACTAATGGCAAAGCTGAACATTTTGCGGGTCTCTGCGCTCCAGCAGAAGCGGATAAGGCTGCTGAGCCTAAAGATGCGGAAAACACTGGCGCTGAGAAAGGTACTGAGTCTTCCAAGACAGCTGTGGGAAAGCGTGGCATAGCAAGTGAAGCTGCGACTTCAGAGCATCACATCTTGACACCCCCACCAGCAAGAACTGTTGTGGCATTGAAGAATGCGCCTATTGCAATTAATTTAAAGAAAGTAAACAGAGGGCAGGATGATAAAAAGCGACTTTGGGACATAGGTGTTGGCATCGAAAACGAAGCCCAAAAAAGGCGAGGAAAGTTCTATAAATTTTTTGAAACCATTGAAGTAGCTACAGGGCCAGGAAACAAATTAACGAATATTCGGATAATAACTTATAACCATGAAGTGACCGTTGACATAAAAAAAAAAAAGAAAAGGCCTAGGCCTCTTCCTAGGAAAGAAGAGGAGCTCATATTGCGTTATTAAATATATGACGGATATATAAAAAAAAAAAAATATATATATATATATATATATATATATATATATATAAATGTATATATTTACAATATATATACATTCATAGCGTTTTACATGTATATGCAAGTTGTATACAAAATAAAGACCATAAGCAAATCTATCAAAACATGTAGACATCTAAGCTAGTTTACTGTTAAGACTGCCATAGATGTATGGAGAATAGATGTATTATTTATTGTTTTGGCGACTGATTGTCAATACAATTGGATAGTGTTAGATTTCCTTTTGCATATTCTTCCATATGCTATTTATGCGCAATCGTGCTTCTTGCAAATGCTTGAGCAGTGCATCCACAGATATATCCGCCGTGGCTTTCGACGCCGAGTGGGATTTGCAAAGTGCTGTATGGCGCTCGAACCGCCAAAGGGTCTTGAACGTTTTATTACAATATTTACAAATGCGTTCCTCATCCTGATCGCTAACGCGGTGATCGTGCTCAGGGCTTTCGCGAAACTTGACTGATCGTTGCGGCATCGTCCATTTGGGCTCCGACTTGATAAGCAATTGCGTTTTGTTTTTGCGATGCAGTTCGTCCTGATGATTGTAGCGTATGTGATTGTACATCTTGGACATGCTCGTCTTGGTGCGATCACATAGAGTGCACTTCAAATACGAACGATAGGGAAAATGCTTAAAGCAATGCTTCTGCAGGTGGGAGCGTTGGGTGGTCTGCATCACCTCGCGGCATTGTAGGCAAGTGCTTTGTCGATCCTTGATCTTGAAGCTATTCTCAATAAAATTCTCGAAGTTGTGCTTCTTAAAGACGTGACAACGCCAGTCGTCCATGGATTCAATTTCCTTGCCACACTTTGGACACAAATATGTAATTAGTTTCGCAAGTCCATTGGCATTAGCATCTACGTCGCCTTCCCGTTCGGGTGTTGGTGATAAGCGCCGACGTTTGAGCGGTGGTGTTCCTTCTGTATCTGTATCCGGCTCCGTCTTCATTTTCTTCTTTAGCTTATCCACTTCATCCTCGCCAAGTGCGTCTATTTCAATGATAACCACTTCCTTGTTTTGCGGTGGACGCGCTTCAGTTGACTTTGTCGTATTGTCAGTGTCGTCAAGCCGCTCCTCAAAGAATTCTTGGCACAGTGCATCCAAATCTGCGTCGCTTTCAACATTCTTTTCTTTTTCCTTACGCACAATGTCTTCGTAGGCATTTAGGCAGCGATCAAGCGCCTGTTCACTGTCATTGGCCTTGGCCTTTCCTGCAGATGCGGCTGAAGACGTGGCAGCATCCTGATCTTCACCCTGTAGATCAATATCCATTAGAGCCTTTTGCAACAAATCATTACGTAAACTCGGCTGCCTCGAAGGTTTTCCGTTCTTCTCATCCTGGCTTCGCTTCACATGCTTCAACTTTGCCTCATACTTCTCAATCTCTTTTATATGTATAGACAGTAGGTGCTCGTTCAATGCCCGACGCCGTGTATAGGCCAGACGACAGTGGACACATCGGTACGTTTCCCGATGTTCCAGGTGCATAAAGTAATGATACTGCAGCAGTGCGATTGTTTTGTGAGCATTTTCCACCCACTTAAAGCAAACCTGGCACTCGTGGAAATTCTCGTCGATTTGAATGAAATTAAAGTCGGAATACGTCTTCTTGAGGTATTCGTGTTTCTGTTCAGGAATAACATAATATTAAATATGCCTTCATTATTGTTGGTCAAGACGTACCGTGTTCAAGTGTTGGCGCCATTCAGCTTGTGTTCGAAAGGCCTTGCCGCATTCTGGGCATATATAGACCATATGGGCTTCCAGGCGAGCATTTAGTTTGCTTTGCTCATCGGTGAGAACGCTGTTTCGCGACATTTTCGATTTGAGCTAGACCTAAACAAACCAATAAACAAAATGCAATTGAAATAGAGATGAAACTATCGACACCGGCTTAGACGTAATGTATCGATTACAAACTTATTTCGACTAACGATTAATTTAAAATATTTAATTAAATTCAATATTAAATAATGTTAGTATGCATGCACTTGTTTGTTATATGATAATTTATGAATGCGACTGGTAAGCTTACTTACTAGCACTATAGATTTTTTTAAAATTAATATATAATTGCTCAATTTTAAAGGACTATCATATGTGATACAATTGTGAAAGTGTAAAAATATCGATATTTTTAAATGTCAAAGAATAATATAATAATATTTAATACTAAGCAATCGGTCAGTCACTTCGTTTCTATTCAGGAAGCAGTAGAAGTTTTGGATTCCTGAAAATTTAAAAATGTCGAGTGCGGTGAAGTCGACAGTAAGTAGAGTACGAATTACGTTCCACAGCTTTTCACAATGCATCCAATACAATCCGCATTGCAGTCAAGCAGCAGTGGAAGTACCACGTCCGCAACTGCAGCGGCGTCCACTTCGGCATCGGGCGGCGGAAATGTTCAGGAGTTTAAGATTCGTGTGCCCAAGATGCGGAAAAAGCACCATGTCATGCGTTTCAATGCCACGCTTAACGTCGATTTCGCACAGTGGCGAAATGTAAAGCTGGAGCGCGAGAACAACATGAAAGAGTTTCGGGGCATCGACGAGGAGCAGCCGAAATTTGGCGCTGGCTCGGAGTACAATCGGGACCAGCGTGAGGAAGCGCGTCGTAAGAAATTTGGCATTATAGCGCGCAAATATAGACCAGAGGCTCAGCCATGGATACTTAAGGTCGGCGGGAAAATGGGCAAAAAATTCAAGGGTATTCGAGAAGGTGGAGTAGGCGAAAATGCGGCCTTCTATGTGTTCACACACGCCCCCGATGGGGCAATCGAAGCGTATCCGCTCAATGAATGGTACAATTTTCAGCCCATACAGCGCTACAAGTCCCTGTCCGCGGAGGAGGCCGAACAAGAATTCGGACGCCGCAAGAAGGTGATGAATTATTTCACCCTTATGTTGCGCAAGCGCCTGCGAGGCGACGAAGAGGAGGAACAAGACCCCGAAGAGGTCAAATTGTTGAAAGCAGCTACCAAAAAGTCGAAGGAGCTGAAGATAACCGATATGGACGAATGGATCGATTCCGAGGACGAGTCTGATTCCGATGATGAGGAAGAGAAAAAGAAAAAGGAGCAGGAGGACAGCGACGATGGGACTGGAAAGAAAGGCAAGGGGAAAAAAGGCATGGATAAAAAGAAGAAGAAACGCGATGTTGATGATGAAGCGTTTGAGGAGTCCGATGATGGCGACGAGGAGGGACGCGAAATGGACTACGATACCAGTTCCAGTGAAGAGTGAGTTGCGTTTGATAACAACTTTGTATTTTTATTTCATAAACATTTTTTTTAGTGAACCTGATCCGGAGTCCAAGCTCGTAAAGGACATGAAAGGCGTGGCCGAAGAAGATGCACTCCGCAAGCTGCTTACTTCGGACGAGGAAGAAGACGAAGAAAAGAAATCAGATGAATCAGATAACGAGGAGGGCGACGAGAAAAAGAAGAAAGAGAAGAACAAGGATGAAAATGTCAAGGATAAAAAGAAAAAGAAGCAATCAAAGGATGACAAGAAATCAAGGTCAAATGGCAGCGATTCGTCTACGGATCTCAGCTCAGACAGCACCGACACCGAAGATGACCTCAGCAATGGACCGCCCAAAAAGAAATCTTCGTTGAACAAAGATAAAGACAAGGATAAGGACATCGCTATCAAGGCGTTTGCCAGTGGAAGCAATGCAAATAAGTCACGTTCAGCTACGCCCACTCAAGTAAACGACGCCAACAAGCGCAAGATGAACAGCTTGCCCAGTGATCTCACAGGATCGGACACCAGCAACAGTCCCAGCAGCACACCAGCAAAACGCCCCAAGAGTGAGCTGAGCAACTCGTTGCCATCTTCATTTGCGGGCGTCGTGAACAAAGCGGAGTAAGTATATATCGTCGGACATTAGAAACGATTTTTTTTGGCTAATTTACAATTTATTTTCACAGAGACTATGGTATTACCGAGGAAGCTGTTCGTCGATATCTCAAGCGCAAGCCGTTGACAGCTACTGAGCTGTTGACGAAGTTCAAGAACAAAAAAACGGGAGTGTCGAGCGATCGTCTGGTCGAGACCATGACGAAGATCCTGAAGAAAATCAATCCTGTCAAGCATACCATTCAGGGGAAAATGTATTTATGGATAAAATAGAAAAAGTAGAAATAGAGAAAATGCGCTCATTTTCTCTACATATTTTGCAATTTTTGATTATCAAGCACGTTTAAAATTGGTCGATTTAATATTTAATACGAAATTATTCATTTTTTCAAGCACCACTTAGATACAAAAAACCTACAATTATACACAAAAAAATTAGCTGAGACTACTGTTACTGACATTTTAAATTGTCATAAAATCCATAATTCATTCAAACAATATTTGTGCGGCAAAGCACTTAAAAATTAACCAATAATAACATCGAAATGAGCTGTATCATAATCATTTAAAAATAGTTTAAAAATATGTATTAAAAAGATTGAATGAACTTAATAATTCGTCTTGTTTTAATTTAATTGTAAATGTTTTTAGTTGAAAACTCCTATTTTGTAAGTATTTTATATTCCTCGTTCATGGAATGTGTTCAAAAATGAACTAGTTAAATACTTATGTGGATATAGGGAAAGCCCGTATAAATAAAAAAGGAACGATACATCGATTACTAGTTCGATGACAGCATCGATATTACGATGGTCACATTGGGCAGTCCGAGCCCTGCGCTGAGTTCTAAACCACAATACATCCTAAATAACCAAAGTTAGGGGCCTGTAAAATGTGTAATCAGCAAAATCACAAAAATCCCTGTCCCATTTGCTAAGCCCGACAATTGGTGGTGCGCGCGTAGTGTAATAAAATTCCAATTAACTGCAACGCAATTGCAATGGCGACGAGTCCGAAGCAAAACGAATGACAATGAGCGAGTGTTAAAAAAAAAAGAATAAGAGAAAGAAAAAAACAATACAACGACCAGCAAACAGTTGCTGCCAAGCTCAATAGAATTATTAAAATAAACAATATATCCAAGTGAGTAGCCGCAGTGCGCATTGTATCGATTGTTAGCTACATCACCAGCTGCTTTTCTTAGACAAATTAATTCGCACACCAATACAGACACCCACACCCAAACACACACACGCACACGAATTGTGGACTAAAAGCATAACAAAAGCAAACGCAGTTTAACTCGAGCTTTGAAAATATTTCGAATGCGAATTAGTTTTCCTGCGCTGTCCTCTATGTTACACCTGTTGGCGCAAACTGCGTGTTTTTCTTTACTTACTGCCTTGACGCCAAAGTTATGCGTGTGTAAAGTTCAAGGCAGTGTGTATATGTATGTGGTGGGTGGTGCTGCAACAATGTGCGTGTGCCTCCCCGCGCGCACCTGTATGTGTGTGTGTGTTCATTGGAGGTAGTTTCTGTTCGTATATACAGTGCGCCACTAAAGTCACCGTACCCTCTATACATTTTCACGAAACGTTACTTCGTCAAAATTGTTAGAAAATTAAAAGTTTTGTTAGGTGTTGATTAAATAATCTATTAGATACACAATATCATTAAAAAATTAAATTAAAGTCTAATATGGGCCAACAAAAGTCTACGAACTCTTACTACTAATACGAACTAATTAACTATAAAGATTGTCAATCAAAATTACAAACTTAGTATCTAATTGGTTATCATTTAATGTTAATCACCTCTCGGAGGCGATTTGGAATTGCCATCACTACTAATGTGGTTTATTTCGAGCCCATTCCACACATGTTCTATTGGATTTATGTGGGGACTCTGTGGAGGCGTCTCCAATCACTGAGGCGTGTTTTAGGCGCGATAGATACGATTTTCGTGAAAATGTATAGGAGGTACGTTGACTTTAGTGGCACACTGTACATATGTATGTGCATTTAAACAGATTATAGCTGAATTTCCAAAGCAATCGAGCGCATTATGTGTGGCAGGGAGTATTAGTCATTTTTTGTATAGCAGCGATAAGAGCATCGTCTTGAAGAATGCCGAATATATAGAAATTTAGATGTATATACATATATATTATCAGACACACGGTCCACAAGCTTAGATTGGAAGCAAAAAGGTGCTCACACATTTGCCAGCTGGCTTTGTGTTTATTTATTTATTTATGCGGGGATTATATTTCTCTATTTGCGCATACAAATACAAATAAAAACAAAGTCACGTTCTCATTAAAGTCACATTTGTATTGGTTCGATGTGCTAATTACATATGACGTTCTTTATTTAATTATGCATTTAATACAGAAATTAGTGACATTTTTACGCTAGTCCCGGCTGTATGCCAAAATTATTATCGTCTCGGACAATAATTCATGTCAATTGTCCACGCTCGCACCACAGGCTTGGCTAAGTTATAAAAACTAAATTTATAACATTAAAATTCTCGCTGAATCTGTCTGTATGCGTGTGTCTAGGTGTCTGTGTGTGCATGTCATGATTGAGTTCGATTAATTTTACCGGCGAAATTGAAAGCTTTTCACTAAAGTTCGCTTCAACTGCGGCAAATATTCGCATTGCATTTCATTTGAGCTCTGACTTATGCAGATAGTGTTGAGCAATGCTGCAATTTATCAATTAATGCAAATTGAACTCAATCATAACAGTGATCGATGCCAGCTGGTTAGCATTTAAGCTGCATTTAAGTTGAATTGTTACATAAACATGCAATTTTGAGACTATCGTTCGAAGTGCCAGCACTAACGCTCTGTCAACAAACATCGAACAGCTGATTGTGGCGACGGGACCCAAGGAAAGTAGCATAGGAACAAGAGCAACAAAAAGCTTTCACACACACACACGCAGGCTTCACATGCACAAATTTAAAAGCGTACTTGCATATACATACATATATATTGAAAAGCGTTTATCTTATCAGCAGCCGATGGCGGTGCTCTGGCCGACGCTGCTCGCTTGAATATTGAGTTGAGCTTGTTTTTAATGGATTTTCATTAATGCACTTGTTTTGCAGGCTACCAAAAACACACACGCAACCACACATCCGCACAGATGAGACATGCTAATAGTGCCAATGATAACAATCATAAGCAGCAGCAGCAGACGCAGCAACAAGAAACTAAAACAATAGCAGCAAAACAAAAGTTGAACAACTGCGAGCAACAGCAGCTTTTTTAGCTCGAGCTCGATTAGTACTAAACAGCGACAGCACAGCAGCAGCAGCAGCACGACAATCACCATGGCGAGGAATCATTGTCTCACATTAGAGCTGGCGCTGTTGGGGCTCTGTTTGATATGCCATCAAGCGGTCGTTGATTCACATGTGCTGGTATACAAACGCTCCACCACACAGGCAAGTAAAGCGTACTAACTACCTTACTGCCTAATTTACTAATGTCCGCACTGTTTCCACGCAGTTGATGGAGGAGTTCAACGATTTGCCTGCCACATTCGGGCCCTCCATTGTGGGCAATAGTCTTCGGGTATTTGTGGTGCCACATGATACCAATAATGCGTACGGCTGCGACCATTTGAAACATCCACCGCGAACCGGCTACCCAGTCGGCGCCAAGTTTGTGGCTATCGTATCGCGGTAAGCACAATTGAAGTCGTAGACAACGCAACTAAAATGTAACGATATCTTTTTGTGCTTATACAGCGGTGGCGATTGCACATTCGAGCGCAAGGTGCGCGTGGCTCAGAATGCGACGTATTGTGCTGTGATCATCTACAACAATGAAGGCGATGAGCTGGGTATGACAAGTCATATGATTCCTTTCAGCTCAAGCCTCTGAGAGTAGTTTATGTACATCATTAATCAAATTGTATTTGAATGTTAATGCAATTTCAGAACAAATGACCGCCAACAACGTCACAGGCATCAACATACCCTCCGTTTTTGTGGGCATTACGACCGGCAAGACACTATTAACTTTCTTCACGTCCGAAGTGGTGTTGATCATTAACGATGAGCTGCCCTTCAATATCAACACTCAGCTGATATTGCCATTTTCCATACTGATTGCATTATGTTTCCTTATTTTGGTACGTTGTTAACTTAATGTTGATTGAGTTTTTGCTTAATACCCTGTGATCGCCTCGTTATCTAGATTGTTTACATGATATACAAATGCATACGGGAGCAGCGACGCTTGCGTCGTTACAGGCTGCCCAAGGTCATGCTTAAAAAGATCCCAGTGCTGCGCTATACAAAGAACAATACCACCATTAAATACGAGACCTGTGTCATTTGTCTTGAAGACTTTGTCGAGGATGACAAGCTACGTGTGCTGCCCTGTTCGCATCGTAAGTGAAGCAAATAAGCAGATGTAGCCTGACATAGATGTAAACTTGTTAATTTGTATTATAGCTTATCACACCCACTGCATTGATCCTTGGCTAACTGAAAATCGTCGCGTCTGCCCCATATGCAAACGGAAGGTTTTTACGAAGGGCGAAACACGTGCGAGCCGGAATCGACAGCCTTCCTTAGATAGCGTCACCGATACTGATGACGATACCACACCGCTGTTGCAGCAGCAGCCGCAATCAGCGTCCGCTGCAGCATCTGCGGCCAGTGGCAGTAACAACGCCAGCATCAATTCTGCAGCATCCGCGGAAGGCACCACTAGACATGGCACATTCAGACGTGGTAATACAGCACGCACTCACAACGCAACACAGGAATATCAAAGCTCTGACGACGAAAATGGTATGTTCTGACTATTTCTATCTTTGGTTTGAAAACTCTAAGATCTGAAATCAACAATTGAATAACATGTTATATTTTTGAATGCCTAACACAGCGCTACTGGATTCCACCCAGCCTCAGGCGAGTGCATCGTCATCGTTTCAACGACGCGTCAATCCCTTCGATCGGGCAATAAATTTGCCAACTCATTTGGCAAATCAGCTGAATCAGCCAAGACGCTCATTTTGGGCGCGCATTAACTTCAGGTGAGTTTTTTTTGGAAGTTTGTTATAAACTCAATATATATTTTCTAATACATTGTATGCAGCTCCCTATTTCGCCGTGAGCCCATTGCCATTAGCGTTGCAGCGCCGCCGTATCTAGATCATGTTGAGTCCGGTACAAGTGAGGTAGCTATTCGCGGCACAACAGAGGCAGCCCAAATTACTGTTATCTCCAATCCTACATCGAACAACATACTGAATCCGAATTTAAGCGGCTCCTTCAAAGATGATGACGATATGCCACCGCATCGTTCCATTTACGAACCCATCGCACACAGTGCACCCACTACAGAACAGGGTATATCTACAGGTGCGGTCGCAGGTGTTGACTCGGCTTTTATACAGACGCCTACACATGGCGGTATAGGAGTTGCCGCGCTGCCCCACAGCGACGCCGATGGCCAATGCCTCATATGAGCAAATGCGAATTAGAAAGTAGAGTTATTTTCTAGGACATAGTTCACACCAAGCAAGCAAACGACTAAGAGAAATCCCCTTAGTGAGAGTAGTGAAGTAGAAGTCGCTTGCAAGCGGCGAAGCTGTGGCTGCCAGCTGCTTTGTTTTAAACAATTAACAAATGTTTACCCTTAATACACATAATATGTAATTGTAATTGTATTTCTAATCATCATCATCATGAATCGTGGATCATGGATGATTATGGTTTGCGTCGCAGACCACACTACATTCACACACACACACACACACATACAACAAACAAACATAATATGCGTATACAAATTGTGATTTATTTTATATACCTTATATATTATTAACATTATTGGCTTGTATAACTAAAGTCGAAACGCAAACAAAACTAAAATGAAAGAAAAAAAGAAAATACCACTTATCTTTGAATAAGATTGAAATTGTTTACCTGATTCTGATTACATATTTAATTTTGATTTTTTTTTATCAACTCAACACTCCAAGAACAAATAATTAAAAAATTAAAGTTATTCAAACATGTGTAATTAAACCTATTGATAACCACTAGTTGTAATGTCCACGTGAACGTTGTTTTCAGGCCAGGAACTCAAAGTTTTCATCAATAAGAAGCAATTCATTAATTGATTTTGTATGATGTTACCGTATATTTAACTATTTTTAAGTTTTGCTTTGTAATATATATTCATATTCGACAATTCGATTTTTTATTATAAAAAGGCCATACGAATAATGAAAAAAAGAATGTTGAACTCTACGTAGAAATGAAATTTTCAAAATCATAAGCTCTAAGGTAAGTGCTAGCTTGTGATTATTTTCTTAAACGTAAAAATATAAACAATCAACATTAACTGATGAAAACTGTTCACAACTATAAATATAAATATTGTAAACCGGAATCAATTAAACACATAAAGACATTATAATATATGTGTTTCAACGTGTAATCTAAAGTTAATTTACAATAAACTAAACGTAATTGATACAATCCAAATGCCTAAATGGGGTTCGTTTGTAGATATATAGGCTTGTTAAAAGCCGTTATTAGACACACATTAGTAGAGGCAAAACTAGAAATGCTGCATATAGCCACTTGCCTTGGTCTAGCTGATTACTTATACTGCAAATTTTAGGGATGCTATTTCAATTACGACATTCACATATGTGACATAAGATAATGAGAAATGATGTTCTACCCACCACTTCAAAGCAACACCTAAATATTTCCTGTACTGTTTGACTTACTATTTATATATCATTTGGAAGTTTTATATTTTTGTTGCTGCCTGAAAGTATGCAGCAGCCAACGTGCACAGACAAAGGCTGACTGCTAAACACTACACTAGCCAACGATTCTTGTCTTTCTTCGTGAGTTTGAAGATACTGCATATCCCACATCAATAATCAACAGGATGTGACATTTTAGGCCCAGATTTTGATTCAAGCTAGTTATTACTATTAAACATCCATTTGTTTACTTTTTTTTAAAGATATTTAGCCAATGGCAATACGTCCTTTTGGTATTTTCATTTTGTATGACATTTAAAATAAGCTAGTTATACGCTCATTTGAAATGCCCATACCTAGAGACTTTGCGTTTTCAGCAGGTATTTGAATATGTTATTAGTTATTTAATTATATTTTGCTCTGGGAACTACAACAACTGTTGAGGTGCAAGTTTACTTGCTCGTTATCTTTCTATATTCATATGAACTCGACTGTATATTTAGCTTGCTTGTGGAAAGTTCTGTTCAATTATAGAGGCCGCGTAAATAATTGAGCGAAATATGGCGAGCAAGCGCTGCAAAATATAATTTAAAACAATAAAAATAAAAAAAAAACTAATAAATTGGTTTTGTACAAATACAAATGTTTTAATGTATACGATAACTATACACAGAGCACATATATATAGTGTTTAGATATACATATTTATTTATAGTATTGAGTAATGCACATAAACTTGTCAGCATTGCAGTTACTGGACTAAGCCGTTAGCAGAGCTTTTAAATCGAATTTCGCTAAGTGTATGAATGTGTAGATGTGTGCGATATAGTTTTCCACTTTGTTTGTACAACTCGTATGTAGTCATGTCTGCTTAAACATATATATTAGTACGTATATATATAGATATATATGAATATACATATGTGATTCGTTTATGTGATGCGTGTTTGTCTTGACACTAATTAAATTTTAAGCTATTACGTTTTGTGTATTTATAAATTATATACAAAATATGTACTTTTTAACCTAATTCTATTAACATTAAGAAACTACTAGTCGAACATGGAGTCGTCGCCGTCTCACTTCACCACCAGCGACTGTTTGAGATGCCGCACAAGGCCTGCGCCTATATCCTGCACGTCCGGCCATTGTCGTATCACAAAGATTATAAAGCAAATCGTTAAGAATGTGGTCAGCACGCGAAGCCTATAAATACAAATCAAAACATTCAAATTATAATTTATATGTATATATATCGCGTGTACTTACCTCGTCTTGAGAAAGGGCATTATGATGCCAGCTGCGGTGGCCACCAAGAGCAGCACCACTTGCAATATCGTTAACACCACATTGATGAGTTTCACAACCAGGGCGCGAGCATTTGAATTGTCAATGCCCTCGACGGTGACATACTGCTGCTGAGACATATGCTCCATTTTCGATATCTATTGGCAATGGATTACATTTCACTGTTAGCATTTTCCAGAATTTAGGCCAAAGCCAAGTATAAGCTTACTCTTGTCTGACAATTCTCGAGCACTTCGTTGACGTCCCGTAGTCTTTCATCGCTTTGGTATTGTACTTTCTCCTCCATGTCAGCAATTGTTTGTTTCAGATTCTCGATTTCATTCTGCAAGAGGAGGCGAAGAAGGAAATTAGTAAGAGGATTGTGCATTATGCAAGTGAAACAAACCTGATGCAATTCCGTCAAGTCATTGATTTGTTCCTCCAATCCCTCGGCACGAAAGCGTTCGCCTTCCAGAGTGGCTGTCAAATTGTTGAAATCCTTTTGGCTAGTCTAAAATTTGATAGTAATTGAGATTAGTATATATCGTGGACTAAGTATTTGAACACAAACCTCAAGACGTTCGATTCGCTCCTTAAGTTTCTCGGTCTCGGCTTTCCGCTCGGCCAGTTCAGCGAGAAGTGACTTGAGCACAATGTGGTACTGGCTGGCGCCCGACTGACTCTTGCCAGAGCTGCAATAAGATAAAGATGTATATAGTATCGAAGCCTGAGATATACAGTCAGTGCACTTACCCCGCTGGTATGCTTTCGCTGGTGACGCTGCTGCACTCACTGCCGTTGTCGCTGTTGAATTTGCCGGTGCCGCTGCCAGTGTTGTTGTTGTTCATGTTGTTGCCGCCGCCAGAGCCCGTTGAGGTGCCGGCGCCGGGCTGATGCAGCAAGCGCTCATTGGCCGCTGTCAAGGCCTCCGCATTGGCCGCCTGAATGGCTTGAAGCTCGGCGTCGGCAATCTGATTTATGTTGTCCGCACTGCCGAATTTGTTCTTAATGAGATGCGCGAATTCGCGCGGCTTCGACATCACCGAACCGGAGAAGCCCGTGATGCCGTCACGTATATTGCCGCCCACATTGCGCAGTCCCTGGCCGACGTCGCGGAGCACCTCGCGTGGCTGCCGGTGCTGGCTCTTTGCTTGATACTGATGATTCTGCAGATCCTTGGCGCGCTTGGTATAATTGTCCAGCTTCTTCTGCAACTGCGATATGCTGTGTGCGCTCTTCTGATTCTTCTTCTCGAACACCGCCTGCAATCGGACAAAGTCTTTAGTAGCTCCCAACTCACATGGAATATCTTGACTTTACCTTGATGCGCTGCAGTTGCTGTTTGTCGGCGCTGGCTGCGAGCTTCAGATACTCGTTTACATTATCTACGAGGATAAATATAAAAGATGTCAAATCGGAATCAGAGATAAAAATTATTCCAATTCGGAATCCAACGAAATCTTGTGCATTTTCTATTTCCGCTCTAGATTACGTTGATACTCCGAATAAGTATGCTATGAAATCTGAGTTCCCTGAGTGTTGTACTCACCATCCCGGGCTGTCTGCTCCTGCCTGATGGACTCCTTGGTGCACTGTATTTTTGTATTGAGTCGATCGATGGCCTGCACGCTGGAGCTGCGCTCGTGGGTGCGTCGATGGTGCAGCTTCTTGCTGCCATCAAATTCATCGGATGCCATTGACGCGTAGAAGTCCTCGTTGCCGGACAAGCGTGAGTCCTCCAGGCCGCTGCCAGTGCCGGCGCTGCCACCGCCACCACCGCCGCCGAGGCCGAGGCCGAGGCCGACGCCAAAGTCTGTCATATCGCCCCCAAGGCCGGTGCCCACTATGCCGCTGTAGGCTAGGAGACCGCCCTGATCGGAGCCATGGGTGCGTCGCTGGCGCTCCCGGCTGCGTCGCCGGTGCGTGGGGCTGTGGCTGCGAAAGCCACGCACTGCCACGCCCCCGCTGCTACTCAGGCTGCCGGTCACCGTGTTGCCGCCGCTATAGACAGCCGCCTGTGCAGCTGCCACTGTGCTGGACGAGGCCGACGAATTGCTGTTGGCTGCCGTCGACGTGGCCGGCGTACCCAACGCTCCTCCCCCGCCTGCTGCTGCTGCTGCTGCTGATGTCGTCGTCGTTGTCGCGGTTGCACCTGCAACCGTTGCTGCTGCTCCTGCTGCTGCTACTGCGGACGACGTTGCTGTCGCCGAGTCGCTGGTGCGATCCCTGGACACTGTCGAGTTGTTGCGCATAGAAAGTATTTATGGTACGTATATGTAGTTTATGGCTTTGGCTCGGCTCAAGCTTCAATTGTCAAATGGATGAAGGCGAGGCACAGGTGCAGTCGCAGCAAACGATAACACCAAACACAATGATAAAGCAATAACAAAACCAAGTCTCAAAAAATACCGCAAAGAAAAAAGTTCAATTTGCTGTTGCTGTTGTTGCTGTTGCTGTTGCTATTGTTGTTGCGGCTGCGCTTGTAAGCATATGTGTGCGTATGTGTGTATTAATGACAGCCTTACAGACAGCTGTGCGTCAAAAGAGACAGTGAGAGAAAGCCAGAGAGACAGACAGACAGAGAGAAAGAGAGAGAGAGATGGACAGTTAAAAAGCAGCAGCAGAAAGTGTTAGCGATTTAATGGCGTTTAAAATCGCGTCTGCCTTGCTGTGAATAGAAAAATGTTGAAAATGCGAGAAATGTGTGAGTATGTATGTGTGTATGTATGTGTATGCTTCTATATAATATAGGAATGTGAAAATGAGTGAATGCATGTGTGTGTATGGTTGCATATCAACGTACAGTTATGCGAGTAATAATAAAAAGAACTATGCATTGATAAATGCCATAGGACTCTAGGTACAAAGTAAGCCTTGAAAAAAAAAAGAATTCACATTTTTTTATGCTCCTTCATTAAGTACAAGAGTATATTGGATTTGTGCAATGTCCGCTTTTCTGTGCCTATGAAGGCGAACCATTGGACCTGACATTTGAAATATATACTCAGTGATATACCCGATACACCCACTGAGCTAGAATACTAAATTACGACTAACTTACTGTTGACATCTATTGATCTATTAAAAACTCTTGGGGCGCTTTTACTATATAATTTAAATAATATCTTGCTACACTAAAGTCTATGAAATTATTGCAGACTGTCATCTAAGACTTCTATAAGAAATATGTTAGTTAATTAAAAATCATATAAATTTATAGCTTGTATTTATGGTTTCTATTATTTTTCACATAACTGTAAGATATATGGGTATGAGTAAGTGGGCGATTGCAAGTGCAGCTTGAAATATATTTTTGCTATTTTTATACCTACGTTGTATATATTATATATATAAATATGTATTTATATATATGTATATATGTGTGAGTGGGTGGCTACGTATGTATGTGTATTGGTGCGGTCAACGGTTACAAAGCTGTTTAAAGACACAAAAGAAATAAAAGAGAAACGAGAACAAAAGGATAATCAACACACACAAGTCAAATGCAATACAAAGAACGATAAGCAAGAACACAAAAGTCACATGTAATAAATACGTTTTCAGCGGCGATAATCAAAATAGGCAAATACATATTTATTTATATGTACTATAAATTCCACACAAATACACAGTGAGCCAATGAAACGCTTAAAAGCACACAACACAAATTTGCACTTGTGAGCCCTTAAGCCATTTGTGCGCAAATCGTTGGCCACAAAATCTCTCTGAGGCATTACAAAACTAGAAGTGGGCACACCGAAAAAAAAAAACTAGCAAATGTGCGTATGATTCAAAGCAGCTTAAAACAGACTTAATGTTATACGAAAGGACAGAGCATTGAAACTAAATATAGCTATGCTAAGCTTGTGTAAATTCCTTTTTACGAATTCCTAGAATTCTATTTTATAAATTCTGCTTTGATGTCAAGCTAGTTATAGTCTAGCTAAATTTAACTTGAATAAATGGAATAGAATAGTTTTGAATCTATTCTCAAATTATTTTATTAATAAGCTATTGATCAACTTTAAATGAACTAAATTTTACATAAGATCTAGAAATATATAATAGAAAAAACTAAATAAATAATAAATTAGATAGGCAAAAGCTACAAGCCCCTTGTCTGAACTGATTATTTTTTCCTCAATTATTAAAGGATTTGTAACAATAATCTAAATTTTAATTTAGCTTGTAAAGGTTAAATGATTACCATCTACATTTTAATTTAGCTTATATAAGTTGAAAAAAACATCTAAAAACAAAAGAGGCTATCTGTGAACTCAATTTAAATTGACTTAAGCTGAGATAATCTCTTAAGGTTTATTGGCTTCTGCATGACGACAAAATCTCTCAACATAATTATCAACAACTAGTCTAGTCGAACGAAACGGAAGTGCTAAGTGAATAAGCTGCAGAGATTTGCTATCATTCCAAGCGACATGGCATCCAATCCGACCCAAACACAAACTGATAACGCTGTTGATGAGCGTGTCGCTTAAATCCAATTATGGGCCAAGTGATTAAGCCATTAAGGCTGGATCAGGACTAACAGGAGTAAGCTTTTGGTGTTTGCTTGCCAAAGATAGCTGTAATTGTAATTATATTTACTTTGCTCGCTGCTTCTGCTGGCTGAGGGCGAACGACTGGCCCGCAAATTGGAACTGGAACCGCGAGACGAGCGCAACGGTTGCAACGGCTGCAGCATTAAATGATCCCGACTCATTGGTGGCAACGAATCCATATTTGCATAATGCTTGCCAAACAGCTCAACTAGTTGCCTTCAATGGCCTGAAAAAACACAAACAGAAAATAAGACGATTATTAAATATTGTCATTGAGTTTAGAGATTGCGCCCAATGCTAGCCCAGACAAACAATCGCGAGGCGAGTCCAAAGTCAAAAGGTGAATCAACTTCGGCTGCTGATAATCCCAATCACAATCACTTAAACTGGACCAAACACTCGCCCCGTTGCCAATTTCGCATACCAAGGCATTTCACAATATTTCATAGGCAAATAATTCAACAAATTTTTAAATTCTTCACATATTTGGGCGAGATTTCTGTGCTTGCCGGCTGATTGAAAACACATGCCAAGGAAATTCCGAGGGATGGCCACAATCGTTGACTGTGGACATTTATTAGTTATTCAATGGGTAAATATTTACAATTATTTAATGGGAAAAATTACTCAAAAATATTTAAAAAAATATATCAAATTTCGTAAGATTTAAAATTTTTTTTAGTTTCATTTCAGATTTTGTGTATCTGATCACCCTTAGAGAAGTTTTTATTTGAATATGTTTTTCCAGAAAATTCTCTTTCTTTCCATATCATTAAAAATTTTACGGATATCTGAAAACCTGTTTTGATTTATTAATCTTCGTTAAACGAATAAATTCTCTAACAGATGCATTCATTCATTTTAGAAATTCCATTCATTAACGTCTTGATTCAACCCACTGTACGTGATAGAGCGAGACCTTTGTGCTGTGTACATATACAATATATAGCATTATAATATAGTATTTGTTTATACAGAGACTGAGTAACGTGGCTCGATCAATACCAAATACCGATTGGCTGACGACGCTCTGTGGCTATAAATACAATCGATACTGGTACACGGTGCAAGCGTACCCATGCCCCCGCCTGATAAGGATATGTATTAGGCTCTCCAAATTGTGACAACATATCTATATGTACTTGCTCTGCAGTCGAGACTCATTTTGATCGAGACTCGCATACACAACTCAAGTGCTATGCATTGTGCTCCGTTGACAGCGCTGCGATGATGGCATACAAAGATAACAATTGTTTATAATTCACTATAAATATTTATATAGCAACGCTCTTGCTATTTCCCTATTACTTTTCTTCTTTCCCTGTTCCCGTGCTACTACACATATTATATATACATGCCGATGCATGTGCTACTGTTCTCGAAATCTAAAGGTATATATACTATATATTTTTTGTGGACTGAGCAGGCACACTCACCCACCCACTCTACGTCCCCCCACGAAAGGGCGTTCAATTTTCATTTTAAATGAAGCTGAAAATGTGGTTTTCGACCAGATGCAAGGTTGAGGCATTATAAATAAATTAGAATTCGTTGCAACTGTTTGCAGTAAAACATTTACATTTTCTAGCTAATAAATATAATACATATTCCCTTGTTATTTAGAGTTAATTAGTTCGATCGCCCTTCAATATCTGACTTCCACGCTATCAATAGTTAGCAAACGAGGTTATTTATTGTCAATTATACTGTTATAAATTATAATAATCCCTCTTGAGTAATTATTATGCTATATACTGATACGCTCGACTGCATAGTAGATGTGATTAAAATTGGATTGGTTTTATCTTTATTATTATGTTATCATCACCAACGCAAGTTTGTGGTATATTAGAGAAAGTGTGAGTATTTTTCGGCCTGATAAATCAGGAATTCCATTGTCTTTCACAACAACAGAAACCTAAGACTCAGAAGAATATCTAGGAGTTCATTCAACAGTTTCATTTCTGCTTTAATTTGTTAATAAAAGTAAATTTAAATTTGAAAAACTTATATCTTCTTAAAATACATAAAAAATATAGTCGAAAGTGTGATGATTAGAGTAACTAAAATTTAACTATTATTATCTATTTATATTCGAGCATAGTATATTTCATATTAAAGCTCAACTTGCTGGAAATGCTTTCCACTTTGCTTCAACGGCTTTTGGCTTAATTTTCCATTTTCACAAAGCGCTTTGACTTAGCTCACGCTTTTCTTCGACTGTGCTTTCAACCCAAATGCTCATCTGCACTTCACTGCGTTCCAGCTGCAGGAGAAACTCTTTCTGCCTGCCTTCCCGCCTATTAAGCCAGCTCTCTCGGTTGCCACATTTTAGCGTGGTTATATATAATTTCTTGTTGTTGTTGTGTGATCCCCTCATTTCACCTGTGCTTGCCGTACATTTTAATAATCGCATTTTGAAATATTTTGTGTATTTTTTTATGTTTTGCCGCTTTGTTGCTTCACACCTCTCACCCCAATTGCTTTCTTCGCAGTTGCCTTCTTGTTAAAACAACAAGAAATATAAATAAACTAACGACACAACGAATTGTAAATATACCCGGGAAACAAGCTTTAATAAAAAATGTTTTCAACTGATTATTTCTATAGATTTCGAAAGGGAATAATAAAGAGCCGCCACACATGCTGATAAAGTTACAACACCCTCTTCTACCTAGGGCTTGAAAAGAAATAAAGGTAAATATTGATATAATTTATATTGATATAATTTCATATTGATATAATTTATAAAGAAAAATAAAAAAACGTGTTAAATTGTGTCTAGGGTTAATGCACTTGGAGACGTCGCCACGAGCGCTGCGGCCACAGATAGCGTCTACTAAGGTGTACTATCACGGGCCAATTAGACTGAGTCGCATGATGAGCAGTGTCTCGTCAGTGTCAGCGTCAGCGTTTCGTTTAGCTGTACAAATCGATTCAGTTATCAATCAGAAGCAGCAACAACTTCCGCATGACGGCCAGCAAATTTTCTATGTATTAATGAACTAACTAGAGATGATAATTGCCTCTGTACATAAGGACATACACACCTACATAATAGAAGGGTCATGTGAGATTGTATTGAATTTGCATTTATTAGATATACATAGTTATGCGGCACAGCGTCACGGCTATTCGCGCTAATGAGCATCAGCTCAGTCTTGGGTAGCTTGTTGGCCAACCGAGACTTGTTGCCCGCATCAGGTTTTGAAGTCGATAAGTGTGTAGGTACAGTACGTATTATAAGTGTGCGTACTCTCAATGGTCTGCGCCCTCCCCCCCCCCCCCCACCCCCCTTGACAGCGTCGCAACAACTAATTGTGACGGTCACGGCGCGGCTGGCGTCGCCGCGACTATGGCTGGTTTATAAATATATAAAGAACCGCAGTTGATTCTAAGTAATGCATAAAAGATCTAACATTAGAATCACAATGTGATAATGCGCCGTAGACGTCAGCGACATCGTCGCTTTTATGGCCCGACCTTAGTCGTTACTTTCTACAGCGTCGAGGATGCCCTTTTTAGTGTTCTCACTAATCAACCGCTTTATATCGTTGCGATAAGTTAGTTAGCTAGATAAGCTCCATTAGTGAAATCTAGTTGTGTGTTGGAAAGCACACAAGCTGCGTCTAATTACTTTTATCATCACTTTTTTATGCCTGGCAACACGAGCTGCCAGAGTTTAGTTAACGTAGTTTTCTTTTATATAATTCGATTAGACACGTCATGTTGCTTATATGAAATGTACACCATTAATTCAGGCACTTTGATTATGTAAAATGTAATCACAGCTTGCATCGCTGTTGGCCTAAAAATAAAAGCAAATTAAGTTAAGAGTTAGCTAGGTCAGTCCTAAAGCCAACCATTGAACTTGGCTGGCACGTAGCGGCGCTGCTTGGTCGGCAGATTTGCCCAAGAGACTTTAATACATAACTCGATGCTGTTTATGCAAAAATTGCTATTTGTTGTTGTTGCTGGCGTTACCTCAAGTTGTAGTATTAAATTACATTATGCGAAGTTTGTTGTTGCAGGAGGTATAAAACGACAACAAATGCAACCTTAAAGCGACGGGGCGGCAACTAACAGACGTGAAGGACAAAAGATATATAGAGAGAGAAAGCGACACAGATACGGAGGGACACCGAGAAAAACTAGATCTATCCAGAACAGAGTAACTAATATTATGAAGTTAATTTATATATATACCTTTTTCCTTATTTGTGCGGGGTGTATTAGAAAAATAAAGATACAAAATACAAATAAAATATATATAATATCTTAAAAAAAAAATCCCTCCTTTTTATAAAAATTCTTTTATTGTATTAACAGTTAAAAATAATATATAGGTATTACTTTTTGCAGATGTTCGTTTGCTTATAATATTGTACAACTTCATTCGTAACGGATGCGAAATACCATATATTGTTTATTCACAGCTCGAAAACTTCAAAAATGATTGAGTAATAGTATCAAGTGTCAGATGGGGTAAACACATATATAAAATATCGATCAATATTGCACTTCACATAATGAAAATAACAACCAAAGTAATCTAATAAATTAATAATAGTAATTAATATCTACTGCTGTTGCTTTTTAATCTAATTTCTGATCGTAACGAATTATAATTATCTTGGATTATTCCAGCACACCATGACAATAAACATTTCCAATTTCAGCTAATTACACGGTATTTAGAAATGAGCTATTTGTCAACTCGAGGCGGAAAGGTATGGCTCAGGTGTTATTTTACAGGTGTGAAACATGTGTGTGATTCACCTATTGGGGGTGCTACACAGGCTACACTGGTGTCGCAATATTTTGTTGTCATTGATTTAGATAAGAACGTGAAGCTGTCACAATTGCGAAACTGGAACGGTAACAATTTTTTTTTAACACCTTGGCTTTATTATCGTATCTAAAAGAAGTGTTGACTTTTGCTTTTATTTCAGTTATGCAAGTTTCAACTAACATTTCGTTGATGAGCTCGCAATTGGTTTTTAATTACAACTTCTTATTCTTATCAATCACACGGGCGAGTCGAATAATCAGTTCTGACGACTAGCAATGATATTATCATTTGTATTTTTTCACAATCGGGAATTTCGTTATCTGCACAGTGGCGGAATTCAAATAAATAGCGGCAGAATCTTAACAGACTGTTAAATAAGTGTTAGCTGATATGCGCCTTAATTTTAATTAGATACTTAAGATAACTTGTACCAAGTCAAGAATTACGTAGCCGACTGCATGAATCAGCATTATAAAGGAAAGTTAAATTGTCTGGCAGATAAGTGGATTCCGTGATTAGTCTCTGATTTCTAAATGTAGTAAAAAGTAAGAAAAAAATAATAAACAAATGAAACTGCAATGAATTTGCGTTTTCCAAACAAGTCATTAGCGGCAACAGTCCCTCAGGTGTGACAGGTAAAAAGGTAGCTTACACATTAACTGAAGAAAACTTGACAAACGGAAATATTTCAACAGGTAAAATAAACGATCAGCATCGAAAAGTATTTACAGCATTAGGTAAAGCGTGACATGCAGACAAGATAAATGAGATACACTGAGATGACTATGTTCAAGGACTAAATATTAGACTTATAAAATATAAGCATTCGCTTCGCTTACTTCTAAGTTTCGGTTTGAACCGGACCGATTCATAGCTGGAATCTTGAAATCTTATATTAAATCTAATTTACAAACTTAAGCTAAGCTCTTATATCAATATCTGGATTCCTCTACATCAACAATTTTCTGGCACAAATTCTTAGATCTTCCAACAGACATGTATATATAGCGACACCTGGACAACACCTGGCCATATTGATTATTTGAGTTTCTTATCTGCTGAGCCCTGAGCACCTGAGCACCATAATCAGCTACAGGTGAGTAAGGGATTTTCCTCTATGCACAGCAACACGAAAACAAATACCTTTATGATTACCAAATTGATTGAGTCCATGCGAATCCGGATTTGATTACACACACTCTCCATTTACTTCGATAATAAGTTTAATCATCAGAATGTGCTGAATGACGAATATGTGGATCTGGCCGCTACGTGATATCGTACTTTGACTGTTTCATTATGATTCAGAGTCCCGAGCGCCCTAATTGGACCCCGAATTATTGTTTTCTTTTTTGTTGTTTGTTATGCGTTATTAAGAATAAAAATAAAACACTTCCTGTAAATGGCTGGAATGCAATCAGTCGCAACAATTGTCGAGATGCCTCGCAAGCATAGAGGGCCGCCTTTCATTGTTTCTATTATCTAGAAAATTGCATTAAGTGTACGCGCCCACACAGCCTTGACTCGGACCACGAAGTCTGACCGCCCAGGCAATTATCTTAGCAAAGGCGGAACTGCTGGGTATCCGCTTTCGCATATTGTATGACATATTCTGCCATATAAGTATATATACATATGTGTGCATATGCGTATGTATTTATTGTTCATCAGCAGAGAAAGCAGAGAAATAATGCAATTTCCATCAATGCCTTGGCGGGGTCAACACGTAATTGAGCCCAGGTCAATTTGCTTGAATTTCTCAATATAAAATTTAAATTTATTCTAAAAATAATAGTACATATTAAGCAAATTTTATGCGGAAATTGTTATAGATTTTATCATATTGAAAATTCAATTTTGAGTTTGTGTTTCGACTTGAATGAAATACATACATATTTATTTCATCACAAATTGCTACAGCATCTCTGTATGCCATTAATCTATTTTACGCATTAATATCTTTTCCATCTCTTCGATTCATTTTGTCATTTAGATAAGCAGATGATTCTTAGAATCAAAAACATTTGTATTTGTATTTTATCTTAACTAGAAAGCAATATTGTTTTGTATCTTAGAAACCGGACCAGCTCGGCAATTATTTCACTGACTGTTAGCCAATGCTTGAGCTTTGCTGCCACCAACCGGTTCGCCCAGTTGGTCTATTAGCGCAATTGATTTGTGCCACATTCTTAAAGAGCGCCAACTGCTGCTTGCCTGTTCTGCTGGATGATGCTGCAGTTTCTCAGCTTCTCGAGTTGGCCATTGGCTTTTGGCCATTCGGCCATATAACTGATGTCACGTTTTGGACGTTTATGAGTGGGGGCCATTGGCCACTGGTCAAACCTTTGGCCATGCGGGTGTTTTGCCAGTCATCTGCTTGGCGATAAATCAGTGTCATAAGCGCGTTTAGATACGTGCTCTCCTAAAACCTTGACCTCAGGTATAAAAGCTTTATTATACACATACAAAAAAATACGTGAGTATGTCTATAAGTGCGTCCTCTGCTGTATGAAAAAAAAAAACAACAAAGTTGTGTCGGATATAAACTGTTCACAGAGAAACACCTACGAAGAACTTAGCTATATTAACTGAAGATCACAAATGGTCAAGCTAGTTGACGGTAGACATTTGTGTGGGCCCTAGACCAAATATGGTTAAAAACCATTATAAGTTCTATAAGAAATGCACTAAATATGGTATTGAAAGGGTAATTAAATTCTGACGAAAAATTAACTGAATGAAAATATGAGACACGATAAAGATGAGAAAATTCGAATTATTCAACAAAAATAATAATAATTAAAACAAAGAAGAAAAACAATAAGCTTGTAAACTTTCAAAAGCAAATTAATTATATTCATTCTACATTTGCTTGAAATAACTTGAGTTCTCCTATGAGAGAATCCATATATAGCTATTCGATTGCTAAGAATTCAGTTTTATTTTCATTAATCATATATAATCATATATGATTTATCAATGTTTCTATGTTCCTAATGAAATTTAATACAATCAGCAGGGCGTACACCAAATACAACACACCAAAGTCAACAAAAAGGTCTTTAGATTCATCGGTTTGTCTGAATATTGGATTTATTTATTTATGCTTGTTTAATAAACAAATCACAACGAAAATGCTTGCCAGCTGCTTTCCCAAACATTTTCCATTTCTCATTCGCAAAATTCTCTTTTGGCTTTTACCCTACCTTGACTATGGCAATTAGGCCCGATTCATTTGGCACGTGGCCTCCAATTGCCCATTACTTAGCGTTTATGGCTAATTGTTTTGAAAGCACGCCGAGCCGAACGTAAACAATTGCTGGCGATTTAAAGCGAGCCCAATGACAATTCGAGACGCCATTTATGCCCCACTTCAAAGTCAGCCCAAAAATTGCGGGAACGTGAAGTCGATGCCATTATTGCAATACTCAAGAGCTTTATTTCTTAATGCTTGTGCACACACTAAATTACATAATTCACTGTGTTTCCAGACTAAGCACATTATGCAGACAAATTGACAACGCCCTTAACTGAACGAGGATGAGCTGCATTGCATCAGCGACTGTCGGATCGTATAATTGACATTTGACAGGCGGGTCAATAACTTTTCGAAACACTTTCTGTGTCACGACATTTGTCAACTGCGATGATAAACAACAACAATAACAACAACAATGACGACGAATTAAATTTCAAAGTGAACTTTAAGCTCCGTTTTCGGTCGAGTGTTGGCTTGTGTGGCAATATTTGTCAACGTGATGGATGATTCATATGGGGCTGACACACATGCAAATAGAGCTTGAGCTAGAACAAGCCCTAATTTGCTTTTCTACACAAAATTTCCATTTCACGTTATTTATTTACTTTTTATTTGATTTGTTATGCCTTTTTTGCGGTCTTAAGTGTGACGTGATACTTTTATACGTTGAATGAAAATGAGAGCTCAAGGTATAAAGTTTTTGTGAATATAAATATAGCAGGCAGAAGCAGGCGTGGCTTGCCTTAGCATTAAGTTCTTGATCAGGACGACGAGCGGAGTCGATATAACAATGTTTGTCTGATGATATCCATGTTTGGCATAGCATCCCTGCACAGGGCTCAGAGTATTTCCTAGTCGAGCACTCCTGACTAATCCGCTCTTACTTTCATTATTTTTAAAAAACTTAATTAACTTTCATTTATAAATATTGTCGTTAATTGAATGTGATTCACTAAAATGTATTATGAGGCTTATCAAATAAGGCATTTTTATTTAATATATGCTAAGCTAATTCTGTTTGGATACTCATAATCAATTCCCAGAAACAACAACCTATACATATTATTATTATTACTCTGTATTTGATGATTATATTCCATTCAAAAGATGACTAACTAATATTTAAATAAATTATTGTCACGAATGCACATTAAAACATAATTTTAATCATATAAATATTTTCAGCTTGTATTCATTGAGTTTCCCACGAATTTTCGTATTCGTCGTGTTAGCCATGTGTCAGCTTAATTATACATATGCAAAGTATAGCTATATAGAAATTGAAAGCCGTAGTCAAAGTACAGAGAGCAACCCGCTTAACATTTTTACACCGAATGCTCAATAAGTAAGTCGCATGAGCAAAGCTAAAAAAAAGGCAGTTTCAGCTACTTTGACAACTTCGTGATTGAAATACAAACAATAACAAAACACCAAATACAGCGAAACCGGAAAACAAAAATCACAACAAAGCAAATAAATCGCACAACTTCACATAGGTATATATATTTACCATATATGTGTGCACATAACATATATGGTTATTATGCTGCTGCTCAGTATGCTTTTTATAGAATTGAAAAAAAAATATGATAATATTAATAAAGAAACGTAAACAAAGAAAAAAATCACTGCAAAATGCGGGGCCCCCAAATGCCGCTTCAGACCTGCCTCCAATACATGCGGGGCCCTGAAACTGAAACGGGTTTGCGAACTTTGGACCCCAAACAGCGATGCCAACGATGAATCATATGCATGCTGATCATAATAAATATTGCTTATCTTTGTTGAAATATTATTCTTTCGAGCTTACTATCTACAAATTAGTTCTCTTATAGATCAAGCTCAAAGAAAATTTTAACTCGAATGACATTTACTTTAGTAAATGTGCATCTATATAATAATTTATTAGATTTACTTTGTATTAAATTATATGTATTTTTCACATGCATAAATAAACTCAATTATTAGACAATTTAATTATATAAACCTGAGCGTTTTTTCCTTATTTCTCCATTTTTTTACACGTGCTTGACATTTCAAATATATGCTAGTGCGTGCTACTATAAATTATTGATTGATGGATTGACAGACTGACAGAGTGCCGCCTGTGCCGCCTTCAATCAGTGTGAGCCAACAGAGCCGCCCCTTGGGGCATTGCGAATGGGTGAAAGTCAACGCGGTTCATGTTGTTTATTTTATTGTTATTGTTGCTATTGTTATTGTTGTTGTTGTTGCTATTATTATTATTGTTGTTGCTAAATTTTTACAATTTTTTACAAATTTTGTGCAATTTATTTGACTGCATAAATAAGCAACGGAAGTTGTTTAAGTTGACTGAGGATAGCGGGCCACATTTTGTTGCTATTGTTATTGTTGTTGCTGTTGCTGATGTTGTTACTTATAAGGTCAAAGTCAGATTTGGTCATCCGAACGTCGTTTTCATAATTGGCACTATTTCTCCTTGTTGCTGTGTGACAATTTTGTGCGTTGATGGCGAATGACTCACCGCGAGCAGAGCAATTCAGATGTCGACAACATATACATAGATACACAAGCGTGCATAAATATATGTAAGATACTGTGCGCAATTACTACACCTCTAGGAATTCAATTTGAGTCATTTAAATGTCTCGAGGGAAGTAGATTATAAGCAGCTTATGTCGATTGTGCTGCACAAAGACCCGAAGAAATGCCGAATGAAATTAAAGCCGATAAGCCGCTTGAACGAGGGCGATTTGAGCTTTTCACGGTATACACCTTTGCTTGCTCAAATCATGATTGATTTGTGAGAACTAATTTTTATTTAGTTCTGAGACTAGTTTTATGAGATGCCATTTGCCATTGGGCTTAGCCATTAAGCTGCCCTCTCTCTCTAAATTTCTCTAAATTGTATTTTCAAACAAATTGGACAATTTAATTTGGTGAAAAAAAAAATATTTTGAAAATAATTTAGGAAACTTTCGAGCTTGAGAAAGAAATAAACAAAATTTAGAGGTTCATGAAAATATATATTAATGTAAATATTATTATATAATATATATATAATATATATTAAACTGTATTATTATTAGGTTTGTTTTAAAATTAATTAGGCATCATAATTGTCTTAGTAGTTTTAAAGAGGAATATTTAAAGTTAAGTCTTAAAATGCTTTGTTAAAAAGATAAAAAATATATATATCAAATCTCTCTTAGCTAGACTATCTCTGCAGTGAAGACTAACTACTAGTAATAGTAGATATTTTTTTCATAACAATTAGCCAGTCGTAAAAGTAATTAAAGAAATCAATTTAAATTATATTCATCATTAAATTGTAAGAGATACGGGCAAGCTGTCAGAGACCCGCATATTCCTTATGCGCAACAATTTAATTTCCCTCACAATTGCTACATCAAATACATATGTAGAAGATACTAAATTGATTCCATTAAGAAAATGTTGATTAAGTAAGGAAAGCTGAAGTTATTTATTATCAAAAATTAATTAACATAGAAAATATCTAACTAACATTTAATGAAGGAATATACATACATATATATTATAAAAATATATATTTTTTTTTTCATATATAAACTAAGGTTGGAACTAAAAAAGTCTAACTCAAATTTGGCTTATATCCTGGATATAAATATATGTATAAATAACAAATATGTATATTATATATATAAATATATCAGCTTATATAAAATATATATTTTTTAAGCCCTGAACATGCAATATGCAATATAATCAGAGCATTAAAGTCAAACAAAGCACCAAATATCACGCAAATATTTGCATATCTAATTAACTAATTTAATTTTTGTTTTTCTCTCTCTCTCTCTCTCTCTCTTTCTCCCTCTCTCTGTGCTTTTACGCTTGCCAAAAATTAATAAAACAAAAACAACAGCCGATTTTGTTCTTGAACTTTTCGAACTATTTAATTGTTTTTGTCGTTGGCCTTTGAAATTTGTATTTGAGTTTAGTTTGTTTGTTTGTTTGTTATTGTTGCTCTTTGCTTTGCTTCTGTTTTTGCTTGTGTTCTTTATTGCGCGCATATTGGCCATGTTTACCACAGCGTTGTTGGGCGTGTGCCCAAAAAGAAGCACACTGCGAGCGAGCGAACGAGAAGGTGAGAAGGGCCAATTGTACACCTGCTGCCGCAACTCCGAAAATTAAAGAGCAACAATGAAATATGCGACCTGGCAACAGGGCGATGGCGCGCCCAAAAATAATTTGGTTTTTTATGATTTTTTTTATTATTATTTAAATATTTTTTTTTATACTTTTTATTATATATATTATATAGACAAATATGTGTATATTTCACTTTTATGGCGTCTCTGCTCTCTGTTTTAATTAGTTTTTATATTATAATTTTAATCAATAGTATTTAGAGGACATATATGCATATAATTTATTAAATGGTATCTGATAGTCGAGCATTATTTAGTGGAATATAAAAAACAATTTAAGCATAATCTATGTATTTTTTTTTTGTGTTTTATAAATTTGTTACCAAGTGAAATCCACGTGCATTTCTTTTATGTGCCGAGCGATAAGCTTAATAGATTAGATTTGTTCGGGAAAAGGGACATAAGTATATACATATATATGTGTATATAGAGCAAAATAGTCAATGACCAAGCTATAAGTTCCAACTTAATTGTATAACTGTTAAACTTGTCTAACTTCAAATATTTTGTATTATTATAAACATATAAATGTAAAATTTAAATTAATAATAAAAATATAAAAATTAAATAAATAATAAAAAAATATTTAATAGACATTAATATTATTTTTACTCGATTATAATCTTATTTTTTTAAATATTATTTCAACTATTTTTTTTAATTTATATTAACTAACATATAATTCTGTTAGGGTATTTTGAGAGACGGCTTGATTAATTTACTTTCTATATTTAAATATTCTGACGTCACGTAGTTCATACTGTGACGCTGCAGATCTTGGCTAGCTACAATATATATGCATATATACCTATGTACATACACACATGCATGCATACATACATATGCCATGTGTCTGTATCTATGTATTCGGACAGCTCTTAGCAACGAAATTATTCAAATCGAATAAATGTCAGATGAACGCATATATAACATATAACATATAACATATTTCGTTCAATAAAATACATTTAGCACACACACATATACGCATACGAGTAATCGCTTATGCTAGTCGAGGGTAGAGAGAGAGAGAGGCAGAGAGAGCATCATAAATAATTTTATCAACGGAAAATGTACGGGATTAGTTGAAGAGGGAAGATGAGCAGCATGTGTGTGTAAATACAGACATACATATGTATATGTGTATATAAATTAAATAAAATACAAAAAATTACTATGCTCAGACATTGAGCAGAAATAGCAGCAGCAGCAGCAACTGGCTACAGCAACAACAATACAAAACAGTAAATAATTCTCTTTAGTTGCGTTTTATTTTTAAATTTAATTCAATTGCAGACATAACCTGCGATTGTTGCTGTTGTTGTTACTCTTGTACACATAACGGTGCCTGTCTCCAATAACAACAACAGCAACAAGGAAAGAAAGAGCAATCAAAAGAAAAGATGAAGAGCAGGCACACAGCCTCACCATATGCCTGCACTATTTACACTCACATGGAGAGTGGTAAGTGCAGCTAATTGAATTGAGAGTCACTCGACGAAGCGCTGATTGTCAAAACTGAGAGCGCAGCCCGTTACGATTCTCCATTGTGATGAATTACATTTAAGTTGTTATTAACTGTAATTGCGATCCATTCTATGCACAAGAGCAAGGCAATAAAGAAAGACTGACAGAGAGAGAGAGAGAGAAAGAATCTGGCAACAATCATAATGCACTGTATACAATAAACTAAACTAACACACACGCACACACACACACACACACTCTCGCGCACTTGAATGAGAACGTGTAAGTGCAAGGTACAAAACTTGTTTCGCTGTATGCATGCCAGTGTGTGTGTGCGTGTGTGTGTGTAGGTGTGGTTGTTTCAGCTACAACACGAAAATAAGCGACTATAAACAATATTCGGCACGCACTCACCTTAGGCTCCGTTTGGATCTCGATTCTAGTGTTGATTTGGCTCTGGGTGCATTCAATTTTTTGTGACGCCCTTTTTTGTTTGGCACATGAACACGCACACACACTCACTCACTGGCACGCACACACACACACATGCAGAGACTCAACTCAATATTATTCATATGCATATGTATACGCGCACGTACATATGTGTTTGTATTTGTGTATATACATGTATATTGCGCCTATACTTGATTATAAATATTGCCAACTATTTTACAATTTTCACTTGTATTTCGATTTTCATTTGCAACGTTTTTTTCGGCCGTTTTCTTAACGCTTTTACTGGCGCTCTGTGCGCATCACAGAATCTGCTGCACAATTCGTGAAAAATAATATTCAAATGTTTATTCGTTGCTATTAGGGCTGTACTGCGCGATAGTTTTTAATGTTTACTTTACATTTACTAGCTGCACTTTAACTGTATACCTAAATTAGTTATGCATTTTACAAATGCGGTCCGCGACGCAACTCCTCTCACCGCTCGAAATCAACACACACTAATTACTATGTCAAGCTATCGATGTTGCCGAATATTGTATCGACGTGCAACCCTGTCAGTGCAGAACAAATCAGTGTTGAAGAGTGCTTAAAGCATACACTCAAAAGCTAATTGTTATGAGGCACTGGTGACACAAATATAAATTTATCCAAAAACTACATTATAAATGAATAATATGCAGTCTATTCAAGCGCTTTTCAACTGTTTAAAATTACCAATAAAATTATTGCAAGAACTACGTGCTTTTAAATCACAAAAACAAACTAGTATTTATTTGTCTATATTTAGTAAATATGGTGGTTGCTACATACGGTCACACTGCTAGCGTATCTCTTTTTCACATTTTCTTTTGTGTTTTGTTTCTCGCTCTCGCTTGAACGGTACGGACGTGTACTGCCGCCGCGCGTGTGTATTTTAACTTGGCTTTAGGGAAAAATACTTAATTATACAATACACATGTAATTTGTTCTTCAATATGCAACAAATTGCTTTCAATATACAAGTGCAGTGTATTTGACATACATACACACGTACGGAATGGCAGGCGAATGCTACAATAAGCAAAATACATAAGTTAAATTACGTGAGTGTTTGTATGCAGTCCACGCGATAGAGCGAGTCAGCAAATCAGTGCCCAACATAGCCGCGTAGCCGTGTGAAAGAGAAGTAGAGCATTTAAAATGCTTGTGCTTCTTGCTGCAAATGTGACGACGAAAATGGCTTAAAGAAAAAGAAAAATATTCGGAGTCGGCACGCGTGTGTGTGATGTCTCTGTGTAAGTGTGTGTGTGTGTGTTTTTGTCTGTGGTAGTGTGTGCCTTTGCTTGTTTCGAATTTAAAATGAAAGTCTATTGAAATATATATTTTAATACAAAAGTTGATCAAATATATACAGCAAGAATTAAATATAAGGTTGCAGCGTCTGGTTTTCAATAAGTGCTAGCAAAATAAGAAAAAAAGCGCATGCCGCTTCGTCGTTGTGTACGTGAGTGCGGCCATTGTGTGTGTGTGTGTGTGTGTGAGTGTGAGTGCGATCATTGTGTATGTGTGCGCGCGGGCATTGTGTGCGTGTGTGTGCGTATATCAGCGGACGCACACAATGCCCGCACTCACGTGTCCATGTTTGCATGTATTTGTGTACAAGAGCAGCAACAGCAGCTGTGAAGTGTATTTATTATCTGAAACAAAAAATTGCCCTTTAAAAATGCAAAATTGTTCAATATCGTATATTTTTTGCAGAGCTTGCTAAATATCAATCACACAACAACAACAACAACGAAACAAATATATTAAATGTGCAAAAGTGTGGGTAACAAATACCAAAACAAACTAAGGTTTCGCCAAATGGTATTTTTGTCTTCCTCACCAACTCGGCTTGTTTGGCCCGCCTAAAATGTCACGCAACTGTAACAACGAATGGAATAATTACTAAAGACTCTGATAAAGAATAAAACAAAAAAGCGGACGACGGAGAGAGCGGATAGCAGCAGATCGGCCGTCAACGGTGATCGGGCGAGGGCGGAGAAAAATGTGAGTACCACCACCCAATGAAGAGCGAACGCGCTCTCTTTTTTCTATTTCACACACACACAGATGTGTGTGTGTATGTGTAAGCTATTTCGTTTCTTTTCGTATGCGACGTATCAGTAGCGGTTCTTCATTCTTTCTTTTCCTTGTTCATTGCCTATGCATTGCGACTATGTAAGCTTGTGCTTGCACTCTCTCGATTACAGTTCAACGGAAATTAGTCTTCGCCAGTTTCTTTTCTCTTCGTTGTGTTTGCGACTGATAAAGAGCAACAGCTGTTAATGAGCGGGAGCGCAATATACCTTGAATACTGTAAATGCATGAAAATGTATTAGTTCTCTTTGAAATGTGATCGATTTTTTTTTTTTTTTAAATACCTAAAAATTTCTGTTACGCTGTTAATTAAACAAAAAAATTCATTACAAATTAAGCAAAAAAAAATAGCCAGAGACATGTACAGGAGTTAGAAACTAGATCGACTTGATCAAGAATATATACTCATTATAGGGTGTGCCACGCCTCCTTCCTGTTACAATAATTATAGAGGTAGGGTATAAACAATGTCTGTGCCAACTACTTGCACTTGGTCACAGTACACAAACATGCATGCACACACATACAAGCAAACACACATGCATGCACACACATATATGTATATATTTATTTATTTACTCTTTCTTTGCCGTTTGCAATTGCACTTCGCATTCATAGTTTTTGTTGCTTTTTTTCTCTCTTCACTCATCTTCTCTGCAAAGAGAAGTTTCTACACAAATCGCTTAAAGAAAAATATTCGCATTCGGCACTCGCGCGTGTGTGTGAGTTTCGAATTTATAATACATTAAAATATACATTTTCATTACAAAGTTCATCAAAAATATGCAACAAGACTAAAAATAAGAGAATGCATCGTGTGTTGTTCAATAAGTGCAAGAAAAATAAGAGAAAATTCGTATGCCGCTTTCGTTGCTGTGTACGTGAGTGCGGGAAATGTGTGTGTATGCGTGCGTGCCTGTGAGTGCAGAAATCGTGTATGTGAGAATACTACGATCACTGTGTATGTGTGCGCGCGTGCATTGTGTGCGTGGGTGTGCGTCTGTCAAACTGACGCACACAATGCACGCGCTCACGTGTGCATGTTTGCATATGTGTAATAGTGTGAACGACGAAGAGAGCGTTTAACGGTGATCGATTAGGAGGAAAAGACCGGTTGTGTGTGTGTGTGTGTGAATACTACGATCATTGTGTATGTGTGCGCGCGTGCATTGTGTGCGTGGGTGTGTGTCTATCAAACTGACGCACACAATGCACGCGCACTCATTTGTGCATGTTTGCATATTTATGCTTATAAAAGTGAGAAAAAAACGTAAACAAAATTTGTTCAAAATTGCATAAAAGACGAATGCAATGTATGGCTAAAAAATACCAAAACAAACTAAGGTTTCGCCAAATGGTATTTTTGTCTTCCTAATCTTGTCTAAATAAAAGTGTGGAGACGAAGAGAGCGAATAACGGTGATCGATTAAGAGGAAAAGAGCGGTTGTGTGTGTGTGAATACGATCACTGTGTATGTGTGCGCGCGTGCATTGTGTGCGTGGGTGTGCGTCTATCGAACTGACGCACACAATGCACGCGCTCACCTGTGCATGTATTTGTACACAAAAGCTGCTGCAATAGAAAAGGTTGCAACAACAACGATGCAAATGCATTTAATGTGCAAAGTGTGGTAAAAAAAATACCAAAACAAACTAAGGTTTCACCAAATGGTATTTTTGTTTTCCTGATCTTGTATAAAAAAGAGTGTGGACTACGAAGAGAGCGTTTAACGGTGATCGATCAGGAGGTAAAGAGCGGTTGTGTGTGTGTGTGTGTGTGTGTGAATACGATCATTGTGTATGTGTGCGCGCGTGCATTGTGTGCGTGGGTGTGCGTCTATCAAACTGACGCACACAATGCACGCGCTCACGTGTGCATGTTTGCATATGTATGCTTATGAAGTGAGAAAAAACTTTAGAATACAAAATTTGTTCAAAAATATTCGAAAATGTGCAGTGTGGCTAAAAAATACCAAAACAAACTAAATGTTCGCCAAATGGTATTTTTGTGTGGACGACGAAGAGAGCGAATAGCAGCAGAGTAACGTTTAACGGTGATCGATCAGGAGGAAAAAAGTGTGGCCACCACCACCACCCAGTGAAGAGCTTACGCGCTCTCTTCGTTCTATTACACACATGATAAGAGCAACAGCTGTTAGCTGTAAACATTCTCTTTAAAATGTGATCGATTCTGATTTGAAAAAACATAACATTGCAACATTCAAAAGTTCTGTTTCGCTGTTAATCGAACAGAAAATCCAATTAAGGCACACAACAAACAACAAGCAATAAATACCGAAAGACATGTAAAAGAGATGGAAAAATAAGAAGTGTGCCAATTGCTTGGACTTGATCAGGGCACACATACATGCACGCACATATGCACACACCAGCACACGTACATACATACATATATACAAACACACATACATATTCATATATGCGTGCCAATTGGCCATTCCATTTATGTTGCCTGGCCTTTGGCAGTCGCCTGTGCACTTTGAATTTGTTGTTGCTTTTGTTCTATGATTTGTCTCTCTTCGCTGAGCATGTGAGAAATCCGTGTGAAAGAGAAGGAGAGTATCTTAATTGCCTCTCTTAAAGAAACATATTCGCGTGTGTCATGTACATATGTGACAGTGAATTCGTTTGTTTGCTTCGAATTAATAATAAATGATAAATAAGACGCTGCGTCGTGTGTTGTTTAATAAGTGCAAGAAAAATAAGAGAAAAAGCGTATGCCGCGTTCGTCGTTGTGTACGTGAGAGAGCGAGTGTGTGTGTGTGTGTTAGTACGATCATTGTGTATGTGTGCGCGCGTGCATTGTGTGCGTGGGTGTGCGTCTATCAAACTGACGCACACAATGCACGCGCACTCACTTGTGCATGTTTGCATATGTATGCTTATAAAAGTGAGAAAAAAACTTAAAAATGCAAAATTTTTTCAAAATTGCATAAACGACGAAGAAAATGTGCAACGTGTGGCTAAAAAATACCAAAACAAACTAAGGTTTCGCCAAATGGTATTTTTCTCTTCCTGATTTTGTCTAAAAAAAAGTGTGGACGACGAAGAGAGCGTTTAACGGTGATCGATCATTAGGGAAAGAGCGGTTGTGTGTGTGTGTGTGAATACTACGATCACTGTGTATGTGTGCGCGCGTGCATTGTGTGCGTGGGTGTGCGTCTATCGAACTGACGCACACAATGCACGCGCTCACCTGTGCATGTATTTGTATACAAAAGCTGCTGCAATAGAAAAGGTTGCAACAACAACGATGCAAATGCATTTAATGTGCAAAGTGTGCCTAAAAAATACCAAAAATAAATACTTGAATACAAACACACACATACACTACACTTATGCATGCATATGTATGTATATGTATGTATATATAAACACACATTTATGTATGCATGCCAATTGGCTATCGCCGTCGTCTGTCAATTGAATTGCACGTCGAATTCGTAGTTTTCGTTGTTTTCTGTTTCTATGATTTTTCTCTCTTCTCTCTGCCTATGCGTGTACAACAAGCCCACACAGCACAGCGCCGTCGCTGACTGCTGCTTAAAAGCCTTCAGTTTAATTCATTTCTCTTTCCGTTTTGGAGGCCTTTGCTTTGTTGCTGCGGCTGCATAATTCCATGCCGAAAGAGAAATCCATTTAAAAAAGCGTACGAAGCGCAAAACGAACTCCAAAGAAGCAGGCAAACAAATGAAAAGATACGAATAACAACAAAGGAGAAAGAGAAGAAGAAAAAACGTGGCAGCTAAACAAAAATAAGTTGCTCTGTTTTCTTGTTGTTGTTGTCGATGCAGCAGCAGCGTTGGATACACACGAAAAACAGACAACGGCCTCAGTCGGCGTCAGTCGACGTCAGCAGCGGCAGCAGCAGCAGCAGCAGCTTTACTTGCGTTCGCTGCCTCAGTTCTGACTTCTTCTTTGTGCTTCATGTTTGTGTTTGTGCATGTGGGTGTGTGTGTGCTTGCAGCAATCGCTGTCTATGAGTTAGCTAGCTGTTGTTGTTGTTGTTGTTGCTCTCTGTAATATTGCGTTGTTGTTGTGCTGTTGCGATCTCTGCGCGCTTCACTGCACAAAAAGCTCTGCACTTCAGTTAGGTTCATACACATGGAGCAGATGTACCGTTTGTTGTTACCCTGTACAGACCGATTGAGGAATCTTTAAATAGCAACGTAAACAAAAGACAGCTGACTGACTGAAGGGCATCTCCCTAGTTAGCATAGATCACAAACTTGAATCTATAATAATGATATCTTTATTTTGTATGTATGTATATATCTTGAAATTACATACATTTCATAAGCTTCTTTTTTTTCATTAATATCAATGTTTACACGCCCCAAAAATAAAATAAAAATAAAAGTGCGCCATGTGCGAACATCTCTGGTTTCTTTTGAGATACTATCTGCATATTAGAGTATCGTATCTATAGGATACAAAAATAGCTTAGCTATATCTGTAAATGTATCTATGTATCTGTGAGGCATTTTGGAGGTCTGGCCTGCACACAGATGCAGGCAACAATGCCATAAAATATATGTACACACATACATGCACATATGCACGTACATGCATTGAAAATAGAAACCACAAAGTAAGAGACCAAAAACAACGAAAACTTACACAAAATATATTCGGAATGGAGGCAGAAGGCAGGCGGGCAACAGACGGGAGGCCAAGTCTCTGCCTGCTGCAAATTGTTGACTGTTTAGAATTGAAAGTTAAATTTAGATGCGATGCACAAAACGAGAAACAGAGCAAAAGCAGAGGGGAAAACGGAACAAAAACAACAATCATAGCAATGCCATTAAAAAGGCAAAGCTCACAGATTTCTATGTGTATGTGTGAGAATGTGTGTGTGTGTGTGTGTGTATTTGTGTGTTTGTATGCCTTGTTGTTGTGGCTCTCGCAGCAGCTACTTTTAATTTTATTTCATTTTCTATGCACGACGCCAGCGCCTTTCTATGTATTTGTGCATGTGAATGTGTATATGTGTGTTTGTCTTTTTTGGTTAATTGTTTGTATTGCTTCTTTTTTTTGACAGTTGAATGAACTCGCGGCAAAGGCAACAACAGCAATAGAGAACAAATAAAGAAATAGAGGCAATAAGCAAAGCCATATAAGTAAATAATAACGGTTTCAAAGTTAAACAGCCTGAAAGTTATTCAAGAGAACAATAGTGAGTAAGCGAGAGAGAGAGAGAGAGAGAGAGAGAGAGCAACATTTGCTGCAACTTAACGAGAAAGAAGAGACAAAACAAAATAAAAAAAGAGTACCTCAAACTGCCAGCCATTAACAGTTATAATAGTAGAATAGAACTGCTATTTACGTGATTGTAGAAGAGCCAAGTAGTCCAGGCCCTATTGTTGGCTGTATGTATGCATTAGAAATGTACCAGAATGAATTATATATTATGCCAGAGGGGTGCACTAGTATTTTGATGGTAGAAGAAATATAAATTGCATTCTTGTACATCAGTAATTGGTATTCAATCATTTATACAGTTGCAATCAGTGGCATTCGCTCCGAATCACACGGAATACTTTCGACCTATTTCCCTCCCCCTACTGTGACTCTCTATTCCCCACCTTCTCTACTTTAATTGTGTATTTCGTTAGTCCATTTCATTCCACTCTGCTCGTTCCACTTCCACTTTGTTCCACGCGAATGTCAATTGTGTGTGTGCCCTGCTTTGATCGCACGCAAATCGAGCGCGTTTTTTCTCAGCTTTAAGTCCATTGGCATTTTTGCTCGCTTCTCACGTTCGCTGTTTGACAGTTGGCAATGGACGAATAGCGTCTGATATATCACACCTGCCAAAACGGGCTTCCAATTTGAGACTTTTGCAAATGCTGCGCTCCAGTTTTTCACGCTAAAAAACCACTTTTCATTTTGGCTTTGCTGCTTTTTCTACTTTAGCAGCAGCTGCCACGCAAAGCAAAGGAAATATATGAAAAGAGAGAGAGAGAGAGCGACAGCGACATGTGCTTGAAAGAGAGCCAAGACAAGCTGGCGGCGCTGTCAGTCAAAAGGAAGTCTATGGGCAACGCCGGGTATAGGCGGAGAGCTGTTGGGATCTTGGCTGAAACAAACTGTAAATAGCAAAAAAATGAAGGAAAAACTAATAAAGTTGCCTTTTGTTGTTGCTCTTTCCGAAGTGTTTGCCACGGTTTTTCGTTACCAATTTATATGCTGTATTAGAAAAGGGTTTTGTGAAAAAATATTGGCAATAGATACATGCATATTTATATATATAGACATACAGGCTGTGCAACTAAGCGGGCGTATTCAGATACGTATAAACAGTAGACGAAGTTTGTAGAAAAAATTTATGCCTTTAAACGTTTTCTTTTTCCTCAAAATGTAAGAGAACTATTTCAAAGTGTTCCTAACGAACCGCAGTTATAGTTTAAATATTTATAAAGTAGCTGAAATACAGGATTTTTGTTATTAAATATGCTACGAGCTCATAATAAATCGATTATAATCGATAACATGATTTGATTTGTAGCTGGAATACCAAAAAATATAAAGATTTCCAATTTACCGTGTGGGTTTTTGAGTTTTTTCTTTAGATACATTCCCCCTTCCCCATAATTGTCTACGTATTTGCATGTTGTGTTCTATTTTGCCATGTCTACATAAGAGGCGTAGAATGATTGGATTAACAGCTCTTTTCAGTGTTCAGGGTATATTTTAGGCGGACACTCCCGACTAGAGCAGCCGTGCTCTAGTATGAAAAGAACTGAACTTTTTTAATAAAACTAATTCCATTAAGATTTATTATATTCTTCTAAAAAATAGCCTCAGCTTAACATTATTTTTAGAGTTCACTATCTATACCCACTACTTTTTGACTTCTCTTCCATTCCGTTCACCTTAAATTCAAATTATCTTACGTTTTCTGTAACTTTTTGTCGAACTTTGTCTTCGGGTCGAGTGGAATATGAAATAAAATATGAAAAAATTAACAGAAATTCCTTTGTTGAGCCCGCATAGAAAGTAAAGTCAAGTCAAAAGGTATCCGATGGATACACACACAACTAGCTCGCATATGAGATACGGACACAGGGTAAAGTTGGCAGGCTACTTAGCTTGGCCCAGTCAACCGTTATAACTAGCGTTAGATCCGCCTGTGTGTATCTCTGAGATACGTACGCATACATAAGTACGTGCACATGTGTGTATGCGGCATGCATGCATAAAATGCCGTAAACATAAACACAATCTAAACAGGCGACATGGTGGCCCCAACCCCCCAACCCCCCACCCCCTCGCTATGGCGCCCCCCTTATCAACACTCGTAACAGCTTAAATGCTTTTTACATGGCAACAGAACAGAAAATCGATGACAATTTACCGTGCGTCTGTCACTCTGCGTGTGTGTGTGTGTGTGTGTGTGTGAGGGCATTTTGTACGCATACATACATACTTACTTCATGTATTATGTATCTGATGTACATGCGCAAATTCCCGCATCCCATAGAGTACAGATGGAGAAGACTCTGGTAGAGACTGTATTATTATTTTATTTTTATTTTATTTTTTTTTTCGTAGACAAAACACAACAAAAAGCCAACCAACGATTCGAAAAAAAGGGACAGAGAACAAGAAGAACGTGGAAGAAGAAGAGACAGAAGTGGGAGAGGCAACGGAGGCGCACAGCTTAGCCACCCACAAGGCTTGCTTTGCTGCCTACGCTTTGTCGCTGTGTCTCTTTCCCTTTTACGCTCTCTCTCGCTCTCTTATTTGTGTGTTTTTTCTTTTTCGCCTCCCACTCAACACTCTCGCTCTCTGCCCCCGCTGCTGCTGCATTATTTTCATTTTCAACTTTTTCTTCTTCTTCTTCTTGACTAATGCTGCTGGCTGCCCGCCTCCTGCTCCGGCACACAGGCGACCTCATTTGATGAGGTATGGCGGCGCTTCCACTCATTCCTCTTCCTTCTCGCTTGCTTCGCTTAAGGCCGCAGCTGGCAACGCACATTTTGATAACATTTGTGATAAAATAATGCGGCAACAACGCACCAGCAGCACGAAGCAAGGCAGGCGGCTGGGGAGCGAAACGTGCCAGGTCAGTGGGTGGAATGGAGCAGACAAGACGCTAGCCCAGGCCTTTGTCTGCGTATATGTGTGTGTGTCTGTGTGTGTGTGTGTGTGCGCTGTAACTAGTTTTTTGCGTTCGTTTTTACTTTGGCATTCTTTGCTTGTGCAGCGTTGCCAATTTTCACTTGGGCTTAGCTGTTCGAAAGCTAGGCAACCAGGCTATTGCCCTCTCGCTCTTTCCCTCGCACACAACGTCAAAAATTTCATTCATCCAGCAAGAAGATGAACGCGTTCGAAGCTCAAGCCACCCCCCCCCCCACACTTGGCCACATATCGCTCGCCTTCAAAAGCTTTTTGCCTTAATTTAAGTTAAGGCCTCTTTAATTCCATCACGAAACTTTCGGCCTGTTTATCTAATTGGAATTGTAATTGTGTCAACTAAAGTGTGTGTTTGGGGTAACGAGGCAGTTGTGAAATTTACCGTTTAGTTAGACACCTGATGGGGGGCGGGGCGGATGCTGCAAAACTTTATACATTGATGTAGATATTTGCTTAAAGCGTAAATTGGCGAATGACAAAGTTGATTCATGATAAAAGTTTCTTGAAAATTGCTCAATTTGGAAGAGGCAAACTTGGTAAACTACTAACTTTTTAATCTGTAGAACAATATGCAAGACAAATTTATATACTAAGCTTGAAATATATTAATATGTATATAAATATATGTATAAAATATTTTCCAATATATTCTAAAGCATTTAAAGTAGATTTAATAACGAATATATACAGAGATCTATGAATATGTAACAGTTTTATAATCACAGATTCTTTACATTCTGAAAATAACAGGAAACGATTCGCTTACATTAGCTGATGCAGGGCTACAAACCCTTAAAGCAATAAGCAGTCAAGAATATTTCAGAAACAGATATTGAAATGAAACAAAAAAAAAACAGATTTAATAACAATATTCGATGAAAAGTTACAAAAAAAAAGTTTTGATACATTTTAATAGGGCTTATATTCACTTAATACGCACATCTTTCACTCTCTATATTCCATATAAACTTATATAATACCAATATTCGATAAAAAGTTACAAAAAAAGTTTTGATGCATTTTAATAGAGCTTCAATTCATGTAATACGCACATCTTTCACTCTCCACTTTTCTGAGAACTCCCTTAAGTGTTAAACTCCTTGTTTTACTGGAAGAGCCAAGAACTCAACTCAACTCAAAATCCTTAAATACTTTTAACTGTCATTCGGACTTTTTTTCTCAAATTTTTCATTTTCCATTTGTAACACTTTAGTAATCGAATAAACCTATAACTATATATTATCGTACTTTACTATATCATATTCGAGCTTAATTTGTATTCTTCATTAACTCAATTTGCCTAGAGTCTGCATCAGATAAAATCTTGTTAAAGGCCAAAAGCTTACATCTTGCTTATTGAATTAAGTCAAAGTCTTCGCAGCATTTAAATGGGCTAAAAACAAAAAGGGCCACGCCCCGCTGGGGGTGTCGCATTACCAAGTCTCCAAGCCCCTTTGAATCTCAAGCAAACTTTGCACAATTCACATTAAATTAATGCGCTCCAGCAAAGCAAAACTTCAAGCAGCCACAACTATAGCAGCAGCAGCAGCAGCAGCAACAATAACAACAACAACAGGGCGAAAGACCCCAAGCGCAATTGCACAGAGGAGGAGCCGACGCCCCAGTCGAGTTTCGGTTCGAGTTTCGTCCTTGCTGTTAAATTTAAGTGCAGACGCCATTTCTATTACTCCACACATTAAATTATACCACGCGCTGTTGCCAAACGCGATATCCTGCCAATACACCCAACCCACAGTCCCCCCCGTCCACCCCATCCCCAAAAGTCAACCCGAGGCAGCTCCTTCAACCTTTCGGGCCGAAAATAAAATCATGACTCGCACAAAAAGCAACTGCGAGAGAAGCAGGAGCTGCGCCCAAAACGAGGCGCGGCCGCCCAGGCACATAACGGCGGAACCCGCTGCTCTTATATACATATATTTATACAAACAGATATATATATAGATATATTTATGTGTATGTGTGTATATATATTAAAGACGATTTCTCCAGTTAGAACATTTTCGCCAGGCACCGCCCCAAAAGTTTCTGCAAGTAGCACATTCTAGGACGCCCGGGGGGAGTAGGTGCATGATTATTTTTCATGCTTTCCCATTTCATTTTACTGCCTTTCGCACACACACACACACACACACCAACACACACACACACAGAGTAAAACTTTCACAATACGGCTCTGCCTACCGAGGGTTGCTGCTGTTAGCGACGTCAGCGTCTCCACCCACTCCGTTAAAAAAATGAAGCGAAAAAGAAGCAGCGGCAGCGGCAGAGGCTGCCGCAGCAGCAGCCGTCGCCGCCTCACGTGCGCCTAAAGTTGATGTTCGTTGTTGTTGCTGCCTCGCAGTTGCTTGCTCGCTCTCGCTCTCTCCCACCGAATGGCTGCCTGCCGCCCAACACATTGTCTGCCCTTGATTTTATCGATTTTCGCTCTCGCCGCATGCGGCGCTTTTTGCTCTCTGCCTGCTTTTTCTCCCTCTCCCTCTCTTTCTTATGGCAAAATGGCATTCACATAAAAGCGCGCGCGCTTGTGTTTTATGCTAAGCTTGACTATTTGTGTGTGAGTGTCTGTGTGTGTGTTGGCTGTCCATTGTTGTTTTTGCTGCTGCTGCTGCTGCTGCCGTTGTCTATGTATGTGTGTATGTATACTTATTCCGGCCGGCCGTTCGTACATAATGTGCTTTGGGTTTGGGTTTTGCACATATATTTTATGTGCTGGCTGCTGTCGCTGAGGCTTCGTTGTTATTTTTGGCATTTAACCCCAAGACCACCCAGCCACCACCCACCACTCACTTAAATTGCTTGTGTCTGTGTGTATGTGTGTGTGTATATACATTTACAGTCTTTGCATGTGTATCTGTGTTGCGTGTGGCGCGCTTTAATCTTTTGCCGACCAATTTCATACAATTTAAATTTTGCCGTTATGTGCATGAACCAGTCTGACTCTTATTTCGTGTCCCCTGCGTCAATTTTTGTTGCATTTAAGCTTTCGACTCGTCTCGCTTTAACTGACCCACCCCCGAACCACCGACTCCACCCACACTGATGCTGTTGATGTTGTGCGAGGTCGTCTTTTGGAATTTTCAATTAAAGTTGAATTCTGTTCTTGGCCACAGTTTGCCATGTTTTCAACAAAGGAGGTAAATTACTAAATTCTTTGAAGTGTTTGCAAATAATTGGAGCATAAATATTCTGTACAAACCTTAATTAATAATATTCCTTGCGTATTTTGTGCTTTGAGCCAGTAAAAGCCAATAAGTTTCTCAATTAGACAGTCTGCTAAAACGGATTTATTAATTAGAAATTATGCAAAGGGAATAAATAAACAAGGATATTTTGAATAGGAAATGAGGTTAGTTATTGAATGTAAAATATAAGATAAATAAAATCTCTAACAATATTAGAGAAAACAAAATTACAATTTTAACTAAAACATTTAAGAGTCAATAAATTGTTGAATTATCTCAAATTCCAGCTATTTTATGTACAGTTGTGTTCGCTAAAATAGTAGTGATGCAATAGGCAAAAGCTCTGTCTAATAGAAGATAATTTTTTAGTAGACACTGCTATTTTTATGAGCGATTAAATGTTGTTAGCTTTCCATTCTTATGTTCTGAAATATAAAATAATAAAAAAGTTAGTAAATCTTAATATTTATATATATTATATATGAAATATAATATATAACAAATAAGTAAATCTTTATATGTATATATATTATATATGAAATATAATATATACAAAATAAGTAAATCTTAATATTTGTTTCCATTTTTTTAAGATATTGCGTTTATCACTAAAGTGTGTTGTTTAACTTTTAGTGCTTAGTCGAACTACTATTTTCAGGAACATAAACATGACATATCATGTTATGCTTATACACTATAGCAATATATAGATATATTTTGATTTTAAAACTATAAAAATATACTCCTTTATTTTGGGCCCCTTCAAAGAAAAATGTATATTTGACTCTAACTGTAGTTGTTAACGTATTTATAGCAATATAGATAGATATATTTATATTGATTGCGCTCATAATTTTGATATTAAAACTTCAAAGTTCTTCAAAGAAAACTATATTTTTGACTATATAACTTCATTTGCTATAATACTCAATATTTACTATGCATTCTTCATTAAAGTTTGCATAATTCCTCTATTCTATTCTTTTTAAAATCAATCAACACCCTATAATCATTTCCTTAGTTATTCCAAGTTAAGTTATTCCGATACTAGAGACACCTATCTATAATACATGTCTGATAAATTCCATAGTAATTACAAATGCAAAGGAAAAAGGGGACTTCGGCTATTAACACCGTTAAATTGTAAACAGCCAAGTCGACGAGGAGGAGGAATACGTCAGAGTTACTTCCAATTCGTGGGTCAATCCGTATGTCCGTCCCGTTGTTTTTATGGCATTTCGGGGTGTGGTTGGCGCAGCCTTGCCCCGTGCGAAACAACAAAATGAAGAGTCATAAACAGACGTCGCGTGCTCAGACGTCATGAATTTAACAACCGGCAATGCTTGGCAGGCCGAGAAGTAACCGTAAATCCGCCCTATTTGAGGGGAAGCGCGGCAGCGACCCGCCTCTCTCACGTGAGATGTAAGCATAGCCAAAATGTCCTTAAACTTTTAGCACTCAGTTTAGCAGTACAAACAACTTTGGCGTTGTTGTTGTCGTTGTTGTTGTTGTTGCAGTTGTTGTAGTTGTTGTTGTTGTTGTTATTGCTGCTGTTGTTGTTGTTGTGTTCACTATTCGTCTCTGGCGCTCCATTCATTTATTCATTCGATTCACAGTTTGCGCTGCTGACAAGCCCTTTTTTCGCGCTGCGACTTTTATTTATGCGATAAAAATAAAGCGATAATAAATGGTGGGCAGCAAGCGTCGAGTTATTGCACTCGTTCGCCCTCTCTCTCTCTCTCCCCTCTCGCTCTCTTCCCGCTCGCTCTCGTGCGCCTTGCAACAGCTGTTTGGCTCTGGCTTAAGAAAGTTGCACCGAAAGTTCAATTGCCTCGCTCTGGCCTCGACACGGACTGCGCTGCCCACATTTGCATTATTTATGTACAGCATTAAGTGACGACGACTGCGACTGCGACCGCGACCGAGACAGCGACTGCGACTGCGACGTTGTATGTTTCTTCTTCTTATGCTTGCTTCATTTCCATTTTGCATGTGTTGTTGCATAATTTCCGTTTGCTAAAAGTTGTAAAGCAAATGTAAAAGAGTAAGAGGAGAGAGGGAAGAGAGATAAATAAATACATGCAATTGAATGACACTGAGAGAGACAGAGAGAGAGAGAGAGAGAGGTAAATCAGCTCATGTGTCTTGTTATAGGTCAGGTCTACAGAAGCTAGATCAACTGCAATATCTCAACTCAAATCGCAAGGAGCAGGGGAGAATAAATAATGCGAAATTGTAAGCTCATTCAAAATATTAGTTATTCTGTAATTTGCGAGCGAAAAACGGGGTTGTTGCAATTAGCTTAACTGGCCAATTACGGTAATTACGCAGAGTTAGTCAACAATTGCCAATGAATAAATGATAAGATGGTTAAGGATTCGATTGTTGTTGATTTGGGGGTTACCTTTCTTACGGCGCATTTTATCTTTTCCATTACATATTGCTTTATAATTACTGCAATTAAAGAGCGCAATTTATAAGATATTAATATTGATTACATCTACGGGAAAAAGCAAAAAGTTCCCAGCTGAAAAATGACTCAGGTGAGTCAAGCTTGACTTAACTAGACTCTATCATTGGGCAGATACGAGCGTAAATTACCAACTTTCCCATTTGCTGTTTCGCATTACAATAACAATAATTAAAAGTATTATTTTTTACTACAATTCGCTCTTTCCCATTGCATAGTTATACCCTGGGCCCATTGAAACTTGGAAATCAGGGTATAATGGGTTTATATTGTATTTGTATTGAAACATTACATAGAAAATCATTTGGGTTTTTCTAAAACTAAAATTAAATCCCATCAACAAATAGAAATTTATATGGATTTTTCTAAAATTCCTGCGAATCCATTTTCGTATTATTTATTAATTTGCAATTTCTCGAATCCATTGAAAAGTTGGTAAATTCACGTTGCAGGCAGAAGCAGCCGTAGCAGCTCCTATAAAGTAATGCCAATTTCCCTCTAATTTGGTTTAATTTCTAGCTGAGAAATATTACGAACTATGGAAAGCCCCACAGCGATGGAATTAGTTAGATAACTGTTTATAATAAGTGAAACATTTTTGGGGATTCCCCAACATTTCGGCAAATTAAGTTCGAGTATATCTCGATAAAACGTAATTTGAAGATTACTTCTTGATAGGAAAAGTATTTAAATGAAATTAAAATTCCTAAGAGCTTCTATCTATTTAATAGACCTCACTTCCGTAAAAGATAAGAGTAGCACTTGGAACCCAATTAATTTCTTATCAGTGCATAAACAATTCAATGTCAAGTAAATTCCGCCTTTGCGATAACAACATATAGAAAACAAAACAAGAAAAATATTTAAATGTATTAAAACCTAAACAAAGAAACGTTTACTTTATTTGTTTAAATTCAAGTCTGAGCTGCTAACTGTAATATAAACAGTGAAAAACTATAGAAATAAGATCAACAAATACGTTAATGATGTGGCACAGTCACCCACAGATAAATACGTACGGCTGTGTGCGTGTATAAATGAAATCGGTGCCAAATAAACTTTGCATGTTTATGGCGAATTTCTGTAATGCCATTTTGTTGACATTTTTGTTGTTGTTGTTGTTGTTGTCGTTGCGTTTTTATGTCTCATTTTGTACGGGTTGACCTCGTTTTAACGGACCGCCGCATGAATCATAAAGCGGTACCAAGTTCAGACGAAAAGAAATTAGCAAATAAAATGGCAATAAAATGCATTAACATATGTATATGTATGCATGTATGCATGTATGTCTATTAGCATGCGTGCCAGCTGCAGTAAGGGGAATTCTGAGAAAACGTGAAATGCGAGAAGAAACAAGTGACAAGCGAAAAAGCAACAGTTGTGTGTTGTTGTTAATGTAAGTTGTTGCTGCTTTATTAATACACCGGCTTGCAACGGTAAATTGTAAGCGACGATTACAACATGCATGCACACACACACACACATGCTCACATACTCACTCACTCACCGACTCGTGTATACGCAAATAGACGGCAATTTGAGTATAAAGGTGTGCAAGCGAGACGACAATAAAGGAAGCGAAACTTTTAACTTTGCACTTTAATTGAAATGCTATGGGCAGAAAAAGAAAAGAAAACAAATAACTGCAAACCAAACAAGAGAAGCATGCACAAGCAATAACAAATTCAAGTAGAGTAGATGTATGTGTGTGTGTGAGTGTGTGTTTGACTGCCAGACAGGTTGCGTTATTTGAAAGTTCCGAAGAGAAGGCAAAGTGAGCGCGAGAGCGAGAGAACTGGTAACTCGAAATTATTAAATTGCAGACGCTTGCCTGCGTATGTATTAATATGTGAGTGTGCATGTGTGCGTGTTAGACAGAGCGGAGCAGAGCATGTGGAAAGCGGGCGAAAGAGTCGCGCACACCAGCAAACGATGAAACAACAGACAAAAGCTAAAAACGTCTGGCTGAGGCCGCGCGCAGTCGTTGAACGAGTTGAAGTGGAGTTGCTGGGGGAAGAAAGACAACAAAAAAAGGAGAAGAAGAGCGCCGTACAAAAACGTGAGCGCAAGTATCTCTGTGTGTGTGAGTGTGTGTGTGTGTGTGTGTGTGCAGAGGTGTGTCTGTATGTATGTGTGTGTGTGTGATAAAGGTCGTTGGCCATGCGGCAACGTTGGAGCAAAAGCAACAACACGTTGTTGGCAGAGAATAAACGCGCGACGGCGACGTATTTAGCCTAAGGGCATAAAATGTGTTGCAGGTTTCTGTTGGCCAACACTGGTCTCATTGTAGACTATGGCCACAAGTTTGTTCAAGCACACACATACACATGCATTTCTATATGGATATATTTATTTATATATATATATATATGTGTACTCGTGTATGCATCTATACATAATGTCTATATATAGAGGCGTCCTCAACAGTTTTTATTTAGCTGCATTTAAAAAGGCTGAAACACGTTTTGTGCTTAGCCCGCGTTAAATAGACGAAACGCGCCAAGTTGTGAGGGCAAATGTGGGCGGCTGTGCCTGCATGTGGGTTCTCTCTCTCTCTCTCTGTGTGTGTGTGTGAGTATTGTTGCCTTTAAGGCCGTTATCATCCGCCGCCTGCTGTCAGTCAATGCGACAACTTGAGTGGGCTTTAATATCTTAAAAATAACATCAAGTCAACGAGCTCAGCTGGACACCTACGATTCACATTCAATTAATTCACATTAAATTAAACTGCTCAAAGCTCTTAAGCTGGCTAAAAGAAATGTATTTTTATAGTTTAATGTTCACATTTAAGCAGAAAAATCTAAATTGAGAAATATTTATGGCATGACTATTTCACCTTTAGTGATTGCGTAAAGCAAACAGCATGTGTTCGCACTCATAGACGTATGTGTACATAACATGTATCAATTTACAGTCATCAGCTATCAATTCCGATCTTGAGTTGACATTACACAATAGACATAACTACTTTCAAGGTTGTTTTAGTAGAAATAAAAGCTGTAATACGCCTGGAATACAAAGTTGCTTGAGTTTCCACTCATAAAGTCAGCTATCATAAATGCATTTTTATATTACTCGAGTGCATCATTAATTATCACATCACTAGCTATTAATACTAAATCCCAATTAGTTAGTATTCTTAAGAGTATCATAAAACAAATTTATTATGCGCTTGCTTTGGCATCGAAACTTGTTTGAAGATGATCTCATGCGAAACTAAAAAAAAAAAAAAAAAAAAAAATCAAAAACTTTACGCAATTAACTTAATTATTTAGTAAAGTAGCTTCAGGCAAGCTAAAATTAATTATTTAAAAATAACCAAGACAACAAATGAAGTAAATCAAATTTAATTTCTATTTCATTATTTGACCTTAGCTGAGCGTAGTAGTATTATATCATTTTTATGTCTGTATGAACAACCTTCCATTTGTGGCTCTATTGCATAACTATATAATAATCTAATACCCCTGTCATGATAACTACAGCTAGAACTTGTTATAGTGCACACACACAGACACACACACACATACATTCACACATTTATACAAACATTTTCTTTGTCGCCACTTCCTTATTTAACGTGACACTTTAAGAAATTGCATTGAAATTGAGAAGACAGCGCTGATTGCGCGCTCCCGCTCACTCACGCTCTCGTTCTCTCCCTCCTCCTCCCCCTCTCTCTCTCTCTCTCTTCCTCGCTGTCTACCTATCTCAGTGAAAATGAACACCTGCGCATTGTTGTTGTTGTTGGGGCGGTTTCTTTACTTCTCTCTTTCTCTCTTTCGGTCTCTTTCTTTCTTCAAATTGTTTGTTGTGGCGTACGTGCCTGTGCACTTCTCTCACTCAATGCAGTTATGCAGCTATTACGTCTATCACACACACAAAGACACACACACACACACACTTAGAGATACGCACTAGCGAACACCTGTCAAACGCATACACTCGCGTCAATCGCTCTAATGCCTTTCAGCCATCTCGCTTGCACAGAGGGGCCACCATTAGCAGTAGCAGCCGCAGCCGCAGTCGCCGCCGCAGCCGCAGCCGCAGCAGCAGCAGCTGCTGCTTTATGTTTCATTTTCACATTGTTCCCGTTCGTCGTATGCCGCTTCTTCTAATGTTGCTGCGTCACGTTCTTCATATAAAAATGTTTGAAATTCTGATTGGGTATTATTAACATAGTATACACACACACACATACATATACGTACGTGTGGACGTTTGTATGTGTGTGACGTTTGTTGTCTGCAGCGTTGCCAACTGTCTACAATTAGTGGGCTTGTGCGTCGTTGCCATATTTCACGCAATAGCTTCAATTGAAACAGGTTTGCCTCATCAGACACAGAGCGAGAGTGCGAGTGGGACAGAGCAGCGATCATGATCCATGCTCGTCATGATATCTGTGTGCTTTTCTTTCTTTATTTTCGGCTTTGCCCGCTTATTGTGTTTCACTTGTTGTTGTCTCTGAACTGGGCTCGAAATTCTTTGTCAAATATGTTCACTGACCTTTGCCGAAGCGAAGCTTCGAGTTCTTGTTTGTTTCTTTTTAATATTCAAATGTTTCGTGTTGCTTTTCTCTTTTTCCGTTTGCCTTCATGCTTATTTTTGCGCAATAATTCACTATGAAAACAACTGTGAATAAGAAAGAGACGCGTGCGGCACGCAAATGACCTTCAACTTGATTTTTAATTAAGTTCAGTTCAATGAACTGGAATCGGAACTGTCAACGACTCGTCCCAGAAATTTTTCTGTATGTGCGTGTGTGTGTGTGTGTGTGTGCGCTTCAATTTCATATATCCATTTTTTATTTGTTTTGTTTCATGAAGTTTTTTCTTTTAACAATGGTTTTTTCGTCATTTTTACCGTAAAATATAAATAAAAAATTTGTATTCTTTGATGCGGACATCTATTTTTAGCATTTCTGTATATATTTATATACATATGTATGTTTTATTTATGATGACGCGACGTGATGTTAATTTTAATTGGCAAAATTTAAAGATAAACGAGTTTTTTTTGTTTGATAGCAACGTTGACACATTTCACTTAGCCATAGATATTGACTTTTAATAAATGTTTGACTTGGTAAAATATGGGAAAATAAAATGAGAATAGTTCTTTTTTTTGGGCTGATAGCTCAAACCTATTCATGCTTTCCTGGTTTATCATGTTAATCCTAAAGTTGAAATCATTAAAGACTTGTGCCAGAGATTATATTCAAAACTTGGACTAGGACTAGGATCATTTAGGGATATGTTGGTTTCTAATATGCTTTGATTCACTCCCAAAAAGACAGTTGAGTCGAATCCAAAGTTCCAAAGTTATAGTCAGCTCTTACTTAAAGCACATTTTCGAAAACTTTTTATTAATGCCAACTCATATTTTTACTTTACTTTGAGTTGAGCTTGTTTCGTGTTTTGTGGAGCTCTGAAACCTTTTCCCACCAGCTCAGAGTGTGCATTTTGACATATAGCCCAGGGGCAGCGTTGCCACATTTCACCTCTTATCAGCTTAGTCCACAGCTTAAAGCTTTCGTTGCTGGATTTTCTTCATCTATAATAACTCATCTCGGCCACGCAGCTTCAGCTGCTGTATCTATCTGTATCTATGGCTGTGCATGGCGTAATTTATGCAATTTAATCGCCTTTCTCAACCCACTGCGCGTAGGTTTTTCTATATCTCAAGTTTCCTACTTTATCGCTCCTCTCTGCTCATAAATTTTAGTGGGTTTTTTTTTTCTTTCTTGCTTTTCTTTCTTTTTCATCTCGCGACAACAAATTTTTTTCAATTTACATTTTAACCATATTTTATCCGCCCTTTTTGGTCGTCACTCTGGTATCCAACGACTCTTGTTGTTGCCGACATTTTCAAGTGCGCGACGGACCGCCCCACTGGCGTCCAACGGCGTTAGACAGATTTTATTACCAGCTACCATTGCCACTTACCCGGAAATCCTTGTCGCACCCTTGCCACATAAATGAACGAGTAAACACACACACACACACACACACTCACACGAGCTGTGGCAACCCTCTTGGGCTAAGCTGAAATTGTTCCTCCACGGGTGTTATTATTATTCAGGTTTTTGCCTCCGCCTGGCAACCCTTGCGGCAGGTTCTTTTCATACTCACCAAAATTGTTGCATGTCAACTCACCCGCACGGCACAGCCCACAACCCACGGCCCACGGCCCACGGCCCACCACACCCTGTCTGTCATATCGTGCATAGTTTTTCCCATATCAATTTCAGAAGCCAGTCGGTTGGGCAACGCTGGCTGGGGCAGGGCACATAAGGCAAATCCTTTGGCAGGAAGGATGTTTCAATTTCTATTTTGTTTTATTCTTCTCTTCCTGTTTTTATCGGTCGTTTGTGCTCTGGCTGTGTGTGCAAATGACACAAACCTCCCCAATGCCCCAGCTCTACGTCGTCGCTCTTTCTCTCTCTCACGTTTTGGCTTAGAAAACAGAATCTAGCTGTGAAAATGGGCAACGTCGCATCGAGTCTCTGCCTTTGTTATCGTTGCCAGCCTTTTGATTCTCTGCTCTTCCAGCTAGCTCTCTCTCTACCTACCTTATAAATTAAAAGGACGTTTTTATTTATTTAAGGCTCGTTGCCATTGCTTTGAACTAAGCTCCCAACTGAGCTGGGCATATGTGGTTGCTATTCAGGCTCTTGTTCCTTGTTCCTCAGGTTCATTGTTGTGCATTCTGTGTTTGTGATATTCGACAGGCTGATTGCGTTTATTGTCTGGACGTATTACGTGACGATTGAGAACGTGCTAAATCGAATTGTACAGTGAACTCTAGGTATATATTACCAGGCAATGGCATGAAAACGATGAATCCAGCTAACTAAATAGCTGATGCATTCTTAAAAAAAGAGAAGAAAAATAGAGAAAATGGGATAGGAATATGGGGAACGTCAATTGATTCTAGTATCTGATATGATAAGCTTAATTTGGGTGAGAAATGGAATATAAGAATTTTCTATTTCTCTTCCTAAACTAATTTGATCATATCAAATAAAAATAAAATTCCTGTATAATATTGTAGCCTTATATGGAGAATGTGAATGGATTCTAATATCTGATATGATACCTCAATTCAAAAGACAAATAGAAATAAAAGACACCTATTTCTCTTCCTAAACAAAACTTGATCATAGATAGTAAAACGAAAATTCTTGTATAATATTATAGCCTTATACATAATATGGATGGAGAACTCGAATTGATTGTAATATCTGATATGATAAGCTTAATTTAAGAAAAAAATGGGTTATAAGCCTTTCCTATTTCTCTATTATAGGATGTAATATTATATAGGAATTATCTTTTTATTATTTTAGTCTTAATTACGTTTCTTTCTTAAATTAAGCTTTTCATATCAGATATTAGAATAAATTAATTAATTTAAGACAGAAATGGTATACATGACTTTCCTACTTCTCTTTTCTAAACTAAATTCGATCGTATCAGATATTAAAATGAAAATTCTTGTATAATATTATTGTCTTATACATAAAAAGGAAGAATTGTTGCAAATTGATTCTAATGTCTTTTTGAAAATAAGCTTAATTTAAGAGAGAAGAATTTTGATCATATTAGATATTATTTGAGAGAAAAAATTAAAATTCTTGTATAATATTATACTTTTATACATAGCCCTATACATAATATTATCGTCGAAAGTCTTTCTTCTACAGCAGCAAATGTTTTCTAATTTGATTGCAATCATGCTTATATTACGTTCTCTGTTGTACTTTCAATTCAATTACGAGAGTTTTCCCCATACGTGAGGTGTTGCAAGCCGCAAGCGTTGCTTTTTAATTATTGACCCATTTTGCCTGTTCTTAACACGTTTCATTAACTGCATTGGCTTGCGGCGCTGTTGCCACATTTCTGCGGCAAAGCTTTAAAGTGGCCAATGCTTTTAAAGAGCACTTCTATGCTTGTATATGTATGTGTGTATATATAGATGTGTGTGTGTGTGTGTGTGTGTGTGTGTGCTGTGTTGGAAAGTAAATATGCTTAATGTACGCTATGTACATGCAATTATGCAAATTTACATAAACATAACCTACTAACTAAGCACGCTATTGAAACAAACGCAGCGCCGGTTAACAGTAATCGTCCCGCTCTACCTTTCTGACCCCCTCACACAAACACACACACACAAACACACATACACACAGAGTGCAGAAATAGTTGACCTCATTTTTTAGGATTGTGCACAATTTTACTGCAAAGTTGTTTTTTTTTTCACATTCACTAGGGCGCCGCCTGGCGGGCGTTTGCTATTGCGCTTTGCTTTCGCGCTCCCCTGCCCAGCCCCCCCTCCCGCGATGCCTGCACATTCGAGCTGCGCTCATTTTGCATGCATGCATTTGGCAACTCTGTCGCTGTTTTGCTGACGTTGCTGACGCTGGCTTGAAGGCGAAGGGAAAGTGAGAGGGTGGGCTTGGATATCTGTGTGGCGGCAGGGGACGCGGTGTCCTACATTTTTTGCTTTGTTTTGTTCTGAGCCTTCATAAAATGCAGGCAGGTGGCGCTGAAAGCGTTTGCATTGCTTTTCAAAAAGCCGTCATTGAGGGAATGTACTTTCAGCTCCTTTCTCTGATGGTTGTTGTTGTTGTTGTCGTTGTTGCCACATTTCATTCACAATAACAAACAGAGGATTCTTTCCATTTGACTGCTCTCTGTTGCTTTTCATATTTATTCGACGTCCTTGTGCTAAAAACAACAGCGACGACGACGACGAGCGTGCAGAAAGAGGTTGAAACTGCTGCAGAAATCGATAAAGCAATTAATGCAAAAAGTGGCTGGCAACCCCCGCAGCACAGCACAGCACAGCACATCTGCAACCCTACGTCCAAAAATAAACATCCAACCACCCCACCCCACCCACAAGAGGCGAGCCCAGCCCAAGCCCAATTCCTTTTATTTCTTTTTCTCTTCTTTTTGCTCCTACCTACTGCTCTCTGCACTGCTCTGTTTGTTTGTATTCTTTTTTTCTTTTTTGCTCTGCCGTGTTTATTAGTTGTTGTTTTTGCTGCAGCAACCCTCGTTTGTCGGCAGCGGCGTCCGTTGCGTTGCCAAGCGGGCTGAATATCGTTGGGTGGGCTACGCGCTGAGCATGCGAGAGAAAAGGAAGGCAATACCATGGGATACGCTGAAGCGCGCACTTTACTTTAATGAAAATTTATTGTGTATGTGTGTATTTGGGTGTGTGTGTGAGCTTTTGGGGCGACTTTAATGTATTTAATTTCATATACTTTTTTTCTACTTGACTTTATGCCCAACAAGCCATATTATATAGTGAAGCTATATGGGAAAAATAAATTAATGTGAATTTGGAACAAGCTTATTAAAATCATAAAAATGTATTAAATATATACGCACACTTAAATATATATGTATATATATGTGCGAGTATGTATGTATGTGCAGATAGCTAAATAAGTAGGATTATGAGATTTTGGGGTCATGCGCAATTGAGAGAATAAATAAATCTACATCATATAATAATATAAATTAAATTGTTTTCAAATAAAGAGTTTCAGATTGAAAGAATAAAGACTAAAGTACATTTTGGCCTTAAAAACTTGCTTACAAAAATAGCAAATTATTCCATTAAAACTTAAAGTTGCAAAGCCGCAACTATTAAGCAAGTTTTTAGCCCTAAATACTCGACAACATCCGTTGCAGAAACAGTTTAGCTTTATAAATGCAATTATAATTGGCTAACTTTGCTTTTCAATTTCTTTGCTAGGCAAAATATGTTTGGGCTTAGTTCTTCATCTAACGATAACGAAGCATATGGAAAACTTTGCCGTAAATTCACAGCTTCTGCAATAATCTTTCGTTCTCAAAGCAGCAGAATTTTGCGCAATTTTCCTTGGCTGTAATCCCTTCTGGCTTGCGTCTATTCGCTTTGGTCTTAGTGGCCTGTCTTCCGACAATATTGATTAACTTTTTGCCGGATTTCAACAGCAAAATCCCTGCCAACATTCATCCAATGAAATCTGTCAGAACTGCTCAAACTATAAGTAGACATAAAACCCTCACATTTTCTCGCTTTCGCTTTGTTTTTGCAGCAAATGACAACAAACATTTGCTGCCCCCAGATCCGACATAAAAGCCAATATGAAAAAAGTTTTCCTTGGCCATTCCGTTGCAGTGTGCTGGCTCATTTCTCTGATACGAAAAGCTCGTTGTGGTCAAAGGCCATAAACAATATTGGGCCAGATGGCCTGTGGATAATGATGTCAAACAAACGTAAATTCTGATAACTATGCTGTCTTATAGAGATTTGCTGGGAATACGGAGTCAAAGGCTTTTACCAATCATGGTTTGCGGCTTATTGTGAATTGGCTACAGAAAATTTATACATTTATCATTTTATCTAAGTAAATTTACATTTACTCAGACAGAATTGTTAATGAATATATTTAGTCTGGGAAAACTTTATGCCAATTTAATCAAAATTCTGCAAATGTTTATTGTGTAAGTTGCTTCAAGAAGTTGAAGACATATAAGAGTATCTGACGTCTTTTCTTGTGGACATACATATGTATACATTTTATGTATACATATGCATCCACATCGTCTATGAGACTTGGCCCCACCTCAAGTCAGCCCATCCCTAAGCACACACACTCACTCACACCCCCATGTACTTCGTCAACATTTTATGCCTTTTGCTTAGCAAGTTTTCAGCAACTTTTTGCATATTTCGAGCCGGCGAGCCACCCAACCACCCAGCTTAACAACGCACCACCCACATGCCACGCCACATTATTGTATACATATTTTATAAGTTTGGCTGGGCCTGGCTTCGCCTCCATTAGAAGCCCTCTGGCATTAGTTTAGTTATTTCTCATCATCATCATCCGCATCATCATCATTTGCCCCAACATTTCGCTATTCCTTTTTGACTCTGCGCGTTTTTGTTCGCATTTTCCACATTTTTCCCACGTTCGCTTAACGTATATAAATGTGTGTGTGTGGGGGTGAGGGGAGGGGTTGGGGCTTTGGTGGCAACTCAACCCTCAAAGTAAAAAAATAAGCTTAAAACGAACACAAAAAATCTCTTGCCTTGAGAAGCTGATAAGGGGTGTTCCATTCCCTTTCGTTCCCTTTCATCATCATCTGCATTCCTCAGCCCTATTTCTGACCGTCTCTGGCTCTTTAATGTCGCATTTCAATTCGCTTCCGCTAGGTCCACAGTTGACACACAACATTTCCTCTGCTAAATGTTACTTGCGTCTCTTGTTATTTACCAAGCTGCAAACTTGGAGTCACTCAAGCGAATATTCATGGAGCTATTTGTTTGATAGTTGGTATGCTTTTTACTGATGATAAAACTGTCCTTTAATGTGCAAATCTTAAGTTTTTTGACATCTTTATAAATGATACGTATTTAAACTATAGATTGAGACTTGAGGTAAGAGCTTTTAGACGGGGCGATATAAAGAGAGTTGTGTAAGCTGCAAAGCTGTCGATTGGGATTGGTGTGGAAGCCCATAATACAAAATTATGGATTATACAATTAGGTATTAAAACATAATAATGTGTTGGACTCATGTTAAATAGTTTAAATTAAGAACAATTTATTATAATCTGAATATGCGTTTCGAATTATTTTAAAATATTGCATTTCACACAGCATTTTGCTGTAAAACATTTCATGAGCACAGTTGCAAATATGATATATTCGCTTACCAGAGAACCTCTTTCACTCGACATTTAAGTAGGCCAAGTGGCGGGAAATGTGAGCTGATCGAAATATATAAGACTTCAGCCCTCGCTTTATATTTATTGTGTGTAATAAAATATTATTAGCTTGCCGGAGTTTAACTTACAGCAAATTTGCACATCTTTTAGTCGAATTACAGAGTAAAATAGAATTGATCGAGAACTAAATACATAGCTTTGCATACCTGTATATAATTACAATGTAATCTTGTTTCGTCTGGGCGACTCTGCTGTCATTTGCTGCACATGTTGGCCGTAAATTTTGCTTGTCAAAGCCTGGCCAAAATGGGTTTTGGCGTCCGTCTGCTGGCCACGTGCCCCGTTATGCTACCTGTTGGCAGTTTTGCAATCGCCTTGTCCTGTGGTCACTCGATGAGTTCCCCCTGCACCATGCGAGGTGCAACGTGCATCGTGCAACGGCAGGCGGCAGCTGTTTTTCGAGTGCCTCAAACCGCAAGCACAAAACACAACTGGAATCCTTCGACAACAAGAAATTATAGGTATACACAATGTTCGATTGATGGCGCTGTACAAGAGCTAAAATGCACGGAAATTATCGACTGATAGATACCCTGTACATAGATTTGAGTGGCTTATTGATTAACTTATTTGATAAAAAAATATATTCGAAATTTCATTAGCCTTATCAATTATTTTTAAACATTGATAAGATTTCACAATCCAACTTATATCAATATTTACTCTACTAGGCTTGTGAGGATCGTTTCCCCCTTTGGCACTTGCCAAACCTGACTGCCCTGACTTCACCTTACGCTCTCAAACATACAGACACTGGCTCTTGCTCTTGTGATCAGCAGCGCAGGTGTTTGACTTGCCGCAAGCTGTTCGCAGTTATAATAAAAAAATAAATAAAATACAACTTCCAATTGTGGTTGGCAATCGCATGTTTTATTTTATTTTATTTACTTTTTATTTCCATTATATGTATGTATGTATGTGTGTACATATATCTAAGCTTCTGACTATAACTGGGTCAAATGCTTTATCTTATCAGCTTGCTTGTTCAGCGACTCTGATTATAACAGGAAAGGCAAATCTGTATAACAGCTACAGCTTGCTGAGAACTGTTATAAATATTATTGTTTTGCTCAGCAAAGAGATAACTGTGTTGTGAAAATGATATTTAAAACAAACTTTTAGTTTACTTGTAAAATTGAATGAAAAGATATGAAAAAAAATGGTAAAAAGATTAAAAGTTGGAATGTATATATATATATATAAATTTGTGTGTGTGTATGTGTTAAGTGAAATTCCATGAAAATAAGTCTTATCAGTCTCTAAGAATTAATCAAGGCTTTCTCATTTTTTCACTATTAAGAAACCGCTTTAGGTCTGTGTAGTATACAAAGCTGATATGTATGTGTGCATACGTATAGAACGCATTATTGATTATCAATATTGAGCGCATGACCTCATTGATAACACGAAAAGCCAGCCAACAACAAAAAACAAAGGGGCATTGCGACTGACGATTTTCTTCTCTACATTTGTTATTCCAGAGAGCACAGACACACATACATACGCATGTAAATACATGCATATATTTAAATATATATTTGCAAATACGAAAATGCAGTCGTAAATTGCGCTGAGAGCTCAGTTGCAGCTGTTGGTTTTGCTCATTATTGTTCATAATTCCAGGGCTATTTTTATAAATTTATAATTTTGCAAATATTTCAATGAAATTATTTTAAAAGAGCATATATTGTAGAAATAAACGGAAAATGGTAATTGTTTCATTAGCGAGAATCGATCTGCCTATGTTCTTACATATTTTTCGTTCTCAAAAATATCTATTTTCAAACTGCTTGACCTCAAGAGCAATGACCTTGCGCTAATAAACTAAACAAAAATATACATATATTGTTAGTTTTTCTGTAACAATTAGAAGCAGAACAACAATTAGAGCCGACATGAAGAAACAACAGCAATAAAAGTCAGACAAATTAGCGCGAAATCAAAGCGTAAACTAATTTAACCTTCAGTCATGCAATCACAACAAACACGTGACCCTGAATATATTGTATATAGTTTAGTTGTTGTTGTTGTTGTTGTTGCTGATGTGTAAATGTATGTAGAACTCGATAATCAAATAATATTCGTAGTCAGCGATGAAAAAATTGATTGTAATTACACCAGACAACAAGTGGGCCGAGTGTGATATGTGGTGCTAGAGGGCGTGCGAGCAAAAACTGTATTTCGTAACGGCATTTAATAGACATTTCAGCTGACACTGATGCAACACACACACACACACACAGAGATATTTGTTTGCCTAGCGGCAAACAGAAAATTGCATTAATTTTAATTATTTGTCGCACTGACCTTGACCGACAGCGGCTAAAAATGGGCAATCAGAATGGACAATCATATTAATAAAAGTGCTCATAAAAATAGCAAAGCGCACGCTAAAATTAAAGCCGAAAAAATAAAGAGAGAGGGGGAGGGTGAGAGGGAGAAAGCAGAGCAGGAGAGGCACACACATCTGAAATTTATATTCAGTTTAGTTTTAGTTATTTTTGCCCGCATTTTATGTGCGATTTATTTTTATTGTTGTTTCAGTTGCGCGATATCAACAAACAGAACGCGCAGACACAGACTGCGTGGCAGGCCGAACTCGTAGAACAGAAACAGGGCGAGAGTCGACAACAGCAACAGCAACAACAGCAGCTGCAAGTTGAAGAAAACAAGTTGCTTGCGTGGGCGTTGGCAGCGCTGCTAGCGTGTGCCAACCGCCAGACATTTAGCATGCAAAAGTGCTCTCCCCCATAGAGTTAGCAAAAACGGAGTGGGTGGACGGGCGCTTAAGCGAGCGTAAGAGAATGCCCGAATGGACTGTGTGAGAGCTTTTTAAGTTGATTAAAAGCGTGGCAAAGTTCCTGCGCTCTGTAATTGTGTCAACTAACGTGTGTGTGTGTGCGGGTGTGTATGTGTGTGAAAATGAGTGGGCATGGAACGAAAATGTGTGTCACGCCTCCACAGTCAGGCACAACAATTAAGATAGTTTGTTCAACTGTATTACACTACACAGATACCCTGACCAAATATACGATAAATAATAGATATGCTTGAATGAAGGAATTTCTATTTCGATTTTGCATTTACATTTGCATTTGCTAGTTGAGTATCTGAAGCAACAAAAGTTTTGTTACAATAACTTGAACTGTTTATGAGCTGAGTGCCAGAAGGTGTTAAGGCAATTGTTTTCGATTTAGTTTTAACAAAAAATTTCCTATTTCCTAGTATAGAGTAAAGAAGACACTCGATAGCACAAGAACTTTAGTTTAGCATTTTTTATATTAAATAGATGCCTCCCTAACCATGTTAGTAAACATTTTGCAAGCCGTATGCAAACATGCAGCCCACATTTATTAATGAAAGTACTTGTTTAAAAAGCATTTAACACACACTGAAACAGACTGAAAGCATCGAAAAGGTCTATAAATAAATATACAAGAATTTCATTATGACTAATTAATATAATTAAACAGAAATTTGCGTTGAGTGAGCCACACAAAGAGCTCCTAATGAACTGAAGTATGCAGCTGGTTTCTCTTTGCTCTCTAATTATTGTCGGGCTGTGGCGTGTAATGTTGCCAGGCAATGTTTAATATAAATAAATGTAATGCAATATATTCAATTAAAATTAAATGAAAATTAACTAAGCAAACGTAAGCCAATTTCAGACATTGTTCCATAGTTAAGCCCAAGTGTGAGGCCAAGTAACTAATACAATAGGTAACTTAATCTTGCTGTAATTCGATGGCTTGCCAATCGCATTGTCAACTAATAGCTTATTCATAATAGAAGAGAGCGGCGACAACAGAAAATTAATTGCTAATTATCGATTGAAATAACGCATTGTAGTTAAATAGCTGTGTTGCTCGACCGGGCGGATGCTTAATTGGCTATGCCATTAAGCTCACGTTGGGGGCAGACGCACGCACGCACGCACACAGCAGACAAGTCTGGGTAGACAACGGTCTCTGACCACAGAGAGGTTAACCGCCCCAACAGGCCAAGTGGCAGGTCAATGCAGGGGGCCGGCCGAATGCAGCGCAGTTGTTGTCTGCTGTCCGGTTGTCATGCCGACAGATACAGAGACAGATACATTCGCACAGAACTCTCACACAGATGCAAAACAAACGGCACACGTGGATGCATGGCGAATATTGAACAGATTCATGTACATAACGGTATTTAAACATATATGTTATGTGCCGCTGTGCTGTGCGCCCGTGTGTATGTGAGAATAGTTGCCAGACAGGATTGGTTTGGGTTTCTGTTTAATCTATCCATATATATACATGGATATATATATTTATATATACGCTTTAATGTGGTGCTTGTGTGGTCAAATGTTTTAACGCTTGACCGAGGTGCTTTAAAGCCGTTAGCAGTGCCCAAAGCTTTAATTAAGCTTCATTCCCATTCCCCTTTGTGAAACCGATTTTGGGGTTGTTATTGATTTTCTACAGCATTTGCCTAACACCCGCCCCTGGCAGAGCCATAGAGGCGGGAGCTAAAATAACTTTGGCTCTTGTCGACGCTTTTAGCTATGCTAATGAAGTCCCATTGTCGTCCTGTGGGACACGCCCTCGCTCGCATAAAAGGCAACGCAGCCAAATAAAATTATATGCATGAAACAAAAAATAAAGAAAGATTTTGAAACGTGCCTTGTATTATAAATGAGCATTAGAAACACAAAGAATGGCTAAATAAGCACGGGAAAATGCGAGAGAAATTGAAGCATTAATTTTACATCTGGCTCTTTCACTTGTGTAGACTAGATTGTGTGAATTTACATTCTCTTAACTGTATTATAACTGATATAAAATTTGGTCATTTGTAGTTTACATAGCTCAAAATTGGATTTTTGAAAATATTTAAATAATCTATAAACTTGTCGAATTTCGCTCCTGCTCTACAGAAGATATTTACCGATTATAATTGGTGTTTTTGTATAAATTAAACATATTTAAATTGATGTATTATAATATTATTGCTACATTTTTAACTAAGTATATATTTATTTGACCTTCCAAGACTTTGGTAATGCATAGGCCATGAGTATACCTAATAAGCCGCTGATATTGCTAACTAATTAACTTAGTCATATAGTTTATTAATTTTAGAGTTACATAACTTAGTGCGTTACTCCGTTTCTCACATTTTTGCGCACTCATTAAATATTTATAAATAATTACGTATTCCTTCATCGAAACACACGCATGGCGCAGCATTTTCAAAGAATTTTCTGTACTCTATTTACATTAAAGCACGCTCATAATCTATATTTCACAATTTCCTTTTTACCATCTTATACAGTTTTTTTTTCCTAAATTAATTATATTATTTTTGAAGCATTTTCAAGCCTTGTTTATTTATGTTCTACCATTTCTCTGTTTCTTCTCTTTCTTCTTGCAGACCCCCAAAACAAACAATAAACACAACATAATACAGAGCAGGAGATTTTTGAATACATTTGATCTCTGAACTTTGAACTCTGAACACACATACGACGCTTTGCAACACTGAACGACGCGCGCGCATCATGCGTAACGTTAGTAGGCGAAGCGCGCGTGCCGGGCCACGCATGCAATTGCTGGAATGCTCGACGATGGGATGCAACTAATGCCACTGCAACAGCAAGAGCAACAGCAACAACAACGAGAAAAGCGACAGCAACAACACTAGCATCGGCATATGACAGGCGAAAATGTTGTCACACATTGAGGAAAATGCATCGTTTTCTTAACATACAGCAAAATATTAAATTACGCAACTATCATCAGTTACTTTTGTATTTTGTTGCTGTTCCATTGGCTGCCACTGCTGCTGGCGGACGACGACGACGTAGAGGAGGCAGTGAAGACGGAGAGAAGAGCGAGAGAAATTTGTGGGCGGGAGCGGCAGCAGCAGCAGCAGCAGCAGAGATTGTAGCAGCCATAACGTAACGAGCGCAACGTAACATAGCGTCACGCACACTGAATCAAGTTGAGGATAGTTTCTCCTTGTTTTTGTTTTGTTTTCAATTTAGCCCAATATAAACGTTAACATAATTAACCCAACGCTGCCACTGTTCCTAAGACGACAAACAAACAAACAAACAACCTATCATCGTAATCGTAATTGTAAAGCAAACCCTTAAGTTAACGAAACGAAACGTAACGTAACGCAACGCGTAAAGCCTTAACACTGCTCCTCTGCCAACGTTTTTGATCATCATCATAGCATACCATTAGCATCAGCATCAGCATCAGTTTATTCATTATGCATATATAGTACACGATATATGAACGCCCATGCCCATTATTCAACAACACTGCAAGCAACTACAATAATTAGATCAGCAATATACATATATACTATATATGTATACATATATATAACAATAACGACAATTAGAGGAACAATTGCGAAGCATAAAACAACAACGTGACGTTGTTTTAGTGTTTCGACTCCCATTGACCTTTTGCCGCTCAGCTGGCAAGGGAAAAATATGGCAACACCTCAAGTCAAAGACTTGGTGTTGCGCTCGCCAGCTGGCTCCTCCGAAACCATCACATTTGCCTGGCCACTGCAGGTTGGACATGGACAGGATAAGCACGACAATGGCATCGACATTATCGATACAATTAAATTCGTCTGCGATGAGCTGCCATCCATTTCATCCGCATTCGAGGAGATTAACCTCAATCACATTGACACTGCCTGCTATAAGACTATGACAAACCTCGTCGATCGCTTCAACAAAGCTGTCGACAGTATTGTTGCATTGGTAAGTACATTTTGCTACCCCAAATCCACATCAACTGCTGACTATAGCTAGATATATGCACCGCTGTAGATACTCGTAAGATCAGAAATATTGCAAAATATTAAATCACTTTTCAAGGACTTCATCTGAAAGAAGTTGTTTCAATTTAAAAAACGTTCAACATAAAAAAAAATATGATCAAATAATTTTTCATTACATGCAATTTTTTCATTAAGTCAATCAAATATTTAAAAAAAAAAATTTATTAAGATACTTTTCGATTACAATTTCTAGTAGCTCTGATTTTCAGAATATTACAAGCTTTCAGAATATTATCAAAGCTTGAATACAGTTTCCAGTTGATTAGAGATTCCCTACGATTCTAACTCGTGATACATGAGCTAATTATGTGTTTTGATATTTACAGGAAAAAGGAACTTCACTGCCCGCCGAGCGTCTGAATAAATTCGCTCACCCTAGCCTCTTAAGACACATACTGCAATTAGTTTACAATGCTGCCGTGCTCGATCCGGACAAGCTCAATCAGTACGAGCCCTTCTCGCCGGAGGTCTATGGCGAAACGTCGTACGAGCTGGTACAGCAAATGCTCAAACATGTCACCGTTAGCAAGGAGGACACGTTCATTGATCTCGGTTCCGGCGTGGGACAGGTGGTACTCCAAATGGCCGGATCGTTTCCCCTTAAAACATGCATTGGAATCGAGAAGGCGGACACGCCTGCTCGCTATGCCGAACGCATGGATCAGATATTTCGCCAGTACATGGGCTGGTTCGGCAAGCGCTACTGCGAGTACAAATTGATCAAGGGCGATTTTCTTGTCGACGAGCATCGCGAGAAAATCACCTCATCCACCTTGGTGTTTGTCAATAACTTTGCCTTTGGTCCGACCGTCGATCATCATCTGAAAGAGCGATTTGCCGATTTGCGAGATGGCGCCCGAGTTGTTTCATCTAAATCGTTCTGCCCCCTCAACTTTCGCATCACAGATCGGTATGTAATACATCAGAATACGAAAAAAATAGTACACAAATAAACTCAATTTCATTTTAATTACAGAAACCTTTCTGATATTGGCACCATTATGCATGTGAGCGAGATACCGCCGCTGAAGGGTTCCGTTTCATGGACGTGCAAGCCGGTTTCATATTATTTGCATGTGATCGATCGCACCATATTAGAGCGCTATTTTCAGCGCCTGAAAACGAAGGGTGGTGACCACGAGCATGTGGGTAAGTAGCTGGGAGCGTAAAGCACTCGCAGATGACAGCATATACACAGCACACGTTCAGTCAGTCACAGTCATGATCAAATCAGTCAGTCATAAATCAGAACATTCTTATTTCCAGTCATTTGCGATCAATCATGTTCGATAAGTATCTTAAATTGCAACAATCTGTGTTCGTTAGATATCTAAGAACTTATTTGGATAGGGCTAAATTATTTGGATGTTTAAGGAAAAGTTTATGAAAAGCTATATAGAAAAGGGAAAATTGAGTTTAAGGAAATCTTAAATTCAACCTGCATGATATGTCTATTAGTTAAGTAAAAGTTATGCTAGTAAGTATAAGTTGATGTTGAATGTTGATAATCGGTATAATATAATATTTAAGAACTGTTTGATGTTTATGCTGATAATATTGATGTGAAATTATTTTGAACGAAAATTTAATATTGAATGTTTACATATGCAGATTCCTGAACTGAAATTTAAATAATTTATTTACATAAAAATGTAAAAATGCCTAGGCTTCGCTTTATATATTTTACCAACTCATTCCGAGCAGCTGTGGATAAATCTACGGAACACATTTGTAGGAGATAAAATATTTTCTAAATTGTTGCTTACATTAATTTTGTTAAATAAAAATGAGTTTACAGTTTAGTGCTTGGGAAGATCATCTAAACGTTACTAATCGATAAACCTTGTCATCTGTTATCTTTCAGGTACCGTTCGCACCACACGAGATCGCGCTAAACGTGAGGCTAACACTGGCCAGCACAACAATAATCACAATAACAACCAGCACAACAACAATAACCAACAGCGGGAGCGGGAGCAGCAGCGCGAACGGGAAAGGGAGCTATTCAACGGCCCCGCTCAGCAGCGGCTTCAGTCGCAATCTCCGGCGAATGTTAGTGGCGGCAGCGGCAGCGGTGGATTACCCGCCTCCAAGACGCGTCAACAGTTGGCAAGTGCACAGCAGCAGCAGCAACAGATACAGCAGCGCGGTCTGAATATGGACAGCAGCACGGAGAGCGATGGTGATGGGGAGGTGAACAATGGAAATTGCGGAAACACCACCACAGCCACTAACACCACATCCGCTTCGAATGGGCCAATGACGCGCAAAGTGTGGTCGGATTGGTGCAGTTCCAAGGGCAAGAGCTCCCAATCAGATGATGAGGAGAACAACAACAGCAACAGCAACAACAGCAATAGCCAACCGGGTCGTGCCCCACGCGTTGTGGCCACGCTGAAGAAGCGCAAGAAGCTAACACGCAAAGCGGCAATTGCCAGCAAATCGGCAGCGGCTGCGCAGCGGGAAGCAGAAGAGGCAGCTGCAGTCGCTGCAATTGCGGCATCCGCCACGTCCGCTTCGGCCAGTAAGGACTCCAGCAGCAAGGAGGATCAACCGCGTGCAGCCAGTGCCGGACCCGGACGCAAGGGCCGCATGAAGAAGGGACAACGGGGTCGCAAGTGCCTAAAGATTGCCGGCCTGGACGTGCTGCACAAGCAGACGGTGTTGAGCACCTCGTTGGATGCGATGACCAAGAAGCTGCCCGCAGCACCAGGCACAGTGGATCAGCAGCTGACGTCGCTGCTCACTGGCGATATGTCGCATCGCGAACTGGACATACCCACAGCTCCACAGGATACGCCATATGCCCTGCAGATACTGCTCGACGTGTTCCGCTCTCAGTACATGAAGATCATTGAGCAAATGCGCTCGAGCGCATATTTGCCGCAGGTGCAGAAGCAAATTGCCCAGGAGCAGGAGCGGATGGCGCGCCTAAAGAATCGAGCCAGCCAGCTGGACAAGCAGATCAAAGTGCTGATCGACGACAGCGTGACGCTGCTGAAGGTGCGCATGAATGAGCTGGGCATAAATGTGAACTCGCCCAACGATCTGATTGCGCAGGCCAAGGAGATTGTCGGCCGGCACAAGGATCTGCAGCACGCAGTCAGCAAGATGCGCAACGAGGTCACTGTCTATGAGAACGAGCAGAAACTGCTGTTGAGCAAGCAGCTGAAGCATCTGCCCGAATATCAAAAGCTTTGCACAACCAATGGGGTCAACAGCAAGGTGAAGCTCGAGCTGCCCCAGGAGCTGTCCGAGACAGCGGCCCAGGAATTGGTGCTGAAGGAAATAGCCAATACGCTGAGCCAGCGCAAGAAGCTCTATGCACAGGTTTCCACCATCGAACAGGAGACTAGCTCGCTGCAAAAGTCGGCCGAAGAACGCAGCACAGCAGCAGCGTTGCTGGCCCAGGGCACCAACATAAGCCTGTCTAGTGGCGCCCCAACCATACCGACAAATGCAGCGACGCCGACGGCGCAGACGAACTGCAGCAAGCTGGCAAGCGGGAAGGCATCGCGTCGCAGCCGCGAGCACCGTGCGCGCTCGCAGGAGTGGCCCGAGGTGCCGGAGGTGGGTAAAATCCAAGAGAGCAATCCGGAGGTGCTGGCCCAAAAGATACTCGAGACCTGTCGCCAGGTGGAGGCGGGCAAATTTCAGCCGCCGCCGATTGCGGTCAGCGCCAGCAGCGCCGCCAACGCCATTAACTTTGTTAATGGCAAGCCCAAAGCGGAGCCGAAGACCTCGCCTGCACTGTACAAGGATAGCACCCTGATGCCAGCGCCTAAGCAGCAATCTCAGGCGCAGCAACAAGCGCAGCAGCAAATACAACAACAAGCCGTGCTGTTGCCCAAGTGCGAGCTGCCGGGACTGGGTCGCAAGCAAGAGTCGCCCAAGGTGGCCAACTTTGAGGATAGGCTGAAGAGCATCATAACCTCAGCGCTCAATGAGGACCAGGAGCAGCGCAGCAAGGCCATGCCCATCATTGAGACGCCCCCAGCACCGATGCAGTCGCCCGCGTCGAAGCGCACCAAGCAGATGGGCCAAACGACAAACGCCAACAATTTGCACAACATCATCACCGTCTCGACGCAGGGTCTGATGCACTTGAACGCGAATACGACGATATCGCCGATAACGCCACCTTTGCCGGGGCCGCGGGCAGCAGCAGCTGCCTCCACGGCGCCGCCGCCGCCTGCCAATTTGCCTTATGGCAGCGCCTACATGAGCAGCAAACAGCAACAACAACATCACCAACAGCAGCAGCACCAGCAGCAGCAACTGCAGCAGTTGTCGAGCAAGTACGGGCAAACGGTAGTGCTCAAGGAGTCCAAGTACTCGCCAGCGAGACCAGGTGCATCAGCACCGCCGCCACCACCACCACCGCCGATCTCATCGGCCTCGGCGTCGTCGCATATGGCCACGCTCTATGCTGGCCACGGCGTCTCGACTGCAGCACCGCCCACGTCCGCAGATCTAGGCTTTCATCGGCGACGTGCCTCGGTGAGCGCCAACAGCTACGAACACTTCATGGCGCAGCAGCAGCAGCAGCAGCAACATGCGCTCATGTTGGCACACGTGGCGCAACAGCGATTGCAGCAGCAACAACAGCAACATCATTTGCAGCAGCAGCAACAGCAGCAGCAACAACAACAGCATCAGCAGCAGCAACAGCAGCATCAACAGCATCAACTAGCACACCATGCACAACTTGGACACCTACATCATCACCATCAGGGGCCGGGCACTGCAGCAGAGTTCAAGGCGCCAGCAGAGAATCTGTTGCAGCGCTCAGGAAGTCGCGAGCAGCTTGCGGAACAACAGCAACAACAACAATTGCAGCAGCAACACCAGCACCAACACCAACACCAACAGGCGCAGCAACATAGCTTAGAGCTGCTGCCACGTGCCAGTTCCGCTAATTCGGACTATCCCGGTTACCGTATGGAAAGGCTGTCTGTTCGACCACCGAGTCGACCCAGCTCCAACAGCTCGCAGCCAGACTACACGCAGGTGTCGCCCGCCAAAATGGCTTTGCGTCGGCATCTCTCTCAGGAGAAACTCAACCAGCCGCCACAGGCGTTGCCTACACCACCACCCATGTCACTGGCGCCCCCAGTGACATCAGGCAAGACCATCGGAGATCTGGTCACTGGCGAAATCGAGCGCACACTGGAGATCTCACATCAGAGCATCATCAATGCGGCGGTCAACATGAGCACTGTCAGCGGCAGCAGCGCTAGCGCAGCGCACTTTATGGAACGCGCCTTCCTTGCCGATCGCACCAATGAACGTCTGCTCATCAATCTGAATGCCCAACGACCGGAACGCGTGCACGTGCGACCCCTTAACGACGATGCGCCAGAGCCGCAGCCGACCAACTACAGCCAGGCGGCGTCCGGCACCAGCAACAACCTGGCCACCTTAGCTCACGTCGCCTATGCCCACAAATCTCAACCGGCAGCACGTGGCGCCTCGACGGCGCGGACTGGACGCGACTATCAGTCGGTAGCATTGCCACGTGCCGAAATGATGGGCTGTATTGAAGCTTACTTTCACGAGGAGCAGCAGCAACAACAACATCAGCAGCAGCAACAGCAGCAACATCATCAGCAGCAGCAGCAGCAACAACATCAGAAGTCTAAAAGTACAGTCGGTGGTGCCAGCACGTTGCGCGCACCACGTCTAAATGGTGCTAACCCGCCATTAGAAGGTAAGTACAAATAGGCGCAAGTTAGCGTAATCTAGTCAGGAGTGCCTGAACCTGAACTTATCGCAGAGCTCATTTGACTACCAACTGTCAAAGCTCGACAGAATATTTGAAAATTGTGTAAACTCTTCTCCATTACTCTGATAGTGTTACTGCTTGGTGATACTTACATGAAAATTTAGTGACAATTTGTAACAATTAATAATATCAGCCTAATACATTGGTATTATGGAATAGAATCTTGATACAGAGAAGAAACATTTAAAAGAAATTTAACAACAATCTAAATACTTACTTTGAAATACTGATTTTCCTATTTATATTGCTGAATTGAAGTAATTTGATAAAATGCAATTACAAATGAAACAAATGATGAAAACTGAAGTCCAATAATATTGGGAAAAATAAGCTGCCTGAGAGAGACCTGACGCTCTGAGTAAAGTCAAATTTATAGTGGTTCTGAACGTTATTCAAATTAGCGTACTAAGCAAATACAAAGTGAATTATCTACTTCCCATTCATGTATATATATTCATATACGTAAACAATGAAAAATAATACAAAATACCAATTTATGTACAAATCTAAAAATTTAGAAAGAAGGCTCCAAATGATGTCGTCAATTTGTATAAGAAGTACTCAAACCACAAACAGTATACCTATTACAACTAAGTGCCAAGCAACCATACTGAATGGATGAATTGATGAACACCTTTTCGTATTGCATTGTTTGACGATTAGCCACATTTCTATTGTGGTGCCATCTTAGTTCGTTAGATATAAAGTGATTCCACAACTAGATCGAATCTGTTTCTGAGATGACGCCACATTGTTAAAACTTCTTTTTATCAACGTTGCTAATAATCATTGTAAATTTTTTGCAGGACTGGCCGCCTCGCTGCAGGATCATGTGCGAGCACGCAAATACAAGGAGGAGAATGAGGAGCGACAGCGGCGCGCAGCAGCGGCGACTTCAGCATCGCTGGAATTGACGCCGCATTTTGCGCATCAGGCGCCGCCAGCACATAGCTACCATCACCAGCAGCCGCATCATCACCCAGCCGCTGGCAACATCAATGGCACGCCACACAAAGTGGAGCGTAAGCTATATTAATCCATTCACTTTTGTGCAAGGGTTATTCATGCGTATTTTCCTTTTCGTAGTGGGCGTTAAAAGGAGTTCGCCCTTGGCGTCACATCAGCAGCCTTCGCGACCTGCCAAATTGGCGCATTTCGACCAGCAGCCGCCTGCTCACGCGCATCAGCATCTGTATGTGAATAGCAACGGTGGGTCGGCGCTGCCGCCGCCTGCACATGATGCCACCACACCATCGCCGACGCCGTCGTCTTCATCCTCGTCGTGTGGCAGACGCAGCAAGTTGCTTGTGGAGCCGCCGTTGCTTATGAGTCCCGAGATCAACTCGCTGATGGGCGATGAGCGACCGCTGCAGCTATCGACGAATCATCAGCAGCTGCACCACCACCAGCAGAAACCACATCCGCATGCCCAGCAGCAGCTGCGAGCCTTGCATCAAAGCAGTCACAGCATCACGCCCACCATAGTGGGCGGCCAGCGCTCCAATGCCGGCGATGACGGTAAGCCATTTGTATACCAAGACATAGCCACAGCATCACACACACGTGAATTCCATGCACCACACGCACCACCAGCACATGTACAATACCATCAATTGCACCACTATCGAACTCGACTCGCCACCCAAGTGGTGGCTCAAGATCTTACCATTACGAGCAGACGGTCAAACGTCTCCGTGTCGTCAAACGATGACAACTCAGACACTGACAGCGTCTCATCCGCAAGCTCCACTTCCAGCTCAAGCAGCACTAGCTAAATACAATTCCACCGCTTGATCCACACGCATATTTTACACATTTTACACATTTTATACAATTATACACATTTTTTAATTAATGCAAATTTTTGTAAATATATAAGCCAAAATGCCTTGCTGACAGATTTTAAACTGAAAGAATTTTATTTTATCCATGTTGTGTGTTGTCCGTAGTTTGCTTTGTATCCTTCTCACTATATTGAATTCTCTATTATTTGCACTTTTTTTTACCTATTATTTTCCTGCAATTATTTTTAATGCTTTCCTTTAACATTCAACTAACATAAAAATAACAAAAACAAAAATATATAAAACTAATTTACTTAAGTTAACATATATTACTTAACGGATAACGGAAATACTATATATGTATTTTTTAAAAGAAGTAAAAAATAAAATACAAAAATAAACATAAACATAAAAAGAAACATAAAAATCGTAAGCATTTTACAGCAACAAATGCATTCATTAACAAATTACAAGATCTTCCGAAAGATCCCAAAATAATAATAATATTATGGTAAAAGAAATCCTTTTGACAATTAAAAATTTTAGCCAAATTAAAAAAAAAAATCATCTTTTAGATCAGTCTCAACAAATTGTTTGCTTATATTCAAAATTGTTTTGAAATCAGTCAGAAAAAATATTAAACACCTGCGAAAATTTCAGATTTTTTACAAATAAACCAGAAAAAAAATTGAAAAAGTATGGAACTGAAACACATTTTCAAATGACTTTAAATGTATATATATTTTGTTATATATTATGAAATATATTGTGTGTATATATGTATTTAAAGATACAACAGTAGATAATCTCCGATCCATTGACATGATGTTGTCAGTGTAAACAAGTAATTAACACTATTCTATATAAAATATAAACGAATAATAAACATCAACGAACAACTGCCGAAAACATGCAACATTCTACGCTAATTTTCATTCAATTATTCGCGTCATGCCAAATACATCATTAAATTCATATAAAAAAAAATTAATTTACACATGAGACACGCATACATACATACACAAAAAGCTCTTTGTAAAAAACATGCATAATTCAACCTAAAATATTTTTTTTCCTGGATATTAACAATCTCCTCTGGAATGTTATTTTTGCATAATTAATTTTCAAAAAATTACTAAAAAAGATACAAAGTATTTATCGAACAAGGGACAAAATTTATATAAAAAACAAGCGCCTCGTTACTTATCCAAAACTCGACTTTATATCCCTTCTATTATGCTCTACTCCCATACAGTTACCGATTCGGCAACGCATCGTTCTATAACTAATTACGATCCCAGACGTCGACTTCGCACGCCGACTTCGACTATGTCTGGCGCCACGAAACAAACAGCTACCAATTCAAATGGATTTGTTGTGGCCGATAGTAGTAGTAACAATAATAATAACAACCATTGAATACCTCAAAACTTTCAATACCAAAACCCAAAAATTAAAAAAAAAGAAAAAGAATGCAAAAAAGAAAAGTAATTAAAACAAATAACTAAAAGCAAGATGAAAATCCCTACAGAATGCCAAAACGTAAAACGTATTGTGTTGTTGTTGAGAAGCAGAGTACAAAATAAAACAAACATCTAATATACTTATAAAAAAAAAGAAAGAAAGAAAGAAAGAAAAGAAAAACATATAAAAAGACAAACCATAATTTATTTTACGTTCAATAATTTAATCTAACCGAATTGAAAACCAAATTTAAACAAATTTATCTAGTATATTATGTTATATACACATATATAAAATTAAAACATGAGCATGAGGTAAGTTCTGTTGCGCCTAATTGGTTCATTTCTCTTCTTTTCCTTTGATTTCATTCCATTTTGATTTTTATTTTTATTTTATTTATGATTTTCCTGATCTTTTATAACGCTCTAATATAATCCTTATACACACGCACACACACGCGCGCACACGCCGCAAATCCAACTTCATACACAGCCACCATTTAGCTTTTGTTTGAGCCAACTTTACGAAATGTTCAGGGTTTAGATACACGTCGCTCTATCGCCATCGCCAATGCTATCGATCACACACAACCTAGCACTCACACACACCCACACACACACATACACCAACACCACAAGAAGAGCAACAGCACACGCAGCAGCTGTCCCGGCTGTAGTTGTTGCTGCTTTCACTCAATCGACTTTATAATGAACCTCTATCTAATCTATTGCTTATGTTTTTCTATGACAGACGATGTCATTGCGGCCGACGAGGAATCCCATTGGCAGCATCGCGTCAGCTCCGGCTTCGATCGTCTTGTGGCCTTTGCCAGCACCGAGCTGGACAAGTCGCGGCGTTCCATTGATGGCGATACGGTGCCCGCTTCCATCAGTTGCAACACCTCACCCGACTCTGGCATCACGCACAGCAGCAGCAATTCGGATGCTGTGCGCACGTTTTTGTCCACCTCGTCCAGCTCATCACAGCTGGAGCTGCCCATAAACAACAGCAGCAGTGGCAGCAGCAGCAGCAACAACGGCAGTCTCTACGCTAGCCAGGTGCACAATCTGAGCCATCATCCGTATCAGCATGGTCACCAGCTGGGTCATCAGCCGCTGCCGGCGCAGCAGCAGGCAATGCAACAACAAGCGCAACAGCAGCAACAGCAACAACAGCAGCAGCCACAGCAACAACATCCACAGCAGCAGCACTTGACAGACCATTTGAGCGATAGCAGCATAAAGTCAACGGCATCCTCGTCATTGCATGCAAGCAGCTCAGTGAAGACCATTTCGCCTGTGGATCCGAGTGCAATCGAGTCGCCGCCGCTGTCCGATGTTGGTCTGCCACGTACGCCCAGTCCCAGTGCTGCGAGCGTGGCCACGCCTCCACCTGTGCATGCGCCGTCGCTGGTGAACGACCTGCGCATCCCGCTCAAATATCAGCGCAAGTTCAAGGGCGGATCCGAGAAGCACTACAAGAAAAAGTTCTGCGAACGGAACTGGGAGTATGACTGCGACGAGCTGCTGGCCTACTCGAACTCCAGTGCGCCGCCCACGGCTGCTGATGCCGCAGGCAATGGTCCGCCAACTGCACTGGATGCACCCGCCATCGTGGCAGCAACGCCGCCAGCTGTGCTGAGCAAGTCGGGCAAATCGCCAAAGGAGAAATCATCTCCCCACCATGGCGCCAATGCGACTGTCAATGCAAATGCTAATGCGAACGCCAGCTACCATCACCATCACAAGTCCTCCAAGTTTCGGCCTAAAGGCAAGGATTGGGACTGGTCGCTCGACAGCCGAAGCAACACGGGCGAGACGGCGGCAAATGGCGCTGGCAGTGCTGCCGCCACGTCGAGTAATTAATGTAAATTAATTTAGTTAAATTGCTGAACAGAATGAGGAATAGAAAAAAGAGAAGAAATAATAGAGAGGGAGTTTTCCACAGGGAAACTCAATGAATCCACGGCCACATGCGCAACAAATGAAGATAATGCAATGTCTATTTTTGCTTTATGTTTAATTTTTTTAACCCTGTTTAAATCGATTCGAATCGAGCTATTTAGATTTTTACTCTGTAACTAAATGAATTGTGTTTGTAGTTAACTTATTGTATAGCAGCGATTTTTGCCTTGTTTTTTTATTATGTGTATATGTTCTACTTTCACGGATTGTAATTAGATTAGTTTAGCATATTTTTAACTGAACACGCGTGTTAGTTTTTAAGGTACCAAACGACCGCAACAACCAACCCCAACAATTACTGATGAACAATGTTACTGACTTCATTATTACCAAGTTTACAATTATTACCATTACTAAGATTACGATTATTAGGCTTACAAAATCTATTTTATTTTATATTGTTTAATAGATTTATTTGTGTTCGTTTTAAGTTGTGTGTTTTGTCCTTTACATTTGTGTTTTTTATGATTTTTAAATAAATTTTTAAACTAATTTAAAAAACTACTCTGCGGACTACTTTTTTCAGTTGTTTGATTCTGTTCAAGTTTCTCATTTTGGGACCAAGTTTTTCAAATCGATCCGTTCCTGTTCAGAAAATTGTCAGCGTCGCTTCCAAAATCTTATTACAAATTAAAAACATATTTTATTATTTAAATTGCAGTGGAAGCTTCTTATGAAAGAAAACTTAAAATGGGAAATTTTGTTGTATTCTATGATTTGTTTTCTTTGCGCTTCGCATAAACATTTACGAGTATATACATTAAATCGACAAAAATACAAGTTTTTTAAATGAAAACTGGGCGTGTCTGTGGCCGCCTTGCTCAATATTAACAAGCCGATACTTTACTATATTCTAAAATATTAACAAAACAAGAGAAACTGATGATAACACAATATTCGCAATAGCAATAAGCAGGCAGCAGGATAGCAGCAACAACAACAACAACAACACCAACAACAACAAGTAACCTTATTAATTAAAGAATTTTCCACCTCAGCGAAATAACAACAATTTTATATATATTATATACATAAATTATTAATATAGCAGTAGCAGCATATACAACTCACATATATATATATATATATATATATATATATATATATTTTATATATATATATATAATTATATATACATGTAGCACATATGTGGCCAGGACCATTCCGCTATGCAGTTTCATTTGGAGAAATTGGATTCATAGTGAAATTGTGTGCGGAGTTGGTTTGATAATAAATGGAGAAAGGCAAGTCAAATATCAGGAAACCAATTGAAGAGCAAACAAGCGGAATAACATAATTTACAAGCATTTAACAAATAATAATAATATTAACAAGTATTTAGTAACAAACATATATAAAATATATACGTAAAGCATATTTAACAAATAGCGTTAAGAGCAACAGCAGCGGCATAACATTAATTATAATAAATTAAAATTATATAATAGTAACACAATAAGGCCCTAGCAATTTAATTGAATCTTCAAAATGTGCTATTAGCGTAGTGTACAAGTGGCATTAACAAAAGAGAAACCAGCATAGAGATAATGGCGCATAAATGATTTTTATACGTATACATATGTATTTTACCTATATTTATTGTCATATACAAGGTCGAAGGGCAAAACAAACACAAAAACTAATTACAAACAACAATAATTTTATATACTATTATCGGTAGCCCTGACAACATGCAAAATAACAGTTGTAGCAAATGGAATATTATTTGGCGCTATTTAAATGTAATGTAAAGTGCATATAAAACAATATAGTTAAATTTACATAAAACAAATTAACATACAAGTATTATACTGAAGAGTAAGCAGATGCAACTAATTAATAATAATAACGACAACAAATGAATGAAAATATTTAAAAATAATCAAGCACATGCATATTAAATTTAACGGTATTATTATGTATATTGAAAAAAAAAACAAATATTTATTGCATATTAATATTATTATTTTAAACTTAACAGTTTAATAAAAGAAAAAATAATAACAAGCAAAAGTTTTCGGCTATTTAATGATTACAATTTATTAAAGTTTATAACAATTCTTTCGATTTTATAAACCTCAATTAAAAAACATAGCTATTTAAAGAGCAAGCCGATCGAAATTAATGGATATTAATTGGAATGCAAAATTTAAGTATTTTTGACTTTAACACAACAAATACATAGGCAATCGCGCTCAAGCCGGCAGTGCCAATTAAAGGATACCCTGGATTGCTGCATATAAAGGAAAACTTAAATAAATTAAATACTAAAAAAATACATATTTGAAATCTTCTATTTAAATCTCGAAAAAAAAGTGTTCAGTTATTAATTACGGAGATCTGCTTGATCTGCCTATAATTTAAATGTCCCATATAGAATTCAAAGATTTCAAAATCAGATAGTCCAATGAGCATTCAGATGACACGATTGATACAGCTCGTTGTTACTTACATTTACAACAAGCCAGTGTTCCCAGTTTGTTGATTTTATATGCCGTCCGATTATCGCACACAATTTCTTACATCAATTTAATAATAATAGTTTCCGACCCAATATCCAATTCCTCTAAAGTAAGAGCTCAGTTATTTGCTTGTTCCATAGGTTTTTATTGACTTTTGTTTTTGTATTTCAAATATCTTATAAAAGTACAGTTTGGTTCGTTTATGTTTTTGTTATCTTTATGTAACTATTGTATACAATTATATATATATATATATAAATATATATATACATCGTTGTCTGTTTGTTTATCCAAGTGTTCCCGGTGAAAGATTTATATATATGTATATGTACTCGTAGTCATATTCCTTACGGGCTATTGCTATTTATTTTAAGGCGGTAGCAGTTGGAAATGGGGATTTGCATATCCAGTGTCTTAGTTGATTTGCTTTGATGGACATATATATATGTGCTGTATATTGATTTAGTTTTGAATTAAGCTGACAGTGCTAACGGTCGTATCTATGGGAGTTTGTATACATATGCTGAATTGATTAATTGCTGACTATTTTTATTCTTTGCTGAATCTGAGGTCTTTGACAAATTCATTGTTTTCCTACCTCTAACTTTTGCGATTTGTAAATGAGTGTATATTTTCAAATATGTATATATGCATGTATATATATATCTTATATATGGGTGTATATGTATACGCTGCCAACTGTTTTCTCTTTTTTCTTCCCGTGTATATATGTTATATATGCAAGAATATAATTGTTTTACAATAAAGCCTGAGGCACCTTTTTGAAATATTTTAATTGTTTTTTTGTTTTTTGTTTTTACTTTATACAGTTGAAAAGATGCTGTAGATGTGTAGATTAAAAATATTTTACTTTGTTTTACAAACAAACTAACGTCAATTTTTAGCAGGGTGAAGAATTTGTGATTTATAAGTGAAATCTTAAAGTTAAACTTTGTTCAAAGCCGTATAAACCCAAAGGATAGATGATTAAGCATAGAAATTGGGAATTGAATCATATCAATAACTCTAAATTTATAGATAATAGAACGTGAATTACATACAAATTAAATCTAAAGAATTAGCTATAATTGGAGTCACTGCTCTCATTATGCATTATTATTTGAAACAAAACACTTTCAATAACAAACAAACACTTAATGCTAGGCAATGGCCACTTAATGTGGCTTAATAGGGTAGAAAATATAACAATTTAATTGAATCGAAAATAGAAATTACATAGTTGCTAATACATAGACTGTTAATAAAATCGAAAGACGGTCGACCAATTTAAGACGTATGTTCAAGCTATCAACGCTATCTGATAGCCGGGTTAACTTACAAATTGATTTGATAACAAATACGCCACGTTACGTCACGTTACGTAATTCTAGACACAGTTAGTTAGACACTGAAAATTGATAATGATTACTGATGAACGCTTGTCGTTTGTTAGGGCCCTCAACTTTTGGTAGCTTACAACTATTCTGTATCTCTAGTCTGGGCTCTTCTCGGGATTGGAAAACCACCTCAACCCCTGACGAGAGCATTTAAAATGTTACAATCTTTTATCTTCCTATGTGTATATAAATATTTGTTAAAAACCGCTGCACGTCGAATTCATTCAGACTTTAAGTTCGTTTCATTTGTAAGGTTCTCTACTCTAGTACTTTTGTTTTGGTTTTATCTTTACTTGTGTATGGTTATAGGCCTGCGTTTCAATTAAGGGTCGATGCTAAAAACTATGGAAAATTGTCAACATTCTCCAGCCGATTTCTACATTATAACAATATGCATAGGCATATATTATTACAGATACTACATACACATAAACAAATGTATATGCTCGCATACACAAATAACAACGGCCTGAGGGATACTTGGTTCAGGATGGTTTCAATGACATTCATAAACAAATACGTAGACATTCCAATTTACACAAATTGCTTTTTGGACATTGTCGAAACCAATTGGAGCTTAGCCTAATAAATTTCTAAATAATGTACGTGTTTGTGTAGTCATCCGTTACAGAATTGCGAAGAGAAAGCTCGAGACAGGGCATATCAAATATGATACAACAATTATTTTAGATAAACACAACATATACAAGCAAAACACAATACAGACAATGTGATGCGTTTCTATCCAAATTGTGATTATACAGTGCCGGAAGCAGCACGAATTAGTGAGAATGACAGTGCGTGAGTGCGTGACATTTATAGCTTATCCACATGCTGCAGCAAGCAGGCCATAACTAGCTCCTCTGTCTGCGTCTCGCTCGCAATCTCCGTCTGCGATTGGGCTTTCTCTTCGGGCAAATTCTACAAGCTATCGAGTATATCGACGGCACCAATGATGGCCTCTACATCGCTGTTATTGGGGGCACCGTCATCAATCAGCGTGTCGGTGCTGAGCGCCAAAACGACATCTGTGGCGCTGTTGAAAGCCGCCACAGCGGGCGATGACAGACTGTCAATTGTATTGCCGTTAATCAAGAAGTCGCGATGCAGCTCGACGGGACTATAGCGGAAACAGGGTGTCGTTATGGGAGTCGTTGGCATCGACTTGGAAATATCCAGAGGATTGCGTGAGCTGTATGACTGGCCACTATAAGCCACATTGCTGGCGGCCCAATTGAAGGCTGGTGAGATGTTAAAGAAACCACTGGCTGCATTGCCGTTGCCATTGGTGCTGCTTAGGCCACTGTTGCAGCTCTGCAACTGCGACTGCTGATGCGGCAGCGGTGTGGAAGGCACAGAGCGGGACACAATACCGCCGGCGCTGCCAGCACTGCTATAACCACTCGAGGAACCGGCCGATGAGCTGCATGTCGTTGTCGTTTGTATGCCGCCGAACTTGTTGTTAAAGCTGGGAGAAATGAGAGCGCTGACATCCACGTCATCGTAGAGCAGACTTGCCGATACATCCACATCGCCGCCGCCTAGCTTCAGTGTGCCAACCGACTGCTGACTATTGCTGTTTTCCGAGAAGAGCGCATCCTTTACAATGCCAGTGGTGACGGCCTGGTTCACCAAGCGGTTGTAGCCCGTGGAAGGCGAGTGATTGCTGCTGCGCTGCAGCTGAGACAATGGCACCGATTGCGAGCGTTGCGTTTCGTTTAACTCCATATTTGCGCCGCTGAGCGCCAGGCTTGTTTCCAAATCCATGGAGTTTTGGTTGACCAGTAGCTCCACATTGCTGTTGTTATTGACGACGTTGTTCTCGGTGAACTGGTTGTTGTCGCCAGTGCCGCCAACGAACGACCAATTGACGCCCATGCACTGCTGTAGCAGCGAGGGACTGGGTGGCGCTGAAGCAGAAGTGCTGCTGGGATAGCTGTAAACGTAGCTGCGTCGACGCCTATGTGCACCAATCATGGGATCCCCGTTGCCGTTGTTATTGTCAAAGTCTAGCGATTGCTGTTTGGTTAACAGGCTGGAACGCTGCCGCATGCATGTTAGGCCCGGACTGGCGAAGCAGTTCTGCGTGGTCAGTTTACCGCTTGCTGTAACTGCCTCCGATGCAGGTAAAGGTGCTGCTACTGCTGCTGCTGTTGATGCTGTTGCAGCTGTTGCAACTTTGTTGTTACTGTTGCTATTGATGTTCGGTGAAATGGGCAAAAAAATGCAGTTCTTGTTGCTGCCGTTGCTGGACGCATTGCTTAGACTAATTTTTCGCTTGTTGCTGTTGTTGCTGATGGTTTGCAGCTGTTGCTGTTGTTGTTGCTGCTGCTGTTCTTGTTGTTGATGCTTTCGTGACATTAGTGCCAGAGACGCTGAGGCAGAACCCACAACATTTGCTGCTGCCGCTGTTGTTACTGGTGTTGGCAAAGGCATCAATCGACGCATCGGCGACTGTTGTTGCTGCTGATGTAATTGCTGTTGCGTCGGGTTTGTTGTTGTCGCTGTTGCCGCTGCCAATCTGGCTGTTGATGTTGCCATTGCATTTGTCGTTGCAGTAGCTGAAGCAGCCTGTGGGTTTCTGTGTTGTTCTGCTTGAGCATCTAAGGAATTCAGTTGTTTTTCCTCAGCGTCTCCCATCTGAAAATATTGAAGCAGCTCGGTATCTGGCCCTTCAGAGTTCTCTTCCTCATCTTCGCCGGGCAGAAAGTAATCGTCAAGCTCATGCTTATCCATATTGCATATGCTTATCACGCGCTCACGTGGCAAACCCAGGTTCTCGGCCAGCCCAGTGTCCTCTGCAGCAGCGGCTAGGGCTGCTGCATTCTCTGCGATTAGGCGCTTGGCCCGCAGCGACATCATGTTGCGCGACGCGACTTTCGGTGTAGTAGTGTTCGTGTCCAGACTGCTTGACGGGCTGATGGAACTGGGATGATTCATTTGGGCCGGTGGGCCCATCGAGAGCACCGTCACATTTGCGGCCGAGCTGTCAGTAGTTGGCTGGGCTAGAGGCGGTGGTGTTGCTGCAGTTGTAGTTATTACAGGAGGTACAAGTAAAGTGGCGCCAGGTGCACTGCCGCTGCTGGGCGAGTTAGCCCAAAAGCCTTTGGTCTGCTGCGCTTTTAGCACTTTTTTGCAAAATATATTGGTGGTATTATAGTCTTCCGTTTCGTCCTTTATAGCCAGTGCACTGGGTGATAAAGGCTGCTGCACTGCTACCGCAGTTTGCAGCTCCAACAGCTTAGGAGTTAGATTACGGATTGCGTTACTACGCGGCTCTGTGGCCAAGTTCATCGGCAAAACCTGCTGTTGTTGCTGAATCTGTTGGGGTATCAGGTAACCACTGGGTGAGTCTATAATCTCCTTTTTGATCTTTAGTAACTGCTCTGTTTTGTGTTCATCGCTGACTGCTTCCTGACTACTGCCCGCATCTTGAGTGGCACTCAGTTGATTGCAACTTGATTCCGAGGACGTCGAGCCTTTGCGTTTCTTTTTACGCCGCTTCTTCAGCGGTCCCGTGTCCTGTGGCTGATGTTAATAAGAAAAAGTATAGTAGTACTTTTTAATATTATGGTTAAAACGAACTTACTGCAAGTGTCCGCTTCTCTCTGGGCTCCCTGGGTGTGTACTTTTTGGGTGCCAATGCCGCATGTATTGTGACATTGTTGTTCTTAATCCGCGTGGCTAATTCTGCGACGCTTTCTAGCTTGGTGTTAAGCAGTTTTTCTGCCCAGCCGCGCACCACATCCCAGCTGCACTCGTGGTCTACTTTAGCGCCATGTGCTTCTGCTGCGGCTTTCGGTGATTGATTAATCTGAGCGGCAGGGACCTCCGTTGTTAGAGTTTCATCAATTGGCTCATCCTTGCATAGCTGCGGCAGCTGTGGAGGTGTCAATTTTGTAGTCTTCCGCATAGCTGCATAACAGTAGCGTGAATTGCCTCGCGTGCCTAGACGTCGTGGGCGAACTCCAGGGAACACCTGCTTCATGACTTTACCAAAGTCAGCTGTTGACAGCGGCTTAATGCTCAGGCGTTCACAATAGGCGCTGAAAAGTGAGACATATTTTATGAAAGCTTAGAGTCCATAATTAGATTAGATTAGATTGGGTATTCGTTAGACTCGACGCAGCCACCTAAATGGGAACAACCGCTAACTTACATATAATCATTGTAAACGTCCTGCTTCGGTATGGAAACCTGAGCATCATGTTCGAGATGTGAGCGCACCCAATTGATGGTGTGATTAATTTCGGATCGTGTGCCCAGTGGGTTCTGTGGCTGTCTTAATGGATCCGTATCCGCACTCTCGCCGGGCAAGCGCAAATACAAGAACAGTTTTTCAATAGGCTTCAGCCCCGCAACACTCTCCAGAATTTGAGCGATTTGTACCTTTGCAGCATCACTAAATTGAAAATAATATTTTTATTTATTAATGGATAACAGATATTTAACAGCAGGAACTTACTCCAAACTAGTTTCGATAACCTGTTGGACCCGTAGCATGCGTTCGTTGTCGCTGGTTAGAGAATTCATCACATTTTCCGCAATTGTGGAATTGATCGCGCCACTGGGTGCAGCCGGCGGCACAGCTACTGAGCCACTTTCACTGGGATGTGCGTGGGGATGATGAGGAGGTTGTGGATGCCTTGGAATAGCTGTAGTTGCAAGCGTTCCTGATGCCGAAGAAGCATTCATTGCATGCATAATCTTGCCTAGCTCCAACTGCTGAGCGCTGCTGAAGGCATTAACAAATGCAAGACCAGCATTACCAGCGGCTGCTGCAAAGGGATTGGGCGTGAGTACAGATGTGGTGCCACCGACTGCTGGTCCAGGCGCATTGACATTTGAAAAAGCAGGCGGCACGAAACCTCCGCTGGGAACAGGTACATTTGTATGCGTGGGCGACACCTGGGATTGGACGAGTGCCAGGGATGGCGGCACGATCGGCGCAATGGTCAATGGTGATGACTTAGCCGTTTGCAAATGAATGGGTGGTGCCTGGAACCGTCCAGATGTATAGGCGGGAATGTCCGGAACTGGAACAGGTACGCCACATATTCCATATGGGCTTGTGGCAACTGTTGCTTCATATATGGAATTTGCATTTGGATTGGATTGCTGGTGCTTCTGCAGCGACGTCGATGCAGTTGTGCCTCCCGCTGATGCTGTCGTTGCCGTCCCCGCTGCTGCTGCCGATTTCGTCGTCCACTGCGCACCACTAATCTGGCCATGCTTCTCGGACATGTTAGGTGGTGGGCTGGCTCTCAACACACTAACCCGAGAGCCACCAGCCAGCAGCAATCACTCTGTGTTCCCGCTGGACACTTTCTTCAACGTTGTTATTATTGTTTTTTTCCGATGCTAACAAGTTTGAATTGGTCGAAGAGCTTACGCACTAAATGATTGATGACGCGTGCTTTAGGAGATGAAGATTGCGAAGTCGATAACTGGCGCAACGAACATTTTGGCGACGACGGAAGACACGGATGTTAACAACGCAAGATAATAAACCATTTTGAATATGCCAACTTCATGGATAAGCCGAGTCTAATGCGCGCTTGCAGTCTTAGCGCCAGATACAGTAAATACTACTAATGCTGAAGTTCCAACACGCAAACTAAAATCTAATAAGATTACAAAATATATTGGAATAATCCATTTTTCGCGGAGATAAGAGCTCCGTTCCTTCTGCGTCTCGAAAAATATACACGGTATGTGACCAGATTCTGCGACAGTTTAAAGTACCGATAAATACCACATGATTTAATTTGTAAACACTGAGTTGTATTTCGATAGGTTTTGAATTTAGACTTTTTTAGAAAAAAAAAACTTTATACTATGTAGAGCAATGCCACAATCATAAAATAATATTCATTATACTATGGCCGATAATTGAAATTTGTATATGAATTGATGAATCAATTTTTGGTATTTATTGTTTTAGTATTTTTTGCTAATATGTGTGCTGCGTACCAGTCGTAGAAAAATGATATTCTCAAATTGCATATTTCGAGTTATATATTAACCAAAGCCATTAAATAAATTTGAAAAAATTTGGTTAGCTGGTTTTTTTTTTAAATATTGTAGAAGTCAATGATTTTGAATATTGTTGCAAACAGTTGAAATGATGTCTAATTCGACCAACTACAGAGTTATCGATACCAATTGTAAAACTGTTATCGCTACTCAGAAAAAATGGCGATTTCTTAAGACAGCAGACGCTTTACCTTTACACAACACAGACAAAATTTTAACACTAAAATACTGTTCTAAACCGCAATTAAACAAAAGATGCGCGCTGAACTTGGTCCAAACACTTGCCGCGTGTGCTTAGAGCCCAGTCAACGTTTACAACGGATTGATGAATCCCGAGAGGAGGGTGAGGAGACGCCAAATGAAATGCTCATACAGCTACTGGGCATTTCTTTTAGTAAGGTGGGTATATCAGTTTCAAATAATAATGCGAATAAACAATGTTTATTTACATTTCTACATGTTTGTCCTACAGCTAAATGGCAAGGATCAGATACCTGATGGCATTTGCAAACAATGCAAGGTCGAGCTCAACATGGCATTCCAGTTTCGTGAGAAGGCCCTGCGGAAGCAAGCAGAAATCGAGGAGTACTGTCGTGAGCTGGGCCTCTTGGATGAAGCCGAAGATTACCTTGTCAAAGAGGAGTTTGGGTCACAGCATACCCAACAAGCTGACGAAGATGAAATGGGCGAATTCGTGATGAATGATGCACCAAGTTCAGGCCATGGCGGTGTTGATGATCATGTACAGAGCGATGAATTTCTGGAAGTTGATGGCTCTCAAGAACAACAGGAAGTCATAGCGGATGATATTGAGTACTTGGAGGACAACTATACTATAGAAATGAATCCTGAGCAAGAGGATGTCGTGCTCGAGACTAAGTATGAAGACACGGTGACGCAAAGTGACATTAAATTGAGGCGTGGCCGGACACGCTTTGGCATGAATATAGTTAAGTCCGAGCATGAAGAATTACAGCATTCTTATGGCCTGGAGGCTGGTGTAGTTGACATCAAACCGCGACGTGGAAGGGCACGGCCTGGCCTAAACTCCCTCCGAACATCGGATGGCACTGAGAAAGGTGGCTATGTCTGCGATGTCTGTGGAAATTTCTATGAGAAGCGGGGACGCATGATGGAACATCGGCGACGCCACGATGCTGTTTGCCAATATCAATGCGAGTAGGTTTTGCAGGTTATTCAATCAATTTTTATTTAGACTGATTGTTTCTTATCTTGGTTTATGCAGGCTCTGTGAAGCCAAGTTCCAGGTCCGCGAACAGCTGCGCAAACACATGTATTCCCACACAGGGAGCAAGCCCTTTAAGTGCAGCTTTTGCAGTCGTCAGTTCTTCTACGAGAGTGTGCTAAAGTCGCACGAAAAGTAAGTGACTATAGTCCATAAAATGCAAATTACTAACTTTCTGTACGCAATTTAATTATCTGACAGTGTGCATCGCGGCATCAAGCCATATGTGTGCAAGGTATGCGACAAGGCATTCGCATACGCACATTCTTTAACCAAGCACGAGCTAATACACTCGGACATCAAGCTGTATAGGTGCGACTACTGCCAAAAGGATTTCCGCCTGCTACATCACATGCGCCAGCACGAGGAGACCAAGTGTCACCAGAATGCAGTTATGCTCGCCGAGACATTAAAGTACGACCGCGAGGAGCAGGACGTTGAGCTGCTGTCAGTGGATGACATAAAAGATGTCAAGCTGCGATTATCGCAGCAGCATATGCTCTCTTAGTTACATTTTCAATACCAACATCGGACATTGCAACGTAAGATAGTCCGTGTTATATTATTAAGTAGGTTCTAAATTTATTCCCACAATTATACAATGATTTAACAATATAAATGTGTTATAAATGTAAATTTATTGATGGTGTAAATAAACATCCTTGAGAATAACATCGGTTGATTGATGTCTACAAATGTAATAGACAACAATCAGCGTATTATCATCCTTTACACAGGTTTTATACTACATAGAGGGGATATTTATTGTTTATATTTACGACAGGCAACGAAATATTTTTTAATTATGCGTATATTTTGGGTTACAATTTTGAAGTTATATGTGATAATATGCGATAATGCATATTATTAGTCTTTAACATCCGTAAACTTGAATTTCAGAGGTATATTAGGTGTATTTATTAGAACACTCTTGAATGCATTCTTCGTGCAATAATTGAACTCAACATTGAAGTTTCGAATTAGGCGTGCGATTCCCAATTCTAACTCCATTTCGACAATACGTTTTCCAATGCACATTCGTGGGCCAAATCCAAAGGGTAAGTAAATAAATGGACTACTCGCTTTAAGAGCGTGTGGGCAATCCCCATTTGAGGCTGCTTCTTTGCTTGGACGCAACCATCGTTCGGGCAAGAACTCTTTACCTCTGGGATAGTGCTGATCGTCGGTGAGCAAACCGGTGGACAACATCGTAATCTGAGTTTTGTTGGGGATCTGGTATCCATTTAGCACAATATCTGATTTGATCACACGGCCGTTGCCCAACGCTAAGGGGTAAAGGCGCAGCGATTCCTTGATAACTGCCCTTAAGTACGGCATATTCTTCATGGATGCTTCTGTGAATTCGGAATCCTTATTTGGTAAGATTTGAAGAATTTCCTCACGCAGTTTCGCTTGCTTCTCTGGATTTTTCGCCAGACAGAGAAGGACTCCTGTAAATACGGTTGTAGTCTGAAAGAGAAAGAGTGGATCTTAAGGCATTTAAAATTAAAACATTATGAACGCCTGCTTCGTACCGTATCCACGCCGGCTATAAGCATGTCTATAGCCATAACTATGGCTATCTGCTCGTTGGTTTTCAAAAGTTTTTCCAGTACACTCTTTTCGTGGTCTGGTTTGTTGGACGGCTCACGTTGCAGGCGCTCCAGAGCTTCGTTAACATAGCCAGATGTTATATCCTGGATCTCGTCCAACGCATTGATGAGCTTCTTGAATTTGGGCGTGGCAATGTAACGCCAAATCGTAGGTTTCATTTCAAGTGCACCCGATATCTCAAAGAAAATATTGAGTGCGTCAAAAAGCTTCTTTGCCTGGGGATCGTTGCGATTAGCATTTATCAGTCCCAACTGCTTGTCCAAAGCTACCACCGAAACGGATTCAAGAGTCCACCGATTGATTTCCTCCTCAAAATTTTCGGGAACTTCAAGCGTGTTGCTATCGCGTATTTCACGTATGCTAATTGAGGTTAACAAAGTTGATAGGAATCAATATGACAACTTAGCTGGATTCATTTACCGTTGAATGAATTCCTTGTTGATTGCTGACATTTTTTGGTAGTACATACGCACAGTTTTCGGTTGCATCATTACTGGATTAACAGTAAAGCGGAACTTCGACCAGTCCTCCCCTTGTCTGTAAATCCATTTCCATTAATATTGTTCATATTTTCTTAACATTAAATTATTGCTTACGTTGATAATATGCCTGGGGTACCCTTGTAAAATTCCTTGCGAGTCACTGTTCGAAAATAGTGCAAAACGTGATTTCCTGGACGTTCCGGCCAGACTCCTTCAACTCGTAGTACTTGCTCAAAATGCTGGGGATCGTTCGTTACAACAATCTCGTTTGGACCCAACGTCGCTAATCTGAAGAGAGGTCCATGCTGCCGACGCATATCCAACATAATATTTGGGAATTCCATCTTATAGTACCTTCCGCCGGGCATCAAGTTTCGTAAAAAGTAAAATAGAGAAACCTTGGGTATCTCATTGTATGGCCGCGCCTGATCCCATCCAATGGGCTTGCCATTGATAGGTGTCGCATTTTCCGATACGTTCAGAGCGTTACTAACAGCATATGCTTGCTGACGCTGCACTTACAAACACAGTAAAAATGATAAGAAAAATATATATAATTACTATCGCAAAAAGAGCAATTCATGTTTAATTGTAACTACCTGTTCTATTGGTATAGCCCGTATTAGCTGATGTAGCTTGACTCTCTGCCCTAACATTTTACTCCCACGATTTATTGAGAACTGAGCCTGAAGCTCATTTTTTGCGGACTTTATATATTTCCGATCGTAAGCTTTTTTAATAGATAAGGTTTTCGGAGAGCACCAATTATTAAAATATCACCCGAGGCTGAGAAACACAATAGACAAGAAAGCTTTGAGAAGCTGATATAAGTAGCACCTAGCTCTTTATTCATATTATTATTTAAGAGTCCAATTAAATACTTTACATATTTTAAGCTTTTAAAGAGCGATTTATACGTGAGAATACACTGAAAATATTTTAATGATGTTTAGTTATTTTCTTAAAATGTTTTTTTTTCGAAAAAATAGTGATGGATATTGTTAAAAAAAAGGAAAGAGGAACATAATAAACATCTTTGAGAAGAACATCAAATCGCAAACATCGTTCGGGCAAGAACTCTTTACCTCTGGGATAGTGCTGATCATCGGTTTTCAAACCGGTGGACAACATTATAATCTGAGTTTTGTTGGGAACCTGGTTTCCATTTAGCACAATATCTGATTTGATCACACGACCATTGTCATGTATGTATGTAATGTATGTAACATCAGATCGTTGACACCATAAAATATAATATTTGATTAATATTTTGTCAATCCTTGCAATACAATACACATGAATAGTTATTTTAGAGACTTTCGCATTTATTTATTTGAATATTGATAGGTATACAATATCGTATGAATGTATATTTAAGATAAAACAAACACCAATGTTTTCCTTTACAAACCGAGGGTAGACTTTCAATAGTTGTTAACGGTTATTACGTATGAGTAAGTAATTGATGTAAGTATAAATAGTTGCATAGAGTAATAGCTTAACGTTACAAGTAAACTACGATTAATTCAAGTTTCACTGTAGACAGAGTTTTTACAAGTTAATTTCCACGCGTTGTTCGCTTGGCACGCTTGGCAAAATAGGGTTCACGTAGATATAGGGTTAATGTCGTATCGTTTAAATCGTTTTAAGGATAATTCATAATAAGTATTCGATAAATACCATATTTCGATAATTTATGGAGTTTAACGTATTGAATATGTTTCTCTGGGACATATGCAAATATACCTAAGCTACAACTCAGAGGACTAAAAGCCTATGACAATCTTGGACAGTAAATATAAGGCTATGCTAAGTCGGCGTTATTCATTGGGGCGCCTGTTGCTGGTAGCTGCATACGATTTTGGCCGCGTCGTTCATCATTTTGGCCGTTGAGCGCACAAGGAACATCAGGTGACACTCATCGTAGACGGTCAGCTCGACACGCGTGCGCACCAAGCCGTGCAGAACCGTGGCGCGCTCTAGGTCCAGCCAGCGTTGCAGTGCGAGCTCACGTTCCTTTGTCGTGCCCGAGAGCGCCACATCAGAGGGACCCCAGAGCACAAACTCGAGCACTGCTTTGGCTTTGGACAGGGATTCGGCGCGTTCCTGTTGCAAAATGTCGGCCAGAATGGGCGTAATTTTCGTGCTGGGCAGCATGTCGGTCAACGCGCCGTGGGCGCACTTGCAGAGCGTGCCCATGGGCTCGTCGTCGTCGTTGTTGTTGCTGTAAGATTAGAGATGATATTTGAGTCAGTGAATGATAACATATATGATATTCATATGAGCTTCCTTTCATACCCTTGTAGGACACAGAGTCGCGCCTGAGCATCCTTGTTATCCATGTCCTTAGAGAGCACCACGTTCGAAAGACTCAATGGTGTCTCTTCAATGGCCTTGGCCTGCAGATTCTTCATGCCGTTGACCAGCTGTAACATTATGAATGCCACCTCACGCGTCATGACATCATCAAAGGCGGGCATAGCATGGGCCGTGGGATTGATCTCTTCATTATCGTTGGCTACCGCACTGCCAGACGATGTCGATTCCTCGTTTAATGTGCTGAGGTTCTGCACGGAAACCACATTGCGCAGCGCATTGGCTCCCCCTGCATCCTTCAGGCTATTCAGATTTGGTATGGAGCCTCGGAAGTTAAAGTTGCTCTTGTCCAGCACTTGGGACTTGCCCTTCAGTATGGATCCGATTGACTGCAAAGTCTCCAGCTGAAGTCTTGGCAGTACCGATATTGTGGCCTGCAGAAGTGTCACCTCGGTTGAGGGCATCAGGGGCAGCTGGTAACTGGGAACCAGATCGCAGAACTCGGTTATGGGGTTGAGCACATCGCTGACTCCGCCCGTCAGCTGGCTCAGCTCGCCTCCAACGCCAGCTAGCTGGTTACAGTCGGCCGAAAGTGCCAAAGTTACGGGCGATGTGGTCCACAGTGCAGCATGGAAGGCCTTCTTGCCCACGACAAATGCCTGGGCGCCCTCTAGAATGGTGAAGTCCTCGTAGCGCAAGTTGATGGCATTGGCCAGCGGTCGCAGTGAGGCTGGCACAACTGGCGTTTGTTGAAGCTGTTGGAGCATTAGTCCTATTAATTTCTTGTGCTTGGACGGGTAGGTGCTCAATTTGGACTCACCTGATCGAGCACCTGGGCAAGTGCCTCATGATTGGCCACTACAACCGCTGTGTAGTTGTCTTCGATGGTCTTGTGCACGACACTGCGTCCTTTGCGCATGCGCAAACGATTCGTGGCCTTGCTGCGGTTCTTGTTGCCCTAAAAACGATTGCAATTGGCTCTTTAGTATGTTGGCCCAAGCATTATCATTGATCTGACTCACCGTTGGCATGCCCCAGACGCTGTCGTTGATGTCCGTAGCCACATCTCCCCCAGCCTCGCTGCCGTAGTAGCTGTACGGAGCGTATATGTCGAACTCGCCTACCTCGCTGCCCGCATACGAGGCCGAGATGACGCGTGGAATGTTGGCTGCAAGATACATCAGATCAGATAGGGTTGGGCCAGAGACCTATACATGTGTCCATTAACTTACCTAGGCTACTGTTCAGGCAGTAGTTGCGTACCGGACCGTACTCGCTGCGTGAATAGCTAGCTATGGAAGACGTATCCGAGTAGATATTGTTGCGGCCGCCGTTTGATCTGGCATTGAGTCGTTGCCCGGCCACAGCGGCTAGGTCGAGGTTGCTAGTGCGAATCGGTGGCAGCGGAGGCGTTGGCGCCGCTGATGTGGCCGTGGCTGTCGTTGCTGAGTTGCTGCTGCCATTGCCCATTTTGACAAGCTCGTACATGTTCTCATAGTCGCGCTTATCCTTCAAATAGCTATCGATGGTGCTGTTAATTTTGCGCACCGAATCCTTCAGGCTACTGCGCTGGGCGCTGTCCGCGGCATCCTGTGCGCCCTGGCCGCGCTGCTCAAAGATCTCCAGCTTGCTGGATATGGACATTTTGGTCTCAGCCTTCTTCGGCTGTCGTTCGAATGTGCTCGTGCGGCTGGTGACAGTGGGTGCTGGGGTAGGGGCCGAGCTGGCAGGCGGCTTGCCAACCTCTAAGGTATTGGCGTTGCACGCCTTGGACTGTTCGGCCGTTACATTCTCACCGTTTGACGAGCAAATGGAGATAGTATCGGTAAGTATGCCCCGCTTGCGGACCAGCTCTAGCTGTGCCTCCCGCTCCCGCATGCTCGCCGTGCGCTCCGGCTTGCGTGGCGCTATCGAGGAGCGGATCTCGCCTGCGTATAGTGGAGTGTGCATGAATTAGAGAGGCATCAATTAGGTGTATATCTATATGTTTAATGTTGCACTTTTGCATGTCAGTTAATTTCCTAGGCGAATCTATAGATAAAATCTATTCAAAACTAAGCTGGCCAAATTTCATGGCCACAACAAAGCCAAATGACTGCAACAGCTGGCCATGTTTTTTTTTATTTTTTTTTGCTTTCTGTTTAACCTGCGACACTAATTGTGATTTTGACCCAAATTCATGCCAAATTACAATTCGCATAATGGTGCCTAGTGGCCAAGATCTCCAGCAAATAGCTTTTCCACCGACAACAGTGCCGAGCTGATGAGCTGCGCGATGGCCCCTTCACCAGTCGCTCGCTGCCGCCATCTGGTACCGGCAGAGCAGCAACAGGTGTAACAAGTTCTCGCCACATTTGGCCTGACCACAAAATGACAGTCAAGAAATGGGTCTCAGATTCTAAATCTTTCACTGCCAGCGATTCTCGTCTCACCAGTTTTCCGGTGGCATTTGTAGTCGACTGGCTAGGCATTCGCATGTGGTTACCTCATTGGCTTTGGGCTTTGCTTTGTTTTCATTTCGATATTTTGTTGGTGTTGTTGCTGTTGCTGTTGTGCTTGTTCATCTGTAAAACTACATATTTTACTTTATAGCTTTGGCTCGCTCACTTAACCTACTTTAATCTGGCTACCTGCCTGACTTATGGCTATGAGACGCGACGATGGCTTCTGCGGATTGCTGTGTGCCCGTTATATTGATTGAAATGCGTAACTCGTTCTGCCTTGGTTCTACTTTCAGCGCCACTTCAAGTTCTGATCACTCTTTGTGGCTTCTACTTGGCCAAGTGGCCCTTTAGACCCACATTCTGAAGGTCGCATGACTCGGTGCCGTGGTATTCGGGCGCTGTCAGTAAACGTGATCTGTTTGCGCTTTCTTTTGGGATTGCAATTGGATCACGATCACATCATGATCGTAGAAAGAGCGAGTCACACCCACGCTAGCTAGCACTCTGCTGATTGATTATTTATGGAATTCGGTCGTCCCCGTTACCCACTTAGCTCATCTGTTTTCAAACTCAAACTCACCCAAATTGGCATACACATTGTCCGCCTTGGATTTGATGGAGCCACCGGCATTGGGATTGCCGCAAATCTTAGCGGAATCTGCGCTGCTGGAGCTCAGCGTGGCAGTTAGCTCCGTTTTCTGCTTGCGACGCAGCTCAGCGCTTTTCGGCGGTGGTGGGCGGGCCGGCTTATTGGCCTCGTGGCTGCGATGTCCCTCGCTGGCACGCAGCGGCGGTGCGGGCGGCTTGGCGGTGACTACAGCTACCGTCTGTGCGGAGACACTATCGTTAGTCTTCGTAATGTCCTTGACAACCTCAACGGCCGTGGGATTGATGTCAATGGGATGTATGATCACCAGACGTGGCTTGCCCACAACACTGCCATCATCGCCCGTGCAGATCTCAGTGTAGACGCTGCCGTCCCTCTTGGTCAGCGGATCACTGGACTTGCTCCCGTTGCTGCCCATGCGTAAAAACTTCTTGATGGAGAATTTGGATTTCTGCTTCTGTGGCGTCGAAGCGTTGAGCGACTTCGAAGATTTGATGCTGCGATCTGTCAAGCCAGCGGCTGCCAGGCACTCCTCGGACATGGACAGCTGTCGCTGGTTGCGCGGCATGGGCTCCGGCGTCAAAGGCTGCTTCAGGTTGACCACAGAGCTAGAAGATTGCAACTGCATCTGCTTGGCTGCATTGGCACGTTGCATCACAAAACTGTTGAGACTGCGGAACTTGGGATTGATGACGGCTCGCTCCCGCTTGTCCTTTTCACGTATGAAAGGTGCAGCGGCCGCCGCAGGCGTCTTTCTGGTATACATATTGCTGTTGCTGCTGCTTGATGCAACTGTTGCTGTTGCTGCTGCTGCTGCAGCAGAAGGAGTTGTTCTTGTTGCTGTTGTGGGTGTTACGGCAACATTTTCCGTTGCTGCTGTTGATGTGTCGCTGGCAGTCGAAGTGTCCATTGCCTTGGGTGCCGACGACTCCGCACTTATTGCCTGCTCGAATTCAACTACCAAACTGTAGTCGCGCTCCGGCGTAGTCGGCGCGCTTGTTTTTGGTTCTGGCGGCGGATTTGGAGCTTTGCCTTTTTTAAGCTTGGCATCGTCTTTGGCTGACTCAGCCGCTGCTGCTGCTGCTGCCGAGGCCGAAGCAGAAGCTGCTAATAGCAGATTTTCACTTGATTTGGAGATTGCCGTTTGCAGCTGGGTGATGAATTGCTGCTCAGCGTTACTGGGCTGCCGCTTGCTCATAAAGGTTTTGAGTGGCGAGTTGTTGTTGTTGTTGCTGTTGCTGCAACTGCTGCTGCTGCTGCCGCCGTTGCCGTTGACGTTGCTGTTGCTGATGTTGACGAGCGGCTTCGCAGGCAGCTCGGGCTTTTTGAGGCCATGCAGGAAGGAGGGACGCGCATCCATTTTCATCGGCGGTGGCGGCGACTTGGGCAGCTCTGGCAGCTGCTGCGACATCGTTTCTGTCGCGGAGTCCTGCTTCTTCTGCTGCAGATGTTGTTCCAGCTTGTTGTCCGGATCGGCACTGCCATCGGGCTCACCATGCAGCTCGCGGCTCTTGACTGCCGCCTGATTGCCGGACTGATCGCCAATTTGTATGTCCTCGTAGTCGGAATTGTTGGTGCTGGCGCTGAGCTTCTTCTCTACTAGCGAGCGCTGCTCGTTGCTGCCCTTGACTGCACCGCTGGGCAGATTCTTATAGTCGCTGCCAATGCTAATGCCAATGCCTGAGTCGGACTCGCTGCGTATCATGTTGTAGGTGTTCTCCTCGTCTGAGCTGCCATCGAAGCTGCTGCCCGTGGAGTCCAGGGCGTCATCCGAGCTGCATTTGGTGACGATCAGCCCGTCCGACGTTATTTTGCTGGTCATGAAGTTACCCTCGTGGAGATTGTAGCTGGCGGCACGGGTCTTTGAGCTAAGAAGCATGTCCGTGATGTACTGCGAGCTGGAGTAATGCGTGCTGCTCGACTCCGATTGGCCGCTAGCCACGCCCACCTGTTCACTGTATTTGCCATCGGGCAGATTTTCGTAGCTTAGCTGCGTCTCAACCACATCGTAATAAGCGGAGACTCCGTTTTCGGTGTCCGAGCAATTGCTGTCCGTGTCGGAGTACTTGTGGCAGACGTTCACCTTGGGTTTGGTGTGATCCTTAGTTATGGGCGCATTACGCGCAATGGTTTTCTTAAGGTCGAGAAATGGCTTTGGCGAGTCAGTGAGTGAGCCCAGCTCAAATTTGACTTTGCTGCTGCTGGTGCTGCTGCTGCTTGCAACTGTTGTTGTTGTGACTGATGTTGCTGCCGTGGCGGCTGCCGTGCTGATTTCATGCTGCTTTTGCTTCTGTTTCTGCTGCAGCGTCTCTGAGATTTCGTCCAGCAGAGACTTCTCCATCGCACGCTCAATGGGCGGACTGTCCTTTCCACCTCGCGCTGACGCACCTGCCGTGGGCTTGACGAGCGTAGGAGTGAGTGTTGTGGTCACTTTCTTGGTGGCTGTGCTAGTTACGGTGCTCCTAATTGTTGTGGCTGTTGCTGTCACAGTGCTGGAGGAGCTGGCAGCTGCAGTTGTTGTCGTCTTCGACGTTTCCGCAGATTTGCACGGCGCAGTCTTTGCGCCTGCTGACTTTAGGGGCTGCCCAAAGGGCATCACATTGATCGTTAGCGTCTGCTTCTTGCCCTCCTTGTCCACCTGGGGTGCGCCCAGCTTGAGGGCAGCAAATGACTTCTTGATGTTGTCCTGCGCATCGCCCAGCAGATTGCCATTGTTCATGTTGAAATCTGTGTTGGCGCGAGTTACGCGCTTCAGTTCGATGGCTTCCTCGTCGTCAGTTTCCGTGATGGCCATGTCATCGTGCTCGTTGCCCAGATTCATGAAGTCATGATCATCATCATCGTCATCGTCCTCCGACCACTCGCCGCCATAGCCGATAATCTCATGCAGCTGCTTGGGAAAGCACACTCTGTTTGACTTGGAGCTGTTGCTGCTGCCGGACTTGCTGAAGCTACTGCTGCTGCTGCTAGTTGTGGTGAGGCGGACGCCAAATGCCTTCTTGATAATGCTCTTGGCTGGCGTTTTGTGCTTGTTGGGGTAATCAGTCTTAGTGGTGCTATCTGACTTGAGGGCGCTTAGCTTAGTGCCCTGTTGGGCGGCAGCTGCGGCCGCAGCAGCTGCCTTGTGCTCATCCTTTGACTTGAAGCAGTTCGAGCACAAATCCTTTTTCCACGCATTCTGCGTGAAGTGCGAGCAAATCGAGGAGGACATTTTGTGTGTTGCTGCTGCTGCCTGTTGCTGTTGTGATTGTTGCTGTTGCTCTTGCCGTTGCTGCTGGCCGCCTTATTCCACCATATTCTGCAAATGAAAAGAAAATGAAGTAAAATGAGTCAAATGAGTTAGTTGCTGTTGTCATTACAGTGTTGCGCTGTGTTATTAGCGCATCAACTTAAAGACTGATAAAAACTTTCATTGCGACTGCGATTGCGCAAGCCCTACCAGCAATTGTTGCTGCTACTCAAGTTGCTGTTGCAGTGACCGGGCCCACAATCAACTTTCACTACATAAATGCAGCTTCTGCACCATGATTCAAAATTATTGAATGTAAATATAAGTGCGGCAACAGCAACAGCCACGGCAACAACACAATTCGCAGTAGTCAAGCTTGGCCATTTGCATTAGTCGCCTTCGACTACCCATGCAGCCGAAACCAATTGAGCAAGTGGCCATGCGGCTATTCAATGTCTTCACCGAGCAGTCAAGCATTCATTTACCATGGCGACTAACAATCAATCTTCATCTTGATAATGAAATTATTGAAATTATTGTTGCTGCTGTCGCCATATCTGTGGCCTGTTGTTGTTGTTGTTGCTGTTGCAGCTTTGGGGATTCACTGAGCATGTTTTTGCTCACAGTCTTTGTCACATGGCCATTGACAAAGCTGTGTTGCTCAGCTCTCTCAGCACAATGACAGTGTCTCCAATTGCTGTTGAGTAATCAGTTGTTGCTGTTAGCCATTGCTGCTGCTGCTGTTAGTTAGTTTGTTTATATTTGCGCTTCAACTGGCAGAGTGTGTATATGTGCATATGACTTTCTAAAATTGACCAGGGAAGTGACAGTCCGTGTCTGCAGTAAATGACATTAACATAAAAACTGCGGAACACTAAACTTACCCAAAAACACATAAGTTTAGAAAATGTCTAGACAAAAAGTTCATATGTACATTGTTCATAAATAAAATTGGCAGGAAGGCAAACCAGTTTCCTTAAGAGAAATACTTATATAATTTTTTTTTATTTCCTCAAGAATTGTTTACAAAATGTTCAATTCCTTTCAAATAAAGTAAAAGTTCGCATTTAATAAAAATTTATCTTTGCTCCACGTCTTGTTGACTAAACATCTTTAAGAAGTATAGGCAACTAAAACTGGTGCTATAATTTAAGTTTTCACAATCATCTAAGAAGGCACTGCTGCTGTAACAGTTAGGCTTAGTCACACAGCCATCAGAACAAAGAAACTGAATAATGCAGCATTTATCTTAAAGTATTTAAGTCATTAGCAGCACCGTTTAAGGCCAGCAAAGACTGCAAGCAAGGCTGTACGTCAATTTGGCCAACGTCTAATTGGGAAAGTGTTGCTGCTGACAACAGTGACAACACCCACAAAAACAACAACCGCTCAAAAGCTGCCCAAAAGCCTCACAACGAAGATGACAACAGCCACACAGCGTGCGGAGTCTGTTTCTTGGGCACATTTATCAACGCCAACATGAACGAAAGTTGACCCATTGTTAAACGGTTGAAGTTGTGCAGCTTCTGCTGCTGTTGCTGCTGCTGCTGCCGATGCTACGCTTGATTTTTGCATTTGCAGCAGCAGCAGCAGCAACTGCTACTGTTTCTTCTTTTTTGGGTCAGCGTTTTGGTTAAGCGTTAATATGCATAAATCTTGGCTTTGTGCAATCCGTTCGCGAATACCATTGCCATCAGCTGGCCACTGTGGGAGCAGTGGGGAGGGGAGGGGGATTCAGCGCGCACCTAATTGCATAACTGTGACGCTGCCAACAGTTGCTGCCGTGTTTTTGCTTTGCATATCGCATTTGTTTGCCGCTACTACACATAAATCTGCTCGGCTTGCTGTCTGTTTTTTGTTAATTGTTGGCATTTTTTCTTTCACTCATTTGCATTCCGTTGCGGCATCGATACTCGATTCGTTTATGGCCACAGACGAGGCTGCAATTGTGCGCCAATTCTCAGCCAGCCGCTAACCAAGTGGAGGTTGCATTTAGAGCGCACGTTGTTGCCAGCCTGCCTATAACAGAAAAGGGATCACGAGTGCCACGAGTTCGTTGCCGACTGACCAAATTTGAACAAAAGTGAAACAACAAATTGTGCTGCAATTTGACCATAAAAATGAGCTGCAAGTCAGCTATAAAAGAGGCCCGACAACATCCGACCACAACAACAAAACGATGCGGCTAAGAAAAAACAACTCGAAGCTATTTTTCAAGTTTAGCCATCGCACTCTCGCCACAAGGAATGCGATGGCCAGCGCTTAAGATGAGTCCATGGAAGAAGAGATATCCATAGAGATGTTGCTGTGGCCGCAGATAAATGTAACACAAATAAATCTGCATAAATTTCATGCTCCAAACCTACCGATCTAGCCAGCCCCGTCAGGATGGGTGTCAGCTCGTTAGCCATAAAGTTGAATTCGAGTGGTACAAAAGTCGGTCAGCTGGGTTCCGCGCCATTTAATTGATGCCCGAGAATTTGCTCAGCCAAATGCTACACATGCGCGAGAGTACATGCAGGTATTCGTATTTTTAGCAGTTCCAGGCATTAAACCCGTTCCATGCCGCCAGGCCATTTCAATATTTTGCATTCGACTCTTTGTATTTGCCTTTATCTGATGGTTGGCATACAAAGCTTTTGGTGCCGCTTGCAGGCAACGAAACAGTTAACTGACCGTCGCCTCGTCTGCGACTTCCAATTGGGGCCAACAGGTTTAGCCAACAACAACAAAAGTGCAGCAGTAGAAGAAGAAGAAGCAGAAGCGGAAAGTTCTCTTCTTGCCCGATTCTGTCTTTTCTCTTTGCCGCTCGGAGGCTAATCTCCTGACTCTTAACGCATTTTACACATCAAAAATATGCGGAGAATGCGTGGAGCTCGTTATACACATGTATCAATAAACAAGTTTTGTGGTGGGGATGAGACCAAAACAGAAGTCGCATGTGTTGGATGCGCTGCAGTGAGTCCGTTGATTGAATCGAATCACATGCTCCATTAGCGCTCCAGAAATGGGTCTACACTCAACATTGTCAATTAGTGTGCACCAATTGAGTCAGAAGTCAGAGCCATAGATCAAGCTGCAACCTCACCCAATTCACAGATCTACAAATTACCACAAGAAGATTCCCCCGAAGCCGAAAATCGAAAACGCAAGATGAGCGCAGATATTTAAATAAAACTTTGATCTCAGATACGAAAGATGTGCGCGTTGCTTGTTCCACATTTACACGTGAGATTTATGCGTGGCCGCGTCGACGGCTGCCGTTTGTTCTGCTGCCCATTTCCCATTTGCTCTGGTGTTTATTTATATGCTTATGGTTATGTAAATATATGTATACACTTACGTACACCTGCGCCATGCATGCCAAAGTTCTGCCTTTGGAATTATGCAGGGCAGCGCGAGGGGCAAGGAAAATAAAATTTATTTTTATTCACTTGGCTATGCATAGAAAATTGACTGAGTCTGAGAGTTGAAGTTTCTGGGCGATGACTGATTCAATATTTGTGCAAAAGCATTTGAAAAAAATAATAATAATAATACTAAGACCGTAAAAATTCCTGAGCTTAAAGTGCTTATTTCGGGTTGGGCTGCTTGCCGGAGCGGATGTTGTGGGCGCTGCTTTAAATGTCAACGTCTCGACGTTGGCCATAAAAGGCAGCTGGCAATTAGAGGCGAAACAAAGCCGTCTCGAGCCAAGGAAATTAAACTAGCTCTCGATTACTCCGATTAGAAATATTCTCTCATGAATAAAGCCGACTTAATATAATGCCAAATTTACCTCGATGAGGCCCCAAATGGCATTTGGCCATCAAATCATCGCTCTGACAGAGTGCAAAGTTCTAGGTCGACATATTTGAAGCTTCGAAATAACGGCATCAAGATTGTCAATCTCCATTTTGGGCTCTTAATTAGTTAAATGCAAACACTTGAGTATATGGCAGATCAAATCATATATCATATCGTATGCCCTTTTGGCTTAACACTTCAAGCTTTTAGAGAAATTAGTATTTTATGATTCATCTATATCCACACAAGCATTTCACACTAAATCTGTTCTACCTTACGTTTTCTCTTCTTCTTTTTTTCACTAACCGAAATGCTTTTATCTGTTCGATTCAGAATAATCCTATAATAATTTTTAAGAACTTCATATTTCTTAGATAATAATTGAGAAACTAATTTGACAAGAAAACTCATTATCATTGTCATTTCAAAGACAATTTAAGCATAATTTATTCATGCCCATCTGCTTTATGAATAATTGGTAATTGAAGTATAATAGTTATCGAACCAGAGGTAATTGCATTGCCCAAACATCTGACAGTTGGTTAGCCAGAAACTGGACCCGTACGCAAGCTAACCAAAGACCAATGCCAACTGCAAGGTAAACGAGATACAGCAGGCGTTATATGGCATAAACATCAATTATCATAAGCCATTTTATTTCCAAGCTGAAATACCTGCCAGCAGGCAGTTCGGTTTATGCAATTAAACTCAAGCCAAAGATGTCATTAGCCAAATGGTACTCGTTCCTCGAACTGCCCATTAGTTGGCGTTGAAGAACTCGAACTCAACGGATGTTGGGGCAGGCGGAGGGATTTTGTCAACAGGTAACTCAACAAACTTGTGAGACCACAATAACAATAACAACAGCTACGACAACAACTACAACTTGGGCAACAATTTAAGTGTTAAGAAGTCTGTTTATCAAGTTTATGAAGAAAAGTGTATTCAGAGCTGAGACGAATGGGGAGCTTTGTGAAAGAAACCATCTACCTGTTTTCAAGAGGAATCTATCACGCGAAGATTCATGTTACAGATTGAGTTTCGAGAAACCTTTTTAATGACAATTCAAATTAACTAAGCTCAAGACATGTCTTGAAGCCTTATAGCTTCGTTCTCTGCTCGCCACAGATGCGTATCAAATAGCTAATTGGCTTATGTCGTCTATTTATATATATTTAATATGCATAAATGTATCCATGCAGACTATCAATTAAGCTGAAGTTAAGTAATTTGTTCTATAGTTTTTAAGATCATATCAATCACAGGAGGATCGCAGATATTTAATCAAATAATTGTAGAATGTTTCCGTGCTTAGGTATTTGAATAAATTAGTTTGTATATGTATATAGAGTAGTGTATCGAACAACACCCTGTCGGTCTGCTTTTTATGTAGTTGAGAACAGCAATAAGATTCAAGACTTCAAGGTTAAGTTCCCATGTCGCCGCTGTGACCAGATTGGCGGCGTCTTCGTTTTCATTTGCGTGACGCACAGGCGAGGGCGACGCCAGCGTGGCGGCTATTGGGGTGCAGCTGTTGCTGCAGCAGCCGCAGCAGCTCAAGTGCTGGATCAGCAACAAAAGACTGCAAATTAATAAATGAAAACGCATTCATTCATGCAACCGAATGGCGTCTGGTGTCAGAACGAGTTCAGCCTCGGGATTCAGTTGACTTTCTGTGTTGCACATGTGTTGCCGCAACATGTAGCTTCATTAAAAGTGCACTCCCTCGAAAAAAGAGACAAGTAAAAGTGCTTTGGCGACGAGGAAATACTCTTAACGTGCTATTGTTACTTTAAATATATTAATTAAAGATATCTCTGTGATCAAACATTCTCGATTCCAAAAAGAAAACTCGATTCCATCAGACAGGTGCTAGAACAACAACTTTACATCATTAAGACAACACTTGACTGCACAAATTCATTCAATCCCAATTTGCAGGGTATTAGAAAGGGGAGCGCGAATTGTGTCAGTTGCTCCGCACCGGCAGGCATCGTATTTCAGCTCCATGTATCGTTTCCCACAGGCAACACACACATATACACCAAAAAACGAGGATCGTAACTTTAATTTATCGCCCCACACATACGCACTCGCACACCGACTGTTTAGTTGCCCGGTCAAGTTTTTGGGCGAGACTTTTTAATTTTTGCTTTACTCCAAATTATGTGCAGTAAAAAATGTTTATGACGCGTACAATATATATGTGTGCTCCAGGGGTTCTGCTTGAGTTGGGTCGCATGAAAAACATCTGTGGCGGGCCAGTGGAAACCCACAAAAAAAGGAAATATAAGTAATAAAACCTGTTGCGTGGGATATTTTGCACACATATTCGAGATTTTGGTGTGTCCACAGACTCCGTTTTGTAACGTGCAACAAATTTGCATGCACCATTTGTTGGCTGCCAAGCTGCCTGCCTGCCTGCCAGCCTGTCGCCTGCCTGGCCTAGACAATACGGTTGCAATTGGGGTTGCAATCATGACTCATGACCAGTCTGGAGCTGAGTAGTTTTGCGGTTTGTCCAGCAACCGGCAACACATTTGTGTCAGCTGCATTACGCCCAAAGAGTCTGGTCCGAATTGTGGTTTTGTTTAGCCTGAAAGCTAGAAGCTCTGGGGCGCCTGCCGTTGGCATTAAGTCATTGTGCATAGTTCACAGTGTCAGAAATGGTTCGCATTGTGCTCAGCTGGTAGCTTTTTAAAGCCTTGCAACCGGTTCGCATTCAAATCTTGACTTGATGTAGAAGCCATAAATAGCGAACACCCAACAGTTTGCATTGAAAACACACAAAAAGCTCCACAACAATAGCAGCCAGGCAACGACGACTAAGTGTGACTCTGTGCTTACTTAGCACTCGTTGCTCTCAACGATTTATGAAGCTTCTTTATGGCTTTAAGTTCTTGTATACACTAAGCCGACAATAAAAAATAATTTAAAGTTCCGCTCAGCTTGGCTAGGAAAAAAAAGCACTAACTCGAATATATCAGATCTTCTAAAACACATTTACTTAATATTTGTCTAATACTTAGCTAAAGTCGATGATGATTCGACTTTTATTCCACCGTGAAAGAATGCAATTTGGTACATGCAAACAAAAATTGCATTCATCAAGACAAGCAACAAATATGACTAGGTCACAAAATGCCACAGAATAACAATTTGCCAGTTTTGGACAAAATAACAGCAAAGTATTGCATATTTAGATATGAAGTAGTTGTCCAACAATGAGTTACAATTACATGTATGTTTGTATTAGATTATTTATGTATATATAGAAGTAGTAAAGTTTAAGATGAGCTATGTAATTGTATGTCAAAGTTGAGCAATTATTTGCACTGCATTTGCATTTTGGCAGCCCGAAAAGCAAAGCAATTTGCAGATAAATTGCGAGAGACAACGAGCAAATTATAATTTAAGGTAGCATTTGACATTTGGGTAGGACAAAATAATATAAATTTGTGCTTATTACAAAATGTTGGTCTGAGCTCTAACATGTTTGTATTTTCAATTAAATATACAGTCAGCTAGGCCAAGCGGATATAATTGCAGCAGCTAAATTGTGACAAAGCGCTATTTAATAATAGCTAATTGCTACTTTGCTTCTGTGTCCATTTGAGAGTTGGCCAAATGCAATTATTAGCTTACCACATGCGCAAAGAGACGCAGCTGTGGCAACAATATTGCATTTAACACAGGTTTTGCAAAGAAAACCAAATTAAATATTACGTATACGCAGCGCACACAAGGACAAGCGCTCACGAGTACGATGAGTGTGCAGGCGGACTGCAGCCATTGTTGTTTCTGCAAATAAAAAAAGAAAGCCAGTGCTCTGCTGCGAGGCAGGCCAAGTTCAAAGTTCAATGAAAGACGCGATAAGAAACAAAAGCAGCCATTATGGCCTATGGACTGTGGAAGAAGCACGTCGACAGCCAGCGGGGTTGGCCGGGAACTATTTGAATGCCGCCAGCTACTGCAGGGAAAATACAACAAAATCAGCGTTTGGACAATGAACCTGCAGGCAGCAACAACAGCATTAAATAATCATAAATAACTTTGCTGTGCGGTAATCGCACAGTTGCAAGTCGCTGATGCTGCTGTTGCCCATCGACCCGCCGGCAACTTGCACTTTTCTTTTGTTTTTTTGCAGAGCTCGGTAGAAAGTGCATAACGCATTAGGCTTGCTGCGTATGTGTGGGTGAGTGGATTCGTTGCAGCTGCTTGGCTGCGCTTAATTGAACTAACTCGCAACTGGCGAAGAGTCTGCCAAGCCACTCAAGTAGAAACTCCCGAGCCTGACAGCTGACGTCGCGACTTTGGTCGTGAGAAATGAAATCAATTGAGCTGCCAGCGTCTGGCGTTGCTGTTGCCATGGTCGTTAAGCAAACTCGAAGTGCAACCCGGTGTGGCATAATTAATCAGTGCAACATTTGAAAGTCAAAGTTGGCGCGGTCAACGATTGAGTTGCTGTTAGTTAAATACAGAAAGAAACACAAACGCGCCCGCCTAGGACAGCGGCTGGGCAGCGACTTGACATTTAATTGGCATTAATTACCTGTATTTGTACTTTGCGGCCAACTGGCGAATGGTCGATTGCAACTTTCACTATCGCCTACGCCGCAATTGGCGAAGGCAGAGAGCGAGAGAGTCAGAGAGTGAGTCAGAGTGTGAGAGAGAGGGTGAGCTAGAGAAACCTCAATTGACAGTTTCAATTAATGCAGCCGCAGCGATATTGCTGCTGCGGTTGCTGCTGTTGGTGTTGCTGCTTATCGCTCGTTTATCTATCTAACGGCCACTGGAAACACCCGCGAGCAGCAGCAATTGCATCTTGGCAGCGCGTTGTCGCAACTGTTGCAACTGGCGCGCGCGCGCGTTTTTGCTGCGTTTTTTATCGCGTCGCTTTTCACACGCACTGCAAAATGCTTTATTGCTGCTGCTTCGTTTAATGTTTTTGTTTTCTTTTTTCGTAATTCATTTTGTGCAATTTGCCTTGATGCACATTTAATGCAAACAACAACAGCACCAACAATGGATGGACCTCTGCTGTCAGTTTATGGCATAAGACGTGAGTGACATTTTTCTTCATTAAATTTAACACATTGTCAACAGCTCTTGTTTGGCAGATGCTGCCGCTGCTGCTGATGGGTATTTACCCTACGGCAGCGAATGCAATTTTCCAGCTTGTCAATCAAGGGAATGCAGCCCAGCTGGGCATAACTGGAATTATGGAGGAGGAGAAGCGCTTGCATGTCTGAGTGGCATCAAGTCATTTGAATGGCCAACACTTCGGCCATTTAGCACTCAATAATTTGCTGCCCACCGAAAACCAACAGCGGCATTAATTAATAGCCAGTTCCGCCGACACGTAAAGGTCGCCCACAAATTGATTCTAGCCACTGACACTGTGCCACGTGTGTTGCATGAGGAGCGAGGTGCCGCACAGCATAGAAGCTCACATATCACATATATATTTTTGAGGGGATTCTTCGAGAGATTGTACCCCAAAGTATATTTTTACCACAAGCAACAAAAATTCAAGTTTCGTGGGGCCCAGCAGAAGAAGAAGAAGAAGGGAAAAATCGGATAACGAGATAAATTTGTCTTGCTTTGTTTAACTTGGAGTGTAATTTTGTTAGAAATGGAAAGTTTTATTGTTGTTATTTATTTCAAAGCAAATCTCCCAGACTAAACGTTTCGATGCAGCTGCCTTTGCTTTTGTGGCTTGCTCTTTGTTTTTTCTATTTTTTTTTTTCTAACTGAAAATCTATTCAATTGTCTGTCGAGTTAAGTGTTTATTTGTGTTCACATTTGTAACGTGAGTGGGAGAAAGAAATTCCAAAATATTAAAACAATTATAAAGTGGTGGGCGTGAATTGCTTTCAAATATTTTCTGGAGATTTTATTGAGCTAGACTTTATGTAATGCAGCTGGACAGGGAGATAGCTGGCTTTGTAAGAAATAATTGTATGATTTAAAAATCATAAATAAGACAAGTGAATATCTATATAAAAGAAAACATTTAAATTAAAGTCAAACTGTCAGCAATCTTACAATTTCTGCACACATAGCTTACTAAGCATTACAAGTTAAAGTCAGAATGAAAGCTTATGGCTGGCCTGCAGTTCATGGGCTAATGTGCTGCTCACATCGTTTAATGTGGGGCCAATTACGGTGGTGTTTAATTAAATATGCTGCTAACGACGTTGCCGCTGCTGAAAGACAGCGACAATTGGCAAGTTGTGGTATGGTAGGGTTTGCATGCCATTTGCTGCCGATGGCAATTGTAATTGTGGTTGGCACTGCTTCCCGGTCTTGCGACATGCTGCCTGGGAGCCACTGCCACAACGCCCCCTTTCACTTCTTACCTGGCAGCGACAACACATTGTTAGTGGCAGCCGCCTCGAATTACAAGTGTTTTACATGGAGGCGTCTGGCAGCTCTTCAATTGGATTCGCAATTGCAGTTTGCCTTCAATTACATATATATTGAGGCAACTTATAGAAAATAATGGGCCATGCCGGAGGCGTGGCATGCGACCGAGTTGCATGCCTAGATTCATTTCTTGTTTACGCATTTCTGCATTCTATGGGAATATTGTGAACTAGGCAGCGCAGTGTAAAAGTGTTTTCTTACCTGCTTGGATTGTGTTTCTGGCACGTTTGCTGTTCGTTTGGGTTGATCGTTTAGTTTGCCTGCAAAGATGAAGCAATGCATAATAAACATTAATTTGATGATTGTCAGAAGCAATTACAACTACAGCTACATTCGGCACAGTTCAATACCCTTGGGGCGCATGCAATTTTTTATTTGGCCAGCGCACATTGCTTGAAATCGAATTGCCAAATGTTAAAGCCGTCCACCCGCCCGCAACTTGGCGGCGCCAAGGCTGGCCCATTGGCTGGCCTGGCGAGATACAAGCAATGACCCGAATTCGGTGCACGTTGCGCTCGTGTTTCGTGCCTCCCATTGGCAATACCCGTCCTGGCATGCAAGCAGCTGTTGCTCTTGGCTTCAGTCTGCCTTCAAGCCAAGTCAGCTCAAGTCGTGCCCAGCCCAGGCGATTATTCATACAAACACATCGACATTTTGGCACACAAGTGCTGGCATTTGGGCGCACTTAATCGACACCAGAGTATCAGTGTCGTCGTCACAGCGAGTCGTAATCGAGCCGTCTGAGCTGAACATTTTTTATTGTCACTCTCTCGAGTTGTTGACCAAGTTGCAGCCAGTTTATGCACTTGAACACTTGGCTTTGTGCTAACAAAAAAGGAAAAAAATAGAAGCTTTTATCAAGGCTAACGTGCCAAGCTACAAGTGCTTTTTGCTTTTACCACTTTGAATAGTTGGCCATGGCGCACAATCGTTCTAGTGACCCGTCCCGCTTTAATGGCTAGTCTAGTTCTTATTGGTTTTACCAACCAGCACTTAACGGCCATAACCAGAATAAATCAAATATGTAATTCCACAAATTTGCATATAGAACAAATTTAACTAATAAAACTTACTTCTTATGCAGCCCAAGGGGCGTCGTGTGTAGAGTAAATTGAAATCAATTAATTTGATTTCAACTTGAAAGCTTATATAACAAATTAAGTCTTTCCATTTATTAACTCTATAATTCTTGCTCAGACTTCCTCGTTCATTTAAAAAGAACATTAAGATGTGGGGCTGGCTTTCAGTTTATTTATTTATAGCTATACCTGATTTAATGATAGGAGTGAAATTAATTTAAATTAACAAAGCTCGGAAATTGTAGAAAATATCTTTAATACCAATAGCTTTGAGCGAACTGTCATATCATTCTAATTATTTGATTTGAATAAAATGATAGATTAAATGAATTATAATAGAAATCAGTAATTTATACTGATAATAATTACCGATAATTATTGTTTTTTTCAGAAAAGAACTTGCAGTGGAAGTGAAGGGAAATCTAAAGAACATTTAAGATAAACCAAATAATATATATGACACTTGCTATTTTAATAAAATTGCAACTCCTATTAAAACTAATCCATTTGACAGACAACAGCTAAGAAAATTCAGATTTTATCAGGATTAAGTTCAATCACAATTTAGTCATTCGCTGTGCAGTGGCTGGCAGCTCTTTGCTTAGTTCCGTCAGATCGTTGGGTGGTTGCGCTCGGTGGTGCTGCTGCTAACGGCTGTTTAATGAACAGACATTCCATTTAGCACTTGATCCGTTGCTGGATCTGTTCATTAGCATGTCGAGTGACAGCACGACGAGTGGGCTGTTGCTTAAGCGTGCCGAGAGATACGGTAAGAACTGGATTTGGATTCCGAACCGAAATCAGTCAAATGTTTAATTAATTGTTTGGCTTCTCTATGGCACTCGAGTGCAGTTAATGGCCCTGGGCTTTTTGAGAGCTAAAGTTTGAAATTGCTACGCTACGCTGCGATCTTTATCAGTCGGGCAACATACAAACATAGATATTATACCTAGAATTTGGCTCTGAAATGGGGCAGTTTAAAGCCAGCTGAATGAGCCAAATGTTGATTTCTATCCACGGCAATAACAAGAGCTCCAAATCGTTTGCAGTCGCATGTTCAGGAAGTTACTTTGGCTACCTTTTGTGGATTCAAGAGAATTTCAAGAGCTCCAAATGAAGTACGTGTACAGCCCACAGTCGGTGATGTGAAAGGGGGAGTGTGTGGGGGTGAGGGAGCTGGGGCATGATAATAAAGCAAACACTGAAGGTCATTACCGGAAAAACGGGTTTCTGTTGTCTGCACCACCGAAGTGAGTAAGCATTTAGCATTAAAATACCGTTGGGATTATGGCACTGAATATGCATGGGCGTTCGCCTTAATGGCCAACGCTTAACGCTGTCAGTTGCCAGTTGCCAGTCGCCAGTCGCCGGTTACTAGTTGCCCCTTGCTAGTTACCAGTTGTTGTTCCAGTTGCCCCATCAAAAAAGGCAGCAGCAACTGCATCTGCATAAATTATGCGCCCAGAGACATTTGCAAATTGTCATTCGACACAGTATCTACGAAGACGACGCAAATGATGATGACGACGATGATAATGATGATGATGGGGATGACATGCCAATTGAAGCCGTGTTGCAAGCCCACGCCAAGCCAACGCCTCATTGCTGCTGGCGGATTGGTTCTGATTTTTGCTGTCGCTAATGCATAACTGCATTTCATAAAAGGTTAACGCCGGCTACTTGCATAAAGTGGATGCAAAATCACGACATTATGTGGCATGACAACATGGAGTGATCAGACAACAGATTATTTATCGAAAGTCTGTTTAAACGGGAATCCTAAAAGCTTGATATCAAGTTGAATATAGTAATTGATATTTTAAAATTATAGCTATTTACTCTTTTTTATATTACTACAAAAAACTCGTACTTATTTAAACGAACCTGTTTAAAACCGGAATTTGAAGTAAGTTTTTTAAAATTGCTCAGAAATAAGATTATCCACAGTGCAAGCAGGTAGCAGATCTTACAATGTACAAAATTTAAGCAACTTTGAAAAAAAATCATTGAATAATAAAGTTGGCGATCTAACAATTAAATTATTTTGATTGATTGAATGATTTTAAATTTTCATGAACACAAATAAATTGTTTTATATAATTTCTCTAGCTCTTTTCTATGGCAGCTTATTTTAGAGATTCCATAAATGTCTTTAAGCTGTACAAATAGTCAGACAGCTGAGCCTTAAAATAATCTGTAAATATTGCATCACTGATTAAAAAGACTCTTACATAAAGAAGCATCACTGCATAGGACTCTGACCACTCTATCGCAGAGCAAAGTCATCTCAAAAGAATTCTCGAAATTCTTTCTACCCAAAAGCTAATATATTCTCCATAATTTCGGATATTCAGCTATACAAATTTGTTATGGCTCCTGCTAAATGTAACTGTTAGTGACATCAATTGATCGAGAGCTTGTCGAAAACCGGTTAGGCACAGTCTAATTAAGAAGCAGCTAGAAATGTCGGCCTTTGATGATAGGTTATTTATGCACAGTCAATGGCACAATCCCCCAAAAACCAAATGATGTTAATGTTGAGTGCTGGCTGTTGACTGTCGGCGATGCCGTTCTTTTCTAACCGTTAGCTGGCCACTGCAGCAGCATTTGAAGTGCAGAGAGATGACTCTTTGGAGCGCGCTGCAACTTTCTACACGACAGAAGAGGAAAAAAACGAGTTGAGTGGCATCGTTTGCTTTTTACAGCATGGCTACGCCCAACAGTCAAAGTTGGTGTCCGCGCACAAGTCGCCCCACAATTGAATGCTTCAATGGAGCAGAAAACATGGGGTAGCAGAAACGTCGCTGCAACTGGCTGCAACTTGCAACTTGCGAGTTGCAAGTTGCGAGTTGCGACTTGGTCGTCGCATATGTCAGTCGCTGTTGATTTGCTGCAAATGTCACTGCAAATGAAACTCAAGTTAATTTGCTTAAGCATTGCCTCGCCTGGCTGGCTGGGGGCATGACCACTTCCACTTGAGCGTAACGCAACGCATGCTAATTTATGCATTAATTTCGGTTGATAACCAACAAAGCACCAAGATTTGACGAAAGAGCGCAACTTAATTGTGCGCATAGCTGAAGCAAATTGCAATTTAGCCAGACAATTAATTTGTCAAAACTAAACCGGCTCGCCGAGGAGGCTGCGGGCTGTGTGCTCAGTGCCAGTTGCAGCAGCGCAGATGCTGCTTTAAGATAACTATAGACTGCCCGTTGGCAGGTGTCGCAACTTTCACCTTGACCGGTTGCCAAATTGAAGTCAAACATCTGCAGCCTCGGCACCGTCGCAACTCTATGCCAAATAGTAATCACTTAACAAAATCTGACGCATTTAATTAGATAACTCCGCTTAGAGCGTCCGACTCGTGATGTATTCACATCAGCTCGAGCCAAAACAAAGAACTTCCCTTCACAAATGCGAGCTAAATGCGAATCATTCGCTTATTTGCATTTCAAAGCTGGCCAAATTGAACAAAGACAACTGCGAAAGGCATTGAAAAGCGCAGCCTTTTGGTACCTAATTAGCGGGAACGAGCTGTGAGATGATGATAAATATTCAAAGATACGCCAATAGAAATGCGAAATAAGAAATGTGATCACAGCATGAAAGCTGGAAGCCACACAGATGCGAGTATGTTGGCGACCAAACAAATATCTATCATTGATCGAAAGTTGAACGAACTGCACAAAGACCGTAAATTGGTAGCCCTGTAGCTAGTAATTATGGGCTCCTAAGCAAATAGCACTACGTATAAAAAGCAGCAAATCAACGAAGAGCGTCTATTGCCAGAGCCAAATTAACTAAAAGAATATAAAAGTTTTTCATATTCTGATTGAATTGCTAACATAAACTGGCAAAAACTATTGATAATACTTAATCAAAACATTTGTGTATTTAAGTTTAGTCTACTTCTTTTATATTGTGAATAATTTCGATTTACTTTTGCATACCGTTTGGTCCCAAAATGTGTAACTCTTTGAAAGAAAGAACTCTTAAGTCATAAATGTTATATTATATATTCTTGATCTTCAATTAACCTCTTTTCTGTCTTTTTGTATGCAAACTATTCATTTTGATGCAAACTAGATTAGTTAAGGTGCTATTATCAAATGTTACCTAGATATTCGCCTATCGAATCGCACCATCAAGTCACATAACGGCTATGAACAAGATCGATCAGAGTTCATATACGAGAGTTCTGATCTATACGGTATCTTGAGCCTCTAAACAACTACTTGATGTAGATTTCCAATAAATCTGGACCGAAACTAATTTCACTAAGTGTATTAACATGTATAGCAAACATGACTAAAGTAATTCCAATTACCAGAAGCTCACATATAAATGAGATCGTGGAAACTGTGTGCGATCAACAAGATTCACACACCTATGAAATACGAGCATACGTAAAGTGTTTTTAGCAAATGCTTTTGTTTAACTAAGCCCCTATTAAGATTCCGCTGTGAGCAGCAAGTCACAAGCATTGCAAAAATGTAATAAAAGACTTCGAGCTGCTATAAAGGCTAGCAGAGACTGAGAAGATGTGCATATAATTGTGACGCTCAGTGTGCGTGGCAATGGCATAGTTAGCACTGGTCGCTGTATGCATGTATGTAGATAGCTCGACGCAGATACAAGCTAGGGGCGGACTGCCCCAGCACCTCCAACTTAATTACGCCCATGCATTGAGGAAAAAAGCAAAAGTAGCGGCATTTTTCAGTTTCATTGGCAGCCAGGCATGACGCTAGGTTTGGGGAAAGGGAATCAAGCCAGCTGCTGGAGATGTCCAAGAAACTAGGCTTGGGGCATGTGGCAAGTGGCACAGCAATGCACAAAAATATCATAACTTTAAATTAATTAATGCATTGCGAGATAAAAGCTTAGGCTTATTTCTTGTATGGCATCTAAATATTTGTCTCGCTTTCTGCCATCTCTGCATTTAGTTGTGGCTTTGTTGTCGCTGCCACGCACTAAGCATAAATCAAATGACGGCGAAAACCGTTAGGCATGTGGCAACCGAATCATAAGAGTGTGCCCCGTTCCCCTGTGGTGCAGCCACCCGCCTAATCAATGCATTTTTGTTGGGTGAAAATGTTTATATGCAGACGCCTGCATGGAAATGAATTTTCATTCTCTTGCGGCTCTTGCGCTCCTCCTCTAACTTCCTCATTTATGGACTGTGCCAGAGAACAGCTTGGGCTTCGTATGCAACAGTTCTACATATATAATTAGACCTATATCATATGCAGCCATGTATCTGATTCCCTCTGTGCGTGCACCCCTTGTGGCTATTATTAGCCATGCCGCCCGTCTCCCCCGGCTCCTCAGTGGTCGTGGCTCCCTTAAGTGCTCAGTTCCGCTGGTTGCCTGTGCGACACATGCGGATGCTGATTGAGTATCAAAAAGTGCATTCGTTAGAGCTGCTGCAATAGGCGGCAATTGCATAATACGAGCAGAGCCTAACTAGCTGGAAAATGATGTCACCTTGTCAGCTATGCTGATGCAGTTTCTAGACGGAAGAGCTCGCCTGATTGTAATAGACAGCATCCTACAGGCCTTAATAGGCGCAACGTGTGTGACAATAACAAAATATTTAAACGACAATTTTTAGACTGACAAACGTAGCCAGCGGCAGCTTGATATATTACTTATTTGTCCTATAAAAAGTATTACATAGATTTATTTGTTATTCTAGGTAAATTGGACTATTAAATTATCGGGTTTGTCGACAATTGAAATCAGGAAACATGTTTGAGCACAGCCAATATATTTCTTGACAGTTGAATAAATATTTGAAATACTCAAAGAAAAGTTCGCAAGATTTCGCTACTTGCACAGCATAATCACACAAACTAAATTACAGTGAAACTGCAGCTTTAATATATCTCTAGGCGATAGCCCAGCTAATGCTCTCAATTGTCAATTGTCTCGATTATTTGTGCAACTCGAATTGCATTCACTGTGCCATAAACAAATGATTTGGGCTACGCTTTCATTGCAATTTGGTTAATTTGAATAGCAGACTCCCTCGCTCGAGTCCATGGGCTTTGACTTCGCACTGATGACATAAGTTTGTACATAATGTACATCAACAACGTTCATTGCCATTGCTTTCACCCCAAGTACACAGGCATTGTTAGTGTTGTTGTTGTTGTTGTAGTGGGGGCTCGCCTAGCGTTAGCCCCTTGTGCATTTAACATTGAATTAGCAGTGCCCACGAATTCAACACTTCTTTGACCACGCATTCATCTGCGACCTCAGCCTTCGCATAAGTAGCAAAAGGAAACAAGAGTCTCAGATAACCGACGAGCAGATACCCCATACTTAGCATTGATAAAATATTACACAGATGTGAAGCTCTTTGCATTCAAAGTTTAATGACTATAAACTTAGTGGATATGACTTTTGGTACACTAGCTCATAATACCCGTTTTCAATAGACACAGGGTATACAAATAACCCAAGGCACATGCAAAAGAGACACATTATAATGATATTATTAGAAATTGCCCGGAGGCAGCACAAAGCAAATTCAGTTTTTATTTGCTTTGCAGCTAAGGCTGAGGCTAATGCCACTCGATCTTTTACATACATAAGACGGCTTTTGCTGCTTTAGCTTTTATATTCGCTTGGCTCTACAGTAGCGAGATACATTTGATTACAAATTTGTATAGCTGTGCGCCTTTTGACCTCGCCGAATTGCAAAATATGCCGTTGAATCGTTCAGTTTCTGCGGCAGGCGGTAAATTTGTAGTTGGATTCGCTTTATCTGCTTTTCGATAGCGTTGCAGCGTCTAGCGGTACAAACCGGTCAAGAGCGAGGCACAAAACATTTATGGCGGTAACGCTCAGTGGAAGAGCTGCAAAAAGGCATCGCTAAGGCTGCACCGAAGAAGAAGTCAAGCAAAAAACTTGAACTGAACTTTAAGGCCATTGGCTGTACATCGTAGGCATTAGGCCGATGTATGAGTGATGCATTTAAATACATATACATATGTGCATATGTAAATTGCCTGCAAAAAAAAATATAATTGCTCATATGACCTTTGTTTTAGCTAAAGCCAAAGCCTTCCCCTTGAATGTGGCTGCATTGTTTATTTGCTTGCATGTCTGGCAATATGAAAATATTTTGATTGTCTGGCCTCTGGCAGTGGGAAAGAGTTTAAAGCCGAGCGAGACACATGGCATGGCACGCATGCAACACTGTGCGCATAAACAACGAATCAATCAAGCGACGCCACCGACGCCGTCGACGCCATCGACGCCATATTCTGTCCGTGCGCATGCCCAGAGGCGCCAAGTTTAATGCAGTTCTCCTATAAGTGGCTAATTATGTTAGATAGCCTGGCTGATAAGGCCCTGCGGCTGGCCATTAGAGGGCAAACGCATTTAATTGTAGTAAACGCGGAAAGTGCAGGCATCACAAAATTATTATAATTAGTGGAGCAGCAGCTTCCAGATGAGAGTATCCCATAGATGCAGATGCAGTTGTTGTTCACTCGTGTTGTTCACAAGACGCACAGCAAGCAGCAGAGCAATTGAAAACATTCAAGTGCTAGTCGATCTGCATAAGTGAACGCCACGTAATAGATACGCAGCAAGCCAGATGGGTTGTATCTGCATCTATGCACAAATGTATATATATACAAAAGTATCTGCAAGAACGCAAACGTCGATGGTCGTTACGGGGTCGTTCATCTTGATGGGAGCGTGGAAGCGTTTTGATGACTGACTGCCTGTAATGCGGAAAGCGCGTAGCACGCAAAAAATACGCCGAGATATATACACTTTTGTGTGTATAAAATGTGCAAGTATCTGCAAGATACTTTGTGCGTTAGGCAGCTGTAAAAGCTGTCCGAAGTCACACTCACACACGCTCACAATGACAGCCATTGAAATTTTCGCTTTGGCATAATTTTTTCAGCATTCTCCAGTGGAGCTCGCCAGCCAGTCTGCGTTGTGCGTACTCATAATAGTCATAATAATGAGCAGGAAGTTTCAGAAACGCCAAAATCGGCTTATAGCATTAGGCGTCAGTGTTATGTGACAGACGGACACACGGACAGAAAGACAGACAACAACAACAATGCCTAAACTGAAACTTAGCCGAGATGCTTTGGCGATAATTAAAAGCGAAAACTGTTACAAGGCTTGATTTGTCGCATTGCATAAGCAGTCTGCATCTGTATCAATTACACATTTACGCTAATTGCTAGCAATAGGTTTCGATCGAATTTAGTTTCGTTATTTAATTTAATTAAAAACTTTTCGACGGCTGCCAATCACATTTGAACCGATAAATATTGAAAGCATATCATTAAATTGAATCTCGCGCGCGAGCTGTATGCTGTGTGGCAAGCGGAAGTTAAAGTTTAATTTTATATTTTCCATTATATTCATATTCGGTTTGAGATTTTCCAATGGCTCCAACTGCGGAAGTCTGTTCAAATTTGGTTGCCCAGTAGCCAAGCCGGGCCGGGCGAACAAGTTTTCAATATTTAATTGCACAAAATTGTAATTGCGCTTAATTGTTGCGCAAACAAGCCGGCTACGCTGACTCAATGCGTGGAGACTTTATATACATATGTGTATATATGTATATATTTCTTATAATTGGCTGGGGCAAGCTGTGAGAAAAACCAATACTCAATCTTAATCTCACGTGGGCATTGGAACGTGGTGCTGGTCATGTCACGCAATCGCACACGATATGTAAGCCCCCCGACATAAGATCTGAGTCTGGCTCTGACTCAGCGGAAAATGCAAGGGCTTAGCTGAAGCGGGGAGCAAAGTGACTGCAATTTCAATTTTTTCTTCTACTTTTTGTAATTTTTTTTAAGTATTTAAAGTTGAGCAATTCTTAATTGCTGAATGGTTCATTTGAGTAGAATAACTATAAAATAATTTAAATAAACTTACTTATTGGAGTTCATTGTACGCAACTATGAAGAAGAAATATTTAAAATAGCACTAACTGAAATGCAATTCAATGGATATTATTAAGAGATATCACAAGCTGACTTTAGAGTGATATAACATTTTGATTTTTATATGTTTCAAATGCAGTAAAAATAAGTTGAAAGATATTTAAAATTTGTTTTATTTCTGGACGAGTGTGGGGCGTTGCAAGGCACGACTCAAACAGGTTACACAATCGTAGAGGGAATGCTTGCCGCTGGCCAAGCTCTGCTACTTCAACTGCATACGTAGTATGCACTTGTGAAATGTATTTAAACTCTCAACACCCACACACAGTCACGAACAATGCACATGGTGCGCTGCACTCTAAACTACTTTCAAAATGATTTCACTTGCTGCAGCCAGAGAAGGCGCAGCACACCTTTAAGTTGCCCACCCAACGTGAGCAGGCCAAGACACAGCCGTCTACAGCCGCCATCAGCCAGCCGCCAACTACTGCAATTTGTAGAACATGCTGAGAGTGTATTTAAGCTATCGACGGGACGAAAAAATTGTGGTAAAATATTTAGAATTATCTGAGGCAAATTTGGAAAGCGGCGCCAAGGCTAGCTCGCTGCAGCGTGCTGCACGTGCTGTGCACAAGTCACATGAATCACGCGATCGATTCGAAAGGGGCCACTAAATCATGGGCAGACGGACGTCGGATTCGCAGCTGAAATTGCTGGCAATCTGGCTAAAAAATAAAAGCTTAGGCGAAAGGAGCGTGACTATGAAGGATTTACACATGGCCATAAATCGTCTATAGCGAGGGGCATGTCGCCCTGAAACATTGCAACGGCAACATCGACCAAAAAATCGTTGTAACAAAGCAAATGCCGGCAATCGGAGTTGTTTTTCTTATTGATTAGTCGATTTTATTTCTGTTGTCCGAGCTTTACGCTCGCGTTGCTCTTTGTCGGCTTGCAAAATCGTGGCTTGTAATTATTGGCCATTATTACTGGGTCTAAACGCGTCAGCCATTCACCAATAGCCGGAACTGTAGCATCGACGGTGTCTGCACGGTGCAGCCCGGCCAACCAACTAGGAAACCGGCAACCACGTTGTTCACGCTTCAATGAGTTAATAATCGATGCGGCTTTGCTGTTGCCAGTTGTTTCAACAATTATGCGAATGAAATTGCAACAAGTGCAAAGATTAATTCAATGAGAAACCGGAGAGACCGCAGCCTGTTGCCAGACAATTTAGCAATAGCCTGGCAATAGTTTCTTGATGCAAATGACAGCTGTTTCGCATTTACATCGAATGGCTAATCAAAGAAAAAACAATCGGGAATTCTAGTGAAAATCGAGAGAACTATGAAAGAGAAGGGTAGCAATTAAAATAAAGAGGCAGCTAGAGAATGAGCCAGTGAGAGAGACAGAGATAGATATAAACCTGTTGTATCTTTAGTCATCAAGATTGCGACGAAAATTATAATGAGCAAGCGAGTAGAAGACATGTTCGGCTGTGTGAAACAGCGATGAAATCATGCAGACAGTCCCCCAACCGCAACTCAAGGTTACGGCTATACGTAAAACCAAGACCCAAAAAAGTTAGCACCACTCAGTTGTCAATTTATTAGCCAGCCTCAGTGTTATTTCACAATTAGCCAACGTCAACAGTAAATAATATCGGCCAACACGAAACCCAATGAGTAAAAGTTTACTATTTAAAAAGTGTGCGACTAGGAGATACCCTGCTCAAAATGTAAGCAATAACGCCTCAAATGCTTTCCTACCTGCAAATAAAAAGCAGTTTAAGTAGTCTAGTTTGTAAGTAATTAGCTCGATATCTCACTAAGTTTATCTTTTTCCATTTCCAGCCGAAGATATCTTGCTCATTTAGTCAGCACTTACAGGGTATTAAAATTGAAAGTGATTTCTTAGGGCCAGCCAAGCAAGACCATAGCGATAAAAAAAGGAAAACATGCAGCTAAAGATACAACAATTTTGTTGCTTACCGAAGTGCAGGCAATAAATTTTACGTAAGCGCCCAGTAGATGCGCTTGAAAGTGTTTCGCCATGGAGCAAAGGCCCGAAATTGACAGCTCATTTTTTTGTGGGACAAAATTATGACAATTTGCTGCTGTCAGTTAGTTATGTCGAATGCGTATCTATCGCCACAATTCGTTGACCCACATGTCGCTGGGTCGACAACTGCTCGGACAGGCGGACGGACGGAGTCATTAGGCAGTCATTACGGCGAGCCAAGAGATCTGTGAAATTGAACATTCAATCCGATATCAGCTCGTAGTGCCGCAGATCGACAGGCATTCCAGTCGAGGCTCGAATCGGTTTTACTGTTCTTTTTGATTGATATGCTAAGAAGTAGCTTTCAGATTGTATCTCAATATATGTGTAGCTAAATCTGTAAATGTATCTGTATGCGTGCATGCTGCCTCAACCTCATTTACAGTTGTGTGCCGGCTTTGTCTGGGGGCTAGCCTTTCTCAATAGGCACCCATTGTAGTGTATTGTCCGCAGCGGCTTTTCTTCCGCTTTTAACGGTTCATAATTGAAATCGTAATTCAATTTATATCGCTTGCCTGCTTTGTTTGCCACACTTTGCTACACTTTTTCAATTATATTCAATGCACATTAGAAAATGTCTGCTCGCCTCGAAAGTGTTGCCAAGAGTGAAAGATGCAATCACAGCCTTAGCCCCAGATACATTTGTATCTGTATCTGCATCTGCATCTGTATCTGCAGCTGAAGCTTACTGGCGTGTTTGCCTCAGCAACTGCGCGAATAAATTCAATTTGATTGTACGGTTTTCCCTTTTTTTGTTTAATATTAGTTTTCATGCGCCTTCACCAAGTGCAGCAACAATATTGTACAAATAAATGAAAAAAGGCGATGGATACGACTGAAATTGTTTTACAATGGCGTCGCTTGCAATTAAGAACGCTTTCATTTTTCACTTTTCTTCTTGCATTTTCTCATTCAAGCCGAAAAACGAAAAACTTTTACTGAATAAAATTGAATTAAAATTAACACACACAGCACAGCACAGCCAAAGATATAAATACAAATACACATCGAGATCTGTGCACGCAGATCTATAAAGCATCTCGAGTGTAGCTGGTAATGGATACTTATATAAAATATTATAAACGCTAAACGTAAGTTGAGGTGAACATTTTCACTCTCCTAGTTTAAGTGTTAAGTTTTTCACACATATATTTACTTATTTCAAAGACAGATCTTTATTTCCCTATCCGGAATTGTTCCACATGAAGTGTGTGAGCTATTTCCAGAAATAGAAAGACAAATTCCAACAGACAGTTTTAAGAATTTTAAGAAACGGAATCGATGCAATTGAGGATTTTTCCATCAGTCGCATAAATTCCTAAAGCTGTAGCTAAAGTGATAAGCCACACAGACAATCTCAGCCATGACAATAATGAGGGTCGTCGTGATGCTGCTCGCAAGAGTTTTCCCTCAATTATTTACAATTTCATATTGATTTGTAGCAACTGCCCCATTTCGTCTCTGTAACTTGCAGTGAGAGGGGAGAGGGGGGCCGGGGCAGCACTTCAATTATCAGACGATGCATAATTAAGTGCAGGCCCCCGTTTTGACCCCAACTCGAAAACTGAGGGTTATGCTGATGTAAGAGAAGCGAGCAACGGATATGCCACACCGGTTGCTGCACGCGTTTTGCATGCGTTTAAAAACGCTTACGCAACACTCGCCCGCAAGGTGCGGTTCGTAGAAAGTGTCGCCACATTTGTGGCATAAATTAACTAATTTTATGACAACGCTGCAAAGTCATGTGGGCGCCCGAAAAATTTACTTGAAATTGTTTATTTATATTGATATTGATATCAGAAAATAAAGAGCAACAACTGCAATTTTCACCCAACATTGCTGCCTTTCGTTCTCCGCCTTTCAATCAAGCGAAGAGCTTAAGGTATTTTGATTAATTTGCAGTCAGCGCTTGCTGGCTGTGTTTGTTTTTGGCAATTAATTGTTATGCGTTTTTAATGCCACTTCGCGTTAATAAAACCACAAAGGTGTATCTTATATAAGCCCTATATATACATATATGCATATATATACATTATAAATCACATGTTTGCAGTGCGCACTTAAGAGTTTTGCTGCGTTTTGGAATTTTGCCTTTTGTTTGAATTTTTATTTTTTAACGTTACTTTTGTTTTTGCCTTTGCTAAAAGTATACATGTATAAAAAACTAAGAAACAAAACTTTCTCCCTCGCTTGTCGTGCCAAACTTGACGCACAAAAAGCAACAAGAAAAACAAACACAAATAAATCTGGTAAAAAAAGAAAAAGAAATATGAAGAAATGTACAACAAGCAGATGATTTACAGCATATATAATGAAATGGTCATTGTGGGCTTTGAGTTATTTGCCAAAGAGTCAGCGAGACAACACGACCATAATAAATTAATAAAAGAAAAAACGCAACAACAAGTGTGAGACAGGAAATCGAACTCTATTGGAAAAAAATCAATGTTATGAAAGCGAATCAGCATTGATTCACTTAATTTGCTTCCAATATTCAGTGCTGATAAGCGCCTATATAGATATCTGATTGCAGCCGGTAAAGTTTATGCCAATTGAATTCTTAAATTACTTCTACAGGTCAACAGAATGAAGTGACCAAAAATTGTATTATATATATATTTTTTTTTATTTCAATTTTCTTCTTAAACAGACTTTGGAGATATTTATAAACATAAAATGCCTAAGACTCGTTTAAAGTTTCTTTAATATTAAACCCATTTTTATTCAGAGACGAACTCATCAGTTCAAAATTCTTGGAAAATGTATAATTTTATACTCGGTTATTTATAGTTATCATCCTCTGCTGGCTTGTTTTTTTTTCAGATAAACCAAAAACGCGCGCGTTTTCTACGCGTCTTTAAAACGCTTTGGCGAAAAATACTCAAACATTTTATGAAGTCAGCTCATGTGTACCGACAGGAATTGCATTTACGAGCATTTGCTTATGTAAACAACAAACCCACACAATGTAAATATTTAATAAACAATGAAAAGCTAAAAGTGCGTGATTTGAAAATGTTTAAAGTCGCAGCAAAGAAGAAGAGAAAAAAAGTGAAAAGTTGCGGCGTTTTACTGTGCATAATTATTTCAGGCCGAGCTGACTTTAAATTTGAGCTCGTAACTTTTAGGCTCGTCTCTTTTACAGCCCCAACCGCCCCCTCTGTTCCCCTTCACAGCCAAAATATCTAAGTTCAATGAATAATTCGTGTCAAAATGCAGTTTTTCTTATCTTCGGCAAACTTTTTTGTGCTTTTGCTTGTTTCTTGCAATTTACACAAATGTTTTTTTTTTAGCAAATAAAAACTATATAAAGCTTACTAATACATGTATGAATGTTATAAATATTGCAAAAGAAATTTAAATGTAAATTTTTTAGCTATTTCTTTTTGTTTTTTTTATGTTTTTTTTTTTTTTACCTCGCGTAAACACGTTTTGTGAAAGCGTCTGATATTTAAATACATGCTGCATTTGTTGTTTGCTCGCTAGCAAATAGTTCATAATATATGTATCTATATATATGGTATATTGTTGTTGTTTGTATTGCGGTCGAAGTATCCATCAATGATGTTCAAACCGATGATTGGCCAGTCGCATCGAGATCTTTCGCACAAAAGGCAAACGCCTAGAAAAACTCGTTTATGTAGCGATTTTTTTTTGCCCGCTTTGGCATTTTCCATGGAGTTTGACAATTTCTTTTTCTTTTGGAAAACACACACAACTTCAACCGAGTGGCTAGCGACTTTCAATGGCATTCTTCACCTCAAACTAAATGTTGTTGCACCCGAAGCAAATGACATTAAAATGTTTTCATTCATAAGTAACTGTAATGGGATCTGCACAGTTGGGAACTGCTGTGCTCATCGCTTGAATAGCTACCACATGCTGGGAGTGATGTTGGCAAAGGTCAAACACTTTAAGATAACTTAACAAGCCGTGACTTATAGTACATAATATTAATCGAGTCGTGGCAGTTTATCATATTTTGTTTATAGAATTATTTGCCATTTTATTATCTAATATATTTTATATTAATTACTTAAAGCAATTAAGTTTTGTATTCAGATTAAAAATACTACAAAACTTAAAAGTAAAAGTTTGCTAAAGTTTTTTTACATTTTTTTAATGCGGGCTTTCGTTGAGAAAGTAATTAATAATGATCGATTTGATTGATTTGCCTTTACGCTAAAGCTGAAAAATTTTCTTAAGCTCGCTTAAGCTCTCTCGAGCTTTATCTAATCTTAAGTTCGAATTACAACGAAATGCTTTTATGCATTCATTCTCATGGGAAATTTATAATTCTCAAAAGTTTTAATAATACTGATTGAAAATGGTGTCATTGGAGTTTGAGTTTAATATAAATTAATGAATAATATTGAATAATAAAAAATAACATATTTAACATTTTTCAAAGAAAAAATAATTTATGTTTAAATAAATCATATTTTTTATATATATATTAACAAAATTTAAACTTACCCGCTGGGTATTTATGCAAACTGGCAGAAAAATATTTAACAAAAAGTGCAAAGAATCCAAAAATTGTCAGCGTCAGCGTTGAGAACACTCAAATGCTCTCGCCAGGTAAATAAAGTGTATCCAAGAAATTCTAGACGCGTTTTATGGGTGTGTGTGTGTATGTTGGTGTGTGCAAATGTGCTTTTGTTGTAGATGAAATGTGAAACCGGCAGTTGAAGCACGTTGAAAGTGCCTACAAATAATGTTTCCACCAGACTTTGATTATGAAATTGCAGTCAGAACTTTTTACAGACTTCATGAACTTTGTGCCAATGTTGGTCAACAAGTTGTTGTTGTTGTGGTTGTGGTGGTAGTTGGATTGCTCGTGTTAACTCGTTTTAAAGCGCTGGCCAAGGCTCCACTCTGTGCCCTGCAATTGTTATTGCTGTCTATTGTTTGTGTATTTTGTGGTTCTTGCTGCGGCTTTGAATGACTCACAGACGTTGGCGGGGAGTGTTTGGAGGAGTTCCGGTATTGATATCGATATCGGTATCGATTTCAATGTGTTCAAAAATAACTTTTTCTTGCAAAGCTCTTCTTTTTTTATGATTGTTGGTCCAATGGCCGGTTTTTGTTTGCTTAGAATTTGATGTAGACTGTATGTGAAAATTGACTTTAAAAAAAATTAGAGTAAACAAATTTGTTTTTAGATATCACTGGCACATTATTCTTCTCCTCGAAAACTTATATTATTTGCTTGTTAATTTGATTCGGCGTTGTTGTTGTTGTTACTGTCGATTTTTCTCGATTTTGTTTGTTTTTTTTTTTTTTTTTTTCGTTTAGAAAGTGGGTTAAATTAAACGGAGCGTCTTGGCTACGCTTTATGCAAATTATTTCTCATATGCATTCACAGGTCTCGCGCTTTTTTTTAACTTGTTAGATCCGTGATTTTTTTCGATTTTTTTGCAAATATCAACTTCATTCAACTTTGTAATCTTCGGTTGCTTTATCTCTATCTTTTTCTCTCTCTCTCTCTCTCTTTCACTTCGTTGACTCCTTTCAGTTCGCAACTTTCTTATATACAACTTGATATTCCGCTTGAGACGTTTGCACTTCTTCGCGTTTCACTCGCAACTGAATGAAAGGCAAACGATCTGCCTGAGCGAGACCCGAGACGCGATTAAGCTGCTCCAACGTCTTCGCACAGGTGAGAGAGAGACAGGCCACCGAACACGAACTTCAACAACGAAACAATAGCACAAAGAGAAAGACAAGGCTTGCAGCTTTTTTAACGGTTTTCTTTCAGACGCTCTCCGAAGCGAGTACTACAGTTTTACGTCAGCGACGAAAGAGAATGAGAGACGAAGAGCAAACAGAACAATTTGCTTGCTCGCTGAACGATCATTGGGGCTGCATTCAATTTAAGCTAGTGTGACCATGAATCGCTTGTGAATAAATACTAATTCTTTTGATGATCGGTATATACCAAAACACCGTCTCTTAACGGAAAAATACCAATGCAATTAATTTATTTAAAATGTACTGAAATCTAGCCACCGTTATTGTTTGTTTTTTATTTAATTTGGTTTTTATTTTATTAAATAATAAATATTATAATATTATTTTATTTATTTTTATAAGGTATTCAAATTTTATTAATTTGTTTTGTTGGCCATTCAAGTAGTACACTTAAAAATGATTATACAAATAAATTATGATCTATTATATGGTTTCAAATGTAACTGTTACTGCCGTCTCAGCTGCATTCAGCTGGTAATAATCGATACATACAGAGCCAGTCGAATGGAGAGCTTGGAAACGATTTCTCTCATGCTCTCAGTGGAACTGGTTTTCAGTTCAATTTGTATTAGTTGCTTGTTATCGATAAGTCGTGAGCAGCTGTGCAAAGTGAGCTAGTTCAGTTTGAATTTGCGTGTAAACTGAGGTGCTTGGACGAATAATACAGCTGCTGACGCGCAGATAAATATAATAAAATATGATTTGTATTTCCGTTTCTATTGAAATTTAAAACTGCTTAAGCAGCATTCTTTACAAAGTATGTATAGCTGTGTAAAGTAGGCGTGCGTTTTAAATTTAAGAGTAATTTTTCCTTGTCAGTTTATTTCCTTTTTCTATTTGCAAAAAAAAAAAACTAATTTAATGAAGTAGCAAAATGACGGATTTTAATGAAATCGTTATTATTTTAAAATGGAGTGGCAAGGAATACCCATTGACCGATCTAACCGACCAGGACACCGTCGAAATGTTGCGCCACGAAATCTTTCGCAAAACCCAGGTGCGACCGGAGCGCCAGAAGCTATTGAACCTGAAGCACAAAGGTAAGTTACCTTTGCTTACAAGGCATTAAAGCTAATTGCTCACAATAATTCTGCGTACACTAAAGGTAAACCGGCAGCGGACAACATAAAGCTTTCCGCCTTGGAGCTCAAACCGAATTTCAAGGTAATGATGGTGGGGTCCACCGAGGCGGACATCGAAGACGCCTGCAGTCTGCCCGATGACATAGGCGAGGTGATTGACGACTTCGATGACGCCGAGGAACGGGAGGATTCCGTGGAGAACTCTGCAGTGTACCTGGCCAAAGTGCAGCGGCGAGTGCGCGATTATAAAATCACGGAGCTGTCGCCGCCTCGCGAAGGCAAAAACTTGCTTGTTTTGGATATAGATTACACACTCTTCGACCATCGTTCACCCGCAGAGCAGGGCACGGAGCTGATGCGTCCGTTTCTGCATGAATTTCTCGCTTCGGCATATGAGAACTATGATATTGTTATTTGGTCAGCCACCAGCATGCGATGGATCGAAGAGAAGATGCGCTTGCTTGGCGTCACTAACAATGAGAGTTATAAGATAATGTTCTACCTCGACTCCAATGCCATGATCTCCGTGCATGTGCCGGAACGCGGCGTGGTGGATGTGAAGCCGTTGGGCGTAATATGGGGCCTGTACAAGCAGTACAGCCCCAAGAATACGATCATGTTTGACGATATACGACGCAATTTCATGATGAATCCCAAGTCTGGACTCAAAATACGTCCATTTCGTCAGGCTCACTTGAACCGCTCCAAGGATAAGGAACTGTTGAAACTGTCCACTTATCTGCGCCAGATTGCCTTGTACTGTAAGGATTTCAACTCTCTCAATCATCGTAAGTGGGAGCACTACGATCCCAAGAAAAATTCTTAATGCTGCCTTATGGAACGATGTTAGGTATAAGTTTCGCTTAATTTTATTCAATTAAAATATTTTTAACCCAATTAAGAAACTAGAGTGTGTATCCGCCCTGATCCGCCCAGTGTACTCGTCTAGCCTCTAGGTACTCTTCGTGTAGCCGTCGCCGCTCTTCCTCCAGCTTCGCCAGGCGGCGGTATCGCTGCAGCATCATGCCGCAGCCGAAAAGCAACGCCACCTGGCAGATCAGCCAGAGTATGAAGAGCGCAATCAGCAGGCTCTGATTGATGCAGATGTTGTCCAGGTGCAGCTGATCATCAATGCCTGCTATGAGCAGAACGCCACGCTCTCCATACAAATAGCTCTTGCTATTCGTCTGATCCGGCCCGTGCACACGTAGATTATAGTTGAGTGGCAGCTCCACCTGTGCTGTGATATTAGCCCTTGACGCCGCCGTCGCGTTGCTCACCTCATCCGGCGGCATGTCCATAACTGTTGATATATACACTGGATTCTGTACCCTGAGCTGCTCTAGCTGGCGCTCTGGCCGCTCCAGCTGGCGTTTGCGTCGCTGCCAGAGCCCGCCCGAGTGATTGAGGCAATTGGTGGGCGCACAGCGCTCCACGCAGAAGCGTATTTTCACATCAAAGCTGACGTTGGCGGTGCCTGAGAATTTGAAAGCGTGGAAGCGAGCGCGGAGCATGCTCTTCGACTGTGTTCGCACACGCTCCAGCGCTGGAAAGACGCTGGCATCTGTGGGACAGCCCCGCTCATCTATGAGCAGCACATAGTTCTGGTTGTCCAGCGACTTGGCTACCAGCGATGTGGCGCGAAAGTCCGGCAAGGGCGCCAGCTGCAGCTCCAGGTGTTCGCCCAGTTGCTCCGTGCTGTACTCGGCCACAATTTGGAGCTCCAAGTTCTGGCCAATCTGTACGTCGCTTGTTTCGTGCTGCTGTGAGAGATCAACTATTTGAAGCGTGATCTGCGGATGCGGCTGGGGGCCAGAGTTGCTGTTGTAGTGCACCACGCCCTCCTGCGGAAACATGCTGCAAGGATTTGGCTTGGATTTTCGAGTTGTCATAGCAGGGATTTGCGCTTGGAGTGCTTACTGTTCTGCATACTCTAGGGAGGACTCCAACGCAATGGCACTGGGCACCTGCTCCGAGGCATCTGCATTGCTGTCACGTCCACTCAAGCCAACTGCGCTCGTGGCGTTGTTCAGGATGCAGCCGACCTTGATGAGCCGATCGCCCTGGGTTTGCACATTCGCATTGTTCTGGATGACCACCAGTGCGGATATGAAGGTTCTGCAAGGGATACAGCTGGAGTGTTTGCTTAGCTAGACATAGGTTGAGCTACCTGTGATATGAATGCGTCATCTCATAGGCGCGCAGAATGCCGCAGCGATTCTCCTTGGCCTCGCTGCCGATCTCCAGGCGCAGCGTTACGCTCTCATTGCCTGCTCCGCTCACCTGGCAGTCCTTCGAATGCATGCTGGCGTACATTCGGCCGGCGAACCAGTCCTTCGGCTTGTATCGCACGTTCATCTCGTCGCGCGTGCAAAAGACCTGCACTGTGTGCCAGGATAGAGAGAGAGAGAGGCAATGATGAATGGAGCTCAGAGCGATATGAATGGAACTCACCATCCAAGCATTTGACTCGGCGCATGTAAACCGAGTTGTCGCGCAGCTTGAGGCTCCGCGGGCCAAGGGAGACGATGTCCTCGGAGTGCAGCAGGCACTCGGAGCGGGTGAGCTGGTTTAGATAGTAGAAGGATATGCCCTGGCAGTGAAACTTGGACTCGTGTGTACAAAGGGCCTGACACTGTAATACCAAAAAGGTCATCAATCAATCGGCCAATCGATTTGAATCATAAGGCGCGTCAGCTCAAGCGCTGCGAGCGGGGCGCACCTCTTTTTGGGTTAGGCCCAAATATTTGGATTCCGCGTAGATGAAACTGCTGTTGGCATACAACTCATAGGAGCAGTTGTCGTTCTCAATCGCTCGCTCATAGCACTGATTTTCCATGTACTCCTCGTCATAGGGCGCCGCACGAAAGGCATCCGGTTGTAGGGACTTGTCCTTGTCACTCAGCGTGCAACGACCCAGCGTGACATGGGGTCGCGAGGAGTGCTCCTCACTGCGAAACCTGCGGGCGAGTAGAGCAGATGGAAGCGTTACAGCTGATGGTTTCCGGACGTGCCACAAATGTATCAAGCGATGATTTATGACTTCACTGGCACAGTGATATCATAATCCAATGGAAACGCTTTCGCATTAAAAATGCATAACAATGCCAATTAATTTGAGCAGCAACAGCTACAAACTGTCAATTACCGCTCACGATTGTTCCGATACGATGGGGCAAACGAGGCGGACAGGCATTTGAATTGCGTTTCGAAGAAACATCTCTCGGCGCACTCACGACGCGTGACCAGCGTCGAAATGGTCTTCTTGCCATGGAACACCAAACTGTTGCCTGGAATTTTGGTGAGCGACCAGAGGCGACCTTTGCACGCCTCGGGCACTGCAATAAAGATGAATAAAAATAGGGTTAGCCAAGGCTGTATACGCCCAGCCACCCATCCAACAATACGAACCCCGCAAGCAAGTCTTCTCGTAGAACATAGCCTCGCCGTCGGCCACCAGGGGCAGGTCATGGCCGATGGGCAAGTAGCGGGAGCTGCGCTCGAAGTACGAGTAGCCGTAGCACTCGTCGGTGTCCAGCAGATGCACATAGGCTATGCAGTCCGGATCCTCGTCGCAGCTGCGCCAGCACAGCTGGCTAGCGGGCTGCTCATCGAGCACACGCTCGCCCAACCCATAGTCGCCGCTGCGTCGATCCCGATCCTTGAAATTGCTGGCAATCGCTGGGGCATAAATCAAATTCCGTTCGCTCAGGTATTCCAGAGGCGGACGGAATCCGACAATTTTTTGCAACTGCAACTGGTGCAGGGGACACTTGAGCAGCAACGCATCTGCAGTAGAGAAGCGGAAAATCAACTTAGAAATATTCGCGATGAGCACCGAATGCTGCGCATGACTGGGAACCAAGCATTCCACAAATTGCACATTACCTGAGCAATATCTGTATGGAATCAGGCATATCAATTACGCAAGACCCAAATGCGGGCGAGATCGTGACTCAAAATGTGCAGCCTACAATTGAGACTTGTTTTTATGAGCATCGATGCGAATAATTTGAGCTATCTATGCATAACTGAACAATTAGCCATGCATTTAACTAAAAGTATATGTAAATATATTTGAAAACTATTTGTGTTAACTGAATAATAATCTATTGAGCTGTAATCAATAGGGAAACTTAACTGAAACCTCGACTTCTACTGTGAATGCCTTCTGTGATGTATGCTAAAATATGTTTATTTTTACATACTCATTCATTATTAACAATTCTCATCTAAACTCATAGGCTTATTATAATCTCTTTATATATCTATATATCTATTTTTTCACATTTATTTTTTAATGAATTATGAATTAATTACGAAACTATAAATTATGCGATTGCCTTAGAATTTCCCTTAAATATTTGCATAGACTTTCAGGAAATATTTAAAATGTATTTTCGTTGTACAATTAAGTCATGCACTTACATCGCTAGTTAATTGTTTATGTAAGTGGTTGAACAATAGTAAAGGTTGAGTATATCTAACACTCAGTTGAAGCTTCCATCAGACTCGCTCTCAGGCAAAACTAAAAAGCCGCACTGTGCTTTGCCTCTCGCTCGCTCTCGCACTATGCCTCTCTTTCTGGCACCCTATTGTAAATTGATAGTTGTTCTTTTGGTTTTCAACTCAAACACAAACAGCTTTAGAGTTAACTATGCAATGCAAATTCCAAGTGCAAAAATATTTTAATTGACGCATCACGTCAGCAAAAAACTTTTGATAATAAAATATGAGCACATTTGGCTTGACTTTGACTATTTGAAACCATAAAATTATTGGGTTGCCTCTGAGTATTTGAAACATTAAATTTAGTTGGCATTTACTGCACATCTATTGTTTACGGTTTTCTTTAGTTGATTTTTGTGTGAGCTTGCAATTTAAATCTAGATTTTATTCATACATAGTTTTACATAGAAAAAAAATATTTTTTTTTTCTTGTTAAAATATATATTTTTAAATATTTTATTTTATTGATTTGATTTTACAGATAATGATACTTTACTGTTTTTTTTTAATAAATATGTACGGCTTATAAAACCCAACAACTAGCACTTGTTTGGCTCACAGGTGCTCTATACGACTTATAATATATAACAATTTGTATTTACTAGACTTGCAGATGCTCTGTACCAAGACCCTTAAGCAAACTAAATTTGAAATTCCTAAAATAGTTTCTTCACTTTCCTTGCTATGATAAATACTATAAGCAAAAAAAAAAAAAACTATCAAACCATATCTTGGTTTTAATATGAATTCCCATTAAAAAATTCTCCTCGCAAATAATAACAATCTATGCAAGATCACAAATCGACTATAAAAAGCTTGAAAATGATATAATGTGGTAAACAGTTCGGCAAATTCACCCCAATTTGTATTATAATAATTTAAAGTTAATTAACGCTAGATAAACAAGCCTAGGCGAATCGGGCTATTAGCCTTTAACCTATTTATATGCATATAGGGTATAGAAATTTAAGCCTGCTATTTGGGTACAGAAGAGGCCTGTGCATATTACAGGTAATTAGAGAGAACACGCAGAATGTGGGCGAGGTTGGGCGCAGTTGTGTGTAGAGCTTACCACTTGTGTATTGCTGCAGCATCAATAATAATATTATTTTGAACAGCAATTTGCATGGCCAAAGCGCTTTACTATCTGACTTAGGCATTGTATTTATTGTTTGTTTATTGTTGTTATTGCATTGCAAATTATTATTGATTGACGCGCGGTTCGAGTTTTTGAATTATTCCGAAATTGATCTGCGTCTGCTTTTAGTCAATTGGCCCAGCTACGTATTCGTGGTAATGTTTTACACAATTTAACACTTTCAATTCCGCACACCTGGCCAGAGGGCATATGCAAATTAAATAGGCGTCGGGCACTTTGCCCTCAATCTATCAATTAACCAAATTAAGGCCGGATTGCCCAGTGGCTGTTTCAATTATTCACACACACTCGCAAAATAAATAAAACGTATTTTTTTTTTTTTTAACACTTGCAGTTCATTGTTTTTTTTGATAGACCATCAATATTTTTTCGTACTTCCATTAGCCAAATGCACTTTATTCGCGTTTTTTGTGTACGTCTGGCGAGCGCGACTTTCGACTCGCAAATAGCAAAGGCTGACTGTGAGGCTGCGACTGCGAGTGCGACTGAAGCTGAGTCGAGCGCTTCCCAGCCAGGTAGATCTAACGCACACACACACACACACACACATGCTGGCGCTATGAATGCTTCGATCGAGCGTCGACGTCGCGGCTAACCGAGCGTATGAGAAATTTCATGTCAACGTCGAGTGCTGCTGATTAGATCGCTGCTCCGCCGTATCCAAAGCGAGTCGCCGAGCCGAATTGCTCGCCGGCTCTCGCTGACAATGTGCAATAAACAAACCTATTTAACGCACACGCCGCAGCGCAGGGCGTGGCGCACTGAGGTGCGTAGCTCGGGGTACAGGTACTACTGCCTACGTATATATGCCTATAGCTATATCTCTATCTATATCTGTGTCTCTAGCCATCGCATCTAGCCATGCATGTAGTTTACTTTTTGTGTATCTTTCGAGTGTTTGCGCAGTTGTGTTCCAGCATCGTTGACATTGTTGCTGCCGCTGCTGCTGCTACTGTTGTTGTTGTAATTGCTTTGTTGTTGTATTCAATGGCACTTTTAACAGTTCAGTGGTTTTGCCGTTGACAACAATTGTTGGTTGCGTCTGCTGCTTCTGTTGTTGCCCCATGATAAATGGTTGATTTACATTTGTTGCTTCGATGTTGACTCAGATTAGCTTTGTTACTGTGGCAACATCAATGCATTCATCTATGGAGCAGACACACACACATGCCTTTCAACGGCAATTGATTCTGTGGAAATGCTGTTATACACAGCGTATACGCAATTAGTTCCACAATTTGCTTACCACTTTTCAATTAGGCATTCGGCAGCTTCGGCATTATGGCCGCCCTTTGCTTAATTGTTTACAATCTTGGGGCCATATGCCAGCGTCTTGTGCGTGACCTTTTGCGGCTATCACTTGAATTTTACTTATTGGCAAGTTGGTCAAGGGCGCCAGCAGCTGCGTCGGTGCCCAGATGTCTTGCTTGAGCGACGATGTGCCCATATAGCATAGTTACATATATGTAAATGCCACAAGGGCTGACAATATTATTATTTCTGTGTAATAAATAAGTATATATGTGAGCATGCTCCACTCCACTCAAGCTCGCAAACATGCAATTGCTCAATTTGCCATGCATATCAGATGTAATAGGTACATATTCTTATGTGGGCCTGTAGCCAGAATCGTTAAAGTCTTACAGAGTCAAGGAGTCGAATGCCGTGTGTAAGCTGACTACTTATAACAGCAAAAAGCATTTCATTACTTACATTCGACTTGTTCAATATAGCGAGTCAATACTGTTGAGCGTGACTTTATTTGGCCTTCGACTATCTTTGCCTTCAGCATATCTATTTTTCTATGGATCTGGGGATTTAGTGATGCTAATTGGCATCTGTGATTTGAGTGAAAGATCATTGGTTTCCTATGCTCAAATTACAGCCTGAAGAAACCCATGGCAACTGATTTAAGTTATTATATAAGAAGACATTCAGTTCTTGTTCAGTCATCTGAGTTCAGCATAGATGGCTGTAAGTCAAATATGTCTGAAAATCCTTTAAGGATTCCAGCTGAAATTAATCATGAGTCGCCTATTTATTTATAGCCAACAAAAGTAACTTTGTACTACAAAAAAAAAAACTTTTTTAGAATGAAATTAGGTCATAATCTTCATTGGTATATTTTACTTATATGAATGAACTGCAAATAGCATTATACTTTCCAATTGAGGTCAGTTGCTACGAGCCCACTAACATTTAATTGACTGAAGCGTTGAGTGCAGTTCACTGTATCTAAAGCTTTGAGTGCAGTGCACTGTAAGTGAAGAATAATAAAGCTGATTAACTCAATTAGCAAGAAAATGCATTGGAACATGTTGCATACTTTTTCTTACAACGTCCTGGTAACTCAGGCGGACTTCAACTATACTAACTACTGATTACATTATTGTCTTTTTTACTTTGTTGTTTACCAATTAAAAATGCATACCTTGACTCTTGAGCACTTTGCCATATGCTTACGCTCGGCTTGATTGCTACACTGCGTATACGTAATATGATTTAATATGATTTATTACGTATACGCATTATTATTGCATGCAAACAATGGAAAAACAAATATATACATAGACGCATATATATATTTATATTTATATGTATGTATGTATATGGAAATATGGGTCGTCATAACTTTCGATAGTCGCAGGTCGAGCTGACGCCATGTTAAAAAGGCCAAGCCAGGCCATTTACTAACAAAAATGCAACAACAACAGCAGCAACACCAATGTGCCACTGCAAACTGTGACTTTACAATTTATGTGGTGTTGCACTGTCGCCTTTAAAAACAAAAGGCCGCGACCAGTTGCAAGTTTATTTTTAGCAATGCCCGCATTTCACCTTGAACTATAAAAATTAGTAGCGTGTGCCAGCGCCTGTCTTTGTCTGTGTGTTGTGTGTGTGACTCAGAGTGTGTGTTTTTTATGTCAGCTACAAACAACAGAAGTGACGTATGAATGACGCATAAAAAAGTAAAAGCGTTTAAAGTTCTTTTTAAATTGAACACATTTGAAATATAATCCGAAAACAAATTTTATTTATTAACAAATATTTACATTTCTTCTCTTATTTATTTGTAGATCAATCTGAAACCAAACAGAACAGAAAGAAGCATACTAAAAACATAAAAAGTGAGAGACAGAGAGCGATGAAAGCTGAAGGGGAAAATTTAGTAATGAGTCCTGTAAATTAGATTGATTACACACGCCTATTGGCTGTTAATTCAGTTTATCGGCAAGGTGTAAATGGAAATGAATTAACACTAATAATCAAAGCATTTCAAATTGATATTTGAATTACAAATTTATATATATTATATATTAATTAATTTATGATAACATTAGTTTACAAATTACTGAGTACATACAGCGAGTGAATGTCAAGCACTACTGCCCCTGCATAAATTACTTCTGCATGTCTTTGCGCCATTTTCGAAATTGCTTTTCGAATAAAAATTTGAACTCATTCGTTAGGCTGTAATGTAGGCAAAATGTTGTCAGAGTTAAGCCTTACAGCTAGAGTTTTCTCAGCACTTGATCCGTGCATTAATCAGCATCCAACCAGTCAGTCAGTCAGTCAGTCAATCAGCTAGGATAAACATAGATTTGCAAGCTTTACGTTAGGCGTATGAACAATAGATACATACATGAAAAATTAATCCAAGTCGCATACTTGACAATAGTTTGCTTAATTAAAAATGTCAAAATGGTGCCTTAAATGGGGTCTGGCAGCAGGCAACATTGACACCAATGACACCCACACTCTTGCACTACCACAGACATGCCTGGCACATGGGTATGTGACATGTCAACCGGGCCAACAGTCAGCCAGGCCGGCAGCCAGGCCATAAAGCGCCGTCCACAGATGCGCTTGAATGCTTCAACGATGGCAACAGCAGAGACACACGCACACAACAGCAACAGCATTAGCAAAAAAAAACAAGTAAGAAAACTCTAGTCGGGCGTAACCGACTAGGGGATACCCTGAGCCCCGTTGAACCTGTGTTTTTTAATACACTTATATTTTTAAAAAATTCAAGTTTACCCTTTAACAGCGAAAAAACTTTTTTATTAAAAAACTGACATTGGCGAGGCTCGAACCTACGTTAATTACGCAACGTGCATCGTCTCTACCAACAACGCCACCTAATTTTTATAAAATTAAAAAACTAAATAAATAGCTGACGTCGCCTGGTCTCGAACCCAGGTCCTCACGTTTCGCGTGCATCGCTTCTACCAACGACGCCACTCCACTGTCTTGGAAAGCGGTGGCAAATGTAAACTAAAGCCGCAGCTGATAATTCAACAAAATTCAAACGTAATTTGCGATTCTTCGAATCGACTAGAATGCGAGCGTTTGTATGTGTGTGTTCGCTTGGCGCTGCTGCCACGTGTTTTTGCAGAGTAGTCAAACGTTTTGTTTAATAACTTTTTTGCTATTTAACGGATTTCAATAAAAGTTTCGGCATATGATCAACATATTCTATGGGCATATTTGTCAGTTTAGTAAAAGTGCCAACTCATTCGCATTTTGGCTATATTTGAGACTGAACTTCAATTGGGGAAAATTTGGGGCCGGTATCCAATATATAACAAAATTCGAAATTGCATAAAATACATATAAAGCTAAATATAAAATTTGGTGTCTCTAGCTTAAAAGATGGGCGAGATAGAATTTTATAACTGAATTTCGATAATGTTTTTATTCGATAACAAAAAAACGAATATATATATCGATTATCGAAAATAAACTCGATATGCGCGCTGTATATAGGGATCTACAAAAAAATTTCAAATCTCTAGCTCTTCTGAGAGCTGAAATCGACGCGTTCATACATACGGACAGACGGACGGACGGACAGACAGACGGACAGGGCCAAATCGATTTCTCTTGTCGTCCTGATCAAGAATATATATACTTTATGGGGTCTGCCACGCCTCCTTCTGCCTGTTACATACATCCAACAAAAACATTATACCCTGATTTCCCATTTTCAATGGGCTCAGGGTATAAAAACAATAGCCACAGCAACAGTCTCACCCAGGCGTTGCAAGCAACTTGTCACATTGTTTAAATCACTGAATTATGCAAATAGATATGCACACATTAGAGTGTGCGTATGTGTGTAAAGGCAATTTGAAAAAAGTCTTTGCTATTTAACACCAGACGAAAATAATCAGAGAATATTCAGTTCGAGTGACTAAGTGACTAACTAAAAGTTGCACATGTCCAAGCCCACTGGGTGCATGTGTGTGTGTGTGAGAGAGTGTGTTTGACATTTGTTTTATACTCACCCAGCGTTTGTTGTTCTTGGCAACTTCCGGCTTGTACAGCACGCAGAAGTTGCTGTCGGCTGCACCCTTGACAATACTAATACCAACAACAGCCACGAACACTTCAACAGAACCGAACCGAACCGCCCTCGCAGCATTGAGCGTGTGAACTTTCAATGAAACGAGGCGACTTTAGAGCACCACCTCGAGCTCCGCTTTGGCCCCACGCTAGCTGAAATTTATTTAAATCTCTGCAATAAGTGTTTTGGGCGCCTGTTGCAGCTGTCTTTATGTCTGCTGCTCGTGGCTTCTGTACCCTGTAGCTAATGAGATTCTGGTTAGTCGAGTGAGCCAAACGGCAAAATGTTCTCTAGAGCTCATTGGATTATAGATGATTGGGTATCAGCTAGTCTCGCATTCTCCATTTAAGCACATTTTTTCTGGTATTTTCTTTTGTTGGCTTGTGCACGCATTAAAATTAGTGCTGAAAATTTATTATTCTTGAAGTCGGCTAAAATGTCAAAAGTTACCGCAGCTTGTTAATTGTTGCTGCAAATCGAAGAATTCGCATGAAAGTTCTCAAAAAAAGTTGTGTGACATAAGTTAACAAGAATATATCCCAGTTCAGGTGAAACAAGTAAGAGTGCTCTAATCGAGACGGCTCGATTAAGAGATACCCTGAACCCTGTAAGAGCTGTTAATTAAATCATTTTAAGCTTCTTTTATATATACATTGCATATAACGCATGCACACATTAATACACAGTTATGCGTAGGCATAGGGGTGGGAATTTTACAAATTTTTGGTACCTGCTGACCCTTTTAGAAATCTGAAGTTGGTAGCGAAAAAAGGGCATAATTGGAATTTCCTAGTGTTTATGCGTATCGCGGATATCGCACACAAACACATAAACGAACTATGCGTACACACATACATACACAGTTATGCGTAGGCTCGCGCTCTGCTTACTGCGCAGTTGACGCTGCGGCAGCGCTTGTGCTGCAATATAAGCATTACTATGGGAAATTTTTTAATGAAACTTTTAGAGTATAATTAGATGGTATATATGTGTGTATTTTCCAAAGCACAAGTCTCTAGTATTTGATATACGACTTCTGGAGAAATTTGCAAATTTTGGGGAAATGGGGGCCGGTATCCAAAATCGAAAAATGCCAAAATGTGCGCATTCATTACAGTAACATACACCGCAAATCTGAAGTTTCTAGCTTTTACGGTTACAGAGTTACGTTTCGAAAACAAAGTCGAATTATCCATTTTTATCGATAATAAGAAAATGGGATGCCTTTTCGATAATTTATGATAAACTTGTTCAGCGTATGGTATACACGAGTATTCATGTTAAATTTCAAGTCTCTAGCTTTTGTAGTTTAGGAAATCGGTGCGTTCATACGGACGGACGGAGGACAGGGCTTAAACAATTTCTCTTGTCGTCCTGATCAAGAATATATATATTTTATGGGGTCTGCCACGCCTCCTTCTGCCTGTTACATACATTTTCACAAAACCATTATACCCTGAATTCCCATTTTCAATGGGTTCAGGGTATAAAAATGCTTTTTAAAAGCTGGTACCTCGTTGCCCATTATAGTAATATATATCCAAGTTTTTAGCATATGTTGATATTGCATTACATTTTGCTTTTTATATATAATACTTGCACGCATGCATAGGCATTTTTCTCTTATGTTTTTACCGTATATTATTTAATATGATTTATGTGGAAATTTGTTGATCTCATTGCGGTATGCCTGGTTGCAAGTTAAATTTAGTCAGTAAAATGAGATTCGAAATTCTTGTTCACTTCTTGATTGGCATTCCATTGGCCAAATGCTAAATGTATATGTTTCTGTGTACTTGTTTGCTTTCATCTGACAATTGCTAAACGGAAGTCAGACATCGCGTTACGGCTATTCCTTCAAAGCATTCCATACAATATATATCTAGGGATCTCTGAAGATGCCAAAGCTTGGTTCCTGTGTATGCTTGCATGTAAGTCTAGGTGCTACGAGGGGCGTGTTCGGGGAGTCGTCTAATGAAATAGCTTCTCTACAATGCCAATGTTGCGTGCAATGCGCCCAGAACTATGCCACAATTTCCCCGGCCAGTGAGCAAATCAAACGATGACATTGGAGTTAATTAGTTTATATACTTTCCTTCGCCCATGGACAATACTACAAATAAGCCAATACGTTGCATGGCCGGGTGCTTAGAAGACCAGCATTTGGTGGGGCTGCCCCTGCACATAGACATCATCAAGCACAAGAAGGAGATCGATGGCAAGGGCACTGCAGCGCACGCGGCAATGCTTACGAGTGAAGATATCAGGAAGCCAACACCCAGCACGTAGACAGTTTGGGAAAAGTGCTGCACAACCGCTCCATATATCAGGCCAATTAGTCGGAAGAGTGATATTATGATGCGGGACCAGTGCTCCGCTTTGGCCTAGCCAGCTAAGTCCTGGGAAGATAGGGTTGTTGAAATAATGGAGTCCTGCGTATTGTTTTACTTAACATGTGTGTCTGTATGTCAAACGTTTTGAGATTTCCGACAATCTTACAAATTTTGTACGTAAACAACAATTAAGTTGCGGCACATCAGCAGTCAAATCGAAGAAGACTCGATATACGCATACTATCGATGTTTTTGCTACTGCGCCCGGTGCTGCCAACTATCGATTACACGAAATCCGTTAATGCTCAGTGTAGCCAGACTTCACATTTAAATAGGCCACCGTGTTTTTTATTAAAGACATGGTTGCCTATGAAACTTATCGATTTTTTTACCGCGCTCATTCCCAATGAATTCAAATTAACTTTTTAAATTTAACTTGTTCATACATTTATTTGTACAATGCGTAAATGGCGGCTAAACCCGTGGACGTTATATTTTAAGATCTAATAAATAGGTGGCGCGGAATGTGCTTTTCATGATAAAATGTTAATGTAAACGTGTAAAGTAATTATCTCTTTTCGTTGTCATTTTCTTCGTGCTCTAAACTCGAGCGGATCGTGTTCGGCGTAAGTTGACAATGTTGATCACACTTACGATGATCCAGCCAAACAGGATGAACCAGGACAGAATGAGGGTGAAATATAGGCAAGCAGCCGTATTGATACGTCCATAGCGTCTACGCTCATATGAAATGCTCTCCACCAAGTAGTCCATGAAGTCAAACACAGCGGCGCAGGACAAACGGGCCTTGATCACGGGCACAATGTTGCCAACGCCTTGAATCTCCTTCAGCAGGGACTCCCGATATTGCTTGCAGGTGACTTCGAATCCGTCGGTAAAAACGGAAGCATAGATCAGCTGGTAAACGGCCATGATGACCGATATAACCGTAGCGGGCAGCCCTAGAGGAGAACACGCAAGGATTACACCAATTGCTGACTGTGAAGAAGTCATACTCACAGTAGTAGGGGGAGAGGCCGTCGGAAGTCAGCTCCGACTCGGTGGTAACCACGACCATGTCACCGGAGCTGCGAGAGGTGAAAGAGCGGAAACAAAACAGCGGATGAGTAATAGACACTTAAAAAGTTTAATTAAATTTATGCAAAGTCTCGCATTTGCCTGGGTCATCTTCCACTCGTGACACCCATTAGCATGAGGCTTAATTAGACCAGCCTGGCGAGTGTCTGCCGATTAACCCGCCTGACCTCCGTCTGTTTAGAATTTTGTGCCACTCACCGTTGTCTTATTGTTGTGGTGCCTGCCTTGCGCTGGCCCTTGCCGATGCACATGCGGTAGCAGTGGTAGATGCCCAGCACCAAGGCGAACACCAGCGGCAGGAGCAGTCCATAGGTGGCATAGTGGCAGTAGGCGATGTTGCCGCCCTCGAAGCTGTTGTAGGTGGTGCGGCCGTGCAGCACACAGCCGCAATTGGTGTCCGGGCAGGCGTTGAGCACGTAGCGCCAATGCGTCCAGGCCACCGCCGAGGTGATGCAGCAGATCAGCGATGCCCCAATGATGAAGGGATATAGGTAGGCGAGCGCCCGCTCCGCTCCGTACGACATCTTCTTAATGAATGGGTGTGTGCTTGCTTTTCGGTTTTTTAATTGGGCTGTTTAAAAATTAAATTTAAATTAATTAATGACTCTTTCAATCGAGGCGAGTAATTTCTTGAAATTTGTTTATTGTTTGCATTTATTAGTCTTTGGGTGAACTGCGCTGCCCGCAGCGAAGTCGGCGTCATTGAGCGACGCACACCTGCGCAGCTCTCTCGCACACACACATACACACACGCCCTCTCTCGCACGCTCTTTGGGCGTCATACACAAACACAACTGCATTTGCTGCACTGTACCAAATATAAACAAACAAAACATTTTGTGTGCCGTTGCGCAGTTTTTAATAAATTAAAAATTGTTTATTTTCATTAATGAAAATATAAATAAATAAAATGCGAAGCCAATCAATATTAGCAGAGCCACCAGCTTATCGGCAGGCACTGTCTGCTGACACATACACTTACACAAGCGCACCAAGCTGATACACCTACGTCGACAGACACTAAACGTTCAACGAGCAAGCAACCGTATGCGCACGCAGCAATGAAGCGACTGAATCTAGTCTTGTTTTGGCTCCGATCAGAAGTGAGCGCTGGAAAAGAGAGAGCGGGAGAGAGAGAGAGGCCGATGAACAGACATGTGGAGAGAGCGCGCCAACGGGTGTGTGTGTGTGCGCTGCGCGTAAAAAACAGCTTGGCAGCCCTGCTCGTTACTATTTGAAATGACGTGAGATGGCTAAGAAAGCGCCGTGTAAGAATTTGTATTTGCAAATATGAATGAAAGGTGTATGACAACAACCGAGATGCTCGGTTCTTGGCCAGGCGCCATCACTTAGCCCGTCTGCCTGGCATCTGCCGGCCGCAACAAATGACGCGCGCATGCCAGCGGCCCGCCCCACGCTGTTTCATCCTGCTCCGTGCCGCGTACTGGCTGGCCGCCATGACCGGGCCATGTTCATTTTGGCAAAAACCATTTTTCGCGGACGCCTGATCTCAGTTGCATGAGCGCTGTAGAACTCTCAACTACGCGGCACGAATTCGAGTGCAGAAACGGCAAGTGAAAAGTGAAAGCCAAGTACTCAAAGTATTTGCTCAACATAGAGACTAATGCTTGGGTCATCATAGTCATCATACAAAACAAAAGTGCCAATTACCCAATAAAAAAAAAAGTGCTTTGAACTGGGGGCGTTACGAAATTGCAGGCAATTTCTACATTTACAAAATTGCAAAATTGCAGCCGCAAATAATTTTCATTGCAGACCAACAATTGCCTATAAATAGCCCAAAAGGTAGAACAAATCTGTCTGCGCTGCTTCCCAGAACATTATAGAATTATACTAAAAATCATTTTCTACAGTACGTAAGACATGAGACAATTCTTACAGTACATTACGCACTGACATGATGTCATTGCATAGACATAAACTTCACTCTGATCTCAATTAACATATATATATATTTTGTTTTTATAGTGCATTTTAAAAACGTACTAAAACCAGCATTAACAAATTCCAATACGAAATGGGTAAATACTATATAATATATTTCGAAATCAAATGCTTTACATAGCCACAGTGATCTGGTGTTATCTAGCATTAGTAATTCACCGCCTTGCTTTTAAACCAAATCATTTTCAGACCTGATCTATAACATATCATGCAAAAAAATGCGAGTTTCATTAATGAATCTTTTGAAAATTCATTAAAACCAAACATTCTATAGCTGACCTATGACCCAGATTGAATATAATTTTGTCTAAATTAATGAAGAAAATTATACTAAGGTTTCTCCTTAATCCGAACAATCACCATATATATTATACAATGTTTTCTTTACTTTTAAGTACTTCTCTAAACAAAAAGAATTTTATTGAAATTATGATATCAAGAAACTTTCATAGAAAAAAACGATTCTTTTTAAAGCAAAAAGTAATTAAATCCATATAATATTATTGATTCAGTTTGTTATCAACTCACTAGATTTTAGTAATTCAATACATATTTGAATGCCATATAATTCGAGCAGCATGTTTTATTAAAAACCGTATAGCAATATAATAATATTAAGTATACGTAGTATATAGAAATGATTTATTACCATATTCAACATTATTGATGAATGAAGGAATTCCTCGGCTACTTATAGACACAACAAATACACCGACACAAACCGATGCCTGTCTATATACACGCCTATATACTATACAGACAATAGGTCTTAGAGTGCAAGCCCCACAGCAATCAGCCAGAATAGCGCACACGAGTTTCTTAAGTACTAGAAAAGCATTATGGATAATTGGAACGTTTTGGCAGCGCAAACCTCATCCCAGGCGATTGGACGAGATGAGACGGTGGTCAAGACACGTCTGGTGAGTACCGCTCTGAGACCCCTTTCCGGCAAGAACGGAAAAAACATGCAGTAAACAAAACAAATAAAAACGATTGCGTAGAATGAAATGCATATACACTGTGTATACTCTTTATGTGTATATAGCTATAGTATATAGATATATATAAGTACAACTAGGTATATATGATAGACGCCCCAACCCAACAGCTGTTTAGCTAGCCCAGAGTTTCTCGCTCTTTTGACCACTAAAACGCAGCGATCTGCTCTAGAAATTCTAGGCATGTTGTTGTTTTGGTCGCTCTCAACATTACTAGCGCTCATCTATAAATAGGATCTCGACCGATGGCGTTTCTCTTTAGTTGCCTGGCAGCGAGTTTGTCAAATGTTTGTGGGCTTTTTGGAGATTCCTCACAGTAGCGCGGCAAGTAGCCACAGCTAATTCAGAAACTCAGATAGACAGACGTTGAAGGTGCTCGGCAACGCGCGTTTCGCTCGCACTCGCATATTTCTTTTATATAAGCGTCTATACTATATAGAGCAATGGATATATCGACCGATATTTGGGGTCAGCTTGCCGTAGAGGCCTCACAGGTCTACCTGTCCGATGGCACCATGCGCAGCCCCTTCGCCGATACGGTAGTTGATAGAGCGGATGACTCCATCCGGATACCGAAGGATTTTGATCAGGTTAAAATCTACATATATGATTGATCTCTCTTACAGACAATTGAGAAGCTGCCCGACAAGGTGCTGTTGCACATATTTTCGTATCTGTCGCATCGGGAGATTTGTCGCCTGGCCCGCATCTGCCGTCGCTGGCGCAAGATCGCCTACGACACGCGTCTGTGGAAGAATGTCTCGCTGCGCCCGGAGGTCTCGGGGCTGCACGTTGGCTCTCTGGAGATGCTGCTCTCTCTTATTTCGGTGAGATTTGGACCGACGCTGCGCTACATCGAGCTGCCCATCGAGCTGATCACGCACACGGTGCTGCACGAACTATCGGCCAAGTGCCCCAATCTCACCCACATGCTGCTGGACTTCTCAACAGGTGAGTAATTGAGTTGATTTGCTAAATCGTCTCTTATCTATTTCACCTCTTATTTCATCCCTAGCCATGCAGCTGCACGATTTCAGCGAGATGCAGGCTTTTCCTACCAAGCTGCGCTACATGTGCATCTGCCTGTCGGAGGTGATCTTCATGGAGGGCTTCATGCGCAAGATCTACAACTTTATCAATGGCCTGGAGGTGCTTCACCTGGTTGGCACCTACGAGAAGTGCGAGGAGGAGGAAGAGGAAATCTATGAGGTCATCAATGTGCATAAACTCAAATCGGCCACGCCCAATTTGCGCGTGATCAATCTGTATGGCATCAATTTCATAGACGACTCGCACATTGATGCCTTCAGCTCGAATTGCATACAGCTGGAGTGCCTGGCGGTTAACTTCTGCAACAAGGTGACCGGCTCCACCCTGAAGACCTTGGTGCAGCGCTCCAAGCGCCTGACCTGCCTGCTGATGAATGGCACCAGCCTAAAGTCAGATTTTGTGATGCAAGTGGAGTGGGATAAGTGCGCGCTGCAGGAGCTGGATATAACGGCCACCGACTTGACCAGCGAGTGCCTGGTAGACATGCTGAGCCGTATACCCAATCTGAAGTTCCTGTCTGCTGGCCAAATCAATGGCTTCAACGATACCGTATTAAAGCAGTGGATGGAGCAGGGCAATACCAGGTCAGAGTCTTATTGACACTTGCTATATTCAAGTACTTATCAATTAAAGTCATCAGATCCCTGAACTCTTTGGACTTGGACTCCTCGGACAACATCACAGACGAGGGTATGCTGAAGTTCCTACAGCGCCACGGTCACCAGCTGAGCGCCTGCTGTCTCTCCGGCATGCCACATATTACAGATCAGCTCTGGATGAGCATACTTCCTATGTTGGGCAACTGCAAGTGAGTAGCGGGTGGATGGGCATATAAGCAGTCGACTAATTACTATTTGTTGGCCAACAGAATTATCGTAATGGGCACGGCTGAGAAGCTTGGCGTCAATATACACGTGGATCAGCTGATGGACACCATCGCCTCCAACTGCGGCAATTTAGAGCGCCTGGAGCTGCGCTGGGATCCAGACAACTTGCGTTTCTCCGATAAGAGCCAGAAGGCAATCGATATATTGCGCGTCAAGTGTCTCAAGCTTCGCTGCATGGTCTTAAGGTAAGCATTATATCGAAGGAAGAAGGAAGAGTCTTCTTAACTGATCCTAATGATTTCACAGCGATGGCCGTTACTATGAAACAGTGAAGGCCAACTTTGAGCGCGCCGATCGGACCACAGTGGTGCGCACCACCACCTGCTGTCGGGTCTCACCATATCATCTGTTGCGCAACTACAACGACTTGATCTTCAACTAAAGACCGAGTGCTACATTCTCTGCACAGATTCATAGTTGTTGTTTAATGTTAAAATATTGGTATATGACTCCTTCAAGCCGAACTGAATCGAAGAGCAAGCGACTACCCCGAAAAGAAAACCATTTTGTTCGATTTAAGGCAATTTGTATTTTGGTTAACATGTTGCATTACAAAATATTTGACAGATGCATGTTTTATATACAAATTTGATACAAATCGCTGACTTTTTATACATAAGCTGTCTAACAAGTTTTGATCCAATTAGTCAGTGAGTTATGGTTTCACCGAAAGCACAATCAAAGATGTTTAACTTAACTAAAAACTTATGGAACTCACTGGCCTTCTTCAAAGACAGATCGAACTTCCATAAACATTTTTGTCTAGTCGAATTAAGCTGCAATTGTTATTGCGTACATATTGTACTGTATTTGATCCGCTTTTTTCGTTTAATTAAATTAAATTAAGATACGATAGATTTGCTAACTTTAATTTCTTGTAAATTACAAAATTAATTCGCGCTTTGTTAACTAGTTTTGTTTGTATTTTTACTTGGTACTTGATTAAATCATTTTCAGACTTCACCGCAATTATTTTTCCGCTGCTTTGGATTTTTTTTGTTTTTTTTTTAACACTTTTTTTACTGTAAACTTAAAACTAACCTTTTCAACATATTTGGGTCAACTTTTTACCATAAACTTAATATACAAAGATCTGTGATTGAATTCACATTTCATTCGGCGTATTCATATACAACGGTATGAACTTATATGCATGATTTTAATTTAATTTAGCGTTGGATTGAAGCCGAACAACTTAATGCGCATTTTAATGGTTGAGTATGTGTGTGAGAGAGTACGGGTGCGTGTGTATGATCAGGTATGTAAGGTGATGAGGTGTTGGTGCATATAGGAATAAGTGTTTCGAAACGATTAATAAGCAGCTCATAGTTTTGCTTAAGAGTTTCGCATTTTTACATAAGTACACTAACACATAGAACAGTTAAATCTATTGCGATTACGATTAGACATTGCAATAAGGATTCATTGCTGCTCCTGGGACATCCGAAATATGTGCGTCGTATTACTTGCCGCTGCAGTAGCCACAGCAGCCGCCGAAGTAGCTGTTGACGGCGGCGGCTGGCCAGAAGCTGTAATGTAGCTGTTGTTGGTGTTGCTGTTGTTATTGCCACTGCTGCCGTGGCTACCGCTGCTGACCACAACAGGTCGTGTCTCTGCGGCCGCTTCACTCGTCGAACTGGCTATCGCATCTTCGACGTTTGACGCGGCAGGAGTTGCGTTGGTCCCTGTTGCACCATTTTCTGGAGCAGCGCGCTCGGGTGAAAGACGCTCCGCTCCAGCATTGGCTGCGTCCTGTGGTATGGAGTTTTAAATATATCAGAATGATTTCAATTTCAATAGTAATGTATGACTAGCTGTCAGGCCACTTACGTCTCTTGGATATATGTGAATTGGCTGCTCAGCTTGACCCGCTGCCGCTGCGTCAGCTGCTTGCGCATTCTCCTCAGCCTTGTCAGTATACATCATGATCTCGTGACACAGTGGACAGCGATCCTGCACATAGAGCCACTTGCGCAGGCAAACGCCATGGAAGAAGTGGCGGCAACGCGTTATCTTTGCTGAGTACATTTCCTGTAAGAAACGAATTATATATATATATATATTTTTTTTTGAAATGGATATTAGCTATTAAACCCACCTGATAACAGATGGCACAGACATCGTCAAAGGCCTGCAGCTGGGCAGGAGTTGCTTCCGGCAATGCTGATATCTTGTGGACCGCTGAGCGTCTCTTCATGAAGACAGACCAGCCAGCCCGTGCCTCGCACCAGATATTGAAGTAGGCATGAATGCACATCATGATCGCTCTGATGGCGCCGCCTGTAGCATTTTGGGCTATCAAGTTATAGTTATCGATACACAAAATCAACCAAATAATAAAATTACATGCACACGAAACAAAAAAATCTGACAGAAGCATACACAACTCTCTGGAGTCAACCTATACAATTTGGATATATAAATATATATATATATATATATATATATATATATATATATATATATATATATATATATATATATATATATATATATATATATATATATATATATATATATTCACATATATCAATTTGAATGCTTTATGCCATTGATTGTGTTAATGTAATTTGACGACAAGGCCATTAGCACTAGAACACTTACCCGATTCAAAGACCAAGATCCAGGCACCATTTATAAAGAGTAAAATCCCAAAGCAGAACTCTACTGAATTGCCAAAGGCACGCACGTAGTATAGATAGTCGTCCAGTTTCTCCCAGAAGAACTGACGTCGAGCGTCCAGCAAAAAGAGCGTATAGGTGGCCAGCGAAACAAGCACCTGCCAAACAAAAGATCTAAGCTTTAGTCCTATAAATGCATAAGTAAACAGTTTGAACGCACCTTGACTATGACCTCCACGGAGAAAGCCGTCACCGCAAGTAACCAAGTAGAGGGCGAATGATGCGTCCATAAATAGTAAAGCAGCCCCACGGGCATCAGTATGAGAAAAGCGCAAACGGATAAAGCTCGTACATGCCGCTTGCGTGATGGATTTCGTGCTGCACTCAGCGACATCAGTATGGGCGATACAATGTTATGGAGGAAGTGCAGCAGCGCTGTCACCAAAAGACACAAATTGCGACACAAACGGACGAAACGCTTGTCCGGCGCGAGCGATGTGAGGCCAGTTTGCAGAGCCAATATGTAAAAGAGCACCGCCGAAACAGTGCCTAGGGACTTCTCTTCGTCGTTGTCGTATGTCAAGAGATACCATTGAAAGCTCCGTCCTATATAGTGGCATATCATCGAGATGACGCCAGTCATGCCCAGCACAGCAGTTAAGGTTTCACAACCGTCAACGAGCAGCTTCTCCATTGCAGGGAATAGCTGCAAAGGTGCATCCGACTCGGCTGTGATCAATGTATAGCCGCCTTTCAAAATTCTGCAATGAAAAAGATGATACATAAAAATAAAAATGCCTAAAACTAGGTATTTAAAGTTAGTTGCTCCTAATCTGTAACTAAAATCCTTAAGATATGAAGGAGAAACGACAAACATTCGAAAACATTGTTGTTTTTCCAATATATTCACTGAACAAACAAATATCAAATATCGTATAATTTTGTTTTGCAAAATATTAAACAATACTGACCTTGCCTATCATAGACAGATATCAGTTTAGTTATCAAAATATAATTTTGTAAAATTTGATTTGATAGCTTCCGAAGTAATTTCTTTATATAAAACTGATAACTGATAAGTTATGAGATACACATTATATAAAACATATAAAAACTCAACATAAGTATGACTTAAAGTAATCAAAATGTATACAAATATATTTTGTATTTCTAGTATTAAGCTACATACCTGAGAGCCCAGAATACTCGCAAGACATTGGGCACATTAAGCCGCTGCCACTCGTTCTCAATGAGTGCCGAAAGTCCAAAGTTGGATACAAAATTCATGGCATATTGGTAGCCATTGTACACGGTTCTGCTTGCTTCCATTGCACTTTGCATAAGCGTGATTTTGGTTAGTATGATGGGCGTGATGCCCGCAACCACGGGAAGTTTGTCCACTATGCTCGGTGAAAGCGGCAACATGGCAAGCAGGATTGGACTAGTAAATATGATGGGCATTGACTTCTGCAGTAACCCAAAGCGCGGGCCCAAATGGATATATGCGAAGAGCATTCCCATAACCCACTGAGCGATTATATGTGGCGCCAGCGACATAATGACTCCACCCGAATCCAGTAATCTCGTTGAGTTCAAGGACAACAGATCTTCCAGTATGCATGGGCTGCGCTCCATAAGATCCAGTGCGCTGACGTTAGACCAGTATGAGAGAAAGGTGAGTCCCAGCGAGGTAAGAAACATGTACACCATCACCAAATGCCGCGTCCACAGCATAAAGATGCACGCAGCACATAAGAAGCCTGCAGTTGCCAGACAAGGTATAAAGTACAATTATTCGTAGCAGTCGTGGGGTGATAAGCGATTCCGGTGAACGCCCTATTTAGCACACTCACCTAGTAAACAGACGGCAAACTTCACCGTCGTTATGTTTAGCATATTGGACAGCATGCTATCGTTGGCCAGCTCGTCCATTAGATTGTTGAAGTTATGGCTGAGCACACCGCTAGTTTGCGCCGATTTGGATGCATTCTCTATGGTGTGTTCGAGGAGCTCTTGGTTTCTGTTGCTGATGGCGCTGGAGGTACTGGCTGTGTCCCCGCCACCCATGCCAAAGAATGCCTTGATGGTGGCAAATGTGTCTGTGCTGTGGCTGGCATCGGACTGGCTAGATTTGCCAGCGTCCGTGTCCGTTGTGTAGATTTTGTTCGAGCCGAGTTGTACGGGCACGCCCATGCCGATTTTGAGTATCTCATCGATGACTATGATGGGCGGGACGCGCATCATGACGTCCACGAATCCGAGCACCTGCGTCCGTATGGACATCTTTGAGCTGTAACTATAGCTGACGCGGCGTGACTTTGCAGATTGCGTTTGCTGTTGCTTGCGATTCACCTAATCTAAATCAACTTCTAAGCGTCGCACGCATTTGATGTTGGTGCTATTACAGTTGTTAGTTTTACTGTTATTGTTGTTGTGCGAGTTTTGTGTTTTGGTTGCTTGCTCGGCAGCTTGGTTAATCGGCTGGCGATGGCCTTCGTCTTGGATTTCGCAAAGCGAAAAGAATCGTGTGCAAGTGTTATTGGTGTTTTTTTTTTTGCAAGTTGTTGGTGTGCGTCAAAATTTTATTTTATATTGGAGGGAGGGGGAGGGCGGCAATTGGTAGTGAAGGTGAACGTTAGGGATTTAGATTGATTGCACTAATCTACATGCGTTACGGCTTCCTGCGATCTAGCACACTACTTACGATTGTTTTGTACACCAAAAGAATCGATTCAAGCGCAAGAGTAAAGTTTTTCACAATTGAATTGGGATTTTGTTTTTCCTTTGCTTAGCTTCTTTAGTGCAATTTGCGAGCGTTTCTTTCGATATTTTGTGCCACTATCGTTTGGGGTATCGATATTTACTCAGCGACCTGCAACACTATAATCACGCATACAGCGTTGCCAGAGTGATAATCAGCTGACTCGTATTTGGCGCGTACACAATAAAATTTCAAAAATTCTCCTGCAAGATAGTTAGAAACTGTAGCAATATCAGCAACTCATTTACAGCGTTATCACATGGGTATATATATAAATATGTATATATACATAAATATATATATATATATTTATATAATATATATGATAACGCTGAGCTGCTAATATTGCTCTATATATAAAATATATAATAATAATATAAAAATATCTATTTATATATATTTAATATTTTTTATTAGTACCTGGAATTTTAAAATTTTTCTTATAATTATTGTAGTGTGAGAACACGTCGCCTACTAAGAAATTTGATCGAAAACAAATAATTTGGAACATTCTTGGTATTCACGGCATTGTTTGCGACTCGGCATAACGTATTCTCTTTATTATTAGCTACGCAAAACATTCTTCTACAACAATGTTTGCGCATGCATGTCTAATGGCGTGCGCTACTAAACAATGTGTTATACGAGTGCAACTTGACTAAAGTGTAAAATGTCTAAGCGTAGCTTGCTACAATTTTTCCCGACATATAAAGGTTCTGCTTATAATTATTGATGAGCTTATTTTGTGTGCGTATCGTGTAATTCATTAAACAAGTTCCACAATAATTAGGATTTTATACATTTTATCCGATTTGAATATGGAAAAGTGCATTAGCTGTATATTTATACATAGTAATTTCCTTTTAATTGACTTTGCAATTTACACTAATCTGTGATTCTCTCCTAAATACTGTAGTTTCTGGAATTCACTTTGTTTAGTTAGAATTTTATTTGCTGCACGGTGGGGTCATTCACTCTTTAGCATTTACGACTCGCATTGCCATTCATGCACTCGTTGCCCACTTCTATGCAAATGCACAAATTGAGGCAATGCAGTTGAGCTGCCGCTCGCAATTATGCGCAATTGCTTAGTGCTTAGCTCAAAAGCTTCAACTGCAGCTTAATTGATTTTTCGCTTTAACAAAGAAATATGCTGGGCTTACTTTATATACATACATATACATACATATATATTTGTTTCTTTTTTATTTGTTATTCGGCTGGGTGCCCAGGTAACCATAGGTAATTTGCATAGTTTGTGTTGCATAGCTGGCGGGGCAGCAAATTGCATTACAGCAAATTAGATTTTCTTTATGGCCATGGCAGGCAAACAGTTAACACTCCCATGGCAGCATGGCTGTGGCCCATATATGGTCCTCATATATTTAATATAATCAGTGTAATTGTCAGAGGCGATGAGCTGGGGACCTGTTCCCGTGTCTCCTCGCCTGCAGTTGGCCAGCTAGCTCAGGTCTCACGCATGGCAATTGTATAATTTATCGCTCCAGTTCTAATCGCCAGCTGTCAATAGCTGCCAGCCCGGCCAGCTAGCCGGCTGGCCAGTCGGTGATCTCGAGGGAACGATTTAATTCGCTGGCCATATAAGTAGGAAATTTGTACGTTGATTAACGCGCCAATCGGTTTACACAACTGCAAAAGTAACGTACAAAGTGTCGATTGTGCCCCCTGCCCCCAGCACCTGTCCCTCTCGCTCTTCCTTCCACCATCTTCTGGCCTCTATCTCCGCATCCATCTCTTACGCGCCCGGCCTGTCTATGTGTGATTTCATTACACTTAAAGCTATGTGCTGCGATCACTGACTGCACTTCGCCGAATTGCCAGGACTAACACACACACACACACACACGTCTCACATACTCACACAAGCACACCTCGAACCATATGCGCATGTGAACGTGAACGTGAACGTGAACGAGTGCAACGCGTTCTCAGCATGATTACCACTCATAGATAGCCGCGACGACTGGCAACCTGCTGGGATGCCAAGTGAATTAGCTGCTCCAGCTTCTGTGGCTGCCCTGCCAAAGCTGGCTGGCGTATTAACTTTATGATAATGTTTGCGCTAAAATGAACAAGGGGCTTCATTCGCTCCAGTAATATGGATATGCTTGAAGCACTCAAGGCTGACAAGAATGGAAAATGGTACACCATGGAAATCGTGATCAGAATAGAGACAACAGTTCAACAATAATTAGATGATTTTCAAATTAAATAATTATACAAATTAAGTGAGCTGTCTATGCACTAAATCTATCTTCAATCAGCAATGATTAATATTAATAATATTTTATATTTGACCTAAAAAATAAAAAAGGTTTTAGCTATTGATATTCGATCTATAATACAGATTTATAGGCATATCTCTCATCAATATAAATAGCATAAATAGCTATAGATTAATTTCAGTTTGATTTTCAGGACTTGATGACAATGATTTATTGAGTCTAAAGCTTTGATAAAGTGAAGTCCTTTAAACTCCACTTAATATAATAGATATGATAATTAAGAAACATTTTGTATTTTATTTACTTCCGATTTTAATAAAAAACTTCAAACTGAATAACTGAAATCACAGAGTAGATACTTACCTATTTGAATCTATTCTCTTCACTTTTTTTTTTGCCGAAGAAATCTTTTCATTGCATCAATTAAAGCTTGGATTACCAAAAACTCAAATAAATAATCAAGTGATACTATTTCAATTATAAGACAAAGCTAAAATCAGAACAAATCAAACGTTATTCACCTTAAAATGTCCACTTTAAGCTGTAAAATTGGCGAAGCTATGGCATTTCCTCAAATAAGCGTGTCTATATAATTTATACAACTTGACATGAAGCTTTTACAGTATATATAGCTGTATATAGTAATTCCCGATCCGAGAGTAATCAATTGCTATAGTCGAGACGATATGCAAAATTGTGTACAAAATTATATACAAAATATGAAAATAAGAAAAGTATCAATCTTTGTACTTGACTATTATCACATCTCACATTATTAACAACATTATTGAAATATGCAAAGGAACTGAACTGTCTCAAATCAAATCAGCTTGCATCTCGACACTTAGCAGTAAGTTGTCAGATTGATTGGGGCCGTTAGGTTTTAGTGGCTGTTCTTCATTGACTTAATTGGAATTTAGTTGTGTTGATTAAGCTTCCGTCAAGGGCGGCTACTGCTCCACAGCGCCTTATTGTTTGTCATAATTGCCAGAAAACTGTCAGAGGTCCTTGGGATCGGTCGGCGTCGTATGTTATTGTTATTGCTGTTTGTATAATGTATATTGAAATTGATATCGGCGGCCGTGGCAAGCGAAACGCCAATTATCTTTTGCATTCAAAGAATAATTAGGAGCTTGATTGACATGCGGGATAAGGAGACATACACTTGGAATGCCGTAGCAAATTATCGAACGGCTACTGTGCTGTGTGCAGAGGCTGATCCACAAAAATCAAAGGCCGAAACAACGAGGACGACGACGACGACGACGACAATGTCGCGACGCCTTCCACTTATTGATTGCCGAGCTGCCGTTGCCTCTGGCTGTGCCTTTGCCTGTGCCTTTGTCTGCACATAGAGTGGTAATCTGATGCTAAGCCAGAGATACAGTGGCCAGGGCAAACAATGAGCAGGCCGTGGGCTCCTGCCTCGAGCTGGGGCTGGGGCTGGGGCTCCGCTGTGAAACCCGTTTTTGGCAAACGGCAGCAGCAACAGATCGCAGCTCAGCAATTACAATATGTTTAACTACGTCAGCGCGTTATCTGGAGCTCAGCTCGGAGCTGGAGTCCATGGCCCATGTCAGCGATTAATCCAGCGGACCGCTGCCTCGTCACCGTGGCAAGCGCTTGTTAGCCAGCCTCTTTTTGGGGCAATTGCAGCGGCCTCATCATCGATTGTGTTATCGATGGCGTTGCCAGTCTCAGTCGCAGCTCCGGCCGCGTCCTCCACTCCTTGAAGCTCCTCGAAGCTCGCTGCCAGCTCTGAATCTCATTTGCGATTAAGTTCTTATGGGCAACTGGGCTCGGTTCGTGGAAAGTTGGGCAGCAGATCTTTATTGTTCGATTGGTTTATTTATAATAATTAGGTGCGCTGTCCAAGCGACTTTGTTTTTCGTGCTGTTGCGGCTACGGCCTCTCAGCCCAGCTTATCGACGTCTCCAAGCTGGCCCATAAATTCTTTAAGCTCGCACCTTTTCATTGTGCGCACTCACACACTTAGTCGAGCGATCGGTCTTGGCCACAGCCTGTGCACGTCTTGGTCCCTGTGCCTGGCTACTGCTGATTGCAATCGCGCTTTGCGCATGCGCGAGGACGGCCCGCAGCTTAGACCTGGCCGGACCCAGCCCATGGCTGCTGCTGCATGTGCATGTGGCTGACTACGGTAGCTGGCGCAGCGCGTTCCTTTGGTAAATTGCTCACATTAGCAGGTTGTACGACTTATTAAGTAAGCACAATTTGCGTGGCCGCCGCCCCAAAATAATGGCCAGCCGTTAAGGTGGCGACCGGGAGCCGCCTAGCCGGACAAGTGATTGTTTTATAATTGCAATCGCAATTGCAGTTCGATGCGATGCGATGCGATGCAATGTTGCTAAATTGGCTCTGGCATTGGGGCCGGCCCGTCGTGCACCAGGTAGGCTGGCCTGCGAAATTGGCAATCCATTTGAATGAATAATTGCTCAATTATTGAAGCCGCCGCCGCCACGACAGAGTGGGAGAATAGCACTTGCTGGGCGCAAAATTGTACGAAATTTGTCTGTCGGGTCAACAAACAGTCATCAAGGAGTTGGAGAATATAAAATATATAGTATATGCATGTTTATATTTATATAAGTATTTAATTAAATATTTAATAAATTCAATTTAAATAGAATTTATATTTTTTTTATAAATTAAAAACCAAATAAATAATAAAACTGAAGTTTGTATATTCTATTAATAAATAAAATAAAAAACATAAAAAAATGTTTAAAATACAAATTATATATTTATTTAAGAAGTCAAAAAATTATTAACAATTCAAAATAGAATTAATATATATTTATTTAATTAATGAATAAAAAATATAATTTTTATATAATTAAAAAAAGTTAAAAATGGAATTTTTATTTACTTATAAATAAATAAAATACAAAAGAAAATATTACAAATTTATATATATTTTTAAATAAATAAATAAATGCAAATAAAAATGTAGTTTATATTATTTTTAACAAGTAACATAAGTAAAAAGATAAAATAAAAAAATATATAAAGACAAATATTACAAATTCCATATATTTTTACTTAAATAAAATAAAGATGTAAAAAAAAAATCGCATTGCTTTTGTTTTGTAATTTGTTTAGGTGACATTTTTCAATATTTACCCATACAAAATGGAATTAAAATGTAGGAAATTAGGATTTCATTTATTTTTCTATATTAATTGCCTAAATATTAATCATAATTGAATTGGTTTTAATTTGATTTATAATTTTACAGCAATAGGCTTTTTATGAAGTATGCTCACCACAAAACCTTTGGAGCAAATTAAAAACAAAATATTTGCGACTTAAGCGATTTGAACACGCTGATTAGGCCAAGGCGAACGGTAGAAGGCAGCGGGGAGCAGGCAGCAGGCTGAAGCGCCAAGCGACAAAGCGCGACAAAAATGGCGCTAAGGCCACTTGGGCAGAGACAATGTCGCTGAGCAGCAGGAGTTATCGTATTAGGGTGAAATCGTGAAATGGAACTGGACCAGTTTTAGCGGAAGCACTACCAGCTCAAGCAGAAGAAGAAGAGGAAGATGCAGCAGAACAGACAGCAGCAGCTGAGCTGAGCTTGGGACTTGGAGCTGGAGCTGGAGCTGGAGCTGAAGCTGAAGCGCTGTGCTGTCTGCAGGCACGTAAGAAATTTCATACTAATTGGCATAAATACCAAGTGTCGAAGAGAGGAGAGTCTGCCTGGGACTGGCCAGCGACGACACTGACAAACTGACGAACTGACTGCATGACTGACATTGAGCACTGAGACCAAAAAAAGTAACCAATACATAGATGTATGTGTATATCTATAGGCAACTGCTCGCCGATGAGATCTTCACGTTGGCAATCATTAATCGTCTGCCTCTCGACATAATATCAATGTTGGAGCTGTGCTGCAACGTTGTCTCAGCTCGTCTAAGCTTGTTTTTGCTTTCTTTTTATTATTTATTTATTGTCTTTTTTTTTTAGCATGGTTCTCTCCGCTAGTTGGCCGCGTGCAATGCTGGAATGCTCATCGAACCAATTGAAATTGCTGTGACAACAATAAAAATTCAAGTTTGGAGCCTCTTTTTGCTGCTGCTGCTGCTGGGCCTCGCTCGTTCGCTCGCTCGTTCACTGACTGCAGTTGACGTTGCCAGCTCGACTGACTGACAATTAGACGTGGCTAAAACGTTCGACTGATCAAGCGATTTGTAGCTGTAAATTCATCTCTATTTCGCTTTGCTGCCACGGCCAACAAGAGTTCATGTTCAACGTGGCTGCTGCTGGGGAATGTTGAGATTCTGTTCGTTTGTTTGTTTCTCTTCTTCTTCTTTTTTGTCCTGATCATTGGCCGTTCCTGACCGTCCTGGCCTGGCGACTACTTGTCGCTGTTAAAATCCAATTAATCGAACAATTTACTTTGCTGCGTTTAGCGATGGTGTTGGACTCGCCTGATGCTGCGCCCGCTTAGCCTCTAGCTCTGGAATTGATAGCTTTCAGCCGTCAGGCTTCCTTCATGGTGAAAGACAACAGTGTTCAGAGAGAGAGTTGATATTTAAATACATTTAAATTAGCATAAATATTTACATATTTTTTAAATTTTATATTGTTTGTTTTGGTTTACCAAGGGAAATATTATACTATAATATTTTTTTTGCAGACGTTATATCTATCGATATTAAAAGCAACAACTTGTAATATTATTGCTTACAAAAGTATAAACAATATTTATATGAGAGACAATAACACAATTAAGCCTATCACAGTTGATGTTTTGTCTCTCAAGCTCTATATTCTTGTTGATGAACAACACTGATAGTCTGTGATGAGTACAAACGATCTGCTGGCTGTTGATACATAAATTATGAGCAGGACTGATACATGACAGCATAACAAAACGTCGCTGCAGCCCCTGGTAGCCGCCCACCAGGGGAACTGGGCGGCCACCCTTTTGGCTGGCAGCCGAGCATGATTAGTGTCAATTTTTGTCACTTTAATAGCGTCGTTTATGTGTTTGGCTAAGCGAGTCAGTCGTTCGAGTGCATTAAAAAAAGGAACCGTGGCCTATAAAATACGAGTAGGCCAACTCTGCTCCGGCAGGAAAAGTGCGAGCGGCACTTGGGAAACGTTTTCATTAATAGACGCTCGAATATCAAAGTGAAACTTCAGAGTCATGCCGACGTCGCAGCAGCTCCCAATTCCACTCCCGCTCCCTCTGCCGCTGCCGCTGGCACTGCCAATGCCATTTGCTGCTGACGTCGACAAACGCCCGCCCCATTAAACCACAAAATTTATTTCACCAACTAAAACGAAATCTCAGCGAGACGCAGCCGTGATGCTGTAGCCGAAGCGGCGGGCGCGGAATGGCAATGGCAATGCCATGAACTGACATCTGAAAGGCGACTAGCAGCAGCAGCAGCAGCGGCAGCCGTTGCAGCATCAAGTAGGGGCAGCAGCGAGCTGAACAACTTAATTCAAGTGTTGTCACTTTGTCGTGTTCCATAAATGTTGCCTTAAAACGCTGCTCATTAATTTTCAAGTGTAACTTTTATTAGGTATTTAAATGCGTGCGAGAACTTGCCACCAAGCGGCAAGCGGCAAGCCAATGGCAACATGCCGCTGCACATAAATTGGACAAGTCGCGTCACTCTGCGAGGGAGGCTGCTGCTCCCTTCTCCTGCTTCTTTTTCTCGTCTTTATACCACATGTTGAAGCTCTCGATCGCCTCGCCCCCAGTGCCAGTGCGCCCCCAGACGGCGCGTCGCACATACTTGAGATTGCATTAGTCAGTTTTGTGTCGCAGCCACTTCACAGGCCATGATCAATGCTCCGTCATATGCCCGTGCACAACCCATTACATTAATAATCCATAGCGGCACGCTAGAGATGTGCGCGTGACTAGGCCATGCCGTACATATTAAATTTTAGATTTAATATATGTTAATTTAGCCAACAAAAGTATTTATTCCTTAATGTTTAAGTTTTTTGTCCTTCAAACAAAAAAAAGATTTTATTAAGCTAAATTTGCATACGGTATATATCAATGGATTTTAAAAAAATATATATATATGATGTATATACAAATATTTTATATAAATTAAAAAAAAAGAGGTATACACAAATATTTTAAATAAAAAAAAATTAAAAAAAATCGTTTTAATATCATATATCTCTCTATAACAACAATCGTAGATTATTTTACTAAATAAAATCCAAATTTTTCACATCAACTTCAACGATTTGACATTCCTCGATCACATATCTGAGCACATCCCTAGTTGCCACCCAGTAATAGGCATTTGAACGATCTGTTAATGCCAATAAATCAAGAGCTAGCGAGAGAGGAGAGAGCACATAGATTCACCTCAAGTGCTGCATTGTCGGCGGCGCTGTGTCTTCTTCGCTGGGCGAGAGTGAAATATGATGGCTACTAATGCTGTTAATGAAACAACGTAATTATGTGTATGTATTAGAGAGGGGACGCACCCTACTTAAGGATCGGGGGCCCCCGAAACGGGTCGCCAGGCACATTAATTATGCGCCCGGAATGAAGTGAAGTTTGTCGTGTTGCGGCTGTGGTAAAAAAAGACGGAGAAAAAAAAAACAAACTAAACATCCACAAAACAAAACAAATAACAAGCTGTCGGGCAAACAAATGCGGGGTAAGTCATGTGACATAATGTATTAAAAGGATTTTCTGTATTCTAAATATTGTCACAGCCACCGAAAACCACCGCGAAAGTAGTTCAAAGCAGCCGCCGTTGGTTTTTCGGTGACTGCAAATTCCGCTTCTTGATTGGGCAACTGCAGCACTCGCTGAGCAAAGAGAGAGAGAGAGAGAGAGAGAGAGAGAGAGAGAGAGAGAGAGCGAGAGCGAGAAAGACATCTATCAAATCGTTTGCAAATTGGGCGTAACAGTTGGCTAAGACCACCAGACATTACGCCCCCTCCGTTCGTGGAGTAGTTGCCTGAGTGGGGGCTACGCATGAGCTGAGCTGAATTCAAGCAAAGCTGCTGCTCTGAGGCATTTTGTCATACGCTCAGATAACATTGTCGTTAATCGTTGTTAATTAATTATCGGCATGCCGGCCTTTATTTTAAAGTAGTTATTATTCCAACGAACTGTCAACACCTATCCATAAACCTAGCCAACCTCCAAGCGACCGTACAGCGGGGCTACTGGGTGGTCGCCTACTACAGCTTGTTGCTGCCTCAAACTCGTTTGCTTAATGCGTGTGTATGTGTGTTGTGTGTGTGCACATGTGTGTGTATGTTTGTGTGTGTGTGTGTCTCTGCATATGTTAATTTGCCGATCGTTAAATATAAAAAATTTGTTTGATTTTATTGTCAGCTCGTTTACAGTTATTGTTAAATGTGGCTCCGCGAAAGCTATATCTATGCATAAACATAACTATAGACAAGCAATGGGCAGCTCAATTAACTTATCATGTATGTAACCTTTTCAAAACAAATAATAACAAATAGATTGAATATAAAAATAACAATGATTCTGCGTATATGTAAGGTATTTATGCAATAATTACAAGATGAATCCATCTATATACCCATTCATACGAGCTCAGCAATCATGTAAACTAAATTGAAAAGCCTGTCATCATCATCAATATCAATTATTTCTTGTGTTTTTACAGCGAATACAATAAGTATTCAGGCTATAATTATGCTCTCAAGAAACTGCTTATATGTTGGCATGAGTTTCAGGTTGTTCAAAATCTACTCGACTCATTTTAATAAATAAAAACCACTAAATATATATAAAAACAGATGACAAAAATTCCCAGAAGCTAATAAATATTTGCGCCTATTAATTATACAAAAAATATAAAGCTGCCAAGTAGTAACAATTAGCAGAAACTATTTCTTGGGAATATAATTTTATGAAAATTTTTTTTTTATTTACTTTGATACATCACATGACACACTATGTATAAAATAATAAATATGTATATAAACTAATATATAACATAAAAATATATATTATATTCTATATATAATATAAACAAATTCTTAAAGAGCAGTATATGAATTATATATTCATATATCACATAAATTTATATTTATATTATTTATTATTATTTATATATTATATTATTTATATATATATGATTCATTTTAATTTATTTCTTTATTCATTTATTTTATTTATATGATTTTGAAGTATTTCTCAAAATTTCATATCTTTTAGGTATTTCCTAACAGCCTGTTTCGAATGCTTTAAGAGTATCTGAAATTCGATTAATCAAATGAAATATTTAATTTTTGTTAGCTTTCGCATCTCCGACTGTCTGTCAACTCGTTCGGCGCCTAATGGGCAAAAGAAGTTAAGCTTCTTTGCGAATTTTTATTGGCGATATTATAAATTAATTTTGATCGCGAGACTACACAACAAATTGGCAATAAACAAGATGCTTTTATAAAATGAGATTACACAAACTAAGCAAATGCGATATATCTTATAGTAGTATGAAAATAAAACAAGATTGTTAATAAAGCTGAATCTATTTTGGTCCAACAATGTTTGTCTTCCCACAAAAAACTCAATTCAGAGCTTATCGTAGGCCATCTATGCAAATTCTGAAGCCTTTTCATACTATCGCTAGTTTCGATCTTAAAGAAACGTGCAATTTAACGGTGAACGAAATCCAATAATAACCTTCAAGTTGGCCACTCAACACCCGCATTGGGGTATGGCTAGCAGCCATGTGGAGGAGCAGGAGCCGCAGCCCAGACGAACATTGGACAATTGGAATTTAATGGAGTCAATTTGGTGTTTGAGATGCATAAAGTGGAGCGTTGGTGTGAGTTCTACTGAATGCCGAGTGCCGAGTGCTGAGTGCTGAGTGCCGAGTCCCGATTGCTGCCTGCTGAATGCAAACAGAAGTCACATTCGAGGCTGCTAACAATGCAGATCAAGAGATGAGCGCGTCCATTGCAGAACAGACGGGATCGGCCATTGTTCCAGTTGGCTTGTTGTGTGTTGTTTTAGGAGTTCGCTAAAAAGACAAATGTGGTGTGTGGTGCGGCTGCTGCTGCTGCTGCGGCTGCTGGTGGTGGGGGCCAGCGAGCGCGTGTTAGTTCCACTCGTTAAGGATTTACGAGCAATTTTTATCACTTTGAGGATCGCTGACAAATCCGGCAACAACAACAACAATAACAACTTGAATAAGCAAGAGAGCAACAATGCAATGCCAGCATGCGCATAATAATGGCATGTTGTCGCGGGAATCCTATCGACTACGACTCCTCCACTGCCAGTGAGGCAGTCAGGCAGTCAGCCAGGCAGCCGGGCAGCCGGGTAGCAGCAGGAAACGCGCTTGTCTCATCGTTGTCGCTGATGTGGCCAAAAGTGGCCAATAAAACCCAAGCGACAACAACAATAACAACGAATTATAGCAAAGTAATCGCATTGCGACTTACCTTTTCGGCCGTTGTCCATTTTGGCTTTCATTTCATATGCCACGCACTAATCGAACTAGCGCTCAGTGGGTATATGCATATATATATTTGACTAGTTACAGGTGTGATAGTGAACTTACGGTTTGAAGATTAAGCTATAAGTGAAAGCTCCACATTATGTATGTACTTAAAATCCTATTCCAATTGCAAATATTCTATTTTAATCTTTATGGACTGATGGAAAAAGTTTTCATATGGAAAGTCTTTTATATATTGCATTAGATTTCATGCAAATAGGTTATGTTTATGGCGATTTGTAGCCAAATACTCTCTCAACACTATTATCAACTTGTCTTTAGAAGTAGGTAGCACATTTAAAATTAGAAATGATGAGTAGTCTTTGTTTCTAGACTGGGCTTTAACAGGAAAATAGTATCCTTTGAATAAGCTTTGTAATAAAAGATACTTAGATTACGAGATATGACTCTTATATATGCTCTCGTAGAACCGATTTATATAAATGTAAAAAAAGTAAAAAGCTCAACTGCAGGGTATCTTGGAGTCAGCCCCGTTAACTCTAGCCCACTCTTACCTGCTTTTTCTGCGGCAGGCTCGCTGGCGTTGATTTCCCTTCCAATTTATGTGACATATTGATTTTCAATTGATGATAGTCTATTTTGCGTTGCTCTCCAATTTATTTCAGCCATTTTAAATTGGCATTTGTGTTGCGTAGTTGCTTCTCAGGCTGATGCAGCCTGTATGACTTCATCAATGGCCATAAGACCTGGACCTGGACCTGGATCTGGCCATGGACGTGTAGTTTTGCGCATTTGAATGTAAATTTAATTCAATTAATAATGCATCAAATGCTGCCTATGCCTAATTGCCATGCGATGATCGTAGTCGTTGTCGTCGTCGCATTGTCGTTGTTGTTGCTGCTGTTGTTGTCATTGTTGTCTGTCTGTCTGCTCATCCTGAAGGATCCCTGGGCCAAGCAGCAGCAGCAGCTGCTGCTGCGCGTCTCTGCTGACAATATTGATGATTTAGTACGAGTCGACGTCGCCTTTGTGGTTGTTGTCATGGCACCAAAGGCGTAATTAGACAAGCATTGTGCAAAAGCGTTAATTAAAAACCACACAAAAAGTTGCAGTTGCCATTTGCTGCAGCCTGTTTGGCTGTTAGGCTGTTAGGCTGTTCGCTGTTGGCTGCCAGCTGCGCCAGGCATGACTCCATGGCTTTACCCTCGTAATGAGCCCGCGTCGATTGCGTAAGCTCAACGGATGCAGCAGCAGCAGCTCCATCGATGCAGTCATAGCCATCGCCATAGCCGGGGGCTGGCGCTGCGCACACTTGGCTGGCTAATAATTTCCTTTGAAATGCCTGCTACTGGCTGGATGAATGGATCTCTCATGCGTATTTATGAGACAGCCGCGCTGACAGCCGAGCGTGAGTGTATTAATTTTCGCATTATTTTGACGCCAGTTAGAGACATGCGATGCACATGATGCAGCCGCTATTGGAGAGAAATGCTGGGGCGTTAAATACACTGATTTGTAGAAGAGTTAAGGCAGGAGAAAAAGCAAGAATATGGCTATACAAAAAAGTGTCTAAAGACAAACATAGATGAGTATGTAATTGGTTATGCACACATTTTATTTCCAAATATATTTATATATTTGTATGTAGGTTTGATTAAAAAATAATAATATAGATGACTATCCTTCCAAGAGACGTATAGGTGGCCAAACAACAGGATCGCTTCATTTAATTTAAATCTCAAGATTGAGCTAACTCTTCAGAGTCATTTTCACAAACAAACCAATCTAATACTCAAGTACTAGAAAAAACTTCTAACGAATTCTATATGATTTAGAATTTAGAATAATAATAGTAAATAGCTCTTCCATTTATCTAAGTCTTGAAGAAAATATGTATACCATCTGACAATGCTCAATCTAAGAGTTATTCAAAACTTCTTCAAATTTATACTCATGGATAGATTTGAACTTACTGCTAAGTCGATGCCATAGTCAATTCCACACACGTGTAGCGAGCCAGCTCAAAGGGAGTCGAGTCAAGGAGTTAAGCGCATGAAACGATTTGCATTAAGCGGATCAGTTTCAAATGCTGTCGAAAAACCGCAAAGTCAGGGCGATCGGCTCGTGCGTGCACCTGCGCAGCGGACACTTGACCAGGGACAGCAGTGAGGGCAGGCGGTGCTCAAGTGTCCCGAGTCTGGAGGACAATGCGAATAGACAGCAAACACTTCAAGCGGCTCAAGTGCCTGACTTTGTGACATGAGAAATATGCGGCCATAAACTATGAGAGGTTCTTGAAAAAAGAAAGACTGAGAGAAAGGATTCTTGTGTTTTCCCGGACAAAGCCGAAGAAAATCCTTTTTGCGAATTTGTGCCGACTGTGGGGCACTTGAACTTGATGGGAACATCATTAAATCCTCTCGAGCTAACAGCGAGTGCATTAAAATGTTATGCAGGACAACAGGCGCATTAGTGTAATCCTTGCGGACACACCCACCAGCCCGGACCCAGACAGAGAAGCTGAATGAAACTCTCGCAATGAATGAAGTGCTGCATTCATTCAGCAAAATGGACCTTTGGCATTTCTTTGGGCCTTTTCACTGCCAGCTAATTTCGAAGGGGTCGCAACAAAGGCGCAGCAGGTCGCACCAGGACCGATCAGGGAATCAGGGGATCCTGGGAATCCTTTTGGGCAGCCTGCAACAATAACTGGCTGCAATCGCGCTGAGCAATAAAAATTAATAATAAAGCAAGTGCCAACATGGCCGAGCCTCGCCGAGGGCATTAAATAAATTTAACAGCTCAATGACTTGTCGAAAGGTGCAGCCAGAGGCGCGGAGCAGTAGGGAGGCTGCAGTGCGGCTCAGTGAAGCGCAGCGGCTCAGGCAAGCATAGCTTAATTAGCAGACCAGCGCTTATATTAAACTTATATTTTTTATGATTTCAGCTTAATTACGGCGCCGTGGCGCTGCCAGATTGCGAGGCCACTCGCGCTGCACTCGTATATTGCAATTAAGAATCTCAGTCGAGTATTCAGCGGCGCATGCGCAGGATCTGCACTCCATTGCCAAGGGCCACCAAGGTGCCGGCCTGCCGATCAGCTGTACCTGCCAGCCTATTCTAATTGAAGCCGTTTGCCAGAGGCTGGGGCTTTGTCTTTGCGGGCCATAAATTACATTCGTGGAATGCTCAGCGTATTGTGTGAGCGAGTCCGCTGCTTAACACCTAATCGCTCGAAATGCGTGCGTCCAATTGTGAGGTCCTCCAAGCCCGCGTCTAGCATGGCTCATTCATTCATTCAGTCCACTCGGCCGCTCATTCATCGATGGCTCATAATGAAATTGTTGCCTGTCCGAAATGCTCTTTTTCCAAAAGTCTCAAATGCCCAGCATTGTGGACGGCAAGATTTATGTTCATGAATGTAAATGCCTGCTTCAAATCGTTTTTTATTGGCTCGCCGTGTATTATATTGCATTGATTTGTTGCCTCGCTGGCTCTTTCATAAAATTATTATCACACTTTATTTATCGCATGGTCCGAAATGCTCGGCTATTGTATGAAGCGGACCGAGCGATGCGCGTCGCATCGCCAGCTCGAGTCAAATTATTAAGCTGATTTTAATTGCGCCCCGCGATCCATTGATCCATTGGGCGACACTCGTAAATCTAATTTAGAGCCGGTGCTTATGGCATTCCCCATAATACACTCATAGAGATGTCTCTCCCAGTCTAATTATGCGCGATGCCCACGACAATTGTTGATTGAAATTTATCGCCAATGCATTCTCGATTTGTCGATTCTCTCTCTCTCTATCTCTCTCTCTCTCTCTCTCTCTCTCTCTATTTACATTGGCGATCGCTAATCTCTTTTTGGGCTTTGCTTACGATCTTCCATTCCGGCTGGGGGATCTAGTCCCAGAGCATAAATAACGTGCCAGCCCCAACCTTAGCCTTTGTCTAACCATCTTTGGTGGCTGCCAATTTCGGAGATCAAATTATTAAAACTCGCTCGTTAGGCCGTTACAGATATCTTTAAGAATTTACGATCGTGAGATAGAGGTGTGTGTGTGTGTGTGTGACTCTGTTTGTTATTCGATCATAGCTCATTTGTTAAATAATAGTGAAAATTAGTTTGTTTGTCTAAATGACAAGAATCGTGATTTATATAAGTTGTGAATGAGATAAATATGATATTTTATTGGGTGTGTTCGAAAACAAGATTGTTCCACGCGCTTGATACTTTATTAGGGACTTATCTGCTGCCTAGATATTATCTTAATCGCCTTCAACAGTTCGAATTATTCCACTTCTTGACACGCCAAAAACAAAAGTGGGAAATTCGTAAGATATTCGCAGTCGTCTCAAAGTGAAAGTGATGTTCAGAGCATATCGAAACTTTTATGGCTAGACAATAAAATTATACTAAATAGCTGCCTCTTAAATTAATAGCAATGAATATTTATTATACCTCAAAGCAATGAAACAAAATTAATGTTTAACTGGAAGCAATATTAAAAACCAAAACATTTTTGAATTTCTTTTTTAAGATTTTATTGGTTGTTCGTAGAATTATATTTATATGATAATAAGAGCATTTAATCTTTGAATAAAACTTTATCAAATGTAATCAGCTTAAAATGCATAGTCAACATGATAAGCTAAAATATACCTTATTGGCCATACGTCACATTTGCTAATGCCTTCGAGCTCCTCCGCTTAATTTGCTTTACTTGACTTTAAAATTTGTCTTTCGATATGGTGTTGTACAATAATTGATATCTCACATGCGGTCTGCGTTATCAATTTTCATTTCAAGTTCATGCTGCCAGCTGAGCATGCCATACAGCTCATCATCATCATCATCATCATCATCATCATCATCATCATCGTCGTCAAGTTGGCCCAAATTAGCCGCCAAGCTGCCAAAACGTTTAGTACAACGCTCTCACCAGCCGGGCCCGCTGCACTTGGTTATATAAAAAAGAAGCAACCTCCTGTTGCAAACATTTGTTCATTTGTCATTCAGGACTGTTGCCGATGACATACATTCGTGCAGCGTCTTGGCCTGGCCTTCCCTGCTGCACGTTGCGCAATAAAAGCTGCGCAACAATTGAGGAGAATCCATCATTAATAAGCCCTAAAGTGGCCGCCGCTGCTGCCCGGTAGCTTCGATTGCCTCTCCAGGCGGGCAATAAAAACAAAAGCCAAAATGGGCAATGAGAGGGAAACAGACACACATCCAATGGCCAACGTGTGCACTTGTTGTTATTGTTGCAGCAGCAGCAGCAGCGGCAGCAGGTTGCAAGCGAGTAATGCTGCAGCAGCAGCAACAGTTGGCAGCAAAAAGCCAAACCGCTTTAGGCCATTTAAGGCAACGCAATTAATTATTTTTTAACTGTTTTGTCATTTCGGAATGCAGGCAGCGGCCATCATTGGCCATCGATTGGCCATCTCCTGCTGCCCGGCTGCCCGGCTGCTCGGCTGCTTGGCTGCCTGGGCAAAAGGACTTTGACATGAGCGGCGCAGCTTTCGCTCGTTTGATCGCTTGATCGCTTGATCGATTGATTGCTGTCGTTCGTTGTTGGCCAAATGCAACAAAAACCAAAATAAATAACGTATGTACGAACAAAAACAAAACTGGCCGAGATTGTAAACGCGGCTGTAACAAGCCGTTGCGTTAATTTGCCAAGTGCCTCGCAGCGGCTGGAAAAGAAAGTTTTTTCAGCGAAATGCAAATACGTTTCGAGCAAACATACAAATATCATATCAATATTCATTAAATGACAGCAAATTAAACAAGCTGCTCGCACATGTGCAAGAACACAAGTCGACGCATATAAATGTGTATGAAATTCATAAATATTTTTAAACAACCTCCAACTTGGCCAAGAGCCTGCCTAGTTGGCTGGCTGTCTGTCCGACTGGTTTCAGCTGCTTATTTGCTTTGTCTGTTTTGATTATAAAAAGCATTCGGCTTTAATTTGTCAATTTCTTAATTGGCGTTTCGTGCGTTCCACTTCATAAACGCTCGTGTGTTCCAATAATCGAACGTTGTCTCGCTCTGGCGGCCGTCGGACGGCGGACGGCGAGCGGGTTGTCTCTGTCGCTCCGTTGGGCGATCATTGATTTTGTTGTCTTTGTCTTTTTGTCGTTTGGCTGCTCATTGATAGAAGAATTTTAACAAGCTACGGTGTTTTGGAATTTCGTACGTGAAGAATCCAAAAATGTTTTACGCAATTAAAGAATCTGATAAAATGTCTACAAGCGGCGGGCGTTGGCCGCCAGACTCGAGACTCGAGACGAGACTCCAGAGTCCCAGAGCCTGGACGCAACAAGCAGCTCGCTCACACGCACGCTCACGTCAAAGTGGCGCGGCGACTCCGACTCGGACTCGGACTCGAGCCACAACTCCAAGCTCCAGCATTCTGTATATATCGATCACAGGCCTGGCTGGCTGGGCCGTGCCGGCGTCGGTAAATATGACAAATTTCGCCCAGGCAAAAAAAGTTTTATATATATATATATATATCTTACAAGACAAAATCAGAGGCTCAGGCAGAGGCACATCAATATCGAACGTCTCGGCTCGGCTCCAGTCGACTCGACGCTCTCAGCCATAGTGTTTGCTGCCGCTGTCTCTGTGTTGTGGCACAAACCAATTAAGCCGAGATTAATTGGCCATGTCAAGTGGCGTAATCGAGCGCGAACACAAGTTTGACATTTCATAATTATTTCAACCGATCGCAACGAGCTCGGCGACTCTTCTCTTGTCCCATGATCGATCAATCGCTTCGTGTCTGTCTGCCTGAGAGTGTGTGTGTGAGTGTCTGTGTGTGTGATAGATGCATATTATGTTGAACATCTCTAATTGTATTCTATTTTACTGTGATGTGTTGATCTCATGAGATAAACCCGTGTGGCTTGAGTTTATTTAAATATCACTGAAATTATTTTGTCACAAAATGCAATCAACGATACTTATGATTCGTCTTGATTGGCTTGTCGTCTGATCTTTTTTGTATAGTATCTGAAATATTTATAATTGATCAGAATTCCAATTTCAATTATGTAACAAAAAGGCTCTTATCTGATTCTCCTTCAAATTATTTTTCTCTTAAAAATATTTTTATATATTTCATACATTATATCTAAACGTCAGATTAGTTTGTCCTCATAAGCTCCCATTCTCCTTAACCATATCATATGCTCCTACTCAGCAATCTTTTGGCCCAGTAAACTTTCTCTGCACATGGCCCATACGCCCACACGCCGATCTCTGCCTTTATCGGCAAGACACTCTCCCACTCATCCAAGCTGCTCAGCTCACAAGTCGCTCATTTTGCAGCTAATTTGACAACAATTTACTGTAATCACAATCGATTCGTGTTTGCCAATTTTTTAATTGTTTTCAATCCTCTTTCGCGGGGCAGAGCCCAGAACCCGCTGGCTGAGCGCAATACACGATCGGGTAATTTACGATGGCCTCATGGTGATTGCGCTGCCGAGCTCATGACACCAGCCCAGCCGGCGATCGAGGCACTCGAAGCACTCGAGGCAGCCCGAGCAGCAGAAACAAACGAACTCCATTAGCAGCTCTTTGCTGTGTTTAGTTCGTGCGAACTTCTAGGAATTATGTTGTTCCAATTAAAATAAAAATTAAAATAAAAGAAAACGAAAAGGAAAAGGAAAACAGAAACAAAAACCAAAACCAAATTAAAGACTGGGCCACAGTCGACACTTGGCGACCCAGCGACTGTCGCCGTCTCTCAGCCCGTTTGTCGTTGTATCGATTTGTGAAATGGTCGTTGACGCTCGCTCCCATTGATTTTAGATGTCCACATTGGTTGGAGTTGGGGCTGGCGCTGATTTCCATTTAACCTGCTGCACCGTCATCGGAGGATCGACTCCGCTACAGCCAGCACCCAGCTGCACCCAGCCCGTTCGATCCCGATGCGGTTTCATTTCTTCGCGCACGATACCATCGTGCTGCCTGCCTGGCTCTCTGTCTCTCCGTCTCTCTGTCTCTCTGGCTGCCTGGCTGCGCGGATGGCATGCCTGGGTGCCTGCCTTAAAAACGACTTTAATATGTAAATTCGATTTCGGAAGCCAAAGTAATTAATACTAGAATGCAGAGTGGTGCTGCGGTGCAGTGGTGCAGCGGCAACAGCAGGCAAACTGAATTTAAAATTAATCCAAACAAACGGATTAAAGAGCAAAAGCCAAACACAAATGTTAATTTGCCTGCTGCTCGAGCTGGCGCTGGAGATGGCGCAGGAAGCGACGACCAAAGGTGAGAAGATTTCCAACATTGCCTCGATTATGCGAGAAATTTATGTCGGGCCCTGCGCAGGGATCTATAATGCGAGCTAGAACCGGTTTTCCCTCAACTCAGCCCAGCCGTAGACCATTCAAATTAAACTTATGCTCGACATATTGGTATAACTTTTGTTTTTAATTATGAATGACATTGTGGCCCAGAGCGCGCGCTCGTGTGGTCTGTCAATGCGCCTGCTGTGAAACCAGAGCTGCAGCTTCCACTCCTACTCAAACTGAAACTCCAGCTCCAGCTACAACTCCAACTCCAACTCGAACTTCAGCTCAGGCTGATCTTCACTGCTGGGCCTAGTCACATTTTGAGATAAAGATCTCGCACTCACTCACACACAGCTCTGATCCAGTGGAACCCATCGAACTCATCGTCATCGTGTGTTGTGGCTGTTCCATAATGAAACTCATTGATGTAGGTAAATTATCGCTCTGTTCTTAACGTCGTGTTTTCGTGTTTTTTAATTGGACTTTGGGAATTTAGTGAAAAATGCTAATTAGTTGAAGGGCTCCGCTCTCAAACGGATTGCATTTCATTGATAATAGCGAGTGACTATTGGAAAAAAATCAAAAAACAATAACAATCTCTGAGATTTCCTCACTCTTCTTCTCCCTTTCTCCTTCTCTCTCTCACACTCTCATACCTTTCCATGCTATCTATCTATAAAATTAGATTAGCAGTTAATTGGTTAATGTGCAGCGAGCAACGTTTGTTAATTGATTCTCGGAAAATCTGGCCTGCACAGAATCTCGTTTTAATTAACAACTATTTAAGCGCTGCTTCCACTCGCTACCGACTGCTCGCTCGATCGTTGCATGTTTTCTTTTCACTTGGCAGCATAAAATTATCGTTTGGCTTCTATGATCTGATGTACGACGTTTGTCACTGACAACTTCCAAAGACGTCATCAGCCGGCACGCATGTGCCCAAGTCTAATGCAGTGGGCGCTTGAGCATTCGACCTTCTTTATTTTCCATCCTACCTTCTTTTTGACATAATTAAAAAAATTTTTTTTTACATCATTCATTAAACATGTGTAGCAGCTACAAGTAAATTGTTTAAGTGTATACAAAGGAGTTAATTTAACTATCTCGTATTTTATAAAATATATATTCTCTTATTCTGAATAGCAAGCTGAGCTCATCTTCCTATCAGTTTATCATATATAATTATAATACTTTTATAAATATTTAGTTCGTTACATTTTGTTAATGTGGAAAGAATTGACTTTTTTCCAATCATTTACAGAATTTTACTTCATAAACTTATATTTAATCATTAGGTTTGGATCCATCTTTTATATTTCAAACATTTATTGATCGGACAGTACCAAAAAAAAAACTTTGTTTCTTATTAATTCAGATTGTTTAGCATAACTTCAGTTAACTCTAGTTAACTTCCTTATATAAATATATATTTGGAAAATTTTGTCAAATTCTTTATAGGTTTTTTTATATACTTTAAAATAAATGGACTCCTGCCCCAATTTTATTTTATTTTAAGAAAAATAAAGCACAGTAGCTCGAATGGTATACAAAATATTTAACTTTAATAGAGAAAGTGCGCTATTCTGATACCAATGTATGTACCTCTCAAAACATTCGCTTGTGCCCAATTGAAACATTTTTAATTGTTTCTATTTATAGCTTTGCTTACTTAATATAATAAAAATACTAAAATATAAATATATGCAGCGCAGCGTTCTTATTCGATAAACTTGCTGTGTCTAGTGAACAGTAGCTAGTTTTCTAGTTTTTGGTCCAACCAGATCTTGGCTCATTTGTTGGCCTGCTCCGCTGTGCTCATTTGTCGCGCATATCTCAAAATGCTGATTTAAAAGATAGCCTAAGCCAGTTTTTGACCTTTCAAAATGGATATAATTTAATGCGAGGTCCGCGCTTTGTTTCGATACTCAGTTGACATTAGTTAAGCATTTGTTATCACATGCTGCCCAGATCGAGCTGATAAGCCAGACGATACATAGACTCGCCGTCAAGCGCCTTGGGCGAATGCGTATAGTTTTTATTTTTCTCGGGCCAAGCATAAGCATAAACAGCGCAGCAAATTGGGTCAGCTAGCTATGATCGGGTCTTCACTGTCTCTCGCGCACACAGCTCGATAAATTCTCTAACAAAATGCTCTTGCCACTTGGCAGTGTGGCAGCCGCAAATGTGCCACGTTCGGTATAATCAACATATATGCGTCTCTCTAAGGCGGCAGATCCCAGAAAAAGAGCCTCGCTCGCCGCAATGAAGAACATGTTGTAGGTTGTCTTGTTGCCTCTTGTAACCCGATAGTTTTGTAGTTTTGTGGTAGCGCACCCATAAATTTAGCCTCACTGCTGCGTCCGTCGCATCAGGTGTTAAGCGGGCAATGGAGCGCTATTCGATATACCCTAACTTTAAGTATACGTATAATGATTAAGTTGACTTCATAATAGCCATTGCCATTTCGATACTTATGTCAAATACAGAGGTGTATGTTGTATATGAAATGATACAAGTTTGATTCTTGCAATTATAAAATATTCATATAAATGAAATTAAATTAATAAACATGTATCAAGCTATTATTTTTTAAACAGTTATTTTTAAATCATCTCTGATATATAAAGAATTCTGTTTAAAATTTGGAAAACGTTAAAGGGACAGCAATAAAGTCATTCCATATATTATATGGTTAAATAAGACCTTGTAACTGAAAAATGTTTTTTTTCTGCAGCTAAAAATAAAAAAAAATGTAAGAAAACTCAACTTTATTATACAATATTTTAAAATTACAAAATGCAATTTATTTAATATGTTTTTAAAAACTTGAAAGAGCATTTAAAAATCGAATTGCCAACTAGTTTAAATTTATTTATTTACTTGGCTGCTTTAACGTATGGAATTGTGCCTTAAAAAGTTGATTTTTTTACAGTTGTTGCTCGCTTGCTGTTTTGGGCTGTTGTTGTTGTTGTTATTGGTGTTGTTTATTGTTGTTGCTGCTGCTAGCTGGCATTATTTATTGCACGAAAGTCATTCCTTTTAATAGTCATGCAAATTAATTTTGCTCATTTGTACAACAATAAAAATGTTAACTAATTAATTTTGATTGAAATTTGCATGCAAAGAGCGAAAATCAATTTGCACGCGTTGTTCTTTTTGCCGTAGATCGGCGGCTAGCGATAACTGTGCCTCTATTAGCCAAGGTAATTCCGTGTTAATACGGTTCATGTTGCTGCTGTTGTTGCTGCATTTTGGGGAATTTTGAAATTTTCATGCATTCCAACTAATATATTAACTCGAGCGATACGAAACAGCAATATAAATGAAAACAAGTATAAATCTTGAGAAGTGTGAGGATTGAATTGACTAGTAAATGCCCTGTAGTTTGATTGCTGTAGTGGAAGCCAAGAAAAATATTAAGGCATATAGATACTCTTCCTTGAGTTAATAGATACTCTTCATTATTTTGTATTGCCAAAAAATAGATTTGAAAATATGGGCCTACTCATACTATAATCTAGTATTCATATTATATATTTAAATAGCAGATTTATCATTTCCTGTCATCTGCTTTCACATATTTACAGGGTATTCGTTATATTCGATACACGCCATTTGCCAGCCACTCGAACAATAGCGAAAGTCTGTGATGGAATCAGCGAGCTGGCCTGATTTGGAGAAGGTGTCTTGGCATTGTTTCCCGCTCCTGTGCCGAGTGATTGGACGAGTCCGGATTGCCTGATGCCCAATTAGCGCCAATAATAAGCAGCTGATATGCGCATTTGGCAGACGGAAGTTATGCTAATTATTAATTTCGACTATCAAATCCGAAAGTTGGCTCACTGATAGCGATCGCCGACCGAAACAGAAAGCGAAAACGCCATCTGAAAATATTAATGATAGAAAATTAAGCAGCATTTTGTCAGCAAAGTTTTGCCTGCGCCAAAGGAACCGAGCTGAGGCTTCGTTCTGGTTCGCTGTGAGGCAATGTATCTTGTATCTTTTCATCGTCTGTCTGGGCTGTTTGCTGCTGGGTCGCTTGACTTTTGCCAATTATAAGCTAAAGACATTGAATTTCGCTTTATCGCGAATTTCGCTGCCCCGAATGGAATGAGAATAAAAGAGACAGCGCTTAACAGGACGCGGAGGACGCAGCCCAGACAGACCAAGGAATATATATATATATATCTCAAATTAGCCAACATTTTATATCTGTCAGCTACTGTTCTCCCTAATTAATAACAAGATGCCTTTTTAATTCCGTTTCGTGCGTTTTGCGCGCTGTTGCGCCTTTTAATTGCCCCTCCAACGTGCAGCAGAACTTCTTGCCGCCGCCTCAAGTGGTGGGGCAGCGCCTTTTGTGGCTGCCAGCACAGCTAAGAGCTTCATAATTATAACTAATTTTCAAACGATAAATGACTTTAGCTAATGCCTTGCGGAAATGCGATTACAGCTGAAAGGTAACAATGCCATAATGCAAATAGTAATAAGTATTAATGACTAATGAATGTGTGCAATGCCACAATTATATACGAGTGAAGGCTAAAACCATGAAAATGGTTTCCAGGAAATTACGGCCGCGTAGGTAATTTGATTCTATGGCACACAGTGTCAGATATGATGAAAAGATATGCTTAGCTATCAGCTTAGTATAACAGATTTAGATAATGTATTAGCTGATTCAAAGCTTTGAAAAATTCAAATTCAAATTGACTATAATAAATTTGAGAATATAATACAATGAGATGTAGTTTTTATAGGAGCTTAAAAACAAATTCATGCTCTAATATTTCATCTGCTTAGATAACACCTACTACAACTGCAGCAAGTAAATAAAAATATATAATTAATAAAATAAAAAAACACAGTTTGTTTATCAATTTAATGAGCTTTGTTGTAACGGAAACTTGACATTATTGTTTTAATTTAATATCGACCATATGGCAAATGCGGCTGGCACTGGAACACCAACTTTCACTATCGTCATAAGACTTGAATAAAGCCAAACATTAATTTTCTGTGGATATCTCGACAAAAGCTTGTCCATAATCCTCTGTCCAAATTGGACAATTCTGCTTATTGGTGTACTCACTTAACCGAAAATGGGCTACATTTTGATAAGTAAGGTGAAGAAAACTGTTATTTTAATAACAACTTTCGATAATTTGTAAGCGTTAACAAAATGTCAAACTAAAGTCAACAAAAAGCAAATATCAGTTGTTAAATGGTTTAGCAAGTAGAGCTATGTAACTCTAAAGAACCTTTTATATAAAGCAGTATGTGATGAAGTATATGAAGTGTCTAGCTAGTGCTTGGACTTAATACATGATATATATATTTACATTTAGCATATATGTGTATATTTAGTATAGAGTATATTTATAGTATAAGATTTATTGTATAAGATTATAGTAAGATCATATCTATTGACCTAGATAATGTTTTCATGTATATATTAATTTGTATTTCATTTGCAAACTTCAGCTAGAACTTGTCTATATTTTGTATAATTTGTTGCATTCTGGACTATCAATAAAAAATTGCATTTTATTATGAGGTTAGCATACATTGTTGTGCTATTTGGCATTGGGTTCATTATAAACTTTCCTCGCTGTCGTAGCTGAGCGTGAGAATCGCCTACTTTGTCATAGTTGCACGCAGAATCGAAGCAAAGATCCGAGCTATGCCTACTATATAATAAACACTCGATTTGAATGACACACAACTGACGTAAATTGGATCATGACCATATGTAACTGCCGACGGCTGGCGATTTGGTCGGGTTAGCTGACGATGTTGTTGTTGCTGTTGTTGTTGTCGTTTTGTAAAGCCCATTCAGACGTTCAGCTCAAGTGTTACTGACCATAATTCAAGGCACGACAGGCCTTTTAGCCAATATTTTGCGTGAGCCTCCATACATTGGCCAAGTTTACAGTGTCTGCTGGCCGTGTTGAGTTTCCCCTTAAATGGCGAAACCAGTTTGGCCAGCAAGTCGTCGTCAGTTAGTGCGGCTTTTTTTTCTTACCACGAAAACTTGTTTCATGGGCCAGACGATCGAGCTGCCTGGCAGCGGTGGCAACGCCTACCCAGTGGTAGGTGGAGCTTTCCAGCGCCTCGCAGGCTGCCAAAGATGGTGGCGAGCTCTTAAAAATGGTGGTCGCGCTATTAGCGATCGAATTTATGGAATTATTTCATTGTTCTAAGAATTTGAATGCTGGACACGGCAGCCACGGCCAAAAATGGTGTTCCCTTGCCACAATGGCTGCAAAATTGATATATTGGCCGAGCTGCGACCGGCTGGGCAAGGCTCTGCTCATATTTATTGGATGAGTCAAACAATTGCTGCAGTGCAGCAGTCGCTATGCCTGAGACAGGATGTTGCCAGACTGTCAACGTGAGCATGGAGCGTAGAGGCGAGCCTCGTTTCAGTTTGATGGCTTCATTATGCAGCTGGTTGCTGGTTGCACGTTGTTGCCTGTTGGCAGTTGGCTGTTGCCTGTTGGCAGTTGGCGTTTTTTCTTACAAATTGGCTGTGCGAAATGCTGATTTAATATTTTTGCCCGGCAGTCAGTTAGTTGTTGCCAATTAAGATTGGCTAGAGTTCTGCATTCTGTTTTGCGTTGCGATGTACCCACGTCCGAAACATACGAATAATTGGTTTGCCAGCATAAAAATCACATGAATTGACTTTCCGCTCCGTGGCAATTAAATGTTATGGCTCAGTGTATTTCTGCTCAGTTCTGGTTATCCTTCACAGATATGCTGCGGCTAAATGGAGTACCCAATGGCCAGTGGCAAGTGGGGTCGGACGGGCTCCACGAACGTTCCGCGACTTGTTCGACGTCGTCATTAAATGCTTGAACAAAATTATCTTGTTAAAATTACAAATAACACGAACATGAAGTAATAAAAAAACGTAAGGAATGAATAATGTGCGCCACGTTAAATTGCCGCTGACTGACAACCCCGAGCCAGCCAACTGGCCAACAGGCCAACCTGTCGACCGGTTGTCCGCCTGCCTAACTGACTGACTGCCTGCCTGCCTGCCTGACTGCCACTCAGCTAGTCAGTCTGCCTGTCTCTCCGTCTGTCTCTCTGGCTGAGCATCATCCTGTATCTTCATCTGCTTGTAGCTGCAACTTCCCAACATTCTCAAATGACTTCATTTTATGTGTCGATTTTTAGTGTGCACTGCGCGGTTGCAGTTTCGTGAACTTTCCAAGTTAATTGGTTGGTGATTCGCGAGTCCGACTCGAGTCTGTGGGAGCTCCAACATCGACAGTTGATGAATGCCCGCAACGACTATTTAAATTTACTCCACATTTATTTGCCAGAGAGCGGAGAGAGGGCTGAGGAGAGCTATATTAGTTACTTTGACTATTCGGCTATGTAATGCTGCTACGCCTAAGTCGACTCGTTTACTTACGTAGCGCATTAAGCTGGCTGTGTGGACGTGACCGATTTGTGAACTGCTGCCGCTGCGTTTACGGTACACGGTACACGGTACACCTCAGTCCATTGCCCTTCTTTCACTTTTTCATGGACTGTGTTTAGTGGCCAGTTAAAACTATTTAATGTCTTAATTAAAGTTTATAGCGCGCTTTTTAGGCGTCAAAAAGAGTTTCTTCTTTAGTGCGCTGTGCTTAGCCAGGTCAAGCCGCCCGCCGTGCTGCTGCTGCTGCTGCGGCGGCTGCAGTCGAAACCTTGCCCCGCCACCAATATCATCGACAATCATCGCAAATGAGTTCGCCATATATGCGCACGTACAGTGGAGCTTCCTACATTGCATCCCGCTTAAGCAATACGTACATGTGAGTGTTGGGCATGTACAAATCGCTTGATTGGCTTGCACTTAATTGCCAATAGCTGTTACCTCTGTCCTCCTCTGGCCGGCTTGCGTCCATGCTGTTTTTAGTGAGGTCGTGTCTGTGCCCGCAGCAGCTCCTGCTAATAGGCAATTAAGTTTCGAGTGCTACCTGCCATTTTGTGCCAGAGCGACGACTCTTGCCCACGTCCACAAAAAAGAAGGAAAAATAAAAAAGAAATAAAATAAAAACAGCTTGGCTAATGGCAAGACACAGTCAGGTTAGAGTTCAATGTGGTTCCACTCTATGAGATATACGCTACTAATTGATCCTAGCAAAACCTAAGACCAAGACGGGAAAAAACATGATTGAATTTCGTATTATAAAAGATTTTTTAAAAATATGTATTTTTCTAACAAAATGTTTTTTTTTTTTATTACATATTACAGAGTAGTTTATCATAGCAGACAATAATGACTGAACTCAAGACTGTAAAAATTTATAGAGACATACAAAAAATATATTGATAATAAAATATTTAAAAAATAGAACAACGTTGTTTTAAGCCCGAGATATATTATTAATAAAATATTTAAAAAATTGAACAACGTTGTTCTAAGCCCGAGCAAGCGACTTTTGCTGTTTTGCTGTCTTCTACTATATTTTGCATCTGCATCAATCCAACGATAGTTAGTCTCTCTTCTTATGTTAGAGCTTCGACCGCCAGCTGAGTATGATCAAGTTGATGAACGAACACTCATGTCAGGCATAGAGATAAAGAGAAGGAATGACCGCAATCTCTTCCAAAGCTAGTCTTTCAGGCCACTCTTGAGTTACAATGTGAGACGACGTGCCAAGTGCTACGACCAGCAAAAGGGTGGAAGCAGTAATCAGTCGATGTAATTATTTAGACTATTAGAAAACGATATAACTAGTGGAAATGCTGACAAATATCATTCATGGTTAGTCCCCTCGTATATCAAGTTTGTTACCTTTACAAATATCAAAGCTGAATCTGCATTTGACGTCAATGGCAAACTTATAGCATTTTGGTATATAATTAACACAATAGTAAAAACATTTTCTATTCTTCAAACATATTTTAAATAATCTTTACAATAATAATATTTAGAGCAAACATGAATAAAATTGAGAATTCACGCAACTAAAATCCCTACTTACGTTAGTTTACTTGAGACAGAGAGAGATAAGATTAGTTACCATTTTGGTTGATTGAGTAAAAATTAAAAAAGTAAAATTTAAATCTGTTCTGCCTCTTAATAAATTTTTAAATTATTTATAAATTATAAATTATGAATTAAATAACATAAGTAATTATATATATATATTAATGAAAAACTCTATATGAAATATATTCAACATTACCGGAGAGGTAGCCTGATGAAGCACAGTCTGTTTAATCCGCAAATAGGGCACATTTTTCGAATCAAAGTTTAGAGTATTCCTTGCTCTTCACAGTCTACTTCCTGCGTAGCTTAGCATATTGTATAGCTATAAGGCATTCGATGATTGAAACACATATAATTGTCTGTTAATACTGTGATTCACACACTCGGACGTGATGGCTGCATAATTGCTTTCGGCTGCGCCCCACTGTGAGGCAATTCCGAGACTTTTCTTTATTTCATTTGCTTTTCTTCTTCTTGCCGCTGCTATTTCTTCAGTTTTTGTCACGACGGCTGGCACGCATTGCGTAATTAGGTGCACTTCCGTTTTCGAGAGGGCAAGGCTCTGCGAGGAAGATCGGCGTATCGGCGGATCGCTGTCGCCGCTTTGGAGTCAGCTTTCTTCATATTTTGAATGCTTTGGTGTTTAATTGCGTATACGCCGCTTGTAACGGTCGTTGGGCAAAACGTCTTAATTAACTCGTTTGCAGCGTTTCTCTGGCTTTTTATTGCGCCTCTCGCGGCAATTATTATGATTACTTATTACTGCTGCCTTTTGTTTCGTTCCGTTTCGTTTTAGCCTTTGCAGCTTTTTTCTCTCTTCTCACTGTTGTTGCAGTTGCTGTTGTTGCTGCTGCTTCGTGTCGGCAATTTAATGGCGGCGCAACCAATTGCAAATATTTTGTAAATTGTATTGTGCATTTCATATTTTGAAGTCAGTTTTCAGCGCCTTTCATAGTTGCCGATCGCCAAGTTCCGATCGCTTAGCTTATTGTCACAAATTAAGACAGCTTCGGCCGACATCTGACCAGCCGACGTCCAGTCCCAGAGCCGACTTAATGCGGCAGCAAATTGGCAGCTATGGTCGGCCAGCCGGCCAGCCGGCCTGCCTGCCGGCCCCTGGCGCTCGGTGCTGTCTTCCCTGTTATTTGGTCCAATAAAATTATGATGCAGTCTTAAAGCTCTGCCTAACACCATATAATTTGCCTGGCCTCCAGAGGCGTGTGGCAAACAGCTTATTGAGTTGTTAGAGCTCAAGCTCCAGCTAGTGCTTTCATAAATCTTAGCGCAGGCAAAAATTCCATCAATATGCAAAATTTTTCAATTAAAATTGCACAGCCAAATGGCAGGCGAGACACCATATACAATAGCTACAGATAACTTCACCATATGTGCAGTTGACAACAACCACAGCAGCCAACAATCAGAGAGTGCAAAAAAACAAACGATGAATCGGCAAGAAATGAACGACTAGGGAATACCCCTTGCTAAAAAATAAATGATTTATATTTTATAATACTAATGAGATGTGAAAATATTTAGCTAGCTTGCTCAACTAGATAGTATTACAACTCTCAGCTCTATTGATTAATTTTCACACATCATTTTCTTCAATTTATTGATTCATTTATAGATGGAAGTATTAATTTGCATACCTAGGAGTAACTATATAATTTTTATATTATTTTTTATGCAATTTTTTTCATGATTTATCTAAGAGACATTCATTAAGTTACTTTATAACTTACTCAGCTGTAGTTCGTATATTTATTTAAAAAAACATAACTAAATGTAAAATAAAATGTTCTTAAAACATGAATACATGGCTAATATGCCTGTGCTCTCATTTTAGGTGCAGGTATTTAACAACAACAGCAACAATATTAAATACGCGCAGCAATCGGCGTCAATTTATGTGCAGGCAGCGCCATTTTCACTTCATTGTATCGCGGCCAGCGGCAGACAGCAAAAAATTAATAAAAAGCCAAGTAAAAAATGGAGCAACAATAAAACAGAAATGGTAAAAAAAAAAACAAACAGCGAAAAAATGAAAAAGAAGAAGAAGGCGTAAGGTATTGTGAGCGACTGCTGCGAGAACAACAATAACATCGACGGGAGAAACAACAACTGACAGGAAATTAGATTCCATTTTTTGATGAATGCTTCGACAGGATTGCTGTGCCGATGCTGCGATGTCTGTTCCTTTTTTTCTTCCTTCCTTTCCCGTTTGGGGTTGGGGTTGGGGCTGTGGCATGGCTGGTGTAGCTGAAGTTGGACCTGGAGCTGGAGCCAGGATCGTCAGTCTGGGCATAAATTGCCAACGCTGTGACAACTGCTAGCCACGCTTCAATCTGACAACACGCAAAAAACGAGGAGAGAAGGAATTGCTGCAACTTCCTTTCGTTCATTTATACAACAATAAAATATTAACAGCAGGTAAATAAAGCGAATGAAAGCCATCAATACACAGTCATTGCTTGGCAACTCTTATATGTCCGGTTGTCAATAAATGTTTACTGCCAGCAGAGCTCGATGGCTACAATATTATTATTCTTGTATTCTATATTTTAAAGTGAATCTATTCATGCTGAGTGGAAATACTGTAACTACCCGTATTCAGTTCAATGATATAAATTAATGATTTAATAAATGCCTTAAATTGAAGAGTTTCACTTTTCTCTATTTCTTTAGTATTTGCATTAATTTTAGGATTGTCATAAGTCATTCCTAAAGTATATATAATATACGAGATATAACTATTTTATACTGCAATCATTGGATTCCACTACAGAGGTGTGTTAATTGCGACCTAAGTTAATGACACTGCGGTGCTCACAACAAGCATATGCATTCCAGGATTAGACTAAACAGTGGAATGTGCGCATTGATGCTAACAAATGTGCAAATGGACATTTACTAGTCGTTTTCTGCGCTCGGGTCAACCTTAATGGAAGAGTGCTGACTAATCCATCCATCGGTATACAAATACTTTGGTGTTATTCTGCTCAGAAGCCTCATCAGACAGGGAGCGTCTAAAATGTCTGGTCTGCTTGCAAAGCCTTACAAGTTATCTCTGGATAACAAAATCAGAGCATGAGCTACAGGGATAGCGATCGAGACATCAAAGCTTCTAAAATTGGCGACAATCCAGGAGCTGGCCAAAAAATACCTAGAGAGACTATCACTCTAGGTACTGCAGCTCAAAACTCTGCTGGCCTTACACCAGTGCTAGATGAGGACACAGAGGACTCAAGACTTCCTGGGTTGCGTCTTGATATAAAAATGGATCAAATGTCCTCATAAATATTACAGATATATAACTCTTTCTTCCCTTATACATATCCAGCCCCCATTCTATTTTATAGCCCTCAAAATTCATACACATATTTATTCATCTATGTTTAGTTCAAGTTGTCTAAAAGGTAGCAGAAAGCTTACGTTAAGTAAATATTTCATATAAATATTTCAAAAAGTAGCTTAAATTTAAAATTTTTTTTTATTCTACGAGTACAAATAATAATAATAGTAATAATTAATCAAATTACCAATTTAAATTTAAATTTAAACCTAATTGAAAGTAAGCATAATTTCCGTATTTAATCTTTAAGTCGTTGCCTTTGAAGTCTTGCAATTCTTTATCTAAATATGCTAGCAATCTATTATAGATTAGGAATCCAACTATTTCAGTTTCTTTATACTAGTGCTAAATTTAGCTAACGCTTCAAATAAGTTGCATATATAAATCATATATTCAAATCGACTTTGTTGCCTTTTCCTTTGGGTGATCTCTAAGAATAGCTAAATCGGAAACTTCATCTAATGCCATAATAAATAATATTTTTATATTCCTGGAAAGCTTGTTTGTCCCGAGCTGTGTTCGTTCTTATAGAGGTTCATTTAAAACACATAAAGCTATTCCGCTGTCAGTTATTCGCGCTCATCAGGACATAAATTGCGCCATGTGTTGCCCAAAAACAAATTAACAAATTAAAGAAGCGGGTGTCATAAACTCTTCTGGGGCAAGGCGAGGCCGGGCACTGCAGGCCAGCCGATCCACTTTTAAATTACTCGAATTTCATGTCACAGAACTGTGATTTATTCGCCCAGAGATGTGCTGGCATTTAAATGCGCTTTGATTTACAAATAACAAATAAATGTTATGATGAGTGGGATCTTTGGTATGCCGCCGGCAGCTGGGGTTGCGCTGCCGATGGCTGTATGGAATGGGGCCTGGTGGCTGGCCTGGCTTGGCCTTGTTGGCTACGCTCGTAAAACGCCAACTAAGCGTTGAGAGCCCGAAAATCGTGTATGCTGAACGTTGATTAAAACATCTTCTCCATAGAATTATGGGCATACTTTGCTGTGCCCACTTAATAGCCCATCAAGCCATTGGCCTTTGACAGCTGGATGCCTCCATGCAGCGTCTGCGCCAGGCGGGAGGCTTACACATCTAGCGAGAAACAATAAATCCTTATTAAATGCCCAGCGAGCGAAACTATTAACTGATTTTCCTTTGAATACGCACACCAGATCGTAAATCAATTTTACAACTCTTTTTCATTTCTTTTTTGAGGGCGCATTTGTGACATTTTAATTACTGCTTAAAATTTTGATTTAGTGACTAAATGAGTTGAAAACTGAGAGACTGACTCTGTATTGAATACGGAAATACCTAAAGAATCGATAATCGGCTCAACATTTATATGTTGAATCAATGAATTCTATGTATTTTCAAGCTAGCTCTAGGTGAAAGCTGCATTATCTGAAAGGTTCATTTATTGATAAATACTTATATTAATGTGAAATATGCAATATATTTACAAATTTCTTCAGCTTTTCAATCTCTTCAACATATAAAAACTATTTTTTCAAGTACAATATTCTCACCATTTGATAGCTGACAACACTTAGCGCCTTAATTGGCTTCAAGTCCAATTGTGGATCGACGATTCGCTGTTCCTTGTTGGAAGTGGTAACAAAGTCATTTGTTAATTATGTTGCCTAGAACATGGTATTGTGGAATAATTATGCCACGATCAGTAACACGATCAAAGGCCAGGCCAAGCAGTGAGCATGCTTCACCTTTGCCTTTTAGCTGCGATCACTAAATACTTGGCCCTAGCTTAAGCCCGGCTTAAACGATCATGAAAATCAAAACAACATAATCATAAAATGCGCAAACTAAACGTGGCTGCCGCTGCTGTTTAAGCTGCTGTTGTTATAGTTGTTGTTGATGTTGTTTATGTTGTTGTTGTTGCTGCTGCTGATGTTGTTGTTCATTGGTCTCTGCGTCTAAATGGCACTTTGCCCAAACCCAAAGCGTTGACTCTGCCAGCGATAAGATCGTAAGCAACAACGACAACGACAACAACTCCAACAATCGACGTCGCCGAGGAGGACAGTAGTTCGCCCGAATAGCTGCCTCTTTGGCTAGCTGGCTGCCTGGCTGGCTAGCTGCTCTCGCTGCACTCTTATTATCGGCAGGATCGCGCTGGGCATGCAAATTTCCAATGGTAGCTCGGGCCGAGCCCAATGCTCAACGCATGCCGTAAATCACCAATCCGCTGAGCAACAACAACAACAACCACCAGCTGCGGCGGCAACAAATTTACAACAACTATGCCGTGCCGGGGCTGCACGACGATCTGCCTTTCAACAGAGAAAGAGCGAGAGAAATAGGGAGAGACAGAGTGAGAGAGAGAGAGTCATGAATCAGTTTTTCATAGTGCAAAGCTTTTGTTTGGCGGCCCGGCGATATCTTCATTTTGCGGCTTAATATGCTTGTTGAAGGTCTGGTAAGTAGTTGTTGCCAGCATTGTTGCAGCAGTTGTTTGGCTTGTTGCTGTTGTTGTTGCTGTGGTTGCTGCTGCTGCTGCTGTTGGCAAAAGCGTGAACTCTCCAACACCTTGAGCATTTTTGTTGACACAACCTTTTTCTAGGCAAAACCAGCAGCGACTATGATAATAATTTTCCTCTGGGCATTTTGGCTGCCTGCCTGCTGCCGTCGATTAAGCAGCGCGACAATTTTCCATAGTGTGCCCGCTGTCGATGCTGGAGCCCTTGCCTCCTGTCCCTGAGACGCCACCCACTCGACCCAAGCGCTGAGTGTTTTACAGCTGCTGGCACTTGCCTCTGGGCGAGAGCTTAGCTCGAGCTGGACGTGGACCGTTCCGTTTCGTTCCGTTCCTGTTGCCGCTGATCGTTGCCCGTAGCCGCTGCCGTTGCCGTTGCCGTTGCCACTGCCTTTCCCCTATCCATTCCACTCGGAGTCGGTCAGAAAGTCGTGAGCTGTCGGCACGACTTTCCATAGCACATGCTGCGTTCTGCCCGAGGCTTGGCACCGTTTCGTTTGTTGTCTTTGTTAGTGGTAGCAGTTAGTTGGCTGCACTTACCACTAAGTTAAGATGTTTTGTCTTCGGCCGAGGCTCAGCACAGCGAGGTGTATGCGCAATTATCGTGGACAGGCATTTGCAGGCCACAGAGTCCCAGAGTCTGGCGTGGCCTGGTCGGCTAGCCTGGACTTGGCTGGCCTGGCCTAGCTTGGCCGGGACTGGCTCTGGCTCTGGCTTGTGGAATGCTGCAGCTTAGTTTTTCCTTTTATTGATTTATGATTTGTTTAACACAAAGGCGCATTACAATGCAACGAGTGGGTTTTACGAAGAATTCCTTGCCCGCCTCATAAGCCATATCGCATGCATTTAAAATTGTCTTTACCAAATTTGATGGCAGCCTTAAACTTCATGCCACATTTGGCTGCAACAATAGTTGCAATCACGGAGCACCAGCTCCAGACTAGCTGGCTGCCAGGCTGCTCCGCACTTCAACACTCATAAACTAGGCTTAACTTAACATGAATGCAGCTAAAATATCAAAATATTTTACATTCAGGCTTCCCCCGGCTGCCTTTGTTGTGGGGATTTGCAGTCGCATTTGGCACGGCCGCCAGTGCCGCGTCCTGCGGCCAGCCGGAACACTTCCATGCAATTTATTTAGTAAATGTGGCAAAAATTAGACAACTGAATTAATTTTCACAGCGACAAAAAGCTTGAAATATTGTGATTACGGCTTAAAGTCTGCGTTGCGTTAGCCCTGCTTCAAACGAGTTCGTTAGCCAGCTAGACAAGACAGTCAGACAACCAACTTGTTCGGGATGAGATTATATAGAGTAGTAAGACTTAGTAACTACGCAATTGTATTTTGCAGGACTTGTGGAATTTATTTAATATGTTTTATTTGCCAGCGATTCGTTTGATATTACTATAATTACTATACTAACATTACTTTGAGAGTAGAGAGTGACGAGGCTGTTATCAAGCAGGCTGAAGGCAAAAGGGTTAGTGGGTCTATCTAGTTTTAAGTTTCCTCATGGACTCACAGATTTCCTTGTTGGAGTGGATGAGATGAGCATTGGAGATTGTTCTTTACTTGGAAATATCTCTGGTTTGCAGCTGGAATAGTAGGCAGTGCCCCAGATTGAAGTCCCATAGGTCCAAAGGTCTCCTTATGGTCTTATAGATTAGTGGCTTGACACAGTTGCAGGGTCTATCCTTTTTTATACCCTGAGCCCATTGAAAATGGGAAATCAGGGTATAATGTTTTTGTTGGATGTATGTAACAGGCAGAAGGAGGCGTGGCAGACTCCATAAAGTATATATATTCTTGATCAGTGCGACAAGAGAAATCGATTTGGCCCTGTCCGTCTGTCTGTCTGTCCGTCCGTCCGTCCGTCCGTCCGTCTGTCCGTATGTATGAACGCGTCGATCTCAGCTCTCAGAAGAGCTAGAGACTTGAAATTTTTTTTGTGGATCCCTATATACAGCGCGCATATCGAGTTTATTTTCGATAATCGATAAATATATTCGTTTTTTTGTTATCGAATAAAAACATTATCGAAATTCAGTTATAAAATTCTATCTCGCCCATCTTTTAAGCTAGAGACACCAAATTATATATTTAGTTTTATATGTATTTTATGGAATTTCGAATTTTGTTATATTTTGGATACCGGCCCCAAATTTTCCCCAATTGAAGTTCAGTCTCAAATATAGCCAAAGTGCGAATGAGTTGGCACTTTTACTAAACTGACAAATATGCCCATAGAATATGTTGATCATATGCCGAAAATTTCATTGAAATCCGTTAAATAGCAAAGAAGTTATTAAACAAAACGTTTGGCTACTTTGCAAAAATACGCGGCAGCAGCGCCAAGCGAACGCACTTGCACACACACATACAAACGTTCGCATTCTAATCGATTCGAAGAATCGCAAATTACGTTTGAATTTTGTTGAATTATCAGCTGTTGCGTTAGTTTACATTTGCCATCACTTTCTAAGACAGTGGAGTGGCGTTGTTGGTAGAGGTGATGCGCGTTGCTTAGTTAACGTAGATTCAAACCTCGCCAATGTCAGTTTTTTGAAAAAAATGCTTTACACTTGAAATTTTTGTATAATTTTACGCCAAATATAAGTGTATTGGAAAACACAGGTTCGATGAGGCTCAGGGTATACCCTAGTCGGTTACGCCCGACTAGAGTTTTCTTACTTGTTTTTATTTTACCGATAAGCCAGGGATGTTTCGTCAGCCTTTCCTTGAGTTGCCAGAATAAAGTATTCAACTTTTTTTCTTTATTAAAATTATATTATTATTTTATATTAGCGACTCTCTTTGCAATACTAAATATAATAATAGTGCCATAAATATACAATAAATATAAAGAATTCTAGACACAACAGCTAAATTCCTAGTTTTATAGCTTAGTCAAGGCAATTACACTTTGCAAAATTATTAGTATATATGAAACTTTCATCTGTTTTAACAGACATATAATTTGCTTGCAGTTTTAGGTGCGTTCGAGGGCACTGAGTCTGTCAATATTTTAATTTGGGTTTTTAAGCAAGCTGAATTTCTATATTTTAAGAGGCTTGACCAATTGGTTTCTAGACTTCAGAGCTGTAACGTGATGGCATGACTATTAGGCCTGTCAATTTTCCCACTTCAAAATGCGCTGCTGAAGAAGTTCTATTGACAGAGCGCTGGGCTGCCGTTCTTGTTGACGGGCCCAGCCCCACGAAGATCGATAACAGTGGAAAAGTGCCAACTAAGCATGAATTGTGATAAGTCAAATTGTAAACAAATCAACGAGGGCGAGCGCAGCGGCTCCAAGCAGTCTGGCATGTTGGCCACATAGGGCTGGGCATGGACCACGGCAGACGCTGTGTCTGGCCTGCATTGATACCAAACTCTCTGGCCTTGGCTGCATTGTTGATTGATTTATTGTGGCGATCGTGTCGATCGGTGATCAGCGATCAGCGCTCAGAAATGGTAATGATGAAAAATTAATTCTCGTCAATCGGGAGGAGGAGCGCGAGCACTTTTCATTCAATTCCATATTCAATTGAACCTCGAAGAAGTGAGTTTCAATTGGAGGCTCGATTGTGATATTAACAGAGAATGAGAAAAGTTCTTTTCACGTTATTTATTGCTCTGTTTATCAGGCAAGATTCTGACTTTGGGCGTCTCTTTGTCCGATCGCACTTTCTTCTTTTGGGTTAATCATCGTTTATTGAAATTTCTATCATGGGAAAGCCGTCAGCCCAGCTCAGCTCAGCTTTGACAGTCGCCGCCCGTAAAGCAGTCATAATTTATTAACTGATTAGGCATTCATACGTGCAATGATTAATAACAAATGCAGCCAAACATTGTTAACCCCAGGTTAATTTACGCTTTAATCAATTGGGTTCATTTACACCAGCCACGGCATCGCCATGGATAACTCGTGAGCTGCCCCGGGGCCGCTCATTTGTTCTGCTTGATGACGCGACCAATCGGTCAACGATCCAGCCACAGTCACAGCCGTGAGTGGAGCCGTAGCCCAGGTCCAACTCAACGTTGCTGTCCGTCGTCCGCTCGCAGTCAAAACACTTGGGATGGGATAATTGCAAATTGAATTATTGCTGAAAATATATTGAAAATAACTATATTTTGTGCTACAACACATTCAAATTGATGACTTGATTGATCGTACCCGGCCCAGCGACTTGATTAAAGGAGCGCCGCTCACGCTTCCAGCCGCGTCAACTCTCTCTCTCTCTCTGACTCGATGGCGGCGCTCGCTGAAATTAAGTTAAACAAATTTTATAACACCTTTGCTCCGGCACACTCGCCACTTGGCACACACACACATGTGTGTACGGCGGAATGCAATCAGTTGTTACAAATGATGATGATGGTGCTGACGCTAAGGACGGCGAGCGCGACGGCAGTTAGAGTGAGCGAAGAGGACGCTCGGCTGGGGCTGGGGCTGGGGCTGGACTAAGACTCGTAGATTACTCTCGTACTTAACCTCACTCACTTATAACAATGAACTAAATTGCATTGGGCCTGCACCAGCTCGATCAGAAACAAAGTGTGCAATAAGTATCTCGTGGTTACATCTCTCCAGTTGTTAACGTCTCTGCCCGCCCGCTCCCTGCGCCTGGCCAACCAGCACTTGCAGTTTCGCAGTCCAAGTCGCGGCCGAACAATGCGCGCTGTGATTAAGTTGGACGTTCGCTGAAAGATCACAAAACATGGGACCGATCATTTTGATCATGGGGTGGCGAACAGGCAAACTAACTAGAGGGCTGTCTTCAACGTATTGCTAGCATTTTTAACTATAGTTGACAGTTGCAGTTTAATCTTAAGTTGACGTGAAAAAATCAGAATTTAACATTAGAGCAAAGTTAGTTCTACTAATAAATATCTGTGTCATTATTACTTATTTAGAATTATTTCTAGGTATAATTTAAGTACCGAAATTAACTCAAAGAAAGCAAGAAAACTCTAGCTGGCTGTGCCCGACTAGAAGCTACCCTGTATAAAATATAAGCGAAACTACGAGCAAAATGCTGAGACTCTGGTTTCAAAAACTACAGAGATATAATTGAAAAATTTAATTTCTATCATATTGTTATTCGATAATAATAAAACGGGAGTAGTTATCGATCATGTGAAACCAATTTGATCTGTGGGTGCTATAGAAGGACCATTAAACACACAAATTCAGGTCAATAGTTCTTCTGGGATATGAGATCGACGCGTTCACACAGACGGATGGACGGACAGACGGCTAGGAGTCAATCGACTCAGCTCGTCGTCCTTATCAAGAATATGTATACTTTATGGGTTCTGAAAAGCCTTGATTGATTTGTTTTCCATTTTTCAATGTGATCAGAATATAACTTTTAAAATTTAGTATTATTATTTGTAATATGACGACTCACTCATTGTGGCTTGATTACTTTTAAATAGTCTAAATAGCAGACTACAAACAGATGTGCATTTCTATATCATTCATCTGTTATCATGAAAACTTTAAACTAAAACCCTGATATATCAACAACCAAACGACGAACAGTTGTTGAATACTTGCATTAAAATGAGATTTTTTAAAATTCAAATTCAAATGCTTAATAGAGATGTTATATCTCACGCTAAACATCTCAGCTAGATCGGAAACTTTATGGCAAGCCCTCGCTGTGCCTGCACATAATGATCGGCAATTTCAAAAACACCTCAAATGCCGCTAACGATGGCGGTCCACGTGCAGGCGGTGGCCGCCCGCGCCGCCCAGCTGCCCGAGCTGGCCAGTTGGACAGTTGGCCAGTTGGGCACTTGCTGTGTGCCCGGGCCGGCGCGCAGTAGGTTATTTATCGGGAATTGAGTAGTTAAATTACTCAATTTTGATGAGGAAGCAGCGCGCACGGGCGCAGATCAGGGCCGATCTGCAGAGCAGGAGCAGGAGCAGGAGCTTATCGACTGGATGTGTGTACACATCTTTTGCCAAACTGGTCAGATAAACCAGTCAATTATTTTGCCAGACTGCAGACGGCGAGATCTAATCAGGCGGCCGCGCAGCGGAAATGCACTTGGCCACTTGGCGCGCACCCAGCTCTATGGTCAACCGTATCATATGGCGATCGGACGCGGCGACTCATTGAGCTGCAATTAGCTGGCTCTTGGCTGCTGACTGAGGGCCAGGTCGCTTGCACTTTAATTAAAAGACGATAAATTTGCCAATCTGAATGCGGCGCGCGCAGTTCGCAAACTGAAAAACTGAAAAACTGAAAGCTGAAAGCCTCCGCAGCTGCCCGCGTCTCGCAGTCTGACGCCTTGACAGGCCGCGCCGTGTGGAGTGATATTTATTTATTGTTTGTACCCAAAGTGGCAACACAAAAGCCAAGGTGTTAATTTGTTGTTGGCCCCGGCTAGGAGGATGGCTCGTTTGCAGCAGCAGCAGCAGCAGCTGCTGCAGTTGCAGTTCGATATGGAGATGCAGACGCGCGTCTGGGCCCATTCATGCCCTGGCATTGCATTGGGCTGGCCTGCTTTGCAGCGCTTTTGGCCTTTCATTGACGCTAACGAACATTTTTGTGCGATTTAATCCCATTTCATGGTGATCCTGCACAATTGGCACCCGTGCCCCCAGCCAGGCCCTGAGCCCAAGTCTCAGCCTGAGCTTCAGCTTCAGCTTCAGTTTGAGCCCGTGCCTAAGTCTCCGAGACGGAGCCCCGACCAGCTCTGGCAATTTATTTGCCGCGCATGCAGACGACGACAACAAATTCGAGCGCCAAATGATGGCAAGCGGCTGCTCTCGGGCTCCCACTTTGGGCTGACGTGATTTATTGGCTCGCCTGGCCAGTACCTGAGGGCGTTTTGTCGCAAATTAGTTGCATTCGGCTTCTGTTAATTTAGCTGCGGCTGCGACGGCGACGTCAACTGCGACTGCGACTGCGGCGTTAAATGCAACGCAAATTGTGATAATTTATCGAAGCAGCTCGCCCAAAGTTAAACAGAAATTACGGCCATCTGACAGGCCGCACACATCCCCCGACCCAGAGCAGAGCCAAAACCCAGTTCCAGTCGCAGGAGCATAAACAGAAAACGTAACCGAAAACCCGTTCGCTGGCAACAAATCAACGCCTCAAATTGTGCAATTTATGCGCCTTAACCTCGACTTGTTCAGTGGCCACCTTCAACTTGATTATTTATTAATTTGACACATAAACTCGATTGTGGCTAATTGCGCTAAACGAGCTTCCATCCTTTCCCTTTCGATATGCAATAACTCAAAGGTGTTGCGGCAAGGCTGCCACGATCTTTATTGTGTATCATAATTATGCCAATTAAGCCCACTTCAGTATTAATCTCGTATATTATGTTCAACTTCGCACCTCTTTTATTTAAATATCTCTTGAGTTAATAAATTGCTATGCGCCGGTTCATGGTGAAGTCTCTGATAGTGGATAGTGGATAGTGGAACGAAAGTTGATTAAAAACCAGGTTTTTGTATACAGCAAGCTTACGACTATCAGCCAGACAAAGTCAGCTGAATTTAAGCTTATCCAAGCTAAATATGCCCAAAATGTATTGACAGAACCGAGCTTTTGCTTGGCTATAAATTTACTTAAATTATGGAAGATGTATGGAGGGCAAAGACGAACTTATTTTTTTCAAGCCCTACAAATTTATTTTTAAATATATATTTATTATTATTATTTAAAATTTTTTATGATTAAGGCTCTATGCAGACCATATTTATGGCAAAAAAAAAAAAACGTTTCTGTATCATTGAGTACATTTTTCTATATTTAAGGCACAGTTTGTCCTTCGGAATGCTGTCATTAATTTGTAACTGTCAGATAATGATTGCAAGAATAAGAAGTCACTTGAACAAGTGAATTAAAAATAATATTAAATGTACCCTACGTGAGTTAGAGGAATCTCTGTAGTCCATCTTCGTATATAAGCAACATTTTCTTTAAGACAGTCAACAGATCAGTAGTAATCAAATGACTTAGAGAACTATCTGTAAGGTAGATACAGAAAGATCTACCTGGCATTCTGCTATAATGATGAGGTTGGTAAAGCTTTTTCAATGTGCCACGTTCTGTAGAGCTACTCATCTACAGAGTAAACAAAACTTGAGTCTACTGGCTTTAGCTATAAGCTCGCAAAATATTTACTTTTTCGATTTTCCACGCCTCGTCACCTTTTCTTAATCTTGTAAGCTTTGCAGCACATATCATTTTAATTTTGTAATATTATTAATATTTATTGCCAATGCTTACCTAGCGCCGGCCAAACAGATGAGCGAAAACGAGCTTAAAACTCGCTCCGTTTCAGTTAACTTGAATCGAGTCGAGTCAACTCCAATATATGGCTCAGTTTATTTGCCGTGTAGCTCATTAATCACGAGATATTTAAGCTAAGCCGCTCCGGCCCCTCCATGGCCATTTATCGCTGTCCTGTCTGTGGTTTCACATTTAATTTTAAATGCTGTACACGGATCTATTAGCAGGCCATTATGCCAAGTCGAGTGCATCCCCAGCACATGTCACTTATCAGCCAATGTCAGCCAATCCACCGTGTGACATTTCGCCGCGGCCATTGTTAAGCAGATGTGTGTGTGTGTGTGTGTGCATGTGTGTGTGTATTGTAAATAAGTAGTGTTCGTAACCCTCGGCTCTTCATTTATTTGCTCAGCCTCATCGACGCTTTCTATAGACTCTTATGTCTTAATTATGTCGGAAGGCAATCGAGTGTTAATAATCGCATATTTATAATCGTATTAGTCGATGTCGCTGCATGTGCCGCCTGTGACAAACAAACAATAATAGTGAGAGAGAGGGGATAACGCAAACAAGAGCAAATGAAAGAGATGTAGATTGAGTAAATTTGTTCAATGGTTCGCTCATAATGAAAACTACACCACGATTTTTTCTGCCATTCATTGGCACTTCAAAGCCAATTCATAATGCCAACGCTCCTGTCTTTTGTGTGCTCATCTTATACACTCTTTTTATAGCCACTGACTGCAGCCTGTAGCATCGACAGTCGTTGACTCTCAATATAATTTACCAAAATCCAAATTAGCTTGGGTCATAATATCAATTTGAAATGGTAGAATGCTAGTTTTTTATGGGACAGATGTTAAGAATTCTAAGGCGAAGCGTATGCTATGAATATAAAGAAGAAGGAAGATTTCTACAGCTGGGAGTGCTCGACTGGGTAATACCCTTACTGTTTACAGTTTTCTATTTTTGTCTAAAAAATATGTAGGCTTGCCAAAATATTCGAGCTTTGCTCATATGAAAGAATGTGTATTCCTTATTGTACAATTCTTTAATTCAGTTCAGTTTAGATAAATTCGACTTTGATGGACTTCTTTCGAGGACTGGCATTATAACAAATTATTGAACAAAGAGAGAAAATAAGTATTTCAATAGAAAATGTATTTGTACATTACTCTCTGGATACTATATATACTAAATATACTAAATATACCCTATATATACTAAATTACTGAATATTCCAAAATGAATAAATTATTCTCATAAAAGCCGACAACCTGTCTCAACAGTCTTCTATTCCACAAACTCAATAAACATTCGATCGTAGCATACTTTTGTGTGCGCTCCTCTCGCTTTCCCATTTCTTACTTTAGGCTTTGTTGATCCTTACAACACGTGGATCGTCTTCAAAGTACAGAAAACCTTGCCGCTATCATAAATATCGAGCGAAAAGGCAATTATTGAAAACCAACTGTGGCAGGCGTTAGAGAAAATCCAAGAAATTATTTGACACCATCGCCGAGAGGCGAACGAACAGTAGCGGCAAAACAACTTTCATCTGTTATCCTTTCTCATTCCTGCTGCCCTTCACTGCAACAGGACTCCAAATTTATATGCAATCATATTTACGGCGAACTAAACGTTCGATATGCTTTCTGGCTCATTGAGCTGCATTTCATAAACAGCAATTGGTGTCCCTATTTAGGACACAGCGCGTCCTTCAGCCTGCTGTCATTTAATTGTCCTTGAGCGCTTGTGAAAGCGAAATCACGCGCTAACAATTGAAAGGATTCATTAATAAAATGTTTAATAGCATATCCATATCTCTGCTCTCTCTCTCTCTCGGGTAGCTGCTGCAGCCGCCGCATGTCCTTTTATGCAGCTCCCGTTCCCAGTGGCCGCACCCCAAAAACGACGCGCGGCGTAAAATGTTTTACGCTTCGTTGCATTGAAATTCATTTGAAAACGATTTTTCTTTCAGGCCACTTACACAAAACACAACACACACACAGTCAGACAGACGCACTCAACTAACAAACAGTGAAGTGAAGTTAATTTATTAGACATTTTGTACGCATTAAATGCCAGAAGGACATCATCATCATCAGCTCAATGAGGAGCAGCAGCAGCAGCAGCATCAGCCTGCGCCGAGTCTATTAAATGCGTGTTCTGCCCATTGTCTGGCTGGAGTACCCCAGGTCCATGAAGTGGTTGTTATTTGTTTGTCTGACTCTAACAGGATCAAATGCTTGGCAGGATCATTGCCGCAGCCGCGTTTTCTATCTCTCTCTCCCTCACTCTTTCTCTTCTTTTTGCCGCCATGCATCTTTGTCGCCTTTAATTTCTCGTTAATTGTGAAAATATTTATACTCATTTGTGCATTTTGCACCTTTTGCCTTGCCCGCTGGCTCTTGTGCCTCGGCCAACCCCTGCGTCCGGGCTGCCTGGCTAATTTAGCACTGGGGGTTGGCCAGGACTTGGTTTGACTTGATTGCCCAAACAATTCCAACATAAAAGTCATTAGGGGTTACCAAAGTGGCGATGAATTTTCAAATTTTTACTTGATTTATAATTGAAACTCTCCATCTATCTCTGTCACTCTCTCGCCGGGGCTGCGCAGAGTCTGCGACTCTGCAATGAATTTCATTTAAATTAACATTGAAATTTATTGAGCCCTTCGGCTGTGGGCAGTTAGCTGGGTCCTTGACTGTGCATCTTTCGCCTGCTGTATCTTAAAGATCGTCTAGTGGAGATAATCGCGCCAGGCTCTGCTGGTCGGGCTCGAGCTAAGTGAGAATTATTGAAAATAAATGAAATGATAATCAAGCAATTTAATATCATAGCACAGAGTATACAAATTCAGCGTGGGAACTCGATGGGACAGCCTTGTGAGAGATAATATTTTGCTAATACAATTGTCTCTATCAAGCAATTGGCTGAGAGCCAAGGCATTGTTAGCTGATAATTCATATTTCCATTATAAAATTGAAAACTTGAAGAGGTTTAGTCTGCCTGCTCGGGTCTTTTGAAATATGATTTGAGATTAAAGATCCCAAAATTAAAAGAGTTGTAAGCTAGTTAGTGAGTGTCGGCGGAAGGCTTCAAGTGACTTGGTGTCATTGGGCTGATGTTGACACGCCTGGCATGCGATGATTTATTGATGCGGTCAAAACATGTGTTGGAAGTGACAGCTTCTTGCGGCATCTGTAACGCCGCCGACGCCTCGGCAGCCGGGCCTGGCCTGGAAACGCCGCGTGTGGTTGAATGTTTCCCGGGAATTGTGTTGTTGCGGTCGCGCCCAACTTGTCTGCCACTAACGATCCTTGCAGCGGCAATCAGTCTGACAACGATCCTGCCCGAGTCTCTTTCGATTTGCTCTCGTGTTTCCGCCCTCGTGTGGGAATTTCCGCGCTGTAATTGGAGCAGGTTTGTCTGCATTGAGCCGGCGCTCAATGCCGCCACCGTATAATCTATAACTAACAATTCAGCCCGAACAATTAATAAACATTTAAGAAATTTACAATTCGACTCACTTAGCAAACGGAAACAGCTGCATTTGGCGCTCCGCACTAAAGTCCTAGCCATTTATTAAACGAATAGAGAAAAAATAGATTTATGATCCGCACACATCTAGATGGGAAAACTTTTCAAGTGCCATGTCATTAAAATTTTAATGCATTTCGCCCCAACTATTTCGCACTTATCAAATTAAAGAAATGAGATCTGTGTAATTTATTTGTATGCCAAAAATTTCACACCATGGCCCATGTTTTGCATAGCTCGGCCGAGCGCACTTTTGTTAGCTGCCTGAGATTTTAATCGCTGGCCGTCAGCTGCCCGCTGCGCTGGGCTGGGCACGCACAGTTAGCTGGGAACAATGGCCAGCGGCATTTGAATGTCAAACATCGGCGACGTTTGGTCCAGCGGACATGTCGGCGGCCATTTTGCGTTGAAAGGATAACAATGCACGCAGCAGCGGCAATAATATCCCCCAATCTGCTTGGCCCGCTTCACTGGGCAATGCTTTTGGCAATTGACCAGCATGAATATGCCCTCGCCCTCCCAGCATTATGCCTGCATAATGAGAGAGTGAGTGAGAGAGAGAGGGGGGGAGCGAGAGGACGCCATTAACGCAATTGCCATTGGCATTGCTATTTGCATGCCATTCGGCCCGACAGCCATTTGCGCACACACTCAAACGCACAACAATAACAATAAATTTAATGGAAATTGCATTTCACAGCATTCATGGCTTATGTGTCAGTAGGTTGACTCAATTGCCCATGCTCAGCAGCAAAATGGCGTCAAATGCGACATCGAGATCGGCGATATTTGATTGTCTAGCTGCAGCTGTGGCTTGATAGGTGTGAGAGCTCTTGCATATATTGCTCCAGCATTGTTAGAGCTGGTAGAACTCATCAAAGTCAACACACACAATACGCCTAATTTGCCTTTGCCTAGGCATGTTTGGTATTTAGCAAAGTAAACCTGAGCCATAATAACAACTCATTCATTAACGATGTCTTCTTGGGAATCTGTGGGCAGCGTCTCTGCTGCTCTGCTGCCGCTCAGTGGCGTGAAGAACTTGAGCCATATTAATGAGGCGTGTGAGAGAAAGGATAACACCCGCCAGCAACTGTTGCTGTTGCTGCAGCAACTCCCCGCCACTGGGGAGGCGCGCGTAATGCGATACACAAAGAGAGCGACGCGTCTCGGAATGTGCGACAAGTGTCCACCTCTGGCGCCAGTTCTGGGCACGCTTCATGGAGAAAGTAGCTGGCTGTCTAGCGAGCTCTTCTTCTCTAATATTTACAAGTTGCGAGTCGACTCTCTAATCGCATTAACTACCGTTTAATGTTTGGGCAGCCAAGCCGGCACGCCCACAGCTGCTGGCTGAGGGCCAGCTGCAACTAAGACTATATATGTTTTTGTATGTACACTTGAAGATAAAATACCTACCTCAGTGAGTGGAAAGGAATTCAAAAGTTTTCTTAAGTATTTGAAGTAAGTTAAAATTGTTTTCTCAATTAAGTTTGCGCGACAATAAATTATATCATGTTTTTTTTGTGTGTACCTAAAAAATTTGTACAGCTTTAGTTGTTTTAGTATGTGAAATTATTAACTTTCCTGCCCTGATAGATTAATTATTATGGCATGTTTTGGAGCTTCGAAGATATAAGCAAAGGAAATGCTATAAGCCAAACTAATACTTAAAGATAAATAGCGCTATGTTAGTTAAGTGTATGTATAAATATTATATATATATTATATTTCTTTAAGGCTTAAGAATAGTATAGATTATGTGACCTGGAAAAGGTCTTTATTTAAGAAATAATATAGAGAATTTAGTATATGCATGTTAAAGTAGTGAACAAATCATATTGACTTTGTCTCTGCTTAAAATATCTACTCGTGTCTACAATAATTTTATTATTTAGATGAGTCTTTAAGGATACAAAGAAAATGGAACTCTGTAGAAATACTAAAGTATTTATGGACAAACGAAAAAAGATATGAGTCGTAAGTCGCATTTTCTATAGCTTTAAAAAAGATTTGCAAAACCTACAAAAATCATATTATTACCCTTCTTTAAAGATTGATCTTTGAGAGCATAGAAAATCTAAAATAAAAACTTTCTTGCTTGTAGTTTTAAGGATGGAATGGAACTTTTATAGAGGGATTACTGTTAATTTCGTCTATAAATAGACCCTAAATAATTAATATTTATCTTCTTTATTTATGTTTATTATTTATTGTTAACTTTAACAAACTATATTCGTAGTTATTTCGCTCAGTGTACTCGTAGATTTACAATGCTTGAATTATTCGAATATTAATTGATAATTACAATGCTGAGTAACGTCTCGACTTTTAAGCCCTGGCACAATATTTCACGAAATTAGACAGGCAATTTCAATTTTCCAATGGCAACTGGGGAATAGCCGAGACGCATCTAAAAGTTATCAGAGCTAATTGTCAGGCCAGGTCCATAAATCTTGCGCGGCAACGCGATAGTTTCGATGCCAATGGGGATACTTAGATGCTGTGCGACTCCAGTGACGGGGGTTATCTCCTGCACATAATTACGTCGTCGGTTATGCGAGTGAGAAGGAGAGAAACAGCGAGAGAGGGAGATGGTGAGTGTGGGCCGATAAGCGCTTGCCACCGAGGCTAGTCAAGCGTTATGCCGGCTGATTAGAGTGGCGAGAGGAGAAGGGGCACACACACACACACGCACACCCAACGACAGCCTCAATTACATAGCGACTCGGCCGTCGATAAGGCCGCTCGCTGTCAGCAGCGTTATCCTGCCATGGCCAATTACAAGCGCAATGTTTTAATTTGAGCTGATAAGCGAAGGGACTATCGCCGATGCTCGGTAATTTTTGGAGTTTATTGAATTGGGGGTTCAGGGTTTATTGAACTTGCCACAAAAATCTTCAGAAAACAAATCAGTTTATGATAAGCAGCAACAGCTTAAGTTCTTTGGTCTGACTTGGTCTCTGGTTTCGGGTTTTGTTGCTATAGCGCCTCTGCCGGCAACAACACAATGCATGGGCATTGTGTTGTCTGTGCACCTTTTGGGCTGCAGGTCGCCGCTGCAGTCGGCGCTGACGTCAACGTCTTTTACACGCTTTCAAATTGCAAAAACTGTAGCAGCCGCGTCTTGGCCATTGTCTGAGCTGAATTGTGTGCCTGCATCCTGGGCCGGGACTCTGGCCCGCTCCATTGTTTCAATCAGTGGCCAGCCATTGTTGGCAGCGGCTTTTGCGAAACACACACACATACACACACACACTCACACACACAGATGCGCAAGCTACAGCAACATTTTACACCTCTTTTGTTTCTGTGAGTGTGCGTTGTTTTTGCTGGCAATTGTGTTTTAAAGAGGTTCAAGTGAAGCGCATCTAATTGCCAGCGTGCCGGCAAAGCGGCCAGCCAAGTGCCAAGTGCCAAGCACCGAAGTGTTTGTCCAAACTGCCTTAACGCCCCATGCCCACAGAGCCGGCCAATTTTCCCGGAAATCAAAAAAGGTGCGCTACAGTTCGGCCACGTTGATATATGAAGCGTGTCAACTGCATCTTTAGTGGTTTTTAATTTGAAAATTGTTTTGGTCACTCCCACCAGATCGGCAGTCGACAGTCGGCAGTCGGCAGACTCTTGATGCCGGGGCGTCAACGTTTGTCCAACAACTGCTGGCCAGCTCTGCCGAATGCCATTACAATTGGCCCTTTGTGAAATGTTTGTTGGCACCTCCAAGCCCGCTCCTTGGCCCGCATACAAATGCGAGTCCTTGACTCGCAATTTAATTGCCTGCCAGCCTGTCAGCTGTGCCGAACAAGCTGCAATTAAAGCATATGTTCCTTTTAGCCAGAGCAACGCGCATCCCAATCAAAATGCATATCAGGCGATCTGTCCAAATCAGCCCATTATGGAGATGTTTATCTCGATATTCGGCAGTCTGCGTTTGTTTGTTTTGATTGCCTGCGAATCTGTGAATCTGTCAGCCTCCCCCACGCTTGGAAGGTATTGTGCGACTTATAGTCCCGTTGCTATTGCACCCTCATTATTTTGGCTTTTGTGCCGAGCAACAAGCCAATTATGTTTAGATTAAGCGGGACAACAGCTGAGCATTACAGATATGAGCTGTACCCTTAATTGATTTACCATAAATGGTGGCGACATCATCATCAGCTGTCCGAGTGCAGAAGTGATCTGCATATGAAAGCCATCTTGGCCAAGTCATGTCCAGCTGTAGCAGCAGTGTGCCCCTGTGTGTGTGTGTGTGGCCAGATCACGTGTCAAATGGCCAAGACAAGCCAAAACGATTTAATAATGAACTCGACGACAATGCGACTCGAATGCATCATCCACTCCATGAGTATATGAACTGCTCGCTGCTCCCTTGACATCCATGCTGCTGACAAGCCGATTGTTTGATATTTCTCTCTTTCGGTAGAATTTGCTGTGTGAAAAATCGGTAAACAATACCAATATGCAAAAGATACACCAAAACACATACACACACACAAAGCACTTGAGTCCCGCAAGTCGTTGAGCCGTTTGATGAGTGTCAAAAAGGCAGCAGAGACTACAAGCGGATTAGCAGGATTTGGCTCTTTGTTGTCAAGGAGCAGCCAATTTGGAAGTCAAAGTGCAGACGGGGCATTATGCGCTTATCGGCCATAGAATTTGCACTTTTCAATTGGTACCTAACCTGGCCCGATCCTTTGTGTGGGGCTCACCCAGCTGCCTTGGTTCTGGCTAAATATTATTGATTGGCAGCGCAGCCAGAAACATAATTAAAAGATATTTCTTTTTTTTTAAAGTTATCTCTTTGTTTGATTGCTGAAAGGCGAAACAAACGTACTTAGGAGATATTGGAATTTGCTATTTAATAAAACCTTCAAATCCCTTGAGAAAACAGTATTTTAAAGGTATTTTTTAATAATTGAGGGATTTTATTTTATTGAAAAATAATTATAATAAGAAATAAATAAAATGAGTGGTGAACTCTTTCATTTTTTATAAAGTTTTAAATAGGTTTTTATATTTTTTTTACTGCAATGAGTTTTATTTGAAATGATTATATATTCAAAATATTATATAATAAAATATATTATATTAAAATATTACTTTAAATTACAGAAAAAGCCGAAACAAAATAATAGAAAAAGCAGTCTAAATTGGATTTAAAATGCTTGATTTTGTTTGAAAATAATAATATATATATTAAGTAAAAATTAAAAGAAAATATATACAAATATACAATATATAAAAATATATAATATAAAAAAAAATACAAGAAAGATGTTTTAAATATGTTTATCTTTTGAATTCAAGTATTTATAATTTCATTAGAAATATAATTTTATTAGATTTGCTAGATATATATTTCAATTCATTTATATAAGCAAAAAATTATAAATATTTTAAAAATATACAAGCTAAATAAATTTTCAACTCAGTCAAATCACATATTTATTTTATGCTCATGCGTCTATACAAGTTAATAAATCTTATACTTAAACTGACTTTATAAATCAATCGAGGTATTCACGAAGTTTATGAATTTATCTCTCTACTAATGTACTCTAAATTTCCATAGGCTCTATATGTAGGCTATTATAATATGTAAATGAAACTCGATTTTAGCTTTTTACTCTATTATAATAATGTTAATTGCTAAGATTTTATAGACATGCATACTAAGTGTGTATGAAAGAGAAATAATATTCTGATAGACGTCAATAAGCTAGCTATATTCTTTATATATATGTTATCTACACAATTGAATTCAGCTTCAATGTTTTGCATTTGTCATAAGAACAGCTCCAGTCTGATCTTCTTGACTTTTCCTCTCTCTCGTTCTTATGTTGGTTCCGTTAATTAGTAATCCATAAAGCCAAGTAGCTCACAAATTTCAATCAGGAAAAAGCGAAGGGCACGGGAAAACGCTGGCTCGACATAAGTACAATTGGCTGGCCATACGTTGCTCATAAAGGCAACGGCTGTCGGGGCAGGGCAGGGCAGAGCTCGGGCTACCAAAGTGTCGACATTGTCTGTTGGGTGCTATTGATATAGTAAATTTCCAAAGAAATCTTCGAGATTGCTGGCGGTTGATAAGCGTGGAGCAACAGCAACAGCAACGGCAGCGGCAGCGGCAGATGCAACCGCGCTTTATTGTGTCTATAGGATATGTAACTGTTGGATTGCTGGCGGCAAATGGCGCGCGTGTTCATTAGCCGCCATAATTTATATGAGCCAACATATTTATTGAATGTTTTGGCAGCCGTTTTAACGGCTCGGCTCGGCTCGGCTCGCTGGCTGGTTGTCTAGTTGGCCCAGGCTCTGACATTAGATAATAGGCAGGGGCCACAGCTGCCATGTCGTCGTCATAAACTTTGGACAGTCAGACAATTACCACGTTGAGGTCTGTTTGTGCCTTGTGCCTGGTATTGGACTGGGTGTGGTGCCTCAGCGTCTGCGCTCGTAGCCGGCTAAGCTCACAGCGTGCAATTATTTTCGAGTGTGAAAATAATAAAACTGCCAATGGCGAAAAAAAAAAAAAAAGATTGTGTCCTGCGGTTCTCGGGCCCTCTAACAATTGTCGAAAAAGTGCGCAGCACTTGTTGTTGTTGTTGCTGTTGCTGTTGTTAGTGTTGGTTTAGCTGAGTACCCAGCTGCCTCTTAACTGAAAGGCAATTTGGTCTACCTACATGCATACGTGCACAGTCGGCGCACTCGAGACGCTGTGGGTGATGGATGGATGAGGTGCTCGCCACTCGGCACTCGGCTCTCGGCTCTCGGCTCAAGTGCTTGCTGTGTCCTTTTGTTTGAGCTAACATTATTCTTTACTTTAAATACCAATTAATAACTGCAGCTGAAGCTGGCAACTGAAAACTCGGCTCGGCTTCACTCAATAACTGGAACACACAAGTGGCCTGAAGTCACTCTCTCTCTCTCTCTCTCTCGCTTTGTCCCTTTCTCACTCTTTCTCTCGCTGAGTTTTCTGCAAATATCAGTCACATGGATGCCTCCAGTACTGCTGCTGCCGCTTGGCGTGAATGCGTCATAATCTTGCCACTTGAAAATGAGCGCAAATATTTGCGCAGCAACCGCCGCTGCCGACGCGTCGTCAACTTGAAACAATTAATGTGGCATTTGTGTTACGCCGTATGAGTTTCGGCTTCTGCGGCAACCGCCACCGCCGCCAGCACCGTCCAGCACCTTCACAAACAAATGCTAATGGGTATTACAAGTCACCGCCGCCACTTACTCAATTACTTTGCCAAACACGCGGCCAGTATTTATGATTTATTTGCGGCGACTTGCGTCTCCGTCAGCCTCTTCATCCCAGTCGCTGCGTCGGGCCGGTCATTCCAACTACTGAGCGTCAATATTGACCAAGCAAATATGGCAACAGTGCCCGGCCACAGTGTGGTCCGATCCAAGCCCATCCGATCCCATTCGATTCCAACCGATCCGTTCGTACTATTGTCAGGTGTTGTCTCTCGTGCACTGCGCCGAGTCGGCACTTCAGTGGCTCAGACCTGGACCTAAACCTGGGCCTGGGCCTTCTAGCGGGCTCTGCCCGGAGCGCAGCATCTGCAGCACTCGGATACATCTATTATGACTTCAAAGTGCCGTCACGCCAATTGTTTGTGGCACTTTTCTATAAACTTTGACTCACATTTGCCAATTAACTGCGACACTTTGAGTGTGTGGCACAGCTACCGGGCTCTATAAATAAACCCAATCACAATGTATAGCCACCAAATTAGCAAGTCGCGACGCAAATACACTTTGACCACACCAAATGAAGCCGGTCAGACCTAGAGTTCTCAATGAATCGACAAAATAAAACTTTGTATAAATTGTGAACTTGACGAAATTTGTAACATATAAGAAAATGAGGAAATATTTGAACTTTATTATATATAATAAAAAAATGTAAGTCAAAATTATTTTTAAAAATTCTTTTAATTTAAATGTTTTATTAAAAATAGAAAACTTATAAAATATTTGGAATTTTTATATTTTTTTCAAATTTAGTTTAAATATTTTAATATTTATTTTTAATTTGTAAATTTCTAGCATGTGAATAGAAAACTATTCAAGCCAAAAATAAAATATTTTTAATAATAAATAAAAAATAATTCCTTTTAAATTGTTAAATCATATCAATAATTTAACTCTTTAAAAGTGAATAGAAAATTATTTGTGACATAAATTATGAATATCTAATAACAAAAATATATTTTAAATAAATAATTATTTGTAGTTCTTAAAACCAATTTTTAAAAATCTTTTAATGCAAATATAATGGAAAATATATATAATAGCATAAATATAACTTATATATTTATTTGAGTTTTTTTTTAACCACTTCTTGAAGTCCTTAAATGTGAATAGAAAGCCATTCCAAACATTAATGAAAATATTTATTTCAAATGTGTTTTCTTTTCAATATTTTCAGTTATTTTATATGAAAACCTCTCAGAGCTCACATTGCGATCAATTGGATCTATTGTAAGGGTATAGAAACGCGCCGCGCGCGCATTCAAATTGCATGAATGGAGCCAGGCGACAGGGATGAGAACAATTGACCAAGTGTAGAGTCCAGCTACCGAGCTGGCAATGTCTGGCGGCTGTGTGCGATGTCAATTAGCAGCTACGGAATGACACTTTATGTGCGTCGCGCGAGAAGCTACTGCCAGATCCTTGTGCAAAGTGCAATCAGTGCAAAGCAGAAAGCCAACGAAAGCCAGCGACCATGAACGGCTACGCAGTTGACAAACAAATAGCAGCTAGAAGCTGCCCAGATAGTGGCAGCGGCAGTGGCAGTGGCAGTGGCAGTGGCACTGCAGTCAAGAAGCGAACAGTGAGATCTGAGCCATGCAAACAATTGATGTGGTCTAGGGTCTTTGCCAGCCCGAGAGCAGCCAGACAACAGTAAAGCGGATTGTCTCTGCGCCTGCAGCATCTGCGAGCGGGCACAGACGATCCGCAAAGTGACTTGTAAACATTTTAGCAACTTTTCAACTTCAACTTCAGATTCAACTTCAACTTTGGGCTCCAGCTTCAACTTGAGGCCGCCTAATGAACTGTCCGCTCAGCGATTCTGATTCCCAGTGATTGGCATTCGGAATCTGAATCTCGGCTGCAGTCGCTGCTCGCATCGAATTTGCATTCGCATTTGCAATCGCGTCTGCCAATTGACAAGATAAATACATTTAGCTAATTTGATTTTAGACGTCGTCGCGCCTTGGATAGGAAGCTGAAAATTTGTACGCATAAAACGCAATTAAGTTGTAATTAAGCAACACAAAGGCAGCCGCGGCGAGAGCAAAGCACAAATAAGCCCACCATCTAAGGCCAGTCGACGAGTGGAGAGGCCTACGCCCACGCGTCTCTCCTCCCAGCGAGAGACAATGGCAATCAGAATTCATTAGCCCAGCGGCGACAAATAAACCAAAGGCCTATAAATTTATGTATATATACATAAGTAAATATGTATGTGTGTGTGTGTGTTTGCGCTTTGCCCAGAGCAACATAAAAGGCGACAGAACCGCACATCCTGTGCCAGGAAGCAGCCGGCTGAAATTACAAAAGTCAACCAACCCCCAAAAGGCACATAAAAACGCTTGAAAAGCGTATGCTCAGCCCGGGCAGAGGAATGGGGGCGTGGCCGGGGATATTTCAACAACTTGGAAAGCCCCCCGCCCCAGACCCAACATCGAGCAGCCGAGCATCCGAGCATCCGACCATCCGAGTCGAGGCAGAGGCTTTTGAAAAATTGCAAATTGAATTAAGCCAAAGTTAAATGGCTAAATGACTCGAGAGCCAAGTAGCCCAGAGCGGAGGCTGGATTGGGCTGGTATCCAGCCATGGCAGGTTGCCACCAGTCGCTCCTTGTGGACGGGGGTTGGCATATGGGGGGTTGCGGTTAGGCGCATGATAGCAGCTAATATGCTGAGCAGGATAAACGCACGCTGAAGCAGCCTTACAGTGGGGCACTTATAGAGAGTTCACTAAGGGTAAATATGCATTTTACAAGCATTTAATTATAGGAAACTCTCTGTCACTCGGAATAAGTAAATTCAAAATATAGTATTTTTATTGAATATAGTAAAAGTAATATGATTATATTCAGAATCCATTGAAAATGGAAATTCAAAGTATAATGGATTTGTGAATATGGCAGACCCTATAAAGTATGCATATTTTGGCGCAGGACAGCCATCTGTCAATCCATCCGTATAAAAGGAGCAATCTCATAAACTAAGCTGAATTATTCGAAATATATTTATTTTTTATTTTATTTACATTAAATTACACAATATATATATAATTATATTCTTGTTATTATTTGTATTATATTTTTTATATATAATTTCCTTTATGTTGATTTCATTTTCATGTAGTCAGAGAACAATGGGAGCTTCATGATTGCATACCTATATTGACTTTATGCTTCCATATTTTATTATATATATTTTTCCTTGAGAAAGCAATTTTAATAAATTAAAATTTAAGCAGCCTTGAGTTGAGGAGAAAAAAAAATTATCTTTATAAATATTAAATATATAATTATTTATAAATATATAAAGTAATTTTCCAATAAAACCTTATTAAATTTACAAATTTTTTTTTTGTTTGCCCCATTGTACCGTTGTTGCGCCAGAGCCAAAAATTCAAAGAGCCGCAAAGCCAACAACAAAACTGAGCTCCCCCTGGTTAGCTCCGGCCTGAGTGTTAGTGTTATTTACCAGGCTAAATTATTAAACGATTGTTAAACGAGCGGATAAAGGATGAGCGTGAATGATGATGATGATGATGCGGATGGCGCACGAGGGGGCTGCCGGGCAGGGTGGCAGGCAGGACTCGGGGTGGCCCATAGAAATGCTCCGCTGGATTGTTGGTAGAGCTGCAGCGCAGGGGAAATTTGATATTAGGTAAATTTATTTGATTTACATTTTTATAGGGTTGCTTGGGATAGAAAGCAGCTAAATGGAATGGGCAAGGCGAAGGCAAGGGGCTGGCCTGTTGTTTGCGAACGTCGTTCTCATCATCATCGTCGTCGTCGTCGTCGTCCTGCGCTTATCGCATTAAATGCCGGCAATGAAGATAAGAACTTGTCTAGCAGGGAGCTGGCAGGCAAACGGGCATAGAATAAATACGAAATAAATTAATAAAATGGCCGCGTGAAAAGAAATCATAACGAGTTTGGACGTGCGTCGAGCGCTGTACGCCGTGTAGGCAATTATGCGAGCAAAGTGCCAGGCGAGAGCTGGAGAAGCTTGTGGCTGGCTGCCAGGCGAATGTCGATTTCAATGCGAGCCATGATTGACGGGGTTTTTGGCCAGCCAGCCAACCAGCGGGCGACCTTGTTCTAAGCACAACTCCCCCGCCCCCGCCTCTGCCCTGGCAAACCCTCTCCTGCCGGCATCGAGCCGCCCGTAAAGCAATCAGCGCCAAATCAGAAGTTTATTTATTTGTTTGTTGTTTGGCAAACATTTACGCCATCAGCAAAACGACACCCGAGAGCTCGTTAAATGCGCAGTCATGCGGATGTAATTCAATAAACGAGCGCGCCATCATCAGACCTCCAGTGGCACTCGCTCTCTCTCTCACTCTCCCTCTCCCACTTGCTGTCGCTGCTATCCCTGTCCTGGCTACTCCTGCCTGGCTGCCTGTGGCCATCAACACCCAACCGTTTAGCTGGCTATATACGAATCGTCGTCTACTCGCATACGAGAGCCAGCCGCAATTGCCACAACAGCCGCTGTGACTAAATGACTGACTGACAACCGCATTGTGTATGTATGTTTAAGCATATATAAATCTGTGTGTGCTGTGGGGGTTGGTTTATTTACTTGGCAGGGTGAACCACCCCATGGCAGGACTTGTAACTACCTCATCGACCCCTCGCCGTGGCTCAATAACGTTTATTGACTAAATTTCGCACCAGCATCGACTGCCAACCCCCGCACGAAAAATCTCAACTGTCAACACATCAAATGGTGGGTGGGGGCAGGCAATGCGGGGGTGTTAACGTTTTTAGCATGTTTAAGCGATTTAACGCATCGCAGGGATAATGAAATTTTGATTATGTCCCGCTTGGCTGCCTCTGTTAGCCAAAAACGTAGCGTATTTATCGCTGTCACCGTCAAGTGTATGTGGATGCCATCAGCTGCGTAGGAGGGTACGAGTACCTTCATCTAAGCCAGCTACTAATTAATGTGGTTAGTTAAGGTCTTTAAAAGTACATATGCGTATGAGTGTTTAAGTTAATGTAACTTAAAGAACTCTTTTATTTTATTACCATGTGCCAAAGTTCAATGCAGTTTAGTGAGACACAAGAATTTTCTTTTTTTCTTTATTTGTTTTAGTCAAAGAATAAACAGCTAACAGTTTATTTTCCATATCCAAATTTAAATTTATGTGTTTAAAATAGAAAAACAATTCCTAATTTAATAGATTCTAAAAATGATAATATATAATAATTACAGTTATTATGATAATGAATATGAAGCTAACCCCAACAAATTCTATAAAATATATCTTACTAAATATTTAGGTAAATTATATTTTATTTTATTTTTTTTTTTAGTTTTTATTTATTGTAGGTATATTGTAGGTCCGTGTATAGCACGCTCAGATCAAGTTTATTTAAAAAAATCGATAACTATCCCCAATTAATTGTTATCGATTAAAAACAAAATCGATAAGATTATATCTCGTCCATCTTTTAAGCTAGAGACACCAAATTTTATATTTAGCTTTATATGTATTTTATGCAATTTTGAATTTTGTTATATTTTGGATACCGACCCCCAAATTCGACGGAGCTTAGGGTATCCCGTAGTCGGTCACGCCCGACTAGAGTTTTCTTACTTGTTTTTTACTGATATTGATTATAATTTTTTACCTTCCCCAAAAGGCTGTCAAAAAGTCATCTTTTGTTCTATATTTGTGTCTGTAAATATTTTTTTAATTACTAACAAATTCATTGACTCAAAATTTTTTGTCTACAAAATTAAGTATTATTTGAAATAACATTGCAAAATATTTTGTTAAGCTAATCGAATATATATAATAGTTATTTTTAACTTTCAATTGTAAATCGTGATCGTTTCAGTTTGCGCCATGTAAAATAATCATAAAATGAAAGTGTTTCAAAAATATTTATTTTACATAAATTTGTTTACTATCTTTGAAATTCATTCCACACATTTTTTGTTAAAGTACAAATTAAAACAAATCAAACTATTATCTAAAAGTTATAAAACCTATTTCAAAGACATAAGACCATGTTTTCGACCATAGACAATATTATATAATGCAAAAATATTACAAATTAAATGCGATTTTATTTAATTTCCAATAGCAGAACCTATGCATAATGCCCATTGAAATGAAATGTTAATCAGGCAATTACGCAATTTAATTATGAATTAATTGCGCCATTAAAATAACAATCTTTATTGACGACGCGGCTGCGGCTATTTGAAAAGCAAACTGCCCACATAAATGTACAACACCCACGCCACACCACACCACACACCCACCCATAAACACACACACGCACAGCAAATTGCAATTGGATCTCCGCCCTTCAGCCGCCGAGCCTTTGGCCAAGTGGGCGCGCGCGGCAAACCAAATCAAACACAAATAGCAGCCAGGCAGCCAAACAAGCTACAAAGTTGAGGGAAAAAATTAAAAAAATTATGAAAAACTATCAAAACATTTACATGCGGCGGCATCGCGCGGCCAATGCGACGGCCATTTATCAACTGACCAACTTGTTGTTGTTGTTGTTGTTGTAGTTTGGTGTTGTATCTGGCCGACTGGCAGTCGTTCTGCGCTGCCGGTCTCTTTTCATCTTTGGCCGGCAAAGAAAAAGCTTCGAGTGCGTCGAGCGCGATTGAAGGCGTCGCCGCGTTGGTGGGTTTGGCGGGGGTGGCGAAAGGCAGTCCGGTCCGGTGTAGCCATGGCAGAGTTGGGTCGGCTCATAAGTAGTATATGATTATGATGTTTATTGAAAAATTAATTTGCGCCTCGCTTTGGCTGCGGGTCTCATTTGCGTATTTCAAAGAGCAATGAATAATGATGAAGATTATAAAAACTCTTCACGCGTTTCGTCTGAGAAATTAATATTTGTAATTGGCTATAATTGTTCGTGCCAACGGCCAGCTACACAGCTACACAGCGTCGGCTGCACTAACGATGCCTCGCACTCGCCTCTTGTTATTTCAATAGTTTTAATTGAAAAGAAAGCGCTCTTCGCGCCTCCTAATGAAGCGCCTAACGGGGAATACAAAAACGTTTTAATCAGCCAGCAGAGGGTGCAGGGAAAGCCTCTCAGCCAAGGGAACACGCTAAGCAATTGGATAGACCTCAAAATGTGGATATCTGTGAGATTCTTTTGTGCATCGAAATGCTGGGAATTATATAAAATAGAACGAGCTATTCAGAGTAATTTTTGCAGCACGTGTCGACTAGATGACAAATTTACTGTCGTGTGAAATATGTATATGTGAAATCTTTTTATTTTTGCCCATGAAATTTCTCATTTCAATTAGTTGGCAAATTTTTGGAATTCTTAAATTTATCTTTCAGATTATTTTTTATAATATTCATAAGTATATTTCTACTTATATAAGCATTGCTTCTCATATATGATGTATATATATTTATACACAAAAGAAATAAATAAGAAATTATTTTACTTTCGCTAAATATCTCAATTGGCATTAAAATACGAAGGGATTTTTCTGCTTAACTCGCTTATTAAGCTGCTCTAATTAAGTTTATTATTGGCCAACAGCAGCTTCATTAAATATACTTACCAACCAGCAAACTGCCAACTTTCGCCCCTCATTAAGCAACGCAGGGCAACCCTGAGAAAGCGTGGCAACAATGGCCCGGCAGAACTTGGGAGCCAACAATTTTCGCATAATAATCCTTAAAATGAGTTTAATTTGTAAAGTAAAATTATAACCAGAGACAGACAGAGAAAGAGAAAGAAAGAGAGAGAGAGCAATTCTCGAAGCGAGAGTAAGCGAGATTGCGAACGCAGTGCAATGAGGGCGAGCAGGACAGGAAGAGCGCTGCCTTTTGTGCCATTTACAAAATATATATAATGAAGCCCAAAAGTTTGGCTTATCCTGGGCATCCCTTTGTTGTCGCTTATTGGAGTAGACGGGTCGTCGGCGTTGGGGGACGGTTGGGGGTTTGTTGTTTATTTCGGGATGCTGCATATTTCAGATTTACGTGTGATTGATTTGCCATGCTGGCTACTCGATTTATGCGTAGCGATAAGAATTTTATGGTTTATCTTTGAGGTGTGCGCCGAGGGCATAAACTTCATTTCGATTCGTTTCGTTTGGTTTCGTGTTTTTTTCGGGCAGCAGGAGAGGCATAAAAAACATAATTTCCTGGCAGAGATTGCAGCTTTGCGATAAGATGCCGACGTCGATGAATTCGCTTTTCATCATAATGATGGGCTTATTGTTTATTATTTGTGCGTCGGCCCTCTCTGTGTGTATACTGGCAGTCGGGGAGTATTGCACATACGCCGTGTGCGCCCGCTTGGAGCACCAATTAAATTTTCCCTTTGCTCCAAAGACGGAAAAACTGGCAACGGCCGCGGCACCAAAACGTAAGCAGACAGCGCGACGACGCGGCCGCCAATTACGTTGACAGCAGAATTTAATAAGAAGCGGCAAAGCGGCAGGCAAATGAAGTCATGAATGTGGAAGCTGTGACGTGTCAGAGCGAGACGGCGCTTGACGGGGGAGAGAGCGCAAGAAAAAATCCCAAAGTGGAAGCGAGCGAGCGACGGCTGCGACGGCAGCGGCAGCAGCGGCTGCTTGTTATAAAATGCTAATACGCGCAGCAAAAACGCTTTGAAGATTGAATTATTCAATAATAATTAGGCGTGCGAGCGGGACAGCGCCTACGACAGCAGCTACGCGCAATGCTGCCGTCTCGCTCGCGCGCCGAACACGAAACTCACCACACTGGAATGAACTGCGGTAGAAAAGAAGGCGGCGCAAGAAATACAACAAAAGGCAAACAAGAAAAAAATGAATAGAGCGCTGTGCGAGAGAGCATAGCCGAAACAGTTGGGCCAATAAAAATGGTGTCGCTGCCTTCGCCTGGGCAGTGCGCGCGAGCGGGAGAGCAACAGAGCTGCGCCAGGCCGGTTTATCAGCTACCACCACCAGCAGCGCGCAGACAGCAGCGAGCAGGTTTCCCATATGCGTGTGTGCATGTGTGTGTGTGTGTGTATGCTCGCTTAAGCGGCAGCGGCAGAGCTCTGACTGCGCCGCCGTCTACGTTCAGTTGTAGAACAGACGTGATCTCAAGAGGACGTGTTTCTCTCGAGTCTCAGAGCCGCCGAGCCAAGTCGCAACGTGAATTTAACGCCACATACTACAGCAAATGAGCAAGCCGCGTGCGTGTGTCTCTCTCTCTCTGTGTGTGTGTGTGTGTGCGTGTGTATTGGTGCGTGTATGTGACGAACGAGCGAATTAATTAAAAGATAATCAAAACAAATTAACGACTCATATATTTTCTACTGAGCGACCCGTCAAGTGCCAATTAGAACTCGCGCGCACCTCTCTCGCCAGTGCAATGTTTTAATACAGACAACAACAGCAGCAGCAGCAGCAGCAGCAGCAACAGCAGCAGCAGCAACACTCAATCAAATTTAAACGAGATAGCACAGTGAATCCAGTAGCAATCGCGAATCGCTGGCTTTATGTTAAAGCTGTCCAACAACGCTGTGAACGTGAACGCAACGAGCGCAGCAGCGACCAGGAGCACGAACAGGAACAGGAGCATGACAGTGACTGGTCTGCGCCAAGCGATGACCAGCCCGACGGTGCCGCCAACCACAGCGCTCAGCAGCTCCGGCAGCAGCAGCAGCACCACCAGCCTGAGCAACACGCTGACCAACGCCGTCGCCGTGGCTGCCGCCGGGACTGGTGCACTGCATCCGCTGGCTAGCCCAACTTCGCCGTCGGCCTTGCTGCTGGCCCATCAGCAGCATCTGCTCGCCCAGCACCAACAGCAGCAGCAGCAGCAGCAGCAACAGCAACAGCAACAACAGCAGCAACAGCAGCAGCAGCAGCAACAGGCACTGCAATTGGCTGCAGTGCATCCAGCGCCACATCATCTGCACAAGAGCAGCTCCAGGCTGAGCAACTTCAGCGTCGCCTCGCTGCTGGCGGACACGCGGCCCCGCACGCCCAACGCCAGCGATGGACCCACGAATCTCTCCAGCTCTGCAGCCACATCGCCCATCTCTCAGGGCAGCGCTGCGGGCACGCCGCCGCCGGCAGCTCCGCCAGCTGTGCCGCCCACGCATGCGTTTCATCCCGCCGCTGTCGCGCACCACGCCCACTTGCTGCACGCGGCCCATGCGGCGGCGGCAGCGCACGCCCACCAGCAGCACCAGCAGCACCAGCAACAGCAGCAGCTGGCCATGGCGCAACTGCGTCAGGCGCAGGCAGATGCCCGCGCCAGCTCTCCACCCGCTTCAGCCTCCGCCAGCTCCACGCCCAGCTCAACGCCAGTGGCGCATGCAGGCGGCATCAGCTCCACTCCTGCCAAGAACGAACGACACTCGCCGCTGGGCGGCAGCAGCCACACGGACTCCGAGCTGGAGTACGACGAGGACATGCTGCACGAGCACGACGTGGAGCACGACGAGGAGGAGGACTCCATTGTGGACATTGAGGACATGAATGCCGACGATTCGCCGCGCTCCACGCCCGACGGCCTCGACAGCAGCAGCAAATCGCTCGAAGGCTCGCACAACGGCCCGCCCGGCTCCGGCGTTGGCTCCGGCCACATGCCAACCACGATTCTGTCGCCCGCAGCCCTGGCCGCCAGCGGACATGTGCCCATACGGCCGACACCATTCAGCGCCTTAGCTGCCGCCGCCGTCGCCTGGGGCGGCATGGGCGGCGGAGTGCCCTGGCCGGGCGCACGCCAAATGCCGCCCTTTGGGCCGCCCGGTCTGTTTCCAGGACAAGGATTTGGTGGAGGTAAGCAGCGATTGAATATATACTTAGAGTAGGAATATTATAATATATATATATAGAGTAAGATATTATATAGTAAGATTCTCACAGATCTCTTGGCGATCTTCAAACTCTCAATCTTCAAGCAATTCTTTAATTTGATGTGCAGCACGTGTCAGACAGGTGTTAATTATAGTTACAATCTACAGAGATAATCGCGGCATTTGCTCTTACATTAAATGTATAATATTTGATATAATTTTATGGCCCGCTGACTCCATTTTGTCTCGCTCTCTCTCTCTCTCTTCTGTCTATCTCCCTCTTTCTCTCTCATGTCTGTCTCTGTGTAGCTTAATTGAATTAAAGCGACTCGCGCCTTAATAGGCAGCAACGACAATGGCTGCCAACGGGTGCCATCAATGCTGCGGGCGCTGCAGTAGCCCCCTCCCCCTCCCCCAGCTGCTGCTGCTGCCCACTTGCAGACGGTAGTCAAAGTGCGTGGCAATTATTCTCTCGCTTTAAATGAAACAATGAAATATTTCTGATTGCGCTGACCATTTACTCGTATGATCCACAAAATTATTATTATTATCACATGTTGTTGTTGCTGTTGTTGTTGCTGTTACTGTTGTTGTTGTTGCTGTTGTTGGTGATGTCGCGTCGGTTTTGATTTAACTCAATTGGCTCGTCTGCTTATTCATTGCATTGGCGTTGGCATTTTTTGTTTTTGGTGTTTTCCGGTCTATGTCAGCCCCCCAGGCACAAGTAGCACATGTAGCACGTATTTATGTGCATATATATATAAATTTTCATATAGTCAGATAGTGAACTGAACTGTCTGTCCAGACTAATTGAAGCGAGTCTGGCAGAGGCAGAGGCAGAGGCAAAGGCTTTTGCCGATTTGTATCTGCATGCACAGTTCACACTTTTCTTGCATTTTCCGGCAGCAGACAAAAAGTGACCAGGCGCTGCTGGCAGCGACGCTGGCAACGCTGGCAACACTTGCAGCGCCGCTGGTCACACCTTGCTGCAGTCGAGCGCCAGCAGCCAGGACACAAAAACTCCGACGGCTGACAGACATGTGAACTTTACACGTTGGGCCAGCAAGAAACAAAAAAGCAAAAAAAAACCCCCAACGCGAACTTTGCATTTCCGCCCCGCAATAACAATAACGGGCAGCAGTTTTTTGTCTGCCGCATTGTTTTATAAAGTTGTCAAGGGGCAGACGCCCATGGGAGGCGCCACATTCAGGTTTTTATGCGAGGCCTCCATACTTTTCCTTTGTGCGAGCTTCTGCGGCCCCGCACAAATTACTTCAGTAACAATTAACATACGACGGCAGCTGCCGAGCTGCCCTCGAAATGCCGCTAAAAATGTGTATTTAGAGCTATGAAGCAAAAATTAGAAATCATTAGAGTAAATTAACCAAGAAATTAAAACTATTTCATGTGCTCGACAGCTGCTACCCGGGCAGTTATATAACTGTTATAGAATTCACACTGAACCATAAAAAAACCAACTCTCCAAATGCATATGGCCTAATAGTTAACAAACTACTTTTAACTTGTGTAGAATAATATTTAAGTTGGTTCAAACTTTCGTTCTGATTGGCTTTGCTTCAAATGGATTTGATACAGATTTATAAATATTTTTATATTTTTATAAAATATTTTAATGATTGTCAGTGACTTTTAAAACGGTTTACTAATCATATATGAGTTTTTTATATATTTTATTATTTTTTTCTGAGTTTCTAAGCCTTTTATCCATCAGCTATCCACACTTGATTCAAATTGTCTTTAAACTGACAGGCGACAACAGCAACAACAACACTAAGAATTATATCAAAAAAAAAAAAACAAAAAACTATTTCAAACATTTGCCGCGTATTTTGTCATTTGCTGTCAACTGTGGCACACTCACACACACACATATACACACTCACACAAAGGCAGCTCAGTTTTGGTACAACTTTATTTCGTTTCATTTTGGCAGCTGTTTTTATTTCCCTGACTTGGACCCATCCTCAGCAGGTCTCATTAGCGCAGCAGGTTGCAGCCTTTGTCTGCTCTCTCTCTCTCCCTCTCTCTCTATCTTACTGTCGACACTCGTGTGACCTGTGCCGCTATCTGCTGCCGCATTATGTCAAGTGTTAGGTACTTAGTGCCTGGGCCAAGGCGAACGGTAGCCGCGCGCTTGCTTTGAAATCGGGCTTTATCGGCGGCGCTAGTTTCATGTTTGCTTCATGGCCCATTCAATTAACTGGAATACCGCAGGCCGGCATCTTAACTGGGCTGCGATTAGGGAACACACAGGAGCACAGGTGAAGCCCGGACTTTGTGTGGCCTCGGCCGAGGCTCGTCATGGCTTTGTGCCGCTGCTGCAATTGATTTACATTCGCATGCAGTTGGAATGCCTGCGACGGGCTCCATAATTTAACTAATTGCAAAGCGCAGGCACGTCACCTTAGGTAGCTTATGGCACGGCCAGCGTGCCAAAGGGGGAGGGCTGCTCAGGTGGGACAGCTAATGCAGCTGCAATTCTTGGCAGCCATTATAGAAATTAATTTCCAAGCTGAACAAACGAGCAACAACTTGGGAGTCGTTGCATAAATACAAACAACACACACACTGTCGCAGTTGCCGTGTGTGTGTGTGTGTGTGTGTGTGTGTGCGTGCGAGCGAGATGGCAACTGGCAGAGTTGGTAGGTGTGGCATGTCAGCTACGCCCACCTAAGCACGCAATTTTTATTTGCAGCCAGGCAGCAATTTAAACGTTGACAGACGGCGACAGCCGACGGCTGCTGGGCCAGTGGGCTGGCTTGGGGCAGACGGGGAGGGCTGGTGGGGCACAGGACGGCTGCCACTTGCATGCGTTTTAACACCATTCGCCAAAGGCCGCAGCGAAGACGCCAAAAGCTAAAATAATATTTGCATTCTGCACGCCATCTAACGTGCACAAGCTGTACTAAATACACACTCACACACACACACACACACACACACATACACAGCATAGCTGCATGCAATACAAGTGTGATTGGTTGGCGGGGGGGTTGTGTGGGGCGTGAGGGGAGGCCGGCTGTGTTGAGGTGTGCTGGCGCAGACATTTTGATGTATGTTTTGGTAAATAAAATTTATTTGCATTAAATTACCAGGCAGACAAAAGCAACAGCAACAGCAGCAGCAGCAGACAAAAGGGGAGCAGCAGGTGGGGCCACGGGGCGCCGAGTTGTTGCCAATGACTTGCATATGTGCCACAAGGTGTTGCTGCTGCCGCAGACACTCGCCCATATGTATGCATGCATGTACATTTAGACAACGGCAAACATTTGCTAAATGTTTGTAGACAATTGGTAGTTCAACTAATTTGAGTCACTGTATGTATGTGTGTGTGTTGGTGTGTGTGTGTGTGTGTGTACAGCTGAGTAATTAAAACAGAGCTCAAGCACTTGAACTTAGCTAGCAGGTGGGCAGCAGCAGTCCGCCTGAAACTGCGTGCCCAGCCCACATGAGCTGCCGCCTCCTTCGCCTCGCCTCGCCCCTCTCGGCCGGCGGCCGGCAGCCTCGTTATCGCTGCTTATCTTGCACAGAGGCAGCCATTGGTGATTAAAATATGCACTTCATTGCCACTGGGACAACACACATTCCGCTGGCCGAGCATGCGAGGCGACAAGATTTGTCCACCGATCGCGCCCAGTCGCTGCTGCCGCCGCTATCTATGGCAGCCGGTTTTAACACGCTCTTTGCTAATTAATAGGCTCTAATGGGCCGGTTCTCATGCACGCCCCTCGCATGCGCTGCATTCAGGTTTGCATATTAGAGAAAAAGGCAACTAAGACCTCAAACTAGCGCCTAGATCTTCCTCAAGTAAATGCATTTATTTCCTTTGCTTGAATTGATTCCTTATTTGTATATAACATTTATATATTTTTTATATTTATTTATATATTATTATATATTTATATATATATATTTATTATATATTTATATTTATATATCTGTGTCACTGCAAAAGTTGCCTCATCCTCATGCTGCCCATTGGCGCGAATGAGTCTGAAGTGTTTATCGCTTCTTTTTTGCCCCATTATGCTCCCGCAGCCAATTTGGCACTTTGCGCACCTCGTTGGCCCGCTTATTTGGTGCTAATTAAAATCCTTCATTATGAAATCAGCTGCCCCAATCGGCGGCGGCCGGGATTGCCATGGGGTCCCCATAGCAGTGCTCGTTTGACCGTAAGCGTGTAATTGCATTAGCCAAGCGCTTGGCTCGACTCGCTTTTGCTCCAATCGATTGCAAAATGCTTTTCACTACTGCGAAAAGCGAGCGGCCCCCTCGACGCCTCGGCGGCTCGACGACGGCCCCACCTGCTGCCTATTTGGCTATGCGAAAACGCTTTAATGAAGAATTAATTGCCAGCAATTTGCAGCGCAAATCAATCCACCGTTGTCACCGTCGCTGTCGATCCGTCGTCGATCCGTCGTGTCGTACCTGGGCCTGGGCTGCTCCATGGGCGATTGCCTATGCGATCGATACGCGTAAATTTCACAATTGCTGCTTGTTGTCGTTGTTGTCGTTGTTGTTGCCGATCGAGTCTTATATGTCGTCGTCTACAATACACCGGAGAACTCAAATTAATTGAAAATCCATTACAAACATAGGCTAAATGTCACAATTGGCGTTTGTGGCATGTACTCGCTCTGGCAATGGCGACGCTGGCGACGCTGGCGACGTATTGCCCCAGCAACAGCCAGCTCCAGCTACAGCTCCAGCGGGCAGCAACAACAATGGCAACAGCAATGCCTATAAAAGCACAAACAAGTCTCGCACTCTGGTTTGGACGTGGCCGTGCGTGGCCACGTCTTCGTCTTCGTCTCCAGCCTGCCAGCCACGTTCCGTTCTCCATCTCCGTCTCGGTCTGCATTGGATCTGTTGCAGGTTATTTGTGCAACAGGCGGCGGGCCGAGCGATTGGTTAACTTGATCCGAGCACTCCGAGAGCAGAGAGCGGAGTGTGGTGCAGCGTCGGGCGCAGCCATGCCACTTGCTATGGTTTTTGTGCTTTTGGCCTGCAATGGAAACCGAAACCCCATTCCAGCAATTTAGCGACAAATGAGCAATTAATTTTGAAATAAATGCAAAGCGCAAAACGGTCTTAGAAAAAGTGGAATTCGGTGCGAATGCGTATTTAAGCTGATTTACGATTCACTCTGGTGTTAATTGCCTATGGGGCCCGAGCGCCTGATAGATACATTGACGACTGTCAAAATAATTATGGCCAAGTAAATGCAGAGCTGAAATGATGGGGCGAGCCGCTGGGAGACATGTGACAAAGGCAGCCAGAGCTGTAAAACTTGACCGCATCGTTTATATGCTAATTTGCCAACTAATTTATGGCCATCACAACAAGAGCGACAACAACAGCAACAACAGCAACAAAGCCAAACAAAACAGAAATAATAATAATAAAAATAACTATGTATGCGAGTGTGTGTGAAACGGAATCAGAAATGCACACGAAATATACAATATATTTTTATGTGTATTTATAGATGCATGCGCCCGCGTCTTGAAGTCTGTAACAAATTTCTCGCTGCTGCTGGGGCGCATCCTCAGCAACAGCAACATCATCATAATGATTATCAATGTTATCGGGGCTTTTCACATTTCGTTTCACCTTGTTAGGCCTTACAGACTGCGTTCCATACGAAACACACAAACAAATTAAATAATATGCATATAAATTCGAAGCAGTCGGCGGGCAGGGAGCCGATAAGGTCCGCAATCTGTACGATCGAGCTTGGCGCATTAACATAACTTTGACATGTCACACTAATTACTTAATGAGCTGATCAGTCCCACTGTCCAGATGCAGATGCAGATGCAGATGCAGATGGCGATGCTGTCCACTGTGGCATTATTAGTTTCATTGTGGCAGAGGCAGAGGTGGAGGCGGAGGTGAGGCGCAGCTAAACGAGCTGGCCAGTTTTTTCATTTATGGACAGGCAGCTTTGACATTTATTTGTTTATTGATAACATAACGCGACACAAAATGTGTGTGTGAACACAGACATCAAGGCTTGGTATGCGGCAGACATGTTGTCTGCCAGCGGCGGCAGCTGAGCTCAGCGCTCCATCTGTTCGCTAATTTCTGCTGCGTTGTTTAGCGCCTCATTTGGGCTGGCTGCCAGCGAGGCATAAAATCAATTACAATGCGAAAATACGAAAAATAAAAAACGAATTGCAGTTGAAGAGGCTGCAGCAGATGACAGCAATTTTCGGTTTGTCACTCAACAATTTCCATTCGTGTAATTATGCATAAAATTAAAGCGTTGCATCTCATTTGGCCGGGCCTTTATTTTGATTCCTGCCTGGCAGAACAAAATGCTCCATAAATTACGCGTGCCTGCTGCCTGTAGAGTGGATGCGGCATGGCTTGGTGGAGTACTTGCTGCATTCGCTGGCAGCGCTGACCCGGGGATGCATCTTTAAAATGCCATTTGCATCTTTGTGGCTTGGCGCTGGCAGGCCCAATGGCAGGCTCATTACTTTCATTAACAACACTCCAAGTGGATGCCACAGGCGCACGATGCTTGGGGCAGCTGCATCGGCTGTGGCTGCGGCTGCGACTGCCCTTACCCTGCCCCGCACAGTGCCAGCCTCATGCGATTGCTTTATAAGGCATTCACGTTTTTTCTCTTTTTTTTTTTTTTTGCATTCGTTGTTTTTTGCTGCTGCTGCTGCCCAGCCGGTCTTTGTTTGCCAAAACAAAATGCCCAAATTAAAATTGTTTTGCAGCCGAGAGAGAGAATCGAACTGGGGACATTGCATTTCCCGTCTCAACTGCAGCGAGCGCGGCGGCTGCTGCGGCTGCTGCTTTGTCTGACAAATAGTTTAGACAGCAAATTTATTGGCCACTTAAAGGAGTAATTACCGTTTGCTGTAGACGCTGCCGTTGTCGGCTTGTTGTTGTTGCTGCCGCTTTTAGCCATGACAAGGCCAAGGACAGCCGCAGACGGACGGCGCTCGCTGACAGCAGCTCATTCAGTGCTTCAATTGTATGCAAATGTCGCGGACTCAGTTGCTTTTAATTGGACCCAGCAGCAACTGACGTCATCACCCCCGCCCCTTTCCCCCCTCTCTTTCTCTCTCACTTGATTACAACTAGATTTACTTGTGTAGACATGCGACTAATCAACACTCTTTCGTCTCTGTCCCTTGCAGATGCCAATGAGCCGCCTCGTATCAAATGCAATCTGCGCAAACACAAGCCCAACCGCAAGCCGCGCACGCCCTTCACCACGCAACAGCTGCTCTCGCTGGAGAAGAAGTTCCGGGAGAAGCAGTACCTGAGCATAGCGGAGCGCGCCGAGTTCTCGTCGTCGCTGCGGCTCACCGAGACGCAGGTGAAGATCTGGTTTCAGAATCGGCGCGCCAAGGCCAAGCGGCTCCAGGAGGCGGAAATCGAGAAGATCAAGATGGCGGCGCTGGGACGCGGCGCTCCGGGCGCCCAGTGGGCCATGGCGGGCTACTTCCACCCGAGCCTGATGCATCTGGGATAAGTGGCGGCCAAGTTGGTGTGCGCTAATAGATAGCTGGCGCACCAGCCGCCCGACCGACAGACGGAATGACTACCAAATAACTGAGCCACGCCCAGCCCAGCCCAGCCAGCACGCCCGCCGCCGTCGTGCTCGCCTCGAAACCCCCAAAATTTTGCTGTGATGTTAGCGCATTTTATTTACGATACTTCCAAATGTTTTCTGTAAAATGCACTCTGTAAATACTGTAAGCATAGAGAAGGAGAGACGGAGAGACGAAAGGAGATCCCAGGCCGAACGCTGTACATAAATATAAGCAAAAGCAAGCGAGAATGTTTCCTAATTGTACATAGATCTAGCGAGTAACCCAATCAAGAATTCTGAAGAGCCAATTTGCGTTTACAACTATTTGCTGTAAAAAATACTTTCAAAAAACTTAAAAAAAAATCCAAAACAAAAAAAAGTAATAATTTATTTGTAAAACTCAAGTCAATAAATATATATTTATATATAGGAAAAAAGTCGACGCAAGCATAAGCCGTAAATGATATTTGATTGTACTGTACTTTGCATTAGACTAAGACTAGTTAAAAGAACGCATGTATTTAAAAAATACTTCTAAGGAACCCAACTAAGCAGCTCTAACTACGCCGTTGATTATACACTAAACCTAATATAATACGCAGCCCTAAATACATAGCTCATACATTCATACGAAATACTACCATATAGCGTTAATCCTACGTAGTTGTTTACACTTAAATCATTACAAACAAAATCCCCACAATGAAAACAAAAAAAAAAAAAAATCCAAAAAGGAAAAAAAAAAAATAAGTGGACAAATATATAATTATACGAAAAATTTAAAGCGAATTTGTTTTTAATTAATGTCAAGAGTTTAACACATTTTTTTCAGAATTTATTTATTTCATGCCCAAATCTGAGCTGAGATTTTTTCTTTTTATTTTTGTGTTGAGTTGAAAAGTTTTATTCGAAATTTGAGCTATTGACAATGAATGAATCTAACTTGACTTGGATTCAGCTAAATCAGATTGCTAAATTTATACTATATATATGTATGATTATATATAGATGCTTATTATAGATGCCTGACGAAAGCGATGCTGCTACAGCTAATTGACATACGCCTGGCTCGGAATGCAATCTAATTAGAAAAACTATTGATTGACAAGATGATAACAAGCTGAATACACTGAATAGCAATTGGCAGTCAAGCAGGCATATAGACAATATCCATGTGCCAATACAGTATTAGGTGAATATTCTTGTCGCCTTTTCGGCTAAGATATGATATATTGTCTTATAAAATTACTTAAATATGTGCCATTTGGCTGAACTCTAGCTTGACAGCCTTGATCGCTAATTGACACTGATTAACTAGCAGCCGATGTGACTTGTATTGTTGCTCTAATTAAATGCCAACTTGTCTTACGTCTTCAGCTTTTACATATGTAAATAGGTGAGGAAGTGTACCAAGCTAGTTGAAGAAGTGAAATATATCTATTTAACTGCAACTTGGGGCTTCTTCATATGCAAAGCCAACTAAATTAGCACAGCTACTCGCTAATAGTTTCGATTTAACAATGCTTTGATTATTCACTTGCTGAGCTGCATTAAGCGAACACAGGCAAAGCGAAATTTCCGGGCTTTATCAATCCAAACTCAAATGCAAAGTGACATAAAAAAATAATTAAAATAAATACATACAAATTAGTATTTTAATTTTTATCTTTATTTAATCTTATATAATTTATTTGATATGCGCTTAAGTGCTAACATTTTTAGTTCAGATATTTAATGCCCTTTCTGCTATGATCATTTAAAATTAATATTGATCCAAAAAAAATTTTGAGTAGTGAAAAATTTAGTTGAAAAAGAAAACCTTGAAATACACAATTCAACAGTTTTAACAGGATCAATTATATATATATTTTTAAATAATTATAAAATCGAAAAGCATTTTATCTAAGCAAAAGACGAGGAATTGAATTTAGTAAATAATAGTAATAAATATGAATACTCCTTAATTAAAACAAGGATCACACTTTTCATTCACCTCAGGGGAATCAATTATGCAAAATCCATGCATGGCTTGCTAATATACAAAGTATTAGCAGATTATACTTAGACATTGGAGCATTATATAATATCTAATGAATAATCTAAAATCTAGTTGCTAGCTGCTAAGCCATGCACTCATATAATATATATGAAATCTATATAATTCCTGCTTTTTTGATGCTGTTTAAGTGCGTGTAATCAATCGGTCGAATTTCACAATCGCCTAGCTAAGTGCGAAATGCAAAAGCGCCAGCGCGTGCTTATCAGCGATCAATTAATATTTAATTAATCAGGCGAGGGCCGGCGAGAGAACTGCTCTGATCGGCGCACACGGCGTATGCGTACTCTTGTTTACGCGCCATAGTCCGAGTCGAATATATACATATATGTTGTTTATGTATATGTGAGTGTGCCTTATGGAGGTTAAGCACAGCAGAGCAATCATCATTACGATCATCATTATTGGCAGATGTAGCAGCGAAAGATTATTAAATTGTAATTTTTTTATTCTATGCTATTTGTCGAGTGTCAGACGGGTTCAATAACAGACTCTCAGCGGGCAACATGCTATAGCTTTATTTATTTATTTATTTCTTGTTGACAATGCGCGAGCGTTAATCGTTGACGTTGCTGTTGTTGCTGCGCTTGTTATCGCTCTGAATTAAACCCCAATTAATTTAATTACAAATGGAAATAACGCGCCGTTGGCAGTCGCTGCGTCCAAGTCGAAATATGTCAAAAGTTTTGAGATTTTGTGATTTATATTATTTTGCCATTTGTTCACAGATGCGCACACATACACATGCGCATGTGTACATGTGGTCGCATGCGCTCAATAAATAAATTAAAATATTATTTGCCAGTTTGGCGCTGATAAGCGAAATGCGTTCGCGTTTTTCACAGAAACGCTTTTATTCCATTCAGCCTGCCATTAATTATAAATTATAACAAAGTGGGCACTTCCGCCATTGCTATACCTTAGCTTCTGCTTTTAATTTAAGTGATAGTCGGACTTGGGGTAGGTATGCTAAATGATGTGGACTAATAATTAGATCTATTGGCTGGCAATGGTATAGAACCCCTTTTTTAACGACACGACATTTTATTAGCTGCACATCAAATACATTATTAAATTGTAATCACATTAATTATAGCTCAGTTTTGATAAATGTATTGTCATGTGTATGCAAATTGTGTACAGCAGCCGAGTATTTTTATCTCGGATGTCAAATCGATTGTCTCCGCAATTAATTACTCGTATATAATTACAGCATGGCCCACGCTGACGCCGACGACTGCGACGACGACGACGCCAACGCCGATTTAGCCGACGATGGCGTGGCAGTTGCTGTGGCGCCCTCGTCTCTTTATTAATTAGCCCTGATGCGGCAGCACAGGTAGCCACAGGTGGTGCTGCATGCAAAACGCACCGCGGCGGAAAGTGCAACGCGTTAATCAAAACGTAATCAAATCATTTGGCAAGGGTCGAACAGGCGAACCAACAACAGCAACAACATTATAATCACAGCCTGGTCACATTGAACGCCCGCTGCGCGTTGTCGGGCCCGGCAATTAAGCTTTATATCTGGCCTAATGGACCGAGCGCCGCCTGCGCTGATTGCGCGCATTTGTTAAGCGTCGACGGCGACGCTCGCTCGCTCTGCACCCAATCAAATATGAAGCTGTATCTCCCAGTCTGCCGTCTACCTACAGCCGCCGCCGTCGCCGTCGCCACCTCCTCCCTCTCCCTCCAAGGCGGTGGGCACAGCGTGATATTAACGCCCCACCGTGAGGCGGCGCATTTACAATGATAATATTTGTGCTCCAAAGTTATCAATGAGTGCGACGCGCTCATCGAACGGCATATTGAATGGGACGACTATACCTAACCGTAGTAGGCGATTGCCATGAGAACTTTATTTTCAAATACTACTAGACTTTAGTCTACATAGAGAATATGCAATAAATAAATATGAGCTACAATTTATTAGTTCAATTCTAAATTTATGTGAATTGTGCTTTAAAATATTCAGAAATGTGAGAACTAAATTGAATGAAAATTATTCAGAGTTAAGCTGTTGCCTAATTATCGTATATTAAATGACGATTGATTATGAATGAATAGCTCTGTAGTTCAATTGAAATATAATATTAATCAAGTTAAAGCAGAGCTTAAAAGAGCTTTAATTTATTATAAGCGTATCAGAGTTTAATATCGACTATTAATACCCTACTTTCTGATTGTTCTTTGTAGAAATATACCTGGGCCAAAGGGTGCTACATCACCATAAATACACAAAAGTGGTCATTGAGATTTAAGATGTAAATATTGGCATCAATGTCCACTTACTAGCTAAAGCTAGGAGCTAGAGACTAAGACAATAAAATGCAACAAATTAAATAAGTATAAATTAAAATTTCTGCCTAAACTTACATTTCCTTTCATATATAAAACTTTTCATAATTTAACTGTAATTTAAATTTGCTATAAACTTTTTTTTTTATTATTTATAAGAACAAGTAAATGATGCCTTTATAATGAGGGAACCACTTGCCACTTGGCAGCCATAACATATTTAATTAACACCATAAACCTCCCCGGCAGCTCAGCGACCCTCGCCCGGAGATGCAAATGAGCTCATTATGAGCTGATTATGCAATGCATTGATCATTTCAACTGCGTCCCCAGACTCTATATATATGTAATGCAGGGGTTCGTAAATTCGTTTTTCACACTAAGTTGACTGCCATAGCCACAGCGAGCGGACCAAAGGAAATTCGAAATGAAAACGAAAATTACAACGGAAAATTCATTCGTAATCGCAAGCGAATTGGAAATCCGTTTACTTAGCCTGCTTCGGGACAGTGATAAACTTGAGAAGAGCCCACTCTTTATAGAGTCTGAAGTAGTGGATGGGGAGAGGCACTCGGAACTCTGGCAGACGGCCTGGCGGAGCACTGGCCACTCGACGCATGGGAAGCATTCACAATTACCGCGAATAAATTGAGGTAATTAGGTAATAAAAATAATGTTTTCACCTTATTATGGCAGACAGGCATCCGCGGCCAGCAGCTGCTCGTCAATAGGGCTCTGCCATTTTTCCAAGAAGCCAACCAGCCAGCCAGCCAGCCAGCCAGCCAACCACCTGCCGACCAACTCCACGCAACTCCGAACTGGGGCACAGACACACGCGCTCGTGGGCGCAGCGCACTTGCAGCTAGATCAATATGCAAAAACTCATTCAGACGGAATTCAAAATCACTTTTGGGAAAAGTATTTGCATACCCTGCAATCGAGGTGGGGTATACCTGACTTGGAGGTAAGAAAAGTAAAGACAACACAAATGAAAATCAATTTTAAGCAGTTAGCAGGGGCAAATCAATTAACTTGGCAAATATTGCTCGACTTTTAGATACCCTTTCGCTAGATTTGAAATGTCAATTCACAGACTATCTTTAATTATTTCCCACATTGATTTACCGGCCTTACGAAGGAAAATTATTCACGTCAGGCTGCGCCTGGTAGTTACATATACTGCGCGTCATCGGGATAGCACACCCTTACCCTTCACCTTCTCGGTTAATAATACTAAGGAATATTTACTATATCATTCGAGCATTCGTCGTCGATTTTTTTCCTACTTGATTTTGTTTTGATTTTTTTTTTTTAATAATTTAAGATTTGGCTCTGAATAACTTCAAACAATATTTTGAATCATTTTGTAAAAAGCTTAGAAAAAATGATTACAAAAAGTTGGTCATATCTAGATCAATTTGATAGCCATAGTTACAATTTTTTCTATGTATAGGCCACAAAATTGAAATTTTTAAGAAAAAATATACAAATATTCTAGTTTAATTTGCACTTAATTTCAGCACTATCTGGACTACATATCGCAATAAAAGTTGACAGACATGGGGAAATTATTATTTATTTATAATTATATTATTATTATATAAAAAACATGATTTGATAAGGGATATCAGGTAATCAGGTATGATATATGGTTGTATATATGTAATGTATACGATAAAATATAAATGTGACAAAGAGCTTTCTTCAAATGTTTTCACAGCAGTCTTAGGCAATTTCCCTGTCCCAGCACATAGCATAAGTTATGTGACTGTTACACAGCTAGAGTATTTCCCATGCTCTTCGCTCACATGAAATGCTCTGCTCAGCCAATGCTCAGTGGCCTTAGCCACGTTGCGTTGTCACCACAATTTGAAGTGACTTTTATCGCCGCTGTAGATTATGCAAATTATTAATTTTTCATGGAATTTTCAGGTCAATTACAATTTTCCCCGCCGCACTTTGTTCGACCCGAACTTTTTATGTGTCCACGGCTATTTTCACCTACGTCGAGCCGGACTCGACCCTATATTTTAATGGCTTAAGTAAGCGGCTTTAATTGCCTTAAAATGTGCGCGTAATTATGATATATATATATGTATATATAAATAAGTGTAGAAGTGAGTCGGGCATTGTGGGTGCTGCTGGCTGTGTTCATAATTTTGTTTTTTATTTTTTTTTTACAATTCGAGCTGTTGCGAGGCGTTTAATGAGTGCGGGCCAATTCAGAGATCTTGAGCGCTGGCTCCTGGGTCTCCTGCATTAATTTTGTGGTTAACTGCAAAAATTCCGGGAAACAAAATGTGTAGAATGCAATTAAACAAAATAGCGTGAGATACGCGTCCGATATGCGGCTCGGAAGCAGAACATTGTCGTCGCGCCCATGGCTGAAACTGAAACCTAATTTCCAAGTTTAGAATTCTGCGAAAAACCGTTGCGAGAGGTGAACGGCGCACGGCGGTTCACGTTCGCCGTGCTCCATATGCCTGCAACATCTTCGGCTCCATCTCCTGCGGCTGCCCACGAGCCACGGGAGTTTTACGTTTTTGAATACTCAATTAAATTTTTGTGCCCACTGGTTGATTGCTGTTGTTGTTGTTGTTGTCGTTGTTGTTGCTGCTACAGTTTCGCACTATTTTCAATTGAATTAAATGCAGTGGCAGTTGCTGTTGCAGTTGCAGTTGCAGTTGCATTTTCATGCGAACAATTTCAAGGAATCGCGCATATCAAGCGCGTCGACGTCGCCGTCGCCGTCGCCGTCATCCTCATCGTCTTCGTTGTTGCTGCTGCTGCTGCCTCTGCTGTTGTCGTCTTCGTTGCCGGCACGCTCCGTTTGGGCGCACAATTAATTTGCGCCCCAAAACGAACGCACGTATCTGGGAGATACATTAGCGAAAGTGTAGGCCGCCACCGCTGCGCTCGCAAATACAATTTAATTTGGCATACCCTACAAAAGCATCCCTTGGCTCGTCGGTTGGGCTTGCAACTTGCCAAGTCTTTTGGCTGCATTCGGTTAGTGTGTTTGGCCTTCGGCTAGCTTAGCCGCGTTGCCTCTTAATTCATGGGGCCGCTCTGTGTGCGACAGAGACGCCAGCGAAATGCAAAATTTGTCTGAAGATTTTAATCGTCGGCATGCGCGCTCAAAACGGCTCCAACAACGGCAGCGCAGCAGACCAGCATAGACCAATGATTGCGAGATCATTGCCGGGCTGTTCCCATTGAGTTGGGCCAGGCGAACGTTTTCTAGGTTGCGCCAACTTGGTAGCGCTGGCAGCGGGCGGTGGCATAGGGCGGGGCATGGCTGGCTGGGCAGAGCAGGGCATGTAATGCTTGCTCGTTTCTCTAGTGCCATGGTTGTTGTTGTAATTGCAGTTGCTGCTGCTGCTGCCGCTGCTGCTGCTGTTGTTGTTGTTGTTGTTGTTGTTGCCGCTGTAGCAGTTGTAGCTACAAGACAATTCACTTTTGTGCGAAATTAAGTGGCATCTGCAGCAAGGCATTCCACTTGACTCCACCACAGGCAGCTCCCTCTGGGCAGCAGCTCTTCTCTCTGTGCAGCATCTACATCTGCATTTGTCTGTCTATGTGTGTGTGTGTGTGCAATTCTCTCGCTCTTGTGGGCAATAACTAATTACATTCGCAATTATTTCATGTTTTGGCCAATTTAGTGGGACAAATTTATCTGCGCGGTGTCATCTACTTAGAATTGATGGCTTGCCATGTGAAGCCAGTAGATGTAGCTGCTGCTGCCGCCATTAGGCGCCCCGGCCTACATGAATGACGTTGATTGTTCTTTGCCAAATAGAAAAATTTATCTATCTGTCTGGCAGTTGTTGTTGTCGTTCCTAATGCAAAACTGTGTAAAATGCAATTATTAAGCAAATTAGCAAACATTTAGATATTCCGGCTAGATTGCCAGCCACCCACCGAGGGCGCCATTGATAACTCAATGGCTCATTCATGAATGACTCCCATCTCCTCCCATCTAGGCACCCGCCCAGCAGATTATTCCATTAAATTATATAGCTTCCGCAAAATAAACACTGATTGCCTTCAATGGATAAATGGCCGAGATTAAAGTATTTATCATATTCTTATTAACTAATTTGGTATAGTAGATGAAAGGTTCTCCTTTAACTTATTTAGTCAGTCAGTCTTAAATGTTAAGAGATTGTTCTATTATAATAATAATAACCTTTTAATCTTATATAAGATATAGTTGTATAAGCTAAAAATATATATTCCTAATAGAAACTTCTTTATTATTTTCATAAAAGGAAAGATCATTTGATTTTTTTTTTATATATTTTCTCCTCATAAACATAAATTATCAGTGAAATTACTATATGATGAAGCTTTAACGGTATAGAATTTAACCTTATTTATTTATTTATCTTATTTTCTAGTAGTTTACTATTTAAATACATGCTTGATATATAAGAAACTTGATCATATATATTCATAATCTACCCATAATCTATAATGATGTGATGTTCATGTGTAAAAAGTTTGTCCTTATTTATTTTATGTGGAATATGTAAGTGTGCATATATGTTTTTAAGTAACTGTCTATGTTCATTTATTGCTTTACACTTCCAATTATAACTCAAAATCCGCGCCAACTTGAAACAATAAAACACACACAAAGAGAGATTTATGCGCACGCACACAAATACACACCTACACACACACACAAATACACACACAAATACACACACAAAAGCAAACACTCATATGCAGAGAATTCACCTTAATTCAAGTAGAAGCGATTCGACTCCCCCGCCTTCATTATGAAATTGCTGTTCTTGTTATATTTTATTTTATACGAACTTAATTTCGCTCAACTCGACCACATGCACATATTTTACAGCACACACACGCTCACACACACATGCGAGTACAAAGCCACTCATACAAACGACTGGCAACCCTTTTAAAAAGTAACGGTAAACGCAACCATTTATTACATTTACCCACATGGGAGCACCAGAGCGAGCAAGAGAGAGAGAGAGAGATGGAGAGCTGGCAACAGTGCGCGCACACGAGTGCGAGCGAGAGCGCACAGGGCAGGCCAAAAGGATATGACGTTTTGCTTTTCACTTGGCAAGTGAGTGGAAATTTGTTTCATTATAATTATTTTCCACAATTGGACATATTAGTATGGTTGCGTCGACTGCGACTGCGACTGCGACGGCGACGTCCATGGCGACAGCGCAGTCGCCGTAACAGCTTGCTGCTGCGCGACGCCATTTTTGCAATTTAACTGTGCAAATAAACGCAGCCAAGTGAAAGAAATGTTTGCAGCCAGACGACACAGGACACAGGACTGCGACAGAGAGTCAGCAGCTATGTGGAGAGCGCTGGAGAAAGCGTTCCACTGTCGCCACTATCGCTGTCCCTGTCGCACGCACTGCCACGCTCAACTGTGCGCATGCCCAACATAACGGCGCCGTGGGGAGTTCGGGGCAACTGCCCCCGCAGCCGCCTGGGCCGCCTCGCTGCAGCTCGCTGATTCGGGGTAGTTTCAGACCGATTTGAGCCATTTACTCGCCCCTGACGCCACGGCCATGTGCTCGAGCCAGGTATATAGGCGGGCGCTGCGTGCTGGGAATGACAAAACATAAAGTTATAATAATTTTTCTTTCCGCTTAATTGTGCCCCTGCGCAGCAGACAGATAACCAGTGTCAGGACACTCTGGCCCTCTCTCTCGCTCTCTCTCTCTCTCTCGCTCTTGCATGCTGTGACCTGGCTATTGGCACTTTTAATTTGATGCTTTTATATACCACGTTGAGATGGGGTCCGCTCCTGCTCCCGCCATTGTATTAGCTGCAGCTTTTGCTCTTCCAGTTGCTGTTTATGTACAGCTATAGCCGCTATATAGTCTGACGCTGGGTCTGGCTGGAGCTGGAGCTGGAGCTGTGGCCATGTGCGTGCGCGCCAGCCTTTGCCACGGCGAGAGCGTAGGAAATACAGCAATTAGAGCCATATTAACCGTAATTAAATTTAATTGTTTAATTAAGCGCGAAAAGTGAGGAAGGCATTTTGTGATTTTGCAATGGCGTCACTCGCTGCCCACTCCACACTACCTATATATATGTGTACCTATATATATATATATATATATATATGTATGTCTTACATACAATAGGTATGTCTGTATGTTCGCTATGTGCCAGATGTGGGTGGCTCTGTGCGTGCGTCGAGCTTTGCGTGTTTTAGCCGTCGACTGTCTCTGGCCCCGGGTCTGCCGGCTGGTGTTGATGTAACAAATAGCCATGTGATTTGATGCGACGGCTTTGATAGCCAGCCAATTAAGCATTCAAACGTTAATTTCATCAGTTGGCATTAGTTGGGTGGCTGGGCGAGCGCCGATGGTGCCGGTTCCAAGCCGCTGATTGTTGCTGTCCGCATAATGCGCTGCACAAACTGTTCAACCTACTTACGAACTCGCTAAGCACTAGCTTACAAATTTAAGTAATGGCGGATATTTAATCTCTAGCCACAGACATCATGAAACTGAAGCTGTCGTAATTGTAAAGGTATTTACATTTGTGTAATTTACAGTATTTATAACTGATCAAACAAATAGTGAAACCTTTTTTTATCAACTTATAATATCCTGAAACAATTGCAAGAAACAGATTCGGGGTGACTTCGATTAGAACAAAAAAAATTTTCTATTTAATATCTAAATGAATTCGAATCAATATTAAGTTAGAACTTCATTACATATATCAAATTTTTCTTATAAATAATTAAAAAAAATTGTACGAATCCAATTAAGGTTGTTGTTGTTTCTTTTAATTGATAAAACAATTTTTGAGTGGAAAAAATAAAACATTTGAAGGTTTTTCTTTAAAAATCCACATCAGACCCAAAATAAATTATATGTTTCCCAAATAAACAAAAAAACTGAAAAATGTTTCTGAAAAATTCAATTTTTATTAAAATATTGACAAGGTTTTTAAACATATATCATTATATTTATTTTAATATCTAAATATATTATTAACTGAAAAAATCTAGAACTTCTATACAAATATAAATTATTTCTTATAAATAATTTAAAATAACCTCAGAAACCTCAGTAAAGTTGTAAACTTTTATTTTATAACAGTTTTTAATGGAAAAAAAGGAAATAAAAAATTAAAAATGTTTTGTCTTTAATTAATCCACAATTACACTCAAGATAAATGGATCTAAGTATTATCAGTCATGTAAATTGTAAAAAAAGAAACAAATGATAGATATTTCATAAAATTTTTTTTTTTAATATTTGCAAGATGTAAAACTTTTGGGATAAAGCATTAATAAACGCCGAATTATCTTACAAAGAAATATTTATTTTACTATGTAATCATGTTTTTGCTGCATTAATTAGAAATTCTATACAAATATTAAATATTTCTTATAAATAATTATAATTATATGCAGAAATCCCTGTATGTTATTAGTTTTTCATTGCTCAAACAATTTTTAATTGAAAAAAAAAAAAATTAATTACGTGTGCCCTTAATAATCCACAGCAGTCTTAAGATAAATGATATATTACCAAACCAAACATGGAAACTGATAAAACAATATGATATGCAAGGGTTGCATGTGCCTTAGATGGTAGAGTAATGTCCCTTATCATATGCATATTAAGATGTCCCATCTGCTCAAGGGATCTGGGGCACCCACATGCACATGCAGATCGATTTATAATAGAAAAAGGCGGACTATCATGGCGGTCATATCGCTGCATCAGTCATGTGAACAGTTTCTGGAATTCTAGATTAACTTGCAATAATGTCGTGTGAAATTAGCATCAATCAAGTGCAGGTGCAGACGAGAACAAACGCTGAGCGCCAAACTGGCAGGCAAATCTCAAAGTAGCCTGACGGCAAGCAGATGTCAAGTGGCCCGCATGGCCACATGAAGAGGGACGAGAGCGGCGACGGCGGCGGCAGCGGCTGCGGTCAGAAATGTCAACCACATCGTTGACATCTTAATAATGATGAATTAATGGGCAAACAAGTCAAATGACAACAACAATGAATACAAAACGGGCATTTCATAATTTTTCTATTAGAGGGAAAATGCCATTGCGGCTTGGGAAAAACTTGGGAAAATGTGCTCAAGAATCTATTTGGGCATTGATTGAGAGCAGCAGCATCAATTACAAGCAGCCAGGCACAGAAATCGACTCTCGACTGTTTGTGGTCGGGGCACAGCCAATGTCCATAGCGATATCGAGGCAGCCGATGGCTGCCAACAAATTCAGAAATATCACTTAATTTTTCACATGTAGCTGTTGCAGTTGCTCTGGCCGAGGCTGAGGCTGTGGCAGCCGCAGGCAAGCGTTCTTCCATGGCTGCATAAATCATGCGATGCGAACATGTCAAAGGTGCAGCAAGGATTTGAATGCCCCAGCCAGCCAGTCGGCCAGTCAGGCAGTCAGCCAGTCAGCCGGAGCGAGAGATGAAAATATGAAGCCATTGTTGGGGCCGCATTTCCATATAAAATCGAAGCCAATAGCCCTGGCCATGGCCGAAGGGGGCGGCACGGCATGGCATGGCCTGGCTCGGCTTGGTCTGGTTCGATTCGGCTTTGTTTTATTATGCATGCGGCTAATGTAGTCATCGCTGCGACCGGACATATGCAAACTGGCCGAGCGAAGCAAATAAGAAACCCATCAGAATTTCTCACTCCGACCAGGCGCTACGACAAATAAATATTTTAACTCACAATAACAAAGGGCAACCGAGCAGCAATGGGACAGCACTGGATGCAGGCAGATGCCCTGCCAAAGAGCTAAGAACCATCGAGCCCCAACGCCGAGGGCTGTCAGAGGCAGCAACTGCAAAGATTTTCATTAGACTAAACTTTAGATATAACTAATTAGAGGTTTCTCAATATCATTCAGATTAGGCAGTTCAAAGAAAGGCTTAATAATTACAATTAAATCAAGTGAAGAGCGCGGAGAATGCACATCAGGTTGATATAAGTACTTGATGGAACAACCCTCGCAGAATCTCTCTCTCTCTCTTTATCTGTCTCATAGAGCAGCGCAGGAGATGTCAGTGCAACGCAGTACAGCCGCCAAATCTGGCCATCATTTGTTTAAATATGCGCCTGCAATTCACAAAACGAACAACAACAACAACAACAGCAGCGAGAAGAGGCAACTGCGAGGCAACAACGACAACATTCGAAGTTGCACGTTTAACAATTCAATTTATTTGCAACATCAAAATTTAACGAACATGAAATTGCGAGAATTTTAAGATTTTCAGCAGAAACAAACGAGCGACACGATCCTGTTGACTGTCTGAATGTCTCCGTCTCCGTCTCCGGCTCAGTCGCATTCGGAGTTTCAGTTTTCTACAGCCCCACGCCCCACCCGCAAGCTCCTCCGCCGGCTCTCCTTACCCCAGTCGGTGAGCTGTGTGTTTGCTCTTGGTTTTGTTTGTCGCGCGCTTTTGTTCTTTTGTGTCTTTGTGTCGTGGGGTTTGCTTAGCTGGTTTATTTGGCCGGCCCGATCTTTGGGACTCTATGGCCGTGGCTAAGCGCTGGGGCCCAGGTACTGGCTGCGGGTGCAAACAGTCAACAATTTAGCATTCAAAGAGATATTTTAAATTAAAATTTCTGAAATTTTCGTCAATAAGCCAACCGAAAAGACAATGCAACCGACATTCTGCTCCAGCCCAAAGCCCACGGCCCATGGACTCGCCAGGCTCTTTAGGCCTTTAAATACTTGCACATATTTGTAGTTGGAGCTGATTTATTGGCCAGCAACAAGCATATACAGTGGGCACTATAAAAGCCGCTTCTAATTGGCCAAGCGTCCGCTCGCAGCAATCATCAATGATGTATGAGCATATAAATATGTATTTCGTTTTCATTCAACTCTCTCATTGAACTCTAATAAGTTAAATGGAATATATTTCGATCCCACGCTCGACCTATTCGATTTGCCATAAAAACTAACGCCTTGCGGCTAAGGACTTTTATTGGTCCTGCCGCTCGCTGCTGGCTGCTGCGCATCAGATTCAATATTTACGTTTCTCATCATCAAGAGTTGAGCCGTTGAATATGATTTCTTCTGTTCATTTTTTGTGTTGTTTGGCTAATAGGCTAATCACACATCAAAAAGCGAGGCACAAAACAACAAACACAGCGAGAGAGAGAGAGAGAGAGGGGGAGAGCGAGTGAGGCAGAGATCAGGACGAACGCAAGCAACCCCTAAGTGAGGCCCATGTGAAAGTCAACAAGGCTAAGCGGCTTAGCGCTTGTAACTATGACAGGCAGGCAGCAGGCGCTGAGGCAGGAGTGGGACCTGGCAGCAGCACCAGGACTTTGCCCAGGATTACAGTAACTTTCTGTAATTGCTTGTTGCTATAAGCGGCGTTGCCTGAAGCGATTTCTGGATTATTTGTGTGTGCGGCACGCGGCAAATATAAATTAACAAAGTTCGTGAGAGAACGCTGGCGGGAGAGGCCGAGAGGGGGCCTGCAAGGCGGCTACAGCGGAATTCTCAGCTAAATTGCATATTTGAGCTGGCTGAAAATTGTCAGCGCATTGATTTGCATATTTGCATGTTGGCTCGAATGTCGCTTTCCTGGCTTTGGCCGTCCTGTCTGCGATCCTCGTCTGCTTGCAAATTGAAATGTCAAGCCTTCCGCTGAGCGCTTTATGACAAGCAGCTCGGCAACGTCTTCGACTTTGGCAGCAGCCCGTTGAGTGACTGATATATCTGCATAAAGCCGTCGATGTTGATGTCCATCTCACTGTCGCCGCCGTTGTCGTTGTCGATGTCGATGTCGTTGTCGTTGTCGAGCGTCGCCGTCAACGCATCCCATCGGAACGCATCGCACACTAAATTAACATTTCGCAGGCGCTTGTCGGGCAGGCAAATGTTATTGCAAATGCAAATTACCTTCACTCGAAACCAGTTGCCACTCACCAAGGATATGAAACCGGACTGCATTCAAATCCACACTTTTAATAAGGCTCAACGCGTGCCAGGACGCCAAATGGCCAACCAGCAGCTCCAGCCGCCATCTCAGCAGCCAGCACAACTTGATCCTTTTCACTGCCTGCGCTCAATTTACATAATACAATTTTCACTGTTTTTTTATGAGTCATTCACACACACACACACACGCTCCGAGCACAGCATGAAAAATTGCAAATTAATGTAAATCACAGCGGCAAAAATTGTTCATGGCTCTATCGCCATTTTTATGAGCTCCACTGCAAAATTGACACTTCAAGCCTCTAAACGCCTGCACAATAATAATAAAAAAGAACATTGGTAAAAAGCAAAGAAAAAAGAAGGTTGTAGTTCTGAGTATAAAAGATACGTAAAGGATACCCTGTAGATTGTATAAAAAATTTTCTAGAATGCTGAGATTGCAGATAAAAACTTATGGATCTTTCATCTTGAACTTCAAAGGAAAGGCCTTGAATAAAATAATCTTTGCTGAGACTATACATCATGTAAAACACTTCTAAATCCCTGAAAATTATACTCAAAGTAATTATACCCTAATGAAGTTGGAAATGCTACAACAATAATATAAAAGTCTACTCACACACTTGCATCTTCAGTTCATATATTCTTCTATTTATTTATATAATTATATAAATATTTTACCATATCAATAGTTGACTGTTATACCCTGTAATTTTATGTATTCTACAATATATCGAATAGCGAATGACAGTGGAGGGGGCGATGCTTTCAATATGTTTCGAACATTTTTGCATCATGTCGTAAGTTGAGGCGATAAACAAAACCGACAACTCGCATCCTCGGCAAGGACAAAGCGGCCACAAGACGCAGGCAAAACTTTGTCCTTACACATGCGCCATTTTGCTTGCTTGCGGTTGGGTCTGCCTGCTGTTGTTGGCTTGTCTCTATTGCCTGTTATGTAAACGGAAAATGACAAACGAATTAGTTATTGACAACAACAGGAAACAAAAAAGTTTGCGTTCGTGCAAAATTTCCGCTGACAATTGCAAAAAGACAACAACAAAGCGAAAAATCGAAGTCCATTTGACGTTGGTTGGATGTTAACATGTGCTAATGATGCCGGATGTCACTGTGTGAGTGTGACTGTGTGTGTGAGTGTCTGTCAGGTGTTGTCACAGGTATGTGAAAATGATGACACTTTCGTCAATAACAACAAATTATTGCATATGAAATGATTGAAATTAGCGCATTCGCAATAAGAGAAAAACTATTAGCATATGCAAGTTGCTGATGATGTACTAAGGGAAAAACTTTACAGAACCTATTTTAGAAGCTGTAAAGCCCTACTTCCAACTGCTCTAGCTGACAGAATATTGTATTGGCTATAGCTTGTTGCAGTGAGCTAAGCGAAGAGTAAAGTTTGACATGATTATCTCATTGCTTCTATGACTTCGTAAACTGATGTGAACTATAGAACAATAGCTGCTAGAAATGTGAGCTCGATTGGCATAGAAACAGATTGAGCGATAAACGGATGTAGCTATAGTGACAGCCTGTTCATGCTGATAAAGATAATGAATATGAAAAATTTGAGATGATATAAACATTTTAACTGAAACCTGAAACCTCCACTTAAAACTCAGCCTTAAATACAAATTATTTTAAATGTTTAATTTTAATATATAGACAAAGAATTTATTTATCGCTCTTTTGAATAATTTGTATTATTTATTTATTTGATATGACAACGTTTATTTTAACTATGATTTGAGCGTCTATTCGTTATGTTTCAAAATCAAATTATAGCAATCAGCGTTAGCGTCGCTGCTGACGCCCATTCCAAGTCCAGCTCTGGGTCCCCGTCCAAGTCACGTGTCCGCAGTCAGTCAGACCCTTGGAAAGCGTTTGGGAACGTCGGCTGGCTATGCGCTTATGATCATTCATCAAGCTAAATGTCAATGGGACACGTTTTTTCACGTGCCTTTTGACAGGCGTTCGCCCAGAACTTAAGCCTCTTAGGGCAGGTCCTTCGGGTCAGTTTGTCGATATAGCAAAAGCCCTTAATTGTATTTAGGCGCGATTGACATTTATAGCTGATTGTTAGCGTGTGTGTGAAGTTGACTTCACTTGATTGATGGGCAATTGCAGTGATTGAAGGACTCAAGGAATCCCTTTCAAGACCATTTATCTAGCATGCAGTTTCTTACTTAGTGAATTCCATTCAAATATCACATAGTAAACTTCCCATGATAGGCAAATAAGTCGGTGGTGAGACTAATCTTCAAGTATTTCCTCGGCGAAAACACGATGCGCCCACAAAGGACACCGACTCGTAATCCGCAGGAAATACAGGACATCAAAGACGCCTGCTGCTGCCCGCATGGCCTGCCCTGCGCCTAATTAAATATTGACAAATCAATTTGAGTTAAACGATTTGTGCGCAGCTGGCAACACGAGGCAGCCAGAGACATTAGCGACGTCCCCATCCCTGCAGCCTGCGACGCGCTGGGCAAACAAAGCTGCGATTCGTTAGCGACTTGATTTCATTTTAATCGATTTCCATCCAAGTTCCATTCGACTCTCGGCCATTTGAACAGCCATTTTTTCTCGCATGCCAGCCCGAACGACTGCGCAGCCAATGAAAAACCTTTTCACATGCAAATTTTCGGCAAGCAAACATCACGTAGAGCCATCATCAATAAGGCGCCAGCTGCAAGTGGAGAGTGGGGAGTGGAGAGTGGGGAGTGGAGCGTGGAGAGGTGAACTTTGATTGCCATACGATTGGCATGTGATTTTTATAGTATGGCCGTGGCAACTGCTTTGCATTTCATTTTGCATTTGCATTTGATTTGATAAATTTTATGCTGATTGGAAAACGCTGCTAAATGTGTCCCCAGGTGCGGCTCGGGCCGGGGAATTTAATTTGATTTCCCGCTCTGCCATTATTTTCCAAGGTGGCCCATTATTGACTAGTAATGTGAGCGGGGAATGCGTACAGCGATGCCAAGCACTCGGGACCCCATCAACGGCAAACAATGCTGCCTGATGAATGCATTCTGCGCATGCAGCCCCATCAAATTGGCGTCCCAGGCACTGGCCATGGCTCCGTGGCGTCCCACAAATTGCCGTGCGCCTGATGCGCTGATGTCTTCATAACACACATAGCTGGCCAACAGGCCAACTGGCTAACTGGCTGGGATGCTGTTGACCAGTCCATATACAGAGCTCAATTCAATTGCGTTTTCGTTAAATGTAAAATTTATACGCCCCACGTCAGTTGTGACAGTTCACTCACTCACATTGCAGCCAGCCGCGACAGGCGATTCATTGAATGGCCAAACGGACTGAGAACCCAAACTGGCCAGCGCATTTGTGAATATGGCTCATACAGTACAAGGTCGCTAAGAAGAATTAGCTAATGACAGTTCTTTACATATTCCTAAACGAAAGATTTCAGTCTATACTTCAGTAAGCCTTTATCAATTATAGCCTAGCACACTTAGGCTATATCTACTGTAGCATGGTAATATAGCATCTCTGGGCAGTATTCACTTCTGTTTAGGCAGCATTCACTGTAGCATAGCCACACAATGCATGCATTATGGCCATTCTAGCTGGTATCCTTGCCCTTGTTCTCCGGCCGTGTCTAGTCTCTTGTTCGACGTCTTTTGCAGAATTTCGCATGCAAGAGGAAATTGAATTGAAATTCGCAAAATATCACAAAAAAGGAGCTCGTTACGTGCGCTGCTCAGGCGCCGTCCAGCATCGCAGCCTAAGGTTTCAGAGTCAATTGCAAAAATTAGCGCAGCTCAGACACCCCTTTCAATGGCCTCCTCGGCGCTCTTCTTCTGGTTGTTGTTGCATGTGCCAAAACTGTAAAAGTATCAAATTACACATCCGGCGGAAACAGCGTCGACGCGGCATCGGCTCGCTGTCAGAGTCGCGACGTCGCTGTCGTCCTGCGGCACTTTTACTTTGTTATCGGACATCCTAGCGACAAGGCGGCATCGATTTCTGTAAAATTTTTAAGCGCTGCCGTCTGCGGTTTTGGCGCACGATACGACGATACGAGCCCGAAAAGCGTAATCCCCATGTGACACTCGCCCCTGACAGCCAGCATATTGGGCGCGGCCGCTGATGCATTGTCCTTGCCCCTGTCCTTGTCCTGCGCCGCTGTCGTCCAACCACTAAATGACTATAAAGTAGCAACTTCCGCGACTGTTGCGCAAAATCATTCAATTTCCGTTCGGGCACACTCTGCGCCCGATCCCTGACGGCTGCCCACTCCGGCAGCAGCGCGTGCATGTTTGCGCATCATAATCGAGGGTGTGATTTGTCCTTTTCTGCGTTTGCCTTTTTGCCAGCATCCTCGTGAAACATTACCGCAATTTAGTTGCCTTTTTGCGCCCTGTCCACCCGCCGACGTTACTCCATGTCGTTGCCTGCGAAAAATTTGAATAATTTTTATTACGTGGCGCGTTATGAATTTTTGATGAGCTCTCTGTCCCACAATGCTGCTGCTGCTGCTGCTGTTGCTGGTGTTGTTGTTGTTGTTGTTGTCAGAGGGCGTGTGGCCAGTTATCCTTCACTAAGCCAAGTGACAGTGGCACAATTTATTAGATTCTCAGCCTCATTGTGGGCTGCGTTGCCTTTCTTCATTTTTTCCTTTTTCCTCTCGTGTGTCCCCAGCACCGGCGACGGCATCGTCAGCATCAGCTTCAGCGTCTGTGCTGCAGGCTTCCGGTACGTGCGACTCGGTGGCGAGCCGCGCTGCAGGGTCAGGGTGAGCCGAGCCGAGCCGAACTGGGCGTGCTGTGTAATAAAAGCAAATAAAATATTCTTTAATATGCGACACTCGCCACAGTCATCCCAGGCAGCCCTCGCCCTCGCCCTCGGCCTCGCCTGTCCGACTGTGTGTGCAATTTGCATATATATTGGCTCGACAAGCATTAATATGTGTAATCCCGTAATTTTTTAATTAAATCAAATTGTTTTCTTTTTGTTATGCCCCCAACCTATCAGCCGTGTGACTTTCGCTCTGGGCGCATTCATTCACTATATTAACAACAGATTTATCATATTGCAAAAGGTGACTCGCAGCAACATTTAATCATTGTCGCCTTTTATATAATCTTAATAGTTATCTGAGACCTAGACCTACATGTGAATACGATATTTAACTTTAATTCTCTAGACATAGACATGGATATATTGAGTATTCTTCGACTCAGCTTACGAATACAAAATAAGTCTAAATTCTAAACTGATTTAATAAAATGAGGCATTTTCCACCCTGAGCCCATTTTTGTTGGATGTAACAGGCAGAAGGAGGCGTGGCAGACCCCATAGTGTCGATAACTATCCCCAATTAATTGTTATCGATTAAAAACAAAATCGAAATTCAGTTAAAAAATTATATCTCGCCCATCTTTTAAGCTAGAGACACCAAATTTTATATTTGGCTTTATATGTATTTTATGCAATTTCGAATTTTGTTATATTTTGGATACCGGCCCCAAATTCCCCCAAATTCTATGAAAAACACAGATTCGACGGGGCTCAGGGTATCCCCTATTCGGTCACGCCCGACTAGAGTTGTCTTACTTGTTTTTTTTTTTTATATTCTGTGTATATTTTTTGGAGTACTTAAGTACTCTTGGTTCTATTTAGTTCTCACATATTACTTTATTTTAAAAAAAATAAAAAGAACATTTAAAATTAACATTCAAATTCTTTAATTTTGAGATAGAAAGAGATTACTTGCCAGTTAACTAGCCCGTATTTATGAAGCTACCCCCATTGCGACCGCAGGGATCAAAGTCACAGCTATCATAAGTATAGCTATGCTAACTATGCGTAACTGTAATAATTTTTGGGTAAAGCCATAAGCCATCGGCGTGTAGCGGCGTGCGTCATTGGCGCTGCCTTCCGGATTTGAAACGATTAAGTGATTCCATGCACACTGCATGATAATTGGATTAATATGCGCTGACAGCGGGCCCAGCCCAGCCCAGAGCAGGCGAGACAGCCAACAGGATGATGTGCATGCAACCACCGGGGTCGCAGATGAGCGCGGCGTGGGTGGGGTTCGGCTGGTCGGAACTGGAGAGGCGGGCCCAGGGCTCAGGGCTCAGGGCTGGCTAAACGGCAAGCTATAAGACTGGCGCAGTGGGAGAATGTAGGGGTTATTAAGTGGATCAAGTGATGCCCAGTGCCCTCGTTATCGTCAGCATCAAAATCACATATACTCTCTCTCCGCGTGCCATATATCATGGCATCATAATCATGGGAGCGCCACTGCCGAAGGGTGGAACGAATGCATAAGCGAACTCGCCTTGGCTACGGGTGGTTGACGTTAACCCTCAAATTGTGCTGCTAACCCTCGGCTTTTGTTGGTGTAAACCAATTTAAGCAGCGCTCTCGTGGGCGGAGAAGCATATTCCAAGTGCCATCACAATGTGGATTCGGGATTACGATATGATGAAGTCGTATTGTGTACACAAACATATTAATGCACGCATCCGCACCCTTTGCTGTGATTCTTTGAGCCAATTATGAGCGCGGCGGAGGAATTTCCATTTGAAAATCATTTTTGCTTCGGGCCCGACAATTTGTCAGCCAAAATGTGAGCGGTAAACAGGCAAATAGCTCGGCATTTTGGTCAAACAACTGCTTGGCCACTTAGCTGTCCATTACCAATCGCAGCCGCTGGACAAACAAATTAAATTGATTTGCTTGCCGGGCCACAGAAGCCGCTTCCGAAGTGCCTGCCCATCATCATATTTGGCTGGGTGCCGGCGGCGGTGCGATCAAAAACCAACCAAAAACAACCCAACCGAAATTATTTGACAATCGATTGGGGCTGACGCAGCTAAGTGCAGGAGTAGAGCCCAGCTCCGATCAGTGGCTGCCTAATTGATAAAGCAAACCCTATGAAAATTAGCGGCCAACTTAAAGAAGGAGCTCGTTGGGCCGACGATTTTCTTATGATTAATATATTTGCACAATGCCTGACTGCGCTCCTACGCAGTCGAGCGCGCAATTGCCCAAAGGCGGCAACGATTTTAACACCTCCTCAGCTCGGATCAGCTGCGCGCATTAAGACGAGCGGCACAAGTGGGAAGCTGAGCAGCTTCATCTTCTCTCTGTGTGTGTGTTGGCTGTTGGCTCCTCATTAGTGGGTCGCATCGTTTGAACTGGCCGCAACGCGCTCTTTAGACACTTGTTGTCTAATTACCAAAGCCACCCGCAATGGCACGTCTGGCGTTCTCTTTTTGGCCAGTTGTAAGTGTGGCACTGGGTGAAATCGTCGCCGTCTTCGAGCCAAGCGAAAGCCAAAGTTTCTCTTCGCGCCTTCACGTTAATCGGCGCCGGCTTTGATGCTGCTCCGGCCGCCAGTCCGGCTGCTGGGCTTATGTCATGAGTCTAACCATTTGCTCTCGCTCTTGTTCAGCTTTTGGTCGCAGCTTGTTTGCTGGCCACGCAAAAGGTCCGATCTGGCTACGATAATGATCTGGCGCAATAAAATTGAAATGCGTCTCTTAATCGTTTCCAGATACATAATAATTTTCTGATCAAACATGCCCAGGCGGCGGCAGCCCCAAACGACGGCCAGCCCCAGCCAAAGGCGACCTGCGATGGAGATCCCAATTCCTCCGATCTTCGCATATCGATCACAGTGTTTGAGCAACTTTGGCACAGCAACGAAATACGCAAAAATCACAGTGTTGACTTACAGATCGGCACTAGCCGAAGCTGGGATGCTCTTAGAGCTGACTTACATAAAAGTTAATGATATAAATAGCTTTTTATAAGGATAATATTGAATTTCTAGGCAAAAATAAAGTCAATATCTGACTCTATATAATATCCTCAAGGACATTCCGCATGCTGTAGCCAAAGGACATCGCGTCAAGTGCGATCGTTCTTTGAAAATGTAGAGCATCGAGCCCAATAAATCTTTGGCTTGGCGCATTTCTTCTCCTCGATACCGCTCAGCACAGTCAAATCGAAATGCTAAGAGAGCTATTGTTCGGGCCGAAAAGGGCCGCCGAAACAAGAAGAAGACAAGTCCGAAAACGAAGACAAATTCGGACAAAGGGGCGACCGAGGCGACTGCGCTCAGCTTGATAAGCATCGGCGGCGCAAGCTGCGCCCGCTGATCTCCAGCGATCTGCAGCGATCCTTTTAACGATGCCACCGTCAATATTTATGGCAGAGCTCGAACTAAAAAAATGTCAAACGGCCAACTTGGAGGCCGAGTCAAGAGCCGCTGGCTGCTTAGCTAGAAATTAGAGCAATTAGCTCTAGCCCCTGCGCTGGCCCCTGCACTTGGCGCGCCGTTCATAAAAAAGCAACTAATCAGCGTTGACATGATGGACACAAATACATATGTACCTGTACCTATATATATTCAGTTAAATAAGAACGAATATAAATACTTATTTTGAGAAGAAGAAAAATTATAGGGCTGCACTGCTGATTGCTGCTGTGACCTTTTCGTGTCTGTGGTGCGGCTACTGTGGGCGTGCTGGATGCGAGTCGTAGCTTGTAAACAATTTTCATTATCAGATGATTACGTAATTTATAGAGCCAGGAGCTACCTGTGCGCGCGTTCTTGATCTGCCCGAAGCGATAACCAGCGGGCGACGAGGCACACACACACACACACTTGCACACACTCACACATAGTTATTCTATGCTGAGCATAAATGTCAAAGGGCATTTAATGAAGTTATTTAACGCTGCGTCCCAGGCCCAGCCCAAGAGGCGGTCCCAGAGGCTACCGTGCGAGGACGAGCAGCCGGGCGAGGGCGTATTGCGACTGCGATCAAGTCTGCTGATCATAATCTGTGGAGTTTCGGCCCGACGTCTGGTTTGCATTGGGCCAAACTGGTTGGGCAATAAAACGCTTGCTATAACGAGCAACAAAATTTGTAACGATTCAATTTAAGGCTGTGTACAAGCGGCGGCAAAAGATGAAATAGGCAAATAGACGCAGGTCCCCAATGGCGCTGCGCCCCCTCCGCCCCCATCCAAAAGCTCGCAGCGGAGCTGCAGACACGGAGCCGTTCTGTATGTTGGGCGCATGTTGAGACCTGGCAAACGGTTCAATTCAATAAAATTTATGAAGACATGACTGGCAATTGTAGTCCCGACGTCGGCAACCAGTACAGGCCCAGCCCAGCCCAGCTCAGAGTTCGACGTTCGACGTTCGAGCTCGCATCCTTTTCAAAACAGTCTGACGCCTACTTGCCCATTGAGGGGATGCCTAGCAATAGCAACAACAACAACAACAACAAATGCCGAACAACTCAATTGAAGTAGTTTGCTCACTTTTGGAGTTGACATTTTGCCGCAAATATTTCAAATTAATTAAGCGAAAAATTTGGTAGCCTGTTACGGCGGCAGTTCACAAAAGGACCAAAAGGTCCTGTCCTGTGTACGACAAGATGTGCACTGATTTTGTATACCTGTCCGCACCGAACTGGGTGTGGCAGGGCCATAAATATGCCCGGCTAGCGAAGGAGCAAAGGATTCGAGCATTTTTGGCCCACGGCCATTGATATAATCGCCATATCGCAAGTGTTATCTTTTGTGCCCGCTCCGAGCTCGTCCCGTGTTGTGCGTGTGGGAAATTTGTGCGTCTTTTGTTGCCGCAATTCTGTCATAAAATTTCACATAAAACTAGTTACATCGCTGGTTGGCCAAGGCTTTCGGGTGGTCCAGCAACTAACTCAATACAATATTAGCTCGATGTGCATAAGAGTATCTAAAAGTCCTGTTATAGTCTACTCATATAATTTGTAACTACTTTTTGCTTGTACTTCTGACACAGGCTCAATGCCTTTGATAGATAGTCTTTAAATACCTATTATAAAACTATATAAAAAAGGTATCTAAAGACATTCTATCAAAGGCAGAAATTAATTGGTAACAGTCTCATCTGTTTTCGACTTTCCATAAACTTTATTTTACATTGGCTTTGCAAGTAATTGTAAATAAATAAAACTTGTTTTGCCAGTTATATGAAGAGGAGTAGCTTACATTTTCTCTGTATTGTAGTCTATAGTACATACTATTCAAAATTATATATCATTTTTGTGCTCATAACCGCTTTACTTATTCCTGGATTATAAATCTCATAGAATCATAGGCAGACATAGGCAGACATCAAAGACTGCATAGACTGAGCTAATACTAATAATAATAATAAGGACACGTCCAAGCTAGACAATTTTAATTGCAATAATGATATATGAATAAGAAATAATCAAAGGATCAATATTGGTATAATCGTTATTTGATTTTGTTTGCATTCATTTCAGATATATTTAACTCGAATATTCAAATTTTATTTGGATGTTCTTATTCTGAGGTAGTGGTCCACCACCACCAGGGTGTTGTTGTTGGCGTTGGTGCTGTTGGTGTTGTTGGTATATCCGTTTTGCCACTCAGGCAGCTATTTAATGCCTCGTAAGTGGAGCTCGTGCGCTCCACATAAGTTCGCTCCGCGTTGTTGATGCAAATGGTCTTAACCGAGCTCAGTTTCTGATAGTTTTCCTCCATCTCAGTTTTCACTCCAGTTGCATTTGCCGAAATGCCGTACATGGTCTTTGACTCATCGTTGCCCTGCAAGCAATAGTGGTCAGACTGTGCTAAGTCAGCCTCAGAGCAATGTACTCACCACTTGAGCGTAGCACTCGAAGGCCTGAATGGAGCTCACAATTGAGGCGCAGTTGGCAATCTGGTTGCAGGAGCTGGTGCTGCTGGCCGTAAGCTGATCACGTGGCTTCTGCCACTTGGCATTCTCCAAGGCGACTTGGTGTTCGTATTGGGAGTTGCACACGGTGTACTGAGCCTCATATTGGTCTGCGATGCTGTCTAACACCGGCCTGTAGTACGAGAAACAGGCTGGCCCATTCCGCGGATTCTGCGCGCTCAGCACCTCCGTCTGATGCTTCAAGCGGTCAATCTTGGGTATCTTGGGTATTTGCAACTTGGCCGCCACCATTACGGCCAGGCCGAGGAGCACCAGTAGACTGCCAGTCGACGCCATTTCAAAGCTCTAGGCAAACTTAATACAGATTTGCGAACTCTTGGCCTTTTATAAGGCAGCCGTCCGGATGTTGGGCCCCAATTAGAGCCGCGACATCTATTTCATGTTAGCTAAACTTCTTATATTATCAAACATGCTTTCTAATTTCATATAATTAATAGCTGTAGCGACGTTTTGTCGACACTTGTAGCAGTAATTGCGTTATAAGTGGATACAATTAATATTGTCATAGAAACACTTTGCACTTTTGTCGTATCGCTCCAGTAAGCTTCCGGAAGTCATCGAAATGATATTTTCAATACAAGCAATTCAATTAAAATTACTTAAAGACAGTTTTTATATGTGAAAATTAAAGTATAAATATATATATATTATATATATAAAAACTCTTGTTGAGTGTATTTTCATATTGCACTTTTCACACTTTTCTATGTTTAAATTCGAAAAATAATTGTTAGCTAAAATTGCAATTAAGGACAAAGCGAAGTGTACCATGCAGGCCACCTTTCCCTAACGTGTCACCGGTGTTGAGTGCAAAAAGTCCTTGGCCAGAGGCATAATGAACATGCAAGATAACTGTAATGCCACGTATCACACCTGGAAAAAGACTCCGCAAAAGACCCAAGAGGATATACCCACCTCCCTGATCAAATCGTTTCATTTAATTTCTATTCCATTCTTGCATTTACTAGTTTGACATCATAATAGACTGCTCCCTAAGTAGTTTCGCTTTTTTAAAGCAATTTAAACATTTTTTTTTATACAAAATCTGTCAAAAAATGTTGTCTCAATTTTGATCCAATACCTTTTAATATATTTTTAGCAAGAGAAAAATGTTGATCCTTGCTGGCACAAAACTGATCTAACTCGTATTTAAAGGTCCTAATTTGAGGTTAAGATTTTCTTCAATCCCATCATTGAACTACTACTATACCATATCATGTAGATTATTGCTCTAGTATTATAGTCCGAGCAAAGCATTTACAAATGCGAATCATTTTTTAAAATAAAGTCAAAATTACTGTATAAACGAAAAATAAATAATAAGTGTGTAGCAATTTGAAGACACGACTAGGTATGAGCCACTGTCGCATGCTTGGCACTCTCCCACCTAGTCTTATGGGTCCTAAGAACCGCTTGCATCTCGTACTCGAAAATGCAGGCAGCAATAGATCTACAATCGCCCCATATCTGCCCAAGCTGCGCTCTCTAACATTGCTGCCTTGTGGATACAGATGCCTTGCCAGAAGTCGTAGTTAACATGAGAGACCTACCTCGCAGTAGCCTTAGCTGAATACAATTTTTGTAATTAATTGTCATTAATATATATTGATATATGAATATATTAAACAGAAATCAATTATGAGCTATGCAAAGAACATTTATTTCTGAAGGCTTAAAGCCTTTTAAATTTAGTGTATTTCAAAACGCTCTAGATAAATATGTAAAGAAACTCCTTTATAAATTAATATACGAATAATGTTTGTTGAATGCATTTTTATTTTGAAATGATATTTAATTTTTCACTTAACCCTACATTGAAGTCATGTAGTCCCATGTCGTTATGTAGTCCTCAGTGGTTGTAGTAGGTGGATTGGGAACGTCGTAGCCCAGAAGGCAACTATTTAACTGGCCATAGACCCGAGTCGTGTCCTCGACGTAGTTCCTCTCCGCAGTATTGACGCACACGGTCTTGACAGTGTTCGACTGGACATAGTCCGCCTTGACCCTGGCAGCCAAGTCTGTGGCGTTGGCAGAAATCGAGTAGAAGTTCTTTGAATCTTCAGCAGCCTGAAATATCGATGGGGGTAATGTCATCAGTCATAAATACACTGAGAGAAGTCTTGTTTACCTGAGTTGCGGCACAACTGAATGCTGAGTAGGTATTCGTAAACGCATTGCAGCCACTCAGAGCCTGGCAGGACTGAGAGCTAGTCGACTCTAGTTCCAGGCGGGCAGACTTATATTGATTCTCAATACTCTTACTGCAAGATTCGTAGGCTGAGATGCATTTCTCGTAGGCCACTTCGTAGTTGCTCGTGATTTGGTTCAACTGGGGATTGTAGATGGAGAAGCAAGGCGAAGATTTCGCCTGATGCGTTTCGGCCAGACTCATGCTCTCGCTATGAAGCTCTCGAATCTTTGCGTTGACTGCCAGCGGCGTCGGCAGCTTGCGAGCTAGCACAAGGCTAGTGCTCAGCAGGCCCAGGAGCAGCACAGTTAGCTTTAGACACATCTTCGCAAGGATATGGATAGACAGACGAACAATCGCTTCGATTTGCCGCCACGGAATCAGTTCTCAAGTGCTCACAATGTGGCCTCTATTTATATCTAAGCGCTGCAGAGCAGACTCTCGACTTAATCTATTATCTTTTAATTATTATTGTCGATGTGCTAACACAGATTGATATTATTTTCTATTAAGTCTGAGCCTTCTTATCAACGTGTTTTTTTTTCTTTGTCGCGTATTGTAGAGAATTTAATTGATAAGGACTAACTGTTACTTATAATTGTAGCTACCACAATACAGTGTGAACCAGGTCAATAGTCTCCCAGCTCATACAATTATACTAATTCTATCTGAATGCTTTCAATGCAAGAATATTGCGAGCTTTTTCCACTTAATGGCTGACATCAAATCCTATAATTTGTTGTTATTCATTAAGACAACTGGAACTCTCAACTTGCTATCTATATCTATATAACTACCTATTCATGCACACTGCTGTACGACACCGAGCGAGTATAACGAAATCGATGACATCCGTCCGTCAATTTTCGCACATGCTTTCATCCATAACTCTTTGTTTACATTAAAAATATTCGTTCGGGTTCGTGGAATACCTGTTATCTCTGAGCTTCATCAAATCAAGTAAGTGGTCTGCAATCAAATGTGCCCGACTAGGAAATACCTTAACTACTGCGATCTACCTTTAAATTTAATAATAATAGCTAACATATAATTAGTGTATCTAGAAATTGGCTTTCCTGACCATTTAAATGACAAAGCTCGACCATATTCATTGAAAAATATTGATATTTTTACATTTATCGTTCGACATGCTTTACATATACGTTTAAAATACAATTTTTATATTTTTTATGCTAGTTTATACACATATTTAAGCTCACAAAACCAATAATTTCTTTTGACCCATTTCCTCTTGTGCCTAGGGTATCACGACTAACCTACTATCAATGAATTTGTTTTTGCTACCATAAGTATCGTCATGTTGTCTGTCTGATAATGGAGGTTATAAATAATTTCTAGAGTATAATTCATTTAGGTTTAAGAATATTGAGACAGTTTTGAAGAAAGTCGTATAATTTCTATGACATTCTTCAATCCATCTATTAAAACCTTAAGACTTTTCGGATCGTTCTTTTAAGATCTGTGACAAATTTAATAACTGTGTAATATATGGCAAAAAGAACAAATGATCAAATGAACAAAGGAAAAATGAAATATTAATCGTAGTCAGAATTCGATGGAAATGTGAGTTCACTGAGGACGTGGTAAATCGACAAAGCTTTTGTTTATGGATCACTGTTGACCTCCATTGCTGATTATCTGGTAAGGTGATGCAGCTCTAATAATATATGTATTTCAACAAATTTTCGACTCGAACAAGTATTAAGTGCAACGTTCTAAAAATCAATCCTCTACAATATAATGTATCTATATTTGTTCTTAAAAATGTGCTACGTATGCCGTAGTCGAGCACTCTACAAAGATATTATCACGTCAACAATGATATTGATCTTATGGCTTAGGTTAAGTTTACTCTAAAGGGAAATTACTCTCCATCTTAAAGATCCGTGTCCCAATACTTAACTCTGAGATATACGACGTGTTCTTACATTTTAATTGTGAAAACTTTTACAAATTCAGATTTTAATTCATATTTATTGCTGTTTTTCTCTCATACAGATTCTGCAGTTGACTTAATTATAAGGATTTTAATTCCAATTCAATATTCAGAAATTAGCTCTAGGTGTTGTTCTGGTTGATGTGGGTACTTGGGCTGTAGTCTTTGTTGTTGTAGTAGTCGAGGGCGTTGTCGTGGTCTCGCCGTTAATCTCGCCATCCAGGCACTTCTGTAGCTCGGCATACGTGCTGTCGGTGCTTTCCCAGAAGACGCGCTCGGCATAGTTGGCGCAGAACTCAGCAGCAGACTCGGCGGCCCGGTACAGCTCTCGGATGATGCCACCATATTCAATGGCGTCCGATGAGAGACTGAACAGTATCTTCGAGTATTCGGAGCCCTGTGGTGAGACGGAGTTATTGAATGTGTTCAAATGTTTAACTTGGTTCCTCTGTCAACTTACTGTGTTGGCGTAGCAGTCGAAGGCGTCGGCGTAGCTCACGTTGCTGTCACATTTCAGGAGAGCTTCACAGGTATCCTTGGCGATCCTAGAACTGTTCTCACGCGGCTCGTAGAACTTGGAGTCAATGCCGTCGCACTCCGCCTTGTAGTTGTCCGCACACTTGTTGTAGTCCGCCTCGTACTGGTCCGAAATCTGCTTCAAGATCGGCAGGTAGCGGTTGAAGCAGTACTGCTTCAGGGCGGGGTCGCCAATGCCCACTCCACGGGACTGCAGCATAAAGTTCATCAGGCTGCGATCGGCAGTGATCTGCGGCTTCAGCGGCATCATGGCCAGAGCTGTGCCAATCGTCATCAACAAGGTAACTGCTTTCCACAACATTATTTCTCGATGAGCTACTAACTTCGAATGCCTTGCCAAAGTGCCACCGACTGCTTTTATTTGCCTCAAAATTATATGGCTGTCTTGATTTATACTTGTCCAAGATTCCATTTCAAATTATCAATACGAAAAGGTTTTTTTTTTTTGTTCTCTTATCAAATCGAGATATCAACTTCTACCGATTCATGAGAGGATGGTGTGGTAAGTAACCAGGAAATATTGAAGGCCAGCTTTCACTGGCTTGCCGAAGCTTAAATACTCTACTGACCGAGCAACTAAATCTGCAGTCATAAAGACATCAGTAGAGCATAGCAGTTGTCACACCTGATCTCTCCGATATGGGAAACACTTTAATAAGAATTGTTACACTCACTTTTTGCTACAATAGATAGCGTCTATTGACTTGGCTTGATTGTGTTTGTTTCATGGAAAAGCGGCAATACCTTTGGCAAGGGTATGCAAACAATTGATTCTTGGAAATCGATATTAGTTTCTTGAAATTAAAGTCTTTCGATGGACATCGTAAATTTTAGAGCTTTACTGGGAGTTTGCACTCTCTGCCTAGGTACTCCTTGAGCAAGTTTCTCATAAATATAAAACAATCGAAGATCTTTTTGATCTACTTCCAAGACTTTCCTATAGGGTATTCAAAGTCGCGCTGCCTGACATATTGGCAGACAATATATATTTTGAGTGTGAGTGAACTTATCTATATTTGAGAAAGAGTTCTTCAACCAGGTACCAGGAACTTATTATCGGACGTTTCACCTCTCGCTTTAATTAATGAAAATTAAAACAAATAAGATTGCTATCAGCTCTGTCTGCATGAGCAATTCGGCAATAAATCGTTATAGAAAAAGTACCAGATTACCGGCTCCCTGCAGATTATAGCCTATATTTGTTGCGACATTACTATTTTTGTACTTTGGAGATACTAGAGGGTACTACCCCGTCCAATTATGACGTGTTTTTCGATGGGATATGCTCAATTGTTATTGCTTAATCCATATTGCAATTTTATTTGATTATAGAACTAAGTTATAAAAGTTTATTTTTATATACATTTATAAATAGTCGCTTGACGATAGAGAAAATGCGTAAGAAATATCCGAGCTCTATAAAATAATACTCAATACTTATTGTTTATCATAAGGTGTTCTTATATCAGATAATTAATTTTAAGAAAATCTCATTTCTTTTCTCTTTCGATGAATAATATAAAATTATTTATATATTACAAATTTATAGCTGTGATTTCTGTGGCCAGTCTTATTCACAGAAATTCGAATTAAAGTGCTTTATATTATTGTATATAAATATACGTACACATATAATTAATTTATTAATTTTGGTTAAATTTTCGTTGTGCTTGGTTTGAATTTAACGTCTCGCGATTTGATGTAGGCGCCAAGTAGCGCCACCTCGCGGATAGCTTGGGAAGCCAAGCAATATGCTAGCCGATATATCGATATTTTACAGTGCATTTCTGTTGCACGTTTTAATAATCGATATTGATATCTAATATACATATGTATCGATATAAATAAGATATCAACGTCAGTCGCTGCTCGTTTGTGGTTGTTTTTTTTTTCTAATCAAAACATATATTTATTTTACGTTATACAAATATTACGTTTACAAGATTCAATAAGTGATTTACATCCTGCCCATTTGCGAATTTCTTTCGATGACGCACAAGTCAAACAAAGCAAATTTTCGTTAAGCTGACAAGCAGACACACTCACACAGATACACGCAAAGTTTGTGCAAGAACAGGCAAAGAATTCGAAGCGAAAAATAAAAAAAATACCTGAGGTGAAATTTATTTGGTGCGTTTCGACATACTTAATATTGTTACAATAATTCTAGTGCAACTTGCTGTCGTGTTAATAAAAAGAAATGGGCGTGTAAATGTTCATGAAACTTGCATGTTTCGCTATATGCTTTTCCTCGTGTTGCCTGCCCCCTGCAGGGAGCTCTCCACTGCGCACAAATAAACTCACTAGTGGTGAGAGCTATTGTGAATTTAAAGGCACTATTCGAACTGTAACTTTAAAATACCGTTGGTGACTGTCGAAAGCGGTATTCAGGTTGTGATTTAGATCGTGGGTACTTCAATTACAGTCCTGCTGGACATTCAGCTGCAGTGCGTGGAAGAAATTTAAAGTAAAGAAGTGCTCAATATACAAATAATTTATTTTCAAATAAAAAACTATTCAACGATCTGGAAAAAATAATTTTACATTTCTAGTCGGTCAGAATTCAGGCGTAAGTAATGTGCTCTGATGTAAACAATGGAACGCGCGCTTATTTCGCCCATCACTAGACGTACCAGCGCGTCCTAAATCAAGGTGTTTTACATTCGAATCTAAAAAAATAAAATAAATAACTACTAAAGACGGCAGCAATAGCAACAAAATCACAGTTGAGCTAACACCCACGCTGTACAGTAGCTGAAAGGCGTGTGGGCGTGCCAGTTCGGACCTGCGCTAAATTTAGCAATTGAGCCCGCGTCTTTGATAAATCGATGTGCGAGAGGAGTGAAAAGCTAACCGCTAACTGCAACAACACGATTAGAAGAGCGCAGCTGCATTAAGTCAAGTGTAGGCGGTTGAAGGCTCAATACGCATCCTTTCCGTATGCTTGTGTGGGTGTATGAGTCCATGTGAGTGTATGTGATAATCCGCCTATGTGTGTGTGTGTGTGTGAGTTGGGTGCCTAGTTTTTATAGATTTTTGCATGCGGCGAATTGCTTTAACTCATTCAGTTGTCTCTCCGTCTCCTTTTCACAGCATAGTGAGGTTTGAGGCGCGACTGGACCGAAAGTAATTCCAACCAGTACACACACATTATGTTCAATAGATATGGGAGGATTCCTGGATAAGCCAAAAACAGCAAAGCACAATGAACAAGGTGAAGGCAACAAGTTGCTCTTTGGCGTCAGCTCGATGCAGGGCTGGCGCTGTGAAATGGAGGATGCGTATTATGCTCAAGCCCGCTTAGGCAACGCTTTGGAAGGTTGGAGCTTCTTTGCGGTGTTCGATGGTCATGCAGGTTGTAAGGTGTCGGAGCATTGTGCCAAGCATTTGCTGGACAGTATCATCACTACAGACGAGTTCAAGAGTGGAGATCATGTGAAGGGAATACGAACTGGTTTTCTGCGCATTGACGAGGTGATGCGACAGCTGCCCGAGTTTACCCAAGAGGAGGAGAAATGCGGCGGCACCACGGCCGTCTGTGCATTCATCAGCTCAACGCAGGTGTATATAGCCAACTGTGGAGATTCGCGCGCGGTGTTGTGTCGGCAGGGTGTGCCGGTGTTTGCCACCCAGGATCACAAGCCCATTCTGCCTGAGGAGAAGGAGCGTATTCACAATGCTGGCGGCAGTGTAATGATTAAGCGTGTCAATGGAACGCTTGCTGTATCTCGTGCTCTAGGCGACTACGACTTTAAGAATGTTAAGGAGAAAGGCCAGTGCGAACAGTTGGTCTCCCCGGAACCGGAAATCTTTTGCCAAAGCCGCCAAGACACCGACGAGTTCTTAGTGCTCGCCTGTGATGGCATCTGGGATGTGATGAGCAACGAGGATGTGTGCAGCTTCATATACTCCAGGCTAAAAGTGACCTCAGACCTGGTGAACATTGCCAACCAGGTGGTAGACACCTGTTTGCACAAGGTACGTCTTCATTCAATTTGCCAATAAGTTTAATATCTACATCTCTCGTTTTTCTCCGCTTGAAACCACAGGGCAGTCGTGATAACATGAGCATCATAATAATTGCTTTCCCCGGAGCACCAAAGCCAACTGAAGAAGCTAAAGAGGCTGAGCGACGGTTGGAGAAACAAATTGAGAAGATCGCAAGAGGTTGTCTAAGTCGTCTACTCTGTTTATAACTAATCGTAAACCTAACGATAGTCGTAACGCAATTGTGTTTATGTATCTGTGTCGTCGACCCTCTAACCTCGACGCGTCCATCGACCTGACATAGGCGACTAAAACGAATACATTGTACCTTACGTAATTCATACAAAGATAGCCCCAACAACACGTTGGCATAGATTAGTAGATTATAATTTTACACTCACATAAATACATACCTTTATGTATTTGTATAGCTAGATAGATAATTGAACAAATCGAGACCGCAATGCAAGCACACTTGCAAAAATATGTTCCTTCCACGAGACACTTGAAGCGAAAACTCAAAAACGAAACCCAAATCAGATACAAAACAATTGCTATAACCATTGCCAATACCCATTCGATGCATACATACGTATACACTTAGCCATACAGAACCCTATGTATGTCCTATCGATAATGCATACTAAATAACTATATAGCGTGTTAATTTGTCATATCTACTACTTCCGCTGGCTGTGCGTGTGGCCGAGTGACTGACCTTGTTTGTATGTGCGTGTGTGTATGTTACAGTATTATTTATTTATTATCCATCATATATGTCAAAGTGTTTGTGTGCTACCGCAACTGCCAAAGCGTTCCAAGTGAGCGAACTCCTTGTAGCTGAACAACGAAGAATCCTGCCCATTTTGACCCAGTATATCATATTCATATATATATATATTCATGTAGTAATACCATAAGTTTATTAGCAATTATTGATAAACCTTCCCGTTGTGAACTGTAGTTGAGGCCCCGTCAGCCAGTGTAAATATGCTTGTATATAATCCAATATCCAAAAAACCCATACATTGTGTTAAAAAGATAGAATACCTAACCCATATTTGATACAACTTTTAATGTAACTCGATCAAAACCAATTAGATTAAACTATTGCAGGCAGTTTATTAACACTTTTACGAGCCAATAGAGAGCTAATATCAAATACTCAAATTTATTACGATAATAGAAACACATTTCTTAAGTATTAGTGATCAACCCATGTATACGGAGACATGAGTAGGAGCACCATCAAAATGAAATGTGCATGTAATTTCGTTTGTAGTTGAATTGAGGGAATTGATTTAGATGACTCATTGATTTAGAGCTGCGCTAGCTGCCAGCTCATGTATTAGTCATATACATATATAAATGTATATAAATGTGTAGATCATTTTCTAGTTGATATGCGCAATTTTGATCGTAGCTAGTACACAGTATTCAAAACACCAAAATGAATTTGAAAGACGACCAAGTTCAAGTACAGACGTAAACTTTATATGTATATCTATGAATTAGACAATTACTTTGCGTAAATCATATATAAATTACAATCTTTTAAACCACGCTCCAGAAATGATCACGATTTGTCTAGTATACCAAAAATGTAGTATTAAGTACAACCCAACCAAAGAAGAGAAGCTAGTCAAACCAAATGTCCAGACAAATTACTTAGCCTAGGGTAAACATATTTAATGCTAGGCCTTAGGGCATCTGTATACGTATCAGATGAGCCCAAAATAATACAAAAAAGAAAAGAAAACAAAAAATATGAAGAAAAAAAAAAACTTAAAAAAATTGTAAACCTTATGCTCACCAATTGTTGTGCTTGTTGTCAACGTAAACAGATTACTTTAAAATATTGAATTTAGATAAATGCGATTGACGCGGCGCAGCGAAGCAAACCATAATCAGGTCGAACATCGCTTCGATAAGCTGAGAACAATTGTACCTAAGTACTATAGCAATCATTCATAATTGCAATCGCCTGCTCGAGTAGCGGCGTTTAATATAGAAAATCATAATGGAATACCAACAAAAACTAATGAAATACGTTTATTTTTTCGCTGCTAAGTCAAAATATAACTTGAAGTGAAAGATTCGAAACCAATCAACCAAAAGTGTTTGTTTGCTGTGTTGTTCAGTTTTCAGTTTCCGTTCGATAAACATTCGCTGCTTTCCACGCCCTCTCCTCCTCCAACACGCAACACAAACAAAACAACAACTTGCACGATTCATGTGATCGAAATCCAAATTAATTTCTATTCATTTCAATTTCTTCCTTTACTATTTCATTTATTTACTTTGTTTCTTTGCCACAACGCTTTCAACAATGCGCAGCATTTTCAATTTGTAAACTTTTTCATTTATTTATATAGAAAGTGATTTATTAAACCTTCTTCAGTTGTTGTTCGGTTGTTTGTTTGTTTGTTTAAAGGATCAGTCGAAACTAATGACTAATGATTTTTTTCAAGTATTCTTTCTACGAAATTTGATAAAGTAAATTTAGGAGCGCGTTCGCTGTTCTTGTTTCATTGTCGTTAATCGCGCATCGTGCTATAAATCGTACTCTTATAATGTACACAATCAATATGAAAATGGGCGTGCCATGTCAATGCCAGAAAACAGAAAGCCAAACAAATTTTATGATGAGTGAGCATAAGGTAAGGCACATAGATCCCACCACACACAAATGAAAAAGTAAATGATATATGCATGCTCTTAAGATAAATCCAATTATTATACATGTTATCCAATCACTTTTACAATTCGATATTTTCCAATGTTTGTTGTACACTGAATGCTGTAAACAGTTTTCTCATAAACAATACCCAATGCAAAGATTATATCCAAAAGGGGACAAGGCAGAGCACTGCCACTCTTCGTTTCTTCTTCTTGTTTTTTTTAGTGTACCCCTTTTGACCTTTTGAAGCGCCCATTTTTGCGACACCCCAATTTATTGTATTATTTAAGATTCTGACGCTAACAAATCAGGTCGATGGAATTAAAAACAGCTAATATTTTGTTCTCTTGTTCTTTATCTGATAACCAAAGCAAAAATAAAAACACATTCGATCGACCTGAGTTCATTTGCCAAGCCTCACGTTCAGTTTGTTGCTCAATTTTTGCCGGCCCTCGCTGTTGCAACATATTTCGTGTTCTATTTTTATGAATTGTAATTTTGCTTTTGCGTAGCTTTAATATGTATATAAACGATTCGTATTTAATTGTACATACAAATTTCATTAACAAGAGCCTTACTTACTAAGTTCGAATCACTAACCCCTTCGCAACGGCTACTTAACTATTTGCATATTTCTGGCATTCTTACAGAGGAGATTGAGAGTAATCAGGTCACGGAGTATGTGGAGCTATTAAAGTGTCTGCAAAACAAAGATGACATTGTAGGTCTTCCACCCGGCGGCGGCTTGCAGTCCAAGTAAGTGTTTCTAAATTCGGATGTTGACTGTTCATTAATTTATATGTTTTCCTTTTGCAGATATCACGTTATTGAGCGCACATTCAAGGAGGTGTTTCCAGAGAGTCCATGTGAAGTACGAAATATTTTCTACAACATTTAAATTCACAATTGCGATGCTGACTTCGCTGCGCATCTTGCTAATGCTTATTCATTTTCATTTTGCTTTTAAGTTGTGCCTTAGCTCTATTAATTTCCTAGATTAGTGCTTAACATGCTCAGCTTCTATTCACTTTATCTCTATCCTCTACTATCACATTTATCACCGGATCCAAAGATCTGAACTCACAATTGTTTATTCTAAGAATGAGGCTGCATCCCAACTAATTTTTTAACAAATCGAAAGCTCTTTACGTATTCTCTTTCTTTTATTTCTAGCTATATGCATATGATGAGCTATGAATTTTTTAATGCTAAATATTGTTCATTTCTAAATCAACAAACAACAGCAACAACAACAAAAAAAACAACAACAACCAAAGCAAACCACAATTCAACAAGAAAACTATCGAAACTAAAATCCCTTTTAATTATCAAACTCTAAATGTAAGGCGAACGCCCCTTTGTCGTTTTCGTCTATTGGTTTTTACATATATAATGAACGTATTGTAAGATTTACTGCACCCAAAATTAAATTGAACTAAATTGAAACAAAACAAAAGAATACAGAAAGTAACTAAAAGTCCAGCAGGCGCTCTGCATGTTCGCTTGCTGCTCTACCCCGCATGCTCATCCAAAAACAATAATAAATAAATTAATAATAACAATTGCAAAAACTTCCATCAACACTCTACTCCACACGCTTCATGTAAGCCCGTGCCCCAACTGTGCTTGTCTTTTTACTCTTTGCCCACCTCTCGCTCCAAACACGTAATAATTTGTTATTTTTCGTTATTCTTGCAGAGTCCAACGCATTAAATTGCAATACAAACAGTCAACAAATTCAACAACAATAGCAATAGAAACATGAACAACAAAAACACACATACACACACACACACAACACACACACACACAACACACACACACACAACACACATACACACCACACACATACACAACACACACACATACAAACGCCACACCAAAACCGTTTTCTACTTTGATAAAAAAAAACATATGGAAAAACCTACTAATAATAGAAATAGCCATTATTATATAGTATATATGAAAGCCAGTCCTAAACACAACTACAAGAACCTTGTATTACATAGATCATACTTATAGAAATGGGCGAACCTAAACAGACCTCTCAGAGCTAAAAACGGCTAACTAACAACAAGGACAAACTAAGTAAATCAAATTAACTAACAGAACCAGGTTTGGCTCTAAGCCAACACAGCAAAAGCAACAAAATACTGACAGCTTTCCGTCGCCTAATCAAACTACCTTATACTATATCTTTACTGAAGATTTAAATAGACACAGTTACAGCAATATCGAAACAATACAGGCTCTACAACCTACTACTACTACTACTACTACTACTATTCTATATGGGTCAGCACTCTATCAATCTATCGTTCCGTCTCCATCTCAGACAAGCCATTCATACACATACTGTTTACTCGTCTTTGTTGCCCGCCTCCGAACTGTAGTAAAAGTTCATCTGTGTAAAATTTTACCAAAAAAAAAAAAAAAAAAAAAGATAAATAAATATTAAAAATAACGAAAGAAATTAAAAAAGAAACCTATATTAGCCCTGTCTAAGAAATTCGCTCGGGTGATGTCTGTACAAGAAGTTTTTATTTTAATTTTCAAACTGTGTATTAATATATTGATTCCGAGATGAAACGGTCTTTTGTAAGCTGTATAATGTTTGTTACTGAAGGATAATTTTTGTTCATTATTTTTATATATGTATATGAGAGATATCCACTTTAAACACAAAACAAAATAAGTAAAGAAAAATTAAACTTGTAATGGAAAACAAAAACTATTAATCTGTAAGTGTGCAAAATGAAATACTAAGAAACTTAAAGCAAAACACAAAAAAATGAAAGAAAAAATGAAAATGAAAAAAAAAATAACGCCCGAGTTTGTAGTAAATGTTGAAAAAAAAAAAACAAATCTTGCAATTATTTACACTGTTCAGTCGGCGTTGAACTGCACCGTGTACCAGTCGTATCACCTCCAAACGCGACAGGTGTTGTCCTTGGACGCAGTTAATATGGCGTCGCCTGCGTAACTGTAGGCGCAGCTGAACACTTCCGACTCATGGCCAGTCAGCACCTGGGAGCACTGGCCCGTCTCAGCCAGCCACAGGCGTGCCGTGTTGTCCGCCGAGGCTGTGAGCAGCATGCAGCCACTGGGACTGAAGCACACCTTGTTCACCTCGTCGCTGTGGCCGGCCATGAGCGACAGCATCTCAAAGGGCTCCAAGTTCCAGACGCGCGCCGTGCAGTCGCTGCTGCTGGTGGCCAACTGTTTGCCGGCCGCATCGAAGCTCACGTCAAGCACCTCGTCGCTGTGCGTCGACACCAAATGCAGCTCCTGGTCCAGGCGGCGCACATCCCAAATGCGAGCGGTGCGGTCCAGGCTGCCGGTGGCAATCATCGAGCTGCTGAAATTCCACACACAGTTCGACAATTCTGCAGTGTGTCCGCGCAGCCGATGGCAGCAGCTGTGGGGCATTACAACAAGTGGCAACAACAATAAATTGATAACGGATGGATGCCCACCTCTTGCTGCGCGTGTCCCAAATGGCGGCTGTGTGGTCGAATGAGCCTGTTAGCAGCATCTGGCCGTCGCGCGAGTAGCGTGCCGCTATCACCTCGGCGCCGTGGTGATTCAGCTGTTGCAGCTCTTGTGCCGTTTCCGCATCGAAGATGCGCGCCTTGCCATCAATGGAGGCCGTAGCTACGTCCTGATCATGTGCAGGGTTGAATTCGGCAGCCACCACCTCCGCAGTGTGGCCATACAACGTGCTCTGGCACTGGCCAGTGCTGGCGGACCAAATCTTGGCGGTGCCATCGAAGGAGCCCGTAATTATCTTGTCACTAAACAGCCCAGCTTCATACAATGTCTAACATATTCTCTCAAACTTACCAGCGCGGCGTGTTGAAGGCCACTGAGAAGACCACGTTGTCATGGCCGCTGAGCATGTGCTGCACCAGGCCGGTGCTGGTGTTGATCACATGGCAGGTGCGATCGTAGCTGCCCGTCAAGCAGCGCTCCCCGCTGCGATCGAAGCACACATTGGTCAGCGGCAGAATGTGCGAGCTGTAGCACTTGTGCAGATAGAACTTTTTCTTGATCGGCTCGCGCAGCTTCGCTTGCAACTTCTCAATTGCTTGCTTCAGTGCGCTGAACATGTTCTGCGAGCTGGAAGCCTTGGCGTTGTCGGGCAGGCATAATGGAGCATTAGCTGTACTGGCGTTGTCTTCGTCTCTCTCTGACTCCATAACCTGCAGCTCCTCTAACAAAATTCTATCCGCCAGATGCTCCACATTTGTTCTGCGGAGCAATAATCTTTTTCAATTGAACACTGCATTAAGCTGGCTACTTACTTGGCATCCAAGTCGAGCAGATCGAAGTGTCGCAGCCGCTCGCCGCCCTCAGCTGATCGATAACTTAAGGCCAAACCTATCCAAATATTATTTCAGCTGCAGCTGCATAGGTGTCGAATTGCTGAAGACTCACCTGGTGGATAATAGCGCAGAAAAATTTTATTGGCGCTCATTTCGCAGCTGTTGTCTGTGGGGCGACTGATGGAATTTCTTTGTCAAGGCGAATCGCTGCAGACTTGCTGACCTGCTTTAATTTGTTGCGCGTTGCCTTGTCAGCCTCGTCGACAGAGAAGCCACAGTCAGGCAGCTAGTTTGGTCGATTCTCTGTGTTGTGTTGGGTTTGGGTCGGTGCGTGGGTGTATCAAGCTTTGCAGTGCTGGTTGATGTATGTGTGTGTGTGTGTGTATATACTATGCCATCACTGTAATACTTTTGTTATATATATTATATTTATTATATCAGTTTATAGTTATAGTAGAATATATTATTCTAGCTTGACTATAATACTGCAATTGCTTTATGTTGTTTTGCATGTCCGCCATTGAATCAAATTAAGCTTTGAATTGCTTGAATAAGCTCTTCCGCCTCAAACTCAAGCGAAATGACAAATGGCGGCGCCAAAGCAAAACAAAATGGCCGTCAGGTGTCGCAATCGAAGTGGTTCGTGTCTCCGCTAACAAAGCCAAATAATTAATGAATTAAAATGTGTAAGAGTTGTTGCTGTTGCTTAACTATTATACAATAGTTCTTATATCTAAATATCAATTCAAAAAATGTCGCATATGTGTATATTATAGATTTTGCATTGGAATTTCAATAATTATTCTCTTCATTTATTATTCAGTTCTAGCCTCGGGTGCTGCTGTGGCCACAAAAATTTGTTTAGTCCTTGTTTATATCTATAAAACCTAATTAGCTTGTTTAATTCAATTGGCCCCAGAGGCCAATTGTTGGCAGCACCTGTTCACAATGCCACACGGAGTTAACATACACATACATGTAAACATATCATATATATATATATAGGGAGATATATATAAATATACAATTATATTTCGACACCACACACGGCACGACACGGAGACAGGGACAGACACTGGAGCCCGCAATGAAGGCAATTAGATTGTCTTACCTTTCTCGTGCCTCGTTTCGACGTTTTCACTAATTTAATTTGCTTGGTAATCACTGAGACGTGGAAGTCCGGGTGCTGGGAGGGCAGCAATGTCCATTAGGCTAATACACGAACGCAGATAGCGAGAGATGAAAGAAGCGCACGAGAGACGGGAGACGGCGCGAGAGAGCCAACACCAAAATGACCATAGCCAATAATGATAACAAATTATTAGATACTCATTATCACACCCAATGTTGTAGCCCCGAACAGAGCTGAAGCGGACAGTCCGAGCCGAACAAAGCCGGGAAACAAAGGGCGATGCAGTGGCTAGTGGGAGGAAGACATTGGAAAATGTAATGCGAAGCGAAAATTGCTTATTTATAATGAAGCATTTCATTGATTCTGCCCTCAGTGCACAGTTCAGAGTACGAAAATGGAAGCCAGATGCCGAGTACATAAACCTGGAACAGCGTTTCACGATGGGGCCAACGAGAACAACAGCAACAGCAACAGCTGCTGCCACAAATCATGTCTTCATTTGGCGACTTTGTTTTTGTTAGGGCAGATGCTAGTTGGGGACGAAGGTGGATACGGAAATGACCGTCGAGCTGGAATGGATGTGAAATCAATTTAAAAACGCATAAAACGCTCGCGTAAACAGAGCAAAGCAACACATAGCAGGCCCCCAGGCTAGGCAGACATTGAGCATCGAGCAGATTTAAATTTATGCTCAATAAACTTCTGCTGATTTCCGACAAGCCAGCTGCCTGCCAGCACTTGAGCTCGGCGTGTGTGGATGAGCCCCAAAAAAAATGCGGCGCTGCATAAATTAAAGACACACGAGCTCAGCCCACCTCCCTCCCACCCCTCGCCTGCTACCTTTATCCACAAAAATGATTATTGCCGATTTTATATGTGTGTGTTTTTTTTTCGACAGTTTGTTGGGTCCGTGCGACCCATCCTCTCGTTGCCAGGTTCGTTTTGGTTAAGCAAATTATGTTTAAATGGCATAAACTTTTACAGTGACGACGAGTTTCCGGGCCGATAGAGGAGCAGCTCGAGGCTTAAATGCAGATTTATGGAACGGACACTCAGAATGATATTAATACATAAACAGATTTTCGACTTTTATCTTGTTCGTTCTTTTTGACAGCGCAACGTTTTCATGTTACTCCTCTGTACGCTGTGCGAAATATATAAAGTGTAGCGGGCATATGGATTGTGAATTTGAAATGACTATAAAATATAAATTTGTTTTTCTTTCTTTATTATATGATGGGAAGTTTACTTTATTTAAGCATTTTTTTGCAGATACGATTCTCTCTATATATATTTATAAATATTTATTTATTATTATATTTATTAATTAATTAATTTATTTATTTATTTATTTATTTATAGTAGTTGATTATAATTAAAATTACTATTTTATTAATCAATTAATAATAACTAAAGTTAAAGCACTGGCAGCTAGGGCCCTCAGCTTGTTAATTATTAATTATTCTCTTGCACATGTAAAACTAATCGTGAATTAATCGTTCGTCGATAACTTAATTTCTCCACAAGTGGAGCTTTTCTCTCTGCTTTGCTCCACACACTTCAGTCTTGCATACCTCAGCTGCAGCAATGCACGAGTTGAAGGAGTGCTAGGTATAATTGGTAGAACACATCCACGCTCGATGTACTCGTAATTATATTTGACTCCGTCCTGCACACTTCAACTGGCTCTTGAAAATTGAATGAGCACTCAGATTGAGTCTGTGCAAGGGCCCTCAGCTGCCGGACTGTGCACACACTTTGCTCCTCCCTACACTGAACTACAAACTAAATGCCAGCTAAGACAACGATATTGCACTTAAGTAAGCAATATATAAATAAATTCAAAGTAATCCTATGTTTATTTGGATTCATTCATAGTTAACCTCATGTAGCCCCTGCAATCAGTCCAGCTCTTTCTTCATACAACTCGACTTCATCTGCATCTTTTGCTGCCACACAAATGCTCTCTTAATCGGACAGCTTGACGCAGATTGACAAGAATCTGTTGCCGCTTGCCAGGGCCCATTATTCATGTAGTATTTTTCGGCCGAGTCGTTTAACAGTTTATGACTTTGATAAATTAAATTGGGCATGCCCGGTCGCAAATACACGCTCTAAGCTCTCACCATGCCCCCCTGGGGGGATGAATATACATACATATCAACTCATCAGAGCGCCTACAATGGCTCCGGTTCATGGGAAGTTTTGAGCTTAAGACTGGCGCAGTAAAGACTCGTAAAGCCTTAAAGCCGTTTATGGTCAATTGAAATGCAGACGCATCGAAATGTTATAAAATTTAATAATATCAGCTTTCAGACTCAAAGCAAGAGTCCAATTCCATCCGCACTGGATGCCAAACTTGTGTGTTGGTGTGTGCGTGAGCGAGAGTTTATTTTGAGTCCTGTTTTGTGTTGTGTTTTATTAAGAGGCAAAGGCAGACGCCGCAGTAGGAACAACTGAAAGGCAGGAAGGTAGCGCAGTAGCAACATTTTGTGCGGCTTTGCGGCCACATCAAGTATACGCACCATAAATCAAAGCAACGACCCAAACCGCTCGCAACATGCCCAATGACGTATTGAATGCATTAAACTCTGTCTTAAATTGCGCCCCGGCCGTTCGCCATAACTTTAAGTGGTGCTTAAAATGAATTATGCATTGTCGGTGTTATTATATACGAGTTCATCCGTGGGAATTTGTATCTCAGCACACTTACCTGGGCCAAGCGGCCGCACATTAGGACACTGATTGCAGCCAAGGCTAAGATATATATATATATATATATATATATATATATATATATATATATATATATATATATATATATATATATATATATATATATATATATGATAAGATAAGACATATACTTATTTATACGCACTTAATCAACTATATGTTTCATCTGTTTCTATTTCCAGCGCGATGCAATTACATATTTTATACCATTTTAATGGCTGTCAATGGATTTCCAACAGTCAAACATTTGCCTGGTAGACAACATTAGGCAAGGCAGGGGCACAAGCGCAGGCACTGGCGCAGGTAAGCTTATAATCACATTTCGCTATTTTTATCGCATTATAATTAGTGGAGGCTTCAACATTTTGGCAGGCCTTAACCCGCTTAAAACACATGATTGCTTTCGCTCAATGTCCGCCCGGCCCGTGCAAAACAAAATGAGCGTTAAATGTATGCAAACAGGGTACAAATATAAATAATCAACTCATATTATATGTTATATGTATTTATAAGCACGTGTGTGTATGTGTGCAAATGTGATTCAGCGCAAACGTGATCCAAACTATTTATACCCATTAAAAAAGGCAAATAAAGTGTAATGGCTTTGTTAAAATGTATGTATCAGATAAAATATATATATACTTGAACGAAACGATAGGCTGAGTCGATTAAGACATGTATATGAAACAGATATATGAAATAGTTTTCATTCTTACTAAGTTGATGGAATATATTCCGATAAAATATACATATTATAAGCTGCAAATTCCATTGAAGTCTGCTTAGCAACACATAAGTTAGTAAACAAAACGTTTGGCTACTCGGCAAAAGCATGTGGCAAGCAGCATCAATTTTCTATATAGATGTGAACACACACATTCAAACGAGTGCATTCTTATCTGTTCAAGGATTAGCAATTGTGATTGAGGTGTGTTTGAATTATCAGTTGTCACTTTAGCTTAGATTTGCAACTAGAGGTGATGATGGTGTCTAACGTCGGGTTTTCCCCCTTTTTTTTAGCACAAATGCAATTTTATTGAGAAAGTTTGTGAGCTTGCATAAGTTTGTGCTAAATACAAGCTACGGAGTTTATTTAAGAACGCAGGCATAGGGTATATCCTGGTCGAAGACACTCGACTAACGCTTTCTTACTTGTCACATTTAGTTTTGCTTCCTTCCCACCTTCAACTGCGCTTATTTAAGTCAACTCAAACAGAATTAAGGCCTGAATTATCTTTGAATTGTTGACTTAATTATGAATAATATGCTTTGAAACAAACATAGTTCTGTGACTAATATTTCAATTGAAACCAAAGATAATATGGAATTTAATTCATATTGCAAATATCCTTCAATTGACTTGCCAGCAAAGGCTGACAGACTTGGGCTTTGATGAGCTGTCACAGCTACTAATTTCCAGAATTTTGCTCATATTGTGTGGGTGTGTGCTCTGATGGATATCAGGTAGCCGTGTGTGTGCGTTCGAGTGTGTGGCTGCGGTACGAGCTCAGTCGTGTGGTTTTGTATTTGAGCTGCTGCGGCTGTGCCTTTGTAATTGCTCATAAGCTAGCCACAAATTACATGAAAGCAACAGTTTGAGCAGCAAATAGTTTACGCTGTGCACAACCGAAATGCAATACAGTGCAGCTAGCAAAATTATTAATATTGTGTCGGCTTCAACAATGCTTTGGCAGGTTCATTCGAGCCAAGGGTACTAACCACTTGCTTAAATAACATGCAAATGTATGGCTAAAATATTAATTTAATTAGCATTAATTACGACCATAATTCACTCTTGCACCTGCGCCGTCGAGCATAGCCTTATAAAATTTTCCAGTTAGCTGCATATTACGTATACGCAGTGCTGCCAAAAAGGACTAACGACCATTGCTGAATGTTGTTGTAGGTGTTATTGCCGGCACGAGTTTTGCACACTTGTGTTTATAGCCAAAGTTTTTGGCTCGGCCAAAAGGGCGAGAACTCTGTGCCACTGAGCACAGTATTTTGCAAACTTGAGATTTCTGACTCGTGATTCAATGAAATCTTTGGAACCGCAATGAACTTCACCAACAATGCCGCTGCTGCTGTGCTGCTACTGCTGCAATGCAGTGCAGTCAATTAAAATTTATTACACATACGCGGGCTGGAGAACTATGGCAGGCGCTGAGTCCAGCAGCCGGAGCGGTTTCTGTTCATTTTCAATTTGTTTAATGGGTCACTTGGGCTTGCGGGCCAAAGTTTTCATGAGCTGCCAAACAAGCCATAAAAGTAAATAGCCAGCGACGACGATGGCTGCTGAGTCTCTGCTCAGCCGCAAAAAACGCACGCGCCCGACCACCTGCACGTTTATGTGCGGCATGCAGCATGGCCACGCCCCCTTCCCCCTTTCCACCGCAACTCCTTGCCAGCCATACCAATCACATCTATGCTGTAATATACGGTAATAGCAAGATGTAGACATTGTTGGCTTTCGTGCGATATGATATTTGAGAAAGATAATCGCGATAATCCAATGATATCATCACACACAGACAGACGCCCACACACACACGCACACTCACTCACATGTGAAGGCTGAAAGAGCCAATGTTTACCCGTCGCAAAAAGTTTCGCCGCGCGTTGCCTATTTGGCCCGCTTCTAAGTCAGCCTTTGGCAGTTCTGTGTATAATAAGCTTAACTTAACGTGTGTGTGCGACACGCTGTTTGCTTAGCAGTCGCGCTCCACTCTTTTTGCTGGGCCGCAAATAGCACGCAAATGGCGCCCCAGCAGCAAATCAAGTAAATCTTCTTTTCAGGCCGCTGTAAAAATATGAAAAAGAAGAAAAAGAGCGCAGTTAACACGCAGCTCGTCTGAAGCTTAAAGGATGAAACCGATATCGGGATGTATGCAACGAGCAAATCTGTTTGCGAATCCATGTTTATAATTGTCAATATACGAAGCTAAATTATTCCAATATTTATTTCTTTATACACACAGTTTCATGCTGTTCATTTGTTTTTGTTTCATTACGTAACGTACTCAAAAATGCATTTGCAAGTGGAAATAATTGTTATTTAATAAGTTTTGTTGTTTCGCCGGACCGGGTTGATCTGAACTGAGCTGTACACCTCGGCTGGCATTCGAAATAAATAAATATAAATATACAGATAAGAAAAACAGCCGAGCACGCAGCTAAAACATTTGCAAAAATATATTTCAAAGCGAAACACGGCGCATTGCTGAATTGTCGACAGAGCACAGTAAGCCCCAGCCGCGAAATGTGATTTGTGTGCGATTTAACGCATTTGGTGCGCTTATAAATTATTTTCACACTCATTGCAATTTAGATGAAATCGCGTTTAAAAAACGATTTCTCTTATTTAAATCTGCCGGCGAAGTAACGAAAAATACATTTTTTACTTCGCCCACTGAGCGCGAGGACGTGTATGTGTGAGGAATGGTAGATGTGTGTGAACATGTGGGTTTCTCTGAGCATTGCCGTGCAGCATATTCACACCAATGCATTTTAATTGCTCACCATACGAAGACAAGCAGAAAGTTCCGCGAGCAAAGTTGCGCTCTCTAAAAAACGCGAGACAAAGTTTGGCCATGCAGCAAAGTTGCTCTGTTTGTGCACACGCGGCCACATCCGAAAGTTGCATATCACTTTTTTAGTTGCAGTCACTTCACTTTGCTGTGTAATACCATCAAACGTTAAACAAAACACAAATGACGTAAATAAAACCATTTTAAAAACTTCCTTCTTTTTTTTTTTGTTGCAGGAGTTTTTAATGCATTTGCAATGCTAATGAACTCGTTTTCAAATAATAAACTATATTATAGATATTAAGGGCATATTGAAGTGTGGCTGGCAGATAAGTAGAGATGAGTAGCCAGGACTGGTCGGACGTCGTTGTTTCAGTCATCAATGCAATATATATATAGCAACAAAATTGGTAAGAGGATCATGAGATTGGATTAAGAAATATATAATGTCAAAAGAGTACGAAGATATCTATAAAAAAAGGCTTTGCTGCTATAAACATTAAGGTGAATGCAAAAATATACATCAGTTCAGTTCGTGGGTGTGTTCTAGAATAAATATAGATTTATATATATCTTCAATATAGAGAGAGATCTAATTTATATAATATTTTCCGAAGTAATTTCTCTCACAGCCATGTTAATTTCTATTATCGAATGGCAATCACAATAGCCCGAATTACATGTATAGACATTTCACTCTCACTCGGCAATATTCGAGATAACGTTCAGCAATAGCTATGTCTATTTGTCTGACGTTCACGCCAGAACCCAGAGACGTGTAGCTGATACTCAACCTCTTCAACAACTCTTCTCTTCTACTTCTTCGACAACTCTCTGAGCGTTCTATGACTTACGCCAATACAACAATTAGACATATCTAATATATTTATTGTATGCTGTAGTCTTCTATGAATTACTTATGTTACTAAAGACCCAACACCAACAGAGCTCATTTTATAGTTGCCCATTTTTTACCTGCTTATTAACGAATTCGGTAAATGAAAACAGCAAACTATCTTAAATGATCATCGTTTTTAAAAGAGATTTCAGCTCGTTTATCTGATATCCCTTACATAATTGATAGACTTTGACATGTGACATGCTCTACGATGGTGCAGTGTGTGGCTGGGTCCTGTTCACTTTATTGTTATTTTGGAATATTTATGAGGTATCATCAAATAAGTAGCAAAACAGGCTGACGACCGCCGAGGGCGCCAGCTAGCGCTGATAGCATGCAGCTCGGTCGTGCTGGTACGTTAATTGAAATACGTGGGCCCCAGGTGGGGCACGGCACTTATCCATTGCCGAGATACGGCTAAAGTTTCGGTTTCCTTTACTGTGTAGGGGTGTGTGTGTGTGTAGGGTTGTGTGTCTGTGCCCTCATGTGTGTGTGCGTGGACTGCCTGTTGCCCGGAACGGTATGTATTGGCAACACGTTGAATTACATAATTTAAAGTTTTTGCAGCTGCATAAGCCCCGACTGAGGTTGCAGCTACGCTTCAACAAGTGCCGCAAATACTACGCTTAGCCACGCCCACACACGACCTAAGGCAAACACCCCATGCCCATATTATTAGATCGGCACAGCCTGCGTCGCTGGCGCAAACTTTCCCACCAACAAAGTTGTGTGTGGCACATGCCAAACGTAAAAGTTGGAAATTAAATTCCTTGGACAAATACACACGCACACACGTGGAAGGCAACAACAAACACACTCAGTTAGAGGCGCACAAATATGCCAGGACCTGCAGCTGACTCACTAGTTGCGGCAGCTTTTGATCGCCTTGCCCAGCCCTTGCGGTGCTGCAGCCTCATCAATATGGGGCGTGTGCAAGCGGTTGCTTATAATATGCAAATGTAATCAGTGCCTACATTTTTTTACGTTCCTCGATGAGCGGTCGTCGCCACATGTGTGTGCAAGTGTGCGAGTGTGCGAGTGTGTGTGTGTGTGTGTGGCAGATTCCGTGCGTGCTTTCGTGTTTTATGTCTACATGCATTTGTTTATGTGCGTTTTATGTTCCATGAACTTTGTATGCAGCCGTTGGCCGAGCAATGAGCAAGCACCTCACAGGGATTTATGTTTCAGGATTTGGCCGGAACTCGGCTCCAGAGCTGAGCCAGTTATCCAAGACCACAACAAACACATAGAGAGTGTACTGTACGTGGCCGCAGGACACGCCACTTGGAAACTCATTGGCGATTCCTTGGCCAAGGCACTGTTACGGCAGCAGCAATCTAGAAAACAACAGTAACAGCACCAGCCACAACTAAGCCAAAGCAGTGCAGAAAAAAGACGTCAACATGCAAATTGCTTTATAAAAAGCATCAGTGTTGCTTTGCCTTTGCCTTTGCGTTTGCCTTTGCTGCCCGTTGCAATTCTAGCTGCAGCTGATCAAAGAAGCAAAGTTTAATTTTTTTTAGTTCATTATGGTATATTTTTGATTGGATTTGTTGCAAGTTAATTGCTTCTGGCTAGGATTGTGCGGCTAAGAGTTTGTGCAGCTGAAAGGAGTAGACAACAAAGGAACTAAATTAAAAATATGTTAAGTCCAGGTAGGCCCTGGCTACTCCTTTAATCCACATGGGCTTCAGGCCACATTCCGTCAGTTTTAAAAAATCTGCGCACTTTGTCCTGCCACTCAGTGTAAACGTCATATCTCATTATAGTTCTGAACGGTCAGCAAAAAGGCAAAAGGCTGACGCTCTTTTTTCGCTGGTTAATTAAAAAGCTTGGCAGCTGCAGAGATTTTCAATATTGCAGGTGGGCCGAAGGTGTTTCAGCTGAAAAGCAATAAGCAACCGAACGCAACATTTCAGGACATGTACTTTGAGGACACATATTGAGTACCTTTCCATCCATTTGGCCGTTCACTGACTCGTCAAATGTTGCTCGCAACTGTTGCATGTTGCGTAAGGAAAGAAAGAGGCGTGTGTGGGTATGTTTGCGTACTGTATGCATGTGTCGAAGGGAAATCAGTCAACAGTTTCTCCTGACCAGCATTGACAAGCTATGTGCCTGACTCCGCCCAGACTCCGCCTGTTTTCATTTAACATGCAAAATTGTTTTTCCGTCAGAAACACATGTACACCCGTACACCCACCTACACTCACTCACACACACACACACATACACACACACATGCGCACACATGTTGATTCACTTGCTGAAAGTGGGCGCAGCATTTCAAAATGCATAACTGTGGAGGGAGACTCTGGTGCCTGTCGCATGTCGCTCCATTTGATACGAGCTGCTTTTGGCTATTTCAAACCTCAGCATTGCAAAGTCAGCTTCGGTCTGCTTTCCGCTGCCAATTCTAATCGACTAAGCAACAACAACTACCAAAGAAATCGCTGTGCTGGCCCCTATCAGTTACTGTTGTACCTGCTCGCACTGCGAGCTGCCATTCAATAAAGCTGCTTCAGGCCTTTTGGCCGTGCAGCTGCTGCATTTCCGGGCCTAAAATTACGCTTCGAGCTTGGTGGACTGTACAGTGCAGCAGGAATGTTCTTTTTTGGCGAATCACTGCAAAATACTCACATTGTAGGAGGCCTTGAGCTCGGGACTTTTCACTCATCCCTTTACATTTTTGCTTGCCTTGAGCTGTCTACAGTAGTTTTATATTATTTTATATTTATCAGGCAAAAGCCACAAAGACGAACGTATGAAAAAAATATTATTTTCTAATATCAATCAAAGTGCATATTTAGACTTGGCCAGTAAACATGGTGGGAGCAAACAAGTGCGACAAAAGCTTTGCCTAAAATAAAATAAAATAAAATAAAATAAATAAAGAACACTTCTCAGCGCAAGAATGTGTGATTGCAAATACAGCAACTTTATTAGTTCGCCTGATTTTATTATATTTGCTGACGATACTGACTCAGAATATTGAAGAATATTGAATTCATCCATGAATTTTGCTATAATACATTTTATTTTCCTTTGATGTAAGTTGGGTTATTGAAAATCTCAATGAATGACGTTTAATAATAATCAAGTAGTTGCCAGCATGAATCCAAGAATGCAATACAGGCAGGCACATATGAAGCGCTTTGACATGCGTTTGGCTTTGTACGCACGCTGCAAGTGCCTTTTGCATTTCCACAATCTCATGCAGAGAACAGAATTTTGATGAAGTTCCGAATACGTTTGACAACTGTGGAGAGCTGCGTGTATGCATGCGTGCATAAGTCTTAGAACCCCCCACCTGCACATATCGAACGGAAATCAGTTATCAGCTCCTCCTGGCCACCGTTTATGAGCGATGCTGCGCCGTTTTTCGTTTAATATGCGAAATTGTTTTTCCGCCAGAAAGACGGGCAGCTCGAGCACACGCGAATATATGATAACGGACAGCCGTGCAATGGGAGTTGGGCACCTGTCGTGCATGCATCCATTTGACATGAGCTGTTGGCTGTTCCATGCCTAAGCATTTCAGAGTCAGTTTCGGCTCTAATCAAGTCCGCAACAAAAGCTGCTTGGAGCGAGAGTAACCAAATATCCTTCATGTTTATCAGTGGCTGCTATCTATTGAAACTGCTTCGGGCCATTTGCTATTTGCTACCATGCCATGTGCAGCATTTGCATGCCGTAATCTGAGATTGGGCTCTAATACAAACTTGACTTGAGGCATTAAGCAAACGGCTGACTTTGATAAGCAGGTAGATGATTATATGTATTTGTGTCTTCTTAGATATATACAGTATATGAATGATAATAATTTGTAAAGTGAGGGAAAGATATATACAAAGACCTAAAAATAATAATATATACATATATAAATATTATATAACATATATATATTCAAAATTAATTTTAATTTAAATATATAAAGAGTTTTATATATAAATATCTAACTTAATGCACTCAAATGACATATTCTTCTTACTTTACTATTGAATACTTTGCATAAATCGTATATATATTAAGATAAAGAAAGATTTTCCATTGTAATAGTTCAATATTCCTCTAAAGAGTTCTTATTTGATATATCCAAATGCAGTTGGCATTAACCTTAAAAATAGTTCCACTAAAACTCGCTGACCAAAAAAAAACTTTTCAAAGCGGAAAAACAACGAAATATTTGTGTGTGTCTACATATACCCATATATGTATATATATATATATGCATGTCGTTTGTTGTAGTTGAATGCTTCAGTTTAATTGGAAATGTATGCCTTGTTGAATTCGCATACAAGCCGAGTGCATAAATATTATTGAAAGCAAGCTGAGTCATTGAGTTGAGCCTCGTCGGGGCACTTGACACTTACACCACACACACACACACACATACAGGCACACACACACTCTCTCTCTCACGGTCGCAGACACCTGAAAAAGCCAATTTATGATGATCATCATGATTGCCATCATCATCGCCGTCAGCAACACCAACACCAACACCAACACGTGGATCATTGACTCATTCACATTGCGCTGACTGGGCAAATACTTTGACGTCGCGATTTTCTTGCTAATCAAAATTGTGTGCAAAAAAATAGAGGACGACGGCGAGAGAAAATAACGTGAAACCGAAAATAAATTTGAAATGAAAAAACGGCAGTCATATGATTTGCTATGCAGAGTCGAACTCGCCGACGTAGGCGGCTCTAATTGCCATGGCAGCTCGTTAGCTTGAAGTGCCGACTCAATGCAACCCGGGCAGGGTCGGGCTGGGTCGCAGCTAGGCTAATTTCTGATGCCATTGGCCGCAGGTTAAACGTCCACTTGACGACGCATCAAAGCCGAAGCACAAAATTGGCTGTGCAGGTAAACAAGACGCAAAATTATTAAATGAACCGCAAAACTGTTCAGCTAACCAAGCAGCAGCGGCAGCAGCGATAGACGAGAAGGTCCAGTCGGTTCGATTCGAGTCGAGGCGAGGCGTTTCAAGAGCCGTCCACTTTTGCTCGAGATGAATATCTAAACATGAGCATAGCAAGTGATATCACTGCTAACCTTGGCAGTGCTCGAAATTGGCTGACAGCCGGCCTGAAAAGGCACACAAATTGCTTGCCACAGTCACACAAATTTTAAAGCCCAAGCGCACATTAAACTCGATTTTTATTTTTCACTCTTCCAGCAATTCGCTTCCCTTCGTTTCTATGCTAATTCTCACTTAAGGCACAACTTTCCATAGCGACAGCATTTTTATTGTGCCATACAAAGCGCGTCCAGCCGCAGTATAATAGTATATATATATATATATAGTGTATATATATATATATATATATATATATATATATATATATATATATATATATATATATATATATATATATATATATATTTATAGTCCTTCTTTCTTACCCAACCAATAAAAAGTTTGCCTACCAAAAAAGCGTTGCCTACTTACGAGCTGATGGCAGCAGATGAAAATCAGCTTGGAACTTTAATGTACATTGCATTCACTGGCTAACTTAGAGTCTGGCAAAATCAGATCTATATTTTTGTGATATATTTTCTAAATATCTAAATCTATAAAAATCTATTATTTATAAGTCAGTTTTATCAGCTAATGTAATCAGTTGGAGCAGGGTATTAAATGAGAGCCCTCTGCCTTGTGCTTAGTTTTGTGAGACACTCTCAGTATGCCCTGCGGCATGCTTTGCCTCTCGCAGTCTCTCCTGCGAGACGCACCCCTTCCTGCGCTGGTTTGGCAATCGTCGCAATTTGTATTATGCGCCTCAGCGCCTTTGCACTTAATGCCTTATTTGTATTTAATCGCGGCTTCCGTTTTATTGGCATCCGCCTCAGCTCTGCTGCTGCTGGCGAATTTGCTGCTCAGCTCGCAGTTATATTCAATGAAGTTCGAGCAGCGCAGCCAACTCGCAGACTCGGCTACAGCAACAAACACGCTCACAGATAAATGAAAATGACACAATTTCCCGCTGCTGCTGTCGCTGCTTGGCTCTGCCGCTCCGCTGATTGCTGTCCCATTGTGCGCTACACTTGAGCGGCATTTGAATACCCAAAGAAGCGGCTCACAGCTCTGGGAGAAAAGTAGCGCATTCGATTTGTCCGTGAGGGTCGAACAGGTTAGCGAACGCCCCGAGCCATATGAGGCCCTTTTTGTGTCTTACGTATGACTTACGAAATTATTATGTGCGATAATGCCAAGGAAGCAAAGCATCAAGGCCTGGGCCGATGCCCATCTGCTGGGCAGTTTAAAGTTTTCGCATTTGTCGTGCGACATCGACATTCGCTGTGCCACATGGCACGGAAATTGCGGCAGACAAAGGGCAATAGCTAAAGCAACACAAACAGAAACAATAACAAAAACAAACCGAGACGTTAGCCAAGAATGTGGTGTTATGGCCGGTACGGAAACACAAAGGAGCCAAGCCAGACGAGCCGCCTTGCGCCTTGCGGTATGCAATAAAAAACAAATGTAACGCAAAATGTTATTACGCATACGCCATGTGCGCTTGTGTATATGTGAGTGCGTGGGCGTCGCAAGCGTCATGTTTGTCTTCCATTCCTGCCTCACCCTCACACACACTGCTATTTTTTTTTGCTGCTGGAGCGCAGACCGCCCTCGCCTTTTAAAATGCCATTGTTTGCAGCTGCGCTTGGCTGCCCCGCCAAGCGCCACCCGCCCCGCAGTGACCTTATGATCATCTGCTTTGGCAGCCGTTAAAGCTGCTTGGCCTCGATTTCGTGCGTTTCGCTCTACAAAATGTCATGCCCTTAAGTCCCAGCAGACCTCATATACGCGACTATAAATACATTGACCGAAATGATAGTCATAATGAGGCGCTGGCCACATAAATATTTAATTTAGAAATTAGGTAAAAAGTTCAGTGCCGGCGGCGCTCACGATAAATATAACTTTGCATCTGATTGAAGACAACTTTAATGAGAAGCTCAAAATAAAAATAAATAAAATAATAATAATTGTAGATTGATTATAAAATTTAAAAGAAAAATTAAAATAAAAAACATATAATGGGAGATTTAAGAAAAAAAAAACGTAAAAAGTTTTGAAGTTAGCAAAAATAAGTTATCCATAAAAAATTTGTTTTTAAACATGATGACAATAAACTAATTTTATGACAGAGGACTTAAAAGTTAACCTGATTCAGCCTCTCAGTTTCTCAATGGTTAGATGAAATCGATAAGAAGAAACAAAAGCGTTTCCAGACAATATTTGTCAAGACAAAGAAACATTAAAATTTATGCACATATAATAACTTCTTGAATGCATAATATTTTTCAAGTAGTAAAAATTTGTGGAATGCACTTCAGTTATCGGCGGATTTTATCTGGCAGAGGCTTCAGCTCTTTAATAGTAGTGAGAACGTGTAGAGCTTGATTGGAGAAAGTTTGCTCATTGCGGACAGCTGCGGGACGACATGACTTCTTAAAAGTGCCGCAGCTCTGATCACCATAGAGGAATTGGCCGCGACTATTGTGCAACTTATGGCAAATGCATACAGAAGCAATGGCTGATTCGACGACAAGTCAGAGGCAAAGGTTTGGTTTGTAACGCTTTATTCTCTCTGCTTTGCATACTGCGAGTGCTGCCATTCAACTGTCAGCAGTGCTTGCTCTTATCAGCTAAATACATCCAATGGTATCGATATAGGTCAAGACTCCATTAGATCTCTGCTTGTAAAGCACTCGTAGTTGATTCGTTCAATCAGGGCATTTGGTTTGATTGACAGATCTAGTTTGTTGCCACTGGATATTGTTACAGGCATAAATATAGGTATCTGACTGAGCATTTTCTGACCACTTGAGCCACGAAGACAAGTAGCGGTGGCAAAAGTAGATTCTGGTTGTCAAATATCCCTCACTCTTTGTAAATGTAGTAAAGCCATCCAACCCTTTACCTCATTTCTAGCTTGTTATTAAAAATTGAATATAAACAAATATGTTAATATCAAATAATGAATATACTAATGACAACAGCAGCGTATTTAATTTTAGAAAATTAATTCAATATTTACCATTATGTTTTTCAGATGCTATTTGCATTAATATTACGCATCAATAGACATCAAATGCAACGTGCGCTTCAATGGATATGATAAATTATAACGAATTTGACTTTATAATAGCAACTGATATATATATGGTTGAATGAGTTAAACTGGATTTAAAATGCCAATTATAATTAAAATATTTCTTTATGATTTTAGATTTCTTCTGCTGTGCTGTGCTTTGCCAATTCGTATGACTAATGCTGGTCAAGGACTCGGAATCAAATATTTGAGTATTTGGCATATCCACTCGGAAACATTTAACCCAACCGTTGCCACTGCCGTTTGTTTAGGAGACTATCAATCACGTATTGTGCCTAGTGAACCGGCAAATTTCGAGTGGCAAATTTCTTCCTCCAGCCCAGCCCAGAGCATGCATAAAAACTTGCTGCATAATAAATCACCAGAGGAAATGACGACAGCAAATGTCTGTAGATTCAGCCCGTAGCGTAGAATCAAAACGAGTTTGCGGCCAACAACTGCTTGAATACGAAAATACCTCTTTCAGTGTATTCAAGCAGCTGAACATGTTTGCTTGTCCAGCTACACAGATTTAGCTGCACTTCAATGCTATAAACTATCCATAGCAGCTTGCAGCATGAGTACCCCAATTTGTGTAATCATAAGGACCTGAAGGTTTTATGATATAAGGGGACAAAATTAAGCAACATTTGACAACTATTTAAAACTTTTGACTAGCTTGGCCATAAGGAAAACTTTTTCAATAACAGTCTGAATGAACTAGATATATATAAAATATATATGAAAATTACCTAAATCACATATATTAATTTGTATAATCAAAAGTGAGCACTGAAGCTCTCGTGATCAAAGCCAACAAAATTAAGCAACATTTAAAAACTCTTGACTGTTTAAACTATTTGAAACTTTTTACTAGTTTGGTCAAAAAGACAACTTTTCAGGTGAATGCCAATCACTTTCTGAGTGGTAGATATATATATATATATATAAATAAATTTTTAAATTGCTTTTAAATATATTTTCCATACTAATACAAATTTCAACTTCTAATTTATTAGATTTTTAGTTGTTTTGTGGCTTAACACAAAGAAGAGCGAACAGTTTACTTGCCTTTAATTTTACTTTAAACTTGGGAAAATGCTACTTGCCACAAGTTAATACACCCTTTAAGCTTAAGGGAGTGCGAGACTGTTTTGTTTTTAACATTGTTGGCAGCCCAAACAACACTCGAAGTCAAGAGCACATTTCAGTCGGCTTAGGACTGCTGCTGCTCATATTGCAAAGTGGTTTTAGGTAACAAGACGTCTGCTACAGAATTGAGTTGACCAAGCTGGGGCACACTGACACACAAACACTCCCATAGACCCACTTGGCATTAGCACCATTAATTTTGTAGGCTATACTCCGCCACCCATTGCTCCTTTTCGGAGTGTCGAATGGCTCTGGGTTTTTGTTTTGTCTCTGCCGCTTGGCTGTTGGCAGAAGACGATGGGGGACATGGCAAAGTAAAAGTCTTTCAGTTGCAAGCGCCAGATAGTGGTCTGGCGGGCCACATTTATGGAGCCGGTGCCACATCAAGTTGCAGCCGCAACAGATTTCAACTTTTTATCTGAATCTGACTTCAGTAACAAGCTGAAGCCACAGACAGATATTTCAGCACAAAGTGGTTTAGTTGTTTGGCCTGAGTTTGAGCTGCTTTTAATTTATATGACCAAAAAAATGTGTGTTTACACGCACACGCACACGCACACAACCATAAATTTTCTCGCTTTTTCACAGAGCTGTCACTCGCTGAGAGCCGAAGTGGCGTATACGTAACGCCACCTGAAGGCGTGGGCTGACCCAGTAGGAGCAGCTGTATCACATTGTAAGAGTTACAAACAGGCAAGGCACATAACTTCAAGCTCCTAGTAGGTTAGTGATAGACCGAGCAGAGCCACTTTTATATAATAAACCAATAAAGAGACAATAATTCGGGGCAAGGGCAGCCGAACAACTGGATAACTGACTGAACTGAATTGCGCGTGGCAAACAACAATGCACAAACACAAAGGCATTCTCAGACACATAATTTCTCATTGAGCTGATGCGAATGTAATCCCCATGTTGGACTAAGTGGAGAGCTGGCTAAGCATAAGGACCACTTTCACTCGGTTGCCCAGCAGACACAATAACACTGCAAAGAAAGCGCTGGGGCCTCGGTCCGCTCCGTTCCATGGTCGGCCACTGCGTGGTTTGTATTGTGTCCATGTCTCCGGAAGCGCATTGTCAGCTCCATTAATGTTGATTATACGTTAATGTAAGGGATCTCTGCCAACTGGTCGCGGCTGTCCCAACGGGAGGGAGCAGCGGCTCGAGAGGGGGAAAATGTGTTTCGGCGGCGGTGACCGCAATGCAATTTTCCACTGCTTTGCAGCGACGCGACTTAAAGCAGCGTCGAAAAGTTTTGTGCAAAGTTTTAATTTGCATTTCAGATGTGGCTGCCAGGTAAGCGGGCTGCGTAGCCGGAGCCCCAGGGATAATTATAATGCCATTAGCGTGTTTAGTTCACAATCAGACTTAACTGGTAGCAGGTAACCGGTAACTGGCAAAGCCCGTGCCGCCAGCCCCGCACAAATTGGCTGCGGTGCGCTCATCCCGCTGGTCAAAGCTACTTCGCTGATTTCTTTTTCCTTTTTCAGCTTTACGAGCAGCTCCTCTTGCCATGCAAATTCAAATGGAATGCTAAATGTTTATTTACGCAGCAAAGCTGTCGAGTGACGGGCGTGGCGCTGGCCTCAACTATTTTGTCGCATTTTGCATATTGCAAATTGCCGCGCTGAGCTGCCAGGCAACAATTTCGACGCTCCACTGCAAAGCAATTTGAGCCCAGTGGAGTATGCCATTTTTTCCGGATTGCTGCCGGCTGATTCCTTAAGGTCAACTTAAGGACAGCGCAGAAGACTGCAATCCTGCTTCAAATCAGTATAAATGGGGAAAGGAGATCTAAAGATTTTCAAAATTCAACTCGAATTGAAACCGAATATAAATTTGATGTTATATTTCTGGAAATACTAGAGAAAACTTGATAGTTCAATCAATTTATAAGAATGAGTATATTTGCTTGATTAAATTAATCGACAATAAAAGCTTTAAATAAAAACTTAAGATCATAATTCCTTGAGATAGTAGCAGAAGCCCTCCCTAGATAATCAAGGCTAGCAGATAACTATTCAAAAAGGCAACGAATTCATACCAGATCCTTAAAAGTAAACTGAGGAACTCCTGACTATTCCCAATTAAATTTAAAAAAAAAAATCTTCTGCAGCAGCAGACCATGATTAAAATATGAAATATGCGACTTTTTGTGAGCAGTTCTCGACTTCTGCATTTGCGATTTGTCAACTCTTGAATGAAATTTAAGCTTCGCCTGCTGTGCCAAGGAATACATAATAAATGTGATAGTTGCTCGTGAGAAATGCGACCTTTGCTTCAAGCTCAAGGATACTTGTTTATTGCACTTCATGCCAAGAGTAAACTCTGACTGCGCTCTGAACTCAGAGTTGGCAGCGAGGCAAACTTAATAATTCGCTCGCCACGCACCAGAAATCTTCCACTCGATTTGCAGTCGTATCTTTGTCGCTGCCAAATTTCGTGGCCTAAGCCTCAGCTTACCTGCCAAACCGGATTGAGTGTGGCAGCGGCATAACGCATCACTAAACGGGCTGAACAAAAATAAATTTCCCAAGATGCAAATGAAACTGGCTGCCATACAGTGAGTGAGTGAGTTTTTTCACTTTTTTATATTTTTTGTTTTTGCTTTTTATTATTATTTTCTTACCCCTCTGCGACGCTTGCACACTGTTAAAATTAGCAAGTGATGCGGCAGCCGACGACGAACTGTTGATTCAACCCGGCGCTGTAAGCTCAGCGATGATATGGTCTCAATATATCGAGCGCGACCTTATACCGTATCTCACAGAAAAGCTAGCGGGCTACCTCGACGCCAATTCGTGTGTCTGGCTCGTTTTGGAGCTGGTTGTGGCCCACTGGCTGCCATGGCCGGGTCTGACCTGGCAGAGACGGTGCCGCACATGGATTCATTCAACTTTACGCTAATACCACATGCTTTGATTACAGCAGCGTGAAATTTTATTGATTGGCCAGCCAACGTCGCTTCGACGATGAGGCAGGCCGTTAGGTGAATAAGGACAGGCCGCAGGCTGTACAAGTATTGATGGCGCTGCTCTCGGAAGCTATCAAGGCTAAGCTGAGCGATATTCTATTCTATTCTAGCAAAATTAAATATTTTTTAAGTTGTTAAAAACTATTTAGGGAATCTCCTTTAATTCTTTGATACGTTTGAAAACTTTACTAGAATTGAATCAATTTAAGGTATTTTTCAATCGATTTATTATACAATTGTATACCCTTTGTTGGCGCTCCATATAGCTGAATAATAACACAGTCAACTCTAGCGTAATTAAATTTATTTTAAAAACAAATACTATTCATTCATGAAAACATGTATAATTCTTTTCTATTTACTATATCAATAATACATAAATTTAATAAAACTATTTTTTAATCTATATCCATATGCTGCCAACACGTCCATCAAACCTTGTGCGCCTCGCATCTGGGCATTAGCTGTGCAAAACATCCAAGCATTCGATTTCACTCACAATGTCCTTCACACTGAATGCATATGTGTATTGGGTGTAAGTGTGAGTGTGTTTGTGTGTGTGTGTGATTGTGACAGGAGTTGCCGCCTTCGCGACCATATTAACTGCCGCTGCTGGCGTTGGGGCAGTGGGCCACTGGCACTGGCTGCCGGCCTATGCTAGGGGCACTGTGTGAGTAGTTTTATCCATGGAGCCTCCGTCTGACAGTTCCAGATTTTTTATGTTTTGTGCTGCTTCTTCTTCTTCCTTTCTTCTTTAGATGCTCCATCGTCTGATTGCTTACAGTGTGCGCTCTCATTGCTGCTGTTGTCCTTGTTCGTCCTCGATTTCTTTTTAAAAATACGAAAATCCCTCGCAAAAGCAGAAAAATGCCGTTGTCGCTTAAATTCAATTGAAATCGCTTCAGCTTCAATGGCAGCCGAACGACAGGCAATCTGTCGAGTCTCTCTGATTGAATAAAGTGCGAATGCGCGAAATACGGCTTGCTGGATAAATGCTGAGACGCAGCATGATTGAATGCTGCCATGCGATACGAGCGCGATATGCGCACAATATGCCTTTGCATAATGATAATTTCATATGAATTAAAGAAGGCGTAAGTCCTGTAAATGATTGCCAGTTAATGGCGTCACCCAGATCAATAAAACATATACGTTTGTCGCGATTTTACAAGAATGAAGGTCAGCGCATATTTCTGCTCGGGCAAGACTCTGCTTATTAATTGAATAACTTAAAGAAAAAAGAACAAAGAAAACTGTATTGTATGAAACACAGAAAGAAACTGAATTGTATGTATGGGGAAAATGAACTGCAGTAATAAGATAAATGCATGACTATGTTTCATATATACATAGCAATATACAATTATAGCAATTATACAAACTCGATTAAATAATATAAATATATAAAGTATAAAATTTTTATTCTGGCTTAAAATACTTAAACAACTAATAGTGATTTAATATATAATAGTAAATCAATATACGACCCATTCGATAAACATTCTAATTTGCTAGGAAATGATTTCTTATATGTTATCTCATGTAATTGAATACCTCTATTATGAAATTTAATCATATTATTACATATCTTGGTTTATATTTACTTGTATTTGAAAATTTCGATCTAGCTATAATGATTTAAGTTCATGGGCATAATATCTTTCACCTAAATAGTGCTAGCAATACAAAACATACGAGGTATCACTTAGTCAAGCATACCTATCCGTTTGTATTTACAGTCCATTATAGATTTTGTTTATGCACCCAGAAGTCTAAACGAGCTAAAACGTGTTAAATTTAAGGGCATAAGTAAGTAATCTAATAAATAAACTTGCAATAACGTTCTTAATCAGGTTCAGATAGAAATGTATGCACACATGTTGATTATCTATAGAAAACATCAAAACACGTTTAATTAGCAAAGCTGTATAGAATACAAAAAATATCATTACTCCCAATCAGTACCTACATATTATAGATTACATAGTTGATTAGAGCAATTATGATAAAAATTTGGCAAACATTTTTATTGCGCGGCGCGATAAGCCGGCAATGACTGCCCGAGCAGCGACAACAAAGAACATAAAGAATGTGCTTAAATGTGTGTATTCGCGTGCATGTAACACACGATATAAACAAGGGAAATTACATACGTATATGTATATCTTCATATGCGTATGTGTGGGTAATTATGAAGGTGTGTGTATCTAAATTAGTTGCATTCTCTTTTGCTGTTAAGTCGTATGGGACGGCAAATGATTTGAACAAACAGCACAGCTGTTCAGTGTTTAACAACACCGTCTTGACCAAAGAGAGAGGGAGAGCGAGAGCGCGCGCGAAAAGAGCAAGCTACTGAGAGAAAAAAACGACCACGGGCTCGCAGGGCTGTCAAAAGTTACGACAAACACTGTGATTTAAACATTCATTATTTGAAAATAAATTTGTTAAGACATTGCAAAAATGAGTGATAAAAAAGAATGTACTTAACAGCTTTACTAAAAAAATACACGTAAATAATTAAATATATTTATAATATGCCTAATTTAGAAGCGGCTTGCCGTCGACTGTGCAAGCTGTCGACAACCCTGTTTTACTCTCGCGCCGCCGCTGTACACGTCATCAGCTGAGCAACAACGGCACAAAAATGCAATTTATTATTGTACCGTGGATTTTCTCTTCTCCATTGCAATGGCGAGACTTTAATTTGCGTAGATTCTGTCGCACAACAAAGTGCAATTTGGGGCAGGCAATAGAGCAACACGTGAGCTAATTGTGGCGCTGAAAATAGAAGCGCTCTGTGACGCCGCACACACTCGTCCGTGACATTGATTCACATTCACAAAGAGCCAAAGAGAAAGCAGCTGTTGGCTCTTGGCTGTTGGCTGTTGGTTGGAAAAAAACAGTCTGTGAGCAAAAGCAAAAATAAAACGAGGAAGTGTCTGAACGTATGTAGCCACCCGCCGCCAGTATCAGCTGCTCGCTCTGGCCGCACGCAAAATTTATTATTAATTTAGCTAAAGGCAGGCGCTCGCACAAAACTTGTTAAATATATTTGCACATTCCCAACAAAAACGGCGACAAGAGCGGAGCAAGAGCTCAGCGGCTGCAGCGACATCAGCGAACGCAACTGGAAACCGTAAGCTGGGCGTAATTGAGAGCATTGCGCTAGAGGGCAGAGTGCATTTAACCAAATCAGTTTGTGTTGTGTAACCAAAAGTGAACGGAAAATTCGCTGCCAATATGTCTGATAAAGAGTCCAGCAAAAAGGTGACACCCCCAAAGGGGATGAAGTATCTGATTGGAGGTGCCAGTGGAATGGGCGCCACTATGTGCGTGCAGCCACTGGATCTGGTCAAGAACAGAATGCAAATCGCCGGAGCGGGCAGTGGAAAGAAGGAATTTCGTAACTCCTTCCACTGCATCCAGATGGTGATCAGCCGCGAAGGTCCCCTCGCCCTGTACCAGGGCATTTCGGCAGCACTGCTGAGGCAAGCGACTTACACCACTGGTCGTCTGGGTGTGTACACTTACCTGAATGAGGAATATCGGGCTCGCTTCAATCGCGATCCCAATGTGGTGGACAGCATGGCCATGGGAATTATAGCTGGCGCTTGTGGAGCGTTCATTGGCACGCCGGCCGAGGTGGCTCTTATTCGGATGACCTCCGATGGACGCCTGCCACTGGAGGAGCGACGCAACTATAAGAACGTGGGCAATGCGCTGGCCCGCATCACGCGCGAAGAGGGCTTGACTGCACTGTGGCGCGGCTGTTTGCCCACAGTCGGTCGCGCCATGGTGGTGAACATGACCCAATTGGCCAGCTACTCGCAATTCAAGACCTACTTCCGCACGGGACCGCTACAAATGGAGGAGGGCATCAAACTGCACTTCTTTGCGAGCATGCTTAGCGGCCTGCTGACAACGATAACATCGATGCCTCTGGATATTGCCAAGACACGCATCCAAAACATGAAGATTGTCGACGGCAAACCAGAGTATAGGGGCACCACAGATGTTCTGCTTCGGGTGGCACGCCACGAGGGAATCTTCTCGCTGTGGAAGGGCTTCACGCCCTACTACTTCCGCCTGGGCCCGCACACAGTGCTCACCTTCATACTGATGGAACAGCTGAACACCGCCTTCAACAAGTACGTGCTTGGCGGCGAAAAGCGTGGATCCTCAATCTAAGAAGATTCGTCCAACTGTCGCGGGCTGAGAGCCGTTGTTAAAGGTTTCCCGCTAGTCCTTACACTGCTAGCCGATAAATGAACAGGCTCAACTGCATATTCCAAGCAACTCCCCAAACGATGACGTACAGTGAAGACGATGATGAGGGCAAATGTATGGTTCTATATACACCCATATATATCTGTTAGACGACAATATAGTAGGTGGGGCATTTAAATGTCGGAAATTCCGTTGACAATATAAAATATTTAATGATTGTTGTTAATTCTTTTCTATACAAATATTTATGTAAAGCGTAACATAGAGCCCTAAGTAAAAAGTTTATTCTGAATAAAGCACAATAATAGAAGCATTATACTCCCCAAACTAACTATACTTATTACTTGATTGCTGTTCGATTTCATGCTGTCAGGTATCTCGTTGCACGGCACGACCTGCCTGCGTGCTATCGACTTCAACAGACTCCCCATTGCTGCATATTAAATATCTTGTCTCACCTGAAAACATATGCCCACCCACCTGCTGCTCTAAACAAACACAAATCATCAGCTACCGCTTGCTAATTCATCCAACATGTGTTATCGCATACCATGTTACCTAATGCTACAGTGTTGGAAATATTGAAGTTCTGGCATACGCAGCGGCAGATTTTCCTTCACATTGTTGGCATTTGGTTTCACTGATAACAGCGCAGCGATAAGCCCAGTCAAGAGGGCAAGACGAAACTGTGCGTAAGGTTAGTTCCAGATAGTTAAAAAAACAAACAGGTATTATGTATTCTCTCTTTTATTTATAATTCATTTGATTCTCTGACTCAACAAATTTAAGCTTGGAATAGTATTTATTATGAATAAACCATAGAAATATCGATTTAAAAAATATATATAAATTATTCTCTTAGGTCATTTACTTTTATTATAAAGTATGTGACATATAAGAAAGCGATTTCCAGAATTTTATTAATTTTCAAAATATATTAGAAGAGCTGTCAAAAATATATGTTAATTGCTTAGAAATTAACGTGAATATTATATTTGTCTCAATGCAAACTTGTCTCTTAAAGATTATAAAGTATCACAGAAAGCTTTACTTTTTGCAATTTCGATACTACAAAATATAAAAAAAAGTCAAATAACTTCTTTTGAAGAGTAAGCAACAGTCTCAGTTAGCACTCAGAGAATAATTTATTATTCTCTCTTTTTAAGTTTGTTAACTGAGGCGTTACGGTACTCAAGATGTGGCAATGAGAAATGTGCCAACACTGAAAATAAAATAAAAGAAAAAGAAGCCATCGTTGGCTACAAGCAAACATCGCATTTTATATTCAGTTTATTGGTCTGTGAGGATGCAGGAGGCAGCTGGCTTGGCTTGAATTGTTCACGCTGCCAAATACTATTTGCGTAATAAAATTTTTGGCTTTCTTGTCTGAGCGGGCTGCGGCCACAACCTCTTCAGCTATAACAAATCAAAAGTTTATCTCATAAATAAATGAATATAAAAAGCTTATGACCAGCGGCCACACTCAAGCGGGCTGCGCGTTTCATTAAACGCTTGCTTCTTGCTGCAGTTTAGGTTGGCTGCCACTTAAAATTCACAAGATGTTATCCTGGCGATTTTGGACTGAGGACGTTGCCTGACCAAGTTTAAGTTCAGCTACGCTGGGGCCTAATTAAACTCTTTTTCAACTGACCTTCCGCTTAAGGCTGAGAGAGTTGGGTTGAGTTTTCTGATTTAAACGGTTCTCGATCATAGTAATTACATATATTTTAGGCTTATATTTTAAGCTCAACACATAAGCTCTTCTCCCAGACTAGCATAAAGCACTCTGTCAGTTTTCCTGTCATTGAGTTTCAGCACTTCAAGTCTATTTAATTAGCGGTTTTAATTGGCCTTTCGCAAATAGTCTTACACTGAGTGTAATCATGCGTCTATGTAATTCTAATTTGATTAACGTTTTAAGCTTGATTAACACGCGCACTTAAGCACACACGCATTAATGCATCAACGCACACAATTTTCGTAAGCGCACATTAAGCTCATTGTTTAAAACTTAGATTTTAATGCAGAAGTTTATTATGATGAACTGCATTTGCGATGAGGGCGAGAAATATATATTTTTATATACATTTTTTAATTTTAACTATAAATAACAAAAACCTTAATTACATGCATAATTAAATAAAATATAAGCATATATTATTTTACTGTTTAAATATCGAAAAATCTTTATTCCATAGAAATAAAAATACATATTTTTGTTTGTTTATTCTTAATTTGAAAATACACACATCCTAACTGTCTACATAAGTAAATAAATAATTTAAAAATAATAAATACATATGTAAGTACATTATTTTCATTGCTGATTGGCAAATATAAAATTCTATGTAATAAATAAATAAAAAATAAGAAAAAAATATTTAAATTATTATTTTATTTTTATAAATAAGTTAATAAAGGGTGAACTATGCAGATACTAAAAAATATATTTTATAAATTCGTAATAGGCAAAAACCGTTGTCAAATATATATATATATATATATATATATATATATATATATATATATATATATGACGCAATAAATCGGTCTTTATTGAAATCTATGTCGAATGTTCCGAAATGTGCCATTTCCGTTCCCCAAAGCTCTTATAGCAACGGAAATGAATACATGCGAATAAACGAACCGATAGATATACAACATATATAAAGTTGTGTTTGTATATCCGACGAATTTCTTTCCGATGTTCCTCTTTGTGCCAATCACATACATTTTCATTAAACAGTTACGCCCTTTAGAGTATACAAATTAGAATCTGGTTTAGCTTGGCTTGGTGAATGCGAATTGGCATTGAAAATTCGTTGGAATTGATTTAGGCGGTGGTGCAACTGCAAAACGAGCCGAACATCATCATCAGCAGCGACTGAAAGTGTAGCTCGAATCCTGCAGGACGCAGATGTTTTCGATATAGGCGTCGAATGCGCGGCTCTGGCTCATAACTCATCGCGCCCAGTTAACTGGTTGGTTTACCAGCGGGTGGCGCTGGCTGCCGGATTTGGTAGCTATCTAAAGTTGCCATTGCCAATGCCGCCCATTTGGGGCCGTATTGTCTTTCTGCTGCTCGTTTTTGTAACGTTAATTGCAATACGATGCTCGGCGGCCCTGGGCGCCAAACTAATTGCTTTTGCGAAATATTTAAAGCGCAGAACTTTTTATTTAAAATTTATGAACATATTTAGTAATGGCTGCTCCTCGCTATGCCACCTAGTGTTCTGTTACACAGACTGCTGGTCATGAGCGGCGGAAGCAGCAGCCAAGCTTAGCTACTTTACGAACGCACGACATACGCGCCATGTCGGCAGCAAAAACCGGAAGCGGAAATGCAGAACAACTGCTTTGTTGTGTTCTCCTGTCGTGTTTTGTTAGCTGTCGTTGCTTGTTGTCTGCTCTGAGGTTTGTTTTGCCAATTCTTTTGAGCGGTCTATGTCTCTCTTGCCCAGCGTGCGCAAGGGACTGCTACCGGCAGTCGAGCTACCCCACCCAGATTTCCTTGGCCATGTCAGTTTTCCCATTAGTCGTGTACATAACGTTAAACTAGCGCTCAAGATTTAGTTCGGCAAACTTGAAAGTAGAGAGGAGCATGCTGCATGCTGCAAACTTTTGCGTCAGTGAAAACTTTTAAATTGATTAGTAACTGCTATGGGGAAGCCCACTTGAGCTGCCTTCTCGGCCAGCCCCGCCCACCAACGGACGACTGGCTGCATTTCAATTAGCCATTCCCGTACAAAAAGCTCACTGCCCATGTTTATTATTAGTTTTTATTTTTAGCATTTGCAGCAAAGTTCTTTCGGAGATGTCGCTTTGGCAGCTCCATTAGTGTTGGATATTCCATGCTAATAATGGCAACTGAGTAGTTGACAAAAGGAAATGGAGCAACTCGCTCAACAGCTTAATGATAGCCATGCTGAAATACTGACCCATTTACTGAATACTGTTCTATAATATTATTCTCTAACGTCTATCACTTTGCTCTTTAGTCTTATGCATAGCTAGCAGCAACATTATTCAAGCTGTACTTTTGATCCTGTCGCTTAACTCACTTTAATTTTACTCAATTTGTAAGTTTGTGTAATGAAAATTTCACAAGAATATTAAACAAGTTTTCCCTTTGGATTAATTGGCTCGTGGTGCATGAAAACTTTCATTATTACATATTAAATATCTTGTCTTACCTCACATAACTCTCGCCTGCCTTGCCAGGCCGTCGTGCAGTGCTTAAAATATTGAGTTTCTCGCATACCTGGCGGCTGGCTTTCATGCACAGCGCTGGCATTTGATATCACCGATAACAGCGCAGCTATAAGCCCAGCCAAGAGGGCAACTAGACTGTTTAAATACACACAACAGCAAACAGGTCTCCTTTGTGCCATTCTCTGGCCATCTCTTGGTTTATGTACATTTTTTTTTTTTAAGCACATTTCTTTTGATAATTCTACAGCTCTACAGCTATTCTCGGACTCAGCATATTTCAATTGGACCACAATTTGACTACATTTTTATATAAATAAACCTTACTTTAGTATCTTGTTTTTGGACTTTTGCTTCTGTTATAGAGTATGTGACTGTGTATCATACTATGTATATTGCAAAAATATCCTATTTGCTTATAAGTTCATTTGCTTAGAATATAATTTAATACACAATGAGAGCTTAGCTCTTAGTGATTAGTTCTAATACCAGAAAATATATCAGATGGTTTGGGAATTGAATTGTCATATAAACTTGACATCGAATTACTATATAGACTATACTATACTGCACATACTGCATGTATATATTATTATCATACTGAAGAGTATACAACATTAACCACACACAGAATAATTCGTTATTCTCTCTCTTTAAGTTTGTTAACTGAGGCGTTACGGTGTTCAAGATGTGGCAATGAGAAATGTGCCAACATTGAAAATAAAATAAAAGAAAAAGAAGCCATCGTTGGCTACAAGCAAACATCGCATTTTATATTCAGTTTATTGGTCTGTGAGAATGCAGGAGGCAGCTGGCTTGGCTTGAACTGTTCACGCTGCCAAATACTATTTGCGTAATAAAATTGTTGGCTTTCGGGAGTGAGCGGCCACAACCTCTTCAGCTATAACAAATCAAAAGTTTATCTCATAAATAAATGAATATAAAAAGCTTATGACCAGCGGGCACACTCAAGCGGCCACACTCAAGCGGGCTGCGCGTTTCATTAAACGCTTGCTTCTTGCTGCAACAGTCAGTTTAGGTTGGCTGCCACTTAAAATTCACAAGATGTTATCCTGGCGATTTTGGACTGAGGACGTTGCCTGACCAAGTTTAAGTTCAGCTACGCTGGCGCCTAATTAAACTCTTTTTCAACTGACCTTCCGCTTAAGGCTGAGGGAGTTGGGTTGAGTTTTCTGATTTTAAACTGTCCTCGATAATAGTAATTACTTTTTTTTTGTGGCCAATTATGAAGGATATTTAAACCAGAAGATTGTGCTACTTAATTATATTAATAAATATAATTTAATCTGTACTTGATCCATAGTTGCGCTAATAGTCTTGTCGTCTTGCTATTGACTGTATTCACTCCCATTTACAGTTAATTAACAACTTAAAAGTATGTCTTGCATCAGTGTTGTTCATGACAATGGCAATCCACTGGAAATGAATTATAGTACAATATGAAGCTTAATGTTGTTGAATAGCTGCGCAGCCAATGGTCGTATTTTATACCTTTACGAATATGTATATATAAATATTGGCAAAATTGACCTGCAACAAATAGTTGTGAAGAAAAACGATCAGAATTCAGACAGTTATTTCTTTTTATATTGGCTTAAATTGAATTTACAATAAATATTTGAGGAAAATGGATTTTTTGCGCTTTAAATTCGATTTGATTCGACGCAGTTTGATTGGCGCTTAAGTGAATTAAATTCTCTGTGAATTGATAATTCTGGCATTCTTATATTGTCAACACATTGAAATTTCAAAGAACCCAAAGGGATTACGAAGCTGGACAGAGCAGCACAAAAAACTTTTAATGAATTGATTTTGTTTTGAAACATTTAAACTGCAACTCGAACGCTCTAACCTCTATACATTTCAAATATATTTTTGGCGCTTCGGTTAAGTGAGCAGGAAGAAAATTACACAATATACATTTCGAATCCCTTTTTGTGTAATATGCAAAGTTTTCTAATTAATTACTCGCATTTCATTTATCTGACTTCTATTTGAGTTCATTTTCTATGCTATTGATGCCGTCGAAGTGGTCTGCCCTACATCCTATATGCATTTGCTTCTAGGTGTGGGCGGATCGGCACAGTTATGTCAATTGTCAGTTGTCACATGTCATTTGTCAAGTTGCCTGGCTGAGGCAACCGATTTCAGCCACAGATCTAAAGCCAGAGCCGCACAACGCTAACCCGATAGCAAATGAACTTTTTTATTGAGTGGCAAACTTTTTAGCGTGGGCACTTTGTATTAATGCCTCCTCGGTACCTCATTTAGTTAAAAAAAAAAAAAAGTAGAAAAAAGGAAAAATTTTACCCTTTTTTCACCACTCCCGCTAACTTTCAATTCTCATTGTTTTAACTTTTGCTTTGATTTTACTGCGCTGCCTGGATTGACTGTCTGCGAAATTGTAAAGAGGAAAGTTCTCGATTGACAGTCGCCCCATGCCCTATCCCCCATAGTCCAAACCAGGCCCTCGCCATGGCTTTTAATCCCGTCTGATGCTGCCCCGCGTTGGCTCGAGCTCCTCATACACCTGTGACATATAAAAGTGACTTAATTTATTTTTATTACACTGCAGCACTGCTTTCACAGAATGCACTTTAATTTATTTAATTGAATTCAATTTGCTGCGAATTGCAAAAGCTATTTCGCTTTGAGTGTGCGTGTGTGCGTCTGTGTGTATCTCTTTATTTATTTATCCGACTCTCTGCTGTTTTTTGAGCTCACTAGGATTTATTAAAGCATTAAAGCTAAGACATGCAATTTGGCATCAAAGCAGAGAGCTCAGCGGCAAACGGGAGCAGCAGTGTCAATGTCACTGTTAAAGCTGTGGCTGCCCTTTGCTTCCGCTGTTGTTGTTGTTGCTGGCTTGGGACCAACGACATCGACGCGATTACCGTGGGAGGCCAGTGCAACAGCGGGTGGTCTCTCTGGCCGTTACTCCAGCCGCCGTTTGGCAAGCTGAATGAGCCTGTAATTTGTACTTGCACTCATGAACAAACGCTGCCTCTGCCTAAGTGTGTGTGCGTGAAGTTATTCAACAGAAAGGACGGAAAAAAATGTCGAGGCAAATACACGGACTGAGTGCGCTCCATGCCAAGGTCAGCCCAAGGATAACGCATATTTACGTGTCGGTCCCCCCACTCCACACGTCGACACTTTGGCGAGCTGCTCCCTGTGATATTTCATGCTTTTGTTTCGCTGCCTCTCACGCACACCCACACCCACACACACGCACACTCACACCCCCACGTCCATGTGTGTGCGTTTATCTGTATATTATGCTTTGTTGTTGGCTCTCTGTCTTTTTTTTTTTTTTTGTATTTTCAATTTTGTACATATATTGCAGAAGGCAGAAGGAAATGGCGCATGTTTGTGTTTGTGTTTGTCCTGATGCCGGCGATAATCCACTGATGTCATTTATTTGGCTCGCTGCGTCGACGCCTTAACTGATGCAGTCCCTCTCCGCTTTACCTGCCGCCAGCCTGCTGGCCAGGCCAGACTTTATAAGCTTATATCTCTATCAACAGCTTGAAGCTGTGCGAATTGCTCACTGACGCAAAGTAAAGTTCACGCTTCAATTGAAAATTGCGTGCGTGATATTTAGAGCAATGTGTTGCCATCGCAGCAGTCCCCGAAAAATATATAAAAATAAAATAAAAGAATAAAAATAAAACAAGTAAGAAAACTCTAGTCGGGCGTAACCGACTAGGGGATACCCTGAGCCCCCGTCGAACCTGTGTTTTTCAATACACTTATATTTTGCGTAAAATTATAAACAAATTTCAAGTTTACTCTTTAACAACCAAAAAACTTTTTTATTAAAAAACTGACATTGGCGAGGTTCGAACCTACGTTAATTACGCAACGTGCATCATCTCTACCAACAACGCCACCTAATTTTTATAAAATTAAAAAACTAAATAAACTTCAGGCGCGTCGTCGCCTGGTGTCGAACCCAGGTCCTCATGTTCCGCGTGCGTCGCTCCTACCAACGACGCCACTCCATCGTTCGTGAAAGCGGTGGCAAATGTAAACTAAAGCAGCTGATAATTCAACAAAAGTCAAACGTATTTTGCGATTCTTCGAATCGACTAGAATGCGAGCGTTTGTATGTGTGCGCTCATGAATAGAAAAAGTGCGTTCGCTTGGCGCTGCTGCCACGTGTGTTTGTTAAGTAGCCAAACTTTTTGTTTAATAACTTTTTTGCTATTTAACGGATTTCAATGAAATTTTCGGCATAAGATCAACATATTCTATGGGCATATTTGTCAGTTTAGTAAAAGTGCCAAGTCATTCGCGTTTTGGCTATATTTGAGACTGAACTTCAATTTGGGAAAATTTGGGGCCGTTATCCAAAATATAATAAAATTCGAAATTGCATAAAATACATATAAAGCTAAATACAAAATTTGGTGTATCTAGCTTAAAAGATGGGCGAGATAGAATTTTATAACTGAATTTCGATAATGTTTTTATTCGATAACAAAAAAACGAATATATTTATCGATTATCGAAGACAAACTCGATATGCGCGCTGTATATAGGGATCTACAAAAAAAATTTCAAGTCTCTAGCTCTTCTGAGAGCTGAGATCGACGCGTTCATACATACGGACAGACGGACGGACGGACGGACGGACGGACGGACGGACGGACAGACAGACGGACAGGGCCAAATCGATTTCTCTTGTCGTCCTGATCAAGAATATATATACTTTATGGGGTCTGCTACGCCTCCTTCTGCCTGTTACATACATCCAACAAAAACATTATACCCTGATTTCCCATTTTCAATGGGCTCAGGGTATAAAAATAATAAAGGCCAACTCCCATAACAATAACAACTCAACAACTTTCAACATATTGATACAAGGGCTGATGTGCCTAATACTATAATAGCAAGCAAAGATACCCTATAACATCATGTAGTTATATTTTCTCATTACGTCTGTGACTGCACTGAAAAATATATATATCTAAATTGATATTGATATTAATTTCAGCAGCTTTACATAATCTCAATCAACTATTATGCAATTTGCCAATATCAAAGTTGTTAGTGTATTTTCTCTTCATTAGCCTTTAAAGAGACCTTACGAGTCTTGCACGTGGACATGTTGTTGAGCTGTGCCATTTGGCAGTCGTTCGAATGGCTTCTAATAACATTGAGGTGGGCGTTTATATTTATAAATTGTTAAATATAAGCCAAGGTTCCCAGGCACAATAGAAACTGTGCAGGCATCCAACGAAAATAGCAACGCATTGTATATATTGTGTAAAGATATGGAAAATCGGCGGAGAGCACACAAAATGGCTGTGCCACAATTGGCCCATCGAGCCGGGGCAGGCAGCACAGGCGGCACAGGCAGAAGGCAGCAGTCAGCGGTAGCCTGGCATTCTGGCATTCTGGCATCGTGGCATCCTGGCAATGCCAACTTAATGCCGGCCAGACTAGCGCCAGGGCGGAGCTGCAGCGTGGAGCGCACCGCACACAGTTCATTGAGTTCGACTTGCTGTTTGTTTTATTTCCAGACGCGCTTTAATGTCGTTTATATTTATACAATTTAGGCCCCCGTCGTCTGAGCGAGGGCCAAGTGCAAGTGCCGCTTTGTGGGTTCGCCAACATCATCTTTTGTGCTCACTCCTCCGGGCGCCAGCGAACGGGTCGATAGAATTTTACAGCATGCTTTCCCTTTACGACAAGGACACAACAACCGCCAACAATAACTCCTTGGCCGTCCTTTGCGCCTTTTGTGTTTGCGCATTCGACGCAGTTCATCAATTTATTTAGCATTTTTATGCGATTTCTCAACTCGAAATTGTTTAAAACGGGCTATATTGATTTAATTAACGTCGCTTAAATGCCCCTAAAGCGAGTCGAAGCTGCAGTCCTCCTCCACAGTCTCGCCCACTTTAGCTACATGCATATTCAATTCGATTCGGCCCCATCATCGTGGACTCTAACAGCATTTTCATGTAAGCTCGCGCTCTCTAAACCATTTTCTGCTTGAATCCTAAAAAACTAGGTAAAGACAACGAAAATAAATGAAATAAATGGAATGTTAAACTATTTTAACTATATTTTATTTGGCTTCCGGAAATCATTTTTAAGCTTAAGAAATTATAAAAAATATATAAATATATTATATATATTTACAAAAACTTTATGTTCTTAACTCCAACAATATTTTTCCCGATTACATAATTTTCTAGAGCCTCCAGTAAATGGCATAAAATCAAAATTATCTTAGCAGAGGCGACAATGTTGTTTGAGCTCTAAACTAAAATCTAAAATAATTGAATGTGAATAAATTTCGAAATTTTTAAAATAATTTGTTTTTAGTTATCACCAATCTTTTAAATTCATTCGCATTAGTATTAACTTAAAATATTATTTTTAATATTACAATTTCTAAATTCCTTTTAAATTTATTGTATTTTATTTTTATATATTTTTTATTTACCTTACAATATCTGGCAAAAATCCTTTCATAACTGTGTGTCCTTTAGCAGCGCAGTCTGCTTGAGAAGCCCGAATGCTGCTTAATTGGTAACAATAACCGTCAGTTGAGCAACAAAAGTTTGTAAATAAAATTTATCTTGATTCCACTTCGCTGGCGGCTAGAAAACATTTATAATAATAAGCATGATGGGAGCGGCAACCTATTTCAATTATGTTAGACTTCAGCAAGTGCCTACAACAGCAGCTATGCGAACTGTCAAAAACACATTCGTTTGCCACCTACGGCCGGCCTAAATTGAGAAGATAAATGGCACAAACATAATTAAATCAGGGCCTACTAGACAAGGGTGGGTTCCAGACACGATTGCCAGTGCTATAAGCAGATTAGTTTAAAGTAAAAGTTAAAGCCGCTGTAGACGATGATAATGTGCAACTATTGCCCTTCTTAGAGACAAATACGATTCAAATTTGCAATTAACTACATCAGACACGTCTGTTTTTGCCTTCTCAGATGGAGTTCATGCTATACAAGCCACAGGCAATAAGACGAAGCCCCGAATCCCCTCGCTAACACGGTCCCCACTTACCAATATTCGCCAGGGAATTACGCCCGCGCATTTGGCCAAAGCCAACGCCAACAAAGTCATCAGAACAATGATTGCTCTGGCCTTATATATTGGCAAACAAATTCGCTGAGCAGCTGAAAAAGCGCAGCGAACCCGTCCGACGGCAGCTCTGGAATCCAGGGACAAACACGCGTTTCGGTTCATTAACCAACCCAACAAAAGAAGCAGAAAGGAAGAAAAAAGCGAAAATGGGAGTAGAGAGGAGCGCGAGTGGAGCAGAGAAAGCGAAAACTGTAAAGAACTAGAGTAGTAAAGGGAAACAAAATTACCAGCAAGCAAATAAAATGTTTTCGAGGGTTCGACGCTGCTCCGAATTCCGCTCGGGTGATAAGTTGCTCACTCCCAGGCCAGCCCCCTGCTCCCCCTCCAATCGCCCCACATAAGCTGACGATCTGTGCAGTTGGCGATTTGATGGCCCCCTGCGCTATGCAACGCTTCTTTTTTATTAGTTCTACGCTTATCCGCCATTTTGACAGTCGTTATTTGGCTGATTACAACAAGGACAATGCCCAGGCACTCCTTCAGGGGAGTGTGTGTGTGTGTGTGTGTTTGTGTGAGTAACAACTATTGCACTAGGCAACAAATGTGAAGAGTTCTGTGACTGCTGAATACCCTCACAGTTGGCCAGCTTTAAGAGTGTGTAAACGTGTTAGGCGAACAGTCGCTGGCCACAATGAAGCTGGGGGCCTTAATTTACTCGGTCGACTGGCTGCCCAGTGCTATTTTGGTCGAATCTGTTTCAACTTTAGCCGGTTTTTGTGGATGATTAGTGCGTGGCGTGGCGTGGCTCAGTTTTTGGGCGGCTGCCCGGTCGCTGGTTTATTTTCTCATTAGTTAGTTGATGCACGTTGCGCGATTTGTCCCCACAATGTTAGCGATACGACCCCATTTGCGCTGGAGCACGCACTCAGCTTACAGTTTATGTAGCTCAGCATAATAGGGAATTCCGGCAGCTGTTTTCCGTTGGCGCTTGCCTCTTGGATGTCGGCTGCTGGCTGTTGTTTTAGATGCGTTGTTTGCATTTCGCGCTTTGCTGACTGCATTCATCTTGGACCCCAGCTGACTGACGGACTGACTGACTGACTGACGCACTGACTGGCTGACGAACTGAGTGTCTGCTTGAGCGACAGCTGCACAATGCAATCCACGAGTGGCTGGCGTGGCACTCGCAATCGCAACTCTATTGCCCGCCCCGCCAACCGCCAACCGCACAGATTGTTAACTGCAAACTGTAAAGTTTATGTCTGTAGCTTGGCCTTCGCCCCGCCTCGCTGCACTCTGTGTGGTGCGTGGTGCGTGTGCGTGTGCCTCCTTCCTCTTCTGCTTCATCTCCCCACATCATGTCCATCAGTCGCACAGAGAGTGTTACAGCTCGTGCTGCAAGCCACAGAAAGTTCGCTTTAGCTGAAATTGAAATAATCTTAGCCCAGTTGCAAGAGACTGCTTCAGTATTTTTGCATTGTTTTAATTTGAATACACATACAAGTAGAGATACATAAATACGTAGTCGTAAATACATATGGTATATGAATATGTTTTTGCTGCTTAGCTGTAGTGGTTGGTTGGATCTGTCAATTGTTTTATTTGCGCCCATCTATCATAGACGTAGCTACTTTTAGTGGATTGGCTCTGGGTAATTACTCACTTATGTAATGTTCAATAAATTCTTATTGCTGCGCATTCATCAGATGTCTTCCCATCTCTCTCTCTCTCTCTCTCTCTCTATCTCACTCTATCTGTCCCTGTCTTCGTCTCCGTCTCCGTCTCTGTCTCTGTCTCCGTCACTGTCTGTATCTCTGCGAGGCAGCGCTTAAAGGCTAAATACATTTACACACATATACATATACACAGTTAGAGACTTACGTAGTCTTAAATTTACACTTGACTTTAGTTAAGGAACGTATACACACATATATATAGACATATATATATATATAGACACATATATATGTATGTAGATTACTCTGTGAGCTATGAGCTTATGGGCTATAAATATTGAATATTAATAATTGCGATTTGCTTTCATATTTCATATTGGTTAATATTTAGTTTGCTTTTTGTTTTCTCTCTGATTTCTTTTGGTATTCTAGACATTGAGCATATGATTTTTCTGTTTTGGATTATTTATTAGTTTTTAGTTGTTAGTTTTCTTATGTGTTTCCATTAAATTCGCTATAGTGCATTATGCCGCAGTTTCCATTACAATTATGATTATTATTTTTTATGGTTGAATGGGTACCCAGTATAGACGTCTATATATGTATGTATGTATGTAAGTATGTATGCATATGTTTGCTATATTAAGTTTGGTTAATTGGTTATTTAATCCACCCGTTAATCAACTATTGGTGTTGTATCCAGTGTTTACTTAGTTTGCATCTGCAACCAGTTTAGAAAATGTTACGCTGTTTGATAACGGCCAACTGAAAATGCATAAGACAACTAAAACCTCTATAGCTAGCTTAGACTGTAAGTACAGTTGCGACTGCACAGACAGTTAACTTATTCTATTTTATATGCCGGCGAGCTACTTAGCCTAGTCAAACTGCAACCTTGCGTCGCTTAATACATATATATAGATACTGTTATTTGGCTTTACTCTGTTTTGTTTAGTGCATTTAACATTTACATCAATTAGAAGCTGAACCGAGTTCAGCTGCACGTGACAAGCAAATACTCTCTTAGACCGCAGGGTAAATAGAACTTGGGTTTTTGAATTTCCGCTTACGTTGAAAGACACAAAGACTTGTCAAACTCTTTACGTTATCCTCTCTTCTGCTTTGTCCTGTCTATCAAACTGTATTCTTTGGTTTTTAATTACTAGCAGCTTCGCGTTGCAATTGGGTTAACAACGCTGCTTTTAACATTAACTATTACTGACTTGATTGAAGTAACTTGTTTCACCACGTCGACGCAGCATTACTGCTAGCTAATTAGCTTTGCGCATCCGACAGGTGATTGAAGTTACATACAAAATTGTGTATCAGTTAGACATTTATGTTGCTATTTGATTGGTTATTTTATGCTGAGGCTAAAGTAGACTTAAATTCTTTTACACCCGTAGTAGTGTAGAGTATGAAAAGGAAAAGTGGAGAGAAAAAATAAAAAATTCGATAATTTTGCTAATTTTTTGTTGTTTAATTTAGGGTCTCATTAGATGAGCACTAGTTGGAAGGAATAGGAAAGAGGGGGAGATAGCGAGAGAGAGAGAGAGTGAGAGAGAAAGTGTGTGTCAGGTACGAGGACAGGTTGAGAGGGTAGCTTTCAGGTAAATTGAACTTGAAGATGAGCCGAAATTTACAAGATGCATGACGTAAGGAACCTAGGAGATAGATAATCTATTCATGGAAGAGCTAAGATATGACGGGTTATGTTTACCTACTTATGCAATAAACTAGACACCTATTCGCCCTATAGGAGACACAGAGATCGCCAAGTTATTAGCTCAATAGACACGTATAACTATGCTGATCTTATCACTAATATGGTTAGGAGCTCTCGAGGAGCTTACTTTAGCGAAGTGCTCGAGGAGCTCGAGTCGATGCCCGCCTGGTACTCGATAGTTGGTGTCGTCTGCACGACAGTCGCGCCTATGCTGTCGCTGTCACTGTCGGTGTCGCTGTTGTCTTCGCACTCGTGCTTCTCGTGCACGTCCTCCACATCATCCACATCATCCATATCATCCACATCATCCACATCATCGACGTCCTCCAGTGTTGTGATCTGACTCTGAACGCTCTGCTGCAGCTCCAGTGCCGCGTGCTTCGGCTCGGGCGGCGACTCCACGGCCTCCATTAGCGACGGCGCCGAGCTGGCCGCCATGCCAGTAGCGCCTGTTGGTGAGCTAAGCGATGGGTTGGAGTCGCGCAGACGCTTGACGTTGCCCACCATGGGCAACGGCAAGGGCATAAAGGAGACATGATGACCCGAGCCCGACGAGTGCGACGTGCCCATGACGCTGGGCGTCAGAGCAAAGCTGGTGTGCTTCGTAGCAGGCGCTACTGGCGTGTTGGCCGCACTAACGGATCCGGCCTGAATGCCGCCGTCGCCCAAGGTGGCATCCAGCAGCAGCGACGTCGGCCCCGAAGCTAGCGACAGCGCGGACATCGATGTGGGTCGGCAGCTGCCAGGGCCCAGGTGCAACGAGCTGGCCGAGGCAGCTGCCGCCGGCGGCGCCGTAATTGTGACAATCGTTTTGGCTGCGCTGTTCACTGCCGACGTCGAGTTGTAGTCGCCCCGCAACTGCATGCCGGAGCTGCGACGCCGAGAGCGATGGTTGTGTCGGTGGAAGCTCTGGCAGCGCGTGCACGAGCGCTGCGAAGATGAGGGCGTGGCGACCGTCGATGAATGGTATTGATGAGAGCTGCGGGCGCCGGCACCGGCACCGACTCCGCAGTTGCTGCTGCCGCTGCAGGTGCTGCAGCTGCTGGGCTGACGTCACATGAGGGTGCGGTCCAGCTGGTTGACAGAGTGGTAGCCGAAGGATGTTGAGGCGGCCACCATGGCGGCGGCAACATGGCACTGTGCAAGCAAAACAAAGAGAAAGCAAAGGTAGACAAGCGTGAGATGAGTCTCGTGTAGTCAAATTCCAATTTACACATTTTACATACAATTTTTCAGGCAGTGTATCGTGTTTCCTTTGTGGGTGTGTGCGGTATGTGGTGTCTGTGTGTGTTGTGTGTGTGTGTGTTTATTTAGGTATGGCAAAAACAATTTGCCTTTAAGCATCGCAACAGCGGCAACAAAGATGCTCAACAACAACAATGACAGCAGTTCGAAAATGTTGCGGGTTTGCTTTCAGTTTTTATGTGCACGTCGGTGCTTTTTTTCGGGTGCAGTAAAAGTCAAAGCGAAATGCATGATTGAAAAACAACAACACCAACAATAACAATAATAGCAGCAAAATAAAACAAAAGGCAAAGCAATGCAACACAACAAAAGAAAAGCGCTCGATTTTTTTTTATTTACAAAGGCAACAACCACAGCCACAGCAACAGCAGCTGTAGCTGTAGTTGGGTTCGTGGTATACAACACCGAAACACAATCTCCGAATATTAGTTGCAACAGCAACATTTTAGCCCATATGCCAAGCAACGACGGGCAGCCCATTTCAATTTCATAAGCAAACTGGGTTTGTGGTTGGCCGTGATGGTGCACGTGTTCGTGCTGTGTGCCGCAGTCCTAGCTGTGTGGCTGTTGTGTGTTCCTTAAGAGCTGCCCACAATTTCTCCTCTTTTTCGATGATAGAATAGACTTTCAATGGAGCCACAAGCAATTGTGGCCCTTTCTAATATCCGCTTTGTCGTCATCTACTTTGGTTACGTATACGCAACGTGTTGCTGCTGCTCGGACCTTGGGCGTGCAGAGCATCAATTAGGCAATGCATAAGAAGGAGCACAGCTCAAGCTCTTTTATTTTCAATTTCCAAACGAACTGCCCCCAAAGAACCCACAAAGGCCACAATAAATCATTATTGCTCTGAGCGGACAATTATGACTGTGCAGTTCCACTGGCATAGAGGTGGCATGCGGTTGCCTGGGCGCGTGTGTTGTGTCTTGTGTGTGTGTGTGTGTGTGGGTAACCCACCCAATGTTGTGGCTTTCGTGAATTGAGGTGGCTTGCACCTGCGCTGCAATCACAAGTAATTGTGGCACTTTCTAATATCCGTTTTGTTGCCAACAACCTTGATTACGCATACGCACTGTGAGACGGGCTTTAAATGGGCTTCTTGGACTCAGTTTACTCACAGTTAGTTTGAAAGCCAGCTCAATATTCAATTTTATTTCAATTTCAATTTATGAGATTCTCAGAACACGAAATTCATCATTATCGTCTTGACTGATCATAATGAAGAAAGAGACATAACGGCTGGACACTTTCATAGGCAAATAAGCCATGTGGTTAGTTGGGCGTAGGTGCTGTTGTGCTGCTGTTGTGACACCCACTAGATTGAGTGGCTTTCGTATAGCTTTTGTCTATTTCTTGGAAATTTCGTGCAGCAATTTCTTAATTTTTCATGACGAAATTGATTCTCGATGCAATTAGAAGCAATTGTGGCACTTTCTCATCTCCGGCCAATTGTGAACAATTTTGATTACGTATACGCAACGCAAATAAGGACCAGCTGGTTAGGCTTCAATAAAGTGAAGGCCAATTTTGCTAATTTAATATAGTAAGCCTGGCCAAATACTAATAAAATGTTGATTAAAGCATCGAAAGCATATTCCTATGAAGCAATTAAAAATCATACAAGAAGCACGCGAATTTTCGCCTTTTATTTCTTTTTGAGTTTATTGCCAAGAGCAGAATTATCGTGTTATCTAAAGGGCGTGACTAGTTCCTAGATGTGGGCTTGCCGTGGGTTAAAGGTCGTTCAACTCTGGAGGCCTTAAAAATGATTTCTTTTTCGCGTTGAAATTAGTCAGAGCCACGCCCTTTTCTTGTAATTTATTACTCTATACTCGATGCGGCAGCAGACAGGCTACAGGCCAGGATCAAGCTGCCAGTTGTTCGGGCAGAAAATACCAGAAAGTGCAAAAGTTTCGGACATTGCAGACGTGACAGCGACACAAATGGTGTGGACTATTAAGACATCCTGTAATCATAATAAGCTTAATTAAATGATATCAAATAAAAAGTAGTAAAAGATGAGCTTAAAACAAGTTTTCAACGCTTCAACTTAGACAGAGCGTAGGCCTATGTCCGTTTTACACGCATGTAATACAGGGTATTTGGCAGGGAGAAGGTCAAGAGTTTTTGACTTTGTTACCCACCGCCAAGCGACGCGGTTGCGGCCGCTTTTGGCGACTCTGTCACATAATTATAAACGTTAATTTCACGTTCACAGTCCATTAGGGATAATTGATGTTTTTGCAACATTTGTGGTAAATTACATTTTGATGTCCTGCCTCGCAAGGGGGACCGAGCTGAGCCAAAAACAAAACAAACAAAAAGGAAAAGGAAAAAGGAACAAAATACCTAAAACAAAAAATGCTCTGCACTAACTGGCGACAAAATGTCGCCGGGCACGAAATCGCTTTAATTTAACCGTCATTTCGGGAAGCGGTCACGAGTTGACTTGATTGATTGTTTTAATAATATTCTGGCTTGGCTCTCATAAATGGCAACAAAGCGCCTGTCAATAATTAATGCAATTAGCAGCGCTTAGCAGAGCAGCTCGAGAGGAATGCGTGTAACAGTGAATACATGATAATTGCCTGTCACAAGGACGACCTTGTTGCTGCTCGGAATCTACTCGAAGGCGCCAAAGCGTATCAGCTCCGTCGTTGGCCCCGGTCGCAGGCTGGCCAAAGAGTTCTTCTGCAAACATTTAGAATTACAATTACATATTACTTGTGCAATAGACGACATTTCCAAGTTCAAAGCAATGTTCTGCATATGTGTGTGTGCGTGTGTGAGTGTAAGTGTTTGTATATTAGAGATGCCAGAGTTTGCGTTGCTTGTGTGCCTACGCACAATCATGTGGCTAGCCCATTAGGCCCCAAAGGTAAGCCCACAATACACAATGCAAATTCATTGCCCACTCAGGATGCCACCTGATTCATTATGTTGGCCACTTTGCAAATACACTGAAACAATTGTTTATACCAAAGAATAACCTTGAAATATATTTACAAAATATTATATGCATATGTTAATAGATGGGTAAGTACAATATATACAGAAAACATTTCATAGATATATACATATCTCTCATTACGTTGCACTTATATACAAATATCATCGATTACGAGGGAAAGCTAGCATAGTAGAGGATACGTATTTGGCCAGCTCTTGCTAGCCAATCAACTTCCGTTTCATTGTTTATCTTCGCAAACATGAAATTCACTTAATATTTTCTCAGAGTGTAACGAACGCACAGCAAGCCCTAAAGCTGCAGCCCAATCAGCCTGTGTCGGGGCGTATTTGTGTGTGTGTGGCAACGAGTCAGAGGACAAATCTAACAACAGACAGAACAGCAGTCAAACAGCAGAAAATGTCAATGAAGTTAATTTTGAGGAGGCACACCCACACTCACCCACACACCCACTCACACACACGCCCACACACAGCTACGCACTCAGCTTGCGGTTGACCGCAATGGGCTTGAGAGGACAGCGGCAAAACAACGGACCAGAGGCCACAGAGGGCTTAAGCAGGATATAACGGTGTTCAGGGTGGCCAACTGCACGGCGGACCACGAATCAAGTCCTGCAAAACAGGCAAACTGAATAAAATCAGCTCACACACAAACACGTACACACACACACATAGACACGTACACACTCATGCACATAAACACCCTCGCATAGGCGCTACTTAACGGAACCCATCTTCATTTATCGTCTGTCTGGCAAATGGCCAGCGGAAGTTAACTCATTTACCGCTAATTTCAGCCGTTACGGGAAGTTGTGCAATGTTTACTGTAAGCGTCGCAGTTAGGTCTAAAAAGCTAGCAATATGTCGGCCCAAAGCAGTGTGGGCTTCGAGTAAATAAAATGTTTCATGTCAAAGCAATAAAATTCATATCGAAAATACTTTTTGGACTATTTATTACACCTGTATTTGCATCGCTTTTAATTGCGAAATCTATTTGTCGAATATTTCATATTGGATTTCTGCTTGTAATATTTAATTGATAAATTTTTACTTCAATTTTTCATTGGGAATTTGTCATTTTGACGAGAATGTAATTGTTTTTTGGTAGCTACAATTTTTAGCATTTAATTAAGTGCAACGTTTGACGCCTCAGGCGCATTTGACTTGTTGCCAGTCAACAATGGCTGCTCTCATTGACAACAGATATTTATTGGCCATCAAATAATCAAACAAATTCATGCCTCAAAGACAATAAAATTTCTGCTGCTGTTGCAGCCAAATTTAAGCTTAAAGTTAAATATTGTTTAAAGCCAGCACACCTGCTCTTATCTTTCTCGTTGTAATGCCTTGAAGAGCAATGTGTCTTGGGCCAAGAGAGATTTGAAAGACATTTAAGTCTTATTTATAGCTATTGATTCTGTGCCAAGCCACAGATCAGCAGATTAAAAGGCAAGCTTGTAATTCAAATAAGCTTTTTATTAACATATCGACGCAGGCCGAATCCGATATGCTTTTACTTGCCTCCGGCACTTTTTAAGTGCCTCGACCCCAAGAACCCAGCTGCCACTTTCGTGACCCTTTTCGGCAAGGCGCTCACACAACAATACAAATACAATTGGAAGAAAGTAAAGGGAATTGCTTTTGGATGTAATTGATATCATGTTAGCCACCCGATAGCCCAAGACCAAATGGAAACAATGAGACACACTGAGCGAGCTCCGCTCCCAGCGGGCATTCGGGTAGTTACTATTGTGAGCTGAAAATAACATTTCCATCATTATATTATATAATACATTTTGTGCATATGTATTGGGAGTGTGTGTGTGAGTGTGTCTGATGATTGTTGAAAATTGGTTTGGAAATTTAGAGTGCTAAAAGTATTTATGGCTTGCTTGATAGCATTTCCAGAATGTCGGATGTTGTGCTGTGCGAGTTGATTTCCAAATATGGCCAGACACACTTGTCGATGCCTGTGTGTGTGTGTGAGTGTGTGCGGGTGTGTGTGTGGCACGAGAACCAAGTCAAAAGGCCAACAAGTAAGAGTGGCAACAATAACAACAACAAATTTCAAAGTAAACACACAAAAAACAACATGTATATACTTATACTTACAGTGCGAGGTGGAGAGAGAGAGAGAGAGAGAGAGAGAGACAAGGAGAGAGAGAGACGGACAAAAAAGGAGAGAGAGAGAGAGAGAGAGAGAGAGACAAAGGTTGAAACTTAAGTTTAAATCAGAAAACAACAATATAAACTGCGGGTACTGTGGCTGTGAGTGGCTGTGTGTATTCTTTTTTATGTAGATTTGTGGTGAATGATTGGTAAAAGCAATATTAACAACTACAACAACAATAAGAACAGCAACAATGACACAAAAAAACTCGGCAAATACAAATTGTCCTTGTCCTGTTGAAGCTGAAGTAACCAGAGAGATTTTCTTTTAATTTATCTCTGCCCGCCGCACGAACAACCCGAAACAAGTGGCGAACGCTGCGTATACTTAATATTGCAGTTGCTTACTTGCCCAGATGTCTGTCTTACAGATTAGATGCCTCGGCTGCGGGGTGTTAAATATAACATCAAGTGCTGCAGGAGTTCAACTTTCTTGCGCAGTAAATTTAACAACAACAGCGAGAGTGAGGATGAGAGGGAGAGTGAGAGTGAGAGTGAGAGACAACAGCAGCAACGTCAAAGGGAATTGTACAAACAGAGGCATTAGGCCAGAGGTAAGGACTGGACACAGCTCGAAGTGTGGGCGTGAGAGATGCGTGTGTGTGTGTATGAGACCGTGGGTTCAGGTGGTGCATTATATTCAACACGTGGAGTCACAGTTTATTTTGTGTTTTCTTTTCTCTTTGCGTCCCTTCGCAAGCGCTAAAAAAGAAAAGGAAAAAAACGAAAATGGAAATGGAAACAAACAACAATGGCACAGGCGAGCGAGCGAACGAACACAACAGGCGCATCAACGAGTGAAACATTTATATAGTGACAAAGAGCGTTAAAAAGACAGATAGAGCGCGAAACAGAGAGAGAGAGCGAGACGGGGAGAGACGAGGTGCAACCACAAGTGTCGTAGGCAGCGCTGCGTCCAGTTTATTGTGCATGACTTTAAGCAGGCGCCAGGCGCCAGGCGAGACGAACACGAACACAACACATAGACAAGTTGGACAAGTCGCTTACCTTGCCACCGACTTGGAAACTTAAGTGTTTGGGTGCAGCTCCTCAAGCGGGACGAGCGAGCTGCTAAATCTATGCTAAACTATATATAAGTCTGCTCGCAGGAGTTGTGTCGCACGTGCTGGATGCCGTGCAGCGAGCAAGTTGAGTAGCAGCGCCGAGTCGCAAATCTCTGTAAAAACACCACCAGAATCATAATCAGCAGCAACATCAGCAAACTGTGATGCCACGCCCACTCGCGTAGCTGGGGACTTGGAGCTAGCGGAGTGCTCCAATTCCCCGATGTGCAGAAAGTAATGTTTCAACTGATGCTACAAATGATTGCATATGCTGTGTGCATGCATTGAATTTGCTTTCAATTTGCTCATGAAATTGTGAATGAGTTATTCAGAGTAGCAAAAAGCTCTGAAACTTTCCAACTGAAACCAAATTGTGCAAATATGTTTGCAATTTAAAAAATAAAATAAAAGAAAAATTTAGTAAAAAAAAAAGTTGAGTGTAAAAGGAAATTGTTGCTGGCAGCTGCGACAGGCGGAGATATAGCCTCTGAAGGACTTCTCCACAGTCGTATCAGATTTTATTTCTAGTCCATTTTTTTTCGTTTTTGTAATTTCTAAATGAATGTTGTAGCGGCTGCAACTTTCTACCAATAACCTGCTACACGAAAATACTTTTAAGCTCTTGAAAGTGCGCTCCTGCTGATTGCCATCATTCAATAAGGGGAGTCGGGTTTGCTGGTGCAGTGACTTCAGGATTTGCTGGTGTTGACCCAATTTAAGCACAGCTCGGTTAGAGATTAAAAAATTATTCATTAAAATGCCAGCGAGCTCAGGCCGGCTGCGTGTGCGGGGGCGAGGGCGGGGGCAGGCGCACTTGCCGATGACGTTGACTGATGCGCCAGAGCTGTTTATTTATGCTGAATTATGGGGACGTGGGGCTCCGAGTGTGCCGTCCTATCTGGCAGACATGTGTGAATGCTAATGGCAAGCGCTTGGCGTAAGCAGCTCAAGGGAGGGTGGGGCCGATGGAGCGGTTGGGACGGATGGGGCAGAGCAAGGTTAAGACTCGTTGCGTTTTTCAGCTTCCTATCACATTCATTAAATTTGCAAATTAGAGAATACCAAAGTGGAGAGCATGAAAAGTAAGAGGTGACGTCATCATAAGCAGTAAGGCCCCATAAATAAAAAACCATTTCAATAAGATCTCCAATGGCAGCGATGTGGAGCCAGCTAGAGCTAGTCGTCGTCGGCATGAGGTGGCGCGGATGCATGACCAAACAGAGCCAGGTGCTCAGCACAAAGGGCCCAGGGACTGGACAACGACTTACCTGCGACTTGGAGCGCATTGTCGGCTGATATTTGCGGCGTATCTTGCGAGGGCAGCACATGCACAGGAGTCGCACAAAAGCTCTGCAAGGAAGCCAAACTAGATTAGGCGTGTGCCCGAGAGGGGGCCATGGGGGGCAACGTACCTGCGAAAGTCCCTGCTCCAGCAGGCATAGATCACTGGATTCATGCAGGAGTTGATCCAGCCCAGCCAAGTCACAATTGCCGAAACAATCTCCTCGTGCTCGATGCACTCGATGCAGAAGCCGGACAAAAGGTTCACCACGAAAAACGGTAGCCAGCACACAATGAACACCCCCATCACAATGCCCAGTGTCTTGGCCGCCTTCTTCTCCTTGGCAAACTTGGCCAACTTCCGTGAAAGCGAAAAGTTCTTGCCCATGTGTCGATGTCTGGCCAGTCCGTTGTTGTGCAGCGCCGATAGCGGCTCGTCGTCCGGCTCCTCGGGCGTGGATGTCGTTGTGCCGCCGTGATTGTGGTGGTGGTGCGAGTGGGAGTGCGAGTGGCTTAGGGAGCCACCACCACCGCCGCCGCTCGAAGCTTGATGTGTATTGGGAGCGGGGTCTCGGGTGGTGCCACCTCGATGAATGCGTAGGGTCAGCTGTAGTTCTCCGGATGCCATTAGCACCTGCTTGGTGCCGATCTTGAGGGAGCGCGTCTGGATGACTGCCGCTCGGTAAATCCGACAATAGGTGAAGACCATCACCAGCAGTGGCAAATAGAAGGATATGGTGGACGAGAAGACCAGGTAGCCCAGGTGCTCGGTGAAGGTGCACTTGTAGGCGGGCATCTCTCCATCCCTGGCGGCCCTCCACCAAACAATGGCGGGAAAGCTGATAGCACTTGAGCAAATCCAGACGGCCGCAATCAAGCCGGCGGCACGCTTAACTGTCATTCGCATGGGGTAGCTGAAGGGGTCCGTGATAGCCCAGTATCGGTCCAGAGAGATTACGCACAAGTTCAGAATCGACGCCGTGCTAAAGAGCACGTCCAGTGAGCGCCAAATGTCGCACCAGTCCGTGCCGAAGAACCAGGTGTTCTCCAGCACCTCGTATAGCGCCGAGAAGGGCATGACCACCAGCCCCACCAGGCAGTCGGCCACGGCCAGGCTCGTGATGAAGTAGTTGGTGGCCGTGTGCAAGTAGCGCTCTCGGATGACAGCCAGGATGACCAGGGAGTTGCCAAAGACCGTGGCAAAGGAGAAGAGGAAGAGAAAGGCCAGCAGGCCAACACGATCGTTGGGCAGCGCCTCGAGAAATTCGGCCAGATCCGGCTCCAGCGTGGGCTCGACTGTCACAACGCTGGTACTGTTCGGGGTCAGCGGTGCTTCCGTGGTGCTGGGCGCCGCGTTGAGGCCATTGAAGTAGTAGAAAACATCCTCCGAGATGTTGTAGCTGTTGTAGAAGAGCGGCGCACGCGTATGGTTCACAACGTCGCCGCGCAACAGCGCCAGCACGGGCTCCGCAACTCCATCCGCTTCCGGTGCCGCCAGCTGACGGCGCACCACATTGGCCACACTCGGGGCCATGGTGTCAGCACCAGTCTAATTCAAATGCGATGCAGTTGACTTAATACCCAATTCCAATTCCTGTCCCATATCCTGCTCCATTTCCGCCCTCTGAAGTCTGCGCCACTCAGCCAAATTAACGTGGCTCATCCTTACGCCTGCAAATAAAAGGCAAAGGTAGAACTTCATTAGAGCTGGAATTCTGAGCAAAATAATAAATAATCTTGTAAATATTCAGAAAATTCCTGCTATTCCTTAAATATGTGCGTAAAAATGTACAGGTGATTTCCAATTTGAGTATCGTTTCACCTGTAATGGATGCTGTTTGTAATGGAAATTTAATTCAATTAAAATGTTGACTCGCATCCGTCCCAGGTAATCAGAGCCAACAAATTTTGTGAGCACAAAAGCTAAGCAAACACATTAATTAAAGAAATTGTCGCTTCTGTTACTGCGGGACAGCTTTTTGGAGATGTCTTCACAACGATGGCGGCAGATAGGACACTGGAGTCTTTTGGCGCCTCGCGACACCTGCTCGGCGCAAGGTGCACAATTAATTTACACACAAACACGGCGGCTGTCACAGAGCGCGGCCATTTGGGGCCGGGGCGAGCATATAAACAAATTAAATTACATTTCAAGTGCCAAAAAGGACAGGAAGCAGCGCACGGGGCACTTGCCGCTCCCGCAGCGCTCGAAACCGGATGTCAATAATTGCACAGCATTTAACCAAGAGCTGCTACTCCCAACGAGAGTTGTTTGCCCAACTCAGTTGATTGCCCTCATTTCACACTGGTGAGTAAATCGTTTAAGTAGAGGCCAAGGTTGGTACGAAAGGTAGACTTGGGGCAAACGGAATTTTTGAAGAGTTCTTGTCAAATAAATTGTAGACCTTCATACAAAGTGAAGATATCATTTATATTGCAATCATATTCGCACTCCACATATATATATGATTAAGTACTCAACCTAACTGATTCGATCGACTACAAATACCGACTAAAGTAAGTTATAAGTATAAGCCTGAATACAAATAAATATACTAAGTGTAAAATGTAGTTAAGGCAAAAGTTCGAATCCTCTTCAAGGATACAACGGCCTCAACACTTGCTGACAAAGTTGTTGGCGCTGAGCAAACGGACAGAAAAACAGCTGACAATATGATTGAAATTGAGTGAATATTCGGTTGACTGACGATTGGATTTGGGACTCGATTCGCTCCGTATTCATTGAATAGGGTCTGGGCAGTCTGGCCAGCTCGAATATGTCCTGCATTTTAAGCGACCTGTGGCTGAGCCCAGGCATTTGTTAGTTTTTGCTCAGCCGCCTTTGTCGCATCACTCCTGCTGTCGGCTGCTTGGGCCAGCTATTCATTGCATGTCTGCGTGTGATTATCACCTGCCAGGGCGATAAGGCGACGCTGGCAAGCCAACTGTGGCCACATACCTTGACTTCGCTTGCCTTCCAAGCAGCCGCCCAACCAGAAATTCGCTCCTCATTTCCGGCGGATTCGCGTCGCCTGTACGCCATAAATTTTCCTGCCTGCTTGCCTGCTGTCGTTGGCTTATCTGTGCCGCCACCCCAAGTTCCTACCAGCAAGTGCTGGTATCGTTATGCTTGCTTTCTTCTCAGCCGCCTCAGCAGCCGCAGCAGCAGCGCCTTTCGCTCTTATTTTGCCAGTTTTTCTGCTGTTTAGTACAATTTCCTGCCGCATTTCTCACGCAGAAGGACAAAAAATAAAAATAAAGAGAAGAAAACTTTGCGTACATTTTTTTCACTTACGATGGGCATGATGAGACCGTTGATGTGCAGTAAGTCAAAACGTGAGCCTAGTGGATCCCTGCATGCCCGAAACTGTTGACTCTTCAAGTATCCCGGCCACCGACCCAAGAAACTTGCCAAAAGAACGAGGCACAAAAACAGCCAGCCACATGAAATACCGCAGTAAAGAGAAGAAAAACCAGTTGAAAGCCCGGAATAAAAGCAAATTCATATGGCGTGCGTACACAACAGACCCTCACATAACTATGTGTGTGTCAGTGTGTGTGTGTGTGGGGGGCCTAGATGAGTGGGTAGCCGTGCAGCATCGTCAGGCGGCATGGCACAACAATTTAATTGAAGCAACCTTAAAGCTGACCTCCACTTGGCACACTGCCAAATGCGACCGACCCTTTTGCCATCGGTCCCTATGCAAACGACGTCGGCAACGGCAGCAATTTGTATATATGCCCATTTCTCTATCTCCGCCAGCCTGAAAAAGGCACCGAAACAGTTAACTCATTGAATGGCCAAATGAAAGTTAGCCGAAACGGTTGCCAGCACCCACTTCTAAGCATTGATTGCGAACCATTTTGTTCACACTTCTGCTGGGTAATACCCAACTACAATTTAGTTATCAAGTGTGCCTCGTTACGAGAGTACTCTGTGTCCTTATCAATCGAACACTATCGGGAGACGACATTAATTGGCATTTTAATAACACGAGAGTGTAAGGGAACCTACTTAGCTGAAAGTCCCCCCATGTTAGATAAAACTTTATTATCCCCGATCGAAAATGGGGCAACTTTTCCTTCATAGCGGCGCGTCACAGCTTTCAATTTAAATTAGAGTCTAGCGAACGTGGGGCCCTTCCTTAATAGACTTAAAGTAAATAGGGCTTTCATATTTCTAAAATTCTTTGAATTTATTACACGGCAAGCTGCAATAATTGACTTTAAGCCAATTTAGTCAAGAAATAACGATGAAAAGCTTATTATAAAAAGTCTTTAGTTGTGCGTTAAATTCTAGTTAAATTTTTTCAAGAATTTAAGAGCTTCGGAAAATTGATTTTCTTTTTTATAAAATTATTCTGAGCCACTTGAAGCAAAATACCATATTTTCTTAGATCTTGGAAGTGTATACAATTTCTCAGAAGAAAAAAAGACAAACGGATGCAGCAGAATAAGTCAAACGAAATCAAATACCTGACGCAAATGGCAATTTAAGTAACAAAAGAAGTCCATATATATTGTAAATTAACTGAGTAGAAAAGCGCTTTTGCTTTAAATGATGCGAAAAGAAACAAGTATAACTTGTTTAAGAAATTTATATATTTTTGTATATGTATTATAAATAAATGATATGAGTCCAAACAGCTTAGGTCTGGCTGCTCTTTTAATTATGGAAAACAAAGCCAATTTCCAATTGAAATCGATGCTGAAAAGTGTCAGCTCTTGCCACTTGCCACTTGCTACTTGCCACTCACCATGGCAATTGGTGGCCTAAATTGTAAAACGTAAAAACATTCTGTGAATTCGAATGTGGCAGCAACAGCAGCAAATAGCTTTTAGCTAGCCAGCTGCCATTGACTGGGCTTCGCCGTGACTTGGCCGGCTCCTCGTGCTGGCCATTTGTCGAATTTTTCAGTGAATTCTAATTACATAGAAATAAAACGATTTGACTAGCGCCTGTCGCATAAATGTGCTTTCAATTTACAACATTTATATTTTCATTTTCGGCGCTCTGTTATTTTAATGGAATTCAAAGCTGCGCGCTGACAGCGCGTCGACAACTATCTGCGAATGGATGTTTGTGGAGTCTGAATAAGGTAGTGAAAGCCATGTTTATGGCCGCATTGGGCGAGTGTCAAGGACGGGCTCTGTGGATATTATCAAGCCATGTGCCATAGATTTTCCGGGCTTGCCTCCATAAGTGCGGCACACGCCCTTTTCGGCAGTTGAATTTTCTATGCGAGTACATACATTAATTTTATGCACTATCATTGAATGGGAATCGTTAGCCGTCGATGGGTGCGAGAGGGGGCGAGGGGCGAAGTGCGCTCGAAATATTGACATTGAACAACCTTTTGCCGTGTGAGTCTGCCATGCAAATTGCCTAGGCGTACGACATAAGTAGGAGCCGTTATCAGTGCCTATCAGCGTCACCCACTCAGTGTTGTGCGATAAATCTTGCCTTAAATCTTTCAAATTGCTCCCCAAGCGTTTTTAAGTAAACACACAAATGTCAGGCGAGCGCTCTTCGAGCCGTGTCGAAAATGTAAGGCAAGCGCACTGCCAATGGCATTGGCAATGGCAATGCGAATGGTAAAGGCGAAAGCAATGGCAAAGGCAACGGCAACGGTGTTCAAATCTTACCAATCTTTATGTGAGCCAAGCACTCAAACACGGACTCGCAGAGAGTCGGTAAGGCACTAAAATGTCAGTAAATATGTATTTTGAGTCGACTAGCGGAGCTCTGTCTACAAATGGAATTTAATCACGCGTGCGTCGAGCTATCCACACAATCTGATATTTGTTTTATTTTCGCCTTTGCGAGTTGTCCCTTTTCTGATTTGATAATGCGGTGGCAGCGCCGGCTGGTCCCTGGCGGTATCATGCTCAGCGCTGCTTAATTATGTCACAAATATTTACACCAAAAATCCGAATGGCAGGACCTTTTGAGCCCTCAGTGTCATGGCACGCAAGGAATCCAGCGAAAACAAACAAACGCCAACAACAGAGCAGCAGCTAAGGAATCAACAATACAGGCTAAAATCAAATTAAATGAGGCTAACTTCAGCCCAACAAGCGGAAGCACTGAGCAACTCGCATTTATGCAGCAATCAAGGACAAATAAGGACGCAGCAGCAGCAGAGCAGCAGCAGCAGTGGCAGCGACCAGAACAACTGATGGTTTTACTAAAGTGGATTCCGCGATAATGGCAGACATTAATTTTAGCCATAAACCGATGCGATTTGTTCCGTTGCCCCAGCATTTCTTTTGTGGAATAACCTCAGCTAGCACAAGGCCAAACAGTTTTAAAATTCTGAGAAATCCTAATCCAGCCAAATTAGATGTCGTCCGCCCTTTGGCCCTAATACATGCTAAGCTCATCTGTCCGCTGCAGGGTGTCAGTTAGTCGGGCACATGCACGACAGTGATCTCATTTCTGAGATTTTTTCCGGGCTGTGCAGTTTTTCACTGTCCGCCGTTGTTTTTCGCTTGCGTGTCATACCTTTGGCACGCTCAAACTTATTGACAGCCTTAGCCAGGTAAACACTGGGACACAGGATAGCACAGGCTCGCGCTCATGCGGGGACACATTTAGTGCGCTTGTCACGCAATGAATAATGATTGGACAGAAACAGAAATAAACAACAACAACAACAACAGCGGCAGTAGCAGGCCGTGTCTCAATCAATGTCCCCCGCCTGTCATTGGCCCAATCGAGCGTTCGCTAAGTGGCATATTGCTCATACGACATGCTGTCCCCATACAAATAAGCATTCGCAGTCGAAAACGTCACCAAGGACGCGTCCACCGAGAGTGTCCTGTTTAATAATTAAATACTGTTGTTAATTCGACGAGTGAAGTGCGAATTGCGAGCAAAGCTGTTGCCTGTCAGATAGCAGCATCTGACACTTAAGTTTCGAAGCGGGAAAAAGCAAAAGCCTCCTATTCGGCCCACTGAAGTAAATATAGATTGTGCAATTGAATTGCAGAGTGTGATACGATTATCGCTGCCTGCAGTCGACGTAGTACGTCATGTTACAATTGCATTTACTTTTTCTGCGTAGCTTGTTAAATATCAATAAAACGCTCAACCCAAAGGAATATTTGATTGGCGTTTAGATTGTGGGCTAAGGTATATCATATGAGATCCCAGAACTTATATTATAAATACTGTTTATATACAAATAGATATATTTTTTATACAATATATTATTTATTAAGTTTTTTAGTTTATTAAGTTGAAGTTTTACTTGTTACTTTGTACAAAATATTTGCTTATTAATTTTTATGATTTTTTAATCAGCGTAAGACTTGTGTTTATTATCAGAATTCGATTTTTTTATCAAATAAAAAAAAAACTTTTTTGAGCATCATTTTTAGGTAAAAGTTTTTTCCGAACTTTGATTGCTTTTATTACATTTGATTTGTGTTTTATCATATTGGGACTTGTTCTTGTTATCAGTATTCATTTTTCTGATATCTAATTTTTCGAGCACTAAGGTATACAAAATTCAACCAATTAAAATGTTGTTGAAGAGCGAGTCCCAAAATTGTCTCAACCTATCATTTGTGTTTAGCAAACCCTTTTGGGCCAAACTTGTGCTTGGCATTCGGTCCCAAGTGTATGAGCTACACCCAATTATTATTATTGTTCAGAAGTTCATCTTACATATCTTGCTGCTGAGCGTAAGGACGCAAATAGCTCTTTTCATCTGTGCCCCGTGTGATTCAGCCAACAGTTGCTTTCCGCTTCACTGAACCACGCACTGCTGTCAGGTGGACTCACCCACTATATACATACATATATATATTTCTCTATATATATGGATGCGAAGTGTCCTTTGGCTCTGGTTTGCTTACATTTGGGAAACGCACGCACGCATTTCATTTGGAGTCCGCAGGGCATACACATTTAAAGTTTAGTTTTTGATGAGCTCGCATATGTTTTATTAGCAGCGTGACAAGTAGTTCGTTGGCCCCGATTGCCAAGTTGGCCAAGGGTGCGCAGCGTTAATAAACTCAATGGCAATAAGTTAAAGTGTTTCGCATCATTTGCGTTCTGACAACGTCTCTGATTACGAGCCTCCTCTTTAATACTTCCACAGCATATTTTTGAGTTTGCTAGAAAATAAATTCCAGGCACATGCGTAGCGAAAATATCTGCCTGTCATCTAATATGATAACAACTCAGTGTACGGATATGCTACTATCGAGGGTATACGACTAGCAGATGCTCTGTACGTAACTCTTTTATAAGTTAGCACAATCTGCTGCTCAAGGCCAAAACAAACTTCATATGGAGTAGCATCGCCATCCATAGTGTTTAAACTGTTTGTATATTTATATGCATATATAAGATTTATAGTGCCAAAAGTCTACAGACCTCTCTGATATACAGGGTATTCAAATATATTTTTCTTGGAAAATTGAAAAAAATAACAGAAATTGGGCGCCAAGTACGAGCATGAGTAAATTACAAATTCGCTCAGCTTCCAAGCCGTTTCCTCTGGCTGCTTAGCACGTGTGAACGCCATAACTCCATTGCGAAACAATTCAACTAGCTGAGAAAATAATTTTGATATAATGACAAGCTGACAAAGTCACGTCGCAGAGAATAGCAGGCAAATTCATCAGCGAGCCAATATTTACCCAGGCCCCAGACACCAGAGCACCAGCAGCAGCAGCAGCAGTAGCCGCAGCCGCAGAAACAAAAGAGAAAACCACCAGAAAAATACCCCAGGCGACTCCAAATACAACATTAACGTCGACTCCAAGCAAACGGACAACGTTCAACGTTCAGCTGGGGTCAAAGTTGTGCATGTCGACGCTGACGAGTCGAGGCACAAAGATTGGGACGTCGCTTATTGACGAGCTCTAATGATGTCGCAAAATGGCCACTTATATATTTTTATTAGTAATATGCCTATATCTATTTTGATTACATCGTTGTGCGAAAACAATTTTCCGTGCTAAAATTTATGTTTATGTAGAAATTGCGTATACGTCATGTGTGCGTGTGCGTGTGCGTGAGCGTGAGCGTGTGCCTCGCCTGATGACTAATATGATTTACACAACAAAAGCCATGGCTGAAATCTTTGCCACATCGATTTGCTCCACACGCAAGTCTCGGCCATATAATGTAACAGCCAGAATGCAGTCGACCAGACCCGACCTGGCCATTTGCCCACAATCTCTTAGGCCAAGTTTATCGCATTTATGACATTTGCTGTTGTTATTTTTGTTTGTTCCTTTTTTTTCAATTCTGAAATTGTGTGACAGCTGAACAGAGTGAGAAACTGAAATGGCTGAGTTACGCTGGCATCCCCACACGAGTGTGTGTGTGTGTTGGGGATTTTGGGGCTTTCGAGTGACATTCTAATCAAGTGCATATTAGCATGTTGAAATGGGCCAACATGCAACTCATTTTCGTGCCTCACTTGCCACATGCCTGCACTTGATTAAGGCTTCACTTATCGCACCTGCCGCAGCTGCTCCGGCTGCTATTGCTTCCGGTTGTTGTGTTCTTGCACACAATTTTATGGCTAATTAACACAGAAAATTAACGTTAGAAGGCTACATGGCACGAAGTGCAGCCATTGCACTCGCGCTCGACGTTTTGTAAAGCGAAACACCCATTATATGAGGCGACGCACCTCCGCCCATTACTGGAAGATAACTTGGCTCGAATCGCTTAGCTGTCAAACGGTGGCAAGCGCCAATTCTCATTTCAGCCTAATTGGTTAAGGAGAGACATCACGCGTGAGTGTGTCTACACACAAGCCCACACACACAGACACCAAATTGAATACACAAGCACAGACTCGGAAACGGACAACTGAATGCCAGCAAAAAGGGGGGCGCGCATGAAAGCAGGCTAGAATTTTCAGCATTTCTTTTTGCTGGCTGGCAAATAAAAGCGAAGCCCGCCAAGCTAAATAATAATTGTGGCTTGATGTTTTATGCCAACTCAGGCGCTTTATTAATGCTAAAAATTCTTACGCAACAGCGTATGCAAGTCCAAACGTGAACGGAATATTTCAAGAAAGAAATAAAGAAAACAAACAAAAGCAAGAATACAAACAAAATATTCAAACCAGCTCCAGACGCAGCAGAAATTTACAAAACCAAATGCAGGTCATAAAAACAGCGTTGGTCAAAAAGGTGCAAATTAGAAATATAAATAGACGGCCAAAAAAGCTGGCCAAAGCAGCAGAGTACAAAAAGCAGAAGCGGAAGTTTCAAGTCGAAGCCACGCAACTGGGCAATGCTCTGTAATGTGAGTAGTAAAGCACGATAAGCGTAAGAGAAACATTAATTAAATTTCGAAATAAGTTATTTTAAGTGTAGATATAAATCAAACAAAGCTGATGCACAAATTTACCTAACTAAAGAATATATTCTGACCTACATCAGACTGACAAAACGAATATGCTCCTCTATACTCTCACGCGAATATAAAAAAGGCATAACCAGCAGAAACTGCTTGCTGAGCCTATTTGCGATCATGAAAATATGAATTTAATTTCAGTGCCATAATTTGCTGTAAAAAACATAATTTACCCAGCGAACAGCCGCCAGGCAGCCAAATGCGAAATGTAAAATCCTTGCCACAAAGTAATGAATTCAAATACCTGAACGCCGCAATGCGGGCGCCCCGCTGGCGACAGAGCCTAAATGTGTAAGCCTCATACGCCCACCAACGCCCACTTGCACACACATACACACATAGAGTGAAAGTGTGAGAGTGTAAGAGGCAGAGAGCGAGAGACACCAGAAGCGTCAGGTAGGCAAGCGGCTTGAGTTGTTTACTCTTTCTGCTGCCGTTGCTTGTGGATTGTCACTCAAATCTGTCGTTTTACCCGGCAGCGGGTTGCCTTGCGGCTTGCTGGAAATTAAGAGGGCGTGTCAGAGGGAGCCGGCACAGGTTTGCTGCAAAATTGTATTCACGACGGCAATTTTGAGCGATTTGTGTTTAACAGCTTTGCGTGGGTGCCTCTGTGTACATGGATGGGCGTCTGTGTGTGTGTGTGAGTGTGTGTGTGTGTGTGTGCCATTCATTATTTTCAATTTTTCAATTCACAAACTTTCTGCAGCCACTGTTGAATGCCGTCTGGGTGTTGTTGCTCCCCTTACCCCAGCCAATTTTCGTAAATATTCAAATTTAGTATGATTTTCATTTAATTTTTTTTCGCGTTGCTCACACTTCAGCCTAGCCCCCACCAACACCCCCACCCCGCGTGCTCTCGACCTGGCTCAAGTAGAGTTTTAAACTTTTGCAGGAGCCGGCTCGCATTTGGATTGGCATCCACTTCGAATATTACATGTCAATTCGTTGAACTTCTTTCGGTTTTTCTGCTTTATGGTAACCGCCCGCATTTGTTGCTGTCACAAAGTTTGTTTGCTGCTGGGCCAGTTTTACACGTCGGATCTGGCGTCCGACATAAAGTCAATTAGCGCAATTGAACTGCAAATTCGTGGAAATGCGAAAGTTTCCAAATTATTTATTAGCCTCGCAACGGCGACGGCGTAAGCCGGCCAAATTGTTAAGTGCCGGCGCGTGCTGGGATTTAGTGACAAAATATTGAAACGTGTCCGGGATCAGCCGAGCCGCTTCCATTGAAATTTCACGCTAAAGTTTCCAAAGAAACCCGGCAGGATTTCCCAGTATCTTTACACGAGTAAAAACTTTATTCAAATGCATTATTTATGATTTACCCGCGTTATCCGAAGCCGCATTCAATTGAAATTCGATGGGCCACAATGATTAAACGTTTTCGATCGAACCTCTGTGGCGCCTCCGTGTGTATTCGTATGTATTTCATGTATGTGCTTATCAATTTGCTTTGGCAATGTTACAAAGCAAACACATATCTCTGGCTTCAATCCTTTTGGCCAGATGCCCATAAAAAATTGTTTCATTAATCATTTCCAACCGACAGCAGCAACCGCAGCAGCTAAAGCAGCTGACTCTGGCAAGGCGCTTTGTTGTTGCTCCTGCGACCTACCAACCTGTCATAAGTTATTAACAAGACGAGCCTGAAGCCAACCAGCCAGCCCACATACGGCAAGGCAATTCACAAAGTGCTGCCACGCGCCTCGCACAGACCCCACCTGGGCTGGCTGGGCTCGCTGGGCTGGCTGGGCGGGCTTTCGGATCTTGCAAGGGCAATACTTTTGGCTTCACTTACATTTGCAGTTGTGCTGGAAAAATTTCAAGTTCGCTGCATTTTATGTTATGGTTAGAACGTCGACGGCACTGTCATACCCCAAATTATGACCACTCGGACACAATTTGTTGGCACTGTGCCAAGGACGCTGACGTAGCCCTTGTGCCTGACAGTTCATTGGAATTTTCATTAGTGTTACAAGTGCGCCGCCATTGAGACGGCAATGACGGCCAACCGACTCGAGTCGACGCGACTCAGACTGCTCTGACTCTGACTCTGACCTTTTATAAAATCCAACGGACGCACGCATCTAACATCAGCCCAAGCCGACGGACTGCCTCCTTCATACTCCTGTCGGAATTTTCAAGTGGCCATTGCATATTTGCTCAAGCAGAAGGTTGACTTGCGACGGCATAATTATTGAAAGCATTCGATGTCATTCGAGCAATAAAAAAATACTGAGTTTCTCTTTAAATTCCAAGCATTACTTTAATGCTGGCAGATGACCTTTAGTACATTCATGGCCAAGCTAAATTTAATGCTAAATAAGAGAGACATATCAAAAATTCCACATTGCTAGCTTTATGCATTTTACTTTGAACTGATTTGCCATTCGTGTTTTTAAAATGCACTTAATTTACTATTAAACCTATACAACGTTGGACAGTCCGACCGAGGCTGGGCCTTTTGAGATTAGTTTGTTTTGGTGACAAACTCAAATAGGATGTCTGACAAGGGAGGCTTTAAGACTTTGTTTACCTTTCATCTAAGCGGCTTTAAGCACATTTCACTGGAAATTTGCATTATCGATTTGGCAAAATGTCAGCATATGAAGCATTTCAATTTAATGTGGACAGACTAAAGAGAACATTTTATAGTATATTATGAACAGTTTACCAAATTTCAAACAGTTTTGGCCACTCAGCCGCAACTCTGTGAGGGCGGTAATGGTTGAAACATTTTAAGTGCCTCGCTGCTCGCCTGCCACACACACGCAACTTGGTCAAACATTGTTGCACATTGGCCCACTGTTGATAGTTGTTGCTGTTGCTGTCGCTGTTATCGTTATTGTTGTTGCGGTAATTGCACTTGCGTTGCTTTATGAGCGGCACAGTCGTAAAACATTATGTACATCATGTTGATACTTAAATGTGTCCTGCTTCCTGATGAGGGCCCCATTTTTGACTACCAACTCGAACAATTTTGTGCTTAATGCACACATGTGTGCTGCTCTCTCTTTCTCCCTCTCTCTTTCTATCTCTCATTCTGCATTTGTTTTTGATTTAACTGATTTTAGAAATTGTTTTGCATTGCATCGCTTGTTAGTCAAGCTTGCGCTAGTTGGTTTTGTGTTTCGTTTAAGTGGGAAACAAAAGGCACATGCAGCGCACAGGTTGTGCACACACACACACACACCCACACACATACATGGTGAGCGGAAATGTGTAGTTGTTGTTAGGCTTTCATTGTTCTAAAACGGCGCCCACTGTGAAAAGTGTAAACTAAAGTGAATTCGAATCGCATTTAACGCCTAAAACAATGCAACAAAAATAAATTGTGACGTTCGCTCTGTCAAAGCGTGTGTGTATGTGTGTGTATGCATTTTGAATAGGCTCAAATGTTTGTGTTTGTGTAACCCTCTCATTATTTTTTGGGCTCTGAGGCCTGTGCGCAAACAATTACTTCTGTGACAAATGGATTTCCTTTTGTTTTATTGAAAACACGTTCAACCTATGCTCTCTCCGTGCATCTCCACCCCTCCCCCCCCCCCCCCTAATCCTGGCTCTCCACACATACCACATGTTGGCTGGCAAACTATTTCAATTACAGATGTGTGTGGCCATGGAGACCACCGCAGCACACGGCAATTTCCAGCCCACCTGCACCTGCACCTCCTGCCCCACTCACAGCGGGTTGCCTCTTGCTGCGCCTGTATTGCGGTGGCAGCAGGCACAACTTACTCCAATAACAAGTGAATGAATGTCTTTGCGAGTGTGTGCGTATGTGTGTGTGTCTCTTTGTTTGTCTCTGCATGTGTGCGTCAACTGAGGCATTTGCCTTTGCACCAGCATTGAAATATTTATATGCAAATAAATAGTTTAGCGAGCTCTCAGCTTTGGTTGCGTTGTCGTTCCTAAAATACACTGTGGGGGGCCCTGCGCTGCAGCAGGGGGCGTGCCAAAAGCCAAGTCGTAAAACACACGTTTACACACACTATCGGATACAGCACACAGCCGAAACACAGCTCCTGCGGCGGGGGCATTATTACGCGTTAATTGTGTGTGGCATTTAATTGTTAATCTATTCAGCTATGCGTGCATACGACTGCTAATAACCTGCACGTGCGGGGGGTGAGCTTTGGCAGATGCCAAATTGGACATATTCTAGCTCAAAGCTAATATCTGCATTCTCCGTTACATTCCCTTTCGTTATCTCCTATTAGCAGTGCATGCTAGATCTGCCAGGTCTATAAGGTATATGTTGCTCTGGCCGACTGTTAATGATTGTTTCTGTGACTTGTGCTCGCAAGGTTTTAATGACGCACAAGATAAGAAAATGTATTGTATATTATATATTATGTTAGGTCGTGTGTTATGGGAAATTATTGCATGGTAATTAGATTTAATTAGTTGGCATTGAGATACCTTCTTTTCTTCTTCGTGACCTCTAACTGAATCAGAAAATCAATAAGAAATAAATGATATTGCAACAACATAAAGGAGCTTCTATTTCTGGTAAATTGTACTAATTGAATAGCTCGAAGTAAGCTACTTAAATTCCTAACATTTCCTCATAACAAAGGAAAGTACCTAATATATGCTTTGTTTAATTAAATTATATTTATGGAATGTACTTCACTGGAATTTCAAACATCTGCATATGCACAAAGGTAATTAAGGTAGCAAAAGACACAACTATTTGCCATGTCGAATATTAAATTCGCTTATTTTGTATTTTGAAGAAAATATTGCTGAATTATTAAACCAATTAAATAAGTTCAAATAATTTTAACTGCATCGATGTGGAATTTGCATATTAATAGAAATTTACTTACAGCCAAAAAGAACATTTAAAATTGGCTTAAATATATTTTGCAATAATTTCAATATAATATAAGACACACTATTAACTTTATACATTTAATAAAACACATATTTATTTATTTGATAGAGTTTGACATAATTAAAATTATTTCCAACTTATAATTGAAGCACTGGCTGGTTAGGCCTTCGGTTTATTTATTTAAAATACTCTGCATGCAGCCAAATACCGTTTATAATATCAATTTAAACACAAATATTCAACAAGTTTCCGCATAAAAAGCATTCGATTGAAATGGCCAATGTCAGCAGAATTTACATAAATACCAAAATTATGCTTTAAAAAAAAACAATATTAAATTGTGGAATTTTGTGATTAAGGAATCAATAAAGAAAATACATTTAAATGCTATCAAAAATATTTTTTTATTTACTTTTCTTTTTTTATTTGTTTTATTAAGCTTTTAAGCTCATTACACATGTATCAAGCTATAATTGCCAGGGTGAAAAGTTTTGGCAAAAAAGAGGCTTAAGTATCAAAGTGTGAATTGTGCATATCTGAACTTTGCCAATCAACAGCTTTTATAGATTAGATTATTGTTCAACAAGAATTGAGCTGGCTAACAAGTAGATACCCTGAACCCATCTCTATATATTGAAACTTATTCGCGTCATGCTACGCCGGACAACACCAGACATGCTCCCCAAGCTCAAAGCAGAACTTAAAATGGTAAACATGTGGAAGTGTTTTTGCTTTAAATATCCAACTAAAACATTTATCTCCAATTTATATTTTTCTTGGTTCATAAATCCTTCATAATATTTTATTTAATAATCCCAAATCTAGATTTCCCTATCGCATTAAATAATGAATATGTAATAATGCATTTAGCATTTCACGCACAGGAAAAACAATTTGGAAAAAAATATGCAATCACACCTGAGGTAAATATGGGCTCTGTGCGCGCATACATAAATATTTCGCATGAACATAGTTAGCCTGTTGACTTTCATTACCTTGCGCAAATAGAGAGAAAGTCATTAAAAATTTTAATGAAGAAACTTTTTTCTTTTGTTTCCGGCATCGTCATCCTCACTGTCATCATCGCCATCATCTTCAACAGTGTTGTCATTGTCGCCGCCGCTTTAATTTTCTATTTAAATTTTGTTTTGTCTGCGGCTTTTCGCTACATGCTCGCATATTGTTAATAACAATCAAGCAAAACCAAGCCCAGCCAAGCCCAACCCAGCCAAGCCGAGCCAAACCAAGCAGAGCCAAGGCAATTCAAGCTGAGCAGTCTCCACAGACTACTCGTGTTGTTCGCCGCTTCTTGCCTGGCGCCTTGTGTATGATTTATTAGAACGATAAAATGATTAAATTAAAATTGATTTAAATAATAAGGCAGAGAGCCAGGCAGCGCTGGCCAACAGCAGCCAGATGCTGCAAGCGACAACTAGCAGCACTTCACCTGACAGCCAGCAAAGGCAGCAGAAACGGCGAGCGTCTCGTAGCTTTGAGTCGCGCTAGCTTGGCTGTCATTTGAAAGAAATTTATTTCTGTCAATGGCGAAACTTGGCCCAGGGCCGTTACGTTTGCTTGGCTGGCGCCCCGGCCAACACCAAGAGTGAAAACTTACTAATTTATGCTAAATAGTCAACAACGCAGGCGTCTAGAGCCATTGCCGTCGTACGACATGGCGTATGATTAACCTAAATGTTATACTTGTCGTCGGCTTCGGCCTAACGTCTGTCCCGTTGCCCAACGTCGCTTTGCATTTAAAATGGAAAAACTACAAAATAAAAAAAATAGCGCTAAAGGCAATTGTTTGTTTTTCTTCTTCTTTTTTTGCCAGGAAAAAGGCCCTCGGACCCATTGCGTCCTTGTTGTTTGTTTGTTTACTTGGCCCATTCAAAAGGCCAACTAATTTGCCGAGCAATAACACTGGTCCCAAACAGCAGGCAATATTTTGCCAACTTTCTGCCAACTATTTTCCCAAATTAATATGGCTTAATTTTAAATGCTCACAGACATGTTTACTAATTAATTAAATTTAAAAAAAAGGCTTAATCGAATTACTTATAAACTTATATACATATAGATACATTACACCCATAAACTGCTTTAAGGACATGCTGAAAAGTAATATTCATTTCACTTATAGCTCACCTGAGCGTTAGCCAATATTCACTTCACACACTTATAGCTTACCTTGTAGCTTGAGCAGGCGGCGACTTCCTTCTCCCGGGTATCTCAGGAGCTGCAGCTGCAGCTCCTGTTGCTGTTGCTGTTGCCGTTCGAGTTGCCTTCGAATGCAATTTCTCGTTTCACTGCCTGCAGCTTGTTGATGCCGTTGCGGTTGTAGCTGTCGCTGTTGTGCCTGTTGTTGGGTTCGCTGCTATTTTCGGGTAATTTTTCTTATATATTGCCTGGCATCCTGTCGCCTTGCCTTGCGCTCGTGTGGTGCTATTTACCCGCGTTGCGCTCCAAATTGAATTTCACTTGGCTAATATATTAGCATGATTAATCGCCTAACGAAGCAGTCTCCTTTCCGCAGTGTCCTCTGAGCAGAATCCACACGGGACGAGCATTAAGCGAAATATAATTAACTTGTTTCTTTTAAGTAGTTTGCAACGAGTTTTTTAAATTGCTCTTCTAATTGGTTTTAAGCTTTATGAAAATTTAATAATATTGAAGTTTGTCTTTAAGAAAATTCTAGTCAAATACATGGGAAGCTCAGCTAACATTAGTTAAACTAACTAACTAACTAACTTTACTAATGACAGATGGTGTTATTTGTATTTGTCTTAAGTTATAAAAAAAAAACTTTTTAAGTAAATGCAATTATAAAATATTTTTAATGCACACCAATATTTTTAATGAAAAACATATATAAGCATTAAAAAAATAAATATATTTTATTTACGAAAAAACTTTAGTACCTTTACTTAATGAACATAGATGAACTCCAATTTCAATTTTTTTTTTTAATTTTTTAAAACTTTGCCAATTTATTTATTTTTATAAACAATATGATTTTTTATAAATTTTTTTTGTATTAAAAAATTATATTTAACAACACATAAAACCATGATATTTTTTTTACTTTTTTTAAGTATATTTTTAAAAGAATTTAATTGTATTTAATTGACACTTTTTCGCACAAAATAAATGTTTTTAATTTATTACTGTCTAATTAGGTTTAGCGAACTTTGTTTTATTAGTTTTGTTTGTTCATTGCGCTGATGCGAAGAGGTTCACAAATATTTGGCTATCGCGAACGGTGGAGCAACGCGTTCTGAACGTCACTGTTGTAACTAACGCGAGGGAATAACTTCAAAAACAACGCGAAACTTGGCAAGCGGCAGTAGCAGCGGCGACAGGACTTGCGACGACAACGAGTAACGGTGCCGACAGCAGCGCAGCCAACGACAGACAGCGACGGCGTTCGGCTTCGTGCTTGGCACTGAATGACGAGCCCTAACACTTGGTGGGGTTCTTAAATACCCCAAATCGTGGCGCGCAACCAAACCCGAGGACGATGATGGCCGTTCAGCTTGCAAGAAGCTACCATCGCAGCGCTCGTGCGGCACTCACACACACACGCTGGCAGCCTTATGTACACACACACATGCAAGCTTATATATTAACTGCAGCGGCCCATTGCTCGATTCAGATAGCACAGTTTTGAGCGCTGCGCTCGGCTCCAGCGAGCGTGCCGGTAACACATACAGCTGGCGAATTGGCGCCAAAACCGAGCGGAGCAATGCGCAGCCGTGAAACTGTTATACACTTGATGCAGCCGATGCGTAGCACAGTCGACTCCAGGTCCGCTTCAGCACTGCACTGAAATTTGTACTACATATAGAACTCGAAAGGGGAATTAGATGAAATATTACACATATTAACTTTAAAAAAAATAATAACAATAATAAAAATAAAAAAAAAAATAAAAAAATACATATAAAATATGCAAATATAAATTTAAATAAATAAATTATATATAAAATTTTAAATATAAATATAAATATAAATATAAATATAAATATAAATATAAATATAAATATAAATATAAATATAAATATAAATATAAATATAAATATAAATATAAATATAAATATAAATATAAATATAAATATAAATATAAATATAAATATAAATATAAATATAAATATAAATATAAATATAAATAATTAAAAAATAAAAATAAAAATAATACAAAAATATTCAAAATACATATAAAATATGCAAATATAAATTTAAATAAATAAATTATATATAAAATTTTAAATATAAATATAAATATAGAACTCGAAAGGGGAATTAAATGAAATATTACACATATTTAATTTTAAAAAATATTAATAATATATATAATAATATAAATAAATAATAAATATTCTAAAATATAAAAATATATAGAAAAATAAAATATAACAGAACTTGCTTATTTTTATATAAATTTTAAAAATACCAAATACTTGGTTAAAAAAGTTATATTAAACAAAAACTTTTTCAGTATATCGCAAAATATTTATTATATATTTTTCATTTTCTATCATTTGTATATTTTCTATTTATCAAAAGTTTCATACTTGAAATCGCAGATTTTTCCACTTACACATTGAAAGATGTTAAACGGAAATCAAGCTCAATTGATTTGCTACTTTTTTTTGTGCCTACCTCTGCAGGCAACAGGTGTTGATTCAATTTACGGCAAAACTATCTACTGCGCATTTACACATAATGCACTACAGATTGGCAGGATGGCAGCAATATTCAGTAGAGATTGATTGATTGAATGCTATTATCTCTAAAGACGTTACACGTTGCGAGGCAACAACTTCGTTACTTAAACACGCCTCAGTCTTAAAGCTCAGCAGACTGAATAAACTAAGTCTGGGCTCATCGTTATCATAACATAAAGACTAAAGTATTTACACTTGAAATGCTTGGAATGCCATAGATTGCAATTTGTTCATTTTACATCAAGTTAGTTTCGACCTGCTTAAATTTATAGCCAACAATGTGACATAAACAAGCGCGCTGAGCGCCATTTAAAAAGTTGTTAAACAAACTTTCAAATTAAACTCTCGGGTGCTTAAATTGTGCAAATGCCTTTCACACACCAAAGCAGACACACAGCCATGTACACACCCACACACACCAACACACACGCTTGAAGTACTGCATTATGTTGACGTGTGTAGCTTAACAGTTGAGTTGTGCTCCGGGCTTCCTCTGAGTTTATTGCATCTTATATGTGTTAATGCCGTTTTCATTATAATGTCCATGTCATGGCGTGGCAGAGGTGTGAAAAGACCCAAATTAATACGCCACTGTGAATAGTCGAAGTAATCAAGCATACGCAGCGCACTCAGGGCAGATGCACCTGTGCACACCGGACAGCAGCTTCCTTAAGCTGCTTATGATTTGCCCTGAGTATTGTTAATTCATGATTCATAAGACCAGCAAGGATTAGAGCAAAAAATTCGCAACTTCGGACTCGGAAATTCTGTTATTGTCATTTCTACAAAGCTGATCAAATTCCAATGCGAGCACTCCGTGGACATCCCTTTTAGCAATTTGCTTGTATAAGCAGCTCTGATACAACAACAAATCGATGCGCTTAAGCTTTGAACCTGCTTTGACACTCGCTGGGAACTGCAGCAGCAGGCGAAATAAAGACAGAGTAATGCATAGTATAAATGGAAAAACGGAAGAGCTGCATAAAGAAGTGCAAAACCAAAGAAATGGAACGGATTTAAAATGCATAACATCAATTATAAAAAGTTTTCTTAATTTTCCCAAGTTCATAATTCAAATTGAGGTTCACATGCATGCCAGCTCTTTCAATGGCAAGCAGTAAGGACAAAAGTTAAGAACTTACGCACACACACGCGCGCACACACACACACATACACATTGAAATATGCACACATGGTGTGCGTTTGTTTATTCCTCAATTGCGTACAAACAGTTGCATTTGCAAAAGACATGCTAAAAGCATTGCCAGCACTAGGACCTGGCTTCACAGAGTTCGAGTCCTTGCAGCTGCCATTCCGAATATATGTATGTCAGTGTGGCTGTGTGTGCGTGTGCGTGTGCGTGTGTGAACTGTGAATGCCCCCAGCACAGCATCTTCGGCTTCGCCTTTATCTTGATGTTGCAACTGCCAACTGGGATCCACCGGGATGCACACACACACTCGCACACACGCAAACATTTTATATGTAAATTGTACACTTCTTTAGAAAATTATTCAGATTACTTGCAGAAAGTCAGAACGCAGCCGAAATCAATGCAGGCGGAAGTAGTATAAACAAAATGGCGTCGCTTGCAACCTTGGCCGCCTTTGCCGCTCATCAGCCAAAGTGACAAATCTTTGCTCAACGTCAACGCAAACATTTGGCAGTGTGTACTTTGGCCGGCATTTGCCAGGCGGGCGGCAATCATCAATCACCTCTTGGCACTTGGCTTCATGGCTGGTAATCCTTTAATATTATTAAATAATTAACAGGCATTTGGTGGCTTGTTTATGATTTTGACACGAACACAGCACAAAGCACAGACGCCGCTAACAGCAGGAGTATTTATGAAACTCTGCGGGGATTCAGTCATCAAAAGATAAACGCAATTATAGCGTAGTTAGGGGCAAAGGGCAAGGGGCAAAGGACGGGGCATACGGCAGGGGTCGTAGTGCAAATGAAGACAATGCCGCGGTGCTAAACATGCAAATTAGCGTGCAAAAGTTTGACACTGACGAGCACCGCGCACCGAGCACCACGAAGGAGTTAGAGTTCCTTTTAAGCCAAATTTGCATATTTAAATGGCTTAAATGTGGGCACTTGGCACACGGTCGGTTGGCAACATGCAGAAGCTCATCTTGTGCCCTGTCAGCGACTTGTTGTCACGTTTCTCTTGGCTCATAAAAGTAAGATTGAATTTTGAGCGGACGAGCGACAAACGCCAACTGAGTCAGGCAGTGGGCGGCACGGAAGGGTATCTTTATATACATATACACACACAAATATATATATATATATATGCTGACTGGGGCTCACGCTGCTGGCTTTGCATGTCTAACCAGAAAGTTTACATGACTGCGACGCTGTCTGCTCTTAATAGGCCAAATGAACTTGAACCTCGGCGACGATGGAGTCGACAAGTCGCCAGTTAGGGGCTAAATTGTTGCACACGCGTGTGCTGAAAGTTAGCCCAAGAGGGAAAGTTTTTGATCCTCTCGCAGCAACCGGAAGTTATTAACGCACGAGCACGGCAGAATCTGGCCTTTCTATGTTAATGTCGCCGCATCTGCCATATCACTGTCAGTGGACAGGAAATTAAATTGATGCTTGTCATTGGACATTTTATTTTACTATTTTATGTTTCATAAAGTTTCGCGGTGGAAATGACAGGGTTTGGTCAAAGAGTTCACATAAAATTTCTTTGAAAATCAAAGTCAGCGATAAAACTGGCTGTAATAAATTTTATCCCTTTTTCCTGAAACTAAGACGGAACTCGATGCTTCTAATGATTCTGAGAACTTCTTGGTGCCCCAGTTGCCCTAGGTCGCTGTCGTCCTGACTCACGCTCGAGCTTCAAGCTTTATAAGCTTCTTAGCTTAAAGAATTTTTGTTGGATGGAATACAGAACCAATTCACTTTTAATTTCCGAATAATATTCTTGACCTTGGCCACTTTGCTGTGTTCTATTATTAGAAATAACAGAGTGTCCTTAGCTGTTTATTAGGCTGGCTGAGCTGGCTGAGCTGTCTTAGCAGAAAACATGTGTGCGCCACATCGGACTTATTCAGAATCGTCTCGTTCAATGTCTGCTATTGATCGTATCAATTGACTCCAACTCAGTCAAATCACTGCAAAGTGTTTGCCCCACAAATTTGTAGCATTTGTAGCATTCCTCGGCGCAGTCAGGAGTATTTGAGAGATGTGAGCAGAGCAAATAAATCATACTGCCAAAGGCAACTAAGCAACAACTCAATCGTCAAGACTTTCACGAGGAAAGCGCGCAATGATAAATCGAAAATATTTTTAGTTGTTTACACAAAACAGAGTCGAGCGACTGACGGGGCCGACGGCCAACCAACTGGTGGCAACAAAAACTGTCGCAGAGCAGCTCTTCCTGTCTGGCCCGACACAGCCCGGTCCTCAATGGAAGGCAACTTGAGAGTCTCCAACGCAAAGTGCGGAGGGGAGGCAGTCGCTTAATGAACGTGCAAACAGACGAACAAACAGGAGATTATGCTGCCGCTGGACGGAGCCAGGGCCGACTCCCAGCCAGAAATGTTGGGTAAACATCTTGCGCGTCCTTGTCCACTTGTAGCAGCTCGACCCCATCCCCATCCGCATCCCCATCCCCAGTCCATCCAATCCAGACGGCATTCAAGTGTTAATTGAGTGCGTGATTTAAGCTTTACCCAGCGCAGCGGCCGCCAAGCCTATGCTGTCCGCCAAGAATAATTGCTTTTTGATTGAGTTCAATGTACATGGGGCTGTGTCCGGTCTACAAATGGAGCTCGAACGCTCAAAAACGCTTTGCTCATCGGCTGCGGCGCATTCCAACAGCTCCGAGACAAAATGTACTATCCGAAGGAGCTGCCACAGCCTGCGGCACGTCGGCCACTTTATGGGAATTACGTCAATAAAACTGTGCCACGTCATCGAAAAGTCGATGGCTGCTGCAAGGATGGCAAGTTTGTTGGACTAATGATACCCTATCTCAAGGAGTATTGCGCCAACTCCTCGGTGCATGGCTTTCGCTATTTAACGGATCCACGATTGCGTCATTTCGAAAGGTGAGCCAAAACTATTCAACAAATTTATGGCATGTCATACAAGATATATTGCAAATAAGTATAAATATTGTGATGACCGACTAGCAGATACCCTATAAATATGATTTTCTAGTGAGCGCATGAATATCGAAGTAAAGATGTTAAGTATTTAAGAGATGGACTCAAAACTTATTCATTAAAGTAAATTCGTTATCTCGGGCTGTCAAATTTATCTTAAATTTAAATCTGCTTCCATTACATCAATTCTTCATCAACTTGAACCCCTTTAGATGCATTTGGTTTCTGATTCTGGTGTGCACCTTCATCGGTGCCACAATTGTGTATGTTGACCTGACCGAGCTGTACAACTCGGCGCGCGTGCACACGACCATCGAAGACAGCATGCAGCCGATATTCTATGTACCCTTCCCCTCGGTGGGTCTCTGTCCACGCAGCCGCATCCACTGGCCCAAACTGCAGGAAGAGCTGCCGAAAGAGTTTCTGGGCAGCGATGCTAGCGCGGAAAAGAAGGAGCTGTTTCGAAGCTTCTTTGCGGCCGTGTCTGGGGTGCACTTGAACGATATGCGGAGTCTGGGGGCCTTCTTTAAGAACTCCACTCTAGCCGCGCAGATAGGTCAGCTGGATGGGCTGGATGTGACAAAAGTATTGGAAACTCTGAATCTGGACTGCCACGACATCTTCACAGTCTGCAACTGGAGGGGCAAGCCGCACAACTGCTGCGAGATCTTCGAGCTGCAGCGCACCGAGCTCGGCTTCTGCTGGGTCTTCAATTCGGCAGTGAGTGCAGAGATGCGACAACGGGAAGTGAGTGGCTGACCAGGTTTTGGAGCGACAAATCGTAAACATCTCATTTCTAGAGTGAGGACAAGTACTATCCACGCCGCACAGCCCAGTCGGGTCCTGGCACTGGCCTGGAAATATCTATGCAGTTGAACAAAACCCTCGCTAATCCGGGACTGCGTGGCATGTATGTAATGATTAAGCAGCCGCAGCAATGGAGCGAGGCGGCGCGCCTGGTGCCACATGACTGCCACAATAAAATCAGCATGGTGCCGCGATACACTGGCTCCGATCAGAGAACCCGCGTCCTCACTGCAAAGGTCAGACGCTGCATCTTCCCCGACGAAGTTCACGATAAGCACTACAAGAATCTGCCGGGCTTTGTTTACTGGCGCGGCAACTGTCGAACCAAGTGCCACCAGGAGCACGTCATCAACCTGTGCAAATGCTCGCCAACCCTGCTCTTTCCCCGTCATCAGAAAGGTGCGCAAAGCGTTGAAATAATGTTGAATAGATTAAATATATAAAGTTTCTCCACTTCAGATAACTTCTCGGAGTGCAAGGCCTCTGATTTCAAATGTCTATACGAGCATCGATGTAAGTAGATGTTTTATCGAGCAATAAATAAATCATAATTTATTATTCCCCAAAGTGACTTTCAGCATGGAGCGCCTTCCCCTGGAGCAGGAGTATGTGGATAATGTGTACAAGGACAGCATGACGTGCGAGTGCCTCAACAGCTGTTCGCAGCTCATCTACGACACCATCTTCAGCAACAGTGCCATGGAGTAAGGCAGTCCAGCTAGCAGATACTCCATCAGTTAATAACTACTCTATATTATAGACCCCAAGAGATGGTTGCCGGGGCTATCAACATGCATCTGGACATATTCTTTCAGTCATCCTGGTACATCAAGTATCAGACACATATGCGCTTCACCTTCGTGGAGCTGCTTGGTGAGTTCTGTTAGGTACTCAGCAAAGAGATCAGAGTCTATATGCTACAATTACAGCTAGCTTTGGTGGCATCATCGGCTTGTTCCTTGGCGCCTCGCTGCTCAGCGCTATTGAGTTGATCTACTACGCCACAATCGGCCTCTACTTATATTTATATCACGGCAACAGGAAGCCCAAGCAGCTGCCTCTGACAACACTCTCACCAGCTCCCATTACGCTACAGTTCCGACGCAAAATAACACCCACAAAGATTATTTATTAATATGATTAATTAGAATCTAGATTTAAGAGTTTAATCTGATAAAGGCTAGGGCATATCTGTCAGTGCCTCAAGCTATTATCGTGAAGCAAAGAAACAATATCAATATATATAAATAGTTTCTTGATATAGTATTCGTCCTCTCAAAGAAACCTTACAATATTATAACATTTATTTCAATTAAATTAACCAAAAAAATATTCCATTTATAATATCATAAATATCGCTTGAGTACTATTTTTATTTGTAAAGATCACACACATCATTTTACGTAAATAAATAACATTCACCAGGCGTTGGTTCTGTCACTAAACGGATGTCGCAGTTTGCTCTTCGGCTTTGCTTGCCCCAGGTCCGGCACTTGCTGGGTGTTACCCACATCATTGCTTAAGTAACGCAGGCCTGTGGCCCATTTCTTTTTGAGGTTCTTACGTAAGATGACATAGTAATTGTTATCGTAAAGGTGTAGAGCTAGTCCCACAGTTAGGAAGTAGATTAGCTCCACTGCGCTGACCATAGAAGCGCCCAGGCAGAGACCGAAAATTCCCCCCAGATTAGCTAAAATAATCAAGTATTACAAAATGTGAGCAAAGGATATATTTTTAATGGAATACCAATCAAGTCAATGCTGGTGAACTCGAGGCTGGTGCGATACGTTATCATCATCTCCACTTGGTAGTGTACGTCCACCTTGAAGACCTTTAAAGCCGATGAAGTGGGCCTGTATAGCAGCATGGGAGTATGAGATATCAGAGTTTTGGCTATAGATTTGCATAATTTAGCTGTACATTTCCCTTGAAGACAATGGCAACGTTGTTGTGGACGTAAAGTATTCCAGTAGATTACAGCTGACCAGACAGGGACAGTTCATGCCTGGCTTGTTGGTGGTGAAGTAGGTGTCCTCCTCCAAATGTTTGTTGTAGCCGAAAACATCTGCAAGATACATTTCAATCCATGGCTCGAGTGCTGTTCGAGTGGCATCGGGACTCACCATTGTGACGCGCCATGCAGCGCAGACTAGACGCAGTGCAGTTCTTGACTTGAGTTAAGAAAAAAGTCATAAGGAAGATTGAGAAATCTAACAAGCAGCCAGCTCACCTAGTCCATTCTTCACAAAGAAAATCGGTAGCGAGCAATTGCAGAGCTTGACCAAATAGGACTCGTGGCAGTTGGTGAGGCAGTTTGAGATCAGGTTACTCTGGTTGAGTCGAGCCGGAGCATCGCTGACACCAAAGTCAACTTGCTCCTCCTTGAAATGGCAATTGCGACGCTTCGGCGATATGTGCCGTGTGGTGTCGTCTGTGCGCGTCATCTGGGGTCGGACTGCCACATGGGTTTCGGTGTTGGGCCTTATGGAGTAGACCACGTGAGTCATTTGAGTCGGCTTTTTGATCATGATCTGCAAATTGGTAAATTATAAAGGGTTCAAGCTCACTTTACGGCTCTCTCTATTCACAAAAACATTATCCGTGGCCGAAGAATCTGGCCGCTTAAAGCTGTCATTCAACAGCAGGTTGAAGTTGAGTCCGGAACTCTGACCCGCCTTGGCGTTATGTCTCGGATAGAAAGCGGCACCCTCCCGCTGTGCGATTGCCTGGGACCGGAAGGATAGTTCCGAGTTGAAGACCAGGCACAAGCCATACTCCGTCTTCTCCATCACGAAGTAGTCGCAGCAGTTGAAGGCCATCTGCCGCCACTTACAGGAGCCCGGCACCAGAATATCCTCACATTGGAATGCCAGAAACTGTGCTAGAGTGGTGAGCGGAATGAAATCCACAATCTCAAGATTTGTATCATCCATTTCGGATGTACTGAACTCAAAATTATCAAATCTCAGCGTCTCCATGTATCTAAGCAGCGTGCCGAATACTTGAACGATATCTTCACTAGCATTTGCTGGCAGAAACTGCGCCTTGGCCGCCTCCAACTTGCCCCAGTTGACGCGATTGTCCGTACAGACGCCCACGGCCGGGAACTGGACATGGAACACAGGATACTGCGAGTCCTCAATAACTGTCTGTAGCTTCTGCGTTCCGTAGCGCTCCGAGAGCAGCATATAAAAAGAACAGCACAGCGTGACGCTAGTGATGAGCAGCACGCCCCAGATGAGTCTGCATATAGAGGACATATATAGTTAGTTGAGACTTGAGTACAGCTCATAGGCAGCACCTCTCCACATTGTGCAGCTGGGCATCGTAGAGATAGCGCACGCAGTGTATGGTAGATCTCTCACAGTAGTATCGAAAGTAGTTGCGCACCAGCTCCATGAAGCTCTTGTCCACATCCTTATCCGCTGCTTTGGCAGCACTCTCCACCTTGACCATTTTGTTACTGAGCACGCCGACAGCTTTCTCAGGTCTTATTTACGCGATTCTCGTATGTTGCAATGCCCCGATAGGCCCATTGACAGATTGCTGCCATAAACTTGTGATATTAATATCGCCGCTGCTGTTCATTGATTAAATGCCACGCCCGTCAATCAGTTCTTCGAAATAAGTACCGTGATTAAGTTATCTGACTGCAATAAAGTTAATGATGATGACAAGCGGCCCCCAGCTAAGCCAAAGGTGGCATGGCTCTGCCTCAGACGCTGAGCACTTAAGAACCCAAATAAATTATAGTGTTAACTCTTCTGCATAATTCTACTACCCTCAACATCTGTGTATTATTCTCGAAGCGTCACTTCAAGTGCCGAACAACACTTGCTTAATTTCGGTTTTCACACACTTTACAGAATAGCTACAAGAGCAGCCTCTTGGCTGGAAGACAATTTGTTTTTATTTATAATCGTATTTAATAGCAATCTCTTTATTTAAGAATATTTAAACTCATGGGAAAAATCAGAAAATGATTTCACTAATGAGAACTTAAAAAAAAAAATGTCTTAAGATTATATTTTATTTATAAAATATTATAATATCTAATTATATTTTATTCATTTGATGACTTGGCAATATCAAATATTCTGCTCTGCTTTTCTATTCCCTTATGAAAATGGGAATTAATGATTTTGTGAAACCTACACCTGTCTTAGAACCTATACAAGTTGAAACTTGAATTTATGATGATGATGAGCTCTTCGCAGTGAAATTGTTTAGCATCGCAGTTTTTGTTTTGAATTGACGTGGAGGCCAGCTACATCCAGATACGAACTGAGTGCTATGGAAGTAAATTGAAAACGTAATGTTTACGGTAAACAGCTAACTGTTACAGTTAACAGAAGCACGAATTGTTAGAGCGTCAATCGATATATCCACAATTTTATTCTTTGCGCATGTCGATTAATCCTTAATGACGGACAGCAAGGACCTAAATTGCATAAATGAAGACAAACTAGTTTAAAAAATTTTAAGTTTCGTAATAATTATGATAGGGCACATAGCATTTCATAGATTCAAACAACCCAGTATTGTTAGTATATATACGCACTACAATGCGTGACAACGCTCACCTATGTATCAGTTGAAGCTTATGAAAAGGACCTCGAACTCCGACAAGTTCATATGTAAGTGGGTTGAAACAGTACGGGCGTTAATTACTGGACAAGTGATTGGCAATATGTCTGATATAATATGTAAAAAATCAGTCAATCAATCAATACATATATTGAAAAACCGTCCAATCTCTTGCAGAAATCTCCCAGGCAATCGCAGAAATCATGACCGTCGAGTCCGGAAACTCAATCATTGGCGAGAAGTTGACTATGGCGATGGTTTTGGGGAGAAGGCCCATCGCATTCGTCAAGTCCTCAGAAGATACGCCACTGGCAGCAATCGCTGTCCGAGCAAATGGTTGTTCAATTGGTGAACCATTCTGCAGAGTCCTAATGTGCGTGGCATTCGCTTCACGTGAGTAAGCTGCTTTTACGAAATTGCTCAGCATGTTCTTGAATGGTTTTCTTAGTCCCTACTGTAGGTTACGCAGAGATAAAAAGATAAACGCTCGAAGGAGACTAGATGAGTGCGAATAAGTACGGGTTGGCTTGCTACCAAATTTCTAGCTGTCTTTGAAAGAAACTTAGAGGCAATCATGTACAGAATATATTGTAGTCAGCGAAGTGTAAAGCTCCTTAAAAACTGTACCTTAAAAGGTGAGAAAGTCTTCCATTTCCATTGTATATATACAATATACAATATTAAATCATTAAATAGTATACTTGCATCCCAGTGGAGCTAGTGGATATAGCGATTTTCAATGGGGAATGGCAGGCTTTCGTCGTACGCCGTGCGGGCACATCTACCAGCAGATATTCCACGGGTAGTGGACGAAGCAGCCACTTCACCTCCTCCTCCTGCGACCAAAAATATTAATCAGCACAACTATTTGTAAGTACTCAAGGAAACACCTAATCAAGCAATTAATAAATTGAATTTTTGCACTTTCAGCCACTTGCTGTCATTTGCCAATGACCGGGCCTACATCCCGAAGCAAAAAGCATTAAGAGCACGCTCTCTTAAATATCGTTATTCTAGCTGCACTGCACTCGGCCTTTCGCTCGGGCAACAGTTGGTTGTTATAGGAAGTAAGAGAGCTAAAGTCGAGCCCCTAACACCTACGCACTCACTCACTCACTCTCACGCTGCTGTGTTCATGCAGCGCCTGCGCTTGGGCTGCAGGCGGGCTATACTGTGGGAGTTGAATTGCTGAATACCTCTTCTTTTCGATGGACTTTTCTAATCAAGCTTCAATCTTTTGTAAGTTTTGAATGAAAGGGGGGGGAGGGGGGTATTTAGATAGGTATTTGGCAGCACAAGTCAAATTGAATGAACTCCAATTGAACTGATGTGAGTGAGTGCAAAGCAGAATATGAATGGAATATGTATCAATATGTGACTCGCAGTCATATTCATCTTCATCTTTAAGTTTTTGAAAATGCATAGATGAAAAGAAAATGAGTTGAACCTTTTGCTTACATATAATAAAAAGTAATTATAAATTGTTTAATTTTAGTTTTTCATTAAGAAAAATAAAGAAATTACTTGAATCTCGAAACGCATTCAAACACATATGTGATTTTTACATAGTGTATAACTAGCGTCCAAGTCAAGAAACTCTTTAAAAAGTCATTTAATAAGAGGGCATTCAATTCAAAAGCGAGTCCTTCTTAGCTTGCACACAGGGGCACGGAGATGGCAACCGCAGGTGAGTTGACAACCTGTGGTTTTTGACCCGAATGCTTCTGCTTCTGACTGTCTCAGGCCTTCAACGCCAGCTTCTGGCTGCTATAGGCCTTCAACACCAGCAACTGGTTAGATCACTTACAAATGTTTCAGGGCTTGGGGTTTGAATTTTCAAATGAGATGTTGATTTAGTTATGCGATTTGCAATCACAATTTTCACTTCAGTGCCAACTTGGTTAATACTAACTGGACCATGGCCATCAAACAATAAAATACCTGACTATGTAGCGAAAACTGAACGATTTGCGTGTGGATTGTATTTATTGGCGCACATGTTGCTTGGGGCAATCGCCAGAAAACGAAATTAAGATCGGAAATGGTGACAACATGACTTTCAGAAGTAAAATGAAAAAGGCAAAAATGAAAAAAGTCGTCTGTGGCTGCAATATGCTGCCCGTTGCCACAGGTCCTTTAGTGCAATAAAGTGCGCTTCAATCGGCAAACGATGGACTTGGCTGGGCCGAGCACCGGAACTGGCAATAACTTGCACTGCACAAGGAGTAGCTCGTCACATACGATGGCCAGCCCAACACGCCGCAGGTGCAACAAAGTGCGACCAAAAAAAAGACGCACAGGATTAACCGAAAAATGCATATCAAGGTCAAAACCGGTAGATATACAGAGAGTTGCCCGATGTGTAAAAGGATGAACTGAAAAGTTGCTAAGCTGACAATAAATATATTGTAATTTAAATATAAATATTTTTTTTCTTAGCTTGTCTTCGTTTATCTTCAAAATATTTAATAATAATAAAGATTAAACATTACCATTTGCTCATTTATGTTTCGTATATGGTCAATATATATTTCAATATCAGCTACGAAACAATTCAGCTAGCTTCTTAAGCTAACTGTAATGGTAGATTTGTATTATTATTTTTGTATTCAATATTCAATATTCAATATTCAATATTCAAACACATTACAAATACCCAATCTAGATGCCTTCCAAACTGATTCAATTTATAATGTCTTCGCATACCAAACATAATTACGATTCATCAGAAACCGGATGTACGGCGAACCAATTGGCCATGCTGTCAGAGCCAACTATATATTGATATATAATATATATATGTATATATACATGTATAGGTATAAATGTCTAAGCAGCAGCAAAAGTGAGAGTGAGAAAGAGGGAGGCCAGACATTGGGGGTGAGTGTGTGCGTAGACAGGCAAAAGAATGCAGCAGCAGTTGACATTGACATTGAAGCCGAAGCATAGCTAGCCGCAACAGTCATGAGAGCGAGAGCAGAGCAAATGCTGCCTATAATAGACTGTGTTGCGCTCTGTACGAAGTGCACTTGCAAACGAAACTCCGAACGCATCGCACGCGCGGCCGCAAAGGTCTTAAGAGCACCAACATGTCCTGCCGACGCCTTGGCCAGTTATTGCGTCCTCAACTGTAGCTTCGTACACAGCTGCAACGGCAGTGCAGTGCAAGGCCCAGCTATATGCGGCGCGCAGCAGAAATAAAAAGGGACGAGAAAAAAGTGAACCAAGCAAACGAAAAAGTAAATACAGTTAATCCATCTTCAACGTTCTGCAAGTTCAGGTGGCAGAAGGCGAGAAACAACAACAAGCAGTAAATCAAACACAGTTTTAGTTACAATAGCAGACACATCATAAATGTGTTGAGTGAATACTAATCCAACGACCAACAAAAGACTTGAATACAAAACAAACCCAAAAAGAAAGAAAAAAGCTTAAAGACTCTTAATTGTTGGTGTAAAATATGGACTGCTTCGGCATCAGGTAAGAACATGCAACAAATGACATGATGAGAGGGCTCTAATCTAGGTGGCATGAAAATCGAACTCCTGTACAGCTTATTCCAGGAACTTTACATCACATTTGTCTAGTTTCCTGGTAGCCAACATATACGTCCACTCAATGTCGCAAACGTTACGTAAAAAACCAGACTCAACTCCCGCGTGATGCTTCTGATGCTTCTGAAGCGAACTGTAAAGCACATTTCGGGGCAGCAAATGCGAGCAGACTGAAGTAACAAGTGAGCAGGGCGTATGTTGTTCAGTTCATAGCCACCAGCTTTAGGACTTAACTTTATACAACTGTGAATAGTGCTTAGAGCCTTTTGACTCTCAGTTATCCATTGGCCTCATCTGATTGATGGCTAACCAGTGCACACTTGTATGTCCTGGTAAATTCAAGGTCAACCCTCAGCTGTAGTGCTCAGCAGTGCTCTCATCACAGGTGGCTATTCCGACTCGAAAGTTGAGTTTGAAAAGAGGGAATCTCATATTTTATAGTTATATATGAACATTTCTCAAAACAAACGAAGCAGCGCAAAATTTAATTACTTTTCATTTTAATTAAAAACTTCTGAGATGATGGTTTCTAATTGGAATTATTAATACAGCTCTACTGGCATAAATTTGTCCAAAATCTCTGACACTTGCAACAGACACACACATACAGACACACGCATGCATGCACACGTATACACCCACACGTAATCACCCCACCCACAACTCCGCAAATATTTACAACAATTCGTCCTTGGCAATGGCAATGCCAATGACAATTAAACTAAATCCAAATTGAAGCCCAACCCAAATTGCACATGCTGGCAGACCTGGCCGAAAGTTTAAATCAATGCCAATTTGCCGAGCCTGGCTTTAAGGACTCGCAACAGTTGCACTGAGTACGCACACTAAGAGACCTCAGCTAACGGCCGTCTTATATTGACAACTTCGTAAGCCGCTTAAATAATATATTCGAATACTGCACTTGCAATGGTTAATCTGGCTGTTTACAATTCAACACTTCGTGAATGAAAAAAATAATGTGCAGAACAGCTTTTAAAAAAATAGGCTGGGTTACATGGAAAATGCATGAAGAAATCGGAGCAGAAATTGCAAGAATACACACACACTAATGTCCTAATACCAGTTCACATGCGTAGAATAAGCGCGTAGCTTTTCATTTTATGTCAGAACTTTTGCCACCCTTTATAGAGTCAGAGTTCGAGTCGCCTTTTTTGAGAGTCAACTATTTTTATACCCTGAGTGCATTAAAAATGGGCAGCAAGAGGTGTGGCGGGCCTAATAAAGTATATATATTCTTGATCAGGACGACAGGGGAAAGCGATTTGGCTCTGTCCGTCTGTCTGTCTGTCCGTCCGGCCGTCTGTCTGTCTGTCTGTCCTTTTGTCCGTATGCTTGAACGCCTAACAATAGCCAATAGCCATCCCCATGATCGAAATTCAGCTATTAAATTATATGTCGCCCATCATTAGGGCTAGAGACACCAAATTTTTTATTTAGTTTTATATTTATTTTATGCAATTTTGAATTTTGTTTTTGATACCGACTCCAAATTTCCCCAAATCCTTAAAATTGATGGTCAGTTGCAAATTTAGCCACTAGCTGAATAAGTCATAATTTTTATCACACGGACAAATATTCCCCCTTGAATAGGTAGAACATATGCATACAATTTTATTGAAATCAGTCAAATAACAACAAAATTATTAAACAAAACGTTTGACTACTTTGCAGAAGCAACCGGCAGCAGCACTGAGCGAACGCATTTTTCATATGCATGTGTATGTGTACACATATGCACACACATACAAACGTGCGCATGTCACTTCGCAGAATCGCAAATTGCGAAATTGAATTCTGCTTGAATTGATTGCTGCTCCTTTAGTTGAGATGTTCAACTTATTTCTTAAGCTTTTTTGACAAAAATGCTATTTGGTTGTTAAAGTGTAAACCTGAAACTTTTTTATAAGCTTATGCTAAATTCAAGCTGGTATATTGAAAAATACAGATTCGACGTGGCTCAGGGTATCTCCTAGTCAGTCACGCCCGACAAGAGTTTACTTACTTGTTTTTTCTTTCTTTTTTTAATGAAAGTTTTTAGGTTATTTTTTATCTCTATCTCTGCCAAAGCAACAAGTCTCTAGTATTTGATAGACGTTTATGCAAAATTTTGGGGAAAGGGGGGCCGGTGTCCGTATTCATCACGGCTTCATGTAACCCGTCTTCTTATGCTTCTTATCCTTGTTACATACATTTTCACAAAACCAGTATACCCTATTCCCGTTTTCAATGGATTCAGGGTATAAACAGCAAATTCAGGGAAACATCTGAATAAAACCATTTTTTATGCCATTTGAAATGTTGTAATAGGGTATACTAGCTACGCCGATAAAATAGTTGTTGGGCTTGTTTAGTATTTGAATGCTTATAAGATATAGTTATGCACAACTAGGGTATTTGCTAGTCACCCATTTCAAGTAAAGCTTTGTTACAGCTGATAGGTATTTTCATAGGAATATGACGGATAAGACAATACTAAAATAAATTTAGTGAGCAAAGCCAAAAAAACACTATGAGGAGGGAAGTATGGGGAGGCAGAGAGTCAATTAAACTTGACTCCGATCGATTCGGACTGTTAGTTATTTATACTTCAACAAATACCTGGAATATTTTTTAATTGACTACAATAACTTTGTCTATTTCCACCCTCGAAGCGGTTGGTCAAAATAAATTCAATAAATAAATTAAAGAGAGAATGCTTAGTAAACTTTGTTGTTGGAACGGTTTTCATTATGAATTTATATTTCACAGCATATATATTTATACACTTATACCTACATATCAGCAATATAAAAACTTTATTTTAGTTTATTGCTTACAAGTCAAAGAAATTAAAAACATTTTTTAATGTAAAAATCATTCTATGTAAACCAGGCGCAATCACTCGATTGAACCCAGGCCATTCAGTCGCAGCGACGACGACATGGGCAGCTCATCTGCTGCGGCAGCGGCAGCCGCCGCTCAAGCAGCCATCATTCCGATTCTTCCCAAATGTGCGATGTACCCAATACAACTCAATTATTCCCTCCTACCTATGCCCTACCCTACCTACTTTTTGGATATGGAAATGGCAGGTCAACGGATAGGCCGCATCCTCATCGAGGTATACGACGATGTTGCCCCGCGAATGGCACAGAACTTTCGTTCGCTCATCCTGCACGAGCACGGCTTTGGCTTTAGGGGCTGCAAAGTATTTCAGATCTGGAGCCTTGAAAGCATCGTCATGGGTGACTTTGAGCTGCAGAATGGTAACGGCGGCTTTTCAGCACTCGAGTGTCCTTTCTTTATGCCAGAGGAGACCGGATTGATGGGCCTGCGTGGCACAGTGGGCATGCGTCGGGGCCACAATCGTTACGACAACGATGAACTTGTGGGCAGCCAGTTCCGCATGTTGAATAAGGAAACGCACTCATGCACGGCTATATTTGGCTTCATTGTGGATGGCATTGATGTGCTGGACTGGATTGCAAAATCAGGCAATGCAAAGGGACACCCCTTGCGGAGCATTTTGATCAAGAATTGTGGCGAGTATCGACGCGGCCAATTCTAAATATAATGGGTGAGTGGTAATCCTGACAACCTGCAACTTAAGCATCCTAACTACTCCTTTACCTATTTATATGGGTATTAGGGATGTTTTTGCAAAGTATTTATTCTTATTCTTCGTTATACATGTGTTGTTAAGCCGTTAACTTAAAGGCCGAGATAATTATTTCAAAGATGCTTTCCTTCCTCAAGCAATTACATATAATTGAAATATGAATGAATTTGATCGAAATACCTTGATGTTGAATGACTATATTTATATGTCTGAGTGTCTAATAATCTTGGCTTATAAAACTTAAAATATTGCTGAATTCCAAAGGCTATCTCTAAATAATAATAAAAAGTGCTAAGTACAATTACCTTGCTAAAAGGCAGCTTTCTTTGTGAAAAACCAAACAGCCAAAGTCTATATGTCACAATAATCAATTTATTGTTATGTGGAAATGTTAGATTGGAAGATGACAAACGCACGATATAATAAATACTTGAGATGTGAAAAAGATGTTATTCCAGCAGTCATATTACCAAGCTCCATTTATATAAAACGAAAGTCTTAAACAAAAGTAAAAAAAAAACAAGCCTATTGAAGCCGGCATTTTGATAGGCATTTTACAGAATAAAATCAGAATGCGTCAAAAATCAATACATTTTACTCAATACAATGAAAGCTATATATTTTTTTAAATCAAACACTATGAAGAACTTTTCGAAACTAATACAAACATTTTGAGAAACAACTTTGAAATGAAATCTAAACGAATTTAAAATTTGGAGTCTCTTTGGAGTATATACATCAAATAATAATGAAATTCAAAAATAGACTTATAATGATTACAGGGTATCAATGTTTGCTTTTTTTTCAAAAAAGAGATCAGTAAGAAAACTCTCGTCGAACCCCGCCGTAGCTGTGTTTTAAATCTTAAATAAACTGCATAGCTTCAAATGAGCGTAAGCTTATACAAATTTTCGGCATTTTTACCAAAAATCACAATTCAAACACTTTTAAAAAAAACCATTATACCCTGAATTCCTGTTTTCAATGGGTTCAGAATATACAAATATATAGATGTAAATGTAATTTAAAGGTTGTAACAAAACAAAAAATGTTTTACTCTGAAGAAATCAATTCAAAAAATATTTTGTGTAATTAAACTTGCAATGTTTGATCGCTACGAAGTTACCTGCATACTCAAATACAATACGTAATTGAAACGATATTCGAAATTATATTGCAGACATAAATGTGTTGAAGAGTTTCTTTATCGGCAAAAAACATGCTTTTTAAATGTTTTAATGAAAATAAAAAAAATATCTTATTGAGAAATAAATAATAATATAGAACTGCATACGATAGTGAAACAAAGTTACGGAGATTTACAACCATCCAATTTCTATGAAAAATCCGCTACAAGAAAAGTTTAATGCTTAAACAAAAAACTTTATAAAAATCTTCATGTTTTCCTGTTTAACTTTTTTTTAAATTTAACAGCTTGTTTTGCTTCTAATATATTCCTTAAAGCAATTTGTTAGTTTATATGAACTATAAAAAAACAAAATGGCAATATTTTATTTAATTGAAGGATAGTTAGAACGACAACAAACAATTAAGGAGAATGAGAATTTGAATAGACGAAAGCGGCATACGAATAGTATTATTCTCAATTAAGTTTAAATGATTTGAGGCCAATTAAAATCAGTAAAGCTGAATCTTTAAAAGATTTTCCACTTTCTCGAGCAAAATATGTTTATATAAAAATATGTAAGTGTTTAAAGGCTATATTTAGTAATACTCGCGAAAATATATTGCTGAGCTACTAAAAGATTCTCTGATCAGCATAATAAGCTTTTTAAAGTTATGAAAAAGTAAAATAGAGTAAAACAAAAATAGAACCGTTACGAAAGGACAAATTGAAAATTGAGTCATATATACACATACACATATATGTTTACACTTTATGATATTCAATAAATGTGGTTCCATTGAAAATATTATCAAACTCAGTTTATTTTAAGTTTAGCTGAACAACCTAGGTTCATATTCGAAATTCTTAAAAAATGCCACCATTGGAAGCCTTGCTGACTAATCAACTCTCGTTGGAATCAAGATGACAATCTGATTAAATTATGCAAATTATGGATCGTATGCAGAACACATCTTACACATATTATTTATCGTTCGATTCGGGTGCATCCTTAATTGATATTAGATAATTATCAGGAACCGAAAGCATCCATTGAATAGCCCTCCATATGCACCTGTTTAGTTTAATCACCTGACAACGAAAAAAAGTTATATATAAATACACAAATTTGGAACCGAGCTTGCCATTAGTGATACATTTGCATGGATTCGGATAACAATTCTGCAGCTTACCCAGAAACTGCGCCTTGGCCGCCTCAAACTTGCTCCAGTTGACGCGATTGTCCGTACAGACGCCCACGGCCGGGAACTGGACATGGAACACAGGATACTGCGAGTCCTCAATTACTGTCTGTAGCTTCTGCGTTCCGTAGCGCTCCGAGAGCAGCATATAAAATGAACAGCACAGCGTGACGCTAGTGACGAGCAGCACGCCCCAGATGAGTCTGCATATAGAGGACATTAGTTAGTTGAGGCTTGAGTACAGCTCATAGGAGGCACCTCTCCACATTGTGTAGCTGGGCATCGTAGAGATAGCGCACGCAGTGTATGGTAGATCTCTCACAGTAGTATCGAAAGTAGTTGCGCACTAGCTCCATGAAGCTCTTGTCCACATCCTTATCCGCTGCTTTGGCAGCGCTCTCCACCTTGACCATTTTGTTACTGAGCACGCTGACAGCTTGCTCAGGTCCTATTTACGCGATTCTCGTACAACTTTCGACTGATAATACGTTCGGATATCCATTAATACTAATAAATTTGTAATTGAGTTGATGTGTTTCAATATGTTTTGATATACCCATTGACAGATTGCAGTCATAAGCTTGTGATATTAATATCGCCGCTGCTGTTCATTGATTAACTGCCACGCCCGTCAATCAGTGCTTCGAAATAAGTACCGTGATTAAGTTATCTGACTGCAATGAAGTTAATGATGATGACAAGCGGCCCCAGACTAAGCCAAAGGTGGCATGGCTCTGCCTCAGACGCACTTAAGAACCCAAATAAATTATAGTGTTAACTCTTCTGCATAATTCTACTACCCTCAACGTCTGTGTATTATTCTCGAAGCGTCACTTCAAGTGCTGAACAACACTTGCTTAATTTCGGTTTCCACACACTTTACAGAATAGCTACAAGAGCAGCCTCTTGGCTGGAAGACAATTTGTTTTTATTTATAATCGTATTTAATAGCAATCTCTTAATTTAAGAATATTTAAACTCATGGGAAAAAATCAGAAAATGATTTCGGTAATGAGAACTTAAAAAAAAAATATGTCTTAAAATTATATTTTATTTATAAAATATTATAATATCTAATTATATTTAATTCATTTGATGACTTGGCAATAGCAAATATTCTGCTCTGCTTTCTTTATTCCCTTATGACAGTGGGAATTAATGATTTTGTGAAAGCATGCGTAACAGACAGAAGGAAGTGTGGCAAACACCATAAATAAGTATGATTGATCAGGACGACGAGCTGATTATATCCTGTCGTCTACACGATCCGTCTCTGCGACCCGTAAAAAGTATATATATTCTTGATCAGGACGACTAGCTCTACATGTCTGTCGGTCCGTCCGTCCGTCTGTCCGTATGTTTGAACCTACACCTGTCTTAGAACCTATACAAGTTGAAACTTGAATTTACGGATGATGAGCTCTTCGCAGTGAAATTGTTTAGCATCGCAGTTTTTGTTTTGAATTGACGTGGGGGCCAGCTACATCCAGATACGAGCTGAGTGCTATGGAAGTAAATTGAAAACGTGATGTTTACGGTAAACAGCTAACTGTTACAGTTAACAGAAGCACGAATTGTTAGAGCGTCAATCGATGTATCCACAATTTTATTCTTTGCGCATGTCGATTAATCTTTGATGACAGACCGCAAGGACCTACATTGCGTAAATGAAGACAAACTAGTTTAAAAAATTTAAAGTTTCGTAATAATTATGATAGGGCACATAGCATTTCATAGATTCAAACAACCCAGTATTGTTAGTATATATACGCACTACAATGCGTGACAACGCTCACCTATGTATCAGTTGAAGCTTATGAAAAGGACCTCGAACTCCGACAAGTTCATATGTAAGTGGGTTGAAACAGTACGGGCGTTAATTACTGGACAAGTGATTGGCAATATGTCCGATATAATATGTAAAAAATCAGTCAATCAATCAATACACATATTGGAAAACCCTCTAATCTCTTGCAGAAATCTCCCAGGCAATCGCAGAAATCATGACCGTCGAGTCCGGAAACTCAATCATTGGCGAGAAGTTGACTATGGCAATGCATTTTGCGATGGTTTTGGGGAGAAGGCCCATCGCATTCGTCAAGTCCAGAGAAGATACGTTACTGGCAGCACTCGCTGTCCGAGAAAATGGTTGATCAATTGGTGAACCATTCTGCAAGAGTCCTAATGTGCGTGGCATTCGCTTCAATAGTTCTACTTAGGTGAGTAAGCTGCTTCTACGAAATTGCTCAGCATGTTCTTGAATGGTTCTCTTAGTCCCTACTGTAGGTTACGCAGAGATAAAAAGATAAACGCTCGAAGGAGACTAGATGAGTGCGAATAAGTACGGGTTGGCTTGCTACAAAATTTCTAACTGTCTTTGAAAGAAACTTAGAGGCAATCATGTACAGAATATATTGTAGTCAGCAAAGTGTAAAGCTCCTTAAAAACTTTACCTAAAAAGGTGAGAAAGTCTTCCATTTCCATTGTATATATACAATATACAATATTAAATCATTAAATAGTATACTTGCACCCCAGTGGAGCTAGTGGATATAGCGATTCTCAATGGGGAATGGCAGGCTTTCGTCGTACGCCGTACGGGCACATCTACCAGCAGATATTCCACGGGCAGTGGGCGAAACAGCCACTTCACCTCCTCCTGCGACCAAAAATATTAATCAGCACAACTATTTGTAAGAACTCAAGGAAACACCTAATCAAGCAATTAATAAATTGAATTTTTTGCACTTTCAGCCACTTGTCATTTGCCATTGACCGGGCCTGCAGCCCGAAGCAAAAAGCATTAGGAGCACGCTCTCCTAAATTTCGTTATTCTAGCTGCACTGCACTCGGCCTTTCGTTCGTGCAACAATTGGTTGTTATAGGAAGTAAGAGAGCTACAGTCGAGCCCCAAACACCTACGCACACTCATACTCACGATGCTGTGTTCACGCAGCGCCTGCGCTTGGGCTGCAGGTGGGCTATACTGTGGGAGTTGAATTGCTGAATACCTCTTCTTTTCGATGGACTTTTCTAATCAAGCTTCAATCTTTTGTAAGTTTTGAATGAAAGGGGGTGGGGGAGGGGGTGTATTTAGATAGGTATTTGACAGCACAAGTTAAATTGAATGAACTCCAATTGAACTGATGTGAGTGAGTGCAAAGCAGAATATGAGTGGCATATGTATCTATATGTGACTCGCAGTCATCTTCATCTTCATCTTTAAGTTTTTGAAAATGCGTAGATGAAAAGAAAATGAGTTGAACCTTTTGCTTACATATAATAAAAAGTAATTATAAATTGTTTAATTTTAGTTTTCCATTCAGAAAAATAAAGAAATTACTTGAATCTCGAAACGCATTCAAATATTATATGTGATTTTTACATAGTGTATAACTAGCGTACAAGTCAAGAAACTCTCTAAAAAGTCTTTTAATCAGAGGGCATGCAATGCAAAAGCGAGTCCTTATTAGCTTGCACACAGGGGCACGGAGATGGCAACCGCAGGTGAGTTGACAACCTGTGGTTTTAGGCCCGAATGCTTCTGCTTCTGACTGTCTCAGGCCTTCAACGCCAACTTCTGGCTGCTATAGGCCTTCAACACCAGCAACTGGTTAGTTCACTTACAAATGTTTCAGGGTTTGGGGTTTGAATTTTCAAATGAGATGTTGATTTAGTTATGCGATTTGCAATCACGATTTTCACTTCAGTGCCAGCTTGGTGGACCATGGCCATCAAACTAATAAATACCTCACTGTGTAGCGAAGACTGAACGATTTGCGTGTGGATTGTATTTATTGGCGCACATGTTGCTTGGGGCAATCCCTAGAAAACGAAATTAAGATCGGAAATGGTGACAACATGACTTTCAGAAGTAAAATGAAAATGGCAAAAGTGAAAAATTCGTCTGTGGCTGCAATATGCTGCCCGTTGCCACAGGTCCTTTAGTGCAATAAATTGCGCTTCAATCGGCAAACGATGGGCGTGGCTGGGCCGAGCACCGGAGCTGGCGATAACTTGCACTGCACAAGGAGTAACTCGTCACATACGATGGCCAGCCCAACACGCCGCAGGTGCAACAAAGTGCGACCAAAAAAAACGCACAGGATTAACCGAAAAATGCATATCAAGGTCAAAACCGGTAGATATACAGAGAGTTGTCCGATATGTAAAAGGGTGAACTGAAAAGTTGCTAAGCTGACAGTAAATGTATTGTAATTTAAATATAAATATTTTGTCTTAGTTTGTCTTCGTTTATCTTCAAAATATTTAATAATAATAAAGATTAAACATATCCATTTGCTCGTCTATGTTTCGTATATGGTCAATATATATTTCAATATCAGCTACGAAACAATTCAGCTAGCTTCTTAAGCTGACTGTAATGGTAGATTTGTATTATTCTTGTATTCAATATTCAATATTCAATATTCAATATTCAATATTCAATATTCAATATTCAATATTCAATATTCAATATTCAATATTCAATATTCAATATTCAATATTCAATATTCAATATTCAATATTCAATATTCAATATTCAATATTCAATATTCAATATTCAATATTCAATATTCAAACACACTTGGTCGATCAAACACATGACAAATACCCAATCTAGATGCCTTCCAAACTGATTCAATTTATAATGTCTTCGCATACCAAACATAATTACGATTCATCAGAAACCGGATGTAAGGCGAACCAATTGGCCATGCTGTCAGAGCCAACTATATATTGATATATAATATATATATATATATGTATATATACATGTATAGGTATAAATGTTTAAGCAGCAGCAAAAGTGAGAGTGAGAGAGAGGGAGGCCAGACATTGGGGGTGAGTGTGTGCGTAGACAGGCAAAAGAATGCAGCAGCAGTTGACATTGACATTGAAGCCGAAGCATAGCTAGCCGCAACAGTCATGAGAGCGAGAGCAGAGCAAATGCTGCCTATAATAGACTGCGTTGCGCTCTGCACGAAGTGCACTTGCAAACGAAACTCCGAACGCATCGCACGCGCGGCCGCAAAGGTCTTAAAAGCACAAACATGTCCTGCCGACGCCTTGGCCAGTTATTGCGTCCTCAACTGTAGCTTCGTACACAGCTGCAACGGCCAGTGCAGTGCAAGGCCCAGCTATAAGCGGCGCGCAGCAAAAATAAAAAGGACGAGAAAAAAGTGAACCAAGCAAACGAAAGAGTAAATACAGTTAATCCATCTTCAATGTTCTGCAAGTTCAGGTGGCAGAAGGCGAGAAACAACAACAAGCAGTAAATCAAACACAGTTATAGTTACAATAGCAGACACATCATAAATGTGTTGAGTGAATACTAATCCAACGACCAACAAAAGACTTGAATACAAAACAAACCCAAAAAGAAAGAAAAAAGCTTAAAGACTCTTAATTGTTGGTGTAAAATATGGACTGCTTCGGCATCAGGTAAGAGCATGCAACAAATGACATGCTGAGAGGGCTCTAATCTAGGTGGCATGAAAATCGAACTCCTGTAGAGCTTATTCCAGGAACTTTACATCACATTTGTCTAGTTTCCTGGTAGCCAACTTTTCGGTGGAATCTAACATATACGTCCACTTAATGTCGCAAACGTTACGTAGAAAAACAGTCTCAACTCCCGCGTGATGCTTCTGATGCTTCTGCAGCGAACTGTAAAACTCATTTCGGGGCAGCAAATGCGAGCAGACTGAAGTAACAAGTGAGCAGGGCGTATGTTGTTTAGTTCATAGCCACCAGAAATAAGTTAATCAGACGCAGCTTTAGGACTTAACACTATACAACTGTGAATAGTGCTTAGAGCCTATTGACTCTCAGTTATCCATTGGCCGCATCTGATTGATGGCAAACCAGTGCACACTTGTATGTCCTGGTAAATTCAAGGTCAAGCCTCAGCTGTAGTGCTCAGCAGTGCTCTCATCACAGGTGGCTATTCCGACTCGAAAGTTGAGTTTGAAAAGAGGGAATCTCATATTTTATAGTTATATATGAACATTTCTCAAAACAAACGAAGCAGCGCAAAATTTAATTACTTTTCATTTTAATTAAAAACTGCTCAGATGATGGTTTCTAATTGGAATTATTAATACAGCTCTACTGGCATATATTTGTCTAAAATCTCTGACACTTGCAACAGACACACACATACAGACACACGCATGCATGCACACGTATACACCCACACGTATTCACCCCACCCACAACTCCGCAAATATTTACAACAATTTGTCCTTGGCAATGGCAATGCCAGTGACAATTAAACTAAATCCAAATTGAAGCCCAACCCGAATTGCACATGCTGGCAGACCTGGCCGAAAGTTTAAATCAATGCCAATTTGCCGAGCCTGGCTTTAAGGACTCGCAACAGTTGCACCGAGTACGCACACTAAGAGACCTCAGCTAACGGCCGTCTTATATTGACAACTTCGTAAGCCGCTTAAATAATATATTCGAATACTGCACTTGCAATGGTTAATCTGGCTGTTTACAATTCAACACTTCGTGAACGAAAAAAATAATGTGCAGAACTGCTTTTAAAAGATTAGGCTGGGTTACATGGAAAATGTATGAAGAATTCGGAGCAGAAATCGCAAGAATACAAATTTAAATTAAAAAAAATGAGTGTGTCTATACGCACACACACTAATGTCCTAATACCAGTTCACATGTGTAGAATAAGCGCGAAGCTTTTCATTTTATGTCAGAACTTTTGCCACCCTTTATACATTTATGGATTGTTATGTATGGATCCCCACAAGTGGCAAGCAACTAGTTAGAGTTCGAGTCGCCTTTTTTGAGAGTCAACTATTTTTGTACCCTGAGTGCATTGAAAATGGGCAATCAGGGTATAATGGTTTTGTTGGAATGATTGTAACAGGCAGCAAGAGGCGTGGCGGGCATCATAAAGTATATATATTCTTGGTCAGGACGACAGGGGAAAGCGATTTGGCTCGTCCGTCCGGCCGTCTGTCTGTCTGTCTGTCTGTCTGTCTGTCCGTTTGTCCGTATGCCTGAACGCCTAACACGCGCAGATCAAATTTGTTTTAAATAATCGATAACCATCCCAAATTAATTGTTATCGATTAAAAACATGATCGAAATTCAGTTATAAAATTATATGTCGCCCATCATTAGGGCTAGAGACCCCAAATTTTTTTTTTTTTTTTAATATTTATTTTATGCAATTTTGAATTTTGTTTTTGATACCGGCTCCAAATTTCCCCAAATCCTTAAATGATGTTCAGTTGCAAATATAGCCACTAGCTGAATAAGTTTTCATTTTTATCACACGGACAAATATTCCCTTTGAGTAAATAGAACATATGCATACAATTTCATTGAAATCAGTCAAATAACAACAAAATTATTAAACAAAACGTTTGACTACTTTGCAGAAACAACCGGCAGCAGCGCTGAGCGCACGCATTTTTCATATGCATGTGAATGTGTATACATATGCACACACATACAAACGTGCGCATTGTCACTTCGCAGAATCGCAAATTGCGAAATTGAATTCTGCTTGAATTGTCTGCTGCTACTTTAGTTGAGATGTTCAACTTATTTCTTAAGCTTTTTTGACAAAAATACTATTTGGCTGTTAAAGTGCAAACCTGCAACTTTTTTATAAGCTTATGCTAAATACAAGCTGGTATATTGAAAAATACAGATTCGACGTGGCTCAGCGTACCTCCTAGTCAGTCACGCCCGACTAGAGTATACTTACTTGTTTTTTTCTTTCTTTTTTAATGATAGTTTTTTAGATTATTTTTTTATCTCTATCTCTGCCAAAGCAACAAGTCTCTAGTATTTGATATACATTTATGCTAAATTTTGGGGAAAGGGGGGCCGGTGTCCGTATTCAGCACGCCTTCATGTAACCCCTGCTTCTTATGCTTCTTATCTTTGTTACATACATTTTCACAAAAGCATTATACCCTATTCCCGTTTTCAATGGGTTCAGGGTATATGCAGCAAATTCAGGGAAATTCAGGAAAACATCTGAATAAAACCATTTTTTATACAATTCGAAATGTTGTAATAGGGTATACTAGCTACGCCGATAAAATAGTTGTTGGGCTTGATTAATATTTGAATGCTTATAAGATATAGTTATGCACAACTAGGGTATTTGCTAGTCACCCATTTCAAGTAAAGCTTCGTTACATGTGTCCAGCTGATAGGTATTTTCATAGGAATGTCCGTCATATGACAATACTAAATTAAATTTAGTGAGCAAAGCCAAAAAAAACACTATGAGGAGGGAAGTATGGGGAGGCAGAGAGTCAATTAAACTTGACTCCGATCGACTCGGACTGTTAGTTATTTATACTTGAAGAAATACCTGGAATATTTTTTAATTGACTACAACAACTTTGTCTATTTCCACCCTCGAAGCGGTTGGTCAAAATAAATTTAATAAATAAATCAAAGAGAGAATGCTTAGTCAACTTTGTTGCTGGAACGATTTTCATTATGAATTTCTATTTCACAGCATATATATTTCTACACTTAAACCTACATATCAGCAATATAAAATCTTTATTTTAGTTTATTGCTTACAAGTCAAAGAAATTAAAAACTTATTTGTTTTTAATGTAAAAATCATTCTATGCAAACCAGGCGCAATCACTCGATTGGACCCAGGCCATTCAGTCGCAGCGACGACGACATGGGCAGCACATCTGCTGCGGCAGCGGCAGCCGCCGCTCAAGCAGCCATCATTCCGATTCTTCCCAAATGTGCGATGTACCCAATACAACTCAATTATTCCCTCCTACCTATGCCCTACCCTACCTACTTTTTGGATATGGAAATGGCAGGTCAACGGATAGGCCGCATCCTCATCGAGGTATACGACGATGTTGCCCCGCGAATGGCACAGAACTTTCGTTCGCTCATCCTGCACGAACGCGGCTTTGGCTTTAGGGGCTGCAAAGTATTTCAGATCTGGAGCCTTGAAAGCATCGTCACGGGTGACTTTGAGCTGCAGAATGGCAACGGCGGCTTTTCAGCACTCGAGTGTCCTTTCTTTATGCCAGAGGAGACCGGATTGATGGGCCTGCGTGGCACAGTGGGCATGCGTCGGGGCCACAATCGTTACGACAACGACGAACTTGTGGGCAGCCAGTTCCGCATGTTGAATAAGGAAACGCACTCATGCACGGCTATATTTGGCTTGATTGTGGATGGTATTGAAGTGCTGGACTGGATTGCAAAATCAGGCAATGCAAAGGGACACCCCTTGAGGAGCATTTTGATCAAGAATTGTGGCGAGTATCGACGCGGCCAATTCTAAATATAATGGGTGAGTGGTAATTCTGACAACCTGCAATTTAAGCATCCCTAACTACTCCTTTACCTATTTATATGGGTATTAGGGATGTTTTTGCAATGTATTTATTCATATTCTTCGTTATACATGTGTTGTTAAGCCGTTAACTTAGAGGCCGAGATAAGTATTTCAAAGATGTTTTCCTTCCTCGAGCAATTATATATAGTTGAAATATGAATGAATTTGATCGAAATACCCTAATGTTAAATGACTATATTTGTATGTCTGAGTGTTTAATAATCTTGGCTTATAAAACTTAAAATATTGCTGAATTCCAAAGGCTATCTCTAAATAATAATTAAAAGTGCAAAGTACAATTACCTTGCTAAAAGGCAGCTTACTTTGTGAAAAGCCAAACAGCCAAAGTCTATATGTCACAATAATCAATTCATTGTCACGTGGAAATGTTAGATTGAAAGATGACAAACGCACGACATAATAAATACTTGAAATGTGAAAAAAGATGTTATTCCAGCAGTCATATTACCAAGCTCCATTTATATAAAACGAAAGTCTTAAACAAAAATTAAAAAAAAACAAGCCTATTGAAGCCAGAATTTTGATAGGCATTTTACAGAAAAAACTCAGAATGCGTCAACAATCAACAAATTATACTCAATACACACAACTTTTGAAAGTTATTTATTTTTTCAATTCAAACACTATGAAGAACTTTTTGAAACTAATACAAACACTTTGAGAAACAACTTTGAAATGAAATCTAAACGAATTTAAAATTTGGAGTCTCTTTGGAGTATATACATCAAATAATAATGAAATAAAAAAATAGACTTATAATGATTACAGGGTATCAAGGTTTGCTTTTTTTTCTCAAAAAAGAGATCAGTAAGAAAACTCTCGTCGAACCCCGCCGTAGCTGTGTTTTAAATCTTAAATATACTGCACAGCTTAAAATGAGTGTAAGCTTATAAAAATTTTCGGCATTTTTACCAAAAATCAAAATTCAAACACTTTTAAAAAACCATTATACCCTGAATTCCCGTTTTCAATGGGTTCAGAATATACAAATATATAGATGTAAATGTAATTTAAAGGTTGTAACAAAACAAAAAATGTTTTTCTCTGAAGAAATCAATTCAAAAAATATTTTGTGTAATTAAACTTGAAATGTTTGATCGCTACGAAGTTACCTGCATACTCAAATACAATACGTAATTGAAACCATATTCGAAATTATATTGCAGACATAAATGTGTTGAAGAGTTTCTTTGTCGGCAAAAAAACTTGCTTATTGAATGTTTTAATGAAACTAAAAAATATCTTATTGAGAAATAAATAATAATATAGAACTGCATACGACAGTGAAACGAAGTTACGGAGATTTACAACCATCCAAGTTCTATAACAAATCCTCTACAAGAAAAGTTTAATGCTTAAACAAAAAACTTTATAAAAATATTCATGTTTTCCTGTTTAACTTTTTTTAAATTTAACAGCTTGTTTTGCTTCTAATATATTCCTTAAAGCAATTTGTTAGTTTATATGAACTATAAAAAAAACAAAATAGCAATATTTTATTTAATTGAAGGATAGTTAGAACGACAACAAACAATTAAGGAGAATGAGAATTCGAATAGACGAAAGCGGCATACGAATAGTATTATTCTCAATTAAGTTAAAATGATTTGAGGACAATTAAAATCAGTAAAGCTGAATATTTAAAAGATTTTCTACTTTCTCGAGCAAAATATGTTTATATAAAAATATGTAAGTGTATAAGGCTTTATTTAGTAATACTCGCGAAAATATATTGCTGAGCTCCTAAAAGATTCTCTGATCAGCATAATAAGCTTTGTTAAAGTTATAAAAAGTAAAGTAAAGTAAAAAAAAATACAGCCGTTATGAAAGAACAGATTGAAAATTGAGTCATATATACACATACACATATATGTTTACACTTTATGATATTCAATAAATGTGGTTCCATTGAAAATATTATCAAACTCTGCTTATTTTAAGTTTAGCTGGGCAACCTAGATTCATATTCGAAATTCTTAAAAAATGCCACCATTGGAAGCCTTGCTGACTAATACACTCTCGTTGGAATCAAGATGACAATCTGATTAAATTATGCAAATTATGGATCGTATGCAGAATCGTTCGATTCGGGTGCATCCTTAGTTGATATTAGATAATTATCAGGAACCGAAACCATCCATTGCATAGCCCGCCATATGCACCTGTTTAGTTTAATCACCTGACAACGAAAAAAGGTTATATATAAATACACAAATTTGGAACCGAGCTTGCCATTAGAGATACATTTGCATGGATTCGGATAACAATTCTGCAGCTTACCCAGAAACTGCGCCTTGGCCGCCTCCAACTTGCCCCAGTTGACGCGATTGTCCGTACAGACGCCCACGGCCGGGAACTGGACATGGAACACAGGATACTGCGAGTCCTCAATAACTGTCTGTAGCTTCTGCGTTCCGTAGCGCTCCGAGAGCAGCATATAAAATGAACAGCACAGCGTGACGCTAGTGATGAGCAGCACGCCCCAGATAAGTCTGCATATAGAGTACATTAGTTAGTTGAGACTTGAGTACAGCTCATAGGCAGCACCTCTCCACATTGTGCAGCTGGGCATCGTAGAGATAGCGCACGCAATGTATGGTAGATCTCTCACAGTAGTATCGAAAGTAGTTGCGCACCAGCTCCATGAAGCTCTTGTCCACATCCTTATCCGCTGCTTTGGCAGCACTCTCCACCTTGACCATTTTGTTACTGAGCACGCCGACAGCTTTCTCAGGTCTTATTTACGCGATTGAGTTGATATGTTGCAATACCCCGATAGGCCCATTGACAGATTGCTGCCATAAACTTGTGATATTAATATCGCCGCTGCTGTTCATTGATTAACTGCCACGCCCGTCAATCAGTTCTTCGAAATAAGTACCATGATTAAGTTATCTGACTGCAATGAAGCTAATGATGATGACAAGCGGCCCCAGCTAAGCCAAAGGTGGCATGGCTCTGCCTCAGACGCTGAGCACTTAAGAACCCAAATAAATTATAGTGTTAACTCTTCTGCATAATTCTACTACCCTCAACGTCTGTGTATTATTCTCGAAGCGTCACTTCAAGTGCCGAACAACACTTGCTTAATTTCGGTTTTCACACACTTTACAGAATAGCTACAAGAGCAGCCTCTTGGCTGGAAGACAATTTGTTTTTATTTATAATCGTATTTAATAGCAATCTCTTTATTTAAGAATATTTAAACTCATGGGAAAAATCAGAAAATGATTTCGCTAATGAGAACTTAAAAAAAAAATATGTCTTAAGATTATATTTTATTTATAAAATATTATAATATATAATTATATTTTATTCATCTGATGACTTGGCAATATCAAAAAATCTGCTCTGCTTTTCTATTCCCTTTTGAAAATGGGAATTCATGATTTTGCGTAACAGACAGAAGGAAGTGTGGCAGGCCCCATAAATATATATATATTCTTGACCAGGACGACTAGCTGATTCGATTTAGCTCTACATGTCTGTCGGTCCGTCCGTCCGTCTGTCCGTATGTTTGAACCTACGCCTGTCTTAGAACCTATACGAGTTGAAACTTGAATTTACCTGCAGATGAGCTCTTCGCAGTGAAATTGTTTAGCATCGCAGTTTTTGTTTTGAATTGACATGGGGGCCAGCTACATCCAGATACGAGCTGAGTGCTATGGAAGTAAATTGAAAACGTAATGTTTACGGTAAACAGCTAACTGTTACAGTTAACAGAAGCACGAATTGTTAGAGCGTCAATCGATATATCCACAATTTTATTCTTTGCGCATGTCGATTAATCTTTGATGACAGACCGCAAGGACCTACATTGCGTAAATGAAGACAAACTAGTTAAAAAAATTTTAAGTTTCGTAATAATTATGATATTGCACATAGCATTTCATAGATTCAAACAACGCAGTAAGTATTATTAGTATATATACGCACTACAATGCGTGACAACTCTCACGTATGTATCAGTTGAAGCTTAAGAAAAAGGCCTCGAACTCCGACAAGTTCATATGTAAGTGGGTTGAAACAGTACGGGCGTTAATCACTGGGCAAGTGATTGGCAATATGTCCGATATAATATGTAAAAAATCAGCCAATCAATCAATACACATATTGGAAAACACTCTAATCTCTTGCAGAAATCTTCCAGGCAGAAATCATGACCGTCGAGTCCGGAAACTCAATCATTGCCGAGAAGTTGACTATGGCAATGCATTTTGCGATGGTTTTGGGGAGAAGGCCCATCGCATTCGTCAAGTCCAGAGAAGATACGTTACTGGCAGCACTCGCTGTCCGAGAAAATGGTTGATCAATTGGTGAACCATTCTGCAAGAGTCCTAATGTGCGTGGCATTCGCTTCACTAGTTCTACTTAGGTGAGTAAGCTGCTTCTACGAAATTGCTCAGCATGTTCTTGAATGGTTCTCTTAGTCCCTACTGTAGGTTACGCAGAGATAAAAAGATAAACGCTCGAAGGAGACTAGATGAGTGCGAATAAGTACGGGTTGGCTTGCTACAAAATTTCTAACTGTCTTTGAAAGAAACTTAGAGGCAATCGTGTACAGAAACTTTACCTAAAAAGGTGAGAAAGTCTTCCATTTCCATTGTATATATACAATATACAATATTAAATCATTAAATAGTATACTTGCACCCCAGTGGAGCTAGTGGATATAGCGATTCTCAATGGGGAATGGCAGGCTTTCGTCGTACGCCGTACGGGCACATCTACCAGCAGATATTCCACGGGCAGTGGGCGAAACAGCCACTTCACCTCCTCCTGCGACCAAAAATATTAATCAGCACAACTATTTGTAAGAACTCAAGGAAACACCTAATCAAGCAATTAATAAATTGAATTTTTTGCACTTTCAGCCACTTGTCATTTGCCATTGACCGGGCCTGCAGCCCGAAGCAAAAAGCATTAGGAGCACGCTCTCCTAAATTTCGTTATTCTAGCTGCACTGCACTCGGCCTTTCGTTCGTGCAACAATTGGTTGTTATAGGAAGTAAGAGAGCTACAGTCGAGCCCCTAACACCTACGCTCACTCATACTCACGCTGCTGTGTTCACGCAGCGCCTGCGCTTGGGCTGCAGGTGGGCTATACTGTGGGAGTTGAATTGCTGAATACCTCTTCTTTTCGATGGACTTTTCTAATCAAGCTTCAATCTTTTGTAAGTTTTGAATGAAAGGGGGTGGGGGAGGGGGGAGGTAGATAGGTATTGGACAGCACAAGTTAAATTGAATGAACTCCAATTGAACTGATGTGAGTGAGTGCAAAGCAGAATATGAATGGCATATGTATCTATATGTGACTCGCAGTCATCTTCATCTTCATCTTTAAGTTTTTGAAAATGCGTAGATGAAAAGAAAATGAGTTGAACCTTTTGCTTACATATAATAAAAAGTAATTATAAATTGTTTAATTTTAGTTTTCCATTCAGAAAAATAAAGAAATTACTTGAATCTCGAAACGCATTCAAATATTATATGTGATTTTTACATAGTGTATAACTAGCGTCCAAGTCAAGAAACTCTTTAAAAAGTCATTTAATCAGAGGGCATCGCATTGCAAAAGCGAGTCCTTATTAGCTTGCACACAGGGGCACGGAGATGGCAACCGCAGGTGAGTTGACAACCTGTGGTTTTAGGCCCGAATGCTTCTGCTTCTGACTGTCTCAGGCCTTCAACGCCAGCTTCTGGCTGCTATATGCCTTCAACACCAGCAACTTACAAATATTTCAGGGTTTGGGGTTTGAATTTTCAAATGAGATGTTGATTTAGTTATGCGATTTGCAATCACGATTTTCACTTCAGTGCCAGCTTGGTGGACCATGGCCATCAAACTAATAAATACCTCACTGTGTAGCGAAGACTGAACGATTTGCGTGTGGATTGTATTTATTGGCGCACATGTTGCTTGGGGCAATCCCTAGAAAACGAAATTAAGATCGGAAATGGTGACAACATGACTTTCAGAAGTAAAATGAAAATGGCAAAAGTGAAAAATTCGTCTGTGGCTGCAATATGCTGCCCGTTGCCACAGGTCCCTTAGTGCAATAAAGTGCGCTTCAATCGGCAAACGATGGGCGTGGCTGAGCCGAGCACCGGAGCTGGCAATAACTTGCACTGCACAAGGAGTAACTCGTCACATACGATGGCCAGCCCAACACGCCGCAGGTGCATCAAAGTGCGACCAAAAAAAACGCACAGGATTAACCGAAAAATACATATCAAGGTCAAAACCGGTAGATATACAGAGAGTTGCCCGATGTGTAAAAGGGTGAACTGAAAAGTTGCTAAGCTGACAGTAAATGTATTGTAATTTAAATATAAATATTTTGTCTTAGTTTGTCTTCGTTTATCTTCAAAATATTTAATAATAATAAAGATTAAACATATCCATTTGCTCATCTATGTTTCGTATATGGTCAATATATATTTCAATATTAGCTACGAAACAATTCAGCTAGCTTCTTAAGCTGACTGTAATGTTAGATTTGTATTATTCTTGTATTCAATATTCAATATTCAATATTCAAACACACTTGGTCGATCAAACACATGACAAATACCCAATCTAGATGCCTTCCAAACTGATTCAATTTATAATGTCTTCGCATACCAAACATAATTACGATTCATCAGAAACCGGATGTAAGGCGAACCAATTGGCCATGCTGTCAGAGCCAACTATATATTGATATATAATATATATATATATATGTATATATACATGTATAGGTATAAATGTTTAAGCAGCAGCAAAAGTGAGAGTGAGAGAGAGGGAGGCCAGACATTGGGGGTGAGTGTGTGCGTAGACAGGCAAAAGAATGCAGCAGCAGTTGACATTGACATTGAAGCCGAAGCATAGCTAGCCGCAACAGTCATGAGAGCGAGAGCAGAGCAAATGCTGCCTATAATAGACTGCGTTGCGCTCTGCACGAAGTGCACTTGCAAACGAAACTCCGAACGCATCGCACGCGCGGCCGCAAAGGTCTTAAAAGCACAAACATGTCCTGCCGACGCCTTGGCCAGTTATTGCGTCCTCAACTGTAGCTTCGTACACAGCTGCAACGGCCAGTGCAGTGCAAGGCCCAGCTATAAGCGGCGCGCAGCAAAAATAAAAAGGACGAGAAAAAAGTGAACCAAGCAAACGAAAGAGTAAATACAGTTAATCCATCTTCAATGTTCTGCAAGTTCAGGTGGCAGAAGGCGAGAAACAACAACAAGCAGTAAATCAAACACAGTTATAGTTACAATAGCAGACACATCATAAATGTGTTGAGTGAATACTAATCCAACGACCAACAAAAGACTTGAATACAAAACAAACCCAAAAAGAAAGAAAAAAGCTTAAAGACTCTTAATTGTTGGTGTAAAATATGGACTGCTTCGGCATCAGGTAAGAGCATGCAACAAATGACATGCTGAGAGGGCTCTAATCTAGGTGGCATGAAAATCGAACTCCTGTAGAGCTTATTCCAGGAACTTTACATCACATTTGTCTAGTTTCCTGGTAGCCAACTTTTCGGTGGAATCTAACATATACGTCCACTTAATGTCGCAAACGTTACGTAGAAAACCAGTCTCAACTCCCGCGTGATGCTTCTGATGCTTCTGCAGCGAACTGTAAAACTCATTTCGGGGCAGCAAATGCGAGCAGACTGAAGTAACAAGTGAGCAGGGCGTATGTTGTTCAGTTCATAGCCACCAGAAATAAGTTAATCAGACGCAGCTTTAGGACTTAACACTATACAACTGTGAATAGTGCTTAGAGCCTATTGACTCTCAGTTATCCATTGGCCGCATCTGATTGATGGCAAACCAGTGCACACTTGTATGTCCTGGTAAATTCAAGGTCAAGCCTCAGCTGTAGTGCTCAGCAGTGCTCTCATCACAGGTGGCTATTCCGACTCGAAAATTGAGTTTGAAAAGAGGGAATCTCATATTTTATAGTTATATATGAACATTTCTCAAAACAAACGAAGCAGCGCAAAATTTAATTACTTTTCATTTTAATTAAAAACTGCTCAGATGAAGGTTTCTAATTGGAATTATTAATACAGCTCTACTGGCATATATTTGTCTAAAATCTCTGACACTTGCAACAGACACACACATACAGACACACGCATGCATGCACACGTATACACCCACACGTATTCACCCCACCCACAACTCCGCAAATATTTACAACAATTTGTCCTTGGCAATGGCAATGCCAGTGACAATTAAACTAAATCCAAATTGAAGCCCAACCCGAATTGCACATGCTGGCAGACCTGGCCGAAAGTTTAAATCAATGCCAATTTGCCGAGCCTGGCTTTAAGGACTCGCAACAGTTGCACCGAGTACGCACACTAAGAGACCTCAGCTAACGGCCGTCTTATATTGACAACTTCGTAAGCCGCTTAAATAATATATTCGAATACTGCACTTGCAATGGTTAATCTGGCTGTTTACAATTCAACACTTCGTGAAGGAAAAAAATAATGTGCAGAACTGCTTTTAAAAGATTAGGTTACATGGAAAATGTATGAAGAATTCGGAGCAGAAATTGCAAGAATACAAATTTAAATTAAAAAATGCGTGTGAATGTGTGTATATACGCACACACACACACACTTACATGTGACATGTGCCTGTCCTAATGCCAGTTCACATGTGTAGAATAAGCGCGAAGCTTTTCATTTTATGTCAGAACTTTTGCCACCTTTTATACATTTATGGATTGTTATGTATGGATCCCCACAAGTGGCAAGCAACTAGTTAGAGTTCGAGTCGCCTTTTTTGAGAGTCAACTGTTTTTAAACCCTGAGTGCATTGAAAATGGGCAAACAGGGTATAATGGTTTTGTTGGAATGATTGTAACAGGCAGCAAGAGGCGTGGCGGGCATCATAAAGTATATATATTCTTGGTCAGGACGACAGGGGAAAGCGATTTGGCTCGTCCGTCCGGCCGTCTGTCTGTCTGTCTGTCCGTTTGTCCGTATGCTTGAACGCCTAACACGCGCAGATCAAATTTGTTTTAAATAATCGATAACCATCCCAAATTAATTGTTATCGATTAAAAACATGATCGAAATTCAGTTATAAAATTATATGTCGCCCATCATTAGGGCTAGAGACCCCAAATTTTTTTTTTTTTTATATTTATTTTATGCAATTTTGAATTTTGTTTTTGATACCGGCTCCAAATTTCCCCAAATCCTTAAATGATGTTCAGTTGCAAATATAGCCACTAGCTGAATAAGTTTTCATTTTTATCACACGGACAAATATTCCCTTTGAGTATGTAGAACATATGCATACAATTTCATTGAAATCAGTCAAATAACAACAAAATTATTAAACAAAACGTTTGACTACTTTGCAGAAGCAACCGGCAGCAGCGCTGAGCGCACGCATTTTTCATATGCATGTGAATGTGTATACATATGCACACACATACAAACGTGCGCATTGTCACTTCGCAGAATCGCAAATTGCGAAATTGAATTCTGCTTGAATTGTCTGCTGCTACTTTAGTTGAGATGTTCAACTTATTTCTTAAGCTTTTTTGACAAAAATGCTATTTGGCTGTTAAAGCGCAAACCTGCAACTTTTTTATAAGCTTATGCTAAATACAAGCTGGTATATTGAAAAATACAGATTCGACGTGGCTCAGCGTACCTCCTAGTCAGTCACGCCCGACTAGAGTATACTTACTTGTTTTTTCAACTCATCTTTCTTTTTTAATCAAAATTTTTTAGATTATTTTTTTATCTCTATCCCCTCTGCCAAAGCAACAAGTCTCTAATATTTGATATACATTTATGCCAAATTTTGGAAAGGGGGCCGGTGTCCGTATTCAGCACGCCTTCATGTAACCCCTGCTTCTTATGCTTTCTTATCCTTGTTACATACATTTTAATAGGCAGTATACCCTGTTCCCGTTTTCGATGGGCTCAGTGTATATGCAGCAAATTCAGGGAAATTCAGGAAAACATCTGATACAAAACCATTGTCTTTATACAATTCTAAAGTGTTGTAATAGGGTATTAGATTTCGCCGATAAGATAGTCTGTCGGGCATAATTAGTATTTGAATGCTTATGTGTTATGCACAACTAGGGTATTTGCTAGTCACCCGATTAAGTAGTGGTAGTAGCTTCGTTACATGGTCCAGCCGACTAGGTATTTTCATAGGAATGTCCGTCATATGACAATACTAAATTAAATTAAGTAAGCAAAGCCAAAAAAAACACTATGAGTGAGGGAATCATGGGGAGGGAGAGAGTCAATTAAACTTGATCCGATCGACTCGGACTTTCAGTATTTATACTCAGAAATACCTAGAATATTTCTTAATTTACGACAACAACTTTGTCTATTTCCACCCTCGAAGCGGTTTCAAATAAATTTAATAAATAAATGCTTAGACAAATTTGCTTGTCGGAACGGTTTGTTGATATGAATTTCTATTCATTATAAAATTTATTATTATCATAGCATATATATTTCTACACTTATACCTACATATCTGCAATATAAAATATTATTTTTGCTTACAAGTCAAAGATAATTAAAAACTTTATTTGTTTTTATGTAAAAATCACTCTATGCAAACCAGGCGCAATCACTCGATTGGACCCAGGCCATTCAGTCGCAGCGACGACGACATGGGCAACACATCTGCTGCGGCAGCGGCAGCCGCCGCTCAAGTAGCCATCATTCCGATTCTTCCGAATGTGCGATGTACCCAATACAATTCAATTATTTCCTCCTACCTGTGCCCTACCCCGTCTACTTTCTGGATATGCAACATGGACGGCCAACCGATAGGCCGCATCCTAATCGAGGTGTACGACGATGTTGCCCCGCGAATGGCACAAAACTTTCGTTCGCTCATCCTGCACGAACGCGGCTTTGGCTTTAAGGGCTGCAGCGTATTTCAGGTCTGGAACCTATGAGAGCATCGTCACGGGCGACTTTGAGCTGCAGAATGGCAGCGGCGGCTTTTCAGCACTCGAGATCGTTTCTTTGTGCCAGAGGAGACCGGATTGATGCCCCTGCGTGGCACAGTGGGCATGCGTCGGGGCCACAATCGTTACGACAACGACGACCTTGTGGGCAGCCAGTTCCGCATGTTGATTAGGAAACGCACTCCTGCACGGCCATATTTGGCTTCATTGTGGATGGCATTGATGTGCTGGACTGGATTGCAGGATAGGCGATGCAAAGGGACGCCCCTTGCAGAGCATTTCGATCGGAATTGTGGCGAGTATCGACGCGGCCAATTCTAAATATAATGGGTGAGTGGTAATCCTGACAACCTGAAATTTAAGCATCCCTAACTACTCCTTTACCTATTTATATGGGTATTAGGGATGTTTTTGCAATGTATTTATTCATATTCTTCGTTATACATGTGTTGTTAAGCCGTTAACTTAGAGGCCGAGATAAGTATTTCAAAGATGTTTTCCTTCCTCGAGCAATTATATATAGTTGAAATATGAATGAATTTGATCGAAATACCCTAATGTTAAATGACTATATTTGTATGTCTGAGTGTTTAATAATCTTGGCTTATAAAACTTAAAATATTGCTGAATTCCAAAGGCTATCTCTAAATAATAATTAAAAGTGCAAAGTACAATTACCTTGCTAAAAGGCAGCTTACTTTGTGAAAAGCCAAACAGCCAAAGTCTATATGTCACAATAATCAATTCATTGTCACGTGGAAATGTTAGATTGAAAGATGACAAACGCACGATATAATAAATATGTGTAATGTGAAAAAAGATGTTATTCCAGCAGTCATATTACCAAGCTCCATTTATATAAAACGAAAGTCTTAAACAATAATTTCAAAAAAACAAGCCTATTGAAGCAGACATTTTAATAGGCATTCTACAGAAAAAAACTAAGAATGCGTCAACAATCAACAAATTATACATACACACAACTTTCGAAAGTTATATATTTTTTCAATTCAAACACTATAAACTTTTTGAAACTAATACAAATACTTTGAGAAACAACTTTGAAATGAAATCTAAACGAATTTAAAATTTGGAGTCTCTTTGGAGTATATACATCAAATAATAATGAAATAAAAAAATTGACTTATAATGATTACAGGGTATCAAGGTTTGTTTTTTTCCTCAAAAAAGAGATCAGTAAGAAAACTCTCGTCGAACCCCGCCGTAGCTGTGTTTTAAATCTTAAATATACTGCACAGCTTCAAATGAGTGTAAGCTTATAAAAATTTTCGGCATTTTTACCAAAAATCAAAATTCAAACACTTTTAAAAAACCATTATACCCTGAATTCCCGTTTTCAATGGGTTCAGAATATACAAATATATAATGTAAATGTACTTTAAAGGTTGTAACAAAACAAAAAATGTTTTTCTCTGAAGAAATCAATTCAAAAAATATTTTGTGCTAATTAAACTTGAAATGTTTGATCGCTACGAAGTTACCTGCATACTCAAATACAATACGTAATTGAAACTATATTCGAAATTATATTGCAGACATATATGTATTGAAGAGTTTCTTTGTCGGCAAAAAAACTTGCTTATTGAATGTTTTAATGAAACTAAAAAATATCTTATTGAGAAATAAATAATAATATAGAACTGCATACGACAGTGAAACGAAGTTACGGAGATTTACAACCATCCAAGTTCTATAACAAATCCTCTACAAGAAAAGTTTAATGCTTAAACAAAAAACTTTATAAAAATATTCATGTTTTCCTGTTTAACTTTTTTTTAATTTAACAGCTTGTTTGCTTCTAATATATTCCTTAAAGCAATTTGTTAGTTTATATGAACTATAAAAAAAAAACAAAATAGCAATATTTTATTTAATTGAAGGATAGTTAGAACGACAACAAACAATTAAGGAGAATGATAGAATTCGAATAGACGAAAGCGGCATACGAATAGTATTATTCTCAATTAAGTTAAAATGATTTGAGGACAATTAAAATCAGTAAAGCTGAATATTTAAAAGATTTTCTACTTTCTCGAGCAAAATATGTTTATATAAAAATATGTAAGTGTATAAGGCTTTATTTAGTAATACTCGCGAAAATATATTGCTGAGCTCCTAAAAGATTCTCTGATCAGCATAATAAGCTTTGTTAAAGTTATAAAAAGTAAAGTAAAGTAAAAAAAAATACAGCCGTTATGAAAGAACAGATTGAAAATTGAGTCATATATACACATACACATATATGTTTACACTTTATGATATTCAATAAATGTGGTTCCATTGAAAATATTATCAAACTCTGCTTATTTTAAGTTTAGCTGGGCAACCTAGATTCATATTCGAAATTCTTAAAAAATGCCACCATTGGAAGCCTTGCTGACTAATACACTCTCTTTGGAATCAAGATGACAATCTGATTAAATTATGCAAATTATGGATCGTATGCAGAATCGTTCGATTCGGGTGCATCCTTAGTTGATATTAGATAATTATCAGGAACCGAAACCATCCATTGAATAGCCCGCCATATGCCCCTGTTTAGTTTAATCACCTGACAACGAAAAAAGGTTATATATAAATACACAAATTTGGAACCGAGCTTGCCATTAGAGATACATTTGCATGGATTCGGATAACAATTCTGCAGCTTACCCAGAAACTGCGCCTTGGCCGCCTCCAACTTGCCCCAGTTGACGCGATTGTCCGTACAGACGCCCACGGCCGGGAACTGGACATGGAACACAGGATACTGCGAGTCCTCAATAACTGTCTGTAGCTTCTGCGTTCCGTAGCGCTCCGAGAGCAGCATATAAAAAGAACAGCACAGCGTGACGCTAGTGATGAGCAGCACGCCCCAGATGAGTCTGCATATAGAGTACATTAGTTAGTTGAGACTTGAGTACAGCTCATAGGCAGCACCTCTCCACATTGTGCAGCTGGGCATCGTAGAGATAGCGCACGCAATGTATGGTAGATCTCTCACAGTAGTATCGAAAGTAGTTGCGCACCAGCTCCATGAAGCTCTTGTCCACATCCTTATCCTCTGCTTTGGCAGCGCTCTTCACCTTGACCATTTTGTTACTGAGCACGCCAACAGCTTGCTCAGGTCTTATTTACGCGATTGAGTTGATATGTTGCAATGCCCCGATAGGCCCATTGACAGATTGCTGCCATAAACTTGTGATATTAATATCGCCGCTGCTGTTCATTGATTAACTGCCACGCCCGTCAATCAGCTCATCGAAATAAGTACTGTGATGAAGTTATCTGACTGCAATGAAGTTAATGATGATGACAAGCTGCCCCAGCTAGGCCAAAGGAGGCCTGGCTCTGCCTCAGGCGCTGAGCACTTAAGAAACCACATAAATTATAGAGTTAACTCTTCTGCATAATTCTACTACCCTAAACGTCTGTGTATTATTCTCGGAGCGTCACTTCAAGTACTGAACAACACTTGCTTAATTTAAGTTTCCACATACTTTACTTTTGTTTATAAACATACTCAATAGCAATCTCTTTATATAAAGCTATTTAAAGTCAATAGTAAAATTCAGATATTATTGTATATAAATAAAAATAAGTTAAGCAGTCGCTCTTTAATGAGAACTAAAAAAAAAATATATATATATATATATATATATATATATATATATATATATATATATATATATATATATATATATATATATATATATATATATATATATATATATAATTATATTTTACACATTTGATAACTTGGCAATATCTAAAATTCTGCTCTGCGTTTCTATTCCCTTTTGAAAATGGGAATTAATGATTTTGTGAAAGCTTGTGTAACAGGCAGAAGGAAATGCGGCAGATCCCATAAATATATATTCTTCATCAGGACGAGCTGATTATATCCTGTCATCTACACGATCCGTCCCTGCGACACGCATAGAGTATATATATTCTTGAACAAGACGACTAGCTGATTCGATTTAGCTCTAAATGTCTGTCGGTCCGTCCGTCTGTCCATCCGTCTATCTGTCTGTCCACCCGTCCGTCTGTCCGTATGCTTGAACCTACACCTGTCCTAGAACCTGTACGAGTTGAAACTTGAATTTTCTCTGTAGATGGCCTCTTCGCAGTGAAACTGTTTAGCATAGCAATTTATGTTTTGAATTGACGTGGGGCCAACGACATCCAGATAGGAGCTGACTGCTTTGGAATAAATTGAAAATGTAATGTTTACGGTAATCTGCTAAAAGTAACAGAAGCACTAATCGATTGAATATTATTCGATATATCCACATATTTATTCTTTGCGCATGTCGATTAATCTTTGAACACAGAGCGCGAGGACCGACATTGCGAAAATTTAGACAAACTATTTTATGAATTTTAGATGTCTCGTAACAATTAAGATAGGGCATATAGCATTTCAAAGATTCATATAACTCAGTAATTTCAGTGTATATACGCACCACAATACGTGACAACGCTCGCCTATGTATCAGTTCTAGTTCTTCTATGATAAACACCTCAAACTCCGACAGGTTCATTTGTAAGTCGGTTAAGCAAGTGATATGGCAGTTACGCCTGCCAACATGCAAGAGGTACATATATTATAAAACACTCTAATCTCTTGCAGAAATCTCCCAGGAAATCGCAGAAATCATGACCGTCGAGTCCGGAAACTTAATCAATGAGTTCAAGGGAGAAGTTGACTGTGGCAATGCATTTATCGATGGCTTTGGGGAGAATACCCATCACATTGGTGGCCAAATCGTGTTTGTCAAGTCCCCAGAAGATATGCCACTGACAGCAGTCGCTGTCCGAGCAAATGGTTAATCAATTCTGCGCTAATTGATGAGTCCTAATGTGCGTGGGACTCGCTTCACTAGTTCTACTCAGGTGAGTAAGCTGCTTTGACGAAATTGCTCAGTATGTTCTTAAATGGTTCTCTTAGTCCCAACTGTAGGTTACACAGAGATAAAAAGATAAACGCGCGAAGGGGATGAGCGCTAATAAATACGGGTTGGCTTGCTACTAAGCGTCTAGCTGGCTTTGAAAGAAACTTTATATAAACTTATATATCATGTACAAAATAATAATAATATATTGTAGTCAACAAGGTTAGTTTAGAATCAATTACCAATATGGAAATCTTTCCATTGAGCTAGGACTTTAAAGGAAGTCGCCAAAAACACAATCAAAGATTAGCTTGTCACCCAAATAGTCTAGCAAGGCGTTTAAGTACTGCAGCACAAAGATCTGCCAGCCCACGCACTAGAGCTGGCATTATATATTTATAAAAATGTTTGAATATTTATATGTCCTACTGTACAAGGTTTGCCTATCTATTTTATATATCGAAATGTGATGTTAAGCTGCTACATTTGCATTGTGGTGATTCAACACTTAAATAAAAAAATTAAAAAAAAAACACTATTCCCTTAAAAAGTCATCTGTAATTACACTCTATATCTCCTTGCTCCCCTTTAGAATTTAATGCTTTAAATGTTAAGAAAATAGATTAATAATTTCTGTTTAGATAAAGATGCCTAAAAGACTTGTAAATAATAAATTACATTTTTATAAAACTCTTATACAAGATTAAATCAATATAGAGCTAACACCCCTGTGAAGCTAGTGGATATAACGATTCTCAATGGAGAATGTCTGACGCTCGTCGTACGCCGTACGGGCACATCTATCAACAGATATTCCACGGGCAGTGGACGAAAGAGCCACTGCATCTCGCTGGCATATTAATAATCCTCCCGTGACCAAAAAAATTTAACAAGCGCAACTATTTGTAAGAACTGAAGGAAACACCTAATCAAGCAATTAATAAACTGCATTTTTTGCACTTTCAGCCACTTGTTGCCATTTGCCATTGGCCGGGCCTGCATCCCGGCAGCAAAGAGCATTAAGAGCATGCTCTCTTTAATTTCGTTATTCTAGCTGCGCTGCACTCGGCCTTTCGCTCGTGCAACAGTTGGCTGAAGTAAGAGAGCTCATGTCGAGACTACTCAACTAGTAAAAACCCGAACCCGGCGAAGAGCGGCTATTCTAGGCTTCGTTTATATATGCATTACAAGCCGTCCTTGCACGCACTTATGCACACACACACGCATGCACACGCACATGGACACACAAGCATGCACTGCTTACTGCACAGTTCACGCAGCGAATGCGCTTATACTGAGGCAGCTGAATTGCTGCAAGTTGTGAAATTGAATGAACTCGAATTGGTTTGAATTGAATTGAGTGAGTTCAAAGCACGCAATGAATCGAATGTGTATTAATACGTGACTCGTAGTCATCTTCATCGTTACATTTTTATACCCTGAGCCCATTGAAAATTTCGTTTTTTTTTTATCGAATAAAAACATTATCGAAATACAAATTTTATATATAGCTTTATATGTATTTTATGCATTTTCGAATTTTGTTATATTTTGGATACCGACCCCAAATTTCCCCAAACTCTTAAAATTGGAGTTCAGGTGCAAATATAGCCAAAATGTGAACGAGTTTGCACTTTAACTAAACTGATAATTGTGCCCATAGAATATGTTGATCATATGCCGAAAATTTCATTAAAATCCGTTAAGTTGCAAAAAAGTTGTTAAGCAAAACGTTTGGCTACTTTGCAAAAGCACGCGGCAGCAGCGCTAAGCGAACGCATGCATATGCACACACACCTACAAACGCTCGCATTGTCAAGTCGCAGAATCGCAATTGCGATTGAATTGTGTTTGAAATGTCAGTTTTTTTTTTTTTTTGACAAAAATGCTATTTGGTTGTTAAAGTGCAAGCCTGAAAATTTGTATGAGCTTACGCTAAATAGAAGCTATGAGGAGTATTGAAAAACACAGATTCGACGGGGCTCAGGGTATCCGTTAGTCGGTCACGCCCGACTAGAGTTTTCTTACTTGTTAAAAATACGTAGATGAAAAGAACATGCATTGAACCTTTTGCTTACATACAATGAAAGGTAATTATTAGTTATTTAAGTTTAGTTTTCTATAATGAAAAATAAAGAAAAGTAATATATGTGATTTTCACATAGTCTATAACAAGCGTCCGATTCGAGAAACTCTCTAAAAAGTCAAGTAATCAGAGGACATAGCCTGCTCACAGGCGCACGGAGATAGCAACCGCAGGTGAAGTGACAACCTACGGTTTCAGACCAGAAAGGTTCTGCTTCTGACAGCTATAGGCCTTTAACACCAGTCTACTTACAAATGTTTGCGTTTCGAGTTGACAAATGAGATTACGACTTGCAGTCAGAATTTTCACGTTCCTAAAATACCTCCCAGTTTCAGGGTGGTGGCGTACGCTGAACGCTTTGCGCGTGGGGCAATCTCCAGAAAACTAAATTAAGATCGGAAATGGATGACCACATCGTATGTGGCTGTGAATGCTGTGTGAGGGTCGCAACATGCTGCCCGTTGCCACAGGTCCTTCAGTGCAATAATGTGCGCTTCCATCGGCGAACGATGGGCATGGCTAGGCTGAGTACAGAGTCGGGTCGAGACAGGAGCCCGCCATACTTGCACTGCACAAGGAGTAACACGTCACATACGCTGGCCAGCCCAAAGTGCAACAGCCAATGTTGGTGCAAATGACTAACACAGTTAAAGCCGGTAGCTAAGCAGAGAGCTGCCATGTGCTGTCCGATGTATAAAAGGATGAACTGAAAAGTTGCCAAGCTGACAATAAATATAGAAATAATAAAGATTAAACATTACCATTTGGCCATCTATGTTCCGTATATGGTCAATGTATAATGTATATTTCAATATAAATACTTCAGCTAGCTTCTTAAGCAGACTTTAAATTATTCTTGTATTCAATATTGAATTCAGTAAGCTTTTCATTCGTTCTAACACAAGCACAGTAGGTATTGCATACCAAACAAAATTACGATTCATCAGAAACCGGATGTAAGGCGAGCCAATTGGCGAAGGATGTCTGTGTATGTGAGTGGCCAACTATATATTGATATATATATATATATATATATATATATATATATAGTATATACTCCATATATATATATACTCAATATATAAACGCAACGTTGAATGCAACTTAAAATATCTAAGCAGCAAAAGTGAGAGTGTGAGCGAGAGCGAGGGAAGCCAGACATTGGGGGTGGGAGTGTGCGTAGGAGGCAAAATAATGCAGCAACAGTTGACATTGACATTGAAGCCAACGCATAGCTAGCCGCAACAGTCGTGCATGCCTCGGCCAAAGTTAAGAGAGCGAGAGCAGAGCAAAAGCTGCCTATAATAGACTGCGCTGCGCTCCGCACGAGTTGCACTTGCAAACGAAGCTCCGAACGCATTGCACGCGCGGCCGCAAAGGCCTTAAAAGCACCTGGCCATTTATTGCGTCCTAGACAGCATAGCTGTAGGCGGCGTGCAGCAGAAATAAAAAGGACGAGAAAAAGTGAACCAAGCAAACGAAAGAGTAAATAAAGTTAATCCATCTTCAACGTTCTGCAAGTTCAGGTGGCAGAAGGTGAAAAACAACAACAAGCAGTAAATCAAACACAGTTGTAGTTACAATACAGACACATCATAAATGTGCTGAGTGAATACCAAGCCAAGGACCAACAAAAGACTTAAATACAAAACAAACCAAAAAAAAGGAAGAAAAAAAGCAATTGTGTGAAGGAAAAGCTTAAAAAGGCTCTTGATTGTTGGTGTAAAATATGGACTGCTTCAGCTGCAGGTAAGAACGTGCAACAAGTGGCATAATGTGAGGTCTCTAATCTAGGTGGCATGCAAATCGACACTCATGTCGACACTCATATTTGTCTAGTACACACCTCACTAATACACTGAAAATATCCTTGTTCCAATAACACATAATTCAAATTAATAACACACTTCAGTTTAGGTTAAGTTGCCTAAAAGGTAGCAATACACTAACCACTGTAAATAAAGGACACATTTCATTAAAAAAAAAGAAGAAAAAAAACATATTTATCTAGAGTCCTGATGCCTCTGCAGCGAACTGTAAAACACATTTGGGGGCAGCAAATGCGAGCACACTGAAGTAGCAAGTGAGGGCGTATTTTGTTCACCCGAAATTAGTTAATCAAATTCAGCTTAAGGACTTAACTGTATACAACTGCATTTCCCCATGCCTCACTGCCAGGTTTGATTTGAGGAAATCAATATTCCAAGGCAATCAAGTCTTATTCACAAGATATCTGCCAGTCTAGGTGAATAGTGCCCGACTCGCATTTATCCATTAGGCGTATCTGACTGATGGCAAACAAGTACACACTGGTATGTCCTGGCAAATGCAAAGTCAAAACGCAACTGTAGTGCTAATTACTACTCTCTATATATATACATATATATATATATACCCTGTGAAGAGAGTAGTAATTAGCACTACAGTTGAGTTTTGACTTTGCATATATATATATACGCACAAGAGGGAATCTGATATCTTATAATTATCTATGCACACTTTTCGATGTAATCTAATACGAATACAAATGAAACAACGCAACATATAATTGATTAACTGCAGAGATGAGGCTTTCAGTTGAAAATATTAATACAACTCTGCTCGCAAATATTTGTGTAACATTTTGACACTTGCAACAGACGCATTCATACACACATATACACACACACGCACACTTGTCCTTGGCAATGGCAATGGCAATGCCAATGATAATTAAGCTAAATCCAAATTGTAGCCCAAACAAAAAGGCACACGCCGGCAGACCTGACCAAAAGTTGAAGTCAATGCCAATTTGCCGAGCCTGGCAAACGGCAGTTTTTTATAGTGACAACTTCCCAAGCCGCTTAAATAATGTATTCGAATACTACAGTTGCTATAGCCGTCTGGCTATTTACAATTTACTCTTTCACTTCGTGAACGAGAAAAAAAAAGAAAAAAGAAGTGCAGAACAGCTTTTAAAAGACAAAGCTGGGTTACATTGAAAAATGCATGAAGAATTCGGAGCATGAATTTCAGTAGTAAAAATTCCATTAAGGCGTAGCAATGTGTGTATACACGAAACACACACACTCACACTCACATGTGACTGCCTGCCTAATGGCGGTGCATACTATGTAGAATAAGCGCTACCTTTTATATTTTTTAATCTTTCTTTTTTTAATAAAACCTGAAGGTGAATTCTGACGAATTTGATGTGGTTTTCCATATGTTTGTCTTTGTCAAAGCACGAGCTTCTAGTATTTGATATGTTTTGTATGATTATGGAAAATGTTGGGGAAAGGGCCCCCCTTTCCGCATCCGCATTCATTACATTTTTATTAATTTGTGCTTGAAGAACTTCAAGTCTTTAGCTTACATTTCACACGGACGAACGGACAGACGGCGGACGGACGGCGGACGGACGGGCGGCGGACGGACGGGCGGCGGAAAGACGGACGGACGACGGACGGGCGGCGGACGGACGGACGGCGGACGGACGGACAGCGGACGGACTGACAGCGGACGGACTGCGGACGGACTGACGGACAGAGCTAAATCAACTCAGTTTGTCTTCCTGATCAAGAATATAAATACTTTATGGGGTCTGCCATGCCTCCTTCTGCCTGTTGCATACATTTTCACAAAACCAATATACCCTAAATTCCCATTTTCAATCAGTTCAGGGTATAAACAGCAAATTTAGGGAAACATCTGAATAAAACCATTTTTCATACCACTCAAAATGGTGTAATAGGGTATACTAACTTTGTGAGCCGCTCGTGTCATATCGATTGTGTATCCGTTCTGTCATCTATAAAAAAATGTTGTTTTTATTCAAACTAAAGGCTGTATGCTTCAAGAGAAAGATTTCGCATCAATGTCTATGTCGGAAATAATTTTTTTAATTTTTTAATATTTGAATGCTTATGCACAACTAGGGTATTTGCTAGCACCCGATTATGTAGTGGTAGTGGCTTCGTTACATGGTCCAGCTGATTGGTATTTTCATAGGAATGTCCGTCATATGACAATACTAAATTAAATGAAGTGAGCAATGCCAAAAATACACAATGCGTGATGGAAACATGGAGAGGGAGAGAGTCAATTAAACTTGATTCCAGTCGACTCGGACTTTCAGTTATTTGTGCTCAATCAAATACCTTGAATATTTTTAATTAACCAATTATATATGTATATATATATATATATACATACATAGCTGCAATATAAAATAAAACAGTTTATTATTTGCAAGTCAAAGAAATTAAAAACTTTTTTTTTTAAGTAAAAATCACTCTATGCAAGCCAGGCGCAATCCCCCAATTGAACCCAGGCCAAACAGTCGAAGCGACAACGATATGGCCAGCACATCTGCTGTGGCAGCGGCAGCCGCCGCTCAAATAGCCATCATTCCGATTCTTCCGAATCATGCGATGTACCCAATACAATTCAATTATTTCCTCCCACCTGTGCCCTACCCCGTTTACTTTCTGGATATGCAAAAGGACGGCCAACCGATAGGCCGCATCCTAATCCAGGTGTACGACGATGTTGCCCCGCGAATGGCACAAAACTTTCGTTCGCTCATCCTGCACGAACGCGGCTTTGGCTTTAAGGGCTGCAGCGTATTTCAGGTCTGGAACTATGAGAGCATCGTCACGGGCGACTTCGAGCTGCAGGATGGTAGTGGCGGCTTTTCAGCACTCGACGATCGTTTCTTTGTGCCAGAGGAGACCGGATTGATGCCCCTGCGCGGCTCAGTGGGCATGCGTCGGGGCCACGATCGTTACGACAACGACGACCTTGTGGGCAGCCAGTTCCGCATGTTGATTAGAGAAACGCACTCCTACACGGCCATATTTGGCTTCATTGTGGATGGCATTGATGTGCTGGACTGGATTGCAGGCAGAGGCGATGCAAAGGGACGCCCCATGCAGAGCATTTCGATTCGGAATTGTGGCGAGTATCGACGCGGCAATTTCTAAGTATAAATAATTTCAAACCGATTGAAGCAGCCATTTTAATAGGCCAATCTACAGAAAATAAACTCAGAATGCGACAAAAATCAATAAATTATAAACAACTTTCGAAAGTTATATTTTTTTCGAATCAAACAATCGAAACTAATACAGTTATTTTGAGAAACAACTTTGAAACGAAATCTAAACGAATTTAAATTTGGAGTCTCTTTGGAGTATATACATACATATAAATCTTTACATAAAATAATAACGAATTACAAAAAATTGACTTGTAATGATTACAGGGTTGTTACAGAAAGGTTGTTTTTTTTTTTTCAAAAGTAAAAAGAAAAAATATATATAAATGTACAAGCAAAAGAAATCAATTCAATTATGCCAACAAGTATTGATCGCTACGAAGCTACCTGCATACCATACGTAATTGAAACTATATATTATATTGCAGACATATGTGTATTGAAGCTGAATAAGCCATGTTTTTAAATTTAACAGTTTTTTTAGTTTCAAATATATTTCGTGAAGCAATTAGTTAGCTTATATATTATATAAAGTTATAAATATATTATATAAAGTTTTTTTTGCATATCAAAAAACCAAAATGGCTATATATTATTTCATTGAAGGATAGTTAGAACGAGCAAAAAAGTAAGAATGAGAATGAATACGGAATTCGAATAAATGAAAACGGCATACGAACAGTATTATTCTGAATTAGTTATTATGTTAGTTGAGGTCAATTAAAATCAACGATTTTCTACTTTCTCGAGCAAAATATGTGCATATTTAAAAAAAATATATAAATGTTTGATGGCTGTAATTAATATTCGCAAAAATGTTACCGAAAATCATAATTACCTTTGCTAAAGTGATATAAAAGTAAAACAAAAATAGAGCCGTAAAGAAAAGACATATTGAAAGTTAAGTCATATTTAAATGTGCAAAAATATACGACACTAATCCCAAAATGTTTAAATTCTATATGTTTACACTTTATGATATTCAATAAATGTTATTCCATTGAAAATATTATCAAACTCTATTTACAGTTTAGCTGGGCAACTTAGATTCATATTCGAAATTCTTAAAATACTCTTGTTGGGCTCAATCGCAATCGATGGCAATCTTATTATTATCTTATCGATCGTATATAGAAAGCATCTCACACATAATGTTTATCGTTTGATTCAGGTGCATCCTTAGCAGATATTAGATAATTATCTGGAACCGGAGCGATGCATTGGACGGACACAGCATAGCCCTCCATATGCACCTGTTTAGTTTGATCACTTGACAACGAAAAAAATGTTATATATAAATACACAAATTTGGAAATTTGGAGCCTGTCGTTTGTGATACATTTGAATGGATTCAGATGACGATTCTGCAGCTTACCCGATGAGAGGTGCATCGAATCCTGCGGTACCTCATAGCCGCCACTCTGGGACGTGCGCCCAGCGACACATGGGTATGCTGCTCATAGGTATCATACCACCGCAGCAGACTAGCGAGACGATTACTCCCTGCGAGGCCGCTAAGGCGACTAAAACGATTTGGTTTTGCCAAAAACATCAGATCATTTTAAAATACTGAATATTTATATGTCCTACTGTACATATCAGAAGGTTTGTATATATGTTATGTTCACTGCATAAATCATGTGCCACACCCCATAGCCTACCTAGCCGGGTGTTGGCATACAAATAATTCAACTATTCCCTTAAAAAGTCATCTGCAATTACACTCTATAACTCCTTGCTCCCCTTTAGCATTGATTGCTGTAATTGTTACCGTCCACAGCTTTAAGAAAGTAGATTAATTAATTTCTGTTTAGATTAAGCTGCCTAAAAGACTTGTAAATAATAAATAATAATAATAATAACCCTTACAAGTATGAGCATTTGTTGTACATTCAGCAGTTTGAAATTATTTATAAATAAATTACATTTTTTTGAAGCTTTTATACAAGGTTAAAGCAATAAAGAGAACACTTGCACCCCTGTGAAGTTAGTGGATATAGCGATTCTCAATGGAAAATGGCTGACATTCGTCGTACGCCGTACGGGCACATCTACCAGCAGATATTCCACGAGCAGTGGACGAAACAGCCACTTCACCTGGTTGAGATATTGATAATCCTACCGTGACCGAAAATATTAATCAGCACAGCTATTTGTAAGAACCGGAAGAGACACCTAATCAAGCAATTAATGAATTGCATCTTTTGCACTTTCAGCCACTTGTTTCCGTTTGCCATTGGCCGGGCCTGCATCCCGGGAGCAAAGAGCATTAAAAGCATGCTCTCTTAAATTTTGTTATTCTAGCTGCGCTGCACTCGGCCTTTCGCTCGTGCAACAGTTGGCTGACGTAAGAGAAAAAACACAAACCCTTCGAAGTGCGAATATGCTTCGTTTATATATCGTTTATATATGCACACACACACACGCATGCACACGCACACGCACATACACACAAGCACAGTTACTGCACAGTTCACGCAGCAACTTCATCTTCATCTTTAAATTTTTAAAATTTCGTAGATGAAAAGAAAATGAGTTGAACCTTTTGCTTACATATAATAAAAGGTAATTATTAATTATTTAAGTTTAGTTTTCTATAAAATAAACAAATTACATCTTTTGAATCTCGAAACGCATTCAAGTAATATATGTGATTTTCACATAATCTATAACCAGCGTCCGATTCGAGAAACTCTCTAAAAAGTCAAGTAATCAGAGGTCATTCAATTCTGAAGCGAGTCCTTGTTAGTCCGCACACAGGCGCACGGAGTTGGCAACCGCAGGTCAGTTGACAACTTGCGGTTTCCGACCCGAAAGATTCTGCTGCTGACAGCTATAGGCCTTCCACACCAGCAACTGGTTAGACACACTGAGATACTGACCTAGTTATGCGACTTGCAATCAGAATTTTCACTTCAGCGCCAACTTGGTACTTAATTTAAACTGGACCATAACCATTAAACTAAAAGATACCTCACTGAAACTAACGATTTGCATGTGGATTGTATTTATTGGCGTAGATTTTGTTTGGCTGAATCTCCAGAAAACTAAATTAAGATCGGAAATCGATGACAACACGACTTTCAGAAATAAAATGGAAAAGGCAAAAATGAAAAAAATCGTCTGGGGCTATAAATGCCGCAACGTGCTGCCCGTTGCCACAGGTCCTTCAGCGCAATAAAGTGCGCTAAAGTGCGATGGGCTGAGTACATATTCGGGTCGCGACCGGAGCTGGCAATAACTTGCCCTGCACAAGGAGTAACCCTAAGTAAGGATACGCTGGCCAGCCCAAGACGCCGCAAATGCAACAAAACGAATAATATTGCGACCAAAAAAAAAAGCCCAGGATTAACAGATGCCAATCTAGGTGCAAATGACTATCAGAGTTAAGACCGGTAGATAAACAAAAAGTTGACATATGCTGTTCGATGTGTAAAAGGATAAGCTGAAGAGTTGCCAAGCTGACAATTGTAATTTAAATATAAATATTTTGTCTTCGTTGAATTGCAGCTTGAAAATATTTTAAAATAATAAAAATTAAATATTACCAATATATATTTTAATGCCAGCTGTGAAATACTTCAGCTAGCTGCTTTAATGGTTAAGTTAAATTATGTTTGTATTCAATATTGAATTCAGTAAGCTTTTCAGTAGATTTTAATCAAACACACTAGGTTGATCAAACACATGACAAATACCCAACGTTGATTCCTTCCAAGAACTGATTCAATTTATAATATCTATCGCATGCTAAACAGAATTACGATTCATCAGAAGTCGGATGTAAGGCGAACGAACATAAAATATTTAACATAAAATATTTAAGCAGCATAAAATATTTAAGCAGCAATAAAAGTGAGAGAGAGGGAGGCAAGATATTGGGGGTGAGAGTGTGCGTAGACAAGCGTAAGAATGCAGCAGCAGTTGGCATTGACATTGAAGCCAAAGCATAGCTAGTTGCAGGAGTCATGAATGCCTCGGCCAAAGTTAAGAGAGCGAGAGCAGAGCAAAAGCTGCCTATAATAGACTGCGCTGCACACGACTGCAGCAACAGCAGCCGCCATCACAGACTTGGCCATTTATTGCGTCCGCAACTGTAGCTTCATACACAGCGACGCAATCTGCTGCAACGGCCCAACTGTAGGCGGCGTGCAGCAGAAATAACAAGTAAGAAAACTCTAGTCGGGCGAAACCGACTAGGGTATACCCCGAGCCTCGTCGAACCTGTGTTTTCCAATACACTTATATTTGGCGTAAAATTATACAAAAATTTCAAGTTTAAAGCATTTTTTTTCAAAAAACTGACATTGGCGAGGTTTGAACCTACGTTAACTAAGCAACGCCCATCATCTCTACCAACAACGCCACTCCACTGTCTTAGAAAGCGATGGCAAATGTAAACTAACGCAGCAGCTGATAATTCAACAAAATTCAAATGTAATTTGCGATTCTCCGAATCGACTAGAATGCGAGCGTTTGTATGTGTGTGTGCAAGTGCGTTCGCTTGGCGCTGCTGCCGCGTGTTTTTGCAAAGTAGCCAAACGTTTTGTTTAATAACTTTTTTGCTATTTAACGGATTTCAATGAAATTTTCGGCATATGATCAACATAATTTATGGGCATATTTGTCAGTTTAGTAAGTGCCAACTCATTCGCATTTTGGCTATATTTGAGACTGAACTTCAATTGGGGAAAATTTGGGGCCGGTATCCAAAATATAACAAAATTCGAAATTGCATAAAATACATATAAAGCTAAATATAAAATTTGGTGTCTCTAGCTTAAAAGATGGGCGAGATAGAATTTTATAACTGAATTTCGATAATGCTTTTATTCGATAACAAAAAAACGAATATATTTATCGATTATCGAAAACAAACTCGATATGCGCGCTGTATATAGGGATCTACAAAAAAAATTTCAAGTCTCTAGCTCTTCTGAGAGCTGAGATCGACGCGTTCATACATACGGACAGACGGACGGACGGACGGACGGACGGACAGACAGACGGACAGGGCCAAAACTTTATGGGGTCTGCCACGCCTCCTTCTGCCTGTTACATACATCCAACAAAAACATTATACCCTGATTTCCCATTTTCAATGGGCTCAGGGTATAAAAATCAGTTGTGTGAAGGAAAAGCTGAAAAATACGCTTAATTGTTGGTGTAAAATATGGACTGCTTCAGCAGCAGGTAAGACCGTGCAACAAGTGACATGATGTGAGGTCTCTTATCTAGGTGGCATGCAAATCGAACTCATGTGGGGCCCACATCATATTTGTCTAGTTTCCTCGTAGCCATCTTTTCGGTAGAAGTGTCACAATGTTTTGCATTTCTAAACATCTCCATTCAACTCGCAAACTTTACGTAGAAAACGACCCCCGCGTTAATCCTAATGCTTCTGCAGCGAACTGTAAAACAAAGTTTGGGGCAGCAAATGCGTGCACGCTGAGGTAACAAGTGAACAGGGCGTAATTTGTTCAGTTCATATCCGCCAAAAATTAGTTAATCAAATTCAGATTTAGAACTTAACTGTATACAACTGCGTTTCCCCATATCTCACTTCCAGGTATAGCTTGAGTACGATTTGGGGAAATCAATTGTTCCTTTCTCAGAGCAACCAAGGCATTGCATTCAATCCCTGACCTTGAGCCCAGAGCCAACCAAATCCTAATCACAAGATATATATATGTCAGTCTAGGTGACAAGTGCTTAGAAGCTATTGACTCGCATTTATTGATTTCAAGCAAGGACACACTTGTATGTCCTGGTAAATTCAATGTCAAAACTCAACATCAGTACTTTATAGTTATTTATGAACATTTTTCGATGTAATCTAATACGAATACAAAACAATAGGAAACAACGCAAAATGAAATTACTTTTCATTTTTATTAAAGGCTTCCAATTGAAAATATTAATCCAATTCTCGTAACAAATATTTGTATAAAATGTTTCACACTTGCAACAGGCACACATATACAGACACACACATACAGGCACACGCATTCATACACACATGCATTCGCCCCTCCCACAACTCCGCAATTGTTTACGGCAACTTGTCCTTGGCAATGGCAATGCCAATGACAATTAAACTAAATCCAAATTGAAGCCCAAACAAAATTACACACGCCGGCAGACCGGACCAAAAGTCTTAAATCAATGCCGATTTGCAGAGCCTGGTTATTATTTAAGGCCTCGCTACAGGTGCAGTGAATACGCAAACGGAGAGGGCTGACCTAACGGGAGTTTTATATTGACAACTTTTTAATCCGCTTAAATAATATATCCGAATACTACAGTTGCTATGGCTGACCTGGCTATTTACAATTCACTCTTGCACTTCGTAAGCAAAATGAAGTGCAGAACGGCTTTTAAGATTAAAGATTAGGCTGGGTTACATGGAAAATGCATGAAGAATTCGGAGCATAAATAACAGGAATACAAATTCCAAAAAGGCGTGCGGATGTGTGTATATGCACACACACACACACATGCACATACACTCTCATGTGACTGCCTGCCTAATGCCAGTTTAAATGTCTATTTTATGTCAGAGCTTTTGCTACCTTTTATATTTTGTAGTCTTTCTTTTTTTAATGAAATGTAATATGTTTGTCTTTGCCAAAGCTCCTAGTATTTGATATACGTTTATGGAAAATTTTGGAGGAAGATGGGCCGGTACAGGAACAAACACCGCAAATCTGAAGCCTCTAGCTTTAACGGTTATTAGGTTATGCTTGAAAAACCAAGTCAAATTATCGATTGTTATCGATAATAAGGAAACGGGATGAGTTATCGAAAAAAGATAAACTCGTACTGCATATTTTATATACCAGTATTCATTTCAAATTTCAAGTCTCTAGATTACTTTTCACTCGGACAGATGGACAGAACTATATCAACTCAGTTTGTCTTCCTGGTCAAGAATATATATACTTTGTGAGATCTGACATGCCTCCTTCTGCCTGTTGCATACATTTTCACAAAACCAATATACCCTGAATTCCCATTTTCAATCGGTGTAGGGTATAAACAGCGAATTCAGGGAAAAAATGAATAAAACCATTTTGTATACCTTTCGAAAATGATGTAATAGGGTATACTAGTTTTGTGTGTCGTTTGTGTCATATCGATTGTGTGAATACACAATCTGTAAAAACATGTCTTTACTCAAACTAAAGGCTATATGCTTCAAGAGAAAGATTCCGCATCGATGTTTACGATGATAGAATAGTTGTTGGGCGTATTCGAATGCTTGTAAGATATAGTTATGCCCAACTAGGGTATTTGCTAGCACCCGTTCAAGTAGAGTCCAGCTGATTGGTATTTTCATAGGAATGTCCGTCATATAAGAATACTAAATTAAATAAAGTAAGCAAAACCAAAAATGCACTATGAGTGAGGGAATCATGGGGAGGGAGAGAGTCAAAGAAACTTGATCCCAGTCGACTCGGACCAAATACCAAGAATGATTTACCACAAAAGCTTTGTCTATTTCAACCCTCGAAGCGCTCAAATAAATTTAATAAATAAATGCTTAGTCAACTTTGCTGTTGGAACGGTTTTTTTAATGAATTTCTATTTATTATAAATATTTGTTTATTATCATAGCATATCCTACATATCTGCAGTATAAAATAAACTAGTCAAAGGAATTAAAAACTTTATCTTTTTCTAGTAAAAATCACTCTATGCAAACCAGGTCAATCAGTCGCAGCGACGACGACATGGCCAACACTTCTGCTGCGGCAGCGGCAGCCGCCGCTCAAATAGCCATCATTCCGATTCTTCCGAATCATGCGATGTACCCAATACAATTCAATTATTTCCTCCCACCTGTGCCCTACCCCGTTTACTTTCTGGATATGCAACAGGACGGCCAACCGATAGGCCGCATACTAGTCCAGGTATACGACGATGTTGCCCCGCGAATGGCACAGAACTTTCGTTCGCTCATCCTGCACGAGCGCGGCTTTGGCTTTAAGGGCTGCAGCGTATTTCAGCTCTGGAACTATGAGAGCATCGTCACGGGCGACTTCGAGCTGCAGGATGGTAGTGGCGGCTTTTCAGCACTCGACGATCGTTTCTTTATGCCAGAGGAGACCGGATTGATGCCCCTGCGCGGCACAGTGGGCATGCGTCGGGGCCACAATCGTTACGACAATGACGACCTTGTGGGCAGCCAGTTCCGCATGTTGATTAAAGAATCGCACTCATACTCGGCCATATTTGGTTTCATTGTGGATGGCATTGATGTGCTGGACTGGATTGCAGGCAGAGGCGATGCAAAGGGACACCCCTTGCAGAACATTTCGATCAAGAATTGTGGCGAGTATCGACGCGGCAATTTCTAAGTATAAATAATTTCAAACCATTTTGATAGGCAATTTACAGAAAAACTCAGAATGCGTCAAAGATCAATAAATTAGATTCAACTTTTGAAAGTTATTTATGTTTTCGAATCAAACAATCGCAGCTAAAACACTTATTTTGAGAAACGAATTTAAAACTTGAGTATATATACATATAAATCTTTATATAAAATAAACTTATAATGATTACAGGGTAAAAAGGATTTTTTTTTCAAAAGTAAAAAGAAAAATTATATATAAATGTATAAACAAAACAAAACATGTTTATCGTATAAGATATCTTATTTAATCAAAGAAAATTCAACAACTTGAAATGCCAACAAATTTAATCGCTACGAAGCTACCTGCATACAATACCTAATTGATATATTATATTGCAGACATATATGTATTGAGTCTGAATAAGCCATGTTTTTTAATTTAACAGTATTTTTAATTTCATATATATTCCGTAAAGTAATTAGTTAGCTTATAAAAAGTTGTTTTACATATCAAAAAACCAAATAAAAACAATATATTTTTAAATTGAAGGAGTGTTAGAACGAGCAAAAAATAAGAATGAGAATGAATACAGAATTTGAATTTGAGCGGCATACGAACAGATATATTCTGAATTAAGTTATTGATTTAAGGTCAATTAAAATCAGTAAAGCTGAATATTTAAATGATTTTCTTCTTTCTCGAGCAAAATATGTGAATATTATAAAAATATATAGATGTTTAATGAATATTTGCAAAAATGTTACTGAATTCCTAAGAGAATCTCTGATCAATTTTAGCCCGTAAAAGCTTAATTATCTATGTTAAAGTAATGATCAAGTAAAACAAAAATAGAGTCGTAAAGAAAGTACGGATTGAAAGTTAAGTCATATATAAATGTTAAAAGAAAGAATGAATACAACCGTATACACTAATACAAAAATGTTTAAATTCTATATGTTTACACTTTATGATATTCAATAAATGTTATTCCATTGAAAATATTATCAGACTATTTACAGTTTAGCTGGGCAACCTAGATTCATATTCGAGATTCTTAAAAAACTCTTGTTGGGCTCAATCACAATCGATGGCAACCTTATTATTATCTTATCGATCGTATTTAGAAAACATCTTACACATATTGTTTATCGTTCTATTCGGGTGCATCCTTAGAAGATATTATATAATTATCTGGAACCGAAGCGCTGCATTGAACGGACACAGCATAGCCCTCCGCATGCACCTGACAACGAAAAAAATGTTATATATAAATACACAAATTTGGAAATTTGGAACCTGTCGTTTGTGATACATTTGAATGGATTCAGATGACGATTCTGCAGCTTACCCGATGAGAGGCCACATATTTGTCGTACAGTCCACTTCATCGGCGCCATCATGTGAAAAGATGCACAGATTTGAACAGAATCGCGCATCGAATCCTGCGGTACCTCATAGCCGCCACTCTGGGACGTGCGCCCAGCGACACATCGGTATGCTGCTCATGGGTATCATACAAAGCCCCGTCAGCTGATGGCCAATAATTTGTGAAGCGAACATATGTCCACATGACGTTAGGTTTGACGATTGAGCGTGGTTCGTGGTGTCATCGAACACAAAGTACTTTCCATGACCCATGATACCAGAAGTCTGCTAGCGTATGTACGAGTGGAGGATGTGCGGTGCGGTGCGGTGGCTCATAGCGGCCACTCTGGGACGTGCGCCCAGCGACACATCGGTATGCTGCTCATGGGTATCATACAAAGCCCCGTCAGCTGATGGCCAATATCATCATCATATGATTAGAAGTCTAGACGCTGATCAACTTTCAGCTTACTATCGCATTCTCGCTAGACTGAAACAATTGTTAAAATGATTAGTTTTTATACGTATTTAATAATCTAATACACGGATACACCGAGTCCTTACGTAACGTCGCCGCTCGAGCAGCAAAGGAGCGCTGGCCACAATGTTGAGGCAGTTGTTTGGCTGCTGCCGTCGTTTTTGTTGTTGTAGCGCTTGCTACCGAACATTTGAAATAGCACTGCTCGGCATCATGCTATAAAACTCAGCATGAAGCCTAATTCAAGTTTTCCATCAACTCCACTCCACTCTAAGAAAAATATCGAATACTGTTAAGTGTATACTTAACAGTACTAGATATTTTTCTTACTGTTAAGTATACACTTAACAATACTCGATATTTTTCTTACCGATTGCTCGTCATTTTTGCATGGTTCACGCATGGTCATACTGCAACTCTGGGAAACATGTGGCGGTCAAATTTAAATATACCGCCGAACGGTTCAATTCAAAACCTATTAGAAATTTATTTGTTTAATCGTTTATTAATTATACGTAGAAACAAATTTTAGTATATATGTGCCACACCCCATAAAGTATATATGTATATTCTTGATCAGGAAGACAAACTGACAATCTGATATAGCCCTGTCCTTCCTTCCTTCCTTCCGTCCGACCGTCCGTCCGTGTGAGCGCAGCGACTTAAGAGACTGTCCGATGCCATCGATTGCTCAATAAATTACGATTCCATCGCCCAACTATGGACGTGGGTGGGCTAGCAGATCTGCTTCACAGACGGAACTAGCAATAACTGATGGCCAGCACAGCGCTCCTCAAGTGCAATAGATCGAATTAAATTGTAACTCAATAAGCGCTAAAGCAAAAACATCAGTAAATACTTATGCAAATAATTTTATTACTTCCATTGACGATGACAATAGCAAAAGGCGTGAGCAAGAGTGCTTAAGACGAAATTGCTCGACTAGGAGATACCCTGAACCCTGCGGGAGCTAATATTTCATTATACGTTTCCTTCAAATTCCAAACAACTTATTTATTTCATATACAGCAAGTAAATGTTTAACATTAAATAATGATTACATATTACTCTTTGGTATTTTATTATACTTCATATACTTCATTCTGTTTGGCTTCTGTGACTTTGGGTCATTATTTTCATATTCGGGATACAATAAAATGCAAATCGTTTCTCTATTGAATTATTGAATCAATCTATAAATAAGTACATATTACCATGTTTGGGTTCACTGTCAAAGGTTAATGGCAATTGGTTGCACTTTTTTGCCTGCCTGCCCATACCTGCACTCTCATCGTCTATCTCCCTCTCACTCTGCTGCGACAATGCAACCAGTTGCCATTGACATTCAACCCAAGACATGGCCTAGTAGCAACCGTCATAATTGTCTGCCCCAGCCAATTAAGAGAGTTAAAGCAGAGCAAAAGCTTCCCTCACACAGACCGCCATTGACTGGCTGCCAGCCTGCCTGCATTGCACTCTAGATGCATTGCACTTGCAATCGAAACTCCGACCGCGTCTCACGCAACGGCCACAAAAATAATGAGAATGATGACAATAGACTGGAAATTCTTCCTAGAGTCAGCTCAACGGTATATTCACTCATTAACATGCAGAGCCAACAGTTTAGTTAATTGGGTAGCAGCAGCAACAATAATAATAACAACAACAACATAAACCTAGACAACAAAAACAAAAATTAAGAATGTTTTGGTCAGCGGTTGCATCCTCAACTACGGCAAAGCACTCCTCTGCCATGGCCGGTGCAAGGCCCAACTATAGGCGGGCACATACCAAGCCGCCCCGAGTCTATGCCAGCAGCTGGCAAATGAGCAATGCAGCATTCAAGGCGCGACGGCGGCAACAGCAGCAGCAGCAGCAGCAGCAGCGACTGCAAAAAATAGACGAGGAACAGCAGCAAATGGAGCAAGAAGAGCAACCAGAAATCGAAAAAGAAAAAGAAAAAGAAGAGAAGAAAGTGCGAAATACAAACGATAAAGTAAATCCAAAAGGCGAGAATAAAATATTCAAGGCTTTAACATCGTGCAAGTGCAAGTGCATACGAAGCGACTCGAACTAGGCAACCAAATCTAATACAGTTAATGTGTACTATAACTATAACGGTAAAGTGTAGCGTGCACAGGAACAGCAAAAAAGTGCAAAAAGTGCATTTATCAATCAAATAGGAATATGAGACCATGCAACAAGTGACAATATGTATAACATGAAAATATAGTTCCCGTAGGCCTTGTTCTATGAAAATATGAGTTAATATTTTGCAAGTTTCACGCGATATTCACAATATTGGTTCCTATCTAAATAGGTAAAGCGTCACCTATGTATATTACGTGAAGTGAACAAACAGAAAAGCTACTCTCGACTCTTGCGATAAGTATTAATTAATGAATTTGCAGCAACTAGGATAAAATCTGAGAATTTCGCAAAGTATTTTGACCAGAAAAAAGTGGATGAACTACAAACTAATGAAAAGAAAAATTCTTAAAACATAACATTTGATATTATTTTAATCTTTTTTTTAGAAAGAGTCCAACTTATTTTAAATTATAGATATTTTGCACGACAATAGTAGTTATTCAAATTTCAATTTACAATGCATTTATACCTAAGCAACAGAGTTATATTTTAAACAAAATCAAAGGATTTTAATTTAACAATTTTTTTTTAATAATTAATAATAATTGAAGTTGCTGTTAACCAAAATTAAAGATACAAATGACTATGAAAATGATGTAAGTACAAGAAGGTCAAGAAGGGTACACAAACTAACATATATGTATACATTTTACAATATGTGTTTAGGCATGTATGTAAGCAAGGGACTGTAAGTCCACGCTCGTCGTGAAAGGCTTTCAAGTACTTTCGTTCCCTGCTGCTTGTGCATAAATACATATTTATATATGTATTTTTAATAGAGCAGAGAGTAAATTAGAAAAATTGAGAAAATGTATTGGGATTTTATACAAGGGCCGACCATTTCGGTCGAGTGCTCGAAGCACACTGATGTTGAGGAACCATATTTTTGCTGCACAACCTAAAAGTAAGGAATCCGAGCGAATACCCGATGCTCAAATTTTATAAATATTAAAGAAATTTGGAGATATCTATCTTAGGAATTCTACAAACATACACAGAGAAAATAAATTTGTTTACCCACCATATTAATTTCGTGAATAGAGAGTACGAATAACTTAATAACTCTTTGAAAAACACATGAATTACATGAATACACTATATAAATTCAAATTATTTTGAAGGTAGAAAAAGAAAATATTAGTAGTTGCCCTTATATCCGAATTGTAAAATGCATAATTAATGAAAATGAAACTAAAAGTAGTTCTAAGCTAGATATAAAATGTATTTCTTGAAGCTGAGTTATCTATCGACGATTTCAATTTCATGCTAACTATATAATTTTCGATCGAATCTATATAGAGTTCTTTTGAGTGGAAAATAATGATATTTTTTCGAACAGATTATTTATTATTTATTTATTTGAAACAGCTGATCGTATTGAATTCTTTCCGCAGCCAACTTAACTGCTTAACCGTTACATTTTTTTTTTTAACAGCTAATATAGTATGGCTAGTTTGTACAAAATTTTGTTAAAGACATTATAATAGTTTATGTTTGGAGCCCTATCGAAGATGGAAGATCGAAAACTGCATTTTCGACACATTTTACTGTTTTGCTATCTAAAGGATATAAATGCTATTGAATTCGGGGAAAATTGTGTGATGTATACGGAGAAGATGTGTTGACCGACAACCAAAGTCAAAATCGCCTTCCGGCGATGTCGATCTTGAGGATGAACCACGTCCTGAAAGGCCTCTTGAAGCCGATTTGCATAAAGGAAGGATCGATTTCGAATAACAACTCGAGAGATGACTAGATAACTAGAAACGTACTAGCTAGTAAAAATTAAACATAACTTTCCTCCAGTCTTAATCAAAAGTAATTCAGATTAAGTATAAGCATATGCTATATATAAATCCTAACTAACAAAATAGAAATCAGAATCTTTAACAAATTGTGTTTTGTAAATAAATATTGGAAGTTAACTCAAATCGTGTGAAATCGTTCTATTCAATTTGAGACTCAAGTAAAAATTCCGAATTCAATTTTCAATTGTATTCGAATGAATTTGATTAAATGTGTATAATGTTTATATGTCGTTCCCCGATTATCCACTACAATTTAACTTTAAACACATTTTAGACCCTAAAAAACAATGAATGAATGAAATAAATGAATAAATATTTACTAAAAATCGTTGTAAACTATAAACATTCAGAACTAATCTGCAGCTCTGACATCTGTAGTTTGATGCCCAAGTGATAGATATAACATCGATCATATATCGATGGCCTGAAAGATAGTTTGATAGCCAATATCCACACGAAAAGCCGCGGGGAAGCTAGCTGTGGGGGAAGTTAAGAAACTCAAAAGATTGAAGCAAAATAGGAAAATTACAAATTGCAATACCTAATAATAACATAGATATACTTATTTTGATTTATAGAAGCCAAGGCTCTAATTGCACATAGTCGTTCATACACATCACAGATTCCGAAGCGAGCAACCAAAGCATCTCAACGTAATTGCCGCATTTTTATACCCTGAACCCATTGAAAATGGGAATTCAGGGTATAATGGTTTTGTGAAAATGTATGTAACAGGCAGAAGGAGGCGTGGCAGACCCCATAAAGTATATATATTCTTGATCAGGACGACAAGATAAATTGTTTAAGCCCTGTCCGTCTGTCCGCCCGTCCGTCCGTCCGTCCGTCCGTCCGTCCCTCCGTCCCTCCGTCCGTCCGTCCCTCCTTCCGTCCGTCCCTCCGTCCGTCCGTCCGTCCGTATGAACGCACCGATTTCCTAAACTACAAAAGCTAGAGACTTGAAATTTAACATGAATACTCGTGTATACCATACGCTGAACAAGATTATCATAAATTATCGAAAAGTCATCCCATTTTCTTATTATCGATAAAAATAGATAATTCGACATTGTTTTCGAAACGTAACTCTGTAACCGTAAAAGCTAGAAACTTCAGATTTGCGGTGTATGTTACTGTAATGAATGCGCACATTTTGGCATTTTTCGATTTTGGATACCGGCCCCCATTTCCCCAAAATTTGCAAACTTCTCCAGAAATCGTATATCAAATACTAGAGACTTGTGCTTTGGCAAATACACACATATGTACCATCTGATTATACTCTGAAAGTTTCATTACGAACGTCCAAGCAGAAAAAAAGTTATTCAACAATCAATTTCCCATAGTAATGCTCATATTGCAGCCCAAGCGCTGCCGCAGCGTCAACTGCGCAGTAAGCAGAGCGCGAGCCTACGCATAACTGTGTATGTATGTGTGTACGCATAGTTCGTTTATGTGTTTGTGTGCGATATCCGCTATACGCATAAACACTAGGAAATTCCAATTATGCCCTTTTTTCGCTACCAACTTCAGATTTCTAAAAGGGTCAGCAGGTACCATAAATATGTAACACTCCCACCCCTATGCCTACACATAACTGTGTATTAATGTGTGCATGCGTTATATGCAATGTATATATAAAAGAAGCTTAAAATGATTTTAGTAACAGCTCTTACAGGGTTCAGGGTATCTCTTAATCGAGCCGTCTCGATTAGAGCACTCTTACTTGTTTTCATTTTGATTTAAAGCTTAAGGGAAGCATTTATTTAAGTTTAAAGGAAAGCTCGCTGCGCGTCAGCTGTTCGCTGTGCCACGCTACGAACAGCTGTTGTAATGTGTAGCAATTGTTGCATCAGCCAAACCGTTCTCGTATCTTGCCACAGCTCTCTCGGCTCTCACTCATGCTGCGACGCAAATGTCTCGACTTGCACGCTTCAAACATATTACGCATCATAGGTGAATGAACAGAACAGATTAACTTGACTCAAACATGTTTATCAAATGCTCTTTCCTAATCTGTTGGCTGATAAGAACTGATTTTATGCGAATTCGCTCGACTGGGACGTATGTACATATGTAATTACGTATACTAACATGATGTGTATATAAACGCGCACATTTTTTTGGCAAATCTATACGATTACGACGCAATAGGCTATACACATGTTAATTATTTTTAAAACTGTTATCCCGACCCATTTTACTGATAGGTGATAATATTAAGTACGGAGGCTTAAAGTAGAAGTTGCGTAAGGAAGAGTCAAATATCTCTTTGAGATGACTCAAATGGAACGATGTCAAGGCCTTACTCTCAGCCGTAGTGTTAGTAATCCACTTGATCAATCAATTAATTAAGTAGGTTGTTATAGCTCAAAAACTTGAATATTCACACTACAGCATCTTCGCATAAATAGAATTCAGTTTTGGGGGCACGGCAATCGAGCAGACATAGAAAGCGGCTCGTCGTAAGCAGCAACATTTTTATCAGCGGCAAAGTTGCTTACGTCGCTTGGGTGAGTCCAGCGACGGGTTGACTCGATTCGCAGCCGTTAGTAACAAAACTTTAGCCGCCGTGAACAGAGCCATTTTTATATCGTATCGCACATCGAGTCGTGTATTCAGAGAGCTTTCAGCGCAAGCAACAACAGACCCATTAGAAAGCTTTGCAAATCTGCGCAAATTCGTGAAATTGTTTTCAAAGTGTTCCGAACACTGAATTGTGGAAAATTAGTTGAATTTAAGTTGATATTACGCGTCAGTTTTAATGGCATCAGCAAGTGAACTATTGTACAAAGATATTTTATTCATAGAACAGTAATATTGTTTCAAGCTGCAAGAATAAACGTGTACCAAGAGTAAAAAGTGCATAACAGCAAAAGTCAAACAAATTAAAGACTTCTTTAAAATATTTAATAATTGTATATTGAGATACGAGTGTTATCAGAAGCTGTATTTGCTGATAAGATCGACGTGACTCAACTTAGTGATTTCTATATATCGGCGCATCGCCCGGGTATTATGTTGGTCGTTTCTACTGCAACAAAAACGAGAGCAACAACAACGACAACAAGAGGCGTCGACGCAAGAGACAACCACAACAAGGGACGCATCAACGTCATGCAACATTCGCCTGTCGTTGTCTTCATGTGTGTGCAACATTCGTGGCAGCAAGTTCCCATGCTCAACAATTTCATGTGTATGCGTATGCGTGGCTGGCATCACAATATCAACTACAATAACTATCTATCGCTTAAGACCGCCACGGGCAGCTCTACGGCCACTAAGACTCTACTAAAGCGCTCCAAGGGCTTGCGAAAGAGGCGTGGCATTTTTATTTGTCGCAGCATTTGTTGCTCAGGCTTACGCTTCTGAGCCCCACGTAGAGAACTCGGTTAGAAACAGAAAAACGAAATCAGGAAAATTGTTGCATCGGAACTTGCTTGCCACCCGCGGCGGCATCAGGATGAGCGGTAAGTTAATTGATGAGCTGCAGTACTAGCAAAAGTCCACTAACGATATCGTCCCACTGATTCAATAACTTTAAATAGAGTTCAATACATTTATATACAGCAGTAGAACTTGTTCAAACAGTGCTGTGACGCACTGTTCGCACAGCACATTAAAGTTCTTGCATACATACATATTCACTTCATACATACATACATATTTACATGTATATAATCTACACGTGCCATGAAGTCGATGCTCTTCAACCAGGTTCACTCTGCGCACACCCTACACTCGTATAGCATATACGAACTGATGGTCATTTTGATACCTCACTCATCTTTGTTCCTCATTTACTTCCGAATTGATGTTGGGTTATACAGGTACATGCATATGTGTGTATGTACATGTACTCATTCAAGAAGCGGAAGGGGTATCCAATCTTTTGTACGCATACTTTTTTTCTAACTGAATTTTCCTTGCTTTTTTCTGATATTAAATATAGAAAAAAATCTGTTTAGTATTATAAAATAAAAATTTATGATAAATGTGTGTTATTAAATAGTTGTCCATCAAAAAATATGATATTAACCATAATACTATTATTTATCATATTTTTTCACTATCAAAGACGTACATTCAGCTTGTACGCATAGTTTTTCGGGCAAGTGTATATTAGTTATCCATTAAATGCGTCATAATAATAAAAGAAATAGGTGATACTTGTGACATAAGATGCCTTAAATAATATATGGACATACACACTAAAAGTGTTATGCGAAAGTTTTTCATTGACGTGGCCCTTGGCACAGAAAACTGTCCAATCATGGCTGCTGGCAAATTTCCGAAACTTTTTCAGCAACAAGTTTGGGCATTATTACTTTTTTGCTTGCTTCTTCTTCTCGGTTTGTACATTTGTATACAGATCTCGTGCCATTCAGTGCCACTCTGAGCTCAGTGCCAAAAAGCATATATGAATCTATGTATGTTAAATCCGTATAACGTATAATTAATTATTATAGTATTTTAGCATTTCCACGAATTCTGCGCACCTCTTTTGGCCAAACGAATAATACAAATTGTTTTTGTTTCTAAAAACGTTCCCCTCACTAACCTACCCGATAAGGTTAATATTACAGACATCACATGCACCCAGAGCTTTTCGGTTTTGCGATTTTTGCGTTGGCAGCATGACTCATGTGTTTTTTAAATTGCCACTACATTATATATACGCACACGCCTTCACAGATGCACATCTACATGTGTAGATGTATGCGAGTTAAAAGCTCTTGAATTATGAGAATTGGCTGACGAGCTTTTATCTTTACAGCGACGCGCACTCACACTAAAACAGCTGCAACCTCACGAAAGCTATTCTGCCATCTGCTAGTGTGAGCGAAACACCCAAGTTTAAAAACCTAACGTATTTGTAAATTGTGAAATCACAACTTCAGATAGCTTGAATCTTCTTATTTTTTTTATATGTACATGAATATGTAAATATATTGATCTGTAATTAATTTATTAGATTTGCTATTGAAGTCAACAAATCTTCTTATAAACCCGCCTTTCTTTATATGTTTTATACGATCATACATTGTTCAAACTAAGTATGTACATATAGATGTACAAATGACATCAATTTTTGTATATGTAGAAACATAAGAACTGCTTATTTCGTACATAAACATTTACATGCAATAACTACATTCATAAGTTACTACAAAACACCTGTTGCCCAGGTGGGCATGAGACGTACTTAAGTGCACTTCATTCTTAAAGACATGCACATGTGTACGTAATATGTCTGTATTTCTGCTACTCTATATGTAGTCTTTATTCTCTGCTTTTCTAGCCGGCCGGTGCACTTGTTTATATTGTCACATATATACATACATATATACATGCATGCACACATACATTAATACACACATACTGAGACAATACTAAGTTGCCTGCAGCCTACAGGTTGTTGTCCATTGCTGAGGCAAAGCAACGCTGTGACGTCACTAAAGAGAAACATCGTTGATTGGTTTCCCACATCTTTTTATAATATAGTACTAAATTGTTAAAGTAATGTTTGAATTACTTATACATATTATTACAATTTTTTGCAAACTGTATTTGTACTGAATTTCTTGAATCTCTTTAGCAATAATTGATTTATACATTTGCAATGACGTAACAACCGCTAGAATGATTTGCTCGATGCAGAACCTTGTAGCGGCATTTAAGAGAAAATGAGCGCAGTAGTGAGCGAAGCTTTCGCTTGAATGCTCTCACGAGTGTCTGTGAAAAAAGCTCTTTCGCACACACGCGCCGCAAGTTATCTGCCTATGGCAAACTGGTTTCTCGCAGAGCTTTTTGAATTTCACAACGAAACTAAATTCGTCTGATTACGGTTCGCGCAGTTTGCAGCTCTTTTCTGCCTCGACTGGCCGTTTTCGTGGCGATCTGTTCAATACCAAGTGAATACTACAAGCAGTCAGTTGAGTCACACTCAGCTCTGTTTTCTATTGAATGTGAAAAGTGTAAAACATACAGAGATCGCATATACGGCTAACAGTTCGGTGTACATTCCTAGCAAAGGATAGGTGTTGAAAAGAAATCGTGAAAGATTTTTGATACAATTGTTGCTGCCCTACGTGGAACAGCAACTGCGCATTTGTTAAAGAAAATTTGCAATAGCAACGGCAACGCGCGTTGAGACACTCGAGTGGTGGTTCAAAAAACCACCCAATAAATTGCGTCGCTAAAAAAGCAAGTGCATTTTTCGGTCAGGTTTTCAACAGCCGGCCAACAGTCCTTGAAGACACATATTAGAAATTTATGTAAGTAAATGTAGCATTAAGCATATACTGTGTTATTCCAGCTTACACAAATGAATTCATTAACTATACTATGTATGAAAAGCTCTTGTTGGGTTTTTTACGGCGGCCGGCCGCCATATTGAATTAAATCAAGTGCTCGCAACAATTGAAGGCGGCACATACAACCATACATACATATGTACATAACATGCATACATATGTATGTACATATATGTACATAACATACATACATAACATAAATACATACATATATACTAACATACACACATACTTACATACATACATATACACAAACATACAACACATACATACAAACATGCATACATATTTACATACAAACATACATACATACATACAAAACATACATACATATATACATGCAAACGTACATTTGAATTTGCAAACATTCGTACATAGTAACAAACACACATACATACATACACATGCGTATGTACACACATGCATATGTACTTATATAAATATACATAAGTACATTTTTACATAAACAGGCATTTGCAGAGACAAACTGTTCTACACACATACATACGTATTCAGTTCTTTTTCACGCATACCAATACATAAAAGCCAACCGCTCAGCAGCTGATGACACACACTTAGAGAAGTCTTCACACAGGCAGTGACACACACTCAGACACAAGCCACGGCGGGATTTTATTTAGGCTGGCGGCTCTTTTGCGTGCTTTTAATTGCATACATGTATTTGAATGTACGTGGCTATTTGGCAAGGGGTGGGAAGTGGTATAATTAAGTAAAGCGCACGCTATAAATGTGTATATACGTATACGTATGTATTAGAACTTGGTGTTTTTCCAGCAATTATTAATTGTTTTTCGCTGTTGCTCGGGCGCACGATTTGATATGGCCCATTATCTGCAACACGCGTCAAGCCTTACAGCAATGTATATATATGTGTGTGTGTGTGTGTGTCTATATAACTATCTAAATGGCACCCGCTATACGATTGCCTTTACATTGTGAGCACCTCGATCGCTGGTATCCAACAACTGATTAGGCGTCAGGCCCCACAGCGAACTTAATTTTGTTGTTGTTGTTGTTGCTGTTGTTCTTGCTGTCAGGTGGCGACCATTTTGCTTCTTGTTTTCCCTTTGTTGTGAAATTCAATTTGTAGCTTTTGCTTGTAGCCATATTTTGCCCCCGCAAAAAAGCTTTGATGCCTATCATGCGTCTGTATGGGTGTATTGAATTGTAAATGCCTTAATATCTGGTGCCTAATTCATGGTATATACTATATTACATATTGTATAGAAATTTAGAAAATAATATGCATATACAGATGTACTTTTAATAAACCTATTAAATAATAAAAAATATTTTTTTTCTTTCAGTCTAAAAGGAAGTTGTGTCGACGACTCTTTTAGAGCTTGTTTAGAGTTTCCCTAACAATTTCATTGTTCCTCTCTAACGGTCAATTAAAAGTGAGTATATAAAGTCCTTTTATTTTCTAGTTTTAAGAGTCATTCCTGCTTGATTGAAATAACAATCGCTAAATAGTTAGTAAGAATGTTTTATTAAAAAAAAAAAAAAAAAAAAAAATCGAAAAGAGGAGAAATCCCAAAAAAAAAAAGGAATAAATCCAAAAAAAAAGAGTAAATCCAAAAAAAAAGGAGTAAATCCAACAAAAAAGGAGTAATTCCAAAATTTAAAAAAGGAGCAATTCCAAAAAAAAAAATATATATAAATATGAAAAAAGGAGTAATTCCAAAAAAAAATATGTATATAAAAGGAAAATATGGAAAAAAGGCAAAAGAAAAAAGGAAAATACAAGGAAAACATATTAACAAACATAAACATGAGCCAAGAAAATACACCAAACACTCACATATCTCATTCATTTACTGTACGGACTTTGATTGAATAAATTGATCTGTTCCAAAACTCAATGGTTGGAGATATCAAGGCATTAATTATTTTTGTCGTCATGTTGGTATCTCTAACTTATTGATAATATACCCATGATTTGGGGTGCAATACAAACCCACACAACATTTCGCACATTCCACATAACATGTGGCGCGAACCCTAACGAAGGATCGTGCTTCAAAACGTCGTCGATCTGTGTAATAACAAAATCTTTTTTCTTTTGTCTACTTTCTTTTGCATAAAATCAAAAATACCAAACCAACCCAAAACTCTATAATGCGCTTGCTCCACTCATCGACATATCCTGAAAAATCTATAAAAAATTGTGCAAATTTTAATATTTGTATTAATTTTGAAATCCTGTCGAACCGAAACCAAAAATGAACCGTTCACCAAAACACAAACCATAAACTTAAAAAAAATTGCATCGAGCAGCCACGTTCAAAATGGCATTCAGCGTCGAAGTCCAAGCCAGCCAAAATAGGGCAAAGAGCGAATCAAACAACAGCATCGAGCAAACCAAGAACATCACCAACAACAACTGTCAGAACAACCTCTCCGATAATACTTACGGCACCAACTCAAGCAGCAAGCACACGGAATACCGAAAATCCCAGAGATATAATATTGATGATCCGGGAGCCAGCACGAGTACAGGCAACAACATACGAGGCACGGGAACCGCAGAGCAACGTAGCGGCAACTGGCGAGAGAATCTACTCGTCCAATTGCACTTGCTCGCAGAAGAGAACAGAGAGAATAGTGCCTACGAGGAATTCGGCCACGTTGACGTCGACGAACTCGACAACGATACCAATCGTTATAAACACGCAGCCGAATCCAAGAATCATACTAATCAAGGTGCCCACGCACAGCAACAGCAAGAGCAACAGGACAGAGCAGAGCGCGCCTCGAACTCGTCTTATCAGAATACCCTTTTTACCAGGGTCGGTACCAACACCGGCTTCGTTGAAACGTGCATTGCCTTCGGCGAGCTCTTCAGTAAACTTTACGACTTCGGAGACAGCATCCCGTATCGTGACGCCAATATCCCGTATCCCGTTGACTGGGACAATATACCCACCAGAACCGTGCTCGAGCAGCTTAGCTTCGCAAGTAAACCAGGTCGGGAACGACCCAGTGGTAGGTCCACCGACAGTTCAAACGGTGACGCAAACGGTCCAGGTTTCGAGCACGCCCCAGACTCTGGCGTCAATGGCTGGTATACAGCTGACAGGTGCAGACATGCAGTCCCACCAGGATATGAGTGGAGCAATGCCTACTGCTACAGTTGAAGAGATAGATGTTCCGGTGTTCATAGATGGTGAGTACTGTGTTTGTGTGTGTAATTTGTACCAGCACTCTCTCATTACTGTTCGAAATATCGAAATCGAAACAAGTAGCCAACACTCATGCATGGCCAACAATCAGTTAGAGAATGAGTCAGATAGCAGGCGTGGAAATGCACCCGTCTGTCCGCTGGCTCGCCTCACGGTCAGACGGACGCAGTTTCAGCCTATGACATCGAGGTACATTACCACGTGATGAATGAGCAGAAGATCACAGTGCAATGACCCATTGCGACCACACAGCAGTCGACAGAGTAATTTGCCCAATGCTAAATCGGATGTGCACAGACGAGTGTCTGGCTCTCGATCCGCCTGGCTTCAAATAGGGTTATGTCACATTCATTTTAGGCTTTTTATGGTTATTTATATTTATTTAGAGGGATACATAACTTGTTCATTTCAAACAGTTGCGACTATTTTATAGTCAAATTGATTGAATAATTCCTTCATTCATTGATTTTAGTATATTGGGTTTTTCGTTTTGAAATAATGAGGAATATTATTTGAGCATTGTGCAAGCGGGAACTGAAATTTATACCATTAGAAATGAATAGCAAAAGCTCGTTTGACTTGTCTACTTTTGCAACTAGTCGACCAGCATTAGACCATATCGAGTGATGAGTCAGAAAACGCCTTTTTCAAGGGCATTTTTTTCTTGAGTAGAGATATGTGTGCGATTTATATTCATACATGTATCAAATGGTCGTTGTCTTTTAGTATTTTTTCTTCTTATTAGTTGAAGTACAAAGAAAATTAAAATGTATCTGATTACCTATATTATGCAAATTATGCATTAATTTTTATCTATTTAGAACTGCTTTTTATTAGAAAAACATTATAAAATTAGGAATATGCTATTTAATTCCCATCTGATGATCTGTCAAGCACTATGAGTGTGTCGCAAGAATTCGCATTTTGCGTTAAGTTCTCAAGTTCTTATCAGCAGAGAGGTTATTCTACTTCTGTGCTTCTGTTCACACTTTTTGTTTTTGCTTTCCCAACAATGAGTCATGTCAGGCTGTTACTTTTTTAACGCCAAAGAATTAAAATGTAACTGCGCAGTTTGTAATGTTTGAATTCCAGAAAAAAATTAGTTCCATAAAATATTCTAGTTATTTTACAATTAAAAATTAAAATTTTGTTTTTTTTTTTCTTTTAATAATTTGAGTGTATGGCAGCCATAATTTGCATGTATTATTAAAATAAATACACCATAAGCAACTATTTTTTGCACTGTGTACTCGTACACCCATATATGCATTCGTTTGTGTATAAATAATTCGTCAAGAAATCATACCACATTGTGATACATCAGATCATTCACTAAGGGTGTCGCTATCGCTCCACCGAGCTATCATCACATTGGGTCAGACTTTCCCCTTTGTTTGACTGTTTCCATAAATGGACATAGAGCAAGTAGACGCATCTAAGTCTTCGATACATTCAAGTCGTTAATTTTGTTATACATATAGATACATACATATACATTAATATGTATATCAGTCGTTAATTTGAAAGCAATGGCCCCAACTGACTCATGACCTAGACTCAATTCTAATATTCTCTTGTAGTTATCAATGCATGTTTAGCCAAATAAATCAATCGTTTACATAAATTCAGGTATTTCTATAGTTCTTAAATATGCGTGTGCATACGTATTTATGTGTGGACATTAAATTACATTTTAATGCACGTGTTAGAGACATTGGCATTGATTTTTCATAATTTGTATGCTCCCTTAAATTGTTGTGAAATTCGATTAGCATGATGTGCAAAATTTGAGAGAGACACGAAAGAGCATCCACTTGCGCCACTTTTAGGAGTATGTGTGCTCTCTCACTATGCCGGCGATCAAACGCAGTCAGGCTGTCTCTTTTCCTCTCGTTAGCTAATAGAAAGAGACAGCTGATAGAGTCGGCCGGCCGGCTACACAATTCTCTCATATCACACATGCAAAAACACACACACGTGTACGTGTGTTGACCGTATGCACATCGAGTATACGCACAGTGGTACCACTAACCGGCAGCATGCATACACATACATACATACATATGTACATGTATGCACAAACATAGCGCATAGTATAAGAATATTTGCACATTTTTGCTTTGCTTTAATTAGGCTTTTTAATTGCGGTTTCTTAAGCAACAGTTGTGTGCAAGTTATAAATGTATATGTAAATCATTTGATATTACTTTCAGTAATATACTGAACAGATTAAAAGAATAGAGAATATCTTTCAATATTCTTTGTTAGTTACGCCTTCAGATTACATGTCACATTTATTCTCGAATATTTCTCTGCTCTGATGAAATTCCAACTGCAAGTGTATTGGTGCATCGAACCCCCAAAAACTACACAGTTAAATACATTGGTAACAGTCCGCCATAGGCCATACATCGTCATTTGTAATTGCCGAAGAAGTCCCTGTAAGAAGCGCGTGAGGCAGAGCGAGACAACAGTAGACAGCGCAAACACTTGTTGGTGTAGGGCAGGTTGTGCATGTGTGTTAGTACGTTTGCGCTCTCTCGATCGTCGGCTCCACTAGAGCCGAATAAAAGGCCTCTGTTTGCGAAACGAAGTCAGTTGTTGTTAGACCTTTGGCAAGTCAAGAGCACACGTCGCAGTAGCTGTAACAAAGCGCCGTCTCCATTCAGAAGGTGAATATTTATGAAATTAACAAACAATAAATAATATTTTTTCACATTTAAATCAATTTCTTGAATACGTAAAAGTTTTGAAATGAGAACTACTTTATTTTTTCGACCCAAAAAGCAATAATAATGCCCTTTCAGGAAGTTTGCCTTTCTGCAACAAGTGTTAACTTTATGTATTGTGCATTTGAGCTATAGATTTTTTCAGGCGGTTTTATGCAGTTTGCACAATGTGAATCGATAAATTGTTACACTTCTGCGAACAAAATAATATTGTGGAGTATGTGTAATTTGAATTGATAAACGTTTCTTCATATAAAGAAGAGTTTAGAGCTTGCAGAAATTAGTAGAGTTCAACATTAATAGCTTGTATAATTTGCCCCAGCAACAAATCACATTTCATCCCCTTTGGGCACTTCGACAACAAACTCTTTGAATAGCGGACATGAACGATCATGTTTAGTTCGAGCAAACGTCACAAGCTCTCGCCTCGCTCTCGCTTTTGCATTCCTTTTTGCTTGCTTGCTAGTCGGCGCAGCAAGCAGACACGCGTAGGGCGGACTAGAAACTTAGCAGAAGTAAATATATCTCAAATTGGCATTACCTTTATTTTTTAATTCGAAGAATTTAACATTGTTAAACATTTTGTCTGCCCTCATCATTATTATTATGTATTTTTGCCGTGTTTTGCTCGTTGTTATTTTTCGGTTTGCGTTCGAGAATTTCACAACAAACTGTTGGTGAGCGAGATAGCAATCAATCGGTGTGCGATGTGTGGCTAGTTGTCTCTTTCTAAATTTGTGTCGCTGCTTAAAAGTATGCAGCATATTTTGAATTGAATTCAGATGAGACAGCCTAGACTGTTGCATACTTTAATGAATGTGAACAATGAAGATCTTAAAAATGGTCAATGCAAAGGGGCTACTGGAAAAAAAGAATAATGCGAAAAGTTCATCGAGTTAATGATTTAGAAAGACGCACAAACATTAGAGTGCATGTGGGATTTGTTTATAAATTGTGTTACTAATCTTTTGCATCTTTCATAGAATTCCTGCAAAATATAGAAGCTACGTCGTCGACGAGCAGCAACGGAAAAAGCGAGGAGTTTGAAAAAGAGATTTGTAGTGAGACGGATATATTTGACTTTGACTTTGATATAAACCTGATTGCCGAGGATCACATTGAGCGGAAGGAAATGGATCAGTGCATTCAGGACTTGGATTGCAATTACAGCGACGACATTAACAGCGACTTAACCGTAATGGATGGATTTGAATTTCCTCAATTGGAGGATGCCATGGAGACGACACTCGACATGGCTTCAATGTGCCATGGCATCGACATCGGAAGCAACCTGCACGAAGATGTTAACCTGGACAACATTATGACTAGCGACAATAACCCTATACTGGCTACTTACTCACCATGTACAGCTCTGTGCCCATCTAGCCTAACTAAATACATCAACGAGCTACCCATACCAGCTGACGAGAACAGCATGGAAAACTACTACTACTCCAGCCAGCAGTCGCTGGGCTTCGGCCTTGGACAGCTGGATGGCGTCAGCGAAGAGGCTTGCAATGCAGTGGCAGTGCAGCAAGGCCCATCCACTGTGTGTGTGGGCGTCAAGCGCACAGCCTCTTCGGCTTCTATCCTTTCTACAGCTGAGTCGATGCCGCAGAAGCGCAGTAAACTCTTACTTAACATCAACAAATCACAGATCAGCCCTTCAGATGTCATGAACACCCCTGACATCCTTGAAGAAGTGCTCAATTTGGACGAGGTAAGTTACTTTGGCATTTATTAACATTACAGATGACTAATTGTGGCCTTTTGTCTATACAGTTGAATCCAGCTAGTAACATCTCTAACAATGATCAAATTTATGTGGAGCTTCGCAGCGCAGAGGATAACAATACATCGAGTCACCTACCAGATTTCTCAGCGCCGGGCACACCCAATAGCACATACTCCATCAGCACCTCTACCTCGCATGCCCCAACTTGCCAGACAGGATTTGCTGGATACATTACAGCACCCGTATCACCTGCTTTGTCCACCGCCAGCACATCAGCATTCAGCGTCACAACATCGATCAATGGCACCGTCAAGCGCAAGCGCGGACGTCCTGCTAAAGAGCACGCTGATGGCCCCGATCCGGAGCTGATGTCCCGCATGACAGAGGAGGAGGCGAAGGCATACCGAGACCGCCTTAAGAACAACGAGGCTAGCCGAGTATCGCGCAAGAAGACGAGGAAGCGTGAGGAGGAGGAGAAGCATGAAGAGGAAGTCCTGCAAGAGAGCGCAAATAAACTAAATTCCGAGTTGCAATCCTTGCAGCGCCGGATCAAGCGTTGTACGGATTTCCTCAAACAAAACTTTCATAATAAGAGCACGTATGTCAAGCCCGAACCGGAGCATTAAGATTCTCATAGCCATGCCGTAGTCCATAGTCAAACTGTCGTACCTCTCGATTGTCGCATATTGCGATGCAGAGCTCTAGTTGTAATGAGAAAATTTCTATTCATCCATTAAGTTAAGGTTGTCGCTGATGAAGTCGCTGTAGAATGTGGAGTCCTCTTGAGAAACCACACAAAAAAATATTCAGAACAGAACAGAACACAATTGCTTGGGCAATTAATTAAAAAGTTTTATTTTGTTATTAGCAACTAAGAAATTGTGCATACTTAAGTGCAAGCGCGCCATATAAAATGCGCATGATTTTAAATATTTTTTTGTACTTTATTATGTTTGAAATTATGAAATTTTAACCACATGTTTTATATACCTATGTTTTATGTACTACTTGTAATCCACAACAAAACGTATCTTCAAGCTCAAAGCAGCAAAAAAGAAGGAAAAAAGAAAAAAAAAATAAAGTAGCGATTAATTACAATTAAATTGATTATATATCGTTTCGTCATGGACACAAAAGATGTTACATAAAAATATAGAACAAAAAATTTTAATGTTGTTAAAAAAAAAATACATAAATAATTACCCCATTATATATTAAAGAATTATATACAGATATACTATAAATAAAGTGCACGAGCTGAAGGCCGTGACAAAATCAAATTTTGTTTTTATATGTGTTACACAATTACGTCATTCGAACTCATTCCGTAAATGCGCAGTAATTGCTCAGTTCTGATCAAAAGTGGGGGATTTTCATTGCAGATGTGAAAGGTCTAATGTGCAAACAAGGCTGCATCGCTTTATTTTCTTTTGTTAGCCTCGTAGCGGTGCAAGTTGTAAAATATGTTTATTCAACACAAATGTAAAATCAAATCTTTAATTTTGCTATTGCACATCGAATTTGAAGTGGTAAACTTGTATACATTACATCATTATATTATTATATCTAAAACCAAAACCGTGTGACAACTCTCAACTGGAGAGTGTTCAGTGCGCGATGCACGCCCAAAGGTTGTGGAGCACGCTTAAGCGATGGAGCGGCTGCATTCCCCGATGAGACTCAGCCAATTTGATGGGGGCTGTGAGAGGTGGAGCAATTACGTTGGTCGGTCAGTTGCGTGTTTGCGATAAATTGCAGTTGTTGGCGTCATGGTTGTTCAAATATTTGATCACGTTGCGCGCTTGTGACAGGCAGCCACCTGACAGCCTACGCCGAAGATTCCTGGGAGTGCGTGTACTTGAGGTAGCGTATGCCCTGGAAGGCTTGAGCCGATGCGTTCGTTGCATGGCAAGCAAAGAGCAGCCAATTGCGGGGCTGCACCTTATAGGCGAAGCGCATGAAGATGCAGGAATACAATGTCAAGGCTGTTAGGAAAAGAGAGAGAGAAGCAAAATTAGATTTGAATACGATCCACTTGCCGCCAGACCTGTCAGCCACAACTCGGCGTCTGGCACGTGGCCAAATGTCTGTGTCTGCCTGGCTTATCAGCGCCAGGCCATTTGATTAGCAGAAGTATCATAAACAAATGTGTGTCTATGAAGAGCTCTGATTGCGACTAGTTTTATGGAATCGTTTGCAGCTGGCAGAGATAAGGATTGGCAGCTGACACTTACCGAAGGTCATTCTGCCAGAGATGAATTTGGGATGCTTCGAGGTGTCCGCAATGGCGGCTATGGGGATGCCCCAATTGGCCATGGGTCCCCAAAAGTGGGTGCTCAAGAAGTAGTTGCGCCATTCGGCTGCACTTGAGCCTGAGCTTGACATTGAGCGCCTCATCGACATCTTGCTGCTGTTGTATATTCCACTCGAACTCCTAGAAAAACAGACGAGATTAGCGCTGTCCTTGAAACCATATGCGTCGTTCCAGATTCGTTAATTTCAAGGTCTTACAGGTTGTGATTGCTCTGTCGCTTATGTGCTGACTGGTAATGGTAACTAGTTTCTTTTTAAATCTGTTTAACGTTCGAATGCAACTAAAAATTTTAAGGATTCTTTGTGAAAAGTTATGTAAATGTAAATTTTGTGAGAGTAGAGCACAAAGCCTACGCAAAACCAACAATTCCTCAGCACTAAATTAAACTAATGGCAGATAGTGCATTCAACACTGCTGGCATTTTTAGGCCATTTTTGATTTACAAGCAACCGTTTTCCACTAGTCTGGCAGCTTAATAGTGGCAGTACTGCAACGACAATTTCACAACTTTTTTAAATCTAGCAGTTAATGTATATTAATGAAAACTTCAAAATGAAAGATTAGACAAATTCCATGAACGTCTTATGACAATTCTATAGCTTAGTAGGCATTTTTGATCGGACATCAGCTGTTAAGTATAAAATGCAAACATAGAATTAGGGTGACCAGCGCACTATGTATTAATCAGTGAAAGCCATTTTGGCGGTTTGTTTGAATCAGGTTGATTATTCAAATTCTTTTTATTGAAACTAAATATAATATCTATGTGCATATAATATATGTACAAGGAGTGAGGGGACACAAAATAATAATTAAAATAACTTGCACATTAGGTTTACAAAACAATAAGTCTATTTGTTGCTACATAAAACTTTAGTGACGTTTTTTCTTTTAGCTTCTAATTGTAATCTATTATTTTTGTAAGACTTCCGGTTTTAAGAGAAATTGTACAATTTTTGCGTCAGCCAAGTTGTTGCCAATTGTTTGCATACCAGCCAATCTTTAAAAGCATTTTCGCGTCAAAAATTGCACTTGAGTTGGCTTATCAATGCGCCAAGGCAACTATATAAGGTGATAGTCGTCCAGTGGCCGGGCATCATTGGCAGTAAAATGAAACTTCAGCTTACTATCTGTTTGGTTCTATTGGCTGCAGGCAGTTTGGCTAACGCCTACAACGGCGATGGGCAGCCGGGTTGCAAGACGCAGGAGGAGCTGGACATTGGCATCTTCCGGGACAACTGGGATCCCACATGCTACTGGAAGTGCGAGACCCTCGACGAGCCCGCCAGCAAAGTGCGCTGTCCGGATGAGATGGGCTTCCTCGAAAGCCTGAAGGACTGCGTTAGCTGGGATGACTGGAAGTGGGAGAAGCCTGCAGCTCCACTCAGCGAGGTCGACGAGTGACGTGTGACGAGCGACGAGCGAAAGATATTACAATTGAAATGCTAAATTTGACATTTAATTATTGTCATTGAATTGAATATAAATACTGCGCTAGGCGGCATATAAACGCAACAAAATAGAATTAAGAATATTTCAAGTCTGGTTTGGGACGTCTCAGTCGCGCGTTCGCAATCCCCAAATGGAGGTGCGACGCGAGCCTACAGTTGGGCGTCCCACCGAGCTATGTATGAACTTGTTGATCCCAATTTTAGGCATTTGCTTTTCCAGCACCTCCATGGCGGCATCCGAGAGCATTCCGAAAATGTCCAGATAGGTAAGTGACGACATGGTCTTCAGTTCTCTAAAGTAGACAGAAGCAGACAAATCGTAAGAATTAAGGTTGCCTCCTGCGTGTCAGCTCAGTTTCACTTACATAAAATTAGCAGCGGGTATGAGATAGCAACGCGAAACGGACAAATATTCAAGACTGTTGAATTTCATGATTGATGTAAGAGCCGCAGGAGTTAGACTATTGCAGTCCGAAAGATCTAGTTCCAGGAGTTGTGGGCAGCGTTTCTGCAGTGTAGAAACATCTGAAAGCAAAAGAAGACGAGTGTTAAGTCCAATTACGCAAAGGCAATATTCATAAGAAACGAACGTATATCGAAGAGCACACGTCTGCAGCCGGCTACGTTCAAGCGGATCACATTGGACGGGATGTGAGTAACCAGTGCGGTGACAGCATCAGCGCTTAAGTCAGTCCATGATATGTTTAGGCTATTGAGTTTGGTCAGCGACTCCATCATTTGACCCACGTTGTTTGCATTTAGGCCACTGGCCATGGACAAATTGAGCGTCTCCAGCGAGGTGTTCTGTGCAATCTCAGAGCAAATTTCATCATTTAACTCGGCGTGCTCCAGGCTCAGTTTTTTCAGTTGCCGACAATGCGCTAGTAATGTATTCAAAGAGGTCAGTGAAATGGTGGCAAGACTCAAGTCCAAATATTGCAGACGCAACTGAAAATCTGTGGATGATGGCCCACACGTGAACGCTGGATCTTGTATCTGTTGGAAAGATTGTTTAGAACCAAGCAATGTGTATGGAACCATTTTCAAGTACTTACTTCCGCCTGGGCTAGGCGAAGTACATTCACACCGCGCCTGACCACCTGCTCTAGGGCATTCGGACGAAGCGTTCGAAGTCCCAAGTCCAGACGTGTCCACAAGGTCTCGTCACGTGCACAGCAATTAAATCGTCGGCAAACGGTTGAGATGCGTAGCAGCGTCTTCTTTGGTAACCATTTAAAAATGTCCAGCACAATTTCGTCGGATAATTTCTCAAAGTAATTGATGCCGCTGCTAATGTGGGCGCTCATGGCGGGACTACGGTAGACGAAGAACTCGTCGTTGGGCTCCAGTCGGCTTGTCAGTGTTTGCTGTGGCGGTGCCGTCGGTGCTGTAGTTGGTCTCTTCTGGCGCATCGACGCCTGCTTGCTGGTCGAGGGCATCAAGCTAAGGGGCGTCTGTTGATGTTGTTGCTGCTGCGGCACCGGCGGCACCAAAGCCTCAATTTGATTATTGCATGTGACTGTGGCCAGAGGATTTCGAGTCCTTTTGTTAGGTGAGTTGGAATTGCTACTGCACTCGCTGGTGACCAGTGCCGTGCGCTTAGCCTGGGCCAGAGCGAGTAGCTTCTCTGCAGACTGCTGTAGCAAACGCTCCTGGGTGTCTTCACTGAAAACCTCTATAATAGTATTGTTGTTGACGCCGCTGTTGTCGAGCGTAGATGCCGTCGAGTTGAGACTCATACGCGTCTGCTGGTGTGCCATGCGGGGCGCATTGGTGTAGGGCGTAGTCTCATTGGAGTTCTCATCGCTGGTGTTGCTGACTGCAAGTGCAATTGCTGACAGAGCAGACGAACTGCTCTCCTCAGAATCCAACATCCCGATGCCCATTTCTTCCAGTGCCTCAAAGGTCAGCACGGACGGGGAGGAGGCGTGCTCGTAAGCCGACGTCGTTTTAGTTGCGGGCGCACTGGCTGCAGAGCCGATTGCGCCGTTCTTACTTGCCGAGCGTTTTCTGTAACAAGTTGGAAGGGCGGTTGAGAGGCTTTCATTGAAATATGCTCAGCGCGCAAGTACGGTGCTTGGTCAGCACGGGTCAAGCACCTTTCAATTATATGCTGGCCCCGTTTTGCTCTTGCTTTTCATTTAGCAATCTGTGTGACGTCACTGGAAGAGTTCGCGCCATTCGATGGCCGGTCTTCGTGTGCACACACACGGTTTATAGGTTTTCGTTATTATGTTTTATTAGGCAAGTATTTACCTGGCTACAGGACACAGATTTTCGATGTTTTCGGCTCCTTTGTGCTTGCGTCCACTCATATTTATTAAAGATTTTCTCTTTTTGTCACGCACAAATTACGCGCTAATTTTGTAAGCAGCGTTGCCATTTGACACATTCAATACATTTGCTGCAGAGTTGCCAGACAGTGCACACATGAAATGTTTTCCAACACTATTGCCATTAGTCAACACTCTAAAATCATAGGGAAAACACAACAACAAAACAAAACTCACAAAAGGGCTGGAAAATTATATATTTAAAAAAGAACTTTATCAGAACTTTAAAGCAAATCGGAAATATACAAATAAATTGCATAACATACGATTTTGGATTATTGAGAGAATGATACATAGATATATTGAGGAATCCGGCGGTGACAATTACAACGACAGCGTTAGCGTTCCTTCCCACAAAGCCACTTTCGCAAGGTGAGTGAATTGCCCAGCAGGCTCTGCTTTTGTTGCTGTTCTGCGCTGCGTTTTCTTTGTTGTGGAGAAATTGAAAGTAGAATAGAAACGTTCACGTTCAAAATAAAAAAAAGCGAATATAGTTTACAGTTTTCGCATTTAATATCTGTTTTATATTTTTCCATTCATTGCGCATCCATAGATCTACTAGGATGAGTCTGCGCACGCGTGCCCTTGTGTTCTCTACATTCTTTGGCAGCTGTCTGGCCATCGGGTTACTGTTGACCAGCATGACAACTAATCACTGGGTGCGTGCCTATCCGCGACGCACCAACTCCACAGAAGCCAAGGGTGACGTCAATTTTGGTTTGTTTTATGGCAATCAAAATCTGAATCCCGGCTTCGGGGTACGGAACAATCAGCTGGATGGTGAGTTTCTGAGTTATGTCAATACAAGTGTGGATATAACCAATTTTGCTTTTCCACAGTTTACACCTTTATTCGCACCGAACATGGCGATACTAGCTTCTGGCTATGGTTGCTTACGACACTGGGCACTGGATTCGGCCTGTTGGCATGCGCCGTAGCAGCGATTGCCGCTGTGCTGAAGTCAGCGTCAGCAGCTAAGAAAGGCGGCACCATGGTGCTCCTATTAGCCTCCAACATTTCAGCGGCCTGTATGCAGGTGATGGCATTCTTGGCATGGCTGGTGCAGTTCTATCAGTATCTCATTCACAATGTTCTCCTAACTGAGCACCAGCAACTACATTGGTACAGCACCGGGCTGGCCCAGCTGGGCTACAGCTTCTATCTAGTTGTTATTTCCACGATCGTCGTCTTGATAAATATCACAATTCTGCTCTATGCTAGACGACGCGAGCGCTGCGATCGTCATCGCTCGGAGCCGCTAAACAAAGACAAGAATCAGGCGGCCATAATGCTCTACTAGGCAGAAAGCTGCAGGGAGTTTAATCCAAATATAACCTCAAATGGAAATGTTCGATCAAGCGATGCAACAATGCGCACCACGTAATCTCAGCGGCTCAATTGTTTGTGCCTTACTTAAAGATGCCCCTTGCATGCCAATATATATTTCACATATATTTATATATATATATATTTATCGTAGTCTATAAGGCAACATACATATGTACATGTGTTAAGTCTGATACGCATTTTGATTGCACAACAAATCTTGATGGAACAAGCACGCTATACAACTTAAACATATACATTTACATATCTATACCACAAGTTTTATACGCTATACATTTTATACTCGAATGTACTTTATATACTCGTATTATATACATATCTTGTGCTGCTAATAATCAGCTAATGCTGTTTTATCAGCATACAAATAAAACAAGTCATTGTTAAGACATATCACATTTAAGAGTTTTGTTTCATATGTTGTTTAGGTGTACGACGACCCCACGGAAGCGAGTCTTTACAGTAGCACACGCTACGCCGCGGGACAACATCCGTGGCAGCAAAGCAGTAAATACAATAAAAAGATCTAGGAGCAAATGCAATTTAAAAAGGAAAGCAGTCCGTGTGGCATTTGGTTGATGAATTGCTCAACACTTTTGACTCTTACCAACTGTCACAACAGTTTCCTCATTGTAATTAAACCGTTCCAGCTAATTGCTAAACAGGACCACACCACAGGCATCAAAATCCAAGTGTCATCGTATTGCATTTTGCAAACGAATCAATTATCTTTTTTTCTATTTTCATTTTCATTTTTTCTTTTAACTTGTGCAAACTGTTTTGTCGTTTTTCTGAGGACCCCTGACTGATGGCTGATGGCTGTTTCCTTGCAAGGACAATTTGTGTGTGTGGCTTTGTCTTGTGCTGCGAGAAACACTTCCTATTTCTATTTGATTTCATGCCCATAACAAAACAGGACAGCATCGCTCTGCTTCCTTTGGCCCTATCGAGCCAATTATGTCATCATTAGTTTTGATTAGTTTGTTGGCTCATTGCGATGGGAAAACGGCGCGGACAAAGCCGTTTGTTTTGAATTTTGTGGCACTTCCGGCACCACCTACTGTTTGCCTTTTGGCCTGTTGCCCAGCTGGGCGCTGCATGTTGTTGTTTTGGTCGATTTTCGGTTTGCGTTCAATGCAATTGCATAATAATGATGAACGTGTTTTTAATTGAGGGTGAATCAGGGCCAAATATTGGGCTCATAGCACCCTCGCGGCATATCGATATCAACAGCGGCCTCGCATATCTGTCTGCGCTGTTTGCTCGGGCGACTATCTCTTAGTGGCTGGCTGTGGCTTATCTGACCAAACAGATTAGGGCTCACCTTGTGCCATGTGCGAGGAATAACCATATGAGTCTCAGGACCTATGTACCACATAGATGTCCATATGTGAATGCCTATCTCTACTCAGACATTACGCAGCGTTGTGCAAGTCCCGGCGTTAGGATTAGGTTCCAAATTGCATACATTTGCAGTGGAAGATAATGAAAAGATGTGGTCATTAGCCGCACTGAGTCGGCAGCAAGAGATTAGACGGCAGACAATCGACTTATTAAGAGTGTTTATGCAGATAAACGCATCGTTTAGCGTTTGTCGGGACATACCCACTTTTCCGCCTAGGATTAGGCTAAACACTTGGAAAACACGATTGCAAATCGCCAATACAAGCAGCTTGTTGATAAGTAGCTGGAAATGTTGAGCAATGCCTGGATGTGGAAGCGTGGTCTGTACAAATATAATTAGCGGGAAAGTCTCATAATCGGAACGAGCACAGAATAGAATAGAATAGAATTACCAACATGCCAGCCACACACGTCGAGCTCCGAGGCATATCTTAGGCAACCGCGTCGTATTGTGGCACTTTACTCGTGTCTTCGATACAAATCCATTTCTTTACACGAATTTGTCTTTGGTTTATTTTTACGTTATACCCTGATTTTTATGGGTTAGTCTGTCTTCCCCTACTCGGAGCTGTGAAAGTATTTCCAGCAACCGCAAACATGCGAGCCAAAGAAAGCCAACAAGAGGGCCAGACAGGCTGTCTCCTATGCCTATGCGCCGTGGTCGTCGTCCTCGCTGCTGCTGCCCAATAAATTTCCCAATTAAATGGATCCTCTGACACTTTGTATAAAACGTCAGCGCATAGGCACAACGGCTACCACTACTGTCTGTACCCCCTGCCAGCCCTTGGGTGTGTGTGTGTGTGAGTGTATGGGTATTGTGTGTGTGTGTGTTCGCTTATGCATAGGGGATGAGGGTTGTTCCTTGAGGGGTTGAAACCCATCAACGCGCTCTGCTTGGCCAAGAACTGGCGCTGTGAAAGGTAGCACTCGCATTTCTACGTCGTCGGCGACTCCATTTTTTTATTTTATGCACTGCTCTTTTTTGCACTGCCCATTCAATCGCTCCGCTATTGTTGCATTGCGAAATTATGGCCCGTATATTTCTCTATTAGGGCACAAAATACATTTCAATTTCTCAGTCTGACGCGCTGTGTGGCCTGGATAGAAAGTAAGTGAGAAGACACAACGTCTCCAGGTCCAGCTAGCTAGTTGCGGAATTTGTGGACCACCCGATGACCTTTGTTTTGCCTCTTTGTGGTCATGAATGGCATATAGGCCAGTGCCTCCTACATGGCAATTGTCCCAAGACGTCAGTGGGTTATTGATAGCCAAACTACTTTCTTGTTAGGAAGTGACTTTGTCTGATATTGTCTTGGAACAATACTATCTTTTTTACTTTTATAGTTGAGCAATTATATTTGTTGGCTCGATTCAAATTCTCTGGAAATGTGAGGGATTGCGTAGTTCCTCAACATCTTTATGTACTACATGTGCCATATTAGATATGACGCAGAAGTTAAATATGACTGCAATACGTTTGTGGCACCAGCTCCACGATACTCTAAATGGTCTAAATATTAAAGCCTCTAATTGATATCAATACTGAATCAACAACTTTTATACACGAGATATTGTTTTTTTTTTTTTTTTTAATATTGTAGAGAGTTCTATCTGTAACATATGGTTATAGAGCTTGGGGGTTAAGAGGTCTAGGAAAAATATTGTCAAAAACGTTTAAAATTAAATGAAGAACACGGCTAATAGCAGAGATGTTTTGGGCATTTCTTTTGGGAGAAATTCTAAGCACAAAGGTTACTAACACAGTTAAATAAATAAAGTTAACAAAAAATTTAAAAAATAATATTTTGTATATAATATAATAATAATAATAATAATAATAATAATAATAATAATAATAATAATAATAATAATAATAATAATAATAATAATAATATGATACATGCTTAGGTAATGTCCTAGTTTACCAGCATTTTTTCAGATCGTAATTATATTCACTTAAAAAAAATGAAGGGAATTTTTACTCATTAACGTTATAGTAGGTAAATTTATTATTTTAAGTTTGTTTCTTTTAGTATTTGCATCATTCCCAAAATAGTGATTATGACTAAAAAATATAATTGCGTTAAGAAACAATCTAACATTTTTTCTACAAAGTATCTCAATTTTACCTTGTGTTTCATTTTAAACAATTATTAACATTTTTTCTATATATATTTATTGTTATACATTAGTTCGTTTAAAATTGTGTTAGTATTTGTACTAGTATTTGAACTTGTTAAATTATATCTGAGAATTACTTTTATATATTGTAGTATACAGATATACTGGAAATAATAAATCTGTCGCTGAAACGTTTAAGTTTAAGATAAATTTCTGGGCGTATATTTGAGCATTACTTTTATATAGGATTAAGTTATAGCTTTGATATTTTGGATCAAACTTTTTTCCAAAATCTACTTTTATTGATCATGAGATTTTGAGATGGACAAACTTCGTAAGCCAATATTTAAGGGCAGTTCAACACTTTAGTCTCAAATATATCATTAGAACGTATTGGTACAGTGGATATATTGAAAAAATTGAGATTCTTGGAAATACATAATCTTAGTCTGAAACTTTTGATATACATACGTATGAGTTATGCTTCCTTTGTTATGTTTGTTTGTTATGTACATATATATATGTGTGGCATCTATTCAACATTTGTGCATGTGATTGACATCGATCAATGATATATGTCTATGTACTTTATAGAACATTTAAGCATCTTCCCACACTTCAGAATAAAGAATTCTACCTATCCTCTAATTAATTGGCTCAATTTAAGGACAATACTTAGCAAACATCGATGTCAATATCGAAAGACATCAATTTGAAATGCTGACGAAAAGCGTATCATCTTGAGAAATGAGTATTTGGCCAAGTGCTCAAAGTGTAGCCGCTGTGTCTGCTGCGAACAGAATTATAGGAATCAATGGGACATATTATTAGTTAGATCATTGTGCCACTTGTGTAGCAGCATCAGCAACAACAACAGCGACGACGACGAAGACGTCGCACTGTCTGGCAGAAAATCTTCTCAGGACTGGACCAGGAGGGACAGGTAGATGTAGATGCGATGCGGGACCTGCACGCCTCTATCAAGCGACCGTATTGCCATTGTCTCGTTGTCTGTGGAAAAGGTTGAGAGGCAGTGCCCACCGGTCTGCTACGGTTAACAAAATTGCAGCTATTGTGCGCACGTAGAAGTCACATTGATATTGTGGACCTGGGGCACATATAAATTCCAAAATGTTGTCAGAGCAGACTTTGTGTCTGTCGCACTTAGTTGCTCAGGTGGGCCACTCTCATTGTCCTTATGAATGACGCAAGCTGTCGTGTGAGTAATGGCAAGGATACGTGAACAATTGCAATAGACTCGTTCACAGACTGTGAGAAAACTCTGTGAATCGCATGTCGTCCGCGTCCAAATCAAGTCCGCGTCCGATTTGATATATACACATATAGTTGAAAATTAGTACAATAGATGGATTGGTTATGGCTGAAAGGCTAGACGTCGATTTGCCCACAGGTTTTACGTTGGGCGTTTGACTTGGTCCAAATTAATGGTTATTTTTCTCTAGTTTTCTTTTGCTATTTTTGTGAATGAATTTTCGCAGACTTTTGCCCAAATGACTTGTGAATTTCAACCCTTTGATGAGGATGCGTCAAATGTGCCGACGAATGCAAACTGCAAATTTGGCTTTGATTTTGCCGGCATGATGTGGATAATTCGCCAAATGATCTGGTTAGTGGGAAGTGACAGTCATTAAAGCAGTGCCAAAATGGCCATGAAATTGGAAATATTTATATACATATGTATAAATGTATGTATGTATGTATGCATATAGTATGTATGCAATAGTTAGATAAATTTATATACTCCTTTTTCTGACTGAAAGAATATTTGACTGATTATTTTCATTTTTGTAAACGAAAGCCTAGTATAAATTCTCTTCCAAAAAAGCAGAATTTTGAGTTTAAAAATAAAATTCTTTTTTTTTTCAAATGTTTTATGTATTGTTATTGTTTTTTTTTTCTTTTTTTGTAAACATAAATCGTATAATATAGCTCTGAATATTTAACTAGGTATTTAAATGTAAATCGTATATTGCTATTAACCGCATTCAGCTTATAAAAATGTGAAAATATTCTTATATATAAATGTAGACGTCTCTTAAAACTCTTAATCGCTTAGCATAGGAGAAAGGATCACTTAAGGATTTATTTACACATGTGTGGGTTTTTTACGACGCTTCTACCTCACGTCACGTTGTGGAAATGTAAATATTCATTATAAAATAAATAGCTCAATATTTGCATATATCGTCATAGATATCTGTATCGTCTGGGTGATTGTTAGCATAGATTGGTGCTGAGGTAGTGTGTTTAAGTGCGCCTTGATGCGCCAGGTACGCCTGAGGTAGATAGAGTATTGGCCGGCATTGAGTTTGTTGTTGTTGCAGTTGTTGCTTGGTTTGTGGATGGTTGTTGCGTTTTTAAAGCGTGCAAGCGCCTCACAGATCGCTGGAGCTGTTGCCGGAGCTGACGTCAACTGCTTAGTAGCCATACAGATATGGATAAATGGGCATGAAGATGGCCGGTCCCAGCTGACGTTCTTGCGGCATATGCGTCTTCATGTGCTTCTTGAGATGGTCGCGACGTCCGAACTTCTTGCCGCAGGCGCTGCACGGATACGGACGCAGGCCAGAGTGAATGCGCTTGTGCCGGGTCAGCTCTTCGTTGCGTGTGAAGGTCTTGCCGCAGGTTTCTACATCGCACTTAAATGGTCTTTCGCCTGCAAACATAAGAGAATAAAAATAAGTTAGTAAATCAAGCTAACAATCTCTCAGATTTATACAACTTACCGGTATGGATGCGGATGTGTCCCTTGAGCTGGCCATTGTTGGAGAAGGCCACGTCGCAGTGCGGGCATTTGAATTTCTTTGGCCGCTGCTTGCGAGCATTGAGTGCCTTCAGCTGTGCATCCTCGGCCATGACGCGAGCATACTCCTGCTCCATCAGGCCCAGCGTAAACGGATCCATGCCAAAGGCGGCTGCGGCTGGTGTATTGGCTGCGGCGGCAGCAGCAGCTGCAGCGGCATAGTACAAGTCGTTGGCGGGCATGAACGGAGCTGGCTGCGGCGACAACTGCTGAGGCGCTACAGCCGCGGAGGCTGGAAATGCTGGCTGAGGCGTGGCATCAAGCAGAGGAGTCGAAGTGCGTGTGTAGCTGTTGTTCAGGCCATCCTCATAGCTGGATTTACTGCTGCTGCTCCGGCTGCTGCTGCTCGACGAGGATGAGGACGATTCACGGTCACTATCCTGACCATAGCAGCAGCTACTGCTGCTGGGCAGCTCCGTTTTGATGGTCACTGATTCGGGTTCACGTTCACGTTTAACGGCCCTGACGGGTGGCGCTGGCATTTGGCGTTGCGTATCCCAGGGACGGAACAGGCGCGAGTACGTTTGCGGTGGATGCATGTTAATTGTCGACATAATCGTTGTTTTTTATTCTTATATGAAAATCACGGTTCTACTTGGGCGGAGGAACACTTGGCGTGCGATTGCGTAGGCGGAGCGGTGTGTGTGCGTTGCAAGATCTCAACTCGAACTGAACTCTCCCAGCCGAGCGGCGCACAATTTAAAGAGATTTTTTCATTGAACGTTAAGGTCCTGGCAGTAGGCCTACCTAGCGGCCTACCTACGCACGCACACACACACACACGGACACATTGAGAGCATCCGCTGCCTGCTTCATTCATTGATTTGCTGCCTATCTGTCTGTGTGAGCGAGAGGCACGCTTCAGGGTTGTTTTTCGCACCGCACAACAATGGCCGCTCACGCAGACTCAAATACACAGATACTCACACACACACAGACGCGCGCAGGCTTGTACATAATGTACTCATGTATTTGAGTTCGCTTTGCGTAGTTTTCATGCCAGCAAACCTAATCGGCTCTCGCAATGGCAGCTTCCTTGACTTTCGCTTTTAATGTGTATATTCCCAGCGAAGCGCTACTATTTATTAGCCACATACATACGTACGTAGTACATGTGTATATGTATGAAGGGAAGTATCTGTTTGCCTCTCTTTTTATTCTTTTTGTAACTCCCCACGGGGTGGAAGTTTAAGCGAAGCATTCATGATTATGAATTTTACGCTTACCTCCCGACAAACCCCCTTATACGCAATTTGACAAAAGTTGTTGTCTTTGAGGCGCAAACTGGGCTGGGCTGGGCTGGGCTGTGGCCCCCCGGCCCGCCGCGAGCTAAACAAAGCTGAGCTGTAACTTGGTTATCTGTGGGCTCTGGCTGGGTTGATTCGGGCTTGCCCGAAAAATCAAGGGGCTTGCTGCCCTTTTGTGGTGGCAATTTATTATTGAATTAAGTGCTTCTTTCTGGGGGTTGGTCGCGTCTTCTGCGCGCCTTGTGGCAACTGTTGTGCTTTAAATATGCAAAATGTGTATCAGGCACTGTGCGCGTCTGTATATGCTGCGATTTGTAAACGGAGCAAATTGCGGCTTCAATATTCACAGCACATTCTTTGGGGTTTGAATTAAGGTTTGAGCATGTAAAATGGTACAGTTGCTTTAAGTTTATCTTTGTGGGGATTGTGGGCTGCTCCAAGGGATGACATGGATATATTGTTGGGCACTTTATGGCCGCTGGTGGGCGTTTGCTCCCAGTCGCCTGGTGATAAGGGAACAAGTAGATATATTAAACGATATCGGGTGTTGCTAAGAATAATGTTTTGGCATAGTTTTTAGGAATAGATAAGATAATTGCTTGGACTTGCATAAGTATGTATTTTACATGACTAAATATTGTTCTTGTAGTCTTATCAATTTCCATTCTTTTGTGCTGTATATAATACAAATTTAAACAACTTGTGTGGTGCAAAAGGACTTAAACTCTGGCAACTAAAGATAAAAACTATTGAATTATAATTGGATTGAGTAAATACTTATTTATATGGTGAATCATGGAAAAACAATTTATTATTACATACTAAAGCATTCATGAAATTTGTTACATTATTAGTAGAAATAGTAATAAGCAATATTTGCTTTATAAATATATATTCTAAGTTTTGTCGTAAGATTTGCTTAGGGAATCATTTCCAGTTGATGCTGCCATTAATCGACAGTTCAGTAGTTTTATCCATAGTTCTGGTGAACGTAGGCTTCAAGGTTGAAGCCACGTCTTCACTTGTCCCACATAAGCCTACCGCTGCGTCATTAGAAACAAAAGGGAAATCATTAGGATTAAGTGCAACTGCTTTGTTCCTCTAGGCGCTAATGAATGCAACGGGTGCACTTTCGCTGGGCTGCGCCGCGTTGCGTCGGGTTAGGTAGGGTTTTAGGGCTGGCGGCATAGGTGATTTTTAGTACCTGCAATAAAATTACAATGCGCCATAGAGATTCATTCACGACTCGCGCTATCTGTGCTATACCAGAGATCGGACTCATTCATGAATGCGCTTTGACAGGAAACTGAGACAGGCGATCTTAGGTCAGGTAGTTGTAGGTGGGCTACCGGGCGCGGCAAGTCCATAAAAAATCCATGAGCTTATTTGTGTAGGCTGGCACTTAGGCGAGCAGCCGCCTTGGATTGGCAGCGGGATCGGGACTTTCCCAGCATGTTTGTCAAATAACGAGCGCGGGATTTTCCGCGCATTCGGAACGGATTCGGCTTCGGCTTCAGCGGCGGCGTCGCCATCGGCGTCATAAAGTAGCACCTACCTAAGACAATGCAATGCTCATAAATATTCATAGACGATTTTATAGAGCAATTAAATATAACACATTTCCAGCCAGTTGATGTTTCATTCATGGAATATAACGGCGACGCTCTGCTATCTCTACCTGACCATAATTAGAGCAAATAATAAGGATATGGCGTCATGTTCCACTTTGATTAATGAGGAAATTTCACCAGCTCATGTGAGCAGAGCAAACAACATATGGGTATGTGCTAGGCGCCTCATTAGATGGCGACGTTGTGGTCAGGGGAAAACACGTCCTAACCAAACTGCGAATGCAACTTATGCTAACGTGCTTATCGTCGCGTTCCGCTAAACACAGATAAGCCAAGCACAGATCGAGCGCCGGCCCTGATGGATCGTGCGTTTTGCTTAAGATTTACTTCCATAATCACAATTCGCACATAGATCAGAATGCATCCGGCTCTGCTGGATTAGGCACGACTACGCTAGGTACTTGAGCGCCTATATCAGCTTGAATTGAACATTTCAAGTAATGGACTAGGTGTGATCTTGATAGGTAGATCAATTGTAATCGGGCTCAACCAGTGATTAAAGCGTGATTCGCGTGAGTGTATTAGAGGCTTGGATTTTCACTAAGCCCAATAAGAGAGACGAAAAAAGTACTTCATATGGAAACTAGATTTAGATTTTTGCTGTAAATAAGTGATCTAGTAAGCCTTTGCATTACTCCAGTAATGTAGAGCAGTGGCACAGATACGTAGTTAAAATAAAATAAAAATAGAAGTTATATTGATTACGATTTAATCCGTCTTCTTACAAGTTTTTAAAAACGGAATTGAGCTGATTAATATAAATACTTCAAGAACTTAACAGAATGAATCCATCCATATTTTAAAGAATGCGGAATAATTTGAATAAAGTTTTTGTATTTATTGGATCTTATATCTGATGAAAGGGTATCTAATTGTGAAGCATCGTAATCTAAAACAATATTGTTTACTCTCTGCTCAGTCAAGTTCACAGTCGCAGTAGCTGGTTTATTAATATATCAATTTTGTTTATGCATACATCTATATATACATACATAGCAGATACGCACTTCAAACATGTGTGATCTCATATATGAGCTTTTGAAATGTTTGATCAATTCCATAATTGAATATGTGAAATGCCACAGCTCAAATAAAAGCTTCCTCACAATAAAACAACGTTTTTTTTTCAGTAGCCGCTTTCCATACGATTTCAATGCAGAGTGGATTAGCTTCAATTTGAGTATCGCCAATTTGTATCATGTATTTGCGCAAGCCATAGTATTTATATAGTAACTACTCCGTACAAGATATTTAATTCTTTTTCCATTCAGCGTAGTTTTAATTCCGCTATATATTCAGGCAACATATCTAGATCTGCTAGAAACCTATATTTGTATCAATTGATACTAGTTTACATGCTCGTTCCCAGTTATAAATATTTGAGTTATTTAATTTAACTAGGAAATGAAATTTTGAACTGCAGAAGAAAAGTTACCAGATCATTATACTTATTTACATGAGGAATTATCTCGACAACAAAGCTGACGGGGTAATCAGTTTGCATTTATAAACGAACTACAAAACGATAAAGGTACATGAAATAATCTTACACTTTTTTTCTTCCTATATTCTGTGTATATTTCTTATTTAATTTAGGCGCTTCAAATTTTAAGATTTGGCTGCCCAGCTGCAGTTTTCATCAGGATTCCAAAAATTTTAAATTTCATTGCATTACCTAAATTACATCGATAGAGAAAACAAGATCTCGACTTACCCATTCATATACTATTCTTTCGTCAGATATTTTTAAGCAAACCAACTTTATACTTAGTATATTTTTGTAATCTACGAGCTAATCGTAAACAAGTAACTGTGGAAATCAGCCAGGTTATACCAACTGTAATAGGTTTCAAGTGAAATAATCAATAGAGAAAACGAAATATAATTGATCATAGTAAGAGATATATTTTTATAGCGTATTTAGTAGTTAATAATATTTGTTTTGTTTACTCGCGCTGGCCACGCCTACGCCAACTGTTGTTCGCATGTCAGTCAAGTTCATAGTCACAGTAACTGATGTATTTTTAGATGCGTTGTTTTCGTTGATTGCGAATGTGTGGAATTTACATACAAATATGAGCTTGTCTCGTGTATGCCCGGCAAGCATATTTCAGTATGCACATACATGCTCTTATATTAAATTAATTTATCAAGAGGCAACGCAATTTCGTCACTTGTATAGCAAAAGCTAAAGCAGAGAGCAAAAGCTCGTAGCCACTGGAGCAAAGCACTTGACTCGTCTATTCGTGTGGGACCCAACGAGTTTATTTCTGTGCGCTCCGATCGTAGCGTTGTTTAGTTTTCAATTTGATGTTCGACCGACCGGTGGCATCGTAGAGAGATCGTTTAATTTTCAAGATGCTTGTAGAGTTTTTGGCGCTTGCTGTTGTGGTCCTGCTGCTGGCCTACCGCTGGTCCACAGCCCACTATAATTTCTTCAAGGAGCGTGGCATACCCTATAAAAAGCCATATCCATTTGTGGGCAACATGGGCAAAATGTTTTTGCGTCAGCGATCAATGTTTGATCTGATTGTTGATCTGTACATTGAAGCCGATAGCAAGTGAGTACATTTATCAATTGAAATTAATATCCAAGTGCTCACTACGCATTACAACATAAAGCGCGATCGGCGAAAAGTTGATGATTTCATCATATGTTCATAATTACGCATCTACAATAGATTTTAAAATTGCTAGATTTTAATTGCAAAGCAAACTAAAACCATGTTTACTAGGTGAAATTTAACTATATAATAAATCTGGCTTGACAGAGTGTAATACTACCAGATGCTTGGCTATTAACAGATGTATCTCATTTTGAATAATATATATTTGAGTCAAATATTTATGAATTACAAAAAAGTGAACTTTTCCAACTTAATTGGAATAAATAAAAATTTGTTAGCTTATGTATTTTAATAATACATTTCCAAAAGGGTGTGACTCCACAAAGTAGACGAGCAGATGCTATAGCAAGTGCGTCGTATTTTTCTGTACTGTAATCAATTCAAAAGCTGTATTCTGATATAAAGCTGTAATGAATTCGCACGTACACTTCGTATTGTGTTTATCAAATGTACATGAATCCAATCGCAATATACAAACATTGTGTTGCTGCTTGGGATATCTAATATATATATATATATATATATATATATTTTACTTATTAAATAAATAGAAACGATTGGTTGGGGTACTTCAAAAAGCAGCCAACATCTTATCTATAAAGCTGTAAATGTATTTACCATACACAGACAACAATAACGGTTGACCATATCAAGCGTTATTTTTATTTCCATTATGATAGCATTACCTAGTATTTATAGAAACACGGGTACAAATAAATGATAAATATGCTTGATTACCTTTTCATACTTAAACTCAATATCGATAAGCGACTCCTTAAAAGGTAAAATGGTTTTTTTTGCACTTACATTTTACATGCGTCTTACTCATTTATAGACTGGTTCACTTGCTTAGAGCAATATGTTTGCGATTCTTAATTGAAGATAAGAGTCGTTCTCTTCCAAATTGTCAGCTATTTTAAGCTTGCTTATCGGTCAACGGCGTTTCTAAAAACTATTACTTGTTTCTAATTATAGAGTTTTTGGAATATATGAGCAGCGCAAACCGCTGTTAATGATACGAGATCCGGAGCTAATTAAGCAGATCACAATTAAGGATTTCGACCACTTTATTAATCATCGGAATATCTTTGGCGTCGACAATGAGAATCCTCATGACATGGATAATCTCTTCGGTAGCTCCTTATTCTCCATGCGCGATGCGCGTTGGAAGGACATGCGCAGCACTCTGAGTCCTGCATTTACGGGCAGCAAAATGCGTCAAATGTTCCAACTGATGGATATAGTTGCTAAAGAGGCAGTTGATTGCCTGAAGCGCGATGGCATCCCAGAGGACGGAATGGAGCTGGATTTGAAAGACTACTCAACCCGATTCACTAACGATGTCATAGCCTCAACGGCATTTGGCTTACAGGTGAACTCGTTCAAAGATCGAGAGAACAAATTCTATATGATGGGAAAGAAATTGACGACTTTCACAGCGCTGACGAACCTCAAGTTTTTATTGTTCGGAACTTCGCAGAAATTGTTTAAGGTAGTCGAGCATTTATTGCGGTCATATACCTTAAAACTAACCAAATATATTCTTACCCTCGCAGGCACTAAAAATCTCCCTGTTTGATAAGAAAAGCACGGAATATTTTGTGCATCTGGTGTTGGATGCCATGAAGTATCGTCAGGAGAACAATATTGTACGCCCGGATATGATCAACATGCTGATGGAGGCACAGGGCTTAATCAACAAAGATAAGGCAAAATCCGGCCCAGTTCGTGATTGGAGCGACCGTGATATAGTGGCTCAATGTTTTGTCTTTTTCTTTGCGGGTTTTGAGACTTCGGCGGTGCTCATGTGTTTCACAGCACACGAGCTCCTGGAGAATGAGGATGTGCAGGAGAAGCTGTACGAAGAGGTGGCACAAGTCGACAGTGATCTCGAGGGGGGCCAGCTGACATACGAGGCTATTATGGGCATGAAGTATATGGATCAAGTGGTCTCGGAGGTTCTGCGCAAGTGGCCAGCGGCCATCGCTATTGATCGAGAGTGCAACAAGGACATTACGTACGAGGTCGATGGCAAAAGCATTGAGATCAAGAAAGGAGAAGCTGTTTGGCTGCCCACCTGTGGCTTTCACCGTGATCCCAAATACTTTGAAAATCCGACTAAATTTGACCCCGAGCGTTTCAGTGAGGAAAACAAGGATAAAATTCAGCCACACACTTATTATCCTTTCGGTATAGGACCACGTAACTGCATAGGTGAGTAGAGAACTGTGAGTCAGTGATATAATTTTTAAATATATTTTGTTTAGGCTCTCGATTCGCACTACTTGAGGCCAAGGCTGTGATCTACTATTTGCTGCGCGAGTTCCGCATTGCTCCAGCAAAGAAAACCTGCATTCCGCTGGTCCTTAGCACCTCCGGCTTCCAAATGACACCCAAAACTGGATTTTGGGTTAAGCTTATTCCACGCAAATAATTCGTTGATTTTAAATTGTATCTGTATTCATGCTAAAAATGTAAGGTTGCATTTGTTTTTACTCATCAAAAAGAAAATAAAGAAATTAAGCAAGGTATTCTGAGCAGTGAAAGATTTCCAAATGAAATAATATAAATATTTTAAAATATCGAAAAGGTATTTATAGCCACAAAAAGTATGATATGACTAAGATCTAGAATAAGATTTACTGTTAATAAACTACTTGAATTCTTAATTATTTTTGTTTGGCTTTTAATGTTTTACTATAAGTGGAGGATATTATAACAATTGGTAGAAAGCGCCATTTGGCCAAGTAATTTGCAACGCACCAACATTAATTATACAAAGCCTCCGCCTTGAATTGGCTATTGAGGCATCTAGAGGCGCTTGGCGGGGCGTTGCAAAAGCAGCTGGATACTCGGATGAGCTGGCCACGTTATGGGTGTGAATGGCGGCTGGAAGAGGCAGCGGCCACAACGGAAAACCGCACTTTAACGCGAAGACATAAATCAAATTAGTTTTTCAAGCGAATGCACTCGACTAATTCGAGCGGTGAACGCGCCAAGGTACAGCGCGGTCGCTGTTCAGTTTAGTACACAGGATACACAATGGTCGTGCGGTTCTGTGCCAGGCAACAAAAGGATACTACACCCCAAGTCATACACACACACATACACACAACGCACACGCGCTTACACACACTATACACAGATATCGATTAATATTTATCCCGTGACACAACGCCACAAAAACCGCGGTGGCCGTTGGTCCATTAAAGGACACATAGAAAGAGCAACCAACCCCAGCCCGAGGCCCGCGCAGCGAGCATTCCTCCTGCGCCCTTGGACAATGGCAGACGACAGCCAACACGCGCGTTTAACTCGCATCCACTTCAAATATGATCAATGCTGCTTAGTTTTCCTAATAAAAACGAGCGTCTGGCTCGATATCCTTGGCGCACGACCCTTCTCTCTTTGGGGCATGCCATAGGCAGCAGTCAGCTGTGAGCACGCTCTCGCTCGCACACACGCGCCCTGCTTGCTTGTCATGTGTGCGTGTGTGTGTGTGTGCATGTGTGTGTGAGCAGCTGCCCTGCGAGCAATGGCGTTTGTGCTTGCCCCGCCTACCGCGCGCGTTTTGTGCGAGTTTTTTGTCGTAGTCGGCTTTGCGGGCCCAGCTTAGGGCAAAAACATTTCCAAAGTCAAAACAGTTGTGGAAATCTGCGAGAAACATTTCATTTTCGTTACAGTTGCAATCGTTGAAAATGCACTTAACCTCAAATCCAATAATCCGCTTGTAATTCAGTTCATTCAAATGCCCTTCGGCTACCGATGCCCAATGTCCAGTGATCGCGTCTCTTTGTGTGCATGTCCTGTAGTGTTTTTCAATTTGAATACCCATGCGGGTAAGAGTATCTATAGGTATAGCTATGCGTGTGTTTGTGGAAAGTGTTGACCCCAGCGGGTAATCGTTCCATTATTAATGAACATTTGCCTTCAAACAATGTCCCAGTGGCATATCGACTACTGACTAGACTTACTTGCTTACCTGCCCAGAATAAGTTCAATGCCAAATCAAGAAGCCTAATAGAGACTTATTAAAATATATGGAGAATAAATGCACATATTTATTTATTTATCAGAGTAACGGCATATGTATACAAACTATTTCTTACTCAATGAAAATAAGAAGAAGGTTATTTTTAACTTGAGTCTCGCACGAAACAAAATTCTTTGAAAATTTTCAATTTATTTATTTATTTTTTGTGAAAATAATATACATTTAAAGGTTCACCCAACAACTTGCATGAATAAATATATTTATATGAATTCCTATAGTTACAATATTTTTTTCTTTTGATCGTTGATCTAGCAATATATTTCTGCAAGAAACTTTCTTCAATTTGCCATGTGACACGCTTTAAGGCTTATGACAGATTTACAAGAGGAAATCGTCTTAGGATTCGTCAGATTTGTGCAAGCGAGCGCAAATAATGCGTGAAAATCTGTAACAACCGTCAGTAGCGGCACGCTCCCTTGGCCCAAAGGCCTACCCATTGACCAGGTCGTGCCTTGATCCGCCTAACACAAGCGGCAACAGAATCTTTCTGAAACGAGCCAAAGACATAAGTGGCTCGGCTCGCCCCTGGCCAGTACCAAAGTCAAATGCAAATTGAAATGTTGAAAAATGGGACAATGCTCGTCCGGAATTCTGCAGAATGCTCACAATGCTACCGAGGATTGGCAAATGTTGCTAGCAAAAGCCTTTTCACACATATCAATGCAATGCGGCAGGACTTTGTTCGCTGCGGCAAAGAATGCTGCTGTTTGAGGCAACGGGTAAGAGATTGCAAATGCAATTGGCCAGAGCTCAATTGAGCCAGGGTCTGTGACTCCTATGGTGCAATTATGATGGAAAGGTGCTAATAATAACCGATAAATTCATGTTTACCTAACAGCCCAGGGTTCTGGTCAGCTGTCAAGTGTCTGCCTGTGCCTGTGCGTGTGATGAATGAATGAATGAATGCATGAATTGCCAACTGCCATGAAGGATGATGAACTGCATTCGGAGCGCTGCTGTAGTAGGTGTCTGACTTAGGTAAACGTAACTATGCCTCAATTTCGTCTGCCCACGGGCACTGAGGGCTCTGCAATTGTTGCGTTCACTAAATATTGTGGGGGAAAATTGCAATAGATTTGATTGATCGCTGATATGTTCCGCTCGTGCTATTTTCTATAGCAAAAATACGCATCAAATTTACACAAAAAATCACAGTTTTTTGTATAAAAAAATAATACGCTGCAATAGTAATGCGTGCATGCCAATTGTTTGATTGATGACTATCATACAATTGTGCTACAATTAAAACTTGATCCACATATATATAAAATACTTTATGTACATAAATATATATAGCTGTCTACAGAACTATATATAGCTCTATATGTTTGTATCTCTGAAATGACACTCGATCGCATCACACTTTGCCGAATCTCTGGTCTTATGTAAAATGTTGTGAAACCGCAAAAACTACTATAAATTGACATCATAAATTAAAATTACTTCCACCCTTCTTCACATAGGCGCTCCACCAGGCCAAACCCAGTCACAGCCCTCGATTCGGTATTGGACTTTCGGAGGGTTGGCCCTCTGGGGTTGGTGTGTGAATAAACCCAAAAGCCAGAGGCCCAAAACGTAAACGTCAAGCGGCTGAAAAAAGGGGCGAGCACGCAGCCATCAACACGATTATTTCGCATAAAATAAATTGATTCCTGTTAAAAGTCAAGCATGTCCTTTGAAGCTGGAAATGGAACTGCACACACACACACAGACTAAGAAACTGAGACACTGATACATAGAGACAAGCCGAAAACATCGCTTGAAAAATGTCGAAATTTGTCCACAATAAGTTCTTTATTGAGTCGCCTTAGACAAAGGATTACCTCGCCGCCACAACCATCGCCGCCGCCGCTATAAACCACGGCCAAACCACTCGCCACTCGACCCAGCGAAACAGCAAACAATGAAACAATAGCCAAGAGACAGGGAAAACTGTGCCACGTCTTCGCCTTGAATTGCGCCAGGCAGCCGCATCTGTAGCTGGGCTGTCCCGACACCTTTGCCTCGACACCTTCCCTTTGAGCGTTTTGTCCTGCCATCTCTATTCAATTCAATAGAAAGTGGCATATAAATAATGATGAGCGAGCCAATTTGGGCAGTTGCGTCAAGAGTGAAGTCGAGTTGCTCCATTGTTATCCCGGCCTGCTTTGTATGCCCCAGACAAGCGGGCAACGTGGCTCTGACAATCCTAAGCGTCACGTCCTTAAATGCGGTCGCCAAGGTGGCTGGCTGGTGCTCGTCCTGCCGCAGACGCTCGGTCGCCGCTCAAATTGAGCGTATGAAATTGATTAGCTGACGCATTTTAGTTACAATATTTGTATCTAGTTTATAAACTAATTTGAAATTCAGTTGCCCATTAAAAAAGTGGCGTGCGTGAAGCATGTGCGATGCCACCAACAGAGCTCAAGCGTTCATTGAGAATATCAGTTAGGATCAGTACCGCTGTCCGGGGTGTTCCTATAATTTAGATATGCTTCCTGATTATGTATTAGAAGAGAGTTTTACTGGGATGTGTTTAAGGAAAGTTGCGTGTTCTTATTCGTCGTTTCAGTTGAGTGCGCTTATTTAGATACGCCTCCTGGATAGGTGGCTCTTATCATTAGCTCTCTTGAATACTGAGATTTGATATTATATGTAGCCAATAATAAGAGCCACCTACCTAAGAGGCGTATCTGAAATAGAGCAAAATTGACAAATATTAAGATAATTTTTAGCTTTGACAATTATATTTTTTACATTTTTAAATCTGGATAATAATATTTAAAGATGAAATATGATTGGTAAATTTACTAGATCGAAGAAGTCTTCTCAATCTCATAATTACAATTTTTTAAGTTTCTAAAATGGCATTAAAAAGTCAAGAGACAAAAATGATCCTTGATGTAATGAAGGAAAAAAGTGTAAAAAATAATTAAATTTGATACTAACAAGGCGTAATCAGCTTTGATTTAAGACCCATTTATTACACCAAGTGACTTTTCCCATGGAATTCACGATCGTTGTCAAACGCACAATACATAGCTAAGCCGCTCATTTACTTTCCTGATTGGTGAATCAAAGTCATAATTCCACTTTACTCGACTGTCAATTCAAAGCGGTGCAGCCGCTGCAATTCTGTGGAATTCTCTTCAAATTTTGCACCTTCCACTCTCCCAGCTACCAGTTTTTGTTTGCAGCAGTGTAATTGAGCCATATAACTCTAACCTGTTACAATTGAATGGCAGGCAAGCGTCAGATCTGTGCGTGCATCAAGGGCTACGGCTCCCATTATTAATTGGCCGAATTGTCTATTTTGGAAGGTGTCAACAGGTAAATTCGTCATTGTGTTAGCGATTTTTTATACTTGCCTAGTGTCCTGCATTGTTTTTGCAAGGCCTCTTGGCGGCAAGATCTGAGAGTGCTGCATGTAGCAATGTCACGTTGCACTTCAGAGGAGCCGGCTCGTTTGGTCGGCCGCAATGTAAAGGATAATGTGGCAAAATCCTGACAATTGATGTCCTTTGCCGGCACTTCAATTGCGGCTACTTCGAACGCAAGCGTTTGTTTGTTGTTTGCACAGGCAACACGGGCGTCACTTGACGTTGCGGCCGGGGGAGGGTGCATATAAATAATAATCAAACATATATATATATATATATGTGTGTATTTATATTCCTCGCGGGCCATTGTTTGTCCCTAATGTAATTTTCTTAGACACTTCAAGTAGGCTACGTATGCGGCTAAAGCCATTTCAATTAGCTTTTGCAAATAACTTCAAAAGCTACCCATAGATGGCGCCGCCACGGGCAGAAAGCGCACGCATACTCGTCGACTTCCTGAGCGCACAACACTTTCACATTTCCTGGCGCTCGTGAGTCGCGTGCTTTCAATGCTCGGCTGTGGTGAGTTTTCTGCCGACGCTGTTTCCTACATTGAAAGAAATGTAGTTGGAATTGGCGCTTTCTTTACAATTATGAAGCATAATAAGAGCTCAGGTAGAAACTGAATTATTTTTATTTAATTAAAAATTAGACAACTAAAAATTATAGTTAAGTTTTTCCCTATAGCTTATTATTTCCTAAAGGGCCTAGTCTTGAAAAAATCAAAATAAGCTTATCAATCTTAAAGAGGATGAATATAATTTATGGCTTTTGTATTTGTTGTTGTTTTTACAAGAATTTGTTTGTTGTGTCGACAGTTGCAGCTATTTTTCTCAGTGCACTTGGTGTACCAAAGTTCGGTGCAGACTTTGAATCGTTGCTGCTGCTGTTAGTTTGAGTTTAACCGTCTCGCCAGGCGAAAGCAAAGCTTTGCTTGTTCGTGCGCGTGTCGAATCACATACACCACCCACCCATACACATACACACACAGTACACTCCGTGACATCCGAACCACGCACACACCGCCAAACTCTTATATAGTGCGCGAGCGAAATAAATTCATATAAATGGTTTTTAAATAATCGAAAAACGAAAAAACTATAATGGAATATAAGTAATGTGATTGGAGGCACTCAGTGGGCCAAAACGACGTCTTTGCCAATACCGTCGGATGTTTTCCAATGCAACTGTTTTCTTCTGTATCTGTTTTCCGCAACACCCACACTGCAAGCTATTAATAACTAACTAGGAGTGAATACATTTTCACCTAATCTGACTAAAAAATAAATTTACTGCTGAGAGTGCTAACTGAACGTTAAAACTACTTTCAAAATGGTAACTAATAGTGAATTAGTGATTATGAAACTTTTGTTACGCATGTGTGTTTGTGTGTGTGTGCGTTGTGTGTATGTGTGTAAGCGAGAAATGCTTTGTACAAATTGTTTACAATATCAAGTCCAAGTCAATTGCATTTTTGCCACAGCCTTCAATTGTTCGTCGCTTTTCAAGTTTTCTGGTTCAAACACAAGCTAGTAGCCTCCATCACTCTCGCTTTCGACAGAGGGGTGGGGAGGGTTGGTGTCTATTGTTTTGAGACGTTAAGAAAAATATGATGTAAGCCCGAACACCCAACGTCAGCCACAATGCCAGCAGTCTGGTGGATGCTTCCTGCCACCATTTACATATACATCTACATGAGCATTTAGTCAGCAGAGCCATTTATTTTTATAAGATGTTGTTGCAGCATCCACGCCAGCTATAACTGTAACTGTAGCTGTAACTAACAAGCTCGCACACACACACACATACAGCCACCCACACCAGCAGCAGCATTTGCAACCTTAGCCAACGGCGCGTATGAGTTAGGGCGGAAGAGGCGACGGCAGCGGGTCGGCCAGCAAATCGATATTGTGCGGCATGACCGAGTGGCCCACAAGGCGCTGTATGTTTTGCCTGTGGAGCTGGGCCACCCAGCCACCGTCACTCGCCGAGTGGTGGCTTTGTGAGCCAGCAGCCAGCAGCCAGCCAGACGCCGCAGCTGACGGAGCCGCCAACAACGCCGTTCCTTCTGCGACTCTCACCCCGGCGGTTGAATTCGAGCTCGTCTTTTGTGGTGAAAACTTTCATTTGCTCTCTCGCACTCTGTGCCTCTGCCATTTGCGTCAAATTCGCGCTGTTATCAGAGCAGCAGCAGTAACAAGAACAACAACAACAGCAACGACGTCAGTTGTCAATAGCTAACAAATGGCTGTAATACTACACAAATTTATTCAATGACATTTATTGTTGTTGTCGCTTATGTAGTTTGTGTCACGATTTGCGCATTTTGTCAAGGAAGTTTGAAGGAAAGCACATGATGTCATGTGCACAAATAGAGCTATGTATATGTATATGTATGTATATGTGTGTGTGTATATGTATGTGAATGGCGTCTTGTAAGTATGCAGCAGTTGTTGGCAGTGCAAACTGCCTTCTCCATGCTCTACTTCAAAGCAGCGTCTGCTTTCGGATTTGTTTACTCGACGCTTATCGGCTGGCAAACTTGTCACAGATTGTGAATGTGCGCACGCACATACATATATATACTTATATGCATTCATGTATGTGCTCGCCTAATTGCCTGGGTAAACAAATCGAAGTGTAAAGTAGGTGCCGCACATTAGCTTATCACAGCAGAATCTGTGACTTAGCTTTAATTAAAATCTATATTTATAGTTAAGCTATACACTTCATGAACGATACGTTGGCTTGATTCCATTTTTCAGATGTCTAGCATTCATTTAAGTCAGCTCTAGCCTTGCTAGGTATTTGTTGATTTATTGAGAACTTGCTGCTGCGTTTTCCAGCTACTGCCACAAATGGTATGGCAATATTAGATTTCAATCAAGTTAAAAACTAGCTGCGATATAAGTCACGGCTACGAGTTCTCGCATTGTTAGACTACTTGACGGCTAACAGCACGGGCCAATAAGCTAGCCACAAAAGCCGGCTGCAGTCGTTGCACTTATTATTATTGTTTTTCATTCGCTCTTACCCCAGAGTGGCAAAGACCCAGCTCAGGCGTAGTATGTATCAAGTTTCAAGTTAGTTACTGTCTGCAACAAAACTATCTTAAGGCAGACGTTGTGGTCTAAGCCCCTACGAGCTTGCCACGAGCACAAACTAACAGTAAACATATATACTCAGATATAAACTTACTGTCACAGAAGCCCTTGCTGAACATCCAGTTAAAGATTGGGTAGTTATGTTCAGTTGTTGAGAGAATTTAAATTGAAATTATCGTCTAATTAAATATTTAAAACAATAAACTATATACTAAACTTTATTTGCTCTATAGTTATGTATCAATATGATAAACATATGTGAGCTATTAACAGTTTATATATATATTGAATGAATAAATAATAAAATAGGTATATATCCATTAATTATTCAGTGAGCAAATAAATAATCGACTTATGAGTTATACATTTAACTGCTTTCGGGTCTAACTTTTTAACTATAACTATAACTATACCCTGAGCCCATTAAAAATGGGAAATCAGGGTATAATTGTTCTTTTTTTTGATGTATGTAACAGGCAGAAGGAGGCGTGACAGACCCCATAAAGTATATATATTCTTGATCAGGACGACAAGAGAAATCGATTTGGCACTGTCCGTCTGTCTGTCCGTATGTTTGAACGCGCCGATTTCCGCTTCTATAAGAGCTAGAGACTTGCAATTTTTTTTGTAGGGTCGTGTATAGCACGCGCAGATCAAGTTTTTTTTTTAAATCGCTAATTATCCCCAATTAATTGTTATCGATTAAGAACAAAATAAAAATTCAGTTAAAAAATTATATCTCGCCCATCTTTTAAGCTAGAGACGCCTAATATTTAGCTTTATATGTATTTTATGCAATTTTGAATTTTTTATATTTTGGATACCGGCCCAAAATGCTCCCAAATTATATGAAAAGCACAGATTCAACGGGGCTTAGGGTATCCCCTAGTCGGTCACGCCCGACTAGCAACTATATTTTATTGATTATAATAATAATACATTTTGTTTCTTGGCTGCTAGAGTGTGTGACTAGCTTTGAATAATCGAAATATATAATATATAAATAATCGAAAATGTATACTTATACTTTAAAATTTATATATATTAACAGTTGAATTAACCTCTTAAGGCAACGCCAACTATTGGGTATTTTATCGTTAAACAGTTGGCAGTGCTGCGTGCTCACTTCTTGTTAACCTAGCCATTAAGTACAGGCATTAGTCTTCTTACGGCATTAAGTGTGTGTTGGTGAAAGTGAGTGGGTGTGTGTGTGTGTTTACCTTAAACCATTTCAGAGGCAACACCTGCAGGCGTTGAGACCTCTATGTGGAGCACATAAGCTTCATTGTCTCTGCAGTTCTGTCTTTGTCCCGATTTGTGTGCTTAGTGGGGCGCTTAAGCTGCCTCCAGCATTAAGCGGCAGCAGCAACAACAAGTTGGATAACAGCTGAGTGTACACCTAATGCATTTGCTTAACACTTTCCATTCAGATCGTACGCCACCGCTCTCGTCGCGCGCGCATGTGGAACATGGGATTATTGTTCCTAATCTACTACTGCGTCAGCGTCTACTCGGCGAAGGGCGAAGACAAGGATACTCCGGAAATTCCACTTGACGTGGGCAGCCTGCCTGAAGCGGCCGATCCTGACTTTGAGACTGAGAATGAGATTACTACACCCAATCCTCTCCAGACGAGCGAAGTGAGCAGTGCAGATGTTTCCCTTAAGCTGAAATACTTATTCGCATTTCTTAACAGAGCACTGATGCGTTGCCGGGCACAACCATGGCCACGCCCATACATGGCGCTGTGCCGACTTGGCGAGCAAAAAGAGAGAATTGTACGCCGCCGGCCATCGAGCAGTTTCCCCAGCCTTTGATGAACAAATGGGCGCGCCAACATGGTGGACTCATCATACACATCCTCGTGGCCATCTACACGTTCTTCGGTCTGGCCATTGTGTGCGACGAGTACTTTGTGGCCAGCCTGGACAGGCTGTGCGAGGGTATGCTCAGCACAAATATATCACTTTAATCCCTTCATCAGTCTGAGTCTTTACAGAGCTTAAGCTGTCTCCGGATGTGGCGGGCGCCACCTTCATGGCCGCCGGCAGCTCAGCTCCAGAGCTGGCCACCGTTGTTATTGGTGTTTTCTTTGCCAAGGATGATATTGGCATCAGCGGTGTCATTGGCTCGGCCGTGTTCAACATCATGTTCGTTATTTCGGTTTGTGCCCTTTGCTCTGGCACCGTTTGCCAGCTGAACTGGTGGCCACTCGTGCGTGATTGCTTCTTCTACTGCGTGTCCATATTGGTCATGCTGATAATCATCTTCAATGACGTCATCTCTTGCGTAAGTACAAAAGCGCAAAGCAAAATTTTGGATGAAAACTTAAAGATTTATTTTATATGAACCAAATTTAATACTCAATTAAAATGGCATATAAGGGTTTACTAGTAGTATGAAAAATATGTAGAGCTCGCAGACTTAAATTATATATATATATACATCTATCTATCTGCCTGTATGAGTTCGTAGATCTACATACAAATGTATCACACGCAGAATAGATTTTTTAGGGCTTTCCTAAGATCAAAAATATTGTTTTAAGGACATGATCTTCAGTTTGAAGATTTTTATAATATACATAGGTACTTTATCCAAACAATTTCGTTCTATAATCAAGTATAATCAGAGAGCATTGCAGGTATAACTCTTGACTTCCTCTACCGGTATACTTATAGATTAGCTAGTCCAATGCCAATATATCAGTCAAGATTGTTGCAACGAAGCTCATTGGAAAATCTACACAAATATATGCTATATAGGTGAAATCTTGTTATCTTACAGTTCGAATCTATAGTTATGCTCCTATGCTATGTGGGTTATTGCATTGCCTTGCATTTCAATACGGAACTGGAACGCTGGGCCCTGGGCTTAAATCTGCCTTTTAAGCTGCCCAGCAAGGAGGAGCAATCGGCATTGGTCACTTATAAGAATGTGCCCGAAAGCTCCTACACTCAGGGCACACAGCCAAAGGAAACGGAGACAAGTCCTCAGCAGCAGCCACAGCCATCGACACAGGGCGACTATCAGAGCTACAACGATCCCAATGCCAGCTGGGACCCGAATGCTGCTTGGGGCGAGGAAGGTCAGAATCAGCCCCAGGCCATGACTGTCAGTGCAAAGCCAAGTCAGCCGCCGGTGGATGATTGGGGCATGAGCCAGTTTACCCAGGGCCAAGGCCAAGAGAATATGGCCTACAATGCCGATCAGCCGGAATCTGTGGTTACAGGCGAAGCGGCAAGTACATCGGCCAAAACTCAAGTTGTGGCCAATCCGTCTGGCAACGAATACTACAAGTCGACAGATAAACAACGCGAGCCACGCCCTGACCCGCTGCTGCGACCCACAGAGGGCGGCCAGCCAGCCCTAATCGCCTGGTATGTGGTCTACCCGATTCACTTCCTATGCAAGAAGACCATGCCGGATTGCCGACAGCCGCAGTATCGCAACTGGTATCCGTTCACGTTTCTACTGTCGATGATTTGGATCTCGTTTTACTCATACTTTATGGTCTGGATGATAACAGTGATTGGCTCCACGCTGGCCATACCAGATACGGTGATGGGTCTGACGTTCGTAGCTGCTGGCGTTTCTGTGCCTGATGCCCTAAGCTCAATAGCCGTTATCAAAGAGGGCTACGGCGACATGGCCGTATCGAATGCAATTGGCTCAAATGTCTTTGATATACTAGTGTGCTTAGGTCTTCCATGGTTCATACAAACAGCCATCATCAAGCCCGGCTCGCACGTCAATGTTATATCCAAGGGTATGTATGATATCTGTCTCTCTTTCTCTCTTCTTCTCTCTGTCTCTCTATATGTTAGTGCTTGAAATCGTCGTCGTAATACTGTTCAATTTTGTGGTATGCCTGGCATGTGTCTTTAACTGTGTTGTAGCCGACTTTAGATGGTGTAGCTGCAGCTGCATATTAAGACTCCAGTATATTAATGCGAGAGCTCTTTCTTAAAGGTCTGGCCTATTCCACCCTCTCGCTCTTCTCCACTGTTGTCTTCTTGATACTCTCAACGCATTTGAATGGCTGGAAGTTGGACAAGCGATTGGGCATAATACTCATGCTCTGGTATCTATTTTTCATAACGCTGGCGGCGCTCTATGAAATGAACGTCTTTGGCTACATGAACCCACCAGAGTGTCCCAGTGAGTACTAATTAGAAATAATGTTTGTTTCAATACTTGAAATCCTTCCTCTTACAGGCACGTACTAAACAACTGATTACCAACTGATCACAATACCAAAAATGGCAGACGCACTTAGATTCGCATCACCAGCACCAATACGAGTACCATATACAAATACATACAAATATATATACATATATATATCTATATATATGTATATATATATAGAGAGAGATATACCATTGGTATATAGCCATATATACATTAATCAAATAATCTTAACTAGAGCAACAAGGTGTCCCAGTAAGAACATGAATACAAGCAAACATATATGTATAATATATATATATATATATAAATCATATTCTTACATACATACATACGTATGTACTTCAAGTAAATATTACTCAAATGTGTGTTTTACATGGATTTTTACATGCACGAAAATGACAGAAGAATATGATATATATTTAAAAGATGAATATTTATTTAGGCAGAAGATAAAGAAATACAACAAACTCCGTATACAAAAAATATATGCATATAGCACTTTAGATAGGGAGAATTGTATAATATTTAGTACAAGTAAATTCAAAACAGCAAATTATATTTGTTGCCACGGTTTAATGGAACAACAACTAAATAACAGGAAAGGAACAACGCAAATTTTCAGATGGAAAAAGACACTCACCAAGGATTAGAAACGAATTATGTTAGAAACTAGGCATCAATTCTTAAGTTAATAAAAATGAAAATGTTGTTTGGTTCGTAAGTTTCTTAAAATGTCCTATATGTTAATTATTTTTGGGCTGCTGCTGCAAAATTGAATCGAATTTTAAAATGTCTTCGAATCTTACTGAATTTTTAAATACATAATTCCCTGACTTTCCAATTTTTCTGATCCAAATGTAAGTTCAGCCGAAGAGAGGCAATTTTAGCTATATTTTTTATCAAGCTCCTTGATGTATTCCGTTTTTAAAACTTTTCTAGTCGAGCAATCATTTGCCAACAAACTTTTTTATTTTTATCGCATCTCTTTTGTTGTTTCACTTTCACATATATATCTTAAATGAAGCTAGATAAATAACGATTTTATATTTATGTAGATATTTTTTAAAGCATTAACACAAACGAAAGTAAAACATATTTTTTACGGTTGAATTTACAATATTGATAAATAAACGTTCTGAGTTTCGATACATATGACCACTATGTTAAAATGATGCCAATAGTAAACACATATATATAAACAAAAATATGTATTAAACATTTCAAAAGTATTTAACTTAACAGCAATTAATGGCGTCAATTTTTTACTGTAAATATATGAATTCTATATGTATACAACATTTTTAATTCTAATAATGTAAATTTATAGTCAATTTTTGGTGCAAGTTACGTACACGCGCATATTTATACACATTTGTGGAATTTTTTAACAGTATAGTAAACATTTCTATTATTATTATTATTTGTAATTTTAGTTCTTGTTAAATAAATATATCAGCGAAAGGAAAACCAAACAAATTATATATAAAAACATACAAAAATCAAAAATTGTATAATAGTTAATCAAACAACGCACTCAATAAAGAGATAATAATATATTTTAGCCTTTCGTGTATAAATTGTTAGCTTTCGTATTTAACTCGAATATAAATATATATAATTTAAAGCTAAATACCACCGTTCAACAGCGAAAAGCTAATAAGGAAAACATGCTTACAGACGACATATGACAGAGACTACATTCGATTATCCAATTATGAATACAAATACACTGACAAGCTTTTGACATAAATAGGACTCGTGCCTATTTATTTAAACAGTTTGCCAGGATATTTTAAAATATGTTTTAAGAATTTGAATATTATGTTTATTCTAGTTTTATTTTGTTATTACATTTTAAGTTGTTGCATCGTCTTTTTTCAGTTTCTTTATCAACCGAATATAGATTAAAATTTAATAATATAAAAATAATATATATGTTTATAATTTAACTACTCCTCGAATAAATACATTTTATTATTACATGCTAAAAAATTAAAAAAAAAAAATGTCGCTCTAAAATGCTGTTTAACGGTGGTGCATTTAATGGTATTAAACCATATACGAAACACGTTAATAATAATGTTAAATATTTTTATACTTTGTTCTAAAATATTGTTTTGATGTGAGCGGAATTTTAACAAACTATAAAGCACGATTTGCTAGTTTCCAGGCCATGTCTAGTTGCTGGCTAAACCTTTTGGTTTATGCTTTGGTAGAATTGTTAGCATACGCATAAGCAGTGGCAGTCTGATTAATCCCTGGTAATGGTAGACATGTTATGACACTGAATCAGTATGATAATTTAGCTGCAAGCAAATATAAGACATGCATACATACACACACACAAAAACATACAATCTACATATACATATAAAGATACAAAACGAACTTACATAGTGAGCCCTGCACTGCTATATAAAATGGACGCGCTCAAAACATTTATGTAGTTACATAAACATATTTATACAGAACATGAAACAAACAGTATATATATATGTGGATATACATGTTATATATGGCATATGTACTTATTAATATACATATATATATCACATACATTTACGACGCTATGTCGCTAAGTTGTCTAGATTTGTTGATGGCGCCGATATGAAATACGAGTAACTGAGATCCTCAATTTAAAAAAAAAAACCTAAAAAACTTCCTTAAAACTATTTAAAAACATAGAAAACTAAAATCAAACCAAAACAATAAATGTACGAACAATCGCCTATTGTAAACTCCCACAAACATATGCATGCATAATTGTTATACGATACATACCTACATACATACATACCTTCTCCTATTTAAAACGAAAAACAATATATATATATATGCTTTTATGGGCATTTCTCAAGTACAATGTTCTTCCCCAAATATACATACTACAATACAATACATACGTATGCATACAAGTATAAATACTTATACTATACCCACTTAAATACTAAACGCATATTGGAAAACGTAAAAATTGTTAATTGTTTGATGTGCTACAAGTAAATAGAGCAACCCACGTTTGGAATGGACGTTTGATTGATGTGCAACAAAACATATACATACATAGCTATTACATCATACATCAAAGTAACATAACATGTACCAAGAACTAAACTTTAATTGTTGAGTCGTTAAGTATTTCAATTAACTATTTCAATTAGATCAATTCAAATCAAACAACAACAAAAGAATACAGTTGAAAAGTCGTAATTAAACATATTTATCCAGATGTGAAATATTTGATTCAATTTACTTTTAAATGTCTTCAAACTAAATCAAAGCAAAACAAACAAATATATTTCGTGTTACGTTGTGCAAATATTGTATATGAATGATGTATGCATATTAATAGTTATACATATGTAAACTAACTATATTGAAGTGAAAATGTTAAAGGACTTTACTGAAAAGACAAATACACCCACTCCCACACACACACACACACACCTTAAACCTATAATATATATATTTATATATATATATACATAGATATAGTATATATGTACAGACATATATAGCTATATATATAAACCTACAATAATGTACAATAAATGTCATCTATGCTATTATATACAACTATCATTTGTGTTAACTATGACTATAATTGTTTGCAAACACTTAAGAGATAATTCGAACAAATGCATAAACATTTATTTATTGATATTACAAATATTTAATAATGACAAACAAATAATTACATTTATTTGTGAAGAAGAAACATAATAACTATTGCTAATATACACAACTGTTGATGTTATGTTTAGTCTATTAATGGATTTCAAAAATAAATGAATATACACACGCAACCCCTTAAATGAGTTTCGAGTTGTCAGGTCAGTAATTCATAGTGATAAAAGTAGTCATAAATTCAAAGCTAGTTAATAACAAGTCGACATTCAGTTATCGACATTTTGATATTTGCCAAGCTCCAATTGGTATCCATATCTGTAGAGAAGATAGCAAATCACCTCTTAAGGATATCATGTCAAGGATATCATTTTATCTGACTACGTTCTTACACAGCCCCAATGAGTGTACCTGCAAAGACCACAATTTTTTTATCTGTGTATTTAATTTACAAATTGTTTTACAGCTATGACAGATGAGCTTGCATATGAGTATATATTTCTGATTTAATTATAATCGCAATCGATATTAATGTGTAGCAAAGAACCTAGGAGGCATGCACCATCATTACAAGATATATTATTATATTATGCATACATACATTAATGAAGGTGATGTGGAAGTCACTAGCAGTCAACAATTTGGTAAGGGCATAACCGGCTACCTGCAAAGCTTTCGAAGCGTGCAAGCCCAACTGTTAATAAGCTGCGCAGACCAAAAAGCTCTCTCTCTCTTTAATATCGTCGGCGACGTCGCGACGTTCAGGCGACGGACGCGTAAACAAAAAGCAAAAGTAAAGAGAATAGGCGTGGAGAAAGTAATGTTTGCGACACTGAATACTTAATACGCTTTTGATCTTTAGTGGGTCATTATACTTTGATGGAAAATTAATTTATATTACCTAATATTTAGGAAAGCTTTTCTATTTCTCACGACTTTCATTGGTTCTTTCAATTTTTCAAGAATCGCCTATTCATATCAAATGGAATGTAAAATTAATTGAAATTGAATTAAAATTGAAGATATTCTTCTTTTATTATATAACCCATCGAGACTGATAACGCCTAGCTCTAACAAGTAGGCTTTTATTTTTTCAAATACCAATTTTTATTCAAATTTTTATAGTCCCGTTTGGATTTACAAGTAGCTTGACACAGCTTTTTCGCTCTGCCAGAGGGTATAGAAAGCTTGCTGGAGCAGCAGCTTGTTGAGGGCAGCTTTCCGTGGCTGCAGCAACGGCGCTGAAGTTTTCGCCGGGCGTTTCAGTCGTAAGTGCTCTGCCAAACCGCTAGGAAGTGGAACGCTTGGACGTGCGCGGCAGTGTGTGTGTCTGTGTGTGCGTATATGTGTGCAGTAGGCGCTCGCGTATAAAAGTTGAAGAACCGCAATCTCCAAACATTCACGCGCACTCTCGCAAACATACAATCGCCGTTTGTGTAAGTGCCGATGTCGCAACCTGTTCTCCAGTCAGGCGGGCGTAGAACCCAAATTGTTAATACTGAACTCAGCTGTGTACCCGGCATACACTGATAAAACGTTATGGATTTTTCAATATTACATATTTATGATGGCTCCAAAGAAATTATATAACGTAGTTATGTTAATATTTTGTTTTCACTGCATAATCGCTGACGAGCACTTCTTAAAGTACGCATACATATATATAAAAGAATGTGTGTATGTATGTATATGCATATACATACATATTGCTGAAGCTTGTTTGCGCGAGATTAGCGCTAGGCTGGGTCAGAGGGACAATTGATAAGCGGGGCAACAACTGTGTTTGCTTAATCGCTTAGCGAGCTGATATAGACTATTAATTATGTTATCAATTCTCTCGAATTACGGCCACTGTCTAATTTAATTTAAACTTCAATTGTTTATCTCTGCAGCGTTGTCCGTATAGGAACAACATTTCCATCAGGAACCCAGACTAAGCGCATTTGCCACCATGTCTAGCTTACCCCGTGTGGACATTGATCAACCGAAATTTGATCAGAGCACCTATATAGGGCGTGTCAAGCATTTCTTTCTAGTCACCAACCCTCTGAACATATTCGCGACCGATGAGCAGCTCGAGAAGGCGCGTGACATTGTCACCAAGTACAGGGCCAACCAGGCGTTGCCCGACGTCAAGTCCATCGACGATGTGTGGAGGGCGAAATATCTGTATGACTCGGCCTTCCATCCAGAGACCGGCGAAAAGCAGATTATCGTGGGTCGTATGTCTGCTCAGATGCCAATGAATACGTTTATCACTGCCGGTAAGTGTGCCTCAGCCCTCCCTCTGCCCTTAATATTGACCATTTTACGCTCTCATCGGAGAATTTCAACTATTCGCTTCCGCGCTTTGATTAATAAATAACTGTTAATGTTGTTGTTGTTTTTTTCTTTTTTTTCGTTTAGGCATGATGACCTTCTACAAAACAACGCGGGCGGTTGTCTTCTGGCAGTGGTTCAATCAAACGTTCAACGCCATTGTCAACTACACAAACCGTTCGGGCACATCTCCAATTAGTCAATCGTAGGTTTCTCTAGGGAAGATTGCTTTTGTGCCCAATCTGTATTATTATTATGCACACAGCCAGCTGCTTACCTCCTACTGCCTGGCAACAGGCGGAGCCCTGGCGACAGCGCTCTCTCTCAACCGCGCTGTGAGGAATATGAGCCCCATTTTTGGGCGCCTGGTGCCACTGGTTGCGGTGGCAGCCGCGAATTGCATCAACATCCCATGCATGCGAATGCAGTAAGTAAACATTGCCGATCTACAATTACTTATATGCCGTGTCATAATTGAGCTGTTGTATTCGACAGGGAGCTACGCAATGGAGTTGCTCTTTTGGATGCTAAGAACGATCAAGTAGGCATTTCGAAGAAGGCCGCCATGGTGGGAATTTCAGCTGTGGTTATCAGTCGGATCTCTATGGCTATTCCTGGAATGAGTAAGTTACAAATCGACATAATGCATGAATATAGATCTACAATACAATTGGTTGGCAGCACTGACGCCCCTGCTGATGAACAAGCTGGAGAAGAATGGCTTCCTGAAGAAATACCCCAAATCCAATGCTCCAATTCAAACTCTTTTCTGTGGCTTTATTCTCATCTTTGCCACGCCCCTGGGCTGTGCGTTCTTCAGCCAGCGTGCGGCTATTAAAGTGGACGATCTGGAGCCGGAAGTGCGCGACCCCATAAAGAAGGAGCGCCCCGACTTGGATACAGTTTGGTATAACAAGGGCTTGTGAGTCGGTTGAAATGTAAGGAAACAAGCGAAATTGATGTAAAGTTAAATCCCAAAATTTTTGTGGACAATAAATATATGTAAGTTTTAAGTAATCCACTCAAATTGCATTTAAAATTATGTTAGGCCTCACAAATTGCGTTGCGTGTGTGTAGTTGAAACACATTGAAAAACCATTAATTGTTTATAATTAATCATAAATTTATCAAATATATATTATTGTTAATAAAATCTGAAAATATAACAATTTTTTGAAATAAGTATATTGGCGGTATTAGCTAATAGCACTCAGCTTTTTGACAGCTAGCTCACTTTGGTACTAAAAATACGAGACTGCAAATGCGATTCATTTCTTATACTTAGCTGGTTAGTCTTATAGCAATCAGCTTTTTGACAGCTAGCTCACTTTGGTACTAAAAATACTAAGCTGCAAATACCATTTAAAAGCGATTCATTTCTTATAATTCTCAAAAGGAAACTGAAAACGAGTAGTCTTTTCCTATTATAATGAAATATTTCATTATACATATTTTTAAATTTAAAATTGCGGTAAATGTGAATTTTGAAATACATATATGTGTATAGATATCTTTGCATTTTAAAACAGCGCCATATATCGATAGCTGTTTGCAAGCAACCGTGCCTATCGATAAGAAAATATTTCTACGCACTAAAAAATGACAAACAGAATGAATTGAGCGCATTTTGTGATGCAGTCGTCAAATATTTTAAATTAATGAACTAATTAAACTTAAATGGAAAACGCAGCGACTTTAAACAAAAGACGGTCGCTTACGCTCAGCAACAGACTACTGCAGAAGCGACACAGCGGTAAGTTCATAATGCATATTTGTCAATTAACAACCATGGGAATATTTGAATATTTCAATTTCAGCGTCTCCGCAGAGTCGCGCTTGCGCCAGCGCAACTCAGCAAGCTGCAAATGATGGGGGTTCGCCGAGATCGCCAAGTGTGAGCATTGCCGACAATGTGGAGAGCACGCCGCCCAACAAAAAGATGCAGACACTAGACGACAGCTTGGACTTCTCGCAGCATAGCAGCCTTTCGCCCAGCTGTTTGTTCTCGCAGACTTTAGTAACCGGCAGCCCGGAAGTCAGCTGGCGCTGGCAGTGCGATAACAATGGGCGTCGCGATAAGGTCAACACCACGTCGGACAGCGGATTCGATTCAGAAGAGTTTGGACCAGATGCGTATAAGCGGAGGGACAGGCGCAAACAGGTGCGTGCAGATGCCGCCAATGAGCACAGGCGCAAACAGTTGGACAACAGACAGTGGCGGGCGCAGCAAATACGTGATCACGAGCTGCTCAAGGAGCGTTGCGACAAACTGCACAGGCAGTTGGATCAACAAGTAACAGCACCCAAAGCCACCGAAAGTGCTGCAACAAGTGTCACAAAAGTAGCTGCAACTGAAGCCGCTGCGGATCCTGCATTGGCAGACTTTCTTAATGACTCTGACACTGATTGCTTCCTGCTAGAAGCATCGCAGCAACTGGAGTCAAAGTTGGTGAAGCCGAAGCAGACGCCGGCTGCTACCACGCCCACCAGTCATCCCAAGAAAAAGAATGAGAAACAGTGTTCCTTCTATATGAAGTTCCTGGAGGATGAGAGTGAGACTGAGGATTGGTTTGCCGCTCTCGACGAGGCCATGCTGGAGGCAACGCAGCCCAAGAAGCCGCGCACTTCACTGCAGCGTTATAAATCAATGCCCAGCAAGGCAGCCGATAATGTGGTTTCCACAAATACTATCTATAGCTCTTCCTCTAGCGATACACCACGTATCAAGCGCCATGCCAGCAGCCATGCCCTCTCACCGGCTACATCGAATGGTAACTGCTGCAGCTTAACTATAACAAATCCATTTCTAATGTATATATATATGTGTGTATTTTTAGCAAGGAACAATCTTTTTGGCAGACGGCAGTAAAGCCTTAGACAATGCGCTTACGCCCACGTTCAAATGTTCCAAAGGCTTCCCATTTACCAGTACCGAATGTGATGCGCAAAAAGTTTCGCCCGCCTTCTTTCTAATTTTTTTGTCATTTGTAAATGTATACGTTAACTTAAGCCACATAGTCTTAAGATACTTATGTAATTAGACTAAAGCTTAATTAAAAGTTAATTTTAATTTATAGTTGCTCTTCAATTGCTATCGAACTAATTGCATCGTTTACAGCGCGTTTACGGGCTGTGCGCACCATATGTTTCAGATTAGAGGATTGTGAAGCAGCTAATTGGAAAAGGATGTCTGAGCGATTGATGCTTCCTACTTGATTAATATCGAGTGCCCCGCTCCTACTGCGAAAGCTGTTCAAAAGTGGAATGCAAATTATAAGAAACCAATGACAAATTGAAATAGATTTAAGTTTTTACTGAAGTTCTACTTTTACCAAACATAATTAACATAATTAACTTTAATGAATATACCAGAACTTATGCTATGCAAAGCGTATTTAAAATGTGTCAAAAATTTAAAATTGAAAATCAAGCAGACAGTCAGAAGCCGTATAATATGTTTAGGCTCAATTTATGTTTTTACTGAAGTTCTACTTTTATTTTTAAAAATGAAAGGAGCAAATTAAGGTTAACTTTAATGAATATACCAGAACTTAGGCTATGCAGAGTGTATTTAAAATGTGTCCAAAATTTAAAATTGAAAATCTTTAAAACAGCCAGCCAGAAGAAGCCGTAGATTATGTTTAAGCATAATATAAAAATTTATGCTGCCAATTACTTTTTCATCACAAGCCCATTTAATGACACAAATTTATGGACAAACGCTGGAAATGTTGCTGCAGCATTGATCTGTGATTCTCTCATATTGAATGACTTTTTATGCATACTTCATTTTCGTTCATTAAATGCGACTTAACGTGGAAATGCATGCTAATAAGTGACCTTTGACAGGAAAAGCAAGGTGCAGTTTACGCTGACTCGAGCATCCCATTCGAACGGCTCAGTGCGCGCTTTCGGGCATACACCACTTGATTGGGGCTAAGGTCAAAGTTGAAGCCCTTTTCAGCTATCATTCGCGTAAGAAGCAATTCACAAATACATCCGCACGTAAGCATATGCGTACATATATGCAGCCACATCTACTTATGTATGAGTGCGTATATACTGGCCTTTACAAAATGCAATGAATCTGGAACATAAAGTATGCTGCCATATGGTTGCGATGCGCAGCATAAGCCAATCGCAGTCGAGCAACAGCCGAGCAATCGAAACAAAAAAAAAAACAAAACAGAATAGGCAACAATATTCACAGTGGAGCGAGAGGAATATGGTATACACGGAGTACGCACCATGGCAGGAGGCGTTAGGAGCGGGTCAACAAAATTGGTGACGTCTACAAAGCGCAAGCGAAGCTGCAAAAGTAGCAACAAAGCTGAAGCGAACGCGGGAGCTTGAGCCCCAAGTGAAGGAGCAGCTGGGCGTGCGAGCAGCATAGCACTACTGACAAATGAAATGCACTGTGTGGGCGCCAGCTCTCAAGGGGTGTGAGCGAGAGCTTGTGAAGCTTTCCGTAAGCTTTTCGACAAATGCTTTTGTACTCTGAGGCGCCTTTCGTGTATTCATAATGGCGTCCACAGCCGAGACTCGCAAACAGTATTCTACGCGCAACGCCAAAGCGAAGTTCGTGGCAGCGCATAACAAGGCTCAGCTAGCAGCAGCAACACAGCGCACGCAACAACACATTCAATAGAGAGCCAGCATCATAGGGGACACAACATTAATTCACCGACGAAGATTGACTTGCTCGAGCAGCTACGCAGCGCACAGGTCTCAAGTGTTGCCGGCCCTTGAAGGATTCGTCAGCAACAAAGAACGTACGAATTTTAATTGTGTTTAGTGAAGCGCGGTCTATATTTTTGACTTTCATTCTCCAAATCACCCGCTCCCGCCTAGGCCAGCAAAAGCGTGTGCACGAAGTTGTGGCGCCAGCGTTGCCCCATCGTCGCAATTATTAACTGAAGCACAAATAGAGTCCAAAGAAAAAGAGCCGAAAAAAACACACAAAAGCGAGCAACGACTTGCGAGGCGAAACACGTGAAATGTTTATTGTGGCAGCTGCATGGAGCTTTGCTGCTTCATGGCGACTGCTGTGCATCGGGATGTTGGCACTGGCGATGTCGTTGCCGTTGCCATTGGTTGTCGCCGAATCGGAGGCTGCTATGAGCGGCACCGGCGGCCTGCCTAATCATTCCGTCTTCACTAGCTCATTCCTGGTGCGCTTCCGTCGGGGCGTTGACAATGATTTTGCCCACAAGTTGGCCGACAAGTATGGCTTCGAGAATCTGGGACCGGTAAGTAATAAGCAGACACAACACAGTACAGTGAATACAGCCTACACCCGCCCACACACACACACACACACACACACACACACACACACACACACACACACACACACACACATATCAAAGAAATACTAAGAACATAAACATGTCTAATTACTTATCTTGCATGTCTATTTAATATTCCAAATATTCCAATTCACTGTGAATGAAAGTAACTTCTGCAGAAAGTGTTCACCCTTTAGTTGTGTGTGCATATTGGCCTGAGCTTTGACAAAAATATACAGCCGTTGTCCATTTCCGTTGAGCGGACATCGAAAACTTGGCTAGCTCAAGCCATTTATGCCCAAGGGAGCTGTGTGCTCGTAGAGCTTTCACTGTACTCTTTACTTATTACCAAAGCCAGTCAGTCAGTCAGTCGTTTGTTGTGAAAAATCAATTATTTTATGTTCCGACGGCGTCGGCATGTTTTGTAGCCCAAAAGAGACTGCCAGCAGCAAAGGCAAGCTGCAATCGTCGAGGGCTGTTAATTATTGCGACTGCTTAAGTGGGTGTTCATGTGTGTGTGCATGTGTGTGTGTGTGTGTGTGTGGGTGCGTGTGGGTGAGTGTGTGTGAGGCGCGTGCTTGGTATACAAAGCGTTGTAAAGTCAGCAACGACTGTAGCGGCCATCATCCATCCGACTGGCTCGCTAAAAATTTCCATTGCATATAGTCCGGGCGTAACATTTCAAGCATTTCGTGCTGCCTGCACCAAACGGGCACAAGGCCAGCGACTACAGACCCCAACAGTTCTGTAGAAGTATAACAAACATTACATGTTGACATGTCGGACTTAGCGTCCGCCAACACTGACAGCAAAAAGCTTGAGATGGCAAGTTGTGTTTGGGTAATATACTGACATTGACAGCCATTATGCCTGTCAGTAGTTCTACTTGTTGCTCGAGCTTCTACGCTGTTATCTATGGCATCGATTGCCAAGCTGCTGTTTATACCCTGAGCCCATTGAAAATGGGAAATCAGGGTATAATGTTTTTGTTGGATGTATGTAACAGGCAGAAGGAGGCGTGTCAGACCCCATAAAGTATATATATTCTTGATCAGGACGACAAGAGAAATCGATTGGGCCATGTCCGTCTGTCCGTCTGTCCGTCCGTCCGTCTGTCCGTCCGTCCGTCTGTCCGTATGTTTGAACGCGCCGATTTTAGCCCGTATAAGAGCTAGAGACTTGAAATTTTTTTTCTAGGTCCGTGTATAGCACGCGCAGATCGTTTTTGTTTTAAAAAATCGATAACTATCCCCAATTAATTGTTATCGATTAAAAACAAAATCGAAATTCAGTTATTAAATTCTATCTCACCCATCTTTTAAGCTAGAGACACCAAATTTTATATTTAGCTTTATATGTATTTTATGCAATTTCGAATTTTGTTATATTTTGGATACAGGCCCCAAATTTTCCCCAATTGAAGTTCAGTCTTAAATAAAGCCAAAATGCAAATGAGTTGGTACTTTTACTAAACTAACAAATATGCCCATAGAATATGTTGATCATATGCCGAAAATTTCATTGAAATCCGTTAAATAGCAAAAAAGTTATTAAACAAAATGTTTGGCTATTTTGCAAACTTACGTGGCAGCAGCGCCAAGCGAACGCAGTTGCACACACACATACAAACGCTCGCATTATAGTCGATTCGAAGAATCGCACATTATTAGCTGCTGCTTTAGTTCACATTTGCCACCGCTTTCTAAGACAGTGGAGTGGCATCGTTGGTAGCATTTTTTAATTTTATAAAAATTAGGTGGCGTTGTTGGTAGAGATGATGCACGTTGCGTAATTAACGTAGGTTCGAACCTCGCCAATGTCAGTTTTTTGAAAAAAATGCTGTAAACTTGAAATTTTTGTATAATTTTACGCTAAGTATAAATGTATTGGAAAACACAGGTTCGACGAGGCTCAGGGTATACCCTAGTCGGTTACGCCCGACTAGAGTTTTCTTACTTGTTTTATTTTCTTTTTTCGGGCCAAAACGCGCGCCTAATTAATTGGCACGACAAGGTGGCGTAATTAAGTGGCTGGTCCTTAATAGCGTTATGTCTGGGTCAACAAGTGCGTCAATAAAGAAACATGAATCAGGCACCAAATCCAATTAGTTTATACACTCTTCATGATGTATATAATGCTGATTTATGTGTAAATTGATATGCATCCGTTTAGTCACTTCGCGTTGCCTTTCCTGTGCACAGCTACCTAAGACACGGCCGCGTCCTGCGCCTTGGCTGTGCGAATGGCAGCTACGCCAGTATTTATTACGCCGTAGACACAAGTGCAGTGCATGAGTAGTTGCAAAGCAGTCTCCGTGGCAACGTTAATATAATATATCGCACAATCCAACCAGCATTAATGCACGCATTCATACATTCCCCCTTGGAAAACTTTAAGTCGAAACAATTTTTTTAGTTATTAACTTAGTCCCGCACAACTAAAGTCCTTCATAATCTTGTTCTTCATAAAATCTCATATAACGAATATATATGTGATGATAATGTTCATTTGCGAATTCTGAATTTGTATTCCGCGAAGACATAATAAATATGGTTAGCTTGGTGTAAATTTTAAGCTCTGATACAGTTTTTGCCAGGCCCTTTTCATTGCACTCATTACGTAGTTACTGACGTTCAGATAAATATATATATATATATATATATTTTTTTTTATATAAAGCTTTGGGATTGCTCAGTTCTTATCTATCTTAAATAAAGCACTCTTTACAAATGCAATCCTTGTTGTGCTGTTAATGTGGACGACCTTTTTGATGGGCTTAAATATACACGGAAATTTAATTGGAAATTTGTGTCGACTGGACTTCCGCTCCGTACACTCATTCAATTCGCTCTCAGTGCTTTCAGCAGCTAAACAGCAAAATTCTTTTACTTTTTTGCTGGGGCACAGGGAACGGTAATAAAATTGCGGCACATGTTGCCGAAAAATCTGTTGCTCTTACGTCAAACGCTATCTGCCAACCGAAATCACACAATATGTACGACAAAGCAACAATGTATACACATGTACATATATATATACGCATATATACATATATATAGATATATATTATAAAAAAGGGAAACCTCTGAGCGTGGGATAGAGAGTAGGCAAAGGCACAGGCACAGGCACGGGCACACGTCTACACTCAGTTGGTTGCTCAAATCGATATTGCGTATACGCAGCGTATGAAGTGGCGCTGAATATTTATCTGTCATATAAGCGCTGCCTTAGTTTAGGCTTTATTGCTTTCGATGTAAGAGCCCTATCAGCAATAAACTGTTAGTTTTTGGTATCAGCTATCAGCTATTAGATACACACACATGTACATGGAATATATAATATTATACAATTGCAGATTGAGTTTGCGTGGCGCTTAAATAAAATAAAATATTTGTAATGTAATTATTTAATTTCGTGCTTTGTTAAATACATATGCTCTAGAATGAAAAACAAATCTTGGCAGCTGGGCAATCGTCGCCCACGCATCCGAGCTCAACGCAATCACCGAATTCGACCTACAATTTTATGGTAGGCTGATTTTTTCTGACGCTTTTCTCCGTGCCCTTGAATGATTAGCAAATTCACAAAGTGCGGCATGGCTAATGCCTTAAAGCGATTTTTGTATGTTTGCCTTTGTGGTGTTTAAAAGTTTTACTTAATACCTACTTTGTATCTGGCCTGAGCCTTTGGGCATACACGTTCTCCTTGTGAAGCGTGCATTTCCTTTTTTTTTTTTGTTCTGTGTGCTATAACTTATAAAGCCAACAAGCCCACCTGTCGCCAGCTTCATGTCAGCTGTGGGCTGCTGGTTAGCAGGCATGTTGTCGCAAATCCTTGCACAAAGCGTTACGTTGAGATTTTTGTTTGCCAAACCTAAGCTTCAACAACAGAGACAACAGGGGTAACAATAACAGCTTGTTCTTGACTTCACACGCCCACATTGAATGCATCACATACGATTCTTGTGCATTTATGAAGTGTGGGTCAGCCATTCATATATGTATGTATATACCTTGAAATAATTGTTTCTCGCTAAATAGTTGACATTGTAATTAAATTACAAAATCTATATGATAAAAGAGAAACAAATTAGGTTCGAATGGAAAAGATTAATTATGCCAACATCAATAGGTTAAAGCTCTTTAGAAACCCTTTTAGCAAATTGCTTGATTTTAAAAAATGCATTTTTAATTAATTTACCTTTCGTTATGGAAATTCCGTCATAGACTTTTAATGAAATTAGCTTTAATTGGTGACTTCATTTCAATTTAGTAAAGTTGCAAGCTTAATGGGAACAGCAGTACAGTTCGCCCGTTCAACTTTTCCCAACATAAAAAGTTTGCGGAATGCCAAGGTTAATTAAATATGCAAAGCTGCATAATGCAGTCTACTTTTATGCCTATAAAGTACGCAGCACTCATTAGTTAATTGATTTACATAATCTAGCAGTTATTATATATATATATATATATATATATATATATATATATTGTATATTTAATTTTTATTCATATTGAAAGGTAACCCTGGTAAATGATGGTAATTGATGTAGTTGTACAACAGAGGGAATTTTATACAATTTATTTTAGTCATTCAAAAGGTTTGCAGCTTCGTCCTGAACTTCAATTTGTTGGCTATTTTTGTTTCATTTGGTATGCAAAATGAAAAATGAGTAAGCAAATGTTGTGGCGTTTCAGGCTGCTCACCACGCTCCACAAATAAACGGCTTGGGCATTTGCTGGCAATTTGTAACTTAAGGCAAACATATGTTGGCAAATAAAAGACAAACAAAGGACTTGCACGTCGGGCAAACAGAGACAAAAGTCGTACATTCTAGGAAAAGGTTATGCTGGGAGTCGCAAAATATGAGGACCGCAAGCACAAAAACTCCACACGCGTAGCCCCAAGCACAGCGATACACTCTTATATATATATTTGGAAAGAATATCACGTATACGCCGCGTCCATAGCCAAGTCAATTTAAAGATATATTTATTTTTAGAATCTCAGACCAGCTTCAGCCTTAGCTAAGCACGCGATATACTCGATGTTTAATATAAATTGGACATTAACCAATCAAATATTTCCCTCTAGAAATACTATTAATATTTAAGTTTGTCTCATAAATTGATAGTTTGTGCTCATATGTATTATATTATACTATAATCGCTCAATGTACTCATAGTTTGGTAACAAAATTAAAATCATTAGAGTGGCACTTACCTGAGCACTCTACACACATTAAAAGTTGTCTCCTTGTGTCCTTGTGTCTCCCCCGTTCATGCTTGGCCCATTCGTGTTTTATGGCCAACAGTTGGCAAACTTTGATGGAAAAGCCAACTTTTGGCAAATGTTTGCAATTTTCCTGTTAGTGTGTAAGGTATCACGTTATCACTACTCTAGTCTAGCTTCACCCATTTAATTTTCAATTATATATGTATGGGGCTTTGTGCAGACTGAAGGCTTCATACTGGGTCCGAAATTAGCAGTAATGCTTATTAGAAACTTTTCGGAACACAATCTCCCAATTTCCAGCCAAAGTGCAAACATTTTAAATATATGTATTATATTTCAGCTAAATAAAAGCTTCTTGTGTGCAGAACTTTCTCAACATAATTTATGAAATTTGATATGGCGCAGGCAGCACTATAAATAGCAGAATGAATAAATTTTAATTAAAAACAAAAACAATAAATAAAATTTGCAATATAGCAACATTGATATGCTTACAGTGCTGATTCAGTTACTTGCATAATATAATAATTAAAATATTTCCACAAGTATAGCGCACTTTGACGCAACACAAAGCGTACAAGGACTAAACTGCAAGTGGTTTCACCTGTTGAGCGACACTTTTAAAATTAATTTTTTTAATTGGTCACTTTGAAAATGTCAAAGAGGAGCTAAAAAAGTTTTGATTGTTATATGGAAAATGAAGTGTTTATAAAATAAGTTAGAGTGCTGTAAAGGTCAGAGAGAAGAAAACCCTCTGAAAATTAGATATTATTAATAAATTCAATTACACCCACTCGTGTGGGTGAGCGAAGAAGTTTCGCGTGGGGTGCCCACATAATTGTGTGACCACCGCTCATGCGGAGGTTGCAGGAAGTGACACACTGCAAGTGGTTTCACCTGTTGAGCGACAATTTTAAAATTAAGTGGTTACTTTGTCAAAGGGGAGTTAAAAAAGTTTTGATTGACATATGGAAAATGAAGTGCTTCTTAAATAAGTTAGAGAGCTGTAAAGGTCAGAGAGAAGAAAACTCTCTGAAAATTAGATATTATTAATAAATTCAATTACACAGCAGGCGAGTGTGTGGGTGAGCAAAGAAGTTTCGCGTGGAGTGCCCACTTAATTGTGTGACCACCGCTCATGCGGAGGTTGCAGGAAGTCACACACTGCAAGTGGTTTCACCTGTTGAGCGACACTTTTAAAATTAATTTTTTAAGTGGGAACTTTGAAAATGTCAAAGAGGAGCTAAAACAGTTTTGATTGTCATATGGAAAGTGAAGAAAATCATAAAATAAGTTAGAGTGCTGGAAAGGTCAGAGAGAGGAAAAACCTTTGAAAATTAGATATTATTAATAAATTCAATTACGAGAAAGTTTCGCGTAGAGTGCTCACTTAATTGCGTGACCACAACTCATGCGGATGTTGCACACACATACATGCACACATACGCAGCATGGTCCAAACAGCATGTCAATGTCAATAGAGGGCCACAAAACTATTTTGCTTCATAGTGAGCATGCTGTCTTTGCTCTAAATAACAAACGGACTTAGACGATTATTGTGGCCCGCCTGGGCCAACTTGTCTTCACACACGCTTTGTCACACTCTTTGTCTGAATGTGTCAATCGATTCTTGCTTGGTTCGGGCTAGCCTAGCCTGGCCTGGCCTTTAGGTTGGCTTATAACCATGTGACCTAGTTGGGAAATGAGTTTCAGTCAATACATAAAGCAGCTGTTCATTTATTTACACATTCAAGTCCGTAATTTTAATTAAACTTCACTCCATTCTCCTGTGCCATTAACGGCTAGCCGTCATGACATCCACTTGTTGTGACATTTAGCGCCAGCCTTTGTTGCAATACAATACCTTGCAACTCATATTTGAAGCTCATCTGCTTTAATTATTTATTCACAACAATCTTTTAAATCGCCTCGATTATGTCACTTAGTTAGCAGTTTAACTAGCTTGACCAACTAGCTGGGGCCAACAAATCAAGGCTCTGTTTACCTGGGTAGGCCTTGGCACCTGACACAATGACTGCCACATGCCAAAATCCTCAATCAAATCCTATTAGTCCGGACGTCTGTTTGCCTTCGCTTCGCGCTGCGTATCCTGCTGAATTATTCAACAGTTGACGGCAATCATTTGCATTTCACTCATTTGCCACCTCCGCATATATACATATTTATATATACACCTGTATAGCTTCCAGTTTTTTTCTTTCTAATTTGCATGCCATTTATTGCCGCCTGAATAGGGCCTTCCCAGACGCCAATCAATTTTTCTTTGTTTTCCATTTGCCACAGTCTCAGCTCAACAATAGGGCTGCTCGGTCGCATATGGTGAACGTTTCGAAATTATATTTCAGACATGCCTATGTTAAAAAGCAATTGCCTCACACTCGATTTGTATACTTATTGTGCTGGAATCGCCTGCAAAGCTGCAAAGAATACTTTTATTTTTGGCTAATATTCAATGAAAAGAGCTAAAAAAAATCAAAAGTGCGGAAGTACTTTGAACATATTTGAACGCTTTTAAATTAATACTTTGGTTAGCAATGTTGATATTTAAAAGAAAAATATATTTGTTTCCTTTTTAATTAAAATTGTTTTAATATTTCACAAATTCTTTTCGCATTTCGTGTCAAACGAGCATTATTAAAAAAGTTTAAATTTCTTAAAGCAGACTTTGGTGTTACAGTCGTTCTCCTGCATATTATACCATAGCCTGCTTGCAGTTCTTTCACTTTTGATTGATTTAAACTGTTATGTGACACATAAGTAAAAAAGTCAAATAAAACTTTCGCTCTGGCAAAAAGTTATTCAAACCTTGCTAACTTTTTGATAGAGGAGCTGAAAGACTTAGATATCGTTTGATACCCAACTTTATGTAGTTTTCAGAGACAAGTTACGTCTGAAAGTCCGCGTCACACATATATAAAAAAGTATATCTAACTCATGTAATTAAATACGGTTTGCCGTTTGATAGTGGGTGCATAGAGCATTATTATCAGCTTACATGGAACTCGTACCTATCTATAGATTGTGTATATCTAGTATATATGTTTGATAGGCGTGCATTAATATAGGAAACACTTACTATGTGCATGGCAGTAGTCATTTGCTCAAGTGCTACCAGGAATGTATTGTAGTTGGCTACTGATAAACTGACACGAACAGATAAGGCATGGCCAACGATGGCAATGGAAGAGGCTGTCACTTAGTTGAGCCAGCAGCATAAGTTTGACAAATGGATTCTACTTTAGCTGTCAAATATAAATGGCTTGAGATAGTGCGTAAGCTTCTTGTCCAATGAAACTACTAACGATTGCACTACAAATAATCAATCAGGAAAATATACTGCATACTTTTCAGCTGAAAATGTTGAATAGGGGAACTTCAATGGAAATCTAAATGTGAAATCTATTTCCGATAAATACATAGTTGTCTGCATTCCTATTCAAGGATTCTTAGTGCACTACAATTAGCAAGACTTAAAATACATTCCTCGAACGGAACGATGTGCGCAGTCAAATTTAATGAACTGTTCAGTTGTATGAGCTTAAATATACAATAGCGTTTGCATAATATTGTCGACTGAAAGCCATTGTTGTTGGCTTGTTTACGCTTGCAGCTCATCAAAGGACTACCACCTGCCAGGCCTGACTGCCTGCAGGGCAATCAAAAACATGCACAACATGGGTGGTATGCACACATACGTGCATGCATACACGAGCGTGTACAGGTGGGCGTATGTGTCGTATGTGTGTGCATTCAACAAGAATGCAGCTGTTGCTTTTGTTGGGTTAACTTGTTGTTGGCCGTTGTTGTAGCGGCTTATTGTTTGTTGTTTGGGAAAATCCTGTTGTTCCCAGCTCTCGCCAGAGCATCCATTCACCACGCTGAGCTAAAATCCATAAATTTGTGACGTTGACATAGTTTGAAGGATGCTGTGTCACATGACACATGCCACGTCCATGTAGATATTACAGAGCTGTCGTCGCCTACACTGCGTGAGTCTCCTGACGCCTTTGCTTCTTTCTGCTAGTGGGCATACTGAAATAAACGGACTGCAACAAGTGGCGCGCATTGCGCTATTCATACCACTCACATTTTGCTATGAGCCGTTATCAACGATTAATGTAACCTATTGCCGACGCCATTTTGGCAATCGAGCCGTTTACTTGCCACAAAAAATACACAAAAATACCCACTCATGTGGCCGCCAGTTTGTCATATGTTGCTAAATGAGCGTGGGTGTTGTTTCGACTTAAGTGCTTCACACGAAGCGTGGCTTGGGGATGGACAGGAGGCAAGGCGGTGCCACATGCCACATTGCACATGGCACATGCCACATGCCACATGAAGTTTCTGCTCGTCTAGTCTGGCTTTGCTTTGGCCTGTGCTGCTGTCTGCTTGGCTGCTCGCTTCTCGCTGCTCGACTGCTCGGCTGCTTGGCTGCTGTCCACGTTATCACCCGCTGTGACACATTATTTTTATAAAGCTCTGTGTACTACACGCACACACACAAGCGACCAAACACACACACACTGCTGCAAAGAGACAATGAGCTGGCTTTGTGTGCTGTGCGCTGCGTGGCTATTTTTGTTTTGCTCAATCCACTCGAAGCTCACGCATCAACTTTATTTATTTGGTTTATTATATATTGTTATTTTGCTGTTCTATTTTTCGCTGCCATATGTTTCGTATATTAAGAGTAATGCAAAAATTATACTGGCCCTCTAAAAATATGCGCCCGATTTAGCCGCGAGTGGCTGCTGGAATTAGTTGGCCTGCCTTATTAATTTATATGCGGCGCCCGACGTGCGTATGCGCAATGTTTTTATTATCTTTCGATGTCCCTAGGCAACAGTTCGCTGCCAGTTAATTTAAATGGCAAACGAGCAACAGTTAAAAGCTGGCCAGCTGTTGCAGTACCCAGCATACTTAACGCACAAATTATCAGGGCGTAAAAATAGACAGGCCATCATAACCATCAACCTTCAACCCTCGACTCTCAGTCCCCAATTTTGCGAGCGGCTGACAATTGATGAGCCTCAATGAATGAATCAATGATGGTGCACAGTTGGCTCAGTGTCCTCCTTAATATGGCCTAAGTAAACTAAGAACGTTTGCGGATTTTTTTCTTCTCCACTCACACCCTGTTTAGCCCCTAGATAGCAGTTGATGACGTGACTTTTATTTGGAAAATTTCGTGATCAATTTCACTGTTCACTGGCAAACAATATCAATGAGGAAACGCGTTTTAGTTTGATTTTGGAGCAATATAAACCGACTCATGAAAATATGTTTTGATCTAAATTTAAAATGAAAAACAACTGAATTTTATAATATGATGATCTAAATATGAAATGGAATTTCCTTAGCTTCAAGTAAAATATTTTTTGAAGCTTTGTTTAATCTTATATCTTGTCGAAATTTCCTCCACTTTTCTTCTTTTCTCTCGCAGCAGGACACGGACGGGTCATTTTTATTGCTGACAGCGGGCGATTTGCATTATAATATTTACTGTCTTTAATTCAATTTTCTCTTAGTTGAATTGAATAGAAACCTGTTGAGAGCGTAATTTAAAACTTTTGTTGGGCTTCCGATGAATGGGAAAGGATACGTCAAAAGAGTTAGCCTTCATCAAGCACAAACCTTTTGTAATTTACATGTAGGCCGCAGGATATGCACGCTGACTGCTCTGCTTGCAAGAAGTATCTTTCAAAAGTTTGTTCTTTACAAAGAGATTGTCCAGTCCCTCCGCTGAGATGAAGCTGTGCATTCTAAGCGTATTATGTGCAAATATAAAGTCGCGTAGGCAGTCGCAACAGCTGTTGGCTACCAAAGTAATTATTCGTTCGTGTATTAGTATTAGTAGAGATAGCTAAGCCCTCAGAAGCGGAGAAGCGCCTCAGGCAGCAGTTAATTATTTGCAATCTGTGGGAGTAATGAAGGCACGCGGACACGAGCGCCCCAACAGCTGTCCGAGCTCTGGCAAAGTTATAAAAAGTCGAAAGAGGATAACTTTTACTCTCTAACTATGTTGATAAAGGCTGAAACACGAGCAAGAGCGAAGCAACGCCAAGGGACTTGCACAACTTTTTCTATATATATAATCACATTGCAAAATACCTTATATTAATAGTAAATCTTTTTGAATTTAAGCTCCTTGTTAGTTTATGTGGCTAGATTAGAGAGTTAGTAATTTAAGCTGATTTCAAATCTATTTATATTTGCTCAAAATTTTCAGTTCAGAGATAGTTAAGTATATGCGAATGAAGCTTCGTAGAAGTGAATTGCAGGCTTTTATTACGCTGATGCGTATTGAATGTCGTTTCATTTGGGCGTTGTTTTTCAGCAGCAGAAAGCAATTTTGGCGAAACTTAGTCGGTTCACCCTGGTGACTTGGGAATAGCTGCTGAGGGCCTGGCGCATGTGAGTAATGTGCGTAACTCAATATGCTGTTTATTGGAATTACATTGATAGAAAATGGAAAATAACTGCTGGAACTAGAGCTGGTTGACAGGCAAGCCAAGCCGAGCCAAGCCGCGCCGAGTGCAGGGAGCTGGCAGGGAGTGCTGTAAACTCTCAATTTACTAAAGCTCGGCCAAGGACGCAGGCCAATATACGTAATAAAGTTAATGATGTTGTTGTTAATGCTGATGATGGCGCTGTGAAGATGATGCCCATGACTAGCAATTTAAAACACAATTATGGCCTCTCGTACTTACTTTATGCGTGTGCCTATACATATATAGAAGTAGGCGGCCAGGGAATGGCCAACTAAAGTCAATTAGGGCTCAATTATGGCTGACGCAGTTACATGGGCGCAGAGAAACAGAGAAAAAAAGAATTAATGTGTTAAGCTCAATTAGACCTGCAGTTCCACACGCATTCACTAATGAAATAATATTCTACTCTCCTTTACAGCTAGTTGGCGCTGCCGGACATGAGTATCACTTCAAGCACAAGACTCTGCCGCACGCTCGTTCACGGCGCAGCTTGATGCACACGCGCGTTCTCAAGAGCCATCCCTCGGTGAGTATAACTGTACATTTAAAGACTGTTGACAGCTGTGGCCACATCCCTGACTTTCGCTTCCCTGCCTGAATGCCAAAGTTCGGATGGCCGCTTCACTGCTTCCGCTAGCAAGTTGGCAAGTTGGCAATCAGTTGGTAAATTGCGTTCTTGCCAGTGCAAGCCGCACTCCCGCAACCACAATCACATTGATTGCATTGCAATTGGGCACCAGTCCATCCGGCAGTCCATTACGTGACCGTGGGCTACTCTCGATAATTACTATTCAAAATGCAACAGGCGGGACTGCTGCAGACAGGCAGGCAGCTGCCAAACAACACACAGATTTGTTGTTTTGTTTTGTGTGCTTGTTGGCCTGTCAGCAGGCAGATCCAAAGCCGAAACCCAAATTTGCACTGTTTGCTCTCCGCCTACACAAAATGGAAATTTGTGACTGGCACGTACGTACATAACATCCACCCTGGGACATGTGCTGGGGGTTTCTGAAGGCCGCTGACAGATGGCATATTGATATTGATACATCTCTCTCGAAATATTTTGCTAGGTGCTCACGGCTGTTCAACAGGCGGGCTTTAGACGCATCAAGCGTGGGCTGCGTCCGGCGATTCCTGCAATTCATGGACTGCACTACGCATCGACCCTGGGCGAACCGAATGCTGTGGATGTGGAGCCCACCGACCCCTACTTTCCGTTGCAATGGTATCTGAAGAACACTGGACAGAACGGCGGCAAAGTGCGACTGGATCTGAATGTACAGGCTGCCTGGGCTCAGGGTATCACGGGCAAGAACGTGACCACTGCCATCATGGACGACGGTAGGTGGCAAGCATGAATAAACTGTGACGATGTGTATCGAAAATGTTTTATTTTCATCCTCTGTGCAGGCGTGGACTACATGCATCCGGATCTGAAATTCAATTATGTGAGTAATTGCGATTCCTCGCAAATAACAAATTCAAAAGGCAAAGCAAAACGTATTGGTGTGTGGGCAGGACTGTGTGTGGGTGTGTGTGTGGGTGTGGGTGTGGGTGTGTGTGTTGATGGCTTTCAAAATTATATTTGCAGAGTGCTATGGTCAAATGAACGTTTCGATTGACGTTAATTCAACTGCACACAGTTCGCAGAGCTGAGTTAACCCACAGATGCAATTTGAATCAACATGCAAACTTTATTAAAAATCCGCTTTGACAGCACATTTTATTAAAAGTTGGAATATAAACGAACATGATTTGATTTATATCAACAGAACCAATTTCAATATTATAATCAAGTCCTGCTTTTCCAATGATCAAATTTGCATATTGACGACCTAGTTAAGTGTGAGTTTCCTATTTTTTCTATAGGTAATTTTTAATGCTGTGGATGTAGTAGTTAAATTTAATTTCAGTAAAATACTGCATACATCCATGTTAATTTAACATTTCTGAATTATATTATAACACAATTTATAATAAAATTGTATTATAATTAAATTCAGAAATGCTAAATTAACATGGATGTATGCAGTATTTTGCTGAAATCAAATTTTCAAACGAATTGATTAACTCATATGAAACTCCAACAATTAATTATGCTCGCCATGGAAACGGAAGGGCTCATCCGTTAACCAACACCATTGTGTCTATCCGATTTACCGCTCTCGAAGGGTTTCGTTGCCTAACACAGCTGCCACGCCACTACCTCAGCCTAATGCCTCAATTGTGGTCGTGCTGTAGACATATAGTATATAAATAAAAGAACAAAGATTATTAAGAAAGCAACACATATTTTCATTTATATGTGTAAGATATGACTAGACAGCCAAATATTGCTTCATTAATTAGACGAAAATGCTTAAAATAGGTCGACAGATTAAAAGACAAAGGAGTAGAATTTCATATAACTGACGATTCGAATATATCTGACAAATTACTTATGAGAACTAATAAAAGGAGAGAGTGTGTACAAATTTGAAGTCATCTAAAATGCGAAACGATATTAATTATTGGTATATGCCTCTTAATATGCATACGGAATACAGGCAAACTTTTCGGACTGCTCTCGCGTGACATGTGAGCGATTCAAGTGCTCTGCAAATATCACAGTAAATTGTTATTAACATTAAGGGTTATCTTTAGTTACCAGATTAAGCGTGATGAGACAACAAAATGCACTTAAAACTCACGCCATGCCACCTATTTAACGCAACTGTGTATATATCTCATACGCGTGGGCCACCCACCTCTTCACCCACTTTATTCGCTGTACTCTCTCTTGCAGAACGCCGAGGCCAGCTACGACTTTAGCAGCAATGATCCATTCCCCTATCCGCGGTACACTGACGATTGGTTTAACAGGTAAGTTGTGGCTCGGCCTAAGCGCCTTTGGGGGCTTATACTCGTAAGCATCTTTGCAGCGGGGAAGTAAAGAGGGTTTAATAGCCTGGCAGTAAGTGCTGCTGAGGTACTTTGAATCACGGGTTTGGCATTTGGAATTTCAATTGTGTAAAGTAAGCAGCTGTGCATTAGAATGAAATTCAAAACAATTCGCAAAGTTTTCTTTTTTATTTTTTAAGATTGTTTTTTCTTTTACTTGGCGGCTAAAAATAAGGAAAAATTATAAAGGCTTCTGTTAATTGTTTGTTTTGTTATGTTTTCTGCTGCGCATTTCGTACTTCAACTTGCTTTTCGTTATGGGGCATTTCGGGGCTCTTCTTGTTCATTTTAGCTGATTTGTGCTCATCACAATAATTGCATATTGTGCGAAACTAAGTAAGAGTCGGAAGAGTTGCGCAGATAAATCTTAACTTAACTTAAACATATTTATGAAATTGTCACCTTGGCGTCTTAACTCTTTTTCTCCCTCTTTTATTCTATCATTCATTTCCGTAGCCACGGCACTCGGTGCGCTGGCGAAGTGGCTGCAGCCAGAGATAATGGGATTTGCGGAGTGGGCGTTGCTTATGACAGCAAAATTGCAGGTAAGTGGATTTGTTGGGGACTAAATATAGAGAGCAGGCAAAGGCGCAGTCAAGCCAAGTATTCAAGTCAGTATTAAAGTATTACATTACGTATACGTGCCATACTACGAGCCTTCAACATGCAAGATAGATATGCAAGCTATATCTACAATATATATAAAATCAAACAGAAGACTCGGGGGAGCAGGGTACCACAAGTGGTCACATAAATCGGCTCGAATCTAATCTGTCGCTTTTATGGCCCAAGTGGGAAAAAATCATGTGAAAAATCGGAAATATTTGATAATCGCCCACATTGCGTGTGTTTTTTTACGATTGCCATAAAGCGCCAAGGGAAAGTAAAAAAAAAAACGAGGACTAGCAACAGTTGGGTGGCCTTGATATAAACGACTATAAATGTTGATTTATAATTGCGAGCATTAAGATTAATGGCTACTCTACAGGCATACGCATGCTGGATCAGCCCTATATGACGGACCTAATCGAAGCCAACTCAATGGGACACGAGCCGCACAAAATACACATATACAGCGCCTCCTGGGGCCCCACAGATGATGGCAAGACGGTTGATGGGCCGCGCAATGCTACCATGCGCGCCATTGTCCAGGGTGTTAATGAGGTAACTCTAGCTTTACGCTGCTCGCAATCTTAAGCATCGTTAATTTCTGGCCACCCTGCAGGGTCGAAATGGGCTGGGCAACATCTATGTCTGGGCGTCTGGCGATGGCGGCGAGGAGGATGACTGCAACTGCGATGGCTATGCGGCCTCCATGTGGACAATTTCCATTAACAGCGCCATCAACGACGGCCAGAACGCGCACTACGATGAGAGCTGCAGCTCGACTCTGGCCTCCACGTTCAGCAATGGTGCCAAGGATCCAAACACTGGCGTTGCCACCACCGACCTCTACGGCAAGTGCACGACAACCCATTCGGGCACCAGTGCCGCTGCACCTGAAGCAGCTGGCGTCTTTGCATTGGCTTTGGAGGCGAAGTGAGTATTGTGCTCGAGCTGCTCACATCAATTTATGCAAATCTCAATTCCAATGCGGCCAACAGCCCCCAGCTCACTTGGCGCGACATACAGCATCTGACTGTGCTAACATCGAAACGCAATTCCCTTTTCGATGCCAAGAACCGATTCTACTGGACAATGAACGGCGTGGGCCTAGAGTTCAATCACCTCTTCGGGTTCGGCGTGCTCGATGCGGGCGCCATTGTGACCCTGGCCAAACAGTGGCACTCGGTGCCAGCACGCTATCACTGCGAAGCTGGCGAGATTAACAAGCCGCAGTAAGTGGACTCATTGTAGTTTGTCTGAGTTTGTGTGCTAAGCCAAGGCTATTTATATGTAGGCCAATTATAATGGGTCGCTCGCTGTTTTGGGAAATCAAAACTGATGCGTGCAAGGGCAGCGATACGGAAGTGAATTACTTGGAGCATGTGCAGGCAGTCATCACGGCAAATTCTTCTCGACGGGGCGACTTGGAGCTCTTCCTCACCTCTCCCATGGGCACCAAGTAAGTGTGTTTCTATATCTGAGGTTTATCTGTAAGTCAATATTTTCTGTTAGGTCCATGATTCTGTCGCGACGTGCCAACGATGATGATCATCGCGACGGTTTCACCAAATGGCCCTTCATGACCACCCACTCCTGGGGCGAGTATCCTCAGGGCGTATGGAAGTTGGAGGTATGTTACCTTAGATTTGATTGTTCTCTTTTTGTTTTAATTATGCTCTTTCTTTCCAGGCACGCTTCAATTCAGCTCAAACGCGACTTGGCCATCTAATGGAGTGGTCGCTGGTGTTGCACGGCACAAAGGAGGCACCTTATCGCACGCTGAAGCCCTCCTCGCCACACTCAAAGCTGGCCATCGTTAAGAAGGCGCATGAGGATAAGAAGATGAAGTAAGCGATGTACGTGTACATTTGCGACGTCGTCCATTAGTCTACCTGGCTTTTATCATTCAGTTTAGTATGAGGTGCGAGAGTGAGCAGGCTGTGTTTTTTTGTTTTATTTTTAATGGGAAGGATTGCGAGAATCTTCTATTTATAAAGCTATAAATTCAAGCTTCTACAACTTTTAATTGAAATACAAACTGAACTATAAGTTCAATCTGGCCATTTTATGAACTTCTTGAGAACTTCCCGTTTGAGTTTCCATAATTTGAATTTTAGTGGAGTTGTTCAAGCGCACATATTGTTTTAGTCAGCTGCAAAGCTTATTTAAAGGAAAAAACACAAATTTTGAGCAAACCAAATTAGTGGAAACGTAGCAAGGCATGCAACCGTAGTATCTATCTAAGCTAATCAGAAAGAATCAGTCGAAACAGGTATAGCATACAGTAGTTATTGAGCAACAGAGCGAGGGAGTCGATGAGAAATACATAAAGCTAAACTTCTTAAATATTGGAAATGTCTTGTAAATGTACTATATCTTACAAAGTGTATACATATATACCTTATCTGTAACTGTGTCCTATGCTCTTAGACTCTTAAAACTTATATATACATAGCGAAAATATTTAACAACTATTCTTATTTGTCTATACAATATAAACATAAAATGTTGATCATATAAAAGAGATAAATACCAAATTGCACACAGCTTCCAGTAAAATCTCTCTATAAGTGAAATCTATCTATTGTTTACAAATATATATCTATCTCTGTATATGTATTGTATTTTCGGAATACTATGGATGCATATAAATTGCATACGGAGTTTTTTAGTTTCTTTCGGGGGCCAAAAAATACTAAAAATGAGCATGATAACGATTTAAATTATAATTTTTATAAAACAAAAATGAATATATAAAAGAAGTGTGTTATTTATAAACGAGAAAGGTAAATATTTAATGAAAAATAGAAAGTACAAGTGCAGAATATATGAATGTGTAACAACAGAGATTGACGTGTTTAGAATAAAGCAACTAAAATTATAAATGACATTGTTAAAGTTCATGGGCTAAAATGCAAAGGAATGAGATATATATATAGATATATACGAACATATATACATACATAAACATATATGCAGTACATGTGTAATTACTATCCAAAGATAATGTTAAAGCGGACAAAACATAAACAGAGACATAAATATTATGCATCAAAAAATATATAAATATACATTCAACAAGACAGTGGCTATATAGAGTACTAATATATACTTATAAATGTATACAATATATACACACACATATATATATATCTAAATATATATATATATCATCCAAATAAATAACTTATATTGATGTGAAGTTATATTTGATGTTGTAGATACCAAAAATACACGCAAAATACCCACATAAATGAAATTGCAAAATAAAGAATGTCTAGTATATATGTTAAACTGAGCAGTTAAATCTTCGAGCAGTATTATGATTTGCCATTGAAAATCTATTTGTTACTCATTAAATTATGATTATTATTGGCTTTTTCGATTCTCCAGCAATGGGCAATCAAACAAAATCTATTTAATTTTGTAAATAAAAGTTGCGAAACGCCCAAACCGGACTTTTGATATTTGTCTATCTACGAATTTCAGGTTGGATACATATACAGACTCTTGTTCACTTTAAGTTTCAACGTGAGAGAGAAAGCTTTAAGCTTGTGCCAAGCTTTATCTGCTAGTCGCGCCTCGAACCTTCGTGCAAAATCTCCACAAAACCCCGAGCTAAAAGCTCTTAACTTAAGTCTCAATGCGTTTTCGAACACTGCACTTCAAGTTCTACAAAAGCTTTTGTCATTTGTTGCGCTCCCAACAACAAGGTATTGAGTTTTACTAGCTCTAAACACAAATATGTGTTTTTGTCCTAATGTGGCCAAGCTCAATTAGCACTATTTTAGCTCGCAACGTAAGCGACATGTAGTTGTAATATAAATGATTTATATAGTGGAGTGACGTGGAATGAAGACTCTTTTTTTTTAACTAAGAGTACATTGTCGAATTCATACAGATTAGTAATTGCTTAATGAATTAGTTCGTGAAATACGTTTTTTACTATATTTAGAATTACATTAATTAATTGTCTAAAAATACACGTCAGATAATAATAAAGTCATTTATAATTTCAGTACATTATATCCATTACCAAAAAAAAAATATATATATCTTGGTATTTAAAATATATTGAAACAGCTTACATTACATTACAGTGCATTATAAGGCAAGGTAAAAATTTATATTTCCTTTAATAACTTATGAGTTTGATGATTCCATGGTAAAATATTTGGTATACCATGTAAAACTACTTTTTAATAAGAGAAATACAATGAAAAATAACAAGGCATTCACAAAGTATAGTAATTCTAGTTAATTAGAGTTCAAATTCTTGCCTAATTCTCGTTAGTTTCCTTGATTAACATACATAAGGTCTGTAATAATTTACAACTTAAGTTATATAGCTATATTCACACACTGGGCGTGTATCGAAAGGACGCGCAAAAGTTTTCGCTGCAGGAAATGTTTATTAACTATAAATTGCGAAACGCAAAAGGCGCCGAGCCGCTCATCGGAAGGAAGGAAATGAGCAAACATCGGACGCACCCACAAAAACAAATAAAAATGGGGCATACGCAAGGCGTCCCCAAACGTGGAGTAGGCTGGCTGAGTTGTTGTTGTTGCTGATGTTGTTGTTGCTGTTGTTTTTGCTGCTGTTGCTGATGTATTGAGTATACGGCAGGCTGTGCGTTCATAAATCATTTGCCTGCGGGCATATGATAAATTGTCATACTAATTGTTTTTAGCGTTCAAGACAGACAGGCAGCAACGTCTTGGGAGACGGGGTTTTGGTTTGTAGTTGTGTAGCCCACGTCAATGTCATTGGCCATGGATCTGGCTGAGCTGATGACGATGACGATGACGTTGGCCTGCTAAATGCAGCCTGGGGCTGGCATAATTTTAGGCTCTCGCCCCAAAATGCCAAATTAGAAAACAAAACGATTTTGCCACTCATTTACATGGACCTGTCAGCTTTTGCATATCATTTGAGGCTTTAAACACATTTTCAGCTTTGTCCAAGGAATTGTTAAGACCTGAAATGGTACGTAATACTAGTTCAGTTGCAGTGGCCATCAATCATGTCTGGACAAGTGCCGTGCACATTGCTGAGGGATTAAACATGATTTGCGAGCACTGGAAATAGAGTTACTCGAGTTTAGTTTGTTATTGTTGCAAACATGTTAATATTTTGGCGAGATGAAACAAGTTTATGATTTATGGCCCTTTAATAATGACAGTTGGCTTGGGCCGGGTCAGATGGCCCGACGGCAAATGGGGAGCAGCAACAGGTTTGTTGTCATGTTTGCTATGGCCGGCTCTTCGTTACGTGTTGTTGCTTTTAAATAAATTTGTGTGTTTCACGCTCATTTGTTGATGCGCAGCCAAATGGATGAGAGAGGTGACGGGGCGAGGTGGACGTTTCTGTAAGCTGCGACTATTTGACACTTTAATGAACTGCCTCGGGTCGCGTGTGTCGCAGTCGCCCTTGCCGCGTACCCCAAGCGATTCATTAATATTAATGCTTCGTTTTGGCAAGTTTTCGCCATGACAAAACTGGGCTAGCGCACTTTAACCTGTGTCAGATACACGGACGGATAGTCGGATGGATGGATGGATGGAGGGATAGACACACATGTCAATCGCCGTTGCTTCGTTTGTTTAATTTGTTGATAATTGCTGTTTAATTGAGCAGCGATAAGAGCGATGCTTTTTGGTCGCCAGCTCGCAAACAATTTGTGGGCAACGTTCAAATACGTCGGCCGTTTTGGCTATTTGCCAACGATTCGGCTGTTTGCTAATGCGTCCGAGTAATTATGGCACAATTGCATTTGTCTGCTGACCTTTGACCGACACAGCATATGCCTAATGCCCATAATGGCTTTGTGTATGCGGCACAGTAATTGTCATTATTAGCTGTTTGTATTCGGACCTCGCTCGTAAGTGTAAGTTGTAATGTCTCCTGTCTCTATAGGCGCTGCTGATGTCATGATTTATGGGCTAATAGAAATTAAGGCACGCGCAGACTTTGAAATATTTTAATTAAGAACGCCAGCGCACACGCCGATATCAATTACCCACTCCACTGCTCAACACCGTATCGATGGCCACCAAACGTAATCTGAGCGAAACTTGGGAAAATCTTATAATTTACCTCAGCGCCTCGGCCTGTTCTGTGGCAACTTTTGACTTGCTTTTGCTATTTGTTATTGTTTCTGATTACTGTTTGCGTTCTGTTTAAGGACAAACAGGCGGCGGAAAACAAGAAAAACAAGCACCTGGCAACCTGACCCTAGGCCATGTTATTTAACTTTGGACACGCAGCTATTGGCGGGTGTCCATATCAGCTATATGACAGCTGCCCAGTAACTGTACCAACCAAACTTTTTTGGCCTTATTTCGGTGTCTCTTAACTTGGTATCTAGCAAAATTTTTATATTATACCCTGAACCCATTAAAAAGGGGAAATCAGGGTATAATGGTTTTGTTGGATGAATGTAACAGGCAGAGGGAGGCGTGGCAGATCCCATAAAGTATATATATTCTTGATCAGGACGACAAGAGAAATTGATTTGGCCCTGTCCGTCTGTCTGTCCGTATGTTTGAACGCGCCGATTTCTGCTTCTATAAGAGCTAGAGACATGAAATTTTTTGTAGGTCCGCGCAGATTAAGTTAATTTTAAAAAATCGATAACTATCCCCAATTAATTGTTATATATTAAAAAAAAATCGAAATTCAGTTAAAAAGTTATATCTTGCCCACCTTTTAAGCTAGAGTCACCAAATTTTATATTTAGCTTTATATGTATTTTATGCAATTTTGAATTTTGTTATACTTTGGCTACCGGCCCCAAATCTCCCCAAATTCTATGAAAAACACAAATTCGACGGGGCTCAGGGTATCCCCTAATCGGTCACGCCCGACTAGAGTTTTCTTACTTGTTTTATTATTAATTTTTACCTATTTTTGGTTCTATTCCCATTTGTTTGCCAGCGGCAAAAGTAATTAAATTAAGCATTGCTGAGCCTTGAAAGCGAGAGAGAGAGAGAGAGCTTTAAAATATTTAAATAAATGGTACGCTTTTAGCAAATTATAAATGCTACCCCAGAGGCCAGTGGGAGAGAGCTGTATACAAAGCCGTCCAGCTAAACCGACACGAACACAAAGCTGGGCTGCCCTCTGCTGATATATGGCGCCTCGTTATGTGCATAAATGAGCATTGTTTAGTAGACCTGTTCAAATAGGCGGAGTCAACGAGCGATTAGGGGGGTGGTAAGGACAGCCTGTTGCTGCAGGCATTGTTTACTGGCGCTGACCCATAAATCTGTGCAGCAACATCCTTCGGCCAGGCTCATTTATGATGAGTTTCCATTGACAGCTAAGTGGCTGTGCTTAGCCAGGCCAGGCCTGAACTATTATCAATTAGAACGTACTCGCTATGCACACACACGCACGCATGGAGGACATGCAAGCCAGGCTTGCGCACTTGGAGATGTAATCAGATTTATGTGCAGCAATCAAGACAATTACCTAGCAAATTCTAGAAACAATATGAATCAGTTGATACATGTGTGTGTGTGTGTGTGTGCGTGGGTGTGAGTCTGTGCGTGCTTATGTTTGCTGTTGAATCTTATTAGGCCACTAGTGTTTATGTGCTGTGCGTCTCCAAGGAGCCGTTTATGCCTAATTTAAACGCATTTGTTGCCAAGACAATGTGCCAATTTGTTATTCTTAGTAAGCTGCTCCAGTCTGGACCATGGCCAGAGCGTGGCCCAATTATGTGCCCTGGGAATCCAGTTTAAATATGTGTGCATAATGCGACTTGATTAAGAAGTTACAACTAGGTTTTGTTGTTACTTCCATACACACACACACACACACACACACACACACACACACACACACACACACACACACACACACACACACACACACACACACACACTCACACACACAGATTGACTGCCGCAAGAAATGCAAAATTATAATCAAAATCCATATCAAAAATCATTTTAGCATCTGATGCGACTGCCAGTCGACTAATTAATTAATTATGCATATTTCCGCATAGTTTTTGGTGGCATGCGGTGGCTTTGTAGTTTGGCCGCTCCGAAACACGAGTAGTTTTTGCCGCGCTTCGAGTTTATGTAACGGAGTGCCCAAACCAACGCCCCATTGGGGGCAGCCCCAGGGCGCAGTGTTAACGCTTAAATGCTCATTTATCTTTGATTAACTGTTGTTGGCTGTCGGTTGTTGGCTGTCGGTGGCTTGGTTTGTTGTTGTTGCCTGTCCGCGCGTGGCGCGTGTTGCAACAGCTGAAATCGAGCACAAAATCAAAATCAAAACTCAAGCTGAAGCTGAAGCTGAAGCTGAAACTGAAACTTTACCCGAGTTAGCTGGTATATTGTAAGCATTCGCGTCATTTATCATTTTAGTTACAATTTCGAATTTTCACTCTTGTGGGATTTTTGGACGCTGCGAAATTAAATGCGCGTATAAAAATCCAAGGGCCCTCGACTCTGGACGCCAGTTTGCAGCTCTTAGCAGCACCCGACAGATCCGTACACGGCCAAACATAAGCTCATGATGCGTGGAATTTTCGTAAGTATTTGTGAAATTGTGAAATTGAAAACCTTGAAATGTTGCTTACACTCAGTGAAAACACTTTGCAGCTTCTCTGCTTCGTTGCTGTGGCAAGCGCGTCGAAACTGGGTTACAACTATCGGGCAGCTGCCGACGACAGGCGCTTTGCTGACCTCATCGATACGGAGGCCACGGGATTTAGTGTATCGGATACACAGCAACGGAGCCACCAACGGCAGCAGCAACAACAACAGCAGCAGCAACTATTGGGGCAGCAGCCCGTGACAGATGAATTCAATAAGGAATTCTATACGTATGCCGCGCCCGAGGAGGAGTTTGCTGATCGCGAGGCCACAGACCACATTGCCCATATGCTGAAGCGCAATCTGCGTGTGCTTTTCATCAAGTCGCCCGAGCATCAGAGCCTCACCAATGCCGCCCTGCAGCTGGCCAAGCAGTCCAGCGAGCAGCGCACGGCCATCTACGTGCTGACCAAGCAGACGGATGTTGGTGAGCTGGCGCAGCGCCTACAAGCCGAAAAGCCCAGTTTCGAGCATAAGCCAGAGGTGCACTTTGTGAAATACCGCACTCCCGAGGATGCGGTGCGTGCTCAGCAACTCATCCAGCAGCAATTCGATGCCCTGGGCGGCAGCTCCCGCAGTTCCGATGAAGGCGTGGCGCCGGTGCTGGACTTCAGTTCGGCGCCTGTTGTGGATGAGCGGTCGCCAGCTCAAACTGTTGTCGGCTCCAAGTATTTGCCTGCAGCGTAGCAGCCGTACGTATTGTAACTAGATTTCCCTTAGTCAGTTTACGTCGTTGTAGTTGTTTCTGTTATATTTTATGTATATTAAAATAAGGTTTTTATTACAAATTGCTTACGCCGAGTTGCCCAAGGTTTTAATTTTGCTTTGAAGTAGAAACTGTTCTCGGAGCTACGCTTTTGACAGAATGAAGTAAAATAATTTATACTCGGTATTATGTTTATGATAAGCACAAAGGAATCTAACACGGGATACTCTTCGATGGGGCTTACAAATTCGGGGAAGTAACATATCATATAGCACTTGAAACTGCAAAAGTCTTCTATACGTTAAGTACATTGAGTCATAAGTGAATTGATTTAATATTCATTGATATTAAAATATTCCATAGAGGAATACATTTTAGTTATCGGAATGGGTTTCAGATTGGAAGGTTGGCCGAAGGCGTAGAGTGTGCCGCTATGTAGCAATACTTATAAAAATTATCCAATCAGTTTTCTACAGCTGTTTTCATCTTCTGCTTGACTCACACAGAGTCAGTTTTAAGTCGCTTTGGTGCCACACTTATGGCCTTTGTAGTAGTTGTCGCAGACATTTACATTTTTGCCTGTGTCTAAGTAAGAACTATAACGTAATGAATAAAATAGAGTATTCAACAAGTACGCATCATGTAGATGTGCGCAGCTAGTATCCTTTGAATAAGTATTATGTGCCTGAGGATTGGTGGCTTTTAACCAACTGCCAGTGCCACGGCCACGGCCATTTCCATGTCTACAGCTACTGCTACTGCCCAGAAGACTGAGTTGGAAAAACACAGGATTTAACTTTTAATTTGATTAACTTTGTGCAGTGATTTTGCTTTCGATGCTGAACTTCATTTTATTTATTCCATAAAATTCTTCGACTTAGAATTGCCCACTTTATAAAAGCTCACTGAAGTAAACAAGCTAATTATATTATATTATAATAATAATTATAATTACAAAAAGTTTGAAAAATAAATCAAACTCTATTAACACCCGCTCCTTTTTAGGAAGTATAACTTTGAATATACGTGGCTAATTAGTTCTCTAATCTTAATAGGAAAAAAAACTGAAAATGTTATGTTATCATTATAAATAAAGCTTATTATTAATTTATAGTTTCAGGCTAAAGCCTGTAACTATGTATTACGTTTCCTTTTATAAATTAATGTATTATATTTTGAATATCCTTTTCAGTATTCAGTTTGTAGTTTTCAGTCAAATACAATGCTTATTTGGTCGTAGCTTACTCAGCATAGCATAAAGTAAGCAGCTAGTATTAGGGATTCGTTTAGCGCGCTTAGCAAAAGTTCGCTTACTAAAATTAAAGACAGTCAGGGATATGCTTAATCCTGCCACTAGCAATTTAAAACGGATTCAATTTCAATTGTTGCCGTGCGTGGCAATTGCTGTCTAGGGGGTCCTCAGGAGGCGGGGGGTCTTGCAATTATGTTGCGCACTGTGAGGCAGCCAGCACGTATGTGGTGTTGTTCTTTTTGTTTTTGTTTTTTTTTTTAAGAGAAGCGAAATAAAAGTAAATAATGAAAATAAAACGCTGGCGAAAGGCGCGCAAATAAAAATAAAACGCAGCGCGTATAAAACGAAGTACCGACAAAATGGCAGCTATTTGGCCAGAGAGGGAGCCTGCGAAGAAGAAAATTCGCTCATATTGTCTATAAAGTCTCTATCCGATTACAGTACAATGCAGAGTCAATTAATACAAATGAGCAGCGCTAGGTATGGAGGCCGAGGCGGGACACCCGATTTGCACCATAACTCACAGCATCGGGAGCAGAGAGGAGAGAGAAGAGAGGCAGAATTTTTGTTCGGTTTGCCCCTTGCAATTTAATTAAACAAACATTCTGCCCTGCGGTTTTCGGCCGACACTAGCGGCGGCAGCAGTTGGCCATGGGGAATTGTAATTTGCAGCGCCAACAGCAAAAATGTTTGCCAAGTGCCGACGTGTTGGCAACAACTCTAATCCGTTGTGAATAATTGTTATTGTTTTGGGCACTCGGACCGGGCACTTGTGCTCTAAATTTAATTGTCTAGGATTGAAGTAACACAGCGGTCCATTGCGGTCCGTCCAGGCATATCGATTATTTTAAATTGTTCTCTAAGACCAGTTATAGCCGTAGTCACAATATAGACTATATAACATAAATATAAAGTTATATTTGGCTTGCGCGACATTCGTGTCTGTCTTGTTGTTGGGATAAATATTTGCTCTTCTATTTGTAATGCAATATTAATGCGATCCCACATCAAAGCTGTGACCTGTGCTTAAGCTCTTTAAGTGTCTTTGGCCTGTCTCGTGTGCTGTCACAGCTTGCGTTAATGTGGAAGAGGAGAGATCCAGAGGTGACAGATAAATCAAGATAGAAAGAGGCTGACTTCTCATGTCGATTCTAGACTGATGAGAAATGGTATGAGAAGCTTATTGAGCATTTCACTTCGAGTTCAGCATTCTGTCATTATTATTATTAATATTAAAAATTATTTTTTTTAATAATATTTATCACATTATTAAAAAATACCACAAAATTAAAACTCGTTTACTAGTATGAATTGAGATTACTAAATGTTAAATGTGGAAAACTTTTCTTCTTCTGATTTTGGTTCCTTAAAGACTATATTTGATTTAATTTAAAGGAAAAGTACAAATTCAAAGAAATTGGTAATTCTGTGAACGACTTCAAGGAATCGAGCCCTTAAGAAACAGTGTGTATACACATATAAGTGCGAGTGTGTTAGTAAACTAGTTTGTGTGTGTGCGTGTATAAATATTGTACTGTAGCAAGGTCGGGCTTTTGTCATCTCACAGCCAATTAAGCACCTGAAATGAAAGACGAGACGCAAGGCGACAAAGAACTGGAACCGTTACTTGGAATTGATGTATGTATGCGACGTACAAGCTACACAAACACACACACACACACACATCCACATACATACATTATTGGGCGTATTTGTCTACCTCTGTTCTAATGGCCTGGCAGGGTGAGTATGAAGGTTCGTTCTTTGCATCATTATCCCTTTTTGGAATCTCAAATTGATTTTTGGATATGACCTATCTTCACAGCGCCGTCTAGCCAGAGAACAAAATACATCCACGTATATATATTTGTGTATATATGCATACGTGGAGGAGTGTATTATTGCTTTGTTTGCCTGCTCAAATGTCTCGGTTCGCGGGTAATTAATGCCATATATACTGCTTCGGTTCGCTACGCATGTGGTTAGCTATATGAGGGGCTTATCAAATATGAATAGCTGGTAAAGTGTGATGAGTGGGAAGGAGGCGGGGCTCAGGCGTTAGAAGTGTTGATTAAGTGTGGCTGCCTTGGCGACCAAGCACGATCGACAAAATTATTATTGCATTTGTATTGCGGCAGCCGTGTATACAGCTCTGAATGCAAATCGATTCAATATTTGTGCTTGGCAGATAATCACAGCCCTGAATAGCTGAATAGGTAGTGCGTGTTCGTGTGTGTGTACATAAGGCATCTAATAATGTTGACCTAATTTGGCGTGCAATCACTTGACGGCCGACAACTGGCGTCTGCTACGCGAGTCCTTCGCTTCTATGGCTACAATTCAAGCATAATACCCATAGCGCCAGCTAATACAGCTAATAAACTGAGCCAAAAGTTAAGGCCACAAAGCAAATAGGTGTGGTTTCTACATGTGGCAAAGTCTTTCGAAGGCAAGGGATAAGTAAAGGGTCGGATTCCTTTCCAATTCAAGCATAGACAGCGCCTGAACGAAAGCCAGCACAAAACGGAAATGAAACTTATTAAAAGATTTGAATCTAATCGATTTTTGTCCCTTACGCCGAAATGAACTTTTCCGTTCCCTACTACCATCTAACTGTTACCAGTTGCCAGTTGCCAGTTGCTAGTTGCGGGGCATTAAAGTGGTGCGGCGGTGTGGTGGGGTGACCATGGCATTTGCCAGCCATAAATTTAATTGAAAACCCAAATCGTATTCTGTCTATGACAGCTTCGTGCCAAGACGAGGCGAGTACTGGTGGCATGCATGCATGTCCATATGCCACGTACATCGGATACATACATACATACATAGAGAGATTTTATTAAATTTACTTAAGCGTCAAATAACTCAAGCAAATCATTGGGTTTTAGTGCAGAAAGTGAACGTGCTGACTTGCACCTGCACACTCAGGCAAATGCGATTTCAAATAATTTCAATATCCAATTGAATGTGTGCACTTATCGTCACGCACACACACATCCATGCACTTCACTTATCGGGATGCCTACGTACGAGGAGTATTCAGTGTCAACCCGAGTTCGGGCTGCACAGCCAAGTGGCGAGTCACGTTTGCCAGCTTGCTGGCGTTTAACATGAATGCCAACCCGTGCACAGCATCAATTGTCTATCTGACCGTAGCTGTAGCCAGCACCAGCAGCGAATTGATGCCACATTGAAACACCAACTAGAGAGCGCCCGAGGGCTGGGGTCTCGGCCTCCTCCTGCAGCTCCAGTTAAGCTGCGTTATTGAAATTCGACTGAGCGGCTAAAGCGTTTGAGTGCATTCAGACACTCACACTTACAGGTGTGACGTGGCGGTCGATTCTTAAAGTGCAAAAGCATTTCTGCCAAATGCTTTTCAGCAAGTATTACAGCGAACATAGTAGCATCTCTTTCAGCGTCTGCCAGAAGTGGACGACTATTTACATATGCTGAAATAACGATTAAACGTGGTGCACAAAAATGTTAAAAGCTCACATGAAAATGCTTTTATTGCTAACAAGCAATTTCACACAGTAAATTAAATGGCAGTCAGGCTGCAAACTGGACAATATTTTGTTTTGAATAAACATTTAAAACTTTTATCCGCTTTTTGCAGTCAAATATTTTGTTGTGTGTGTCATTAATACCTTTATAGCTTTGTGGATATTTCAAATTTTTTTAATCTCTTCTACGGCTGCCCATAAATAAAGACCTGCCAATTAAGAGTTATGAATGAAAAATCAATTTTTTTCGTAGGTATCATACATATTCTATGAAGGTATACAAATATAAGCCTATTCAAAAAAACAAAACTTTAATTTTTTAAATTGGTTTGATTTTCATAAATGCATATCAATACGTTTAAAGCATAATAAAACTCGGCCAATATCATTGTAATATTATATAATGACTAAACATTTTATAGATTACTTTTTAAAGGTCATATAATACAGTTAGCTAATGGTTTGTGCTTCGGTATATCAGATGTAATGCACTGATTATCCTGACAAACAGAACAAAATACTTATCTAATAAATGTAATTAAAAAAATGAAATATAGTTTGTAGACAGCTCCATTAGAGGGATCGATATAATCCATAATTTGAAATTTAATTTGGCCCTGATAAAGCTGATTTAATTACCAGTAAAGTCTATAAGTCATTGCTGAATGAACGCTAAGAGCATATTCTAGTCAATTGATTCGTCGGCTCGTTGTATGGAAAACCGAGTGAAATATTGAATTCTTTTGGACTCAATATCATTTATTTAATTAAATTTAAATGCTGGCAACAAGCAACAGCTGCACTATGCTTGCACAGACTCGCATTGCCACAGAAGGATAAATATGTGTGAGTAAACAGAGGCGTGAGCGTGAATGCGGCTGTATATGTCTGTCCGTGCTCATTCAGATGTGTGCAATCAGTGGCTCAATCCTTTGTTGCTGCTATGCCATTCAATTGGAAAGGGACAGGACGACCGAAATCGAAGCGCGTGAAACCAAAGCCATAGCCAAAAGGAAATGCTGGTCGATAGCCGAACGCAACTGATGCGTGTGCAATTTTTGTTAAATTTGTTAAATTGCAGCGAGAGGGAATGCCACACCGGGCAAAGAAACAATTGCATAGCTGCAACAACTGCTGACAATTTAATGCTTCAATGTTTCACATGGTATTAAAAAGTATTTGCTCCTCCATAGGAATTTTAGAGCTTATCAAATGATTTCCCAAGGCACTTGGGATATAACAAAATATATTTTTTCCGTTTGTTTCGTATTTCACATGACATTAGGTTATTTGTTTGATGTACAATTTTTTTTATATATAACAATTTAGTTGGTCGGGTATTCAATTAAAAATATTAGCCAAGGCCATTCGCGCTGCACTTTTGATTGCATGCCACTTGATCACGTGACTGCAAAACGTACATTTATCTTTTTAACCGCCGGCGGCTGTCATAAATGCGGCCGCACATGCAATGGCAATCGCATAAATACTGCAATTAGTTGAACGTTGCGTATACGAGGTGTTGCCTCACGCTAGGTGTTGCTGCGTGTGTTTATTATTGCCTGAGGTACTAAAGGCATACTCCTGCATAGCAATTTATGAGTGCAAGTGTGTGAACTGCAATAAAAAATGCATAGGTGCAACACATTTGATTTGCTGCCGCTGCCTACCAGCATCAACTGCAGCAGCCATGGGAAACGAAGCGAGAGCAGGAGGAGGCAGGAGTGGAACGACAGGTGTTTGTTGTGTCAGCACAAATGTGAATGCGTCTGCGTGCGTGTGGATTTGTTATGCGCCCAGATCCGGGCTAAGCCGTATTAACGTCATTCAAATCGCGCATCTAAGCAGCGTGCACTTTGCCCAAGCTCAAGCTCAAGCTCAAGCCCAGGCGCCCGGCCTTGCACGAGTGCACACGCAGCAGCTAACACTTGAGCGCTCTCGCCACTTTCGAAAAGTGGTTGCCGATTTTGGCTGGCGGCGGTGCACAGGCGGCATACAATACATACATATACATAAGTACAACTGATGGGGCCGCAGTCGTCGCCGTTTGGCCGTGTTAAACACGTATTCAACACATGCTCGACATGTCGTCGGTGAGTGTCGTTGTTGTTGCTACTATTGTTAATGTTGTAGCTGCTGTTGCTGCGTCGGCCCTGCAGCCAGCCACAGCGGCATTCAGCTTGTACAGCCAGAAATCATTCTGGCGCACCCAGAACGTTTCTTGCCCGCCAGCAATAGGAGCCTGGCGCCATTTTCCCGTATTTACTCTGGCGTGTACAACACGGGAGTTCTTATTGTTGATTCAATAGCTGTCTCTCTGTCTTGCTCCCTATCTATCTTGCTCGCTGTTCCATTCCTCCCTGCGAATCCAGCTTTGTTCGACACCATTTCAATTACTACAAATGATATTTGTGTGTGCTGCAGGATGTGATGTGCGCTCTGCGCCATGTTGCGCTGTTCTGCTACTCCCAGTCGTCAAACTCCTTCAGCTATCTCCTTTGCTTCCTTCGCTTGCTCTCCCTCCAAGCGATTTCTAACTTTCATTGATTTTTGCACCTTTTCACAATTTTGGTTTCTCTCAATAGCTCCCTTAGTTGGGGCAGTGTTTGCAGGACCTTTCTTTGAAACTGTTGCAAATTGTGTTTTGGTCAGGGCAATTGGGTGGGCTGAGGGGTGGCTGATTAATGAATTACCTCAAAGCGATTTGTTTGCTTTTATGTCGAAAGTCGCAATCTTTTGAGCTTTCTGTCATTAAGTTAAATTGTGCGTGTGTGCCATTAAAAGTTTGCCTAGCCTTCGGCGTCGTCCTTACTTTTAATTATATATATCACTGTCGGACTACCCACACACACACACTCAGCCTCACACTCATACACCCACACGTGCACGCATTCATGCAGTCACATGCTGTCAAAGTGGCCTGTCAACAGCCGTTGGCCAGTCGCTCAGGCAATCGAGCGGTCATTGGACCAACTTTTGATGAGGGTTGTCATCGTCATCGTCAGCGTCAAACAAATGAAAACATATGTAGCGGTAAAAGCGCCACCGAGAGCACCCACAGCAGCAACAACAAGCTGAAGAGCCGCCCAAACGAGTGTCCATATTAATATCAAATGAACTGTGAGCACAATCATGATGTGCCTGTGGTCCTGCGGCTGCAAAATGTCCTGGACAAAACTTTCTAATAGCATATGCCATCGCTGCCAGCCACTGGCCCAGGACAGATGACACAATTTTACATTTTAGCCTGGTGCTTCTGATATCATAATCAAATGCTAGTAACTAACTAACTATTATATTTACTTATAGTCAGTGTAGTAAGAATGCTCATTTGATGTGGGATTAAGGATTCTGAGAGGAGGAAAATGAGCGAGAATAAGGTGATATAAGTATAAAAGGGAATTTAATTCTCTAATTTTGGCTCTCTTTTTTTTAAGCTTCACATTAGATAAATATGAATTGAAGCAATCATCTTGGAATTCGAAGGAAATAAAAAAAAATCTGTATAAAGAGGAAATGGAATGCAATTGAACCCAAATGTTCTTTAACGAAATATTGAAAACTGGAATTGTTTCGCACTCTGTTTTTGTGTGTAGAAATAATTGAGAATGTCTGTGCCCAATGCACAGAAATGGGGCTCTGGTGCAGTCGATTGCAGTGCATGACGCTTCGTTGTTTGGCATAAATAAAGCAAACACTCACACACACGCGTCGACTGGTGCGATGTAATCAAGGGCTATCTTGGCAGTAGGGTGTGGGTGGTGCGACGCTGGAGCCTGTTGTTGCTGCTGCCCGAAGTCCTTTGTCTGGTCAGTGATGTCGATGTCTGCTGGGCTTATTCAACTGTTGAGTGCAACTGTCGTTTATTGGCGCCCGGGCGCACACACGAATGAGTCTCGTGCGAGTTTAGCACAGCAACTGAATGCCAGACCGAGTGATACATTGCCCGACGGCGCAGGTTGAATGAGAATGGCAGGTGAGCCAACACCTGCAGCAGCTGCAGTTTGCATAAGCATGCCTTTAACATTACAAACAGTGGGCAATAATCATATTTTAATGATTAAGTTTTTGAGTCATTCAGCAACTGGCGCGTGTCGGTTTGCTGAGGTTTATGTGTCAGTTGCAGTCAACTTAGATGACCCTGTAGGATAATCATTGTAAACTGTGTCCATTTATGTATATGAATTTATTCAAATCAGGACGTGGGCAGCAGGACACGGCCAACCCAGGGCCAGCAGGCATTTTGTTGTGGCTCTGCTGATGCTAAACTATTTTGCATTTAGAACAGCCAACGCTTACACCTAATCCGTATCCGAAGCCAAGCCCAAACCCGACGCCAAACCCAAACCCAAAGCCAAAGCTAAAGCCACAGGCACCAGCACAGTCGCTACCAAGCGCTTCGTCCTGCGCCAAAATACGTGCCAGTCACATGCATTCGCTACATGCGCGCGAGCCTCCGTGTATGTGTGTTTTAGTCTTTGGGTATGGGCAGCTTTGTTCACATGTTTTCACTTGCTGCTTAATTTGCATTTAAATGGTTTTTGCACTTAGGCTATTTCCCGTGTAAATGAGCTTTGCTTGCTGTTGTTGCTTTTGAGGTTGTTGCCGTTGTTGTTGCTGTTGTTATTATTTCCTCGGCCCGCTAAACAAGGCAGCGCCATCGGCCGAGTTTTAAATAGGCTTAACTTGCATTTTACCAAGGACACATGCCCCGTCCTGGGCCCAGCAAGCGAACACGTTGCGGCTGCAACGCTGCGTGCCAGAGCCGATGCTCCTGGTATCGCTGGAAGAAATGTAGTCAATGACCTGTGTGCCTTCCAGTTACTCAAGGCATTTCTAGTCCTTTGCTGTTCCGTCAGTTTTGCACTTTGAAAGTTGGACAGGTAATAACATAATGAGATTAGACTGTGTAAGCCCACGAATCTCGTGTAATCTTTTATTTGCCTCTAAGCTACTTATTACTTGTTTACTTCTTGTAATGTGAAAACACTTACCGGCTCTGCTTAGCATCGTTCTTAAAACCAACTTTATGTCTGTTCGTATATTTATGAATTAAATTATCTTTGTAATGTGAGCATTATTAAAATTCAATATTATAATTTAGGTAAACATATGTTCATATTATTAGCAGTACAGTAATGTTGCTTGTAATTAAAACAAAAATATTTGAAAATTATAACGTAAATATTTACAGTTTAAATTAATTGCAAATCTTGGCGAAAAACTTTTATATTTGCAATTCGTTGTTTATATTTACACAAGGAAAAACGTCAGAAAAATAATGAAAATTGTCAATTTGAAGTGGCGAAGAGATGTGGAATGTGCTATAAAATATTAAACGCTTAGCGCACGCTGTTTACATTTGCATTTGCATAAGCAAATACGGAATATAACAAATATTTATCTATGCATAACGGAATATACATAATATGTTTCCTATTTTTAGTTGCTCGCATAAATTTAATATAGGCGGATGAATAACAGGAAACACATTATTTGTAGAACTGTTGTGACATTTTCTAGAGTCCGCTGAGCTCTGTGCCCTTCATCTCTCGGCTGGCTGGGATTTATATAACTGACATTTATCATACGCCGCGTTGGCAGTGAGCTTATCGATTGACCGCATGGCTGCTTGACTGTTGCTGGTGCGGACTTATAGACGGCAAATTGTCGTGGGCAGTGGGCAGTGGGCAGTGGGCAGCAAATTAACGCTGGATACCAGCCACGCCTTTTATGACTTAATAACTGAGCTGACTTGTATAAAATAAGTATGTCAGTCGGCAAACATTGACCGTGCGGATAGACCATGTTCCCATTTAGCAGACTGTCAACTTTTGTTGTGGACACTAATGATGACAGCCACCCAGCCAAAACATCAACACACGCTCCAACTAACACACATACAGTCGGTGTGCCTGGGAATAGCGTGTGTATGCGCGCCTGTAGTTGCCTGCTTTGTGGATAGCGGCAACAGCCCACTGCAGAATGCACAAACAGTCCTTCGCTCTCACATATCCACATTGGGGTATCCGAACACATGGCCGCAACTGTGCCCCTTGTCTGTGGCCTAACCTCTGGGCCCGGCCGGCGCAACATGACTTTTCTACGTAACGAGCGAAGCGTCAAAAACAAGCTGATTTGATTGTTTGTAATTAAAAGTGGACACGGCGAAAATTAAATGCGTATCTACAGGACACCACGTGTCTGTGTGTGTTTGTTCCGACCCTGCTGCGCATAAAAGTTTATATCCACGTGCCCGGTCCCTGCTTTCAATTTAAAAGTAGAAATCTAATAAAAAATAAGCGAGTAATGCAGGCAAAGACTGCGCTACGTGCTGGGACCTCCACGACAGTATAAAGCAGTAGAGAGACTTGCGGGAGACTTAAATCCCGATTGCCTTACAGAAGTTTGCTGGGCAGTTATTTGCCTTGTGCCTAACGACTAATTGATACACCGCACTGTCAAGGCTTGCGCCTGGAGTCTTAAGGGACTTTCGTCACTTAAACCTGGCCCCAAGTAGAACCACAAAGATAAATGCCTGTCGACATATGTATTAACAGCTATGAGTAATGACTGCAGGTGACGAGCAGAGGGGGTGACTGGACGGGAGAGTAATTGTATGTGAGAGCAATATTTAGTACATAAACTAATTAAAATGTAGTAGATATAGTGTCTGTCTATTCGTCGGGAATTCTATATTTCTATAATGGTGTAAACTCTGACTCTCTAGTGAAAGAAACTTAGCCCAAAATACCCTCATAAATATATATTTTTATTCGATAATGGACATTCGAGTTACACCTCGTCTTGCATGTTGAGATTCCGCCTATTCTCAAACAACAAATTATAGGGGCAGAGCTTGCCTTAACACTTCTCTCTATTTGTACTAATTATACTTATTAGTTGTTTGTATATTTTCTTATCCACTTTATAGACATATATACTCTTGTATAAATACATGATTCGTGCAACTTGATTTCGCTTCCGATTCCGATTCTGTTCAATAAATGTGTCAGATATTTTTTAGATAATAATATCTCATTAAGTCGAAATGTTCCTAGCGAAATCAACTGCAGAAAATACAGAATTAAAGAAAATTAATTTACAGGAGCAGCTATAATGATAAATTAAATTAAATAGAGCAAATATATTTAAACAAATTTACGTCCTGGGCGTTTAATAATCGTTAAACTGTCATTTAGTCCAATTATAGGGGTAAGTGCATTGTTTGCCTTTTGAAATATAGTTATGTGTGGATAAACAATTGTGTACTTGCCAAAGCTTTGCCAACAGAAAGCAATCAAAATAATGGGGTTGATGTCTACCGCATTTAATGCATTTAAAAAGGCCACTTGGCTGCACAGTCGTGGAGTTGGCCGAAGGGCAGAGGGGTGGCGTCCTTCGGCAGGCAATTGGCCAAAGCAGCTTCAACAGCCTGTTGCTTCTGCTTTTACCAAGAGCCGGTTCCAGTGAGGACAAAGCCAAAGCCTGTTGCGGTAGAGCAACAACTAGCTGGATAAAAGAGCGTCAAAGCTCTCTCTGTCTCCTCTTTTCGCTCTCGCTGTGGCCAACTGGAAAGCTTTTGCTCTCTTCGCGGCGTTCGTTGTATGGCCAACGGTATGGAAATGCTACTCCCACATTGTGCTCGTGCGTGGTGTAGGTGTATGTATCGTGGCTGTCGATTTTCCAGCCTCGGCGGGACTCGGCTTTGGCATTTCAGTCTAGGGTAAACGGTTACGGCGGCCACAACACAACGCGCGTGCGAATAGCCTGCATTGTAGCCTCTCAAAGAGTCAATCAACGGAACCGAGCACTCGCACTGCTGGTGTGCCGTGTAGTGCAAAGTGCTGCGAAAGCGAAAGTGCAAAGCAAGACAAACCGTCGAATATTTGTGTATGCGTGGATGTGAGTGTGCGGTATGTGAATGTGTGTTAAAGTGTGTTTCTCCACACGGAAATTTAAACGCGGCACCGCTCCTCAAATATTTTGGCTCATTCTGCAAGGAGCTGCGCTCTGTTCTCATGAGCCACAACAAAAATGTAACTCCACCTATATTTGGATCAAAGCAATCAAATTAAATAAGTTTTGTGTGCTAATAAGAGAAGTTCGTGGAGCGTTTTAAATTGGTGCCAAAGCAAATCCAAACAAATAAATGTTAAGCAAACACCACCGACTTGGTCAATTCAATCCAATTCAATTACCTATCCCAACATAAATTGTGTGAAGATAATCAATTAAAAGAAGTGCGTTTTTAAAATCTATAATATTTATTGTGACTGTGAGCTAATTAATTGTATTTTCTGAAAACTAGTTTGAATTGCAATTTTTGAAACCCAAGAAACGCAATCCTCAAAATCGCTTTTAAGAATTTGAGCAGCAGCAACGCCCACCACATCAACATCGGAAACATGTTTCACTTTTGGATAATCGTTTTATGTCTAGGATTACTAGCAACTAAGCCAACAAGTAAGTTAAACGAAAGTGAGGAAAAGCTCTTAAATCGATTAGCTTGGGATCTTTCATATAGAATTAGCGTTCAATTTTTATTAACCACTTGAAATTTGTGTCGAAATGTGTGTAATGAAGTAAAGTAATCTGTAATCAATAATGATTTTATGCGATATACACGTGTCAGTTTTCATTAATATTATATTCTGAATTTGTAGTCCGCCCTTAAATTAGCAACAGTTACAGATACGTATATTTCATATATGCTATTCATATTGTGCACGGATTATATGTCAGAAGTCATCGAGCACTGGACTTAAATAAAATTTGATTAGGCGGTAGGCCAAGCTAAGTATATGCAAAATTGATTATTTTATATATTTTATGAAATTTAAATCCGAAAATCATACTGAAGTCATTCAACATAATTTTTCATACACTTAAAATAACAATTTTTTAAATTCCAATCAAAAGTTTAACCTTTTTTCAAGTAAAGGAATATCCAAGTTAATCAGCTTTAAAATGTTCATATCTATAAATGTATAATATAATATAAATTGTTCGTCTATATTGTTTTTTTTTTTGAAAAGTCTAAGCATTTCAAGCTCAACAATCTCTATGTATTGCTTATACTTGCAATTGTCCTATAAAGATTATGTTCGTGAGATTGTTAAATAGCAAAGCCTAGATTTCAATGCTTCTATCAAAAGGTCGATTATATTTAAAGGTTAAGTTTTCAGGTAATTATCAGGGAAAGTTACTCTATTGTTGAGGCAATTGATTTCGGACATTACCTTAATCTTTTACTTATTGCATGGTAAACCTAATATGAAAACTATTTCAACCATTTATTTGAGTCTACAATATCGCATATAGGGAATCTAATGGAGTAGAGTATGTAAATATGCTATCTTTAGCCATAATAGAGTAAGCAGCAAGATGGCTTATGTAAGTTGCATATTTATGCAATTGCTTATTGTGTAATCCGCCTTAAGCTACTGCAGCAATGAACAATTTGAATAGCAAATGCCAATGGCAGACTCCCTGCCCACAACAGGGCTTTGTTGAGGCTCTCTAGACTCCCTTCCACATACTAAGCCACCAACTTATTTATACTCTATTCCATTTTAGTTGAAATATGCATAAGCAAGGAAGGCAACAGCAGAGCCTTCTAGCTAATTGCAAATGGCGAGCAGGCATGCAAGCAGCAAAAACACCTGCTTGCCTACCTTGATTTCCATGCCCCGTTCAGATGTTAGACGTGTTGATTTTCTTGAAAACCGACTGACCTTGCCCAATGGAATGTCACGCAGTTGGTCAGTTTGCTGCTCCTGTAGCTGCCCCACAGCTGCTTCCTGCTGGCTGCTGCCCATGCGGCTGCTCTGTGTTTTTTCATAAGCCTCATGAATAATTCAGAGAGCACGCTTCGATTATTTACTTCATAAACATTCTGCTACAGTCATGCTTGTCTGTGTGTGTGTGTGTGTCTGTGTGTATGCATGTACATACATGTTCTATGAATATATAGCACTGCTCTTTGACATTTCTTGGCACAGGTTTTTAATTTTTTAAATTGTTTTGCTTATGCTCGCAGCATGCAATGTAAATTTCTAATAATACAAACTGCCAATTAGTTATTTATTAGGCTGTTAGGTGATTGCTATCTGTATGGAAAATTCATTGAAAATGAGTACACAATATTTTATTTGATCAGTTAATCAATAGGCAACTTGGCTGTGCACATTAATTATATATTCTAAGAAGTATGCCACGAAATTAAATTTAATTACAGCTTCATTTGGGAGCGAAAGTTAATCAAAAACTCAATGAGCAGCTCGTAAAAACAACAACCTCGTATCTATTACATGCTGTCGCGGCAACGTAATCGCTGGCAAATTAATACGCCACGGAGCAGAAGCAGCAGCACTGCCAGACGCGATGATGAAGCAACAAGGATCGGTGGCTGTCGTAAAGCACGTTTGGGCCATATTACACCGCCAGTGGCTGAGATACGAGGCAGCAACGTATAAATTGTTGCGTTGCCACAGTAAAATCAATTTCAAGTCGTTAGGCGAAATGAACCTTATGAAGAGTTTTCGTTCTATGGCTGCTCTTTTGCGGAAGTGAAAGTTTATCAAATCCACACTCACATACGCACATACACACAGATACGCACACACGCACACAGTCAAGCCATTAGCAGGCCTGATCGTTGATTTTGCAAAAATTCAGCTCTGGAAATGTAATCGAAGTATAGCATCAGCAGCTGATGCGATTATTATTGATTTTCCCTCAGCTAAAATTGGTCGGATTGAATTATTTATAAGGTCAAGTGCTATTGCGGGTACCAGCTAAGAGGCTAATTGCATTGAAACTCTCAACTATCTACTTAGATGAACCATCGAGAAAAGGTCGAACGTGGAGCCCATATCAATTCCATTTGATTATCATCATTTTTGTTGATAGCTATTTGCTTAGCTCTTTATGTCAGACTCAATTTAGAAATTTAAAGAAAATATAAATCAATTTGGGTGCATAAACAGAGAGTTGACTCATGAAATATATTACCATGCAAATATTATGTCAAACGCTGGTAGCCATAATGGCAAAAGCGAGCGAGCGCTGGCCTTCACGGCGTATGCTTAATGTGCGCACATGTCCATATAAATGTAATAGTTATAAGAGCTACCAGCATCCATGGGTCCAGCAGCAACAACAAGCGACAAGTGTGTGCTCTGTGCAACCTCAATGGCAGGTCTAGCCGCAGGCAAACTTAAGTTGCGAACACGAACGCACACACAATGCACAAGAGAAAGAAGCGGGGCGGGGAGACTTGTTTTTGCCCGAAGCTGAGTGACTAACTGGCTGTCAGACTTGGTGACTGTCTCTGGCCGGAGCTGCCTTGCTGTCTGTCTGTCTGTCTGTCTGTCTTTCTGCCTCCCGGCCTGACTGCCTGACATGTGACGACTTTGACAATCCACAAAAAGCCGTCGCCAGCGAACGACCCTTGCCGTGATTTTAGCTCGTACAAAGACGTTCTTGGCATATTTAATGAAACTTTTTGGTCTACAGACTTTTGAATAGACTAACTCACGACTTTAAAACTTAGCGCCGCCAATATATAAGTGCTCCGAAATTGTCAATAAATTGTTGCCAAAATATGAGAGCCATGGGCAAAGTTTTGCCAGCTTAGAGTATCGAAGTTAACTTGAGTGGCTGAAATCAGATTAAAGGAAACATTGGCACACATGGGCCGGGTTCACCGTGTTGCTGGCTCTTGTGCGGCTCTAATGTGCGGCGATACAATTTAGTTATGCTGCAGGTAGGAGGCATTTGCCAAACGACTGGAACAATTTTGCACAAATTTGGCGCAAAGACAATCAAAAAGTTATAAAACAAGCTTCGGCGAAAGCGGAAACAATGGAGAGCTGCGGCCGGAACACGGCAAAGCCCCAATGCCAAATCACCTGCACACTGCCAGAGCGCAAATGATGCTGAGTTACATCTGCTTCAGAGGAGCCTGGGATACCATCTTATTGGGAGCTTTGGCGTATGTGTATCGAGCCGTAAAAACTTTGGCGAACTTTTTTTTTTTGTTACTTGTCGGCTTTCGTTTGTTGTACCTGGCAGACATTGCGTATACGCCACGTGGTGCTATTATCAGTGGCATCAGCGGCACCGTAAAGTAAATGCAAAGTGTGCAAAGTCTATAAACGCGCCGCAAACTTAAAAGCCCCAGGGTGGCCTCGCCTTGGCAAAGACGTTTTGGGCCTAGGTATTTTCAAAAACAAAACAGGTGCGAGTGAGAGGAAAATAATATACGCAGGCTTATCCACGGGGAAAGCACAGCAACAACTGGGCCTATCAAAAAGTTGCTCATACGACAAATTGTCACTGCGTTGGCAACAGCGACAGCAGCGGCGACAGCAACAACAGAGACGGCGGCATCGGTACATGGAAAACGAATTTTATTTTTTAGCTTTTGCGATTATTTATATTATTTATGATGTTTTGGGCAATGTCGTTAAACTGCGGCCATTAAAAAGGTTTTCGTATGTGTGGGACGTCTGTCAGCTGCCTAAAGGCAGTACAAAAATAAAAATAAAAAATAAAATACACCACACAACAATTACACCTAAGTGCGGCGCCTTAAATATTCATGGAGCTGAAAGTAATTGCTCGGCAATCCGAAACAATAGCACAGAATTAAAGTGACGCCCAGAGCATAATTTATTAAAAAGTATAGGCAACTTCAATTCCTCAAATGGCATGTAAATAAAGAAACGCTTTGCATAAGCGCTATTCGCAGCTACTTATCGAAGCGTAGCTTCTGTCAATTACTCTGAATTGAAAACTATTAAAGTGTCAACAAATAATTACGCATGGTGGCAGCTGCATAAATCTGGCGGCGTCTTATTGCCAAATCCGCCACTAAAATGAAACGAATTCAGCCAGAGAAAAGTCGATGGCAGTGAGCTCAACGAGGCGTCGCTACCGAAAATGGCCATAATGCGACACTTGGCCCAAGTCGCGCAAAAGTTGAGAGTCAACCATTGCTGCTGGCTCTGTCTGTGTGAGCGTCGAGAGAATGAAAGCACTTTATCAAAGCGGATTTGCGTAGCGCGGGCGAAAGGAGTTAGCTGCCAATGCAGGCAAAAGCCAAGGTTGTCCCGGGGTCTGGCACTTCTTTACTTTCATTTTGTCATAATTTTTTTATACCCTGAGCCCATTGAAAATGGGAAATCAGGGTATAATGTTTTTGTTGGATGTATGTAACAGGCAGAAGGAGGCGTGGCAGACCCCATAAAGTATATATATTCTTGATCAGGACGACAAGAGAAATCGATTTGGCCCTGTCCGTCTGTCTGTCCGTCCGTCCGTCCGTCCGTCCGTCCGTCTGTCCGTCTGTCCGTCTGTCCGTATGTATGAACGCGTCGATTTCAGCTCTCGTAAGAGCTAGAGACTTGCAATTTTTTTTGTAGATCGCTATATACAGCGCGCATATCGAGTTTATTTTCGATAATCGATAAATATATTCGTTTTTTTGTTATCGAATAAAAACATTATCGAAATTCAGCTATAAAATTCTATCTCGCCCATCTTTTAAGCTAGAGACACCAAATTTTATATTTAGCTTTATACATATATTATGCAATTTCGAATTTTGTTATATTTTGGATACTGGCCCCAAATTTTCCCCAATTGAAGTTCAGTCTCAAATATAGCCAAAACGCGAATGAGTTGGCACTTTTACTAAACCGAAAATTTCATTGAAATCCGTTAAATAGCAAAAAAGTTATTAAACAAAACGTTTGGCTACTTAACAAACACACGTGGCAGCAGCGCCAAGCGAACGCACTTTTTCTATGCGTGAGCGCACACATACAAACGCTCGCATTCTAGTCGATTCGAAGAATCTCAAATTAAGTTTGAATTTTGTTGAATTATCAGCTGCTGCTTTAGTTTACATTTGCCACCGTTTCCACAAACGGTGGAGTGGCGTCGTTGGTAGAAGCGACGCACCCGAAACATGAGGACCCGGGTTCGACACCAGGCGACGTCGAAAATTTATTTAGTTTTTTAATTTTATAAAAACTAGGTGGCGTTGTTGGTAGAGATGATGCACGTTGCGCAATAAACGCAGGTTCGAACCACGCCAATGTCAGGTTTTTAATAAAAAAGTTTTTCGGTTGTTAAAGAGTAGACTTGAATTTTTTTTAAATTTTACGCTAAATATAAGTGTATTGAAAAACACAGGTTCGACGGGGCTCAGGGTATCTCCTAGTCGGTTACGCCCGACTAGAGTTTTCTTACTTGTTTTATATAAATATTTATATCTACGATGACTTTGCATTTTAAGAAGCAATATTTCGAAATGTGGTCTAAAGTCCCAAATTTATGTAAATAATAAATTTAATCTAGTCAGCTTAAATCTCTCTTCCTCAGCATTGAAAAGGTTTTAAAATGTCATCGAAATCTGTGACAGATTTTATTCACGCTTTCATCTGTTGTTTTGCGATTAATATATATACTAAATGCTTATACTAAACAGCTTGACTCACATTATATATCTCTCATTCCCGAATAGTTTTTTTTTTTTTACTGTTGACTCTGATCAGATTGGGTTGAAAAAACTAATAAAAACTATTTGTGGATTTCAGAACCCTGAAGAAAAAAGCCAAAACAAAATAAATAAATAAATAAAGAAAAATTGGGCAATAAATAAAGCCCACGCAGCGATGCGATCGTGTATGTAGTATGTATATATAAATATATATATGTTCGTTTCTGATCTCGCATGACGTAGAGCATATCAATTCACACTGTCCCGATTCTATATTTAGCGCCAAGATTCGCGCATACCGTACAAAATCCAAGAATTCTTGGCAAGCATCTAAAAAACAAATAGTTGCTGCGTTGGCAACAGCGGCGACAGCAACAACAGAGGCGGCGGCATCGGTACATGGAAAACGAATTTTATTTTTTAGCTTTTGCGATTATTTATATTATTTATGATGTTTTGGGCAATGATGTTTTGGGCTGCCAATGCAGGCAAAAGCCAAGGTTGTCCCAGGGTCTGGCACTTCTTTACTTTCTTTTTGTCATAATTTTTTTAGTTACTGCCTTTGCTCTGGCAGTTTTGCAATAACAATAAACGCAAGAACGGAAATCGATTTGCCATTTTTCACTCAATTTATGGGTTTATCAAGAATCGCACTTGTTGTTGTTATTTTTGGCTTTTGTTGACAGGGCAACGCGCCCTTTTTTTAATAAACAATAAAGTGGGGGTGGTGGGAAGAAGTTGAGATTTTTATTTGATTGCTGCTGCCTGAGGTTTCGCTCTCATAAAAGTTAAATATGTAGCCTGGCGCTTTGAAGTCAGTCTTGCGGTCGATTTAATGAGCCTTATTAAGGCAGCATGTGGCAGTCGGCAAATGCAGCATAAATCCCAGCTAATTCAACCCAAATCAAGAAAGCGCGTTGGCATTGCCGGCAGACATTTGTTACTGGCAGACCCGAAATAAATTTCAAAAAACCATAAATTGGCAAATGGCACGCAATGGGTCAGTTAACGCTGACAAACACTCAACAACAACAACAACAAGAACAAATACATTGTGGAAATGTTGTGTAAAATCGAAAATCGGAATCTGCAGGCCAAAAATGTAAATTGACTCCCAGCCAATGACAAACAGCAATGGAATGTGCTCAAATCGGTATTCAATGCTGCGCACCGAAGCGGTAATTATTCAGGCATATAGAGCAGAGTGGAGCACAGAAGAGCAGAGCAGAAAAGAGTGGAAAGAAACGATAAATTCTGAACTCGAGCTTGGTCATAAGCTGACAAATTTTGCGACGCATTCATTACTGCCCACAGTTTGATTTTTGGCACAAAGTTTTTGGCTCTGGCAGGAAACTTTTAACAAAGGTCGAGAGCATTTTAAAGTCAAACGCTGCTGGCAATTCATGCAAAATGAATGAGGCCTGCTGGCTAGCGATGGCAGCAAGAGGGATTTAAGGGATTTAGTTGGACGCCCCAGCTGGCCGTCCCTAACCAGCCAAAACAGAGCAAACCAGAACGGAGAAGGCCAGGTTCAGAGGCTAAATTGATAGCGCATAAATTTGAGCCCAACATTTTTGAAAATTCTCAGCTCACTGGTGTGGTGTGTGGCGTGTGGTCAAGCCAAGCAACAAATCGACCAAAAAGGCCGTGCCATTGTCATTTAGGTATCAAATCTGCAAGTTAGTTAAGAGTTTGAACAAAAATCGCAAAAGAAAAGGCCTATTCAGCACGTGCATTGTTTTGAAAACAGATAAATTTTATAAATACCTTGAAGCCAGACACAGCTTTTAGCGTATTTATATTGTGTCCAAAGCAGAAAGTTTTTCATGCCTTATTAATGAGCTTTTCTCAGTGCATAATATTTGACAGCAATATTTTCTTAATACCACTGCCAAAATATTAAAAGCTTACATTGATTTTATAGTTCACATGAAAAAGAATCCAAATTTTATCTCTGTAATGGAAATTTCGAACAAGAACATTGTATAGTATAAACAGTCACCTCCGCACGCTTTCAAGTGGACCTCGTTAGAGCATTAAGGAAATTGAGACCATCCCCAAAGTTTAGGCCATGGAGTATAGGGACATAGGAACCATGGCAATAGAGATAAGTATTGCTAGGAAAAGGGATGTTTATTTGTTAGGAGAATATTCCCTCTTCTGAGTGCAGCATGATTATTATTTTGCACTTAACTTACAATAATATAATGTTATTATATTACCTAGCGTGTTAACATAAATTTATTCCATTTGAAAATGTACTTCTCAAACGTCTTTGTATAGAAAATACTGAGAATTCAGCTAACGCAATAATATGCTGAGTCCGCTCAATGTGTAATGTGCGTGAGGAAGGAAGGAGCTTTGCCTGGATCAGTACAACAAATAGAGGCGGCTTTTCGCAGACGGTGTGAAAGTTATTTCCAAGTAAAACAGCTAAAGGATACGTAGAAAATATTATAGTTTTTTTTTTCAAGATTTTACATATTTTTCTTAACATCTTATATTGTGGATTTTTGTAGTTAAGGTCCTGAGGGTTTTATTCGGAGGAGTAAAAGTATTGCCGCGAAATGAAAAACAGAGCAGTGGCTGCCACTATATCAAGCCCTCTTGTTTACATTTGCTCAAAAAGGACATTTTTCGACATTATTACCATTTTCTTATGAAATATGTTTTTTAAGTGCTCAACACATATTAAAATATTCATAACTATTTCTGCAAACATCTAGAAATGTTGGTTCATTTAAATAATTGTACGTCCACAATTAGTTTTTACCGCTGCTGTGGTGCGCACTTCATCGTTGGCTGGGGATAATCATAAGTGGCTCCTTGAATTATGTGTTATGAATTGTAAACACAAAATAAAATTTGCCCCTGCACTCACATGCATCATTCTTGTTAAATGATCCAAGGCGTGATAGTAAAACATTTTAGCATACGCACGTGCTCATATTTATACAAAATCTGTAGTCTGCCTATGAGCTGAGTCCTTTTCATGAAAATGCTTTTACCACATTTTAAATTGTTTTCGTCATGCTGAGATGAGAGCAGCTATATCAATTTAATCACTGCTAAGGCTGGAGACGATTTCTAGCTCACATATGTATTTTCACATATGTATTTTATTTTATTGCTTTTATACACACCCATGCAGACTCTCTCACACAACGAGGCTATTTGGTAGCAGTAGGCAAAATTAATTAAAAACATTGTGAGTGTGTGTGTGTGAGTGTGTGTGTGTGTGTGTGTGTGTGTCTACGGCGTTTGTATGAAATTAAAACAAAAACATGTCTAGGCACTAAAAACTTTATTAAGTCTCAGCAGTGAGGCAAAAAATTACACATAAAATGGCCAAAAAATAAAAGAAACGACAGGCTGCCCCTACTTCTCTCCCTCTCTCTCTGTCTCTCTGCCTTAGCAAAGGAGTATGGAACGCTGAGTGAAAAGTTAAACATAGGCGGAAATGTCACACATACAAGCCGCTCCCACACACCCATTCTCAGACACACATACATCTACACACACGCATCAGGATATAACAAGTTGGCAAACAAACAAACAATAACGACAGCAAATGTGGAAACAAAGGGCTACCAAAGTTGCCTGACGATGACGTCGAAGCCAACAGCGACGCCGACAGCGGCCGCGACTGCGACTGCGACGGCGACTGCGGCTGAGAGGGAGGCGCAAGCTGGTGGGAAAAAAGTAAACTACACATTTTTATTATGCAAAGGGGACGCAAATGAAAGGCAAATGTTTTTGCTTTTTCCACTCGGCTGCTACTCCTGTGCAAGTCTATGAGAGTGTCCTTGTGTGTGCGTGTATGTGTGCGTGCGTGTGCATGCGTCCAACTTTCTATTGCTGTGCTTGTCTGTGTGCGCTCACTTGAAAGTATGTATTGTTAACGGGTAGCATAAAGGGCTGCCAAGCGCTCACTCGGTGTGTGTGTGAGTGTATGTGTGTGTGTGTGCGTGAGTGTGTCTGTCTGTGTACAGTAAAGTAGGCAATAAAACACTAGGTTTAGCTGCAGAAATCTAGGCACGCCCACAAACACATGACACACAAAAGCATAAGCAGCTGTGTTATTAGGCCGTTTCCGACGGGCGCCACCATGTTTGATGAACAGCAAATATAGGCCAAATAAAGTGTTATTACTCAAAATTGACTCAGCTCCATGAAGTGTGTGAGACAAACAGTTAGCTAAGCCAAATTCCTCTGAAAATGAAAAGCAATGTAGAAGAGAAACAGCTTAACAAACGTATCCAAAAATTTCCAGCCATTTTTTTAAACAATTTATGGACCGTTTTAAGTATATTGAGGGATTAGCTTGGTTAACAGCTCACATACAAAATACATAAATAAATTAAGTTTAAATCGTTTTAGAGTAGTAAATTTGTTAAACTTAAGCTTATGCTTGCATTGCTAAATACTGAGCAGATTAAAGATAACAATATCAGAAGAAGAAAATTATAAATATTTGCATCTGAACACTGTTTCAACTTCGCCCGGCAAGATAAATGAACGACAGATTCAATTAAATTGCTCTTATTATATATGCTCAGCAATTAAGCTATAAATTGTTTTCTATAATCGTATTTAGCGTACTCATAGCCAGATTGTCTTTTGAGTTATGAGAGAGGAGTCAGTGAAGCTGAGGCGAAGACCAGTCTGACAGCCGCCTAATTAATTGGGCTGAGACTTCCTGAAGAAGGCTCGACCGTAGTTAGTTGCTAATGATGCGGCTTACAAACACCAGTGTGAGTGCGGATGCGTGCTTGTGTGTGGCGGAAAGCAAGTCATTTATCTAACCAGTGGCGTGTGCAATGAGCATGAGCAGCGCCACAGGGCTGGAAGCATGTGTCGATTGTAACTGTAACGGCTACGATGATTTTGCGGCGCTTAACCATGTTAAATACCTGCAGTTAATATGCGGCAGGTGACTCGGCAGGTGAGTGGCAAGAACAGCTACTGCCTTCTGGTTTCTACAGCTGTTAATGAGCCCATAAGTTGATGATTTAGCAGCTGCTGTTACCCATAGACCCGCCCCCACGGAGCCACGCAGACAAACAGCAGAGCAGCAAGCCCAAGGGTTGCGTATGAATAAAATATCTCATGCGTTAAATTGAATTAATATTATTAATGTGGGACGCTTATGAATATGCTCCTTGCTGCCTGTCTAAGATACTTGACTTGCTGCCTGCGGCGCACGCCGCGGATGCGTAATTTTTGTGCGTGTTTAAATGCGAACGAGCTTTGAGTCAAGTGCGCTTCGACACTTTATTAATTGCCACATTTATGCAGTTTAAGCATTAGCCTGGCTTTAATTAACGCCAGCTAGGTCGTAAGCTAAGCTAAGCACGCATCTTATTTGCTCAGCTTGGCCAAGAGTTTCGGTGGCTGGATGAGCGTTTAAAATTCAGAGCCGAACTCAATGCCAAATGTTAGCTAAGCTGCTTAGTATTCGAGGAGCCACGATTGTGTTTTCTTCTTTTGTGCTTCACGCAACAATTGACAGAGCTCAAGAGATGGCAATCAGGAGTGGCAGACCACAGCCAAATCTCAGCGCTGCTCAATAATTGTATAGTATTAAGCAGGGCGTCCAGAGAAAAAGAAAACATAAAATAACAGCTCGCTTAAGCAGAAAGTCAAATATGCGTCAATTGGCAGCCACATGCGCACTCAAGCAAACGCAATCCTTAAGGAATTACGAGCAGAGTAATAGCACAAAAACAAATACAACTGGATGAAAAAAAAGAGTCCAAGTCGTAGCTGCTTAGCTATAATTGGATTTGAGTAAGTAATGCCAAGAGCAAATGCAAAAAAAAAAAAACAAGCCCAAATTAATCATAAATAATAAAATATTACAAAAAAAAATTGTGCAAATGAATCCAAACACACACACACACAAGGACGTCTGTTAAGAGCTCCAAAGCCTTCGAACGGGAACTTTTTCATTGTAAACTAAAAACAAAGCCAACAATTTATGCAGCGTCGACTTGAGAAAATGGGCTTCTGGGAATAGGCCAGACAAAATGGTGCCAAGTAGGGAAATACGCCCGAAGAAAACGAACCGAAATAAGGCTGCTCACCCACAAACAGAGGCAGAGACACACGCTGAGAGACTCTCAAGTAGGGACACACTTGAATAGCTGCCACTTCTGCGCCGGTAATTGCGGCCCCGATGCTAATGCCACCTTCGGGCTGTATGGAATGAAAATGCGTAAATTATTGATTAGAATCACCAGAAAACAGAAGGCCGACAGCGTGTCTGGCCAGCCTAACCAGTATACATACACATAAAAAAATATATATACCTATATCTATGTATACGCCGGGCTGATTGTTACGCCTTTGTGGGAGCTTTCTCGGTTGAACGAACATTTAAATATGCTAGCCCTTGGCACTGCGACGGTCCAGGATCGCATAATGAAGGCACTTTGCGTTGATTTTTAAATGGCGTCGGAGTCGAAGGCGGGCGGCACCAGCTGAAATTGAAATGAAAACAAAAGCCGGTTGGCATTGATTGGACATGTGCGTTGGTGTTCTGCTCTGCTTCAGCGTTTCCTTACCGCTCGCTGCGCAGTACGCAGTATATTTCAACAAGTTGTCCAGTCCCCAAGCTAGGGGTGGCGAGCTAAGGCCATCTCCTTATGGCTAAACAAATATGGCCTTATTATTGTGGTCATGTGTGCTCGACGCTGCAAACTGCGTCATTTTGCGTTCACCTCGATTCTAATGCGCATTTATCGTGCTCGCACTGTGACAAGGAATCATTCAATGCCACAAATATTCGTTGTATTCTCCTAATGCAGGCCTCTCCAGCTACCCACCCACACAAACGCCGGCAGGCAGGCAGGCAGCAGGTGCTGTCAATTGTCAACAAAAACATTGCCCAGAAGTTTGGTTAAAAAAGATGAAGCTACCAAAAAACAAGAGCGAACAGGGTGACTGGTGGTTCAGGACCGGGCGGACTGGGGACTATCTGTCGAGCATAAATGTCAATATCATCAGAAGGTTCCAAAATTGCCGCAGGTCTTGTTGTGGCTTCCTCGTTTTGTCAGCTCTTGTTTGGCCCATGTTTACGTCGCAGGCCTAATGCTCGTGTAGATTAAAGATAAGGGCGACATAAAATACTGGCGTTGGGGCAATGGGCAAAGAATTTGCTTAGGCAAATTGCGTATACGTAATACAATAATGCAGCTGTGGTTATGGTATGCCTGAATTTTATATCGGTCCGTCGGTCGGTTCGTCTTTCGGTCGGTCGTTCGGTCGGTCGTTCGGCCGGCCGGTCGCTCGGTTTGCTTTTCATTCGCCCGGCGTGTCCAAATTGCAGGCAGAGGCAAGTCTTAATTAATTGTTCAGGTGGCTCGCTCAGCGTAGGATGTCAGCGAGCTAAAAGTTTTAATTTAGCATTTCGAAAACAGCAGCTGGTTTTGTCATAGAAAATAATAAATAACTTTATGTTTGTGGCTCAGCTCTGCACAGATTTACCCTTAAACAAAACGATGTTGTATTTTGCAATCGTATATTCGTATACAGGCAAACGTTTCGGTATCTGTCATCAATGATTTAAACGAGTTTTCTAAATTGATTGTCAAATGTTGTAGTGAAAAACAGTTTTGCTGTTGAAGTCGTGAGTGATCGACTTGATGATATCCTGCAATCAGTTTATTACGCATTTTAACAAACATATATAAAAGAGAGACAGAGTTAGAGAGAGGATGAAAGAGAGAGAGAGAGAGAGAGAGAAAGAAATCAAGAGTGCGATTGCGAATAGCTTAACAAATGAATGAGATTATTCAGCTGCTATTGCTAGAATAAATAAGATAACGATAGGCCGATAATATTTCTTAAAAATTTGTATTAAAAAACTGATTTAAATAGTATGTATATATTATTAATTTATTAAATTAAAAATGTTATGATTTAGCTAAAAATATATTTTGCATAATAACATTTATATACTGCTTTATACAGAGGGATTCCTTACTATACTGTTGATTACAAACTTTAATATGGATACTCAAAATACCCATATTTCAAGCGCATGCTGATTTTTGCTCTGATGAGCACATTTATAATTCACTTTTTGTGCAGTTGAAATGGCCACAGGGTATAATGAATAAATGTGTCCGAGCAGATGTTGTGACTAATATTCAGCTGTCCGACTCTGGAGCACTTTTCAACAGCCGCTTCAACCAAGTACAAATTTAGCATTAAAATTACATTTTTGTGGGCGCGCCGACACACACAGACACACACACGCACACACATAGATATATATTTATATATATTTTTTATATACATATAAATTTCTATTCGCAATGCAATTTGAAATTAAATTACGCATTTGCAGCTTTGGCCAACGGCCAGAACTAAAACGAAATGGCAGCCAAGGAAAAAAGGAAACAATTCGCGCTACGAATTTGCTGTGTTATCCAGCCTGTCATTCTGGTGTAGATGTTGTAGCTGGAGCTGCTGTAGTTGTTCTTGGTGTTGTTACTACTGGTGCTGGCCAACACATTAATAAAACATAATTTCGCTTAAAAGTAATTTAAGCACTTTTATGTGTTTGCCAACGTCGTCGGCGCTGGTGTTGGCTGCTTTTGCGTTTGCTTTTCATTTCTATAATGGCCTGCATCTTTACGAGCCAGGTACGGGCAATAGTACAGGTCCGGGTCGCGCTCACTGGTCCGGTAACTGGCTCACAAACACACATAAATACTCTAACACACACACACACACTCGCACACATAGACTGAAAATGCGTCCGCCTCGTGGCGCATGACTAACACTCGTTATGAGATTCATGGCCTACATGTGTTTGCTCCACGGCCTTGTAAATGGGCACTGGGCGTGCTGTATGTGCCCTACGTGCTGGGCGCTCCGACGGGCGTGCCTGTGTAGCTGTAGTTGTTGCCTCTGTGCAGCCGCCAAATCGTGCCCTTGAAGCCATTTTCTTATATACTTACTTATAAACGAATCTTTTTTTCTGCCACGGCCCGCTGTAGTTGGGAAGGTTGTGGTCCCGGCCAGGGCTGCCGGATGTCCAGATAAAATTTCCAAAACGGGAAGCTTGCTTCCCGCAGTGCCGAGGCACTAGCTTGTTTTGACCATTACACTGGCTACTTCTGTCGCCCATGTACATAACTCTGGTTGTTCGTTGTGTGTGCGTGACAGACATATACACTCGCCATTCTCTTTGATATCTTTACTTACAAAATATGATTTCATTCTCTAAATGTGATAATAATATTAAATTGAAAAATTACGAAAGCTTTCACCGAAAATATATAGCTACAATTTATTTTTACCACTACTAACGAGTAGAACGAGTAGAAGCTATGAAGAAACTTATAAAATATACACAATACAATTATTATCAGTTCGTGTAGGTTAATTCAGCCACTTCCAAGGCAAATTTACAGACTGTTCTTTCACAACACATAGTTAGGGACAATCCAGTAAGCTCCTATTTAAAATAACAATGGATAATTTTCTTAGATATATGGGCAAACTAGAGGCCACTTATCTTTGCAACGGCAACCTTGGAGCAGCAGCTTAAGTTTATTTAGGCCAGCTGAATAACTTACATACTAGTATATCCGCTGCGATTTGGTTCGCATAAAAACAATAGCTTAAATACTTATATACATATTATATATATACGTATATATGTATTTTTTTCCTCATGAATTTCGCACCCGACAGTTTTATTCAAGGACCGTGCAGGCCACTTCGTTGCCAAAGACGACCATTTTTCTTGTGTCCTTTATTGTTGTAGTCGTTGCTCGCTCCCTACATCGGCCTTCCCACTGTGTCCGCTACATATTTAAATTTCACGCGCGCATACACAGGCAAGGATAAACGGGATTTATACCCACTAATGCCTGTGATTTGTTCTATAAAATTACTTTATGCCGCCGAGACGTTGCCAGCAGACCCTACTTCGTGCGGCCCCCACCCAGCTCCTGCCCATAACCGAGCGCAAGCCCCATTTCTGTTCGACAGAAAAATACAAAAGCAAGCAGAGCCTAAATTTGCTAAACGAATGCTTTGGCAACATGACGACTTATGCCTTCATCCTTTTTCTTGCTTTAACAAAGCTGCATAAAGTTTTTTCCTTCTGTCCGCTTTGTGGCTCACCCAGTGTGTGTGCGCGTATATATGTGTTGAGCTGTATTTGCGTTATATTGAAAACATTTGCTTTGGAGCTGTGTGCTCCTTGTTTAACCCACAGCGATCCCATCGCATAGTTTTCAGCAAACTTTTAAATACCGCAATCAAGCATGAGCAAGTCAATTAGGAATTATGCCTGCTCTAATTATGATTCACATGAGTGAAGCACTAAGCAGTGCTTCCTGCCACAAGGAAACTAATAAGTTACACCGAATCAGTCAGTTGACATTAATTAACATGAAAGCTGTGGTGTGTGAAAGTGATACGAGCACTGGCCACCAGTCAGGCAGCCACTCAGCCGGACGGCTGTTGTCTAATGAACTTCTGTAGAATGTGCGCATATTGCCGGTTAGATTTGCGGTTGTATTTCGTCTGTCAATCAACCGTAATGATTGAACATCATATTGATAAGCAACACTCTGTGTGGTCGGCTACGACTGCGACATGGCCAACTGGCAGATGGACAGGCCAACAGGCATCACACCTAACGGCTCACCACTCAGAGCTGAGGGCTATAATTGCGTTCTGAGTTGTCACTGCAACAGGCATGTCATGTCTTCACCGACAAACCCACAATTCGAACGACTGACCGATCAACCACAACATTGGTGTGTTATCTCTGCCATATGCTTGCTCTTGCCCACAATCATAGTTTCTCGTTGTCGCTGTTGGGCCAAACGTCGTGCGAGCTGTAACCACAGCTGGCAAAGTTCAGATATTGATTTGGCAATCAATTGAAGCTATGAATTTCATGGAACTATCGAGGAGAAAATGTTTTTGTTTTCATGTTAGCCGTTCACACTCTCTGCCCATGTGAACCGTTGTTTTCCATATTATTTATTTATTTGCTTTCTGCACTAATATATTTATGTTATAATAATTGGATAATTGGGCTTCACCTCAGATTACAACAATCAATATCAAGTAATAACAGTCAATTTCTCTAAGAAACATCCGCTAACTCAATAATTATACTCAATCGAGTTACCGTGCCAAACATCAAACAATCAGCATAAGAATTTCTTATTTTCTTATTAGTCTTCACAATCGTACGTACATTCAGGAATTTGCTGTTGTAGCTAGGCAAGGCGTAGATATGTCTAAATGCCGGAAGTATAAAGAGTTTATGTCTGAAATATCTCATTATTTCGCATTAAATTATACGAAACCCAATATAACATTCCAAAGGTTGCAACAGTTTAGCTCTCAATCGATTTATTAAATATATGAGAAATGTTCTTTCACTCGCAAACTGGGCTTTAAATTAACTTTCCGTTTGAGGATTTCAATTTCCACGGCATATCAGAAATGGTAATTTAGTTGTTCATGCCGAAGCGAAAGCGAGCCCGCCTTTGGGCAACTGTTGCAGCAGGTTGTTGCTGTAGGCCCAGCACGCCCTCTCCCGCCTTGATTAATGCTGATTGATTGATTATTTGCGTTTTGCTGACATGCTGCACGCTTTATTGTCGCTCGACTCGTGGAAAATCATCAATTTCCGCTTGTAGAACACGTACACCACGTACAGCAAAATGTTGGCGCTGTCGTTGTCAAAGTGGGCTCATTTTTTCGCTTTTTTTTTGTGTATTCAGTCAGCAAGAAGCGGCAGCCTGCCCAAGCAGGGTAAGCGTGTCGGTGTAATGAATATTTTCTGTTGCTGGCAGGCTGCGAAACAATTATTGCGGTCGGTCAACATCTTGCCAGCGGACGTGTTGTAAAGTTTCCTTTCTTTGCTTTTCAGTATTTTTGTAAGTTTGATATAAACAAGTATTGGACAGCTGCCAGGCGGGCCATAAAAAATGGATGTTGAGAGCACTGGCATTAATGCCAAGTATTCGACATGATTATAAAGGCAGACGTTAGTCAATTCGGATTTGAGCTCGTGTCAGACTGTCTGCTCTCTGGCCCAGCGGCGAGGTGCGAGCTTCGTGGATCGATTGGCAGGAGTCTGCCAGCTGCTTGGCTGTCGAGTCTTGGCCAGCTTGGTATGATTGAATTTTCGTGAATTACGGCTCGTTAGCGTGCGGCACGAACACGTACCCCCCACACTTACAACCACCCATCCACACATGTACGTTCAGGCGTCCTGCTGATGGCAATGTCACAAAACCAATGAAAACGTAGCATGTTCACAGCGTATTGCAACAAGTTGCCAAACAGAAAGCCAGCAGAGTCACCATATTTGACGTCCTGCCTGCCTGTCCGTCGCCTGGCCTCACCTCGCTCCACCCCATGCACTTGACGTGCTTCATTTCATTTGCTTTTCTTGTTTTCCGCTATTCCATATTTTTCGCGCGGCCCGACACGTTTTTTACTTACTCAGTCGTTGACATTTTGCGTGACTGACGACAGCCGCGTGGTGTGAATAAATGAAAATGAAATTGGCGCCACTTTGTGGGCCGACCCCGCCAGTGGGGCAATGTGTTTGCCATTTACCATTTGGTGTCTTAATTATGATTGGAATCGAACTCGCTGTTTGCTGCAACATTGCCTATTCATTTATCGATTTTTATCAGCCAATTTCCAAATTGTTGCCACTGCCCTGTCATGGTCAATTTGCCACTGAGCTGCACACACCCATTTACGTCCATTTTCCAATTTCAATATTTTATTTTAACAACAAAAATATTTACTTAGTTAAGTAGATTAAATTATATTGTGTTTTAATATATTGCATAATAAACTAAATTAAGTATACGCAGCATGGTCAAAAGCCTGCTTCAATAGTTTCATTACCAATCAATTTTGAGTAGAAAATAATCGGAAATATGTAAAGGTAATTAGCTGACACATTCTGCAACTGAAATCTGAAATCATGGATGGAAAAAAGTAAAGTATTTATCTTAAATGTGTTTGCACTATTCAGAAGAGTGCTTCAGCCGGTGTACCGCGTGTAAGCTTCAGAAAAAAGTGTCGGTAAAAATCCCCAACGCACTTCACGTATCATTGTGAGGTGGGAGCAGGTGTTGGCATTGCAGACCGAAGCCTTTTTGGTATGCACGCGAAAAAATATCTCGTGTGCACTTTGGCAAACAAATTAAGATTTATTGAACCGGTCGGAGGTCGTGCTCGAGCCCACATCCCATCAACTGACATTTAAGGTGTTGGATATTGTTTTTGTTGTTGTTTTAAACCATCCTGGCGACACTTAAAATGGTCTGCGTATTTCGAAATGTTTTCTACCTTTCGCTTGCGCTTTTTAATGGCTTTTCAATTAAGCCGCATTACTCGATGAGGTCAGACTCTCCGGTGCGGTTTTGCTCAGACAGTTCGTTTGCATCTACTATAATTCGGAATTTCTCTTCTGCTTTTTCCCAGATGGACAATCGGACGTGGATGTGCAATTAGTGGTGCCGCGGTATGTGGAGCGAGGCTCCAGCGTCACATTCAAGTGCAAGCACAACGTGATACCGGAAATATTATTCAAGGTGAGTCTTCACAGTAATAGTCTTTAAATAAGTAAGCTTTATCCTGATGCATGTGTCTCGCACATTCACACCTTGAAATTCAAATCGAATTGATAACCGCGACAATGTAACTTCGTTTGCCTTGTGCTACTTTGTGTAAAAAGCTTGTGGCTTTGACAAGAGCTAACCCGATCAGTGGCAGGTGCAGCACAAAGTGCACGGTGTTCGTGCGGCCACAGACACAAATGTCAGCAAGGACAGCAGTCGGAAAAAGTTGCAATCAAAGAGCGGCTCATCAGGCCTTGTCCGCTGCCACCGTCGTGACGTTCTCACTTCCGTCTTAGTTTCAGTTACAGTTGCGACAATTAATTTCACTTCAACTCTCTTATTACTGTCACGAAACATCAAGGGACACGCACAGGCATACGCCATACGTCCCCAAAGGCAACGCCTTTGAATTTATGGCAAATGAGTTGCTTAGTTTTCTTGCTCGGAACTTTCTGCACTACAAAATCGTGGAATACAAATTCAAGGCCAAGCGCAAGCACCAGCACCGACGGCGCTCGCGGCAGAGACTGCCCAGGATGTGAAGGTGGAGCTGGAGGTTGTGCTTGAGTTTGTCGTTTTGTTCGCTCTAAGTACCATAAAAGCGTACAAATTTTATGGCGCAAAAATGCCACGAAGTTGAGTGCTTTAGGAGCTCACAACATATTGATTTTCTTTTTTGCTTTTCTTTCATTTTCTTTTTTCGGCAAAGCGACCGCAGTTACTTTGAGTAGTTTTCAGCTATTAATTCAAACTTTTTCTTCAATAAAAGAAAAGAAGAATTTTATATGGAAGTGAAGATTACGCGAGGTTTTTCTCATATATATTTTATTTATTTTATCAGTGAGGTAATATATATAGTAAATAATAAAGGGGCTACTGTATAGAAAAGTTTATTATTTGGCAGCATAAATCGTTGAATATACCTTGTCCTTTTCTGGAGAAAATTATATTTTTACTCAGCTATTTAGAAAGCTAGACCAATAGAGTTTTTCAGATTATGCCTATTATGATATTATTAAAACATTTCATATATTTTTTGTTTTTTGAATAACAAACCATTTTACAAATTCTTAAATTCTTTAAAAATCAAAAAAAAAATTGTATTTTTTTATTTATTATGATTATTATATTTTATTCAGATTCGCTCTTGTATGATAATATTTTGACTTTGAGTTTATTTTGTTAGAACAGGCAGGCTGCTGCATAATGTGCTGCATGGTCTGCAGTTAATCTAAGATTCTCAAAAACTAATTTGTATATTGATTGAAAACAAGTTAATTTATTAATAAAGTCGAAGGCTCTTTCTAAGCCTAACATACTTGGTAACTCAAGCTTAAGACAACAAGTATGTTTTAATTATTTTTTGTGTCAACAAATTGTATAATAAATGCAATATTATTAAGCGCACTCATGTTGCTTTTTTAGGCAATGTTCCTAGAGCCAATTGGCGTTTTTATAATTAATATTTGCTTACACCTGTTTCCCGATATAAGTGGGACGGCACATTTGTACAATTAGGAAAAGTTGCCGTGTTTACATGTAGACATTATTTTATTTGGTCAGTCAGAGCGGCCGCTGTGTGAATACTGCTGCCTGGCATTGGCTAATTAGTATAATTGACTATATAACCGAGTGCGCCGGCTACACGGCTCCATGCCACCAACTGGTTTTGATTCGAATTGTTGCACGAAGCGTGGCAAATTGTGTGGAAGTGGCACTAAAAAGGCAATTAAAACGCAAATGCGAACACGGCTACCCATGGAATTGAAGTTGGCTCAGTGGCACGGCTTACACATGCTGAAGCATACTTTCGGGTGTACAAAAGCGTCGCGAAAAAAGTATAAATTAAATAAACTAATTACGTTGTGAATGGCAGGCAGGCTGGCTGGCTGACTGGCTGGCTGACTGACTGGCAGGCTGTCAGTATGGGCCAGACCACATAAATGAGCTTTTGATTTGCCGACTGAGTACAAAAATAAGCGGGCTAATGAACACAAACAAAATACATACAAAGTCAGACCACGCCACAGCGGACACTCCAAAAACAACACATGCCAAACGCATGCCTGGCTAAGCAACAACAATAGCAGGATTGTTGTCCCTGTGGAGTTGGCCAAGGGCCCATCGCATGCAGAGCCATCGACAGACACTGTGGCATTCAGGAGCTCTGTTTTGATTACTTTGCGATACGCACTCTGGTTATTATTATGGCTGTGGCCGCAGTTCCGAAAAGTTCATATCAAGAGAAATTGTTTCAAAAATTTCCACAAGTGGCTGATAAAATTTGATGGGCATTTGGAGAGGTTGGTGGAACGTGGCTTTGTGCCACCGAACGGTACAGTAGTTGCATGATAACGTTTGCTTTGTCTCGACATCACAGGACCCTCTGTCACGAGTGTGTGCGCTGTATCGATTACCATGACAAAGGACACTTGTGTGAGGAACAGCGACATTTCAGACATTGGCCGCAGGTTAAGTTAAATGCAATCAATGCAATTAGTTGGAAAGCTTGTCAATCAAACAAAATGCCCCGTTCCACATCACAGCTTGGGGCGGTTTTTATTAGATGTGCTAACTGCTGAATAAGTTGATAGCATTCTTTCATTTAGTTGTCAAATTGTGGTACAACTTTATTTATTACTTAAAGTGGAATAAATAAATATCGTTCGTAGCAAAAAACTCTTTTTCCTTATATCCAAACACTCAAGAGTTGTCTCGCGCTTCGTCGCTTACCCCACATTGAGAACTTTTGCTCGGTCGTAAGTTATGAATGGAAATTTATTTTCATTTACATTAAGCTTTTTATTTGCAATTCCGCTTTAAGCCCGTGCAAGTCCCTCATGCATTGGCACAACTTTTTCAGTTATATTCCAGCATTTATGTTGCTTTTACAGATCTCGTTTTTAATTACGCTTCCGCCACGTCCCACAAGGACTACAGTAAACACGAGCATCACGACGCCGCGTGCACATTGCAGCTCGTCCTCTTCGAGCTGGCTGCTAGTGACATTTGCTTGTGGCATTTCAATAAAGCATTCTGTTATTTGCAGTTTTACAGTTTAGCGCGCATTTTAATTGTCGCTGCAAAAAGTTCGTGCAACTAGTTGCAAAGTTAAATTGCATTCCATTTCTATTTTTATGTTTCACTTAATTTCGTATTTATCGTCTGTCCACTTGCGGCATATATGCCACACGCCATTAACTTGCATACAATTCACTGCGCGAGTCAGCAACTGACACATTGTCTCGCATTCAAATTGAGCCAGCTACTCAATCAATGTCACATTCAGCCTAGCAACAGCCTGGCTCTTACACAACAGTATTTTAATAATACCATATGTATATATATATTTGCTTGCTTGCAGGTGACATGGCTGAAGGTGGAGAAGGGCAAGTTCTTCGAGTTCATAAACGGCCGCAATCCGCCGTTTCGTAATTCAACCATTGAAGGAGCCGAAATCGATGTAAGTAATCATAAATTGACGTAAGCTAGCGGAGAGGACCTGCCGATAATTTTGACGTGTCGACATATAAATACCCTTGCTGGCATATTTAATAAATAAGCACATAATGACTCTCTTCTGTGTCGATTATACGACTTACTAAGTGGTTAAGGGCCAAATGGTAGCAACTGGGCTATCTCATAAATCAATTCAAAGGTTCTAGCATAATTATAGAACCCCCAGCAATGGGTGAAACCAGTTAAACTTTTAGGGATGAAATTAAACATATAAGTCCTGTTTACAGTTGCCTTCACATTTTTGTTTTTTTTTTTGTAGTTTTGGGGAACATTTAGGCATCTGGACAGCGCATGGCCAAATCTTATTGTGGCCGAAGGCATATTATTAGTAACATTAATGTCAATAATATATTGGATAAATATGTTATAAGTACCCTACAACAAATGTATTGACTTGACTTGAAAATCTATTAGAACCCAATTAAAGTTACAATTTTGTACAAGAACTATTCATCGCTATTAATATAAATATATCAGCCACTTAAAATCTTAGCTGCAATTATTATGCTGTCAAACACTATCAAAGCATCTATCAGGTCAATGAGTAATTGAATTCAATGAATTATTTCTTCGCGGTCACTAATAACGCAATTAAGAAGCGAAATAAAGAGTAAATAGTTTTTGACACAAGCCTAGTCATATAATTATTTAATGGCCATAGCTAGACGTAATAGCAAATTGGAAAATAAAAAAGTTGTCATGCGCTCATATTTAAATATAGATTGAATTAAGGGACTAAATTTAAAGGGTATATTAGTTTTTGAACTAACTAATTTTTGGGTTGCAGTCATAAGATAAGCTTCACGACTTTATGAAACAGACTGAAAGCTAATAGCTTTTTGCTTAGATCTTGTAAGACAAGGACATTGCTACCTTTTGAATATTTGAATTAGTATGTAAGAGTGCAGTAAATCAGACAATTAGTATAAGATTCAGAGGTCATATCCTCAGTTTCAAGTATAAATATAGATATGTTATATATTTCCAATATTAGCGGGGTTCCGTTACGTTGAGAAGAGAGTACCAAGGCAGACTACAATATTTTCAATTGCTTTTCAATTAAAATCAACTTTTCTTCCTTCACCTAACAGTGGGAGAACTCAAACGAAACGCAAGTGACATTGAAGGATGTGCAATTCGATCTGTCGGGTCAATTCTATTGTGAGGTATCAACGGACACACCCATCTTTACCAAAGCCAGCGCTGACGAGCTAATGAGCGTTTTCTGTGAGTTGCAAATGCCAAACCAATTTGAGCTAACTGACACTAATTGCAACCCCTATTTCGTAATGATTTTGCAGTGCCTCAGACAGGACCGCCCACCATCAAGTTTCGAAAGCGCACACCATTTGCCATAGGCGAGAAACTGTTCGCCCTGTGTAATACGACTCGGGGGCGACCCGCTCCTCATATTACTTGGCTGATCAATGGCAAAAAGGTGCGTATATGAAGTTTTAAGTTTTTTCTATCAAAATTCGCAATCGTCGGTGAACCATTCGCAATCAAATTGTTTTGGGGGAAGAAGGACTCTGACCAATGTGTGCCTGTGGTGTGGCCAAAGCTGCAGCCTGCGCTTGAGTGTAGATATGGAATGGCTGTCATGGGACGTCGGAATGTCAGTGGGGCTGCATTAAGATTAACATCAGTTTAAGCCATTTTATAATTATGGCCTACATGCGCGGCTCATGGAGCTTTTGTTTTAATTACCCAGGCCAAGGCCCAGAATTTCTGCTCCTGTGTGGGTCAGCCACAGCATGCACAGCAGAACCAGCAGCAGCAGCAGCAGCTGTTCCTCGTATACAACAACAACAGTAGCTAAGGGAAAAGGAAATGAAATATAAATAAATTTATTATATCTGCCGTTGGCGCACAGAATATGGTAAACTCTAAAATGAAATTTATTCATAAACGGACTGCTCGGCCACCATCTGACCATGCTTTGTATCTGCGTGGCTGTTGTGATGAGGGTATGGGGTATTCGCCCGCATGATCCATTTTTAATTTACAGTTGTATCCAAAAGTTTGACATTGAAATGACTTTTACTCGCACTTTATGACGTGTTGCGACCCAACAATTTGATGGCGCCTCTAACCCAACCGTCGCTCTCATCTGACAGGTCGAGGAGAAATACATCCGCACACATCATGTTCACTCGTTCAACGGCAAGCACCAGCGTCGCACACAGCAGCAGCCGACATCTCTGACTCAGCAGCAGCTGCAGCAGTACTACCAGCAGCAGTACTACAACCAATATCAGCCCCAGTACCACATGCCCCACTATATCGATCGCTACGACAAGAGCCTCCGCTGGGGCGGCTCTCGTCCAATTGGTAAGTAGAAAGATTTTTTTGCAGTCATTCAATTGATGCGACTCTATTTCCTAATGACCCTGAATGTTAAGTAGAGATTCATTTGAAAACATAATTTTTTAAGATACAGAGTTTCCAGCTATCTAATGCTGTAATTTGTGCATCAAACGCTGCAATAGAAAGTCAAATTACAAATATAATTCATTTAAAAAGTATTAAAATCACCCACTAGAAAATTCTTAAGCTACAGCATTAATTAATTTAATAATCAAAATGTCAAAGAATGTTTAAGCCAATTTTTAGCAACCGAAATTTAACGTATTAGGAGTATATTTTTAACGGATGAATTTCTTCTACAAAAACCAGCTTTATACATAATTTGATAGGGTATTCCGTAGTGAGTTCACTTTTAGGCAACTGCACCCATAAAAGGCAATTAAGCAATTATTTTGAGTTTGCCATTGAGTGCGGCGACAGCTGCTGCAGCGTTTACTTTAATTAGGACAATTTTGAATGTTACTTTGTTATTGCAGATGAATTCTCACAGTATGCGCCACATCACGGACACGACGGACACGGACATCATAGCAGCCTGGGCAACATACACAACAATCCGTTCGGCATGCTGGCCAATTACCATGACCTCGGCGAGGTGCACGAGATACACCAGCGCAACTACGATATCAGCAAGAAGCAGATGGAGCTGAAGAAACAGCAGATGGAGTTGAAAAAGCACAGGTTAGTCTAGCTACACCGTAGCCATTAATCAACCCGATCCTTTCCTTTCCCCGAGGATGCTTGGCATAAACTGAATTTTATTTATGAGCCTTACAAATTAAAACGCAGCAACTTTTCGCCGTCAGCTAAGCAGCCGTCGAGCTGCTCCGAAAAGTATGCAATGTGCAAAGTTGTTTACCCTTCCGACCGTGTCAAAGACTCCGGCGCCCTTCGCTGGGTTGCCAAGACAGCTGCTCAGTGCCCAGCAGAAAGTTTTCATATTCTTATCAATTTCCCCAGGTTGCGTGTGTGGCGTGTTTATTAAAGTTTTCTTATCTATGGTCTAAAAGGATTTGGCTTATGCATGTGCCGTGATGTTGGCACATTGTTAAACCGCCTGCCAGAGCCAGGGGGCTGCCTGCTCGTATCCTTAGCTCATTTTGCCTTTTATTGTGGCGGGAGCCGAAGCGCTGCTCCGCCGTTTCGCCACCGTGTTGCTGCCTGCTGGAAATGTTTATGTGGTGCGATTGGAAGTGAAACGTAAATGAATGCAATAAATTATTTACGCTCACCTGTGATATTAAAAATCAAGGAGGAAAACTTTTCCAATATACCAACTTTTTCAGCTCAACTTTCAAAGCCATGGGCATGCGTATGTGTTGAAGTCTGTGCTCGGTAAGAGGTTCATGTGAGCGGGCGTAATTGTGTGTGTGTGAGTGTGTCTGTGTGTTCGTGTGTAGGGGGCTAGTTTAATGACAGGCAGCGCCACAATTCCTGCCTGCTGCTGCTGCTCTTTGAAGTCGTGAGGTCGTGCGTCGCACTCACACACTTTTGCGTCACATGAGCCACGTGGCAGACATTTACATGGGCCGCCTGCAAAGTGGCCCTGACACAAAGTGCACGGCCAAAGCAGTAAGCCAGGCCAAGACAGGTGTAACTATAATGTGTAATGTCATCTCACCTGGCACATTTCCACACTCGAAGCATTTTGTTTGACAATTAAGTTTCGATTGCCCCAACTGACAGCAATTGTCTATTGTCTATTAAGCCAATTGAAACTTGAGTCGTATCATATCCATCTGAAATATTTCAAAGAACACTTGGTAGCCGTCGTGGAAAAGCTTTTAGCGCAATTGCTGTGTTGCCTCCGCCTAAGAAGTTATCAATTCCCACATGTGTGTATTTTGCAATTATGTGTGTGTGCGTGTATCGGTTCATTCTTGGAAAAGCTACTTGGTTAATTTACCCGCGAGTGGAAACCATGATTAGCTATTGCGCCATTTCCTCTCCCGCTAATTGCATTGCCGACGCTCAGAGGCAAAAGCGTTTTATAAATAATTTGTCGCAATTGAGAATGCGGCGCGTGCGTGGGTCTACGTCTGTGTGAAAAACTAATTTTGCTGAAAACTTAACGTTAATAAGCAATAATTTATATCCAAAGTGCACGAGAGCGCTCCCGGAAGAGCTCGAGCCAGGTGGCACGGGTGCAACTTAACTGCGATGTGTCCGACCTGCAGCTTTTGAGGCCTTGAACGTATAGTGTGGATACAGGGTGCTGCACGCAGCCTAAGAACTTATTTTTATGTCACATTTACTCAAGATACATGTGTGGAAAGGTTTCCATTTGATCAGTCTTATGCTATGTTCATTGAGAAAGTGAAGCACCCTGTATTGGGCTTATTCATGGCCTCTGTTACAGGCTGCGCACTATTTACGTGTGTGTGTGTGTACGACTGTAGGCGTAATTGCAGACGCGCCCACTATTAAAACTTGGCGAATATTTATGCAACACTCCGGCACGGAGTAAAAAAACCATAAAAAATGCGCAAGCACCAGCACAGGCAACAACAACAAGCAACAACGAGCAACAACTAGCAGCAGCAGGAACAGAAGGTAGCAAGTAACGGTCACGTTTATGTTTGCAGTAGCGTGCATAAATTTGCCTTTGTACTCATGGGTGTGGGCGTGACGTACGCTGGAATGTTTATTAAGTTCAGGCTTAATACACTGCATAGCACACATGCTTGGCTCTGCCCTGTGTGTGTGTGTGACTTCATGCAAATAGAATGTCAATGTTTGCAATAAAGTGCCGAACAGCGACCTTGCAGCATTTATGAACTGCATTAGGTATGCGCCATGTGCGCCGCGAGGCATGCAAAGCAATTGACCACTAAATTGATTAAATCATTGCCACAAACACAATCAAGGGGGAGAGCAACAGAAATCAACAGCTCATTGTGTTGCGGTGCTCTATTAAACAGCTTTGTGACTGGCTGCCATTTGGCTGGGGGTTTCGTTCAGCTGCTTGAGTTGCAATGCCTTTAAAGAGTGCAGCAGAATGTAAAGAATTGCAACTGTAAAAGAAACACAAAAATAACAAGAGCAGCAGCAGCAGCAGTGGCAGAACTATAAAAGGCATAACACGTAGTGCTGAATGTGCACTTGAGCGACAGGACACGGCGGTGAGGGCGCCGGTAGCTGGAAAGGGTGGCCGTGCACAGCAAACTCAGCCAGGCAAAGGCATATGAATGGGGCATTTTATGCAGTCAAAAAGTAGTTTACACGTTGTTGCACAATTTATGTTTGTGCAACACGTAAGACCATTGTGCCCGACACAAGCCTCTGGAGATAGATGCAGACATACGTATCGTGCGTGTTGCTGCAGAATACCTGAATACTATCGCTTAGACCGTCCTTTAATCTAGCTTGTGTAGCCTTAACAACGAATACCAACACAGAACTCAAATATTTATTTGACAAAGTGTTTTAGAAAACTATTAAAGTTTAGTTGCAGAAATTCATTGCAAGGGTTTAAAGCACCTAAAAATTGATTAAAATATTTGTGTTTATATGTAAATTAATATTAATTCTTGAACATATTTTAATTAAAAGAAAAACATATATTGATTCGATATATATATAAATGTATTTATATGTAAATTAATACAAATTCTTAAAACTATTTAATTGAATGAAGAAATTAAGGAATTTATAGGTAGTAGAATAGTTCTTCTATTCATTATAATTTAGTCAAGTTAAGGGGACATTCTGAGTTGCACATAGTATTAAATTATTTGCCAAAAGCTATTCAAAATACATAATAATAATAATAATAATAAATATTATTTGTTCAGGGTATTCTACTTTGTGGCCATTTTAATGACACATTCCGCATAGTTGGACATCTTATTGTTGTTGTGTGTTGGCCTTTTAGGCTGTGGGCTTGCTTTGAGCGAACTACAAAGGCGCGCCCTTAAATGCAGCTGGTAATTTTCATTTAATTTTCAGTGTGGCTCGTTCTTCGTTCGTCTTTCGTGTGCTGAAATTGCTACTGAGTTGACCCTCTAAAAGGGCGGCCATTAAATGTCGCGACTCGGCGAGACTTAAGGCCCAAGAAATTGGCTGTGGCTTTGACTGCGCAGCAGTGTGGATGTAATTAGCTGGTCGGTGGCTCTGATCGCGTGTGTGGCAGTAATCCTTCTGGGTGGGTCAGCAGAAGCCGTGGCGAACGTGTCATAAGCCGGGGTACTAATTCTGAGCGGGGCAGGCGAGGGAGCAAAGACTAGCCAGTTTTAAGCGAGGCCAATGGCAGTGCGCTTTCAGTTTTAATTGCTGGCAGTGCTGCGAGAGGGGGGGGGGGAAGGGATAAAAGCTGGCTGATACCAGCTACAAGACGCTGAAATGGTGTATTCCATTAATCACAATGAGAGCAGCACAAGCAACAAAAGCAACACAACGAGTGTACATTAAAATTAAATTTGTGTTTTATAACGAACGTTAGGGCGAAAAACTTAGCAATACAATTTGGCTAATTTGCTGGAGCACGAGCATGTGCCACGCCTATTTGGCCTTGTTAACAGGCAAATAGGTGGCACTGGACGCAGCTGCTGTGGCAGGCAAGTAAGCAGCAGGCGCCTCAAGGTCCGATACAATGGAGACTGCACTGCCACTGCTGAGAGACTCAAGGTTGACATCTCCAGCCGGCTGCTGCACCTGTTGAGCCACCTGCTTGGAGGCAAAATCAAGAACAGGCGCAATGTCCGCATTGTGGGACGTGGAGGAGCCACCCAGGCGATCGTACTCTTGCTGAATGGTGCGCTGCGCATTGATGGCATCCTCTGGAGTGCGATACTTAACAAAGTGCACCTCGGGCTTCTTGGCACTGATGTGATTGAGGTTCTGCAGCTTGTTAGCCAGGCTGGAGAGATCGCCCTGCTTGGTCAACACGTAAATGGCCGTCTGTTGCTCTGCTGCTTGCTTGGCCAGCGCCACGGCTGCCTTTTCCAGACCTTTGTTCTCGGGCGCACGGATGAAGAGCACGCGCAGATTTCTCTTCAGCGAAGCCGCGAGGTCGTCGATATTACGATTGTCCTCGAAGTCCGCTTCGGGCGCAGAATATGTAAAGAACTCCTTGTTGAACTCTGTATTGTCGCTGGCGTAGTCGGGTTGGCTGTTGGACACATAGCCATCAGCTGAGCTATCAGTGAGAGAGCCACTAGGTAGGGAGCCTCCACTTGACAAACTGTCAGTGCCTGCTCCATAATTATAGCCACCCACATCTGCATGGGCTGTCGCCAGCGCAGCTAGAATCTGTCAAGTTAAGATATACCAGTTGAAGTTGAAGCAACTTAAGTGAAAGCTTCTTAGAGTGAACTTACAATAAGTGCGCGCATTTTGCTGCGATGCTTCAAAGTCCAGTTTTCGATTGCAATGCCATCGGCTAACACCAGGCACGGTGTCGCCGCGAGGTGTGAAAGGCGTGTGATGCTGCCCGTGGGATCGATGGGCGTTTTTATAGCCGGCGGCGATGGGCCCAACGCCCGTTGAGATGCAGATTGCGCAGTCAATAGCCGGCTGGCTGTGGCTGTGGCTGTTGCTGTTTTGGCCGTTCATCCACCTTCTCGCTGAATGTTGTAACTAACGCTGAACACAAAACCGGCCAGCCGTATCCGCCAGCGAATTAGTTTGCATAAATCAAAAACCTATTGCGAGTTTCGCCAAATCATTCGAGTCGAATCATCGACATGGAAATGAATATGGTGGAAGAGTTGTCACTGCGGCGAGCAAATGATATGGCGCCTATATGGGGCCAATGCCAAGCGGCAGGCGGGGGATTTTGTGTTTGCATTGGTTACCGAAAAATTTGCATTCTTGGCCATTTTGTGGCCATATAATTAATTAATTATAATCGTTCACACACATGCAAAATATATTACAGCACTGCGAAAACAAAACTCAAATGTCAACACCGAAGCTAAACAGTTGCACAGCCAGTGGTTCGGAAACTGAATTGAAATTAAATGTATGCACGATAAATATTTGATAATGATAGCCATCGATTAGCATGACAACAACAGTGGGAACCGCCTGCCACGGCCAGCAAAATTAATGCAATGCAAAGCCATTTCGATAGCTCTCGACCGCTGTAACAGTATTCGTCTTTATGGTTTGGCCAAAACAAATGCCCATTCCGTTTCGTAAAATAAAAAAAAAAGAGAAAAAAAAGCAAACAACAAAACAAACAACAGTAACATAACACCAAAAAAAAACAGCATTTATGCAAATAAACAAAAGCGCTGCAAGCATTTAATAGTAAAGCATCATTTCACATTTTTTGCTGAGCTAATTAGATTCTGCGTGTATGTATGTATGTTGTGACATCACAAAAAACTCTATTGACTTTAACTGTGACTGCCAACAACTGATTGGACACAATTCGTTTATTTGATTGGCGTTGTTGATTTTCGCAAAAATTAAATTGATTGAATTGAATTTAATTGCAAAATTTTTAAAATCCGTTATAATGCATTTTCTAGCACACTTTGCACAGTCAATGTAATACACAAACATTTTATTTTGTTAATTGATTGTATCTGCTTAATATTAGTATTTAGCATAACATTTGAACAGCTTTTAGTTTTGGTATTTTTTCTATGCTATATTTCATTGCATACTTTCATGCATTTGCGTATTCTAAAAATACTGTAGCTAAGCTTTAGGCTAACTATCAAATGTATATTCGCTTTCTTTCACATATTTTATATATGGCAACCAAAGTGTTTCTAATCCGATAATGAGGTTACCCTTTAGTATAGCCCGACAAATTGTGTCAAGTCCTGATCGAAATCAATAGAAATGCAATCAAGTTAATTGGAGTCAAGTGCGATTGCAAAGTGGCCTATGCACATACGATATTGAAATGAGTACGCAATCAGCCAAAACGCTATAAATGTGCAATTAAGTAAATTAGCCCACTGCTGTTTGTAGTTTGTCAAAGTGCTGAACAGAAACAAGTAGCTATAAGTGCAGCGAAAACACTTCCACAAACCATTGTTCAAGGGCAATTGCTCACGACGTCCAGCTAATGGCAATGCAACCGAAAAGTTCAAAACAATTTTCATAAATATTTATAAATTCTTTTTTAATACAGTAAATTAATTTAATTATCAATCGAAATATTCGACAATGGGTATACAGTATTCATGGGCATAATATATACGGCTCGTCATTTTTAGTCTACTTTTTTTTTCTAGAATGAAACTGAAAACGTTTTCAAATTAAAATCTATGTTTTCTGTAATCAATTTCCATAAATTCTATAAATATTGAAAAACTGTAAATATTTAAAAGGTATATCAAACACATAACATATATATTAACCTTTGAAAAATCAGGGAAAATGATTTTATTATGAATTATTGTTGGCTTCAACGACGAAAACTTTTCAGGATCACAATTTCCATATATTTACATATTACATATATATATACAATATATGCGTGTAAAATGAGCTCGGACTATTAGAAAAGAAAGCTTAGCAAAAGTGACGTTATTTCCAAAGGTAGAAGAGTGTCAGGACTCTTCTCTGAGTTGATAGACTGCATTTAATCAGAGTAAATGCTTTATAATGTAAATATTATTTTTAAAATACTCTTTTATGACTGCTTTTCTCGATTATGTTGATGTCTTTTGTACACATATACAGATTCACTAAGTGCAAATTGTTCATTCAGAAGTATCACTGACACAGTGTTTAAATCTATATGTGTATGCATGGAAATGTAAGGTTACTCAGTTACCGTTCTCGGTATCCGTTGCCTCTCGGCATGCAAAGGCACTTTACGTTACATAAATAATTCAATAGACCGAAATGCCGCGACGCGACATAAAACATAAAAAACCTTCGTTGTCAGTGTCAGGTATAATATGATGCCTATGGCAGCCGGCGCTGTAGCTGTTGTTGTTCTCGACGACCTCAGTTGACCCAATTTAAAATATGATGAACTCTTTGTGTGCGTGTGGTTAAGTGTACTCTGTTCCCCGTGAAACGCGAGGCATATACATTTTTTTCGGTACACTCGTTTTGAAAACCATTCTGCATGTATCCACATAATTTAAATTTACTCTGAAACTGACAAAAGAATCCGTTGGCATACCTGGCATATTCTATATCAATTTGAGTGACACGTCAAATATCTAAGTTTAAAAATGTGTATTACTTGTCTGAGGTTTTGACAATAGAGTTATCCCGAAATAGTTCACAGCTCGAAACTCCCTATGTATTCCTATGTATTTGTATAATTAACACGATTTGACATGGAAATTTGAATAATTTGTGGGCTTAATGGAAAGGTCGGTCGAACTAAGAGCAAAGTTTGCAAAAGTTGAAGTGTTAATCATGTTGGTGTGTGTCTTGACCACTTTCCATACTATTGCTAGCTTGCGGTTAGTTCTGCTTCCGGTTTTCGATTACAGCGGCCTTTTAATATAAGAAATTCATGGGATTTGGCACGTAGCCGTTGCTGTTGGGCGTTGTTGCTGCTGTTGCTGTTGCTGTTGCCGTTGTAGTTGTTGCCTTGCTACGGGTTAAGTTGCTTTTCTTGTTTCTCGGGAGAGTTCTTGTGTTCAAAATGAGCTGACTATGGTCAGGGTTGGTAGAATATCGAGCATGTTGTTCGTGGTTCTGGGTGTGTGCTGGGTGGGAACGTAACCCCTGGCCATAAATTCTTAAAAGGATTTGCTGCTTTATGCTGTGTGCCTTAGCTCATTTGCTTGCGTTAAAAAACAGAATAAAGCAGAAACTTTTGCGGCCGATATACGCATAAGCCAATAACAGATTCAGGAACAGCAACAGCAACAGACTGCATAACATATCAATTAATTAGGCGTATTTCCCAAATTATCGCCTTGGGCAGGGCAGCGATAAGGCCGAGACGCGTAAATGACTTTGCATGTCAGCGGCCGCTTAAGCCATCTTATAAAGTAGTTAAAGGTTGAGTTGAAGGCATTATAGAGCTTTCATAAGTTGCCTTCTACCAATATTGCTCGACTGTTTACCGGGACCCGCATTTCCGTTCTATTTGCATTGCCTGCCAAGTTTGTTGTGTTTCGAACTTGAGCTTCCTGCCACGGCTGCTGCTGTTCCCGCTGCCGGTCGTTGCTTTTCCTGTGAAAAGTGCGCTGCATAAGGAATTTGATTAAGACAACAAGTACGGCAACTGTAATGCCAGCAACAGCAGCAGGAACAAAAATAGCAACAGCAACAACAACGACAGCCCCGTTGATGATGTTGCTGCAGCAGCTGCTGCTGCTGCTGCTGCTGTCGTCAGCATTGCTGCTTCTATTGCTGCTGCCAAGCTCGTCAACGCAGCGCTGTCGAAGGCTTATGCGGATATTGCGCATTTGCTTTGAGTCCTGCCCGGCATTTGTTTTCGTTCTTAGTTAAACTAGCTTATTGTTGATGTTGATGCTGTCTGCCAGCGACTGGTTTTCCATGTTATTGTAGATATGGCTGCTTCTGAACGTCATCCCTGCCCTGTCCAGGGGCGATAGGAAATGTTTGCCTCGTGAACGTGATGCATTCTTAAGCATACCCTGCTCGTGGTGCTGTGCATTTACGGATGCCTCAAGTTTCAGAAACTCGCAGAGCAAGTGCAGCTCAACCCTGCTTAATCGTTTATTATTACTAAAATTGCAGTGTATTTGCATAGCGTAGCATTTCTAGTCATATCTAAAAATATCTAAATATTTTGCTTGGAGCTTTCTTGTTTTCTCACCAACGGAAGCAACTCGACTCTGGCACATTTCCATGTTGTTGATACCTTTATATAATATCTGGCAGGATGTAGATAGCGGATGCGCTACGCTGACACCGGCAAGGATCTGTTTACAGCCACTGTGACTGTTGTTGCAGCTCCATGACTATAGCATTTAAATAGTATTGTTGGCCACTTGCTTTGAAATTGAAGTACGCCTCTGCAGTTGCCGAGTGTTAAATGATATAATTGCTTAAGTGAGACGAAAACAAGCGCATTGTTTCCGCTCGAGTTGCTGTTGTCGGAAGTTTTAATAACCGAGTGCCAACGTGCTATTAAAGTCCGATGGCATTGAGGCTTTAAACTAACACAGCTGTCAATTGGTTTGCCAGCACATTGGGTGCATAAAACTTTACGGTCCCCACATCATTTTCTCAGTCGTAGCTGCACGCACTGTGTGTGTGTGTGTGTGTGTGAGTGCGTGCGTGTGCGTGTGTGTATGAGCTTGTGCGTGAGTGTGCCTGAAGTGTGTATGTGCTGGGTGTGCAGGTAATTTCGCAGTCATTTTGCATTTGTAATAAAGCAACACGTCGTCACAGACGTCGACGCCCGCACGCACGGCTGAGGTAATTACGAGGCCGCAGCCGTCGAAATTCCACCAAGCACACTTGAACTCATTTATATGCCGCGCAGGCTTCTTATCAAATATGAAACAAAGTCGTAAAGGATAATTGGACTTACAATGTGTGAGAGGGGCTCGCGGCGCTGCCATACGAATAATGCAAACTTATCCCCCAAATCCGCTCAACTCCATTAAAACACGTCGCCAAGCTCAGCCATAAGAGCTTAAAGCTTTACCTTTTATTCACTTGATTTCGCATATTGCCCCGGAACTAAAGTGGCTTGAGGCAAATGATTTCAATTAAAAATCAACTTTGGTGATATATAACGATCGATATTTGCATTAGCTATTAGTGGACCTAGAAAGCACCACGCTTAGTCGATTTGATGTCGGTTTGTAAAATATATTGTACTTAAATGCGTTTTAATGCGTGACTGGCATGTGGAAAACTATCCTTTATTTGTTCTCTCATGTTGTCGCACATCAATCATACAATGCAAATATTTACGAGCTTATTTAGGTGCAAATTGCTTTTCGCTTATGGCGGACTTAGCTCAGTCCGGTAGTCTTTGCGCGTGATACTCTAGACATTTTGTAACTATTCCCTCTGCTCTTAATTTCTTTTCAGAAACTCAAACCGAAAGTATCGCCGACATATTAATGAAAATGCGCTCGGAATCATTCGCAGTACTCTGAACAGTGGCGGCTTCGGCCCCCAGGCACCGAACAATAACAAGGAATTGGGCATCCCTTCGAATGCCGGACCAATGAACCAGCTGGCAGCTGGCTATCAGCGTCCGCTGTCTCATCCTGGCGGAGGAAGCGCCGTCGCTGCCGCAGCGGCGGCCGTGACCGCCGCCCAGTTGGAGAAGGGCATGTTCAGCATTAGTCAGCTCAACCTGGAGATAACGGAACAGCACGTGGGCAGCAATGGTCGCATGGAGATCACATGTCTGTCCACAATACCAGCGACGGTCGGACAGGGCGAGCAGTATGCCGACTACAAAACGTATTCGGTGAAAGGTAAGTGCCACAGCTAGCTGTATGCGTGATGTGCATATAAGTATGTGTACCCACGTAAATTAGTATATTATACATGAGCGCATGTATGTGCGCGAATTGCTGTGCAACAATAATATTTGTTTTGGGTCTCGCTTCATAATATTGCGAGCAATGAGCTCATCAAAAATACGGCTCGTTTGCATACCAACGTGGCCAACATGAATGTGAATTATGGAATGTCGGAAGGAATCTCGGCCGCATTTACACAAAATAATTTAGCTTCATGCAGCTGCTGGGTTAGACAGACCTGTTAAATGTGAATCCATTGTTATTGCTCTGTCTGCCTTCGTCATGGTGACTCTTAGGGAAAGACTCAGCAATAAGATCACTCGGCTAAAAAGCAAAAGTCAACGTCGCACGGTTTTTGGCATTTTAAAATGCGTCCCTAATTTATTTTTCTGCCATTGACTTTACAGTCAACCCTCCCCAGAGTCACCACCCACGGCGCAACGTGTGGGCGTGTGTCATCTATTCTGTTTGCCCACGTTTAATTTGCGCTTAATGCCGCCCGGCCCATATTACCGCAAGGCGTGCAAACAAAAGTTAATTTATATATTTGCTCGGCTTTGTTTGCCTCCACGCTGGCTGTTAGCACTTGCAGCCAGTAAAGCCGTTGACTCAGCCAGTGCTGTAAATTGTCTCAAATTGCATGAAATAATTTACACATTACTAGACCCATGACTCAAGACGGTCATTGGCCGCTGTCGCTGTCGCCTGCGCCGTCGCCTTCGCCGTCGCCGTCGCCGGTGGTTGCTAACGGCCTATTCAGCTCCAAAGTGTCCCCTAAACTAAGGGGCGTATGCGTGTTATTTATGGTGTGTGAAGTGCGTCGTTTGTTTTGGCCACTTCAGAGAGAAGAGCGCTTCACTCCTTAATTGTGTTTTACGTCGCCTTAAAGATCTGAAATCATTTTCTCCGCCTTGATTTTTATTTAATAATTTTTCTAGAAACTATACTAAACTAGTTTCTCTTTGCTCTACACTGTTAGCTTGCGTATGACTAAGATACGTTTTTTTCAATGTGACATGCTTGAGTTCAGAGTCACAGAAAAAATTCATTCAAGCTGAAATAGATTTTTCCACAGTATTATTGGAGCACAAGCTCAAATCTCTGCTTAAATTTGATTTTCCTGTATCTGCTTTCTTTATCCCAAATGCTCTTTCCACATTCATTATTTATACGTTCACTTGTCAACTTGTTTTTTGTTGTTGTCTGCTTTTAGCCGAGTTGTGTCTAAGGGGTCTAATTAATTTTGTTAGGCAGCCTTGAATGCTGCCTGCCCTAAAGTGTATTTTCCACCTGATCCGGCCATTGTTTTTAACTTTCTAAAGCTTTATTTATAATGTTCGTCTCTCTTTTGACCTTTGCAGTGGAGGTGGAGCGACACCAGGCGTCCTCCACGTCGACGGCACCACCAAGCATTGGCATGGCAGCCCTAGGTAACGGCAATGGACACGGAAACGAGACCTCTGCCGGCTGGAGGGCGCGTGCAGCTGTCCTAACGCATCTGTGGTCGCTGGCGCCCCTGCTGATATTCGTTGTGCTGCCACTGAGCTATTAGGAAGAGCCGACGCTAAAAGTCGCCACACAAACTGCTGTAGGAGAGCAGACCACCGACGTAGAAAAGGTACAGTACAGTAAACACAGTACAGTACAGTAAACCACAACCAAGGGCACCGATTGCAGCAGCAAAAAAAAATAATACTAAAAATTGAAACAGACAAGCACAGCAACAACAAAAACAACAACAACAACAATTACAGTCAGACACGCGCTACTTGGCTTTCACACATTAATTGTAGACCAAATTTAATTTAACTCAGTGTAATTATGCTGAGGATACGTGGGGGTGTGAAGAGCAGTAAAGCATGCAAACAATTTCGAGCGAGTGCATAAACAATAATCTTTTTTGTCTCGTTCTGGCAAGCGAATTAAACGAGTTTTTTATAAATAGTTGCCGGACTGCAATGTCGGTGTTAAAAAAATAAATAAGTGATGCAAATATTTGTAATTAACTTGCAGTCAAATGTAAACAATGCGAATCTGTTTCATTTTCAACAGAGGCAATTTTGTAGCGTAGCGAAATTTGTGTAAAGCTTACCATTGAACATACCCTTGCTCCAGGTCCTTTGGATGTCCTGAGAAAAGCAGATTAACAAAGAAACGAACCGTTAGTTTGATACTTGAAGGTCAGCCAGTCGCAGTTTTGGGTCTGACCAAATATTTGTGAAAATGCAAAAAGCAGAATACAAAAAAAGAAACCAACATTTAAACTAGTTAAACAGAGTTTACGGCAAACTTAAGCAGTCGCCGGACTGCTTGGGTCCTTGTACCTAAAATGCAAACAAATAATGAAATGTTATGCAAACAAAAAGATATTTTTTACGGTGTTGCAGCGCTTTGGCTAATCAGCGAGATGGCAAATCTATGGCTAAGATTCGGGCGAAATTGAATTTGGGCCCTAGCTACCGAAAATTAATTAACCCCCACAAAGAAAATTAAATGTTTAAATGTAAAATAATTAGACAGTTAAACCAAGAAGCTTACAAATACAATCAGTGTTGAAAACATTTTGAGAAAAGAAAACAAAAACATTAACGAAAACAAAACAAAACACAGAACGAAACAAAAGAAAAACGAAGAAAGGCGTTGAAATGGTCGCAATCTGCCGCACGTGGCAAATCTAGAAAAAGGGTCACCCTAAAGGGTGAATTCGCGACGACGCGTAATTCTCCATTCCTGCTTTCGGGACACCCAGTTCGCAGCACTTACACAGCTTATTTATTTGCATTCGTTTAGTCCTTAATTGCGCTCTGTAAATTGTTATTGTAGTAATGGATCTGTCTAATAAGTGCGAGTAGTTAGGAAAATATTTTCATTTGCTTTTCAGAGTTCGTTCTGTTTTGTTGAGATGAGGCGAGATATTTCTATGTGGGTGTTTAGAAGTATATTTATAGGATATTTTTTAGCGCTTTAAATGTCTATTGCTAACGGAAAACTCTAAACGCGTAGCACTCATTGTAATTAAAGATGTATCTATAACAATTAAGTCAGACAAGCGATGTAAGAAAAACCAAACAAAATAGCACAGCGCAAAGTAAATATGTGTAAAGCAAGTAGCAACCTAGTATATACAGTATAACAATATACAAATATCTATATATATGCGTCTACATAAGTGTGTAACTACTTAGAAGTTAGGTAAATAATTTTAACTCCACAACAAATAAAGAGAAATGAAAAGTGTATAAAATTTATTACGCCTGCAAACCATTTACTACAGTTTGAAGAAGTAGCTAAAGAAAATTAAGAATATATATTTAAAGACAAATCCCAAAAACTTTCCGGAATTAATAGAAATATTTTGAAAACGGTTGTTCAAAGCATTATTTCATGAAATATGCAGTAAATACCCTTAGTTTCAGATAGAATTGAAAAAGAGAAACTGCATTAACGTAGTGTATACTTAATGCTTTAAAGGACTACAAACAATTTTTATAAAAAAGGCAAAACATATAGTTACAAAATGGTATAACAAAGTACATATTATATATTAAAAATATGGCTAAAATGTCTTATGCAGGTATTGACGTCTTCCTATGCTACGCTGTCTATTATTAACTGAACAAGTAAAACAATTGAAAAAGTTTATAAAATATACATTAATAAACTAGATAATAGGTATATTATATATATGCATACACACATATATTCGTATGCTAAATTTATGACATAAAACAAATGCATTATGAGAATGTGTTAATTTGTTGATGCCACCTAAATTAACACTCGGATGAAACAACAATAAAAATAACTTGATCTATAACTGATTTATATTAAGTGAGAATCTATGGACTTTTACTTTGTTTCTTAACTTTTTCTTGCACCTATGTTATAAATCATATTTTTTAACATAAATATATCGATCAGATCCTTCACATTGGTTATAATTTCTCGTTTCATAACTGATACTTCTAATACTACCCACCAATCTATAAGACACTCAGGCACATTTCTAATCACATCACGCATTCATGTCAACCATATTAAGTAACAAATTCTTTTCATGTCTTAATGTACACGCATACGAAACGAACATACATACTTACATAGGTATATACGCATAAATTCGATCATATCTTTCTGTCGTCTGACTTTTGTGTATTAATGCTTTAAGTGTTCAGAGATAAGTCCATGCACTGATCAAAAAGCATATTATCCAATACAGATAACTTCTATATTTATGGGGTATATACATAAGCAAGAAGAGCTCTTTAAATAAAATATTCGTAAAAATTTCTTTAAAAAAACAAAAACAATTAAATGTCACAGCAATTCGCAAAACATATCATAAATGTTGTACACTTTTCTGTGTTAAATGAATGTAAGCAACAAGAACATATTATATATATATATAAACCACTTATGTATATATATGTATTATATATATATATATATATATATAATATATAATACTTATGTATATATATATATATATAAATATAGAAACATACTTCGGCCCAACGAACTTTCGGGAACTTATTGAAAAGCATTTTGCACAACTTTTCCTGTTTAAGAAACATTCGATGTACTCAGTACAAGAAATAGTGCAAAAAGTATATAATTGATGCAAGTAACGAGCAGAAAATAAAACTTGAAGGCCGCAGGCCATAACACGAAATGACACAATTGCGACAATTAACAATTGAACGTCGATATCGCTGGCAGTGGCCAATGCAATTAACATAATTTAATTCGATTTGACTAGTTCAATGATGCTCAATGGAGAAGCGACAGTAATTGCGAATACAGCACATTTATAGAAGTGCGAAATCATTTTGTATACGCCGATATGCTGTGTTTATGGAAATGCAGGCAGACGAGCATGCTAACATTGACACGACAGATGCATTTGCTTCATATCACATATGTTCATTTATTAGTCCTTGTGTGTATCAAGCAAATATTGCCCAACATAAACATATACAAACCAACTCATTTTACATGATTTGACAAGCTCGCAACAGCGGGCCAGCTACACCAAAACATTAACACACTAAAGTGCATTCAGGCTATAAGTATTTTTGTAATCGTAACCGTGGGTACCTACATAATTTCATTGACATACATATATGCTACACGATTCTTCCAATTACACATATCATTGCGTATATATCAAATATTTACACAAAGTATTTATGAAATTTATATTACGGCAGTATATTAAATTAGCAGAAACAATTAACGTTCAGTTTGTATTGCAGAATTAATAAAAAATGACAAAAAACAAACAAAAAATCCAAACAAGTCATTAATTTAATTTATTATATGAAAATAAATTAAATATATCTAGGCATGCTTATACACATGTGAAAAATGTCATAATTGAACATTGATTTATTGTTTCGCATTGAGTTGCCCTTTGTTAAGAATATATTTTAAAAAATATTGTACTATAAATCCTAAGATATAAGTGAATAGCATAACGAGAGCTATTAAAACCACAGCGGCTAAGAAATTCGATGATGAATTGTTGTACCACAAAGTAAACATAACAATTACGTAAATAAATATGTATTTATAGATACAGGCATACCAAACGAGGCATCAAATATACACTTGTAAAAACTGCAACCTATGCAAATGCATCTACAAATATATGTATACATATACGAAAGATAACTGTGGAATATATGTGTGTGTACTAATTATTAAAGAATTTGTACGTAGTAAATACGAGTAAATATGTACAATTTGGTGTCGAGCTGTCAACTTTACTATGACAAATAAACTATAAAGTTAATTCCAAAAACAAACGAAAACAGAAAGGGAAAACTCTAATGAAAGTCAGCTCTCTAAATGACGCCTGCTGCTTGGCTTGTCAATTTACTAAACAAAATTGATACATAAATTATAAAATATGATTACTATTATTTGTGGTAAAAAATGAACTTAACATAAAATAAATGTTGAAAACTGAAGAGCTCGCAACTTGTATTAAAACTTTCTTCCAGAAGCAGGGCTCACAATTATTCCGGTTGGTATTCAATTGAAAATAAAGTTATGTCGGCTACAAAAGCACAACACACAAAAGTTACGCAAGGCTGGCAGGCTCCCACATAAGTTGGTCCTGGGTCAGGGTTACAAGAATGCGGTAAGGAAAACTTGTGTTTAGCTTTACGTTTGACGAATAACCTTTTAATCCCTTAAATGCGCATGGAAATTGAAGGAGCTGTGCAACAATAAAATGCGTAAACAAAAACAAACAACGTGGGTCACATAGGGTCAGAAGTCTGGTAAAATTACTAAGGGGACACCAGCTCCAGAGCGCCGCCAAATGTGCAATAATCAACGAAAGGATCAACTACGAAATGAATGGCGAATCAAGGGTATCTTGGCCATAAAACACATCCGACCAGGGCCACGGACAAAGCTAGAGCATTTTTTTTTACACAGCCTGTCCATCCAAATCCGAATCAGATTCTGATTCTGTTTCTGTTTCTCTTTCTCCGTCTCTGTCTCTGTTATTGTGTTTGTCTTTGGCTGCTCGCTCGTCTCTTTCGCATGCCTCGAACGCTTCAAAGGTGCAACGAGCTTGGCTGCCTCATTACGGAATCAAAGCCGTGGGTTGAACAAATACACACATACAGCAGCTCATGTGTGGGCGCAAATGTGTATTGTGCGAGAGTGTGTGTGTGTGTGTGTGTGTGTGTATGGGCGGTCACAGATGTGCTCCATCGATTGAAAATTTGTGTGACAGACAACTGTGGTAGGCAGGCAGGCAGGCAGGCAGATGGCAAGTTTGAATGGGATTGGTCAATTAACGCCTGGCCATCAACAGATTTCCTGAGTAAGCCATCAAAAGGGCTGCCTCCGTGTCTTGATTAAGGTATAAATATTAAATTAGCCAAGGCCAGCGCAGTGAGTGGGCTCCACCGCTTTAGCTTTTGTTGCTGCTGCTGCCACTGCTAATGAGCCATGTCTGCAAGTGAAAAAGGCAAACAGGATGTGGTTTATTCAGCGTTGATTTGGAGCCCACTATCAGCTACCCGGATCCAACTCTCAAACTTGCTTAATTATACATGGCAGCGCCTAGAACTCTACTAATTGATATGCAGCAAGGACACAAGCCCCAGAAGGAGCAGAGTCTGCGAGTGTGGCAAAGTTAATGAGCCGAAACTGGCAGCATGTGTGCCAAGTTTCGACAGGCAGTCGAGCGGTTGCTTTGCATACAAACTCTTACTGTGCCCGAGGCTCGATCGGGAACCAAACGAATAACTCAATTTTCATAGAGTGGCTGTTGCACATAGCCAACCAATAAACACTTTTGCAACAAATTCAAAACTATGCCCGCAGCAGCCGCAACGGCAGCGGCAGCGGCAGCGGTAGCCACAGCCACAGCCCAAACAGGAGCAAAAGCAACGGGGACACACTGAAACTTTTTGACAGCGACAAAATTGCGTACAACTGCCAGCTGCATTTGGGGCGTGGCATTGGCTGCCGCCTCCACTCTGTGAGAGCTGCATATGCCAGTGAGGGCTTCGTGGGGAGGTCGCACTGCCGGAAGTGTTTGCCGAATTAACAGCAGCTGCAACTTTGCTGCAGCTGAAACGAAAAGAAACTCCTGACACACGGGCAAAACAATAACAGCTACAAAATGTCTCAAGCACATTTCAATTTGTACACACAGCAATGCACTCGTGCACTCACAAAGTTCTTTCCCTTATATGGACAAATGCCAAATTGTTTAGTTTTACAGCAAAAGTTTTCCACGAAGCTCGCGCCATTTGAAAATTGAAAAGAAATATTGGTTACCGACAGTAGCAAGCCGTGGAAAAACGGCAGACACTAGAGCAAAAACAGAAACAGAAACGCCTAAAACAGAAAATAAAGTCCCAGTTTTTTTGCTGCGAAATCGGATTGCGCTCTGGGCTCTCGTCGGCTCACCACAACTGTCAGTTCGTGTGATTGAGAGACGACCGACGCGCGCCACACTTTTGCATGGACTTTTTAAATTCCTGCGACTTGTAAGCGGTCACAGAATCCAGCTTATATTTAGGAGATGCGTATGATCTTCTGTAATTGCATTTTCATTCAGGATGCTTTGAGACATTTAAAAAAAAAAAAAAGATTCTTTGAGTGCTCACAGTATTCTAGAACAGCCTAAAAGCATGCAACACTCTTTTAAGCTGACATATATGGGACCTTTCAATTGAGCTGATAGATTTGGAGTACATTAAAACTGCAATACAATAGAATCGGAAACTTATAGATTAATCCGAGCTAATCTTAAATATTCATGACTTTACGTAATATTGAAATGATGCCCTTATAGGGCTGATAGTTGGGCTGGAGCTTAATGCGGTTTTCATAGTTTAGTTAGCGAGCACAGCAGGTTGCTCATTAGCACGCATACTTACAGTCACATAAGCACACACACACACACATATACACACACACATTCATGTATAAGCACACTTACGCGAATCTCGCACATAGTAGAATTTAGCAGGCAACTCGAAACCGTGTGGCAAAGGCACGCACACAGCAGGCACTTGGCTGGGAGCAGCAGAGCATCGACTCGGTCGGCTGCCTGTCGCATATCACCTTAATTACAGGCAACAGTCTGAGTGCAGTCAGACGGAAAATGGAAGGCAGGCAAACGGCTTTTATGCTTGGTCTGCCATTGCCACACCGCTACTGATGCTGATGCTGCTGTTGATGCTGCTGATGCTGCTGCCATATTGTCGTTGCCGTTACGCTTTAGCGATTTAGCACTGTACTTGCAGAGCAAGAAACCGGATTCAGCTTGCACTTGACTGCTGATAAGCGTGTGATTTCTACACACACACGCACACATACACAGAGACACACACCATGCCTGATAGACAGCTTAGCCACACATATACATTGAAGCAGCTGCTGTCACGGCCATGAATACATGCGCCGTTGCGTTGCGTTTATGCCCGTTTTATGTTACAACTAAGTGAAATTTAAGGACTCTACTCAACAGCGTTCTAAATCCACTGCATAGGTGCTGAAGGGTGGCTGGAGGTTGGCGCTGGCGGGCTTGGCTAAAGGGCATTTGGGCGCGGCTTCTCACATGATGAGTTTGCCTGCTGCGGAAGCAGGAAGCCATCATTGTGCACACACAGAATCGCACTCACGCCCATTACACACACTCAGTTGGCGGGCGTGGGCGAAACAGCACAGACACACACTGACCAAATCAGCAGGTAACACTCATACCTGCACAAAGGTGCAACAGGACATTGCCACTTATTCCGACCGCAGATGGAAACGAGCTGGCTTCCGGCCCCTGTACGACAGTTGCGTTTCGATCCTAATAACTCCAATTACAAATGGCGGCAGTCTAAATCCATTGTGCATATGTGAGCGCTACAGCTGTGTGCCCATCTGTGTGCGGCGGGGTGTCTGTTAGGGATGCTGGTTGGCTCAACTTGTTGCAGGACTTTATGACATGCCTGCCGCTTTATCCATGCTATTATTTCAAGGATTAGCTGGGAAAGGACAACGCACGACTGCACAGCCAGACGCCAGCACCAGACGCCGACGCCAACGCCAACACCAACACCAACACAACACCGATGCTTACGTCATAGCCCTTGGCCAGGATTTGCTTTGCAAAACAAATCACACATAAAACGAGCTAACCAGGCAAATGACATTTTGCTCGAAACGCATTGGACACAAGCGTGGACTTGGATGTCCTGCATAAATGTACTTAATTAGCCGCCAATGAAAGCTAACTGAAAATCAGCCTTCAACTCCAGTTTTCAATTGGACAGAGATGGATTTATATCAGTTAGAGCATTTTATTCCTGTCTTGGTGCTTAGAAACTAAGGAGTTATCGTGATGGAGGGTGCAGGTGCGGCAGTATGGGCATGTGTTATCGTATAGGAATCGTAACCATCGATAATACGTTGTCACAGCTTACTTGACCCGAAAGCGGCGCAATGCGGGGGGCAGATAATCCTGTGAAGCTACCGCATTGCTCGGCAGGTACTCGGAGCTGGGAGAGCGGACTGGGCTCGATGGGGCCGCAGGAGCCTGGGAGGCAAAGTTCAAAACGGGCGCACTGCCCTCGTTCGATATGCGTGAGACGCCGGGCAGTTGATTGTATTGATTCTGAATAGCCAGCTGGGCGTTGGCAGCATCTTGAGGGGTGCGGTACTTGACGAAGTGCACCTCGGGCTTGTTGCTGGAGCTCGACTTGAGTGCGTTGAGCTGTTTGGCCAGATTGGAAACATCGGGCTGCTTGCTCAGCACATAGATAGCAGTCTCTTGCTGGGCAGATTGCTTGGCCAGCTGCAGGGCGGCGCGCTCGAAGCCGCGATTCTCCGGCGTGCGAATGAAGACAATGCGCAAGTTTTTCTTCAACGAGTCGGCGATTCGCTGATTATTGATGCCGTCGTCGAACTGGTCCTCGGGCGCAGCATATGAGTAGAACTCCTTTTGGAACTCCTCGATAAGCGGGGCAGGCTGTGGGATGATTGCACTTTGCGCCGGCGCTTCAATGGGCAACGAGAGTTCAGCCTCGCCATGTCCAGCAGAAACTGAGGACGATCCGCCGGAGACAAACGAGAGACCCTCGTCCGAATGAGCAACTGGCTGATAGTTGTATCCCAGCTTGTCAGCACCACAGACGGCCGCCCACAGGAAAATCAGCTATGGAATTCGTGATATGGATGGGTGTCATTAGCATGGGCACTGCACTCAGTAGCTGCTCAAGACTTACAATAAATCCACGCATTGTTTGTCGTTGCTTAGGCTACTGCACAGCTGAAGCTAAGAGATGAAACTAGTGATGGGAATTGGCGAGGTGTCTGCTTTTATAGGCGCAGTCGACTGCAATCCCCACCCCCCAGCTGCCATTCAAAGCGATAGGTTTCAGGCACCCACGACCTTGACAACGCATGCCATATTAATTTGTTATTTATAACATGCCAAAGTCATTAATGCGAAGCTCGAATTTAGATACAGCTAATTCAAGCCGTCTAGTAGGCCTAGACAGCATCCGCGGCCATTTATCTCGGCATCAACGCCGTCGCATTTTGATTTAAATGCACTTTACGACACATATAAATATGCATGGGCCGCTTTGTCTCATTCTGTCTCGTTCCCCAATCAAAACGTTTTGGTTGCTTCAAGCCGGAAAAAAACCAAAGCCCGCAATGCGCAGCACTCCAGAGTGGCAAAGCCTATTGTGAAATATAAATAGCTACCGATTTCAGCTGATAGTATCTCGGACGCAGCTGACCCAAACCCTGGGTCAGCACTAAGCTGCTAATTATAATTTTCCCAAAGTTTTGTTTTCACAAACCCCACTCTGTGGCCAAAAGCTTCAATACACTTAACGGCTAATAAAGTTTCTTCAGCCAATTAAAACATTTTAGTATTCATGAGTGCCAAAAATACTGCAAGCTTAATTCCGCAAGAATGTTTTGTTGCCACAATCGCAGAGATAAAACTCGAATTTAAGATTCTCTTTGAACATTTATTATTTAACTCTTTTCCCTTGAGCACATCAAAGTTAAACAATAATAAGGTTTTTATCTGCATTTACTACACAAGAGCATGCGTAATAATTATTGTGTTAGCTATTAGATGGATTGAGCTAAGCATATGAAATTACCGTGAAAATGTATTCATATTGATTTTCTGCAAGCGGACTGCGTGAGCTGATGAGTAGATGAAATGCTAAGCTTTATGGATTTGACGAAGACTTCTTCTGCCTGATACACAGACGAAGAAAACGTAATCTTTTAATAACACTCATGGATTTGGGACATATAAGATTCTATTTATTAGCTTTTCTTCATTCATTTTGCAGTATTGGATTGGACACAAATATATTAGAAAGTTATGGAAAAGTGAATAGCATATATACAGCAAACTTTATATTTTATTTTATTTTTAAACTTTCTAGTATCTCAATTTTAAAATTAAATTGAACAAAAAGGGACCTGAAAAAAGGTTTTTTTTTTGCTCGAAAGTCCATTGTCATGTTAGGGATAATTTTGTGAGTGTGGCCGGCAGGAAAACGAGATCTCTGAAATTCGCCTAATGTGGCAATGGCAAGCCAAACAAAGAATAAAATAAAAAAAAACTCTGGTAACAAGATTGGCAACACGCAAACTTGGCATCTGCTGCTGAGGGAAGGTTTGGGATGCTGACGCTTTGTTTGGACCTTGGACACACCTGTGTTGATACTAGAGCAGGAATTTCAAGTCATGAGCCGCCAGCCAAGATTAAAGCACCCATGTACCTGCAGCGCTTCCCTGAGAGCGGGAAAACCTGGCAGCTTTGACGTGACTGGCAAACTTTTTGGCAGGCACCGCTAACGAGCTACGTTCTCCTACGTACCGGTTCTCATGTTGCTCGAAAATTCTCAAACTAAAACTTGCTGAACAGATTTGTAGTGCCAGGATGCCTTTTTTACGGCTGCACTTCAGTGCGCCACATGGCGAAGTAGCAGTGTGGCAATGCGGCTGTGTGTGTCTGACCTGTGCACTAAAACAATTTGCAAGGCAACCTGATGTCAGCCCTAGTGTCGTTGTCAGTCGCCGGCACTGCCATAATTTAGTTGAAACATTCTTAAAGCAACGCCTGTCGTTAATCTTTACGGACGGATAGCAACGTAGCTTGTGGGACAAAAAGAAGGGCCGACCCAGCTACGCGCATAGCTCATTAAAAAGTTTTCCAGCGACAGTCCCGACAGCAGCAACAGCAACAGCAGCAGACACATAGCTTAAGAAAATGTTTGCATGGACATAGGTCGTTCATGACTATCTAAGAGATACCTTAAAGATAATCCGAAGCTGTGCGCATAGCTCAGCACGAGCTCAAAAGTGAAATGTTTCGACTTGTCAACCAAGTCATTAATTATTCATAATACCATAGCAGCGCTCAGGTCTCGGTCTCAGTTGTCATCTATATTTCTACATATTTTTTTTGTATACCCTCGCGGAATGTGCTACAGATGACAGCCTGTGCGTATATATATAGACTTGTACATAATATATTTAAATTTATATAAAAAGGTAAGTTGAATCGTTGAGGAATTTTATCTTTCACTATATTATTTAAATAATAATAACAGCAATATAAATATAATTATAAATAAAAATATATAATAAATACAGAATAAAAATATAAAATAAATACAGAGTAAGTCTCCGCTGGCCAGAAGATTAATATAGCTTCTGGCTTTGATTAAAATCAAGATGTAAATTATGTTTTGTGATAGTAAAATTTACAAAAAAAAAAAAAAAAAAAGTTATGTCACCGATGAAATTCTTGTGGTCGGCACATCGAGCTTCTCCAAATTGAAACATTTCCATAGAATAGCCATACTTTTCATTTGCATAAAGACAATAATTATTATTAAAATCCAAACTTCTTATTACTTGTTAGATAAATTATGAAATAAACTAATTATAATTACAAATTTGCCAAAAGCAAATATTTGATTAGAAAACTTTTCTATGATTCAAATATTCAAATTGGCAATAACAATTTCATTTATAATTAAAACTCGAAATTATGCTTGCTCAAGTGATATTACATTTATGTATTGCCTTTTGCTACAAAGCCGAACAGTATATATATATATTGAGCTTTATTTTATCATATATTTTTTTAAGTATTTCTAAAAACGAAGTATTTAAATTTAGCAGTCTTTGGCACTAGTCCATGTATAGTAAGCCTAACGACGATATGCTGGAGGCAAATATTGCCGAAAGAGTGCCTGAAGCTTGGCGGCTTCCAGTTCATTCGCCTCTTCATGAGTCTCGTACTCAGCGCTGTTTTTGGGTAAGATCTTAAACACTACTGGATCGGGCTGCGGTATGTGCTGCGGTGGGTTGAGACGAATGACATTTGCGGTTTCCACTTCATGGCTGTAGCTTCTGCCCGGCAACTGGTCATAGCTACCTCGCAGGCTGCTCAGGGCTCGAGTTACATCGTCGGGCGTTCGATATTTAACAAAGTGGACGCTAGGCTTGTGGCCCACCTGTTCCTCAATAGCTGCCTTCTGTTGATTCAATGTGGCTGCGTCCATTTGTCGCTGGAGCACATAGATATCCAAAGCATTACGTGCCGCCAGCTGCTTGGCTGTCAGCGTAAACACATTTGTCTCTGGTGTGCGTATGAAGACCACCTGCTGCGGAGGTGTAAAGGCCTTGGCAAGCTGACCAGCGGCCTGCAAGGGCAAGCTCTGCTCGTCCTCCGGTGGTGCACTATAGCTGAAATACTCCGTGGCGAGGGGCCTGTGCGTCGCATAATCATTGCTCACTGGCAGGTAATCGTTGCTCAGTTGGAACGCCTGGGTGGCCGCGCTAAGGAATAGCAAAAAGCTCTGCCACATGATAGAGGGGAAATTCCATCAGACAAAAGCTTTAAGTCTTGCTTCGTTCAATATTCTTACCGTCAAGGGGCGCATTTTCTTCCTGTAGCTTAGGAGTTGCTACGTTGGTCAGCAGCGGCTGATTTTTAGCGTTCGAAGCTCAGCTTGATTATAACCCAGTCACACCAACAAAACCATCCTTATATACGACACAAACAACAAAACTCATTTCTCGGCTGCGTTGGCTTTGTGTGTGATTTTTTCTGCTTTTTTGAGTGTTATTTGTGTTTATTGATTTTTAAAAGATTTTTGCAAAAATTTGTGCTCTCGTTGTTGTGTCTGCCTGATCCGATTATCCATGTTAATGTCGTTCAATTTTGAAATGCTAATTTTGTGACTAGCCAGAGACAAAGCCATTCCAAAGACTCATGTGAATTTGACCTGAGCGCGGATTGAACTTGAATTAATTCGCATTAAATTTACAAATGAGCTCCCAATTTGAATTAGTAATCAAATTTTTTCATTTACTTTTGCTGTCCGCTACCATAGTCGTATATATTTGTTTTGACTCCAACACACCGAGCACCTCCGTCTCCCTTTATACTATCACTTTCACTTGAATTTTATTTTATGATCGAGTTTTATGGCTGCTGCTGTTTGGGTTAATTTACACGTTTTATTTGTATGTTTTGTTGTTTATAATAAGCTAACGAGCCTCGCTCCAGATCTTAGCCGATAAGCCGCTTATCGAAGTTAATGACTTTGTCTCCGAGCCTCTTCTTCTGATTTGTGGCAGGCACACAAAGCTGTTTACATAGATGTGATATTTATTGCGATGAAAACTTTAAACAAGTTTCTTCATTTGGTATTACTGTTTTAATATCTTAATTCGAGATAGAATTAGTGGACGTGGGCGCGTCTTCTGCGCTTCTGAGGTGGCAAATAGCTATTCGAGATAGCTGGAAGATATGTTCTAGATGATATCTCAGAGGGAAACACCATTCGACTGTTTGGGCGATGTCTTTCGTTGACTCGGAAATCAATGCGTCTCGATTTGGCAGTGCGAGCATCCAAGTCGTAAGGACCGGGAGCCAGCTGCTGCTCGGGTAAAGGCAGTGGAGGCAAATCAAGATGACCCTGGTCTGCACCACCGTAATAGGGCTGTGGCTCACCACCATAGTTGGCCAAGTGGGGCAGATAGCTTGATCCTGGTACTGGAGGCACGCCTGAGTGCTCTTGAGGATAGTAGCCTTGCTGTGCTGCTGGTTCCCTGTCTGGATAGAAGGCCTGCGAGGAAGTCTCCGTGGACGGCGAGTAGTCCACAGAAGACTGATGCAAAGATTGCAAAGACTGACCCGGAGCTCCTTGGTACTGCGCCTGAATTTGCTGCTGCGCTTGCTGGGCCTCCTCTTCCGTCCTGTATTTGACAAAATGTACTTGGGGCTTGTGTTTATGCTGCGCCTGCAAAGCGCTCAATTTGCTTGCCAATTCATGGGGGTCCGTTTGCTTGTTCAACACATAGATGGCAGTTTTATCTTCGCTGGTCTGCTTGGCCAGAGCGCTGAGGGCGCCCAAGACGGCCTTGTTCTCAGGTGCTTTAATGAAAACAACTTGTAGGTTTTTTTTGGAGTGCGCCAGAATTTTTTGCTCCGCTAGCTCAGCCTCATCGACAGCATCGTGGGGTGCTTCGAAAGCATAGAAATGCTTGTGGAAGCCTGCGTGGTTTTCATAATGGTCTGGTATTTGGTACTTATCAATCGATGCTTCAGTTTCGTACCCGAATTCTGCTGAATTCGGCTCATAATTGTAGCCCAGCTTTGCTGAACATACAGCTAAGAAAGATAAAAACTAGAAAAAATATATATCAAAGAATATTTTTAGAATTTCCCTTTTAATAATGCCTTACCACAACTTTTTGCATGCTGTAATCGCGACAAAGACCAACGACCGTTTGCCGAAAAGTTCCCAATTCAAACGCCGTTTTATAATCTTAGCTTGCTGACTGTAAAGCCGAATAGGGAATAATGATGGCAAATACTTGCCATAAATAGTAAATAGGTTACCTTGAGCCAATATTACAAAATAGGGTTTGCCAAAGAGTTCACCTAGTGTTAAAATTTCAACATTTTATTATTATTTTGTGTATTATTTATTAAAAAAATCGCAACATTAGCTTAGTATAAATGGTTAACAATGGCCTAACATATGCGTGGGAATCAGTTATGGTCAGTCTGGAGGCTTGGCTAATTGCTGCTAAAGTCGACTCTAAGCACGGCTGCGCAGTATCGATGCGGGCAGATACGAGTTCACTGGCTCTTGCACAGCTGGCACATCGCGAACAGGTATCTTGGAGGCAAAGTTGAGGACAGGCGCGATGCCTCCGTTCTGATGAGTAGTGACACCGCCCAGCTGATCGTACTGGCCCTGAATAGCGCGCTGAGCATTGACAGCATCTTCAGGAGTGCGGTACTTGACGAAGTGCACTTGGGGCTTCTGGTTGTTGTTGGTGCGAATGTTGTTCAGCTTATTGCCAAGATCGTGAATATCAGCCTGCTTGCTCAGAACATAGATGGCAGTTTGCTGTTCAGCAGCCTGCCTGGACAGGGACAAGGCAGCATCCTCGACTCCATTGTATTCAGGTCCCTTGATGAAGACAACACGCAAATTCCTGCGAAGACTGTTCGAAAGCTGCTCGTGGTTGGTTGGCTCATGGAAATCGCGCTCATCTGCGGTATACGTGAAGAATTCCTTCAGCAGCTCGGGAGGCGCTTGGTATGCCTGCTCGACAGGAGCTTGGCTGACTGGTCCAGTTTCCTCAGGTGGTATATAACTAGCTTGGTTGGTGGCAATATTACTGGATGGATAGGACACTCCGGAGGAGGACTGTTCAGCTGGCTGGTAGTTATATCCAGACCTCTCAGCGTTGGCCACGGCCAGAAGACAAAGGGTCTGCAAAGGAAATATTCAATTGTATTACGATGATATTTTGCTGATCCTGCCAAAACTTACAATAAGGACACGCATTTTGTTATGTTTCAGATAATACTTGTGAACTATTTGCTGGATCGAGCTGAAGTATGCTCATGTCGTTAACACCTACGCTTTTTATGTGATATCGAACCGTTTGCGAATACTGCGCTGGTTCGCACCACAATAAATTTACGATATCGTTTTTAGTGGTCACCTTAAATTAGTGCACCACATTAAGCGCTATTTGTCAATATCAATTCACTGTTCACTTTTTTTTATTTATTTTGTTGTTGCTGACTTCTCTTTTTTATCACAGCATATATTATTTAATCTCTAGTCTCCGATTCGCATCTTTTCTTGTCTCCCTTTGTATTTACTGCATCGTATTTGCCAATTTCAGTTGACCTACTTACTTTCCAAGGTCAGCATAGCTCTGGGGATATCTGGTAAGAAAGAGTATATTTTTATTATAAAATCACCTCCACACGTTAGCTTTAAAACAATGCAATTTTATGACTCCCAACTATTGCAACCAACTGGAATTATTAGTTTTGTGTAAAGTTTCGCTAGTGAATTCATAAAAATACAATTTTTCAAATATATGAACGAATTTATCAAAGATTGTACAGTATATATCTCGTAAAATCCTGAAAGGATCTGTTTTAAATGACCATTGATTTTAAAAGAGAGGTGTGACTAAGAGATAAAGAGACACATAGAAAGAGAGAGACGGAGAGAAAGAAAAAGCAGGGACAATCTACAATTTAATAAAAATAAAATGAAAGTAGTTTATAATTTTTCTTTCAGAAGCTTTTCTTTGAGCTACTTTTTTATTAAATTTGAATTTTGAGAGTATAATTTAACTTCTTCTCAGAAAAAATTTAACTAAAAATGTCTAGCTTAATCGATAAGTTTAAAAATAAATACAATCGAATACAAATATCTGATCAAAAATATTTTTCATTGTATTATATATATTATATCTTTAGAGTTAAATCAACTATCTATATACAATAAAATTCGATCGAAATAAATGGTAATGCAAGAATATTATAATAGCATCATCTGCATTCACGTGCCTAGGTTTTTTTACGGATATGTTATGTTCCGCCAATCGCCAACTGGATTTCTGTTTCTTCCAACAATTTGCCAGCGAACGTATTTATTGATATTTGAAAAAAAAAAACTATTGTGGATTGTTATTTTTGTTTATGCAAATTAAGAATAGTGGGTGCTCTTGAATACGGCTTCTATTGTGTCGGTTTGTTATTGGGCATTCAAACGGCCGCTCTGTTATTACTCATACATAATGCATTGAACTGGCTTCGACTGGCCTAGTCATGATAGTTCCGTCTTGCAGTTGCCATAAATTTAAGTGCCAATAGTTTGTCTAGCCTTTTACTTCACGCAGATTAACATTTTAATTATTATCGAAAATCATTTGCTTAGCGCCTTTTGTACAAACGGCGTACACAAAATATGCCAAAATGTAAATTTTATTGTCTTCCACCTGCCGTTGATCATATCATCACAACTCTGGAATTTTTATAGCATTGACGAGCATGAAAAAATATTCAGGTCCTCCTTCATTATATTAAAGAGGTCACTCTATCTTATATATGGCATCGCAGATAAGAAACATTTGTTGATATTTTTTAAGTAGAAAATGTATTTGAAATATTTGGCAAATCAATGGATAACAGAGCTTTAACAAAACTTTAATAATCGAGGATTTTAAATTAGAAACGGTAACGCAGGCGACGGAGCACAGATGAGGGCAGGTATGAGTTTTCGGGAATATGAGCATTCTGCTGACGGTACTGTGGTGCGGACGCGAAGTTCAGAGCATTGGCCACGCCTCCATTGTGCGACTGGCTACTGCCTCCAAGGGAGTCGTACTGCGATTGGATGGCACGCTGGGCATTAGCGGCATCCTCAGGAGTGCGGTACTTGACGAAGTGCACCTCGGGCTTGTTGTTGGTGTTGCTGCGGATGGCATTCAGCTTGTTGGCAAGATCACCGATATCAGCCTGCTTGTTCAGGACATAGATGGCGGTCTCCTGCTGGGCAGCCTGCTTAGCCAGAGCCAGAGCAGCGTTCTCCAGGCCACGGTTCTCGGGTCCCTTAATGAAGACAACACGCAGACCCTTGTTCACAGAGTTGGAAACCTTCTCCAAAGCTTGTGGCTCATCGAAATCATCCTCGTTGGCAGTGAAGGAGTAGAACTCCTTGTTAAGCTCTGACGAAGGAGCGGCATTGTAGCCAACTGGTCCTTCTAGTCCAGCGTTGCCGAGTCCAGAGATGCCAAGTCCAGAGTTACCCAGTCCAGAGCTGCCGAGTCCAGCGCTGCCAAGTCCAGAGATGCCAAGTCCAGAGCTGCCAATTCCAGAGCTGCCAAGTCCAGAGCTGCCGAGATCAGAGACACCGAGTCCAGAACCAATCAGTCCCGAGCTGCCCAAGCTTCCAACGGAACCAATGCCGGATCCTCCAAGGGAGAGACCGCCGATATTGCCACTGATGCCACTTCCGCTGCCAGGATTAAACGATAGTCCTGAGCTTGAGTGCTCTACCGGCTGGTAGTTATAGCCAAGTTTATCGGCGCAGGCAACAGCCACAAGGCACAAGACGACAAAAGCGCGCATTTTTAGGGTTCTAGTTCTACTCGGAGCTGTGAGCACAGAATGATGTGGTCAAAAGGTGAAGTGCCGTTTTTATACCATTATAGATGTATGTCATTCTGAGAACAATCGTTTAACAATCATGCTGGAGATCAAGATAAGCCTCGTCATATGCTGTCCCAATATGTTGTCGAACATGTTTATTTGAGGTGGCTTTGACTATTGACTGAATCAAGCGACAGCGGCCGCCGCGGCGTTGATTAAAATTTGATGAACTTTGGCTTACAAAGAAAATTTTTATGCAAATGGACAGCGCGCAGCGAAGCTGGCAGCGCAGTCGACGGCGACTGAGTCTGAGTCTGCGTTGGCTTCGGCAGAGGCAGCTCCAAATTGTTTGGCTGTGCGGTAGCCAAATTCTTTTGTTAGCTCATTTTGTTATGCAAATCGAGCCCGCACCGATTGAAAGTGAAACTCAGGCTAATGGTCACCAATATTTGTATTTTTGGGGCAGTATGCGAGCTTAATAATATTAAATTGCTCGACGCTACGCTTTTGGGCATTGTTCGTTGTGGCTACATGCAATTTGTCAGACAATTCATAGGAAATCAATTGATGAATATTCGTGGGTTGCTCACATGCCTATTTTGATCTAGCTAGGCAGCATAACAATATTTTATTTTAGTTGGCGGCGCCATACAAAAACGTGTCCAAAACATAAAATTATATTGTCGCAGAACTTGTTGTACTTCTCATTTGCAAATTTTCATGCAGAGCTAATAGTTTGCCAACCTATTTAACCCGTTGAACCCGTTTGATTCACAAAAAAACCCAAATCCGTTTCGAAATTGAAATTCAAAACGTTTTCATAAGTCCAAATTCCAAAGCAAACAAAAAACTACAATCTATAAATAAGCTGAAAGCTATTTTCAAATAGTCTCAATGGAAGTAATGGGTAAATAGATACTCATTCAAACTAGATGAATTCGGTTCAATTTGTATTTATATAATATTCAAATAAAGCTAGCCTATAATCATTTCGATTGCTTTTCACAACAAATAAAATGGGTAGCTAAGAAGTACTTAGTGAGAGCTATACAAAGGATTGTATTGAGAAATTACGTACAAAGAATGTTAGTAAAGTAAGTAAAAACTAATGGGAATCACATATAATAGAAGAGCTTTTGTATAGCTTATTGAATGGTCTAAAAAGTTATTCAATCTTATATATATATATATGACTATAATAGAAGAAAGGCCTAATATACCCATTTTGTCAAATGCACTAAACAGTATACATAAACAAATATCTGTCATTTAAATTGGAATTTAAATTTTTGATACACAAATTTTATTTATAAAACAATAAGTCAACAATAACACAGATATGCGGTTACAACAACAAAACCCATCAAAGCTTACAATATTAAATTCGCAAACGACGCAAAATATTTGTAGGCAAATAAGTGCTACCTGGAGTCACAGGGGGAATGTAGGAGGAAATAGGCTCTTTGGCTGCCGACTGAGCTGTCTGTGGTGCTGGTTCAGAAGCCGAAGGAGAGGCAGCTGGCGCTGGTCCACTGGATGCAAAGTTGAGAACGGGTGCAGCACCACCATCCTGATGGCTAGATGCCCCACCTAGCTGGTCGTATTGGCCTTGAATGGCTTTTAGGGCGTTGGCAGCATCCTCAGGAGTGCGATACTTGACGAAGTGCACTTCAGGCTTGTTATTGGTGTTGCTGCGGATAGCATTAAGTTTGTTGGCCAAATCACTGACATCGCCTTGATTGGTCAGGACATAGATGGCTGTCTCCTGTTGGCCAGACTGCTTGGCCAGAGCCAAAGCAGCTCGCTCCAGGCCATTGTTTTCGGGTCCCTTGACAAAGACAACACGCAGAGCTTTGCTCAATGAATTCGATAATCTTTCAGATGCAGCTGGATCATCGAAATCCTCCTCATTCGCCGTATAGGTGAAAAATTCCTTCTGCAACTCGGGCTGTGCTGCAGAATAGTTTGGAGCATCTGCAGATGGCTCAGAAATGGGACCAGAAATGGGCTGGTAGTTCGACTCCACACGTGAAGGCTGAACTAAGCCTGCATCATCAGGTCCTGCTCTAACTGAGGGCGACACATTGCTGGCAGCACGTTCAGCTGCAATTGAAGGTCCAGAATCAGAATGAGCCACTGGCTGGTAATTATAACCAAGCTTGTCCGCAGCAGCCAAGGCTACGATACAGCAGCAAAGAAATACGGAGAAATGTCGCATGCTTTGTCTGTTGGAGTCGGTTGGAGAATATGATGTCTTAGTCGATGGCCTCATGGTTTTTATGCTAGCATCTATGTGGAGCATTTACCGTTATGCAAAGCGATTGAATAAATGGTCAAATTATGCAAGAGTTCTTGTTCACTGCCGGGTACTAAATATGCAATAGAAACGCTTGATTGAGTAACCTTTCTAAGAGTTTATGGTTACTAGCCTGGTCGCAGACATATATCTTGATAATGATGTTGTCACCAATACCAGCACCAATACCGATGCCATAACATTTATATTAGGTTCAATATTCTGTATTTAACTATAATTCTCATTATTCATCTCTGCCGTTTCTTCTTTTGGGGAAACCTTGACGAAATTAATATGCTTATCTGCATAATCAGTATACATCTAGCTTTAATGAGTAGATGCAATAAATACGGGACTTGAAGTGTTATCCAAAATCAAACAAAATATGCAGATGAGGCGTGCCCAGTCGCTTTATTTAAAAACATTTTTTAACGATCCGCGAAATTATTATTGCCTTTTTGCGAGGCTTCGAAGTGACTTTGTGGCTTTATCTGTTGCTTTATGCTAATATTTGCGGGTGGAGGTGACCTTCTGAAGCCGGCAATAGATGTGGATGTTGAATGGCGCCGGAAGTGCCAACGACTCATCGCTAAAAATAAAAACTCATTTTTTTCAGCGACTGATTATCAAATTAGCTGCTCGAACTGCAGCCCGATGTCATCGGTAAATAAGATAATTTGATAATTGGACATTTAATAAATTACTTGGCGCCGCTTATTTGGCTATCAAAGCAAACACTTCGCTCCACTTTCCTCATTTACATAATGACTTCGACCCAGACCCTTCCTTCACACAACACGAAAGTGATGCACCTATGACTAATGGTAACTATGCAATATAATTTCACTTTCAAAAATTTGCAGCTGTAAAAGTAAATACAGCGCTTATCAAAGTCAGAAACAAAACATCTAACTTTTGTAGCATTTTTCTGTCCGTTGCCTGCGGCAATCCAGCTCTGGGCTACCATTTGCCCCCACAGCGTAAGTCAACGATCTTTCGGAGGTCTCAGTGGCACAGCAAGCATCTTGGGAGGCTCTCAAGGTAGATTTCATTGTATTTCTGGTGAGCTGATGGAATCTTGTAGGATCATATTACCATTTATGTACCTAACTTTAGTCTTACTTGCCTTGTTTAGTCACAATCAGTTTATATATGAGCGTTGAATAAAAACCACATATTACTTCGGCATAAGCCGTAATTACTGGCTATCTTATAATATCACATTGCTGAGCAACAAGGGCAGCAATAGGTACGAAGCTGTATCTAATATCTATAATCGCTAAGGCAAGACCATTCTGCAGAGCCTCTGGACTGGAAGACTATTAATAACTTATATACTAAATGAGCAAATAGAAATCGCAGACTTTACCTCCAAACTTCATCTCATCAAGTACTGCACTCATGAGGATGCTATCAACGCTCACAAGGCCATTGAACGATATATGGTGAGCATTCACTTTTAAGTTATACATAACTTGTTGACCCATTTAGTTTTTAAGCTTTTTTAAATACAATTCTTAGTTCTTATTAAATGTTTATATTGTTTATTTATAAAAATATCGACGATGGTGCCGTGCCTCTGAAAGGAGCACGTCCGATGATCATCTCTAAAAATAACACGTTTGACTCTGACGTCGATACTGAAACAAGTATTGAGCTAGGGCAATAACCGAGCCAACGGCTTTAGAGCAACTCGCAGCCACAGCATTTCTTCCGGTAAAATGCTAAAATAAATAGAATGTGGTTTCGTCATGCATAACTTATCGTAAGCGGCAAATTCAAAAGCTGTTAGCAATGTTCTACCTTTCCCAGCTGTATTAATTATTGTCCGTCTATTTGTGCGAATGCGGATACTAAATTGGACAGAATAAAATTTGGCAGTTAGGATGGTTATGCGCTAATTGGATATGGATATAGTTTCAAGAACAAGTTCGGTAGTTCTTAGGTAATTTCTCTGCTGATTCTAAATACCAATGCTGAGAGGCGAGAACTAGCACCAATAACCGGTCCCCCTTTCCCGTGTTCCCTAGCTCGGAAAGTTGAAGAGCTTGTCTAGTTGGATAGTTTAGCATAATCACTTTATAAGCGCATACTTTGCATACAAGACTCGTTGAAATATGTGCCCGTAAAGAATCCATCCATTGTTCTGAGCGCGATCCCACTCCGTCGGCGGTGTATAAAAGGCCCGCTGCTCAGTATCAGGATTCAGTCTTAACCATTAGCTGTTTAATACACACATCTCTCAAACTCACAATGCGTCTCCTCGTCGTGCTCTGCTTGTTTGGCGCCGCATGCGCCCAGTATAATTATGGACAAGGACTTGACACTGGCTCTGCCAGTAACAGCATTCCAAGTGTTGCATATGATGAGTCCAACTACGGTGGTGCTGAGAGCAGACAGAGCTCATCCTACGGTCCGTCCGGTGGCCTAAATAAGGAATTCTACACATTCGAGGCCAACGAGGATGATTTCAATGATCCTGCTGCCAGCGAGAGACTAGCAAACAGCGCCAACAGGGGTCTGCGTGTGATCTTCATCAAGGGCCCGGAGAACCGTGGTCTCGAAAACGCTGCTCTGGCCCTGGCTAAACAGGCTGCCGAGCAACAGACCGCCATCTATGTCCTGAACAAGCAGACCGATATCGGTGATCTGGCCAACAAGTTCAATGCCGTGCGCCAGAACTCCAATGCCAGGCCCGAGGTGCACTTCGTTAAGTATCGCACCCCCGAAGATGCCGCCAACGCACAGCGTGCCATTCAGTCACAGTACGACTCTCTGGGTGGTACTAGCCAGAACATCCACGGCGGTGTCGCTCCCGCCATCAACTTTGCTTCCCGTGCTCCTGTTGCACAATCTGGCGGCAACTATGGTGCTCAAAGCGCGCCCAGTGCTTCCTACTTGCCAGCCAACATTCTGCGCCGTCTTCGTCTGCGCTAAAGCCAAATTCTCCGATGACGCTAGACTGGTTATTGTTTTTGTTTCCTGCATTTTATAGACGAATACACACGAAAATAAAAAATGAATTAAATCCAAAATTACAATTTTTTTGCTTTTGATTTTGCTTAACATGCATATTTCGTTTGCCACTGTATGCAAAAATATTGCATTTTTATGCTCACGATTTTGATTTTTATTACTTTCCTCATAATAACTTTTATGCAAAGCTGAATTGTCGCGCAGGGCAGAGAGACAAAATACGGACACTGCTATTCTTATGCGGAAAAGACATTTTGCGACGTCGACGCATTGTGTTTAACATAGCGATAAGCTAACAGCCTCGAAGGTAGATTTGTATAAATATTATCCGCTGGCGTGGAATTAAGCAGAAATCACTAAAGCCTCAAACCTAGAGAACATAATCAACAGAATCCAAGATGCGTGTTTTCATCGTAAGTTTATGCGAGCCATACCAAAGGATATACTAACGGATCAATTCTCTCCATCATCCCAATAGGTTATGTGCCTGTTAGCAGTTGCCTGCGCCGATAAGCTCGGATACAACTATCAGCCTGTTGGACACTCCGGCACAGGATTATCATTCAATCCAGGCAGCGGAAGCGGAGCGGGACTTGGCAGTGGATCACTGAGTGGCTACGACAGCGGTTCAACTGGAGGTATATCTCTCGGAGGATCAAGTGGACAAAGTGACTTAGATTCCAGTCTTGGTGGTGGCAACATTGAAGGTGGTAGCATTGGTAGCGGAAACCTCGGTGGTCTCTCCGGAGGAGGCAGCCTCGGTGGTCTCTCCGGCGGTAGCCTCGGTGGTCTCTCCGGCGGCAGCCTCGGTGGCCTGTCTGGCGGTAACCTCGGTGGCCTGTCTGGCGGTAACCTCGGTGGCCTGTCTGGCGGTAATCTAGATGCCCCAGTCTCTTACAATGCCCCTGCCCCAGCTGCTGAATTGCAGAAGGAGTTCTTCACCTATACCGCCAACGAGCAAGACTTCGATGAGCCACAAGCTTTGGATAAGGTTTCTAACTCTCTGAACAAGGGTCTGCGCGTTGTCTTCATTAAGGGACCCGAGAACCGTGGTCTGGAGAACGCTGCTCTGGCTCTGGCTAAGCAGGCCGCCCAGCAGGAGACCGCCATCTATGTTCTGAACAAGCAGGCCGACATCAGCGATCTTGCCAACAAGCTGAATGCCATCCGCAGCAACACCAACAACAAGCCCGAGGTGCACTTCGTCAAGTACCGCACTCCTGAGGACGCTGCCAACGCACAGCGCGCTATTCAAGGACAATACGATCAACTAGGAGGCTCATCTCAGGCTCATGATGGTGGTGTCGCTCCCGCCTTGAACTTCGCTTCTCAAGGACCAGCTCGTCAGGTGTCTGCTCAGAGTCCCGATAACTCGTATCTGCCCTCATCGGTGTTCCGCCGCTTGTAAACTGTTCCTACTGTCCCACTAAGGCTTCTAGTGACTGCTTGTTGAATAATTCTATGAACTGTTGATTACATATAAATTAATAAAATTACATTCGAACTTTAAACATATTGTTGTATATATATTAGTAACCACTTACCACGAATGAAATATGTAGTACTTAAATTATTGGCAATATTAGCCATAGTTTACAGAAGCAAGATTAACTAATGTATTTCGATAGAAAGCATTCAGCAAAACATATTGAAAACTTGAATTATTATCGCGATATCCTTGAAATATGCATAACAATATTAGAGCACAAACCAACTCGCGTTAAATAACATAGAGCTTACAAATTTAATTTTGTATCAATATTTATATATATTATTTACAAAATAAAAAGCCTTATAAATTAACTTTCTTTTGTTACTTTCAAACTCGGCCATTTATACTCGTTCACAAAATGGGAAGCTAATACTGGCTTTGAAGATTGTATGTCTGACCAATGTTGAGATAGAATATAACTGAACAAAGTATAATAAATGTGTGTAAAGCTGTAATGGCTACCTAAAATTGAATATTATATATAAGCTCGTATGATTAAAGAAATTACCAACAAGAGTTGGTTTACTTACCTATTACAAGCTTGATTCATCCGTGTAACAAAAGAAAAAAGAATAGTAATTATCTAAAATACTTTTTTAACTGTAAGTAAGCTTAGCAATATTCTGCACATTGCAATATCATATTATAATCGCATCTGAGAATAACATATTCAGCACTGTCGAAAACAGAGGCATTTCAGTACCATTGTGAGATGCACTCTTAAGATACTACCTGATGTCATACCTATAAATCAATATTATTAAATTTGGTTAATCAAAATTCCTATGAATGACTCCAAAATAGATGTCCTACATAAAACAAGCTTGTAGCCTTGCCGAAATATTTAGGAAAAACATTTATTTTATATTTATAATAGATAATTATGACCCATCTTCATGGCATCAATATGCATATAAAGTGTGCTCAATGTGCTCGCCACATACTAAATTTATAATTTTATATTAATTCTTGTAAAAATTATTGAATAAAAAACACGAAAATTTGAATAACCTAAAACAATCAGCCACAGTCGCAGTCGCAGCCGTTGCCCATTGAAACGCAACAAAAATTCCAAATCGACCATAAAACTGTAGAGCTAAAAAGCTTTGTAGGCGGCAAAACACAGTGGCATCAAAGCGATTTCTATGCAAGCGACACCAAGGCGGCAGTTTTGTTTTTATCAGCGTCGAAGATGGATTTGTATAAATAATAAAGACTGCTCCAAGCAGAAGACAGAAACAATTCGTAACTCGAAGTAGAAGAACCAAAAAAAAATTAGACATTAAGATGCGCGCTTTTATTGTAAGTACAAAGCATCTGCAACTGGACATAGAAGGATTATATCTCCCCTTTTATTCTTTAAACACCTAAAGGTTATGTGCTTGGTGGCCGTTGCCTGTGCCGATAAACTGGGATACAACTATCAGCCCGTTGGACATTCAATCGGAGGTGGAAGTATTGGAAGCATCGGAGGCAGTGGTCTGAGCGGTGGCTCTCTGAGTGGACTTGGCGGTGGCTCAATCAGTGGCTCTCTAGGTGGACTTGGCGGCGGCTCTCTGGGCGGACTTAGCGGTGGCTCTCTGGGTGGACTTAGCGGTGGCTCTCTGGGTGGATTAGATTCTGGTCTTGGTGGTGACAGCATTGGCAGTCTGGGTGTTTCCGGCCTTGGCGGCTCTGTTGATGCCCCCGTCTCTTACAATGCCCCTGCCCCAGCTGCTGAATTGCAGAAGGAGTTCTACACCTATACCGCCAACGAGCAAGACTTCGATGAGCCACAAGCTTTGGATAAGGTTTCTAGCTCTCTGAACAAGGGTCTGCGCGTTATCTTCATTAAGGGACCCGAGAACCGTGGTCTGGAGAACGCTGCTCTGGCTCTGGCTAAGCAGGCCGCCCAGCAGGAGACCGCCATCTATGTTCTGAACAAGCAGGCCGACATCAGCGATCTTGCCAACAAGCTGAATGCCATCCGCAGCAACACCAACAACAAGCCCGAGGTGCACTTCGTCAAGTACCGCACTCCTGAGGACGCTGCCAACGCACAGCGCGCTATTCAAGGACAATACGATCAGCTGGGTGGCTCTTCCAAGGCTCTTGACGGTGGTGTTGCTCCCGCATTGAACTTCGCATCCCAAGGTCCAGTCCGTCAGGTGATTCCCCAGAACCCCGACAATTCATATCTGCCCTCATCGATCTTCCGCCGCCTGCGTCGTTAAATTAATATTCAGATTAATTATGGACTGACGAATGTTGTGAACTTTATTAAGACCAATTGTTGACTAATGCATAAATTCAAAAATAAATATGAAATAATTTTAGATCCAAATTTAACATGTCGTACTTAATGTGTCAAGTGGGTAGCTCACTTGACTTTATTTTGTTTCAGAAATCATATTGGATAACTATTTAAATAAGTTACATATTACATGACTGTAATTGAAAGAGAAAATCTTAAGCATAATGTAACGTAATAATAGTATTCGATTGACCAGCTTATGTCATATATTATATCGCTGGGTGTCGCTTGGTAGTAATATACCGTTAGGTGACCTGCTGTTTTTTGTCACCTTGCTGCGTGCCGAGCACAATTAGAAAGGAATCTTGAGAGATGCGCAGAAAAAAACAATACTTAGCCACACATATGAGGAACTCTTAAGATTTACTTTTGACCAAAACCTGTATGCTATAAAAGCGAAACAAACAAATTCAATCATTAATTTTATTGTGCTGACGATCACTTTTTTGATAATATCATTATATTAATATGCTATTCTGTATATCCGAAATATAACGAAAAAGTCTGTCGTTTGGACTTGCGTTAGCTAAATTTCATGCATAAATTATAGCCCAATTATGGGTGAATCACGATCAGCCAATCGCCAATCGGAAACAGACGCGACAGCGTCGGCATCGGCGGCACGATTGATGCTGCTCAAAACAATGTGTTAAATGTGTTAAGAGCGAAATTATGTTAACAGATTAACAGCATTCCTAAAACCCGCTGGCCAATCGCCACTCACGAAACGTTGTTGTAGCCGTGGTCGTGGTCATAGTCGTGATCGTAGTCGGCGTCTGACTCCGATCGGAGTCGGGGTCTTCTGCTAGTGAATGGACGGCCGCATCAACAAGTGGCACAAGAGAGCGGACGACTTAATTCAGCTAGACCAACTGGGCTAAATATAGCAGCTGCCAGCGTTGGCGGTATAAAAGCTATGTTAATATAGACATGGCCAGCATTCTAGCAGAACAGTAGACAGAGGCAAGATGCGCGCTTTGATTGTATTGTGGATGGCGGCAACAGTTAGCGCCGCTCGCTTGGGCTATAACTACAGGCCTGGCAGCACGGCTACTGTTACAGATGCCATTGAAAATGCCGGCCGCGGATCGGGTCTACAAACTGGCTTAGGTTCTGGTGTGGGAGGCCCAGTGAGCTACAATGCGGCGCCCCAAGGCGGCATTCATAAGGAATTCTTCTCTTTCCGTGCCAATGAGGCAGATTTTGAAGATCCCGATGCAGCGCGGAAGATTGCTGCTGCAGTGAAGAAGAGCGTGCGTGTGATCTTCATCAAGGCTCCGGAGAATCGTGGCTACGAGAAGGCTGTCCTGGCTCTGGCCAAGCAAGCGGCCGAGCAGCAAACTGCTATTTATTTGCTTCACAGGCAACCCGATCTCGACGAGTTGGCAAACAAGTTCAATGCCGTGCGCCAGAATGCCAATGCCAAGCCCGAGGTGCACTTCGTCAAGTACCGCACTCCCGAAGATGCTGCCAATGCACAGAAAGCTATCCAGAGCCAATATGACTCGCTGGGTGGCACTAGTCAAAATATCAACGGTGGTGTGGCCCAAGCCCTCAACTTTGCATCCCGCTCTTCTTCGCCTGTCCGCGAGGGACGGATCCAAGAGCCCGACACAAACTACTTGCCGTCTTCAATCCTGAATCGTCTGCGCCATAAATAGAGAACTTACTAAAGAATATTAAAGAATAATTAGGAAATATTAAATGATGTTAAATCGATTTGTTAAATAAAATTAAAAGAATTTACTAACTTTTTACCTTAAATTTGTGTGGATAGTCTTTAATACATTAATATTAGCTTCATTTTGTTATAGTGGGCCATTTAAAAGCTTCGATTTAAAAATTCAATAAAACAAAAACAGTTTAAGATTGAGAAAAATTTATTTTTATTTTTATTTTTTATTTTTTTTTAAGTAAAATTGGCTGCCGTGGCTGGCCCTATAGTTTCCCATTTGCCCGAAAAGATGCATTTTAGAACGGCATTTTCGTACTATTTCTGTTTTGGAAATAAATTTCCAATATATTCCAACATTGGTCAAATCGATTCATTTCGTTCAGCTCATCGGTCATAATAAACTACATCTTATGACAGAACAGAATGAGAAAGGCATTGCCTGAATCAAAATAACCCGTGGCTCAAATCGAAATTGATAGAATGGCCCACCCTCTATATTTATATATATATATATATATTTCGTTGGTTAATTTTGGCAAGAAGTAATAAGAATCACAATATTTTCCTGTGAGAATGTTTTTTCATAAATGGCTTAACAATAATATGAAAAATCAGGAAAATCTCCGAAATACAAAGATTATTTCTTCCAATAATAGACTACTCAATATATTATTAGTAGTAGTATTAGATTATCAATTTTCACAACTCAATGCTTAACTAAAAATGCGCAGAGGTCTGTTATTTGGCAAAGGTGTATTTTCAAATTTTGGAATTAAAAAACTAGGAAAATACTTAACTAAACTATAAATTTAACACAAGCCCAATTTTCTGTGATATATACATTCATTAACCAAATTGTCCCAAAGTGCTATGAACCAAAAAAAAAAAAATGACTAAATACTTAAGAGTAATGAATTTCTAATTTAATAATCTTGTACGTTTCAAATAAAATGTAGGAAAAGAGAATTTATTTAAGCATTATTCAACAAAAACTAGGTTAAAAATCAGTCAAAGATCGCTGTCATTATCATTCGTTTGATCTAAATCTAACCGTAAATTTAGACACGACGGAAAATCGAGGTGGGCAAGTAGGCATTATCGGGCGACTTTTGGTTCACCTGACGCACTGGGCCCTGGGAAGCGAAGTTGAGAACGGGAGCAACACCTCCATTGTGAGACTGGCTAGATCCGCCCAAAGAGTCGTATTGTCCTTGAATGGCGCGCTGTGCGTTGGCAGCGTCCTCAGGAGTGCGGTACTTGACGAAGTGCACCTCGGGCTTGTTGTTGGTGTTGCTGCGGATGGCATTCAGCTTGTTGGCAAGATCGCTGATGTCGGCCTGCTTGTTCAGAACATAGATGGCGGTCTCCTGTTGGGCGGCCTGCTTGGCCAGAGCCAGAGCAGCGTTCTCCAGACCACGGTTCTCGGGTCCCTTAATGAAGACAACGCGCAGACCCTTGTTCAGAGAGTTGGAAACCTTATCCAAAGCTTGTGGCTCATCGAAGTCTTGCTCGTTGGCGGTATAGGTGAAGAACTCCTTCTGCAATTCAGCAGCTGGGGCAGGGGCATTGTAAGAGACTGGGGCATCTAGATTACCGCCAGACAGGCCACCGAGGTTACCGCCAGACAGGCCACCGAGGCTGCCGCCGGAGAGACCACCGAGGCTACCGCCGGAGAGACCACCGAGGCTGCCTCCTCCGGAGAGACCACCGATGTTGCCGCCGGAAATGCCGCCGAGGTTTCCGCTGCCGCCTCCAATCAATGAACCACTAATGCTGCCACCGCCAATGCTGCCTCCAATCAATGAACCACTTCCACCTCCACTTCCAGGGATGAAGGACAGGCCATTGTCGGCGTGACGAACGGGCTGGTAATTATAGCCCAGCTTGTCCGCTGAAGCGACTGCCACAATGCACAAAATCTGCACACAGAGAAAACGAATGAAGTAATCCTAAATGAGGCTCGCAGTCAGCTCCTGGATACTTACAATGAATGCACGCATCTTGAAGTTCTTTGACTTTAACTGTTCGGTTGTATCTGACGTTTGAAACACCATTGTGTCTACTATTTATACGAAATCAACCAAACCGTGTCACTCGACTGCGCTCAAGTTCATGTAGAGATCGAGCCGCGATGGTCGTTGCTGCTGCTTCAGCTGCTGCTATTGTGGCTGATGGCGTGTAGTTGTTGCTATTGTAGTGGATACAGCAGCATCTGCTGTCCCTCTCGATGATCGAAGTATTTAGCATTAACTTCTTTTGCTGCTTTTGTCTCTTGATTGAACAGCGAGCCCTGAAATACGAGCCAAAGCGATAAAAACAATGCCAACAATGTGAGCGTCGCTGCGCAGCTCTAACAGGCCTATTCTTGCAAATATCGCTGTCTGCACTATGCAAATGAGCTACAGCCCTTGCTCAAGACTGAATCGCATTGGTCAACCAAGTAGGGGCGAAATATGGCCAGGCTCTGCAGCAGTATTGACACTGCCATTAAAAAAACGAGTTTAGACAATTTTGTGAGTTTCACTAACATTTTAATAAAAGAAATTATTTTCTTCATACATATTTGGATGCAAAAAACTGTGGAATGGAGTCGATCGACTTTGATGGCGAGCTTGGATTGGCGGCGCATCAAAACAAGTTCGAGATGTTTAAAATTCCATGTCGGCTAAGTATGTATTTTGAGACAGTCTGCTGCGGAGATTTCTAGTTTGGAAATTCCCAATCGGTTAGGGCGACGAGTTTTTGTATGAATTTGAATCTTTGCAGCATTATTGGCGAGATACCCCTAAAATCTATCGAATTACATTCAAAGGAATGTAAATGAAACAATGGCATCAACGTCTATAAAATACTCGGCGCCACAAGCAAAAAAATATTCGGGTCTTTTGAGTTTTTGCGCATCCGTTTAGCCCTCAATGCTGCTTGTTGTTTGCCCGATAGGCAGTCGGCCAAATATAAGCCATAAAGTTAACAAGCGTTGCGACCTTGAAGTTTTAACTGTTCGTCACCTGAAGCTATGCGACGGTAATCAGCTGGCGCCAGGCGACGACCATTTAATCTGATCAGCGATTATCACGTTTTCATCATGCTTTATTGATATCATAAAAATTATTGTTTTTGACTCTTTGAGCCCTGCTATAAATAAATAAATGCCAACAACATATTTGAAATTGAATCCATTTGCATAATAAAATCAGCATCAAAATTCGAAAGATCCATAACTAAGATAGCTGAATAGATTTGCAAATCATCGGCGCCTCAAAGATGCATATCAACGATAAGTTCAGCTATGACTAATCACAGATGGGACTCTTTAGCATACATATATAAGCATCTTTCTCATAATTGAAACGGTAAGGTCTGAAAGCCTAACTACTATTAATGGACTGTGTAAGTTCTTTTGTTATTCTCATCAATTTCTCTTTCCATTCATGACTTTGCAAATAGTTTTTGTCTACTTTTCGACCAAGCTGGAGAAGTTGTCAATCAGGCTTCAAAGCCGTAGCCACAGCCTAAACCCAAAAATAATTTGTCTTTGTTTTGTTTATGGCTCCACCCAGACCACTAAACCATTCAGTCGGCTGCGCTGCTGCTGCGCTGCTGCTGCGCTGCTCTCTGATGGCATGCGAGGTATTTCGGCTGCTGCCGATGCTGTCGCTGCCACCGCCTAGCGCTGGTGGCAATGTCATATGCAAACTAAACAAATGTAAACATATTAAAATAAACCAGCTACAATTTCAAGGTCTCGGGCGCCACACGCTCATAAGAGATGCAGGCAGCAGCGACATAAAAACAAAAACACAAAAACAGAAGAAAAAGAAGAGAAAACATAAATATAAAAAAGCAGTAGAGAGCGTCGCCGCACGCACAACAACAACAACAATTGATAATAGCCGTTGGACAACCTCTCAGCATCAATAAATTAATAAAATGTAGCCCGGCCCGGGATCGAGCTGACAGCAGCGCTTTTTTTAGGCCCCACAGACCAGACGGGTCAATCGATCTATTTTATTCAAACTCATTTCAAGCCTTCAACTGACAGTGCACGGCCTGCAGCGAACACACTCATGCTGCGTGAACAAATGTGGATTAGTATATCTACGATTTAAGGAATGTCATTCGTAGCAGCGGCAGTCGAGGCCTTCGTTTGTGTTTGGATATTGGCGAAAAATTTAATTACCACCTTGCTATAAATTGGAGCATTAGCTAATCTCTAAATACTCAAGTTTATTTGAAAAAATTGCAAATCTGTTGTCATTAGTTGCTGCCAGCTTAACGAGTTTGTTTAGTTCTTTCTTTGAATTTGCATAAATGTTTGAGCTGCCGCCAGTTAAGGACTTCTTTCGAGAACGTTTCCGCATGCCAAAAAGCCAAAGTTTTAAACGACATCAAAGTGAACTTAAACAAATGCAAATTTGTCAAGCTTGGCATGCAAATAAATTATGGCAATTATTGCAAGCCGCAATAAAAAAGCCAAAATCCAAAATCCAAAACGAGAAGTTAAGCTCATAAAATATCAAATTTTAATAACTCGTCACCTATGCATACAAAAAAAAAACAAATCAAATCAAATTATTGACAGTTTATTTATCTCTGGCCAATTTATTTGTCTATTTGCCATAACGGTCTAAGTATTTTGTGTAAACAATCAAGTATCGACGTTGACAGCGGCTGATTGTTGGCCGAATAAGCGTAAAAATATTTATCAAATAGACGAGCATAAAAAATGACACAAAGGCAAGTGCCAACAGATATTTTATAGCAACAAATCAGGCGAAAAATTACCACAAACAATTCAGATTGACGTAAAAAAGCAAAGCATATACAACTAAGACGTGCCTAATACCCTACCTCCGAGTAGCACCTTTAAGTAAGGCAGCGCCAAATGGTCGCACATAAATTCGCAGCTTACTGTGAGTGCCCCATCGCCCACAAGTAGGCAATAACTTATTTTTGTTGCCTGCCTGAGGACACAGTCTTGGGCATAATCGCGACTTAGAACATCTACAAGTTCCGCACCATGCATAGCTGATACATGTGGGCTGCTTTTTATTTTAATTGCAAGCATGCCTACACATAATGCCCACGCATAATGTCCTCGTGGTGCTATTCACCAGGCAGTGGCCCTTTCAAACTCATTTGCGCGTGAGGATTGTAGCCAAGCAGCTCTTTACGACTGCTGACAGAACCAGGGCTAGCACCACCAACACCACCAAAAGCACCACCAACAACAGTAATGACAACAACTACATTGACAAGCAGCCAACGAATTTTGCATGTGCAAATTGTCGTTTAATTTATTAAGCAGCGCATACGACGGCTTTTAATATAAACATACAAAACATTAATTATATACACACACACACTCACACACGAGCGCACACAGAGCTGAGTAAATGTTCTGTAATTAGAAAATAAAGCAGCCACACATGCATGTGACTACACTGTCATAAATTTGGACCACAGTGTGTCGTAGGCTCCATGAAAGATCTCCATGGAGTGAGCGCAGTAGCGATAAAAATAAAACAATATGGCATAACTAATCTCCCAATAGAGCATAGGGTAAGGTTGCTGCAGTTGGCCGTTGGCCTCAGGTGGAAAAACGGGTTAACAAACTAGACAACTTTTGGCTTCCACTATCACCTGGTTTGTTGGCCTTTTCGAGGCGCGCACACCCGTTATGAATTTTATGGCCAGATTGAACTTGAAGTGGGGGTCACAGCTGATTTGCATTTCTAATGAATTCGATGCGGTGGAAAAGCAGCAGACCAATCTACAGCACTTTAGCACTTAATAAGTAAGAGTTTTGAGAGATTAGCTAGGTTAAAAATAAAATAAAAACAACATAAAAACACAAAATATTTAATTGAATGTATATTTAATGAATCGATTTTTAAATTACTGTTTATATTAAGTTTCGCCGCCTGTTGAAAATATTTTTGTTGCATTTTATTTACTTGGCAAGAATTAGGCTAGTTACACAACGAATTCACGCTGTGTCAGCACAATTACCGACGACCACCCACGGTGAATTTTCATTGTTTGTCCGTCGACTATAATATAGATTTTGAGCGCCCCACCTCTCGCTGTCCCTCTATAGCTGCTTGGCAAGTTCTTTGTTTAATGTTTTCGGCAGACAACTTGTTATGCTGTGAGTGAAAGTACACGGTGCGTATACTTGATGCGAGTTAGCGTGTGCTTTTTAAATGGCCGTATTGAGTATTCTCGGTCGGTGCTGTTACTTCTGCTCACTATACGGCCTGCCCACAGTGCTGTTTATGCGCCGTACATGACAATGAGTTCAGGATTCATGCCAAAGTACGCTCCGCCCATACTCGTCACGTCTAGAGGCTTTGGGTGAGCAGACGACCACGCCCACCCCGCAACCGAGCGACGCGCATATTAAGTGCTGCCATCATATAGTTATATCAAAAGTGACTTTGGCACGTGTGCCGTTCGTCCGGCTGCCAGTCCACTTGACATCAGCATCCCCTGCCAGACATCTGACGAGCAGCCGATGCGAAGTGTGTCAAGATGGGAAAACTAGCAAACGATGCAATAACAATTCCTGGAACGTTGTTGTTGATGCTGCGATGTTGATCTTCGCGCGGTTTAATCAATCAGCAAAGCGATGCACGTGTTTCTCTTTGACCAACGCACGCGCTTCTGAGTTTGTTTAATTTATGATTTAGGTCAGCGGTAAATGTATGGAAATCGTGGCTTAACCAGCGGCTACTGATGGCGAATTCATAAATTTTTTGCATAGGCTATGATATTTTTATGAGCAGCGCCGTGTAAGTAGCAAATGCCAAATACCTTTCGGTATTTTTATTCAATTTCGCTTATTTTTTTGTTTGCCGCGTACGTGCGTAGGTGACAGAGCTGTCAGTAGCTGCTGCCCGCCCACAACCACGAGGACAGTTATCTATGCGTACCAAGTATATTGGCAGAGCAGGCATGGCGGGCAGGCAGGTATGGTTGGATATTTTTGCTCTATCAATAAGCTTCGTACAGGGTCACAGTTGGCTCGAACGTATTTCAGAGTGCGTCACGTTTCAAATTTATTACGCAAAATATTCTTCAATTTAGCGCGGCTTCCTTGTCTACGCTCGTAAACACCTCACCGCGACAGCGTTGACATTTGGCACACGCCGCATGCTGACAGCAAATTTCAGCTTAAATGGAGGCCAAGTTAAGAGCAAAAAAAAAAAGACTTGAAAGTTCTACTGATGACTTTCTAATTGAGACAACATTTACCTCGAATGATACAAATTTGAACATTCAACTCTGGGTTACGATAAATCTCCACCCTGGAAAGCTTTCTGTGAATGAGCAGGTTTCAGGTATCCGGCCAATTTCTGCTAATTCAGTAAATACGAAATGCCGTGCCAACCCGTACATATCCGACTATTGAGAAAATGTAATGCAAATAAAAAGCCTTGGGATCTCTGAAAGTCTCTGCCTGTGTGCGCATGAATAGCAGCGCGGGTGTAGGAAGGTGAGGTGTCGACTGCCGAGCAAACGCTTATCAATATTTGCACAGTTTCAGGGTGCGATTTTTTCGGAGACTGCCTAAAAGGCAAATAAGAAATTCCAAAGTAATCAAAAACTCATTGTATTTCGGCTCTCGCTCGCTCTTGTACTACTGGCTCCGGCTGCTTATGTTTGAGCGGCTGGTAGGCAACTATATTTTTATGGTCGTGCTTTGGTTATTGCAAATTGCAAAAGCAAAACGCCTTCGCACACATTGCCACTTAGCTTGGCATTCAATTGCCGTTAAGCTTTCCCACAACAAACCCTCCCCCCACCTTACACACACACACACACACCCACACACACACACATTTGAAAAGAACAACAACAGCAACAATAGCCGCATTGGCAACAATAAGTACGCCTAACGCGTTCGCCACGCCCCAGAAAAGTTGTTTTTAAAGAAATTTTCTTTCTGTGGCAAAAACATTTTTATGTTTATAGTGGGTGCAGCGGCTTTGACACTTGTTACAAATAGCCGCAATGCCATTTTGTATTTTGTTTTCGTTTCATTTTCTTATTTTCTTCTTTTCTTTTCTTTTTTTTTTTTTTTTGTATTTTGTATTTTGTGTCTTTTCTCTGGTCGTTGAAGCGCTTTTCTATTTATTTATATGAAAACTTTGACTGGCAATTTGCGAGTACATAAAAGAAATTTATTTTATGCGACGTTATTTTGTAAAGTAGCCACTTAAACCTAAAGCGCAGCAAGAACTCTCTGCTGCCCTGCAGCGCCCTGCCGCACTGTTCATGCTCGATCTGACTGTACGTGACACTGGCAAGTTTAATAAGCAGTTTTAAAAAGCGTTGCCTGCTTTTCCGGGCGCCGCGGCACTCAGTCCGTAATGAAACATCCGCTTGTCAGGGTAACAGATAAAGCCTCCAAATTTATTGCTCGCCGTGAATATTGCAGCTGCGATTGTGCTCGAATTCGTGTTATTTGAATTTGATGTAGCTTCAAGTATTTGATAAGTGAATGCGCGAGATTGACAGACGGTAATGACTTTATTAATGGCAGCTGAGACTCACTGCGACTCACGTTGCGGCGAGGACAACGACGACGACGACGACGACAACGAGAACGAACGAGAAAGCTGGCTGTCTGTTCAGAGAGCTCGCCCTTGGATTGCTCAACCTGTTAGTCGTGAGGCACTTCGGGTTGTTGCCTTTGAGCGCAAGGTAAATATAAATGTATTGATCCAAGCAATTAGTGTTAATTGAGTAAATAAACAATATTTCAACATGCGTTCGGCCACATAAAAATGAAGCTAATGGCCGAACAATGACACCAAATTGTCGGTCTTTGTAGCCGTTAGTGTTTGTCTCTGTGTCTGCAGCCCGGGTTGTTGTGTCTGTAATGCCATTAAAGGAAATGCCACAAGGGAAAAGGAAAATAAAGAGCATCATTAAGTCTTGCAACTGTTTCAATTAGCTTAAACTTTCAAGAATTTTCACTCAAGGTACGAGACGAACTTAAGTAACAACTATGTACAAGGCTAGTTGTCATAAATGCCACTAAATCAGAGCTGCAAGCTGGTCACTTCAGCAGGCTTGCTTAGCCCCTTGAGTTGCCGCAAACTCCACTTGTCTGGACTTGAGTTACAGCCACATTGATGTATTTTATGTGCGTGCTAGCCAGCGCTGGGGCCTGAGCCGGGCAAGAGCATGACAAACAGGGACGTGCAGAGAAATGACAAGTACAATGGGGCGTACTTTATATGCAGACATGGACAGCAGATTGAGAGACAAACTGGCCAGTGAATCGAGACAGAGCTCTTCTCATAACATTCGCACTGCTAGACAAACCAACATCTCTGCTTTCTGTTTAGAATGCAATGCAAAACTTTGCGGTTGCTCAATTTAAAAACAACACCAAAATTGTAACAAAATGAATTTTTATGATATGCAAATGAATGTAATATTCTGTATGCCAGTAGCCGACCGAGTCTGGTAGACGCGCTTAAATTCGAGTTTTCATTAAAATGGTGAGCACTACTGTTTTTCCAACATGTTTGGGGTCGTCCAGCAAAAACCAATTAAATTCAGTTAAAGTTGCGCTATGCAAATGAAAGTTAGAATTTAAGCGCCCCAAAATCCCCGGTTAAGCATCATTTCAAGGCGACACATCTTTAATGCAAAGCTTCAGCTCCATTCAATTCGTAATATAATCAGAGTTTTGCATCTGCACCACACTCCGACCAATTGATTGAGCTCGGCTTCTGTGCCCCAGGCACACACGGAAGTCTTAAAGATGCGTGGCTGTTGCGCCTATTCGAACAGTTGCTCGACGTGCGCGTAACCCAAGGAAAATATTGCGCATAAAATAAAAAATCAGTGGGTCGCAAAAAATGCGAGTGCTGCGCACTTTCGTTCTGGGAAGGAGCTTTTCAAGCGTTCTTCACAACCACTAACAATAACCAGCGACAAGTCCCACACATAAGCCGTACAATGCGACTGTTAAGTGCGCATTAGAAATGCGATTGAGCAAGGACTCAGAATGTGAAAAGAGAAGTTGATAAATTGAATTGAGTATTTACAATAATAATTAAAATCGATTGCTGTATTTCTTGGCAGATGGGCTCATCAGGTGACCGAGTCAAAGAAATATTCGAAATTGCACAAATGCTGCATTCACATAGCAAATTTTCTCTACTCAAAAGGAATGTGGCATGTAAACTGACCTTGCTTTCATACAATGCATTGCTAGCAATTATTGTAGCTTACCTTACTTATCCTTGTGATTTATAAATTGTTTTGCCTTAACCCGTAAATCATGTAAATGTCAGCAATTAGGGCCTGCCCTATGACAACAACAAAAACATTATGAATGACATCAATGTGAGCTTCAGCTGGCTATTTTTCGCATTTATACAGGAAGCAAGCCAAATTGGTAGATGTGTTTTGTAGCCAGTCAAGAGCGGCTGCATGCAATTAAAAATAATTAAAAGCCAGGTGCTGGGCAAAGCTGTGAAATATCTGGCAAGTCCTGCCCAAGCCCAATAGCAGGACGCATGCCTTCGAGTTGGCGGCGCATGCAGAATGTAACCGAGTAATGCCCAAGCCCAAGCCCCACGGCCATTGCAGCAGTCGTGCAACCACAGCTCCAACAATTTTGGGGCCAGAAAAACAAATGAATTTCATTTCCGGCAAATTTGTACTGGAGCAAAAAGATTGCTAGCCACAAATGCCAGCGACGAAAACTATGAAAATTGCTAAACTTAAGTTCGCTGACAACTTATTTGTTAGCGTCGCGTACCGCCGCGTCGCCGCTCTGTGGAAGCCGCAACTAATTACAACAAAATTGTCATTAGTTTCAACTTGTCGGCCGCACAACGAGCAAAGTTTTTGTTCATGTTTTGCCACTTAGTCGCTGCTAGGGCGGGGCTGGGATTTCTCTGTGGCAGCGGCGCCTTCGCCTTCGCCATTGCCATTGCCATTTTTTGCGCGTTTCCGCTTCCGCTGCCGATGCGCAGCCGTTTGGAACAGTGCCAGCCCAACATGCACTTGACTTTTATGGAAGCAACGGGAGCCAAGCGACAAGAGAGGAGCGGATGCATTTATAGAGTCGTGCAGCCGGTATCCTGCAATTGAATGGCCACCCCTGTCTGACTGGCAACAGTTGGCATTGACCATATTAGCGTGCCTTGTGCCTTGTGCCTGCGCCATGGACGGCAGCGGCGGCGGCTGGTTGACAAATGAATTATGTTCACAGAGAGGTGCAACAAGTTATGAATTTCTTGTCGCTTTGCCATGTTTCCCCAGGACCTCAAACATAATAAATGCCAATTTAATTTTTTGAAATGCAATTACTTTATCAACTAAATGGCGTGTATTTATATAAAGAATGATAAAGAATGTAGTTTACTTTAAAGAGGTCACGTTGATTTGCTTTCCATCTACCTTTCTATATATACTTCACTTTAGTGCTTTTAATTAAGTAAGTGTTCCGTTGTCCTTCATTTTATTGGCATTTTGTCTTCGCATACTTTCTATTTGCCTTGAGCCATTTTAAGAGTTATTTTTGGTTTTGGCTTTTTGATTGGCTTCTCTTGAAAAATGCATCAATCAACCCTTATTTTATTCGTTAAGTGAAACAGTTCAATTAAATTGCATAATTTCGAATCAGGGGCAAATTCAATTTCTCTAACTCTTTAAGAGCTTGCAAATTCGCTTTTGTTTCATTCGCTTTAATATGAGAGATGACAGCGTTCACTCGATCAACATGATTTATAAAGCATACAAAAAAGTTGCAGAGTAAATGCAGTTGGGGATGGAGGAGGCTCTGCATTTATCTGCGCGCAGCCTGCACAACATACTGTGACCCATATAAGAGGACTTAAGGAAGCAAGCTGGCATGGGGGCATCTGAAATCAAACAAAAAGTTTAGATGTTGAAAAATGGGAAGGGTTGCTGCTGCTTACAAGAAATTTCAAAGAATTGTCTTAGCCCTATGTAGGCGCCAGTTGCGAAACTTCTTTCATCTTCGCTATGGACGGCATGTGAGGATGAGACGCACTGGCACTGGCTACAATCCATCATTGTGAGCAGCGAGCGGCGGGGCAGCAGCTAGCGGGAGGAGACATCAACGAGTAGCAGCAGCAGCTGAGCTCGATCCACTTTGAGCTAGCACCGAGCGCTGCGACAATATTTTTCAATTTTCTTCAGCAATCGAGCGTTGATAACAAACTAATGCTGGTTGCAGTTAACTTCTTGCCAACGCTCTGGCTCTGGCAGTTGCTGGGTGTGATGGGGTAGCGGAAGTCAAAAGCGAACAGGGGCAGGGGGCAGCTCAACTGTTCCCGACCACGACGACAAAGATGCCATTTGAGTTCATTTGTGTTAGCTGAATAGACAACTATGTATTCGTCATATATGCTAAGCTGCACTGATTCCTGTTTGATGAGCCCGGAGTAAAGCAGTTGAGCTCTGAAACTTCCGCAAAATGCACACCTTAAATAAATAAATAAATCGAAAAGCACACTTTGTCGTTTGTCGAGTGAATGAATGCCCTTTAACTTTCAATGGCTTGAAAACTCTTAACACCTTGTTCAATTTACTGTGCAATGAATATCTAGCAATTAAAGTAACGCAAGCTGCAGCTTATAAGTTGCACTTAAATTACAAATTACATTTTTTTGCAGAAAAACGTACGTTTAAATATGTAGATTGGCTTGGCAGTCCTTTCAGTTTTAAACCAATTTTATTTTATTGGTAGTGGCTTCTACTCGATTAATGCGAATTAAAAAAGAAGAAAATAATTATTACAAAAATAATGAAAATATCACTTTGCACTTGAAATGGTTTAACAGCTCGACTCATACGCAAGGCCTCAATAAACCACGTTAATCGGAAAACGGACGAACTGTCAAGACCAGGCCAGTGCCAGGCTAAATAACCACATGGCTGTTATCAGCTCATGCGTTTGACCGTGCAATGGAGTTGTTGTTGTGTTTGTTGTCAGAACGTAGCATTTATTAATGAGCGTACATCTACCACAACGATGCTGCAAGTGGTCCATGTCCAAGCAGAGCATCATAGTGTGTTGAGCAGTGTACACTGCTCTGCACAGCTCTGTGGTGCATCACGTCCTCGTTTGAATCTGTGGTGGTCCACGGTAATCACAATCCAAATGTATGCAAATTGCGCCGGCAAGGCTCTTGTTCTTGCTGCAGTTGCCAACCAATTTAATCAGATTTTTTCTCAGTTCGACCGTCGATAAAGCGCTCGAATGCCAACAATTGACATGCACAACTTTACACACATGTGCGACTGCATGTAAATGCAAATTAATTAACTGAAGTTCTGCTTGGCTGGAATACAATTAAAGGAATTTAATATGGCGGAATTGAAGGATATTTCACAGTCAATGTCGTAAGTGCCCCGCTGGGATTCGCGCAAGATATTTTGCTTAATTAATGTGTTTCGTGCTGATAAGGTTTAGCATATGAATTCTGGTCATATTTTCATATTTCTTTAATTGAGAACGGTGAAAAGAAAGCCAAACTTTAAATTATTTCAATTGTATATGTTTTTATACAATAAGACATATTTTAATGAAATATGCACTTGAGAATGATTTTCTTTTTTTTTAGTATTTCATTTTAAAACTTTACTAATCAGTTCTTTGATTGCATAATCAACTATGCTCATTGCTTGTGGCGCTAGAACTTTGTGTCCATGTCTAATAGCTAGAGGCAAAGCAAACCTTGCTTTTGCCTCTGCCCACGGCTGAATTTGCTAGCTCACAGAGAGCAACTGCGCAAATACAGACAAAGTTTAACCCGGCGGCTCGCTTTACTAATGCCTGCACTATTTCTAACAATTTTGGCCTGGATTCTTTGATTATGTTGGTCTTTGCATTTCGACTTCACTTAAAGCGCAAAACTTTGTTAATGCGAATACGTGAGTGTTGTTTAGATTCGTAGACACTAACTGAAGCACCACCTGCCACTTGCTTTATTTCGCTTTTCCGTGCCACAGCTAAGGTTAGTATCGTGTTGTCTACTTTCGTTTCAAGTCTCTTAATTCAAATGCCCGGCGGCATCGTGAGCTGCTAGCGCATTGCTGATGTGCGAACTTCAGTATGACAGACAGTACACCTTATATAACTCGAGTCGGGCGTCATTGTTAAGAGCTCACTCCGGCGCAGGTCAGTAATTGTAGGGAGTCTCTAGACGTACGGATAGTTGGGACAGCATTAATAAATTCTGCACGTACTGGGCCGCCCATATAAATCTGTTTCGAGCTTACCCTTATCCTTGAAAATTGCAATTGCAAACCAGCAGCAGTAGCAGCAGCAGCAGCCGCCGCAGCGACGTCTGTTCAAGACATTCGAGCTGAGCAACAAAGGAAAGCAGCCAAAGTCTGAAGCTCACAGAAACAAAAGAGGCTCCAACACCAGCTAAAGATACGCATTCCAGGCTTTGAAAAAAAGAGAATAAAAAAGGAAAGACAAAACTTTGCGTGGGCTTCCATGTTAGGGGGAATGTGTGCGACGGCGACGGCGACGGCGATGGCGACGGCAACGACGATGACGAACACTGCCCTGGGGATGTGCCCCACTCACACAGTCAGCTAATAAAGGCAGCTGCCTTTTGGATAAGCCACACGGATAAAGCTGGCCTTTTTAGGGGCAATGTTTTTGTGCTGCCAACTGCAACAGTTTCTGCGGCTTTCCAACGCATGCGTACATCAGCTTCAGCAAGCACCAACAAATAGCAACAGGCTAAATAAAAAAAAAAAATATCTTAGGAGCAACAACAAGTCTCAACACACGGCGGCTTTTAGCTCTAGATTGAGCCACGAGGCGCATTCTAAATTATAGGACGACCATTGCAAACTGCTCCTTCGATGTCCCGGTGCTCTTGCAAATATTTATAGAGACATATATCTGTAAAATACCCACCTGAACACATGAGAGCTCTTGTATTTTATATACCTATTAATATCTAATCTATAAAAAACCCTGCTGAAGTTTTTAATAAGCAGTTTTTCTACTTTTCACTTTTTTAAATTAGATTTGAAATAAAATAAAAAAATAAAATAACTGAGAATTTTGTTTTAAATTTTTTTTATTAAATATTACAAATTTACGATTATGAAGTCCACTGATATCTGTACATTTGTTGCATGGAATACATAAGATGCAATCGAACGGTTACTTAGAAAACATAATTGAAAATATTTGATTGAGATATAAGTTGATACGACAGTCACTTTTTCCGCATTACTATTATATATTATACATTATACTATTATATAATATATTAGACAGGCAAATTATTTTACTAAGAAAACATCATTTGCCGAAAAAATATTTGATTAGGAAACACTTCTCTGTATATTCTCGCATTTGCTTCCAATTAGCTTGTTATTCAACTACTTTATGCGCTAAGCATCCGGCTGTCCTCGGTGGAATCTGACGCGATTCCTGCTTGTAGCTGATAAAAGACTTGATTAATTGTGAAATCAAATCATTGCTGGCCACTTAACAAGCTGTTTCTAAGCTAAGCTCAGCGATAATATTGCACAATTATGCAGGCGCACAGACATCTGGTTCTCGTCAGAGGTTTTTTGCGATGCTGTGGCAGAGATTTTGGTCCTGCTCCCTTGGAGCATTGTGGCAGCTGCTGCGCTTATTTAAAATTTATGAAAACGCATCAGCTGCACAGCACGTTCCAATATTTGCCAGATAACTCAGTAACTGGCGGAGGCAAACAGCAGGATGAGCTCGCCCAAGGACTAGAACAGCGCAGGACACCTGCGTGTACGTGTGTGCACAAGTGTGTGTGAGTCTGCAGCGCACACTGGACATTTTTCACCAACTTCGTTGACTCGCAGTAGCAGGACTTGCACCAGCATCTTTCCAGAATTTATGTGCGTAGTGTGAAAAATTTCAAAACAAATGTTGTAAATTTGTGACACCCACACCAACATACGCACACACACACATAAAAATATACGTATGTGTGCCTGGGTATGTGGATGAGTAAGGACATTTTGTGCTTAACCAAGCATTATCCTATTAAATGTGACAGGCAACGACAATTGGTCGTATCGCAGACAGACCATGTAATGAGCTCACCCGCTGACCTGCGATGGCTGCTGGCTGCTGGCTGCAGTGCAAGATCAGTGGAGTGTATTAAAATGTGACAAACTGTTTTTACTTAAACCGCCACAGCATCATGCATAACGATAACGACAACTTCTGGTCGCACAAAAATGAGATTTTGATTAATGCGCAGCTCATTTGGCGGTGCTGGGGGCGCACCAGCATTAGATGCGACATTGCCAAATTCGTGCAGCGTTTCGTCCGCATGGCGCCTGCACTTGAAATGTTGAACAGATGCAAATGCAACGTGGACTCAAGGGCATGCTGCTGCATTCATTTGTCTTGCTCAGCACGCGGCAGGCTGCAGTGGAGCTGCCCAAAGCAGAACCAATGCACTTGGCACCAGTCCTTGCCCATGCAACACGGTTTTGCGTCAGTAGCAACAGCAGCGGCGTTGGGACTGGCACCCACTGGAGGGATCTGTTGACTAGTTTGCAGCGTAATTCAATTGGTTGGCATTAAATATTTAGAATGCTGACGCAGGTACCTCTGCAGTACCTACATATGTACATTTCGTATACGTTCGCTCTCTGAAATCGAATTATGCACGTTGCACATACGCAACGTGAGCCCCAAACGTTCAATGTTTCCCAGTACCAGGAGCTTCCGCTGAAACGTCGCTTCTTGCAAGAGTAGATGCTGATGTGACGATGTTGGGCACCCAACAAACTGTAACGATTTTTACATTAAGACCCACGCCCATCTACCAGCGAACTGTCTATCTTCTTGACAACCTCAACGCACGCTGTTTCCGTCGCAGTTTTGTTGCGCATTCTCCAAAATGGAAACATCTTCCGTAATGCCATTAAGCTTGATGTCACCAGTCTTGTACAGCTACCTAAGCAGACATCACATGAATTGTCGCATGAATGGTTGTCTTTAATTTCCGTCACTCCACAAGTAAGATATTTAAAATAAAATAAAACAATATATTCTTTAATTAAAAAAAAAAACTTATGAGGGTCAAAGATGTTTCGCATCAACATTTTGTAGCGCTAGACAAAGTTAAAACGAATGACTCATTGTCCGTAGATAAAATTCGTATGAAATGTCAGAGATTATCATGAAATGCTTAATTATACTTACCCCTACACAACATTTTAACTAATGCAAACTTAGTAATTGAACTGTTTAAATAAATAATAATACATTTGTTTCATATACAATATGAAGATAAATTTCATATATATGCTAATATCTTGTAACTTCTCGATCTAGTAGATACTTTTTATGTGTTTTTTACACGTTTGTCAATACTGTAATGAAAACGGAATAGGTAGGATAAGCTGCTCCGTATGTCACTTTAAGCTTCAATGCGGCTTTACCTGCCCCCCTCGTGAAGGCAGCTAAATATAAACCTGATGGCTAAACTTTACTTGGCAGTCTATAATCCAAGCTACTCTTAACGCCGTATAAAAATAGCATGCTCGTTTATTTATGTTCGGATGTGATAAATGGCAACACACTTTTTGGCCATTTGACATAATCCCACAACATTTTGAGTGGGAGCCCGAAACAATACCATAAATAGAAAGTTGCTTGTATATAAACGAGGTTGGTTCAAAATATTTTTGACCTTACCATGACCATTTTAAGAGATAGAAAATCTACTTGATATATGCTACCCTCGCTTGTTTTGGAAATATTGTATATATATGCATGTTTCGATACCACAGTGAAAGAAAAGTTAGAAATAAAAATAAATTGAATTATTTATTACATTACAACAGTTTGTTTTCATTTGTCGGTTTACAAAAAAGGTTGATTTGCTTACATACTAGACACATTTTAAAAAGATCGATTTTACATCATTTTGCTCGCTTTGCATTTTTTTACAATTACAATTAAAAGAAACTGACTTCTCTGCCAGTTGCTGTGTTTTGTGCAGATTGACTGCAAGATAAGCAGCAATTGAGTAATGCAAGGCGATAATACAGGAATTTTGTTTTAGAAAGTGTTTGCTGCTTGCTTTTAGTGTTGTATCGCTTAGAGCTAGGCGTTAAGATAAATGTCCAACTTAAAGTGGACAGTCGGAATGCTCGGAGTTCAAAGTTTTGCCGGGTCATGTTGATATTCATGTTATAATTTATGTATTTTTTTATTCATTTATTGTGCTAAAATAAAAAACGCAACATTTAATTCAATTCATTTGCTAAAATACTTTTCACATGGCATGAGAAAAGGGGATGTAAATGAATATTAAAAGCAAAACAAAGTGAAATTATTTAAATCAATTAAATAATGTTTTGTTCATTGCTGTTATCTGAATTTAGTTACTTGGGCTTTAGATAATATTAATTGCCAATTAATGCGATATCTGAATTAAATGTTGTTAGAAGCTCTCAGTGATTGAGTTTCTGGATTTCATATGAAATTGTTTCCTTTTTTTAATATTGCGCGCATTTTAATGATTAGTTACAAATGTGTGTTTTTTTTTTAAATGCAACGACAAGTTATTTGCACAGTTAATTAAAATTATATACACACATGTATAATATATGGTACATACAAATGTACATGTGTTCATGTGTAGCGATATGTATATAAAACTTACATACATTATGTATAGCGGCGCATTGTTGAATGCTTCTCAATGCGCTGATATGTGACTATGACTATGTGGGGGAGGGGTTGCTGGTGAAGGGCTCGAGGGAATTTTCGTGTGGGTGTATATGTGTGTGTGTGTGTATTTAAATGCCATACAGACCATGTGTCGTATACGCAATTTCTCGTTCACTATTGCCTATTTCTTCTTGCCTTTGCGCTTGTTTTTGCCGCGATTGTTGTTGTTGTTGCCGTTGTTGTTGCGACTGGTTTGCTTGCTCGCCTCAAGCCTCGGTATGCCGCTGGTGACAATATTGGAGACGGTGCGCGTGGTGGTTACCACGCTGGTGCTGGGCTCACCAGCAGCAGTGGGGCCCGCTGCGGCTACGGGCAGCGCCTCCGTGGTTGTTGTGGTGGTTGTGATGGTTTCGCCATGCTGTTCGTCGAAGACTTGGCGCTGTGACTCGCCGCTGCTGAGCAAGCGATTGAATATAGCCTCCCCAGACTCGCCAGCGGCCGCTTGACGCCCAGTTTTAGTTTGTTTCTTCACCACCTCCGTGACGGTGACGACAGCGGCGCTGTCGCTGGAGGCTGGCAGTGTATAGGTGCGTTGTGTCTCCACTACCGAGCCGCTATCGGCGCTGAGCAAATCCTCGACGGACTTACGCAGCTGCTTTGAGATCTCGGCCAGAGCACGCTGCTCGGCCTGCAGCTGGGCTAGTGTGTCACTACATTGTGGCTTTCCACTAGCTTTTTGCGCCTCATCGTCCTCATGTTCGGCCTCCTTGATGGTGTTGTACGTCTGTGACTTTTGCAGCTTGTTGCCCTCAGCCACAGTGTTGAGATTCTCGATAACCTGCGCGCCCTGCACGTAGGCAATGTTGAGTTGCTCCTCCGCATTGTCCTCCTCATCGGAGTCCTCACTGTCATCGTCCGAGGAGTCGCTACTCTCGTCCTCGTCGTCCTCCTCCTCGTCATTATCGTCGTCGTCCTCGTTCGCTGCCAATTGGCCAGCCAATTTGTCAATTATGGTATTGCGATTGCTGTCCTTGATCAGGGCTTCAAGGAGCTGCTCATTGCCGTTCTTAGCATCGCTTTGGCCTTTCGTTCTAGCCGCGGGCACTGCTGCGATGCCAAAGTCAACCACATCATCCATGGCATCACCGTAAGCGCTCTCATCGTCATCGCGAGCATCTACGTAGACATTTTCAGCTTCGTCCTCCTCGTCGTTCTCATTGTCACTTTGCTCCTCGAGGCTCTTTTGCAAATTCAATTTAACCCGCTCATTCTCAAGCAGCTCCTCGAGCACATTCTTCATTTTTGCATTTAATGACAGCTCCGACTTGCCGCCAGTGGGCAGCACAAAAGTTTCGCTGCGCAGCAGCGAGGTCGCGCCCTCCTCAAGCTCATCTATGTCGAAGGGCGCGCCACTCACTTGTATAGTTCGCGCGCTGCCATCGCCGCCAATGACGGGATTCAGCACCTCCACGATGGTCGTCTCCTTGGCCAGCGTCTGGTGCATTGTCAGTGGCGCTGCCTTAATGCGTACCTTGCCCGACGAGACGCTCTCAATGGACGATGGCCCATAGCTATCCGCATCGTGGCGTAGGAACAGTTTCTCGTTATTCGCTTGCACAGTGACAATGGAGGCAGAGTCCTCCTCCTCTTCATCTTCGTCTTCGTCTTCATCGTCATCGTCGTCATCGTAATCATCGTCGTCAAAATCATCATCTGCCTGCAGCTCCAGCGGTGGCTGCGTCTCATCAAGTGTCCCTTCATCTCCCTCGGGCACTTGCAGCTCCAACGAAATGATGCGCTCCTTGCAGGTCTCCACCTAAGTACATTGGAATCAAAATGCGATATGTTGTGCATTTGGTTGGCTGGCAGACAAATAACTAATAAAGGCAACAAGAAACAGCACCAAGCATCCAGACCAAAACCAAAGCAATAACTTGAATATTTATTTATTGCTCTACAATGGGTATAAAGCAACAGAAGCAACAGTTTTTATTGTGATTAATGTGAGAGCTTGATGCAACAGAAATACAGAAAATATATGAGTAAAAGTGATGCAAGTTAAAGAGTTGGGAAGCAATTTTAGCATTTCAGTTAGTTAAAAAAAACATTAGTTTGTAGTATTCTTTGCTCATGCAAAATCTGAGTATTTGTTCTAAGAAACTATCACTACGATGTCTCCCCTTAATTCCCTTAGCTCAACTTATTTACCTGAACTTTCTTTAAAAATCAAACGAAGCTCTAGATACATAAATATTTCCTAAATTCAGTTTCGGGCTTTCAGAATAAAATTTCTTAAATCAATTATGAAAATGTATTTCAGCAAACTATTTATGTTTTATAATACACAACGGTTACATAAACAAGTTTTATTTAATTTGAGACCGATTATCCAGGTAGCAGGATTAAATTAAATTAAATTAAGCTTGCTGCTCTCAATTATAATGAAATATTGATATGAATTATTGAAGTGAAAATGATTATATTAGGTTATTCAAAATGAAAAATTATTACATTTTCAATGTGCTATATATATAAATAATAATGCTGACAACAGCTTAAAAGGGTGCAGAGAAAAATGAATTAGCCTGAAGGGCTCAACGCAAAACTAGATTAATGCGATGTGCACTTAAAGCATGGATGTGAAAGTTGGGAAAATGGAGCCAAAGGATATATGAGGCTCATGCAGCTGGCAAGCTGATGACTATGACGACGGCTGCAGCGAAAACTGCCAGCGTTTGCTTGCTGACAAAGTGAAAGGGCCCCATTGTCGAAACACGATAAGCTGCTGTATGCCGCTGACAGGCGTCGCACTGAGCCAACTATGAGAGCAGCTGCAGGCCGCCCGCAGAGCATTTTGCGCATTTGGGGTCAGTTGTACTCAGCATGCCTTGAGCAAAAGTTGTTTGTCCCGAAACACTATGCTTGCTAGAGAGCTCGGGGAGGTCGGGCAGAGGCTGGTATGCCGTTGACATTCTAGCCGCTTCTCGTTTGTATCGCTTCCTTCCGTTTGCAAATTGAAAACCAGAGCAAAGCTACCGAAGCAATTTTTAAAACTCAGATTTGCGGGCCAAAACAGCAGCGGCCATAAAATGTTTTGCGGCGCGTTGGTTTTTATTTCGATCGAAATCATTAAAACGACCCCATCGTCACAAAGCGCAAAACGAAACAAAACTTTTGCTTTAATTTTAATGGACTGGGCCATAAAAGACAGCGCGTCATTATAATGCGCTTGCCTACATAAAACGAGCAAATATCTGGCTCTAAAAGCGGTCGTCTTTGCTTTATGGACACGTGACAACAACAAGCCCCCAAAAAACACAATCAAACTCTTTGGCCCCGAACGGAGCGGAGCGGTGAGGAAGACTGAGAAAATTCTAAAAACAACGACACTTAAAGACAACAATAAGCACGGAAATGATTTTTGTTGTAGCTGCGCTCGCGCTGCGAGTCACAAGACCTTTTCGGTTATGTGGTCCGCGAAAGTAGCTTATTGTCCTTTTTACGTGCTGCATTTCGGCAGGGCGACACAGCTTCAGGTGGGCGGGACACCACTGACGCAATGTCAACAATGAAAGCCACTGCGAAACTGAAAGCTGTGAGGAGTGGAGAAACAAAAGCGAGAATATTGGGCCATGGCACTTACAAGATATGCAGATACTTCTAAGAGGGCAGCAGCCAGTGCAAATGGGGCATAAAAATCATGATCTCTATAAAATAATTAAGTTTCGTTCAGTGCAGGAGTCTTGATGAAATGATGGTTTGCTATATATACAATGATACGAGTGAAGAAGGGTGCTCAGTGCGCAGTGCATTAAATATATTGTTTAGGATGTGCAAAATACGTGAATCAACTACGGAATCGAGAGCGAGAGGAGATGCCGACGCTTACTCTAACGCTTACAAGTACACAACAGAAGCGGCTCTCAACCAAAAATATGTAAAACACTTTTGCATTGCTCACGAAACTCAAATTGGTGCCAATTAAATTTAAGTAAACGATCTGTACACAATCAATTGCAGTTGATTTAGCTAACCTCCGTCTCGATGATTTTCTCAATGTACTCGACTGTGCGCAATTGAGGTTGCCCCGTTATGGGGCAGGGCACTTCCTCAGTGCGTCTCACAATTTTCTCATCGAGTATTTTCTCGCGCTCGCGCACGATAACCGGGCCATCGCTCGATTTAATGGCAATTTTCGGAAAGACTATTTTCGGCTGCATTTTAGGGAAAAAATATTAAAGTTTATAAAAAGAATTATTAAACGATTCGGAATTTTGACATCTTATTTTGTTGTGCTCGTTTCCTTGCATTTCTCTGGATGCCCCATTCATGCTCTAGCTACGCTTTGATTGAACTAACTCTGCATTAGTTACATTTGATCATGAAACAAACTCAATCGTATGCTGGAATGCTGGATCTCTGACATAGTTTTAGTAGTTTGTTGTGGTTAGTAAAGCAATCCATGTAGCTCTATGGGTTGTGCTTTTTTAGCTGGTTAAGAGTGGCTCAACCGAAATCCTCAGGCAAACACGCATGTTAATGGCATCTTTTGAATTTTGGGATGGTTTTTTTTGTATTTTGTTGGGGGTTTCGCTTGAAAGTGGAGTAGTGTTAGGTGGTCTGAACTTCGAGAACTTACCTCGCTGGGCCTGGACTCATGAGTAATAAAGTCGTCGGTCATCTTGCGCATATTCTTGATCACGTCCTGCGCCTCGACGGCGCCCTGTTCCAGTGAGCGGAGGCGGGCCGCACGCCAAGAGGCACGCTTCTCAGCGCTACGTTAATTAAAAATAAATACAATATTAGTACGAATTCGGATATGGGGGCGTTGTCTCCTTAACTAACGAACTCAAATTACAAGAAACGTATTTATCTCTAGATATACAAGTGTATTTATATACAGATATCAAGTGGCTAAAGCAGACACCGTACATACTAATACAAAATATATAAGGTAAAAGATAGGTGAAAGTTGAAAGTGTTTCCCTAGAATTGATTGAAACTGATTTACATAGACAGATATAGGCTGGAAAATTACATTGAAACTAGAAGTTGCTACTCGCTTATGCGTGTGCGAAGTGTTTGTGTGTGTGTGTGTGGGTGCGTGCACATTGTCTTCGCCGTCAAAGTCTATGTGGGAAATAGATACTTAAGCTAAATGGCTACGCCTACGAGCTGTTGATTCGCTGGAACTTTAACCTGTGACCTTTGGGGCAACTTCTGCTCACACGCTTGTCAACTCGTTCAGCGCCTCACATACAACTTACTTCATCATCGCTCGGCTTTTGACCGCAGGCGATGTCGGAGTGGCGCCTCGTTCGAGCTGCTGTTGCTGCTGCTGCTGCTCCTCCGCCTCCTCCAACTGTTGGACGTAGTCGTCCACTGTGAGGCCTGCCTGGCGTGCAGCCGCTGCCAGGGCGCGGCGCTCTGCCTTCAACGTGCGTACGGGTATGCGACTGCTCGAGCTCGTGGGCGTGACAGGCTGCTCCTCTTCGTGTATGGTTGGCTCCTCGGGCTGGGATTGATGGTGCTGTTGCTGTTGCTGCTGCCAAATACGTTGCTGCAGCGCGGGCGGCATCACAACTTTGACCTTTGGCTTGGGCAACAGCGAGGGCTTGGGCGTATCACCAGGCGACGTCGCCGTGGGCGTTGTCTTCATTTGCTGCTGCTGCTGCTTTAGCTGTTTGGGTATTTTGCTTGGCGCGTGCGTTGCCTGCGCTGGATTTTGTGCGGTTCTGTCATTTTTGCGGATTTGAAATTCGTTGGGTGTTTCAATTGTGCAGAGTAAGACACATATGAATAACAGATATATAAAATTACCAAAGATTCGGTGGGGTAAACCAACTTGTGAATGTGTAATGCGGTTAGCACATGATATGAGAGAGCGGTTACAAAAACAATGTCGTTAATTCATTTTAGTCGGATGGGTGTGCGTGCCCGTGGCTCCATGCAACGAACTTTGTCATAACAAGTCAAATTTGTTGTAATTAAAATATAAGAAACACATTGCGAACTTCTACCCAAGCCCAAGCTGAGTCTCCATCACTGACAAAATCACTTTTTGAACAACTTTGCCAACAAGTGCAATAACATGGCATCTGGAGATTAGCGAGTTAAGGCAGACAACCGAGGCACTGAAGCGCATCACAGTCCCAGACACAGGCACAGGCACAGCGGTGAACAGGAGTACAGAGTCATGGCCCGAGACAATCTAGCAGAGTGGTAAAACTTCTGATGCCACTTCACTTTATACATATATATATATATATATATATATATGCAAAATTAATTTTAAAAGTGAGCGCACTAAAACTATTTGCAATAAGGTTTCATCTGACAATCTTATTCGGCTTCCCTTCGTCCATATCCCATGCACTCACTGTCTGCGTCTGCCACAGACAAACTTTGTGGCCAGTTTTTTGTCTTTTTTTTATTTCTTTTTGCTAAGAATTTGCTGCAAGCGGCTTTTGTCTTAAACAAATTGCTAAACACTTTCGGTTCAACTTTAATTCGAAATTATTGCAGCTGAATCGGCGCTGCGAAAGGCTGCAACTTCTGCTTGAGTGATTTATGCATTTCAATTTACACGACGCCGTCGGCATCCAGAAGCTCAGCTTGCTACGGTCGGGCAGCACGAGGTGCCCAGGTGCAGCCCCGGCCGAGAAGCGCAAAGAGCGGCGGCTGCAGCAGTAAGCTAAGTGCGGCCAGGCTTGGCCAGCCAAGCTGCACTTACTTGTTCTACTACTTTTTGTTTGATTTTCGTTTTTTTATTGTTCACATTTTGGCGCTGCCGTTTGCTCGGCTCGCTTTATTCATTCATTTGTCCTTTCGACTTTTAAATGAACTTTGCACTGGCCCTCCAGGGGCGCCACTAGAGATGTCGCCATTTCGACCCGGCGGAGCACGCAGACCCTTATGTGCATACAATAAAGTATTTAAACTCGCCGAACTTTTGCAATTGACAGATTTATGCATACTATATTTCCCTACAACTTTTGCAATGCACTTTTACTTGGAATTATTATAATTTAGTTTTTGTTTCGTGTTCAACTTATATACTATGTATGAGAAAAACAATTAAATAGTAGAAAAAAAACCCATTACCAATATATGATTTTTTTTATAGTTTGCGTGCATTATATTATAGATGTAAAATGGATGACAAACTGCAATTGATTTAAATTGATTATCTTTTCCATTTATTTGTAGACATTTTCCGTTATGATGAGGAGGAACAAATATTACATACATATAGACATAACATAATGGCACTTGTTAATCAATAAATTCATTGGCAATGTTGTGAGCATAAATAGTAATTGATGTTGGTTCTTGTTGCTGTAGATGACGATGCATATTTGTGGATACATATTTATTCGCTTGTGTGTGTGTATGTAGGTTTAATTAATACATTTCTAGAGTGCAAATTGTTTTTTGTACAAATACATTCATATAAATATTTATAAAATATATAAAAAATTTAACGTTGACAACAACAACGCAACGATTTCATAAACTTAACGTACATGCGTTTTGCTGGAACATATTTAAGGATCTCCTTATGCATGGAATTGTGAGTAGTACATAAACTAAGTATTAACACTGATTTACTTGCGGAACTGTATCTAAACGCTTTCATAAACTCTCTTAAAGGAATTTGCCATTTTCAATTTAAATTTAAAACAATGAAAAACGAATAATTATTTTACTGCACAGTTGAATACATAAACATAACTAATTAGATTCGGTGACTACCCCCATACCACACAAAACTAGGTACTTCCTCTTTCCTCTTTTTCCGTTCCTCTGTCCGCACAAAGGCAACTAAACGGGCAAAGAGCATAATAATTAACCGCCTTGTCCCGCTCTAAAAATCATTAATTTTAATTTCGCATTTTCTCCACTCGCTCTATCAAATATAAGATGCGTGCGTTGCACTAGTATTTGTAAAAATATGTTAATAACATTTCCCCCGGCACTGAGGGCGGTCAGTGGGTCAGCAAGTGGGCGTGTACTGTCTGTGTCAGTAAAAACTTTAGAAACGCTGCAGGTGTGTCAGTGTGAATGTGTGTGTCGTAGAGCAGTATGAAAGCATTTCAAGTGATGGCAAAGTGTGCAACGCAGAGCTGCAGGTTTTTTTCGCACAATGAGTTTGGGGTCGATTAAAAAAGATAAATAGTAGGACTTCTTGTATAAAACAAAAAACTAAACTGTAACAATATACTTATTAAGTGATGCTGCGATATAAAGTGTATTAGAGTCCGTAGATTATTAACGTAGTCATTCACTGTGACTAAAGATAGTGTACAAAAAGGTTCGGCATATAACAAGGTGTGTTGATAATAATGTAGAATAGAGTTAGTTGGTTTTTCGTTTTAGATAGTAACTTATTTTAGTCAAAGTCTCTCGCATAGAAAGTATTTATAAATATGTGTGTATAGGCTACGTATCTATATAGTTAGATATCAGAGCTTAGTCAATAAACGTGTCTCATTCTCATAATTGCAGGAGATAGACGGTGTATTTGTGTGTGAGTGTGTGTGTGTGTGTGTGTACTTAGTTAAGTTTTAGCTTGTAAATACTGCTTCAATTTCGTCAAGTGGATTCCTGAAAAAGTTGGTGAGAAGCAGAAACAGAAAGTTGTTGTGATGTACAATTAAACAGGTGCATTGTTACCGGGCTTGCAGGTAGACAGACAAATATGAAAAGCAATTACAAAAAAATAATACATTTTTAACAAAATCAGAAAGTTTCTCGTTCGGGCAAAGAGATGTTCAACTGCCTTTGGATTTGTTGCTGTTGGTGTTGGGTTTGGTGTTGCTGTCGCTGCTGCTGTTGGCGAGCTGTCTCTCGCTTATTCCTTATCGCATCAGGTTATCGGGTTTTTCCAAGTTTAATTAATATTTATGCGCCAAAAGCAACAAGCAAAATGTACAAAAAACAAAGAAGAAGAAGAAGAAGAAGAAAGAAAAAGACAATCGAAAATCTGCCACAGAGTAAAATAATAAGCTGAAAAAACAATAATTGTATTCGCCGAAGAGGAGCAAATGAAATAGCTGTCACTAACGCACACAGACAGATTTAAAGAGCATCATTAACGCCCTCATTTCGGCTTAAGGTCAAATTATGCTTTTATACCAGAAAAACAGAGACACACGGACAGGCACAGACAACTGAATGTCGATTTGCATATGCGCCACGGTGCGCTGCGGTCCATTTGTGGACGAATGTAGCGCCAACGCCATAAAATATAAATTAATTTATGCGTAATCAACAAAACATAAATATTTTCATCTGCATAAAAACACAAAAGCGGCCCAAGAAGCTGCGCTCGGCCACCAACCTACGTACACAAATGTAAATACCGAAGAAAAATAAATGTATAAAAAATGAAGAAAAAAACAACCTACCAAGAAAACAAAACAAAAACTAAAGCTGCCCAATTGTCTTGACGTCGCTATCAATTCAAGGGCAACCGCTGCGCCAAACCGCTAAACCGCCAAACCACGAAAACCAATTGAAAGCGAGAGCGAGGGAGTCCAAAGCCAGCCGCGGCCAAGCGGTTAGCTAAAGCGTTTAAGCATCTGGCGGCCGCGACGGATGCGGCGGCGGCGGCGGCAGCAGCAGCGGATCAACTAGAAATAGTTCATAAATTATCAAACTATAAATTAGCCGATTAATGCACAAATAATATTTCGATTGCGTTTTGCCGCCATCAACGTCGGCGCTGACGCTGACGTCGCCGTCGTCGCCGCCGCCGCCGCAGTTGAAGTTGACGTCGCGCTTGTCGCCACGGAAGCTAGCAAAGAATTTATAAACACGGATCTGAACGAGCCTTTGTGCTACACCATTTTTATAGATTTAAACGAGTTTAATTTGAATATAAATACAAATCGAATTGAGAACATTGCGTTGCTTGCTAATTTGCTTTGGCTTTAGGGGCTATACAAATATATGTGTTTTTTTTATATCAGCGATGAAATGTAAATTTATGCGCAAAAAAAAAAAAAAAAAAACAACAACAAGACTAGTAGAAATTCTTGCTGGGAAATTTCTAAATAGGTTATTAACATGTTTATCTTCTTTTCTTCGTTATGAGTTCCAAGGCCGAACAATGCCAACAATGCCATAATAACACACATTTAAATTTATGCAAATTTTGGGTTGTAAGCCATTTGGTCAGTCGGCCCGGCCCGGCCCGACCCGGCCGGTTTGGATTTATGATGCTGCGCAAATTTGGTCTCAAGGTTTTCATTGATTTGCTAACCAGCTGCAAAGGCCCTCATGTAATATAAACAAGGTTCAAAGAGCTAACTTGTTTTGTTTGCCGAGTTTACAGAATTAATTAAAATGATTATTAGCACTTCGCGTATTTTAACTAGAATTTAAATTAATAACTCATTTGTATTTTGTTTGTGTCTAGCGATGAGAAAAATAAAATAAGGAGAAGCATTTGCAGTCTCTTGCTCCCGCTGCTACTTTACCGACGTTCACATAATCAAATGTACATAAAGACTCTTTGTTCAGCCATTGTTTATATGATATATTTTCATAGCATATATTTTGTAGCTCGTTCGCTCCCCTCTGCACACATCTAATTCGCTAACTCACAGCGTACAGCCAGACAGAGCGACAGCTGATTGCGCTCTGAGTCGCTGCCTTCTGATGTCTGGAGACTTGATGTGATGTGTTCTACTAAAAGATATCTCGCGTTGTCAGTCTTTCATGACGACTTGTTTCACGATTGCAGGCAGGGCAACACCAGTCACCACAGTAAACAGTTGGAGGAATTAGAAATATATGGGAATGTGTTTCTACCATTTACAATCAGCTTTTCCAAATTTAGGTACAGGTTGGCAATCTTGCCTATGTATGTTACACACAAAGCAATCTAAAGATGTACAAAAAAAAAAAATATATATAGAAATAATTTTAGACTTTAACCATTTCTTTTTACAAGTCTTGGTCTTAATTTCTCTTGCTTCGTCATTTCAACTACTGAGGCGAGAATGCTGATAATGGGTTCAGATATATTCATCAGAATTTGTAGATTCTATATGTTTATCTTCTATCAATTGGCAGTTTGGCTAATATTTATTGGCAGGGTATTTAGCCACTTACTTGTGCACCTTCTCATAGATTTTTCAGGTGTTTCTTGTCACTTGTTTGCTTTCGTTTTGCTCCCCTTCAACAGCGTGGGGTGTATAAAATTGTATTAAATTACATTGCCGTTGCTCATTACATAATGCTGCCAGAGTCAACAACTTGAAACGAACCCGCCACAGGCAATGCCGCTCTACACTTTGCGTACGTTGCCCGATAAGCATGTAAAGGTATGCCAGTTACATGGACAGACAGTGGGGAGCAAAGAAATTTAATAACAACCGCTTGAAGGGTGCCAGAAGCAGGAAGGAGCATGACATCAGTAGTCGCTCCCAGCTGCCTTTTGACATACTTTAGTAGCTATAATTGTACGGAAATTTCTTTACTTATAAATTTACAGCAGTGCTAATGGCGAGTAAAGCACTAATTGGTAAAGACGTTTAGATCTGCGACATTCAACGAGCATTATTTATTTACATTCAGGGCCTGAGTTGTACGCAATATTCAGTTTTAAGAAATCAAGCCCCTTGGCGTGGGAGAGCATTAGGAATACGTTGCGCCTACACGCTTCTAGGATGTCCTGAATAGCTTTAAATCAAATTATTGTCTTTTTTGCGAGTAGCTGGCATTTGGCTTGCATTACGCGCTCACGCCTACGCCCACGCTCACGCCCACGCCCACCGTTTCTCTGTTGCCCATTTGATATTTTGCGATGCGTCGGATGTGTGCGTAGGCGGCGCAGCGCAATCTGCGGCTTGTTTGAATGATGAAGTTAACCAATTGTAAAAACAGCTGCCATTGCCCCGATGGGAATATAGCTTTGTTCCCAGTGTACACTGTCAGTTAGACAACTCTTGAGTATACTGCGTATACGCAATCCGCTGCAAAATAAATGAACATCGAGCTCGGTACTGAGCAGGAAATTTAATAGCTGGCAGTTGTCGTTATGCGCCCGAGCTTTTTATAGATAGTGCAGAGCTGTGCGCCACTCGACGAATTTATTAAAATATAACTTTTCTTTCCACTCGTTCTCCCGGTTGGTTGCTTAAGAAAAATGTGGCAAGGGGCAGAACGTGGCTTTAAGTGGAAGAACGCCTGAGGCGCTGCTGCGATTTATGAGACCAGACAACGCTTAAGTGCTACTTAAAACTTAAACTGCTTAGGGTGTATCCCTTGCATTTTCGCATTCGTTGATACGAACACTCGATACATAAATACATACATGAAGGCTTACTTAAATAGCTATAGTCGAGAGATGCTTAGAACACACACTATGTTTCGATGATGATGATCAACTCCATCAATTGGCTGGATGTGTATGGCATGTGGAGTGAAATAGATAAGCTACTTTTGTATACATATGCAAGTATGTTTATGTGTATGTGTGTGTGTGTGAGTGCAAGAGAGTATGCTTATGGATAATTCAATTTAAGAGCAACATAAATATAAGCGTCATTACACCAGCACCAGCACCAAACCAAAAGGCAGCAGAAGAAAACTTTACCAATGAAACCTAAAACTCAAGTATTGCAAATGGGTTAAGAACAAATGCACAAACACCGTAAAATATAACTAGTATGTGTTTAGATATTTATTTCCGTGACTGTGTGTGTGTGTGTGTGTGTGTGTGTGAGCCATTATCAAAATTATATTGTGGTTTGACCAATTGTAGATGTGTCTGTGCATTGAAATGTAACGTAAAATGCAAAAAAGAACGCAAGCACCAATAATCCAATAAGCCTTTGTCATCGTGCACTCACCTAATGTCCTCCGCATCGTCGAACTGCGCCCTGACAACGTTGTCAACGACGTCCTTGCGAATGGTCATCCTCTCAATATCATGGTCTCGGCCATCATCAACGTCGTCTTCATGGCCTTCGCCGCCTTCATCGTTGTTTTCGCTGCTGCTGCCGCTGTTGCTGTCATCGTTAGCCGCTTGCTTATCAGCATGCCGGGCGTCGTCCTTGTCAATATTGTCATCGGCGGCATCTAATAATCTGGATTTCGTATCACGACGCAGTGTTGCAATTTTCTTTTCCTCTTCTTGGTGCAACTTTTCGACTTCATCCTTTGACAGGAATGAAAAAACTTTCTCTGCAATTTATAGGAAGTAAGAAAATCCATTAAACGAAACGCACTTAAATGTCATCCTTCACTTGAATCCGCCAAAGTAGCGGCCCTCCTCCCCCTCCCGTCCATCACTAAGAAACTTAAGATAAAATTCTCTATAGCTGTTGCACTACACAACGCCCGCTTGATATGCTTCAACCCAAGTGGCATCGCCTATATCAAAGGAGAGAAGCCTTGCAAATAGCATATTCTCGCAACAACCCCGTCTCGCACGCTTTTCTTTGTTATGTAAATGTCTCAAAAACGCGCTGGCCATCTTTTCTAATTATATCCTGCAAGGATTTCCATCACAAGGTGCAAAAGCAACCGGATACGCAGACCACGCGTATTCTATTAAATGGCTTCATTCGGGGCTTGCGTATCTCGCCGACGCAAATGAAAATGTTTTAATACTTTTATGCCTTAAGCTTGTTTTTTTAGTTGAGAGCAAATTCGTTTAACTAGCTCGCTAAGATGACTTAGTAATGCTTTGCAGCGATCAAGTATGAAATATATATTTATTAATTGTGCTAATTTTCTCTCTGTTTTTATTACAGTAATAAACTCTAGTTAGAGATTTCTGTCCTTTACTTGTAAAATAAAATTAAAATAGATGCAAATGATTTTAATAATGGCTAAGTACAGCTCGCAAAAGGCAAAATTATTTATTGTGTTTTTTGTACTGGAAAGTATCCAGTCGAGCACTTCCAAAAATTCCTTTTTTCCATTTTCCATTGAATTTGGTTTTTTTTTTATTTTTATTTTACTTCAACCCACCTGTTTTCTGTGTGGGCTTATGTTGATCCTCCATAGCAGACTCAAAAAATCGTTTTTTGTCGGATACCGATTTAGGCACTTTTGTGGGTGTGGGTGTGCCCACGGGTGGTACATTCTCGGCCGCAGGTGATAACTGGAAATATGCAAAGTCTTTTGTTAGCAAGTCAACGAAAAAAAATATATAAATTGAACTTAAAATAAAATATCAAAAAATCAATAACACCAGGTGAGCTCAGTCGCGTTTTGAGTCTATATACTTTTTACGACTTTGGAAAAACTGCAATTCTCAAAGTGAAAGCCAAAGAAATCCAAACGACCATAAACCAAATTGATGGCACTGCACAAGTTTATTAAGAAGCAAGTGAAACGATGAAGAGCACTCGTTTGCCTGATACATCAGCAGCATAGACAGCGGGAGAAGTTGCTAAAGGAGCGGCAGCCAGAGCTACAATCATAAAGTGGAGAACCGTGTTGTTGTACCGGTCCGGGATGGGTAAAGGATCAAAGCTTTGTTTTTCGCCCCCAGACTTATAATTTACGGGCGCGGGGACACAAATTACAGCTGCGGCAGTTAGGTTGAGGCCGAAGAACAACAGAGGGCAGCACCGGGTCAGGCCATTTATCATCCAAAGTCATGTACTGTCGGTTTTATGCTTTCATGCAATTTTTTCGTTTTAGGCAATATGAGAAGGCCAGTGGCTGGCGGGCAAAGAGGAGAGCCAGAAGGGGGCTTTGTGTGTGGGCGGCTGCTGGGACGGCGACAAAGTCATTAAATGCCAGTGTAGAAAGAGCAAGAGCAAAAGCCAGCGTTTAACTGCACAAATTGCAACCTTATCCTAACACACGCACACAAGCACACAGTTACACAGCAACGAATGCAACAACAGGCCCACAATAGCCAACACACAAGGCCAGGCTCATAAATAAAGGAGGCGACCATGCGACCAACTAACGACAAGTGCATGGAAAAACGATATCAGCTAGCTGAAACCACCCTCTCCTCAAGCCAATAAAGACAAGTCAAGTACACTACTTTATATATACAAAAGCCATCAGCCAGCAGCCAAGAGCATGCCAGCCAGCCAGCCAACCAGTATTAAGGAGCTGTATCCAGTTGAGCTGTATTTTTAGCAGAGAAATTAATTTCGTATCGAATTTTTCGATTTTCAATTAAAACCCAATACTTGTACGATAACAGCAGCAGCCGCAGCAGCAGCAGTGGCTTCCTTATAGCCTGCATCATGATGCTCGTTGGGAGCTCGAACTACAGAAGGGCTAATAGAAACTTATTGAGCCATGCAAGTGTTGAGAATATGGCCACTGGGAGCTCAGCCCCAGTAGCTGGTGCAGCCAAAGCAATCAGTTGCGGTCTGCACATTAAAAGCCAATAAGCTTTAGAGTAATTCAGGCGCAAACCTTGCTACGTTGACTCCCTTCCTCTTACATGCCTCTATGGTTGATGAGTTGTTAGTGTGTTACTGTGTTAGTGTTATCGATACCCAGACATGAACGCTTATCTCTCATAGCAATTAACAGTGTCAAGCGATAAGATAAGATTGCGAGTTGGCACAGAGAGATGCCACCAATTGCGACGCATCGCTTAAAGTGACAAATCAGTGGAGCGCTAAGCGCCAAAGAGTGCGGCAGGTGTGGAGCGTGACCTGCATGTGGACGCAGTTAGCTAACCAGTTGAGAGCGGCCCAAAGCAGTTAGCCTAGTCAAGGCTCAACATTTAGTGATAGGCTCAGATAAGCTTTGCTTTGATTATACATTTTATAATAGCCGCCGGCAGGGACAACACAAAATGAAAGATATTATCCACATATCGAATTACAGAATCGTTTATTTAAGATACGTATTTTTTTAAAAAATATTCAACTTGTTTCATCGTTTTGTTAGTCAAAATAAATTAGCATTAAAATCAACTTAAGAGCTCTATGGAAAACAATAACTATATAAAGTGTAAAAGTGTAAAGGTTGCATTTGTATTTGTGAGTCTGCTGTGTGTAGGTGTGTCTGGGCGCTAACTTCAATGTTCTCTACTTGCAAAGTGGCGAAAGGAGAAAGGAGAAAAATGAATCCAATTGATGTTGGGGCGAGATGTGCAAACTGTAGCGCTTTAAGCTACGAACGGTTTCAATCAACGTCAAATTAAAACGCACAGCGAAAGAAATATAAACAGATAGAAGTGAAGCAAGGGAGCAAATGTGCTGATTGGGGCCCTGAGGTGCGAGATGCGAGGTGCGGGACGCACATTCAACTTCCACTGTTCATTGACCGTCTGCATTCCTCCATTCCTGCACCAATTTGCATGTGTGGAGCGGTGTGCAGGGGATCTGGCGCCAAAGCCAACAAAGAAGTCGCATCTAATTAGCAATACAGATGCGTTGCATTTCGCACATGATTTGTAGTATTCCTCTTTGTCAGATTGCAGTGGCTGCTCTTCCCAATCGCAATCAAATATAAATATTGAAGGCTATTGCAGCAGCGCTTGCACCTCGCTATTTAATTTGTTGTTGCACTTTTAATGGATTGCTATGGAGGTAATGGATTTTAATTAAAGCGCAAGACGCAGCAGTGTGTCGGAGGGCGCCAGGTGAGGAGGATTCATGTTACGCAATTTAGGTAGTTAGCCCGGCAGCACTTAAGCAGTGCCGCCAGCTTGACCCAGAAAGCAACAGGCAGACGGAAGACGGTAGGGGCCAGAGGGTAGGGAAAGCTAGCTCAAGTGGACACCTCGCAAAGAGTGGGTCCGCGGGGCTACACAGTCGTCTCCTTACCAGTCGGTGTTGAGGGCGATTGGGGCGTGGTAGGTGGCGTTGTCAACAGCTGTGGCTGGGACTGTGAGCGTGTCTTGAAGTTGCCCATGCCGCGCAGGCCGTGCGGCTTCTTGGCCACCGGAGGAGGCGGCGCTGTGCGCAGTTTAATGGGTTTTAGCGGACGCTTCGGGGGCAGGGGCGGCGGGGTGGGGGACTTGGATGCACGACAATTAAGGGAGGTGTCACTGCTGCGACGCGAGTCAAAGAAGGCAGTGTTGCTGTAAATAGCCTCTTCGATTGTCGAATAGATCTCCTCGGCTGTCTCGTAGTAGCTGCTGTGGGGTGCACCCGCCGCTGCGGTGGTCTTCGTCTGCAGCGACGAGTTGGACGAGTTGATGGAGAAGGAGCTGTTGGTGCCCAGCGAAGAGTTCGATACATCAACGCGAGCTGTGGTCGTGTTCTGATAATTGCTATTTGAGTCGCGGCTGACCAGAATTTCCGAGAACGTGGGAAATTTCATTGTGGCATAGGAGGGCGATTTGGCCGTGGGCGTGGCCGGGGCCGGGGCCGTGCTCGATGAGACAACAACACGCGTTTCACTCACCGGTAACTGTGCTGACGACGATGCAGCCGCCTGCAGATAAAGCGGCACAGCTGAGCTGGCTAAGAGCACAGCTGATTGCGAGGAGCTGGCGGCCACTGCCACCTGGCGCTGGTCGCCGGGCAGCAGGAGCAGGTTGAAAACGGGCTGAGACTGCGGTTGCGGTGAGGCTGCACCACCCAGTCTCAGTTTATTGGCCTGCTGCGGCTGCGGCAGGCTGGCATATTGCACGGGCAGTATTTGGGCCGTGGGAAAGATTTGCGTGGGCGACGCGGGCCCCAGGAGCAGCGGCTGCGGCTGCGGCTGTGGCGCGGTATCCATATAGTTGTTAGCATTGGCAATGGGAGAATAAGATGTTCTTGCGTTAGTAGCGACAGCGATTAGTGGCGGCTCATGCAAATGACGTGAGTGCTGGGCGGGCAATGGGGGCGGGTCGGCATTGGTTGGTGTCGGTGGTGATGGCATTGATGTTGGTATTGGTGGTGGTGGAGGTAGTGGCAGGCTGTCAATGTCAGTATCGCAACAATCTAGAAAAGAGTTGTTTACCGCATAGTCGCTGCTGCCGTGGTCGCCACCGCTGCTGCCTGCTATGGGTATGGGTGGAGCCGGCTCGTAGGGGGCGCGCAGCTGATTCCTCATCTCGTTTTCGCGCAGCAAGAAATCGCGATGCTGCTCTGGCGTCACCAATATGTTGTCCGGCGAGTTTTCGTGCACGAAATCATGTGGACGCCGCTGTGCCGGTGGCAGAGCCTCCATATAGGTAGATTCCTCCAACAGCGGCGGCGCTAGCTTGGGCAAAGGCGATCTGGGCAGTGTGGCAAAGTTCACAGGCGGCGGCGGTGGGCTTTCACGAGGCCTGGGCGACTTGTTGCCTAAGCGCACGGGCAGCTTGGCCACCTGATGTATGGTATTGGTGCTAGCGTCGTGCTCAAAGACCGCGAAGTCGCCCTGACCCACATCAGTCGCCTGGAACGTTTCGAGCGCCACGTTGCGCACCAAATCGGCCTTCTTAAGCTGCGGCTTGGGCAGCGTAGGCGGCGGCACTTTGGGCCGTGTGCCCGTCAGGTTCTCTGTTGACTTCGAAATGACCGTGCTGGGTGTGCTGCGTCCGCTGGAATGCGACTGCTCGAGCAGATCCTCGTTGGAACGCGCTCCGCCAAAGAAGAACTGATCACGCGGTGAGCGCGGCGACCTGCTGATTGCCTTGGCAATTTGCGTATATTCATCATCTTCACTGGGCTGCTCGTGGCGGAAGGGATTCTCGCGATCCAGCTCTCCTTCAGGAGGATCGGGCGATGTGGCACGTGAGACACGCTGCAACTTTGGAGACTCAACCTCACGAATGCGCGCAACGGTCGGCACAATGGGCGCCAGATGATCTGGACGCCGTTCCAGAGTGGAACTGGCCGAGGAACTGGGACTGGTAGCACGCAGGATACCCTTGCGAGGCATGCGACTGCTGATCTTCGTACGCGTATCCTGCTCCGAGTCATAGGCGCGCGTGAATCGATCAGGTGTGCGGGATCGCGAACGCTCATAGTCCGACTTGGAGCGCTCATCGCCACTAAGATCGAAGCTCACAGACTTCCGATGGCCACCCGCATACTCAGGAGTGCTGCGTCCCGAACGTGACGGCTTATACGGTCGACAATCGCTTTCGGAGTCACTGGTGTAGCGGCCGCGAGGACGCTCAAAGCAATCGGAATCGGTGTCCGCGTACGAAGGAGGCGACTGCAAGTCGATGGGTGGCGAGGACTCGTCTTCCTCGGCGATGGTATCTATATCATCGTCATCATCGTCGTCTATGATGTATACCGGCTCGGCCTTTTTGGGCGTTGTTGGTGTTGCTGTAGGTGTTGGCTCTTGGGTTCGATTCTCCTCCTGGCCCTCCAGCATTTTCTGATATGAATAACGCGCTCCGGGTGCGAGTCGCTCCGGCGTCTGTGTGCCGCGCTGCTATTGGATTTTGGATTTTTGGGTTTTCATTTAGTTTTCAGTTTTGTTTGTTGTTTTTGTTTGATGGTTGCAGCAGGAACTGCTTCACACACAAGCATGGAACACAAATTGCAATGTGCGAAGTTAATTGAGTGCGTTTGGGTGTATGTTTCGTGGTTGCTGGTAATGGTGTGACTGTCGTGGGTGTTGATGGTGGTTGTGCACAAGATGTTACATATTTGGTGCTGCGACGACAACGATTCTTTCGTATCACATACGTACACGCGCACAGGTACAGGCCCCGCCAGCATTTTGTTAGCCAATTAGCAATGTCTCTGTCTGATGATGAGGTGCGTTTGCGTTGCTCTTTCCAATTTGCTTGATGAATGGAATGAGCTGCACAAAGGTTGCAGCGTACTGAAAAATCGAGTATACAGCGAGGCGCAACAGACACAAGGACAGTTGACAAGAATGAAAGAAAACAATGAGAAACTTTACAATGAAACCAAAAAATGGACAAACTATGATATCTGCAGCTAGCAATCAGCCTAAGCGCTTTCAGCCCACTTCCAGCGCAACTGAATCTCTTAAAGTCAGCATTCTAACAGCTTGCTTTTCCACTCTTCATAATAACTCCGTAATAATTTGTTGGTTTGATTATAACATTTAGATTTCATTTATTGACAGCAAAAATGCACACTCCATTATTCCATTAATCTATGTCATTTAGAACAACAGTGACCAACAAAACGAAATAAAAGAAAAATGTATATATATATAACCAAGAGATCAAATCAACAGTGAAATGCCTAGGAAACATCAAATATCTTAGGTAATTAACTATTAACAAATTGATTTCCAATAGCTGTCACATAATACGTACAATCTTACATGTATGTGAAAATTGATTAACACTCAAATATTATAATAGTTGTATAATATTTGGCCTTACAGCTTTTTTTTTTAATTTGTTGCTTATTCACCGAGGTTGTGGGTAATATGATATTTATCTATTAGTACTATTAAGTTGAGTACTTGGACCTTTTTGTGTGCCTGATACACATATATACGTATATATATTTAAATAGGCTTCTATATATATATCAATATTATACATGAATAGACTGTACGTCATTTACATACGTTTCTTTAAACAGTGAAACAACAACAATACTTTGACAGTACGTGAATACTGGACGCCGCAAAATGGCGGCAGAGGAGTATTTAATAAATTGGTTTATTCGCATTTTAAATAGGCTTTTGCATTATTCAATTAACAGGAGGGACTTTCTGGAGTTTCGTCTTTGTATGCAAAACCTCTGCAGAGCTTGTATTTATTTATTTTAAAAAGTTTAGTGCCGTCTTCGTTTGGAAATGCTAATGTGAAAGCTGTTTTAGGCAAGTTCTCAATCAAAGTTTACTCACAATTTAAGGTCTGCAAAGGTATTAATCTTCGGCTAGCCGAAGTACCATGTCTTTAATCATTTTGTGTTAACAATTCATATTAAATCCCTTTAACATTTATGTAGTTAGAGAGCTAGTCGGTGAGGGACTCTTGAAACCATTTGCTTTGATAAGTGCGTTCAGTATTCTTAGAATGCAACATCGAGAGTGAACTTGCTGTCCCACGAATAGGTATAGCTTCTGTTTGGAGCGTTTTGTAGGCCTGTAACTAGTAACTCTTTGCCCATTGAACACGAGAAGGCTTTGTATGTAAATGATTTAAATCAGAGCGACTTTGCCATGCTGATGCCTGTTGTGCAGCATTAATTTCTGCTTTACTTTAAATGTTCCTGTATTTTAAACTAAATACTCAGTCTTATGGTGGGAAGCATCCGATTGTTAAGAAATACGCTGCACTGATTTCTATATTATTTCGCCAAGAAAATTGAAGATTGCAAAATTATAATGTAAAGAGGAATGGATAAAAACGCAAAGGCAGTATGTTGCAAAGCAGCGAACGGCGCGCATGTCATTGAGAGCAATAAAATGGAAGAACGAGAAGAAGATAAGACAAACATTTTAATGGAAATTTCTGTCAGTAGATTTTAAATTTTATATATATATATACATAATATGTATATATATATATATAAATGTATATACATTTGTATGCATATTTACTATACGTGCCATCTATGCATAATATTAGGTATTATTTTCTCTTTTCATACTACTGCCAATGCAAATTCAAATGCTACTGGATTTAAGGTAAGGCGGCATCCAGCCATAATAACAACAACAACGAATAATAACAACCAGACCAACAACGTCAACAGGAAGAACAATCATACACAATAACAATGGCGCCCATGCCCAAGTAGCAGCCAGCCAAAAGGTAACAATAAAGGCGCAAACAGAAATTGATATAAAATGTAAGTAGCATAAATAAAAGAACAACAACAACAAGAACAACAATCGGAATAGCAACAACAATAACAACAATTGAAGCAGGCAAAACGAACGTAAGCTGGTCTTCTCCCAGCTCCTTACGAATCTCCTAATAAATAATAAATCGTGTGCTGCCATTTCAATAAATGTGGGACAGGTGGTCCCAGCACCAATTCCCTGGTCTGGACGTAAATAAGAGAAACATATATTGTATATACGCATATATATAGTACTTTATAGGCGCTTAGCACAGCACCCACTCGCATGCATCTGATCACTACGCACACCTACTCCCCAAGGTATTGATAAGTATCATTATATAATACCATATACTATCAAATCAAAAATGTAGCAAACAACAGAAATATGTACAATACGATTTATAATGAATACAAATGAGAGATAGAGAGTTTTATGATTGATTTTGATAAGAGTGTTATTTTATGAATGTTGTTATTATATAGTGATTCAGATTCAGAACTTGATATAGCTTGTGTATGTTTTCTATTAAATTATGCTATTTGCTTATGACCTTTAGTGTCTTTTAAATTATTTTAATACCCTCTTATATTTAACCAATTATATAATGAATGATTCAGATACGGACAGAAGCCTTGACGATGACCAAAGCATAAGTTATTGATTCTATAATAATACATTCTTAAAGTGAAGACCTTGCCTGCACTTTTCACTGTCAGAAAATTGAAGTTAACATCTTTACTATGGTCATTCATAATTTATTACTGTTTCTTTATTTCCATACACAAAAGTAAGCTATAAAATTTCGAATCCTTTCAAATATTCCCTTGTAGTTAGGAATCAAGTATCTCAAGCACATACACTAAGTCACAATCAGGTTCAGACGGTGTGTTATCAGTGTGATGCGATTTGAATTTTGAGTAGATGGAGTGTTATTTCGAATGGAATGAGTTATGTCGATGCAAATATGGGAGCATACGAATTGTATAAATTGTACAAATATTATAACATTAAATGTAAAACACAGAACAGGCGCAGTTAATAACAGACTCATTCACACCGACATTTATCCGAAAAGTCACATGTTACGAGAGTTATTAAGGATAGCAAGCAAACAAAAATATATAAATAAGTGGGGTGAATATTTCTTGAGTTTTGGTGGGGTTTATTCTCGAGTTTGTGGAATGCGCAGCAGTCACTTGCGCTCGTGTAAGTTGAGTGTAATATAGTTAAATAAAAAAGACAGACACACGTTGAAAAAGGTTGAACAATAGTAGCGCATCACGTATTCAGCCGCACACACACACACACATACATATATATGGACATTTATAAAAGTACACACACATTGAAATACAAACAGTTGTAAATAAGTTAGCTGAAGACGTGCGTTCGAGTACATACCTGTTGTTGTTGCTGGATGGGCTGCTGACTTGAATTTGCTTGTGTCTGTGTCTGGGTCTGTGCCTGTGTCTGTGCAGCAGCAACTGGTGCAGTGGCCGCGCCAGTGGTCGCTGACTCCGGTGGCAACAGTGTCAGAGGTGCGGGCGTTGTGGGTGTGGTTGGATTTGTATCGAGCGTGTGCTTCGATATAACAACAGTCGTTGTCTTTTGTATTTTATCCTGTTCATGATGCTCTGATGGAGATTTCGGCGGTACCGTGGTGAAGGCATCCGCTGCGCGCACAATTTCCAGCACCTAATTTAGTTTAAACACGAAAGGTTGAAAGTCCGTGGCCCATTGAGTTACTGGCCAGCCTGCTAAAGGTCAAGGATATATTCACTTACCTTCTCCTGGGTGCTCTTCTCCTGGCCAATTGTTGCCAGTTGCGTCTGCGGCTGCTGCGTTTGTTCTGCGTGAATGAGCGCCACGGTCTGAGCGGCTACTGTATCAGGCTGCCCCAAATCAGCGTTCGTCGCCGACCCAGCGGGTGGCGTTGGTGTTGTAGGGATTGGTGATGGCGAGCCATGCACCAAGGCAGCGGCAGCTGCTAGGCCTGTTTGGCTGGTGGGCTCTGGCATGGCAGCAATGTCTGGCTGCTGTGACGCGAATACATCGAAGTCCTGTAAGGGGAAAGGTTTAAAGACTCTCACTACCAAACAGCCTGATTTGGGCTTACCTGTCGCAGACGCTCCTCTTCGTCGTGATCCAAGCTGGATATACTTTGACTTTGACTGAGCTCCGAACCCGTTTCTGAAGCTCGAGAGCCTGCAAAAATTAAATGTATATGTATATTTCACCATTAAAGGATTCTCGGTTAAAGGTTTTACTCACCTTGGCGACTGCCACCGCTGCAGGATGTAGACGAGTTAAAGCCGGTGCTCATGCCGCCTGCTTGACCAATGGAATGCATTACACTAGATTTGTCGTAACCTTTACAAACGACCAATTGAATTTCGTTGCCGGCAGTGCGCAACACGTTGACTGCATCTTGATGCGAAGCGCCCAGCAGCGAATGACCGTTGACCTCCAGCAAACGCATGCCCACCTGCGATGGGATAAGATGGTTTTGTTCAGTTGAAATCAATTGAGTCCTCGTTTTTGTGCCCAACTGTCAAGGAGCACAGTCATTACCTTAAGCCTTCCATCGCGTCGTGCTGCTCCCACAGAGTTAATTTTAGACACGAAGACGCCCTCGTCAGACGGATCCACTGGATTACCGCGCTGTCCATTCAAGCCGCCTTTAATATGCATACCCAAGCGCTCGCCTTCGGCCTTGGCAAGCAAAATTTCCTGCGATTTTCAACAACAACAAAATTAACAATAGCATAAAAATTAGCATTGGCTTTGTTTGGGTGCTCAACAATTATAAATAGGAGCACAGACTAAGGCAAAACAATTCAGATGATAATGGCGCTAAGAGAAGCAGTGCAAAGTTTTCCAGCGGTGGAGTAGGGTATAAAAAGGATTAAATATCCTCGCAGTCGAAGTTTACTAAGTTTTCACTTCAGTGACCGCTTTCTTAAGCTATGCAAATCTGTTCTCTCTCAACTGGTTCTTCTCTAAACAGTTTAACAGTTTAAGTTGACCTAACGCAATATCTAATTTAGATACGTATCTATAAAAATATAAATATTTTTATACTGATATATATTCATCGCATCATACTGATATATATTCATATATATTCATCATATAATTTTAGCAAATTTGAATTTAATCTTACATATGTACAAATTGATCTATAAAAGGACTTATCAGACTTAATTGCTTAAGTGAACAATTTAATGTAATACTTTTTATGCTGAATCTTAAAAGCAAATATCTAGTAAAATCGACTAGCAAATAAACCAGCCAAAAATGTGTTAATGAAAATATTGTCAAATTTAAATACATTTTTTGACCTAACTCAAAATTGTGGTAAATTAAAATTGAAAAAGCTATTTACAATTCTCATATGATCTTAGTACAGGTGGTCAGAAAAGCAAAAATTAAGGTGGGTGTGAATATTTGATTTTAACTAATCGTTAGCATTTCCAATAGTTGACTGAGGGTGGAGTATTGAAATATCTTACCTCTGTGTTTATGTAAACTACTTCTATGTGCTTTGCATCGTAAATGTTTTTATAAGCATTCATAGAGCATAGATAAAAGACAAGTATAAAGAGGTTTTTCGTATGTGACTTAAAGCTTTTCAATTTACATTTTTACAACAAGATTCAGTACTATATATTTACAGGATAAACAAATAATTGGCGTAAAAGCAAATTGAATACTAAACTAAAATATTAAACTAATAAGAATATAGTTAGCTCGTGTTATGCTTACCTGAAAACCAGGTGGCAGCGGGTCATGCTGTATGGTGAGCTTTATCTCATCGCCGGGTTTCAACAGCTCCATAACAGCATCTTGGTGGGTGGCCTTCGATACGTCTGCCTCGTTTACTTTCAAAATGCGATCGCCCATACGCAGCTTGCCACATTTTGATGCAATGCCGCCGGGCACAATCTACGAGAAGAAAGAACATATATTTTTTTAATTTTAGCAAATATCTAAGACAAATAGTTTTTGTTGCCTGACTAACCCACTGAAAAAGTCGACTCGGTAGTTGTCAGTGTGCAGCACGAAACAATTAATTTAAGTGTATTTCTTAAGTGGAAAATGCGTATAAAACATAAAATTAGATGAAGGTCGCAAAAGTCTTTATGAAGATTTATTTGAGTCTTTTTCGTACCTTTTACAAAAGCTACCCCAGTTTAAAGAGCAAAGGTTACATTTTTACCACAAGTCAGTAAATTACAAAATATTGATTAGCTTTCAGACATAATTAGAAAGGTGCCACGGGTGAAAAGAGATGTTTTAATTTTTATTAAAACTTCGTCTGGGTAGCACTCGCTAGTAAGAATATATAAGTATGTACATATTCCGAGTTCAGCAGACCCGTGATTTATTTAATTGCTTGCGAAGACGCCGGCATACGCTGCGAACTAATTGTGCAGTTCATTTGCAACCGCAAGTTGTGGCATGTCAATTGCTCTAATTTGAAAAGTTTGTCCCCATTTTGCGGCGTCAGCCCCACCGCGCTGCAATTCGCTGTCGTTCAACTTACATGTGAAATGAAAATGCCCGGTTCGCGGGTACCGAATGGCACACAGGAGTGATCCGTGCCGCCGATGATACTGAAGCCGAGAGAGCCTTGATTTTTGGGCAGCACCACTTCCTACAGAGACAACGAGAAGCAATATAAGTGTTTGTTGCGGGTGTTTAAGTGAGCATAAAACTAAACAAATATAGTAGGTACTAAATATTTCTGTGTTCTATCTGAAATTTGAAGAGCACGTGATGAGGGGTGCTTATGTGGATGGCCTCATATATGAGTGTGATTGTGTGCAAAATTGTTGGTAATATTTACATGAACAATTTTAGAGTTTCATGTTAAGACAGAGGACAGAGCTTAGAAATAGAAAGATAAAGATACAAGACACCAGGTAAAAGGCAAAACAAAAGCCATGCAATTAACGCCATTAAACCAAACAAATCACATACACAAGTCAGTGGGAGACAAACAATAATTTAAAATAAGATGTTATACATTTATAATAACTGCGATGCATATTAAATGAGATTCAATAAGCTAAAATAATTATTTGGTCTGTCGACAAACATCCCTGGTTTGCGGTTAAGCTTCAATCAAAATCAGTAGACGGAACATGTGTATATATGTTTGCACAGGACAAACACAATTCGCAAGTTGTTTAAAAGTGCTTTAAGTTGCCTGCGGTGTTCCACACTCGATTTACAATTCAAAACACATACGTGCCGCCCACGAATGCGACATCACACACAGACGTACATACATACGCCCCGTAACTGAAAGTCTTTTATTAAACTGTCAAAGTGTAATTTCAGTTTTACATTCATTAGCCGAGCAGACGACATGCAGCCCCACAAAGAACTCTGCTGCAACAGATATAAACTGTGTCTTGTGTTGCCTAACTTGGCCATAACTTTTGGCAACTCACTAAAGCAAATTGGAATCTTTTGGCCAAACAAACATTTGCAGACTGCTAGCCGAATGGCAACAAGTGAAATGAAAAATAATTAAATAATTGATTTGTACTCGAATGACAGTTTGCCTTGATGCCAGCCATTTGACAGGCGGATGAAAGATGAACTTTATAAGTTTACTCAATGACAACGTAACCACCCCATAGTTTTCTGGGCTGATCTTTTTTGTATCCTGCCATTTAGCTCTTGCAATAAACGCATTTTTCATGTAGCTCTCAGCAACAATGCATAATTTAAAGGACTCTGTGTGAACAGCTTGTTCCATTTGCTTATTCATGTGGCAATCGGTTGAGAAAAATCTAATATAGTTACACAGATTTGTGTATGCTCAACAGGGCTTTAAAGTATTGCCCCTGCGGGGTTTTTGTTCTACGGTTTGAATGAGTGTAAAATATATATTAGCTAGGAACAATGAGCAATATGAGCAATTGTTTTGGTAAACATCAAACAAAAGAGAAACTGGAAAATTGTAATCTTTTAGTTTGAAACAACTTCTATTAGTAGAACAATAAGCTAGTAAGAACTGTTATCTTTGATGTGAGGCAGGCCGATTTTCCTTCTAGACATATTTTATATTTGTTGTTGCTCTTGTTATTGTGTAGTTATCTAATCTGTAGTAGATAGAGGACTGACTCCTAATGAAAAGTAACTCATATTATTATATATAATCGTATGAATTTGATTTGTATTTATAAATTGATTATAAAGGACTAAAATTGTAACATAATTATTCCATTAAAATATTATAAAATACGTAAAAGAGTTAAAAGTCTTAGTTATGTCGTTAGTAAATATCAAATCATAAAACATTTAATTAAAAATAACCAAATTTAATTCAATAATTATAAATCATATATTGCATGCACCATTAACCAGCTGCAAATCCTTTCCGATTTCATAGTGTACAATATTAATGGTTTGTTAAACAAGACCTTGGACCAACTAAAACTAAATCATAACTACAAATAAATACTAATTTTAAAATTAGTTCGATGTGCGTGTTTTGCATAATGCTTAACATTTCAATTATAATTATTTATTCATGTGCATTGGACAACGCATTTTTCAATCGCTTCAACGTGGTAATTCGAAAGATTCTTGGATCTATGCTGGAGGTTTCGCCGTGCATCACAAGCAAGGAGCAGCTCTGATCAAATCATTTCGATTACAAAACCGCACAAATCATTTTATTTACAATGTTTTATATAAGTGCTTAACGGCTATACAAATAGGGTGAGGGCCAAAATAAGAAAAGAGCCAATTACATTCGTATACTTTAAAATAAAAAGGTGTTTTGGTGGATGTATGTGTATGTGTGTGTGTGTGCGTGTGTTTATGTTGTGCATAAGTGTGTGAAAAGAAGCTCTCATCCTTGTTGTTGATTGCGTGTGCAATGAGCAGCAAAATGATGCCCCATGGGGAGCCTCCACACATGGGGTAACACGAACATGTTTCGAAACTTCCGCTGCCTTCGGGAGAGCTTGGAGCCACTTAATACAGAGAAAGTGTTGTACAAATATGTATTTTTCTATATATATATACGTGTGATATAAATATATATATTATATATATAAATATACATTTGACAACCTTGGTATCTCTTGTTGGCATTTTGCTAATTTTTTCATTTTTTTTTTGCGTTTAGTGTATGCGTGATGTTGTGATAGTCACCTCACTGATCAATGGCTCCGCCAGCTGATTGTCGGTGATGCGCGTCATCACAGTTTCCGTGAATGTGGACTTGGTGATGGTCTCGGTGACGCGACCTATCTCGGTGGGCGCGGCTGGGAACATGGGTAAGTCTGGTTGCGGTTTGTTAACATTCACAGTGACAGCGCTGACGCCCACCTCGTTGGGCCGTGCCACATGCACCTGATGCTGGCTGCCGCCGCTTAGGAAATGTGCCGGAATCATCGCCTGAAAATCATCGCTAGTCAATGGCCGCAGAGATGAGGGCTGCTCGTTGTCGCAGATGGTTGATTTGATTTTTTTTGTTTTTTTTTTTTTTGTTTTTTCATTTGGACAAGTTTTTGGTTTTGGATTTTTTTTTTTTTTTTTGGTGAAAAGTTCGGTTTTAATGCAACATTTGGTTTTATAGAAAAAGAAACAAAAATATGTTGGTTTTTGTAAATTTCGTTACACATTTTTTGATTTTGCGTCTAAAAGCTAAGCTAATCTCTCTGACTTTAGATGGTATGAATGTGTGGCGTTATAAATATATATTTTTATGATTGTATATACACAGCTTCTGTCCAGACAGGCCCTCAACGGGGCTCTTCACTCTCAGTGCATACGTTTTGCTATAAGCCAAGGACAGAAAAAAAGCAACACACAAATTGCTTGTGCATACTTATCTATAAATGCTTGGGGGTAATATGAGACCAAAAAATGACAAGAAGTAACAAGATAAAACACGAAGAGGAGCGCGCACAGGGCACATGCAAAACAAACACAAACAAATTCGGTAAATATATGTATATATAGTATGTACTAATATTGTGTTTATGTAGTATATATGTATGTGTGTTGGCTAAGAGCTAGGGTTATAGGTTGATAAACTGGCGGATACGAGTATGTATTAGCACAATTAGATATTCAATATATTTATATCATTTATTGTATATAAAAATGAACTTGTAGAAGAAGGAGTGTTTATGTGTTTATCAACAACAATTTGCGTGAATCCTTGGGCTTCAACTTGTGCGTCAGTTGGCCAACATCCATTCTTAAACTTACCTGCACGGGGGTTTGGCCAGCTGTCGCACAAGTTTTTAAGGTTTTTAGTGTTGGCCTGAAGGTTACTTAAGGCTAGCCTGAGCATGTATTAAAGGACGAACAAACGAGCTTATGATCAACAGTAAGATGACGTGCAGGCAACTAGACGGTTGACTAAAACTAAGGCACTAAGACTACAAAGAGCTACTACAAAGTATTCGCTTGTTATCTTACCTGAGCCTCGCCAGAGTCGCCGCTGCTGGTGGATGCGGCGCCATTAAGCGGACCATCGCCATCAGCATGAGGCACCGAGTTGGTGCGACGTGGCGCCGGCACCGGTTGACCAGTGGCTTTGTCAATATGCGCTGCTGGAACAGCGGCTGGGGCGGCAGCTGTCACATAAGGAGCAGCATTGACAGTAGCAGCTGCTGCAAATCCGTTGGTCTTATTGCTGGGCAGCGTATTATTATTGCTGTTATTGGTATGGACAACGCCAGTCGTCACAGTTGCCGCCGGCATGGTGGCCAATGTGTTGTACTTGTAGGGCTGCTCGTCGCCAACAGAGCGTCCAAAGTTCGCTGCTCGAGAGAGAAGGAGACAAAGACGGGGTAGAACGAAAGAGATAGGGAAAAAAGTTAACTAAGTTAAGAGAGCGACGCATTGAGGCGTGAAGAGTTTCTAACCTGGTCGATTGGCCAGATAGCCGGATGGGCTCAATGAGTTGAGCACGGCGGGACTGCGCGGACTCAGTGGCGGTTCAAGTGGGCCTCGGTATTCGCGTTGAAGCACGAGGCGCACAAACCGCTGCGGCTCAGTGAGGCAGGCAACAGCCGCGTCGTGATGTGCCTCCGCCATGTCGTTGCCGTTAATCTGCAGCGAAAAAGGTGTTTTCGTTTATACAATGAAATGCAATTAGCGTCCGTCACTTATGCCACAGCATGGTTTGTTTCACTTACCGCCATCACCCGGTCTCCGACCATGATTTTGCCATCGCGATGGGCCAGACCGCCTTCGGTAATACGCGATATGAAAATTCCATCGCAGCCATCCTTGAAGGGCGGCGAACCCTTGCCGCCGGCTATGCTAAAGCCCAATCCCTGACCGATTTGGTCGCGTATTAGCGTCGTGTGCAATTGAATAAAACTCAGCGGTGCCAAATTCTGTCGAGAAATCACATGCATCAAAGTAAATCAATCAAAACGCCGGAATATACTACTACCTTGCCATTCTCCTGCAGCATTCCATTTACGGCTGGCGTGGGTGTGGCGAACACATTGCCCGAATAGGTGTGGGCAGGTGGCAGCTGTTGCAGCTGCTGTAATTGCTGCACGGACTGCTGCGGCTGCTGCTGCTCGGGAACTATTTGAATGGGCGGCGGAATGTATCGCTCCTGCGTGACAGCTGGCACTTCGGCCACCAATGGCCGTGTCTCCACAGAGATCTGTGAGACGCTGCCATCCTCACTAAAGACGGGATGGCCAATCAGACGAGTCACTTCACGCTGCACCACCAGCACCAGCACGGCACCACAAGCCTTCAGCACCTGCACGGCCTGGTAATGGTCCGCATCCACGACAACAATGCCGTTCACTTTGAGCACTTTGTCGCCAACCTTAAGGCCGGCCAGGTCGGCGGGTCCAGCTTCGGTTACGCGTGATATAAAGATGCCATCGTCATCGCCCTTGAAGGGCGTGGAGCCCTTGCCACCGGCTATGCTCAGGCCCAAACCCGCTGTGGTGCGCTCAATGTGTATCTCGTACTGCTCCAGGCGCAGCTCCGTCACACCATCAATGTTATCTGCAAGAAAAATGCTTCTTTAGCCTTCGTTTGAGAAGAATTTAAAGTCCTCAAGTGCTATACAACTGTTTACCGAAATTTTGTCTATTTCGCTCGAAGTCCCGCTCAGAGGGATCATAGCTGGTCACGATGCGCACGTGCTTGCCCTTGCGGCGCAACGAGCCACCGTTGGAGGAGGCCAGCGAGCTGCGTAGGCTGCCCATGGCGGGACTGTTTCGCCCGCTGCCGCCGGCGGCAATCAAGGAGCTGCCATTGTTGCGCTGTGCGCTTCGGGGCAGCGTGTTGTTGCCCTCTTTGACTTTGATTTTGACATTGAACATGATGCAGCTTATGAGTTTCTACTTGACTGCACTTTCAATATGCGCCGCTTAACATTTTCATAGGTTTCTACTGTTGCACTATTGAAGGATCACCCTGTTTGGTAAAGAAGCCTTTTCATTTGAATGCGCTTTACAATAAGCCAAACACTCACACTCACACACTCGACTCTTAACTGATGTGCATTTGATTGGAAAATTGCATAATATAAATTTCGGCAGATTGCAAAAATTATAAAATAAAACATTTTTTATTGCAAATAGATGCGAATCGGCAGACGCAATAGATAAAATTGAATTTATATGCATTGCATAAATTACACATTAATGACATCAATATTTCTGTGCAAATTGAATGGCCCAACAATATCTGGCCAAATGAAAATTCTGCAGCTGGTGCCCTCCTCAGGGCCAATAACCGAGGGGAGAGCAGACCAAGATGGCCTCGCTTGGCCCATAAAGCCAACGACCTGTAGGCAAACAGCGTGCGCACACCAGCATCACTCCATGGAGGCCCCCAGGCAACTTTTGTATAATAATTAAATAAATTAGGATGGAGAGTCCATGGAGGACAGCCTCTGCTCGCTGGCTACAGCTCAGCTGCCCCAGCTGCCAACTTGGTTGATTTACACTCAATAAATCCGTCCGCAGTTTGCCAAACTTATTTTGGTTTTAATGACTGTCAAGTCTAATGGCGTGAGCCGCTTCGAATTTATAATTTCAAATATTAATTGAAGCCTGCATTTTTGATGTGTTTAAACAGACAGACAGTTATTCGCGGTGTAATCGATACGAATATAAATTATTAAATTGCGCTTTTTATAAGCTCCTGTTTAACTTTCGCCCGAAATTGTGTTGCTCATTATGGTCGTAATAAATTGGCAATTATTTATTCCGAGCTCCGCTTGAATGATTTGAAAAGGCTTTTTATTTAAATCGTAAAACAACGACGACTGATAAATAATACGGCAATAAAAACGAAAAGATTTTCATTTCTCCTTCTTCTTGTTGAGCAAATGTGTGAAATGCTCAACAATTTTACTGATGCTGCGCCATATGAAAACATTTTATGGCTTTCACACACACCCACGCACTCACACACGCCGCACCCATACACGTGCCCACAAATCGAGACTCGACTCGAAAGCAAAGCCACGAAGAAATCTTTTGCACTTTTGTTAAAAATCCCCAAACACTTGCATAAACAAGCATAAGCATGAGATACTCTTGCTGACACTGAGCATACGAGTGAATTCGTATAAATATGTGCATTAGAAGAGATGGAGAAGAAAATCTGTATAATATTTTAAAACAGAGAACAAAAGTTTTTTAGCTCATTTGTCGACCGAATGTTGTGTCTGGGGCAGACTGGTTAACTAAGGTCGATGACTGTATATAAATATATTTATACTCATCAGTTGTTATTTGCTTAAAATATATTATTCCCGACTTTAAGATGTATTTTCTGACAAATTTATAGTTCCTTCTTTAAGGGTATGAGAATAGAAACTGACTGACAAAATGGGAAAATGCCAAGCAAATAAACAGAATATATACGACTGGCTGTGACAGACTCAAAGCTGAGCACACCACATGACTGTATCGTTGTGCATGACTGTGATAACTTATGTGTCATTGGGTGTGTGTGTGTGTGCAGTTGCCAATAAGTAGGCAACAAGGCAAAGGTGTAGACCATGATTGTGGCTTGTTAGTGTAGATTTAATGTCAACTAGCCTAAAGCCAGTTCATTGTGGCATGTCTAAGCCATTTTACACCTGTCGCATACATATTTCAATTAGAAATATAATTAATGCACTTTAATTTAAATTAATGAAAACAGTCTTTAGCTAAGTGAAGACACTCATTCTATTCGTCACATTGTGAAAAAATAACAGCCTCTCAAGTGTTCCTTTTCTTTGATCAAAACAAGTATTTAGCTGGCACTCCAGTTAGCGTGTGGAGCAGTTGCCATTTCCACGCACTCAAATAAACATTTGAGCATTTTACGACGCTCTTCATACGGTTGAGTATGCATTTAAGCATAAGTATTTTAAAGATGCTCAGCCACCGTCGCCGCGCTCAATGAAGTGTGGGGCGAATAAGCGGAGCGCGAGCAGTGAGAATAAACATATAAAATTTAAATACACCAAAAATGGAGCAGCTCATAAAGTGCGCGGGTGAAACTCATTAGAAGTGCTGCTGGGAAAACTCGGAACAACAACACAACGCGACTTCCCCGAACGCATTTTGAATGTGGGAAAATTCTCGTCTGTCTGTGAGACATACGGCAGGCAAATGCCAAATCAATGCGTGGCCCGGGACGCGTTTCGGTTATTTATATGTAAATGACCTGGCATCGACTCCGAAAGTCAACAAAATGTGTGTGTAGAACACATGACGAAAGTCCTGGAAGCGGGTCTGGCTTTGTGGTCCCTGGCGGCTGGCCTTTAGCTCAGATGCAAAACTCATATTTCAACATAACACAGGCTTTGTGTCCAGCCAGCTTTGTCGTGCTAGTCCTGTGTCCGGGCATTGACAGCCTGACAGTCGTCTCCGGCTTGCTCCTTGGTTCGACTCCAAGTTCAGTGCTGGCGCAGCCTCGTACCCCATAGTTGGCTTGCTGACATGCTCGCATTAGTTCTGTTGCTTCTGGCAGGCCATTGACATATTCTCTTTATGACACGAGTCGAAGTTGCTGAGAAACCATTTTCTTTATGCAAATTTAATGGACGCATGTCACAGACTTTATGTCAACTAAAGAGCTGGCCACTTCTGCCCCACAACTGAATTTTCATTCATCTTCCGACTACTGTCAATTGATCCACAGAACCTTATAAGCCTTATAACAATGCCAACGACCGCAAATCTACGCTTTAATTGCATGCTACATGGATTTCCATTCTTTTTTATACTAATAGCAAAAGATCAAGTGCTCGATTGCATTTAAAGAGCCATCGATGAGCACGTGAGCTGGCTCAGCCCACTGCCCGGCCGTGAAATTTTATGTGGCACGTTGTAGCGCAGGGCTCAGCCGGCAGCCGCTGTGATAAATTGCCGGTCGTGTTGTGGAGCTCTTGACAAATTGTAAGTGTAAAGCTATCAAAATACAGCGGGCAAGCAGTCGAGCGGCGTTTTTAAATGCGGTCACAAAAACTAATGAATCACAATTTTTGTTGTAGCATAAAAAGGTTGAATTATTGTTATAAAACAAAGCAAAAAGTGGAACTTTTACTTTGCTATCTGCGCCGTCGAAAATTGTACATCCTTGTTTGCACAGGCTGAATACGCTTCTCTTAGCGACAGATAGCCAACTCATATTTTTCGATTTCTTCATTCAAATGGGATCTGGAAGGCCGAATAGAAGTGGCCTGTTGATATGGGCTAATAATGTATATATATTGCCACGAATGCCACATTTTATCATTAAATGAATGCACCCTTTACTGGTGTATACAAAACACAATACTTTTTTGTGTCTAACTTCGATAGGAGGTGACAAAGCTCTTCGCATTTTAGAATGATTCGCCCCAGAAGGGGTGCGCTCTTTCTTATCTAATCAGACGGCCGTATACAGGTATGACAACAACAACTTTGGAATGCCTAAAGCCAAGTTGATAAGCGCACAACAGCAACAGAAACAGAATCACAAAATACAAACAGAAACAAACATCGCTGACGCGCGGCTCTGAAAAGCAAATTGGGGTCTGCGATAGCGCAGCAGAAATTGGAAAACTGAATCATTACGACATATTTGGGACGGCGAACGGCGAACGGCAGCGTTAGTTAATGACCTTGGTCCACCTGTCGTATGCGTAATTTTGACTGAGGGGCCCCTACGCCATTGGCTTATCAATGATTACGGCGCGACGGACAGCAGAAATTGATATTATGGTATGAAGAAATGACATACAATGCACACACATTCACACGCACACACACACACTCTCATGAATTACTTCAGGTGTGTGAGCGTGTGTAATAAGTAAAGCAATGACATCATAAGTCCATTAGTTTTAAGTTCAATTTATCGCGTAATTCGCAAGCCTCACATCTGTTTGTGAATGGAGTAGGAGTGCAAAAAAATACGCATATATTGCTTGGGGTATGGAAACTATAAGTGATTCACATCAAAGGCAAAAAATCGATAGAAGTCAATAGCATTCAAAGTTAATTAGACGTGTGATATAAATTGCATTCAACAAATGAGAAATGGACGAAAATGGATTTTAATTAGCTCCTTTTTGCTGCCTGCAAAAAGATTGTCAATTAAAAAGGATTATTAATGATCTGAATTAGACGTCATACTTATTTGGAATGGATTAAGCGAACAATTCAAGCAGCTTTTTAGGATTTGTGATTTATTTCATTTACTAATAAAAAGATATTAAATTGCAACACCTTTCAGCCGACGCATCAGAAGGTTAGGCATATTAAAACGCCTTTTGACGTGTGATCGCTGTTAACAATTACAGAACAACGCTTGCTCACTGACATCGTGCCTATTCAGCCGTCACATCAAAGCCCTCGCTCAGCCTGTGGCAGTAAGCTTCTAGTATTTCGCGCATTTGCAGCATTTTCTCGCTGTGAAATGTAATGCGAAATTGTGTGACATAACCAACTCCACTTCCGCTCTCGCCCCGTCGCCCTCTCTCTATTCCTGTCGGTTACGCAGTTTTTACAATTTCCTTAACTGACATTTATTGCATTTTTTTGTGTTTAATTTGAGTGCGAGAATTATAAGCTGGGAGCTGACAAAATTCAGTAATACAACTGTTTGAACTATTGAAGGATAACAAGTCAACGATATAACGATGGAATATCCATCAAATGCGTATAGTTAAAATTGCTGCCTGCAGTAAGAACAACAAATAAGGTAGGAGCAAATAGTAGTAGTTTTGCAAAGGGGCACTCTGGCAAACAAGCGGAGCAAACACGCACAGGGCAGGAATTCAATAAGGGCCAAGCGTGCAATCAGCAATACAATACCTAAAATCAATTGCACTGCCTTGGGCTTATCAACGGGTTCGTTCGGTTTATTTATTGGCCAACGCAGGGCTGGCCACAAAGAGTATGGCGGCTATATATTATTTAGGGTTGGGGTTTAAGCAGCATCAGCAGCAGCAGCAGCAGCCACACACTTTAAGAAATCACAATGCGAGCTGATGGCAAATGCAGCGTATTGTTTGACAAAGCAATGCAAAAAGGTACTGAGCAAATGTTGATTGTGCCTGTGGAGCAGCTAACCAAAATAAAAAGCAAAAGGAAGCGAGCAGCCAGTAAACCGGATATGCACACCAAGACTGCTACACGCCCAGACACACATACAGCAGATAAACTTGGCATATTTGTCATGTGCAAATATATAACGATTGCGAGAGAACGAAAGAGGAAGAGAGGGAGAGCGAGATAGAACTCGTTGACTATATAAACAACATACGAAATTTCCTTTCAAGCTCTTTTTGCTGCGTATTGCATTGCAGCCAAAATGCAAATAGCGGAAGTTGCTGAAGCTCTAAGCCAGCAGCTCATGGCCTAACCTTGAGCAGATAACCCGACCTTGCCAGAGCTGCAACGCCTTACACTTGCAAATTTGCACTTGAAATTCAATTTGGGCCACCCCTGCGTATGGGCAACGCAGGGCTCGGCCGACAGACAGCCACAGTCTAATCAGTGGATAGGAAGCAGCAGCTAAATCGATAAACAGCAACAACACTTCGCACTCTCTTGCAAAAAATACTACATACTACTATATAAGAGTATATATAGACTTAACATACAACTGTTTTTTTTTACATTTCGCTTTTTGTTTTGGGCCTATGACTAAGTCAAGGTATGTGAAGATTTTCAATTCAACAACATTGAATTGCTGCTGCTGCTGCCATTGTTTTGCCTCTCAAGTGTGTGAGTGTGCGAGTGTGTGTGTGTTTGTCTGCTCAGCAGGCGTTAATAATAATAAACAAATAGTAGTAAATGGTATTTGTATGAAACTCAAGACGAACGCGACAAATGTAGCTCGCGCGCTCTCGCGATGTTGACAAAACGCAAGCGTTACTAAAAAATGACTAAAGCCCGCGGCAAATGGGCAAAGTGTCGAGACCCAGACCCAGAGGCAGACTGCCAATTGCACTCACTCACTCTTCTCTCTCTCTCTCACTCTCTCTCTCTCTCTCTGTCACTCTTTCTCTTTACATAGAGTACTCACAGCACACTCGCTCAGGTAGCTCTCGACACTTGCCATAATGAGGCAGCTGATTTCAGCTTCAGCTTCAGTTTTCCGCTTTTAATTTTATTTCAGTTTTTTACACTTTCTCAACTTGTTGCTCTCTTCATAGTTGCCGCTCTTTTTCGCTGCGCTCATTTGGCTCTTTAATCTTTTTTCACTGAGTTTCTGCTTTAGTTATCTACTCCCCCACTCTCCCTCCCACTCGTTCACCCTTCTATGTACATGTTTGCTTTATCAGCTTTTGCAAGCCAACAAACAGATAGCGCACGCTGATAGGCCCCAGGCCCTATATATAGCCGCTGTAGTGGCCCTCGCAATTGGAGTTGCGTGTATTTATATTTATAGACCGAATTTCTAGCGCTTTTTTTACCTGTTGCGCAAATCTTTTTTTCCCAAACTTTATGTTTTATCGTAACGCACTTTTAATGAGCTGGCGAGCTAATTAAATCTCTGTTGTCGTAGGCAACTCGAATTGCTACTCGAGCAAGTCTTGAACAGATTGTGGCTTGTAGAACGTGCCAGAACTGACCTAAGATGTTGTAAGATGTACATTGAACTAATCTGTCGTCAGTTTGTTGAAAATATATAGATATATGAAAAATACATTAACAATTGCTTTGCTGTAGTCAGCTGTATAATTACAGTGCTTGACAATGTTTGTGGGCTACTGAATATTACGCAATCAGAGAACTTCAAACAGACACAGTCTTTGGGCACAAACGAAAGAGACTCGGGCCCACTGTAAACCCACCTTAAATATAATACAAGTAAGAAAACTCTAGTCTGGCGTGACCGACTAGGGGATACCCTGAGCCCCGTCGAATCTGTGTTTTTCATAGAATTTGGGGGAATTTGGGACCGGTATCAAAAATATAACAAAATTCAAAATTGCATAAAATACATATAAAGCTAATTATGAAATTTGGTGTCTCTAGCTTAAAAGATGGGCGAGATATAATTTTTTCGATTTGGTTTTTAATCGATAACAATTAATTGGGGATAGTTATCGATTTTTTAAAATAAACTCGATCTGCGCGTGCTATACACGGACCTACATAAAAAATTGCAAGTGTCTAGCTCTTATACGGGCTGAAATTGGCGCGTTCAAACATACGGACAGACAGACAGACGGTCTGCCACGTCTCCTTCTGCCTGTTACATACATCCAACCCTGATTTCCCATTTTCAATGGGCTCAGGGTATAAATAGTTAGTTTTATGAATTGAAAGTAGAGAAATTTGCTTCGACTTTGAGTTGTCGATGGTTTGGTAGCTTTTGCAGAAAGATAAAATCTTTTAACTACAAACATTATTCATGACAGAGCTCTTCTTTTTTTGCAAATTGCTGATTGTAGAAAGTCAATTTCACTTAATGCTATTGACTAGTAGTTGTCCCTCACACCTAAACCGACTTGCATTTTTAATATATTTTGCCTTTCAAGCCCAACTGTTTCGATCGCCATCAAGTATGTGTTTTTCTATTAAATATTCCACACGCAGATATGAATGGTAATTGTGATAATTATTATTAAATGAAAAATTCATTTCATCACATATTCTTCGAAGAGTTAGATCCCACGCACCTAAAATATGAGCGACGCTGACATAATGTAAGACCTGGGCAAGCGTATCGATTGGTTATTGATTATTTGTGGGGCGTGGTAGCCTGCGTTGCATTCTGAGCATTTAAGAGAGCCTCTTAAAATAGTTGGAGCTCTGAAGAGCTGTTATTTTTTATTATGTTGATTGTTTTAAAAAACATTACCTGCGGCTTCGGTCTTTGGAGCTGGGATTGGGGAGAGCGATACATCGAAGGGCTGCCGTTGTTGCTGTTGCTCCTGCTCCTGCTCGAACTGCTCCGCATCGGCATTCTCCTCGATGGGGGACTGCACATTGGTCAGCGAGTGATGTGGCGTTGGCGAATTGCGGTCCTGCGAGGCCAAGGCATTGGCCAGGATTTCGGTGGCCTGTTTATCGGTCAGGTGCTGCACGCGTTTGTTTTTCAGGTGATGCGGCGTATCGCTGGGGGGGTAACAAGCGGATTGGCAACATGATTCGAGACACATTTCTTAGCCATTCTTACCGTCTGTGCAGCTTGGGCGGCCGCTTGTAGAAGTCGTCGTCTTCGCCCTCCACCTGAAAGCCCACGCGGCGGTCGGCCTCCTGGAAGAGGTGGCAAAAATAATAGTTAAAGCATATTTATTTAGTAGTCAGCTACAGGCTACCCACATATTCATCTTTGTCATCTTCGGCACCGGCGACATCGACAACTGTTGCTGCTGCAATGTCGCTGCCGCTGTTGGTTCTGGTCTTCGCTGACACTGAGTCACCCTGTGTGGTTGGTGGCGCGGCTACAGTAGTTGCTGCTTGCGTTGGTGAAATGACACCAACCGTGGCAGGCTTGGAATTCACCACGGCAGCTGGTTTCTGTACCGGCTGAGCGCTGGTGGCTGTCACCGCTAACTGTTGTTGACTATGTGCCACACTTGGGGTTTCTGTCACGACTAACTTGCTGCCATTCTGTTTCAAAATAAATTAAATGTAAATTTAAGTAAGCAAAAGGTTAAAGCAAGCAGCAAAAGTTTAATTTAATGCAGAATAATAAGCGAGATACGTAACGTAAGCGAATAGAAAAACCAATACTTATGCATACAATACTTTAATTTTAAATTAAAAAATATTTAATTAAAATAAAAATTTGATTTTTTAATTGCGAAATATAAAACAAAAATAGGTTTTAGCTAAATTGACTACATTTAATTAGTAAATTCCAATAAGTAGAAAATATTACTAATAATACTGTTAGTATGAGCAAGTAACAAAGTCTATATATCATAATTAGAGTAAATAGAAAGAAAAACAAATTTTGAAAAAGAAAAAATAAATAAAAATACCGTAATGCGGAAATATATAGCAATATAGATTCATATGTAGGAACATCAATAAGCATAAAATATCAATGGAATACAGTTGATTAAACTACCATAGAATGAGGTCAGAAGTTGTGAAATTCGTTCAAGAGTAAGCTGCCCCAGATGGACCCCAATTGTACGGCAATTAGGGGCATCTGAAGTAGAGGCACAGACTTGACCCTTGAACCTGCTCACTTGATCTTCTCGTATCATTTACCTCCTCGGGCAGTGTCACCAAGTTGACATTCTCTTCGTGGCGACTGCGCTCCACCTTCAGCTTCTGGGCCTTCGCCTTCAGATCCTTGGGATGCGGCGTGTTCTGGCGCACGAACGGCGTGTCCTTCTCCTGGTTGACCTCCTCCGAGAACTTGACAATGGTCCGTGATGGCTCGCGCTCCTCGTACGGCTCCGAGTCCGATTCCAGATCGCGTGCTGCGGCAGAGGTCATAATTGTTTATGATTAATTCGCTTTTTATGGTTGTTTAAATAATTGATCTATTAGGAACAGGCATGCGCATGCACGGCTAGCAGCTATAGCTATGATTTCTAAATATTTACATTATCTTCGATCCCAACGATCTGTGGCTCGGCCTATGCAAACTCGATAAATACGGCAATTGAAGAAGCAACTATAACAACGAGGCCAGTACACATATATTTGTATATAAATATTTTTATTTGTTTTAGGCAGGGCCCCTATCCCGCCCCACCCAACCGCGCGGACTCTCTCTCTAATCCATCAAGTGCTTGTGGGAATGTGCGCCATAAATTTCCACTCATCATAAACAATATTAAAATTGCAACATGTGGGCAACCAGCTCACCAATTACAATACATTCAGAGGGAGGGAAGGGAAGGGGGGTTGGGGCAGGTGGCGCTGATCAATACGCAAATTCAAATTGTTGTTTATGACGGAAGTAGTTGGCCCTGGCTTAAGTAGCTGCATCCAATGTCAGCTCGTAACTTACAATTCTTAAACTGACCAACACCCAGTGGGACGTCGTTGCTATCATTGATAGCTCGAGTAGATGTGGCGCGTCTTCAGCTATGCTCATATGGAGATTTATGTAAATAAAGCAGACAAGTAATAGCAATAATAATGCCGACGAGGGGCGCCCATTGTCCATTGTCTCTCGTCGGCTTAACGACTGCGACTGCGTGTCTTGACCGTCACAGCTTTAATTGGATAATTTGAGCGTTTAAGTGACGCGGGCCCAAGAGACCCCCAAAAGCTTAACCCACATATGTGTGCGCTAGACTCTATTGAAGAACCGCCGCGCCGACTGGTCTCGAGCATTTTTCACGCAAGTGTGTTAATTGGATAGAAATATGCTTGATGCACTCACGGCGAATCATTTAATTCCACACAGCAAAGACAACTGAGACTGCCAGACTAGCAGAATACCCTGTAGCCAGGACAGCTAGAGAGAGCTAGAGAATTCATCTGTATATTACTCTAATCAAACACGCTTTTTTCTACGACCTACTTAGATTTAGATCAGCCCCAATAATTATCTCAGAGTCATGCTTGATTCATTTTCATTTGTCAAAAATAGAGAAATTTCTGGGAGCTGTACGCCCCTCACATACATTTACACACAACTATTAAGCACACTTCTCAATGAGTACAAGGTATGAAGAACGGGCACAAAAGCTGATGATCTTATTGATGTATTTTTAGCGGTTATTTGCGTTCGCTTTAAAACTGGTTTTCGATTTGAAAACAGTTACAAAATATTACTTTTGAATGCCAAGCAAACGAGACGAGAACTGATAGAAAAACTACGCAATAAAACGAACAACAAGTAGAATGAATTCCACAGTGAAACATTGAGACACACACAACATATAACAATTAATTATACTCCGATGGCATATGACATAAGCAAGGTGAACATAAACTAAAAATACTCCGTTCGACTGCTTTAATACCCAAGTTTTTCTGAATAGAGTCTAAAGTTTTTGTGGAAATATAGTATGCAGTTGTATAGTTATTATAGACTTACATAAGTGAAGCATAATAATAATAATATATATAGTACAGCATTAGGTTTACTAATGCCATGCTTCACTGTAGCTGTCAATTTATCAGTGTACGCGTTTCGACCAGAGTCGTGCGCTCTCTAAGAAAACGATTAATATTGTTAAGCATCGGCTGCTTCTTAAAAGACGATCGGGAATTCAATTAGATATATTCATCGGCCGGCTGCCGATCTTGCCCTACATTCAGAGCCATGACGTCATTAAAGTTGACATCACTCGGAGCAGTAATTTATTGGACGAGTGTCGAAACAAAGAAAACGCCTGTGCAGCGGAACAGACGCTTTGATCTGGCGCTCGCCCTGCCACTGACAGGCAACTGTTTAATAACAGAACTCAAATCTGAATCAGAATCTGAATCAAAATCCAAATCGATATGGAAAAACCAACCACGAATAGCCCACACTAGACAGCCCTCGTTCAAGAGCCGCCTGTTGAATGATTGGCGATGCGATGCGATGCGATGGGATCTCTGATGGGAGACACGCACGAGGCAAACATTTTCCGACCAGCCTGTCGAATGAATGGAATACAAACAGCAAATAATAGCATTATCAAATCAAGCAGCAAGTCAAATACACGCACATTGCGAGTGCGTTTTTTTTTTTTTTGAAGTGAATGTCGTCAATCGGCTGGGTGTGTACATTACTAATGCTGCTCTACAGCACCCGAACTCTTGGCCGCGCCACGCCCGGCCCCAACTTCTTGCTCTCTGATTTATATGACGTCATTTTATGGCACTAAACTGGTTTTCCTTAAGCAAAGCAACAAAATACCTGGGCACACACAAACACATTCTAGCAGCAACCACAATGGCCAAAAGATCTGGCCTACCCGAAGATTGTTTCTCAACGCCAGAGCTTGGAGTTGTTCAAGGTAACGAGCATAAGGAAGGGGCATGCATAAGTTGTGGCTATGCCAACGATTAGATACGCTTACTATTTAGTAGAGTTGTGCACCAAAAATGTATACTAAATTTAATCGTAGTGAATGAATAGTCTAGAGACTATAAATGAAACAGATTTATTTTGTACTTCATTTGTTGTTGAATAAAGAGTAGAATAAAATTCCGAAAATAAGCAAAACATGAATTATAATGGGATTCACAACTCTGCTAGATAGTTACTGTTATATGACATCTAAATATAGTATATTGGGGTTTTATACGAGTAGCGTAGGTTTGTTATTGGAAAAGTTACAGGCAACGCAAACCTTTCTGTTGATAACTGAAGAAATCCATCGAATCGAACTTTTCGCTTGATCTATAAAGCGCTTGAGGTGGATAATCTTTGGAATGTTTTTTTGTGTGTTTAAGATATGTGAGTGGAGGAGGTGCAGTAAGGTATACACAGCGCAAAAAAAAAAAAAAGAATAAATTTAATCGATAAAAACAAGTACATAAAGATATTTGAGTTATTTTTAACAATGTGCCGTGGTGCACGAACAGATATTAAGGCCAAATAATGTTCAAAGTTCTTAGTAACAAAAAAAAAAATAATTAAGAAACTTTTAGAATTTGGAAAAGCGTTTACAACTGGATATCCGAAGCATTGCTCATTGCTTTAGTGGGGACAATCACGCAAGTGTTTCGGATTCTTATCTTATCGCGAGCATAGATTGCACCACGACGATATGGCTCAGGCCCACACCCGTGCAAAGTGTGCCAGCTAGAGATAAGCGCCCTATATTTATTGGCCAATGCTGAAATTTCTGGCCCATGACTAAAGCGATGAGCACGCACCTGGAATCACGGCCTCAAGCGGCATTTACCAATTGTCAGTTGCCAGTTGCCAATTGCCATTTACCATCTAGAGCGACTTACCTGGTGTAATGGGCTGGTATTCCTGCTGGGGCAGCAGGTAACAGGAGAGCACCTGCTCGCCCGTCTCAGCATCCGTGTCCGGCTGAAAGGTGAGCAGTGGCTGCGATTGATTCTCTGACAGCCAGACCGCCTTCAGCTGCAGATTGACCAGCGAGTAGGGCAGATATAGCAACTGGTTGCCGCTCACGTCGAGCACATGCAGCACCGTGCAGTTGCCCAGCTCGGGCGGCAGCCTTTTCAGTTTGTTGTCGCGCAGGCTAAGCACGCCCAGATTGCTGCACTGGCCAATCTCCAGGGGCAGATACTCCAGTGCGTTGCGATCCACGTTGAGATTGCTCAGCTTGGTCATGTTGCCAATCGAGGCGGGCAGCTCGGACAGAAAGTTTTCTGTCAGTATCAGCTCCTGCATGTTATCGCAGCTGCAAAAGGTAATGCAATGTTTGTAGTTGAGGCCCAGAACAGAGAGAATTTCCGATACTTACTTGCCGAGTGTATCGTTTAGGCGCTGCAGACGATTCTGGTCCAGTTTCAGTATAGTCAGACGGCTCAGTTTGGCAATGCCATCGGGCAGAGTCTCGAGCAGATTCTGTGCCAAGTCCAGGTCGGTCAGGCTGACCATGCCGCCAATTTCGTTGGGCAGCTCCTCCAGCCGATTCTCGGAGACATCTAGATACGTTAGCTTAGTCAGGAGCCCCAGCTCTGGCGGCAGGCGCTGCAGCTGATTGTGATCCAGCCAGAGCTCGTGCAGGCCTGGCAAATAGCCCAGATATGGTGGCAAATCCTCGATTTCGTTATCGCCCAGGTCCAGGCGCTTCAGCTTCGTGAGCTGGCTAATAGTTTCGGGTAAATGCTTGAGCAGGTTCTCGCGCAACTCCAGGGACTCGAGCTGCGTTAAGCTCCCAAAGTCGGCGGGCAATGTTGTCAGCGACATATCATTCAAGCCCAGCACTGTTAAATTCTTCAGCTGCGAGAAGCCCGATGGCAGTTTCGGTATCGGATTCGAGCTGAAGTCGGCCACCTGCAGGCTTTGCAGGTGCTTGATGTCGTCGGGAATGTCGGGAATATCTGCGATACAATAAAAGAAAAACACCGTCAATATTTTGTTTTTATCTCACTTATTGCGCTGCTTTATCGATCTGTTAGCATCCATTGTGTAACCCGAACAATTTCTTACGCATGAATTGCGCCAAAGGACGTCCCTACAGTCCACAAATAAATATATATAAAATATCTATAAATATCTCATGAAAGCACTTTACAGCAACAAGTTGCGAGCTGACTGGTTGAGCTTGCCCAACTAGTAGATACCCTGAGTAAGGATTTCATTAACATAATCATTCGAAGAGATATCCTAGAAAGAAGCGAAAATGAGTCTATAACAGATTCAATAGTTTTTTTCTTCACTATTTTATTGCAATCAATCTGTTCTGCATTGCTTGTATAGCGTATGTTCTGAACGTATTCGATTCACTTAACAGAGGATTATTCATTCTGCTCTTTTGCTATTGTTGTGGCCACAAAAGTTCGATAGAGCGAGACGAAGAGTGAAATGACAAACCAAACTTGTTGATTGAGTAAAATTTCAACTGTCATAGCGGAAATGCGCACGCAAAAGCCAAAGTTTTCAAGCACATACATATATATATATATATATATATAGGCGTGCAAAGACTACCTATAGCTCACACACGAATCTATCAGTGTTCGGTGTGTGCGCTCGTGTAGGTGTTTCTGCGGCTGTTTGTATACGCGAAACACACCCACGAAAGACCACAAGGGCCTCTCGCAGCAAAAGGTCACCGCAGTGTAAACGGGCAGGTGGGCTCGCAATCCTTTGCTGTGCGGCGTTTAAGATGACCTAGTTATGTCCAACAGCAGGAGAGCTCACACAAACACACTGACATTCACATCAATACACTCATATACATTCCAGACTGGGGATAATAATATGATGTAACTAATACCACACGTGGGACTTGTGCAAGGCGTCAACTTCAACGCCACCGAGCAAACAATGGCGGCAATAGCAGGACTGTCGACTCTCGAGCAGGACATGTTCGAGTTGCACTGAAACAATGGGCATTGTTTTTGCCTCGCCATCGGCCATCGGCCGTGTGGCCTTGTGTGTCAGGTGCTTATGAGGAAGGGGTCAACTCGTCCAATGAAATGGAGATGAAAATTGTGCAAATGTGCATTGAATCCAGTGTGGATGAAAAACGCTTGCTGCATTCACTATAAATGCCACCTCACGTCACTGCAGCGGCGACACTGAAATATTTGTGGCATGTTTCCGATAAAATGTATACCAGCCGTAATTTAATTACAAATATCTACCTACATACATTTGTTTGCAAGTAATTGCATTGAAATATTTGGCTTTTGTCCTGTGTAATCCACTTTGTGAACGTATATGAGCTTAAAATAAATTGTTGAACGAACAATTAAAACAAAATAAAAGCAGTTTTACAATTGTGTTCAATAAATCGGCTTACGTTGACTATCAGTCTATTTTTGCAGAATATTGTTTTTGTTTAACTTGTTTGACTTTGTTTAGCTTGATTAAGAAAAGTACGGAAATCAAGATTAAGTCTATAAGAGAAGCATGGAGGTATTCGTATCTGTATACAAATATATGCTTTGTTATCAACTACATAAATATTATAACGAATCACTCACATTACTCAGCTATGATTTTGAAAGAATTTAAAGCTGTTTCTGAATATCATACATATTTCTTTTTATTTAATTAATATTTCAACATTTATGTAAGATGTACTACCAGATATCTTATACAACATATTTATACATATACGGATACAGTGAGGCATAGAAAAATGAATCTTAAATGTTTGGGACATCCCCTTCCAAATCAATCAACAAATGCAAATAGTTAACTTATAACTTTGGAAAATTACAAACTTTTTCATTTGTAGAATTCTCAAGCAATTAGAATGTTTGTATATAAAATATTTGTTGAAGGCTGATGCCTAGCAACAACGGGCACCTATATTTTATCGAGCACCAAACATTCGAGACCAAACAGCAATGGATCCATCAACAACAGGGCAGCCACATACACCACACCACACACACACCAAACACATCCAAATGATTCCAAATGAGCCACAGACAAGTGGACGCAGCTAGAGGCTTCTTTGTAAACACACAAAGAGCATATGTGTACGCCTGCCATATGGCATGGATGCTCCGGTTTTGACGCATATTATCTCGTTTCAATTTCGCCGTAGGGCTGTATCCAAATTGTGCTCAGCTAAGCGGCACAGTTGGCGGTCATTAGACTGGCGACAGTAGCGCAGCAGAGCGCGTTTCATTGACCTTTCCGCTGCAGAGTGGGTAGCTGTGGAGAGGGGCGTGAGGTACATGGTAGAGCATTCGGAAACTAATTTAGTTACACGGAAAAAAGGAAATACTTAAGCCGAACCGTGCATGGCGAGCAGTCCGTAATGTAATCAATTTGTGCAATTATGCAATGGCCATGGCGACGAGAGGAACGAAACACACATACGACACGAGCGAGTTCTGGGCCGTGTTAAAAATATTTAATATTTTATCATTTTTATAGAGCACAAGGCAAAGACAATGCATGTAGCTTAAAATAGCGAACAGAGACCAGGAACAAGGCCGGCAAGCCCATGAATTTATAAAGCATATAAATTTCGATGAAATGGGGCGAACGAGAGACAAGAGACCAGAGCTCGAAGAGGCTACACTTGGGCGTTGCCAAAATTCGGCCAGGCGAAACGTCAGTGACGACGTCAACATTGTAGATGAGAAGCAAAGACACACATATATACACATGCATACACACACACATATATATACACATGCATACACACACACACACATATATACACATGCATACACACACACACACATATATACACATTCTTTTCAATGTCATTGAACGAGCAAATATTTTAAAAGCGCGTTGTCGTCTCTGCTGCTGTTGTTGCTATGAAAAACGAAATGATTTGTCAGTTATCAAGGCAGTGAGGATGTAGGCCGGCTACATATCGAGGCCATACTCTTCGATATGACTTGCACATTGCACTTAATTAAGATGATGGCCTGAAGAAGCTGAAGAACTTTCGTCAGGCTTTTCAATTTCACAGCCAGGTTAAGCTACTCTAATCTTTACTCAACAACACACTATATGATTAGTTCTGTGAAACGCTGTCAGCACTTTATTGAATGAATAAAGTCGTCCTCTTTCTCGCTGGCATCACCGCCATTAGGAGCAACGGCATCAGCCTCGTTTCCGTTTGCAGTCAGGCTTCGTTGAAAGCATCATCCGCAGCCGCATTCGCATTCACATCCCGCAAATCCCTAAGCGCCACAAAGCAAATAGAAATGGTAGTCCCCCGTCTCTAAATGCTTTATGGCCCGATTCATAATAGTTGCCAGCGGCAGCGTCAGCAGCTGCGGCTGCGGCTGCATCTGGCTGACAGCGCCCTTCTAGCCCTCAAGTCGGGATAAGCCGTTCAGGGAGTGAGCTAAGTGAATGGCTCTTAATTGTGTACGGTGCTGCTATGTTGCGCCAGCAGCGAGAAAACTAAGTGCAACAGGTGCTTTTAACGCAATTAAGGCGCTTAACTAACAAGCATAAGACCCCCTACGGAAAAAAATGAAAAACAAATTCGCTTAAGATGATCAACAAAATGCATAAGCTGACTATTACAGAAAATAATTTATTCTAATAGCATTATAGAGCAGTATAAATTATTTGTTAATTAAGCGGATCTACAAACCATGTTTATTTTACTTGCTACGTACATTTCATTTTTGAGTTAATTACGAGTGCATAGCTTTAGGAATGGCAGAAATGTTTTGGCAATGCAAGAAATTTATTTACGAATTGTTTTAAAGGCAGCTCAATATACGTTTATTTAAAAATACAAAAATTGAAAGCTCGACACAGGTAAAAATCAACACACAGCGTACAAGGTAATTCAATTTTCCCCAGAAATTAGGAGACATGGCTGACTAAGCAAATAAAAGTTCTGGTCGTCGATGAAAATCAGTCATGAGTATTGCACCTAACTCTATTAGCCACTATTGAGTGGAACCGAAACTGGTTTATATATGCACTGCACATTCGATTGCTGCAAACGTGAAACCGACGAAAGTGTATATGGATTTTCAAGTGTTGAGAGCTGGAACAATATGTGGCAAGCATCTCTTTCTGATTATTTTTGTCACAATTTGAGTATGCTGAGCCAAATTTATGTTAGAAAATATTGATTTTATGTAACTGAAACAATTTACAGCTGTTGACTTAAGGTCTTATGGCTCTTATCAGACTAAATACAACAGTCCTTGAAGCATATACTTAAGCAGCATTTGCCAAGCTTAAAGTGAAAGACACATTAGTATTTTTCCTTATTTAGCTGTCAATCAATTAAAATACTTTTCAATTAAGACAAATCCATGGAATGCGCGAGTCACACCTGCGCCAAATACAGTCATGACCGCCCGCGACTCACTCAACTTCTACGTTTTGCCTCTCTCATTCCTTTGCAAAAGCAATCATCCAGTCAACCGCAACAGTTTTCCAATAATTTTTCCATACCGCGCTTCGTTTCTTCTTTGTTCTATAGCCCGAAGGCTAAATGTGTTTACCGGGAAGTTTGCTATTGACTTGACAGAAGGAATCTCCTAAGACTTTTGGTTGTAACTAAGCAGAGGAAGTTACTTTTCAAATGCGCCAGTGAAAGTTGAGTTCAGTTGATAAAAAGTTAGATTTGTATAGAAATCGAGTTACTCTTTAGTTTCTCATTTTGTTATCAATTACTAGGAAGATAAATTAAAAGCCAAAACGCATTTTATCATCCTCTCATATGGTAACATGTATATATACATCTTTATTAAATGACGGGTATCTGACAAGACCAGTTTGCAGTTTGTTGAGTTTACGTTTAGCCGACACAATTTTGCAATATTCGCTGGATGCTTCTCAGCTTGGAGGCAGCTCATGTCGTACTTTTCGCGTTTGATTTGTTTCCCGCGCACAAAAATATTGTTCGTCTGTCGATTAGTTTTTAATTGCGTTCGCCCAGTGACGTCAATGGCTGCCAGGCATTTCAAATATGCCTGCATGTACAAATTTATTATGGGTAAGTACAACGTGTGAAGAAATGATTTTTCAATTTTCTGATTTGTTCTTGATATAGTTTTTGTTTAATGCCATTAATAAAGCAGTTTTTGATTTTCTCACACAGCTTAGCTTGGCCATGTGCGATAACTTTGTTCTTATGTGTTTGTTCCTACATTGTATATGTGAACGTGTACCTGTGGCAAACAGCGAGCTGATTGTGGAAAGGTTTCACAAAGTCACTGCCAATAATAAAGTGTGCCCTAAGCCCTCTCAAGCAACTTGGCTCTGATTCTGGCATTGTATTCTATGAAAAATCTTTATGTTACATTGCTATTGTGAAAGGTCTTCAGGCAGCTTAGTGCCTGCCTTTGAGCGAAGCAACAGCAACTTTAACAAGCTCTGTCTGCTGTCAGCGAAAAAGAACAACAAGTACATGGTAGGACGACGCGAAGACCTTAAATGCACTCGGCGCACAGCTTAACTTTGACCCAGTTGACGCCTTAGCTGCAAAGGCAAACAGTAAAAGATGGCTGAGCTTCTCTTGACTTCTCTTGCGCCATCGTCGAGTACGTCTACTCTGGCTCTTAGTTCACGAGTGGCATTTAATTGGAGCTCTTGTTAGATGCATTTTGCGATCATCTTCTATAGTTTTTAAATTGAAATCGTCTATAAAGTTGTTCCCACGGCGAGATTATACTTAATGTAATATTAAGATCAATCCACACAGCCTTCAATTCGATTTGTATATTATCTTTCTGCTTTTCTCAATTGTTTCTTGTATTTATTTACCTACTGTCCAGCTGGAAAAATAAGCAAACTAAGCTTATCAGCGGACAGCCACTTTGACAGCTGCGCTGCTGTGGACGCAATGTGTTTTCTATTGTAAATAAAAATTCAATACTGTAGTATGCATTTATAAACAAGACACGAAGTTGAAACAAAAACAAATTGCGAAATTTAAGAAATCGAAAACAACGAGAAAAAAATAAGCAAGCAATTAGCGTGTCGGCGAAAAGCAGAAAACAAAAAATAAACATGAAATGCAGTGAGTAGCAACCGCAAACAGCGCCCTCTAGCGCACGTTTCGCAAGCAGGTCAACTTGTCATAATGATTTACGTTTCGTACACTGCTAACGACGCCGCCGACGATGACGACGACGACGACGACGTCCGCAGCACCTGCACAATTGCAAACACACCCGCATACACACACACACACACACACACACACACAAGTGCACACCAATACACACTCCGGTGCACCGCAACAGCTATACAAATTAATGTTTTTATTAGCATTGCTAGTGTAGCAACTGCTGTGCACAGTGGAGCAATACAAAATAAAAATCAATTTTATATTCGCTTTTTTTCTCTCCTCCCACTTAATACTCCAAGTTTTATTGATGAATATCAACGACAGGTCGATAAATACAGCTCAGTCCGCTCCACTTCTCCACTTCCAAATGCAAGCTAATCTCTAATCAAGCTTTGCATTAGTCTGCAATTCTGGTTACAAGCGAAATCAGTAGAATGGGAACACTGCATTAGAAATTACTGCACTTGGTATCACCTGACACATGGTACATGAACAATAATTGTAAAGATGTTTATTATTTACTAGTTGATATTAGCAAGAACTACTACCCAGCCGCATCATATCTGACTAATTCAGTTTGATTTCAAAATAAGCTAAATATTTTACTAAAATAAATAGTTAGCAGAGTATAGAGTAAATGCAATCTCGTACATTTTTGCTTATATTCGCCCACTGTACGAATCACCTACGAAATTCAATGCACGTCGCTGTCGTTGCTGCCGTCCAATTCTTTTGTCAAGTGCAAGCGGGCGTATACGTAATATACTATATTTTTGCCTACTGCGCTTGGCAGCTGGTTCGTCTGGTGCTGTTGCTGCTGTTGTCGGGAACCAACACTTGCACAGCTGCTGTTGTCATTGCCATTGTTGTGGCCAGCCAGCCAGCCAGCCAGCCAACCAACACAAATCAACCGAACTAATTTTAACGCAGTCGCTCCACAGTTGAGAACTGAAATATTTCTTTTGGCGTTGATCAATTTTGACATTATAAAAAACACTTTCTGCCATATAACCACGTACACGTCTGTGCAAGGTGTGTCAGCACCTGTCCACTGTGGGTTTTCCAATTACGAGGCGACTTCAAAGCCACCAAGCGACATTGCCTTGGCATTAATAATTGTAATAACTGAATTTGAGCGCAGGTAATTGAATGTGAAAGGCTTTCTCCACAGCCACCCGCCCACACACAAGTTTCCAGATTATGCGAAAAGCCCAACTGAATGTCGATTTGATGCTGTATAATTGCTTGATAGTCCCTGACTTTCCACAGGCAGCAAATCACTGGCAAACTCACATCTGTGTCGCCTAGGGCCTTTCACTTAGTGCCGCCGCAGCTCGAATTTCCTGCACCAGGCGAGCTTCGAATGGCCGCCCGTTCACCTGGATTGCTTTGGGTGTGTTTACAGATTCATTTGTGGGTCATATGCATAAGCAGCGACCACAACAAGCTGCCCGGTCAGCATTACTGCAATGCAGGCCAAATACGACTAATGGGTGCAATCAACCTGGCAAACTGGTAATGCAATACTTCTCGTCAGTTTACATTCGGACTGAAGCCATTGTGGCCGAAACGGAAATAGGAAGCCGCACTTATTTGCCAGCACAACAATACAACGTCATCACAAACTGATTTTGCTTACTAATTTTACAACTCGAAACTACAAATTTTCATTTTAGGTGAATTAATTTACTTAATGTTTTAATTACGTGTGCATAGCTACTATTTATGTTGCCTTAAACAACAATATATATACATTAAAAATCAAAGCATAAATTGAAGTCGAGCCCTGACTGAATGAACGACATGAATGAATGAACAACTGTTCAATGGAGCAACTTTATCATTGTATATAGTTTTAATACCCTGCCATTAAGAGTTTGATTCGTTGTTTGCTGATAAACCACATCATAAACTTGATTTGCCTTGGCTATTGTTATTATTATTATTAATCTATGAATAATAATAAATCTACTCCAACTACTCCATTTAGACTTCTCATATGTATTGACAACACTCATGCATATCTAATTTACAGAGTATTTAATAGCCGCACTCAAAGCGGCTATTCTATATATATATATATGTGATTGCAATTGTGTTGGTATTTGCTTTTATTTTGTTATTTTTAATACGCGCTGCTCTGCGCACTGCACTTGACTCCAATTACTGATTAGTGTTTTCGGATTTATGCTTGCTTAAGCAGAAAACAAATACGTATATGAGATATATGATTCGCCGACTGCGAAGAAGAGTGCTTGTGCGTGCAATATTTCATTAAACAGTTGCGAGAGTATAAAACAAAACTTTGTTTACCACAGCCATTCTGCTACTAATGTACTTTGCTGAAAGTTTAATTAAATGCAATCACACATTTCTGGCAGACAAAGTATAAGAGACAAATACCATAATAGGGGTCAGAGCTGATGTGGGTTGCAGAGAGTTATTGTCGTTGCTGCTGGTTAACAATGGGCGAAAGCCGAACCACAGAGCGAGCCCCCGCAGGCTCTATTCGAACTGAGATGCAACTGTTTTCTACATCGCACTGAGAGACTTCAAATGTATTGCGAAACGGCCATGTGGTCTGTCAGTCAAATAGATGGATGGGCGCGTGCTAACGATCGTTTGAGGAGCGCATCTGGAGCTTTCACAGCACGGACAGAGCAACCCATCAATGTCAATAATAATTATGAGGCACTTGTTGCATGTTGTTGAGACTTACCGTTACGTGAGACATCGAGCTCCACCAGATTTTCAAAGTTTTGTATGTCCGGCGGCAGGCGTCCGATTTCATTGTCGCTCAGGCCCAGTTTTCTCAGGCGATTCAATCTGAAGAAATTCTGCAAGAGAGAGAGAGAGGGAGAGAAAGAAAATAAATAGCTGGCTAAGACAACGGCACGACACAATGCAGCAAGCCTTTCTCTAGTCTCTGGCAAACAAAGGCCGCAATCGTTAGGACGTGTTTCTGTTCATCTTCGAGTTCGTTTTCGTGGTCATAAATTTCGAAGAGTTTGTCATTTGTAAACGCCGTGACCCATCCGGCGGGTCCAGCATCCCAAGCTGTTAGAAGTGGCCTATGTGCCTGCCTATGCTGTTGCTTTCTTTTCATCAGACATGTCGCCAACAATTCATTTATGAAAATCACGATTTTCCGGGCTCCCCATCAATTTTGACGTTCGATTTACAATAAATTATTTTGGCGCTCCTCGTACTCGTACTTTCCCAAAGTGAAGGGTCGCGACCGATCACAGCCATAAGCATTCAGCCGACCTTCCAGCTATGTGGAGCACACACACACACACTCTCACACCAGCACACTCATCTCTTAGCACTTGGAAAAGAAAGCAGCGCCCCGTAGTGGCTGAGTCAGTGAGTCATAGACCTCAAGGTTAACAGCCGCGCCGGGCGGCGTTGCTGCTTCCATTGTGCTTGCGATTTTAATCGGCCATTGTTGGGTCACTCCTCCTACTTCTGCCCCCAAAAAGAACCTACCACACGTAGCGGCAGTCGCGACAATAACAATAATGAAAATAATTCATAGTTGCAGTCGTAAAAATTATCAACTTTTTCGCTTGTCTCAAAATACTTGCGGCACCGCGAGGTGCTGTATGAGTGTCGCTGCTGCTGGGGCCGTGACTCGATAAAGTTGATGACCCAGTTCACCATGCCAGTAAGGTGTAAAAAAAAAGCCCACTAGTTGTCGACTTACGAGAAAGCTGAAATGGCACTAAATAAATGGCAAGCGATGGAATTGTCACTTTATTCTATCGAAATTGAACAATTTTGTGAATTATAGTTAAGCACTTGTAGATATTAAATTCAAAATGATATGTGCGATTATTTACACAAAACTATTTTGCCGTTAGCAAAAGGGATTTGCATTTACAATGCTATTATATTTATTTTAGCATATGAAACAAATTCTAGTGAATAAAGAAATGTTTGAATTTTACTATTTTCCATGCCCAAATCACATGCACACAGAACCAGACACTCGCTTTTAAATTGCAACTTTGATAATAAAATACAAATACGCATCACTGAAAATAACATTTATATATCAATTGCAATGAGTGACCAGAGGCTGTGTTATCAAAAATATAAATAACACACATCTAAAAATAACTACAAAGAACGATTTAAAGTCATGCGATTAAAAATAAATAAATAATGTATAAATAGACCGAATCAAGCTCAAAAATGTCATTGGTGAATTTAAATTCATATTTATGAAGTTTCGCTTTTAGTATTTTGCTCTAACGACCCGCACAAAGGCAAAGTACTTTGACTCTCTCCCCAATGACATACGTCTCCCTCTGTTTCAATTTTATCAAGCGAGCACCTACAGTGTCCCAGATTCTGTTTCCTATTTATAAAAACCGAAAGGCCTTTCCACAAATCATGCGTCAGAAAGTTGTAACTGTCAGGGACAAAAGCTGGCGACGAGCGAAAAATGCAGGAAGACAAAACGAAACGAGAAAAAAAGACGACAACAAAAATCGCATATGAAATAGGTATGAGAGCTGAGGGCCTGTGGGCTGTAGACAACGGAGCGGTGCAATAGCCGACAATGCAAAAAATTAAAAGCAAAATGCACCCAAAGGAGGACAAGACGTGATGACAATAAAAACGAATGCGAATTGTAAACTTTTAGCCAAGTGCTGCCAGCCCACAAAGCCGCACGCCATCGCCCACCGCCACCCGCTCTCCGACCGCATATCCAGAGTCCACAAAGTCCACAACCCACAGGCCACGCTGTGGCAGCAGCTTGTTGTATCTCTGCGAGTCGCTCTTTTGCATGGCCATAAATTACAAGCCGGCCGGCCGGCATTGCTACGTACCACACGTACATTGCACGAGTACTACCAGTTTTGCCGCCTCTCTCTCTCGCACACACACAGACACATGATCCACTCACTCACTCACTCACTCACCAGCACGACGTGCACTCACTCAGTCGGCCAACACACTTTTACTATTGTATCTAGTTGGAGCAGGCGCGCAGCAATCGACAGTCAGCAACTGGCTGAATAGGTTGCGTTGGCTAGGCCAACAAGTTGCGCCAGCTCGCATTGGTTGCAGCTCGGCAGCAAAACGTGGCGCACATATGACGTAGGCCCATCACGTTGAAGCCAGAAACTGAAGCTGCATGCGGTGCTTGGCGAACAAGGCCACAATACATAGTTAGTCCGCAAAGCCTTTGGCTTCGTACGCGTGAAGTTGATAAAGCAATTAGCTCTGTTGAAAACACATTTTGAATATGCAAAGCCTAACAGAAATGTTATTAGCTTTGCATTCATATGCAAGGCTTAGTTTAGTTTGCATACCCTATAGGGTAGGATGAAGAGCGGGGTGAGCTACAAGAGCTGGCGCATAATGTATAATATAGCTTCAACTATATAAATTATCTTAAACCATATTTTCATTAGCAAAAGACTTCATAGAAATCGTTGACTGTATCAGAGTAATCGATAGCAGCATGCAGGGTATATTAGAGTTGGTTAGTCTCGATTAGAGGATTCTGAAATATTTTCGAGCCATAAAACTTTGTATTCATTTGCGTTCACTGCGCTGAACCATGACATGAATGTAAATACCCACAATACAATAGAATGCAAAACAAAGCCATACAGCAAACACACAGATGTACATCATTCACAGCGCACTGCATATCCATGCAGTGCGCTTCGCTGACTTTGAGTCATTTTATAATGTATCTGCAAGTGTAATCAGCTAAATGTATCTCGGTGTCGGTGTCTCTACACATATGAGCACACTCATGCGTACACACAGCCACAGCCACATCCACATCCAAGTCTACGCTTGCTGGTGTGCATGTTGCAAATGACTGGGCGAGCAGCAAGAGTCGCAACAACAGTTAAAAACGAGTTCTAGATACGATTCGTACGTATCTTGCGGGACGCATCTACTAAATGCGAAAACCAGCTGAGCTAGAACAGAGCAGAGCAGCGAGACGAGACGAGACGAGCAGCACCTGAAATTGAAAGGCCGCTGATGGCACAAAAATATATGTATGTATATGTATGTATATACCCTCAACATGTATGCATGCAACTTCGCGAACCGTCAGCAGTCGCAACGTTGCGGATACAGGCACAGATACATGTAAGCATGTGTATGTTGGTGCATCCGACTCTGCGGGCCATCCGCAGCCATCCCCAGTCTAGGCCAACTCTGCCTGCTGGTCGAGTCTGGGCGCCTGCTCCATTCTGTACATCTTCATTTTCCCAGCGAGGCACACATGACACGCACCGAAGGAGCAGCCTCATCTATTGTTCTTGTTGCAGCAGCTACGGCCACAAGTTGCGCGTGGCACGCGGCATTTATCATTGCGGCAGCTGCGTTTGCAACCAGAAACTGGCAGTTGAAAGTAATTTGTCTATTATCTCGTGTGTCTGCTTGTTAGTTGTGCAATTTAGATGTAATAAATCGATAAATTTCCCCAACGGTAGCTCTTATTACAACTCTTTTTCGCTCAGTGTATTCCGAGTGCAAACGCTTTGTTGACGTCAGTTAGTAGTGGATTATTGTTTAAACGCACTCAACAAATGAAAACGGTTACAAATATTTTTAAAGTAAATGCCCGACTAAGAGATATCTAAAATATAGCAGGAACAATACAAATATAAACATTGATTGTGCGATACACGAACAATGCCTCAAGCAATGAAAGAAAATTAAAACAAATTTATCACCGATCAATCAAATTGACGATAAAACAAAGAGATAAGAAAATCGCTGAAAAGTAAAAGCTTTCGCTCTAGCAGGCTAGGTGAGAGATCGTATCGTATATATTATATATAGAATATGTATACGTATAAGAACAAATACAATTAAGAGCTAATTTATTATTGTACAGAATGTTAAGCGATAAATTTATAATATACCTCAGATTAAAGGGGAAAACATTTCAAGCATACAAAAAGAGAACAAATTCAGAATCGAAAATGTGAAAGATGATGCAAAAGAATAAATAAAAACCAAATATTATATATATTCTTAAGAACTGTGAACTACATTTCAAAACGATTCAATGTAACTGCTTTGAGTAATTCGCGTTTACAGGGTATCAGAACTAATTGAAATAGCTTGTGAACATTTATTGTACGTCTATTTATGGGAACCGGTTTTGAGCGACTCGACGAGGCTGAAGAATTTATATAAGCGAAGCGCTTAGTGCGCAGCTAGAAAAAAAAACTAAAAAACGAAAACAAACTAGCTGGGACCCATTGCAAAAGCCAAATAGATAAACGTCCATTTCGAGTTTCGGCCACAACATAAAGCAGAACTATCAGCCACTATAAGACACTATCAATCGGGCCAGCTTATAAGCTAAGTTTCATTAGCTGGCAGAGAGTGAGGGAGAGGGAGACGGAGAGGCCAGCTCGGCGACGCCATTTTAAATGATATTTAGTTGTTGCTTTCATGGCTGCGCTGCCGTTAAATGATGTCATTGCCGACGCTATGGTATTGTGTTCCAATAGCCAGACAAACAGCCGGTTGAGTTCTCGAAAAACAAAAACAAAAAAAAAACACACCTGCAATAACAACGGCGCGACGTTTCGAATTGCAAAAGACAAGCAGCCGAAACGGGAAAGCGCTCAGCTTTTTGTAGGTTTTTGTACCTGGAGACCAGACCCCAAGGCAGCGGCAACCGATAAGAGGCGATTACCTGATATCTTATCTGCGGGCGTGACTAATTGGCAGCCAACGAAGAGAGCACTGAGTGGGGCGGCCACGGCAGGCGAAGAGGACGTCCCAAATGAATACTCAAGGGAAAATATTGAAATTTCGAACGAAAGCTACTTGAGGTAGGTTCCGCGAGCCACAACTTGAATTCCGGCAATTGCATACTGCAAAAATATCATATGGCAGAGCTCTGTATATATATATATATATATATATATATATATATATATATATATATATATATATATAGATATGACAGAATATTGTTTTATATAACTAATAATATAATAGTCTATCTATAAATCATATTTTCATTACTCTAACATGTCATTGTAAACAGTGACAGTAACTGAAACAGCTCCCACAAATAGAAATCAATTTCGTATTAGAGGATGATAAGAAAGCCAACAGCGATAACTGCTATCTTCCCATATTAAACGGATTTGCTAATTTGCGTTGCGTAAGAATGCAGAGCATTCATTTAATATAGTCGAAAAATGTCCCTTAATATTTAAATGGTCAATTTGAGGTGCTCAACTGCATAACTGCATTAGCTCCAGCTGAGAGAGTTGACGACGACAAACGATATGAATAGACCAAAAGATTGCGGCAGATTGTCGTCAAGTGGGAATACAATTGAAGCTTGGATTGCTTGTCGTTGATGTTGTTTATTGTCGCTATGACAACGCGGAAATTGTCTGTCGCACTCACAGAGCTAAAGGGTTGATGGCCGATCAGAGCAACATCAACAACAACCGGCAGCAGCAGCAGCAGCAGCAGCAGCAGCAGCGACAGCACATCCGACTCTGTCAGTCGGTTTGGAATTCAAACGTGCTCCAGCAGCGCAGCAAGAAGGAACATCATCATTATGGCTGTCCATTGTCATCGTTTCGTTTGCTGCCGCTATTGTTGTTGTTGTTGTCGGTCAGCAACATGTTGTTGCTGCTGCTTGCAACGAACTGGTCCACTCCTCTAGTAAGCGCTGTTGCTCTCGTTGGGCACTTTATTGATGTAAACGAGCAGTAGAAATTTGCATTAGAAGTTCATTAGTGAGTGCGGCTAACCGCGAAGGAAGCTCTAGAAAATGGAAAAACTTTACAATTTCATGACATGCGGCAACTGAATAGAAATCGCATAAGAAAATGCTGCAAGAGTTGCTCAGTGCAGTTAGCCGTAAATGAGATACTCTTACAAGAACTTGGAATAATTAAACTTAGCTTTTACAACGGATAGATACAATCAATAATGATTACGAAGAAACTTGCTATTATGAACTCATTAATTAAGTCCGACTTTTTAATTAGTTTTATAATCCGCTATAACGCAATAACGAAGGAAACTTTTAACTAATTTCTCTGCAACTACATTTATTCAAATGATCATTATGGGTTTATCACGCAAAAGTTCTATAAGCGGGACTAACTTTCAGATGCAACAAGTGAAAGGGCTTTTAGCTCATATTAAAGTTTAATGGGAGGAAAATATGAAATGCAACTTTCTGTTATTAACTGTGCAACTCAACAAGTTTAAATTGCGTACTAACCCTCGATTATCACCCGCTCCGTAATGCTATATATAGATATATATATATAACTGCAGCATGTAGAGTACTTGAATACGTGTAAGGGGCGAGTAAACAGGCAACCCCCAGTTGCCACCACTTGTTGCTATGTCAACGCTTTGTTTGTTTTCTGTTTATTGCTCCCGCTGCGCGTTGCTGTTGTTTGTTTAATTTGTTTGCATAAAAAACGGAAGCCAGCGAATAAATACATATAATTTCTGAGCATTTTCATTCGAAATGATTCAACTGCTGCTAATGAACGGACAAATCATTTAACCCTTTACATTTCGAATTATTATTAATCTGCTCTGATAATTCCTATACAGTTATACATGCATAGCATCTGTATGCAATTGCAATATATATATTTATTATATATATACGTTTATATATATATATATGTGTGTATGCCTGTAATCTTCTTGCATGTTGCGTAATTGTCGATTCAATTAGGCTTGCATGCCGCACACATTCTTGGCCCAAGTGGAATGAACAGAAATTGTAAGAGAGCCGCGCCCCACTGTGCATCCATATTAATTAAAGACTTCCGCCCGAGCTGAAGCACGCGGACGTCTTTTGTTGTAATCGTTGTCTTGGCAGTCAAATATCTACATAAATGACGACGCTGGCAGAAGCGTTGCAATGGCCAGCGGATGGTGATGGACAGTAAGCCTAAAGGGGGGGTTGTCAAGGGGTTGATGATCTCTAGGTAGCTAACCGACAAGATTTATCCAAGGGATGCTGGTCAAACATAATGAAAAGCTCAATCGCGAGTCCATTGACCCAATAAATATAATTAAAAATATATATACAAAAAATATACAATAAAAAAATTCCAAAAATACTAAATAATGATTTTCAGCTCGTTTTTCAAGAAATTTCCATATCTATTGTGCGACTTTTTATTATGATTTATTACTGAAATATTTTGCTCCAGTTTTTTGTACCTTAAGGTAACAGCTGTTAGACCCAAACACCCTGAACCCAAAAGGAAAAACATGGTGTAAATATATGCACACACACACATATGTACATACGTTACACACATACACATACACAGTGTATTTATACTGACCTTCGGCAAATCGCGTATGTGATTCGCATCTAGGAAGAGCTCCTCGAGGGTTCGCGAGTAGCGTAAGATTTCCTCCGGCACTTGGGGCAGCGAACAGTGGCGTTTGTCCACGAATTCCACCTGCCTGTTGCAGCCTTTGAAAATTGGAATGCACTTGAACATGGTTTTTGTTGTTGCTGCTGCTGCTGCTGGTCACAATTGATGACGTCCTACGTGATGGTTGTTGTCGATTTAGGCGTCGTTGTTGTTATTGCTGTTGCTGTCGCTGTTGTTGTCTGGGCACAACAACAACACACACTTAAAGCGTAGCGTTTGTAGCATCTGTTGCGAACGCACACAACTATACAAACACTCTCACACACACGCACACACACCGAAACAGATAGAGACAGAGACAGGCACGCGCAGTCTTTGTTGCTGGCCTGGCCCTGCACTACGTTTCTTCTTTATTTTCTTCGTTTGTTGTTGTTGTAGCTTTGTTGGCTTTGCTTTTTCGTTTCACTTTTATCGCACACGTTTTGGCAACATTTTGCGCTAATTTACTGCAATGAATTAAGCATTTAATACACTTTACTCTGCACTCTTTGTGCCCGCGTTTGTATTGGTCGCGTTACGAGAAGGTAGCGAAACGGCAAGAAATAGGAGAAGAAGAGGAAGCACACGCGTCGAAAATGCCTTGCCGTCGCCTGTCCTTGCCTAACATTTACTGTTGTTGTGACTCCAAAGAGAGACAGAGTGAGAGAGAGCATTAGCGTGTGCGAGCGCGCAGAGCCACACGAGGCCTACCGTGGGCCTTTGCGTGCGTGTGTGTGTGTGTGCGAATGAGTAAAAGAGAGTAATAAGAAGACAAAAAATGAATAATAATAAATTCTAATTGGCGCTTATGACCGCTTCTTGTGGCTGCTACTGATTTCTGTTGTTGTTGTTCTCGCACTCGTTGGTCACATTTGATCACAAGCTCTCCTAGTTGGCAGCGCAAAGCGAAGCAATCGCAGCATTTGTTGCTTCTTCCACTACAAAGGCCACACACACACGCACGCACGCACACACACAGACAAAGAACGAGAACAAGCGAAGCAACAACAAGTCACAATGACACTTGACTAGTGCGCGGCAGCCGCTTGCGAATGGGCTTAGAATGAGAGAATTGTAAAAGACGGCACAAAGCGTAGATGATGAGAAGCAACAACATGAGCAATAACGACGCACCAAGCACACACACACACACACATACATAAACTCATGCACACTCCACTAGGGTCAAAAATTTCATCGAAATAAAAAGAGAATTATAAATACGGCCAACATCGACACACCCAGCCACACTCACACTCACACTCGCACACTCACACTCGCACACACACAGCGGCATGTCCAAAGCCGGGCATACGCATTTGATTGTTGATGTTGCTTGTGCTTGGTGCCACTGTGCAGCGTGTTTTGGAATTTACACATACACACGCGTGCACACTCGCACACACTCTCTCACACACACACACACAGACACCACGCGCCGCGCAACAACATAATGCTGGGCATAGGCAGCAGCTATACAACGCCGACTTCAATACAAAATGAGGCAAAGGCGACGCCGCCGCGTTCGGCGCCAGCTTGCACAATTTTTTTCGCACGCTTCATTTTTCCACTTACAGTTGCTTCGAGCGCAGCGCGTTTAGCAGCAAAATATGAATATTAACTGTACAGAGGCGCACAAAAAACAACTCGTTAGCATGCAAGCACACACACACGCGCACGCACACAAATGGCGGTTACACAAATGAACGTACACGAAAAATATACAATGCGCAGCGCCCGCTCACATCAACCGTACGCGACAAAAACAATTCGGCAACTGGTCGGTGAGACCAGCGTAGTGCAACACAGAAAATAATTCATTTCCATTGACCAGTGTGACCGCATTAAGCTAACTAGATATTCGATTGACTATGTTAAATTTAACAGGGCTTCTTCAGATCATGCTCACTGTTATAGTAGCTACTCCTCTTACTTGCAATCAACTGTTAAGCAATTGCAGTTCCTTTACGTACAACATTCGTTAACAGCTCTGTATTATTTTTACTTATGATCTGTGAAGCAATTTGAATTTAGCAGCGCAATGAAACAATCATGACGCTGGACGGCAACCACTGTTAATTGACAGTACGTTGAATATTAACTAACAGCTATAATTTTCGATGTGCGCTCTGTTATTCCATTTGAAAATAGAGCGGGCTAAGAAGCAGAGCTACTGCACGCACAGTCAACGAAAAAGATTTAGCTAGGCAAGTATAATAGTACGCACGATTAATTAATCGTGCATAATTGCAACCCTTTTTTCTTATTCGCTATGTATATAACACTTTTTGGCCTAAAATGTTGGCATTAGATATTCAAATTAATATCAATAGCTCTCAAAAATATACGTTAGAAGTACATCAATACTGTTTACAGCTGTTGCATTGGTTAAAAATCCCCTTAACATGAAATAGTACCACTGTTAAAATTGCTTCAATTTCAAACTCGCGCGCTCTAATTTCTGTTAAGTTAACAGGCCGCTAAATATCCACAGCTAAGCTGTTGAACTTAAAAGGCACTGTTAGTTTACATACTTGTGTACGCTCACGCCATGAAGCTGGCTGCTATACATTTCCAGTGCTCTAAAACGTTGAACGAACTGTTGGCGCGGTTTTCAAATCATCAATCGTGTGTGAAAACAACGAAATAGAATATGTTTAAGCTTTTAAGTAATTGTTTTCAATTTTCAGCATATTAGAAATAAATCAAATAAATTTACTTAGTATTTAATTCTGTATTATTTTAGCTTGGAATTTGTTATTCTATTGGCAATCGTATAAGGCTTAAATAAAAATAAAATATTTTTTACAATTTGTAACTTTAATACATATGTTCACTACTTGGTAAAAGTGTTGCCTTCTTTTTGGCGTGGGAAGCGGTGGCCAGGTGCTTATTTCGTTTTTGCTTTTGGACACGGCCAAGCGATCTTGAGAGACAACAAATAAGGAAAACAAACGGCGAAAGCAAACAAACCAAATGCAACCTCAGCGCTGACATTGTTGTTTGTGCCGTTGTTTGTTCTGGGTTGTTGTTGTTGTTGTTGTTGTTGTTGCTGTTGCTGCTGCTGCTGGCACTGACAAACACAGCTGTCGAGTGCGGCGCTTAAATGGCAAGTAAACTGCAACTCTTTGCTTTGCTAATTTTACGAAAGGCGCCTCGACAATTGTGTGGGCGTGTCGAGAGAGAGAGAGGGAGAGAGAGAGAGAGAGAGGGGGGGGGGAGAGCCTGGCAGGCGAAGGTGCCAGCTTAAAGTGTTTTGTGGGGCTGCGGTGGGCGTGGCTGTGCACTTGCTGCTTATTATTTGCACTCGGCAAGGCCAGAAGCATAATAAATTGAGCGAGGTGGGCGTTGGACGTGGGGCGGGGCCGGCGTCGGGTGGGCGTTCAGCACACTTGGAAATCTTTTATTCATGAATGCCGCGTCGCCCCCGCGCCGCCAACCCATAAAATTGCACAATTTGAAGAGCCCCCACCACCGACGGAGACATTTGGCCAAAAACGAAAAAAATGTGTAAAAAAAAAACAATTTTTTTTCCGTATGCGCCTCAAGGATTTCGGCAATGAGGCTTGGCTCTGGGTCTGTCTGTTGCTGCCGCTGCTGCTGCTGCTGCAGGCGATAGTTGCATAAATCATAAAAACCATAGCCAAGATGTTGTTGTTGTTGCTTTTGTTGCTGTTGCTGTTGCACGCAAAAGGACTTTACGACACTTAAGCAGCGGCGCATTGAGAGTCACCAAGTATCTGAATTTGATTGCGCGGCCGCAACGTCTGTTGGGTTAACTCCTTCTGCTCCTTTCTTCTCCCCCCCGCGCTCCACCGCCTCTTATTTATGGGGGGTGGTCTGAGGCGTGCCTCTTTAATATGCAGGCTCAAGCCGAGACTGTTTCAGCTTTATTGTGCTCAAATTGCTTTGCCCACCAGCTCAGCCGGGGAAGGTCGAAAGGTTATGCAACAAGTTCATGCTCCGCGCCCCCAAGTAGCTACCAATCACGTGTTTACTCCGGCATAGCTCGGGCGGCACTTTGATAATGATGGAAATGGCTATGACTATAAAGGATGACTCAGTTTTCCTTAAAGCTTGTATTTTTGTAGTTCTTCAATTATAATGAAAAGCAAGAGAAAGGGCGAAAGATAGGTATCTGGAATTAGAAATCGAATATCTAGAGACTATAAAATATAGATAAATTAAAGCTATGATATTGTATATTTAATATTTAATATATATATACCCTTCATATCTATCTTTTCTATATCGTTCTAATTTTCCTATTCCTATTCCTATTGGACTCCGGTTTATTTTCTTTAAAGTGAAAAAAGATTAAACTCTGAAAAATGCCAGGAAATATTGTAAAAAATTGTTTAAAAAAAAGCTTATTGTTCGCTCTAACTATTTTTCCTATTTGACTCTGTTTTATTCTCCTTAAAGAGAAAACAGATTATGCTCTCAAAAATTCCTGTAAATATTTTTAAAAATTCTTAGAAAAAGAGCTTGCCAGAAATGGTTACTAAAAGTTGGTCAGGATAGCATATTCAAATTCAATTATTAATATCTCGCTCAATTTGGCAATTTAGAGCTACCAAATTTTTTTTGTAGGCCATAAGTATGAACTTCTGTAAGAAAAAAAATTATTTCAAGAAGATATTTTAAGATTTATAGGAAAAATCAAAGTTTGAAACTTTCTTTGAATTGCGACTATAAAGACCAAAAATCGCTGGAGCCAAAGTACTTGATGACTTTTACTAACTATTGATATTGATATTATTTTGTCTGTTTGGTGGGATTTCAAGGGGATCGTTTATTTTGAGCTTTTGCCATACAATACTACGATTAATTCTGAAGTGTATTATGATCAGCTGGACATTATGGTATTATGGAGCTGGACTGAATTGCTCAAAAGAAAGGAATAGTGTTTCACCAGGATAATGCGAGACCTCGTACAAGTTTGATGCCTTTCCAAAAGCATTTGCAGCTGGAATGGGAAATGCTACCACTTCCACCATGTTCTCCAGGCTTGGCGCCTTCAGACTAGTACTTGATCCGGTCTCTGAAAAAATTTTTGACTGGAAAAATCTTAACCTCAAATCAATGCCTCAAAAACGAGTTAGCTCCGTTTTTTGCCAGCAAAGATCAAAAGTTTTATGGGCATGAAATTCATCTCTTGCCAGAATGAAGGTAAAAGGTATTTAATCAAAATGGAGACAACAAAAATATTTGTAATGTTTTGTATATTTAAAAAAAATTGTGTTTAAATTGCTTTAAAAAATGCGAAAGTACTTAGTGAACGACCTAATATAATTTTATATTCCATTGTGTTCATTGAGAACCATTCCCATTCCTGAGATTAGAAATCGGATATCTAGAGATTTTATCGATAAGTTAATCGATATCGATAAATGTAAGTTATGAGATTATATATTTTATATTTTATATACGGACAGACAGACAGGCTGGAATAAAATAGCTTCAAAATGTGTAGACTTCAGTTCATATGCCACGCCTCTTTTCAATTCACTATACTCCAAATTCTGCTTAGGTTACACAAATTACCAATGACAAAATGGAGCTATCTCACGCAACTTTCACGTTCGTATCCGAAGACATAAAGAATAATATTGAAACATGAGAAAAGCAATAAATTTATTACTATTTTATTTGCTTTTTTTATTGTTACATAACACACAAAAGTAAATGCATAAACACATGTATGTCGAATATGTTGTGTGTATTTCTCTGCGTATGCGGATGGGCACATAAAGCTTGAGCATATTTTGCATATGCAAATTCTTAATTTGATTGAATGGGGATTGGGGGGATTGGGGGAGGGAGCGCTGGGCAAGGCGTAACGATCGCCTGTTACGTCCATTTCAGATTATTAGCAGGCGCTAAACGGTACTCAAGGAGGCGGAGCTGCCACGCCACCACGCCCCTGGCCGCAGGCGGCACGCCTCCCCGCCCAAGCAGCTCACGCACAGCCCACTTGTGAGCCGCGTACTTAATTTATGACTCGGCCTGCAATAATTCAAAGTCATAGGCCTCCGGAGACCATTCAGAACACTCGACCGCTGGCTATGGCCAACACTTCGCACAACAACAACAACAACAGCAACAACAACAACAACAACAACAACAACAGCAACAGCATAAACATAAACAACAATAAGAGAGAGAGATAGAGAGATAGGGAGCCGAGCAACAGGGCATACCACACCTTGTAGCTTGGGCGAGCCTGCCCGCTAGCATATTGAGGCTGAAGAATTTTTAATTAAAATATTAAAGCCTCAAGCCGTAAGGTGTTTTTAATCTTGAAAATTGTTTTAATTGTTATTTAGGATTTGTTGCTTTTATTGCTGTTCTTGTGGCACAATTTATGTGCGCCTAATTAGACCAGACAGACGCCATGTCAGAGGTGCCGCTGCAAGGACTTGCCATGCCCGTTCACCTCGGTGAGCAGAGTGTATTGGCTTCGCATTCTCATTTTCCTATTTGCAGTTGTGTGACGGGTCGTTTACTATATTACTAAAGTCTCGCAATTTTTAGTTAGTTTTTGGTCAACATTTTTTTATCAAGAGACCTACGCCAGAGCAACGTGTGTCGTTTGTTGTAATTTTCATCTGATTAAGGATTCCATTCGTCAAACTTATTGTCCAGCTGATGGCTGACATAATGAGCACGATTTATTGCCAAATTATTGCATTCCATCATCCATCCCATTCACAGCAATTACTCTTTGATTCGCTTTAGGAGCTGCTGGAATCATTACTCAGTGGGATGATTGTAAAAATTGGTATTCTAGATTGCGCTATATAGTCAAAATTATATTTATATATATATATATTTATTTTGATTTTTATTTAATTTTTTAATTTAATTTTCTTTATTTTAAGTGTTGAATCCTTAACAACACATTTAGAGACTAAAATAAACAGCCAAACCTTCTGATATACACAGGAGGACTTACAAATATTTAAAATATCAGTAGTTTATCTAGTTATCTAATATTTTTGGCAAAACCCAAGCGACTTAGTCGTCTAATCAGTCTGTCACTATATCTGCAAGTGTGTCTATTAATCTGCTCTTCCACTGTATTCAGATCCCGATGTAAGGAAAGCTTGTGATTTGTCGCCCGATTTTGCAGGACCTGTATGCGTTTGTAGTTCGATTTTGCAGATATTCCCCAAATAGAGCCAAATTGGGGCTATATAGTGGACATAAACAGCTCGCTTAGCTCTCAGTGACATGTTGCTTCGTCTGTTAATCAGCCACCGTAGTTGTTGCATGCGTTGTCCACTTCTCTTTATCGTAGCTTTTATTTTGATCGCATATAAATTTCTTTTTAATAAAAACACGTTTTATTTATATCAAAAATATGTTTATTTTTCAATATGAATGTAACTTGTAAAGCTCGAAAAAGCATTCGCTATTGTGTGAAATTTTAATTATATTATAAATTGATATATGTATGTCAATGCCATATTTTTTTATTTTTATTTTTTTATATTTTATTTGCAATCTGTCTTGTACAAAACAATAAGCAAATCTTTAAACTATAACTATAAATAACCGGATGGTTTGAACTCCAACGAGATCAATCCATATATTTACATATTTACATATTTATAGCTAATCTACTAGTTTAACTCTCTACTAGTCTATTCTCTATTTAATGGTATAGAGGTAGAATTTCTCACTTTTACACAAGGAACACAGGTTTGTTAATCATTCAAATATAGCATCTCCGCTACTCCTATGATTCTTCTATTTCCTAGAAATACATAGACTTTAAGCGAGTATTAGGCACTCGAGTACAGCGCTCTAGCTAGATTATATACTGGCACACACAAAATACACAAAACATAAATTACAAATTATATATATAATTTTCTCTCTTATTTTACAAAAAAAAAAAAAAGAAAGAAGAAGAAAGAAAAACACTCATAATTACCATATTTTCAAATTACCATACGCCAAGTGAGGCCGGGCCGGCGTTTTCTTTATTTAACATGATGGCCATAAAAGCTAATTGTATGCGTGCATGGCGGCCCCGGGGAGGGGCAGGGCTCCAGGGCAGAGAGGACTAAGAGCTGGAAGAAGACCAGATGAAGCAGCGAGGTAACCTTGGCTTGCTGCTGCTCGGTGATTTATATTTAATTGTTGTCATTATGGTCATCAAAATTGTGTGGCGGACCCCAACACCTGCCCACTGGCGCACTTTTAATTCCAGCTCCGCCCACCACACCCACCCACCCACACAACAGCAGCAGCAGCAACAATGAGAACAAGAGCGAACGCAGCAATTAATTCAATTTGGCGGGCAATGTGTGAAGCAGTCGCCGCTTGTTTATTGTCGTCTGTGGATGCTTGAAGCGTGTAAATACGCTTAAGATGGGCCAATTGTTGACAAAAATGCGAGGAAACTTGGCGGGCGAAACTATGGCCAAGCGCGGCTGCAGCAAGGGCGCACTTGCTCTTCGCAAATTCTTAAGAGTTAAATCAACAAAAAAACGTTCTGGCATTGAAACAGAATCCACAACTTTGTTCTCTCTCGTGTATGCTCTCTCTCTCTCTCTTTTTCTCTCGCAGCACATTCCATTTCCGTTTCCCCATGCGCTTCGGCTTTAATGTCGGCAATTTCAGTTGCTCGCCAGCCGTGCTGCCATTCGGCTGGCTGGGGCTTGAAGCAGGCATTTGCTTTGCCATTTTTTAATGAAGTCATCATCAGGTTGACGAGTGTAAAAGCCAAGTAAATGTTGGTAATTTGACATTTTTGCCTCATTGTTGCTGTTGCTCTTCAGCAGAGTTAAGCATATGAGGGAAAAATTAAAGTTCGCCTCATAGCCGAAGCCGAGTTTCACAAGCTCGAATATCCAATTTATTTAATGTACACATATGAGTAAAAAAATAAAAAATATTATCATTTTTTCTGGTCTGGTCTGGAATATATTATGACGTTATTTATTTACCTTTTTTGCAAGTTATTTTTTGGAATCATAATTATTGCATTTGATTACTATTTGTACACAATGCATTTTTTAACATATATTTCATGTGCCAATAATAATATTTTGTTGTTGTTAATAATATAAAAATAAGAAAAAACATAAAGTGTATATTGACTTAATGAAAACATATAGAGGGAGAGAGAGAGAGAGAGAGAGAAAAAACGGAAAATGACAAATTTAATAGATAGAAAAACTTAATTAAAGCCAATTTGTAAACTTAATAACAATGTAGAAATATATAAATGTTTTCGTTGATTTTTATGCCCTAAGCCCTGCAAAATGTGTATAAGCTTTTAAGTACTAATATCGCTATATATATATTTATATATATGTGCGCGAATATATATTTATTTTGTGATTATTTTCTTTAATTTTTATAATCAGTTTGTGTATATTTTTAATATATTTAAATATATGTTAATTTGTAGATTTATTCGAAAAGCTTTAAAGGAGATAAGCCCAATTGGTCGAAGCGTTAGTTTCTATATAATGTATTAAAATTGAACAGGTGCTCTTAATTGAATCAATGTTTCAAGCGTATCTGTATAGGATATACACAATATATATATATATATATATAATTGTAATCAAAAAAAGAAAAAAGACAGACATAAACCAAATTAAAAATAAACATTTTTCAATCTAAAATAAAAATATGTCCATTTTTTTTGCAATTACAAATTTGATATAGCCACGTATCGAACATTTGGATTGAAATATTGAAATATTGATTCTAAACACCTCAATTGTGTTTCGTATGTGGATACGTGTCTCTTTGTTTATATTTATTTATATATATACACAATCTAGTGACATTCTGAATATTTTGAAAAACATTTAAAACTAATATTAAAATCAACTTTTTTTATACATTAAATAGTTTTTTTTTTAGGAATTAAGGCCTGAGCAAGAAACATGAGCAAAATGTAATCCTCCATGAGAATATTAGTGGTTACTTAAAAAGTAAAAAAAAAAAACATTATATATATTACATATATTCTTTGATCTCCAATTTTTTATTACTTTTTGGTAATTGCGTGAAGTAGAATCGATGAGTTCTCTGCTTCAGATTAATTTGGAATGTATGCCTCTAGATAGAGTATTAAATGTGGTATGTATACCTCTTTTCGGACGAATAGAGTATTAAATGTGCTGGAAATATGTGTGCTCAGGCGTGTTTTGCACATACTCTTGCGAGTAATGCAATTTAAAATATCAATAGCTGTGAATCATTTTTTTTTTCAATTTCCATTTGACACAAATTAAATTAATATAATTTTTTTTACTGTCTGCCATTTTTATTTCTTCTATCAATTCAATACAAAATTTAAATTCTTTTTTCAGCCTTTTTTCTGTAATGCATTCAAATTTAAATAGGTTATTTAATTAAATGCATTTGTTGGCCACGTGAAGCCAACAATTGTGTGAAACATCAGTTGGCTTTTCCATTTTTCTGTTTATTGTCTTTCTCTCTCACTCTTTCTCTCTCTGTCTCTCCAGCTCTTCCTTTCGCTCTCCCATTTACAGCCAATTGTATAATTTCGTACAAATTTAATATTGTTTATAAATTCATGTTAAAGGCTTTTCCACAACTGTCGCTTGGACAATTGAAATTCAGCCCACAGATGCGTTGATAAGGAATCTGCGATTGCAAATGGCGAATTGCAGCTGTGAAAATTTTTTAAATTACAATAAATAATGCAGAAAATCATTCGATTCGACTCATCTGCAAATGGCTTATTATAGCGACCCAGAGAGCCTTACTTTTTTTTTCAATAATAAAGATATACACACATGTATCTTTCGATAATGTGTGATTTTAATGCGATTTTCGTTTGTTATATTTGTTTATTTATATTTTATTTAAATGAATAATTGTTTCCAATTAAACAAGACTGATCTTTTTGAGCTTGATGAGTTGGAGATACCCTGTATGTGGAAATTGTAGGAAATTGTTTCAAAAAACACAAAATTAGTATCTTTTTTCTTTAGTTAGACATCATACATTCGGATAAACAGGTGAACGGATATATTGATAGACTGAAGTGAATTCTTTTAGTTTCTATTTTTAGGTGAATATAAAAGATATCTTATTTCACTATATAAAAATCACAATGTGTATATGTATAAGACATATTCCAAGAAGACTGTGTACATCTTAAGACGCATTTCGCCCTCTGGTAAAGTGCTTAGCAGCAGACACAAAGGATTTTTTTTGGACGTCAAGCGTGAGCGAAAAGTATTAATTAAAAGCTGTTCAAAAAGTGTAGTTATAAGATATTGATAGAAAACATTTGAATGCATATTTCTTGCTTAACAATTCCATTAAAACTCCAAACTCATTAGAATATTTTTTACCTAATTGACAAAATCACAGAGTCTGGGGAGGCTAACTGAGGTCTTCAGTTGTTTGCTGAAGCGAAAGATTATTAGTTTCAAAGTTCAGGGGTATGAAAAAATGAAATGAATGCTTTGAGTATCTGAAGTCGCATGCGATTCAAATGACTAATCATCTTTGATTCCATATTTTGCATTGAGATGCATCTTGACTGCGCTGGTTAAGTTTTGCGTTGGACATTGATCTTTAAAGACGAAGGTGATGAAAGCTTGACATCTGCCTAACAACTCTGAAGCTGGCAATCAAGTATTATGAGTCTCTTATCTTATTTCGAATGTGTTAATTCTGTGTTTGATGTATGACTAGCAAAAATGTTAAAGTAGAAGTGCTTTAGTAGTGACTATGTAAGTGTGCGTGCTCTTTTAGGAGGGAGTGTTCCCTTGGGTTAATTGGTGTTCAAGTCTTGCTCTTTTTAGTCTGTTTCTGGAGGGCTGTGATGTATTAAAGGTAAGTGAGTGAACACTCAACTTAAACATATTTCTGAGTAAGCGAGCAAAGATACATACATACAATATTATGAAAGAATTAAAGTAATTTAAGAGCATCGCTCTTTGTACGAAAAGAAGGGTGGGGGAGGGGGTGGTAGGAAATGAGAATAAACAAATTACTTATTCATGTTTATTTGCATATACAAAAATATATTGCCATCTTGCTGTTTTCGTTTGGATTTCGCGCTGTTGGTGAAATCAAATACGACTTTGGCATTGGCAAGCTCCTCAGTTTTCCGCGAACCATATTAAATCAGCGTGCGCGAGCACATTGAATATCTATAACTGTATTTAGCCCCCACAGCCGCGAGCAGAGCTCATCATAAATATGAGATACCTAATGAAAACAGCTCATTAAATGACTGGCGAATACAGCTGGGGGTGCTCATGAGACGACCACATCATACACTGAGTAGACACATTTAGAAAAACATGCATATACATTTCGAGGAATTCAATATCGAAGTTTTTGTTTTCGTTCAGCTGCACAAAGAGGCACGTCACACTCAGGTATTAATTACAGTTGCTCAATGGTATGTAGGTATATGGGTATATGCTTATTACGTGTGTTTAGTTGTGGGCTATTTAAGTGCTCAGCTGCCTGAGCTAAACAAATATTTAAGTTGATTGGGCGGGCGCAAATGTAAAAAGTTTCCACTCTAGAGTTCACCAAATTCGCATAAATTCTATGCGTGCCATAGCAGCCGTGAACTTTTTAATGTATTTTAAAACACTTTCCACTAAACATTTTAAGTAAACTGCTGCACAGTCAACGTCTTCGTGCACTCCTCGTGTTCGCTCTCGTCTTCATCTTCAGCTTTTAGTGCAGGCGCAGGGGGAGCGGGGGGGGGGGGAGACAGCTTGACTTCCTGTGCAAGCGGCAAAGTTTTGTTGCGCTCCTGCCGCTGCTCCAACTTCGGGCTGCAGTTGCACTTGCTCTGCAAATTCCATGGAGGCTGAAATCAACTATTTCATTTTGGATTCAACTGCTGTCCGAGCATTGCAACACCGCCACCAACAGCTCCAGCAACAGCAGCAGCAGCCCCAGTTACAAAATGGCAAATTAAACTAAATACATTTCAATGGACGAACATTGAAATACACTTACACAGCCATAGAGTGTCTGAATAGAGTCCGTTCATAGAAATATATACTGTATAATGGAGCAATAAATGTTCCTCGAATTATCTTATGACTTACTTTTAAAAATTGTTTCATTGCTAACTAAAAGTCAACTGTATTTAACTCAGAAAATATTTCTAAAATGAAAGTTCTCACAGTCTTTCATTAGAGCTTTCAACGCAATGCTATAATGTGTGATGCTCTGCAAAGTAACATCAGCATGGCTATAACAATACCACGTAGAGAGAGTATAAAGTTCTTGGGAGTTTTCGGTGTTCCATACCCTGCACACGCCCTCTGTGCCACTGTCAGTTGTCGTGCTTCACACTGGCCGGCGCCCAGTTCGGACGGGGGCAGTTGCCAGCTGAGTTTCGGGCAAGTTTTGTGCTACAAAATACTATATATAAACTGAGACTCCTTTAGTTGCCTGTGGGCGTGGCAGTGTGTCAATGTTTGCTTTATGTGCCTAGGCGCAGGCTAGCTGCAAAAGTTTCTGTGTCCGATTCTCCCCCGGGGTATTTTGCTCTCCTTTATTTTTTGCATGGGAATAAAGCTATACGGGCGTCTCGTCAAAAAATTGTTAATTAAGTACAGTCGTAAACGCAAAAGTTGCATAATTAAAATGTTATTGTTAATAATTAAGTCAGCAAGAGCAAATGCAAATACAATGCCAGTCCACCGGCAAATTAATTGTGATGTCAATATTTGTGAAATCTTCACACTTTGCTCTTGCGTTTAATTTTAATTCAAATTTATGCCACCTTTGAATGCACACATTTGGGCGCTAGGCACGCCCCCAGCTCTGGCCCACTTGGTCAACTAGTGGCCCATTTATGTAAGTGGTTGCATGTAGCAGAGTAATTGCATGAATTTGTTGGCCAATGATTGCATGTTTGCCGAATTGTTTGGCCAACTGTTGCACATCATTTTTGTGCAGCTGAGCTTCGAGCTGGCCTGACCTGGCATGCAGACGGCAAAACTTCTCTGGGAGACTGAATAATTAAAATATTTTCAAAATCAACTCTAATGCTCGACACAAAACTGAGATTATCAATGCCCCCTGCAAAAAGCAAATGCACAAAAAGTGGCCCAAACGGTGGGAGAGGAAGGGCCAGGCTCAGGGCTCTGCACATGTTTGCACATTTGAAATGTTACAAAGATTTGCTTTGTTCTTGCTCGGAATTGCCGTTGCCAAATATTTGCTATGGAATGCACATGCTGCCAGCTCCCAGTATAGAAAATGTCTACAGTCCGGCGGAAGATGATTGGGGTCAATCCTGTATGTTTTGCTTGTATGCAAAATAGTATTGGATTTGCTTTTAATTGTTTTTAATTAAGTATAATTTATTGCACAAACAACAATAAGCAGCTCACAATACCCAATTTTCTGCTCTCTGCTGTTGCTTACAGCTCTTGGAACTTTAAAAGTTTTGCTCACTGGCAACAACATAAATCTGTATTTTGATGAAACTCACCATGTCATCGCAGGATTTGTTATACTCTTATAGAGAAATATACAATTTGGAATTATTCCCTCACTGCCATGACAGCAATAATTGAAGTGTTTAATTTCCGGTCTCCATTTAGACTGAGCTGCTCTTTGGAAATTGCTTCTTTTTTTCTTCAATAATTTTTTTATAACTTATGAAAAAGATGTTCTTTGAAGCTATTTTTATTTTAATTTTTTTATGGATGTAAATGCCTAAGACATTGTTAAACAAAATGATTTATATATATAAAAAAAAAACGTATTTTGCGTTAGATAACTATATTGAAAGCTCACTAGAAAAATTTGAAGAGATATATGTGTCGTTGGTATTGACAGCCAGCTTCTGACACCGGTAGGTGGACTGCGGGATATCATTGAGTAAGAAGCCCAGATATGAAATAAGAATTAAGTAAGACGAACAGTTGCATAACAGATATAGTACCTCAAACACAGTTCCTCCGCAATGGCAAAATTGTGCATTGATGGAAAATTGTGGCTTTACAATTGAATCAATTATGTTAGCTAATAGTATTATCATGTCAAGTCGACCGCATTCGTCTCTTGCAGGCCCCAATGCCTCGGGGGTCAATCAGTTCGCAATTCCACAAACTCAATTTCACTGCCAATGCGCCAATAAATTAAAAATTAATTATGCTGTTTCTCAATGAATCGCGCTTGTTGCCAACGCCACCTACTCATCTGAAAGGCTGAAAGGCTGTTTAATCATATTAGAAGCTTATCTATACTATTTTGCCAGAATCTTTATTAGCAGGTATTTAGCTAAACAATATCAATTGGGCGAAATTAGTTGTTTAGTCAAAATTGTTAAAAAACAACAAATTGGAAAATCTACTATGTCGACATCTGGAAAGCAATACCATGGAGCACATTGGAAAAGCTCGACAACAGACATCAATTATTTATGAGAATTTTATATAAGATTCGCTCTGCTTCTTCTAGTTTATAAACAAAGTTTCAGCGTAAAGCTTTGTGTCATTTGAGTATGTTTTACTGTTTTTAAATGTGTCTCAATCGCTTGAATTATTATGAAAAAATTTGAGATTCCATTCGTTACGAACTCACGCGTACGTTTTTGCTAGGCATTTAGAAACTTTGGGATTTAGTATTATTTGAGTTTAGTTTTTAATAACATTAGCTTATCATGCTGAAGTGTTAATACTGAGAATTTGAAAGGTACTTGAGTAGAAATTAAATTAGAATAGCCTGCAACAGGCAATAAACTTGCTTAATAAGCTTAAACTAATCCAAGGTGAATTCGCAATAATTTCGAGTGCCTGGAGGCAGCAGGATAATTATTATCGAGCTGCCCATAATTAGATTGAAAGTTTAATGAGCGTACAATTTAAGCCAGTGTGTGTGTATGAGTGTGTTGGCAAATGCCAATTATATTTCAATTAGCCATCTGTCTCGATGCGTTTTGCTCCATCAAATGGACTCTACACAAAAGGACAGACACTGACGTGTGACATCCACTATTGCAAAATGCTGAACAGCAAATTTCTCAACAACAAGACGTCTATTTGTGATTGCCGATCGATTTCACATCATTATGCCAGTGGTCAATTTCCTGCCATTCACTGTGGCATTCTGTGAGCGTATCGTGGTAATTATCAACAAGCAAAGCATTGATCTGTTGGCCTCGCTCTCAGTTGCCCTCCTCTTCCGGCAGCATAACAACTTAAGATGGTTTATTAAACGATTTCGGAGAGGTTCAGTTGAACCTCTTCCCTTAAGGTATGCAAATTTCTTCAGTTACCTAATAAAATTTTTTATCTGTGGATTTTTCAAATACTAAAAGTTTTTTATTATCTAATTAATTGTATACTAGACGAGCCATCCTCTACAACGCTGCTTTCTCAATTCATAGCAGCGTAACTCTGCTAGAGCTTATAGACAGGATAAATCGCAGTGAGCAGTTTATTTGAGGATTATACGAAAATTGCTTCTCATTAGCTGCTGCTTCGCCCTGCCTGCTCCCCTTGGTGCGATTGCTAAGCTCTTCTCTAAGCCTAGGCACAGAGCATTCGCAGTTGATATTTCCGACGGAGTAAGCTTGAAAGTTTCAAAGAACTTCTCACTTGCAGTCGCGCACGGCCCATTGCAGGTATCTGTGGAATAACCGCATTGCACTCAACCATTTGGTGTCGCATCTGTGGAATTTATCAGCCGGCGTGGGCGTCCCCGGCTGTCTACTGTGTCTACGATGCACTTTTCTACTCGCTGACCTACAACTCGTGCGCGTTGAACAAAATGAAACATTTTCTCAGTGCAATTCTGTTGGCGACTCATACGAATTTAGAAAACATTTCAACAATTTACCAGAACTCTCTGGACATGACGGTGACACTGAATTGCCTTTTCTGGCCTTTGATCAGCATGCTGTCCTTTGTGGCCGAGTTGCATCTGTGTGTGCTGAGCTATCAGCGGTCGTAGAATATGTCCCAGTCGGAGGTCCCCTTTTATGCTGCACCCACGTGCTCCATTCTGGATGAGATTTTCTTCTACCTTCACTGCGCTGAGTATGGCAAGGCGGGGAGTAAACAATTTGCATCGGCCATCTACAACAGCAGCTGGTATGTGGCAGCTGCAGTTGGTCGGGCATCGGGCAACCGTTTAACTTTTCGATAATGCGCGCCCAGCGGGGCTGTCGCATCGATGACCATTTTTTGGAGGCAAACGTGGAGACATTCTCCCCTAGCTGGAATTATTTTTAACTTCGGAAATCGTCTTGACAATCATTTTTAAAATATTAAGTAAAATTTATACTATTATTTTCTTAAGATACATTTTAATTCTCTTCAGTGTTAATTAAATAAATCTCACTTCTTGAACTATATATATTTTTAATTGATATTTATGTGCTTAGTTGATAGAAGTGAAGTGAATTGTAACTATGTGTTTTTAGTTGATACCCATAATACGAAAAGATATCATCTATCAACTAAGTCCATTAAAAAATTCGTATATGAAGCTTGATATAATTATGATCCTCGAGAATTTCTAACGTCTTTTAATTATGTATCAAAGGAGTTGTTATAAAAGCAGTCAAAAGAAACTATAACCACCTACATATCATAGCCACTAGCTCTTAAGAGTTCCTTCAATTTTCGTAATTTTAAATTTCTAAAATCTTAACTTAAGTTGACATTTTACAGGCACAGCTCATTGTTATTGTCCAAGGACCTTCTATTGTTAAGTCAAATCTAGTTGTGGTACTAGAGTGCACGTCCCATCACATTACCGTTGCTTTAGCAATTTAGTAGAAAGTGGATTGCGATAAAGCATTTGCTGAGACATTTACGTATTTTAATACTTTTACTGAACATGTGGCAAAGGTAAATTTATGGCTGTCAATCTCGATTTCTTTTTATCTATTATTATAGTCTAAGAATAATTTAATTTTAATTTATAATCAATTAAGAGTATTGTTTGGATATGTTTTTTTTTTTTTGCTATATATGTATGAACTTGTTAAACTTATGCTAGCGACTTAGACGTCTGAAAGGTTTTCTGTTTTCATGGTAACGCAGCCGATTGTGTCCTCCAATAATATAATTATATAATAAATTAAAGAATTAGTTGCGTTCAGGTGATGCCAACTTAATATACTCTGAATACAGCACACTTACTCGCCTACTTGATTGCATTCATATTGTTATAGTAAAGAGCTTAATAGTTTTAATTTCACTTTAAGCTGAGTTGTGTGGGCCACTGACTAATTAAGCCATGCTAATAACCATAATAAAAAATTTATATATATATATGCATATTTTCATATATATAAATCGCCAATACGCACAAATCAGTTCTGCGCTTGTTAATAACTCATACATTTTTTTTATATATGCTTTCAACAAGGCGTCTGTGTGCGTCTTTTTTGCGAAAAATATTATGGTTCATTGGACGTACAGTTCATTTTATGCCATATCAGTCTTTAATGCTCAAAAGATATTTTAACCAATTTTATTTGCCTGTATTTCCTCTACAAACAGAACTTAAGTGGAAGAGTGTTTATTAATACAACTTAAATTATAATTCAATATATTTTCTTTTAAATTTGGGGCAATTAATACAATACAAGCTAAATTCCTATGGATGCTGGAATCCGCTTGCAAATCGCCAGCAAAAATATGCCAAAAGTCGAAAGTCGCCTGTGCAATAAATCGCGATAGACACAGCAATCAACGACTGTGTCCAAAGTTGCACAACTTAAGAAATCATGTACAACACACTACCGAAAGCATTGACAGACATAGACAAGAGCTTGGGCGTGTGTGATATGACTGAGTTGCTGCAAACTTTAGCCGCAAAAGATGCAGACAGACCGAGTCAGAGACAGACAAAATACAACACTTTAGCGAATGAGGAAAGTGGCGAAAAATACACCCCGAGGGCATTGGACCAGCCGACTTTGTGGCCGCTTGTGTGTTTTCCTTTATGTGTTTGTCTACAAATGTGTCGTGTGGTGGCCCATTGAGGGCCAATAGCTTCGGTTTAGTTCAATAATGATGCTATTGCAACTGAGCTGCCCTCGAAATGTTGGGGCTCTCTCGTGTACTCTTTGGCAAAGTTGTGTATGCGAGTGGGCGGGCGTTGATAAAATTATATTCAATTGATGGTTGTCGAGTTGAAATGCCATAATAAATTCAATTGTGTCTGAGAGAGACTCCCCCGGGCGCCTGCTGTCACTATTGTGTGCCAGCCCAGATCCAGCCGAGCACGCATTTGGCCCAGTTCGTGGCCAGTGGCCCACAAATCGTTTATTGTTTGCTTTTCTAACTTTGTCATAATATGGTCCTTTGTCATTTGGTCTTCTCTCTTATGGCCTTTTGCGGAAAAATTCCCTTTTTAATTTGCCAATTAATTGAATCAATCGCTTGCACATCCTGACTTCCTGCGTCGCCATTTTAATGTCGCTAATTTATGTGGTCAATTGTTTTGCTTTTAACGAGCGTTCCATTCAATTTTATTGAAAAATTGCCTCGTCAAGCTTGGCCGAAGCACTTCCGGTCAATGGACGGGTTTCCTAATTTTTTTTGTTCTACATTATTTTCTGTCCGTTTCAATATGCTTCGGCCAAAGGCAATGGAACGGGGCGGTCATTAGTTATATTGTGTGCCTTAGAGGAAAGAATTTATTTATTTTAGAAATAAATGATAAAGTCCTTTTCAAATGACGTTTGAGGCAATTAGAGTTTAACATTTAAGCGAATTGAATTTGTGTTTAATGTGAAATTCCATTAACTACTATTGATACGGTAATAGCACACATTACGAATTCCTTGACACACATTCCAGATAATTGAATTCATACATTTGGCTGGGCTGGACGATCAAAGTGGAAAATAAATTTAAATAATCGCCTTGGCTAAGCTGTACTGGGTTATAGCTTAGGAAATAGAATGCCGTTCGGTTTAAGAGTCAAAGTACATTAAAACACAATACGTACACAATGCTGCAGAATTTTTTGGCCTCGATGTGAAGTTCACAGGGCATGAGAAATTGTTATAAAGAGCTAGCCGGATATTTTCGGAATTTTTAATTAATTCCCCTGCACATGCACATGCACATGCACATGCAGTTCACACACATACAAGCCGGTTCGTTCGCTTCCTGAGATGTCTGGCGACTGGGCCGTGTCCTTTTGTTGCCCGCTTGCCTGCCTCGGTCGCAGTGTCCGCTTGCTGCTGTTGTTGCTGTCAAAGAGCAGAGGGACGTCAGCAAGAACCATTTTCAGCAATTGCCGTGGAAGGAGGACGATGCTGCGCCCGACCTCTCTCTCTCCCCCTATCTCCCTCTCTCTCTCTCTCTCTCTCTTGGCCTGTTGGACACTCTGCCATGGCATGGCTATGGAACGGTGCGCACTCTTTGTTGTTGCTCATTCATTGTGCAAAGTTTGTATAAATTTTTGATTTCTTTATACAAAATGCTGTGCATGTCTTTCACTTCGTCTGCCTGTCTGAAGTTCTGCTGCATCTTCAGCTCGTCCCACTCGTCTTCTTGTTATCATTGTTGTTCTTGCTGTTGTCGTTGTTGTTGTTGTTGTTGTTGCTGCACACAACACAAATGCCATTGATTGAGTCACATCGCCTGGGCATATAAATCTCACTGCTGGGGCTTGTCATTCGGTCTGGCTGACTTGATGTTGCCTACCTTAAAGTTTTCGCCGTGCTGGGTCTGCGGCGTTTGACGTAACTTGCCCGATGATTTCGTTATTGTTCGATTGACAATAAAGAATCAACTGAAAGTTCCAAAAAGCACAAAATGCCATTGAATTCGCTCAGAGGCAGCACAGTCAGCAGCTCGGGCGGCGCGCTGAAGGAACCGCAATAGATGCAAGCACATAACAATAAGTCGCTGAGGATTCAAGCTATGTACATACAAAAAGCTACCAAAGTTGAATGCAAAAATGCAATAACCAAGTGCAGCTTAAATAAAATGCATTTTCATGATTGGATTTCGGATTAAAATAACAAAAAGACCAGTGACATCAACGACTTTATTAAAAATAATTCAGCAGCACTGTGAAAAACGTGTCTGTGAAATATTTAAATATAAATTTGCACTTTTTCTTAAATGCAGCTATCTCTCACTCGTTTATTGCTTTGTTGGGTGCCATTTAAGTTTAATGAAGTGCAAACAAAAATATTTTCAATTAGAGCGCAGCAATCGCAGAGCAAAGCCGAGCAGCAGCACACCGGGGCAACTAGTCGAACAAGCGAGCAGACAATGCGTAAACACAAAAGTCGAAATGGCTGCAAAATGCAGAGCATGTGAGCTGTGAGTGGCATGCAAATGCAACTTGCAACACGGCAACGACAATGACAACAACAAAGACAACGACAACGGCAACGACAACGACAACAACATGCATATACATGCAACATAAAGTGCACTTCAAGCTCGAAACAGTAGTTGCTGTCGGCTTTGCATTCGCTTCTCAGCAAAAAACCAGTTCCTTTCCCTATTTGTCTTATATGCCAAAAATTGCTTTGCTCGGCTGTCCTCTTTACTGCACAGTAATGTGCCTTATTGGTGGATTGAAGCTGCAAAATATAAAAGCTGGTTCTACTTTTTATAGAAACAATATTAAGAAAACAAAACATAAAACAAGCAAAAGAATTTATTAAAAAATTAAATTTTTACAAAGCTAAACGGTTAGTAAATGGTGTATTATTTCTTTTTATATGTAAATAATAAAACAGAATTGATAGAAAACGTTTACAATAATTCTATGCCAACCGGTCGAATGCGTAATTACCCACAGACTCAATTCATGACTTTAAGCTCATTCAAAGGTTAAAGATGAAATTGTTTATGGTAAAAATATTTATATTATAGTATTTGGATTACACATTTTACTGTGCGAATTCTTAAGTACTTTGAGGATTATATTTTATTTCGATTTAAACAAGTTTGAAAACATAATTCTTGATATTTACTTCTTCCAGCCAAATTGCAATTTGTCATAAGAGCTTTGACTTTGAGCTGTGATTTATGCACACATATGTTAAGGGTATGTGTAGCTTATTTTCGCTACAACAGCAACATCATCAACGGCATTAACAACAGCAACAATAGCTAGAGTCATATGAAAAGGACAACAATATCCGCTGATTGCCATTTGCTGGGCCTCTGCTGCTGTCGCGGCGGCGTTTTAGCATCTCGCTAAACATTCAATAAATAAAAAGCTAAATTACATAAATTTGAAGGTGTATGTAAAATGTGTTGACTTTTTTACTGCAGCGACGTGCGCATTTAAAAGTGCTTTTGATTTGTTGTTGTTGCTGTGGCTGCCACTGATGCTGCTGCTGCTGCTGCTGCTGACGGCGTATTAAATTTATATGCCAACGCTTCGCGCACATCTAAATTGTGTGGCAAAAGTTTATGTCGCAAGTAATTTTTACAGCCAAACAACTTTATTTTTTCTGCATTACGCTCTGTTATTGGGCATTTGACTTATGACGTGTATTTTTATGCGGGCTATCAAAAAGCAAATTGCATTTTGCACTTGTCTCAAAGTCATCTTGCATTCAGCTGCCACCCGCACTTTAAGGCTTATGTTTTATTTATCAAATGCAAGATAATAAAGCCAATTTCCTGCTTTAGATAGACAACCTGCCTTTTGATGTCCAACATCTTATAAGTCGCCAATTAATATTAGATTACAATCTGCGCTGTCTTTCTGCCATATATTGATATAATTGGCTTATAATAGTATTTTAAATAACTACCTTGCCTACTACTATTATATTTAATTTGAAGTCTGCTAGATTAATTCGTTGCGATGTTAATTAATTAGCTTAAGATAGAGGCCCTCTTTTTGCCTCATTTTCTGCTGGATTAATTCTACATTAAGGAAATTAAACAAATAACTCAGATTGCAGTTGGCACAAAAAACTAGAGGTATGCAAATTCCCTCAAGGCCAAAACTTTTCCTTGTTTTATGCATTTCCGTTAGTATGGGATTTATTTTTGTTTTCAGTGCAACCAGTCATTTTTACACTGCCCCACAGCATTGCTTTGTATGCGCTGCCAAAGTGATGTTGCCATAATGCTCACCTGAGCGCAAAAAAAAAAAAAAATTAAAAAAAAACTACGTGAACTCGCTTAAGTGCTTCTGCTTTAACTTCTGCATGGGAGCTGGCCACATCGCTGTTCGAAACTTTTCACACAACACTTACACTCAAGCAGCTTGCATTTTTTATTCCATGTTACAAAAAATACTTAATTCGAGAGTGTAAAACATGTGAGTTGTGATAAGTGCGGAAATATTAAGTGAATTGTAGAGCTTTTTTAATTGCAAACACATATTCAAACTATATGGCAATGAATCTGCCAGTACGTGGTGCTTTAACTTCCGCACGTGGTCACGTGGTCACTCATCAACGAACTGGCCTCCAGGCTATTTGCAAGGTGTGCCAGGACAGTCGGTCACCTGGGCGATACTAAGACAAACCAGAAGGAAGCATCAATGTGCTGCCATTGACAATCTGCTTCCGCGTTTTTGGTCTCTGGCAGCTATCATCGTTTCTCACTTGCCCGCATCCTTGGCAGCTATTCGCTGCCTTTGACTGACTGCGCGCAGTGCACTGCTGATGATACTGTTGATGTTTTTGCAACATCTTCATTTGCTTTTCATGCGGCTGCTACCTTTACCTTAGCATTGTCTGTCGCATCTAACTAGCTGCGGGCGTCATGTGTTTTACCATTTTCTTTTCTTTTTCTTTGGCTGTCAGCTGGAGCAGTGTTTCAAGCTGCAGTTGCCATCCCGCATGATGTCCGAGTGCATTGACCGACGACCCACTAACAGAAGCTGGACACACGCTTGGGAAGAATATAAGGCGACCTGGTATTTAAGTTGGTAGAAAATTGAATACAGTAATCTGTAAATGTTTTATCATAGAGGTTAAATGTTATTTGTGTGATTTACATATAAAATTGAACGAATTTGCGAATTTTCCTCTGTTGGGTATTCATTTCTCTTAATAAAATCGAGAATATTTAACAATGTCGGAACTTTGTATAAGGTGTGAAATGATTTTGAAATAAATATCTTTGCCTGTGCACTTTATATTTGGCAATGAAATTTAAATTTAAGTTTGAATATTCTTTTTGGTAGGCCTCCGACCTTTTTTTATGTCGATGTCTCGATGTCTGTAAAAGCTTATATTGAAGGCAACAGATATTCCATACATAGAATTTAATCTACATTTAAAAAAATGTTTAAAAACTTTTTTTGATGAACATATTGCACGTAACAGTAAATTAATTTTTCAAATGTCGCAATGTTTCAGATTAATTGCATTAATTGACAAAATACAAGCTTTTTGCAACATACATTAACTGAAAGGTAATTTAATTATTTCACTAATGACATTATGAAACCTTAAAGCGCATTTTAATAGCAACGTTTACATTTTAAACTCAATGTGTTTTGTATGTTGTTTTATTTCATTGCTTTGAAGTTTACCTACTCATCATATCAATTGTGAGGATTCGGTAATTCACTGACTTATGAGCATGACCCGTAATCAAAAACTTTCAGCTAATGTTGACCCAACTCAGATTAAAGCTGATAGTCAGATAAAAGTTGCTTGTTGCTTGGACTTGGGCAGCACATCATCGATTTTATTGGCATAATCAGCGTAGAAATTTGTGTTTACCAACTTCTGGCAGTCTGCCATTTCGTATAGCTAATGCACGCCTACCCAACCCGTTGAAAAGCGATAAACATTTATCTTCATTAAACAATTTGCGGCAGTTCGCTTAACTTGCCTCTTTATGCTGCTGATCCTGGTGTGCTGATAGGTTTTAGATCTGTCTCCCCCCCCCCCTCACTCTCTCTCTCTCTCTCCCTTTGTCTATCTCCCTTTCTCCCTCTTGCTGAGGTGCACTTTGTTGGTATCTTGAGCCGCGTCGCTTCGGCGTCGCCGTCGCAGATGCTGTGCAGCTTAATGAAAAACTTTTTGCAGCGAGCAGAACCCTTTTTTAATTTTTATTAAGCAGAAAATTGGCTGGTCACCCCTCCATATCCCACGCTGGCAGAATATTCAGAAAATGTTAATGCAAAGTAGCATGAAAAATAAAATAATAACAGAGGCTTGGGGCGAATTTATGCTTTGCCAACTTGACTTGGCTCGCTCTCAAAGCGCTACACTAAAATCATTAGCTGCGGTCACGGCCGTAGATTAGTTAGTTACTGCTAGAGTACAAGTATAAAACACTTTTTATCTATTTTAATTAACGCAAAAATCAATTTTCTATGTATCTTAATCACACTGAGTCACAATGTTGTGTTAACGATAATGTAAACGATTATAATCCGCCTACAGATTTATACTTATATATTTAAGTTTAATTTTAGTCTATGCGCTGCGCAATTGATTGTCCGTCTTCAATGATTCAAATAGCCCAATATACAAGCATACACTTAGAGAAATATGACGTTGGAAGTTCAATGGTGAGCCAAATACAATCTAAGTAATTTGAATCTGAGAAAATTGTTTGAATTTGAACACTTGTCCTCAGCTTAAAGTAAAATCAGTTTTTAAGATTAATATGAATAAACTTAACATCGCATTTTTCTTTGTGTAAAGTGTACCTTTTTCTAATAAAATCAGATTGGAGATATAATTATTTAGTAGAAATTTCATGGCATTTCTCTGGGTGTATTTTTCTTGTGTTTTGTTTTCGCTTGCTTTCTCAGCGTTTCCTTTGGCTACCCACGCATTGTTTTTATTCATGCTAAAACAATCTTTTTTAAGCTGATTTAAAAGCTACCCATATAAAAGGGATTTAAACGAAAAAACAAATTAGCAAATAATTTCCCTCTTATTAGCCGGCGCACGGCTCAAATATTTTCAATCACTGACTAATTTGGTAAATGCTCGAGGGCGATCTGAAACTGAAAGCAGGACGGTCCTCTACAGCACGCATTGTTGAGTCCTTTTTAAAACGTTAATATATTTTGCTCATCCATCTGACCAGGCCCGGCATTATTTATTATTATGGGTGTTTCGCATGTTTTTTACTCGTTTAAATCATTTTTATGCCACTTCATTATGCTTCGAAAAATGTAAAAATTTATTCTGTTTCGTCGCTTTCGTTGTCTTCCTTCATCTCTCTCGCTTGCTCGCTGCAAGTATTTAATTAAATTGTAGTGCACAAAATTGAAATATAATTAACTAACTTACTCACACATTGTTACATTGCTATCTTCTCTGGTGTGGTGTCTGAAATGGGGCAGTTAGTTAATTAAATGTTCAATGTTTTTTTTGTATTGAGCTTAAAGTTTCTGAAACTTGAATTTAGTAAGAAATTATCGAATTTTGGTCATTTAGACTTAAACAATAATCTGATTTACGTAAGACAGACGTAATCGAATCCGAATCTGTATATATTAAATATATATTACATTTTATTAACATGACATGATACCATGAAAACGATTTCATTTCAGATTAGGCTCTCTCCAAATCAGCTGAGCTTTATTTTATTATAATTTTCGCTCAGCACAGCAAGGCATGGAATGTGTTTTCCTTTTTGTTTTATTTTTAGACTTTGCTAATATTTCGAAAATTCTCTCCTATTGAATCACTTTCAGGGCTTTTATATATTAAGTAACGAAAATTAAAATAAGGCCGAGACTATAAGCAGAAAGCATGTGGCATAGAAAAAGACCAAGCAATATATATATATATATACATGTAGAGTCTATATTTACATTTCGATTTCGTTCTTTCTTGAATACTAAATGCAGTGAGCACATGCACCCCGACCCCAACCCTGACCCAAAAAAAAAAAGAAGCACGGCATGACGCATCCTTCACACCCATGTCTTCCCACCATATTTGAAGCTATCACATGCCGCTTTTATGCTCTGTCGCAGCAAATTTGGCGTCGCTTGCTTATTTAGTTAATTATCTCAGATTACTTGCTCTTGATTATTTTCTATCGTCGTAGTTGTTGTTCTGACTGTTGATTGTTGGCTGTTGGTTGTTGGCCGCGGCGGATGCTTGTTGTAGCTGGTTTTGTGCTGTAAAGTCAGCAACTTTGGTCGACCGCTCGTTGGCTGGTTGGCTGGGGCCATGATGTTTACTTATTTGAACCCAGCATGCGGCAATGCCGCACAGCAGGCGAAAGTCAGCTTGGATTTTCTTAGCCGATTCCCTGGCAAATAGCGATGACGCTCAGTTTGTTCGCCCGGCTGTCTCGCAGACGGTCTTTCTCTGCGGCTGATTCATTTGTAGCGTCGCCATATCAACAATTAAATTAAACGTGTTTGCCTTACACAAGCGAGCTTAAGCGCTCAATCAATGTAATATAGCTTTTTAGCTCTATGCCGCACCATTCCATGCACGCGCTCCATTTTAAATTAGTACAATAATTAAGGGAATTTCAGGTGGGATTTTCTAATTATTCAACATTCGAAGTTCCCATATGCTGTCTGCGAAATTAAATGGCTAGTAGCCGTAGAGGCTATTATAATGAAATACTGAGGTTTATTAATACAACTTAATCGTCCAACTAAATGTCCATCTGACAAGACATTTCGAACTGCCTGAAGATGCCATTGAATAAGAAATACGTGTTAAGTCGTTAACTTAACCTACTACTATCCTACTATGTAGTATAAGGTCGTACAGTCAAAAGATTCTATTTAATTCGTATTCGTATCTTGAACCTTTGGCATAATATTCACATTATTCTTTTTAATATAACTTTAAAAACATGCTCATGAATGTATGTGAGCACATATAACAGATAGATAATGGGTCATGGCTCCATGAACTCAGCTCGTCAACCTAATCAAAAATATGTTCAATTTAGGGCATCTAAATTATTCATTCTACATGTTACATTTAAATAGAACAAAATTACCCTGAGCATTTTATTAGTTATTAGTTCTAATTTCAACCGATTACTGCATTGGTAAAGTAGTTGATTTATTTTCTGTAATAGATGCACATACTAACATCATTGATGCACTTCATACTCAAATATTTCTGGCCCAAAATAACCAAAGATGCCACAGTTAAATTATCAGTTCGGCTCTATATTTAGGCTATCATTCTATAGGGTGCGTTTGACAATCCTAATCATAACCTGTCTGCATATATAAAATATAATAAAATCTCTTTGGTAATTACTCATATTTAGCCACAATAATGAATTACAGGACGCAGCATTAGTCGCGGGCGTATCTATTGGAAACGGCAATCGATGTTTGCTTATATCGATTGTATCCTGCCAGTGCTTGGCGCACGTACTGCGGTCAAAATTAACAAGCGCTCATCAGGCAGGCACATTGCCCTCGAACCTATTACAACCCCGCTCCCGATTACCATCAGAATCCTACTGTATGGCCGTACTCGACATGCAGCACAAATAAACTCACAGCTGCAGTTGCGTCATGTGGGGCTGGCACAGCTAACCAAAGCCGTTGCAAATGAGCGCCAATAAACACCGAAAGCAGAAAATGCAAGTTAATTACGTTTTTCAATTAAGCGTACGTCGATTTGACCGCGGGTCGCCGGGTCAGAAACACTCGCTATAACAAAAGCCAATGGGAGTTGACATAGCCATAGACATAGAAATGAAGCCTGCTATTTTCCATTTAATTTGATTTCGGGCTAGGCTTGAAATCGTTTCACTTAGTTGCATTGCCAACTGAGGTGTAGGCTGCTCTCAAGGTTTTACAATGGTAAATCAGTTAAGGAATAGCTTTTGATAACATTTCCAGATTTATTCAGTTCTTCGTCCTGATCAAATACATAAATATATATAAGCATCGCATAGAAAATCTGAGTAAGTACTTTATATTCGGAAGGTTTAGCCAACAGATCACGAGATTCTGTGATCCAATTGATAAGCGTGCAGGACATATTTTACATGGTTTTTGATAGCAGGAATGCTTCTAACATAAATTGTGTTATTTATTATTAAATTCAGGTTATACAGTAAAAAGATAACCTGTAGCTAATAGCTCAAACAGATCTAGTATGAACTGATCTATCTAATACTATAGAAATGATCATTGACCATGGATAACACAGCATACACGAACCCAAATCTTAGTAGTTCAGGGCTCAGATGACCCCCTATATCAGCTTATCTATCTATTCTAATGTATGTTTTATGAACGGTAGTTCATTTTTTGTATAGTTAAATAGTATATTTTGCATAGGAGTTCAGCTATTGCTTAAATTAGTCTCTTCGTCAATAAATTTTATTTGATGTTTTTGCGGCTTTTGATATCGCTAATTTGTATATGTATGCGAAAAGCTGCAATATGCTGACAGCTGAATGTAATCCATCATTCATGTGTCTGAGCTGACACGTTTGTGGCCACAAACAGAAATAAAATTCATTTTGTGTGGTTGGCACTTGCTGGTTTTTATTTCATATCAGGCTCCCTTTGGATGTTGGTCGTATTATGGCTCCACTTTCGGGCTACCGCGGTTGGTGTATCAAATATTAACGACTTTATTCACACAATGCATATTTTGGTGGGATCATAGCACACCGAAATTAATCACGAAAATATGCGCTCAAGTGGAAATTTTATAATCATCGCGGCGCTCGATTGGCGGCTGAAAGCGTGGCGCCCAGGTGGCATGTGGCAGGCTGGCTAATAACTTGCTGGTTTTATGGATGCCTGGGCGGCATTAAAATTTAATATATTCTTAATTTTTAAATAGGCAGCGCTGCCAGCGCCAACTAGAAGCAGTCGACGACTCGACAACGATGCCACTCAAAGCCGTATAAATCCAAGATTGTGGCCTCCAACTTGTCGCATATGTTTGCAGCTGCCTCTGTCTGTGTGCGTGTGTGTGTGTGTGTCTGTGTGCACACGCGTGCCTATGTGTGTTAGTATGTGTGGTTGCTATCTTGGCATCATCCTTTACTGGCTGGCTGGCTTTGGCACTAGCCTTTCGCAATGTGCTGTCTGCTTCTGAGTGTGTGCGTGTGTGTGTGTGCGTGTGTGTGTTTGACTGTAATTGAAGCAAAATGAAAATCTTTTATTCATGAGGCTATAAAATTGCCCAATTTTCAGGCCATTAGCAAAATTTACGCCTTTTTCTCTGCACGCAGCGCATAGTGGCCATTAAATACAGTCGCCTGCATAAGTATGCATGCCATGTGGCGGGTGTTTAGATTTCCCACAAGCGTCTGCATTTTATTTTTAAATACGCTCTGCAGCATTAAACACTTAATATCCACGAAGCTGATGCAATAAATCTTGCCGCAATCGCAGCGTATACTTAATTTTTGCTCCGCAAATGTGGTAAGCCCTGCCTCAATTAGCCCTTCTGCCCCGTCACCATCTTCATCTTTCTGACAGCTGCACAGCCAGTGCATAATCCTATTAGCCGCGCTCCGCTTGTATCGAAGCAGCTTAGATATGTCAACGCTGTAATTAAAAGCAGTGGAAAACATCAGTTCCATTCCCAGACTTGTCACTTGACGGGGCAACCTCCAAAATGTTGCCAAGTCACGCATTGCCTGTCGGCTTTGGCGGCACTCAGCACTTGAGCCGCCCAATTACAATGTTAATTATGCGGTCAAGCGCATATTGTTGCATGTCATTAGCCAAAGACCAGTCAGGCAGGTCGCAAAGTTCTTATTTCCTGTAAAATTTGGCTACTTCTCAACAGAATTTCGAATTTCGCATCTGAAACTCAGTTCAATATCGACTTCAGGTAGTTCATTTTCAATCATCTATTGTACCATTATTTTAAGCTGTACCTCTAAAAAATATGAACTAAAAGTTACACGTTTCGCATATCTAACGGGCTAAAATATTCTTTGAAAATAAATTTGTTCTTGATGAATACCACAATCATAATTCCTCTGTTAATCAAAGTACATATGAAATTCACCGCATATATTCTTGTGAGATGGGATGCCATTCCTAAATGTGTTCCTAAATGATATTCTACCAATAATTATCAATGGAGTGTATCGGTATAATAGTATAAATGATTCAACGTCGACTTCTCTCGACTAGTTCATTAGTCTTAGTTTGGTGCAATGTTCGTTGCGATTCCAACTTATTTCCGTATTTCTTTTACCAAAAGGAAGACTCAAAATGCTATCGGATGAGCCACATAACTCACATTAATTAACCAGTCTGGCTGCAATGACCGTATTAACGATTTTCCAGCAATTGAGCACTGGTAGAATGTTGACTTTCCACTGCCCTTTGCCTTCGAATTGCCTCGAATTGGCAAGTTGCTATACACAACACTCACATTTCTAGTTTATGAGGAATCCTCACACAAAATATGAGGACTCCTCAAACAAATACACACAGATACAGTCCTGTGATTGTTGAGCGGCTTGCAACTGGCACTTTGGCTTGGTATTCAGGAGGAATCAAAATCGAATAGTCTGTTGGGTTCTGTGGCTGGCACTAAAGAGCAAAGTCTTCGCATTGCCAATGCGTATTTGGTTCGGCCTTTCTGTTCTGAAATGAGCTTTGAATATGCCAATGCTCATGTATATACATACATATGGGCATTCGTAGTATAGCCATGTTGAGGGAATAGCAACTTCATTTAACATTCTGCAGCTTGCGTAGCAAACTTTAAATTTAATCAATAACTTTGCTGCTTCTGCTTGGTACTGAATCAAACATGTATGTGCTGGGGGTCTTAAAAATTTCTTTTCTTTTGCAAACAGACACCTCGGTTAACCTCTGAATAATAAATACGCATTTATATGTATGGATCGTATATATTTATATATATTTATTAAACTGCAGCACGAACTGTGGGCGGACAATTGGCTGGCAACCAATTCGGCGTGAATTCTGCTGTAGATTCGAGCAGTAGCTGCAAAAATTAAGCCTTAAATTATTGTCAGTTTCTTTAGCAAATACAAACCAGCATTAGAAATCAAACAACAATGGCAGTCGGCGGGCAGCCAACCTCCAATTACCACACTCCACCGCAGGCCGGGCCACACATTCGCCCAGCTACTGTTGGTGTGGCCGTGTTCAACATGCAAACAAATGGTCAAAAAAATGTTTATCCACACAGCGGCACACACACACACATGCACACATGCACACGCACTGGCACACATTCATTCAATGCACACACATCGCAGATGTCCACACACTAGCCGGCCGTGCCATACTCAAAGCGGAAGTATATAGGGGCATTTAAATATGCAAAGGAAGTGTGCGTTTAATTTGTGCCATCCTCTTGTTTGGCATTGTTGTTGTTGCTGCTGCTGCTGTTGCTGCTGCTTTCGTTGTTCCTGGTTATAGTTGGCGTTTTGTTGCTGCTGTTGCTATTTTTATACCCTGAACCCATTGAAAATGGGAATTCAGGGTATAATGGTTTTGTGAAAATGTATGTAACAGGCAGAAGGAGGCGTGGCAGACCCCATAAAGTATATATATTCTTGATCAGGACGACAAGAGAAATTGTTTAAGCCCTGTCCGTCTGTCCGTCCGTCCGTCCGTCCGTCCGTCCGTCCGTCCGTCCGTCCGTCCGTCCGTCCGTCCGTCCGTCCGTATGAACGCACCGATTTCCTAAACTACAAAAGCTAGAGACTTGAAATTTAACACGAATACTCGTGTATACCATACGCTGAACAAGTTTATCATAAATTATCGAAAAGTCATCCCATTTTCTTATTATCGATAAAAATCGATAATTCGACTTTGTTTTCCAAACATAACTCTGTAACCGTAAAAGCTAGAAGCTTCAGATTTGCGGTGTATGTTACTGTAATGAATGCGCACATTTTGGCATTTTTCGATTTTGGATACCGGCCCCCATTTCCCCAAAATTCTCCAGAAGTCGTATATCAAATACTAGAGACTTGTGCTTTGGCAAATACACACATATGTACCATCTAATTATACTCTAAAAGTTTCATTAAAAAAGTCCAAGCAGAAAAAAAGTTATTCAACAATCAATTTCCCATAGTAATGCTCATATCCAAGCGCTGCCGCAGCGTCAACTGCGCAGTAAGCAGAGCGCGAGCCTACGCATAACTGTGTATGTATGTGTGTACGCATAGTTCGTTTATGTGTTTGTGTGCGATATCCGCGATACGCATAAACACTAGGAAATTCCAATTATGCCCTTTTTTCGCTACCAACTTCAGATTTCTAAAAGGGTCAGCAGGTACCAAAAATATGTAAAATTCCCACCCCTATGCCTACGCATAACTGTGTATTAATGTGTGCATGCGTTATATGCAATGTATATATAAAAGAAGCTTAAAATGATTTTAGTAACAGCTCTTACAGGGTTCAGGGTATCTCTTAATCGAGCCGTCTCGATTAGAGCACTCTTACTTGTTCTTTTTGGCCACACAAACAAAAACAATCTGACTCTAACCAGAGTGCGCAATATTCCAGCTCAAACACAAATCCCAACTAATGTGGGCCGAAAAGTTTTGCCTGCCCATAGACCTAGCCAGCTGACTGTGTTGACTGTTGAGCAGCGACAGACCAGCGGACTGACATAGAATGCGACGGCATCGGTGGTCAAAATGTTGGCCATGGCCCGCTGATGTCGTCGCTTCAGCAGCTGCTGATGCGACTGCTGCTCCTTCTGCTGCCTGGATGCATGGCCGGATGGCTGGCCATGTGCCATGGTAAAAGTTATCAGAGGGCCACACTCCGCTCGCAGCTTTCGCCCATTTCCATCTGACAGTTTTAATTGCCTTGAATGTTTGCAAATTTCTTATGGGAAATTGTTGTAGCGTGCGGTTGGCTCGAACGGCTCGCCAGCCAGCCAGCCAGCCAGACAGGCAGACGCCGACCGTTCGTCGTTCCACAGCAAATCTTAAGCTTTTAAGAAAACTTCTGTGCACTGTATTTTTCGGAATGCTATTGCAAAACTTTTTAGATACATGCAGCAGATAAGCTGATGAGCATAAGCCAAGGACCATAGCCAAGGGAATGAAAGTGCTGCCTGCACTTCCTTGTCAAATCAATGCTAAACGTCGCCAACGGCTAAGTGAATTCCATGGCCTCAGCAAATATGCTAATGGACTGCCTGCTGGGCTTTTTGAAATGAAATGAAAACAGTCTTGCCAAACGAATTTGTTGACAACTTGTTACATCGTATCGGATGTTAAATAGACAAAGAAAACTCAATAAAAGTGTTCATTGACAGGGAAAAACTGAAGATGAATTTTGTTTAATAAAATAGACTAATTGTTGTAAGCTGACGCGTTTTATCTATATAAATATATATATTATATTTATTAGTTTATTATTATTATTAGTAGTCCACGCACAACATATTTAAGAAATTAAAATTTCCAACAGCTCGTACATCAAATATGAGTATTTGTTACCTTCCGGCTACTTGTGTTATGAAAATTTCTTGGCTGGCGTGCCTTGCCACATGCTTAAAGCAACCGTTGTCAATGTGTTCGTGTTTCAACAGAGTACAGCAAATCTACTGAGGTCGCAAGCATATCAAAAAAGAAGGAAACGCATTGATGTTCACAGCAAGCAACATGTGAATACAGACAAGTGTCATTAGCATAGACTTTATTAATCACGAACACATAAAGATTTCAGTCCGCATGCCGCAATATGCTACCTTATACAAAGGAGTGTGCAAGAACATCTATAGTTAGTCGTAGATGTGAGTTTTAATTAAGAGCAAACGAACTTTAAGGCATTATTCAGGCACTGCATGTGCTGGCAGGGAAAATTAAGCGGACCTCTCTTGAAAAAAAAGAACAGAACCAGGAAGCAACAACAGTGGGACGACGGGCAACAACAAGATAAATGTCTGATCATTATTACAGAGCCATAAATAATGCAGACAAACGGACGCCGCAGAGACATGACGCACCTTTGCCGAGTTCCAATCCGTAAACACAAATATCTTCGAGAGCGGAAGCGACTATGAAATCCCCTGCAATTAGCAAAGCTTTCTTAGTACCCCAAAACTCATGAGAATATAAAAAAATATAATAAATATGTAACATAAATATGTGAAGCAAATGAAGAAAAATATATTGATTTGAACTACAACTGAAACTGAAACTTCAAACTAAACTGAGTTGTTGCAGGGTGTTTAGGTGCTGGGCAGAAAAAGGTGTTGATGATGGCTGATTCTATGGCTGGGCACTTTGAATAACTGCTATTAAGGCGGGCAAACAGAACAATTATTGAGCATTTAATTGCTCGACAAAATGTAATTAAGCAAAGGTAGCACGTTGTGCAGAGCTGCAGAGCGACAAACCGCAGGGGGGAATTTTTGCATTTGTCAATGTTAGCACGCTACATAGTCTAATATGTGAACTTGAACATGAGCATGTGGGTGTGGCTGTGTGTCGATTTAAAGCAATGCCAAAAAGTGTCCATTAAATGCAGTCGAGAGCACTTGAGGGCCTCTCGAGGCGTCGACAAGTGGTCAATAAAAGGCAGCCGAATTCAACATTTTCGTTGACATGGCAAAAAGCATGTGAGCATACGGGCATTTCAAATCATTTTTGTAGCAGCTTTTGGCACTAGGTGGACACGAGGCAAGTTCATGGTAAACGCTTCGGCTTACAGCCAAAACTTTGAAGCAAGTTTCAATTTATTAACCAAATAAAATGCAGATAACGGCTGCGGGATACGTAAGATAACGCTATAAGCGGCAGGCTACGTCGAAAGTTTTGATAGATGCACAAAGTTTTAGCCCGCGGCGAGCAGAAACTTCGTCAAGTAGCGACCTGAAAGTGAAGGTATGCGATCAGCCGAATTTCCCATGCTGCTCTTGATTGACATGCACCCCGGGGCAACACCTATTGCACACAAAAGCACCCACATTTGCATCTACATATCTGCAGAAGTGTTCGTATGCAATTCTATTTGTCTATTTGGCCAACTGTTTGACCATCACCAAGCTGTTTCACTAGGTTAACCGGCAATATCAAAGGGCGGCAAAAAACGGAAAAAAGTGGAATTTTATTTGTTACGCGCCCGTGACTCTCAATGCAATTTCGACCAGACAAGCCCCAGCACTTGTATCCAGTTGCTCATGTGTTTGTGGCCTGCCTCCCTGTGAGTGAGTATTTGTTATTCGGATTGCATTTTTGTTTTGTAGTTGCGCTAGGCTAGCCAAAGGCGCCGACATATTGGCCTGTCCAATCTACAGCTCGACAACTGCAGGCGGCAATAATGTAAGGCCTTTATTCTCGTTCACGAAGTCAAAAGAGTATATTGGTTAGTCATAAGTCGGGGAAAACTGTAGCTTCCAGAGAAGCTGAAAGCTTAACAACTTTACGATTCACCTTCTCTATTAAATGATCAAAAGTTGACGATGCAGAATTTAAATAATTATTCCATCCAAAGTTTTTGATAGTTAAGTAACTTATCTGGAAGCAAAAGCTAAATTAAAATAATTAAAATTAATTAATTAATTAAAATTAAATTATATACTCAAATCTACAATCTACGAACAGCTAAAATTTTAATTTGCATTACTTAAGGCATTGTACATGTGAGATTTTTGTATATTAAGTTTTCTAAATATATTTTAATTTGTATATCTAGTATATATCGCGACTACTATATGTATTCATTGACTTTTCCAATGTCACGATTCAAAATCGTTAAGGAATCTAATCTAAGCACTGCGGTGCTTGCGCGTAAAGCGATTCTAACATTAGCTTTGATAGACAGCTGTCTGTGTGTGCGAGGCATCTGCTAGTGCTAGTGCACGCATGCATGTGTGTGTGTGTGTGTGTGGCAAAGGAATGTGCAATGAGTTGTAAAAACTTTTTCGATTTAAGTTCATAATTACACTTGCAATGTTGCAGCGACTGAGTCAAAGGACGATGAAGAGTGAAGTGCATGAGATGGCGGTCGGGCTTCCATCTCTGTCTGTCTATATCTCTGCCTGTATAGCTAACTGCTTTCACATGCTGATTGGCAAAGTAGTTTTAATTGAAAATCTTTAGCTTTGAGACCCATCGGTGACAGACATTTGCCGGAGGCAGCTGTGTGTGCGCGCTAAAATATTGCCAGACTTTGAGGCTAAATTAAGCGATTTACATTTACCACAATATTTAAGCTGCAAATTGACTCCCAGTCGCGGCGCCAAGCTCCACTACACAAATCAGCACATACATATATAACTGTATGTATTTTATATATAGAAACATAAGCATGTGTAAATATGTCAGCAATGACATTGATCGTCGTTTTGTGACAAGTAAAAAGGGACAGCCAAAGAGATAGAAAGCAACGCTGTGCTATGATATCAATTCTGTTTTGTTTTGTTTCCTTTCAACTTATTTTTGTATTTATTAAATTCACTTTTACACATAAAAAATATATATATATATATATATATATATATAAATATCCAAAAAATATATATATTTATGCATGGATGCACTTTCTTTCATTTTTATCAGTGCATGTTGTTCTTAAAGTATTATTGATCAACTGATTTGTTTAAAGCAAAAGATTAAAATATTATTACATTAGTATCAGCGGAATCAAGCAAATAAATAAATATTTGTATATATGTCCTTATTGTTTTGCTGTTTACTTCAGAAAAAACACAATTTAGCCAGCCTTAAATGTAAGCCCCAGCTATTTAAGCTTAATTTTTTCCAATAAAATATATATTTTTCTAATGAAATGTAAAATTTGTGCTTAAAGCTATTTTGAATAAATGAAGATTTTTATCATTTTTCATATTTTGCTTTTCGTATAAAAGTCAATTAGGAAGGATGGAATTGGCTCAGGCTGAGCCTTGAGCTCTGCCAAATTTAAGGACCAGTAAACAATATTTATATTAGGCTTATTTATTTATTTATTTTTAGATTAGTTCAAAGAAATGCTCAAGGGATGCTCAGCCTTACAATTATTTGGAACTGTAACTTTAAGATTTACCACGAAAAATAAGCAGCAAGTAATAAAAAGAAGGAAAAAGATTCTCATTTTATTGAACACTCTCAATGTACAAATCTTTTTGTCCATGCCAAATAACAATCAATTTTATTTTTCTTTCTTTTTTTTGTACTCTCCTGTACTTTTTCTGTTGGTTTTGGACTTGTATTGTTAGACGGGCAAACATAAAGGGATCACACAAACCATTTTAATCAGAATCTTGTCAACATATTAAGATAATCCGTATTTAATCCTTTTGTCGACCCAAGGTCGTGTTGATGATAATGCCAATGGATGCGTCGGTGTCGGAGCGACAATAAAAACCCAAACGCCCAAAATCCCCAGCGACAACTCACCTGCCTTTTATACCGCTTGCCGCTATTGTACGAAGACTGTAAAAACCCTTTTTATAATTATGATGACAGTAAACAAGTCAGCCAGGCAGCAGTCTCTGAATCTCATGGACCGTGCCCCGCAGCCCGTAGCTCATGCCCAGCCCTCCATGCAGTGGGATGCCTTGTGGTCCAGGCGTCCAGGCATTGGGCCTGGGCTCTTGTCTTTGGCAGTCAGTTGATGGTTCAGGGATTTGAGCTTTTATTAGCTACTTAGCCATGGCATTGTTACACCTTTCATAATGAATTTCCAGAGGCAAAGCCTGCCGCCACAATGCCAAGACCAAGGATATTTCAATTTAGCTGCTCAAACAGTTGCCTCTTTGACGTTTTGTCTGCCGCTTGCCGCTTGCTGCTTGCCGCCTGTTGTCGGCTGTCTGACGACGCCTGTTGCCCCGACTGGAATGCCTGCCGTAAATATTTATGCGGCACAAAGGTGACGTTGTTAGCTTTTTAACAGCTGCGGAATTTGTAGCCTGTCTTACTTTGCCGTGGGCCAGAAGCTGATGACTGGGCTGGGTAACGGGGGCAATCTCAACTAATCTGCGGTTGTCATAAAATGCGAATATCGTAAGGAGATTGTGATTGCGGCGGAATATCAAAATATTTGAGCAATGAATGAATAAATGACAAACAGTCAGCCAGCTACACGATGACAGTTCATCAATCACGGAAATGCTTATCGCTCGAAGTGTGTTTGGCCTATAAATAAACAAAGACACTTGTATCTGAATCTTTGTTGAATCTTTGCTTGCCTGTGGCCTTTTAATTGTTCCACAACATTCATTTTTCACACGGCGCACAACTTTAAAGGCGCCCGCCGTCTGTCCGCTGGCGTCAATGGGTCTGCTGCTGTGCGCGATTCTGGGTCGGATCTGCTCTGCTCTGTGCACGCTTTAAAGAGATCATCAATCTTGTTTAATGGTTGTCCGCACGATTGAATTATTACATGTGTCAGCTGCGCGTGAGTTATTGATATTACGTAACAAATGAAGAAAGCGCCGAAATAAAAATCAAGCAACACAACATCAAATAAACTACATACACACGCATCCCTACATACGGACAGAAAAACACACACAATATACTGTGGAGATAGCCCCGCCTCGCCTGGCTCTAACAACGCAGCTGGCGCCAAAGCCGTAGCACACTTTTGTGCGCGATTCGTACTTGCAACCAGTTGCATGTCGCAACGAGTGCCGTCAGGTGCGCTGCGTCTGCTCTGCTTTTTTGGGCTTCAATTCGCTAGGCAGTCTGAGTGATGCTAATAAAAAAGCATTTCAACTGCCTTATGTGGGACGGATAAACAAAAATCGATAGGCTGAAAAAACATTTTCGGATGGTAAAATGGGAAAACTTAAGCTTGCGTCTTTTTTTGTGTCATCTTTGTTTTTATTTTTTTGATTTGGTTCATGGGGCAAATACCAAAATGATTTGCATATTTTTTTATAGACTTGAATGACGCAAGAAAAGTGCAAAAAAATAATCAAAGAGCACATGTGGAAAAATTTAATACTTACTACCATTAAAAAGCAAATGCTCTACTGGTTTTTTTTTACAGATTACAGTAAGTCATAAATAACCGTTTTTATATAACACAGTTCTGTTGTTGCTAAAGGTAATCATCAAATGAATTAATTAAGAGGTTTTAAAATGTTATAAGAAAATTGGACAATGTAAACAAATCGTAAGTTCCAATAGCCAGGTCAGTCGTACGTATGAGCTGACTTCATAACTGGTCATAATTGGCGGCATTTGACCGACATGACAAATGTAATCAACAGACATTAGCCCTCAAGCAAATACAACGACTATCTATATGAGCTTGTAAATGTCGGACTCCAACATCGTAGAGTATATTGGGAATATCTGAAAAGAAAATAGCCACATAAATATGCAAGTCACGTGCGCTGTTTGGGTCAGCTTAAAATGGCTTTGGACTAAAATCTTAAACTGTCATTTCATCTTTTAAATCATTTAATTCCGTTTTGGCAGCTCCGACTTGCATCGAACGATAAAGCCGTGCACTTTACATGCACAACAGTTCCTTTGCAGAAAGCAGATTGCTTTGTCATATATCGCGGAACAGACCGAAGGATGCAGTGTGTAAAGATACGGCGAAGTATCTCAAAGATCTTCAATTGACTTAATTAAGCGAATGAGGTTTCCATTTGCCTACGCTAACCAGCGAAGGATGCGACTTTCCCTTATTAAATAGTAGTAATGTACATGCTTTAGATTTTCTTTGTCAGTTCAACAAAGCCGAGTCGAGATACAGAATATGTTCACAGCTTCTATAGGTACACGTGAAAGAATAGCACCGGCACATAAAATTGTATTTGACTTACAATAACTGTCCGTCTTCCCTCTCTCTATCTCTCTCTCTCTCTCTCTTCTCCTTACACTGTTTCGTACTCCTCTTTCGGGTGTCAGATTTTATTTTGGCTTGCAGCGTTAAAATAACATTGAATGAAATAGCTCGATTTTCATACCCTTTCATGGCGGGTATTATATTATATTTGTATCATCTACCGTTTCTTTGCTTTAATTGTTAAACAAAAAACTCTTACGTTTCTTTTTTATTTTGATCACTGTGCGTGAGCAACTCTTGACTAACTGAACATCCTTATAATAATAATGCATATTGATTAAAAGCGAAACAATACTAAATGACTAATAGAGCATTTACGTTTCGAAACGATGAAAATAGGTTTTTTTTTCGCTTTGAAGTTTTTGCTTTTTTCTCGTTTTCTGTAGTCAACATTTCTGCACATTTTATCGCCCATTCGTTCATCCGCTTTCTTGCTCGTGCCTGATGCGCGCTAAACGCTTTGGGGCGTGGCGCCGGTGTAAAACAGCATGAAAACTCAGTCACAGTCAGCGCAAAAACATTTTGACACTAATTTCATTTTGTACATAGAAGAAAAGCTGAAGCTTTTTTGTTCTTTGTTGGCGTCAAAGGATTTTCCCGACAGAACAAAAAGGTTGAAATAGAATTGTAGACTGTGCGGTAGGGGGTAAAGCAGAAAGCACATTGCCATAGATTTTCTATCCCTCGAGCGCAATTCGCCTTTGAAGTTGAAGCTTATGCTGGGAATCGTCTCGCTGGCGAATGAAGCGGGATTCGCTAAATAAAAATTGATGGTAATTAAAATGCCACACACAAAATAACTTTAAATTTAGCCAAAACAAAGGCTGTACACATTTAATAATTAACCACATTTTCGAAGCACTCAACACTTTTACACCTTCAGGGATCGCCAGAGGCATTTAACGCTTCGTTTCCGAAGATTAACTGCCGTGAAAGCATTTTGCATTTCTCTGAAACCCAACAAAACAAGGGGAATTGCCACAAACAAAATTTAGACTTGGTTTTTCAAGATAAAATACTGTATGCTCTTTATTAAATAAAGCAAATATCTGCTTATGTTATTTCAATTCATTATATTATTAATTATTAATGATTAAATAATACAACTTTAGCAACTAAAACTTGTATAGGTTTATTTTTCCATCGAACGGAATTTTAATTTCCAAATTTTATCTTAAATTTAGCGTAAAACAAAAGGAATTACGAAGCGCAAATGCCCAGCAAATTACCAGTGACATAAGAAGTCCATGGGGAGCAGTCAGCAGCAAAAAATGGGCTAAAAAGCTGAATGTACGCCATGGAGCAAAACACATTTTGGGGCGACCGCAGCAACTGTAAATCGAAAGTCGCTGCTGGGCGGCTTTTGCTTGTGCCTCTGAGAACTTGGTTAATTTTCAATTTGCCGGACAGCTAAAAACAGAAAAGGCAAAGGCTATTTGTCGCATAAAAAACTGACTTAGCAGACCCGCTAAAGGGAAGGACTAGAAATTACCATGTAACCCTGCACTGTGTAAATTGCCTCTGTGCATTAAATCAGCTCCAGCTCTGCTGCTTAATTATCTCTAAGGAGTACATAGAGTCAAATAATTTAATATTCATTTGTATGCCCTCGGTGGCTGTTCTCGAATATACATATGCATATATATGATGAGGGGATGCATATGATAAAATACATATGCATATTACAATCAATTGATAGTAGATATATATATTTTAAGGCATTGCTAAGAAATTCTGCTATCATTTAAAAAAAAATACTCCGACCAGTTGAGTACAAAACATGCTGTAAATGAACTTGACAAACTGAAAAACAATTTAAGCGAGCTGATTTTCAATTTTCGATGTAGATGCGATGAGGGTGTGCAAATGCATAGCACGCACAATTTGCTAAAGAAAACATAAATAGTAGCAACAGCAAGCATATGCCAAAGAGTTGGCAGATTGCGGGGGCTGCTGGGAAAAGGACGGCTGTCCACACAATAAACAACACAGGGAAATGTTACCGAGAAAATGAAGTCATGTGCGCACCTGTTCAATGCAATTCATGTTCATTTGTATTGTTGATGGCGTTGTTGTTTCTGTTTCTGTCTCTGTTCCTGTTTCTGTTTCAGCCATAGTTATTGTTGGTGTTGTCGCTTTTATCACAGCCAACAACAGCAACGGACAATACCGACGCTTGCTGGCCAACGAATCAACGACGTTGGTGGCGTGTCTATCGTCACAACATCGAATCCGTTTGCTCCTCAATCCATGGATAGATAAACCCACAAGTATGTGTGAGTGTATGCCAGTACATGTGTGTGCGAGAAGGAGTGTGAGTCCGTAGTATACTGGTAAACATGATTGGAAATTCGATCACAGCTGCACACGTAGAGCACATAAATCAGTCCTCGCTCATGCCCCATGCTGAGCGTAGTCACTTTCAAGCCCTCACAGCGCGACGGCGAAAGACAATTGTCCGCCCATGGGTATTCCGCTTAGCTGCTGCTTCTGTTGCTTCTGGTGCTTCCGGCTATTGTGAGAATATTGTATGCATATGGCTGCATCTACGATGATGTGAATACGCTCGGTGTAATATGCGGACGAGGTATTATAGACAATAATTCGATATGGTGTAACAATTAATGGTTAGACCACAGCTTAAAAATAATATCATATTGTTTATCATCAACGTTTTTACTATTGCCATGACAGTATTTGAAATGCGGTTGATCGAATAACAACAATCGATTTCTCTATGTATTTGTATACATTTTTATGCTGTGAGCTTGGTCCATTGGGTAGTGGTAAATCGGAAAGCATTATACGTTGACAGTGACAATATCGATGGAAAGTAGCTAGCATTTAAGTATATTATAGTATTAGTATAAGAATGGCAAACCATATTGCGCTGTTTAGCTCCTAGTATTGACAACTTTTAAATACGAGAAAAGCAAATATTTTATTTAGTTTATTTTATTTAAATTTTGTAAATATATTATAGAGGCGATAGATAAGAGAATCGGCAGACTGCGTGCTAGCTATTGTCCAATATAATTAAGATTATATAACTAAACTATTCTTTGCTGGAAGTCTAGTCTTAATCTATTACTCAAAGTGAGAACTGATGTAATTTGGCAGTACATCGAAAGTCTTGAAACTTATATGGCGTCATTAGAGAGCTCTTTAAAGAACTTGCCAAGTCAGGAGATCAGAGTATTTTTGCAAATATGTTACACATGTATAAATAACAGTTTTTTTTTTTTTTAGCCAACACTTCATTTTTATGTGACATGAATTGTGCAGTTACGAATTGCTTTTAAAATAAAAATAAAATGACAACTTTGGTTGATTATTTTGATGAGCATAGCGCAGAACAGTGAGCACACAAAATAGAATAACACATGCATAACCACTCAAACCAACACACACACAGACACACACACACATAGTATAGAATGGCAGGACCTTCTCACAATAGACAGCACATGTCAATGAATGAGACAGAGATTTTTATGGAGCATGAGTCTGGGGGATTAAGGAATGGCAGAATAGGGAATATGTTTGAGAGGGGCAGAGGGAACTCGAAATTGGCATATTTGCCATAGAGAACGACGCGCAATTCATTCATTCATTTGCCGCAGACAAACAATCACAGCTGAAATAGGCAAGCATACAAATACACATATGAATGCGCGTATTAACAAATGGATATAGAGCTGTGGCGTGGTCGTGGGAAGCCGTTGCTAGGCAAAGTGGGCTGCGTGAGTGTGGAGCCCGGCATTTCTATCGGCGTCGCCACTGCCACAAACAGCGACATATTTTCAAATCAGTGCAAAATGCTAACTTCCGCTCGTTAAACAAGTGAAAAATTAACTCTCGACTGTAATTTGCTTATGCATGGCACGAGGCGGGATCGGAATCGAAGCGGAAGCGCGGGGGGCTGGCTCCCGCTTTGACGAGGCGGAGCAACTGACAATGATGCGGCTTATGTGGCGGCATCGTTGTCGGCGACAACAACAATAATAATCCTGGCGCCATAGTGTGCGTCTGGGCAGTAAATAAAAATAATTGCCTTCTGCTTCAGTTCGTTGTCATTTTCGGCTGCTTGGTAGTGCGTGGTGCTTGGTGCGTGGTGCGTGGTGAGTGGTGTGAGGTGTGTGTGTGTGTGTGTGTGCCATAAAAGCATCTACATTATGAGCAAGCGGCTTAAAACTCACGCATGCCATATCAAGCCGTTGTAGTTGTAGTTTTGGCTACGGCTGGGGGCGTAGATGTGGGCGTGGATATGTGCTTAATATCCTTTTGCCAACTTTGTAATAAATGATTCCACTTGCGCCCTTTTCGGTTCGCTTTTTGTGTATCAAATGGCCGAACAATGCGTCACAAGCAGCTTCTCGATTTTTACTGTTAAATGAAACACGTGCCACGGAAGCAATTTCTGCGCAATCTATGCGCAAACTACGCCCATGGCCTTTACCCCCTGTGCCCCTTAAAATGACCCAACCGAACAGTCAACGGGCCACAATGTCGGAGTGTGTGTGCTCCTGTGTTTCAATTTGGCGTTGCAGCATCCGGCATTGAATGCGCTTTTTCACTGCCCAACCAATTCGCATTGCTGGCCTACACTCCCAAGCAGAGTCAACTGTATTGAGTCCGAACTTGATGCCGGTAAATACAAAACCTGCTGGAACTTTGAGTTCCAGCGCTGCCCTGGTCGGCAGTCAAGGAAATGAAAAGCGTTGAAACGGAACTTTCATTCCCTTTATTAAAGACTCTATCACATCGTGTTATGTCTACTTAAAGCCCATTTTTAATTACTGTTTCCAATCATATTATAAATTGTGTTGTATTTCTTGGAAAATAATAAAAAAAATATCACATTTTTGCCATTTGTTGCTTGGAATATTTTTATATTAATTCCAATTTGATTTTCTGTCCCTTGCAAAACTGCTTGTAAAATTAATAAAAATATCAAAGCATTCTTTGCAAGTGCTGAACTATACAGACTGTAGGACATTCTTGAACTTCATTGAAAGCTCTTCATTTTACATACATTTTAATTTAAGCTAGCAAGCTCAAATTCTCATAGTTTTTGTCTCGGCAAGAACTAAAATTTTATTAAAATTATGTGCACAAACAACAAGGACTAAGAGTGACCCCGGGTAAGTATTTACAGCCACTTACACTCACAGCGTAGTTGCAACATTTAGCGCAAAGTTTTTCTATTAAATGGAAATATTAATTTCCGAGTAAGAAATTTGTTATTTCCGGAACGCCTGCTCCAATATGATGACGATGTCGGCGTCTGGTGGGGAGTAGAAATTTTAATACGATAATAAATGAGTGGTAGATGCTGCACGGCCTTCCATACATCTTTTGCTTTCATTTTTGTAATAAATTTTGTGCAGTAACTTTTGCTGGCAGGATGACCTTTGAGCTCGCGCTTAAAAGTAGGCAGCCAAAAGTTTGCAAACAAAATTAAATTCCGTGCAACGGCGCTTCATTTCAGCATTTACCAGAATTTTTCGAGTGAATTCCTCTGCAGTATGTTGCATCCCAGTTGGATTTTCCACTTAAAGCTGAAGTTGACGAAAGGTTTGAGCAGGCAAATTATTCAAATTTATCCAAATGTATAAGTATTGTATTTCAATCTGGCTTTAAGGACAATGCGTTTAGGACACGTCTCCAAACTGTGGGATTCATTAGCCGCAAATCAAGCGGTAAGCAGTCCAACTGGGAATATGCGAATTCATTTGGTTAATTATAGCAGGATTTGGGACTACAATGTGCCAGCCGGTGTCTCCTATGGGTGCTTGTTCGTGTATTGGTTTGTGCGTCACTGTACGATAGATGATGGGAAGGTGTGCGTGTGTGTTCGAGTAGACTGTGAAACACTTGGCCACAGAACGCATGAGCGGTCCTGCACAAGTTTGCGGCTTTGCTGACGATTTTGGTTTAGAGCGCTTAGCATACTCGTTACTTGGTTGATCGGGCGTGTGAGATTGCTCTGTGCTCTGTGGGCCTGAGTGTCTATTAATAAGGTGTGCTGTGGTGGGTGCTGCCATTGAATACCGGGAGAAAATCGTTAAGTGTGCACAGTGTCCAACAAAAGTTTTCTTATTTTGGAGTGGAACTGTGACTAAAACCTAATCTGTAAATATATTTCGCATTATATATGCACATGAAAAAATCATATATAAAATGAGAAAAATAAATAAAAGAGAAGCAGCATAAAAATGTTTTTGTTCTGCGGGCAGGCATAGCGCAAACTTTGTGGTCAGGTATACAAATTACAACTACAACAGCAACACCAGCCAACATAGTAGCAATGACAAGAGCAACAACAACAACAATAACACCACGAGCTCTACCAACATCAACAACGCAAAGTTTGCCCTGCAAACAAGCGAGACTGGCCGCTGAAGCCGAAGCGGGACGATGCAAAAGGTGCTAAAAGGGAGCGCTGATTTACATGTTGGCCGGGAACTGGACTCTCACGGCCACTAAATTAGAAGTTACTCTGATGCTGATTTTGAGCCGGTGAGCTGACTAGCTGGCAGTGTGGCGGCATGGCTGGGCGCCAGCGGAGGTGCGGGGCGTCTGCTTCCATTTTATCTCAATTAAAAGTTGTCCTTCAGCGTGTCAGCGGCGAGGACTTGTGAGTGGCCCACTGCGCTGCTGGCCACTTGAAAGTTTATGCCTTATGAGCCGCAAATGGCCGCAGTACATGAACACGAAAACGGACTACGGACCACGGACTGCCTGCCAGCCACGATGCTCATAATAAAGACACACGGGCAAGGAAGCTAACGAAGCCTGTGCACTCCACGAGCCAAAACAAAAAACGAAATTGCTGAGTCAACATGGAGCAGCTATTGCAGTCACGAGGGGTGCTGTGCCGGCAATGGTGTTGCCTCATCATTAGCATTAGGATTTCTAGAGACCGGGCTGCCAGTGGGGATCTCTGGCCACACCAACGCGTTTGTCTGCGGCCAAGGTGCGGCTCCAGCTCTGGCTGGGCTCCGCGCAACCGCAGCGTTGCAGCACCAGCGCGAACATCCTGGCTCTCGCTCTTGCTAGCACTAACAATAAAACCGAATGTGTGGCTGGAAAGCGAGGTTGACTATGCTAGACTTGGCGTAGCGAATTGTGGCTGGCTACCTTTGCGCACAATTTACCACAAAAAAGAAAACCAAAAAAAAAAAAAGGAAGCAATAACGCTGCTGCTAAAATCGCAAGTGCTGCATTCATTTTGTTTGGCGTTTTTCACGTCACTGTTTGGTTTTTTGTTCTAACTCATTTTGCATGCAAATAAAAGTGTTATGAATTATTTATATATGCATCTGCAGGAGGAGGGTGAGGCTGTTGCGGTTTCTGGCTACATTTACAAAATAGTTTTTTTATTTTTTCAATTGGCTTGTGTACAAAATAAAATTTGTTCATTTGGCTGATTTGCAAACAATCACGACTACCATTTCCATACACTGAACCCTGTGAAAATGGGAATTCAGGGTATAACGGTTTTGTTAAAATTTGAAAAAGTATGTAACAGGTCAGAAGGCATACGCCTTTCTTCATGATGGAATCGTCGTCTTTTAATACCAGTTCGAAAGTTATAATTTTACGGAGTATATATAAAAACCAAATAGACGGGGCTCAGGGTACCTCGTAGTCGGTTACCCCCGGTTATAAAGTTATTTCTGTTTTTTTTTTTTTTTTTTTGTTTATTGTATATTTTTTGCTAATTTGCTGATTTAAAAATGTTGATGTTAAATAAACCGCATTATACATTTTTAATTTTGACTAAATGCACTTTACTTTTATTTAAGGCTAAAATTCACATTAGGCTCACAAAAAGTGGTATTAATTATATTTGAACAGAACAAATCCTATGAGTATTTATAATTTTTGGATTCATATTTAGAGGTGCAATATTTGACTTCAAAAAACCAGAACAAAGTGCAAGACTCAAAGGTTAAATGACTCGTTGAATTGATGATCATAGATGGTGTTAATATGTATACAAAAGTGAAGAGATATTTAGTATTTACAAAGTGGTTGAGCTAAGGATCAAAGTGTGTATTAAATTATTTCAATCTGTAACTAATTGATATGTGTGTCATTTAAAAAAAATTATACAAAAATTTAGATAAAATATTTGTATTAACATTTAGTTTGAACTCAATGCGAGAAAGCTTAAACAAATCTCGTTTAAAATCAATAAAATAAAGAGTGAACTACAGATAAAACCGCAGTTGCAATCATGAGATTCATTTTCGAGTAAGTCACTTTGCATTATTTATGGCTGTGGCGGAGGGACACCAAATTACGCAAGACCAGAGTAACCCAGCCCACACTTACTGAAGCGCGCTCCGTGATATGTTTCATATTAATAGCCTGTTTAAAAATGTTGTACGCTTCTCATGTGTTTGTCTGCCCGTGTGTCAGCTTGTCTGCCACCCGCCTGATGTGCACCAGTGCCAAGCAAACAATGTCAGTAGCTGGCATCGAAATGCTACGCACTCAGTCATTCCAACACTCGGTTGTTCCCTCAGTCGGAGAGGCAGCTACGGAGCCAGTCGGAGAGGCAGCTACGTGTACCCAGCGAATACCTGAGTACGGACGAGACGCAAAAATGAGGCCCGTGCCGCTGTAATCATACTGGCGCGTTGCGTGATGTATTACAGTAGCATATGATTGTTCACTTCAGGAATTTACACATGTTCACCTCCCACTTTGTGGCGGGCTCTAAATTTTAAGCATAATGTGTAATACGTATGCAAAATTGTTGGCTTGGCCATGCCACAAATCGCGACCGCGCTGGTTGTTTATGATGACGAAACATTACAAATTTTTGGCCGCATTAAGTTTGTAGCCAACGCTCGCACCGTAAATCCATGTGATTTTAATAAAATATGTTCGGCTTTGCAGAAACAGGAATGCTTGTTGATTTTCATTTAAGCTGCCTAATCCATTGCAGCCAAAATGCTTTCAGATTTATTATAATTTGGCTAAGCCAGCAGCATTACGAAGCTACTTTTAAATTTCAGTTTGAGCAAATAATAACCGTAAATTCAAGGATAGCTAGTTTTAACTAATATTCGCTCTGTTCGGTTCAGTATTAATATAATTATAATATAATTTTTAGGTATAATATAATTATAGGTAATAATTATAATAATAATTATATATAATATAGGTATTTTTAAAAAATAAAGGTAATAACATAATCCGATTGACCAGCTTATAATTCAAATTACCTTCATATTCGTAAAAAATTAATTATTTTTCTGTCAAAGATTTTCTATAATGAAAATGCTTTGGCTTGGCCTCAATTTATTTTGGCTCATATTAACAATATTGAATTATTTAATAAATAAATGAATACAACAGATTAATTAAAAATAAAAAAGTTGAGATCTCTATGGGAAGGTATTTGAGGTTGCAGCTACTACGAGCGGAAAAGCTACGACACTTGAAGATTTTGTACCGGCAAATGTATAAAAGAGTTAAGACCTCACGTTTTGTTGCCTGCTGACGAATGTCTATTAAAGTGGAACACGATTTTAAATCATATTTTTTAGCGTAATTGTCAGTGCTTTTGGTATTTGGAATAAATTGTGTTTACGTGCAACTGTTGTAGCAGCCATTTTTATGTTGGAACACATTATTTCAAGTTTTTGGCCAATTTGGGAAAAGCAGCCTAAACACAAAAGACAACGTGTTTCATTAAGTGGGTCCACAACAAAAGGCAGGCAACAAATTTTCACATCACGCTTAAGTCGCCTAATCCTTTTACTGTTAAGGCGCGAGCCGAGTGGCAGACAACATTTGCCCATGGCAACGCTTCTCGAGAGCTAGCTATATGAGTACATATGTGGGCGCTGTCTGCCATTTCTTAAAAGGACTTCATAGCGGGCAAAGCTAAGGCGAAGAGGCGCAGACCTGGCCTCAGGCTCACTCCCGCCGCGACTTTGGCATCGCCTTTGGCGAGCTCTGGATTTGCGCCTTACACGCGTGTAATGTGCAAAAACTGCGTTTAATGCCGCACTAATCCCTCAACTACAATGCTGCCAATTTACGCAAGTGGCGCATTTGCTGCGATGGCAACGATCTCGACGACGCCGCCTGAGGCGGCGGCTTTGCAGCTTTTCCCTTCGTTCGGTCTCTGTTTCCAGCCATGCGGCCTTCCACTCGTAAATGTAATGAATGGGGCGATGGGCCAAAACTTTTCAAGTTGTGCTAGTATAGCATCAATTTATTTAAGTGGATTTAAGCGCTGCTTACTTTTGTTTTAGCACATTTTCAACTTTTTCTATTCATATTGCAAGCCACATTGCCCCGGAACTATACCCCACACAGTTTCTATGTCACGAATCGGTATTAATAGAATCTGTACGCACTTTAAGTATTCGCTCATCTATTAAAGAGCTCAGCCAGTCAACATGTTTGTAGTTCTGTTTATTGATAAGCCGCATCACTTAAATAAAAATCATTTTGCTTAAATAACATGTTGAGGCCATGGACTGATTATTCAATAAAACAATTGCTGCTATCAAACCAAACTCATTTATTAGGTCAATAGAGAAATTGGAATAAATACAATTTAAACTACCATGATTCTTTCTCTTAGGTTTTAACAGCTTATTCTGTGTGTATAATTATTTTGTGTAATTTGCTTATATATTTCAAATAAATTGTTTATTTGGCATATTGAATATTCGTTCCAATTGCGTTGTAAAACTTGAACTTGTTGTGGACATCACTTTAAACCCATTGAAAATGGGATATTAGAGTAAAATAGTTTTGAAAAATGTATGTGGCATGCAGAAGGATGCTTGCCACACCCCAAATATTCTCTATCAGAATGACGAGCTGAGTCGATTACCGATTAAAAACGTTCAGAAATTCTGCTAAAAAACAAATTTTGCATGTAGTTTCATATTCATTTCTTATAAGTAGGGCTCACCCGACTAGAGCTTTCATACTTTCTTCTAATCTTCTTTCTCCTGTTATTTATTTGACAGTTTTTAGGTCCATTTTGTTATGTCAAACTGTTAATATATCAAGTTCAAGCGCCCTGCCAAAGCCAGACGAGGTGTAATTGTGATATTCTCGTATATGTTTGATAACCCACTCTGGTCACAGTTGCAACGGTTGGAGATTTACATTTTTCGTGCCCATCAAATTTTCCCGTGTGTGCGTATGTGGATATGACATTTGGTTGAAGCGTTGATTGCTGTGAAGTAGTGCGTGAAAAAGTCTCACATATTGTTTTTGTTTGTTTGACAGGGCATTTTACAACAAACAGCGCCTGTTTCAGCACTAGATGGATGTGTGCTAATAATTATCCGCTGCTGCCCTTGTTGTGGTTGCATATAAATTGAATTTTTCACAAACATTATTCGTGTTCATTTGTATTGCTTCTATTTTGCGTTTGTATTTTGCACGATATTCAGATGCTCTGTGCTGCCAGTATTTTAATTGATATTGAATGGCCGGAATTTCTGTTTTAAATGGCTCCACATCGCGCATACGCAGTGTGTGCGTGAGTGAATTTGGTTATTCTAGTTTTTTATGCTGTGGAGCCGTATTTGTGTTGCTTCAGCTTTTGTTTTTTTATTTTTTTATTATTTGACTAACGCTTGAAAGTCCATCAAAACAAAATTAATTTGCAAAATTTAGCTTGTATTTGTATTGGGATAGCCACAAAACTCGTGCGAAAATTGAAACGAAACACTTGAGTGCTACAGCACTTCACACGGACAGAAATACTGACACCGAGGCAGCCACTGAAGCTGGGCTGGGCGTTTTTTGGGTGCAAGTTTGGGGCCACAAACTTTGCGAAACCACTTGAAAAGTTATTTACATTTTAAGTTGTTGAGGTGTTCACACAACGTCGAGTCGTGTTGTGTCCCTGTGATGTGCAAAATAACTGTGGGCATATACACACACACCATACACACACACACACACTTTCACATAGCAGAGATTCATCTGAGGGTGATTTTGCGTGTGTGTGTGTGGTCGCCGGTGTCAAATCTGAAAAGCACAGACTTGAGAGGCTTACATAGAAAATCTATTAAATTGCGGTACCCGGCAATAGAGTTCAAGTTGCTGCTGTCGCCGCGCTCCAGTCGTTGTTGTTGCCGTACTTCTTGCTGCCGCTGTAGTAGTTGTTGTCATGGCAGCTTCTGGTCGCTGGAAAAGTTTGCAACATAAAACAAACATTGGCGAGCTACCCACACAGCGGCAGCAGCAGCAGCAGCAGCAGCAGTAACAGTAGCAGTAATACAGCGCATCTTGACTGACGATGTCGACAGTGGCGCGCTCAATGGCTCACTAAACTTTTGAATAAAAGCAGGCATGCAGTCGCTTGCAGGGCTCGGCTGGCTGTCCGTGAGGCAGTCGAGCAGGCTGGCTGGCTGTGCTGGCAGAGCCGTCAGTGTGCAACTGCTGCAATGAGTTGCCGCTGGCTGTTGGCATTGCAGTTCAGCCGGAAAACATAAAAAACTACTTGATTCTTCCTGCTGGAGTGCCAAAAGTAAGCATAGCAGTACCACATAATAAATAAAGCAGGCAACGCAGCAGCCGCAGCCGCAGCAGCAGCAGCAGTAGCAGGAATTGCACGCGCAGCAGCAGAAGGGGCAGGAAATATGGCACTTAAAGTGCTTTAAATAACATTAGAAAGTTTAGCATTGTATGTGCTCGGCGAGACCCTCTGGTTCGCTTGTTGTATGCATACACGAAGCCATATTCAGCTGGCCCCTTGTTGTTGTCGACTTTGTCAGTGTGTGTTTGACTTGAACGCAAATCTTTCATGTCAGGACAATCTACTCTAAAGGCAGCGCCTTGCATTTGTTAAAGTTGTTCATTTGCCTGGCAGCTGACAGACAGTATAAAGACAACAACAACAACAACAACAACAACAACAACAACATCAGCAACATCAATGACAAGGAAAACGACAACGGTGACGGAGGCAAGTGACTGCCTCATTGTTTGTCTTGCCTCTACAACGCATATGACACACTCAACACCACGCCCATGAAACGCCCATAAATAAAACATTTCACTTTGTTTTACTGTCTGCTCGGCTACTGCTGCTGCTGCTGCTACTGCTGCTGCTGCTGCTCCTGCTGCTGCCGCCTTTGTCTTGAAAGCAAACAACTGTCGAGTAATGCGGCTAATATTTGCTTTCTGCAACACACTTTGATTTGACTTTAATGCACAATAGCATTTCATGCAGCCGCTAGAGCAACCTTTGGCTTTTCGAAGCTATGCAAATTGATGCCGGAATGCATTTCGCAAATGCCACAGTAAAAACCTCAAGAATGCTGGGCGTGTGGGCGTGCGTGTGTGTGCCTACATTTTTATCATTGTCATGACGCAAGCACACATATATAAGCCAATTAATGCATTAAATGAATCTTTGTGGGCAAACGAATAAAATTTAAGTCCGCAGCAAATTGGTTGCTTTGTGTGCAAAATGTGGCATTTGCAATAATCACTTAAGTTATTTGTTTTTGCTCCGGCGAATGCTTTTAACATTACGTAAATATCATTGAAAATAGACAGAAATCCGTTGCCAAGGATTCAGAAGACATTAAGATTTAGTTAGCATTAAATCCACTTTGCTGTGGCCAGCATAATGAACTACATAATTACTTGAAACAAACTTTTAAAGACGACTGGAAACTATGTATGTGTCGCACTTTGCATAACTAATGCACATTTTTTGGCGCTTATTCTGGTTCCATTTTCACTTTGAGCCGCGTAAAACTTTTCCTAATTGGCAAAAAAGGAGGATATGCGAAGCAGCCAGACTATAAAGTATCCTCGATTTAACTGCATATTATTAAGCAGACATATGAGACATACACTGTTGTTTATTAAGATAATGCTGTCATAAAAATAATATAAACAAAATAAAAGTACAAAAATAAAATTCTTAAACCGCAAATATAGAATAAAATTGTCTAACTTAGTTCTTTTATTTAACTCTTAAACTTTTTACAGGGTGTTTAGAAAATGGGTATGCGGATCGTAAGCCCCTTTGGCATTCGTAAACTGCAAACCTCGGAGCATTTTTACTGCCGCAAAATGTCAGCGTCGCTGTCGACATCGTCATCAACGTTGCCATCTTCGGTCCGGCGCAAGTACAATTTAAGCCAGTCGCAAACAATCCGACAACTCGAAAAACTGCGCAAACTTTTGGCACAAGTGCTCGCTGGTATTCGTTGAAAGCCGCCACCGAAATTCGCTGACAGTTGGGTGCCTAACTTTGGGCGCATTAGTGCGGCTCAAATATTGAAAATGCCGTCAAGTTATTTAATAAATGTCATCCACGAGTCCACGTCTTGCCAGGTTAGTTACGGCTGCATGAATTCGTTCCTGTGCCAAGAATTGCCCAAATTATTGCTTTAAACACGCGCCAGCCAAACTGCAGATGGCGCAAGGCATGTGTGAATGCATATTTGTGTGTGTGAGTGTGTGTGTGTGTTGGAGTGTGAGTGCGAGTACGGAATGTGGCCTCCAGTCTTCCGGCTAACGTCGCCTTTAGCCTTTGACCTTCACCGCCTGCCTAAATTAATGCGAGTGCATGCGAAATTTAAGCCCAATTTAACTTTGCTCCCGCTCTGCATGGCTGCCGCCTGCTTGCACTTTAATTATGAACTTAAATCGAAAAACTTTACATTTACGGCCATGGTATGGAGTCTCCTCTGTCTATGAGCGCTTTGACTCTGACTTTGAATACGCGGACCCGAGCGAGGAGTGTGGCGCGGGAGTCGCGTCCGATTCATACAGCGCGCTTGGCTCATTCATTTCATTCATTCAGTCGTTGGATGCTGCGTTTATGTATGCAAATTTTCAGGCTGCTGCACTTGCTGCGCCTCGCGCGGAGCTAATTAAATAGCAGCGCCGAATTGCACTGAGCAGCCATAGAAAGCTCTATTATATCCCTCGCAAAATAATATGCTGTTTTCGGACATTTTTAAAGCTAATTTAAAGTGTGGCACAGCTACGGCATCATGCAGCCTCGACTATCCACGTTCAACGTCGGCATGTGGCACACATCACGTGCCGAGCGCGGCGCGGCGCTGTGTGGTGCGGCATGCCGGCAAAGACATTGCAGATGAGGTCCGTGCATACCAATGCAGTTAGAAGGCAGCCTTTATGACGTCAGTGTGCAAGACTCTTGATGTCGCTGCACCAAGGCATCGCGTTACAGCGATAGTGTGCCCCAAAAAGTATGCTCCGGATTTTAGTGCCTTTTGGCATTTTGGCCTGTCGCTGTCGTCGCCTAATGCTGCTACAATGTCGCGTAGACGCTGTCGCTTTGTTTTCTTTTTTTCAGCTTTTTTTCTTCTTTTTTTTGTACAAATTTGCAAAATCAATATTTGCCGAAAGTGTTTTGCATACCAAATAATTTCTGAAAACAACTTGGAAGGAAACAGCCGTCTGCGGGGTCAAAGGGAAAGCATTGTAGTGGCAACAGCAGCTAAACAAATTGTCAACAAATGATTTTATTTTTTAGATCTTGTGGGGGCTAAGCATACATATGCACACACACACACACACACACACACATACACAGAGACACATGTCACGAGCTACGGCCCTGCCCCAAGGCATCTGCAAACACTGAAAATTCCAATCGCAGTTAAAGCTCAATAGGAAATATAAATTTTCACTGCAAAAGTCGAAATATTCTAGCTCTGACATTAAAATATAGTTTGTATGTATATATTTATATATAGAAATACAGTTAAAGTTGCCTTTAGCATTTGATTTTCTTAATAAAAACATATTCGAATTTATTGCCTAGACTAATTATCGTACAATAAATACAAACAAATTTTTAAGTTCTGAACTATATCAATTGCAGCAAATTAACATTTATTAATTTGATTATTTGTAAAATAATTTAATTAAGTTATAATCCAGACAGACAAAGCGATTACAAACTGAGCTGAAATAAGACGTTGACCCTGCATATTAGAGCAGGTCTATTGACCCATCCTGTCTGAGCGTATGTGTGAGTGAGTGTTTTTGACCGGCGTTTGACCTAAGTAAATAGACATTATAGCTTAATGCTGGCGACTCCCTCCCAGACCACTGTTTACATAATCATGCTCTCGAAGGTGCCGTCCTCTGAAATCAACTCATATTTCAGCTAGCTCAACACTGGCCCACCGCTGATCCAGCGACGCTCATTGATATATTACGTGTCAGTAAGCTGCGCGTTTGCCATGCATCGCCAAGCCGTGCTGGCTCGCCAAGTGGAGCGCACATTGTTCGCAGCTCTTCCGGCAAGCAGTGCAAGTTTGACGCGCGCATCAACACGCGCTTTGTCAACCCAACAAGGCAGCTGCAACAGGAAACACGCACACACACACGCGCCTTACAAGCGATGTCCTAGCCTGCTTACAGTGTATGGGAAATTGGTTTCGCTTGGCTGCACTTTGCTGAAAAATCCAATACCAAGACACACATTCGAAAAGGCAGGCAGCTCGGCTGGCCCGCTGGAAAAGGCCGTCCCGTCCAGACGGGCAGGCAGACTGTCGGGCATTCAAGTCAAGCAGGAAGTCTTCAGTGACCGCGCCGCACTCGATAATCAGCGACGGTCGACAACAGCCCTGCACGGCTTAGGCTGGCGCACTCCTATTGCTGCGACCTGCCCCGGACGGGACGTGGCTCCCATGGCTGGCGTTCTTTGAACCTACAATTAATTTACTTTGTTTTTCCAGTTGACCAGATATTAACATTACTTGACTTCCGTGCGTGCCAGTCTGCAGTCGTGGCAGGCGCCGTCGCACATATGAACGAGCGCGCAGATGGTACCCTGAGCGGCTGGTGGAGCTGGTGGTGCGGTGCGCGTTCTGCTCGATTGCTGACCTGCCATATGCCGGCATTTAGCCATTTACTTACTTTAAGCATAATAAATTATTTTAAGCTGCTAAGCTTGTTGTGCTTATTGCCTATGCTCGCAGTCTCCTGCCGGCTCCTCCTGCGTCCTCTCCATGCCTCACATGTGAGTGTGCGCGCGCCCGCTTGTGTGCTTTGGAAATATTCTTAGGTTAACGGGCAAAACATTGGGCAATTATGCCGCACCTGCTCTCTATCAGACCCGGACCGCTTTTTGCTCCCCTAATGACAGCTATTTGTGCAGTTTTTGGCAGTTGAGTTTATTTATTACACTTTCGGTTATTTGTTGCTTTCCAAAGTTTTTCGCAGCTCCCGCAGCATGCAATGTTCTTGGGGAGTGTATATTTATTTTATCATGAAATGGTTGTGGACCTCAATGGCTTCTGTGCATTGTTTAACCAAATGTTAAGGCGAGTCGAGCCATTTTATGCTCCATTTCTAGCGCAGCTTGGTTATCCGAAATCACAGCTGCAAAAAATATCCTTGTTGAATCACACAGTCAAGCATAGATTCCCTACGAGTATAGCTGGGAAAAAAATATAAAATATTTTGAAGAAAAACTAAACGCTTGTTGCTGTGGCACTCGCATTTTTGCTGCCACTATGTCGAATAGCGCATTTGGTTAAGGTTGACTGTGCAACGCATTTGCATACATTGGACTTAAATATTAATTTACGATATTAAGCTATCGCTAGTCACAATCAGAAAGCTGCTCGCGAGTAAATCCCCGATACAGAGTTGAAGCTGGTGTCAGAGCTGAAGCGAAGGCGACCGGGTGAGTGGGCAGCGTGAGCGATTCATTAGGGATCAGCTTGGCTTAACTCCAATGAAGACGCAATGGCAGCAAATTGAATTTCTCCACGGGCCAATAGCCCCGACCGACGTTGTTGTGCTAATTGCAAAGATCAGCGATTGGTTCTAGATTGGCGAACAATAGATCGAATCCTTTCGTGAGACAATGCAACACTTACAGATTAAACTGTAACAAGGTAAATTTCTAATATAATTAGGTGGGTTTTCAGCCCTCTGCTGAAGGCGGGTGGGCATTGCCAGCGAAATTGAATTTGTGGTATAGCGGATTAATCCGCGGATTAAGTTTGCGTCGCTAATTGGAAAGATAAACATTCAAAGCATATGTGCCAGCAGCAAACATAATTGAATCCATTGTTACGTTAAGCCTGCATAGAGCGATGTATATGATAGTACCTTATAGTTATTGCTTATTCTAGCTAGGCTATACTAATTATAAATTAGGTGTCAAAAGTTCCTTTTTAAAATCATGTATAGATTGTGCCTCATGCTCAATACGTTTGTCAATAAAATCAATAATTTGAGCAAAGGCTGACCAATAGTAAATCGTTCATAGGAGCTTTTTGTTGGTCAGCATTTTGTGTTTGATATAATTTAGCCGGCTGGTTAGTTATTGTTATATGGCAATTGAGTTTTGTAATTGCCGTAAACGGCTTAGCTTTACTCGTAAAAATAAATTGCAAATTAGTTAATTAGAAACTACATTTATTTATTTTGAATTTGCTTTGATTGGCTGTGGCCAGTGAACTTTGGTCTAAGCGAGGTGTTTTTCAAATTATTATGCGTGTACATAAAAAGGTCGGATACATTAGTCAATGCCCGACTAGCAAATACTCTGCACTACATGTCTTTGATTAATCTTTGTCTTTCTTGAGGTTGCAAATTTTGTCGGGAATAGATTATGGAAATGGATAAACAAGTTTTGATTAGCTAACACTGGATTGGCCAAATATATAAATATAGTAAGCTAGGTGGATAAATATGCAGGCTAAACTATTTTTTTTATTAATGATATATATTTAACTTGTAATTATTTATTGTGCTTTTTTAATTTTTGTGTTTAGAATATTAATTGCGTATTTTGAATTGTTTTAAAACTTGGTATTTGAAATTTAGAGTGCCATTATTAATTTGTAATTAAATAATTTGACATTAGGTATTTTAAGAATTTACGTTTTATACTCATTCACGAAGTGAAATGAGTATATTGGTCATCCTTCCGTCTTTCCGTATGAATCTAGAGACTTGAAGTTAGAAATATATATTTGTGTGTGTGAAAAGCTTTAACGATACGCTCACCAGTACCGTGGCAAACCGGAGAATACTGATTTGGTCATGCTAAAAACGCTTTTAGTTAAAGTGCTAGAGCCTTGAAGCTTGGAATATTTATTCGTGTTGACAACCCAAGATTAAAAAGATATAGAGCATATATCTAAGCGCGTTGATGTCGTATTAAATCGGAAAAGCTGTATATTCTGGAGTTTCACAGCTAGAAACTGCAAATATAACAACTAAATTGCGATTGAATTATTCCTGTAATTTTGGATATGGCAGCGCATAGATCGTGAATGAGTATTATGCAGTCGGTAGTGTCCGACTGCCGATTTTTTACTTGTTTCATCCCCACTTGATTGCAATTAAATTCAATTTACATGTTAACTTTTACAAATTCGCCAGACCAAAATAATTATTAATCGCAAATGAATGAAATCGAAATGCCACGTAGCCGCCTCTCTGCCGCATTAGAGTGCCATTGTTTAGTTATACACAGGCATTTACTGAAGCCCACAGAAATGTGAATTATTAATGACATCGCAGTCAAGTGGCCATTGAGTGGCCAGAGTTGCAGCATCACTCAAATTAGAAAATGATGTGGCACAATTACCCAAACTCACGCGGATGCGCAAATTGAAATGCGGAATAATTTGGCTAAAATAATTTTAATTATGCACAGATTTTACGGTCTGCTCTCAAAATGCAATTTAACCCACAACATGCATTGAGCTGGGAGTGTCTAATGTGAGCATGTCCGCATATACATATGCTTTCAGGCAGACGGCATTGACGTTGCGGTTGCTGTAGTTCAACTCGAGTATGATTCAATTAAATCACAGCCAATTTGGCATAACAGAAAAGGCTAAGTAAATGTGGAATGTTAGCTTTGTTTGTATGTGCTATATAAATTTAATTACTCCTATCCAATTATTTTGTAAGTGCAACTTTATTTTTCGTTGCCTGGAGCCCTTGGTGGGTATTCTGTTTTGATAAAAATGATGTAGCAGGCATTAGATAGCGAATCAACAGTGTCCCTCCAGTCCTGTCCGTTCTTACGTCTACCAGCTCGTTGGCTTAAAAATATAGATGCTTGGCTCCCTTTCAACGACTGCACTCTGAACATAGTTAATTAGGGAATACAACTTTAACTTATTCAGTATTCTACAAATATATATTTAAAATTAATTGGACGTCTCAAAATCACAAGTTAAATGTGTTTATGCAACTAATCCATGTATATATAAATGATTTGATAAAAAATCTACACATCATATACAGAAAAATCAGAGTAATTGATGTATTCATAGTTTCATTAAAAATGTAATTAACTTTAAGCTTTTAGTTTGTTTTTTTGCAAACAATAAGAATCATGTCTCCTGCCGTCGCCTGTCTCTTCGTTGGCATTCGCTACGTGCAGACCAGCTAACCTTCGACTCTTGGCCTCAGGACTAATAATTAAAGTCAGATGCCATTGTCACGCCTAGCTTGGCGCGTTTGACGCCGCAGCCCAGCTGGACACCTTGATGGCAAAACCAACAATCTCTTTGCACATTCCGGCCATGGCAAAAGTACACAAGCTCGCACACATACACACAGATTGTGGCACTCTGTGGCCGTCTAATTGATGTAACAAGTGTTTGGGCCATGTACTGCTGGAATTTATAAGTGGCAAAATAGTCAGCAGAGACAGCACAGCACAGTCAACAGTCCAAGTCCAAGATGCTTGTCGATAGTTGGCCTAGGGTCAGCTCTGGCGGTGGCGCAGCCCCCACATGCCCACACTGGCACGTAACAGATTCGCACTCAATACGGGGCGACACGTAGCCGGCCAAGAGTACGAAGCCAAGCCGAGCCACTCGGAGCCAAGTGCTGATGGCCCAGACAACTGCGACTGCGGGCTGTTGCTTGTAATAAATTTGCTTCAAACATGCAATGCCCGTGGGACAAATGCCGACAACTCCCTCACACTCGCACTGGCTCGCTCCTTCGGTTTCCATCTCACTGACTGGCTGTCTGGCTGGATTGCTAGCTGGCTGGTTGGCTGGCTGGCTGGCTTACTGTCCGTGTGGCCTTTGTTTTATCCAGCGCTGATGATGTCGGTTTGCCGTGCAAAGCCACAAATTGCCACTTGGCTGCCCGCTCGTGCCAATCTGTCGTTATGTTTGTTCTTGTTGCTGTTGCTCCTCGCCACATTGTTGCAGTTGTTGTTGCTGTTGTTGTTTGAATAAATCTAAAGAAATAGCATTTAATGTCCATTTGCAGCAGATTAAGATAAAAAGCATTGCATGGCGTCGCCTGACTTTGGTAAACTCGCCTGGGACTGGGATTGGGATTGGAATTGGAACTGCTGCTGCTTCGCAGTGAAGTGGATTGCAAGTAGTGCTGCAGCTAGCGCCGCAGCAGCAGAGACATCAACTTGACCATTTGTGTGGCTTATCGATTTTGGGCCAGGCATTGTCTTGATGCTCGAGCAGCGCCTTTGAAATGGCACGCTCCGCACTGCCGCAAACAAGTGAGACAATCAACACTTGATAAAGCAAACACTTCTAAATTAATTAAATTGCAAATATTCTGGAAGCGGCTGCTGCAGCATTGGGTAAGCTTAAGCTGCACTTCTCGCACACCCACGCACATGATACTCACACACATATATATACCTTTCCTATATAGTTGTCACTCAAAGATAATCCAGGCCATCAATAATGCAAACAGATCTTGGTGATTCAGTGCCTCAGCCCTATTCTTGTTTGCTCTGCTGCGCCTGCAGTGGTTGTCTCTTTTATTATTATTTTGGTCTGCTCTATCAAAGTCTTGCTCTGTCAATACTTGTGCGCTTGTCTGTAGTTATGTACGTGTGTCTTTCTTTAGTTTTTTCCCACAGTATTTTCCTTTGTTTTGCTGGTGGCCATTGGCCGAGCAATTTGGCCAAAGATTTTTCAAATTGAGTTGAATTTGGCTCAAACTTTAAATTGAATAAAAAATACTTTATATCAAGTTTTATAGTGCTGATGCAATGCTTAAGCAAATATAATATAACTATCCCAAAACAACGTAGAAGTTGGAAGTTGAGCTTGGCCCTGTTATGTAATCAATGACACGTTTATATAAATACATAGAAAAATGTATGCTAAAAGAAAAATTCAAATGAAGTCTGGCAATATTGACATCACACATTGGTTTCATAGGCTTCGGTGCTAAATAATTTTGTTTCAGCATACATTTTTCAAAATCCATTGAATAGAATTGATATTGATTTTTGATAATGTGGAACAGATGTGCAGCCTAATATTTCCAGAGATTTCAGATGATTGCGTAGCTTTAATTGTATATACACTGTGCGACATCTGGATAATGCACCCTTCACATTCTCTGTTAAATATTCTCAATATCATTCGATCCAAATTGAGAGAGATGACTGCACTATCCTGATGATGATCCGTTAGATCTGCGTTATCCTGATGATCCTGCTCATGGTTCATACAAGTTTACAACTATATTTAATCATCAGCGACGTCTATGTCCTTGCTAAAGGTATATTTGTATCAAAGCCTGACTATATGTTAGTCCCATTTAGAGCTGAGCTGGGCGTGTCTCCTGGTTACCTTTCAGATACGCCCCCTATTGTTATGTTGTTATTTTTATAACGGTTCATGCATAAATTATGACTGCATGTTAATTTTTCAACTGGTTAATGAGCGGAAGTGGTCATCATCGTTAAATGTTGCAAGTTGAATATGTTGCGTTAATTAATTGCCACGTTTGGGTATGCGTTTGACGAGGGTGTGCGTGCGTGCAGGGGGCGTGGCATCGTCAGGTGCACTGCCTGCCACACTGTATTATTAATTACAATTAGCCCGTAGCCCGGCAAGCGGGTGTGTTAATTTGTAAAAGTGATGCAGTTGAATTCCGTTGAAGCGCTCAACGGCACCGGTTAATTTATGTGCCAGCTGCTAAGTGCTGCACTTTGTGTGACAAATGACTACAAAGTTACATATGCTCTTTTGATTTTTATATGTTTTTACATATAAAGCCAATTAAAACTATGAACTCTCGGCACATTTCATAAAATGTTGCCATAAAGCTGTGCACCTCGCAAAAACGTAATTTATTCAGCTGACAATTTAAGTGAAAGCTGGCTTGACTTCAAGGTTGAAGAATGAGTTTCAGAAATCCAGTCAGACTAGTGCGAAAAGAGTCGTTGAGCAAGTGAGTAAGATATTGCTATAGAGTTAATAAAAGATAAATTATGTCGTTATATCTTTACAACGAAATGCTCCACCTCATTTAATAATTCCCCCTGATGTGAGAACTTAGAACCAAATTAACGTATCAGTTGGTATCTAAAATATAACAAAAATCAAAATTTTGAAAAGAAAGTTCGATAATGTTTTGATAATGTTTCGATAACAATAAAACGGAAATCGTTATCGATTATTTGATACAAACTTGATATGAGCGTGCTTTAGAAGGAGCTACGAATAAATGCAAGTTCTGAGAACGCCGCTTTACTAACAGACGATACATACTAGCAGACGATCGGACGAGACGGTCAGTCTAACTCGACTTAGCTCTCGTCCTTACCAAAAATGTATGTAGATAATAAGTATTAGATAATAAATTTTTTTTTTTTTTGAAGACTTAGTTTGATATCGTATTTTGCTTATTGTTTGAGGCAACTCACGCTCAGTACTGTGGCAAGGCAAATAAAATGTTTAAAGTTCAAAACATTTAAAGCAACCTACTTGCTAGTTGCTTGATCAGCTGTCGAGGCTGGTGTGGCCTGGTCTCGTCTGGACCAACAGAGATGAAGTGACGTAAATTAAATTAGTGTCAAAAGAGCATTTTGAGCGGGCGTGAGTGAGTGTCTGTGCGTGCCTGACACGGCCGGCAAACATAATGACCACCGGCAAAGGCTACAACAGAAACCAACAGCAGACTGGGTGCAGTGCACGGGACAGAGCAGAAATGGTATGCAAATTATGCTTGACATTGTTTCAGCATACTTTTTAGCGTGCGAGCCAAGACAAAAGCTGACATTTAGCCCAAGGCGAAACAGCGACGCGAGCCGAGACAGGCCCAGGCGCACCTAACACTACCGAGCAATGGTTAGACGAGCCATGAGTATGTGTTTGTGTATGTGTATGTGTATGTTTGTATCTGTATGAGCTTGTGATTGTGTGTGTGCAGCCAGTTGAAACTTTGTGACATTTTTTGGCGCGCACAGCGGAAACGTGCAAACTGGCAAATTTATAATGAGACGCGGGTTCACGCAGCTCGTCTGCCAACGGCATTTCCTCTTGGTCTGCTAAGCACTAAGCGCATTTGTCGCTGGCTGTCGGCTACTGAGCGACGGAGGACGGGAGACGGGAGCGGGAGCTGGTAGCTGGGCGCAGTACAAAGAAGGCTTCAAAGGTTTTCAAAGCGTCAAAATGTGTTTAGCTTGCGCAGCTTGTGGCTAATACCTGAAAAAGCTTTTAGAGCTTCATATTTTGATTTATTGGCTAACACCCACACACGCTCATGTTCACGGTTTATTGCAAAAGCATTTGCATTTCGAACATCTCGTATGCGAGCGCACAAATTGATGTATGGGACTCGAGCCTGCACCCAACACTCCAGCAAAGGCGCCGTCTCCATCCTCACGTTGACGTCGATTTATTACATTATTGATATTAAATACCGATGAGGCGTGCTGCATTTAAATTTAATTTTAATTCGAATGCATAAGAGGATACTGCACAGTGTTTTCTTCCATGCTGCAATAACATTGAATTTCACGCTTAATATACGAATTTCTGAGTCAACTTTAAACAATAAACTCGATAACAAAGGAAGTGCAATGCACGGAATACGGAAAACAAATAATAGAAGAAAGAAGAAGACACAAAAGCAAAACATTACGGTTTGTTGCAGCAAAATCAAACCACAGCTCAAATAAATAATTTCTAATTAATACTTAAAATTCATCAACCTATTATTAATGCACATTTAGAAACAGTTTGATTTGAGCTAGGTCAATTATTACACTACGAGGAATACAGGCAAATTAATATATTGGCTTTATTCACTTATTAATACATCTTATTGTTTAAGCGAGTGTTGTAAGCCGCAAAATCCAATATCTTACAAAGTATCAAAGCTGGACACATAATAATTCAACTATGAAGTTACTGTTAACGTTTTCCGTTTACTCACTACCTTTGGGAGAACACTTAGATCGAAAATGCTCTGTAATATTAAATTTTATACAAAAATGATATATTATAAATTATTTAAACATATTCTTTCATTGATTCTTTCTTGTGTTTTCTTAATTTGATAATAATTATAGCTTCTTTGAACGCAAAATATCAAATGTTTTTGACATTTAGTTCAATACATATGTTGTTAACAACTTGTTACTCAGTGTTCCCATTTCTCCATTAATGTTCATAAATATTCAGACTATCTGGTGCGCTCCTCAAGCCATTTGCTTCAGGTAAGAAGAGCAGCCCTTTGTATATTACTTACATATTAATTGCCTCAATTGCCGCTTGCTGTTCATTTTATATTTTCATGAATGAATAAAAATATTTAACTGCTGCAATTTCTTTTTTAAGTGCATAGTATTTTGGTTTATTTATTTAATTTATAAATAAATACGAATAAGTCTAAAAATTCATAATAGACATAAAACGTTCAAATTAAAATCTTATAAAAATATCTGTTATAATTGCTTAGATTTGATTGCTTTAATTGCTTAAATTTAGTGGTCAGTTTTACCAAATCAACTATTTAAGATTTTAATAATAAATACCAAAAATAAATTTTTAGCTATTTTTGATTAGAGTTTGTTATGTGCGCGACCTGCGTCAAGCAAACGTATCGAGATCATGTACAGCTCCCATGGTTATTCACTGATAGTACAGACCTGCTTGACTGGTCGATCAAGTTTGAGGTTGTATTTCTGAGTAGCTCGTGCAAATAATCAGCGAGCAACGCCTTATAGCATTATCATATTAAAAATAATTATATATTTTTCGCTTATGAATGGCGATTTTGCTTTTCAATGAGAACATTTTGCCGAATCATGCTTATGATCGAAGTGTTATGGGAGCTCGTTCTGAGAGTAATCAAGAATATATATTTATTTATATAATATAAATATATCTACATGTATATATTTATTTAAACTGCTTTTTTTGCCAAGTCACAATGAAAATTTCTAAAATGTAATTTGTGTAGAACGATCGGGTATTTTTGCATCGGTAAGTGCTTAGCAGTTTACTGATAAGAGCTCAGGCGATAAGTTGCTGGCTTGCCAGCTTGAGACTATATAGAAGTCTCAGCTCGCTTGCCAGCTAGTATGAGTTCAAGCTGCTTGGCATACGCTTGATATTTACAATGAGTGCAGTAATATATTTGATTGCTGCGGTTGGTGTGCTGCTGTACACGTATATAAAATGGAGCTTTGACTTCTGGGAGCGAAAGGGCTTCCCCTCTAACAGGGGCAGCATACCCTTTGGGGCTCTGGACTCGGTGCGCAGAAACAAACGGTCCTTCGGATTGGCCATCTACGACATGTACTTAACCACAAAAAAGCCTTTCATTGGCATCTATCTGACCCTAAGACCCGCATTGCTGGTGCGTGACGCTCAGCTGGCTCACGATATGCTCGTCAAGGACTTTGCCAGTTTCCACGATCGCGGCGTTTACGTGGACGAGAAACATGATGCTCTGTCCGCCAATCTCTTTTCCATGGAAGGTCAAAGTTGGAGGACAATGCGCACAAAGTTGACGCCTTCGTTTACTTCTGGCAAGCTGAAGGCTATGTTCAGTACGTCGGAAGATGTTGCGGATAAGATGTTAGCCCATTTAAATAACAAAATACAACAGTCGGGCACTATTGAAATCGAAATGAAGAATTTGATGTCATGGTAAGTTGCTGCTTATCAGTTGGCCTTGCGTTTAAAAGTTTTTCCATTTCCGATTATTTCTAGCTATGGAATTGATATTATTGCCTCCACCGTTTTCGGGCTCGATGTGAACAGCTTTGCGCAGCCCAACAACGAGCTGCGTGGAATAAGTAAGATGACTAACGCAAATACCGCGAAAAACATTTTGCGTTCAACGACAGCATTTTTATATCCAAGGTAAGGCAAAGACGCTGTCATTTGTTAAGTAACGTAGCGAGATTGAAATATATATCCCATGGAATCATAGCCTGGAGAAGATCTTCAATCGCTTTGGCTGGGCACCCCCAGGGATGAGAGAAATGCAAAATCTGGTGCATCACACGATCTCAATGAGGGAGAAAAATAATGTGGAGCGCCGTGACTTGATGCAGCTGCTGCTGCAGTTGCGCAACACTGGAAAGGTTAGCAACGACGATGGAATGTGGTCAGCTGAGGCTGCTGTGAATGCCGTTAAGACGCTTTCCAAGGACAACATTGTTGCCCAGTTGTTCTTATTCTTTGTGGCTGGCTATGAAACAACGGCATCGACTGCTGCATATACTTTATACGAGCTGGCGCAGAATCCGGATGTTTTGGCCAAGTTACTGGACGACATCAACCAAACGCTGGCCAAACACAACGGCGAGCTTAACTATGATAGCATACAGGATATGAAGTACTTGGAGCTGTGTGTGATGGGTAAGTTGCTTAAACATATCTCACAGCAGATGTCATAATCAATTAGCCCACTTTGCAGAAACCACTCGGAAATATCCTGCGCTGCCGATACTCAATCGCATGTGCAACCAAGACTACCCCTTGCCAAATAGCCAGCTGGTGCTGAAGAAGGGCACCGAAATAATCATCTCCCTGGTGGGCATGCATCGTGACGAGGAGTACTTTCCGGATCCACTCAGCTATCAGCCTGAACGTTTCACAGAAGAGCATAGGAACTACACACCTGCCGCATATATGCCCTTCGGTGCTGGACCGCGTCAGTGCATAGGTAAGTTGAAGACTAAGCTATGCATTAGATTAGATCTTAATATCACATTTACCTTTTTAGCTGCTAGAATGGGCAAGCTGAACGTCAAGATTGCGTTGACCAAAATACTTACCAGCTTTACGATAGAGACGCGCCAGGAGAAACGTGAGGTTGAGTTTACAGTCAACGGAGTTTCGCTGCTTCCAAAGGGAGGAGTGCCTGTGAGACTCTCTAAGAAACAATAATTAACACAAATCACTATCAAGTGAGCATTAGGTAGACCAATAAATATCTAAATTTTAGAAGCTCCAGTGACAATGTAAATATATACATATGAAAATAAGTGAATTTAGTGCTTAGTGTTCCTTGCAGACATCATTCCATTGCTTATTAAATAACTTATCAGACTTGCCGAAACACATTGACAACACATGGCATCATCTTATCTTATCTCATTTTATAGATAATAATTTTAGCTTAAAAGGCAATAAATATTCTGCGGCTATGGCCAATTCTGTTAAGCAGCGTGAAGTAATCAGTTTTCATTTGAGCAGCAGCTTCTCTGGCCGAATTGAGTTTCGAACTGGCTCTGTTGCCCCAGTCACTGACAAGTTTATAAACTTTTAATGTCGCTTCCTCAAAACTTGTTGGCGCCTGCATCGGCTGCCAGTCTCAGAGCAGACTGCTTTGCTTTTGACCTCGCGTTCACCTTATTAAAAACTTGGTGCATCCCAGGAAAAGTTGTTAAACAAAAGATGTGCTTAACATACCCGTAGACTTAATAATAAATTATTAATTTGTATTTTAAATTTAATGGTCTTTCTCCAATATACAGAATTTGTATAATTAAAAGCTTGTTTTCCCACAAAAAAAAATCTACATATAAGTTAAACAATATTCAAGTTCAGCCAGACAGGGATTTCAAAGAATATATTGTGTCTTCTCGGCGTAATTAGTCAATATAGTTTAGAGCCCATTCCAACAGCTTCAATTAGTTGTTCCAAATATCAAATAGAAATATTATTAATATTAATAATAAATATTCCTTAATATGCATTCTTCACGTCGTCAATACAAAATATGCGACTATGAGGTAATACTACTCTTACAAAGCAGAAATATTTGCAGTTTAGAGAAGCATAAGAGCATATTAAATGACTGTGGCGACAGCTTACTGCTTACTGAACCTCATAATATCCCGAAATTGTTTTCGTTCCGTTTCCATTTCAAACAACATTAATGTCCGACACATGCAAACAGAGAGTCCAGCAGCTGAAGGAGGCGATGCGGGCACGTCCTGTGGCAGTTGGCAACGCATATGAGCTATGTCAAGTCCGACCGACTCGAGCAGACAAAGGTACCAGAGGGTAAACGAGAGGCGGCAACCAGTCAGTTGCCAGCCACTTGGACACATGTAATAATTCAATTGTGTGAACATCTATTAAGGAAGATTGATGACGGCGGCAAGCAGTGAGGCCCGGGGACTGCTGAAGGAGTAGCCTCTGCGTCCATCGGCCACTAGCTGTGTATGTGTGAGGCTGTGCATGTATGTGCTCGCTGGCTGACGAAAGGAAACTGAACAGTTATCTGCAAAGGCGACGAATCCTTGCAATTTGAAGCATGTGCTTTATGCAAGAGCCGCATATAGCCAATATTTATATTTGAAAGGTCTATTGTATATTTGTATAAACTGGCAAGCCTTTAATGATAAGTTTTTGCTTCTTAAAAAACAGTTAATACCCTTTGCAAGCAGTGAAATGCGGAGTAAATAGTGGTGCCCTTACACCCGAAGTAGTTTATCAGCGTAATAGCTGATATAAATTTAAAAAAACTGAGCAGTATCAATATTAATATACTTAAGATTCAGTCAGCCTTAACGTCGTTCAAACTCTGACTACTTAATTTGACATTGAAATAAGCTTAAAGACTCTATGATTTAAGCAAGTTAACGTTTCGGTTGCGTCCTCTCTGTCAAACACGCCTGAGTGCCTTTTCGCTGGCTCTAAAAAAAAGCGTGCGATAACTGGAAACAAGCTGACATTTATGCAGTCTGCCCAAGCAGCCTGCAGGCAACTGCTCAAGCACATCAGTACATTCGCTGCGCACATATTTTGCTGCTCCAGCAGCTGGGGTAGCAGTCGCACTCAATGCCGAGGTATGAGAGGCAGATGGGGCATAGGACACTGAGACGCAGCCAAAGCCAATACAAGCAACTAACGAGCTTATTTCCAGAGAGCAGACAGTAGCTCTAGCTGTGGCTGTGGCTATGGCTGGTGCCGTTGTTGGAGCTGGAACTAGAGCTGTAGCCTGGCGGCGACATCACATGCATGATTGACTGCGCAGTTGTGCAGCGCTGCCCCACTGAGTGAGGCAAGGCAATAGAGCGAAATTGAGTGCTCTACTGGCCCATCAAGTAGGGTCGGTGCTGGGCTGGGTGGGGTGGGGTACAGGTGTCGCAATCGATTGTCATAAGCTTGTTGTGCCACATGCCTGTAGCTGCCGACGAGGTCAATCGCAGCTCTCATCGTAACGTTGCTGCAGCCAATCCAAAGTACAAATAAGGGACATTCGAACTTAAGTCAATTAGGCGAGTTTGTGTTTATTATGTTCAGTGTGCCATACACGTCGTATACGCAACGCCAGCAATAGTAGATAATGAAAAGTTAAGAGCAAGTTCTGCATCAACAGTCAATATAATTGCATTAAAAACTCAAGTCAGCATAACGCAAGTCAGGTCAAAAGCAATAAGGGTTGAAAGAGTACAACAGTTGACTACCAATTAAAGCTTGATTTATCAAAGTTTTCTACAAATTAATAATTAATGCTTGAGCTAGATATTATGGTGCAGGCAACAGTGTGTGATTAAAGGCAGAATTTTGCTTCAATACAAATACTAAACTATGCTTAAATTGTCAATTATAGTAGGTATATGTTGACCGATTGCTCGGCTGAAATTGGTTTATAATTCATTTAAGTGTAGTGACATACTCAATTAAAATTAATTGCTCTAACCAGTACCGAAGCCATCCGGCTGAATGATAAACTATGCATGTTGTGGACTCAATTGTGAACTTGATTATGCTTTAAGTTATTGGCCATGGCTTATTGTCATTGGCACGCACACAAGCTCGCTTCCATGGCCGGAGAATAAAGACAACAATTAAAACAAGCAATTAACAGACCATCAAATTGAGTATTTCGCTTTGTTGTTCTGGTCTTGTCTGATGACTGTCGTCTGCTTTCTGCTGTTTGTCGCTTAATGTTTGGCTTGTAAAAACCAATGCGAGAACACAACGATAGCAAACAAGAAAAACCAATAAAATGAACTTGTCATAAAATTAACGCATTTATAAGGCAAACAATACAGGATTAACAAGCACGAGCAGCATCGCCATTTCCATGATGACGAAAACTCACTGACAACGCCAATGGCAACGTTGTTGGTTCTGGCGAACAGCGAACATCGAACTACAGCCATTTATAGGCCATTTTTGTTTACTCTCATATGGGGCCATGGACGAGTTGCGTGAGAAATAACTGCCACTTAATTTGCTGGGGCTCCTCCTTCCGTTCAGCCTGGCAGCTGACATAACGAGAAGATAAATATGCTGGCAACACTGAACTGCTGAATAAACTGCTGTTTATGACAGACGTCGCAACGAAGTCGAACTCGAGTACGTGCCGCGAGCACTCGTAAAATTAAAATTTGCACACGATTTGCCCTGAATGATTTCTCTAGTGATCCGACCGATAGGCGTGTACTTTAACTATGGCATGACATGTGCCCCATGACATTGACTAGCATTTGGATTTGCAAAATCCATTTTGTGTTGGGAAGACTGACGATAATAGGAAAACAAGAGACAATCAGATTTGCTTAATGATTTGCGAATTAAATATAAGATATACATACAAAACATTTTAACTCGAATTAAAGTGCATTGACTTACAGAAATAATAGATTTTCGGTTACATATAATGATTTTTTGTTTTAAATAAATGAGAAGTATTTTAATTTTAATATTTTGTAATTTACTAAAATGATATGATATTGCTGCTGGACGCATGTATAGCAAGGGACGTAGCACATTGTAAATGCTTTTACTACTTTGACTTTGTAATTGATTTAAACAAATTGCAACTTTATATACAACAAACATCTATGCAGGAGTAACTACTATAACAATTAAGAATTTTCGCATTTTGCCTGCAGCAATTTGTTTTATGTTGGACCGTAAGAGCACACACACATCGGCAGTCGCCCTACCGTCTTCATCTCGTTTGCCTCTGTGCTTAACTAGTACTCGCTGTGGCTGTGCAGGTCCATGTTTTGTGTTGGTTATTTGGTGTTGTTGCCGGCATATGCACGACAGATGACGAGCACTTTGCGCCCGTGCCCACAAATTACTGCAGCCCAATTGATCGATTGTCTGAAAGGAGTGAAATGAATAGCCGTGAGAGAGAGGGCGAGGCGGAGAGACAGTAATAAGAAGACTGGGAAATGGGTCTGTCGTATTGCTTAAGTGTTGGCAGTGATGGGCAAAGTTACTGAGAGCGAGACGTTTTATGATGTAAGTCAGTGAACTGTGGTAAACGATTTGTTGTTGCTGGCGTTGCATGTAGTCGACATACATGTAGATATACATATGTATGCTGCTACACACATTTAGGCACCATCAAATACACAAATACACACACACACACACACACGCACACGTATGCACACAAGAATTGAATTAAATTGGATTCGTTGAGTTTGTGTAAACAAAATTTAATGTCTTTTTGCTTTTGAAGTCATTCACTCAAACTGGGCTCAAGCCCATGCGGATGCCACACACAGAGACCGAGTAGGGCAGACAAAGGCGCAGGCCGGTGATTGGCGCTGGGGGCGGGCGGCGGGTCGTCATGATGTTGATATGTCTGACATAAATTTCATCAACTGTCTAAGTTAATGACAGTAAATTTGTTTGAAAATTGCTTTAAAATGGCGCAGGCAACCAAGCAGTGCAAAAACAGACTTGGTCTCTAGGATGGAAAGGGCGCACGTTGAACGGTTAAGGTAGGCACGCCCAACCACGCGCACAGACAGACAAAGATAGCACACATAGACGCACACACACACACGCACAGGGTCGTGCTTATGCGGCATCGCACACACGCAGTTATTTGGCGCCATCTCGCAGTGACAGCCGCAAGGCAAGAGACGCTGCCCCAGAAGAAATGACTGAATTCAGCGAAATGTGTCATGATAACTCAAATAAAGGATAGAAAGGCTGCCTAGCTGGCTGGCTGGCTGGCTGGCTGGGTCGCAATAGTCGCAGGGCTGCAGCCCACGCTCGAGTCAGTCAGCCAGCCGCGAAATGCAAAGTGAGCGACTCAGCGGAAGCTGAGCACACACATGCAAAACGGAAAGGAAAGGAAAGAAGAAAGAAAAATGGCGGGGCTTACAGCGGGGCCGCACCGACTTATTACGTAAAAGTGAATTTATGAAGTGAAACGAGTTAAATGCCAGGCCACGAGCAGGCACACATAAGCACAACAACAACAGCAGCAACAGCAACAGTAGCAGTAGCAGCAACTAGGAAATCATTTTTGCTTGTTTTTGCGCCCAATTTTTAATCTGATGATGTCAACACAAATTGTGGTACAAAGTCGAGAGCACGATCTCCCACTCTCTTCTCACGCTTCCCTCTGCCCACTCCCTTGCCATATTTAAGAGCCGACAACCGAAAAAAGCCACTCAAGGACTCTGCAAAACGCTTTGCCTGCAAAAGGTTAGCCGCCGAGTGTCGACTGAAAAGTGGAAGATGCGCCCGCACCTCCAACTACGACTGCGAACGAAGGAGGCTGTGGTTGAGCTGCGGGTGCTAGAGTACTGTGCGGCCGCCTTGTAGTATCATTTGCAGTCCATAAATTTGTGCACGATTTTTGTGTTGTTAATTTTTATGATTTAAATACCCTGCTCGAAAAAAGTGAGAAACTCGGAGAAAAGTATGATCAAAATATAATATTTCAGTCTTCTACTTTCAGTGTTTTGATTAAAAGTAATATAAAGAATACAAATTTAGACACGTGTAGTGGACTTATATTAGTCGACCATAGCCGGCTTGCAGCTTTTATTTTTATTTGTTTCCCCCGTGCTCTTTATTTGTGAATTCTGTGCTTTATAACAGCTGCAATTTGCAGCTGTCGCTCGGGGCAAATGCGCAGCATGTGGAGGGTAGCGTCGCATTAATAGAAACCACTGCGGCATGAAGGATTTTTCTGGCTTGCACAGCTTGCTCGGTGTTTCGGTCTTGTGAGTGAGTTTTCCACTCAGACCGGTTTCTTCGCACAAATGGTGAAGCCCTCCCCACCTGCCGGACAGAAATGTTAAATGGCGCCGCTGCGATATCAAGCGCAATGGAGGTCACTGGGCAGATGATATAACGCGCATTTCGCGAAGAACAGCTCACTTCCTTGGCAATTATAAGAAGTCCTTTAGGTCGAATACATTTCGCGTGCTAGAAAATACAACGGGTAATGCTATACACATGCTGAACTTAATTTCATGCACCCATTAGCTGAGTTCAAAGAATATTCCACTGATTAATCATAATATGAACTTCATCGCATTATTTAGGAGATTCGAGCATTTGATATATATTTATCAAAATATATGCATTTAATTGCATAACGTTTTTCAATTTGTTGCCAATCAATTCAATTTTCATTTGCTTGTCCTCTTGACTTAATAAAGAGGTTTCAACCTGCGCGGAATCGCATTATTTTGTCGACGTTTTTAAATATACAATCAGCCAGTGGCAGTCGCAACATGAATTCCAATTAAGACGCTTCTCGTGTTGCACACGCCGTTTGAGCAGCGCATTTAATTAAACAAGAAATCGAAATGCAATTATAGTGAGCAAATAAGCCCAGGGTAAGTGGGTAAATGGGCGAATGAGGTGTAGTGTGTCGCAGGCACGCTGCACGGTTGCCTCTGGTATTTCAGCTAATAGATAACGTTATGATATTACTTGCCACAAACAAAGCCGGCAGCGTAATTTTGTCCTTATAGCCTTCGACTGTTTCTGTGCATATGCCAAAAGTCACGGAGACTTGCGTTTGTGTTCGCGGGTCGCGCGTGTTGGCATGCTTGCGGTCATATCTTGTTTAAATTATCGGCAGCCACAAGGGTATCAAATTTACTGCACCCACTGTGCATACGCTTCTTCAATAACGAATGTGACCCGGGGTGAGTCAGTGGAAGGGAGCACGGCGTATCGTGTCACAAAGGCAAACATTGGGCAATTAAATTGCATTCCGCAGGCGTGCGAATTATGGAAGCTCCGTTAAATGCATTGCAAATACATTTCCGGATATTACGTTTTAAATCAATAAACGAAAGACAGACAAGAAGATGCCAGCCAAAGAGCCAGCAGCTGGAACAATTTAATGAAAGTATCACAATGATTGGTTTCTGTTGGCAACTAAGCAGCAAGCGCAGTAGAAGAAAGCGCAGGGGAGAAGCCGATGGCCAGCAAAAATGTCCAGCATAATGAATGGCATTGGCAGAGCGACTGGGCACCATCGCCATCGCTCGAGCTGCATTACTCGCCAACATGGAAATGCTATATATAAGAGAGCCGGACAGGAGCCGGAGCCGTAGCTGGAGCCGGAGCCGTAGCTGGAGCCAGAGCCAGAGCCTTGGCTGACAGGCAGCTTAAATCCAGCCGAAAACGGAACAGCCGAACAGCGGAACAGCCCCAACAGACGGCCCCAGCAAGATGCATTGTTTGGCGTAGAATTCAATTTTAGTTTAACTTTGTAATTTATCGATGCCGTATGTCGTCGTCATCGTCGTCGTCGTCGTCACTGACTCCTAGCCCCAAAGCCCCTCTACTTCGTTTCTTTACCAAAAAAAAAAAGAGGGACGCCAAAAGCTAGACATAGCTCAAGACGTTCTTACTGTTTCAAGAAGTAAGTGCCTTGCCGCTCTGACCAAATGCTCGCTTCATCCTCGCGTCCCTTCATTAGTGTTTTGTTTGGCTTTGGCTAACCAGTAGGGACAGTTGCCTCACTTCTCTGATGTTGAAGGTGTATTTGTTTAGTTTACAAAATGCACAAGCTGCCAGCATGGCTGGTGGCAACCAGCCTTCCCAGTTACAATATCCTCCCTGAGCTTATTAGGGAAAATTTAATAAATATTCCTTTGATAATCATTTTTTAATTATAATGTAGATTAATCTGCTGCATATCAAATTTTGGTTCATACTTTCAATTATATATATTTATATTAAATTATTTATTTACAATTTTATGCATGCGGTTTTCAGTCTATAGATCATGAAACATGAAATGAATATACAAATATTGAGCACAGTCAAGTTAAGTGAAGTTGTTGCATAGCACAATGGTATATAAATTTCTTAAACGATGCTTCATTTAGATGGCGCATCTTCTTTTGCGAGAACTTACAAATTCGGTGCTTTCATGACAGCTTTTTCTCCAGCTTAAAGTTTTTTTTTGTACAATTGCATTTGTCTTCATCGACGGCCAAGTTGTTGGCTCTTTCATTTTTCTTTTAGTCGAAAAACTTTTGACTCATTTTCTGGTTGCAATCGCATTCGCCCTCCCATACCAATGGCCGTTCTTGGGCGCATTCGTTTTCTAGTTTGCTGTCTGTCATTGGGTATCAGTAGCTAACTCGTTTGTCTTGCTGTGCACTTTACGTATACGTAATGACAATTAGAATTGACATACTGTGCTCCGCAAAGTTTACCCAGCTGTTGGGGCTTTGCCTTGGCTGCTGTTGCGGCTCCTGCTGTTGTTATTGTTGATTGCATCTAATCCTGAAGATTTTATAGTTGCCGTGGCAGCTGGCGCAGGCTGCCCAAGCCAGCCCGACCACCCCATTAGAGCTTAATGAACACGGATGAAGGTTGAACTTAATTCAGAGTTGGCTACTAAATACGCTTAAGCCAATTATTGTTGGTCTTTGATCGCACAGCTTTAGGTATCTTACCAGACACAGCTAGATTACTAATAAGATCCCTTATTGTATTTTTAATCTTTTAAAGTACTTCGAGGCGATTGTGCTTGAAATAAATGCAACTTTTTCTTGGATGTAGTTGGCTGCCTTTCAAGGATCTCTTTTCCCCCCAAGATTACTTGAGATATGTGTAGTTGGCTGTCTTTCAAGGATCTCATTTTCCCCCAAGCTCTTCATTTATTTATACGCACTAGGAGACAATTAATATGCTCGCATTACGAATATGCACTCAATTAGCACTGATTAGTCAAGCACGTGCTGCCACGCCCCGTCCATCAGTGGGAGGCGACTGTCTGACTGGCAAGTGGGTGAACTGGGTGAAGTGGGCGAATGTCTAAATCTGTCTGTCTGTCATGTACACGAAAATCCAATTTCGCTTGGGTTTCATTAGCAGCTTGGTCACCCCGCACATTGGCGGCTCGGGCCATTTCAGCTTGCACTCATGCCCAGAAGCGGGTACAAAACCGCAAAAAATAATTAAGCACTAGACGACATTGGCGCTTGACAATGACAGCAACAAGCTACAAGCAAGAGCAATAAAAACAGCGCCATCAACCAAAGAAGTCAAAGAGAACGCTATTGAAATATTTGTTGGCTTTGCCGTTTTGCAACCAGTTCCATTGCCAAAGTCAGCACGCAAAATTGAAAATCTCGTGTCACAGCATCAGAGGCATCAGCAACAAACATTTGCCTCAACCATCGGTATGTGCGACACTCGACTTGCTATTGAGTCGACTATCTATCAGTCTAGCAGTTTAGCAGGCAGCCAGTCAGGCAGGGAGTGCTCGCTGTTCCATGGTTCGTTTGCTGGTCTAAATCAAATGAAGTGAAATCGATGCGCCGCTGACTCTATTCATATGAGCAGCCGGCGGCCAGAAACCCACAGCGGGCGCTGGCGCGACTTTCAGGGCGGCGTTTGTGGCGAATGGTGGCATGCGGGCAGCTGTCAATGTGTCTATGGAAATGTGTGCCGTATATTTGAGTGGATTTACTAACTGATTTTGTTATACACTCAGCTCGACTGACTGCCGGTATTGCTGACTGTGATTTTGCTTATTGCCCTGCAAACTTTAGCCACGGCTCTTGTCTGTTGACGTCTAAGTGCTGGTTGACGCCACTGTTTCATGCTGACAATCAAATTTGTTGACGTGGCTGGATTATTACTTCATAAGCAGAAAATCAGCAGAGCTCTCGCATTGTCAATTATCAGCATTTCTTTGTCAACTGCTTTGGCTTTGGCGTTGGCTGTGGCGTTAGCTTCGGGTGAAACTGTCGCTGTGCCAATGGCTTTTGGCTCCGCCCCCCCAATAACAGCGCCCATCAGCTATTACATTCGATTTTCGCATGCGAATCTCATTTGCCAATGGCATTTCCCATTAGAGCTCACTCAGCTTATACACGAAGCCAAATACATTGGAAAATTGACGCGTTGAAAGGGCACAGAGACAATTGTTCGCATTGATTCGGGGTCGAAGTTTCTATTAATATGTACAGATGTAATTGAGCTCCACAAAATCAATCAGATTCATGTGCGTTGCACGGCAAACATATCTGTGACTCTTTCAAGTGTAGCAGAGTCAAAGAACAATAAATTATTAAATCTGTGCACCTTGCTTTAATCAAACGTTAGCTGCCAGGTGAGCAATAATTGATATATAATTTAAATTAAGTTTAGTCCAGAAATTAAGCCGCAAATTGTGCCTATTGAATCAGCTTATTGTCTACAATAATTGTGAGTTCAAAGACAAAATACATATTAATAATAATATCAAATATTCCATCTAGCAGGCAATCGTAGTGAAAAGCCTAATTATTATGTTTGCTGGCAGTTAAATTAACGATTTGGGCATAAAGACATTGCCCAGACTATTTAATTGGAGCAAGCTTTGAGCTGTATGTTTACTAATTTGTATTAATTTATGTTATTCAGCTCTGATAGAGTAGCATTTGTAGCAAATATTTTCCATGATTTTAGTTTTCGCTTGCGCTATTATTTTCATCAATTACACTGCAGCTCCGAGAGTAAGTCTAAAACATGATTTCGACATGAATAAACGGTCCGATATTGATAGAATCCCGATAGGGTGCCTCGTCTGCATGTCCGTTACCGCAAAAAAAAAAGCTGTTTAGCCATAAATGCGTAGAAAATATTCGGAAATAAGTATTCATTCATATTGAGTTTCAACATGAGTCCTGCGTTACAAACCATTGATGGCTGCTCAACCGTCGGGCTGCGCAATTCTGGGCCGGAACCTAAAATGGATTTTGCGGCAAGTCTCATTTGAATACACAACGGGGAAACTATTTCAGGCGTCACCGAAAATTACACATGCTCTTCAAAAAATTGGAAAACAGTTTAATACGTGTATGAAATTGTGAATGTTGAGGCCATTCAACTAAACCATATTGCGTATTCCTTATCATGGCAGTAAATTAAAGAATCACATTTAATATTTTACATTTGCAAATATGTTGGATGCTAGAAATATTTGAATTGAAGTGATGATATACATTAGGGGGCATTAACTAGGAACAAACCGGAGCCAGACCGTAATCGCATATGCCCGACCGCAAAGCATCCTGTGGATCCCACCCCCTAATGTGTGTGTATATGTGGTGGAATGTGTGTGTGCATGGATATTGGGTGGACATTGCTAGCGGGAACTGTACGGCATAAAAAGCTTGTTCTATGCAGTCGTTTAGCTCAACCACAACATTATGTCGAATACCGGAATCTTCAATGTGCTCTGCTGTTGCTGTTGCTGTTGGTTTATAATGGGCAGCAGGCAAGCGCATGCTGATGTGCTCCGGTCGGTGGCTGGGTGCAGATGTAGGGGCAAGGGCATGGACGCCGCTGGGGCAGGCACATTCTGTATAGTGCAGCGGGTGTGGTCAGCAGAAGTTTATGTTTGGGTCACGCTGGAAGGTATACATTTTCATTTTCCCTACCTAAAATGCGATTGAAATATGCAGGCATTCGGGTGTACTGCTCCCGTTGTGGCCCGCCTTGTTGTTATATAACTATTCTGTAAAAAGAATCTCTGGACAGGGTCAAAGTGTGCCAGAAACAGTTTTAATAAGCGTATACCAATGCCTCGCTAATGAAATGCCGCCGCAGCTCAACTAGAAGAGTGTCTGCCATAACTGTAACGCTTAGCCCAAGGTCCACTGATATTTGTATAATTAATTGGTATGCCTCAAATATTTATAAATGAGAAAGATTTCTCTTTGAACGAAATCTTAATTCAATTGCCTCTGCGCTTAAAAGCAAGTTTTTGTTGCCAACGCACAGCGAGACTCGGACGCAGTCACGGAGGGAACAACAAACGCAGAGATGGAGACGGAATCGAGCAGAGGCTGAGACAGAGACAGAGACAGAGACAGAGATGAAGACAGAGAACGAGTTGTTGCTCGTTTGGGACAAGTCCATTAAGACGCTTCAATTATTAATTAGTGTTAAAAGCAATGGCAAAGGCTTTGCTTTTGCGTTTTTTCTCTGTGTTTTTAATCGGCACGAGCGTTTGCATTTAATTATAAGTCACACGAACGAAACTCGAGAGAACTTTCAAGTGGCGTTCAGCTGACCCTCATAAAAACAGAGACAGCTGAGTAAATGTGTACATAATCCCGACAGTATATATACTTTCTATCTATCTCCTTAAGCCATGTAGAGGCCGTAACGGAAATAAATAATATTATGCCAGCCGTATAGGGTGGGGGAGGCGGGCGAGGTGGGCGACTATTGATTGTGAAAAATTCCAATGCTGGCCAATTGGCTTTTGCCACCTGACAGTTCAAAACTTTTACCCAAACACACATGCACCAAATCATATTCACGCACAACAAGCACAAATCTTCCGCACACAGACACACGCGCACATATTTATGTGCAGCCATGATTTCTCAGACGAAGTGAGCCTTCAACGGCACAATTTCGTAATTTTTATGGCAAAAGTTCTCTAATCAAATTTAATGAATTGTGAAAAAGGCAACAAATAAGTAGAGGACAACTTTGTTGCAAAGTTTGTCCTGCCTGATTTTTCTTATGAGTAGACGTCACCGGCACTGCCTCCATCGTTTGCTCTCGCCGGCATCCTTAAAATGTCGAGGACATGGCTTCGATTTGCCAGTGTTGCGCCGCCTTGTAAATTGGCGGATGTGATTTTTGTGGGCTGGCATTATTAAATGCGGCATAAAATCCGTGACCCACGTTGAAGTCTAACAAATGCGAACAGTTAGCAGGCTGCCAAGGAATTGTTGGGCTCCTTGTACATACAAACACCAACAAATATATATATAGATATATATATATATATATTAAATGCTCTGCACAGCGACTATGATTGCTCTTCTCTAGTCGGAGCATGTGGGCTGCTTTTGGCTTCATTGTTGTGTGCCATTTGATGGGAAAGCGAGCCATCATTGTTGTCCCTTCGAGCACTTTGCTGGGCAAACTTTCTCAATGTAACGGAAAACTGCGTTTAAGTACATTTTTCATATGACAGTCGCTAGCATTGGAGTATGTAAACTGAATGTGTGCAGGGTGCAGAGCAGCTAACAATAGTCTGGCATAGAGCAAAGAAAATAACTGAAGAGTATACAAAATGTTGACTAATCTGGTTGTAATTCAGCTAACTGCATAAGCTATTAATAAGATCCCAAAATTAAAATCGAATGGCGGAGCTAAGTGCAGTGAAAGAAGCAGCCGGTACCCTGTATTTGTTTGGCCTGTTGTCGTCTGCACTCATAATAAGCAAACCATAAATTCTTATATTTTATTAATGTGATTTGAACGCGTCGAGTTTCTTGCCAGTTGCCATATGGGAGTATTAATCATACAGAGGAAAAATTGTAGCATACATTTCAGCGCGGGCTGCAGCTACAAAATTTAGGCGATTTTTCATTATGTTTTCAACGCCCTCCCCCCTTTATGCTTCTCGTTTCGCTGCTGCGAAGAAGGAAAATAATTTACGCATTGCCCAAAAGTAATCGACAACATTCTTGCCCATTGTGTTTATGTTGGGGCTTGTGTGTCTGTGTGCGTTAGCTTAGGGCATCATTATGATTACTCATACGCAGCGTTTGCAACAATCATGTGCCGCGTTATTAGCTGTGTCAGCACCACAAAAGTAATGACAAGGAGAATATGCCACGAGTATTTTTATTATTTGTATGCTTGTATCTGAGTGCGGCTTTGCGTGTGTGTGTGTGTATCTGTGAGCTGAAACCAGCCGAACGATGGCTTGTAGCGAATGCTAGTTTTCAGCTCAGCCGCCTGCTGGCTGACTGCTTTAAGCCGCCTCGCAGTTTCCATTCATCTGTTTGTTCGGTTTGCTTAACTGAATGTCGAGATTTATGTCTTGACATTATCTTTTGTGCTAGCAGCTAAGAAAATATTTTATGAAATAATACACTGCCACACACGCACTCAACTCAGTAGCATTTCGGCGGAGTTCAGTGCCTTTTGCTGACTCATCTCTTCGGCATTTGCAGCATAATTAGCTCGCTGAGTGCGTGAGCCAAGTCGAGTGTCGAGTGGGTTTTAGTTGGCTCTCAGAGCCCGACCACCCTCCGCTTTTCGTCACTATTTCATTCTCTCTGTGTTCTTGGGTCTGTCTCTCTGGCCCACTCTAAAAGCCCAACCTTGTCATCGTCCGTCGTCGAATAGCGAACGACTGCTTGATGTACGTTCAGTTAAATTGGAGGCGTTGTCGGTGCGCGTATGTGAAGCTTGCAGATTTCCGAGCACGTTTGATGACTGCGTGTTTTTGGCTTATTGCGAGCTTTAAGCCTGCTTAATTATAGCTTAAAATGTTCGAAATGGTCATGTACTGCTTTACCATTCAGACTGCCGCTCATTGAAAACCACATCAAAGCCTGCGCAGCAACCCCTTTCTTTGGATTTACTCCGTTAGAACGTATTTTTCCCATTTCTTGCTAATTAAACGTCAGCTGACTGGCCATTTTTGGACAGGCAGCGCAGCTCAATTTTTATCGCAGTATAAATGTTGCGCTCATAACTTTTTTGGTCTGTAAATTGAGTTCATTGCACTTGTCAGCCAGCCAGCCGGCGGCATGCAGCAGAGCCCAAGCGGCGTATGCGCAATATTTGCTGGTTGTGCAGCATTTCTTTGGCACTTGACTGGATTCGCTGTTGGCCGGATGGCCAACGCAGCCAGCTGAACTTTGACAATGCTGTGCTGTAATTTATGACTTGTTTTACAACACCCACACACATCCACACACACACACACACATACACACCCACAGGCACATACATAGAGCAATACAGCATCGATAGATGGCGCCACTCGCGAGCTTGCGAGTTGAAATATTTATGGAGTTTCTTTTGGTTACATTTTTGTGGATGCTCCTGTGATGTGGTTTTATCTAAGCACCACGCCCACGACCACGCCCCCCGCAGCTTTGGTCGCAGAGTCGCTTAGTCAACAGTTGACTCTGCTTTTGTTTATGACATGTCCCCTCATTCATTTTAATTAATTCCTGCTAGCATTTTGCGCCCATGGCAATGACGTCGCAGTGCAAACAATGAAGATGAAAAAAAAGAAGAAAAGTGGGAGGAAAAGAGGGCCAATGGAACGTCAAGTGTACTTGAATTCAAACTTCGCTGTGAAGGCTAGCATGGATACGGCAACGGCAACAGCAACGGCCAGGACGATGGACATCGCCGAGTGTTGGTCTTATGTAAAAATCACGGAGGCGTTTATGCTGGCCAACTATTTTTATTTTCATTTTTATGCTCACTCCCGACGCGTCCTTATAAGTTGCCTGCAGTCGGTGTGAGTGGTCTTGGTCGTGGCCAAGCGGCCAAGCAGCCAAGTCTGCCTTGCCATGCGATGCGATGCCATGGGCATGGGCATGCTCGCAGGAGACGGGGCATTATTGACGTAGTTTATGGAGCCATTTATGACGATTCAACAATTTTATTTCAACCGCACAGTGCACAGTGGAGCCGGGGCAGCCGCAACTTAAATTTACTGCTTGCAAAATCCGCGGTGCCGGTGTGGGCAAATAAAAACAAAGGACCGCCAGCCAATCTTAGGGGAGAAACAATGCCAAAACAGCGGAAAATGTAGATAGAGAAGGCAGACATAGATAAAGCTTAGATGCGCGCAGCGTATCGAGTTTCTACTATCTCTGGAAAACGTCGCGACGTCTAGGAGTCGAAAAGTTTTCACGCAATGGGTAGAAGAACTTAAAAAAAAATATTCAACAACAAAAAAATAAATATAAGCAAACAAATACATAAAGCAAAAGCGCCCGGAGCTACTGAAAGAGACTAAGGAGTAGAAGGTGAAGCAGCCAAGCCATAGTCAGTGAGAGCACCATCGCATAATGAAGAACGCGTCATTATCCTCAGGATACATAAGCAATACAAAAGGAGCCTGCAAACGGGATAGACTACCTACCTTTAGATGGGGTGCAGCAAACGCCCAACTACTCTCAACTATAACCCAAACAAACAGCCACAATAATGGCAACAATACGAAGAAGATGCAGAAGTTGCGAGCAAGCAAGCAAGTGGAAAATATGTTTGCATTGTTTTTGTTTTCTATTATTTCCCATTGCGTTTCAGTTGCCGTTTAATTACCAAGCAAAAGCAGTGTTATGAGCTGACCTAAAGCCAACTACCAGAAAAGGCAAGCATGAGCTTTCAAAGAAACTAAGGCGATTAAATGATAACGATAACATGAGCAAAGCACACATGAGATTCGATCAAAATTCATAAAAGAAAAAGTTTACAAATTTGAAATTTAGAAATCTACTGTTTCGTAAATTTTCTCTTAGGTAAATAGCCTTTGTCTAGCTAAGTCTGGTGCATGCTATGAAATCAATGAGCATAAAGATAAAGGGTTTGTTTTTAATGGTATACAGCTTTCAGTAGGCAGTACTACTGTTCACTTAAGAGCCCTTTTACCAGCCGATAGTTGCCTTTTGCTGAGCTTCATTTGGACATTTGGCAAATTGTCGCAGCTCATATTTGTTTGAATGATTACATAAATAGGCATAGTTGTCGTATTTGGAGTAAAGATAATAAATAATAAAGATACAGAAAATTACTGTGTGCTGCGCTTCATGAGCTGACGGAGTCAATGATCTATATGTGTTCAAAAACTAATTGCATGCGTCAGTCGTGGCAGCTTTATGGCCAAAAGTATCATTCAACCAAAATGTCATACAATCTTATATTTAGTTATTTTCATTTGATTGCTAATAAAAGCGAATTTGTTTTCCTTATTAAGTAATTGAAAAAAAAAAAAAAAAAAAACAATTAAAGCCTTCCTCTTTCTATTACTTTCTGATTATCGATAAATCTTAGTAAATTTTTATATTATTTTTTAAATAATCAGATGCAAATTGATTATTTTAGACATTTCATTTAACATTTGCTGATACAAATTTTTGTCAGCCAACAATGACCCTTCATTTGCGCAGATGCATATATCACATATTTCTGGTTGCTATTTCAAGTAGAAGTTCCACATGCAGAAAATAAATTCTTTTAGTGTATAAAAAAAGGCATTTGTGAAAAGTGTTGAAAAGGCTGCTGTTAGAGACGGGGCTTTGTGGAGCAGCCACAAGTGTTCATTAGTGTTAAGCCCGCAAAATTGTTTTTCTTATTATTTGGCTGTGCACTCTGCACGTGGCGTATGAGTGATGTTTATATGAAAATTATGCGAAATGTATATTAAAAAAAATATAAAACAACAGCGAATGTTCTCTCGTTTCGCTACCTCTTTCTGCTGCGTGCTGCAAAAAATGTGAGCCAAGAGCTTCTTATGGATTAGGCATGCCAGCAATTTGGCCTCACTGCAACAAAGAGAAGCACCAGGGAAAAAGCAAAAATAATAAAAAAAAGGCTCATAAAAACTACAACAACAATAACCTTGAGCACGGCACCGAAAAAAATACAATTTAATAAATTTTAGTAGTCAACAAGGACCAGGCAAATCTTGCATCATAGAAAAAATCCCTCAGCCTTTAAATACTCTTTAAGCAAGAAGAGCAGGGCGTTATATTTACCATATTGTAGGGGCAAAAACTAAATTATAATATGGAGAGAAATGTTAAGTCTTTACAACTGGACCAACTTACAATAGGATATCCTGCAGTGGGCGGCATTTGATTACAATTCTATTATATTTTCTACGTTTTTGGAAGGTTTCAATGAAGCTGTTTGTGGCTGAACCCCAGCCCGTGCAGCACTCGAAATGTTAATGTTAGCTAGTGCTGCCAATGCAGCTCTAAAAAAATCTGTTGCAAGCCGAGCTCGGAGCGTGGTGAGGCGTTTACGCTGGGCATGTCAATAAAATTGAAGTGCGGCAACTGTGAAACGGTGACGGCGATGGTGTGATGGTGATGCTGATGGTGATGGTGATGGTGACTGATGACGGTGACGGCGATGGTGATGGTGACGGTGATGGGGACGGTGACTTGTGACTGGTGACAGTGACTGTGACGGCGACTGGCAACGGATGTTTGCACTTTACGCATGGCACATTTGGCTTTAATGCGGCATAATCACCAAACAATTTCATTCCTCACACTCGCAGCCGCAAGCGTCATTGCCATTGTCTTCTGCCCGCTTGCCGTTTGCCCGTTTGCTCTTTACTGTTGGCCGTTGGCTTTTCTGCAAATGTCAACAGTTTTGCAGGCTGCACGCACAAACATGCCAAAACGCATTCGAAGAGCAATTCCCCCAACCACATTCACACTTACCAATGTGTGTGTGTGTGTGCGTGTGTGTGTGCGTGTGTGTGTGCGTGAGCGTGTGTTTGTTTCGGGTCACTTAAGTTTTATGTGGCGAAGCGCGTTACCAAATTGCGTTCAAATTGCGCACACAGATAACAGTTTTTCATTACGGCACATAAAAGTGTTTGCCAGCCTTTGTTGTTGTTGCTGTTGTTGTTGCTGTTGTCCTGGCAAATTGCTATGCCAACACGTGCTTCACTTTGCAGCTCATGTCAGCAGCGAGACAAAGCGACATCAGAGCAACAGGCGCTGCGTTGTCCAGCTTGCGGCAGTAAAACTTGCCCCAACCTGCTCCACACCTACCCCAACAGCCCAACAGCCCAACACCCCACGCTGCCCTGCCCGAGCATTGCTGTACGCTTCCATTCCGCCGACTGCGCTCGATTCTCATACGTCAGCATCGTCCCATAACTAGCTGCTACTGCTGTGGCCCAGCACTTAGCCAAGGAATAGCCCCCAGCAGCTGCCTATAGCCAGTTATATGTTGGCTTATTTAAGCCCTGGCGCCAGTTGTCATTACAGCCAGCTCGTCAGCGTCAGACAAGCTAATTTTTCAACTGCCTAAGCGGTCGGAAGTGACTGCCCGACTTCCGACCACCCGCCCTGGCCTGATTTAAATATGTCGCATATGATATAAGAAAGCAGCCAGAATGACAATATTTTGGTAAGCCAAGGCGAAGGGAGATTGATTGTCGCCCGAGTCAAGTGTTTGCCTCTGCATATGTATGTGACTGTGTGCGCGCGCGTGTGTGTGTGTGTGTGTGTATGTGTGGGTGCTTTGCGATTCGCGTGCGCAAACTTCTGACTGGTCGGCTGGCTCGCAAAGGGTGTAGCCTGAGCAACTTTGGTGCTTATCATGCGTGCAAGCTTCCCCGACGTTTTAATTGAAAAATACTTAGCAAACTCTTGGCCTTGTTTGCCTAGATGTCGTAGTCATAGTCGCCGTCACCATTACCGTCGCAGGCAAAGTCTGCTTCAAGTTCAAGAGGGTGTCAAATGACGACCACTTGAACTGGAGTTGGGAGCCGAGACGACACGAGACGAGCCGTTGCCGCTGCCGCTTAAGTGCACCAAGGTGTGAAATGCAGCCGCTTGCCATGGTAACGTCTGCATGATAGCGCTACACCTAGTAAATAAACCCAACTGGATTTTAATTGCTGGCTGAAACAGCCACGAACGCCTCGTAGACCCGAGGACGAGACTTCAAAAAAATGTCCCAGTAACCTAAAAGACAGAGCAGTCTAACTATTAATGACTCTCTTTCGCTTTCTCTCACTCTCTCTCTGTCTCTTTCTCTCTCTCTCTCTCTCTCTCTGTCTGTCTCTATCTGTTTCTATCTATCTCTTTCCTTGCTCTATCGTTTTCTTTCTGTCTCTCTCTTTCTCCGTTTATCTTTCTTTTACATGCTACGCTCCTTAGATTTGCTCTTGTGCAGCGGCTTGTGCTGCCTTCGGTATTTTTAATTTTAGAAGGATTATGGCAAGCATTTAATTTACAAGACTTAAACACTGCACTAGCGTAAGTGAGCGCATTGACTATGTCTGTGCATGTGCGTGTGTGTGTGCGTGTGTGTGTGTGAGTGTTTAGTTAACGTGCGCTCAGGTTTGACTCCGCTGTGGCCGTGGCCACGCATCACGTCCAGTTCATGGCTGGTTGCACGTTTCACTCTTTCTTATTACGCGCTCGTAAAAAGAAACTGCTGTTTGGAGCGCTGCTCTGTGTTCTGGCTGCAAGAAATATTTCCATTAGTTAAGCATACACACACACATACAGATATAAATGTCCTGTTTGTCACTGTAATAAAGTTGGCAACTTGGGCGTTCCTCGATGTTAATCTTTTGGCCGAGCGCTAACATTTTGACACGCACGTGTCGACAAAAAGTGCCGCATAAATTTTTAAGTGATTAAAAAAGTGCCCAACACACACACACACACCCACACACACCCACACACTCATCCACAGGCACACATAAAGAATGGGTGACGGCATGGGAGAGACAATAAGCGAAAGCATTTAAATGCGCGCAACGTGCAAAATATAAATTGTTGTCGAGCTGAGAGGGCCGAAACCAATTGAAAGTCAAATGCCAGCCACTAGCCGCTTATCAGCAGCTGCAACATTCGGCATCGGCACCGCCATACAGCATCCACGTTCCACACGCCACATTCGGCGTTTGTTGTATCTTATTTTTACTCTCCACTTCGCTTCGTGTTGCTTCGTTGCGTTCTACACGATGCTCGTTCGCCGCTTCGTTCGTTTTTGGCGCTTTCGTGAGGTCTTCGTTTCGGCGCTCGTTCGCCAGCAATCAGTTCGAATATGTCTTTCGCGCGGTTCGGTTGGGTCGTCTAACGGTATCTTTTCGCGCGCTCAGCGAGTTCGTTCCACTGGGAACAGTCTATCAACAAAAGTAAACAACATCCATTGAATTCGCGAGCATTAAGTAACATTCAAACGTTCGTCCAGTGTCACAGCACCACAGCTAGGATTAAATTATAAGTGAAAACTATAGGGATTTACTGCGAGTCTCCAAGATAGTTGAAGCGCCTGCTTTATTTGCCGGCTTTTACGGACTCGACGCTACTTTAGACTGCCGCCCATGTCTCTTAGCAATTTGCATTGATGAACTCCGGCACGATGCGCGGCCTGAATGATAAGAACCCAAGCGTAATAATCATCGATATTCAAAACCCTTAAAGCAAAGCGGCAGCAGCAGCAGCAACAACAACTGGCAATAGATCCCAGCGCCAGGACTAGACAGTTTGCTAACCTTTGATCTCTCAGTCTGTGGCTGCGTGTGCGTCTGCCCCCATCTCGGTGCGTTGGTGTCTGTGCGTGTGTTTGTGTGTAAAACTGTGAAAAAGCGTAAAATAAATATTAAAAGCAAAACGTGCATGGATTAGAAATCATAACCAGCCAGCTCCAATAGCAGCAGCAGCAGCAAGAATAATAGCAATAAGAACAACAACAACGACAACACGAATCTGAACCCATTGCGGTAACTCATTGAAAGAGCTTGGAAAACAGGTGAGTGTTTGTGAGTTTAGTTCAGTGTGCCTTGGCCGCGTTTTATTTCGCCTCTCAGCTACGCTCTTGCTTTGCTTGCTCCACCTTTCTCGCTTCGTCGGTCAGACGCCTTTCCTGCATTAGACGAACACCCTCTGATGCATAATTTATGCAAGCTCTCCGCTCGCATCCCGTATCTCAGCTGAGAGTGCTGTTGTCCTATTCTGGTATAGTCACTCGAAGTATTTTGGTTAAGTACTGCAGAGTGTGGCGCACCTGCCCCAAACCACACCAATATCTAATGCCCACACATGCAGCACTTGACGCCGCACGCATACGTCCCCTTGGCCTAATCGTCATGATTTATGGCAATCGAAGGCGGCTCTGGCTGCTGGCTACTGGGTGCTGGCCTTACGCGCTTCGTTACCTGCTATTTACATACCCATGTTGGTCCACAAATTCCTTCCAGCTGGAAACTAAATAATTATATAGCATAGTACCCGCACCAATGCCTGCCCCCCACTTTACTTCTAAGCTCCCATTTGCTGTGTGGCAGGTCCGGAGCTTAACGAACATTTATGCTTGTGCAGTTGTTTATGCTAAGCTCGAGTTATGTGCCACTTAGGAGGCGTGGCAGCTATAGAAACCAGCTAGGACACATTTGCCAACCACACTCATACGCCGTGTGGTACGTACTTGCTCCGAGCTCTGCGTAAGAGCAGCAGCAACAGCAGCAACAGCAGCCACCGCAGCCGCAGTGGCATCCTCATCAAGAATGAATTAAAAGTTATTTTAAATTCGTGACAGTCGCCTAATTTTGCGTGTCGGCTGCCTCTGCTATGCCCAAGGGCTCCGCGTCACTAGACCTGCATGGCAGTCAGCAGCTGACACCTGCCAGACAGCCTGCTAGTTACATTTGAAGCTGTATTACTCACTCACACTCACACTGACACGCACACACACATACACACAGACACACATTCTGTCAGAAGTCAGTTGGAGTGAATTAAATTTCAAATGTTTCTTAATTTACTTTTTTGGTTTTGCGTTGACAGTTCAAATTGCTATAACAAATTTTCTAACGTTCCGCATGCCACTCATTCATTTCACTTTGCGATGCCACGCGCGCACACACTTCCTCACTGGGGGCGCACATGCATAAGTGAAATATTATGTACAACTGTCGAGTTTGTTTTCTGATGTTTTTTTTTGCGCTTTTTCGCGTTTTCTTGCGTGTTTTTTTTTCTGTCTTTTGGTGAAAATAAATGAAGCCATTCGAGCGCAATCAGAATTTCGCATTAAAGCGTGCCACACACGCATTGGCATTGCGAATTGATGACAGCCCGACGCACAACGCACAACCATATAGAATAAGCATAGCACCAGAGTGTGGATGGAGCCGAAGAGTTGGCTGTCGAAGTGTTCTCTGACTGCTGTCGTACCAGGCACCTAGGGTAGCCGTCGAATAACACGTTGATTGCCACAATCGAAACAAAACCCAAATGTCAACGATTGATTTGCAATTGGGTATACGATTAAGCCCTACATAGGCAGTAATAAATCATGAGAATAGCCAAATAAAAAAATTTTTAAGTTAGGCCAATTTTCTTTTGATTTTTTTTTTTTAACATAGTAGCTAGAGATAGACAGATAGATCAGACATGATCACCAAATATAAAGACAGCATTATAAAAAGAAGAATAAACATCATCGTTCCAGAATAGTTCCTTAAACATAAGTAAAGAAAGTCACTAAAATATATAAAATAAACTGCTATGCCGTTGATAATGGAAAAAAAAAAAACGGTTTCAAATGAATGTATAATTTTTGCTTTGAATAACATATATATATTTTTTTTCTTATCAAACAACAACAACAAAATTGTGGTCAGTTGTAATAAGAAATTGCAACTTGCTGATAATGTAAAATATGAAAAAAAAACCATAAAATTTGAAAACATGAGAGGTAGTCTAATATAATTCTTTTTTTCGGCAACGAGCTCGTAAGCCACAAAAGCTAGAGATTTCAAACTTGAAACGAGTACTAGGATATAATTTATTTCTGATTGCTTAGGGCTTTTGAAACGAAAGCATAGATGTAGCATATTCTGATTTTGCCCACATGGGTGTCATTCTCACATTCCTAAATTATAAATTTGGAAAGTCTATATATCCAATCTAAAAAAAAAATAAGTTAGTCATAAAAAAAAAAGTCCATCTAGAAGAAAAGTTAGCCAACAATTAGCATATTCCATACTGTAATCCTATGCTTAAAATAAGCATTGGAATATTAATTATTCACAAGGTTAAGGGTATTTCCTAGTCGAGGAAGTGCTCTCTTACTTGACTTAAGCAGGATACATATTCAATAAAAATATTTAAAAATAAAATCTTTCTGCAAGGGTAATTATTTTCACATGGGTTGGGAATTTCGCTTTTAGCTGCGTTGCCTCATAGTGTGAGCGGTAAATGAAGTTGCTTTTAGCTGGCATTGCATACTTTTCGGCCGATGTGCAAACTCTGTAGCACTTTAGAATTTAGTTAAACGAGGCGAAACAAGTGGCTGCCATCAATTTATATCTCCTTCTCTATCTCTAGATGTTGCTGAATGCCTGCCTCCCAGTTGTGCGAGAGCTTGAATATTTGCCTTTGCCTTATAGCTTAAACACCGCGCAGGGTTTGCAGTTAACTTGAAATGCAAACAAAATTACAACGCCAAAAGTAAATAAGTATTGGCACTTGAACAGCTTTTCTGGCACTCTTTCGGCTGTTGCTGTAGCAAATTGAAATTAAATGTAGTGCAACTCAATAACAACTTGGTGCAGCTTCTGTGCGTTGCCCAGAGGAAACGGATGTGTGACAGCCATTTTTTGTTGGTTTATTTGGATTTTCCTTTATTTTTTTTTATTTTTTTGTTTTTGCGCTGCCACAAAAAAGGCTTCAACAAAATGAAATTAGTGTCAAAACGTTGCAACTTCAACTGGTTCCACCCTCGCCCAGTCCGTGTCCGGCCTGTCAGATACACGGGCTATTCGCACGGCAAGAGCCATGCCAGTGGAGCAGCTCTTGAATTTTTGGCGACAGTCAGACGCCGTGAATGACGACGCTGACAGCGAGTGATGGCCAAGCATCTAGACTGCCCCCGTAAAGTGGGCGTAATCGTCCTGCTCGTTATCCAGACAGCCGCCGGCATTTCTCCTGCGAAATTGCCCCTTCTTTGTTGTAGCTAGTGTTTTTGGTGTTGTTTCCATGTTGCCATGGCATTTTTAGTTGATTAGGGCTTCACTGCGAAACAACAGCTTATGGGATGAGCGCGCCAGTCACCTGTAAGCAGCTTCAAGTCAACACTGATACTGCAATATTTTTATCATATATATTTTGAGATAGTTCAATGGCCCCATTCGATGCGTGGATGGCAGATGTGTGTTTGTTGCCTGATACGACTCTTCCAAGCAACCCTAGCGAGTTGCTTAGTACAGGGTATACAAGGCGGTGTCGCAGCGCTGAATGAATTTGATGAAGAGCTTGCAAGAAGCACCGGAATGCACGAGTGGCGGGAGCAGGGACAACAAAAAAATAAAATTTATTCATTGGCAAAGGTGAGGGCTGGTGTTTTTTGCCTTTCGCTTTTTGCAACTTGTTTACCGTGGGATCTTTTTTTATGCGCGCTCTCGTTTTGTTTTTGCTTGCACTCGGCTGCTTTTGCCTAGAAATTGAATGGGCTTTGGAGGCAAGTGCATTGGCCTGCCACAAAAGCAAGAAAAAGAGCTACAATGGCCTGGATGAACTGTATTGGGGGCGTAAGTAAATGAAGTGCAGGCCGGCCTCCTGGCCGGCCTTTCTACAAGTGAAATGTAGAGCGTGGTCGGGCTTTGATTAACTTCAATCAACGCTGGGATATCTATTCAGAATTAAAATTTATTGCCAATTTGCGGCAAATTCGATTAAGCTTAAGTTCGCGAGCACAAAGGCAAGGCAAGGCAAAGCAAAGTGGAGCAGGACAGAGAACAGAGGCTGGAGAGAATTGAGGCGTAGCCAAGCAGGAAAAACACTCAGCCGGACATGAAAGTGAGCCTGGGAATTTAAATTCCAATAGATAAAGACAGCAAGACGGCCGTACGGCCGTGCAGGGCAAGCAGGGCTGAAGCTGTTGCCTCAGACTGTAAGTTGAAAAGCTGTTGAAGTTTATTGGAAAAATATTCAAATCACGTGGGTGGTCTCAGCTCAGTCGGCAGCCAGCTGCCGAGTGATAAAAACGGCAAAGAAATTACTTATAGATTGAATGAAATTGTCTGGGCCCAGCTAGGAGCCAACGCCGCTTCGCCGACTGCCCGCATTGCTTTGCTATATTTTTGATCAATTCAAATGCTAAGGCTAAGACAACGAAATCTCTAATGGCTGCTCCTAAGCTCCGGCTTAAGAGTGCATGGCCCGGGCACTCGAATAAATGTATTTTTAGCTAAGCTAAGTAATTAAAATCACAGTCAGGCAGCCCCGCCATGCGAATGGCCAAATGATGAGCTGAACAACAGCCTCAGCCAGTCGCAAAAACTTATCTAATAAGTGTCAGTCGGTCCATGACAACGGGCCCAAGCAGCAACAAGGCACAGGCTGTGAATATGGCCCATACACTCGTAGCTCGTATTAAAGTGCTGCGGCTGACCTGCAAACTCGTGTGTTTCAAAAAGTTTCACTTTCAGCTGGATGAGGGTGAATTTCTATCACGTTGGGGGCGTTCAAAAAATCAATGGCTATAAATCGGTTGACGCCTGCCCTGGCTTGTTTATAGCAGAACGATTTATGCGTCGCATATTTATTTATGGACAACAATTTGTTGGTTGCTTAAAGGCCACGTTAATGCGCCGACACCGAAAGGGCCGACAGCTTCTTCTTGCAGTCGTAAATTAGCGGCAGCAGCCAGCAACAAATGTAAATAGTTCAATAACAAAGGCAGTGCCACTTCCAATGCCAATAGCAGTAACAAGCGTCTCGAGCCACAACCTGAACCCTGGACCAGGCTCAAGCGCCGTCTCGACCCTGCAATAACAAGCTGACATGTTTTATTTATGGAGCAAACGTGGACGACAAGCGGCAAGCGACAAGCGACTAACGACAATCGACATCGAGAGTAGCTGTTAAAATTGTTTTAATTTTCTGTGTTTACAACAAGAGAATGAACACGCAGCTGTCACAGTCACAAGGTCAAGCACCAGGAAGCCACAGTAGTGCTGGCAGCTTAGCCGTTTTAAAGCCAAATATTAGAAAATGACTGCAAACTGATAAAAGAGATGTTGAGCTAGTTATTGTTCACAAATGCAAACTTATTATATTAAATTAAAAAGTTGTGGACAATTACAAACAATTCAGACTTTTATCCCAAATATGATTTTCAGAAAATACAGCTCTTCAACATTAATTGCTGCTATTACTGCTTTGCCTTTGTGAACATCATTGTAAATATGATAACGCAAAACTATGCTTTAATCAAGCTACATTAGTTTGCTGAACAAATCTTAATTAATTTGCAGTCATTTGAAAGAAATTAAATTTTGCTCAAATTTATTATTTAATTTTGCAATCAAGTTGAGTGTAGCCTTTTGCTAAGTCATATGACTTTAATTTGGAAATAGCTCAATTTGTATTTTGGTAATAGTCACAAGAGTCTCGACAATTGCTCTGTTTGCTACACTTAATACACAAATAATATCATCAATTTAAACAATAATTCGAGTTATTTATGATCAAATCACATATCACACTTGTAAATTAAAATCTTTTTCTTTTTTTTTTGATTTAGCTATTTTTGAATTTTTTTTATTTGATGGATGCAAGTGACATCCATGGCCAAAACGGGCGGGGGACTGAAGATACACAAACATGACTGCAAATGAGTGTCGCAGCTCTAGTTGTCATGTTATCAACGTCGCCTTTGGCGCTTTAGCTGCTAAGTAATGTTCTTGTTGATGTTATTGTTATTGTTGTAACTGTTGTTGCTGCTGGTTAACTGACCATCGGGCAGAACACTGTTCGACCCCTTGTAATAATTCAATTGCGCAGAGCACGGCGGTAGCTGGAGCCAAGATTGATGGTGTGCATTGAGAGTTGCTTTTGGCGACATTTGTGTGACGTGTTGCCAGCTTCTTCCTGAATTATGTATATGGGAGAGTGTGCCAGCTAGTGTGTGGGAGTGCTAGTATTCGAGTGAGCGTGTGCTTGCCTGTGCGTTGAGGCGCAAATGCTCAAGCTGCAAACTTTGTCAACTTTGCGTAACAAAAAGAAAGAGCGAAAAAATAAACAAAAAGCAAAAGAAAGAAAGCACAGGCGAAGGCACGTAAGGCACAGGCAAAGTCAGCACTGGATTTAACTTAGCTTTGAGAGCAGCACAGCCATTGCCTCCGAATCACACTTACTTACACACGCTGTCAGGCAGCTAGCCTATCAAATCGTAGCCTAGCCTAGCTAAGCATTTATACGCATTAAAGCGACAGCCAACTTTCTGACCAACTTTGCCTCTTCTTTGGGTAAAGTTATCAAAAATTCCACTTGCGCCGTGAATCAAGTGCCATTTACTGATTGTGCGACGGCGACAGGCCCTGACTCTCAGTCATAGTCACTGGTCGGGTGGTTGGGTGTCAGCAGCAGTCGGCGAACAGAAAGCATCTCTTAATCCGCTTCACATTTTATCAGCTCCCTGACACTGCTCCAATGTGCTAGTGCGTGCGTGTGTGTGTGTGTGTGTGTGTGTCTGTTGTGATCACGCGCATTCATAAGTTGCCTAAGCCTGGCCCGAAGCGCTTTTAAGCGCTCTAAGCACACAAAACCTCCCGCCACGAGTGCCTCTCGGCCCGTTGCTAAATCGACGCCTAATGCCACAACTAAGCCCTTAACTACAACATTGACAACTGGTGCACGTTGACAGTTCGCCTGGTCTCCCAGGCATAATGAATTAATCGAAGACCTGCAGCACATTTAGATTTGAGACACGGCCTCCAACTCGCATCGAACTATTCAAGCATACACGCAGGTTGATTTAGCTGTAGCAGCTTCGCCTCATTGTTCTCCTAGGCATTCTTTTTTGATGGTATTTGTATACGCTAAAGATGGTTTTATAAATATTTACACAAATTTTACAGCAAATATTTAATATTTCTGCTCCAAAGAATTCCTTAACCCCTTTAATTTTTTTTTTTTTTTTTTTTTTTTTTTTGTACCCAAGGATTCAAGCATTTTTGCTATATGGTTATTTGCTTATCTGTAAAATATGAATATGGTATATTTTAGTTCATAAAGTGCTTCGTATTTTTGTAAAAAGTTTTTATAAGCTGTGATACTTCTACGGTCAACTCTTGTGGCTAACATTCTGACGATACTAAATATTTACAAATATTTCAATTCGCACATATTGACTGTCTACATATTGATAGCTACAAACAGCAGCATTTTACATTTATATTCAAAAGGACAGTCGTCAGAAATTGTAACACTTCGCATTATTTTGCTGCATGTGCAACGGACAGCTTGGGTTAGCACCGATTTTTGGGTTGAATTGAAAAATCAAATATCAAAGAGCAAGTCATTGCTTTAAACATCAAACACTGGAGACTGGGCCAACGGATGAGGTTTGCGGCAAAGCATTTCCTCAATTTATTGCTGAAATACGTTCAGTGCCAAGAGACTTTTCTCTGCTGGTCTGCTGTTGACTGCTTTCTGTGGCACGAGACCGCATATTATGTAAATGTGGCAAGTTTATGGGCTTGGACATGAGCTGCGTGTGCCATTCATGCGAGTTTTAAATGAATTTTGACCACTATCATACATGGGCCTATACAAAAGCAATTCGGTATACGATGTACCGTCCAGACCTGGGAGAAGGGCAACAAAAATATTGCATAAATTTTTGCTTGGCCAGCGTCTGGGCACAAAGCTAACTAAGTGACAGTGAAGGACATGAAGGCAGCTCAACTAAGCAGAAAATAGACAGCAGACCCTGTGTTGGGTGTAGGGCGAGGAGCTGCCAGCTGAACAGAAAAACAACAACAACAACACTTGCACAGCCAGTTGAGTTAACAATTGCAATTTTTACTTTCAACTCTTGCATCTGCCCCTTTTGCCAGCTTTGAGCATTGCGAACATTTGCCTGCCTTCCGATCCATTGACAGATAAATCAATCAATGTTTTTTCCTTACATATTCGCATGCCAACCTATTGCTGCATGCAAATATGCTGCAGTCGAATGAACTCTCGAAATGAAATGTGCTGTCAAAGATTTCCAATTAAAACGCTCAATTTTCCCGCATTGGCTGTGTCCCATTCCAAGCGAAAACTGCTAAATTAGCTTAAGGCTTAGCGAGTATGTGCTAATTTATGCGAGTGTATCTATGTGCGTGTGTGTGAGTCATGCCATTGGCATCAACTTTTGCATAATCGAAAAACTTTTACACTGATACAATGAAGCGCCAATGGGGCAATGATTTTCAACAAAAAGCCGCAAATTTTATGTGGCCATAACGATATCCGGCTCTAAGCTATCCCTATTTTTTGGCGTGCCACTATGAACTAATACCCTTCGGTAGCTCAAAAGTAAAATTCACTGCTTTGACGTGCAGTTTCTGAAGCATAATTAATCATTTTCTGGAGGGTCTTTGGCAAAAAAAAAGTTTTGAACTAAAAAATTAGCATCAGCATCAATTTTAATTTAGTTGATCGGGTTGCGATAGGGTGCGGAGTAAGGGGCGGTAGCTAGGGGCCCTAATTATACAATTAGCTAGGATTTTGCCGGGTGCACGAGAATTACCAAATCCTGCGCCTGATTGTTAATAATCAAGTATACGCCGCATGGTGCGCACCCTATAGAAAGTTTGGAATATCGCGTGATTTGCGTTTTTCGCCTTTAGTTAACAATTTGTCTTGAACCGTAGCTGGAATTGCGTATTTTAAACAATTTGTGGTCGTATCAATATTTGCCGAATGTGTTTTGAATATGAAATGAGGTCGGAAAACGTATAAAATGGAGACAGCAAGCAACCCTCCAGCCCCACGACGTGTAAATTCATTAAAAATGTGCTGCCACAGGACACGAAACATGGCGCACAGTACACAAATCCGCAACGCAAATAAAAATGTTTGTGGCCTGAAAGTGAAACAGAAAACTTGTGTGATAAAAGTCCCCAGTGCCGAATGACGACTGGCGAAGAGGATGCTAAACGAACTATTTGAACGTCTATAAATAAACACGGAAACCCATTGGAGAAACGCTTTTTGGGACTACACACATAAATCGAATCTTATTTATTTTGCTTGGGCAATATTTCCAGCCCAAGTGTTGCTTTGCGAAGATAAATACATTGAAGGACTTAACCCGTCTGCTGGCCCGACATTGCGCAGTTGCCCCTTGGCGCAGAGTTTGTGGTTGCTTCAAAATGCCCATGAAATACTCTTTTTTGAGCCAGTTGAATCTGCCAGATATATCGAACAGACTTTAAATTAAATATATTTATATATTAATATTTATATTTGAAATATATTTCTCAATTTAAAATATTGTCTAGCTTTTATTTTGTTTGACTTATAATTTCCTAATTTAATGATAAAGGACGTAAAAATGCTGAGTCAGGGCATTCAAAGTGCGAAATGCTGAAATGCTTGGTTCCTTGTTGCTTTATTTATGTGTAAACATTTTGCCAAAAATTCGGGTCAACATTATGGACAGCGATGTTTCTAAATATGCTTAGGAATGAGGTTTGCAATCCGGGGTCACAGTGCGTGCTGTCTCTGGATGCTATTTGAAGTCAGCTGCTGCTGCTGCTTGCTTTTGTGTCTGCCACCTAACTCTGGCATATCTTTTCGCAAGGAAAATTGCCAACAAACACACACGAGTTGCGAGAGAGCGCAGCGAATGAATAAATAAATAAGCCAGAGGCCCCGATCCTTGCGCTCTTCTGGTTCATGGCAGCGGGCGGGTGGGGTGCACTCGAAACATAGTCTGTGACTGACTGTGCTGGCATTTTAGGACAACGAGTACGGCAAATGAAATGCCGCGCAAGAATTTATAGAAATTTATTTGTGCTCCCCACTGGCTACAAAGTAAACAAATCTAGGAACGTGCCCGTAGCCTGGTCATGGTCATAGGAGGAGGACACGGCCAGGCACGGGCAAACACGCCAACTCACACATACTCATGCCCTTACGAATTTCGGTAAGTGTGGGTGGGTGTGTGTGTGTGTGCGTGTTGGTATTTCTGTTGCGTATCACATGGGACACGCACGCACATTCGCCGGAGCATGAAAGCGAGCCTGAAATTAAATTTTCGTAAATTCGATTTGAAACGCGTGCGTGGAAATTCATTTAGCGCACCTTTGCTGCAGGTAATTGCAACAATTGAAACTGCTTTTTACATATAATTGCCTGTTTATGCGTCAATCAGGTTAGCCACAGGCCTTGGTCACAAAATACGGCCATGCGGCTTCATAATTGCTCCCCAGCGTCGTCTTAAGGATTTTCAGATTTTGGGCACGTTGTGTCACGTTCTTGAAAATATGAAACGTCTACTGATTTTTAATGAACCAAACTTTGGTGCAAACCTACAAAGTCAGAAAACTAGCACGAACCAAACCCAAACCAAGCCCACACACGCACAACATCCAACAGGAGCCGCAGAGGGGCAAAGAACAAGGCAGAATGAAAAAACTTCACAGCTCTCTGATTAATACATACGTGCACTAAACGGGTCCTGTGTGCGGACCTGACTGCTGTCACCTCTAAAGTCCGGCGAGAGTGTTACGGTCATGTACGCAATAATTAAAAGTATCGAAACTTCTGAGTGTGTGTGTCCGAGGGTGCACATGTGTTTGTTTGAGAATGTGAGCACTTGTCGCTTGGGCGCGCGGCTAGCCGCTCTCGGGGCTGATTGCAAATACACAAAGATAGAGAGGGAGAGGGAGTGGGCAGGGGACTGGCTGGCACAAAGATATGCCACGTTACGTATACGACATGTGGCCATTGGTCTCAGTGCTGTGTGCGGTACGTGAGCTTTAACAATCGTGTGGGATTCTTTCCTTTCTCCACTAGATATACATATGTATGTGTGCATGTGTGTGTATGCTCCAGTTGCCTGGTCAGTCAATTTAGGAGCATGGCATAGATTGCCAACATACGAAACAAAGCAAATGACAAATAAACAAACAAACGAACGAACAAACGAATGAAACGAAACGTAGCCAGTGCCATTTCCCCTGTCCTTGCTGATGCTGCTGCTCTATAGCACACGAAACGTGTGTATAAATAAAAACTTTGCAGCAGACGCCCGTGGCGGGGTCGGGGATGCTGAGGTGGGGCTGGAGTCGATGCTAGATATCGAGATGGTCCCTCAGCCCTGCAGCCCAGTGGCCCATCAAGCGTGCGCTGCCCTCGCTAATACAAAAAGCACACTTAAGTTATTGTTACTGTTATTTAGTTAGTTTACGCCACTTTGTATTATGTGTGCGCGTGTGTGTGTGCGTGTCCATATGCATACCAGTGTGTGTGTGCGTGTGTGTGTGATCTTTGTCTGAGACCGTATTTGCTTTTTATTGTTCGCCGTTTCTTGCCATACCCGCGGCAGCCACCACAACAAAAAACCAAACACACAATCCGAGTCTCTGGTGGGGGCAACAACTCCACATTGATTTGATTGATTCGAGCTGCGTCAGATGGCCGCGTGTGTGCTGCGCAGAAAGGGGGAAAGCAATACGAAAAGGGAAACAAAATAGAATCCGCTGGCAAGAAAAGCAAACAAAAATGTGCCCACCGCCAAATGGTTTGAAATTGAAAAATTGTAAAATGCCGCCTAAACGGCGACTGTGAAAGTGGTTGAATGTTGAAAGACTTCAATCGAATCGATTGCAGTGAATAAACTCGAAATTTTAAATATTCACAAACACAATCAGAGGACCTTAAGAAAAGTAAGAAATCATCTTCTTGCGTATAGACTCCAATCCTCTGAAACTCTCAAGAAGCAGTTTTCTGCACATTAACTGTCAAATTTTGGATTCTAGATCCAAGTCTTGAATACATATAATATACGAGGCTTGTTGAAAATATATCAGAATATCAAAATAAAATATAGTCACATCAAATCCCCTGGAGACCTGTAGAAGATCTTAACTGTAGCTCAAATTTTAAATTTGGAAGGTCGAACACTGTAGAAGATACAATTTTATCTAACTTTTATCTCAAATATTTACAAGCACTTCAATTTAGATCAATTCAGTCTGACATCTTAGCAGCTTAAATATTATAATAACATTTCAGTTATATCAGTTCTAGGCTTTGGCTTTAAAAGCGTTAGCATTGTGTAGAATAAAATATTGTGTTAAATGTAAAAATAAACTAAAACCTAATTTAATCCTTCGAGAGCTTAAGCCCGGACTATAATATAATTTTATTTTATTATTTTTTATTTTATTTAACTATCAATAGTAAAAATAGTGTTACTTCACTAAGAAGACTAACCAGCGCGCATTCCAAAAGATATACTCGAACAGATACAGATGCACTCCATAGGCTCAGCTGTACTAAAATTTGTTGCTTTTATTTTAAGCGCTGCTACCAGGAACATGAAAAAGTACTTTGCCCAAATCTGTATATTATGGGAGGTTTTTATACCCTGAAGCCATCCAAAAGAGGAATGCACGGTAGAATGGCTTATTGAGATGTATGTAACAGATAAAAGAAGACTTGGCAGACATGTGTGGCATGCATACTTTTTTTTACCATTCGATATTGGTAAAAATCGATAAAATAAGATCGAATTTTAGGCATAACTTGAAAATGATAAATTTTTGTATATATTCAGATATGTATGTCCATATGTTAGATGCTTTTGCTAATACATACATATCTACAGGTCAAGTGCAGTCGTAAATAATGACTAGAATATCAGTTCTCCGCAGGGTTCAGGGTACCGTCTAGTCGGTCACTCCCGACTATAGCACTCCTACTTATTTATTTATGCGTCATACGTCAAATGGGTGTGCGTAAGCTGCAAAACGAGTGACGAGTGCGGGCGAGGGTTTGTTCACGGGGTGAATTTTGTTGCCTAAGTTGAATACCACATCCAAATGATGCTCTTTCACACCATGCAGACAAATGGGGCCAAATGAAATACAAATCTTTTCTAATTCACTCCTAGTATAACTATTTGAATAATGAATATATTGTCGTTATGTTTATCCCATTCACATCAATTAGTTTAATGAGGGCTTTAATCATGGAACCTCTAATTCTCAAAGAGAATTAGTTTTCTACACCCCCAGCAGTTAGGGAAGTCCATTAAAATAACATTGTACAATCACACAAAAACTAATGTCTAGAGCTTTGCGTAGGGTAGCCTTAACAGGCGTGGTGTCAAGCGACACCAAGAGCAGGTGCAAAGTACGCACAAAGGAGCACTCACTTAGCGTGTTTAGCAGCAGCAGAGCGTCTTGTGATGCGCTCAAGAAGCAGGGCAATCCATGATGAGCTGGGAAAATGGCTAAGAAGATGATGATCAAGTGAGCAGCTGAAGGAGCACAGGATGGTCCTCCCAAAGGCCGATGCAGAGGCTATAAGGGATCCCAGGACCGGGCGGAGTCCTTCTGGGGCTGTGTTGCCCTGGTCCTCGGGGGCCGGCCGGGCCTTTGCCTCTAAGTTGTCACAGTTAATGTTCGCTGCGCAAACATTTTAATAAAAATGTCAGATTATGCCTGCTGACAGGTCGCGTGACATGCTGCCAGCGACAGGCGGCGTCTGCGCTGGTGACGCAGCCTTCAAGTGTTCCTGGCAGGACTGCACCCGACTGATGTATTTATGATGGGCCTGGGATGAAGCCGCGCGGGTGGGGCATGCTCTGCAAATATGTGAAGCACGTTTTGCGATTTTCAGATTTTTTTGCTGCGAAACCCATTTGCGAGCCTTTGCTGCGCATCGGCTTACAGTTTAGTTTATTTGCGTGAAAATATTTAGAGGGGGCTGCGCGGCGGCGGGGGCAGCAGCAGCAGCATCAGAAATCAACGCATGTAGGCCTCATAATTCTGTCAGCGTCATAAACGCGTCGCCTGACTCAACATGGCGGCTGCATGCGCCTAGAATAATAAACGACTATATCCAATTCAGCCCAAGCGCTCAGCCTCAACCGCTCACCGCTGTAACATATGCTCACACACACAGCACACACACCACACACGACACACTCTCACACGCATACAAAAGCGAGCACGCTTTATGTTTTAATTTGATTTGATTTGTGTTGTGCAGGACGCCGTATGTGCAAATATTGTTAAGGCAACCAAATTTGATTTATCACGCGCGACTCACGGCTCACAGAGGGGTTAGCCAGCCCCCGGCTGTGAGTGGGTGGGTGGTACGGGGCGGCAGCATGCCGCGGGCGTCTTAATTGCTTTTTGTATGTGTGTGCAAATTGTGGCCTTGCCGCTTTCGACGCCCACGGGGCGACAATTAGCTGCAGTCAATGGGCCATGCCTCGGTTTGGCGTGGGAAGCTGTTAAGTGCCCACAAGCGACAGCACCAAATAGTTGACAAGACCCAAATGCCAGATTCGGAGGCAATTGCATTTGGCAACGAGCAGTTGGCCCGCCCGACCAGCGCCAGAGGGCTTAAAAACAGTTCACGCTACTTCAGCAATTTAACTGTTGTCATTTGCATCTATTCAAATTTAAGTGAATTTCTATGAGAAGTATGAAGTATGAGAAGCGCAGTATGATATCCTGCACAAATATTACTTGGAATGGATCAAAATATAAATTAATAATTCTGTCTTCAACAGATTCCCATAATCCCAACCATAATATATATAAAATATATAGAATATATAATATATTTATTCATTTCAAGTTTTATGCGAATAATTTTTGATGATTTCGATTCTACAATATATTGTAAATAAAATATATCAGTTATTTAGAGAGTATACCCCAATATGATAGTTAGGATCCCGATTGAGCTATGCAATTTATTTTATTATATATATATATTTTATTCTACAATATATAATAAATAAAAGATGCCAGTTATTTATAGGGTATATCCTCCTAACTATCATAGGAGCTTAGAACGAAACGTCTTGTTAGTTGTTTGTGTGTGAACGATGCTCAAGGAACAGGAGAAGCGGCAGCTGCTACGACACTTGCCGCTGGCCGCGCTTAGAATTTTACTGCAATTTTAATTATGCAGCAGGCAGTGGCGGCGAGGCAGGACTTGGCTCAAGGGCGCGACGAGGTCGTCGACGGTCGAAGGCAGCGTAGAGCAGGCAACGACTGAAAATTAATAAAAAATAGCGAAAACTTTGCCTAGTGCATTACGAAATTGTGCTCGCTGCGTGGGTGGCGTCGCAGGTGGGCGGTGGCGAGGGGGCGGCTGTCAGGCAGCTGCCTTGTGGCTGGAGATGCAGCCAGCCCTAACGGGCAAGTGCATAAAATGTAACGGGTCAGTCAACGTCGGGTGGCCCTGGGGCAAGGCCTGGCAGCATTCAGAAACAATTTGCTGCAGATTATGAAAATTGCTTAAGAAATTAAATTGCTGCAGCGGGTCGCGGCTTGGGGAGCTGCTGTGGGTCTGAGGCCGCAGCCAGCGACTGGAGTGGGCCGGGTGCACAATGGGTTGCGGTCGCGTGGGCAACAGCGAATTTACATTTCCATTTGCGGTTTTGGGCAGGTTGGCAGCCGTGGCAGGGGACAGGCATTGCCTTTGATTTGCTTGGCACGTAGCGCAGAGGCAAATGGGCAAAAGGGATTTTTGCTAGCTGTCGACTTTCTGCGGCGGTTACTAATTCAATTTGCAATAACCGCCGCTCTTGTGGCAGGCCCCGTGAATAAACAGAAGAAACAACCACAACAACGAGAACAAGTTGCCAATGCTCTAATTATGCTGCGTGGAGCGTTTGGTCAGTAAAGCAGCTTAGGACATGAACTTTATTAAAAATATTTGTTCATTCGCCCCGTGCACAGGACATTTACATACTTTTTTTAGTCGCGCTGCGAGTAAAATTTTTATGAGACCTAGGTACGGTTCGAGGCCTGCTTCGGGGCCCAGAGCACGCGCTGTGCCTATAAACTTCAGCTCGAGTTTAGTATTTTTTTCTTGGCTCGCTTTTTTTACTGTTCAATTAGCATAATAGGCACACAATGAGCCAGAGTGCGGAGAGGCGACTGATCCTTTTGCCAAATAAATAAATGCATAAATACTTTGTAGAGCATTTGGGGTTACATGAAAAGGCAGAAGCAGAAGAAGAAGGGGCAGGGGAGGTGGCCGGCTGGCCGGGTGTACAGCCACCCCACCTCATTCCCCAAAGCATTCATTTTGAAAATGGACAGTAGGCAAGACCATCATTTCCGGTTTGTTTACGCAAATCGAGCACATTTCGCATAATTTCCCATTGCCAATGCCGGGGCTGTGCCTCGCATGCCAAACTTTCTTGCATATCAGCCAAGCGTAGGAATATACATATATATACATGTATCTGTGTATATATACACATTTATATATGCGCAATGTTTTTCTTGTGGGAAATTTTATGAAAATGCTTTGCAAATTGAATGAAAACATATTGACTATGCGATGGCAATGGCGATGACGATGACGATGACGATGTCGCCGACGATGAGGTTGAGGATGAGGATGTCAACGATGGCGGCAGCAAAGAAAACAACGTCGTTGACGAGACCGTTGAGGAGGAGGAGGAGGAGGGCGACAGCGCAACCAGAAGTTGCGAGTATTGAGAGCAAAACGTTTGATGTTAGTACTGCAAATACACGTATATATTTGTGAGTATATGTGTGTATATAAATACCACAAACACACACACGCCGAGTCCACTGTATATATATTTGCTGCTATTTGTGTTTGTTTGTGTGCGGTGTTCAGCTTTGGGAATTTGGGTTTCCACTTGTGAGCTCTTTCTTTTCTGACATTTTTTTTTGTGAATATGTCTCATTTGAAATTGTTCCTTTGCAATTTGCATGGTTGTTTTTCGTTAAGCACATAGCACAATGGGGTCCCATCAGCATCAAGTTTACGCATACACCATAATGCGACCGTGCCTTATTTCGAATTTGATTTTTAAAGCGGCGTCCCGAAGTTGCCACAAGAAGCGCCACATGAGAACACCAATGTGCCAGGGGCGGGGCGGGGCGGTTGCCATAGCTGTGGCAACAACATTGACCCCGATGACTAATAGACAAATGCTTTGTGCTGGCTGCCCACGCCACGGCCAATTGGCTGCAATATAACAAAGTGCAACGGAGCGAATTCTAAAAGAAAAAAAAATGGAGAGAAAAACTATGCCAACAGGAGGTAGCGCAGAGGAGCTGGCTAGACCAGGCCAGAGCAACAGCCAACGAGTCCAGTCGTCGGCGACAAGGGTAAGGACGCAGAAAGCATGCAGGCATAAAAAGAACAATAGCAACGACAAGAACAACAACAAAAAAGATTTTCTTGCGTGCTTATGTAAAAGGAAGAGTCAGTTTTATGGAATGTAAAGGAATTTATAGTTTACATGCAATGAGAAGAAACAGCAGCAAGAGCGATGCTAATACGGGAACAAATATGCATTTGCATATTTAAATGCTTGTTAGGTTTAAGTCTTCCTGCTCTACTGCACCGTGCAGATGGCAGAGCAGAAAGAGACTGGAAATACGAGCTTTGCGTGCTACCAAATGCCCTGAGTAATAATAAATGGACCATGAATTCGATAAGCCAGATATTTATTTCTATATCACTACTATTAGCATTGATAAAGATGAGAGCAGCGCTCAGATAGGTGAGTTACCGCGATCTATGCTGCAATCTGAGTCATTATACTAAACTCTTCGTCGCTCCGAAGAGTCACGCATTATATTTCTAATTCCTTTAGAGTACCTTAAGACTATTGCCATTACCTGCCACGGCGTATAATTTAAGTCCGTATGTCCTTATATTTAAGCTTTTGAGTCCTAGCTTCCCCGCAGTCTCATTGAAGGCGCAGAATGTTATCGTCAATACCAAGCTCATGCTCAAGAGCAGATATATTAACAGATAATAGAATGATTTGCTGAGCTTCCAAAATAAAAACTTGGCTTTATCTTGCCAAATCTGAATCCGAGTTGCAATTAAATAATCAAAATGAGAATATTATAATTAATTACTTTGAGTTACAAAAGCTAAGCACTGCAGAAGAGAGGGCGCATAGGGTATATGATAGTAAATCCAACTGTGCTGAGTTCTTGTCTCATGTGGCCTAAATGCCGCAAATCAATACAAATTAAAAATTTCGGAGAGTTTTTGCCATTTATTTTGCATGATGCCATACTGAGCAGCATCGAATTACGCTCCTTCCACTTCGGCTACGTCGCTTCCAGGACGACTCTTACTGGCTTCCGCCTAACAAATGATCAGCTATGGCGCCAAGCTCCTGCTTTGGACGCGTGGACATGATAGCTTTCTCTTGTTGTTTTTGTTTTTTTTTTTGCTGACATACAAATAGATGGCGCACAACAAATTAAAGTGGAGTAGGAAAGATAATGTGCTGCTTGCCGGCGACTAGCAGGACCTTGATGTTGCCCACACCACGCCTCGGACGGGCTTGCATAATTAAATCAGATCACATTTTAAAATTCCATTTATATTTACCTCTGGTCTGTCTGTCGCAGCGGCTCGTAAATCATGATTAAAAGCTTCGGGCGACACAGAGTCGAGCCCGGGCGTACAATCCAATCCTTGACTAACAATTCCTGCCACGCCTAACACGTATCTAAAAAAAAAGGACAACAGGCAGCAGAAACCTCAAATAAAAAGCGTTGCGGCCAGCCTGACAGCGAGACAAGGCAGCCAGCCAGCACGTGTAGTTGTTGTTGCTCGACTTTTTGCAGGCACTGCTGCTGGTGACTGACTGACGAGGATGCTGCCTGGGCAAGATTCAATTCTAGAGATACAAGTGGCAAACAAGCAGAAGCACAATGCTGAAGCAGTCGCGGCCGCTAAAGTCGAGCCAACAACTGCGGTGACTCACTTCACACTCACACACTCTCAAACATACACACACACACACATGGGCGATAAAAAGCAATGGATGGAGATAGAGGCGAGACAAGAAAACTTGATACGGCACAATTTCGTACATATACTACTCGCGCTTATATGTTGTTTGGGTTGTATATAAGGCAAGATAAATCAAATGTGGCGAGAAATTGCAACAACAACGAGCTGAATCACAACGAGCAGCTGAGCAACGAGCAACCACAACAATAACAAAAAAATAGTCGCCGCTGCAGCGATGCACAAAATAAAAAAAAGATAAAAAAATGAAAATAGCAAAGCGAAAATGCGAAAAATTTATCCAATTTGGTAAAAATTTAGGTCACAGCCGGGGACTCTGACTTGGTAGCGCCTGGAAGCGCCACCGAAAACGTCTGCAAAAGCGCAGCTGCTTTTGTCTGTGTAACTATGCCAGTATGTGTGTGTGTGTGTGTGTGTGTGTGAGTGTGATTGGAGAGGCCACAGGAAGTGCTCAAGTGCAACAACGGACAGGCGGCAACAGCAAGTGCTAAAGCCATTGTCCTGCCTGCACTCCTTTAGCTCTAGCTGTTGTCCTTTTCGCCTTGATGCTGTTGTTGTGTGGAATGATAAAGTTTTTGAGATAGAGCGCAGATATGCAATGTCCAAAATGGGTCGCCGGCTGGAAAGCTCTGAAAATGATTCAGCCAAAGGGGCGGCCACCTCAAAGTGAGCCATGATAAATATGTGCCACGAGAGCGAACGAGCACTAAGTAACTAAAATATTAAACATAAATATGAACTGACAAGAACTTTGAAGCGGGAGCTGTTAGCTGAGAGTGGAGCGCCCCTGCCACATATAGATTTATATATAGACATATATACACATGGGCGGATGTGTGTATGTAGATGTGGGTATGTGCTTGTGTGGAGAGACAGACATAAACATTAATGGCAGCACGGCGCCTCTTGACAGCTAATGGCACATGAAATGAGTAAATTATCACATACCATAAGAAGCCCTCAGTCAGCCCGCTCCCCTTTCTGAAGTTGGCGCGGTTACGCTGCTAATTTGCAGTGTGCTAGCGTGCTCCCCGAAGAAAACCAACAAGCCACAACATTGCGTATACGTGATATGAGCATTTTCTGCACTGCACAGCACCGCTGTCTGGCATTCGCTCTCTCCCCTTGCTGTTGGCGCTGTTTGGGGCTGCAGTTGCTGCCAGTTGCCAGTTGGCAGATAAGCGAAAAATGCAGCGTAAAAAATTGAACGCATATTTCACAAACACAAATGACAAGCGGCGGTGCTGGCAGAAGCTGCTCTCCACCGACACGCCAGCCATGCAAGGCGCGCAAGCCGTGCTAGCCGTGCCAGCCATGCCATGGCGGTAGCCAGGTAACCGGGTTGAAAGCCAGCAGCCAGTTGGCCACCTTTGGCTGTGGGCATGCCAGCAGACTGTAGCATTTTCTGAATTATTTCGCACGATATGAACTTTTGCAACAAGTCTCAATAATTCTCCGGCTGCCAAGATGGGTAATGAAAGAAAAGCAGCCACTTTTCAGCATCCTGCCTTGCTGGGCCGGAAAGGGACGCAACTGGAGTTGCAGCTCGACCCGAAGCCTTAGTCCTCGCCCGTAGTCCGTAGTCGCTGTGTTATTCTGCATTAAATCAATGAATCGAATGCGCTAGGCGGATGTCAGCAAGTTGCCATTTTGAGAAATTAAAAGTGTCCGTTGCCGTTTTCATTTCCGCCGCCTCTTCCGTTTCCTGTGGTCGCTCGAGAGTCCCTCTCTGATCATCCCTCTCTCTCTCTCTCTCTCTCTCTCTCTCTATCCGTCTGTCTCGCTCGCCACACTGCGACTTAAGCTCAGGTAATTCCCCAAAACGCAGTCCTATTAAAATAGAGCGCAGGGCGTTCAAATTGCTTTTGCTGGCGGGGTAGGTAGGCGGCACTGCAAAGCACTCGATAATGATGCCCCGGCTATATCGTGGGCTCGGGCTGTTGGCCACGATAATAAGCTACCCTAATAACCCAGGGCGACCTGCTGTGGCAAATATGGCTGGCTGGACGTTGATGCTACTGTTGGGTAATGGGGACGCCTCCAAATAGGAATGTGGGCGTGCCAGCTCTTTTACAGTTCGTCAATTTTAATGTGCGGGACTCTCGGGCCGTTCTCGGAAATCGCTGCTAAAAGTAATTCAGTTTTATATTAAAAAGATTTCGCGTAGCCCAACTCCGTTTTCGTCTTGCGCCCGCCCTTTCACTGCGCGGCGTTGAAAAGTAATAAAATAAACAAGTGTCCTGGAAAAAAGGACGACGAAAGCGTAACAAGGGACGCGCACTGAGAGGACTCTCCCGACGACGGCCGACAAAATGGTGTGAAAGTGATTTATATTTTAATTCAAAAATGAATTATTTAGCACACTTTTTAATTCCTTTTGGCGCCGTTAGCCCGTGTGTTTATTTTTCTTTATGGCCAAATCTGAAATTCTGATTACTTTTTATTTGCTTTTATTTCGAAGTTTATTGCATTTGCCACTCCAAACGAAATGCAAATTATTCGCCTCATTATTGCGCTACATTTAACATGAGGACTGTACCTGCGATCCGGATACCTAAAAGCTGCTTCTCGACACTCGGCCACCTTCGAAGCATTAACTGCACTCTAACTTCATAAACAATTTGCCAAGAGGGGCATTCGCAAGCCGGAGATGGCCACTTATGCAAAACACTTACGCGATATCAAAGTAGATCATGAGAGGCGCTAACCATCTATATTATGCCCTGCTTAACAATTCAAGTGTTCTCCGCAAAGTCGATAGACTTCGCAGTTTCAAAATTTTAGTCAGTGATAGTGAAAGCTTCTCTTTGAGTCGCGATGCAGGCGAATCTGGAATCTGGAACTCTATTACAGAGTTTCTAACTGCTGCAAGACAATCAACAATAGTTGCAGCTCGGCATAAATAATTCGTTTTGTTTCTCTCATTTAACTAACTTGAGAATAATCAAGCTCTTTAAACTAACTGAATATATGAAAGAAAATAAATTGTGTTCCAAGTGCTTTGTTTTCTTGGTCCTTCAGCTGCATTTATTGTAGACCAGAAATAAGTGAGGACTGTCGCAATGTGAGTCAGCTGCAAACATGTATTTTTATAATATATGTAAATGGAATCTGAAGCTGCTTGCTTGCAGACCGGCTGTTCCATGAATTTGCACAGATCTCGTATATATGCCCTTTGTCATACAAAAGCATATTATAGTTGAGTCGGGTCGGGTGGATGTAAGTGTGAGTGCGGGTGTGAGTGTGCGTGTGTGTAACTGGCAGTAAAATTGACACTAAATTTAAGCGGGGGCGGCAACTGCAGCTGATTATTATGAGTACATAAGCAGCCAGAGGAGCTCAGCGGGAAGAGCCACAGGAGCTGACGTTATACAACAGGCCGCAAGCAAGAGTCAAGTGCAGAAAACAAAAAGGAGCCAAACTGCTGGCAGAATTTGCAATGACTGCCAGACAACAGTGAAAAAATTTGAATATAAAATGCGTTATGTGGTGAGGGAGGGGCGGTCGGAGCTCGCTGCAACAAGCTGCGGCAACGGCAACGGCAACGGCGACTGAGACGGACAAGCAGCAGCACGACAATGGCCAGATCCTGCGGCAACAATGAAATTGCGTATGTAAATTTGATGTCGTTACCAGCGGCTTCGGCAGCATTGCTGAAATAATTAAAGCGGAATGCGCCATGACAAAAAAAAAAGAAGAAAAAGACAACTGGAAAAGTGAAGCAAAAATAGCAGAAAATGCACAGAGGGGGCCCCGGTATAAGTTGCAGTTGTCCCTGCTCACATCTTTGGTCTGGTCTGGTCTGGTCGGTTGCTCCATAGCCTGCTGTGTTGGCTTGGCAGCTTTTCGCTTCTGCTACCCACTTGTCCGACCGTATGCAAAGCAGCTGCAACAGCTGCTCTGACTCCTATTCGCATTGCAAATGCAACAACGACTCGACTCGACTCGACTGCGACACTGACGCTGACTCTGAGTGCAACTTGTCAAAAAATGTCGCAACAACCGTGGCAGTGGCAGGCAACACCGCATAAAGAATGAAAACGCTTTGCTTTGGCATAAATATGAGTGCCATCAAATTAATATGCGCCGCATATGGCTGACGATTTTGTGGTACAACATGTTAAGTGCATGCACTACGGCAGATACGGATGCCAGAACAGCTGCTGCTGCTGCTGCTGCTCGGGGACACTTGCATAATGCCAGCAGCAACGCCTCAGGATGACTCTTGAGCATCTTGACTCGGTTTTTCACACTGCCTGAGTGACGGGGACAGTTGCTAGGCACTGACTTGAGTTATGATACTTAGCTGCATCAGTGCAACTGCAACGATAGCACTTCCAGCGAGCGTATCTGGCGCAGTGTCCACGGTTCATTATGGTTGGCTCTCAGCTAGCATGCGCTGCTGCCCGCGGAGTAAAGCTTTTACCGGAATTGTCTGTGGCTTATTTGCCGCTGACACTTGGCACTCACACATGTTGCACTGTCACCTCAAGTATTAGAAATTGCTGCAGCAACCATGAGCCCCCGCCTTAGAGCCGTCGCTGTCTTTGTCACCTGTGCCCTTTGTCAATTTCCCAAATGGATCTGCCGCAATCCCATCTCAGTTGCCAATGCTTTGACGGCTTCTGTTGATCATCCTTGAGTCATTTCATATTAGTTGCTTTTTCTTACAACTTGACAAGTTTTTTTTCAATCACGTGGACAATTTAGAAGTCGTTTACCGCCCTCTAAAAAGCCGAGCTGTCAACTTCTGTAACATATTTTCAATTAGCTTCAATACCCAAAGGAAGGGTATCTAATTGTCGCCATTCCTTTGTGCGCTGTGCCCACTTTATTGTTGTACTTTTTTGTGACTTACACCGCTAGGCAACCTGCACGGAAAGACAAACGCCCAGCTGTCACACGTGTCAGGCAGACACATAGATGGAACTGGAGTAAAATGAAACGAGGAGCTTGCAATAACAGAAACCGTAAAAGATGGCGCAGAGCTCGAACCACTTACAAGTTATGAGTGTCAGTTTTGGTTTTTGGCTTGAATCGAATCGATATCTTCAATAATTGCCGCAAAATGATGCTCGGCTGCTGCCACAAGTTGGGCCAGGTTAATGGAATGTGAAATTTGTTGACAAAAACGCGTGAAAATCGTGCTCGATAATATAAATTTGCGTGGCAAGCGCTTGGCAGCTGTTGATTCGGCCGTCCAATGGTTCAGTGGCTCGCTTCTTGGCAGGGCAACGGGCCATGAGCAGCGCTCAGCTCAGCCTCCTGCCAGACACGCACTTATCCGGTCAAAGGGGCGTGTCTATGGCCAAAAGCATATTAGCCACGCATCACTGGGCAGCAGCAGACTCCTCGAATGCTGCCCGGAAAAAGCAGCTGCTGTCCCATTTGATTAGACTCTAGCTTGGGTTTAAAAGGATATATTGATAAAGGCATTGCTACAGTCACTTGTCAGTGCGATTGTGCGTGCCTGTATTCTTTATTGTGTGTGTGCGTGTGTGTGTGTATAGCTGATTATGTGTGCAAAGGTGCGCTGTGCTCATGGAGTCAAAGGTTCGCTTTGACTTGCAATTAATTTGCTTTGTTTTTTGCACTTGACTGCGCTTGGACAGAGCTACAGGCTGGCAGCCGGCTAGATAGAGAGCGAGTATACAGTGAGAGACAGAGAGCGAGAGAGGTAGAGAGATGGATGGTACTTTGGGAGTAGCGCCGGAGCGGCAATTGGGCATTTTGCCGAACCATAAATTATTTTACTAAGCCACTTTGGCCTGCCCTTCGGCACGCCCCAAGTTATGTGAATTATTTTCAGAAAGTTAATTTCGGGCAATAAATTCAAAATCGCGCTGCCAACGATTCATGTTTCATCTGAAATTTGTGCACTCGCCGAGGCGAGGGGTTTTGTTTTATGAGGCAGTTGTTGTCCGTATAATTAGTTGTGCACAGGAGTGTGTGTGTGTGTGTGTGTGTGTGCGTACACTGCCAGCCAAAAAGTATGCAACACAATTACAATTTCAGCAGGTGATTAAATGCGCTATAATTGTTTTCGCTGTGTTGTTGCTGCCGTTTCCTCGCCTCACTAATGGCCGTAATTAGTTGGCCAACCTGAGGGGGATTGGGGTCGGCGGCGCGACTGGGGTTGGGGCTGGGGCTCTAATTTATGCTTTCGTGTCTTACAGCAATTTGTTGCCGCCATCGTCAGTGGCAACATTTAAATAAAATCAACTTTCCGCTTGCCAATAAAACTTTACACTCAAAACGATAATTGGCCGCATTTGTCGCTGCTGTCACTTGACTCAGTGTCTCCAGTCGGCTGCGGCGCCCCGTCGTGCGTGTTTGTGTTGGCGTCTGTGTTTACTCTGGCCGGCACTTGGGGCATCAATAAAAATCTCTTGATAAATGTCCAATTTAATTTTGGTCTTTTACTTATCTTCCGCCTGGCGTGGCCTAGCCTGCCTCGGCTTGCTTTGGCAAAGACTGCTGCTGCTGCCAATGCTGCCGATGCTGCTGATTCGTGCCACCGCCCCCACATGGATTTCATTTCTTTTATGTCTACACTCTACACAGTTTTTTCTTTCTCTTTGTTGCCATCATTCTATTCCCTTTTGCAGCTTCCATTTCTCACTTTGGCGGCTTCTTCTGCGCTGTAATCATGATATGGCCCAAAATGGGCATATTTGTGCAAACTAATGCTCGAGGCCAATAGACAGCTAAGCTCGCCCATAATTTGAAATATTTATTAAATAAAGATAATCTAGAGAGGTATAGAATGTTTAGTAACTCGTATATAATTTAAGCAAACGTTAAAGCAACTGATTAGACACGCAATATGATGAATACAGCTTATTTAATATCAAATTGTGCTGAAAGGGGAAGAGAACAGGTATTTAAAGGAGATACATAAAAGGAGAGTAATATTGCAGATAATATAAAATAACAAAGTAGAAGAGAATACAAAAATAGAAAGGCTTAAGAAAAGGTTAAGGGAATATTAAGAAAAGAGACTTGGAATTTTTAATTATAGTACAAGGAGACAAAATATAGGCATCAAAGGCAAATACTGTCATCATGTGACTAAATGATTCATACAAAGTGCCATGCATTGGATTTCACATTCCTTGGCTCATTTATTTGCAGCTGTTACATGAATTTAATATCAATATATTTGAACATATTCAAGCGTATCACAGATAGTATGCTACATGAGCGTCAATTTAATCGGAATGCTAGACTTTGACTTGCAATATTTACTCTTCACTGAATCGTAATTAGTGAATAGAATTTCTGCTAGAAAATTATTACATTTTAAAATAAATGATAGTAATTAAGCTCTTTCGTGAGGATATCTCAAAGTTGAGCGAAGCCAAGTTACAATTTCTTTTTACTCAGCTTGGAGCATCCATTCAATTGCATTTGTGTTATGTGTAATATTTCTTTGACTTTCTTTAGCAAAGTCAAGCATTTAATTTTTTCTTGTTGAGCTCACTTGCGCTTTAAACCTAATTTAATTTGTCTTCCCATCTTTACTTACAGACTTCGCCGCCAGCAGACGGCGTCGGGCGCCGGAACTGTCTAACGGGTAAGAAATATGCTCCGGCTCTGATTTAATTCAACTTGCGCCATTTGCTACAGCGAGACGAGGGATGGGAAAAGTGGCATAGACGTGGCCAGCAGCTGCATGCCACTGGCTCCTTTTCTGGCATATTTTAAGTGTGGTGGCTTATTAAACAGCCGTTGACAGTGGATCCCGAGCTCCAGCGTCTTGGCTAATGACAGCCATATGTGACCGGAGCGCAGACCGGCAAATATTGTCTCATCTTGTATGCTGTGCACCAAGGCTAAAATCAATAAATCAAAGCCAGGCTGTCGGCCAAGTCGTCTGGCCTAGCGCAGCTTCTTCAAGGCAATCTCTCGCATATCGCACGCCGGCGCGTGCCACGGACACAGCTGCGCCAGGCGACATATTTGCGTGCTGCAATGCAAACAATGCCCTCGCCCACCGGCAGCCCCTTGTAAGCCTGCTCCACCACCATTAGCCACCAGGTCTGGCCACCTCGGCTCACGCCAAGGTCATGTGCTGACAAGTTTGTTACGCTATCGCAGCGCACTCTTGATAGCAAGCCCAGAGGATGCCTTCGCCTGGCAACAGGTTCCGAACGCCCCATGGACAAGCAAAACAGTGCGCATTGCCCAATACGATCTAAATGATGCATGCTGCATGCGTGTATGAGTGCTCGATTGAGTGTGTGTATGTGTGTGTGCGTTGGGGCCGGCACACCACAGTGGCAAATACGTACGGCCCTAACTTTAAGCAGCTCAAAAGTTTTGCGTTTTAAGGGCTTAGCCCTCAACTCAGTCCCACTGCCCGCACAGAGCAATCCAACTCAATCCCAGGGACCCTAGAGTGCGGGTCTGCTGCTTTTTATGCTACGCGCTGTGGGCTTAAAAAGCAATTCCGCAACTGTTTTTGCAATGGCGCACACCATGACGACATGTGTGGCTGTGCCTGTGCCTCTGCCAATGCCACATTCATGTGTGTGTGTGTGTGTGTGTGTGTGTGCTAAGGCCTCCCCGTGTGGAGTCCTCATACTGAGCCCCTTGGGCTGGCAGCAGAGCTAGAGCAATGCCAACAATGCTGTCGTTATCGTCGTTTTCACTTCAATTAAAAGTTGGCAACTTTTCTTGCCTGGTTTACCTAGACGGCACTTTTACTGCTTCTGCTTCTGCTGCTGCTGTTGCTGGCAGTACAACTGCTGCTGCCGCTGCTGCTGCTGCTGCTCCAATTGCTATTATGCAGATTCGTATGGCTGATTACCAAATTACAAACTGTAATGGCTGCAATTGTTTTGTGTACGGCTGGCATATGGCATGCCAACGACAAGTAGGCCGCCAATTGTCACAGCAAACAAAGAAGAGGAGGCAAATGCCGCCAAATGCAGTTGGGGGACGACGTGAAGCCATGCTAAGCCAAGTACACTTTGCCAAGCATGTGCCACATACAACATGCAACATGCAACATGCAACGTTCAACATGCAACACAAGTAGTTGACACACTCCCAGAGAGAAGGTCACTTTTCTCACTAAAATCTCTCTCTTGGTTAAAGTACGTATACGACGCGTGGGCCCAACGACTTCCGTACTACTTACGCACCAGCGCGTTGCTTGGCTCACTGCCCACCGCCTGCTGTCGTTGTCGTTGTCGTCGTTGTCGTAGCTGTTGGCTGTTGCCTGCTTGAATGTCAGGAATTTCCGCGAACGTTAATTGCGACAAGCCAACACTGGCTTCTGAGCCAAAGCGGCAAAGGAATACTTTTTTCTGAATGCTCCCTCATTACACCTTTTGTGCGATGCCTCACAAACGACGCGAACTTCAATACTTTTTGTATTGAGTCTGCGACAATGCGATGACTGAATCCTTTGCAAAATCATTCCAGGAATAACTTGCAGGTGGCCTTAAAAAATCTTCTATTTCTTTCTAAGCATAGATGAGAAAGCAGCCAAATGTATTTTTTACAACATTTTTTTGCAAAAAATCAAAGTAAGGGTATTCGGAATTTGGCCGTTTGAATATTTCATGAATTTCTTAGAGCTTTGCTATGTTGTCAGTACTCGAAGCCACAACAGCAGCAATGGGGCGCCCGCTCAGCAGATGCATTGCTCCAGGAGGTTGGGGACCTATTTTATCGACATGCCATTGAGGTTTGTCGCTTTCACTTCAGCTCTTCATATATATGTATTTGTATTGTATACTTTTATATGTATATATATTTAGCGCTTGGTTTTTTCTTTCATCGTCTCATTAAAATTGATTTTGCAGCAGACAGTAAAAGGAGTTAAGGTGGCACAGAAACTACTCGGTTAGCTTTTCTATTTGCCAAACGACAAAGAATTTGCTAAATTGCTTTTCCGCTTGCGGCACGCACCTTGCCACAGCCACAATTGTTGGCAGTGCGTTTGGCTTTGCAATTAGTTTCTGCCTTTGGCCGCAACTGAATGTTGCATTGACTGCTTACAACACAAAAGAAAAGCAAGAGCGAGGCAGAATGAAGCAGCCAGAGACTGAGGGAGAGCGAGAGTTGGGAAAATTCACACGCAACATTCTTTTCGATTCCGCTGTGTGTGTCAAGTTATAGTTGCAACTTTAGCAACTGTAACAAAAGCGATTAAAAGTCCCATAAAAGCCTGAGCCCATTAATAGCGCAATAATATTATCGGCTTATGTTCGATGCCATGCACACAATCACATAATCGCAGAGGAAGAGGAAACAGGAACTCCTCCATGGTGGCGTCTGCGGCGCAGTAGGCTCACACATACTGAGCAGGGAAGCAGGAAGCAGGAGGCAGGAAAGGTGGCTGGGCGGGGCTGGCAAAAACTAAACTTTGTCTCTTGTATTTTCATTAACATTTATTGGTTTTTTACTTATACTTCCGAGAATCATAACTTGATGGGGATAGGGACCTTGGCGTTCCATACGGAGTCAGTGCAAGTCCTTGCGCTGTGCCACAACATTTCGTAAGGTCGTATCAGCGTAATCATAAAATAACGTTAATGACGCCAACAAGGTCGTAAAATCAAAATTTCAGCTATTTCAATGCCGAAACCCGCTGTGGTCGACGTTGGCTGTGGCGTCGCTTGAGCTGCAAACTTTTACATTGTTACATTGTTGATGGGAAATTTGATGGGTGAGGTTGATGTCGGCTCCAGTGCTGGCAGCGCAATAGTCGCCCCTGACCTCCCCAGCACGCTTGCCTCCAAAGTGACGTATGCATACAATCAAATATAATTAATTACTTTAAAGCCGAGCAGTGGTCACTCTATATAATATTATATTATATATATACATTTACTTTTTACTCCACTTCACTTTTCTTCAAACATAAATGCCACTCGAGTGATTCAGATATTGTATAAGCATCGATAGACGCCGTGCCTACCTAGAATAAAATCCGCATTTAAACTGGATTTATTTAAGCACCAGCGATTTGGGTTATTTAAATAAATTTTACATTCAATATACTTGTAAATTTTATATTATGCGCTGCCAGAGCAACCAGCATGAGAGTTCTTTCTTTGCGTATGTGTGTGTGTGTGTGCGCTCTGGGGCGTGCAGGATTTTAAATATTCATTAGACATACGGCAGCTGGCTGGCTGGCTGGCTGACTGCCTGGCTAGAGTGGCGCAAGAGACAATCTGCCAAGCCCTTCGCAGCTGATGTCAGGGTCGTCCTGGCAGTTTTTGCCAAGTGGAAAACAGTGTTTGAAATTAATTTCAATCACCGAAATTCGAGCCGAAACGAAACGACCCAATTCATCGGCTATCAAAAATTGTAAATTGAATAGCACAACCATCAAAGAAGCAGAAGGTTTATCAAAGCGAAATTCAATGAATTCCTACAAAGAGTTTTGGCTATTTTGTGGTTCATTGTGCGCTTGGTTTATTGCCTGGCTAAAGGTTTATATATCACGCGCTCAGATTTTATCACTCAAGCGTTAAAATGTCGTAAAGGCCTGACGTCGTCGGCTCGTATGTGGCCTAAGTAAATCAGCATAAAACTTAGCTAAATGAAGACAATCAAAATGCGAGCAAGCTCCGAATTGCATATGTCAATTTTGACATCAGCATGGCCAATAGAGAGATAGAGAATTGAGTTACAGAGCTGGTAGCACTTGTTTGTCCTGTCGTCACAGACCCTGAGCCCGGCTGCGGTTGCGCTCCAAATTATGCCATGCTTAGAGTTTGCCTTTTGCCCTCGTTCCCCCAAAAAGTATTTGCTGCAGAAGCGGCAGCAACAACAATGGCAAAGCAATATGGTAAACTATATAAAAATTTGCCAGGGCACCGCCCCAGTGGCCCAGCGGCCAGGCTGATGGACAAAAGGTCACGACGGCAACAAAAAGAACTACAGCAACAAACGCAAAAGAGCCACAGTAACGCCATAGTCATTCTCGTCATTGTACTGGGCCTGGTCAAGTGGCTGCCTGTCTGACTGGCCGAGCGACTGGCAGACAGAGCGGACAGCGTTCTCAGCCACGAGCGGCAGCAGCAGCAGCAGCAGCAGGCACAGCAACAATAAAGTCTTTTACTATCCTAATAAAAGGCAAACAAAGGACTCGTGGTGATGATTCCGTTGCTGCCCCTGTTGTTGCTGCCGAGACCATTCTCGTATCGCAATTTTCATTATTTTATTTGCCTATAAACGAAGCCATATTTTCGCAAGTGTATGTGCCCAACATGGCTAAAACTGTTTCTATAAATCTATGGAACGCCTCCCTCGCACCCTAAACTCAAACACACACAGAGTACCCAGAGAACTTGTGACAGAATTTGTTTATTCGCCTACTCCAACTCACACACACACTCACAGCTTGAAGCAAAATAAGTAATTAAAAATGTCATAAAATGGGCGTTCGTATGGCTCGTTGTGGAACGAGAGAGCAGAGCTCCATAAGAATCAATGCCGACAGAGCGGGGCCAAAAAACGATGTCGATTGTCAGTCGGCTAGTCGGTCGGCTGGTCAGTCGGCTGGGTCAGTTGGGGTCAGGCTTTCCACTTTAAACGATAAACATGTCCGTTGACAACAACAAAAACATCTTGTAAGCAATTAAGACAGCGTATTGACTCGCCTGCTGCTGCTGCTTTCTGTCTGCGTGTGTCGAAGATAGCACATGTAGCAGCCAGTAGTATCCCTATAAATTTATAAATATGTGCACGTATGTCTACATATTTATGTATGTAGTTGTGATTCGGTAAGCAAGTCCTTCCACAATCCGCTCGAAGCCTGACCACTAGCTCGGATAACGGCAATAATGTTGCTACCCCTGACGACGTCATTACACATTCCTTCCCCAAAATAAGTCTTCGTACTTAAAAGATGGGAATACAGTTTTTAGTATGCAAGTAGGAAATACTAAATATTTATTAAAATATTCACTGAATTGGAAATCTGTGCTCCCTGTGCAACGCCCCAGCAAAATGCATTCATAAATATAGTACGTACGCTGTTGGGCTATTGCACAAAAACTGTATACGGTTGTAGTCACGAATAGAAGTGAAATAAAGCTTAACAGAGTACTCATTCTAAGAATTTTTTTATTACATTGACCGGATGTGAAAGTCTCCTACCAAGAGATGTGGCTTTAAAATTCGATTCATGTCATAAAAAATTTCAACCGACAGCAAACAGATGCAAAGGCAAACGACAGACAACGATATATATATATCAAAGAGAAGACTCAGTTATGTTTTCATTAACTTAAATTTTCTCTAACTTGCTTTTAGATTTAGAAACATCCAATGTGCTTTAAGCAGTGACTGCGTTTCATCTGCTCTGAAGTCTGCCAAATAAGTAATTTAATAGCTTCGCTTTTACTATCCGAGCTTTATGATCTCGAAATTTGTTTGAAAAGACGATGAAAAAGATGCTAATGCCCATGGCTAAAATATATATAGTACTAAGATGAAACACTGTGGTATGCAATAAGCGAAATATTCAAAAACAATGTTGTCTTATATTACAGATATTGTTTTATAAGCTAATATCTCGCTAAAATAATAATCAACATCATTTGGGTCTCTAGCTATTATTCAACATCAACGCATTTTCACAGACCAACAGACGCATATTGCTAAACATGCTTAAATTATCCAGCGTTGGGGCTTTCTTTTCATTTATGGGGCTTTGAAAATAAGTTTGCAGGACTTTTTTAGTTGAGCAACAAATCCATTTGGCGTTCCAATTAAGGCCTATTTTAATCATGCAAATGCATTCAATTATTTTCAGGACTGCATTTTAGTGATTGTTAAGCTCAATTGCTGTTTGTTTATATTTGCATATTTTAATTGTGCAAATTTGTTTAATATTTATTTTTGTGGAAAAAGAAAAATCGGTCAATGCGTTCCACAATATAAACCGATTTTTGGGGTCTTTTCGCATTTTTTCTGCTCTGCGCACAAATGTTTATGGGCTGCAAATTGAGGTCGTCAGCAATTTGTGTGTGTGTGTGTGTGTGTGTGTGTGTGTGTGCGACTATTTTATGTGCACACACATATATATATATATGTATGTGCACCCGACAACATTTGGCTTACGGCTGAAGTGCTTGCCCAGATGCCTGGCTGTTGCCTGAATCGCTAAATGTTTGGCGACAAGCAGAGAAAGGCAAAAAATGAATTTTTCTCCAACTGTATGCAGCAAGTGCAAGTGCATGTGTGTGTATGTGTGTGCGTGTGTGTGAATGTATTTGTCTTGCGATTGTTTGGCTGAAGTTGCGCTGTGTTAATGAAATGCGTTGCGCTTGAGTTTTTAGCTGGCGCAAAGCAACTTGCAACTGGCGGCGGCCGAGGCCGAGCGCCATATTTTCCGCATGTGCCAGCCGCCCCTCGAGCCCCGCCCACTTGGCGAATGTAATTAAATGCAGCATAAAACTACTGCTAGCTGTTGCAGCATTTATGTACAAGTGTGTTCACCCACACACACACACAGCATTTTTAAAGTATTATGTTTCTATATTTTTTTTTTTAGCATTTTGACCTAAAATTTTCCGTAGCCGCAGTCGAAGTCGCAGTCACAGTAACGTCGAGTATGTGGAAAGCGGTGCGGCTAGCGCACAGTTAAATCAGGGTTTTCGTGTCGCATATGCGGCAATTAGGCGCTCTGTGTATGATTTTCCTTTTGCCTGCGCTGTTTGTACCGCAAAATACGTACAACAAAAGCAATTGCGGGTAATCAAGTAATGCTCATTTGGCAATCAAGGGAAAATGCCGCACAAGAGAGACACACACGGCATCAGGAAGATGAAGGCGGTTAGAGAGAGAGAAAGAGTAAAAGGAAGAGAGAGTGAGATAACGAATGGGTCGCGCACGTCAAATGTGACATGTTAATTCTGTAAAAGCAAACAGTGAGCGGAATCGTTGCTCCTTTGGCCACGCTCCCGACCCTTCAAGTTGACTGATTGAAGTGCGACGCCCCAGCGATAAGCACATTTAACTGTGCAAACGTGACGCAGCGCCGTTGCCTTTTATTTTCGTTTCCACAAATCCTATTAAAAATCGTAAATGCGTAAAAGGTGCGACACTTGAGAGTCATCCAAACGGAGCTGAGTGTGTATGCGCGTGTGTGTGTGTCGCTGCCAAATTGTGGCTTTATTGCACTCAAAAGCGAAACAGGACACAAATTTGAAAAGTGAGGTGTGTGCTCTGCCGCGGTTGCTTCACTAACAGATACCCTCCAAATGGTTTATAAGAAGCTTAGGTTATCATACAGTCTTCTCTTAAAAATCCATGACAATTTCTTTTGTATCTATTATTTATTATAAAACACATATTCAAGTGTCAAGAGTAATTTACGTAGTTTTAAATAAAAGTTTGAAAAAACGTTTGCCGTCCAAAGTAAAAGATTTCATTTCTATTCGAATTCTGATTGCAGGGTATACCAAAATAAGACGGTCGATGAGGATTGATTTGTATTCGGAAATGATAAAGCTTCTCATAAGGTTCGTCAAAAATTAATGAAGGGGATTGTTAAATATCTTAAAATGGTTAGGGTGAGGAGGAGAAAAATTGAATTTAAATATGCAAATTATATTTCTAAAAAATCCTTGGTAATATTTTGCTGGCTTTAAGAACAATTTCACAGTCGTATTAAACTGTGAGGAATGTATTGGCAATGGTCCTATAAACGGCACCTGAAAGTATAGCAAACTTTGAAATCTTGAGAAACAATTTATCATCTATGAATACTTTGTACTTTGTACAACAGATTTGAAACGACTTATTGTGCTGCCCTCTTGTATGTATTTTAATTTATTTGGCTTTCGGGTGCCCTGCAAAGGGCTAAGTGAGTTGCCCTGCTCGAAGTATAAACTTTGTGCTTTGCATTGCTTTGTGAAAAGAGCAAGAAAGAGTCGAAGAAGTCGAAGAAGAAGACCAACAACAACCAAAGCAGCAATAATAGCAGCAACAACAAAAAGCAAACATTTAGGCTGCCAGTTTAGCTCGTGTGAGCTTTGCGCTGAGAAGCAGCAGCGGAGGCGGCAGCAGCGGCAGCGGCAGCCTGTCAAAAAGTTACTTATTTTCTTTTAACAACTTGCATGAGACTTTTTGCTGCTCGCTGCACGCATCCTTGTCGGCGCCGCCCTGATTGCTGGGTCTGTGCGATGTTTACATTGCTTTTGCTTTTGATAAGGTTAATCAAAAGTTTTTTAATCCATTCTGCACACAGGCAAACATAGACCAACATACATATATATATACATCTGTACATACAGACAGCGAAAAAGGGATCATCAGCCTCGTGTGTGCTCATTATCCTGCCCAGTCTTGCTTGGTCCAGGACGGTTCATGTTCTCAGTGCGCGGCAAAGCTCTGTCGCTCCAAAGTGAATTTCATTAATTTAAAATTATTTTCTTTATATATATGTATGTTTGTGAGTACGCATGTTGTTAAAGCGTTTGGGTAACGAATCCTTCGCATCCTTCGCGTGCTATAGCCAGCGAGGGGCTCAACCACTAAACCAGGGCTGTTTAAAAATCGCATAATTTATGCAGCAAAGTTCAACAAAATCAATTTGGCCACATTCAGCAGAAAACTTTGCAATTAAGCTCCGAAAGACATTCGGCCATTTGAGCTGGCAGTGCCAGGGCGGAAGGCGGTGCGAAAGGCTGCCGGTCCACCTGCCAGGTGCAAGCGTCGCAACTTTTGCGATAACTTTAAATCATCTAATTATGAGTCCGCCATCGGCCAGGGAAGCAGCACCAACAACAACAACAACAGTGGCTGCGGCAGCGGGAGGGGAACAAATATCAGAGGCCACTGCCAGCAGCATTTAATTTCCGCTGCGCGCCGCCCGACTGCCCACTTCGGTCCCTCAGCGTGCGCAGTTTACGAACTGACACTTTACTTCATTTCTGCTGACTGGAATTAATGGCTTTTGTTGGCATAGTTTTAGCGCTTGAAGTTCGACTGCGGCGCTGTGTACAAAAATTTATGCTTCAATTTATTGCAAAGTTTATTAGACAATTCCCTTTTTTGCGAGTAATTTTCGCCCAAGAAGGCTACGGAGAAATTTTTGTGAAATTTATGAGCTTCATAAATGACCAAAACATAAAGCCAGCCAACCCAAAGGCAATCCCCTGTCCGCCCAATTCCCCAGCCAACAGCCGCCAGCCGCCAGCCCCCGACCCTCGGGCGTACGCTGCGTATGAGCAACATGCCAATTGCCTTGATTTCAGTTAGCCTACTGGGCCAAAAGGGAGTAGTGAATGTGGAGGGGAATAATACTCTGTAACTGGTCTTCACATTACATTACGAAATGATGTCGGCTGAATGCAAAAATGCCATAAATATGAATGAGCTGACGAGTAGCAGCAGTGGACTGTGCCCCCATCCTTGCCGCCATACTAAGCCGATCCCTTTTGGCCAACTGCTGTACTTTATTTGTTACAACATATTTAACTGTAGTTGCTGCTGCTGCTGCTGCTTCTATAGCCTGCACCTGCCGCTGCCGTGGCCATTGCCGCTGTCAGCTTGGCTGCTGCTGAACTGGCCGTGGCTGCCTGTGGCTGGCTGCCTTTTAGTTTTGCGCTTTGATTTATGTAGGCAACGGCAAGAGCATTTCAAAAGCAACGGCAAACAGCACGAGCGTCCAAAAGTGTGTCAGTGTGTGTGGCAATGTATGTGCGAGTGTGTGAGTCAGAAGTTTGCTCATAACTTGCCCCGTCCCGTTGCCCTGCGCGCTGGCCGGGTCTGGCTCGGGCTGGCCTGGCCAAGTGTTTGCCACTTGTTGTGTCTCATCAAAAATGTATTAACGAGCTTGCAACGCAAACGATTTTTATCTGCCGGCGTTGATTTCATTTTGAGCTGCCCTACATGCCACAAGGCGTCTGTCACTCCTGCCTCGCCGTCTTCCACTTGTGTCAGCTGCCACCAGGCCCCGCCACGAGTTTGACTTAGATTTGTATCGCCGGCATTTTCAACACGTGCACATGCAAAGTTGAGTTGAGGCAGCTGCGACTGCTCTCAGCTTTGCCCGGAGTCAGAAGTAAGAGCCGGCCATCTTTTCGCTTTTCACTTCTCGCCTTCCGCCTTCCGCTTTCCGCTTGCCATTGGCTTGCAAAGTTTTAATGGCGCATTATTTCTTGCAATAAATTATAACAAAGACGGCGCATAAAAAGCGTTAACATTAAGCCAAGTTAAGAGCCGCTGCCGCCGCCGCCTCCTCCACAATTTTAATCACCTGATATGCCAAATGAGTCAGCAGCAACAACAACAACAACAATTAGCGCATCACACTACAAACTTTTCCCAATAAATTGTTTCGGCTGAAGCCGTGCGAACTTGCATCTCAGGCCATTATTGAGGCTCAAGCCTTTTGTGTCATTGGCTCAGTCTCCAGCCGAATAAAGAGATTTCCGAGCCCCGTAAATTTAAAAAATGTGCATGGCCTTAGCTGGAAAAACAACGAAATAAACCCAGAAATAATAAAAAAAAGAGGAGAAAAATATATATGGCAGCCACAAGTTTCAAATGGCACTTTATCTTGCGGTTGTGTGATGCTGCGCCTGCGAGGCTGCTGCACTTTATTTACTGCACCGCTCGGAGCACGCGCCGCAACAACAGCAGCGAGAACTAGGAGAAGAATTGCAATGACGGCAACGACGCCAGCGACGCCAGCGACGCCAGCGACTTGTCAGTGAATTTATGTGGCAAACTATGAGCAAAATAAGCAGCGCCCAAAAGTTATGAGTTTCGTGTCATAAAATGCCATAGCTACAGCAACAGCAACAGCTACAGAAGAGGAGCTGCCACCTGCAAGGGCCACACGACTGTGCAAGTGTGTGTGTGTGTGTGCCAGTGTGTGTGTGTGTGCCACTCTGTTTATGCAAAAAGCTCATTTCACGCTTCCGCTTCCGTTTTCTATTATGCCGGAGCACAAACAGTGGCAGAAAAACAAAATCATAAATTTGTAATAAAATAAATATGTATAATTTTATCCTTGCTCAAATGTATCCTTGTTTCCCCGGCCATATAGCCGCCGCAAAAGTTTTGCTTTAATAAACATGCCAAATGCACGAGCATAACTTCGGTTTAAGACGGCAAAATAAAGCCAACAGGGAGCATTCGGCCCCACAGCTCATGCGACTCATATCCGCTCTCCGAAAACTCCATTTCCCACATGTATTCTTAGCTCAACGATAAATTAGAGCAAATGAAATTAAGAAACGCGCTAATTACTGAGAATATCGTCGACAAATTAAATTAAATGCAACCAGCTGATGAGAGCAGCAGCAGCAACGAAGATGGAGAATTGCAAGCGAACAGAGATTCTCAAACAGAGAGTCTCGAATTAGCTGACGGAGCGTAGTTAGCTTAGCTAAGGCGACACTGTCGCAGTTGCAGTTGCTCTGCATGTCAGCATGCCAGCGACAGCAAGGACAAACATTAACCCCAAAATGGCAAGGGCACGCTTCAATCTCAGTCAACATTGTTGTTATTGTTGGCGTCGCCTTTGTTTTCGTTGTGGCTGCTACCACGCATCGTGTCGCCAACAATGTGGCAACATAAAACTATTACCACGACGACATGAACACAACTCCTAATTACCCAGGGATTTGCATTTGTCTTGCGGCATGCACAAATACCCACGCAACACACACACACACATACACCCCGTGCCTATGTATGTGAGCTTGTGTGGGTGAGCGTGTGTTGAGAATGTACGATGGCTTTGAAGGCGTCGCATGGCACGTTGGCATCATAAACGACTCTTATCTGCTGTGCCCTTTTCTAGGCCAGGCTCATATATTTGGCCACGCCCAGCGCTTGTCTGCCTCCCGCTATTCACGGGTTGCTTTCTTTGCTCTCCTCCTCTCCTGCTCTGTCTGTCTCTCTCATTATCTGGCTTGGTGAGGCTTCTTTCATTTTATGGTTTGTCTTGGCGACGCTGCCGCCATTTTCTTTTCGGTTCATTGCCGCCATCGCATTTCGTCACTTGCCTGCTCCACGCGTTGCCCCAGCTCCTCAGGCCGTACTATTAAGCCCAAATGTCATTAGCTTGTCTCGTTTATCTTTTAATGAGTGTAAAATAAAAATCGTTCAAGTGTATCTTGGGCGGGGAGCCGTCGGCCTGTAAAGCCAGCAGCAAATTATCAGTTTTTTTAGGCAGTCTCGCTTGTTGTTTCCCTCTCCACATGGGATCTATGGCATGTTAAATAGCTTAAAGTATAATTCTAGTGCTGCCTAACAGCCAATTGAACGCCTGTCTCAGCTCCAACAACATATTGTATACGAGTTACAAATTTATCCTTTCGCGTGTGTCAGTTATTCAACTGGGACATAATTTGTTAGATTCAATTATGCTACTCATAGATAAAGATGAATTTACTTAATGCCATAAAAAGATAAATCGTCTTGCTCACTAGACTAGCATTTATGGCTGATAATCGTAACACATAATATGAAAATATATTTAGTATGTTCTAGTCTTTATCTATTTATAAACACTTTAATACTTTTAATAATCCTCATTCGATTAGTTGACCTTTTCTAGCGCCATCTGTGAAGGTTTCCCCATCATTCATTCCGGACAACATACTACAACTACTTATCAATCTTTCGCTGCATGATTTAATTCCTGAGAGGCTCATTACATAGTTGGTGCTCGTCATTCTGCTCCCTTGCACCCACGCTATGTCCCATTTCTATATATAGCGTGCATGTCTTTGCACAGCAAGTATACGCACCGTCGAACGCCGGCTGTCCAGCAATATTTCAGTCACTTATTCCCAGGCGAACTCCAGATGCCTTTTCAGCCAGCCCACGGGTCTTTTTTTACTAAAGCTGCCACTTAATCCAGTCGCCTCGCATCGAGGCATCCTCTCAGTCCAGCAGCATATCCTCTTGTGTGTTTGCGTGCTCACCAGGGCACGCGTTTTATTCTGCTGCCCCTCTAAGGGTGCTGTTGTTGCTGGATCGCTGTAAGCCCTTAATTAAATATTAAATACGCCTAATTGCGCATTTCATAACTCAGGCAACGGCAAATAATTAATTATTTAAGTTAAACTAAATTGAGCCAGTCACGACACACGCACAAAGTTTCGGCCCTGCGGGCGATGTAAACAAATATCCTCAGAAGCAAAAAACGAACTGCAACTTTTTCCGCTGGCTGAATGCTTGGCGGGCTCGAAGCTGTTTGCCTTAACAAGAAGCCGCATATTAATAAATCTAAAGCAGTAAAACAGTAAAGCATCGTCGACAGTCAGGTAAAAGAAAATTTTGAGTCCTTGAATGTTAATTAAAGGAAAGCTGCAGTTGACGTGAAAACTAAGGCGGATTGCGCCCCGAGTGATACGAAAATTATACAATTTCCTAATATATATGAGGCTTCTTGCAGCACTCGTTAGACTCGCTTAGTTCGGTATTTCGTTTCACAACTGATAATCTGAGGAGCGACCATGATTAGCTTGCTGCACCACACACCCCAAGCGACACAGCTTGAATCATTGAAATTGGAGCCGAGAAATCACAACACTGCCGTCCATTGCTCAGCCACAATTTGCACAACTTTCCAGTGGTTGGAAAACTTTCACAAAACACACAGGCACACAGAGGAAGGGGGAGGCGGCAGGGTGAGGGAGCAACCTGCTCCAAAAACTATTTTCATAAATAGCAGTGGACAGCGCCAAATGCAAACAGTTCCCCGGCGTCGTCTGGGCTTCGTCATTGGCTTTTGGTCCGGCAGCCGTCGCGACGGACTGTTAGCTCGAATCCTTTAAGTTTCTTTTGTTCAAAGCGTACTAATGCCCGTTCTTCACTGTGTGATTTATCGGTTTCGAGGTTCACAGTTCGAGTTGCAAATGCATTTTCCGTGTTTGCCACAGCCAAGCCCCAAGCCTTGCGGACAGCGGGCGCAGACGTTGGGCTCTGGCACTGCCAGCCACTAACTAATACAAACTTCAAATGGCTTACGTCCCATTCTCGGCGCTTTCTTCTTTGTCCTCTATCTTTCTCCCAGTCTCGCTGTCCCCCAGTTCGTATCTCTGCGTGGGTTTGCAAACTTTTTGGCTTTCAAAATGTCAACTCATTTGAGCCCCTTTTTTCTACCCTTCTTCTGATATAATAACTTTGCGGGAAACTTTGCAATACAATGAGCAGCATTTTTCTTTATCTACTTGAGTGTACAGCCTTCTATACTTCACGATTCATTGCATTAACTATCTCAATCATTTACTTTTACGCTTTGAGGCGCATTCTGTGTGCATTAGGCAGTTTCGATAAGCTCAATGAGGGAATATATTTATAAACTTTATAGGATGGCAAACCAAATTTGAATCAATTCCGGCAATACTTGCACTCGGGACAACAATTTGAGGACGCACCCAGTGCAAATGGCAGACCGCGCTTAGTACTTGATTAATTATTAAACAAGATGCAGCTGTGGAGATGAGGAGTGTAACAAAAAGCTCATTAGAGTATCATGCATGAATATTCCCACAAACCACATTTTGCGATCCGATTGTGGTCACGCTCGCTGACCAAGTCAAGCGGCAGTGGTTATGACCTGCACTCAAAGCTGACACAACTTTTGAATACAAAAAAATAAAAAGAAGGAGCCAAAATCAATGTCCTCCCAGGAAGTGCCTTGGCAAATTTGAAATCCTTTGTGTCATTACACAAAGCTTCCGCAGGGTCCCGGAGACTGTCGCCTGCAGCATCACGCTGCTGCAATCAAAGCGTTTTGAATCACCAGCAGCATCAGCAACAGGAGCCACCGGCGCATTAATCCTTCATTGGCAATCAGGCATCTTGCCTTTGCCACGCTCCGAACCTGTGATGAACTCTGTCCCAGAAACGGAAGTTGTAAAAACGCCAACGTCGCACAAAGCAAACATAGACGAAGAATTTTCGGCGCCTGCTGCTGCTGCTGGCTGCCTTTGTTTCGCAGCACTCCTGATGCTTGGCTAACCAGCGGCATGGAACCGATTATAGTATTCCGTATTTGGATTGGAATCCGCCTGGGGACATTCGTCAAACGACGCAGTAACCGAAGCAATTGTTTCGCCAAGTTTCCTTTTTCGCTTTGTTCATTATGCGTCGTCTGCATTCGCTCCTTCCCATTCTATCCAAAGCCATTGTGCTGAGGCGAAGCATAAACACTGATTGATTGATTAGAGGCCCAGCTTCAAAGTCTTAGGAGCTGCTCTGCGAATGGCTGGCGATATCGTGTGTGTGGCTGACACTGGGCAATAAAGCTAATGAGAGGCCCTTGAGCGAGTGTCGCATCAATCAAATGCGTATTTAGCGCTTTATATAAATAAGTATTTGTTTTCTATATGTATATATATGTATAAAGATATATATATATAAGTATGTATCTATATATGAAGGCAACGATTTCTCTTCAATTGCGATGATTGTTTTTGTGTAGGAGCGTGCGCTCATCCGACAGCTGGCGATTAACAAATGAATCATATATGTAAGTGAATGATTGGCCGCCCAGCGCCCAAGGCACGCCTGCCTGCTTGCTTTAAGTGGAGCTGAGCCTGGGGATCAAGTTGCCGTTATTAAAGTTCACCTGAACCGGCTAAGCAAGCCAATTTCTGTTGATAGCGTCGATTGCTATCTGCAATTGGCTACGTGGCCGGCTCAAATATCGTAGATTGGCATTAAGTAACCAGGAACTGAAATCAATAGTGTTCGCAATCGAGAGAAACGGGAATAGGGCCACAGCAGCGCTGCTGGGTCAGCATTGTTGCACGTCATGGCTTCCGTCATGGACACCGGTCAATGCACACTTTGCTCCGCCAGTGCCGACTGTGAATTGACACTCGTTCCCTCTTCCTGTCTCTATCTCTCTTTCCTTATCTGCCTGTCTCTCTCTCTCTCTCTCTCACTCTCTTCCTTTCTCTACCTTTGTCATTCTATGCCACAAAAGAAAATAATTTCATCAAGTGACTTTGCAGCTGTTAACGTAGATATACAAGGACCATATTATATATACCCATGCTGACGGCAGTGCTGACACGTCCTGTTGTATCTCGCTCTCATCTCACTTATCTCTATATCTATTTCCATCACTCTCTGTCTACTCACTTGACCCTGTTGGAAAGCGCTCATTATCTGCTGAAATGTTGTCAATCACGGGATTTCGTTTGTTTTGTTTTGATTTGACTTTCAATTGAATTTCGAATTTGAATATTCGAAAGTAGGCCACGCCATCTTGCTGTGGCACATCCTTCGCATCGTCAATTCCACCGCCAAGCTTCACGCTGCTTCCGCTAAGCGTTTATGATGAGTCCGCGCTTATTGGATAAATGCAAACTTTGTACATAAAAAATTAATTTGATTATTTTTTCTGGGTATTTCGCTAGCGTGCTTAGGACTTGCGTTAATGAGGCCATAATCAACTGTTTTATTACACTTTAAAAAAAGTTAAGCTCACACACAAGAGGCGCAAAGCTTTTATTGGGCTTAGCTGTAACTTTTTAATTATACCTCCAGCATTTTCCCATTACGATTCCTCTCCGCTGAGTGAGTGTGTGTGCTGAAAATGATATTTAAATGGCATAAAATCAAGATTTATTGGAATATTAAGTGTCGAAACGTTTTTTTATGTCCCGTATCCATAAAAACAACAAAAAGGAATAATAAAAATGTGCGCATATAAGAATTGATCACATGGCAAAGACTTCAGATATATTAAATCAATTATATAGGTATTTCATCACATTGTTTCCTTTGTCTATCCTGAGTACCAATACTCAGATGTGTGATTTCCATATCATTGTTCAAAATGAGCATTTTCATTATATTTAAGCTCAAATAAATAAGTTACTTTTAAATACATTAGGAAAGTGACTTCCCATTCGTGGTAAAAAGTTTTTATTGACTTAAAATTTCAGAAATATGTAAAACAAATATTTTCAATTAATTTTAAATGATATGAGCGAATTCCTTGGCCCAAAATGAACACAGCCATTTAATGGTTCACAGAGTTATGGCTTAAATAAAGGGCTCGAGGGCGCTCTGCTAGGCTGCCCATCATAGAGCAATGGCGAAGTTTATGATTGTGATCGAAAATTTTAATTAAAATCATAATGAAATAATTGAGAATTTGTTGTTATAAAATTTATGCGTAATGGAAATTTCGGAAATTCCCATGGCTTGCGCAATAACAATAGCGGCAGCAGCACCAGCATCAACATCAAATTCAGCCTACAATAACAATCAGCCCTCCATACTAAATGTTAGTTGAGTGGGAGGAGCTCACGGTCATGGCAACCGCAAGGAATTTGCATCTGTAGTGCTCCATCAAAAACGGAGACTGACGCCCAGAATCCAACTACGCATAGAGCTGCGTGCCAGGGACCCACTGCCATAAAACAAAGACATTAAAGTCGAAACGATGACCCGAGCTTAATCGACTTGCCAACAATAATATTTAAATTTAATTTAAATGCTCACATGAGAGCAGACAGACAGACGAGCTCGCCGGCAAACAAATCGAAGGACATGTATCCCAATCTGCTGGACAATTTGCACAGCGATATGGCTCAAGCCGAAAATGTCTGAGAGGTTTCTCGGTCACTCGGTCGCTCAGTCTATGGTCTGTGGTATGCACAGCTCACAGGTTCAGCTAGTTGGGGAGACGGCGTCCTTGTTGTATTGTGTGTTTGTATTTTTGCGGCAAAGGGACAATAACTTGAAGTCATTCGCTTAAAAGCACAAAGTGATTGCAGAGTTAGTTGGCGAACGACTCGACCCGATCCCGGTCTAATGACACTCTAACCAAAACTCTGTATCAGAGTATTATTGTGGATTTTTATTATTTTATTTTATTTTATTTTGGGAATGCTTTTTAAGCTGCTCCAGAGCTTTATGTTTATGCGCTGCTTACTTAAGCTGCTATTGAGTTAAATAACTGAGAGCCCTGGAACCGTTCTTAAGTACTTTGCTCGCTCTGAGCTAATGCCTTAACGTTATTATCAATTTTCGTTCCTTGGCTATTTGCCACAATTGCAACTTTTGACCATTAGCTATTGTTTTTGTGGCCACGTCAGCATAGCAAAGTTGCTTGAATTCTTGTTGTTCTCTTTGTTGCTACTGCGGTCTAATTGATACAGGAATACACGAGCAACAAGAGCTGCAAAGCCAACAACAACGCAAACCAAGTCATCAGCAAACTTTCAGCTGCAGCCAGAAGCTGACAATTGTTTTCAATGCTGTGGTCAGCTCTCTGAGCATATGTCTGCGTGTCCATCAGTCTGTCCATTCGCCTGCCAATCGTATACACACCCAGAGTAAAAGCGCATAAGTAAGCACCAAGCATGCAGCACAGAGCACAGAGCACACAGCATACATACTCACTTTCAATCTATTTCAAATGTCAGACACCGTTCGCTGCTCGTCGTCAATCACTTGGTATATCGAGTTGCTTCTGGCACACGCTGCGTATGGGCAATGCCAGCACAAGCATATTGTCTGTGTGAGTCTGGGCTGCATGGTTAAAGGTTTTTGAGTTGCTTTTAAGTTTTAAGCACGTCGACGCTGCCGAAACTTGTGCACGCGTGTCATTTAGATTCCCAACAAAGTTGTCAAACTGACAAAGGATGGGCGTTATATGGGACTACTGCAGGAGAGACAGCTACCATTTATACGCTGTTGCAACTTTAACAGGCGACGTGGCCAGTTATCAATGAGCACGAGGCCATCAATTCAAATATGATTACATCCATCCAACTTGCAAATTTACTCACGCATGCTCTTTTCTCTCTTCAACTCTTGCAGCACAACTCTAAAAATGCGCAGCCACGTAGGAGCAGGCGGAAGATCTAGAATGCTCAGACCGAGGCAGAGCTGGCCCGCTCTGCGTGCTACTTTCAATATGCTGGCCCTGAGCTGCATTTTAATCTCCGATTTAATAGTGAACGGTAAGTATGCTTACATAAGTAAGTGCAGCTTATATGGCACACGAGCGTTAACGGGTTAAGCACAATTTGTATATATTTATCCGGCTGCCACTGTCAGTCCCTCCATAAATGCGTGCACAAATGTGGTTAAAGTTGATTATTTAATTTAACGAATGGCTGTTAATATTATGGATTGCAGGCAGCAGACTCATGCGCACGCTCAACTATACGCAATCTCGTTAAACAGTCAATTTAATAAATATTATACAATGTCCTTCCACTCGCACTGCACTCCCGCCCACGTGATGAATATTGATCAATTAAAGCTACAATAATTTTGCCTACCACATGCCAGCCATCCAATTGGCCAATTGGCCTCACATGCGACGAGAATCGGCAGAGCTCCTTTTCTAAAGTTATATAATTCTCAATTAGTCTGATGCTGTCACAGAGTGACGCTTATTAATATCATCATTGATTTATAAGTGTGAGGACAAATTTGAGCTTTGATAAATATTATTTATGTAATATCTCATCCTTTGACTGCTTGACAGTAAATTTTAGCCTCATATGCAAAATGCAAGCTCAGGCTTATTTCAGAATATTTTACTCTTGCCAAAGTGTTTGAGTAAGGTATGAAATTTCGACCTGCTTATTATATATGTATAACTCATACGCCACATGTTCCAAGTATGTGCACCGTTAATTATTTAACAGAGCCTGCGCCACATTTTCCCATTAAAACAAAACGCGAAGGTAAATGGCAATAAGATGAAAAAAATTGCATTAAGTTCGAGCCGAGCGGCTGTTCTCGATACATTGTCATAAATTAACATGAAAATGGATCCGGCTGCAGAGACCCACACTTCCAGCTGCACCCACATACGTTCCTTGAAAGAACGTAACTCAATTTTCACACCGTGACATAATCGAATCTATAGAGAATGAAATGGACGCGTACTGGCCGTAGGCTCCTCATGCGTAACACTTCAACACTATAGTGCATCGCATTGAGAGTAGGGTGGGAGTGCCCTTAAAGCTGATTACATCTCCCAACTGAACTTTTCGTTCGTCTCTCTTTCTTTATTTACTTATATAGTTCATGGACTGAAGGATCTGAAGATATTTGTGCCGGAAGCTGTCATCATGGGCAACGCAGCGACATTGTCTTGCCAATATGATTTGGAAAAGGTAAGTGAGAGGCCTACGAGGAATCAGGGGAGTAGCGATTGCAATTGGAATGGGCACAGGAACTCGCATGAGAACGGAAACAGGAATGGGAACTGGAAACGGGAATGGCAATGGGAACGGGAACGAGACAGCATTGTCTACGACGATTGCTTGCTTAATTATTATAATTATTAGCACTTTGTCTTCGCACTTGTAGTCCTCGTTCTTGTGCTCGTTGTCCTTGTCGAGGACATCTCGTTCTTCATTCCTTAGTTGCTGCCATTCATTGACGCTTTACATTAATGCTACTTATTCTTTGTAGGCGGTGCTATACTCAGTGCGTTGGTACTTCGGCCAGGAGGAGTTCTATCGCTATGTGCCGCGCGAGGCGACGCCCACATTTGTCTTTCCCGTGGCTGGCATCAGTGTTGATGTAAGTAAACCTAAATAGCAGATCACAGCGGTGCCGATACCGTGGATTTAACCCACTAATCCACGCCGACCAGACAACAAAGAAGTTGTTTTTGAATCAATTGCTACTGCTATTCGCACTACTTTTTTATCTATTGTCAATTAAGCGAATAAATGTCTCGATGTAGGAGCTGTGCATGTGTCTCGTTTGCTCTAGCAACGCTTGCGATTTAACAAATGAAAATACGAAAACATTCAAATATTGTGTAAATATTTATATAAATGTGGACAATGGCGACTGGGCGCCAAATGCAGCCCGGGGCACCAGCAATACCACCAACAACAGCTAGCAGCTAAGCTGCGTCTCTTTTTATTTGCACTACCTCTCTCTATCTCTGTTTGTCTGAAACATTCTCCCTCTCTCTTTTTCTCTCTCGCACTCTCTTTCTCTCTGTTGTGACCATACTAACTGGCAGTTATGCACAGTTTTTATTTAAAATTTATTTTGCTATGTCGCGTTTCTGTTTGTGTATTCCAAATATTGTATGTGTGTGTGTGTGTGTGTGTTTGTGTGTCCTAGACAATTTGAAAAGTGCGAATACAACTAACTGAAATATTGCGCAATGTGCAAAATAGTTTATGTTGAGAATAGAAGCAACTAAAGCAGTGCCACCTCGCGCTGAATACGTTTCGCATTCATGTTTGTATTCATGTCCTGTAGCCTTAACACTGGAAGGGTATATTGACTTTTCACGGAACTTGAAGAGCTTGGAAAATATGACTGACACTACTTAAAAGTGGATAAATTACGTATTATATAAGAATGAATATGTCTGATTATCTATTTATGATTTCCATATAAGGTGAGTCATCGTCGATCATGTAGGCAGACCCAGTATCCTGCATCCTTTTCGGCGCTAGCGCTGTGCTGCGCTCATTAATAAAAACAACAGCAGCAAAGTACGCTATAAATTCCTCGTTGAGTCGAGAGCGACAACAAATTTTCGGACAGCATTTAAAAGCTGCCCAAACCGAAAAATATGTTCTAAAGACCACTTTTGTTCAGTTCAAGTTAAACGGAATGGAAGCTAAATTAAAAGAGAGACACTTAACTTAACAGGACCCGTTAAATTCCACCTCTATAATCCGGGTTTTATTTAGACTTATAATATGTACAATGATTTGTCCCTCGGAGCTCGCGCGATATTTTGGGCTTGCGCGAACACACAACTCGCTTTTCGTATAATCATAAATAAATAAAATTGAATTCAGCATGAGCAATAAATATATTTTCCCCTTATTTTTTTCCTTTTGTTTTTTGGTACACGAAACATAAATTGAAAACTCATTCATTTAAAATTTCCAAACTCATTTACCAACACACCATGGAACATTTTTCAAGTGCGCAAGTGCCCAAACTTAAATAAACATAAATAATGGAGTCGTGAGAAGGGCGATCGTTGGAGTATTGTTTGCCTTAGCTTACATATTGCATAACGAAACAAAGCGAAATGCACGCTTATGAAACGAATTTACCATTCGACAATCATATTCAATCTGTGGATGCTCTTCTCGTACTCTCTTTCTCTCTCTATGTATATGTATATCTGTAGCCTTCTGTGTGGCAGACGATGAAGCAGGCCACGCCACATCAATCAGCGGTAGTAGCAATCGGACTTGATTAATTTGTCCTGATTGTGTCTTTAATTTGCACTCTATGTGGAAGCTGTGAGAGCAAAAACGAGCCAAAGTGGAGAAGTGTAAAAAAAGAAGCGGAAAGCTCGATGAATGCGAGCGAGCTCTGTTGAAATGTTAATTTGCCACTAATTGGCATTCAAAAGCATTTTCGCACTAATTAAATATTTCGATTACAGTTGTCTATAACTGGGAGGGAGGGCCTGGCATGTTAATTATTTTGCTCAATACTTTTTATGGCATGGCTTATTTAGGCAGTGGATTGGAAACTATTCAAAGGCCCTCCACCATTGGCATTGGAATCAATTCGCAAATTGTGTTGCCCACTTAAGGTGCCCACAGTTCAAGTAGCTTTAAGTGCATAACTAAATTTTATTCATGCAATCACCCCTCTCTCCCTCGCACTTTATGTCTCTCTCTCTTTCTCATTCTGTTTCTGTGTGTTAACACAAGCAAACTACTTGAGTGCAATGAGTTATGAACCGCAAAATGCACCCAGAAGGAGGCGCGAGCGGCGTGCCCATTGGTTAATGCAACTGATTTAGCAAGCCAGCTTTGCAATTAAGTTTGAAGGCTATTCACGGTTTTGCATCAGCAAATGTCGGTCATACTGAAAGGCAGCGCTTGAGAGTGAGCTAAAAAACAAAAAAAAAAAATAAACACAGGGTAGAGAAAAAGAAAACATTACACAGCCCAAGGCAACGAATCGAAATGAAGCGCCACGTTTTCTAATTTACATTGATAGCTGCTGCTGCTGCTGCGGCTGCGGCTGCTGCTGCGACTGAGGCCATTGCTGCTAACGAAGGCGAAATTCAAAGGCCATCTAGAGCCACAAATGCAAATTGAAATGGAATTTTTAAGTTATGCCAAGGCAAACACCAAACACAGAGAAAATCCCACACTTGCTGCGTGGGGTTACGAATGCTCTTGGCTGAGTAAAGTCGAGATGAGTTGAGTAGAGAGCCACAGGCGAAATGATGGCAAGTACCATAATTGAGATTAAAACATTATAACTTGACTTGTTTTACTTTTCCTAAATCATTTCAAGCAGCTAAACACGCTTAATGAGAAAAGTTCAGGCCGCGCCTATTATGATTATGCACATGCATAAATACTAGTAAATGTGTGTGAGTGTGTGTGTGGTGTGTGTGTGGTGTGTGTGGTGTGTGTGTGTTGGCTTGTGTGCAATAGAAAAAGATGGGCGTGCATTCAGCCCCTTGGTCGCACTCAGGACAGCACTTCAATTGCAGCTGCTTCAGCTACTGCAACTGCAGCTGTGACTGACATGCCATACACTTGTGGGCGTGGAACGGGTGTCTGTGTGGGGATGGATGCCACATGGCTAGCCGGCCGACCGACCGACGGCAGACACACCGTCCGACCAAGTGCACTCCTGGCATCCACTTGAGCGTTATTGGAATGCAAGCGTATGCAGATCAGACGCGGGGCATGGGGTTAGCTGTGGGGCAACACCCCCCCCCCCCCACCCCCCACGACGCGTCGCGAAACTTCAAAAGTCATTCAGCATGGAAATATAGGGAGCAACAGCCCACCCGCATACTCAGCTGCACACGTCACATGTCAGTCGCGATAAAAACAACAAGGATGTTAACAGCTCTGCGACTGTACAAAGGGGGAAATAATAATCATCATGCTAAATGTAATTAAATTTTTAATTCAGAGACAGCGCCGGGCGCGTTGGCAATCTTCAATTAAAAGCCACAATTACCAGGGCCACCAGCTGAGCCGCATAGGGCGACGAAGGGGTGTCTAGCTGCCGGAATAGGATATGCCAAGTGCTCAAAACTTTTGCGGCTTATTCATTGTTCGCAACAATAAAAAATCCGAGCCGGGCAACCAAACGGGCTGTGCAGTGGCCTGGACTTCGTCCTCGCACTCATCCTTGTCGCCGCGCATCGCTCGCTGCGCTGCGGTCTGGCCAAAAATGTGTGCCTGAAAAGTTTTTGCTCACTGTCAACACGGAAGGAATTATTCCGCATTAAGTTTGCGGTAATGGCAGCGACAGTCACACGCCGAGTGTCCTCCGAGCAGCGCGCGAGAGCCCAGGCATTGTTGTTATTGCTGGCGTTTGCTTTTAACATTGTTAATAACCCGACACGCCTCCGCCGCGCATTTATGCACAGCAATGTGCCCTTAAAATTAATGCACTCGCTACTTGCCGCTTGCCGCTTGCCGCTTGGCGCTTGCATGGACCAAAAGATTCAGACGGCAACAGAAGTGGCCAAAAACTTTGCGCCTGGCAGGACCCAGAGCAGACCCCATGCTGCTGCAGGATCCCTTTGACTTGCTTCTGGCCCAGCCTCCATCTCCATCTCCGTCGCTGGCTCTGGCTCTGTCTCTGTCTCTGTATCCTCGTGGGTCGCCATACAGCTCTGGCTGTTGTTAATTAGATGCCCAACGAGGGAGGAGGCAATAGCCAAAGTCGTTGTAGCTAGCCTTGTAAATAGGCGAAAGTTTAATTGAGCACTGCATGGGGTGTGATATATGTTTCTAATTATGATTTTTTTTATCATGTCTGTCAAGCCTCTTCAGAATTGCAAATTAATTGCTAGCGAAATTGTAAAGTAGTTTCGCTGATAGAGATTACACAATATGTAAGCAGAAAAATTTTTGCTAAAGCTCAATCATTTATTTTCTCTTAAGCAAAATAATAATCCGCTTTGGGAACAAACATTTTGGGCATATGCAATAACTACAATAAATATACGAATTAAATATGCTAAATACACAAAAGGGTTTAAGTGCTTCGCTTACACTAGGTGCTAAGCTCTTCCGATCAATTAAGTAACCTATAAACAATAAATTTTATAATTCGTCTTGTTACTTTATTTTGTTTGAATATGAATTTTCATTACACAGAAAGTCGACTGTCAAACGCTACTCAGTAAATACCATAAAAGTTCAATATAAATCATATATTCAACTAAAGATTTTAAAGTATTTATTTTTTAAGCTAATATTTTGTGTGCGGAGTTTTTGGATAACTAAAAGCCATAATATTTTATGATTTTCTTGGCATTTGTATAGCCAGTTTTTGGTGCTAACTGCTCGTTATTAAATGAAGAGTTTTGACAGGCGATTTACCATGAGAAACTCTAGTTGCATGCCACAATCTTTATGCAGCAGATAAATTTGTTGCTGTGACTGGTCTGGCCTTGGCCAAACTGTTTGACAAATGGCCACAAATTAACATAATAAATAATAAATAAATGTGGGAATTGCGAAATGCAGAACGTACTCAAGACATGCACAGACCGTGGCTATACGTATATGCATATGGAGATATGCTGTTGGCTCTGTCCGTGTGACACTGTCCATATCCCAGCAGAGTTCTCTGGCACTGCATTCACATGGCGTGCGCCGTCGTCCTCCACAATGAGCACAATAAAAAGCAATGCATTTTCCAAACACCAAAAATTGTTTACAGCAGCGACAACAACAGCAACAACAACAACAGCAACAAATGGCAACAACAACAACCACAGCGCATAGAAGAAGAACAACCGCACCGGAAACATCTCATTCACTAAATTTGTGGTCGGCTTTTGCCTGGCGCACTGCGTACTGCGCTCTGCGTGTTAGGCAGTCGAACTTCTGAAATGCCAACGGGCAACTGTAAGCATGAGCGGGAAGAGGCGGGGATGGAGGGGCGGGGAAAGAGGCGGGAGTGGGGAACGAAGCGAGAACGAGCCGCCAACGCTAGCGCCGTTAGTTCCAACAAAGCTGGAGGCAACGGAAATTCGGAATGACATAATATGTGCCCATGTGTGTGCAAGTGTGAGGAAGTGTGTGGGATTGTCTGTGTGTGTGTGTGTAAGTGTGTGTGTGTGTGTGTGCAGAGCGTGTGGCTGGCTGACTACCGCGACTTGAGTTGATACTGCAATAATTCATAAAGTGTTGCATGCAAACGAGGCTGCAGCTGAGCCACACATACAAAATATCTATGTATGGGTGCATGCCGGCATTTGAATGTGTGTGTGTGTGTGTGTGTGTGTGTGTGTGTGTGTGTGTGTGTGTGTGTGTGTGTGTGTGGTGCATGCGACAGAGTTGGCAAAAATTAAAATTGCTGCACAACAAACAGCGGAAACTCAGCGAGGGGCCAACAAAAGCAATGAGAAGCGCGGCTCCAGCTGCAAAAGTGTGGAGCACACACGCGCGCTCGCTCGCCCAGGGCAGGATGGCCGGGAGGACATGGCGAGGGGGGGGGGCACTGCAATGCATTGTATTCTTACAACTCGACGTTGGCTGCTCAGCCGGCGAAGCGGTTTTGCAGTAAAGTTATTATTTCATAAAGCCAGAATTATTGAAACAATACTTTACTCTCACACTCGCTTGAGTACACACACACACACACACACACACACACACTCACACACACACACAGTTGTGTGCTTGTCATGTAAAATTGTGCTTTAGCAGCATAATTTTTTATGCAACATAGTTGCAGCTGCGACAACTAAGGCAATATAAAATATAAATAGAAATTAAAAGCCAACAAAAAAATAAAAGCCGGAAAAAAACGGCGACGTAGAAAAACTTTTTAGCTCGACAAAGGCAACTCCAGTTGAGTCAAGTTGAGTTTAGCTGCATCGAGCTAAGCTACGTTGGGATTTAATTTTCTAGCCTACGGGAAGGCAGAGCAGCTAAAAATGTCGCAACATTTTCATATGAGTAGCTAAAATGCGAGTGTGTGTGTGTGTTGGGTATATAATTCTTCAAAATAGCAGACATTTGTGTTTGTTGGCGCGCTTCCTGGCACCGCCACTTCCGTTTCCGTCAGCCATGGAGCACAACAACAACAATAACAGCAACAAAGTCGCATGCAATTAAATAAATATGATAACAACGCGAGGCAGCCATCATTCCAGCTAACCGCTGAGAACAACAACGTGGCTGACGTCAGCGACAAACAGTAAATAAATTAAAATCAGAGAGAGAGAAAAACAATATTTATGCTGTTCATATATATGCATATAAACGTAAATATTTATTTTATATATATGTATAACATTTGATAACGTAATTAACATCATTTAATGCTTTGAAAGAGTTAAGCAGTCGAAAACGTAAATTGAAATAAGTTTTATTTTATGTATATATATATTTGGCAGGATAAACTACAAACATTTTGCTACTCTCATAGAGTTAACCGAAATGAAAGGAAAACATTTTTCATGGAGTTATAAAATGCTTTGATGTTATTTGTGCTTTAAACGCTGCAAACAGATAACGCCGTGAATAATGTATAATTATTCAAAGCGGCTAATCCTCTCCACGCTGAACAGTGTAATCACTAGCCATCCAGCTGTGCAACAGGCATTCGTGACCCCTTCCAAGTTCGACTGCAGCTATCCAACTGTGCAGATGGACTAAATTGTTGCAGTCATAACTCGTTTGCCCGGATGCCAACTGCGGCCATTACTAAGCTACATTCTGTGGCATATCGCCCATTTATTCATAGCTCACACATAGTAGTGAGTAAGCCAGCGAATACACATGCGTGCACATATCTGTGAGCACACACACATGCACACGCACCACAGAGGAGGAATGCAGATGCACAGACACATATGGAACCCTTATCAATACGTTCCACATTTGTTTTCATTTTACGATTGCGTAGCGAGATCAACGTCGACAAATCGAAAAGCCACTAAAACCACAGACCACAAGGGAGTGCCCAACCATACCCATGCCCCGGCGCCCAGTACACAGTATCAGGAGCCAATCCCAATACTCCGCGAGGCGACTAGTCAGATGAGCCCTTGGCTCGGTGGCAATGGCATTGTGTGTAAAAGTGTAGATGCTACAGCATCGCTATCGTTAGTAATATATGAATGACCTATAGAAACGAATCGGGTTTGCCTGACTACGAGAGTGACTGACCAGCTAACACTTAGTCTCCGCATAGCTAAATACTATGCAAAATTATTTGTAAAGAGATGCTTTGCTAAAAAAGAGAGATTGAGCAAGTGAAACCATGTATACATACGTGTGTCACCATAGAAAGCTTTTCTTTGCAAAATGTTTTTATTGTCAGGATATAAGTGTGAATCATTGATTGTTGCTTTACAAACTATAACCAGCATACCTTTTTTAACTATTTCCAATTGCTTCAGGGTATTTAAAAGACAACAAAAAGGAATAACTACACATGACCATAGAGCGAAAGCTATGGCAACGGCAACTAAATAAAAAGCTGGCAATGCGCTAAAGTGTTGAAACAATCGTAAAAAGCTGTTGGGCGCCTGGGGGGCATCAGCACAATGGCGGGCTGACTGGAGCTGCGATGCTGGCAACTGGACTGCCAATAACAGCGCTGGGCCGGCTACACAACGGATTAGGGTAGATGCAAATGAACAAAAAACATCTGCAGCATTGTTCGGCATATGCAAAACCTGAAAGCGCTTGCTCCACTTAAGCGCAAGCTCCTCAAATCTGAAACATAGCGAACAACACACGTTAATCGCAGCTGATGCTGCTGCCGTTTGGTATTCTGAAGTGGATTTTACACAGCATACGGCGCTTGAGTTGAGACAAGTGGCCCAGCGGTTGCTGCCAATTATCAGTACAAGCTCACAATTCGTAGCCTTACTCCCAGAACGTACCGAACACTGTATACACTCTCTCACTGTCTCCCATTGGGTCCTTATTTTACTTGCTGCTGCTCTCTCTCACTCTCCCTCTGTCTCTGATTGCTCAGACTAATTGCAGTTGCAAGACGAATCAATGGGGCAGAACTATTATTGTGTTCGTGGCATTTGAAATTTTGAATTTATAATTGAATGCAATCAGCAAATCCACAAGAAATTTGATTGATTTGATGTGCATTAGGAATGAAAATTAACAAATTTCACTTTAAGTTTGTTCACAAAAACTATCATAGCAAACAGCTTAGCCATTGCAATTAAGCTTTATTGGCATTTGGAAGCTCCAATTGATAGATTACATAATCTTCAGAGCAACTTAAATTTCCAATGACAAAGGATAATCAATACGAATTTTCAATTCATTTTCGTTTCGCCGAATACTGATTAAGCGCAGGAAGCCTGCAGCCTGCAGCAAAGAGTATAATAAACAAAATGGCCAAGCCACATGGCGTCCTCAATTACGGGCTTTTGAACACAATTTGCGCATTTTAATTCAATTTCAGCAAGAAATGCAAGCGTTATGCAAGGGTTGAAATTACATTTGCAAATAAATTGGGATTTTTCGTTGCAGCTTACCAACTCGGATGCAACGTCGGTCACATTGAAGGGAGTCACCCGGGATCTGACTGGGAACTATCAGTGTGAGGTGTCGGAGGACGCACCGCTCTTTCATACGGAAATCCGTACTGCGCATATGCAGGTAATCGAGTTGCCCAAAGACGATCCGGCGATGCAGGTGGACAAGAAGGTGATTGGCGTCAATGACAACTTCAAGGCTGTGTGCACCATAGGCCCCTCCTATCCGCCGGCGAACATCACTTGGTACATCAACGGACGCAAGGTGGGTAGCAATTGACAGATTTGTTATCGCCAGGTACTGATCCGTAAATGCCGTGCTGTAGGTATACAAAACGCCGCTGCAGCGCATAACACAGGACGCATTCGAGGGCTCGACCACGTACTCCTCCCTGGAGATCTACCCACACAGCCAGGTGCTGCAAGGCTTCTTCCAGGCGATGCCCAAGTACCAGACCAGCATACTGCTCCTCTGCGAAGTCTCCATACTACATGTGTTCCACAAGAACGTTCAACTACGCATTGGACTCAACACGTCGCCACCCACAACTATTTCTCCAAATCTGCTAGGCCTTGAGGGCTCGAAGCGCTACGTCAATGGCGATCCGGACAATTCTGCACTAACTGGCGCTGCACAGTGCAGCTGCAGCGCCATTGGTGTGTTGGCTCTAGCCGCGGCGACTATGTTTTGGGCTCAGCTGTGACCGGAGCACAATGGGAATGCCATATAAGCAAATGGTCGAACAGACACAATAATAGCAGCAGCAGCGACAACAACAGGCACAGGCTTTGAGCGGGCGGCCCGTGAAGTGTAATTAAAAAATAACAAACGCAAACAATGCACAAAAGTGCTGCAAAATTATAAAAAAGCAAAAAAAAAATTGGAAAAAAGGGGAAAAAAAAGCCAAAAAAAATAGAAAGGAAATGTTTTCAAAACGTTAATGGGCACGCGTTGTGAACGCGGCGACCCTTTTAGTTTCTGTTGTTGTTGTACGCTTAAAACAAGAAAGGTATGGTCATGCGCTCTGAATGAATTTATTTCCCGCTGGCTCAGCTGAAATATTATGATTATGATTAAAGCCCACTCATTTAAAAGTAACTATTGAAAAATAATCAGAGCTGAAAACAGAAGATTACAAAATGCCCGCGGTTAATTACACACATAACAAATCAGAGAGCAGCTATGGAAATATGTTTACAAATTAACAAAATGCAGCAAAAAAACAGAAATAAATATACTTAATGAATATAGGAGTGACAGCAAGTTGTGGGCTGCGTAACCCTAATCTGCAGAGAGAGATAGAGAGAGCATAAATATAAAAATCAATAAACTAAAATAAACAAATCCATGAATGTGCAAAAAACAAACATTTTTGCAAACTAATTTACATTAAAATTAACGGAAAAAACGTAAAATAAAAACAATTAATAACATAAGCCAAAAATAATTTAATGTTAAGTACACCCTACCCTCCAAAAACCGCAGCCTAGATACGTAAGTTATGTAAATATAATTTGTAAAAATTGAAAACCAACAACGCATTGGAAAGTAAAAAACATAAACAGGTTCGACCCAACAGCAACAACAACAACACATTGACATATGTGAGATTGGATGGCACGTTAAATAAAAAACTAAAGTAAACAAATATTAATTAATGTTCGTATGGGAGCCTCATTATAACACAATAATAATAAAAAAGTAAAAAAAAAATAGGTATATGGCAATCCCATAGCGTACTGTGGATGTAAGTAAAGCTGCTTTAATTGAATTTTCAAGTTGTGGCTAATTTGCGGGCTTTTCATTTTAAAATTTAATTGTTTGTTATTTGCTTCTTTTTTTGTTGCATTTTCGTGTTTGTTGTGAAGCATTCTCGTCAGCTGCAGAAGATGAAGTCTATTTTATGCTACACTTAAATATATTTATATAAAACATGTTTAGAATAATTGTAAAACCTAAAAAAAATATAGTAAGTTAAATGTTAGTCGAATAAAATGAATACCTAAAATAGAGCTAAGTCCATAAAAAGGATAAGCTACAGGGGCTTATGCGCATAGCCAAGTCCTCCAAAGATTCTAGCTATAAAAATGAGAATTTATGCATTACATGAAAATTCCTTAAAGTTCAGAAACTACTCTTCTAAGTAGCTTCGAGCTATACCGCGCGTAAGGCTCCTCTTAAACTAAGCAGAGTATTTAATTTATTCAAAATATTAAAATGGAAAATGGAATCAAAACCAAGCTATGCACATAAGTGTGAGCTTAAACAGGAAAATCAAATGTCAAACAAAAGTGTTGAAAAAAAGAAAATAATAATAAAATGTAAAATCAAACTAAATTACAGGAAAACAAAAAACAAACAAATATTAAATGGTAAAGTTAAACGAAATAAGAAATTTAAACGAAAAGTGAATACAAAAAAGTATATATTAAAGAAAAATGCATAACTATAATAACTTATTGAGTGGTAAGGATAAAAATAAAACAAAAATTTGAAGCAGAATCAAAGCACGCCATAGAAGTCAAAAACCAAATCAAGAACGCCAATGCGTAAAGAACTTAGCTCAAAATTATAAATGATAATGTCGGAATTATATGATGAAATAAAGAAATAAAACAAACAATATTAAACGATTTTCATTAAATTTTTTCATTCTTTCTTAATTGATGTGAAAAGAGTTTTGCTTTTAATTTTAGAAGTAATTTTTAAATGGATGTTCATTACAGATAGATATCAATATCAATCATATCACAACAATAGAGTTACAATATCTATATGTAGTGAGTCAGGTGATTCCTCAGTATTACAAATTGGAAAATCCTATTAAGTAATCTACTATTACAAATCAAACTTAACCCTTTCAGAACCATTTCTATTCACAAGTGTAACACGCTGTGTCCAACATCGCACAGCATTCGAATTCACTTAATTTGCTCAATTGACACACAATTAATTCTTGTTCTGCTTTAAGTGTTGTGGCAATTATGCCACAAGCTCAGTGCTGAGCATTAGAAGCATTTATGCATCTTATTCCATAATTTGGGCTACGACCCATACCCAAAGACACACACATACACGTATGACACATCCTGGCACCTAAGCAGCCTTGCAAAGGGTGGAGACAGCCTTGTTGTCGTAGCCAACATTTGCTTTTAAGTATGTGTAGTGGCCTCTTCGCAACGTAAGTGGCGAGTGCTTGGCAAACAGGTGCAGCTAGCCTTAGCACAAATCAGCCCATGCTGTTCTACGGTCCTGCATATGCTGGCGTGGGTCTGAGTCGGGCACGGCGACGGTATCCAGCATGTTTTGTAAATTAAGCAAACAAATTAAGTGCACTTGCCTCACGGGTCTCACATGCGGCGTTTTCTGTTGTGCTCCTTGTAAACACATGCTGATTGTAGCAAAGCCGTATATCAAAACACTCGCGCACCGAAGTGGGGCGTTGTGTCGCCCTTGAGCAGCGCTGCCTCCCGCTGCGACCAAGGACACTGGCAAATGGCCCAAAGCCCCGCCCTAACCCGACCATGCCACACGCACCAGTTAGGGTTAGTTTGTCTTAATTAGCTGCTGCTGCTGCTCCAGATTCAACGCATACAAAGCCGTACAAAGTGCAGCCCAAGCATGGACGTGCATCTGCCATAGACACTGTAGCTGCACCAACAGCAAACAACAACAGTCTGGCCCCTATCGCTTACCTGCCCATAATATTTACGATCCATTGGTTGCAGCCAAGACGCTGCCACTTTACCCATTACCCGGCCCCTCTCTCCTCTCTCCTATCTCTCATCCCCCATTTACCACTCCAGGCTTCCAGCTCCCAGCTCATAATTGTGCAGTCATTCTCCTCGTGCTACTTAAAGTTCATCTCGTACGCATGTAGCTGCGCAACCGACACACACACACACACACCTATACGCACACTTGGCGTATGCGTAAGGCAAAGTGAAAAGGCAAAATGTTGGCGCCTGCTGGAGCTATACAAAGGGATTAAGGAACAAGTGCCACAAGAATGCCTCCCAAACTTAAGCTCTAAACGACACGCTGCGAATTCTGTAAAAAACTTTTCTGACACAGCGAAAATTTGAATCCTTGGGTCGTTCCTGGCAACAGAGCAGTAGCTTTTCACATACGCAATATGGCTTTTAAAGAGGGCTTTAAGAAAAAAACAAAATAATATTTCGGCAACTCAATTGCTCTTCATCAGATTGTGTTTTTTTCTTTGGCTCTTCAATACACTTTTGAGATTACAAATTTATTATCGACATATGCATATTCTCTATACAAAAATGCCTCATTGAAGCTAACTAGTTACATTAACGCTAACATTGAATATTAAAGGTATATCTTCAATCCGCACAGCGACGCCTCTTCTATATACCTTTTATAGATGATGAAATCTAGGTACTGTATTATAAAGCACAAATATGCAAATTATACAAAAGGATATCTTCGATCTGCAGTAAGTAAGCCTATCTAGGTTTTTGTTGAATTTTGTTATTATTGATTGCGCTGGGTGGGTGGAATACGTAAAAGGGACATAATTTATCATTGGCGTATATCAGGACAAATCCGGCAGTTGGTCCTATAATTAAATGCGTAGCGGGCAACAAATAATGCAAATGCGAGCTTTTGCGAAATGAGTTGCATATTTTGAAGCATTTCGATCGGGGCTCGGAGCGCTTATATTTGTTTTACAACTTTCAAGGGGGCGTGGCTGCGCTGAATGATTTGGTTTATGGCCGCTGCATGCATTTAACAACAGTCGGGGAAGCGGACAATATTGGTTGGCTGAGCGAACCTAAAAACATTGTTAAAATGCAGCGAAATCTGTAGATTTATAGTGCGCTAATCGTGGCCAAACAACAACTGAGTGAAGGCGTGGCATTTTAGGTGGGCGTCTATCGCAATGCTGGTGCTACGAATTGTATATTGTAATGGAAATTGAAATGCAAATGCCTGGCCTGACATTTACGAGTACAGCAGCCAGCCAGCCAGCCAGTGACAGCGCACACAACAACGCCAGCAGCAGCAGCCCTAGCAACTGCAACTGCAACTGCAACAACAACAGCAAGGGACAAGCTCTGCCAAAAAGTCACCAATAAAATGTTGCAACTAAATGCGGCGCCATTGTCATAGACGTAACTTGGCAGGCGGCAGCCAGGCTTTTGGCCAACATATTTTCAATTTGTAAATGCAAAACAAGACGCTGGCCACGCCCACAACAGGCAAGACAACCTATAAATTTTGAAGCTTCTTCGACTGCGGCCTGCAAGCCGAGCGCAATTAGTAAACGAAACCATTTCAAAATATTCGTTGCAATGAATTCAGCCCAGCCTCTGATTCAGCTCGGCCACAGCTCAGCTTTCTTTTGGTGTCCGAGAGCGTTTTACAACCACGTTAGCTTAAGCCGTTGATGAGCATGCTTTATGGCCAACCGACGGCTTGGACAAGCAACTGACGGCCACGTGATGGATGCAGCTCCCAGCGACAGCCCTGACAGTGCATCATAAATTCTGCAAGCGATGCTCTGCAATGGAAGAAAGGAGGGATAGTTTTCGATTCGCAGTCATAGAGCGCGCTCTGCTTTATTACAATACACTCATTTATCTATCGTGAGTTTCAAATCCAATAAATTCGAGGAAGCTTCGATGAACGGTTTATTACAGCAACTATGTCAGCTTATGGCTGCGCTGGAGGTTCATAAAGCACAAACTCGACTGGCAACTGAAGTCACTTTAAAGGGGATTTTGGTTCAAGAAAATGTCTACGCACTCGGTCTTGCCTTAGCTTTATAATCAGATTGCTCCACCAGGCGCTCAGTGTCTTGCTCTGGTTGTTAGTTAACAGTTTTGCACGGCAAACTTGCTGGCAACGCAATGAAAGCTATTATAATAAATTGACTTTTCGTGTTGTCTCAGCCGTTGTTTGGGTTTTGCAAATTTGTTAATTTTGCATTGAATTAAGACAAAATCTTCTTACACTGGCTTATAAAACTAAACAGCACAGCATGTTCAACCCTTTCACAGCCCAACAAATTGCTGCTGTTGCTTCTCTCGGTTGGGATGCCTGGGCGCATCGACTAGCATGTCTTCACATCAGATTGTGCCAGTAGCATTAGCAGCAACAATAACAACAACAGCAACAGCAACGTCTGTTTTCAATGCTTTACCACAGTTTATTATTTTTGTTCATCAGCTGAGCCTTCTTCATATTTAACCTATAGACTGTTGTAGACACTTTTACGTCCGCCCCCTTGGAAGCAGCCGAGCAGCTGATGATTGGGCCAGCCGAGAATCCTTTTGTAGCAACAATTTGCCGCGCAAAGATTAAAACTTTTAATTTGCTTTTAATTAATTAAGTTGAAAATCGCGGCTAGAAGTCAATGGAACCGAGCTACGGCGCCTTTCATGCGCTTCAACAACCTTCTACCGCCCTCCCACACCCCAAAGGCTTCCTCCAGCCAAATGTGGCGCGCTTTTATTGTTTTACATGCTCCACACAGCTCTGCAAAAACTTCGAGCGATGGTTTCTGGGAAATTAGTGTTGGATTCTGTTTGTGGGGTCGCTTAACTTCATTTGCCTGCGGCTTAGTTGCTGCCATTAAAATTCAACTTGATTCAATATGCTTTAGGCCATCAAAGGGAACTGTTAAGTGCCACTGACATGACTGAATGAAACCGAAATAAAGCCAAGCCATTCCAAGCCATGGGGGTTTGTAAATGGTAAATAAATTATATTTTCTTTACCTTTAAATATCGAGTTGCAAGACCTATACAATCGGAATGTGATTTAAGTAGTATCTATATGGAACTATAAATAAGTGCGATTTAGCCCCTAAATGAGCTTGCAATTATTTTTGATTGTTCGTTTAGCAAATATTTGAAATTTCTCTGCACTAAAAATTCTTCTAGCCTCTGTGGTTTTATTTTATTTATAGCATAGCCAGAAAACTATTGATGACTATGGCTGTTTAAAATGGAATAGCACCAAACTGGTGTGGTATTCTTCTTCTAAAACGTGCTTTATATCTAAAAACAGTGGTTTATATCTATATCTAAAAACAGTGGTTAGAGCACACAGACAGATATCCTTAAAATATTTCCCAAAAAAAAAAAAAAAAACAATCAAACTTAAGCGCAACTGCAATCACTTTACATTCCTATAATTTTAGTATATTTTCAATTTCCCTTTTTAATCAGACTACGGTTGGTAGCCATCATAAAAATAATAAAACCAAAGCAGCGAAAATTGCATTTGGCAAAGTTTTCCCCTAAAAATATAGTCCAAAGTTAGAAAAAAGAAAGATTTTAGCCATCGCTGTTATAGCGGAGGCAATGTACCTGTATCACAATATGAAAATAAATGTAATATATTTTTAATGATATCACCAATAACAGCTGACAGTTAAGTATGAAATGCAAAAGCCTTGACAAAAAATCCATTGGCAAGAGTTGAATATGTCAAATATTTTATAATATTTCTGGGACCCATCTGCAGTAAACGAGAATCGAATAAATTCCACGAGACTTGCAACATAATTTGCAGAGTATTCAATTCTTTTGGCTGTTGTTGCTGTTGCTGTTGCTACATTGCCAGCTGCCTTTTACGGCTCACTGCCAATTGGTGCTCCGCTGCTTCCTTACATTGTGGAATGCAGCAACTTTTATGTTCCTCAGATGACTTTCGCTTACACACACGCACACAGGCACTCCTGGCTCCGGACTGCGCCTCACGTGCCCTGCCGCTCCTTTGTGTGCCCAACGTGACGGAAATTAGCGTGGTGTGTGATTGTGTGAGTGTGTGTGCGCGCCAGTGTGTGTGTAATCGCGACTTGGAGCCATATTTATTTTTCCACTGTGCTGCAGCTATGATTGTGCAAACAGGCACACTCACTCGCATGCTTTGGCACATGCCTATGTTCAGTGCGCATCTTTTCAATTTCAGAATTGTTGCTATGTACACACTTATTTCATGTTCTCTGCATAAACTGACTTGCCCTAGCCCCTGGGCCAATGGGCCCGTGCCGCGGGTCCTCTGGCGATGTGATTGATGTTTGCACGAAAGCTAACCCGCCCGAAGGGCTGCTTCGAACTCCGCCCGTCCGCCTCGCTCCTCTCCCGCGTTGCTAGCCGCAAACAAACATTTTACATTTGAGTTCGAGCCACTTTTGGTTCGGTGCTTCATTTTATTCAGCAGCCAAAACACGAAATTGCGCATATTTGCTTTGCCCTCACACCAGCACCCCAGCACAGAAGCAGTGCCTCAGCACATACACATTCGCACATGCAGATTCGACATTCTTTTATCATAATTCTGCCATGGCACGCCTCATAAAATGTGTTTGCCAAAAACATTTTCACTTCATTTATTAGAAAATATGAAAAAGGAAAGCCCGTCGCTTACCCTTAGAGCTGCCATTTAACAAATTGCATTGCGCCTTAAATTGTTTCCTTTGCGTCTTTAACGGCAGGTGGCCCCGCCCATCTTGGCCAATTAAAGCGCGAAGGTGGTGCGAAAGGGATAGCTAATTGGAGGCTGAAGCTGTGAAAAGCGTCGTATGTTAATTGCTTGAAAATGAAAACATGAAATTAAATGAAAACATTGTTGGACACAAGTGTCTTGCGTACATTACTCAAACGCCTCGCGAAACCGACAACCACCGCGTGCAGGTAATTATTAAAACTTTCTGCCGTTGCCCTGACGAAAACCGCAGCTTCGCTCACACATATCCATATTTGCTCAGGTTTCTGAGCGCCTGTATGAGTTTGTGTGTGTGTGTGTGTGAATGCACGCATGTCGCAGACAATCAAGTAAATTTCTTCAATGGCTTCCAGGAGAGTGTTGCACTGTGTGTGCATGAATATGGAAATTATATAGTACCTTTCGGGCTGGCAGCAGCAGCAGCCGCCGCTGGCCGCGTGATAAGTGACAAATAAATGCGCTTTCCATGTGCTCGTTGTCTGCCTGGTGCTTGTCCTTGTCTGTTTATACCTCGAGCCTGACTGGCCTGACCGGCCTGACAGCTGCAGCAACTGGCCGCTGCCACTGGCCCCTGCTCGCTCCGCCATTGTCTGTTAAATATTGCAAAATATTTCACTCTGCCAAACGGTGCAATTATGAAAAATTCGCGTGAGCTTCATGTGCGGGCGACGTCGAATGTGCGTCCGTTCGTCAGTGTGTCGCATGTGTATAATTTCGAGTGTTTTTCTACCGCAAAATTGCTTGCATATTTTAATGAAACTACCACATGACGGCTGCCATCGGCGAGGACATGCCCCTGGTGAACGGGCAGCGAGGACTGCGGCCAATATTTGTTGATCTCGAGTCGGCGTCCTTATGTCGCAGCCGTTGACGCCACATCCTGACAGTCTGGCTGCCAAAAAAGAATGAGCGCATAAAACAAATATCAAAAGCATATTTAATTAAGAAAATGCTATTCATTTTTTATTTAACAGAAAACAACGACCTGCCCTGCTCGCTCGATGGTGTTTGCAACCTTTGTGATTAACGTGACCTATTTTAAACAATTTATACAAATATTTATAAATGTGGCTGCGTCAAATAATTGAATATGTTAATCATAAATACGAATATGTGTCTGTTATGAAACTGAAATAAGAAAAACTCTCAAATGCAAACAAGAGAGAGATATCACACCCGGTATAAGCCCGGCTAACATTATTTTTCAACAATTTCTGTTTATTATGAAAAATCTGCAGAAATAACGCCTTTCACATGATTGCCATAGAAACCGTTGTGCAGCTGTTCATTATCGCTTGCTGTATTTGATATAAATTTTTATATTGATTTATTTATTTAATATAAATATGTTTCCATTACCAACAAACAGCTAAGCAATGATATATAAGCATAATACATAATAATATTCAGCAACTAACCTAACTATTAGTTTCGATTAGTATTGCCTTAATCATCTATGTTATTTGATTTAATTTAAGGACCATTTTAATTAACTATATTAATTAACTCGAAGACCACTGCATTTTCTGAGGAGTTAAACGCTCGGAGGGAACATGCCTCAAGCATTTATTGCAACTCGTTTTTGTCTGCTTAAAGCGTATCTGTAGAAAATGCAGAAAGTGTATCAATGTTAGGGATTCGCATTTGCTTCAACAGTATTCATAAGCCAATGATATTACCAGCTATTTTCTATGACGGCCACGTGACAACTTCAGCGAGCACTTGCTACGAAAGCGAAAAAGCCAAATGAAAACACGTGACACGACGCCAGCAATTGGTAAGCAACAAAGCTTCAGCTTTGAATTATGACCAACTGGGTCGCATACCAAGCAGCAGGAGCTCAAGCAGAGGCAGGAGTAGCCGCACGAGCAGACGAGGGAGCAGAAGCAACAGGAGCAACTGCAGGTCCAGCCAAGCCGGTGGGGTCCAATAGCCACGTTTGCATTTCAATTTTGGCTTTTCTGCGCGTTTTTTCTCACTGAGATTTTGCACTAAGATAAAATCATAAATCAACGCTGAATCAGGTAAATAAAAATAAAGCTTAGAGTGCGTATGCAAATTGAACAGAAACTGAGCGACTGAACGACTGAGCGAATCTTTGCTTGAGATTCTCTGGCGCAAAAATATGATGAAACTTAAGACAGTCAAAAAGTTTTTGACTTTTCAGAAAACTTTTTTCGCATAATATTGTTGGAGCCAACTTTGCTTTTAAGTAAGCAGCCGACTTTGTGTTTCCATGGCATGAGAACGTAAGTAAGCGTATGAGTGTGTATATGTGCTCGTTCAGCGCATGAAAATATCCAAGCAATTACTGTGTCGTTAATTAACCTGAGCGCTAAACGGCATGGCTAATGTAAAAGCCAGAACCGAACCCGGTTGCAACCATGGCACATGGTCAATAACCAGCACTGTGCAACACAATACGGATCCGCAATCCAGTTTCAGTATGATTTTGCTTTAAATTAGCTCTCTCTTTATTATCCATTATTTAGTTTTCGTCAGTTATGTGTCAAATTTATTTTATTTATGTTAGTTTTTAGAAACATTTGCTATACTAAAATAAGTTACCTTAATATTCCGCGCTTTGCATATATACGGACTTAATTTCAGAAAATCAAATCTGTAAAAATTCCGGTTTACTATTTGTTTTTCCATTCTCTTTCACTTTCAATGAATATTAAATATTTACATTTGAGCTAGAAGCGCGTGGCAGAGAAAAACTTGATTACATATATAAAAAGTTATCATAAATTGAATTATGGCACTCATCGATTACAGCATGAATATATCAGTCTGCTTGCTTTTGTAGCGAAGTGTCACAGCTGCACAGAAACACACGCATCCGTAGGGAAATGAAAAAGGGTTCATTTGCCGTTTTATTAGTCTAAAATTCCGCATTGAGCAGTTGCTTTGATCAAAGCGTTCAACAGATCGCAACTGCTAAGCTCAGCAGCGTTGGTTTCGTATCGAATTAGGTTTCGATTTCGGTTTCGTTTGGTCTGTCCTTCATTTGAGCATCAAGGATCATTAGATACCCAAAATGTTAACAGTCTTTGCCAGCTTCCGGAGGCAGTAACTCGTAGACTGCAAGCTAAAGCTAGTTGTAAATTTCATTGCAGTGACTGCGGTTTTATTCGCTGTGCAGCTGCAACTGGGCATTGCTGGCGTCCATGGAAACACATGAATAAGGACTGCAGACAGGCTGGACAGGAAATTCTGTGCACAATAATGAACACATTTGTTTGCTTATTTGGGCATTCGCTCGGATTCAAAGGCAGCGGGAGGTTCAATCAGAGGGATTTATTAAGGCTGCACCGACCAGCACGGAGATTCAGAATTTCACAATGCTGCCACATATTATGGAGCATATCGAATACTCCCACTCAGCCCACATTTCACAGCTCCAACAATCTACAGAAAATGTCTACATTACGTAGGCGGATATACAATGACAGCAGGGCAAAGTGCAGTTATAGCAAGTAACTCTCTGTGGCCTGAAAGCTGATGTCCTGCACGATAAGCAGCCTGGCCAGCACCATATGAGCGAAAGCAGGCCTAGCGAATGTTTTCGCCTCACCTATTGTTCATTATCAGACCTTGATCAGAGCACAGCAGTAGAGCATTAATATCAGCACTGAGAATATTTTTATATACCCAAACTATATATTTAAAGAAGCTCTAATTCCATAATTCAATCCTCTGAAAAACAGTTTAGGACTGAATGACTTACTTACTTATACAAAAAATGTTTTATTTATGTGATATATTCTAGTTAAACATTCTCTGCTCTTGTAGTAGAACTAAGGGCTTGGAGGATTTTTCCTACTCTATCACCTTGAGCCTATTGAAAGTTATTGCTGTCTATATTTAACTATTGCTTAGCAGGCCAATCATAGCATATGCATGAGCATGAGCCAAAGTTTGTCTGTTAATAACACGCAGCTCATTTGCATATTCATTCCAAGTAATAATTTAAATTAAACTTCACCTTGAGACTTAGCTGAAACAGAAACATGACTACATTTTGATAGTTGAAAGTGATTCCAATTAAATCAACAGTACTGCAAGTAAATATGATATGTTTTCACTACGTCAATATCACACCTGGGTCACAGGACATTTTCGAGCTCCTGGCACTTGCAATTAAGCACATTGACACACATGTGCATACTTAATGCTTGCGGCTAATTATGTATGTGCGTCTTGGTATGAGTGTGCGCGTGTGTTTGATATGACGCTTGGCAGCGCTCCAGCGTTATTAAGCGTATATGCAAACAAGACGCGAGCATCCTTCAAGTCGTCTCAAAGCTGGGTGGCGTGGCTGTTTATCCAATTTATGCCTTGCAGACAGAAGACGCCAACGGAAATAGAAGCACAAACACACACACTTATAAAATACGACAAACATACACAAACACATGCGAACAGAAGTCGATAAATTCTCATTTCGCGTGCTGCGTAAGGCATTTCACCTGTACATAAAACGTTCCTCCTGGCGCAAAGGCAAGCAACGCAATAATAAATACAAATAAAATCATGACAGATAGAAATTACAGCCACAATGCGCCGTATGGATAGCCCAGCATTTGCAAACAATCTATATTAAGTATACGCACAGTTTGATCCATGCATTTTAATGATGCTGCTGGAGCCTCTGGCACTTCACCAGACAGCCCGCCATAGCCATAGATACCACCTTGGTTTCCTGTCTCTCCGCATCGATGACAAAACCTTCATTTATTTCAATTAGTATTGAGCTCGGCTGTCGTTGCGCCTGCCGGCTAGAATAGATCAAGGCGTAGCTCATTGCCTCGAGCTAGTGTCAACAGCAAACAACTGACTCTGGATTATTGAGAGCTGAGCAACGAATCCAATTCCGTGCAAATGCACGGAGGAGCTAAAAATCGATTGATATTAAAAACTGCAACATCTTTAAATGAGTTTACCCAAGCGTTCGCCAACAAGTACTATATGAAGTGCAAAATATATATAGATTTCTATACACAGATATATTTCCTTTTCTGTGGCGTATCTTAGCAAAGGCAGTTAACTTTGATTGAATGCAAACAGACCGCGTTGCCATCACCCCAAGCACTGCCATCTCAATCAAAGCAGCTGACGCGGCGTCTTCAATAGATTTGAGCGGCAGCTGTTAAGGGCCAAAGGCGAATGCAAGGATGTGGTGGGACTTTGGTGCAATTGCAATACTCGAAATGTACTCAACATTAAGCTTACTTTGCAAGGCTATTGCTTAGAAGAGTCTAATGTCCTCAGCAATTGCTTTGTAAATATTTATATTTCTATATTTCACTTAAATTGTTATAAAGCCAATGGCGACCATGCAGCCTTATGGAATCACTTGACCTGGACGGCAGTGGGCGAGCTGCAGTAAAAACTAAGTGTGGGGTGCTGCTTTCCTGGCAACGTCTCTGGCACGTTGCTAATGTGCATGGCCATTAAGTGAGAGCTGCGTGTTTTGTTTACGCAATGCGCACGCCCCGAAGGAAGTAAACACTTTTGTCCCCGCAGTGTGTTGCACGTTGCAAGTGCAGCTGACAGGTGGTAAAAGGACAAAGCGATGGAAAAAATCATATGAAGCCGACTTGGTTGCTTGGCCAACATCAGCAATGGAAACAACCTGCCAAGGCAACGCCGTAATATTAACAACAACAGCAACGTCAATAATAACAATAACACGCAATTGAAACGAGGATAAGTTGAACTTTAGTCAGGAGCTCTGAACACAAGATCAAGTCAGCGTCGGCTATATGTATAAATATAAATATATATGTGTGTTTACGAAAGAAAATGAAATATATTCTACATAACGTTGCTACAATTTGAGGGACGCGTTCAACATTTCAAAGCGTTTATATTTGGCTTGCAACATTTGGCAACGACCGCGGCCACAGACGTTGTCCCAAGTTACACAAAAGGATTTGCAGACGCCAGCGTGCCCGGGCGAGTCAACACGGCACGGCACCGCAGACAACAAACAAGCGCAAGAACGAACTGCGCAACGGTAACTGAAATTGAAATTGATTGAAAAAACAACAACCACAACACAATAGAGGCAAGTGCCGGAAGCAGCAGAAAGAGCTCAAACAGCTATCCAGCGCACACGGTAACGCAACGTTTCAGCGTTTGATGTGCAAGTCTCTGCAGCAACCGGTAAGCAAAAACCAAACTCACACACGCAAGTCAGCACACACACGTGCGCTGAAGTAGCCAGAGATAACCAAGTCAGCCAGAAGAATCCGTGTGGCGGGGGCTGCCTGGGGAGCCCCACCATAATCAATGTCTTATACAGTCTCTGACAAAGTATCGCTCGAGGACAATGAAAGCTTTGATGGCCCCATCTACAATGAGGATCCTCGTATCGTTTGGCTAAAGACTGTCATTTCCGGTCAGCTGGGTGTGTTCGAGCCAAGCTACGTTAACAGATTGATAGCCAAAAATAAGGATGCTGTGGATCGGTTTCTGAACCTGCGGTATGATCGGCAGGCGCACCTGGACCGTGTTCTCATGTACGTGTGGCGGACATTCTACGACAGGCTCGTGGAGGAGGAGATCACCGTGCTGGAGGAATTGCCCCGACCTTCGTTACCCGAAAAGAAAGATAAGAAAAAGAAGGGCAAGGGACGCAAAAAAGGCGGACAGGAGCCAGAGCCCGTGGAGGCCGAGCCAGCCGAAGGTACTGATCTGGAGACGGAGCCCGAGGGGGAGGTCGAAGGGGAGGACGATGCCGCTGCCAGCAGCGCCAAGAGCTCAGCTCGCTCCAAACGCACACGTACGTAATCGTTGTCCTAATGGACTCTGTTCTGTCTCTACACGCTAAATCAAACCGACATGCTAACATTTTTATCTGCTCCCGCTTCATTCGTGCAGTCAGCTCTGATATGGATAACGGTAAATATATCGCATCCTTGCTCAATTTTTCTTTGTTCGTACGCCATTTTTAATTTGGAAACTTTTCCCAGCACCTTTTCCCTTGAGCACTCGAATGCAATGCATAAATTTAATACCCGTCCAACTTGATATCAAAATGAAATCTCTGTCCTCCCTTTGATTCGAGCTGCCCACAGCACATCATAAATATTTAGGAGCTTCATTTCGGCTCCGCTGCCTAATATTCATTTCTTTTGCAACTTTTAATTTGAATTCGCGCCATGCCCACCATTTTCGTCGTCGCCAGATGCAGCTCATTTGATTTGCTTTGCCGGGCACAAAGATAAGACCAAAGTTTCATTCCGTTCATTGCATTTAAATAGAGCCAAAAAGTTCCGGAACAATGGCAATGCAAATAGCACCGACTGCATCTTCGCACATTCACCACGTCACTCACCCGCTAACTCAGTCACATACACTTAGCTGCTCTGCCATGCACTTGCCACGCCCATTCGCCAGTCTAATGCACTTAATCTAATCCTCCCATTACAATAGGTCGCAAATCCAAGAAAAAAAGCTATGTTCCAGTCTACATTGAAGTTAAGGTAGGTGCAAAAAATCAATAAAGAAACTAATTAAAATAATCAATTGGTTGCCAAATGGGCATAAGACAACAATACTAGAATGAATAATGATTTTGTAAAAAGGTATGCATGGGATAAGAAGACAAGGCAGACTCCATAAAGGATAACTTGAGATATTTTATCTCAATTAATTTCGATAGTAATTTATTTTTTTTTTTTTTAAGATTAACTCTGCTAGCTTGTGTATAAAATAAGCGTAGAATGAAATCGAAATACTCCTAAAAATTCTAAAACTATTATATTAGATCTGAAAGACAGCGTGCATTTAAATATTAGCTATATTAATATAAGGTTTCAAAATAGTAATTTTTAGCTCAAGAAAAGTTAACTTTTTTATTAGCAAATTCGTTAAATTAACATTTATTACACCATTTACAGAAAATTGTTCCTGCTTATATAAAAACGCCAATTCTTCATTGCTTCTTTGGCGAAATGGAGTCTCACAACTTTGATCCTAAAACCAGATATGTCTATATAATGCGAAAGCATTCCAGAGAAATTCGTAAGTAATGAGAAATGAAATAGACCGTATTAGTTTTTAATAGTATATATGAAAAAGTAGATGAATAGTTTTTCTATTATTCATATAAATAGACCAAAAATCAAATAGTCCCACGAGTGTGATACAGTTCATTAATTTTATTTATTGTTGCAGCCTGGTTCAAAGAGATATCGCAGTGCTTTGCCGAAATGCCATTATTGTTTCTGCTGGGCTCCATCCGAGGCAACCTCATCGACTCGCTGCGACACGAATTAAAGATGGTAAGTCCCTAGCACTAGTAAGCCGGTCATCAAAACGCGCCACTTAATGCCGCAACACAATCCGCAAACCAAAATCACTCAAATTTGCGCCCTTTCGCTCATTTCACACCCCATAAAGCGCTGTTCAATCAATCAATGGCTTTGAAGCAGTTGCTACGGCTTCCAATGAGAACGCCTGTGTGAGTTCCACTCGATACCCTTTGTCTTGCTTTCGTCCGTCTTCCTTGGTCCGTCCGAGCTTAACCGCAAAACAAAATGTGACGAATTGTAATTAATTCCTAAAACAAGGCAGTCATCTATCAAAATGGACGCTGTGGCGAAAGATTTTTGCGCTTCGGTGCACAACAGGCGGCTGGCTTAGGGTGTGGGGGCTACGAGGATACGGTGGCGGGATCACGCCCACAATGCCTTGGGCGGGCTGCTCCAACTCAAATTGCTTCATCATAGCCTCAAAATGTGCTGCGGTTTCCATTAGGCTGGATGGCTGGCAAACGCGACCCCTAAGCCTCACCCCTCCGCCCCTAAGACTTGGCAGCTTGCAAATTTTGCGGTCGGTGAAAGACCAGCAGGCCCCAACTGCCATAATATTTGCCTTTTGCATGAAAATAAATTGGGAATTTGTCGAAAATTGTGAAAATTGGTTTTGCCAAATCAACGCGGCGAATCAATTAGATTGCCTGCACATAGCGGACTCTGCCTATTAGAACAGCATATGAAATTTTCCATTTTTGTTTTTATTTTCATTCCATTGCAGGTTTACAATAGCGCCTTTCGTTTTCAATTTCGCGAACCGGACACCCCGGATACCCAGCAAAAAGAGGGTAATGAAGCCCAGAGGGAGGGTGGAGGCGCCGGCGGTGGTGGCGGCAGCGGTGGCGGCGGCGTGGGTGATGCTGGCGAGAATGTTTCCAGCGAGGCCAAGGAATCAGGGCCGGGTCTATTGGAGCTTTCCAAACCATCGGAATTTCGTTTGAAAGCGCTTAAACAACAAAAGTATTTAACTTTTAACAAAGGCAGCGCGGCAACGCGCTCGCTTTGCGGGGGGTTTACTTTTTTTCCGGCTTTGTGCTGGGGTAATAGGAGGGCGTAGTCTCCGCGCTTTATTGGTTTTGTGCTGACTGAAGTGCTTTCTCCGACTGGCTTTTTGTTTTTCTGGTTTTTTTACTCACACTTTTTGCTCGTGCACATTTTTGTTTGGCCTTTGTTTTGCATTTATCACTGTTTACCATCGATGTGGCTACAGTTTCTTTTCTTTTTTATTTTGGGAGTCCTGCATAACCCTTTTCGCACATAAATTACAGCGCATCCGATAAGAATTTTTATTTTTAATCGGATTTCATGCTACCATCAACGGCGCCAGCTTTAGCGTAGACGTTGTTGTTGCTTCTCTTGTCTTCTGCCCCCTCGCCGTTGGTATGGAAGTCAACATTTATGGCATATCCTGGCAGGAACCTCACTCAGCCGTGCATTGGGCTTTCATTGCTCTTATTGTGGCCCCAGCTCAAACTGCCACTTGACCACCGAGCGCTGTTCAGTCCGTCCTTTTTTAGGCATATAGTCGTGCGTTTAAAATGCTTTGGTCGCCTGGCAGCCAGCGCAATCAGAGTGGATTCCTTTTCGTCCGCTTTGAGCCTTGGTTGTCCTTTGTTGGTATTTGCTGCTCATTTCGCTTATCAGCGGCCTTTCATTACGCTTTGTGTTAATTTTACATGTTGAGTGCCTTTAATTGTGTAATTTTATTTATTTTTCTGTTATATGACAGAAAGCAAAAGGCACTGGAAGCACAAGCCAAGAAACTGGCACAGGCCAAGTTAGCTGCAGGCGGAGATGACGAAGAAGAAAATCAACCTGTAACCATAGAGCTGCCATCATCGTCTGAAGAGGAGGGTAAGTTGATTATCAGAAATTATTAATAATTGTAAATTAATTGGGGCGAACTTACAGTGCAGCAGAAGGTTGAAAAACTGACCATTGCTGAGCGCTGGGAAAAGCTACTGAATGAGACCAAGGCCAAAGTGGTGGCAGAGCGTATAGCTGAAGAAGCAACGCCTCCGCGCATCAATCCAATACTGCGTCGCTTGCTCAAGGAGGTCGACGAGTTTGATAGTGAAATCGTGTGGACGATCAATCATATTGTATGGGCCTTCAATTTACCCTCCTCCTACGTGCTGCCCGGTCAGGAGGAAACCGAGTTCGAAGAAGCGCTCATACGTGTTCCTGTGGATACTAAGAAATTAGATCTGATTCCCACTTATACACAAGGCCAGCTCGAGGATGTGGTAGATGGTTGGATGAAGTATCTAAATAAAACAATGAAGGTCTTGAAGGACGCCAAGCTAGACGAGTTCACCCCCATGGCCGAATATCGCTACTGGCATAAGATGGAAATCGATCTGTATGGCACACTGGAGCAGTTGAAAACTGAATTTGTGTTGGCCGTACTTAACCGGCTGGCCAATGACGGATCCAAAGTGCTTGTAGAATGGAATAAAGTGCTTGCCAAGACAGAGGAACGATTCAAGTTGGCAAAGGAGAATGCGGACTACCTAGGCACTGTCACGGACTACCTGGAGGTATGTGAAAGCCCGCAATCTTCAGCATGGCCTTAAAGTCTTTTGCTCCTTTTATTTTAGAAAATACAAAACTATGATAGCATGAAAATGGCCATAATGCAGATACCAAATGTTATGGTCGGCCTACGCCACATCTGGACTATGTCCAGCTACTATTGTCGTGATCCCGAGATGCAAGTGTTGCTCTGTGAAATATCTAATGTGTTCGTGCAGAAGGTCAAGAAGATAATTAACTTTGACAACATATTTCGGTGAGTAAGGGCTAGGAAACAGAGAGTTCTGTGAATCGAATCATTATTCAAACCTAAACGTTCAGCTATTCCGCATCCTACACATATGAGACTGCCAACAACTGTGCAAACATTTTGCGCTGCTGGAAGCAAGCCTACAAGGTGAGCCGCCAGCATATTGAGGAATCTGGTGCCGGCTCGCGTTGGGAGTTCGATCGTGTTGCCCTCTTCAATGAGGTCAATCACATATACCAGGTGGCTGTGGATATTGCCTATGTGGGGCGGGTGTTTATCCAGTATGAAAATTTGTTTGGACGCAACCTGAAGGCGCTGATCACTGATCCCGCTATTGTGGATAATCTTATGCGAAAAATCTATCGCTTGCTGGATGATCTGATTCGGAGTGTCGATTACGATATGTTCCTGCCCAGCAACTGGGAGAACTGGGAGTACTCGCTGGAGCAGTTCAACAAACGTCTAGAGAGTCTCGAAATTGATGCCAAAGCGGTTATTGATCAGAGCATTAACTCGTTACTGTCTGCACAGAAAGGTATCAAGCTGCTGGTCAATGCAAACACCATTGACACACGCAAGGTTCTACAGGAATTCGTCTCCACGAAGCACGAGAATCTACTGCGATTCTTTGTGAGCGAGATTAATAACGTGGAAACCGTGTTCACAGTGCGTAATGTTGATTTATTTAATTAATTTTTTGACTAAATATTTATTAAATGTGTGACTCTTGTTATTTTTACAGAAACATAAGAAAACTCCACCAATGCCAAAGCTGCAGCCTGCTAAAATAAGCGCCATCTGTTGGGCGCGTTTGTTGGGCAGAAAGCTCAAAAATTCCGTCTTGGCATTCAAGACCGTCGAAGACGATCCGGCAATGCAGAATAGCTTTCTGAAGCGTAGTGCATTTAAGCAATACTTTGAGCTGATGACAACTATGTTCCAGTTCGAAAAGATTCTTTTTGAGAAATACATGCAGAACGCCACATTTATGATAAATCACACCAACCGCTCCAACATACTGAGTATTCAAATATGCATTAATGACACCCGTAAGTACTCCTTACTCGGCCGTTTGATATTCTCCTGCTCTAATTGTATTCCTACTTTAGTCAACTATATATCGGAGGCGACACAAACACTCAAAGCCAAGAGCCGAGTCAATTCTGTAATGCAAATGCATTCCTCCCAATATGGTAGTATGAGCCTCATGGATATCGCCTCTGACGCTAGTCTGCATGGAGAGGGTTCCACTAGCTTCAATGAGGATGAAGACGATGAGGACGCACAGGCCGCTGTAGATGCTGCCCAAATAGGTGTCATGTGTAAAATTAATCGATTCACGGTACTCACAGCGATGATCATGTGGATGGTAGGCAAGACGCGTCATGCGAACCTGCAGCTGGGTAAGGCCAATGCGTTCTTGGTTGCCATGAAGGAGCGCAAGCCAAAAGACATCACAGCGCGTGATAGAGAATGCATGCAGATATGTAATGGTGAGTGTTTTAAAGTAGATGAAGCCATTTCGAATTTAAGGATAAATAGGCTTTTCGCCTTCTTATGCACGTCTATTTCTTACATTGCTTTTGATGGCATAATACATTTCAAATATCCGTCAATAGTTGACAGAACAGAAAGAAATGAATGCTCTTAGAGACTAGGCTGAGATCTGATAATACATATAAATTTGAATTTCAAATGTAATACAATTGTAATTCATTTTTCTTCCATTTAAGTACTTATCCATGCGGAATCGCAGCGCATGTTGCCCATCTGGCGGGAGCTGGTCGGCGATAAGGTGCTAATCGAGTACGATATGCAGTTTGTTGTTAACTTAAATCGTGAGGTGTTCGATATAATGTTCGAGGGACAGCTCTTTGAGCAACTGGGCTTCACGCTGCCTGCAGTGTTGCGTACTGCAATCATGAGAAAGGACATTCTATTCAAGGACTTCGAGAAGCTATCTGAGGTTATTAATCGGTACAATGGGATTATTAGCAACTTGTCAATGTCCGAGGTGGTATTCTTGCGGGAGCACATCTACGACACGGAGCTCTTTATACAAATGGGTGTGGGGCGCTTCACCTGGATATCGTTCAATATTATCAAGTTCTGTGACCAGATCAACTCGCAGTTGCGCAAATTGACCTCGATCGTATCGCAAATCAATTTTATTCGCCGGGACCTACGCTACCGCATCGACCAGATCCAAAAATATAATCTGTTTAACCTAGATGAGGAAATGGCTCGAATGCGAGAGACGATGCCAAGCATAGTAGCTACGCGCAGCTTCACAGAATCCGCAAAAGGCTCAACGATTCGCACCTTCAAGTCAATGACAGGGGAAACAATTACTATGATGCAAGCCGACACTACTCCTGATGAGCAGAAAGTTATTCAAGAGCTGGCTTGTGGCACGGGAGTTTACGGCTGCCAAGGCTACTTTGAGCTTCTGGAGGCGTCGCGTAATCAGAAAGCGGCACAAATGAAAAAGCTATACGATTCCCTGGGACCAGTGCTAATCAAACTAGAGAGCTTGGTGCTGGGCACTTTCACCGGCCGTTCGGAAAAGATGCGCAATTACTACGAGTTTTGGGAGAAGGAGACTTTCAAGTGCATTGTTGAGTGAGTTACAATCGTAAATAGATACATATAGATATGCATACATGTATGAAACCATATTCCACAGTATGACCTTTGAGAACCTAAAATGTTATATCAATCGTCTGCTATCGAACGAGCCCATGTTTGAAGTGAATGCTGTATTGCTGATGTCTGAAATAGTGTTGGAGCCGTCCGCCAATGAGCTGCAAAGCATCATAATAACAGCAGCCAAGGATTATCTGACGCGGTAAGTCCTTTAGATATAGTACAAACCCTTTGCTGACCTCGGCCAACCCACAGCATAAAAATATTCACACGCTGGATGAGCGGCACTTGCATCAACTGTCCACTCCTTGATGCGGGCACACAGTGGAAATATAACTACACATTCTTCGAGGATGTGATGAGCATCAAGGATGTGGTGAATCTTATTATAAATATACACGAATTAGCAGCAAAAATAGTGCAAGAAGCAAAGTCTTTTGTGGCGCAGTGAGTATAAATTGATTTCAGATCAGAGCTTGTCCTCGAAGCTAATTGGGTATTTCAGATTTCGCAAGTACTTTAATTTATGGGCCTTTGAGAAGGATATTATATGCCAAAAGTTTGTGGAACGCCAAGTGACACTTGTCGAAATCGATGAGAAATTTACATTTTACTCGACCATCGTAGATACCTTGGAGCACATGCGCCAGTACCACGACGTCCGATGTGTGCGCATAAATTTGAGTCCATTGCTGGAAAGCATCAAGCAACATGCCAAGGAGTGGTGCGTCATATTGGGCGAGGAGCTGTTGCAGCATGTCTGTGACAACATGAGAGCCATGCGAAACGAAATCAAAGTGAGCAGTCGAACAGCACATGGCATCGGCCAGCTCACCACCAACTCAAACTCATTTCTGCAATCCCTTACAGTTGCTGAGCATGAATCTTAACAAGACCACACGTGAGCTGGAGGACTTCAAGCTGGTCATGCAAACAATCGCCACAGTTCAGTCAACGACGCTGACTAATGAGCAGAAAATACATGAGATGCAGGAGACCTTCACAGTGCTAAGTGAACACCAAATTACGGTAAGCCTGCAGCAGCACAAGCGTATCTACCCGCTTGCTATATTTACTATATTTGGTAACTATAAAGTTTCCAGTATGTAAGATAAGAAATGCCTACTCCATGCATCAATCTTACTTTTCGCTAATAATGGAGTGATATCGTTAAGTCTTATATACTCTATTTAACCAGCATTTGCGACTGGGTTAGCGGAATGCGCTAATGTCGAGTAAGTTGTTCGAGGCGCATATTTGTGTATTCAAATGAGCTGTTTGGGAAATCCTTTCAGAAATCTTTTAAAGCCTTTGTGGTCGACAGCAGCTACATACTGTTTACATATGCATATTTCGTGGCCAGAGAGCGGAGCATGATTTCAAAATGGCTTTCCGCATGCTGGCCTGATACACGCTCACACACACACACACACACATAATGGTTGCATAAGCTCGACATTCGAACTAGACACAGACAGCGGGTGGCAGCCAGCCGTTAGTTGCTAACGGTACTTTGCTGGCCCAGTCATTTCCGTCCGTTCTCCATTTTCCGTTTGTGGGACTCTGTATGTCCACCATTTTGGATTCGTTCATTTATTGATTGCATTTCGTTGCGGCAACGGCGCTTAGCTCTGGCTCAGACAACGACGGAATTAACTTGCATTTTATATAAATTAATGAATAAATGAACAAATGCACATTCTCTCACTCCCACACACACACACAATCAGAAGCACAACAACGTAAAAACGGCAAAGGCCATATGAAAATTTATGCAATGACGACCGATTGCGGCGGCAGCGGCATTGAAAGCTTTTGCAATTTTTTTAATGCCCAGTAGCCGCATAGAACGAGCTCGCAGTGCTTTTAGCCACGTGTTGTAACAGGTAGTTGGTTCAGCCGTACATCAAGTAGGAAAACATGGAAGTTATATTCTACATATATATTGCTAAGGAAATTTCGACTTTGCCTTAAAGACGTATATTATAGAAGTCAGGATACAGGGTATTGAGTAGTCGACTAGCTAAGCTACTGGGCCACTCTTTTATTCAGAGTTTCCTGCGTGTTGCCGTTGCGGTTGCGGAAGCGACACTTGGCTGCTCGTTAGTGAAATTCGGCACTATTCATGATTATTATTTGCACTCAGCTATAATTGAAGGCCACTGGCTAATTTGAACGTGGATGCGATCATATATTGTTTCTTATTTTTCCAATTTTTCTGGTTTATCGCAGTTCATGTACGAAGACATGCTGATGGCCCATCATCTGGAGAAACGTTGGAAGCGTCTATTTCTATCCGCACTGTATCGCTCGGAAAAGCTGCAACCAATTAAGCAAAAGTTCGCAGAGATGACTACCGGCGAAATCGAAATATTCTGGGACGATGTAAGTTGTCAAGTCAATGCCAGGCGCCACTCCTTGACGAGTGGGAAAAGTCAGCTGTAGGTGTGGTGTGGGGCTTTGCGTTGCTTTGCTCTGCTCTGCTTTGCCATCCCTGCATTTCCGCAATTTTGCGTTTTCTGCAATTCCGTTTTGTTTCCCTCTATTATTATTTCCTTTCGATGGTATTTTAATTGGATTTTTCCGCCCGCCCAACCATTATTGTCAATTGTTAGTAGCAACGGTGCCGTCAGCGTAAAATGAATTAACTTGAAGTGTTTATTATTTGAATTAGGGCGTGAGCAAAGAATAAAGCAAGATGGCAGAGGAAGTCCTGCACAAAGCGCAGCAATCAAACGATATTACTGGACTAATATTGCGTTTACTTTCCTTCTCTACAGCTGGAAGAATTTATAAAGGATTGGGATGAGAACGGCCCTGGCTCCTGCGGCCCTGATCTGGAACGAGGCGTACGCTTGATGGATCCGTACAGCCAGAAATTAAACGAACGAGAGCTCAGACGCCAAGAGCTGGCCAATGCGGAGCGTCTGTTCGACATGCCAATGGTGGACTACCACGAATTTTCTCGCGTGCAAACTGAATTCGAGGGACTTCAAACAGTGAGAACTTATTCAATAATGATATCCGAACTAGTTCTTACCTCTTAATTTTTTTTAGATCTTCAAACTGTACAGATCCCAAAAGAATGGTCGTGAAATCTGGGGCAAGACATTGTGGGTCGATTTAGATCCGAATTTCCTGACTGAGGGCGTTGAGAGCTACCTGAAGGAATTCCGGAAAATGCCCAAGGCGGTAAGTCACGCCCCCACGGCGTTTCGAATAAAAAGTTTGCCTAATTGGTAAAGTTTTCGGCTGGCCTGGAGTTTTTCATAAAATTGCAGAGGCGTTAAAACAATAACAAGCAAATGCTCCTGAGCTAAGCGCTCAGTTTACTTTGATACCCTGTTTTAACATGGCAGCTCGATGGGTGTTTCTCTCTGTTATTTACCCAAAAGCTGTAGTTTCCTCAAAAGGAAATAGAATACCCGTATCAAAGACTTCAGCTGTTAGCAGTTAGCAGCTTATGAGTTTCATACAGTTCTTAAACAATTCAAAGCCATCCAACTTTATGAAGCATGTCTGATAGTCGAACTCCATGCACTTGTTGGCTTTTCTTTCCAACAAACAAGCAAAGTGAAATTTGGCCTAGCAGCGTTGAAATTTTGCACCTAAACTGATTATGACAAATTGATTTATTTACTTCACTAACAAGTTTCTGAGGAATTTCCCTCCGTCCAGGCCAAAAGTTTGTCGCGCCAAAAAGTTTTGTTCATACAAATGAACCGAGTTGCTGAAAAGTGGATGCAACTGGGCCGGCAGAGGCCAGAGGGCCGAATGAGCCGGGGTGACTCTGTGGAGCGCCAGTCGTATCTCTAAACAGTGATTACATGCATAGATTAGCATGCAAAATATTTCATTAGTTTATCATTAATACAAATTTGAATATAATCAGTTGGCACGCACACATTTTAATGCAGTTTTTATAATGCATAACTTTGGATGAGCCTCGCAGCCCCATGTCGTTGTCGGCAGCCATGGCATAATCAGTGTCCCAAAATGCAAATCAATTTGTTCAATACTGAAAATAATTAAAATGCCAACGGGTGTCGACAGATATGGCCTGGTCCGGACTGGACTCCGCCAGCGGCCCTCCAAGCTCTCGTTTGTCCTTCTCGACTTGTTGACAATCGTCCTTTCCCCGCTGTTTTAATGTCCCGGATTTTAATTTATGCCTGCACTGTTTCGCCCGAGCCATGCATTGAATGTGCGTGTGCAAACATTCATAGAGAGACGAGAGCAGCGCGTACAAATGTAAACAGAATGCGCTTTTCGGCAAACTCAACCAGCCCGCTGCCGTTGACCAAAACCAAACCAAGCCACCAAAGCCACAGGCGCAGCGCTTGCGTCATAATTCAATTCGGCTGTAACCGCAGCTGACAGCTGCCAGCCACCGCACTATTGTTTCAACTGATTTGACGTAGCTAACTAACCGTTTATCGTCGACAACACACTCTTCCCTCCTTTCCCGCTGTAGGTACGTATGCTGCCCACTGGCCAGCAGCTGGAAACGCACATGAAGCAGTTCAAGGCCACTGTCCCGTTGATGGTCAGCCTTAAGCATGAGGCGCTGCGCGAGCGCCATTGGCTACAGCTGATGGAAAAGACGGGCCAGTTCTTTGACATGTCGCCCAACCGCTTCACCCTGGACAATATGTTCGCCATGCAGTTGCACAAGTATCAGGAAATCGCCGAGCAGATCCTCACCAATGCTGTCAAAGAACTGCAAATTGAGCGTGGCGTACGCGCCGTGGAGGAAACCTGGGGCCAAATGTCGTTTAAGGTTAATAAGCACTTCAAGGGTACGGAGGACCGCGGCTGGATATTGGGACCTGTCGATGAGATAATGCAAGTCCTTGAGGATAATGCCATGAACTTGCAGTCAATGGGAGCGAGTCAGTAAGTTTAAGCTACCCTCTATACCTAAAGTCGCTAAACAATTAAGAGAGACGGTCTAAATGAAGACACTACATGAGCCTGAGAGTCAAGCAATTGGCATTTATGCTTTGCTGCTATGTTTGTTCCATCAAAGCGATATCTTCGAGAGTAGCTAGGGTTCTAGTTTCTGAATGGTACCCGAATTCAGTACAAGTTTGCCCTTGCCCAAATATTTAGTTTGATTAGATGTAGACATGAGGACATCTGCTAGATTGCTATAATGTAATTGTTGTTCGCATGCAGATTCATTGGCCCCTTTCTGGAAACTGTCAACCGCTGGGAACGGGCACTCGCTCATGTCTCGGAAATCATCGAGGAATGGCTGATTGTACAACGAAAGTGGCTGTACTTGGAGGGCATTTTCATTGGGGGCGACATACGCACACAGCTGCCGGAGGAGGCGCGCAAATTCGACGACATTGACAAGTCGTATCGCAGGGTAAGTATTTGTTGTTTGGTATGTATTTGTTTATCCTGGTTGTTTGCTTGTGCGCCACTGCCACTGCCACTGCCACTGCCACTGCCACTGCCACGGCCGAAATATCTACTCAATTTATTTGAGTTGATTTAATGTGCGCCGACAATATGGCGACGCCTTACTTAACGGTAAACATAATACGCATGCAAACGACCACTTTGCGTATTCGTAATTGTGTTGCCATACGACTACTACACGCACACCCACACCACTACATGCTTACGCTCCCAAGGTCCTACAACCATACATCACACATACGCCCCGTCAGCCGGCACACTGTTTGCCAAAGCCAAAGGCTTTCACCTTAACGTGCGATACACACACACACACATACACATACACACACACACACGTTACAGTGCTGTGTTCTTGCTTGCGTGCGTATATGTCTGAGTGTGATTTGTGTTTGTATTTGTGTTTGTGTTAGACGCTTAACTTCACTTAACCTTGCTCGCCACTTGCGTCGTTTGCTTTACGTTTCATTTGCAACATTTGCCGACATATTTGATGCCATTTATGAAATGATTTATTATTTTGATTTGCTTTCGACATTCGTATTATAGTAATACCCTTCCTGACGAATGTGTTCTTCAATATTTTTATCTAGCTGACCGATCAATAATAATCTATTTTGAAAATATATAGTCAACCTTGAAATCGTCTTATTATCAATGAAATTGAATTTAAAGCAGCAGAGCTAAATTTAATTGAACTCGCTAATTTAAGTTTTTATTTCGTTGTTAACAAAATTGATTGGAATTGATACCAATTGAATTTTAATTGATACCAATTCAAATAACACATATTATTCAAATAAAATACAATTTTTTTTAATTTGTAATAATATTTAAGGGTATTCTAACAAGAGTTTGACTAGTTATTTTGTTTTAATTTTGTTTTCGATGTGGTTCGTTGTTTTTGTTGCTGCTGATTTGCTCAATGCTTTTGCAAATAATTTACTGCTCTAACTGCTGCTTCCTCTTCCACTGCAGATCATGGTCGATTGTGCCAAAAATCCGTTAGTGGTGCCATTTTGTGCAGTGCCCGGACGTTTATTGGATATACAGAGTCTAGGAGTTGGCTTGGAAAATTGTCAGAAGTCGTTAAACGAATATTTGGACTCGAAGCGTCGCATTTTCCCGCGTTTCTATTTCATATCCACCGATGAGCTGCTCTCGATTTTGGGCAGCAGCGAGCCATCTGCAGTGCAGAACCACATCATTAAGGTGGGCTGAAATTCCTGGCCATGTGTGAATGTGTGGGAGTGTTCTGTGTATATGGGCAGTCGGTCGGTGGGGATGAGTCTGACAACAACAGATTTGCTAAACTGCCAGCAACATTATTTTTATGTACGACTGAGTGAGTGTGTGTGAGTGTGACTGTAAGAGAATCTTGCCATAAAAGTTAATGTCACTGTTTATGCGTTCTGGCCAATGTCCAAGGCGGAAATTACGCCATTTGTGCAGCACATGCACTGCTGCCTGCCCGCAGGCCAGAACCGTGGTAAATTTTTATGAATTTATTTGGCTTATAAATAAAAATGTATTCCTGCGCATTGATTTCACAATTTTCATTCCGCTTCCGCAGATGTACGACAATATCAAGTCGCTGCGCCTGGTCAAGGAGGGCGGGCACACAGTTGTTACCGCCATGATATCCAGCGAGGGCGAGGTCCTGGAGTTTCGCCATTTCAGTAAGTACACCCAACTCCCATTCGCTTCCGCTCCTGCCTCTTAGCTCTCCAGGCCGGCGGCCGGCGGCCGGCGGCCGGCAGAGTCCCTACGCACTGATTGCCAATTTTAAAATTGAACTTTTTTATGGCTCTGCTCTCCGGCTGGATGGCTGGGTGGAACGCTGGCCAATTTCTTTTAATTAATTTGAAGCCAGTCGGCGTTGCCGTTATCCCCTGCTGGAGATGATTGCGCATTCGATTGTTGCTGTTGTTGTTGTTGTTGTTGTAATTTGGGTACTTTGATTTTTATTGTTTTTGTATACACTTATTGATATTGGCGACTGGGGTTTATTTATGTGGTTATGCCATTCGTTGTTATTGTTTTTGTTTTACAGTCCGGGCCCAGGGCCGTGTGGAGCACTGGATGAACGATGTGCTGGATGAAATGCGTATCGCGAATCGATATGTAACCAAGACGTGCATCTACGACTTCGGCACCGATCTGGTTATTTCAAGGTAAGTGCACATCATTAAATATATATGTAGAACGCTTATATATATGATGGCTAAAGGCCGTCGCCAGGGCGACACTCGCTCCGCCTTCAACTTCAACTCCCACTCCCACTCCCACTTCTTTCGGTCGCCTTTTATGGCCGGCGATTTACATTGAGACAGTAAGCCTGCGGCTGTATAATTTTGTCATTTGGCGCGATTTATTATTTTATTTTGTATGAGCTGGCCGGGAAGCATGTCTCGGCATATTTATGGCCAATTGTATTAAATTGACAGTCATTTGGCACTTTCGATTTCCACAGGCCGGACTGGTTAATGAACTACCAGGGCATGGTGGGCTTGGCGGCCAGCCAAGTCTGGTGGACGGCAGAAGTGGAGGAGGCCTTCGATCAGGCCCAGAACCACGGCAACATGCGCGCCATGAAGGACTTCCTCATGAAGAGCAACTATCAAATCGAGGAGCTCGTACTGAAAGTGCGCTCCAATCTTTCGCGCAACGATCGCCTGAAGTTTAAGGCCATATGTACTATTGATGTGCATGCTCGAGATATTATAGACAACTTTGTGCGCGATAATGTGCTGGATGCCAGTGAGTTCAGCTGGGAAAGTCAGCTGCGTTTCTACTGGGTGAAATTCTACGACAATCTGCTCGTGCTGCAATGCTCGGGCAGCTTCGATTTCGGCTATGAGTACATGGGACTGAATGGACGTCTGGTGATCACACCGCTGACAGATCGCATCTATCTGACCATTACCCAAGCCCTTCTAATGAATCTCGGCGGCGCTCCGGCTGGGCCCGCCGGTACAGGTAAAACGGAGACCGTCAAGGATCTTGCCAAGGCCATGGGATTGCTCTGTGTGGTCACCAATTGTGGCGAGGGAATGGATTTCAGGGCTGTCGGCACCATCCTGTCTGGTCTAGTGCAATGCGGCGCCTGGGGCTGCTTCGATGAGTTCAACCGTATTGACATATCGGTGCTCAGTGTAATCTCTACACAGCTGCAGACTATACGCAATGGATTGATTCGGAAGCTGAAGCGTTTTGTGGTGCGTAGAACCAAAATTGAAAGCCTGATCAACTTTGCTAATGTTAACCCCGACAGTTTGAAGGCGTTGAAATAAGTTTGGACCCCAAGTGCGGCGTGTTTGTCACCATGAATCCAGGTTATGCGGGCCGCACTGAATTGCCCGAGTCGGTGAAAGCTTTGTTCCGGCCAGTTACCTGCATTAAGCCCGACTTGGAGCTCATTTGCCTGATTTCACTGTTCTCCGATGGCTTCCTCACGGCCAAAGTGTTGGCCAAAAAGATGACAGTGCTGTATTCGTTGGCCCAGGAGCAACTCTCCAAGCAGTGCCATTACGATTGGGGCTTGCGTTCCCTGAACTCTGTGCTGCGCATGGCCGGCGTCATGAAGCGCCAATCGGAGGATCTGCCCGAGGCTGTTGTGCTGATGCGCGTGCTGCGAGACATGAATTTCCCCAAATTCGTATTCGAGGATGTCCCCCTCTTTTTGGGACTCATCAAGGATCTGTTTCCTGGCATCGATTGCCCACGTATTGGCTATCCAGACTTCAATGCGGCGACTCGAAATGTCCTTGTCAACGATGGCTACATACTGTTGCCCGATCAGGTGAGTTCCTTTGTCATTGGCTCTGTGCGTGTGCCACTTCTGCCCCGTCATGACATGGCTGACAAGCAAAAACCAACCGGTCAGGGCAGATAGCAATAGAACTAGTTGCTGAAGCTCTCCTGCTGCAGTCCTGTCGTCATCGTTGACACTTTGACACTTTGTAAATTGCCCTCTCTCGCATAATCGCAAATAGCGGAAATGTTACAAAGCATTTTGCTAGACAGGGCTGAGCAAAACTTGTCATGCCCCTATGCAGCTGCCTACATCTAATTTCAACTTTTGCCCTCCTTGCCATTTCCTATCTATCTATCTCCTTTCTGCTGACAATTTTCACTAATACAATTTTCTGTACTTTCATCTCCACCTGGCAATTTTTGCCATTTTCATCAAACAAAACGCTGCACAAATGTCACACACAATGTCAACTGCTGGTCAACTGGTTCCATGACGACCCTCCTCTACCGCCCGCTGCCGACACCATTTATGACAACTAAATCCCAACAACGGCAATGACAACAACGGAACGGAACGGAACGCCTTCACCTTTACCTTTTGCCCCCGCACTCTACAACGACAGGAAGACAAAGTGGTGCAAATGTACGAAACCATGATGACCCGCCACTCTACCATGCTTGTGGGTCCAACAGGTGGTGGCAAAACTGTCGTCATAAATGCTCTGGTCAAAGCGCAAATCTTCATGGGCCTGCCCACCAAGTGCCTCGTGCTTAACCCTAAGGTAAGTGGCCTGCCCCTTTAATAGCCCCCACTCACACAAAACACTTTTAGATTCGCACATTTTACATACTCTTCCTTCATGGTGCTAGGAAAATGGCACCCACAATTATAATAACTTCAATATTGATAGTAAAATGTTCGCAGACTCTAAAATAATTTTTATATGAGGTTTTGCATTTAAGATTAATTATTATATTATAAGCTGAGAATTATGTTCGAGAGGAGAAATAGGAAAGGCGAAGAGCATTCAACTTTCGTTGGCATCACGGTAATTGTTCTTGCTGGTCTTTGTTTTGCATCAAGTTCGTCCATTATAATCTTCCTTGTTGAGCAGCGGGATGTCCAGGTGATTTCGTTTTCCTTTCAAATTACACTTTCCTTTGTCATTCGCAATTATCTCTTATTGGCAATTATTGTGGCTCCATTTGGATATTTGTCATTTTTTTTTTCAATAAAAACGTAACAATGAGTATTTTTAGACAGATAGAAATGTTCATAAATGGCAAAATATATAAAAAGACAAACGAGCTTTTGATGAGAGAAAGGAGATTTAGTTACATATATAATTTGATATCAATAGGGTCTTACAATTAATAGGAATTTCGCGGAAATATAAAATAATATTTATTTATTTTTAAAACCTATCATTTTTTGCAGGCTTGCTCTGTAATTGAATTGTATGGCTATTTGGATATGGAGACGAGAGATTGGATTGATGGATTATTTTCGAATATATTCCGTGAAATGAATAAGCCAATAGAGCGTGAGGTAAGTAAAAAACATTTCATATATACTCGACATTTGTTGATGATGACAGCCAGAGGCTGTCATCGAGCCCCCGGGGTCCTGGCCCTGCACTCTCACCTAATCCTGGCAACCATAGTAATCCCATTTGAATTGAAGTGCAACAGCAGCTAATCCCTACACACACATAGGGAGTACGCACATTCTAGTTAGAGTCGAGAGCACTCGGTGTCAATTCAGACGCCAGGAGTAGGTAACAGACGCAAGTTAGCAGCCCTCGGCTTTGAATGTGTGGGGTGATATGTGAAGTGTGGCAGGATGGAGGCCATCATCATGTGCATCATTCATACAGAAATCGCGCCATTCGCTAATAAATCCCATTGCACAACGTGCGACCGAGCCATTGCCTAGCGGCAGTGGCTAAACAAACTATGTCGCCCGACTTTTCCTTCGTTTACTCAGCCTTTTGACTTTCGGGAGGTAATCTTTAGTTCGTAGCTCTAGCTGTGGCCGATGGTTGTGCCGATAGACATAGCTTTTGCACTGACTGGCACCGGAGTCAGTAGCCGCTGGCATTGAATAACACACTCTGACTAATGCAATCCAACACCGTCCAATACAAACAGGAGCGCCGGTACGCTTGCTTTGATGGTGACGTGGATGCACTCTGGATTGAGAACATGAACTCTGTTATGGATGATAACAAGCTTTTGACATTGGCGAACGGCGAACGAATACGCCTGGAGAACTATTGCGCGCTGCTCTTTGAAGTGGGTAATTTGTTTTACGCCTCTCCAGCCACCGTCTCCCGCGCTGGCATGGTATATGTGGATCCCAAGAATCTTCGCTACAGTCCATTCTGGCAGCGTTGGGTGTTGACCCGACCGGAGCCGCAGCGGGAGATGCTTAACGAACTATTCGAGAAGATAATTGTGAATGCGATTGCGTTCATATTGGAAGGCGTGGACGGAAGCACACAAGGCAATCCGCTTAAGCTAGTTATCATGCAAACCGACCTCAATATGGTCACACAGTTTTGCAACTTGTATGACGCATTGCTGCCGGTATATGGGCCGCCTGAAAACAAGAACTCGGATGAGCCTGTGCTCAAAGTCTACAATATGGATACCTTGGAGTGCTGCTTCGTACAGGCTGTCTATGGGTCCTTGGGCGCCTGTCTGCTGGAAAAGCATCAGCTGATATTCGATGAGTATATGAAACGCATTGCCGGGTTCCCACTAGTGGAAGATACTCATGCGTCGCCCGCCGGTGGCGGACAATTGCCACAGGGCAAGCCCACGCTCTATGATTACTTCTGGGACCAGAAGGAGAACTGCTGGATAGCCTGGGAGTGGGTTGTCAAGCCGTACGAGCATGACCCATCCGTCAAGTTCAGTGAAATTCTCGTTCCGACTGTGGATAATACACGTACTAATCGGCTCCTGGCCCTAATGAGCGATGTAAGCTAAAAACTATGACAGATCTATAGATATGCTAATAAAACTAATGTCATTTCACCTTACAGATCAAGCGTCCCGTGTTACTGGTAGGCGAAGCTGGCACATCAAAGACGGCTACTATCATGCAATACTTGCGCAACCTGAATCCTTCTGTCAACGTAATTAACTTACATTGTACCTAATCATATGCACTCTATTATAGTCATCTGCTCTTCTTTCAGGTCATACTCAATATTAACTTCTCATCGCGAACCTCGTCTCTGGACGTGCAAAGGACATTAGAGGCAGCTGTCGAGAAACGTACTAAGGATACGTATGGTCCACCGATGGGAAAGAAAATTGCCTGCTTTATTGATGACATGAATATGCCGCAGGTGGATGAGTAAGTGCACAGATGATATACTTTACTTTTACACTAGATGATATTCTGGAAAACTAAACTCCTTTCATAGTTACGGCACTCAGCAGCCAATTGCGCTGCTGAAGTTGTTCTTCGAGAGGGGTGGTATGTATGATCGGGACAAGGACCTCAACTGGAAGAAGTTTAAGGATATGACATTCTATGCTGCTATGGGCACGGCTGGCGGCGGTCGAAACGAAGTGGATCCACGCTTCATTAGCATGTTTTCCACATACAACATCTTGTTCCCCAATGATGAGTCACTGATACAAATCTATTCATCTATATTCAAAGGACATTTAAACTTTACCAAGTTCCATAATCGCTTCGTATTGGTTGCCGATATTATCGTTATTATGACGCTGAAGCTTTTTAAGGTTAATATTTTTTCATCCTTCGTAGTTTTTAGTTTTAAATTGCTTAGAGGTACTTCCCATATACCACTACTTATATTTATACTACCTCTATTTACACTAACTAATGCTGTAACTTCTCGGAATTCTTACCTTTTAAGTAATTTCAAGAAAACTTACTAAGAAATGCGGCAGTATATTGCATAATGATGTACTTGAATCTTTTTCAAGGAAACTGTTAAGAATCATTTAAATATCACAACTCTGTTTTTGTTGGAAATCTCTACGAGCTCTTGTGAAGGGTACAAAAAGCTATCGCATTCTGAAGAGCGCTTTAAAATCTCTCACAAATTTTATGAAATTCGATTTACATATGCAAATAGCGGCAATTTTTCATAATCTGCTTTGCTGCCTCGCCACCATACAATGGAAATTATTCAATGGTCTGTAATGCTCCACGACGAGCGTCGCCCTCCATGGCTGCTCCATTGGTTCTTCGAGTACAGCTCGATGCTGCTGGCAGTCGAAGCCAGAGCGCCAGTTACAGCTAAAGCTGGCACCGTGGCTGTTGCCATAGCCATTCGCCGTTTGGCCTTCCTCACATTGGTCACCCGCCTCGACTGCTGCCTAGTTGACTGTGTCTAGGTTGGTCTTGCTGCCTCGCCTATCTTCGCTAGCACATCTTTTCCGAAGCAAAATTTGATTATGTTCAAGTATTGAACTGTAGATGGCTCTTTTTGTGTCTCCCTGCCCCTTCCAACTGGGGCAGCATTAGTTTATGGTGCTTTTAACAATTGTTGACACTAAAATATTATCGCATTTCATTGCGTGCAGATAAAAATGCATTTGTCGCCACAATTGCCACAAGCAGGGTGCGCAGAGCAGCATCAGCTCCAACAGTTCCACCCAAAAAAAAATTTCTATATATATATATGATTTACTCACACCTGCAGTTTCAGTTAAGAAGTACCTACCCAGGCCTGTCTAGTTCGTATGTCTTCTTTACACACTCGACGCGCCAGCCCCAAAGATATTAATGTTCCACGAAATGGAATAAAATGAATTATTTGAATAGAATTGCCCAGGCCATAGAGGGCTGGTGGCGGCTGCAACTCGATAATGGCTGTAAATTCAACTGAATGCAAGTTGTCCAACTCTCCCCCTCCCTTTTAGTGAGTTCGTTCTCGCAGAGGATACTCAGCATTCGAATGCATATTGCTAGTAGTCGAGATAAAATTGATTTGTGTAGTGGCTCGAAGTATGGCGACAGCATAGCTCGTGCCCCTTGCCACGTGTAACATTTTCTACTCTAATTACTGCTGCTGTTACTCGTTTCCTTAGATGGTCATCGTGGATCTGCCGCCGACACCCTCGAAGTTCCATTACATATTTAATTTGAAAGATCTGTCGCGCATCTTCGCGGGCATGCTCTTAATTCAGCCCAATTACTTTAAGGATCTTCGCGAGTTGCTGCGCGTCTGGCGCAACGAATTCACTAGAATAATATGCGATCGTCTCATTTCTCAAGCGGTAAGTATGATTTACCGAAAATAGAAAGTACTCTATGCAATGTCAACTCGCAGGATATAAGCAATGTTCGTCGCAACCTGGTCATTGAGGTCCAAGAACGCTTTCCACCAGAGTTCGAGGAGCTTCATGGTTTTATAGATGTGGAAGCGGCAGCTGCAGAAGCACAGGCACGATTACTATTCGAGCCCGAACCGACTCCCGCAGCAGCAGGAGGCGAGGAAGAAGGGGAAGAAGAGGAAGAAGGGGAAGACGATGCCGATGCCATTCTAACGCTTAAAGATTATGTGCTCCGTGATCCGCTGGTCTTCGGGGACTTCCGCAATTTCACTAATGAATCTGAGCCGCGCAACTACGAGGATCTCATAGACTATAAAGCAGTCTACAGCTTATTCACCGAGATCTTACAGGAGTATTGCGAGCGTAAACAGAAAATGACGCTGGTCTTATTCGAGGATTGCTTGGAGCATTTAACGAGAGTGCATCGCACCCTGCGCATGAATCGCGGCCATGTTCTGCTCATCGGAGTCGGCGGCTGCGGCAAGAAGTGTGTTACTCGCCTCTCCTCCTTCGCGGCCGAGTGTGAGGTATTTGAAATTACCATTTCCCGGGGCTACAACGAATCATCATTCCGCGAGGACCTCAAAGTATTGTATAATATAGCTGGAGTTAAGCGCAAGAAAGTTGTCTTCCTGTTTACAGCCGCTCAGGTCTGCATTGAAGCAGATTAAAGGATTTCAAGATTAGCCTAATCTTTTTTTTCTGTAACAGATAGCGGAGGAGGGATTCTTGGAGCTGATCAACAACATTCTAACAGTTGGCCAAGTGCCTGCCTTGTTTGCTGATGAGGATAAAGACGCAATTGTCAATCAAGTGCGCAAGTTTGCCGAAGAGGAAGGCCTTTCTGCATCCAAGTAGGACTTTCAACTATTTGCCCTTAGTTTATCCATAATTCGTTATTTCGTAGGGATTCAGTTTGGGCTTACTTCCTGCGCTGCTGCGCCGAGAATCTGCATGTGGTGCTCTGCATGTCGCCAGCTGGTGATGCCCTCCGCAATCGTTGCCGCAGCTTCCCCGGTCTAATCGGCAGCACATACATAGATTGGGTATTTCCGTGGCCCAAGCAGGCGCTCTATGCGGTTGCGAAGCTCTTCCTCACCGAACACGCCCTAATTCCAGTCCTGCATCGAGAGGCGATCATTGAGCACGTAGTTCATGTGCACATGACCATTCAGGAATATTCCAAGGACTATTTAACAAAGCTGAGGCGCTGCAATTTCGTGACGCCCAAGCATTACTTGGACTACATCAACACCTATCTTGGATTACTCGGTAGGAATGGAAGACTTTTTATATAAATGCGCATTTCTAATATTTTGTTTTAGAGGAGAAATATAAGCACATCATGCAGCAGCGCGAGCGACTCGGGGAAGGTATCAAGAAAATCGAAGAAGCCTCCGTGCAAATCGACGAGCTGCGTATTATAGTGACAGAGCAAAAGAAAAACGTGGCCGTTGCAGCAGAGGAGTGCGAGGCCATGTTGGTGACCATAGAGTCCTCCACGCAGAAAGCAAACACAAAGAAAGCTGAAGCATCTGAAAAGTCCGTCGAAGTGGAATCCAAGGGAAAGCTAATTGCCGTTGAAAAAGATGAGGCTGAGATCATTTTGGCTGAAGCAATGCCAGCCGTCGAGGAAGCTCGTCGGGCACTATCTGAACTCGAAAAATCTCAGATCACTGAGATCCGATCCTTTGCGACGCCACCGCCAGCCGTGCAGGTTGTGTGCGAGTGTGTGGCCATATTAAAGGGCATTAAGGAGATCAGCTGGAAGAGCGCCAAGGGTATGATGAGTGATGTGAATTTCCTCAAGAGCTTAATGGAAATGGATTGCGAGGCCTTAACTCAAAAGCAAATTACCTCCTGTCGTGCCCACATGAAAACTCAAAATTTAGATGACATGGGCAAGATTTCCATCGCCGGTGCAGGATTGTTGAAGTTCGTGAAGGCTGTGCTCGGATTCTTTGACGTCTATCGTGAAGTAAAGCCGAAAAAGGAGCGCCTTGAATTTTTGGTTGAAGAACAGGAGGTACAAATAAAACTTCTGAATCATTTGAATTCCGAAATTCAAAAGCTGGAAGAGAAATTGGATGAGCTCAATCAGAACTATGCCGCCTCCATGAGGCAGATGCGAGCCTTGACTGAAATGATGCAGCAGGCCGAGCGCCGTTTGCTCGCCTCCGACAAGCTGATCAGCGGCCTTTCTTCGGAGTTGATACGTTGGAGTGCCGAGATGGCCAGTCTGGGCCAACAGTTGATCGATAGCCTCGGCGCCTGCCTTATCAGCGCTTCGTTTTTGGCTTACACGGGTGCATTCACCTGGGAGTTCCGCAAGAACATGGTGTTTGACGACTGGCTTCAAGATATAGTTGCTCTGGGTATACCAGTAAAGCTTCCCTTAAAGATTGATGGCTATCTTACCACCGACGTGGAAATCGCGCAATGGTCTAACGAGGGCCTGCCGCCCGATGAACTTTCCATTCAAAACGGCATCCTCACCATGCGCGCTTCGCGTTTCCCACTCTGTATAGATCCTCAGTTGCAGGCGCTTCAGTGGATTCGGAAGAAGGAAGCGCGTAATAATCTTAAAGTGCTCTCTTTTAGTGATTCCGATTTCCTGAAACAGCTGGAAATGGCTATAATGTATGGCATTCCAGTCTTATTCGAAGATGTGGACGACTACATTGATCCCGTCATTGATGATGTTCTGCAGAAGAACGTTCGCGTGCAGGGAGGTCGCAAGTTCACAATGTTGGGCGACAAGGAGGTGGACTGGGATCACAGATTCCGACTCTACTTGACCACAAAGTTTTCGAATCCCAAGTTTGATCCCGCAGTTTACGCCAAGGCCTTAGTTATCAACTACACAGTCACGCAAACGGGTCTGGAAGATCAGCTCTTAAGCGTTGTGGTCGGCACCGAGCGCCCTGATCTGGAGCAGCAGCGATCTGATTTGATTGCACAAACAAGCGAAAATAAACAACTTCTCCAGCAGCTCGAGGATTCACTCTTGCGCGAGCTGGCCACATCAACGGGCAACATGTTGGACAACGTCGAACTGGTGGAGACTCTGGAAAACACCAAATCCAAGGCGGGCCTTGTCATGGAGCAACTCAAGTTGGCCAACGATACTGCTGCCGATATTGAAATCCTACGTAACGGCTATCGAGCGGCCGCCAAGCGCGGAGCGGTGCTCTTCTTTGCACTCGCAGACATGGCCACGGTGAACAGCATGTACCAGTATGCGCTGGCTGCATATCTCGACGTGTTCGTCTACTCGTTGCGCAAGGCTGTGCCGGACACTGTGCTGGCCAAGCGTCTCAACAATATCATTAAGACCTTGACCGAAAATGTATACTGCTACGGCTGCACGGGCATCTTTGAGCGGCATAAGCTGCTCTTCTCATTCCAGATCGCCACAAAGCTGGCGCAACGTGACGGAGTTCTATCACAACAGGAAATTGATTTCTTTATTAAAGGTAGCATTGCACTGACGAAAAGCGAGCGTGGCAATCCTACCAAATGGCTGCCCGAAAAAAGCTGGGAGGATGTGCTCAAGCTGTCCTCTGATTTTTCAACCGTCTTTGGCACCTTACCTGATCATTTCAGTCTGAATTTGGAGGAGTGGAAGAGCGTAAGTCCCCAATCATTTTCATTAGTTACATAGCTTGAATCAAGCTAACCCCATCCCAACAAAAAAAGCACCAAAATACTAGATAAAAACTATGTTGCTATTAGCTCAAATTCAGCTACTCAGCTACTTAATTTCTGATTTTGTTATATACCTAAGAAATCCCAAAATAAGTTAAGCCATTCGTAGACATTTGATAACTGACAAAAGCCATTTAAATCTAAGCTTTTGTCGGATTACAGAAGACTTCAACAACAACACAGAAATTATTTATTTATTTCTTATAGTATTTTGATATTAATATTTACAAACTAAAGTGGCAAACGAGCATGCAATTTTTATATTTCTTAAATAGAAGGAAGCTGTTGGTATTAGCACCGACAGTTCATCGCTATAGGATATATGAATAAATAATTGCCCTTATCTTATTGACCCAAGTTTCATAAATTTAAGATTTGTCTACATGATTATTCGTCAATGACATATGTTAAGCTGCATTAGTCATTATTTTTAATTTTTTCTTGATATTTATCTCTTTATTTTGAATTTGTTGCTGCTCCATCTCTATGCCAACATCGAATTCAATAAACCCCCATCAACTGCTGCTGAAAATGGACAACAACAATGACGACAACTTTGGACTTGGATGCTCGCTAAAACTGTTCCTGACTGGTATGCGGTATTCACTGGCTTCCGTCGCCTTCCGATGCTCATTCTGTTTGCACTCATCGACAAATGGCCACGGCCCATGGTGCAGTGGTACGACTTGGAGAACCCCGAGGAGGTGGCATGCCCTGGCGGTTTCAACATCAAATGCAATGCATTCCAGGCAAGTGCCGTTGCTGCTGTGTGCTTTCGCTTTGCATGCTTTCAGCTTCAAGTGGCTGCCGCTCGGTCGTAGTCCGAGTAGGTCCTTGCCAGGAGCTGCCGTTGCCATCGAGCGTTATTGGATTTTGTACTTTATGCTCGTTTCTAGTGGATTATTATGTACAAGCCGCACACACATCTTCGCCCACGAACACACACACACCCACCCGCGCACACACAGAGCAACTCCGGGAGTTCAGTTTTACTCGACTTTTGCTACGTCCTGCAACTTTGGCGCACATTTTCTGCTCAAGTTATTAGCAGCCTGTTTTTGTCAGCCACCATGGCTGTATCTAGACTAGTGTGTGTGTGTATGGGTGTATGCATTACCATATTTTATCAATTTTCCAAGCCATTAGATGAGCGGCAATTTACGCCGGCAGTTGTACTTGAATCCAGCGGCGAGCCCAATTTGCACTCGAGTCGAGCTAGAAGCCACAAGGACGATGGCAACAACACCAGCAACAAAAAAATAAGTGCTGGCAAGGACTAACTCTGTAGATGAGCACTGTCAGTCAGCGCTATTGACAGTGTGTCCTTAGAATGTCTCATTGTCTAATCTCAGTGTATTTCTTATGCTTTCACCACAGAAATTGCTGTTCCTGCGCTGCTTCCGTGTGGATCGAATTTTCCGTTGCATAAATCAATATATTGTGGACACCATGGATGAATTCTATATTATGCCGCCGGTTGTGAGCTTCTCCGCCATCTATGAGCAAACGACTTGCTCGATTCCTGTTTGCTTTATACTCAGTGCCGGCTCAGATCCCACAAACGATCTAATCAAGCTGGCAGACATTGTTCTTGGAGGCATGGGCAATTTCTGCCACATTTCGCTAGGTCAGGGACAGGAGAAGGCGGCCTTGAACTTGTTGGATGGTGCGCTTAGACAGGGTCAGTGGCTGATGCTGCAAAATGGTCACCTGTTGGTCAAATTTGTGCGCGAATTGGAAAAGTTCCTCGACAAGGTGGAGAATCCGCATCCTGACTTTAGGCTATGGATAACCACAGATCCAACGCCGACATTCCCAATTGGCATATTGCAAAAGTCTCTAAAGGGTAAATATCTATTATTAGCGTACGAGGCTATTTGTAATATACCTTATCACTTATGTTTAGTGGTCACTGAGCCGCCCAATGGCTTGAAGCTAAACTTGCGCTCAACATTCTTTAAGGTTCGACAGGATCGTCTGGAGGCGTGCACCCATCGTGCTTATCGTCCATTAATCTATGTCCTGGCCTTCTTCCATGGCGTCGTGCAAGTAAGCTTTCAGCACTTTTAAGGAACAGAAAAAGCCAATTTTAGTAAATATAGCTGCATTGAAAGGGTTGGCGCAGCTGCGCCGTCTGTATCATGCACTTCGTTATTTATTAAATTGTTCATTTTTATCTGTTTGTTAAAAGCATTTTCGACACAACTGCGCCCAAGTTGCCCAATTGATGGAGCAGCCATTGTGCTTTTTTCCCAACAAATTGTTATTGATAGCGCAGTTACTGTTTTCTCAATTAATCTACTGAACACGCGTATTCCCATTCCCATTCCCCTTTCCATTTCCCATCCACTAGGAGCGCCGCAAATACGACAAGCTTGGCTGGAATATAGCATATGATTTCAACGACACGGACTTCGAAGTGTGTACGGAGATTCTCCGCAACTATTTGACCCGCTGCTCCGAAGAAAAAATGCCGTGGAACAGCCTCAAGTATCTAATCGGCGAAGTCATGTATGGTGGCCGCGTCATTGATGATTTCGACAGACGCATTACCAACTGCTACATGAATGAATACATGGGAGATTTTCTGTTTGATGTATTCCAATCGTTCCACTTCTACGAGGACGAGAACGTGGACTACTGCCTGCCCGACGAGGAGACCGTGCTCAAAGAGGACTTCATCGGTGAGTAGCCGTTGCCTGTTAGTGGGTCACGTGATGCGACATCCTCTATTTAAATACGTAATACATTGATCACACAGCCCACATTGACAAACTGCCTCTGGTCAATAAGCCGGATGTATTCGGTTTGCATCCAAACGCGGAAATCGGTTATTATACAATGGCCGCGCGCAACATTTGGAACAGCCTGATTGAGTTGCAGCCGCAAACTGGTGAGTGACTGGTCACTGGGCTATACCATATAGCACAGGGTCCATTGATATTATAACACAGTATAATAATTTATTGCATTTTTAATATTTATTATTTTATTGTTATTATGCTTATATAGTACACTTTTTATTTTTTAAATATTTTGTAATCACATTTTTTGGTAAAGTTTTCGTAAATTTCAATAGGAATAGCTTCAGTTCATTCAAATGATTTAAATTGCAGTTTGGTCTTTATTTTACTTTAAAAGCATACATATAAGGTATCAGCTCTATTCAAGGTGCTTATTCAAAAAAAAACTAAAATATTTTAATTAGCTCGCAGCAATTTTGAATTTTAAAGCACCTTTTAAAAACTAACTTTTTGCTGCCAACGTAAACGTATCCACGCGCATCTATATCCGATAAAGTGTTTGACAGTTCGGTTAAAAAGCGGAAGCCATTTACGAGTAAATGGTTTAATTTACATGCAGCGTGTGCCAATTGTCAGCCGTTTATTACATTTTATCTTGTTGATTTTCATTGCTGTTGCATTTTTGGCATGTTAAATTTTTAATTTAATTTAATTAATTAGTTGCGGTTTTGCAATTAACTTTATTGCATGCGCCATTATAGGCTGCGAACAATAACAGGGCATACATTAAAAATTAAAATAGAAGCGTACCCGCACCCACACTTGCACATTGGAACAAATATACAAACACACATCCAGACATTTATAGCCGCCCGCACACCGCAAATCGCCGCAAAAAAAACAGCGATTCAGTATTCCAATCCCCATTCCCATTCCCATTCTCATCCGTATATGCAGTAACAGCAATTTTTGAAAACGTCAACCGAAAGTCGATAATTTTGCGTTGTGGGCTTAAGCGTGTTAAACCCGCCATCAGAGAGCACTTTTCCACTTTCCGCACTCATTGCTGTACACATACGTGCACATCTATATGTATGTCCATGTGCATTGTCCATGGTTGTATATATATATATATATATATATGTATATATATATATATATTATAATTTAAACAAATTTGGCGTTTTATTTTTTGTCACACCTTTACGCGAGCATAGCTACCAAGTGGACACCAAACAATGCGAAAAGTGGTAAAGTATTTCATGTTAAGTATTTAATCAAATAATGAGCAAAAAGGTGACAGAGCAGAACACTAACCATATGTATGCACATATTAATATATGTTGATTCTATAGTTAGAAAGGTCATCACATAATTAGAAGTGTCGACTCATGAGGGTTGAAAAGCTTATAAAATAGAATAGTACAGTACACTTGTTAGTTTTTCAATAGTGGATGGGTATTTAAAGTCGGATACTTTCAAATGCAATTTCAGCAACTGTTGAAGCCATGCTTAGAATAATCATAATACTATGTCTGCATCATTAATTTTACTTTTAAGAATTTAGGTACTAAATAAGTATAATAGTAGTATGTTATTAGGAATAAGTTTTTCAATCACTTAGTATCCCATCCAGTATTTCTTTCCAGCTGATGTACCCTAGTTTGATAGGGTAAAATCGGAAAGCCTGCCCACAATTTGCATATTCATGAGCTGCAGTATTTGCTAATTGACAATTACGAAAAAAGGAAATCTATAACACAATAAATGCCATGTGCGAATGTTGAATTGGAACAGTAAAGGCATATAAAAACCCAAATTAGTTAAATTTTCCATGTAACAGTAAAAAGTGCTAAAAAAAAAGAAAGAAGGAGGAATGGTGATTTTCTCTGCCATTGTCAAGTCTTATTTATATTTCGATTTTAACATTCAGGTGAGGGCTCTGGTGGTATCAGCCGGGACGACTTTATCGACTTTGTGGCTGCTGGAATACTGAAAAAACTTCCGCCCGCCTTTGAGACCTGGCGCATACGAAAGCAAATCCAAATGAGTCTGTCACCCACCGGTGTGGTGCTGCTGCAGGAGCTGGATCGGTTTAATATTCTGGTGGTGCGCATCAAGAAGACGCTGGAGCTGCTGCGGAAGGTAACTGCGACTTTACCAAGGCTCTTGCTTCGCTTTGCCTGTCAATAGGAAGCTCACATAAATCCTTCAGCTTTGTTTTGCATTTTGTTTATACATTTGCCAACTTGGCTGTCGACCAATAGTCGTGGTCGCCCGCGTTCAAGCCATAAGCAAATGCGAATGCGATCCTCTGCTGGACTGCAGCATTTTGTTGCCAAAACAAATTTACAAATGCAAATGAACTCTGCCACTGCCGCTGGCTCTGGCGTTGGCGTTGGCTTTGGCGTTGGCGCAGCCTTTGCCATTGTCTTGATACAGACGTCGCCACACCCACACAAATACTGTTACCTCTCTCCCATAGATGCATGCATATGTGCTGTCATTGTGCCTTTTAATTTAATTGCATGCTCTCCGCAGGCCATCGCGGGCGAAATCGGCATGGACAATATCCTGGACAACATTGCCAACTCGTTATTCAATGGCCTGCTGCCAGCCTCATGGAGCAAGCTGGCGCCGGCCACATGCAAGCAGCTGGCCAGCTGGCTGGAGCACTTGAAGGTGAGTCGCAGTCTCTGCCATAGTCGCAGCTCATTAATCAGCTCGGCGAAAAAATCAGTCAGCCGCCGGCCGAGTACAGTCCACTAATCAGCGATTCGCTTTCACCTGGTATTTTAGAAACGTGCCGTACAGTACAAGTATTGGTCGATTTCAGGCGAGCCGATGGTAATGTGGCTGTCTGGACTACACATACCACAGAGCTACCTCACGGCCCTCGTTCAGGTGAGAGAAGTGAGCACCTCCATAATGTGCATTTGCTTAACGTGGCGCTGCCACCCACTTGCAGATTGCCTGCCGCAGAAACAACTGGCCCCTGGATCGCTCCACGCTATTTACCTATGTGACCACATACACGGAGCCCGATGACGTCGAAGAGCGTCCAGCGACGGTGAGTAGACTGCCCGACGCTAAATGCAGAACTATGACCCCCATGTGACTAGAGCTGGAGTGGCTCTGACCCATCATCCCATCGTCCCCTCGCCTGGCACTAATTTTGTAATTAAGAATTCTGTTTGCATTTTAATCGTTGAACTTTTTGCAGGGCTGCTATGTGCACGGTCTGTACATAGAGGGAGCTCGCTTTGACACGCAGGCTGGTCAGCTGAAGCGTTCGCATCCAAAAGTCCTGGTCGAGGAGCTGGCCATTCTGGCCGTGGTACCCATTGAAGCGCACCGGCTCAAGCTACAGGTTTGTATTTATGTCGCTGCGAGCTTCCAACGTGGCTCCAACACCGCCTGCAAACGACAAGTACTAATGCGCAGTTGTATCTACATATACGCTGGATAGAACGTGCTGTGGGGTAGCACATTGCCGGGGGTGGATACACTGCGCTTTCCGGCTGATATTTGTTTAAATGCTGGGCACTAAATTACCAACATCTTCCCCATTTTCCGCAGCTAATGGGGCAGCTGTTGTGCTAATTGTTTCTGATTTTAAATACGGGAAGTTGTAGCCTTTAACAGAAATAGAGGGGCAGCTAAACAATGGGTTGAAATTCGCTTGGAAGGCGAGTACTAATGGGATGGGGGTTCCGTATGAGTGTGAAGTTTATGACTTGAATTTGATTTCTTTGCTATTTTATTACTTAAATCTTATTTAATGACAATAGCCATATACAATAAGTTAAAAATACTAAATGCATAGTCAGCTTTAGTTGTTCCGGAAATGTAATATCAAATATTCTATACTTAATATAATTATTCCAATACCCATTAAAGTTATTAATTAGCATAACCTTGACTTTTACAGAACACTTTCTTGGCGCCCGTATACACCACATCGCTGCGACGCAACGCCATGGGCGTCGGCCTGGTATTCGAAGCGAATTTAGCCACTTCTGAAGATCTGAGCCACTGGATACTGCAGGGCGTGTGTCTAACTCTGAATACGGATACATAGAAACGACGAGAATTGTGTTTAGTACGATTGTTTTTTATCGCTTTGCCAAATGAATCAGCAAATAAATGTATATTTGCAAGTCTGAATTGGCAATTGTTTATGTACGTTATGGATATTGTGTCTATAAGTGAATTTCTAGTGCCTCTCAATAGCGTGCTTTGTGCCTAGACTTCTTTCCGCTGCGCTGGGTCTCCTGGCATTACCTTCGCCGCCAGCACCCGAAGCAAGTCTTCAACTTATCCAAAATAGTTGATTTCATGGAGGGCAATAGTAGTTCGAGATTCTGAGTGCCGCCGCTGTCGTCGGAGTCCAGATCCGACTCAATGGTCATCTCTTGTATGCTAAAAGTATCGGTTAGCTCGTGGTTCTGCTGACGTCGTTTGGCACGCTTCAGCTGGGCGGGGAAGAAGGATATCTCCTCCGCCTCATCACTGCTCTCAGACTTATAATCGACCAGTGGCTTCTGCTCCACCTCACCCGGTATGGGCAACCGATTTATGGGTATGAGTGTGGCCGCTTGTGTTTTGGTTGCCTACAATGGATCCCTGCATTAGCTCGCTACGTTTTTAATTGAATTAAGTGCACCCACCTGCTCCTCTTGGTACTGCGTGTAGTTGCGCCTGGCACGCTCGACCTTCAGTTCCAGTTTGCGTTGCAGTATGCGGCAGGTGTTTGGCGGTTCGCTGCGCTCCGTCCCTCGGGCAGCCCTGTCTTCATCGATTTCAATAGTCGTGGGTGCATACACCTTGCTGGCACCCCTGAACGCCACCTCAAACTCCAGATCCGACATATGTTTGGGTGCTCCACTAGCCGTTTTCTGTGGTGGGCTTAGCCATGAGCTTTTGTTTTCGTGTCGAGCTGCTTAAGCACTTACCAGCAAACCCGCTGCACCATCCTCATATATATTTGATTGTCTGTCCTCGCTATCAATGCCACTGTCCTCCATAACTCTATAATTTAGCTTTTATTTAATCTGTCTTAAAATATTGTTATAAGAATTTACACGCGATGACAAAGGCAAACAAATTTTATTATCTCTTTGTGTACTACTCCTAACTTCAATCTACCCCAAAGCTGCACAGCGCAGAATCCATGAAAAACAGCTGCAGTACAAGAGTCGGTGAAAAATCAATAACCCCTTATTGTACGGCGTTGCCAGACTGCTTTGACTTTGAAATTCGTTTTCTGCTTATGTGTTAAATAAATTTTAATGTATAGTTGGTTATGGGTAAGAAAAATATTTGTAATATTTATACATATGCACTCTTTATTATATAATTTTAAATTATTTACAAATATTTTTAGGCTTAAATTGCTTTACTCGTTGCACAAATATCGTAGAAAAATACTAAATAATAGATATCAAATGAAAATAAGTTTTCGGCACTTTCTTCTATGGATTGAATTTAAATCAAGAATAAATAGGAACAAAAATCATAAAGTACTAATACTATTTTCTTTTGTGCTGGAAGAAATCATCGTTTATAGGATATATGTTATATGCAAATTTATTTACTTAGCAAAACGTTCGTTATATATTTGATCTGTGGGCTATGCAATTGGCGGTATTTTTGGTCTATCTATTGGTTTGTGACATTACTCATTCTCTGAATATTTTCTGGTTTAAACTCAATTCAATGCAAAAGTCTAACAAAATGATAGGCTTGAAAGTTTGGTAATTTTAATTTGGAATTAAAGCGCATTGGGATGAGGCTGCGGAATCTGGCCAGCTAATGTGCAGGACCTGCAGCAGAACTGCGCATAGTACTTATTCACGCAGTAATGTCCCTGGATAATCAGCTTACAGTTGGCAAAGTAGGGATTGTCAATGCACTCGGGCGACAGTGGTATGACAGCTGAAAAATCAAATAGGTCATTAATTGAGTATTAATTGCCAATATTCAGATTATGCTTACACTCGATTGTGACTGTCTCCTGGCTGGTGCTGTAGCTGTAGGCATTTCGCGCTGTGCAACCATAGACGCCGCTGTCCTCGGCGGTAACGTCACTGATGACCATACGATGTGGGTTGGCTGGGATGTGGAAATATGAATGCAATTATTGCCAACGCTTTAAAACTAGAGAGATATTGTCTCCTTACAGGTTATTTGAACGCGTTCGTTGTTGTACAAAGGCGTATTGTCCTTAGTCCAGGTCACATTCGGTGCCGGATTACCCTGCACGGCGCAGTCAATCGCAATTGTGGAGCCCTGCGTGTATTTATTTTGCGGATTCAGGCCAATAACAGCTCGGGCATCAACTATAGAAATAATTGCATAGATTACAGATTAGATTCAACTCTAAGTAGGTAGAAATTCACACAACAAACCACAATGTAAGAATAGCATGCAAATAGTACTCACTTCTTGGATCATGCACAACAGGGGGTGGCACATAGACCGGACGCGAAGGTCTGTAGGGATAGGTGGGTCTTTGAGTCACCGGTGCCTTTGGTGGGTTTATAATATACTCCAAGTATTTTTCATCGCCAACGCCTTGAGCTGGTCCAATAGCCTTAAGCGTGACGTGCAGAGATACAGGGCGTCCGGTGTTGTACGCATCGCATGTATACACGCCCAGATCGGACAGCTGTACCGATCGGAAGTAGAGCGAGTAGTCACGGTTCATTACCGCACGACTTGTTTCGGGACCCATGCCGAAGTGTTGATTGTTACGCCACCAGCTGACATGGGGTGCGGGATATCCACCAGCGGGACAACGAACCAAGGCGGGTTGATTCAATTGCACAATTTGCGTGGCGTTCTTGTTGCCCAAGATATAGGCTGGCACATCTCTAGACTCTACCGACACCAACACAAAATCAACAAGCATGCAAATGGTTAAAAGCACCCAACATGCATATTGCATTGAGAAAAGTTAGTTATAAAGCCAAAACCAAATCAAGCAGTAACAATAAAATACGAGCAACTTATAATCTTCGAAAATCCGAAGCTTCCAAAGACAATTACCAGTTACTTATATAATAAAATATAATTAGGAAGTATAATTTATGTAGTAAAACTTTCGCGATAACAATGAATCTATTCAAAATTGAGTCCAGATGCAAATCCAGTTTAGACAATAAATATGCAATCGAAATACATATATTTATGTATTCCTATTTTAAAGGTATAATTAATACATAAACAATTTTCAGTTTCCTTCAGTGGACTGGTCTGCATCTGGCTGAATTACATTTACAAATCAAAAATAATCGTAGATTTGTATCTTTCTAATTACAAGTAACGTATTTGCAAAGGCTTCGGAATAATATGCATTAAAAGACGCACCTGTTACTTGTAGAGCGACTTCACGACGCACTGGCTCGCCCAGGCCATTGCTGGCCACGCAAACATAAGTGCCATCATCAGTTTGTCGCACCTGGACAATGGTTAGATCGCCGTTCGAAGTCAGCACATATCGTCCTTGGTTTGTGTCAATCTGAAAAAGATGTAGTATCGCAATTAGATTGTGGTTTAAAATATTTTGTTTTATGGAGTACTCACAACAACATTCTTTAGGGACCAAGTAATATTCGGTGCCGGATTGCCAGTTGCGAAGCATCGCAGTACTGCAATGCCACCTATTGATGTCTGCACATCCACTTCCTGTGGTGGCTTAGATTCAAGCGTGGCTTTCACCTCACCTGGGTAAATTACTATCGGGGGTGGAGTATTCGGTCGCCGTGTGGGACGTGCCGGAGCCACGCACAGATGGCCACAGCCATCGCTGCAGCATTTGTTATCTCCACGGCAGTCAGCATCGGTATAGCATTCGCGAGCGCATTCACTAGCATTGGTGGCTAGCTGTGGGCAGACACCAGGCTTGTTGATTTCACGGCAGACAGGCACAAACTGATGGTCGCGGTCTCCAGAATTGGACACATCGATGGCACACTGTTGAGTGGCAGGACATGGATAGCCCTCGCAAGGATTCAGGCAAATACACTGTTCACACTCCGGCTGCGACTCAGCTGGCACGCGACGCACTCCATACGGACAGCGTAGATCGCGGCATTCATTGTCATAGGTTTCGCAACGGTTGGGTGAGATTTCGTTGACGATCTCGTTGTCGATCGGCTCTGTGAAAGACATCATAGTCAGATTTGCTCGATACGGAGACTACCCAGCTAGTCTACCAAGCTGCGTGCAATCTTATGTCTAGTGAGGGTGCACTAATTAAATAACTCTACTAAGGAAAACTACTTCTACGCATATCTAAATAAGTATTTCAAAGTTTAAAAGTGAGGAAGGGTGCAGAATTGTGTGAGGTGGGCAATAAATTGAGTGCAGAGTGCTCGAGTGCAGTGGAATAAAGTGTCAGTTCTGTGGCAGGCTTACTTCCGCATTGATTTGTGCATGCTTCAAAGGAACGGAAGTTGTTCTGATTGCCTGAGCAACCCGAGTAAATAAAGGATATGCAAGTGCCGCGCTCATCATCGTAGTACCATCGGCGCTCCTGCACCGAAGGGCCGTTACATACTCCGGGGATCACCGGAAGTCGGCAAATATCTACTTACGTCCAGATAAAATCAAAAACAAAATCAAGTTTAACCAAGAGCTCTTATTTCTGAGCTTCATTTGTTGTTACCTTTAGCCGCACCCGAAGGCAATGGCTCGCGGCCACCGAGGCAAACCGATTCACACTCATAGAGGTCATTGAAACGATTGCCCGTGCCATCGCAGCCGCCATAGGTGAAGGGTTGGCAGCTCTGACTATCACGATTGTAGTAGTAGCGGGTCTGCCACTGTGTGCAGGGTCCCGTCGTCACCGGCTCATTGCAAACATCTGACACAGCACGTTAATAAACTAACCTATTATAATTATTATAAATAAATTGACTTACCGACACCCTTGAACTCGCCACATTGTCGTTCGCACTGGTCACGGGTCTCAAACCGATTACCATTACCACCACAGCCGCTATAGCTGAAGGCTGTGCAGGCCATTTTCTCATTGTCATAGAACCATGCGGTGGTATGGTTGTCGCACTCTCCAGCCTCAGGTTGCTGTGTGCACACGGAATAGGACTAAAACAGCGACGTGTTAAGTAGGTAAAGCAACAACCTTGATAATTAGTACGCTTACTGGTGCTGGAGGTTGTGGTTCAGGCTCTGGATGTGGCTGATCACGACGGCAATAATCCATGCAAGACTGCTCTGACACAAAGTTATTGCGGTTGCCGCGGCAGCCTGTAAACTCGAACTGAAGACAGGTTCCTGTGCGTCCATCAAAGTACCAGCGATTCGAATTATCACTGCAGCGTCCAGCTATTGGGGGAAGGGAGCATGTGTCCTGGGCAGGATGGCAATCATTCTGGCACTCCTCCTCGGTGGCAAAGTTATTATCGTTGCCTCCGCATCCACTGTAAACGAACTCATCACAGAGTCCCTCTTGGCTATTGTAATACCACCGTGTTATATTTTCATAACAGTTTCCTGGCTCTGGGCCCCTGAAGCACTTGTCTGTTTCAGATTCAGGACGAGGTTCTTCTTCTACGCCTGCAATGCAACGTGTAGAGCAATCCTGCTCGGTATCGAACCGATTATCGTTGCCTCCACAGCCGCCATAGTAGAACTGCTGGCAGCTACCCAAAGTTGAATTATAGTTCCACTTCAACACATATTCCGCACAATCGCCCACAGAAGCTGGCTGCTCGCAAATGCTTCCAGATGGTTGGGGCTGGGGCTGGGGCTGACGATCTGGCTGAGGCTGTGGCTCTGGCTGTGGTTCTGGTTGTTGTCTGCCACAAAGCTGCATGCAGTCGGATTCGGTCTCAAAACGATTATCATTGCCCCCGCAACCACCATAATAGAATTGACGACAAGCACCACTCGATCTATCAAAGCTCCATTTGAGTGAATAATTGTCACAGTCGCCACGTTCCTCCGGTTGATCGCAGACATGGACTGCACTCTGCGGTGGAGGAGGCGTTGGTGGCTCAGGCTTCTTTTCGCATCGAGCCATGCACGCCTCTTCGCTGGTAAAACGATTCTCATTACCACCGCAACCACCATAGTAGAACTGACGACAAGCGGCATCCTTGGTATCGTAGTACCATGCAAACACATAGTTGGCGCACTCGCCAACCTCAGCGGGAATATCGCAAATATCCTTGGCTAAGACAACAAAACAGTGTTAGCAGTGTTTTATGTTTGAGGAACAGTTTTTCGCACATCAAATGTTAGCGCAACAACATTGAAAGCTTACCAACTTGTCGAGGACAATGATCCTCGCATGACTCCAATGTGGGGAAATTGTTCTTATTTCCACCACAGCCCGTGTAGTAGAAGGGCAAGCAACGTTTTTCTGTTTCGGAGAATTGCCATCTGGCATGTTTCTCGCTGCAATCACCGGTTTGCTTAGGCAATGAACATTGCTCTGGATTTGTGTCAGTGTGTGGAACAATATAGCGTGCAGGAAATCAGGATATAGATTGCAAGCAACAAACATTCATGCATAAGCAATAGCCAAGCAAGGGAAAGGAAATGATGAAAAAAACATACCGTTAACCAGGAAAATAATAAAGAACATGCTTAAATGTACCCCAAGGCATAACATTGATACTACATATACCATCCCCAAGCCAGGATAAATAAATATATTAAATCTCAAACCTTTCAGCACTCCGGGCTGTCGACAGCTGTAGCTGCAAGCGTGTTCAGTAGGATAGTTGTTTTTGTTGCCCTTGCAACCACCATAGCTGAAGGGACGGCACACGTCGGTCTGGTTGTCATAATACCAACGCTCATAGTTGCCGGCACAAGGTCCACTTTCCACTGGTTGCTCACATGCGGCTAAAATTAAATGTAAATTCAACTAGAATTCAATCTTGTAAACCTTATCTTGTACTTACGGATGCTCTCACTTATGGCACAAGTACCCTGGCACTGTTCAAGACTGTCGAAGCGATTGTTGGTGCCATAGCATCCGCCATATTGGAACTCCTCGCAACGATTGCGGTCTGTATCGAAGTACCATTTCTTGGAGTAACCTTGACACGGACCTGAGCTCTTGGGCAACAAGCAGACATGCTGTCCAGTGTAATCCTGGCATGTATCCTTACAGTCAGCCTCGGTATCAAAACGATTACCATTACCCTCACAGCCGCCATACCAGAATCGAGCACAGCCTCCATAAGATGTATCAAAGTAATATTTGACGCTGAAGTTGCCGCAAGTGCCCTGTTCTTTGGGCAAGCCACAAGCCTTTTGTGGGGGCTCTTGAACATTTTCACAACCACCAAACTTATCATCCAGAGCCTTTGTAACGCCATCTGGACAGCAACCGTACTCGGTCTCCACACAAGTGCAGCCCTCAAAGTTTGGTCCTTTAGCTGGTGTCTTACCATCCTCACAGCACTTGAATTCTGACTGGGCACAATGGCATCCCTGGTGATGCGGACCCTTGGCAAAGGAAAGGCCATCTGGACAGCAGCCGAATTGCATTGATTCACACGGGCAGCCCTCAAATTTGGGTCCTCTGGAAGCTGTGATTTTGTCGGGACAGCAACCATGTGGAGTGGTCTCGCATGGACAGCCCTCCTGTTGTGGTCCACGTGCAGAAGTCTTCTGATCCGCACAGCAACCGTATGGAGATGCTCCACACTCGCAGCCTTCTAAGTTAGGTCCATATGCAGGCCGAATGTCATCAGGGCAGCAGCCAAACTCTGTATTGATGCAGCAGCCTTCACCTTGAGGGCCATGAGCAGGCGTTTCATTGTCTGGACAACAGCCGAAAGGTTCACTGGTGCAGGCAGCACAGCCTTGACCATTGGGCCCGGCAGCAGGAGTGCGCCGATCTGGGCAACAACCATGCTCAGATTTATCACAGCCTGGGGCGCCAGCTTGAGTGGGGCAGCCAGCAAAGTTCTCACCCTTGGCAGGAGTCTCTCCATCGGGACAGCAGTAGAATTCAGTGAAGGAACAAGAGGTGACAGCCTTATCTGACTCCGTTGACAAAGTGGAATCACCTGAGCCATCAATGTCTGTAGAAATGGTAACAGTCGATTCTTCGGTGGTTGTTGGTGCCAAAGTTGTTGGCTCCGGGCATCCCTCATTATCCTCACCCTCAGCAGCTGTATATTTATCTGGGCAACATCCGAAGAGTGTCTCTGCGCAATCAGATTTCGGACAACCCTTGTTCCTCTTGCCCTCAGCTGGTGAAACTCCATCGGAACAGCAACCAAATTCTGTCTCAGCGCATGTTTTCGCAATGGGACATCCCTCATCAAATGGTCCCTTAGCTGTTGACTTGCCATCAGGACAGCAGCCAAATTCAGACTTCTCACAAATCTTCTTCTTGGGCTTACATTTCCGAAGCTTGTCTTTAGTTGGGGTAAGAGTTGTCTCCCAGGTGTGAGGTGTACTGGATTCACTATCAGATGTGCTCCAAATATCGCTGGTAGTTCCTGTCTCCGTGGATAATGAGCTATCTGTTGAGTCAGTAGAACCAGTAGAGTCAGTAGAGCTCTCAGATGTAGTATCTGTAGTGCCTCCACTTTCGGTAGTACCTCCACTCTCTGTTGTTGCTGTTGATTCAGAAGATTCGGATGAGCTTATATCAGTGGATGAAACATCGGTAGAGCTGTCGGTAGTTTCAGAACTAGAGCTAGATTCAGAAGATTCCGTTGTAACGTCTGTCGTCTTAGACACATCTGTAGAGCTATCGGTGGAACTAGAAATGTCCGTAGAAGCTGAACTATCAGTGGAGCTTGAGCTATCTGTCGAACTGGAACTAGCTTCAATGGTAGAGCCAGCGCTGGAACTCTCTGAAGTACTATCTGATGAGCCAGTGCTCTGTGATTCTGTAGATTCAGTAGATTCTGAAGCGTTGGTTGTATCTGTTGAGCCATCGGAAGAGCTATCAGTAGAGATGTCGGTCGTAACATCCGACGAGCTATCGGTCGAACCACTAGATGAGCCATCGGTAGAGCCACTACTGGAACTGTCAGTTGAAGCATCAGTTGAACCATCCGTCGATCCTTCAGTTGTACTATCAGTCGATCCATTAGTGACGCCTTCTGTAGAGCTATCGGTTGAACCATCTGTCGATGTTTCGGCAGAGCTGCTACTTGCATTTGCTGTAGATACATCAGTAGAACCTTCCTCGGTGCTATCTGTTGATCCCGAGCTCGAAGATTCCGTTGATTCAGTGGCATCAGAAGTAAGATCAGATGATTCACTAGATGAACTACCAGATTCAGAAGATGCTGATGAGCTGCCCTCCGTTGTGCTTTCAGTTGAACCAGGTGAACTAGTTGATTCGGTTGATTCCGTCGAAAGCTCTGGTGTGGTCTCCGTTGATGACGAGACAGTCGTATCTGTAGATACAGATGATTCTGTTGAAGAAGAACTATCAGTCGACGAGGATACATCTGTCGAATCTTTAGTTGCATCACTAGTTGATTCTGTTGTAGACGAGACACCTTCTGTTGAGCTACTAGATTCAGTGGCCTCAGAAGATGAAGAAACTCCTGATGAAGCTTCAAGAGGCATGTCGGTAAATCCACTGGAGGAACCTTCAGTAGAATCTGAAGTGTCTGTCGAACTTGAAATGTCAGTGGAGCTTGAGCCGTCAGTTGAGCTTGAGGCATCCGTTGAGCTTGAGGCATCCGTTGAGCTTGACTCATCCGTCGAGCCAGAGACATCTGTCGAGCTTGAGGACTCTGTCGAGCTTGATATATCCGTTGAACCTGAGGTGTCTGTAGAACTCGAAGCATCTGTTGAGCCTGAGACGTCTGTTGAGCTCGAAACATCTGTAGAGCTTGAGGTATCTGTCATACCAGACACTTCAGTTGAACTTGAGACATCCGTCGAGCTGGAGACATCAGTTGAACTCGATGCATCACTTGAACTTGAGTCCGATGAGCCCGAGTCCGTTGTGCTTAAGCTTGAACCGTCCGTTGAAGTCGAGCTTGATTCGTCAGTTGAACTACTTGAAGTTGATTCTGTAGATCCGCCTGTCGAGGACTCCGAGGAAGATTCAGAGACCGGTGACGACGAGACCTCTGACGTTGATTCGCTGATTTCAGAAGAGCCACTTGATTCCGTAGACAAGTCTGTGGCTCCAGTAGAAGATTCATCCGAAGAAGTTGATACTTCACTTGTAGATTCACTTCCACTGCCTTCAACAGAAACACCGCTATCAGAAGTGCTGTCTGAGCCAGATCCTTCAACTGTACTATCGGTAGAAGCGGATTCATCCTCTGAAGCTGTGTAAGTACTGTCGCTCATCATCAAATCATCAGTTGTTGACATTGCTTCTGAGTCATCATCAGTGACATCAGTTACGTCTCCATCAACCAAAACAAACTCATCATCATCTTCGCATTCGTCTTCATCATCCTCAATCGGTTTATCAGTGCTCGTAAGGGGCAGGACTTGGTCCTTGGTACAGGGTTGAGTATTACACTTTTCAGAAATGGATTCAACCTTTGATTCGTCGCAGTTGAGCGATTTGGTGCCATTGGATAAGCACAGAACCTCACGAACACGCTCACCTCCACCACAAGGCTTGCTACATTGGCCGAAAGGTCCAGTAAACCATTGACCAGGGCATTCTTTCTCTTCACCTTCACATTCCTGATCAGTGTTTGGTTTTGTTGCTGCGTCACACTTAGAGTCGTCTGCGGTTTTTATCTGTTTGCCATCAAAAACGCCGCATAGGACAATACGGGATTGAGCGCCCTTTCCACATGCTGCTGAGCACTTGCTCCACTCCGATGAAAACCATTGAGATTCACACTTTGAAGAAGTGCACGATCTGGTCAGTTCAGGGGCCTTATCCCCACAAAACTTCTCTGGGTACACTTTACCATCTTTTGAACCGCATACGGCAGTACGAGTTTCGGTATTTTGACCACAGGCATCACACTGAGAAAAGCCAGAAAATTCAGATTAGCCTTTTTGCTTGAACTTGCATTCATTTTACTTACACCACTCCACTGGGATATGATCCAGTCTACGCCCTCGCATGGTGCCAGTAGACAGGCTCTTTCCACTTCAGGCTTGTCTTCCACACAATCTTCTTCAGGCAGAACGCGCTTGTGACCATTCTCTTCAATGAAGCAAGTGACTTTGCGGGTCTCTTTGCCCTCGCCGCACAGCTTGTCGCATGGCTTCCAAGGACCTAAGTGATATTTCGGGCAATTCTTCACATCACGATTGCACTCCTGAGCTGTTGCTGGCTTATTGCCCACTTCCTTAAGGCAAACTGCATCATCCTCAGCCGTATGAACACTATCAAATTCAACATCTTTAATTTATTCTATTTCTTCAGGCAGATATCACTTACCCATCAGACGAAATACGCTCGCAACTAACTGTGCGATTTTGGAAACCATCGGATCCGCACCCCTTGGAACACTTGCTCCACTCACCCTCAACCCAATGTGGAGCACATGGTTCTGTACCACATGCCTGACTCTCTGCCGGCTTAGTCTGAGCCTCACATAAGGCCTCATCGACTTCTTGAAGGTTAATGCGATTGTTGCAAGTAACTTGTCGGGACTGAATTCCTCCACCGCACGATGCGCTGCAAGGCCCAAACTCACGATGCGTCCACGTATGTGCATCCGGCTGGCTATGACTCAAAGATTCCGGAATGCTGTACTCATAGTCAACGCTTACATTCTTATCCTGCACCAACATTATAATGTAGATACTTTCGGTGATGGGGCCGCTGCATGTCAGTTGATCGGGTGCGGCAAATCCCAATGGCTTGCGCTCATAGTTCCACCAGGCGCCCGCATAAAACATGGGACGAGGGAAATCAATACGCCAGTTACCATTTAGGTAATAGTGGCCTGATTGGTTTCGGCAGGCTAGATAGTTATTCGATGGCGCCGATTCCTGAATACGAATATTTGTTGCTCCTTGGGGCACGAGCAGCAGATCGTTGTAGCCAGCAGACAGATCACTAGATGTATATGTATTCTTAATTGTCTTGCATGTGCTGCCATCTCCACCACATTTGCGGCACTTGTCCTCCTTGGCGTCACTGCCCAGCATCATGTCACAGCCAACTGGCATGCACTGCCCATTGACACAGACGTCCAGATCTTTATCGTTGCAGCGCGTACCATCCACCACCATTTCTCTTTGGCGATAGTAGAAGCGCTCGCCCTTTGGCATGCAGTTCAGCTCGCATGGGTTGGCCGCATTGGTGTAGGGCACCCAAGTGTAGAGCACACCATCGAATTTGGTGTAATCAAACCGCGAACACTGCATAGCTCTGAAGTCGGGGTCCTCCTCAGGACAGTCCTGGGTATTACATGAATAGTAACGGCGACTGCCGCCACTACACATTTCTTCGCCATTCGCACTGAGTGGAGAAGAATTAAAGGTAACTATAAATACTCAAGGATCTCTAAGAAAATAAGCTCACTCTCGACGGCGGCATTCGCGCGTCTGGTAGGAAACACCGCCTCCACAGGTGCGCGAACAATCCGAGGGTGAGCTCCAGTCAGTCCACTCATTGGGATCGTCACCCTCGCCGCCAGGGGTTACGTAGCTGGCGGGTAAATAAAGATTTGCACCATATTGTCTTTTTGCGCGTAGTCCAGGCTAAGGAAGAAAATATGCGCTAACTAATTTGATAGCCCTGATTAAAATGGTTCCACTTACGAATCTACTCTGTGAGTTTTGTATGCCTAACAGTACAATGAATACTACCAAGGCAGTTGATCTGTAAATAAAGAGCCAAAAAGAAAGAAAAAATTTAATAAAAATGTAGCTCATACTCCTGTGTCTGGTCATAATTGACACAATCATTAATGAAAAGCATGAGACCCATCGTCACCTGTTGACTCGTTGCAAATATTTGTTGCCTTTGCCTCATGCTTGATTACAAAGGCGGATGTGAGAAAAGAAAATGAGAGGGGATATATGGGAGAGAGAGCCAGTGTGTGACAAAGAGTAAAAGCAGACGGGAGTCAGTTGCTTGTCAAAGACTTTCTCAAACCAAAGCTGCCACGTCCAGCAAAGGTGTACAAATAGCTTTTGTAGGGCTTCAGACGGCAAAAAGCCACAACAACAACACGAACTTGTTTTTGTCCACTGGGCAGAGCAAACAAACATTGAACTTGTTTTTGCATTGTACAGCGGTGGTGGGCATGTGTGGTGGAGTGGGCGAGTTAGTCGAACTTGGTCAAGTCAAATTTTGCAATATCATTCTTTTGGTAACAATTTTTTTATAGTGCGCCGAAACGCTGGCCATAAATATGCAATGCCACATAAACAAGACATAATTTAGCAGCGCTTCCTGCCGATTTGCCAAAAAGAAAAGAACAAGCAAATAATAAGTACCCGCCAGCAGAGAATATATGATTATGCCACAGACAAGGCGACGCCGCAGCCGCAGCCACAGTCGCAGTCGCACTAGAATTCGCAAGCGAAAGAACAAGACCGAGGACGAGAACGATGACGAGGACAGGGGAAGGGGGAAAGAGGAAAGGGGAAAAAGGACGAGGACAACTTGCGTGAATATGTCAAAAGCGTTCAATGTTGCAGGCAACGGAGCTTAGTGGCCCAGGCCCCAGACCCCGCTCATTGTTGGTGGCTTGCCAATTTAATTTTTGACGCTGCGTGCAAGAAGCCTGCGTTTTGTTACACTTGGACGCCTCCGACTGGCTGCGATTGCGACGGCGACTGCGACTGCGACTACGACCGTGGGGCACAGCAGGCGTGCTGCTTATGACAGGGCCCGGACTTGGTAGCAGTGTGGCACGCCAAGTGTGTGGCCATAATTTTAATGCTTCTGTGTTGGTATTTTAATGCAATTTGAGCGCATTTCCCTTTTGAAACCAATGCCAGGACACCTATTGCTTTGGCAGAGCACCGACAATGACATCGACTATGACTACGACAACGACAACGACAACGGGAGCGACAACGCCACGGCACACATTTCACAGTCCATTGAGTCGGGCCTGACTCTGGCCTGAAGGCGGCGTCGCTTAGACGCCTCCAATGCTATTGCGTCATACAAACAGGATACGCTCCAGTACATTGTGTCAAAATCGGCCCAACTAGAACAGCGTCGCGCTATTAATTGGATAGTTCAGCGAAATCTGCTGAGACCGCAAAATCCATGGCCAGTTACTGATTCCATTTTTATGCGCGGCTGCTTGCTGATAGCGCACAATTTTTCCACACGTAAAATATAACCAAATTTTTATCCAAGAACAACATTGTATATCGTACATACTTATAGATACACAACATTTGCTCTCTGGCATTCTTGTTGTCACATATGGCGGATACCACGTGACACAAACATAAACAGCTGCCACAATCGTGAGATACATATGTCCAGGCATTCCTCGTACACATCAAATGAAAACCACGGGCATTCAAGCTCACCCCGCTTCCACCCAAATGTCAAACAAACTGAGGAAATGCCAAAAATCCGACGGAAGCCTTACAACACAACAACAAGATAACATCGGGCGCATGTCCAGGTAAACACATATTTGTATGCTGGGTGGAATGTCTATTGCCTTTGCTCCGACCCCAATTGGACTTTGGCCGTTAATCTCGAATAGCTCAATGCCTGCTAATGGCCAAGATCAAGGTAGCGCTATGCCAGAGCTTTCTAATTTACAGGCCCAGATAAAGTAAGATGAAAGGATTCCACTTAAACAATCAAACAATGGACTGTATTGTTTGCTGCTTGGCGCAGAGAAATCACTAAGCAACAATGGAAGACAATAAGTGGCTATCAAGCTAGTAGTTATTACTAAGTTGTGCAAAAAATGGTACTCAGACTGCATTGTGTGCAACTACTGCATTTTGAATCTCATATAAAATCTTAACTTTTTTGCGGGTGCGGACAATTACTTAGCAGCGACAGAGGAGTTAAATATACTTCTGACAAAATAAATTTAGAAATTCATTTGCTGATATTAAATTTCAATGCAACGTAAGCAGCCCTAAATGGTCTGAAATGTCTTCATTTGTGTTTCACTCAAACTCATTAAGTGTATTTAATCTGTCTTAGCTGAATCCCCAAACAAAGAACATCCTTCCTCAAACTATAGTGTTAGAATGATATGTCAAGCACACTGAGCTGATTATTTTTGTTTTTCACACCCTTTTGCATGTACTGTTTGCTCCCATTCACTTCGCTTGGGAAATCAGTGGCAAGCAACAAGTGCATTTGTAGCCCAAAGTGTTGCAATGGCCGTCATAAATAACGGCTCTGCTTATTAGCCGCAACAACATTACCATCCGCACTCAACGTACAAGTGCGTGCACTTAGCCGCTAAACTCGAGAAGACAAACAAAGTGTACAATACTTAAATTCGATGCTAAACAATAGCCGAAGACTGGCTAAAATATGTGGCAAGGCGGAACTAATCTAAACAAAGCGTCAGCAACAAAAATAAATGGAAAGCAGCAGCCACACCTGAAGGCAGAGAGCAGCGCTTGATTTGTTTATGCTGACATGACTCATCGATGGGGCCGTGGCAAGCAAACGCCCCCACTTAGGCGAGCATAAGCAAGCAGTAAGAGGCTGTGCGCAGTTTCCCATGCCACTTGATTAACCCCTCAGTGACTGGTAGTTGGGTCGGCACTTGCGGCACTCGCAGCAGCTGGGGCAGCAGTGCGTTCTATTTAAAAGTCCAAGAATGTACTGAAAGAATGTAAATGAAAGAGTGCAGCACGCTGCATTTGTGCGTACCATGCAGATGCCACAACAGCCTCCAGGCCTTTGATGAAGATGGAATGCGTCTGCCCCGGGTCTCCCCCTCGTACTTACAGCTGCAATCATTTGACTTTAGCTGCCCCACGTTTTAAATGCTGATTGTGAAAAATGTTGGAATGCTTTTTTTGCCCCTTATGTGTGCCGCAATGGAATTGTAACTGATTTCATTGCAACAAATTGAAATGCTGATAAAAACAAGTTAGCGCTGAACTCGAAGTCAAAATGATGCCAATCATTGAATGAAGACAATATTTAGCAAACAGTAAACTCAATCGAATATGGGTAAACATTTGAACAAAGCTCAATGAATACATAGATTAAGTGCCCACATGATCCACTGAACATCCAAGGTTATCATAACATAAGCAGGCATCAATGTTCCTAAAAGTGAAAGTAATCTCCATGAAGTAAACGTTTCGCCTAGTCTTATTAGGGGCGTGTGCTTTGTGTGGCCTCGTCTCAACAGCCGGCAATTAAGCGCAGCCTCGCAGGCTTGGCCTCATTAGTTGAAAGGATACACGGGCATTGCCATTTCAACTGGCACGCCCACAGTGGGGGGTGTGCAAATACAATTACATAGTCATACAATTATCGCAAGACAAACACAGGCTAATGCAAAGCGCCAAATTGCGGCTGAGCGGCGGCCAGGTAAATGTTCCATATGCACAGCCAGGGGAATGTTGTTGCTGCACTTGCTGCAGTTGATGACTGCGGGGATGACTCCATGAAGATGCTGGCACAACGCGTCGACATTTGTGGCAACGGAAGTAAATGTTTGCATTGTTGAAATTTTAATTGCATTTGCATAAAGCACTGCACACACGACATTGACAGCTCAGCTGGGCTGGGCTGGTCTGGTCTGAGCTCGGCTCGGCTCGGCTCGGCATCAGCTTGGGCTTGAGCTCCTGCCGTCTGTAATTTTGCCTGGCAGCCAAGAACCCTTGCGACGCTTGCGCATGCAATTATCAATTTCAAAATTAATTAAGCTTAATTGAGTAGTGAAAATAATAAACATTAAGCGCACACACGCACTGCGCTGCAATTGTTTACCGAATGGGGCACCTAGCGCGCAGGGTTATGCAACAGTTAAGCTTTGTCTGTGCGAGTGTGTGTGTGTGTGTGTGTACGCACCAACAAAGTTGCTGCTCTTTGAGGCTAAAAGGCACTTCAGCAACAGCAACAGCAGCAGCAGCAACAAAGTTTGCATAAATGCCTAATGAAATATTTGTCACGCGTTTGAGCAAACGGGCAAAGCAAATGAGTAAACAGAATTCACAGCAAAGCTCAGATAGACAGAGACGAGAAGAGGGAGATGAAGAGGGAGGGAGGGAGAGAGAGAGTGTGCGGGCAACATTAGCTGCATTTCACTTTGCTGCAAACTGCAACAATTTACTGACCCATAAATTTCACTGGTTGACAGCGGCAGGCGAGCAAAATGTTTGACTGGCCAACGAAAACAAACACTTGTAAACAAATTTTTATGGCAAATGTTGCATCGGCCACTTGAAGTGCAATATGCGAGGCGCAACAACAATAATACCATCAACAACAACCAACAACAACAAAGATGCCAGGCAGCTAATTAGAGGCACTCTGGCTCCCCTCCGCCACACGCAAACATTGGCAATTTTCTATTTGCCCAACTCATTTGGGACGAGATTGCAACAAGCAGCGCCGAGTGCCCCCAGCTTGTACAATTACAAATACGCATACAAGCCCGAGAAATACTCAAAGTACTCATTACTAATAGCACTGCGAAAATAAAGCACAATTTCATAAAGTCTTTACTTTCCACGTTTCGAACTTTGTACCTTTCAGATGCGCCCAACTGGCCCGGTCTTAATATAAACAGCTTGCTGGCTGCTAATTTCCCAAAATAGATTCTCCAGGATGCGCAAAGTTCGAGCATATTTTAGCACATAATTACCTGCAGAATTTTTATAGATATTTACGTAACTGCGAATATAGCTAATAAATTAGATAATAAACATTAATAAACGCACAAGCAAATTATTCTGCAAAATTTTTCTGATTGCACCTTTGTACATAGTTAAACAAATACCAAAGTATATTATAACATGGGCAAGTTTACAGTTGTTTAAAAATAGTGTCTTGAAATTTTTTAAATAAACTATCTGTATTCTCTTTCAACACCTCTAATTTATTGTGGTCATAAATCAACATAAATCTTTAGTTCTAGGATAAATATTTGAATATGAATTATTCGAATACATTTATAAATTAAATTTCACTTGAAGGGCTGCTTCATCAGTTACAATAACAATAGATATTCATAACCTATAGAGTACTATATGAGAAAGGCGTTTAAGACAAACATATAAAGCAAGCTCCCTTCATTTTGAATGAAATTACATTACATTGTACTATAGTTAGTGAATTTCTTGATTTTGGTATTATTATACTTTATCAATAGCTCTAAGTATGCCTACATACTGTGATATCTGGGATATCAATTTTGTTGACTTAAGCAATCAGAACAAGCCCGTGAATCATATCTCATCTCAACTAACTAAGTCTCGTATAGCAAAAATGTAAAGCAGTGAAATTGATTTATTATGCAATTATAAACTGGGATTGTTATGCTCCCCACTGCAGGCCAATATTTCTTGTGAATTGTTACTAACTGATTGATGCTTTGCTACCATTGTTTTGAGAGCGGACAGATACGTGTACAAGCTGTAAATGCTAAATGATGCAACAAGCTGCAATGAGAAAATCAATCAAAAGAAACTCATCCTGTGCTCTTCTCTCAATGTCCCTATTTTATTTCAATTTTGACTTTATTCGGTGCCTTTGCTGTCATCGGAATTTGAATCACGTCTGCAACAACCTACAGCAACAGCAGCTAAGGCAACAACAGGCAAACTGCTCGCGCCTTTAGCCGGCAGTCAAAATATTTTTATGGCTTTTTGCTCGGTCTGCGCTCTGCTTCACTTGTTGCTGTTGCTGTTGCTGCTGATGCGACTGTTGCTGGCAGCACCGCTTTTTAGGCACATTTACTGCTGCTGGTGCTGCTGCTGCCACTGCCGCTGCATGTGACGCATCTCATTGAGGCCTCTGCGCTGCCTGCTAATGCCCACTGTCACCCGGTTCCCTTGCAGAAATTTTGGATTTTTTGCATCATGCGATTTTTTTTTTAAGTTTTTTTTTGTCTCTGTTTTTGTTTTTTTGGCTTTTTCGGCTTGTTGCGGCCTCTGCAATTTTCTGACGGCATATTTTGTGTCTTGTTTTGGGGCATCCTTTTTATCTTCCGCGTTGCAGCGTGCGTCGACCCCATGAAAACATTCGGCCCGTAGCCGAGGCTATCGATTTAATTATGTATGTACATACATATCCATATAATGCTTGCATGTGTGTGCGTACGTTGCTTTTGGGCTAAAAATTAACATATTTGGGACTGGTAGCTGGCATTTGATTTAACGTTAGGCTATGGAATAATTAAACGCGACGTCGCCACGTCGTCGGCAGCCTTTGTTAATTAAGCATAATGCATAAAGTCATGGGAACAAGATCTGCAGATCTGCGCCAGCTCATGATCATTAACTGCCACTGGGGGGCCAGTTCGCAGTCGGTCGGGATCGGGGACCAAAGCACACATGTGGCAAATGCAGCGTACAGCATGTCCGCCATGAACTTGGGCCGTAATTGAGCCATGGAAGGACCGCAGTTGCAACAGAGGCAGCAGCAGCAGCAACAAGACGAGTCGTTTGTTCAAGCCTGCGAACGACTTGTGTTTAATTTGTTGCTCATTTGCCGCATCATTCGATATTCTCGTTAATTTCATTTCATTTTCCACAAAACTGCATGCGCAACATCGGATTTCAGGCACTTTGAATTTCCTGCGTATTTTTCGCACCAGCAACAAAGTCATAGGGGCACCCCATGGCGCAGCTAGAGCCAAACACGATCAGCATTTGGCTAAACAATTTATTAATAGTCATTAAAGTTCAATTATGCAATCGAAGTATATTTATTTGCCTCGTGCCACGGTGTCCATGTTGTGTGCATGATTCTCTCCGAAATCTTCGATACAGTGAGTCGTGTGTGCGTGTATCATTTTCAACATTTCCAAAGCATCCATTTCTGGAATTTATTGTTTATACTTAGTTAAAAGCACACAAACACTTAATAAACAATTTGGCTATGTTGCTGTTGATTCTTTCTGGTTGAAATTTAGTGATTTTCAGTGGAAAAAATATTGTTAAAAGCATAACAAACCAACATGAATACGTTGCCATGAGGTAAGATATTTACATAATCACTAAGAATTTATTCTTGGTTTTCTACACTAACTAAATATACACTTCAATCAAAAACCACCTATCTAGCGATCTGTCTTTCTCCGCATGCCGTTCTCCAACACTGATCACTATTAGCAACAACTGAGTCAAGTTCAAAGACGTCACGAGTCACAAAATTTCGCTTTGTGTAATAACTTTGAGTTACTTATACTTATATGACGAGCAGTTAATGGCCCCACACATAGCCGAGTCTCTTAAAATGTTTAGGTTGTACCATTAAACTACAGAGTGTCTATTGACCCGGCCCAACTTGATGTCGGCGACAAGTCATGGGTATGAGGCCAGCTAAAACGCCCAAGTTCATAGCTGGAAAAATACTTGAATGGGATATTTTGATGAAAACAAACATCAATTACGAGTAATATCAAATAGAAAACGAATATCCTATCAATTAGTTAATAAAATAGTGTGGAAAATCAATTTGTAGCACATTTTGCAGAATTTCTAGCACTTGACACTGTATAGATTTGAATCTATTTTCATAATATTTAAAAGTTTTTCCAATGAAGTCAGTTTACTTTAATTTTGCTTTTCAATCGAGTGAATAGTTGATTGTTCTTTGATAAATTTTCCTCGAGTAAACATGCATTTAGTTAGATTCAAAGAAATTATTGTATGTCAGCTCCCGCAAAGTTTGTTTGATTCAATCTATAGCCGAACACGTGTCGTTATCGCATCCGCCAAAGTCAGCGCTAAAGAGGTCATGTGTTGGCCACATTCTGACGCAATTTCGCAGAACAAAACGGGCCAGAAAAACAAAAGAGCCACAAAAACCAAAAATGAATTGAAAAAAAGGCGGCCTCGCCGTTGACAACGTGCAGCATTTTCCTTTTTTCAAGTGGCGGGCCCAGTGTTTTTCGCGAAAAACTTTAAAATACTTGACGAATGGATGCGCTAACTACCAGCTGGCCAGAGACGCCGTCGAGCGATAGTCTGGCACGGGGGAACAAGTTCTGGGCATGGGCATTTATGTGCGCTGGCCACCACGTCGGCAACTTTATGACATTGGCCAAAAATAAAACGCAGACAGCGCTGCAGATCACACGCATAAGATAGATGACCAGCGTCGTGTGCGTGAGAGCAACTGCTGCGGCTTCATCAAGATCTATCACAATGCCTGGCCAGAGCATCGGAGTCGTAGTCAACTTTGAACCGACTCTGCACACGATTTCTGGTTGCCTGTTTCGCTTCAGCCAAAAGTGTTTCTTCCTCGTCTTCACTGGTTTCTTTGGCGAGGTTTTTTCGGGAGCACTTCAAAGCGCACGCACTTCACCTACACACACACTAGGCACACACATAAATATTTACATTTCAATATGAAATTTTGATTTGATTTCTGTGTTCGCACACAAATCTGAAAAACTAACAAAGCCAGAGGTAAAAACAAAACTGCTGGCCGCACAGGTAATAAGCAGGGCATTTCGATTCTGATTCAGTATTGGCCCAAAAAAGCTATCTCGGCCGGAAATTTCGATAATGCATCTGCAAGGCACAAGAACTTTGATCATTCTTTACAGAGTTTTTAGAATTTTCGTAGTATATGGAAATCCTTGACTTCACATAACACGATCTATAATTAATCCATGCAAAAAGAATTTCTCGTTTCCATTCTAACATAAATATTTAGATGACAGCACTTTCCCCGGAACAACAAACATAAACTCACAGCAGACCATAAAGAAATTCGCGAAATTAATTTGTCTTATAGCAGATTGAATCTTCGCAGCCAAGAGGAATATTTACTCATTTAAGAAAAACTATCAAGATAATAGCATTAATTACGCAGAGCTCGAGGTGGCAGTGAGCGGGGCCAAGGATGCTTTTCAAATTGTTTGCAAAATGTTGCAATTTTCATTAACAAACTTCAATTAAGCGGGCAATGTAATTTGGCATGCAAACAAAATGTTGGCCAGGATAATGGCAGTCGCGTACTGTCAATAACGCAGCGCCTGTTGCACAGGAAGCACGTTTCCAACACAAACACCCACAAGCGCCCACAGATCCCACACACACATACACATGTGCTCACGCTCACATGTGCAGGACAATCAGTGGCAGCCAGTCGGGCTGGATGCCTGGCAGCCAGTCAGGAGCCAAGTCAAGTGTTTGCACATGTAGTTCAAATGAAATTAAAATTCGCATTGACACTGTAATTTGTGGGCGAACACAAAAGGAATCAATTTCATGCCAAACACGCTTCAACTGCTGCTGCTGCTGCTGCTGCTGCTGCTGCTGCTGCTGCTGCGGCTGGCAATTGTATCTGTGAGATACATATTTGTCAGATGCTTACCGCAACCGCCTCGATAAATCCATTTCGCCGCTGATGCTATCTATATATTAATCGACAGCGTTTGGCGCTGCTCTTCACGAATTTCTTGCACAAATATTTAGAAGTTTGCGTTCGTTGGCCAAGCACTTGAAATGTTTATCACTTGAGTTTTAATTATTTTTTTGCACACTTGTCACGCGAACATTTGTCTGCACTTCGCGCTTGCGCACTGCCAACAGGAATTGTGAAGGGCTTTTAAAACAGGCGCCGTCGTCCTTGCCAGCACGTCCTTCCAACACGATCACGATCACCAGCACACCCGCAAGTCTAGAGCGTCCGCCACAAACTGATCGAGACGAGATCGCTCTAATTCTGTTGCAGCGCCACAAGGCGTCGTCTCGTTCTGCGTCTGCGTCTGCTTCGCCGCCGGCGTCAGCGTCGACGTCGACGTCAAAGCAACTGTGGCGATAGCGCCATGAACAGCGGGCTCACGCTTCCGTTGCTTTTGGTCTTCTTTCTAATCAGCCCGAAACTGGATAAAGGGCTTAGGTTAGCTACAGAGCTGCGTTTCTTTTATTTCTTTTCGTATATCGTATATCGTATATATACTTTATTTAATAATTACTAAGCGTTGAATGAGCGCCAATTGCCGTTCGATTGATGGAGCTTTAATGCCAGTGATCCTTTTTACGAACCGGCTTCTCACAGCCCCCACAAGCGACTGGGTTCAATGCGATCTTTTTTTGCCAGCAGTCGGACGGTCAGTTCGCTCTCCATTTCCAACTGGTTCTCTCTTTTTCTCAACAACTTTGCAACTTTGATCTTCATGCGTTGCACGTGTGGATGCATATATATATGCGTGTGTGTGTATGTATGTGTGTGTGTGTGTGTGTGTACCCGTGATTTACTGCTTCGTTGTTGTCTCACATGCTGGAATTAGAGTTGAGGTCGGAGTCAAGATCATTTGACGCCCCTAATGAGCGAGGCTGACGAACACATGTCGCCGGCATTTACGAGCAAGGGTCCTTTGCAGGGTGCCGATCCTTGTCATAATATACAACCATGGACACATACATACATATAGCATATACAGTAGTCATTTCGCTTTAATTGCAGCCAACAACACATGTGCATGTTCACGCTCTGATTTGTCCTTTTTAACGATTCAGTCAAATTGATGTATATAAATATATGTGGATGTGGAGGGTAAACGATCTGCTGGGCGATTGTCGCAGTCTGGCAAATTCATTCAGCGCATTCGTCAGCGACATTGCATCGAGATATCGAATGTCTATAGTGTCTATTACTAGGTTGTTTTAATTGCACGAGCTCATTCATAAATTACTCATTCTGGAACATTTTTGGTCGCTTTGTCTGCTGATTATTTCCGCATTCCACTCTTTGCCGACTTCCGTATACAATCTCAGCCACCAAAAATAGCTCAAACCAAGTCCCGGTTTCCGCTTCATTATTTTGGAGCTCTATGATATGATTTGCTTATCGTAGGTCGCTTTTTAGCTACAGCTTGAAAACTTTTGCTGCACACTGACTTAAGAATAAAATTAACTATGAAATATGAATGCTTAGAACCGTTTTATTTTGTTAAATAAATAATTAAGTTTTACAGTTAGCTTTCTAAAAAAAAAATTCGTTTTGCCAGTACTCCGAGTACACCCGAGGTAAACTCCATTCTATAGTGCAAATAAAATTTGACCAACTTTCTTACTATGCTTAAGACCCAAATGCAATATAAAAAGAAATGAGAAAATTCAATTGGTAAATTATAAGTTTAAAAGTCTTGCCAATTATCTACGGTGGGGTAGAATTTACACTGTAGAATTTACACCCCTTTAAACTTCACCTAAGTCGAAGGACTTTTACATATACCATCTATAAAACTTTAGTAATTATTACAGATCCAGACTTCAAGACTCTAAGTATTGAAGAGAGTTTTTAAATTGGATGAGAATGGGAAAAATAATAACTATATGTTGCTATCTAAAATGCGATTATTATTGATATCATCATTCGAAACATACTTAAACCTCACATTATGTGGAGGCTTCAAGCTTTAACTCTCATATATTTACATTTTATTATACAATAAAGAGTTGCTTGCAGCTTTGATTTCTTTAAAGGAATATAATAAAGCTAACATTTCGTTTTCTGCGTATGCCCAGCACACAGTGCAGTGCCTAAGATATTTCGTTCTTATCAGCCTGCCACTGAGGGAAAGTTTCTTTCCATTAGCTAATATGAAACTGTGCCGCAGCGCAAAAAAAAACCATTCCGCAAGTTTCAAGGGAAGAGCCAAAGCGCGATTAAATAAAATTAAGCATGTGTATAATATTTAATGTGCGATGTGTATTAAATAAGAAGAGCTCATTCATAAATAAATGTGGAGCTAAGCGCTAATTGGCCACCCCCAACGGAAATCGTTTATCAGAGCCGAGTGAGAAGAATACGCTTAGGTCTGAGGCGGTTTCTATGCTGTTTCTTTCTGCCCTGGTGTGGGTTAACTCCAATTAGCATTGCTTTGACCCATTTAGACAGCATCCGTCATGGCGTGCACATGGACAGCCAGGGGCGCACGCAGCTGCAGCAGTAGGCTCTGTCACAGCTTCAGTCGCTGTCGCCGTCAGACGCTTATCGGCGGCAGTTCCGCTGCGGCAGCGGCGTTATCCTAAGCGCTAGGCATGTGGGTGAAGGGTGGCAGTAGCAGCGCCCGAGCAGCAGTAAGATCAACAGGAAGTCGTATAGTGGATTTGTTTTATATACACAATATATAATACAAACTATAGATATATGTATGAAATGGCGATAACAAAGGCAGCGGCAACAATATAAATCTGTAATTCAGCGGCAATTACTAGAAGCCAGGATCCCAGTCCGTTTTCTGCGCCTCCATGTGCGTGGTATAGCATTGTATTATGTCACCGGGCTGCGGCAGTACCTTGGTATCCTTAAAGCGCAGACCACATTCCACATCCTTTTTAATGGAGTCCACCTCGTTCTTCAAATGACGCATGGACTCCAAAACGCCGTCGTAAATAACCTCGCCGTCTCTCAGCAGGCGAAACCTTTGGGCCTTCTTAAGAACGCCCTTGGTGCAACGACAACCAGCCACTGGAACCTCCTTGCGCCCCTCGTTGATGAAGAAGTTTTGCAGCACATTAGCTTCGCCGAGCTGATCCTCCACCTCTACAGCTGGCAACTGGCTGCTCAGCTGCTCCTTGAGATCATCAATCAGACGATAAATGATATTGTAGCTCTTAACGTTCACATCCTTTGCCTCCTTGCCCTGCGGTGTTTCCACGGCAAAGGCGTAAATGATAGCATTAAAGGCTCTGGCCAGCTCAAGATCACCCTCGGTAACATTGCCAACGCCGTAATGCACGATGTCGAGGCGACAGCGATCGTTGCTATTGTAGGTATCCAGCACATCCAGTATGGCTTCTACAGATCCGTGCACGTCCCCCTTGACGATGACGCTCACGCGTGGAATGCCGTCATTTTTATCGACCTGCTTCACCCGTTGGCCGCCCCGCGTTCTAAAGTGACCGGACAGGCGGCGAGCCTCTCGCTCGGCACGATACTTTGCCTGATGTTCCTCTTCCTTTTTACGAATCTCATCGCTACTCGATTCCACCTTCGCCACTTGTGCCTGGTGCTCCCGATATTTGAGAGCCGCATGTGCTTTTTTCTGTAGAATTGAGTTGACAATTAGCACGGAACATTGAATATGGTTTCAGAAGAAGATAGCTCACCTCTGTTTCCACTTCTAGTATCAGGTCACCAGCCAGCGGCAATTCGCGCCAACCTAGTATTTCCACGGGCGTCCCAGGAGCGGCTTCCACCAGCGGTGTGCCATTGTGATCGAAGAGGCCACGTACCTTGGCATGCGCTAGGCCACTCAGCAGCACTGAGCCCTTGCGCAATGTGCCGCGCGTCACAATGGCCGTAGATAACTTGCCGCGACGTGGATCAGTCTTGGACTCGACTACAATGCCCTCGACAAGACCCGTAGGATCTGCCTTCAGGCCCATTAGCGTAGCCTGCGTGCTTACTGCTTCCGCTAGAAGTTCCAAGTTTGTTCCTTTCAGGGCCGATATGGGTATGACTTGCACATCTCCACCGTGCTCTTCTAGCGCCAAGCCCATCTGTGCCAGTTCACTTTTACTCTTCTCCTGAAAGATGAAATACGTTAGTGCATATATTCAGATGCATCTTATAGCAATAAGGAAGCCTTACAATATTCGCTTCGGGCTTGTCAATCTTGTTCAACGCCACGATTATGGGCACCTGCGCCTCTTTGGCCAGCTGAATGACCTCGCGTGTCTGTGCCATCACTCCATCCTCGGCGGCTACAACGAGCACAATGATATCTGTGGCGACGGCGCCACGAGCTCGCATGGCACTGAATGCCGCATGTCCAGGGGTATCCAAGAACGTAACCTTTTCGCCGTTCTCCAGCGTAACAGTGAAGGCGCCAATATGCTGAGTAATGCCGCCCGCTTCGCCAGCTGCGACATCTGCACCTCGCAGCGAATCCAAAAGCGTGGTTTTGCCATGATCCACATGGCCCATTACCGTGACCACCGGGGGACGGTGTTTGAGCAACTCTGGTGGAGCTGGTGGGCGGGGTAAGACGTCGCGGTCCTTGTGCTCGTCCTCATTAGGCGTTTCAGGTGCGGCCACAACTCGAGTCTTAGCGCCCAGCTTCTTTGCTATGTTCTGAATTATCTTCAGGTCCTCCAGCTTGGCGCTCGCCTCGATGTTGTCCGCGCCGGGCACGTACAGCATTGCCTCCTGCACATCGTCTGCATTTAGATTGAATCACATTAGAGCCGGTTGGCTTTCCATTGACTTGACAACTTACCCAAAGGTCGATCCAATGTCTTTGCCAGCTCTGCTACGCTCATGTATCGCCAAATGTCGGTGATGCCGGCTGATGCGGCTGCTGCATTGGAGGATTGCAGCTTCTTGGGCGAGTACTCTATAATTCGAGGGGATTTCTATACAATTAGTCAGAATGTTCTTCTCATACGGTTACAAGACCTTAAAATTATTAATATACAAATCGACAAGATCATCTTCCTCTCTTAGTTGAACACTTGTGACGTCATCCGTACTGTGCTACTCTTACTCTCAGCGTCACCTCTTTTTGTCATGATTTTCCTACCTTCTCCTCAGCTGTCTTGCGGCGCTTGAGTCTTACAATGCCGGTATGAAGCTGGCGCTGCCGCATCGTGCCGCCCAGTCGAAAAACATTGATAACTCTGAACATTTTACGCTTTTCTTTTAATAGGTACTTTCACTTTTATATCTTATACTCATTGGTTTCGACTGAATTAGTATAGTTATTGTGTAATTTAATGCACTGTTTTCCCAAGCAATGTGCTCTCTATTAGTGTGACCGTATGCACTGAAGTCAAAAATAAATGAGACCACTCATTGCAGCCCTGGTTTCTTGTCTCAGCTGAGCTAATCAGCTTTTTGATTTTTTAAATTATTCCTTCAGGCGCACAGTAAGAAAATGCATAAAAAATATTATAATGTGACAGTTATGAAACCGATCTTTAATTTTTAATTAATAGGTTGATTCAAGATCCAAAATTAATTTAGTCATTAACGTATATAGACACTACATCAGAGTTTTTTGCATATACAAATGTAGCATCTTCTTATTTAATATAATATAATATAAAATTATATATAATATATTTTCTTTAAATTTATATAAATTTAAAACTGTTTTGGAAAAACAGTTCCGTTTACAATTTAAAAATTATTTTTTACTGATTGCGGCCTTGCGATATGTTATCGATAAAGACTTTCGGCTGGCGGCCCTAGTCGTGGCACATACCCTAAACGGTTACGGTTTATAGCTGAGACTTAAACCTGGGATGCTTCGAGTCAGTTCACCATTCCAAAAGCTTGGTGCTGTTCTTGGCTTAACAGTGGAGCTTTTTAGCTTCGTTTCAAACCGCCTGGCAAAGCACACATATGTCTTATACACACTGTCTTATACTGATAGGAATTCGAATTTGGAGTAAGGAAATCAATCCTTGATAACGATATTCCAAAGATTAATAAAATTCTGCTTTAATCATAGGTATGTTTGATATTGAATATCACTTTCACATATTTGAGTTTTATAATTTTTTTTATTGCCTCCCTCTTCGGCAGCTGCGTGCGCGTCAATCAGTGGTAATTGGAGCCCGCGCCACGGCTCGGTCAAGCGTGGGGCACTGCGGCACATGGCACATGGCACATGGCACATGGCACATCGAGCTGCTCGTCCTGCTGGCTGACACTGAATGCCACTTAATTCGGTTTTGAAGCGAGTTGCATGTCAAAATGATTGCTCTTCTACAAACAGCGCATCTGTGTTTGAATTATGATGGAGCGCGCAAATATTCCAGATGCAAATATTTGCGCAAAACTACACACACTCGCACACACACACTCGCACACACACATGCCAACTTGAAGTGCAACAGAGTTGCCGACCAGGCACCAGTCACCCAATCCCGCCCCACACTTGACGTCCGACTAATGGCAGCGCGCTGCAGCCAGAGCCGTAGCCGGAGCCAGAGCCGTAGCCGTAGTCGTGGCTGTTGCCATAGCCAAGCACTTTTGAAAATGTGTAACCGGCACTGACTGACTTTCTGCTCGTATCTGGCTGAGGACGATCCGGGCCAGGAGCAGGAGCAGGGCCAGGTTTGACTGCAGCTCGTTTGGCCGGAGCCAACAGTTGTCGCCTCTGCTGCTGCGGCAGACATCCTTTGCCGGAAATATGCGTACAAGCGCTGCACGCTCGGCTCGACAGGGTATATGAGGTATACAGGGTGCTCTGGCAGGATGAGCCACTCCTCTGCCCGCCCGCCCCGTCTGCCCATCTGTGCGTTTGTTTGCTCAGCAGCGCCAGAAGACGCAAACGACGCCAGCGACAGCAGCGACTGCGACTGCGACTGCGACGCCAACGCAGGCAACTCAAACAAAATATAACAGTTGGTTGCTGCTGCTGCTGCAACGGCAGCAACGCGCTCAGAAAAAGTTTACAATTTATCTAGTAAAATGTAATTAGGATCCTGGTGCAGGCACACTCAAGCCCGCCCCCAGCCCCGCCCCTCCTAGCAGGAGACAGAAGCAAACGCAGAGGCAGCGAGATGGGGGCCATTCTTTGCTTAAAGTTGCAGCTGGTTTGCTTAAAGTTCGCCGATTGAGAGGCGCAATCAAATTACCAGACTGTAGCCACGCCTCGGGCAGCTTTATATAAGAGCTGTACATGGTTAAGACTAAAGTCTCAGATCTTTTATATAACTGTCTATTTTTATATCTGTATATCTATATAACTCCAGCTATATCTATATAACTTCACATAGATTTACGTTTCAGCTGCAAGCTAGCTAAACAGTTGAAAAAGCTATCCTCAGATGTTTTCAAAATAGTATAAACAGGATTTAAGGATAATCATAGAATAGCTAAATGCATGTCTGAAGAAAACAAAAACTGTATACATTTTGATATATTTGAGTAGGAATGACTACAAAAATAATAATAAAAAAAATAAATAATAAATAAAATAAAATATACAAAAATATTAGAGCAAGTTAAGGGAATTTGTCTCACTTATTTCGCTTTTCAAAAACCCCAAAAACTTGTTTAAAATATTAGATTGATATAAGATAGACAGATATAAGAAGTTGCATTCCTTTTACTCCGCCCACAGCTGTCTAAGAACTATCTCACTACATAGCTGAAAGTGCGGTCTATCAAGAGTTTTTAATTTCTAAACATCTCTAGCCTAGCCTAATAATCTGCCCATAACTAAGGTATTGGGTAAATTGTAATAATTTCTATTAAAGTAAAGTAAAACTGGTTTGCCTAGAAAATGTCTAAAAATAAATTCAAATTTATCTTAACTATCTTCCTTTCATCCTAGCGCTTTTCTACAGTTTACTAATCTTCAATTGCAATTTATATATAATATATATATTTCGTATTCGTATTAATTATTGAATCGTTTGGCATTTGGTGAGACTTTTTCGAGCTGTAACAATTTGAATTTCGTTCATTGAGCGTTGGCTAAAATGGCGTTGGCGAGGGCCGCTCACAGAGTTGGCCAAGGGCTTGCTGGAGACGCAAGCAAACTGCTCGAGCAGCCGACGCACAAGACATGCGCAAGAGCGACTTTTGATGCGCCTGAGATACACACTTATGTAGGTAGGCACACACACACACACAAACACACACACGCACACACTTGAATAGAGACAGATGCGGGCACAGACAACACAGACGCTCGCTCACGCTCTCGCACACAGCCACAAACCGAGGCAGAGGCACACACACACATATCTACACGTACACGGGCAGACAGACACACACACGTACACACACAGTGAGAGAGACAGACGAACGCACATTGTGTAGCCGACGAGGCGGAGCTAAGTAAACAAACATGGCCGAAAATGTTTGTGGCTCATAATCTGATACAAATGCAAATGCACACACACACACACACACACACACACACGCACACACACTCTGACAACTCTGGCACTTTCTCAGTTGGCTGCTTTGCTAATTTTTGAGCATCTGCAGTGAAACTTGAAGTGTGGAGCCCATTCGCAAGGTGCTAATCAGGGGAGCTGACCACGCAATCAATTTGGCCAATTTATCTACCTGGTTATTTCTCTGGCAATGCATGCGATTTGTGATTAGCAATACGCTCATGACTCCCATGACTGCTGACATGGCAGATTGCTCATCAAATTGCCAACATTTTTGGCCAGCTCTGTATGTCGTCCTGCGCAAATCGAACATGAAAAATATGTCCAAAAACTGCCCCAAAATCAAATGAATATTTAGATATATTGCAAATCAAAAAGATCAAATCATTTTACATCGAATTTGTTTGCGAAAAGAGCTAGAAACAAGAAGCGAAACGGGTTTTATTCTTCGCATTCAATTGATATTAAAAGGGGAGTTACAAAAGGGAAAATACAAAACAAATGCAAATAGAAATGCGATTGATGTTAAGCCCTTCCTTTGGTATACTTTTATTTACAAAGAAATATATTAATAAAAATCGGGGTAAGCCAAACGAGAAAGTAATAGACTCATTCGGAACTCAAAAATATATGAAATGTAAATGCTGAAGAAAACCCTATATGACTGAAGCTGTTTAGAGCCCAACAAGCGAAATGGCAAAGTACTCCAAGGATTGTCCAAGCTGCAGCTGCTCATTAGGTGCTAGAGGCAAAAAGTTGGCTATGGGTAGAAAATGAAGTATCCTATCAATTGACTCACTTCAACTCGCACGAGAAACTGTGCGATGCCGGGTGGCACTTTCTAATTGGGCAACATTTACGGTTAATTGGCACGTACATTACGCCTTCGATGCTGACCCCGTCACTTGTGAGTGGCCGTGCGAGGCGCAAAGTTTTGAATGTCGCTGCACTTCAAAGCTGTTCTCCAGCTGGCACTTGACGGGAAAATTGTCTCCCAGACTTGGCACTTGAGCGCGCACCTACCACAGCGCTGGCCCCGCTATAAAGGTCTTTTTTTTGGCATTGGACAGGTAATGGGAGTCATCAATGTGGTCGGGCTTCGAACACAAGCAAAATATTGACAGAGCGGCAAGTCTAAGGCCAAAGGCACCGACCCAGCTTGGCCCATAGACACAGGCATTATACATATTCATATGCGACGATATGACGTTGCCGATTCGTCGATCGGCATCGGCATCGGCATTGGCATCGGCAGGTAAAGGTAAAGGTAAATCACTGGCCCATCCGAACTATGCCGATTCGGTGCGAGCTGTGCCGACTGGACTGAGTCCGAGCCGATCCCTTGTTGTGCTGTTTACACACACACACGTCAACATCCGCTCATATCGAGCTGGCCGTCTTCGAATGTCGCATTCAAATGTTGTTTTTAGCCAGCGACGTGGTAAATTTCACCTGTGTACGCGGAGAGACGGCGGCCTCTGCATAGACACGGCCACTTACAACAAATGCATTTGGGCGGCGGTCCCGCTCTTTGATAGTGGACCACACACACAGACACGCATCCACCGCATCCATCTATGGCCAAGCACAGCACCACTGACACTTGAGTTGATTGATTCGGAGATGCGGCGTCCGCGAGATGCAAAAAAGAGGAAAAAATCAACGCTGGTGGTCGGTCTTCGTCGACGCAGAAGTCTCTCCAGGCTGGCCGTTAATTTGCTGCAGGAAGTTTCCATTTAGCACTTGGGCAAACAGTTTTTGCAGTTGTCACCAGTCACCAGCAGCCGTCCGGCATCTCTAGTGGGCACTACATCAGGCCTCAACCCGCCTCCGATCCTTCGGCTGCGGCTGGGGCTGGGGCTGCCATAAATACAAAATATCAAAAAGCAGAAAAAAATATTGCTGCGGTCAGGGGGTGGCTTCATTGTTGCGGTTCTGGCTGCCTCAAGTGCCATTCAACTAAATTGTTTGTATGTCAATCAAAGATGAAAACGGGCCACGGAAAATGCGAAAATTAAACAGTGGGCGCAAGGGGGCGGTGCCAGGGGGTGGGGTGCTCTCAGCGCTCGCCTCTGGCCATGCCACTTTGCGCTCATTGAGGTGACGCGTGTGGTTCACAAAGCGGGCGGCAACCATAAAAATAACAATAATAACAATAGCAACAACAACAACAACAGACACTACAACAAATTGCTTTGCTACATGAAAATGTCAAAGTGCGCGCTTTGAATGGCACCAACGAGGGCGGTTAATAAACATTGAGCTCAAAGCCAACAAAGAACGCAACAACAACAGCAGCACTTAATCAAGCAGAGACTCCTTGAACAGCACTTCGGCAATGGGTTGAACGAGCGACAATAATGAATGAAATTTTACATCGTACAAAATATTTAACGTTTAACAACATTAAAAATAACTGTTCAATAAAAAATTATGACAAAACATCAAACTGAATGAGTTGCCACAAATTATATAGCCTGGAAGTTTTACAAGGCCACTATAAATCTTTTTATTTACCAGAAATGTGTCAGCTCTAACATAGATTAAATATTGACATTTTTACTTGCTGAGAGCTTAGAAAATACAAAACTTCATGAAATCATGGCAGTACTCAAATAGCATAGATGGAAAAATATATATTTTGAGAACAAATATATTTGAATAAATAAAAACAAATAACACAACTAATCCCAGTATACAGTCATTTATATAAAATTTATTATTATTATTATTAAAATTTTACAAGATGTTTTACTTTTATTTTACTAAAGATTTGATTTCACTAAAGACAAATCTAGAAACCTGATGTAACATAGATTGCAGCCGTCTTCTATACATATTTCCATACGCATCTATTCCAACTGGAGCAAATAGATTCTAGACTCAGTAGATTAAGTTTCTATCTTTACAAAACGATTCAGAGTATATATTCAATGTACTATATACAACATTATTTTTGACAAATAAGCTCTGCTTCAAATTATATTTTCTATATTAATTATTATTCAACATTTAAGTACTTACACTATTCGCAGAGTGAGCTAACCCCTTTTTATACCCTGAGCCCATTGAAAATGGGAAATCAGGGTATAATGTTTTTGTTGGATGTATGTAACAGGCAGAAGGAGGCGTGGCAGACCCCATAAAGTATATATATTCTTGATCAGGACGACAAGAGAAATTGATTTGGCCCTGTCCGTCTGTCTGTCCGTCCGTCCGTCCGTCCGTCCGTCCGTCTGTCCGTCTGTCCGTCTGTCCGTATGTATGAACGCGTCGATTTCAGCTCTCAGAAGAGCTAGAGACTTGAAATTTTTTTTGTAGATCCCTATATACAGCGCGCATATCGAGTTTGTTTTCGATAATCGATAAATATATTCGTTTTTTTGTTATCGAATAAAAACATTATCGAAATTCAGTTATAAAATTCTATCTCAACCATCTTTTAAGCTAGAGATACCAAATTTTAAATTTAGCCTTATATGCATTTTATGCAATTTCGAATTTTGGTATATTTTGGATACCGGCCCCAAATTTCCCCCAATTGAAGTTCAGTCTCAAATATAGTCAAAATGCGAATGAGTTGGCACTTTTACTTAACTGACAAATATGCCCATAGAATATGTTGATCATATGCCGAAAATTTCATTGAAATCCGTTAAATAGCAAAAAAGTTATTAAACAAAACGTTTGGCTACTTTGCAAAAACACGCTGCAGCAGCGCCAAGCGAACGCACTTGCACACACACATACAAACGCTCGCATTCTAGTCGATTCGAAGAATCGCAAATTACGTTTGAATTTTGTTGAATTATCAGCTGCTGCTTTAGTTTACATTTGCCATCGCTTTCTAAGACAGTTGAGTGGCGTTGTTGGTAGAGGTAATGCTAATGAGCGTTGCTTAGTTAACGTAGGTTCAAGCCTCGCCAAAATCAATTTTTTGAAAAAAATGCTTTAAACTTGAAATTTTTGTATAATTTTACGCTAAATATAAGTGTATTGGAAAACACAGGTTCGTCGAGGCTCAGGGTATACCCTAGTCGGTTACGCCCGACTAGAGTTTTCTTACTTGTTAAATATCTCATTCCGTTCCACTAAAATCGAGATTCGAACTCTCTTTTTGTATCACAGAAGAAAGTCATCTTTGGCCATTCGTTATTAATTATTGGTTAATCATTATCAACTTGTAATTCCACTTTGATTGAAAGTAGTTGACAACATTACAAAAACTGAAAGAAATTATGAACAAATCAGACGTTTATGAAGCTGGTCAGTCGGTTAGAAAGGGGAAGTTGGAGACAAGTTTATTTATTTCGAAAGTGTTTTGTGTTTTAGATTATTTTAGTGTGGCTACATGCCAGTGCCACAATTTATGCAACTCCTATATTGGCCAAGCCGCCGTCAACAGCACTTGGGGCAGGCTCGCTCGCCTCTTTGGCTGGGGCTGTCTGCCTCTTTGTTGTCGCTCGAATTTACATTGAAATGCGAGACTCGAAGTAATTCGAAAGTTTGATTTTAATTTGTTTTCATTTCGCATTAGGTTAGCTCCGAGCAGATCCAAGCGTCGTCCCAGTGCCTGCCAGCGAGGCAGCTCTCGCTTGGGTCGCCTGTGTCTCACTCTGTTTGCACGCCCAGTTTACATCACAGTCTGCGCCGAGGAGCTCGAGAGCTGCTCCATTTGCGCGTCTGGGTATCTCCGGCTAGGGTCTTACGCTCTCTCTCTCTCTTTCACTTTGTGGCTTTCTCTCTCGTTCACTCGCTTGCTAACTGGCTGGCAGGGTGTTGGTAAACTTTTGCCTGATTTTGTGTGCTTTTAACAGTTTTAATCAAATAATTGCACATGTGCTAAATGTAAACATATTTGTTCGATTCCACTAACCAGACACGCCCCGAACAGCAACAACGGCAAGTTCGACCTCGCTCGCTGTAAATTGTGCAAAAATTGCTGAGCAGCAACAACACCAGCAACAACCAGAGGAGAAACAGTAAACAAGTCCTGCCGAAGTGCCTGCTCCAAGTCGATGCTCCAGTTGCCAGGAATATTTGCGAATGCAAACGAAACAGGAGAAAGTCCAAACATACAAACAAATAAGCGTGCAAACAGCACAAAAGACATTCCCCATGTCGGGCAGCCGGCCACGTCTGCCGAACCGAAACAATTCCAATTCCAGCATCAGCCCAACCGCCCTTAGACTTGGAGCGTGCGCGCGCCTGGCCCACTGTTGTTTTAGTACAACGAAATTTTTAATTTCTCATTAGGCTTTTGGATTAACAATTGTAGCTAGCACCGGATTTGGCTGGAGATCTGCGGCTGCCCAGGAGCGGAAGGACTCAGACACTCAGACACGGTCGCAGGATAATCAGTTGCAGACGACGCATAAAAAAGTTTAGCGCGTGCGTCTGTTTACACGATTCACGTGGCTGAGCGCTCGGCCGGGGATTAAATGCAACTTGAAAATATTAAAACATTTTGCGACAAGTTGGCAAATGAAAGCCCGCCCAATCATGTCAACAGCAAAGTGCCGACAACGATGCCAACAACAACAGCGGCAGCGGCAGCAGCAGCAGCAGCAGGGGCAATGCACATGGGCGAGAGGGTGATGGGGTTAGGGACAGGCACGACGCCAACACCAACAACAGGAAGGAATGATTTCTTGTGCCAATATTTTTCCAGAGCACACAATTTCGATTTGTCGAGTGCAACTTTGGCGCTCATCGTACTCATCATGGCTGCCGCTGTTGGCTCCGGCTCCTGCCTCGTCCTTGACACCCAACAGCAGTCGCCGACGTCGTCTCCTACACGAATGTCAACGCCGCCGCCGCTGGCTGGGCCAATGTTAAAAAATACGTTGGATGAAACATGCACACACACACACACACACACACACACCCAGACAAAATACACAAACAGAGAAAAAGAGAGAGCAAGAGCGAGAGAGAAAGCATACACAGAGCCCGCACAGCGCCAGGATACGACTCTCAGTGGGCTGGCTGTGCAGCCTCTGCTACTCGCTTGCAAATCAAGTGAAATGTTTGCAAATAGAATTTGTCTGTGCTTGCTCGAGTGTTTGACTGAAATCTATATACATACATGCGAGTACATACGTTCACATAGTGAGGGGGCGTGTGTGAGTGTGTGTGTGTGTACATTATGATCAGTACAAATGTGAACATAACTGCACAAATATGTACACAGCAAGTCGCTCGCTCAGCGCCCACCCAGCCAGGAGCAAAGCCAAAGGTTGAGGCTGTAGCCGAGTCCGTGGCAAACATGCGAAGCGTCGAGTCGTCAGTCTTTTATATGCACTGAGCCAAGCAATCAATGACTTCGTAATACCGGATGATATGCACATCTCCATGCTAAACATGTTATCTGGAGTATCTGCTTGAATCTGTAACAGTTTGAAATGAGTTTCTTAAAGGTAAAATAAGGTGTTCTTTATTTAGAAGTATAAATAAGAAAATAAATCCAATTATAATTATTATTTGTAGGCAACAGTTTTTTACATTTCCTTTCCAGCTTAGTCCATTTGCGTAGGGTATTTCATAGTCAAGTATTTTTTTTTTCTCTTTCAACATTGTGCACGCTTGACTCTGCGCCAATCCCAATGCTCCTCTGCCTCCTTTCCTTTTCTCTCTCTCACTCACTCACTCGCTCGCTTGTTTGCGCTGCTGTTTGTTTTCGACGGCGTAAGGATTAATTAGCGTGCAAGTGTCGCGAGTGAAAAAAGAGAAAAATAATAAAATCATGCATTCAATTGCATCATTTGCCAAATGAAACTCAATTATCTGCCAGCTTTGTGAGCGGGTTCTTTGGCCTCGTTTTAATTTGGCACCGAGTGGAGATTATGTACCTGCAAATTAGTCAATGCCACCAACGGGATGACTCACACTGAAATGGTAAACTTTCTTATCTCTAGAGATATTCGAGATAAGTAATTAACTGATTACGCGTCTGCACACATCTCGCAGGCATTTGCCAGCCTTATCTGCAGATTTATCTTAGTCAATGAATATCGTTCATTTCTAGACTCTGTAATTACTTTTTTTCACCACTTAATTTTTAAATGAGGGACACTGCTCTACAATCCATTTCTGATTTCTCTTACTCTACTTCTCTTACTCTACTCTCTGTTGAGATACTGTAGTATGTTTTTTCTTTAGAGGTTAAACAAAATAAATTCATAGAAAAATGTACAATATATTGTTAATATCTATGAAACGAGTTTCATTGGACAGAAAAATTCATTATAATATGGCACACACGGCTGGCGCTTACAAGTTGCAATTTCGAACATCAATTTCACAATCATGGCCAGCACCATTTTCACATATCGACCAATGATTTCAACAGCCTATAAATCGCAACAAGCTGCAATTTTTTCCATATTTTTTAGTATTTCTACAAAAACTTTTACGTCCCGATTCAACCAAATAAAAAATATGTCTAGGTCTATCTATAATGAAATTAAACTCTAACTAAAACTTAAAGTTATATTCTTCTTCTTAGTTACAGCATGACTTGCCTACTTGCATACCTCGAAATTCATAAAATTCTATTCCTTATGCACATGCCCCATATTTTCAAGCCCCCTATTTTCCCCCATTTGTGCCCTGGCCGAGGTCCCTACCAGACACCCCATTATTACAGTAAATTATATTTTTTTCTGCTGGCGTTGCTGCTGCAGTTGCTGGTGGCGGTGCTGGTGCTGATGCTGATGTTGGTTAATTGTGCCTGACAATCTTGCAAAATATGCAAACGCTTGAATTTGACAGGCACACACGAAACGCTTGGTAAATAGCAGTAACAGCAACTGCCAACATGCACACACACACACACACACACACACACACATTTACGGTTACACGATGTAAGCACACACACACATGGGCACACATAGGCGAATGCAAATTGATGCAACGCGGCAACGAGGCAAGTGCACCTGCATGCTACTGCAAACAGAAACGCAGTCTGCGACAATCCACATTCGCATCTCTCTTGCTCTCTGTTTCCGTCTCTCTCTTTGGCTGTTTCTGTCTCGCTGCGGTACTGTTGCCGCCTGGAAAACCGAGCGGAAAACTTCATATCAGAGGAACTGCTGCTATTTGGCAGCGGCAGCCGCTGCCACGGCCTCAAGATGATGCTGCCTGGCGAATGACTTTGAAGTGGCTGCTGCAGCGGCAGCCGTTGCAGTTGCTGTAGCCTCAGCCGAGGCATGTAGGGCAGGGCATTCTTAAAAATTCATTTCATTGTCCTGCATTGTCTGGAGGGGCGCGGCAGAGGTGCGGGCAAACACAGCTTTCTGCAGCGGCCGCTATGCAGCCGCCATCATTTCCGTTTAGAGCTGGCTGCGTCCTGCAAAAAGATGCAAAGACAGCTAAGCAAACATCATCAGCACAAAGATGGCAGGCTACGGTGACAGGAGGCAGCTCCTGCTCTGCTCTGCCCTGCTCTGCTCTGCTGGGCTCTGCTGGGCTCTGTTTGCACAACGTACGACGGATATTGTGCTGCTGTTTAGCAGCCAGAAGGAAGGATGCAGCGAGCGACGAGACGTTGCTGCAGTCAAGCATTTGGACAAACAGCGAGAAGCGCCAGCAAAAGAGCGCAGCCCGCGGGCATAATAAGCGTGACCAGCATCAGGACCAAGACCGGGAGCACCCAAAAGCGCCGGCCAAAGCAGAGTCAGCTGAAAGCGCCTGCAGCTGAAATACAGGCCTAACCCTAACACAATTTGAGGCAGCCCAAAGATGTCAAGCGGCCACGCAGTCCGAGCCAAGTGCAGCAGCAAATAGCCAAAGGCGCGAGCGGGCCACAAGGGAAGGCCAGCGTCAGCTGCACAAATCGCAGACACACACCGGCAATAACTGTCACAATTACCAGAAGACCGTCTAATGGAGAAGAGGAAGACAACAGAACTGAAGAATTTATAAATATTTAGCCAGCAGAGGGGCGGCAGAAAGAAGGGACATAAAAACCAAAACGAATCTGTCATTGTTGCGCCTTTTTATGCCCATAAATTGTTATTTTTGGCAAATGCACCCCTAACCCCCGCCCTCCCGATTACTCTACTAATGAGCCATGCAATGTGTCTTTATGTAATACGTATGGCCGCCTGTTGGGCATCTCCCGCTGTGCCATACAAATCGCATTACACGACTTTTCGACTCAGGCATTCAACTCTAATTACCCGGTAGTTGATTGTTGCCTGTTCTCCGGTCTACGCTTTTGTCTGTGGCTGCAGCAGGACCCTGGCGTGCGGGGCGTTATCTGTTTGTTGTCCTGTTTTGGCGTGTAGGACAGTTGTTCGGCTATATAGGCAATTTGTCTGCACTTTCATGGCGGATAGGCAGACGCAAAGAATCTGCAGAGCAAACAACTTTCGCACGCCTCTGGGAAAGTCGACAAAGGAAAAAGCAAATCAAATTAAAGGCGAAGGCAAAGGCGAATGCAAAGGCGAAGGTCAGTTGGGGTCGTTTTGGATCGTTTGCTGACACCGCTGGACGCATGATTAAGACAAAAGATGTAAGCGACATTATCAACCAGCGCGACGGTTGATAATGTTCAAATTGAATCTATTGTTCCACGGAACAACTGTGCGGCTTGTTCAAATATTATATTTAAAGCATGCCAAATGAAAATATGTGTGCTTCAGCTAAGCAAACAGCAGTGGAATAGGAACACCTCGAGCGAAATTCCAACTGGCTAGAGCAGCACTTCATATGCTCTTCTTTGAGCTCTTTGTCTAATGATCCATAAGAATATCCATATCCTTTTTATTACAGATTGTTTAGTTGTTTTAAGGGACAATTTAAATTCTAATATAAGCATTTGAGCTGCAGAAATATAGATATAAGAAACGACAAACAAATACTACGAGATGCAACTAGGTAGTTATTACTAGAGTCTTGAAATTTCAGTAAGACGTAATGGTACAGTCCAATATGATATTCATAATACTCTTGATTAGAGTATGTTTCACTGGCATAAGAGCACACAGATCTTGGTGTTTTGGTGTCGATAATGACTGGAGTTCCGTCATGTTTCTAACTTTCCAAACAGCTTTCGGTGCTGTTGTTGCTTTTGATGTTGTCGTTGTCAGCGTTGTCGCCTGCTATTTGCACAGTTGTTGCATTATGAGGCCCAGCAGTATTCCAAATAAATGGAAAATCGAAAAATGGGAAAAAATAAAGCGAGCAGAAATAACAATGCCGCATTAGGTAAACATGATCTGGCATTCGTTCCAATTTCCAGCCTATCTATTATAGAATACACAACTTCAATTGTGTTTACATAGGCCGAGCATCGAACAATTAGTATAGATCTTCGACAGCCAGCTCCTTGTAGTTATGTATGTATGTGTATCGAGATATACCTATGCGACGGCAGATATCTTGACTCGCGTCAAAACACACGTCAAATGTTTGCACACCCGCCCCGCCCGCCCCGCTCACAACTGCCTTGTGAGACAAAGAGTAACCCAAAAAGGCCAACAAGAATGAAACTTCTGCTTCCGCACATTCTTGCCACACAATAGTCTCTTTCGGCCCTTGGGCAATAGCAGCACCCGTACCTGTCACCCAGAAGCGATGGGCATGACATTGTCGAACTACACACAAAACACATCCGGCCAAGTGACAAATTTCTATAGCTACGCGCCCCGGGCACCTTATGAGTTTTTCGCCGACTGCGAGATAAATTCCCCAATTTACTTGTCATTATTACGAAATACATGGCCAATACTTGGGCTCCGCACTCCGTTTCCGTTCGCACGCAACACAAATGTGGCTCAATGGAGCCACTGCGGCGCTCACGTTTCTTCCAAAACAGTAGCGGATGCTGTATGCAAATTCCCCATTGTCGGCCAAGTGCCGCCAAAGCCGTGTCGGCGACATCTCTTTGGCATGCAGCTGCTCCGGGGCTTGGCCAAGTGCTTGTTGGCATGGCTAATGAGCCACCGGCAGCTATCAAGTCTGCTCACCCAATTGGGGCCAAGTGGCGAGAGGGCGTGGGCAACTGCGCAATGCGATTGAGTAATCATCATTTTGAACTTGAAACTAATGCAGAGCATAAATATTTCAATGTTGTCTAAGAGTCCATATAAAGAGAGAGTTAAAAATAAGACAAATCTTCTCTAGAGAATCTATCTCTAGAGATACAAATATATGTGATCACTACATTTCAAATGTGATAAGCTTATTGAAGGCCTTTTTCGCAGAAGAAAGACGAATGTTGAGAACTCTTCTCGGATTTATGACATCGATAACTATGCTTATAACGCTGACATTAATATACTTACATATTAGCTGCTCATTCAATGACCAAATGACGAGAGGACAAAGGACAGAGGCAAAGTAAAACAATTTAATGAAAAAGATTATTATTGACCCTTTTAATTTGATTGGTGTTGCAATAATATGTTAGCGCTTTGTTACGATTTCCATTAATTTTATTTTCACAATCCATTGGGGCGATTCAGTGTTTTCATAACAGTTGACAGTGCGTAATCAGTGGCAACACGTTGCATGTTGAGCCGTGCTGCATGCCTCGAGGCCCTTCACGCCTGCCAATAGCATTTGTAGTCGGGTATTTGGACTGCGGCTGGTTCTCGACTTGCTATTTGTGTTTGTAATCATTTTTAAAATTAATTACAGAAATATGGATAAAATCTGTAAAATAAATTTTATAATAATTTATTTATTGAAGCCATTTTAAAGAGCGAATGTGCACACACACGCACACACACTCGCTGGCAAAATTAAACATTAAATGGCCATTGCCAACAATATTAACGTCCATTATTTGCACGGCCGGTGGATGCGGCAAGGGCGGGCATGTGGGACGCGTCTGCTGCGGCCGCATGAGCCTCCAATTAGCAATAACTGTGAATGTGAAATTTGCACAAGTATAAATAGCCTTTAGCCGCCATTTTTCATTTGTCAATTGTCAACAAATAGAGGGACAGTAACTACATTTGCCAAAGCCATTTTCGTTTCGATTCGCTTTCGCATTCGCAATTTCATTTCCATTTTGCATTTAATTTACGCAGCTTTAAGATCACATACTGCTGGCAATAGAGCGAAAATAACTAACGAAATTTCAAACCTGTGGCAACATATAAAATTCCATCAAAAATCATCGCCGCTTTGAGCAAATGAAAAGCCACTCGGCGAAAATTAAGTTTGCCTTGCTCGGTTTAGTAACACCACTGGACTAATAACCTTGCAATCGAACCGATACTGCAATACCCTTTGGGTGTATGGACAGTCTAAGCTCCTATAACTATAGTTTTAGATGCATAGCAGCAGATGCGATTACTTTGACATAATTCAAAATGACAGTTTGGACAAAAACTGAATTGAGGACGTGAGTAAAGTGTTGAAAATACATGACAATTGATTTTAATTTAAATAAATATTTTAATGTAATATGATTGATTGCTAATCCAAAAAAATGTAAAATATCAAATAGAATAATTGAAGAAAAAAAAACAATTGATTTTCAATTAATATTTGCAAATATATTAAAGCATACGTGTAGTAAGGATATTCAGATGTCCACTTGAATTCATCTCTGTCCTTCTTTAGTATAGCACTGCAAAACGGTGTATTTGGCTTTTTACAACGAGCAGCGCGTTACCAACATCTGCTGTACTTTTTGCCTAGTACCCCTTCAGCCAAGTTGTATTGTAGTTTGTGTGCAAATATTGTGCCGCCTTCCACGTTGCTTTCGACGGCGCTTTGTGGCACCACAACGCGGCTCAACGTCAAGCTTTGAAAATTAAATTGCGATTGCAACGCTGCGTATACGCAACGCAGTTACGCCTGGCTTTTTGAAGTGCCCAGCTCCAGTTGCAGCTGGTCTGCGTTTCGCGATATTTGCGTACACAATCTGGGCTATTTGATGTTGCCAGTGCCGAAACAGCTTATTGTTTTCGTGGGGCGGCCACCCAACATGCAACGCCACCCACCCCACGCAGCTAACATGCAGGCCGGGCTGACTTGGATATATACGTTCGTTCTTATTATAGACAGCACCTTGGCTGCACTGTCGACTGGCGATTAGTCAGTGTCGCCCGGTTGCGCCCCTCCATTTATGTGTCCTGCTGCAGTAATCAGCCAACTGCCAACTGGCAACGGCCGAGGCCAACGGGCAACGAGCGAGGGCAAACCGTTTTATTTGCCTTGGCACAAATCCTGGCCAGCCATTTGACTTTGCCTGCTGGGGAAATATTTGCTTAATTTGCCAGCGCTTCGTTGAGTTAATAAAGAGGACAATGAAGCCATTCCGTCAGATAGCCAGATGAGCTCCGCTGTCGCAGCTGCAGCTGTGAAATCCCATTTCAAATCTGCAATTTGAAGCTGCACTTGCAATTTGCAATTTGTATGTCATCAATTTTGGCTTCTGCATTTTTTAAAACTCTAAATTGGCTAGGTTATTGTTGTGTTTAGTGAGCGATAACCGACGACGCCTGCCGGAAGGCTGTGCGAATTGATGGCAGCCAATAATAATAATAAAAAAATAATGCAGCCACACTACATTCAGGCAAGTCGAGTGTGAGTTTTTGGTTAAATATTTTATAATTAAAAACCTAACACCGACTAACACCGCGCGAGGTGTGTGTGCAAACAATAAACAAACAAAATCCTTTTCAAATATTTACCTTTGGCATATAGCAGAGTTGACTGCGACGTTGATGTGACGCTGACGTTGACGCTGACGCTAACGTTGCCGTTGCCGTTGCCGTTTACTTTGCCGTTGACGTTAACGTTGACGTTGACGTTGATGTTGACGTTGACGTTGCAGCCAATGTTGCACGCTCGCGTAATGCCAACTATGTATTTAAAATTTTTGATTTGACTTTATTGTGTCGAAAAATCATAACAATTTTTACATTTGAACACGGCTGTGCGTATTTGCATGCCTTTGGGTCATTTAATTTTGCATAATAATTTATTTGCCATGGCTGAAAAAATGGTTGATTGTATTTTATGTTTCAATTTTTTAACAAGTTACCGCAATAACAATAACAAGGCCCCTAGTCTGTTGGCATTTAATTTTCAATTGCCTTTTTGTCTGCTTTTTACACACACATCTTTTATTTATAGCTCTTGCATATGCCAGTGGATGTAGGAATGCGTATATATGCGTTTGCTCATATGTTTGTATGCTCACGGTGCAGTTACATGGGATAGGGCTATGTGGGCATGTGGGGCAAGGGGTAGGCTCCAGTGAGTTGCCAACGTGGCAAAATCCTGCGCATGTGTCACATTTTATCGGGGACCAGAACACAAAAAAGCAGACCTAACGATGAATATTAAAAAAGAAGTTTGAACAGAATTCGGAGAACAAATGCAATAAAATTAAGTCAAAATATAAAAAAATGTATTTTAAGAGCCCATTGAGCAGCACAGGCGTAGCTGGTGCCCTACAAGTCAATAATATATGGAAAAAGGCGAAAAGTAAAGCATTAAAAAAAGTTTTGCTATCGTTCATATGGCATGCCTTCACATGCCAATCACTGTTACTATTCCACTCTGACTTGTGCGCAACAACTTTTCCCATTTTCCGTAGCGCAACAGAGCCTGGCAAAATTCTAATTTTTGCGCACTCCAGGCACAAACCGAATCCATCATAAATCTCGGCCCAGCTCGATGACAATGCATCATCCGTGTGCAAACAAAATGCTAAATCTCTTTTAATATCCTTTATGTCCAGGATGCGCCATATGCGTGTGTGTAGGCTAAGGCTAAGGCACAGATACAGATGCCAACGCACACACTGAAGCATCAGCATGTTATGTATGTGTATATGTATGTGTGCTCATTTTTCATTCTTTGTATTGCTTTAAATTTGATATTAAATTGTAGCAGTTCTCAAGGGTTTGCTTTAAAGCGCTTTTAGCAAGAGCCCAGAGAGCAAGCCAATAATAAACTAAATGAGAAAAAAATAGAGACGGCAAAGACAGAGAAACTGGCTAGGTTTGACGTTGTATCTACAAGATACAATAACTTGCGCCACTAGTGCCTACTGCTCAAAAGTGGCCGAAAAGTACCGACAAAGTATCAGCAAACAAGAGGCCAAAAGGAGAGCGCATAAAACAAATGAAACTCTTGTCGAAGCCGGGCAAAGCCCAAGAAAATTTCAAGAAAAAATATTAAGACAACAACAACAAGAGCAACAATAACAGAAAACTTGATGTTTGTGGGGTTGGGGCTGGTGTGAAACGACCCCAAAATGCTCAAGTGCAGCTCGGGCAGCCTGCTGCCTGCTGCCAGCTGCCAGCTGCCATTTGTAATAGTTGCCAGGCTGCTGGCAGGAAGCGGAGGCTAGTATCCTGCCCTATGAGCAGACAGCACAGTAAGACGAAATAAAATATAAAAAGTAAAAATCTAAAGTAAAACAAAGTGCTAAAGGGGCAAACCTCTGCTGAAAAGGGAGCCAGTTCGCTTGAGTTCAGTTCGTTTCGTTCTCTTTCTGTGATCTGACTCTAGCTCCATCCGCTCTGCCTGCTGTTGCTGCTGCTGCTGCGGGCAACTTCACGTAGTCGAATCAATTCAAAACAACTACGAATGCAATTTAATAAAATCCGTGCACGATGCGAACAATTTTTGAAGACGATGTCTGGTGGTGGATTCCGTACACATAGGTATCATTGGGTGGCTGTTACTGGCCCTCTGCTCTGTCTGTGCCTGTGCCTGTGCCTCTGCCTCAGCCTTTGCCTTTGCCTTTCGTTTCCGTTGCCTTTGCCAGTGCCCGGGCAAAGAGTGAAGCCAGCCCAGCGCAAAACAATAAAGCGCGTTTGTGTACACAAGGGATATGCGCCTGTCTTTCATCCTGCACACACACACACATGCACGACTCTTACACGTACTTATTGTGTGTGCGTGTGTGTGTGTGCCGCCATATTGGCAGTCGCCGCTTTCTTTGTTTGCCGAGCGTTGTTAATTTGGCAATACCCGCTTTCAATTATCTTATAAATATGAAAATGCAGCAAACGCTGCAGGCAGCGCTCCGCAGATGGAGCGCCGTCTCGAGCGTACTGCTGTGTCCATACGTATTTACACACATGAGCGTAATGAAAAACGTTTCACTTTTATTAAAAAATAAAAAGCCAACTGCACTGTGTGCCTTACAGATCAATCAAAAAATCATGACGTCCCCCGACCATGTCCAGATCCACTTGCAAGACGTATGAAAGCGGCTAGAGCAGAAGGAGCTGCTGTTCGGACTCGCGTACGTGACGGCAACAATAAGTGTAACTGGGACTGCAACTACAGCTGCAGTTGCCGTTGCAGTTGCAGTTGCAGTTGCAGTTGGAGTTGCATACACGTCTGTGATGCAATTGTGCGGTTTACTTGCCACCGCCTTTCTCAATGCGCACGCACCCACCTTCCTTCTAGTCAGGGCTAGGCGAGGTCGGCACTTCGTTGCGCATCTCTGACATTGGCAAATATGTGCACAGCGACGATCGCTGATCATTGAGCTCCCGCTCCTCAGCAGCTGCGCCCCGCTCGGCCACACTATTTCAATTAGCGACTGCAATGCACGCGCTAAAATATGCAAAGTGCCTGCCACTTGCGTTGCGTCCGCGTCATGCCAGTGATCCACTCGCAGCCGCTGCCGCAACCGTTGTCCCAGCCTCAGCACTTGACCCCGCCATCGCTGGCGTCGTCTCCGTCTCCGTCTCCGACGTTGTCATCGTAGTGGCAGCTGCTGGCACACTTTGCGCGGCGCACTGCTTATTGGGCGTGTATCTGTGTGTGTAAATATTTAACGCGAAATGCCATAGCCGCTGCGACAGCGGCAGCATTGAGAGGAGCCCCAAGTCGCAAGCCCCAAGCCCCGAGAAGCCCCATCAGCAGGCGCGACGTGTCGGCGCTCCTGCAAAGTATTTAGCAACATTTCGCGTATGTTCATAGCAAGCCGTCCGGCCCGCGACCTCGATCAGCCACCCCTACTACGGCTATATATTAAATACCAATATTTTAACACAGCTTCTTTAGCCATTTATAAACAACGCTTTAAGCAATGCTCATAGTATTCTAAAAACTACTTAGATATAGAGGAACTTTATTAAAGCGATAAGAACTACAATTTTCATTTTTTTAAGAAGCTAAAGATAAGATGAAACCTTATCTACGTAGAAGAGACAAATTATCATATCTGCGACTACGTCACTCGCTATTTTTAGGCAGCTGCTACGCCCTGATATCTTTAGCGTTTCTACTGTTTGCTTTGATCGAACTGAAAGTAGTTTGCAATCTTTGCAGCCCATTCCCACAAGTTGATACAGCTTACTAGCTATATGTACATCGTCTAAGTTGTTAAATAAAAATGTCTTTAGTGTCATAGTCTCAACAAAACTTAATAAGACAGTAACCTTGAATAAAGACTACAACTTCCTGTAGAACTTTAATGTGCTCGCTCATAATCTAAAGCTAGAATAAATCTAGTATATCTGAGATCCCGATCTTATGGTTAATGTTCCTTACAGTTGCGTTATCTAAAAAAAAAAAATAAAACACCTAACCTTAAGTCCCCATGTTACCTATTGAAATGATTAACAGTTACTAATTATTAAAAGTCGAAGTTTTTCTTAACTTGATTAAAAAATTAGCTAAAATTAAAATAATTGCATGATGATGATGATAGTTATACTGTTATAAGAAAAAGAGTTCGTGTGGTTCGCAGCATAGCATTAACTGCTCTACATGTACATTTTATAGCATACTTAAGGGCTATGAAACGCGATGATCTTAGGGTGTCGTCATGAGATATGGTAGATGGATCTAACAAATATCTATATGGGCTCGCGTCAATTAAAAGTTATGCAACCACTATTCAGCATATGCTTCTTGTTTGCTTTGCTCAAATGCAGCAACTCGTATTTTTTTTTTTTTCAAGTACAAGACTCAAATCGAATCCCAGACGGAGCCGGAGTCTCCATCCACCATTAAAAGTCAACCGAGCGCGGCATTTTTGTAGTACAATGCTGTTCCTCCTACTTCAGACGTGTTTCAAAAACTCGGCTCGAAATTATGTTGTTGTTGTTGTAGTTTATGTTGGTGTTGTTGTTGCTGCTGCTGCTTGTTTGTGGTGATAATGACGCTCGAGCAGAGCCAATTCAACGTTAATCACGACTTTTACTTGTCTTTAATTTTTTTGGCAAATAAGACAAAAAAAACACGTTGAAGTCGCGCACAACTGGGCGCGGACGGCGTCAGTCAGCCAGCAGGTTAAGCCGACCCGTAAGTATTCAGATATATGTATATCTGTATGTATATACATATATTAATGTATGTATATGTGGGTACTTACGGTCGAGTTTTCACTGTCGCTATGTGTGAGTTCTGCTTGTAGTTGTTGTTGTTGTTGTTCGAATTCAATTTAAAATGCACGTAGTTATGTCTGTTTGCTTAAGTTTTTGACGGATATTTTAACGATGTGAGCTCAACACAAATTCACTTTAAATGTTTTCGAGCGACAACTCGGCCTGGCAGAGACACCGGAGTGAGGCGGGGACTCACTTATATATATAAGCATACATTTTTATATATACAATTGTGTGTTAGTGTGTGTATGTAAATGGGCGACAGCGTCGGTGACAACGTTCGCGTCCCACGTCCCATGTTCCCTGCCGTGGAGGAACGACAACGGCAAACATGTCGAGATATTCACGTCCGAGTGATAATGAGATGCGCGCCTTTTTTTCGACTCGCTTATTTCTGTCTTCGTCTGTCGCTTCGTCTTCCTCTTCTCCCTTTCGTATTTTCACTGATAAACAAGATGGAGTTACATTTTTAGGTTAATTATGTGCTAAAGTGAGGGGCCGTGCATACAGTCTCCTTGTCGCCAGAAACCATGAAGGCTGTCCGTTATGTAAAGCATTCATACTAATATATATATACACATATATATATTATGCCATCGAATGAGCTCTTAACTACCCAGTAATCTAGAAACAAACACCAAATATTGGTCAATGTAGTCATCATACATCAGCTTTACAAAGGAAAAATTTGGCACAGTAAATCCCAGACTCTCCCCAGCGTGTCCATTTGATACAGTCCGTGGCAAGTGTAATAAATCGAATTCCATTTCATGAAAAGTGGTTCCTTTTACTGTATGTTCACTCTTAGAGAAATATATTTCATTGAAATAGAATTCGAAAATGAACAAATTGAATACAATACTTCAATCACGTAGTTCTTAGTTTGCAAACTGCCCAAATAAGTGATATATCAAGTATATCAGAGTTTGGATCACAGACCACGATATGTTGATTATTTCTTTCAATATATTAAATAAATATTAAATAACATAAATAAGCAAAGTATATATGCTTACATATACATATTCTTACCTATATTTAATATAGATTTTATTGATATTTTCTTATCATATAAACTCAATCGGTTCCTTGCCATTTCTTGAAGTAAGTAAACACTGAATGCAATTCAGAATTCAAGCTTTATGCAATATTATTAACTTCAGTACTACCCTGTCCATTGTGTCACAGACTTGCCTAGCTTGGGCAACTGAAATATCCTCATGCCCTCATTATGTGCAGCGGTAGGCGCTAATTTATCAAGACTGAGCGATCCAGACATTGGGTAACATGCAAAGTTTCAAGACGTTTGCTGATGCGGCAGGTTGTTGGCGGCGTATATGGTCTCAGCCGACATCGTCTCTTCCTGCCTGCTGATTCATTAAATCAGGGCCCAACATGCTTGTTGTCTAGTTTATGGGCACGAGCCTTCAAAGCAAAGGCAACCAGCAGCCGCAGCGCTGCACTACACGAAGGCTGTGCAAATATTTTATGCAAATGGCCGCCCTCGTCATTGCACGGGCTCGCTTAGCCATGGCTACTACGGTTTGCGCCACTGAAACGAAATTAATGTGTGTTTATACATAATATGCCTGGCGCAGGCCAGCTCTATATACATATAAATATATATATATATATATATATATATATTGTGCTCTCTGTGTACATACACTTAAATACATACACAAGCATGTATGGGCGAGTGTGTGTGTGGTTGCTACAATGAAATTTCATTATGAATATGCTGGCCAGCATCATTATCAGCTCAGCAAAACACGCAATGCTACACGCTGCAAAGGATATGCACACACAAACACGCACACACGCACACACACACACACACTGAGCACATAAGTATATGCGAGCGGTTTTATATGAGCTGCTGCAGCTGCAGCGCCACAATGAAAATGCAGGCAGGCAGCTAACCCAGTGGAGAAGGAGCCGCATCCGGAGCCTGACCGAGACCGGCCAGATCCCCGAGAATTTCCACTGCTGTTGCTGTTGCTGTGGTTTTGGTTTTAGCTGTTTGTTGTTGGCGCCGTTGTTGCGGTCGGATAGACAGCGTCCACCAGATAGACAACAATAATGCACATGTGCCTAAAATTGAGTTTGGATATACATGCGCAAGGGTCCTTTAAAGCATTTCGATTTTGAACCATCTAAAATTCGCTTAATATATAAAATAGAAAATCTTTTTTATGCATTAAAATACAAACGAGTTAGTCGGGTATGCTCGATTAACAGTTGCTCCGAGCACCTACAAAATGTATTTTTACTCCACTGCCTTCTCTTTTGCTGAAAAGCGAATATCCAACAATGTTGACAGCCCTTTCTATTTTACTGGTTACATTCCATTCTTGGCTTGGGAATTCCTTCATATAGGACTATAAAGCTGTGAGTAGTTATTGATATTTGCTCCAACGGCCAACACACTACTACTCTTACTCTCTTACCACGATTTTCAATGCATCAGGAGCAACTTGTATAATCAAATCCAACAGCCACTACAATCGAGGTATGTTATATTTACGCCAGTGCCAAAGGATCTTAAAAAAGTAACAAAGAGAGTTTCTGATTGACTGCTTCTAATGCAGAGTTTTCTAAGCCAACGAACTCGATTTTCAGATGCTTTAACTTTGAGATAAGCCTACCGAGGGCAATTAAAATCGATCTATGTTCAAGGAACGTCCACTATTATCTGTACATACAGAAACTCATATAGGTATACATATACGTTCAGACAAATATGTATGTCAAATAATACAATAATAATAAAGTGTAAGGTAAAAACAAATATTAAACTTGAAAAACAATCATCACACCAGCCAATTTTCATTCCCAATGTATAATTAGCTAAAAAAACGAACTGTAATTTTATTAATTTTGTAATGAAAATTATTTTTTTTACAGCCCTTTTTTTACAGCTTACTGAAAACTATGTCAAATTTGTAGAAAATCAATAACTGATTTTTGTGCTTTTAATTCTTCCCTCAGATATTTGATATTAAAACGAGAGCTAGGGATTGCAGTGTTGAAACCTGTACAGGTGACAGATCCGAAGACGTCCAAAAAACACTCCCAGTGTATATTGCTTGTTGATGCGAGGACTTAAGGTGCGATGGATTAATAGGTTCTTCAATCACCTAGTGGGTGTGTGTTCTCTCTTTGTTTTTGATTTTTTTTTTTTTTTTGAAAATTATGCCGTCATAGCAGAAAATCGTTGATTCATGCGGTTGACTCCGCTATGCAAACTTAACTGGCTGTAAATCGGGTAAACTGTTGATGCGTGCGTTGCTATCGGGATGGACCCAGTCCATTCCTGCCAAGTGCCCCAGGAGCTGACCGAGTCATCAGCCGTAGGCCGTATGCATATGCAAGCCCCTTGTATTGGAGTCCGAGTGCTGGTTGCTGCTGACTGCTGCCTGCTGGCTGCTGCCTGCTGGTTGCTGGGTGTTGGAGTTGGCGCTGACTGCTGCAGACTGCAGTCGCCGTTGAGCAATCAATCAGCGAGCAAAAGTCAAACATTGACTTACAATCCAATCCACGGATTTAAATTGACGTATTTACCTCCGCAACGCTACGTAGACGTAGACAATGGAGGCGACTGCCGGCCCGGGCGGCCTGCCTGGTCGTCGGGCAACTTGCGTTCCCACACCTGCGCTGGCATTAAATTGGGCGACTCGCCAAATTATTGAGTTGTCCTCGTTGTCGCCTGCAGTCGACCCAATACCCAATGGCCTGCAGCTGCAGTAAACGGAAGGAGTGCCCTTACCTTCGGATCTGGTAGGCAGTGGCTATAGACCCGCAGGTGTGGGTACATGAGTTCAACTACGGGCACGCTGTTTGGCCATTAAAGCTTCATATTTGACTTCTGAATAATTCAAATTACTAATATTGGTTCAGGCCACGAGTAAAAAATTTCGACGCATTGTGTGTATGTGTGTGTGTGCGTGTGTGGATGAGGGTGTGTGTGTGTGTGTGCATGTGTAGCTGTTGATGTTGTTCGTATTGCCATGCAACAGCAACAGCAACAACTACGGAAGCGGCTAGTAGCGTTCGCCTAACGCTGACGCTGACGTTTGGCTGATTGGCGCCCCAGTCGTATACGTAATCAACGAATGTTGACCACGTCCACCACGCACCACCCCCACTAAGCGCAATACACGTACAGACGACATACATCCACAGCCATACCTAGCAACAAACGATATATGCTTGATTGGATACGCGCGTATACGGAAAAATACCAAACGACCATCGGCCAGCGACCATCAAAATGGACGCCTGTCATGCAAGCTCCAAGCTCTCGGCACTGTGGGACACATGCTTTCTCCTTTTTTCATTTCAGTGTTTCTTTCCTTTTTTTTCTGGGTGCCCCGAAGTTGTGTTATTTTCGTTTTTATTGACAACAGCGTCGAGCGAGAGCCTGACGGCGGGCGGAGCTTTTAACTAGTGTAAATAAGGTCCTCATCAAATTGTCATAAGGACACACAGTCACAATCGCACACACGCAAGGCGCAATAGACAGTTAGTAGTTAGTAACTAGTAATATGCATGCCTAGCAATTGTAACTAGGCACGCCAAACGCCAGACCCCCAGCGCTAATACACTCACTACGAAATCAGTTAATCTGACTATGTTATAAAGCTGCTTATCACTCGAACTATTTAATTACAAATCATATCTTTAATACACATTATAATTGTCAAGTGCCTATATCAATTGAAATACATATATTTACTTTATTTTCTAGAAGATTCCCCAAATTGATAAGCCAATTCGCTTCAAGTGCTATATTTACGATTAGGCTTATGATGTTTACTCTCAGATATAAAAATACTTACCTCTCTATAAGTCATACCGAATAGCTATCATCCAATAAACTATAGTTGCTCGTAAGAGTATATAATGTTCACCTCTAGGAACTATTGCGGCCTGGAGGTTGGAGCTCATAGTTTTATTGGGGTCGGCAGCCGATTCGTCGGCCATTGTCCTGCGGGAAAGTGACTGATTGATGTCGCGCGATAAACAAGGCCAACTATTTTCATTGACTTTAGTGTTTACCAACTTGTTCTTAATTAAGCCAGATGGTTAGTGAGCAGACCCGCCCGACTTGCAGTTGGGTCAGCAATTTGATGAAAGTACAGCACTTCAGCTGCCATTTTGTTTCTGGCCTTAATCAGCAGATATATTTGCTGTGCTGAAGGGCCGATAAGAGCATAAACAGATTCAGTCCGCCCTGGCTATATATACATATATACAAACACACAAGTATGTAGACGCTTATACACAGCCACAGCGCGACCTTTTCGCTGCTCTTATCTCGAGCCGAAAGAAAGAATTTGCTCTGTTCTTGTCACTGTTTGCATTCGGTGCGTCGACGCCTCAGCGGCGGATGCATTCTTCTGTCTGCTTATCGCTACACCCGACAACTGTCAGTGTCTTTTTATATGACTCGTAAGCTGGCTCTTAACCATGCCCAGTCCCAGTCCCAGTCGCTGTCCCTGTACGGATTCCAGTTGTTACTCTGGCACGATCTTTCGTTATTTGCATTTATGCAGCGCCTGATTAGATAAGCGGCTGATACGCGACTCTTCCTGTTCCCAGGTATCGCAGATAATGCGGTAGATTCCACGTCGAGCGCGACTTTATCGTATGCCAGAGATAAACGGCCGGGGTCTTAGCGTTTCTTTCTTGCTCACAGTGTTTACAAACTGCAATTTACAGCTTTTCCGAGAAACGTACAAAATGAGCCGCTCCGACGACATTTAATAAGCCCTCTAAAAACGCACACCCAGACATACGGCCATATAAGTGTGTGCATGCAAGTATTTAAGTATACATGCGACAGTCGAGCACACCTTGCTGGCGATCAGCTCCACCCCAGCTGCTAATGCGCACTGATTCTCACACGAACAGTCTCGGTGGTTGCGTTTGCGATTGTAAATGGGGCCTCGTCCAGGGCATTCCCCTGGGCCTAATGCTTTAGCAAATAGTCTTCAAATATCCGGCCGAACGTACAATTTTAGACTCGTTCAAAATCAAAATATTGGCTGCAAACAAATAATTACCAAAAATTGTCGCGTCTCTGTCGCTCGTACTTTGCGCCGTATAAAATTCAAATCATTTTTCTGTTGCGCTTTACCTTTAGCAATGCGTCAAAGTAACCCAAAGCACTCAAATTGGCAAACATTGCCAGCCAAGACCAAGAAAGCGAACAACAACAACACCAACTACTCGATAAAGGCTTGAGCAGAGCTTGGTGTGAAAAGCACAAGCAAAAGCGAAAAGATAATTCCGAGAAACACTGTCGTATATATAAGCTTGTGGCAGCCATTAACTGGGCTTTCAGTAATGGATACTCAAGCTACACGCATTGGCCTAACCAAATCTGCTCAAAGTACTTGTAGCACTCTCAGATAAGCGGAGAAAACTCAAAGACCAATAGATCTAATGGCCTCCAGCAATGCAAGAAAAATGCGGAGCAGAGCTCCCTAAGCCCCATCCGTGCCTAGCTAAAATGTAGTAACAAATGTCTGTGCATGTAGGACAATAGCTAATGGGAGCTGCACTTCCATTTGGCAATAGCAAACTTGAAGCGCATCAAAATTATTATTTTAACGTTATATTTGCAATGCATATAATATTGGGTCGTGCACTAAGTAATTAATTTTTTTTAGAGCAATTTAAGCCCGTTTTTTGTTTAATCTGCAAAACATTTCAAAAAATTATGTATTGTAATATATGTATTATATTATAGCATGCATAAAGGTACTTAATAGACGCAATTTTCCTAATCTGACAACATCATTTAACGCTTTTGATACCAAATTTAATATTTAAAATCTCATTAAAAATTATATACTTATAACTTTTTAATCTATTTGTATAAGAAGAGCCCACAGTCAATGCCTGTGGCCAGCTAATTCTAGGCTCCATTAGTGCGTTCAGCTTCTGTGTGTGAACAAACTTCAAGGTCCAAGTGGACCCACTTCGATTGGCAGTCGTAGTCGTGCTTCGATTGTTTATTATTATCACCTACAGGTGTCGCTTCATAAACATTTTCAAACAAAACAACGACTTCGACTGCGTCGACTGCCAACTCGAGCGAGGCTCGTCTGTATGGAATTGAACAATTGCGGCGTTCGTTTGTGCAGAGCAAATATTTTACAAATCAAGCGCTTTTCTGATTTTGTAAATGTGGGCTACCAATTTCCCTTAGCACACACACACACACACACACACACGCACACAGCCACACACAGGCACACTCGTGCTGGCATGAGCATATATTGACACACAACGAAAGCGCAAGTCATTGGCAATGTGGCGTGAACGCAGCAGAGACGCCTCCTCGAAAGATCTACATACATAAGTAAGTAAGTATAAAAAATAATAACGCAGGAGGTGCCCCGTGGCCCCATGGTCTGGTCTGTGGGCTATGCAAGTCCAAAATGGCATGCTACTAACAATATTTAACTGGAAAATATTTATTATTTACCAATTTGTTTGCTAGGCTAATAACAATAATCACAACAACATTCAGAGCCAGACAGAGACAGAGACAGAGAGTCGGACTACAATGACAACTTGATATAAATATACGAGTACATACAAAGAGAGAAAAAACTCATTCATAGTCAAAGAGGGCGCCCTTATTGGGCGCTCTTTGTTATCTGTCTGTCAGATGGCCTGGCTGCCTGGAAGTCGTTCCCTCTCACTTAGTGACAGCCAAGGACGTTGCAACGCTTTGAAAATCGAATACGAGATAAAAATAAAGACAACAAATATTCTGTGGCAGCGACTGCATGCCACTGCCAACAGGAGATTGGCCCCCATTTTGCACTTGGCAGACATGCGCTAGACGGCGCCTTGTGTACACTCGGCTCGGAATTTGCCTGCGACTGGGACTGCGCCTGCGACTGGGAGCGGACTCCAACTATGTCTGGTATTGGATACAGCCGGCAGACGGCAGACGGCAGTCAGCAGCCGTTTGCTCCCACATCCTTGCCATTGCTGCCTGCCAGGGAGCATTGTTTTTGTTTGCCTTTTTGTATTTCTATTTACTCGCAGTTTAGTTTGAGTTTAAATTTATTCCCACTGACATCCTGGCCGTGGCCAAGCAATGCGTGGGCGAAACAGTTCACGATTCCAATCCGAGCCCAACTTTCCACTTTGAGTTCGCAACGCTCAGCGTTCGATTTCTTGTTGATTCCGTTTTCAATTTGGTGGCACGGCCTTGCCCCCGTCACCATGACCATCATCATCATCATCATCGGCTGCCTCATCGGCTGCGACTCCGTCTGTGGCAGCGCCTAACCCCACATCGAAGTGGCAGTCGTCGTGCATTAGAGCTGAAGTTGTTAAGCAGCGCTAGATAAGTGCTCGAATAAACATAAATAATAAATGACATTTACTAAATAAAAATATTTGCGTTCGCATAATATTTGAGCAGCAAACTCAAACTCGACAGCTCCACCGATTGCTCTATGGGCGCCTCTTCTCTTCTCTCCTTATCTCTCTCTCTTTCTTTCTCGTACTCTGTGTGACTTAGTTGTGGCACCCGGTAGCCCAACATGGCCGACATACACACACATAACGCACACACACACACTTATTCACTTCAACGATGTCTGTGTGACCGTTTTTTGCTGATTTCGGAAGCAATTTTGGCACCGAAACGAACGAAACGCTTCGCGCTTTACGTTCCCCTCAATTTTCTATGCTACGTGTGTGTGAGTGTGTGTGTGTGTAAGTGTGTGTGCTTAAATAAAAAAGCATCGCGGAATTTCTGCTTTCACTTTCATTTGTTTGCTATAATAACAAGGCGCTAGGTAGAGTATTTGAAGAGTGTATTGTGGCTCGAACATAAATGAGCATTTACAGTAAAGGAAGATAAACGCACATTCCGTAGCATTAAATTATTAGAACGGTAAATTTACTATTGGTTACTAAAGTTATTTTAATAGTAAAATAAATGTCATGTCATCTTGTCTATCCTGGATATGGCTTCTCTTTAAAAATGCTTTAATGTGTGGGAAGATAATGAGTTCTACTCTAAAGTAGATTGATTCACTATTAGTGTAGCATCTATTTATATATTTAATATATTTATTTAATATATATATTTAAATATATATTCACTAAATTATTCGCAATTCCTTTACTTCGGTAACCCCAGTGCCAAGTCATTCCATTCACTTTCCCGAACAAACGCAAATGATAATTTGAAAACCCACAAATGTTCTGTACTCAATAATAATTTTCTTGTCTAATTATGCAAACTCAATTAAAAGAATTTCCATTCAGCTTATTTCTTGAGATGAAAAACTTTAACGGCAATGAATAAAAAAATGGAAAGCTTAACAATCTTACTTGAAAATTCATCCGGTATTTGCGCAGCGAACTCAAATTATTTCAAGCAATTGCGTTTTCTTCAGCTTCTCTTTCGCAGCCGTTTCCTTTAACAATGGAAAAGCCAACCCGAACGTGCAATTAGCCAAAGCAGCAATTAATGTGAAGCTAAATTGACCAAAGCAATTGATAAAAAAAAAACTCTTTTAGTTACTTTATTCTGTTCTATTAAATCAAATCTTTACTATTTTATGAGCTGATGTATTGGCTTAAGCTAATCCTGCAAATATTTGTCTTGACAGGTTTCGACACATAAGATTGTCATAATTTAACGCGCCTTCTCGAGGGCCATCCAAATAAAAAAGCCATCAACAACTGCAACAATTTTCCTAAGCCGCGACAACAAACCATTTCCAGCTACAATAGCAGAGAACAATAAAGAAAAAACAGTTTTTGTATTAGCTGCCCCGAACAGCAATTGTATTAACGCCGCAATAATCAAATCAAGATCATCGGGCGGGTGTCTGACACCTCCCCTGCCTAAGAGGACACACACACACATACCGAGTGCACCCCCTGCCAGGTCCGGGGTCATTCATTGAAATCAAAGCACAGCCGCTGTGGCAAACTATTAACTGTTAAAACGGCCCAAGCCCATGAAATCCATGAAAACCGAGGCACAGTTGGATTAACATCAGAAACCTGACGGGCACCACCCCAGCAATCAGTGCCACCCCCACCCCACTTCCCCCCAACCCTTACCTCATGACCTGCTCACAAATTGCTCGCCCCTTGCAGTCACACAAATGAATAATGAAACGCTTATTGTCGCAATTATTTTATTGCCCTGATATCTGTAGCCTCAAAGCATATACCAAACACGACGACAACGACGCAGCAGAGCGACGCTGACTGCGGCGGCTGCGACGCAGTCGACGTCAACGTCGACTGCGACATCCCTTGTCCTTGCTCTCGCCCTTGCAAACGCTTTGCAAACGATTTTTGACGTTGATTTTAAGCACACTCTGCAAGAGTAAGGCTGTATTAGTAGGGTGTTTTACTTTTCTGAAAACGTTTGTAAAGAAGACTTGATTTATTATAATCAGACAGGATACCAGAAGGGCAATATATATGTGTTAAAATACAACTAGAGTGTAAAAAAAAAAAAACAAGTTTCATTTAAATAACTAATTTTTTTATTAAAAATCTTATAAGTTAGTAAATGCCAAAGAAGGGTATTTGGAATTTGAAATGCTCCGAATACTGTTTTGTTTTTATGTCTGTGTGTCCAGGACAATGCACTTCGTTCATATTCAGGCAGCGGCACTAGCAGCAGCAGCAGCAGCGGCGAGGACCCTGCACTGTATATTGTAATCCTTGCCATTATTTGGGGTTGATTGTTCGTGAGCTGTACTCATTCCCAGCGCTAGGGGTTGCATGGGGTTGAGAGACGCAAAGACTGCGACCGTTGCTCTGTCTGAGCGCTGGGTCTGCGATGCCGGAAGAGCTAAAAACAACAACAATGCATTAGCACTTTAATGCGGCTAGTGAGCACGAAAATGCAGAAACAAATGCGCGCCCATTTCAATTAAATGCTACATGGGGGCTAGCACAACACAGCACAACACAACCCAACATAATACACAGCATCAGCAACAATAACAGCAACAACTTTGTGAACAACTCAACGCCCCCTTCAGGCGTGCCGCTTGTCCGTTTGCCCGTTTGCGTTTGCATGTGATAGCAATTTATTTCGAGGGTGTTGATGGGCGGTTTTGTTTTCATTGGATTTATGTTGTTGTTATTCTAATACCCCGCGCCAAGTGCCCGGCGAAACAACCACGCAAATTGTATTTCCAATCAAAAGGCAGCAGTCACCACCGCGCCAGGTCCAGCCAGATCCATCTGGATTTGAGGCAAACCTGCGTGTTAAATGCCAGCATATGTGAAAATAAGCTGTGACAAATGGCTTAATTTACTTGTCAAAACGAAGCCAACGACGGCAGCAATTGTTTAACATGTTTTAACATAGTAAAAATATTGGCACATTAGCCAATGATAACAGCACGGCGACTCGGCACAAAGAGGGGGCTCTGGTGGACTAGGTTTAGTTCAAGTTTTGGCAGTTGACCTGCTGTTAGCATTTGCCATTCGTGCACAAACACACTAAACAGATACTTGACTTGAGGCCAGATCCTTAGGCCTTGCACCTGCCGTGCGGCATGTCAGTTCGCCTTTCCATTTGCATGTCAAATAAAAAATCTTACGAGCCATAGCACATCTGCTATCATTTGGTGCTAGGGTTACTTTCCCCCACTCTGCTCATTCGCTCTCTCTAGTCATGATTGACATTCGCTTTGCGCCTTATGAATGGGCGTCCATTGTGAGGCTCGATGCGGAAAACCTTTCAATTGGCGGCCGCTACGTGGCAGGTACTTAAGCTGGCTGGGCTGGCTGGGCGACAATGCAGCCGGCTTCTGTCTTCTGGCTTCTGGCTGACGAGCTGCTTTTATTGGTATTGCACCCGCGGCGACAGTCACTAAGCTTCGCTCCGTGCACCGATCAATTACACCGGATTTATGCGGCCTGACATTTACATGTGTTGCGGTGAGCTTTGGTGCGGGGGTGCCCACAGCGCTGTCGGAGTATGGTCTTCGTCGTAGTCCAGCACATTGTCTACGCATTAGTTCCTGTTGGCTGTCCGCCGTGCTCAATTGGCCAGAAAAACTGTTTGAGCACACACTCGAACACATGACTACAAAAGTGCATTTGCCATTTTCCTGTTTATCTGATGCTCTTTTTGCGCTCCTCTGCTCTTGTTGTTGTGGGAATTCCGCCTACTTAAGTCTTTTTTGACTTGCAATTCGGAAATTCTGGCTTATCCTATTTTCTTTATTGGTTAAAGATTCTGTTGTTGCTTAATGTCCGCTTTGTTGTGATGGCATAGCTGTCCAAACAATCGCTTCCAGCCGGCTCAGAACTCAGATCCTATTCTCAGCTCGCCCGACTGTTCTCATGAACAGGCAAATGTCCATGCCCATTGATGAATGCACGAATATCTAAGCCAGCCTAGGGGGAAAGAAACGCGAGCATAATAATCTTTGAACCTGCCAATTAATATAAGCATATCTTACAATTACGATGAGCTGAAGAGCGGGAATTGTTTGCACAGAATACTTCTTGACTCTCCTCTTCATCATTTTTATCAAGAATTCTAGAATCTTTTATAGAGCTGATACATCTGTAATATAAGGTTCCCTTAGAATTAAAGTTTACTTACATCTTTATAGGGAATTTGTTATAGGGAATTTTCGAAGATGATATACACATTTTTGAATAAAACTGAAGAAAAAGCTTTTAAAATCAGGTTTTTTTAATGGTGATATACGAAGTATTTTGATATACTAAATGGTAACGATAACAACATTTCTAAATTCCCTGAGCTTGATGGCCTTTTCTGATGTAGCTCATCAACAGCAGCTGGATTGTCCAGCACGTTATGGAAGTCAAGCAAAGGTCAGCACATATAAATTTGTAGAAAAACGTTGAAATTAGGGCAGGCGGTCTGTGTGTCAGAGAGAGCGCTGTCTACAGACTATGAGACTATGAGGCAAACGGATGGCTCGCCGGGATTTGGCTGCTCCTCTAGAGCACTTCAGCGATTTGAAGGACAGAAAGGCAACACATGGATCCTATCCCTACGGTCAAGCGTGAGCATTGTTTGCAACGACACTGCTGCTCCGCTTGCTATTCCGTTTTTGCCTTTCCAGCGATTGTTGCTGCTGAGCTATGCAAATCCAAAAGCCCAACAGACCAACAGACCGACAAGCTGAGAGACGGCGAGCTGGGTTGAGGATGGTACGGGGTTTTCGGGCTGCTGGGGTGCTGGAGTGTGGGGTGTGGGGTGTGGAGCTGCGCCCACTTGACAAATACCATTTTCGAAATTGAAAGACAAACTTTTGAGCAGTCGACATTGTCTGTTGGAAATGGAAATGAGACACAATGTGCAGCAGTCAGCGTGAAGGCATCCGCATCCTGCTGACGAATTTGCTGAGTGTGTTGATTTGTTGATTCGTTTCGCCTAATCGCACCACCACCATCAGAGTCAGCTAGCAGCCAAGTCGCCCACCAGCCAGCAGCCAGCAGCCGGCTGACGGCCTGCAGACAAACTTGTCCAGTTTGCGTATTATCCCAGCCATACCAACCGTCCCGTGCCGTGCCTGGACCGTGCCGGACCGCTCCGTACGCAAATGTGTTTGTCCTGTGCAAGGACATGTGTCTGAAAGTTTGGCTCTCTCTGTCTCTGTTCCACTCAGTGCACGAATGGAAATGTGTTGAAAATTTATTGACATTATTCAATTAATTATTGTGCAAATATTTTATCACTCACACGCACGCAGAGGCTCGAAATTGTCAGGGAATTTGCCATTAATTGTGAATTAGATTGCATGAATTTGTGGCGTCTGTTCGGCTTGTTGTCGAGTGTGCGGCAGCAAATTTGAGAGCTTCAATCAGTCAGTCAGTCAATCAGTCAGTCAATTAGTCATTCTCTCAGTGAGTCATTCAGTCAGCTAGTCAGTCAGTCAGTCAGTCAGCCAGACTCTCGCCCACTTGCCTATTCATTCACTTATGCAGTGAGCCGTTTGCGCAAACATCGAGCGCCAATTCGTTGCTCCTCGAACAGAATCACCATGAGGATGCGCCAACTGTCCCATTGACCATGTCCGTTTCCGTTGCCGTTGTCCCCGCCGGAAACGGTGGCCAGCCCTGCCCAGCCCCTCCCCATCGCTGGCTGGCAGCAGCCTCTGCCAACCGGATGCTGCAGCTATAGCTTTTTTTGATATTCAGCCGCCATTGTTTTTGTTGTTGATTATTTCACATTAATTTCGGCTGCGTGTGCAAATACATTTTCAAATAAATTGAATTAATTTAATTTAACGAACACGCATCGATTTCTATTTGACTTCTGCCAAATACCAAACATTCATTTTGATGCGCTGCAGCATTTAGCAACTGATAAATTAGCTAAATTACTTTTTAATTGCATAGAGTCATGTTTGTCACTTGGTGAGTGCACTTTACACAGATTGTAATTAAAAAGTATCAATTTAGGTTGTAGCTTTAAAAAATATGTTATGTTGTTTTGTGGCAACATACAAAAATAATATTTATTAAATTAATTTAGTATGTGTACAAATATTCTTTATTTAAATTCGTGTTGTTTAAGTTTGTATTGTTCTTATAAAATGTAAATATTGAAGTCAAGTTGAAATATAAAATATTACTATAATATACTATATTTATAGCTCATTCCCCATAGCATTATCAAATAAGCTCGAACTTTAATAGCAATATTAAATAGCAGACTATTTTCTGTATTATTTATTGCTGTAATTTCTTTCAGCTCTGTCAATTTGCGAATACTTATATATAATTATGCCTGAATGATCATAAAACACTGTTCATGGTTCTTGGGGGCGATTGTCAAGCAAACATGATTCGGGACATTTATCATATTCCAATGATTTTAGCCGCATGCAGCGAGGGCCTTTCGCCCGCTGCTGTCAAAACACAATTTGGTTATTAGCCGCCTTGCGTTGCTGGCGACGTCTCGCATTTCACCCAATCCAGTGGGGCTGCTGGCGTTGGCTGCTTGATAAAGGTGTGTTGCGGCTGCCAATCGATAAGCGGCCGCTGTCGTCGTTGCCGTTGCCGTTGCTGCCAGCACATCAGTCATTGTCACAGCGTAGAGCCCGAGCCATGGGTACGAGCCACCAGCCAGCCAACCACAAGAGGCCACCCACTCGCCCACAACTGCCGAATATGATTAATGCGTTGCCGATGCCGTTGCAGCTAAGCTTGCCTTCGCTGGCCAAGGCACTAGAGATAGAGATACAGATGCCCAGATATGCGATATGGCTGTGCTCTACAACATGCCGAAACTTATGGCAGCGGCTTCTCAGATAATGCTCCGTAAACTTCACACTCGTGCCGTTCGGCCGATTTGTTATGTTTTGATTGCCGAACACAAAAATGGCAAAAGGACGACGCGTGGCCTTGCCTGGCGTGGTCCAGCAGTGATTTCGAGGACACGTGCCCGCATTTTCGGAACGTAAGGTTTCACGGATTAATTTCAATTTGCTTGCAGCAGGCGGGCGCTCAGCTGGCGAGGGGGAGGCACTGTTAACGCTACGGCTTTGCTGCTAATTATGTGTGGAATGTTTAAGATAAACAAAACACAATGCAGTGACAGCGACGTCGACGATAGCTGCAGCCGCCGCCGCAGCAGCAGCAGCAGCAGCAAAAGGACAGCCAGCCAAAGACGGGCACTTGCCAGCCTGAGCCAGGCTCGCTGTTGTTGTTGTTGTTGTTGTTGTAGCTGATGTTGTTGCTATTGGCCTAATCCGTAAGTGTCGCTCAATGGCACGCAGCGGCGGCAGCCGCTGATAGAGCACATTCACTCACTCACACACACACACTCTATGAGCGTGTGGTGAGGACCTGAGCCGCTGATAGAACCGGAGTTGAGATGGGGCATAATGATGTGGCGACTGTTGACATCGACATCGACGCGTCATCGACAGACAGCGCAGCCCACACCAGATGGGGATGGGGATGGGGATGAGGATTGGGGATGGGTCTGCGCTGTACACGAGCTCGGAGCCAGCCTGTTGGTCAAAGATAACAGCAATTTATTTTCAAGTCATCATTTTAATTATCCCGTTTGCAATGTTGGCCAACCTTGCGAATGGGCGCGGCGTGCGTTAAACGTGACAACAGCAGCAGCAACAACAACAAAGAGCGAAGCGTACGTTAACGTTGGCAGCAGCAGCAGCAGCAGCAGCCATTTTGCTCATTAAAATATAATATGTATTTTTTAATTTAACAGAAATGTTTGCACAAAAATTTCCTCGAAACAAAGTTGAGCTTCGTGCGTTGATTCTCCACAATTCAGGCTCCAACTCATTGCCAGAATTTGTGTCTGTCTGTGGCTGCAGCGCCACGGCGAGTGGACGGGCGGGACGTCGGCGAAATATCCTTTTTCGGTTTTGTATTCTCCATTTTGCTAACGAGGACCGGAGCGAGTCGCAGACCCAGTTCTTGCCGCAGATCCGGTGTGTGGCTCTGGCCCCAATGCCGGTTGTCAGTTGGCGCTGTTGCTGCGGCCCCGCCTTCATGCGTTTTTCATTTTACCGTTACCGGAAGCGTTCATGAGAAAGTTTCCGCTTTCATAACCGAATTTTAATTAACTTTCGAAAACCTAATTACAAAGTATTATTATAATGAAAAAGCAGTGCACAAAGCACGGGTCGGACTACCCAGCCAAGCGAGTTCTGCCCCTGGAGCTAAGAAAAAAGTGCTGTGACTACAACGATGTCGACAACGACAACGTCGGCGACTACGTTGCCTCCGCCATTGCTGTGTGCGCTGTCTTTGCCCTTTCTATGCAATGGGGAATGGGGTAGGCAGCGGAGACGGGGCTCGGTGGCACTACTTCCTGTGTATCCATCCGGTATAAGCTGGTGCTGCTGCTTTTGCTGCTGCTGCTGCTGCTGTTACGTGTGCGCCGCATTGGGGAGCAAAAAGGGTTGGCATTGCCTGCCATTTTTATGGCAGAGACTCTTTTATGCCCCTGCTTGAGCTTCAGCGACAGCCCCATTGCCAGCTGGACTGGCTGCCGGCTCTGTTTAGCTCTCTGTGTCTCGTTTCGAAATTAAATATTCCATTAGAAAATTACTACAAGATTGTGGTTTTTAACTTGCGCTGAAAAAGCTTAGCAGCTAATTGGATGCTACCCAGCCTCTGGCTCACTCCCACATAAAGCAGATAGAGACTAAACTAAAATTCGTTTTTGTGGCTCAGGCTAAGTGGAACAAATCTGTTCTTCACTTGGGCACTTTAAACTCGTTTTCAATTTGAGATATGCGTTTATATGCTCCTTCATAAAGTGAAAAAATTATATTCGTTTCATGCTATCCACTTTTAGTTTATTTTGCTTAGCGAAGCTGCATTAAGATTTTGATTCAAAAAGGAACACAGTAAATAAATCCACGGCCAGCTGCATTTTTTTTCATCAATTTAATATTTTCCTTTATAATGCTATGTGAATTTTGTATATGTTAAATATGGTTTTTATATAATATATAAAATGAAGATAAATATTTATTATTAAGCTTTTATTAATATTCATATCAATTATAACGTAAAAACTTTCAATTTAATTTATTTAAGTTATATTGGCAAACAAAAAATATAACTTAAATAAATTAAATTGAAAGTTTTTACGTTATAATTGATATGAATATTAATAAAAGCTTAATAATAAATATTTATATATATTTCAATAAATATTTAAATGTAGGCAACATTTTAGTCAACAGCTGCCTTCAGGTTAAGCGCATGAATATTTAATGCTCAGCAAAATGTCATGACAATTTCTGTAATTCTATTGTGACAGCAGCTATTTTTTTGCTGGTGGCGCCTGGCCCCACTCCAAGCCAACAGCTCAAACTTTTTAATAGAATTTTATATGCAAACCCTAGTTCAGGGCAGACTCGTTCGTCATATTCGAAAATAATTACATATTGATCGCATGCCCAGGCGAAGCAGCTTTAGCTTTGGCTTTGGCATTCATGAATAGATAGCTCCATTCTGACAGAATGAAGGACCAGAGCTCAACAAACCCTTGCCCCTGGCCAGAACCCATCGAACCTGAACGTCTTTGCAGCGCGCATGTCTGGCATGAAGGAGCTTACATATAAAATAAGAACGAAATTATTGTGGGTGGTGGCTGTGGTGGGTGGTGGTTGGTGGTTGCAGCAACCCCAAAGCACAGATTTTAGAAAACCAGTTCAATCCAACTGGGGTTGCTTGCCGCCAAAATGAAGAAACTCTTATGTTGGCCGTCACAATGTCGAGTAAAGAAAATCGAAGTCGACATCGGAGTCGAATCGAAGCAACAACAAACCATCGCCATTTTCTCGTTTCTGGCGCTCGCCCCCTTCCAAACAAAGCGCGCTCTTTTATGCAGAGCCATAACGAGTATTAAAGCAACGGTCATACGCATTGATATACATATAAAATGGTGACCTTCCAAGCTGCTTAATTAAAAAGACAACAGCTTGTTAAACATGACCGGATACCGCACAGCACACACCGCACTGGGCAGATAAGTGTGTGTAGTGGAGAGCTAGAAAGGTATTTTATTCGAGAATTATAAATGGGAGCCCAGGCAGCCAGCCAGCCAGTCAGCCAGACATGGGACAAATTGTAGATTCTTCAAATGAATCACAAAGATAACCCACCACGGGCCCAGTAGTTAAAGTGTAAATACATGTGAGACTTTACGTAGGTATGCCACGTACTATATGTTTGTGTAAAGGGTAACTGCGTCGGATCAGGCGTGGTTGTTATTTATAGTGGACAGATAAGAAGCAGATATGACAGCAACCAGTCCTAGGTGTCATATGTACATTGCGAGCTAACGAATAGGGACACTGAGCAGAGGCCTCCATTGCTGCATTTGGGATAGGTAGGCTAGGTAACTCAGGACTGTTGTTGTAGTCTCGATTGTTTACCTTGTTGTTTCGTTGCAATTTACGAGTGCACTCCGATAAGTTTATCAAAAAAAAAAGGAGAGAAAACTGCACTCTACATCCGAGTTGCGATAAGATAGGAAGAGCTCTTGGAATCGCTCGATGAGTTGGGTGCAGCCACAGGCGCTATCGGTCGTTCATGTTGCTGCATTGATAGTTCGATCCAATCAATACAGAAATACTTGTTGGAGGTCAGTTGTTTAAATAAACAAAGGCAGCGCTTCGATTGCCTTCAGCCCATAGAAAGTTCAAACAAATCGTGGATATTTTTTCAATTCTTTTTTTTATATTTCAAACATTAAAATTGTCTTTTTTAAATTTTTGCACGATTTATAATATTAATTTTAACTAGCTTTAGATTTTGGATGTTTATTATTTCGTTTTCTGTTGACATTTATGAATTTCAATGCGAATATATTTTACATTGTATATTATTTGTTGTGATTTGAGTTTTCTTCTTTTTTTTTTTTGCATTTCATATTTAAACTATTTTGTTATATTAAGTTTAATCAATTAGCTTAGCTTGATGTAAAAATGCGCGTTTGTGTTTGTGTGATTTGGGTAACGCACAATAATAAAATTAATATTTAAAATTATTGAATAATAATTGCAGTTTTTCGTTCATTGTTATTTTTTGTTTCGTATCTCGTCTTGCTCTTTTATTATTTATGCTAATTAAATGTTAAGTGCTATACAGTATTTGTTAATCTTGCGTAGCATACAATTTGATTAATTCTCAAGTTAGATTAAATTGTTTTTTTTTTCCTTTTTGTTTATTTTTTTCGGGAGTTGAGTTTAAATTTAGCTGCCTTAAATACGATATAGTACATACACATATATTTATAGACTATTTACAAATGGCTTAGGCCTAAACGAATTCGTACAAGAACTGAAAACACACAATGCAAATAAGAATTGATGTATAATTATTGTGTACACATAATAAAAATGGAAATAATTTATAAATTATATGATAAAAACGTGACGTTTCCAATGCATGGCCAATTGTGGTTGCTTAGTTCGATAAATTTGAGGATTCTTAAGGGGATCTTGAAATTGTTGGATATATTTTTTATTTGGTTTTTGATCATTTGCGATTCGAATTCGATTGCCTTTGGATAAAGGAGTTTTTTTTTGTTTTTTCTTTGTAATGAACATTACACACAATCCCGCTTTTCTTTCACTTTCTTTCTCTCTCTCTCTCACACTCTCTCTTTTCTTACGCATACACGCTCTCTATCTATCTCTCTCTTTCTCTTTCGCGGTGTCTCTCTCTCTCACTATATCTGTGTAGCTATACCAGTTACTTTCACACACATTTAAAATGCTGAAGCTAAACTGATCTGATTGTTATTGCTTATATAGAGAATAAACAAATGGCACGGAAGTTCTTGTTTTTAGCAGACATAAATGTTAACAAAGTTCTATTGCTTAACGGCCAGTAGAACTAACTATCTAAGTGTGGCCGTTACTGCGCTTACAACTACATCACTTTTTTCTTGAATTCCTCAACAGAATGACTTTGAAAAACAAAGAAAACATAAAGGCAAAGACTAAGCATGTGCTTCCAGAAGATTGGGTTGAACTATTTACAAGTGTAGGAGCCTTACTCACGTGCGCGTGAGCTCAAAGGATGCGCCCAGGTGCTAAAAGCCATTGAGCAGTCGCTCGCTAATTAGGCCCGGCCGCCCGAACCCAACTGTGACTGCAACCAGGTCCGGGCAGCGAGTCGGCGACGCGAGTTCCTACACAAAGCCGCGCCTTGTGCAGGGCTACAGCAGATTCTGTAAGGCGGCGGCGCTGTTGAATGTCAAGCTGTGATTCCAGTTGCGGTAACTGGCCGCCGCCGCATATTGCTGATAGTTGTTGTAGAGCTGCTGCTGCGCCGCCTGATGCTGCTGCAGTTGCTCCTCGCTGAGGTCGCTGGTAATGTTGGAGGAGTCTTCCTGCAGCTCCGCTGACAGTTGACTATGCAGCAGCTGCTGCTGCTGCTGTTGTTGCTGCTGGTGTTGCTGCTGCTGCTGCTGTTGCTGCTGTTGCTGTTGCTGCTGCTGCTGCTGCTGTTGCTGCTGTTGCTGTTGCACTGAGGCGGCCAACTTCTGGGAAAAGTTGGCGGCCGCCGCTGGCTTGCTGCTGGCCTTTGTTGTGGTGTTTGTAGCGGATGTCAGTTGCTGCGCCTGCTGCTGTTGCTGTTGTTGCTGCTGGTGGTGCTGCTGTTGCTGTTGCTGCAAGTGTTGCTGCTGGTGCTGCTGCTGCTGATGCGAGCCGCCGCCGCCGCCAAAGCGCAGCATCTGCTCCGCGCGCCCTTAAGCCAGCGGGTACTGATGATGTCACAAGCTCGTGGTGCCGGCAGGCGCGTGGTAGCCGAGACTCTGGTAGTACGAGTCCTGGCCTAAGGCAGCGTGTGAGTTGGTCAGCGGACTGAGCGTGTTGTAGCCGGCGTACTGGCTCATGTCGTACATCTTGATGTCCGCCTTGGACTCTGTAGGCAGCAGGCGATTGATGGAAAATGGATGGCTGGAGGGCGTGTAGCCGGAGGGCTCCTGTTTCAGTGGATGCATCGATGAGTGGTAGTCGCTGATCAGCGACGGATGGCACCGATTGGCCATCATCGCGGACAGCTCCTCCTGCTGCAACTGGTGGTGCTGGTGATGGTGATGCGTGGGCACGTGTTGCGGCTGCTGGCCGAGGCACAGCTCTGCGTTGGCATGCAGCATGGCCAGCGCCTCGGCATCCTTGCTGTGCGCTGCGCTCAGGACATTTACTCCCGCCAATGCCACGCCGCCACCGCCCGAGTCTTTGTGGTGCTGATGGTGCTCCAGGCGACTCGTGTGATGGTGATGGTGCATGTGGTGCGACTCCTCGTGGTCCTTCTTGCCCGGACTGGTCGCCTCCAAGCTACTGTGCGACGGACTCTTGTGCAGCTGCCGTATGGCCTCCTTCTTCTCATCCTTGAACCGCTTCTGGCGACGGAGGTAGCAACCGTTCTCAAACATATTGCCCGAGTCCGGATGCAGCGTCCAGAAGGAGCCCTTGCCCGGCTTGTCCGGAGTGCGTGGTATCTTCACAAAGCAATCGTTGAAGCTCAGTGAGTGGCGTATGGAGTTCTGCCAGCGCTGCTGGTTCTGCCGATAGAACGGAAACAGATCCATGATGAACTGATAGATCTCCGAGAGTGTGAGCATGCGCGTCGGATTGTTCTGTATGGCCATCGTTATGAGCGAGATGTAGCTGTAGGGCGGCTTCGCGTGCGTGTAGCTGCGTCTGTACGTGGTGGGCTTGTCGACGCCTCGCCGTCCCAGGGAATTGGGTGAGCCGGGCTCCATGTCACGAGTGCCTGGTGGCATCGAGCCATAGCTGCCGCCCAAGCCAGCCGCCGACATGCTCGCCGCCGACATGGCCATGCAGCCGCCCATGTTGCCCAAGGGCGAGCCCATGCTAGCGTAGCTCATGGAGCTGGGAGTCATGCAGTTGCCGCCCATCGAGTTCATGGCCGCTGCCGCGCCCATGCTGCCGCTCATGCTGGCCACCGCTGCTGCCGAGTCCAGGACGCTGGCGCCGAAGGTGGCTGCCGCTTGTGGCGAAACGGAGGACATGCCGCCCACTGTGAGGCCCATGCTATTCATGGTGTAAGCGGAGCGCGCCAATGGACTCATGCTGCCGCCGTTGGAGGTGGGATTGGGATTATTGTTGCTGGTCGGGACCGCACCGCCACCACCACCGCCACCGCCCGACGACGGCCCACCGCCAGCACTAGACATGCTAACTGGCGCGCTGCTGGGCGGCGGCTCCGCATAGAGCTTTTGCATTATGTCTATGGTGGTCTGGTGGGGACTACCCTTGAGGAAACTGTTCAATAATTGCGCCGTTATGTTGCCGACTTTTGTAACGCGCTGCGTTCGAAATTGATGAAGAAAAGTGTCGACGCGCCTAATCCACGCGATCGATGTACAAAAATGATAAAGGTAACAAAATGTGGTTTTGTTTCTTGTTTTTGTTTCGATTCGAATTTAGTTGTTTTCGTAGTTGTTGTAGTTGTTGTTCAATGCACTGTCACTACGTTAATTAAATGAAATATTTGTAGCATTTTGGGCACTGTTTGTCACTTATTGTTGTTGAAAGTTCTCTTCTAGCAGCAATTGTTGCTGCTATTGCTGGTGTTGCTGTTGTGATTGGTGCTGCTACCGTTGGTGCTGGCTTGGCTTGGCATTTGTTTGTGCACTTGTCGCTCCTCTTGAGCTAAACACTTTGATTAATTTATTTGTGTGCGCCGCTGATGCCTTGTGCAAATTTGGAAATAAAATAACGTGGCAAATATGACTCTATTTTAATGCGCGCCGCGCCGCAACGAACCGACGCACGAACGTGAATTGTTAGCTTGCTTTTGGCCACTGAGTCTGAGTCTGAGGTTGCTGAGCCGCTGCTGCTGAGCCAACTGGAGGCTGCTGCTGCTGCTGTTGCCGTTGCCGCTGCCGTTGCCGTTGCCGGTGCTGTTGCTGTTGCTGGTCCGCTCGAGTGTCTCTTTGGCTTGAGCTCTTGAATGTGACTGTTTGCAGAGGGGAACGCTTGTCTACTATTTGGCTTGCGCTTGCTGCCAACAAATATTGTTCGAGCCGCGCTCAAGTGCCGCCGACGATGACGATGACAGCGACTGCGACGCCGGCAGCGACAGCGTCGGTCGCCAGAGACAGCGCCGACTCGCTCTCACCCATGGCCCAGTGCCGTCTTTCCGTCTCACACTCGCTCGCATACTCTCGCACACACGCACACACACACACACAGCGACATGCAGCGGCAGCTGGCACAGCGACTCACCACCACCGGTTCCGAGGCCTTGCCAATGACAGGCTCCGGTTCTCTTACGTACACAGCGCTGGCAGCGCACGCGCATTGGCCAGCGGCCTCTTCTGTTCACAGAGCAGCGCCTGGTTGCCAAGACAACAAATGGGCGGAGCCAAAGCGTGCGGCGAGCGAGTAACGCCCTCGTTGTCTGTTGACTGTGGAGCACGGTCAGCTGCCTCGTACACGCCGCAAGCAAGCAGAAACACGCACACACACACACAGATAGACACAATCAACACTGAGCGCTCTAATGCCGCGTGTTGTCGTTGTGTGAGCGACGCCATGTTACAGTAACGATTTTCTCTAATACGATCAATAATCGCGCGCTCCCGCTTACACGCCAGCCAGAGCCAGAGTCGGAGCCGGAGCCCCCAGCCCTGCCGGCTGAGGCGCTATGTTTAGCCAGAGAATGTCGACGGCAGTTGCGACAAAAACAAAAAAAAAAATGTGTGTGTGTGTGTGGCTCCAGCAAGAAGCAAGACATTAATAATACCAGTTTGTGTGTACGTGTGCGTGTGTGTGTGTGTGTGGGTTTGAGTGTGTTTTTTCTTCCTTTTTTAAAGCTTGCACATTTGAGGTTAAGGTACGCCAATGTCACTCTCATTCATTCACATTCGTAGCGAGGCGTCGCGCGCAACAGCAACAGCAGCAGCAGCACCAACAGCAGTAGTAACCGTCAGCAGCAATCGTCAGCAGCAAGCAGCAGCAGCAGCAGCCGCATCTTTCTTTTTTGGCAAGTCATTGCGAAAGTGACCCAATTCTGGATGCGTCGTCATCTTGCTTCTACCTGAATGCAGTTCATTGATGCTGAGCTGCACGCGTGCAATGTGGAATACTTCCTGGACCACCGACTATCGACCGCCGACCATTTATGGCCATGGATAAAACGCATTTTAATTTCGGTTGTAAAAACTTTAAGCAAATGCTCCTTGACGCCTTCCATTGTGCATTCCATTTAACCCTTTCGCTATGAACGTATCTTTCTGCGTGTGTGTGCGTATGCATCTCTGAGTGTGTGCGAGTGTGTGTGTGTCTGTGTGTTGTATGTGTACTCACTCATCATCAGGGCCATAACTGCTTTATGGGCAGGGCAATTTGCGTTTTGCATCCGCGTTCCCGCTCCCGTATCCTCTGCTCGTTCTCGAGCCGGTGCGCAAAGTTTTTCAATGAACATTTTTACCCAATTATGTGTTACCTGAAACATCAAATACGCAGAAATCCCACATAGATGGTTGCTTGTGCAGTTTTACACCTATATTTGTCTAATCATACTCAATGTCCAATATAAAATTTAAATTAACTTTGTCCGAAAAAAATATAAAATAGTTTATATTTTTGCACTTTTATCTGGCTCAAATTTAAATGCATTATCTTTAAAAAATTCCTATTTTGTAAATTCTGCAGGAATTGTTTGAGTAATACATATATTTGCTCGTTTGTTTTTTTTACTTAACGTAATTTAAACTAAGTTTTAGTCGAGCCTGTGGCGCTATTTCTATTAAATGTTTTCTTTTTTCATTCGACGCATAATTAGCCGTCATTATTAAAAGGTCTGAGAAGAACCTAGTTAAAATAATCGCTGCTTTAAATTGTTTGTTGTTTCGTATACATATTAAAATATTCATTGAAATTAATTTGATAATCAAATGAATAATTTATAAAAAATTCAATTTCAAAGCATGCGTATTCATTTAATTGTGTTTGATGTACATACTGCTATGTTTATGTGCAGAGCTAACAGAAGAGCAGAGGGCACACACAGAGAGAGAGAGAGAGAGAGAAAGAAAGAGAGAGAGACAGAGAGAGTGATATGTATTTATGTACTTACAGATACACACATCCAACTCAATATGGGCTATTTATATCATGATATAAACACACAAAGATAATAATTCTTTGATGCAGACTCAAATGCTCAAATGTTCATCGCGCCTTTGTGTGCAGTTATAATAATGTTCTTAAATATTTAATATTTTTATTGTACTATTTCCCAGGCGAGCCCAAGTTGCCCGATCCCCTGTCCCAGTCCCCTGGTGTCTGGTCCCTGGCCCATCAATGTTTGTCCGGGGGCAACACTTTCCGATGACGTAGAGCAAATACTCGCAGTAGTCCAAAAATATACATACGAGTACATGAATGTATTCGGGTATTTATTTACCTTTTAGTAATTTATCTATTTATTTATTTACTTTTAAAGCGCGCCACTTCCCGGCCTGGTCAATTCGGTCGGCTTGGGCTCGGATCTGAATCGAAATCAGTTTCGGCTCGCCACGAGTGGGTAAGCCCTGCTCAAACTTTTTAATTAGTTTCAATTGTCGACGTGTGTTGGCCGTGTGGGCGGGCTGTCAATAAATACACAGATATATAGATATTTATCAAAAATATTTGCTTTACTTCTACTTTTTATTTTTGTTTTTGTTTTCTATTTCATTGACTGTTTGTTCAGCTTTAAAATGCAGCGCGTTTTGTTCGATTTAAGCATTGCGATGACGCATGCGTCGTGTGACTTTACAAAAATGTCCGCTTTGACCAATATTTGACAGATATATTTAGTCTCCATCTATCCACATGCGTGTGTGTGTCCGTATCGATATAAAATGTATAATATTTATTTTTATTGTTATTATTTGTTATTGCTGATTTATTTGTTTGTACAATATTTTCACACAAATTAAAATACTTTGCCGATTCGTTGGCTTCACCACGTAAAAATTAACCAACACGCCAACGTCGACACCGACGTCGCTGATGTGCACGGTATTATATATAGAAAATGTGAATACATTATTCTTTTTTTTTTTAGCCTAACCCGATTATCGATGCTCATTAGTACGTATTTAATTGTTTGCCAAAATTCATAACGTAAAGTATGAGCGCAATGCTCTAATATGTCAGGCAAACAACGCAATGCCAAAGACTTTAAAGCGTCTGATGTTTACCTTGCATTAATCCAGACACGTGTCTTCGCTTTAGTCAAATGAATATATTTCTTTAGGGTTTAGGTAGTCCCATAAACTGGAGTATGTATGTATATTCCCAAACATTATTATGGAAGCTCTAAACAATCTAATTTGATTGTATTATATGATTATTCATTTCAGATTCTACACCTGTCTATTTTATTTTTATGTTATTTTACTTTGATAATTAACTAAATTTGTTTTACGTCATTCGAGTTTGCCACACTTAAAAGATGCAATTAGCTGAGACCGGTTATCGTCTTCTTTCTACTATACCCTCCATAAATAAAATGGTTAAACAAGATTTATGTTTTGAATAAAAGTATAAATATATTTCTCTGCCATCTGTTATATATAAATAATGCAAGTCTTATCATAAAATGCAAGCAAGATAAGTTTTAATTTGCGTATGAAATATTTATGTACACTGCATTATATTTAAGAGTTTTCTAATCCTTTAGATAAAAAACTAAGAATTACTATTAAGTAAATATTATTTTTTTTATTTATGTAAACATTGAGGAATGATCTACGACAAATTCACATAAAGTCGGTAACAAAGTCTCTTCTCTAGTTGGCCATAGTTCGTTTTACTTATTGATTTCCTGTACATCTGTGAGATTGATATCAATATGATTTCTTATCATCAATATATCCTTTGAGGTCCGGGCTTCTGGGAGCTGATGTCCTAGAATGTCCCAGTATAAATTAATATTATTTATTTAATTCCTTAACAAATCATAATGAAGCACAACAAATTTTTACAGTATTTAAGATGATGGAATATTTTGTAATATTATTCTTTGGAATAAGCTTTAATAGTGTTAACTATGCTCGTCTTAGTATCTAAATTTCTGCCTTCAGGAGTTTCAGGATTTTCGTTGTTATTTCATTCGTCAGTGCGCCGGTGTCTCTTGTTGGGTATTTGCTGCGTGTGCCGTAATGAGCACAGCCATAAAAGCGTCTTTTGTTTTACGACCGCACCGCGCGCGTGTTTGCTGAACACAACAATGCCAATTTTATGGCCAACTGAGCCGCATAGACAACGACAGTGCCATGAGTCCAGCAGGCACAGCATCCCAGCTCCGCAGCGGGCAGCGGGCAATGGACAACGAGCAACGGGCAAAGCAGCCGACATCGAGGTGACACCAAAAGTAGAGCATCGCCGTGCCAGAGGTAGAGGTTGAATCATTTGCAAGTCTAGAACAACGGCGGTGTTTGCAGTCTGCTACGGGTTGATTTCGCACTCGGGAACGGGGTCGCCATCGCGCATTAATTAGAGCACGCAATGGTCAGCGGGCAGCGGGCAGCAGGCAGAGGGCAGTGGTTACTTTCGTTAGCCATAAAACGCTGCTGCTGCTGCTGATGCTGGTGCTAGGGGTACGGCCATTGCTTTGGCGGTTCTTATCTAAATTAGGATGTTGTTTGTGTGCGCCTGGGTCTGCGCGTCGCCTGCATTATTTGCGTAGGTGTTTCATTTCCGTTTCACAATTTATCTGGCGAGTGTTTGCACCGAAGCAGCGGCGCGTACTCGTCTCACCTTTACCTTTGCCACAGCATATCGCTTTCGTCCGTCTCCGGGCTGTCGCGTCGGCTGAATCCACAGTTTTCTCCTTCCACTTTCACATTTGATTTTCTTTGTCCTCTTATCAGTGTAGCGTGTCGCTGATATTGTGCCCGTCACTGTCATGATTCACATTTCTACTAGTAACTGCATTTTAAAAGAGCCCCGAGGCAAATACTTGCACTCGTAGAACTGCAATGCAGACGCCATCAGTCGCCTTTGATAAGCGCCTGCTCGAAATGTAGCGCATTTCGGGTGCGTGACTTATCAGAAAGCCGCCCGACTACGACATTCAAATCGCATAAATCACAGCCTAGTCGCAGTTTTCGCCTTAATATCTTCCCCTTTTATCTATTTGCTGCGGTTGGCCATAAAGTTTTTATCTTTGTGCAAACACTGAAGGCAACGTTTTAAGACCCCGCCGACCTTATTATTTCTTGTTTTAATAAAGAATCACGAGAACTCAGAACTGATATTCTTTTAATTAAAACTACACTCCCCAGGCGGGTCAGGGACGTGGGTGTATGCTGTCCCAAAAAACCTCTTTATAGCATTGAAATTCATTCGAAATTAAATAATAATATCATTAATGTGTATATATTATAAATGACATATTTTACGAATATCTCCATATCTGTAAAGAACTAAGCTAGACTAAACGGAGCTATGGAAATTTTACTTAAGATTCCGTAACATTTGAAAGTTGTTTTGTTTTGATTTGAGAACAGTTTTATACTAATTACTTTTAGATCTCACCAATTACACACACAGAACAACAACAATAGCCACGAAACAGCATTTAACGTATGAAAGGTCGCTATCCAAAAAGCGAAAGAGTCCGTTGTTTATTTCTTTATCGAACATAGAATTTTCTCCCATAGCTGCTTCTTTTTGTATTGACATACCCTGCATCGAACGAGTATGTAAGGTTTCGCAACCGAGTTTCACTGACATATGCCTATAGATAAGTTGATTTGAACTACACGAGTATTTTGATCAAATATTTATTATCTTTTATTCAATAAATAAAGCTTGTGCACATAAATAAAAATTGAGTATATATTTAATATAACTCTAGCTCTAACAGTTTAGTTTGATTTAGTTTATATAAATAATGAGAAGAGATAAATATATACCAAAAGTATACCTCAACTCAACCAGATATAAGTGTCACCTTTTTTTTTAATTTTCATAATTTTATCTATCCTGCAGGGTATTCACAGAGTCGAGCATAGAAAACAATCAGAATTTCGACTCGTTTTCCTTAAAAATTGTTGAGGCAACTTAGCACATGCCTGCTAATTATTTATTCGTTGCCTGAAAAATTAACTTTCGAGCTATACACGTAGACAACAAGAGTGCTGGTAGTTCTGTATTTTGGTGGGCTTCTATCTAGAAAATGCCTAGGCGAGCGAGCCCCACGTCCAAATGGTAACGGGGAGCCGTAGCGGCAACTACGACGACGGCAGCCCGAGAGCTGTCAAATTGTCGGAAAGTTTTTATCATATCGTACTCCATGTTATTGAGTGGCCTTGTTCAGATCCATATTCACACGGCACAGAAATACAGCTACAGATACTGATACAGATACGGATACAGAGACAGGCCGAGATACATTTGTATCTACACATGTTGGCGCTGATATAAACAATTCAATTACTTGTTGTAGACCCGAATTCTGTCAACTGGGGGCGTTCTGGTTTTTCGGTAGTTATTGATTTACAAGCGTGCATTATCAAAGCTATCAGAGCGTTGTCCACTTGGGCAAACGGTAGACTTATCGCAATGCGTTGTGATTTTTTGGAGTGTCGAAACGCCTAAGCAAATATGATTTAAGTTCTATTTGCTCTGGCCGCTCGATTGGGTCTTAATTACTTCCGAAAACAATGACCAATGGCGATAAAGCTTTAACTAATTGATAGTGCTGCACAAACGCTTGAGCAAATAATTCTCGCTTGGACATTAACAAAATCAAATAAAATAATTACTCTGGAAACATCTAACTGTGTGTGTGTGTGTGAATGTGGATGTGATGTTTTGCTACCTGGACCGGTTTGGGGCTATCATTCATAAACTTTTGACTGGCTGACACGCAAATTAGCTCTTGAGCCAACACGCAGACAGCGTACGGAGAGCGCTGGAGCTGAAGAGCTGCAGACCTGGAGACTCTCAAGTACGCAGATACAGAAACTGAAGCAAACGGAGACTCACTCACACTCACACACACACACACGGAGAGGGCATAGGGACCATTGCTGGGGGCCGTTGATCAGGGTGATGACTGTGTAAAAAGCGCAGCTACAAACTGGCACACAACTTTGGATGCTTGAGATGTGTTGGCCGTTTGTGTTAATCCCATCAAGCTCAGCACATTATGAAGTAGCAACAACAACACAGACAACACCAAAATCCAACAAGAGCAGCAGCTGCTGCTTAGAAACTGGAGCTGCATGCGTCGAGTACGAGTGCTGGTGTGCTCCAATGGAGCCTCCATCTCCAGCCCCATCTCCAGCTCCATCTCCACCTCTACATCAACGGCACAAGTGACATAAGTGGCGCTTACATGACGATGCGTGCACAGCCAACGAGCGGCAGCCAGCAGTGCTCCAGCTCGCTACACCTTCCACAGCTTCAGTCACAGCTACAGCCACAGCTTCAGCTACGCTCTTCCATCTCCGGCGTTTTGTAATAGTCATCATGGCCAAGTCTCAGACGCTGATAAGAATGTGTTATGGCTCATGGAGTTGTTAAAACCAGCGCCGCAAGGTGCAGCTCTACCTGTGTGGTCCACGACTTTGATAAGGAAATTTGGGAAGCTATAACGCCTCTGCCTCTGCCTCTGCCTGTCCACACATGTCCGCACATCCGCGAGCCATACATCCATCTGGGTTGTGCCTCTCCTGGTTGGCCATACGCATGACGTGACGTGCGGCCGACACTAGGGCTGAAGCTGATCCGAGCCTGACTCTGACTCTGACTCTGACGCTGACGCTGACGTGCCAAGTACCATTGAAAATGGCAAGTCATTGGCATTTCAACTGGACATGCGGCACCCTTGTTAACCGCTGTCGGAGCCGTCGTAACATCCTTCGACGCATAACGGCAAGCGGCTCCTTTCCCGGCACTGGCCGATGACACAGCAAACCGAGGCAAAGCGTTAATTTAATAATGGCCAAAATATAAATAATAAAAGAGAGAGAAAGAGAAAACGCTACACGTTGACTCCTACCACAATTTGGTGCAATATGAAATTTGACAGTTGCTGCCTCATTCGGAGGTGTGCTCACTGTTGGTAATTGTTACACTTGGCTGCACCAAAGTCAAAGCTAACAAGTCAATGACATCGAGCAAACACAGCCAAATCAAAAAGTGAAACTAGAATTCAATCAATAAACTACTAACCAAATTGGAAAAAGTAATTTCCAAATGAAATTTCACACACCCTAAGAAATGTATCTGGAATATTGGTGTGTTATATGTTCTATTTGTTGAGTTTGTTCACTTCTTTAATGGGCTCTTTGCTCCTGTTGAAGACTTTCAAATCAACCCAAAGAAATCGAGGCTTCGAGGTAGAACAGGTAGACTTATCCATTTGTCAGACGATTCATGTTTTAAATTAAATAAAGTCAGATACCAACAAAGTTTAATATAATTTCGAGTAAACACTAAATTCAGCAAGGACACAAAATGTCTTAACTTGCCCCATTGGCAAGGCCTTTGCAGAGCGATTGCCGTCTACAGCTCTGGGCCCTTATAGGTAGCCGCATTAATTTGCTAGACAAACAAACTTTCCCAGGGTACGGCCAACACTTCATAAATAGTTTGCACGGGGCAGCTACTGCAGCATCAGCAACAGCATCAGCAGCAGCAACATCAGCATCAGCTTCAAGCGCGACTTGGAATGCGGTGTGAAGTTCTTGTGATTCACTCGCGGTGGCTGCGGTATGAAATCAAAGAGCGCCAAGCTGGCCGGGTCTGGCCTGGTGGCCAGCAGACCAAAAGCATCATAAAATCGGCGTATCTTGTATCTGGCAGCAGCAGCAGCAGCAGAGTTCATTGATTTCTGTCTGGCCAACTCAATCAAATAAAACGTGGGGAAACGCGCACGGCGGTGGCACTCTATTAGCACCTCTCGGGCACAATTTACAACAAACATTTACAACTGTCAATTGGCAACAAAGCAGCAGCCAAGAATTAAGGATGCAGGTCAAACAAAGGCACCGCCGACGCTGACGCTGACGCTGACGCTGACGCCGACGTCGACGTCGACTTCGGTGACGACTGCGAAGTCAACGTTGACGCTGTCGATTTTTAGGGAGCTGCTGATTAATTGCATGCAATTTGTTAGCATTAAACAACAAACTAATTCTCAACTGGTTTGCCACTGATGGGAACCCTAGATACGTAGTAAATCGAGAAACAATATAGGAGTATCCACATAAATATATATATTTAGTGTGTAAATGGCTGTGTGTGTGTGCGAGCTGCAGTTTGAAGACGAAATTAATAAAAATTTCACTTGAATTGACAAAGTGGCCGAACGCCGTGACGTTCAACTGACGACAAGTGGCACTTGACAAGCTGCCGAACTTGAATATTTTTTCATTATATATATTTTTACAATACGATATTTCATTGTTGTATAGAAGCTGAATGCTCTGGCCGATGTTACCTGCCGCTGCCTGGCCATTTGTCTGGCTTTCAGTCGCTCAGTCGATCAGGCGGCCAACCTCGTCACAGCTGGCGATTAATCTTGACATTGAGACGCAAAAACAATGCTCGAATGGCATGAGTTATAGCACGTATACTATGTGATATACCCCTAATATATATGTCCGATCAATAATTTGACCTGATGCGAACGAGGTATTGAGGGCATTCGAAGATGTTCCCACATTATTGGTCCGACAAGTGCATGTGAGATCGTTATCAAGCGAGTCCACGTGCAGCGCACGCGGCCTCTACAAGTGCCAAGACATGCTCTCCCAGGCCAGTCCTTCAGCGACAAGTGCGGCTCATCATCGTCATCAGCATTATGAACCGCAACTACTTTAATTACACATTTAGCTTTCAGGGACCCTTCGGCAAATTACACTATGCTACAAGAGAGTAAAAAAAGTTCAGCTATAAAATAAATGAATAAATTTACAGAAGTGTGGAGCCAAGTGTTAAGAACTAATTAAATACTTTTTGTATACTCAGAGTCTAGGCATAGTTTAATAAGAGCTCCAAAAAGTATGCTGTGCCCAAAGTTATGTTCTAACACTTTGCTTTACCTGGAAAAACACCATAGACAAATCTCTATTCACTGGGGCCCCGTGGTTCATGAGAGCCAGGAACATTGAAAACACTTAAAGTCACAAAAATTGGAGACAAAATCCAGGAGATCGCCAAAAAAGTTAATGAAAGATTGCCACCAAAACAGCCTATCAGTCTGCCAGCCCACGCACTAGAGCTAGAAGAAGACTCAGACCTCAAGACCTACCTAACCGGGTCTTGACATAAAAACAATTTAACTATTCCCTTAAAAATTTCTCTGTAGCTAAACTTTATATCTCCTCGCTCCCCTTTAGCGTTTAATTTTAATTGTAAGTATTACCGTCCATAGCCCTTAATTCATTTCTGTTTAGATTAAGTTGCCTAAAAGGTAGCAGTACACTAACCTGTAAATATTATTATTTACAGGCTTGAAACAAAACTCTAAATACTTTATAAATCTCTTTTTCCAAGCAATACAGAAAAAAACCTTGCTGCTTAGTGTACTTTCAGATTAATAACTGTAGCAAGCCGGCGGCACAAGAGCTTAAATGGGGTTGCGTCAGGTCGGGGGCGTGCCTCATGGCAATTGTAATGCAAAGCGCGCCTTTAGTTTGAGCATGAGTGTGCGTGTGTGTGTGGGTGTGGGTGGGTGTGTGTGTGTGTGCAGGTCGAACGCTGTGCGCCGGCAGCGTATTGGAAAATTCAGTTTCAGTGCACGGCGATGATGACGAGACTCAAGTGCCGACCCGCAGGGCTATTGACAGAAATCAAAACGGGCCAGCTCAGCGGCGCTCAGTGGCTCAGCAGCAGCCGCCCAAATGGCAAACGGAGTTTTTTTTGCCGGCTGTCGTTTGTCGGTTGTCGGTTGTTGGTTGCCGGCTTATCACGGCATCAAAACAAATTCGTTCGAAATTAATGCGCAGATTTGCTTTCATTAGTTGGCTTGCCGGGCGCAAATGTAACTGTAAACAAACACAGTGGCAATGGGAGAGAAACCACCAGCATTCGCATCCACGACACGCTCTGAGCTCTGAGCTCTGCGCTGAGGCTAATCCCAAAGCAAAACTTTTGCCATTTACAAGGGCTGCGCCTGCTTCCCGCTTCCTTCTGTCTCGTGGAAAGCCCAACTTTCAGCAGCTCACGCAGTTGCCGCACCCGCCACGTGGCCCACAACCGTTTCTCCCCCTGCCCCTGCTCCTGCTCCTGCCCCGCACTGCCCTGCCGGATGTAGTTTGAATCGCTTTTTGGGCAGTGTCATCGCTTTGCATTCGGTGTCCTCCGGCTGCGTGTTCCTAATGTGACAGTTTAATTGCAGGTGAGACGCGGCAGACGCGTGGCCGTAGCTCACAGAACTACGATGATGCAATTAGACAGGCAACGACTTTTCCATTGTCCTGCAATGACTTCTCAGCTGGCTGTGCGGGCCCTACCAGCGCCGGAGCGAAGCCCAACCATCTAGCCGTGTGTTGTGCTTCAGATGTGCACTGAGGCATACAAAGCTGCCCTGCGTGCAAATCCAAGTGTATATTGGACTATAATGGGTTTGCAGTGCTTTAAGACTGACTTTATCAACTACCTTTCAGCTGGGTATTTAAATTTTCAATTTGGTATCTATTTTTAGTATTTCTAAAATGATTTTGTATTTACATTTATGAGTATTGAGATGAAAATGTATAATTGTAAAATTATTAAATATTTTTAAAAATAAAAAATACATTTTAAAAGATATAATTCTGCTGAGAAGATATCTCAGAAAATAATATAATATAATTAAGTATTTACTTAATTTTATTTAAGTATTACAATCCACCAATCGATCAGATTGCAGCTATATAAAGCAGCTTTTTATGGGTGGTAATAAATGGTTATAAAAGTATTTATATTTTGCACCTATATCGCACTAAAAAGCGATCTCTTTATATTTGAAAGACTTTCCCATAAAGGACCTTTAAGCCTGAGCCGCAATACGAAGCTTGCAGTAGGCTGTAAACTAGATCAAAGGTGTTGCCTGGCCGTCAGGGTCGGTGGCTCTGAGCGAATTCTTAATTTGAGTCCACCCACAAAATAAAAAATAAACAAAAAAAGGAAAACTTTCTCACATTACCTCACGGGCCAGTGGCAGGGGTGGGGCCAGGAGCGAGGGACAAGGACGAGTACGTGAACTGAATCGGTCTAAATGGACATCGTTTAATATTGATGGCCATTGTTAGAGCTCTTTGTGATGGGAAAGCGCTGTGAAGGTGGGGGAGTTTTTGCCGGCGCTGCCTTTCGGTTTCAAGTGAATATTTAATTAAATTGTTTTCTAATAACCACGCGCAACTTTGTCGGGCTGCACGCGCCGGGCCACGCGGCAATCGAGCCGACCAGCCAGGACACACCTTGTTGTGCCAACAACATTAGCAAGGGCGGTGCGTCTCGCTTTCGATGGCCCAAAAACCTGAGCCACCCCTTTCCTACAGCCAGCTCAGCCAGCTCAGCCCGCTCCGAGCTCTTTGTCCTTTCATGTGCTTCTAATTTTCCAAATTACGCACCATCAATCATCGCAAGTTGCGACACGAGCTTGACGAACGTCGATTGCGATTGCGATGGCGCTCCGTTGGCGTCGTCGATGATGACTATGATGATGATGTCGTTGCAAACTATAGCCACCCAACCACCAACCACGCCACCACGAGGCGAATGGCGCACCAATCGCCAGCCAATCCCTGGGCGCTGGCACTCGAATCAAGCGACGCTGCGGCAGCCGCAAGAAAAAATTAAATTAAACTTCAAGTGGCCGCAATGTTGCGTGTGTGGCAAGGCAGCAGTGGGAGCGGCGGCGGCGGCAGGTCCTGGCTGCTGCTTGCTTGCAAAATGTGGCTTCGTGCAACGCGGTCCTTTGCTGTGGGAATCTGCTGTTGTTGTTGCTGTTGCCGTTGCTTACACTTCTCCCGTAATACGCATTGTCGACGCTGCAGTTCCTCGGCTTGTCCTGCCTGTGGTCCAGCGCAATTAACGCTAATTGCGCTTAAGCGTAAGCCGGACTTTTGACTCTTGCATCGTATTTTCAGCTTCGGCTTGTGTGCAGGATTTCCCCAGTTTTCCCTTTTGCCTTAATCTGCGCTGTGTTTTCACTTCGGCTTGACTCTTTGGCAAAACATTTGTCTTGTAATAGTTTGGCAAGCATGGCTTAGCCACCAGCATAATATTAGAGAAGACGGAAGGAAATGAATCCCTAGGTAGGCAACTGACTTTGACATCCTGGATAACATTTGAAATGATTACGAGTGACTACAAAAGCCCAAAAACAAGTAAACACCAAGAATTAACGATATTCGAAGAAACTCAATTCATGAATCAATGCGTTGGCGATATGTATTTATATATATAATATAGTATATTAGAATATACAATATATATATATATATATATATATATATATATATATATAAATATATATAAATGAATACATATTTTATATAGATTAAATATCTTAATTTGTCACTTACATTGCGATTTGCTTATGGAATTGCAATGTGATGGGACTTTTCGTATATATATATATTGTATATATTTTATATAAATTAATTATCTTAATTTATCATTGTTTTTGTGGAATTTCGAGCTTTCCAATATTTAAAAACAAAAAACATATATTAAAAAATGATTTTTTGAAAGAATATCGCATAGTATAATTGCACTGCTGGCGCATACAAGACGCATTCTGGAACACCAATTTTCTCAATCATCATTTATTGAAGACATTGGGACATTTTAGAACATTAAACAGTAGATTGTTATTTCAACAGAAACTTGTGCGACAATTCTTATTTACGTATTATTTACGTTCAACCAAGGGGGTGCTCGACAAAATGTCAAAGACCTAATAAGTATCTTCACAAAAATATCAACAATTTGCGAACGTTGCTCTGGCACAAGACGATTCATAGCAAATGTCAAACCAAATTCTGGAAAAATTCACTATCAACTATTCAATGGGTTACGCCATGTATTCATATAAATATATATTTAGTTAGTGCAAACTTAGGCAAAGTAGAAACAATATTTTACAAAAAGAACTTGTAATTATATATAATATTATGAGAAAGCCCAAGGTGATACCCGCTTGACCAGATTCATGTTATTTGTGAGTAATCTCTCTTAGATTCTGTCTGTCTAACTGATATCCGAATGGAGCTAATTTTAGTGAGTAATTAAGGCAAATCGCAGGCATAAAGTCTGGTAAGAATCAGTAAAAGAGTGAGGAATTAGTACTAGTTGCTTAGACAGCTTTAATGTTCATATTTGCTTTTCGATGTCAAGAATTTAAATTAGACTGGCACTTTAGCAAATGAAGGCGCTTGGCGCTGCATGGGTCGGCTGGAGGATGCGAGGATGTGAGGATGTGGGGGGCCTTGACAATGCAGTGCAATTAAGAGCTCAATCAGAGCGACTGCGGCGGCCTCTGCCGAATTACATTTATGGAATTATTATTGATGTTTGGCATTGACCACCAATCAACCCAGCGCATGGCGACCCTGCTCTAATTCCAAAGCCAAGCCCGAATCGAGCACCCCAAGCCAATGGCCATTTCCAATTTGGCTGAGTAGTTGCTCGGACAGTTGGCCGGGCAGTTTGATTGAGGCGCAGACACTAAATGCTGGCAGGCAGCCATTATATTTAAGCTGTCTCCGATCGGTGCTTATATATATATATATATATATTTATATATGCATGGGTATGCGGGGTGCACCACCCCAGGCCACCCCCTGCACCACTCAGCGGCGATTCCCACATACTTTATATGTATTATGTACATAGTTGATTTGCTTGCTGCTCGCTCGCTCAGTTTTAGAACTTTACATACACACACACACCGATACACACACAGACATAGAGAGAGTATGCTCGAGCAGGATGGCCTCGGATTTCATTCAGATGCCGAGCCGTGCGCCTCTCCAGCCGCCGCCGAATCATCATCATTGATTTGCAATGCCCGAAATGTGTCTGTCTAATGATTGAGGTTTGTTGCTGTTGTGCTGGGCCTAACTGCCAAACATTCGGCCATAGTTGTCTATATATGTGTGCGCATGTGTGCATGTGTACATGTGTGTGTGTGCGTGTGTGTGTGTGTGTGTTTGCCATCGTTTTTGGAAATATTATATGCTCATACCTCCGCTTTCGAGTAAATTGTGTAAATATTTGCGCTCGTAAGTGGATTGGAGATGGATGAGTTTATCAACAGCGCATTCGCCGTCGCAGCAATGCCATCTCCATCTCCATCTCTGTTCTCCCTCCCCATCCCCATCCCCAAAGCCCTAGGCCTTCCCCATCCCAATCGCCATATTATTCACATGCGTAGCCAGCTGACTGATTGCCTTTGCCTGCCGCTAGCTATCCGCACTTTGGCCCTCAGCTCTTTGCCAACTGCTGCAGTCCAGCCCCTGATAACTGTATTGGCTAGCTCCGTTTCCATCTGGCGGCAGAAGGTTTAGGGTTTCAGCTGCAAAACTGCATTTAGCTGACTTGTCTAGACTTAGAACTACATTCTTATCTAAATTTTACTTTCACTATTACAAATTTTTCAAAACTAAAATATGTTTCTGGCAGATAAATATTTAAAAATTCTAAATAAGTCGAAGGACAAAGTAAGCCGAATAAATAAATAAATTAAAAAAAAAAAATAAATAAATTAAGTAGACTTATTCGACAAAGAATCTGTTGTCTAATGATTTGAGACACTTATATATTGAACTGCTTAAATATAGTTGTTAACAAGTCTTTTGATATACAAGTCGGAAAAATATATCAAATAAAAGAATTACTTAAAAAAAACTTGTTCTTTTACTCGAGTTTTGAACTGAAATAAAGTTAGCAAAGACATCAACTAGTCGCGAAATTGGAGAGAATCTATATTTGGTTCTGAAACACACTAATTGTAGAGTCCAGTTTGGGAGCAGCTGACTGAGCACATTTATGCGATCAAGTAACACTTACTCTTAAACTGTTCATCTACTTCGAAAACCAGCGAAACACTTATACAGCTATCGAAGTTTCGAACCACTAAAGTATTTAACAATCGCTCTAATGTCTAACTGAGAACAGTTAATGCAATCGAGCAGCAGTTATTCTCAAACTGTTAGTCTACTTCGAAAACCAGCGAAACACTTATACTGCTATCGAAGTTTTGAACCACTAAAGTATTATCAATTGCTTAAATGCCTAATTGAGAACAGTTAATGCAATCGAGCTTCAATGACTCTTAAACTGTTAAGATACTTCGAAACCCAGCGAAACACTTATACTGCCATCAAAGTTTCGAACCACTAAAGTACTTATCAGTTGCTCTAAATGCCTAACTGAGAACAGCTAGTGCGATCGATCATTAGTTACTCTTAAACTGTTCATCTACCTCGAAACCCAGCGAAACACTCATACACATATCGAAGTTTCGAACCACTAAAGTACTTCACAATTGCTCTAAATGGCTACTGTAGCTAGGCAACAGTAACACTCAAACTGTACAAATGCAATTCCGATTGTTAGCGATGTTTCAAACCAATCGCACCACAACCATTTCTGATTTTCTGATGCTTTTCATTTTAAAGTGCTAAAGACTTCAATTTAAATATTTCAATATCTTCATCCGCATAAAATAAAATGTCGATTTTCGTATTTAAAGTGTTTACTGCATAATCGCAGAGCTACCAACTGCGAGCCGTGCTAAGGACACGGTCGCACGGATCTAATTAAACTATCTAAAAGCTATCACAGGCAGAACAGTAATTACGCACTAGAGAACTTAACTACAACTATGTAGATATATGTACTTATATGTATGTATGCTACACATGGATACATGACGGGAGCAGCTCCTGGGGCGCCATCTTCGTGCACAACATGCATTGAGGAACTTTAGAGTAACGAATCGGTCGCCTTCGGCCTATCGACTTGGGTGGTTGAGCGGCAGGTTGAGCTCCCACAGCTTCATGTTGTTGTCGAGCACTTCGTGGAACCAGCTGGCCTTCTCCGGGTGATCCCTGAACACGACGTTGACCGCCTTCAAGTCCAGCTGCAGGATCGCATCGTTGCCCAGCAGGCTGTCGAGGGAGCGCAGCAGCGTGCTGTTGCCGTGCAGCTTGAGCAGGGTCACGTACTTGACCACGTAGTACTCGTACTGCAGCTTGCGGCGGGCCCAGCGCTCCACGGTGGCGTTGGCGCTGGCCGAGCGGATCTGGCCGAGGTGCTCGGCGAACCACGGCGCGAAGTAGTTGTAGAGGTCGAGCTTGGAGAGGCCGTTGAGGCCCTTGCTCTTGATGCGCTCCTTGATCATTTTGTAGTTCTTGCGGCTGTAGACGAACACCTGGTAGAGCGAGTTGCCCGTCGTGTAGGAGTTGACGTAGTGCGTGCCGAAGGACTCCATGAAGCGCACAGCCGACGTCAGGTTGCCCACCTGCATCTGCTGCACGCGGGCGCGCACCTCCGCCTCCAGCGGCTGATCGACTGGAATCTCGGAGTTGAGCTTGCCCGTCTCGCGAAAGCGAACGACGCGAACCAGCACGTAGGAGTAGTCGCCCACTATGAAGGACGTGTTGATGCCCAGCTTCTTGGCCGCATTGTCCGGGAACCAGCCGCCCGTAAACGCCTCCCACGGCTTGTCCAGCCGCTCGATGGTGAAGTCGCGGAAGTACGCCTGAAACAGCTGGCGCCGATTCTCGCAGAACTCCATGTGGAAGTCCCCATGGAATATGCCGGGCGCCGTATACTCCTGGCTCTCCGCCAGCTCGCTCATATTCTGCAAAGATCAGGTCATTTTGGAGCATAAGTATTTCCATGTTCATAAATACATTTCTGAGAATTATAAAACGAATATTTTATCTACGTATCAGCCGAAATGCAAATCGATCTGAAACTCCGGAAATGCCAACAAACTATTTCGAGAATGCTTACAAATGAATTTTTCAAGTTCGACTTCTTCTGTTAATTCTTGGAACAACATGAAACTGACAGACTTAACTCTATAGGTCTTTACATCTTTAATCTTGAAATCAATTTAACAAATGAATATACAAAATTTGAATGAAGGACGAGCGAATAACACATTTAGAAATATATTAAATAAATAAAGAAATAAAAATTTTTTTAAATTCCCTTTAGAATCAAGTCGAACTGAATTTAGCTATAATCAAAAATCTCATGCATTGGACAAATGCTCACCTTATATATATTGCGAGTGGGCTCCTTGAATATCCAGCGCTCGCTCTCGGCACTGTCGTTGAGGGGGATCACGCGCATCGATATGCCCAGGTAGCCGTAGCGGAGGAAGATGTTGATGGCCTTGCCAATGCGCAGCTGGGACTCGCGGCTGCCGCTGACCGCCAGCAGGAGGATCCCCAGGGTCAGCAGCCAGAGCCAGAAGAGGCCCCGCCGCGGGCTCAGGCTCGGGCTCATCGCTCAGCTGTCTGTCGCTCGGCATGCAAGGGGGCCTGCAAATGGTCAGAGGGGAAAGCAGGTCGATTGGAAGCAGCTCTTCGTAATAGCTCAACGCTTACTAACTAGTTCGCAGTCGCCGTCGCTTAAGTATTTGCTATTTGCCTTTCTACCAAAGTGAGTCGCACAGATGACGACGTTAATTCATGCCAAGCGACTCTGTCGGCAGCTTCTGCTGAGCTCGAGCTCTAATTGGCCGTGAACCGGTAGACGGGCTGAACTTGAACCGAGGCAAGGTGAGGCCTGCAGCTAGATGAGCCACTTAAGTGGCTGTCGCTGCAATTAGCCACGCAGCACACAGACACACTTAGGCAAGCAGATCTTCGAATTGGATCAGCCAGAGATCGGGCCAGAGATCGGGCTGGCAGTCGTTGGCTCTGCTCTGCTCTGCTCAAATGCAAATTATTTCCTCAACTTGGTTTTTGTGTGCTTCGTAAAATGTTATAACGATGTGGTGCACCACTTTAAACCGGTTGTGTGAGTGCCTGGGACGAGGGAGTCGCAGCAGCACCACAACAACAACAACAACAACTAAAACTGGCACAGCCAAGCCGAAGCCAAATCGGCAAATGCCAACAATATTGCAACTTGTTGCGCAAACTCGTCAAAAGCAAAGGCTTAGAATTACCGACGTTATCAATAGCAGCAGCGGCAGTAACAGTAGCTGCTGCAGCAGACGTGTTGAACCGGTCAAAATAAAAAGCTTAGCCCCAACACTGGGTGTCGCTAACGTTGTCGGGTGTTAGCCATGTCTACATGAGTCACACCTGCGCGCGCGCTGAGGCGCAACATTTGCCCAGCCGCCGACTCAGATGACGGTCAAATGTGAGCTTTGTCAGTGAACCACAACCCGTGGGGGAGCGCGACAGCTGCACCTGTGCACCCGCCACCAGAACTCCCCAACTGCACCACAGCATGCAAAACTGTGAAAGGCAGAGCAGAGCTACTCATCGAACGCATCGATCGACAGTAAAGCAAACGAGCAGCAAGTTAGCTAAATAATATAATATTCAGATTGTTGTTGTTCTAGCAGCATTACCTGACGAGTATTATTTACTTATTTACTTATTTATATTCAGTGATATTCATTAGTATCTATAATGTGGCTACAAAGCAAATGCTAAGCTCAGCATGGCCTCGCGGGCATCTCTATGTGTTAGATAAAACAACAATTGGAATAACTACTAACAAATACATATATACATACATATATAGGCAGTTATATATGTACACTTAATTGCACTTAATCGCGTTGTCATTGTGTGTGTCTATGATTTGGAGCCATTAGAACTCCATGAGCTGGGTTCAATGATACGATTTATAATTTGAGCTCGTTTTTATTTTGTTGTAATTCTTTATTAACTGGAGCTGAAACGTCTGTAGCAGTAGCATAACGACGTAGGAATATCCCTAATGCAAATTACTAAGCACATATGAGCATTTGAGTCTTGTGCTTGGAAATGCATCTCTATAGAAAGTGATGAAGCTTGATAAAGATAGAGATTAGATTAGAGTTCATATTTCTTTTATATGAAGTGCAAAGAATTTACCTAATTCGGATCTGATTTTGTTAAGACTTAACCTTCATTGCTTAAGTCTTTTAGTCCATAGTTTTGGCTTGTATTCCTCTAAAACCAATAATAATGGTAGTCTTTTGGCAAATATTTTTAAATAAATAATTAATTAATACTCAAACAGGTTTCCAAGCCTCGAATTCTCCGTTAATTTCTTACTAATTGTTGCTTAAATGAGGTTATAAAAAATATTGATTTGTGTCAATATTTGTATGCCTCGCAACCCAGATAGACACACAGCTCTAGAGATGCCTGACTACCCCTAATGTAGAGTTTTTTCTTTTGATTTTCGCACCGTATTGATTGCTGTCACTCGCCGGCCTTTGTGCGGGGCTTAAGAGTCGACAGCATTGCGAATTCGCGGTATTTATCACGCCCGTATTTATGATATAATGATGTTTCGAGTATGCTGCGGTAGGCATACAAAGGCAGCGGGCGCGTAACCTTGTGCGAAATGACCAAAAGCCGTGCCGAAACCAGAGCCGACGCCGAAGCTGAGAGACAAGACGAGACAAGAGGCGGACACTCGGGACGCAGTCGCTCAAATGAATCAAAAATTCAATGCGCGCGCGAATTGTTGACGATTGCGTCCGACTCTGAGGCCTGACTACTCTGCAAGACGGCAAGACAGCTAAGCAGATCGTCGAGACGGAGTCACCAGCCAGCAGCGAGTCAGCCCCTCAATTGGAGATTCTTTATGCGCGGCCATGTCTGCGCGCGAGGGAGCGGGACGAGGCGGAGGCAGAGACAGAGTCAGAGGCGACGGCACGAAGGGCACGCATAAGGTCTGCAGTTTATAGCTCTACTTGCCATGTATTTACACACACTTAAGCACATCTCAGTTTTCCTTGACAAGTGTTTAACATGCATAAACCGAGCTTAGATCATAAGCAGCTGTTTTCGTTTTCGTTTTTGCGTTTAACGATCTTCATTTTTGAGTGCACAGAAGAATTCACGAAACATCAGCAGGCAGCAGAAGCTGCTACACAGACAGAGACAGACGCAGATATGTGTATTTCGATAAGCTTTGACACGCACTCAGCTAGCCGAGAGATTTTGACTTAGACTTTTGTATAAGTCGGAGCACACGGGGGCAGCTCGAGCCGATTGGCCGATTGGACGATTGGACGACGACGACGGCGACGACTTGTTTGCTACTGGTTTGCCTTATCGCACGGCTAACTGACAGCAGGGGCCAGTGCACAAGGCGCGCTGGCCATCGTTAAATACTCAAATAGCGTTCTATACATAGATGAGGCTGATCTTAAAGGTCAGTCCCAGAGCTCGATCATAATTCTGAAGGCAACGCAGCAGATACGGCCAAAGGCGCCGCCGCTGATCTTTCCGGAATTTGATAAGCCAGTCGGCGGCTGCCTGGCATTGCACACAAATTTCAATTAGTCTTAAGTCGAGTTGTTTTTGATAGTTGTTATATTTTTTTTTTTAGTTTCAGCAATAGCTCATAAATTCCGGCTACCCACACTGGGAGAGCAAGAGAGAGGGCGAGAGCGAGAGCGAGCGAGGGAAGCTCGAATACATCAGAGGCGCACTCACTTAGTCAGACACACACACACACATGCACGTGCCGTCCAATTGCAATTAAAAAGCCGGAATCGATTCTCCAAGCACTGACGGACGAGTACACCTCGAAAACGAGCCGTGCCAACGGACACAACTTCAACCGCGCAGACTCGAAGCAAAACTGAAACTGGCTGTCGAGCTGCTCAGCCCGCCACCAGCCACCAATCGAGCAGCCAGTCAGCCCGCCCGCCACTCAGTCAGCAGCTACCAAAACTCGATCGCTTCAGAGAGAATAAGTTGAGCGGCGACGCTCCAGCGCACAGTGGTCTACAGTCGTCAGCCATGGCAAGGCTTCAATTAGTGTTACATTTGTAGAGATCAGTTTAAGATAAGGTTAACTGAGAATATATGAAAAGAACATATAAGGTATTAAGTAATAAATATATATAGTAATCTACAAACACAGTACAACTAGAAATATTTTGTAAGCTTGAAATTATTGGTATATTCAAAATATTGTTAGTGTTTCTGTAGAATCATATCTAAATATTAAAAATATTTGTATGTAACTAGATAAATTATTTTAAATTAAATTAATTTAATTATTTAAATAATATACATGGTTCTTTTTTTAATACTTTTACTAATAAAAAACAATAGCTATTTTAATATAAGAACTTTAATTTATGTTGACTATTTAATTTAATAAAAATTCATTTAATTTTCTGCATTTCAATTTGTAATTCCAACTGAAATTATAAATAAATTAAATATTTTTTAAAAATAATAGCTATTTAAATAATAATAATAATGTTACTAATTTTTAATTTAATTGCATTTTAATGTATATATATTTTTTATATATTTGATAAAAATCAAATCAAAAGTCAAATGCCAACAGTCTTATTCTGTGTTTGGACCACTGTGCTGCAGCTGCAGTTCAATGACTGTCGGGCAGATGTTCTGGTCGCCTGCCTGCCCCTGGCTAGCCCTCCTCGCGCAGTGGGGCGCAAAAACGGTAATAGCACATGACACAAATGTCTAAATGTCTTTGTTGTCTATGTATGAATGTAGATATGTGCATAAGTGTGTGTGTATGTATGGGTATGTATGTATGGGGTGCATGTGCCAGCTCCCCCACAGCTTTTCCGCTTATGAATATTTCCCATCACGTCTGTCGCTTCCACATTGGCATATTAAACTGCTCGAGACCAGGGAACTGCGAACCTCGCACTGGAACCTGGGCCGTGGCGCGGCCAACGAGTCGTCGACGTTGTCGCAAAGCATATGGAAATGATTGCAGCTGAGTTTTAAAAGTTGAGCAATACTTCAATAGAATTGTGGAGCAGTTGCTGAAATTAAAAACTTTTTGTCAGTCTACCAGCCGGTCAACACACTCCAGCTTAAATTAAAAAACAAAAACTGAATCCGAATCCGAAAAAAAACGAAAGTATCAAATTCGCATTACCTTGAAAATATGCACAGCAATTTGACCCAAATTTAACGCTGTTTTGACAACCAGCTGGCGCGATATGAAGTTCCCAATTAGAAACATCACCGACTGACGACCGGACTTCACTTGTCACGATCTTCATTGCATTTCACTGAATCTAGCTGGCCAACTTCCAAGAAGAACTGGGTGTTCTTTTTGCTTCATTTAGCCATTTCCGAAACAAAAAATCAGCATTAAAACTGGTTGACTTTCTGAACAGATTTAATTACTTCTTTTTTTTTTTTTGCTTCAATGTAACTCTGGTATTGCATGCATATGTAAATGGGTACAGCTAAATAGATCCACTTTCATTTAAGACTCGAAATATATTAAAAATTCGGTATTTAGTGTTTATTTCAGTTTTTGTTTTTATTAATTTGTAATTCGCATTCCATTTTCGTTTCAATTTATTTATGTTTATCCCACGTTTAAACTATGTATATATAATGTAATTTTCATCATTTATTTTAAATGATATTTACTAACGTCTCAACTATTTGCACATATCGATCTTATTTCATTAATATTTTAATAACAATTCACTCAAATAGCTCAAATAGTGTCAATCCTCATACATACATATATATATTGACATCGGGGATCATAAGTATCAATATTATCCTTATGAATGCATCATTCGCCTCTCATTGCCATTTATTTGTCAACTCAGGAAATTAGAGAAAAATTCTAATTCACTCGGGTTGTATGTTTCGGTATCGAATCCCATACCTCTTCATCATTTACGCAATATCAACAATAAATTTTTACTTAAATTTAATGTGAAATTATTCTTAATATATCGCTACAATTTGCTCGCATTTGCTATGAAAAAAATATACATATATATTAGAAAAGAAATCATACTAAAAATGGAAAACAAAAACTATGTCATAGTCATACACGTCTAGCCGGAAAGGGGCCCGCTTTAACATCAATTATCGTAAAATATAAGATTTTGATTTGAGCATTGGTGCTGTGAGACACCCAGCCAACTGAGGGCTGCAAAATATACATTCAATACATACACTTTCTAGGTATTTAGGTATAATTACTACTTAGTTAATTTGGCCACTCGGCTGCGTTTGTCGTGGGTAGTAGGTAGTTATGTTTTTGTTCTTGGGTAGGTTCTTCTGGTTCGTCTCCTCTGGGAATACATCTATGATTTGCATTGCCTGTCTGCCGTCTGCCTGTCTGTCTCTCATCTCAGCTCTCCCATCTCTGGTCTCTGATCTCTGATCTCTGATTTCTGCCTGTCGCCTGCTGTAACACGCGGAACGTAAAAGTGATAGACCAGCATTGTGCATATTGAGTATATGCGTAAATTGTTCAACCATCTTGAAACCATAGAATTATTCATGTAGTTCTTGTGGGTAGCGGCATATATTAACTATTGGGTGGATTGACTGGAGGCTAAAGGTTCTCAAAATAAGCTCCGGCTCAAATGGGAAAGGTATTAAAATGCATTGAATTGCTGATTGCTGCCAAACGTGCTGTGAGATTAAACGTTTTGCTTTGATATTAATTTTTGCTACACGTTTTTTGCTTCTTTTTTTTTTGTATTTTTTGTTTTTATACTCATTTTGTATAGTTTTGGTTTTATTCTAGATGTAAGACTTAAAGTGTTTGCATTTCGCTTGACCAATATGTTGTTCTGTCTGTGTTGGCGCTATAACTTTGGCCTAAAGTAAGAGTGTTCCGCGTAGCCTAGAAATCTAATTGCAGGTTGCCCTGAGACGCTTAGCATTCTATGGGTCGTTGCATATATAGATGCATTTGTGATGTTTCGAATTGCATACGATCTTCAGCTAACTCCTAGACTCTGCATTGATTCTTAAAGTTTTGCTAAACTTACAAAATAGCTCGAAATTGCAGGTGTAATTTACTGCTAATAGCGTCTTCTCGAGTCAGGACTTATCATTCTTCATTTATTGTTTTTCATTTTGCTTTTTAGATTGAAAAATAAGAATCAAACTTTACTTGAATTATAATAAAAGCGAGTGAATTGAAGTTTTCGACTCTATAAAAGCAGTTACCTTTTGCAATCCTGTAAAAACGGATGAATTCTTTTCCTGCTGCCGTAATTTGATTTCGTAATCTCTAAACAATTTATTCTTTGTATACATAATACATTAGCATTAAAAACTTAAAGCTGCGACGCTATGGTGGTGGTTTTTTTTTTTAATCTTTTTCTCTTTTTGTCAATTTTAATTATAGTTTTTTTGGATTGTGGGCACATTGATTTGGTTCACTTGATTAAGCTGTCTGTTGTTGCTTATTAGCTGTGGGTTAAAAGGAAGCGCTCGCTATATTAATCTTATTCAACTTGTCTGATTTTCAATGTATCCAACCTGAGTTTGAGTTGCTCAAAAATATATATGTGTATATTTTATTATATATACGTGTTTACGTGTGTCTATTTCGGTGCTTTGACCTGCACTCTCGTTACTAAATAGTGGTTCAAAATGTATTACATTTATCATTTCTTGACAATTTTGTATATTTTATTACTTGCTGTTGCTATATTTCATATTTTGTTTGTTATTGTTAGTGTGTGTGTGTGTCTGTGTGTGTGTGTGTGTGTGTGTTGGTTTTCGTGCTCACTCTATGTTTTAATTTGCCTTGGTTTAATTAATTGTCGTTTATAATAAAAACGCTGCGGCAATTAATTAATTCTCTTATATTGTTTGATTGCATTTTGTTCATCATTTTAATTCTTAATTAAATTAATTCAACTTCAACAATTTTGTTCGCAAATGCAATATTGCTGCTTCGCTTTGTGTATGTAAGTGTAATCATTTTCACGAATTTTCTAATTTTTTCATTTATTGCATTTAAAACCGTGCACATTTTTGTTATATTTATTAAATGTTTGTATTTGTATTACATTTTCCTTTTTGTTTTTCCTTTTTTAAGTGTATTTAATTGTTTTTAATTTGTTTGAAACACTTGAAATTGCTCACATCATACTAAAGTGTATATACCTCCTATTTTTGCGGCTGCTCTTATGGCTCGTCATGTTTATTACTTTTTACTTTTGTTCTATGTTAGTTAAATTTAATTACGTAGTTTGCTATAATTTACTAACTCGTTTTGCACTCGCTTTTCAAAAGACTCTCCATCGCATTTGCAAGTTTGCAAACATTTTATATTTTGTGTTTGTTCTTTGTTGGAGTGCTTTTGTTGCTGTTCAACTCAACTTAACACCTAACAACTGCAAAAATTACATAAGCGTTTAATGCTGTCTGGAAATGAAATACTCAACAAAATACTAATTAAAACAATAACACAAACAATAAAATTGTTGGAATGGCAAACAAAATAATATTCAACTTAGACTAAAAACCTCAAATGTAAACAATAAGTATAACAGAAAATAAAATTAAAATACAGTTCCATTTTTGTTTTCACTTTTACAATTTGTTTTTGCGTTGCGACTGCAGTTCCCGTAATACCCAACTTTATATATATGTATTAATATATATATATATATATATGTGTGTGTGTGTGTGAATGTAATGTTAATGGACGCCAGGCGTCTTTCAACTTTACTGTGTGTGTGTGTGTAGATGTACTTTTATTGTGTTGCATTTGTGCCTTTTAATACTTTAATGGTGTGTGTCTGTTCTCAGTATAGCGCCACATTGGACGCCTGTGTGTATGCATCCCACTCGCAATCGCAGCCATCGAGACAGTCGGGACATTCCAGCTCACTGTCTTGTCAGTAGAGCCAGGACACGGGCACCCACTGTGGTGTGGTGTGCACCCGATCAATGGCCGATTCCAGCGTAGCAATCGTCTCGCTAATGTCGTTATTCACAATGGTCAGGTCAAAGAAATGCCCATACAGTTGACGCAGCATATCCGATTCCTTAGCCAAGCGCTCTAAGCTACCGTCATACTGCAATTACAAATAACTCAATTAGTCGAAGTCGACCACAGGTCAATTAGGTTAACTCAATTCTTACATCTGCAATGTTCTGCAGTGATGGTGCCGCTATGAACACCACATAGGGCGTGAACTCTGCAGTACGAAGTATCTTAAGGGCCTGCGGCTCCACGTCTAGTATAGCCATTTTGCCTTCGGTATGTATGCGTCGAATGGTGTCCAACTTGGTGCCATACATGGCGTCCTCATGAGTTCCTATTTATATACGATTTGCGTTAACCAAAAGTTCAATAGGATATGAGAATATGATGATATGCCTACCATATTCCAAATACTCGTTGGCACCAATGTCGGCCATCATTTCGTCGTGTGAAACAAAGTAATAGCTGCGTCCATTTTCCTCCTCGGGCTTAGCAGGTCTCGTTGTATCTATCAATTAAATAAAATCTGACCAATTATGTATTCTGAATTAATTCATCTCGTTGACTTACGCGGTATGGGATAGGCGTACTTGTCGGGATACTTTGATATTAATGTATTCTTAATATGCCGCCTGCCCACGCCATGTGCGCCTAATAGCACCAAAGTCTTGCGCTGAAAGTTCGGATCACCGACTAAAGAGATAGCGTTTCATATGATTATCTTTTTATCTGCATCATTTACCAATTATTGCGTACCTGGCACTTTGACAACCTCTTCGTAAGTGACCACATCGAGCGTATCGAATATGGCATTATGCTTGGCCAAATATTTGTCTCGACATTGCTTCTTCTTGCGCCCGAATATGGAACAGTTCACTGTGGGTTACATAAAGCGATGTGTTTAGTAGCAGTTGGTAAAAAGTAAAAGGCTCAACATTTTGGTATATCAAATCATGCATTAAATGCTGTAAATATAGGGCAAAGTCAAGCGAGCATTAAATGAAATCCAATTCGTTCATAATTTTATAAATATCGTCACTTTATACAGTATTTGATATGAACTTATATGAACGATTAACTTTACTTTGGTATTGGTCTTTCGACGTGAATATTCGTGTTAATAAAGCGCATTTATGTATGAGTATATTCAAATAATATTGAAATGTCAAAGCTGCATCTTGGAACTGCATGATAAATGATTCATTTAATTGCATTAAACAATGAATAAATTATTTGTGCTACTGAGGAAATGCTGCTGTGTCCTTGCAGAGGTAATTGTAACCAATTTACCATATATCATTCGATATATACATACATGTAAAATATCGTTTACATATATTTTTATAAAGGGCATTGAATTAAACATTTGCATAAACGTATAATATAAACCAAAATAAAAAACTTTTAATGAAGCATTCGGAAGATGAAAAAAAATAGTTTCAATAAAATCACAAACGTATATTGATAAATAAACGATTGGATTATTCTTATTATTCAAATAAAAACAATGAAAATCTTCGAGGGTAAATACAGTTTTTTTTTCTGTGCATTTAAAAGTGCCAGAAACCTCTGCATGGGTAATCGGATGACCGATAATGTGTATTTTATGACATATGGATGTGGATACTTGTCTATGGTTCGGGTGTGGGTGTGCCATTTAAATGAACTTTTCTACGTTTGCTGACGTGAAAGAAATTTGAGTAAACTTAAAACTGTAGAAAGAACGGTAATAGCTCAGTTGTTGTTCAAATATTTTTTAACTTGGGTCTTAGGAGTATTAGCTACCTGCGGATCCATCACACCCATCTGCGTGAGCGGAACATCCAGCACCCGGCTCTCCTGCATAACATTGTTATACATATATATATATATATAAAATATGTGTGATTGAGGCTTTCACGATTTTGAATATATAGTATATGTACTTGTTACCTATAGATAGGCTTGTGTTTTCAAATGAAACTCTCAATCTAAGTGTAGACTCTTTACTGTTCAGCAACATAGTTTTTTTTTACTTTTGTACGAAATTTGGGCAACTTTTGAAACTACTTCTTGACATGCAGTTCACTGTAAGTTTACTTTTGTATTGCTGGTGTAAGTATTCATGTGTGTACATATTTATGGTCAGGAGTGAGTAGGTGTGGGTGTGTGGGTGTGTGGGTGTGTGGATGTGTGGATATGTGTACTAGTGTTGGCTAGGCGCTGCCTGTTGCAGAATGGATTTCGGTAAACTACGAATTCATCACACGCTTTCCAATATAATAGAATTATAAAGCATACGATTATATTTAGCATCCAATTACACATATAAATAGTACACAGATATTTTGTTTACATGTATTTATGGAAATGTTAATTAAATACTTCAAATGTACACTTACCCTGCTCTTGCTTGGTCTTATCAACGGTCTGACAAGCAATGCGCCATTCCTGTAGCTCAGGTGATGGTATCAGGCCCGCCGAACCGCCCACCGTATCAATTCTCGCCTGCCACCAATGATGATCGTCCTTGCTGATGATCTAAACATAATGTTGAGGCCGGCTATTAGTTAAATACCTAAATGACTGAGGCTTGTTAATGCACCTACCTGCAGAATGTCGCCTACTTGGAATGCAATGCCTGCCTGGGCACACGGTATAAGCTCATCATCCAGCGGATTATAATCGAACTGTGCACGAACAAAAATCTGCACAAAAAACCAGAAGCAAAAAACCTTTTAGTTGATGGCATTACAGTCAGCTTGCCATTGCCAGGGATTTTGCTTTTGGATAAAATCTGCATGCAAGTGACAATGGCACCAGACAAGCAAAATCCATTCGCTTGCTATTGCTAGTGTGAAACTGATGCTACTGTAGCGATGTTCATTAATTAATCAAATGCTGGACTTTTCATTAAGTCTAGTTAGGTACTGGTGTATCAATGAAGGCATTGGTATGATGTGGATGCATGTGTCTCTTTCATGCTTTACATGTCAATTTGTCTGAACGTGATACTTACAAGCACTGGAGCAGGTCTTATCCTGAAAAGCTGCGTGTGTGTTAGGGAGGAGGGATGAAGAGCGAGTAGGAGTCATGTTAATGTTCAACAGTATAATTACTTAATTGATATGAATGGGTGACTTTCAAAGTAATTTAATACCACATGAAATATACGTGTGTTTCATGGAGTTGAGCGTCAAAATGAAAACGAATTTTATTACATGCCAATTACAATACCAAATGAACAAATTATTTATTATATTTTCTCCTCTTCTGCTTCTGTATTATCTTATTTAAAATTTGCCACAAAATAAAATACAGAGCCCTTACATTGTCTTAAAATTATTTGTCGTTTTGCCTTACACTTCAAAATAGAACAAAGAAAACTTTCGTTTGTGCAAATCCCAAAGCATAAAACCAAATTACTGAAACGTTAGACATTTAGACACAATTTGAAATTAATTATTAAATAAATTTGATTGACAGACGTCATTCAGAAACAACAAAAAACAAAAAGCATTGACCTAAATCTTTGAGAATTATGTAAAAAGTAAAATGAACAATTAAACTAAATGAAATGGCCGCAGCTTAAAATTTATGATGGGTTATATCAATGTTGAGGTTTTGCCAGTTAAATTGTTTATTCTCGCTCGGGGCCAAACAGTTTATATGTATAAAAAATACTAGTTAGCAATGTGTATACAATTCTATTTTGCGCATGAATACAAATTGATACGTTTTTCTCTAACACAGGCCCTTGATGAATACTTAAATTATTGAAAAGGTTTACCATTGAATTATATATTTAAAAGGGCACAACTTAAGCTCTTAATTTAAATCAAAGAGAAATGTATATAAGACTTACCTCACAGGGTGGTGGTGCGCTACGGTAAGAAGGAACTATTTTAAAGGTAACCGAACCGCGTGCCTCGCGCTGCATTAAGGAACAAGACGTCAAATTGGGTAAGCGAAATTGTGTGTCAAAAGGTCATGTAGCTTAGCTTACCAGCATTCGTTGCAATTGACCCACTGACTGATGCTGCACCGGCTGACCATTGATCTCTCGTATCTCGTCGCCCACGTGCAGTGTGGCCTGTCTATGTATCATGCCGCCGTGCATGATGCGCGCCACAATGCAACGCCCGTCCTCCGTCATTTTCAGCGTGATGCCCTGCGGCAGGGTAAAGGTGAATGCCAAAGGGGTTTCAATGACATTGGTTAAGTGTGGCGACAAATTGGCTTACCATGGGCTCGTCTGTGTTCTTTTGGAACTGCACGAGACGCACGCGTGTCACATGCTGCAGCTCACCGCCCTCGACATTGTCCAGCTCATCGCCATTGAGGAAGGGCACCATTGGCGGCGGAGTGACGCGTAGCGCCTCCTCGCCATACACGTCCCGGGCAACAACATCGTGTGTATGCAGCAGAGCCTATCAAGCAACGGCAAAAAAGGATGTTTGGTTAGCGTTTTTTTTCGAGCTCTGGGCTTTGGCCGAAGGAGGACGACGGAAGGCGACACTAAAAATTATGGCCGGCAATTAAGCTGCCAGTTATTATGCGGCTTAGAGCCATTACAAAGCCACTTTCTGTGGAAATTAAATTTCCGATTTTCCACGCCTGTCTCATATATCATAACCCAAGCACACAAACAGGGGTTCAAGCCCCGTCGAACGCCTACACAACTTGTTTACAACATTAACTGGCAACATTTGTTGCCAAAGAAAGAAACGAAAAAACAGAAAAGAAAGCCGTCCATTTTCGAAGTTCTGTTCGGCAATGTCAGAGGCACGCACATGAACCCCATGGACTCCATGAACTCGAACCCGAGCACGAATACGTATCCAGCCACAAGCCGAAGAGCTTTCTGGCTCAGTCCTGCCCAGAAAATAACAACAACGAAAATCACAAAAATTTATTGCCACCCTCAAGTGCAACAGCCTCGACCACGGGCTCAGTCTATGAGAGCAACGGCTTGACTTTATACAATTTCGTTTTTAATAAATTATGTTTAATAACACTTTGAATATGCTGCGAAATTAATTTGGGCGGCGTTCCCGACAAACCGCAGGATAGCAAGACGAGGACAACCATAGCGCAGAATTCGTAATGCCCTCACACACACACACACACATACGCATTGGCAGGACCTCAACTGGGCGAGCGGTTGGGTCATAAAAAAAGGATTTTACTGCCTGCCCATGCTGCGTCGCACGCATGCGGCACAACTACCCAAACGAAAGCACGCACACACACACACACACACACACGCACACATTCAGACACTTTGATATGTACTTATACATATGCTAAGTATAGCTAGGCCGTGTCAGCGCTTTGGTGGGTGGCTCCATAAAAAAAGCAATTTTCAACGTTGATGATTACTCAATGCCAAAAACACACAAACAGTCACATCCACCCACCCACACACACACAACCACATAAACACACACACACACACACACAACAGGCACGTACATGCAGCGCTCTCGCTCGCACATCCTCCCAATTGCACGTCTCATTTCCGACACAGACTCCGACGCCGCTCCAGAATGAGAGAATGAACCGCAGTTTCCTTTTAGTTGGTCTGTCACAATTTCGTTCTGTGTTTGTTGACAACGATGGAAATTTTCTGCGTTGATCACTTTTAGGCGCTCCTAAAAACTAAATTGGCTTTTACTCAGCCTCACTGCTGCTATTGCTTTCTCTCTCTCTCTCCTTCTCTATATCCCTCTTCGAGTAGCCTAGGCTTCTTTCATACTGTCGCTGAGTGGGGCAAATCACAATCATCATCACTTGACATTCACATCGCACAAACATCCGCAATGCCGAATGCATAAATATTTCAAAATGCTTTCAACTTACAGCGATTCGCTGCAAAAGTAAATGGAAATGTGAAATTATTTTAGTATGTGGCATACACAAGGTTGCTGCTTGTGAGTGCGGTCGATAGGATTATTGAGTTTGCTGATTTGCTAGCCAATTCAATTCAATTTATGGCTACCTAATCCGTTTAGCCAACAAGCAAATGCATCTATTTCTCTATTTTCGTATTTCTTGCTAACACACCGTCGATGTGATTCTTTCAGCAGAGCAAACAATGTAAAATATTGATCCACCTTTGCGTGAGAATAATTATAATTCAAAATGCTATAAAGCATATGCATATTAACTATGTAATATCGCTTGTGAGCAGAGGGAACACTGTATTGTCGTTGTATCATGTTTAATATTATGCCCGAATTGAGCTGAGCACTAGGCCCTAAAATTAAATTTAAATACAATTATTTATCTTTAGAAAGGAAATTACAATTATGACATTGATGTCACATGGCAGCCTATTGCTAGAGAGAATTGCTGAGCTGTGTTTTCAAATTCTATTCAAATAATCAATCAAAAACTATTGCAAATAAATAGTAATTGTAAATAACAAACATTTTAAATATTTACAGTATTTTTCGCACTTTGCTTTTAATACTTTAAGCTACTTAGAGCTCGTTGGTTAAGCTTCTGCAAGCTTATATTTGCACTAAAAAGTACTATTTAAAAGCGTAGCAAATATTTTTCACTTCGCAGTGACAGTTTTGAATTTTTTATTGGACTTTTTATCCAATTACCACAACTTGCATCAGCTTATCACATTCAAGATAAAATAACTTCATTGAGCCCAGTTGCTTCTTCTTAAACGGGCTCAGCACATTCCCTACTCGTTAGCCATCCATTGCAGAAGATTCGACAAAATAAATGGTTAACACAATTTCCGAAAACGAAATTACGTACTCGGAATAAAATTTGCTGAACTTCGCAACTATTTAAATATGGCAGCAGGCTCGGGAAACAAGGACATGCTCGGCGTGGAAACCTTCATGTAAATGGGAGTGGCTGGGCTGTTGCTTGCTTGCTGCTGCTGTTGCTGCTGCTGTTGCTGCTGTTGCTGCTGCTGGTTGCCGCCCAGTTGACTGTGCAACCGCTGGAAGTAAGTGGTAAACAACGTAATCTGATTTCAGTTAAAGTCTGCCCCCCCGGCACGCCCACTGCTTGAGCGACAGCCCATAGTTAACACCAAGTTGTTGGACCAATAAAACGGTAAATTTAATAAACGCTTGACAGGCGAAAAGTTGAGCAGTTTGGTTTAATGCCTCATTAGTCGCTGCCAGTTGCCCGACACTGAATCTGAATCCCGGAGGTTGTGACATTGATAGCCCAGGCAAGCGTCAGCAACAAAGTTTTGGGCAAAGCCAACGTCCACACCCACACCCACACACACACGCCCTCGACCTCATATACACACACACATACACACACATCGCTGGTACGTCTGCCTAACCCGCAGCTGACTTTGATTTCCATGATTAATACTTAAGTGCTTGTTAAAGTTTTACCAACACATATTCGGCCAGCAGCTGATGCCCACCCGTGAGTCCTGGCGGCTGTTCAGCGAGGCGCACAATATGCAGATGTTAGCTTACCCAATGCCCGTCTGATCCTAAACAACCGTTGACTTCGCATTCGGCTGTTTGCACACCCCTGTGTGTGTGTATTTAGTAGAAAATATGCTGAGGCTGCAGCCAAACAGAGCCCAACAAAGCTTAAGACACTGTCGAGCAGGGTTAGGGACCAGCTGGGATCGAAGGACAACGCGAAGGCTTAGCTAAACGCCAGCTAAACCAGAAAAGTCACTAATATTAATTGGAAATTCTGAACGATACTCACTAAATGAACTAAGGGATTACAAATTTAAAGACTACGACTGCTATAACAAATTCTTCAATTCACAAGTCTGCATTGAAGGAAGATATACCGAAAAGTACAAAAACATTTTAGTTGGTAAAGTTGGGGTTTTGCTCAAATTTTATGTGCATAATTTAGCACAATAGTGTATTAAGAGATACCACAATGGTACATATATTATCCTTAGGTAAATATCTCTACTAGTTAGTGCTTTTCTAGGCATAATGAAAATAATACCTTGTGAGCCCTTCAACATGCAGCCAACTGCATTGTATGGCTCACGTGTGCTGGCTGTTGCCAGGCTAGCCGCAAACCAGCCATTTGGCCAGGGAGAGGTAACGCTTGAACATGGGAGCCACAAAAGCCCCGCATCGACCACATGAAACTTATTTGTTGGTTTTAATAATTACATGCATAGCAACGGCAACGATGCAAGCGATGGCAACAAAACCCATCACAAAAGCAACGCGAGCTGTAACTCTGCTGCCTGATTACGCTCTTTAATATGCCAGGCAACGTTTCAATTACACACGTACATAATGGGCGGGTTGGTCAGGCCGCTGAAAGGAGCTGAAAGGCTGGCACTGGGCACAGTGGCATCGGAGTCAGCATCAGAAGCCGCATCTGGCTTCATTAGGGACAACTACAGTCGTCCGGGCAGACGTTGACAGCTAAATCATCTGGATTAATGCCGAATTTTAATTAGTACAACGTGCAGATAGTCAGGCCACCAGTCACTCAGTCACTCAGTCAGTCAGTCAGTCAGTTAACCAGAGAGAGAGAGAGAGAGTAAGGCAGTTAATCTCATGGTCTGACCCGCACGTTTTATCGGTCTTCTGCCGCTCAACTGGCAGCTGATGGCCGTTCCTCGTTCACATAGTTATGACACTTGGCGCCTTATCATCGTTCTTGCAGCTACCGATGTGAGGAGCTTATAAACGCAGCCAGGCGCAAGTTTCGGGCAATCCACAGGCCAGCTTACTCGCATACATACACACACACATAAGCGCATGCTCCACACAACACAACCACAGCGCCACCCACCGACAATATGGTCTAATGAGCACGCAGCATATGCATGATTAATTCGCGAAATGAAAAATTCTTCCAGGTTGTTTCTTGACGGAGCGAGCTGCTGTCAACCTGTCAGATAGGGTGCTAAGGGTGATGCCATCACAGCCGAGAGTCTGCCATGTCTGTTTGTGACATCTGATAAGCTGGCAAGCAAATACAACACCGCCACTCGGGAGCCAACCCGTCTCAACCCAACGAAACCAGGCAGAAAAGAAAAAAGAAAACAACAGCAGCGAAACTTAAAACTTACAAAAGAAACTTTACACTTAGTTTTGGGGCCAGAACTTGAAAACGGTTTTCACTTCCGTTTGTCAAAGTGTTTTGTGTCGCTGTTGTTGGGCTGCAACCACCGAGACACAGTCTTACAGTTAACATTGGACTGAATAAACAACATTCACCGTACGACTGTGTCATGGTAATTGAGCGGCGACTCGCTGCCTTTTTAGTGCTGGCAGCATGTATATCCTGTCTATTAGTGCGGCCGGTCGGCTCGGCTACACAGGCAAGCAGTACATCATCGTACATCAATGTACCTTAACGTTGATTGACGCAGGTAATATGCTCAGCTGCCTTATCAGTTGAACAATGGCTCTGGCGCCGTTGTAGCGCTGTCATCTATATCCTGTTCGCCGTGTACTCTGAAACGAAGTTCCATCCATCCCGCATCGCGCATCCCGCATCACGCATACACACCCACAATCCGCAACCCACGCCTCGCACCAGTGTGCCCGCTGCTGTCAGACACAAATCATTCAATTTTGATGCCCGTCATGGACCACAACGAAGAAGAGCAAGAAGAGGAAAAAAACTACAAATTTCGAACAATGGCGCAGCTCCGAAATATCACCCGATTCGTTGCGGCGGCTGCTGCGGTTGCCTGTAAGCCCGCTTATTATTGTTGGCAAACATAATATACAGACATACATACATACATACACAAGCACAGACTTGGAAGCCTCAAATTTCCGTTGTGCATGGATGTGTGTCTGCATTATGCACTTATCAGGCCAATGTATCTGCGGTGCGTCAACTTCTTCCTGTTGCTCGGCCAAAAGAGTCAAGGCAAGCAAACCACACATGAATGCGTTTAGGCTATCAAATGCTTGTTCTCTCATTGAATTTCTCTCTCTCCCCCTCTGTCTATCCCCTCTCCCTCTCTCTGTGTTATTTTATTCCCCAGCAAGCTCATAGAAGCGCTGAATGTCATCAACTTTAAGCGACGCCCATTGGTTAGGCAGCGCTTTTCTCACGTTTTTCACTCTGTTCACATTTTGAGGTGTTTATTATATTATAGCACACACTCAACACCCTATATAATATATGGCCAGGTTTGTTTATATGTATTTCCTTTCATTCAATTCAAAGTAGAGCAACAAAGGGCGATAACTGAGTTTTGTAACAAGTAAACTAATTATTTTTTGACTTTGTTGTTGCCTTTTTTCTGTGTCAGTGGTTGGCACTTGTTTTTGCAGAGCTTCTTCTTGTTTGTTCGCCCTGAGACGAGCAGAGGATGGGAAGCTGCGAATCATGTGCGCTTGGCCCTGCGTTTGTGTGCGATGCTAAATTGCAAAATAATGTACACACTTTGCGTTGTAATCGCCATTGTTGTTTGATGTTGTTGGAGCTGCCTCTAACTGCTTGTACATGTCATTGTGCTTGTTCATCATCATCAACAACACTGGCCCCACTGTGAGGGCGAGTGTGTGTACACACAAATACATATGTGTTGTGTACACACACTCTCACACACAATTAGGTAGGGAAGTGCTCGTGCCTGCCTTGCTAGCGCAATTAACGCATTCAGAGATGAAGAGTGTCAAGGCAAGCAGCCGGCAGAGTCTGCCTGTCATTTGGGCCGTCTGTCAGCTGGGCACTTTTCCTTTTTGAATGCAGTTAAGCCAATAATGTAGAAGCCAAAAATTGTCTCCAGTACCCACATACCAGGCCCATACACACGCGCCCACATACTTTTCGGAGTTCTGAAGTTTCCTTATAACTTTTAAATAGTTAAAAGACTGACTGCCATTAACAGCGCCCAAACGGAATATTTTGCAATGGTCAAAGACCAAAAGAGGCTTAAGGCCTCAAACCATTAAAAAGTTTCAAAGAAAAAATTGTGCCCAAGGCCCACGTAAAAGTTATAAAAATATACCAGCTCGGCTTTTGTCTCTATAAATGCAATCGGATTTGGAATGTGCATTTCGTTATAAAATAGCAATTGAAATTGAAATATTTTCGCACTTGGTTGAGCACAAGTATTGTGAAATAGCTTCAGCAGACAAACTTATTTTTTATCAAGCCAACACCATGATATATAGAGGAAAATTACAATTTTCAAACAATCCGAGAAGCGACGTCGCCACGAAGTCACATTGACGACCATTCATACTTTTTTATTTCAAAAGTGAATAAGCAGATTGGGGCTCTTTGTTCTGGATTCACACAAATGGAGTAAAAAAAGTAGGCGAAGGCATATCAGACAGCACTCAGCCTGCCTATACTGAATGGTGAAGAAAGAGTTGAGTCGAGCAGCACATTTGTCTTTAAATATCGCAGTGGTGCACAGTTTAATATTAATATTTTATATTAAGTTTAAGTCTGACATAAAATAATAATATTTAATTAATAAACTCGTATTTCGTATAGATATAGATAGATAGATATAGCCAGCCATATTATAGTATGAGCGATGAATACAGAGACTATGTTTATTTATCCTCTGGACTATGCTTTCTTATCTAATAGCGACGGATTTGACAGATGCGTGTCAATACTTTGGCTATAAATGAAACTAAAAACTTTTTTATTAGTGAAAAGTTTTAAGTGGTTTAGACACTCAGGAAAGGTTTTTCTTCTTGCCACATAAGCGACAGTAAAACTCGGACAATCTACATGAATATCCCGTCAATTTGAGGGTGCTGCCACACCTTTTGGTGGTGCGCCGACAGTTTCAGGCCGGATGATCTGACAAAAAGGGCCAACGCCGCCTTCGAATTAACTCCCCGACCGCTGCGCTGGTCCCGACAAGACAGGATAACGAGCCTATTTGCAATGCTGCCCCAGAGTCTAGCCCCATCATCATTGCTGCTTGCTTGTGCTCGTGTAATATTTATGTAAATTTACCACGCCTACCCCACAAATTGAAAGGCGTAATGGTTTGTTGCGCTGCCTACTTTGCATATGACGACGCCCCTCCTCGCTTTTTTGCTTCATGATGTCGCTGCTCGCTTTTGTGTGTGTGCATTTGGAAATCGTTCATAATAAATACACACACACACGAACACAGTGAAAAGGAGGAAGAGAAGGAGAGCGAATATACAGTATATTATATATACAACTGAGATCAGGCATATTAAGCGCTATAATCGAGTGGAAGAGAATTATTTTGTGTGAACTAATTGCATTAGTGACATTCAATTTGACGCCCTGGCAGAGAAACAGCGCTAAACGGCAATTGTCACAGAGCACCGACTATTCTAATAGACCCCCCTTACAATGTCATGGAGCTAATGTTGTTTTTTTTTTTCTGTTTCCTTTTGCTTTTTTAGTTTCTGTTTTCATGCCCATATAGATTGCTTATTTTGTGCTCAGCGTTTCGTGCTGCCTACTTTCGGGGGCAGCCAACCAATCCAGCGCCTGCCACTGATTTGGGATACGAAGTCTGCCTCCTCGAATTTGGGTGCGCTGCGTGACGCTTGGGCAATCATGTGAATCGAGCTCTATATAATTTGCAAAACTATGCGAGTCACTAAATACACGCGTGCTCTTTGTGCTATGCGAAACGCCAGCTTCCTTGTTAGGATTTAGGCATATTGTATGTTAACATACCCATTTGAATGACATCTTCTTTAGAGGTATACCAAGTTTAGTTATGAAACCTATGCCTATTGGAGGAAACAATCATTTCTAGATACAGCTACGATCTCGACTTTTGAAAATATTTTCATGTTTCTAATAAACTATTGGGAATATTGAATGCCGTTTTCTTCCTTGTTTGACATTGATTTCGTTTCATACAAGGTTGGGTTAATGGAAGCCCATTCTAATATAATATAGATATTTAGATCATATACAAGCATTCGCTTATTTGCTTGTGAAAACTAACAAATAATCAAATAATATTGATTGGTAATTCGACTGACATATTTCAAGAGCTTTAAATCGAATCATGTATACTAAAGTAAGTATACTAAGGATTATAACTGATTTGAGTTTGATGATGAATATGCAAATCTATGAGATTTATATAAATATTAGATAATATAGAGTCAAATTGCAGCAGAAAATCCCATTATAAATGTTTGCACAAAGTATTGAGCCACCCATGTGACAAGTGTCTATGTAACTGTGCGTAAGTGTGCGTGTGTGTTTGTGTCGGGTTGTTTGCCTCTTGTGGCTAGGAGTTTTATGTGCCTGCGCGTGGGTCAGCCAAATGAATTAATCTTACATGTCGTTGACACATTTTCGGTTGTTGCCCAAATGTGTTGGGCACTTGGTTTCCGGTCCGGTTTTGCTTACCTGTGTGCGTGTCCAGGTCCAAGCAAACAGTGGAGCGTGCAGGTGGGAAGAGAACAGAACAGAATACGAAGTTGTGTGAGCAGTTGGGTACACACATATATGCGCGCATATACAAAAGAAATGATATATCGCATAGCTATGTTGATTTACAAACATATGTATCTACATATGGCTTCTAAAGCAATTTAAATACGAAATGAAACTCAAAGGCGCAAAACATTTGTGGCAAGCTGTGGCTGCTTTTTAGGTGAATGCAATTAGTTAACGGATTTTAGACACAGTCTCTAGTATACATGTACAACAGTCCCACACGCCTTGGCAGTCGCTGCGAGAGTGTGTGTGTGTGTGGCTCACCTGGTGTCCGGAGCATATGGAGCCATTGGGTACGCGCACACGAAACGGACTATGCACGGGGCAAGAGGTGCGCGGTCCCCAGCGCGAGTTGACCGCCTGCTGAAGGGACAACGCCGAGCTGCAGGGATTAAACAGCGCCGGCGGCGGCGGGCAGGGCGGCGCTGACATGCTTAACGAACTCAGACCGCTCATGCTGCGGCAATGGCCCGACAGCATGGCAACATCAGCAGCGGAGCATTGGGCCACCGGTATGCCCTGGCCACTGCTGCCGACACCGCTGCCGCTCATGCCGCTGCTGCCACTGCTGCCGCCGCCGCCGCCACCGCCCAACAGTGACATGTGCGAGCCACAGCCACCGGACATCAACGACTGTGATGTGAGCCCATGATGCTGGCACATGCCGACGCCGCCGGATGCTGTCACGCCCGCCGTTGACCATTGACCAATCGATGCTGCCGCTGCTGCTGCCGCTCCTGATGCTGCCGCTGCCGCTGCTGCTGCAGCCTGTGAGTCACCGCCGCCGCCGCCGCCACAGTAGTGATCCACCGTAAAACTGTCTTGGCTACCAGAGCATTGCAATCGATGCGGTGGCGGTGGCGAGGAGTGACGCGAGTAAATGTTGTTTTATCTGTTCCCCTGTGCCAAGTCCTTTAGCCCGCTGATATGCTGCTCTTCTTCTTCTGCTTCTGCTTGTTGTAGTGGCTGTTCCTTAGCCTGTGCAGCTCCTCTTGCATTCCCGCTCTATTGGCAGTTGTTTGCGTACCTCCCCTAACACCTCAAAGCTTAGCTACTCGCCGAATCACTCAATCGCAGCGATAACTAACAAGAACAACAATTAACTATTAACACCTATTAATATCGTATGTGGCTTCTGCTTATGTATTACAACTAATGAAACTATTCTGCACTTTCCAGTTCGTGTCGCTGTTGCTCCGGCCTTGGCAGCATTTAAATTCCTTAACTCTCACTGCACATGTCTACATGTACAGCTATATAATACTTTTTTTATTCCTATATATATATATACATATATCTATATATCTATATATATGTGGAAGTATACTGTAATTTATATACGCCCTGATGTGTAGACGTGGTGTCGAATTGTTTAAAAAAAATTATTGTTTCCTTTAATTGATTTTTGTTGTGCTGTTTCCCTTGTTGCTTTTTGTTTAAATGATGTTTGTTTATTTTTATGTAAGTCCTTGTTTTTGTAGCTTTTTACTTTTCAGTTGTTATGAATCACAATCGTGTTTATTATTGGTATTATTATTATGTATTAAGTAGCTGTGTTTTTTAATTTTTACAAGTGTGAAGTTCACTATTTATTTTTTAACTGAATTTAGTTTCAAATTTTGAGTTGCCTTTTTGGTTAATTTTTGTTTATTTAGCATGCGAGTTCTGCAAAAGAAAATCGTTGATAAGCCCAAAATAAACAAAATCTATAGAGGGATTAGTGGAATACTGGGATTCGTGAGAAGATTTACTAGTTAAGCTAAACTAATTGACTCTACAAGGTCATTAAATGTTGTTCATAGCTCAGCTCAACACAGCAACTGATGAAATATGCTTTTCAGTATGTACACCGTATGTTTGTGAAAAGGATGAATAAAATATTATACAAATAACAAACACAATTAACAGAGTATAAGACTGCAATTTTTATAAGGTAGTCGGGTTTTTGCATTGAATAAAAATGTGAATATTTCCATCCACAGCCCAATTCAGAATTTTAATTAAACCAAACGGCCAAATTACACCAGACTGCCTAGCCAACAAAAATATAATTTTATGCGCCCGAAAGATAAAAAAATAGAAAAATACCCATGGGAGGGAGCCTATCTAAATTGGCCCAACGGCCAGCAAAAAGAAAAGCTCGGCCGAAAGGCACCAAACAAGAAAAGGCAAACAGAAAATATTTTTAAACTCGACCGAACTCGAATTCCCCAGCGACTACTGTACATAATAACGAACGATGGTAGCAGAGCGAGACTGTTTATGTTAAATACATAGTTGGAGACAAGGCTTGGGCATCCAAGGAGCGAGCTCCAAATGCCAAATTAAATTATGAAGAAACTGTGAATGCTTTAATAATATGTTTTTAAATGTCTCTCTTAATAGGCAACACAAACATGCTGGCGGACAGACAGGCAGTTAAGGGTAAATATGAAGGTAAAGGTAGCGATATTCTTATGAAGGACACAAAGGTGCTGAAATGCTTGTTTCGTCGGTTTCCGCTGCTACATTTTAAGAATGCTAATGTCGCCCTGTCGCTTCCGCACCATAATTGAATGAGAACGTGCTGAGCTTTGCGCAGCGGCCTGGGAGAGCTGGGAGTTAGGCGGGCGCCCAAAGGCCACCAACAGACGCAACTTTGCAGCGCAACATACGCGAACGAAATAACGAAATTCAATTCATAAAATATTCAAAAACAAAAAAGAAAAGTGAGCGAAAAAGTGAAACAAAAATAAGCGAGCACCATGTACACAGAAATTTTTATATACAACAGCCGCAGCTAAGCGACAAAACAACAATAAAAAATACCCAGAAATGTTGCTAAAGCCAATAAAGAGGCGGAGTGTTAGGCGCAAGCGGAGGATCTGTATCTTGAAAGTCGGAATCTGGAGTCTACAGCGAGTGGGAGTCAATGGATGCTGCAGTTGGACTGGGGCCAAGTAAATGATACCAAACATTATCTATGTATTGGTGCAAATGCTCTCTCTTTGCAACTATCTGAGTGAGTGTGTGTGTGTATGTGTGTGTGTATATACACATTTTTGATAAGGCAAAAGTAGACGGAAATGGCATAGGAAACGGAGGTGGAAAATAGAAGAAGGCAAAAGGCGAACGGCGGCTGGTGGGTGGGCGGTGGGTGGTTAGCTGCTGTGCTTGAGCTGAGGCAGTGAAGTGAAAGAAATTTGTGGAGTGTAGCGATGAAATGGCATACTTTTGGGGGTCGGGGTCTTCAGGTGTTGCGGGGGTTGCTTCGCTATCCTGCTCATACTTACTGCAAAGACGTAGCTGTAGCTGAAGTTGTTTTTATTGTGCCTGTTTTTGTTCTTTCATGCATCTAAATCGTTAAGTTGTTGGTGTTTGTATTGTTGTTATTTAATTTTATTGTAAGCAGTTCCAGTGGTAGTCGTAGTTTTGTCTGCGAGCCGAAATCAATAATGAAAATAAACGTAGAGTTTGTTCTTTCGGATTGAGGGTTGATCTCTTGCACTCATCTAAACAAACAGTCGAGAGCACTTGCTACAGTTAAAGACCATAAATTGATAAGCCAGCTGTCACAGTTTATTCAATTTCCGCTACGGCAGACAAGCCGCGCACAAGCACACACACACACACACACGCTCACGCACACGCACATACACCTCTACGCTTACGCACAAAGGGAAAAACACACGCTGGCCACATGGGCGTGAAGATAAACACGAAACATGAAATCTGATTAATTTAATTCAATTTGTAACGCGTTCGCTTGTCGTTTGCGAAATCATTGATAATAATTTTGGTCAAATCGATTTTGGAAATGTTGGTGGTTCGATTGCTGGCTCGGTTGGCTGCCCACGCCACGCGACGCCACGAGATGCTACGCTACGCCACGGCAAGCATCCGAAACTGGAGACACTGCGGTTGTTGCTTCGAAGGCACGAAGGCAGCGCCGTCAATGACAACGACAACGACAACGACAGCGACAACGGCACGAGAGCAGCGCACATTGCTCGTTGCCTCGCCTGAGACTCTCGTGCCTCGCCAGCGTACGACCAACTCCCACATACACACTGAAATTTCTATGCGTGTGTGCATGTGTGTGTGTGTGTGTGGCTCCGCTTGCTGCTTCGAACCAATATGCAAAAAATCAGCAGCCCGCAGCGAGCTTAAATTCAATGGCACGAAAAAGTCGCTAAAGGAACACATGTGTGCGTGTGTGTGTGTGTGCTGTTAACGCGTGTGTGTGTGTGCGTGTGTGTGCGTGTGTGTGTGTGTGTGTGCGTGTGTGTGTGTGCTGATTTTTCTTGACTTTATTTTTCGGTTTTTTGAGCATGTGGCGTGAGTAAAAATCAATTTGTGTCTAACTTTTTTCATCATTTATGCTGCTTGGCTCTTTTCAGCCTCACAAAAGGCCACATATTTTCATGGCCTACTTTTGTGCGCCGGCAGTTGGCAGTTGACTATTTCTTGGCTGGGCCTCGAAAGTTTTGAGCACTTGCTGTTAAAATTAAAAAGTTCGCTTCTCTTATATTTCGTATATTTTCGCTTATAGCTTCACTCATTTCATTTCTTTTTATTTTCGGGTTTTCTTAATTTTTTTGTTCCTTTTGCACTGGCTTGCGCCGTATGGCATCGAGTGCCACAGCAGCAACAACAACGACGAGGATGAGCACGATATATGGCTCACACTCGAGTTGGTATAAGTAAGTGACTGCGTGTGTGTGTGTGTATGTGTGCAGCAACCGTCGACGTTGTTAAAGCCGTACTGAACGTTGCTGATGCTGCTACAACTACTACTACTGCTGTTGTTGTGTACCCGTCCTATTCAGACCAAGGCTCGCGTAACACTGCCACAGTTCCAGCCAGCAAGGTGCACAATTATAGACTAAACTCAAAGCTATCAGCAGCAATTCAACAACGCTGCCATCTGCTCAGCTCTCGCAGCTGAATGCAGCCAGCGTCAACAGCAGCAGCAGGAGCAGCAGCAGCCATCGCAGCAGGCGCAGCTTCAGTTTTTCACCTAGCAATCAATTTCCGGTGCAGATGGCAGCTTTATGTGCTTTTTTCGTGCGTGCAAAAGAGATGACTATATTGACGGCTTTACTCTGACTGTCTGTGGACAGATGGCTAGTTGGTGGTGGGTTGCTGGTAGCGCTGCTACGGCTGCTGCTGCTGCTACGGCTGCTGCTACGGCTGCTGCTCTTGCTGCTGCCGTTGCTGAATCTGTATAGGATGCTGTGCAGGACATGCGCAGTGCTAAAATGAAAAATTTTAGGCTGGCCAAGCGAAATTCTACTACACGCACATGCTGACAGCTGCCAGCAGCGCTGCCGGCGTCTCAGTCAACGCTGACGCCAGCAGCGCTGATATTTGTCTAGCAATAGCAACAGAGCAGCATGTAACGTTGAGGGCTTGCAAAAATATTCGTAATTTATGGCGCAATGTCTGCGCCACGTAGTCGTTAACCCAATCATCGCCGGCGTTCTCTCGTCATCATCATCATCATCATCATCATGAACGGAGTCGCTCTGCTGCTGCTGCTTCTGCTGCTGCTGCTGCTGCTACTGTTGTTACTGCTGCTACTAGTTACTGCTGCGGTCGCATTGCTAAATCATGCCATCGCCCATAGTCCAAACTAAAGTAGGTGACTTGTGTCCACACTCACACACACACACACACACACATAGCCACAAATTCTTGTACACGGCTAGGTATGCCCACTGCCTATTTGACAACCGCATGCGGGTTTGCGCCAAAGGAATCAAGACCAAGAGGAAAGAATGCCGAAGCCACAGCCTAATTACTTGTGTGTAAGCTGCCCAGTTGGCAAGAATGTGCAAACACAGTACGCAAAGCAGGCGGATGGAGAGGCCGACTGGGGAGCTTATAAGTTATGGAATCTGTGCTGAGGCACTGGCAAATCATTATGAAATGCGCCACCAAGGCCTACAGACAGACAATCGATTGATAAACAAGGACAACATTGCCACGCCTTCGCCCCTGTCCCAGTCACCGACGATGTCCCTGCTGTTGTTTCACGCAAATGCTGTCACGTTTAATGCGAAGCATAACAGGCTTTTAATTAATGCACAATAGAGTGCACGGCGTGCTACAATCCCGTCAAGTGCTGCGACAACGATTCGGAATGCATTTCGCGTCAAGGTCTCAATGGAGGCGGGGCTAGCACACTGAGCCCTGCCCTGCCCTGCCAAGGCACATCTAATTCCATAGTGTAGGTCAAGGCCTGAATCACATGCTATACTGGCTGTAACGGCATCGAGAGTATCAGCCAATAAACTATTAGCATAACACTTTTATTGCTGTTGTCTGTTGTTGGCGCAGTCGTTTAGTCGAAGAGCAATTGGGCAACGAATTTGTCATTTCATCGAAGTGGCAACAACATTTACTCGCCGCACCACCAACAACAGGCTGCACACTTTGGCCGTTGCGACATTTATGTGTGTGGCCAAAAGGAGTACGCTTAATATGTCAGTGGGCCGGTGCAGGCCACAACGTGGTTTGTGTCCGGGCCAATTTGGTACAGGTGACTGCTGCTGAACTGAGCTGCCAGTTAGCCTGCATGCTTGTTGACACGTTTAGTTGTCGGCTCTTGGCTCTAACTAACACACACACAAATTTGCATTTTCGCATATAAGTTAGATGTACGTGGATTTGTGTGCATTCGCCACAAACACAAACAAGTCAAAGGTACATTGAAAGAGCCATAAAACATGTGGGGAAGGAAGTCAGCAGAAATCAGAATTGATGCAAATTCAATAGTCAGGGTAACATTGTTTTGCAACAATAATATGTCCATAGCCAAGTGCTGATTACATCTTCCCCCACTGCGTATATACAAAATTGAATAGATTTTCAATTGTATCACACGACATGAATAAACGTAACAAGCTTGATGGACAACATGTACATACGTGTAAGTACTAATTGGATTAATTAGTTCGTTAAATAATTTGACATATAATGTAAATAAGTAGCGTAATCAAATTTGAAAATGGACCTTGTTAGTTTTGTCATGAAAAATAACGAATATTTGACTATTCAATTGCCGAAGCAGCAATATTATTATCCTTCATGCACTTTTGAATCAGCAAATTAAATGAATTTGAGCTAGATTTGAAGGCTAGTAGCATATTGCCTTGAGAAGTAACAACGAGCCTGCATTAAAGAAGAATTGAGATACAGTGTCCAGTTTATAGGCTGACTTTCGCAATACATTCAACAAGCAAACATACGAGGGAGCTTGAAGCTTTGAAACGAAGGTCTTACTTTACCCTTTATGAAGGGGCCGTTATTTGTTCAGAGTATTTAATGTTAACCAATCATTTTTAATACAAAATCTAGGAAAACATTCAACAAACAGCAAATGGCAAGTTGATTCGCTATTAGACAACGTACATTGCTGCGTTGGGAGTAATCCGCTCAACAGTGAATTCCACAAAGTTCCCAAATTTCCGATGAGAGTTTTAAAACTAAAATCATATTTTCAAATTTTGCTGTTTGCTGCCATTGTCGCTCAACTGAACTTTCGCATTCGACGTCATAAATTAGCACGTCGCCATGGCGAAGCCCACTCAATGAGTGGCCGTTTGGGCAGAATTTTCGTCATGTGATATCCTTACAGAATCATTTAAAAAAAAAAATGTCAGTGCTAATTAACGAAATTTGGTCTGAAAATTGTACAAATAATTATACTGGCAAAAATATTCCTGTGGGTGCATTGGGGAACCCGAGATGTGTCAAATCACTATGCGGAGCAACTCGTTATAGCATTTTAAATAATTTTGAATAGGTACAGAGATTACACTAGGGAGAAGCTTAGTTTAAATCACCAAAATTCAATGCAAAATTAAAGGCGCGCCAGGCAACATTGTCTCTGTGCAAATATTGTAAGCAAACATATATCGTTATGAGTAAGAGATCGGCTAAGGCTAATACCCACATTGAATTTTCAATTATTAAACTGTTTTCCTGTAGGCTGCTAAATCAAGTGGCTTATCAAGTTTAATAGTTGACCATTTAATATTTAAAAGACAATACAATATTTGTATAGAAAAGAGCTGAAATTAAGACTCATTTATCTATTGGACCTTGTTGTAATTTGCAGCATGCTTCATTTAATCCTGTATAATCCTTGAATAATTAACCAAAATCAAATTGCTTTAGCCCAAATCAAGGCCTCAACGAACAGAAAATTTGGAATTTCTCAGAATAATATAAATTGAACTGAGTTTGTAAAATGCTATTTTTCATTAGAATTCTTTAAGCCTCCTAAACTAACCGTGCAATCGAAACTCGTTACCAAGAATCATAGTTTCAGCATTGACGTCGACAAATGCTGCAGCTTTAATAAAATTTACCTGATGATGAAGGTTATTGTAGTAGCGCGTTATGTGCGGTGGCAAAAGCTCAGCCGTCTCGAGGCCGATCCATTGGAAGATACTGTACTGTGGTGTTGGTGTTGGTGTTGATGTCGATGTTGTCGTTGTTGCTGTTGCCGATGCAGTTGTTATGGATGTGCTATCGCAGCAACAACAAACTTCCCCCTTGTTCTCCACCACAGTCTCATCCGCCATTCAAAAGTAGTATGCTAATTTCGTTTACTTGGGCCGGGATTGGCCTCCGTTTTATAATTCGTTCACTCTTTATATGCTCTTATAGTTGCACACATTTGAATTTAAATTGAGTTATAGACGCGCAGTCGATGCTGCAGCACCATTTTGTTGCTCTGCCAATTTATGAGCATCGCAGCGGCGCGACCCCAAACCAACTCCCAGCGCCACAAGGCGGGGGTCGAGAGCACAACGTCACCATTGACAGCGGTTGCCCTTTTGTCAATTGCTCCCATGTGGGTTTCGCCGCCAAACACGTGGCTGTAAACTTGGCTACAAGCGTGGAGGTGCCTGTGTCTGTGCCTGTGAATGCTTCTGCACCTATGCCTGTGGCTGACGTCCTTCTGTTCGCTATGCGCCGGAGGTTACTGCGGAAATTCGCGCGTAATTGGCACACTGACACGACACTATCCACTCCAGAGACAACTTCGCATTTGCGTTTCAATCCGCATCCACATCCACATCCGCGAACGCGTCCGCGTCTTGTTAATTGGGTCAAGCGAGCAGAACGCGGCGCGGAGTGACTCACTTGAGAATCAGACTCGAGTAAACTTAACTTGACTTGACGAAGACGAAGGTTTCGCCCCACAATTCCCAGAGCTTTGTTTAGCCCAGCTGCTAACCCTTTTGGGGTCGCGTCGCCATTGGCGTGGGCGCAGACTGACACGAAATCGCTCGTTAGGCGCCTCTTTTACACATCACTTGGCAAGTGTCAAATAAATCCAACTGGAGGCGATGCTCCACCGAACGATGCCTTCCGCTGCCCTGTTGTTGTCGTCGTTCCCTCGCGGCGACTGCGCCGCAAACTAAACAGAAATTTGTGCGCGCTTTTTGTTTAAGTCAATCACGAATGCTCGGTTGGCTAGTGCCACGCACACACTCGCAGTCTCACACACAAAACGCACATATACTTCGACACGTGCGTGTGTATGAATGCAAATATACAAATGCATATGCATTCGTATATGTATGTCTACAGCTCAGCTCCTGCGGCAGCAGCGGCAGAGCGCTCGCTGCACTTTGCAGCGCCAATGAGCAGCGAGTGAGAGAGTGTGAGAGTGAGAATGTGCAGCGGTTGCTAGGACTGCTACCGATGTCCTTAAAGTAGTTGTTGCTCTGTTTTTTTACTTTCTTTTTACCCAAGCCTACCCGACATCCAACACCCTGAACGCAGTTCTCACTCTGCACTCTGGGTGGATGTGTGCGTGGTATATAGCATTAACACAATTGCTCATTGCTCGTTGGGCCTGCGTTCGTCCAGTTGTTCATATCGTCTGTCACTTTTATCCATCTATTTCATTTTTGCCTTTAGTTTTTGTCATGAGTCTATGAAAATGAGATGCTGGCTCACGAGCACAACTTGCGTCACAAACAAAGCCTGGCCGGGTAAATTGTGAAATTGTTAACTGCTAAATATCCTGTGATCAATATTTATTACATATGAATTTCCTTAAAGAATTTTGTAAATAACAGTAAGTGAGCAAACCCTAAGAATGAAAAATCGACTAGCACCAAATGAAAATTAAGATATTTTATATTTATATTTTTTATAAATCGTAGATTTATAATATTTGAACTCGACATGGTCAAATATAAAATAAATATGTCTTAACCATTTTACATGTATCATAACGAATAATTAAGAAATATTAATTGGATATCGGTGCTTTGAGAGAATTGAATTCCTAGACAAATTTATTGTTTCACAAGGATATCATGACTGTTTAAATGCCCCGCTACGCCCTTTGTAAGTGTAGGGTATGAGACGAATAAAGCAATGTTGCTCGACAACAAAAAGCGTAGTCTGCTTCAAGGAGCAATGGACAATGGACGACAGTGGACAGCACATAGTTATAGCGCTCATATCGCACTTGCCCAGACGTAGAGCATAGCAAACTATGTTGAAAAAAGCTTAGCATTGAATTACTCTGCATAGAAACAGGTATATTGCGCATCTAATATGAAACGCACATTCAATTGAAAATCAAACTTATTCGCTTACTACAAACAAAATTTGCGAATAAGTAAAAGAAAAACATTATAATCGAAAACATTACTCCTAGTTGATCATATTTGTTAGTGTATATAAAGTTCGCCGTGATATACCGTCATTACTAAGCCATTTTTTTCACAATCGTTAAATGTTTTTCTGTTGGCCAGCTGCAAATATGTGGCACTCGAATACGACTGTGCCGCACTCAAGTTGTGATGCAGACTTTTCAGCGGAAAAGGTCTTTAGGGGCACACCAGTGGCAGTGGCACTAACACAGATACTAGAGCTGGATTTGATATTGTTGTGCCAGCATCGGTGTGGAAACAACGTCCGAATTTCATTTAGGTTTATTCTGATTAAAATGTTTGTATTTTGGTTGCATTAGGTGGCGCCGTCTGTTTGCTTTTTGTATGGTGTGTACATTGTTTTGCGGAGAGTGGACATACATAGATGTACGGCACACGCCAGTGTTTGTGCGGCGGATTAGTGACTGCCTGCGACAAGTAGAAAGAGCACTCCAGAAGTGGATAGTTTTAGTGATGATGGAGTTATATTGGTGGTTGGGTCTGTGCAGTGCCACTGGTGGATGTTTGTATGCATTTCCCATTGCTTTTGTTTACTAGCACTAAATGTATTTTGGCTTATGCTAAACCACACAATCGAGTGGCCCACAGATTGATATAGCCACCTTGCCTGCAACTGACAGTCGCATAAAAACAATTCAACAATTTAAAGGATCATGTCCTTCTCTCACAGCTTGCCACAAAATATAATGCATTTTTAAATATTTGAACAATGTTAAAAAAAAATATAATAAAAAACTTACCTGCAAGTGCGGCGTTGCGAGTAGCTGCATCAGCTCATCCTTGGCATACTTATTGCCAGCGCTGACGCCAACTGAAGACAATTGCTCCAGGACATCGCGACTGCGCGTAACAGCCTCGGCGCTAGGCGCCCGGCCGTTTGTCGTGATGACCGTGGAGCTAATGCGATCGAAAAGTTGCAGAAACTGTTGCAAGCGACCATCTCGCAGCATATCGCGCAGCACATCCGCATCCACATGCGCGTCCTGCAGCGAATAAATATCATCCAGGCAGTCCAATATACGCTGAACAGCCTCAATCCCCGCCTCCTCGTCTGCCCACTCGTCTGGAGCACCGGCAATGGGCACTGCAACGATAAATAACAATTAAACTCATTGCTTAAAGAATTCCTTGCTCAAGACTTACTATCCGCATCCGTTGCATACAGTGGATCCATATTGGTGCCACCAGCAATAGCCTGCACGGCGCCCTTAAGCTTCCGACGCGCATTATAGCGCTTCAATTCCTCAACTGTCTCCGCTAGATGCGTTCGCTGTAATTTGTCGCGATCGCGTATCCAGGGATGCTCTAGCACCTCGGTTATAGATAGTCTGTGATGTGGATTGGCAGCGAGCATTTTCATGACTAGATCCTTTGCATTGGCCGAAATAGATTTCCATTCAGGTGCTTCGAACTGCAAGCAAATAAAAGCAACAATTAACAAATCATTAATCATAATCGCTAGCGCACACTTACCGATAACCGTCCACGCGCTATAGACTGCTGCAGTCGAACACCCGAGCCCAAAAATGGCAGCCTACCCGAGAGCAGGACGTGCAGCATTACACCAGCACCCCAAACATCGCAGCCCTTGCCATACAGACGCCTCGTGACCACCTCTGGCGCCATATAATGCGGACAGCCAACGCGTCCATGTGTTTCTATGGTTTCCCGCGTGCCCGGCAGCTGTATCGCCGAACCGAAGCCACCCAGCTTCACTGGCGCCGAGTTATCCACTGTCGCCAAAAGTGCACAAGCTGGTCGCACATCTCTATGCAGTATATCGTTCTCGTGGCAATAACGCAATGCCTCCAGTATTTGACGCATATAATGACTGTTGGCAATGAGAATACAAATTAATTATACAAATTAATTAGAATTATAATAACTAGTGCAAACATTTCGTTCACCTAACATATTTGACATGTAACAGACTCAGATTAATCGAAACGAATTATAAAAGCTTGAGCTAGCTGAATGGGAAGCAGAGTGGTTTATAGCTTTAAGCGTTTGAATTAATTAATAAATGTTATTTAGAATTTTTTATATATTTAGTGATTCACACCAATTGTATAAAAAAGCAACGAGAGTTTTAAGCCTTTGACCGAAAGAATTAGTTAAATTTAAAAAAAAATATATTAGATGGCTTCAGTGTTGCAATACAATTAATAACAACGCAAAATAATGGTGGTAAATATTCCGTTTATATAATTATTAATTGTACTAAGACAGGTGCTCCTCTGTTATGAGCAACTCATGTACTGATGAGTCGGAAGAATACCTGGTGTCATAATGCTATAATTAAAGGCAATGTTTTCATGCTCACCAAGCCACCGCCTCGCTGTAGACGAAACCTGCTACAGCGCGCCGCACAACCTCAAAGCACAAGTCGGAGCCTTCCATGCTACAAGTGAAAGATTGCGAAATGTTAGTATACATGTATAAAGCTGCGCCTGTGTGTTTGCGGGAGAACGTCACTTACAACTCAAACACCATGTAGAGCATGCCCTCGGAGCTGTAGGTTTCCAGCAGCTCAACTATGTGCGGATGCTTCAGCATGTGACATATTGTGGCTTCGCGTTTCAGATCTGTAATGGCACGCAATTAGTTAATATTAGAATGTGTATCACTTGTATGGCCGCCCGCGCAGCTGACACAGCAACAAGGCGCCCATCGCCTTGGCTGGCACAAGCTGCAGGAAAGTCCTAATGGGTTTAGCGCTGACTTATGTGCCTGCCATGTATCATTTAGTCAATATCCGAGTCCAGGCGCCATTGCATTTGAGCAATTTCTTTTTAATTGGCCCACGGACTGGGTTGCGACTTGAGCCTGTTCTGTTGCGGCATTCTCTTGGCAGCATGTAATGGGCCTAAGTGGGCGGCACGTGCCACGTGTTCCGTTGTTAGCGCACAATTAGTAGCAAAATATTTTATATAATTCGAGAAGCTTAATTATAATTTATTCACCCAAAGTACTCCGGGTGATTCACTTGGGGCAAGGTCGTTGCTCACACTTACCCGCTGTGCTCAGTCCTGGGCTTGCCGTAAACTTGGCCACATCAACAATTTTGACAGCAAACTGCTGATTGGACTCTCGATGTATGCAGCGGCGCACAATGGAGAAGGGTCCTCTGTGGAATGCATAGAATGTAACAATATAATATATGTTTTGCAAAAGTTACCAACTGGTTTCACATGTCCTTTCTGACCTTCTCAGGCGAAAGGCTTGCAAACTTGCACTAAAAAACATCGAAATCTTTCATATTCATATCACAACTAGCAGCATTTCGCTCTGCTTAGTGCAAATAAACGGCCTCACATAAATACTAATGTATAATGTAAGATTCGACACCCAAAAGTTGCTTGGCCAACTTTTGAGGCAAGTCTGATGTTAGCCAAGTTTGTATTGAGAGCTGCTGGCCCCATTTGAGGCGTCGACAGATGATTTAGTGCGTGCAACACATAATGAGATATGGCAGCCATGGAAACACAGTGAAAGAATAGGGAGCAGACGGAACTCACTTGCCAATGACCTCGCACAGTTCGTAAACATCGTCAAAGAGAATTTCGTCTTCGGTCATTTTGAATAATTGATGAATTAATGCCTGTGCCCGCCTGGCTCAATTGCTTTTTGGAATATTGATGAGCTGCACCACGACGGCTGCTGTTGCCACTGCTACCGGCTGTTGCTCGTGCTCCTGCTCCTACTCCTGCTCCTGCTCCTGCTTCTGGTCACACAGCAGTTGGTATTTGCATCCACCTCCAAAAACTTCAGTGAACTTTCGTCTCTGCTCTGAGTAGCGAAGTGTTAGTGTGCGTGTGTGTGTGTGTGTGTGGGTGTGTGTATTGAGGCTATTTTTGTTGTTTCAGTTGTTGCTTCGTTGTTATTGATTGCGTTGTTGTTGCTGCGCTGCTGTTAAAGATTCATTTCGTCGCATGTAGCTAAAAAAAATTGTAAAAAAAGTTGTTAATATAAGTAACATGGGCAGAGGGAGACCAGATAAACGGAAATAAAAATGGGCATTCATCAAGTCATGCAGATGTGTCAATCACAGGTGCCCGAGTGCCCAGACAACCCAAATCAATTACAGCCACAAAGCGCTCGAAAATGTGTTATCTCAATGGGACCCTGACCAAAAAGGAAGTTTCATTGTCAGCTGGCTGAGCAGTGAACGATTTGAATTTTGAATCGGAAATGGTTACTTGTGGTCCACCCGGTAAACAAGGCACTCGGTCTTACACTGGCCAACCCGGTTGAGGCTTGCAGTACAATGGCTGTTAAGCGTTGTACGGGTTGTAAAGGAACCGTTACCTTGTTTGTCCTCTTCTTCTTCTTCTATTTCGTAGCAAATAATAGTAGTTCTATTATGGACAGAGCCCACTTGAAGTCGAAACACAGTTCTTGATGGTGCTCCAAACTATAAGAGTGAGAGTGAAAGCGAGTAGCAGGAAGACGGCGAGAGAGAGAGAGAGAGAGAGAGAGAGAGAGAGAGGGAGAGTGAGAGAGAGAGGAGCGCAGGCGCATGGCGAAGTTCGCGTAAAAAACTTTAAAATGTAATCGGAATGTAAGCAATGCTATAATTTCGCGACGCAGCTACGGGATATCCGGGACATACACATATATTCCATTAGTAAAACGGCACAATTTAGCAACAAATGCACCTTGCTCTCACTGAAGGTTGAATTAGCCTGACCAGGATATATTTAGATATATATATATTTACATATATATGTATATATATACTGACAGAGCGCGCATTGGGCGCGGTATGGCTCGGGGCTTAGGGCTCGGTCTCGGGCGAAGGCTTTACCTTGCTCGTGAGTGCCTTTGCCGCCGCCGCTGCCGTTGTTGTAAAATTCCTTGACACTTTCAACTAGGCGACCTTACCACACACACACACACACACACACTCACACACACACACACACACACACACTCACACACACACGCGCGCACACACACACACACAGGAGCGACTTGTCGCGACAAGTGCCACCGCCTCACAATTAAGAAATTGATTCTTTGTCGAGTATTTTTACAAAGGATTTGCATTGCTCAGCCGCTGCCGCTGCCGCTGCTGCTCAAGCTAATATTACATTCCCCACGCCCACATCACCTAAGGGGCGTAGAAGCTGACACACACACAGTCACACACTCACACACCCGCATACATTTGGTGTGTTCGCTTAGGTACAAACCCCTCCAATCTCAGCACCGAACAACCGAAATTTGCATAGAACTTTGCTTTACGCTTTGTGGCATATCCAATATTATTCTGCTATTGCCGCTGGAGCGTCGCCAGATAGTTGTGCGCATTCGCTTAACAGTGTTACTAATTTATTATTGCTATTTATTCACTTATTTTAACTTAAAACAAACACGACCCGTGAATTGATTGGCAAAGAACTGGCGACAACTGAACTAGTTCGCTGCGGAATCAACTCGTGCCAATGTGTGTTCTATTGTGAATGTCTTAATTCTGTAAGTTGGCAGCGCTGAAGAATTTGTGGGGAATTCGTCGGTTTTTATGTAAACAATAATCTAATTTGAACAGTCTGGCAACGTACTTAGGTTCAAATTCAAATTGGTTAAATTACTTATTATTTAGATTGCTATTTTCGTTCAGTTGCCACACTAGACTATACATATTGTCAAAAATGTTGGTAACTTGATGAATAACTTATTCAAAAATGCCCAAAAACGAGAAACATGTATACAAAATAGTTTACTGATTGAATGACTTGTTAAAACGTCCTTTTAATTTAATAAATAAAGATATGTATTAATGTACAATGTTAATTAACTGTTAAGTCAGCTAGTAAATCAGATTTACAGGCATCAGGTTAACAGTGATGCGTGTGAACAAGCAACCATTCAGAAAATACTAACTCTGTGTAGGTATTAAAACATTCTGGCAACACTATACATGGCTGCTGATTAAATAAGCCCGCGCAATTTCAAATTTTTAATTATGTCTTACCAAAGTAAAGAGTTTAAGCATTTTAACCTAATTTGGGTTAGAATTTACGAAGGTTTGTTAATCTGATTAACTTAAAGAGCTTGAGTTTCCTGAAAGTGCCGATTGGAAATATCGATTTTGCTTAAGCTCGCTGCAATTTGTTGCACACATATAAATAGTACATCATAACTATCATTTACTTTGATTTTGTTAATCTATGAATCATATATATGCATGCAAGTGCAGACACATTAAGATATAAAGACATTTCAAAAATAAAATAAATAATTGTTTTGCATCTCAAGTTGTTGTTGTGGCTAGTCCATAAACCATTTGATAAACCCATTAGAAATTATTAAGACTTCAGAATTAATATGCCGGTCACATACAGCTCACTCTGTGATACCCACACACAATAGGTGCGTAATCTTTAAATCAACTGCGTCTACAAAACGAGGGACCGGGACCCCAAACGTAAACATCATCAATTACACAGCCCTCGAACGGCACCAACAACAACAACAACAACGACAACAACAACAACAGCAGCAGCAGCAGAAGTAGGAGCAACAACAACAAGTCGGGAATCGTAGGTCGCAATATGCAGTTGCTTTCTGCGTTGGTTGACAACACGAACAGGCAGAGGCTCAACCACTGCCGCAACCACTCAGGTGAAATCAAAATCAAATTCAACGCCAACCAATCGTCGCTGCTGCTGTCGTCTCAGTGCCCACTGCCCGCTGCTCGTTGCCGTTGTCGTCATTATTTGGACGCGTCGCGACTTGCGACTGTCGCGCTTAATGCGTGTGGATTGGACATGGACGCGAACGTGTAGGATTCGAATTGACATTATAAAAACTGGTTTGCTGCCAATACATTTGTATGTAGGTATATTGGTGGTTAGGCGTCCTACGCAGCGGCGACGCTACGTCGACGTTGCCTGAGCCTGCGCCTGCGCCCTGACTCTGACGCTGACGCTCTATCTTTCCCTTAGCCTCCTTGTACCTGCTCACTTGACAGCGACTCCTGTTGTTGTTATGCCTGTTATTGTTATTGCCATTGTTTTTGTTGTTGTTGTTATTGTGATTGTTGCCTCTAGGAAATTATCCGTAACTAGCTGCTGCAGCCCCGCAGAAAACAAATGAAAAATCGGCCAAGTGAGAAAGCTCTGGTCGGGAGTACCCGACATGGAGATACCTTGAGCGCTGGCCGATTTGTATTTTGACAAACCTACGACATAGCTTCTATCTATGCACTCATCGACGAAACATAAACAGTATTTATTTATGTATATATGTATGCATAAAAAACAATACTCAAAATTAAAAAAAAAACACAAACAATTTTAAGGTCCTATCTTAACAGTCGTCAGTGATAAGACTTAATAACTAAAGTTAACTAATATTTTACAGCACATATAAAACTTGAACAAGGCCTTATCGACTCAGCGCTGGTGTCATAGATCAAGAATATGTAGACTTGATGGTGCCGGCCACACCTCTTTTCGCTTGTTGCATACATCTATCCAATATGGCCTGAAATCGCATTTTCAGTGGGCTCAGGCAAAAAAAGCGCGCCAAACGAGATATACCAACATATATAAACCGCTGCAGTTGCTGCGACTACAGTGACTGACTGATATTGGCGAAGCTAAACACAATAGATACTCTAGCTTGTATTGTAGAGTGAATATACAGTAATTGCGACTTAATAGACAATTGGAATTACAGTAATTGAATATGTTTTCAATTTCTATAATAGTTCATAATAAATTACAGCTATTTATTATAGAAAACGTCCACATTACGAGCTTAAATAACAAATGATTAAAAAAAAAAAAAAAACGAAATTATAATATCTTATTATAATAACTAACTCTTAAAACCAAATCGGATGATCGAGCATTATCCATAATAAGAATGTGGCATGAGTTGGTGAGCTTCAATGCCGTGATAGCATTTACGATAGAGAAACATTATCTTACGTTTATATCGGGGAAGACAATATACTGCCCTCACTTCATGAACGAACTTATGTGTATCGATTCGCATTTTAGTTATTTTATCATCAAATTTGTTTCTTATTAATTCTGGACTTTGGAGCACGTCTGTCCTCATTTTCAGTCACACCCAATAGTGACGACTCTCTCGACATATGACACCCAATACTCAATACTAGATAACAAAATTCATAAATATTATTTTATACAATTGCTGAGCAATGCATTTAAAATATTTAATATTCTAGTTAGGATTTCGTTTTCGTTTTGGGAATACCAAATTAGAGTGCGCTTGAATTAAGTTTCGCAAGTTGTTTTATTTATTAACCAGAAGAGAAATCGTTACATAAATATTGTAAAATACATATGAGTGGGATAAATATGATAAGCTCTCATATTTCAGTTGCAGGCCAAAATAAAGTGGTATTAAGAAGATCTCATGTTAACGGCTCATCAGGAATTGATCATCTGGCGAAGCTGGATTGTATGTATATGTATATGTTGCCTCCCCCAAGCCGATATGTAGTCAAATTACGTTGCCTGGAAACGCATATTTATTTACCGTATTGTCAGATCCGATACCCTGACCGTAGCCCCATATGGCAGCGGCAGCAATTAACTCAAAATGTCATTAACCAGCGTCGTAGGTGAGAGACGCTCCCACCAGGCACAGACTGACATCTGACAGGCATCAAGCAGACATTGCCTGGACAGGCAGAGGCACAAGCACAGGCACAGGCACAGATCAACCCAGACTGAGTTCTTCTCGCTTTAGCTTCGCTGGGTTCTCTTCAGCATCATCATCAACATCAGCATAGTAGAAACGAGTCAAAAACGCCCTCGCTGCCAGCGAGTGGCCTGGCCCTCTGTATTATATTCCCCGATGTTCCACCTTGGCATTAAACGCTTGATTAAATTTCACTACAAAATGGGCTGGACAGTACTATGAGCTGTGTGTGTGTGTGTGCATATGCATGCATGCATGCATATGTATGTGAGTGTATCGGAAAAAGGTCATATCTCGTCTCGGCCATATGCTGTCTATATGCAACTTCGCTTACAGATATATTCATGTTTCGACTGTCATGGCCAGCACTAAGACACTTCGCATAGATAGTCAGTTAGAAAGCACAGATCATCACACACTATGTGTGTGTATGTGTGTGTCTGTGAGTGTTTTTATTTTTTGCCTCATTTCTTACATATCATTTCCCATGCATGTTTTTTTCGGCCCTTCCCCATCCGGCAGCAGCGTATGGGGGAAGCCTGAAAAGTGCGCCAGCAGCGGAACGTGGTGAGAAAATGTTTTGCATTATTTACATTTTTTTAGCTGCAAGCGTTGTCGGCTTTGCCCGCGGATCTGTAGCTGTAGCTGTGAGTCTGACTCTGACTCTGGGTCTGGCTCTGGTTCTGGTTCTGGTTGTGGCTCTCTTTAGCAGGACATCCGTCATCCCGTCAGTTGTTGTCCGTTGCGCTTGCTTTGGTTTTGGTTTTATCGCTTCGCTTCCTGCCGCGTCGCTGAACCTGTTGCTCTCATTAACAAATTGTCAGGTGTGCTAACGTCAACGTCAGTGCTGCCATCGACGCTGCAGTTATTCGTCATGCTTTGCTTAATGAGCACAGCGGATGGAGACGGTGGCGGATAGACGGCTTTACGACCAGCCAGAACATGTTTGCGATTCAACTGTAAAACCATTTAAACGGAAAGTTTGCCGGCTCTTCCTTCTCCCCTCCCTCAACCTCGCCCTCTCTCCCTCACACACTCTCTCCACGCTTTTCATTCTTTTCTTAGCTCTCGCCCTCTCCCTCTCTCTCACTCTGTTTTTCTCTCCCCACTCGCACCACTTTCTGTTTACCTGCTTGTAAACAAACGTCGCCTTAATCAATTCGTAAAATACTCAAACTTCAAGTGATAACAAACAAAGGCGAGACGCAATGAAAGAAGGGCCCAGTCCCAGTCTCAGCCTCCGTCTTCGCCGCCGTCTCAAACTCAGTCCTCAGGTCCGATGTCAGTGCCAATAACCAGCATCAGGCATCATCCGACACTGGGCTGTATCTGCTGCTGCCTGTTTATTTTCTCACAAAGGCGGTAAAACAAATACAATTTGACTTTGGGAATTGATTTTGAAAACCTAATCGAATTGAGCACCCGCGACAGCGTCAGCAGCAGCAGCAGAGACTCTAATTATACCCTAACAAAGTGGCTGACACGAATTGTAGAAAATGAAACTCCTATAAAGGCATTCAATGTATTTCTCATGCAAATTCTTTGCAAGTAAATCCACAATTTATATATAATTTAAATAGACAATATATATAAATTGTCTAACATCTCAGTTTAAAACTAAAAACTCAAAAGTTTGTAAAATGGTTATTAATTGCATAATGGCTTTGTAATAATGTATGTAACAGGCAGATGGGGGCTTGACAGACCCCATTAAATTATATATATATATATATATATATATATATATATATATTCTTGATCAGGACGAAGAGCTGAGTCGATGTAGACATGTTTATCATCTTATCATTACCAATAATTGATCGTTTGACTTCGTTTTTGAAGTGTAGTTTAAATACCATGAAAGCTGGACATTTAAGATTCACTATGGAGCTTCCTGTAATCAATACTTTTTATTTATTTTGACACCTCTGCCCCTTCATCTGTCATTGTTACTCTGAAAGTTTGATGCTGGAAACTATTCAACTAGAGCACTCTTTCTGGTGTTTTATTTTTATTGCATTAAACTGTATTGTATTGCGTATTTATAAATTTATAGACCATTAACCTACATTTATATAGGTTTCAGCTCCGATAATGTTAAGCTTACATACTCATATTGATTTCGAATTCTGAAAGAAAGATGAGAGCGACAGAGCATACATCAATCGACTTACCTCAGAGAGTTTTCATATGGGGCCCCACCCAGAAGTCAGTTTTGGATCTCCGACTTCTTGTGAGCTCGGCGACTCCAGCATCTTTAGCTCAGTGAGATATCCAAATTAAGCGCAAGCAAATGTCGATTCGTAGCTATGTAGGGGTTGCATCTTTTGTCTCCGTAAATAGCTAAAGCGACGCAGCCAAGTGTGGCATTTTATGCAACACACGCCAAAATGTGAAGCCGTCTTTGGGTTGCAGCCACTTGGCCTGGCCGGCCCCAACGGATCACAGTGCAGACAGACGGAGCTCATCGTTTGCATGGCCCGACTGCTGTTGCTGTTGCTGCTGTTGTTGTTGTTTATGCAAACGCATGGGGCATGTCTCCCGCAACTCTAATGACTTCAATGCCTGCTGCGACTGCGACTGCAACTGCGTCCGCCTGTCAGCTTTTCCAAGGCACACAATGAAAAACATTTTCCTGCGTCCCCCGCGCTCCGGCTGTCTTTTCATGGTATTTTATTTCAAATTCATTATGTATACAGAAATGTATATATATTTTATTGTTTTTTTCGTATTGCTATGCCCCGGACCCCAAGCTCCAAGTCCCAAGCCCCAAGCTCCATTGCCCCTGTGTCCCTGATGCTATTTCTGACGCATTTCTTTGCCACTGCCACGTTCAACATAATGAAAATCCATATGATGTCGATGACTTTTTTGTTTTTCTATGGCTCCACCAACGTCACAGGGCTTCGATGAATCTCTCGCGCACACACAATCAGATACACACACACACACACATACAACTTCGATCGTACACACAGCGGCATATTCAAATGCATATTGTTGTTCTTGTTGTTGTTGTTGCCTCTATGTATTGTGTATGCTCTCTAATCTCCTAATGTCGTTGAACTTTTTCCTTTATGATTATTTTTTTGTTGTTGCCCTGCTGCTGTTGTTGCTGCTGTTGTTGTTGTTGTTCGCGTTGCGCACAACTTTATTATTATTGTTATTATTCCCGAGCATTTTCCGCATTTCGTTGTTGTTGTTGTTGTTTGCCTCTACCACTGGCTCAGCCTATTTGCAGATTCTACTCTCATATTATCCGCCTGCCCCACCTCGTTCGCCTCTTGTCTCGTATTTTATGTCATAGTAGAAAAACAACCACAACAACAACTGATGACAACGATAACAGCAACAACAACAGCAACAAGAGTTGCACACGTGCATTCTGCTGCCTCTGCTGTTGCTGCTGCTGCTGCTGCGTCTCTGCAATTATTTCCAATTTAGCAATACAACACTGGCTCCAGCAGATGCTTCAGCCTGCCCCGCTGCAGCGTCAGCTCCCGGGTAAGCGCTCGAGCTGGGGCTTGTTCCTATTGTCTTTTCAGTGGCAGTTCATTGGCCGCCAGTTGATGCAGCTCCAGCTGCAGCAGCATCACGGCTGGGGTCAGGCTTGCTCCATGCCATGCAATTACTTCATGTACTTGGGCTACAATAACACGGCCGCGCTGGCTAGTGGAAAGTCGAGAGTCGGGCATCGGGCATCGAGCAGCGGACGAACTGTACGTAAACTGGTTGCAGTTGCAGGATGCTGTACTGGACTGGAGTAGACGCTGCATAAGACTCTACTATCTATCTATCTATGGCTGGGACTAGGCTCGGCTAGGCCAGGCCTGGCTTGCACTGGCTTTTGCATGGGGAAAACCAGTTATGGGGCAAGGCTTGTTGCACGCCTGCTTGCCGCAGCGTTGGCAGCGTTGGAAGCGGCACTGATCATGCCAGGAGCAGCAACAACAGCCAGCCTAGACCTGTTGCTGGTCGTTGCTGTTGTTGTTGCTGTTGTTGTTGTTGCTGTCGTTCTGGCTTGTTGTGGCAGCGGCTTAAAGGCTATTGACTTTGTTTTTCTATTGCCTGTCTTTGGGCACACAACACTTCCTCCTCCAGCTGGATATTGCTGTTTGCGTCAGTTCGTTGAACCGCGTCGCATTCTAATGTCCAGCAAACGTGTTTGGCAGCTTGCAGCAGTGGGAGTGCAGCACCTTCGTAACATCGAAATAGACAAAACTAGCAACAACAACAACAACAAATCTGTTGTTTGCGAGTAAATTGAAATTTGTATGCATTTCGCATTCAAAAATGAGATTGACTATGGCATATGGAGTGTGTTTCTATTTTGGCAACTCATGCTCCTATATGGCTCGCAAGGACACCATTGCCTTTTGTGTCTAAGCGAGTGCCATGTATAGCAAAGTAATTAAGTCAAACCCATTAAAGATGAGCTGTCTATCTTTGGCAAACCATCTAGTTTGAAGTGGTCTTATACAGAGTATATGTTGTTCCGCTTTCGATTTGGTTTTTAGGATAAATTCTTTTATATAAACAAGTCCTTATTGACATTATGCTCTTATCGGAACTATTATATATAGCACTATGGTGTGTAAAAACTGTAGGAGCTGTTTACACACACAAACAAACAGATAAGCAGACGAAAGTTTGGGCGTGGCTTTATTGATTCAGCTGTTGATACGGATTGACAATTCATAAAGTTTATTCAGCATATTATTTGAATACGTTAAACAAAGGAACAAAGGGCCTTGCTCGGGCCACAGAAAATATATAATAATTTACCTGCTGGCCTCAAGTCAAATTGTTTTAGTTCTTGGTATTTATAATTTTTAATTGCTGCCAGATACAATCCTAATCCATTCAGAGCTAATAAATATTGAGTGAAGAAAATGTAATTTTCTACAATTGCTAAAAGCAATTTTGTGTGTAGCAGGAGGAGAAACGTGCACAGCCGTGGTCATTGGGCACTCTGGGCCTGTCCATCAACGAAGCATGCCCATGCGCTGCCCGTATCGCGATGAACTGCGTCCCTGTCTCTGGCTCCGTCTGTGTCGCCCGTCAGCAGCTCCGGCTTCGGCTTCGGCTAATCAGTCAGCAAGGCACTCAGCGAAGCGTGAAACGCAATTGCTGATATCTAGACACATTCAATTAATAAAATCAACAGCAACAACTGTGGCCCACATCCATGGCCCTTCAATACGTGTCCGCGCCCTGTCAGTGACCAGGACGAAAGGGGCAATCGGACATGGAACATGTTGAGCAAATATTTCTATATTTCGTTCAGCCAGTCAGCGCCTGGCCATGCACAACTATAAGCCAGCAGTTGGCAGCGTGGAGCACTGGTCGCTCCGTCTCTTGCTGGCGCTTTACCGAACGGCTCGCGGTCTGTCGCTGCTCTCCAGCTCGCTCGATGTGGAGCGAGAGCAGCTGCAGCTGAGGCCGCCGCGTAAGCAGTGCAACCGCCTCTTGATCATAGTCTGGCGGGCCATCTTGGTTAGCATATACTGGAGCGTGATTCCCGCAATCTTCCATACAGTGACGTCCATACAGAGCTATGCAGCTCTGATCGTTCTGCTGCAGTCCAGCTCCGTCACCCTCTTCGCCGTTGGCTCCTTCATCATGCAAGTGCGTGCAGAGTCCAGATTCATCGCCGTATTGAATCATTACATTGCGCTCTATGGACGCATCCGTGCTCTAACCGAGGCCGAACACCTCTTTACGCTCAAGTTTCCCATGCTCTATGCTCTGAAGCTACTTCTAACGCTCTGCGGCTGTCTCTACGAGCTGCCCCAGCTACTCCCTCTGCGGCACATAGTGAACGTGGATATTGGTCATGTGCTCGGCGGTCTGATTGCGATCTACTTATGGCTAGGCACACTTTTCCTGCTGGATACATGCTTCCTCGGCTTCTTCGTATCCGGCGTACTCTACGAGCACATGGGCTCACATATTGCGAGCATGCTGCAGCACATGCGATCCATTGATATCGATAGCCCAGACCACTCATCGGGTGAGGAATCCGAAATGTATCTTAATACGGATGTGAATGTGAATGTGATGCCGTCGCAGTTGAGTCACTATAGACGTATGTGTTTGCTTTGCGATCGGGCCGACGAGCTGGAAGCTTGTGGCGTTATCTACAGTGAGCTTTACAGAATCACCCTCTCGTTTCGCGACATTTTCCAGTGGCAAATCTTATTTTATATATACTATAATTTGATTGTTTTGCTTATAATGTTTTACGAGTATATAGTTAGCTATTTGGAGGGGACCCAGGGTGAAATGGTGCCAGTGGTGATGGCCTGCATTAAGATGGCCAATATAGTGCTTTTGGCCATGTGCGCGGATTTTATGATCAAGAAATCACGGATGCCACAGACATTGCCACTGGACATTGTATGCACCGATATAGATCAGCGATGGGACACGAGCGTAAGTTGGCGAAATATGAAAAATATTCTATTTATTTTAAGATTTCTATTATAGGTGGAAAGCTTTTTGAACCAGTTGCAAGCGCAACAGCTGCAAGTCAAAGTACTGGGCATCCTTCAGCTTGATAATAGATTTATACCCACAATATTATCGGCCATTGTGACCTATCTTTTCATATTAATACAATTTGCTTTCACTGGCGGCTTTGATGTTGCCGAAGAAATCGCCAGATTAAATATAACAATCGAAAAATAAATAAATAATAAATAATGTAGTTTTTAACTTTATTGTTAGAAAATAAAATAGTGTATAATAGTGTTACAACTTATCAATTTTTTCATTTACATATAATAACCTGGCCTAATACGGCCATTACACATTACCTTAGTTCTTGAGAATCTAATAGAAAGGCGATATGTTCTTGAAATATCCATAGAAAGGATATATTCAAAATTAAAATGAATATAACTTAGTCTCTTGCTACAAAAATATAAGTAAATAGATGAAGAGAAGGAGAAGGGTAGAGATAGAGAGACATTAACACAAAGAGAGTGAGAAAGGCCAAAATGAAGATTGAGGGAATAGCACAAATAAATGTTATGTCAAAACACAGGCTAAGAAATAAATCTATAATAGAAAAAAATATTTTCGGCTTTAGACATATTTATTTAGTCCATCGACTAGGTTATTATTCACAATAAAGTAAGCTTTATCCTAAACATAAGTACTAATGAAACTCACTATAAAACATACCTATTGATGATAGCCCAATGCATATATATGGTATTGTTACATATATTTTTCGAATTTGATAAACTGAAGGCTTTCATATCCAATGACAATGGGATTAACCCTCAAGTTGAGCTCCAATAAAAGATGATGCATTTGAATTTGAATGACATCATAAATGGCCCAAGAAAATAGGGTCTATATAAGCCCTTTTTTTGTGTTTTTTTTTATCTATATAGCTATGCTTAACGAGGCCAGATGGCCAGATGGCTCCATGTACAATGTATTACATTGAAACCACATTCCCTCTAGATTTGGAGCTGTGGCTTTTTGAGATGTTGTGCGGTTAGTTCACGCATGTCTTTGTAAATCTCCAATTTCTCGGGGCTCTTTCACTGAACTTTTGAAGCGTATGTTGGCCATATTATCGTTCATTATATTGTGCCCCATTATACGTGCCAGCTGATATAATTCGTAGCTGGGTGGTGCTGAGAAGCTGGTGCTCGTTAAGCAGCGGAATAACAACGACCCGACGAATTCGATGCTAACACGGTGTAATTATCATAGCCATGTCTGGCCTCTCAGTTCCTGTTCCGCCCACTACGCCCGCCCCAATTATCAACATCGTCATCTACAAAAGCGTCTTTGTCTTTGATTATTTTTGGGCGTCAGCCGAGCGTAACGCGCTTGTCACGCCTATTATACAGACATACGCTGTGCAAGTACATACGTATTCTATATGTATTTACATATATACTAGATCGCTTAGGTTAGTCGGCGTTGTCGTCGTCGACAGCTGAACCTGAACTCAGCACCGTTGCTGACCCGTGTGCGTTCAGTGTGTGATTCGCTTCGCAAAATACTCGTGCAATGAACAAAGCAAACAAAACGGCAAACAAAAAGAAAAAAAAACAAAACCAAACAAAACGAAACCAGCAAAATATGTTACCATATAGTAGCACTGCAAGTCGAAAATGCAATACCCTCTAATACCCATAAGCTAGTTATAGAGCTAGTTATAGAGTCACATTTTGACACGCATTTTCAGAATCTTAAAAGACATAATGATTGTAACCGTAATAAATATAGTTATAGATCAAATATAGCTCTTTAAGTTCTACGTTCAAGAAGCTAACACTTCCACCGATCTAGAATTTTATAAGAATTTCTATGATTCAGCCTTTTGAGAATGTAGATTTCCATAACGGTTTAAGCATTTGAGGATTCAGACTCAAGGCTTTGCTCAAAAAAATAATAGTGCACTTGAATGTTGGTTGCTTAACAACATAATTTAGTGACAAACAAAAACTTAGAGATATATAATTATATTATATAAATATTAAATATTAAATCTAACTATTGACATTAATTTAGATGATATCTCTCTAGAAACTTGCGACATGTGCACTTCTGGACTTAAGCGAAAAAATATATATATATATATTTGAACTTGAACTATTCTCTGTGAGAATATCTCGTACAACTCTGTTACAAATCTCATTGCAAAACGAGAATACCTTGTGTGTGAGTGTGTGTGCAGAAGAAGAAGCATCTAAAACTCGCCTACATTGCAACTGAATTAATTTGTTATTTTTGTGGTCGGCTGCACACGCTGCCGAACAGTGTTGGCTAGAGAGCTCCCAATTCTTCCTGCCAGGGCGCATTCAAATTTTTCATTTCTTTTTTTTTTTTGCCCATTTGGAGCTGCTGGCTAAAAGACCAACCAAGCCATGCATATTTCCGGCCAGACAGCCATTCCCGTCCAGTCCAGCCGCCCCATTAGCCGGCTTCGATTTCCTGCCTTAGCCGGGCATTCAAAGTATTTGCCATGTACTTAATTAGCTCAACTCCCCGTCGGCTGGGTGTCTTTGAAACTGCTTGGCACACCCTGTGTCCTATGGGTGTGGGGCCAGGGGGCTAGCGGTTTAGCTTATGATGAAACAGCTCGGAGACTCCAAGTAGCTGCTGCTTGCTGCATTGTTGTTCGCATGCCGGCGCTGCAGTTGAAAGATGCCGCACGCTCCAAGTGGCCCCCATGCTAAGGGCACACACAGCTCCCATGTTCCAAGTACAGCCAGTGCAATGGCACTGCGTGTGTGTGTGTATGTGTGTGTGTTTGGTGTGGTGGCTGCGGTTATATATTTACAGGCATGCGTAAGAATCGTGTGTAACTAGCGGCACATTCTGAGCTAATTAAATCCACATTCTATTCAATTGCCCGCCACACACTTGCTTATCAGCAAAGGCGAAAACCCCACGATGATCTCTGTGACCTCTTGCCGTAGTCTGCTGGAGAGTGCAGTACGGCTCAAAAAGCATCTATAAATATTCAGTTATTGACAGCAATGTAGAAACAAAGAATAGTTCCTTTTATCTAATATAATTTATTTTTAATTGAAATTATTTAATTGACAATTGTTAAACCTACGGCACGATATGCCTCTATAAATTATATTATTGGTAGTTTGTAGACAAGTGCCCGATAATGGCAGCAATCGCGTCCTACGCGTCCAATTGATATGATTCATTTATTTTTGGAAAACAACTTTCACTAGCGAATGACTAGAAACAAAATAGAGAACAGAATCGTGTTCGAAGCAAGTGCTGCCCATCGGTTATTGAGATCGTGTGCTCGTAAACGTGACACAAACAAACAACTTCATTTGTCATCCCCTACATATACACGCAAACATTCACACACATTCACACACGTATTTGCTCATGCTCGTATACCCAGTTTTTGGAACGTGACTGCGTAGTATGGCCGAGCAAGCTGTTGATAAACAAGCGTGCCCGAATATTGTTTGAACTTAATTTAGAGCAAGAACATTCAGTAGCCAAGCGTAGAATATAGACTGTAGACTGAGGCAAAAGCAGCCGACGCTTAACAACGTCTTATGAGAACACGTAAGGGTGTTGCAGTCACTGCTCGACTAGGATATACCCTGTACCCTGCAGGAGTTGGTATTCCTCATCATTCTACGATTCTCTAATTTGATGTACCAACTTTTTGCCATGGAGAAACGAATAAGTCTTGGATGGGTGGATTTTCATGCCCTGAACCCATGGAAAATACGAATTTGGGGTATTATGGCTTTGCGAAAATGTATGGAACAGGCAGAGGGGGGCGTGCCACACCCCATAAAATATACATATTTTTGATCAGGAAGACAAACTAAGTTGATATAGCCCAGTCCGTCTTTCCGTCCGCCCGTCCGTCCCTGTGAACTCAGCGATCTTGTAAACCACAAAAGCTAGAGACTTGAATTATGAAATGAATACTCGTGTATACCATACGCTGAATGAGCTTATCTTTTTTTTCGCTAACTCATCCCGATATAGCCTGAAAAGTAAATATGCGTACTCATTACAGGAAAAAAACTTTGTTTTCAACTTACAAGACAAACATGGCTAGATCAATATATATACTTTTGTTAGCCGTGGCAAACCTCATTTTAACAAAACCAATATACCCCTCAATGGATTCAGGGTATAACAATATCAAATTCCTCGCATATGTTTGTTGTGGCATTTGCAGAGTGCATGGTAAATCAAGTAGGTAGTGAATACGAAAAAGAAAACACAAACAAACCATGCAATGAGTATAGTCAAAACAGAAACAATATACCCATCTACTGCATGGACAAGCCAATAACAGCAAATGCCAATACTCGCTTTGGCCTAAATACACAAGGCGTTAACAAATGGGGAAAGGGAGCGAGCGTTGCCGTCTTCAACGAATCTTTGATTACCTACAAAGGAAATGGGTCAACAAAAACATTATCTACAATTCATATATTGTATGAGTGTTTTCCGAGGCAAATAAGTTGCCAAATACATATATCTATTAATAAAAAATATTTTATCATACCTCTTCAAAGTGATAGCTGGGTTTTTTCAATCTTGACAAAATGCAAAGAAATTACGGGTTTCCATGAAACTCGACAAAAACATAAAAAATTGGAGAAATTTGAGGTGAGTTTTACTTAAATAGATAACACTCCATTATTTTAGATACTTCTATATAATATATATTGACATACGTTGTATGCCCCATTGGAGTACTCGAGCTAACTTCAACAATTAACATCAGATTACATATGATTAACGGCTTAATACATGAGTATATCGGAACAATAAAAGTGATTATATCCGAATGGAATGCGACGAAGAGTTTCTTTTGTTTTGCCTTGCTTTGGCTGCAGTTGCATGAATCACACGCCTTCACCGTGTAGTGTATTCGCCAAGCATGAGAGCCCAAATCGATATTGGATTGGGGAAAGAGGTTGCTGTTGCCTTAGGCCGCTGCGCAGAAGTCCGGGCCGCGCTGCTCACGCACAGCCGGCGCCGACGCTTTGTTATTTGTATTTGTGTGTTCGATGAACCGAAATTATGGCTGACCCACTTTCAAACAAATTAACGCACTATATGGCAAATGGAATCCACAAAAAAAAGCACACAACGGCGATAGAAAGAGAACTCAAAGCCCGGAGAGCGAGCATCAGTGTGGGAGAGAAGCAGCAATTGGGGACGGCGTCGCTGTCGACGCTGCGCGATCGTAAAGAAAAATAATAATAAATTTTGTGGCTGGTGCTGTATGTGTGTGTGTGTATGTGTGTGTGTGTGTGTGTGCTGTTGTGTTGTAATTTACGCAACGCTCGCTCGTTTGTCGCTGTCTGCTTTGCTACTTGTTTTGCGGGCAGCGGCCGCAGCACGAGATCAACAACCATCTGCAGTAGTAGCAGCAGCCGCAGCCGCAGCAGCAGCAGCACCAGCAACAGCGCAGTTGTTGAACTTTTTGCACAACAGCTCCAAAATCTGAAATCAAAACCTGTTCCAAACTTGAAGCTTGCCACACGTCTCGGCCAAATCAAAAAGCTGGCTCAAGCCAAACGAAAAGTTGCCAAGCTTTGACGTCAGCAGCGTCGCTGCTGCTGCTGCCGCTGCTGCTGCTGTTGTTGTTAATCGTTGTGACTGTACTTTTTTTTGTTTGCATTGAGAACTTGTTTGTTGTTGCTGTTGTCACAGCGTCGCCGAGCTTTGCCCGAGCTTTCGCTGGGTGTTGATTGAAATCGATCTGTGCAGATCTTAAGCAGCCCGCGCAGGGGGTTTAGCGGCTCAGTTCTGAAGCTCTGACCTTGTAGCCTCAATCTTATCAGGTACAAGTGCATTACGTATGTGTGTGTGTGTTTAGATACACATATAATTTCGTGGGGCTTAAAGTGAGGCCTGTCCATGTAATTAATAGTGCTGGAACAGACTGCAGGCTGTGCCACGCCCTGCGCTTGTCGCTCTTGGAACGAGCTCTTAAATGACGCTTTCCTGTGTATTTAAGGTGTCTAAACTTGACTACCGTGCGGAGTGCCTGGACTTGCAACAACACAGCGCAGCAACGCTGCGTCCGTAACCTTGCCCAAGACGGCCCAGCACTGCCGCCAGTAGCCAGCAGCCTTTGGCTCCCCACCCGCCCGCTGCCGCTGCTGCTGTCGCTGCTGTCGATGACCATTATTTTAGCCAAGCCAGACCCGACTGCTGGCTACTGTTGTGCTTTTTGTTTTTGCTGTACCACTGGAGATGCAGACGCACGCGCGGACGCATCAGCAAACGCAGCTCGGAGCATGACATACAGTTGCAGGCAAAGCAAATAATTAGTATACATCGATTATCTTGCGCCCGGGCTCAAATGTGTCTGTCCATACATATGTGTGTATGTTTATATGTACCTGGCCCGTTGGCTACTGTGCTGCCGCTGCTGCCTGCAAACTGGTCCAGCTCCAGATGTTGGCACATCGCACACGCGCTGCTTCCTCCCGTTGCCGTTGCAGCGCCTACGCGAGAGCGCGCCCATGCAGCCCACAAAACGAGTTCCCCGAAGGCAGTCGAGCATTCTGCACTCTGCATTCTGCATTCGCCATATGTGCAGCCATAAAATGCCGCGCCAGAACTGTACACAGCGACAGACTCGGCCCAAGTCACATCCAAGCCCCATGGAGCACAAACAACGTTGATGACGATGACGACGATGAAGACGATGAAGACGATGAAGACGACGACGTGTGCTCAGCTCGTGCCAATTCTTTGACTTTAAGTTCGCGTTTGCATTTGGGCTTGGGTTTGGGTTGAGGTTGGCAGTTGCATGTAAATGGCTAAGCACACATATGCATATGTATATGTGTGCATACATGCATACATACATACATATGTGTACAAGCACATTAATTTGCAGTAGGTCTAATGCCTTAGAAGGCCAGCAGACTGCAATGGGTAAAATCCATTTGCATTTAATCAGAAATGTTTTCCAACACGTACATAAAGTTGGAAGAGTTTGTCTAGCTAAATACACGTACATACATATATACATGCGATTTCAGTAGTAGTTGGCTTAAAAGCTTGCTTGGGGCCAACTGAAACCTTTCTGCATATATATGTATAAAAGTTGAATGTAAGCCCACATGATTTGTACATTTCCATGTCAACATGAACAATCTGTTTTATTATAATATTTTTTGAACAGTTTATTGTAACCTCGAGAGATTTTTGTATAAAAATATCTCTTTGCTGTAAGTCCATATTGATCAAAACTAAAATACACAGAGTTGCCGAAATAGAGTCTATTGTTTCTATAGCTCGCGAGCTATATTCTAGCTCAAACAATCTAGAATTGATTATTGGAGATTGAACGATCTAAAATTGAATATTGGAGATTTTTTCAATTTTAGATCGTTTGAGCTAGAATATAGTTCGTCTAACTGATAATTCATCCAGTTGTTCATAGACTTGTTGATAGATATCAAAGATAAGAATATTTAACTTTTTGAATGGCTCCCCAATTCTCCATATATATATGCATATATATGTAACTAGATGTAGATATATATATGCGATTGGACGATATATTCCATTACTTATATGTTGCTTTCTTAGTTATAGCATTATGCATAAATCTCAGTAAGTCTCCGTGTATAAATGTATATATTGTACATAATAATGTATTTCTCTCTATATCATTTATTTAACTACTCAAAACTCTTTTGGAATTGCACGATTAAAATAAAGAAAATAAGTTGGTAATTTTTGCATTTAATTGAATTGAATATTTCATCAACAAATTCTTATACAAAATACTTCTATAATATATTGCCATATCATTTATTTCCCCAATTTCGTCTCCTAATTGACGTTAGTCAGATACGTGAGGCAAATGGTGTCATAATTAATGTTAAATGCTCTTACATGTCAATTTGCACTAATTGAGGCAACGTAATTTGGTAGCTAATGTGCTGATATTTGGCTTCGGGGAAATGTTACATTAAAGTCATTTCAGTTGAGCAATTAGATGTTTCATGTGCAAAACTTGTTGGCCCTTCCGTTTTTTACGGCTGGCTAATGAGTTATCATCGGATGTTGTTCGCTTTGTAGCCTGCAGCCTCTAAACTCTCATCGTGCTGCCTGCTGTCTGCTGTCTGCTGAAGGCTACTGTCTAGCGGCTACTGTTCCTACATACATATATATACACATATATATATACATATAAATATATATATATGGAGAGCACGTAATCTTGATTGACTTACGGCTTTCAACTCGTAATGATGATATTTTCATCATCCGTTTGTTTTATCAGAATATTCTTGGCGCTGTTGTTCTTCGAGTAGCTGTACATTTGCCCAGATCCAAGTACTCGGGAGTTACCAACAGCCAGCTACAGAGCTACCTGCACTTGAGCTACAACTTTAACATGGGCCCGTGTGCTTTTGCCTAGTGAAATGTTGAAAGCATCATTAATTCTTTTTTTTTATAGTATCTTTCGCCTAAGAGGCCCAAACTTTAATATACATACACAAGCACAGACAGTGAGTGTGTATGATAATTGCAGGCGGAAAGAAAAGGCCGAGATAGAGAGACAGAGTGAAAGAGCACCAAATACTACACAAGTAGCAGAGCTGGATGACCCATAATTACCGCACACCGGTCCCAGTTCCAGTCCCAGTCGCGGCCAACAGAACAATCATGGGAAAAATGACTGTAACTCGGTCTCTGCTCTGCTTGCTGCTGCCTTTTAAAAAGTACAATAATTTGAGCAATGGCAAAGGCAACGGCAACGGCAATGGCAATGCCACGTTTTATGATTTTCTTGCCGTTTACACGGCACGCATAAACACAAGAAGCACGCAGCTGGAGCAGCACCAGGTCGCAACGGGCCCCCAAATACTGATCCCATTGCCACTTTCAGTAACAGTCGCAGTCACAAACCCCAATCTCAGTAACTCTCTGTCAGTGAGACGGAGACAGCGCCCCAATTCTCGTTCTGTCAATTTCGAGATAATGCTCGTCACCATCCCGTAATTTGATTTTCATACCCTTCCAACGGTCGACTTAAGTAGGTTATTGATAAAGACGTTTCCAAGTTTACAAGGTAATATGAAATATGAAATATATTAAGAATTATTCAAAATATAAGACAAATAATTGGCAATGCTGTAATAAAAAGAGTTATACAAAATATAAGACAAATAATTTACGCCGATCTCATGTATGTAAAATTCCATTCAATTTCATTCTTAAGCCATATCATATAATATATATAGAAATAATACCAGTTATAACTATGCTTAGCTAGACTAACTGATCTGTGATCGCTCAACTTATATCTCGCAAATGAATATTTGTTCGCACAGTTAATTCAATTATAATATTTTATAAATTTTTATTATAATACTTGCTAAATTGAAGAATTCTTTAGGGTAGTCGCAAGAGTATTAGGTATGCGACCTTCTACACACACTTGCTCATTCTTGTTTTTATAATTTTTTTTATTATCGCCAGCTCTGACGCAGCCCTTTTTGAGCGCTGAAACAAGTGCAGCGATCAAGTGCACCTTTATCTGTGCCTTTACCTCTACCTCTACCTCTGCCTTTACCTTTACCTTTAGCTCTACCTATGCTAATTAGTGCGGCGGCCTCGGCCTTGTTTTTATGCGCTTGCAGCGTGAACTGTCCAGCCGGCCGTTCGGTAGCTTCGTCGCTCGGCTAGCTGCATAAATTTTCTGCTCCACGGCAAAAAGAGCATACCGATATCTACATACGAGCACATAAATAATTTATGCGCCAACTTTCATGGGAAAACTGAGACAGAAAAACGTTAAGCGGAAATTGCAGTTGGTGTCCTGACAACGGATTTTTACGTGCGACCGCAGGACAGGTGTGTCGAATGGCTTACCTTGTGCCATATCATAACCAGAGGGTTGTTAATATGCGCCTACAGCGTGACGAAGCTCTAGAGATTTTCCCTTTGCATGTCATACTGTATTATGTACGTGAGATAGGTGACCAAGGCGGACGCAAAGACCAATATCAGCTCGTTGGATACCTCAAACAGACCCAAAGGTCGCACCCGAAATTCGCTATAGTTCAAACGGTTAAAGAACATTTCCAGCTAAAAGAAAGAAAGGAAAGGAAGTAAACATTTAACTATCAAATGCAAGTACTATGCATGCAGCAGCTATAGGCATATGCATCTTCTAGAGTCAGTCAGTCATTTAGGGATAATGAGACTCACCTTCATATGCCACTCCTTGTTCTCGCTCACGTAGTAGTTCTCCAAGCTGAGCCGTCTAACGACTCGCGAGTTGCTGCTTGCAATGTGCACCGCCACTGTCAGCAGTAGAATATCCACGAATATTTTAATAATCATGAGCAATAAGTTGATGCCGCCAAGTTTTTTCAATATGAAGAACGCCATCGAGCTGATGCTCAAGAAGTTAAACATTAGAATAAAGCACAGTGGCAATTCGAAAAGTCTGTGAAAGCTGTTGGCCACTTGAGGAATCCCGTCATAAATGTCCAGGCAGTCGTCCAGGCGGTGGGCAGCCGCCTTTAGCTTCCTTCGACTAACTGGAATTCCATTAGCCGACCCTAGTTCGCTTAGCAGCTGGCGGAGCTCGTGCCGCACATAGCCATTGACTCGGTCGTAAATGATGCCTATGCTGAGGTAAGCCACGAAGTAGATATGCAATATTATGGAGGCATTGGCAGTATTATAGAAATCGCTAATTGAGCTCAGCATAAAATTACTATCGAAATTCGAAATAAACACGGGAAGTAAGTAACAGCTTTCATATATCATACCGACCACCTTTAAGAGCAGCAGGGCCAGGACCCACTTGCCGCCATAGCCCTGATCCAGACATCCCGGTAGGGCATGTGCTCTTTGGAAAAGCCTCAAGAATCGGTTGACCAAATCAACCACACGTTCTCCATACCAATTCTGAATCACCAGAGTGAATATGGCGCAGGCAATATGGATGCAAACGCGAGCAATAAGGATTATCGTAAAATGTGAAGCGTGGAGCAAAACAATGAAATTTCTATATATTTCAATATATACGCCACACATAAGTATCCTTAAGATCAGGCAGAACCATCTATACCACCGGCTATTCTTGGCCACCAGACGACCATCGGTTCCATTTCTCTTCACGCTGAAGCAGATGAATCCCATAAGTGTGGCGTATAGAAAGGATCCCCTTAGGATGCTCGCGGAGACCGAAGAGGCGTTAATCCAACGGCTTCCAAACATGACTGATCCAATAATGAGTAATAAGAGTACTAATATGTAACTCAATTTTATTTATTTTATTACTAAAGGCCTGTCCTTTACGGCTTCATTGATACATATCCCTAGAATGCAATTAGCTAATTAGAAGTCCTTCACAGGCTAATCAGATGCGATGCTTATTTTAAATTAATTTGACCAACATTTTTCACTAGAAAAGATAATGTATTCAAAATAAATTTAAATGAATATATATTTATAATTTTAAGTATTAAATATACATTTAATTTTGTGTAACAGCATCTTAAATTTAAGTTACATTTTGATTGATTGATTGCATGTCGTACTGCATTATGTAGGTGAGATAGGTGACCAGGGCAGATATGAAGAGCAATATCAACTTGTTGGATACCTCGAATAGGCCTAAAGGACACACCCGAAATTCCTCATAGTTCAAACGGCTTAAGAACATTTCCAGCTGTAAAAACCATAAAAGGTATTGCTTAAATCTTTAAATTTATTTTAACTAAGAGACAACACGGGAAAGAAATTCCCGGATAAGTTTGAGTACTTCATCAACTTTCATTACTGAATTTACAAACAAATATTAGTCAAGATGTTTTCTCTTACGCATTCATTCGGTAAAAAATAGCTTTACAGGTTTATTCTATAAAGTTGTAAATATGCGACTCACCTTCATATGCCAATCCTTGTTCTCACTCACATAGTAGTTCTCCAAGCTGAGTCGCCGAACAACTCGCGAGTTGCTGCTGGCAATGTGAACCGCCACTGTCAGCAATAGCACATCCAATGATACCTTAATCGCCAGCAGCCATAGGCGAATGCCCACATATAGATTTAACATGATAATGAAGGCAATTGATGCAATGCTCAAGAAGCCAAACAGTAGAAATATACAGAGGGGAAACTCGAATAGTCTGTGAAAGGTGTCTCCCACTTGGTGAATCTCTTCGTAGATGGCCAGGCACTCGTCGAGGCAATAGCCAGCGACTCTTAGCTTCCTTTGACTAACTGGGACTCCGCTGCTAGAATTTAGTGCGCAAAGCTGATGGCGAAGCTCGTGGCGCACATAACTGTTGACTTCATCATAGATGATGCCTATGCTGAGGTAGGCCACGAAGTTGATATGCAATATTATGGAGGCATTGGCAGTATTATAGAAATCGCAAATTGTGGTCAGATAAAAATAATTATCCATGTCAGAAATGAGCGATGGAATCACGTAGAAACTTTCATATATCAGACCGACCAGCTTTAGGATCAGCAGAGTCAGGACCCATCTGCCACCATAGCCCTTCTCCTGACATCCTGGAAGGGCGTGTACCCTGTGGAAAAGCCTCAGGAATCGGTTGAACACATCAACTACTCGCTGTCCATACCAAAACTGTATCACCAGAGTGAAGACGGCGCAGGCAATATAGATGCATACACGAAAGACAAGGATTATTGTAAAATGAGAAGCATTTAGTAGAACCATAAAATGTCTATAGATCTCGAAGTACAGTCCACACATCAGCATTCTTGATATCAGGCAGAACCATTTGTACCAGTTGCTATTCTTGGCCACCAGACGACCATTGCTTCTATTGTTCTTCACGCTGAAGCAGATGACTCCCATAAATCTGGCGTACTGAAAGGATCCTCTCAAGATGTTCGAGGAGACCGAAGAGGCCGTAACTTGCCGCCAACGACTTCCGAACATGACTAACCCACTAATAACCAATCATTCAGGTTAACAATATTAGTATGTACTCAACATGGACTCCATATTATATTAATAAAGGCCAAACTGAATAGCCTCATTATCTTTTTTTTTGTCGTAACGCCAATCAAATATCGCGATTAATAATAATTTATTGATATTTAAAACAATTGCGATGCACGTTCTTTATAAGCAACGTACCATTATACAGGCTTATGAAGTGAAAAGAGTTTATTGGGTCGCTGTCGGATGAGCCCATTCTGTTGTTTTTTTATGGACAATAATATAATATATTAATTATACATTTTATTTTCTGTAACAATTGAAATTTAACTTTAGTTTAGATTTTGCTTTAATTGCATGTTGTACTGCATTATGTAGGTGAGATAGGTGACCAGGGCAGACATAAAGATCAATATCAGCTTGTTGGATACCTCAAATAGGCCTAAAGGACACACTCGAAATTCCTCATAGTTCAATCGGCTTAAGAACATTTCCAGCTATAACGAACGAAAAAAGTTTTGATGAAATTTTTTAATGTTATGTTTTCAGATAGAACACGTAACTTCCCGGCCAAATATGAAGACCTAATCTACTTTGATAACTGAATTGACTTAATTATTGAAACACTATTTAGAAGACACTTTTTAAAGCGTGGGGTATTCCTCTTTTGATTTGGATTCACCGTTTACAAACAAATATTAGTCAAGTTCTCAGATGTTATACTATCATTCTCATTCAGTCAGTCAGAAAAAATTGCTTAACAGTTATAAATGTCTTCTGAAGTTGTAGACATGAGACTCACCTTCATATGCCAATCCTTGTTCTCGCTCACATAGTAGTTCTCCAAGCTGAGTCGCCGGACAACTCGCGAGTTGCTGCTTGCAATGTGAACCGCCACTGTCAGCAATAGCACATCCAATGATACCTTAATCGAGAGTAGCCATATTCGGATGCCGACATATAGATTTAACATGATAGAGAAAGCAATTGACGCCATGCCGAAAAAGCCAAACAATAGAATAATGCAGAGTGGAAACTCGAATAGTCTGAGAAAAGTTTTTCCCACTTGGTGAATCTCTTCGTAGATGGCCAGGCACTCGTCGAGGGAATAGCCAGCGACTCTTAGCTTTCTCCGACTAACTGGGACTCCGCTGCTTGAATTTAGTGAGCAGAGCTGATGGCGAAGCTCGTGGCGCACATAAGTGTTGAGTTGATCATAGATGATGCCTATGCTGAGGTAAGCCACAAAGTTGATATGCAATATTATGGAGGCATTGGCACTATTATAGAAATCGCTAATAATAGTCATAGGCGGATAACCACTATGGTCGGAAATAAGTGGTGGAATCAGGTAGACGATCTCGTAAGCTAAACAGATAACTTTCAAGAGCAGCAGATTCAACACCCACTTACCGCCATAGCCCATATTCTGACATCCTGGAAGTGCCTTTATCCTTTGAAAAAGTCTCAGAAAGCGGTTGACCATGCCAACCACTCGCTGTCCATACCAAAATTGTATCACTAGAGTGAAGATAGCGCACACAACACTGATGAAATAACGAATGCTGACCATAATCTTAAACTGGGAAGAAGGAATCGTGAGGAGAAATTGCAGATACAGCTTTATATATAGGCCACATAGCAGTATCCTTGAAAGTAGGCAGAACCATTTGTACCACTTCCGCTTCTTAGCCACCAGACGACCGTCTGTCCCATTGCTCCTCACGCTAAAACAGACGACTCCCATAAATATGGCGTATATCAAGGATACTCTTAAGATCCTCTCGGAGACCCAAGAGGCGTTAAGTCGACGACTTCCAAACATGACTGACTAATCCAATAATGATTGGTCAAACCGGTTAAAACGACTTATATGTACAAAATATACACCCGAGTATTATGGGTATTATTTTAAAAGGTCGACACTGAAGGGCTCCAGCGATAGGCATCTCTAAAATGCAATAAACTAATTAGAGATTGTCCGTAATGACACATTTTAAATTACCAAACAAAAATATTGATATATTTATTTACATACATAAAAGTGTCTTTACTATGTAGAATAGCATATTAATACAAAGTAATGATTGTCCCTCAGCGGATTTTCGGTTCTGCAATCTGAAATGGTTTAAGTTTCCTGTGGAAACTATTCCTGCTTAGTTGAATGCAGTATATTGAATATGTATTGAATCTTATGTGATATTTTCTATACGTTTTATTTAAAGCTAAATATTAAAGGTGGTTCGATTGCATTCCATACTGTATTATGTATGTGAGATATGTGACTAGGCCCGATAAAAATACCAATATCAGCTCGTTTGATATCTCAAAGAGTCCCAGAGGACGTACTCGGAACTCAAAAAAATTCAATCGACTCAGGAACATCTCCAGCTATAATGAATTCAAAATAAACGAAATCGTTATATATATAATTTGATAAATGATATTTATATAATATTAGCACTTAACAGAAAACTTAAAACAAAAGGAATCTTGACTGATTGGGGATAGATTCAGACCCTAAGTGTCGCACGTGGACAGACAGGTCTTTCATCCTAAAGACCGACTTATTGGAAATTTAGAATTATTTAAAAGTATTAAGACCAAGAACTATGCAGAAAATGTTGTAAAGTAAATTAAAGGTAGGCAATAATTATATTAGATAGTCGATGGACCGAAAACCAAAACCTGGCCTCCGTTTATGAATTTAATATATATTCAAAAATAGAAAATCAGGGTATAATGATTTGAGTCCGCCCGCCCTTCCGTCCGTCCTTCTGTCAGTATGTATAAAGCTTGGATCTCAGAACCAGATCTCAGAGCTTGGACAGACGGATGGATATAAGGACGAATGGAAGGACGGACAGACTAAATCGACTCAGCTCGTCGTCCTGATTAAAAATGTATATGCTAGCGGGGTCTAGCACGTCTTCCTCTGCCTCTTGCATACACTTACCTTAATGTGCCAATCGTTGCGTTCGGCAACGAAACAATTCTCGAGGCTTAGTCGGCGCACGACTCGGGAACTGCTGCCGGAACCGTGAATGGCCACTGTCAGCAGCACCACATCGAAGAACAAGCGGGCCACCAGAATCCACAGTGCAACATTACGAAACCGCTGTAGCATGATGAAGTAGGACACCAATGCCATGCTCAAGAAGGCGAAGAGCAGTATGAGGCAGAGCGGTAGTTCCATTAGGCGATGAAAGGCGCTGCCCGCTCGCTGAATGTCATCGTAGATGGCCAGACACTCGTCCAGCCGGTAGCCAGCTGCCTTTAGCTCCCGTCGACTGGCCTGGCAGCTATTGGGCTGCTCCAAGGCTCGCAGCTGGCGTCGCAGATCATGACGCACATAGACATTGACCCGCTCGTAGAGGGCTCCCACGCTGAGGTAACCCACAAAGCAGATGTGACCGATCATGGTAGCGTTGGCGGTGACGTATATCTCACAGAGTACAGTTACAAGGCATCGAATGCTTACGCTAGCAAATAGCTGCGGAAGCTCGCACAACAGTTCATTTAGGATGCAGACCATTTTGAAGATCAACAACGTTAGCTCCCGCTTGCCGCCAAAGCCTCTCTCCTGGCAGTCCGGCAGCGCGTTGACCTTCCGAAATAGCCTCAAATACTGGTTGGTCACCCGGAGCACAGATTGGCCAAACCAGAATTGCATTATCAGAATGACGCAGGCGCAGATCAGGCAGCACACCATGCGAATCCATGACAATATAATCAAATGGGAGTTGTCCATGCCGAAGATGCGGTCGAGGCTGAGGTAGCCGTAAACGCCGCATATCAGCAGCCGTGATAGCAGGCAGAACCACCTGTACCAGAAGCGGTTCTGGGCCACCAGGCAGCCGTCGGCTCGATTGCGCTCGATGCCAAAACAGATGATTCCCAGAATTGTGGCATACCGAAAAGCCTGCTGCAAGATGCTCGCCGAGAGCGAAGAGGCGCTCAGCTGGCGCGGGCCACCGAACATGACTCAGCCGGGGAATTTGCGGAATGTTGTGGTGCGCGCATTGCCTGGCAATATTTATAAGCACATGCTCAGTCATAGCCTGGTCAAGGTCGGGGCCTGACAGCCTTTTGTTCACTTATCTTAAGGGTTCATTAAGCTAATGGCGCGTAGCCATAATATTTTGATAAGACCTAGTAGCTAAAAGCTGATTCTACTCGCCTGTATTACGATAATTAAATATTGAAATAATATTTGCACGGCATATTCATTGATACGATAAAAACTGTTGTTATTATGCACACTAACCCCTATAAATATATACCTATTCTTTTAATTGCCCAGTAGTTCAAACTGTAGTTTTGATCGGCTCACTCTATCTTATCGCTCTGAGAATCAGCGCAGACTGTTGGGCTGTGCTTTTGTGACTAAGGCACTGTTATAACACTCATTGATAAGAAACATTCATGAACCCCATTCAAGTGTACAGGGAAAATCGACAAGGTCTAACAACCTCCCAATGCCTAATGCTTGGATGAATTAAGTATTTATTCAGGCAGGAAAAATTGGAAACTTAAGATAGTAAGTTGGCTTAATATGGTAGCTACTTTAATATTGAACTCGAACTTCAGTCCATAACAAGCTGAACAATTGCAGCTAGCTGGATGCCTAACACCCCAGACTATGATCTGAAATGTGCTCTACCTATCTAGGCCTACCTTATTGTCATTCCAATCAAACAGCCTAACCCTGTATTTTCCCAAGCATCTGAGAAGAAAGCTTTTCACAACTAAACCATTTCGAGCTGAGTTTCAAATTACTTTCTTACGACGAACCGAATCTGAAACCCTTTTTACTAAAATTAAGAAATATTGGAAAATAAAAATTTAAAATACACTCAGCTACACAGTATAAATAATTTAGGGCCCGACTCATATATATATAATTTGACTAGTTCTTAAACAAATTGAAAAAGTCACTAAAATTGTTAGTCTCCACTGAGGAACGCAAGACTCTTTGCTCTATAGATTTGTCATAAGAGTAGTGGGAGAGAAAGATCTCCTATGTATTCACCTGACTGGAGTTCCCCCCATTTGGCTTGGTTTTCGATTCACACGCTCACGATCCTGTCCGGTGATATTGTTGCTGCTGTGAGCTCACGCTCTCAGCTCCCCCATGTAAATGACGCCCCCAATTCATGGGATGCGTGTACGTGATCCTCTGGCATATCTCTTATGCTACATCTTCTCTCCTACTCCTCACGATTACAGCGCTCAGTGATTTGCGCCCAGATCGGGGAGATCTCTCGAGCTGCTTACCTCAGACAGCGCCCCTGCCTTCGAGTGCCATTTGAAAAGAATTTTCTCATTGTTGTTGTTGCTTTTTCATATACATTTTTTAGGTATTTTTTGTAGGTAATTACAGTAACAACAATGCGAGGCCAGGGGACAACGAACGAGGCACGTACATTTTCCAGCATTGTACGAAAATTGTGGGAACAATCAACGAAATGAGCAGTGGAACCAAAAGTGCTTTGCATGTTGAGTGAGTTGCTGTTGATTCGCCGCAAATTGGCTTGGCTTGGCTTGGCTCAGCTCGGCCTGGGTCGCCTTGGCTTGCTTTGGTTTGGTTTTAAAATTGCGAAAGCGGGTAAAGGAAATCATGCGAAGCGTCTGGCCACAACTTGGTCAGCAGATTAGAGCAAACCGAGAGCAAACCGAGGGCTGCCAATTGCTCAGCGTGACCTCACGTCCAGCGGCTGACACGCAGCCACAAAATGCGAAAGAGAGACGACAGAGAGAGAGAGAGAAAGAGCGATGCTAGGTGGTTGCTAGGTGAATGGGTGGTGCTATAAAAGTAGTCAACTTGCAGCAGCAGGGTTGATTGATTTCTATTCTGCCAGCAGTGTGTGTGTATATATACATATATATGTATGTGTGTTAGTGCTTGTGACTCACGGCCTTGGCTCGCTTTTCCCGCTTTTCCAGACATTGCACTCTCTGAATGATCTCTGACATTAATGATGATTAATGAAAACGCAACGCAATTACATTTTCCCCCTCTCCGCCATTCGCTATAATTTATTGCGATTTCTTTTTACAGATCCCGTTTTCTGTGCGCCGTTGCAAAAATGTGAAAGCCGCGAAATAGAAAAACGACAACACGGCGAATGTGTGTCTGTATGTGTCTGTGTGTGTGTGTAGCTGCACAACTTTTATGGCACCAGAGCTTGGCTTTACCGTTACGGCAAATCGAAAAAAAAATAAAGCAACAAATCAACGAAGGCTGCGTCATGAATTGTTGTTGTTTGTTTTGTGTGCGCGAGGCCAAATGCAAAAAGGCGCAGGCGAAAATGCGGCCAATGCGACTGCGAGCTAGCTCGTTCGTTCGTTCACTCTGAGCTACCCCTCCCCCCTTCCTCTCTCTCGCCTTACCTCGCTCTCTCACAGTTTCTATGATTGTAGGCCCGTGTGTGTGTACGTACGTGCGTGCGTTCGTGTGTGTGTGTGTGAGTGCATTACGAATGCCGGCATTAAAAATCTTGAAATTGCATGCTAATAACCATACCCGACCCGGGCCGCTACTTAAATGGGCAAATAGTATGTTGGACATGCTCGTTACTAAATGCACAGCATGTAATTTAGTTTTGCGAAATGCCATTATTACATAAAGACACACGTATACATGCATAGGCATTGGCATAAGTGATTATACACCAACATACATACATACATACATACATGCACGTGCATTCACTTGCAATTGAAGTCAAAAAGTTAGATTCCAAATGAACATATCCACAACAAAATTTGTATGTATGTAAATGCAGACAAGCTCCAATTGAGGCACAAATGCATGTATGTGTGTATGTATGTTTGTATTTATCTATGTGTATCTATGAGAGCAACGCGCGCATGGGCCGCCAGCTGAGTGGCCGCCAGTTGAGTTCGGGCAGCATCAATCTTCATCAAGCCGATGCCGACGCCGACGCCGACGCTGACGTCGTCGTTTGCCTAAGGCCTGCCGGAAGTGACAGCCAATCTAATGTTAAGTGCCCACTCCACGGGCTACACATTACAGCTGGAAAGCATTTTCTCAAATGTCTGCAGCAGGGCTGGAAACACGACGAATACACTTGTATGTAAAACTGGGTACAGTGGACGCTCGCTAGTGGCAACATTGAGTTGGGCAAGCAACTTATAATGGCAATTAAATAAATATACTTACATTTATGTATCTATATATCTATAAGGTATATATGTATGGATATACATATACAGTTTTTCATCTATATACACTTCATCGCAATCACTGCAGGCCTGGCCAACTCGTTGTAGCGCTAGTTTACTGTAACAAACAGTTGCCCTTACTTAGAGCCGCTTCGTTCGAAAGTTTCGCTGACTCATTCTCATTTTCCCTCCACTCACTTTTCTCTTTTCGCTTCGCACGAATCACGTGATCCAGAGCGCCCTCCTCATAGACAAATAAAAAGCTTTAAAGTTTTTTTTTTTTTTTAATTTGTATTTTTGTCATTTTTTCTTTTGTTTTTTTTTTTTGTTTTTAACTTTTTGCTAAAAAGTACATTATAAAGATGTTTTTTTTTTAACTTTTCATAATTTCATATTGTGTTGTGTAGGTTATACAATATTTAGTTTCATTTAAGGAAATATGCACAGTTTGTGTTTGTTTTTTTTTTTTAGTTTTTAGTTTTTGTTTTCTACTTTAAGATTTTCCCTCCCCTGAAGACGGTCAGCTCTTCGGGGGAGTTCACAATTTTGTTTACCGTAATGCGAATTAACATATTATACACAATTGACAAAGACTAAGATGAATATCCTTGCACTGCACAATAGTCCTTGCAGCATGTTTGATTTAAATAATTTCAATTAATAAATTACATTTAGACAAAATAATGTACATTTCTTTATTGAGATCATGACAAACTGTAAATACTTTCGGCACACGCGTGCAGCAGAAGCCGGAAACACGCTGAGAACGCTTTGAAATTGGGGGTTTGTTATTAGTAATTAATTTAATTTAATTTAATTTAATTTAATTTTTTTGAGTGTGCGTGTGTGTGTGTGCGCAGTCGTATTTGAGGCCCACTTGATGTACTGTTAAGTCTTGGTTTTGTTTAAACAAAAATATACACATATAAAAAAAACATAAGTTAAATAATAATAAAAAAATTTGTAATAAATATCAATTATTGCAGTTATTGCTCCTTGCACTTTCGCTTTTCCCCATTTGGCCCCATTTCGCTATTATGGCTATCAGCCCCAACGTGCTCGCTGCGGATCTGATTAAGTTTACGTTTTGGCACTCTCGAATGTCCGTTGTAGGCTTTGCGTACGGGATAGATGCCTGCAAGTAGAGCAACGAAAGAGAATGCAAAATGGAATAAATTAGATACAGTTGAAGCACGTTTGTATGTGTATGTGTGTGTATGTGTGCGTGTGTAAATAGTATAAGCAGCTGACCTTCAAATGGAAACTGAAGGAAAAGGGAAAGCAACGACGGCAAAATGCACGCGTTGACAAACTGCAATAGAGCAAACACACACACACACACACACATAAAGCTCTCTTATCAGGGCATATGCATGTGTGAGTGCACTCGCTTTATTATACCCTACGCGCAACGTGAACGGATAAACAGAGTATACTGATTATGTGCAAAAGTATGTAACAGGCAAAGGAATGCCTGATCGACGACTTCAGGTAGAAAAGCTAAGGTGATCAAGTTGTAACTGTGTCATATACTATATATATACCCGTTTTATACCCGTTTATACTTTATTAAATTTAAATTGATGCTGGCAAATGTAAATGAAATATTACTTTATATACATATAATGTATGTAATATAATGTATTGCCATGTACATTTATATTTATATTATATTAATCAGCCAGCTAAATTAGTAATTTCTGCACTTGCAAAGCGAACTAAGCACCTAATGAATGTATAATTGACGAATAAATACATACATACATATACATATGTATCGAAAATGTATAAATAACCATTTCGATTTCCATTAAACGCAATTCATTTAAAATCCATACCCGATTTGCAATATTATTATCGAAAAATATCAAGTAAAATATGCAGAAAGCAAGACTCACGTTAGCGGCACGCGCTCTGCTCTAACGAATCGTCACCGCAGAAGAAGAAGAAGAAGAGGAGGAAGAAGAAGATTATGACAGCAGCGCTAGCGGCGTTGTAAGACGTTTACAGTTAGAGAAAATTATAAGCCGACGACAACAAAGAACGTTAGGCAATGCGGTCACAGAGAAGCGGGTGGCGTTGGCGGCAATCGTCGGGTGGCGGGGGTCGGTTCGGTTAGACGATCGGTTGACTGCCCGTCGGTTGACTGTCGCTCGCTTCAAGCATTGTAATTTACCGTTATGGGCACGCAAAGCTTCTCAATTCATTATGCGTTTACAGCGCTTTCTACCACAAACAAAATTGACAGCAAAAGCAGAAAGAGCGACGACAACAAAACGCGTTTTGTTTACGAAATGTGTGTGTGGCGAGGCTGAAACAGGCACGAAGACGACACAACAGCGCATAACATAAATATTTATAAGCACATACATACGCATACTGATATACATACACGTGCATGCATACATATACATACATAAGTATGCATATGCTTGAGGCCGTGAGAGTTGCTGCATACATAATTATAAGCTTTAGCTGGAGGCGTGGCCAAAACTCGAAAGCAAAACAAAAACGCAAACAGCTCAAAGCGGAGCAAAACAAATGTGTCTAACTGTGAAGTACAGTGGTGATCAAAACATGGCAAAAAAAACCGTTGGAAGCGCTAGACTATAGATAAGAAAAGCTCCTCAGCTTACTCAATACAAACTGTGTCTATTGGCTTAATATTTAACCAAAAAAAATATACAATTTTGTTGCCCTAAATATATATACATATGCACATATATAAAATGTCGTTTAAATTTATGTATAAAATGAATTACATTTATATGTAGGCGAATTGACAAATAGAGAATTCATAGCTGTTGCGCAGCCGAAGCTGTCACAAGCATCAGACGCTAACGCTGCTGTGCGTAAGCGCCAAGCGCGTGACCTTCAAAACGAAACAACGAAAACAATATCAACAATAACATGCGTGTCACTACACTACATATGCACATATAAGAGAACACCAGCTCACGCACAAGTTTATACAAACGCTTATCAGAAGGGAGACAAAAAAATTAAAAATAAAAATCAGAAATTCGCGCCAAAACGCGAAGAAAACAACATTTCATAGACGCGCTCACTCGCTCGCTCTCTCTCTCTCTCTCGTTTGCTAGCGCGCTCTCTGCATTGAGAACGCAATATCAGTGCTACAGCCAGCCCGATTGTCTGGTGTGCCTGTGTGTATGTGTGTGTGTGTGCGACAAGGCCTGTGTATAAGAGTCGCCGTTGTCGACGTTGCCGTAGTGGGTGCGGCTGTCAGGGAGCAACAATAACGCACAATGTACAGTCGCTCGCAGGCGTGTGCCAAGTTTTAATTTTCTCTTGGATTTGTATTTTTCGCTTTCGTGCGTGTGTGTGTGTGTGTGTGAGCGCGCGCGCTGACAGTGATTTCCATTTTAATTGAGGCCTCTCGATTAATTGCCAACCGACTGCAGCTGCAGCTGCACCCGCTGACGCAATCAGTTGTATATTTCGCCATTTCGCTGCTATTTTTATATGCAGAAACTACTAAAATGTTGCAATAGACACACATACATATGGAGCATATATATATATATACTATTATTTTTTGGCGCGAAAAATATTTTGTCAATTGAATTCCGCGGCGGCGTCAACAACAACCACGTCCATATTGTTATTTAACATTTGTATTTTCTCATTTTATGCTTTTCTTATCTCACTATTATTTTCCTCTTTTTTTCATATTCGCTTAGCTTACTTTCTGTTCGTAATTTGTTATGAATGGTGGTAATATTGAGTGTGTGTGTGTGTGGGGAAAGCAAATCGAATTGAAGTCGTTCATCAATCAAAAGAGAGCGAGAGAGCGGAGTATTCACACACATACACACATACGTGTATGAATGCACAAAAACGGTTGAGAAGAGAGCACGCACAAAGTGAAGTGACGAAAGTAAACGTCTATCAAAACAAAACTGCAAAAACACGAGACTCGAAAGTCAAAATACCGTTTTTTTTAGGCGCGAACAGCCTGATAAAAAGGTGGACGAAATATGAGTTAAGGCGAAGAAACTGCACAGTGGGGCAAATATTGACAAAGAGCAATAAGAATACGTGCAAAGGTTATTGAATTGTTGGAGGTGTGATAATCGGCCTGGCCGTTTATAGGGCAGTGCACCTGAGAAAGCGCAGGAATTACGGAGCGAAATAGGGAGAGAGAGAAAGAGAGTTAGAGTTTCTTTGGCTGAATACACTCGGTGCTGTAATTATGTATGCGATTTATGATTTAAATAAAAATCTCATTGAATTAAGCAATTAAGAGTGCTCTAGTCGAGACGGCTCGACTAGGCGATACCCTGCACCCTGCGAAGAGTTGACATTACATTCATTATACGCTTGTTTTATACGTATGTATATATTGTACATTACATATGACGAATGCACACGTACACACACACACACACACACACACACACTCACACTCATGCATAGGTACGCGCTCTGCTTACTGCGCAGTTTACGCAGTGGCTGCGCTTGCACTGAAATATGATATGCATTGATTGTTGAATAACTTTTATTCCAGATGGACTTTCATAATGAAACTTTCAGAGTAAATGCGGTTTGTCTATATATTTGTTTTTTTTGCCAAAGCACAAAACTCTAGTATTTGACAAACGTTTTTTTTTTTTTTGCAAATTTTGGTTCAAAGGGGGGGAGGTTTCCAAAATACAAAATCGAAAATAGACAAAATATGCGTATTCATTACAGGAACACACTTCGCAAATCTGAAGTCTCTAGATATGAAGCTACGCTACGCGTCATATGATCGATAATAAGGAAATCGCTTGAGTTATCGAAAAAAAGATAATCTCGTTCGGCGTAAGGTATATAGACGAGTATTCAGTGCAAATTTCAAGTCTCTAGCTTTTGTGGTTTACGAGGTCGATCAACTCAGTCTTACTCGATGGGCCGTGGCACGCCTTCTTCTGCCTGTTACACACATTTGCACAAAACCATCATCAAAACCCTGAATTGCCATTTTCACTGGGTGCAGGGTATACAGAAGTCGACACTGCACAGCCTCAGCTCGCTTGGATTCGCACAGTGTGGGGCAAAGGGAAATCAGGTGATCGTGGTGCGACTTACATTTGATGCTGTTCTTTTCCAACTGTCCCACTATCAAGAATTGCTGCGCTTTCGGCTCCAACTCCAGCTCCAGCTTCAGCTCCAGCTCTGGGCTGGGTTGATTGCACTTTTCATCCAATTTGGCGACATCGACGCTGTAGCGCTCCTTCACGTAGGAGGCCTGGCGCTGGCTCATTTCCATGAGCGCTGCGTCGACGTCGCTGCTTCTGCAGGAGCCGAACAGATTGCGTCGCATCGACTGCACCTTCGGCGAGGATATGTCGGGGCGTGGGCGGGGGGCGGATAGCGGCTGGGCCAGCGGTGGCACCATGGGCTTCGATAGCATTTTGCCCAGGCAGATTCACTATTCGCCTTTGTTTTTGTTTTTGTTTTTGTTTTCTATTCGCAGTTGTATCTCTCTCTCTCTCTCTTCGCTGGAGCGATTTCTCGTTCGCCGAAAACAAACAAAATAAACCGCACGAAATTAGGTGGCGATAAAGTCACGTACCGTGCGGAGAGAGCATTGCAAGCTGCATGTAGCTAAATGTAAGCGATCTCAAACGATTTCTTAATTTATTTTTTAATTGCTCTTGGCACAGTTTTTTGCTTTTCTTTTCTTATTTTTTTTTTTAACGTACTTATGCAGCACGAGCCGAAGTCGGAACACGGAGCGACCACACGACCGTTCTGGCTGACGGTTGAAGCACGAATAATAACAGTGAGGTCGCCGCATTCAATTTTAAGCGTATTCCCAGAGGCGTAACAGTGGCGAATTCGTGTTAACATTGAATGAGAGAACTTGTTTGAGAGCGCGAGGTGAATTCGTAGCATGACACAGTTGGGAAATTTAAAGGTTGTGCACATTGCTGTTTCGCTCTGTAATAATTTAAAGAGAGTATGACGTCACTGCTTCACTGTATATTTTGATTTTCGAGTTTTAATACAAATTAGAACAGCATTAATTACAACTAAAGTCATGAAAATCATACACAAACCTTAGTTTTTTATTTCTCTACATTTTAATATATATTTTTTTACTCAAAAATGTGTTTTCCACATGACATTTTCTTTTTTTCAGAAGAGAGTCAAACTTGATTTGTTTACAGACGCTTCATGCATTTTAAGAGCGGAACTCTCGCTCTTAGTCGCCATAGTCCACTCTGTTATTTAACAGAGGCTAGACAAATGTGAGCGTGTGTGTGCTTGTATATGTATGTGTGTGTGTTTTGTAAATTTTACATTGTTGTTATTGCTGTGTTTTGCTATTTAATGATGTTTAGCGCCTAGTCCAAGGTCAAATCCAGTTTCATGCAGCATTAAACGGCATAATTAGTGAGACGCGCTTAAAAAAAAATTACAAACTACTACAACAACAAAACACTTTCGCGCTTTAGGCGGCTCGTTCGAGCGTTGCCCGCAAATGAAAGTGAAAACAGTTTCAAATCGACATAGAAATATGTGTGCATGTGTGTGTGTGTGGGTGTGGGTGTGTGTGTGTGTGTTTTTTGTGTTTGTATTGCATTTGAGCGCGAAATCGGTTATTTAGGCATTGTTGGCATTGGCGCGCTTATTGGCAACATGGATGGGATTTGTCATCTATGTGTGTGTGTGTGTGTGTGTGTGATTTTCGGAACTCTTTTCGTTCCTGCTACCTGCCTACCTGCCCCCAACAGACAGCGCTTGCAGCGACAGGGGTTGGCTTCGAGGGTTGCGTGCACAGGTTCTATGCAAAAATCAACCCTCGCGCCAAAAAAAAAAAAATAAGCATTTCTCGCTCGCAGAATACTCGCTCACAACTGCAACAATTGGTATTGGATATAGAAAATCTAGAAATATTGGATATAAAAAAAAAACAAAATAAATGTAGAAAAAAATAAAAAAATATTTATTTATATACACGTTTTCCGTATGTTGGCTCTAATGCAACCCACGTGTGTATTTTACTTGCAAATATAGTGCTAGCATTTGTCAATTGTAAAATGCTTTTGGAAGGGACTTTCTAGAGGATAACGACCCAAAATATGCGAGTCCTTTCACTTAAGATTGGTTTGCGTCCAAAAAAAACGACGTTATGGCATGGCTAGCTCAGTTCCCGGATCTAAATCTTATCGAAAACCTGTGTGGGGATGTTTTAAGACTTGTGGAAGCTATAAAGCCATCGACTGCGGTAAGTAATTTAGGAGGCGTGGCACCAAATTGCTCTGAAACGGTGCCAGGACCTCCTCATCGACTCCATGCAATGCAAATGCAAAGTCTACTACGACTACGAACATAACGGATTTATATTTAATTAGACTAAAGCAGATGTTTAAAACATGATATATGAAGTTAGATTAATGTTAAATATTTTTTTCTCATTTTATTTTTCAATTTTCAGGAGTTTTCTCCTTCTCAGGCCCTGAAGTGTCCACATGTCCTAAGTTTGTAACAAAAAAAGCATCTAATTAATAAGAATAGTTGTTAAACTTAATAATTGCATCAAATTTTGTCTAAAATATTGTATTTATCACTAAATTGTGATGTCCAACATTCAGTGCGCTTTCATTCTACTGAGCATAGCTGTATATATAAATACTCTTTATTAAATTATATTAAAGTTTTCATATTTTTTTTGTTTTTGAGAATTTGCTCTTGCAGTGCACAAGTCCATAGTTTGCAGCAAAGAAATATCTAAATTAATAAGAAAAAATTGTAATCTTAAAATTTTTATCAATTTTAATTTTTTCGAAATTTTCTGTCTCTTACTAAATGCGATTGAGTGCAGAGTTGCACTATTATTTTTATGAACTCGCTCTGCGCATTGATGAGTGTGCGTGTGTGTTTGCGAGTGTGTATGTGTGTGTGTGTGTACATATAATAAATATATATCTATCTGTTACATTTCGACGCTGACTACGTGATCGGCCTGCCGTCGAGCGACTTTTGTGGCCGACTTCCGCCGAGAACAGCTTGCGCTGCCCAGCAAAATCAGATGTTATTTTCCATTCGATTTGTCATCATCGGAAGGTGGTGCAGTGGACAGAACACGTACAGCACGGGGCACATGGCCGTCGTGAGAGTGTGGCACGCGAGGCATGCCACAGACATAAAACATAATAGTCGAGTCGAGTCGAGTCGAACGCCAGAGGGTTGCCCGAGCGGTTGCCTTTCGGCCTGTCTGTGTCCCGTTGCTCGGCGCTGACGTCACGTTTGCCTAATTAATAAATGAGCTCATTAAGCGCATAACTCAGCTGTGTGTGCGTGTGAGCATTACATATGTAAAATGTATCTAGCAGATACATTAGGGCCGTCGCCAATCTATTTTTAGTGCGTGGGGCGAGAGTGCAGCCGGCACTGCTGCTGCTGCGGCTGCACCCTCTCGTCTCTGACAACCCAGAGATAATAAATTTGGCGCACAGCTGAAAAAAAGAATCATTGCCCCGCCAGCCCGTGCGCCTCTCCCCCATCCTCCTCTCTGCCCGCTGTTCCCACTCTGGTGAGGCATCTGCGAATTTTGCGCCAATTTGTGCGGCTGGCGAAATACCTGCTGCCAATGTTGAGCCAATTTTTGCGCCAAAAAGCAAAGGCAAAACCTGAATCAGGCACCACCTGGAACTGCGCCACTCTCCCCGCTCTGCCCGCTCTTTCCGTACCTTCAATATTTTGTTGAGCGCAAGCTGAGCAAGTGCTTTGGTTTTTTCTTCTTCTTCTTCTTCATCTGCTTTTTGCATTCATCTGTTTTGCTTTATACTCTGTACTTATGCTATATAAGTTTGCTTTATTAACAATATTATAACTAGATATATAGATATATATATATATATATATATATAACACATATATATAATCTAAAGTTTATACAGTACATAATATTGAGTATATACATATATACAGCTATGATCAAAAAAACGATACAAAAATATAAACCGAAATATATAGATATATATATCCACTTTTTGCTTAGAATAGAATGTAAAGAAGAGAATTACAACAAAATACCGTTTCTTTCAGTCAAAATTTATAAGTTATTCACGATTTCAGTCAGATGCATTGAAAATCGGCTGTTCAAAAAAAATAATAGTGCTTGACGTAAAAAGTTAATAGAAATAAAAAACATCGAAATTAATAAGATTAAATGTTAATCTTAATATTTGTATCACATGTTTTTCTCTCAAGTAATTCTTTGCTAGCAATTCTCATTAATCCCTTCTAAGAAAGGAACTGAAAGATAATTGAGAGCTAAATATTCTTAAACTACATCCAAACGATTCATATAGGACATTTTATTGACAGACCTCGCTCGTTGCGCCCACTGTGATTGACTCGGAAATATGCATAGCTTGTTCCACTGTCTCGTATTGCCAGGGGAGTAGGATCATTTACCACTCAATCAAGCTGTAAACAGCCGTAGTCTTATTCGGTCAAATACTGCCGTACATCAAAATCTGATTCCTGCTTAAATTGGGAATATCGAATAAATCGAAGCTCTACAGGGTATTTGCCAAGTCGTGACGACTCGAGCGGGCTCAGCTGCTCCGCTTTGCTTTGAGCTCCAGTGCGGCTCAAAGAGAACGCGAATTCTGGTTTTTTATGGGGCGAGGCTGGAGGCGGTGGGGGGGCGGTGGCGGTAAGCGGCCGAGGGGTAAGTGAAAAAGTAACATCTGCTCCCGAAAAGCATAGACCGGAATTGTCGTCGTTGCCTCGATCACATTCAAGCTGACTGCAATGAAGAATATTTTGGTCTAATGATAAGCGTTGCACCTATTTGAGCTGATTATACTCGCTCTTTAGCCAATAATAGAAATTTTCTAATTTTAATTCTAGAAAAATACTCAAATCTTTTCAATTTCAATCTAATCTATAACAAATATATCAAAAAAGGAATTGTAGATATGAAATATGTATATTATTTTTATTCTTTGTGTGACTAACTTCAAACTTTCAATCTATTTGTGATGCGTATTTAGTATCTAGTATATTTGTGTTACTTCCAACTATTCGGGATCGTATACTGATGAGAATTAGTGTAAGTTAATGGTGAAAACGGGGGTATTTAGGTGGGAGTCTTCGGTTGGGTTTCATGATGTTTCTTTGGCAAGTTGTTCTCCCATTGGAACCCAAATGTCAAATCCGAACTATTTAGCCATGCATACAGGTGTGAGCACTCCCTGACATACTCACTCCAGCATACTTAATTTAGTGATAAACACTATATTACAAAGACAGCTTGAAATGAGTATGATGATTTATATATGTGAAAATATTCTATGTAGGCGCTCACTCCGTACTAACAGTTCCGGTGCATACACATATCGGCTTCCATGCCTCACATTTATAATTGTCGTCGTCGTCGTCGTGCTAATTTGGTTCATTTATCTCAGCGCGCATGCAGGCACACATTTATATATACATATATATATATTCATATACATTTACTCTATGGGACTGTTATGCTGTACGGCTAATTGCAATAGTTGGCCACTGTCCCAGAGCTCATAAATCTCACGCGCCTCCGATTGCAGCGCTGATTTCTCTGTGGCCCAGTGTCCAGTGTCCCGGTGTCCCGTTGTCTAAGCGCATAGATAGCCACTGCAGCCGCAATTAGGCAAGGAAGGCGATGCGACTCTGGCCGGCTCTCACCGGGCGCAGACCCACCAGCTGACCCGGCTCGAGTGACCAGCGTCCAGCTCATAATTCACGGACGAGCGAAGGGGTTGCGTCTGTCCGTTGCTAGACGAAAGGCGACAAACAGCTCGCGAATGATAAATGCATGTGAGAACATGCATAAATACAAATAAACATATATATATATGTATGTGTGTATGTATGTATATCTTGTATCCCGCCCATCTTTAAAGCTAGAGACACCAAAATTTATATCTAGCTTTATATGTATTTTATGCAATTTTGAATTTTGTTATACTTTGGATACCGGCCCCAAATCTCCCCAAATTCTATGAAAACACAGATTCGACGGGGCTCAGGGTATCCCCTAGTCGGTCACGCCCGACTAGAGTTTTCTTACTTGTTTTTTTTTTATACTCACATGATGTCTGGGAGTGGGGCAGTCGGCGCTTGAATAAATCAAAGCTGCGCCTCGCCCAGTGGGTCAGTTGCATGATCTCGCACGGCCTCTCTGTGTGGCATGCCTCGGTGACGGCCGTTGCATGCCGCACGCCAGTTACCACTGCCAGTGCTGCAACTGACCCACTGACGCGCAAATCTCAGCGTTCCGTTACTTCTCGAGACGCCACGCGAAACGTAGCGACAATTGTCGCTAGAGGCCAGAGGCAGCCGCCTGGAAAATGCCGAACAATAGGCACTCGGAGCATCGCGTAGCGGCATTTAGATTGCGGCTGCTTTCCCAACTGGTTTTCCTCATTATAATTTTCTCTTTGTTTTTTTCTGTCGTTTTTTGCCTTTTTATTGCCTCGTCTTTGCCCTTTTATTGTCTCGGATTTTTCCTGTTTTTTCTGTTCTTTTCTTCTCTCTTTGACTGCGAACAAAAGAGTTTGTTACGCGACTCGAGTTCACATGAGTTATGGCTCTGGGTGTGGGGTGGGGTGGGGTGACCTCTTGGCTAGGACGCGCGGTGGTTGCTTTCTCCCAAATGGACGCTATTAAGGTAATGCGATACGCGGCGCATCAGAAATCAAATAATCAGCTGACTTTGAGGTATCTGTAGCTGCCAAGGGTCAGCGTGCGGTCAGGCGTTGATCAGTAAAAAGAGAGAACTCAACTATTTGTGGCAGATTCGATTACAGCGCCCGCAGCTGCCCAAATATTTTGGCCTGCGCTGTCAACATTTGCCCTAATGGAAATTCGGTTGCGTGCAAGTTTTTCAGCTGCCTCCCCCGCTGCAGGCGGAGGCGGGGCGGGTGCGGAGTCTGCCCTCCCTATTACAGACTCTTTCTTTCTAATGCCGCCGTCACATGATAAACTTTTCACAAACACACACACACACGCACACACTGCTGCTGTTGCTCTGCCACGCGAGCCGAATTATACATATTTATCTATATATATGTGTGCCTATATTTATATACTATATTTACATATATGTATGTGCACGTCTACTATATGCCGCATCCAATCCCTAGCTCGGCTCTTGCGGCCCTTTGCATGTCATCGGAGCGCGCGCGCGCTTTGTTTATTTTTATCTGCTGCTATTTCAGTGCTATGCGCCGCCGTTTGGCTTTTCATTTATTTACTCGAGGTTTTTCATCTTCTTTTTATACCCTGAGCCCATCGAAAATGGGAAATCAGGGTATAATCGTTTTGTTGGATGTATGTAACAGGCAGAAGGAGGCGTGGCAGACCCCATAAAGTATATATATTCTTGATCAGAACAACAAGAGAAATCGATTTGGCCCTGTCCGTCCGTATGTTTGAACATTTCAGCCCGTATAAGAGCTAGAGCCTTGAAATTTGTTTGTAGGCCCGTGTATAGCACGCGCAGATCGAGTTTGTTTTAAAAAAATCGATAACTATCCCCAATTAATTGTTATCGATTAAAAACAAAATCGAAATTCAGTTAAAAAATTATATCTCGCCCATCTTTTAAGCTAGAGACACCAAATTTTGTATTTAGCTTTATATGCATTTTATGCAATTTTGAATTTTGTTACATTATGGATACATGCCCCGAATTCCCCCAAATTCTATGAAAAACACAGATTCGACGGGGCTCAGGGTATCCCCTAGTTGGTCATGCCCGACTAGAGTTTTCTTACTTGCTTCATTTTTATTTATTATTGCTTTTGTTGTTGTTGCTTTGTCACACGCCCTGCGCCTGTTTGCACTTCCATGTCCATCTCCGGCTGCAGACCGGCGGCAGCTCCAGCCTCGTCTTCCATCTCAGCCAGCAGCTCCGGCTGACTTCCTGTCTAAATAATTGCGCATTCAGCGCAAACACCGCCAGAGCAAGGGGAGCGCCTGGCCGCAATCTCAGCCGAATGACACATGCTCTATGTGGGGGACAGGTAATTGGAGTTACTAAATAATTAATGCTAATAATAAAAAATTATAATTAAAAATAAGAAATTATTATTAATAATAGTAAATAATAATTTATATAATACAATATATTAGGTTATTTTTAAAACCACTTGGAATCATATAGATTTTGTATATGCAATATATGCCCCATGATTCGTATACCCTTATGGCTATATATACCTGCTTCAAGCCACAAGTAAGCAAAGTTTCCTCAGCTATATAACATAAAAGTATACTTCAATTGCAGTCCCTTTATAGATATATATATGAATCAAATGGACTAGTTGTTTCCACATATATCCTTATAGATTCATTAAATTAGAACTAATCGTATGTGCTCTACTCTTCGCATTGCATTGTCTCTCACAAAGAGTCGCAAAAGTGTAATGTCTGTGATTCTATATGTCTTACAGATCAAGTTACGTCTGTTCATATCACTTAAAACAACAGAATGAAATGAATATCCGTTGGGCTTTGGTAAATCTTAGCTTGCAATTCGAGCTCTATAGCCATGTAAGATAGAGCTCTGCCCCATTTACATATAAACTATATATTCTCATACACGAGTATATATTTCCGGCTTTCAAGTATCTCTTAATAAAGAGCTTCTAGCTTCTTAAAGAGCTAGAATTCTTTATACCTCATAGCGTGATATCACTACGCTCGTATGCACAACATTCAGAAAGATATAAACTCTATCCAACGAATTTTTGTGCAAATTTCAATCAAAACTTTATCCCTATCCAAAGTACTACTCACCTTATGTATTTGTTTGAGCTGGATTTGGAACAATTTCATTTACCCCATTTACTTGTCTTATAGACAAGAGGCATAAGTCTACATACATATATCATTTTAAAAGAGATCCATACTATATACATACATTTGTATGTATTATACACTCAAGTAAAATTGACAGCCAAAGCAAGTGAATCGCTTGCATATAGCACGTATGCACACACACACACACACTGTACCTAAATTTAGTGTGCATCTGTGTATGTGTGTGTGCTTAGCGAAAGCTTATCTACAAATATTCGCGAATTGCATACAAGAGACGCAATAAAAAAACAAACGACTGCCGAGGTAGAAATTGTTTTTTTTTTTGTTTGCTTGTTTACTCACTTGCTGAAAACGGTTAATTCCAAAATGTGAAATTTCCACAAAATATAAACATATATACATGTATGTGTTTCTATAAGTTACAAATACCTATTTATAGATTGCCAGATAAGCCGTCATCTTCACTGCCCTAATATAAGGTATTATTAATATAAGGTATCCACACAAACATAGACACGAAAGTCTTATTCCGATAAACTGGAGTGGGAGCGTGAGGTGGCGCACATCACTAATAAAACACGAGCACAATTCTAGTGCACATCACTAGAAAAATAAACGAAGTGCAGAAAGTGTTTAGAGAAGAGAGAGGGGAGAGCGATAGATGGGGGAGAGCGAGAGAGAAATGTTAAAGGGTGGGGAGAGAGGGGGAGAGAGCGAGAGAGTGGTGAGATTGATATTTTCTGACTCCCTCACAGTGGGTGGATATTTACAAATAAATGTAATTTATATTTGCATCAATTCAATGCGGATTAATTTGAAATCGATAATTCTCTATGGGTAGAAACTTTAAATATATATAGAAATGTATACGAAAGTGAATAAGTCCATCGTGCTAGCAAATCAATCTTCCTCGCATTGTTTAGTTGTGCCTTTCTAGTTAATCACTTAGTCATCTCACCTCTGACTCCTGGGCCCCAACTCCAACGTATCCATTTTCTCGCTAATCGACTGATTTATACCGTTAAGCAGATAAGTCTGATCCATCGACTCACACATGTGATGACGTCTCACCACGATGTTCACACAGTGCCCGCTGCATTGACATTTTAATGACGCATTATATCAGCGCATTCGGGTTTCGCTGGCACCATAAACAAAAGATCGAAAATTACGTTTATTGTCCCTGCAACATGAGCAGCTGACGAATAAACATTTAAGAGCATTCAGTCAAATATGCGGGTTAATGACTTGCCATCGCATTACAAAATATTTCATTCAATTGACTGATCTATGGGGGCGGGTCTAAGCGTTGCTCATAATCGAGGATCAATTGAGAACTTGGGTTGAAATGTAAGCTTACATAATTTACATAATTTCTATTTTTTTAAGCTAGGTAAATAAATTAGGGCACATTTTTTCAATTAAAACCCAACGCCAATAACGGTAATCGAATAAATTCGATAACTTATCATCGTCTGGTTAAAATTCTATATCGATAGTTTGTTATCTACGATATCTCCAGCTCAGCTGACTCGAACAGTGCTGTAAAATGCGTTTGTTGTTGTTTTATAATCGCTCAGCTTAGTTTAATAAAATAGAATTGTTTTCAATAAAAATGATTCGCAAACTGCACTGCATACTGCGCAACAACAGCACACTCACTCTAAGCAGCTATAGGCAGCGGGAGCCAAGGCTCTTCTGTAGAAACTATGCAGCGGATGAAGCGAATGCAAATCATAAGAAAACCAACTCCAATACGAACCGAGCAGGTGCTGCCGGCTCGTCCAGGAACCTGCCGACCATACGAAATCCATTCACAGCCGCCCATGAGAAGACGAAAAACTCCTATTTGGCAATGGTGGAAATTTTTGAGGAACGCGACGTGCACAGGCGCAACCACGTAGAGTTTATCTACGCCGCATTGAAGCATATGCCCGACTTTGGAGTCGAGCTCGACCTGGACGTCTACAAGGCGTTGATAAATGTTATGCCCAAGGGGAAGTTCATACCCACCAATCTGTTTCAGGCCGAGTTCATGCACTACCCGAAGCAGCAGCAATGCATTATTGATTTGCTCGAGCAGATGGAGGACTACGGCGTTATGCCAGACTACGAGATGGAGGCCATGTTGCTAAATGTGTTCGGCAACAAGGGGCATCCGTTGCGCAAGTACTGGCGCATGATGTACTGGATGCCCAAATTCAAGAATCTGTCGCCATGGCCGCTGCCTGATCCGGTGCCAGACGACACGTTAGAAGTGGCCAAGCTAGCAGTGGAGCGCATGTGCACGGTGGATCTGCGATCGAAAATCGACGTGTTTGAGACAAGTGAAATCAAAGATTCGTTGGACGACACGTGGATCGTGAGTGGCATGAGCCCAGAGCAGTCGAAGCTCCTACGTGAGCACTCCCGACAGAAGGCCCTCTACATTGAGGGGCCTTTCAACATTTGGATACGAAATCGACGCATTAATTACTTTACGCTACGAGCCGATGCCGATGCTGAGTTCCTGGCGCAACTGGATGAGCGCCAGGTGGATGAAGACGATGTGACCCAGATTGGTGTGCCGTTCTTCGGGCGTGCGCCGCCACGTCGGCACAACCAGCTGGGCAAAGTGCGCTCGGTGCACCAGCAAGATGATGGAACTATATTCGCAATCTGCGCCACGGGCACTTCCACGAAGGACTCGCTGCTCTCGTGGATTCGCCTGCTGGAGGCACACGGCAATGCGTCGCTGGGCGAGATACCTGTGCTCTTTAGATTCACATCCGCTGTGCCCGCCAAGGCCGAGGAAATCGAGGGCCCCTCCAACCTGCCCGCGCACCCCAGTGATACCAGTAGCAATAAGGAGCATCCGGGCAGTAGACCGTAGTGAGTTAATTCAAATAAATTAAAATTGTTGAGCAACTGCCAAGTGGACTATATTATCGTCTAGGTTTATTAAGTATGCTTGGGGAAAACTAAAATTCGTACATGATTTTCAATTTAAAATTGCATTGTTTATATATATATATATATAATATATATATGTAGATATACTGGAGAAGTTGAGCTTAAAAGAAAAATCACAGAACTCAAACTAAGTGTAAAGAAGATCTGCTACAATTTCAGCATATATACGGATTTGCATATGCCGATCGTAATCTCTAAACTCTAATTGTCAGTAATATGTACATGGCTCTATGGGTAATCCGAGTTGAGATATATTGTTAAGCTTTAATAAGTAATAATCTGTTCCTTGTCGAAGAGCAGAGCCGATTCGCAAATAGAAGAAGTCCTATGTGCACCTACTTCGTGCGCGTCTTGTTGACGGGAAATACCTGGGTGACCACACCGATGCCCTTGCTGGACATGCCCTCGCGGAAGAGTATGCGCATGCCAGGCCGCACATACTCGGGGTGGCCAACGAACTCGAACATGACGGAGGCGGAGTCATTGGTGCCCAGCTTCTCGCCACCCATGATGCCCCGTATGACAGCCGTCTGGCGTATGCTCCCAATATGAACCGTTGTCTGGAAGCCCACGTAAATGGCTGTGGCATGGAAGAGTACCGACACCTTGGCCTGGAATGTTAAATAGCGTGTGATATAGATGTGTGCGAACGTGAAAGTTTTCGGTGCACAACTCACTTGAAAGAAGTAAGTGCCGTAGGGCTCGTCAATATTTCCCGAATCCCCCAACAGCACCATTCCACTGCGCAGTAGTGGCAGCTCCTGGGTCGGCGTGAACGATAGCGATGCACTTTGGCCAGCGCGCACCACTCGACACGGAGCCTTGTTGCGATGTATGGTGTGCACGGTGACTGCATGGAAGCTTCCGTTCGGCAGTGGTCCAATTTTCATGGGCATATTTTCGGTGAGGACACCCTGTACCAGCAGGCCGCCCACGACGGAGCCCACGTCGGTCACTCTGAAAATTTCATCGATCTGGAACTCGCACGGCTCCAGCTCTAACCGGTCCTTTTCTGCATTGCTGATGCCCGGCGAGAGCACGTAGAGAAACTTGGTGACGAGATTGAGTCCAATTCCAGTTACATTTGAGACGCAAAATATGGGCACTATATTCTCAGACACCTGATTCGAGCCAGCCGAGATGGCCTCATCCGTATTGGTAATGATGAACGGCACTTTGCGGCAGCCAATGTTTGTGAGCAGCGTGCGCAGCTCCAGGAGCGTGGCATCCGGCGACGTAATATCTGTCTTGGTAATCAATATAAAGAATGGCATGTCCAGGGCGCGCACAATGGCCAGGTGCTCCTCAGTGGTGTCATTGCAGCCGCTGCCCGCGGACACCACCAGCATCGCATAGTGAGGTGAGTAGCCGCTCAGAGCTTGAACTGTCGTCCGCATGTAGCGACGATGGCCTGCCAGGTCCATGAAGGTGACCAGCTTTGTGGAACGGTCGCTGATCTCCTCAGCTGTCATCATTTCATTGTACTTGTAGTTGACCACATTGCCCAGCGCATCGAAGCCCAGAGTTTCGTGCGAAATGCAGGAGGTCCGACCTGAAAGGAGACTCCAATTAGATACTGCAAATGGTAGCTATCTTCACTTGTTACCCGACTGAATCTCGTGCATGTGCCGAAACATGTTGAGGCGCGCACGCCCATGTCCATTGTCCAGTTCGTCTTGTGTGAGCACGCCCAGCAGAGTGGACTTGCCGGCATCGGCGCCGCCTAAAACGGCGACGCGCACCTCGATGTTGTGCTGATCGTCGGGGATCTTGCGCACCAGCACCTCGGCAACAGATCGTCGCATGTCGACTGTCTTACGCCGCAGCACGGATGTGCTGGCGCCCAAGTGGTGAGCCATCTGCTTGAGCGTGGTAAGCGATGCATTCATGTCCTTGTCGCTGAGGCCCTGCAGATGGCCCGCATCGGAGACGCCGATCTCGTAGATGGCCTCGCCTTGACCTTCACGCAGACGCCATTTCATTTGGGTGACCAAATGCTCGAATCGTTGCTTAGACGGATTCACCAATTTGAGCTTGTACTCCACATTGCCCAGCTGTGGCTCGGGCGGCAGCACGCCCCGCTCAAAGTCAAAGATCAGATTGCTTTTCACAGTGCTGCTGCTGCTGTTGTTGTTGCTGCCGTGGGTTTGGTTGCTCGCATCCACCTCATACTCGCTGCTGCCGCTGCTGTTGCCATTCAGCTCCTGCTCCTCGTCGAAGCCGTCGTCCGGCTGGTTGGGATCGAATAGGCTTAAGAACGACTCCATGCTGGGGCAGCCAACTGTGAATGAGCAGAGAACAAAGGAACGATCATCGCATCAGTTCTGGCCAAGTGCGCCATTGAGCGTATACAATATATTTTTGGCTTGGCCTCTTTCTCTTGCAGTGACCTTGAAACACTTGTTTATGTTTAGTGCGCCATTTTACACACACACACAAGCATATCTTTCGCTTCCCCTGCACACACACACACACACACACATTGATTTATATGCATATTTAAGATGCTTACCAAACGTAATATTAAACTTATATTAAGCGCCTGTTTTAACTAAATCGGTCCGTATTCGCCCGACCTCGACTCGTTGTTTTGCTATGTGCGCCGAATATGCCACTGGCACGAAAAATCGATTTTTGGGACGCTGGCGCTTTGGCCCAGTCGTCTCACCCACACATGCACCGCGTCCCCATGCATGTGTCTAAGCACACGCACATGCACAGGCGCACACACACACATATGTATTTCACTAGGCTAACATGCTTCTGGGTGCGCTTCGCATCCCGCACGAATTTTAGTGCTTTTCGTTTTCAGCTGCCTTTCGATTTTTTAGCTACACAAACCCCGAAGAGCTTTTCTGTTCTCTGCAATGCTTTGTCTCTTGTTTTCGTTTGCCTTTTCATAACAGTGAATTGTGTAGCGCATACGGCAGTCAGCTAAGCTTGGCCCGCTCATTATTGGCTGGTGTCTTATGCTTTGTTTTTCGCATTTCGCCTTCGTTGGCGCTGCTTCTTCGCTTTCTATACAAATCGCGAGCTATACTTATATTTATTTTGATCAGCTGCGACAACTGAATGAATAAATCAGATTAAGAATTTGCACTTTTGGCGTAATTATTATCTTTTGTTATTCTTTTTATTTCAGAGAGAGAGAGAGAGAGAGAGAGAGAGAGAGAGAGAGAGACTTTTGATAGCAAATACGTATTTATGTTTCTGAGTACGTGTCAATTGTTTATAAATAATGAATTGCAAATGTCTCACGTTTTTTAAATCAATGTGAATTTTGCAGCTTAACATGTATTATTATTATTAACATATATTTATTTATTTATTTTTCTGTCTTTGCATCTTTTTATGATACTTTTATCGTAATTGTCGTGCAACATTTTGGCCAAACAATTGTAGAGCAACTAAGCATATTTCATCATACTTACATTTCACAACGGATGTTAATTCACTTTAAGCCAAACCCGTTTATCCTATGCTCTTTATGTTGAGTAATAATGCACTTGGATTGCGTGAGGCGGTTTTGGCTTGATGTGTGCTGAGGTAAATCTAACAGATATTCACGATTTGATCGCCATTGGACACTGTGAACTAATAATTTGGAAATTTCGCGCCAAGAAACATTATAAACATAAACAAAACTTTTTTTCCTATGCCTTTTACATTGTTTGTAAATAAAGTTCAACTAGACTGTGCAAGTGTGCAAATGAATATGACAATAAGCGTATTCCCTCTACTCACATAGTTTTATCTCATAAAGTATCGATATCAAATCAGCTGTTTCTCAGAAACAAAAACAGATGCCGCAAAGTGACCAGCTTGTCATTAAAAAAGTTTATTTTTTACTGTTTAGCTGAATAAAAAAAGCTTCTTGTGTAATATGGTTTAATTATTAATATTTAGGACATAAATTAGCCATATAATAGCCTTGAATTCAATTCTTTTCTTTAATTATTTGTGCCGCCAAAAGTATTTTGTCATTTACCAACACAGCAAGCTACTGGCGCTGCCAACCGCCTTAAATGTGAACGGCATACTGATAATAATTTGAATACCTGTTCATCAAGCATTTCCACTTAGTTCCGGCCCGTCGTCAGCTTGGAAATAATCATGCCCGTCGTATATCGCGGAACAATCGTGCACACGAAATCTTTCGACGAATTTGAGTCGTTCGAGAATGGCTTTCTAGCTGTGGATGCTGGAAAGGTATACACATTGCAAATCATATCAATTGAACGTCCACTTAATGATCTAATTTAGATAATTGGCATTGGCCAAAACTTTGACCAATGGCTGTCCAGCACGAAGACCACAGCGGACTCGTTTACCGAAGTGAGGCTCACCGAATTCCAGTTTCTCTCTCCGGGCTTTTGCGACGGCCATATTCATGCGCCGCAATATGCGCAAATTGGCCTGGGCATGAGTGTCCCGCTGTTGGATTGGCTCAACGAGTACACGTTTCCAACTGAAGCCAAGTATGTGGACAAAGAATTTGCGCTGAAGATCTATAGGAGTGTTGTTGTAAGTGCAGCTGCCATTAAAAATTATTATTCATAGTTGCTTATCAGCCTTTCATCACATATCACACACACACACACACGCTCAGTTGAATAAGTTGCGATAATAAGCATTTGCTTGCCGATCTCTTCAACGATCGGTTTCATGTTCCCACACGCACACGCACACACACCTCACTGCTACACACATGTGTGTATGTGTATGTGCTTGGTTACACCAGCTGATAACTTGATACTCTATAGGAAGCTACACTACGCTGTGGCACCACGCTCGCCTCCTATTTCGCCACCAACAATTTGGAATCGACACTGATCTTAGCGGAGGAAGCGGCGCGTCAAGGCCAGCGCGCTCTGATTGGCAAGGTCTGCTCCAATTGCAACAGCCCCAACTTCTATGTGTGAGTCTGAAGCATGACAATTAATTGATTCCAAATAATCAAGTATTATTTGCTGTTCAGTGAAACGACAGAGGAATCGGTGAATGGAACAGAAGCATTTGTTACGGCCTTACGCAAGCTGAACAATCCCCTGGTGCTGCCCACGATAACGCCACGATTCGCGCTGAGCTGCAGCAAGGAGCTACTGCAGAAGCTGGGCCACATAGCCAAGCAGTATGATCTGCACGTGCAGAGTCATATCAGTGAGAACTTGGCCGAGATAGAGGTGGTCAAGGACATCTTCAGGACTAGCTATGCGCGGGCCTACGATGATGCGGGGCTACTAACCAACAAGGTATGTTGAATTCCAAGACAAGTCGCAGGTGAAACTAATACGTATCTGGCACTACAGACTGTCATGGCGCACGGAGTGCACTTGCAGGATGATGAGATCGCTTTGCTCAAGGATCGAGGAACAGCCATTATTCATTGCCCCGCGTCCAATACCAATTTGAATTCGGGCATTTGCGACGTACAACGCCTAATCAAGGCCGGATTAACAGTGGGCCTGGGAACGGATGTTTCTGGAGGCAATTCCGTGTCGATACTAAGTGCCATCCAGCGCGCTTTAGATGTCTCCAAGCATCTTGACTTCTTTAAGAAGCAAGACATTCTTGGTACGGGTCGAGCCAAGACTCCGGATAATGACTACCAGCAACTGTCGTACAAACAGGCCTATTATTTAGCCACCTTGGGCGGCGCCAAGGCATTGGCTCTAGATCACATCACAGGTAACTTTACCGTTGGTAAGGATTTCGATGCCTTGCTGGTGGACGTGAGTGTGCTGGAAAAACCACATCGTGCTCTCACTGTCGACGAGCTGCTGGAGAAATTCATTTTCACTGGCGATGACCGCAATATTAAGCAAGTCTTTGTGGCGGGCAAAAGTGTCAAAGGCTCAACATCAGTGAAAGAATAATTCTATGATTGCTAACAATTGCTCTTCGCAGAGAAATGCATAGGGAATTTATTACATATTTCTGTGTATATTATGGGTCCGATTCAAATGATGATAATAAAGAGTTTTTATGCAGTAACAGTGAATCAAGCGCTTTACACTCTATTCTATGTAGTACAGTTTGTATTGCTCAATCCAGCACATTATTCAATTTTTACAAATAGTTTATTGTACTCGGATATAGTTTTATATTTGCATAGGCGTGTATCATAATCACATATTGGGCTGGGACCAGGTCATTTTTCTTTTAACGCCAATAATAATAATTGAGCTTTAAATATATTGAGTATATATAGAATTGATTGTTTCACAAATCGTAGCTCTAGAATGTACAGTTATAATTGCTTTAAGGATTCTCTGATGTTCATATCTATAAATTTATTATTAGCATCCTTAACTGCAAGCACACTTTTAATAAAAGGATTTCCTTTTGCTCTTGCTTTTACACAACATGGTTTTTGTGTATTTGTGGGAATGTGGATGGGCACCTTAGATTTAGTTACAAAATTAAGTAAATTGTCCATAAATATTTTAGAATTTCAAATCGGGTTCATTTTGGGCTAACTAAAATGCGTATGCCTTGTGTGGCATACACAAATACTTTCACTTTACACATTAAAGCTTACACTCTTACATGGCTTTAAACTAGGTTTAGCTAATAGAAGGATTGTTAACACTATTTGTGTATATATTAATATATACCTATAACAGCTCTAGGACACATTTTAAGCATTGAACATGTTTTGCTGTGTGGCATCGTTCTCGAAATCCGTCCAAGCATTATTTAATTCAATAAAAATCAGCTTGGCGATTTCCTCGTGCTCCGTTCCATTATGCTGTGAATATTAGAATAGATAAATAAAAAGTGTTCCACAATAAAGGCTGAAGCTTACCTTATCTGGATGCACTACTAGGCAGGCGCGTCGGTAGGCCTTCTTTACCTCAGCCGGCGTAACCATGGTGGACATTTCGCAGCGTTGCCATTTAGCATTCTCCCAGAGCACCATGTGCATGGAGCAGAGCAGAGCACGTATATTGTTCTTCTTGCCGTCGGTCTGAAATTCCAATATTATTATCTGTATAATGCTTACTTAAATTGTTAGTTACACTTACCCATTCCATAATGCGCACCTTCTTGGGGTCCATATCTTTCACCAACTCCTCTTTGCGCATCTCGTTTATGGATCGCGGGCCCTGATGCATTTTGCTACCGAACGAGTAGCCCTGTTGGCCCAGAATGTCTGCAAAAATATCTGAGCTCTTGGGACCGCCACCAGCGCCTGGTTGTTGCGATGACTTCTGCGCATCGAAGTGCGTCCGGCTGTAGTCGGGACGCGACTGTGAGGTCTGTGACTGAGGTTGCGGCTGCGGTGGCGTCCTCACAAACGGTGGCTGTGCTTGCTGTTGCTGTTTTGCTTGTGGCTGAGACTGCGGCTGGGGTTGCGTCTGAGCTAGTGGTGGACTTGGCGTTGATTTGTGCGTCGGACTGGAGAATTGTGTCGGCTGTGGACTATGGCCAACGGGCGTGCTGCCCGCCGACTTGGCACCAAGTGTGCTACGATTAAAATTTATATTCAGATCTGAAGCCAGATTGGCAATGTCTGCAAATGGATCTAGTGGTTTCTGAGGTTGCGTAGGAGATGGTTCCTTTCTGGGTGCAGCTGGTGGAGTCACGAAGGTCGGTACTGTGCTCATAAAAGGTGGCAGATTGGTACTGGTTGTTGGTTTTAGATTGGAAGTGCCGATACCACCGTTCTGCTCCACGGAGCCAAATATGTCAAAAAGATCAGCATTGACTTGAGGCTGTTGTGCAGACTGCGACAGCGGTGGTGGCGGCAACACGTCTGGAACGGGTGCTGATCCTATGCCTGTGGAGTCATCATCTCCGAAGGCACCTAGCAGGTCGAAGCTAGCATCCGAGCTGGGCATGGCGCTAGCCAATGGATCAGCAGCAGCTGCTGCAGCGCCTGCACTCGGCTGTTGATTCAGATTGAGCAAATCGATGGGTGGCGATGGTTCTGGCATTGCTGCGGGTGCATCATGTGCGATTTCAGTGACATCGGGCAGTACCAACGGGGAGCTCGACCGATCCGCCTTTTTAATAGATGGTGGCGATGACGATTGGGTACTAGGCTTGGTCACTGCAACCCAAGTACATTAATCAACGTTAATGATTTATCTCAGTTAAAGCTTGCGCGGGCTTACCAAAATTATCCAGCATCTCACCATACTCCAAATCGGAACTAAATAAATTTTGTGCATCACGTTGGGACTTGGCAGGCAGCCATGGCGGCTTGTGGCTGGGAGGAGTTTCCGTGTCCGTTACGCTCAACGAGAGCGACACGCAAAAGTTCGGTGGCACCTGCTCCGGATCAGGCATATCATCGAGATCATGAGAGTTAAATGTGATGAGAGTCTCTGGCTCGGGCACAAAGCCAGTGTTAATTTGAAACTGACAAATCTTGAGGCCCTGTGGCCTCACCATGCCCTTCAATGCATTGCGAGCATGGTACAGCACAACAGTCAAGTCCCCACAGACTGTTAAGTTGATTGGCAATACGATTTTGCCCGGACCAGCTATGTATAGGCTGAAATAGGATAAAAGGAAAGTGAGCAAATATATCTACGTAAGGAAAACTTTTCATTTACCGAATCTTTTCATAATCTTGTAAAGTAGTGAGGAGCAACATCTCATTGCAGTAAACCTCCATGTAAATGCGGCAGCCATCGCGAGCCTTGGTCATGCGGGGCACAGGCTGACAGCTGAGCGAAATCAGGTTGATATTCTTGTAGTGCGGTAAAAGCGGTATGGGGCGCAAGATATCACCAAAATAATAGAGATATCGAAACTCGGAGGCTCGCAAATTGATGGTGTGACGTTTAACAGCAAACACTTGCACCGCATCCTCTGGTTCCTGCAGCAAACCTGCGTACATTAGCAGAGCGCATATAACAGTGGCCGCTGTACATCCACCGGAGTCGCCAGTTTGTACGATGACAACAGATTTGGGATCTGCATTGAGGAAGTTATACATATCCGCCGAGACAGTGAACAGGCCCTGCGAAACAGTTTCGTTTTAAGACGTGTCGAGAATATATTCGAGTTTGCCCACATACCTGAAGATTTGGTGCATGTGCTTGTGGACAACCATACACAGAGCCCGCCTCTACAGTACGTACTGGTGGCGGCAGGCGGGGCACAGTCCGTGCTCCAAAATTATAAATGCTTATCTTTTGCGGTGCGAAGCGACTCTCTAACGACAGACGCACATCCTCAATGTTGTTTGTTTTGTAAGTAGATTCGAAGCCATCCGAGGGGCAGGGCATAACCAGAACGCGTGATGTAATGTGACTAATGTCCAAGTCGTTTCTGGCAATCGACTGCTGCATTGTTTGCATCACCTTAGTTGAAGTATCCTTTATGTTTTTCAGCAAAGTGCCAGCACCGCCACGCAGTGAGGACAACAAGCTACCGCTAGCATGGTTGGACGTCAAGCTCGGCCCAGCAGAGGCGGTTTGTTGTGTATTCGCAGAAGTCGTTGGCATTGGCATAGCCACGGGATTTGGATTGTCGCAATAGAACTCGGAATGGCTCGTTTCGGGCATACTTCTCTCTGGACTCGGGACTGGCGACGTTTCTATAGGCAAGCCGCGCAAATCCAGCGGTCCCTTCAGCGACCAGTTGTTTGTCTCAGCAATGGCTGCCAAGCGTTCCAGCACCATAGAGATGTCGTAGCGCTCTGCTGGATTCACTTTAAAACAGCCTTTTATAATCTCACGAAAGCAATTGTAGCGAGAGTCCGGTGGCATAATATAGTTGGCATTGATAATACGCAGCTTGCCCCCATCCTCGTATGGATGCTTTTGATAGCACAGAAAATATAGAATACAGCCCAGTGCCCAGATATCGGCTTTGGTACCAATTGGATAATTCGACCATGTATCCAGCATTTCGGGGGCACGATACATGGGTGTGGTCACCGTATTCAGTTGATCCTCAAGCATATTGCGTTGATGTGCGGTCCATTCAAATGTAGGCTCCAACAGATCCTTGCTGGCTGAGCCAAAGTCGCATAATTTGATTTGCTTATCATTGCCAATAAGGAAATTTTCGATCTAAAAGTGAGATAGGTAAAGATTTAATTAGTTCTTAAGGGGCATTTGCTAAGTACTTCTCTCCTCTTAATTGCCTTATGACTTATGTCAATGCTAAACTGTTCAATACTTTAAATTCAATTTCGTTCTCATTTGCTTTCACTGGGTGAATTACTTTTTAATAAATATTAAGCTTCACATTGAGCATTTCCAATTACCTTTATATCACGATGAGCTATGGGCGGCGACTGTGTATGCATGTGGGCAACGGCGCGTGCCATTTGATAGAATATGCGAAGGATAACAGGCGGATCGAGCGCTGAATTGTCTGCCCTGAAACAGTCCACCAAAGAGCCACCTATGGGAAAGGTATGGAAATATCAAATATTGTTCTATGTGATAAGTGTAAGCCATCATCTCTTACCCTTGCACAGCTCTGTTAGCAACAAAAACTGTGCGCCATGATGGGACGTTGGAGGAATGCAGCTGGTGCCAATGCAAGTGACGATGTTGCCATGCCCAGATAGTTGCTTATGGACGCTAATCTCATTGTTGATAGTTCGGCAGGCTTCCTGATCGGCGGCGATCAGGCGCTTGAGGGCGTACTCTGTGCCACTTTTCACATCTTGCGCGACGTACACAAACGCATACCCGCCTGCAAATAGAAGGGAAAATGCTGATAACAAATCGCACTGATAAGCGGGGGCGTTCAATTTCAGCGACGAGCCAAACGCATTTACATAATTAAATATACATTATTTATAAAGCCCAAATTCGGAAAGTTGACACTCTTCTGCACTGATTGCTCGCATGTGTGTGGCAACATGACTCATGGGTCAAGAGAACGGCCGAGGAACGTTTGAACTTCAATAACAACTTGAGCACCAATACCAATGCACGACGAACATGACTCTTAGCGCACATCTCATGCTCGCTAACAAAGCAACAAGTTTTTCATTCTGTTTCAGTGTGAAAATCAGAAAGCGGAAACGAAGAGTCCGCAGCTGACGTTGTCGTGTCATTGTCACCAGTTGTGATTGCACTTAAAACATTTAGAAAGATTGCAGCTTTATTTGAGGCCCTGCTTCCTATTGATTTTTATGCCCTTGCAAGGGGTTAAGTAATTGTTTTTATTTTATCCCAGAGTTGTCTAACCTTCGGCTATGACACATTTCGTGCGCAGCTTCTGGCCTGCTATTTCCACGTATTGGCCAACGTAATCGTTGTCCATGCTGCCGCTGTTCACTGTGACACCAGTGGAACCTCCTCCTCCTCCTCCATTGCCACCTGCGTCGACCAAGCTGGATGTGGTGTTGAAGTAGTTAAAGTTTAGGGACTTGAAGAATTCGCCCATATTACTCGACAACGGTCAGTGGTGTAATAAACTTTTTGATTGCTCAATCGCGAGTTAATTTTAGGGTTCCTGTTTATTTTAACCGAGTTTAAACATTTTCGCTGTGGACACAACAAAAATTGCTGCGTTGGTTTAGTATTTATCACTTCTCTTCTGGTATTTTTTTTTGCTGAGTTGGACGGACAAAAATGGTCAGCTGTTTGCTTAACAGCGAGCTTAACAGTGAACCACTTTAACATTTGCCGAGCTCTTTTTAATACTAGCTACAATATTATAGCTGTTACTTTATCTTAACTTTTAATATTAATTGTTTAAGTGCTAATAAATCATATTAGGCTATTCAACACTGACATGTCAATTGGCTTATTTATTTATTTAAAAAGTCTGTGATTTTGCATGGATTCATTTCTGTAAGGTGGAGTGATATGTAACGTGTGGAGTAAATATGTTAAATCTAAAAAGTTTAAATTCGTAACGTTTTGCAATATATAAATTTATGTATATGTCTTTAGATGTAAAAAAAAAATTTTTATGTTGAAGATATGTTTTTGACACGCTTGTGATTCCTAGTTTGATTGTACTATAGTAAATGTTTGTATATATACCTTAAAAACATAATTAGTTAGCCTAATTGCACTATGCAACATATATCACCTTTTGCAATAAGCAAACTTACTTATTCTGTACATTTAAGAAAATTGTCAGTTCGTAATTCTATTTTATTATTGTTATTTTAACCCTTTTTAAATAAGTTATCATACACTATAAAAATTTTAAACGATATCTTATTGGTTGTTTAAAAAGAAGATTGTTTCTTAAATAATAATTATATGATTTGCATATTAGCTCATATATTTCTAGCTACATTTTTTTAGTTTTTTTAGCTTTCCATTATTTTCAAAAATTAATTTTTTGTAGTTAATATGTAATATCTAATCAAGGGTTATAGGCTTTTACCCTCAGGAAATTGTATATAAATTGTTCTATATAATACCCTTATTATATAAAAAATAATTTATATACAATTTTTGTATATCTAAGTTTTTATAATTATTAATAATTTTTTTTCTAATTGACGGGTGGCCTTAACCTTGACCTTCAATTAATAAATACCGTAAAAACTGGGGTGTTTTCGTTGACCTTGCAGACAGGTACCCGCATCTTTAAGTAAGACCTGTACAGGTGTGTACATAAATATAATTAGGCGTTGTTAAATACATAAAGTATTAACCCAAAATAAACAAAAAACAATTTTCCAAACACATTTTGAACCAATACAAGCCGATCAAGATTGTCAATTACAGATATGTACAAATTATGCTGTTGAAACAGTTTTCGATTTCCGCCCAGACTTACAAAAGACTTGAAACAAATAATCAACTCATCATCGAAAGAAATACAATTTTGAGTCTTTGTAGTCGGTTTGCAAGCAAATGTGAAATGCATGACAAAATCATGAAAGAAAGACGATTTTTAAACCCCATTTGCGGAGCCAAAAGTGTCTGTATCTGTTCGAAAGCAAGGTACGTTACGGATTGCGATACGAATAACAGTTTCATTTTGCTGCAGGTTTCGCTGTTGTTGTCGTCGTTGTTGTCAATCGTTGTTTTGCGCAAATTGAGCGTCTCAGGTAATTTTGACACTTTTTAAAGTGACAAGTGAGCAATTTTGTTACATTTGCATTTCTAGCCAACGTAACAAATGCCGCACACAATAAAAAACAAAAAGAAGCATTTTTATTTTGTTTGACAAATATGTTTTAGCTTATCATGTGAGGCACAACAAACAGTGCTTCATAATTAGTCGAATGAGTGCAGCTTTTCTCGTGTTGCTTCTGCAGCCTGCTGGAGTTATCACCAGCAATGCGAGGCGGCATTGACACATTTTTCGTCAGTTGGCAATAATTAGAGTTAATAAATGTTTTTCCACGCCATTTAGCCGCGTAGCTAATGTGGCTAGAACTTATGAAATGTAACGAATTGAGGGCGCAAAAAATACGCATTCTGTTTGGACAATTGCACGGGAAAACACGCGCCCACATAAATAAATAAAACTCCGCCGCTTCTAAGCCGACAACAATGATGAGTTGCCTTGCACCACTTTTGCTGCTAGCGGTGCTATTGATGGATGCCGCATACGCCCAGTATCAGCAAGCGACCCCAAGCGATATACAGAAGTTTAGCCTCTATGATCCTGCGAACGGCAAGCGATTGCTGCCAATGCGTTATTTACATCCACGCAATATCAACGATAATCTAATTGAGCTGCCCACGATGGGCATGCCATGCTCCTGCCAGGACTACGCCTGCAAATGCTGCCTGGGCCTGGGCTTTGGTATGCTGCGAGAGGGCCTCTGTGTTATGGTTGTCTACAGTCGCCGGGACTTACGTGTGCACTTTGCCGTCGAGCTGAACCGTCGGTCTGTGGCAAGCTTTGACATATCGCCCGAGAATCTGCCGGATTTTTGTACCCCGCTAATGCTGCCGATTCCCATTTTTGCCTGCCTGCGACTCTATAACATGCATATCATCGATCGGAGTTTGTACGCTTGCATTTCGATGGTCTTTAAGATACTTTTCAGGCCGATGTTTGAGTACAAATTAAGTTGCTTAGAACTGAGCTTCAAGGGCGTGGCTGTTGTTGATGAAATGGATTGGAAAGGCGATCGGGCTCAGCAAAGGACGTATCAGGAGCAATCGCCCAATGGTAAACTTGCAATATCTGCTGCATAAATGTTGCTTTAGTCTTAGCCATGTACACTCACTCATCCATCCTCCACTTATTCTGCATAATATAAAATCTAACAAAAGAAAAAAAGTGAAATTTTGTTAATTAAAAAAAGCATTTTATTCAAGAGCCGCTCCAACAAGAAACGACAAAAAGCGCTATGGAAATTGCGAAAATTGCTAATAAAAAGTTGGCCTATGTGTGTGGCAGCTGCGTGCGCGTGTGAGTGTGTGCTTATGATGCGGCTGCCTCGGATTTGTATCTGAATCGCAGCATCTTAAACAAGGTACACAGCTCATTGGAACACACCTACTTCTGGCCACTTTCGTTTAACCACCACGGCGCATGGCAATTATTTTTCTGCCCGCTATCAAACGGCATGCATCTGAAGCCGACAAAACAGCGTACGAGCACACAAGCTGAGCGAGACTGCGAAGAAGAATTGGGGCTGGGGAGCGCCGCTGGCACTTTAGCGTGATGGGCTGTCAAATGGCAATTTGTCACTTTAAGCAGCTAACTAATTGTAGTTAAAGCCCAGCTCTTGGACTACAAATATTTTACTAGCGAATTAAAGCTCAAGTAACACTGGCCAACACAAGCTTAATGTAACTTCCTTAGAAAGCATAGCACTATGCTTTTACTAATGTTATTTAAAGAAGCCTATCACATCTGGTCTTTGAGCTATTCGTACCACATTATAGCATTTTATTCCCTCTAACATTGCATCTTGGCGACATCAGGACATACAATTCTAATCTATAATATCCATTTTATTTAAATCTTTGCTTGTCATCAATAATATTACCTTCTGTAAGAGATTCGCCGAAAAAAGAGAGTGGTAAAGGGAAGAAGAAGAAAAAGACAAGTTCTAAGTCTGACATCTGATCAATAAGCTTGTTGTTTTGTGTCGAATTTCTATTTTTTCTGAAACTATGCATATTTTTTCGACCCTTTTGAAGCTTATGACTAACTGTGGTTAACATACCAAAGAAACTAGATTGTGTACAGGATTTCGCGAATCCTTGAATGGCTTGAATGTAATACTAAGAATTATTACATACAGTTTAGCCATAATTCATTTTGCATCAAAATATAAAAAGCAAAATTAAACGAATATTGGACTACGTAGTCATAAACATCTAAATAAACTGTAATTACCAAGTCTTCATTAAAGTCTTAATGACAATAAAAAATTTATCTAAGTATAATTAGTTTGCTCGTCTGTTTGGTATGATATTGTACATTAAAAAAAAAGTATAAGAATATATTTAGGATTTCTAAATATGTGCATAAATTGTTTAATTTACGAATATTCATAAAGAAACATTTATAAATATATTTTACATACATCAAAAATAAATAAATAGTAATTGTTTTTTTTTTGTTTTGACAAATTAAATTTAACTAACTAATGACATAACGACTGAAGATTATTTTTAAAGTTATTTTAAACCATTTATACCGCAAATATAATATACATTTATGAAAATCAGAGATAAATTACAGTTATTAAATCATCAAATCAACTGCACTGATGCGAAACAAACGTCGCTGAGCTGTGGATCGCCAAAAAAGAAATGAAGCTCTGTGAGTAAAATTTGGCTCACTGCATTCGCTCTTTTTGCTGTCGCTGTTGCTGTTGCTGCTGCTGTTGTTGTGTGAGCTGCTGCAATTGCGCAATTGTTCGCAGATTTTTTGCCACATTGTTGTTGGATTGGTTTTTATTTGGCATGCTTTGCTTGAATTTTCGTCTGTTGCTGCCTCTTCGATCTACATTTTGCTGTTTTTTCTCAGCTCTTGTGTTTGTTTAGCTGTCTCAAGCTCAAGCTTCAGCTCCAGCTCGGACTGGGTCTCTGTCTGAGTCCCAATCTAAGTCTCTTTGGCCAGCTGTTGCCGCTGCCGGCGTCGCTGTGTGTGTGTGTGTGTGTGTGTTAGTGGTTGTTACCGTTGCCAACAGAGCTGCTACCTTCGCTGCGTTTGTTGGCTGTGGCTGCGACTGCGGCTGCTGTTGTTAAGTTGTTGTTGGCGTCGGCCTCCAAACACACATAGATCCATACATGCGCACATACATACATACATACGTGTGTATGTATGCATAATAATTTTTACTTTTTTCTGTCGTTTTCCAGCTCGATGCTTTTTTACTTGCAAGCAAAAGTTTTTCATTTGCGTTCAGTTGTATTTCGGTTCGCGTTGCGATCTGTCGCACATTTCGTCTGGCTCGTTCGCAGATACAAAATAAAATTAAGAGCCGTTTGTTGTTATCGTTGTCAGCGAGGCGTCCAGGAGCAGCAACCATTGGAGTACTGAACAAACAGGATTTTAAGTCGAGCGTTATAATTTAAAGTGAGTTTTTGTTAAGATTTGTTGAAGTAAAAATTCAAAATTATTCAACGAATGAATTTAACAGTATAATAAATTAGCTCACAAAATTATATTTTTTAATTTAATTTAAAAATATATTATTTAAATATTTTTGTTTTGTATCATAATTAAATCGTTTTAAAATATGAAGCAAAAATTATTTAACAATGTATAATAAATTTAAAAAAAAATTAAATATTTTCATTTAACTTAGAAATAATTTATTTAAATATTTTTGTTTTGTATCATAAATTGATCGTTTTAAAATATCAACTTTTAAGATAAGCTCTAAAAACATAATATGTTAAGTATTTAAAACTCAATATTCGTATGACATGATATAAAAGCGAGTGCCCATCAGATTTGATAGGTCCACACTTGTGCGTGGGATATAATGGATTGCGTCAATAGCCATATGCTTGTGAATAGTGTTTTAGGTGACAGGCCTTATCCGTCAAACCTACGGACCTCTAGCTTGGCTTTCGATTGATGCGTCCGAAAGTAAAAATAATTTCACTTTCAGTTGCGACACTTGGGCGCAAAGCAAAAAACCCAGGCGCCAAAACACATTAATTTACCTCTTGTCGTAAGCCGGAAAGTGCTAGCCAATGCTGACTAACAAGCATGTGTAATTAAAGATGCTGGCAAAAAAAGAAGACAAAAAAATGAATTTAAAAAGTAATAATAAAAAAAGGAGAAACAAAGCACATAAGTGAAAAACATTAATTTTAAGAAAAGACCAGCGAAGAGACCAGCAAGGGCTACAGCATCTTTCAACTTTACGATCTTTCAAATTTCACATTTCATAGTCGCAGCAACAACAACAAAAAGTACAAATATGTTTAAGTGAAAAAATCATGTAAAGTTTCTCACTTTTGGGTGGGAAATGTTAATCATAAAAAGTAAAAGTGAAATTAATACAACGCCGGCAAGCATCACAGCCAACAATAACAAATTACATTAACCACACGGGCACATTTGCATTTTGCACATGACAACAACTGCAGCCACAGCAACAACCACAACAACAACAGTACTCGAGCATTACAACAATCGCTGATAACAATAAGCAACGAACGTTCGATTGTTGACCCGACTACCAATGATATCGGACATCGGTGATCGACACAGCGATCCGATTTGGGTTCATTAAATGCAACGCGCAACGTGCGAATATCGAAACAAAAGGGAAAGAAGAAGCTGAAGCGCAGAAGGCGCCGCTGGCTGCCCATGTGAGGGGGCGTATACGTAATTTGAACGCAGCCTTTGTTTGCCAGATCACTTGGAAATGCTCGCGACGTTGCCAATCGCTGCTGGGAAGTTGCTGTCGCCCCTTGATTGACAAACTGACAGGCGCGCCGCCCAAGGGCCCTAGAAGAGCTGCTGATGCAAGAAAAGTGAGAGTTTTGTCTGCGCTGCTAGAAGCTGAACTCGAGCTCAAACGCAAAGTCAAACTCGAACTCGAACTCGAACCCAAGCTCAAGAGTCAATGAACAAGTCGGTGATTCGTATCACAGTCGCCAGCAATTGCGCTCAATTGTGCTTGTTGGCATAAACGTAATACCCAATTAATGGCACACGGCACGCCTTGAGTGAGAAAGCCCATCATTAAATGTGCGCCGTCTGTCGCGCTTACTTGTTACTTGTTGTCCGTTGTAGTAGTAGTATGTAAATGCAGAGCATTTTAAGTAGTAGTTTAGATAACGCCAGCGAACGTCGATGCAAAACCCCCAAATAGCAAGAGATGAAGTCAAGACCTCAAGTTAAACCTAAATTGCACACACATAATAATAATTGCAGTTTGCATTTCATCATGGCTATGCACATAATAGCGAACCCGCAGGGCTATGACTCCGACCACGACTCTGGCCACGCGCTGAGACGCATTTCCTGTCCCGCTCCGCTTCGAAACTTGAAGTGATGTAATTTTCATTGAACAAAAGTGGCCAAAAAAAAAGAAAGAAAGAAACAAAAAAAAAAAACACAAAAAAATAACGCTACGAAGACGCAACGGCAAAGCTTCAAAAGGCGAAACACCAGGTGACGGCTACGAAAGAGCGCGTCGACGGCGGCAGCGTGACATTGAAGCCGAGCGCGCTGGCATCGCTGCTGGCGTCGACGCAGCTGTTACCGGGCAGCGGCCTAAAAACGCTGGCCGACACTTAAGAAAAGGCTTATAGAAAAAGAGACCAAGCGCTCAATAGCAAGCGTTGACTTCTTTTTGACGCTCGGGTTTTTTTCTTCTTTTTTTCTTTTTCTTTGATTTGTTGTGCAAAAAGTAAAACTTGTTTTTGTTGTTACAGTGCGCGATGATTGCGACGATTTCATAACAACAAAAACCACATAGGCAGCGGTAGCAGCCAGTTGACTGGGAGCGCGGCGCACTCAGCCGCGTCGCCGCCAACTCTGAGTTGAAAGTGAAAGTCAGCAAAGTCGCGAGTGGCCAGTCGGCAGTCTGGGTCTGGGTTTGAGCTTGAGCTTGGGCCACGAGCACCCAGATTGACCGAGTCGTAGTCGTGCCGTGAACTTTGCCGTGCGCATTTATTGAAATTGCAATTCACAATTCGCAATTCACAATTTACAATTCGCTTAATTGTTTTTCTCATTTTGTCGGTGAATTTTCACTCATTAGTGGCTCGTTGGTAGCGCTACGCGGCGTATGCGTAATATCGCATCGATTCAGCCCAATTATGCAGCCAATCAATAGGCCACGCTTAAATTGATCTGACGCAAATTGCGATAAATGGTACTGCAACTCGGCCATCAATCTCTGCCGCAACACTTAAATAGTTAGTTACTTACCAGATTGATTGGCGTGGGTTACGCCCTCAAGGCGTGATGGCAAATCAATCTTAATCAGACCGAGGCAGTCGTGAGTCGGATACCAAAGTAAACTAAGTTCGCTGATGATGATTGCTAGATGGGTAAAACTCAAATGAATTGACGCTCTTCTTTGGTTTTTTAAAGAATTGCGTCATACTTTAATGGCGTTGTTTGGTGTATCATCGAAATCTAATGCATCGACGAACACAATATCTCCACCTAAACATATCAAGGCTGATTTCATATATTTTACCCAAATCCAATTAGTGTGGAAATATAAACATAGCATTAGACTGTAAACAAGCTGAATTCTGACCCCCTGTTTAATTAATTATGATTCAATATATATTGTTATCTTTTTTTTTTAATAAATGCAGCTCCAATATTTGCTGAAGACAATCTAAGCAAAAATTAGCAAATATTTTCTGATTACTTTGTGTTCACCAAAGTTTATGTTTAGATAATATTTGTTTTTTTTTTATTTTTTTATTTTTATATATGTCGATAAGAGTCAGTTAAGGCATAATATAGCTTTGTAATATCTGTTGTTTTCCCTCTTGAAATATTCTTGTTGATATATCAATTAGAATCAATTAGAACAGAGCGCGTTAATTATAGTATACAATATAGAGAATATTAAGGTATTATACAGTATAACACACACAATTAAAACTTCTGAGCGCATTCAATAGAGTGAACCTCCTCTTTTAGATAAGCAAACTTGAACTTGATTTAAAAACTTTTTATTCGTGAAGCGTGGTCCAGGTGTAAGAGCAAAAGATGCACAAAGGCAAGGCATTGACTTTGGCGGTATGACAGCTGCTCTTGCAAATTATCTGTAGTGTCTACCAGCAGCTTAACGCAATTGCATGGCTTGACAACTATGAAAAAGGCGTGGCACTCGCAATTTCACGCCCAAACTGCTAGGAGTTGTCGCACTGCCACCGAGGGGAAAAAACGTTGATGCCGGCAATCGACAATCGACAACCGACAGCCGACAATTTCCTCATGCCACAGCGGCAAACGAAAGTTAGGCATTGCATTTTTTAATTGCTGTTTCGCTTTCTGAGCCCAACTCACCAACACCAACACCAACAACCACAACACACACTCTCATACACACACACACACACACACATAGACACGCAGATGCAATAAAAAAATGAGTTTGCAGATGCACTCAGCTTGTTTGGCTGCTTGACTGGTTGTCAATAATTAAATAAAGAGCAGCACAAGCGCCAATAATGAGCTGAAATTCAACGAGGTGTTGAAAAGTATAACAGCACGAGTCAAGCCAAGGCTAATTAGACGGTGTGAAAATAGAAAATAAAAAACTTTTGAATATCCGCTTAAAGCCGTAACCAGAGACATTGACAAAGTCAGTTGTTGGATTATAAAGAGGATAATTTAATTTTTGTAGTCTCAGTGTATCAATCTCTGTCAGAAAGAATCTTTTTTTTTTTGTTTTCAAAAACGTTTTTGATGCATCCAAATTTGTTCGCCTCTTCTGTTTTGTTACTATTTTCCTCTATTCCGCAAGAGTGCTCTCGTCAAGTCTGCTCGACTAAGAGACACCTTGAACTCTGCGGGAGTCGTTGCTTCAATCATTTTACGATTCTATTATACATGCATTACAAACAACACATGCAAAGGCACGCGCGCTGCTTACTGCAGCGGCAGCGCTTAGATCTAACTTGATAATGATAATTCATATGTGTTTACTAGCTGAAAAAAGTCTCTAGTATTTGATATAGTTTTTTTTCTCGCAAATTTGGGATGCATATATATACTACTGGATTGCACTTTTTCATTGTTTATCAATGTAAATATATTGAAAAAAAAAGTTTTAGTTTGGACTCACTTATTTATCTTCTTCACACTACTCAAAGCATTATTCATAATACCGTTATCAGTCAGCGGGCTTTTCCAACAGCTTAGACGCGTTATGTGGTCAGAGTATCCCGTGAATGAAGCATATAACACATATTTTCTTATGCTACTATATTATTTTAAGTAAAAACTCAAAAATCGCCCTTTTCCCACGCCCCTTTCCTATCACATAACTGCCTTTTTGAGCTTGTTGCGAAAGAAATAATCAAATGTAAGAAACTTACATATAATTTATCTTTATCAGAGTTCATTAATTAGCTTTAACCTTTAAAAACGTAGAAAGCTGAGTTAAGCCCAATGCTAATCTTAATTTACGTAAGGCAACGATGAGTCGCAGCAAGTCTAAGCACTCATTCCATGGGAACGAATAGCGTTTTCCTAACATATCCACTTTGGGAATAGAAAACACTCTTTATGCATAAGAGTTTATTGTCTGATGTGTGTACTCGTATATAGTCAGCACGCACTTAACTTGAAGCTGATGGGTGAACTCGCCCATTATCAAATTATGATAGCAATAAGATGTGGTTACGGAATTGAGGATTGTTCACCCAGTCGAACCACACGTATAATATAGTGTTGGCATAATGAACTCTCACTAATTTGTTACAATTTTGCATCAATTTCACAGCGTACGCACCAAAAGATGGCGACAGTCACGACTTCAAGGGCAACCGGGGCCACGGGGCGTATGAGTGTTGCAGCCCTTAGCCTTATTTGTGCTGCGCTGCTGATGGGCGTGACTGATGGCAGCAATGACAGCGCCGCCACCGGTAAACCTTCACTACTGCGCACCGAACTGCGCTTTGGACGCAACTTGGATCCATCGAAGGTGCGCGTGGTGAACGTTAAGTCGAGCCAAGGCGAGAATGTGGAGATTCTCGTGGGAAAGAACAGCCGCAAGGCACGTGCCGAGGAGGCAGCTGGATCATACTTTGTGCGCAGCTCGGATGTCAAGCGGCCGGCAGGGCAAGCCAGGAATGCCAATGCCAATTCCAGTGGCCGCCAGCTAGTCTTCGAGCATACTCCAGCACTGCTGAAGCAGAGCGAGCTGGCGCTGCAGCAGCAGGACTATCGTCAACGCAAGGCCGAGGCAGAGCAGCGACAGGCAAAGTTCGTCCAGCTGCAGCTGGCCAAGGCGCGAAGCAAAGTATTGGAGCAGCAGGCGCTGGACTTCGGACGCACTTCACGAGGCGGACGTCAGCTGGGCAGTAACGCTGCCTGGGGGCAGCCAGTGTATTTCCAGGCACAGCCAACGGCATACAACAACAACTTCTCCTTTGCCACCGATCGCCAGTGGCAGCCGTTCACCTATGCCGCCCCAGTGGAGGCACAGCCACGCGTGCTACGTCACGCGCAAGATACGCCATTCAGTTTCCCCAGCGACCAGCAGTATGCTGCCTCCGAGCCGCTGGAGTATCTCAGTCGGGATGCCAATGCTCGCGCATATCCCAATAACAGATCGCGTCCACCGCAGAATCTGATCACCAAGCACAACTACAACACCTTGCCACAGAAGTCGAAATTCGTCACCTACATGCCACACTCCGTGGTGGTCACGGCCAGTGCAGGCGTGGCTGCACCCTCTGCAACGCCTTCGCGCCGGCCCGTTCAGGCCAGTTCGCATCGCAACCCCATTGGCCAGAGCACGCACAGCGTCGTCGATGGGCCCGCCGTCACTCTCATCGAAGGTGTCCGCGTCCCGGACACTGCCGAGGACAAGGTGAAGACCTGGCGCAATGCGCGTGTGCTCAATAACCAGCTGGTGCCATACCCCGAGGGCTACACGCCGCCACGAGTCCAAATGCCCAGCTTCGACAGATAAGCGTCCACAGCTTGTGCCGCTTGTGCCGCACAGGTGCACCTAAAATATTTCTATTATATTTATTGATTTGTTTAATTGTTAAGTTATTTATAGATGTTATATTAAACTTGAAGAGTATATTTTCCCAGCTAATGCATAAACTGATTCACGGTCCAGACATTGATGTGGCTCTTGCGCCATATGCGGATGCAGGAGCTGGTCTCAATGGTCGCATGCACCACGTGAACGGGCGTGGTTTGCATGTAGCCATTCTCGGACAGCTTATAGCGATAAGGCAGCTGCAGCTCCAGGTACACAAAGACCGCAGGATACTTCACCTTGATCGTGATGCTGACGCTATTCCGTTTACCCATGGGGGTTTCCACGCACATTTTTGACGTGATGTCGAACTGTATGAAGAATTTTATACGATAGTTAGCCTCAGTGTCCACTTCAACGGGGCTTACTCACCTCTAGCTGCGGATCGGTAATGCCCACAGCACTGGCGATGCTACTAGGAAAATAGTAGGTGGTAGAGAGTGGGGTTTGACCGCGTCTCAGCTGGAACTCCAGATAGGCGTTGTGCTCATTGAAGTCACCGCTCAACAGATCATCTATCGGTATGATCTTATCGTACTGCACACCATTGGGGCGCAGGGTGACCGACCAGGTGCTGGAGTTGCGTGGCATTAGCTGCGACCACAGATGAATGTTGGCGACGACATTCAAATTTTCTGTCTTGATATTCGGCTCATCACAGATCAACGAGATGTTTAGAGACTTTGAGGGCTTGTCGTAGAGCGCCACAATGGCAACTGGAGCAAGAAAGTCGCGTGCCCAATAGTGGAGTAGCTATGTTGGTTATAGCATATAGAACTATCAGCAATATATAAGAGATTCAGCTGTAACTCACCTTCCAGTTTCCGTAGAAATCGATGCCAGACCAGGATGGAGCGACCCAGACGTCGTTCAGTTGCCAGTAGAGTGCTCCCATGGTATTGTGCTCCGTATCGCGCAAGGAGCGATACAGCTCCGTCTCCACCTTGGTGGCCATGGCATGCGATATTTGACTGAAGTAGATTAGCGCCTGATTATAGTCCTTGTCCTCGGGCAAGGGCAGCGGCAAATGCCGATGTATCTGCGTGGTGATGGGCACCATGGCCAGTGGGTGGTGCTGTCGATGGCCCATTAGTTTGGTCAGATCATTGTCCTCTCCCTTGATGCGCTCCCAAGCATAGGAGCCAGGAAGCGATTGCACGCCATACTCGCTGGCGAAACGCGGTCGTGGGTAAATATTTGGGTCCCACGCATCCTTAAAGTAGTCATAGAAGTGCACTGCAGGCGAAAAAAATTAACCTTAGATACATTTGTCAAGCTGATCGTGGTTCTCTGATAATACCATCTCCATTGTGGTTATCCTGTGGATTCTCTGATATATAGTTGTCCCTCTCGCTTGCCTTGCCATTAGATGGCGACGATACCAACGGCTCGGGGCGGTTGTTGTGGGAGACAACCTTCAGCTCGTGTATCACGTTGCCCAGGTACAACTCGCGGTATTCGGCCTTAAAGCGATCGAGATTCTGGAACGTATGATACCAGTTCTGCACGAGAGCAGCCTCATTCTCATTGTTGCCAGCAAAAATGGCAATGCTTGCATGGTGGGACAGACGCTTGGCATTCTGTCGCACCTCTTCGCTCACTGACGCCAGAAACTCGGGCGTTGTGGGGTACATGGCGCAGGCGAACATCATATCCTGCCAAATGAGTATGCCCAGACTATCGGCCATATCGTAGAAATAGTCCGACTCATAAATACCTCCACCCCACACGCGTATCATATTCATATGCGCTTCCTTGGCTGATTCTAGCAAATAAGCAACTGCAAGGATGTAAATGTTATTCATATCTTTCTTCATCACATGGCACACGGATAATAGATAAATAAGGTAGTTATGCTAATCTACTTCTTAGTCTGAAAAAACCTATTCATTCTCCATTAGTAAATTTATTTTGGTCAGCACTAATAGTCAAACTATATGAAATGTATTTTAAGTTTATATCATGTCAACGAGTATGGGTTTAGATAATATGTTTTGAGCTATATCGTGAATCATATAATATACTATAATGAATATTGAGCTCAAGAACTAAGCCCGGAAAATATTCAAGGATCATCTACAAATGTCACAAATGTCATGCACTTGATATGTTTACAAAATTTCCAAGTAAATATTTTTATATCAGAAATGTAATTAAATAATTATCAGTAGCATCGGCTAATTCGATTCATTTGAAAATGATGGGGTAAAACCAATATTCTATATTACTTGCTTAAAAGTGCATTTAGATGGGATTTTCCAAGTGTAAATTAATTTTAATTAGTTCGCATTTTCGATTTGTCAATAACAGACTGAAATTTGCTTACTCACTTCTTTCTGGGGTTTGCTGCTCTGGCAATATGTGGGAAGGTATGTAGTTGCTGCCCTTCATGAACATCTCCAGGCCGTTGACACGAAAGAGGAAGGTATTGCCTCGACCATCCGGCGCTGGGCGCTCAATTAGCTCCAGTGTACGAAAGCCGACGCGCAACGACTTCTGCGACTTGGTCTTGGCACGCACCTCCGGTCCAGACGCGCTTAGCCAGGCGTTCAGTGTAAAGTGCAGCGGATAGAGCTTCTGCTCGCCATAGCCATTGGGCCACCAGGCGACGACCTCCTCCTGCACAAACAACAAATGCACTTGACACAGATGCCAATGGGCTCAATTGCCGGCCAGACAATTAGCGGGCGGTACTCACAATTGGCACAGCCTGATCAAAGACAATTACGGGTGCCAAGTAGCTGATCGGCTTGGAGGTGTACGTGTCTATGACCACCGTATGGTTCAGTAGCTCGCTGCAAGCGTTCAAGCGATTCACATCTAGCAGCTTGATAAAGTAATTGGCTGAATATTTCAAGGTCTACTTACACGGCATAGAAGACTATCTGAGCATAAAAGTTCTCTTTGGCTTTGGTGTCCATGAAGCAGCTGATGTGCATGTTCCAGTGCGTTTCGTTGCGACTGATGTCCACATCGACGTCACGCAGCAGCGCCACCTCGTACATCTCCAGCTGCACGCTCTTCCACAGACCCACTGAAGGCACCGCCGGTCCCCAGTCCCAGGCGAAGCTGGCCTGCATCTTGCGCAGCATATTCACGTGGCATTCGCCATGGTAGCGCTCTGGCGGACACGCTGGCGGCACACTGAGCTTCTCAGAGTCCAGGGCGCGAGCCTTGGCCAGGGCTGCCCACACGGGCGATTTGATTTCCACCTCCAGCACATTGTCCCTCTCCAGAAGCTTGCTCACGTCGTACGAGTAGCGCACAAACATATTGTCCGTGCGACCCAAGAGCTGGCGATTCAGACGGATCTCGGCCACTGTGTCAATGCCATGGAATGTCAGATTAAAGCAACGCACACGCTTGTAGTGCTCCACATCAACTGAACGAGTTTCGATTCTTAAATGAATATATTATATATGTTTTCGATGCTCATGCTGCACTCACACTTAAACTCATTTATGTACGTCCAGTTGTCGTAGGCCAGCCACCGCAGATTCACATCGTTGTACGCGTCCAGCACATTGGGCAAATCGGGATAGAAGGCACTGTATATGCCTGACGGCAAGCTCTGGTTATTGAGTAGGGTAAGAGCTGCAGCATAAGTAAAATAAACATAAACAATACTCAAGGAATGGCTCTCATCAATTTGATAAGGTAATTGAAGTAGCCAAAGAAAACACACAAAACGCGTCTCGATAAGCAGCTACCACTCAATGCTGATTGTAGAGTCATTCACGGAGCGCACTTTTGTTGCTATTTGTTTTTGGCTAATTCAAATAAACGAGCTGCTTAAAATTAAACCAGTACTTACACGCATTCTGATTAGATATACTCCAATTAGTGCCCAGCTCGATCACTTCCACTGTGTCGCCTTTGACCCGCGTCCCTATCACCAGGTAGAGCAACAGCCCAAGTCTGAGTATTTGATCGCCATAAACTCCCCTAAGTAGCCAACACTTCATTTTTGTTTTTGCACAACAGCTAGCACAAAATTAAAATGAAATATTTCCGAACTTCTTTAAGATTCTGGAGGCTGTTTCGCTAAAAAGCAATAAATTACTTATATATAAATACACTTCCCCTCCAGAACGTTGTTTGCGTTCTGATGTTTCCCGAAGTGCAAACAATGTGTACGTCTGCCACCGGGAAGGGCTACTAATAGACTGCTGATTAGTGTCGGTCGGCCGGTATTTGACGATCGCCGACCGTCGGCTTCTAGAGAGAGAGAGTAGCTCAATATCGTCAGAGATCACGAGAGAAAGAGAGAGAGTGGGAGAGAAAGATTACGAGTGCTGATATCACTAGCTAACAAAATTGTAGCTTCATAATGGAATGCTTCCATTTATTTATTTTGCGTATATTCAAATATAATCAATATAAATAAATATTAATATAAAGGCATAGGTAACTATCTCATGTTAATATATCTAGTCGTGAATATAAAAACGTTTTGGGATTGTAAATAAAGAAGAAGTTAGTATTAATTTAATTTTGGCAACTTTAGATTTAAATACAGAAATTACAAATATTTATCTACATGACTAAGAGAACTCTAGTAGAGATTACTCGACTAGGTGATATCCTGCACTCTGACCATATAAAGTTTGGTATATCTACTGTTATTTTATTCAGGATATACCTATATATAATATATAGGTGTAAACAAAAACTCGCCATGAGTTGAATAGCATTTATTGGGTGTTCTATTTTTACTAAGCTTAAGCGCTCAAAATGATAGTCATTTCAATTTATAATAACATTAATAAATATTTCTCATTTTGAAGTATGTGTCCTCGACTGAAAGATAAGAAATATCATGATTTAGTCTGTCCCGAAATATAAGTAAATATTTATATTTAGCTTCAAGGGGGCTTGCAAGCGTCTTGGAGAGCTGGTTATCAACATAGTTAGATAGATTAGAGAAATGTAGGAAACCCGTCTGACACATATAATTGACTCTATTGTAAATATATAGTCCAGAAAAAACACTTTCGTTACAAATTTCATATTGAGAATGAAAACTATCTATAGGTTAGGGGCGTGAGCACTAAGATTGAGAAAGTTCTTGGGGTAAATTAAGACATTGCATTTTGGATCAGATTCTTGAGTAAGAATTTAATTCTCAATATGAAATCATTTTCTAGCATTACTTCAGTAATATGTTTATTTTACCAGCTTGGTTTCGTATAATAATATATATACATACATAAATTTGGCAATATAATACTCAAAGCATGTATTGATTCATGGTCTTTACAGCGATGTGCTCCGGCTTGAGTGTTACGCAAGACGAATCATCTTTTAACTTCAAGTAGACCGTTTGCACCGGCACCGTCTGTGTGAAGCCATTCGTGGAGAAAAAGTGCATTTGATTTGCATATACCGGATGGATCAGCTCCAAGTAGACGAACAGTGCTGGGTACTTAACAGTAATGCGCAAGGTAAAGCTGTTTGTATAGCGCACGTTTGTGTTGCTGCAGTCGACACCAATAACTTCGAGCTATTTAGAAAAAACAGTTAAAAGAGAATCTAGGAATCTTGTATAAGTACTTACACGGAGCTCTGGATCTTGTAGGCCAACAATATCCTTGATGGGCACCGGGTAGAAAAGGTTCTTTGCCACAACCCGATCATCCTCATCCTTTAATAAAATTTCCAAGAAAATTTCCTCTTTGGTATGGTGTTCGTATAGCATAGACTCCAGGGGTATGGCCAGCTGATCTATCGAGCTAGAGCGCTGAAAATAAGACCAACCTAATTTAATAATAATCAATATGTATGTCTGTACTTATGACTCCTACCAGACCAATGGCGCGAGCGATGGCTTGTTTGGAAAATATGTCCTTCCAGAGAAATGTATTAATGAAAATATTATATAGCTTCACATCGGGAGTTTCCATATAGTCTTCGCGCGTAACAGTTATGTTCAGCTGATCTCGGGCATCGTTATACAGTGCAATGATATTGGTGGACGCCAGGAAATCCTTGGCCCAGTAGTAGACTAACTTGTAGTTGCCAAAGAAGTCAATGCAGGACCAAGTGGGCGCTACCCAAACATCGTTCAGCTGCCAGATAAGAGCACCCATCGTCTGATAATTGTCGCGTCTGCTCCGAAACACGTCAATGGCGAATTTGGTGGTGAGGGCCTGCGACACCTGGCTAAAGTAGATGAACTCGTCGATGTTGTCCTCCCAGTTTTGCAGTGTGAATGGAAGCTGGTAAGCTATTTGCCGCAATATCGGTATAAAGCCTTTGGGATCATGCTGTCGCTGGCGTATTAGAGCCGCAAGGGCCGCGTCACTCTTGTCCTCGCCAAGCAGACGTTGCCAGGACGAACGCAAGGGCAGGCTCGCAAAGCCGAATTCAGTGACGAAACGAGCATGTGGATAAATACTCTGCGTGAGAGCGTCTCTATCGTCTTCATAGATATGCACTGAAAGCATTAAATTAATTATAATATTTGGTTTAAGTTAATATACCACAAATGATACTTACCATCGCCATAGTCTGGACTCTGCGGATCCTTGGCTAGTTCCTTGCCAGGCTCTATTACGCCTAGCGAGGGCGTGGAAATCATGGGACCTGGTCGTGGACTAAAATCATTGCGCGAGATTATGTTCAATTCCGCGTACAGATTGCCCACGAAGAGCAGCTTATATTCGTCCTCCAGTCGCTTCGCTTCGGAGCCAAAGTCCGTTCGATTTTTCACTAAATAGAGCTCGATCTCATTGTTTGTCACAATCAGAGCCAGGCTGGCATGGTAGGCGAGTCTCTGGGCGTTTTGCACCGCCTCCTGGCGCATAGAAGCCATACGCTCGCCATCGATGGGATAGGTTGCCTTTGTAAAGGTCATGTCCTGCCACACCAGTAGCCCATAGGTGTCCGCCAGGCTGTAGAAGATGTCCGACTCGTAGAGCCCACCGCCCCAGACTCGAATCATATTCATGTTTGCGTCCCGGGCCGATTGCAGAAGGTGTTTCACTTTTTATAAATTTAATAGCCATTCACTAGCATTATCATAGAGGTCAATCACTCACGTGCTTCCGTATCGGCTGATAGCTCAGGCAGCGTATGAGCCGGCACATAGTTCACACCCTTCATGAAGATTGGATGACCGTTGACGCGGAAATAAAAGGTTCGCCCTCTATCTAGAAGGTCAGAAATTAATAAGGGACCTTTCGAATACATGGCTTTAGTATTTCTCTACCATCTTTATCCTCCACCAGTTCGATGGTGCGAAAGCCAATGTGCAGCAGCTTTTGCGAATCAGTTCGTGAGCTCAATCTGGGCTCCCTATTGCTGCGATAACTTCTTAGGCTGAACAATACTGGATAGAGCTGCTGGGCGCCGTAGCCATTTGGCCACCAGAGCTTGACTTTCTCCTAAGCATTGGTAGTGTTAAATGAACGCATGTTTAGGGATATTACTACGTACTTTTGGTATGCGAATCTGAAACTCCAGGGTGGGTGAAGTATATTTTAACTGCTTCTCCTCCAGGATAAATGGTTCATTCAATAGATTGCTAGAGATATGAAAAATATACGTTATATTGGCTAACTTGGCCAACTAATTAACCTCATCGGGGTCCTGCTTACGTGGCATACACGACAAGCTGCACATAGAACTTCTCGGAGTCGGGTGTATTTAGAAAAGCTCGACAGTCCATTATCCAGTGGGTATCGTCGCGATTGATCGCCACATCCACATCTCGCAATATTGCAACTGTGTAGTACTCAATGGTGACCGGCTTCCAGATGCCGGACGACAGTGCTGCAGGATTCCATGCGCCACCAAAACTCATTTGCATCTTGCGCAGCATGTTGCGATGACACTCAACATCGCCACGAGATAGCGGACAACTGGGTGGGGCACTATTGCCTTTTTCCTCCAGCTCCTGGGCACGTGCATTTGCCTCCACCAACGGGGAGAGCAACTCGATCTCCAGTTTATTTTGCTGAGGACTGATGTGCAGCAAGTGACCCACGGAATAGGAGTAGCGGACGAACATGTTATCTGTTTCGCCCAGAAGCTGGCCATTTAACCAGATCTTGGCCACCGTATCAATGCCATGGAACGTGAGATTGACCAAGCTGTCCTCACCCAATTGACCAGCTACAAATTTCGACGCGTAAAGAAAATTAGAAGTACAAAGGATCTGAAAGGATGTACAAACCCATATCAAATGATGTGCTGTAGATCCACGACTTGTTCGCAATCCAACGGAGCTTAACGTCGTTGCCCGCCCCCAGCAGATCTCCATATTCTCCCTTAAGGGCTGTATAAACGCCGGAAGGTATTTTTGGCACCTTATATTGCTTCGCTGAAGATACAAAAGAAATATTTAGTACGCACTTCCAAATCACAGGTTGCAGTTGAAGAAATTTACAACCAATTAATTGCCACAAGCGTTGATAGCAACAAATCGAAGTCGACGTCAGATACTTTATCTTATCGCACTAATACAACAGTTTATTTATTTCTGGGGAGGCCGGGGACTGTGCGAAATTCAATATTTGGCACTGAACCAAATTAATTTTGTATTACTCAGCACACTCATGTAGTCGAGAAATAACCCTGATTAGAGTGCAGCTATAAATACTCACTGGAGCCTGCCTCCCTCAAGGTCCAGCCCTTGGTTAACTCATCCACTTGCACCTTCCTCGCCTGCAGCTGGGTTAGTGCAAGTATAAAAACACATGAAAAGATTATTATTTTGAACATGATTTCTTTAGTTTCAATCAGCGTCCCACTGGGTCTATTGACATCTTTTTGTGTGCGCTTTGTTATTGTTTGAATCTTATCACTGATGTATACGCTTCTTGTATTTATTTTCCACAATTCTTAGGGCACAAGGTATCGAGTCGGAATCACGTTAATAACTAACCGATTGGCAAAGTCGACATACATTGGGACCCACTTATGGACAGACTTATCAGCCAGATTGGCTGTGGTGAGATTGGCCCAGCGCAGCGCAGCGTGGATATAGCGTAACACAATCATCCAACCACAGCGTAAGCTTTGGGTACGTGGGGAAATTGAGGTGGCTAACAAGTGGGCAACATATACATATATTCTCTGCTACCTGAAACAATCATCTATTAGCAGAATGGAACTGCGACTATATTGCAGCATGGTTGCAGTAAAATTTGAAGTCATATCGCCTCTACGAAGTAAATATGTATTTAACACAGATCTGGACCAACTACGTCCGTCACTCATATTCATATTTCATTCATATTTTTCATTTGATTATAGCTAAAATTCGTTTTTTTTTTTGGTTGAACCCAGAAGATTTCCATTTATTTATTTTTGCTTTTGATTATTTTTTTTTTGTGCTTTTCTTAGTGTGAATTTACTATTATTTGCTAACTTACATGTGTAAATCTAGAAATACTTATACTTACATATGTAAAAAAAATGTATTCATAAGTATTCATAATCATAAAAGATTAAGTGAATCCAGGATGGCAGGATGTACTAGCTATACTCTTCATTGCCTATTTGACTGCTGCAGGCAGTGTGTGTGAGCACGCTCGTCATGAAAATGCAGATCTGACGTGAAGCAGCTTTTTCATGCCCTTTCCACAAATAATAATAGTAATGTTAAAAAATAGCTTGATCATGGAATCCATGTCTTGTATGGCCAGTACTGTAATCACTCTTACTTTATGCTTGTACTAAACAGTGCCCGTTTAAATTCTAGCCCAAGTGGCAATGACTATTCTTCCATTGTAATCACTGAAATGTCCAGCTCTTTGTTTGCTCTGTGTGAACGTTCATGTGTGTTCTTATGATGGGCCTGGGTAAATCGTCGAGCGCAGTATTGGCAGCTGAAAGGTCGCTCTCCGGTATGCGTCTTAAGGTGTACATTCAATACGTTGGAGTAGGCAAACGACTTGGGGCAGTACTTGCACTTATACGGTCTTTCGTTCGTATGGATGCTAAATGAAAATGTTTATAGAATTTATATGAAACAATTTATCTCTTGCGCCTTACCGTTGATGCTTGATGCGCGTGGAAGGATCCGCAAAAGAAGCTTCACAATAATCGCATTTATACGGACGCAGTCCAGTGTGCGAATTCATGTGACGCGCCAGCTGTGGCGTCTGGCGAAAACGCTTGTGGCAGATTCTACATTAAAAGATTACAATGAAGTATTCAATTCAACCTCAACGCAACTCTTTGACTTACTCGCACTCATGTGGTTTGTGCATGCTGTGTAGCTTCAGATGCGTCGTTAGCTTCACTTTCTCCGTGTATACATTGTTGCAGATATTACACACATAGGTGACGGCAAGAGGCTTGGTAGCCTCTGGGTAAATTGTAGGTGGCACCCCGGCAATAGTGCGATTTCGACGGTTGGGCCTGTATGCTGGCACAGCTGTGCGAGCTGGTGGTGCAGGCTTTATTGTAATGACATCAGCGCTGTCCTGGCTGCCAGCAATGCTGGCCGTTTCCAGTGTCACTTCATAGGAATCGATAAAATCCGTTGGAGTTTCACTGCCGCTGTCCGTCTCCAGTTGCTGTTGTGCCTGCTCATGCTTCACCTTTTGCAGTTGCTCCTCTGCCTGCTGACACATATTACGCAGCTTCAGAGCTGCCCGAAGCAGCAAGGCGCAGCTGGTGCATATTTTATTCGGCATACGCTCATCTTGTGTTAGCTATCATACGAGATTCAACAAATGTAAACTGGAAATACTTCGACTGAATATCACTGCTTACCAGTATGCCAGTGCATTGTTGAATTTGTGCAAAGAAGTTGGGTTCTGTGACCATAAGCGTCTCAGTTTTGGGATGCAGCAAGCAAATCCTGCAAAGTGGTTCCGTGCTGTCCATGTTGCTCAACTTTAATATTGTGGTATTTTAGGGTTGTTGTACCTATAGCAGTGTATCGATAAATATATTTAAGATATCGACTTTTCTTGTTTATGCGGTATTTTATCGATATCGGAGCTCAATATTTAAGAACCGATAACGATAACTGTAATGTTGCGATACCACAAATAAATATGGTACATTTTAAACGTACAAGAACCGTCCAGTTGAGTTAAAATTAATTGATATCCTCGTAATATGGCAACAAATGAGTTGCTAATGGACATTGGGGCCGTCTGTCGAATTTGCTTGCAGGACAGCGATACACACATGGTTTCCATTTACGAGCGGGACGACGAACCATGCGGAACCTCTATTTGCGAGAAAATTGAAAATTGCAGTGGCATCAAAGTGATTATTCGATCCTATGCCGCTACTAGGATCTACTAAGAGCTGTTATCATTTACAGATAGTGCGTACAACTGAGCTCCCCACCCGGATATGCTTGAAATGCCGAGCGTTCTTAAAGTTGGCGCACAAATTTCGACAGATCTGCCGGCATTCGGATAACTTCCTGCGTGAATACATATGTAAGGACCTGAGAGAGGAGGAGGAGGTGGACTCAGTGCAGCAGCTGGTAGAAACACCATCCATACAGGCATACGAGCAAGTGGAAGTGGAGGTACTGGAAGAAGGTGTTTGGTGCAACGAAGAAATAGTTGAAGAACTACCTGCTGCAGAAGAGAAAACAAATCTTTTGCTGGGGGCAACTGAAGAGACGGTGGCCACGCATGCTGCTGGTGCCAAGTCACATGTGTGCGACATTTGTGGCAACAGCTATCCACGCAAGAGTACGCTAGACACGCACATGCGACGACACAACAACGAGCGACCATATGAATGCGAGTGAGTTAAGCCACATAAAACCTTAAAGCGGATTATTAATTAGCTGTCACCTCTGTCTCGCCTAGAATATGCCAAAAGTCTTTCCATGTCAACTATCAGCTAATGCGTCACATACGCCAGCACACAGGCGCTCGGCCATACAGCTGCGAATACTGTCAGCGCAGCTTTACGGATCGCACATCTTTGGTCAAGCATGAACGGTATGTGCCAATGATGGATGTATGTATGCCATCTAAAGATATACTTTACCCTTAGCACCCATCGCAATGAACGGCCCTATTCTTGCGGCACATGTGGCAAGTCTTTCACATATGCCAATGTACTGAAAGTGCACTATAAGACGCATACCGGAGAGAAGCCACATCTATGCAGACTGTGCAATAAGAGCTTTGCACGTCATCACAATCTGGTTGCTCATCTGCAGACGCAACAGCATATCAACGATCCCCGCCTCGCTGACTATTTACAAACTCTGAAAGCCATTAGCAATTCGACTGCAGAAAACGGCTGAGGGATATTGGAAGTGCCTTTTTTAATAAAAATAAGAGATACCGGATAGCTTTGGGGCCAGAAGCAGTTATATTCCGACATGACCACATGGACTCATTGGTTGTGAATTTATGAACTATATGGAAATTTCTTTCTTGAATATATCCAAGAGCATGCTCATGTTAAATGCACCAAAGCTCTGTTCGCTTACATGATTTAATCTTCATTTATTTCAAATTATGTATCGCTCTGGTTTCTTTTTCAACCGAACACGTTGCAAGATTACAACTTCTTATCTGTTGTAGAAAAATGCCGAAAATATGTAATTCAAAATGTGCACAAGAATCTAGTTTGATTGGTGATTGTAAGTAGCTGACACAGTGGAGTTAGGATTAGCGAGCGGGCATATACAAATCGCCCTTTAAAATATTAAATAACAAAATAGGTTAGACTGCATCGGATGATTGAAATGATGTACAGCAGTGGGAAGATAAAGGAAGACTTTGCACAGCAAAGCCAGTAGTATGAAACCTATTTGCCAATCATGCGTATTTTGTCTTTTAGCAAATTGCGTAATTCGGTAATCATCAGCTCATGGGACTCTTTGAATGTGGCGGACACATCGCCAATTAACGTGGCTTCCACTTCCGGTTTCAGTGACATATCAGCCATGAATGAGCTCAGTTCTCGAGGCAGGTTAGGTGGTTTCCATATGCCTAAAAAAGAAAATGTTCATTTAGATGATTATGATGAAATAAGATATTCAACTGCTTACGTATGGCTGCATCACAGGCTTCCAATTTATGTTTCAATTGACGTATCAGCTCCTGTAGCATTTGACTACGCTCCTTTGCGCTTATCGGCTCCTGTGATTTGTTATCAGCCGCAGCCTTTTTTTTTGTTTTTGTCTTCGCGCTGCATTGCAGCTTATCATTCAGCACCGATAATAGGAAGGCATAAAGTGAGAGTATCTGCAAGTTCATAGAAATATTGTGATAGTTCCAGCTATTCAAGTAAAAGATATGCTACGCTATACCTCCAGACAGGCCGCCACCTTATGCTGATGCTCACGGCGTTTCCACAGGCCATCCATGCTATTCCATTCATTGCTTTCTGTGATCGTCAACACGCACAGATCCATGACAGAAACAACATTCTCGCTAACACGTTTGCACTGCAGCGCGAGTTGCGACGAACCGCTGTACAAATCTAGCACTAGCTGCGCCAAATCATCGAAGAAACGTTCATAGGGCAGCTCAAGCAGTAGGTGAAGACGTGTCGGCAGTAAATTGACTAGGGAACGCTGCGATAGCGGTTTATAGTTCATCAGTCGAAGACGCTGGTACAGGCCTGTCCATGATGTACGTAAAAGCTCAACTGTAGCTATGTCGTCGCCCGGCGCTGGAGTTGTTGCCTTGTCGTTCGACATGGCAAGTTTAGCGCTGTGCGGCGCATGATAAAGATCAATGAATGAGGCAAACAAACGAAGAAGTACTGAGCGTACTTGAAGCACCTCAATCTCCTGCTCGTATGACTCCTTACGCTCAGCTTCTGTATCATCTAGATGCAAAGGATCCCAGCGAATAATTGCCTGTAAGTCTCGGTTATCGCTTAAATTATTCCAGGAAATACGGTCCTCGGCAGGTTCTATGCTCATGGCCGTATAGGCCGATAGATTTTGCTGGATGCTTCCATAGCAGCAAACTAAATCGCACAGTTGTGCCTCCACCGAACAAGCCACGTACATTAAACTGTTTGTGAGCCGCTCCTTAAAGTTCATAAACTCCTCCATTTTTGAGAACGTGCAGAAGCGATAAGTCAACGAAATATATTCCAGTCGCTCCTTATAGCTATTCGTGAAGAACTTCAATGTGGCATCGTAGCAATTGCGAACGCCTGAAAAGCGACCGGACTGCGGTAAGAGATTACAATGCACATAGCCCATCGAGTCCAGCTGAATTTGTTTGATATCCAAATAGTCATACATTTCCTGTGCGCCAACCATGCACCCAAACATGTGATAAATTTTCAAGCTAAGCAGCTTAATATGAAAATTACTGGTGCTGTTACGTAGCACATATTGCAGCAGGCAAAGCGCCTCAAATAAATAATCCGATTTACTCTCTCGCTTTGAGACATCGAACATAACGTTTGCTGCCAGCAGCGCATACGGATCTGAGGGTCCCATTTCCGTAGACAGCAGTTCTCTGCCAAACGAACTGTGCCCGTGTTCATAGTGTAGCTTTAGTGCTGTATAAAAGGCGACCAAATGATCTGTGGGCATATCAATGTGAGCCCCGCACATGCGTGAAATTTGCAGCGCACAAATATGCTTCTGCATGTGTTCCTTCTGCAAGCAAATAACACATTTAATAAATAAATTATTGAATTAATTAATTAGAATAAGTTAATTGTAACATTACTAACGTTCTGCGGCAAGCAGCTTGAGGTTATTCCACTTTCCACGAGGAGCTTGTTCGCTAGCGATTGTCGCTGCTCCATGCTAATTGAGGGTAGAAACAATGCTATGTCGTGGGTGCAGCAGGTTTTATCACCAAACAGGTGAAAATATTCAATGATCAGCTCGTCAAAGTCACCGATTTGCTCCTGTGCCGGCAGCTGTTGGACACGCATGCGCTGATGCAGCTCTAGTCGCGCCAAATATGGACCACGCGTCTTGCGCGTCGACGACTTAATTATGTGCAATAGAAAATTATGACAAGAATTGAGCGAATATCTGGGCTCTTGCTGCTCCGAAGATTGCTGTGCTAAAAGCTCGAAACAGCTCTGAATATACTCCTTGTAGTAGTCCCAGCGATCTCGACTAAAAAATTTGATATATTTATATTTATAGACATCTACTGTCAAAACTTGGGCACTCACTCGGCTTCAAGCAGCTCTTGCAGCAGCTTATTCAGCTCCATCCATTTGCCCAGCTCTTTGAGCAGCTCAAACTTCATGGTAACGGGGGCACCAGGATATAATTTAGCGCACAGCTCACCGGTAAGAAACTCCCAGGCGTCCTGGTACTTGCTTTGCAACTTTAATATGTGCAAATAGAGAAATGCCTCCTGCTCCGTCTCCAACTTGCCCTCTTTTATGTGCTTATCAACCATCCGTTGCGCCAGTGCCAGATACAGCTTTCGCTTTTCAGGTATGCAAGATTCGGGACCACGTATGCCCTGAAATACCACGCTAATCACGGCCCAAAAGTAATAGGCATTCTTTGGCTGCGCCTTGTAAAGCTGAAGGGCAACGGCCTGCTGCGCCTTGTAGTCCTCAACGCGGACATGTGCCACGAATAAATGTGCCAGCAGCTCCTCATTGCCTGGGCTCTGTTTCACAGCATGTTGATAAAGCTCAACTATTTTGTCCACTATAATTAAAAGAGATTAATTAATTAGCTTAATAATGGGAAGGACTGACAACGTACTCTACTATATACACTTTGTAACCAGCGAAATCAATTTAAATAAAAGTTTTTAAGTTGATGTTAAGGATCGATGGGTTTATACAGACGGACAGGTGGATAGTGTGCTTGTTTGTTTTTATAAAACAGTTCTACCCAATGTATGAGTACAGTGAGTACTAGACACACATACATTCTAAAAGATCAGTTTGATTTCTTGGCACGCGCTATAGACACACTCTCTACCCGCCGATCGGTCCGCTACGGCGCTAGTACCCATGTGCAGTGGCTAATTTCTGCGCAAATGAAAGCGAGTGCGAAGGCAATTTTAATTGCTCGACCGTGTGCGTGTGCCAAGAAATATACTTATAAATATGAAACGGTCGCCAATGTTATTTGCGTGTCTCTATCTCTCTTTCTGTATCTTACGTTGTTCCATTTCGCGATAGCAAAAAGAGAGCACCTGCAAGGTGGAATCGTCCACTGGCTTTTCTTCGGCTACGGATTGCAGGATGCTGTGGCTCTCTTCATAGCGACCCAGACGTAGAAGCGATAAGCCCTATAAATAAGTAGAAAAATCAGCAATTAATTTTTATTTTATCTGCTAATATTTCGCTGTTATTCCTTTTACCTTAAGAGCACGTGCGCAAAGCAAATTTGGATGCTTGCGTAGAATCTTCTCTGATTCTTGTAGTGCCTTGCGATTGTTACCCACTTCGAGATTGTCTTTGAATTGAAAAAAAGACAACTATAATATATATATATATAATACATATATAATAATTTGACTTACCGTAGACCGGTCGCAGTTGTCGCTCGAACAATGCCGCATCCATGCCCTGCTGGTGGTGTGCCATGGTTTTGATTGATATCACGGCCGGCTCACTCTAACCAACCAGACGCCACACGTTTCTGCCGCCGCAGAAACAGTCGTTGATACTTTTAACCTAATTACACGAGCCACAAGCAACACGCTTGCTATGATTTTTTTGTCTTCCAAATGCCGCTTGAATAAAACACGGTACGTTGCGATGGCTGTGGTACTGGGTAGAATACAAACCACCCTGGTGGCTATTCTGACAGCTGGCTTAGGTATAAAAGTACACACGATTAAATAATTATACAAACTATTAACTATTAATTTTTTTTCTTTTTTGAATAAAAAAACTTTACTGCCTCTTCACAAATTCGGCACTAGAGGTGCATGAGAAGCGATAGTTTTGATGTTTTTTTTTTTATGTTGGGAATATCGCCTATCGAAAGTGCTTACATTAATCAGCTGATTCCCTACAGCTGGGGATGATTATTAGACTCTCAATATGCAACAATACAGGTTAGAACTGTTGTTAAGGCATCGTTATATCTATTGTAGCTGAAGGAAGTTCACTTGAACAGGGGCAGTGGTTTTTCACTTGGTTGATTTGTTAAATTTGCTTAATTTCATTTCTTCTTTATATTAAATCAACGCAAACGTAAGCTTTTAAAACAGCAAGTGCGGCAAAAATTACGAAAATACGATATTGAAATTATTCCGATAGTATTGGTATTTTTTAGCTTATATGAGAGAAGTATATTTAAATAAATTAAATCTCTTCTGATATTTTGGCAGCGCCCTCCTTACAATTTCATTGCAACTACAAATTATATATTATTATATATGTATATATAATATTTAGTTATAGCCAAGCAATGCTTTAAGACAACAGAAATGAATTGCGCCAAAACAAAAATACTAGAATGGAAATACATCTCAAATATTTATCGATAGTTATTTTTATTAAAAATTCATCGTGAAATGAATCAACGATGCCCGACTTTTCTTAATCGTGCCGCTATCGGTACCTTTTAGTAGCTTATTTATAAAATACACAATATATACCAACAGCCGGGAAAGGAATACTCGAAAAACGAAGTAAAAAAGAATACACTACTGAATCATTTGGACGATTTAACATAAAAATATGACTCTGGTCAGTTAATTATTTGTAGTCCATAGGCGCTTAAACACGATATTAGCGCACTGGCAGCTCACGCGCGCATCCCTAGTTGTTGCCCCCATCAAAAAACACGCAGCGCAAAAATAAAATGCGATTTTTTAGTTCTGCCGCGTAGATTACGAAGCCATTTAAAGTATTAAATTACACAATAAGTTGAATTATTTACGTGTTCATACTTTAGTCTAGTATTATCAAATTATTGGTTTTTATCGCAAATCAAGTGACGCGTTACAAATACTATTGTCACATTTTATGTCCATTTTTGGTGAAGAATTTTGCCAACCGAAAATCAGCACAAACGCAGCAAACGCAATGAAATGAAATTGCTTTGGCTAAGCGAATACTTGGCCAACATAATTAACGGTAGTCGTATATACGAGGCCATTGGAAGCCCTTTCGCTGAAGTACGCCCAGAACTGTTCACCCCGCAAGCTATCTATTGCCGCATCAAGTCCACATCGGCTGAAGCGCTGGAGCATATAGTGATTGCATGTGCGGTATACTTTCTAGTATGCCTGGGCCTATACAAACTGACGTTTTGGCTATCAGTAACAGGCGCGCCAGGCGCAAAAGAGAATCCGCACAATGCCAACACAGATGTCACCAAAAGCGGCTTGCGGAAAACATTACAGAAAGGTCTACGCTTACGTTGCGTTCATCTGCCCAAGGCTGCGCTAATGGGTCGAGTACTTTTGGTCATCGCACATCCGGATGACGAATGCATGTTTTTTGGTCCGCTGATCTACTCGCTGACACACCGTGCTGGCTGTCAGGTGTACGTGTTGTGCCTGTCGAATGGTAAGCAATTAGCAGCTCTCCGCATCCATTGCCTGTAATAAAAGTTAATTAACGATCTTCATTATAGGCAACTACGAGCAACAGGCTCAATCGCGCCGGGAGGAGCTATTTCGGGCATGCAACCGTTTGGGCATTGCCGAATCGAATGTCATATTGGTGAATGCCACCAATTTGCCAGATGATCCGAATGTTGAGTGGCGGCCGGATGCGGTTGCCAGCTTTATATTGCATACCGTTGAGAGTCTTGATATAAAAGCGATATTCACCTTCGATCGCGATGGGGTCAGCTCGCACCCCAATCATTGCGCTGTGTATTATGCGGCCGCTTCTTTGTGTTTAGCCAATTTATTGCCTAAGGGTGAGTCACGGGTTGGCTGGCAGCGCCAGCAATAAAAACAAAACAGTCTACAGACCGCATTGCACATGTTAATTGTCATGTTAATTGTAGCTGCTTTTGTTGACGCTGTTGCTGTTTTTGCCAACGTTACGTTTTCTAATTATAGCTAAGATCATTTTTAATATTTTCGTATATGTATTTATATTCTTTTTTATATGGGACAAATATCAGCTTGTAAGTTCTATACGCTAGACTCGATCAATTTGGTACGCAAATATTTATCCGTCTTCGATTTTCTATGCACATGCTTTATGTCGACACATTGGTATGTATGCCTATAGGGGTTGCAATTATCAATAATCTAATTAAGCTTATCTTACAGGTGCATACTCAGCTGGAAAGAGGCGTCATTGGTCAGAAGCGCCATGATGGAGCATCGGTCTCAAATGAAATGGTTCCGCTGGCTTTATATCTACACATCGCGCTACATGTATATCAATTCGATGCGCGAAATAAATCTCTCCGATGTCGAGCTAGAAATGCAAATTCATGATAATTAGAAATCGTGCCGGGTACAGCTCAATTACGGATATTATTTGTGTTTGCAACAACTTATTGAATGTAATGTGAAGAAATGAAAAAACACCAAAAGACAAACTACCTTCATAAATGAATGCTTGACCGCAGCGTCGAGCTTAGCTACTTTTTTGACACTGACGATTCTATACTATAATTATATATACATATGTTATAACTTACTTTATAGCGTAAGCGTTTTGATCTAGCCAAATGCGACTGCTTTTTGATATACACGCAAGTAGTTGAACGTGAAAAGCAAACAAAACCAAAAGGGAACAAGAATTACATGTAAACAGAGACACTGAAACCAGATGCAATCCAGAATTAGTCACACACACAAGCAGACACATGCACTCGTACATACCTAAATACATATCTTTGCATATTGATTAGTTGTTAGCTCTATTTATTATTTATACTCAATGTCCACATGCGAGCATATATGTTTCTGAGGCTTGCAGAGAACTAACTGCAGTATGATGCTAATGATTATGTTAACGTTTATGTTATGTTTGATTCTTATGGTTAATTTATGCTTTATATATTTGTTCGTGTGAACATTTGATTCCTTCCTTAGCATACAATTTAAACGCACGACTCAATATTTAGTTCATGTGTATGTACATTTGTAAAATAGTTTGTTGTAAGCAGCGAAGTACAATAATTTTTATATACGTATAAAGTAACGGACGGAGGTCGTTAAATAGTCTATTATGAGAGAGATTCATAGATGCTGGGGAACAAAAAAAATGTTGAATATTGTGTATTTTGAAAACATGCATAAATTAAAATCTATTGTTTCCAAGCAAATTCTATTTAAAAAATGATTCTTTTAATTTATTAAATTACAAAGCCTTTGTCTATTTAATACAGCAAAAGGATACTAGAACAAAAAATATTACTACTCAAATTTATTTATATTTGATGTTTTGATTTTTTTTTGAACTGTCCCCCAATGTTAATCTCTTCTGTATTGTTAACGATTATTTTCCGTAGGCCAATGTTGGACTCGTGTTGTGCACTCTTAAACGCTTCTTCTAACATGCTCCATGAGAACGTTTTTGCAATGAATTTGTGCATCGGTGCGCGACCAGATTTAATTAGTTGTAATGCCGTTGGGTACCTGCGGGAATTAAGGATAGATTATTGGTGTAACTGATTAATATATCTCGCTTACATATTGGCAGAACGAAAGCTTGGTATAATTCGAATGTTTTTCATTAGTATGTCCAGTGCATTGAAGCTGGCACATTCTGACTCGCATTCTGCTAGGATGCATGCGCTGCATGGCTGCAATGCCATTACGGCCAGGTTCATGGTCATAGGCGAAATAGCACAGTTAATGGCGCAATTCGGCCACTCCTGGTATTTGTTGTACACTTCCTCGAGCACCTCGCCGAATAATGCGTTCGAATCGAAATGTATGGTCTTAAAGCCAAAGTCGGAGTCAATCATTTTCAGTGAAGACCTCATAGTGCCGGCAATGGTTACTTTTCGAGCACCAATCGCTTTCGCACACAGCGCTGCTGCCACAGCTGTTGGGGTTGAGCCAATGATTAGAATATTGCTCGTGGGCGATACCTGGGCTTTGAAGCAAGCTTGACAGCCCATCGCCAGGGTTTGCGTCAGGGTGCCTTCCTCCAAGCTGACGGAGTCGGGTAGCCGATGACAAAGGTCTGCTGGATGTGTTTGGTGTGTGGCTAAGAAGCCGTTATACATCAGATCGGCACAGATGTTATATAAGCCTTGTTTGCAGTAACTACAAATTCCACAGGACAGGGCCGATTCTACGACAACACGATCACCAACACGCAAATGTTTGACACAGCTCCCAACTTTCTCCACAAACCCTGTGGCATCGTGACCCAAGGTCATTCCCTCCATATTTTTATTAGCATTCTCATAAACATGTATGTCTGAGCCAGTAAGCGCTATAGACCCCGTGTCAATAAGAACATCTATTCAAAGAGGGTTGACAGTTCGGGGTCAATTAGTGAGCTGGTCTAACTTACCAAAAGGTCTGACATCCGGTTGTGGTTGCCGTTCTCTACTTATCTGATACGATGCTGGTATACGTATTACCTCCATTGTGCATAACTCATCTTCGGTGTCTTCTTCCCTCGCAATCGATGCCTCTTGAGCTTGGCAGATGTAGCGCCTCGTGGTTAGCATTCGCATTTGATTATTAAATATTAGGCCCGTGGCTAGAAGTTCATTTCTTTCTACCTTGGGGTATAATTATAGAGTAGAGTTAGTTATATTGGAGTATAGGTTACTTTTTAGATTTGCTTATATGGAATTCACCTTTGTTTTTGTCGTCTTTTTTGACCTTTTTTCCGATCATGCATATGGCAGGAAGCTTCCTCTTAGGCTTTGTGGGCATTTTGGGAGTTGTTGGCGTCTTATTATCCCTTGCGCATTTCTTAAGCGGCATTTTGACCGGGGCACACCCACCGCCGCAACGGTTTACAGGACATGACATATCGTGCGGATCATAGCAATCAGTACGGGGACCCGTCCGCGCTTTAATGTGCTTGCGAATCCTCGGTCCACTTTTATTTTGGATTGCCGCACACTTGCCACCATCATTCTTCTTTTTCTTTGACTTTTTGCTGTATCCACGCTGGATCTGGTTACGAATACTCTGCGACGTAATACCCCAGGCTGCCATCTGTGTAGGCGAGGGCATTCCGTCGTATTGACGACGCACCAAGGTCGAGTACACTCGGAACTTGGCAGGCGTCTTTGAAGAGTGGTTTATTTGTATGTTCGAAACGCTTGCATGTTTATTGTGGTAGCTGCGGCGTACTCTGGTAGTATAGGGTAGACAGGGTCGCAGTTTCAGCAAGAATTTGGAGGAACTTTTCTCAGCAATACTTTTTGGACCATTCCATGTGAGCGATGACATGAAGCGTTTAGGATCGCGGATAAAATGGAAATGTGAGCCATTGGGATGATAGTACTTGGAAACTGGGCTAGCGTATGTAGAGTACTTCTTCTTATCGCATTTGCTGCCTTTCTTATCTCCGCCTTTCTTATCGCCGCCTTTCTTATCGCCGCCTTTCTTGAATTTAGCGCAGGGGTCCTTTTTATCGCCACTACCGCCCTTGCCGCCTTTGCCGCCTTTGCCGTCCTTGCCGCCCTTGCCGTCCTTGCCGCCTTTTTTGCAAGGGTCTTTTTTACCACCCTGCTGCTCTTGGGCCTTTTTGGCGTTTTCCTTGAATAAGGCGCAAGGATCCTTTTTATCCTTGCCACCTGACCCTTTTTTGTCGCCTCCCTTGCCATCTTTACCACCTTTTTTGCAAGGATCTTTTTTGTCACCGCCCGATTTTTTGGCGCAGGGGTCTTTTTTGTCGCCCTTACCTCCTTTCTTGCTATCGCCTCCTTTTTTGGCGCAGGGGTCCTTTTTGTCGCCCTTACCTCCTTTCTTGCTATCGCCTCCTTTTTTGGCGCAGGGGTCTTTCTTTTTATCGCCTCCTTTACCATCCTTTTTGCAAGGATCTTTCTTGCTATCGCCTCCTTTTTTGGCGCAGGGGTCTTTCTTTTTATCGCCTCCTTTACCACCCTTTTTGCAAGGATCTTTCTTGCTATCGCCTCCTTTTTTGGCGCAGGGGTCCTTTTTGCCGCCCTTACCTCCTCCTTTACCATCCGAATCCTTTTTGCAACTAGCTTTTATTTCGGTTGTTTTCGCTGCTTTTTTGTCTGTCTTTTTTGGCTGTGGACGCTTACATTTATCTTCCTTGCAGGGATCATCAATGAGCGGGCATTTCTTAGGGCACTTTTTTTTCTTTTTTATAATGGGATTTTTGCAGCCATCCTTCAGCTGTGGACTAAAGACCGTCGGTTGATCATCATAGATGGGTTCAGCCACAGCACTCATTGTTGGTACACTATGCTGTTGTTTCATGCGCTTCATTGCCTGGTTGCGTTTTAAGGCCATGCGACCTGCATGTGTGGCTATCTGACCTCCAGCTGTTCTCCAACAGTCCTTTGACTCGTCCGTGCTTATAGGCAAGTCAACGTTCTTGTTCATCATCTTCTGCTGCTGCTGCTGCTGCTCTTCTAATTGATCTTGTGGTTGCTGCTCCTGCTGGTCGTAACCATATAGTGCTTCAGATGCAAATCCACGCTGCAGTGCAGTGCTGCATATACTGGCGGCAATCGAGGTCACCGTATCATTATATTCAGGCAATTGTTCGTCAGTCAAATGAGATGGGTCCAGTTTGTCGGCATCGATTTGAACCATTCCCTTGATCAAAGCATTGAATCGCAGGGGCACAGTGTTTATCGGCTTATTCTCAGGATCGGCCTCTACCTTAGTTTCCAAAAAAACCATCGCATCGTCACCCAATGAAGGCTCGGGCTTGTGGGCTAGCTCACCGTTCAATATGGCATCGCGCACATTTGTCATATCCATTTCAAAGGATAAGTGCATCGAAGCAATGGCCATATCATTCAAGCGCTGACCCAGGCAATCTGGCACTTCGACACTTATTTGCTCCCCTAGGGGCTCCGCGTTAGCCATTTCCTCTAGTTCAGCCTGCAAAGCATTTGCATTGGCACTAATTTGCGACTCCTTCGGATCACCGAGGGGCGTCGACTGCGGCATTGTTTGTGGTGAGCCAGGCGTGGTGATCGGTGTCGTTGGAGTTTGGCTTGGTGAAGACGGTATTGTTGGCGTAAACGGTACAGGCGTCATTGGTGCTATGTCTGCTGCGTGGGAGGGTTCGGCCACTGGTAACGATGAGGTCGTCTCGCTTGCCCCTTGCCCCATTCCAGCTTTATGCTTTTGACTCTCGTTTGTGACGTCCTTTAAATTTGCTGTTACGTTTTGACCTTCACGTGTTGCTTTTACAGCAACAGCATCGGCAGAATCTTGGCTAAATGTCCTGTCGACACCTTGCACATATCCCTCAAAGAAACTCAGCTTCCGTTTGTCTTCCGCTAGCTCCTCGATGGCTGTTGACGTCTCATCGACAGACTGCGACGCTTCTTCGTTGTTAAGGTCCTCGATCATGCTATTGGTGAATGCGTCTATCTCGTTGGCATGCACGCGAAGTTGATTGAGCGCTTCGAGCGTGTTGCGCAGACTTTCGATATCCTGATTAGCTAAGTCCAGCGGCACTATGACGATCTTCAGTTGTTTACCATCCTTGGCCTCTGGCATTATGATACCAACGGGCACCACATTGTGTGCTGGCTCTGCGACCTCGCTCTCGGATGGTGCTCCACTAAAACTAATACGTTTACGTAGCATATCTACATTCGTGTGTGGGGTAAACACACTCGACGAACGCTGCGAATACAGCTGAACGTGTATCATCGATGGTGTTGATGGAAGTAGTTCAATTAACTGCGATGGCGTCGGTTGCCAGCAGACGCACTTTGAGCAGATCTTCTTCCATTGCTTGCAACTACCGTGGAGCAGTCGATGTGGGCGACAGATAGGCGCATGATAGCTTAAACATCGAGAGATCTGAGAAAGATACGTCGCCATACGTGTAGAATTATTGCTTTTTTAATACTTTTTTCTAAACTGGGTAATTTTGAATTTTGTTAAATCAGTAAATGGGGGATTACACGGTAAATTTTGATCATGAAAAATTCACAACAAAACGAAAAAAAAAGTAATCTTTATTAGTTTACGTACAGTAGCTGACTGAATACTTACTCCAATAGCTACCTACGTTCAGGTCCAAATCAAATCTCAAAGCCTACTTTGTTGTGTATTTTTCTTTCGAGCTTAGCTTGTCAAAATGTTGGTGTTATTGGGTATATATATATATATATATATAAATCCTCTAATGCACTAAGTTTCTTATGTCATCTTTTAGATATTTGATCCTAAAGAGATTTTAAACCGTATTAGTGATTAAATTCAAAAAATTCGGGGTAAATCTCCATTAATAAAAACTCGGAAAAATAGGTTTTTTGCGACTAATACAATATCAATTTTTAATTATATATATACAATATAAATTTTTAATATATATATATTAGTCGCAAAAACCCTTGTTTACCCAGTTTATGTTAATCGAGATCGACTCAGAATTGTTTGAATTTAATTACCAATACGGTTTATTATCTCTTTAGGATCAAATCTCTGGTAAGTGCCTGCATATACAATAAGAAACACTTAGTGCATTAGAGGATCAGGCTTCCTTAGAAACTAGTTTTGTATCTACCGATAAAAGATTGTCTTTATAGACGAAGAGGAGGATGAGTTGAAGTTCCAAAAGTCTTTTGTTCTCGACTTGATTGCCGTACGTATATTGGTATTCAAAATATTATTCCATTTTTACTTACGTGTATTAAATGTGTCATTTTGCCGAGAATACGCATACTTCGGATAAACTATCTGGGGAATTATTTCTGATAGACAAGACCAACAATATTGCATGCAGTTGGGGTGCAAATTGCGTTAAACATTTACCAGAACTTTGGCGAATGGCGTATAGCCTTTAAAGTGCTATTTAATATATAAGTGATTAGAACATTACAGAACAAATTTGGAATTTGGAAAATAGTTTATGTATATTGTTTATTGAAAAAAAAAAAAATATTTTTGATGTTTTCTCGAAGAGATGTGTTCGAAGAATAATTATAAGAGTAAACAACAGGTTTAAAGGTTTTTTTTAACTCACCAAAAATACGCCCACTACGATGTAAAGCAGTCTAAATTTTATAAAATAATTTTATTTCAAAGAAGAGGGAGAGCGGGAGAGACGCAACATAAAACAGTTCTCGATTTTGATGGCATTAGCTATGCAGCTCTTTAAAACATATTAAATTCAGTTTTAGGTACAACAATTGTTGGCACACTTCTTGCATATTAATTAATTGTTTATTGGCTACCTTCAGATTTATTTATTTTTACGTTTGGGCCGCCTTTATTGGGCCCACTTCAGTCAGGCAGTCAGTCAGTGCTCAGTTGTCGGTGTAAGCGCTTCGCTGGCGTTTTCAATTCCAATCCGATTTATATAGTTATAGATTATATAACATTGACAATGTCGCGATTGTCCAGCTCCACATACAGTTCCATATGTCTTCTGGTTGCTCTTCATGTAAGCGCGAGACTCTAAACAAACCTCTTATTAAATTGTGCAATTAATTTTATATACGTATATATATATCTACTTAAATTGTGAATCATGAAATATGCCAACGGCATATCTTGGCATTCGGTTGACCATTTTTTTAATTAACTCAAATATTTTTATTAGCATTGTCCCTGAAATTTGTAGCTTGAAATATTGGCTTGGAGTAAAAAAATGGCATACTTTGGATCTGATAGAAAATATTTTTGTGTTATATTAAAGCCTATTGCTATTGTTGCTATTGTAATAAAATCATATAGAAGTCCTGTGGTAATCTGATATTAGGGATTCATTCTCTCCTCATTAAATATTTTATTATGAAATAAAGAAGTGAAACAAAAATATATTAGAGAAATTATAAATATTAAAAAAAATGCAGATCTATGGCACAGTTTGACGTCAGACGGAGCCTGAACTCAATCGTTGATTCTGATCAAGAATATATGTGCAGAATGGGATCGGTTTTGCTTAGTCAGGGTGTAAAGCTTCCTTTCCAGCCAACTCATGCGTATACGTACTATTTATTTTTGTCAATACCTGCATATATATGTATGTATGTATAATTATTTTTTTTGCACCCAGCCCATATTTGGAGCTCTTTAGCTATCACTCTTGAAGACCTTGAAAATATTTCTAGGGCATAATTGAATCATTTGAATGTTTCTAAGCAATTCGAAGCCATCAAATTAAGGCGCGTCGCGTGTGCCCAAATGCGATTGTTCTCGCATATGGAATCGCTATTTAGAATTCATAAATGAAACGAAGATATGCTTATGGCTCGTAATTAAGCAGCCAGTATTAATTGCCTTTTCATTTATTTCTTATGCAGTTCGTGTGGTTGTTGGTGGTGACGGCGAAGCCGGCGTCCAGCAGCAGCAACAGCAGCAGCTTGCCTTCACTTGCGTCTTCACACGACGCTGCCACGCCCACAAGCACAGGTGGGAAGCACATAGTGAGCTTTGTGAATTCGAAGCGTGGCGTCGCCCCACACGCAGAATTCGATTTTGAGCGCAACGAGGCGGAGGCCATCAATTCGGTTCATGTGCAGCAGCTCTTCGGCAGCCTGTTGCAGCTGCAGGGGCCCAGCAACAACAGCCTGGACACAGATGATGCGCCCGACAGCGAGCGCAATACTCTGGACGATGAGCTGATCCTGATGGAGTCGGTCAGTGAGCAGCACGAAAGCGCCACAGATGAGCCGGACACGTGGCATCGCATCAAGCTGGCCATACCAGTGCTGGAGCCAGTCAAGCATTTGGTGAATACTGTGAGTGGCGGCGGGGTCAACAATACGCATGTGATCAACAACACGCATCGGCTGATCGGGCATAGTGGAGTGCATCACACAACACATCCGCACAGTAACAACACCTCGCCGGCCATCGAGACGGAGGAGGATCGCGAGGAGGCCATCGATAGCACCGGCTTCGACCTGCTGGAGACACTGGGCACCGCGGGCACCGTGCTCTGGGGCATGCTGCAGAATCTGAGGCGACTTTTTGCGGCAAGTGCCGGCAATGCCAGCACCGCCTTCTCAGGTGGTGCAGGTGGTGGCGGCGGTGGTGGTGCAGCCTCTGCGAACTAATTGCAACGGGTTATGTGTACTGTGATTAATCTTAACGCTTATCTTGGGGTTTCTTCAGTCTTTAATACTAATGAAATATACGACAATTAAATTATAAATAAATCAAATAAAACCATTCACAATAAACACCCGCTCAGTCGCAATTGCACATGGCCAGCTGCCTGGCAAACTCAGGCAGCCTCTGCTGACGCCAACGGACATTCGCGTTCGCCTGCTCCAAGGCGCGCAACAAGCTGCGCGATGAACTCGGCTGCAACACCTCCTGGTGACCACTGATGAACGTTCTCAGCTGCTGATAGTCCTCCAGGGAGCTGCTGTGCTGGGCAATCACGTTGAGCAGTGCAGTCAATTCGCGCGTATTCGAATTGTAGCTTCAAAATGCGAAGAAGAGTGGGGAAGAGAGAGAGGTGTGTGAGATAAATACGGAAATAATGCTATAGATCGAAAGAAATGCTACGGTTTCGACTTTATCTATTCAAATATGTTAGAAATATGAGAGTATGAGAAATACAAGAAAGCAGGAGAAAGTGAGAGGAAAAGAGTCAGGCGACCAGGGTCCATTTAAAAAGCTTCAATAGGCTACGAATGGACGAAGCTTTTTTTTTTTAAGATTAAAGTATGTGAGGCTAATCAGAATCCCCAAACAATGCCGTGCTTGACTAGGCTCTAATCTTCATCATTTTTTTTTTGAAGTGATATAAAAAATTATCCAAGAGTTGAAAAGTCTAATTTAGACAGAAGGAAAACGAAAAGGAAGAAAAAGTTGTTTCTAGTCAAGCTTAAGGCTAGGCTAAGATCGTCTTTAGTCATGGCGCTTAGTAGTATATAGAGTCATTGATTCTAATCCCTTAGCGAACATCAAGCTAAATGTACTGCAATTCAGTCATTAGGCTTAGCATTAGATTGGGGGACCTCCAGGATCATATCCCATATAAAATCAGAAGCAAATGCTAGGCGAATCATTAGTTTAACTCTAACCCCAAGACCCACGTTCCCATTCACAATTCAAATTCGTAGTACTTACTACTGCCGCAGCAACGGGAAGTTGTGGAAATAGAAATCTCTGGCCACGTGGAAGCCCATCTCGCTGCGCACCATGGCGCTAAAGATGAGCGACGCATCCTGTTTGCGTATGAAGGACTGTTTATGGTAGATGATCCTCAGATAGCGCTGCAGCAGACACACTTTGTGTGTGCAGCCCAGGGCGAGCAGAATCAGACGCTGTTCGCCGGCCAGCGAGCTGTTGCGGCATCTGAGCCACAGAAAGTTCCAATCCTCCGCATCGCCATGCCGCATGGCAGTGCAATAGACAACTGAGCGCAGATTGATAGGCACGGGATTCATGCTGTCCGGCTGAGTGCAGATGAACCAGCGATGATAATACTTGAGGGCGCGCTCCACGCAATCCCTCAGATACAGGCGACATGCCCATTTGGTAATCAACGTTTTGTGGGCCACATGATGGCGCTTATCATCGTCCTTCTGCATGCCCTGCAGCTGACAGTAAATGGGCGACAGCAGATGGTGCATAAAGTGCTATGGAATGAGTTTTGGTAAAAATGCATTTGAGATTAGCAGACTTGGGAGATGTGGCCACACCTGAAACTCGTCGAAGTCGTCAGTGTAGCGGATAATGCGATAGATGCCATTCAGCTGATCCAGTGCTGCACGCCAGGGCGTATACTGGCGCTCCTGCTTCACGTAGGTCAACAGCTCAAGGGCCTGCTCGTAGGTCGCCAGGCCACTCCAGGCCAGGGCCAGTGCATCGTCCAGCAGCTGGACACGATTCATGACATGGATACGACTATATTCACTGCTGTGGAGCGCCCTGCTGATCAGATCCCAATTCTCAGCGTCATAGTTGATGCGATAGGGTGACGCCACCTGGATATTGAGGATCACCCATTCATCGTCGCCAGGCATATCTTGCAGCAGCAGCGGCACAGGCTCGTGCTGCGCTGTGCACCGCAGCCAGGCACGCGGCTGAGTGGCAATGAAATCAGAGGCGGACTGGGTGGCATAGCTAATTGGCACAAACCAGCAGGCATTCTCGGCCACCGACTGCTCGGGTCGTTTGTACACGTAATCCTCGTGATGTATCATAAATCGTTGCTGGGTAATTGTCGCCGTTTTCTTTAGATAATGCCGCCTCACCTCAATCAAGGGAACGCCCTTCTGCAAGGTCCACGTGTCCATTACAGTCTGCACCTGCAGATCGAGCGGCATGCTGTCGCTTCCATGTGCCGCCTCAGTCAGCGCCAGCCACAGATCCTCCTGCCTGGCATTGGCATAGGAATGCTTCAACAGGTAGCAGCGCATACCCCTGTGAAAGGCCACATCCCCAATGAACATGTGCATCATGCGTATGATAACTGCGCCCTTGCGATATGTAATAGTGTCGAAGAGCTCCGATATCTGGCTGGCACGACTAACCGCCTGATGGATGGGCCGGGTATTGCAGTATGCATCCATATTGAGCACGGCCAGCACGTTGTCCAGCATGTCCTCCTCGTAGGCATGCCACTGGGAGCATAGCCTCTCTACGCCCAGCGTAGCCATGTAAGTGGCGAAACCCTCATTCAGCCACAGATCATCCCACCATTCCATGGTAACCAAGTTGCCAAACCACTGATGGGCCAGCTCATGGGCAATCACATTGGCTATATGCTGCTTGTCCAGGTGCGAGGAAGCATCCTCGGCATAGAACAATGCAGCCTCGCGGTATGTGATCAGACCCCAGTTTTCCATGGCGCCCGCACTGAAGTCCGGCACTGCCAGCTGATCCATCTTGGGCAACGGATAATCGATGCCGATCATCTCCTCGAATTGGGTCATAATCCTCGGCCCCACCTCCGATGCATAGCGGCACTGCTCAATGGCCGTGGCACGTGCCCAGGTGGTGAAGTGAACGCGACTTTCATGATTCTGGGAGACGAGCCCCTGAAAATTGTTCACACTGTAGGCCACCAGATACGTGGACATGATCACCGTCTGCTTGAATGTGCTCCACAGCCAATTCTGGCGATCGCATCTGCAGATCTTAGAAGAGGCCACATTACACTGGCTCCACATGCTCCATACACTTACATGGGCACCCTCTCCAGCAGAGGCATGTTGCTGAGCGCATTGTACTTGGCATGGTGACCCAGGGTTATATTGAAGGTGGCCTTGAAGTCGGGCTCGTCGAAGCAGGGGAACGCAGTCCTCGCGTCCGCCGGCTCGAACTGCGTCACGGACATAAATCTGGAAACAATATAGTTGCATTATAGAAATATATATATTTGATGTGATGGCACAAACTGTTGCTTGCAGCTGCCTGCACTGTCCGGGTACGAGCTGACATAGTAGCCAGCCATGCTGTGTCCCAACAGAGACCAGAAGCGCAGGCGCAGCGTGTAGCGCTGACCGCGCTGTAAATGTTGCTCCAAGTGCAATGTTAGGAAATCGTACTTTGAATGCCGTTGCATACTTTTGATCTCAATCAGCTCGTCGCAATGATATTTGGTAAGTTGCAGGCCTGGGCTGCTATCGACAATATTTAAATGGGCGCCGGCATGCAACGTGATATTGTTGGTAGACTGGAAGATGCGCATGTGGATTTCAACGTCTCCTGTAAAGAAGAGGCGTTTGGGATTCTCCAGGTGGGTCGTGATGCGCAGGTTGTAGTGTTGCGGTTTGATGGAGCGTTGCAGGCGATAGTAATCGTAGCTGGCGTTGCACAAAGTTGCAAGAATAGCGCTCAAAAGCAACAGAATACCCATTTCAAATTTGGCGGTAGACGAATTCTTTTTTGATTGAAAACGCACAGCTTTGACGTTGCCAGCCGGGCGAAGTGTGAGTGCTATCGATAGCACTAACAGTGCTTACAATCGGTGTTAATAACCTGACGCTGTTATTTAACATAACAGCTGCGTGAGTGAAACAGATTGGCAGTCCTACAGCAAGCATACTTGTTTTCCTTTTGCTCAGTATATCCGCCGCTGCTGCTGAAAACGGATGTGTTGGGTGGGCTTACGCGTTTCGTAACAAAAATATTAAAACATATAGCGTACAATCGTCAAAAAATAAAACAAATACCTTCATAGTTAAGTAATTTAAGTGCTGCGTGCCTCTAAAAGTGTATTTCTGTGCAAATAATGTGCGAGTGTGTCTAGCGTGGCGCGTTTTGTTTAAGACGAATGCGCGAGACAAAGCAAAAGACGCGCTAAATGAGCGTGCAAGCGGTCAAAATGCACAAAATAAAAATGTAAATAAATAAGTCAAAGCGGTTATTAAATTGTTATTATTTAATAGAGTGTGAAGTTGTACGGGCTAAAGTAAGTGCATTTTAAAGTGATTTAGGCTGTCCAACAAACTTGAGCTAATTTTGTTGTAGCAGCATAAATAAAATACGAACAGCTGTTTTTTCGGTCTCTGCTTTGGTTCGCTGCTTCTGTTTTTGTTTTGCGTCAGCGTGATTGTTGTGGCAATGTTTATAAGTTGTTTAATTGTTCAGTTTAGCTTATTTTTGGTTTTTTTTTTGTGGCTTACGCACTGCAATGAGGGCAGCGTGTGGCCACTTATGAAATCAGTACTAGCTGTAATTTAAATGTTGCTAATTTATTAGTTAACCACATGGGCACGTGCTACATTAGCACCTCAGCCCACTGTGCAGTTGGCAATTATTAGCATAACTCCAATTGGCAAACGTATGTGTGTGTGGCCAATAAGAATGCTGCTAATTTGACGTGCAAATTTTGTATGTGGCTTTTATGTTGCGCTGCATTTAGCAATTAAAGTTTAGTAAGAATGTCGTAAATTATGGGTATACTTTTAATTAGATTAAACTTTATTTGTTTTTAATATTAGTATAAAGTGTTGGAATCTCTTTTAATTAAATTCAACGCAAATATTGTCGAAATTTGCCGGCTCTGTTTGCAATTTACAGTTTTCACTAGGCTGCCAACTTATTTTATTTACTTGATATTTATTGGTACAACAGCAGAGCCGACAATTCGTAAACATAGGCACACATGCAGACACACACACACACACACACAGATAGCGTTTACATTTGGCGTAAATTGAGAGCAGCCCACTGTAGATGACGTCGCCTGGGCGGCAAGCGGACTGCCTCTGCCTCCATCTATTTGTAGTGTGCCAATTTCGTTGTATATTTATATATGTACATATATAGTTTTGATTTATGCTCATTATCTTATTTTTGTTTTGTTTATCGAAAGGCGTTTATTTTGCCTCTAAGTTCTGTTTATGCCAATACGCTATATAGTTGCCGGCTTGTTTTAATTCGCCTTAATTTAATTTTGAAGCTTCTGCATCAATTTAAAATTACAAAAAAAAAACTGCATTTATGTAATTATTTTATTGGGTTTATCTTATCGGCTACTGTTTGATACCGCATGAAAGCCACAAGTGGGAAAGAGAGAGGAGATTGTGCTGTCAGAGCAGCCAGCTTAATAGCTAAATATGACCTAAAAAAGCTAGATTTACTTTGAAAGCTATGCAAACATAATTAAATTATGAAATTTAACCTTTTTACTAAACAGCTGCATATAATTAAATAAAATTGTAATATGTGGCTGGTTCTATAATTTTGTTTTATCATATAGCTGGCTAATTGCCCTGTTCTACTCCAGTCTAAATAGTTTAATTTGATTTATATTTGTTGCTTGCATTGCATAAATTAAATCAATTTAAATTTTGGCAATTAAAACTGGAAATATAACGTTTTTGCTGTTTAGCATTGCTTTTAAATCAGTTCACTTAGGCTATTGATTCTTAAATCAACTCGTATGACTTGTTTATTTAATTGATTAGTTTCTTGTTGTTGTTGCTGCTTTGCAATTTGCGAGTGTAGATAAGAAGAGACAAATTGTTATGCAAAGCAGCAGAGTCGGTCTATAAATAAATATTTCTATTATTAATGTATTCTTACTATAATTGCAGCTATACACACGATCCTATTCCCGCCTCTCGTCATACATGTGTCGCCCAATGTGAGCAATAGGTGGCGCTGCTTGTTATCGGACAATGACTGGACGGCAGTTGCTGCCGTTTGATCATTGGTTGAGCTGCTCACGTGAAGGTTGTGTGGGGTGTACGCGGGATTAAGCGAGCAATTGGTGTGAGCCTATGGAACATGCCCGTGGATATGCATAAGAACGTTTCCGTACAAGTTGACAGTGATTTCGCTTTATTGCTACCCAGCGGTGTTTATGAGATTAAAAAGATGGAACCACGCTCCAAAATACGAACAATTATTCTGTTTTGCCTATTTTTAGCCATAGCGGGCATCATCGGCTTCGGCTACTTCTGTCAAGATCAGGTAAGATTATCAATCGTTTATCAATCTAATGTATTATCGAATTCCTCTGACGCAAAAGCCATAAATTTTCCATTTTTTTTGTTGCTCTTGTATCCCGCTTGGCGCCAATGCAAATCAGTTAGCAACTGCTAAAATTCATAATTTATATGGATGTTTGCATTTCATTAAACTTATTTTTTTCTGTGCCATAATTAATTCTTGGAATTTACGTAGAGTGTCGCCAAGAAAAGAATTGAAGAGGAGAACAGAACTTGTTTTTAGCCAAAGTCAAGAATTTATTAGCCTCCGTATTTCTCAAGATTACACATATCGAAATGTGATTCTCGCATTTTTATTTTTATACGAGAAAACAATTTGTTGTTTATGTGAAATTTTGTTGTTTTGCTTTGTTTGAAGATCTTATTGGCGCCGTAAACTTTCAATTGTTTGGAATATACAGAAGAGCTTTTCGAAAAAAGTGCCTGAAATGGGGATAAATACAGAGGAAGCTCTGTGCATGAACATTTCTATATAAATTTTGCTGAAGAGGTTTTTTACTGTACGTTATAGAGCAATGGCTTAATATAGACTATTAGTAATAGAACATAGCTAAAAATACACCCAACTTGTTACCTTTTATAAGTGTTTCAAAATAATATAGTATTTCCTTTAATAATAATTAATTAATGATAATTCCCAAACCTAATAAAACTTTTAGTATAGTTCCGTTGAAATGCAAATTAGGTCTGACTTTCGCTCTTGACGATTGCTCAATCGAAAATAATCTTATAATGAACTGTTGACATGACAGCTCTTTATGATAAGCTTTAAATATGTCGAAATCATTCAAAACGTGATGAATGAATACGAGATGCGGAGCCTGCGGGGCAGAGTGCACTGGGGCTCGGTAGATGGGTGTAAAAAAAGATTCAAACGAACATTTTTGACGGCCACCGAAACACATAAATTCTGAACTCAGCGGGCCATCATTCACGTTACAGCTACACAAATATGTGTGTATATATATTATCAATTGATCGTCGTGCCAGGTCATCTCCAATATTAGCGTCTATAAATTCATTAGACGAGCCCATAAATTTTGAAATGCGCGCCAAGTTTATGCACTTTTATGACGCACGCTCGATACAAAAGTGTTTTTATCTTTTGTTTCACGACTTGAATATATCCTTACCAGTTAGGGTATAAGATGCAGCTGAAATGAAAAAAAAAAACGATTATTGTTTTTAATATGAAGGTTACAAATTAATCGTTATTGATAAATTGGATATATTATAATAATTATCGAAAATGTTGTTTTTAGTGTAAATTGTTACTTTCTATTCTTTTTAACATCTTTTGTTAATTTGAAGCATAAATTTGTTGATAAATTATAAATTTTCTCTATTAAACTTATTAAAAACTAAGCAAACTAGGAATACTCTCCGCTAGACACAATTTTTGCAGAACTTAATTTGCGCCGTAAAGCCCAAAATATTTTTATTATATAATTATAAAAGTCACGAACGTCTGCCTAGCCGAAACTACCAAAAGCCCAAATGTATATACATATATGTTTTCAAACATATATATTTAGCTTTAGGCATGCTGCCGGCGCGTGCTTTTCTTTATGGAAAATGAGTTCACTGTCACATAAAAAAATTGTGAGTTTATATAGAAAATGTTTATCGTTTGACACATCAATTGGCGAAAATTCTCAATGTCTATCAGCACAATCTATTTTTGTTACGTGCCTTGCAAAAAATTGTGAAAAATTTGGTCTATTTTTATTCTATTTGGCTAATTTGCAGTCATGTTTTGCACGCCTACATCGAGATATGACTGAAGTGAAGCCTCGCTTGAGCGAACAGCCATGGCATCTGTATTTTCTTATCATCAGTTCACTTATGTTACCTATGTAACATGGCAACAAGTAACTTAGTCGACCAACTTAGCTTGAAATGTACTCCAAACAAACTGTTTGCCGGCCGAGTTTTCACTGTACTTCTACATGCTCGTTGGCAGCACTCATAGCAAATTGAAATGGTGAGCAAAGTGACATTAATTGGGCACAGCTGCCAGTTGGGGCAACACGCGATCTTGAATACCTCGTCGTGGTGGTTCTTTTTCGCGTCTTCTTCTTTTCCTGTCCTCTCTAGCGAGACAATATGGCAGACACGAGCCACGCCCAGCCGAGCCATAATACACACATGCCTATATATACATTTTTTTTTTTTCATTTCAAAAATAGCTTAATTAGCGACGCGTTACGACAAATGAAAAGTGTAGCGAAATAAATTAGAGTCGTGCAGTGCGTGGGTGCATTGCGTGTCCAAATTTTATTTATTTTTTTGTTGAACCCCATTTGCTCTTAAATGCAGATTGATTTTGGGGTAGGAAAATATGTGGAAAAATGTGTTTAGAGCAAAAGTTAATTTAAGATTGTTTATGATTAACACTAGACATATACATATATGTATCTTAAGTGAAAGCTCTATTTGTGAATACATTAGGCTGAATGTCAACTCAGAAGTGGGTCAGTTCTTTTTATGATCTGAAATAGACTGAGTTATGTTATGTTGTGCTTTTATTTTTAAATATGACGTTGCTGTAAACAATGGATTTACTGTTTTAGTTTTTTCCTAACAGCAGAAATCCCCTAAAAAGAAAAAGCTAAAGCGAAACTATACGCTAAACATATAAAGAGCAATATAATTATATATGTACTTAATATTAACATATGTTTTTTTTAACATCTTGTTAGCAGTCTCTCTGTTCATATTTACATAAACTTAACTCTAATTTTTCCACGCTTATTATATATAGTTTTACACCTAAAAATATGTTTATGCAACTGAAGCATTCTTTACTCATATTGCTCGCATTGTTTGGGCTGCTACTCGAAATCGAGATGCCCCGACTTCAGCTGTAGCGCAACAGAGAATGTGTTAAAAACTTATCAGAAACACAAAAGCAACAAACAAAATTGAACACTTTTACTCTGAATATTCATTAGGCATATGCCACAACTCTGGACTGCTTCTTTATATTCACGTCTATTTCCATTTATTCAAATTTCTACACCGGTAAACTTCAGCCGGACAACGTGTTGTTTATTTTTATTTATTTATATTTTTATTATGGCTGTCTTGGTGAAAAAAATCACATTAATTAAATGCGAACGATTGTTTTTGTTGTTGTTGGTAATTTTCGATGTTGTTTTCGTTGTAAATGGGGGAGTGGCGCGCTGTAATTATCCACAGCTTCGAAAATAAATTACAATACTCAACTCTCCAATTGAGTTTCCACTCATTTTAATTTCGGCACGTGTTTTTAAAAATAATTTTATTTATTTGTTGCTCGAACTTTGAGCACTGTATTAATTATGATCAAGAGTGTTCGTAATTGTTGACCCAAAGGAAATGTTAGACTATGCGTATTTATGAGTTTGTTTTTACTACATTGGCCTGGGTCATAAATTGTTGAAGTATTTCGTTTCCCCCTTTGAAATATGCGTGAGCATGAGTCCATAAAAAATGCTTTGTTTTTTGCTTCTCTAGTTTTCCGGCCACAAATAAAGTTTTCATTTTTATTGTTTTAACACACTTGTGCATACAGCAAAGTTCAACTTTCTCTCCTCCTCTCTATCCGCCTCTTTTTGTGGTTTCAATATTTACTAGAAATTTATTGCTGTATTAGCGAGCTGCAAACACTTGTCCTGCATGGTCCTAAAAACAAGCAACTGGATTTGATTGGTCGTAAAAATCAAAACTTCTTATTTCAACGGCAGCCAATGTACAGAATGTTTCGGTTTCCTAATCTTTCGTTTGACATTTTATTAGCATAGATTTGGTTTATGATCGTGCGACAATTTATGGCCGCAGTTTGATTTGTCTATCAAAGCTGTTGTCTTTCTTACAAGGTGCGCCGCGCTTTAATCAATTTAATAGCGTGTCGGACTAATGCTCGTCGACAGGGAGATATGTCCACATATAATGTAAGCAGAGTCGTTAAATTAAGATGCTGTAGCTATAAAATCCCTGTTGCTAAGAACCTTGCTTACATACAGACTTCTGGCCAGACTCAACTAAACTTGAATCAAATATAAAAAATATTTAATATTAAAAAAATATTGTTTCTTTTGCTTAATGGCTCTACACAATCTTAACTTCTTTTTTTCACATAAGATTTATTGATTGAAAAAACTAAACGATCGTTTTATCTGACAGTTTCTAGTGAAACCACAAGCTTCTAGCTCGTGGCCAGTCGATTTATCAATTTAAATTGTCTTTCTAATGAAATCTCAACGACTTTCTTTGATTTATTAACCAGCCTAATGTTCAACGTTTGTGAATGATATTTACGAAATGTGCTCAAGTTTCTTATCTTAATTTATGCAAGCCTAATGCTTGACCATGTAGCTCGCCATGTTATTCGCAACAAGTTTAAGTACAAGTAAAACTTATATATGTTATATATGTATATATGTGTATATATGTTCATTTGTTTTTGTTTTTGCATTCTAAACATATATATTTCCTACTTTGGAATTCTACCAATTAACACTCTGGCCAATTAAAGCTATTTAAAAACTGGACTGTCGAGCCAATTACCATCAATATGCTGTTCATGTGATGTCTTTATAATCATCCTAACGATCCGTAACGTAAAACCAGTGGCTGAAAATGTGAACAAAGAGAACTATATCAAGTCGAAACCAATTAAACTATCAGCAAATCTGATATACAAAAATAAAAGAAAAAGCACATGCTCAATCCAGGCGAAAAGAAAAAGACGCCGCCAATGAGGAAACACAGATATCTAGATGTTATGGTGCAGGGGGCACGGAGCACGGGGCATGGGGCACAAAAAAAACCGCACATGTCATAAGCCAGAAGACGCGTGTCAGCGGCACTTTAATGTGGTACCATCCGCTCCAACAATGGGGCACATGAATTTCAGATTAGTGCTGCGGTTTTCTTAATATTTTTTTTATTATATTTCGTTTTTAGGAGATTCAAACTCCAAATCCAAAAGACAATGGGGGGCAACGCGCATTATTCACGCCTATTTGGGGTTAATTCGTGCACAGCAGATCTTTGATATTTAGGCCGTGAGTGCGAGTAAGATGGTGAGAGTCTATAGCCTTTTCACTCTAGCTCTGTTAATTCACAATACGGTCTGGCACAAATTAGCTAACTGTCCTACCACGCCGACTTGGACCCTGTCCAGAGCTCAGTTTTTTCTTAACGCTTTTTTTTGATAAAACTTTTCTGATAGCTGCGGACAGTTTTTGTTGTTGCTGTTTAAGGCTGGGCCCAATGTCTGGTTCATGTACGAGAACAGGTTTTAGTTTATCTCTCAGATGTGCGAGCGCCTGTGTGAGTGTGTATCTTGAATACACTACCATGAAAAGATTCGGTTAGAGATAAGACTTAAAAAGCTTGATATTGTCGCTAGCTTTTACGCCTAGGTTAAAATTTTAATTTAATAAAAAAAGTCAAATATATTTAAACTTATACTACAATTTTAGGCGTTATAGCTCATTGTATTTTATTTTCAATGAAAAAGTCGAATTTCTATTTATAGAAATTCTTAAGATCTGTTTAAATAGCATAAAACAAGAACTAACATTCAGAATATATAAAGGGAACGCCCTTGAAATATTTAGCCTTTTTTCAAAATATCACAGTTTTTATTTGTATAATAACAATTTTATAATGTTTTGCTTATACAGGCGCAAATTGTGTGGGTTAGTGTATCGAAAGTTCATTGAATCACAATTTGTTGTATTATTATTAAATGTCTGGCGGTCTCAAGTTTTGAAGGCAATGTAAGCTGATAGCCGTTTATGAGCTTAAATGGCAATGCAGGTAGATGTTTTTGTTGTTGCTGTTTTTATGCCTTTCGGGGAGGTTCATCAAAGAGGATCAAACGGCTGGCAGCGGCATCATCTGCATAACAGTTTAGGTTACCTGTTGAGGATACCTGGCTGTGAAGTCAAGTTGAGGGCAAACTTCGCAGCCTAATGGATGTGGCTAATTGGGTGGTATTATATAACCAATTAAATCAATTTGCCATTTGATATCTTATTTTTAGCAAAAGTGTTCTTGATGAGAATTCCATTTGGCCATTTGTCCAGCAGAAATATCTCCCTAATATTCTACGGTTCAATGTTTATTTTGTCCTTTCTGCATTTTGGACAATTATATTCACATAGCCAGAGCCAATTACGAATTCAATTCGAAATGTTTTGCTGAATGCAATTAGCAATTTGTAATTCTCATTGGAAATGTTGTAGTCTGGTTTTTGTGTGCGCATTTAAGCCACGTCTAATTGGACTAATTTTGGCCATTTCAAATATTTTTAGTGCATACATCGCAATTTGCCTAATTGTCGTATTATGTAGGAGGTGTGGGCAGATGTGTGTCGCAATCACAAATACTAATTATGAATTATTACAAATGTTCTGATTACTATAGGCCTATACATATATACAAATATATTGTATTATAAATTAAGTTAAAGAAGTAAAGCAATATAAATGGAGAACAGTAGAAATTACCAAAATATTTTGGATTATTTTTTAAATATATTCGCATTTCAATCGAGTTATTAAAACCATAATGAAATTAAGAAGCAACTCGGAATGATTCAACTTAACTTTTCGTTAACTAAATTCATTTGGCTAATTTGCTTCTATTTCGAGCCACACATTAATTTATAATAGTTTTATAAGCCTAATGAACTCTAATGACAGCGAAAAACTTTGTCTATTTGCCTCGTGGCTCTATTTTAAAAATATAGCAAATTGTGCAATGAGCATCCAATTAAAAGTTTTTCACACAATTTGCCCAGTCAGCGTGGCCGAGCTAGCCAAACAGTCAGCCAAAAAGTCGGGCTAACAATGAGTTAGCTCTGTGGCAGAAGAGATCCAACAGCAATGGCAATTCTATGAATAACTTTAGACTGTCGCCAATCTAACGAGCTGCAAAAATGTAAAGCATATTATGATATATTTGTGTGGACTGTTTGGGCGAGGGAGCGGGCGGGAGGATAAAGGATTTCCGCTTGGTTGCCTGAAATATGAGCAGATATTTTCCACAATGTAATGTTGAGGAAAAGCCGTCTCGCAATTTATTATGCAGTGGAAAATGTGTTATATTTCTTCTCTCTGTGATAATCGTCAAGCACATCAACATCATCATGAATCGCACGCATGATAATTACAACGGGGAAGGGAAAGACGAGTGGGGAAAGGGAACTACTTCTAAATATAGACCCGGGCTCGATGTGACAATGTGAGAGGCGTGTTTGGATTTCGCAATTGCAGTACGACTGCTAACTACACATAATACGATTTTATGGTTATGGTTTTTGCTCTTAAGTGCACAGAAGAAGAAGCAGAAGCAGAGGCCTAAGAAGAGGAAACAGTGGCAGAGAAAGGGGAGGGCAGTATTATTTTTTTTCGGGATATCGACTTACGCGAGACGTTGGCGCGACATTGAATGAATGTCTTATGGCTTATGGCTTATGTCTCCGCTTCAAATCTTGCTCTCAGCCCCAATCCACCCGCTACATGCCAGACTCTGCCCCAATGCCCCGCCTCCCACAACTGTATAATACATCAGGGTGTAACATTGTTTTGCACTTGGCTGACAGCTCGCTGCTTGAAGTATTTTCCAGTTTGCTCACGTATTAATTGCTCGAGTGGAAACGACGACAGCAGATATAAAAGAAAAGAGCAAAAAAAGCAAGTCTGACGATGAAAACAGCAAAGCTATCGACCGAAACATGTTTTGTTTTTGATGTTCTTTCGTTTTTCATCATTTTTTTTTTTTTTTGGTCAATCGTCCAAATATGCTGAAAATATTAACAAAATGTTTTGTACGTCACTTGCATCACAGTATCCTTAATGATTTCTATTTCTCATATACTTTTTGCGACTGTGGATAATTTTTGGTTGATTTATGAATGGTTTTATTTCTCTGGCTTCGCCTTAAGAAACACATTTCTATGTAATTTGATTTATGTCGAGGCTTTGGCGTTGCAAATCAATTTAATATTAATGTTTATGAGAAATAGTGGAAATTGTAATTAACTTTGTTTTAGGAGGATGTGTAAGGCGTAGACATAAAAACTGATATAATCATTAATTATTAGTAAGAGAAAGAACTCAGAACTAGTAGAAGAAAGTGTTTGGCGTCGCGCGCCCCCAACTAAGATTGTCTTCGTATGGATTTGATTTTCTATTAGTAATTTTATATGTGAATAAATAATAGTTTATTAGGCTTCTGTTGGACTACCTCAAACTTTAATTTAATTTTATGATACAATAATAAATATTTGCATATTCTCAATTGTCATCCTTCCATCCTCTGTGCCATTTTGCTACCTTTTCACAATGCAAGTCGCATATCTCTTGTCTCCGGCTGTCTCTAGTGCATCTTTAAGATTTTTCCCACTCCAAACATGTGCCATAGTTTTACCTTTAAACATATCTCAGACCTCCCGCGCCGGTATTGCCTGCTGTTTTTTCTCTCTCTTTCTCTTTCTATGTCTCTTGCTTTTGCTCTCTCTCCGTCTCTTGCAGCTTAACCTCACATTCAAAGCGCAGACATCGAAATCGTGAATTGCATAGGAAATACGCACTCTGAGGTTTATATTTAAAATCGAGGTGCTTTATGAATGCCGATTGCATATATCTGTAGTGCGTCCAGGCTCGAGTAAAGGATGTGGCGGGGCAAGAGCAGCAGTGGCCACTGAAAATTCATCACGGAAGTCGTAAATAATGCTCTCAGACATGTTCAATGGACGGACGTGCAGACGGGCTAGCCAAATGTCATAGTGTGAACCGACTACAATATGCACATATATGTGCATATTTATAGCATTAACCCATTGAGCTCATACAGGGAGAGAGACAGAGAGAGTGAGGGCAAAGAGAGCTAGAGAAATTTAGTGAGCGAGATAGAATGACTAAGTGTTGGGCTGCTGATGCGGTTCAATAGCTGCTCGTCTTTCATCTTGACCGATGTGCCAGAAACAGCTGCCAAGTGGCAGGCATCAAAGTTTGGCAGCACAGTGCCCAGCAATTCATCACATCTGAAACAATAGAGCATCCAGTCGGATAGAGCGCATAGAGAATGCTCGACGCTTGCATTTCAACGCCCTATTATATATCACTTAGAGTGCCACGAAATGCCACACATTAAGATGCAGCGTCAGTTGGGAATCTGTGGAATATGTTACAAAAATGTGTTTGCATATTTAGCATGCGCCTCTCAAGTGGCCGAGCCCAGGGGCCCAGCAACAAATTCAGCAGTTCAGCTTGGTAATCGACCCCAACGCCAATCGTACCCGATTGCCCCCTTCTGCTATAGATTAAATTGCATTTGTATGCCCTGTATTTCTGGGAAATCTATCGAGTGGTATTTATGTTTAATCAGACGGAGCCACAAATGTTTCCATCTATAGAGTAAATATATGTAGAATATTTATTGAGGTTATGATTCTTAAAAAAGAATATTATCTGAGGACTTCTAGAAACACAGTTGAGGCTTAGACTGTTCTCTTAAATGTTAATGCATATGCCTTTAAATGAATTTCAATAAAATTCATGTAAAACAGGGTATTTACTCTTAGTGCTTCATCAGAGTACGCTCTGCTCATGCTCTGCTATGCTGTTCGGGCTCGCTGTGGCGTTTTGGGATTGCTAATGTTTATGTTGATGTCTAGTAATAGCCGGCTTGTTTGTGATCATGTTGAACACATGTTGACAAAGTGTGAGGACAGAGCTGCCACCCGGTCTGCAAGTAGCAACAAGAGTTGCCACAGAAGCCGCAGCAGCAGCCCGAAATGCAACTGAAACCAAACGGAAGCGATCCTCTGCGCTACTCAGCTCTTGCACTTAACGTTGGACAGCATTTCGAAAGAATTTCTTGAAAAGAATATCAAGATACTCAATCTTCAGTTTTGAAGAAATTTGGTATAATTTAAATTGTCTGCCTGTTTCATCTGAGCAGTTGCTTACTTCAAGTCATAAAATTGTAATCTGCGATGCATAAAAATTCTATTTATCCATTAAATTATAAATTAGGTTCTGATAGCGTTTTGCATATTTTATGGCTATTTTCGTTATTTATGCAAATACATTTTCCAGCACTTTAAAAGTGCGCAATCAACAACAGAAACCAGAACAACAACAGCCAACGGTTCTCTGCGCAATACAAAGGCATTTCATTCAGTCTGCAATATGTTTTTCTATAGATGGTTTCTTCTTTATTATTATTACTATTATCAGTGGGTTGTTTCTCTTGAAGGCCACCAGGCAAGATTTTTAACGAGCCGCAGCCACACTGGGGTTGACTGCGGGGTCGCCTTTGTTTGCTTAATGAGAATTTTTTCCATAATAAATATGCCTGACTAGTAGGGTACACATAAATACAAAAATAATGATGCATTCTAACATGATGGAGCTGTCAATAATAATGAAAATGTTAGTCATGATATCATAAATACTACTGACTGATTTTCGTATTATGTTTTATAAAGTCATATAAACTTATACAAATATACTGTTTATTTATCAAACTTTCTTTCTCAAACTTTTACTTTTTGTCATTAATAACATTATAGAAATTTTTTATTTAACTAATAATTTGTTATGCACATTTTTGTTAATAGCTCGAAAAGAGTATATAAAATCTTTATATTGTTATTTTGCTGTTAATGAACAAAATTATTCGAAATAACACATCACAAATCACATAGTAAATTGATTAAGCTCACTGATTAATTAGATCCATTAGTTAGGATATAAAATTTTAAGTACGGAGTTTATTTTCAGTCTGAAATCTACAAGACGATGATGCATAACAATCGGTTGCTCGTTGCGACTCAAAAAAAAACTAAGATGAGCAATATGCATATAAATCATTTTTTTAATATAGTTAAACTTGAGTATCACTAAATTCTAGTATTCGTATGCTTGACCCGTATTGCTTTGACTCTAGATGTGAACTCTTTGATATAAAAACTACCAGAGTAAGAAAATATATTTCTTTCTCGTATATATAAATATAATTTTCATTTCATATTTGAGAAACAATGAGATGTAAAATCGATAAGAACTTTTTACCTTGACGCCTTGCGGCTCTGGTAAATCTCAGCTAAAATGTCGTTGAGTGGTTGTCGCGCTAAAAGTAGAAACACCTACACAAATATACTCACACACACACCACTAAGATGCTGAGGCCAACAAAAATCAATGAAACAAAACCGGCTAAGCCTTGGCAGGATACGTGCGGATTATAAACCGGCGCCCAGATGCGGCAAAGGGCCAAACACAATAGCCACGTACCAGGCAAGCGGCCAGGTCGTCGAGGCCTGCTTATCAATGGCATCTGAGCCTGCTGAACTTCTTCGGGCCTCGGCTCTCGGCAGGTGGCAATGTTTTGACAGCGCCTCAAACCAAAAAATGTGTTAATAGAAATTGACGAACGTCGCGTCGCCGTTGTTGTAGTCAATACTGTGGAAACAGGAAGTTAAGGCGTGACCAAAATTTATAAATGCTTTTTACACGTCCACGTAGAGCCGCAATATTTTCCGCTTAGATTTATGTCTGTTCGAAAACTTGAAGAGCTCTGCTTGCTCTGTTGTTCTTCTGTGTGTAGGCCCAAAAAATTGTTAATTTCATTGAGCCCAGCTAATTGTGGCGCTGTCCAACGCATACGAAATGTGGCATAAGCCAGTTTAAGTGAATTTTGTTAACGGGTTTCCATGATATAATAGCAGTTGAACAGTTGGCCAAGACATAACTAGTTAGCCAGCTTATTTGTCTGGCTAATCAGGCGCCAGATGAGCTTTTCTTAAATCAATTTTTTGTTCCCAGTTCTTTATTCGTTTCTCTCTTTTATCGCGACTCAAAACGTTTCGCTTCCAGCTAATTGAGTTGCCTTTGCCTTTGCCTAACAAGCTTTTCCACACAATTTGCCCATTCAGTTTTTGAGTGTTTTGCCCACTTGCACATAGACGGGCAGATTGAATACATCTCTCTTCCACTCGTACCCGTTGATTCGTCTTACTCTTTGCCCCTCGCTGTCTATTTTCGCTTGACTTCAAAAAGTGCATTGACATTGCCCCAGTGCAAATTTCATTGGCAGACCATGCCAATTTTAATTTATTTTCTACACTTTTTCTATACCCTGTTGGGCATTGGAAGGGGTATATTTGTGTCGAACGATTTCGTAATGAATAACTATATCTTTATCAGCCATATGTGTAATATCAGCTCACTTGTTGATATAGATTCATGACTTTATGCCCAAAGTTGCTTAGCAGATGATAGCTATATAGAGAACTTGTACAATAAGGGTATTTCCTAGTCTGCCTACGTGCTAGTTTCTTCTCTTTATTTCAACCCGCATTTGCTGGCGACAAATGGCTGAATGTTAAATGCCGGCCCCAGCGCAGGCCAAGTAGGGCCAAAGCATTTCACTAACTCTTGCAAATGCCGCGTGATGCCTTGAAATGTTTCTATTTTATATATATTATTCTCTGTATGTATATATACGTATGCACTATATATATAGGCTATATGCAGTCAGCGCACATTTTGCATGCCCTCAGCGGGTTCTTGACGCCTCGTTGGTTGCAAATTTGTCCAGTATTTTGCGTAGCTCTTGGCGCCACCATTACATTTACAACTACGCTATAAATTACATAACAGCAACAACAACAAGAACATCAGCAACAACAGCAACAACATTCCGAACAACATACATTTTAATGTGACAATTGCTTTGAATTTAATTTAAACTTTACATGCATTACAATAGGTTTATTTAAAAAAAAAAAAAAAACATTTTAATTCCTTTTGTTTTATGCAATTTTACATTATTTATGCCAGCATTTGAATTGCAGAACAGAGTCTAGAAAAAACCATTAAATGGGGAACAAAGGTGTAAAGCAACCAAACTATCGACCCAGTTGCTGATATTTAAGTCGGTCAGAGCCCCAAGCAAGAGAGATAGCTCAGAATCTATTCGATCAATTTTGACTACAACTTATTCTGCAATGAAATAAAATAGTAAAATGTCAGTTCTTTGTCTAGTCTTAAGTCAACTTGAACATATTCAGAATTTATTTGTATAGGTAAAAGTTAATATGTAGAATGTTTTATACTCAAATGACAAGAAAACATTAAAATGAAATCTAGAAAATTCTTGCTGAATGCCTCTGTAATTCTGATAGCTAAAATGTAAATAGTTTACTGCGTCATAAAGCTGAAATTTCGTATTTGTGCATTAAATATCATAAGTCTCTTCATTTCAATTCACTTAAATAAAATATTATCAAGTGTATAATCAGAGTTTATCACTTAAATTGCATTTCATACATATATTGGTATATATACATATAGCCTAGCATATGCAGATTCACTAAACATTTCAATTTGAGCAGTGCGTTAATGCGTTAAATCAACTTCAAGCGTCAGTCAATTGAAATTTCTGCTTTCGCCTGCCGTTGTTGTATTAAACGAGAGCGACGTTGCCACTTCTCGAATATTTTATTATTGAAATGTCGATTATCTTAATCTAACACTTAAACATTCATCAATCAAGCGCCTAATGCCACTTCAATGCGGCCCCAGGAGACCTACACAGTGACGCACATCGTATGACATCCGAGTGGGTTAGACGCTGTGCAGCATTGTTCTTCTTCTTTATCTTCTACTGTGTGCCTCTGCTGCTGCTGCCTCTGACGCTGCCGTTGTCGTTGTTGCTATGCTGTTGTTGTTGTTGTTGTTGTGGCAAGTGAGCCTCATAATGTTGACGTTTGTCAACATTAACTACACTTAATTCGAAATGTCAGCAAACGCACAAACACATACTCATGTCTAAATTGTGGCTGCTCTTAATGTGTGTGTGTGTGTGACTATGTGTGTGTACGTGTGTGTGTGACTACGTGTGTGTACGTGTGTGTGTGACTACTTGTGTGCCCATGTGTGTGTGTGTTCTGCACATAATTCCAAGTTGCAAAACTTTTTGTCATCAGCTCGTTGCACGTCCAGTCCCGCAGCGATCGGTCACACGTTCTTGTTCCCTTACTTCATATACCCTGTAGATATGAAGATTGGGTATCTTAGAGATTAAAGTAGATAAGGTTAATAAAAATAATGTCTTAAAAATATAAGGACTTATCATTGCAAAGAGTTGATATAAGATTTGATGAGTGTGGTTATGGTTTATCTAAAGAAAAATATATCTTAGAACTTATGTTAGTTATGGAATGAAAATGAAATTATATGTATTATAAGTACTTATATAAATGCTGATCGATAATCAGCTTAACGTTAGCTATTTCTATGCCTCCGAGAGCTGTAAGGCTGAGTCTTTATGAAGGCAAGCAAGTAAGATTTAAATGTTTATAGGATAGATTTTAGCCTTGACTACTCGTCATTCGTAGCTCTCTATGCTGCTGCATAAATTACGCAATAAAAATGTCACAACAATTGAAAAGTTGGCTGTGCGTTAAACTGCATAAAGTGCAACAATTACAACGGGGCAAATGTTGTTGCATTCTGTATGGCAATTAGCGATAACTTTGCTTCCTAGCTGCTCCCTTTCGCTCTCTCTCTCTCTCTCTCTCTTCTCTCTCTCTCTCTCTCTCTCTCTCTCTCTCTCTCTCTCTCCTTCCTTCTTTAGTTAATGATTAGAACTTTGGCACGGCGCAGTGGAGCGCATTAAATGTGTTATTTATATCTTCATCAACTTGTTGAAGTGTTTGCATTTTGCATTTCTGCACTCGCTTCCGCTGTGTGGGGCGTGTCTTTAATTGCCGATAAGCATTGTAATTATTCCCCCTGTTTATTTACTCTTCCCATTTGTGCTAAATGCCTGCCATGTGCCGAGGTGCAGCTGCTGCCTCGACTGAACTTCAGTGCTGGGCAGTAATGAGCCGCTGCTAAGTGCCGGCATTTGGGATTATGCCTTCTTTTTTTTAGCTCGCACTTGTTATTTATGCAAGGGCTGCAAACACTAAGAAAACTGTTGTAGTTATTCACTTGAATTTCTTTTATTTTTTAGTTCCCTATTCACACCGGTTTGATGCTACTTTAATTTTTTTCTACTATTTCCACTACAAATTTGGTTAGCTTTTTCTCATCTCTATAACACAAGTGCCCCCTTCCTTTGGTCCTTTCTAAGAGCTTCATAACTTTTGTCCCTGGACATGCTTGATAAAAATCTCTCCACTCTCTGGGCATGCTGTCGCGCTTGTGGAATTCGTTGAGGCAGCAGACTAAATTAGCCAAATGCCGCTTGATATTAGGCCATATTTTACGGAACAATCACGCTGACATTTTGTGTGCTTGCCCGGGCAAGCTGGAATTTGCTGAAACGTAAAGTTTGCTATGATACCTATCAGAATTTTGAAGCGCCAGGGACTATAAAATTATCCCCAGCTCTCGAGAAAAAAGAATAGAAAATGTTTAGGCAAATTTTTGGCGTAATTTTCTTCGCTTTTTTCACTCTGCGCCTTGGTAGTAAACCAGGCGTTGGCTATTAATTTTATGAGACTACCAAATGGGCAAACAGACACAAAGGCGGGGCCGAGGTCCTGTGTCCGTGTGCCTGCGTGGCAGGTAAATTTCTATTGGCGCTTAGCCAAGGTGGATCCGAGTTTAATAAAAGGCTACGTAATGCTTCGGCTTGGCTTTTCATAATGTGGATTTTATGCTGATTCAATGTGTTCCTATTTTTTTCGATGTGCACTCAAATTGAAGTTGAAGCAGCGTTAAATTAACAACAATTTCCGCACAAGCTCTCGCTGCCTTTGCCTTCTTCGTATCAATGTGCTGTGGGACTATTGGTGTACTTAAAACTTGAATTCTGTGCAACTTGAAGCATAAATCTTGGATCCATTTTATGGCTGGGTTTAGCCGCGAGGCTCTAACACATTGCCTCTAACAAAGTTATGAATATTGATAAGGGCTCTGTTGCATAATTTGGTGGGCCTTTGTGTAGAAATTCTAATAAAGGCACAGGCCAAAATTGACTCTGACGTCATTTGGGATTACACACGCCCCCTGCATGCATGCCACACACATATATATATATATATATATATATAACTACATACATAATTGCCTTTGCCACGGCTCAAGCTGCTTGCCAGGACATCAGGGGAATAACTACCCCAAAAAATTTCGTTTAATGTGCTGTCGTAGAAAATTAGTTTAACGCTCAGTCTCAGATAGGTGAAGGGCCAAAAGGCTGAGTCTCCAGCTACGACTCAGGCTAAGGAGCAACCTTATCAGCAGGTAGGGGTCGTGTCGTGGCAAATTATAGCATCGTATGAGTTAATTGTATTATCTGCCACGTGCCATTGATAAGAAAGGTGAAGCATTTTCCGTTTTAATCACAACAGAATTAAGCCGCCACTCGCATGAACGTCAATTGCGTTAGCTCTGTTTGTTTTATAGCCAACATAAAACTCAAAAATGTTTTGATTATATTGACAATTAAATCTTATATAATACATCGGGTTATGCTTTAGATAAGTCTTTAAAGTCAAGTTCTACTTAATTGAATAAAGGAACGAAGCCAAATCAAGCGCTTTGAAAAACTTTTCTAACTACCTTTAGGTTTTTTACTACGACTAAACTACACAGAAGACTTAATACAAATTGCATCATTTAGAATTATTTACTTAAGTATTAGATTAGTTAGCTACATGTCTGTTGACAATCAATCAAAGACTATGAATTACTAATAAACTAAGCAATTTATAGCCTTAGGCTATCAAATGCTTAATACAATTTTGTTACATTATTTGTAGTTCAAATAAAAAGCCTTCACAAATATACTTCAAGCCATACAATGATATTTTAGCTCTTCGAGCCTTGGACAGTCTATCATACATTCAGTCTGTCAGCTCAAATAGCTATATTTTTATGTGAACAAACTGTTAGCCATAAAATGCATAGCATTTAAATTTTTTTCTGATTTCCCAATTTGCTCTGCCAAAAAACAGGCAAATGTTTACACTTAAATCCACTGAAACTAAGCTTGTTTTTTGCACACCCCATAGCCGTAAGGGCCACATAAAATGCAGTATATTTTCCTTACAAGCGAGCGCGTTTTTCCAGCCCGTCGGATATTGCAGTCTTCTTCGTTCCGTCTGGCTGCCTTCTGCAAGCATGTTGCAGTTTGAATAATTTGCATTAACTAAAAACGCGTTTTCTGAAAAGAAAATAAAAAACAGAATTAATGGCGAAAAAGGCAAATGAAAATATATACGAAAGTAATAACCGGAAGCCATGACCTCCATTTTGTTGTGCTCTGCAGAAGGAAATGGGTTCCTTTTGGCCCACTAGGAAATGCGGCTCAAATGAAAATCAAGCCTGGCAACTAGACGCGCTGCGTGCCCAAACCTGACATGTAGGTCAAAGTGTGTGTGTATGTGTGCGTGTGAACAAACAATGCACATATTCAGTTGCATGAGAGTACTAAATGAAGAGGGAGGCAGGCGGCAAGGTAGCGAATTGGTATGCCAGGGCGCTAGTTGGTAAAGTCAACACGATATTGCACATACGCCGCATGTGCGCCCGCATATGCGTTTCCTTAGCACCACCCAACAGACCATTACACAAAGTGTGGTTTGCTGTTAACGCCTTGCTATATATATATATATATATATATATATATATATATATATATATATATATATATATATATATATATATACACGCACACACACATTTATACCATTGCATGCATTTTAGTGCGGCTTATTCAGCTCTTTGCTTCTTTTTTTCGGGGGAGCTTACATGGGTCGCTCTTTGTTTTTTCGTCCGCTGGTCATGGGGATTATTTTCGGGTACAAAGTTGAGTGCAAGTGCTGAAATTGTAATAATGACCGGACTTATATGTATATATACTCCTGTGCATATATTGTGTTATTGTGTATGTATGTAAGAGCTGACTTTTCTTTTTTGGGTGAGAAAACCAACAAGGTTGAAAGTTGAAAGTTTAATGCTGCATTGCTGCATTCTTACCATATTTGAATTGTGGTGCAGCAGCTGTTGCTGCTAATTGCAGTTTTCATAATTGCTGCATTTCTTAGCTTTGAAGTGACGAGTCCATAAATAATATAGTGCATATTTGTATATATGATAAAGTATAATTTGTGCAGTTAACTGAGTGCTAGCTAAAGTCTAAGCTGGCAAATCGTTTTCATAACTGATGAGATGAGGGTAACTAGTTCAACTGCTGTATATTTTATTGCAAAGAATAGTAAAAGGGCTTGATCGTCTCATTATTATTTGCTCTGATAAATGAGAATTTTGTATTCATTAAGCAAGTGCTAATAAATTCCTATAGTTGCATAGTCATGCGAACGAGGGACACATGTTGCAACGCCTTGCAACGCCTCATATATTGCCCACAATATTTTATCATTTATATCTTTCGCCTGTTTACTTTGCGGCGCCAGTAGCCGTTGGCAGCAGCTGAAGCGCTGCCACATTGTCGCCAATAATTCAGCAGCTGCGTGGCAGCCATAAATGAAATGATTTATTAACAGCTCTCAGCAAAGTGAGGAAGGCAGAGCCCATACGATGCGGTCCGACCACACGAAAAAAAGTGCAGAAACCAAACGCCTGCTGTAAATCGAATAACCCTACACGCAAATACATTTGTATACCCTTGCTATAGCTGATCTGTTCATATATGTTATGCATATTGCAGTTGAATATTATAATGTGGATGTTTTCATGTATGTCAGATTGCAGTTGATTTAAATGCATTTCCAGTTTAGCTGGTAAAATTTATATGCTCATCAGGTTCTCCATCTGTCTAGCTTGTCTCTCAATTTAATAAATTAATTTCTTATGTGAATAATTGTTTTCTTTTATACTCAGCAATACTCTCTATATGTTAACTATAGTCTATATATCTATATAGTTTTTAAAGGAATGAATGTATGTTGAAACTTAGCTTAGCAAGGGCATATCATCGTCGGCTATCCGCAAACAGCATTTTCTGGCTTGTTATCACACACATATGGCCGCTATTGCAATCGTGAGATAAATTGTCTTTTGCAATCGAAATTATTAAGGCTGCCAACATATTTCGCGCTGTCATCAAGAGAAGAGAATCAAAGGCAAATAAAATATATATTTACAAAAAAAGATAAAGAAAATGATTAATATAAAAAAAAGTAGTAAATTAATGACACTCTGATCCAGCTTTTTATTGTTGTGATTTAAAGCGTCAGCCGGAGGTTTACTGACATTTTTTTTTGTTTTTTTGTTTTTTTTTGTTTTTATTGTATTATATAGTTTTGTTTGATTTTTTTTTTTTGCATATGCTTAACACATTTTTCACAATTGCCTGTTGTTTTGAGATTTTCAACCAGCTTTTTATTTGATTTTAATGAATTCCTCCACCTCCTCCGTCCTCCAACCCGCTCCAGCGCTATTCAGTTTGAATGGAACAGCTGGAGACGGCGTCGCAGATTTGGCGCCAGCATAAATTATTCCGATATTTAGTTTTTGTCTGTCATTGTTTTTGGCAGCTGTTTGTTTGTTTTTTTTAGGCATGGCATATTTGTGCTTTTATTATCTGACAACTTGGCTGTTGCAGTGACAATCATCGATTTTTTAGGTAGAAACCTTGTTTTCCTTTCTAGCTATTTTAATCTACAAAATATTGAATTTGTAAATAAACGATTTTGTTTATTTATTTTTAAATTTAAATATTATGTTTTTTTAAATATTCAGACCTAACTCCAAATTAAATATTTTTATTGGCCAACAGTAGGTTTTGAGCGAATCAATACTTTTGTTCGTTTATCTTAACTTGAGCCTCCAAATTTCAAACACAATTTTCTTCTATAGAATTTTTTATTCATTAATTTGAATAATGTTGGTATATGAAAGGTTCCCATAATTAACGTTTGGCTTCCTTTAACTAAAAATTTTCTATAACCAGACTAATTATTTACCCCTAATTAAAAACTTTCTTTGTGGATCTTCTTTTTATGTCAAATAAGTTGAATAAGCTTTTGTCAGTCATTTATTATCAATATGTACAGTGAGTTGTATGTAGTATGCGTAAAAATGTGCGTTGGGGCCTCTTCGTGTAAGCCTCTTAGAGAACCCAAAAAGTTGCGAAAACCCTTTTCATGCCTTGCCGCACAAAACTTGCAGCCCATTAGATAGAAACCCAAAGTCCCTTCCCCGAAAACCCAGAAAAAAGAATGAAAAAAGTTGGCTACCTTAAGTTTTTAAGTACTTGGGAAAGTTATAGCCCTGGTTAGACCTTAGACTATACAACATTGAAAATATAAAAAACTAATTGCTAATCGAGCATTAGAACAGAGAGAGAGAGAGAGCCGCTCAATAATAGCATAGGCACGCCTAGCTTAGGTCTAATGAGTGTCTGTTATACGTAAGCGGTGCTTACGTAGCTACAACTACGTAATTATCCTGCTAAGCTCAAGGATGCCGGACTTGCCAACTTGTTTGCAGCACAGCTTTCTCTTGACTCTATTGTTTTAATTCTGGCCTGCTCCACTTTAGCTGCTCGACTCTTGTCGCTCTGCTTCCGTAATGCCGGGCATTTGGAATGCCTGTGGTTTTTCCGCTTGTTCCACTTGTTATTGTTGCTATTGTTCCTTTAGTTGTTGTTGTTGTTGTTGTGTGTACAACTCGTTATTTTTGTTACGTTCTCGTTTCGCTTTTCTTCTAATTTAATTTGCGGTCAACCGACATGGCACAGCAGGAAAAACTCAGAGCCAGAGAACATAAAATAGCTGCTGTTGTTCACTCGTTCCCACTACGGTTCACGTTGAATGTTTTCTTTTTTAAGGACCTAGAAGAGGCAGCTAATTTGGTGCAGGGATTTTTCTTTAAAATAAATAATAAAAGTTTATATATATTCCAAACAGGAATGTACTTTGTTTAAATTAAGTTAATTTTAACAAGCTTTTATTAAATTAAGTTAATTTCAATAAGTTTTTAATAAATTAAAATTAACCTAATTTTAACAAGTTTTCATTAAACAAAAGTTAATAATTTGGTTAGAGTCTGGATGGCTTTTCATAACATTCATGCAGTTGCTTGAGTCTCAGATTGTTGTTAAAGGCTATGGCTGCTGATGGCTGCGAGTCTAGATGCGCTTCACTAATATTTGTAGTTATATTCATAGTCATGTCTTATGCAAATATTACATGCTTACTAAGTATATAAAATGTAAGTCGAGTCGATCGATTACAACCTTCGCTACCTTTTCAGTGGCATTTCATTTAAAGTTCCCCATTTTGACATTTTCGGAAATTACATTTTAATTTTGGGCTGGCGACCCTTAACGCTTAATACGTAAACTTTCTCAGAGCGCGACGTAATGAGTGCTGCCCCCTGGTGTTTGTGCGCTGCAAATGTGTCAAGCGTTTTAGCGCCTACACAAATATTGCTTTGTTGTCCTGCGGCCGGGCAGTTTTTTCTTTTAAGGGTCCTGCGTCCCTTTTATCCTCTTGCTGTTTTTAATAGGCTTTTGTGCGACTCTCAGTTTGCGACAGCTGCCCGTTTAGCAATTCCTGCTTCTGTTTCTCTGTTTTCCCCTCTTCCTTCCTTAAGTATCACATTTACTTCTGTTTTTTTGCTTATACAAACAAAATATTTTTTAACAAACTTCTTTTATCTGTATTTTGTTCTCGTTGCAGGTAAATGCAAGTTTGTACAAATTTGAAGAGGATTTTTCCCAAGTATTTCCTCTTGCTTTGTGAAGAAATGTTCGTCCTCAACTTGCACTACAAAAAGTAAGTGAAGTGTCTAACAAAATCTTATTACGTAGGGGAAGACTTATGGTGCAAGCCAGCTGCTTAAAAACTCTTTCAAATTTTAATTTAATTAATATAAAACTGCATGCGACATGCATGCGATATTATATACCAATTTGGGGCAAGCCAATTTCATTATCTACACTTTCTTGTTCATTATATTTGAAATACATTGTCTCTTTCCTCCGAACTCAATTAAATTGAATGCCATTCTCAATAGGAAATTAAATTGAATTCCCAACCCAATTTGATGTGCCAGCCATTAGCACAATGAGCTGATGACATATATATATATATATAAGCATATCTCCTCCACACACAAGCACAATTAGATACAGTCTGCATCAGACTTGAATTAGGCAAATCATAAAACCAATGGAGCGTGCATTGCATTTCTCATTAACATCGTGGACTTGTCAAATAGAACGCCAAACTGAAAGCCAAACAATTTGACAAATACACACACCCGCCACACACACACACACACTTGAACAGCCACGGACACCCCCACTTATTTGCCCAATTAGAACATTAAACGTAATGCCAACACGATTGCAATTAATTACCCAAGAAATTAAATTCCATGTTCAACACGTAGCAGCAAATATTAAGCTGGCCATGGCCAAAAGTCTACCCAGCGACATGCCTGCCATTATACATACACACACACACACACTTACACACACGCATATATATATATATGCTCACTAAATGTGTTGGCGCGTTAATAACGGCACATGGCATCAGGTTAAGCGCCCGCGTCCAGCAAATGGCCCCACAAAAACCAGTCGCTGCTCCATACCGAGCTGCACTTAAAATAATCCACGTTCTATACCCATCTTTTATTTTCCGCTCGCGCTTTATCTATATGGCGCCAGCAAAGGGCCAACTTTTTCTGTTTAAGAGATTTGATTGCTTGACAGCGTGCCTCATCCCGTCCGCCTTTGCGCATCGGTGATTTGACATGTGACATACGAGCTTCATAGTCAATTTTTCGCCATTAAAGGTAATCATATGTGTACGTGTGTGTGTGTGTGTGTGTGTGCTCACATTAGATAGGAACGCGTTTGTTAGTTACTTGTATCACATTGAGTGTTTTATTTCTGCAATTTATTAAAATACATAAATAGGAGCCGCAACTGAGCATAAAATTCTGCAAAGCAAAAAGATTAGAAGAAAATAACTTGAGCTTAATTACTAGAATGAATCAAATTAAAATTGAATTAATTGAATTAATTAGCAGTTAGTCTTAATTCGTTTTTAGCTATAAACCTAACACCTATCCTTAGGCCAATTTTTAGCAACCATTTTTTGCAAGGTTTATTTCTACAATTATTTTCTGAAATGATTTAAAGCCAATTTTTATTTTATATTCATAAGAATAAAAAAGCTATAGCTCGAAATGTCTAGTACATTTTAAATAATAACAGAGAACTTGAATGGAGTGCAGTCCTCATGGTGTCAATTATTCGTCGTAGACAATATAGATAGATATTCGTAAAGGCCTATAAAATATATATGTATATGCAAGATAATAATAGTAGCTGCAGCCACTTCTAACGACTTCCTAAGAAATATGCAGAAAAGAAGTGTTACCCCTAAAAGTGAGCAATTCAAAGCGTTAGCTGCTGAATTTACTGCACGATTTCCAGTCACCTGGTACTAGATACATGTCTCACGAAATTCGTATGAGTACATTGGAATCATAAATCAATTGGCAAATAGAATTATTTATTAAGTGTCCAATTTCTAAGCAAATTGTCCGAGATCAATTGTTTTATATAAGCTCCATCCTGTCCATGCTGTTGCTCTAATCAAATTTACTTGGTGTAATGATGCGTGTGTGTTTAGTGTGGGTGTATGCATACGTGCGTTAATTAATACACATTGTTTCCACTTACCTAACGGCAAACTATACACGAAACACACTTAAGTTGCTCGTCGGCAACACTCAGCATTGTGAGTAAATGTGGCGCGCCTGGGTTTAGCACTAATGCGATTACTGTGATTATCATCATTAATAATAGTTTTGTGTACTATGTTCAAGTTTCAATGATGTAACTTCATCGAGTGCTGAGGCCTGGTGCGAGACCGGCCGCATTAGCAACTTCCAAGTAAATGGCGTATTGTATGCTAAGTGTTTGATGGCTTGTTGCCTCACAGCTATTGCGATTTCCCTACCTATTCGTCTTCCTGTTACCCTTCCTATGTCCAATTAAAGGATGAATGCATTAGTATTTTACATTCGTGTTAAGCTCTCAACATAATTGGTTCGTGGTTTCGGGCTACGGGCTGAACTGAACTGAATACGAAACTGGCTCACATGAATTAACAAATAATCATATATTTATGTTATATAAATATGTATTATATTTGTGTTGTAAAGGAAAGGGGTCGTTGGCATTTTAATTGCAACGAGAACTATAAACCTAAATTATTAAATTTCGAATAGAAATCTAAAATTTTATTTTTTCACATTTAAAATTGCTTGCATTTGGCATTTGCAATTTGCAGGCAACCGCAAAGCAACATCCTGTCATTTCGACGCTCCTCTCAAAGGCAATTTGCATCCCTTCGATTTCCTTGACTCGTACTCAATTCTACGGATTAATTTTGGAATGCCATACTCAGAAATCATTGAAAGCCTCTTCTCAAGGGGATAATTGAATGGACTGTAACCCGAGTCAGGTGCCACTCAAGCTGGATGTGTTTGTGCGTACGAATAGCAAGGGTTCATATCTTCTGACAGGCTTTGAAATCCATTTACAGTTCATTTACTAATGAGGCAATGACGCATTTATAGGGCAAGAGCGTCATTCTATTTAAAGGCCTTTTAGCTTTAGCTTTTAGCTACTCAGAGCCCACGTGTAAGCCGTACTCCACAGACTGCTCCGTTTTTATTTTTTCTTCTATCAAATGTCATGGGCTTTGACAGCACCGTATCTCTCGTACCTTTTAGAGGGGCGGCCGTCGATAACAAAGTGGAATTCCGGCACGTTTCGCATTTTACGAGCGTGCAAAAGTTTTCATTTTTCCTGAGTTTTTGCTGCCATTTGCAAGTTTTGCTCTGGTCACATCTACAAGGTGCTACTAGAATATTAACTAAAGTCCATATTGAAATGGCGTTCTCATTCCTTTCGTGTCTGTCAATAGCTGCAACAAAAGTGCAACTACATTTTGTTGACAATTCTATTGCCAGAACTTTAAGACAGCAGCGCTGATAGTAGTGAAACAGAATTTGTTAGCTAGTCGCAGATGACGCGTTATATAGAATTAGCATTCTTATGTCATAATTAACATAAAATTCACATTGTGAATATATAAAACAAAAGCTTGCCTAGAGCTGAGCATCCTGTAAAATTACGATTGGCTTAAATTGCGCATCAAATAAATAACCTAGGCCATGTTTAATTAGAATAAATTAATACAAGAATGCATTTGCTTAATTAGCTATTCCATTAGGGGCTTGAAAGGCCTACCCTAAAAGTATTGTATTGATTGACATAATCGTCAGCTTGTCCATTACAATCAGGCCGTCAGCTAGCTACAACAAAGCCCTTTGCGATAGGGACAAAGTCAATCGCGGAGCAACTTTTATGTTAATTGCATAACATTTTCAATCAAATTAATTGTGAAACTTTTCAACCTGTGGGCTAAAAGGGGCTTAAAGTCATTTCATTGAAAGCTTTTTAAACAAGTAATTCATATGCAAGTATTGATGTCAAAATATTAATTACTTAAATGTTTATTTATTTGTTCTCTTTTTGGTTTAATTTCAATTAATATAATATATATAAGAATTAATGTAAGACTCACAAAACATTGAATTTAATGTGTGCTGCAACATGAATGAAAACCTTGCTACTTTGGGGCAATTATCAGAAGTCGACCATACAATTTTATTAATTGTATATATCAAACGACAGCATAAAAAAGCACACAGAACATACACAAACATGCACGCGCCGGTGTGTGCTTGACAGCTGTACGAGCAACAACAAAAGCCTCAACAAAAAGAAAAAACATGCTAAAAATAAAATTACAGCTGAATTTGGTTGTCTAGAAAATACCCTATATGGCCATTCATTAATATTAGTTTAGAAGAGCTCAAGCTTCTCTAGGCTAGGCTCTAGGATTCGTATATAATATTTCTAATAAATAAGATACTAATGAATGCTCTGCGGAATAGCACGTTCTTATTTATTTGTGATATATATAAATACTACAAACACTTTTATTAAATATACCTTAATATGAAAATGAATAACATTTTCAATCAAACTAATTGGATATAGAAGGTGGGAGGGACAGAAAATATACCCTAATTAGTTGGCGGCAATAAATTCTCTCCAATTAAATCGAACTTACGTTTGCCTCTTATGAATACAGAGTATCAAAGGCCGTAAAAACAGCATCAAAAAGCAACCAGAACTGTTTAAAATGCGCGCAAAATCATGTGTAAACGCTTTGAGCTAAAATTGGAAGCTGCGCCGACCCCCCTAATATATGTAAGCATGTTCTCTGGGGACATTACTGCCGTATGAAAAAAGTGGCTAACAAGCCGCTGACAGAGACAGCAGTGAAGCGTAAAAGGGGCCGAGAAAGTGAAAAGAGAAGCACAGAGAGGAACAGGGCGAGAGTGGAAGAACTTGGACACAAAAGAATTGAATGATTGTGAAAGGAAGAAACGAAGAATTTGTCGTCGAGTTTTAAAGTTTGCGCGAAGTGGAAAAACTTTTCTCAGACACTTAGCCAAGTTTTCCTCTTGTTCTCCTTTTTTTTGTCTTTCAAATATTGTTGCCTATTTTGTGGAGGCCACACAAATGACAGCTATTTGAAGTTATGCAAAACGAAAATATAATAAAGCTATAAATAATAATATAAAAGCTATAAATAATAATATAAAAGTAATAAGCTATAAAATACATGTTCTATGGGAATTAAGGAAATTTTGTGCAGATTTAAGAATTGTTAAAAAAAAGCAGAAATAAATAGACATTTTTATTTATTTATCTTATGATATTGAAAAGGAGCAAAAAGAAATAGTACAACGAACAAAACTGAAATACATCTAAATTATTAAATTTAAATATATTTAAACATTGCATATTTTAAAATTTTTCATTAAATTTTTATTTTTCGAAATTAAGTCTATTATGAGAATAAATGTGCAACATTTATATCAACTTAATATATTTACTCAAAGCTAAAATTGAAAAAAAAAATTATTGAAGCAAAAACAGAAGAGCTTGAAGACCACATTACTGAGGCGTGGCTGGATTTTTTCTTGTATGTACTCTGGCATTAAAGCCATTTATATTAAAAGACTTTTTGGGCGTCGCCCAAGTAACCTGCGCATTTATAACTGTCCGAGTGGCCCAGAAGCTATCTAATAAATTTTCGCACTCGACAAAACCTGAAGGACATTCAACACAAAATAATTACCAGCATATTTCGAATGTCTTTTCACATTTATCTTACGAGTGGTGGCTATGTGGCTATGGTCTAGAGAAGTGATGAGCATTGGTTATGAAATAATGTATGACAGAGAAAGAGGGAAAGATAGAGGTAGATATAGGAGAAAGAGATAGATAAAGTGAGAAAGAGAGAGAGAGAGTAAGTGAGTGCAACTATCGTAACTAAGCAGCAGTCATTTATAAACTTGACTTTTGCCGTAAGACTTAAGCTTGTTATTTAACACGATTTAATATTTGTGAAGCGGCGAGAGAAATTGCAAGTAGACGTGGCAGTTGCAACATAATCATTGTAAGTCATCCGCATTCACACGCACACTTCACACACTCACACATACTTGAGACGGCGTCTGGCAACTACTTGAGTTTCTCTAAGGATTTGCTTGCTGAAGTGCGAATGTTAGTTAACGCGCAGCTTAGCCAGTTGGCAGTTGTTTGTGTGTTTGTACATTCCACACACGTATTTTGTAATTAATTACAGTTTTGACACAGACACACCCACACACAGACACACACACTGCTGCACACTCGGCACATTGTTAGCCTCATTTACAATGCGTAGTTCCGCTTGACATGAGACTATGCTATTCGCCCTCAAACGCATGTTAGTGAATTATTATATATCAGCCACCCACACACATACACTGTGGAGTTGACTAACATCAAGTTGTGCACTTGTACGGGTAATGACAACTCTCCTAATTGTTGTAGATGTAGGGATCATGCATAGCATTATTATGCATTATTTTGTTCTGTTCAAGACGAGATTTGGTTGGTTGCAAGTCTGCACATAGCTTTGGTTTATTTAAACAGCAAAACATTGGTTTAGGCGAAACATAATCCAAAATTAACTAGGGGTATAGTAAACCAACTCTATGCTTAATAATATATTACCCATTTAGCCATTGTGGCCACAGCTTCGTTACAGATTGATACGATGATGTAGCTTGGAATGCCTTAGATTCATTTGTAAAAGATAAATCAACGAACTTGCTTGTGCAGCTTAAATTCATTATTGAAAATTCGTGGAATATTGTTGAATTTCTTTTAAATTTGTATCTTTGCAATGGCTTATTAAAACATTTAATATCTCTACCCACTTTGAATTAAATTAAGATGTGTACCATTCGTATAATGTCTACTCAAAGGGCTTAAGACCTAGGCAACTCGCAGTCGCAGGAAAATCATATTTTTTCCTTTGCGCTTGCTTTCGAAAAGCTGGCTGCGCTTTAAGCCCTGCAAAGCTGCTACAATTATCCAGTGAACGCGCATAAAACGAATGTAACAAGTAAGTTGAGGCATAATCGTAAATAAATCCCCACCCATGCGCTATACAAGCCGTCTGCCGATTACTAAATGGAGAAAAATGCTGTAGGGAGCAGTGGGAAAAGAAAAGTTGCGCCACGCGTACTGACTTTAATCCGATTTTAATTGCTTGCAAATCCAATTGTCGACCTGCCCACCTACCCACCAGCACCACCTGTCTTCCCTGCATCCGTTCGCTTGCAACACTGAACACAATTTGCTGAAAGCAGCCAATCGGGTCTAGCTTTCATCTACGCCTAGGGGTATATCAACTTGATGTCCTCGTTGCACTGAGTATTGGCTTTTTCCTTTGATAGTTTTTCAAGAAATCGAAATTGCATACCATTCGCTTGTTATTAAGTCACCCATGGCGTATGAGTGATATTTGATAAATGTCAGATTGCTTATACGTCGCATGAGACTTGGAGTAAATTGATTTTTGCTCGTCAGTCGAGTTCTAGCAACTCTTTTTCATTGACTAGATTTTGCTTTTGAGTTACAATATCAATATCAAGCTAAAGCTCGCACTTAAGGCCATTTATGACTTGCAGAAATTACTTATTGGCTTTTATGTCGACAAAACATTCGGCCGCAAGTGGAGTGAATATTTTGACAACTTGTCGTTCAATTGAAATGCCTTGAGGGTAATTAGGAAGTGCTTTTAAACATTTTATCATAAAGTGTTTGCTCTGAAACGGCAATCAAAGAGAATAACTGAGCAGTGTATAGCTTGCAATTAAGAAATAATATATATATATATATATATATATATATATATATATATATATATACATGTATATAAATATTTATATTTATATATATATTGACATTGCAGCATAAGATAGCTCTTGACAGCATCATGCAGCATCATTGTCTGCTAGCTCCAACCACTTTATGCTGCTCATAATAAGCATGTACATCGTCTTCAGCTAAGCACTCGAAGCCGACACACATTCGCACTCAACTCGAGTTCTCTAAAACAGAAAATAATATTGAAAACTTTTATTTCTATCAGAGTATATTTTGTTTTAGTTTCTAGACCCCCGAGCGTTGTTCAACTTATGGCAGCATTAAGTAAACGCCAGGCACAATGTTTATGCATTTATAATGCATAATGTGGTAGAGCCACAGCGAGAGAGAGAGACAGACAGAGAGTGGGAGGGGCGGCCAAGACAGAGACGATGCGCGCAAAAGTATGCAGCAAAGTTGGGCAAAGTGCAAGAGCAGCGGCAGACAAGCAGAAAGCAAAGCGTTTGCCACTTGAAAAATGCAGCTAGTTCTAGAACAAGAAAGGGGAGTCGGGTAGGAGGCTTAGGAAAAATGTCGCACATTGTAATGGCTTAAGCAGCGACGACGCGGCTGGTAGGTAAAGTGGCAGCGCGTAATGTGGCGTCTGCAACAGGATGCAGGTTAAGTTCTTGACGCCAGTGCCACATAAAGTGACAGAGTTATGAGTTGCCTGGTGCCAGCAGCTCGTTGCATGTTGCATGTTGCATGCGGCCAGAATGTGGTCCAAGTGCCCTGGCCAAGTGTCAACTTGTTTGATTTACTTAGCCCTGGCGAAAATAATCAGCATAGAAAGCGTGCCACCTAACGAGAGACTTGACTCCATGCGGCAATTTCTCATGCACCAATCAGTGCCTCATTATATGCAACACACTCGCTCAGTTTGCCTGGCTTGGCAGCTGCTGCATAGCTCTTGACGTATACCAACTTCCGGTGCACAACATGCTGACGTGTTTCCGGCACACACACACACACACACACACACGCATGCACGCCACAGCAGCAGTAGCGTTCGCATATATTTCAAGTGATTTATGATCTTGCACGTTTTAACTTTTCAAATACCCAGCTTGGAAGTAGTTAATGGGGTATATCGATTTATGAGAGTGTTGGTAGATGAAAAAAAAACGGAAGGATACTTGGCCTAGCTTTAACTAGCTTTTGATATTCATACATGTTTCATCTGAAATTATGCCTTATTTTTAAATATCATTTATTTTTAAGTTTGTAAAAAGGTGTTAAGGTATGAATATTTGAAAGTTCCATGGGTCAACAAGCTATATAGATAAGTAAAAACTTAATGCTTTCCTTTGCTTTAGTTGACTTTCATTACGGCATTTCCATATACACTAATTTAACCTAGAGAACAGGGTATATTCCACTTGTAAGCCTTTACCTACCTCTTTCACTCTTTTTTTTTGTCTGGGCGCCTTTTTTGCTGCTGCACGAAATAGAACTTTTGTGACGCATTCTTGCATTAAATTGGCCAAAAGCACAAACTTTTCCGCTGCCTGTCAACGTGGCGTATGAGTTATGAGTGTGGCGCAAGCTAATCTAGAGCGAGATATTCGCCATATTGTTGTTGCTGTTGTTCTTGCTGCAGCTGCTGCTGCTGTTGCTGCCTAATTCCCATTGTGGTTGGTAATTACTTTGGCTGGCAATTAAATTTGAGCGATTTGCCTGAGCTTCATATATCAAACCGAATGTCTACAAGTCGAAGTCAGTGCCTTGATTTCACGCTCGACTCGCTTTAACTCTCGCTTTAATTGTTTCTCTCTGGATTTTTTGTTTTAAGACTCAAAGTTTCTATGGCTCGTGGCTTGCAAAAATTGGCATTTGTCGTTCTGGTTTGCTACATCGTCGGGTTTATCTACAAGTCCATTTGCTGCGCAGCTTCGGGCAACAATAATAATGACAACAATTTGTTTTCTCGCCTGGGCCACGCTTTCCAGACTCGATAAGAAAAACTTTACCCATTGGCTGCCATTTTTAAGCGCCTCGCTGTGCGAAAGTCTGCAAAAGTTTTCGCTTTAATTTTAGTTTGTTTTGTAGTTCTACTTTTTTAAGACTGAAAAATATTATTCTAAGTTTTTTCTCTTTTACTAATTTTACCATGTTTTTCTCTATCTTTATAGGTATGCAATGCTGAGGAAAACTTGTGCAGCTGCAGTTAAGATAATTTAACCAGTGCTAAGTAGCGGAACATGTTCAAATTATTTATATATTTGCCTTTAAAATCATGGTTTTCTTTATTTTAAGTTTCAAGTATGTAAGGCAAAAGCAAGAGTTGAACTTACCTTTTAGATGAGGTAGCAAAGGCTTAGCAGAGCTGCCAAGTTTAATTGTATATTTGAGCCGGAACTCCAAGGAATGTAAATAGCTTAAGTTGCATTCTCAAAGTTCTTGCAGTCCTCTACACAAAATTCACCTATACTTAAACTATAACTAGCTCAAAGTGCAGCTTTAAACAGAGTTCCTGCAGTCCACCGCATTCTTATGCACTTGCAGCTCTCTGCTGTGAATCATTAATAAATCACGGCGCCGCAATAATGTAGTCAACTGTAGAGCAGAGCAGTAGACGCTTTTCTTTTTTCTCTCTGTAGTTTTCTGGCTCATTGTTGAAGTTTCTCCCCACGGCAACATTTTTTGGCTTTTGTCTGTACGTTGGCTGCAGGTGAGCAAGAAAGCAGAAATCGAATATCAAAACAATTTCTATAGAAATCGACTGAATTTTCGATATTTTTGGCTAAAGTTACGTCCCTGCCATTGAAATACGTAAGCAACGTTATTTGATGCAAAAAAAAAGTCCCAACTAATTGCGTGCAATTGCAAATGTTAAAAGCAAAAGTTTAAGAAACAAACCAAATTCGTTGCAGTAATTAAAAGTTTTGGAAACAGAAATCGTAAAGGAGCAAAGAAATAAAAATACAAGAATTTAAAAATAGGATTTAATATTCCTTATTATGTTATGTTCATTATTAAACATTTTACTGTGTAATATGAAAATCGAAGCATAAATTTAAATCTGAGAACGTGCAGCGGTGACGACTATGTACATAATGCTTTTCAGAAGGCTGCTAATTAAGCTAATTAATAAAATTGAGGTGCGATTGTGTGTGTCCGAGTGTGAAAAAAGAAAGTTACTTTAACAACTTTAATGCTGGGAGTTTCGTTTTGTAATTAATTAAAGCGCTGACTGTTGGCCTGCAAAAATGAAAAAGAAAGAAGTAACATAAAGAATATTTGTAAAAATTATGCAAAAATTTGTTCGAGTGTAAATTGTAACTAACTTTTATATTAATCTTAAAAATTGTCTAGGCTTGTCTAGGCACTTACCTAATTGCACTATTTAAGAGGGAATTTCTAATTGGGGGAGCTTCATCACTGAGGGAGTAAAATTGATAAATATTCAATCATTTTTTAGCTTATGTAAATAATCTATTTGTATTCGGATGTTTATTTAAACTGTATTAATGTAGAGAATGCTTTTGTATTTCACCCTAACTCAACCAGGGTATTTTAGCTTCGTGCTTGTTTATGTATTTGTTTTATTTCTTTTTCTTATGTCTTAATTGCCCCGCTTGTGCTCTTGGCCATTTGGCTCGATTTTTTCTTATTTTGGGGCGCGTCTCGGTTTATTTTCAGTGCTTTATGCTTGCTGAGGCGCGACGGCATTTAAAATATGCACGGCATTTGACATTTTAATCAACCATGCCAGCTGCGAGTTGTGTTTTGGTTGGTTCGGGTAGGCGAAACGAGACCAAGAAAGGCGCAAACAAGCAAAAGCAACAAATATTTAGCAAAAGTGCAAGAAGCAAAATGCTTAAAGAGCAGCAAGGCAAACAGGAAAAAACTTGAAAAACTTGCGGAAATTCTTTAATGAATACAAATGCGCTTGGATGCTAGCTCTGTTCCGAGCGAAAAATGGCGAACGCTAAAGCAAGGGCAAAGGAGAAAAGCGCGAGACAGACGACAGATTTGCCGTGCTGAGGCACCGGACGTTGCATTGGCCTGAAAGAACGAGGTCCTCTCGATGCGGTCAACGTTGAAATTTGCAGTATTCGCCGCTGCATTTCATTTTATGGTAATTCTAAATGCAATTTTGGTGCTCAACATATAAATTGTATTTCCCGAGAGCCAGCCAAGAGTTCAGCACAACTTTTCTCATCATCAGCTTAAGATGCGCATCTAACTGATACTTGAACGCACTTAATGCACAAAGCTAGGTGTGCTTGATAAAAACATGAATTGCGATATTGAAACTGGGTGCTGGAGTCATGCTGCGTCCTATTGGGTCGCTTATTGAAACAAACAATTCCTTATATAAGGTCGTTTTTTGAAAATGATTATTGATAACATTCGTAGTAAGTCACTAAGTTAGTCTTCAAGTCCAAAAAGGAGGTAAATGTGTCTCAATTTATTTTCAAAACAATTTCAAGCATGTGTCGTCATTCTTGTATCTCAATGCCCAATATCCCACTTACGTAGCAAATTGCATTATCCTGTTCGAGTAGCTAAAGAGGATATAGTACTAAGCTACTTATTTGTCATTTTGTAACCAGGTTCTGGAATTTATGTAGCTTAAATGCAAGCAGTCAGAAACTTTTGACATATCTTTGAAGTGGCTCACCAAGTTGAAACTTAATCTGTGACTCTTACAGTAACTAGCTTTCAGAGCGATTCATCTTTGGAAACAAGTTCAAGTGTTTATGTGAAGCTGCGTCAAAACTTGAGACTTGCAATTGAAGACTTTTCTCTAAAGCCCTTGTTATACTGCAAGTTCGATGAATATTGTTGCTGCAGGGAATTTTGTATAATGAATATTCAGAGTGCATGTGCGAGCAGAGCTTAATGGCTGTTGACTCTTGATAAATACAGCGGTAATTTGATTGCGGGCTGCTATCGAAAAGTTAGTTGGGCAACTTTTTGCCACATCAATATTTGATTTGACTTAAGTTCAGCTTATCGCTGTCCTTGACCGTTTTGGCGCAAGTCGTCGAACCTAACTGCTGACACGGGCTGAAAATTGTGTGCTTAAGGCTAAGTACTTGATGCACTTATATAGTTAGCAAGTGTATTGGCCATGATACTGACATTGAGCCAGGGCCAAGTAGTGCTTATTGCAGTACTTAGTTGCCTCAGCGTTGTATTGATTTTCCCTAATGGAATAAATGCCAGCCATGCATTCAGAGACGGCTGTGCTGCCAATTAGCGATATGAATATTCAATTATAATTAATGCGCAAATCGCATTAAATATTTCGCTCAAATTAGTTGTGCGTTCAGTGGCAGCAACTGTTTGCTGCAGATATCTGGCAGTCAAATGTCCTGACGTTGTTGCAGCATTCAGTTTGTGCAATGATTCGCCGCGTGAGCGTTTACAGCAATTTTCAGCGACTGACGATGCGTATACGTAATATCATTAGCGTTTCACTTCACATGAGCAACAGAGGACGACAGGCAAAAGTTGCAGCTCGGCTTGGCAGGCGGAGTCCCAAAATAAAGTTTGGCAAGCAGAAGTTGTGCAACGTTTTGAATGCCCTGTTAAGGTTGCATAAGGAAGTTTAATTGAAATATGTTAGACATTTAACTAAAGTGGTATTCAATAGTCCTGCATATCTTTGCTTGCCAGCTTACATAAAATTGTGTCGATAAATCGTATCAAGTACGAAATAACCTTTTTACTCATTGTTGTTAGTTTAAAGCAACAATTATTGTACAATATATACAAATTGACTTTAACTTTCACTCTATTCAAATATGTATTGACTTTTCCGTTCTAGAGTTTAGCTTCCTAGGTATCCTGCCGTTAAGCATTCGTGCTTCAACTCGTTTTCGGTTTAGAAATGTTTGTCACTCAACGCTAAACGGTGCGGTCACCATGTTGGTGCTACTGCTGTTGCCGCTCCTTTTGGCTCCTGCTGATTCCTGTTAGTCCTGCTAGTCCTGGTGTTCGTTTTCTCCAGCTGCTGCGCATAAATCACATGGCGACATGTGACAGGTTTTGGCTGGTTGCCCGCTTGCTGCTTGACTTGTCACTTGCTGACATTTGCGGCCTGACACTTGACGTTCGTCAGCTCGTCTCGTTCCTTACCATTTTTTTTTAGTTTATTCGCCTTAACTACGTTTCTTGCCAACTTTGCCAGTTGGGCCGTGGCTTGATTCGCTCCGACACGAAATATGAGCACTCATAATTCCCGCGGACATGCACACAATGCACATTTGCATGTGAACTGAGATATGAGCTATGCGAAAGGCTGTTAACTGGGAGTTATGTAGGACGAAAATATATGATATAAATATGTGGAAAATAATAATATATAACAAAACAAATATATATATATTTTTATTATTATATATATATATATATATATATATATATATATATATTATTATATATTATTAGAAATTGTTTATTATAAAATTTAATTAAAAATCTTTATTTCATTTCCTATTTTATGGCAATAAACTCATACAATTAATTGAGCATTTAAAACAATTAATTAATTGGCTCGTATAGCCTGCAGCTTAGCAAATATATTTGAAGCACAAATAGCTCAAATATTGATTGTGTGGCAACGGAAGCTTCGTCCCTATGCCACAGCCAGTTGCAACTAACCAAACACAGCCGACGCATGATTAATTACACACATATTTGGCTACGGCAAAAAAGGAGGAATTATGCCTTAGGCTCTGCTGGTTGCCAAAGTTTTGTTGGTTTGCCTAAGAATTTATGACCAAGAATTTTAATTGTTGGGCAAACATTAATTATATTTATATTGTGTTTTCTGACAGTAAATGAGGAGTGGCAGCTGTGGAGCTGATGTTGAGTCTACCATATAATGCATTTTATATCTAACTAAAAATTGAGGGGTATACTATGTAGGTCTAGAGATCTGTATACCCAATTTCGTTTGAATCCGAGCGTATTTTAACCAAAATATACACATAAATGTCTGACCAGAGGCAAATGGAAATAATTTCTACGATATATAAACAATAATTAAAGTTAGCCATTTGCGTTTTGCCAGTGGCCAGGTCAACTCACACACACACACACGAAGAAGCGTAAATTGTCCTGGTCAAAATGCAATATGGTTAGCCACAGACGTGACCACTGGCAATTGACCACTGTTTGGACAGACCGATTCGAAGCTAATCAAATAAAATATGAAAACGAAATCGAAATGCTGCACCTGTGTGGCGCCACGTGGCGTACGGGCAATGTGCGAGTAAATGCCAATCAAATAGCTCGTTGCAATAATTGTGGCTGCATTTTGCGCATTTGCTTTTGCACATTCAATCGGCAATTGGCAGTGAGCAATGGGCAATTACATTAGCTATGAGCATCGGTCCACCGACGTTGCGTATACGCTCTGTTTGACGCGCGCTAGCATTCATATCAATAATTACCACCCATTTAACACACCTCATTAATTTCATTTGCAGCCCTAGCAATAGCAACAACTAATTAATTAACAATTAGCAATTTAATTAAATCAACCAAATGCACGCCGGAAACTATTGGAATAAAAAAGATAGGCAAAAAAGAGACTGAATTATTATGAGAAGTCAAACACATTGATAATTATCTTGATTTTATGTGTGCGGCAAGCGATAAAAAATTTGTAATTATGCTTCAGCTTTTATGCGGAGCTTGACGTTGTTTTTCATATCCTGAGCTCATTGAAAATGTGAACATTTTTCATTTGATTTTTAGTTGAAGAGGATTTTAGTTGGCCGCCATAAAACACTTGTATAAATATTTTGATTTAATTTATTTCTATTTCGATTGACATTCCAATCGAAAGCTGACACCCTAGTCTCATTAACGCTCACCTGACGACTCTTCGCAATTTGTTGTTTCTTTTTGTTGTTGTTGTTTCTGAGTCCGGATTCTATGTGTTGAGTTACTATGGCTGTTAAGTGCTTACCAATTAGCAAGCACTACAGCATTTCTAAGTATGATACAATATAAAACCAGAAAGTGACAATTGGCAATATACACAGACACACACACGCACACTCTTTCGTGCGATTGGAGTCAATCGTTAAGCCACTTAGATGCCAGACAAACAAGCACTTTGAACAAATTCAATAAAAGCCCGAAACACACACACCCTCCGATGCCAACAGTTCAGCTGTGTAATTCGCATTTCCCTGCCCCAAATTTCAAGTTGACAGAGTCGCTGGATACATTTTTGTTCAGCTTAATGTGAATCGAGTCTCGCTGTGTGTCACGCATTGAAGCAAGTTTTTGTTGTGTTGCAGTGCATTGCATACTGTAGATTGCCCTGTGAGAGTGTTCATGTGTGTGTGTGTGTTGTGGGTGTGTGTAAGGGCTTGCCAACGCTTGTCGGTGTCAATTATTGGACAGTTGCTGTCTGGGCCTGGCGTTCCACTACTATCAATGCAAATAGATTAGCCTAATTAAATAGTTTTCCACTCGGTACTTTCAGCTGAGCATTTTTTGTGAGGAACGAGCGTCAGCTATACCCTTTCTCATTGACGATTTGAATCATTTTGAACAGCTTAGCTGTGTATATATCAAATTAATTTTTTTGTCTCTTTATGTAGATGCTAAAAATTTATTTAATGCATATACTTGAGTATTTTTAAAGATGTTGAAAATATAATAAAGCCTAAAATGTTCTATCTATTGTGTATTTTAATAGTTGTAATACATGTTATATACCTCAATAACTTAATAGTATATAATTGATATATGAATAGTCGAATTGTATCTATTTGAGCCGAGTACTCAAAGTTCTCTTTGCAAACTTCCTTCTGATGCAAAATTGAAAATTTGTTGCATTTAATTATTTTTGGGCCCGAAGCCATACACTAATTGGTGTCTCATAGTTTTGGAAGTCCACAATGAATCGATATGCACTAATTAAATTTATTTGAGCGACAGTTTTAGGTCTTGCTGCACTTTAAAAGGGGTTGCAGTGGCATTGCTTTGGTTGCAGTCCAATTTCTAGCTATCTTTTTGAAGCTATTTTTCAGCTAAACTAGGAGATGCATGCAAAATGTTCATTTGACAGCATTTAGCCATAAGCCGCAATCACACACACACACTCACCCTCTCACACACACACATACGCATTCATTCAGACACATCGAGTGGAAGCCAACACTTTATGGTGTTGTAACCGCAGCAGCCACACACACAGAAACATTGCCACACACAGACGCATAAATTACGGCATTTGTGGGCAGCAACATAACTAACAGTAATTAGCTACTTTATGTGACAGTCACACACACACGCACTCATACACACACACACACTCACACACACCGATACAGCTCGTGGGCTTAGCCACAGTTTATGCTCTCAAATTTTCTGTTTGTGGTCAATAGGGAATTGCAATTAACGCGTTGCTTTATTTTTATGACCTTTTGTGTTCTGACTGCTTATATTATAGTTTTTGCCACACACAGACACACACTTACGCACACTCACGCCCACACACGTGGAGCCTCACATATATCGCGTCACTTATTTTGCCATTATAATAAATTGGCCCGCTTTGCGAGCGCTTATTTGTCCTTAACTTGTTTACGGTCTTTTTTATGCTCCAAGCACCGCTTTTATTTTGTCATCCAAATATAACTCGGAGTTTCTCATAAATCTTGTATGCTGCAAATTCGCCTTTTACTTGTGTAGCTTCGTTTTATTGCGTGGTGCATAAAATATTGTGCAGGTAAATCGGATTTTGGTGGTATTTTTTGCAGAGTTTTAATAAAAGATGCGTTTTAAAAGCATCTGGGAGGAACTTTCAGGAATTTGTAAACCAAATGTCGTTTCCTCATGTGACGCGTCTCGCTTTGCACTCTCTACTTATGGACTTTGCCAGCGCATGCATTAAAAAAGCATTTACACAGTATTTCACTTCTCTCGTTGGCTCTCTCTGCTAAAGCAATTTCTTTGTCGTATGGCTTATCTCGTGGAGCATAATCGCTTCATGCTTCACAAAGTCACAATATGGTTTTGGCCTAAGCAATCGATAGCATCGGCCCTACGAGGCTCATTCTATTTGCACATAGACAGCATTTTATGCAAATTCGATCATATATTAAACTTTGAAGATCATAAACATGTCATGAGCACAACGCAAAGAAAAGCTGTGCGCTATGCGCTGGGGCAAACAAATTTAAATGCAAATGAAATATGGCAAATGTACGGCGAATAAATAAAAATCAGTCTCAATCAGCTGCTCGTGGATAACGCAAATGATGCCATTAAAATGCAAAATTTTTTATATCCAATAATGCGCTATCAAAACGGCAACTGCTGGCCAGCAGCGTTGGGCCAGTGGAATAAAGGTAAATGCAGAAATGAAGCAAAAGGTAACAATAAAATTGGTTTGTGTGATGACCAGACTATGGGATTCTTGAATGGACTCAGTATACAATCTTTAGAATCTATAATAAATGCAATACTTCTGCAACTGACAGAGTTTAAATTAAATTTTTAGCAAAGATATCTATTTTGGCCTTTCTTTTGTAACTATCATAAAGCTGTTATTATAAAGTGTACATTTTATGTATGCTGTAATTCCATATAATTAACTAAAAAGCCTTTGCTGCACAACTGCTACTGCTTTACAGGGTATTCGTAAGTCTATTTTAGTATTCGGCCTTACGCTTTTTTTGGCTAAGCAATTGCAGGTAGTGTTCTCGTGTGTCAGGTGATAAATTTAACAGCGAAATTGTACCGCCAACACAGCTCCAGTCATGTGGAGTAGGGGAGGCAGGATACTGGATGCCAGCGCGGGATCGACACTCAGCCACCTGTGCACAAGAGTAAAAGAAAAAATAAAACAAGCAAACATTCAAAGATGTCTGCGGCTGACCAGCCAGCCACTGCACTCCCACTACTGCACAGCTGGGCATGTGTGAAAATGTGTTGAATGTGTGTGCCGCTTGGCAATTTTCTGGTGTTTGTGCGCTTTCTGGCTTCTGCTTGCTATTGCAATTAAATTTTTTGTAGAATCTGCTGCAAAGTAAAATATTTTGTTTTAATTATAAACAAGCAGCCTGGCAGTTTGAAGTTCATTTAATAGTGCAACAAGAGCAGCAACTGCCACTTCATTTAATACTCGTTTAAGTTAATAAAATAGCCAGCAACCAGGTGCACCGATGCATCTATATTAAGTGGCGTGTTGCACATGCAACTAAATTCCGTAATTTGACGTGGAAAATTTTGGACAACGAGTTAATTGTGATTCGCGAACGGCAAATTGCTAATTACTCGTGCTTTCAGCATAGTTAGCTACCAAAATAAATGAAGTATAAAAACATATTTGCCAGTTACGTTGACTCTCATCTACCTAGTGTAATGGAAGGCATATTCATTAGAAATTATAGTTGCTAAGCTTCCATGAAATAATTGTACGCTCACAACAGTTCAGTCCTGCATAACGTTTCAATTCTAGTTAGTTTTTTCATCGAGCTCAGAGATAAATACAAATAAAATAAGCGAAAACAGCTGGATATATATTAATTGGATATGAAGTAATTGAAAAAATATTTTTTTTTTTTTTTTGTAATATGCAGAGAATCCAATAAATTTTGTCTATATAAATATAATTTAAATTGTACCATTTACAATTCTTTAGTAAAATGGTAAAATAAATTGCTTATTTGTTTATTTTGTTTGTATATATTTGTACTGATGCTCATTTTGAAAAACAAATATATAAAAGTAATAAAAGACTAGCTAATATTACTACCTAACCAGGAGTAGAATCGCCTTTATTTATTATTTCTTTGTTGTTTATTTGTGGTCTTTGTCAGGGCCAGCTTTCGATTTAGTTGTCTAATGCAACGCAGTCTTGAATAAAGTGTGAGTAATTATGGCGTGACAGTAATTTGCTTTTAGCTAATAGTATTTGTCGTCTGGGTAGCTGTCTTTTTTAATTCAATATGTCAAAAACGTCGTTGGCACAAACCTCCTACATTTGTATAAGAAGAATGGCAAGTGGTAAGGAGTCCCGTCGTCTGGCGCTGGACGTTGGCAGCTATGATAGACGCAGTCAACAGCTGCCAGTCAAAGTAGGCGCGACTCGACGCATCCTCAGACTCGGGCTATGCGTCAAACTGTCAGTTAGAGCAGACCCGAGCAGATCAGACCAGACCGGGCGGCTGGCACATCTAGATAGACAGACGAACTGCTTAGTTAACTAGTTAGTTGGGCTTGGCCAAACAACTCAGACATGCCCCACAGCTATATGTGTCTGCCTCTGAAGCATGAGCCGACGAAGAATCTAAAAAGAAACTCAGTTGAAGTTTAATTTAATTGTTGCTTGACTTTAGCTTCCAACTAACTAGCGTGCACCTGATGCCAGACGTTAATTTCGTAAAGCTTTATGTTATAAGACCTGACGTCTTATATAAATGTGGCTAAAGTTAATAAGTTAAATTGAAATATTAAACTTTAATGAAATGGGGAAATTTGAATTTTAAAAATGATTAGATGGAGCTTAAGTAATACTTTATTATTCAGCTGTTTTCCTGGCTAAAATGTTAATGAGTATTATAAAATATGATTGAAAAACTAAGCGGATTAAAATATTTTAACTGGCTTAACTTAGTTTGATTTAAATTTGAAAACGTAATAATACTTTCCTACGGCATACCTGCTAGACTTTATTAAAAACAGTTTAAATAACATAGAAAAACATTTATTAACTTTGTGAATGATGCAACAAACTATTTAAAGCATTTACGCCAGCAACAACGTTGTTTATTCAACAATCATGCAGACTGCCTTGGGCTGTCGCAGCTTTTAACTGCTGCCACGGCATATGCAAAATATGGCACACAATGCGACGTAATTTGTATAAATTACAGACAAAAGGCAAACAATTTGCCGAAAATGCAGTGTGGGAATATATTTGTGTGCTGCAATGCGGCGAAAACGTGGCGAGCAATTCATAAAATATGCAGCACGAGGCAGCTGATATTAAATCATTATCAGCTGTGGCGACAGCAACAGTAACAGTTTGTGTGACAGCTACAAACATTTTACAACGCAGGAGACAAGCAGCAGAGCAAATGATGCAGCAAAAGCTGAAGGCGAGCAAGGGGCCAAGTAAAGGGACGCAGCCACAGGCGAAGCAGCAGGAACTGAAGAGGAAGAGGCGTGGCAGTGGCTCGTTGCCCAACAGAACGATAAAGTTGTCATAGTGCGAAACAAACAATTCATCAGTGTCAATGTGATAAATTATATTTCCCCACCAGCACAAACACATATTTAAGGACCAAGAAAATTGCCGGGCAACATTTTTTATTTTTCAGCGTGAAACGGAATCGAAAAGTAGAACATGATAAATGGTTGGGTTCAATTGAATTATAAACAATAAAACAAGCGCAAGCATTAAGCATACGCATAGTGTAACAGCGGCATTACGTATACGCCATGAAGTACACTCGAAATGTGACCTAGGCAAAGAAGGAGCTTAATGCCATTAAGCTGTATCGAAATAAAAGGCCACAAGGCAAACGCTGCCAGCCAACTAGGCCAATTAGATTACTTTGCGGCTTCGTCTGCCGCCACTTTAATGGCATTTCTGCTGCTGCCATTTCTTTTCGTGTTCTTTCTTTTTTTCCTTTTTTTTTTCTGTTTTACAAAAATAAAACTGATTCGACTCGCTGCGGTTGTTGTGGACTAATGCGCATCAGTTGAGCTTAAAGCTAAGATTTTAATTTGGCGCATAAATTTCTGTGACTGGCCGCATTTATTTATTTATCGCCTCAGTTTTATATGGCACTTAAGGGATTTGTAATTTGTAAGCCCGAACCGCATCCAGCATTGGGCGTGTCAAGAGTCACAAATAACACAGCCAACCGGGTAATTGCTTCATTTGTTATGGCACATACACTTGTCTGCTACTCTGTAGTACTTACGCAGGGTATTTAATTTGTAGTGTTAACCACATGAATTATTAAGCTACGTTTGCTGAATGAGAGCCCACAAACATATGAAATTGAGATAATTGAAATTATTTTTTTTTTTTAATTCAATTTTATTTTGATTAAAATCAATGTTTACTAAACTTTTTTTGTCTGGCCAAATTTTGTATTAAATTTCTTTCTTTGGCTTCTTTTTAATTCTCTGCCTTGCGCCATTGCGTACTGATTTGGCAAATAAAAACGCCATTTATTTTCGGCGTAACTCAAAGCACAACTCGCCGCCTCAAATATTTGAACAATTTGTGCTCGTTGCCTTTGCCAATCTTCAAAAACTTCAATCATGCATACATTTTTATTGCCAAGCATTAAAACATATGGTGGCAGGGGCAGGCGCCTCCCCTCCCCTCAAACACATCGTTTTTATGATATGCTCGTTGACTGCTTATGATATAGTCCTTGTGCTTGTCTCCTTGTTGCTGCTTGTGTCGTTGTCATTGCTCCTGCGGCTGCTGCTTTTCGATACACTCCTCTGTCTGCCGTGTCACTCGACTTGACTCGACTCGAGCTGACTGCTGGCCCACTCTTCTCCATCTAAGCGTCATTGTCAATGTTTTTGTGCATAGTTCCTGCTGTTTGTTGTGGCAACTGCTGTACACCCCGAGTGTTTGGGGCGTGTGTGTAGATTGAAATTTATGCGCGTTGATAACAGACAAGCGCCCGCCCTACCGAAACTGTAGACAACAATTGATATTTTATGGTTATGAATTATTGCCAGCGATTATCTTGCAAAAGCGCCGGATAAAAAAGGATTTTTTTGCGCTCAAAATAACAACTCAATTGCATAAAAGCAATGCCAGTTTAAAATATGCCATGTATAAATTATATGTTAAGCTGCTTCGCTCCTACGCAACAAGAAATTGATTTACCTTGATTACTTTTCATAGTGCACAGCAATAACATTCATATAATAATGTTAATTTTGCAACTGTTGAAAATTAAATTTTCTGACACGTTTTTTCTGCAGACAAATTGAATTTAAGCCGGGTAACAGTTTCAGTTGCAAAATATTATTAAATGTTTGCAAATAAATTGTAAGGCCAAGTCATTGGTAAAAACTTTTTGAAAAAGTGTTGTAAATCATTTTCATACATATTTATTTCTGTAAACTGTTATCGCTCGGCTCTTATTGAGGCCTTTTGTGATTTTTTTATGATGATTCCCATGTTTGCAAGGGTTTAAATGCATCATTTGTTTATGTCTGCAAAATAAATTGCTGAAAAAAGTATAAGCTGCCTTTAGATAATAGTTTACTGATAGGAAGATCAACTTGATAAATGATGTAGCTCAGTCATGATAGAATGATGCTATTATTGATAGGTATGAGGTGTTGCTCATCTGATTAAGCACCAGAGCTCTTGTTATACCATTCATTCATTTGACACTCATTGACAAACAATTAGTCAACGATATTTAGGCAAACGAAAGAAAAGAAATTTGTAATCAAATTAGTTTAATTAGACGATTTTCATCTATCGAATTTAGACAGTCATTGAAGTGATTACTATGAGTGAAAGGTTGAATTATTTATCAATCATAAAATTGATAAATATGAAAACTTATTCAAAGGAACAAGGCTTATATTTATGTTTAGGGAAAATAGGCACTGCATACTTATGGGTGTATTGAAAATAATAGAGCCATAGTCATAATTTTAACCTCTTGTTCCTTGGAGTCTCACCACCACCATGCTCATAAGTTATGTTAGGATATACGTATTATTACGACATTACTTTGCTAGTTTACTGAGCCTACTAGTCTATTTCGGGAATAGTTCTCCCAGCTTGCTCATGGGCATGAATTGCTATTGTACTCAATAAACTTTATAGTTTTTTTGTGGAGCAAGCTTGGTTTTTGGGCATCAATGAATTTGTTAGTTGCTCGAAGCACTTGAACCCCCATTGTTCTGCAGTGAAGAGCTGTCGGAGCTTGCTCCCCAAACCTAGTTCTGCGCGACATAAGTGCCAAAAGGACTAGTGTCCCCCCTCTCTCTCTTTATCTTTCGCAATCCAATTGCTGCTGCCATTTGATGTTGAACCCTTGACATGGTCGCACGCTGCGACGCCAGCGTCATTGGCTCTTTACAATGCTTTGGCCAGGCGCTGGCATATGCAGCACAAATGCCAGCCAGAAGGGGGAAGGTCGACGCATGCTGCTGGGCTGTAAATGATATGTGGCTGTGGCTATGGCGACGGGGCTAAAGACTAAAGTAGATGTGCGCATTAGAGGAACAGGCAATGCGCTGATGAAGCAGCTGCCGCTGTGCCACTGACAGCTGTGACAGCACATTTGCGTGGATAGATCAGGGCATATCATAAAAGCGGACGCTGAAATATGCACAGTTGAGCGCATTTTACTGCTGGAATTGTGCTACTTGTAGCCAATGTTGCCCTACCCACTGTACCCACTGTGCCCACTGAACCCACTCTACTCACACACCCACAGTTTCCCCACCGTTGCAGCTGCAGCGCGACACGTACTCAAGTCTTCGTTGAAGTTGGTGCCCAGCCTGGCCCGGCAGTGTCGAGTGCTGCGTTCACTTCCTGCTAGCAAGTGTGTGTAACGCATCTGTGTGTGTCTGTCTGTGTGTGTGTGCGAGTGTCATGAAGTGTCTGACTTGCATGTGCGCAGCTGCCGACAGTTGACGTGCGATACTCAAACATTGTCCTGCAACAGCCCAGCTTGTCGTACTTATTCATGCCCCGTAGCCACTCCCCCAACTCAGGCACAACGTTCCCTTAGCTCTATCTGCACACCCGCACGCCTACCACAGCCTGTAATGGCGGTGGCTTCTTTAAATTATTCCGCCATGTGCGTAGGTGTCCTGGCATTAAATACAGTTACACTTATCGCACACTCAGCTAGAGTCCTTATTTTCCATCAGCTGGTTTGCTAGTCCTGATCGATTACAGATATTTATAAAATGTCTTTAATGTCTTGTAAGTTCTTCAATTTATCGAGGCTATCGAGCTTTTTTTTAATGTTAGATATTTTTTTTCTGAATCCACCTTTATATAGATATTTCTTTATTATTATTTTTAATTTCTTTAAATTACTTTTGATCTAATTAATTTATAAATACGAAAACAATGAGGTCTCGAATTGCCTCTGCTTTTTCCTCTTTAAGCTAACTGGCATACTATTTGAAACCTCCAACACATTCGCCTTTCTAGAGTATCTAGTATTCGTTATTTTCGGTTACATGCGCATACTTTCTGATTTTAATAGCAGTTGCCTGATGGCTGCTGTATAGCGCTCGTCTCTTTCCGCGACATTCAATTTATTTCTGCATAAACATTTTATACACTCGCTGAAGGCAACTGTTGTTGGCTGGTGTTGTCCTTGTTGTAGCTGGCTGGCTTTTGAATTTTTTATATACATGTAGAATACCAGAATAATTCATACACACACGCACACACACAGACACACTGACAGACAGCCAAACCTTTGTATATAATAATTGCTTTCATATCGCAGAGTATTTTCATTTCTTTTTTCTGCGACTTTGTTTTGTGATTTGTAGAATGCTGTGATTTAATTTTAAATGAGTTTTTGATTTATGCATTAAACACATAATTGTAGCAGCTTTGCTTTCGCCTTTGTCTACGGCTTGTACTTAGTACTGTTGTTGTGTTCACTCCAGACAGAGCTGGCGGCTTCGGTCTCCTGGCAGCGGATTTGGCTGCCATTTTATGTGCATAATTTAATGTTTAGCGTGATTTATGGCGATCTCATCTCTGCGAGAGAGCAAAAGAAAAGGGCTTTTAATACGAAGCAGAAGTAGCGGATTTTTGTTGAATATTTGAGAGGTTTTTAGGGGACTTACTGTGGTGTGAGCTGAGCGTCTTATGAACCATTAAATTGAGTCTAGCTACCTTATATTTTTACCTTTTTTATTAGGTTGGAGAGACACAATGCTGCGTGCATTATAAAATTTGATGGGTTAGTTTAGGTGGCGACGGCATGCCCTTGCTTGCAGCAGTCTTTCCCATGGACCATCAACTCGTTTTAGCATTATTTATCGTGGTCGCAGTCAAAAAGCAGGTGTTGAAACTGCGAATTCGTTGATGTAAAGAGCTGCAATGCTTAACCTTTAATATTTCACTTTAAAGAGGCTAAAAAGTTGCCATTGAACAGCTTGCCAAAAGCTTTTCTAACGCAGTACTCTAAATTTCAACATCCATTAGCACTTAACATTTATGCTTAGCGAGTCATAATTTCATAGTTTCAAGTTAAACTTTTGTTAATAGCAAAAATCGACTAAAATCTTCCCAGCGCATGAGCGACTAAAAGCCCGCTAAAAATGTGTGCAAATACGCTTACACATGCCGAAAGTCTGCATATTTTTGTTCAGAATTTGGGCAAAATAATCCGAGCGAAATGAACAGCGGCGTAGAGCAATTAAGACAAAAGCTTTTAAATGGACGACAATCAAAATCTGAATATGCATATTTTCAATCGAGCTGCGGCCTCAAAAAAGCTAAACATAGGCTGAATAACGCTGAGATTTGAATTTTGTGAAAGCCATATTGGGTCTCGAATTATGGAGCGTTTAATGCGTGCGCCATAAAATGCGCAATGGAGTGCAAAGGCATAGAAAGTATTGCGTATACGCAATGTGTTCCCGTTTTTATTGTTTTTCTGCTTGGAGGGGAATTGAACTTTTATCAGCATATCATGTGCGTGCCTCGTTTAACAAAACTAAAGTGCAAACATAAATAATAATAAAGATGGCAAATACCATTAAATGGTAGCTCGGGACGGCCGAAAAGCCAAGGGCTCAAAGGTCACTAAATTTATGAGCTCTGACCGCCGCCAGTTCCTGCAAAGTGATTTCGGATTATGACATTTGACACATAAAGTTTTTATGGCCTCAGCGATAGGATTAGTTCGTTTAGAAAAAGAAATGAGGTCCAGGAAGGTGAAGTGGGGTCTGCGGCCCGTGTCCTGCATAACAAATTGATTCCGGTTCCACGAGGTCAGCTCTGGCCTTAAAGCAATTTCTTTTCATTTATGCCATTTCATTTGCTCAGCTTGTGTATATATAATTTCCATCTGATTTGCTGCCACAGCACAGTCTCTTTCTCTCCCTCCCTCTCTCTCTCTCTCTCTCTCTATCTCTCTCTCTCTCTCTCTCGTTTTATTTATGCAGTTATTGCTAGTTTGCATACATAAATACATTCCTGCAAGGCTACTGAAACTCATTCCAGCATATACTACGTATCTACTTACTTGATATCAATTCTTCTGCTACGGCTCTGAAGTGTTTTGGCTCTCCGGCAATGCCCGTCATCTGGGTCACGTATAAACCGTACCAAAGCCCCGCAACTCCTGGCAGCACCACACTTCAAGTTATGCTGCATGCTTTTTGGACTGTATAAATGTGTGTGCGAGTGTATTAGCAGGTGTGCATGCACACACACACAGACAGGTGTGTCTGGCTACGTTTTTCTTGTTCATTGATTCGAACGTTTCTCATAGCATGTTTACGTTTTGCTTTTTTCTCTGCATTCCTCATCGCATTTTTTATTTCCACCTGCGATGCTGCAGCGATAAAAATTCAATTTTGCTTATAACCAAATACCCAGCACTGCTTTTCCTCCTCGCTCTGCAACTGCACAGCCATTTCTCGATTGAATCTTGCCATTCGTGCCCCACATTAGTCTCATGAGCTGCCGCACTATTTGTCCTATTTGCAGTCCGAGTGTGTGAGTGAGTGTCTGGCTGGGAAGTCCTGAGTGATTTATGGCTTGTCGCATTTATTCCACTGAGCAAACAAAATATATATATAGCTATCTACCGGGCAGCTCCAACCGAGATGTTAACTAAAATGTTGATGTAATGCAGGTATTACATTGTAATTTGATTTCAATTGAAATTTAGTGAATGCGAGATTAGTTATTGTAATGCGCTACGACTTTAATCACTTACATGTTCACTTTTTTCAACTATCTTTCTGTAATTATTATTACTTATGCCATCGTTCATCAAATTTCATGTACATTTTTTCCACTGAGCAGCGCATGAAAAAACAGAGCAATTAAACTGAAAATTGTTTAATTCCCTATTAAATAAGACAATTGAAAATGCAATGCAAATGTTCTTTATTTAAATTGAAATGTGACACGTTAATTAACATATATTAATATATATAAATGTGTGTATCTGTAAATTCATTTATATTTGAGTCAAAAAGAGCATACTGCGCACAATTGATTTATGTTGCGTTAATTACGTAGCATTGGACAGATAAAAAGCGTTACTTCAATAATTTATTGTAAATGCGAAGCATTTTTTATGCAAATACTGCATATGCATTGTTTCATAATAATAATTGATGAGCAGATGCATTAAACATATGCACAGAAAGTGGCTCGTTAATTATAATTACGCTCGGCAGCTTATTAAAGCCTACTTAACTTGACTTAAATAATAAATATTTTAGTTTGGTAAGCAAAGCTCCCACTGACTCCAAAGGCAGCCAGGCAGCTGCTCTGGAGCATGTTTAAAGTGGCACTGGAATAATGTGTCAATAATGTGCGATTATATTGAATACAATCAAGTCTGACCCCCTCTAAGAGCACATACAAGTACGTCCTTACTCGCTCTCGCACACCCAAACACGTTGTGGCTGGCTTTGTGGCTCCCTGTGGATAAAACTAAATTGAAAAAAAAAAATATAGGAAAATTGCAGATTGCTCTTGTGTGAAAGCTGCCTTTTGAAGTTAATAAAAAGCAGGCGCCTCTTCGCTGCACTCCCCTCCTTCTCCTATTATTGGAGCGTAATATGGTGCAAACTGCGTGAATGCCTTCTTTTTATTATTTAGATACCCTAACTATACAATCCTAAAAAAGGTAGTTCCGGATATTGAAAGAAAACTCGAAAACCTTTCAGAAAAAACTGTATAAATATATATTTTTGTATATATGACTTAAAAATATATCTATAAAAAAGATAATATGTTTCAAAATATTAGAAATTATAAATGCTTTTATATCTTAAGTTTATACAGAACTCTTTGTTTATCTTATATAATAACATGTCTTGCCTCAGCGTAAGGCCTAGCAATTTCCAGTTTGAAATCGATTAGAATCAGGTTTCATTTCGGCTTGATGCCCATTTAAAACACATGCGAATATATTTGTTATTTTGTACATGACCAAGAGTCACGTATTTAGATTATTTTCTTTTATATATATTTATCTTTTTGGGTGCAAAAATATAAAAATGAAAGGAACAATCAATTGCGCGCAAATTGAGTAAGTGTCATTTGCTGTTCCGTTTCCGCCAAAGCCAACACCCGAGCATTAACAAACAATTGTCAAACACACGCGCGCCCCAGCTAAGACGTACACGCAGACACACTCAGCCACACACGCACACACACTTATGCCACAAGCTTCGAGTCGGATGTGCGACAATGTGGCATATGATCCCGACACAGGCTGTCTGAGGCACTTGCATAAATATATAAGTAGACAATTTTAGAGGCATTATATATGCCAAGTCAGCGTGCGTGTGTGTGGGTGTGTGTGGGAGTGTGTGTGTGCAACCACTTTAAACACAATCTAATGTCAACAAGCCAGTTGACAGAAAGAGAGAGAGGGAGACAAGCAATGACATGGCATTGCATATGTATGCCAAGTTCGACTTATAAATGTGGTTTAACTTCCATTCGCCTGCTGTAAGCATGTGGTGCCAAGAGCTCTTCATCTCTGTGTGCGTTCGTGGTGTGTGGATCGACTCTTACTCGGCTTGCTGTGTATCAATGAAGTTGTTAGTCGTGTGCCGCTTCCTGTCTGTAAGACTCCCTCGTATGTGTTTGTGTCATTCACTTTATTGGATTATCAGGCAAATATCATAGTATTCCACTTTTATTTCTCACTTCACATATGGAGTTTGCTTGTAAACGTAAATGGATTTTCTCCGTAATCGAGTTTTTTCTTAAGCCTTATTTATCTGCTCGGCTTGTGACTTTAATAGGGTGTTAGCTGTAATTGGATTTGGATTATATATCACGAATAACTATGAATTGGCGCATAAACAACGACAATTGCTTTAGACATGTGAAATCAAAAGGTGAAAAGAGATTCAGTCAATGCAAGAAAAAACAAATTTAAAGGATTAAGGATTAAGACCCAACTATACACACAACCACTCACATTTATCAAACATATTTGGCAACTAGTTACAAGCTCATATTAAATGATTTTCATTCTGACCGAAGCTTAAATCAAAATCTGTTCAAGGTCTGCTACACACGCCATAAACTTGTTTCGAGTCGGCAGAAAATTTATTTTAAAACTTACAGTTTGCTTTTGAATTATCTATTATCTGACAAGCTTTAAAAACATAATTTTGTATGTAGTTTTAAAAGCTTTAGGTTCCGGTTCCCCAACAATCCCTGGTGAAATGCCCAACACATACCTGCATACATCCACTTTGTGCATTGGCCAAACATTAAAAATGTACACTGCATTCCAAATATTCGGAGCTCCCAAACTGCCATTAAACACCCCATTGGGGCGTTCGGTAGCAGCGCACAGCTGCGCCGCACAAAATGGAAGAAATAAAACAAATGGAGAAACAATAGAAAACAATTGACGTAGCACAATGCGACAGTAGGACGAGCATGGATTTCGTGCAGATTCACACGTAGCCTCAGGGGTAAATAACGGCAGACAGACACAGACACAGGACTCAGTCACACACAGAGCTGGCAGAGAGCCACACACAACAAGGCGTACGGCTCTGCCCCAAATGCTACGTTTTAATTGTTGAACCACAGAAGTGCTTACATTTGGCTCGAGGGCGTCAGCTGCACGTGGGGACGTGGGGGGTGAGAAGGGAGGCGGAACGAGAGGTTGGCTAAAATTGGGGCTTACATTTCTATTCTGTCTGCAGCTTGTGTTTGCTTAGCCCACATGCATATCTGCAGCCAGCAATTCGTATTCCGTCCGCATTCCACTTGAGCTGCATTCTAATTTCGACATCAATTTTAAGCCCAACTACAAAACGGCCAAAAGACATAAATAAATAAGCTTCGAATTAAAATCAAAGGCGAACACTAAAACCAAACAGCGCCAGCTCAGCTCCCCAGAATTGTATTTGCCCTGCTCGAACAGGATCTGCAGCTGCTAAATCACCGGAAAACAACACAACTCGCACACGGACAGCATTCAAATCAGGTTACAAAGTTTCCATGAGAAGAAAAAAGAAATCATGGAGAATCTTTATGCAGCTAAAATCGAATTTCGGTTAGTTTGACTTGCAGAAGGTGCGACAAATAAATTAGGTTTTCGCCTCGACGATTTCTGCTGCGGAAGTCGGCAAATGCAGCAGCAGTAGCTGTAACTGCACAAGTTCAGTTCAGCATAAATTTTATCTTTGAGATTGGCCTTTTATTGAATAGCTTGAATTGAAGCTTTCTCAAATAGCAAAAGCTTTCTCAAATATTTAACTACCAAGCTATGTGCTAGTTTGCATAAATTATATTAGCTACATTTTCATACTCTTCAACTTCAATCAAGTTACAAGTTGTCCTTTTATCAGCTCTGTTAAGAAATTAGAAACTTTTATTGTACAAATCGCTAAGATCTTTGTTAGTATATGTATCTAGTATCTAAATTATCAATTGCCATGTCCTTACAGCAAATTGGCAACACTACACTATTAGCAGCTCCTACTCATCCACGTAATTGTGACGCTGCTAAAATCCAATAAGTTGCCAGAGCTGCATTAGCTTGAGTTTCACGCAAAGTGGCAGCAGTGCTGCGACTCTCTTAGCCCTTTCAGGGCAAACTGAATTTACGCCACGCTGGCAGCGCATAAACTGAGCCAACAGCCAGAAAATGCGGCGTGTTTGGGGATGTGTGTGTGAGAGAGAGAGAGTGTGTGTGTGTGCGTGTAAAAGGTAGCGAGCTGTGGCATGCAAATGCTGGCAATAAATTTTGGAAACGTTTGCACGTTGCAGGTGACTTTGTCCTCCCCTTTTTATTTGCGCTAACAATTTCAGCTGACACGCCCACTGTTCAGCCTCTACTCCATTTTTGGTTTCTCCCTTTTTGGTTTTTTGGAGCTGCGGCAATTTGCTGCTCAATTGAACCCAGCGCTAACAAAAGTGCGCGGATTTATCTGACTGTTTGGCTGCCTGCCTGCTTTGCATAAGTTTTGACAGTTTTCGGTGCAGCTGCGTATGTTGCATGCATGGAAGCCAGCTAACGTAGTCATTCTGCGTTTCGCTTGCAACGTGACTAACTCAAAGAAATCGGCTTTTGAGACAAGCCCTGTTGCAATGCCGCTCTGCGAAGCTGCGTTTCATTATGCCAACTACATGGCATTTGTTCACGTGCGACTGAGTGTGTGTGTGAGTCAGTGCATCTGTGTGTGTGTGTGCTTTCACTTGATTTATGTTGCCAATCAGGCATTTTGCTTTTGGTTCGCCTTCATGCAACACTGCTGCGAACGGGATTTGATTTGTTACTCATACGCCACGTAAACAACGTTGCAAATCTGTTTTTGTAACTGTCAGTCTACGAGTGTCGTCTATATATGTATGCATGGGCGTGTGTGTGCGTATGTGCTGATTTGAGCTCGTCTAGCTGCCGTATTTGCAACCTCAAATATAGTGCCAGGCATTGCGCATCCCACAGAAATATGCTGAACGAACCTCAAATGCGTGCCATGGCACAAACCGTTTTTGATAAATGACTGCCAAGGGATATCAACTCTTTGTTCGATCAGAAGCTTTAATGCTGTTTGAGTACCAATTAGTAGGTGTTTTAAACTAGTTAAAATACATTGGAAAATAAGTATCTCAAAAGTCCATCTGCTCTAAATCTAACTTAAGCGCTATAAATTCTGAGCTTCCGAAATGCTTTAAGATGCAAAGGCAACAAGAAAATGGCTTCGCTTAGCACTTTTACCTTTCGCCATTTACAAGCCCATCAAGTTAAGTCAAGTCCATAATTCAAGATTTGACTGCAGCCAACTCGCAAGCCATCTAAGTTATGTGAATGATATCAGGGACCAGGCAACCTTTTTCGTTTTCGCTCTCTCTCTGCTCAGCAACTTTTTACATTTTGCTTGCCAAGATTTCTTTCTTTCTTCGTTGCTTGCCACAATTCACATTGAACAGCAAAAACGTATTAGATTAGCGTTGGGGTACCATTATCAGTGCCAGCGAATTTGAGGCCAGTCTTGGGCAAACTTGAAGATGGCCTCCCACCTTGGCCCTAAAAAAGCGTAGAATATTTAGTAAGCTGGAAAGTATGCAACAGCTAGCTAATGATGTCGAGGTATTTATAAGTTTGAACCTTATTCAATTTGGTAGCCATCATAGCTGGCCTTAAGAAATTAGGCACGGGTGTTCTTTCAAGTTATTCAGTTAAGATAATATTAACCTTAATTTTCGTGTACCCACAAAAAAAAGTATTTACTTGCCTGTAAGAATATGCTTTGCAGCCAACTTTTTGTGAAGCACTCTCAGCTAAAACATTTATATCTTGTTTATTTTGGCATCAACTGGCATGCAGTGCATTTTGATTAAGCATAGATATATATATATATATAGACATACATTGTGTATATATGGACGTACATTGCCGACCAACACGAACGGCATCTGTCACGTTTGCTCGCATGGGCGCGCGTGTGATGAATACTTTGCAATTAGGCTGACTTTTTGCCCGGTTGTTGGTTGTCGTTTCTTTCATGTTGACAGACACAACAGCGGTTGACAGGATGAAATCAGTTAGGACAACGTTGTCGTCAGTCTATACCTAGATTACACATTCTAATAGCAGATGAGAGAGGAAAGAGAGAGAGAGAGAAAGATAGCGAGGGGTAGAAGGGGCACTAACATCCCTGAGCTCGCATAAATATTTTATTTATTTGCTTTGCTGATTTTGGTAATTCCTGTGTGCATTTTTTCTAGCAGCTACGTGCTCGAAATACTCGATTGATTAAACAGTTTTTATTTGACATATTGTAGACGAGCACAAAGCAAAATAGCTAAAGAGCGGTAAATGCCGGGCAATTACGGTAATTATACTCGTTCACAAAGTCAAAGGAGTTTGCTGACTTGAGTACTTTTTAAAGCGGAAATTATAGATACGTTTTTTTAATCGGGATTATTCTTTGCAGTTGTTGAATGAAAACTTCTATTCAGCTGTTTCAGCTCTCGTCATTCCATTTTAATGATTATTTATAGTTTTTATAGGAATATTTATTTAATTTTTTGTGTGCTACAATAATTAGAATAATTGCTTAGTATATGAATTATATATAAAATATAATACTAATATAATGCTCTACTTTTTCATCTCTCTTGCAGGTATGCACTCACCACAAATACACTTAACTCACTGCTAAATGCAAGCAAATAAATGGAGGGAAAACGTTGAGTAAAATCCACAAGGCGGCAAATGCATATTTGCCATTTAACAATTGTGCAAGTCGGCTTGGGGCTAAGGCAAAGGAAGCCAGCGGGTGGTTCGTTGCCAGCGAGACATCACGTGCTGCCGTTGTGTGGCCTCAGTGCATTTGTAGATTTGAATGCTGCCAAGCGCGTGCCGCACTCGCAGCATTTGATAATAATGCGAAGAGAATAAGGAGACGTGAGAGGCGAGCGGCTGACGGCAAATGCTGGTTAGTGGGGCACATCACGCAGTTGGTAAACTGTTGGGTAATTCAATTTGTGGTTAAACGCAAGTTAGTCGTAAGCAACAACAAGTGCAGCCAGTTGGTTACGCACACAACTTGAATAATGTGCCAAAGGAGTGAGTTTGAGGCAAGTCATCCTGGCAACGTGTGTAATTGCGGCATAGAAATAAACGCCAGTTGCCAGCCAAAGCGAATTCAAGTCGAACTCAACTCACAAAAGGAAATGCTAAAGAAACAGCAACTCGAGACTGAGTGTGTGCGTGGTGTGTGCGAGTGTGCTAGTGTGCGCGTGTTGTGTGAGTGAGTGCAAAGCACACAGTCGAGTAGAGCCTCCAAAGCCTCTGTGCAACAATGGCAGCAGCAAGCTGCAAATGCTGATCCACTTGGCAACCAAAACCCAATCCGAATGCCCCAGCGTCTAGTTGTCGTTGTTATTTTTTGGCTCTCAAGCGATTTACTTGTTTTCCTGTTTGTTTTTTACCAGTATTTTTATAGTTTTTGGTTTCTTTTTATTTTATTTTGTTTTTGTAGTGCTTCCAGTAGTTTTTGCACATGCATTTTGTATTTGTATCCCCTTTGGCTGTGCCACATGACGTATGAGTAATGGCTTTGGCCTGAGCGCGCCCGAGCTTTGCTCTTGTTGTTATTTATTTTGCGGTTGCATTGCTTTTAACAAACCATGCGAGTGTTCAAGTGTGTGCGCGTGTGTGAACGTATTGGGAGGTTTTGTTATGCCAAATTGGTTTGTTTAAATTGAATATGCGATATTCATACTATAAATTTTGCAGCAAAAATGTGTAAAATTGCTTTATTTCAATGTTTTTCAATTAAGCATATATATTCTAGAGAAAACACTTAAATTGTTGAAGGGTTAACTTTAAAGTGGGAATTATTAAGGAAGTGAGTATATGTGTATGAAATATAAGTAAAGGAAAATAATGATATATAGATGCGTACTTAAGCAGATAAGGATATAAATATAATGACTTAGAAAAATATAGAGCTCAATCTACTCATATAGATTAAGTTGGATTGTTATAGGTTAATATTAAATTAGGTAGTTAAATTGATTTACATTTACATGGACAAATATTGATATAAATAGTAAAAAATATAGTTGTATCATGGTTTTTGTCGATTGACAGGGAATAATAGCCACTGATAGTTTGAGTTAATAATGATAGATCAATAGGTAAGCTCATTATTTTCGGTGAATTTTATTCAATTGCAACCGCAACGTAATCCCTGATTAGTGAGCTTACTATATAATTCTTTAATTGTTGACGTTGCATAAAATGTTTTTGCCTAGTTTATTTGTGTCAGAAATCTAAATCCATTTTGTCTGCTGTCATCAAATTGGCTTTCAGCATGCTTTGCGCTGTAAATAACCCAAGGACAGGCGCTGTGGCTTAATCTGCCGCATAATTCAAATCCGCTGCACGACACAAAAGACGTCACAGAGGGAAAAAGGGAAGAACCAACAGAAAAAGTTGGTTGATCCGAAGTCCCTGAAATAGGAAAACCAAAAAACCAAAGCGAATGCGCGAAAAACCGCAAAGCTAAATTTGAAGCTGGCAAAAAGTTTGGCTCAGCTACTCCTTTTCCTCGCAAGCGGCTGACGGCAGGCATCTGGATTTGGCGCTTATCCCGCAGCGTTACGCCCACTGTGAATTGGCGCCCCTTTGCCGCCGCGCCCACTCGTAGCTTCTTCATATTTATATAATAACTTTATGTTTATGTTGTAGCTTTCTGAGGACAGTACAATAAGAACAACAATGATATGCGAAAGACTTGCACAAGTTGTTGCCAAAACAAACCGTGGGGCAAGAAGCCGTAGCAGCATCCTCACACACACTCACACACATACACACACAAACACAAATATAGCGTAACAAAAGACGTGCGCGTTGGCTGACACGACCGGCGTCTAAAGTTGATTTCTTAATGTTTGGCCAGAGCAACTGCTGCTGTTTGTCTTGGCGCAACAAAATGACGGCAGTAACGGCAGCGAGAAGGATGTGGCAAATATACACACACACATCAACACTCGCATACGTTTTCAGTTCATCTCACAAGCGTGTAAAGTCGAGTCCTGAAACTTTCAGTCAAAGGCAGCTCTGTCTGCTGCGAACATCGGCACCAAACTTGCCCAAAGGCAATTTACACTGGTAGCTGTTTATTTTGAAACACTTCCCGGACATCTCGCCGCGCGCAAGGATAACAAGCGCTGGCACGAAAGAGTCTAAGGCTGCCAGTGGGCTAATATTTGCCATATGAAGAGCTTGGGCTCGCAATGGCGCCGATATTTTTACAGCGGATGCGGAAATGTGCATTATTTGATATTGCTCCATGTTTGCTCTCAGACAGATGAACACACACTCATGCACACAGGCACAAAGCACAGACACTGCCACTCACATAGCAACGTGCTCGCTTTCATTAAATGTACTCAGAGTCGAGTGAGTGCCTTGTCAAGTACTCGATAGACATTGCCAAACAGTTGTCAGTTCAAATCGAACACTTTTAGTGCAGCAAAGGAATTTTTTTTATCAAACATATTTATATCAGATAAGTGAACTCTAGTTCTTTAAGTTTTCAGTATTTGCAAACAAGACAAGTGAGATAAGAAGTCAGGTCACTTACTTGAATCCAAAGCATATCTCCAATTATTTACGTATAGTTTCTTATATTTTCATCGATTGATTGATTGATTGATTGATTGATAGATAGGAAGCCAACCTGCTGCCAGTTGCCACTCTCAACTCAAACTGAGGCAAGGCAAATAGAAAGTTTTAAGCGCTTTAGACATCTACCTGATTGATTGAGCGATTTGTAATTGAAAACTGTTGCGGAACTATCAATAGTTACAACTTTCTGCATTTGTGAAGCAATTTGCTTGGATCATACGAGTCTTATGCTATATTTCATTTACGCCTTGTTTTGGCGTTGCCTGTATTTCGGCGTAGGCTTTTTTAACCAGTACCTTGCCATACAGAAGGCGTGCAATCTAGCTCGCCCACCTTTAGAAATTGCCTCAAAACGTTTTACACAAGTTTCAGCCAATTAGGTGAAACCGGCAGAAAAATGAATGAGACAATGCAAACAATAAGAAGAACAACAGAAAGGCAAAGGCCCTCATCAACCGCAGAGTCGACAGCTGAGCTGTAAAGATTTATATATCTTAAACGGAGGCTTCATGTAACAAATTGCCCTAGCACTAAACGACTAAAACTAATTAAAAACCTAAACTTTTACCTGGTCTCCCGCCCCGCACAGAACTATTGTGATAGAATGGAAGCGCGCGTACAAATTCCACCCAACTTTGCCAAAGTGGCGGAAACTCAACCCCAAAGGCCCAACTTTACAGACAATGTAATTGTTCGGTGCGGCCAATTTTGAGCATCAAGTTGTTCGCTCAACAAAGTTGCTACAATAATCCCAGTAAACAGCTAAGCCAAACAAAATGCCAACTACTAAAGGAACAAAAAAAGGACGGAATCCGAAAAAACGGAAACTATCTAAAGTTTTTAATCAAACCAACGGCAGATCAGAAACCCTTAAACTTTGGACACACACGCGAACACTCGACGCTTAGCAAATGGACTCGTAAAAATGGAAATAAAACATTCACACAAACACCCGGCGTGGCAAGCCAATTAAAATTTGCCGCTGGCTCACACGTCGTATGCGTAACGTTCGTTCGTTCGCCCGCAAAACGTTTTGGCCTGGGTCTGTGGCATTTGGTGGAGCGCAGTTTATTAAAATTCGCGAACTTTTAATTTAGCTCGCAGCCGCAGAGCCGCTTCATTTGGGGCGTCCTGCAAAGTGAGCAAAAAATAAATAAAAAATATTTCGCTCATTCTTTTTTTCCCCGTTATGGAGTTTGAACTATTATTTATGTTCCATGCGAAATTCTGGGCTCGTGAAGTGCGCAAAAGTTTTTACTTTTGCTCAACTGCGAATGCTTCACATTTTCGTTAGGTACTCGGCCTTAGGGCTTGAGGCCGAAAAGTTTTATGCGCTTTTGAATACTAACGCGCTGCCATTCACTTTTTCTTATTGTACTGGAATTTTTTTTATTATTATTTATTTTCTGGCTGTTGAGATGAAGTCGCCTGCAGAACGCTACTTGGCTATCAAATTTCGAAGTCCGTCAAATGCAGGGCCACTCGACGAAACTTTTGCACAGCTTTTGCTCTCCCAGGACTGTTGAAAAACAACAACTAAAATATACAACATGAGTGAGACTTGTGCGAAACTTTACAAAACAGCTATGCAAATTTGGTTGTTGCCATTATTGTTGTTGTTGTTGTTGGAGTGTTTTGACGCATATTGAGCTCAAATTGAAAGGGCTGCAGTCCAAGTCCTTTAAAAGTAAGCTGCTCAATGTAAATTTGTGCGAAAAGCTAACAATTTAGTTGCTCAATGCGAAAACAAATATCGTAATTAAAATTTTAGCATTTGAGTTTTCGATAAGAGCAAAATAAAAGCAGCCGTCTGTATAAGTATCGGTATAAATATATATATATATATATCTTTATATGTATGTAGAGCCTAAGCCGTCTCGCAAGTTTATAAATAGTAATGGATAAATATAATTATACATTTATTTTTATTTATTATATTTATTATGAAGGGATTGTACATGGAAATGTTGTAAGCTATATGTGGCTTAGCTATTAGAAAGGATCTGCCTTTATTGTTGAACATGCGTATTCATGGTGAGTGAAAACAAAAGGAAATACGCACACAGAGTCTACATGCTCATTAATTAATCACTCTTGACAAGGCGTCGACTTTGTCATCGGCTTACAGCAATCCATCAAAAGAGAAGCTCGGATTTTAATTACTTTGAATTACATCAGGCGCAGAGTGTTTTTTTTTAATGTAGTCGCATCATATTACGCAGCACATACTGCTTATTAATATACCCTATAAAAAAGTAGCATAGGCTGTATGACTAACTGCTCCTCCTGTATGACTAACTACTCCTAGCTAGCGACTTCTATGTAGATGTAGATTATAGAAAAGTTATTCAAATAAAATTATGAGTAAAACCTATAAATAAATGTATACAAATAACAGTCTGTACAATAAAGAGTTCAAAGGGGTATCCTTGGATTGCGTAGGCCGCTGCACGCATACATTTTTTGCACACTTTATATGTATTCCCAGGGCGTCTTATAATGATGTGCATTGGGATCGGCGACACAGTGCGTGTGTGTGTGTGTGTGTGTGTGTGTATGGCGCGTGCATCTGTGTATGGGTGCGTGTGTGTGTGTGTGCCTCTGCTGCTGGTAATTCACGCCGTAGCAGCTCATCGGCTACCACCTTTTTCTTTTATCCTCTTTGTTGCTTTCGTTCATTCTCCTCTCTGTTTTCTCTTCGCTTTTTCCTTCTTTGGCTTACGGATTTACTTATTGGATTTGGGACTTTGCGCTGATACAGCACTGGGATTTATTCGGTGCCCGTGTCAGTTTCAGTTCAACATATATAATTAGGTTTGTGGCACTCGATATATACGTGTAGCATGTGGTTCAGTAAATGACTGTGGCTGGTACTTATGACACCTGTCAGTAGCTGCCTTATGCAAATGTTGTTCCGGCTGACGGAGACCAAAAGGTGAGGGGCCTCTACTAACACTCTGCAATTCCCTCCACATATGTATATGCATATTGATGCTGTTGTCCTTGCTTTGGCTTAATATGTGCATGGACCCCAGGCTGTCTGTCTGTGTCTGCAAGTGCCGGGGCATCATGATACGCATCAGTAGCCAAACCAAGCCAGCAACACGGATAGCAACCTAGCAGCATGGGCGAGCCGCAGGGCAGCCCAAACACGGTGCAAATTGTCGAGACATGCCTAGGACCCAGGAGCCACGGCTTCTGGGCGAATGTCAAATCCCAGCAAAGACCAGACAAAAGAAAACATTTGAAAGCACCAAAATAAATTTGCATATTTCCTTCTCTTTTTTTTGGCTTTTTTTGCCAAGATATCTTGCCCGTGTTTTTGCTTCGGCATCTTTGGCCCTTTAATGCCCGAGTTGATAATGCTGCAAAGGACCTTTGGCTTCACTCACAAATATATGCGCACTTTGTTAGCAAATCAAGACCAGGCCACAAACGCAATTCGGTCTACATATCAATTATGAGCTGCTCGTTTTGGGTTTCTTCCACACAGAGAGAAATGTACCCAGCCTAAGTAGGCTTATATATAATCTCAATGGCTGAAAGTACAAGAAGCACTAAAATTTGTTTTACATAGAAATTCAAGTTCAGTTTGAGATGCCTAAGAAGTCAAATTACGTTGGGGCTAAGTAAACGTCCTTGTTCTAGGAAATATTTAATAAATCCAAATGTATATCAAGAAATGCTTACTAAAATTATTAATTTATTATGACAAAAATTCAGATATCAAAGAAATTATATTATATTATATTATATTATATATATATATTATTATATTAACCTGAAAACCTGACACTGCCAACGAATTGTAAGGGCAAGTTATATTCCATTATGCTTGACTTAAGCTGAAGCACAGTATGGTCAACAGGCAAAGATAGTAAGGCCTTGCTCTGCTGGCTGCGTATTTGTTAGGCTGGCTTAGACTCACTCCATCTCCCTCTTTCTCTGCCTCTCCTGCTGACTATCAGTAACATCCTCTCTGCAGATATAAGCGCTGCAGTAGTCAAGCTGGTTGTGCCAATCGCACTGTTTTTCCTTTTGACTGGCCTGGCAAATACCAAAGAGCTAATTGAAATTTAAAAACTCGCCCTTCTTGCAAGCAAAAGTGCACAATCCCCACAATCAACTAGGGGAAAGCTCAACCAACGCCCAGAACAATAAATCAAAAATCTGCTGCACTGGCAGAGCAATAAAAACAGGAGCTGGACCACATCTCATTGCGGGCTGTGCAAGGAATTTCATATGCTGCAAACAAAAGTGCGTAGCACAAAAGGAGCCTGTCCCGGCGCAGCGGCCACACTTCTTTTGGGTCCCAACACTGGGAGCTTGTGGCACACGCAGCATACGAAATTGAATTTCAATGGCATCATCACAATAATTGTCAAGCCAACTTGTGCTGCATACTTAAAGGAGCCATGCCAGCGCGTGGCGCACTCTTCGCCATGGCTGGTTCGCATTGGCACTTTTTGGAGCACCATTGTTGTCTCTATACCCTGTGAAAGCATTGCTAGTGAAGGGTCCTTTGGACTGACTGACAGTTGAGTGTTTCAGTTACTCATAGTAGATGCCACACATAATAATTTTATTGGGTATGCGCGAGGGCCCACCACACTGCAGTTGGCACAAATTTGTCCTGCTGTGTTTTTGTTATTGTTTGTCAGGCAACAACATGTACCATTAACGCCCGCCAGCCGCGTTGTTCAAGTTGGCATCCGCAACAGCAGCAGCGGCAGCAGCAGCAGTCGCTGCAGCAGTTGCCTGTGCCGCTGTCGTTGCATTTCGCATACGTGTAAATCGTAAATATCCGGCACAAAGCGATCTGAAAGCTGTGGCTGGGGCAGCCTCGGCAAAAACCAACGTGCCTCAATGCAGCAATAACAAAAGACAAGCAGAGAGGGAGAGGGAGGGAGGAAGGGAGAGAGACGCCACTTGGCCAGAGCTCAGCGTATGCAGATACATGTATATGTATGTATGTATGTGTGAGGGTTGTCGCTATCATTGTGGGGCAAACTTTATGGTGCATTCGCAATTGTGTCAACAGAAGAAATGCAAATTTTATGCGGCAATCGCGAACGGTAAAGGATTCACTTAAACATAAATGTTGCAGTCGGGGGCATCTGGCTTAATGGCACGGGATGAACGTACCAAATGCAGCTATTTGGTTAACTTTAATGCAATTGAGCAATTAGTTAGCGAAATATATTTAATATCTATATCAATATTTAAAATGACTTTAGAGCAATCGTAGCTATTAAGTACATAAATGGTTTGATATTCTTCTATGGACATTTCTTGAAATAGAAATATTATAGATATAAAAATGTTTGCCAATATTGTTTATAAAAAAAGTAAAACAAATAAAATCAATATTAAATTGAAAATTTGTGAAAATATCTGTAAAACAAGATGTAATGTGGAAAAGCAAAAAAGCAAATGAAAGGAATTAGCTGGAATTTATCTTTTAAAGCCTTTACCGGTACTGAGGTTTGATAATTTTGAATCTTTTGTAGGATTCAGCTGAATGAATGTTGTGGCTGCTTAGTGTCAGCAGGGTTTATATTTACAATCCTGCTGCTACTGCTGCTGGTGTTACTGCTATTGCGGTTGCCATTCAGTGGTTTTTTCTTTGAGTTTTCACTCTCTGCTTTCTTCTCTTTTCTATGCAAATTTCCATATTCTTCTCTTCTGACTGATTTGATTGCGCTGCGGTTTGGTTGGAATTTCCATTATTTTTTCCAGGAATTCTATATTATGCGGGTTGCATTGCACTCAAAATATTCATAAATATTTATGAAGCAGCAAACAAAGAGCAACTTTTGATCTATTCGCAACTCTAGGCAACCGCTCGCATCGTTTTAAAAATCTCTCAAATTCCTAGCCCGAAGCAGAGCCAAATGCAATCTGGCAAAGTGCATTTAAGCCAATCGACACTGAAAACGATTAAAAATGCTTTAGCAAATATCAAATTCGTCGGCAGTAAAATTCATAAAAGATCCACTCCAAAACTGTAGATGAAAAATGTTCACTGAAAGGGAAAATTTAAACTATACTGAAAAAGAGTTTGAATAGTTGCGATAAAATGTTTATGAATGTATTGAACTGTCGATACAATTAGAGACATTACTAGTAATAATGATCATGTTCAATTCACTCAAGTTTCAAGTCTAAGTCTAAACTAAATTTAGAGTTAAAGCGTGAATAACACGTGAATATCGGCTATCAAACTATCGATACGTAATCCTCTCTGATTCTCTGGCAAAAATTTGATTGCGTAAAAATGTTCTGGTCGCAAATGAAACTCTGCAAACAATTTCAATTTCCCATTGCAACAGAGTGCTCAAAGCTGTGTGTGGCCATAAGTGGGCTTATATGAGTGTGTGTCTGTTAGAGGCACAATAAATGAAAAACGTTTTATTTGGCACTTTGTTCCAGTAAAACTATAGCTACAACTTGCAACTTTCACAGATTTTTATGCACCATATGCAAGGAAAATTTACTTTGATTTTGAGCTGAATGCCAGTCAAAACTTTGGCAGTCAACATGCCAATTCGATTAGATGCAAACAGTTCGGTGCAGTCTACCGCAAAAACTTTCAGAATGACGAAATTGCTTAGTTATCAAATTAAAAAAAAAAACTTTCAGTGCTAGAGCTGTCAAGTTTAATTCAATATGAAGCTTAAATAATATACGAAAGTGCCGTAAATGCCAATTAGTCCTCTCAATATTAGTTAAAAACTTTCGCTTAGCTCTTTAGTTTCGCAAAAAATTATGCAAAATAAATTTAATATATAAAGACATAACTGAAGTTGCATTTTTGTGCTGGCCACACGACGTATGCATAATATGCCGCACACTGACACAGTTTGTTGCATAGTTTTTGGGAGTGACTTTGCAACCAGCTGGCTCTTTAATTTCAAAATGTTCATCATTTGCGCTTTTTTGCTAGTTTGCCTTTATGACAGGGTTCCCGAGAATTCGGAGCAGATGACAACTATTGTCGGAAGCTGGACTTGTTCTCCTTGCTGTTTCCTTTTTTTTTCCTGCAACAATAATAAATGGACTCCTTTTCACACACTTCATTTTGCAAGAGCAGTCTGTCGACTGCTTTTGTTGGACTAGTCAAGATATACCCTGCAGCAATGCATTTTAGAGCTGTGATGGAATGTTTGCAAAAGCTGAATAGTTGGGCATATATGCTATGATAGCTGATGATGTTTAAATGAGATTAGATTGAGACTTAATTGTAAATGAAAGATGGAAAAAATATTTTAAAAAATGAAATATTGCCTGCAGAACTTTTGTTAATATTCTAAAGCAAATTGTTTCTAAGAATTAAAAACGTATCAAATTGTAAAATAGAAATTAAAAAAAAAAAAAAATTCATATATCTAAATTTTGTTGGAAATACTTGCAGCGTATATCTAGATCGCATACACTCTTGAAATCCAAATGAAAATATATTTCCGCTTGTTTTGTTGTTCAGCTCATTCTCTTGTGTTGCCTTCAGCATGTCAGCCCTCAACATTTGCTCTGACTTTAATAAAGCCAAGAACTTAACGCTTACAATAACAACAACAATAAGTGAGCCATCAGAAAGTCGCTTTCACACAGTCCGACGTACCACTATCTGACAACACAAACATAAATTTTGACTGCACAACCCTAGCGCTTCGTCTGCAGCCATCTTATTTAATAAATTATTTCATATTTCATTTCCTTTGCGTGCCACAGCACCACAAAAATATAATATATATACACTAAATATACTCTATATAAATAGCATATGGAAATGGGATGGGTGGCTCGCAGTCAAAAGCGAACTATGTAACAGTTTTGCAATAAAGTGTGCCGAATTTTTTTTTTTTTTTTTTTTTTGTAACTGGTTGCTGCGATTTAACACCCAGTGCGTCCAAAGTAAATATAATATTACCAACTACAACTTCAATTTCCTTCAGCCTGGATTCCTTTCATATACACAGTTGAAGCAGTGCAAAATGTAGATATTTGTGTGAGCATACTTCGTCAACAATATTAATTGCTGTTTGAATTTTGTTTCTGATTTGTTACCTAATATATTAAACATAAAATGAAGTATTTATTGTTTAAAAATATATTTTTTTAAATTTTTAATCAAATTTCATGCTATAAATTGCAAAATGTTTGAATTACAATTATTTCCAATTTTTCTAGAACCAAATGGCGTAATTGCATAGTTAAATAAATGCATTTAAGTTGTTAAACATTAGTTCCATTACTATCGGGCATCGGAAATATTTAATAGTTTATACTATATATATATAGACCATCATTTTAAATTCAATAATATGCTTTAGCTTAGTTAAACTCTTTTTTATTTGCTGGTATATTTAATGGATCAAACCATTTATTAGGTTTAGGTTACACAGCTGTAAGAACAACCTGCATATCACTTTCCCCTTATCGGCTCTAACGTCCTACAAAATACCCATGTTTTTTGTTTCGATAAACAGACGGCCCCAGGTCCTAGTTCTCTATAGGCAGCTATGACTTGTGTAGATGGTTCAACTATATCAATATGGGGGTTGAGGTACCACAAGTCATATAAGTCATTGTACTCCAGTTGTAGTGGTTGAGCTGCACTGTGGAAGGAAAAAGCCAAAAATTGAAACCGCTTCGCACATTCCCCACAATTTGCTACTCACTCAGATTTATCTGCAGCGATAATGAATAATAGCGATAGGCCAATAAAGGTAAGAGCGTGAGTCATGTCAGCTATAAGTTTTTACCTGTTAGCTCACGATGTGCAACAGAAAACTTATCGAGTTACAGTCTGGTTTTTATGCCGAGCTGCGAATAAAATTAAAGCGAAACACAAAAGTATTAAATGTATTCTTTTTTTTCGACACAATTTGTTTCGGGCTGCAAAACAATTTGAGATTTTAATGTGTATATATTAATATGAGTGTCAATAAAGAGAATTGTATATTAAAATACCCTACAAAGGAAAAATGATAGATAGAAAGCAAATATTTCAAATATTCTTATTCTATGTTAACTAAAAATAAATTTATGTGAAATTCAAATTCATCCGTTTAAAACCGTTGTGCACGTCCTTAAGGCGATTTTACCTAATTGCCTGCGGTTTTAAGGTCAAGTACTTGAACGGAAATCCTTCAGAACTGCCGATTGAGTCTCTATACACAAATTAAATCGTGGTTGAATTTGATAATGCAATCAAATCAAGTGGCATTTCAAGCCAAATTTGAAGTATTGTTTATTTATGATGATTGCCTTTTAGCTGCTGGCTTGCAGCGCATTTAATGGTTGCATTGTAAAACAGTAGAATTTAGGGAACTATGATGCTATTTGTACATATGACAATTTTTCATAATTCAATTGCCCAACTCATAAAACAACAATTACTTTGACTAAGCTGAGTAGGATTGTAGAAAAAAACGATGGTGGAAAAATATAGATAAACGAATCGTAAGGTTTGACTTACATTCATGTATATTTTTATTTTATACATTCAACAAATATTTAAATTATATTTAAAAATCACAATCTTTACCTAAGACTAAACAGAAAATGTACAATTGTGCTAAGCGTAAAAATCCTGGCACATATAATTTCGAGTGCAGTGCCACGTCGCTTTAATAACCCTGCTGTGGCTTTTGAGAACCTCATTCATGGCGTCAATGTCGCAACGCCGATAAAAGGCGTTAAATAACCGGTTCGACAAAACATTTAACAATAGCAAGCGGCAATTTAAAGATGCGGGCACATTAGTTAATGGAATGTCACTAAGCTACAGCAGTCTACACTGCGTATGCGCAATTTATGAACTGAAAACTTGAAGTGAGCCTGTGGGCCACACAAGACAACACAACTGTGGTCCAAAAGAACACAAGGAAAGTTATTGGATAAACACTTGGCGTAAACACATTATGAGACAGCACAAAAAGGCGACGCATAGTTGAGTAAATAAATAAGCAGACAAACGGAGTCAAGTTAAACAAATGGCACGTGCGTATGAGTGACTAGCTGTGTATATGTGTGTGTGTTTAGCAATTGTTAGGCAACTAAAAGCAGCAACAACAAGGCACGTGTAAGACAATTGCATACATATTTTTCACATTTTTCGTATATGTATATATATATGTGTTATATATATATATATATATATATATATATATATATATATATATATATATATATAATTGTGAGCATTTTGTGTCTTTCTTTATGTCATGATTTGTTGCGGCCTTGCATGCAATGGCATAATAAGCCACAGACAGACACACGCCCTCACTCTGGCGGCAGTCAACACTCATACGCCTCGTTGCACGGACTTGCTGCACGACTCGGCCCATTGTTGTGGCATATTGTTGCACATGTAAAGCAGCTGCAACAACAGTTGCAAGCTGAGAACGTGTCTGGCATGCAACTAAAACCACTGCAGGACTTTGTCGCTTATGTCTGTGTGTGTGTGGGTCTGTGTCGAAGAATTTTGCACTGTCTCTGGCAGAATAATAAATATGCATAGGGTTTCACAGAATTTAATTAAATTATTATTTAAGCACTGGCAGCAGCTGAAATTTCAAACCAAAGCTCAATTAAGTTGGCCAGCACTTTTGGTATTCACTTCAAGTGTTGTAGCGCAGCCGCAAAACACAACATGGCGTATGCGTAATGCGTTAAGCGACTTTCGGCTAGCTGGTGTGCCTAAGAAAACAAATCCCAGAGGACCAACAAAAAACATCAGCGCAGCTCAAAAGATTAGCCGGCATTTGATTAAAGTGCGAACATTTACAAGTGAGCAAAAAGCAAAAAGGGAAGAAGGAAACTGAGTCCTGGACAAGAGCAGGCACCGAAAACAAATCAAATCAGGCAAAGGAGAATAAAAGCAACCAAAACAAAAGATAAATAAACCAAATCAAACAAAGGCAAAGCAAAAAAAAAATCATGCCCATAGTCAGTTAGTCTAGCAGGGGTTTCTTTTGTCTACTTCTCTTTCGCTCCATTTCAAGCCGAATTTTTTTAGCTAACAGCATAAAAGAAAACATCAAGGAAATGACATTGTTGAAAAACATTTGACCATTTTTCCTGGCCATGTCACGCAAAATTGAATTGTATCCCAAAAATGAAATTGAGAAACAAGAAGACAAAAAGTCACATTTAATCCGAATTTCTGGCTTTGTATAAAAACGACTAAGCAATTTTTGAAAAAGAAAAATCGCATTTAAAGATTATCCGTGGCATTGCTTTTGACGAAGGAAAGAGATTTACGTGTCCAATTTCACAGAGCAAGCAGCGGCAGGACTAAGAAAATGAAATTCGAAATCTCTACTAAACACTTAAGCCAGGATGTTAATCGAACCGACCTGACAGCTTTGCTTACAGGGTATAACTAGCCGCACAGTTGAGCCTACCTTAGATTGGTATTGAATTTTTAAAAAATTATTTTTGAGCCTTTTCTAAATACCCTTGTCATTTTGTGTTATGACAGTTGTGTAAAAAATCTGACTCAGACGGGACATCACATGAACCAAGTGACTCAGCCAAAGCTCGGGGATTACTATGCTCTGATTTACTACACTCAACTAACTAGCAAACAAAAAAGTAATTTGAACAACTTTAAGCTGCCCAAGGACAAAAATAAATCACTTTTCATTTAAATTTACACGCCAAGTTGAGGGCAATAAAAGCAAACTTGGAGCGAATAAACCAAAACGAAAATATCAAAATAAAATAAAGTTCACTAAGCAACAAAATGAAATTTCTCACAAAATACTGACAAAGAAAAAACAGCGCCAGGTCGCGAACTCTTAAGTTTTTAAATTTCTGGCAAGCCAAAGCAGCTCACATGCATATATACATGTATAGCATAGTCGGGAGAACGGAATATTTTGCACATTTTTATGGCCCTGGCTGAGAAACCCAACAGCTCGACACAGCGGTCGCCAATTATGTCACACGCCCCCACAAATCCCCTTGCGTGCCCGTCCCTCTTTTCCAAAGCCCGACCACAACAATTTCTTACACCAGTTTACGAGCATGGAGAAGCATTTTTTGCTGTTAAAAAGCGCAATTAAAATGCTTTGGTGAGCGCACAGCAAAAAAGTTGAAGATGCATAAAAATGCCACAGAAACTAAATAAAGTTCTTAAATAATGGAACATTCACTTAATTTCTCCGCTGCAACAATCTCAACAAAGAGAAAAGAAGTCCTCGATAAAGATGAGGAATGTGTAGCCATTGATTTGCTTTATCATCGTTTTCAAGCCATTTCACTTCATTTGCTGCTTTGGCCACTTGCTGCTAAGCCGAAACAATGCCAAATGACGGAGCGATAAATGATAAGTTTGGGAAGTTGAAAAGTTAAGGAGTTTGAGAGTAAGCAAAGTCTAGGATAGAGCTGGCAGCGAGCAATGCGTGACACGAAATCTTGTAAAGAGTAAAAACTGTTCTATGCAACACTTCAGTTATTGCAACCTTACGCAACACTTAAGATTTGTTAGCTTGCTATAAATACTTATACATTACTCAACACTATTTCGACAACCTTTACAATACTTTTTCGAGTAATGCGAGAAGATATTTCTTGATTTCTGAACTAAAGCATCTATTTTTTGTATATTTTGTAAAGCCTCAAAGTTTTCATATAAACACGTTTATTTTTTTATATTTTATATATATATATATATATATATATATATATATATATATATATATATATATATATATATATTTATTTAATATTCAAAAATTCTGTTTGCTGTATAAAAATATCGTGCATGTTGCTTGCGTGTCTTCGTGTTTTGCTTTGCCAGTGTTCGACATGATTTTCATAGAATCTTTGGGCCGTCATCAGCATTCGGTATCATTTATTGTGTTTGTTATTGAAGAGAGAGGACGGCTGCTCCCTCTGCTTTAGCTGTTATCGCATGTTAACACTTCATAGGAAATGCGGCCTGGTCCTTGCGATGACCTTTATGTGACTGGTTGCCCCCCCTTTTGGCCCATTTGCACCCCGGGATGTGGGAAGGCCAATACGCTTAGTTAGCCTCATCCTCATCCTTTCTCTGTCTCTCTCTTGCCAGTCAGCCTCTGCTCTGCACCGCTCATCAAGCGCTTTGCGTGCAAAATGTCAAAATATATTTTAGTTGAATTTATGGTCAGTGGCCAAAAGCGAGCGGATAGCTAAGGACTATCCAGAGCTATTCAGCTCTTATAGCGGATTTGTCTGTATATTGTCTGGGTGTGTGGCTGGATGTGTGTGTGTGTGTGCGTGTTGTATGTTATGTCTTTGCTTATTTTGGGGATTTACACAACGCTTATCACACACATAGACACTCACACTCATGGCGGAAGCGGCCAATGTCTAAACTAAAAATATTATGCTACATTTCATTAACGTGCACACACACACACGTTTGTTGAATGCCGCACAGACACTTAAAATAGATTAGCTTTCAGCGTTGTGCTTTAAAGAAAAATATATGTGTGCCCATCATGCCTTGATCCCTTTTCTGTTCGTTTTACTTCCTTTTAAGAACATGAGCAACTGTCTATGAATTAAGGCCTCAAACACAAAGTCTGAGTTTCCATTTGATAAATGAAATGGCAAACACTCTCACACAACACACACACACAATTCCAGTTCACCTAACAAAATGAATACACCAATCGTCAACGTTTGCCTAAATTTATAGATAGTATTCGACTCAAATGGCAACTATCTTTACTTTGTCCACAAATTGTCATAATTAAATTCTCTTCATTGATTTAACTTTGCTATAAATTGAAGCAGTTATCACAAGGTATTCAAGCAAATAAATCGCTTAAGCCTATAGGCAATCAATTGCTAAGCCTAGCATTAGTTAGTCCTAACTACACAAATTCTTTAAGTTAATAATCGGTGAGTGTATTCAATCCAGTTCACTCGCATTTCAAAGAAAATCAGCTTATGAAAAAGCAGAAAATTCAAAAAGAGTTAAAATTAAGTGAGAGATACAAGTAAAACCTCACCTTACAGCTCCTCAAGTCGAGCTCCTCAATTTCATTTCCAATTCACACATACTTGAACCCAAGTGCACTGACAATTGCTGGGCTTAAGCTATGTATTTATTTGCAATATAAACGCAGGCTCAGGTCAAGTTAAGAGCTGTTAGGGGCGGCCGCTTTGATGCTGTCATCTAGCATTTTTGTGGCAACAATTCAATGGTCAGACACAAAACACAAAGCACATACAATCAGGCAAATGAAAAGGCTAACCGACAAGGACTCTACACAGGCACAGCCATACACACACACTGTGTCTGTCAGGTAAACAATAAAACTGTAGTCAGGACTTGTACCCAATGCCTTCTATGTGGCTGGCATGAAAATGGAAATATAAAAATTATACAACACTGGCTACAACACACTAGCACACTGTACCACACACACACACACTCTGCTGGAGTGATAAATTACATTAGAGTGCTGCATTTTATTATCATTTAAACAAATACACGAAAGTGTATAGAGTGCACACACACAGAGAGGGAGCTGGAGGCCTGGAAGGGTTGTGCAGATGGAGCACATTTTCGACAGCAAATTTTTGTGTAAATTTTGTGCACAAAAGAGGCCGCTGCTTATGCGATTTAAACATGCCAATGCGATTATTACACGGCAAATGTGAATTATTTTGGGCATTCAGCATTCGCCTTGCCAAAAAAAGCCCAAAGTCACGCCATTAGCAGGCGGCATATAAATATTTGATAGCACAGTTTTGGGGTTGCGCTTTTCGGGCCCAGCTCTCTTTTGTGTGGATCGTTAAATATTTATTTATATATATATATATATATATATATACTTGCCATTATAGCTGCCAAATTGCTAGAGCATGTATAATCAAAGCAGCACTTAAGTACACTATTTAACTATGCTTAGCTATTCATAGGTTTTGGAGCCTTAATAAAATCTTGAAATTTGACTGAAGACGACTTTTAGTAGAAGAAAACCAATTGTTGAGCATTTTCATATTTTTTATATATTATTCCAAAAGTCATATTACAACATTTATTTATTTGTATTATTATCAGTCAAATATATGTCTATCTAGCTATCCTTGATAAAGATAAAATTATATGTCATAATTTTGATAAAGCTTAAAACTTTGTGTGTTAAATGCTTAGATCGTTCTATTGGTAGCAGCACAAGTACATTTGCATATCAGCGTCAAAATTTAATACCTTAAAAAGAGGACTATGACAGGCAAAGTAAGGAACGATATGAAGCCTCTTAATATGTATATATTTTACACTACAAAATAAAGCTTTTCATTTTAATTCCATCGAAATCATATATTATATTCGATATTGAAAGACATTCGATATTATTTAACATATTTTTGTATATAGAGAGACATAGTGAGTAGCGATTCGACTGTATGAGCTGGGAAAACTTTCACAGTCATACACTGAGGTGTTCGTTCCTGTGTGTGGGTCTAGAAGCTTAGCTATTTGGCCTTGAGAGCTCAATCACTGAGCTCAGTTAAGCGAAAGCGTGGCGTTTTTACCACTCGCACACCCTGTCAACAGAGCCTCGCAACACCGCAGCTGTTAGCTTGGCTAATTGCCATAACACACAATTCGCAAAGCTTAAGGAGCGTAAAGAGCGAGCGCACTGTTAGCCGTAGTGTGCTGTGGGGCAGAGGTGTTTACCGCGCGCTGTTGCATCATGCTGTTGCTTGCATTTGCATCCCTGCTCAGCTGCTTGCTGGCAGCTCCACTCAAGAAACGTATGTAAGCGTATAAGCTGTGTGAGTGTATAAGTGCGACAGTATGAGCTTTCTTGCAGCTTGTGGCGAGAACGAGATAGTTGCCTGTTTGCCCTGCATTGAGGAGACCTGCACGAGACCCTTCAACAGCAACCTGACCTGCTTCTTCTTTTGCAAACTGGGCTGTGGCTGCAGACCTGGCCACTTGCGTCTCGATTCCACTAATCAGTGCGTGTCCATGTATGAGTGCAATATAACACACAGAAAAAATGGCTTAACTCAATTAAACCGTGAGGCTTAAGCGGAAACTTTATGCTAGTTTTTAAATCGAGCGGTAGGTCAAACGTTTCTAGCCATGCGTGCAGCGCAGTTGCCATTATTTGTGCTGCTCATTTTAGCCCTTGGCTTGGGCTTGCGGGCAGACGACTGGAACGATGAAGAGGAGGTAGAGGAGGAAAATGAGGCACCGACGACAGTCGAGGCAGTGACAGAAACGACCCAGGAGATACAGATAACTGAGAAGAGTCCATTTGATGTCATGGCGGAAGCTCACGAAATAAGGCCTAGAGTTCGTGAGTTGTTTAATTGAAATATTTGACTTTTATTTTTTTAACATTTAATCTCTTAATAGTTTGTGTACGCCATGTCATCGGAACAATATATATGTGTTTTTAAAGAAAAGGAACTTGGTTTTTTGATGTTGTCTCCGAAAGTAAGCAATAAACGGAATTGTGTGTACGTCTACAATTTTTGTAGGTTCTTCAATTTATTTTCTGTATTTGCGTAACATTTTATGGCTCTGGTAGTACGTATTTTTCCACAATATCCATTTGCTGTTCTATTCCGCTTGCCTTTTTTATGGCCATTCAGCATCAAATCTTGAGCAAGAACATTTTCGTCCTTTGCAAAAAGTTTTATTGTTTACTTTTTGGTGTGCTGAAAATTTACGAGTGTTGCCAGACATGTGTGTGTGTGTGTGTGTGTGAATGTGAGTGCTGTACACACTGGAACAGAGGTTAGTCCTTGTGTTTTATAAAGCGTACAATCTCAAATCTGTGGGCTGCTCTCTCTCTCTCTCGTAAATATTAATTTACTTAACTCAAACTTGCGTTTTTATTTGACTTTTGTCTTCTCTCGGCGAATTTTTAGTGGCCTGCTTTCCACATAGATAGCAAATATTATGGCTGTCGAGAGCATAAACCAAATTGCTTATCGCATTTCCCACTTGCCCTCGTCCCAATCTGATTTTCAGTACTGCTCGCAGTCCGACAGCTTGCTTGCAGCATTGCCTGCATATTTTGCACTTAAATTAATTGAAAATGTCAAGGACCGGCAAAGCAATGAAAATGTCGTTTTCTGTTGCTGGCTGGATTAGTTACAGCAAAAGTAATAATAACTTTCAGCGCGTAAAATATTGTACGCTGGTACAACAAAGTCTGATTCCAACATTTGAAATGACAATGTGGAAATTACAAATATTTTTTTTATAAAATATATACCGTGATGTCAAAATTAAATATCAAAAGTCAAACCAAACTTTGTGGGAAAGAAATGATTCATTGCAGAACTTAATTGTTAAGCAAGTCTGAGTATGCCAGCGACAAAATAAATTGATTATGATTTGAATTCCGAGTGGCAGTTGGTCAGAAGCAATTGCAAATTGGTAAATCAAAATTAAATATTTAGTAAATTTTAATATAAATATTTATATTAAATATATTTATATATATTGTTGCTTAATTCGTCAACAAAATCAACTGAATTTTATGAGGTTAAAGCCGAAGGTGTAGTAAATTGAATAAGTACGAGGGATAGATTAAAGTCTCAGAATCTATATGTATGTTCAGCTGATATATATATATATATACATAGGGGCGGAAAAGTTCGTAAGCTAACGCACAGATGGCGCTACTAGTATTAATTTGCGCACTAAAAAGAAACGTGTACGAATTTTACGGTTGTCGGACTATTAGATTGTGAGGTAGAGCGTTTTGCGTGAAGACACTTTCCTTAGTTGAAAGAGAGTGCACAGTGTCACAAAGCTACGAAAACGATGCATTGCTTCCGTATTCATCGTGTTCTTTAGACCTAGCCCCATACAGGTGAAGGGGTGATCTTTATACTACTCTATATACTCAACTATATTCTAATTAAAAATATAAGTCTTACATATATGTTATTATCGTGTCACGTGCCCATCTTCAACTTGAACACTTGCTACTTTGAGTGGTGTGGCTATGTTGGGGTGCTAAGCGTTTAACAGCACTCTATAAATGCTCACACATGCATGACACCAACACAATGCCATTTTATGTGGCTCCGTGTGTGTGGGTGTGCGTGGGAGTGTGTGCGTGTGTGAATGGGAATATGTTGGGCGCGTGAACAGCGAACCAATTTGCCCACTAAATGATTACTATTATTATATTATTACGGAGCGCAGCGTCCATTGCCTAAACTGCGGCAGTTGGAGCTGGACATGTTGGGGAGGGGGGCACTATAATACATTGCCCGATGGTGGTTGGATGTTGGTGGTTTGTGGTGTGTGGCCATAGTGCACATAATTTTTTTATGTCTGCCTATAAAAAGCAATTAAATGGGCAGCAACGTGCGAGCTCTATCTAACACATGAGGCGAAAATGTTATTATTTCCGTGGAATGTGTTGCGTAGCGCGAAATAAAATTAAATTACTCATTAGTGGTAGATTTGCGCTCCATATTAGGTCCGAAATGCACATAAATGTATTCTATTTATATTTTATTTAAGCTCAGTTGATAAATGCCTGGACGTAAATTAAACTGGCAAATAGAAACCACAGAAATTTGGCAAGCAAATAAATTGTTGATGGCATAAAACTCTGACAAATACGAAACCTCACCAATCCCTCGGGCACCAACTCGAAAGTTTTGGCCATTTTTCTAGCAGTTGGTTGATAATCGAATTCTCTTGTTCTTGCAGCACAATAAATTCAAAACTTTTTGCACCTGTCCGGAAGGCTAAGGCTTTACCACATGCAGCTGTAAATGTATACAGCTCGGCTGTTTATTCCCTTGGCTGCTGCTCCATCTTTTCGGCCAAGTTAACACGCATTCATGCGCTTGTGCCGAACTCTAAGATAAGGCCTACAGAGCCCCCGCAATCCCCTCAAAGCCTGCTTAATTTCTTGCCCACAAATTCCATTCAAACCCAATTGCCAATTGTTTAATGAGCTGCTCAGTTGGGCCACTCGCTGGTGTTGTTGGTGTTTCGACTTGTTAGTTGTTCCGGCTTACGCTTTAGCCAGTTGTGTGTGCTCGCTGCTGGCCATAAGCAGCGGAAACAGTTAGATAAGAGAGCGAGATAGAGGGAATTCGCAAAAAGTTGCGCATTTTAATCGAGAAACTTTTGGCTCCAGCTTCTGATGGCCGGGAAGGACAAAAATAATCACAGCAACAAGGACAAGGACGAGCAACCAGAGACAATGTGTAGCTCATATATTTTCCGAACTTTTTTCAGTGTAGCACTTGGCTGTTCCTTAATTGCTTTTTTTAAATGAGTTTTGAAGGGCATACAAATACTGAAGGCTATATATGATATATGGCTTACAAGCATCACTTTCAACAATGCGAATAAAATAATATTATATATATAATATGGCCTGCTGCAAACAGCTCAAAGAATTTCATTAATCCCACTCAACACTCCAATTGGATTCACATCAGAAATCCATTAGCTACCCCCGGTTATGCTGTGACGAATTAATACGCCCGCCCCAAAGTATGCAATGGAAATTTTAAAAATATTCACTTCGCCCGAATAAAGGTAAACAGAGTAAATGAAAGCGTCAAATAGCTCGAGTGCAGTGCATGCTCCCACTTAATAACCGCCGAGTGAGTGAAATTAATAAATAAATAAAAAAAGAGTTAATTTCATTGAACAAATAAGGCTGCCGCGTCGAGTATTTTTCGGCCTGGTCAAGCAGGGCGCAGTATGCAGCGTTAACATGCCCGAAGATATATCAGAAATTGGCATTTAATCCTGCTGTTCATTTAATTAATATTGAAGATGAATAAACACCCACGCATCACGGTGTTTTCGTAATTTTTACAGGCAATAAATTGAATTGTAAGCCGCGAGTGTCTGTCTTTTTTTTATGTCTGCAGGATATCACGAGGAATACAATTAAATTTAACAATTTTCAGAGAGCGCATTTTTAATGTCTTTTAACGTTTGCTCTTTTTGCCCGCGACCGCAGGTATGCGCGCTATCCAAACGCGCCGTAATACTCCAGTCCTCGGACATGATGGCCTACAATGAGCTTCAAGCCAACAACAACAACAATAATAATAATAACAACAATGTGGGCGGCAGCACGGCGAAAGCCGCAGCACCACAGCATATGATAGCGAATGCCGGACTGAGCTATGAGGACGTGCTGAACGATGACTTCCAATTCGACATGGATGGCCACGATGTGATGGTGTTTCTGCATATACAAAAGACAGGCGGCACATCCTTTGGACGGCATCTGGTGCGCGACTTGGACCTGAAGGTGAGTTTAAAGTTCTATAATGTATGAGGATAGTCCTAACTAGTTATATTATCTTAGCGTCCTTGTGAGTGTCAGCGTCAGCGCAAGCGGTGCTATTGCTTCCGTCCGCATCGCAACGAGAACTGGCTCTTCTCCAGATACTCAACCGGCTGGAAGTGCGGCCTGCACGCCGACTGGACAGAGCTGACCAGCTGCGTGGACGTTGAGTTGGACAAGAATGAGGGCGAGACGGCCAAGCGTCGCTACTTCTATATCTCGCTGCTGCGCGAACCGATCTCACGCTATATGTCCGAGTACCGGCACGTGAGGCGCGGCGCCACTTGGAAGGGCTCACGGCACTGGTGTCTGGGCCGGCAGGCCACGGCCATCGAGCTGCCACCGTGCTACAAGGGCAAGGACTGGCTCGACGTCGACCTGGATCAGTTCGCTGGCTGTGAGTCGAACCTGGCTGCCAATCGGCAGACTCGCATGCTGGCCGATCTCGCCCTGGTGGGCTGCTACAACAAGTCCTCGATGCCGGCGCATGAGCGCGATCGAGTTATGTTGGCCAGCGCCAAGCGCAACCTGGCCGCCATGGCCTACTTTGGACTGACGGAGTATCAAAAGGTAAATCGACCCTAACAATAACAATAATATTTAACGAGTATAACTTACCACTGAACCCATTTGCCCTGCAGATGTCCCAATACATCTTCGAGGAGACCTTCAACCTGCGCTTTGCCATACCCTTCGAGCAGCACAATGCCACTATTTCGGCAACTGCCGTCACGAATCTGCGTCCCGATCAGCGACGACACATCGAGAAGCTGAATGCCCTGGACATAGAGCTTTATGCATTTGCCAAGAATTTGCTGTTTCAGCGGTAAGTGCGACCAAAGATCAACAATAAAAGAACATATAAATATAAAAGAAATATCGCTTAGATTAGATTTAATAATAGATTTATTCGAACCTCAAACCATGGTTATTATATAATTATATAATAAATAAATACATTTTAAATTATCTTTTTAAATTATTCATAATAATAATAACCTCATTTTCATATTAGTTATCAATTAAGTAAAGTGACACCGAAGAAAAGTGATTCATATGGCAGTATATAAAATCGGCATTGTCCTTTTTCCAGTAGTAAAGGATACCCCACATTCTTTCAACAGCAAATCCCATTAGGCATAAATAAATATCGCAGCAGATATAGATTTTCAATTTAAATATTTGCTACTCAAATGTCTTGGCACTTTTCTTTTCCTTTTGAATCAATAGCATAATCAGAATTTAAGGCTCATTCATATATCCTTTTTTAATAGGTACATAATTGGCTTATGTGCATTATTTGCGCACAAATATGAAACTTTAATGCGTTTTCTAGTTTGTATCCTGCTCCCGACAACGTGTTTGTCCGGACGGGAGGAAACCTGATCCTGATCCTGGGGTCCCTTTCAGTTACCACGCATATTGCGCAGCTCATCTATGGAAAGGAAACGCGCAGTTTCTGTTAAGGTCGATGACTCACTGTGAGTCCTTTTTATGCCTTTGTGTGTGCGTTGAGGGTGCATAAACCCTTTCTTGTGTGGCGATCACTTTGTATTGACATCAAGAAGAGGCAACAGACACAAAACTAGCAACACAATGGCGTCTGTGCCTAACGTGTTATAATCATTTCTTGGGGTTATATTTGGCGCATGAAGTGCTAATGAAATTTGGTTATGCCTCATCACGCATGGGAAATTGTCGGCAATGTTCTTTAATTTTGGGGAAGTCTGATTAATGAAGTCTGAAAATCAACATATGAAAAGATCATGTGTTCTTGATCGATACTGAGCTCGTAGGACTTGTGTAAAGAACGATGTTTTATTGAGGCCTCATTAGTGTTATTTAATTAAGGAGAATATCATGTGATCTTCAGTGAAAGTAGCTGCATATTCTTGATCTTTACTGATCATAAGAAACTTATATAACGATCACCAGACAGATGAAGAACCATCAGCTGCATATCTCTCTCAATTCAATTTAATGCTAAGACTTCGTAGCTCAACAAAATATTTCACATATAATTTGTTGAAGCATATCAGTATGCTGATATTTGCATTCAGCTGGAGCTAACTGAGGTCTTGTTACTCTTTGAACTGTACAAGTTTTACAAACTGTTGCAATCAGCACGCAACGACAAGCCAGCTGCTCGCTTTCCAATGCTCTGTCTGTGATTGCTCGAGTCGGCCGCTCTAAGGGAAAAAGGTAAACAAGGCTCTTTATCACAGCAAACAGGGTTCACGCACAAGCGACGTATATAATGTAATGCACTGAAGATAGGAAGGAAGGAAGGAAACCCCTCTGTGTTGCTCTAAGACGCAATTCCTTTGACATCTGCACAATTCAGTAGTTTTGGCAGTTGCGGCAATCCCGCTGGGTGACTGAATATATTTATGAATATATATAAATATATGTGAATATATATATACCAATAGGTAAACCTCATAAGCACATTAAAATCACATATAAATATATATAAATAATTATATATATATATATATATATATATATATATATATATATATATTTATATGTGATTTAATAAGCACATTAAAATCACATATAAATATATATAAATAAATATATATATATGCTGCCGCGTGTTTTTGCAAAGTAGCCAAACGTTTTGTTTAATAACTTTTTTGCTATTTAACGGATTTCAATGAAATTTTCTGCATATGATCAACATATTCTATGGGCATATTTGTCAGTTTAGTAAAAGTACCAACTCATTCGCATTTTGGCTATATTTGAGACTGAACTTCAATTGGGGAAAATTTGGGGCCGGTATCCAAAATGTAACAAAATTCGAAATTGCATAAAATACATATAAAGCTAAATATAATTTGGTGTCTCTAGCTTAAAAGATGGGCGAGATAGAATTTTTTAATTGAATTTCGATTTTGTTTTTAATCGATAACAATTAATTGGGGATAGTTATCGATTTTTTAAAACAAACTCGATCTGCGCGTGCTATACACGGACCTACAAAAAAAATTTCAAGTCTCTAGCTCTTATACGGGCTGAAATCGACGCGTTCAAACATACGGACAGACGGACAGACGGACGGATTTCCCATTTTCAATGGGCTCAGGGTATAAAAATATTATAATTTGAGTAATATTGAAGTGCTACTTATGTAGTCAGACATCCGTTCTTACATCCGTACTTACTTTCAAAGTACCTCCAATTACTTCCAGTTTTTTAAAACAATATCGGGATTTTCTCTGACTGCCCCAAATGTTTTACATTATATTAATGTATAGTTAATTTATGTTTATATATTTATATATATAATAGTCATGCCAGATCAATACACGTATCTGCGACTTGCCTCTGTCTACACTTATCGTCTGTTCATTTGCTCTTAAAATCTAGTTTGTATTGATCGATCGATTTATGTGTGTGCTAGAAGCGCAACTTAATTTAGCCAAACCAATTGCCATGCGCTGTAATGAAAAGGCGCAGGCGCAACGTGCTTGCATTTTCATTTACGCGGTGAGTTTCCACGACTTTTCCTTTAATGATGCGGGTTGAGTGTCAACTTTATGCTGGCTGCCAGCTGTGGCGGCAACACCTTTTTCGCCTTGGGAGTGGGGGGCATCAGCGGCTGTATATGTGTTGCGAGTATGCTCTATGTGATTGCTGGGCACAGCTGTCTATGTACACACACACACAGTAACACACACACACACACACACACACACATAGCTAATGCTGTGTGTCTTAAGGTATGCCTGAGCTGTCTTCACAATTGCAACATTTGCGCGCGCCAAAAGTAAAATTTCTATAGTTCACATAAGATAACGATAAAGTAAGGTAAAGTATGTGTGTGTGTGTGTGCGTGTGGCACGAACCACCACCGAAAAAGGCAACCCCTGGCAGCGGCTACCTTTTAGCAGCCCATGCGAGGGTTGCTTCGAGTCGTCGCGATCGGCCGCATTTGCGCCGTCGCAGCTCGCAACGCTTCAGTTAGGTTTTGACAACGGAACGCGTAGGAACACAGCTACGGACGCAGCTGCGACAAGGGGCTAGCGGGTTAAGGGAAATCTACAAAAACAACATTTAATAAAAATAAAAACAACAACAACAGCAACAATAACGGACTAAACAGTACAGCGAAGCATTACGCGGACATTTGTTACCGAGTTTTATATAAGAGTTAATGTTTTGTGTTTGATTACTAAAATTGTTTATTGAGTTTTTGTTATTGAAAAACAAATTGTTAACAAAAAGAAAAACATATTTAAGAAGAAAAGTGTTAAATTGTTAAAGAAACCAAAGCGAAAACCAAAAGAAAATCAGAAACATGTCATTTTCCAAAGCAAAGTTGAAGCGTTTTAATGACGTGGACGTCGTGTGCGGCTCGCCGGCTGCCTCCTCCAATTCGAACAGCTCGGCTGGCTCCACGGGCTGTGCCACGCCCACAGCGGCCGCAGCTGCAGTGGCTCAACCGCCGCCGCCGCCAGAGCGCAAGGAGCAAATCGAAAAGTTCTTCAAGGATGCGGTGCGATTCGCATCCAGCTCAAAGGAGGCCAAGGAGTTTGCCATACCCAAGGAGGACAAGAAGTCGAAGGGCTTGCGGCTCTTTCGCACGCCCTCGCTGCCGCAACGCTTGCGCTTCCGTCCGGCGGCCAGTCACACAGCCGAGCAGGTGGTGGGCAGCGGAGCCTCGACGGCATCCTCCACGCCGCTCCACTCGGCCACCACGACACCTGTGAAGGAGGCCAAGTCGGCGAATCGCCTGAAGGGCAAAGAGGCGCTGCAGCAGGAGATACGCAACAAGAACGAGCTGATCGAGAGCTACCTCAGCCAGCTGGACGTGGTGCGCCGTCATGTAGACCAGCTGAAGGAGGCGGAGCTGAAGATGCGCGAGGAGCATGAGCAGACAGCAGCCAAGACGGAGCAGCTACTGCAGGCGCTGGGCAGCGAGAATCTCTCCCACAAGCAGCGCAACGAGCAGCTGAGCGCAGAGCAGTCGCAGCTGCTGGAGCGCTACGCCCAGCTGGAGCAGCAGATGCAGCTGCAGCGGGAACAGCACGAGCAGCAGGTGGAGCGCATGGTGGCCGAGAACGAGGCCTACAAGCTGGCCAACGAGCAGCTGCAGCAGACCTGCGAGCAGCAGCAGACGGCACAGCAGCAGCTGGAGCAGCAGCTGGGAGCACTCCAAGAAGAGGTCACCAAGGCGCGCGACAACTGCGCGGCGGAGCAGCAGCAAAATGCACAGCACCTGGAGCTGATCGAGAGCTTGAAGGCGAAGAATGCCGAGATGCTGGCCAACGTGGAGCAGCTGAAGCAGCAGATTGAGCAGGACGCCTTGGCGTATGGCCAGGAGACAAAGATCAGTCAGACGGAGCTCGAGTGCCTGCGCGTGGAGCGCAACACGCTGAAGAACGACTTGGCCAACAAGTGCACGCTGATCCGCTCGCTGCAGGACGAGCTCTTGGACAAGGCGTGCGAGATCGATGCGCACTGCGACACCATACGCCAGCTGTGCCAGGAGCAGGCCAAGCACACCGAGCAGCAGCAGGCCCAGCAGCAGGCGGAGAACGAGCTGGAGAGCGCCGTGGAGCGCGAGAAGAGCTACTGGCGCGCCGAGCTGGACAAGCGGCAGAAGCTGGCCGAGAACGAGCTGATCAAGATCGAGCTGGAGAAGCAGGACGTGATGGTCCTGCTGGAGACCACCAACGACATGCTGCGCCAGCGCGACGAGAAGCTGCAGAAGTGCGAGGAGCAACTGCGCAACGGCATCGACTACTACATCAACCTGAGCGACACACTGCAGCAGCAGCTGGTGCAGCTCAAGCAGGACATGGCCAAGACCATCACCGAGAAGTACAACTACCAGCTGACCCTGAACAACACGCGCTCCACGGTCAACATACTGATGGAGCGGCTCAAGAAGTCCGACGCCGACGTTGAGCAGTTCAAGGCGGAGCTGGAGTCGGTGCAGCTGGCCAAGGGCGCCCTGGAGCAGAGCTACCTGACGCTGCAGGCGGACACGGCCCAGCTGCGCCAGCAGCTCAACGAGTCGCAGACGGCGCTCGAGGCGGTGCGCAGCTCCTCGGCGACGCTGCAGCAGGAGGTAGCGTTGAAAGAGTCCATGCTGCACGAGCTGCTGGCTAGCGAATCGGACACCCTGGCCAAATTCAATAAGATTGCTAACTCGTTCCAGGAGCGCATCGACGGGGATGCCCAGCTGGCCCACTACTGCGATATGTACAGCGACCTGAAGCGCAAGGACGAGACGCGCGAGCTGTACATGGCGGACATGAAGAAGGCCCTGGATGAGTTTGCCACCGTGCTGCAGTTTGCCCAACTCGAGCTGGACAACAAGGAGCAGCTGCTGGTCAAGGTGCGCGAGGAGTGCGAGCAGCTCAAGCTCGAGAATATCGCCCTGAAGTCCAAGCAGCAGCCCACGGTGGCCATGCTGACGCCCAGCAAGGCGAACAAGCCGAACACCACAGACCTGGAGAAGATTGAGGACCTGTTGATCGACTCGGAGCTGCGTGCCGAGTGCGACAAGATCACCTCGTGGCTGCTCAACTCCTCCGAGAAGAGTGTCCGGCAGGACAACAACAACGAGCTCAGCGAGCTGCTCGCCTGCAAGTCGCCCAAGGCTCGCACGCCGCGCACACCCCACAGTCCGCGCACGCCACGCACACCTCGCTCCGCGGCCAGCACGCCCAAGAAGTCGCTCATCTTCGCCAGCGGCAAAGAGAACATGCCCAGTCCGCCGCAGAAGCAAGTGCTCAAGGCGCGAAATATGTAGGCGTGAAATATGTCTCGACCTCATCTCTCGCAAATTCCAACTTTAGGCTAAATTTTTAACAGTAAATTATAAATTAGTTAAGACAACAACACTACACACATACATATATATTGTATATGAAATACATGATGTGCTTTGCTGCAACTACAACAATTAGAAAACTCGTTTTGATTTCCTGTCACAAGTTTTTCCTACCCCGGCGAAGGGAAAAGACGACGACGCAGTCAATGGGAACTTTACGGACTTGCGACTTCCTTCTCGGCACTTCCTCAGGCGGAACGGATGCGGCTCGAGGCGCAGCAGCTGTGCAGCTGCGCATGCGTGGCTCAAGGGTGGGCACACACCAACAACAACAACAATTAACAAGCTCTAGCTAAAGTCTAGAGCTCGAGCTCGAGGGGTTTTCCATGCGAGGCGCTGCTGTAAAATCTGTTGCCTGTCGTCTTTTGTCTTGGGTTTTCTCGGGTTCGGGCTCGGGTTCGTGTTCAGGTTCTGCATTGTACAATTGCCGTTGCTGATGACCTTTGACATTATGCGGCAACAATGGCTCTGGGCTGTGCCAAGGTACATTGCCTGCACTTCTCCTTCTTCGCTTCCAATTATGCAGCTGGACTGAGCGCAGCTGCAGCAACAATTGGGTCTTGATTCGGCTTGAGGAGTTACTTACCACCGAGCAGCCTTTGCAGGGAAGACAAAAAAAAAATAATAATAAAAAAGCAAGGTAAACATGGGACAGAGGGTTGAATTGGTTAAGAAAGTTCTCAGGCCCAATAAATCGTATTTCTACCTTGTGATTTTGTGTAACTCGAACGTGGAGTTTGCTTGTAAGGCTGAGAAAGAGCCTTTGAAACTTTTGGAAATGCTGTACAGTATGCACCGAATAAGTGCGAATATCGTAGAAATCCGCTAAGCTGTATCGATGCTGTTTTTGCCAAAGATTTATAGCCATAAATGCTTCTGAGCTACTTTCAAAATGTTTCTACGAAATTTCATCTTAAGGCTCACATAATTTGCCAGCTAGCACGGGTCAGGTATATTGCTGAATTTCTGCATATACAGGTAGTTCACGTTGTATATAATAGAATTCCATGTAAAGAATTTTTGCATGCAAATCAATTGTCCTACGAAGGTTTAACAGCTTATAAGTAAGAGCATAGTCTTAAGTTATCTTCCTCAGAAAAGTCTATAAATAAACATAATAAAGGGAAGGTTAAGCTTTGTTTCAATATATTTATATATTTTTATTATATATATATAACTACACATTTTAAGCTCTAACACCACATATATATAATTCGGTCTATAATAAACCTCTCTCTTCACTTCTCTCTTTCAGTTTTGAGCACCTGAAAGCGAAAGATGCTAATTTTGCGCAACGCTTTGCTAATCTGGGCAATATATTCTACAAGCAGGGCGTTACGGAGTTCAATTGGGACAGCAACATAGAGGATGCGCTGAGCACGGATCATTGAACGGATCTTGAAAACCAAAAATTAATGTCTAGCATTTAGTTGATAAGGAAAAGCAATTGCTCTTCAAGCAGCAGAGCGAAGTGGCTAAACGTGAATGAAAAGCATAAACGATGCAGTAGAAAAAAGAAAAACAAAACAAAGGACTTTGAACTAATGATTAAGCATAATGTTAACAATTATTATAAAGAAAAGATCGAATTACTATGTCTATATAGAGATACATATATTCACAAACTCAATCGAAACCCAATTATAAATACAGTAAAAATATTAGCAGCTCTCATAAATGTAACAAAAGTCTCTGTGCGCATGTGCGACACTTAAGATTGTAGTCTTAAAAGCCTATCCTACTCACATACATATAAACTAACTACACTCCTTGCTGATAAGTCGTACCCCCAACCACATATTGTAAATAGAGCTACGCGTCCTACAAGTGAAATAATTCTATTATTAAAATACACTCAGCGCATGAACTACACGCCATAATTTAGTTATAATATTAATTAAATATAATTCATTATTTTTTGTAATTGATAACTTTTGTTACGAAAAGCCAAATCTACATTTAGTGCATAGCTCTGATGAAAAACACAAAACAAACATTGATTTCGATCCAAAAATGCATTTATTTTATTTTAATTTAACTTAGCACAACATGTAAATACCATTAAAAACACATACAAAATATTGTAATTAAGTTTATAATTTTGAATAAATTTTTTTTATAAAAAATGTATTATTTGTGAAGCGTTAAAACATTTTTAGCTGGCATAATTGTTTAGGACAATAATTGATTGAAAAAAAGAAAAAGCGATTTATTGAATTTGCAACAAATTTGAAAAACAAAACCTCGTTTAACGCAAAACCAACGAACTATGAATAATACAAACAAAAATTAAAGCCCCAAAAATCAATGAATATCAGCCAATATATACATATAATATATAAATCGGCTCAAACTAAACTGCATATATATAGTAAGGCAACAACTGATTTGTGCCATTTTATAGCAACACACAAAAATTCTAAAAAAAAAAATAAATCGAACTAGATTAAAATAGTAAACAAATAACCGAAATGATTTGCTGAAAAAAGTAAGCAAATGTTTATCTCAACTATTTGAAGTTTCACGATTTTCTAACGAGACAAACAAATAGAGCGAGACAGACAAAGGGGCATGATAGGATGATATATATATACATGATAAAATGCAGGGCAAAATGAATAAATTCAATGCATAATAATAATATTAAATTGTGTTTAATTCATTTCTTCAATTTTCAGGATCATACAAGCTTACGAAATAAACTGACCTTGTGCTTCATTAAAATATGCCTCAATAAAGATTAATTTCCATCAATTTCACCTTAAGCGCTTGGCCACCTCACTTAAATATTTCCAATCTTACATGCCTAATGTAAATAGCTTTTCAATTATCACCTTTTCTTCCATTATTTTCCAGCTTTTGTTACATTTTTCCCAGACACCTCCTGTAAATAGAAAATAATAAATAAACTTATTATTTAAGTAAATTCTTTATTTAGCCAATGTTATTTGCTTAAGGCTTTACGTAGTTGCTGTCATAACAAAACAAAGCAAAGTAAGCGCAAAAATACTTGGAAAAACGTAGCAGTTGGGCCTGCATGACTGCGCAATACACTGCTGGCAGTAACAAAAACTCAACAAGTTTTGCTGATAGTCAAACTTTTCTTGAGTAAATATATTCAGCTTTGAATTCTTTGAGTTTGCGCAAAAATCGAATATTCCCATTTTTCAGTGGGCAAACAGGGTATACCATTATTTTCCAATTCATGCATCAGATTTTCGTATCGTTTCGGCAACTAATTTGCACCCAATTTGTCGCTCCCGTTGGGCTAACAGCAAAAACAAACTCACATTTTTTTCCTCATCGACGGAAATGGGGGCCGAGAGCTCAGTGCGCGTGTTAGTTTCGGCCACTGAAGACGATGAAATCCAACGACGCGATCTGTAAGCGGCGCAGATCCTCTGCACCGCCTCCTGGCGTCGACATTGTGCAGCACATCAACGGGAACTTCGGACGCTGGCAGCTGCGCACGATACTGCTAATCTTTCTCTGCAAAATACCCACGGCCTGGTTCATGGCCTGCATCATTTATACGGCGCCCTATCCGCAGCGTGGGGAGCTGGTCTGCCGCTCAGATAGCTGGAATGCGAGCGAGTCGTTGCCCAGCGAGAGTCGGAATACGGACAAGCTGTTCAGCGTGCAGGTGTGCAACGCCTATGCGCAGAGCTTGTCCCACAACTTTGTGCAGCGCTACGGAAACAGCTGGAACGGAACACTGCAGGCGATGCCCTGCGAGCGGGTCGAGCATCATGCGGAGTACAAGTCGTTGATCGTTGACTTCGATTTGATTTGCTCGCGTCGCGTGCTGGTGGCGCTTACGCAATCCTTTCATGCGCTCGGCGCTTTAATTGGAGGTCTTCTCGCATATCAGGCGCTCCGCTAGTGAGTCCTGTCTGTCCCTTCCATAGATCCTTTAGTCATCTAGCAACTTTCCGCTTTCAGCGTCAGTCCACGTCGCTTGATGCTGCTAGGCATGCTGGGCCAGATCTTTTGTGGCAATCTCACGGGTCTGGTGGACACCTATCAGCTGCACATCTATTTCCGCTGCCTCACCTCCGTCTGCTGCACGCTCATGTACACAGCCGGACATTACATACGTAAGCAAAAACAAAAGACTCAAGACACAAACTCGCTCAGCTCTTCGTTTAACTAGTAATGGACATTACCTCGGGCAAGGCGCGCATCCTGGTGGCCACCTTGTCGGAGCTCTTTTGGTCGATTGGCTTGGTGCTGCTGCCCGCCATATCCATATATTTCGATAACTGGAGCCATCTGTATGTGGCCATATCCTCGTCGCTGATTGTGCTCGTCTGGCTGCATCGCTGGATCACGGATGCGCCGCGCTGGCTGCTACGCCACCAGCGTGTAGAGCCCGCACTCCGTCTGCTCTTGGAGTCGGCCACGCACAACAATCGCATGGTGCCCCTCACACTGGACGTCAGGCTGACCATCTATGCCAGCGAGCTGAGCGCCGAGAAGCGCATCGGCTACTGCCAGATCTGGGATAAGGAGACCAAGCGTCGTCAGCTGCTACTCATACACCTGATCTGGGGCTGTGCTCAGGTGCTGTACAACATAATATTGCTCATGATTCGCAGCCTGGGCGAGGCGCAGGTCCATGTGAACACCGCCGCCCTGGGCTTTGCCGAGATGGTGGGCGTCTTTGTGGGCCTCTACTTCATCCTCTACACGCGTCGCTATTGGCGCTGGGCGGGCAATCTGATGATCGTAGCGGGCCTTTGCACCTATCTAGTTTGGCTGCTGCCAGAGACAGGTGACTGACTATATATAAGAATGTATATTCCATCAGTTATCTATAACATCCTGTTCCTTAGACCGTAATTCACGCCGCGTCGGCTTGGAGCTCCTCTTTTGGATGCTGTTGAAGTTTGCCAATGCTGCTTCCATAGCTGTGCTCACCACGTGCACAGGCGAAATGGTCTCCCCAGAGAAGCGAATGCTGCTGATGCTCTCGGTGGTTAGCTTTGGTCGGCTCTGCTTGGTGTTCTCGCCGCTGCTGAGCACGCTGACGGTGGTGCACCGCCTGCTGCCCATTACCATCATTGCGACAGTGGGCTGGGTGTATGGTTTCTTTATGCGGCTGCTGAATCGCTATTACTGGAATACGGAGCAGCTGCAGGTGGGTCAGGTGCCAACACCGAATACCTATCGCCGCAACTCGGCCGTCATCATGCGACGCTGCAGCACCGCCAGCTCCGATGTGAGCAACTACAGCAACGAGCTGCTCCACAATTTCGAGCAAACAGTCGCCGTTAGCATTGCGGATCTGTGGCACATCAACTTCGATACGATCCAGGAATGCGATGTCGACGATGGGCCAAACAAGTCGCAGAGCATGCACACCATTTGAATTTCAATGCGCCGCCTAAAAGTAGGCAACATTTTTAAGAAATCATTTAGGCCGTAAAATATTATAGGTGCATAAGTTGTAGATTCGTTATGATAGATATAAAATATACATATATATATATATAGTTATTTAGCAATAAATATATTGAAGCCCCGCCCTTCACACTTACTCGCACAGTCATTTCATTCGGGTCAGTGGATTGGAATTGCGGTTTTCTGTCTGTCAAATGTTGCGTCAATTCGCTGCTAATTAAATTAAAGAGCATTACTTTCATTATATTTAATTATTATTAGACTAATGTGAGATATATGAGCTCGATTAGTAGTATAAAATAATCAAGGCACGTGATGATAGAACTGTCAACAGCTCGAGCTGGCATAAATGATTTCAAATCTTGCCCAAAGTATTACAAGTATAATAACTAAAACTACATTTATAATAATATTAAAACACTTAAATGTTTATAAATATAAATAATAATAAATATTAATAAATAATACATATACAAAAATAAAATATAAAATATGTTTTTCTATAATAATCTACTTTATTTATGATTAAATATAGACAGCCTAAATTGTTTTCAAAATTTGTTATTTGAATAAATACTGGAATATGATGATTTTAATGTAGCGACATATTACTTTTCGCTGATCTGAAGAGAATGCTTGCAGGTAAAAAATTTGGCTCTAATACCTGTTAATAAAATATATATATATATGATATATATGATACATATATTCATTATATTATACAAAAAAAAAAAAAAAATTATATATCAATTTATGTATAAACCCGGCACTTAATTGTTCCATTTCTGAATTTTCTGCATAGTCAACTATTTTTTCGCTGTTTTTTTATAGATTTATTTATATAAATACGAAAAAAGTACGGCCTATTTATAAAGAAAGAAAGTAAAAGAATTTTCTATGTCAGCGAATCGAAAATAAACGCGAGTGTGTCACTCGGCTTAAGCAAGTGCGAATCGCGGCAGGTACGTACCATAAAGATTAAAATAGAAGAGGCGACGTAGTGGATGGCAGTGCAGTTAGAAAAGTGTTTTATCAGCCAGCCAGACTAGAGTGGCAGATGCACTAGCTGCATTCTGATCCACTGGGTATAGATAGCTTTATAATCTAAACTGTGGACGAGACGGCAACAGCAATCATGTCAAGTGCAGTAATGGGCAGAGAAGAGTTTTGTTGATTAAGTGCGGAAACTATTGAGACGCTCGGACACTATAATACTTGTAATAATATCCTGTTGAAACAAGAGGTGTCTGAGGACAACTGAATCGACCAGTTCGAACGGAAGTGTTTCGGTTAAAGTTTCCCTAACTACGGCTTTTAATTATTTGAACAAATTCATTAAGAAAATTAACGCGCCGATTGGGGCTGCGACAATCGGCCCGACATTGACGACGTCTTCGATATAGCCACTCGTGTGGCACTTGCTTCAGTTCGATTCCGTTCCTCGACCAGCTGAGACGTTCGCGCGAAAAAACCGCGCAACGAGCAAATTTAAAAGAAAAAACTCTCTCAAACGATCCGATTGAACATAACAAACTGTTTATTCGCGTTCAATAAGTTGATATTCATTTGTATACAAACAGAAGAGACTTTGCCATATAAAGTTGCAGAAAAATTCAGCGATATAAAGTGACGAAATCTTGGTGTTAATTGAGAAACTTGTGTAAAAAGTGAGCGACGATCATAAAACATGTAAATTACTTAAATAAATTGTATAAAAATCAAGTCGTCAACTAATTTTAAGATCAGGCTCATATTACATAACTAACACGATTTCGGGAATAGTTTCTTAGGCACAGTGGTTCTCAGTGTTCTTTTCGCTTTTATGGCTTTGATTATCATGTTTATGTTAAATATTCAAAATCCAATGATTTGTAGAAAAACAAAGATGCTTTCATTTAAAAGCATAATTAGTAACATTATTTAATATTTTTTAAATATTAATAAAATTATTTCTTTTTATCTTTCTTTAACTATATTTCTTCAAAAGACAGTTATATTTTCTCGGATTGCTTCTATAAAATGGTTCATTAATAATATTTTTAAATGATGATATTTAATAAAGTTATATTATTTATCATTTTTATATTCAACTTTATCATAAACTATTAAGGCGCTATAACTCAAGCAGCTTATTATGATTATTAAATTGAGAAGAAATGCTTTATAGTCTAAGTATTAAGTGCTGCAACGAGTCAAGCTTTATTTCCTACATTTGCTTATATTATAGCCAGGGGGCCAGCTTTTCAGCAGCATTTGCATTACCTTTAGAGAGACTGTTCTATTTCTAGCTGCCTACATGCCTTGCCCCACTTAAGGAAATTAAAACTGGAATTGGCTCAGATAATAAACTCAATATAAAATATTCAAAACAAAGCATTAATGAATTGCAAGCCAATCCACCTGCCACCAGCCCCCCTTTTCCATCAGCATTAATTAATTTGTATTTGCACAACGAGTAATTCAACTAAATGGAAGCCCTGTCCCCCCTCGCCGCTTTATTTTCTCGGCCGTCGTCTGCTGCGTAGAAAAGCGCCGATTGGAATTTGTATGGAAAATTCAAATATGAGATATTGGGGAACCAGTTTCGTATGCCCGTTACCGATTGCCCACTGCAATTAGCACTAACGCTTGAATTCGAAATTAAAATATTTGCACGCCCAGCGGCGACAGCTGACAGATGTCTGCGCCATGAGGGCATTGTTCCATGGCATATGCTCCACTTGACAATTGGCCAATCAGGTTGTTGGATCAGCCGAAATTAACACCTCAAATAGAGATATCTGAAAAGACAATACTTGCAAATTTGGTAAATGACGTGGGCCCCAGCCAAAGGGTCTATCTCAATTAGCGAACAAATATCAAAAATACATAGAGAAGATTTTAGTTAACAGACTTCTTAGTTGGTAGCTAACGTAGGCCCTATAGGGCATATCGTATCTTGTTTATATTTGACAAATATATGGCACAGATAAACCTTATGATACAGATAACAATAAAAATCGCGATAAAGTCGCTTTTGTTACATGATTTTACACCCCAAACCCATTGAAAATTATAAATCCGGGTATAATGGTTTTCTTAAAATGTGAAAATGTGAAATGTATGTAACGGGTAGAAGGAGACGTCCATAAAGTATATGTAAATATTCATGATCAGCGCGAGCTAAGTCGATTTTGCATTGACCGTTTGTCTGTCGATTTGGTCATAGAACCTATAAGGGCTAAGGATTCGATCCACCTAAAGCATACGATTATCCAGTTCGTTTCAAATAATCGATAACTATTCCCGTCTTATCGATTAAAAACATGCTCGAAATTGAGTTAGTCAATTATATCTCGCACGTCTTTGGAGCTAGAGTCACCAAAATTAATATTTAGTTGTATATTGATATTGATTTTACACAGTTTCGACTTTTTACCGTCTCTAAAATTCCCCAAATTCTTTAAATTGAAGTTTACTTACATATAAAATGTGAAAATGTTTGCATTTTTACTAAACTGACAAGTATTCCATAGAATATAAATGCCAACAATTAAATTTTACGGTAAATACAAACTATTTAAGTACGACGGGGTTCAGGGTATCGCCCAGTCGGTCACACGCAACTAGAGTTTTCTTGCTTGTTTTAACACTCATTTTGATAAGGCAATCAAAGAAATAAAAGAAGAGAAGTTTATTAAGCAAAAGTTGCTAAGCTCTTTTAGATTGCGGTAGATCCAGACACTAACTTCAAGGAAACTGCAAAAGAAGATTAAACACTGCACTATAAACACTATAGTAAGAATACCTCTAATGATGTATGTATGATACAAATAATGCAGATATATAAAATAAAAATTTACCTAAGTAAAACTTTTTTTTTTTAATTTCGTTAAAATATAAAAACCATCAAGTAATTTGATCAGACTGAGACAAAAAATAACTCGGTCACCAATCGATCTATTTGCATCGAGTATAAATGCTCAAATATTTGGTGTTAAATTGTTGCATAAATTGTGTTAATTGATTGAACTTTGCAGAAGGCAATTTAGAAGTCTAGAAATATTAATGGTAGACAGAGATGTTAGTATATATATTTAGTATGTATAGTATTTAGTATTTATATAATAATATATTTGTGGGATATTTTTGTTTTGTTTTTGGCTCTCAAGCTCTTTCAAATTTTATTATATCGAATAACAGAGTCAATCAAAGGCACAAATATGTTCGCTCAAAGGGGCGAATCGCGTCGCCGAACTGGAATCGAGTTTCGAGGAGCTGGCATTTGATGAATTCGGCATGTTATTCAATGCCGGCAGTCGCGGAAAGTCAACTGATTTCAGCTGTAACCGCTTTCAATTGATTTCAATTGAGCACTGGATGGGCGGGGGCGGGTTGGACAAATGTTTTCATAGTATATCGTATGTTAATATTTATCCATAAATAAAATAAATAATTGAACACAATGTGTCACGCACAGCAACTGATGGCAATTGTCGCCGTTCGATTTGTCATTCACAGAGCTCCCGTGGACGTGGTCAAAGCGGAAAATGTGCTAGGCTGAGCTGGGCTGCGCGGAAATGGTCAATCATTCCTCCCCAATCCAGGCCCTCGGCGGTCATTCGCCCATGCCCAGTCCGCAGCTGTCGCACAGGCATGCCAGCTCGCATGCCAGCCCAAAGGATGACAGTGCTCGAATTCCCGCTGCTCCACCTGCAGCGCCCGGCAGCGACGTCATTTCCGATGTGGTTGGCAACTTTGGCATCTGGCAGCTGCGCACCATCCTCATCATCTTCCTGTGCAAAATACCCGCCGCCTGGTTCATGGCCTGCATCATCTTCACCGCGCCGCAGCTGTACCCAAGCACCGAATACACCTGCGACACAAGCTACCTGAACAGCAGCTCCAGCTCCAGCTCCAGCTCCAATTACAGCATCTCCGATGACCAGTGCTATGTGCTGGACGAGAGCTCGGGCAGCCGCAGCGAGTGCGAGCAGTTCAACTACGTCTCCAGCTTCGACTCTCTGATTATGCAATTCAATCTGGTCTGCCTGCGCGACATCTTCATTGCCTGGACTCAGTACTGGCATCTGTTCGGTGTGCTCGTCGGCGGCGTCGTGGGCACCAAGATGATGCTGGGCATCAGTCCGCGCAGCACCTACTGTGTGGGCGCCGTCTCTCAAATTATGTGCGGAGTCGTCACTGGCTATGCGAGGGACTTCAGCCTGCACTGTGCATTCCGCTGCCTCTCGGCCGTCTGCTGCGCCATCATGTTCACCGCTGGCCAGGCGATATGTAAGTGAACAGTTCCTTTGACTATACCCTTTTCTTCCGATTTCCCCTTCATTAAATCGCTCTTTAGCTTACTCAACTGGAGCTCTTCTGCATTCAATAAATTTAATTAGGGAGTTCCCCTAACTGAATGAGCTTCACTTACAATTTCCCTTTACTCATAACATCCCGTTTCTGTGGAAATTTCCCCTCCAATTAATTAGGGACATTCCCTGGCAAGTCGAAAGTGAAATTTTAATGCTCTTCCCTTGCCTCCCCGCAGTCGCGGACATCACGGCAGGCATGCATCGCATAGGCGCCATCATACTCTACGACACGTTCTGGTCCCTTGGCGTCATCATGCTGCCCACGCTGTCGTCCTTCTTCAACAGCTGGTCCCTCATCTATGTGGGCATCACGTTTCCCACCGTGATGCTGATCGTGCTACTCTACTGGACGCCCGACTCGCCACGCTGGCTGCTCAGGCACGCCGTGGATCGCCACTCGATCGACAACGTGGAGCAGATAGTGCGCGAGGGCGCAGAGATCAACGATCGTTGCTTCAAAATACCCCCGAATTTGCGGCAGCAGCTGGAGCAGCTCAGCGAAAAGCTGAAGACGGCGCCGGCGCCCGCGCCTTGGAGAGAACTTTGGCAGGGCAAGCGGGCCAAGACGCACATGGTCGCTGCCCACCTGGCTTTGGCCTTCTTTGTCATCAATTTCATGGGCATGCTGCTGAACATACGCTCCTTTGGCCGGGACTATCTGGTGCCCAACACCATAGCCATGGGTGAGACTCTCAATGAATCCTGACCGAAGCTGCGGGTATTCATTCAGATTCCTCTTCTTCTGCAGGCTTCTCTGAGATCATTGGCTGCTTCCTGGCGCTGCACTTTACGCTGAAGCACAACAAGTGGAAATGGCAGTGCGCCGGCACCTTCAATATACTCGCCGGCATGCTGGGCTGCATGGGCTGGCTGTTCACGGGCGCCGACTCCAGTGAGTGACAGAGTAAAGCCCCAATCCTTGCCCTAAATCTAGCTAACTCTTCTCCCTTCCACAGTGGATGCCGCGCTGAAGGTTTCGCTATGGATGATCATAGCGACGATACCCAAGGCGGCCGTGTCCTGTGCCCAGTCCATGCTCCTGGCCTGCATGAACGAGCTGGTGCCGCCGAACAAGAAGCAGCTCTTCGTCTTCTCCGTGGTCACCTGGGCCCGCGTCTGGCTGCTCTCCGCGCCCTTCTTCAACGTACTTAAGCGCATCGACACGGCGCTCTCGCTGACCTCCTACAGCGTCTTCAGCATCCTGGGCGGCATCTGCACCTGTCTGCTGCTCACGCCGCGCACCAGCACGGCGCCCGTGGTGCCGCAGCTGGAGCAGCGGGAGCAGCAGGACAAGAAGGAGCAGTCGCCGCTGAATGCAGCCGTCTGGACCATCGAGTCGGATGTGCACAACACGCGCCTGTGAGCCTCCTCCACCTGGGAGCTCCATCTTTTATCTACAATCTATCATATAGCTAAGCTAATAAAACTCGATTCTCTGTGATTAGTTCAAAGCGAAGCCCTTTATTGTTGCCTGATTAAAGTAGTATATACGCCAGCAGCATATAGAAGCACAGATGCGCGAATATCCAGAACCAATAGATTCTACAAGTGACCGGAAATGATGACAGTTAAATAGGTGTCATAAATAGGAGTATCCCTAATCTTCGCTCACCTGGTCACCTGCATCTTGTTGGCATCCACTGTGAACTCTTCGCGATGTAAATATCTATTGATGCCTATCATGTGGCGTCTGACGTAGTCATCGTAGTCGAGCTCCTCCAGGTTCCAGTAGAGCTCGGCGAATGTGCCGTTGGCAATCAGCTCCTTGAAGTAGAATCGACTGTGATTCTTGAATTTCCATTCATTCAGCGAGAAGAAGCTGCCTGAAGGCGAGGAGATATTTATTAGGAAAGAAACCTTAAGGGGCGACTATAGCGTCTATATACCCGCCAGGCAGGCCTGCCTAAACTTTTTGGCTATGGGCGTGACAAAGCGCCGATTGGAGCCCAGCACCAAGGTGCGCAGATCCATCAGCAGAGCGGGCACAAAGTGCAGCAGCCACACGGCCAGCTCGTGCCGCAGGGCTCCGCGACGGTACTTGAAATTGGGAAACATAATCATGCGCTTGGTGGGGTAGATGCGCGCCCACTTCATGGTCAGTTCACCCAGCCGCTGCCAGCTGATGGGATTCGTGGCGCCCGAGGTGGCATTGCAAATGCTGATGCTGAAAGGGAAGAGCTCAAATTACTCTGCAAAGATCTTTCAAGTCTGTGCTGGATCAGCTCACCTGCCCAGCTCCGCCTTGTGCACCATCATGATCATGGCGTTGACCACAAAGTCCACTGGGATAATGTCGCAAATCAGATTCTTGTCCCCCAATATGCTGCTGATGCCGCCCTTGCCGATCTCCATCATGATGCCGCTGATCGCCTGGATGTTGTCGATCCAGCCCGGATACGGCTCCCTGTAGGCAGCCGTCACGATCGAGGGTCGCACTATGACGATGGGTATGCGGTGCCTGTACGAGTTCACGATCTGCTCGGCTATGGACTTGGTGAACGTGTAGGTGTTCACGTGCGGCCCCTTGATGTAGTCCGCCAGCCGATTCAGATACTCCTCGGGTATTTTCTTGATGGCGCCAAGGAACTGCCGCCAGTCCACGGGCGGCAGCGTGGCATAAATGCGCTCGTCCACATATTTGCGCCCCGGATTACAGTAGGCAGTGGAAACGTACAGAAAGCGCTGCAAAATAAATAAATTTGATACGTAAAATACCCAATATTAACAGATGTTTTTAGAGTTATTTATCATCGGACGGATAAAAGCTGTTTGAGTGTTCTTTACTTTTATGAATTGATTGAAGCTAAAACTGAATTTTTTTAAATATTCCTAACTAACAAAAATTGTAAATAACTCAGCTGAAAAGCGATAGCTAAACTCTGTAAATATTAAAAAATTGTATGATTTTTGTTCAAGGGAAATAGGGCACAACAAATAAAATAAAATAAAAATAAACTAAATTTTTGTTTGCCTTGTAAACTATATAAATTACAGTTGTTGAAATTAATATTACAAAATTATATCAAACGCTTTATATGATTTTTGTTCAAGGGAAATAAGGCACAACAAATAAAATAAAATAAGAATAAACTACATTTTTGTTTGCCTTGTAAACTATAAAATTACAGCTGTTGAAATTAATTATAAATAATATAAATATATTAAGAGGAATTAAGCATTGTTATTTAGTAAACTGTTTGATAAATAAAGTTAAAAATGCAATTAAATAAAACAGATAAAGAAACTTCAAACTTCCTTAGATCAACAAGTAAGAGTGCTCTAGTCGAGACAATTCGACTAGGAGATACCCTGAACCCTGCAAAGAGCAGATATTCCAGTCAGTGCACGCTCCTTTTATATATACATTGCATATGTTTGTACAACTCGCTAATATTTGATATATGTTTTTTGCAAATATGCAGTTTATCTTCCTGATCAAGAATATATATACTTTAGGCGTGTGGCATGCCTCCTTGTGCATGTTACATACATTTTCACAAAACCAATATGCCCCGAAATTCCCATTTTCAATGGGTTCAGGGTATAAAAAGATCACAGCCCTAATGAATGCCTATCCATTCCCACTTAAGGTAACTTCTACCCTAATCCAGCATTAGCTCAATGATCAGCTGAAGCCCCAAGGCTTACTCACCTGCAGCTGCCGCATTTGCGTGCACATCTCGAGCAGATTGTAGGTGGCCAGGGAGTTGGCGCGTGCTGCCACATTGAGGCACTCGTTGAAGCGCACCTGGGAGCAAGGGTTATCCATATATATATATAGGTATATCTGATCAGACTGTATTGAACTGGAACTCACCGTTGCGGCGCTGTGAAATATAATGTTAACCTCTGCGCAGAGCTCGGCTCTGTCGCGCTCACTCAAACCTGTTGAAATCGAAAAGAAAACAGAAAAGCTTTCAAGGCGGGTTTTCTTTTTCGCTCTCAACATTTTCACTCGCGAAACGCGGGGCTTACCAAAGTAATCATCCTCGATGTTGCCCGCAAAGAAGGCGATTTTCTTGAGCCGCTCGGGAAACGAGCTGCGCAAACGCTGGAAGATGTCGTTCTGTAGGAAGTTCTGGAAGCGCTGCTCGGGCGAGACACCGGCCTTGGAGCGGATGAGCATGTAGATGCGCTTGATCTGGGGAAAACTCCAGAGCAGCTTCTCCAGCAGAGCTTTGCCCACGAAGCCAGTGGCCCCTATCGAGAGCAAATAGAAGAAATGGGCAAATAGAAACTGCAAATAAGCGAATGATTCGAGAGCCAAGACTTGCCCGTTATGAAGACGACGGCATCTTTGTAGATATCCAACTGATTCTCCATCTCGTTGTGGCCACTCGGCTGGCGCGAATGCAACTGTTTGCACTTGGCGCTGCTCTCTCCAGTTGCAACTGCAGCAACGGCGTTCGCTCAGCCCGCTAATTGTTGCTGCCGCAATGAAAGTGAAAAGCTTCCAGACGCAACTGGCTGTCCTATGAAAACACGTTATTCGCGAAACTCTTCAATTACGTTTGGACTTCAATTAGCTTCAGCTTTGCATCGTAAACAATACTCACGTCACTTTTTTTGTTTGCCGGAGCTTACATAAGTTCTCTCTTTTTTTGAATTGAGTCTGAGATGACTAAACATATTAAATTATAGATTATAGTAGTGTATATACTTTTTCCTAACTAATAAAAATTGAGATATTTTCAGTTGAAAAGCGATAGCTACCCGCTGTAAATATTAGGAAATTGTATCAACAGTTTTAAATAAATATATAATAAATATAATACATATATTTTTTAGTTAAACAATAAATTTACTCACATTTTTTCTCTTTTATTTCCCGCTTTAAATTCAAATTTAAAATTGTTAAAAATTTGCAACTGGATAAGCTAGCTGCCAGGCCGCTAGATGGCGCTGCACTAAAATAGTGGGTGCGAGTCTTGGCTAACGCGACTTTGATAAGCCTAAAAATTGTTCAACTGCCTTGAGCAAAGTATTTCAAATGGTTTTAAGTGTTATTGCTAATTATTCCATAATTATATAATTAATTACTTGTTCAATGTATTTTAGCGTCTATGAACTGTGTAATCTTACTATATAAATATAGAATAAACTTATCTCGTATATGTAAAATGGTATTTACCTAGAGAACCTTTTTTGGCCTCATCATTAAAATGAAAGAAAAAATAATTTAAAAATCCTCCAGACAAAAAAAAAAATATTTATACATTTATATAAATGTATAAATATTTTTTTTGTATTTTTTATATATATATTTTTTTATATAATATTATATTTTTTATATAAATATTTTTTTTTTATTTATTTTTTTTGTCTGGAGGATTTTTAAGTTATAAATATTTATTATTATAAGTATATATTTATTATTATTATTTAAACCCCGAAACTCAGTGGAGATCCGAGATCGAAGCTGGCTAACAGAGCTATATTGGGCTCGGCTGTATACTATGGATCAAGATCTGCCGGGCCTCCTTCAACCATTCTAAATTTTCGTTCTCGTATCCAAAGGACGTCACTTTGCATTCGACGCTAAACAGTCCGTGTCAAAAGTTTGTATACTTTTCACTTATTAATCGTAATGGAAAGCCTCGCCAAACGAATGAAATTTATATATAAAATCAGCTATTGACATAATCGTTTAGGGCGGGTTCAATATTTGCAGTGAATTCCGGTGACAATTTGATTAGCGACGATATCGTCGACTAGCACCAGCTGCGGGCCCTGCTCCGCAATTGTTCGGGCCTTTTGATGGCGGCGCTCAGCTCAAGCGAAGTCGCAGTTATGCTGGAGGTTCGAGGCCCGCAAGACGTGGTTACTCGATTCTATAGATGCGAGCATGCGCGAGAGCTGCAGTTCCGCCGAGGCCAAGTGGAAGAAGCGTCGTCCAACGCCCACGCCGGAGGCGCATGCCCGTCTAAGCCATATATACTGCAGCCCGGATGCTGAGGAGGGGCTGGCACAGGCTCCAGCTGGAGATGTCATCTCGCACGTGCTGGGCGACTTTGGCATCTGGCAGCTGCGCTCCGTGCTGATCATCTGCCTGTGCAAGCTGCCGGCCGCCTGGTTCATGGCTCTCATCCTATTCACGGCGCCCGAGCTGTATCCCAACGAGGAGTATTGGTGCGACACGAGCGCCTATGGCGGCGCAGCGAACACGAGCGTCTCGGAGGATCAGTGCTACGTGCTGGTGGCGCATGGCGAGGCCAACTATGCGGTGCGCCAGTGCCTGCAGTTCGGCTACGCGCACAGCTTCCGCTCGCTGATCATGGAGTTCGACCTGGTCTGCCTGTGCGACATCTTTGTGGCCTGGTCCCAGTACTGGCACCTCTTCGGCATGTTCCTCGGCGGCGTGGTGGCCACACGGCTGATGCGCGTGCTCAGTCCACGTCGCGTGTACATCGCTGGCATCTGGGGTCTGCTCGGCTGCGGCACGGCCACGGGCCTGGTCAATGACTTCAGCTTGCATTGCTCCTTCCGCTTCCTCTCCGGCGTCTGCTGCTGCTTCATGATGACAGCCGGACAAGCTATATGTGCGTAGCAGCCAATCCCGAGGCGAACTGCCTAATCCTTTGCTGATGTCTCCTGTCTTTTATCCTTTCCAGTCTGCGACATTACGGCGGGCAAGGCCCGGCAAGGCGTGCTGCTCCTCTACGACGCCTTCTGGTCCATTGGCGTCATCCTGCTGCCCGCCATTGCTGCATTCTCCCAGAGCTGGCGGCAGGTGTACGTGGGCATCACCTCGCTGCCCCTGGTCATTGTGGTGCTGCTGCCGTGGCTGCCAGAGTCGCCGCGCTGGCTGCTGCGGCGCGCAGAGCCGACGGCTGCTGTGGAGCAAGTGCAGCAGCTGTTGCTGCAGGCGGCTCGCATCAACGAGCGCTGCTCCAGGCTTCCAGCTGATCTCGGCCTGCAGCTGGAGCTGCTGGGCGAGAGGCTGCGCGCGCAGCCACCAGCCGCACGCTGGCTGCAGCTGTGGCACGGCCATCCGCGTGCTAAGCTCCATATGCTGGCCACCCACATGGCCCTGGCCACCCTCCTCGTCAGCCAGATGGGCCTGCTCCTCAATATACGCACCTTTGGCCGCGACTATCTGACGCCCAACACCATCTTCGTTGGCCTGGCCGAGATCCTTGGCTGCCTGCTCGCCGTCCACCTGTGCCACCAACACCACGCCCACAAGTGGCAGTGGGCGGGCGGCTTCTGCATTGTAGGCGGCTCCATTGGCTGTCTGTGCTGGTGCCTGAATGGTGTGGAGCGTAGGTGTCTACTGCATGCTTGGCCCGTTGACAAATGATTTATGTTCTTGCGCTTTCAGTGCCCCAACTCCATGCGGCTGTGCTGTGGATGTGCCTCACCGTTCTGCCCAAGGTGGGCGTCTCCTGCGCCCAGTCCATGCTGATGGCCTGCATGGGCGAGTCTCTGCCCGCGGAGAAGCGTGCTCCCTTCGCCTTCTCTGTGGTCACTTGGGCGCGCGTCTGGCTGCTCTCCGCCTCCTTCCTCACGCTGCTCAAGCAGCTCAACATCGCCCTCTCTCTGTCCGCCTTCTGTGCGCTGGTCGTGCTGGGCGGCTGTTGCACCTGCTGCCTACGAACGCCCCAAGCAAGGCAGCAAAGTTTGCCACGAGAGCAGCAGAAGGAAGCTGACTGCTACAGCACGCACTTGTGATAATTGGAAAACTTTGTGAGATTTCCTAAAAATATTATTATTTAATAGAAAACATAAAAAAGAAATTCCAGTTTAATTTCTGCTTAAATAATATATAAAATATATTTTATAATATATATATACTGGATTTGTGAGATTTCCTAAAAATATAATAATTGATAATAATAATTCTGCTTACGGAAAATATAAAATATATTTTATATTATATAATTATTGGATATTTGTAAGATTTGCAAACATTTGTAATATATATAAAGTATTGGATTTACAAATTAGTTTTTAAATAGAAATAAAATAAAATAAACATTTTTAATAGAAAACACAAAATATCACAGTCTTATTCTGTTATCTTCGCTTAGCCCAAAGAAATTAGAAAATATATTATATAATATATAAATATTGTATTTCAATTTATTTTCTGACGTGACTCCTTCAACTTCCCAAACGCTGGATGCAAAAAAAAAATCCTTACAATATAAAATATTTAAATATTTTCGATAAAATGTTTCTTTTTCTATTCAATGAAAAAGTTGCAAATTAATTCGATTTATATTTGGCGGAGATTACAATATAAACAGATCTAAACAGCTCTATTGAGAGCTAGTTTTCCAGCTGGGGCAATCAATTAGTCACCCTCTGTGCTCTATGCGATTCGGGCTAACAAATATAATGGGCATAGATATTTTAAGCGCATTGCTCTACTGACTGTCTGTACGAGCTCGTAAATTCACCTGCTTGCCCTGCCCCCCAGAGGCGCCCAGCAGTGAGATAGGCAAATCAATAAAAACGAAACCATAAAATTGCCAAGCGCCTCGGCAATGGGTCACCAATTGTGGCGATATGTCATTGTTGGAACAGCTTTGGCAGCGTTAGGACGTGCACCGTGCTGGATCACGAGCAGGAGCAGGAGGATTCGGAGCAGCAGCAGCAGCAGCTGTCATCTCTGCTCCAAGTGGATGCAATGAAATCGAAGAAATCGGCCTTTGCCAATACATCAACGGGCTACGGCAGGCACAAGCACAGCGGACACGGCAAAGGACACGCCCACAGCAAGGATAAGGCGGAGGGCAAGGGCAAGCAGAGCAAGGAGCAGCAGCTGCCTGAGCAGAAGAATGAGCAGGACAAGGATTTAAACTCCGGCTTCGGGGACTATCTGCGCACGCCGGAGGGTCTGTAAGAACGAACTGTGCACAAAAGTATGCCTTCTGATCCTTCTTCTCTTCCTCACCAGCATTTGAGATGATGAAACTGTTTGTTTTCGCCAATACGATTATGTTGATTGTGACCATGGCCTGGCCGCACCTTAAGGAACAGTTCTTTATGCTAAACCAGTGGTGGGAAAGCTTTCGGGAACAGCGACAATAGAAGACCTAGAGAATTACTTGAGTTAGGACACATTTGACTGACAAGATGGTGGGCCCATTCATGCAGGGCATATTGCTGATAGGCATTATCTATTGGTGAAGTTCTCATGCCTATATCATTTAAATATGTCTCATATATTCTCTATTTGCAGGTATTCGAAGAGCATGATGTCCATGATTAATGATTATTATCGTAGTGAATTCCAGCGTAAGCTTCAGGCCGCAGGCGGGGCAAAGGCTGTCGAGGAGAGACCCCTAAATGTAGATAACTTTATGGACTATGTGCGTGAGCTAGAGACTAAGGAACTGCCAACGGGGGAAACAGTTCCAGTCGTTGCAAGAAGTTCCATCAAATCAAATATGGGACATACCCAAAAGCTGCTATATTTTCTCTACATTACTGGCACCTATAGCTTGCCTAATCTCTGCAGCGCGGCAGACAGTTCCATAAGCTAGTTTTATACACGATATCTTACATAACGTTCTTATATACTATATAGATATTATATGCTTTGGTGTAATCACTTTCTGAAGAATACAACAATCGCTTGGGTCGCAAACGTCTGGAGCGTTTTTTATTTCAATTGTAGCAGAATATATATTTCCAAATTGTTCAACATTATCTGAGCTCTTCAGCTATAAATACTATATATATATATTGTATATGTGTCCGATGTGCCTTAAACTTTTGATTACTTTTTCTTTTAGCTTGGTCTGACTTCTATATAAATTTTACGATTCTCACACATATTTTATCTTTCAGTTTAAGCGGTTATATAATATAAATTTTGTTATTTTTTTTCTTTAGTGTGAAAATATAGTTAGTGTGTAGATATGATAGATGATGTCAAGTGCAAATTCTTTGCTTTAGATAATTATATAATTTTCTTATAGATGTTCAATCAGGTATTCAATTCAATTATGGCACAAGTATTGCGATTTGATCTTGTTAGGTTATTTAGAAGTGAAAACGGGTTGAAAAATAGTTAGATATATTGCTTATGGTTAGTTGTGCCTGGTTCTTAACTAGTTCAGCTTAAAAAGTGATTTATAGTAAATACTAGAAAAATCGGTAGAAAAGATTAAGAAAAAAGGCTCAAGGAAAATTTAAAGTTGTCATAGAGTTAACTAATTTTTAGAATATTGCTCTTTAGATAATAACAAACATCTCTGAATAGCAGACTATATATAGCGCTCATATCTTCTCTATATTGCTTACCATATAAAGCGATAGATAGCCAAGTAAGTTCCTAGCTGCTAGATCATACAATTTCTGATTTTTGCACATTTCATTCATTTCATTCACATTTTCTTTGACCTACATTTATATATTTTATGCCCTGAATAAACGCTTAACTATATATATTTATTTTAACTTACAATTAAATGTTTCATTTGAATTATAGATGTACAAAAGAAAATAGTCTAAAAAGAATTCGTTTATGAAATCATAAATGACTTTTAATGTATATTTTATATACACAACAAATATTCATACATCGGTTTAATATAGATAAAAAATAATATTAATAGTTGCATTACAAATTAATAAAGCAAAATACAGAGTACATCAAATTAAAATTGATAAGACTTTCAATAGTATATAGATACTATGTACATAGAAACACGCTTGAGCGTTGCTTTATCATCTTCGAATCTTCTTCTTTGCGAAGAACTTCGAAGACAAGTTCAATTTCGGTTAGTACAAAGCGTAACAAATTTAAAAACGAAGGCAACAAATTTTTCAAATTTAAATCACACTTGAAATTGTCTTTCAGAAAGTGGGGAACAGAGCAAGATAAAATAAAGGAAACGCAAACCTTCGTGTTTTTCTTCTTCTTCTTTTTCTGTGTATCACAACCTTTTAAATAAGGATAACAATAATAATTAAAAACTGCATAAATTTCGACAAAACTGAGTTAATTCATGAATGCCTACTACAGACTATAATATGTTTATATATATATATATGTATATCTTTTCACATATGGCTAAAATAAAACACATATCGTTTAAATTGCAAAGAATACAAATGCTGAATACAGAATATTAAGTTGCTTTCACTCTATTATATATATATATATTTATATAGTTATAATATATAATTTAATGCAACTTATTGAAAGGCTTTGTTTGATTTGTTGATTAAACTAAATTACTGTGCGTTCAAGTCTTACGGTTATCATATAGAAAGCGCCACCGGTTAACTAAGGATTCGCTATTGACTACACTATTCCGATTGCTTGCGTATTGTTGGCGGCGGTGGCGCTGGCACCGTTGGCCTTTTGGGCGTTTGAAATGAATTGGGCGATATGGGCGTGGTAGGCATGTTCTGCTGCTCCTTCTCTCCCGCTGGCTGCTGATGCTCGTGATTATGATTGTTTTCTGTGCCTGCCGTACTAGTCATAGTTGTTTTTGCTATTGCTGTTGCTGTTGCCGTTGTGTTGGTTGTTGTTCCCGTTGTTGCCTCCTCCCGCGTGCCATTTGTATCACAATTTTCGTGTCGTAGCTTCTCTATGAACTTCTCCGTAGTGAAGCGTACATTACCATTGTCAATGGTCGCCTGCGTGGGCGTTATGGCCTCATCGTCGCTTTTACTTTCATACTTGGGGCCACCATTGCCACCGCCTCCACTCCCCAGGCCCAACACCACAGGCCGCTTGGGCAGCTGCGGCTTTTGAGGTAAATCAGGCTTTAAGCGAAAGCTGCCAATGCTATCAATGCTCCTGCGATCCGCCGTGGGCGAGGGTAGATTGTCCAGGCCAAAGAACTGTGTGCGCGTCATCGGAACCGGCTTGGCGGGCGTCACAGGTGGCGGCGGCAATGCCTCCAGCTGTGTCTGCGTTGGCTGACTGACGGCAGCAGGTTGCTGGAATGACGGCAAATTAGGCAGCGGAGGCTTCGCAGGTTTCTCCTGCTTCTCTTGCTTTTCCGGCTTGTCGTCCTGCTGCGGGAAAAGCTCCTTAGCATGCGGTCGATGACTGGAACCAACGCCATTACTGGTGGCCTCGGTTTTGGTTGGAGGCGACGGCGCATTGGGCTTCTGTCGTCGCAGTGTGCCATAGCGCGGACTCTCCATGACTTCTAGGATGTCACGAAAGAGACTTAAATTGTTGCTTAAAACTTTACTAATCATTAATACTTACCATTGTCATGCCTATCCAAATGCTCGTTGGAGGAATTCGATTTGGATTTGCCTTCGACAAAGAGCTTCTGACGCTGCAGCGTGACATAGAACTCGACATCGCCGTCGAAAAAGTAATCCCATTGACTAATCAGCAGCTCCACAATAATGTTAGCTGCCGAGGAGCTGTTCACCTGGCCAATATAGTCGGCTGCTGCGTTGCTGCTCTTGTCGACGCGCGGCCAGAGCATGTTTGGCGACATGACGATGGCCAAGTTCTGGGAGCTCATCTTGTTGTGCACGGCCCGCTGCTGCATCAGGGCCAGAAAGCGTGTGAGGTAGCGCAAGTTGGCATAGTTCTCCTTGGGCAGCTTGCTCAAAATAGCCTTAATCTCCGTCTTGCGCTCCGCCTCGGTGTGCCGCTCCGCAATACGTATGAAGTCCTTGTACAGCCCGTAAGTGAGTAACGGCTCCGGCAGTTCACGCAGATACAACTTCAGTATGGAGCCGATGACATGGGGATCCTGATACTCGAGCGGCAGGGGTGTCTTCACATGCTGCGCCTCCAGCGCATGCTTCATGCGTCTTAGCTTGGTGCTGGCACAGCCCACACGCAACAGACCCTCCTCCTCGAGGCCATGCTCCAGCAGGCAGCAACAGCACAGCTCCACAATGTAGGAGATATCACGGTGCGTCGACTGCAAATGCTCCTTGAGCGAGGTGCCGAATCGCGACTTCTCTGTGCCCTGTATGGTGTCCTGGATGCGCGCCAGCGATGCATTCACCTGCTGCAGCGCACGCTCGTGATAGTTTCTTTGGTTGAGAACATATTCCCGAATGCAGTTAACAATCTCGTCCTCTTTGGCAATTAGCTCCAGCATTTGTGCCGCCCATGCATCGCGCTCCTTCTCCAGCTTCACTTCACACTCCTCCTGCTGGCTCTTAATGTGGTTCACCTTGGCCGCGGGCTCTTCCAGTCGTATGGCAGCCTGAAAGTGAAAAATGAGGCGTTCATCAGTTTAGTCAAATATTCCACAGATAAGAAATCTCCCACTTGTCTTTCTTTTGTTTGGACTTGGCGTCATTTTCACACGCTTCTCAGTACTGAATGCCCCTGCTGTAATCTTTACCCACCTACAACTGGCAGTTGTTGTGCGACAAGTGTCTATCATTGTTGTTGCTGTTGCTATTATGCTTGCTGCATTCTCCACTAGTGCCCCATTAAGAGTTGCCTATAAATAGACCCTTTGGCCAGCTAGTCCAATCAATTCCTTTGTTGTACTCGCAAATGGAAACATTAACAAGGTAAATATCGCATATTTAATGGGCCTGTGCTTCGTCTCACACATCGCTTCAAGCTTTGACTCACAACTGGGGCATTATCAAGTGGTCTTAAAGTCTACTGTAGTTGATAAGAAAATCGTGAATAGTTTTTCTTATAAGTTTGTGCGAAGGGTGTTAAGAATATCGATATGGATATTTAAAGTCCAAATTCGAAAATAGATGCTGAATATTAGTTTGAGAGCGAATATAAATACCTTAGAATATATTATGAAAATTCGATTTGGTATAACTGGAAGAATAAATACGAATCTCTCTATATTTCTCTTTCTTATTTATTTGAACTATAAATCTGAATAGCATATGTATATATTTAAAAAAAAAAAATGGAAATACTTTTCTCTATACCTTAATATTTCTAAGAAATTTAGAGTATTTCATTCTGAAAAATTTATGTGAGCTCCGCAAAGAGTATTTAATCGGAAGCATAAACAATGATGTCTTTATAACATGCCTTATCGCGCAACTTTGCTTTGCAGCTTTACTTTGCTCCCTCTACGTTTCAGCAGTGAGTGGAACGTCGTAGGTTTGCTAAAAATAAGAAAAGTCGTGACAAATTACCCGCTGTCTCGCTCTTCCTCTCTGCTTCTTACTCAAGTGTAGCTCTATGTCTCTCTCCCCCTTTCCCTATGTTGCTGTCAATCAATCTGCAACAGGGAATGAGCAAACAATGGCATCCACCATCTAATTATAAACCAAACACCAAACAACATATTCCAATGCCAGTCAGCGTGTGACTCACGATATATATAATATATATATATAAAAATAACCTTTAATGACCTACATTGAAAGTGGGTATGCGGGACAGTTACGAACATCCACAGTTAGCACTTGCAAGGTACACCAAAACTGATGTATGTAACTGTGACGGACATATATAGCATATATAGCTCAATTAGAGCGTTTCCAATATGAAAAGCTAGAGGTTGCCCGCATTACAATTCCGTTGAGCCAACTCGAATACTTCGATAAGATTATGGAGCACACATGCATAGGGTGTCTAAGAAATGCTACTCAAATATGATATGAGGGGCTAGACAATTAATAGGTTTCTAGCTGCGACTCGCTCGCTCGCTCGTTCGCTCATTGGCTCAATTTTCAATTATGATGTCACTTGGCTGTCCGACAAAGTCAATGAACGTCTTCCGACACCTTAAGCAGCACCCCAACAACAACAACAACCACAACAACGACAATTATATTGCGACTGATTTGCCCGACTCTCCGTATAAGGCATAAAGCGTGTCGTTCGTCGTCTCTTGTCTTGGCTTGTAAAACGGAAAGCAACGCCAAAAGAAATATCATAAAAATAAAAACAAGAAATGGAAAAAAATTGACAACATCGTCACAAAATTGGTCAAGTAACCGTCAAATGTTAACGGCTAATGCAGACCGAAAAATAATATATATTAGGACACTATGCAATACTATTTCAAGAATTCAATTTATACATATTTTACGATTTTTTTGCTTGGCGATTTTATATTCTTTTTCCGTCCAATTTTGTTTCCCTAAACATTTTTATGTCCTTTCCAGAAATAGTTTTGCAACAGCTGTTCGTTAATAGGGGACTCACTATACTACCAAAAACGTCTGCCAGTTGCTAGAGAAATTGGAACAAGAACCGCTAAAAAGTCAAACAATCCTGCGACCATATCATAAAGACAAGCGACGCCAAGCAACGTATAAAATCGAATAGCAACAACAACCACATAAAAACAACAACAACAATAAAGTCAGCAATTCTATTGTGAGATGATAAAGAAAGAAATAAACTGAAATTATAAAGAGAGAGAGAAAAAAATAAAGAATTGATTGCTTTCTTGGCCGGCGCTTGTCATCCGGTTGGGGCTGACTATGCTCAGAGCACAGTGCTTAAAATTCAATGGAAAAAGTGTGCAAAATGTGTGAGAGAGCTCTATCAAAGATGAGAGGAAACAGCCAAATTATCAAATTGAAATCGGAATGGACAACTATGAGAAGATCTTTAAAGAAGAAGGAGTCTAAGCATAGAAGCGGAAATATTAAGCAAAAGAATTCAGAATCTAACCTAACGCAATTTATAAGATTAATAATAAAGTATTATACAAAAGATCTTATCACATTTTATAAAAAGAAAACCCATTTACAGAACTAGACATTAGTTAGGTTTTCGATATTTCTGAAGAATCCCTTGAATGATAATAAACCCACTTCTAGTTTCTATTACAATAAATTCGTATATATGCTTTTATACCTTCGTTATATGATACCGACTGTGATATCAGACCACTGTGCATCAACGTCTGAGCTCCACACAATTGAGAAGTTGTATAAATACTTATTGTTATTGCTGTTATTGTTGTGATGATTGTTTGTTGTTTTGTTACTGTCGCACTTTGGCTGCTTTTCTCTACTGCGCTCTGTAATCGCGCTCTTTTCAAACGTAATCAACACGCATTCCACAATTTGGATAAGTGCTATATTATTATCACAAATCATTTCTGACTTGATTAGCTTAACTTAAAGTTACGAAAAGAGCGTAATGTAGAAAGCTATTTGGTAGAGTTACACAGTAAAAATTAAAGTTGATTTAATTTAAGTTACATTTTCTTAATATTTCTTATACATATAGATTTCATATATAGATTTCTCTTCACTTCAAGATCTTTACTTATTTTTAAGAATTCAGTTCTACAATTCTTACTATAAATAAAAAATGTTTCTTTAAAATTGAAATCAACACTTATTTTTTACTGTGTATCTTTTAAGCAGAGATTCAACGATTTATCTGCTGTCTGGTGCTTAGTTTGGGGTCGTGGAATGATATCTTACCTCATGGCTGCGTTTCAGTGAGGTGTATTCCTGTAGTGTGCGCGACACATTACGCTTTAGCGTTGAGATCTCTTGTATTTCTTTATCTAAGATGTTTTTTAAGCGCCGCACAACTTTCGTCTCCGTTTCCACTTCGCTCTCGATGATGCACTCGGCGATTGTCTTCTCCAGCTCGGCTGCAAATTGCGAAAGAGTTTTTTTTTAGTTTAAATAAATACAAAACTTTATTTTTCTGATGTAAAGGAAGCGTGTGTGTGTGAGAGAGAGTGTGTGTGTGTTTCAGAGTGTCTAAGTGAGGAAGTCAATGCTTATTTAAGACCTTATCGCAACCTATAGGACGGTAGCAAATGTTATTGTTGTTGTGGCTGCTGATGTTGCCACTGTTGTTGTTGTTGTAGTTGTTGTTATTGTAGCTGCCGGTTCCAAGTTGTGGGCCGTGCATTGTGGAAGCACGCGCGGGTGCGGGGGCGTAACTGTAGCTTCTCTGACGAAGCTGAGTAAGCAAAATTGTGATAATTGTGTTGAGTGCGACGCCGGCAGCGGAGCCTACAATACACAGCAGAATGGGGGGCCCGCAGCAGAGGGAAGGGCGACAGACCAAGTGAAGTATAAAATTGAAGATATGCTCGCTGTGGCTAAGAGAAGGCGATGAGACGAGAAGGTGGAATTAAAGCGTGTCGTGGCTAAGAAATAAATTACAAAAGGGCACACTTGGAACAGTGGGACAAGTCTATTCAGATAACTATAGAAAGTTTAGATGTTTGAAATATATTATAATTGATAAAAATAATTCATAGGTAACTCTTAAGTAAAATAAAAAACTTTATGCGCATATTTTTAAATAGATCAACGATCATAATATATAAGTCTAGTATATGATTAACAAATTTGTAAATATTTAATTTATAAAAGTCGTTATTGTCCCCTTTTGACCTACTTCAAATTCAAAAACGTTTATATAATTTTAAAATTGAATTGGAAACTCCAAACGGAACTAAAGAAAAAGTGATTGGCTAGCTCAATATGCTCTCTAACTGTTCACAAATATACTATCAATACAATAAGCTTTCTTGTTAGCATTTGTGTACGTGAACTTTGTGTAAATTCAAATATATAGAGTTGATAAAACCCGCGACATATACAATACACGTACGGAGCGACGACTGAGAGAACGGGAGAGTATTATGCATGAATAGTTCACCTACTTTTGCATGCAGAGCAAACAAAGGCTTTATTTTGTGTCACTTTATGTCGTAATGCTGTGGACAGAGCTTATCAAATGAACGTTGAACCAAGGTAAACTTGAGCTGATGTGTCGCTGCCTCGGCTGCCGCTGCTGCTGCTGCAGTCAACTAAATTGCAATTGCTGCACGCATCTGCTGAGCCTCTCTGGACGTGCGTGTGTGTGTGTGCTCGCGCTTGTCTGTGTGTGTCTCACATGCTAAAAGCGTAAGTGGAGCCAATAGTGAGTAATACAATAAAAAAAGTGGGTGGGGGAAGAGAGAGAGAGAGAAAGAGAAGATATAGCAACAAACGAAAAAAAAGGTGTGGGGGTCGATTTGAATATTTATATATATACTTATGCCTATTTATGTAGGGAGCCAGCTCATAAGCGATTTTATTATTTTTTGGCGCAACTTTTACTTCTTTGCTCGACTTATCATATTCATAACAACATTATTGCAGCTCACTTTTACTGGGCTTTTGTCTAGCATTGAAAGAAATGCATAATGAAGTTTTGATTGAAAAAAAACGGGCCATAAAACAGGGCATTAAAAGGCGGGTGTTGCCCAGCGGGGGCGAAGGGGCGAAGAGGGCTAAATACGTAAACACAATAACAATCAAAACAAAAACAAAAACTGTATAAATAGATAAGCAAATAAAAATAAGAGCAGCAAACCGCAACAGAGAGCAGCCGAGAGCCCAGCGAACGACTGTGTAAAAGAAAGCAACGAAAAAAAATCATCATAAAAATTATTATAATGATTAAAATACGCGCTAAGCAGCAGCGACAACAACAATAGCCATAGCAAGTAAATAGTAATTTAGAGAGCTTAGCCAGAGGCAGACTAGAAAATACCCTGTAACAAGCAAACGCATGTCTGCCGGCTGTCTATGAATTGCTGATTGCAAACGAACGAAATGTGCTAAAGGAGCATCTATTATATCTCCAAAAATCAATAAGAGAGAATATAAATATATAATGAAATGACAATCATTTGTCAACATTTATGAGTTAAACGTATACCCGTTATTTATGCATTATCAATGGGAATAGGGTATAATAATCGACTTGGCTGTTGAGAAATGTAAATGCCACAAGGCCAAGCGCAGACAAGGCGAGGCCACACACACAATCACACACAAGCACACGAAAACACACACACACACACAGAGAGAGCGCACGCAAGCCCGTGACACACAGTCATCAAAGCATATGCATAGAAATTTATGCGCCTATATGAATACACACACACACACACACACGCACGCACATAACTGTGCACACCTTGCGCTTTTTATGCGGTTTCGTGTTTAATTTTTTTTCAATTTATAATTATTTTCTAGGTGGCGCCCTTATCACAGCCAGCGAGACGCCGATAAAAAACACATTCTCATATATACACACACACACACACTCGCATACACACACACACACACACAGTTGGACTTGGAGCTACTCACCGCAATTGGCTAGAACCTTGTGCAACGGCATATCCTTAGGTAACTCCTTGGCCGACTCATCCAGCGCTTGGGCGATCTTGTAGTGCGTGTTCTTTTTGATGCGCTTGTCGTGCTCCTCGATGGTAACGATGCCATTGCTGCTGCTGCTGCTACTGCCGCCGCTGCTGTTGCTGAGTGCTGGTAATTTGCGCACAATTTTCTCGATGGTGTCGCGATATCGGTCTACCTGCTTCTCAATGGTCTCTAGCTCAGAATCTTTGCAGTCCGACTTTGTAGATCTGTGTGAAGACACAAAGCAAAACAAAACAAAGCGAAATCAAATACAGACACAGCGACATCGATATATATGTAAATGCCATTACACACGAATGCCGTTAGGTCATCAGCGACGTAAGAAACATGCATATAAAAACAACGTAAGCGCTGCGCTTTATTTTGGCATTGATTTGTTTTTGTATGTCGTTGCTGCTGCTGCTGTTGTTGTTGTTGTTATGAGGCAACACCTGCGCCCGCCGCTGGCTGCTTGCGCTTTTAGTCTGCCATTTCGTCGCGTCTTCGCGGCTGCCGCTGGATGGCGACTGCCTGCGCCCCCTGGCCTTTGAACTCACCTTAAGTTTTCAGCAGCAATTTTAATTTTTGCAAATTGTTTCTTCATATTGCTGCCGCGTTGCACACACACTTCTGACCGCCGTTTTACGTCTAACGAAAACAAAATGCACTTTGTTGTGGTTTTTATTACTGTATTAAATTAGCTCGGCATTTACAAATATTTCTAAACACTGGCAAAAATTAGTCATTCTCGGCCGACGAATTACTGAAAAATGATGTAAAGTCAAGGTATGTGAGTATCGATCAACTATCGATGGCTGTCACTCAGATAGGAGAAGTTGCACGAATACCGACAGAAACTATCGATAGGCAAGGAATACTATTGCACGAATATGTAAAGTTAGCCGTACAGAATCGAGCATAATTAAAATTACTGCATAATGTATTAATTATCATTATAATACATATTATATGTTATATTAAAAATCAATCTAATATAAAATCCGATTAATTTACTTATCGAAAATCAGCTGTCGACTATCGCAACTCACTATATTATGCTATCTCTAATGGGCTTCAGTTGCACGTGTGAGCTCAAATTAAATTGTCGAATTATTTGAAAACATTGAGTTTTATTAGAATGGATATAGATTTTTATACCGATGAAGAAGCTGTGAGAAGCACTTGGGAGTACTACTACAGCGAGTATGGCACAGACGAGCCCAAAGAGGAAGACGAACGCACTATAAGAGAACGGTTTGAACGAAAAGTGCTGCGCCTGTTGACAATACACAATGTTCCCTATTCGAATAATAAAGGTAAAATAAACGTAAAAGGCTTTATTGGGCATGATATTCACACACCTTTATTGTAGATAAAAGAACATACGAGGAGTATCTACTCTCGGATGACGAAGATACCCCAGAGCGAAAAGGTAAAAAGTCGAAGCATTCTGGCAAAACTAAACTAAACGAAGACGATGAGGAAGAGCAGGAGGAGGATGTGGAGGAACGTATAGCGTCTATTAGGAACAAACTGCGCCAGAAAAAGCGTCCGACCACTGAGAAGCAGCAGAAGAGGCGTGAGGCCAAGAAGTTAAAGCGAAGCAAGGGCGTTCAAAAGCTGCTCCAATCCTCAGCAAAAATATTGAAAAACGAGAATGTAAAACAAAAAAAACTCAAGAATGGAGTTATCAAAGCGGAATCAAGTGACGATGGATGCGCAACAGATAACAAGGAAATAATTCAGCCCGTTCAACAGAAACCCGTATTCAACGAGGAGTCGAAAATTGTTTATTCCAAAATTGATTTCGCACCGAACCCAGGTACTAAGGCCAAGAAATCGCATCAAAATCCGAAGGAAATACTTAAAAAGCTAAAAGATACACGCGTGCAAATAAATGAGCTGAAGGAACAAGGACAAGCGGATAAGGCGGCCGAGTTGCAGAACAATATTGCTTGGAAGAAGGCGTTTGACAAGATCGAGGGCAAGAAGGTAAAAGATGATCCCAAACTTCTTCAGAAGGCCATTAAGAAGAAGAGGGTAGAGAAGAGGAATGCAAAGAAGAAATGGACAGAGCGCAAGGAGAAGGTGGACCATGATATAGCGAAGCGTCAGAAGAAACGACAGGAGAATCTGGACAAGCGCAGCAAGGACAAGAAAAATAAGAAACTGAAGAAGGCTAGCAAAAAGGGCCGGATTATACCCGGCTACTAAAAACTGTTGGGCAAATAAATTAGAGTTACAAGTCAAATAAAATGTTTTTGACAAAACGAAATTCAAGCTCTTTTTAAATTCATATATATAAAATTTATTTCTATATTTCTGGCCGTAAAACAGTCCAAATTCTTTGTGTATGATTTTAGATTAACATTTTGGTCGGTTTATGTGATTGTATGTACCACGGTGCGCGGCACAGACAAGAAGAAGAGTTAAGCCAAACAGCTGTAGTTCGATTAACAGCTGTCTGCCATTGTTGTATTTTGTGAAGCTATCATAAAAATTCGTTTTGGTATGAGCAACAGCAGCATCGTGTAATTACCACTGCGGCCAGGACAGTAATTGCGGGCGGCTTTCACTTGATAAGATATAATAAAAACTGTCATGGATCGGCAAGAAAAAAGGTTTCAAAAACACAACTGCTAGTGAATACCAAAATACGAGCAACATAAAGAAGAAGCACATACTCTGGCCACCGAGCACGGAACGACGTGTGAAGAGAAATCAGAAAAACCGAAACACACACAAGCATACACGTGCACACGGACGAGCACACATATTCACACAGAAGCACACACGAACACACACAAGCACACACTTGCACACACACACATATGCAGACGCACACACCGCCAAAGAAGTGTGTACAGGCAAAGCGCCGAGCGCAATCTATTTTATTCACATTTTCCACACACAAAAGTACCAGCAGAGCAGCAGCGAAAAATTAACAATTGCGTCGTACAGCAGGCCACAAGGAACGAAAAAAAAACGCTAAAGAAATTTTTTGTCTTTTAAGAGTGAAAATCAACAACCAATTCAGAGTATTGTGCAAAACCAAATCGAATGACTAGCAATATTTGCTTGTCAAAATAGTCCAGAACAGACTGGCAACAACAAGAACAACACGACCGTACCAGCAGCCCCCGAACAGTAGAAGGAAGAAGAGAGCGTGGTGTGTATGTGTGTGTGTGAGCCGACCCGCCAGCTGAGATTTCCGTAATAACAGCAACAGCAGCGCTTTATAATGAGCATGGTACGGCGTATCATATTGCTGGCTCCAAAATATAAAATTTGGACAAAAGGTAAGCTGCAAATGCTGTTCTCATAAACGCAGAAAGACAACAATTGAATAGCCCGAGCGCTGTCTAAAATCGCATACGTAACTGCGTCATTTGCGTCACGTAGCCGCAGCAGCCGAAAGCGACAACAGAAATAAATCTAATATAGCGCGCTTATCAAAATTTAGTACTGAATTCTGCAATATTAATCGAACACTCACTTTTGGCAACGTCTGAAGGTTGTGCATTTGACTAACACAAAAGTCGCGCGCCAACGGAGCCATTGATTTAGAGCTAACTCGTATTCGGTTATGTGATTTAAATTCATGTCAAACAGCCTTTGCCGAAGGTCAACGGCGCATAGCCATTACGTTATGCCAATCAGACGACGTAGCGGGTATCGTATTGGCGATGATTGAAGTTTGTTGTTGTTATTGTTGTTGCGATTTCTCGTTTACGATTTTGAACTGAACTTGAATTGTTTTTAGTATGGTCGAGGTTTGATTATTGCAGTTACAGCTTTTGACGCAATGACCGGTCGGTCGAAAATTCGACTATATTCATTTTTGACATAATTGTTAAGTGTGTGCAATGGCAACAGATATTTCTTGTAGCTGTAGCCGGTAATAAACTTTTTTTAATGCCGGTCATAAGGAAATCAAAGCGAGGTTTTTCGGAAGTGTAGAAAGGCCAATTATATAAGTGCAAATTGTTAGAGTATTATCACTAGGCGATTCAAGCTAATGTTTACTCTCAGTTGAGCTCATTTACTCAGTTGGGATACAGTGGAAACTCTGTTGACGAACAAGTGTCTTCAACAAAATATTATATTTTTATTTAAATATTGAATATTTTTTTTATAAACCTAAACTAGGTATTTAAATTCTTACAAAATCCGTTCATTTATATCTATATGATTCCTGGTTTCACTGTAGTCATATACATACGACATTGTTATCATTATAATAAGAACCTGGCGAGCTCATATTCCTTATTTCCAGTTTTTTCCGTGAACTTGCGTCTCTGCAGGTTCTAATTGACTTGAGACAGTTTGTTTTTTGATACGCGAAGCTGCTAATTGGCCTTGGATTTGTAGTAGTGGGAACGATATGAATGAGTAATATATCAATTTGACTAGACCTACCTGATTTTGAGCTATAGTTAATCGAATTGATGTATAATATATATATAATTTATATATGTGTATCTTAAAAAACAGTAAATTAACTGTTCACTTTCCTTAATCACACTTCTAGGAACCAGCCATGTACAGCATACACCGAAGTGCATAATACTGAGCAGCGGGATTGGGAGGCGACGATTTCATTTGGCCACTCAGCAATGCGCTGCCAATGGGCAGCTACTGTTGGAGCCCCTTGTGGCCATACCCGCCTACATTGACATAACCAATGGAGTGACAGCCAGATCTGATGGCGGCAGCAACAGCAATAGCAGCGGAGGATCAGACGCCGGAAAGAACAGCGATATAAGTGGCCCAGGTGGCGCTTCCAAAACACCTGGAAGCGGTAGCAGTGGGTCAAGTGTTGGTGCAGGTAGTGCTGGCGGCGGCGGCGGCTCGACTACAACTGGCGGCAGCGGCGATAAATTCCTATCCTGCCCCAAGTGTGGCAGCGCGTGCACGCAAGTGGAAACGTTTGTCAGCTCGACGCGCTTTGTGAAGTGTGCCAAGTGCAACTACTTCTTTGTGGTGCTCTCCGATGTGGAGACCAAGCAGCGCATCAAGGAGGAGCCGAAGAACCAGCGCAAGCCACCGCCTCCACCTCAAAAGATTATGGAGTATCTCGATAAGCATGTGGTGGGCCAGGACTTTGCCAAGAAGGTGCTCGCCGTAGCCGTTTACAATCATTATAAGCGCATCCATCACAACTTGCCCCAGCTGCAGCAGCAGTCAGGTGGAGGCCCCGGCGCTGGCGGACTGGACGGCATACCTCGTACGGATCTTCTACACATCACTGGCATTGGTCACACTTTGAACAGCACTCCAGGCAACGAGCTGCCGCCAAAACCAGCCCAAATGGGCCTTGGTGGGGGACTGACTGGCGGCGGCCTGGGCAGCGGCCTGCATAACAGCAACGCTTCCAACAACGCGCGGAGCAACGATCATCGTCCCGGCTCCGAGATACTGGACAGGCAGAGCAACGATGTTAAGTTAGAGAAGAGCAACATCATTATGCTCGGCCCCACGGGCTCCGGTAAAACGCTGATTGCACAGACCATCGCGCGCTGCTTGGACGTTCCGTTTGCCATCTGCGATTGCACAACGCTCACCCAGGCCGGCTACGTGGGCGAGGACATTGAGAGTGTCATATCTAAGTTGCTACAGGATGCCAACTACAAGTAAATACATTTTATATAGGCGATACCAAGTATCACAATGATACTCAATAATAACATATCTCTTTTTCTTACAGCGTGGAGCGTGCTCAAACCGGCATTGTGTTCTTGGATGAGGTGGACAAAATTGGCGCTGTGCCTGGTATACATCAGCTGCGCGACGTGGGTGGTGAAGGTGTACAACAGGGCATGCTGAAGATGCTGGAAGGGACTGTGGTCAATGTGCCCGAGCGCAACTCGCCGCGTAAGCTGCGTGGCGAGACAGTGCAGGTGGACACAACGAATATACTTTTTGTTGCCTCCGGTGCCTACACGGGTCTCGATCGCCTCATTGCCCGCCGGCTAAATGAAAAGGTTAGGCTAGTCATTTTTTTTTATTTGCATATATTAATCGCAACACTTTGTCTTAGTATTTGGGCTTTGGCATGCCATCAACTAGCGGCTCGGGCCGTCGAGCGGCGCAATCGGCAGCCAGTCCAATGGATAACGATCAGGAGGAGCGTGATAAGTGTCTGACCAAGGTGCAGGCCCGTGATCTCGTTGAGTTTGGCATGATACCCGTTAGTAGCAACCACTAAAGCAGCTCTGTCTTTCTATTATCCTAATCTCACCTTTTTCGCTCTACAGGAATTCGTTGGTCGCTTCCCGGTCATTGTGCCCTTCCACAGTTTGAACGTGAATATGCTGGTGCGTATTTTAACTGAACCACGCAATGCTCTCGTGCCTCAATACAAAGCGCTACTTGGCCTCGACGAGGTGGACTTGTCGTTTACGGAAGATGCGGTTGAATCAATTGCCAGTCTAGCCATGGAAAGGCATACAGGTGCACGAGGACTGCGCTCCATAATGGTTAGTTAGTTAGAAGAGAACAGTCTAAACGTTAATTATAATGATATTTCCTATTCATCCGACAGGAGCAACTGCTGTTGGATCCCATGTTCATAGTGCCTGGCTCTGATATACGCAGCGTACACATTACGGCGGACTATGTGCGCGGTAATTCAAAGCCCATCTACAGTCGCAATACAGATGACGATACCACCGCTAGCGATAGCACATCGGCGGAGACTACAGATACGGAGCCCAGCAACGATAATGATAAGAACTTTGAAGATAGTGAAAAAGTACGGCTCAAACAGTAAATGTCCCTGATTAGTAACAAACTGTAAACAACAGCTAACGCGTCCAGCCTAACAAAAGCAACAACAACTACAACAACAATTACATCAACACGACCTGCAATGCTTTTTCATTTGTTTTGCCCATTTCCAAAATTTTTTGCCCACGCTTTCCATTGAAATTCACTTTAGACTATTCTAAAGTTACATTTACTTAAAACATTTTTGCTTTGCAAAAATATGCTTTCATTGCTAAACTCCATATAATCTTAGACCCATATCCTCTTTATATAGATGCAGCATCGCTAATGTGTTATATTATTTTTAGTCACGTTTAAATGATACTGTGGTCGGTACGTAGCACCTCCTTCAAATCGCTGTCTCACAATTTTTGAATGGCTGATTGGCAATTTTATATATATCTAAATATATATATTTATGTATATGTACATATATATATAGACATATGTATAACCTATATCGGTCCCCTTCCCACTCGATATGCACCTGTGATTCATAACTGACAAGCAGCGAAAATTTGAAATTCAGCCTTTCAGAAATCGTTTGTAGCATCAAAAAATGGCAATTGTAAAAACAATCAATTTTCTAATTTTTTCACTAGAAATGTAAAAATAATAAAAAAAAATTCAATTTCCTACAAACTTATCGTTAATACGACTTATTCAACAATAATTTGGAGAAAACAACATCAACAGGAATTTCTATTTGTTTATCTCAAGTTCTGCATATATATTTATATATAAATCAACTTTGATAATTGTAAAAAAAAAAAAACAAATATAATTAATCTAGAAAAAATAAAAGTTACAAATGTTTAGTAGTCTAATTAATGAACGACGAGAAGCAAATATTTTTAAACTAATTTAAGTTGTACAACAAAACGTAAAAAAAAATTTTAAAAATAGTAATTTAATAAAAAAATAAATAAAAAAAATTTAAATAAGCAAATGTGTTCTATGTATTTTTTATTATTCAATCAACAAAATGTTGATTGAGCACAGAATATAACGACTCTAAAGATTGACTTGGGACTTTTTATAAAAATTGGCTAGATTTCAAATAATTCAAAATTGATTGATATTGATTTTGCGTTCCCCAAAGGATAAAGAAGTCTGGTATCAGAATTAAATTAGTATATAAGAATTCGATTATTATAACATTAAGATTACCTTGAGTCAGAGCTGTTCAATTTTTCAAGATGATATAAGCGTAAGGTTAAAGGAGAAATGTAACCCAAAAATATATTTGATCTTTAAACATAATCCACTTGGAGCGTATAGATATAAAGGGCATATAACTTGAATAACAACTTATTTCAAATCTTAAGCTTATATACATACCATATATGTATATATATAATATATATCATATTTTTATTTACAAGACAAATAAAAAGATGTACGATAGCATTAAACAAATTTATGATTAATTTTATTTAATTATCATATTCAACTAAAACAAAATTTGCACAAATTAAATTGACTAAGGTTAACTACTCGTTAAAAAAATTGACTCATGCAAAACTTGCATATTCGAAACTCGATTTTTCGGGCGTGTTCCGCTATTCAGTTTAGCTTCCAATAGCTATAACTTAAGTTGAATAGCGAAAGACGCGCGCTAATAAATATAATTAAGATTTATTGCACATATATGCTCTAAGATATTCCTGTTGATTTAATATTCTTTTTGTTTCCATTTTTTTTTTGTTGAGGTTTTTTAACTTTTTTTTTTGACATACTGTAAAATTTGTATAAAAATTTGTAAGTAAATAAATATGTATAAATGTGAAAGAGTGTGTGTGGGTGGGTCTGTGAGTGAGCGAGTGTAGTTATGAGTTTGTGTATGCATATAAATAAGTTGCTAAATCCCGGATTTTGGCACGAGTTCTAATCACCCTCCTCAGATATAAGCAGCTCGTATTCCTGTGCCGCAAAGCGATCCCAGTCGGAGGTCTGCAACGAGATAAAAGGATCATTATGTATGTTTGAAAGTTTCAAACAGAAACCCCAACTGCACTGGGCGATAATCGATTGGCTTTAGAGAAGGACTCAGCAACGAAGCTACGTCAAGTCTTGAAATGAAACCGAATCTAATGGACTTTAGTTGGAACCGAAACGAAATAGAAGAAATCGGGAATGAGCCTGTGAAATACTGGTGTTTGGTATTTGAATAAACTAACTAATTTCAAAGCTGGAAGCAATGCCAAGCCGAACCATCATTGAACTTACGGATTCATCGCGCTGTGCGGCAAAAGGATCGCGTTGCTCGTGGTCCAGATACTTCTCCAAATTGAAGAACGTATCGAAGAACACGTGCGTCATTTTGCAGCGCTTCAAGTCACCCAGTGTAATGGAATCGCGGTTCACAGGCTTGATCATGTCCAGCATCTGTAAGCAAAGATTTCAAGACTTCGTCGTATTGAGGACTATACCATGTGCTCACCTGACAGAGGCAATCCTCAAAGGGCAGGCATTCAATGCCTATGCCCTCCATGCGCTGCTGCTGCTCCTCGTAAAAGTATTCCAGCTCGTACATGGAGAGAGCGCCGTCTCCGTCTATGTCCATGCAGCGGAACCAGTACTCGATGGCCGTCGGCGTGCGCTTGTCCTCCTCGGACAGTATGAACCATACGAAGTCTGTGTAGGACATTTTGGGTTCGTCCTCGGGCGCCTTTTTGTTATCGCTGCGCGTCACACACCCGGAGAAGATGCGCTCCACGATACGAGTGGAGAGCGCATTGTCGCTGTGCTTGGCCAGATCGTCCTGGTTGATGAGCAGATCGTGATCCTTATCCAATTCCCAAAATTTACAATAGATCACATAGAAGTGCTCGTAGCTAAAGAAGGCCATGATTTGGTTGATGTCCTCCTCCTCCTCCAGCAGGCTAATCATCTGCACAAGAAAATATGTTTCAGCTAATTATGTTTCTATCAGCGCGATCTCATGTGGACTCACCTCGAGCAGATCGGATCGCTTGAGCTCCGATATGGTTATCTTGCCGCTCCAACTGCGATTCACCGAATAGAAGATACGCGCGATGACCGTGTGCACATATCTGGAATGGAATTCGGTGGCCTCTTTCAGAAACGCCAGACCCGGATGCGTATCGACCACGTCCTGCACCATCGGCACCAAATCCTCTGGCACAATATAGGAACGAAAGCGTTGGCCGCGCGACAGAATATACACGAAACGCGACGCCGCCTCATGGCAATAGACATTCATTCTGCATGGGAAAGAAATCAATCATTACAACAACGAATCCCGCCGTGAAAAGAGATCAACTTAACTGCTTCCAGAACTCGACAAAACGCTGGCGCTCCACCAGGCCCGTGGTGCCCGCCTGGCAGAAGATCATCACCGGCATGCGCCAATAGAAGGGCAGGCCGCACAGCTTCAGGATGCGGGGCAGCTCATCCTTGGTCACCTGATTGTTGGGAAAGCTGTCGAACGCGGACAAAATGCCGCGAATGACGCGCTCCATGGCAATGGTTGGCTGCGGCTTGCCATGTGGAAAGTAAAATCTGCCAAGGAAATTAATATTTAGATACACATATAAAGAACTGCAGCAATCGGCTGACTCGCCTGGGTATGTAAACGCTCTTGGAGCTACGTATCTCCTTTTGCAACAGATCCTGCGAGGGCGGTGGCGGCGGCGTTGCATGCAGCTTGACCTGCAACAACAATAGCATTAATCAAATACGATAAAGTATTTATACCAAAGTATTTATATAATATTAAAAACATTTCAAATTCTGCACGCAGTTTATATGCCAACAATTTTTTTTGTTTGATAATATGATTTGCCACACTTTTTGGCACAAATAAGTATTGAGAAATTCTTGGTCTTACCAAGAAAATAGTTCGATTTAATTTAGGATCAAGTTGGACTAGCAGATACTCTCCTTGAAATAATCCTGATTATCAATATTATTATTAAAATCATTGTTATCATATTTTTGATAATTGTCAGTATCATCACACGAAAATTATTGCCATCATCATGATCTTTGCCCTGATCATTCATATTATATTTATTACTAGTATATCGATAATAATCGATTATAGTAACGATTACTATAATCATTCTTATTCTCTTTCTCATTCTCATTTTAATTTTCATTCTCATTCTCAAATTCATCCTGGTTCTCGTTTTTGTTTCTCCTTTCACATTCACATTCTCATTCTCATTATCAATTTAATTATCATTCTGTTTTTCATACATACGTAATTCATAATCAAAATCATGCTCATTATCATAATCATGTTCAGCTTAGCGAAGGCTTAGTTATTTATAAGATAATTCTATATAATTCTATTTAAGTCTATCTTGAAATCAAAGAAGTGTAATGGTTTTTGTTTAGGAGCAAGATTAAAGAGTAAATACTATTTACTATATAACTTACTATAGTATACTATACTATACTATACTGTACTATATATATACTAAGCTATTATATACTATTCGATACTATAACTATAGTATTATGCTATGGCTGATTGAATATTGAAATGTGAAATGTATTTCGATTGCAGAAGATATTGGGTCAGAAATTATGCAATTTACCATATATCAACACCAAGTGTATATCATTTTCGAATTGCTGTAGTAGTTTGTTCTTTTGTTTACATTTGCGCTGCTTTCTGCCCTTTTAGTTTATTATAAAACATGAACAACTATTTTCATAAAGAAATTGCTGTTAATAGAGATTTGTTTAAACATTGTGTGTGCGAATATAAATCAAAAATACTTAAAATTTTCGTGGAAATTAAATTAAACTCAGAGAAAATCAAAATAACAAGAAAACACACAGTTAGCTCACACAGATACACAACTTTGTTGTTGTAATTGTGCTAAATTCAGCTGCAAATTGAAGCTAAATTTACAATATCTTAATTGGCGTCAATGAAAATAATCTAAAGAAATCTATTGAACTTTTTTTACGGCTGATTATTTCTCTCGTTCGCCCTCGCTCTCTCAAAGCTCTTAGAAATTGCTAAAATTTAATTGATTTAAACACGATTGGAGCAAAGGTTGAGCATAAACAATTATAAATCAATTACTCTTAAGTATTTTATTTTGAGGAATTTTATATTAAATATTTCATTTAAAATGACAAATTCCTTTAATTTGTAACAATTTATTGAAATTAGAACATAAACAAAGAACATTTGTAAGAAGAGAAGAAGAGAAATAATATTTATCAAAGAAATGATATAGATGGCTGGCAGAACCCACGTGTAAAACGATCAATTAAATATCTTTACGCCCCACACATATATTTTTCGTACGTTTTTGTTCTACCAAATTCCTTTGTGGCCGAATCTTTGTATTCATTTCACTTGTACACCTTATAAGCAGCATCATTTGCTTTTGGCCATAAGTCTTTAATGGCTGAGCAGCATAAAGCAAGCATTGGCCATTCATGATTTTAAAACTGTCAACGGCCGCATTAATATTAATCTCCACTCGCACAAAAAGAAATACAAACATACGCGCACACAGAGAGCGAGAGAGTGAGCATTTGCGCATATTACGTATACGCACGGATACGCCGGATGGCCAAGCAAAATATTACGCATACGCATAGTTGTTAAGTCGTAAAGGCAATAGATAGCGGCAAGAATTCAAGAATCGCGCCTGCTTCGACAGCACAAACAGCACAATCAATCGCACCCAGAGTTTCGTATGTGAATTATTTATAGCAATTATTTACTTAAAGCCAACAAAAACAAAAAAACAAATAGATTTCAGACTGAAACGCAGTAAGGGTTTGCCGGGTAGTTGAGTTTGTTATAAACTTAATACCCAATATATGCAGCACATACACACACACACACACATAGCTGTCATTAAATAATTTAATAGCAAAAAATTGAGATCTCACAACAACAAAAAATACCCAAAAATAACAATAAACATGAAAAAAGTGCATTCGCTTTGCTTAAATAATCATGTGCCTGTATTGTATTTGTATTCGGTTTTTTTTTCCTAAATTTTTTACTTTTTTTTTATTTTTGCCTATGTACAATCGTGCTGATCGTAAATGCTTAATTTGATTGTTTGTATACGAGAGTGGGCATGCACCACTAGGGTCACTCACTGTAAGACTGTGAAAACTAATACACATGACTATCTATCCTATATATACTTTAGATTGTAAGAGAGTAGCTCAGCATATAAAGAGATTTTAAGAATAAATTAAATGTTGTGTAGTATATATCTCATATATCTATCTAAACTGACATTATATACATATATATTTGCTAAATTGCCATTTTAGATAGATATATAAGATATGAATTTCTCTATATTTACTCAATCTTAAAAAGAAGAGACATCAAAAGAGAGCTTTGAGTATTTGAAGAAGGCTTAGTTATTTGTACTGAAATCGAGCTTAGAATATCTAAAGAAGTTTTTTACTTTATATATACATAGCTGATTCTTTTGAATCTTTTTTAACTAAGTTCAAATACCGCGTTCTATAACTAAGTTGCCTCTATTCCCAAATGGGAAACAGCTGATTCGCTTTACAAACATACAATTTTAGTCCATACTTATATGCAAAGTGAACCCGATTTATCAGCTAGTAAAACTTACAATACCTACACAGTGAATACCCCTAGTGTTAGATTAGCAAGTTGTATTGTTCGATATTCGCTATATATCTGACTATATGTACAGCTCTCTAGCGCCTCATCTCTGTTGGCAACCGATAGCTATATGGCGATGGCGTCTTGAGTTAACCTTAAATCAATCAGCGATGCACGATAACACGATATTTCTTAAAGTGTGCACATGATGAAGAGAGGGAGAGAGAGGGATAGAGAGAGACAGAGTGGAGAGAGGGGCGCTAGCAATTTGTTGCAATTGTTGCTGGCGGTGCGGCTGTGGTGAGTTTTTTTTTTCATGCGCTATTTGCAATTGTTAGATAACAACTGAACAACACACACACACACCCTTCTATAGGTGTAGTGTGCCGCACTTATATATATATATAATATTTATATATTTATTTCTTCTTTTTTGAGCTTACCTTGAGCAGACTTTTGGGCGGCGCATCCGCTGGCCGTTTGATGTCGAGAAACGAGTTGCGCATATCCGGCCGCTTCTCGAAGAGCATCACGCGCTCGGCGACCGAGCCGCGTGTTAGGATCGGTCTGCCCACTGCAAGAGTGAAGTGTGATTAGGCAATGGACATGTGTTTAATAAATGAATATTTGCTGTGCTTTACAGTTCTTATCCTGGCCATTGGAGAGCGCTGCTCGGCTGCCGCTAGTCGGTTTGACTTTAGTCAACGTTGGCATCGTTGTGTCCGCCAATGTTGCTGGCGTGCCAACGGCAGCAGATGCTGCTGCCGCTGTTGGTGTTGCAGTTGGTGCGGTGGCTGTTGGTGTTGCTTTTACACTCGCCACAATGTTGCTGGCTTTGCTGTTATCAGTGTTGCTGCTGATGCTGCTGTTGCTGTTGGCAGCTTTGCGCATTATTGCTAGCTTTTCTTTGGCCATTGCTGCCGTCATCGGCTTGTGCTGCTCGCTGTTGTTGTTCTCTTTGGTTTTAAACAATTTGCGACTGCCAATTACCGGCTCGCTAGCGCTCTTAATCGGCACATCCAACTGCGCCACGCCCACACGCGGCGCATCCAACACATCCACCCCGAGGATGCTGTTGCTACTGTTTATGTTGCTATTACTGTTGCTGTTGCTGTTGCTATTACTGTTGCTGTTGCTGGCGCTCCTGTTGCTGACTTTGCTTACCTTCTTTGTGGGTTGCTCTGTTGCTGTTGCTGTTGCTGTTAACTTGCTGCTGCTGTTGCTCAAACTATTAACATTATTGCTGTTGCTGATCTTGTTGCTGCTGCTCAGTCGCTTCTTGGCCGCTGTGGCTGATGCGGCTGCAGTCGCCTCCTTGTGCAGCAACTCACTGATTTGCAGCAATTGATGCGTTTGCTGCTGCGACAGATTGTTCACGTCCAGCTGCAAATTGATGTCATAGTTGAGATTCACATCGCGCAGCGTGTTGCTCGACACGGCAGCAACTTTTTTGGGCGACTGCAGCGCAGGCTCCACTTGACTTGGTTTGCCGGCCTTGACAGTTGCTGCTGTCGCAGTAGCTGCTGCTGTCGCTGCTGCTGCTGTTGGCGTTTTCTTTGTCTTGCCGTTTGATTGCACGGCCACGCCCACTTCCGCTTTCTTAACGCCCCCACTCTTGCCTCGCTGCTCTTTGTCTTTGTTCACGAAGCTGGTGACCATCTTTTTCAGGCCCTCTGCATTGTTCAGATCTGTTGCTGGCGTCGCCGTCGCCGTTGCCGCTGCAACAGCAACATCCGCAAAGTTGCCGGTCTCCAGCAGCTCGGCGGGCGGCGCTCCTGAATTCTTCCACTGGTGATAGATGGCATCGGCTTGCTCGCTTATCAGCTCTACGATCTCTGCGTGCTCATCGCTTCCGATCAACGGCGTCGTCGTCGCCTTTGGCGACTTTTGGCTAGCAGCGGCAGCAGCAGCAGCAGCAGCAGCACCAGGCACTACTGCCGGCTTCCGTGTGGTTGTTGTCGTTGTTTTGCTGGCAGTTGTCATAGCCACGGTGCTGTTGCCGCCGGCGACGACGGGTCCGCTGCTGCTCAGCTTTTTCGTTTTAGTTGTTGTTGTCGTTGTCGTGGAAGACGCCTGCATTTTCCTTCAAAGTCTTCGACGTTCTCGTCCAAACTGTTCTTTGTGTCTTGTTTATTTTTTGCACGCACAATTTTTATGTTAATAAAATAACAATTATATTCACATGTTTGATTTGGTCTGTGTTTATTGCTACACTCGAACAAAACCACTGTGTGTGTATTATTTTATCTGTTTTTTTGGTTTTTAATTTTATTCTGACGTTTCACAGGTTCCGAATAATTTGGACATATTTATACACAGATGTGTGTGTATTTTGTTTTTCACATTTCAGATTTTGGTGGCCTGTAATTGGGTTTGATTTTTACAAATTTTCCTCGTGCGTTTCATTCACTTTTCACATTTTCACATTTTCCTCGCCTTAACTTCTCTCCGTATGGCGAAATCTATTTATATAATGAAATACCAAAATTTCCTATTTCGTTAATTTCAGACGCCGACAGCAATACACAGCCCGCAACGTAGACATAGACGCACACACACACACACACACACACACACACACACTCACACAAGCACATCTATAAACGCACACTCAAATATATAGATATATATATATAGAAGCGGCATTAGCATCGGGATCGGGGCATCATCTCAATACGTAAAACGCGCACACCACTGTGCACAGTGCTTCACACATACGAACATGCGCCTAAATGGGAAACTTTTGTGGAATTTCTTAATTATTTACTGTTTCATGCTAAATATTTATGCAAAAACTCAACAATATTTTTCTTAAGGGCAAATATTTGTTTTAGACGTCAATATTATTCAAAATTGAGAGGGCAGACATTTTAAATTGATGCTAACACACTCCGAGATATTACTATATAAATACTCTATAAATAGTTTTTTTTGTAACTTTTTGAACTCTCCCATTTGCTATTGTTATTATATTTGATTATTTTGTATGGCCTTTAGTTGTGATTATTTATTTGCTAGATGAAGGGTGCGTAAATCACTTAACATATTAAACGAAACGAAGTAATAAAGAGATTCGTTTTCGCACCTAAGTGCGAAATATTTGCTGCACGGCAATTAATTAATTAATTAAATTGATGCGCATCTTCGGCAATTGAGGCAATGCAAATGAAGTGCAGCTCACTGTGCACGCGTAAGAGAATGAACAAAAAATATATTGAGAGCTGCCCCTTTGCCCGTAGCGGCATTTTTGCCTTGTTTTTACGTTTAGCTTCGGCTGCTGCCGCTGCTGCTGCTGCTTCTTCCTCTTCAACTTTGTACTATTTATTCGAAAATAAATTTCGAAGTAGTTGCTGCTGCTGCCGCCTCCGTCGCTGGTGCTGCTGCTGCTGCTGCTTCCGTGCTGCTTGCCACACACTTTTCTATTGCACTTAGCGAGTGTGTCTATGTGTGTGTGAGTGTCTGTGTATGCGTGCATGGGAGTCGGCGCTATCGAGTATATTTGGATGTTTGTCTGGCTTTATTAATGATTTAATTGCATTTATGCCCCTAGGCGTGCGCTGACGACAGTCACGATGACGCGCGCCGCGTTGGTTGGATTTCGTCATTAATTAAAAAAACTAAACAAAAGGTTAACCAATCAAATTTGCAGCTTGACATGTCATTTCGGCTGCCAATGGAGCACCAAGTTAACTGCGATCAGAGTCGAGCGACAACAATAACAATAACAAAACAATCACACATGCGCAGACAGGTGCGAAAAGAGTTGCAACTGTAGGCGCATGTAACTGTATTTACATATAGCGCCATGCATCTGGCCAGTCGGGCGCAGCACTGCGTATTTTCGTATTTTCTTTGTATTTTTTTTTTTTTTTGGAATCTGTGACCGGTGCGCTAAATTTAACAGTATATCGCCGTGTTCCGCACAAGAGAATTTTTACCGAGCGCACGCTGCACGCGAGCCGCCAAACGCTGCTGATTAGCTTCGTGTTGTTACTGTAAATCTTTGGCCGACGCTCTGCTCGCAACTGAAAATAACATCAGTCGTTCTCGCTGTCGCTGTCGCAGTCGCCGTCGCCGTCGCCGTCGCAGTGGGCAGTGCAGCCTCTGCTGGCGTCGCCAGTGTGCGAAGTGGAAGTGATCTCAGCTGTTGCAGCGTCAGCTAATGACACTGAGAACAGACGATTAGGGCGCTCCCACACACATATGCGGCCGTTCTCACTCGCTGTTCTCTCTCTGCTCGCTCTCTTGATTGCGCCGCCGTCGACATTTACTTTGGCGTTCTTTGAGCAGCAGCAGCAACATCACTTATGCGCTCACTCGCATTGCTCTCTCACTTACCCCCACACAGCACGCACACTCAGACACAGACGCAGACGCAGACGCAGAACACTTGCCGTACCCACACACAACACGCTATCGAACACCAACAAAAAAACCATAACAACAACAACAATAAAAGCAAACAGCAAAAATCAAAGCAAAGGTGTCTGTTATTTATACGCTACGCAACAGCATGGGGTATATGCTGTGCGTCATGCGACTTGCAGCTGCGAATAGTTAAATTGATACTGTTTTAATTTGTTAAATGTTAATGCACAGAGGTCAAGTTGGAACTAAAGTAATATTTATTTAAAGGTGACAATAAATAGTTGAAATAAATAATTAAAATAAATAAATTTAAATAAATTGATGACGATTTTTATTCTAGAAATTAATTAAGTTGATAATTTATATGGCTAAAAATAATATTTCAAATTAAGCTTATACTTTATTTATTTGCCTTTCTTGTTTGCTTGTTTTTTTTTACTACATTTTTAGTATACTTTTTAGATGTATTATATGGCTAGTATATATAATAAATATAAAAAGTATACTAAAAATATAGTCAAACGAAAAAAAGCCAGCAAACAAAAAAAGCAAATAAATGAAGTAAATAAATAAAAAATATTCCAAATTTAGATTTTATTTATATTATTTATAGGGTATCCACGCAGCAGTATTGTCGCTTGAGTTGTTCATCTGACGCTTTTTTTTTTTGGTCTAACTGAGACACGAAGAAGAATAAAACCTGAAACATTTATTTCGCCTTTGCTAATGCTAAATAACTTATTTCTGTCGTGCCTTTTTTTTCCAACATGTTTGTTGCAGTCAGTTTTTGTTTTTAAGTTGTTTTTTTTTTCGTTTTGGTATTTTTTGCTTAGTCAAATATAATTTGTTTATACGAATTTTGCAGGTGGGCGCCTTTTGTTTGTTTAGAGCAACTCGAAATGATGTTCGAATATTTGCGCTCACCTCTGTCATATAGAAATGTCTGATGAAGCATCTTAGTTATTTTTGTTTTATTTTTTGTACTTTACATATTACGCTTAAGTAGAGAACGCACACACACATAGACGCACGCACGGCGACAGTTGGTTTAACCGCAAGCTAGTGTTGTAGCTACTGTGATGACGCTCACAGTGCTCATCATCATGTTGCTTGTGATGATAATTTTTATCGCGTTGATCATTGGACGCATCAGCGAAGCGCAGCTTCCGGTTAGCGTTGTGCTTTGATCTGCTGCCCGTTTCTATCTTCATTGCATGTTTCGGTTGGGGTTTCTGTTTCAGTTTCTGTTTCTCATTTTTCATTTGCGCGCTTTGCTTTTGCGGTAATTGATTTTAACCAAAAGATCTCAACCTTTACAGAGGCTGATTGTCTCATCAATTGACAGCTATTTAGCTTAGCAGCGTTCCATATTGCTATATAAGGGTGCCCCCTCCCCTCTCCACGCCGCTCACCTTGTATTAGCTGTGTGACCCAATTTATGCGTTTGTGTTGAGTTTCACTATGCGCATAAAACAAACAAAGCGCGCTTTTTGTGGCTGTAGAAGATTTGACAAAGCCCAACACCCACACACCCCAGAGGACCACACACGCACACACATACACAAACTTGCGCGATTTTGTATATTTGTTTAGACGCTCTCTGACATGTGAGACAACACGTAAACAATGGAACACGAGCGTCACAACTGAAGTGTGAATAGACCTATGGATGGCACAATGTATCTAAAAGCCGCTAACGTCTAATGCTGCCGATTTGATCTCTGAATATATAGTATTTATAGCATTAACGGTTGATTAAATACAGCAGCAGCAGAGCTAAAAATAAAATAGCTTGCAAACTGAGCTTTGTGCATGATAATAATGATTAAAAATAGATTATTCAATGACTAATAAAAGAATATTTAGATCTAATTTAACTAAAATTAAATTGAGTATTAAATTCAATGAGTTATAATACATAATGAACAGTGATTCATATTAATAAATAGCCGAAAATATAGAACAGTATTAAATTAAAGATTATACAATTACAATAATAATAGTTTTAATAATATATATGTATATATTAATAAAATTATATTGCTTATTTTGAAGAATATATATTTATATTTACATATATGTATTTTAAGCAAATTGTATATTATGATTCCTGAAAATATTCAATACAATTTAATAAATATATATATTATATATTAATATATTAAGACATCTATCAAATTATCTATAATATTACTAAATATTATTGTTCTTAGTTTTATATATGCTTTGTATAATGATAATAAAAGCCAACTTAGCAGCCAAGAGCAACCAGAGCTGTGCCACACTGCGTATGCACAACATACAAATGTCTGATACAAACATTACGCATACGCCGCGTGAGTTGAATGCGTTGTTGAACTGTTGAGTCTGGCTTGGGCCAGTGCAACTATTGATTTGCTGCTGCTCTTAAATCGCTGACTGACCACGCCCCTTTGTTTGCTGTTGGCGGCACAATGTCAGCGCGCATGTTGGCCCTCTGGGCAGCCTAAAGAATCTGGAGCTGGGAAGCCTTTGAAGTCCATAACTATTGACATTGTCTGTCGTCGCTGGTCATCGTTGCAATATTATATCTTATATTTGTTTGAGTTTATGTTATAAGCCAAAAGCTGTTAACGCCTTTATTTTTAGGCCTTTGGGTGCAAGAACTAATTGAATTTGGTCTGGCATGGACAAAGGCAAGACTATAAAAGCGGCGTCAGAGCCAGGCACAGACGCAGGTTTCCAACGACCAATCGCCGCGAATAGTCCGCTCCAGTGAAATAATATTCAGGGAAAACCCAAAAACCCATGTAAAAAGTGTTAGAAATTTAGATAAATTTAAACTAATTTGCAGCTTTTTATGTAAAACGCAGAAGTTAGTGAAAGTGAGAGCCGGGATATAGTGCTAAGCCTATAAACAAATTCGAAATGGAGAGGTAAGTCGGCTACTGGATAATGCTGTTTATAGAATATTTCGTTGATAAACACTTCTGTTGGACAGCTTTTCAGCAGTAGCCTCACTGGGGCCACACTTTGCCGCACTGTCCAATGGATCGGTGGTAGACAAGGTGAGCGGGACGGGGAGTGGAAGAGAAGCAACGAGAAGGGAGAGGAGCTTACTTGCAATCCATTCTCTTACAGGTCACACCCGATATGGCGCACCTCATTAGCCCATATTGGAATCAATTTCCCGCCATGGACCCGATCTGGGCGAAAATCCTAACCGCCTACATGATCATGATTGGCATGATCTCCTGGTGCGGAAATGGCGTGGTGATTTACATATTTGCCACCACAAAATCCCTGCGCACGCCCGCCAATCTATTGGTCATCAACTTGGCCATCTCCGATTTCGGCATCATGATTACCAATACGCCAATGATGGGCATCAATCTGTACTTTGAGACCTGGGTGCTAGGCCCGATGATGTGCGACATATATGCCGGCCTGGGCTCGGCCTTCGGCTGCAGCTCCATTTGGTCCATGTGCATGATATCGCTGGATCGTTATCAAGTGATTGTTAAGGGCATGGCCGGCCGTCCAATGACAATCCCACTGGCATTGGGCAAGATAGCCTATATATGGTTCATGTCGAGCATTTGGTGCCTGGCGCCCGTCTTCGGCTGGAGCAGGTGAGCCTAAAGTCATAATGTGAAAGATTCCACATCTATAGCATCTTGCGTCTTGAGCAGATATGTGCCCGAGGGTAATCTGACATCGTGCGGTATTGACTACTTGGAACGCGATTGGAATCCACGCTCATATCTGATCTTCTACTCCATCTTTGTCTACTATATCCCACTGTTCCTGATCTGCTACTCCTACTGGTTCATCATTGCTGTAAGCCAAACTGAGTCTGAAGAGGATCTCTTTACTTAACTCTCTCTCTCCCCTCAGGCCGTATCCGCCCACGAGAAAGCCATGCGCGAGCAGGCCAAGAAGATGAATGTCAAATCTCTTCGCTCGTCCGAGGATGCCGAGAAGAGCGCCGAGGGCAAGCTGGCCAAGGTCGCTCTGGTCACCATCTCGCTGTGGTTCATGGCGTGGACACCATATCTGGTCATCAACTGCATGGGCCTATTCAAGTTCGAGGGCCTAACACCACTGAACACCATTTGGGGCGCTTGCTTCGCCAAGTCGGCTGCCTGCTACAATCCAATTGTATACGGCATCAGGTATATATATATATCTCAAAAGATCAAAGATCAAGTTAATGATTGCAACCATTTCTCCTCAGTCATCCCAAGTACCGCTTGGCTTTGAAGGAGAAGTGCCCATGCTGTGTCTTTGGCAAGGTGGACGATGGCAAGTCCAGTGATGCTCAGTCTACAGCGACAGCTAGCGAGGCTGAGTCCAAGGCATAAGAGACAACAGCAACAACAACAGCAGCAACAACAACAACAACAACAACTTATTACAACAGCAACAAAACAACAACAACAACAACATCAACAACAACAGCATGAACAACTGCAGCAACAGAACGAAACGCTTTCGAATAACAATAATAACAATTTGTTACATAACAGCACTGTGTTAACTAACATATGTTAAAATCAAACTTCTGCAATGTCAATAAAGACTAAAAAAATCTAAGAAAAAAAAAATAAATGCAAACGAACTAGAAAAGTTACATAATTGTTTAAATAACAGAGGCTGGCTATGTTATTATAACATAAGAACAGATACAGAACATAATGGAATTAAGCTTAAGCTGTAAAATAACAGCAGATCTCTTCAAATACAAACACATTATTTAGTTAGCTCAAAACTTTCACAAATTTGTATAATGTGTATTTCAGTTTATTTTTTTGTTTTTTTTTTTTTTTAATTTAAAGGCACTTAAGTTTCATATTATAAATTAACATGCATAGTATATTAAAGGCAAAAACAATGCACACAGCACACATATAAACAATTTATGTGTGCGCGTGGAAAATTCATTTTAAGGCGTTTGTAAAACTTTCAACTTAATGCTAGGTTTCTGTAACTGTTAGTAGCAGCACGAAAAAATATGACAACATTTACAATTAAACAGAATCAGTTAAACACAACAACACTCCTTCTCCTCTCTCACTCTTCTACTCTAAATCCAATTGGTTTCTGGGGCGGCTTAGTCATTCGCTGCAAGACGCGTATTCGCTTTCGCTCTTTTTCATCTTGCCCTTGGCGAGGTTGATAATATCTTCATCAGTTGCATTTGTTGTGATGATATTATTGTTGACCGGCTTCTCGTATATGTCGGTTGGACTCTCCATGCACACCGAGGTACAGGCACGTTCCTGTATAATGAGTTTCCACAAGCGCACCTCGATGCCAACACTGAAAGAGATCATAGCAAATGTTGTAATATTTTTTATATATATATCCGAAAATGAAATACCAACCGCAGACCCAGACGCATTAGATCCAGCTTCTCCATATTATAGATAAAGTCCTCAAATGTGAAACCTTCATTCAGTATGAGCGTCTTTGAGAATTCATCGATATCATGCTGCGCTAGCCACTGCTCCAATTGCTCGTCTATCTCGTGCAGACCAAAATTGTGCTTGGTTAGCTGGCGGCGGGTATTGGCATTCTGGACCGGACGGGGAGCATTGCCTGCCCCGCCCGGGCTCATTCTATGGCACTTCTTGTTGAAGCCGTTGAAGGTGCGTCTGCAAAGGAAAGGGGAAGAATAGATTAAAGTCTCTGCCGAATATTTTATTTCTCATCGCCCAACTCACCTTAGCCGCTTGCGACCGCCCATATAAATATGGGCCAGCTCCTGGCTGATGCTTTGCAGTGCACGCAGACTTTGACGGTTCTGCTCCATAATCTGTAACTGCAGCTGCTTTTGATTGTCGCGTATATCTCGCAGTATACGTACACACTCCACTGAGCTGCCCATTCCATCCAATTGATCCGTGGCGCTGGTACTGCCGGCCTGCACCTTGTCAACTGCATTTGGCGGCTTCTCTTGACTGTCTGGATTCGACTGTGGACCTGCATTATGAACACTCTCATCGTCATTACCCGACAAGTCCTTATCAGCCAAATTGGCTCCCAGTTCGGGTGAGAATATGGTGACAGCCGCCTGCACGGCGCGCTTAACTAGATTGTCCAACGCGAACATCCAATGCGGCTTGATGCAGTGCAGCCGCAGTGCAAACACAACCGCATCCTGAAATGAGTATAGCGCCAAGTGCAGGTGATCCAATGCGACGGTATCATTGTCTAGTTTCTGCTTCAGTTCGTTGATAGTCGCCTCCAGATGCTTCTCATTCTCGTTTGAAATGTAATCCCGCAGGCCGCGTATCAGCAGCACCAGATCGCTGTTACGTATGGCTATGAAGTTCTGGTCTGCATTGATCTTCTTCTCCCAAATCTCACAGATCTTTGATTCGTCCAGCATCAGTACCTTGGAAAGAGTTGCACGCCGCTGTGAGTCCTTTTTCAAGCGATAAAATCCATCCATTTCGCTCGTATCGCTTATGCTGGTACGCAGCGACGGCGTCTGTGGCTCAATCTCTGGCGATAGCAGATAGCCAGAAGAATTGCGACGCTCAATAATGAAACTCTGTGGGCTCGTTAGCTCCATATCCACCGAAGCAGTGCTAAGCGGGGCGCTAAAAAGTGCATTAAATGATTAGTAAATAAAAAAAAATATTAAGGCGTCTGCTTGAACTTACTCCAATTCCGGCGTGGTGGGCGTATTCGATGTGGTATGGTACGTCAGAGGTGGAGTTGTTTTGTGCACCAAGCGATCCGCCGGCACAGATATGCTGCGCCCAAACTCAGAGGTGTTAATGGGCAAGGCTGGTCGCTGCTTGCGAGGTTTGCTGTAAGGGTAAAAAACGATCTATGAATAACTACGGACAAGCTTCAGCTAGAACTTATTTACTCTGTGAGAAAAGGATCGTCGAGTAGCTGCAGTGCAGAGGGTCTGTCCTGAACGCTGATGGCAAAGCAGCGCAATATGAAATTCTTGGCATTCGTGGACATTTCCTCCGGTATGTTGGGATGCTTCTTGTAGAAGCCCACCTTGAACATGGCTGCCTGTGGATTGCCCAGTTCACTGAACGGAGGACTGCCTGTGGCCATTTCAACATTTGTGCAGCCAAAGGACCAGATATCTGCGGGCGGTCCATAGCCACGCACGCCCTGATCGATGACCTCCGGTGCCATGTACTGCAGTGTGCCGGCAAACGTATCTGTCATGGGATTGATGCGCGCCAAGCGCTTCGAGGTGCCAAAGTCGGAGATCTTGACCACGCCGCTGTACGTGTTGACAAGCACATTGTCGCCCTTGATGTCGCGATGCACGATGTCCTGCTCGTGTAGGTACTTGAGACCCTGCAGTATCTGCTTGGAGTAGAAGGCCATGGTGGACTCGTTATCCTTGAGCGGACCCCACTTGGTCTTCAGCAAATCGGATAGCGAGCCACCGGGCACCTGCTCCATGAAGATCTTGAAGAAGCCATCTTCCGAGCGGGAGCCCAAATACTGAACTATATTGCGATGACGCAGCTGCGAGTGCAGCTTGATCTCCTCGTGCAGCGGCTGCACATCCTGTGAGTTTTTCTCCGGCACTTCCTTAATGGCAATGCGGACTTGCGTCTGCTTATCCCTCGCCGCATACACCGTTCCGTAGGTGCCCTTGCCCAGCGTAATCTTGCGATTCTGCTCATTGTAATCGTACTCGTACTGCAATTGTTTTCATAAAATAATATACGATTTTTACAGCTATGCTTGGTTAGATCTCGCTCACCTCGATTTGCGCCTCATCAGTCTCCAGGTTTACAAAGACCTCCTGATCTGCAGTCATTTCCAATATGCGATCGTAGAAGCTTTGCCGGCACTCGGTGGACGGAAAGTAGATTTGAAAGTCGTCCGAATTGTGATGCACATACAGATAAGCACAGAGATCGTCGCGTTTATACAGACTAACCGACTTGATTTTCGAGGCAACGAATAAAAAGTCGTGCAGCTTCTTGCAGGCATTCTTCGAGTGGGCCAGGCAAATGTTCACAATCTGTATGGACTTCTCATCGGCGTCCATGTTGATGGTCACATAACTGGGCATGTAAATCTTGTTGGGTTCGAGTATCTACAAAGACATAAAAATGTAAGCAATAGCGGAATAGTTGGATTGATTATCTAGAGCACATACCAATATGGGAAAACGTATGCTATTAATCTCTTTAACGTTTATGGCCTCCAGGAAGAAGTCCATCCAGAACTGAAAAGCCTGTTCCTCAATGGGCACCTGTCGATCCTCGGGCTTGCGCCGAAAGCGATGTATTAGCGATATGTTGCCAATCGTTGATTTTAGCGACCAGACAGGCGGCTTCAGCTTGAACATACACTCGGCTGCTTGGATGGCCTTGACATAGTCCTCGGCTAGCACAGAAATCTCAAAGAATGTCGCCACGTCCCAGTAGCCGTTGAGCGTAGACAAGCTGCCCTTTTTGCCAATGAGATTGTTCAGTGTCATGCCAATATGCTGCAGCTCGACGGTATTGCTAAACTCCTTGCCCTCGATCACGAGCAGTGTGGCCAAGTTGATGCCTGCATATTCGTTTGGCTGCACTTCGAAGCTCTGGCGATACCATTTGATGGCATTCTCCAGGCTCTTCTTATCCGTACAGTCTGACTCTACGAACATATCCTTGTAGATGCGTCCGCACAGGCATAACATGTCCGGAAAGTGATTCTCCTTCTTTTCGAGTGCTTTGAGTGATGATTCCAGTGCTTTCTCTCGATCTCCTGGTCGATTGCGTCGATTCAATGCGAACGCATACAAAAAACTCATGTTGCCTGTCTCCACATATTTGCGCGTATTTGGTATGTTCTTCAAATCATTCACCAGACGCACCATCGCATCATAGTCCTGCACATCCCGCAGTGAGCACATAAAACTGTGCAATACCTCGCCCGATAGAACGTGTGGATCGTCCAGGCGCTTACGCATCTGAAAATGACGTCAAAGCAACTGAGTAATCATGCCTCCAGATATGCATATATAAATAGAGGCATGGCCTTTAAGCTTACCCCATGCAGAATGCTCTTCAGCTTATCATCGCTGGGCGCGTAGGCATCGCGCGCCGCTCGCATATCACTAAGAAATTTTTCTCGCATGTGTGCCCTGTAAATAAGTCACTGCAATTTCAGTGTAATGATGAGTGTGTTGCAAGTACGAACTTTGATTGTATTTCAACATCTTGTAGCTTGCGCTTGAGCCGCGCCTGTAATGTCGTTGGCACACGCCCATCAGTGGGTTGCTCCTTACTGCTGGCCTGATTTGTGAGGTTGCAGGTGTTGGTCTCAGCGTTGCGTTTATAGCTGAGAAACAAGTAGTTGGCACAGGATAGCTGTAAGAGCAGAGGCAGGTTATTAAAGAGCTGGTCTTATTCTGTTAGGCGCTACTGTAAAGGCAAATCAATTCGAGCTTAAAGCTGTAAGAAGCAAACATTTTTTTGTGGGCATACATACATTTATGGACAGCACTGTAATGGACGACAGTGTTAATACAAATACTGCTAATTAGCAATAAACATAATTTGAGCTAGATATATATTTATGGACAGCACTGTTTATATAGGCAGCCAAACACAAAAGCTATGTTATTAGACAAATGGTTTGTATTTAAACAAGCACGAAACTATTTGTATAAAGATGGCACTATTTTTGTGGACGCTAGAGTTAGACGATAGAGCCAACAAACATTCTTTGAGCTAGACATGTATTTACGGACGCCGCTGTTAGTGCAAGCAAGCACAGCGTTTGTTTATTGTGCGCGGCTTTGTGTGTGTGTGTGTGTGTGGGGCGTGCGTGTTGTTTTGAGTTTTGCGTTGGCGTCCGTTCGGCTGTTTTTGTTGTTTTTTTCTTTTATTGCTTTAGCTCTTCGTGCTGCAGCGGTCAAAGCAAAAACAAAAAAAAACTATTTTTTGTTTCACAAAACGGAAGCAAGGCAAAAACTAACAACAAACTCGAGCGGTTGCTGCTGCGTCTGGTATTAAAAAAAATTAAAAGCAACAAAATAATTTTGCTCTATCATTTATCTTATCGGCAGAACAGCGCCGATTAAGCTGTTGTTGTTGCTCTGCATTTGCGTTTTGTCTTTCTGTCTGTCAATATCTTGGCATGTGCCCACATGTTTGTCTACACACCTTGAGGCTGAGCGTCTGCTTGGACTCCAGGTCGTTGTAGATTAGGATATTCTCCTTCATGCCGAAGCTCTCGCGCACTCCGTAGTGATAGGAGAGCGGCCGCTGCTGCGTCAATATGCTCAGGTCGACGACGGCTACGTCGGCATTGTAGAACGTTTCCAGCACATTCGTCTCGCCGAAATCCAGCCGCTCGAACTGCAGAGATGCCAAACATTGTCAAATATCATTATTATCATTGTCATTGTATAACAGCCACTGGGGCGTCTGCTGTCTCCCTCTCTGTATTTTGATTTGGAGCGCCAACGCACCTGCACACGCTGAAAATTCGCGCCTGCCGATTGAACGGCCTGCTTGACCTCCTCGAGGGCGCAGAGGCGGTCCTCTAGGTGATCGCCCACAATGGTGTCGATTACACAAACAACGTCCATGGCGGCTGCCGCTGTACTGGCCTTTTGGGGCTATTCCTGGCGCAGCGCCGAGCTGTCGGCTGGGGGCGTGTGGGGGGCGGGGGCTGCGGGAAGCGCAGCAGAGTTAGTACGTTGTTGCTAACGTGCGTTTGGTGTGTTGCGCGCCGTAAACAGCTTCATTACCACCCACTTGCTTAAATTACACAGCGCTAAATGTTTTATAGCGTATTACAACCGATCAAAACGAGATTTTGTTGAAATGTGCGCAGAGTAGATGTTGACGCCGCTGTAAAATAGCTGTCAGTGTGACCAGGTGCGGCGAATGCAGAAATACCTAGAGTTTGCTAGAGTGGAGTGTGCCTAACAGAGCTGCTTAACAGCGCAATTAACGTTAATGTTAAACCGCGAAAGATTGCAGAGAACTTAAGTTTTTTCTATAATTACAATAATTAGCCCATCAATAATAATTAAGTTTAATTTGATAATATTTTGTCTACCGAATTAATTAACGCATATTAACAAATTTAGTTTTTGTCTTGCCCAGTTTACTCACCTGTTGCATGCCTAAATATATTTAAGATCGGCTGGGTTAGTCTTTCCAAGACTTTATTGCATTTAGACTGTTACAAAAGGAGGTTATAAAAAAAGGATTTGGCTAGCATTAACTGGCGTATTCCTTGAGTATTGAGCCGGCTACGACCAGACGTTGAATCTCCGAGGTTCCCTCGTAGATTTCGGTAATGCGCGCATCTCGATAATGGCGCTCTGCGGCCAGGTCGGTCACGTATCCCATGCCGCCCAAGACCTGGATGCACTGGTGGGCACACAGTGTGGCCGCCTCGGACGCGGCCAGTTTGGCCATGGCCGCCTCCTTGGTGTAGGGCATTTTGTTGTCCTTCAGCCAGGCGGCGCGCCAGGTCAATAGACGCGCCGACTCCACAGCCAGGGACATGTCCGCAATCTTCTGCTGTATGGCCTGTAGCTTGGAAATGGGCTTGCCGAAGGCCTGGCGCTTCTGCGCATAGTCCACGGCCAGTTCCAGTGAGGCCTGCGCAATGCCCAGCGCCTGGCTAGCGATGCCAATGCGCCCGGCATCCAGCGTTTGCATCGCAATCTTGAAGCCAAGGCCCGTTCCTCCCAGCAGGTTCTCCTTGGGTATTTCACAGTCCTCGAATATGAGCTGGCAGGTGGAGGAGCCGCGTATGCCCAGCTTGTCCTCCTTCTTGCCCAGCGAGAAGCCCTTGATGCCCTTGTCCACTATAAATGCCGAGATGCCCTTGTGCTTCAGCTGCTTGTTGGTGGTGGCAAAGACCACGGCTGCCTCTGCCTCGAAAGCATTCGTTATCCACGCCTTGGTGCCGTTCAGCACATAGTGATCGCCCTTCTCCGTGGCCACAGTGGATGCCGCGCCCGCATCGGAGCCATTGCCCGGCTCGGACAGAGCAAAGCAACCCACGCGGTCACCTGATGTGTAGGGCGTGATGTAAGCAGCCTTTTGGCTGTCGTTTCCAAAGCTCAGCAAGGGGCCCAGGTACAGGGAGTTATTGACGGACATAATGACACCAGCCGAGGCGCAACCACGTGAGATCTCCTCCATGGCAATGGCATAGGCCAGGTAGTCCAAGCCGGTGCCGCCGAGCTCCTCGGGCACAGACACGGCCATGAGGCCCAGTTCGCCCATCTGTTTGATCTGTTGCGCCGGATAGAGGTGCTCGCGATCGAACCTCGCGGCATTCGGACCCACCAGCTCGGAGTTAGCGAAGTCACGGCATGTCTTCTGGAGCATCTGATGCGTGTCTGGCAGCGCGGCGATCGAAGCAATTTGCCTCGCATGCAAATTCCGCCGGGCTAATAAGGTGTTAAGGATGATCAGGTATACATATCAACAAGTCAAAGTCCAGTGGAAACGCCTACTTACCAACTCGCAAGCTACTCCTTAACACGGACTGCATTCTGCTAAAATTCAATTTTGTGAGTTTTTCTTAACTGTTTAACAGATTAATAGCCGTGTTTAAGCAATTATTGTGTGGTAAATTAAACCGCTTAATAATAAAAATGGATTCGATACGCATGCTAAAATTCTATCGATACATGTAAATTAACAGAGATCGTGCATTACACTAACGCACTGTTAAGTGCGCAGTAAGTAAAGCGCGCGCAATGTTAATGTTTAAATTGAGCTCTATGTAAATTAAGCCGCTCCGATTCGATACACATGCTAAAGTCTATCGATATATAATGTAAAATAAGGGAGGTCATGTATTGCAATAACAGACTGTTAAGTGAGCGCTACGCACGGCGCGCGCAATGTTAATGTTTGAATTGAGCTCTACGCTATCTTCTTTTGTAATCAATAAATGTTTCTTTAAAGCTCGTTAAGTGTTTTTTTTTTTTATATATGTATTATAAATAGGAAAACACAAAGTCTGTTAAATTTCCACACGCAAGGATACCAATTCCCAGATATGTTATCGCTGAGACTGCGCCTGCGCCGCTGAAAAGCATAGAAGAAGAAGAAGTCTTGAGCTCGCACAAACTTGTTTAACGTTTTTTTTATTGCACAATTACATTTAATTCTATAAAAACTCGCACATAGGGCACCATTTATTTGAAAGCGACAATAAGAACTAGTGATTTAAGTGAATTGCACGTACTTCGATTGGCACCACAATTGTTTATTGATTTGCAGTCAAGTTTTTTGTCCTTTTTTTTCAACCTCCATCATTTGTCAATTTTATTTTTCGTATTTATGTTTTGCTAATATGTTTGCGAAGCTATAAATTGGTACATAAAATACCTGCTGGTAAGTAATCGGACTATATATCTCTGCATATATACGCAGAAGAAGCGCTTTGGCACTTGCTCAGCCCCAACAGCAAAGTTTGTTTATTTACAAAGGCAATTAGAAGACGCCATAGCAGGCAGTCGAGCTTTTGCTCCTGACAAGCCTCTAATACATGAGCAAGCCTCTAGTACATGGTGCAGCTGCAGCCTTCGGCTATTGTTAGAGTTATCAATGTTTCAGATAACGTTTAAATTTCATTCAGAATTTGTTAGTCCAGTAAACTGTTATCAAATCTCTACTCGATCACAAAACAAAAGCGAAGGCGAGCGCTGATAGCAGCATTTGGTTGCCGCCTTAATCGCTCACTCGTTGGCTATAAAAGTGCCTCTTACATCTGGCCAAGAGCTCAGTTACAGATCAACTGCCAGCCGGAGTTCCAGTGCCAATTTGTGAGTTCCCCTATCGGCTGTTCGACTATCAAGCTATATACTATATAATCTGATAATATTTGTGATTGTGAGAATATATGATCTCAGAGACATTAGAAAGTGCCATAAATAGATAAAACTGTTTTCAAAGTGAATTTAAAGCTGATAAATATACTTCATATATTAGGTCGGGTGACAAAATAAATTGGAATATACTGTGCTTAGAGTTTAGTTTAATCTCTGAATTACATAACTTATATTATATAAGAAGTAAAAATTGATAATGAAATATTAAGAAATCCTCTAATTTATCAAATCATATATAATTTATGACTGCCAACTCAGCAAAATTGGGGCTATTCGTCAGAAGTTTTCCAATGCCATACCTATAAACGGAGTATGGCTCAGATACTTTTGATTCTAGATAAGAACTTATGCTAGTTTGTGAAATAGCTTCCATCATAAACCGCTGATTTTTATCAGCAAATAAAGTTTGTTTTTGTTTTTATTTGACGAATTCTTTTGATTTTCATATGCCAAATTAGCGTTTATCATATTATTCATCTCTATTATAGCGGCGCTTGTGGCTGACAGATAGAGCACACCTACACACATACACGCACACCCAACCACACACGCACACTGGAACCACAAATGACAAGCTATTGAGACATTGACATCGAACCCGATTGACAGTAATTAGAGCAAAATGCAGTCCGTTACCGCAGATGAGTTGCCGGAGAATCCGCGCGAGAAGTCGAATCCGTTGTCCTCGCTGATGTTTTGGTGAGTTATATATAATATATATATTATATAATGTTTAGAAAAAATGTTATTAAATTGTTTTTCATTTTTTCTCAGCTATACCATGCCCACATTTTTCAAGGGACGCAAAAAGACTCTCGACGAAGGCGATCTCTATAAGGCCCTGAAGGAACACAAGTCCGGTAAGTGCATGAATCATTAAGCTTATTAGAAAGTGTTTAATATATTTATGAATAATTGTGGGTAAAAAACTGAATCAGCGCCCAAGCTGTGCTCTGCATACCAAATTAGCTGGTATTGGGTGGAATTATAAATATGTATAATCATCAAAAAGAAAAAACAGAAAAAGAAAAAGACTATAAAATTTATCAGTAAATCAAAACACTTGAACTTTAATAAAAAAAAGTAATTTTTAATTGAAATTAATTAATAACAGCAGCGAGGAATTTCTAGATATGAGTAGAGCAAATGCATCTATATTTATTTATTGTATATATTATATATATATTTTTTTTATTGATCTACCTTCTCAACTTTACTTATTTATATAATTTTACCAATAATTATTTGTGAGCTTCTTCATCTCTCGTATATATTTAAAAATATAAGCTTTATATAGACTCAAGCGACATTATATAAACTCTAGATGTTATCTATGGATATAAAAATAAAACCTTTATAAAGTAGGCTATAGGCTATATCTACTCAGTGCCACAACTAAAGTTATTATCTACTTACCTCTTGGTTATTATCTATTCACCTCATTTTAATAGATTTATAGTTGACTTGACTCGATTTCTTACATCATGCCTAGATTTTTATAGTTTTTTCCTTATTGTTTTTTTCCTTATTGTTTTTGAGCAAAAACGTGGTATGACAAATCTTACACAGCGTACTATCTATGGAAATATCAACTCTTCAGACACATTTTACGTGTGCTTTCGAGTGGCTAAAGGCGATACAGCCACGCACTGGGACAACACTTAAGAGTACGATATTTTGTTGTTGGCTTTTCGCTCTACGATTAGATAGAACGGAGCATGTGAACAGGAAGCCTGTCTGATGGATAAGCAGTTCATTTTTAGGCCCAGACAATTGGCATGGCCTTTGAAATACACGGGATCAGGGCTAAGCATTTAATGATAGATATGCTATCGGAAGCGATTCCTCATAGGTCTTATGCAAAGTCATCGCCAGATAAGATGCCTGTCAATTGACGCCCATAAAATATTCTATAATATGCAATAGGTTTAAAGTTTATCACGCTTATCAGTGGGAACTAGTTAATCATAGAAATTGAACTTTGATTTTTATGGAACCATTAATAAAAATAAAAATCAGTAGCTGTTCGAGCCAAAAAAAAATGTGGCTCAGATAACTTTTTGATAGCTTTGACAAGCGGGCATTGCCGCAATTAATGAGTTCTCGCCCAATTTGACCGCCCCATGATATATGAGATATATTTGGCCTAAAATACATGGCCCCATAGAGACACCACAGGCTGACATGAAGTGGGCAAGCGTCCAATCTAATCTGGCATGCGTCTTCAGCAAATATTTGTATAGGTAAACATTGGCAAATAGCTAATTCTCCTTTTGTTTTTCCATTGTTCGGTTACTTTGGTAGAGTATATGGCGTGCATAGAGTCTTCGAGCCACTTAAGATTGGCCTAAAACCAGTGCGGAAGTGTCCATGACTTAGACAGATATACTATGTACTATAGACTATATATAAGTATATAAAACATATATACACAGCTGATATGGCCCACTAGCTTTGACCAGTGGCGATTAGCCCGTTAACTGATAACTGATAAGCCCAAGAGACAGCTGACTGCAATACGGGTTTTTTGTTCGTTCCCCAACGGCCATAATTTATAGAGACAATGGAAACGTTAAGCTTGATACGCCTATTTATAGGCGATAAAAATCATGGACTTGAATCGTAACACCTTGAATACCTTTCAATATTGATTATAGAAAGAAGTAGCTAAACGCAATCCTTTAGAGCAATAAGAAGAGCTGAAGCTAGGCAGAACTAAACAGCTTCGAGCTAGGAAATAAACCCAATAAAAGCCAAATTCGGCTTGAGTCTGATTTAAAGTTAAAATATATAACATATTTATTAAATAATTTATATATAGTAAATATATATAAATAAATATATATAATATATATAGGATGTATGGGATTTGTATGGACTCAGGGTATAATTATCTAAAGACCTTATAAACGCATCCACTTCTGATTCGAATTACAGCCTCCTTTCAAGCCAATATCCATCGCGAAATACTATTAATTTAAACTTAATAAAAAACGAAATCTCAGCAAGAATTCAAAAGTCTGCGATTCGAGTTGAGGCCTAGTCGACTCTGCTGTTATTTCCATTTAGTCTCAGCTTGTTTTCAGAGCAATCTCCATTCTTCAGAACATCTTTATAGCTGTCTCAACATTCTTGCCTTTCAGATACACTCGGCAAGAAGCTGAGCGATGCCTGGGAGAAGGAGGTGGAGGAGAAGCGTAAGAAGAAGAAGCAGCCCAGTTTGTTCAAGGCAACGATGAGCGTCTTTGGCTGGAACTTTGGCATACTCGGCTTCGTTTTGTTCATAGTGGAAATGGGCTTCCGGTAAGCGCCGAGGCTCTCTGTAATTACGAAGTTATTTATGATCATAATTATGGTGGTTAATCCTTGACAGCGTGACACAGCCTCTGTGCCTGGGCGGCTTGGTGGCCTACTATTCGGACTCGAACCACCTGGACGGCGACGATGAGACCACAGCATATCTGTATGCCGTCGGCGTGATCTTGTGCAGCGCCTTCAACGTATTATTCATGCATCCCTACATGCTGGGCATGTTCCACACGGGCATGAAGGTGCGCGTCGCCATGTGCAGCATGATTTATCGCAAGGCGTTGCGACTCAGCCGCACGGCACTGGGCGATACCACGACCGGCCAGGTGGTTAATCTCATATCGAACGATGTCGGCCGTCTGGACGTCTCCGTAATACACACGCATTATTTATGGCTGGGCCCAGTGGAGATCGCTGTGGTCACCTGGCTCATGTACAGAGAGGTGAGTGAGCACTCGAACAGCTTAATTGACCAACTGACTGGCTGAGTCTTAGCTGATACATTAATTCCTTCTGCTTTTACCAACTCATATTTGTTATGCCTAAATTCTGCTCCACAGATTGGCGTTTCTGCATTCTTTGGCGTCGCTATTATGCTGCTCTTCGTGCCCCTGCAAGCGTATCTGGGCAAGAAGACCTCGAGTCTGCGCCTGAAGACGGCCTTGCGCACGGATGAGCGTGTGCGCATGATGAACGAGATCATATCGGGCATCCAGGTGATCAAGATGTACGCCTGGGAAATACCATTCAGCAATATGATCAACTATGTGCGCGGCAAGGAGATGAACGCCATACGCAAAGTGAACTACATTCGCGGCACCCTGCAGAGTTTCATCATGTACGTGACGCGCATCTCGGTGTTTGTCAGCCTGGTGGGCTTCGTGCTGCTCGGCAAGCTGCTGACCGCCGAGAAGGCCTTTGCCATAACCGCCTACTACAATATTCTGCGTAACACAATGACCATCTACTTCCCCATGGGCATCTCACAGGTGAGCAAACACATTTGGCTTAAAGTCTTTGTGGACTTTATTAATAACGTAACGTAAGCTGAGGATCTGTTAAAATAATGGTTTTAACAGATTTTTTTACTTTAATGTAAGCATATTTAATTTGCGTATATTACCTTAGCAAACAAATTAGTTTTAATTTTCTAAAATTTATATTTAAATCAAGCGCTTACAAGCTATATCCCCTCTAATTTAATTTTGCATAAATTTCTTTCTCATTTACATTTTACATTTGAGCTGCAGTCCCTTAACAGCACAAATGTTAAAAAAATTTTGTTAATGTTAAATGCCACCACTGTTAATAGACTCAATTGACCGATCGTAAAATGACACTGTTATTAGCAGTGCTTATAGCTGTTAGTTAACCTAACACTCCTATGTTAATTCTAGGCGCGATAAAGCAGCTTTTAAATACGCACAAACAAATTGAAGAAATTTTAAGCGCTCAATTGATAAGTGAAATAATAATATTGCTCTTATTAATATTTTAATATTTTCCCATATTTATTCTATTCATTTGCCATCAGTTTGCCGAGTTGCTCGTATCCATACGCCGTATCCAGAAGTTCATGATGCACGAAGAGACGAAGGTGCGCGATAAGTCGCACGACGTGAACGACCAGAAACTTAAGCCAGCCGGCGCTATTGTGGAGGAGGCTACGGCCACAGCCACGGGTGTGCTGAAGCCGAACAGTCGCCGGACGAGCGAGGTGGAAGCGAGCATCAACATTACCAAGTTGAAGGCCAAGTGGGACTCGAAGGCACCTGAGTATACGCTGGATAACATCAACCTGAAGTTCAAGCCGCGACAGCTGGTGGCTGTCATTGGACCCGTTGGCGCTGGCAAATCCAGTTTGATACAGACGGTTCTCGGCGAGTTGCCGCCGGAATCCGGCACTGTGAAGGTGAACGGCACCCTGTCGTATGCCTCCCAAGAGCCGTGGCTCTTTACGGGCACAGTGCGTCAGAATATTCTGTTCGGTCTGGCCATGGACAAGAGTCGTTATCGCCAGGTGGTGAAGAAGTGTGCGCTGGAGCGCGACTTTGAGCTGCTGCCGTACGGAGACAAGACAATTGTGGGCGAGCGTGGAGCCTCGCTCTCTGGTGGCCAGAAGGCGCGTATCAGTCTGGCCCGTGCCGTGTACCGCAAGGCCGATATCTACCTGCTCGATGATCCCCTCAGCGCTGTGGACACTCATGTGGGCCGTCACCTGTTCGATCAGTGCATGCGTGGCTACCTGAGAGACAACATTGTGCTGCTGGTCACCCATCAGCTGCAGTTCCTGGAGCAGGCCGATCTCATAGTCATCATGGACAAGGGCAAGATCAGTGCCAAGGGCACCTACGAATCCATGTGCAAGAGTGGCCTGGACTTTGCCCAAATGTTAACCGATCCCAGCAAGAAAGAAGAGGGCGCCGGCGATGCACCCGAAAAGCGCAAGCTATCTCAAACCAGCTCGCGCCGCAGTCGACAGAACAGTGTCTCGTCCATGGAATCGGGTGCCGACTCAGTCGTCATGGAGTCACCCATGCAGGCGCAGGAAAGTCGCACCGAGGGACGCATTGGCATGGGTCTCTACAAGAAATACTTTGCGGCCAACGGCTACTTCTTGTTCATTGTGTTTGCCTTCTTCTGCATTGGCGCTCAGGTGCTGGGCTCTGGTGGAGATATGTTCTTGTCCTATTGGTGAGTCAATACCTAGAAAATACTGTTTACGGCTTAGAGTGTGTTAGCCTTAACATAAAGTAGATAACAGAACTGTTAATGAATGCCTTTACGTGTATATAGCTAACAGTATATTGATAACATAGCTCTGAATGTTAAATTTGATCCTGTCCTCGTTCCATTTTCAGGGTCAACAAAAACGAAGCATCACAGCCGGATACCTTTATGTCACGCCTACGTCGCTCCTTCATGCCCAGAATCAACATCGAAACGGATCCCATCGACATATACTACTTCACGGCAATTAATGTGCTGGTGATTGTGTTCTCTCTGGTGCGCAGCGTGCTCTTCTTCTACTTGGCTGCCAAGAGCTCAAAGACGCTGCACAACCGAATGTTCCAGGGCGTGACCCGAGCGGCAATGAATTTCTTCAATACCAATCCATCGGGTCGTATTCTCAATCGTTTCTCCAAGGATCTGGGCCAGTTGGACGAGATTCTGCCATCGGTCATGATGGACGTCATGCAGATCTTCCTCCTCATCCTGGGCATTATTGTGGTGCTGTGCATTGTGAATGTGTGGTATCTGCTGGTCACGGCCATCTTGGTGGTAATCTTCTACTTGCTGCGCTCCTTCTATCTGACCACGTCCAGGGATGTCAAGCGATTGGAGGCAACAAGTAAGTGCTGAACATGATGTTGACTGAGGAATCCCGGTTTCATATTTACTTTCGAATCCGCACAGCTCGCTCGCCCATCTACTCCCATTTGAGTGCTTCGCTGAATGGTCTGGCAACGATTCGAGCTTTTGGTGCACAGAAGGAGCTCATTGAGGAGTTCGATAATTTCCAGGATTTGCACAGCTCTGGCTTTTACATGTTCCTGGCGACGAGTCGTGCCTTTGGCTACTGGCTGGATTTGGTCTGTGTGCTCTATATAGCCATCGTAACACTGAGCTTCTTCCTCTTCTCACCGGAAAACGGTGGCGAGGTTGGCTTGGCCATAACACAGGTGCGACTCACTACATCAACCAACTCGGCAAACTCTTTTAACTACATTCATTATTTAGGCTATGGGTATGACAGGCATGGTGCAGTGGGGCATGCGTCAGTCCGCCGAGCTGGAGAACAATATGACGTCTGTGGAGCGTGTCGTTGAGTACGAGGATCTGGAGCCGGAGGGCGACTTTGAGTCCAAGCCGAACAAGAAGCCACCAAAGGACTGGCCCGATGAAGGCAAGATTAAATTCGATGATCTGAGCTTGCGCTACTTCCCCGACAAGGATGCGGACTATGTGCTGCGTTCGCTGAACATTAGCATCAATGCCTGTGAGAAGGTGGGCATCGTTGGACGCACTGGCGCCGGCAAATCTTCCCTCATCAATGCACTGTTCCGTCTGTCCTATAACGAGGGCGCAATTCTGATCGATCACCGCGACACCAACGAACTGGGACTGCACGATCTGCGCAGCAAGATCTCGATTATACCCCAGGAGCCGGTCTTGTTCTCGGGCACCATGCGCTACAATCTGGATCCATTCGATGAGTACTCCGATGTGAAGCTCTGGGAGTCTCTGGAGGAGGTCAAGCTCAAGAAAGTGGTTGCCGACCTGCCCAGCGGTCTGATGAGCAAAATCTCCGAGGGCGGCTCCAACTTCAGTGTGGGTCAGCGCCAGCTGGTGTGCTTGGCCCGTGCTATACTCCGCGAGAACCGCATTCTGGTCATGGACGAGGCGACGGCCAACGTGGATCCGCAGACCGATGCTCTCATTCAGAATACGATTAGGAATAAGTTCAAGGAGTGCACGGTGCTGACCATTGCCCATCGCTTGCACACGGTCATGGACTCGGACAAGGTCTTGGTCATGGATGCGGGCCGTGCCGTTGAGTTTGCATCGCCGTTCGAGCTGCTCACCGTGAGCGAGAAGAAGGTGTTCCACAGCATGGTCAAGCAAACAGGCGACGCCACATTCGATGCACTGCTCAAGGTAGCACAAAAGGTGAGTTTCTTCTGAAGAATATATCCGAAATGGCGACATCTATATATCTTTTATACCCTATAAAACAGGCCCATGAGGATAACTTGCGGTTGAAAAAAGATTCTTGACATTTCGCCGTGCCGAAAGCTTTTAAAGACTACATACTTAAGATACTGGAACCAATTACGAACCACCCGGCTGCCAATGCGCGCATACAAAAGACCTTCCTATTCGCAGAGGCCTCCAAGCAGAAGTTATTAGGGTAGCCCAAGATAAAGTAATGAAAAAATGATAAGAAAAAACACAATCGTTAAGCAAAGGATTTTTATACGCACACACACACAGATGTACAAAGAAATACAACTACATGTTAGTTGGATCGAGATCATAGAACTATATATTATGAGATGTATGACAATAAGAGCTCAGGTTTGAGCATCTAAATCGAAGAGAAAAAGACCTTTAAAAGGTCGTCAAAAATGTGTTCCGTAACGACAATAACGATTATTTAAAAAAACCAGAAAAAAACTAAAACAAGAAAAATTGCTATAAACTGTTACGTCTAGTATTAATGTGTGTTTTTATAGTAATTTATTAATGTACAGGTATACAGAATAAATGTAACATTTTATTAAATTTTTATTTCGAATTTTTATTTGATTCACAATATATATTTTAATTTCTATTTTATTTTCACATTGGCTGTTCAGTTCGTTAAATCAACTAATAGAACTGCATTTAAATCGTCTTTAAAAACAGAGATTGAATGCATTTAACAATATCGAAAAGAAAACAAAAACTGTATCTTCCATTTGCCGCAAACTGCTATCAAATTAAACGAGAATTTTGAAATTCAAGTGCTCACAGGCGCTCAGATTACGAACTAAGAAAACGCTTTTAAAAAGCGCATTAATATATAAAATATATATTTATATTTATTTATATAGCTGCTGCTTTCCTCACACACGAAACTTCACCTAGGCTTTAGCTTTAGTTGACATTATATATATATAGATGTGTGTAATTCTATGTACTAAATCCTAAAATGCGCGTATATCACATCTAGACTATCAGCGACAGCCAGGCGCCAATCAAACAGAAGCCCCCGATTGTGGCATAATGCTGCAGGTGCTTCTTGCCAGTCAGAGCGCGATAATACATGCAGCCCGAGAAGAGGACGGTGCCCATGGTCATCAAGACTCCAGTCTGCAAAACAGAAGTCACAATTCAAATATTATTATTAAGCATGTGAAAAAAAAACCAAAAAAGAAACAAAATTATTTATACAGCATTTAAGTGTTAGACAATAATATTGCATGGCGTGCATATTTTGATGTTAGCTTTAGTTGTTTGCTTTGAGAACGAACAAAACCAAACAAAAGAAACAGAAAAGAACCCAAAGGCAAGCTCTACGATTTACTTATCGCATAAGGCTGAAAACAAAATTATAAACAAACAAAAATTTAAGCAGCGTTATTGAAGCTGACTTTTGGTACATTTTTTAAACAAAAGAAATTCAAGAGAAGAGAATTTAGTCTTAAGCTAAACCAAATACATATTTCCTATATCCTCAAAGCCCTATACCATATCAGCTCTGAACCTCTCATATCATCTATAAGAAAAGAGTAAAACGATGTTAAATTTAAATGTTAGCAATTATCGTATACAAGTTTCGTAATGTGGTATTGAAATTACTTTTAAGCTGCAATTAGTGGTTGTTGAACATTTAGCTTTAGCTTTGAAGAGACGAGAAATAAAAAGATATTTCATATACAATCTGAACTTCTAATAGATCGTAACGCTTAGCAATTATCAAACTTTACTCATGGTTCAATTAGAATCTTATTTTCCTCATTTTTTTGTTTGGTAATCAAGCGTGTGTCAATTACATACATATATACATTAAATACATATTGATATACACATAAATATTAGAAATCCAGAATCATTCAAAGAGTAACGCGAGTTGTTATAAATTCCGTTCAAAGATTTAACTTTTACAAATGACAAAAATAACTGAAAAAGCTTTATGATGCTCAATAAACTGTAAACAAATAGAATTGTCTACTTTCTTTCTCTGAGTGGAAATTGGGAATGGGATGGGACGTGGCCTTGGATTTAATATAAAATATTTTTTCATACCTTGACTGCAGCAGCCAGCTGCTGTCTAACATATTTTATCTTGACAGAGGATTACGTCATAAAAGACATAAAAACATAAGTCTCCGTTTTGGGTATATTCTAGTCGGACTCCCACCTACCTCATTTTTAAGAAGGGGAGTCCCCCAGAAAAAAGTGCTGATCGTCGATTAGTTCAAAACTACTGAGGTCTCTTTAAATATATATACTCCACTATACCCTACAAAATCAGCGGTTTCTGGGTTTCGCTTATTTGACTGGCACGGTGTATAAAAATCCTAATAACATTTCAAATAATTGTTATATTCTACGATATACAACTTATTAGCCTTCATGTCTCTCTCGCTGCATTGGGTATTCAATATGTAATACTTACAAAGACTGGATAGTGAGCCAACGGCATGCACATGAGCGCAAACGAGTGTAGGAAGTGTATACGATTGGCAACATCAGCGAATGCCTGCGAGTCCTGCTGCAACTTGGGATCGTTGACATCCTTTAGGAAGTACTTGCAATAGGCGCCCATAAAAATGGCCGATGCACCGCCCAAGCCGGCAATACGAACAAAATTATAGTGACTGCCGACGATGCGATGCATCGAAACTTTTAGTGGTTGCATCTGAGTTGAGACTCCTATCGGACGATCATTCGCAGAAATCTTCTTGGGCCGCAGACCCTGCAATAAAAATGTAGTGAATCTCATTTGACTTGCCGTAAAAATGAAATACAGTTACAATATGACGCACTTACTATCGCTCGTAGAACTGAGGACGATGAATTGATTATCGCGCGACTGACAGGATTGCCAAGGGTAATGTACTCCACAGCGTCAGCGATCGACATATTGTTCCAACTAGCTAGACTAGAGCTCTATGGGAGGAGTATATTTCGGTTCTGCTATTAGCTGGCGTTTGTAATTTTGCCTCTCGATGCCCGTGGACGAATGCGGTTTGGCGTTGCCAGTGTGGCTTAATGCGCGTATAACTTGTTATCGATATTCGCTTGCATCGGAGCAGTTGCTGTAAATGTAAATTTCAGTGTTCGGTCGATATATTTTTTCAATAAAATGTGTCCTAAAGTAAAAATGTATAAAAGATTTTTGAGCTAATTTGAAAATACAACTACTTGTTCTGGAATCCAACGAAATATATATAGTAAAATAAATAACAGAAAACAATTTAGCCAGTGTGACCGTAAGCTACAGTCGATTTTAGTCTCATTAATCGATTAATAATAACGACGGTTACTTATTATGCCGAATTTATTTGCAACTATCAAAAGATGTAGCTAATTTTATACATAATCTTATTTTTACAATTCAATACAACTAGTAAAACTAACTGGGCCTATGTAGGCATTGGTACTAGACCTTTAAAGCCCCGCGCCAGCAAGAAATGCTCGGCAGAGTCGCCACGGCTAGCGCGAGGTTTCACACGCTTCACTTTTTCGTAATAACACAGCATATCCCTTTCCAGTTTGGGCACATCGCCGTTATCCCAGATTTTGACAACCAAGTTAGCTTGTGGTGCCGACATTGCAAGGGCAAACCTGAGGACCTCGTAGCACAGATTTGTGATGCTCTCCTGGTCAAGCATACGCACGCCCGTTGCATTGGGTGCCATGTCCGAGAGTACGCAGTTGACTGCGCGACCGGCTAGGGACTCTCGCAGACGCTGCTGGGCAAGAGGGCTCGTAAAATCCATTCCACCAAAGATTGTCGCTCCCGGCACGGCATGAAAATGAAGAAGATCTATGCTATATACAGCACCCTTTGGCCCGCGGTCTTTTTTGCCATTTGCGTTGGTTCGCTCCGCTGCCACTTGTGTCCAACTGCCTGGTGCGGCACCACAATCCAAGACTACATCGCCGGGCTTGAGAATCTTGTATTTATCATCCATTTCAAGGAGCTTGAAAGCACTGCGGCAGCGAAAATTCATCATACGCGCCTTTTCCACATACGGATCAGCCAACTGCCGTGTTAGCCAATCCTGGGAGCTCTTGCTTTTACCCTTAAGATTATGTGGTTGTTGCTTGGCGAGGTGCACTGCATTGTTTGTGTGTAGAAACCGTTTAATTAATAAACTCCCAGAACTTACTGCCGGCTGCCGCATTGTGCAACAGTAAACAAAACAGCTGTTTTATACTGAAATGTACATACTGAAAGGTATTTAGTATATTTCCCATTTTTGGTATTTTTAATTTGACTAGTTCCATGTAGTTGGAGTGCAAAATGGTCGGTAGGTACTGTTTTTGTATTAATTGAACATAAATATGTTAAGATAAATAATTAGTATCTCTTACAAAGTAATAATTTAACATTTTTCCTGATTTCCGATCTAGTTCATAGAATTAATATGAACGTTCATTTGATGTGTTCATGGTAATCAGTATGATTCAGTTCAATTGAGCTTGCTGAGCACTTTTCTTGCTCAAATGCTCGCGAACAGTACAACTATACGCAACAATGACGAATGAAGGAAATACGCAGTTAAAGTAGCCCAATGCGAGTGTGTGTGTGTGTAATGTCAAATTAAAAAGAAAATAATTAGTGAAAATATGATACATTCAACTAACTGCAAGTGAGTGCAAAGTGCATAAATTACCAAACGCATAATATATACAAATATTTTGTCGCTGTGTCGCTCGCGCGATGTTAACCACAACAAAAAGAAATCAGTCGATGTCATATAGATTTTGCAAAATGAAATACTTCGTTTGTTGTTGCGCGTTTATTTTGCTATCGAGCAGCGCTATTGCATCAGCAGCAAAACAAACATCAGGTACAAGCGCCGACTCAGCTGAAGTTGTGAGCAGTGCCGAAGAAAAAACGGTAAGAGCAGGCAATCAGCATAATGCGGCGTATAAGTGTGGCTAATCAAATAAATAGTTGATGACAATTAACGAATTGGTTCTTCGTTTCTCCACCATAGGATTGCACAGACCTGGCCCGCGACGAGGAGGCGTTGATGGTGTTCTCCACGCTGGGCGGCGGGCTAACAGCAATCGATCCGATAACAAGCGAAATACGCTGGACAATAGCAGATGGTAATTACACGCATGGCCATATGTATGTATGCATAAGGCACATCCGCTCAACCAAGTACATTCAGGAGCCTATTACCGTTTAAAAGTTTTAGTTGTGGTGCTTGAATGCAATCGTAAAAAGTAACCTCATTCTGAATCGTCTGTCACTCTCTTCCTCACTACGAGTGTGCTTGAGAGTTAAAGCATATGGCAACTCTCTCACTCTCCACAACCTGCTCACCGCCGGCCGTTGCCGCCACGAACCTAAAACTCGTGAAAATAAAGAAAATCTGTTGCATTTGACGGCATTTCGCCATGAGCGCGAAAAGTGCTGCATAAAGTGGAATAAATTACACTTTGATGAGCTCATTGTACGAAAACAACAAAGTATATATTATACATACATATATTCATATATTAATATGTGTGTATTCTAGACAACATATACTATATGCCAGAGCAGTAACAGCCGGCGACGATGCTGTTTTCTTACTCTAATTACACTTTTGCTCTCGCCAATGCGCCGTTATTGTGTTGTGTTATTGTTTTCAACTGATAACGGTGCAGACGATGGGCGTTTGTATGTATGAAATCTTGAGCACGAGTATGTGTGTGTGTGTGCATGTGTGAGTGTACATGCGTAATCTAGTCGAGCCACGCTCGCAGCTAGAGAAATGCCTGTGTGTGTGTGTTTGGTTCCTTCAATCAAATTGCCAACGCTGCACGATATTGTCGTCTGTTATTAAAAATGTTCGGGGGTTTCTTTTGACTTTGGGTTTACGGTTGTAGCCAGGTGACTTGAAGTAAATTAATAGTTTATTAGAAGTGCTGAGATATAAACTAATCTGTCTGATTGGGCAGAATGACAACAATGAGCCCTGTACATATGTATATATTTATGTATTTATTGCACGTCATGTTTAGGTCTATTGCTTTCAATAACTCGATACCCAATACGCACATCAATATTGCTAATTAGTCCTTATAATCGGTATACCCATTTGCACAATGCTTTTTCGATTTCAATTGTTCGTTTTTGTCAACGGAAAAATACATATCTTTTTTATTTGAGTTTTGATTTTTGCTATAAATAGTTGTTTACTTTTGCTTGTTTCTATATTGATTGCGTGACAGAATTTGCATTATCAAATATAATAGAGCCCAAAATGTCCCGTTCGTGGGCTATCTTGAAAAATGCTAACAATTATTTATTATTTACTCCATAATCATCATCCGGTACAGCTGGAAAAGATACGCCCACAAAAAGATGGCTTGTTGCGACAAGCCTAGAAAAATATGTATTCTGTAGACTATGGGAACATATGTAGATAGATATAAACTAAATATAGTATGACTCTATACTATGTATTACAAGTTGGAAATTTTGAAACGAGGCCTGTCTGTTTCGTCAATTTATTTCCTGGAATTTTTATAACTTTAGTGGACAAAACACATGTGTTTTGCTAGTAAGCAAGTTCTAGTATATGAATTATTGAATTGTTGATTATAAATGGAACTGCTTGCATTATAAACATGATATGTAATGAGTTTCTAAATGCTTTGGGAAGATTAGTCTTGCATTGCTATAATCAGTCAACCATAGCAAATGTACAAGTAATATTAAGTATATACAGGACAGCAGGTGTTTATTCAATAGAGCTTTTCCTATATTTATGGATATTATTATATTGATTGACTGTCTAGATATGGCTATTAAATATTAGCTCAGCACATGTTCTAAGCGGAGCACAATTTTGGTTAGAGTCGAGTTGCTAATTAGAGTGCCCGGCGAGGCGAGTTAAATGACCTGCCGGAGAGAAATGTCTGCCACAAAATAAAGCGGACCCTATATGCTACACCTTTCTCTTGTTCTCTTTCTCTCGCTCTCTTTCACTCGCTCTCTTTCTTTCTCTCTCTCTTTCTCTTTATATAAATATATCATTATCTCACTCTGCCTCTCAACAATGTATTTTCATTAATTATGATCAGCCTGCTGTGGGTTATTTCGGTGATAAGCCTCAGCACGAGAAATGCGCGCGCAGCCCTGTGTTGATAAAGCCAAACGTCGAGTTGCTCGACGCTCGATTCTTGTTGCCGACTACCCGCAACAAGCTAACTTTTCAGCCAACTACAACAAGAGCGCAGTAATAATACACAGTAATAATACATTGTCGATGATAGTAGGGCCTTACAAAAGACTTTCAGCCATTTTGACAAATGACATTCGATTTTTATTGTCACCGGCAATAATTCATTCTTTGACATGCGCTTAGTTGTTACTGTTTTCAATTAAATAAGTTAGCAGATCAATGATTAAATAGAGTTTCCTATATGAATGCAGAAAGAGGTGTAATTTTAAAATTGGAAAACTTCTTTAAAACATTTTTAAGCTCTTAATAATGTTTAAATTCTTCATTTGGCTATATATATATATACGGAGATACAGATAAGCAATGATTGCACAAAAGCCATACGCACATGCACTGGCTATAGCAAATATGAGCTCAAGTGTTTTGTCGTTTTTTATATCAATAAAAGATATGGCCAGTGTTTAAATTTACTTTAACTTTTTCGCTGCTTTATTTATATTATGAATTTTAAATTTATATTCTTCATTTCAGATCCGCCTATTGTGGCGGAGCCGCAGCAAAATGTACAGGTACCACATTATCTGCCCGATCCTAGAGATGGCAGTATTTATCAGCTCGGACAAATGGGCAGCCTGAAGAAGCTACCCTATACCATACCCCAATTGGTGGCCAATGCACCGTGTCGCTCATCCGATGGCATTTTGTACTCGGGCAAGAAGAGCGACACCTGGTACATGGTCGATCCAAAGACGGGCAGGCGTGAAAAGGTGATGGGCTTTGGTGATGCCCAAATGGATGGCAATGACGGCGAGCACATTGGCTGGGCCACATCGCGTGCCATTTACTTGGGACGCACACAGTACACGGTCATGATGTTCGACAGCCAGGCCAAGGATAAGAATGCCAAGCCCTGGAACATTACCTTTTACGACTACAATGCGCTCAGCGCCCCGCCAGAGCTAGCCAAGGAATATGGTAATAATTTGTACTATTTAATATATGCCAAGTCTCAAATCTATTTTGTTTATTTGTAGAATATATTCACTTGACCACCACCAGCAATGGCCAAATTGTTACCCTCGATCGTAAGCAGGGCAAGTTTTTATGGCAACGCGATCTGAATAGCCCCGTTGTAGCGGCCTTTCTGCTGGGTCCTGATGGGCTGCTCAGCGTGCCGTTTACCACAGTCTCCGATGAAGCCTACGACGCCATTCTAGAGGAGTCCAAGACCGGCAATGTGAACACTGTCAAACTATTGTGAGCAACCCTCTCGTTTATATGCAATTGATTTTTCAAAATACTCATATTTCTTACGCTCTGCAGTCAATCGTTGTATGTGGGCGAGCATCGCAGTGGCCTCTACGCTCTTCCGTCCCTGGTAAACAAGAATACGCCACGTATAGCTGCAACACCGCCCATCAAATTACTCGATGGACCAGTTGTGGAATTAAATGATGAACAGAGCAACGATCCACGCACAGTTTACATCAACGATGTACTACAAGAAAATCCGGGCATTATGTTGGGCCACTATAACATGCCCAATGAGGTCAACAAAGGCAATTTGCATTTATCTCCAACACCCTCTGCTGTCAAAGATGTGCACAGTTTGGCCACGATTCATAACTATAACGATGGTTATGGCCTGCTGGCCAACAATGAAAAGAATGCTGCGGATATTGGTGTGCAAACAGATCCAGATCAGTTGGTTGAGATTAGCATCGAGTCAGGGCGCTCAAACACCATCAATCGTACGAAGACCATAATTTTGGCAAACAGCAACAAGGTGCAGGCGTTTATAAACGAATGGTTCATGGAACATCCTAGTGGCAAGGTTCATCAAATACTGATTGTAATTGTCCTAGGCATGGTTGCGCTCTTCTGGTACACGTGCAGCACCATGCGAGAGCTTCAGAAACAGAGCGAGAATGGATCCAAGACAATGGCTCAGCAGGTCACCAACAGCAGCACCAATGGCAGCAATGGAAGCAACGGCAGCAACATCAGTACTCAGGATCTACTGGATCTGGGCAATGGACATGTGCGTGTCGGCAAGATTAGCTTCAATCCTAATGACGTCTTGGGCAAGGGTTGCGAAGGTACCTTTGTCTTTAAGGGCAGCTTTGAGGAGCGCTTTGTGGCTGTGAAGCGTTTGCTTCCTGAATGCTTCACTTTCGCTGATCGCGAGGTGGCATTACTGCGCGAATCGGATGCGCATGAGAATGTGGTGCGTTACTTTTGCACGGAGCAGGATCGTCAGTTTCGTTATATAGCCGTGGAGCTGTGTAATGCCACCTTGCAGGATTACACCGAAGGCGATCGGGCGGCGGAGCTTCGCCAGCATATTGACATTTGGCAAGTTCTGGTTCAGTCAGCAGCTGGACTCAGCCATCTACATTCACTAGATATAGGTGAGTTGCACATTTATATTATATATTATGATATTTGTTACTACAGCTCTTACTGTGCATTGCTTTGCAGTTCATCGGGATATAAAACCACAGAATGTACTTCTGTCGCTGCCCGATCCGAAAGGGAAGGTGCGCGTTATGATTTCAGACTTTGGACTGTGCAAAAAGCTCAACTTTGGACGCAGCAGCTTTTCGCGTCGCTCGGGTGTTACGGGCACCGATGGCTGGATAGCCCCAGAGATGATGCGTGCTCAGCGAACCGTAAGTTTTATTGCACACATAGGTATTGAATGAATGTTTATGCGTTTTATCTCTTGCAGACAACCGCTGTGGACATTTTCTCGCTGGGCTGCGTCTACTACTACGTGCTGAGCGGTGGTCATCATGCTTTTGGTGACAATCTCAAGCGTCAGGCTAATATACTTTCTTACGAATACAACTTGTCTAAGCTGCGTGCCGACGATAACGCTGAGAATAGCAGAATTGTAAGTCCTGAACAGCATCAAGTCTTAGACATACTTATGTAAAATACTTTTTATAGGTATTGGCAGAACAGCTTATATCAGATATGATACACAAGGATCCACAGTCGCGGCCGCCGGCGCGCTGCATTGGCAATCACCCTCTTTTCTGGGATGAGCCGAAAATGCTCAGTTTTCTGCAAGATGTCAGTGATCGTGTGGAGAAGCTGCAATTTCATGCCGAGCCACTCAAGTCGTTGGAGAAGAATGGACGTATTGTTGTTCTGGACGATTGGAACCTGCATTTGGATCCATTGATTACAGATGATTTGAGAAAATATCGTGGATATATGGGCGCCAGTGTGCGGGACCTATTGCGCGCATTGCGTAACAAAAAGCATCATTACCACGAGCTAACGCCGGAGGCACAGGAGCTGCTCGGCTGTATACCACACGAGTTCACTAACTACTGGGTGGAACGCTTTCCGCAGCTCATCTCGCATGCTTATCATGCATTCAGTATTTGCTCGAATGAGCCTATCTTCAAGCCGTACTACAGCGTCGGGTACCACTTTTCGCGTCCCTGGTACTTTGATGCTGATGATGCGATGTTTCCCATGCTAATGCGCGATCCCAAGCCATTGCCCAAAGTGAGCAGTCCGAAAAAAGCATCGCCTGCGCCGCATGCATCGCCGATCCCGTTGCAGCAGCTGCAGCAGATTAAGCAACGTAAGGGTGCTTACAACTTTCGTAAAGTTCAAAATGAGGAACTTATACCCGGCGTGGGACTGCAACGCAATCTAGAGGCGGATATGCAGACATTCGATGCTGACATGAGCAAACGCGATGCTTTTGCCAATTTCAAGTTTCGACGTCCCAAGCCGAGTAATCGAAATTATGCAGCGGGTGCCAAGGAGCAGGATAAGGACAAGTTTGTTAGCTGGACACTGCCGCCGACTACGACGGATTAGAAGTAAAACTATAGCACTTTACTAGTTCATTAGTTTATTTTAATTAGTAATATTATTTTTATTATAATTAGTAATAGTTATTCTAATTTAATTGTGCAATTCTTGTATGCTATTCCAAAATAATTCCCCGATTTCATTTTAGATTTTATTTTAGCTAAATCTGTGAAAACCGTACTGATTTGAAAATTCATACGAAAGATAAAAGCTAAACTTATTTTATGTATAACTATATTTATAAAAAGAGTGTATGATAAGCCTAGGCAAGTGAAACGATATGAAAAGTGTATCTCTATCGAATGCACGTAATTTAACTGTGATAATTTAATGTAGTTCTGTTTTAATGCCCAAGTCCAAATTTATATAGAAAATAGTGCAGGTTTTATATGTCTATGTAAATGTATAACTAAGAGACTCAAAACAAAAAAAGAGCTAACGATACTGAGAGTGAACGAATATTCTTTGGATCATAACGTAAAGTTAAGATATACTTATTTAAAAGCATGCACTTAGTATTAAACATTTCATAATATAAAAACAAATATTTTTCTTATGCTCGTTTCTATACCCTTTAACAGCCTTTTTTGCATTTTGATAAATTGAATAAAAGTTTCGTATTTAACTGTATAAAAACTTGTATTTTTTAAAGAAGTATGATAATGATCAAATACTTTACGTTTTTTAGCTTCTATAATGGTTCAAACGATCTTAAAATTAATGTAAGAATGAAATTCTTTTCTTGTTGCGATTCGATGTAACTGATAATTTGTTAAAGGTATCGCCTGTAATGACACCTTGACCTCTGTTTCTGATATTTCAATTATCATTTTGCAAAGGGTTTTTAATATACTTATACTTATTTTATATCACTACCCGGCGTTGTTTGGCTTTAATTGAAAATGCAACTCGACAACTGCAAACGATGTATATAAAAAGTGAAGTCGTCTAACAAATTGAAGATTTTTATTAATAACATATGTGTGAATAAGTTACTTTCAATAAATTTAACAATCATAAATTATGTGTTTTTATGTACTTTGAGCTAAAAAGAGATTTTCGTTTTGTTTCTTTAGAAGAAAATAAATTTTAACTATAATTTGGTTATATATCATTTTTGTTTTTGTTTCACTTTGGCGTAGGTAAAGTTTCTTCATATCAACAGAGTTGTTCTGGTTCTTAGCCACATCTAATAGGAAGGCTTCTTAAGGGCTACCATTTCATGTTGCAAACAGTGCTTGAATGCATCCCAGCCCTCCGACTTGGCCGTAGACTGTAAGGCAATAGTTTCTTGATTAGTTTGATAGAGAGAAAGAGGTCTAGTCAAGAGATAGTCATAGTGCGCAATAGTGGGAGATACGGCAAGTGTGTGAGACGCAGAGTCGAAAAATAAACGGGGGGTTCTATATCATCTTGAACCAACCTTTGCTTGGGTAGCGCTATTATCTTTAGGCTTTTTACACCTCATCTCAATGATATCAGCATCTTGCTGGGAAATAACAAAAAGCACGAGAATATTGGCCACACATTGACTAAATTTGAACTTTAGACCTGGGCTCAAGCCATACGTATGGGCACGTGAGTCAGGTTTGTCAATAATAACAAACGTTTTGGCATAACAAAAATATTTGATTAACTGATGAGCAACAACAACAACAGATAAATAAATTAACAATTGAACGCGATCACTTGTGATTGGATGTTAAACGTGTGAGAAAATAAAAAGGCAAAAACTCTGAAATGAATTGGGGTATTCCTGCATAAATTTAGCTGAGATACAGTAATTTATGCAGCAGCTTAATTAATTGCAGGCATTACCCTAACATTCAACAATGATTAAAATTAAATAAAGCATATAAAATCAGTGTAATAATAAACATTCAATAAAAAGCCAATTTATTGTGTATAGATAAAATTTAATGTTTATGGCCAATCAAAAGCTTAAAAATAAAAATAAATCTTTAATCCAATTGAGTCGTTGAACAATTGGTGACAATACAAATTAATATATTAACTGAAGAGTAATAAATAAGGAACATTCAAGTTTAGGCACACAAATGATTAGAGCTTAAAACAAATTAAACACACACAAATGCGAGAGACATACACACACAAACACACACATACATAAGCGGTAACGGGAACAAAAGCTGTATTAGTTTAGTGCCACAACGCATCGCTGTCAATGTAGTAGTCCAACTGGCGACAGACACTGTGGCGCCAGGCTTGGAACATGGGATACTCGGGATCATCGTATGCATCCAGTGCCTCATTGTAATCAAAGAAACGACCACTTACTCTGAAGCCGCGATGCAAGCGATCCTTCATGATGGCAATGAACTCCTTGTAATGCAGCAGGCCATCGCCGTCCGCATCGAATATGGCAAACACCGTGTCAATCAAATGCTCGCTGAGACTATAGCCCGTACAGATTTTGGCAGCGCGCGCAAATTCATCTGCTCAAAAAATCGAAAATGAAAACTTTAGATGAGCAAATAGATTTGGGATTTTGACTCACCCTTCGATATGGAGCGATCGGCCAGTGTGTACATACGCATGGCAATGGTAAAATCATCCAGATTATTGAGAAAGTGACAAAAGTCTCGGAAGTCATTAAAGGAAATGCCCTTTTCATCCTTGACGCGCTGCAGCAAACGCTCCAGAAACACATCATACTCATCCGTGGCCAGATAAGTGTAGCGCAGCAAGATCTTGGCAAAATCCAATTCTGTTATGAAAGTCTGACCCTTGGAGAACTCATTGAACTCCAGTTCCAGCACCTCTGTCTGCAGATTGTCCATGAAGCGATAGAAATTATCGTAGTTGATGACTCCGGTGCCGCGCTTGCCAAACAGATGAAGCTGCAGGGTGGTGGCCACCATATGGCGTCGCTGCAGTCCCTCATTGTCATTCACATATTCCCGCTGCAAATTTGCAGATATATATTTATAGTATATGGCTTGCTATATTTGTATTCAGTTTAGTCACTCTGCAGTTAACAAGGGCATGCTCAACCTTACCTCGATCGAAGTTTCTTTCTTTTCGTTGGACTCGGAATCAGAATCGGAATCGTAATCATCGAGTGTCTGGTCTCCGTGCTTTTCTTTCCAAGCGCCGCTAAATATGCGCTCCATCTGGGATTTTTCGGTTATATACAAATCATTCAAGTGGAGGGTTTTTTGGGGGGTAGTTAGATTTGGAGAGAAGAACAGTTAGGTGAGGTTTAGTAAGGTTTTTTGGTTGCACAGGGCATAAGGGGTTTGGTTTTATACAAACGTAAGAAACAAAATATAACGTAACGTAAGTGCATAACGTAATCAAATTTAAAAACATACATAACTGATAAAAATTATAATAAAATATGGGGCTTGGCAAGATAAAAAGCAATTATACAGCTTTTCTGGTAACAGCATCAAACATACATAACATAACATAACGTAACGTAAGGTAACGTGTAACTAACGTAACTATGCTAAGCTTCTACGTATGCGTTTCGCGCATATTTTACAACGTCGAGCGTAGTTTTGTTTGCTGGAAAGCAAAGCTATAAGATATTTTGTTGGTTATTTAGTCGATTTCTCGTAGACTTACAAGACCCTTGGGTCGTGCAGCAGGTAAAGATTTCAGCACTGGTTTCTCTTCAAAGGGTACTAAACGCCGTAGCTATATTATATCATTAAATGAAATTATGGTATTCAATTAAAAAATAAAATAAAATAATAATACAAATAACTCCTGTAGCTAACGCTGGCTATTAAGATAGAATCTCATATTATTAAAATTATAAATTGATAAATAAATGAATCTTACAATTTCTTTGGTCTTTGGTTCCACATCTTGTATGGACTTAATTGCGCCAGCCAAAATTGAAATAATCTGTTTAATTAAAAAAAGATAAATAAATATAATAATAATAAATGAATAATTTAAACAACTAAAAACGAATAAATAAATAAATAAATTAATTATAAATACAAATAAAGTACATGAATACTGGTTACATATATAACACACATAGACCTTATACTCCCTTCTTCATATACTACTTACGACTAGAAACTCGGCCTTATCCACGCGCTGGTTGCCGTCCGTATCGAACATGTTGAAGGCAATGCGAAAGCCGGACTTGGGCTCTGTAATGCATACATATTATTTAATTGAAGCTTAAATAAAACTTGGTATTTATATTTTAAGGAAGTCTCATGCACTTGAATATAGAATAATTAAATGAAGAGACATCTAGCTCGCCTGTCGTCCACTACTTACTGGTCAGAACGGAGAGCAGGAACAGGTACTCCGTGTAGGAAACAATGCCTGCTCGGAATAAGAAATAAATGAATACATTGTAGTATATGATGATTTGAAGGATCTACCCTTGTCCCTGAGATTGCGGAAGAGATGTGAGGAGCCCTTCTTGGCAGCTGGCGTGTTATCCTTGTATTTTTCCACCTCATCGGTGCTCAGCACGCGACGCTTTAGTCGTGCTGAAAATGATGCAATTATTAGTAGAACTGACATATAATTGGGTAATATTTTCACTCACGTCTGGGCTCCTGCTCCACGACAGATTCCAGAAAATCTTGTGGCGTCATGTACAGCTGGTTCTCGTACTCCACGGAAGCGAACTTAATGAAGCGTCGCTCGCGTGCGGTTAGTTTAACGTTCTCCAGATCGGTGTCATCGCGATGCTTTATTGATAGACGATAAAAGATGAAGCGTTGGGTAATTTGATATGCATACACACACATATATAAATTGGGCATAAATCAGCGCTCGATTGGATCGCCAGTAATTTCCTTAGCTGGCGCACAAAGGCGGCAAATGCAGACGACAAATAACCGATCGATATCGGAAATCAGGTCGTGCGTCTGGTGACGTTTTGATTAATGCTTAAACGCGACTTGAACTGCGATGTTATTATGAATATATATCTCATATATATGTGCATGAATATGCCTCGCTTATTGGTAGTCAGCTGCATGTGGCCCTAAAGTGCAATATTGATGGCCTGAGCAGGATTCCCACGTTAAGCATTGGCTAAGCAGCTCGGGCCAATAAAGTGCCAAATTGATTTGGTCACAAGATTTTTTTGGGGGTCGACCCATACGGACGTTTAATTGTATATGGTTATAAAATAAATTGGCTTGAGCTCCATAAATCTGACATTTAATGCCACACACACAAAATGTGGGCAGTGGCCGCCCCAAGAAATGACTCAATTTTCAGGCCACATGCAAAAGTCGACTGTCTGGGGCACGGGTGCCGCGAAATAAATCTAAGCAAAACTGATCTAATTGTCGGTGTACGACTAGCAAATACCCAATATATTTGAGTTAGTTTCTTATATACGTAACTATGGGTGCAGCAATAGGGATTATTGACGGATGAATTGATAAATAGACTATTTGATTTATTATAGAAATATATGTACAGAAAAAATGTGTGTAAAGCTGGAACTATACTCTATGATTTATTATAATATACAACTTTATTTTGAGCTTTAAAAAATATTGTATATGCTTGAATTGACAATATCAGAAGACAAAAGAATAGGGAAAAAACTTAAGCTCAAAATATTATAAGTGGTAGACGACCAAGCTAGATAGATAGTGAGTCTAAATATAGTGAGCCTAAAATAAAACCTTTCTTATTTTTCATTTTATATCAAATGAAATGTGAATAATAATAATAAATAGGAAAGGGCAGGGAAGGCCTTAGAGGAAGGTATAATCGTCTATATTAGAACTTCTTCTAAGTCTTTCCCTGCCTGTCAAGGACACTGGTAGAGTTTTGCGATACACCCGCCTAAGCCATCTCTAATGGGTATTGGTCTTAGTAAGACAAAAAGCTGTGAGCAATTTCAATGTTAGACATTTGCAGCAGCCGCCAGCTAGCAGCACTGCACGCCCACGCGCTGCAACTGAATCGTGTGTTAATTCTTCATAACTTCAGCTGACATCATCCAGAGATCGGGCAGGAGAGCCGCAGGCGCTCTGCAGGCGCTTTATATGCTTTATAGGCAACAATTAAAACTCATTCATCATCGTGAGAGGCAGTCGTCGTGGTTGTCATAACGTGGCTCAGGGACCTGGCACATGTCAGGGACGCTGCGGCCCGAAACATAGCCACGCCTGCGTCTGGCATTGGGCCTGTCCGCCAGCCAGCCTTATAGTGGGTGTATCAAATCCACACTAGCCAGATCGATTGATAGATAAATTTTGTGGCAACTGGCGTTTGTGTCAGCATATGCTCCGTGGGCACGTTGTCAGGTGCGTGGGCGGAGTTCGCAGCTACTTGGACACTTTATCAACTTAACCAAATGCACTTTTCATTATTGTTATTATTATAATAACTTGTCGGATTTTCAAGGTGTGTGGCAACATGCGCTCAATTGCCGCACATAAAGCATTTTTTGTTCTCTGGCATTTTTGTTGAAATTAATGCAAAGCCAATCACATATTCAAGAGCACTGAGATTGTATAAGATATGGACTTGTAAATTGGCATATTAAAGTGTCCAGAAAATCAACTCAAAGTGCTCTACGCGTGAATCGGACTCTGTCGAGAAGTCTAAACCAGCCATGAAGCCTAAATTATGAAGCCCAAACATGCACATTAATCTAATCATAATTGGTTCTTCAACATTTCGACAAGAGATTATAAAAACAGATTTAAATTACAACATTAAAAACGTAAGACAACCAAAAGCGGACTTAATAAATGTGAAATACGAATATTAGCCAATCGTTGTAGTCTAGCGTCTACCCCTAAACGGAACTTGAAGTTCTTTGGTTTCTTAGCTTTAATAGACAGAGAAGGCGAGACATTGACTATGCTTTAATAGAGTCTATAGACAATTTACCAACATTTTCATATTCAAAACAAACTTTGATAACTTCTTTGCGCCTTATGGTTCTCACATTGTTGCCTTCAAAGTCTTTGTAGAAGCTCTTCACATCTAGCCACATTGACATCTGTCACACAAAAACCATTCCAGAAACCTGTTCCATTCCAGTTACAAGCTCTACTTTACAGAACATTAACCCTTTTAATAATATAGCTACATATATCTGATCGACGATAAATGTACATATATTTAAAATTTGTCATTTTTAATGGATTAATTATAATAATCTGATTATATTTAATGAAAGCCAATTGCTTGAGCGTGAAGCGTGAAAACTGTTGCAATGGGGTTAACCCACATTTTAAGTAAAAATTGTGAGAAATTTCTAAAAACTATATATAAAAACTTAATATAATACTTATTTATAATTATTATAAAAGTTTTTAAAACTGGCTGCATTACTAATCCACACAACTGCATGAAAATAAAATTAATCAGTTCGAGTTTCCAGGAAATTTGTATTACTCAACACGAAGCAACATTCAAACGCGTCAGAGTACTCAATGTTTTACACATTGCTCAAGCTTTGACAATTAATTACCTAGAGTACTTCATTCAAATATTAGTTTTTCACACCCTAGAATAAATGGAACAACAATAAAATGCTTATCAGGGGGACGACACGCACGCAACGGCAAGTCAACAACATTTTGAGGTTTAGCAACACTAAAATAACTGACAATGTCAACAGGCTGAAAGACAAGTTAGTTGTTGTTGTTGTTGCTTATTGTTGTTCAATGAACTTGAGCACGCAACAACAAGAGCAATAACAACGACAACAACTGGTGAACGGTGTCCCCCAAAAAGCACCTAAGACCGTGAACCACTTTTTTTGTTTGCTTTGTCTAAGACCCGCAGGTAGTTCCCAATGAGTAATAGTCACAAATTAAGTGGTTCTACGTCAGCCAGCCACTGGTTTGATTTTGTTTATTAAAAGCCAATCTAAGCAAACAAAACTAAAAAGCGCAGCGAATGCCGCGAGCAAAACAAAACACAAAGCACACACACACACATATTAGCTACTAAACAGCTGTTTCGATGTTACGTTATGGCAAACGCAACAGCTGGCTACGCTGCGTAACGTAAGCTGCCCCAAGCTAAAAATAACTGCGCGAGTCTTTTACGGTCATTTATTGACTTTTCCACATACGCATGCACGCTCACAGAAATGCATCGTTATCACGTATATTCTACTGCTTATCGCTTTGCTATCATTTACCAGGCTCTTCTTTCGCATTGCATTCGCTGTGTTGGCGGCACTTCGCAGACGAATGAGTGCAGTCAGTGCCGCCAATGAGACGAAACTGCCGCCCACCAGCAGCAGAAGACGTCGAGTGTTATTCCTTGGTTGGTATTTATTTGCCAGTCTAGTGCTGGCATTGCGGAAACACGATTTATACACTGCCGCACTATGTTGTTGTGTTAGAAATGCACTGGTTTTAATCGTTAGACGCGACACGACCTTTGCCATTGTGGATGGGCTACGCGCTTTGCTCGCCAGAAGTAGCTGAACGAAGTGACAAATAGAAAAGACGTAAGAGTCAATTTGGTAAACGTTTGTCACGTAAGGCGCGTATGGCGTTGCCACCTAGACAAAGTAGTGCACAGCGTTGTATGCGTCTGGCGGGTGATTGGCGCGCATTTGAAAATTTTCACAGCGATATGGAAATAATAGTTCATAATAGTAAAAATAAACATATAGCAACAATTATGAATAAAAATTTATGAAATAATGTTAAAAGAATAAAAATAAATATATAATAACAATAATTAATGAAATAGATAATAAAATGATTAGTAAATCCATTTAAATGTTTGCAGAATTCTTGTCTCTATTCTATTTGATTATTCTATAAATAACAATTTTTGTTGTAGATTGTAAGAAATCAAGACAGACAAATCGATGAGCTGTTGTCAGCGTCACGCTAAAGTGCTACGTGCACAAGATCACAGAGTTTCCCATTTACGCAATTCCAAAAACGATTTCTAAATCCTGGCAGCGTATATCGCGGTGGTTTTTCTATTGAAATAATTTTGAAATAATTGACGTATTTTTCGCTAATTTAGAATTTTTTATTGGGCATGTCCAAAATCTCGGCGATGACGCGCCCGCTCCCACAAATATCGCTGCGTCAATTACCGAACGAGTCCAAAGCTCAAATGACTCACAGCCAATGGAATCAATAAAAATGTCGAAATATTTACGAAAGGAAAGAAATATACCAATTCGATATCAATGCAATGCGATTCAAATCAAAACCGGTTCGCCGGCCCATCAAATTCAATAGAAATGTTCACAACCGCTAAAGAAAAATATCGATTTCAACAGAGATTTGTTCTGGCCGCCCTTTGCAGCGTCCCGAGGGCAGAGGTGCCACAGGTGTAGTTGGCGTCTGCGTTGCAAGCCAGATCAGTTGACACCACATGCAGCAAGTGGCATCGCGAGCTCTATGAACTGCTTGGCATTGTTTCCAGTTCGAGCGAAGTCCGCAGGGACTGGCGTCCAAATGGGGTTTCGATTTTCTCTGACCAATTCATGAGCTCGTAAATTATAAAATTCTGTTTTAGCTTCATCTTTGACTCATATTTATTGTTAAGGATTGTGTTTCCTTTCGGTTCGCCAGCATTTCCTGCGAAAGTTGTAAAACCTCAGCATTGCCATCGGGCTCCACCAAGCGCCAGCCTTCCCGTCTGCAACTTGGTAAACACAATTCGTAAGCCATTAAAACGTATAAATATCCGTTGGCACATAAAAATTTCAGTTGACGCCTTCGCTTCGCTCACTCTCTCTCCTGCTCTCTCCCGCTCTCTATCTCTCTGTTTCTGCCTCTGCTGTAAATATCCTGCGGCTACATGTTCTTATATATCTTGCCAATTTTAAACGTTCAATTTTTGGTAGTAATAAAGTCGTTTCAATTAGCTTTTGACTTGCAGCCGCATCGTTTCTCCTTATTGCGAAGCCAAAAGTAATTCAGAAAAAATTTGTTTTAACGTGGCCCTCAAACTTAGCGCCAGCCTTCGGGGCAAATACAGCTTATACTCTTGCCCAGGCCATTATAAATAAGACATCAAATATGCAATATCAATTGGAGTTAGCTAATCAACTTTAGATAACTTTTGTGCTTCAACAACTACCTTAGACTTATGCAGTTAGGGTATTTATTGTTCGGTATTTTCTTGTTCCCTTGATGTTACCAAAAGCTAATTAGTTTGACGTTTAACAGCGACAAGAGGCAGATCCGACTCAAACATTTAACCCACATACAGCTATTAGCTAACATTGAGCTGAAAACTGAGGCGATTAACGCATCATCTAACGGTAAACTTATGCATTTTTTGATATATGAGCCGATTATTTTTTTGACATTTATGCGCCTTCCCCTTTTTGTTTGTTTTTTTTTATGAACAGATTATTGAGATATGTCAACGTTTGGGGTCTTCTCACGAACTGCCTGTGTTTCCGATCAGATATTTTCTTGTTTTTCGATCGTTTCTGATAACACTTGAATGAAAAAAAAATACCAGAGGAGTTCAATGTCAATGCTCAATCAGTTAAAGAACATTTTGTGTCAAGTGCTTTGGGCAGCAGTTGATGCATCTGCCTCGACATTTTTGATGAGGTGTTCAGTGGCGTTGCATTTGAATGGGTGTATACGAATATGTATATATTTATATAAATATATATAAATGGGGGGAATTACGCGGACACCACCTGTTGGGCGAGTTCGTTCGAACTTCATTGAGTTGTAATTAAATGAGGACCACACGCGCGACTTCAACAAGGCGTTGCCCTGTCGCATGCATGCATGCAGGCACACAGAGACACACACACTCGTAAATCTTAACGGCATATGGCAGGCTGTGGCAGGAGCCTGAGCAGCGCATAATGCATTGAGATGCATAAGAAATGCTCTACTACCAGATATCCTATAAACAGTTCAAACATAAATATTTGTAAGCAAATAGATACAAAAATATAAAATTTTTAGTAAAAAAATAGATTTATAGCAATGAGATTTTAACTGAAATACTGTATAGTTTCAGAGTATTGGGCGTACTTAAGTGTTAACAATATATTCTTACACTACATGAATAAGTATAAAAAAAATTATATTATTGCATATATAATTTTTAGAAGAGAATGTTAGTTTATAAAAGAATGAGTGTGGGTATGAGAATTTAAAAAAATACTTTTTTTTAGCTATAGAAAACGTTTACACATGAGGAATTACACAAATATAAAAGTTTCAAAATGACATACAAATTTATAATAATTAATTTTATTCAATGTTAAATTCATGAAATAATTCAAACTCAAAATCATTTGTTGCATTAGCAGATGCAAACGAAAAACATTTCAAACATTTCCACAATGGCAAGCTACCTTTTGCAAACGAATAGTATACAGGGTATAGCAAGGGTGCCAACTATTGCATTATCTAAGGACAACAAATGTTGTTGTTGTTGTTGGGGGCGCTGGCAACATCAACAGCAACAGCAACGGCAACATCAGCAGCAGCAGCGGCAGCCGGTTTCTCCTTTGGGTCTGCTGGCCTGTTCAACAAGTTGCCCCGCGTCGGCATCTAACATGTTGTTGCACCTTGATTTATATTGCCAGCCAAGGCCCGGGCTGGTCAACAATGCTTGGCTGCCGCTCCAATTACATCACTCAAAAAGAGCGAGACAGCATGCAAGAGAGACGGAGAGAGAGAGAGAGAGAAAAGAGTAACTACAGTTAGGAGCTGCATCTGGAACGTCGCTTGGCTGTCACATTAGGCCACACTAATCAGACGCAAAGCCAAGTTTATCACACAACAAGATCTTCAAAGGATTATAGTCTAGACTCCAGACTCTAGACAGACTTTTCATAGCAAGTCAGGCTGCTTGTTTTAACGGGTTCAGCTGCGGCCGGTTTGCAGCTCTTTAAGATAGCATCCCAAATGGTAGAAGAAGAAGACAGAACTCCAGAGAAGTTCTCAATGCTCAATGCTGCTCTTTTGTCTCGTCGATCGTCTCTCACATTTGATTAAGTTTTGATAGCGCCGTAATCTGAGCTCCACAAATGCTCCATTGGCCACCAGAGCTGCCGGCGCTGAGTATTTTTTATTTTTTATTTTTTTTCTTCTAATTTTATTAATTGTTATTGCTGGCAAGTTCCATAAATTGTTGTCTATCGCGCGATAGCCGTTCCACTGATTTGGTTAATAGCCGCGATATTGATATCGATTTCGTTGCAGTCACAATAAAAATTGCTCACATTAAAGCTTCAAGACTCTGTCTCTTTCTCCCGGATGGCAGGTGTCTGTCTGTGCCATGGGAAACAGTAACAAGACAAGGAGCTACCATAGATAAGAAGAAAGCTGAAAACAGAGCTAGAGTTTAGGAATTGTTTTGTGGAAGAGAAATTTAAGAACTTTGTCTTTATGAATAGCTGAAATACTTGAAATATTTTGAAAAAATGATTAACCAAATGAACAGCGAGAAATTTTATTTAATTGGTAGAATAAGAAATATTTTGAAAATTCTTGAAATATGCGAGGAACTGACAAATTTATTATCACAAAATAGTTTATAAAAAAATAATTGAGAAAGCCTTGACAATTTTTACAGTAATACCGAAACTTATTTGCATTAAAATTCTGTTTAAAATATAATTTAAAAGAAAATAAATAGAAAGTATTAAATAATATACAAAAATTGTTAAAAATTTCCTTTTATTTCAATTAAAAATAGACCCGACTTCTTTTTATTTATTTTAATTTAAAAAAATGTATTTTTACTTTAAAACTCTTTTTCTATTCCCATTGCTTGATCCCTTTGCTAAAACCTCATTTTCTTGTACAAATGCATGGTTCAAGGTCCCCATTTCGGGTGATCAATGTGTGAAGGTGCCCTTCACTTGCTGCCCATAAATTGCTCAGCGCTGGCCAGACTCTGCGATCCCATTAAGAATCAAGCGCTTAATTTATTAAATTGCCATCGATGGCTGCCAAATTAAAATGTCAGCCAGCAACAAGTTGAAAAAAGAAAACAGAAAAAAAAAAATACTCTGAAAAAAGTGTCATAAAGTTGTGTGACAGATTTCTTTGATTCATAACGCTCATAAATTAGGGGCTGGCACATTTTGGGCGTGCCATCGAAACTGCTGAAATTGTTAGCCCAAAGCCAATGAAATCAATGCCAATGCGGAATGCATAAATATTTTGGCAAATTAAATGAGATTCATTTAGCTGTCGTCGTCGTGTGGGAAGCACCCTCAATGGGTTGGAATGCAGCAAATGGATTCGGACTCGGATTCGGATTCACATTCGGTTTGCATGTGTCGAACGCATAAGTTTTCATGATGATGACATTCATGGGGCTGCGAGAAGCTGGCGACAGGCGCCAGTTGCCAATTATCGATTGCCAGTTGCTTCATCAAATGAATCACTCGCATCTGCTTAACGAAATGGGTCAAGAATCGTCTCGAGCTAGTCAAAGGCCACATAAACTCTATGGCACCTGTTACCGAGCATAGAAATATAGATATAATGCTATCATAAATAGCGCTAGAGCCCGAGCAGGCCAGCCTCTGCAACTGGCTAAACCACTTTCGGGCGGCAATTCCATCGATCAACTGCCAACTCTTCTTAGCTTGGATACTCCTATCTTGATTTTAGCCAAACAAACTATTTTATGCTCAGTTTATGGACTGACAAACGCCCAGGGGCGTGAAAAGTCTACTAAATTTGAATTAGTCTGGCTACAAACCCGTTGCAACTGCCGACGTTCTACAATACAACAAATAGCAAGAGAGTGTTTTATTTATTCTTGATTGATACTTCTATCTTCTGTGTTAAATATGTCCTTCAGTTGCTCATCGTTATTTACAATATAGTTAATGAGTGCATAGTTTAGCCACGTGTTTAAAAGTCCTAAGTGTATAATCTCCATAGCAGCAGATTTGTACGCATAGCCAAGACTTGGATCCATAGGAATAATTGCTTGCTCAATTTTTTTGGTTATCTTCAATAGGGGGAAAATATAGAAAAATTAATTACTTTATTTATTAAATACTTAAGTAAAAAGAAAGTATTGAATAAACTTCTTGGTCTGTTAAATGATATTGATAGACTGTTGACTAGCATCGTTGGGCAGAAGTATTCACTCATAATTTTTAGTGAAACGAGCTTAAAAAATGTTCGATAATTATCGATTACTTTGAGAATCAATCATGACCTGGACAGTAATCTATAGAATAGCAAGCGCTACTCTCTTTTAAGTCTACATCTTATAATAACGCTCAGACATGCATATATCGATAAATGTAGATTTTTACATTTAAATCTATTTTATCTTTTTATGTATGGACATGGAATAGGAGGGGCTTCAGACTGTAAATATATCCTTCATTTCTTATGAGTTTTAGCTATGTATCTTTGTTTCCTTTGTTTGATTGTCGATAGTTATCGATAATTTATCGGTTGTCGTACGTATTTTTAATATGATCGTACAAAAAATATAAATATATATAGAATATGATCTTTTATATTAAAAAATGTCTATAATCGATAATTATCGACCATCAACAATAGTGACAAGTTTGATAACAGTTTACAGAGACCATGCTCTCGTGTAGAATTAGTTTTCAATTCCTACCGATTGAAATCTCAAGACCAAGCTTTGCCACCAATTGCGCATTTTGATAAATAAAGTTGTTTCGCGGCTCTCTGTTTGTGATATTGCATCTAATAATTGATTTTTTTTGATGAACTTTCGATTGAATCTTTTCCACAATATTGAGATAGCTCGACACAGGTTCTGCTGCAGAGGCTGCTGCTCCAATTGAAGGCGGTAGATACCACTCAGTGGATTTGTGGCTGTTGAGCTGGGCTCAATGGACTGCAAGCGCATCCACATACCAATTAGAGGCACAGGAAAGGAACAGTGACTGGAGCAATCCGGGCTGTCCAACTTGGCTTCCTTTTTTATGAAGTGCACACGTCGAGGCTCCTCGCCGCCTGGATAGCGTCCCTCTTGTTGACCCATACTTTGCCAGCAATGGCGACGGCTCTGTGGAATGGCATGTATTGAGCTGTGGATCGATAGCTGGCTAAGGATAAACAGATGCCATGTGACCGAATAGCACTTACTGCCATTCCCTAACATAGAGCTCTCGCAACTGCTGACCAAGTAGCTCATAGGTCAGCAGCATTTCATGTAGAATTTTGAAATATTTTAAAAAGCTGACCTAAATCTTGTCAATTGCTATATAAAAACGTAAAAAATGTGTCTGACAAATATCTGAATACCCGAAAGATGCTTTTCTGTCCCCACATTGTCTTAATTTTGAACGGAAAAACGTTTTGATTTATGGACGTATGCATATGACTCGTGCACCTTGACAATACATATTATTCATTCGTTACGGGTGCACTCTAAGTAATATTGCAATCTGAATCAAAATATTTACAAATCAATTATTATTATGATTAGCAACTGCTGCAATCACTTCCAGCACAATCGATCACCCAGCTAGGGGCCACTCCAACCGGCGACCAACTGGCGACCGCTGCGTCGACAGATCCGAGACTCCCGTCCATTGATATTTGCATATTTAAACCACAAATGCCGTCGATACATTCGCCTTGAGCTCTAGGAAATATATGAATACTTGACTTTGTTTTTCTCAAACTTTTTCGTATAGCTAGGAAAACCGAATTCCAGTTTGGATAGAGATCAAGAATTTGTGCCGGAAGGGCAATGAATCTATGTCAACTTCAAGTAGTCACGAGACGGCGCATTTCTATGGAAGAATTGTTCAATAGTAATCATAGAAGTGTTAGCTTTTAGTATTTTATACAGATATAATATGTATATGAATTTTGTGCATGAATTCGTATACACTTTAATTGAAAACTTTTTAGTTGAGTGGCAGGAGAATTGCCTCAATTAGAAAGTTAAATTGAGGAATGAACTTTTAATCCCAGAATAAGCTTCATATACAAATAATATGCGGTAAGGGTTAGAGAGGTTTAAATAATAAAAATTTAAATTGGAATTTGTAGAAGGTTGTTCTAAAAACTTAAATAAACAAACAAATTGGACTCTAATCAGATCTGATATAAAAATTGCAAGAATAAAGATTATAATAAATAAATATATATAATTATATATGTATGCATATTAATAAAATTTTAATAGTAATAATAATAATAGTAAAAATAATAATAATAAAATTAATGCTTTGTATAATATTTAATAAAAAAAAATAATAAAACTCAGATTAATTTATTAGCTAAGCCTCGTCGTTATCCCATGCAAAATGCAAGCAACGGGTTAAGAATTAGTTTTGCAATTTGAACAGTTATTTATCTTCAGAGTTGTTCATATTAATCAGTCAGTCAACAAAAGGCAGCACTGGGTAATACATTAGCTGTACAAGTTGTAATTGATTCGATTTGATTGGAAGTGTGTGTCTGTGTCTGTCGGCTGGCTAAATGTTAGCTGTCTGTATCGCCATGCGCTGATAGACGACGTTAACAATTCTATTGACATAAATTATCTATTGCTTGTTAACTGGACGATGATGAAAAATTAATGTGCGCTAATGCATTGTGGCGAAATTATTTAGCTCAATCAGTTAATTGCCGGCAATACGCATTGGATTGAGCTGGCAACAAAGAGCGTAATTGTTATCGTTCTTTATCAAAGCAAAACAGAAAATTATAGGGCAATGGGCAAGAGCTCATGAATGGAAGTTGCGCTGTAATATGATGTATCAGAAGCTATATGGGTGGAGTTTATACAGCGTAGGCATAGCTTCGCTTTCATATACACTCTGAGGTCATATAATTATATAGATTGCAGCTAAATACTGTTGTTTAGTGGTAGATATAAAGTACTAAATAATCAGTCTGTAACATAAATTGTGATAGCTTGGTCATGTCTTCTCCCATTCCCTTGCACAGGGTAGAAATCAGCAACTACTTTGAAGTGGACATAACAACTATCATATCATGACAATGTACATGACAATATATTTTGTAATTTAATCTGGGACAATCGGAACGATGCCGATTGCAATCTGGACAACTGGACGACAACTGGGAGACAGCTTACAAGCAGGAAATACGCGCAGCCTTGAGCGAGCGTTTAAAAACGCGCATGAAACGCGTGCGCCCTCTACACACCAACAACAAGGTGTAAAATGGGCAGTCGCATTTGTCAGGATCAGCCGGCGAAGCGTTTAATAATGTGACAGCTCAGCGTATCGTAGCAGCTGCGCGGCAGCTACATCAGCAGCTCATTTAGATGCGGAAGCAGCAGAAGCAACAGCAGGATCCCGAAACGAACCGAACCGATCCTGATCGGGATCGGGATCAAGAAGTGTCTTGGCACTTGCTGGCTGGGTACGCTTTAATTAAACTAACATCGCAGGCACGGCAATTACACGGAAAAAGGGTCAAAGGTCGGCGGCTGTTGAGGCGAGCACATTAGGCCGAAACACTCAACAAACGCCAGAGCCTTAATTAAGTCATTAGCTCTAAAATGTCCTGCTGCTCGACGCCTTAATTAATCATTTTAATTGTTCGTGTGTGCGTGGCCAGGGCAAAGTCAAGGACAACGCATTAAGAAAGAATTGTGCCCAATAGCTGCGGGGGAGCGTATTTTGTCTTTAGTTATTTATAGGTCAATGCTGGGGCTGCTTCAGGGTCTGGCTCTTGTCCCGGTCCTGACATTTGGCATGCGCTGCCACCAATAAAATGTTGGGCACAAATGTTACAAATGTGGTTTCTGGTTGCCAACCTACCCAAAACTGTGTTGCACGCTGCACTTAGCACGGCCACAGAATGGAATGTGTTTTAGAAACTATTCTCATTGAACGGGGTACAGCTTGAGCAATTCACTTAGACAAAGAATTTATTTTGTGCAAAGTATTTTAAAAATAATACCAAAGATGTGGCACAATTAAGGCTAAGGAGTGAATAGCATTGGTGTTTAATATAATGTAATTTGAGATTAGGCATGGAAGGTGGACAAATAGAAGACTTTAATGCATTAAAAGAAACTGGAAGTCGGACTTCTGATGATCAAGGGATCAGGTTTGCGAGTTTAATGAGAAAGAAAAAGAGAGAATGTGGTAGATAATGAATACCTTCCTCAATATCTCCCACACTCTAGAGAGATGGAGAGAAAGAGAACAAAAGAAAAAATAAATAGAAAGAGAGAGAGAGAGAGAGAGAGAGAGAAAGACAGCGATATACATACACGAACTAACTACCACTACATATTCTTAATCACTGTGATTTAGTTAAAGTAAATGTACTAAAAACTTAAAGACATATAAATTCTTGAGAATCGTGTAGGAGAGCACTGTAGCATTGTAGAGTACAGAAAAAACGTATACACACACACATTTGTATAAATTTAAGTCCTTAGTCAACACTCCAGTATTCCTTATCGAATTTGGCCCATCGATTTAACCTCTATAAATCTAATATTGGCATGCCGATTTAGTGAGGTCTCTTATCACAAATAATGACGTAGACAGACATGGGCAGACCCAAAAATATGGTCAGCCATTCTAATGGTCTAGCTCAACGTTCCAGGTGTTTATGTGTGCTCCTTTTGCGGCATGTGATTTTTATAAGCTCGTGCAATGACGAAGATAAGATAGTTAACATTAATTTGTTCGTTGTGTTTTGGGTATATGTATGTGTGCATGTATTTATCAGAATTGATCTGAATTTCTGTTGCTGTGCTAAGCATCAGTTTCCAAAGCTCTAATAATTACAAATAAGTAACTATAGTAATAGGCAAAGGGGCAAATGTAACAACAGAGCAGTGCACACGCCCACACGGTAACACATTGGCTTATCAGGGACGATTAAAGAACAGCTTTTGAAGCTTATACAATTTGGTAAGGTTTTCCATGTTCCGGCGCTTTGTGCGTCATTTGTTGTTTTCCGTTTCTCTCCACGTCAGCTGCACTTTGGGCAAATGTTAATTGGTGTTTGTGCACTTGTGAAATTGGCAACAAAGCCAAACAATAAAGCAACAACAAATAAGTGTCTACGCGCCAAAATGCACAAACGCCAACCTCAAGCATTGTAATCAAAAAAACGCTAGCAAAGCGCGAGAGAAACGCTAGCGTTTTTTAATTAGCTGCTGAGGTGTATTCAGACTGAAATAACTGAACTATTATTATTTATACTCCTTATTTTTTCTTTTATTTTTTTCTAAGTAATTCCGACTTGAGTATTGCATTAAATAAAAATTAACAATAATTTTTAAGAATTATAACAATTGATTTTTTTTTGTAAATAATATAAAAATATATATTATTTACTTTTAACTCACAAAAATGCTTTTTATTTGTAGTTATAAAATAAACGATTTTGTATGATAAGCTAACATATAAATTTCGGTCATTTGAAAAAAACTAAAATAATTTGTCAAAGCTGTTTAAATCAGAGAAACGAAATATTTTTATATATTAAAAAAATATGTTAATTATTTATAAGAAACACCGTTTGTTTTATAGGAACTGTTGAATAATCCACATTCAGATACGCTAAAATATTTTAACTCTTTTCAAAATGAGTCAAGAATTCCTGGAATTAACCTACGTAAAACTTAGTTGATTCAAAAGAAATACCGTAGCAAAAAATATGATGAATTTGCTACAATCCCTATAGACTGTTTGCCCGGCAAAGGGTAACCACTCCTGCTGATACCAGTTAACTATGATTACAAACACAAATACTGTTAGTTAAATATTGCATTCGTCTAACGCTGCATGGCACGAATCACGAAGAGAGATTCATGCAGACCCGAACGGCTTTCACGAAGCGCACACGAAGGCACGCCGCCGAGGCGAGCAGAGCAGGCCGGGCCGAGTGGTTCCGCTTATGTTTGAATGAAATTTTTGTTTTAGTCACTCGCTGGCATACGATTTGACAATACACGCTGAGCGGAGGGTCCGCTGATTGCGCCGTCGGCAGCATTTTCATTTTTTTCGAAATCGAACAGTTTTTCTTTTGGACGTTTGTCGTAGCATCCAACGCATCGCACCGCGTCGCGTCGATCGTGTTTTTTGAAATCGTTTTCCCGGTCTACATCAAATGGTTTTCGCCCCCAAACGAAGCCTTGTGAAAACTAAAGTCTAAAATTTATAAGGAAATAGAGAAACAAAAAATTACAAAATATAGGAATTGTGCAGAGCAACAACTAAATATTGTCTAAAGAGCATCTTGACAGCGGCCCTCGCCGGTCACTGCCCAAAAGTTTCGAAATTTGAAATTTTTGACGTTGCTTGCTCACGCAATTTTCACACATTTTCCAATTTCCCAAAACAAATTTGATAGAAAATTTGTAAAATTGTCTTTCAAAATCCAACAAAAAATAGCGGAAAACGTGCACAAAAATATTAAAAATAAAATAAATGAAATAATAATCTAAGGCGAGTGCAGTGTTAAAAAGTGTAAACCAGAAAATGTTGAATTGTTGCTGCAATAAAAATTTGCAAGTTTTTAAAGTGTGCCAAAGTGCAGCTAAATAAAAATAGAGATTAAAAAACAACACAAAACGTCTACAGAAAATTTACTGAAACCAAATACAACAAACTCGTAAAAGGTGCGTAAATTTAAATTCAATACAAAAAAAAAACAAAAATTAAAAAATAAAAAAAATGATGTAATTACATAAGTAAGATTTTAACGTAAAAAGCTCTGCTAAAAAATTGCAAAATTTTTTTGCGGTGCTCAAAATAACTTAAGAAACAGAAATGTTTTTTGCAAGAGAATTTCCCATTACTGCTGACACTTGAGTGAAATTTTAAGACTTTAATTAGTGTTGAAATAGCCTTTAAAAAATTATCTGGATTAAGCAATGTACTTTGGGAATATGCAAGCATTAATATATATATATATATATATACATATATATATATATATATACATATATATATATATATGCCGTTGAAATCTTGGCATTCGAAACAAATTGAAATACTTTGAACTTGGCAGACAGCCGAACGATCTAATTATTCTAAAATTTAAATAAAATATAAAAATGGCAAGAAAGTGTGTAAAGTTAGTTGATTTTTTTATTTTTATTCCGTTATCCAAATGTCAATGGCTTTTTTTTTTTGGATAACAGTGAAAGAAATCAAGACGCGCTTAAAAATTGATGAATAGAAATTATCCAAGGCACATATTCTATTAGCTAGCTGCTAATTGTAGGTAAATTTGATTTCATGTTTTGGATTAGGTTTCACAGCAAAACAACGGGTATACGAAGAAATCGCAGAAAAATAAGATTAATATACGCTAAGCGCTTAGTTAGTTAGTCTAATTAATCTAATCCTAATACTAAATGCACTTTGTTTGCAATTAGTTTTCATCATGGCCAAGTCAACAACCATTCGCAGTAGTTTTCCGTCTATTCTGATAAACATTGGGCAAACAAAAATAATTTCTTCTTCTTTTTCTTGCTTTCTTTAAGCAAGGTAGCCGAAAGCGAAATTAATATTAAATAGAATTCTATGTGCGTTGCGCAGTTCTCACTCACTTATTTATAGGTATTCTTCTCTTTTTCGTTTTTTATGCGAAAACATCTCTTTTGCCCACTGTGCGTGTCTCTGTATTCGTATCTCATAATACGCACGTTCTAATCTCTCAATTACTTTGCTAAAACCTTTCGCGGTGCCCCACAAAAAATTAAAGTAAAAGAAATGCCGGCTGCAGTTATCTAACAATTCAGCATGCTGCTAGTTATCTAAGCTCAACTGCTGCTGCCTTTGTATCTGTATCTGTCGCCGTATCCGTATCCGTATCTGTATCTGTGTTTGTGTCTGCCGTGCGGCCGCAAGCGAATTTGCGTTATTTGTTACGTCAAGCTTTGGGTTCAACAACTGCTAATCACATGATATTTGGACGACACACGCCGCAATCGTTCGAAGTATGTTGCGATAACGATAACTGAAACTATCGAAATGATATTTCATTGAATTAATTTAACAATCCATTATAATTTGAATATTAGCTTGGCTGCTTCTTAAAAAAGTCAAACTTCTTACGATTCCTTCATCGATCGACGATAACGTCGACACGAAACCAAACATATTTTCGTTGGAAAGAACTTTCTTTAGCCTTTACCTGATAAGTTATGCAACAACTGATTACATGCTCCATGCCACATTTTAGTTTAATCGAAATATAAACAGTGTATATGAGGCATTACGTCAACGCCTATGGGCCTACAGGCCAAAGGGGCAAATAATAAAACAAAAACTGTTGTGGATCGCTATGTTAAATATGAAACAAATTGTATTGGAATTTCAATACTGATACTCGCCAGCCATTAAATAATTCGAATTCCATTGAGTTTGTCGTAAAAAGACTCATTCATTATACTTTGGGGAGTAGCATGTTGTGCTTCAAGTTTTTTGTAAAAGCAAAATACAATTATCAGTCACGCATTAGACTGTTCGAATAACTATTAAATGAAATTGAAATTGTTGTTCATTTTCATTAGGCGATTAAGAAACAAACTCCTAGCTCATCTGACACATTTAGCGTCTTGATCGATTGGCCTGGTAAACTATGCAAAAAAAAAAGAAGCAATAACAATAGCATGAAATATAGCCATCATATACCATCACAGAAGAAAGTGGGGGGCGGGGGAGGCTTTGCGTGTAGGCGTGCATGCGTTGGTTAGATAATGCTTATCGCACGACAAGTTTTATGGCCATGCGTAAATACTGTAAAGTACTTAGCTGAAAGTGGCGCAAAAACTGTCGCCCCTTTGGCACAGGCAGGCAGAAGCAGCCGCAGCCGCATCAGCAGCAGCGCAACAACAACAATGAAACTGCACTTTTTTTTGCCTTCTTTTAACGAAGCGTGAACACTAGACCACATAATGTGCGGCACACATTTGGCAACACACACACAAGCTCAACCAGAGGTATACGACATAGACCAAAAAAAAAAAGAAGAAAATTTTAAGGAAAGTGACAAAAGAGAAATGGGAAAATTGTCGCGCATTTTCTACACATTTGTATTTTATTTCATTTTATTTATTTGACGCATGTTAAAAATATCCTAGACGTAATTGCTGCTCTTGTTGTTGCTGTCGCTTTACACATTACTAATACGACGCGTTGTCTTTGAGCTTTTTTTACTTTGCTCTTTTTAATTTCGCGCGTAAAGTGCGTGACTTTTAATTAGACTACAATAAATGTGCGAAAATGAGTGGGAGTCGGCGCATTGGCTAATTCCTATGTATTTCACCTTATTAATTGCTGTCTGCGCAAGCTTTATGAAGACATAGATACATTTGATGACAGCTTCACTGCTCGTAGATAATAATTTCAAATATGCACGAATTTATTGCCGCAATCTAAAGGAATTTCTGTGTGCGAGAGATAGGCTAGCCAGCTGGAGTATTGCCAGATACGCAGAGAAGATTAATTATAAAGAATTAATTTTGATTTTTGAATAATTTAGATATTTACTGAAGATACGCAGTTATAGATATGAAATTTGTGAAAAATAAATATATTTTTTTTAGATATTTTTTGCGATATTCTTAAGGAATTCCTATGATATAAATACCTCGAGAAACTAGCTGGAGTATTGCCAGATATGCAGAGACGATTAATAATTAAAAAACTAATAGATAGAGATACTTAATACAGTTATAGATATAAAATTTGTAGAAAAAAAATATTAAAATAGGTGGGTAGTATTTGAATACAAGCAAAAATGTATTTTGACAATCTTAAATAATTTCTTTGCCAAATAAACCTTAGTCAACAGCTGTAGTACTGCCAGACACACCGAGAGGATTCATTATTTAGAATCGATTTTCAATTTGTAGATACGTTCGGGAATAGAGACTTTTGATTATCGACGATTAAAGCTAAAACTTTTTTATATTTAAAAATATACTTTCAAAGATATTAAATAGAAAGCGTAAGGACTGACATATACTTTCATATAATACAGATATCTATTGTATGAAATCTTTTCAATCGTAGATGCTTTCGACAGCAGTTACAATGACCGCATCAATAGCTACAATAGCAACAATAGCTGATAGCTGTGTAGCTTACATTTAATCTGAGCACCGCTTGGTGGTGCGTGTTCTTCATATAGAAGCCAGAGCTGACGCACACAAATCGACAAACAACAACAAAAAAAAGTATCTTTCAAATACACTTGTCAATAGCTCAGTCAATGATGTTTGCTTTGTAGTTAGCAGCGCGAGCGAGCGGGCGCATGTGATCCGGTTGCCTGTGGCTTTGCCCTCGCTTGTCTCGTGCACTAAATATTTAAAATTGTTTAATTTCTCGAGAGGATTGCGACGCTGGCAGCGACACCGACAGCGGCAGCAGCGGTAGCGGTAGCGGTAGCGTCGGCCCAATTGCTTCCGGTTCAAATGGATTACACAAAAGCACGCTGCACTTTTTTCTTCATCTTTTCTATTTCTACCGTGCCGTGTTCTCATCTCTGCTTGCAGTCGGGTTGCGATGCTTTCTAAATGCTCATGAAATGCGTTTGCCAAGTATCGAATAGTGAGCGCTCAAGTATCTTCAGCTCTTCTCCTGCTTGTTATTGTTGTTGTTGTTGCCGTTGCTGTTGTTTTTGTTTCTATACAAATGAAGTGCACAACGATTAGTGCATTTGTGTAGTTGCCTTTTGTTTGAGTTATGTTTCGGTATCTTTTTCATTTTCTTCGTTTTACATTTGACCCTCCTCCCCTTCCTCGCCCCCTTTGGCCCGAACGCTAGTTTGCTGCTTTTCTTGTTTTCCAAGGAAAATTAATTGTTTTGTAAACACGTGAGTTATATTTTTTTTTGGTTTGACAACGCATTGCATTGAAAATCGACAATTGCCGTGAGACTGAACAGAAACAGAGCTGCTTACATATACACGAAATCGTATATTTCTATATATATATGTATATATATGTTTCATAAGTAGACATATGTATATTACACTTGGCGGAGACAATATACATCTCTTAATATCTCGCCGCTTGCATTCAAATAGACATCCATTTATCTATAGGCTGTCAGCAAATGCTGCCGTTCATCAATCACGCAGAATAAGCACTTTATACCTTATATAAATATAACGGCTGTAAACTAAATAGATATATTATTTAATCTTGTGACTTTTGTGTCTAAGAGACTGAAATCACATGCTTCGCATGAATTATGATAATTTCACTTGTGATATATTTATTATATTTGTGTTTAGTCTTTTCGCTTTCATTAGAGATAGTCAACTCAAAAAGGAACGACTTTCACATACCCTAGAGTTGAATAAATGAAGGCTGTGTTCACAAATTAATCACAGAATACATATTTTAAAATGTTTTTATAATAAACTTAGCTTTGATTTACATTCAACTACAGGGTATAGTTGCACTGGCTGTGCTGCTTTGGCATTGAATTGGCTCAAGTGGTTTGGCTTTTAAATAAATATTGAACCGAAAAAATTCTTACAACACGCCATTAACATGACTTTGTTTGTTTGTTCGGCCAGTTCTGTTTGGGGCAATTTATTTTTATTGCCTCGCATTGTAGTCTAGACCCGAGAGAAGAAACCGAAACTATCCAAGTGTTGAGCAAAAAATGTAACCACAATAGTATAATTTGCACATAAAGCATCATGTAAGTGGGTTTTGCGGCTTGGCTCTGTTTCGACCAAGTTGCATTACCAAAATTGAAATTGCGGTAAGCAAAAGCAATGAATGGTTACCAACTAGATGTGGAGCGGAAATATATTTTCATAGACCTAAGACTTAAGATAAATAAAGAACAATTTTGACTAAAATAAATGAAAGTATTTTGGGAAATTTTAAATAGTTCGACTTGATAACTGAAAAAAAATATATAAAATAAAAAACATAAATATAATATAATTAAATTTTGAATATTAAAAATATTATTGAACAATAAAACAGGAATTTCATTTCTGTAGATTAATTACTCATATAACGAAAAACTTTTTAAAGCAATTATCAATACAAAAATATATCAAATATATTTAGCTAACTAAATAAAAAATTGGAATGTGGTAGGCTAAACATGTTATTTTGTTAATGTCATAAAAAAGAGTAAATAGCAATAAATTAAATTAATGACACCGAAAGCCTTAAAAACAAACTAAAAGCCATTTGCAAGCAGAAAACCAATAATAATAAATATACATTAAACAAAAGCGTAGACTTCGAATGCCTAAACAGGCTTTATGTATTTATTTAATACAAATATCTATGCATATTTATATCAATCGACTATATATTAAATTAATAACACAATTTCCGAGGCAGTCTCACCACTAAGTAGATATGGAAAAATTTGCATAAAAAAAAAAAACAAAAAACAAATACAGAAAAAATCAGATTAAAAAAATGAAAACAAACGCATTTAAATTTCAAATGCTGTTTAGGTGATAAATGTTGAAGCACTCGAGCGAGCCCCCTTGGTTTATGGCGAGTGCTGTTGCCCAAGCTCCAAGAGGGGCTGGGGGCAGTCAAGCGTCTGACATGAACTAATTAAGTTGCGCAGTTTGCTCAGATTTACAGCCGACCAGTTTGCCTCAGCGATCCGTGGCGATACTTTCCCAAACTTCGCATCTATCTGTCAGCACAAGCCCTTTAAACAAAACAAAAACCAAAAATTAAAACAAAAGCCAAAAAAAAATTTAAACAAAAGCAAATGTCAAATTCGTTTGAGAGGCATACATTGTTGTTGCTAAAAAACGCGCGATAATCGTTTTTGGCGGACAGTTCAATGACTAGGTCTAGGCGGATTATGGCAAAAAGTCAGCTGTGCCATGCTTTAAAAATCGAAAACCCTGTTATACCCTGTATTAGGTGAGAAATCAGAACAGCTGTATGTGGCTCAGGCTGGGCTAGCAGAACTATAATAGTGAAAATTATATTTTAACTTTAAAATCGTCTAAAAATATAAGATCTATGACATATAACTATTCGAGCTCCGGTTCTAAACCAAATAGAATGAAAAAAAAAAATTAGAGCGGTCTTAATTAAGATTAAGCAGCTTGAGAATTTGATAAGGAGCTTAAAGTTTTGCCTCCGAATAAATAGTATGTCTTATATATTACGGGCCAAAGCATACAAGAGCTACAATTTGTGTATCCTCTAAGAAAGAAGGCATTTCTTTTGCTATGTTACTTATGAGTAGATTTTCTGAGGCATTTGAGTTTACTAAAGTCTTACATCTTAAAGGAATTATAGGATATATACAAAGAAATTCGTTTACAGGGTATAACGCAGTCGTGTAAGTAACACAATCGCCGTCTATGGAATCTATGTCTGTGTGCTTTGTGTTCGCCTTTGGGGACTGCTTCGAGTTGTCGTCAAGCGACAAGATGAACTTGTCTAATTTATTGAACGATTTGTCGCACAGTGAACGAAAAATAAGAAAAACACATTGCAAAATGGCAGGAAATAATTTTTTTTGCACACAATTGGCGAACTAACTACGCCCAGTTTATTGCAGATGAATGAAAAAATATTCCCATTAATTTTATATTTTTTTTATTTATTTATTTTTGCAAAATAAAAACACATTGCAACAGCTACTGTGTTATTTTAATTTTGCTTGTTCGTTACTTTTTTTTTCAAGTGGCTGCTGATTTTGTTTATTATTCAAATCTATTTTTTTTATGTTTTTGTTGTCGCCTCTAATTTGAATTAGCTTTTATGTGATCATAAATTTGATTAAAGCTGCCGCAAAAGTTGAGCTTAGAATTTGGGTTATATGAATGGGACAATGGGGTGTGTCGTTCTCTACAATTTATTTCTTTTTTTTTTTTCTTCTGATTACAAATGTTGGGGGCAGACAAGCGGAAATATGTGCGATAAGATTTGGTTTATCAAAACTAAACTTTCGCTTTCCCAATCGGGCAACTGCAGCTTTTTTCTCTCTTGGGCGTGTTGGCAGCTGCCGACCGCAAGCAAAAATGGGTAATTGCTGATCCAGCAATAACTGTTATTATATTGCCACACAAGTTGGCAGCTCCTTGACATCGGCTATCACATGATGCGGCCCGGCCGTCGTATAACATACTTATATGGCGCATTATGCGGCTGTTGTTGTTTCGTTGGTTTCCATTTTATGTTCTTCATAATTTGTTGATTGTGCGCCCCCGGCTGCTACGAACTTATGAATGACAGACACGGTGGCCCAAAACGGAGCGGGGATCATTAAAATATACATTTGATTTGTGTGCGCTGCGGCCAGCGTCTAGGTGTTACTTTAAACACAATCCAAATGATTTTGTCTTCAGCTTTTGTTTTGTTTTTATTTTTTATAACTTGGCACATGTGTCGCTTGTCCCTAAATAGTTTTCTTCACGCTTTAATTTTGTGCGTGTGCGTGTGTGTGTGTTTTTTTTGTTTTATAAATTTTTATGTTGTACCTTGGTTGTTGGTGCAGTTGTTGTGGTTTCGACAGTGCGGCTTGGGGGCTTTTGATGCCCTTACAGAATATTTAACATAAATTCTACCAGCACAAACAACAACAGCGGCATATATACGTGAGGAAGAGGAAGAACGCAACTTGGCACACATATTGGGCCTTTATTTTGGCAGCTGTTTCGGGTGAAAGGCATAAATAAAAGTCAAGCCGAGGTTGGCAAAGGGTTATGCATATTTTAAATGCTCATAAGGTTTTCTTTCTTTTTTTTTAATAAAAACCTCGAAGCATGCCAATAAAAAGCTGTAGGGCTCGATATGAAGCTCAACTCTTTGGTTAATACAAAAACAAAATCTAGCATATGTTAAGTGAAAGGTGTGCGGCCATTCTCAATTAACGAAATGTAAATATTAAACTGCCTGGCTTAATAGCTAATGATTATGACATAAAATGTCACTTTTAAAACAATTTTGCATTTTTATTGAATTCAATTAAAATAAGTCTGCAAAAGTGATATGATTTACTGAAGTCATCTGCATAATTTAACAGCTTAACTGTTAAGATCGATCTATAATGTTGCTTGTCACTTAACAGAGCAGAGAAATGTTAACTCACTATTCCGCAACAAGCATAAAATGTTAAGTCAACAGCTTAACATAAGATAAAATTGTTGTTGTGAGTGCTGTTATCTAATCTTACAGCCGTTTAAGTTTCTGTTAGATTAACATAAGCTACAAGCTGTTAGCAAACGGGTCTATATAATATATTGTATAACAAATATTAATAGTTTTTTTATAATTAAATATATAAAATGCAAAGGCTGTTTGTTTACATAGCAGCTGCTTCAATGTATAAGAGCGCCAAAACAATAAATTTACATCAGCAAACACGATAAAGTTCTTAGAGAAACACATACGAATATATATTGGCAATAAACTGTTAACGTATTCAAATGAATGTCTGGCCCTGGCTTTGACGTGTGACACACATGTGTATGTGTGCGTGTGTGCGTGCGTATGTAAAACATCTTAGGCATGCGAATGCCGTATATTTGTATTCTTTTGGGAACACACTTTGAGAGGTCGTAACTGCTGGCGTTTTATGCGCGTTTTAAAACGCGCGCGTGGCAACACAAATTTGATGCCTTTGCACATTGCATAAGTGGGGCGGCCAGAGTGTGTGTGCGTGTGCAAGGGTGTATGTGTGTGTGAGTGCACTGATAATCTGCAGTACAACGACGTCAATGCAGCAGAGAAGCAATTAACATTTCGCTGCATGAAATTTGGCCCACAAGCCGTACGGACAGACGGACATGTGCAACGTGCAACTTATGAGTTGTGTTATTTATTTTCGCTTAGTCGAGTTGGCGGCAATTGAATTGTTGTTGTTTATAGTAATTAAAACCGAGTGCACTCAAATGTTGCATAAAAAATGCTGCCGCTACTGTTAGCAGCAGCATGTTGTGCTGCCGCTGCGTAGGCATCTGAACACGTGCCAAAAACTCAACTGCAGCAGCAGAAGCATCAGCAGCAATAACATCTAAGTGCAACGACAACGTCACTCAGTCGCCCCGTTGCCAGCCCTGCGGCACTTCCTCAAACTGTATCTTATAGATACGTTCTGTCGCTGCTGATGCTGCTGCTGATGTTGTTGCTGCAGTTAGTGCGTGATTATTTTCAAATTCGACACAGTTTTATGCGCGAATTGTTTTTGTTGCCACATTTATTTTTAAACAACAATTTGCCAGTCGCGCTGCGCTGCCTCTTTTCCCTTCGCTTTGCGAGTTGTTTTCCCATCTTTTTCTTGCCCACTTTTCTTCGCTCGCTTAGTTGGCCAATTTGTGCATTCGGCTGCCGGCGAGGGGGGAAAGTCATTTTCGATGTTTCGTAGTTTTCACCGAGTTTTTTGCATAACTAACCGCTGCGAACGTCTCCATTTTGGGCGGTATTTATGTAACCCGTTGACCACTTGACGCGTCCATAGATACAATTGTATCTTTTTTCACTATTTCCTTTTCATTTTTTGTTTTTGTATCTACGGGTTGTTCGCACTGATAGCCGCGGTGCCTAAAAATAAACTGTTCCACTTTGCGGCCGCCGTGAGACGTTGGCTTAATATAGCACAGCACTAATTAAATGTCAAAATTGCGCATAAAAGCGCTTAGAATGAAGAATTTATATACACTTCGGCTAATCCGAAATGTTGGCGTTGGAATTTTCAAAGCCAATTCGAATATGCAATAACTTCTGTATGCGTTGAATATCTTTTTTGTCATATGACGGAAAATTGGGTGTTGAACAGGTGTTTCGACAACTGGAAATATCTTTTAATAGCAATATTACGAGAACTTAATTCTAATTCAAGGTGGTAGGAGGAAAAGACATGGAGCCATAGGATATAACAGACTTATAGAGCTTAAAGATACATGAGCGAAATGTGAGAGTCAAGGTGGATTAAGGGGAGGGAATCTAAAATAGATAGAAGATATGTATCAGACAGAAGATGAATGAAATAAAACAAAAAAAAGAAGGATGGAAAATATATAGAAGAAAATATTTTAGCCGAGAGTTAGATAAAAATCTGCATATATAATAATAGTTAGCTAAAAGATAGCTGAATCATAGATATATGTTAGAAGATAGCTACAAGATATATGATAACTACTAGAATTATGTGGTTAAATTGAGATAAAAGGTAAAGAGAAGATATATAGCTAAGAGGGAATTATATATATATTTTTTAGGACTATTTATTAAGTTACATATTTTTCAAATAATTTTGCTTTCAATAACCTTTGCTTTGGCCCTTTCTCTTTATAGCTTTGAAAGTGCAACATGTTGGCGCTGCAACCACAGACCTAAGGCCCTAGCAACAGCGAAAACAACGAAATTAGTTGTGTTGCTTGATTTCCAGACTTGAAAGGCCGCTACTGACTGTGCTGACATGACTAGGAAGTCATTGGAGTTGATAAAATGCAATATCAGCGAGGAAGACGAAGATGAAGATCCGCAACAGCAACAGCAACAGCAGCAGCAGGAAGGGCATGAATCTATGAAATTGAAAAGTGTTCAACAAGTCTACGATATGATAACCTAAATTTGTAGCCAGCAAGCGGCGAAAATTTTTTGTCAACTGGAGCACAGAACTCTAAGAGAAAACGAATACACTGAAAAAAAAGTACATACATACAAAGCAAGAAAAATTAAAACAAAAATACACAGCGAAACGAATGTAGACATATAACTTACTTAATTTCTTTTTTTTTTTTTGGTTACTTAAAACGAGGCGTTCATATGTTTCAACGATATTTAAGGGCGTGTCGCACGCCCAGCAACAACTGACAAACTTGAGGCAGCAACCAATGTTATAAACAGCAAACCAACAAAGTACTTTGAAATCAAAAAGGAAAAGAAAAGCGAAAATCGACGACAAAAGTAACAGCAACAGCAACAGCAGCAGCTACAGCAACTGCAACTGCAACAGCAACAACTCTTGTGAAACTGTAATTGTAATCTTTCATGCGAAGAAACCTGCGCTTGAATTGGAGGGCCCTGGCGCTGCTGGGCGCCCTCCTTTTATCGATTGAGCCCCGGGCGGGCTTGTCGTTTGTCGTAACGACAATGTCGAACCAAGACACAAACAGTACGCAAACAAACAGTAGTAATATCAACAACGCTAACAATAACAATAGCAATAGCAATAACAATAATCAATATAATAGTAATAGTTCTATACAAAGTGATCATAGTCATAATAGTCCTCTCTTTCGGCTGAGGCGTGAATATAGTTTAGATCAAAATCAAAGTATTAGCGCTGAATTTAACATGCGAACATTAAACAACACAAATCAATCAACTGCCATACACACAACCACCACAGCAACACCCAGCAGCAGCAGCACCACCAGCAGCAGCATCACAACAGAAGCAACAGTTTCTGATGCAGATCGATTGGGCTTCATTTTCTCATCTGCGCCACGTGAACATTTGGCCATACTCTCACGCACAGAGCGCAGCATACGACATCAGCACCAGCATCTGCATCACCAGCAGCTGCAACAGAGACAGCAGCAGCAGCAGCAGCAGGCGAATGCTGCCGCCAACATCCACAGCAACAGCAACAGCAATTTCATTGGTTCGAAATCGAAAAGACTGAATAACTCTAGAAATAATCTACACATAAATAGTAGCAATAGCAACAATCCCAACAACAGCAACAGCAACATATTCAACAATAGCCCCAGCAATCTGGATCGTAACGAACGATCCACAATATCCCATTTGGCGGGTCCATCGCGCAAAATACAGTTATATATGAAGAATCGTATACTACAAATACTGCCAGATGGCACCGTCAATGGCACACAGGACGAGCAGAGTGAATACAGTGAGTACCTTTTTCCATAATATGTGCTATTTATAAGGTAGTAATTGAACCCGAGCTGTTGTGACTGGGACTGGGCACTACTTTAATCAGTTCGATATGTTAATTTACATATTAACGAAGGGAAAATATACCATATATATAAAAATTAAAAAAAAATAGTTCGGAATATATTCCTTTTTTTTAATCTAATTTAAAAGGGACAAACTTTCTTTTTTAATAATAATTCATAGACTTAATAAAAATAATTGTTTATCAACTATAAATATTTATCAAATTATTTTCAATTATTTTTACTCCTTTATTGAACCAAAAAGAACCAAAAAAAGACAGGCAAAAATGTTTACATTTTTTTATGTCTTAAATATTTTAAATAGAGAAAATTTTGTTTATTTTTATATTACTTAAATGCCACAAGAAATCCCATAATGAAACGTACAAAAATAATACATAACAATCTAATTTCGAATTTTAAGATAAATAACAATAAGGAAATACATTAAATTGTAATATTTTTTTATTTTACATTTATATATTTCATATATTGAAGATGAAGCAAAAACAAAGAATACAACTGTGTATAAATAAATGTATAAACATATACACAAATATATCCCTTGTTTCTGCTTCTTCTGCAAACTTTTTAAAAATTAGGCAATCTGAAAAGAAAATTTATTTAAAGCAACAAAATACCTTTCGAGTCGAATTTGTTTAATGCTAGAGATTGTAACTTTGACCTTATGTTTGTAAGAAGCTGTCCAAACTGACTTCAAAGTCGACGTCCCGTTGCTTGAGTTTTCCACAGAAACTTGCCCCAAAATGTTGTATAGTATTTTTTCATCGACATAAACAAGCAAATAAACTAATGCGTATATGAAATATCAGCAAAACTATATGTATTATAATTTATATATATATGTTTGTTTCTATATACATATGCATATATATTTAGATCACTTGGAACGCCCACTCAAGCAGCGTCTACAAGTTGAAAGTTCTCATAAAAAAAGATGTGTGTTTGTTTCAAAAGTTTTTCATGGGGCCAGCAGAGGGCGGAGCAGGTGGGGCGTTGCGTTTGGCCAAGAAAATATGTACGAAAAAAATGTGAGAAAAATGTAGGAAAAATATTTGTAGCGCAGCCTGTTTATGTTGAGCATCATTAAGTCAGACACTTGATTTGGCAATATGCTGCCGGCCGCCGCTGTTCAGGGCGCCCAGGAGAGGCAGCTATTGTATTATTTGCCATATAAATTTATGTTGTGCGTGCGTGCGTGTGTGTGCGTGTGTGTTAAGGCTGAATTGCTTGGCATAAATCTTGCTTTAATGTACTGAACGACCTGATTAGCTGCTGCTGCTACTACTTATGAGTCAGCCAACTCGTCAGCTGGGCATTTGCATAACCTGGCAGGCAGTTGGTTAAGTCAATCGCAACTTGTTGTCCAAATTAATTTACAGCTTCATTTTCAGACAGTTTTCTTCTTCTTCTGCTTCTCCATGTCTTTCTGCTGCCTTTTGCTGCGGCAAATTGTAGACTGATAACAAAAGCAGCCGAAAAACTCGTTGAGCGCGCGGCCGGTTTTGCGCGCGTTTTTAATCGCGCGCAGGCATCGCGTCATTGAGACATCAGCGATGCGATACAGCATAGATAGTGCATATAAGTGCTGCACGTTGTTGTTGTTGTAGATACAAAATTGACGTTGTTGTTGCCGCTGCCTGCAGCTCGGGTGTTAATTTGATTTCATGCGCCTGCCTCACGCGATAATGCGCAGCTGTTAAGATTTGGTGTTTCAATTTAGGTTGTTTTTCTTTGGTTAAAAGGTGTCTGAAAAAGATTTTTATAGCAATTGCACAATATTAAGCACTCCACTACTTTCTCAGGCCAATGTTTTTTTTATTGCTCGAAGTTGTTGAGTTCTTTATGAGTTTTCAAACAGAAATCACGCACTTGCCAAGCCCTTAACTTCTGTCCAGATCTAGCTTATCAGCAATTATAACTGTACTCCGTCGCTGATAAGGCATGCCGTAGATTAGGATGACTAGCCAAAAAATGATTAAAGAAATAAAAGCATTTAGAAAGTCTGCCCGAAACCGCGAGTATGGCACTTGCGCAAATTAAAGCTGTCTAAAGACGCGAAAATTGCTGAACATTTCCACGCATTTTCCAACAGTTCAACAAGCTGTTGACCTCCAAAAGTCAGACAATAAAGCCAGTTGGCGTGCTGCAGCCGGAAGTGCTCGACTAGCAGATACCCCACCTTGAAACTTCTGTCCATCTTCTTTATACAGTTGTATATACAAAAGTTGGAGGGGGAAAAGCTGTTCAAGACGTAGCTCTTTGTTTGCTATAAAAGGTTTATTCAAAACCATAAATAAAACTTTATGTCTATAGCTCTAATAGCTGTAGAGCTGTGCTCAAAGACACAACTATTTATGATCATAGTTTTATTGATATTTGAAAATTCAAAAGAGAGAGAGAGAGAGAGAGAGAGAGAGAGAGATGCCAGTCTTATGTATGCTATGGTTGCGAGGCGAGGTTTCATAAGCTTATGTGCGATATTATCCCTTTACCTATTTTATTAATAGTTAGGGTATACAAATGAAACTCAAGTTGCAAATTGCTTGAGCAGCTAACGGACCACAGACCGGATCCTTGTAGTTGACCTCAAACCCTTCCAGTTGCTTCGGCTGCTATTGTTGCTTCTGCTGCTGCTGTTGCTGGGGGCGTGCATATTTTCATAATGATATATGAGTGTAGCTGGTTACTTGACGGTTTTTACCGCCAGGTCTGGGGCTGTGGGCAATTATGCGACTGATTTAGTGCGTGGTGCGTGGTGCAAGGTGTGAAGTTAACTGAAGTGGTTGACGTTGAGTCCGACTCTGTTTTCTTTTCGGGTAGATGCTAAAAGCTTCCGACAGATTTTTTGATAACTTAATTTACGGCACGTCTGCAGCGCGCTGATGAAGTAAGTTGCTGCATCGGATTTGAGCACCGAAGCTGCGAGTTACTTTCACTGTCACTCGCCTTGTGGTCCGCGTGTTAATTGCTTTTCGTAAATACTGTAGGCCTCTTTATATAGCATATGCATTTTATTTTCTGGTACCAGATCAAAAACTCTGCTCACAGCTCCATAAATGTCCAAATCTGAGCGCAACAAATGTTTGCTTTGTTCCCCAACGATTATAAGTTTATTTTATTTATTTTTATGACCCATCAATAGAGCACATAAAGCATATAAGTTATAGCTGGCTAGCTAAGAACTTTCGAAACCCAGCTGGACTCCCAAATACCTAAACATTTCATTCCAAACAAATTGCATAAACTGCGTAAGGCCCCCGGGCCAGAGCATCAACATGATTAATACCGTAATCATTCGCTTAAGGGCTAGCTATTCAGGGAGGAGAATTTCAACACAGAATGAAGAACGCAGCATAGCGTGTCCAAAGGGCCAGATCTATTATATCATTTTCAGCACATAATACAATAAATTAATTTTTACAAAAGACTCACGAGCTGTTGAGCATGTTGTGATACAAATCTAGATGTATCTAGATACATCTTAATAAATTGGGAAACTGCCCGGAATGAGCTACTTTTGCGGATGGTTCAGCTAGGTCTTATATCATCTGCTGAAAATTTGGAATGTCTATATCACCAGCTACGTGTATCTAGATATTTTTGTATCCGCAGCTAAAATATCTTACAAACACGTTTAAAAGAAAAACTTAGGCCAATAATTCCGCCAGATTTTATATTACTTAACGCCATGTGTGTAATAAACACATTTTAGACATGTTTTCGCTCATATATATCTAGATACATTTGTATCTGTAGCTAAATTAGGAGATATGGGTCAAGATGAAATCAGTTAGCTATTAAACAAAATTTTATAGATCATTAAAAAATTTCGGAATTAGTGCGAACAGATTTGTTAAACGATAGTTAAGTATCTATCAGATACATATGTATCTTTAAATGTATCCATATCTTAAACGACACTTAATATCATAATTTTATTAAGTTACGTTTAATATTAGATTATCAGATACATATTTATCTGTATCTTTAATGACACTTAATATCATAATTTTATTAAGTTACGTTTAATATTAGATTATCAGATACATATGTATCTATATCTTTAATGACACCTAATATCATAATTTTACTAACTTATGTTCAATATGCAGATTAGACAACATAAATAAAAAATGAAACTTTTGCTAGACATTTCAGCTATTATATAATTTTGTCAGCTCATAATGTAATAAATTTGTTTCTTTACAACAAACTTGCAGCAGCGGCGTCACAAGTCGAATGGCTATAAATACGATGTATCTAGATAGATAGATATGTTGAAAATTTGAATATAGAGGAAACAAATAGGTTTTCTTTCCACAACATTTTCGATAGTCTAATGAGCTGGCTGCCACTGTCTGGTGACGTGGGTGGCTCGGTGCTGATGCTGCACCACTTGATGTGCCATTGTCAGCGAGTTGGCTCATCCGATCTTTAACTCTCCATCTCTCTCTGCCTCTCTGTTTCTCTGTGTGTGTCTTTCGCAGTGATTTATGTGGCGTACGTACCAGCATGGAAATGCTGAGAAAGTGTTTTGTTTTAGATAAGATTATGTAGTGTATATACGGTATATGTGGCTGAAACTGAAGCGGACAACGCAATCTGTCACTTGGATTTATAGTTGGCGTTGGCGTTCGTGTTGCTTTGCAAACGTTTTCCGGCTGCCAGGTGCTGCTATTTTTAGTGCAAATGGCAATGAACTGTAGTTGCTCAAGTGCTCGTCGCCAGGCGATTATATAAAAGGTCTAGGCCATTAAGCCCATTGGTAATAGCCAAATCATGCCATCACCCGCAATTTGGTGGCTGCTGGTTTGATTTTACGGCCAAATAATTGGCTTTTTCAAATTCCAAAAAAAAAGACAGAAAAATAAAATGCGAAGAGACATCGACAAGAATGTTAAATTATGCGTAAAGTTCGTTAAAATTGGTAAGCCTACCAGGTTGCTACGTAATATTTATGAAGCTGGCCAGCCTATATAAATTATCATGATTAATGATATTTTGCACGCAGTTTGTTGCCAAGCTGCTGGCTGCTGGCTGAGTGGCCGCTGCTCTTGTAGTTGCCGTTGTTTTACAAGCTTTTTTACGAGCAATTCATTTTCACTCCGATATCTGAAGGAAAAAAAAACCAGCAGCCATATTGACCGCTGACCGGTGGCAAAAACATTGACACAGAAACAGAAAACTATACAATGAATACAAAAACAGATATCGAAAATTTATTGTTTAAACATTGAAAGTGTTTAACAACATGCTAAACAAAGGCTGAAGGCTGATTGGCTCATGCGGCGTATGCGTAATCTGTAATATGCGCTGCACTTGCAACAGTCTCAAGAGAGATCTTAATTGCTACAGATTGCTGCTGATGGTACTTAAATTAGATAGATTACTTATTTTTTTGTTTAGGCCTCATACTGGAATTTCTGGAGCAATAGACTAGAGAATTATGTAAATTAATATTAAGTGACTTACGTCTATGCTTAGATGAAATATTAAATTACGTAAGATATATCAAAATAGTTTTTATCTTATAATTGTAGATATTATATTTAAAGAATATAAATTTACATTGGAAAGAAATATAAGAAATATTGGAATGAAAAAAATATATATATAGAGTTTATAGAATATTATAAAACATATTCTTATATATGAATATATTTTATAATATTTTATAAATTCTATATATATATTATATTCATTCCATTAGTTTTTATATTTTATCACAATAACAAAATGCGATGGCAACACCAAAAAATTCTAGCAACCAAATACACAAATCTTATCTACAAGGCATCCAAAGTTCATTGAGCCCCGCACAGAGAGTGAAACTATTTCGTGCTTCGCTCTCTTATTTTCTGCTCTTAAAATTTATGATAGCGCAGCCATTGCCAATTAGAGTGCAATTAATTTATAATCCCCGGACACACACTCCACTGGCGCGTCCCATATACGATCGGTTGACACAGTTTCGCTACACAATGTAGTTTGTGGGGCAATGGGAACGATAATGCGATTGCACTGGACGGGCCTAGCCCCTATCTGATATGGTATTTATGATAGCGCAGGTGCAAAGGTATTTGTATGTATCATATATGGGGAAATACTAGGCGCCAGCGCATGCAATGATATTTGAGGCTTTAGCTTAACGTATTGAGCAATGAGTCATAAATAATCAATAATAAGTCGCATGGCCCAGCAGCTGACTAATATATATATATATATATATATATATCTGTCCGCTCTGATAACGTTAATCAGTCTTATCGATAAGGCATATTAGGGGAAACACTTGCATTCGCTCATTGATTAATTTTGGCATTTTAGCGACGGCCACTCGCGAGCAATCCAAATGCAAATTAATCACATAATTTGCACGAATTGCCAAACTCGTTGCACTCGAGCTATCGGATAGCCGGCCAGCAGCAGAAATAAAACGTCTACTGGGACTGTTGCGCATTGGCTTAATAAATTGATCCAGTTTTCGAGAGGCTTGTAGGTGGCCATGTTTTTCGGGCTGTTTAACCACTTGTTGCTCTCTGATGTTGGCCGATGCTCATGCTCGAATTTCCAGACAGCCCCTGCCACACAGAGAGCACTCTCAACCGCCCGCGCTCTGGCTAACCCAAATTTTTCTCTGAGTTTCGGGTTTTTCTTTCGTTTGGGACGCGTGTCTCGGCCATTGAAGATTTACGACTCGTATGACCATGAACGTGCTGGTATGGGGTGTACGTACATTCAAAATTGTGCTCACCAAACCCAATCGCATGGTAACAACAAAAATTATCGCCTTGGTATGCCAACCAAATTGAAACGAAACGAAAACTGAGAGAAAAATAAAGTAAATGGTGTGTGTAAGTATCTTAGAGCTATGTGTGTGAGTGAGTGTGTGCATAGAAAGTGTTTGCTCAGTAGATTGCTTGGAAAGAGGTTAGAAAGGTGTAGGGAGCTGGGTTATACGACTCTGCGCTTTGTGTTTGGGTGGGTCGTGAGCACTTCAGGGTAAACTGCACTTGCATTTAGCTTCCGGGAATGAGTTGAACTTTAGGCTTATTGTTAGAGAACACTTTAATTATGGCTAATATAAACTGATTTTTATTAATTATAAATTGACTTCCACAAGAATTGAATGAAATTAAAAAAGGTCGAGTTCATTCATTGGAGAAAATCATTTTGAGAACAGATATTTTAGAACAGCTTCTCAATGATCTGCTTTTCCAGCCCGTTAAGATGTCTAGACGCTTTCCTAAACATTTCCTCATGCGTAACCCACACACAGACACTTGGACAAGGGCTTTTGCAAGGCGGTCGCCTATTGGAAATAGTTGCATACATCTCGCTCGTATTTCTCGCTAGTCGCAACAATTTATTAGCGACAATTCGCCGGCTTGTAAATGATATATTAATGACTGTTTCACGACAACAAATACTGCAACAACAACAACAACACTTGTTGCATGCCGCACACGCGCACAAAATAACAAATTTCAATTACAGCGTGTACTTTGAATCCGGTTTTGAAATGAAAGCCGTTGCCGTTTTCTGTAGCCGTTGGCATCGCCTAGCCACCCAGGCAAGCACAGCAGCTCTCTCGTATACCCACCTGGGCATCCAAAACGCCTCTTGCCCAGTGCAGCTTACGCATAGATATGTTCTCACTTAATAGCTCAAGTTTACGGCAATCGACAAATTGGCGCGTTTATCTATGCTGCGCGAAAAAAGATACATTTTGGTATACCCTCAGCCTATAGTGGATTGCCATAAAGGGTATATCGAATTTTTGTGCTTTTATGAGGGAGGCTTGGCGAGAGACAACCATATTTTGAATCGAAATTTAATAAATCTACCAAAATCAATAGGAAGACCTAGCTTTTCAATTTACCTCGAAGACTATCACAGCTGCAGATATAAAGTTTGGTACATGGCTACTCAGTTAGACATTTATCACAACTGTTGGGGTATCTCTTAGTCGAGCACTCCCGACTCGAGCACTCTTACTAGTTGTCAGCGATGTTTTGAGGCTTTGCGTATTTGTCATGCATGAGGCGTAGGACACGGGCGGCTCTTAATATGCGTCGCACCACATGCCGCGGGCAATAAACAACGCTTGAGGCTCTTTGGCTGTGGATGGAAAACCCGCTCCACATACGCTACTGGAAGCGGGTTAAGTGCGTGCAATTTGCGCTGATAAAAAAGGCAACGTTCAGAGGCGGCGGGCGGGTGAGGGGGAGCGGGTGAAATGGGTTGTGAGCGGGGGGATCGGCTTAAAATTAACTGAGGCGGCTAAATGACTTCCGCTGGAAAAGTGAAAAGTCGCGCAATCGACAAAGTTTCAAGCGTTTGCCTAATGGCTTGCCTTTGGGCGCTGTTGGCTGTATCTTGCAGAGACATTTGTATGTATCTTACAAGTAGGAAGTGTACCCAATTGAGGTGATGACACACACAGAGTATCGTCTGTGTCTGCCTGTGTGTGAGTGTGTATACAACAACAAAATTCTAATGGCATGCGTGCCACGAGACGCGACGCACCGCGACGCGACGTGCGTCTGGCACCGGCATCGGCACCGACTATATAGTATATAGCTAGCTATACTATCGCTATACTATCTCGTATGCCGGCTGGGCCATTGACTCTCGCTCGTTCGCCTGCTCGCTCGGTGGCAGCCGCTTTTATTTAAACTAATTGACGCCCGCCGCATAACGCAAACCATATGCAAGGTGTGCGGGTCCGCCTGCCCAGAGGTGCAATTGGAAAAGTGTCAATTGCTCGGGTACTACGCACCAGCAACTGGATCTAGGCGGAGGAGGAGGAGCAAGGGCGAGACTTTCCTCTGCAATTGATGCGCGTCAAAATGAACAATGAGTTTCAATTAGTTGGCACGTTGAGTTCTTGCAATGGCCATTTGTGATATGCCATGCAATGAGGAAGTCTGAATGGTTTGCTGATTGAGCTGAACGGGTTACCCACAATAGCCAGCGAGGGCGAGGGCGAGGGCGGCTGAGCTGTGGGTGCTTGAACTTGCAACGGCATATTTTCCTCGGGAGTGTGTATGGAGGTGTGCTTCTGGCTAAATACAACAAACTATTTGCATGAACTTGAGATCTATTCATAGTCGAAGGAATTTCTTCTAAATTCAACAAAAAAAAAAAAAAAAAAATAGAGCCTGATCAAAAATTAGTATAATTTTTAGGTATTTCAAGAAAAATGCAAGGAAATAAACCTTTGTTGTCTATAATTTAAGCAGACAATTTTATATATGAGATATAACTATATGAAGTATTATTCGACTTAAAAATATTAAAAATTAAATATATATTTTACATGCCCTGAAAATTCAATTATTTCCCTAACCTTCCTTGAGTTTAGCAAAGCCAAAAACCCTTAATTTAGCTCTTCTCAGAAACCTTATATCTTCCGTTTTTTTTCTTGGAATGGGCAATGTTTCATTGTAATTCGCAAACAAAGTTTCCGCATTGCCGAAATGCCGCATTTAATTAACGTTTATGCGTATTCCATTTATAAATCGGCCATTAATTAGCACGTTTTATGGGCTGGTTAAAAGTGAGACTTTTTAAATGCCTACCGACTAATTTCCACACAATTCTAACTCAAAGGCTTTATGGACCGAAAGGCACTCGAAAGCCATATGAAGTCGTCCGTTAAGATCAAACACTTTCGCCAGACAGCGCCAAATGCTTCCGTGGCAGCTAGGCATTTTATGAGCTAACAAGATGACTTACCCCAGCACGGGCTGCACTTGATTGCAACGTGCTACGTGCAACGTGCAACGTGCAACGTGCAGCGAGCTCAACTTGTTTATTTTCAATATCATCTTTTTAGTGTAGTCAGCCGCTGGGCCTAAGAGTACAGCAGATGGACAGACCATGCTATGGTTTTTAACGAGCTCGCTAATTTGCCAAACACCAAATGCGGTTTCCTTCTTTATTATTATTTACACGGACCAAACACACATCGACTGCCAGTCAAGTGTGCTGTGTAGGCGAGCTGCTTCGTCTAGCCCGCGAGCAGCAGCAGCCAATTGCCAGTTCAAATATGGTTTAATTGAAGAGTCTATAAACTGCTTTGCGATTCGATTTTTACGACCAGCTCGTTGCGGCAATTGCATAATGAGCGCTTGATGAACCCCAACAAAAACCACTGACCCACTAAGAAGGAATCCAGAACTGCTGTGGCGGCATTGGCGAATGGCAAATACCCTTGCTTATGATGACAGAAATTGAAGTCAGTAATTAATATGAATAAAAGCTGAAAGTATTTTGTATAAATTGTTAAGTAAAGTCTGATATTCCAGCCTCGGTGCTCGATCGTTCAGCTACCCACAAAACAGACTGAAACTTAAATGATATAGAATCTTCAGGTATCCCACAAATAGTTCTTACAACAGTTGATATAGTCTATCGTCACAACATCTATATACCCTTTAGCTAATATGTAAGGCAGCAAAGTCAGCGAACTTTCAAAATGCTGGGGGAAACCAAGTGGCCCGCCCACCCACGTTGAGTGAGGACAATCAATTTAAAAGTCAAAATACCTACACTAAAGGAGCAGCGAAACCCGTCCAATTTGGTCGCATCAAATTGCTGGCTACTTGCAATTTTTGGGGCAGACTAACTGAACTCTGAGTCAGCTGCGAGCTGTCCTTTGCTGTCCCGCTGTGCGACAATTGAAAGTGGGCCCCGGGGCCGTACAACTTGTTAACTTGTACTCGCAGTTTGGCTTTCTTCTCTCTTTATTTATATATATATAACTTTTTTTTAAAACTCTTTTTTCCTCTTTGTGCCCGCAATTTTGCAACTTGTTTCGATTACTTCATTTGGCCGTTCGTGCCACACAGTTCTCGCTGAAGCGTGTGACCCACTTTGGCCCGCGTAAAGGCCACAATTTGTTATGGTACAAAAGAAATAATATAGTTTTTACAAATATTATACAAAAATATGTTTACGTACACGAGAATAGAGGCACGCTGAAGTCGTGCCCGACTAATTGACCACAGAGTGCCCACTGATATCGCATATCAGTCGCGGGCATTGTGAATGCGAGCATTCAAATGCGGTAGCTGCGCCCTGGCATTGTGCTAGCCGCAATATTTATGGCCGACCAGGCCAGGCCAGGCCGTAAGAGCGGCCTCCGCTTGGACAGATTGTTGACAAATGTCACGGGAGTTCGCATTGTCCGGAGCCAAAATAAAAAGCTTGGCGTGCCATGCTAATTGCCATTGCAACAGATCTCTGACAGCTCTCTTGACAGTCGCTTCGACTACTGCAGACGCCCACGCAGTCAACTCTCAGACGACGCCGTGATCTATGGCTGCTGCGAAAGACTCAGCACGCTTACATGTCACACAAATATTGAAATGAAAAATATAAATAATTTATTTTTAAAACTGTTATGCCTATTTATCATACTATGAGAATGTTTAATATAATTATGCAAGCATTTTGTGGGCTTATCTCAATTAGACCGCAATGCACTTAGTTGATAATACAGACATTTGTTTCTGTGGCTTTTATTTTCACTTCAACAACTTAAATTTTACCTTAAAATTATGTATGTTTCTTGCATTTCGTTTTCTATTTTCATGTTTGATTTGAATTTGTTTTATTTCAAAAATAATTTGTCAATATATCTGTTTGTTCGTTGAATTACTAATAATAATAAAATTTATGCAACCATTTATTATCTAGATTCTTTTCTAGACTAAGAAATCCAATCTATCTGAAGTAAATACTATGACATTTATATTCAATAGATTGCTTGATTTTTGTTTCTCATTCATTTCACTTTTACCTCAGTTCACGTTATTCATGCACATCAAAAGTTTGACTCGCCTGCTGCCATGCTAAGCTGTATGACTATGCCTAAGCAGTCCACTAATCGCACCCATCAACGTAGTTTGACAGTGGCATGCTGCTGCATGCACGCCCGCATGGCAGCTAGAGAATGTTAAGGGCTTATCATGCAATCCGAGAGAAGAGTGAAAACTTAGCTCGAGCCAGTTGCAGTTTATTTTTAAGTGAGGAGCGTGGGTGTTCCTCGGAAGTGGCAGCTGCTGGATCTTTCTTTTCGGGTTTACATCCAAAGTGATGTACTTAGAGTCGTGCCTCAATTATGTGCCATTAAAGTATTAACGGCACTCGATTCATACAGCGGGTGCATCGGCAGCTGGCTACACGACACTTGAGCTCCCCATCTATCTGGCTGGCCATAATCGATTGAGTGAGCAAACATATTTGTAGCGTTCCCAGACATGTTGAGGATTTGCGCTTAGATAGACGCTGAAAACAGAGCATCAATCAGCCGGGGTCGGGCCGAGTTCTATACACGCTTTTAATTGCTTTGGAAGTCTCTAGCGACGACAAGCCTGACAAGCCTTAAGATACTGATCTACTATGAAATGTGGCTCAAAAGCTGCCTAACGGTGCATTGATTAAATTCAATTCAATGCGATTCAATGAGATGATGTAGCTCCCTACCTGCCTGCCTCCACTGCCACCCTAGCAGCGCTTTATAGGCCCGCTTTCAGTTTGATTTTGTTTTGATTGCATCTCTGAGCGCCTGGCTACCAGTTTTTCCAGCGGCGCCTGTGGAACCTGTTGATTTGCCTATCAGCACTTGCTGTTGTTGTTGTTGTTGCTGTTTTGGGCTGGCTTTCCATGGCATTGCCACACAGTTGGCAAAGAAATCAATGCCTATCTGCGGCATTACATCAGGCACAGCCGATCGATATTTACATTTATCTCTCTTACCTATCTCACTCTCTCTCTCTCTCTCATTCTCTCTATATCTCTGCTGCTCGAGCTCGATTTTGATTTGGCAGATTGATTTGTATCTTGAGCAGGCTAATGAAGACAAATGTCCGCATACTCTGGGCGGTCTTTCGGCTGTTTGCAGCTTAATTGATATGTAGCCCGAAATTGATTCCATTAATTGAGCATTTTCTTCGTTGGCTAAATCAATGCATAAACGTGCAGCGCTTTCTTCTGGCCTGACTTGTTTATGGTTTTTGGCTGCTTATTTTTGTTACCACGCTTTGGGCCAATCTGTAGCTGGGGCAGCAGCTGTCTTACATTTGACAGCAACAAGAAGTTTTTACGTTTCTTTTTTATTTGTGGCCGCCCATTTGACGCACGCGGCGTATACGTAATTTTATATCATTTTGTTGAGCCGTTTGCGTCATTGAGTGAGATTTGTCGGCTGACAGCTTATATAAAATGAGACAGAGTTGTATTTTTGAAGGCATCAAATGCATTTAGCCTATTTATTGAGCTTAACTAAAACAGTCAGCCGAAGCTTTTGTTAGGCATTTTTCAATATTGTTTAAAATATTATATTATTATACAATGAACAAATATTAGATATTAAAATATTTGAGGTATTTTTATGAGAATTTTAAATGGCCTTTTAACGGTCTCCTAATCATTTAATTGCTTCATTATTGACTTTAATTTATCTTAATGATCTCCTTAAATAAGAGCAGATGGCATTTAAAAAAATGTGAATGTAGGCCCATATTTCTTCAAATATTTTGTAATTATTAAAATTAGCATTTTGCCCCAACTGACTGAGCCATCTTTCACTTTTTGGTCAAGCATTTGGTCAAGCGGTAAAAGAAACCTTTTTAAGGCCTACTGGATAAGACAAACTGGTTTGTTAGTCTTTCAAAGTCGCGATTTCTCTACGGTCGATGTATCATCTAATATGTATTATATTATTGTAAAGAATTATTCAGAACAAATTTAGAAGCCTAGTCTCAAGAGAATACATAGTGTGTGTCAAGTGTGAGTAGAACAAACAATTTATTAAAATACTTGCTCAAGATGCGCTACAGTTTCGACTTGGTTCAGGATGCGTAATGCCATGAGTTTCACTCTTGCTCATATATCAGCATAATATATTATTATTTTTGCCCAAAAAACAGCGGGGAATCGGCTTGAGAACTAACCGTTATCTGCTCTGGCAGCTCATGTGATCTCTGGATCACGCTGAACACAAATCAAAAAGAAAACTGACCGAAGAGCTATGTGGGCTGCTACATGCTAATAGAAAAGCACTTCGGAAATCGCGCTACATTTGAGGTGTGAATAAAAAGCGAAAAAAGGTGAAGAGGAAGAGGAGGATTAGGGGGATGGCCGGAAGGTTAACAAGAAGAAGACGAGGGCTAAAAAGGCTTGCAGCGGCCGAACAAGAAATTGCAATTTAAATGCGATAAATTAAATGGGATGGAATCGAGAATTGCGATTTCGGCATAAATAATGCGCGCTACGAGCCAAATTGACGCGGCGTGCAAATGAAATGAAAATTGAAACCAGAGCCAGGCCAAGTGATAAATCTTTCTATTAGCCAAAGTGAGCACGTAGAGTGCGGACAACAACTGCAGCACTAACTACAGAACCAGCACTGCAGTAGCCGCTGTAACAACTGCAGCTTTGTTAGCGCCGCCGCCAACGCGACTGCAGCCAGGCGATTTTAATCGCGCTGTTACAGCGCCGTCGTCGCCGCGGCCGCCAGGCTCGACTGCATAATTTATAAAATCCATTATAATCAGCGCGCGCGCTGCGCGAAAAATTACTTTGTCTGCATTTAAATGGCAAAAAGAAGGTAGAAGACGAGAAAAACTATATGAAACAGGGCCATAAGCTGAACTTGGCCCAGCGGCAGGTGTCTAGTCTACTCGTTCGTTGGTAACTACGTGCCGTAGGTGTGTTAATTCGAGCTGATTGCGTAGCGCATCGGCCGCCGCTTTGCTCATTGAGTTGTCAGTTGAGTTGTCTCCGCCTTGCCAACTGCCCCATGATAAATGGCCCACAATTATGTCGGCTGCGTCTATATCTGCAGCCATCGATGTTCTGCTGCCTGTTTTTTTTTTGCTCTTGCGGTTGCTGTTGTTGTCGTTGTTGTTGTTACTGTTGTTTGGTTCAAAGGCAGCTCAGCCGGCAAACATAAACTGAAAAATCACAAAAAGAAATATATACCAACAACAACAAAAACCACGCTAATTGAATAAACACGCCGAAACGCGCGAGAAAGCAGCGCCTAGAAATCGCTTGTAACTAGTCATTTGTGTGCGTGTATCAGTGTTGGTGTGTATGTGTGTGTATGCGTGTAGTTATGCTCTACTCAAATTGGCACAAGTGACTCCCAAGCAATTCTCATACAAAATTCGCAAAAAACACGCACATATTTTACGCGTTTTAAAACGCGTGCGTTTTGTGCTTATCACAAATAAATTTCTTTTAAGTGAGAAAATTGTTATAAATTATTAAAAAAAATTCTTTTGACATACATACTTGGTAGGTTTTTAATTTTTTAATTTATTAATATTTTCCATAATTTAAAATAAATAATTTTTTAAAAATATATTTGCTATAAAAAATAATATTTTAATTATACAATTAAAATTTAAAAAAAAATTTATTTAAATACGCTCTCTTAACCTACGTATATTCGTACTATTTCTACTTCTTCCGCTTCTCAGTTTTATAATAATTTGATATTTTACAAATGTATTTAAAACCTATAAATCTTTTCTGCATTAAACCGAGAAACTTCTTTTACATGTAAGCTGACCCCGTCTACAGCTTCAGCTGTTCAACTCGTCTGTGGCAATTGAAGAGCAACATTTATTGATCTTGTCGCTTGTCACCGACTCTGGGTCAGTTTGTCAATCGGCGAGGCAATCAACTGAGTGTGCAGCAGCAACATGCTGTGTGCATTTGTGTGTTAGGAGTGTTCCTCCAATCAGTGCAATGGAATGCAGTTGGAGCTGGAGTTGTTGCCCTTCTGCCTTACTAACTTAGTGTTTGATTCGCAATCAAGCGACAAATGAGCACCAAGTGATGGGCAATTGGTCCGGCAGCTCGAGCATTACGAACAAAAATGTGTATGCCGTGGCCCATACACAGGGTCATTAACTGACAGCCAAGGCGCGTTGACTTCTGCGGTCAAATTCATAAATCAGCTGCCCTCCAACTAGCCAAGAACACACACGCTCTCCTTGTCTCTCGTTCACTCTCTCTTAGCGCATTCAATTGAGCAGGAATGCAGCAGCGCTCTTAAGATAGATCGAGGCTGCGGATAAATTGATGATACGATGGGGGCAGGCGCAGCTGGTGGACTTCAAGGAACGGAAAGATCCATTGACTAATAGTGTTAGATTCGCGCACGGCGATAAGCGTTTTGTTACCAGTCCAAAACTAGCCCGCCAATTGTCATCAATTATGTTGATTAATAGCTTTTTGCCGCTGCGTCCCCATTGGTTGCTTTTAAGATCAAGAACTACGCAGTACTCGCAAACACTATTGCCATAAAACTATATTAAATATATATATATATATATATATATATATATATATATATATATATATATATATATATATATATATATATATATAAATTTTTTTTGTCTATATATAAATTTATTGCCCAGCTAAATGTGTCAAGTCTTATCGGTTATTGGCCTGCGATTTTTTGATAAGAATTCGTTAGAATCACGGGCTCTGGCAAAGCTCTCGATGTGCCCAATTGCAAACGGGAAATTGTCAGCTGACTTCAGCTTCCGCTGACTCGTGTAATTATAAGCCTTAAGGCAGGTCATGAGAATACTTAACTTCGATGGGAGCTTAACACTTCTGCAGTGGCTTTACGTAAACGTAAGTGCTATCAGAAACAGCTAACACACTAACCATTTCCGGTTTAAAGGTTTTATACTTTAGATAAGACTGTCACGCGTGTCGACGATTAAGGTATTAAAAAAATCGTAGTGCGTTAAAAGTCCACTAAATGTATTCAATATAGAAAAATATAAATAATTTCAGAAGCTACGTAGTTGTAAATATATCAATTAAAACAGCCAGCTGCAGTACTCAGCCTAATCTACCTAGTAAAATTATAAACTGGTTTGACAAGTAGTTCAAGAAACAAACGGATAGAGATTAAATACTTTATAGAGTTATGAAATGATTTTTATAGCAATTACACCTTAAAAGCTTTATTGTGTACATAGATTCATAGATGTTTAAACTCAAGCAAATCTGAAGAAATTTTAAAGTAAAAACAATCAGTTTATGAAGTACTACGCTGATGGTTATTACTGCTTTATTTTCTAGAGGTCTTAAAAAAGATCTGCATTAGCAATTATTATTATGAATTTTTAATTATTTAAAACTTTTTTTGGAAAAAATTTATAGTTAAACTTAGCTGGCACAATTGAACAGTAATATATTTATTTATTGTTTTAATATATAATACGCGATTCTGTCTTTGGATATTATATTAATCTTAAATTACTCTTACAATTTGCTGGTCTGCTCCATATCCAATCAGCTCCATTTCTAATAAGACTCATTGACAAATACATAAAAAATATTCACGAATGCTCACACTCACGCACATAAGTGCACTCACACACTCAGTTTTGGCATAAACAAAAGGGGAAACCGGAAGATGGAATAATAAATGGCTATGGTAATCCACTTATCAGCGCAGATACAAAAGTATCTATAAGTTGCACTTATTACAAATGTGGTTTATGATCAGGACTGACTACAGTAGTCCCCAGTCGATGTCGTTGTCAACGTAGCTGCTGCTTGCTGTCCCACTCAAGTGCATTTTTATGAGCGCTCATTAAATTTATGGCTTTTAATTGGCCGGCCTTTGTGCGTGCTGCGTTGATAAGCGACCATCTCAATACCAAATCTCAGTCTCGATCCCACACACACACACACACTCCACTCTGGCACAGCACTCAAGTGCTTGCAGCTTGTTAGCTAGCAACATGGCAAATGATTGAAATTTGTTTTTGATAATTTGTTGCACATATTTTGTCGTAGCAGCCGCTGCGATCTGTGTGGCAAGGGTATTATAATCTTCTCTCAGACATTTAAGACATGCATTCAGGCCAAAGAAAGCGTGTGAAAAAAGCTCTTTAATTGCATTACTGATTAAGTGAGATGTGGGTAGGCTCCAAGCAGTTGCAATGCTGCACATTTGCTGAGCCAACTCTCTTTAAACTAAGGCGCGAATGCAACGCTAATGAAGTTGTATACTAAGAAATTGTAATACTTTTGCTAATCAATAAATTGAATTCGCTGTTGGCCATTTTGTAAAGAGGATTTAAGTGGAGAAGTATTAGAGAATCACAAGTAATTGAAGATAGACACTGTGAGTTTCAATTTGATTAAATAAAACCAGTTTTTGGTTTTTAATGGACATTTCAAATGAGAATTGCAAAGAAGCGTAAGAATTGGTAGCGTAAGAGACTATGATTGCAATAGAGGGAGGGAGAAGGGAGTTAGAAAGAATCAAATGTAAAAGACTTCGTACTAGGATAACAGTTTTATCATTTCAAATACTTCTATTAACTAACACTAGCTACAGAGAAAGCTTAGCTAGCCTAGAATTCAATCGATGCCAACTGCAAGGTAGTAAGCAAATCGATCTATAAATTTATCCATCGCTTTGCTTCTGGCAATTGGCCTGCTGAGTAGATTCCAGTTTTTAGCAAGTGTATAAAATATTCGCAAGAATTGCTTAGAAATTGCACCTCCAGCTTATCAGTCGAATACTAATGCATATAGATTTAGTATACTCTAAAGTAATTTATTTGTAATTTACGCACTTGATCCACTGACCGACTTCGTATGGAGGCAGCTCATGCCTCGATCACATAACTTTAAGTAATGCAGCTGGGCATAGGGCTGGGGCCTCCTCCTTCTGCTGCGCCTCCGTTGCCAGCTCCTTCACTTGGGCCACTGTCCATGCAAATCCTTGCCAAAACACGTATCGCACAATCAGCTAATTGGCTGTGCGTTTTGGTGTCGTCGCGTTTTGTGGCTTTCATTAGCATTGCGAAACGGGAGCCGCGCCCGTAAAGCGCTCTTTAATGGCTAGTACGTGTTGCGGATTTCTGTAATTAATGTGATCGGCTGTGACCTTAACAGTGTGTTGTCAGACTGATTAAAAAGTGTTGAGAAACAAGTTGTAAATGCGCGCCAATGAAACGGAAAACAGCGCAAAATGCGACAAAGCGAATATCCCGGGAATTTCAAAAGCTCATCGAACGGTTTCTTTTATTTTATTTCTTTTTGGAGTTTTGTTAAGTCACTTTTAATGGACAATGCTACCAGTTGGGCCCAGTTGTCAGTCTAATTAAAGCGAACATGTGCCAAGATCAATGTCGCTGGCGCCGCGATCGCCGTTCGTGCCCGAGAGTATCTGACAGATACTTTTTAGCGAATGCAAAACTTTGTGCAAAACTGCAAAATTAATGTATGCCATATTAATAAATGACTTGTTTTCTGGCTTAATTGCGTTTTTATAAATAATTCACTGACAAATTGATTGAGTGCGATGGAAGGGGATGGGCGGGTATGGGAGTAGAGAGCGCAGCACTCCCCACTTCTCAGGCGAATTATGCGCGTTTTGCATGCGATTTGTGCGCGACATGCGAATTTTGATTGTTGTCGTTTGTTGTGCCTTGAGACAAATGGCATTGAACTTTCCGGCTCAAACTTAAGCTGAGCTACATTTGTGATATTTCAACTCCACTTCTGCATCTTTTGCCTAATCTACATGGCTTTTATGCAGCTCCACCTCTTTGCTATGCTAATGAAATGCTTTGCAAATGAGAAAATGCCCTTTCTTTAGCGTTTTTCTTACTTTTTGGTAGCGTAGGACGTGACGCTGTCGTGAGTGGCTCATAACAGTGAAAGAGCTGGAAGAGTGGCTCCAAATAATGTCAACGATTTGCATGCAAATTGCAGCAAAACTTAGCTTTACTCGATTCTATTGGCTGGCTTTGCATAAGGAAGTCAGCGCTAACAAGGCCGTTGAGGCCATTAAACTTGGCAGAAAGCGAGGCGATGCGAGGGTGGCAGTCAAAGTGCAAATATGTGACCCCCCAGCCAACGCCCACACATTACTCAAACTCACGCCCAGATGCAGAACTACAATTCAATTCGAAAAAGGATGCTGCGCTGCCCTTTTAACCGCAGCCTAATGAAGCTGAAGCTGAAGAAGTTGGAGCTGCGACTGCGGCTCTGGCTCTGGCTCTGGCTATGGCTCTGCCTGTGGCTGTGGCTGCCGATACTATGGCCCTATCTGCAGCTGGGCTAAATTTAGCGACTGCCGCTGCTGCTGCCGCTGCCACCGCCGCCGCCTACGATAAATCAAAGTTAATCAGATCTAGTTTCGATTGGGTTTTTATGGGCCGCGCATTGGCCACGCCATTTAAATTAGCTGCCGGGTTATTTATCGCATTGTTGCCGCTCGCAGGTTTCGTTTTAGCGCCAGGATGCCAAGCGGACAGACGGACAGACAGACAGTCAGCCGGCTGGACAGACACTGACGGCTCAGACACAAAGGCCCAGACTCCGCGACTGCAAATGGTAGCCGTGTGTAGCTTTTGGCCCGCAGCGAAACGTAGCGAAACGGAACTGCACGCCTGCCAATGGCTAGCCGATAATTACGCATATTTTGTTGCCTGTTTTGATGGCGCTCTTTATTTTTATTCAATTCTCCCAGCGCATGCCCTCGCCGCCAGAGGATATTATAAACTTGTCAAGCAGTTGGGCAAAGAGCACGAGAGCTAAGTATTCTAGAAGTGATTGGGTAAAGCTAGATAACTGCTTAGGCTTACGCGATTGCAAATTTGAGTCTGAGCTGAACTAAGAAATGCCTGAATGTAATTTGGATATTTGTAAAGCTTATAAATATATTTTGAAAAATAAATATATAAATTTATTTTAAAATAGTTTTTTTAGTATTTTTAAAATGTCATTTAAAAGGTTTTTGATTACTGAAGTAATCTTAAATAAAATCATAAAAATACCTCATACTATTTTTTAGTATATAGAGGCTATCAACGTATTATTAAATATTTAAAAATTGTAATTCATCAAAAATAACAAAGAAATTCTACACATAGATGATATTGATGTAGTATATAATCTGATAAATGTCGATCGACTGAAAGCTAAATCAGCTCAAGAGCAAATTCAGTTCGGTGTGTTAGCAATAAGCCGCTTCAGAAAAGTGCTTAAAGTTCAATTTCTTATATGTGAGATCGGCCATCGTTGGGTTTTTAGTAGCTGTTAAATGGCCAGCGACACAGTCGGTGGTCTCCAGCATCGATGCTATTGCTTGGCTTGTTTTTAACACCCAGACACGATGGACCAGAGAGCAGAGCGAGTGCCAGAGTCGAGACCGCAAGTCAAATGGGTTTCAATTTACACACTTGTCGACTGCTCCTCGGCCGCTGCGTGCCCACATATTTGCCCCGTTGAGGACTGGCCGTGGCCTGGCCAGGCGTTGTCAACGCCTGAACTAAGGCGCTTATTTATTTGCACAGAGACACAGAGAGAAAGAGGGAGAGAAAGAGAGAGAGATTGAGAGGGGGAGGGGGATCGGCTAAAAGAATGTATCGTATCGCAATTATAAATCAGTTTAAGTCGCTTGTGGAGCCCCTGACATTAAGCAATGAAACCTTTGAGCTTTGTTTAGCTTTGTCAAGTGGGCTGGCTAACTGTCGCCCCGTCTGGCTGTCAATCCTGGGGCGGCTTTCCACGCTCCGTGTGGCACCTTTGTTTGCGCAACGCTGCCGGCTGCTGATTGCCAAACATCGGCCAATCTGAATGAATAACTGAACAAATGACTGATTGCCAACAAGTTATCAGTATCCATCAGCTCAGATCAACAGCCCAACAGAACTCGCACGGATCTCTCTCACACTGAGCTGCTGCTGAACAGATATATATGCATGTGCATAGTCATGTCTGTGTTTGCTAATAACTCAACAGCTAATCAGCGCAGCTGGTGGGGACCGGGGGGCTGTGTAGCAGCACAGCGTGTAGTCCGCAATTAAACGAGCAGAAATGTATCTTTGTATCTTTTTATCTTGCAACTGCATCAGCGTACGTACAAAACAAACAGCACGGCGGCCGCCAGGTTGTAATTGCCAAAGCCCGTGCAGAGCTGCGCGGTCTGCCTTAGACTGCATTAGACAAATCAATTATGCTGCTGTCCCATGCTGCCCCCCCCCCCCCCCCCCCCAACTTCTGCTGCGCTTTTCTTTTATTTGGGTGCGGCAGAGTCGTGCAGTTGCTGCAAACACGACTGTGTCGGGACTATCTAATGACTGTTGTCACAAGAGCTGTGGGAATCAGTCTTCATTTTATTTACACCTCTAAACATATCTCTCTTACATTTGTTGTTGCCATTTATATTCATTTCTTATGCGTATTTATGAAGGAGGGAGTTATAGAGGAAATAGTTACATTTTTCATATACAAATTTATTATTTATTATTAAATTATCACTATCATTATTATATTCATAGTTAATATCATAATTTTTTTTTATTTTTACAATCAATATTATTTTCATTGTTATTCTCATTGCATTGCTATTACTTTTGTATAATAATCTTACTCATTTCATGATCATATTATACTAATTATTAAAATTTGTTATTATGTGAGACTAAACTCCATATCGGGCTCATAACACAGCCCTTGGTAATTAGTAAACCCTGTTACAGATAGATTTTGAGACACTTTCATAATTTCTGCGAACTGAGCTCAACTGTCCTATACAGGTATTCTTCAACACATTATCTTGGCTCTCATGGCTATCTCACGATCTTAGCACGCATAAATATTGAAGCACATATCAATGACAGAGATTAGAGGGAAGTTAAAGTGAGTCGAAAAGTGGCTCGATAGCCGCGTAGATAAGCTGCAAATCGTCTTGAATTACAGTCCACTCACTATCAAATCATTGTATAAACAGCTCTACACATTCGATGCGAAGTGAATATCGTAAATGATTGCAAAACGATTTGCGCTTAGTCGTCTATGGAAAATGGGGTTATTGACGCATGTTTCAGTGTGTTTGATTGCGTTTTGCGTTTTACGTTTGGGCGTCTGCCCGCAGCCCTCTATAAATAACAATAGAAGCGCAAAAAGAGAAACTGATTTGCTTAGAAATCGGAACAGAATAAATGCGAGCAGAACTACTTCAGATGGCTCGCTAAGCAATGCGGTTTTTGGCATGTGATTAATGCCTGTCCGTGCTACTCAGTTGTTGATGCTACACAACAACGAACATTTTTATGGGGTGCAAGAATAATTTTTCCAAAGAAAATATTATTAGAAATGAAAACAATCAAATTGTTGGGGTGCGTCTGTGTGTGTGGGAGTGTGCGTGTGTGGCATGCCACACCGCCCAACTGTCTCGACTTTATTTTCTTGCAACGAGTCAATAAACAAAAGCCCAAGCAAAACATGGCAAAAACCAGAATAGAAGAAAGCGCACAAATTTTCATTCATGCCACAGTTTTTTCTCTCTTGCCTATTTCGCCAAGGTGTCGAGTTGTAATTTGCATAAATCACAATTACCTGTCAATCGATAAACGATCTCAACACGCGCGCCAAGTGCGAACATAACGTGGCCAACAAACAAAATATATGTGCTGTTATAGCCATAACAACAGCAACAACTGCAATAGCAACTGCAACTGCAACAACAGCAACAGCCTGGTGGCAAGTGTTGCCCACGATGCATGACAAATGCTCCACGTTGCACTGGACTCTGGGGGCCTTTGGGGCTTTGCCTCTGGCAATGCGCCAGATCGCGTCTATTGTTAAACGTTTTCCAAATGCTCGGCTTTTTATTGCGGCTGATTGCACAGTAGGCGAGCTGTTGTTGTTGTTGTTGTTGTTGCTGTTGTTGTCGTCGCGTGTCTGGGCTGCAAATGTCGGCTACAAGGTGGTCGCGACATTAGCTGACAAATGCAGTTGACAAGCGCTTAACAAGCAATGAGGTTGCCGGATCAACGAGGCATCGTTATATGAGTGTCTGCAAATGATATATTAATTATGATTTATGAATATTTTGAGACATGATTAAGGTGATCAAGTTTAAGGTGTGCTTACAGTACTTTCGCCAAAAGAGAGTGCCTTTAGAATGCTGAAAAGTAATAAATATCTTCAAAAACTATACTATGAAATATACTTTATGTACATAGACAGATAAATAGATATATAGATAAAGCTCTTCGGATAACTTAAATAGTTTGGTATGCTAACATTTCTTTCATTTTCTCTTTTATTTCTATTAAATAGGATTAACCTTGCTTAAAGTAGAATTGAGCTTTACTCTTTGCTTAATGAAAAATAAAATATTATTAAGCAAATTTATACTTAAACCCACTTTTGGAATATCAGAATTCATAAATCCTCCATTTCATCTAATTTTATTATATTTAAATTAATTATATAGCGGCTTCCTTCTGTCCCTAGATCCACAACTTCTTGTTTGGTATTGCTGCTGCATCTTTGATGCTGCCCCAGCCAGATGCAATGTTCTCACAATTTCTCAGCTGGAACACCCTCGACTCTTGGCATTTCTTTTGTTCGAGCGTTCGCTCAATCAAGCGTGCAAAATATTCAGCGTATGGAGTCAAGTGTATAATAATACAATTTCATGCCGCATTATGGGCTCAATTAAGGCAAACATTTAAATAATAATTAACAGCGAGGCGTAAACCAGAAGGGAAACAAATAGAATAATGGATAAGCGATAAAGAATCCAAATTTCTATAATTGCTTAACACATCATAAAGATTTTCTCAGCCCAATAATACGTATTTTTTTGTTTGGTGGTGGAAATTTTCGAATGTAAAAAGTTTCGGATGGCCGCGATGAAAGCTACAATTTTCCTCATTTATGATGCATGTCGGCGACAATAAAGCCGCCACAGATACATAGATACTTGCATTAGTGACACTAGCTGTTAGGCATGCGCTTATCTCAATTTCTACGTATTTGTTTATTTTTTGTTAATTTTTATGTGCATTTGGGGAAGTGGAGCAAAGACTTTCACTCTCCATTCCATGTCTTATCGATATCGCCTCGATAGCAGATATACATGCATTCGTTATTTATATATTTATATTTGTATCTATATCTATGCTTTATTTATAGTATCTCTGTTTATTGCTTGTTGCGTGTTTTTTTAATGACAGATTTCGTATGTCTCCATTATGGACTTTTTATTTTTTATGGTACTTTTCCTTGTCGGTTTTATAAGATGAGCAATTTGGTAACAGTTTCGTTAATATTGTTTATAAATAACTTTAAATGCCATTTCGGATATTTTAATTTTAATTAATGGGCAATTACCAGAAGTATGTTATAGATTCCGTGGAATTTCTGTTAATATTTATGAGCTCTGACTTTTATAAAGACTGACAGCGGTCAGCTAATAAACAAGAATCCTAATATTAGAATTCGCTCTTTTATCTATGCACACAACTCACTCAGGCCTGGTTGCGACGTTGGGGCACTTGAAATTCGATAGTTTTCTCATAGGGGATATTGTAACCCTATCTGAACTGCCAAGAGAACCTGCTCCGGCTGGTTAAAATGAGAGGAGACAGCAATTTACAAGTCATTTACGATGCAGGAACCTAATATAGATACATCATCTGAAGCTGAAAAGTATCTTTGTATCTTTTATTGAGTACGTGCATATCTGTGTGTATCTATGCTTTATCTTTAGATAAATATATTTATAAAACTATAGATAGATACATCTAAATAGTAGTAATACAGCGATTGCTTCACTTGCACAAATGATTCCACGTCCCGCAGTAAATGTATCTGCATCTCCCGTCGATAAATGTATCTGTATCTGTTAGTTTGACTGATGAGGTAACACTTTAAAAAGTATTTGCTCTTTTCATATTTGTTTTAAAATTTTAGCTGGCCGCCAAGGCGGGCGTTTAGTTTGTTTATCACATTGTGTCAGCTACTTGCAGTTTGTATCTTGCAGATACACACACACACACACACACATACATGCACACGCGTAGGCACTCGTTCGCTGCTCGCCTCGTGCTTTTCTATGGTGTGAAGTGCGAATTACCAACAACAACAACAATTTGCATTTGCGTTCAATGAGCCACTGACCTAAGCCAATATATTTTGCATTGTGCTGGCGGTGTACAAGTGTATCTGTATCTGTATTTGTATCTGTATCTGTAGTCGTAGCTGTATCTGTAAATGTATCTGCACTAGGTGCTCTGTCTGTGTGCTCGGCTCGGCGTTCATTTGCGTCGATAATTATGACGTGTGCGCGCAATAACAACAACAACAACCGAAATTGCTGACGTTGCAGTGGTTGTTGTTGTTGTGGTTGTGGTGGTTGTCGTTGTGCCGGCCACTCGATAAGCGACAGCGTCGCACTTTTCATTTTTATTTTGCTGCCCGGCTTCGATTGCAGCGTGCAGCTCGTTTTACAGATACTTTTTTCGCCTCGTATTTTTTTTTGTGCTACGTTACAATTACACACAAATTTCTGTTGTTGTTGTTGTTGTTGCATTTGGCCCGCTAATTTATTTGCAACATTTGCTGTTTGCTGTGAATTAATTGCAAATGCCACTAAGCGCGCTTTGCGCTATTTACGCGCGCACAAACACAGCTGCAGCTACGAAATGTATCTATGAGACGCATTGTTGGCTTAACCAGCACACGCGATGCACTGGGCACAATTACACGTGCGAGCAAATAGAGCGCATGAATTGGCAGATGTATCCGTATCTGTACGTTGTGGTAGGTGTTTGACTAATGTATCTGTTGCTGTTGTAACTATATCTGCAACTATAATTATTTTTGCAAATGTATCTGTATCTTGACAATGTATTTAAATGTATTTGTATTTGTATCTACATAGTATATTTATATCTTATAGCTTATATCTCATATCTATCATATATGTCTGCATCTGTATCTGTAGCATATCTGTATGCATATCTATATGTATCTACTTGTCTCTGCATCTGGCTTCGCATCCGTATCTCTGCTTCAACGTTTAAGGAAGCATTAGCTGTCATTAACAACTTTGGCCACAACAATTCAACTTTAACTAATTGAAATATTTGCTTCTTTAAAAAAACGAGTGCGACGCAGCGAGGGTGTTGCAGGGCATGTCAAATGTCTAGCGGGGCCGACAGCTAAAAATATATATATCTGCCCCTTGACGTTGACAGGGCGACAATTTAGCTGCACGCACAATAACACAACAACAACAATTCGTTGGGCTCCAGATTCCAAGTATTTAGATGTCTAACATTAACAACTATATATATATATATATTTGGATATATGTGTCTTTGTGCCCTGGGGCGTGTAATATGTGTGTCAGCAGGCAGCTCCAATGCCAATTCTGCGTCGTATTACCAAGCCGTAGCGAACCAAATCGAATCCCTTGACATGGCTAAATCATGTCAAACTGACGTAAATGACGTCGCCCGCATTACAAATGGAAACACTTTGAACTTTGACTTCAGCTCGAATTTACAATATGTTTGCAGAACTTCCATGCCCCCCCACTCTTGCCACAAGTCCAATCAGACTGCCGCTTGGGGAGCCATTCCGTTAATGGGTGTTCTCTACGGTTTGTTGACTTTGTGGAGAGTTGAGGGCAGTTTGTCAAGCAACAAGTTTTTTTAGTTCTGGATGAAACTTTTGTTTCTAAATGTGGATATATAATACTATATATATTATATTATATATATAAATATATATCTATATCTAAAACTGATTAAATGAGCCTTTCCATAAATATTTCAATGAAAATGTAATTTCTCTTAACTGAAATTTATATTTATAGAAATATTCTCAATGGAATTTGCCGCTTTATTTACGCACTACAACTATCAATTTCTAGAAAAACTTAATTCAATTTAAACTTCTATGTGCAGCGAGCCGACAATAACAATTCACTTAATACGAAAATCAAATAAGGCAGATAATTTTGATAGAATTTGTGCTGCGACCTACGCGATAAGCGTCAATTTAGCGAACTTTTCAGGGTCAGCGACAAGTTTCAGCTGCCTCGGGCCAGTTATATAGAACCACAACTAGTCGCAGCGACAGCTGCACTACGTTCGTAATGTGTGCGCGTGTGTGGCAAATATTTGCATATAGCATTAAGCTGATCTATCTTAAGTGCCAGAGGGCACTACACTACGCCCTATCGGCGTTATCTCTGTGTGACACATTAAGGCCGCCGTTAAGTTACCAACAAAGTTGGCAGCGAAGCAGTCAACAAAGCGCGAGATAAGAAGTGTTATTTGTGGGCGTGGCATGCGCCTTTGACTGCAACAAGTTTGGCTCGCGACTTGGCTAACAGATTGAGCATTTAATTAGCCAGCTACAAATGGTTAGAAATCAATTAGACAATTTGTCACAAATTTGATTTATGCAGCAGAAAGATAACTATATTTCTTCTACAATTTGCATGCATATGTATTATATAAGTCTTTTAATTACATGCACGACATGCAGACATGCGGCCAAAATGAACTGTTATAAGCCGCATGTTCTGCACGCATCGCTGTCAAAGCCCAAGTTGTCAATTGCCATTTGGTAGACCCGTTCGCCAAAAGCCTACCCCGACCCAGTAATACCAACCGACCGACCAACCGCCTGACCGCCCGTCTGTCAGCGCCTTGCTTCAACGTCTGGTTAGACTGCATTTTTTTATGCCGCACAACAGCGCGAACAAGAAGTACACACACGAAAATAGTTGCTGCATAGAATCCATAAAACATTTTTAGCATTTGCAGACGTTCAGCTTTTAAATTTGTCTGCGACAGAGATAGAATTCTTGTATGCGGGCAGCAGACTGTCCGCAGCGACTGTCATCGGGCGGAAGTCTTCGCTCGCACACTTCTGGTGTCAACCGATCGATGTTTTGTCTATAATAGATATATGGGTTAAGCGAATGATCAATGGCCTGTTGTGGCTGGTGTTATGCGCTTGTGGTTGCTCCGACTTGACTGACGGCACAGATCAGACCAAAGTGCTTCTCGGAAAGATCAGTAGCCACAGCAAGATCAATACAACACTGACAAAGAATTATGGACTGCAAAGATTAGCATGCAATAGAGTAAGTCTTTGAGAGATTAGTAATAATTTATCTCCCATAGATCAGATAGCTAAGATCTTCAATAAAATGAGTAGCTGCAATATGATCAATGGGTTGGCGTTGACTAAAGAGTATATATATACTGTTCAGCTAAGAGAATCGCATGAATAGGTAAGATCAGTAGTTAAAATAAGATCAGTGTAAAGAGTGGAGATATGTTGGTTAAACTAAATTCGTTTACATATTGAATGAAATAATATAATCTGCAGAATATATGAAAATAAATCAGCTGAAAATGAGAAATTTTTAAGATAGTTACAACCACTTAGCTATTCGAATCTCTAGATATAAAATGTATTATAATTAATTATAGCGACATAGATCTTAAAGTTTTACTTAAATATAAAATGCTCTCGCTCTTAGCAACTTTCGTTTGCATCAGAACATTATGGAATGCATCTGCATCAGCTCTTGTTCGCCCGTGGATCGCTAATCGATTATTTAATTGAATTGAACATGAATTTAATGGGTGACACACTGAGCGGCTGGCAATTGCAGATATAACGATATGATCAATGGACGCATTTAAAACCGATCACAGCCTCTAATGGCCAGTCAGCCGAGCGAGTCAACACCTGCCCTCGGGACAGTGAATAGTTGTGCGTAGAGCTAGAACCTGGAACCTAAACCTGTCGCCTGATTCTTGGCCTAAAAAGCTGGCGGGGCCCAAAAAGCGGCAGGAGGCAGTCGCCGTTGCGGTTGCAGTTGCCATTGCCGTTGCCGTTGCAGCGGCTGCCACAGACGCAACCACAGACGACGCCACTTGTCGTGTCGTGTCTCAAATTAATTAAAGACTCATCTACATATTTCATTTCCACTCCAACTGGTTGGGCAGAGACAAGAAAATGCGGAAAACCAAAAAAAAAACAGACAAAAACTAGACGCTGACCGCAACGTTGACAACGACATCGACTCGGACTGCGACGCTGGCCGAGGCGCGCTCAGCGGGCGCCCTCAAATTGGCCTGTCATTGAGTCGGGCGGCAGCGTCAAACGGAGGCGTGGCACCTCTACGAAACGCATTCAAAAACAAATTTTTCTTTCTCTCGAGCTTTTAACAACTTCTTTTAAAAATTTGACATGTTTTTAACATGTTTCCCTCTTTCTTTTACAACAGCTACAAATTGTTTGAAGTTTTCTTGTGTTTCAAATTTTCGTGAATGTTTTCGCTGTTCGGCTTGTTTTAATTTGTAAGAACAACATGCTGCACACTTGCTGGCATATTTTCTATTCAAATCAGGCAAACTTTCACTAGGAACAACTTTTACGCAAAGCAGCTTAGCGGACTCGGACTCGCCCGGTGGGCCCCATACTTTACACATTATTAGTCTGATTTAATCAAATCAAGCCACGCTCAATATCTGTGTTCATTTTTCATTAATGAATTGGGACCGGGACTCGGGAGATATCATTCAAGATTTGGTCATGCTCTTAAACGGTAGCTTCGTTACTTATGTGCCATGGGCTGCCAGTGAAAGCCACCAAGACTAATGGATAGTCATAAATGCTTAGTTCTGGCTCCGCACAGCTGGGGCTCTGACAAATCCCATCAATGTCTGCTCTCTTATCATGACAATGGATCGGAGACTAATCAAAAGTATGTCTACAATATGCATTTTCACATTGTTATTTGTGGGCGTGGCTGCATTGACAACAACTATGCCAATTTGTAGCAACCCCTAAGCAGGAGCTGTCAATGGGTTTTAATAATTTATACTTATGCGCAGTTGTCCTATCGGATATTGGCATCGGATATCCGTTGACAACCCCCAAAAGACATATTAATGCAATTCGATTATTGGCAAAGCCGAGCCGGGGGGTTAAACGAAGTAAGAGAAAAGGTAGTCAACTGTAAAAACTGTGTGCCAATAGAAGATATAAATTGATATCATACGTATTTCAATATTTCTCGAAATTCTTATAGGGGTGAGGCTGAGCTGTGGGATTTCCCATCCGTTTTCACTTTTATAGAAGTGTCGCTTTCCTTCCCATCAAATCTTTTACTGCACCCAATATAAGGCGCTTATCTGAGCGCCCGCAGTTGCCCACGACTGCGCTGCTCGTTGGAAACCTCGAAGATTTATTGGCCTTAAAGAGACAACTCTATAAACCGCAATTAATTAGTGTTTAATAGCTGCAATTTTGTGGCACAAAGTTCAGCTGTGCGCCAGCTGTATCTGTGAGGTACAACTTCATTTTGATTGATATGCGCTGTCGCTGCGAGTGCTATTAAATTGTCAAAATACGTTGGCCAATACATAAATTATATAAATATATAAAGAGGCAGAAAACATAAGTTGATCATAAAACCGGCGCACAGTAGTAAAAGTCGATTGTATTGGGCTCTATAGGGCTGCTGTCAAATTATGTTAAATAAGCATAAAAAGCGCTGCATAAACATAAATTGTATTATATGTCACACATTATATTCTTTGTAGGCATAATTAAACATATAAAGGAAATTACATTTTCAAATATATTCATGCGTCTTTTATTATTTTATGTGCCTGATGAACATATTAAAAATACAAAATGAAAAGTTTTTCAAATTTCTGTTGTTTCTTTGGCAACCGCTATTGAGGAGCCGATCATAAATTTTATCATTATCGACTGTCGAGTCGGCGACAAAGTCTCGAAATTAAGGCCTCATTAGCATAAATTGTGCGCCTGCAACGGTGATTAAACACGAAGGGGAAAATTTTTTGGTGAAGTTTGTCACATAACTCAATCGCGGACACCTTCGAGAACTTCGACTTTTGACAGTCATATTTTGACATTTTAATTATTGGAGGTGCGTGCCTCCGACTCACTTTTCTACGTGCTTAATATGTGAGCAATTTAAAGCAGCTCAGATGCGTGCCTTGAATATCCGATATCCATTCGATTCGGATTCAAATTTTACTTCTGCACATTGTTCCTGTTCAGCCCCACAAACATTTCACAGTTGGTTCAATGAACTGTCGACCAATTTGTGGGCTGCCAGCTCATTTATTGTTCATTAAATGATCATTCGGGTATTTGTTATTATGCATTGATTTCACACCTCTGTGAAGTGTAAATGATCAGCTTCTATTGTATTTTTTAGAACCAAATTTTACTTAATAAAATGCCTCATAAGCATTTCGATTATTTGCCGTTTTTATTGAATACAAAAAATGGAAGCTTATTAAAACAATAAAGTTAATAATAATTTTTCGAGTTAATAAAATAATTCATTTTGCAATATTTTTTATGAAAAAAAAATGAAAAACAATTTTTATGTTACAAAAACTTCTAAGATATATACTAAAATTATTAAAAATGTATTGCTTACAAATAAAATATAATTAAAAAATTTATTTACGCACATTCATGTGCTAGGCCCCGGCGAGATTCGAACTCACGATCTCCTGTTTACTAGACAGGCGCTTTAACCAACTAAGCCACGGCGCCACATGCAAGCAGTGCTAACGAAGAACCAACATAAGCAGCGCAGAGAACGTTGCTTATTGCGTACTGTTAATGGACGCGCTCGCTCGCACGCAGCTATTGTTGTTGCTGTTATTGCTTTGGGGGTTAAATATAGCACAGCCAGAACAACAACAGAGTGAGTGCGCAAGAGCGAGAGCGAGAAAGAGCAACAAGAACAACTAGCAACAGCAGCAGAAATGCTTGGAATTTTAATATTTTTGAGCGATACGTTGTGCGTCCCACACACATAATTCGAACTAAAAGTGTTCATATGTTAAAAACACATATCCACAAAAATATAAAAAAAAACAGATAAAACAAGAAAAATTACTTATGTTAACTCGAGCTAAACAAATCGCTTTTTAAATGGGCCAAACCAAGTGAAATGCAACACCAAAAGCGCCATTTGGACGCACACAAAGTGAAAGGCTGTCACTTGCTACGAGCCACAGCTACCCCTGCCCCCATCTGTCATCTGCCCCTGCCCCTGCCCGACTCTTCAGATCTGTAACAAATGAAGTGTAGCGCTTAGCATATCATTTGTTTTAGTTTTTCATTCCATTTCATTTTCATTTACTTCTAGCCCCAACGCTGGCAATTATTCATGGCTTCGATTTTTTTCTGTGGGAAATTATAAATCAAGCAAAAGCCACAATTTCACTTTTATCCGGCTGCAACTTTATAATTTCCGTAATGCCGTAAATAGGCCCAAAAGGCAAATGCATTTTACTTTGTTTAGTTTAGGCAGCTGCTGCAGATACGGATATGCTGGCCCGTAAATCGCAGAAAGCAATTCTTTTTTACCCCCCATAAAACCTATTTTTTGCGCCGCCCTGGCGTCGGCTTATCTTTGACACAGTTTTTAGCAAAAAAACAGAAAAGTTCTGTGCACGCATTTACCATGGGCAACAAAAGTTTACGCCTACTTTCCAACACATTTTCTTTGAACATTTCCATGTGCTGTCAATTTCCATTTGTCACAGCTCACGCCAATTGCCAAAAGTTTGCATCATAAAGATTTAGTAGCGCCTTGCAGACTTTTCCCGAAACATTTTACTGTTTTTGGGGGAAGGCGCATGCCAAGGCTTTTACATTTCCTTTAGGCATAGCTCGTTGTGCTCGTGTAGCGCCATCTGCTGGCCAATCGGCCCGTACTTCATAGTTGATCATTACCGTAACGTAAACAACTCTTAAAAGAAACACACTGCGCTTTTCCTTTCCTTCTTTTTTTTTGGCGTCAAAAATCAATTTTTCCATCACTCAAGTGGCCACTCAATAGTTTTTCTTTCCTTTTTTTTTGGGCAGTCGAAAACCACGAAGCGTGTTCCGGCATTAACTCCCCCATTCTCTCTTCTCTTTTTTCAATTTTTTACTTTTGTGCGCTTTGATGATATCCGCGGCAGCTGCCACGACTTCTTCAATTGGTTCATAACAAGCTGCAGCTCAAGTATTTATAAAAATCTTGTTTATTATGGCATAAAGTGCAGCAGGTTCATTGAACGAGTGTGTGCGAGTGTGTGTTGGTGTGTGGCACAAAGTGCTGACACACTTTGGCCAGGCGATTGGTAAATTGACAGGCAGCCGGAGCCGAGCGGGCGGTCCCTGCGGCCACACAAGTGGTTTGACCTTTACACAGCGCCTGAACTTGAAATGCATTGCAGCAATTTCAATTAACCCCGAAATATACGATTTATAACCTCGCTCTGGGCCGCAACGCCCCATTGTCCAGTTGACAAATTTCGCACAGCAGTGGCGCTGCACTCTAAGCTCTTCGTCTATCTGTGATTGAGTGCGCGAGTTCGAGTGCGGAGGGCGTATTTGGCTTGTGTTGATTAAATGTTGTTTTTATTGTTTTTCTTTCAATTTTTATGGATTCGTAATACACAGAGCTGGGTAATCTTCTTTCTGGCTTGCTGCAATTTCTTTTGCAGCGCTTTAGAGTGTCAGACTTTTAATTAACAGCTTTGGCAGTTGGGTCGCGCCTCTGGGCTGACATCCTGACACACTGGTTCTGCTTGGGTCGGCTAATCAAGCGGCTTTTGTGCTTATGCATATCCATTCAGATATGGTGTATATATTACTTTTGGGCATCTGCGCGCCGCTGGAAATTGATTGATAATTAATTAATGACCTGCTTTCTTTTCTCTTGCAGCCATTCTGCAGCGCTCGACTGTGGATGTGGGTCGCATTAAGATACAAAGTGTGGCAACCTGCTTGTATCTGTGCATGGATGCGTGTGGCGCTGCCTATGCCTCGGTAAGTAAACAATTCAATAAGTCTACGTAGCTACTAAATAGTCTTTAACAATTCTATATTTGAATTGAAATTCTTTTTATTTCAATAATATATGTTATCGCATATTTTCATTCAAGACTTTGATTAGTTCTTCCATCTAACCGATTCTTATTACCTTTTTTAATACCTTCATCATCAACTCTAATCGCAAATTTTGTTTCCCCGTTTTTTTCACTCAAAATCCACTGCGAATATTTATTTCGCAGTTTATTTTTTATAGATTCCCCCCTATCTATAGGCAGCTCGCATTGCGACCTAATTATTTTGTTTGTTACGCCATCTGTCGCACAGTAGTGCAATAAAGACAAATGATGAATTGTAGCTTATACTATTATTATTTCAATTACAAATTATGCGGCCTTATCAGCAAGTGAAGCGGCAAATTTCGATGATAGCCAATAACAAAGGCAACGCAAACAAAAGACCCACAGAGAAAACAACAAACACCAAGTGCTATAAATAACGAAATTAAGTGAAGTGCACAACAACAATGGGCAGACACAACATGCGTAAGGACATCCTTTGGGCCAACCCTTGTTCTTATTATGCCCGAATTCGATTTGGATTTAGTTTCGGTTTTTTGTGCGTTTGTTGGTTGTTTCTGGGGTGCTTTGTCAAGTGGCAAGTGAGTCGGGTCCGGGTCCGGGTCCTGGCATGTCCTGTCGATAATTAATGTGACACTTTCTTCTGATCGCCTGGACGCCCCGCTGCAGTCCGCGTCGCGTTTCTCGCCGCCTGGCGCCAAGCGGCTGCATTTGTTGTTGTTGTAGTTGAGCATTTGAGTTTTGTCGTCGCACTCTGACCTTTTCGCATGCGCAGCCAAAATAGACGCGTTTGTGCCAATTCTGTCAGGCGCGTTTGTATCTGACAGATACACTCGCAGCCAGAGCTGCAGATACTTTGGTGTTGATTGATGCGCCTCAGCGGTCGCAGCCACTTTGTCTGCCTCTCGTATGCTGCGGTCCTTTGATGGCGCCGCATTTCAAACAATTTCACTAAGTTGGTCAAGTGGGCGTTGTAGCTGGGCGGCCTTTGTTTATTTTGTTTTTTATTATTTTTTTTTTTTTTGCGACTTTTCGACAGAGTCCAAAACGAAGCAACTAGAATGCCCTTTCCCTTTCTCTTTTCCTTTCATGCCCTCCCTCTCTTTAGAGTTGAATTTGAAGTGGCCAGATCTAAGTCTCATGATTTCCGCTCAGTTTGAATTGAGTTTCTTACTATTTGTTGGGCAACGGAAGTGGCATCAATTTGTATTGTCTGACATCCAAGTTTCCGGCGAAGCCAAGGAAATCTAGTTCCCGAATTGAGAGCACATGACTAGAGTTATTTTGACATTAATCATTTCAATGAATAAATAAAAAGTAAATACTTCAAAATAAAAACTTTAATTTCGATTAAAATGAATTCTTAAAATTAAAACTTAAGTTTAAAAGAAATTTATTTTAGAAAGAGTAAAGAAAGTAAAGATATTAAAAAATAAACCTTTATATTAAAGTACAAAATATGCATTAAATAATATATTTAAAACCAATATAAAATTTGAAAAATTTAATTGTTAATGGTAAATTAAATTATTGTAAATTAAATTAAACTAAATTTAATTTTTTAAAATATTTTTTAACATATTTAAATTGGTCAGCCGCCTTTTCTCGTCGTTTTTTTTATAGTTTACACAAATTGTTTACGATTTATTGCAGTTATTTTTACAGTGCTAAACGAACTGGCGATAAGCAAACAAAGCCCCCTTCGTCTGTCTAAAATAGCTCATTTAAATATAATTATATTTATAAATTTCCATTAGCGACATTGTCTCAGGCGTTTTAAAATAGATTTTCATGCACTTGCGAATTGTTTTTGTTGGTCTGCCGCCACGCCACGCCTTTCGAATGCCAGCCACATTCAGATCTTGTGACCGTCTAGCAGCTGATTTGATTAGCTGCCTAATGGGGCAGCTAATTGAAAGCCCAAAACGTTTGCCAATTCATAAATTTCTTCGAAGGCAAAGCGAGAAATGAAGGAGAGAGAGGAAGGCAGGGAGAGATGTGTGAGTGAGTCAGCGCTGTTGGCCAATTAAAATGTTTTAGCCATAAGTATATAAATGTGATTATTAATTTGCATAATTCGAACTGCGGCTGGAATCTCGACGTAAACGGACCGCCCGCAGCGAGCGCCTGCTGCACGGCGATCAATTAATGCTCCGTCATGCGAGGCAGCATCAGAGGCCAATGAATATGTTGCTGCATTATCATTGTTATGGTCCTGTTGCAGCTGATAGTGTCGGACCCCAAAGAATGCGGCTGGGCCTGTGTGGTACCGTTTAGCATACTCTGTAGACACTGGCAAGGGGTATTATGATTTTGAGGCAAAGAGAAAGGCAGGTAGGATTAGTGTCTGGTCATTACTTGGTCTGCTGTCTTCTTACTCAATATAACCTGACTTTTATGGAGTAGGTATCTGCTGGTCTATCATTGGTTCTTTTGCTGCTCTAATCTTGTTGTAGGCGTGTGTCTAAGCGCTGACCCCTGACCCTTTCCACCTGGCGCCAGCTTTGATAAGCGGCGAGTGCCCAGCTAATGGCCACGATAACCTCGCATTTACAGCTATCTCTGTGGCGTACAGCTTCATTTCCTTCGGCTCGGACTGCAATTTGCACTTAATTTAAGGCTAAAATTAGACGAGGGAAATAAATAAAAAAGAGAGAAGAAAATACATAAAAGACGCGTCGAGCGAGACACGCGCGCCCTGCCACAGTCTGTTGTCATATGTGTCAGAAAATTAGTCTAGCCCGCGGGGTCTTCGCTGGAAGACCTTTGAAATGGCGTCAACATTTCAGCCATATTTCGCAGAGGCCCTCTCAGTCAATGCCTCAGTTCATGTCAAATTGGTGTAGCAGTCGGCAGTCGGCGCGACATTTGGACTGATTAATTTCTAAATTTAATCGTCGACATTTCCCCATGGAAGCTGCTGACTCTCGCAGCAATTTTAATTGCCTGACAAGCGAATTAATTCAATGTGGTTAATTGAATTTGATCTAAGGCGCTCAGGCGGCGCATCTAAAGGCCACAGATGCACACCCAGCACAGTTGTCAGTGCCAGCTCTCTCAATCCTTTGTAGCTGCTTTACATTTCTACCTAGACGAAAATAATTGAAGTCTGCGACTTGTGGTGTCGTCCTTTTGTGCGGCTGTCATGTGGCATTCATAAAGTAGGCAACTTTATGGTCTCAGTCACGGCCAGGGTCAGGGTCATGGTCAGGCTGATCGTCAGGGTGCCGGCGTCTATCGATCGCCAACGCCGATAGCGAGCACATCCTGTGATAATGAGCACATTTATCTAACAGATACCCAGGCTAACCAGCTACAAAAGAGGCCACCGACAAGAGGTAGCCAACAGACGTTTAGTTCTCTGGACAAATGTGCTTCGGCTCTCAGTCTCTCTCGCTAAAGTTCAGCCCAGTTGTTTGTTATGCATATGAGCAGACATCAACGCAACCATTCGATTTCTTATTAATCCCTAAGCGATATCAATTGTGTCTATTATGCCTAACAGCATGGATTCCTTTCAAGTTAATAGTTCATCAAAATGGCTAAGTGGAGCTCCAAGAATACTCTATAAAGTATTTAAGTATTCTTAAAGATTTGTCCTAATTTTTCCAAAATAAGCTGTTAAAGATCGAAAGAAATGTTATGTTTATAACATGCGTTGTTTCATGAGCTGTTAACTGACATTTTTATAAGATACATATATGCAAGTAAGATAATGTTATCATGAGTATAATGAAAGAAATTTTTAACTACTGGTTTAACATACAGTTAACATTAAATGCACATTTCATGAAGTGCTAAGCACATTGTCATTCACGCTTAAATGACATTTATTTCTATGTACACATAACATTTTTTAACAATTATCATGCTGTTAAGTTATGTTAACTAACATGTGTATGGACTTATAATTTAACATATATTTATTTGGAGATATGTCAAGCAGACTTAGTTATATTATAGATTCAAATCAATCGGCATTAATTACAATTTATCTATAATACCAGTAACATGCTGTTAACGAATACCTCAACATTATTCGTAACATCTTTCGAAAAGTTAATTACAGCTCTGTTATTATAAGCCTTGCCCTGTTAAGTATCCAGCTCTAGTTTTTAACGTATTTATATGTTGCCTATTTTCTAGCCCAATAATTTAATTCTAGTTCTCCACTGTTACAGAAAGAATTCGACGACAACTGTGTGTTCAATGAGAACATGGAGCTGCACAACTACAACACATACTCCTCCACATACAACTCGAATGCGAGACGGGTGTTCTACTTGGCGCTGACTGGGCAAGGTGCGCCGCGGCGCACACAAATTCCGGCCACCAGGACACTGGGCAAGCTGTCCACCTACACGAATGCGATCACCGAGACGGTGCCGCAGCAGCGGGTCGAGCAGCTGATAGCCAAGAACTTTGGTGCCAATCGCGTCAAGCATGGCGTGCGCCAACTCTGTGATACCGGCAAGCCGCTGATTGAGCTCATCGATGCGGTGCACTTTAAGCCGCGACCCAAGTGCAGCAGCAGCGGCGGCAGCAGAAGCAGCAGCAGTAGTAGCAGTAGCAATAGCAGTAGTAGTAGTAGTAGCAGCAACGTTCCTGCGCCTGCGTACAGCGCCAGCAGCCTGATTAGTATTAGTAACGGTAGTCAAAGCGACAGCGGCCATATTAGCAGTAGCATTAACAGTAGCATTAACAGTAGCATTAACAGTAGCAGTAACAGTAACAGTAGCAGTAGCAGTAGCAGTAACATTACCCAGCACAAGAGGAAGAAGAAGCAGCGCAAGTGCCGGCCGCACGAGCAGGAGCACACGCACAACTGCCAGAGGCGTACCACGACCACGCGCGGTCCCAAGGCTCAGCTGTGCAAGCAGCTGCGCGACGAGGCAGCCCGAACGGGTGCGCCGCCGCCCAACTGTGGCAAGAAGCCCGGCAGCCCAACGGCCAGGCGCAAGGCGGCTGCTGCGGCAGCGTCTGGCGGCGGCGCCAAGGGCGCCATGCAAAGGCCCCGAGGCCCGGGCGGCGCGGCTGGCAAGCGAAAGGCGCCCAAAGCGGGCGCCAAGCAGCGAGCCAACGGGCCCAAAAAGCAGCGGCCAGGCAATGCGAGCAAGCGCAATAGCACGCGAAGGCTGCAGCGCCTGCTCGAGCTGAGCAGCACGACAATACGAACAACAACGACGAGCACGACGATGGCTAGCAGCCTGGCAACGCCGGGTGACAGAGAGGGTAATGGCTACGGCAGCAGCTGGGAGAGCAGCTCGCCGCTGCCGGCGCTGGCGCTCAGCGAGACGAGCGATCGGGTCGAGCGCAATGTGCGCATGCCCCAGGCCAGCGTTGAGGAGCCACAGAGCGAAGACGATGCGGAGGAGGAGGACGAGGAGCTGCCGGAGCTGGACTCTCAGGAGGAGCCGGAGAGCAGCTACGAGAACGCCACGCTGGAGGGCCAGGCGCGCGGCTCCGCTGTGGACGACTCGGTCTACTACGATCAGCTTGATTTGTGAGTTTGCCTTGAAAAAAACAAAATATCCAAACGAAAATAAAACTAATACAAATATTTTTCAAAATTTTACAATTTTCCAAATTTATTTCAAGTATCAAACATAACTTACCGAATTTGTTATTGGCATACTTTTTATTATCTAATTGGCATTAACTTTTATCTGTTTACATTTCTCACATTTTGTACTGTTGCGAAATTTTTTATTATTTTTGGTTGTTTGTTTTTATTTTCTTCAAATTTAAATGTTTTTTTTTTTTTTAATTAATACTTCATTTTTTAATTATGTTCAAAAATTGGTATATTTCTTTTGGTATTTTTAAAGCGTACAAAATGTGTCAATTTGTTGAATTGAATATTTGTTTTTTAATTTTTTGAAGGCATTAAAATGGAATTGCAAAAGGCAAATATTAAGTAATCCCACTATATGACTAAGAAATCGAGCAAGATCTTGTAAAAAGTTTGGCTTGAGTATGCGATATTGTAATTTGCAAGTTTTCATACACACAAACACACCCACATACACACACTCACTCACACACACACTCACACACCAACAATCGCATTACACTGCACAACACATACTACAAGACACCGCATCACTTCTATAATAAACACATATGCACACATCATGTGTACCCAACGACTGTGGTTCAAAAAAGTATTTTTGATGCAGCGCGCAGATATCGATAGTTATCGATAACAATAAACGCCTGTATGTGCGCCTGCAATCGATCACGAATAAGAATATCAAAACAAATTATGTATTACTACAAACGGAGTCTCGAGTATTTTTGCCTAAGTGTTTTTCTATTGGCACCGATCCATATGTAAAAATATATATATGCACCACATATATATCCAATTGCACGCTCATATTATACTTTATTTACTATTTTACTTAACGAACAAATAACTTAACTAGCCAAATATATTTACTCTAGCCATTTACAGGCTACTCGAAATACTTGAGTCTCTGCTCTAAAACTTTACAACAGATAACACAAATAATACTCAAAAATACGACCACTCAAAAATGAAACAATGCAAAGCTTGCAAAAGTTATGAAACATGTTTTCCTACACATCAAATCAATATTTAATTTACATGTATATGAACAACAACAAGAGTCTAAATGTTTGTGTAAAATGTGACAATTCGAATAGTTCGCATGCGAAAATTATTGTGAAAATAGATTTACGATTGCGAGCAGTCAGCTGATTACTATTAAATACATATGTATCTCCACATCTATATGAATATATATATTTATATATTCTATTTAATTGTGGTATTGTCGAATTCGAACCTCGCTGCCTCCTAGTGCGTAGTTTAAGCTATGTAAACCAATCTTAAGTGCGGCAAAAAAAACAATTAAAAACGAAAATTATAAAAGTCCTAAAAGCCATAAACGAAACAATAAAACCAACGAAACGAAAAAAAAAATATAAAAAAAAATAATGTTAAAAATCGTAATACAAAAACTCACAAATCAGAAAATTGTATTTGAATTAAAAACTAAAACTAACCTGTAATTATTTTAATTTATTTGCGTGAAATTATTGATATATATTTAATTTAATTTAATTTAGCTTAAATGAACATATTTTTAGGTTATTAATTTATTATATATTACTTTAAAAAAAAACAAAACATTTATTTATAAATTTTAATCTAAGCCCGAAAACATTGTAGACTAACAAATTCTTGTACTTTCTAATTAAAAGTACGTCGAAAAAAATATATAAAATTAAGATTATAAAAAATTAAAAAAATTGTTTTTGCAATTGAGTGGAATGAAAATAAACATAGCATAAAACGAAAATAATATTTTAATGGTAAGCGTGAAGTAGCTAAAAGAAAAGTAGTTAGACAAATTTGAACTCTTCCTTTCTCGTTGGGTTGTTTCTATATTTTTATTGCATGGTATCTAAAAAAAAGTTTATTAATTTGGCATTTTGCACGAAAAAAAACACAATACAAAAAATATATAATTGTAAATGAAATGCAAAGTACAAAATTTCATAATAATATTTGGCATGCGATTCATTTTTATGCCCATTTCATGCTCTCTTCCTCTGTTACCTTCTAATAACCCATCCGATAATATTATTAAATTCCCTATTCTATGCACTTTTCAGCCTCCAGTTGTTGCTGCTGCAGTTGCTGGTGATGCTCTGCGTGGAGCGTAGTGCCGCCCTCTGAGTCTCCGGATAATACGATAACTGTAAAACTACCTAGATGCACCCACCGATATGCACATGCTAAAGTTCCTGATCTAATAGTGTAGCCATAAGTCACTTTTGCAAGCTGTATATACGCATACATAGATCTTAGTTCTAGTGACTAGATAGAGCCCAATTCTTGTTTAACCTAAGCAAACTTTCTATATATTTTAAGACTGAAGACTATGGATATACATTTAAATATATTCAAATTTCATGAAATAAATTATACTATGCTTAAAACATTCTACAAATATTAATGCGTGTTTCTTTTGGGAGCGAATCGCTTAAATAATAAGCCAAGCATATCAATCCTAAGTTATTCGATTTGGCTACCTTTCGTTTTATCTGACCTATCTAGGCTGGAGGCTAACGATTGTCGGCCAGCCTATCTCTTTCGGCGACTGTCAAAGACCTCTCTGTTGTCGTAATAGACAAACAAGTCAGCACGTGTGACAATAGCCCCGATCATGTGGTGTGCGGTGCGCGCTCCGCTATAATTGAATAACAGTGAGAATAATTACAATTTGCGACAAACATTTATAGTATCAATTTTATACAGAGTGCCGCGTAGCGAAAATATATACGAGCCGAGGAGACTCTGCACCCACAAACACCAGACCCAGTCGCATATACACAAGTGGAGGCATATACACATGAGACAAGTCACGTAGGCCTTGAAATGACGAAATTATAACGACGACTGTTGCTGCTGCTGCTGTTGCTGTTGCTGCTGCCGTCGTCGATCGCTCAAATTCCCACATTCCCGCATTCATTCATTCAGCGCTGCTGAAATTTTCGCATGAATAGGCGAAACTTGAGGCAGAATATGGGCAAACGCAGCAGCCAAAGCACAAAAGCTCATCAGCGCCTGGCAACAAACAGCAAACAAAACTGTTAACTAGAGATGACAGCGGGTCGATGCGTGAGTGCCACTCTTTTATTGATTGAGTAACGTAAATGGAATAAGCGCATAATTAATATATATAATTAGTTAATATATAATTGTATACTTGTTATTTTATGTATGAATTATGAATTATAAATTAAATAAAGTTAGCTTTTTATATATTCAAATCTTGTTCGTGCTCTCAGCACTTCGCATTGTCATTTGTCTCATCTCTAGACTTGAGCCAGTAATAAAAACCAAACAAATCAGCATAAAGCATAAGGCGAACAGCGATGAGGTTGATGACGTCGCAGTCAACGTCGCAGTCGGCGTCACTCGGCACGCGCATGTCTACAAATTTGTGCAAAAAAATAAAAGGAAACAAAACAAAACAAATATGATATATATTTTGGCGCTTATCAGTGAAATCTGAAGATCATAATGACACTGCGAAGGTGCCGGCGCTTGCTCTCTTTTCCGTTGCGTTACTCACTCTCTCTTTCGCTCTCTCTCTCTCTCTCTCTCTCTCTCTATCGCTCTCTCTCTCTCTCTGTTCAATGCGCATTGCGCTGATAAAAGCGTTGTCGTCTGATTAGAAGTCTGTGGAAGCGCAAATAAGAATCCGCCAGCTGTTGTTGTTGTTGTTTGTTTACCTTTCACTTTTGCAGCAGTCGCGTCAGCTGATCGCGCCGGCCCTCCCGTTTCTAATTGGACTACAGCTCAAAAGTCTTCTTTTGTTTTGTATAGCCTCTATGTATGTGTATAAGGAATGCCGTGTTTTCTGATTAGATAATAAACACGTGAATATTTATGAAAATCAGGCACAAAGTTTAGGCCAGCAAATGATGTAAGTGAAGGTCATTTCGTATGATTTGCATCTTTCCTATAGAATATCGGAGATTGTTATTAGAATAGGATATGAAATGATGTTATCATTATAAGATACAATGTCCATTACCAGCTTGGCAGACATAAAACACCTCTAAGGGAAAATCCTAATGACTTCTATGGGGGTTTACAATAATCTCAACCCCTTTGCTCGATTTGAGCTTTATTATATTTATTATATCTGCAAGCGTCTGCAATCGATTGTTTATTTGCTTTCGCCATTTGACTCACAATAATGGTTTTTGATTTCTAGTTTTTGCACGGGTGCTGCGCTGTCTACGTGCCGTATAGAGAATACACCACAGCAGGCTACACGCGCCCCAGCAGCAGTGGAACGGAACAGCTGGTAATCCAGCTGAGCTGCAATTATTAAATGCCAATATCAATGCCAATGCCATTATTAGAAGGCGAGTCTAATGAAGAGATTAGATAGCTAATACCGCCAACCGGTTAGTGACCGGCCCGAAATAGCTGTGTGAATTTCATAAAGCCTGACGGGGGCAGCATCATTCAATGAATGAGTCAACTAACTTTCGATTTTCCATATTTCTTAAGTGTTTCCCAAATTTTAATATTATAATATAATAAAGAAAATTTTAATTTATCGCAAAATTCCTCTCCACTTGCATTAATATTTTGACAGTTGCTGTAAGAAGTGTGGCCAAATAATATGAAAAGTGTTGAGAATTGAGTTACATTCAATTAAATAGACTTTAATCAAGGCAACATGACGGAAATGTCAGCATTATTCATGATATTCATATAACTCCTCCCGTTCCCTCTGCCTCTTGCCCCTCCCTTGTAGGTTGCACTTCTAGTTCATGGCCTGCATTTGCGTGAATATGATGAATATGCTTAATTGGATTAGCGTAGCCGTTCCCGTTCTGGGCAGCAATGGGTGCATAGCCGGGAAACTAGCAAGACTTAATGCTGAAGCCCGATTGCATAACATGTCAGCTCGGATTTGGATGTGGGAAAATGGACATTTTGATGCATTTAGTAAGAGCTAATATGCAGCCAGCATATATTCACAAAATATTTGTACTCTCTTAAATAGAGTTGTAATCAGTTGTGTAAAAGTATTAAAAACAAAATTAATAATATATATAAATAAAATAAAAAGTAAGTTGGAGATGCGGGGCATCGATCCCCGTACCTCTCACATGCTAAGCGAGCGCTCTACCATCTGAGCTACATCCCCTTACAAGCACTGTGCTGCTTAGTTGCTACTTAAGGGCTTTGCACTAAACGAAACCGGCTCAAAATAACCCTTGACATAGCAAAAAAGCTTTTGTCGCGCGAGCTTTTGAAGCTTAATATTTGAAAGGAAAAGCATAGCAAGAGCAACAATATACGAAAATAATATGCACAGAAAAGTATAAAAAGTTGTTCCCGCCCGGGTTCGAACCGGGGACCTTGTGCGTGTGAAGCACACGTGATAACCACTACACTACGGAAACTTATAACTAAGGAAGAGCCAAATAACATACAATTCACACATCGAATAGATATCAAAGGCAAAGGAGACATCGTTAAATTAAAAGCAAGCACCAATTGGGGCAAACTTTTGAAATTAAGCAGGAAATTATAGCCGGCTAGCAAAATAAACAGCGCCATTAAAACAACAAAGTCTGTTAAATGCTTCGTTAAGGCACTGCACACTTTTATATATAAGAACTTTATATTGTTAATTGGAATGAAGAATCTGTCAATAAAGCCCATTAAGCTCTAGTGAGTACTTTCTCCAAGCCCATGTCAATTCAATAGAGCATTCCGCTTCCGCTATGGGTGGCATGCGTTGAGTGCGCTGCTCAATAAAAGGCGCTGGGGTCAATAAATGGGAACCATAAAAGTGTCAGGATTGGAAGTCATGCAGGGGCTGACATTGGCGGCTCGTTAAATAGCAACAGTTGAAGTCCGTGCGTGCGCCGAGGGTTGTATGTTTATAAATATAACGCAGCATATATACACCTAAATGATCGTAAAACGAGGCTCATTAAAACTAAATAAAACTTCCCAAAGGTGCAGGCATGCGAGTGTGCATATTTACATGTGTTGCTTGCGTGTAAGCTGGCCTCTACACGCATGAACTTGATAAAAACAAAAAAGGGAAAAATTACACATGTAAGCAACTAAATATAGCTATAAAATTGCGTGCAAATAATAAATGAAAAAAAATAAAAGTCTTGTTCCCGCCCGGGTTCGAACCGGGGACCTTGTGCGTGTGAAGCACACGTGATAACCGCTACACTACGGAAACACCTGAAGATCGACCGGCATAAAACTCTCTTCGTAACTAGCCGCCCCGACGCGCCGTCGACAACAGGGAAACCGATTCACTTTTCTTGCCAGCAATTAATCAGCGTTTAATTTGCATATTTCCAAATAGGAAAATTAATGACAACGCTAATAGACGTGAGCTTTATTTATGGGCATTGCGATAAGCAGCGGAGTAAAAGTGTTTGCCTGCTGCACACCAGGCCACACGAGACAGCCAGGCTGCAGAGACCATTAGATTTAGGTCTTATATATATTTATTTCAGGGTCTTTGAACTTGCAGCTTGCAGAAGCAGACTTGAATAGTATACGTATGCATATATTTTTGAATAAATTAATGTACTCGTCTGTGTGTGTATGCGTGACAGGTGTATTTAAAATTTGGGCCTAAATTGACGGGCTGCTTATATAATTATGGTTAGACTTTGCCGTCTATTGTTCGCGCAAATTCTCTTTGACTTGAATTAAAATTACGAAATGGCTTTGTTGCAGCGTTAAGCGCATTTGTCGTCAGCCGTCGCGCGGACATGCTTCAAAAGTCAAGGGCAATAAGCCACTTATGTGTGGCCAAAGAAGGAAGTGCGCTATCAAAGACTCGCGCTCTCAGTGTGTGGCCGCAAGGGCTTGGATAAAAGTAAGAAATTGGCAATTAGTTAGGGCCAAAAATGCTTGCAAATTGCAGTTGGCCAACTGATTAGCCAGCAGCCATGCGCCCATGGCGATACAAGTGACAACTGAACATGGAAAACTAATTTATCTGCAGAGAGGGAAGGAATTAATAGCTGAACGGGTAAGCCATGCAATATATCTTCTATAAGTACATATACAAATACATATATATATATATGCATATATATGAAAGCAGAATCGGTTATGTCTCTCAATGAAAGCGACATATGCAAAGACCTTGACCGCATCGCATCGCAACGGTAATATGAAACCCGCTAGGAAAGGGTACTTTATAGCAGGCCAAAAGTGATTGCAGCTACGCTAACAACATTTTGCTCTTAACAAGTTTTTAAATACCCTAACAATGGGCATAGCTCACTGCTTACGATGCGTGCAGCACATTCTCAAGCTTGATTACGCTTTCTATGTGACCAAATTTCCATTTCTGTATGAATATTATTTCTTTCTAGTGGAAACTTTTTAAAATATATTAAAATATTTAATTTTACTTACCTTCTAATATATAAAGTATTCAGTGAGTATTTAAATTATTTTATTAGATATTTAATGAGTTTTTAAACGGTATTTGGATCTCTTTGGGAACTTTTGATGGTTTTTATATTATTATTTTTATTAATGTAATTTTCTTTTTTTTTTTAAAGATAGTTTATGTAACTTTATTTTGTTGCTTTTGAAATTTCACTCTCTTTTGTAATTTTAACACATAAAATTAAGTGAAAATTTGTGAGCTAACTTAGCTTGTGGATTTACAGTATTATCTTGGGCTACTGTATCATGAAGATAAAATAGGAATCGTCAATCAAACATTGTTTAATTCAATAAATTACATTACGTTCCATCATTTATATAAGCATCATTAATCTTTCCATCATCTATATGTTGGTATTTTTGTGTTAATCATTATAATAATCACTATATATAAAATACCATATTTTATATTGCTAATTTCTAAATGTCTTCACATATTCTTATAATTTCTTGCCCAAAGTTTGTCTGATAGGGCATACAGTCTTCGTTCACTTTACAGTTAACGGTTTTTGTTTTGTCTTCTTCTTTCATATTTCTTGCTGGCCTGCGGTCCTCGGGACGTGTTAAGGAATTGCTGTCTATCGCAGCATCTGCGATATGAGCGAACATCGTGGCCGGTTCTCATCTTGGGCCGACGGGCATAAGCCGTATCACTTGCTACTCTGGCTTATTACTAACCAAGTTATGCTGCGGCTACAGCTGCAGCTACAGCCATGTGTCATGTTAGCCCGTTGGCGACTACAACTTGCCAATGCGTTGGCCGCCCGCTCCCTTCGCCTCGTCACACATTTCACACCTCCCACAATGGGGGGCAGGCTGATCAGGGGTCGGGGCTGTGCCCGGGCGGACTCCTGTTGCTGCAGGCGCCAGCCGAACCAAAACAGCTGGCTGACTGGCTAGCTGGCTGGTTGGTTGGCTAATCAGCCAGTTGGCCACATCAGCGGGCAAATTGATCTTGCGGTCTCTCTCTGTTGTATATACCCACTCATAGTATGATAAATTAGGTATATTTTGTGTTTAGATATATAATGTGCAAAGGTATTTCGAAACTTAAATGTATTGATCTGGCTTAGCTGTATTTATGTTGCTGTTTTCATGTTGGACAACTTAATTTAGTGATAAAGATCATCTTGTAAAATTAATTTTAAGCGAATATTAAGATTAACAAATTATGTATAAATTTACTTATTACTTTTACAGCAATTCTGGGCTTACGAAAGAAAAATAAATAAAATGTAAATTTCAAGAAAATATTAGCGGCTACCAAAAGGGTGGAAACCTATTTAATACAGACTAATTTGTATATGTTGTTGTCACTGCTAATTCAGTGAAGTTATTCCCTCTTGAATCATTCTCTCTTGAAGAAGGCCCACGCCTTCGTAAGTCTAGGTAGAGGGTAACCTGTAGTCCATTCGATCTTATGCTCTTCTCACTCTTGTTTTCTCTCTTGTGCCCGTCGCTGCGGAGCTCGGCTAGCATCTTCATCGTTATTAATCGGTACATTTATTTGATTATCTCACCCGAAGCCAGCTCCTTGGCTGGGGAGTCCGACCGCTCCGTCGAGATTTATGCCCTGGCCGTGTTATTTACGCGCTAATCATGCAACACTTTTCATTTTGACACGTTCGGGCGGCTCTCATGAAAAGCACCGCCAGCGGTAATTATGTAAATTTTGAAGCTGTTGTTGTTTCCTTACACTGACCATGGGACCATGGGCCGGGGGCAAAGCATTTTATGATCTATGCTGCTCGATTCGTGCTTAGAAATGAACACAAATTGATAAAAGCAACAACAACAACAACAACATCAACAACAATCGAACCACTATTTTTATAGCCCAAGCGACGATCGATGCATCGTTCCCATTTTGCGATCGAGCGTTTGTTTTCACTGGGCGAACACGTCGCTAACATAAATTAAACAACTCGCAGATGGAGACGGTGTGGGGAAGGCGAGCCAAGACGGAGGTTGGAGCCGATGATGAGGTGCCAGGATCAGCTCTGAAATTCCGTGGAAAATGCGCTGCGTGTTTTGACACCAAACATCCGCCCCAAAGCCGCAATCGCATTAGCTTCTGGAGCGCGAGGGGCTTATTTATGGAAAGGGGCGATTGGGTACTCTATATGGTTTGGTGGGTAGGTTCCTCGATCGGGCGAGACGTTGAGCTTGTTAGCTCATGCGCATGACTGCAATTTAAGCGCCATAAATTGTGGGTTCTCCACAATCTCCCATGTCGCTGGCAATGTGTCAAAGTCGAATACAGGATAGGGTATTCGAAAGAGGGGTATATAGTGTGATATATAACTCTGATTGCTTACAAATTTGACTAAAAATGTTTAGCATTTGCAGAGATAACTTAACTTAAATAAAGTTAGGTAAACTAAACTTCTATATATATGTAGGAGCTAGAAGCTAAAGTATATGATCTAAGCTAATATATATAGCGAGGGGTATCTAGGCCATGGTAAATTGTTAAAGACTATATCTCTTACTTTTAGAGTTAAGACCATCAAGTTCGGTAGTTAGATCAGTTGCTGACCTCCTTAACAAATATAATATTATAGAGACATAAGTTTTTAGATATTTTCCCATTGATTGATTATTAATTTTAGAATTAGTTAAGCTTTTCTTCAATGATCCTACCTCACCTTTATTTTAGTGTAGTTCATCCACCTTTAGGTCAATCTATTTCGCATGCACTTCGTAATCAATATGTTGTATTTAAACTTGTAGTAAACTTAGAGTTTCAATTTCATAAAATATACCAAAAAAAAAGTGGTCAGACAAATCAATTAAGTCAATTAATTGGGGATGTGTAAAGCATTGACTTGCATTGGACTGCTTAAATTTGGTTTTGAACATTTATATAAGTCCAGGCTCTCATCAGCATGATATATATTCGTCATCCCTAGAATCAAATTGGTGTTTCTATAACTCATTTTGACCCTAAACTTCTTGGAATCCTTTCTTGATTTCACTGGAAGTTTTGCCTACAACAAATAGGAAGATGGATTAGTTGATTTATCTATTATGCCAACGCGAACTCTTACCATATAAACGTTTTTCGAAAGCGCGGACGCGTTTTGGCCATTCTATATAGTTATACACATAGAATCCAATGAGAAGGGGCGCATGAAAAGCTGTGGAGCCCAGACAAGTCCTTAAATGAGTAACAAGTTTTTTATAAAAAAAGGCCATTATTTCCGGATTAATTTTGTCAAGGCTTAAAATTTGTGAATGACAGTGAAGTCTTTGGGAATATAAGGCTATATGTGAATACAAATACTTCTAGGGTATATTTCAATCGAATCAAGAATTCCACACAATTAATTAGATATTACCTTGCTATATAGAATTGTTGGAGAAGGAATAGATAGATCATTGTGTGAGCTCTTTGCTTTGACATATGCAAATCGTAGAACTAATTAAGCAATACTTCATGTAGCATAGACGACAGGCATAAAAACAGGGATTTTCTGCCTTGACAATTCTTTATATAATGCAAAAGCATTTTCAACACGATCAAAAGCAAGTTCATATAGTCAGGTCTGTTGTCATTTGTGTGTAAGTGACAAACTGGTCGACAGTTGCTAATGAATCAGTGAGAGCTTAGCTCATGAGCTCTGATCTATATCACCGATCGTAAATCGTTGATCTTAGATCGCCGATTGTATATTGTGGCTGGTAGATAATGATCGATCAAAGAATCAGTCGCTGGCATTTAATTATACATAGACACATTATTCTAAGTGGCATTACTGACAAATGATAATTGGTATTTGCATGACAATTAGAGGTGCTACAGCTCCGTCCCTCTTTCTCTCTCCCACTCTCTCTATCTTTCTCTCTCTGCTTCGCTGTGAACAAGATCAGTCAGGTTTAACCAAGTTAACCAAAGCTGGCCAAGGCGCCAGGCAGCTTTGAAATGTTGCCCCATGCCCGGTGTCGAGACTAATGCAATTGGCTACGCCTGGCACTTCCTGCATATTTGATACGCCTGAGCAGACAGGGGCCGAGGCAAATACCACGATCATCAACAACAAGAACAGCAACTGGAAGGCGACATGATCGCTGGCATGATCAATGACAAATACATCTAAATGCCCCCCAAAAAGATTGTATTTCACGAACTTGAACTTGACATTGAAAACAATAACTCGCAACTGTCAATCAACCTAAGAGCAGCCGATCATTATCAACGATCCTCTGCGATCCCAAATGAAATTAATTTTTCTGCTCCTAAGTGCCTGTTTAATTGTTTTTGCTGCCGCGCCTACTCCTGCTGCAGCGGCTGCTCTTGCTCTTGTTGTGCGTATCCAAACATTGAGTTTATTTTTAGGGTTCGCACCCAAGCGGTGATCGTGATTCATGCGGCGACGAGGAGGGGGCAATGTATCCAATTGCAATGCTGACAACATCACGTACAAAGTGCAACTTGGCTTAGCTGTCAATCAAATGTTACATACGATCAGTTCGCATTTGGGGATTAACACTCGACTGAAATGCAAAGGTTAAAGGGTTGTTGAACTGAAAATGGGGCTAATCTATGGAGCCATGCATTTAGATCTCACACAGAGGGTTGACAGATGGGTGATTGTTAGACTGCGTTAACAACACTTGGCTGATCAATTTGTTCTATAATTTGAACAAAGGTGACGAGGGAATTAACTAATAATATGACAGTCAATAAGATAGAAAAACTCTCTATTATATAAACTTTATCTATTGAGGTATAAGAGGAATATTCACTATATCTGTAATACTATAAATAGAATATTCATATTGTAGTTAGAGAACTGATTATATAATAAAAGCGTGATAATCTGCTCGATACTATTATATATTTTTATTATTATTATATTGTAATATATAGTTGAAGTAGTTTACTACTTCTACTCCTAATTACTCACGCCAAATTGATAAAAAGCATAGAGCGCTAATTTATGATAGCTTACTATTATTATACAGTTTAATTGAAATCATAATCAGATTTTATGAAGAGCTCCGCCTCTTTTTTATTCAATTCCAAGTTATTTATAGACCCAGCAAATGATTCCTATTAAGCTTTCATTTATTGAGTCTATTGAGCAAATAACAGTTCGAGCTAGTAGCTCTATAGATACATTAAAATTCTCACAGCAATAAATGTAGAGCTTTCAATTCTTTAGGCAACTGTTCGAAACGGCAATTGCAAATTTGGACTGATTGTATATTAGAGTTAGTTCCTCGTTTCAGGTGCCAGCATATCGCGATTGTTGGCTAATCATTTATAGATAAGCACGTGATAATGGCAAGAAATAAATACAAAGCCAAAAAAAAAGAAGAGGAATGCTTGCGACTATCTACAACAGTTAGCGCTTCCGATGCCATTCACCAATCGCTTTTACTCTAGTCTATGGTATTATACGTATGAGAAGATATGTGTAATCCACGGAACTTTGGCTCCACTATATGTGTTTGCCAACTGTATATACCTTTTGCTCCCTTTGTTGAACATATAAGTAGCCCACGATAGCGTATTTTAAGGGTAATTTGTCTTCGGCTTGCCTTAGCTTTCTTGGTCTCTTTTTGACAGTTAGCCCGGCCAGCAACAACTGTAATGATTGAATACTGGAATGTGTGAGTCATTTAATAAATATAATGCCTAACTGCTAAGACCTAAAGCCACAATAAACAATATGTGTAGAGTAACAATTAATGTCCGTTGCTGTAGTCGGCCCAGTGCTTGCCCAAGGCCTGGTCTCTGGCCTGTTGGCGGAGCACCTTGCCGCTGCCCGTCTTTGGCAGCTCGTTGAGAAAGAAGACGCCACAGTGCAGCTGCTTGTGGTCGACCACCAAGCGCTTGGCCACGTATTCCACAATATCCATTTCGCTGAGGCGACTGCCAGGTATTTTGACAACTGCCGCTGCAGCTGGATCGCCGTCGACCTCGTTCCAGAGGCCAAACACACAGGCCTCGATCACGTCCGGCAGCTCGGCAATCACCTGCTCCAGCTCGTAGGGACAGTACTGGGCGCCATGGAAGCGCAGCATGTCGCGCTTGCGCTCGACGATGTGCAGGAAATTCTCGTTGTCGAAGTAGCCCATGTCGCCGGTATGAAACCAGCCCTGGTAGTCCTGCATGCGCTTCGACTCGTTCGGATTGCCATAATAGCCGTTCCACACTTTGCCATTGTGCACCAGGATCTCGCCCGTCTCGCCGTGCCCCAAGCTGCGCCCGGCATCATCCAGAATTTTCACTTTGACACCTGGCACAATCCTGCCCACAGACGAGGGCTTGGCCACGCCCATGTTTGCTGCAACACCGCCGCACTCGGTCAGCGCGTAGCCATACGAAATCTGGCCATTTATAAGATATTCCTGAAGCTTCAACAGATTGGCCACGTAGCACATGCCGCCCCCAATGCTAATGAAGCGCACGCTGGCCAATCTCTGCTGGCTGAGCGTGGGCGCCTTGAGCAACGAGGCGACCTGCTGCGGTGCCACAGTCAGCAGCGTCACCTTGTACTTCTCGATCAGCTGCAGCATATACTCCGGCGTGTAGGCGCGGTCGGTGATGACGCGTGTCGAGCCGTGGCAGCAGCTGAAGAGCATGTTGAACAAGCCCGGCGCCCAGTCGATGGTGCTGAAGGACAACAGCACATCTTGGCCGGTGACGAAGCTATGGGGGAATCGAATTTTAATCCCATTAATATAAGGTGTCTCAGTTGAGATTTGGTCTCGTTGTCCTACCCAAAGTCGAACAGGCACGCGGAGTTGGAGATGCAAACCGCTTTCGGCAAGCCCGTCGTGCCGGAGGTGCAGAGTATGGCTACTGTCTGATCGCCGCCCAGCATGAGAGGCTCCGGTCTGAAAGCAACAGAAGAGAGGTTTGGACACAGTTTCCTCTCTACTCTACATTTACTTACACATAGTGGATCTCCTGCTTTGTTGGCTCCAGCAGATCCTCAATGCGCGGCAGCTGTATGCGATGATCCTTGAGCGTATAGACGGGCGCCTTCAGCATTTTGGCTATGGCGCTCAGTCTGTCATAGACGGAGCCGTCGCAGAAGATGATCCGTGGTCGGGTGATGCAGAACAGATGCTTGAAGGTGGGCTCGTCGTGCCAGGGGCTGACGGCATGAAAGGGCGTGCCGTTGAGCAGACAGCCGAGCACCACGGGCATCAGATATGTGGTGTTGGTGGCGGCAATGCCAACGACGTCGTCCTGCCGCAGATTCATCGCCTTCAGCTGCTGGGCGATGCGTATGGCAAAGCTGATGGCCTCGCCATTTGTCAGAGCTGTGCCCTCCGTATCGCAGATCTGTATAAAAACAATAAACAATCAATTTAGTAGTTCCTCTACTTGGGAGAACTGTTCAGTCTTTGAGTTCACCTGGCAAAGGCTTGCCGGATGGTTGCGCATGAAGGCGAACAATATTTTGCCAATGGAGCAGTCGACGTCAAAGAAGTGCGCCGGCCTTGGTCCACTCCAAACTTTTGTATATTTATCGAACTGTGTGCTCGGGCCCTCCATGTTTTTCTCCAGCTAACTGATAAGAGGCGTCGGTTTATTGTGGATGCGTGGCGCGCAGAGTCCAAGCGTCGCGCAAGTCGTTCAGCAACTAAACAACGAGCACCTGGACAGGTCTTTGACTAGGCCAGGCTACCAGTTGCTTATCAGCTAACCGCTATCCTATCAAACGGTTAACAAACGTCACTTATCAGCCGACCCACCCGAAAGCAACAAAAAGCTTCAGATATAAACAATGTTTGCGATAAGCCTAAAAAGCCGTCCAGCTGATAGCAAGGGCCGCTAATTTCGTGATATGTTCGCTTCTAGTAAATATAAAATATGTTCCCTCAGATAATATTGAAGCTCTTAATGTTGCACAGAAAATTCGAAGTCTTCCAAGCAGTATTCAGTATTTACATTTGTTTATAAAGATTTGTGAATATTTCTGCATCAATTATGAACTTGGTCGAGTCTAGCTAAGCAGTGCATGCAAGCAGTTCACTCGCGCAATAAAATACGTTTGGACTTACACTTTTCACCCAGTAAGCAGTTAACTCAAGCAGTTGTGACAAGCAGTGTATTCGTTGCTTTCATACTATACGGGCTTATACACACTTTATCCAGCTTACGTTACATATTCAAGAGTATTTTATTCAGTTCAAGAACAATTTCAGCATTAGCTGTTAGATTTACAGACTTTTGGGCATTATCAGTAAATATAATGAAAAATTAGCACATTTTTAATTAAATATCTTAATTTTTTCCCATGAGCTCTAGACAATATTCCTTTGTGGCCTTGCGGTTAGTCTTGCCATTGGGGTTTCGCTTTAATGCATCCACTATGATAGCACCGCCATGCAAATGTTTGTTCATAACTTGTATGTTCTTCTGCACATAGTCTATAACATCCTGAGCTTGTAATTGTGATCCGGGTTTCTTAACCACTGCTGCGGTTGCCTTATCGCTGTTGATGGGATCCCAAACGCCAAATACACAGACATGAGCCACATCCGGCATTTGGGAGATTACCTCTTCGATTTCATTCGGATAATAATTATAGCTCTGGTACTTCAGCATTTCCTTTTTCCGATCCACGATGTAGAGAAAGCAATCATCATCCATGTAGCCCAAGTCACCAGTGTGTAACCACTGCTCCGAATCAACTGCATTTTGTGTTTCCTCTGGATTTCCATAGTATCCGCCCCAATACTGACCACTCTTGATGCATATCTCTCCCACTTTGTTCGCTCCCAAAGCATCTCCGTTCCCATCAATTACTTTCAGTTTGTAACCTTCCAATAGACGGCCACACGAATTGGGTTTCTGATCGAAATGAAAGTTCATTGTGGCTATACATGTCTCTGTAAGTCCGTACGCCATGTTCAGGAAATCGCCCCTCAAATTACTTCGAATCTTTTGTTGAGTTTCTAAGGAGCAAGGGCTACCTCCATAGAAGTAGGTTCGAATACTAAGCAGGTTGGCTTTCTCGAATTCCGGGCAATTGACTGTTGAGGCCATGTGGAAAGTTCCCTGAATCACCCACGTGACCTTGTGCTCCTCAACTATCCGCAAGAAATTAGCAGGGTCGAAAGGAATATCACTTATAATGCTTTTAGTACTGTGGACACCAGAAGAAACCGTTGCTATTAGCCCTGACACCCAGTCCAAAGAACTGTGCGTGAACTGAACGTCCGCTGTCGTCTGATGCCTAAGATTAAGATTTTGTAAATATATATACTTTCTACATTGTCGACTTTACTTACGACGTTGATCGAAGGATCTTTCGACTGTTGTTGATGGTGACTGCTTTGGGTGTGCCAGTGGTCCCGGAAGAGCATAGAATGGCGAGGGCTTGGTCATTTCCCTGCTCCAGGCGAGAAGGCTTAAAGTTCTCTTCTATCGGAGTAGCCAAAACTTCATCAATAGTAATGGATCCAATTGGATGGTTACGCATTGTCACTATCTTAGCATTTAACTTCTCGGTGGCTGCTTTGACTTTTTCGTATTCGTCTCCATCGCAAAATATGAGTCGAGGCTTTGTAATATTGAATAGCTTTTCAATAGTCGCTTCTTCATAGAGCATGCTGAGTGAGTGGAACGGAATACCATTAAAAAAGCATCCGTAGGCAACGGCAGAAATATGAGTGGTATTTCGTGCGATGATTCCGACAATATCCGATTGCAACAAGCCCAAGGATCTCATATAGCTGGCAACACGCATCGAGTTCAAATGGAGCTCCTCCCTTGTTAGCACCGTGTTTTCCGAGTCCGAGATCTGCTCGGAAAATACATTAGCTACTATGAATATTTTTATTGCTAATTACTTACTTGAGCGATAAACTTTGGATGGCGTTGCATCTCATTAAAAATAATCTCTCCAATTGATAGATTGGCTGCATAATAATCTCGTTCTTCTTTTCCACTCCATACTTTGAGCTCGGCATCAAAAGTGCTCTCTGGTTTAAAAGGCATTCCGTCTACGACAAGTTAATTTTATTCACTGACTATACGAAAGTGAAACTGGCTGCTTTTTATAAAGTCTGTGCGCTGGGCATTCGTTGATAAGGCGTTTTTAATCTTATTTGCTATTAAATGAATAAACATGAGCTGAACGGCAGCACATATATGTGGTATTTATATATGACGTGCTCAAATTTGCTCAGATCCCGTCTTACTTTTCAAATCGTAATTCGACAGTATTAAACACATAATTTTTCGTTTAATTGTGCTATGACCTTTGGGGTTTTACAACTAGTTATGATAGCCACGGCTTTTTTAAGACATGCTAAGAAGATTGGAGATAATTTAAATATACGTAGCTGGGAATTAAATTTATTTTTTTAATATTTAATTATTTAAGGTTCACTTTTCATAAACTCAATGTCTCAATAGCGCTCTGTTTATTTAATTAAATATCTAATTTTAATTTTTAATTCCAAGGTCGTATTTTCAACAACAACGGGTGATATCTCTTTACGTTGCGAATTTATTGACCTCGGGGGGTATTTTTTAAAAAGCTCTAATATCATTTATTGTACTGTTTAATTATAAGGCTTCTCTTTAGTTCTTCAACTATGATAGCATCTCCATATAAATGTTTGTTCATCTTCTAGGTTTCTGACTAGAACTAGTTAATTACTAGGTCATATTATAATAAAACTAGCTGCTTTTTATCTTATTTGCGTGGGGGACACCTATGGATAATAAATTCTAAAGATAGTAAATGCCAAATCTTATTATTCAAAACAGTAAAGATTAGATTAGCTCTACAAAGTAAACAAATATATGTGGTATACTTTGTCAATTTATTTACTTCGATCCCGTATCCAATTGTGCATTATTAATTAGATTATTTTTCGATAGTATTTAGCAATGCATTTTTTATTTGAAAGTTTGCGACTCTATGGTAGCTGCTGTGGATCTGCAGCTAGATAGATCAATACGTAACTGAGATTTCAGCTTTTTATAGTAAACAACAAAGTTTTGTAATTTGTTCAAATAACAGGTTTCCCAGAGTGTAGCCTATGTAGTCAAGAGAGGGAGAGAAAAAAATATATAAATGATCTCCGTTTTTATTCATTCTTCTGAATACTTATAGTATACTACGGCTCAGCAAATCTTATTTTACTTTTCGATTAGCATACCAAACACAACAAAGCTCGCCAGATTGTTTTTTTGAATATCTGATGCTGGACACATCTTGTTAAATTCCATTTATACGTTTCTTTTCAGCCATTAATTCCATTCTGAAATTATTATTTGTTTATCAATGAACGCCCGATGTCAACACAGTTTATTATTTCGTTACAAAATTTTAATTTTTTTATTTTATGATTTTTACATGCAAGCACGTCCATTCGATTCGAATAATTCCAGAAAATATTCTTTTGTAGCCTTGCGGTTAGTTTTGCCATTGGGGCTTCTCTTTAATTCGTCTACTATGATAGCACCGCCATGCAGATGTTTGTTCATCACTTTTATGTTCTTCTGCACATAGTCCACAACATCCTGAGCTTGTAATTGTGATCCGGGTTTCTTAACGACTGCAGCGGCAGCTTTATCACTACCCATAGTGTCCCAAATGCCAAAGACGCACACATCAGCCACATCCGGCATTTGGGAGATTACCTCTTCAATCTCATTCGGAAAATACTTATAGCTCTGGTACTTCAGCATTTCTTTTTTCCGATCTACTATGTAAAGGAAGCTATCGTCATCCATATAGCCCAAGTCACCAGTGTGAAACCACTGCTCCGAATCAAGTGCATTTTGTGTTTCCTCCAAATTTCCAAAGTATCCGGCCCAGTACTGACCTGTATTGACGCAAATCTCTCCAATTTCGTTCGGTCCCAGTTGATCTCCATTCTCAGCAATTATCTTTATCTTGATTCCATCCGCTGGACGGCCACATGAATTCGGCTTTTGATCAAAATGCAAGTTAATTGAAACCATACCCAACTCTGTTAGGCCGTAAACAAGATTCATGCAATCGTGGGACAATCGACTCCTTATTTTATGTTGAGCTTCCAAGTAACACCGAGCACCTCCATAAAGAAAGGTTCGTATACTTAACAGGTTGGCTTTCTCGAATTCGGAACAGTTTGCTGTCAAAGCCAAGTGTAGAGGTGAATGCATCGACCACGTCACCTTGTGTTGCTCAACTATCCTCAAATAACGAGCAGGGTCGAAGGGAATATCACTAATAATGCGCTTGGTACTGAAGACACCGGAAGAAACCGTTGCCAGAAAACCCGAATACCAGTCCATAGTGCTATGTGCGTACTGAACGTCTTCAGTGGTTAGATGTCTAGAATGAATTATAATATTTAATTAGATTGATTATTGTTTGTTCTGATTTAACTTACAAAGCTGAGGAAAGGACCTTTCGATTGTTCGGGATCGTCACTGCTTTGGGAATGCGGGTAGTTCCGGAAGAACATAAAATAGCAAGGGTTTGATCATTTCCCTGCTCCAGGCGATACGGTTCAAAGTGCTCTTCTATCGGAGTAGCTAAAATTTCATCAATAGTAATGGATCCAATTGGATGGTTACGCATTGTCACGATCTTAGCATTTAACTTCTCGGTGGCTGCTTTGACTTTTTCGTATTCATCTCCATCGCAAAATATGAGTCGAGGCTTTGTAATATTGAATAGCTTTTCAATAGTCGCTTCTTCGTAGAGCATGCTGAGTGAGTGGAACGGAATACCATTAAAAAAGCATCCGTAGGCAACGGCAGAAATATGAGTGGTATTTCGTGCGATTATTCCGACAATATCCGATTGCAACAAGCCCAAGGATCTCATATAGCTGGCCACACGCATCGAGTTCAAATGGAGCTCCTCCCGTGTTAGCACCGTGTTTTCCGAGTCCGAGATCTGCTCGGAAATAACAATAGCAGTTATGAACATTTTTAATTGCTAGGGTTAGTAATTACGCACTTGGGCGATGAGCTTTGGATGGCGTCGCATCTCATGAAATATAATCTCTCCAATCGAGAGATCGGCCTCAAAATAATTCCGGTTTTCTTTTGCACTCCATACTTTGAGCTCCGCGTTATAAGTGCTCTCTGGTTTGAAAGGCATTCCGATTACAACAAGTTAGTTACTGGATGATACGAAAACGAAACTGGCTGCTTTTATAGTGTGTGATGGCTGAGAATGTATAGATAACAAATGCATAATCTTATTTGCTTTTAGATGAATAATTTCTCACTGTTGAGCTAATTATTCTTGACAATATTTAATAATAGACTAACAAAGCTGCCTTAATTCGGGTGTATTTCAGTATCTCTATCCAACTTGTAAAAGCTGAAGTCCGAGCTATCAATGTTTATTGTTTTTTTTTTTTTAAATTAATTTAGTATATTTACATTTTTATTTTTCAACTTAGTGTTATAGGCGTGTGCTTTTATTTCACTTATTCCTAGTTTCTTAAATATAAATATCCGTCACTTAATTTCTATCTTTAACCTCGAGAAAGTAGGCTTTTGTGGCCTGGCGGTTAGTCTTGCCGTTGGCAGTTCGCTTTAACTCATCCACAATGATAGCACCCCCATGTAAATGCTTGTACTTGGCGCTGGAATGTTGTTTCACAAAGTCTATCACATCCTGTGCGTGTATGTTGGATCCTATCTTTTTAACCACAGCAGCAGCGGCCTCGTCACCGTTAAACTGATCCCAGATTCCGAAGACACAGACCTCTGCTACTTGTGGCATCTGAGCAATCACGTCTTCGATTTCGTGTGGATAATACATGATGTTCTGGTACTTGAGCATTTCCTTTTTCCTCTCCACTATGTAGAGGAAGCCGTCGTCATCCATGTAGCCCAGATCCCCACTGTGAAACCATAGGGATGAGTCACGTACTGTGTGCGACTCCTTGGGATTGCCATAGTAGCCAGGCCAATATTGGCCAGAGTATACGCAGACTTCGCCCACTTCGTTTGGTCCCAACGCCTTACCGTGATCATCGACGATTTTCACCTTGAAGCCAGCCATCAGACGACCAACCGAATTGGGTTTCTCGTCAAAGTGATAATTTTTAGATACCGCACTTCCTACTTCAGTGAAGCCGTAGGCCAGGTTCATGCAATCAAGGCGCAGCCGACTCCTTATTTTATTTTGCGCCTCTAAGGAGCAGCGACCGCCTCCATAGAAGTAAGTTCGTATGCTTAGCAAGTCTGCTGTCTCAAATTCCGGACAGTTAGCTGTCATGGCCAAGTGGGAAGGTGCCTGCATCAGCCACGTCACCTTGTGCTCCGCAATGATTCGCAATAAGCGAGCGGGATCGAAAGGATTATCAGCTATAATGCGCTTCGTACTGTAAACGCCAGAAGTAACCGTGGTTAGTAGACCTGTCACCCAGTCTAAAGTACTGTGCGTGTACTGAACGTCCGCCGTGGTCAGATTGCTGAGAGTGTTGGAACAATTAATTTATTAGACTTCCTGTAGTGTTCAATTTACTTACGGACTTGAGTTAAGGATCTTGCGACTGTTCGTGATGGTCACTGCTTTGGGAATGCCCGTAGTCCCAGAAGAGCATAGAATAGCGAGGGTTTGAAGATTGCCCTGTTCAAGGCGAGCAGGCATAAAATTCTGCTCCACGGGCGTAGCCAAGACCTCATCAATACTAATAGATCCCATCTGATGGTTACGCATTGTAACGATCTTCACGTTCAATTTTTCCGTAGCTGCTTTCACTTTTTCGTATTCTTCACCATCACAAAATATTAATCTTGGCTTGGTTATGCTGAAAAGCTTTTCAATAGTCGCCTGCTCGTATACTATGTTGAGTGCGTGGAAAGGAATTCCATTGAAAAAACAAGCGTAGGCCACGGCAGATATGTGAGTGGTATTTCGTGCGATGATTCCGACAATATCCGATTGCAACAAGCCCAAGGATCTCAAATAGCTGGCCACGCACATCGAGTTCAAATGGAGCTCCTCCCGTGTTAGCACCGTGTTTTCAGTGTCGGATATCTGGTCAAGGATATGATTAGGGTACCTTCTTTAAGCTATATCGTCGGTCGCTTACTTGAGCGATGAGCTTTGGATGGCGTCGCATCTCATGGAAAATGATCTCTCCTATTGATAAATCGGGTGCAAAATAGTCGCGCTCATCTTGTCCACTCCAAATCTTGCGGTCCGCATCGTAGGTGTTTTCTGGCTTGAAAGGCATTCCGAATGCAACTAGTTGACTTCAATGACTGATGAAGTGAAACTGAGTGTAGTTACACTTTTATACTCTCGAATAGCGTGCTTACAAATTGTAGATAAGAGCAGGCCGTTTTTATTATTACTACTATACAATACACTCGTTACAAGGCATGCCCGGTAATTTGGAATGCATTTGTATGTGTGAATACAGAAAGCGCTCAAATGTATTCAGTGCCGTTTGCAATTGTGAATTGTTGAGCTAATCATGACATGCTGACAATTTGATATATGTCTGTATTTGATTTTTCAGCATTGAAATTATTAAGTAATTAATAGGTCATCAGAAGAGTCGCCTAAGCCTAATCGACGTGCATCAAAGTAGTGCTTGAGTTGAGAGCCAATCTTCCCTTCCCTTGAATCAATAAAAGCAATTAAAGTATGTATTATATATAAAAAGTAGGCACGTTCATCTTATCTGCTTGGTGCTTAACGCTTTGGATCGAGTTTTTCTGTAACCTGCAAGTCATTATGAATTCAACAAATACGGAGCTGAGAGCAAAACAAGTTGCTTTCTACTCATGCAACTGAGATAACAAATGCAGTCCCCATTGATTATATGTAACATCTACTAATATACAGCTGTGTGCGCAAAAATAGCAGTGCAGTAGATGCTAGCGGAGATTCCAAGAGTTTTTGTATATTCCTACTAACATCTATTAATATATCAAATAAATATATATAAAAGCAACACTTATACTGCTAGTTCCAAAGTAACAAATCTCGGTTACATTATCAAGATTGCAATATTCATTTTCAGTACTACAATTACTTTTGTTTTCTTAGAGAATATTGATGTAATACTACTGTATAAGGTTATATTTATTTTATATATTCAAAAATTTACTCGCACTTGTCATATGATCTGAAGTAAAAGTATTTTTTTGTGACGCCTTATCACTGTGCATTGGGCAAGACATTTATTTTTTTAATTGTTTACATCATTGTGTTTTAGTTCTGCTTGTTATCTTTACACTTTTATCACGTGATACCTTTTCTCGCACGCCCAAAGATTAGCATGTTTATCATGGAAACTTTGCTGCAACGATACGAGCCACTTTTTGCTGTATCATTGTGTTTATACTCATTCAGGAAATTTTGGGCACAGTGATAAGGAGCGATCTTTCAGTAGCATCATTGTGGCTATACTCGCTCGCGAATTATTGTAGATAGATTATATTGTAATCGCAATTGGAATATGGCAAATGAGGAAATTTAGTGTATCTTTCAACACCTAGGCACATAGCATCTTTATATAAAAGATGTGATATTTATTTACACTCATTGTAAATGGGGAATAATGACATTATGAATTTGATAGCTGTGACCTTCTCTATTGATAGACCAAAAAATATAGTCACACGCATCCCATACATAATATATCCAGCCCATGGTAAAGCCAAGTATATTGATATTTAATACCTTAACTGATTTTTAATAAATACCGAGTATGATGCAGTCAGCTATGCCCGACTTCATTGTTCTTACTTTCTTTCTCTCGCGAGTAAATATATTCAGATTCTACCAACTTATTTGACGTAATTACATGACAAACCTTGTACTTGTACCTAGTTGTTCTTTCACGCATTCTTTATCTATACGAGGTAGATTTCCAGTTGGGCAACTCAGTTGTGCCGTACCCCAAAGTAATATGCAAATAAGTATTATGGCCTCATGTGAGCCATGGAATTCGTATCTAGTTTTATAGCTGAACCTAAATGTTCTCGTGGCTAGCTAAGAATAGAGCTCGTCAGATTATGTTTCCCAATCACATAAATATATTAGCTCGTCTACATTTTTATTCGATTTCTCTTTCATTTGATTTTGTTATGCTATTCAACTACTAGGTCTCTCGACTCACTTTTCTAATCAGTTAGCTCTGCTTTCTGAGCTGATCTGAGATAGGCAGCCTTCACGGCCTGGCGATTAACCTTGCCATTGGCGCTCTTTGTCAGCTGTGGCACAATTTGCACGCCTCCATTCAACTGCTTGTAGTTGACGCCAACGTGCTGACCCACAAAGTCCACCACCTGAGCGGAGTTTATCTGCGCGCCCGGCTTGAGCACCACCGAGGCAGCAGCTGCATCGCCCTCGGTCTCGTTCCAAATGCCAAAGACGCAGACTTCAGCGACGTGTGGCATCTGGGCGATGACCTCCTCGATCTCATGCGGATAGTACATCATGCCCAGGTACTTGAGCATATCCTTCTTACGCTCCACGATGTGCAAATAGTTGTCCTCATCGAAGTAGCCCACATCGCCGGTGTGAAACCAGCCGTCCTTGTCTTGCATCTCAGCCGTGGCCTCAGAGTTGCCATAGTACCCGCTCCAGTGCTGTCCGTTGTGGCAATAGAGCTCACCCTGCTCGTTTGGGCCCACCGACTCAGCTGACTCGTTTACCACGCGCATTCGAATGTTTGCCAGGAGGCGACCCACCGACTTGGGCTTCGTGTGCGTTGTGTAGTTGCAGGAGACGCAGGTGCCCAGCTCCGTCATGCCGTAGGCGTTGCGCAAGATGCCCTCGCCGCGCAGATAGTTCTGCATCTTGCTCAGCGTTGCCACCAGGGTGTGACCCCCAGCGAAGAGCAAGTGCCTCAGACTGCGCAGCTGGCGAACGTTGGTGCCCGGATTGTTGGCCAACATGGCAATGTGCGAGGCGGCCACCACGGCCCAGCTGATGCTCTCCTTCTCGCACATGGACAGGAACTGCTCGGCACTGAACACTTCCTGCGATATGAGCCGCACTGTGCCGTACACCCCAGCCGTAATCAAAGTTACCAAGCCTGTTAGCCAGTCCAGGGTGCTGGGCGCGTATTGGATGTCATTACTATTCAGATAGCTGTGGGAATTATAAGTTAGAGATAAGTCAGATAGATAGATGATAAAGATATGTATAATATTTCAGATATATTCACATGGATCCTACCTATGACTCTCGAATATTTGGCGGCTATTCGATATGGTGACCGCTTTGGGAGTGCCCGTTGTGCCCGAGGAGCAGAGTATGGCCATGATGCGATCGATGCCACGCTTGAACTGCGTGGGCTTATAGTCCTCGCGAATGGGTGCTTGCAGCAGCTCCTGGATGCTCATGACGCCCGCTATGCGCCCGTGGATGATTAAGATAGGAATATTCAATGCAGAGGCGACATTCCGCAGCTTTTCATAGTCCGTCGCATCGCAGCAGATGAGTCGCGGCTTGGTTATGTCAAAGAGGTGGCGTATAGTTCCCTCCTCCAGGCCCGGGTTGATGGCATGGAAGGGCGTGCCATTGAACAGACAGCCATAGGCCAGAGCCGCCAAGTGAGTGCTGTTTCTAGCCAGCAAGCCCACAATATCCGTTTCCGCGAGGAAGCCCTGAGCTCTCAGGTACATACTCACCTTGGCTGCATTGCGCAACATTTGGGAGCGGGTGAGGCGGGTTTTCTCGCTGCACGAGATCTGAAAGATGCGCTGCGGATTGCTTTGCAGCTGCCGGAATATGATTTGGCCAATGGTCAGGTCGTCGTTGTAGTAGCTCTGCTCCTGGGCGCCCGACCAAATCTTGAGCTGGGCATTGTAGCTAGTCGTTGGGTTCGCGTTAAGATCCAACATTCTGATGCAACTGATGCAGCTGCCTCACAACCTGTCCCTATTTAAAGGTCAAAAACTTCCCGCTTTCTGTGAACAGCTGTAAACAGCTGGACACGCAATAGATCCGCACGCGATCACTTCCATGATTATCGGTAAGATCGTGCCGAAAATTAGTCGGCAATTTAGCGCTTAAAGTGTTTGTTGCGTACGCCCCCCTCAAGTGCAATATTTGCTGCTGCATAGCACGGCGTACGCCGGTGTTTGCCGGAAGACATTGCGATACGGAACGCTTTTAGCTCGAATGATTCTTGGCATCATAAAAAGAATAATTTTTGTGTGTGTTCAATTGACTAAAAGATATTATTTGTTAATTTATAATAATTTTATATTTATAAAAAGTATTAATATATAATAATATAAACAAAATATATTTAATACCTGCTCTAAGACTCATCTGAATGCTCACAATTGCTGATTGACATAGCACACAACAAACTGCTTGTTAGTTGCAACAAGCAGTTCGAATGTCAAGCTGTCCAAACAGTTGTAAGACTGCTTGCTGGTTAAACCTATCGCACCACACTGCTTTGATTATCTCAATGCAAGCTGTAGTTGGCTGTTAAGTTAACATAATAACATTTCTACGAAGCTGTAATGTTAACAGTTGCTCTTTGCACATTAATGGAAACAGTTGTGATCCTGTTAATTCAGTTAGCCCTTTCCTTCTGCTGTAGCAAGCAGTCGAAAATGTTAGAGTTCAAACAAAGTAACAAAAACTTGTATGTAAAGATATTAAACAAAAACACGTTGTAATTTAAAGCAACAAAATTATATGTACATAAATTTAAAACAATAATTAAACACGTTTAATGTTGCATACGAAAATAAATATGTGTTTCTTGCCCAATAGCTGATTCTTTATACCATTCCTTCGACTCCTAAGACAACTCTACAAAAAAAAAAAAATATAGAAAATAAAAAGAAAATTAAATTAAATTAAATTAACTGTAGCTTTGTTTTCAATACGTTTATTAATAATAAGCTGCCGTTGCCAAGCTGGAAATGATGTTACTTATTCAACAAATAAACGAGCTTTTGTTACATTTTAAATTTAGGTTTTTATTTAAACATGCCATGTTGTGTATTTTTTTATTTTTTTTTTTATTTTCATTTATAAACATTTCACAAACATTTTTATTATTCTGGGGGGTTTTACACATTTGATTTTGGTTTTGTTTTGATGTTTTTGGATTTTTGTTTCTTCTTTGCGGGTTGATGGCAATACAACAATTATTTCAACTATTTTGTATAATTATTTCACTAATATTTTACTTATGCATTAAAATGTAATCTTCTCTTTTGTCTGACTTCTTTTTTGTTTGTTTTCGGTTTTTGGTATTAGTTGTCCTATTATTTCGGTATATTTTCTTTTTTTCACGGGTTGCACTACAGTAAATGGGTTTTTTCTCTTTTATTTCTTTTAACTTTTTCTTTAAACTCATGATCTTAACTTTTAGAATGTGTTTTGTTTGTGTCTTTCTGTTTGCTAATTGTTAATTATGTCTCTGTGTGTGTGTGTCCACTTAGCTCTATAAAGTAAGGGTGTTGCAGGTGTACGATTTGTAACGGATTCATATTTACATCTTTCAATATATATGTTTGCTCTTCTTAGAAATGATAATTGGATTCTTTATTCATCTTTCTTTCCATTTTGTTTTGTTTTTGATTGTAAGAATTGGGCTGGGCTAAAGGGCCGCCGTTTTTATAATGCTTGAGGATATGTGTTATGATTTAAAATTTATTTAGATTTTTCAATAATTTTCAAATGGTGCGAGTTAAATTTCTTTAGAATAAAGAGTGAATAGCGTTGGAAAGTGACGTGAAGAGAATCGACTGGTTGTCTGCCTGTGTGTGTTTGTGTAGAATGCAATAGGGCTGTGGCCTTGTTTTAGTAGTAATTAGCTAACATTAGTAATGTGTTTTATTTTTATTCATTTATGACTAGTCTATGTGCACTGGGTTCGCTTGTGACTTAGCTTAACTACACATATGTTAACTTATGTGCTAAATTTTGCCCGCTAAATTTCATTTCCTTTTTTGATGTCACTTCGAAACTTGTAAGTCTTTTTACTTTTGGATCGCATCTAGAATTCGTGCAACTGTTAAGCCTAACCATATGACATTTACATATTTAATGTGTTTTATATATATATTTAAACTATTTACACCGAAATACTGGACTGCCGCATGGTAAATAAACTCTCTTTCTCTTCCGCCTTTCTGCTAAATGATAATTGACCAAATTGATGAACGGCAACTGAAGGCAGCACACAACCTACGCCGAGTTTCAGGTCGGCCGAAACACTTTGATCTAATATAGTACTAAAATACTATAGAAACGAACTGGAATAGCAGAGCCACTTTATTCCAATCGCTTGATAGATGTGCTGAGAACTACGTCGTTTTTTTTTTTTCGTTTTCTAACTCTTTTCAGTTATCCCTTTGTTTATCAGTGCTACATCAACATCAATCAAAACACTTGTGAAACAACGTACCCAAAACACTTTTTGTTTTTGTTTGTTTTTTTGTTGGCCTTTAACTGTTTGCCCGAACCATCGACTACTTATTTGCTCACATTTAAAACCCTGTATGTTCAATATCTATAGCTTCATATACAACTAGAATTTACTCATATTTTCTTTCTTTTTTATATATATATATATTTATTAGCTAGTTTAGTTAATTTTTGTTGGTGAATTTTCATTTGTTTCTTGCTTGGCACGAATTTTACAACATTTATTTCATTTCCTCTTGAGGTTTGCTTAGTGACAATCATAATCATTATATAATGTATATATATATATATATATATATATATATATATATAAATATATTATATATATATATATATATATATATATATATATATATATATATATATATATATATAAATACTTTATATGTAAGTGCGTGTTTATCATTGATTTTTGATTTGTTTCTTCTTTTCATATCGGTTTGTTTGTTTTATATTTTTTTTCTTACCTTTATAAATAGTATTTTTATTAGCTTATAGTATATAGTAACAAAAGGCGAAAATATTATGAAAGCATAGCATTAGAAAATATTATAAAGAAGTTAAAAATGAAAAGAAAACAAGCTGAATAAAATATTATAGAACTACAAAATATTAGTTGCTTTTTAGTCAGAGATTTTGTTTGGTTGTTGTTGTCGTTGCTATGTAGAATTCAGTTATGATCTCTGGATCTTAAGTTGTTGGTGTTTGTGCTTAGTTTTTATTAAGTTATTTTAAGGGGGATACCGAGCTGCGTATATTATTTATTGGTTCCAACTGGGAAGGCGCCAGTTTTTTGTTAACTGCAGGACTCACTCCTTATACAAAAGGCACGTAATAAAAACGAAAAAGCAATTTTGTTTTCGGAATAAAATGCCAAGCCTTCTATCAAAATGTGATCCAAGGTATCTATTTGTTAAATTGATTTTGTAAATGTTTCTTCTTTTTGCATCTTTTTTTTTGGATTTGTAATAAAAAATTCGTTTTTGCGCTACGTAATAAGCTATTTGTATTGTCTGTTAACTGGTTTAATGGTTGTTGTTATTTTTTCTTTATTTAAATTTAGATAATTAATTGTTATTCTACTTAAAGAAAATAACTAACTAATGGAAACACAAGCTTCAAATCGTACTCAACTTCAATATTAGTTTCGCTTGTTTCCAAATAAATAGTCGAATTCAAATTTAAAGCTAATTTATACTAAGTAAAATATATTCGTATCAAAAAAAGAACGCAATTAACTCTATGAATGTATCTATAATAAGTTGTAGCTACGTAAACAATTCAATTGATTTAAGTAGTAAACAAGCAAAAGGAAAACTCGATATAAGTATATATTTGTTGTATATATATATATATATGGAATTGTTCTATTAGTTGATGCATATCAATAGGAATAAAAACTTGCAGTACCCACCAGTTGCATTTAAACAATGCACTTCGCACCAATCGAATATGGTAATAAATCAGAGAGAACTTACACTTCGGAGTACTCCGAAGTCTGAATACCCTGGCAGTTGTATATTTCACATATGAACATATGGGTTATTATTTTTTGTTGTTGTTTTTTTTTTATTACTTGTGGTCTAACTATAGAACTATGGCAGCTATATGTTATGTTCCGATATATGTAGTTCTAGCAGCAAAGACGAGCAGCTCTCATCAAGTTTCAGTCGCACCAGACCCAAAGGAAACTGAGTTTACATAGGACACAAATGAGTTGGCATGGCAAAAATATTTGTAATACGTGCTGCCAGGTTATCATTGAATAGACTACTCACTTAGCTTGGTGTGCTGTGTGTGTGTGGTGGTGTGTGTGTGTATGTGTGTGTGTGTGTGTATGTGTGTGTGTGTGTGAATAAACAAAACATTATATCATGTCTTGTATTGAGTTTTATTTGTTATTCTTTAATTTTTTTAATTCGATTGTGAACATAATAATTGAATTTGCCTAGGATTTGTTTTTAGTTGTTGTTGTTGTTTCTGTTTGTTGTTGTTGTTGCTTATTTATGTCTAAACTTAAATTTATCTACACGCACTTTTGTTCGTTTTTACGCAATATATTTGCATTTTAGAATTCGAATTGTATAAACTAGTTGGCTTAAAACTTATTGACAATATGACAATATTTACAAACGTCGACTTAATTTTCCTCCTCTTCCCTTCTGCTTCATTTTGCTTTACAACTAACTTAACGCGTTTTAAGTACAAATTAATTGTAATTTGTTTGGAACTAAACTAATTGAATTATGAACAAAACGTATATGGATTTAAGCCTATAAATGATTTATTTAAAAATTTGTAATCTTTCAATTTCTTTTTTAATTTCTTAACAATTTCGAGCAATAAAAACAAAGGGAGCTGAAAGCGTTTTTCAAATCGCCAGCAAATCGCTTTGTCCATTTCTGTTTCCTCTCTAAAATACAACTTTAATTTTTCATTCAATTTCTTTAATTTCTTTTATCTACTATGCAGTCGTACTTGATCAATTTAACTTATAGTTAGTAAATATCTTTTGTCGTTTATCGAATTTCTTATAGTGGAAATGCCTTGAAGCCTTGTCTCGCCCCATTTGATCAAGCAAAGCATATATATAATATATATATAAATACGAATATATACGCATACGTCTCGGTATGCATATATATGTTCCGTATTGTAAATTTCATGTTGGATTCTACATAGCCTTTGGTTATCAGAGACGCGGACGCGCTTTAGAAGGTCCTTTTTTTGTTTTGTTTCGTTTTGTTTAAATGAATCGAATTAAAAATCATATATATTTATATTATTCATTTGAAAAAACCAAGCCGAACGAAAGCCATACGCAAAAGAATTTGGAACGTAAAGTGGTAAATGAAAGTAGAAATAAAAAAGAGAGATACAATAGGTTAGTACATTTGTTGGTATTGTGCCAGCGTTTCTCTCTAAACATATGTAAATTAAATATAAGTTAAACGGCATTTACTCATCCTTCTCCTCCCTGAAGAGATATGTGCTCCAGTAGACCAGATTGAAGAGCGCAAAGACCAGGGGGAATGTAATGCGCGATATAACATCGATTCTCTTCGATCTAGAACATTGTCTTGGATAAATATTCAACAAGTACGAAACACATTAATTGATCATCTAGAGATTGGCTTTTTGATTTGTGATTGTTCTTTGTTTTGGTTTGGTTTTAATTTTTTATCATTTTTGCGTGGCCTTTTAAGAAGTTTTCTTTTTTATTTTTATAGCAAAATAATTTGTTTGTTTTAAATATTTGAAGAAAGGAAATCAAAACTCAGTTTCAGCTACGTGCGTGAAAATCATAAGAGTGTTTCATTAAGGAAATAAGATCTATTAAGAAAAAACGTAAGCGTATGGTCAACTAGCAGGGCATGTGGATTTCTGGGATGTGGCTAGGTACTAAGGGATGAAAAGTTTCGTTCTACAACAGAAGTTTTCCTTTAAAACAAACAAATCAATAGAAAGCAAAGCACACAACAAAACTTTTTAAGTTTAAACTGTACCAAATTACACTGTTTAACAAGTTTTGGGCTTTCTAAACGAACTTCTCAGATCAAGTATGGCACAGTGTGAAATTAAAAGTCAAACAAGTAAGAGTGCACTCGACTAGGAGATACCCTAAGAAATCGAAAATGTGTATACAAATTTATAAATTTTTAATTTGTTTCGAATTTGAAAGTAAAAACAAATTAGTCGAGTGTGTAGCATTATTAGATATCTTCTATTGCTATGAAATTCATGGAATCTGGTAACGATACAAGAAATCAATTCATAAAGAAAATGGCTTCGATGCATAGATGCATATCAATTTTAACAAATTTATATAAACTTAAAGTTTTTAAGATTGATAAAGTTGACTCTTACTTGTATCAGTAAATTAATAAAAAAAAAGAAAAAAAAAGTGTGATTAATAAGTAAGAAGTTCGCTTGATTGCAAAATTTTGTTGCACAGTGTAAATGGCGCAGAGCGTTAAGCAAATTATATTGTCACATTTCACTTGACTCTGGACTCTTTGAAGGCCAGATGGCAAATCATTTGGCAGCAAACATGGAAACAAAAGACAGCGAGCAAAAGAAATCATGATGGCAAGCAGCAAAGCAGAACTCGAATCGGGTTTGTCTTTAATGTAAAGTACAAGACTCAATTTCAGGACTCAATTCAATTACTGTTAATTAGTGGCATAAAAGTCAATATATATAAAATTTATAGAATATAGAACGAGAGAGAGAGAAAGAGAGACAGAGTGAGCAAGTTGTAGATACATATTCACAACATCAAAAAGGAAATCCATCAACTACTACAAAATTTTGTTCAACGAAAGTCAACTAAGTAATACAGTTGAGTATGACAGTTGAGCAGTTACCTTGTGGGAAACTTGGATAGCCAAGTCTTACAGCAGCTGGGACGCTTCGGCGGCTGCATGTGGACCTCGCACTGGCGCAGCTTCTCTAAAGCCATTGGATCGCCCGGATGACGCACCAGGGGCTTCTGCAGGCCACCCCCGCGCGAATATTGCGATGCCGTTTGACATGGAATTTTGATTGTAGTTGATGCAATGAGGGGAACGTTGGGGGCGTCACCATTACGAAATGCAGTGGCAAATGGCAAATTGCAAATGGGGAATGGTGAATGGCGAATGGCGAATGGCGAATGGTGAATGGCAAATGGCAAACGGCGAATGGGTGCGGCATGTGCGTAATTTCATTTAATTTCGATGCAATTTTTCATCAAATTCCAGTTCAGTTGGTTGGGTTGATTGAATGCCACGCAGCGGAGTTTGATGATGTTTTTTTTATTTATTTTTACCATTTTTAAGGTTAAGTTCAGTGTTGCAGATTGAGTGGGGTTTCATGTGCGTATGTATTTGTGTGTGTGCGTGTGTTTGTTGCGTATGAGCACGTTTGAAAAAAGTTGTTAAATTTTGCGTATATTTTTGTTTTGTTGTGTATGTGTGTGTATGCGTGTGGTTTTTTTTTTAATAAAAAGAGGCAAATATAAAAAGGAAATAGTTGTTTTAATAGTTTTATCATAAAAATTTAGCAAATAGCCAATTTGAGGTTTGGTTTTGTTTTTCATTTGGTAAGAAAGCTCGTAAAGTGGATTTGGTTTTAAGTTAAATGGTTTGATGTGGATAGAACTTGGCAATGGGCTCCAAAAACCTTACATATTCTGTGAAATTATTCTGTGAAATTATTATTTAAATTTATTCCTTGACTGAGAAGAATAGACACAAGGCCCCAAATTGACTTTTACTTTTTTTATATATATTTTTTTTAATCTTTTTTTCTATTGTATATGACTCTATATATGGTCTAACAGCTCAAAAAACTTTAGATTTAAATTTATTAGCCCCACTGTTATGGTCAATGTGGAATCTCGGCTATTTCCCCGCTTTTTTGTATAGAATGGTTAAGACTAGAAATACGGGAGGTACTCCTACATATAATAGAAACCCAAGTAAATTGATCCCCTTATTTCTTCTTCGAATTCAGCTAAACTCAATTTTCTGACTCCCCTTTAGCTCGTGAGGTATTTAATATAAATAAAATCGTTAGTTAATTGAAAGGTAAGTACCATTGCGAATGTTGCATTGCTATCTGTATCGAGCAGATCTGAAGCGGCATCTAAACTGGCCTGCTCCAAATCGCGGCGTTTCTTTTTCATATTCTCCTTATGCATGTCTGCGGCCCGATCCGTATATTGTTGCATGTGATAGGAAGATGTTGGACAAGAATTTATATGTTCCACAAAAGTTGGATATTTCGAATGGTTCGATAGACAGATATTGATTTTGGTGTTGATTTTTTTGGCGTAATTTACAGTTGAGTTGAATATTTCAATTTTGTTTTTATTTTTGTGTTTTTTTTTTCAATTTTTTTTAAGATGCATAGCACACATTTATACAGTTATACAGTTAGATAGCGACAGAGACAGCGAGTGAGAGAAAGAAAGAGAGACAGACAGAGATAGATAGATCACACATACAGAAACATTAAACGATTCGAAGGTGTTGGCAACATAAAAAACCATAAAAATGTTTCGAATGTTTTTAATCAAGTGCGAGTTGATTTGTCAATTTGAAAGTATGTATGTATGTTTAGTATTTTTTTGAAAAATATATATACAGCAAGTGACAACAGAAACAGAAAATAATATAGGTTTTTCAATTGCGTTTGCGTTTGTTGTCCAAAGAGGAAAATAATAAATTCCAATTTTTAAATTTTTTTCAAACGCGTTTGTGTGTGTGTGTGTATGAATGTGTGTGTGTGAATGAGTATATGTGTGAGTTGGTTGAATGTATGTGTTTGTAAGTGTGTAAAATGAAATAAGAGAGTAAATCAAAACAATTGGATTAGTAGAAGTATATATGCAAAAATCATTTCGTAGCTACAATATTTATGTGAATGAAAAAATAAAAACGAATCGAAAACAAAATACAGAATATATGTATATATAGATTTCATATATATTGAATGAAAAATAAATGCTAGACTACAAATCGTTGGCTTAGAGCTGTTAAAAAATAGTTAGTAGCTGCTGGTTGTTGTTGTAGTTGTAGTTGTTGTTGTAGCTCAAAAATCAGTTTATTTGTTGCCCGACAAAAATTGTGTGAAACGGCGATGAGTGTAGATGTGAAGCTTAGCTGTGTTGAGGTGTGTGTGTGTATTGGTGTGTTTATGTATATATGTATGTGTGTGTGTGTGTGTGTGTGTGTACGTGACAGTCCGTTACGCGTCTAGTTTATTAGAAGTGCGAGTAGGTTGTAGTTACATAGAGGTATATATACACAATATACGGTTCACGGAGCATATAGATAGATATATATATATATATATATATATATATATATATACACGAATTACATACATATATATATATATATGTAAGTATATGCGTTGTACTCGACAAAAATAATGTTTAAAAAACAAGAGTAAAAAATAGAATAAACACCATCGATTAATACATTAAGTAAGTTTGTTAAGAAGCATATCAAATCTCAATTACTAGCTTTATTCAAACCTGAGCGGGAGGCATAGTTCACCAGGGCGAATTCTAGCAACGCTCCGAAGACAAACGTCAAACAGACGCCGGTCCACACGTCGATAGCCTTTGTATAGGAAACGGGCGGCAGTGAGGCATTGATGCCCGATGTTTGTGTGGCCATAGTTAGTAAAGTGGTTACACCTAAAACAAATATATATACACAAAATATACTTCAGATAGTTCAAATAATGAGAAAATACTGTTATATATATATATGTTACCAGCAGTCTAGAGTCGCTTTGGCTGCAGCACATTTCACACTCTATCTGTGGTTGGGCACTTACCTAACGATACTCGCGCCGGCACTGCACCTTGATCCAGCCAGAATGATACCCATGATACAATGACCAACATACAGCATGGTATATAAATTTGTATTAAGTAATATGAGAATTCTCGCTTGAATAGTAGATCGACTTTGAGGCAACTGTATTCACCTATGAGTATACAAGGTAATATAAAACTGTGTCAAACTCAAAATGTACGGGAAGGATTCTAAATGGCGTTAGTTCTTTTTGTTCTCACACTCACGCACACATATGTATATACACAGAGAGTAGATGGACTTAGACACTGACAAAAATAGGTAGAAACACACAGACAAAACACACGCACATTTCCAATATGTTAAATATATTTATCAAAATAAATTTGTCATCCAATAAATCAGTAAAAACCAAGGACAATTTGCTTGCTTCTTAAATTTTGCCAAGATAAATGAGAAATCAAAAATCAAAGAGAAGAACGTTTATTTTTCATGAATTTGTTGTTGTTCTTTGTGATTTGTATGTACAGGAAAGAGGTAGGCTTCCAAAAAAAGAACATACAATATGATGCACAGTGGGTGGTACACGTGAATGTATATACAAAATGAAAAAGGAAAAGAAGGAAAACGATAAGAAGAGTATGACATTGAGAAACGGAATAAGAGACAGAGTTGAGTTGGAAAATTATAAAATGGCATCATAGGCAAAATTGTATTCTGAACATCAATTCAATTTTCTGACAGTTTTTGTTCTTTTGTTCTTTTTGCTGTTCATTTTTCTAGCTTGCAACAAAAATTCTTAACGGAAATGAAGTTCGAAGGGGCTAGTAGAGTGGGTGCGTGTATTATTGTTGTTGTTGCTGTTGTTGTTGTCGCTGCTGTCGTTGTCGCTCCTGTTGTTAGCTTCCGCTGCGAACACGCCCCCCATGCTGCCTGGTGTAGCCACGCTTCATTTCCGTTAATTTGTTGACATTGCGTTCCATACTCTTCAAGACAAAGCTGGTTAACATTTAACATTCTCATATTTTTATATTCATTTCTTTTCATTTGAATTGATCGGCGGCTTTTTGTGAGGGGCTGTCTGGCTCTCGCTTGTTATATTTATTAAGTCGCAGTCGCATTTGGCATTTATTTATATGGATATTCACAACATTTTGCATTTTTCTATTGCCAGTTTTTTCTCCATTTAAACGCTCATAGAAGATATAAAATTAATAAACTTTTATGTGAGCAACTAAGTTCAAGATGCACTAGATGCAAACAACTACGCAACTTCTAAGAACGGGTTGGGTTATGCTTAGAAACCAATACATATATATGCATATATATCTTCTCTCTAGAGTAGTGAACGGGCAGATGAGTTGCAGGCTCATGCAGCGGGTATGGCAGCTAAGCAAATGATTGAAATGAGTGAATTTAATTTAGTTCATTTGAAGCCTTCGAATGAGCTGAAAATGCTGCTAGCTATGGAGCGGGTTGGGATGGGCGTTGAACTCAGCTAAGATGAGAGATGCAAGACTAGCAAAAATAATGAAAATTTATATGGACTTTGAGTTATATAAAGACGTAAGTTGTATCTCTATGCTTTTGCATACATAGAATGCTAGGCTAGAGTAGATTGTCTATGTATTTTTGGTTCAGTCTCACTTATATAAAAACTCCATTTAATATCAAAATTCTACTTTATGTTTAGTTTCATAGCTTTATAAATTATAATATAATTTTCCTTTTTTATCATAGCAAATACCACTTGCTTCTATATTATGTACTATAGTCATCTGAAGTTTAATCAACGATGCTAAGCAGCTGAAGACCTTTCAGAAACACCTATTTAATCAACAGATACTCTTAAGCCTTTTTCTTATTATAGCCCCGTAATGGAAAAAACATTATGCTAATCAATAGGGAGCTGCCTTCGATTAGTGCACATGCATGCTTTCCATAACACAATACGAATGGGTATCATTAGTTATTTGCATTTAACTAATGCATTTGCTGTGAAGTGGTCGTGGGAAGCGCGAGTGGCAGGAGCACAAATCGGTTGCATTTTCTAAGAATTATCCACCTAAAGATGCTGACAGACAATTTGCCAAGTTTGCGAAAAAGTTTTGCGTGCTTGTATGCCACAGCTCAGTCGCATAGATACAAACACGCGCACAACCATACGCCCACACACACACACATAGATCATCATTATTGGCGAGGATGGGGGCATGGATTGGGGGGCATTTGCTCTTTGTGCAAGTTTAAGCAACTGCGTCGCAAACAATTTCCTCGATTAATTTGCTTTCCGTGCCCCGCCTTTTGCCATTTTCTTTCATTTTGATTTTCCGTTTCGTATTTGGCTGACGTCTCACAGTCTTGAGCTACTCAGATGCTCAGGCTCCCAGATATATGTACGAAGTAGTTCTTGGTAGCCAAGGTAAACATTTGCTTAAAGCGCCAACTGATTTCAAAGTGCTCATAAAACCCGGCTAAGGTGAGGCGACACGCGATGCCAAAAACTGCACTTAAAATGGGCGTGTGAGTGTGGCAGCTAGAGTTGAACAATATATGTGTGTGTGTGTGTGTGTGTGTGTAGCTGTGTGGGTGTTGCGAGTGTGTGTGAATTACATCGTAAAAAGCTGGTTTTTATGCGATTCAGGCATTGATAACGGCCCAATGAGATGCTCATGTGTAAACGGCATCATTACATGTGTATGTGTGGGTTTATATGTGTGTGAGTGGGCTTGCTATGAAGTGCTTATGCTGCCGTTTATTAGAGATAGTGTATACAAGCTAACAACTATATTGCAAAAAACTATAGATACACATAAATAAAGCCGTTATTGGATGCATAAGTCAGATGAACAGATGCAAAAAAATTAAAAATAAATTATGAAAATTAGCTAAAGCTACAACTGTACAAAGATAGAATATAGATATAGTAGTAAAAGTTCAAGTATATAGAAAGTTAGTTCTCAAACACAATCAACACAACTGTTAGAACACACACAAATGAACATACCAGTAATGGTTTTACTGTTACAGTAATCAGTCAAGAACTTCTCCAGTGTGAAGCGTGGTAGGTGTAAGTTCTTAACCACTTGCACTGGATCACCCTCCTTCCAAAGGAATACCAAATCGGTGGTAGTCCAGCCGTCTAAGAGATGAAGATGGTCAAAAATATCATTAGAATTGATTATGTATGATGTATAAGTAGATTATACACTAGGTATAAATATAGATAGTTTTACAGTTGAAAATGTGGAAGATATAGAATTATATCCGCAGATATATAATATTTGTTTCGTAGATATAGATATGACGAATATATATTGAAAATTAGATAGGATCTAAATGCACTGTATATATAAATAGATATGCAGATCGGTGCCGCTATATTTATGGGATATTTTTTTAGCACTTACAACTGGCCATTCGGAGCGAGCATATTTGTCTATCCAATGGATATAGCTTGAGATTCATTGGGCAGGCCAATGTTAATGATATGCGTATACTATAGAGCACCGATCCATTGGGAAATATACGTATATACACATTGGGCATAATGATATTGTGAAAATGTCCCTCCTTCTCATTCGAAAAGAACAAATCCGGCATCCACACACGATTCGACTCCGTCAGTGTGAGATATTTCAAGCGGCCTTTAAAGATGTTTGGGGATTAGAACCATAGGTAAAGCGCTCTCAGTTTCCAACAACTATTCACCTTGTATATCATCGAATTTGAGGCGCTCATCCGTCCACTGCTCTCGGAAGGTTAACTGTACACTGTACTCCTGTGGTGCACGTTTCAGAAGTTTTTGGTTTTTATTTTGGGATAAAAGAGAACTTTGTCAGTACTAGAAAATGCAGAGTCGTCTATGTAGTCTTTAAATTTAATTTGAATTTGAATGCAATTCAATTTGAAGTACAATGCAAATTTCAGCTTTTTTAATTTTGGATATTCAAAAAAAATTTTTTTTCTGTGGTGGGTGTGGGGCGTATCAATTG